>OX371286.1:12437500-17437500 GCA_947310995.1 Yponomeuta cagnagella
ACATTTGCATCTGAGAAAGGTAGATTTTAACAAACGTTTGAATGGCATTGATTTATTGCCACAAACAAAACAAAAATTCATTGGTGGGATACTGGAAGGGAACCTAACACATTACCTAATTATATTGTTTTTGTTGCACTTACCCGTACTAAGGACAATTTTAAAAACCTATTTAGAGGCTAAAAATTCCACCCATGCCGGGACTCGAACCCGCGACTTCTGGCTAACCGTGCCAGCGCTCGGCAAGTGCAGGCATCGGCGAAATTTCGAGCCTCTTTACAAACTTCTCTGTATTACGTACTTACATGTAGCGACATCTGGCCGAAGTAATTTACATCACTTGCATTTCGAGTCCCGGTAATGTTATGTTTCAGTATGGATGTTACCTGGTGATGTTACCACTTACCATACAGGACTAGATATTATCTAGTGTAACGTTTTCAGGTGCTGTCGTCATGCGGTCCGATGTCGGTGTCCTTCTTCACTGTGGTCGTGTTCTTCGGCTCCTTCTACCTCATCAACCTGATGCTGGCCGTCGTGGCTCTCAGCTACGAAGAGGAGTCGCAGATCACACAGGAGGTAAGAAGTATATCTGGGATGAGAAGCATCAATTCCATTCCATTCCTTTTTAGGGTTCCGCACCCAAAGGGTAAGAGACCCTAACTAAGACTCCACTGTCTGTCTGTCTGTCATTCGTTCACCAGGTCTGTATCTCATAGTATAGATACTGTATCAACAGTGATAGCTAGACAGTTGAAATTTTCACAGATGATGTATTTCTGTTGCCGCTCTAACAACAAAAAAGAATAAAATAAATATTTAAGGGGGATCCCACATCCCATTCAACAAACGTGATTTTTTGCCGTTTTTTTGCTCGGTATTAATATGGCAACAGGTAGACGCTTGAAATATTCAAATGTTGTATAGATAATGATACGGAACCCCTTCGTGCACGAGTCCGACTCGCACTTGGCCGGTTTTTTTTTACAAACACGACAATCCACAGTATGGCCGCGATATAATATCAGCATTTTCGGGGTATTTCGAAACTCCCACTACACATACTGAGTCGAGACCATTTTAATGGCTCTAATACTCTTTCTTGTTTTTAAATGTAGGTATGTAAAAGTACTCGTAATCCATGTATGAAATGTTTTGTTTCTTCTTTCTTTTTGTGGAATCTGTGTTATATCTGAGCTGATGTTGATTATACTTATGTCATGTTTTCAGTATGGTGCCGTTTAATAAATATTTTATCTATCTATCTATCTCTGACCGTCATTAGTACAAACCGTAGAGTTTCTATGATCCGACCTTGCTGCCTGTGCGCACTATAGGGGGTTTATTTTATTGCAGCATAGCATTCCATCTTTTCCCCGTGCGCAATATCACTATTTATTTTACAGACATTATTTTTCAAGTGATTCCTTCCTATTATGTATTCCTAAAGAGTTCTTCACTAGTTTCCCTATAAAAAACAGCCCTAATAATGCTGTGCCGCTCCCTCCCTGCAGGAGAGAAAGAAAGACCTGAACGACCACCGCGACGACTCGACCTTCAGCTTCGACCCGACCTCGCTGGCCGTGCGCACCCTCGGGAAGGACTCGAAGAAGCGCATCGACGCGCGCAAGGGCCTGCTGCTGGCGAGCTACTCGCGCAAGCGCACGCGCCGGCGCAAGCGCGGCCGCAGCGCCATACATCACACGGCCGCCATTGCCGCTGTGGCTGAGAGGTAAGGAAGACAGAAGTAACATCCACACAACACAATCCCTCGTCCTATGGCGCTATTACATAGACTCGTCCGATTTAACCTCCGAAATATCAAATACATACATATTTATGTAAATAAAAAAAAAATAATTAAAAAAAATTTTGACACTTCGGAAACGTTGCAGTTTCCAAACTAGGATAACCAGTCAAGGAATGGGAATCGAACCTACGACGTCTGTCGTAGTAATCAAACGCGATACTGCTAAACCAACGAGGCAGTCAAAAATGTTCTTTTCTTGAAATCGCAGAAAGACTATTCAACCTCCGCCTATTATCATAAGACCATTCGTTCTCTATAGAAATAGTACTAAAATATTCATACAACATTTTTTATTTCCAATCGTCAATACTTCGACACGCGCCTGAGATCGTAAGTAGGTTGGTTGGTTCCTTACATAAAACAGTACAAAACTATTCACACAAAAGATGTCAATTTCAATAGTATTTTTGCGTGGACACCAAAAAATGGGCAAATATCGGAAGAAAGCCCTTGAGAAAACCAACACACGGAGCAAGAAACGACCGCCGATCGCAATCTCCTTTCGCAAATACCCACGCTCCGGTAATGTGACTCCACCTGGGTAATAAAGCGGAGCCATTTCCGTATAATGTCCAAAAACACGCCCATAATAGAATTTCCCGCGCTCCCCCCCGGGGCACGACACATTCGCGGCTCCCTGACTTCCTGCAGCATAAATGCTCGATAAAAAAAGGTGCGACGACGGTGCGACAAAATAAGAGTTAACAACCATACAGATACGAGTTATACATTTAACTACACAGAAGAGATTTATTTCACCTGTAAATCCTCGTAGAAGAAATACGATGACTTTTCAATAAAATCAAAGGTTTTAACAGGGTTTGTTAGAGTTTATAACTATGCATGGGCATTGTGAGTCATTAAAAATATCTGATATACAGACAAAGGAGAGCAACGTGAAGAAACGTACACATAAGCATAATTTTCCGCTAAAAAGCCCACGCCCGGCAGTGGGACGTTGAGGGACGATAATAGGCTTAAGAAGATGATGACAGACGTTCTATATCCCATCTAATCCTTTTTTGACCTCGTACATGGTACAGCTAGGTCGAAAATCGTCCTCGCATTTCAGCGAGCCAGCCGAGCCGTGTAGATAAAAGCGCACCGCTCACGCCATTGCTCGCGAAATTGATGGTTTACCCGTAATTGAATTCTCTTTGTAGGCATCGGCCATCGGTACTTTGGGAGCGCTGCACTCTGAACGAGGAACGGGCGAAAAGCCTGATAAATATCCCGCAATAAAAGTCTTGGCGTGGTCGGTAGAACACTGGCCTCGTGAGTGCTCGTGGGTTCCAATCGCGGCGTATACCAATGACTTCATTTTCTAAGAAAAGAGTAATCTTTATTATTGCATGTTGTTGATTGCACTCATGGGATCTTGTTAGGTTAGGTACTTATACTTAAGATGATTTGAGTGGAGATCGTTTTTCGGTGTCTTTTTCTCCACAACAACTCGACCCGAAAACAGCGGATTGTCCATTGACATTCAACACACAGAATGTAAATTCTTTACGTAGAATTTAAAAAAAAACTATTTTCCAGTTACCTACATTTATGAATTTGATATTACAACGGAATACTTCTCTCCAAAAGTGAATGAAAACGAGTCTAAACTGTGAGTGTATATTATGGTGTCCAAGTACCTCAGCGCTTGAAATTCCTAATCCGCGATGGGCACGCGTGGTGATTATGCCCACACTCTCTCTCTCTCTGAGCATTACAGTTACACGTATATTATAGGCCGCATTATTAATTAAAGTATTTGTGCTCTACCATGGTTAAAGCTCTACATGTAATCAATACATGAACAGACTACATTTTATTTTTATAAACATTTCCGCTGCTCTTGTTGCTAAATGGCTACCTGCCTGCCTCCTTGCCAACTGTCTTCAGTGCACTGATTTTTTACAAACTCAGTTTTTAAATTGTTACAAAAGGCCTAAATTTTTTTAGTTCCCTCCTCTTCCTTTTGTCCTTTTTGCGACCCTTCTGGGCTAGTCTGTTATGCTATCCTGTTCATTCAAACCTTCCAGTAACCGAGTACGTCTTGGTGTTATTAGTCTTATGAATCGTTCAAAACAAATGGGTACAGTCGACAGCAGGTCAACGATTTTGTTGCAAAGTCGCCCTTAACGCAAGTGGGATTAGTATTAGTGCTTAGCTGGTTGTAGTTACAGGCTGATAACCGAACTAAAAAAACTTTATTCATTTTCAAACGGGCAATTATATCCCACGTGTTGTTCGCACAGCTACTGCTGCAAATACGATCATAGGTACCTGCTATAGAAATAAAACTTTGAAATGCATTGTAAAGCCCAGGTAAAGCTGAAAATCATTTACTTTAGTCATCTTCACTAATCGGTACCTCGTAGACTACCTACCTGACTGACCCTTATGCTCGTTTCAAAGTTCCATTGTCTGCTGTTCCATCTTTCAACAATAAGTATTTCGTTTAGGGGAAGGGCTGGGGTCCGTTAATCCGTTTTATTGTAAACCAGCGTCAAGTAAGCGAACACGAAGTCATTCGCCTGCCAAGAGTCGTCCTAGACGCACCTTACTTCGAATATCGTATCTAAAGTGAATAATTCGACAATGTCTCTGCCCTTATTCTTGGACTGTGAGCAAAACTGTCCTTACCAGCAGAACGAGTCCGATCAAGCGCCACTGCATCTAGCATTCCAACACAACGTTCCCGATCCAGTATATATGGAGATCGAGCATCTGGCATACCAAATCCGCCAAACCGGTGCCACGGCGCTGCTAGTGAAGAAGATGTCGACAGCTTTAAGAGCGTACGAAGCAATAGTGAAGATGGAGAAGCGAATTGTGCACGCCAGGTTAGAAGCGAATCTGGCACGAATTGAAGCCATATACAAAAGTGTAACGCACACATCAGAGGCTGAAAACCCACCTACAGAATCCAAGGTACAGGAAGAACACGACGCGAGTTTGATACAACAAGAAAAGCAACAGTTGATCGACGAGCAAGTGAAAGTTGTGGAGAATTTGCCAGTACTGAAAGGCAGAAAGTTTATAATCCCCTTTTCGGCGAAAGTGACCAATGCTTATGGTGAGCTGTGCAAACTCGACGAGTCGTACCAAAAAGATGTTGAGATAGCGAATAAAGTGTTTTCGAAAATTATCGATGTTCTCGAGGCGGAGTGGACAGCTTATGTTAGGAATAAGAGTGTGAGTTTCACAGCAGTGTATCTACCTGTTATCGTAGACTTTTTACAGGTTGAAGCTCTAAAGGAAGCTACCCGTATGCCACTAAATGACTAATACTGTCTTTCAAATTGGAAATTCTTCTTCTGTTGTTAGTAGGAGTGTGGGATGTAAGCAGAACCATTGTCACTTTTGTCAACATTCCATTATATTGTTAGTTTATAAATGTCGCGAGTATTAAAATTAAATAAGCTGATAATTAATGTAACAAATTAGTCAATAAATATGTCTTGAATATAAACTGTATTATGGAGTTTGACTTTCTTTATTTCTCTACTGTTGCCTCTACACATTTTCATCAATTTAGGTACCTAACTGATTTCTATACCAATCACCAAAGAGAAAAGGCATGTGAACTGCAATGGAACTTTTAAAAACATTATGGTTTTTAATCTTAGACTTAATAAAATGGTGACATGAACTGAAAAAATTTTGAAAAAATAATCTCAATTTAGTTTTCCAATTCAATTTTGTGCCAATGGTTAATTTATTTGATTAAGTCCTATTAGCTGTTACGTAATTGCTCTCTCGTATTGTCTATTGATTTGTGTTTGCCTATTTCTGTTACTCTTTTTGTGTGCTTACTTGCTGTACGATTTTGCTTTGTAATTTTCTTTATATGTAATGTATCTATGTGTGTGTGGAAATGCAAATAAATGGTTTTATCTATCTATCTAATTCTCAAAATATAGTTGTAGACCAATATCAGTTGGAGAACCAACGATCTCTAAGACACATTTTTTTACTTAGTTTAGGCTCACATTGTATAGTGACCACAGATAGTGACAATGTGCACAAACAACTAGTGTATTTAAGATAAAAAGCCTAAGCCTAAGATAAAAATTTTAGACTGTACAAATAAAAATAATTTATTTTTAATAGAAATCAGAAAATAGGTGTTCAATTATTGTGTTTATACAGTGTCCTTTCTAAAATGCGCAAGATCTGAAACAAGTTTCTTAGATATTGTCATTTGCAACAACTTTTGTTCTTTTGCATTTTGTAAATAAAAAAAAAATTAAAAAAAAATATTTTGACACTTCGGAAACGCTAAAGTTACGTAATAGAAGGGCAGTTTCCAAACTAGGATAACCAGTCAAGGATAACAGTCTGTCATAGTAATCAAACGCGATACTGCTAAGCCAACGAGGCAGTCAAAAATTTTCTTTTCTTGAAATCGCAGAAAGACTATTTCGATCTCCGCCTATTATCATAAGACCATTCGTTCTTTCGTTCTCTATAGAAATAGTACATACTAAAATACTCGTATTCATACAAAATTTGTCATTTCCAATCGTCAATACTTCGACACGCGCCTGAGATCGTAAGTAGGTTGGTTGGTTCCTTACAGAAAACAGTACAAAACTATTCACATAAAAGATGTCAATTTCAATAGTATTTTTGCGTGGACACCAAAAAATGGGCAAATATCGGAAGAAAGCCCTTGAGAAAACCAACACACGGAGCAAGAAACGACCGCCGATCGCAGTCTCGTTTCGCAAATACCCACGCTCCGGTAATGTGACTCCACCTGGGTAATAAAGCGGAGCCATTTCCGTATCATGTCCAAAAACACACCCATAACAGAATTTCCCGCGCTCCCCCCCGGGGAGCGACACATTCGCGGCTCCCTGACTTCCTGCAGCATAAATGCTCGATAAAAAAAGGTGCGACGACGGTGCGACAAAGTAAGAGTTAACAACCATACAGATACGAGTTATAGTTAAATACTGCACAGAAGAGATTTATTTCACCTGTAAATCCTCGTAGAAGAAATGCGATGACTTTTCAATAGAATCAAAGGTTTTGACAGGGATTGTTACAATAACATGTTGATTGTGCTAATATTTTTGTGACAAGAAAAAACAAAAGACGGATGATTGGAACCAAATAATAAGTTAACTAGCAAGGAGGTATTAAATACTTTCTGGCAGGCGGAAACAAAAATTATTTATTAGATAAACCTTACTGACTTAATTCCCGACGTAAGGCAATCAACATAACCCAATTGTACGAGCAGAGGAGAGCGTGTGCATCCCTCGCTCTGTCGCACGGCAGAAGTTGTTTGTTGGACGGTGGTGGAAGAAGACATAGTTAAGCTATCTCTTCATCATCATCGTCAACCCATTATGTCCCCACCGAGGGGCACGGGTCTTTTCCCTGAGGAAGGTATAGGCCATACTCCACCACGGGGGCCAAGTCCGGATTGGTGGAGGCTTGTAGACTAGTGGCTCGTCTACTGTCAGAAGTTGTCAAGCCGCCCTAAGGCCTCTGACTTGGCTTAACGACTGCCATCTATCGACGGCAGCCGGCACCAACAGCTTAACGGGCCTTGCGAAGCACGGAACCGCTCGGAAAAATGCCACTAGCGTTAGGCATAGACGGCGACCCATCCATGCACTGAACGCGCCCAGTGTTGCTTAACCTTCGTGATCGTTTAAGATCACTCAGGCAGCCGGGGCTACGAGCGATTCCAAGCTATCTCTTCATAGCAGTTGTTTATTCACTACACAGTTATTGGACAGAATTACATAGTTTTAGCAAGTTTTAGCACTTAAAGTTGGGTGTGTATCTGGTGAGCGGCTCCAGACGACTGAGACGGGCGGTACAGTGTGCTGGAAAACGCAATGTCAGCACACGCAGCGATGCTCGGTGCTTGGTCCGTACACCAATAAATAATCGACCCGTTAGACCCGTTAAGTTTATAACTATGCATGGGCATTGTGAGTCATTAAAAATATCTGATATACAGACAAAGGAGAGCAACGTGAAGAAACGTACACATAAGCATAATTTTCCGCTAAAAAGCCCTCGCCCAGCAGTGAGACGTTGAGGGACGATAATAGGCTTAAGAAGATGATGACAGACGTTCTATATCCCATCTAATCCTTTTTTGACCTCGTACATGGTACAGCTAGGTCGAAAATCGTCCTCGCCTTTCAGCGAGCCAGCCGAGCCGTGTAGATAAAAGCGCACCGCTCACGCCATTGCTCGCGAAATTGATGGTTCACCCGTAATTGAATTCTCTTTGTAGGCATCGGCCATCGGTACTTTGGGAGCGCTGCACTCTGAACGAGGAACGGGCGAAAAGCCTGAAAAATATCCCGCAATAAAAGTCTTGGCGTGGTCGGTAGAACACTGGCCTCGTGAGTGCTCGTGGGTTCCAATCGCGGCGTATACCAATGACTTCATTTTCTAAGAAAAGAGTAATCTTTATTATTGCATGTTGTTGATTGAACTCATGGGATCTTGTTAGGTTAGGTACCTACTTATACTTAAGATGATTTGAGTGCAGATCGTTTTTCGGTGTCTTTTTCTCCACTACAACTCGACCCGAAAACAGCGGATTGTCCATTGACATTCAACACACAGAATGTAAATTCTTTACGTGGAATTTAAAAAAAAAAACTATTTTAAGTTACCTACATTTATGAATTTGATATTACAACGGAATACTTCTCTCCAAAAGTGAATGAAAACGAGTCGAAACTGTGAGTGTATATTATGGTGTCCGAGTACCTCAGCGCTTGAAATTCCTAATCCGCGATGGGCACGCGTGGTGATTATGCCCACTCTCTCTCTCTCTCTCTCTCTCTCTCTCTCTCTCTCTCTCTCTCAGCCTTACAGTTACACGTATATTATAGGCCGCATTATTAATTAAAGTATTTGTGCTCTACCATGGCTAAAGCTCTACATGTAATCAATACATGAACAGACTACAAAGCCAAAGCCATGACGTTTAATAAATACTGTACTATTAGTCAGTAAAGTGACACGTTTTATTTTTATAAACATTTCCGCTGCTCTTGTTGCTAAATGGCTACCTGCCTGCTTCCTTGCCAACTGCCTGCAGTGCACTGATTTTTTACAAACTCAGTTTTTAAATTGTTACAAAAGGTCCAAATTTTTTTAGTTTCCTCCTCTTCCTTTTGTCCTTTTTGCGACCCTTCTGGGCTAGTCTGTTATGCTATCCTGTTCATTCAAACCTTCCAGTAACCGAGTACGTCTTGGTGTTATTAGTCTTATGAATCGTTCAAAACAAATAGGTACAGTCGACAGCAGGTCAACGTTCTTGTTGCAAAGTCGCCCTTAACGCAACTGATTAGAGAGCACGTTTGTAAAGGTTGTTGTGCTGTCGACTGTACGTAGATTGAGGTGTGAAATTAATAAACAGTGAAATCAATCTGTTGATTTCCTACATAAACCCTTCGAACTATCTGCAAAGAACAGGATGTCACCAAGTTATGAAGCTTAGGCAAAAAAATTTATCCTAATAAACTCTGCGTGTGCTCAACGAGATAACCTAGTGACTAGTACGTAAAATATGAATAGCTGAGTCGAACGGACTAAATTGGATGGCGTTTTTTTGCTCCACTATCGAATATACGAGTAAAGCCTGGCTGATGGCTAATAAATTCTACGAGGATTATTACTTTTCCCAGAGGCCCAATTCTGCTCTATGTACTTTATGGTTTTTATGGATGTGTGGGAAATAAAATGTCTTTGTAGTCTGCTAGTTCTGATATCTTATCACAATCGTTATATATTTTGTGACCTAAACCATTTGTAATGTACATTGCAATGCATTGTAAAGCCCAGGTAAAGCAGAAAATCATTGTCTTTAGTCATCTTCACTAATCGGTATACCTCGTGGACTACCTACCTGACTGACCCTAATTCTCGTTTCAAAGTTCCATTGTCTGCCGTTCCATCTTTCAACAATAAGTATTTCGCTTAGAGGAAGGGCTGGGGTCCGTTAATCCGTTTTATTGTTAACCAGCGTCAAGTAAGCGACCACGAAGTCATTCGCCTGTCACAAGTCGTCCTAGACGCACCTCGCTTCGAATATCGTATCTAAAGTGAATAATTCGACGATGTCTCTGCCCTTATTCTTGGACTGTGAGCAAAACTGTCCTTACCAGCAGAACGAGTCCGATCAAGCGCCACTGCATCTAGCATTCCAACACAACGTTCCCGATCCAGTATATATGGAGATCGAGCATCTGGCGTACCAAATCCGCCAAACCGGTGCCACGGCGCTGCTAGTGAAGAAGATGTCGACAGCTTTAAGAGCGTACGAAGCAATAGTGAAGATGGAGAAGCGACTTGTACACGCCAGGTTAGAAGCAAATCTGGCACGAATTGAAGCCATATACAAAAGTGTAACGCACACATCAGAGGCTGAAAGCCCACCTACAGAATCCACGGTACAGGAAGAAGACGACGCGAGATTGATACAAGAAAAGCAACAGTTGATCGACGAGCAAGTGGAAGTTGTGGAGAATTTGCCAGTACTGAAAGGCAGAAAGTTTATAATCCCCTTTTCGGCGAAAGTGACCAATGCTTATGGTGAGCTGTGCAAACTCGACGAGTCGTACCAAAAAGATGTTGAGATAGCGAATAAAGTGTTTTTGAAAATTATCGATGTTCTCGAGGCGGAGTGGACAGCTTATGTTAGGAATAAGAGTGTGAGTTTCACAGCAGTGTATCTACCTGTTATCGTAGACTTTTTGCAGGTTGAAGCTCTAAAGGAAGCTACCCGTATGCCACTAAATGACTAATAATGTCTTTCAAATTGGAAATTCTTCTTCTGTTGTTAGTAGGAGTGTGGGATGTAAGCAGAACCATTATGTCACTTTTGTCAACATTCCATTATATTGTTAGTTTATAAATGTCGCGAGTATTAAAATTAAATAAGCTAATTAATTAATGTAACAAATTAGTCAACAAATATGTCTTGAATATAAACTGTATTATGGAGTTTGACTTTCTTTATTTCTCTACTGTTGCCTCTACACATTTTCATCAATTTAGGTACCTAACTGATTTCTATACCTATCACCAAAGAGAAAAGGCATGTGCCCTGCAATGGAACTTTTAAAAACTTATGGTTTTTAATCTTAGACTTAATAAAATGGTTACATGAACTGAAAAATGTTGACAGTAACTGTATAATCTCAATTTAGTTTTCCAATTCAATTTTGTGCCAATGGTTAATTTATTTGATTCTGTCCTATTAGTTGTTACGTAATTCTCAAAATATAGTTGTAGACCAATATCAGTTGGAGAACCAACGATCTCTAAGACACAATTTTTTACTTAGTTTAGGCTCACATTGTATAGTGAACACAGATAGTGACAATGTGCACAAACAACTAGTGTATTTAAGATAAAAAGCCTAAGCCTAAGATAAAAATTGTAGACTGTACAAATAAAAATAATTTATTTTTAATAGAAATCAGAAAATAGGTGTTCAATTATTGTGTTTATACAGTGTCCTTTCTAAAATGCGCAAGATCTGAAACAAGTTTCTTAGATATTGTCATTTGCAACAACTTTTGTTCTTTTGCATTTTGTAAATAAAAAAAAATAAAAAAATATATTTTGACACTTCGGAAACGCTAAAGTTACGTAATAGAAGGGCAGTTTTCAAACTAGGATAACCAGTCAAGGACTGGGAATCGAACCTACGACGTCTGTCATAGTAATCAAACGCGATACTGCTAAGCCAACGAGGCAGTCAAAAATGTTCTTTTCTTGAAATCGCAGAAAGACTATTCGACCTCCGCCTATTATCATAAGACCATTCGTTCTCTATAGACATAGTACTACAATACTCGTATTCATACAAAATTTGTCATTTCCAATCGTCAATACTTCGACACGCGCCTGAGATCGTAAGTAGGTTGGTTGGTTCCTTACAGAAAACAGTACAAAACTATTCACACAAAAGATGTCAATTTCAATAGTATTTTTGCGTGGACACCAAAAAATGGGCAAATATCGGAAGAAAGCCCTTGACAAAACGAACACACGGAGCAAGAAACGACCGACGATCGCAGTCTCGTTTCGCAAATACCCACGCTCCGGTAATGTGACTCCACCTGGGTAATAAAGCGGAGCCATTTCCGTATAATGTCCAAAAACACGCCCCTAATAGAATTTCCCGCGCTCCCCCCCGGGGCACGACACATTCGCGGCTCCCTGACTTCCTGCAGCATAAATGCTCGATAAAAAAAGGTGCGACGACGGTGCGACAAAATAAGAGTTAACAACCATACAGATACGAGTTATACATTTAACTACACAGAAGAGATTTATTTCACCTGTAAACCCTAGAAGAAATACCATGACTTTTCAATAAAATCAAAGGTTTTAACAGGGTTTGTTGGAGTTTATAACTATGCATGGGCATTGTGAGTCATTAAAAATATCTGATATACAGACAAAGGAGAGCAACGTGAAGAAACGTACACATAAGCATAATTTTCCGCTAAAAAGCCCACGCCCGGCAGTGGGACGTTGAGGGACGATAATAGGCTTAAGAAGATGATGACAGACGTTCTATATCCCATCTAATCCTTTTTTGACCTCGTACATGGTACAGCTAGGTCGAAAATCATCCTCGCCTTTCAGCGAGCCAGCCGAGCCGTGTAGATAAAAGCGCACCGCTCACGCCATTGCTCGCGAAATTGATGGGTCACCCGTAATTGAATTCTCTTTGTAGGCATCGGCCATCGGTACTTTGGGAACGCTGCACTCTGAACGAGGAACGGGCGAAAAGCCTGATAAATATCCCGCAATAAAAGTCTTGGCGTGGTCGGTAGAACATTGGCCTCGTGAGTGCTCGTGGGTTCTAATCGCGGCGTGGACCAATGACTTCATTTTCTAAGAAAAGAGTAATCTTTATTATTGCATGTTGTTGATTGCACTCATGGGATCTTGTTAGGTTAGGTACTTATACTTAAGATGATTTGAGTGCAGATCGTTTTTCGGTGTCTTTTTCTCCACTACAACTCGACCCGAAAACAGCGGATTGTCCATTGACATTCAACACACAGAATGTAAATTCTTTACGTGGAATTTAAAAAAAAACTATTTTTAAGTTACCTACATTTATGAATTTGATATTACAACGGAATACTTCTCTCCAAAAGTGAATGAAAACGAGTCGAAACTGTGAGTGTATATAATATTATGGTGTCCGAGTACCTCAGCGCTTGAAATTCCTAATCCGCGATGGGCACGCGTGGTGATTATGCCCACACTCTCTCTCTCTCTCTCTGAGCATTACAGTTACACGTATATTATAGGCCGCATTATTAATTAAAGTATTTGTGCTCTACTATGGTTAAAGCTCTACATGTAATCAATACATGAACAGACTACAAATCCAAAGCCATGATGTTTAATAAATATTGTGCTATTAGTCAGTAAAGTGACACGTTTTATTTTTATAAACATTTCCGCTGCTCTTGTTGCTAAATGGCTACCTGCCTGCCTCCTTGCCAACTGTCTTCAGTGCACTGATTTTTTACAAACTCAGTTTTTAAATTGTTACAAAAGGCCTAAATTTTTTTAGTTCCCTCCTCTTCCTTTTGTCCTTTTTGCGACCCTTCTGGGCAAGTCTGTTATGCTATCCTGTTCATTCAAACCTTCCAGTAACCGAGTACGTCTTGGTGTTATTAGTCTTATGAATCGTTCAAAACAAATGGGTACAGTCGACAGCAGGTCAACGATTTTGTTGCAAAGTCGCCCTTAACGCAACTAATTAGAGGGCACGTATGTAAAGGTTGTTGTGCTCAGAAATCAGAAATCAATAATATATTTCAACGTAAAGAATTTACATTCTGTTTGCTGAATTGCAATGTACTATGTTACTATGTTAGCCGCTGCCTTCGGGCCGTATTTGTAGTGAAGAAAAAGGCAGCGGGAAAAAAAAACTCCACTCTGACCATCTTTTCTCAAATCATCTTAAACTTATACATCAAAGCCTATATGATATGATTCCGTGATAGCCACCAATAACTTTAAAAGCCAAAATACATAACACTTCTTACAAAAGTAGGAAAAACATTAATGCTGCGGCCAGACACACGAATAGCACCCGTTCACGAGCATAACGCAGGGGTCAGCCATCACCAGTCTCAACCATTTTAGAGGGAGATAGGTGACCCGGCCACCAGCCACCATTCGAATGACCTTTAGCAAACCTGCAGATTGAGTTCTTGTCAGCTATAAAATGTGTGCTATAGTTATTAATGTGCAATCACGTCGTCAGTACACGTTTTTTAAAAATAAATAAATTATAATTAGTGCTGTCAACTATCCTACGTGAATTGAGGGAAATTAATAAACAGTGAAATATATCTGTTGATTTCCTACATAAACCCTTCGAACTATCTGCAAAGAACAGGATGTCACCAAGTTATGAAGCTTAGGCAAAAAATTTGATCCTAATAAACTCTGCGTGTGCTCAACGAGATAACCTAGTGACTAGTAGGTACATAAAATATGAATAGCTGAGTCGAACGGAGTAAATTGGATGGCGTTTTTTTGCTCCACTATCGAATATACGAGTAAAGCCTGGCTGATGGCTAATAAATTCTACAAGGATTATTACTTTTCCCAGAGGCCCAACTCTGCTCTATGTACTTTATGGTTTTTATGGATGTGTGGGAAATTAAATGTGTTTGTAGTTCTGATATCTTATCAATCACAATCGCGACAGTTAAGGCTTCTATAAAAATATTTTGTGACCTAAACCATTAGTAATGTATTTTGGTTTCAAAATTAAGCAAGACAATGACATTTTCAGTGATTGTTTATATGTGTACACGTCAACTTTTACATTTTTGTCCCAAATTCACCCGTAATTCGTTGAGCAGAGTCAAAGCGGAACTCATAGAACAAAATGAGTGTTTTTCTATTATGTAACTGCCTTGTATCTTGTTTTCTAACGAATAAACGTCATGTTATCACATCCTAATTTCGCGACGTTAACGGAAACTTAAGTCAGTGTTTATTGAGACAAAGGTGATTTTAGTAGTTATTGCAGTTGTAACCCAAAAATCCTTCGAACAAAGGGAGGCACGGCAGCTGTTCAATTTGCTTTTTGGACCTATGACTTCTCTTATCTTGTCGCAAATGCATAGTTTCATTTATGTAGGTAGGTACTTAAGATCTATAAATGTTTTTAATCATTTTCCCTCTTGCCAATTTACTGGGCAAGTGGGATTAATATTAGTGCTTAGCTGGTTGTAGTTACAGGCTCATAACCGAACTAAAAAAACTTTATTCATCTTCAAACGGGCAATTATATCCCACGTGTTGTTCGCACAGCTACTGCTGCAAATACGTTCATAGGTACCTGCTATAGAAATAAAACATTGAAATGCATTGTAAAGCCCAGGTAAAGCTGAAAATCATTTACTTTAGTCATCTTCACTAATCGGTACCTCGTAGACTACCTACCTGACTGACCCTTATGCTCGTTTCAAAGTTCCATTGTCTGCTGTTCCATCTTTCAACAATAAGTATTTCGCTTAGGGGAAGGGCTGGGGTCCGTTAATCCGTTTTATTGTAAACCAGCGTCAAGTAAGCGAACACGAAGTCATTCGCCTGCCAAGAGTCGTCCTAGACGCACCTTACTTCGAATATCGTATCTAAAGTGAATAATTCGACAATGTCTCTGCCCTTATTCTTGGACTGTGAGCAAAACTGTCCTTACCAGCAGAACGAGTCCGATCAAACGCCACTGCATCTAGCATTCCAACACAACGTTCCCGATCCAGTATATATGGAGATCGAGCATCTGGCATACCAAATCCGCCAAACCGGTGCCACGGCGCTGCTAGTGAAGAAGATGTCGACGGCTTTAAGAGCGTACGAAGCAATAGTGAAGATGGAGAAGCGAATTGTGCACGCCAGGTTAGAAGCGAATCTGGCACGAATTGAAGCCATATACAAAAGTGTAACGCATACATCAGAGGCTGAAAACCCACCTACAGAATCCAAGGTACAGGAAGAACACGACGCGAGTTTGATACAACAAGAAAAGCAACAGTTGATCGACGAGCAAGTGAAAGTTGTGGAGAATTTGCCAGTACTGAAAGGCAGAAAGTTTATAATCCCCTTTTCGGCGAAAGTGACCAATGCTTATGGTGAGGTGTGCAAACTCGACGAGTCGTACCAAAAAGATGTTGAGATAGCGAATAAAGTGTTTTTGAAAATTATCGATGTTCTCGAGGCGGAGTGGACAGCTTATGTTAGGAATAAGAGTGTGAGTTTCACAGCAGTGTATCTACCTGTTATCGTAGACTTTTTACAGGTTGAAGCTCTAAAGGAAGCTACCCGTATGCCACTAAATGACTAATAATGTCTTTCAAATTGGAAATTCTTCTTCTGTTGTTAGTAGGAGTGTGGGATGTAAGCAGAACCATTATGTCACTTTTGTCAACATTCCATTATATTGTTAGTTTATAAATGTCGCGAGTATTAAAATTAAATAAGCTAATTAATTAATGTAACAAATTATTCAACAAATATGTCTTGAATATAAACTGCATTATGGAGTTTGACTTTCTTTATTTCTCTACTGTTGCCTCTACACATTTTCATCAATTTAGGTACCTAACTGATTTCTATACCTATCACCAAAGAGAAAAGGCATGTGAACTGCAATGGAACTTTTAAAAACTTATGGTTTTTAATCTTAGACTTAATAAAATGGTGACATGAACTGAAAAAATGTTGAAAAAATAATCTCAATTTAGTTTTCCAATTCAATTTTGTGCCAATGGTTAATTTATTTGATTCTGTCCTATTAGCTGTTACGTAATTGCTCTCTCGTATTGTCTATTGATTTGTGTTTGCCTATTTCTGTTACTCTTTTTGTGTGCTTACTTGCTGTACGATTTTGCTTTGTAATTTTCTTTATATGTTCTGTATCTATGTGTGTGTGGAAATGCAAATAAATGGTTTTATCTATCTATCTAATTCTCAAAATATAGTTGTAGACCAATATCAGTTGGAGAATCAACGATCTCTAAGACACAATTTTTTACTTAGTTTAGGCTCACATTGTATAGTGAACACAGATAGTGACAATGTGCACAAACAACTAGTGTATTTAAGATAAAAAGCCTAAGCCTAAGATAAAAATTGTAGACTGTACAAATAAAAATAATTTATTTTTAATAGAAATCAGAAAATAGGTGTTCAATTATTGTGTTTATACAGTGTCCTTTCTAAAATGCGCAAGATCTGAAACAAGTTTCTTAGATATTGTCATTTGCAACAACTTTTGTTCTTTTGCATTTTGTAAATAAAAAAAAAATTTAAAAAAATATTTTGACACTTCGGAAACGCTAAAGTGACGTAATAGAAGGGCAGTTTCCAAACTAGGATAACCAGTCAAGGACTGGGAATCGAACCTACGACGTCTGTCATAGTAATCAAACGCGATACTGCTAAGCCAACGAGGCAGTCAAAAATGTTCTTTTCTTGAAATCGCAGAAAGACTATTCGACCTCCGCCTATTATCATAAGACCACTCGTTCTCTATAGAAATAGTACTAAAATACTCGTATTCATACAAAATTTGTCATTTCCAATCGTCAATACTTCGACACGCGCCTGAGATCGTAAGTAGGTTGGTTGGTTCCTTACAGAAAACAGTACAAAACTATTCACACAAAAGATGTCAATTTCAATAGTATTTTTGCGTGGACACCAAAAAATGGGCAAATATCGGAAGAAAGCCCTTGAGAAAACCAACACACGGAGCAAGAAACGACCGCCGATCGCAGTCTCGTTTCGCAAATACCCACGCTCCGGTAATGTGACTCCACCTGGGTAATAAAGCGGAGCCATTTCCGTATCATGTCCAAAAACACGCCCATAATAGAATTTCCCGCGCTCCCCCCCGGGGAGCGACACATTCGCGGCTCCCTGACTTCCTGCAGCATAAATGCTCGATAAAAAAAGGTGCGACGACGGTGCGACAAAATAAGAGTTAACAACCATACAGATACGAGTTATACATTTAACTACACAGAAGAGATTTATTTCACCTGTAAATCCTCGCAGAAGAAATACGATGACTTTTCAATAGAATCAAAGGTTTTAACAGGGTTTGTTACAATAACATGTTCATTGTGCTAATATTTTTGTGACAAGAAAAAACAAAAGACGGATGATTGGAACCAAATAATAAGTTAACTAGCAAGGAGGTATTAAATACTTTCTGGAAGGCGGAAACAAAAATTATTTATTAGATAAACCTTACTGACTTAATTCCCGACGTAAGGCAATCAACATAACCCAATTGTACGAGCAGAGGAGAGCGTGTGCATCCCTCGCTCTGTCGTACGGCAGAAGTTGTTTGTTGGACGGTGGTGGAAGAAGACATAGTTAAGCTATCTCTTCATCATCATCATCAACCCATTATGTCCCCACCGAGGGGCACGGGTCTCTTCCCTGAGGAAGGTATAGGCCATACTCCACCACGGGGGCCAAGTCCGGATTGGTGGAGGCTTGTAGACTAGTGGCTCGTCTACTGTCAGAAGTTGTCAAGCCGCCCTAAGGCCTCTGACTTGGCTTAACGACTGCCATCTATCGACGGCAGCCGGCACCAACAGCTTAACGTGCCTTGCGAAGCACGGAACCGCTCGGAAAAATGCCACTAGCGTTAGGCATAGACGGCGACCCATCCATGCACTGAACGCGCCCAGTGTTGCTTAACCTTCGTGATCGTTTAAGATCACTCAGGCAGCAGGGGCTACGAGCGATTCCAAGCTATCTCTTCATAGCAGTTGTTTATTCACTACACAGTTATTGGTACAGAATTACATAGTTTTAGCAAGTTTTAGCACTTAAAGTTGGGTGAGTATCTGGTGAGCGGCTCCAGCCGACTGAGACGGGCGGTAACAGTGTGCTGGAAAACGCAATGTCAGCACACGCAGCGATGCTCGGTGCTTGGTCCGTACACCAATAAATAATCGACCCGTTAGACCCGTTAAGTTTATAACTATGCATGGGCATTCTGAGTCATTAAAAATATCTGATATACAGACAAAGGAGAGCAACGTGAAGAAACGTACACATAGGCATAATTTTCCGCTAAAAAGCCCACGCCCAGCAGTGGGACGTTGAGGGACGATAATAGGCTTTACGTGGAATTTAAAACAAAAACTATTTTTAAGTTACCTACATTTATGAATTTGATATTACAACGGAATACTTCTCTCCAAAAGTGAATGAAAACGAGTCTAAACTGTGAGTGTATATTATGGTGTCCGAGTACCTCAGCGCTTGAAATTCCTAATCCGCGATGGGCACGCGTGGTGATTATGCCCTCACTCTCTCTCTCTCTGAGCTTTACAGTTACACGTATATTATAGGCCGCATTATTAATTAAAGTATTTGTGCTCTACCATGGTTAAAGCTCTACATGTAATCAATACATGAACAGACTACAAATCCAAAGCCATGATGTTTAATAAATATTGTGCTATTAGTCAGTAAAGTGACACGTTTTATTTTTATAAACATTTCCGCTGCTCGTGTTGCTAAATGGCTACCTGCCTGCCTCCTTGCCAACTGCCTTCAGTGCACTGATTTTTTACAAACTCAGTTTTTAAATTGTTACGAAAGGCCTAAATTTTTTTAGTTCCCTCCTCTTCCTTTTGTCCTTTTTGCGACCCTTCTGGGCTAGTCTGTTATGCTATCCTGTTCATTCAAACCTTCCAGTAACCGAGTACGTCTTGGTGTTATTAGTCTTATGAATCGTTCAAAACAAATAGGTACAGTCGACAGCAGGTCAACTTTTTTGTTGCAAAGTCGCCCTTAACGCAACTAATTAGAGGGCACGTATGTAAAGGTTGTTGTGCTGTCGACTATACGTGGATTGAGGTGTGAAATTAATAAACAGTGAAATAAATCTGTTGATTTCCTACATAAACCCTTCGAACTATCTGCAAAGAACAGGATGTTATGAAGCTTAGGCAAAAAATTTGATCCTAATAAACTCTGCGTGTGCTCAACGAGATAACCTGGTGACTAGTAGGTACGTAAAATATGAATAGCTGAGTCGAACGGACTAAATTGGATGGCGTTTTTTTGCTCCACTATCGAATATACGAGTAAAGCCTGGCTGATGGCTAATAAATTCTACAAGGATTATTACTTTTCCCAGAGGCCCAATTCTGCTCTATGTACTTTATGGTTTTTATGGATGTGTGGGAAAAAAAATGTATTTGTAGTCTGCTAGTTCTGATATCTTATCACAATCGTTATATATTTTGTGACCTAAACCATTTGTAATGTACATTGCAATGCATTGTAAAGCCCAGGTAAAGCAGAAAATCATTGTCTTTAGTCATCTTCACTAATCGGTATACCTCGTGGACTACCTACCTGACTGACCCTAATTCTCGTTTCAAAGTTCCATTGTCTGCCGTTCCATCTTTCAACAATAAGTATTTCGCTTCGGGGAAGGGCCGGGGTCCGTTAATCCGTTTTATTGTTAACCAGCGTCAAGTAAGCGACCACGAATTCATTCGCCTGTCACAAGTCGTCCTAGACGCACGTCACTTCGAATATCGTATCTAAAGTGAATAATTCGACGATGTCTCTGCCCTTATTTTTGGACTGTGAGCAAAACTGTCCTTACCAGCCGAACGAGTCCGATCAAGCGCCACTGCATCTAGCATTCCAACACAACGTTCCCGATCCAGTATATATGGAAATCGAGCATCTGGCGTACCAAATCCGCCAAACCGGTGCCACGGCGCTGCTAGTGAAGAAGATGTCGACGGCTTTAAGAGCGTACGAAGCAATAGTCAAGATGGAGAAGCGAATTGTGCACGCCAGGTTAGAAGCAAATCTGGCACGAATTGAAGCCATATACAAAAGTGTAACGCACACATCAGAGGCTGAAAACCCACCTACAGAATCCACGGTACAGGAAGAAGACGACGCGAGTTTGATACAACAAGAAAAGCAACAGTTGATCGACGAGCAAGTGGAAGTTGTGGAGAATTTGCCAGTACTGAAAGGCAGAAAGTTTATAATCCCCTTTTCGGCGAAAGTGACCAATGCTTATGGTGAGCTGTGCAAACTCGACGAGTCGTACCAAAAAGATGTTGAGATAGCGAATAAAGTGTTTTTGAAAATTATCGATGTTCTCGAGGCGGAGTGGACAGCTTATGTTAGGAATAAGAGTGTGAGTTTCACAGCAGTGTATCTACCTGTTATCGTAGACTTTTTACAGGTTGAAGCTCTAAAGGAAGCTACCCGTATGCCACTAAATGACTAATAATGTCTTTCAAATTGGAAATTCTTCTTCTGTTGTTAGTAGGAGTGTGGGATGTAGGCAGAACCATTATGTCACTTTTGTCAACATTCCATTATATTGTTAGTTTATAAATGTCGCGAGTATTAAAATTAAATAAGCTAATTAATTAATGTAACAAATTAGTCAGTAAATATGTCTTGAATATAAACTGTATTATGGAGTTTGACTTTCTTTATTTCTCTACTGTTGCCTCTACACATTTTCATCAATTTAGGTACCTAACTGAACAGTTGTTTTTTCATACGTTCTGACAACAATTAATCGATTCTTCGTCTTTGACTGTCATCTACTATTAGTGTACGAGGAACCGGGTGTTAATCCCGGTTTCTGATTTAAGAATACCGCCATTGTCACAGTGACTTGCCACAAATCGTCAAACGCTACGCTACTGCGATTTTCTCGAAAAAAAAAACCTGTTAGAACAGAAATGTTGGTTTTGGGTAGGTTAAACTATGTGTTTCGTTCGTTCCCACACAAAAGTGGACACAATGTACATAAAAGTGTGAAGTAGGAATTGGCTATTGAATTGGCTCGGCACAATCCTTATTGTATCGCCTGGAGCGTCCCTTACCGGCCCTTCCACCCACATTCTTTCGATATATTTCTTTCGTTAATTACCTTAAACAGAATCATTAAAATATGGAAATAAATATATGTTGCGAACTAACGACCCGTTTAGTTGTAATTCATTAATTAATTTAATTGATTCAACAAATGCATCAAGGATCGTATTAGGGTGGGTTTTTACCACTCTGCCTCTCGGCCAGGTGTTACGTGGAGCGTTGGGGTCGACGATGAAAACCAGATCTCCTTCTTGAAACTGGAACCCTTCCTGAGTCCATCTGTGACGGGGTAGAAGTGCAGGGAGTACCTCCTTCAGCCATCTTTGCCAGAACATTTCTGCCAGTCGCTGGGCTGTCCGCCAATACTTGCGTAAGTATAAGTCAGCGTCTTCAAAGGCAGCCAGTATAGGTAGTGCAGATGGTGTGCCTAGCAAAAAATGATTTGGAGTGAGCGCTTCTTCGGTATTGGGCTCGAACGATTTTGAACCTTCTGACTGACTACGGAAGTACCATCTTGGAATGCGAATATCTTTGATCGATTCAAGTTGCAATATCCATTCTCTAAAAGTTTGCTAATGAGCTCGGTATGACGTCATCCCAGGTGGTGTTTTTTTTCCATATTTCCTGTAGAATTATTTTTGCAGTGATAAGGAATGGGGCGAGCAGACCGTAGATATCGAAGATAGACATTGTGATCTTAAGAACTTCTCTTTTCGTCGGAGTTTTACTTAGGTCGAGAATCTCTTTAGGTATGCGTTCGAGCGATAGATCGAATCCGAAGGAGTCGCTGGATGGGAACCATAACATCCCAAGTGCCCTCTCGGCGTGATTTTCTAATTTCAACCATACTGCGTCGTTGCATAAGGTTGCTTTTGGCATGGTCATCAGTACGGTTGTGTTATTACTGACCCAATTACGTATTTCGAAGCCGCCTTGTTTATGAGTGTAGGTGATTTCTCGAATGATCTTTATAGCACTTTTTTCGTCGTTGTGGCTTTGGATGTAGTCGTCCATGTAGTGTGATGTCAGGATCGCGTCCATAGCCTCTGGCATCTCTTTTTCAAACCTTTGAGCGTTTTTGTTTTTGACGAATTGCGCAATGAAGGGTGAGCAGTTGGCGCCAAATATCAATGACGTCATAGCGTATTTTTTCATCGGTTTCGAACTGTTTTGATCTCTCCACAGGAATTGAAGAGCATGCTGATCTTCTGGTCGTATCTTTATTCTTAAAAACATATCTTTGATATCTCCAATTATACCAATGGGTTTCTCTCGAAATCTGAACATTATTCCCAATAAAGACTGATATAGATCGGGTCCCTGGAGTAGGTAATCGTTTAATGAGTGTCCGTGTGACTTGGCTGCTGCATCGAACACAAGACGTAGTTTTTTCTTCTTGGAGTTATCTACTCCAAAATGTGGTAAGTACCACTCCCGTATGGGTGACTCATCGTCGTTTACTTCACGGGCATAATTGTTATCAAAAAGATGGTTGACACGGTCGCGATAACGTTCAGCGTATTCGTGGCTCATTGACATCTTCTTCTCAACGTTTCGAAGTCTTTTTGCGGCGCAGTTGAATGATTCTTGCATTGTTGAGTTTTCGTCTTTCCAAGGCAATCCAACTTCCCATTGATTTTCGGATAACTTTATGGTTTTGTTTAGAGTAGATAAGGCTTGTTGTTCTAGTTTATTTTCACGTGGAGTTAGTGAAATTCCGATAGCTTCAAAATCGAAGTAGCGTCGGACTTGTTCATGTAACAGTAAGTCTGACTCGGGCTCTCGCGTCGACACGGAGTTTGTAGTTAGGAACAGTACGTCGGATGATTCATCAGCGGGGCAGGTAGCGCGAGCAGCTGACGGCGTGACGTCACATGATAAGGCGCATACGGAGCCGTGGATGCACCAACCCAGCGGTGTGCGAGTAGCATGGGGTTGATTTTTCTTGCCCATTATGACCTCAAGGGGTACGAGTAAGTGGAAGTTGTCCTGCCCAATCAAGAGCTGTGGTTTTATTTCACTCTCGCCACAGTATAGGCAGTCTTGTAAGTCTCGCAAGTGGTCAAACTCGGAAATGTTGACGTTACTCTGGGTGGGCAAGTGTAACTCGTCAATTCTGCGGGCTGTTATTTCGTGTTTTTCACCTGACTTTGTTGATAAGGAGAATTCGACACGTTCACTGGTGCATGTTACCTCTCCGGTATTTAAGGCTCCTCGTAATCTCATTGTGTGTTTTTCGCCGTGCAGTCCCGCGCGTTCGGGCTCAGAGGATATCAAGGTGACCGTGGCGCCGTCGTCGAGTAGTGCGTGCGTAGGTATAGTGCCATTGGGACCGTTTACATACACTTTGATAGTTTTCAGCAACACAATGGGATTATTTGTTGAAGTTGTGTTCGTAATGACTTCTTCAGGCTCGGACACTAGTGGCTGAACGCCCGTCGCTGCGGTTGTTGATTTTTGCCAGTGGAGTAACTTATGATGGGGTAGTTTACACACATCACATAGCGGTGCGCTGCACGCTTCTCTGTCGTGTTTTGATGATAAGCACTGATAACACAATCGTTGCGATTTTACGAATCTCCATCTGTCGCGTCGCATAGCTCGTTTGAAAAGCTTGCACTCGGTCAGTGGGTGCTGATGTTTGCGACAGAACTTGCAATTGCTATTCTCTTCACTCACTACTAGCGCACGAGGATGCGAAATATAAGGTTTTTTATAAACTTCGTTATTTTGCACGTTGATGTAGCTGACACCGGCTGTTGCTGTTTTGGTGGCTTCGCAAAACAGAAAATTCCATCGATGGTCGAAGAGGTAGTCTGCCCACTTGGTGATGAGGGCACTCGGCAACTTTGATAGCACTGTGGTGACCAACTCCGGACTGTTTAGGTATATAGCGTCCATCGCACGAGCAGCTGTAGCACAGTTTTTTATTTTTATAGCGAAGTTTACTATTTGAGTGTGATAAGCTTGCGGTAAAGGGTGCATCTTTTTTAATTGTGCGGCAATTTTAGTGATTACCGTCTCGGGTCTGCCAAATTGTAACTCTAGGGTTTCTATGATGACGCTCGGAGTGACTGCGCCCATCAGTAGTGACGACACGGCTTCCTTTGCCTCCCCTTTTAAGCACTTGCGAAGTCGCCACATATTCTCGGTGTCGTTATAATTACACATTGTAGTGGATTCGGTGTAAGCTTGTTTAAACTGCATCCACTCCAGTGGATCGCCATAGTAGGAAGGCAAATCTTTGGATGTTGCGAGACGAGACAAAAGTTCACCATAACCGACTGCAGGATGTTCTGTATTTCGCTGCGGGGTATCTTTTACTGTGATGTTGCGTGGGGCGACCGTGCCTGGGCCATGATCGTTATCGCCGCCGCCGCCGTGAGACGAGCCCCCGTTTGGTTTGTTGGTATCGCGCAGTTGCGGGTAGGTATCAATATATTTCTCATTTGTAACGTTTTTCACTTCTTTTTCAGGTTTTTTACGGATAGCACTTTGCTGCAACCAGTTATTCACTCGTTTTTCATAGTTTCCCACAGAACTGACACTTCCTCTGCTGGAGCGAGCTTCATCTTCGAGTGCGGCGATGTCCGCGGCGAGTCTTGCATCGATAAGAGCCAGTTCGATCTTCGCCTTTTCCTCAGCGGCCTTTAGTTCGATAGCCTTTTTTCGCGCTGCGATCGACGATAAGGAGGTGTGACGACGAAGCCTTCGGTGCGGGTTCAGTTTTGACGCTACCCTCGTTCGGTTTTGATGGCTCGGGTTTTTCAGTATCCACAATTTCAGAGTGCGTCTTCAGTGGTCCTTCCTCAGCCGCCGTCCTTGGTTCATCCATTTGCTCCTTGAGCAATGCACTACGTGTTTTTACCATTTTGTTGCGTAGTGGACTATGAATCATAACGACGCGTCTTCTCGGTTCCGATCGTGATCCGTCTCTAGGACCAGCTTTTGTTGGCGATGTGCGGGTTGCGATTGAATTGAGAAGATGGGTATGAAGAAAGTAGGTAAGGCAGAAGACGTTGGATTTAAAAAGACAAATGTGAGCTTGGGCGTGCGTGTCGCTAGGGTGCGCTGTATTAGACTGGTCAATGGCCGACCGAAGTGGTGCGGCGTGGGGATGCCGCTGTCACCCACATAGCAACTACTCTTGCTGAACTAACAGAGTTGAAATTCTATATAGGAGTCCGACTTGTGGAACGGAGTATAGGGACTTCATGAATCTAGTCGACTTGTTCTTTTGACGGCCTGGGCAGTGATGTTGTATGTATGCAGTAGGTACGCTTTAAAGTATAGTCCAGTAACTTTGTCGCCTGAAAGTATGGAGTAGTATGCGTCAAATCCGGTAGTTATGATTTTTTGCAGACTTGTTTATGATGTTGGCCTAATGAATAATCCAAGTTTGTGACCTCGAGCGCCGAACGCAACTTTGTCAAAAATCGTAAAAACTGCGAAATAATCGGTTCTTTTTCAAATTTTGGCGATTATAACCCTAAAGGATTAGTTTTTGGAAAACTTTTTTAGGATGTTTTAAAAGAAGACTAAATTTCCTACAATATGATACTAGAATTGTCTCTGTAGACCCAATAGTTTTCGAGATTAAGCCTTTCAAAGTTTTTAAATTTTTCGAACTTCGCAATTTTTGCAATATTTTAGACGTCACTCGAACAACTCTAGCGGGATGAAGTTGCAATTACCTCCGACGGAGTGTGCTAGTATTGCTCGTGTGAAGTCTCTCCTGGGGGTGGATATCTACGTCACAAGGCCTCAACCCAAAAATCATGACCAGAGATGCAGCCCCACAACACCTCTTGCGGAGGATTTCTTGCGGCTGCACGAAGGGTTGTGGGAACGCGTGCAGCTGCAGGAAGGCAGGATTAAAATGCTCATTAGTCTGCAGGCACTGCAGCGGGGCCTCTTGTGACAATATACGCAACTTTGTCAAAAATCGTAAAAACTGCGAAATAATCGGTTCTTTTTCTAATTTTGGCGATTATAACCCTAAAGGATTAGTTTTTGAAAAAACTTTCTTAAGTCGTTTTTAAAGTAGACTAAATTTGCTACAATATGATACTAGAACTACCTCTGTAGACCCAATAGTTTCTGAGATTAAGCCTTCCAAATGTTGCAGTAGTAGATATCCCAGAAGGCGACGATCTGTCCGATGTCGAAATGGAGGATGACTTGTGGGCACAAGACGTCGACAATTTATCACCATCCCCTGATGGGGATATGCCATCCCAATACGTCGATCCAGATACGGACGAACCTCAACCGGGACCTTCCAAGAGGGCTAAATTAATTTAATTTTTTGATTTTGAATATTACTCAATTTCCTAACAAATTATTAACTTTTGTAGTACCTATCTTTTTTACTTCATTATTCGTAGCTTAGCTTAAACATCATCGTTCACACTTCTCATTTTCTTTTTTAACATCTGATCATAAAAGTACAGGGCTTCGATAGTATAATCAGGGTCAAAATTCATTCAAAACGACAGAATCGCAAAAAATTGCGAAATTCGAAAAAAATGATAAACTTTGGAAGGCTTAATCTCAGAAACTATTGGGTCTACAGAGGTAGTTCTAGTATCATATTGTAGCAAATTTAGTCTACTTTAAAAACGACTTAAGAAAGTTTTTTCAAAAACTAATCCTTTAGGGTTATAATCGCCAAAATTAGAAAAAGAACCGATTATTTCGCAGTTTTTACGATTTTTGACAAAGTTGCGTTCGGCGCTCGAGGTCACAAACTTGGATTATTCATTGGGCCAACATCATAAACAAGTCTGCAAAAAATCATAACTACCAGATTTGACGCATACTATAATGTACAAAGTTACTGGACTAGTAGGTACTAGGTGCCTACCTACCTACCTACTACTCTACAGAGTTATCTGTCGAAAGAGAAAAAAAAGGCTGTTTTCATAACTGGTTTCGAAACTGTGGTTTCGAAAGTGGCCGGAGGGGTCGGGTTTGGGAATGTCATGTATGGAGTATGCGTCTTCAGCAGATCTCTTTGATTGATAATTATACTATTCTACAGGGTAATTAAAGTGCGTAATTTCTGAAACACCCCATTTAGAGTTTATGTTTTACAACTTTTATTCTATGAGTTTTTTCTCATTTTGTAAAACCACAGAACAAAAAATGTTCTGTGGTTCATTATATGTCAAACAGCGCCACTAAAAACTCGAAATTCAAAATGCAAAAGAACAAAAGTTGTTGCAAATGACAATATCTAAGAAACTTGTTTCAGATATTGCGCATTTTAGACAGGACACTGTATAAACACAATAATTGAACAGCTATTTTCTGATTTCTATTAAAAATAAATTATTTTTATTTGTACAGTCTACAATTTTTATCTTAGGCTTAGGCTTTTTATCTTAAATATACTAGTTGTTTGTGCACATTGTCACTATCTGTGGTCACTATACAATGTGAGCCTAAACTAAGTAAAAAATTGTGTCTTAGAGATCGTTGGTTCTCCAACTAATATTGGTCTACAACTATATTTTGAGAATTACGTAACAGCTAATAGGACGGAATCAAATAAATTGACCATTGGCACAAAATTGAATTGGAAAACTAAATTGAGATTATACAGTTACTGTCAACATTTTTTTAGTTCATGTAACCATTTTATTAAGTCTAAGATTAAAAACCATAATGTTTTTAAAAGTTCCATTGCAGGGCACATGCCTTTTCTCTTTGGTGATAGGTATAGAAATCAGTTAGGTACCTAAATGTGTAGACGCAACAGTAGAGAAATAAAGAAAGTCAAACTCCATAATACAGTTTATATTCAAGACATATTTATTGACTAATTTGTTACATTAATTAATTAGCTTATTTAATTTTAATACTCGCGACATTTATAAACTAACAATATAATGGAATGTTGACAAAAGTGACATAATGGTTCTGCTTACATCCCACACTCCTACTAACAACAGAAGAAGAATTTCCAATTTGAAAGACAATAACCTCCTCAGTCCTGACCTTAAAAATAACAATTGAAAACCATTTTTATTTTCAAGGTCAGGACTGAAGAGGTTATTAGTCATTTAGTGGCATACGGGTAGCTTCCTTTAGAGCTTCAACCTGTAAAAAGTCTACGATAACAGGTAGATACACTGCTGTGAAACTCACACTCATATTCCTAACATAAGCTATCCACTCCGCCTCGAGAACATCGATAATTTTCAAAAACACTTTATTCGCTATCTCAACATCTTTTTGGTACGACTCGTCGAGTTTGCACAGCTCACCATAAGCATTGGTCACTTTCGCCGAAAAGGGGATTATAAACTTTCTGCCTTTCAGTACTGGCAAATTCTCCACAACTTCCACTTGCTCGTCGATCAACTGTTGCTTTTCTTGTTGTATCAAACTCGCGTCGTCTTCTTCCTGTACCTTGGATTCTGTAGGTGGGTTTTCAGCCTCTGATGTGTGCGTTACACTTTTGTATATGGCTTCAATTCGTGCCAGATTTTCTTCTAACCTGGCGTGCACAATTCGCTTCTCCATCTTCACTATTGCTTCGTATGCTCTTAAAGCCGTCGACATCTTCTTCACTAGCAGCGCCGTGGCACCGGTTTGGCGGATTTGGTACGCCAGATGCTCGATCTCCATATATACTGGATCGGGAACGTTGTGTTGGAATGCTAGATGCAGTGGCGCTTGATCGGACTCGTTCGGCTGGTAAGGACAGTTTTGCTCACAGTCCAAGAATAAGGGCAGAGACATTGTCGAATTATTCACTTTAGATACGATATTCGAAGTGAGGTGCGTCTAGGACGACTCGTGACATGCGAATGACTTCGTGGTCGCTTACTTGACGCTGTTCAATAAAACAGATAAACGGACCCCAGCCCTTCCCCTAAGTGAAATACTTATTGTTGAAAGATGGAACGGCAGACAATGGAACTTTGAAACGAGCATTAGGGTCAGTCAGGTAGGTAGTCCACGAGGTACCGATTAGTGAAGATGACTAAAGACAATGATTTTCTGCTTTACCTGGGCTTTACAATGCATTGCAATGTTTTATTTCTATAGCAGGTATAATCGTATTTGCAGCAGCAGCTGTGCGAACAACACGTGGGATGTAATTGTCCGTTTGAAGATGAATAAAGCTTTTTTCAGTTCGGTTATCAGCCTGTAACTACAACCAGCTAAGCACCAATACTAATCCCACTTGCCCAGCAAATTGGCAAGAGGGAAAATGATTAAAAACATTTATGGATCTTAAGTATGTACCTACCTACATAAATGAAATTTTTATGCATTTGCGACAAGATAAGAGAAGTCATAGGTCCAAAAAGCAAATTGAACAGCTGCCGTGCCTCCCTTTGTTCGAAGGATTTTTGGGTCACAACTGCAATAACTACTAAAATAACCTTTGTTTCAATAAACACTGACTTAAGTTTCCGTTAACGTTTTGGTCGGTGGTGCAAGCCGGCCTTAAACTAGAAATCAAAGCATAATTTAATACAATTTTTGGTCTCTGATTTTTTATTTCAGAAATATCTGAGTTTACATAATTTTATTGCATTCGTACTTTACGCGACCTGCCATTGTCGCAGACCTCGGCCAGACGCAGAGTAAAACATTACGAAATGGGGATTTTCTAATTTTAAAATTTGTTCGAATTAATTGCTTCGGTCGTCTCAGTCAATGGGTGCTATGGGAAGTTGGTACTACCTAATGTCTATTCTACTCAATCCTACTTATTAGCCTGACTAATCGTACTATAACCGTCTCTCAAACTACAAAGCAGAAAAACCATACAAAATATTAAAAATATATTGATTAAGTGGAAAAGTGAGGAACACTACCTAATAAGTGTAATTTTTTTTAATAAAAAGTCCCAGAAGAAGATGCATTGTAGCATTTTTGAGGTAACGCTGTAGACACGTCCCAGAAAGCGAGCGCGAATCCGCGTGATTCAAAATTCTGCGCCATACTATATGAAATACGTATAATAACATGTTCTACTAACCCCTCCCCTGTGCATTAACAATCTGTCAATCTGTCCGGCTTGCACCACCGACCAAAATAAATGTAACTTTAAGTTAAATAGCATTTTGACAGACAGTTTACGGCGGAACTGTCAAAATTCTGTTTCATCATCACCACCCACTGCAGGACATAGGCCTCCTTCCTGATTTTCATAACCATGAGGGGTTTTGCCATAAATTCTGTTTAACTTAAAGTTAAATGGATTTTAGTCGGATTCCCCTTTTTTTAGACAGCTCCTTAAAGTTATGTTTATATTCTGAAAGAAAATATCAGAATTTTTTTTTTTATTAAATTGTACTCTAATTCCCCTCTAATTCCTCATTTTCTTTAGATGGGTCCGTATAAAGGTGGTCTCGCAATTGCAGGTCGCGGTCACGGTCACGGTCGCAGTCCGTCACGCCGAGCGTGACGACGCCGCCGCCGATCCCGCCGCCGCCGCCGGCGCAGCAGCAGCAGCAGCCGCCGCACACGCTGCATCCTGACAACGCTTTATTAGGTAGGCAGAACATTTCAATTAATCAGCCCACACTCGTCCACTGCTGGTCGTAGGTAGTAATCTGCTGCTAGCAATCTGTCTAAGATAGTCGGTCCAGCGAGCTGGTGGACGCCTGCCAGTTCATGGTCTCCACTCGAGAACCTTTGTACTCCATGTGCTATCGGTTTTTCGGCATAAGTGACCAGCTCACTGCCACTTTATCTTGCTAATTTTATACGCTATGGCAGAAAATTTACCTTCGAATAACAAGCCTCTTTGTAATTGGCTCTCCCGTGTGGCTCTCGGTGAAACAATACGACTACCTCGACTCATCCCTTGGGTGTCATAAAAAGCGACTAAGGGAAATCCAGGCGGTGGGTACCTCTCGTGTACTGGAGGACATCGAATTGTCATAAAAAACTATGCATTGTAGTTTTATGAAACGCGGCCCTGGCTTTCTCGACGCTTGCGTGCTAATTCTAGTGTACTGGCCCTCTGCAGTGCGTGGCGCGCTGGGCGCGGCAGGCCGGCAGCTGAGTGACCACAGCAACAACCGCGAGTCGTCACTCGACGACAGCGGCGTGGTTGACGACCACGACGACGGCGAGCACACGTCGGACGACCAGGCGCAGCACGCGCCGCACCCGCGCCGCGCGCACCTGCATCCGCCGCTGATCGTGCAGGCGCACCACGCCGCGCTGCCGCCGCCGACGCCGATACCGCAGCCGACGCCGGTCACGCCAATGATTCAGCAGGTAATTGACCGCCTCCGGTCTAGCGGTTAACGCGCTTGAGGTCGGGGGTCGCTATCGAAACAGAAGTCGGGGGTTCGGTACCCACTGGAGGCCACTGTACTTGGTTGTTCAGATGGCCTCATCCTGTCAAATTTAGGTATTTTTTTAAGTTTGTGCATGCAATTTGTCAATGCACCGCGACCAAATATTCTAATATTGTTCGTGTGAGATAGAACGCATTACGCGGGCAGCGGAACGACACATTTTTAAATATTTTTGAATATTTGGTCGCGGCGAGTAGGTTGTTCCGCTGCCGCGTAGGTAGTGCGCTCCAACCTTGGTTGTGTACGTACACTTAATTAACACTTTCCCGAAGTTTCAGCAACAAACGGAGACCAATGTTGGTATAAATGTTTTTTTTTTTCAGTCGCTGTGGCGTAATACAGTAATACTTGGTATCATAATATAGACTTGTTTATTTTCGAATGATCGTAGGTACAATGTAGTACGATCGTGTGTCGAATTGTAAATTTGATAGTTTATTAGCTGATTTGAAACTGCCGATCAAGAACACTATTGCACCGACTACCGTTAACTTGCCTTATCTCATTGTTTTCTGGTGTAGGTAGGAATAAAGAATATTCTTAGCTTTTCTCGTACTCTATTCGTAATGCCTCGACACTATTTTCGCCAAACCGTCAGGCTTTTGTTGGTGATAGAATACAAACATACGATATTCCTTTTATACCGTCTATTTTTTTTATTTATTTATTCATGAAACTAAAATAAAACAGAATTTATTAACAACCAAAATAACTAAAACCTGCGAAGTGTATGAGTAATTTTCGGAGTACACTCTATACAACAACAGTACAATACGCAACAGTTTATTCTAAATGCTACAAAGACACGATAACCAAGATTTAATCTTTCCTCCTTGCTACGTTCCAGGAGAGCCAAATACAAGGTCCTAAGCAGAGGAACGGCTCGAAGACAAACACGCAGGTTGAGAAGCCGAAGCCGAAAAAGTACGACAGAAGTAGTCTTCAAGACAAGTACCCTCTCAACCCCGACTACCTCAACCAGATCGTTGTGCTAGGTAAACATTGCTCCGCAACGCTAAGCACCGCTTGGTACTTGTGACATGCCGTAGGGAATTCCAAATGTTGTACCAAAATAAAGTCCTGTGACTCGGTTTGATTTGGACTGAACAGCTACATAAGCTTTGGCGTCAATAGCGATTTTTTCTAAGCAATCAGTAGTTAGCGTGAAAACCCATCGCGATACAATAAGTCAATTAGAACTCTCGCTTTGAGAGCGTGTCCGAGTCTTGAAAGTTGGAATTCGTTCGCTGGCATAACACAAGTTTGAAATGGATTGGCACGGCTTCGAACACTGAAATGCACAAACGACCAAAACACAGAAATATCTATCAGTCATACAATCAATGATGCTTGGTACACGACCATTTCAGTATTCGTATTTAAAGAATAAGCTAATTTTAGGTCTAAATAATTCAGAAAGAAGTTAAAAAAACTGTAGTTCATGTTACATACTTTCTTTCTGCATGGAAAATTCTATTTCATCCAAAATTTTTCTTCCGAATTCAATTTGGATTTCTATTAGGATTCTACAATTTACGCTTACGAATTACGCAAATTGATATTTTCTGAAGCTTTTCCAAAATCTGTACAGACTACTATTTTTTGTTTCAAAATTTTCTTAGATAGTTTATTTACGAAACCTTTCGACTCCAAAGCCAAAGAGTACTAAACTACAGAGTGGATATAAACTTACCTAATGTAATGTATCCCCAATATGCTCTTTGGGGATAGTTTGCGTAGTCCCAATGAGCATTTTAGGTTTTATTTACCAGGTAGGCAGATAATCCTTTGTCTACTTTAGTACTTTGCAGCCTATAACAGAACCTTCTTGAGTTCTAATTTTTTTACTCTGTTTCACATCACGTTTGCAAAGAGATGATATTTTCTTTGGAATTCAGAAGCAATATGTAAGGGTTCTCTTTTTATTTAATTTTAACTTCCGTGTAGGTCTTGCATTGCTCGCAGATCCGTGCAAACCCGCAGTAGCTCTTTGAATCGATAACACCTCACTTAATACACGACAATCTCAAAGCACGTTTCACGGAGCTACGGAGACACTGCAATTTCATTCTGCAATTGATTTAGATGAGCCTTAGAATCAACTGAACCTGCTTCGACTATTTCTTCGAGGAACAGTGGATTCTAAGACCCCACAGATAGTTTCACGCGTCCCCGGACCGTGGCACTTGAACACTGCAACCTCGCTTCTACCTTCATTAATATCGTCAGGGGCGGACTGGCCATACAAGCGCGCGCCCCCCCTTCCTCAAGCGGAGACGACGAACATTAATGAGCTCAGTTTATTGGCAGCCACGCACAAAACTCTTAAGTGCAATTACGAGCAAAATTGCACTTACTTCCCAGGTTAGTAACACAAATGCAAACGCTTCTGCCCCCCAGTCCACCCCTGTTTCCCACAGGAAGACTGCAGGGTAACTTTGCGATTTGTCCGACCGTTCAATGTCGTCTCGGTGTATCGCAGGCAAGTTCGTTCACAGACAAATGCTTCTTAGCTTGCATTTGTCTCCTGGGCACTATCCTTTAAAAATTGCCTAGTGGATTGATGACCAAGTATGACTACCGCAGCTTGACGTTTTTAAAGTCACCACAGTCAGAGTAGCAAAATTAGTGATAAAGTATTAGTGGTGAACTTGTCTGCGATTCTTGAATCTTGATATCGTGAAACTGTACACGTCCCTCAGTGTTCCCCGCTCCACTTCACAGCCAAATTGCACCCGAACACAACTCAAAATTGTATCATTGGCATTATTGGGAAAATACCGTGCACTTTTCTGTATTACAAAAAAACTTAGTAGTTTTAAGTTTATGCATGTCCAGTTGAAGATCAATTCTAAAAATTGCCTAGTTTTTATGAACTCCAGCTTTGCTTACAACAAGTCTTTGCACTGCTGGTTCTAACGCTTATCTCAGCTTTTTCATCTTCCTTTCTTTTGTCTCACTTTCTTACATGTTAATTGTCATCTCCATCGACCACTCTACTAATAAATTAATCCAATTGATCACAGACGAGCTTGTGGACAGAAATTGCGAATGCTGCGTCACTTGCTGTATAGACTACGAAGGCTGGCTGCAGTTCCAAAACTGTTTGTATGGGATCGTGAAGGACCCTCTGTTTGAACTGTTCATTACAACGTGCATTGTGCTGAATACGTTGTTTCTGGCGTTAGAACACCACGGGATGAGCGAGAATGTGAGGTCGGCATTAGATATAGGAAATAAGGTAAGTCGATAACCAACCAAATCCAGTATCAAGTATAAGCCGCACAAATCGTATATTTGATAACCAATTTTATTAAATAAAATGTTAGGCCTAACGAAAAACCAACCAGAGGAAACCTGAAAATCTGCTAAGATATTCCCGTACCATTTCATTTACCTACGAATAGAAAGAGATTTACGAGCAATATCCTCAGTCAAACACAAAGAAAATACACAACCTGTACGCTTACGACACATTGACGTTAAAGTGTTTCAGAAGTGTGAATATCAATGACAAAATATGATTCTTTAACTTCACCTTCCTTCCAGGTATTCACGTCAATATTTACGCTAGAATGTATGCTGAAAGTGATGGCGATGAGTAAAGACTTCTTCGCGTGTGGCTGGAACATATTCGACCTGATCATCGTGTCAGCCAGTCTGCTGGATCTCATATTTGAGCTCGTGGATGGGTTGTCCGTGTTGAGAGGGTTACGTTTGGTGAGCATAATAATATCTTTTTAAAAACGAAGATAGCTGAGCTCAAACCGTTTTATCTCCTATACCTTCCCAACTTGGAATACCTACGGTTATCCTAGGTAACCGTATATGGTGTTTACATCTTTAATAAAACTTTCCATCGTATCAGAATCATGAAGTGGTGTAAATCTTAATGTTCTTGATATTCTTGACCAATTCCTCATCTTTTTTTCCAGTTGCGAGTGTTAAAGTTAGCGCAGTCATGGACTACAATGAAAGTGTTATTGAGTATTATAATATCGACAATCGGTGCTCTCGGTAATTTGACGTTCGTGTTAGTGATAGTTATTTATATATTTGCCGTCATCGGTATGCAGCTGTTCTCCAAATCTTACACGCCTGACAAGTTCGAACCGGATCCTGTGCCCAGGTGAGTAATTAACTTCTAGGGGTCTATTCCGTTTTACATAGCTTTTCCCTAGAAGTAAATAAGGTTTACTTTAAACTAATAAAATTGTTACAATACAAAAACAATAGGTTATACCAAGATGTCTCCGGTCCGTGTGGCGCCGGGTACAACCCCTCATGGTTAAAGGGAGGCCTATGTCCTGCAGTGGGTGTCAAATGGCTGATGATGATGATGATATCAAGATGTCTCATTCACTCAAGAAAATTAAATATCAACCCCTTTCTTCTATTTCCTAACATCAATCGCGTTTCATAAAAGTATTAAACATTAAGGTTGTAAACCTCTAACAAAAAGACATCGGAAACTATTTCCTTTTACATTCTGCATAAAAATGTAACAAATCTTGTACCGGTTGTAAGATCTTTTATCTAGTTGAGGCCACATGTTCCACATGACCAAGAAAGTAAGGATATTCTAACCAGATATGTACATTTTGCAAGGACTGCATTAATCGACTTTGTGTGTGATGCAAAAAGCGCAAAAATCATCTCAATATTACTTTCAATAGATCAGAGTTTCTATCACTCGGGATAATTTAGGCCAAAACTGTGTTTTTATTGGTGTAATGTTCTCTGGCTCACCTGTCTCAACTTCTTCACTATAACGTTCATATCCCGAAGGTGGAACTTCAACGACTTCTTCCACTCGTTCATGATGATATTCCGGATCCTGTGCGGCGAGTGGATCGAGCCTCTCTGGGACTGCATGAGAGCGGAGCAGGCCAGCGGAGCAGAGAGCTGCTTCTTCATATTCCTACCAGCACTCGTGATGGGCAACTTTATGGTCCTCAACCTCTTCTTGGCCTTGTTGCTCAATAGTTTTAACAGTGAGGAGTTGAAGCATAAGAAGGAGGTGAGTGACAGTTCTATGATTGTTTAGCCTTTTGGCCATATGAGACAATATCATACTCAAACTATAAACGTCTGCTTGTCGCGGGCGAATAACATTTGAAGGGTAAATAATAGATGAGGGTCTGCTCAGACAGCCGAACTAATCATCAATTACTGGACGGAGCTGAAGCTTATTTCTGCTTATTTTGTTTCTGTGATGTATCTTGTTGGTACAATAAATGTCTTTCGTCTTCTTCTTCTTCTTCAAACAATAAAAATACTGTTCCAAGACGTGGGAATTTATTTAATGTTAACATTATTTAGGTGTTAATTTTTTTATGTATTCGATTTCAGGAAGTCGGTGAGGACTCAAAGTTAGCGAAGAGCTTCGATAGAATACGTTCAATCGTAAGAAAAAAAGGCTTCCTCATATCGAGGAGTAAAGAGACTGAAAAGAAATCTAAGTTAGAAGAGCTAGTAAACGAATTTATGTTACAACACCGCAATAACCTGAAGGAAGAGAAGGTGTCCTTACCTAGCGAGCAAAGATACTCGTCTCCCATTCAAGAAACGGTGTTGTTCCCCCACGATAACGTATACAGTCACAGTTACCAAGAAGCACTGAAGAGACCAGTATCAGTAGGATCAGACTTCGGCTTCCCTCCGATCTACCAGCAAGGAAATAACTTCCACGGCAGCCAAGAAACTCTAAAGGACGTAAGGGACTTAGCCATAGAACACAAAATCACAAGAATCAGAGAGGACTCTAAAGAGAATCTTGACGAGTCTTTACCAGCAGAACAAGCGGCCACTCAGAAACTTCTAAACCAAATGTCTTCGGGATACCACACGCAGCCCTCCGACTCCAGAGGTATGGGACTCTCACAAAATAATTACTATACGGGCACAACCGTCATAACTGGCAAAAAATACTACTTATCATTTATTACCATTTTACAGATGACCCAGAGAACTACGAAATGGCCCACTTCTCCACGAAGACGACCCCAGAGAAGATCAAGAGGCCAGAGAGGGGTGGGGAGCTCCACGTTATTTCTAGAGAACCAGGCAAGCTTCCGGACGAGCCAGACATGCGACACCCGTGGCAAACACTTGTCTCATATGTGGATGATCTTACAGTTGGTGGGAGGAAGAATTCAAAGGGGCAATACACGGATCCAGGGGGGAGTTTCCCGGGTTTTGGGAAGCCGAAAGAGGTTAAGGTTCCTCAGGACTGTTATCCACGACAGTGCTATGATACGTAAGTACTATGCAATAAATTAGCGCACACAATAGTATCCTCGTGATATGTGAGATTTTAAGACAAATTACGAGGTCACTGTGAAGAATAATAGGAGGATGTCATCGCAATCAACATAAAAAAGCCAGTGCGTGAAACGGATCATGCAGATAGGAAACGTCAGAAGAACTGGAAAGTGAAGAAGAATTCGCGGAAGTGCGGGTGTAGTGTCATTGTCAGTAAGGTTAAATATCAGTATAACTCCGTTTCTATAGCTAATTTCTTGCTTAGCAAAAGTATGTAGGTGTCTTTTTAGTTTAGTATTTCTTGCTTTCCAAAAGTAAAATAATTCTCTCACGTTCTTACCTAAAGGTTAGCCTTTCATACTATAAAGTTATGATACTCGTAGAATAAGGCAAAGCACAAACTTTATAGTTAGATAGAAATCTAACGCTAAGGCTGAGATTCTTGCTTTCCAAGTAAAACAATTTCTTGGTAGGTACACTTCTTATTCAGGTATATTGATTCTTGCATTCCCGCCATTTATCTCAAAATTAACTTTCCATTTCTTGCATTTTAAAGACAACTATTTCTTGCTTGCCAAAAGCTGACCATTGACTACCGATTTCTTGCTTTTCAAAGAGTTTATTACCATTTTCATTTAGGCGTCCGTTTCTGACCGCTTTTCAAAAGTTTATCTCCATCATGATTTAGCTAGACTTTTTGCACTCGGTTTAAGTAAAACAAAACAAGTTTCCTTGCTTTCCGAAACTGCATCCCCTGTTGATTGCCCAGTCTTGCTTTCGAAAAGTTCAAATAGTCATCTCTATTTCAATTTTCTTTTGCATGTTTTCTAAAACGTATTCTCTATTTTGATTGTTCATTATTATTTCCAGTTGCTCATGTTGGGATTCTATGATCGACACAAAGTTGGGCCGTCAGTGGATGTTGATCAGGACCTTCGTTCTTCGATACGTGGACACGCCCGCGTTCGAGTGGTTCGTCTTGGTTCTAATTTTCGCCTCGAGCATCACGCTTTGCTTCGAAGACATCCATTTGGAGAAAAACAAGCCTTTGAAGAAGATCTTGTACTGGACAAACTTTGGCTTTTGCATGATCTTCGTCATCGAGATGTTTCTGAAGTGGATTGCATTGGGGTTCTTCAGATACTTCACAAGTTTCTGGACGTTGTTAGATTTTACTATAGTTTTTGTAAGTATTTTTCTTTGTAAAACATTGAGAAAATTTGGTAGCACCATTTAAAATTACCATGAAATTGCATCGTCTATTTCCAAAAGCCACACATTATTTGTCATGATTTGGAAGCCATCATCTGACCAGAAAGACCATAATGACGAACGTACTAGAACAAGAGACCCTGAAATCTAAAAAGCTATGAATTTAGTCCCTTTGTGGGGTTACTAAGTCAGATTCCCTGTTGTAAGTTCTAATTCAGGTAACTTTTCCTTCCAGGTGTCAGTATTTAGCTTACTAATAGAGGAAAACGAAAACCTCAAAGTGCTAAGGTCGCTTCGGACCCTCAGGGCCCTGAGGCCTCTACGCGCCATATCCCGGTGGCAAGGCATGCGTATTGTGGTGAACGCCCTAATGTATGCCATACCAAGTATTTTCAATGTATTGTTAGTCTGTCTAGTTTTCTGGCTCATATTTTCCATAATGGGCGTGCAGTTCTTCGGTGGAAAGTTCTACAAATGTATTGATAGAGAAGGAGAGTTGTTACCTATAGAAGTAAGTATTCCAACTGCAGTAAGAGTTTAACTCTCATGATGAATTTTGTTGCAGTTTTGTGACTTTTCTATTCGTTTACTTTTACAAATACAAAAGTATTTGTATTTTTCCCCTTCGATTCAGCTTATTATTGTTACCTACTACTTGAGCAATGTACATACATATTCCTGTTTAAATTTGACTGCTTTTTCTAGTAAAGATAAATTTTAAATGAAATTTACACGATTGACTGCAAAAACAACAGTGTCAGGCCGACAACAAAAATTTGTGAACAACACGATAGAAAGTTCGGTATTACATCGTTATATCGAAAGTGAAAGTTAAACCCTCAATCCCTCTTTCAGGTGGTAAACGATAAATGGGAGTGCTACTACAATAACTTCACGTGGGTCAACTCCAAAATATCATTCGACCACGTTGGCATTGCCTACTTAGCCTTATTTCAAGTCGCCACTTTTGAAGGTTGGATGGAAGTGATGGCTGACGCAGTTGACGCTAGAGGGGTTGACTTGCAACCAGCGAGGGAGGCCAACCTTTACGCTTACATTTATTTCGTCATCTTCATAGTTTGCGGATCGTTCTTCACATTGAATCTATTTATAGGAGTCATCATTGACAACTTCAACATGCTCAAAAAGAGGGTAAGTACCCGGAATTTGGGGATAGAGAAGTTTTGCTTTGAATGGCCTTGAAGTTAATTATAGTATATAACCTGTTAGTTTATTTCTTCTAAAAATAGGACTAATAACCTCCATAACATTCAGGGCATTCTAAACATTGTCTAAATTTCAGCCATATCATTTACTAGCAAAAAGTCTTAAAATAAGGAAAACCCTGAAAACTGCTTTTTCAGTAGCGAAAATTAAACAAAGAACTTCAACTTCAGTTTATAATTCTATTTTTTTTTAGTTTTTATACAATCTTGAAATAAGATTAGGGTACCTAGTTATCTGTATATACTAAAATATTTCAAAAATATTGTTAAAACTTTCGCTTAATGAAACTAGTCGAACTGTCGATACCGTAGAAACAGTTTTCAGGTTTTGCGTTATGTAATAACACCTTGTATGTTTTTATAACTGAGGACGACAATTTTATCACTATCCTCACATATTGAGTACCTACTGTATCACCGTACCTTTCTTTACAATGTCATCACTATCATCAGATATTAGAGTAGTGTATCACCGTTCCTTTCTTTACAATGTCATCACTATCATCAGATATTACAGTACTGTCTCACCGTTCCTTTCTTTACAATGTCATCACTATCATCAGATATTAGTACAGAACTATATCACCGTTTCCTTTCCAGTACGAAGGCGGTGTGCTAGAGATGTTTCTAACAGAAAGTCAGAAGCATTACTACACGGCCATGAAGAAGTTAGGCAGAAAAAAGCCCCAGAAGGTCATAAAACGACCTCGCAACCAGTTCTTAGCTATGTTCTACGATTTGTCTAACTCGCGCCGATTTGAGATAGCGATCTTCGTGCTAATCTTTTTGAATATGCTAACGATGGGCATCGAGCATTACGACCAGCCGCATTCAGTTTTCTTCATTCTGGAAGTCAGTAACGCATTCTTCACCACCGTCTTTGGTCTAGGTAAGCCTCCACCCACGACGTTTCGAAAGAAGTACTCCCTTTAAAGAACTCCCTTACGTTAGTGTTTATTCAACTACTAAACTTGAAAACAAATTATAAAATATAAACAGGTACTGTTTAATTCAAACTTAAAACATTACTTTTCATTTGCTTCTCTTTGGCTCGCACATTGTAAAATTTGTAATGATTGTACAAGAATGTACTTTTTAACCCTCACTAGAAAATAAAACAAAAGAGAAGCAAAAATTTAATAGTGTTTTGCTCCAGAAATGTAAAACCGACCAAGTGCGAGACGGACTCGCGCACGAAGGGTTCCGTTATCTATACAACATTTAAATATTTCAAGCGTCTACCTGTTGCCGTTAATAATATCGAGCAAAAAATTAAATAATATATATGTGCGTCGAATTGATAACCTCCTCCTTTTTTGAAGTCGGTTAAAAACGGCAAAAATAATCACGTTTGTTGTATGGGAGCCCCCCTTAAATAAATATTTAAGAATAAGGTACAGAATTAAATTCTTAGTATTTGCTGTTATAGCGGCAACATTCTTCTAATCCGCATGAATTTTCATCCCACAGAGGCGATAGTAAAAATAGTGGGCCTTCGGTACCACTACTTCACGGTTCCCTGGAACGTGTTCGATTTCCTTCTGGTGCTGGCTTCAATTCTTGGCATCCTTATGGAGGACATAATGATCGACTTGCCGATCTCGCCCACTTTGCTACGAGTAGTGCGCGTCTTTCGCATTGGGAGAATTTTAAGACTGATTAAAGTGAGTTCCGACTATTTTATTAAACTCTATAAAACATATGAAATCTGTGGGTGCATGCAGGGACTAAACGTTAATAAAGTGAAAGATATTTGTCAGGATAGTGGCAAGTGGCAAATCCTGGACTTTTCCTACGCCTTCGGTATACAGGCGTGAGCTTATGCACCTATGTTTCTAAAATCAGATTTTTCCCAATTACTGTTGAAGGCATTTCTTAATTTTCGAACATACCAGCGGGATTAACTCACAGAACACGTGTTGCTGAGTTCAGTAGTCAATTTATTTGTAGTTTCTTTCCAATAAACTGATTTGAGTTCTGAAGACTTTGAGGAACATATGATACGATCTATAAAAAGTAACTCTTTGTATAAGGCACCCTTTCTTAAGAACTAAAGTTTTTACAGAATAGGTATATTATATTTTCTTCTTACAGGCCGCTAAAGGCATTAGGAAACTGCTATTTGCGCTGGTCGTCTCCCTGCCAGCGCTGTTTAACATCGGTGCACTGCTCGCGTTAATCACTTTCATCTACGCGATCATTGGAATGTCCATATTTGGGAATGTCAAGGAGCAAGGAGCCTTGGACGATATTGTGAATTTTCAGACCTTTGGCAGAAGCATGCAGCTGCTTTTTCGGTGAGTAAAATAAGATTATTTATTGACTTTCATCGATTGGAGCCGAATTACTTGGTTCGCACATAGTGGTCTTTCGGGGGTGATTTCGCAATACCCAAATTTTTACGATTTACCTTTATCATCATTGACTCTGAATTATCTGGAACATTCCCTCAACTCAAAGGTTGTGAAAATGCTCAAATTACTTGACACCAAAATATGGAACCAAAATTCAAAAATTTACCTGTCAAACTTGGTATTTTTTTCTTTCAGACTCATGACATCAGCGGGTTGGAACGACGTTTTAGAGTCCCTCATGATTCAGCCACCTAATTGCGAGATAGGAGACCCTGGTCAACACAATGGCAACTGCGGCAGTCCACTGCTGGCCATCACTTACTTCACCTCCTTCATTATCATCAGCTACATGATTGTGATCAACATGTACATCGCGATCATTCTTGAGAACTTTAATCAGGCTCACCAGGAAGAGGAGATTGGCATTGTGGAGGACGATCTCGAGATGTTCTATATTAGATGGTCGAAGTAAGTATTACGTTTTGATTTGTTCGGAGATGAGATTATGATAAAGATGATGTTATCTAAACAAAATCGACATTACGCATGTGGGAGGCATACGTTAGTTATCAGCAGTGGTGAACACTTATAAATGGTTGGTCCTAGCTAATTTAAAGGTGGAAGGTGGATAATTTTTTTTAGCATTGCATTTTATTAGGACTCTTTAGGGCACGCTACTTAAAAGGATAGAAGCAACGAAGATTTTTTTTTACATAGTTAATTTGTTTACAACCAGGCTAAAATGTTGATTTGATTCCAGATACGACCCCCACGCAACGCAATTCATAAGTTTCGCTCAGTTATCCGACTTCATAGCATCCTTGGATCCTCCCTTAGGCATATCAAAACCCAACACAGTCGCTCTAGTGAGCTTCAACCTCCCCATCGCGAGGGGTAACAAGATCCACTGCTTGGACATCCTCCATTCTCTGGTCAAACATGTCTTAGGACATGTAGAGGAGACGGATACATTTAGACAGTTGCAAGAGCAGATGGATATCAAGTTTAAAAAGCAGTTCCCGACGCGGAAGGAACTGGAGATCGTGTCCTCGACCAGGATTTGGAAGAGGGAGGATAAGGCGGCTAGGACCGTGCAGAGAGCTTGGAGGGACTATGTGAAGTAAGTGTCATGTTCTTCATAACGAAATATACTAGTTCAGTTGTAGTGAATAACATATAAAAAGATTGTAAAAACAGTGTATGATAAAATAACTTCAGTTTGCAATAAATTTAAAAAAAGCTGAACGGAAAAGATCTTCTTCGTATAATAAAGAAGAAATCAGAATAAGAAAAGTAACTGTAGTTCAAACCGGTAATCCAGGCTCCATGCTGCTTCTACCACCCCACCGTCTTACTAACATTTCTGTTACAATTCGCAGACAGAAAAATCACACTCCCTCTAATGAAGAGGAGAGTCAAAAGTGGTCTCCGAGCGGCGGCTGGGGTGGCAAACTTAGCGCGCTTCTCCATGTGAGACGATCGTCCCACGCCTCGAGTCGCAAGTCGTCGAGAGCTTCTGACGCCTCAGACTTGAGCGAGCTAGGCGGGGCGTGGCTCAATCTACCGCTCCTCCTTCTACCCGGCGCCACTGATCAGGTGATTACGTTTTGTTTTTTAAATTTGTAGTGTTCAAATAGTTTTACATATCCTTGTTATACTTTTGTAATCTTGGATGCGGATGGCTAAATGATTTTGGTAGACTTCTCGTCTTCAAATTACGCTTTTCCGAAATGTTTGCGAATCTTAGAGTAACGTTTCCTTTCGGTGCTCTTTCCTTCATCATCAATCATACGCCGGAATGTTTTAGTTCAGAATCAGTAGGTAGTCTCGACTCGAACGTCCAGTTGGAGCGGCGAAACTGGATTGAGACCATGCCTTTTTGCATAGAACCTTGACATTGCATGTACGTGCAGTCATCTGAAGAGTACCGCGACGGTTTTCGTGATGGCGTGTGCCACTTCTTCAACTCAAGTGTTGTAATTGACATGACCTTGAGCCTCCCTGTCAGGTGGCGACGGGACAGGAGACTTCGTCGGCGCCCACACGGCGCCGCTCTGCCTACGGTTTGCCCTTATTCCTGCGCCATCAGGACGCGGTCGACGAGGACGGCGGTCCGAAACGAGCAGGTTCATATGTAATGTTTAGCTTTTTGTGTCCCTTCTTCTGTATTAGCTAGCGTACGGAGGAAATTCACGGGCGAATTTCCTTCCCACTCCCTTCTGAATGTACCCCGATTGGCATCGAGCCGCCGTAATCAAAATTCGTAGTTGTCTTTCAGATAATTCCTGGGGGCTTGTTGCATGAGTGCTTGTTGTATGTATACCCTTTTTCTATTTTGTGATCTATGCTTAGGTCCTGGCATGACCTTCCGTTTCTTAGCTTTTATGTCTCTACGAGCAGCCGGTTAAGACGGGTCGCTGCCCTTTGTTTCTTTCTCCCTTTAGTGTCGATGGCCTGCTTCTATCAACGACCGTCTTAGACCGCCCGTTCTCGCATTAATCCGCTCAATTTTCCTTCAGGTTCCCTTCGTATAACATCGAGGAGGAATTCAGCGCGGCGAGCGACTACACCAGCTCGTGCGCGCACTCCCTCGCCTCACGCTGCGAGTGCAGTGAGCATACTAGTCACAGAGGCGTCCCCGGACGCCGCCCCCCTCCCCACCGCGACCCCCACGGTGGTCCGGGTGCTCGTGCACCGAGAGAGCGACGAGCAGCCCAGCTGATCCACGCCTCCGGAGGCCGAGATGCCCGACGATGAACGAGACCCTAGCTTATAGGTCCCGCTACGTCAACCGCGGACCAACCACCGCGGTAGAGGAATGCCAGTGAGAGTTGTATAAACGTGCATGAAACGAAAGCGTTCTGTGTTAAGATGTGACAAATATATATTTGTTTGGGTGCAAAGCGAAAGCCTCGACACTTTGCCAAGAGTCGATACGGTGGTTGGTACGTGGCATAAGCTGTCGATTAGGTAATACAGGTGTTCACAAAAAATGTGCACGGTAAACCTAAGTGATATTAATAGTAGTAATCGAATGTCTTTTGTAATAAGGGGCAGCGGGGTGTTTAAAAAGTTCTATTAATATAAGCTGAATAGTCTCGGACTAGGTTAAGCCCCATTTAGGAGTTAACTTGTGAATAGTCTCCATTAAGATGGAAGAGTCACACATAATAATAATATTGTACTTAAATTAAAAAGATGACATTTAAAATGAAACTTCTAAAGTAGTAGATAGGATATTAAATATCTACAGAATCAGTAACTAGAGACTTCCAAATTGTTGCAATAATTTTTTATCGAATTTCATCAATTTCAGACATAGGCTTAGATTATAAAAATGTTTTCGGACAAGTGTTGGAAGCAGCCAGGATGAAGAGGTCTCGTTAATAAAGCTTGATTAGAATTTACTTTAAACAGCAGCATCCATTAGTATTTATTTAAGGCATTGTCAGACCGAATTCTCAAAAATATGGTTGTAATAAAGACGAAAACATTGAACTTAGTTTAAGTAGAAAAAGAAGGACTGATCCGAAGTCTATGTGTTAAAATTAGTAAAAAAAAACCGACTTCAAGAAAAACACGCATTAAAAAGAAATAAAAGTATAATTTATGTGTTCATAAGAAATGGAGAATTCTGTTTTTGTCACGGATCCCATTTTAAGCTCTTGTCAAAAATTATATGATGTATCCTTTCCCAAATCCCAAAACAAAAAAGTCATGGAAATCGATTGACGTGGTAAAGAATTATTTGCCCATACATCGTGCAGATGTCTTTGCAATTGGTGAGTTGAGTGATTTTCGAGGATCCCTTGCGGTATCCCCTTTCTAACAAAAGAAATATCCCTGGATATACTTACATGAAAAAAACGGACTTTTTTGAAGTCGGTCGGTTAAAAATTATAAGCGACAAAGAATCTTCTAAACCTTAAGTTAGTCAGAATAAAGCTAGCAAAAATATCAAGTAAATAGAAAAATATCACGTAAAGTGCTGGGGAAAAGGCTTAGTAAAATAAAATATTGGGTTGGGATTGGGCTGGCACAGCTAGAGAACAAAAAAATGTGAAACTTTCCATAAACTTTCGTGCTTGTTTCTTTTACGCTTCTACTATCAATGGCTTTCTCGATAGACTTCTTTTGAAGGAGTTTTTCACATTTGTTGTGTATAAAACTCTCACATTCGCCAGCATTTTATTCTGCTTAAATGTCAGTTTCTTTGAAGAACCCATTTATTTTACGCGTACAAAAGACAATACTCAGGCTAGCCCTTAGAATTACTTGTAGGGGAAAGGCTTTTTGGCCCCGATATCTCTTTCAACGAGCTTTGAGTCAGACTAATCTGTTTAGAATTGAATGAATGAATGAATGAATGAATGAATGATTTATTGCCACAAACAAACATGCTTACATACAATAATTAAAAAATAAAGGAGTATGCGTGTGACAATGATACTATTTCAGCGTTTGCTGTTTCTATTTGAAACAGCGCTGGTTTTCAAATAGCACCTCCACGCCAAATGAAGAAAACGTGTCATGCAGGTAGGGCTTACCGTTAAAAAAAAATATATGTATACATAGAAAAATAGAAATATAGATAACGTTTATGTCAATTTGTAGGTACAAAAAGTTTATATTTTAATTGAATTGAATTTAATTTTAATTTAACTAAGTTTGAATTATAATGCGAGATAGTCAATAATGTCATTCATGAATAAAAAATCTAATACTTATAAAAAATAATGACAGGCTTATTAATTAGGATTCCTCTAGATATTTTTAATTCATAGAGCTAAGCTTCATTTTCTTCTAATGCTAGAAGCACACCTGCCACTGCCTCGGTAGTACGACGTTAGGAGCGCGTTTTAACATCAAAAGTCGCGACTTTCCAGTACACTTTCAAATTCTGATATTTTAGCGCCACAAAACGCGTGACTCGTGGCATCGTCCTACGCATACAGGTGTCCCCATACTTACTTACTAGCTTGCCCGGCCAGTGGCAGCGCATTGGCTTCGATACCGGCAGGCGTATTTAGGTCCGAACGACCCACGGTCTTCTTTATAAAAAGTCGATTCCACTAAAAACACTCTTCTCAAGGCAGAGTTAAAGCCGGTTTATGGCAGGACTTCCTCTTATAAACCAGCTTTAACTTTAAAAGAAAAGTCAATACGTGCGGAGCAAACCAACGCGCGGGTTTCCTCACGATGTTTTCTTTCACAGTTAACGTGTGGTATTGCTACTACAAATTCGCAGATACGTAACTTTGAAAATAAACAAAGTCATAGGTACACTAAGGTACGCCGACTAAGCTGTAAGGATGGTATTGACGCTGGGCAAGCCACCTCCATCTAAAATAAAAAACAACGTCCCAGGCACTGCAGCGTCCGAGTGGTCCCTTCACCCATCTAGTGTGAGTGATAGTGCCACTGGACGCTGTATAAATCATCTCATTACGTAGATGCAAAGGCCCGTAGTAGTAACTTTAAAAATATGCAAAAAAATAGTGCGGCTTTGAATCTAAATGTCTCTCGATTTTCCAGTCAAAGTTCATTTGCAGAAATTATGCAGAGAATAGGTACGTTTCGGGATGGACATTCGTAAATGAACACCCGATATGATAAAAAGTCACTAAAAAGAGTAAAAAGGTGGTAGTTTTGAAGACGAAAGCAGATTTGTTGCCTTAAATGCTATTCAGGAAATTCTACGTAACAATACGAAAATTTGCTGAAATTATCACAAAAGTATAAATTCCCAAAGTCAGTTCATATCTTTGAATACCACTTCGGAATACCTAGCAGATTTTTTTTGTGCTTTATTTGTACAAATACCCCGAGTACCCTGTATGCTGCTGGTAATTGCGGGCAACGTCTGCGGGTATGATCCCAGCTTTATATTTCGGTACTGGTCGCAAACTGGCCCGTCCAAAGTGGAATATTCTGTTCATTGTTATGGTAGAATAATGTTTTTATGAATAGATAGAGCATCGCACAAAGTGCTTGAAATACCTCCGTAATGATAGCTTGTTTTTTTTTAAGAACATAAGTCAATTGTTTAGCGCTTAGTGGTTTAAAAAACATTATAGAAACGAATCTCGCTACTTTGATCTCAAGTGGTTAAAATAGACATAATTTCAGATATAGTTCTGCATGAATATATTCATATCCCTACATCAGTGAACGAAAATAGATATTCGATAAACTAAATATTTTTCAATTAATTATGGACCAAACCAATTTACTTATTTCCTTTACTATTATGGAAAAATTATGTAGCGTGAATTTAACACAGTATTAACCTTGACCAAAATTTTTGTACTCAAATTAATTTTATCTGTAGATGTTTTTGAGGCCTGTTTCGAGTATATTCTAGCCTTTTATCTCCTGATACCTACACATTTTTGTAATGGATTTACCACTCTGCTGTTACGACAATTTTTACACAATTTGCTTTGACTTCTATGCAAAAAAGACACTTCTGTATTTTAAAATTATACACTAAAACAGTCAAGATTGTGAATGTACTAGTTACGAATGTTCGGCGGTTGTTATGGACTCTCCATATTAGTTACGGCTATGTAAATATTATAAAAGAAATGCAATAATTTTTCGTAATTCTATCCAAATATTTTATATCTTAAAGCGGTTGTTAGAAAACAATTTTAAACTCAGTAACTTATTATGATGTACAATGTACATGTTAAACTATTGTAGTTAGTGAAATTGCAATATTTAAGCAACTGTTGGCATAGTTTGCATGGAAACCTTCTCATATAGTCTAAGTCTCGAGTTGTATCATATGTAAATAAAAACTTTTAAGTGAGACCTGCGAAATATGTTTTTCTTCCGAGGTACAAAATATAAATTAACCATGTTGAAAACTATAATTAAACGAAAATATAGAGATTTCGCTTTTTATTTTCAATGTTTTTTACAACAACGGTAGCTTTGACTTTGATGCTGTGACATTTGATAGATTTAAAGTCTATCCATATATCCTTATACTTATACAAAATCAGCCCCTATATGAGGCGCAACAAATTCTGTTGCAATCCTGACGTTTGCCATAGCAATAAAATTAGTATAGAATTTGACAACTAGATGTTAGGAATCCTTCAGGATTTGACGTGCATAATTAGATCTCTGACGATTCACTCTAATGAATGTTCTATTTATTTTATTTCTCGATCACATGACACATGTCAAAATTAATGTTCATTACATCGCTGTAAAATAAAAAAAGCATTTAAGTGGCTATTTGCCTCAGGTTCACGCATATTTGAGTCTATATCATTGATAAAGTTGCCTACGCATGACCCTGGCTCAGTATAATGTGGATTGACCTTTAGCTGCAGTGCGGGTTTCACAGTAAAAAATAAATAACTTCCACACAACATAATTACTTTTCCTCATCCCAAACTAGGATACCCTGTGCTATGGGTAACTAGGCAAGGACATGCCAAACATGGATGTTGACTGAGGCCAGTTAGGTGTGTAATATCCTACACTACAGGAACAGGGCCTATTTATTTTCCAATTGTGCATCAAAAAAATTCTGTGTACGTTGTCATAATTTATTCAATAATCTGAATTTTCTATTATAAGTAAACCACTAAAGCATTATATTAAACAAGAGAAAACAATTGTAAACAAAAGAGTACTAACATCACTTTGTGGAGACCCTGGTGCGTTTGTTCCATGAGAAGTTGACACCGTAGTTCTTGGGTTTGAACTCCTTTTTGGTCTTGGGCTCGTCCAGGTACCAGACCCAGCCATTCTTCTCACAGTGCTCAATGGCCTCCTCGGGTGACTTGAATTGGATCTGGAGGAGAGGAAAATAATTTAGGTACCTATGGTGCCTAAACAGGCACAACAATAATTACTAGGTGCTTCAGAAAATCCTATAGAATTTTAGGGATTATTCCTATTAAAAATAAAAACATCATTCTTATGTGACTAAAATCTGTAAAACTAATATTTTATAGATTTTAGTTTTATAGCTATAAAATCTATATTTTGGTTTATTGGTTGCTCAAAAATCTGGAACCCTTTCTGGTGTGCAATAAAGTAAAAAACCAAAATCACTTTTTATGCAAGGTTTCAATATTAATATTGAAAACAAATTATTACATAATTTAAAATGTTTTGGATTATACCAAAATTTAAAGGCCTGTGATGGATACCAGCACTTTACAGTTGATAACATCTAAGATCAAAGATAAACACTTGAGTATGAGACCTCAACTGTAACTTATGATTTGAAACATTTCAAATGAAACTTCTAATAACATAACATCTATGTTTTTTATCAAGAATATTGCAATGTGTTTAAATTTTCCTGATTTTCCTGAATATATTGAAGCTTCTGATGAATATGAATAGAATAGAATAGATGAATATGTTTCGTTATTATAGGTACATAAACATAGATCATATCCCAAATAAGACGAAAAAAAATCATGTACCAAGTGGTATTGTGGCATTACTACAACATACCTTCATGTTGGAGAGTGGGTCTCCTGTGGAAGTCCAGCCCATGAGCGGGTTCTCCCAGCGCTGGCGGTTATCAAACTCCATCTCCCAGTGGTTCAGATTGTTGGTACCACTCTGCATAGCGTTCTTGGCAGGCTTGTAGATGCGGACGCGACGCGTGTAGATGTGCTCATCTGGGATGCCAGAGATGGGCGTCACATCCACCTAAAATAGAAAAACAGATATATATATATATATATATTTTTATCTTTTCTGAAGATAAAAAAATATATATCTGTTTTATCTTTTCTTACCGACCATAAAAGATATATTATTTAGCTTTTATACTGTTTGGTTATGGTTAAGTTAGCTCAATGTTTGTACATTGGTATTTCTATGCACACACATTGTACTACAGATAATTTCTTTCAACATTGAAAACTTTGTTGAATCCTAACTATGGGTTCTTAACTTGTAGGTATGTAAAAAGTCTGTCAATCACAGGCATCAAGATGCAGATTTTTTATTAACATTTTGTTTTTCCTTCCTAATACATATTCACCAACTAAAATGGAGATGGACAGGGCATATGCTCCGTTGCAAGCATGAAAAATGGAGCAAGCAAGTAACTGTCTGGTATCCAAGAGATGGGCTAAGGAGCCGAGGTCGCAAAGTGAGAAGATGGGAAGATGATCTGAAATTGACTCTAGGTCCCCTTTGGCTAAGAATTGCAACCGATAGAAAGCAGTGGAAGACGTTGGAGGAGGCCTATGCCGTAAGGCACACCGAACTTAGGGACCTAATATGATTAGTGTACTAGGTGAAATTAGTAAAAGGAAGCTGTAAAAAATTTCGGAATAAAAGGCTTTATTATTATTATTATTAATTTGTGTTTTATCTACAGTTTCAGATTTTTACTTTTGCTATAAAACATTGCTGCTTGCCAAATTTTGTTAACAGAAAGTACCATTGGCAGTGTCAAAACATATTTTCTTTGAATGGACATAGAAGCTTTAATTTCTCACAGGTCCAAAGGTTTGCAGGACTGAGTCATAAGCAGCCTATATACATCCCACTGTAGGGCTCTGGAGGCTAACCACAAGCACTATTAGAAGTTATTTTTAAGCCGTATAAAAACTGCCCTGCTTAATGGTACCATGAGCCATACAATCGCAGCGCTGTTAACTACAAGACGTTCACCGTCTAATCAACGCTGCTACCGTACTATAAGGTCAGTTTCGCGCGCTCGCAGCGCAGCAGTTATTTATATGTTACTCTTGAGCAGCTTTTAAAACCCTGCTAAGCGAATTATTGTTTAATTTACGTATTAAAATGAGTGATGAAGAAATTTTATGGTTTTGGAGGATGATACGTTTTTCGCAATAGGGAGGAAAAAGCGTGGCGTAAAATTATACGACTGCAGATTAATCCATTCAAAATTTACGACGAATTGTATTATGTTCGGAGGTATCGACTTTCTAAGGTTTTAGTGGAAAATCTGTGCGTAGACATTAGACCTTTGTTACCGGTGCCAACGAAATCCACAGATTTATCCGTGGAGACGAAGATGAGCTCTATTCCTCTATGTATTTTGTGGACAGAAAATAAACAAATATGTTATCTTATCTTATTTATAATAAAAAGTAAGTTATATTTCATCATAATTCCGTCAGTCCAACTCTGCCCATTGCTGGGTATATGATCCTATATCAAGTCATAGAAACTTCTTTTTGGCTCGAACTTTAGTCGCATTTCAAATATTTGTTTTAGGTATTAAAACTCTTTCATCATAATCATCATCATCAGCCTTTTGACGCCCACTGCAAGACATAGGCCTTCCTCATGGTTGGTTTTTGAGGGGTTTTGCCATAATCGCCACGCTTAGCAGGCGGGTTGGCGATCGCAGTATGCGGTTGGAATCTCAGGAAGACGCTGCTACCCGTCTCCTAGTAATTTATAACCTCGTAGGTAACTCTTTAGGATTGCTGAAAGTAGTCTGAACCGACACACCGCGACACCACTTCATTTCCTTTAAAATCGTAGTTTAGCAAAAACCTTTTTTATCAGTTCAAAAACTTCTTCAAACATATTTTGACGTAAGCAAAAATAACTTTCAAGACACGTTAAAAAACGTAGTTCTTAAGTAATGTAGAACTTAAGACAAAAATTTTTTTCCGAAGCAGTTTATTTTATTTTTCCATAACTTGTTTTCAACTTTTATCCGCACAGTGAGCAGTGCTGCTACAAATGTTTTTTTATTACATTTTTCACAATCAAAATGTTTTATTTTTATTTCGTAATAAAAACGGTATTTACCGGCAAATTATCATATTTGGTTTTCGAACGCACACAACATTTAAGGCAAACAGGCCAGAGACAACCTTTTTTTTTAACAGGTTTATTGCAGGCCTACTTACTTCCGCTCATGGTACACTATAGCAGCAGTTTATTTTGAACATTGAAAATAAACTGCCCTGCTTTTGTCCTGCTAACTTTGAGATTGTGGTAAGCCTCCTGGTCTTCTTTCAGGGAGAGGGTATGGGCTTAATCACCACATGTGCCCACCGCGGATTGGCGATTTCAAGTGCGTATGTGAATAGCTTGGACACTCAGGTTTCAGGAGTGGTATTGCTACTATAACTTCACAAATGTACATAACTTAGAGTGCAGTACATAGCAGGACTGAGTATTTCATATTAATTTCTATGTGATACCCCACATGCATTCCTGACAAAAAGGGCAGACACATAGACCACAAAGTGACCCCATAAGATTTCCTTACAATTCATTATCAAAGTATCACTTCACAAGCAACATTCATCAATGTTTCATTTTACTAACTATTCGTTTTAACAATGACATCTAAATACATTTTAGATATGCAGTCATTTTGCGAATGCATTACTTATTACATGTTTAAAAGATAACCTTACACATCAACATTCTACAGATAACAAATAAAGCATTTTTCAATACCGATCTGTCAAATGGCTGATGATGATGATCTTAGAAATCAATGGTGTCTATTGGATCACACTTTATACCGAGCCCACTTGTTGAGTTGACTGAATGCATCCAATGTTAGCCAAACAAACCATAAGAATGTTCCACAATTCCACATGTGTCACACTCATTTATTAGAGAGGAGCATGATGCCTTGCCCATACAGCATGTGTAATTGGGCAAGGGAGTGAGATTCCGAAATTGGTATTCTAGTCTAGGTCTAGGCAATAGAATGAAATAATCACCTTCTTGGGTACAGTAATGTACCCGTCCAAAGCTTTCTTTTGCTGGGCATCTTCTGGCCTGAGCAACGCAGCATCGTTCTCAATCTTGGGAGCCTCCTTCCGGCATGTTGGGTCAGGTGGACAGGCCGTTGATGAGAACACTGGGAGTGACCTGAAACACCAAAACCAAAGTGAGACGTAAAAAAATAATCTCTTTGTGAGGCGAATATAGTATAATAGTTACCTTGATAGGGAGGTTTTCGTCAAGTTAGACGTTCGAGCTATTAATTTAAACATGGTTTGATACCAAATTTAAGCCTTATACTAATTCTTGCACCGATTATCCAACCTTTTTCTTCGCAAAAATTGTTTTTGACATTTGTGATTTGATTGACAGCCAGACAGCTGCTTGTACTCTGTGGCACAGATTTGAATTTTTTTCACACAGACTAATGTGGTAGAGAATTCGGCAGGCTCGCTCGACCCGCGTGAAACATTTGAGTTAAAGTAGGTACCTACTCCGTGAAATGTGAAATGATTGCTTCGAACGGAAGACTTTTTTACGAATGTTCTATTCTATTCTTGTTTTGTATGGCACTTGTACTGTGCGTGACTAGCACAGTAAATTATTTACGAATGTTGAGGAAGCGAAAGTGATCTGTCAGGATCGTGGCAAGTGGCAGTCTCTGGTCTCTGCCTACCCTTCTGGGATACAGGCGTGAGTTTATGTATGTATGTATGTTTTTTTACTTAAGAAAACTTTGAAGTGACGGGGTTATTTGTATAACCGAAACTCCTTAAAACAATACAAATGGTCTTTCGAGTGACCGACCGTGTCGAGCTTTCTTTTTTTTTAATCTTCTCATTCTGCTAATAGCAGAATAGGCAAAGGACTTTCGTCCGTGCAGCCAGAATGTCGAGCTTTCTTTGCCTTTGGTCGCGTAACCACGTAGGTATGTGTCTAAACGTCGCCAAACTCCCCAGTGCCAACATTACATATCGCCAACATCAACTAAATGTCAGCTGCAAAAAAAGTTACACAGATTAGGAAGTGCTGCCAGGTTCGGCAATTTCTCGCCATTAGGACTAATTTTTAACCTTAGAGAGCGAAATGGCGACCAATTTTGTTTCCAAAGATGAAGTACCACTTGAATTTGGCTTATTTTAGAATAACGTACTTTAAATATCCATTGACAAGACAACGATTTTTTTAAGTATTTAATTGTTTTGTTCCATGTTTTTGTTCAGACGTTTTATATTTGTAATCACTATAACATTAAACATGCCTGATCAGAAACAATATAAAAAATGTTATGCATAAAAAGCATTTATCTAGCAATTTCCGTATTGTGAGTTGAAATGTTTCTGCGTAACACGGTTCAATCAAATTTGTTGGCAGAAGGAAACCTTTTACAGAATTTCTCTTAAATTTTAAATACATAAAAATTGGTGAGTAGGTATACATTGTCATGTATTCTCAGATGTAAGAACCATCTTATTTTTTTATTATTTAATTATTACAAATAAGTTATTTTTGATGGTCACTGGCGAAGCCATTCCTAAGGTAAACTGTAGTAATGTATTTTTAGAAGTTCACCTGCTCAAGCACGCCTGGATCTAAAAAGGATGAAATGAAACTATGTATTAAAATGTATACTTTTGCTAAATGTGGTTTGGTGCTGTGTTAGATAAAAAGTTTACTAACATTTTAAATACATTATTGTTTTCTTATACTTAGTTTAAGATAACGAAAAGTTTTTCCCAAAATTATTAAATTTATTTCTTTCAATTGAGAACTAGGTAAAGGTAGGATAGAAAAACATGTACTAAATGTCGGAGCAAAGCCTCCGACCACAGTTCACAAGAAAAGTATTCTGCAGTCATTCTAAATGATGCAATGCACCAGCGAGACAGCATGCCATATAGCGTCGGGACATAAATTGGTAAGTCATCATCATCATCATCATCAGCCATTTGACGCCCACTGCAGGACATAGGCCTCCTTCGTGGTTTTCCTAACCATGAGGGGTTTTGCCATAATCGCCACGCTTGGCAGGCGGGTTGGCGATCGTAGTATGCGGTTGGAATCTTAGGAAGACGCTTCTGCCCGTCTCCTGGTAATTAATTTCCTTAGTCACCTTCTACGACATCCACGGAAGGAAAGGGAGTGACGCAATTCTTAATCCGGTGCCACGCGGAAATTGTTAATAAGTTAATAGCCTTCTTCCTATAAGATCGAATTGGTTGATTGATTATGCACAAATAGTACCAATGGATGAGATCCATATTTTTATGTTGATTTTAAATTTAGGATAAGAAATGCTTTTTTGCAGGTTTGGTTTTATAACCTTTTTTTACTTTTTCTCAAAATGTTGGTAATTTTTTTCGGGCATAACCTGGTATGGTAACACTGGCAAGGAATTTGATTGTGAATTGGAACATTTTGTGAAATTGTGCAATTCAATTATCCTTCGATTTAATGCAATTTTCGTGACATTTCCGGCGTAAGATTTAATGAAATCAATTTTCTATCACTCTACGTAAGCCATGTTGTTCTCGTTAGCTTTCCACAACACGGACATGCCAAGAACTGTTTGCTTATAGAGGTAAGCAAACAATCCCTTATTTCTCGATAAGTAGGTACATTCTATTTCAAATTTTCCTCTATCTAATTACCAATACGTTGCAATTGTTAATACCCTGTTGCTATCAGATTTACTGAAGCAAGTCAAATGCGAGGGCGTTACCGGTTTTTCTTTCATTCGTCCTTGAGAGACGCGGCTATATTTATTGCTTGCTCCGTAACGTAATACAGCGTAACAAACAGCTGGTGTTTCCATTACCCTCTATCCATACGATATTTTTTATTTAATATCATTATGAAGATCAAGAACTCTGATTTGCTGATTTCGAAATGCCCTAAAAGGATGTTTTTTTTCCATCAATAAATTGTTATTCATTTTACTTAATTGTTGATTGTTGTTGTTAATTGTTGTTTAAGGTTTTTGTAATTTATTTTGTGCACATGTAGAGACCCTATTTTTTTGCTTCTCTGACTCCATGGTGTGCCTTTGTACATGTTATTTCTTATGTAATGTCTGGTTATACGTTTTGTGTGCAACAAAGTATGATTAAATAATGTTACTTGGGCTTACACCCAGTTCTGTTTAGACTATTTAAAAACAAATTAATTGTGTTCATGTCCTATGTATTTGAGGTAGATCCTAGATAATGAGATCCACAATAAGAATTATTGCCAACAGTCACCAGGTCAATCTTTCTCATTTTGTTCCAGATTGTATAAATCACATTATGTCCTGCTAAGAAGGCAGTGTTGCCCCTTCGGGGGCCGCTCCAGAGCAAGGCTCTACATTGTACCTGCACCTTGTAACTCTCTTCAAACCTGAGCTTTATAGTCATATTCATAGAGTGTATTTTATCTTGTAAATTTTGCTACTGTCTTAGAAAATTATCGGTAATAAGAAAACATCTAAAAACACCAATCTTTATAAATTGATAGTGAAACTGAGTACTACCCAACTTTAGGAAATAGGGCAACATAGCCTAAAAGCTTAGCACTATAAGCAAGTGGGAATCCCAAAGACACTAAACGAGAAACATTAACCTGACCCAGTGACAAAAACTGCATTCAAAATAAATTTTCTACTGAGGCCCATAGTCTGTCATCTGCCATCTGAATTCTTTTGGGTCATAAGTAGTACAAAAACCTGACAAAACAAATAACTAATCAAAATGAGTAAAATCCACTTGGAGGTGGACTGCACGAGGCGGTGCAAATCCCGCAGCCACGGACAGAACCTTACCAGCGCCATCACCAAGAGATCCGTGTCCGATGAGGCACTTGCGAGCTACATTAAAGGAACCTGCGCTAACTTTGTCAAGAGTTTTGATTTTGAGGTATTTACTTACTATACTGAAAAAATCAGAGTTTGTGTCTCAACAACTTTTGTTCTAGGAGTTTTCAAAATATTGTCAAAAGTTGTAGAACCAAAGTGGTTGTAAATGACAAATTGTAACTGGCATGTTTCGGTAGGTACAGTGTATGTATGCAAAATATGTTTCAATTGAGAGTTAGGACTTCTTAGAGTATCCATTGCTCAACAAAAAGCTTCTTCCATGCCTCAATTCTCTGTTAAATTGTTGATAGAAGTTTTTGTAGTTTTTGCATTTTACTGATCTTTCCAAAGTGTTTTGCTCAATTTGTATGTGTGACAAAGTCATGAAAGTATGCGCCCTTTCCTGGGGTTATGGCTCAAATGTGCATTTAGACCACAAGAAAAAACCAATGCTTGTTATAACAACACAATGTTCTCTTTACATTTCCACCCATCCGCAAAAAACTTGCTTAGTAGACACATGGAGTGTCGCACTGCGAAGTATGTGTGAATGGTTTATATTAGAGATGATGTTGTTTATACAGCGAAGAGGCCTATGCCCAACAGTGGGCATCATTCATGGGCTGTACAGATATAGATATTTTTTTATTACTAATCACTTTCCTTTCTAAGTTACGTCCATTTGTGTAGTTATAGTAGCAATACCACTTGCTAACGGTGAAGGGAGACAGTGTCTGAGGTGTTCACATACCTCAATGCGTCAGCGCTTGAAATTGCCAATCGGCGGTGGGCAGGCGTGGGGGGGGGCGATTTACTCTCTCTCTCTGAGAGAAGCACAGGCCTTTTCTCAGAGAGACCCTGCAGTAGGATGTATTTATAGGCTACATAAAAAAATATATATTGAACATTCCAGGGCCGACTAGCGCTCCACATGGCCTCGTCCCAAAGCCGCACACGCCTCATGCAGTGGCTGGTGCGCCACTCGGGCGAGGCGTTCGTCAACGCGCGCGACCGCGAGTCCGGCTACACGCCGCTCCACAGGAGTGTCTTCTATGGGCAGATCCACGCGGCCGTCGCCCTCATGAAGATTGGTAAGGGATACATCAGCCGTTTCTAGGGTTCCGTAGTCATCGAGGAACACTTATAGTTTGGCCACGTCTGTCTGTCTGTCCGCGGCTTAGCTCAGAGAAGATTAGTGCTAGAGAGCTGAAATTTAAGGTAAGATAAGAATATTCTTTATAAACTAAGAAAGCATTTTTTTCTCGCCTTCTCTGTACATAGTGTGAGTTATCGCTAGATTCGTTGTTTAAAAGTATTGTGGTTATAGGAAAACCATTTTTAGTTTTAGGGATCCGTTTGCGAAATATTAAGCTTTAAAACGCAATTTTTTGTTAGAGTAGGGCGTCCCCCCCCCCCCCCCCCCGTCTCCAGGCTAAACGGTTGATTGTGGCAACCTTAAAAATTTCATGTCAGTAGCACTATGAACTTAAAAGGAAAACTATCACGCTTTACAAGTTAACAAGTAATAGGTGACCAACTTATTTACTTACTTTGATGAAGTTATTAGTTTCGTAAAGCAGGTAAAAAACCCTCCCCTCTACGCAACTCGCGTGCCGCGGAAATGCGCGTGTCCCGACACACACTTGGCCGGTTTTTTTTTTTATTAGGTACTCCTTACATTTCTCTGTTTTATTTATTCATGGATCCTGACTTAAGCTTAACTTTGAGTTCCACAATGTATCAAATAAATACGTTGTACATTATAATATGCAGCTTTTATCCAATCTTTTCGACTACCTGTAAGCCATTAAACAAACAAATTCTATTTGACATTCAAAGGTGAAAGTATCTGATTACACTATCTTTAGTTTAGCATATATGAGAGTTTTAAAGGTCATGTATTATTCACGTTGCCTAGTGTAAATATAGGTATCATGAATATACAATAATATTTATGTCACCTGCACAACTGATTAAACATTATATTTGATTCTTTTGTTTGACACTGTAAGATGCCAATGAAAGTAAAAAAAAACCGGCCAAGTGCGAGTGGGACTCGCGCACGAAGGGTTCCGTACCATACGAAATTAGACGCAAAAATCGAGAAAAAATGGCAAAAAATCACGTTTGTTGTATGGGAGCCCCCCTTAAATATCTATTTTATTTTAATTTAATTACCTATTTTCGAGTCCTCAGACTCGGTGGAGCGATGATCTTCGCAGGGCGGCTGGCAAGAGTTGGATGAGAGTAGCCGAGGACCGTGCTCAGTGGCGTGCTATAGGAGAGGCCTATGTCCAGCAGTGGACAAGCATAGGCTGATGATGATGATGATGATGATGACCTATTTTTGAAGCGAATATAGAACTAAATATTCTGTGAATATTTCAAGTGTCTCCAATTACTAAACCAGTAACAAATACAGCTCACTCGCTCCTTCTCCCACCGCCAGGCGTGAACACCGATATAGTAGACAAGGACGACTATAGAGCACTCGAGCACGCGACTCTGGACCGTCACTACATGGGTGCGCCGGCCGACCGGCCCTGTGACGTCTACGTTTGGGGCAGCAACAGCAACTACACGTTGGGCACCGGCGCCCAGCAGCAGAAAAAACTGCCTGACATGCTCAATTGCTTCAGCAGGACCAACACCTCGGTTGAACAGGTAAGAATCAAAATCAAAGTGTTTTTGTCGCCTAGTATGGTTTTCCGTGTGGCGCCGGATTAAGAATATCGTCACTCCATTTCCTTCTGTAGGTGTAGAAGACGACTAAGGAAATCGATTACCAGGAGACGGGCAGCAGCGTCTTCCTTAGATTCCAACCGCATACTGCGATCGCCAACCCGCCTGCCAAGCGTTGCGATTATGGCAAAACCTCTCATTGTTATGAAAACTGCGAAGGAGGCCTATGTCCTGCAGTGGGCGTCAAATGGCTAATGATGATGATGATGGTTTTCGATGTGAAAACATAATAATACAATTACACGCCTACCTACTAAGTTCAATGTATACAATGTATTTTTTGTTGTACAGACGTTTGTACCACAATAAAGTTCTTATTTCTTATTTTTTTTATTCAAAATAACACAGAAACAGTAACTTAATGAACGTTACAAGTACAAATTCTTGTATGTTTATTGAAAAATGCAATTGGCCACAGTGAATTTTGAGCCCTTGCTCTCGAACTAGGAAAACCTAGACGTCAGAAGCAAGTGTCTTCTTTAACTAAGCGTTACAATTGAATGCATATTAGTGCTAAACAGTGTACCAGACAAAAAATAAAAGAAAGCAAAAATTTAAAATCTTGACTTAAGCCACTTCAAAACTAGGTGTCCAGGCTTACACTTCCACACTTACCCCCAGTTTCTCGTACACTAACACGCTGTTAATCTACTGTTAACAGCTGTCAATTGACCAAAGTGCATACAAAAAAAACTACTGACAGCTGTTAACAGTAGATTAACAGCTTGTTAGTGTACGAGAAACCGTGGGTAAGCCTCATAGTTGGGTTGTTGTAGGTATGTAACGAGGCCAGACCTTCCTGAAGGGAATATACTCGACATGCTCAATTATTTCGAAGTCTTAAATTATTCCAGCCGCGCTCTTTCCTGAAGGAATTCTTGAGTTGCTTCTCGGTCAGTCGAATCTTTAATTAAACAAGGTTAGAGACCTTTTTGAAGAGATTAAACAAATAGACCTTCACACTTGACCTAACATTTCGGCGGATTGGGCTCATCGATTTTTGATTCGGCTCACAGATATTATGTGATTCGGCTCATAAATTAAGGCCGGCCAAATAAAGTCGGAATTCCGTTTCGGAACGGAATAATTCCGACTTTATGTGGCCGGCCTCTAATAAAGAGATTTGTCAGAGCCTAGAGGAGTGGACATGACATTCTTATTTTTTTCTAATTCTCGGTGACATTCTTTGTCAAACACAAGTGACGGTAAAGATGTGTAAAAATGTAAGAAAAACAATGCGCCTTTTTAACAACTTTACACATTTCTAAGGAGCAGGTTTTGTTGTAGGCACAAAAATGCACACTGTCGGGTGTCCCCGTTCCTGTTTGGGCTTCACCAACATATTCTTTTTCATACTGAGCTTTGTTGGCTGTGTCATATGTGTCTGGTGCGCAGTGAACACCGAATTCTTCAAGAGTGTGAACTACACTATCACGAAGAGCTCCATGGTGCCCTCGATAGCCGATTTCGTGAACCTCAGACTCTGGAGTGTCCCGCTAACTACTGTGCTTATACCGGTGGGATTCATCACAATGCTGACGTCGTGTTGCGGTGTTATAAGCGCAGGGTGCCAGATGAAGTGTGCCCTCAAATCCTACACATTCTTAGTTACACTGGTAACCGGCATCGTTTTCTGGCTCATCTTCATATCCTGCTTCTACAACATCTACACAAAGAACGAGAACACGAGAATTTATTTGAGGAGGAACCTCTTCGAGCGGTACGGGCAAGAGAACGATTTCATGACGTTTCTCCTAAACTACATCATGGTCCACTACGAGTGTTGCGGCATCGATACGCCGATGGATTTCGTCGGTTCGAAATGGCACAAGAACCACCAGAATCAATCCTTCCCTTTGCAGTGCTGCAGGCTCGTTAATAAAACTAATTTCAATCCTATTTACCATGACTGCCCAACGGGCCCCTATTCCGACGTGTACTCGTACAAAAACGGTTGTTTCGACGCACTGCACGGCGTCGTCCGCGAGAATAGAGGAAAGATTATATTCTACGCCTTACTCATATCTGCTGCGTACTCGATAATACTCCTAATGATCTACGTGATTTCCAACGGCGTGCCGTTGATCGAGACCTTGAATTTGAAGCCCAAATTGCTCCGCATGTCAGGAGCTGGTGACACTGCGGCTCATTTGCCTACAGCTCCGCCTGAATCCGTAGCTTCTTTAGAGAACATGATGTTTGTCGACGAGCCCTCGCAGAAAGTTGTGAGGGTGGTGTCGGCAGTGAATCCAGCGCAGATGTTCAAGTTCGCCGATACCAGGAGCGTGACTTGGGGTGGTGAGAGCGTTTACGGATCGAAGCGTGGGATGGTGTAATTATATTTGTGGTTTGAATAAATGTTTGTCCTTGAATCATGTTTGTGGTCTTTTGTTTTGAGTCTCTACCTGTAGTCTGACGAGCATAGGATAAAATATCCCTAGGTACATTACTAAACGTTACAACAAACAAATGTACAATGACATCTTGAGTAAGATAAACGTAAACATAGACGTTTAAATTCAACACACCTCACCTCCATCCCGCTCCTCCCCAGGTGTGCCTCGGCGAGTTCCACAGCGTGTGGGTGTGCGCGGGCGCCGAAGGCGCCGAACTGTACGGCTGCGGGCAGCTGGCGCGCGCCGGCGCCCCGGCCGCCACCTCGCTGCGGCCCGTGCTGCTGCGTCCGCAGGAGCCGTGCGTGCGCGCCGCAATCATGCTGGACTCCACTGTACTTCTGACGCAGAGCGGCGCTGTAAGTCTCTCCCTAGTGATCATCTAGAGTTATACACCGCAAGCCGACCCGCTTTTTACGTGACATACTATTTCCGCGGGCCGATTTTCTAGTGACATTCTAGCGCCGCCGGCTGACTATCCAGTGACATTCTAACGACGCAGACTGATTTTCTCTCTCCAGTGACATTGACGAAGCCCGACTCTATCTCTCTCTAGAGAAGATCATGAAGTTATACTGAGGTATTTCTCTTTGTAGTGACATGAGCGCCACAGGTCGATTTTCTCTCTCTAGTGATATTCTAGAGCCGCACTAGAGATAAAAAAACCAGCCATGTGCGTGTCGGGCCACGCGCAGTGTAGGGTTTCATAGGAGGGGTTTTTACCTGTTTTATAGAACTAAAAACATCATTAAAGTAATTTTCAACGGAATTTGTACGAGTTTTCCTCTTTTAAGTTGGTCGCCTATTATATTCTTTAACCTTTATGAATGAATGAATGATTTATTGCCACAAACAAACATGCTTACATACAATAATAGATAATAAAGAAGTGTGCGTGTGAGAGTGATACTATTCCTGCGTTTGCTGTTTCTATTTGAAACAGCGCCGGTTTGCAAATAGCACCTCCACGCCAAATGAAGAAAACGTGTCATGCAGGTGGGGCTTACCGTTAAAAAAAACTTAAAACTAATAATTAAAAATTTATAAATAGATAAATTTGTGCCAATTAAGAAAATTATACAAATTCGAATATAAATAACGTTTCTGTCAATTTAAGAGAATATTTTTATACTTATCATTGCAATAGTAGGTAACTAAAATTTATAACACACTTATAAAAATAATGACAGGATTACTTAATATTGATATATTGAAAATTTTTTTTCACACCTGCTATTCAGAAAAGATCCCTTGATTCCCTCATATGAGGGATCAAAGTTGTACTTTTCTTCCCTGATATTCTATTTTTTTTTTATTGCCCTCAGCATGATCCGTGTGCAGATTTTCACAAAATGTAATTCCAATTCGATTTTTATTTTGTTGCAATCGATCATAATTGTCTCCCACGGCACATATTGTGTTTGATTTAAATTTTCCTTACAGCAGGTGTGAAAAGCAGTATGTGTCACTCGGTAGCAAAATTATTTCCGTCTTGGGCGTAAACACTTGAATCCCTCGCTACGCTCAAGATTCTACTTTAGAATCTTTCGTTCTATTTGTAGAATCTTTCGCTTCACTTAGGATTCAATATACCGCCCTCGCCGTAAATATATCATTTTGCTCCCTTGAGACACAATCTACTATTATTGCACTAAAACAAACAATTTTGTACAAAGGCGAGCTTAATACTAGGTTATGTTGTCTATGAATAAGAGCGGCGAAATTTGTGTTTAAAAGAGATTGGAGTCATTGTGGAGGCAAATTCCATATTTTTGTGGCTGCATATTTAAAGCCACCCCTACAGCCTGTCGTTATGTGCCTTGGTATTATTAACTTATCCCAAAATCGACGGCGTGTATTATAAGTGTAGTACGTTTTGGCCCACTACACTGCTACACTGGTCTCTGTCGGTGTACTACCTTATGGACTAGGCAGGTTAGGTGTAAGTTACGACGTGCCTTCATGTTTAAAATTTCTTTCTGGATCGGAAACGGCGGCGTAATGTGTGCCAGCTAAAGCCTACTTAGCCTTAATAGTGCACGGGGGGGCGCCCGACGCAGTGTCGCTGTCTCTTACTTTCTCCATCTCACTTATCTCTTTTTTATTATTAATTTCGGAAAATCCCATTCCTCAATTCTCTGTCTGGGAACCAAAAAAACACACAAGTCTTACCATCCAGTCCTACTAAGGCTGAAGGAAAACATCGCGAGGTAGTCATACTCTTTCTCTGTGCCTTACAGGCCATTATAATTTGCTGGCCTTTGCTGCATTATAATACCTTCCATTTGCCCAGTCCGATAAACATAGTCACTCAGGAAACCACTAACCCCCCCCACAGGTCCTCCAATACAGCCTGAGCGCCACGGACACGGCGATAAGCCAGTCCAACGCCAAGATGCCCACCGTTATCAAGCTGCCGTCCGTGAAGCCGCTGATAAAGTTGTCGGCGCCGATCGGCGTGTGCGCATCGCGGGGCCATTGCGTCGTGTGGAACTCGCGCGCCGCCTACACTTGGGGCACTAATCTGGGCCAGTTGGGGCACTCGCAGCCCGCGGATAAAGTGGTCGAGGCACCTAAACGAGTGAGTCACTGTTCTTGCTAACTGAATTGTTACTTGCTTATACTTTATTAAACACAAAGAAAGAAATATTTACACAAACATAAGCGTAATAAATGATAATCATGGTAATGATAATACCATAATGTGTTCTGAACTTGTTTAGGAACCGCTCATCACAAAGTTGTGTGGTAGAAATTGCTATTAGCAATAACGCTGCCCGTTTTTAACCGACTTCAAAAAACAAAGGAAGTTCTGATTTCGTTCCTATACTTTTTTATGCGTGTTCAGCAATAATTCTTTGCTACGGTGTCCAATTTAATTGCATTATTTTTTGTTAGAACAGAAGGTACCGGGTATCTCCCTGGTGGTTTCATATAAAGGTCAACCTGTTGATGGGATCAATGAAAAAATCGTCGGACTCTCCGTTTTAGGATGTCTCTTCAGTGAAGTAGGTTTTTTTTTCATTAAAAAAGTTATTTCATTGTTCAACTTCTATTTCTGTTTTTTCTTGCGTGCAATGCTTATCCCTAAAATTTAATTTTATTCAGATACTCAAATTCACATGTGGCAATGTTGTGTGTGCACGATTTAGACCACAACTTAGTACTCATGTCATATTATTACTTTTATATCTTACTTTTGTTGTGATCTGTTTTGTACACCAAATAAAATAAAATAAAAATAAATAGTATATTTCATTACGAGTGCGGAAAGCCTGTCATTGCAAAGAGTTCCGACACATGTCTACCCGAGCCGAGGCGCAGCCGAAGGTGAGGGTTGACAGTCGGAACAAGTTGCAATGACGGTTCCGCACGTGTACTGAACAACTATTTTTTTAATACAGTTGCGAAAAAATTAAGCAATTTAATAAAATAATTTGTGCAACAAACAACTAAACTTGCAAAGAAAATTTATGGAAAATGGCGCCAACCGTAAAAGAAAGAATACAAGTAGAGATTCCTTTTTTCTTCACCCATTCTGGGTAGGCAAAGGAAACTATGCCCATACAGCCAAGTCTTCAGTAGATTTTTTTTATTGATATGAAATTTAAATGAAATTGAATCAAATCATTAAATCTAATATTGAAACAAATTAGTAGCTTCTTTTTAGAAATATTTGCATGAATCGTAAAAACTTCTATGAATTTCGTTTAGTAAAAACTTCGTGGTTGGTTTTTTCTTTTTAATAGACATTATTTTGACAGTTGGGAAAGAGAACGCACAAGTTCGGAAAAGGTAAAGAAAAAGCTCGAGTATGTAATAGCCCATATCCCGAACTTTATACGTCCCTGCAATACGCCACTTTTTGAGCAACTGTATTAAAAAATAAATCCCGTACTCGTCCACTGCTGCACATAGGCCTCCCCAAGGCACGCCACTTCCTTCTGTCCTCGGCCATCCTCATCCAGCCGCTGCCAGCGGCCTCATATTGCCGGTGTAGCGAGCTAGTGGACGTCCTACGCTGCGTTTGCCAGCTCGTGCTCTCCACTCCAGAACCTTTGCACTCCATCGACCATCGGTTTCTAGTTTGACATCAGTTTTGACCTCTCTTTCACTCCTAGGTGGCGATATCAATAAACAACAAGGAGGAGGCTAGCTTCGAACTAGCGGGCGCATGCGACGCGGCGACAGTGCTCACTACGAGCCGCGGCGATGTTTACCTGCTGCATCGGCACATATGCAAGAAGATCGCCATCAAGTGAGAGCGCGCATAAATATTAGGGGTTAAAGTATGAAATTGCCGTTTTATTGCAATAGGTTCTTTGAATTGACATAGAATCTTCATGGTTTGAGGTTTTCGAATGAAACTTTTTTCAAATGGTTTCTATGATGTTCTTTTTTTTTAAAAATGTGAAACATTTGAATATCGACTTTCAATTGTTTTTGTTATTCAATTTAGACAAGAAAGATGGATACTGCGAAAATTCGAGTGATTATGAGGCACCCATTTTTCGTATTTTTTTATTTTATTGATTTGACGCAGTGAGTCAATATTGTGGGTAAGGTAACGTTAAACCATGCCGCTAATTCCTAGGTAGTTTGACTAGGGTCGGCTTCCACTATCTCTCTTAATTCATCGTTATTCGGCTGTGTGGACGGTCTTCCTCGTGGCTCGTTCTTTAAGTTGAAATTTCCATCACGAAAGCGTTTAAACCAAAATCGCACGGTGCGTTCATTAGTAGACCCCTCTCCAAACGCAGCATTGATATTGCGGGCTGTTTCTGCCGCGTTAGTTCCGCGTCGGAACTCGTATTCAAAAATCACTCAAATTTTCGCAGTATCCATCTTTCTTGTCTAAATTGAATAACAAAAACAATTGAAAGTCGATATTCAAATGTTTCACATTTTTTAAAAAAAGAACATCATAGAAACCATTTGAAAAAAGTTTCATTCAAAATCCTCAAACCATGAAGATTCTATGTCAATTCAAAGAACCTATTGCAATAAAACGGCAATTTCATACTTTAACCCCTATTATATCAAGTCTTCGTATACAGGAATTGCTCGTTTAAAGCAGGGTTATTTTTATTTTTTTTTATTTTATTAGGCACACAAAACAGATATTAGCCAGTACATCATCAAGATAACATCAATTACTATGTAAGATCCAAACTAATCTCCAAAACATGTGTACACAGCATGATCACAGTTTACGAGATTAAACTTGAACGAGTCACTCAGCTAACATATTATTATGTGTTTTTTATTCAATCAAGGCTTGATCAAGCTCAATCAAGCCAGAAACTAAACAAACAAAATAATTATTAAAAAGAAGATAAGAAGAAGGAGGCGGCTATTTTTTCGGGCTGTTAATTTTTTCCGAAATTCCGACTTTAACAATCCTATACGAGGATTAAGTATGTCTATATTGTTATTGATTTTAGTTATTTCATTATATTGCATTATATGATGATATATGTGTCACATTCTTGTTATAGGTTGCCAGACACCTGGATTTTTTTTATTAGATTTTAAGTGTTTTTCGCGTGTGTTATACGCTTTAGTGGAAATACTGTGATTTAAAGTGCAGTTTCGTGTTCTCAACAGTATTATTGCCACGTTTAGCCTCCCCTGAGTTCTGGCCGTCGTAGGCTCGGGCCTAATTGGCCTTAAGAAAAATCCGCCCCTGCCGAAAGCCCTGAATGCCCGTTCAAGCCAAGCAAGCATGGCGTTGATGAGTTGAAAGGTGGATGGGGCGGACGATGGCGGAAGGGGACATATGTCTACCTATCTAGCCGCCTTGTAAGTCGTTGCTGATAATTGTTCCGTTAAGGGCAATTAAAGATTGTTCCGGAATATGATCTAGCAAAGTCTTCAGGTTATGACACAGAGGAAAGTTGGGATAATTAAATAAAGTTGACATTTAAGTTTAATTTTGGGGAATTTTTATTGATTTTGTTTTATTGTTCCGGAAATTTACACTAGGAATTCTGGCAACCCTAGTTTAAAGTGATAAAATTTAACAAACCGTAAAATTATATTTGTCCACAGACAGATCAATCTCAAACAGGTGTGCATCAACCATAATATTATAATTGTTCACAGACAAATAAACCTGAAACAAGTGTGCGTCGATGCCAAAGTGAACGAGCACGGGGTGTACTCCCGCGTCACAGTGCTGCTGCTGAATAACGTTGGACAAATCCACATTTGGCAGGACACCACTAACAAACTCACAAGGTGAGATGTGATGAAATAGTCTGGTTATGATTGCACCGTCTTCTAGTTAGACATGGGATATCCGCACTTAGCCTCATAGTTGGGTCATTGTACGTAGCAAGCGCTAAGGTATGTAAATAGCTCAGACACTAGGGTTTCCTTACGATGTTTTCCTTCACTGTTAGCAAGTGGTACGTAACTTAGAAAACAAAGACATTAGTAACATGCCGGGATTTGAACTCACGAGCTCCGGCCGGGAAGCCGGCGGTCTACCGCTACGCTACCACCGCTTTATGGTTGCACCATATATTGCGGTTTCTACACGAGCACACATTAAAGATGCTGTTGATTGCTGTCGCGCGACAGTCACCTTAGATTCTAGCTACAAAAAAACACAGAAAAAATGTGCCTTTTGCTGTCACAGCGTTAGCGAGAAGAAGAACGATTGAGCGAGTCACAGAGTGAGTGATACATTGAATGAATGACTGGCCAATCATGGAAGATCATGGAAGTGCTTGGTGGACACTATCCCGCTAGTGTCATTTCGCGGAGAGTGTGCACGCGACTTGAGCGAAGCTGTATTTACATTCTCGCCACAAGACTAATCCTCATACAAGTAATATTAATAAAGGTCGCAGTCGTTTCCGGAAAACAATGTCACAATTCTATATTTTAGCAAACGTCAGGTAAACAATAGCAAACACTTGATGCAATTTAAAAATTAAATCAATGACGTATGCGTAGTTCATATGCGACTTAAGTATTTTAACTAACAATCAATATTTGATCGATTTATGCACTTGTTTATCTAACAACAATAAAGCATAATCTCTTTGTATAATTATTATTTAATTTTGCGAACAGTGTAAACATTCTGCCTCTGTTAAAAAAAATCAAATACGCGTAACATACAGGATACGTTTAAGTAACCTGGCTTAGGCAACACTTATGCCAGCCTAATTTATTTTAAACCATCTGTAACATAGGTTAAGTTCTATAAGTGAAAATAAACAATTTATTTATTTTATTATGTACGAGCTAGAAACGTACATCTGTAATGTACTAACCTACTAAGGTTGCCGTATCACTGAAATATGTAGCCTTAAACACTGCTCAGTTCACGCGGCGCGGAACTTTGTAAAGTTGGTCGGCTCAAGCCACTCACCAGAGTCACCAGTAACACACTACAATCATTAACCCCCGGTCTCGTACATTAACAAGTACTGTTAACAGCTGTCAGTGTTTTTTTTTATGAACTTTGGTCATTTGACAGCTGTAGATTAGCAGCGTGTTAGTGTACGAGAAACTGAGGGTTAATGTGGTAGAAACATGTAGAAATGAACGTCTACAAGCCGAGTCAGCTTTCCATCATCGACCACCATATCTACAAATTGAAAAAAACCTTAGAATAAAAGTTATGTTAAATAACAAACTCCAACCGAATAATTTCAGGCTTTTTAGAAATAACCCTCTAGTGTACATAATAACAAAATCAATACCAACCAACGAACATTACTTACAGATGCGTCTTCGGCCTCAACCACCAAACGATGGCCACCCACATAACTCTGACCCACGACGCCATGTATTTCACCACTAAATACGGCGAGGCCTATGTAGGCACCATATCGCGCAAACAGGCTGTGACGTCACAACCCGCAAAGAGAGACAAGGACAGAGATAGCGGCAAGTCAGCCCTGGTCAAGTTTCTAGAGAAGGACGACTGTACGTCCGTCAGGATCGCGAGGGTGCCCAACGTGCATAGGGCTGTTGCCATTGTTGCCGACGCGAAGGGGCTCAATTTTGCGTGTTTGCAGGTAAGTGATGCTTCCAATTTGTGTTCCAAAGACTTTTAATAACATTTAGTTTGCCATCGTCACGGTAAAAAGGAAGAATTTGTGTTTAGTTAGGGTTCCGTATCCAAAGGGTAAAGGACCCTATTACTAAAACTCCGCTGTCCGTCCGTCTGTCACCAGGCTGTATCTCATGAACCGTGATAGTTAGACAGTTGAAATTATCGCAGATGATGTATGTCTGTTGCCGCTATAACAACAAATACTAAAAGCAGAGTAATATAATTATTTAAGGGGGCTCCTATGCAACAAACGTGATTTTTATGCCGTTTTTTGCTCGATATTAATAACGGCAACAGGTAAACGAAAATCTTCAAATATTTAAATCTTGTATAGATAATGGTACGGAACCCTCGCACACGGCCGGTTTTTTCTTTTTTGTCCTACATTTTCATAGGTCTAGAATGGAAAGAGCCTACGTATCACTCCTCATATTGTCTAGTTCCATAATATTATGGGAACAAATAAGGTGGAGTACTAAAACTAGTCAGTACAATTCATACGTAATAGTAAGTACTTCTTCCTGTGGAGGAGGTTCAATCAATCAATCAATACATTTATTTGTCCAAACATATTGTGCTTACATTACAGTGTAGCCAGATCTTAATTTTATACAGGTTGGCAGGTCTTCAACGTTGGCCACTCCTGTCCATTCCGTGATGTTTCTGAGCAATATCTTCCAGACACTTTTTCTCTCAAACACATCTTTTTCTCTCAATCTTACCCATCATAATAACTTTAAGTATTCGATACCTATCGTGTCATAATGTCCACACCCTAGATAGCTCATTTTGTTGTTTTGTTAAGCTCAACCTGAGTATTAAAAACCTATTTAGAGGCTAAAAATTCCACCCATGCCGGGACTTGAACCCACGACCTCTGGCTCACTGTGCCAGCACTCTCCCAACTTTAGCCCCTAAAAAGGTTTTTAAAATTGTCCTCAGCACGGGTTAGTGCAACAAAAGGAATGTCATCAACCTGAGTAATTAAAATGAGATTAATAAAGTATTGTTTCATTTTCAGACAAAACCAACATGTGGACTAACGTCACTGCCTGACCTATCGCCGTCCAGCATGGCAAAACATATGGAAACTCTTATGGAGACCTCCTCCGATGATGACATCCTTCACGATGTAGTGTTTAGGGTAAGTACCTGTATATGTTACATACATACGTAAACTCATGCCTGTATCCCAGAGGGGTAGGCAGACACCAGGGACTGCCACTTGCCACGATCCTGACAGATCACTTTAGCTTCCTCGACCTGTACAATTGTTAAGTTATGCAAACTAGAAAAAAATACAAATGTCATCACACTCGGTGCCATAAGAACGCTGAATGCGTCGATTGCGTGCCAACAATTTCATTGAAACTAAATCCTAGTTATGTTTGTTTTGGTGTTCAGTATGCGTAGCTTACAACGACAACCCGATGGTCGGACGATGTGGCCAGGGCCTCGATTCTGTTAGTGCATTGTAGTATAATGACAGGTACACTGTCGGGTCACGTGACGTGTTTTTTCGTACCATTGACGCCTAGAAGGTTTGATGGGTGTGCCCGCGTAGACTTAAAGCAGCCATGAAATGAAAACCGCCATGTTCATGCAGTTGTCATGTTACTACAATGCATTAACAGAATCTAGGCCCTGGTCGGCAGGGGGCCCGTGGATGCGAATGGCGAGAGACCGCTTAAGATGGCGTGATGGGGAAAAGGCCTATACCCAGCAGTGGGTAGAGGTGGGCTGATGATGATGATACGTAAGTTTTGGTTGGAGTATCAGTATCTTGACACCGTGTAAAACCACAACACGAATTTTAGAGAGATAGATGGTTCAATGATTTATTTACACAAGACACACATGTATACAAAGCATTACATCTTCTTTATATGCTGTCGCCTATTGGAGGTCGGCAATCAATTCGGCTCTCTTGCTTTTTGATGCTGCCAATACAAACAAGGAACTGATACTCTGTTCAAATCACGATATGTTTGGTCTCCCACGTCTCCTTCCTGGAATCTTGCCTTGTATAATAAGTAGAAGGACACTGCGCTTGGTGTTACGCATTATGCGTCCGTATACACTAGCTTGTTTTTAGGGTTCCGTACCCAATAGGGTGGATCCTATTACTAAAGCTCCGCTGTCCGTCCGTCTGTCACCAGGCTGTATATCATGAACCATAATATTTAGACAGTTGAAATTTTTACAGATGATGTATTTCTGTTGCCGCTATAATAACAAATACTAAAAACAGAATAAAATAAATATTCAAAGGGGGCTCCCATACAATAAACGTGATACCATACGCAACAGGTAGATCCTTGAAATATTCCAAATGTTGTACAGATAATGGTATGGAACCCTTCGTGCGCAAGTCCAACTCGCATGTGGCCGGATTTTTGTGGTGTTAAGGACCTCTGTCTTCTTCATTACATCATTCAGACAGATTGTCACAGAGTAACAGCATAGAATAAACATAATAAATTTATGAGCACGGCCAATAACTCTGATTGCAAAAAACAGTCAAAGATGATTAATCAGATTATAAGTTTTAAGATGGATTATGCTATGAATCGTAAAACTTTACTCCGTATAAAGGCAGCACTGACGCCATTTTTGTTTTTTCCTTGTCCGCCATCTTTAAAGCATGACGTTCCTCCAGGTCGGCGCAAAACAGTTCCCGGCACACATCTATATCGTCGCCGCTAGCAGCGAGCATCTCTACAAGCTTTACCAAGACAAGAAACTCCAAAACCCAGAGGAAAAACCCGAGGTTGTCCTCGAAAACGTCATACCAGAAGTCTTCGACAGGATTCTGCGGTTCATGTATACGGGGAGCTGTGACGTCACCGAGCTGGGTCCCTGTGGGCTGAAGATAAGGAAAGACGATCTGATTAAGAAAGAGAAGAGAGAGAAGGAGAATGTCGAGATTGAGGAATTCATTGGTGAGTTTAATGAATTGCGTCTGGCCCGTACTTTTTGTGGTAGTGATCCTAATGCTACACACCTCTATAATCCATTCCTATAATATGTTGTTGTATAGACATGGTTGACAGTGCATAAGATAAGATCAGTCTCACTGCAAGGCAAATGTCTTCTCTCAAAGAGAGAGTACAGGCTTTCACAACCCGTGCTCACCGCGGATTGGCGATTAAGCAGAATGTCTGTAGTGTTCACATACGCTTAGCGCTCGTGAACGCCACATACGCTCAGGTTTCCTCACAAAGTTTTCCTTCACAGTTAGAGAGCGGTTGCTACAGCATGTTTCAGTGTACATCATGCAAACACTTTTCCACAGAGAACCCGTCTGAGATATCCGCTTTCGAAGTTTACAAGGGCCAAGGCGACAAGGGCAAGCGGAATCGGCGCCAACGCAGCACGGAGACGCCTCCCAAGCCCGCGCATTTGTACTGTGACCCCGTCAAGCTAGTACAAGCTTGTGCCAAGAGACTGCAGGTCATGGCGCTGCACAAACTTCTGGAGAAGTTCTAGTGAGTTATTTGAACGGAGTGAAAATCCTACTAGGACTTTTGCAAGTTCGCATAGGGTTGCGGCAAGAGACTACAGGTCATGGCGCTGCTGCACAAACTTCTGGTCATGTGGTTTACACATTAATGCATTGGACACATTGGCGCCAAGAACTAGTGGATACAAGGACCGACTTTATTTGGACACTTATTTACGTCCGTAGTTCTTTATCGTTTCAATTCTCTATTAAGAATATAGACGCATAAGGCCATCGGCATAAGGCCGATCTAAAGACCGGTGCCTCGTTGTAAAATCGGTATTTCATTGTACAAATTATAAAAAATCCCGGGTTTCCGTCAACACGATTTTGATTGTTTTAGTGCACGTGTGATCTTTACTCTAAAAATAAATTTTAAATGCTGAACAAAACGTCTGCCCTTAGCGTAATGCTGGCGACATAGGCGTTCACAACTCTTAAAAGTAGTATTTATTAAAAAAAAATACTTGTACTACAAAAACATATTTTTACTCGCATAATTATTTTACGGCACCCCGGAAACTCTACCCACATAGTTATGTACAAGCTGTGTAACGTCCCCTAAGATACAGACTGTGCCTAGTATAGGGGACACTGATACATCCTAATTTTACTGCAATCGCACCAACCGAACAACCATGTACCCTACTTATATGTAACTTAGTTCCTACTTAGACTGTAACTATAATTTACTGGTGTTAGTTAGACCTGACATTTCTGCACTTGGCCTCATAGTTTAACCATTGTAAAGTAAAAAAATATTAGCAAGCGCTGAAGTATGGAAATATCTCAGGCACTAGGGTTTCCTCACGATGTTTTCCTCCACCGTTAGCAAGTGGTATGGCTACTGTAAATTCACAAATGTACGTAACTTGGAATACAAAGTCATTGGTACATGCCGGTATTCGAACCCACAACCACCCGAATGTGAGGCTTGACTTCTACCGCTGCGCTACCACCGCACTTAATTTACTCGTGTAAAAGAGGCTTTTTATTTCCCAGTTACCGTGACGAGACGATCTACTTGCGCGAGAATGCCACCCTGACCAAAACTCCACCACTCTGGGATCGCAACAGTCACACAGAGCTGGTCGACACCAACGTACGGTCCAAAGATGGCGTCCTAGTCCCAGCCCACAAGTGCGTGCTCGCGGCGCGATTGGAGTATTTCCATGGGATGTTCATGCACTCTTGGAGCGAGGTAAGTACGCTACCAATAAAAAAATCCCTCAATGTATTGCTTCCTACGGATATTCAACCAAAAAATTGTCGTGGGAATGTGGTGCTGACGGGCTTTAGGTAGAGTTGGTTTGGGCGCTGACGATCTTTGGTGTTATTAGACTTTGAGTTTTATGGATCACAACGCTCTTTGTATTTTTGCAATACCAAAAACGCACAAGAGCATAATGCTGCAAGAAAAGATAAAATAGAACATTGGTATTGTTGATTAAAGATACTTAAAAAGTCTTCAGGTGACCCAATGGAGGAAACCTATTCGTTAGAGACTGCGGTTCACCAAATAGGGAGGCGGTCTAACCGCAGAGGTTTTTTGTCAAGAAAGCTTAAGAGGCGCAAAAACTAACTACCTTAAAATTAAGAATAATTACAAACAACACCATTAAATGCATCACATCTAGGTATCTCACATGTAGGTGGGTATCTAATCTAAGCTCAAAGGGAGGGCCAACTATAATCGAACCAACCGTTAATTTAACTTTTGACAGATACACACCCATCAAGTTCATTATTTATTTGACAGGAAACCATAGGCGTAAATTACAACACTTCATGGACACTTTTTTTTACCATAGTGATGCGACGTGTTTTGTTATAAATAATAAAGGTTATGTAGCGAAGACTATTCAAGTTGATTTTCTGTAAAATATATTAACCTGTCTTATTATAAAGGTCAATACTATAAGAAATTAGGTTTAAATATTGTAAGTAACACAAAAATATGAAATGTTCAGTAGTTTTTAGTTTATCGCGCTCAGACAGACAAACTATAGAAATTATACAAATAAAATATGAATGCAATCAATCGATTAAAACATCAACATAATTAAAAACGATTACCATAAATAATCGAATCGGTATCTTCGCAGAACGTCACTTAAATCAAGCTGTCAAAAGTTACGGTCCTCCCGAATGTAGTCCTACGTGGCCTTGGGCGGCCAAGACTGTTAGTCAATTTCTGGTGGAGCCAAGAAGTATGAGTAAATATGCAAATATATTAAGGTCCAAGCTTTGACATCCGCTATTTTAATAGAGTAATAATTTTCCTGCTCGCTTACTTCAACCTTTCGACTTGTTCCAGAGTAAACTCCTGTCGACAGTATCACTACCAATAAACCACGGGATCCTCCTGCCTGTCATTGACTTTCTTTACACTGATGATTGTCCTGACATCAAAACCAGTGATAGTATAGACTTTATTTGCAACCTCCTCGTTGTGGCCGACCAGCTCTTTATCACACGGCTGAGAGAAATGTGCGAGGTGGCACTAGCAAACATGATCACGCTGAAGAATTGCTCGGAGTTATGCCAGTTCGCACATACGTACAACGCGGCCCAGCTGAAGCAATGCTGTATGGAGTTCATAGCTCTAAACATCTGTAGCATTCTCGAAAACAGATCATTGGAGATGCTCGATGAGGCTTTGCTAGAAGACATAACGAAGTACTACTGCAAATTCAACCCAATAATGTCCTCCAGAGTTATCACGCCATTCTACAACGCGCCCAGCGATGAGGTCATCAACGATTTCGCTAAAAACCATCCCGTAGATTTAGAGATTACAGATGAGGACTTCAAAAGAGAAGATAGCATTGAAGTTTCTAGTAAAAAGAAGAGCAACAGATCAGCTAAGAAAATCGAATACACTGAAAACGAGAAAGCCAGAATGCGATATGAATCTGTCAGTTCTATCACGTCTTTGGACCTCCCAATAGATAATTCTGGTGACATCACTCTATCTCTGAGCAAAATCCCTAAAGAATCCGAAAAGGGCGCGAGAGACAAACAAGAAAAGTGGATAGAAGTGCCAACAGTTCAGCAAAAGCAGCTGAAAGTTGTCCAAGCGAGGCTGAAGGCCATAACTAGCGCCAAAGATATACTAAACGAGTCTCCCACAAGTTCTTTCGTGACTCTAAGCAAGAACACATCGTATACCGACATCGCGTCCAGTCCTACCGAGTTGCCAATATCATCTCGTATGTCTGTGTCTCCTAAAGACTCGCCCTTAGCAGAACTAGCCAGAAGTCCGCAGGGTAGCTTCGTGATCAGTCACGTTGGCCCGAAACTGTCACAGAAACAAAGAAAGAAGCTCGTCATGCAAGGAAATGAGGCGACCTCACCGCAAAGTTTGGATGACTTTTTCACCAGTAAGCTGAATGTTAGCAGTCCGCCCAATAAGCCGAGGAATCCGTGGAAGATTGTGGAAGTTCCAGTGGCGTCTAGCAGCCCCAAGTCTAAGGCTTTGGAGTTCAGTCAGATCTTGGCGGATCAGAAGAAGCAGAAGGATGACTCGTCTAGAATTATGACCAAGCTGTTGACCTTGACTCAGGTAAGTGCAACTTTTTTTTTATTCTGCAGGTGTGTGTAAATATTTTTTTCTTTGTGTATAATAAAGTATACAGTCAGTCGGGTGAATCACGGGTGTCAAAATACTGACGCCCAACCGAAAACTACGCATACTGGAAAATAACACAGACTATAGTCCGCGTAAATCTTTTCGGCGGCTGAGTGAAGTTCGTCAATTCCTGCGCAATGACTAATTTTAGGTGTCAAAGGGAAGCTGTGCGGGGAGTCACTAGCGACGTACCACTGGTAGAATAGGTAATATTTTTTTGTAAGACGTCAGTGTCAACCTTATTGGCTTAATTGCGGATTGACTTACTAGATTTTTAAGCTAATAATGTGTAGTGCTTACGAAAGTTTTAGTTCAAAAATCATAGCAACCTTTTAGCGGTGGTAGCGGGGCGGTAGAACGCCGGCTTCTCACTCGGGAAGTCGTGGATTCGAATCCCGGCATGTACTAATGACTTTGTTTTCTAAAGGCCGGTTTCTGAATTGAGAATTTCGCTAAGTAAATACTTAAGTAACGTTCTGTCACGCTCTTTTCTGAGAAATTCTAAGAGACAGCACTACAGTTAACTATTTACTTAACGAAATTGTCAATTTAGAAACTGGCCCTTAGTTACGTACATTTGTGAAGTTATGGTAGAAATACCACTCGTTAACAGTGATGGAAAAAACATCGTGAGGAAAACTGAGTGTCTGAGTTGTTCACACACACCTCAGCGCTTAATATTGCCAATCCGCGGTTGGCACGCGTGGTGATTAAGATTTTTCCCTGTGCCGATGACCTTGAGCGTTTAACACAGGTGTGCAGCACTTCAACATTTCACCGCTAGATGACACGACTGAATTAATTCCTAGTAGTAATCTCCATAGAAAGACGCTCGCGCTGCCGCACACACACAGTCTCATTCCCTTCGCGTAAGCACACGCCGCCAAACGCACACATATATAGCCGAATTTCGAACGCGTCGAGCGAGCCGAGCGGTTTCTACTTTTCTAGCCGGCTCGCCATCCAGCCCGCCCGCGTACGCGTAGATTGAATAGACTTCAATCTAATGCCTTCTTGTATAGCATGCGTCATTCATTACAAACAAAAAAGATAAAGGTAGGTACATCTCTTCAAAACTTATCTATGCTTTGTAGAAAGAATAGCTTTCAAACAAAAATCACATGTTTAGTAAGTACGTATTTATTTACCTACCTACTTATGAAATAGTACATGTTTTTGCACAACAACAGGTTTTTATGTCAAAAAGTGAAAAAAAATCATCTTATCTTTTTTCAATAAAGTGAATTTGACTTTGATTTCACATGGATGTATTTCGGGACTCAGTGGCAGAATTGGAACGTAGGAAGCGACTTCCCCATATGAAATAAAAAATATATTTCTAATGCCAATTCCATGGAAAGTAGAAATTACGACCATTTTAATTGTTATCCGGATTTTACGTCGTTAGGGTTGTCACGCTCTCAGATAGTAATTTATAATCCGGATCTGATTTGATTTTGAAAAAAATATGTAAATACCTGGTGCCGTTATTATTGATATTAATTAAAATAGTAACATGATATACATCGCATATAACAACTTTATGTACACGGTGTGACGTGAAGAATGTATATAGGTACATAAAGTTGATCAGCGAAAAACACCTAGATAAAATTGTTGTCCCATTTTGATGTTACTAACTTGAAATTTTCTATACGATTAGTTTTTTTGCTAAAACCGACGGAGAAAATCGAAAACTTGGAGAAGCTGGTCTCCATGAGTTTCGTTTTTTTTTCAACGGCTTGGGATAATGGTAACACTTAGGGGTGGTCTTTTAAAACAACAAAAACTCGTTGCATAAACCCTAGATAGGACGGTGACGTAAATTAATTTTTATGGCAAATTTAATAGTGCCGATTGAAAAGTAAAATTGCTTAAATTTTCAACCAACACCTAATGCAGGTTTTGCCACCGGGCCCCGCTGGTCTAGCGGCTGGACTAATATGGTATCAACTTTATAGTCACACAGCGTTTGAATGCTAAAATAACTAGACGTGTGAAAATTCTTGAATTTTTGGTTGTTCTAATTTCGGTCTTATCAGGTGCTAAAAGATTTCCAAGTTCCACATATGGTGTAAACTTGGAATTTCCATCCTTACAGGGTGATCCCTCAAACCGATAAGAAAAATCTGACTTGGAAAATCCGGTCTCTACAGCTTTTTTGTCAAAGCCTGAGAAAACGGTAACATTACGGGGTAGTCTTGTCGAACAAATGTTGAATAAGACCTTGGGTTGGATGACAACGTTAACTTACTTTTTACAAAATGGCGTAAGTCAAATTTCAAGCTGGCTCCTAAAAATTTAAAAATTCTGATTTTTATCTCTGGCTCCGTTTTTCTATGAAAATTAGTATTGGAGGTTTTTGTGGTCGCTGATGACTACTCTGCGCCATGTATTGAACGCAGGTTTGATGACTTCCAGCCTCCCGAACAAGCCGGTTTCCGAAAGGGCTTTAGTACCATTAGACCACATCCACACGTTGCGGCAAATTATACAGAAGACTGAGGAGTATAATTTGCCATTATGCTTTGCGTTTGTGGACTTTGAGAAAGCCTTCGATTCGATCGAGTTATGGACAGTGCTCGAGTCTCTCCAGCGTTGCCGTATTGACTATCGGTATATCGAGGTGCTGAAATGCTTGTACAACAGTCCACTATGACCACAGAACCACTATGTCGGTCCGAGTACAGGAACAGAATTCGGAGGCAATTCCATTGAAAAAGGGCGTAAGACAGGGAGACGTTATATCTCCAAAAATGTTCACAAACGGACTGGAAGATACCTTCAAGCTTCTGGAATGTCAGGGACGCGGCATCAATATCAATGGCGAGTACATCACTCACCTTCGATTTGCCGACGATATAGTAGTCATGGCAGAAACGATGGAAGACCTCGGCATAATGCTCGAAGACCTCAGTCGAGTTTTCCAACGGGGGGGCCTTGAAATGAACATGGACAAAACGAAGGTCATATCGAATGCTCGTTTTGTGCCCACCCCAATAACATTGGGGAACTCGACTCTCGAAGTTGTAGACGAATACGTCTACTCAGGACAAACAGTCCAACTAGGCCGGTCCAACTTTGTGAAAAAGGTCGAATCCAACTTGGCTGGGCAGCATTCGGGAAACTTAGAAAAGTCCTTTCGTCTAATATACCTCAATCGCTCAATACAAAATTATACAACCAGTGATGACTTAAGGCACTGAAACGTGGCCTCTCACTATGGGCCTCCTAAGAAAGCTCAAGGTCACGCAAATAGCTATGGAAAGGCCTATGCTTTCTCTACGATATCGAATCAGAAATGATGAGATTCGTAGAGGAACGAAAGTCACCTTAGCCCAGCGGATTACTAAGTTGAAGTGACAGTGGGCGGGGCACATAGCAAGCAGAACTAATGGCCGATGGGGCCGAAAAGTTCTCGAATGGAGACCACATATCGGAAAGCGCTGCGTAGGACGACCAGCCGACAGATGATCTCATCCAAATGCCTGGAAGACGCTGGATGAAATCCGCTTCCAACTGGTCTTTTTGGAAATGCATGGAGGAGGCCTATATCCAGCAGTGGACTTCTTGTGTTTCCATGACTCGAGAGGTTTCTTTACAAAAGCTGCTGAAAACTTAAAATATAGTGTAAAAATACAGAGGTTTTTATAAACATTTTAAAAGAGTGGAAATTTTGATAAATTTGAAGCTTGGGTTAAGATTTTGGCTCAAAATCTTTGAATTTAAATCATCGACTTTACGCACTTTTTTATTTTATTTTACACTACGCGCATTCACTAAAGCGGTTTCAAAAGGGTGAATATGTGTCATCGCTATCGTGCCTGTGTGGCCAATAGTCCATTGAGCAAATCTGACTGGATAATTTTTTTTCTATGGTATAACACAAAATTATAAAAAATTTAAGAACAAAAGCAAAATAATTAATTTTTCACAGAAGAAAAAAAATAATTTCAAAATGGATATTGACCAAAGAAATAAAACAAAAATTATGAAAATGGAAAAATACTTCGTTGCTAAGGATGTTGGCAAAAGAGCTACAAATGGATTTGAGTGCTTATTTGGCCTGCATCCTTGTTTCAGCACAAAGACTGATAAATATAATTATTAATCAACAGTGCCTCCTCGTCTTAACTCATATTGGTATATTATAACAGATTAATCTGTTGATAATCGTATTAATAGTGTAATTCATATCATTTCTATTATTTCATTCCAATAGCACAGGAAACATACAGCATTTAAGTGATTTTTGGCGTTAAAGCTGATAGTTAAAAACTATCTATACTATAGTGCAGGGAATTCTAGTTTGATTGCGTTGTGTGGACGTTATTATTATTATAATTTTGGAACTCCCCACCGACGAATATTTTCAAGATACATTAAACTATTCATTGTGACACTTAAATAAAAATATGTAATATCGGTAAACCAGGAACGCAGATTTTTGTTTAATCTACTGTGTGATACAGTACTTCTATTTCTATTTGGTTACTTTTTGTTACACTTTTCCTTTTTGTTAAGGTTTCAGTTGTTTTTTTTTGTTACGTGTACAAAAAACTTACCTACTTTCTTTTGTTGTCATTATAATTACGGAACCCAAAAAATATTATGCGCGTTAAATTATATATTTAAATTACGTTGTACCTAAAAATGAGCACCGAATAAATCTTGAATAAAAAAAACCCGGATTTTGTGCCAACCCTAGCAAAAACAATTGAATAGGATCAACTTATACATGTCATGGAAGTGTGATTTATATTACATGTAGGGAAGGTAAAGAGCATAATTATTGCAGTGTAGATAACTTATCCTAATACAGCGGAATTTCGAGAAAATAAAAAAACTAAAAACAAGTACCTACACACGTATATAAATTATAATTCCTACAAAATTTTTAGCATTACGCCATTGATTCTTCTAACAATACTTCCGCATGTACAATAAAATGCGTGATAAAAATATACAGCGTTTTATTTTATTTAAAACAGAAAAACATGTCAGGCAGATAGAAAAAAAATTCAGAGACGAAATCTACACAGATTCGTTTTGTATGTTTAGAAAAGGTTCTAAACATAACATTATTGACACAATTCATATAACTATGTAAAATATTTTTCTATATATCCGGATGGGAACGACCGAGCCGAGTTCGATAGCGCTACCTTCTTCTGTCGCTACGGAAGTGAGCGGTGCGGAAATACTAAGTACTGTAATTCGGCTTGGTTCACTCAAAGGTTATGTATGAATCAAGTATTATTCGTAACGCCCCAATCGAAATTATTATTTACCAACACATTATTTACCGCCTATGTACCCTACAATCTAACGAGGAGGCGAAGTGCGAGCGCAAGGAGTGAAACAAAACTCAATCAAACTAAAATGAACCTTATATGCTAGTAATTAGAGACTACAAGGCTCGAGCAACAAGTCTGGCCGCGTGCGGCCGACCTAATCGCGACAATAAATGGATTATAATACATAGGTAGTTAGGTTTAATTTTTAATGAACCTCACTTTTACCGTGATTCAGGCACAAATAATAAAACGATGTTTCGCTTAGGTTGGTAATGTTACAATAGCTCGGATGGGAAGAGGCGTCCCTTGAACGGCAGAGAGCTCTTGGTTCGAATACTAGTAAATGATCGGTTTCCTTTTTACTTTTCTTTTTTAGTTATTTACTTAAATAAAAAAATACAAGAATTGGGATTTTATATTGTATGTTTTTCTAACGATTGAAGCTCGATCACTACTACAAAAATCAGTTGCCGTGCGTTGGTCTTGCAAACACTCGAAAATGTCTCCACCGAATGGACTAATAGCTATATAATATTTTTTTGTTTTGTTCGGACATGGGACGTGGGGCGAGGGCGCGGAAAAGACCCATCCCTTCAGGAGCCTGTTTCATAGAACTACAATTCATTGTGACTATGACAATTCGATGTACATTGCAAAGTCGATTAACCCACAGATTAACAAATAGACTCTGCTGCGCAGTGTACTTCGAATTGTCATAATAAACTACGAAATTATAGTTTTATGAAACTTGACCCAGTACATTTTGTACGAAAGTGAATTGGAAAGATGCGGCGTCTTTTTCGGTCCCTCGCCCCACGTCCTTGGCCTACAATCGGTAATTTTGTATGAGAATTGCTACTTTGAATTAATTTCACTATATGGCGCTCGAGGTGAACTTTGGAAGGTTGATTTATGATTGATAAATCGCTTATGAAAAGTTACAATGAAATCAATGGTGATGCGAAGAGCGCCTGGTCACAGACAACAGGCAACGAGTAGGCTGGGCTTACCTCGTAAGGCGTAATGTGATAAATTAATGAAAACGTTTTTTCTGAATGAGTAACTATTGTTCCTGTTAGTTTTAAACATGAACATACAAGATTTTGATATTGCCCGTAAGACTGTATAAGCTTAAACGTAATCCACTGCGCATTTAAAATGGTTCACAAATTCTTAGCTTTTTTTTAAGCATTCTTACGGAATATATTTACTCATAGAAGGCGTAAGGTTATGACAGTTGTCAAACATCCAATAGGGAATCAAGGAGTTAAATTATAGGAGTTCCTAGAGGATGTCACAAGCGATTCAAAAACGTCTGCTAGCCAGTTCCAGCACACTGTAGCCCCTTAAGGCCTGTGCCCTACGGGAGGACGTATATAGGCAGCATTATTATAGCAACCTATAAAAATACATTTCAAGATGAATTACATTAGCGTTATAATATTATGCTGACTTATGTCGAAGTATGCAGCAAATTTTGGTTATCTCTTTCATGCATCTAGTTGGAACTTATTTATCGATTGATTAAATCTTTACATACGCATCACACTACATTAATTACTCACACATACACTGTAAAGCAATGTGCAAACAATCTGTGACTATGTTCACGTTACCGCCAAAAATATCTATGCGGACTATACCTTATTACTACCGGAAATTCACGTATTTTTTTGGGTTATTAAAATGTCGAAAATGTTAGCACCAAAGAGTATGTAATCACTTAGCACGGTACGGAAGCAGTTTGGTATGCGATTTTCTTCCTTTCTTTCTTGGGTTTTCTACTCGTCAATACAAATAACTTGGTGGAAACTAAAACATCCAGAAAAAAAGTAATCAGCTGTTCCTTTTTTTATGTAGCCTTAGATAGATATGCGTCCTACCGCATGACACAGGCCGTGTCTCAGAGAGAGAATAAGGGCATAATTACCACGCGGGCCCACCGCGGATTGCCAATTTTATACGCTGAGGTATGTGAACGCCTCAGAAACAAAGGTTTCCTTCACGGTTGGCGAGTTGCCATTGCTGCTACTACTCAAATGTACGTAACTTAGAAAACAGTCATTGGTACAGCTGTTCCATACTACCGTAAAATTACATCTCTCGGCATTAAAATGTGTATGAAACAGCTGATGTTTCTTTCGCTAATTCAAGGTTTTCCCTGCATTAAAAGTTGTTCGTATGTAAAAGTAGAACCCCCGTTTTCGGATATATATGAGGCTTTTGTTACACGTTGAACTGGTGTTCACAAACTTCTTTCGTTGCAGTTGGAGGACAAAGCCATAGAGGAACTGGAGAGATTCTACAACATCCACGAAGTTGACGACGAACTGATCTCTGTGCGCCGGATAGAACTCCAAGTGACATCGCCCCAGTGGCCTCACGCTACCCCCAAATAGAGATTTTGACCAGGGCCGTACTTCATAGAACTACAATCGGTGATAGTTAAAAACATAGATGTCTGGAGCCCGTTTCTGAATTGAGAATTTCGCTTAGTAAATAGTTAACTGTAGTGCTATCTCTTAGAATTTCTCAGAGAAGAGTGTGACATAATTACATTACTTTTCAGAAACCGGCCTTTTCTAGCTCTAAAAAATTACCCCACGTTCAATTGTGGGATGGCAGGCAAGGATTGTCAATTGTGTTACCAATCGGAGCGAGTACAGTATTACTCGGCAAAATATCTATGCACCTGCCACCGTCAGACCGCCATCTTGCGAGGTACCTTGACGGGCTTATACATCAATGAAGTCATTGGTTTGACGTTTTTGTATAAAACCGACCATCAGTTATAATCACTATCGCCCAATCAACGTTCAAGTCACGCGTGGCGCAAAGAATGAACCATAACAGACTGATTTACAATGCAGCACATCTTGCGCTCATTTCATTGGTGAAGACTAATCGAGAGGACTGGGGCCGTTTTTAAGTGTGAATTTTGTATCAAGAAATACTTCTAAGGTTCTTATATTGGTTGACGGAGAGAGCCAGGAAAAAAATCTAATGGTGGAATTCAGTCGTCTATTATATTGCATCAAATAAAAACATAAAACCCGACTGCTAAAAGAGTCGTAAAGAAGGGTTCTTTAACTAAGTATTTTTTCTTTTGTATTTGCCGTCTCTGTAACTGTTTTCTGGTGTGATGTATTCTGTTGTTTACAAGTTGTTCATGAAAGATAATTCATATTTTATGTTAATTTCTGTACCATAATGTATTATGATTACAGTGACATTCATGTAAAATCTGATTTTGATTTTTCCTTAATTCATTTACAGAAATCTTGCACGGATTGGGTTCACACCCAGCGTTTTTATTTCAACAGGGGCTTCATAAATAAAACACAGGTTTTACTAAGGGGACAATTTGTTCTAAGGTAAAAAAGTGCCTGAAACCAGTGTGAACAATGTGTTCTAAGGTAAAAAGTGCCTGAAACCAGTGTGTGCATATGCAGCAACTGCTCAATGTTGAGTATTTGTAAAGTCAATTTCTGCCAGTCACATATTTCATTCATTCCATACTGGAATGTGTGCCTGACAGGATATTTTTAATAGAGGCCCAGAGGTAATAATTTAATTAATGCTATTTGCAACAATGCAATCTCACCTATAAAGTGCATGGGAAGAAAAACAACACAAATAAATAAAATTATCTACTTAATTTATTTACAAATATACTATGTACTACCAGCTAACCATAAACTTAAAAAACCCCTATGCCTGCGGCGGAAATGCCTTTAGCAGCTGATTCATCTGTCTATGCGTTAGCTTCTTCTCTCCTGGAACTAGGATGCCTTGCCTTTCTTGTATTCGGAGCGTAGCTGCCTTTTCCCTGTACTCTTTGTAGCACCCTTGGAACGCAGAGACCTCCTTCAAGCACTGCTGCTGGTCGAACTCGCTCTTCTTGAAGCACGCGAACATGAGAGCCATTTCTTGCATGCAGGCGGCTTCCTGCGTCCTGTCGCTCTTGCCAGAGACGGTTTTCTTCAACTTCAGAGGTAGCAACATTTGAAACGGTATCGGTGCCGTCTGTGGCCCTCTGGCGTTGTATTTGTTGGCTGGTTTCGGCAGCACCAAGGTTAACCTCATTTTGTGGTTGATTGAGTTCTTTTTTATCGGATGAAAATGAAGTAATTGTAAAATAAACTGCGTTTAGAACTTAAGGTTACAAAATTATTTTGACATAACTGAAACTGGTAGACAGACGTAGTGATTACATACTCTTTGGACAGACGACTCGTTTGACAGACCCACAGAACACATACAGACCACAGATTAAAAACAAAAAAGACAAGGCTAGAAATAGTGTTGCCACCTTGTAGAAAAAAAATCTCTAGTTTTAATCTCGAATTTCCCTAGATTTTCAGATATATTTAACTGAAAAAATCGCTAGAATTCATTAAATTAAAAAAGAAATCAAAAGTTAAGTACTAAAAAACATATGTTATTGTAAAAATAATATACAGAACGGCGAAAACCTTATATGGTATAATTTCTTTATCATCCTGACTTATTAATTAGATTTGCCGATGTAGAAGGCTGAGATAGATCAGTTTGGTCACACTTTTCAGAAAAGTGTTTCGAATTGCTGCCAATAGCAGCGATCACATCCGTCGCGAGGTCATGGCTGTAACAGTTTTTGTTCATGATTTTCAACTGGTTTCTTATAAAAACCGGCCAAGTGCGAGTCCATACCATTATCTATACAATATTTGAATATCTCAAACGTCTACCTATTGCCGTTATTAATATCCAGCAAAAAACGGAAGAAATTGACGTTTGTTGTATGGGAGTCCCCTTAAATAATAATTTTATTCTATTTTTACTATTTTTTTTTGCTGTCTAGCTATCATGGTCCATGAGATACAGACTGGTGACAGACAGATGAATAGTGGAATCTTAGTAATCGGGTCCCTTACCCTTTGGGTACGGAATAACGGAACCCTAAAAAGAATGTTGTTAAGTGTTTATTATTAATGTAATACTTTTATTGCACTTAGCATTACACCCATTTCTTAATTTGTTTTTAACCGTTTTCATAGCACTAAATGCCCTTTCGAAGACATTAAAAGACATTCCGGATATAGCGAGATCCGATAACTCTTAAAAGGTGTATAGGGAAGAGCGGGTGATCGTGCTCTTCCACTATAAAGGGAAATTTCCCGCCAGGCAGATCGTATGCCTGGGGACGGCCGGTCCGACTGATGTTCGTCGGACGTTATATTTAAGGTATGCCATGTGAAACATTTTGCTTGCGCGATGCAGGAATGTTGGAGTTTATAGTGCGCGCGCACAATTGACATGTGCTCGCCACAGGTATTAAAATTCCTGCAGCATTTTCATACTTTCGAACTTCAGGGGCCTAATTATGCGCACCAAATCCTGAGTGATTCCAACTGTCTAACCATAGGTATTCCAAATCCAAAATCCATACTAATTTGACAGTTACACTATTAGATTGGCTCAGGATTTGGTGCGCATGATATAGGGGCAGCCCAGAAGTCCATAACGTTGTATGTATTCCATTTGCAAACGTGTAAAGCCAGTATTACGTAAACTGTGGGATCCACCGTCTTCACCGGCCGGTAAATATGGTTTCCACAATGGATTTTCTAAATTCTTCAAGATTATATAAAAATCACTGAAATTTATAAAATATTTTTATAGTGATTTTCATTTTCAGAATGTCACCATTTACCGCCTAAAATTCACTAAATTGTAGTGACACAATCACCAAACTGGCAACACTGGTTAGAAAGAAATTTTAATGTCTTCATTCTGTTACTTTTACGTTCCTTGCCCAATTTGCCCATGAAAAATCACGTTGGTTAGCCTACGTTCCATTTTTGTATTATCTTTAGAGCAGAGTGCAGAGCATTTACAACATCAGTCTCGGTAGTTCCCATAGAAATGTAGTTCCAGTCTCTTTTCTATGTTTACTTATAAAATCGACGACAGATCGACCAATTACATTTAGGTTCCAGTCCCCTGGCTTACCGTACCAGCGCTCTCCCAACTTTGCTAATGAGCAAGTGTGCAGCCATCGGCGAAATTTCGAGCCTCGTTACAAACTTCTCTGTATTACGTGGTATTACGTACAGGCAGCGACATCCATAAAACAATCAAATGTGAATCTATTTTCAAATGTAACATTCCAAATTTAAACGTCCACAATTTCAAAGTAAATATAAAAAATAAAATAAGTACTTATAAAGGAAACAAAAAATAAATTGACATAGTAAACTATACAATGATTGGCACCTTAAGCAAAACTTACAGTTAATTTGCTTTCTGAAAGTTCAATTTCATCTTCAATTACCAATAACCATTTTTGTTTGATAGAATATTAGTTCAGGTTCTAAATAAAAACGAATTATTGTTTGTTGTCATAGATCTATTAAAAAAAGATATATATATATTTTTAAATCTCACCAAAACTACAGTCATTGGCATTACAGGTACAAACATTGTCACCATTAAAATCAGTCATTGGCACTTACAATTATATCTATATTTGTAGGTGTAGGTATATAATTTTTTAATACTTTTACTACTTACGTGTGGTGCCGGATTAAGAATAGCGTCACTTCATTTCGCATACTGCGATCGCCAACCCGCCTGCCGAGCGTGGCGATTATGGCAAAACCCCTCATGGGTATGAAAACCACGAAAAAAGCCTATGTCCTGCAGTGGGCGTCAGGCCCTCGTCACTCCATACAAAAAATATTATGAACGTACTTTGTGCCAACATTGAAACAAAAAATATAATCCTGCTAAAACAAAAGGCATTAACTCCGCAGTGAAACACGTACATGTATCATGATTTAAAATTAAGTCGGGTTATATGTTAAATCTAATGTTGGTAATGTTGGTATTACGTATTTTGCAAATGGCCGGTAATTTTGTTCGTTTGTCGTTTTTGTGTGGCATTATTTTATTTATTTTAACTTTAGCAATAGGTGTAGTGCGTGAAAAGTGATTAAACAAGAAATATGGGAGGAAAAGCATTGAGGAAATGTGAAATTTGTGGCATTAGAAGAGTCAGAAATTAATGTACGTCTGGCATATTCTTAACCAGATATCCACTGGAGCCAAACAGGTAAAATTAGCAAGTTTATCATAATAAATGTACGCAAATTTTGATATTTATTTAATGCGCTTGGATAAAACAACTGAATTATTTAGAACAATTTACGATTTTGACAAATTTAAATTAACGCCGGTTGTAGTGCGGTACCCATGTGGTACTTTTTTTTATCGATATTTTGGACGATTGATTTCTGCCAGATATTTCTACATGCTGTCTAAAATTGATCACAACTACTTAATTTTAAACGTCGAACACCACACAGCAAGAACAGAAATGATTTATGTTGTTTTATTTTGCTCAATTTTGCGGTATAGATAATATATTTTTTGACTTATTGTTTTGTTTGTTGCAGACTCCAAAGATCTGAAATTCGACCAAAGTGCAAAGTTTTGATAGCGACGTGACGCATTGGTGACATTGTTTTCTACACCTGATGCTAAATAAATGATTTGATTTAAAAAATGCCTTTTTCATTATGAAAGTAAGCGATAATCCATTCACACCATGTCATACTCGAAATAATTGAGTTGACCTACTGTGTTGGGATTTATCGCCTACTTTAATTTTCAAAGCATGAAAATGAGGTAAGGGGAGAGGTCTCGAATTTTTTTTTATCGATATCGATAAGCAGTCCATCACTAATGTTTTGCAATTTCATTCTCATGTTGGTATTATACTATTTTTTGTTAGGTTGGTACAAACTACGTTCATAATTTTGAAAACGTGTTGTTAGCAAGTGCCGACTCTTATAACGTAGTGATTACATACTCTTTGGTGGGCGTCAAATGGCTGATGATGATGACGATGCATGGTGTGGAACAAAAACACATAGGTAGATAAATCTCACATCTCACTCTTGAGAATCTTTTAAGAAATTTTTTAAGAAATTCTTCTAATTCTTCGTGGTTTCGAAACGTCTCAATCCTTTCCTGTAGGGAGTCGTTTCGCGTTTGTTTTTTAGCCTTGACTCGTATGTTTGATAAAATTTTAATCGTATTCTTTTTGTTGCACTAACCCGTGCTGATGCCTGCACTTGCCCATTAGCTCAGTTGTGAGAGTGCTGGCACGGTTAGCCAGAGGTCACGGGTTCAAATCCCGGCATGGGTGGAATTTTTAGCCTCTAAATAGGCCTAGTAATTATTGGAACCCATCTACCCGAATCTAACATAAGATTCGCGGACGACATGGTCATCTTTGCAAATAACCCCACATCACTGAAAAAAATGATACAGGAACTGGCAAATGAAAGCAGGAAAACTGGACTAAAAATGAACACTGCAAAAACTAAGCTAATGACAAATAGCAACCAGGAAAAAATAATTACAGATGGGAAAGAAATAGAATATGTATCAGAATACATTTATCTGGGACAACTCATATCCCCAGTAGACTCAATCAAGAAAGAGATCTTGCGAAGAACAAACAATGCTTGGAAGAAATTTTGGTCGATGAAGAATATAATGAAAAACAAAACAGTGCCCATAGCAGAAAAAAGTAAACTCTACAACACATGCATCCTACCCGCCCTAACTTATGGCTGCCAAACATGTTACCTCACAAAAGAAATGGAGACTAAACTAAAGGTATGCCAAAACTCAATGCAGAGAAGGAAGCATGCTTCACATAAAACTTAAAGATAAACAACGAATAAGAGATATCCAGAATAGAACAAAAGTTCTTGATGTGATTACAACAATAAGACAGTTAAAATGGCGATGGTCTGGCACCATCACCACCGTGGTGAGAGACACAACAGACAAATGGACCAAGAGAATCACAGAATGGTACCCAAGAGATAGGAAAAGGAAACGTAGCAGGCCAGAGAAAAGGTGGGAAGACGACTTGCCGGTCGGGTGGAGAAGGCTAGCTCAGGCCAGAGCCACTTGGAAAAGCTTGGAGGAGGCCTATGTCCTTGGACAGCCCAAATAAATAAACATTAAAATTAAATAAAACAAAACTATTCAAATTTCAAATTAATGTAACTTAATTCATTGCAGCTAATTTAATTTAATACCAATGTAATGTCTTGAATTTTTTAATATAATGAATTTAATGAATGTAATTATTTTTTATGGAAACTATTTAAGTTATGTAAATAAAACTAATCTTAATGCATGAAAACGTTAGCATGAATGATTGTAAATGTAATATTTGGGGAATAAAGGCTATTTTGAATTTTTTTATAATAGGTTTTTAAGATTTTTATCTTTGGTGCATTCGGCTTCAGTACGTCATTGTTTTCAGTTTGTTTTTCTGTCTTCTTCGGTACATTACCATTATTTTTAGATTGTTTTTCTATCTTCTTTGGTAAATTATCATTATTTTCAGTTTGTTTCTCAGTCTTCTTGTTCATTTTCTTTTTAGGTATATCAACTTTACTTTTAGATTTTTCTTCTCTTTTGCGTTTTCGTTCTTGTTTCTCATCTTCTTTCCTTCGTTTGTCATCTAACTTTATTTTTTCCTTTTCTAGCCACCTAGAGCTAGTCAACACATATGCGGGTTTGTCGGTCATTTGTCTACATTTGCGTACAGGTGTTTTTGGCCATAACAAATTTGTCTTCAACGTTATTTTTTCAGGGGTCTGCTCTATCACTTTATTAATTTGCTTTGTAGAACTTTCTTCCGTTAGCAAGGTGGTGTTAGGCGTTGGTTGTTGGCTCAAGGTATTTTGAACCATGAGTAGATCGTCATCAATGTCTGATGACATTGATGACGATTTTTGGCATAACAAGCTCCTTCGACAACTTTAGGCATTATAGTTTTACTCTGAAATGAATCGAAATACTCAAATTAGTCCTAAAAATGTAATGTAGTAAAATCTTATTTAAGAACATTACAATAAAATACTTTATCTACACTATTTAGGTGTTCGTGCCTACGCTTGAACCACAGGTGAGATAACACCCTTGTAACTCAGCCCTGTATAACCCTTTTCCTTGACAGATAGCGCCCTCTATCGGCGTTAAATGTACTAACACTCGCCCGGTGTGCCGCCGCCGGCTGTCACTTTCTCAGTACGCTTTTGTAACTCAGCCGTGCAACACGTATACGCAGACACAAGTTGAAACAAGAAATTTAAATCTTTGGTAAGAGTCTTCTTGTAAGCCCGATAGACGACAAATAGTTCCGCTCGGCGCCTAAGCCTAGCGACGGGACGCAGTTGCCTGTTTAGGCACCGTCATGATGTACTTGTCCGTACATGTCGTCTACCGCCTCATGAGGCGACGAGCGTCGTCTCACTTGACGACGACGCATTATTTACCTGGCAAGGAGTGCGTTGCCCTATAAGACGACGCGTCGTGTGGGTAGGCAATTCGTCGCCTCACATAACGCCATTAAGTGCATGTCGCCTTGCAAAGCGACGAATGGGTCGTGTCGTCTCATTCAGCGACAAACAGAATTACTGAATAGTTGTTTGGTTGATTACAGATCATGGCGACTACGCCGACGCAAACAATGGGCGAATTGGCCAAGCAGGTTCCAGACGACGACGACGAGAAGAAGGCCTTCTTAGCAATACTTGACTCCATACAAAAGAATTATCCCACGGGTTGGGAGCTATGGAAAGTATTAGATTGCTCTTACGAGGACGTGTTTGGCAAGGAACTATTACCAAACACGGACAGCAAGTTAAGATTTGGTCTCCCAACCACTGACATCGCACGAGCTTTTTTCCCAAATGCAAAAGATCTTCCCGAAAGAGCTTTTAGACACATTAGGAAGATTTTAATAGAATGGCCGTTAGGAAGAGCCTTGATTTACTCTCCGCACGCCATAGTTGAAAAGCTCCACGCCCCTTCATATAAGGTCTTTATGGATAATATACGGGAACTAAAAGCCCAAGGCAAACTTACCAACCGAGAAAGGACCTCCAGGATATTAGCTGACGAAGACGTTCACTCTCAACGAGCTTGCAGTTCTCCTCTCTCGACAGAGTCTCGTAGCAGAAAAAGAGGGGGGGGGGGGGGAGCCAGAAACAACCCCCGGCCCAAGGGGCTCCAAGCGCCCGCGTGTGGCCAGGGGTGACTCACCTTCTCCGAAGCAAAGTTCTATGGACCAAGGAAGTAGTGACCATCTTTTGGCTTCAGTGCTACAACAACAAATGCACCTTTTTAACAAGCTCATAGAAATGCAGTCCGAACAAAACAAAAAGCTTGATGAGCTAAAACAATCAAATGCGAAAACTTCTGTTTTGGACGAATCGTACGAGTCGATTCCGGATAGTACTGAAGAGATTGAAATCAGGCCTCAGCGTTCGCCTGCTTCAGAAGAAGCCAACTACTGTTACGATGACGCCCAAGAGGAAGAGGTTGATTCAGAGGCGGCAATCACCGCTGAGATAGCTAGAACTGAACAGCGTTTAAAAGAGCTTCGGTCAGCCTAAGCTTCTAATGGCACGTCTATGCCTCCAAACGAAGAGCCATCATTGTTTGACTTTGTAGTATATTAGGTTAGTGTCTGTTCGAGAACTACCCTCGTAGATACGAATAAACCAGTGTTAAACCAACAGCTGACGTGTTTCATTACATGGTGACAGCGGTGTGTCGATTAAATAGCTTAAAGCTGCATATTGTGCCTGCAATCCAATTCAAATCATAAATAAAGTGTGTAAATCAAGAAACATCAACGCACAATGGAACACGCGCGTCCTCCGGTGGAATTATCCACAGAAGGCGGCCCAGTCGCACGCGCCGAGGCGTGGCGAAAATGGCGGAAACAGTTTGAGGTGTTTCTCAAAGCGTCGGGCGTGAGCAAGGAGTCGAGCGACGTGCAGGCCAGCCTGTTGGTGAACCTCATCGGTTCAAGTGGTTATGAAATTTTCACCACATTTACCTACGAGAAGGGTGAAAACGAAACTGATCTCGCGTGTTTGCTCGGCAAGTTTGACAAGCATTTCGGCACGAAACCGAACGCAACTGTATCGCGGTTTAAGTTCTTCTCGCGAAACCAAGAAGCAGGCGAAACCATTGACCAGTTTGTGACTGCTCTTAGGCTACTTAGCCAGAGCTGCGACTTCGCCGATCTCACGGACAGTCTTATAAGGGACAGAATCGTATGCGGCGTAACCAGTAGCACGGTACGAGACCGGCTTCTACGAACCGAAGACCTCAACTTGGCGAAGGCAGTGCAGATTTGTGAGGCCGCCGAGTTATCTAAAGAGGAAAGCCACTGCATTGGAGGTGGAAATGCCGACGCGCGAGTGGACGCGTTAAAGTCGGCTCGAGGTGGTGGGTCCGGAACGCGCTTCGGGCGCGGGCGGCGCGGACTTGGCAGGAGCGCGGCATGGGGCCGCGAAGCCACGGTCCGGGCTTCAGATGAACTTTGCAGCAGTTGCGGGTTTAGGCGTTGCGCCGGTGGCAATCGGTGTGCTGCGGCGTTTGCGGTCTGTTATGTGTGCAACGACAAAGGACATTTCGCAAAGGTTTGTGCGCGTCGCCTCGAGGTTCGAGAAAATGTTTTAAAAATCGACGAGGAATCCGATGACGAACTGTTTTACATAGACATGTTGAAAGTGAGTAACAATAACTCTAAAGAATGGTTGGAAGTGCTGTACATTAACGGTAAGCCCTTGACTTGTAAATTAGACACGGGATCTATGTTAAATGTATTATCGAAAAATCAATATCTTAATCTCGGATTAAACCTAAAGGATCTACAAACTTTTAACAAAAAAGTTATGTCGTTTACTGGCAATTATGTACCTATAATTGGAGAGATAACTGTGTCATGTACGTACAAAAATAACCAATACAAATTACCGTTTGTTGTTGCGGACTTTCAATGTACAAACATAATAGGTCTCCAAGGCTGTTTAGCAGTGAATGCGATACAGAAAACCGACTCACTAAACATAGACATGTATAGCGATTTATTTGAAGGTCTAGGTAAGCTGCCGGGGGAATATTCGATCACAGTCGATAAGAGTGTTCAACCCATCATATGTCCAGCGCGAAAAGTACCATTGGCTATGCGCAACAAATTATCTGATGAATTGCAAAAAATGGTAAACATGGGAGTAATAAGAAAGGTTGAGCATCCTACCGACTGGGTCAATGCTATTGTGATAGCTTATAGGAAGAATGGCGATATTCGTGTCTGCCTGGACCCCCGACCTCTAAACCGCGCGATAAAGCGGCCGCACCACGCGCTACCGACCGTCACGGAAATAGCTACGCGGCTCCGCGAGGCATCCTGTTTCAGCATTCTGGACGCCAGGAACGGGTTCTGGATGATCCAGCTCGATGATCAAAGTGCCGACTTATGTACCTTCAGTACACCTTTTGGCCGCTACCAATTTTTGCGTTTGCCATACGGAATAAATTGCGCGAGTGAAGTCTTTCACGGCAAAATAAGACAACACTTAGAAAGTCTTGAAGGGACAGATTCTTTTGTCGATGACATCATATTGTGGGGCAAAAATAAAACGGAACATGACTTGCGTTTAGAGAAACTTTTACAAAAATGCAGAGAATTAGGCATAAAACTAAACAAAAATAAGTGTAAATTTGGTGTTAGCGAGGTAAAGTACTTAGGACATATTTTTGACGTAAATGGGATGAGACTTGATGGTGAAAAATTGCAAGCAATATTAAATATGCCATATCCTTGTGATCGCAAAGCCCTGGAAAGGTTCTTAGGCATGGTTAATTATTTGAGTAAATTTATTCATAACTATTCTCACTCGGTAACAGTTCTTAGAAACTTACTAAAGAAAGAGACCGAATGGATATGGGAAACGCATCATTCGACTGCGATAGATGAGTTGAAACGTAAGCTAACATCAGCGCCCGTGCTAGCGATCTACTCTCTCGATCTGCCGGTCTTGGTGTCGGTAGACGCGAGTGCGAATGCGCTGGGCGCGGTCTTGCTGCAGGAGGGCCGGCCCGTCGAGTTCGCCTCACTCACATTGACCGACACGCAAACACGCTATGCGCAGATCGAAAAAGAGATGCTAGCAATAGTTTTTGCTTGCGAGCGTTTTCATCAATATATTTTTGGTAGAACAGACGTCACCGTCCAGTCAGACCACAAACCGTTAGAGGCTTTGTTCAAAAAGTCACTTATATCGGTCCCAGCCCGCATACAACGCATGATGTTACGAGTGCAGGGTTATAATATCAACGTAAGGTACACACCTGGTAGATATATGTATATTGCGGATACATTATCGCGCGCGCCATTACCTACTGTATTTCATGATCGTGTGAGTGAAGAAGTGGATGCACAAACCTGTTTTCAATTAGAGAACGTTCGTTTTAGTGATAAGAAGCAACAGATAATTAAAGAATGTTTGCTTGTAGATTCCGAAGCTCAATTACTAATTAAATATATTTTGAATGGGTGGCCTAAATATCGTAGTGAGGTGCATGAGAATCTCAGATGTTTTTGGCAATTCCAAGAGACTTTGCAATATTTAAACGGATTAATATTTAAGGACAACAAATTATTCATCCCATTAGCTTTGCGTGAAGAGATGCTAAAACGTGTGCATGAGGGTCACCTCGGCATCGAGCGCTGCAAGCAGCGCGCGCGTGAAGTTATGTTTTGGCCCGGCATGGCGACCGCCGTCGAGAAGGAAGTGCGAGCGTGTGCAGCGTGTGCACGACATGCAGCGTTGCCGCCACGCGAGCCCTTGCAACCACACGCAGTACCAGACCTGCCCTGGTGCAAGCTCGGCTCCGACTTGTTTGAGTATAGACGAAGCAATTATTTAATAGTAGTTGACTATTTTTCTAGCTTTGTTGAGGTGGCTCAACTTAACAACATAGGTAGCAATGCGGTCATAAAGGCGCTCAAAGAACAATTTGCCCGGCATGGTATTCCGCGTGAACTGGTTACAGATAACGGACCGGCTACAGTTCAGCGGAGTTTAAGAAATTCATAAATGAATGGGAAATTGTTCACACCACCTCTTCGCCGTATTATCCCCAATCCAATGGGAAAAGTGAACGTACAGTTCGCACTGTAAAAGAGATGCTAAAGAAATGTCTAGACTCGGGGCAGGATTTTCAACTCAGTTTATTAAACTTTAGGAGCACACCACGCGACGGAATGGATTCTCCGGCTCAAATATTAATGGGTAGACGGCTTAACACGCGCTTGCCAATCAGTAACAATTTACTATACCCGGCTACGAATATGAATAACAAAAATCATCGTGTGCTATCTGATAACAAAACAAAACAATGTCAGCAGTATAACAAAGGTTTTATACGTGTTCTTAATCAACTACAACCAGGTAAGCGCGTCATACTGAGGGACAAAAACGACTCCAGCGGAAAGCCAGTTAAAGTAGTATCAAAAGTAGATAAACCTCGATCGTATCTAGTAGAAGACGCGGTAGGCCGTAGGGTCATTCGAAACAGGAGATTTTTAATAGACCGGGAACGAGTGCAGCCGACAACATCGACCGATGACGCAACGAAAATCGCGCATTCTGAGCCCGATAAGAAACCCGTTTCCAGCGCAGACACTAATATCGACACGGCAGCTAATACGAATAATATCAAGGGTCCTCTTACTAGATCAAGGTTACGCAAGCTAGCCGAAAAAAGTTTTAACATAAATGACTACCTCTAAATAACCTTTAAATACTTCCATAGCGTATAAGATATAAGATCACTTATGTATAAAAAAATAAAATAAAAAAAAAACTAACCCTAATAACACGACTTTTTTTTTTTTTTGTTTGAAAATTTTATATACGTTTCATTAAGTAACTAGATACTAAGATAAAAAATTAACCTGTTAACATAATGTAGATTTACAGAAAATTTTAGATTAGTTTTATTAAAATAAATAATCTAGGTATCTAAGATAAGAAATCCTACTGTTTGTTACCTATCGATATGGTACCTATTAAATAAGTACCTAACTAAGATAAGAAAGAAGATGATGTAATGGATTTAAATAAAGTGCCCATCGTTAAGCCAGATACCATACCTATAGGCTATAATAATATTACATCAGGCTATTGTTTTAGATATTTCATAGTCCTCTAAAATGTTTGTTTATTGAGATTCTTACTTCCAATTAAAAAGAAGGGAATTGTAGTATATTAGGTTAGTGTCTGTTCGAGAACTACCCTCGTAGATACGAATAAACCAGTGTTAAACCAACAGCTGACGTGTTTCATTACAGACTTTAAGCCTCATACGACAGAATCAGAGACAAAATTCTCAAAGGCGGACCCGATTCTAGCAGAGCAAGCAGTAGATTGTCAAAGGCTCGGAACCGACGGCTGGAAAAATATTCGTTTCACAGACGTACAGAAACAGTTTCAGGCAACACCAGTGTTTTCGTCCTTAAAAGTGAATAACCAGTTTGCGGGGATCACTCCGAATTGGACTTCTGTTGCCATAATGGAGAAATCGGACCTTACCTTGGGGGCTATAACAAATGGTCTCCTTCAACAAAGGAAATTTTTTGAAGAGTTATGCGATAAAATGCCTCGGGAGCTAAAGCACACAGTCGGGAAGGAATTTCTAGCCAGTAATTCCAAATTTCGTAAAAGTTCGGATGATCTTCTTCAATATGTCTGTGGACGTAGAGCGGAAATTATTCAGCAAAGGAGAGACGTATATAAAGTCAAAAATAATAGAACGTTACACGACATAATTCACAGCTTACCGCCTTCAGACACCCATTTATTCAAAGAACCAGAGCTGTCTCAGACCGTTAAAGACCAAGGCGGGATACACAAGTTTTTTCCGTTCAAAAGGACAACATACCATCGATCGACAAGAGTTGAAAATAAGTCTTTGCAGAAAGTTGGTTTCAAGGGAAGAAGTGGACAATTTAAAAAAGGGCCGGCGAAACAGGTTGCCAGATTCTTTAATCCCACGTCCAATGTCAACACCAGTAAGAGAAGTCAATCTTTCAACGACCAAAATAGTAGAAATGCTGGAGGACAAAGTAAATGGAAGGGCCTCAAGAAGGCATGACTTCAAGGCGGGTCAGTTGTTGTTCCATCGAGGAAAATGGGCCATTCCATCAGCTCCATCAACAGTCCTAAAAATATTGTCAGGCTACAGAATTCCTTTTCGAAAAAAGCCGCCTTTGCTAAACTTATCAAGCCGACAGAAATCGTTCGAGGTTCGTTCTTCAAAAGAAATGAAAATCGAAATACAGAAGATGATAAGCAACGGCGCTATTCGCAAGAGCGAACATCGAACGGGATTTTTCTCGACAATGTTTCTGAGAGAAAAGACCGATGGAACAAACAGACCAATTTTCAACCTGAAAAGGCTGAATCAGTATGTTCATGCCCCCCAATTCAAACTCTTAAACCATTTTCGAATACCTTCCATTCTCAACCCAAAAGATTATATGGTAAAAATAGACATCTCGCAAGCCTACTATCATGTACCGATAGTACCAACGCATTGCAGATTCTTGTCTCTAGTACACGAAGGGGAAACGTACGAAATGACATGTCTCCCATTCGGGCTATCAAGTGCCCCACATGCTTTCTCAAAAGTAACAAACTGGTTGGCACACTGGTTCAGACAAACGGCGGGAGTAAAAATGGTAGTCTACCTCGACGACTTCCTCCTGATCCATCAAAATCCAACCATTTTAGAAGAACAAACAGCATTTGTGCTGCAGAAGTTAGAAGAGCTAGGTTGGTTCATAAACAACAAGAAATGCCGATTAGAACCCACTCAATGCCTAGAATATTTAGGCATAATCTGGAACACTCGCACGAACAAAAAGCTGCTTTCGGACACAAAAATCAAACAACTCGAATCACTTTGCCAAACATTCACCAGGAAAAGACAATGGAGCTGGATGGACGCAAAAATACTTCTAGGAAAGCTAAACTTTGCAGCTTTCACGGTTCCACTAGGAAGACTGCATTGTCGTTGGTTACAGATAGAGTCAAACAGACTTCCAAAATCAAATCGCTACGCCCGCTATCCCATGGCAAACACAACCCTGGCCGAGTTGGAATGGTGGATGACAAATGTAAACAGAAGCACAGCCATTCACAATCCCGATCCAACAATGTTCATAACAACCGACGCAGCAGACTCAGGGTGGGGCGCGATAGCAAACGGTCAGAAACTATGGGGCCATTGGAAGGAATCACAAAAACGTTGGCACTGCAACCAAAAAGAGATTTGGGCACTTTACGAAACCGTCAAACTGCTGGGTCCTGCACTACAAAACGTAACGGTAATATGGCAGACGGACAACCGGACGGCAGCTGCTTATATAACGAAACAAGGTGGCACGAAATCAAGAAGACTCCTGGAAACAACAGTAAGCATCCTTCATCTATGCGACCAATACAATTGCAACCTGATGGCGCGCTACATTCCAGGACCATACAACGGACTAGCCGACAGCCTTTCCAGGACAAAAAGTCTACCGGAATGGCATTTGAAGGCTTCAATAACGAGAGTTATTTTCCATTGTCTGGGTACCCCAGAAATAGACTTGTTCGCTTCGATGCGCTCGGCGGTAGTTCCAACTTACGTATCGGAGGATGCAACAGATTTGAAGAGCCAGTTCACGGACGCCTTCAGCCGAAGCTGGGAATACAACCTAGGATGGATATTTCCCCCGCCTGCTCTGATTCCAAGAGTGCTTCACCACCTACAACAATCAACGGGGACTTACCTTCTAGTAGCACCGGAGTGGCACAAAGCATTTTGGGCACCGGAAATAAAGAGACGAACAACCCAACATCCATGGAAAATCCCGAACCTCTCTCGCTACCTTATAGACCTGCAAACGAATTTGCCCCCTCCGGGAGTAGACAACCTCAATTTGCAGGTTTGGACAGTACGGGCTGGGCCAGTGAAATTTACAAGTGGAATGAAGCTTCCTGAAGAAAGTCGACTCTAAAGACTTACCGACCAGCGTGGCTTAAGTGGTGCAGATGGGCATTCGATAACAATATTAAAGTTGATGACCCAAGTCCAGCTGACCTGGCACGGTTCCTTTGTTATTTACATGAAGTTGTGAAATTAGCACCTAGTACTATAACGCTTCATAAATCTGTGGTAGCCACGTTTACCAACCCACATAAGAGCTCTTATTTGAGTTCACATCCGATTGTCGTCCACGCAATCAAAGGGATCCTATCGAAACAACCGAAAAGAAAGGCAACCCTTTCATGGAAGATCGATGACCTGATGAAATTCATTGAGTCCTATGACTTGGACAGTAAAAGCTTGTTCGCAGTATCCCGTCATACTAGTATTTTACTGTTACTGGCGTCAGGAAGAAGGGTGCATGATTTGACTCTGTTAAGCTTACATCAAGAGAATTTTGAAGAGAGGGACGATGAACTCATTTTTTGGCCGATATATGGATCAAAAACCGATAGCACCTCATACCGACAATCAGGATGGTCTATCAAGGCTATGCCAACCACGAGATTAAATATAGTCTATTGGGTAAAGCAGTTAATCTCTCTATCTCAAGGTCGTCGTGGCTCGACACAAATACAAAGCTTATTTATTACTACACGGGGTGTAGTCCCTAAGCGTCACGCGCCGTCATCGCCGAATGGATAAAAACACTCTTCAAAGAGGCAAATATATCATCCCCAGCGGGAAGCATCAGAGCTGGTGTAGCTACAAATAACTGGACACAGAGAAACATGGACATCGATGAAGTTCTAAAAAGAGAAAATTGGAGATCGAAATTCACATTTTTCAATCATTGTTTCCGTGAGGTACAAACGGCTGCTTCAATGAGCAACAGCGCTAACCTTGGCACCTGCTTTTCTCCTGTTGATTAATTAATATATTATAATATTGCCAATTAAGACTGATTAATGTTGCTTAAGACTATTTTTGTTTTCTATTAAAACTCATATTAAATGTTAAAAACCTACTTTTCTTATGTTATCTAATTAAAGCATTAATTTTTCTAGAAATCACAAGGTTTTATTTTTATATTAACTTCATACAACATCTTTTTCATCACAGTACGCCCGGTCCCGCGCCGGCAGAGATTAAAAACGTCTCACCTGTGGTTCAAGCGTAGGCACGAACACCTAAATAGATCCGTTTTTCCCCCGAAGGGTAAAAAACGGATATTTAGGTTTCTGCCGTAGCTTGAACCACACCTGAGGGCCTTGCCGGCTCCACGTACTGAGAAAGTGACAGCCGGCGGCGGCACACCGGGCGAGTGTTAGTACATTTAACGCCGATAGAGGGCGCTATCTGTCAAGGAAAAGGGTTATATAGGGCTGAGTTACAAGGGTGTTATCTCACCTGTGGTTCAAGCTACGGCAGAAACCTAAATATCCGTTTTTTACCCTTCGGGGGAAAAACGGATCTAATGTTGTAACATTCTACTTATGTTTTCAATACTTGACTTATAATTACTACTGTTATAGCGCAGACAACAAAACACTCAATTTAAGCAATTTCACATGATGGTATAATATTCACATCGATATCGTAAAATCTCATTATAACATCAATAAAACGCGACCAACTTAATTGCAGGGCCAATCAGGTTGGTCGCGTTTTATTGAAGCGCGCAGCTGCGCTCTCATTGGTTAAATTTTAATGGCGGCAAAATCACTGTGATTATACACGTACGCGTGAATTTAATTATTAATTGCATTAGTGAAGATAAAGTAGTGTATGCAACTGCATATAACACGGGTATTAAAACACTCGTTACTATTATGAAACTCGCTGCGCTCGTTTCATAAACTCACACTCGTGTTTTCATACCCTTCATTATATGACAGTTGCATAAACTACTATTTTACCATTTTTATACAGATTTAACACTCTATTCAGTACACAATTTTTATCTGACTTTTCAACTTCTTTATCAAACCCGTGGTTACGCGGGACTGAGGTAAGAGGTGTCATTACAAATGTCATTGTTTATGCTCACTAACAATATTTTACATTTCGACAAAGCAAAACTAATCTTTAAGTTTGAGAAAGATTAACTTAAACGTTCCTAACTAGTTACGTAGACGAGCACTCAGAAGCTGAAAAACGTGCGGCAATACTGATGTCGGGTGGTTTTTAATAACTATTTAATTCGTACAAAAGTATTTTATCCTAAAATAACGATATTGTGTCAAAAAAATAATGATTCTACGTTCCTTAGCACATTGTCATAACAAATACATTAGCACACTGCCTACAGTTGCAGCAATTGGCACGGCCTCACTCTACAATGATTGGCCCTACCCTAAGTACAATGATTGGCAGTGCCAAGAATTGATAGTATGTTGAAAAAAAAATCCCCGAATGTATTAAAAATAGAATTTTATTATACAATGTTCTAAGGGTGTAAACTACAGGGAAAATATCGAGACCGACATTTTAGTGATTGGCACGGGTGCTAATGTATTGTACTCCAGTAGATGCTTATGAACTAGAGATTGGCACTGCAATATATTGAAGTTATGTTAGGAAAAAATGTATGAAAGCATCGAAACTGGTCAACGATCAATACAAAAAACTAAATAACACAGCCTTTAATTAAAATGTAATCCCAAATATAATTTACGAACGTTTGAACTTACCTTGTAGCTTGTCAAAACTTCAGTAAAACTGCCGCCAAAACGTGCTCTCCTCCAACTAAGGATTTGATTTTTTTACCAATGTTGCCAGGCGTCGTACTACCAACTTAATCAGTGAAAAATATTAAAGTAACCATTGCAGAATTGAAAAAAATACCAAAATGCTTTTTCTGCGATGGCAATTCTTAATATTTGTGTTTAAAATACAAAGTGCCAATCAGGGTGCCAACAATACTATAGTTTACATGTCATAAGACATAAGGAACAGAAGACCTTTATATGGATGGGAGTGAATATTATCAGATGATTCATTCGTATAAGTAAGTTTCTACTAATATGAATGAAGAAACTGATAACATACTCCTATCCATTCAAAGTTTCTCAGTTTCTTTTTCTTTGTCGATAAATACATCTAAACATATTTCTTCTACTTAAAAACTGGAAGAAATCTGGTTCTTGGGGTTCTCCAAAAGTTATTTAATTCCGTCATTCTCAAAGGCAAAACGCCAGAGGCATGGAACAGAAGTGTGGTGATACTTTTCTTTAAGAGAGGTGATAAAGGCGGGGTCAGTGCTGGGGCTCTGGATAGCGGCGATGATCTGCTGGATCTCAGCCACCTCATCCGAGACGGGGCTCGGCCTAACGATGGCGGCCGAAGACAATTAAGGATTTCATCTTGAGTTCTGCGGAGAAGACGAAGATGTTATTTTTTACTGTGATATACTCTACTTTTTTACAATAAATATAAAATATAAACATTTACATAAAGGCACATACCTACATTGCTTCTGGCCCCACACTAGTATACCCTGTGTCGTGGGAACCAGAAACAGCGACATCACAAACATGTAGGTAAACATCCAAGACCTGGGGGGTTTTTTGTCCCCAGCCGGGATTCGAACCTGGGACCTCTCACATGGAAATGAAATAAAAAAATGGGCTTTCCTTACCTTTAGGCCCATGTCAGGCGGTATTTAGATCACTCAGTTTTTATTATTATTATTATACTTTTTTGCACACAAGAAATTTAACAGGACATTACATAAGAAATTACATGTAAGTACAAAGGCGAGCTTATCCCTGTTATAGATGTTACCATACGTCTACCTAATTTTCACAAAATACGGTCTAAAACCCGCCAAAAATTGTTAATTCGTACCTTCCTGCTATCTGCACCAATGTAGGATATACAAGGTTGCCTTAAGGCCGGGCTCTTCGAGCGCGCGGATTTGTGTGGGAGTTATTGCGCTACGCGCGCGAATAGTTGGGGGAAAAGTAGGCATTTTTGTAATTACAGAAATGCAAATCCTATTGTTAGAATTTTGATGACTGATGTCACTATCATATTCAGTGATAGTTATTTTGGTATATTTTTTAGTATCCAAAACTCAGTACAGCTCAAATAAAACCATATCTAGTGATAATTTAGACACACGTTTTTTGGCACATATTTTTGATGCTTTATAGTTTAAAAAATCATAAAAATAAGTACTGACGGCCCTAGATAGGGCATTGAATAGTAATTTTATTTTCAGACTTTAAATACTAACCATTAGAGAGTAAAATGTATTTTAAACCCAATTTAGGGGTAAGTTACAGTTCAGGGCGTCAATTCTACTAAATACTTTGCAGTTCATAGGGAGTCCAGAGACTCCCTTTGAACTCGAACGAACTCGTACGAACTACGAGTAGGTATAACACAGAGGGTACAGATTGAAACTGTACGTGAACTGCATGAGCATGACAACGGCATGCCAAGGATCATACAGCGTAAGGGCCGGAGACATGAATGAAAAACCTACTAGAATACCTTTTCTGCAATGTCATTCGTTGGCATTGTTCTTGTCATGCTAATGCGCGGATATTGTTTGCAACTTAAGAGAATTGACGTCCAGATCTGTTAACCACTAAGGAATTCCAGCGTCCTTTAGTTTCACCATCAGACCCTGACCACCATGATACATAAATGCTCACTTATTACTATCCAATTGCTCATTTCCTACGTTACTACCATATTTTAATATATTGTAGCCTAAATCATAATCGTAAGTTCAATACCTATTTGAAGAGCTTTCAATGGTAACTAAATTCATTCATACCGTTCCCGCTGTTCCCAGTACTTGATAACCTTCCCGGAAGCGTTCCCAGGAATGGCACAACAGCACGTACGCACGTTGCCCATCGCCCATCGCATGCAAGTATCACTCACGCGTGTATCCCAGAGAGGTAGGCAGAGACCCGGGTTTGTCGTTTGCCCCGACCGAACCTCTTCTGTTTCATACACGTTAATTAGTCGCTGCATGCAGACACGCCGGTGTCGGGTACTTTTTATCTTGCCCTTCGCTAGCACATCCCCTATTTGATAACTTATAACCTTAGCCGCCCCCTACCGGCCCTTCGACTCACATTCGCTCGATTGATATACTCGTATTTCTCTTTCGTCAATTTTTGTACATTTAACCTGTCCATTTTTTGTATTTTATTTGGTCCTTGTAAATTGGTACACGGTCTCAGATTCTAAACTATTCGACCGAAGAACGTGATGTAAAGAGCAATTTTTATCTTCATGAAATAATTTTAACTCAAGAGTCTTTTTAACCGACTTCAAAAAAGGAGGAGGTTATCAATTCGACGCGTTTCAAGACCAGCACATAATTATATTTTGGGCACCGGCTCCAAATTATACTTCTACAATACCTACATAAATTAAATTATTTCTAACTTTTTACTGCTGTAGTGTTTCGAAGTCGGTTTTTATTTTTTATTTAATTTTTTTTAGTGGAATCGACTTTATATATACAAGACGTAAGTATAATTTATACAATTCATATTACATATGTAAGACCTTTATATATACAAGAAAATATAAGACCTTTATATGGAAGGAAGTGAATATTATCAGATGCTTCATTCATATAAGTAAGTTTCTACTAATATGAATGAAGAACCTGATAGATAACATACTCCCCTCCATTCAAAGTTTCTCGGTTTCTTTTTTATATGGCGATATTTCTTCTATACATATTTCTTCTACTTTTACTTCTAAAAACCGGACAAGTGCGAGTCGAACTCGCCTACCAAGGGTTCCGTACAAATTTGTAGGTACTAACATAATAGTTCAGGAATTGAGTCTTGCAGTTTTTTCCGAGCTTTTCCCGAACTACAAAGACAACTTTTTTATGATTTAATTAAAAGTGCATAGATTTCAGATTTTTCTCTCTATTTGTAGTATAAGTTGATATTACTCGCCAAATTTCATAGTTCTTAGTCAGCGGAAAGTACCAGTTTCATTCCCTTGAGTGTCGAAATATAAGTTTTTTTTGCGGCATAAACGGCCGTACCTTTTTAACTGACTTAAAAAAAGGAGGAGGTTATCAATTCGACGCGTATATATTTTATATCTTTTTTCGCATAACTTCGTCAAATCTTAACCGATTTCTACAATAATGTTTTTGTTCGAACAGATATAATGTCCCATTGGTCCCATTTTAATTTGGTGAAGATCTGATGAAGACTTTCAGAGATGGAGAACGGAACTCTTCAATGGACAGCAGTAAATAAGGCCTAATGGGGCACATCCTTTAGGCCATCCATCCATCCGTATGTTTCATAAAATAGCGTAAAAATAGTCCCAAGGTAAATAATTTGGTGATGTTCTGGCGAAGACTGTCGGAGATTGAAATTGAGAACGTCAAATTTTAAAACAACGAATTAACTAGGGTAAATTATGGTTATAAGGGTCTTATATATATCTCTCCCGCTTCCCCACTAAAAATTTAAAAATGAAAAAATTAAATAAAAAATTAAAACGACTTCGAAACCCTATAGCAGTAAAAAGTTAGAAATAATTTAAATAATTAGAAGTATGTATACATGTAGGTACTGTAGAAGTATAAATTTGTAGTCGGTGCCCAGTTTCATGACCAGTGCATCTTACCCGTCATGACTACGGAGCCGAGATGTGGACACTCACGGTTCGACTAGTCCACCAATTTAAAGTCGCTCAGCGAGCTATGGAGAGAGCCTATGCTCGGTGTTTCTCTGCGGGATCGAATCCGAAACGAAGCGACTCGCCAGAGAACTAAAGTAATCGACATAGCTGAACGGATTAGTAAACTGAAGTGTCAGTGGGCTGGTCATATCTGCCGCAGGACCGACAACCGTTGGGATAGACTGGTTCTAGAGTGGAGACCGCGAATCGGTAAACGTAGCGTAGTAGGACGCCCTGTGACCAGGTGGAGCGACGACATTCGCAAAGCGGTGGGCAGTAACTGGAAAAGAAGAGCCGAAGATCGGGCTCAGTGGCGTGTCTTGGGAGAGGCCTATGTCCACCAGTAGACTGACACATATATTTTCGGCACCGACTCCTTATACTTCTACAATACCTACATGTATACATACTTCTTATTATTTAAATTATTTCTAACTTTAAGTGCTGTAGGGTTTCGAAGTCGGTTTTTATTAATTATTAATTTATTTTTACGTCAACTTAGAAGTTTGGTTTTCAAATTCTTCTAGGGACTATAGACCTGAGTATATGGTTTTAATTTCAACTCGATACCTCTACGCGTTTCCAAGATAAAGGGTCTTGACAGACAGACGGACGGACAACAAAGTGATCCTATAAGGGTTCCGTCTTTCCTTTTGAGGTACGGAACCCTAAAAATGGAACTGGGCCTTAATTTGTGCCGAACTACGCATTCATAGGAGGAATAAAAAAAAATTTGTAATTATATTTTTAGTTCAGTATATTGAAACAATATAGTAAAGGTGTTATTTACGTTGTTCAACATAGTACACAAAGATGGTACGCTATAGTCAATGCACCGCTTAGTTGAGGGTGTCGGGGAGGGAGACGGGGGCAGGGACGATAGGCTCCGCCACGGCGACGATCTCGGGCACGACGTCGACGACCTGCACGGGGCTGACGGGGACCTGGTCCACAACCACGGGGGCGACGATCACGGGGGCCTGGTCCACCACCACGGGAGCGACGATCACGGGGACCTGGTCTACCACCACGGGGCCGACTGGCACCTCGGGGGCCTGGTCCACCACCTGCACGGGGGAGACGGGCATCTCGGGGGCCTGGTCCACCACCTGCACGGGGGAGACGGGCACAACGGGGGCGACGATGGCGGGAGAGCCCTCCACGGCGACGGGGGTGGCGTCAGAGTTAGAGTTGATGTTCAGGATGATCTGCACCAGCGGGGAGCTGGCCTGGGCGGGGGCGGGCGCAGCAGGGGCGGGCGCGGCGGGGGCCACGGCGACAGGGGAGGGCTCCACTTCAGTCAAGGCGCCGCCGTCGGTAACGGGGAAGTCAATAATGGCGGGGCCGACAGCGATGGGCTGGAACTCGGGTACGGAGTCAACGATAGCGGGGCCAACGGCGATGGGCTGGAACTCGGGCACGGAGTCAACGATGGCCGGGCCAACGGCGATGGGCTGGAACTCGGGCACGGAGTCAACGATGGCGGGGCCAACGGCGATGGGCTGGAACTCGGGCACGGAGTCAACGATGGCGGGGCCAACGGCGATGGGCTGGAATTCTGGCACGGAGTCAACGATGGCGGGGCCAACGGCGACGGGCGATGCGACGCCGAGAGCGTCCTGGAGCATCGCCTCGAGGGCGGCGGTGGTGGCGGGGTCAGTGCTGGGGCTCTGGATAGCGGCGATGATCTGCTGGATCTCAGCCACCTCATCCGAGACGGGGCTCGGCCTAACGATGGCGGCCGAAGCCACAGCGGCGATCAGGGCGAAGGCAATGAAGTATTTCATCTTGAGGTCTGAGGAGAAGACGAAGAGGTTATTTTTCACTGTGATACACTCTACTTTTTTACAATAAATGAAATAAAAAAATAGGAATTCCTTACCTTTTTAGGCCCTTGTCAAAGAATTGACTATACGTTTGTGCGATTTTCAGGCGGTATTTATATCACTCAGTTTAACGTTATCGATTTTATCATACGTATAAATTTCACAAATTACGGTTATTAAACCCGCCAAAAATTTTTAATATGTACCTACCTGCTATCCGCACCAATGTAGATTATACAAGGTTACCTTAATAATACCTAATTAGTGAAACAACAACTCGATAAGAGGCTATTTCCTAATAATAAAATGTTTGTTCCTTGTATGGTTTTCCAGTTTTTCTAATTCTTATTTTAGTGGCGCTGCTGATAGATAGGTAGGTACCTAGCCCCCGGTTTCTCGTACACTAACAAGCTGTTAATCTACCGTTAACAGCTGTCAGTGGTTTTTTTTTGTATGCATTTGGTCAATTGACAGCTGTTAAGAGTAGATTAACAGCGTGTTACTGTACGAGAAACTGGCGGTAGTGTCATTAAAATTACGATTTCTGAAGATATCGGTCTATCTGTGGATAATTGCGAATGATTTCGAGTTCATTCATTTATTTTGGGGTCGGTCATTGAATCAAAGTATATTGGGGAAATATGTGTCAATTCACAGTTTTTATTCTGCGTTATATCTTTTTAATTATCGTTGCTAGAACCCTAACATTTTTCAATACTTAACTTTGGTTATTTAGCAATACCATCAATATATAAAATCAAATGTAGATATAACGAATTTAAAATTATTTAATCTCAAACAGAACTCAATAATGTAAAGAATGATGTGCTGTCAACTGCACTACGATAGGACCTAATGAGGGTCAATATTTATTTACTTATTTATCCACTAACATCTATCTTTACAGGATGCGCCTAATGCGACAGACAGACAGCTACCTACATACATTCATAAACTCACGCTTGTACCCCGGAGGGAGACAGAGACCATTTTGATACTAATTTTTAATGCTAATTTTAATATTAAATCTATAGGACTGTAGGACTGTCTACAAAGTTTGTTAGTGTGTAAAACTAGGCACTTCTAGCAGTTTAGGGCCGGTTTCTTCTTTTTTAAAGCCATGGCACACATCGTCACACCCACTATATTGGTGTAACTTTATTTATTTTTAATAATTTTTCTAGTTTAATCTGATTTAAGAAATATTGTTGTGATTTTCTTATAAGCACCATAATTGTACTCTTGTTATTTTATGTGTGTTTTGTCTTTGAAATATTTTTTTCTATTCTATTCTAACTGCCTCGAGCTACCTCGACCTGTCAAAATTGGGTATTGATATGGCAAACGCAAGACTACAATTATTATTTTTTAATGTTCATTGCATAGCCAGACTTCCTACTTGTTGATGTGGGTTAATCGATTTTGCAATGTTCGATTGTCGAATTGTCATAGTGAACCATGACTTTTAGTTGTATGTACTTACCTATTTCATACAACTAAAATTCATGGTCACCTGCAGGGGTAGTACGATGGCGTGATTTGTGACGCAAAAATGTCAGAATTTTATCATTAATCTACCTACTGAAAAGTCGCGACATTTCACATTTAAAACGCGTCACTAGCGTCGTCGGTGGTCGTACTACCCATGCTAAGATGCTGAGTTCACGTCACCTGAGATCACATAAGACACGTGAGTTCACGTGACGCGTGACTAATATATCCCTAGATTACGCGACCCGCAAAACCACATGGATTACAATTTTCGGACACAATCCATATCTTCTTCCTCTCAACCTTAGACGGCAGGTTGACCTATGCGGTTTTGTTGCAATGTCGATGTCGCCCGTAACGCAACGAGTAGCGTGTAAAGGTCGGTGTAGCCGACTATACCTAATTGATAGAACCGTAAAACAGTTATAGATAATCGTGCTAAAGTTTATTGCCGATTAAAGTTAATCCAAATTTATATCCAGAAAAGGGTGCAATATAATCATAATAAGTAACATTAGACAGATAGGTTTATCAGGATACTTTGTTATCGGAATTCGTGGCTTCCTTTTATTGCATCAGTCCTTTGGCTTTTAAGCAGTCTACTCTTCAGAGATAGGTATACGTAGGTAAGGATAGGTAGCAAGTGTGTAGAATGGTTCCTATAAAGCTATGGGACGTCCATTTTTAAACAGTTCGACAACCAGTTCCAAAAATGAGGCTCACTAACTACCTACCTAGTTGAGTCGGCGGAGGGCCCGTGGATGCGAACGGCAAGAGACCGTGAAAGATGGCATTTGGGGGAAAAAGCCTATAGGTACCCAGTAGTGGGCGCGGTGGGCTGAAGATGATGATGATGGCCGTAAACCTGGGTCCTAAAAATTACTATTAACATGATCGAGAGATTGATCTGGCACTTTTTGCAAAATTGATCTAAACAAAAGATGTTTTTTTTTCATTGGTGGCGCTAGTGGGATACCGCCGTTTAGCCAAAGTATTTTTCGCCAAATTTTACTTCCCAATAAACTTATGGCATCAGTTTCATTTCCCAAATGAAACTTTAGCAAGTTTTCATTTCGCATTTTATTCATTTGGTCAAATTATCATTTCGCATAATTTTACTGCGTCAAGTTTTATTAAGACAAACGTTTATTAGGCTAACGTTTTATTTTGGCAAGTGTTATATAGCAAATAATTGTTTGATTAAATTTATATTTCGCATTTTGTTTGTTAGGTCAGTACACATAAGCAAAAATAGGTTCGAAGTTCCTACTTCGGGTGTTAGTTCTTTTTTTTTATATAAAAGCGAAAAAAAATATTTCACTAAAAAACTTAGTTTTGTGTCAAACTTAAACAAGGTTGGTGCATGGAAAAGTCATAGGTACCCCATATTATGATATGGCAAAACGTGGGATACCGCCGTTTTTGCCAAACGATACTTTTGACTGAATAATGCTTGGTAAAATGAATTTTGACCAAGTATTTATTTGGTAAACAATAACTTGCCATAATAACTTTTGCTAACTGTTTATTTGCTTTAAGTTGTTTTGAGAAATGTTTTTTTGCCAAGTGATAATTTGCGGATAATAGTTTGGGAAGTAATACTTTGGGAAACGATTTTTGGCAATACATTAGTAAACCGGCGCTAGTGAACTTATGGAACATTGCAAAATCGATTAACCCACATCAACAAGTAGGAAGTCTGGCTATGCAATGAACATTAAAAAATAATAATTGTAGTCTTGCGTTTGCCATATCAATACCCAATTTTGACAGGTCGAGGTAGCTCGAGATGGGGCAGTCATTCAGCGCTAAGGTTAGAATAGAATAGAAAAAAATATTTCAAAGACAAAACACACATAAAATAACAAGAGTACAATTATGGTGCTTATAAGAAAATCACAACAATATTTCTTAAATCAGATTAAACTAGAAAAATTATTAAAAATAAATAAAGTTACACCAATATAGTGGGTGTGACGATGTGTGTCATAGCTTTAAAAAAGAAGAAACCGGCCCTAAACTGCTAGAAGTGCCTAGTTTTACACACTAACAAACTTTGTAGACAGTCCTACAGTCCTATAGATTTAATATTAAAATTAGCATTAAAAATTAGTTTCAAAATGGTCTCTGTCTCCCTCCGGGGTACAAGCGTGAGTTTATGAATGTATGTAGGTAGCTGTCTGTCTGTCGCATTAGGCGCATCCTGTAAAGATAGATGTTAGTGGATAAATAAGTAAATAAATATTGACCCTCATTAGGTCCTATCGTAGTGCAGTTGACAGCACATCATTCTTTACATTATTGAGTTCTGTTTGAGATTAAATAATTTTAAATTCGTTATATCTACTTTTGATTTTATATATTGATGGTATTGCTAAATAACCAAAGTTAAGTGGTGCAAAATGTTAGGGTTCTAGCAACGATAATTAAAAAGATATAACGCAGAATAAAAACTGTGTAATGACACATATTTCCCCAATATACTTTGATTCAATGACCGACCCCAAAATAAATGAATGAACTCGAAATCATTCGCAATTATCCACAGATAGACCGATATCTTCAGAAATCGTAATTTTAATGACACTACCGCCAGTTTCTCGTACAGTAACACGCTGTTAATCTACTCTTAACAGCTGTCAATTGACCAAATGCATACAAAAAAAAACCACTGACAGCTGTTAACGGTAGATTAACAGCTTGTTAGTGTACGAGAAACCGGGGGCTAGGTACCTACCTATCTATCAGCAGCGCCACTAAAATAAGAATTAGAAAAACTGGAAAACCATACAAGGAACAAACATTTTATTATTAGGAAATAGCCTCTTATCGAGTTGTTGTTTCACTAATTGGGTATTATTAAGGTAACCTTGTATAATCTACATTGGTGCGGATAGCAGGTAGGTACATATTAAAAATTTTTGGCGGGTTTAATAACCGTAATTTGTGAAATTTATACGTATGATAAAATCGATAACGTTAAACTGAGTGATATAAATACCGCCTGAAAATCGCAGAAACGTATAGTCAATTCTTTGACAAGGGCCTAAAAAGGTAAGAAATTCCTATTTTTTTATTTCATTTATTGTAAAAAAGTAGAGTGTATCACAGTGAGAAATAACCTCTTCGTCTTCTCCTCAGACCTCAAGATGAAATACTTCATTGCCTTCGCCCTGATCGCCGCTGTGGCTTCGGCCGCCATCGTTAGGCCGAGCCCCGTCTCGGATGAGGTGGCTGAGATCCAGCAGATCATCGCCGCTATCCAGAGCCCCAGCACTGACCCCGCCACCGCCGCCGCCCTCGAGGCGATGCTCCAGGACGCTCTCGGCGTCGCATCGCCCGTCGCCGTTGGCCCCGCCATCGTTGACTCCGTGCCAGAATTCCAGCCCATCGCCGTTGGCCCCGCCATCGTTGACTCCGTGCCCGAGTTCCAGCCCATCGCCGTTGGCCCCGCCATCGTTGACTCCGTGCCCGAGTTCCAGCCCATCGCCGTTGGCCCGGCCATCGTTGACTCCGTGCCCGAGTTCCAGCCCATCGCCGTTGGCCCCGCCATCGTTGACTCCGTGCCCGAGTTCCAGCCCATCGCCGTTGGCCCGGCCATCGTTGACTCCGTGCCCGAGTTCCAGCCCATCGCCGTTGGCCCCGCTATCGTTGACTCCGTACCCGAGTTCCAGCCCATCGCTGTCGGCCCCGCCATTATTGACTTCCCCGTTCCCGACGGCGGCGCCTTGACTGAAGTGGAGCCCTCCCCTGTCGCCGTGGCCCCCGCCGCGCCCGCCCCTGCTGCGCCCGCCCCCGCCCAGGCCAGCTCCCCGCTGGTGCAGATCATCCTGAACATCAACTCTAACTCTGACGCCACCCCCGTCGCCGTGGAGGGCTCTCCCGCCATCGTCGCCCCCGTTGTGCCCGTCTCCCCCGTGCAGGTGGTGGACCAGGCCCCCGAGATGCCCGTCTCCCCCGTGCAGGTGGTGGACCAGGCCCCCGAGGTGCCAGTCGGCCCCGTGGTGGTAGACCAGGTCCCCGTGATCGTCGCTCCCGTGGTGGTGGACCAGGCCCCCGTGATCGTCGCCCCCGTGGTTGTGGACCAGGTCCCCGTCAGCCCCGTGCAGGTCGTCGACGTCGTGCCCGAGATCGTCGCCGTGGCGGAGCCTATCGTCCCTGCCCCCGTCTCCCTCCCCGACACCCTCAACTAAGCGGTGCATTGACTATAGCGTACCATCTTTGTGTACTATGTTGAACAACGTAAATAACACCTTTACTATATTGTTTCAATATACTGAACTAAAAATATAATTACAAATTTTTTTTTATTCCTCCTATGAATGCGTAGTTCGGCACAAATTAAGGCCCAGTTCCATTTTTAGGGTTCCGTACCTCAAAAGGAAAGACGGAACCCTTATAGGATCACTTTGTTGTCCGTCCGTCTGTCTGTCAAGACCCTTTATCTTGGAAACGCGTAGAGGTATCGAGTTGAAATTAAAACCATATACTCAGGTCTATAGTCCCTAGAAGAATTTGAAAACCAAACTTCTAAGTTGACGTAAAAATAAATTAATAATTAATAAAAACCGACTTCGAAACCCTACAGCACTTAAAGTTAGAAATAATTTAAATAATAAGAAGTATGTATACATGTAGGTATTGTAGAAGTATAAGGAGTCGGTGCCGAAAATATATGTGTCAGTCTACTGGTGGACATAGGCCTCTCCCAAGACACGCCACTGAGCCCGATCTTCGGCTCTTCTTTTCCAGTTACTGCCCACCGCTTTGCGAATGTCGTCGCTCCACCTGGTCACAGGGCGTCCTACTACGCTACGTTTACCGATTCGCGGTCTCCACTCTAGAACCAGTCTATCCCAACGGTTGTCGGTCCTGCGGCAGATATGACCAGCCCACTGACACTTCAGTTTACTAATCCGTTCAGCTATGTCGATTACTTTAGTTCTCTGGCGAGTCGCTTCGTTTCGGATTCGATCCCGCAGAGAAACACCGAGCATAGGCTCTCTCCATAGCTCGCTGAGCGACTTTAAATTGGTGGACTAGTCGAACCGTGAGTGTCCACATCTCGGCTCCGTAGTCATGACGGGTAAGATGCACTGGTCATGAAACTGGGCACCGACTACAAATTTATACTTCTACAGTACCTACATGTATACATACTTCTAATTATTTAAATTATTTCTAACTTTTTACTGCTATAGGGTTTCGAAGTCGTTTTAATTTTTTATTTAATTTTTTCATTTTTAAATTTTTAGTGGGGAAGCGGGAGAGATATATATAAGACCCTTATAACCATAATTTACCCTAGTTAATTCGTTGTTTTAAAATTTGACGTTCTCAATTTCAATCTCCGACAGTCTTCGCCAGAACATCACCAAATTATTTACCTTGGGACTATTTTTACGCTATTTTATGAAACATACGGATATTACTAAAGGATGTGCCCCATTAGGCCTTATTTACTGCTGTCCATTGAAGAGTTCCGTTCTCCATCTCTGAAAGTCTTCATCAGATCTTCACCAAATTAAAATGGGACCAATGGGACATTATATCTGTTCGAACAAAAACATTATTGTAGAAATCGGTTAAGATTTGACGAAGTTATGCGAAAAAAGATATAAAATATATACGCGTCGAATTGATAACCTCCTCCTTTTTTTAAGTCAGTTAAAAAGGTACGGCCGTTTATGCCGCAAAAAAAACTTATATTTCGACACTCAAGGGAATGAAACTGGTACTTTCCGCTGACTAAGAACTATGAAATTTGGCGAGTAATATCAACTTATACTACAAATAGAGAGAAAAATCTGAAATCTATGCACTTTTAATTAAATCATAAAAAAGTTGTCTTTGTAGTTCGGGAAAAGCTCGGAAAAAACTGCAAGACTCAATTCCTGAACTATTATGTTAGTACCTACAAATTTGTACGGAACCCTTGGTAGGCGAGTTCGACTCGCACTTGTCCGGTTTTTAGAAGTAAAAGTAGAAGAAATATGTATAGAAGAAATATCGCCATATAAAAAAGAAACCGAGAAACTTTGAATGGAGGGGAGTATGTTATCTATCAGGTTCTTCATTCATATTAGTAGAAACTTACTTATATGAATGAAGCATCTGATAATATTCACTTCCTTCCATATAAAGGTCTTATATTTTCTTGTATATATAAAGGTCTTACATATGTAATATGAATTGTATAAATTATACTTACGTCTTGTATAAATAAAGTCGATTCCACTAAAAAAAATTAAATAAAAAATAAAAACCGACTTCGAAACACTACAGCAGTAAAAAGTTAGAAATAATTTAATTTATGTAGGTATTGTAGAAGTATAATTTGGAGCCGGTGCCCAAAATATAATTATGTGCTGGTCTTGAAACGCGTCGAATTGATAACCTCCTCCTTTTTTGAAGTCGGTTAAAAAGACTCTTGAGTTAAAATTATTTCATGAAGATAAAAATTGCTCTTTACATCACGTTCTTCGGTCGAATAGTTTAGAATCTGAGACCGTGTACCAATTTACAAGGACCAAATAAAATACAAAAAATGGACAGGTTAAATGTACAAAAATTGACGAAAGAGAAATACGAGTATATCAATCGAGCGAATGTGAGTCGAAGGGCCGGTAGGGGGCGGCTAAGGTTATAAGTTATCAAATAGGGGATGTGCTAGCGAAGGGCAAGATAAAAAGTACCCGACACCGGCGTGTCTGCATGCAGCGACTAATTAACGTGTATGAAACAGAAGAGGTTCGGTCGGGGCAAACGACAAACCCGGGTCTCTGCCTACCTCTCTGGGATACACGCGTGAGTGATACTTGCATGCGATGGGCGATGGGCAACGTGCGTACGTGCTGTTGTGCCATTCCTGGGAACGCTTCCGGGAAGGTTATCAAGTACTGGGAACAGCGGGAACGGTATGAATGAATTTAGTTACCATTGAAAGCTCTTCAAATAGGTATTGAACTTACGATTATGATTTAGGCTACAATATATTAAAATATGGTAGTAACGTAGGAAATGAGCAATTGGATAGTAATAAGTGAGCATTTATGTATCATGGTGGTCAGGGTCTGATGGTGAAACTAAAGGACGCTGGAATTCCTTAGTGGTTAACAGTTCTGGACGTCAATTCTCTTAAGTTGCAAAGTAGGTTTTTCATTCATGTCTCTGGCCTTTACGCTGTATGATCCTTGGCATGCCGTTGTCATGCTCATGCAGTTCACGTGCAGTTTCAATCTGTACCCTCTGTGTTATACCTACTCGTAGTTCGTACGAGTTCGTTCGAGTTCAAAGGGAGTCTCTGGACTCCCTATGAACTGCAAAGTATTTAGTAGAATTGACGCCCTGAACTGTAAAGTTTGGGATTATTTCGTGAGTGAATAAGTAAGTAGATGTTTTGAATAATATGGAGACAGAGGTATGATGCTGTGAATTAGAGCTGGATCTCTTCAACGGATAACAGCAGATCCTTTGAGATTGGGCTTAATTAGATAATCAGTTTTTCAAGTATTAAGTACGTATTTTTGATGACATGGGGGCGGGGGGGTCTAGATGACGATTACGTCAGCAGTAGGTATTTTTTTGCTTTTTCGGATTTTCTGCGAAACTTGTGAGATGTCGTTTCAAACAGACAAATCCAAGTTATACCAATTTTTTTGTGAAAGTTATATTAAAGTTACACATGTTATGTGCGTTACACTCTATTCTATTCTAAGCCCATTTCTTATTTCTAGAAATCACTTTTAACATGATTGAGAGATTGTACAGAAACTTTTTGCATAAACGATCTGTAAAAAAGGTGCGATATTTTTCCTTTGGTGGAGCCCCTTAAGAGGCTCTAGGGAGTAACCACAGAACACAATTGTGTTCTGAGGGAGTAACACTAGCGCCACCGATGAAAAAAATAGTAGATTATGCATTAAGGGGATAAAGCAGTGTATTATGTCTCGGGCGATATTTTGAACCCCAAGGACGAGGGATCCCGGGGTTAACTCACGAGCGAAGCGAGGCTAGCTCTAGGCTAGCGCTAGCTAAAGCTAGAATCCCGAGGCTGAGGGGTTCAAAAACGCCCGAGACAAATACACTGCTTTGTCCCCAAAATGCATACTCTATATAAACACTGCGAGGCAATAAAACATAATACAATTAAAAAGAAAGTACTTACTTTATTAATTTTACAATTAATAAAGTTAAAATACGCTATTTTGTTAAAAAATAACACAAAGATTTGCAGTTTAGCGCCTTTTCGTTCTATTTGTTTTTTTTGTAGTGGCAAATTCTTCTTCATGCAGGTTTCTATGAAAAGTTTCATTCTAATTTTGAATACATTCTCCTTGATTTAGGGCTCTATGAAAAGTTTTCATTCTAATTTTGAAAAAATTCTTCTTGGTGTAGGGCTCTATGAAAAGTTTATATTCTAATTTTGACGTTTATTCAAATGTCATAATTCCCTAGGGGATTATGAAATTCAGTAGGTACATTTATAATGACCCGGCTAGACCATAGGACACATATGACTTGCTTTAAGTTGAGTTTGCATGACACATAATATGCCATTGACGAGCAGGTGTTATATAAAAAACCTTTCTTTGTTTACAGATTAGCAAAGTGTCAGTGCAATCTCTCAATCACGTTAACAGTGATTTTCGGACACACGACAAAGAACCTAGGATCACGATCCTGGGACTAGATAGCATTTATGCCAAAACGGCCGTTTCTGGCGTTAATGCAATCTAGTCCTAGATTTTTTGCCTTAAAAAAATCACTAAAGTCACTATTAACATGATTGAGAGATAGAAGATGTTTGATAGGTAGTGCACAGTTAAAATATTGTAACGCTTTGGTGTACCTAATTACTGTCATGTTGCAATATTTATGGAAATAAAATAAATAAATAAAAGTAAATAAATTTTACTGTCACTTTTTGCAAATTTCATCTGTAAAAAAAGATATGTTAAAAAGATATGTGATAGGAAAAATCCTCGGTGGCGCTATCTTAGTGTTACTCCCTGGACGGGTATAACCCGCGACTAAGAGAGCTCATCTGATTGAGCACATATCTTGTTTGGCAGATCAATGTTGTCCCTCGTGCGGGTGAAAGTTGATGAAAAATTAGATCTAAATAAGTTGGTTATACTATCTTTGCCTGAACTTGCGGTTTCATCGCAATTCGTCATATTAGATAAAAAAAAAAATTTAAAATTTAAAATTTAAGCTGTTTATTTAAAAAAAAAAATTATGTACATTACATGGCATGAACTTAACTGCTAATCTTAATATAATACCATTTGAGTTTCATGTGGTCGATTTATGAATTTTTAAAATCCTTTTGGGTTCTTAGTTTATTTCAGTCTTATTTATGTAAAAAAATAAATAAATAAAAAATTAAAACCGATTTCAAATCACTACAACACTAAATAGTTAGAAATAATTTAAATAATTAGAAGTATGTAATACATGTAGGTATTGCAGAAGTATAACTTTGTAATCGGTGCCCAGTTTCTTGACGTTTCATATTTTTTAATTTTTAGTGGGGGAGCGGGAGAAAATTAAATAAGTCCCTTAATATTTGAAGTTCTCAATTTCCATCTCCGAAAGTCTTCACCAGAGCATCACCAAATTACCTGGGACTACTTTTACACTATTTTATGAAACATACGGATATTACTAAAGGCCTTATTTACTGCTGTCCATTGAAGAGTTCCGTTCTCCATCTCTGAAAGTCTTCATCAGATCCTCACCAAATTAAAATGGAACCAATGGAACGTTATACCTATTCGAACAAAAAAAGAATTGTCAAAATCGGTTAAGATTTGACGGAGTTATGTGAGAACATAGCCAAAAAATATATTTAAAAAAACATACGAGTCGAATTGATAACCTCCTCCTTTTTTGAAGTCGGTTAAATAGAATAACACTGTTTAGACATGGCGCCCCACGGCTGTGTTACATGGATTGGATTTGGAGCGAGTGTACATAAACAATTATCATTTACATCGATTAACAGTTGAAGGTGGTAATTATCTAGTTTACTGATTGTTGATGGAGGTTTGTTGACAAAAAGTGATGGCACGTTTGATAAAATGAAGTCTATTATAGGATTTCATCATAGGTGTTGGCGATTCCGTTAAACTGTTTCAGATTATTCAGCGTCATAAAGTCAATTAGTGCATATCCTAGAACATTTTCATGTGCAGATGCTTGGAGATGTCGGATATTGGGATCGCTTAGTGACCAATTTATGAAGCCAAGGTTGAAGTCACCTACAACTATTACGCTGTCGATACAGTTCAAAATACCGTTAGCATGTGTTAAGAAATTGTTTAATGCATCGATCTTAGGAGGAGATGGTAAGAGGAAACTAGGTACATAAGGCTATGTTGTTTTAAACGTGAATAAAACGTTGCCACTTTAAATTGTCTGTATTAGAACCTCACAGGTGCTTCTCAAATTCAATGCAAGAACTGTATATGTGATGATTGAATTCGTTTTGAAACTGCCACTAAAACTCCGCCTGCGTCATGCTTTTCTGTTTCAATGGTGTGATCTATCTCGTCTGTACCTATACGTTATATCGGTCATCTATAAACTCGTGATCGTAAATATCTGGTCGTAAATATACAACAAACGTGATTTTTACTGTTTTTTCTCGATCTTTGTGTCTAATATAGATAATGGTACGGAACCCTTCGTGCGCGAGTCCGACTCGCACTTGGGCGGTTTTTTGTTTTCATGCCGCGGATATTTTAGTAGTACCATTGAATTTTAAGGGTACTATTGATTACTACAATCTTTTTAAAGAATCAACGATTCTCGCCACGAAAGGGGTCCTAATTTTTGTTTTTACCCGACTGCGGCAGAGCTCGAAAGAATTGTCATATTTGCGCGGGTGTCATATGCTATATGAAACCAGCATAAAATCAACAAAAAGCAAATCAAAAAAGGGTCTTGTTTTAAAAACACAGTTCCTCAAATAAGTTTAAATAGTCTGCGGTAAAAGAAAAACGTAACCACAGATTATTTAAACTAGGTACCTCTGTGAGGTTTTTTAGAGGAATCGTGTTTTGTAAATAAGACCATTAATCTTTACGAAAATTCCGATATATTTTATTTACAAGAAGTTATCTACTTTGTCACTAGATGGCGCTGTACTATTACTATAATTAAAAAAAGACTATGAAAACAAAAATAATAAACCGGCCAAGTGCGTGTCCGGCCACGCGCAGTGTAGAGTTCTGAAGAAAGAGGGGTTTTTATAAGCTTTACAGAACTAACAACTTCATCGAAGTAGTTATAAGTTGGTCGCCTATTAGTCGTTAATTTGTAAAGCCTACTTAGCCGTGAAATTTTCCTTTTAAGATTTAAGTTCATTATAATGTGCTAGTGCCCTGTATTTTTTCACGTTTCTACAATCAACAGTTTAGCCAGGAGAGGGCGGGGCGGACGCCCTGCTCCAACAAAAATTTAGCGCAAGCGGATCCCTAAATCGAAAAATGGGTTTCCTAAACTCACAATATTTTTAAACGACCAATCCAAAAATACCATTGTTTTCCTAGGAAGCAAACTACTATTTTTAAGGCGAGTGTTTCTTTGAATCCAGAGAGAAGCGAAGGATTCTAAAGTAGAATCCTGAGCGCAGCGAGAGATTCAAAGTAGGTACACCACTCGAGCTTAAAATAGTGTTGCTCCCGAGGTGGACACTACTTTTTATTACCCTCTATGAAAAAATAAATAAGTGCAACTTATGAATAAGAATAGAATAGAATGATCGTACCATATTTTTACGTCTGGAATCAAAAAAATACTTTTATTCTCACTACTTGGAGACACACTACCTTTTATTTAAAAACTTAGTAAAATCCGAATTTAAGCATTTAAACCATTACAAACAAAGGCCATTTCTCGTGACTTTTATTTTTTCACAAACTTTTTTTTAATTTGGCTCGCGCGTGCCGCTCGGTTTCTTTATCATACAGCCAATTACTTGTTCATACAATGTTCATAATTGGTCTCTTTGGTGATTGAAACTTGTACTACATTTACGATGAGCTGCATCAGCGGGGAGCTGGCCTGGGCGGGGGCGGGCGCAGCGGGGGCGGGCGCGGCGGGGGCCACGGCGACAGGGGAGGGCTCCACCTCAGTCACGGCGCCGCCGTCGGGAACGGGGAAGTCAATAATGGCGGGGCCGACAGCGATGGGCTGGAACTCGGGCACGGAGTCAACGATGGCGGGGCCAACGGCGATGGGCTGGAACTCGGGCACGGAGTCAACGATGGCGGGGCCAACGGCGATGGGCTGGAACTCGGGCACGGAGTCAACGATGGCGGGGCCAACGGCGATGGGCTGGAACTCGGGCACGGAGTCAACGATGGCGGGGCCAACAGCGATGGGCTGGAATTCTGGCACGGAGTCAACGATGGCGGGGCCAACGGCGACGGGCGATGCGACGCCGAGAGCGTCCTGGAGCATCGCCTCGAGGGCGGCGGTGGTGGCGGGGTCAGTGCTGTGGCTCTGGATAGCGGCGAAGATCTGCTGGATCTTAGCCACCTCATCCGAGACGGGGCTCGGCCTAACGATGGCGGCCGAAGCCACAGCGGCGATCAGGGCGAAGGCAATGAAGTATTTCATCTTGAGTTCTGAGGAGAAGACAGAACGATTATTTTCTTCTATAATTATACTCTACTTTGTAAGACACATTACTTTACGATTTGCCACTTGCCACGATCCTATCTTGTTAGAATAAAATAAAATAAGTTTTCTTACCTTTTTACACAAGTGTCAGAGTTTTGACTATATCCTCTCACGATTTTCAGGCGGTATTTATATCACAAATTCTTATCGTTATCGATTTTATCATAAACAGACATAAAGAGCTGGTTTACTAATGTATTGCCAAAAATCGTTTCCCAAAGTATACCTTCCCAAACTATTTTCCGCAAATTATCACTTGGCAAAAAAACATTTCTCAAAACAACTTAAAGCAAATAAACAGTTAGCAAAAGTTATTATGGCAAGTTATTGTTTACCAAATAAATATTTGGTCAATATTTGCTTGGCTTGGAAATTAACCAATAATTTCGGTTAGTTTTCGGTCTTACATGTTCAACCTAACACGCTCCTACGCGCTCCGCTACGCTACGCGCTTCGTCGCACCTATATTTTTAGCATAATAAACGTTTGTCTTAATAAAACTTGACGCAGTAAAATTATGCGAAATGATAATTTGACCAAATGAATAAAATGCGAAATGAAAACTTGCTAAAGTTTCATTTGGGAAATGAAACTGATGCCATAAGTTTATTGGGAAGTAAAATTTGGCGAAAAATACTTTGGCTAAACGGCGGTATCCCAAAGAGCTACGAAGATTTTTGTATGGGGCCTGGCATAGTTCACAGTGGCGCCCTCTATATTTTTTTCAATATCGTGGAGCATGATGAAACCTAGCTAGATCGATAGAGGACAAAAAATTAAACAAGAAATTATTAAGGTCACCATGTCCTAAAGTGGCACATTTAGGAGTTATTGAGCTTTGAAGTTTGTATGAGATTTTTATAAAACTTAACTTTTGAATCATTTTTCACTAAATACTGGACTATATGCTTGGCACCTGTGACTCGTTGCCGATTCTTGACTAAATTGCTAAATAAGTCGTAGAAAAAACACCCAGTTTATTATAGATACCGTATATTAAGGCACCCGAGCGTAGCGAGGATGCTTACAATGCGAGGGTATTACGGGAGCTTTTACCAGAGTTATAAATCTGCTTTTCATCAATCCTATCAGGTAAATAAATAGAATAGTGTATTTAAAGGAAAATTCACAAGATATTTCTTTATTTTAATTACAAATTACACTTAGCTGCTAGACTAATTACAATATACAATTAGGCATTACTTATCATTAAATCATTCTACCGAACAGTGAGCGAGTTATTGATCGGAGAAGTAGGTACCGGAAGAAACATTTGTACTTAAATTAAGTTTTATGGTGGCTGTGTTTAGTTATAAGCATTATCTGATTAAATATTATCAGTTAAACAATAATTAGGTAGTTAGACCTGAAAATATGATTAATCCGTGTTTCTATGTTTCTAGGTACCTCAGTGGGTAGGTCCGTAGGTTCTTTCTTTGCCCAACTGAAGATGAAGGTACCTACCTAATTATTGGATATTGCCTACCTACTACGCTACGTCAGGAAATGGTATTTATGTTAAAAACATGGTTGAACATGGTTTTACACACAGCAGCAGTTTAAGTTTCTAGCGATATGTACCTATCTACATTATTTATAGGTACCTACCTACCACTTAAACCTATCTATATTAATTAAACTGTAGGTTTTATATTGACATGTTTTGAATTTTAATCGAATTGAACGAATTGGATGCATGAATAATACTATAATTTCATGTATATATGTATATAAGTAGGTAGGTACCTACTAGACATAGCTACCCAGACTTTAAAAAACATCAAAGTAGGTTTGAATCCCCGAGAAAACTCATATCAAGTGACAAATTCAGTGATGAAACTCAGTGGAAATTCCATACAAACTTCAAAGCTCAATAACTCCTAAACGTGCCACTTTAGGACATGGTGACTTTAATAATTTCTTGTTTACTTTTTTGTCCTCTATCGATCTAGCTAGGTTTCATCGTGCTCCACGACATTGAAAAAAATATAGAGGGCGCCACTGAGACTATGCCACTAATCTTCGTGGCTCTTTACAAATGAGGGTTCTAAAACCCGAGGAAAAATGACTAATACCTAGCTACTTTCCGCATTATCTATAATACTAAATATAACTATCTGAACACTCGCTTAAATTAAGTATGTACCTGATTAATTTTAGTTTTATCGTGCAATCCACTCCATCCAAAGGTTGTCTGGAAGAGATTGCTCTAAGCGGTATACAATTGGAGGTATATCACTACTTAGATATACGAGGGCGGCACTGAAAATTTCGGGAATCAAGGAAGTGACAAAGCATTAATATTAAAAATGTATTTATTGCTTTTCGAAGTATTCGTTGCGAAATTTGACACATTTTTCCATACGATGGAACCAATCATTGAAGCAACCATTCCATTCGGAAGTTGGGGTCTCCAAAATGGCCGTTTTGTAGGCGTCCACAGCTTCTTCAGGTGATGAAAATCTCTGACCACGCAATTTATTCTTTATTTTAGGGAAAGTATAGAAATCATTAGGGCTTAGGTCGGGGCTGTATGGCGGATGGTCTAATAATTCTATATTTTCTTGCTCCAAAAACTCTTTTGTTCTGTGCGCGGTGTGAGAACTCGCATTGTCGTGATGGAGGATGATGCGGCGGTTGCAGTTCTCTTCACGGAGTTCAGAAACGACTTGTGGCAAACAAATGCTAGCATACCATTCTGCATTAACCGTTCTTTGTCCCTCAAGAGGAATAGTCGCAATATGGCCGGTTTGGAGACAAACGTGGCCACCATTTTTTTTTTTTTTGCAACACTCCGTGAACGAACAATTTTGGCTTTAACTCATTTTCGAACACCCAAACTCGTGACTGGTTTTTTGTTTCGGGTTCGTACGCGTATATCGGATTCGTCACCTGATACGATGTTGTATACAGCATTTGAGAATCCTGCGTGGAATCTTCCGAGAGTTCTAACGCACCAAGTAACGCGAGCCGCTTTTTGCTCTTCACAGAGCGAATGCGGTATCCATCGGGAAAACAACTTTTTTACACCTAATTGTTCATGCAAGATTATTTGTATTTGTTTCATACCAATGTCTAAAGTTGCCTGAATTTTGCGGTATGTCACATGTCGATCTTCCTCAATCAGCTTACGCACAGCATCAACGTTTTCTTGGGTAACTGCAGTTTTTGGACGACCTTGACGGGGATCGTCACTGAGCTTGACACGTCCACGTTGAATCAGCAAACCAGCGATAAATTGTGGTTTTGGATGGGGCTTCATCACCAAATGCAGAAAGCATCCGATCAACACACTGTTTTTGTGTTAAACTACTTCAAAAGTCATAATAAATCATCGCTCTTGATTTTTTTCTCAACGACTAAACCGTAGTGATTATTTTCTCTGTGGACTAAACAAGTTTGACAGACCGAGAATCTTTTTAGGGTTCCGTACCTCAAAAGGAAAAAACGGAACCCTTATAGGATCACTTTGTTGTCCGTCTGTCCGTCCGTCCGTCCGTCTGTCAAGACCCTTTTTCTCAGGAACGCGTGGAGGTATGAAGCTGAAATTTATATCAATTACTCAGGTCTACTGTCCCTTGAAGCTGTGAAAAAATCAAACTTCTAAGCCAACGCAATCAAAAGATACAGCCGTTTATGCCGCAAATTTTCGACACTTGCAAGGGAATCAAAACCTACAGGGTGCTTCCCGTGAACTCAGAATCTTGAAATTTGGTACGAAGCAACGTCTTATAGCATAGATAAAGGAAAAATTACGAAAACCATAAATTTTTAGTTACATCACATAATATATTTTTTTTTAATAATTTTAAACTTACTACCCATTTCCTCATAAACGCGTAGAGGTATTAAATTGAAATTCATACCAAATACTCAGGTCTATAATACCTTTAAGCTGTAACAAAATCTAACTTCTATGTCAACGCAATCAAAAGAAACAGCAATTTAAGCTGCATATTTTGAAACTCGCAAGTACTCGCAAGGGAATCAAAACCTAAAGGGTACTTCCAGTCGACCTAGAATCTTGAAATTTGGCATGAAGCAACGTTTTATAGCACACATAAAGGAAAAATTCCGAAAACCTTAAATTTTTAGTTACATTACAAAATATATATTTTTTAATAAATATAAACTTATTACTTTTTTCCTCATGAACGCGTAGAGAGTTGCAGGTTTACTACTAATTGAAACCTTGCAGGTTTGTACGGAACCCTCGGTGCGCGAGTCCGACTCGCACTTGGCCGGTTTTTTTTTTTAATAAATAAATGGTATTCGATTTCTAAAACCAAGGAGTTTTCAATTAAAAAGATTTTAATATGACAGGAACAGTGGAAATATTCCATTCCCGATACTTTCAGTGCCGCCTATGTAAGAAGCTATGTGTAATTCTATCACCTGGTTGTGCAATAAAGTGTTCTCTATCTATCTATCTAAAGTTTTAAATATATTTAAATATTCGCTAAGCCGCGTGGCAGTTTGTTTAGGTGCAAAGAAAGAAAGAAATCATTCATTTACATTACCACAGAATCACATACACATAAAAAATAACAGAATCTATATAACGAAATAGAAAAACAATAAAAAACATTAGCTAACAAAAAATGAGGACATTGTGCCTCTGTGGCAACAAAAAAACGTCACCAACTCAGCATGCAAAACTAATTTTCAGTTGGGACCATTTTTTCATTCTTTGGCACCCGGAACAATACATAATAATTACAGTACAATACAAATTACGGACAATACAATAATAATTACAGATTATAAATGTATAAATAATAACGAAATGTCACGCAAATGTACACACGGGCACAGATAGCGGATATATATATCCTACGTATACGTAATAATGACTAGATTTACACATATAATAATAAATTAAGGAAAGTACTGGATTAGGGATAGGTTATCTGCATTTCCAGCAAATAGCCAACAAACTTTTGTTTAAAAACATACTTACCTACCAGTAGCAACATGGATAGGAGGAGGGATATCGTTCCAGCACTTAGATGCCGCAAATCTGAAACTGCCTCGGAACGCTGCTGTTCGGTGCAGCGGTAGGATGGCCCTAACTTTGTGGTACCTTGCCTGACTAGACCAAATACAAATACAAAATACAAATACATAATCGTTTATTTGTGGAATGTAGGTGGATATATAAGTTGTTAAACACATTTATGTACTCTACATTCTGCTAAAAAGCATACAAAAATTTTCATTACGTAGGTACAGTTTAACATGCATGCAATAAGTACTATGTCAAATTAATAAAGAGTTACATTTTTTTTAAAGAAGAGTCTGACAAGAATTCCTGCACCGCATAGTAACACTTTTCACATAATAGGAGCTGCAGTTTAGACTTAAAAATTTCAAGTTTATATTCCTTTATTTTCTGTGGTACTTTATTATAGATGAGTGGTGCCATGTAGAGGACACTTTTTTGCATTAGAGTAGTTTTGCAAGCGGGCAGTATCAATTGGTCAATATGTTGAGCACGTACGGTCCGCGAGCAGCACAAGTACCAAGTGAGCTTTCTAAATAAATAAAAAGGGGTCTCATAACGCACGTAGCAAGGTGCAGTTGCCGGCGCGCCTGCATGTTTAGCAGATTTGCACCACATAGGTACGGGGTGATGTGGGAGCGGGGTGGGATCTAGAAGCAATAGCGTGCACATGCGTTTTGCACACGCTGTATAAGCCTTTCTGTTCAACTAAGTATGCAACCATGGATGACAACATCACACTAGTTTAGCCTAGATAATACAAGCAATTCACAAAGGTGGACACGCAAATCCACACTTAGGTAGTCACGTATCATCATCATCATCATCATCATCATTTAGCCACAAGAAGTCCACTGCTGGGCATAGGCCTCCTCCATAGATTTCCAAAAAGACCGGTTGGAAGCGGCCTGCATCCAGCGCCTTCCTGCCACTTGGATGAGGTCATCTGTCCATCTTGTGGCTGGTCGTCCTACGCTGCGCTTGCCGATATGTATATTACAATAACTTGAGGCGGTAGAAGCAGTTACTCACAACTCGCAGTATATGCTTCTCAAAGCGTAGCTCAGGATTAATAAGTAAGCCGAGATTACATGCTTCTTCCACCCGTGCTATGGGTTGACCCTCAATAGCTACATCATTTGAGGAGCGTCGCAACAAAAACCGATAAACGCCACCCTTCGCCAATTTTTTTTTTTATTTTTTATTTCTGTTCTTTGTGTTGAATCTCATAACTTTCTGCAAACAGATCTCTTCAAAAACAGTCAAATCTTCTTCAAAATAATTATTTAAAACCGATGGTCATTTCTAAATCCGACAAATCCATGAGCCAAATTATTACCGTGTAAATGGTCGATACGAAAACCGATAAATCCAGTGAAATTTTGTGCATTGAATCGAAAGATTGCTTCAAAATCTGTTAAATCCATTTCAAAATACTGTGTCTTCAGTTTAAAAAATATTTTTTCTTTGGGGATTTATCTGTGCTAGCACCCAACCTTTTTTAATCGCATTCGAACTTCATAAACACACTCAATTTTGAATCTGGCAACTATAACTGTCTGTCAATGTCAATGTCATGTAATTTAGCGCTATAATAGTACGATTAAAGTCAGTTAACGATTCGGCCAACTTCGGTAATTAATTGTCGTGAAATCCACATCTCTCACATAGAGTTATCAATTTACAGATATGACCTTTAATTATTTACTCGCTGTCTTATTGAATACAATACAAGAACGATATGAGCAACAAAACCTCCTTTGTAGCTCAAAACTAACACAACCTTTAAATTGAAATAAGAAAAATAATTGACTATTTTGACAGTATGACTTCTTAGTGTCAATAAAAAAAGTTTGACGTATATGATAAATTTATGTTTATGAACGCTAATTTCATTCGTGAAAATATTCGATTCTATCAAATTTTATCAAAATTACCTTACAATAGTTATGTATCATGGCTTCAACAAATTTAAAGCGTGGTATAAAAATTGTTGCTCAATCTCGTGAAATTGTAAATAATGTATAACTATAACGATTTTATGCTAAATGCTTAAAGCTAATTTATTTAAAAAAGAAGAAAGTTATTATCATAAAAAATTTTGGACAGGGTTTGTGGAGCAACCGACCTTCGAAAAGCAGCGTTTTAAAATTTTTTAAGGAAAACGACAAGCTCTCAGATCAGTCACCTAAAGATCAACAATCCAAAGAAGTGCCCGGCAAAAAATATCGTTTAAAAATGGATGATTTTTGATTATTGCGTGATACGATGAATGATATATAACTTTCATAAAAGATTCCTACGTTGCGATCACTTCTGCATAATAACTTAGGTCTACCGGTTAGTAATGTCATCTTGGCAGGTTAATAATAAATTAACCGAAAAAAGAGCTTAATAACTAGATGTGCTTTGTATGTACGTATATGTATGAATATTTGAAACCTGAAAAAGAGCTTAATAAATAGATGTGATATGAATGTTTTAAACCTGAAAAAGAGCTTAATAACTAGACGTGTTATGTTTACAAATTAATGAGGAATTATATTGTAGGTGTATAGAGGAATTGTATGTATAAAAATTTTTTCCTGAAAAATAGCTTAAAAACTAGATGTGTTATGTATGTATGAAAGTTTTAAACCTGAAAAAAGAGCTTAATAACTAGATTTGTTGCGCATTTATGAATGTTTTAAACCTGAAAAAGATCTTATTAACTAGAAGTGCTAATCTGCTTGACGGCAGAATAAGTTGTACCAAAACCCGATAAATCCATTTTGATCGTATCAAAAACAGATTCATCCAACTCCAGTTCCGTCAAAAACCGATATATCCAAATGATCGCGTCTAAGCCCGATTTATCCAAACTTGTTCGCTCAATATCTCGCCAAATTAGGTACCTATCTTCCGTTTCGTTTCACACGTTAATGTAGGTTATGTTAATTCAATTCAATTCAATTCAATTCAATTCAATTCAATTCAATTCAATTCAATTCAATTCAATTCAATTCAATTCAATTCAATTCAATTCAATTCAATTCAATTCAATTCAATTCAATTCAATTCAATTCAATTCAATTCAATTCAATTCAATTCAATTCAATTCAATTCAATTCAATTCAATTCAATTCAATTTAATTCAATTCAATTCAATTCAATTCAATTCAATTCAATTCAATTCAATTCAATTCGATTCAATTCAATTCAATTCAAATATTTTTATTCATTGTAAAAACAGAATGTTTACTTAATGAACGTCAAAGTTGTTAGTTTCACAATTAATGGATTTAAAGTGCAAATTGGCCTTAATTTTTCCACTATTGCAACATAAACAAAATTTTTAAGTTTTTTCTAATTTGTGAAGACTTTGGTAAATTGGGTATATCGCTTTTTGTTCTGATGCTCCTCATTTGTCGACAGGACTTCCAGTGTATTCCGAATTTGAATTTTAGTTCCAAGTAATGAAGTACTATGTACTTGGACCTACCAGGATTCAGGAGTTTCTGCTCGACCATGTAGGAATATGATCGAGGTCCGAATTTATTTAACGTACTGCAACAGCTGCGTCTATTGGGACACTTGACGTGTATAACTGGATCATCAGCGTACAAGTGGTAGTGGTCGCTGCTCTTTATACTGTCAATAATATCGGCACTATACAGTATAAAAAGCAACGGTTCTAAAATGGAACTTTTGGCACTCCCCGCGTCAGGAGACGCAGGGACGACCACAGTGTCCTGCCAGCCATTTTCTTGAGCCCGACCGATTGTGCCCGACCGATGAGGTAACTGTCAAACCATTTCATCGTAGCTGTATACATCTTCGATACCAACGTCTCGCGCATGAAGAATGTTGTCAAGTACATCGAGCAATGCAGTGACGGTCGATCAACCCTTGTGAAAGCCCGACTGCAGTTCTCGCAGAATACAGTCCTCTAAGTGCAGTGTAGGGTTCCGTACAAAGAGGGGCTTACACAACTAACAATTTGATCAAAGTAATTTTCAATGGAATTTTTCCTTGTATAACTTAATATACGCATAACTTGAATATGCTGTAATTTCTGTTTTAATCATTTATTCGCAATTTAACCAAGTGCAAGCCTCTATTTGTATCATCTAATCATATTGGCAAATTTTCATTGCGACCCGATAAGTCGTTTTTAAATGAACACCAAATTATTTTTGAATGGAATTTAGATTCTGAGGACGCCTCTCAGTGCAGTTTGATGATTATCCCAGTTCATTTGTCAGGTTTCCTTTACGTGTAATAATAATATTAAGAAAAAACAAAGCAGGAATACGAACTTTATTTCATACAAGATGTTCAGTCAGTTCCTTACTCTTCGGCCAGTCCCTTCTTCTTATCGAGTCGGTGACACACAATTCATACTTATTTTATAATTTTTCAATTCTTATCTCTAGTCCCTATACCAACTTCTTAGTTGAGGGTATCGGGGAGGGAGACGGCGGGGACGGTGGGGACTTGGTCCACCACCACGGGGGCGACGATCTCGGGTACCTGGTCCACCACCACGGGGGCGACGATCACGGGAGCCTGGTCCACCACCACGGGGGCGACGATCACGGGAGCCTGGTCCACCACCACGGGGGCGACGGTCTCGGGTACCTGGTCCACCACCACGGGGGCGACGATCACGGGGGCCTGGTCCACCAACACGGGGGCGACGGTCTCGGGTACCTGGTCCACCACCACGGGGGAGACGGGCACCACGGGCTCAATGACGGCGGGGGCGCCCTCGATAGCCACGGGGGAGCCAGCAGCATTGGTGTTGATGTTCAGGATGATCTGGACGAGGGCACCCTTCAGAGCAGGGTTGAACTCAGTCCAAGCACCTTCGGGTAGGGGGAACTCAACCAGCGCGGGTCCGACGGCAACGGGCTCGAAAGAGTCAACGATAGCGGGGCCCACGGCGATGGGCTGAAACTCAGGCACGGAGTCAACGATAGCGGGGCCCACGGCGATAGGCTGGAACTCAGGCACGGCGTCAACGATAGCGGGGCCCACGGCGATAGGCTGAAACTCGGGCACGGAGTCAATGATGGCGGGGCCCACGGCGATGGGCTGGAACTCGGGCAAGGAGTCAACGATAGCGGGGCCCACGGCGATGGGCTGGAACTCAGGCACGGAGTCAACGATAGCGGGGCCTGTGGCCGACTGGCCACCATGTCTAACCTTTTTATTCAAATTCATTCCAAATTCTAAAATTTTCTGATTTTGTTATTTATTTGGCAGTCCTCGTCTAGAAGCTCATTCGTAAAGACCGTCGTTTTATTTTCATCTCGATTTTTTCTGTTAATATCTTTCAATTTCGTTTAATATCGTTTCGCTGTACTATCGTATCGTATTATCTATCGCTTTCGTTTAATATTCGTAATAAAAGTCTTAATGTGATAATTTCGTTTATATTTATCAGTTAGTGTTTAGGATGCGGCGCCAAGAGCGTCCGTAACATTGGTGTCAGAAGAAAAGAAATAAGGTAAGTTCGTTCCTTTTTATCATACGTTAAGGCAGTAGGCCATTCATCATGCCCATTACTAGATCGCAGGCAGCCAAGTCCGCTGTCAGTGATGGTTCACAGTCATTATGCTCGCAAGCATCTGGAGACTCCGTTGAAACCCGTATACGCGCAGCGGCAGCACGTAAAGCCGCGGATCTAGAGCGTGAGCGAGCGGAAGCTGTGTCAAAGCGGATTGATGCAGACCAGCGAGCTCTGGAAGCGCAAGTCAAGGCGGAAATAGCAGCGGTGAGAGGAAGCGCGAGCGGAAGCCGAAAATCTAGCCTGCGCAGCCTTCGCAAACCGCGCACGCAAGTATGGATAGAGTCTCAGCTTCAAAATACTAATACTCTTTCTGTTTCAGGTTGTGAAACAAAAAACCCTATCGAAACCCCGGCGCGGGTGGCAGATCCCTGCTCCACGTCGATGGTGGTCCGACCCGAATGTAATCTGGCTGCGCCGGGCGCGCCGGCACAGGCCAGCACCTCGTTCCCGCCGGTGCGGGCCAGCACCTCCTTCTCGCCTGCTGCGGCCCTGCCATGCCGTGAGCCCTACATAGGGATGCTGGGCCGCACTCTCGAGCCGCACGACGATGGCGGCAAGTACCATTCACATTCACATTTACACGATCAAGAGCTAGGTACACATTCGAAAAATGACTTTGTGAACATTGATAAGAATAACTTAGCTAGGGGTGTTCGACACTATTCAGACTTCGAAAAGCTGGCCGCCGCTATCCAGGGACTAGCAGCACAACCAGCATCCAGACGTAAGGCAAGTGAAATTAGGCTACCGATGTTTGCGGGGGACTGCACTGAATGGCTTGTCTTTAAGAAAACTTATGAAAGGACTAGCCCACTTTTCGATCCCCTGGAAAACATAAGTAGGCTGGCGACTTCTTTAGTGGGCACTGCCAAGGAAGCGGTGTCAACCTTGTTAGCGGCCACTGACAATCCTGATATCGTGATGCAGGAGCTGGAAATGCTGTTCGGTCGTCCCGAACTGATTGTCAGACAGCTTGTTGTTGAACTTTCCAACCTGCCACGAGTTAGGAGTGATGTCACTGGACTCAGTGCATTCTCATTTAAGGTTCGAAACGCAGTATGCTGCATGAAGTTGGTCAATCGCACAGAGTACCTACATTCGCCTGAGTTGAGTGACGCAGTTCTGTCAAAGTTGTCGCCTTTGATGAAATCTAAATACATAGATTTCGCTGCTTCCTCCTCTATCCTACGACCAGGAGTTTCCAAACTCGAACTCATTTCTCATTTTCTGACTCGCGAAGTTGACATAAATTTGACATTTGGGACATCTGACAGCATTCAAACCCTCTGTCAAACTCCTTTGCAGATGTCAAATTTTGTAAATAAACCGAACACCACCATGAAGGTGCATTATGCGGATGAAAATGAGTCGGTCGAAGAGGATTTATGCACGAACTCTATGGATAACATAGACAATGTAGCGACGACTTACGTCACAAGGTCGCGTAGTAAGACTTGCAACCTTTGCCATAGTTCCGACCACAGCATTCTAGAGGAGTGTGGGAATTTTTTATCGCTCGATCCCTCCGATAGGTGTCGCTGGGCAAAGAAAAATAAGATTTGCATGAAGTGCCTAAAAGGAAATCACGTTTTTAAGATGTGCGATGAGAGGTGTGATGAATGCTCCAAACCTCACCATAAATTACTTCATGGCGCGTTTTCTCTTTCTCCTCAAGCTTCAGCTCAGCGTGACCAGGTGTTTCAGGCGTCCGTCAAAGAAGAAACCGTGAAAACCGAAGCCGCCAAGAACGACAGTACTCTTGTAGAGGAGCCGATTCTGATCGCGCACAACACCGACAATATTCGTCTTTCTCGTCCACTTCTCAAAGTGATCCCGCTGACGGTTTTTGGGCCAAGTGGTTCTGTAGAGACCTTTGCCCTCCTGGATGACGGTGCGACTACATCACTCATCGACCAAGACTTAGCCAATTTAGTTGGAGCTACCGGTCCAAAAAGCTTTGTAAATATAAAGTGCATCGGTGGACTGGCGAAAACTTCAGAGTTCACCTACGTTGATATAGATGTTAAGGGTAAACTAGGCGACAGATACACCATGTCGAGTGTGAAGTCTATTCCAAACCTGGACATATCTGGTCAGTCTATTAGTCGTGAAGCGGTCAGCAAGTACCCGTACCTGTCCGAAGTGGCCGAAGACTTGAGCTACGAGTCTATAGGAAAACCGATGATGATCATCGGTGCTGATAATTGGCACCTGACTATCCCTCGCGCTTTTCGACGGGGCACTAGAGACCAACCAGTTGCAGTTCTCACAGCACTTGGGTGGGTGTTGTATGGGAAGTTTGGCAACTACAAGGCTTCGGAATGCGCGACTGATGACGTGCATTTCATCCAGGAAAGACCAGACTCTGATATCGACCAAATGTTGAGAGACTATGTAAAAATCGATTCGATAGGGATTAGTCAGAAACCTTGTTTATCCCCTAACGATAAGCGAGCCCTGGAACTTCTGCAAAGCACAACATCCCGGTTGCCGTCAGGTCGCTTTCAAACAGGTTTATTGTGGAAGCCTAACATCGACTCCGTGCCTGACAATCTTAAGATGACCTTGTCGAGATTTTATAATTTAGAACAGAAGCTTATCAAGAATGACAAGCTGAAGTTGGAGTACAAGGATAACATTGACGCGATGATCTCGAAAGGCTATGCCGAGGAGTGCCCTTTGACTACCCAATCTTCAGAATCGTCGAAAGTTTGGTACTTGCCTCACTTCGGTGTGCGTCATCCTGTTAAGCAAAAGTTGCGTGTAGTTCACGACGCTGCAGCAAAGTATCAAGGAGTCAGTCTTAATTCAATGCTATTGTCAGGTCCTGACCTCTTGCAGCCGCTGACCGGAATTTTGATGCAGTTTCGTGAGGGTAGAATAGCTCTAAATGCCGATATTCGTGAAATGTTTCCCCAGGTGAAGATAATCCCCTCTGACCGAGATGCTCAGCGTTTCGTGTGGCGAGATAACCCGTCGCTACCTATCCGGTATTATAGGATGACATCCATGATGTTTGGGGCTACTTGCAGTCCTTGTTCAGCTATATATGTGAAAAATTTGAACGCTGAGGAAAATAGAGCCGAATTTCCAGCAGTTGCCGAGGCTATTATTAAAAACCATTATATGGATGACCTTGTAATCAGTCTCGATGATGAACAAGAGGCCGCAAAATTAGCTCGAGACCTCATAGAAGTTCATTCTCGCGCGTGCTTTGAAATGAGGTCCTGGTCATCGAATTCGGAGAAAGCTCTCTACTTAGTACCAAATGAACTGCGTAGTAGCGCCTCAACTAGTGGTGTACTAGGAATGTCCTGGAATTCCGTGACTGATGAACTACTTCTTTCTAGAATCCCTAATCCCAATGATGTCGAAAATCTTTCGAAGCGCAAAATACTGTCGCAATTGATGAGTGTTTACGACCCGTTAGGACTTCTCACCCCGCTGATTCTTAAGGGTAGACTCATCTTTCAGAAAGTTTGGAAATCGGAAGTGGAGTGGGACACAAAACTAAATTCCGACATCATTGACAAGTGGTTGGATTGGCTTAAACATCTTGAGTCGATTTCAGACCAATCCATACCACGATGTTACTTACCCTCAGCAGCGCAGTGTCCAACCATGAGACAGCTCCACTTATTTGCCGACGCGAGTCAGCAAGCGTACGCTACCGTTGCATATTGGCGTTTTACCTTTCCTGACGGCACAGTGGCGCTCTCTCTCGTTGGTGGGAAATCAAGGCTAGCTCCCAAAAAGTTGGTTTCTATTCCTAGATTGGAACTTCAAGCGGCCTTGATTGCCTGTCGGTTTGCTCAGTTTATCACAAATAACCACAACTTCAAACCTCATTCAGTCACCTTTTGGTCAGATTCATTAACAGTTCTAAAATGGTTACGTAGTGAAACTGCAACGTTTAAACCTTTTGTGGCTCACAGAATCGGAGAAATTCGTGAAAATTCGAACGTTGAAAATTGGAGATATGTTCCCACCATTTCAAATGTTGCAGACGATGCTACGAGATCAGTTTCCAAATTCGAAATTTCAGACCGTTGGTTCATTGGACCAAGCTTCCTCTCCGAAGAACCGAAAAATTGGCCCAAGGAACCAGCAGCGGAGCTTTCACCAGATCAATTTGAACTGGTGGCAGTTCATACAAGTTCAGATCCGCCTGTGCCACCTTTACCGGTGGTAGCGGACCACTCCCATTTTAGTGAGTGGACGCGACTAGTTCGTGCAACTGCTCGGGCACACGTATGTGCCCGACGATTCCTGGCACTATTATCCAAAAATCAAAATTGTAGTCGTTCCGATCCACCCCCAAACATAGCCCCTGCGCTTCTCGCGGCGGATATAGGAATAGCTGAAATTCATCTGTTTAGACAGTCTCAGGTAGAAACGTTTCTTGCACAAGATTGGCAGTGGCCCGCACAGCTGAAACGGTTCAAGACTTTCACAGATGAGCAACATCTTCTTCGACTCTCGTCAAGAATTTCAAATGTGTCTGGCCTACCGACGAGCCTTGACCCTTCACCTATTGTGTTACATGGACATCATCCAATAGTAGAACTATTGGTCAGAGCTTACCACAAGAAGTTCGCACATGCGAACACCGAGACCGTTGTTAATGAGCTCCGCCAGCGATTTTTCATTATTCCACTTCGACCAACGGTGAAGCGTGTTGCGGCATCATGCCTGATATGTCGCATAAGGAAGACTCAGCCAGTGGTTCCACCCTTCGGTAATTTGCCAGATGCCAGGGCCGCATATCACTGCCGACCATTTTCGTTTGTTGGACTCGATTACTTTGGACCAACTCTCGTTTCCTGTGGGCGGAGGTTGTTGAAGCGCTACGTCGCACTTTTCACATGCTTGACAGTCAGAGCCGTACACTTGGAGATAGTAGAAACACTCAGCGCGGACTCTGCAATTATGGCATTAAAACGATTTATAGCTCGACGCGGTTGCCCTACAAAAATCTACTCTGATAATGGTACAGCGTTCGTGGGAGCGGTGAGGCAACTTCCAGCAGTGTTCGATTTTACTGCAAACAACAAGATTGAATGGTCATTCATACCTCCAGCAGCTCCATTTATGGGCGGGGCCTGGGAGAGATTGGTACGCTCGATAAAGACGGCTCTGTCCACAACCCTAAAAGAAAGAGCACCCCGAGAAGAGGTGTTGTCCACTCTACTGGCAGAGGCAGAGGCCATTGTAAATAGCAGGCCTCTAACGCATGTTCCGGTCGACGCCGATTCAGAAATAGCGTTAACGCCGTTTCACTTCATCCTTAATGGTAGCCCCGGATCTCTCACTAATCAAACCATGGATGATGCAGACTTCAGCAGAAGATGTGAGTGGCGCAAAGGTCTCCGCCTCGCAGACCATTTCTGGAAGAGGTGGGCTAAAGAAGTCCTCCCTTTGTTGGCGCCACGGCAAGACGGAACCATCCCTGATCTCAAACTGGGAGATATGGTTTTAATCGTGGACGGTGGGCTGCCGCGCGGATCCTGGCCTAAAGGACGGGTCACCGAGGTGTGGACGGGCCCTGACGGAATTGCTCGCGTCGCTGAAGTGGCAACGCAAGCCGGAAGACTTAAGCGAGCCATCAGGCTGTTAGTTAAGTTAACTTAGGCAGGGCCATCAGGCTACTACTTAAGTTTAGCTTAGGCAGTTTCTTGTACTTCTCCGGGGGTGGAGACTGTGGCCGACTGGCCACCATGTCTAACCTTTTTATTCAAATTCATTCCAAATTCTAAAATTTTCTGATTTTGTTATTTATTTGGCAGTCCTCGTCTAGAAGCTCATTCGTAAAGACCGTCGTTTTATTTTCATCTCGATTTTTTCTGTTAATATCTTTCAATTTCGTTTAATATCGTTTCGCTGTACTATCGTATCGTATTATCTATCGCTTTCGTTTAATATTCGTAATAAAAGTCTTAATGTGATAATTTCGTTTATATTTATCAGTTAGTGTTTAGGATGCGGCGCCAAGAGCGTCCGTAACAGGGCCCACGGCGATAGGCTGGAACTCGGGCACGGAGTCAATGATGGCGGGGCCCACAGCGATGGGCTGGAACTCGGGCACGGAGTCAATAATAGCAGGGCCGACGGCGATAGGATGGAACTCGGGCACGGAGTCGATGATGGCGGGTCCGACAACCACGGGTTCGAAGGAGTCTACGATCGCGGGTCCGATGGCAACGGGCTCGAAGGAGTCAACGATGGCAGGGCCCACTGCGATGGGTTCGATGATGACGGGAGCGGCGCCGGCGATGCCAGCCTCCACCATGCGTTGGGTCGGGCCAGCGACGGCCACGGCGACCACGGCAGCAGCGATGAGTAGGAACTTCATAATGGCTGTTAACAAAATTTTGAAGGGATGTTACACGACTAAATGAACAGTTATTAGGTAAGGGTATCTGGTTGTTAGAGAGAGCGGGCGAATGTGAATTCCTTAATTGATTTATATGTACGGACTCAGTTGTTTAATTGCAGATAATTTATTACGATTTGTATTCCAGTGTTAAATAACAGTGTCTGAATAATACCTAGCTCTTACCTTGTAAGTTCGTCGTTAGTTTAGTAACTATGCTGGATTGTGAAAATTGTGGTTATTTTATACGGATGTTTATCGTTTAGGGCTTACAAAATTTCAGATTATTGTGATAACCTTTGTCAATCAGATAATCCACAGTATCCTACTTATAATATTTTAAATGTGAAAGTTTGTGAAGATGTTTGTTACTCAATAACGCAATAACGGCTGAACGGATTTAGATGCAATTTAATATGGAGATAGTTTGAGTCCCGGGAAAGGACATAGGAAACTTTTCATCCCGGAAATTGCTCGTAAGTATTTTATGACGATATTTTATTTATTTTTTACTTGTATCTTATTGAATTTGACTTAATTCTTTAACTGCACCACGGCACGCATTCCGTAGTACAATTATGGGTTACCGTAGGCACTGACTGAAAATCAGCGCTGAGGGATCACTTCCTCAGCACAACGCTGAGTCAGCTGCCTTTTGTGGCAACGTAGATACACCACAGGCTACATCTATGGTCCTGTTTTATTTATTCGTTTTGTCTGTTGTGTATTTAGTTTTCTTTCTGTTGTTGTGCATATTATGTTACTTATGTGCTTATTTTGTTTCTGTGATGCATCTTGTTGGTATAATAAATGTCTTTCTTCTTCTTCTTCTCATTCCATGCGGATGAAGTCGCGGGCAAAAGCGAGGTGTAAATAAATTTTGTTAAATTTGCATTGTGTACAATCAGCAACGGACCCAAAGCAGCCAATCCCACTGTAGCTCTTATCATTTAGTATAAATGGGAGTGTCGAAAAATTAAAAGTATCTTCTGATGGCGCCGCATGTACCTTAAAAATGAACGCGCACCTTTCCCAGCCGAAATAATCGACCATATTTTTTTCTTCTTCATCTTCCTGTGCCTGTTTACCAATGGAGGTTGGCTGTCAGCTCCGCATATTCTTCTTCATTATTTAGGTACCAAGCGTCTTTGAGGCTTGGTTCTATGACATTACCCCTAAATCACGTGTTTTAAAATACATTTTGCTCCCTAATGGCCATCGGTCATTATTTTTATGATTTTTTGAACTCTTAACATAGAAAAAAATCGCAAACATGTGTCTAAATTATCTTTAGATAATAAAAACTATATCAAAATTACTATCACTGAATGTGTTATTGACGTCGGATTTAAAAATTCTATTCTAGTTGTATTTCTGTCATTTCAAAAGTTCCTACTTTACCCTCGCTATTCTCAATAAGTCCCATACAAATCCGTGCGCCCGGAGAACCCGGCCTTAACACTGACTATGTCCGTCCATTCCCTGATATGATATTTTTCCTAGAAACCATAAACGAATGTAAAATATTGCCAGTATTATTGTTATTGAACCAGTTCCGAAATCGGTTTTGGGAATTATTTTGTCTCGAGTCAATTGTGGATTTACACAAGGTGTTTTTTAAGTTGCTCCTAAATATTTTTACAATTAAACAATCTGGTTGAAATTGCACATCTCGATTATGCACTAAATACTAATAATAATTTCAATTATCATCGTAAGTATGTAATCTTATTCATTGACTAGCTGACCCGATAGACGTTGTCCTGTCTTAACTATGAATGTTGTATTTAAATTCGTACGATTAATAAAAAATAAATCAATTTTCTTATTTGTTCTTTCATATGTACTTTCTCCTGACAATAACAAACACAACAATAAAAGAAATAGCGAAATTGGTCCAGACGTTCACGCATGGTGCCATAACCAAGGGATTTTTATTTACGAGTATACAGAAGACTAGCTGTTGCCCGCGACTTCATTCGCGTGGTAATATTTGTGTGTATTTTTCCGGGATAAAAATAGCCTATGTGCTAATCCAGACCATAATCTATCTCTGTGCAAAATTTCATCCGGATCCGTTCAGCCGTTTTTGCGTGTAAGAGTACCAAACATCCATCCATACATAGAAATTTTCGTATTTATATTAGTAAGGATGTAGGTAGCAATTTACATAAACATTAAACATTTAAACATTTTACATACAGGCACATACATTGCTTCTGGCCCCACACTAGGATACTTAATTTAATTTAATTTATATTTATTGCTTAATTCCTTTTGGAAACAGTCACACATGTGCTGTCACATCAATTTTATTTTTGTATCCGTACACTCTACTCAGCGACGTACCGGCGAGGGTGCGACTAAAATGTAAAGGTTGATGAGCTGTATCGGAGTCCGTTGGTATTTCTTAAGGTACAGCCCAACGCACTATCTGCCCGTAATCATAACCGTATTCTTCAATACTTTGAACTAACATCTCTGTTTACTGAAGGTAAGGTTTGACAACGCTTTAAAAAAAAGTACTATGACAGAGAGATATCGCGAAGGCTTCTGATTGGTGGTTTCTGTAGCCCACTTTTTCTGACCAATCAGGAACTGTCGCTGACGCTCCATACAAAGTCGACCTACCCTGGGTAAGACCACAGAACACGGTAAGACTAAAACCGAGGAAAGACTACCACATTGCCATGCAATAACTCGATGGGCACAGCATGTTTTTCTAGTTTGCTATGTCGGTAAAGCAGCAAACACCCCAAAAAGTTCCCGACTCGAAACACAGATGCCGCTACTTTACATAAATATTATGGTGAAAATTACGACTTTCAAAAATGACATTGGAGGTAACAAAACACGAGTTTGCCGGTTAGATTGATTTATAAAATTTTGCTTGAAAAAGTGTTAAAACTGAAGTGATATAAACGTAAGTAGTAAATCTATTAGCTTTAAAGTAATTCTATCGGTTCAACGTAAGACCAATTGATTTCAATAGTATTTTAATCGAAACAAATATCTGAAAATTGCAAGGTTGGGTAATACTATCAGTCTATCTGGGGCACAACAAACATTTATGATAGTCTTACAACGAATCAGATGTAGTAAACATCCGTAAAAAGTGTCTTTCTTTTCTCTCAATCATGTAAATAATTAACAGAATCCACGAGAAGCGAATACCAAAAACCTAGGATTGATATAATTGGCGCTAAAACGTTCGTTTTTGGCATAAATGCTATCTAGACCCGGGTCTTTGATCTTGGGATATCGGTTGTAGGTCCTAAAATCACTATTTAAAGATAGAGTATTATAGACACACTTTTCACAAAAACGATCTGTAAAAGAAAATATTTTTTTTCCATAGGTGGCGCTAGTAAACCTCATGAAGCCCCTATCGTTTATTATGTACCTAAAGGTGTGTCTCCTGCTAAAAAACATTACACAAAACATTCCATTTTCTCTGCGCAAAACATTTTCGTTGCTAGGGGAAGCTAAATAAAAATTTAATTTGGAGCATTGAAAACTGATTGTTTTGTGTAATGTTTCATGATAAACACGAGCAGGAGACCCGGCTTTAGATCTAAGATGTTGATATTGGTATACAATACCTTGTGCCTTGAGTAAAGAAGGCTGATTAAACTTTATAAAGAAGCGGTTATTACATATTTGGTTACTATATTATTATAATTTCAATTTTTGTTATATTTAATAAAAAAAAAGATTCTGCATTTTTTGATAATTTCATAAGACTTTCCTGGTTCTGCACCCCTGATTTTAATGATATGTTAGTCTTCCCCGAAATCAATAAAAACACACATAAATACAAAACTGAACCTTATTTTGTTTGATAGGTATACAGTTTAAAATAAAAATGGTCACTTTAAATGTAATGACTTTTCTGTCAGAACTTAAGAAAGTATCTTTGTTTAGATAATAAAAAGTACTGTTAGTCTTACCCCGTTAGTGGGGTAAGACTAGCAGTTTAAACATTCTTTAGATTTCCCTAAATATGGTCTGGTTTGAGTAAACATCCGTAAAAATCTCTACACTTCTATACAAAAACCGTTAGTTATTTTTTTCATTTAAACGTAAGACATAACATTTCGTCGTAAGAACCAAACTCTGTCTAAATGTCTAACAGTAAACTATGTTCGCCGTGTGGCGCCGGATTAAGAATAGCGTCACTCCATTTCCTTCCATGGATGTCGTAGAAGGTGACTGAGGAAATAAATTACCAGGAGACGGGCAGCAGCGTCTTCTTGAGATTCCAACCGCATACTGCGATCGCCAACCCGCTTGCCAAGCGTGGCGATTATGGCAAACACCGATCATGAGTGTAACCAATATACCCAGCCACCCAGTCCCCGGTGGCCCCGCTATTCCTGGATACGGTAGCGGTCATAATAACGGAGGGGCAGGAGGTGCGAAGAATCCCCGGCAGAGATTCGGCTACCAGAAATGACTACTCGACTTGGTAACATACAACTCGAGGACAGCGAGGACTGACGCAAAATTAGAGGAGCTGGAAGAGGAAATCAGCAAGTTGCTGTGGAATATCATAGGATTGTCAGAAGTTCGTAGAGAGGACGAGGACACGATATAATCCGGCAACTTACCGTACTACCGGGAAGACACATTTTCGCGTCCAAAATACCTCAGTGTCCCAAGACAAACGTGTAGGTCGATCGCCACTAGCTGGCCTGAATTGGAAGCTGCCTCAAACCACCGTCAGAAGTGGTTAATCTGTGATCGAAGAAGAAGTAGATTACCTAATCCACAAAATACCTGAGTATTAATTAACTTAGTTATTTTCCTAAAAATTTCAAAAATGTTTCAAAAATGTAAAAGTCCGAAATTAATTCCAAATTCCGATACCAGAATGGCATTGAAACATAAGAAAAAAACTGAGTCGGCGAAATTTTTGTGGCTTTTCTCCAATTTTTTTATAACAAAGGCATCTTCAACTTCTTAAAACGATTTGAGGATTGCTCTGACACTCGGGGTAAAATTCCTTAAAAATGCGAAGGGTCAATGACTTTCAAAGATTTCCATCAAAAACCTATATTTTTTATTTTTTATCGACCTTAAAAAATCCGAGGTGGTGTTAACATTGAGCTATTTATTTTACAATATGAATTTATACCTATGTACCTATTTTCGTTTAGAAATCTAGTTTATGTAGTTTATTTTATATTTTGTTTTGTTAAAATAGATTGTTAATTAGGCTTTGTGTAGTGTATTTTGTACACTTGTAAAGAAAGACCCGTTTTTCACTGCTTCTCCTATTCTTAAAGGTTTGTTGGAACGAAAGAAATCTCTTACAGAGATTAGCTCGCCTTTGTACACTATACCTTTTCTATCTAGGATGGCCTGTGCTATGGTAACCAGGCAAGGACATCACAAACATTGAAATACACCCAGACTGAGGTCATTGTACAAATGTAAGAAATGAAATCGAACCCACGACCTCCGCCATAGTAATTAGACGTAATACCGCTGGGCCAACGAGGCAGTCAAGATGCAGATAAGTATACCTAACACTTTTTTAGGAAACGTTTGGAATCAATGAAAAAATTATATCTAATATGTTTATATATATGTTTTTTTTATTATTAGAATAACTTGATTTTTTGCATTATTTGGGACCCCGAAAACCCCGAAAAATATATTTTTGTGGTTTCATTTTTTAACAAGCTGACTCGGCAAACGTTGTTTTGCCATATTAATTAGCCTACGACCTATTCTCAGACCTACCAAATATTACACAAAACATTTCATAACAATCGGTGAAGCCGTTTCAGAAGAGTTCGAAAACATACACTGTGATGTTTATTTATTAGATAGATGACCCCGTGAACTTCGTATCACCGACGTCAACCGTTTTTTTTTCTTCTCACCGTTTAAACCTTCCCTGGAGTTCCATAAATATATAAAAACAACAATTAGCCAAATCGGCCCAGCTGTTCTCGAGTTTTAGTGAGACTAACGAACGGCAATTCATTTTTATATATAAGATAGTGTGTATTGTAGGTATTCGTATGTATGTTGATGTATTTGGTTGGTATATTGAAAACTATACTCTACTGAAATAACTCTTTCCTAGCACTACACCTTCCACTATAGAAAATAATCATTATTAATAAGCCCGCCTTTGTACAAATAAGCTTATTGTGCAATAAATAATTTTCTAATTTAATCTAATATTTAGTGCCCTGCCCCTTAATCAAGGTCATTGTCTATCTCAATTCAAAATTTTGTCCCTTGAAACCTTTTCTCGGTTGTATTAAATTTACTGTTATATTATTCTGCCTCACCACGCCGTCTCCCGTCGGCGCAGCTTGTCGCTCGCTCAAACTCATTCCAGGTGGAATAGAATACTCAATGTAAAACAGTGATTTGTAATTTAAATCTGTTTGACAAACGCAGCATATCGACGATCTAAGCCAAATCGCTAGTAGCGGCTGTATGAGGATGGCGTGCTCGGGGAGGCTAATGTCCAACATGAATGCTCACAATCATCATTTATATAGTTTTATTGCGATATCGTGCCCGGCGGACATCGTCGCAAGATCGTGTTATTCTCTGGCAGTCAAAAGTCTGTCTAGCTATCACGGTTCATGAGATACAGCCTGGTGACAGACAGACAGACAGAAAGACTGCCAGACAGTGAAGTCTTAGTAATAGGGTCCCGTTTGGCACCCTTCAGGTACGGAACCCTAAAAAAGTTCCGGTCACCGGTCCGAAACGTAAAGATTTTACCCCCCATTTGTCCGGTGCTAAAAAAACGAAATTAAAAAGCAATGATTTGTAATAAACATAAACAATATTCATACATTTTTCATCTTTTATGCAAATATAAACTATGCGTGGTTATTCGTGGTGGGTTGTTTGCTTGTATGAGAATCTTATAACATTTCGGAACGCAACTATCGGTAGTTATTTTGTAAGTTTGCGCTATTATGCTGGCTATTATGTTTACTTCTGACACTATTATTCTGAATAATAATTTGAATATGTACCTATTTAGTTCAATTATACTACATTACTGCAGCGGCCAGCAAAAGAGGCAGTGATGGACGAACGTGGAAATGAGGGCCGAGGCGAAGCCGAGGCACACATACGTGAGTCCATCAATGCCTAGTTGTGGCCAAGGCTTGTATATGATTTTTCTCAAATAATGCGCGGAAATTAAAACTAAGTAGTACTAAGGCAGAACTTTTTATTTGAAAAATATTTTTCTTTCGATTTTGGCGCTAACCAGTTTTTTATTGCGGCTCTGGCCGCCTCTTGAATAAGTTCATTCAAAATAAGTTCATCGCAATCATTTTCATCACTTGAACTCATTCTGTTAAATTCAATAAACTTTCAAAATCAGACGAACCACGAACGAACAACAATAATTGTCCCCCGCGATCGTCGCATTCCTAACGTAGCGAGGCGCGCCGACGTTAGTGTCTAGGAAGAGGTTCTCCTGGGTTTGGAGCCGCTTTTTGTTCGACTCCGAGACTAGTGCGAACCATGCCGGCGCAGCTTACGTGGGGCGGGGCCTGACATAGGTCTTGTAGACCCCGAGCTTCGTTCGCAGAGGGAGGCGGGACGTGTAGATTAAACGCAGCTGCGCGCGCGCCACCTTCACCTGGTTGACGACTGCGCTGACGTGCGCAGCCATCGTGAGTCCATGGTCGATGGTGACCCCCAGGTACTTCACCTGGTTCTGTCACTCGATGACCACTCCGTGGAGCCGGAGCGGCGGCGGCGGCGGGTGGCGGTGGGCAGCTTCCCTGGGGGACGCCGGCGAGGATGTGGTGTTACTCGGACACGGCGTCCTCCACCGCCGCGCCACTCTGAAGCGGCGATCTCTCAGGAACGAGGCCACGACTGTCGAACGCCCTCCATATCCAGGAGTACTGCGACGGTGCACTCCTTTTTGCTAAGGCGCACCGTCATGCCGTGCAGTACCCTGGCGAGCTGAAGCGTCGTCGACTGCTCAGGCCGGAACCCGAACTGTTCCGGACGAGGCTGGATGTGCGGGAGCAGGCGATGCAGCAGGAGCTTCTCGAACACCTTCGAGAGGGTGCACAGAAGCGTGATGGGCCTGTAGCTTTCGGGTTTCTGTGGGCTCTATTATGAGATATTATGTATGCCATGTGTATGGATAGATTTATTTGAGTTTTTCTGTCTTCTGTGGTACAAAAGCAATGCCACTTCAATCTAAGTTTGTCGCAAGTTCTTCATTTGTGTTGAGAGAAGACGGAAATTACTTTGAAAAATCAACAAAGGTTTCTATTATTCCTAATTATCTAAAGGCTTGTAAACCGATAATAAAATTCAATATCAAAGGGCCATAAAATATGAAATATTTAATTATTGCATTCCCTTCCTTGTATCTATCGGCCGCTATCTACCTAGTTATACAGCTTGATTTGAAATTGTTAGCAATATTTCGGGAAATTTACTTTTTATCATCATTCCGTTTCGTGCATAGTAACCGAGTGCACGCGCACTAAGTTGAGTGAAACCAGTGTTGCCCAACCTACGGAACACGAGTTGTGTTTTCTACCTTACTAATAGGTAACATGTTTGTGTGTGGTGGTTGTGACAATGAAACCGAAGATGGAGCTCAGTGTACTCAGTGTGAGCTATTCTTTGATTATGGTTGCGCTGGAATTACTGAGGCTGGTTACAGGAGACTTGGCGAAAAGAAGCGTAACATGTGGCGTTGTCCCAAATGCAAGATAAGTGGATACCCATCCGCTTCCATAAATACCGACTTGGCCAGTTCTGCTTCTGTAAGTACCGACGACACTCCAATATCTCCTGCACCGCAAGTTCCGCTTACGTTGGAGCACGTTATGAAACGACTAGACGGCTTGTCCCAACAATTGGCACCGCTGAAAAGCCTTGAAACCGGTGTAAAGTCCATTAAGAGTGACATGGCGAATCTTAAAACCTCATTAGAAGCCATCAACACTAAGGTTCAAGATCTTGACAAAAGAGTGACTAAAATTGAAGAAATTAATCAGCAAGGTTCGTCACCACTGCTAGACAAGATGTCCCAACTCGAGGAAGCCTTCGAAACTAAGGAGTAGTGGCTAAGATCGAATAACGTTGAGATTAAAGGCATACCGATCAAGCAGGGTGAAAATCTTTTCACCATACTGTTTAAAGTGGCCGATGTGATCGAGTATCCAGTCACCAAGGATAAAGTCAATTTCATCGCTAGGGTGCCCATTCGTGATGGAGTGCAGTCTTGAGGCCAGACTAGAATCAAACCGATAATAGTATCCTTCACAAGTCGATATGACAAGGAAAACTTTATAGCTGCCAGTAAGACATTTAAGAACCTATCAACCACTGACGTAGGACTACAGGGTTCCAGTCGTATTTACATAAACGATCACCTTACCGTCAAACAAAAACAACTGCTATCTGCTGCTAAATCACTGGCTAGGGAGAAGAATTTTCAGTTTGTATGGGTGAGCTATGGAAAAATCCAGATGCGACGAGATCAAACATCTCCCAAGATCCTGATCAAGTCTTCCGACGACCTTGCGAAGCTTCAATAACCGAAGTGCTTTTTTACGTTCTATTTTTCTTAATAAGTTTGAGAACCAGTGTACTCTCCTACCAAATGGCCAACACTTGTCAACGCTATTCATTAACTTGTTTTTTGCGCTACACACACCAGCGCGCGTCGCCGTTCTCGTTTTCTTCATTTATTTACAAAAACAACAAAATAAAACGAACCTTATATGCCTATTAATAGAAACTAATCTCCTAAGTTACGATCCACTGCCACTATTTGCCATAGTATACCTAATCACCTTTATCTCTTTGTTTGCTTGTTACCTCGGCCGACCGATTGATAAAAAGATGATTTCTTGCCTACTGTCTATTCACCTAGTTATTGCTTATTATGTTGCCTACTTATTTATCATGTTTCTATACAATGTCGGGACTTAACATTTACTATCAAAATACTCGCGGACTGCGCAGCAAAACGAATACCTTTAAACGTAATCTGCTACTTTGCAACTACGATATTATTTGCCTAACGGAAACGTGGTTGTTGGATGGTATATACGATCAAGAACTGTTCGACAGTAGGTATTTTGTGTGGAGGCGCGACCGGAATTACGATCTGACGAATCAATCCCGCGGAGGTGGCGTGCTTATTGCGGTAAGGCGCGATCTCTCGACTTCTGATCGCCCGGAGTGGCGGTCATCAGCGGAGGATATTTGGGTCACGATTACCTTACGAAATAGAGGTTCCAGAGATCTGATAACCCTTCATATTTGCAACTTATATTTGTGTACTCAGAGCCGGGGTAATTCTTTTTCAACTCAACTTTCCAACTTTACTGATAAGCTATTCGATATTGTCTCAGCTACTCCCAACGATGCATTTTTAGTTTTAGGAGATTATAACTTACCCAATGTCGATTGGACACCTCAGTCAGCGAACCTTGAACCTTTTAATGTATAAGGAGGAGATAGTCAGTTACACTTTTTTGACACCTTAGTGCAATGTAATCTCTTACAGTATAATAATATAAGAAACTGCAACGATAGGATTCTTGACTTAGTATTTAGTAATTGTATTCTTAAAATTGCATCATGTAATGATCCTCTCGTACCGGAGGACCCACATCATAGGTCGCTTGATATCAAGGTTGAATTTATTCAGGTCTTGCCCTTGAAAGAAAAACCAAGAGTTAAATATTTTTATAATTCTGGCAATTACGAAAGTATATGTTCCGAACTACGAAGTATTAACTTTACTGGGCCTCGACTTTATATGGTATCTCTCTTGATTCAGCAGTAAAAAAATTCTATGATATTTTATATAAACTCCGCGATAAATTCATACCTCATAAATTATTATCTGTTAATAAATGCCCACCGTGGCATAGCCCGGCCTTAAAAAAGATACTTAAAGAAAAGCGCAAGTTTTATAAAAAATTCAAGACATATGGCAATCTCGGAGACTTTAATACGTTCACGCTACTCAAAACGCGGGCAATTGCAGTGGAGAGGGAATGCTTTCAGATATTTATCAAAAATACCGAAGAATCAATTATTAAAAACCCCAAAGCATTTTGGTCCTATGTAAAGTCATTAAAGCATGCTAATGGCACATATCCTTCTTCAATGTATTTTAATGATACTATAGCTAATAATGGCAAAGATATTTGCGATCTTTTTGCGAACTACTTTCAAACAACCTTTCTTCCTCCCAATAGCCCAGACCCCACTACCTCCCAATGCATAAGAAATGATGAACATGTTATCCATCCGATGAGCAAGACAGTTAGTATTGGAGAGGTGGAGGTTGAGCCTAGTCACATTTTGAAACTACTGAAATGCTTAGACTTAGCGAAAGGTGCGGGGCCAGACGATATACCCCCGATTTTAATTGTTAAATGTGCCTCATGTATAATAGTCCCACTATGCATACTTTTTTGTAGATCCTTGGAGGAGGGTATTGTGCCATCATTATGGAAATCAGCCTTTGTTACACCTATACACAAAAAAGATGATAGAAATAGCATAAATAATTATAGGCCAATATCGAAGCTATGTATTTTTTCAAAAGTATTTGAACGCATAGTATACCAACAAGTTTACGCGGCTCTTAGTATATCTTTTATTCCGGAACAACACGGGTTCTTGCGCAAACGCTCTACCACATCAAATCTAATTCTCTCATGTGAGTACATTTCAGATAAAATGCAGGCAGGCGGCCAAGTAGATGTAATCTTTACTGACTATAGTAAGGCTTTTGATCGCATTGACCACTCACGTCTCTTACATAAACTAGGCGAGGCTGGCATTCATGGCAACTTATTCAGATGGTTTGCCTCTTATATAGACAACCGGTCACAGGCAGTTGCTATCAGATCAATGGGTTCTTGTCATCGTGGACGCCGGTACCGTCAGGTGTGCCGCAGCGCTCTTTACTTGGCCCCTTATTGTTTGTCTTATTTTTGAACGACATCTATTCATGTTTTAAATGGTCCAAATTTCTCCTTTTTGCCGATGACATGAAGATTATTAAACAAATAAGCAATGTTACCGACTGTCACCAGCTACAGGAGGATCTTTTAAGATTCGAAAACTATTGCGAATTAAACAAGCTGGACCTAAACGCTTCAAAATGTTTTAAGATGTCTTTTACTCGAAAAACTAACGTAACAAATTTTAACTATATTATTAAGGGTCAACTATTGTTAAATGTTACTTCTATAAGAGATCTGGGTGTGATTCAGGATTACAATCTCAAATATGACTATCACATAGAATCAGTCGTTAAAAAGGCCTCTAGATCTCTGGGCTTTGTCATAAGATGCAGTTCTAAATTTAACAATATTAAAACTATTAAAATACTTTACTGCTCGTTCGTTCGTAGTATACTGGAGTACGCATCACAGGTTTGGAACCCACGTTACGCTTGCTATGTTGATAGAATTGAGTCAATCCAGAAGAGATTCTTAAGATATTTACAATTTAAATCTAATACAATGGATAACGATTATCTATCGCGTTGCGTAAGACAACATTTCTTACCGCTACAGGTTCGTAGGAGTGTATCCGATCTCATCTATCTCCTTCAAATAGCCAATGGTTCCATAGATAGCCCTGAATTACTAGCTAATATTAAAATTGTTGTGCCTGCAAGGTCCAGTTCGCGGAGATCAATGAGATTGCACGTTCCCGTTGCAAAGACTAACTATAGACAAAATAGCTTCTTTGCACGAGCGAGTAATCTATTTAACTCTTTATAAGTGATAGTTTAGACATTGATCTATTTAATTCAAACATAGCCACAGTAAGGCAAGAGATCGTCAAACATCATTTCGGTTCCCTTTCTGATGCATGAACAAGAAGTATTCTCTCTGGAGATAGGTACCTAGTTATTTAATTTGGTCTTATGGCAGTGGTGAATTTTCTTTTTCTAATTTGCGAACATTCAACGACGCGCCCTTGGTGTTGTAGAGTGTAAGTGTGGTGTAGACTTACTTTAAATTTTTTATTCACTTGCACATGTTTGCCACTTAGTTACTATATGCGGAAACTTATTCTTAGCTTATGTGTAGTTATTCTAAGTCTCTGTCCATTTATTATGTAAGCTGCAAGTTTCCCAAATAAATAATAATAATAATAATAATAAATAATAATAAAGAGTTTGAGTGTGCAATAATAGTATATTAATTATTTTAGCAGTAATGGCACGTAATGGCGTGCCATATTGTGAATATTTGTGATTTCTAACCTTTGGTTCGAAACTGCGAGTCCAAATCAAAATGGTAGGAAGTATATACCTAACATAAAATTTAAAATTTTTTTCTCTATGTTAAATGTTTGAGAGTCTGACGACCGATCTACGTATACATGCAAATAAACAATTTATTTGGCCATGGCCGACCATAAAACGTTCGAGCGACGGCTTTCTTTATGATACTGTTCTAAAGTAATTTTGGGAAAGAAAACAATTTTTGACGTGCAATTTTTTTTCAAAGTCGTTGGAGTGTTTATGTCCTTTTTTTCTCCAAATGATCTAAATTTTGAAACGGACACCTAGTTTTACTTGTGACTTTCAATAAGTCACAGTTTCTGTGTTACGTTGAATAATTTTTTATTTTACTTGAATTGAATAAATCATGATTATAATGTCTCCTTAAAGGCGGTGAACGAATTCGGGTCACCCAGTAGAGTTTTATGTTCTTACTTTATTCTATTACCTAGTCAAAAGCTAGCAATGGCCACAGTCTTGTCTAAATCTAATCAATAACCAAGTATTTTATATATGAGATCAACTAGAGCTTATTTTATGAGTTGGCACATATCTCTATCCGTATTAGTTTTCTGGCAAAAGATTGTGAGTTAATTTTGTTGCCACTTCTAGAATATCCGGAGGCTATCCATTTTTAACTTTTAATTTATTAAATTAAATTCACGCGTACGTGTATAATCACAGTGATTTTGCCGCCATTAAAATTTAACCAATGAGAGCGCAGCTGCGCGCTTCAATAAAACGCGACCAACCTGATTGGCCCTGCAATCAAGTTGGTCGCGTTTTATTGATGTTATAATGAGATTTTACGATATCGATGTGAATATTATACCATCATGTGAAATTGCTTAAATTGAGTGTTTTGTTGTCTGCGCTATAATAGTAGTACCTAATTATAAGTCAAGTATTGAAAACATAAGTAGAATGTTACAACATTAGTGTAGATAAAAAGTCTTATGTCTAAAGCTTAAAACAAAGTTAAAATTATATAATAGAAAAGAGTCTTAATGTTAAAACTGTTAAAAATTTATACAATGAAATGTCTTGATGTTAAAATTATTAAAACTAAAATCTTAAATCTTAGCTAAGTGGAAAATAAAACAAAAAGTCAAAATATAAAAAGAAATAAAAAGTAAAAATGAGAATCCAATTCTCTGAGTACCCCGACGCCTTATCTCTGTCTACTCCTAAGAGTAGTGACAAGCAAGGCGCCGGGGTTGTAAATAACGTTAAAAACATAAAAGTACAAATGTCAAGAATTAAAATATTAAAATAAAAACAGAAGTCAATGTAAAAATAAAAACATAAGCAGTAAAGTATAAAACTTTTGGAAACTTTTCCAATATTTATCGCCCTCCTCTCGTCCGGCCTGTCTGAAAGCAAAAATGTGTTGAAGATAATGATAAAAATGAACAATAAAAACAAGATAAAAATAAAAACATGGTCAAATCCGGCCCCCATTAGCCTTAGAGGCCGCGCGCGTCACCCCCAGGGCGAAGGGCAGGAAGACTTCTCGACTCTTGGAGTCGGCCATAAAGGTGGCGAATGCCTCGCACCTCACCGCCGCTCCCAGGAGTATCTCGCAATCGGCCCGAGCAGCTCCAAAACGGGGGCACTCCTCCAGCAGGTGCTCCAGCGTTTCGGGAGTCACGTCATCACAGATGCAGGACGGACTCCCCGCGAGCTTGAACCTGTAGAGGTACGCTCGAAAGCCGCCGTGCCCCGTCAGGAGCTGCGCCTTGGCATTGCACATGGTGAACTTGCCAAGGACTTTGTGGGCCGATGCGACATCCGGGAAGAACAGTGAGGTGACGCGGCCTGTGGCAGACTCGCTGTAGCGGTTCTGCCACTTTGCCACTGTCTCCCCGCTGTCTCCCGTCTCACCTGCAATAAGCAGCTGTTGTAAGCATTATGGAACAAATAAATCAAATGAAACCTAAGTAAGTAATAAATTAACTAAAGGTAAGCTGATCCCCAGTGCGGAATACCTATGACTTGGTTTTCTATGTTATGTACATTTAATACAAGCAATACCACTCGCTAACGGTGAAGGAAAACATCGTGAGGAAACCTGAGTGTTTGAGCTATTCACATACCTCAGAGAGAAGGCCTGTGCCCTACAGTGGGACGTATATTGGCTGCTTATGTTATTTAAGCTTATTAACTATATATTGTGGTCGCTCATTATCTGCCAAAATTCACTATGCAGTCATCTGTGAATGTCAGTGAGCACGTGAATGCCATTCTCGATATTCAGAACCCAGTCGCTTCGTCGACTGTCCCAAAAACTTGAGAGCTGGGATGAGAGGAAAAGAGATCTCTCTTCTTGTTAATAAGGCGGCCCCTCAAGGAGCAATTCGCATACAAACGTAGGTAATTTGGTTTTAATTCACAAACGACATGCAATTAAACTTTATCAAAATGTTCAGAGGACACAAATCAAGGTTTGCTCGTGCTTACAACTGAGAATAACAGACTAAAAAATAAAGTAGAGCATCAGAAGACTTTACATAGAAACTAACAAGCACAAGCAGGCCCTCTTTCCCACTGGGCACTCTGGGCACGTGCCCAGGGCCCCGCAATCGGTAGGGGCCCCCTTGATCCTGCCAGATCACCAAACGATAACGATTTTATTGAGAAAGTATTGCGTTAGGTATATTGCTTACTATTTTCTTGGTCTAATCTTACAAAATAGTGTTTTGTCAAGGTTGTAGGGGCCCCATTATCGTAATGTGCCCAGGGCCTCCAATAGAAGAAGAAGAAGAAGAAGAAGAAGAAAGACATTTATTATACCAACAAGATACATCACAGAAACAACATAAGCACATAAGTAACATAATATGCACAACACAGAAGGAAAACTAAATACACAACAGACAAAACGAATAAATAAAATAGGACTATAGATGTAGCCTGTGGTGTATCTACATTGCCACAAAAGGCAGCTGACTCAGCGTTGTGCTAAGGAAGTGATCCCTCAGCGCTGATTTTCAGTCAGTGCCTACGGTAACCCATAATTGTACTACGGAGTGCGTGCCGTGGTGCAGTTAAAGAATTAAGTCAAATTAAATAGGTTAAAGACGGCCCTGTTCACTAGGCAATAATTTCATTTTGATAAGTTTATGTCAAAGCTTTCCAAACCTCGATTTGTATCCTCACGTACCTATTGGTAAAGTTTCATTGCGATCCCCGGATCGCATGTCGTGTGTAAATAAAAACCAAACTACATTTGTACGGGAATTGCATCCCTAAGAGGATGATCCATAAGTTCACTAGCGCCACCAATGAAAAAAAAACATCTTTTGTTTAGATCAATTTTGCAAAAAGTGCCAGATCAATCTCTCGATCATGTTAATAGTAATTTTTAGGACCCAGGTTTACGGCCATCATCATCATCTTCAGCCCACCGCGCCCACTACTGGGTGCCTATAGGCTTTTTCCCCCAAATGCCATCTTTCACGGTCCCTTGCCGTTCGCATCCACGGGCCCTCCGCCGACTCAACTAGGTAGGTAGTTAGTGAGCCTCATTTTTGGAACTGGTTGTCGAACTGTTTAAAATCGGACGTCCCATAGCTTTATAGGAACCATTCTACACACTTGCTACCTATCCTTACCTACGTATACCTATCTCTGAAAAGTAGACTGCTTAAAAGCCAATGGAAACGAATTCCGATAACAAAGTATCCTGATAAACCTATCTGTCTAATGTTATTTATTATGATTATATTGCACCCTTTTCTGGATATAAATTGGGATTAACTTTAATGGGCAATAAACTTTAGCACGATTATCTATAACTGTTTTACGGTTCTATCAATTAGGTATAGTCGGCTACACCGACCTTTACACGCTACTCGTTGCGTTACGGGCGACATCGACATTGCAACAAAACCGCATAGGTCAACCTGCCGTCTAAGGTTGAGAGGAAGAAGATATGGATTGTGTCCGAAAATTGTAATCCATGTGGTTTTGCGGGTCGCGTAATCTAGGGATATATTAGTCACGCGTCACGTGAACTCACGTGTCTTATGTGATCTCAGGTGACGTGAACTCAGCATCTTAGCATGGGTAGTACGACCACCGACGACGCTAGTGACGCGTTTTAAATGTGAAATGTCGCGACTTTTCAGTAGGTACATTAATTATCAAATTCTGACATTTTTGCGTCACAAATCACGCCATCGTACTACCCCTGCAGGTGACCATGAATTTTAGTTGTATGAAATAGGTAAGTACATACAACTAAAAGTCATGGTTCACTATGACAATTCGACAATCGAACATTGCAAAATCGATTAACCCACATCAACAAGTAGGAAGTCTGGCTATGCAATGAACATTAAAAAATAATAATTGTACCTAGTCTTGCGTTTGCCATATCAATACCCAATTTTGACAGGTCGAGGTAGCTCGAGGCAGTTAGAATAGAATAGAAAAAAATATTTCAAAGACAAAACACACATAAAATAACAAGAGTACAATTATGGTGCTTATAAGAAAATCACAACAATATTTCTTAAATCAGATTAAACTAGAAAAATTATTTAAAATAAATAAAGTTACACCAATATAGTGGGTGTGACGATGTGTGCCATGGCTTTAAAAAAGAAGAAACCGGCCCTAAACTGCTAGAAGTGCCTAGTTTTACACACTAACAAACTTTGTAGACAGTCCTACAGTCCTATAGATTTAATATTAAAATTAGCATTAAAACTTAGTATCAAAATTAGCTATGGTCTCTGTCTCCCTCCGGGGTACAAGCGTGAGTTTATGAATGTATGTAGGTAGCTGTCTGTCTGTCGCATTAGGCGCATCCTGTAAAGATAGATAAATATTGACCCTCATTAGGTCCTATCGTAGTGCAGTTGACAGCACATCATTCTTTACATTATTGAGTTCTGTTTGTGATTAAATAATTTTAAATTCGTTATATCTACTTTTGATTTTATATATTGATGGTATAGCTAAATAACCAAAGTTAAGTGTTGCAAAATGTTAGGGTTCTAGCAACGATAATTAAAAAGATATAAAGCAGAATAAAAACTGTGTAATGACACATATTTCCCCAATATACTTTGATTCAATGACCGACCCCAAAATAAATGAATGAACTCGAAATCATTCGCAATTATCCACAGATAGACCGATATCTTCAGAAATCGTAATTTTAATGACACTACCGCCAGTTTCTCGTACAGTAACACGCTGTTAATCTACTCTTAACAGCAGTCAATTGACCAAATGCATACAAAAAAAAACCACTGACAGCTGTTAACGGTAGATTAACAGCTTGTTACTGTACGAGAAACCGGGGGCTAGGTACCTACCTATCTATCAGCAGCGCCACTAAAATAAGAATTAGAAAAACTGGAAAACCATACAAGGAACAAACATTTTATTATTAGGAAATAGCCTCTTATCGAGTTGTTGTTTCACTAATTGGGTATTATTAAGGTAACCTTGTATAATCTACATTAGTGCGGATAGCAGGTAGGTACATATTAAAAATTTTTGGCGGGTTTAATAACCGTAATTTGTGAAATTTATACGTATGATAAAATCGATAACGTTAAACTGAGTGATATAAATACCGCCTGAAAATCGCAGAAACGTATAGTCAATTCTTTGACAAGGGCCTAAAAAGGTAAGGAAATCCCATTTTTTTATTTCATTTATTGTAAAAAAGTAGAGTGTATCACAGTGAAAAATAACCTCTTCGTCTTCTCCTCAGACCTCAAGATGAAATACTTCATTGCCTTCGCCCTGATCGCCGCTGTGGCTTCGGCCGCCATCGTTAGGCCGAGCCCCGTCTCGGATGAGGTGGCTGAGATCCAGCAGATCATCGCCGCTATCCAGAGCCCCAGCACTGACCCCGCCACCGCCGCCGCCCTCGAGGCGATACTCCAGGACGCTCTCGGCGTCGCATCGCCCGTCGCCGTTGGCCCCGCCATCGTTGACTCCGTGCCAGAATTCCAGCCCATCGCCGTTGGCCCCGCCATCGTTGACTTCGTGCCCGAGTTCCAGCCCATCGCCGTTGGCCCCGCCATCGTTGACTCCGTGCCAGAATTCCAGCCCATCGCCGTTGGCCCCGCCATCGTTGACTCCGTGCCCGAGTTCCACCCCATCGCCGTTGGCCCGGCCATCGTTGACTCCGTGCCCGAGTTCCAGCCCATCGCCGTTGGCCCCGCCATCGTTGACTCCATGCCCGATTTCCAGCCCATCGCCGTTGGCCCCGCCATCGTTGACTCCGTACCCGAGTTCCAGCCCATCGCTGTCGGCCCCGCCATCATTGACTTCCCCGTTCCCGACGGCGGCGCCTTGACTGAAGTGGAGCCCTCCCCTGTCGCCGTGGCCCCCGCCGCGCCCGCCCCCGCTGCGCCCGCCCCCGCCCAGGCCAGCTCCCCGCTGGTGCAGATCATCCTGAACATCAACTCTAACTCTGACGCCACCCCCGTCGCCGTGGAGGGCTCTCCCGCCATCGTCGCCCCCGTTGTGCCCGTCTCCCCCGTGCAGGTGGTGGACCAGGCCCCCGAGATGCCCGTCTCCCCCGTGCAGGTGGTGGACCAGGCCTCCGAGGTGCCAGTCGGCCCCGTGGTGGTAGACCAGGTCCCCGTGATCGTCGCTCCCGTGGTGGTGGACCAGGCCCCCGTGATCGTCGCCCCCGTGGTTGTGGACCAGGTCCCCGTCAGCCCCGTGCAGGTCGTCGACGTCGTGCCCGAGATCGTCGCCGTGGCGGAGCCTATCGTCCCTGCCCCCGTCTCCCTCCCCGACACCCTCAACTAAGCGGTGCATTGACTATAGCGTACCATCTTTGTGTACTATGTTGAACAATGTAAATAACACCTTTACTATAATATTGTTTCAATATACTGAACTAAAAATATAATTACAATTTTTTTTTATTCTTCCTATGAATGCGTAGTTCGGCACAAATTAAGGCCCAGTTCCATTTTTAGGGTTCCGTACCTCAAAAGGAAAGACGGAACCCTTATAGGATCACTTTGTTGTCCGTCCGTCTGTCTGTCAAGACCCTTTATCTTGGAAACGCGTAGAGGTATCGAGTTGAAATTAAAACCATATACTCAGGTCTATAGTCCCTTGAAGAATTTAAAAATCAAACTTCTAAGTTGACGTAAAAATAAAAAATAAATTAATAATTAATAAAAACCGACTTCGAAACCCTACAGCACTAAAAAGTTAGAAATAATTTAAATAATAAGAAGTATGTATACATGTAGGTATTGTAGAAGTATAAGGAGTCGGTGCCCAAAATATATGTGTCAATCTACTGGTGGACATAGGCCTCTCCCAAGACACGCCACTGAGCCCGATCTTCGGCTCTTCTTTTCCAGTTACTGCCCACCGCTTTGCGAATGTCGTCGCTCCACCTGGTCACAGGGCGTCCTACGCTACGTTTACCGATTCGCGGTCTCCACTCTAGAACCAGTCTACCCCAACGGTTGTCGGTCCTGCGGCAGATATGACCAGCCCACTGCCACTTCAGTTTACTAATCCGTTCAGCTATGTCGATTACTTTAGTTCTCTGGCGAATCGCTTCGTTTCGGATTCGATCCCGCAGAGAAACACCGAGCATAGCTCTCTCCATAGCTCGCTGAGCGACTTTAAATTGGTGGACTAGTCGAACCGTGAGTGTCATGTGGACACTCGGCTCCCTAGTCATGACGGGTAAGATGCACTGGTCATGAAACTGGGCACCGACTACAAATTTATACTTCTACAGTACCTACATGTATACATACTTCTAATTATTTAAATTATTTCTAATTTTTTACTGCTATAGGGTTTCGAAGTCGTTTTTATTTTTTATTAAATTTTTTCATTTTTAAATTTTTAGTGGGGAAGCGGGAGAGATATATATAAGACCCTTATAACCATAATTTACCCTATTTAATTCGTTGCTTTAAAATTTGACGTTCTCAATTTCAATCTCCGACAGTCTTCACCAGAACATCACCAAATTATGTACCTTGGGACTATTTTTACGCTATTTTATGAAACATACGGATATTACTAAAGGATGTGCCCCATTAGGCCTTATTTACTGCTGTCCATTGAAGAGTTCCGTTCTCCATCTCTGAAAGTCTTCATCAGATCTTCACCAAATTAAAATGGGACCAATGGGACATTATACCTATGTGTTCGAACAAAAACATTATTGTAGAAATCGGTTAAGATTTGACGAAGTTATGCGAAAACATAGCCAAAAAAGATATAAAATATATACGCGTCGAATTGATAACCTCCTCCTTTTTTTAAGTCAGTTAAAAAGGTACGGCCGTTTATGCCGCAAAAAAAACTTATATTTCGACACTCAAGGGAATGAAACTGGTACTTTCCGCTGACTAAGAACTATGAAATTTGGCGAGTAATATCAACTTATACTACAAATAGAGAGAAAAATCTGAAATCTATGCACTTTTAATTAAATCATAAAAAAGTTGTCTTTGTAGTTCGGGGAAAGCTCGGAAAAAACTGCAAGACTCAATTCCTGAACTATTATGTTAGTACCTACAAATTTGTACGGAACCCTTGGTAGGCGAGTTCGACTCGCACTTGTCCGGTTTTTAGAAGTAAAAGTAGAAGAAATATGTATAGAAGAAATATCGCCATATAAAAAAGAAACCGAGAAACTTTGAATGGAGGGGAGTATGTTATCAGGTTCTTCATTCATATTAGTAGAAACTTACTTATATGAATGAAGCATCTGATAATATTCACTTCCTTCCATATAAAGGTCTTATATTTTCTTGTATATATAAAGGTCTTACATATGTAATATGATATAAATTGTATAAATTATATCTTGTATAAATTATAGGTCTTGTATATATAAAAACGATTCCACTAAAAAAAATTAAACAAAAAATAAAAACCAACTTCGAAACACTACAGCAGTAAAAAGTTAGAAATAATTTAAATAATTAGAAGTATTTATACATGTAGGTATTGTAGAAGTATAATTTGGAGCCGGTGCCCAAAATATAATTATGTGCTGGTCTTGAAACGCGTCGAATTGATAACCTCCTCCTTTTTTGAAGTCGGTTAAAAAGACTCTTGAGTTAAAATTATTTCATGAAGATAAAAAATGCTCTTTACATCACGTTTTTCGGTCGAATAGTTTAGAATCTGCGACCGTGTACCAATTTACAAGGACCAAATAAAATACAAAAAATGGACAGGTTAAATGTACAAAAATTGACGAAAGAGAAATACGAGTATATCAATCGAGCGAATGTGAGTCGAAGGGCCGGTAGGGGACGGCTAAGGTTATAAGTCTATCAAATAGGGGATGTACTAGCGAAGGGCAAGATAAAAAGTACCCGACACCGGCGTGTCTGCATGCAGCGACTAATTAACGTGTATGAAACAGAAGAGGTTCGGTCGGGGCAAACGGCAAACCCGGGTCTCTGCCTACCTCTCTGGGATACACGCGTGAGTGATACGTGCATGCGATGGGCGATGGGCAACGTGCGTACGTGCTGTTGTGCCATTCCTGGTAACGCTTCCGGGAAGGTTCTCAAGTACTGGGAACAGCGGGAACGGTATGAATGAATTTAGTTACCATTGAAAGCTCTTCAAATAGGTATTGAACTTACGATTATGATTTAGGCTACAATATATTAAAATATGGTAGTAACGTAGGAAATGAGCAATTGGATAGTAATAAGTGAGCATTTATGTATCATGGTGGTCAGGGTCTGATGGTGAAACTAAAGGACGCTGGAATTCCTTAGTGGTTAACAGATCTGGACGTCAATTCTCTTAAGTTGCAAACAATATCCGAGCATTAGCATGACAAGAACAATGCCAACGAATGACATTGCAGAAAAGGTATTCTAGTAGGTTTTTCATTCATGTCTCCGGCCCTTACGCTGTATGATCCTTGGCATGCCGTTGTCATGCTCATGCAGTTCACGTACAGTTTCAATCTGTACCCTCTGTGTTATACTCGTAGTTCGTACGAGTTCGTTCGAGTTCAAAGGGAGTCTCTGGACTCCCTATGAACTGCAAAGTATTTAGTAGAATTGACGCCCTGAACTGTAAAGTTTGGGATTATTTCGTGAGTGAATAAGTAAGTAGATGTTTTGAATAATATGGAGACAGAGGTATGATGCTGTGAATTAGAGATGGATCTCTTCAACGGATAGATAACAGCAGATCCTTTGAGATTGGGCTTAACTAGATAATCAGTTTTTCAAGTATTAAGTACGTATTTTTGATGACATGGGGGCGGGGGGTCTAGATGACGATTACGTCAGCAGTAGGTATTTTTTTGCTTTTTCGGAACTGCGAAACTTGTGAGATGTCGTTTCAAACAGACAAATCCAAGTTATACCAATTTTTTTGTGAAAGTTATATTAAAGTTACACATGTTATGTGCGTTACACTCTATTCTATTCTAAGCCCATTTCTTATTTCTAGAAATCACTTTTAACATGATTGAGAGATTGTACAGAAACTTTTTGCATAAACGATCTGTAAAAAAGGTGCGATATTTTTCCTTTGGTGGAGCCCCTTAAGAGGCTCTAGGGAGTAACCACAGAACACAATTCGGGCAGTATATTTTTTATTTTGATCTTATTTTATATTTTTTTCTTAAAGCAGAAGTAATTTCTAGAGACTAATTTCATTTTTTCAGCGATTTGTTAACTTTATTATTATAAATTATTTATTTAAAATATTTGAAAGCGTGACGTCATATTTTTCGAGTGCACACGCCGAAACGTCGCGCAAACTGTCACACTTTGTTTCTGTGATTTGCTGTCACAGACGTTTTTTTCACAGACAAGGAAATGATATGCATACGACAGTTATGACAGCAAGTCTTTTTTTAAGTAACGTAGTGTTGCCATATGTTATGTATATTTTAAAATGTGACGTCATCAGAAGGTCAAATGAAGGTTATTGTTTTTTGGCAAAAATAACGCTCATCTTCCTTAATATTTATCTTAAATATAGAAAATATGGTTACTTAGATGTTAATCTCGAAATGGTTTTTGATTTAGCCCTCAAGAAAAAAAATAGTCTTTGCGAATTGTGTTCTGTGGGATTAACACTAGCGCCACCAATGAAAAAAATAGTAGATTATGCATTAAGGGGATAAAGCAGTATATTATGTCTCGGGCGATATTTTGAACCCCAAGGACGAGGGATCCTAGGGTTAACTCACGAGCGACGCGAGGCTAGCTCTAGCTAGGCTAGCGCTAGCTAAAGCTAGAATCCCGAGGCCGAGGGGTTCAAAAACGCCCGAGACAAATACACTGCTTTGTCCCCAAAATGCATACTCTACTTTATATAAACACTGCGAGGCAATAAAACATAATACAATTAAAAAGAAAGTACTTACTTTATTAATTTTACAATTAATAAAGTTAAAATACGCTATTTTGTTAAAAAATAACACAAAGATTTGCAGTTTAGCGCCTTTTCGTTCTATTTGTTTTTTTTTGTAGTGGCAAATTCTTCTTCATGCAGGTTTCTATGAAAAGTTTCATTCTAATTTTGAATACATTCTCCTTGATTTAGGGCTCTATGAAAAGTTTACATTCTAATTTTGAAAAAATTCTTCTTGGTGTAGGGCTCTATGAAAAGTTTATATTCTAATTTTGACGTTTATTCAAATGTCATAATTCCCTAGGGGATTATGAAATTCAGTACATTTATAATGACCCGGCTAGACCATAGGACACAATATGACTTGCTTTAAGTTGAGTTTGCATGACACATAATATGCCATTGACGAGCAGGTGTTACATAAAAAACCTTTCTTTGTTTACAGATTAGCAAAGTGTCAGTGCAATCTCTCAATCACGTTAACAGTGATTTTCGGACACACGACAAAGAACCTAGGATCACGATCCTGGGACTAGATAGCATTTATGCCAAAACGGCCGTATCTGGCGTTAATGCAATCTAGTCCTAGATTTTTTGCCTTAAAAAAATCACTAAAGTCACTATTAACATGATTGAGAGATAGAAGATGTTTGATAGGTAGTGCACAGTTAAAATATTGTAACGCTTTGGTGTACCTAATTACTGTCATGTTGCAATATTTATGGAAATAAAAATAAATAAATAAAAGTAAATAAATTTTACTGTCACTTGCAAATTTCATCTGTAAAAAAAGATATGTTAAAAAGATATGTGATAGGAAAAATCCTCGGTGGCGCTATCTTAGTGTTACTCCCTGGACGGGTATAACCCGCGACTAAGAGAGCTCATCTGATTGAGCACATATCTTGTTTGGCAGATCAATGTTGTCCCTCGTGCGGGTGAAAGTTGATGAAAAATTAGATCTAAATAAGTTGGTTATACTATCTTCGCCTGAACTTGCGGTTTCATCGCAATTCGTCATATTAGATGGAACACCATTTGAGTTTCATGTGGTCGATTTATGAATTTTTAAAATCCTTTTGGGTTCTTAGTTTATTTCAGTCTTATTTATGTAAAAAAATAAATAAATAAAAAATTAAAACCGATTTCAAATCACTACAACACTAAATAGGTAGTTAGAAATAATTTAAATAATTAGAAGTATGTAATACATGTAGGTATTGCAGAAGTATAACTTTGTAATCGGTGCCCAGTTTCTTGACGTTTCATATTTTTAAATTTTTAGTGGGGGAGCGGGAGAAAATTAAATAAGTCCCTTAATATTTGAAGTTCTCAATTTCCATCTCCGAAAGTCTTCACCAGAGCATCACCAAATTACCTGGGACTACTTTTACACTATTTTATGAAACATACGGATATTACTAAAGGCCTTATTTACTGCTGTCCATTGAAGAGTTCCGTTCTCCATCTCTGAAAGTCTTCATCAGATCCTCACCAAATTAAAATGGAACCAATGGAACGTTATACCTATTCGAACAAAAAAAGAATTGTCAAAATCGGTTAAGATTTGACGGAGTTATGTGAGAACATAGCCAAAAAATATATTTAAAAAAACATACGAGTCGAATTGATAACCTCCTCCTTTTTTGAAGTCGGTTAAATAGAATAACACTGTTTAGACATGGCGCCCCACGGCTGTGTTACATGGATTGGATTTGGAGCGAGTGTACATAAACAATTATCATTTACATCGATTAACAGTTGAAGGTGGTAATTATCTAGTTTACTGATTGTTGATGGAGGTTTGTTGACAAAAAGTGATGGCACGTTTGATAAAATGAAGTCTATTACTTATAGGATTTCATCATAGGTGTTGGCGATTCCGTTAAACTGTTTCAGATTATTCAGCGTCATAAAGTCAATTAGTGCATATCCTAGAACATTTTCATGTGCAGATGCTTGAAGATGTCGGATATTGGGATCGCTTAGTGACCAATTTATGAAGCCAAGGTTGAAGTCACCTACAACTATTACGCTGTCGATACAGTTCAAAATACCGTTAGCATGTGTTAAGAAATTGTTTAATGCATCGATCTTAGGAGGAGATGGTAAGAGGAAACTAGGTAGGTACATAAGGCTATGTTGTTTTAAACGTGAATAAAACGTTGCCACTTTAAATTGTCTGTATTAGAACCTCACAGGTGCTTCTCAAATTCAATGCAAGAACTGTATATGTGATGATCAGTGGTCGGAGTAGGTATATTCGTTTTTCGTACTTGCATCATGTGATGATTGAATTCATTTTGAAACTGCCACTAAAACTCCGCCTGCGTCATGCTTTTCTGTTTCAATGGTGTGATCTATCTCGTCTGTACCTATACGTTATATCGGTCATCTATAAACTCGTGATCGTAAATATCTGGTCGTAAATATACAACAAACGTGATTTTTACTGTTTTTTCTCGATCTTTGTGTCTAATATAGATAATGGTACGGAACCCTTCGTGCGCGAGTCCGACTCGCACTTGGGCGGTTTTTTGTTTTCATGCCGCGGATATTTTAGTAGTACCATTGAATTTTAAGGGTACTATTGATTACTACAATCTTTTTAAAGAATCAACGATTCTCGCCACGAAAGGGGTCCTAATTTTTGTTTTTACCCGACTGCGGCAGAGCTCGAAAGAATTGTCATATTTGCGCGGGTGTCATATGCTATATGAAACCAGCATAAAATCAACAAAAAGCAAATCAAAAAAGGGTCTTGTTTTAAAAACACAGTTCCTCAAATAAGTTTAAATAGTCTGCGGTAAAAGAAAAACGTAACCACAGATTATTTAAACTAGGTACCTCTGTGAGGTTTTTTAGAGGAATCGTGTTTTGTAAATAAGACCATTAATCTTTACGAAAATTCCGATATATTTTATTTACAAGAAGTTATCTACTTTGTCACTAGATGGCGCTGTACTATTACTATAATTAAAAAAAGACTATGAAAACAAAAATAATAAACCGGCCAAGTGCGTGTCCGGCCACGCGCAGTGTAGAGTTCTGAAGAAAGAGGGGTTTTTATAAGCTTTACAGAACTAACAACTTCATCGAAGTAGTTATAAGTTGGTCGCCTATTAGTCGTTAATTTGTAAAGCCTACTTAGCCGTGAAATTTTCCTTTTAAGATTTAAGTTCATTATAATGTGCTAGTGCCCTGTATTTTTTCACGTTTCTACAATCAACAGTTTAGCCAGGAGAGGGCGGGGCGGACGCCCTGCTCCAACAAAAATTTAGCGCAAGCGGATCCCTAAATCGAAAAATGGGTTTCCTAAACTCACAATATTTTTAAACGACCAATCCAAAAATACCATTGTTTTCCTAGGAAGCAAACTACTATTTTTAAGGCGAGTGTTTCTTTGAATCCAGAGAGAAGCGAAGGATTCTAAAGTAGAATCCTGAGCGCAGCGAGAGATTCAAAGTAGGTACACCACTCGAGCTTAAAATAGTGTTGCTCCCGAGGTGGACACTACTTTTTATTACCCTCTATGAAAAAATAAATAAGTGCAACTTATGAATAAGAATAGAATAGAATGATCGTACCATATTTTTACGTCTGGAATCAAAAAAATACTTTTATTCTCACTACTTGGAGACACACTACCTTTTATTTAAAAACTTAGTAAAATCCGAATTTAAGCATTTAAACCATTACAAACAATGGCCATTTCTCGTGACTTTTATTTTTTCACAAACTTTTTTTTAATTTGGCTCGCGCGTGCCGCTCGGTTTCTTTATCATACAGCCAATTACTTGTTCATACCATGTTCATAATTGGTCTCTTTGGTGATTGAAACTTGTACTACATTTACGATGATCTGCACCAGCGGGGAGCGGGCCACGGCGACAGTTGAGGGCTCCACCTCAGTCACGGCGCCGCCGTCGGGAACGGGGATGTGAATAATGGCGGGGCCGACAGCGATGGGCTGGAACTCGGGCACGGAGTCAACGATGGCGGGGCCAACGGCGATGGGCTGGAACTCGGGCACGGAGTCAACGATGGCGGGGCCAACGGCGATGGGCTGGAACTCGGGCACGGAGTCAACGATGGCGGGGCCAACGGCGATGGGCTGGAACTCGGGCACGGAGTCAACGATGGCGGGGCCAACAGCGATGGGCTGGAATTCTGGCACGGAGTCAACGATGGCGGGGCCAACGGCGACGGGCGATGCGACGCCGAGAGCGTCCTGGAGCATCGCCTCGAGGGCGGCGGCGGTGGCGGGGTCAGTGCTGTGGCTCTGGATAGCGGCGATGATCTGCTGGATCTCAGCCACCTCATCCGAGACGGGGCTCGGCCTAACGATGGCGGCCGAAGCCACAGCGGCGATCAGGGCGAAGGCAATGAAGTATTTCATCTTGAGTTCTGAGGAGAAGACAGAACGATTATTTTCTTCTATAATTATACTCTACTTTGTAAGACACATTACTTTACGGTTTGCCACTTGCCACGATCCTATCTTGTTAGAATAAAATAAAATAAGTTTTCTTACCTTTTTACACAAGTGTCAGAGTTTTGACTATATCCTCTCACGATTTTCAGGCGGTATTTATATCACAAATTCTTATCGTTATCGATTTTATCATAAACAGACATAAAGAGCTGGTTTACTAATGTATTGCCAAAAATCGTTTCCCAAAGTATACCTTCCCAAACTATTTTCCGCAAATTATCACTTGGCAAAAAAACATTTCTCAAAACAACTTAAAGCAAATAAACAGTTAGCAAAAGTTATTATTTATTGCAAGTTAAGGCAAGTTATTGTTTACCAAATAAATTCTTGGTCAATATTTGCTTGGCTTGGAAATTAACCTACACTAATAATTTCGGTTAGTTTTAAATTCGGTCTTACATGTTCAACCTAACACGCTCCTACGCGCTCCGCTACGCTACGCGCTTCGTCGCACCTATATTTTTAGCATAATAAACGTTTGTCTTAATAAAACTTGACGCAGTAAAATTATGCGAAATGATAATTTGACCAAATGAAAAAAATGCGAAATGAAAACTTGCTAAAGTTTCATTTGGGAAATGAAACTGATGCCATAAGTTTATTGGGAAGTAAAATTTGGCGAAAAATACTTTGGCTAAACGGCGGTATCCCAAAGAGCTACGAAGATTTTTGTATGGGGCCTGGCATAGTTCATAGTGGCGCCCTCTATATTTTTTTCAATATCGTGGAGCATGATGAAACCTAGCTAGATCGATAGAGGACAAAAAATTAAACAAGAAATTATTAAGGTCACCATGTCCTAAAGTGGCACGTTTAGGAGTTATTGAGCTTTAAAGTTTGTATGAGATTTTTATAAAACTTAACTTTTGAATCATTTTTCACTAAATACTGGACTATATGCTTGGCACCTGTGACTCGTTGCCGATTCTTGACTAAATTGCTAAATAAGTCGTAGAAAAAACACCCAGTTTATTATAGATACCGTATATTAAGGCACCCGAGCGTAGCGAGGATGCTTACAATGCGAGGGTATTACGGGAGCTTTTACCAGAGTTATAAATCTGCTTTTCATCAATCCTATCAGGTAAATAAATAGAATAGTGTATTTAAAGGAAAATTCACAAGATATTTCTTTATTTTAATAACAAATTACACTTAGCTGCTAGACTAATTACAATATACAATTAGGCATTACTTATCATTAAATCATTCTACCGAACAGTGAGCGAGTTATTGATCGGAGAAGTAGGTACCGGAAGAAACATTTGTACTTAAATTAAGTTTTATGGTGGCTGTGTTTAGTTATAAGCATTATCTGATTAAATATTATCAGTTAAACAATAATTAGGTAGTTAGACCTGAAAATATGATTAATCCCTGTTTCTATGTTTCTAGGTACCTCAGTGGGTAGGTCCGTAGGTTCTTTCTTTGCCCAACTGAATATGAAGGTACCTACCTAATTATTGGATATTGCCTACCTACTACGCTACGTCAGGAAATGGTATTTATGTTAAAAACATGGTTGAACATGGTTTTACACACAGCAGCAGTTTAAGTTTCTAGCGATATGTACCTATCTACATTATTTATAGGTACCTACCTACCACTTAAACCTATCTATATTAATTAAACTGTAGGTTTTATATTGACATGTTTTGAATTTTAATCGAATTGAACGAATTGGATGCATGAATAATACTATAATTTCATGTATATATGTATATAAGTAGGTAGGTACCTACTAGACATAGCTACCCAGACTTTAAAAAACATCAAAGTAGGTTTGAATCCCCGAGAAAACTCATATCAAGTGACAAATTCAGTGATGAAACTCAGTTAGTGGAAATTCCATACAAACTTCAAAGCTCAATAACTCCTAAACGTGCCACTTTAGGACATGGTGACTTTAATAATTTCTTGTTTACTTTTTTGTCCTCTATCGATCTAGCTAGGTTTCATCGTGCTACACGACATTGAAAAAAATATAGAGGGCGCCACTGAGACTATGCCACTATACAAATGAGGGTTCTAAAACCCGAGGAAAAATGACTAATACCTAGCTACTTTCCGCATTATCTATAATACTAAATATAACTATCTGAGCACTCGCTTAAATTAAGTATGTACCTGATTAATTTTAGTTTTATCGTGCAATCCACTCCATCCAAAGGTTGTCTGGAAGAGATTGCTCTAAGCGGTATACAATTGGAGGTATATCACTACTTAGATATACGAGGGCGGCACTGAAAATTTCGGGAATCAAGGAAGTGACAAAGCATTAATATTTAAAAATGTATTTATTGCTTTTCGAAGTATTCGTTGCGAAATTTGACACATTTTTCCATACGATGGAACCAATCATTGAAGCAACCATTCCATTCGGAAGTTGGGGTCTCCAAAATGGCCGTTTTGTAGGCGTCCACAGCTTCTTCAGGTGATGAAAATCTCTGACCACGCAATTTATTCTTTATTTTAGGGAAAGTATAGAAATCATTAGGGCTTAGGTCGGGGCTGTATGGCGGATGGTCTAATAATTCTATATTTTCTTGCTCCAAAAACTCTTTTGTTCTGTGCGCGGTGTGAGAACTCGTATTGTCGTGATGGAGGATGATGCGGCGGTTGCAGTTCTCTTCACGGAGTTCAGAAACGACTTGTGGCAAACAAATGCTAGCATACCATTCTGCATTAACCGTTCTTTGTCCCTCAAGAGGAATAGTCGCAATATAGCCGGTTTGGAGACAAACGTGGCCACCATATTTTTTTTTGCAACACTCCGTGAACGAACAATTTTGGCTTTAACTCATTTTCGAACACCCAAACTCGTGACTGGTTTTTTGTTTCGGGTTCGTACGCGTATATCGGATTCGTCACCTGATATGATGTTGTATACAGCATTTGAGTCCGAGAGTTCTAACGCACCAAGTAACGCGAGCCGCTTTTTGCTCTTCACAGAGCGAATGCGGTATCCATCGGGAAAACAACTTTTTTACACCTAATTGTTCATGCAAGATTATTTGTATTTGACTCATGCCAATGTCAAGTTGCCTGAATTTTGCGGTATGTCACATGTCGATCTTCCTCAATCAGCTTACGCACAGCATCAACGTTTTCTTGGGTAACTGCAGTTTTTGGACGACCTTGACGGGGATCGTCACTGAGCTTGACACGTCTACGTTGAAATTCAGCAAACCAGCGATAAATTGTGGTTTTGGATGGGGCTTCATCACCAAATGCAGAAAGCATCCGATCAACACACTGTTTTTGTGTTAAACTACTTCAAAAGTCATAATAAATCATCGCTCTTGATTTTTTTCTCAACGACTAGACCGTAGTGATTATTTTCTCTGTGGACTAAACAAGTTTGACAAGACCGAGAATCTTTTTTTTTAATTAATAAATGGTATTCGATTTCTAAAACCAAGGAGTTTTCAATTAAAAAGATTTTAATATGACAGGAACAGTGGAAATATTCCTTTCCCGATACTTTCAGTGCCGCCTATGTAAGAAGCTATGTGTAATTCTATCACCTGGTTGTGCAATAAAGTGTTCTCTATCTATCTATCTAAAGTTTTAAATATATTGAAATATTCGCTAAGCCGCGTGGCAGTTTGTTTAGGTGCAAAGAAAGAAAGAAATCATTCATTTACATTACCACAGAATCACACACACATAAAAAATAACAGAATCTATATAACGAAATAGAAAAACAATAAAAAACATTAGCTAACAAAAAAATGAGGACATTGTGCCTCTGTGGCAACAAAAAAACGTCACCAACTCAGCATGCAAAACTAATTTTCAGTTGGGACCATTTTTTCATTCTTTGGCACCCGGAACAATACATAATAATTACAGTACAATACAAATTACGGACAATACAATAATTATTACAGATTATAAATGTATAAATAATAACGAAATATCACGCAAATGTACACACGGGCACAGATAGCGGATATATATATCCTACGTATACGTAATAATGACTAGATTTACACATATAATAATAAATAAAGGAAAGTACTGGATTAGGGATAGGTTATCTGCATTTCCAGCAAATAGCCAACAAACTTTTGTTTAAAAACATACTTACCTACCAGTAGCAACATGGATAGGAGGAGGGATATCGTTCCAGCACTTAGATGCCGCAAATCTGAAACTGCCTCGGAACGCTGCTGTTCGGTGCAGCGGTAGGATGGCCCTAACTTTGTGGTACCTTGCCTGACTAGACCAAATACAAATACAAAATACAAATACATAATCGTTTATTTGTGGAATGTAGGTGGATATATAAGTTGTTAAACACTTTTATGTACTCTACATTCTGCTAAAAAGCATACAAAAATTTTCATTACGTAGGTACAGTTTAACATGCATGCAATAAGTACTATGTCAAATTAATAAAGAGTTACATTTTTTTTAAAGAAGAGTCTGACAAGAATTTCTGCACCGAATAGTAACACTTTTCACATAATAGGAGCTGCAGTTTAGACTTAAAAATTTCATGTTTATATTCCTTTATTTTCTGTGGTACTTTATTATAGATGAGTGGTGCCATGTAGAGGACACTTTTTTGCATTAGAGTAGTTTTGCAAGCGGGCAGTATCAATTGGTCAATATGTTGAGCACGTACGGTCCGCGAGCAGCACAAGTACCAAGTGAGCTTTCTAAATAAATAAAAAGGGGTCTCATAACGCACGTAGCAAGGTGCAGTTGCCGGCGCGCCTGCATGTTTAGCAGATTTGCACCACATACGTACGGGGTGATGTGGGAGCGGGGTGGGATCTAGAAGCAATAGCGTGCACATTCGTTTTGCACACGCTGTATAAGCCTTTCTGTTCAACCAAGTATGCAACCATGGATGACAACATCACACTAGTTTAGCCTAGATCATACAAGCAATTCACAAAGGTGGACACGCAAATCCACACTGGCGATTATCACATTGCCACGCACCACGCTGCATGTTGCGTTTCGACGCACCTACGCGCGTACACGCGTGAGTGCAGATCTGCATCATCGTGCGGGTTTTTGACGCACTCACGCGCGTAGTTGCGTTTTGTGGATTCACGCCGGCTCTGACTCATTTCATTCAAAGCTGTTCGCTAGTGCAGTACCTACAGAGCGTCGCGCCAGTTTTGATATAAAAAATGGATATGAGTGTGGAACTCATTCGGGATGCTGCTTGGTTTTTGTACAGTCAAATTAAAAGAAATCGTGCCTACAGAAGATACTGGGTACATCCTTATTTACAAACAAGATCGTTGAATGGCTCATTTGTTCAAAATTACTGGGACTTGCGAAAATATGAAGAGAAATTCTTCAACTACACGCGTATGTCAACTGCATCTTTTGATTATTTGCTAACCAAAATTCGAACAGGCATTACTGGAATAGATACAAATTTTCGTCGTTGTATCACGCCAGAGGAAAAGCTTTGGGTAACATTGAGGTTAGTAAACAATTTCAATGTTTTAGTTATATCGATATAATTGTAGTTAAAACCAGGTTATATTATACAGGGTGTAACAGAAAGGTGTAGTAAAACTGTAGGGGTCTATTCTACCCATCAATATGAACAATTTTTACTACGGGGACCCACCCCCCTCAAATCTCGTTATGTAAAGAGCTGTAATCGGTTTCGATTTTTTGAAGCGCAAAGTTATCTTTGTTAATGTGTACTATGTATGACTCACGTAGACAAACTTAACTGCGTTTAAAAGATCGAAAATAACACTTTACAGCTCTTTACTTATCGAGATTCGAGGGGGGTCCCTGTAGTAAATGTTGGTATTGATGGGTAGAATAACCCCCTAGAGTTTTACTATACCTTTCTGTTACACCCTGTATTCAGGATGTGTTTTTTGACCTGGTAGAAGCGAAAATGTCAGATAGTACACGAAAAATTATCGACAAAACATCCTAAAAGTAGGAGACTATCTCCAGTATTTTAGAAGTTATGGCTTTTTGAAATTTTTATTATAAAAACAATCTATTTTTGGATTTTGTTTTTATTAGAGGTAAGTTTTCTACTGTTTAGAATCCCCTTATCACAATGCCGATGCAAGAAAAACAAAAAATCTTTTAGTCTCTTTTAGAGAGACAAAAAGCCATAACTTCTAAAATACTGGACACAGGCCCCTACTTTTAGGATTTTTTGTCGATAATTTTTCGCCATTTTCGTTTGTACCAGGTAAAAAAACACACCCAGGTAGGTATGAATAAAACTAGTGGTTTAAAATTGTGCGTTTATTTATCAAAATTTGTACTGCAATCACTTTTGTTGATGAATTATTCAAACCAGAGGTAATAGGTTTATTATTAATAATTAGTAACTATATTCTAATACACATCAGTCTACTACAATCAGTCTTTTTTGTTGAAATTTCAAGTGTTTGTGTACTTAATCACCTTTTTTAATGTACTCTACTAATCACAGCTTTTATTTATGAAATCACAAATAATTATCTACTTGCTAATCACAACTCGTGTCCACTAAATAGCTATTCTACTTATTTTTAATGTACTCTACTAATCACAGCTTATATTTATGAAATCACAGATACAGTTAGCCAAAATAAGGTTCCTAATCTCTAAATCAGTAATCACACAGTTATTGTAACCAAGATTTCAATAATATTTATGTTATTATCTTATATCTATTAGATTTATTTGTACTTATGTTTTGTAGCGTATTAGGGCTTTTTAATTTTCAAACAATGGTAACAGTTCAGATTCCTCAGAATCTTGAGTATTTAAGGAAATTGGAGATATTTGATCTGCCATTGCCAATGTTGAGATTTCCACGTGTGATTGCTGATTATTAGAAAAGTTTCTTCCAGTGTAGGGGTATTCTTCAGCTGCTACGTTAAACCTGGATGAGGAGGGCTGATTACTTGGACGCGTATTTTCCGTACGTTCTCTGTGAGGTTCAGTGTAGTAACCACTATATTGATTTGAATAACTGGCATATTCATAATAATGGCCTACCTCATCTTGGGCTTCCAAGATACATTTTAAGATATTTATCTTTACCCTTGGCTTTGATCTTTCAGGCACCCTTTTAAAATCATTAACCAAAGACAACATAAATTGTCGATCAGAGTCTTCTTCATCAGTCTTTCGTTGCAATGTTGATTTTAACACATTCACAAGTTCACTACCAATTTTATCTGTTGAATCATTTTTTTTTGGGTTTCTTGGGTTCCGGTAGGTTGGGTATGTTACCATCATGTTGCTCATCCACTGAATCGTTGTTTTCTTGACCTTCCATACTGTTGTGAGTTGTATTCATTGCGACTACTGGTAAGAGAAACAAGAGTTGATTATAGTACTTGTATTTTTTATTTGTAGCAGCTGATCCGCTCTTGGTAGTAGCCAGTTCCCGTCTTTGTTTAACAAAACCGTCACGAAGCGTCCTCCATCTTTGTTGCAGTAATTTTCCTGAAATAAAATTTAAAAGTCCAAGGCGATTATGTTTCAGATACCTCGCAAGCGGTTGCTCGTTTACTGAGCTTCATTACACCCACAGATTAGGATTATCAACCATCAGAAAGATCGTGGAAGAAGTTTGCACAGCCATTTGGAACTTAATGAAAGCAGAATGTTTTCCTGAGCTCACTGTTGAAATGTGGTTAAGCATAGCTGAAGGTTTCAAACAACGTGCCAATTTTCCTCACGTAATTGGATCAATTGATGGTAAACATGTCAGAGTTTACAAACCATCCTTGACAGGTTCATTGTATTACAATTACAAACATTATTTTTCAATATTGTTATTAGCCATTTGTGATTCTAATTATAAATACATTTTCATTGATGTTGGTGCATATGGAAAATGTAGCGATAGTACTGTTTTTCAGAATTCCATATTTTACAAAAAGCTTATGGAATTTAATCTTAACGTTCCAAAAGAAAGCAAAATTTCGGGAGTTCCTAATGATCTGCTATATTTTTTCATAGGCGATGAAGCTTTTAGTATTTCTGAACACATATTAAGGCCATATGCAGGAACTAACTTGAATTTTACTAAAAGAATATTTAACTATCGTTTGAGCCGAGCGCGTAGGTATGTAGAATGTGCGTTTGGAATTTTAACTCACAAATGGCGAATATTTCAACGACCAATAGATGTTAACGTAGATTTATCAATAAAAATTATCAAAGCGTGCTGTTTGCTTCACAATTTTGTAAGAGAAAGGCATGGTGTTAATTTCAACGAAATATTATTCAACGGTACACGCGGTAGTAACGCAAGAGATAATTTAGCTGATTTTTTTGTTAACATTGTGAAGAGATTTATCTCTTCTGTAAATCCTCGCAGCAAAAATACGACGACTTTTGGATAGAAACAATAGTTTTAATAGATTATTGTACAATTACATGTTGCTTGCACAAATATTTTCACAAGAAGACAAAACAAAAGACTATCTATATAAAAACAATAAGTTTGAAGCAGCAAGGAGTTTTCATACTTTTTGGTAGGCGCAAACATCTTCCCCGGCCTTGAAATATGATTTCAAACAATATTAATTGAAAATCTAAAGCTATATGCATAAGATAATTGAAATTTAGTTAAACATATATGATTTATAGCCGAAACATTTCAAAAAACTACAAAATAATATAACTTCTACACTAAACAGGAAACATTTAAGTTTCTTGTAGGAAAATATTCAGGTGTACCTGTACCTACATAAAACTAATTTATTGGTTCTGGAAATAGAGCACAAATTTTGACAAAAGGTCTTCTGAAGATTCCGGTTGCAGTGCTGACATCAGCGACGCGCGCTACGTTGTCGGCTCCGTGAAATAATCTCGTGACTCTGCCCAAGCGCCAACATAATGGAGATAGGTTATCTTCTTGCAGCAGGACAAGGTCACCAATCTTCAATTGAGCATAGTTGGTTCGCCATTTAGAGCGTTGTTGCATTTCAGCTATGCATTCCTTCTGCCAGCGCTTCCAGAAATGTTGCCTTATTTGTTCCAGCCGTTGATGCCGTTTGAGGCTTGCAGGGTTACAGTCATCCAGGGCAGGCGCAGGCAGCGACGTGAGCGATCGGCCAATCAAGAAATGCCCCGGGGACAGGAAATGATAGTCATCGGGTGAAGGAGACAAGGGGCACAATGGACGACTGTTCAGAATAGCCTCTACTTGTGCCAAAAGAGTAGTGAGCTCCTCAAATGTTACATAGGTATTGCCAATGACCCTTTTAATGTGAAATTTGGCTGATTTTACGCCAGCCTCCCATATACCGCCGAAGTGAGGAGCATGCGTGGGCGAAAAAACAAATTTTATGCCTTCTTCAACAGCAAAGCCAGATATCGGTGACTGGTTAGATTTAATAAAAGTACCTATTTCTCTGGCAGCGCCAACGAAATTTTTTCCGTTGTCGCAAAAAATCTCCCGAGGTTTACCTCTGCGTGCTATGAAGCGACGCAGTGTGGATAGAAAGGCATCTTTGGTAAGATCGGAAACCGCTTCTAAATGTATGCACTTATATCTTAGACAGACAAACAAACACATGTAGGATTTGACCGTTCTCGCGCCTCGGCCCTTTTTATTAATTGTAAGTAAGGGACCTGCGAAATCGATGCCCACGGTAATGAATGGGAAGTCAGCTACAACTCTCTGATTGGGAAGATTGCCCATAATAGGCTGAAGCGTTTTGCCTCTCAATCGAGTACAGACGACACATTTATGGCAAGTGCGTCGCGCAACGTGCCTACCGTTAACTGGCCACACATACTCACGAACGCATGCTAATAATAATTGAGGACCAGCGTGCATACGCTTCATATGTTCATGAGAAAAAATAAGTTTCGTGAGTTGGTGCGACCCATGCAATAAAATAGGATGCTTCTTGTAAAAATTGTAAGTAGAAGCATCGAGTCTACCACCTACGCGTATTAATTGGTTTTCGTCAATTGTGAATCGATCTCTGCCAGATGTGAACTAAAATTTGTATATGTCATGCGATCATCTGAATAGCGAGTATGTGTATTTGTGCTTGGACCCGCGATCAACCATCCTAGTCGGGAGGACCTTAGCTTGGGCGAATCTTCACCAAGATCGATTTGGTTGGAGCCAAGAATATCCCAGAAAATGTCAGCGCCGAGTATAACGTCTACAGGCGCTGGTTCATCAAAACAGGGATCAGCTAGTCTGACTGAGCTAGGAATTGTAAGTAACTCAGTACTAATTTTATATTTCGGTATGTAACCGGTCAAAGTAGGCAGCAACAAAAACGTAAGTGTGGCTCGGAAATCTTCTGATTTCGATTGAATCTGTGCTACACAGGACTCGACGCATTGACTAGCATTGTTTCCAATACCTACAATCTTTACATTAGTGTTGTGTGCCTGTAACCCTAATTTATCTTTTAGGGAAGCCGTCATGTAACTAGACTGGCTCCCACAATCAAGTAACGCACGTACTGATTCCGTTTGGTTCGTATTGGGATTATACATGTCGATTATTGCAGTGGACAGTATAATCTGCTTGTTTACGTTGGAAATGTTGCAATCGGTCGTCAGTGCATTGGTAGAGAGTGACTCTTCTACGGAGTTCCCTACTAGAATAGGCCGATGCAGCAAAGTATTGTGTCGTTTCTTACATGAAGTGCAAGGTCCGAGGCGACATGCGCGCGTGCGGTGACCTGGCCGAAGGCAGTTCAAACATAGTTTTCGATTGAGTGCTTCAGTAATACGCTCCTCAACGCTCTTCGCTATAAAAGATTGACAATCGTACACTCTGTGAAAACCGTTGCAATAAGTGCACACGGGAGTTTAAGTGTTAGCGAGCGCAGGCGTTTCAGAGTCTAATGACGCAAAGGATTGTGTTTGTCTATTAGTGTGAATTACTGAGCGAGAATTCGATGATTGTGATTTTGTGTTGCTGTTTAAATTGTAGTTAGCAGCGTTTGTATATTTCGTATTTTTTGGTTGCAGCAACTCAAGTACATCCGCCCTACTCGATAAAAACTTGTAGAAATCGTGAAGAGTGGGTCCATCATCGCCAAGAGAGTTGCGGTGCTCTTCCCATTTTGTGAGTGTGTTGCTATCTAATTTAGATGCAATTATATGGATTATTAAAATGTCCCATTTATCCGTGGGCTGACCGAGGCTCGACAACGCTCTTAGATTTTTGTTGACATGATCAACAATGAAACGCAGTGCCTTGAATGACTCACGTTGCATTGATTCGATGCTGAGCAATGAAGTTAGATGATAGTTGATCAGCTGTCTTTTGTTGTCGTAACGGTCACAAAGTAGGCGCCACGCGTTTTGGTAATTAGCCTGTGACACTTCAATGTTAGAAACCACGCGAGCAGCATCTCCCCGCAAGTAGGAGAGTAAATAATGAAACTTGTGTATTGTCTGTATGTGCTCATTATTGTGTACAAGTGACATATAAGTATCTCGGAACTCTAACCAGTGAAAATAGGCACCATCGAATTTCGGTATCTCGATTTGAGGCAATTTAAAGCCATGGTTACACTGCGACTGTGGGGCATGTGATTGGGAGGAACGTCCAGACTCATACGTCTCAGCTAATTTACTAGCTTTGTGTCTTGAAATTATTTCTTGAGATAGGGCAATGGCAGATATAAAACTATCTTCGACTAGGATCCGTTCGTCCGTCTCACTCTCCACAGTTTCAGAATTGATTACCTCAATCTGGGTTTGCACGTTGTCAAATGTACTCATGAGCGCTTCTATTTGACTGAGTTTAAGTGAAAGTTCCGTTAATTGAATAGAACTCAATGTAGAAATATTTTTTATGAGCTCGAGGTGACTTTTAAATTTAGTCAAACGACCTTTAATGGAAGCTCGCTTGGTCACTAACTCTTTCAAGCTTGCCATAGTTGTATAAGGTTTGTTTAAACTAAGGAATCAAAGTGATAAAGCTAGATCTCACGCAAACTCCCCGGGGCCGCAACCGCGGCAGGGCGCGCAGCTTGTATCTCACAACAGCAGAGCTGTGGCCGTATGTATAGTTACCGCCGGCGCGGCAGATATGGGAAGCTAACGGGCCGCTTTGGTTCCTGAAAACGGGTCGGCAGATCTCTTTTTACAACTTATAATGCTTCACTTTGAAATCCTAATCAGATATGAAATGTAAATAATTGTTAAATTCGGATGTCTTTATACAACTCTAGAATAGACAAAGTACCTAATGAAATCGGTAATTATTGAGCAATCACTGGGTAAATTGAAAAATAATTGCTGAAATATTGTAGTGTTGGCACAAACAAGCACTATTTGTAGGAACAAACGAATCGGGCTCGAATTGGATGGTGTTGGGATTACACTTATCTTGGATTGGCCTTTCGCGACGCTGTTTCTTGATTGCGAAGACTCCTGACAAAGCGCTCCTGGGGCTGGGGCTACTAGCAGCTGGCTGAGTTGATATATTGCAAAGTTAGCCGGCCGCTCGCTTCAGCTGGACACCTCCGTTTCACCAATTGCTCCAATTTTATTTTCTTTCTTCAAATATTCGACGCGAAATGGTCGGTCGACGAATAGACGGACGCCAAATACACGGCCGCCGAAATGCACCGTCTTCAAATATACGGTAGCCAAATGCACGGTCGCCACATGAAGAGATTTATCTCTTCTGGAAATCCTCGCAGCAAAAATACGACGACTTTTGGATAGAAACAATAGTTTTAATAGATTATTGTACAATTACATGTTGCTTGCACAAATATTTTCACAAGAAGACAAAACAAAAGACTATCTATATAAAAACAATAAGTTTGAAGCAGCAAGGAGTTTTCATACTTTTTGGTAGGCGCAAACACATTGACCCTTTGCCGTGGCAAAACAAATATGCTTGAACTAGCTACAGTGTTCATAATTGTAATGTCATTAATTTGTAGTCAATAAAAAAATTAACAAACTACTTACCGTGCTTTGTTTTTTCTTCAACCGATGCATTCTGATCAATAAATTTATTTGTTACTTCCTCCCATTGTTTCACTTTCTGCGTTCTGTTACTGTACGCATCACATTTCATATTCCAAATAGCTGGGTGATTTTCGATTTCAAATATAAATCGATCGATATCGAGATCCATTTTTAACGCACGTCAGTCCCTTCCTAAATCACGCACGGCACTGCGGGACTCGGTGTGGCATATCTTGCGTCTCGCCCCGCATCCACGCGCGTGGATGCATGTTTCACCGCCGTGATCTGCATGAACGCACGTGGATGCATTTTCTGTGTGTTGGACTGCGCGTGTTTCTATACAAATGGAGGTACTTAATCAACGTTAGAATACGCATTCACGCGCCACGCTGCGTGTTGCGTGGCAATGTGATAATCGCCTAGGTAGTCACGTATCATCATCATCATCATCATCATTTAGCCACAAGAAGTCCACTGCTGGGCATAGGCCTCCTCCATAGATTTCCAAAAAGACCGGTTGGAAGCGGCCTGCATCCAGCGCCTTCCTGCCACTTGGATGAGGTCATCTGTCCATCTTGTGGCTGGTCGTCCTACGCTGCGCTTGCCGATATGTATATTATACAATAACTTGAGGCGGTAGAAGCAGTTACTCACAACTCGCAGTATATGCTTCTCAAAGCGTAGCTCAGGATTAATAAATAAGCCGAGATTACATGCTTCTTCCACCCGTGCTATGGGTTGACCCTCAATAGCTACATCATTTGAGGAGCGTCGCAACAAAAACCGATAAACGCCACCCTTCGCCAAATTTTTTTTATTTTTTATTTCTGTTCTTTGTGTTGAATCTCATAACTTTCTGCAAACAGATCTCTTCAAAAACAGTCAAATCTTTTTCAAAATAATTATTTAAAACCGATGGTCATTTCTAAATCCGACAAATCCATGAGCCAAATTATTACCGTGTAAATGGTCGATACGAAAACCGATAAATCCAGTGAAATTTTGTGCATTGAATCGAAAGATTGCTTCAAAATCTGTTAAATCCATTTCAAAATACTGTGTCTTCAGTTTAAAAAATATTTTTTCTTTGGGAATTTATCTGTGCTAGCACCCAACCTTTTTTAATCGCATTCGAACTTCATAAACACACTCAATTTTGAATCTGGCAAATATAACTGTCTGTCAATGTCACTGTCATGTAATTTAGCGCTATAATAGTACGATTAAAGTCAGTTAACGATTCGGCCAACTTCGGTAATTAATTGTCGTGAAACCCTCATCTCTCACATAGAGTTATCTATCAATTTACAGATATGACCTTTAATTATTTACTCGCTGTCTTATTGAATACAATACAAGAACGATATGAGCAACAAAACCTCCTTTGTAGCTCAAAACTAACACAACCTTTAAATTGAAATAAGAAAAATAATTGACTATTTTGACAGTATGACTTCTTAGTGTCAATAAAAAAAGTTTGACGTATATGATAAATTTATGTTTATGAACGCTAATTTCATTCGTGAAAATATTCGATTCTATCAAATTTTATCAAAATTACCTTACAATAGTTATGTATCATGGCTTCAACAAATTTAAAGCGTGGTATAAAAATTGTTGCTCAATCTCGTGAAATTGTAAATAATGTATAACTATAACGATTTTATGCTAAATGCTTAAAGCTAATTTATTTAAAAAAGAAGAAAGTTATTATCATAAAAATTTTTGGACAGGGTTTGTGAAGCAACCGGACTTTCGAAAAGCAGCGTTTTAAAAATTTTTAAGGAAAACGACAAGCTCTCAGATCAGTCAACAATCCAAAGAAGTGCCCGGCAAAAAATATCGTTTAAAAATGGATGATTTTTGATTATTGCGTGATACGATGAATGATATATAACTTTCATAAAAGATTCCTACGTTGCGATCACTTCTGCATAATAAATTTCTTAGGTCTACCGGTTAGTAATGTCATCTTGGCAGGTTAATAATAAATTACCGAAAAAAGAGCTTAATAACTAGATGTGCTTTGTATGTACCTACGTATATGTATGAATATTTGAAACCTGAAAAAGAGCTTAATAAATATATGTTATTTTTAAATAATAAATATTATTAGTTATTTTTAATGATATTGTTTGTAAATGTAAATGTAAATAGTTATTGGTATAATTAATTAAATAACCCACAATATATGTGATATGAATGTTTTAAACCTGAAAAAGAGCTTAATAACTAGACGTGTTATGTTTACAAATTAATGAGGAATTATATTGTAGGTGTATAGAGGAATTGTATGTATAAAAATTTTTGCCTGAAAAATAGCTTAAAAACTAGATGTGTTATGTATGTATGAAAGTTTTAAACCTGAAAAAAGAGCTTAATAACTAGATTTGTTGCGTATTTATGAATGTTTTAAACCTGAAAAAGATCTTATTAACTAGAAGTGCTAATCTGCTTGACGGCAGAATAAGTTTTACCAAAACCCGATAAATCCATTTTGATCGTATCAAAAACAGATTCATCCAACTCCAGTTCCGTCAAAAACCGATATATCCAAATGATCGCGTCTAAGCCCGATTTATCCAAACTTGTTCACTCAATATCTCGCCAAATTAGGTACCTATCTTCCGTTTCGTTTCACACGTTAATGTAGGTTATGTTTATTCAATTCAATTCAATTCAATTCAATTCAATTCAATTCAATTCAATTCAATTCAATTCAATTCAATTCAATTCAATTCAATTCAATTCAATTCAATTCAATTCAATTCAATTCAATTCAAATATTTTTATTCATAAAAACAGAATGTTTACTTAATGAACGTCAAAGTTGTTATTTTCACAATTAATGGATTAAGTGCAAATTGGCCTTAATTTTTCCACTATTGCAACATAAACAAAATTTTTAAGTTTTTTCTAATTTGTGAAGACTGGTAAATTGGGTATATCGCTTTTTGTTCTGATGCTCCTCATTTGTCGACAGGACTTCCAGTGTATTCCGAATTTGAATTTTAGTTCCAAGTAATGAAGTACTATGTACTTGGACCTACCAGGATTCAGGAGTTTCTGCTCGACCATGCAGCAATACGATCGAGGTCCGAATTTATTTAACGTACTGCAACAGCTGCGTCTATTGGGACACTTGACGTGTATAACTGGATCATCAGCGTACAAGTGGTAGTGGTCGCTGCTCTTTATACTGTCAATAATATCGGCACTATACAGTATAAAAAGCAACGGTTCTAAAATGGAACTTGTGGCACTCCCCGCGTCAGGAGACGCAGGGACGACCACAGTGTCCTGCCAGCCATTTTCTTGAGCCCGACCGATTGTGCCCGACCGATGAGGTAACTGTCAAACCATTTCACCGTAGCTGTATACATCTTCGATACCAACGTCTCGCGCATGAAGAATGTTGTCAAGTACATCGAGCAATGCAGTGACGGTTGATCAACCCTTGTGAAAGCCCGACTGCAGTTCTCGCAGAATACAGTCCTCTAAGTGCAGTGTAGGGTTCCGTACAAAGAGGGGCTTACACAACTAACAATTTGATCAAAGTAATTTTCAATGGAATTTTTCCTTGTATAACTTAATATAATTCCTCATTAATTTGTAAAGCCTACTTATCCGTGATAGATTTCCTTTTAACTGCATTGTGTGCTGAGTTTGAGAGAGGAAGACATTCACTAATGACGACTCGCGCTCAGGGCGCCCTCCGACTGCAGTAACTGAAGATATGATAAAAAATGTTGAAAAGGTTGTTTTGGCGGATTGTCGTACAGTTCGTTTTATATCTGAACATCATAGGGAGTGTTCATAACATAAGTTATACATGACCATTTGAGAATGAAAAAAGTCTCAGCGCGGTGGGTGCCTAGAATACTAACGGCTGCGGCCGAACAAAAACGAACCAGGCTGAGAATTTCACAAGCTGTTTGGAACTGTTACAACAAGACCCTAAACGATTTTTGGATCGATTTCTAACTGTGTATTATATTTCAGATGTCTGTACATGAAGTATTTTACAATTGAATGTCTATTATGGGCATTAGTAGTAGCTGAAAGTAACCCTTCTTTGACGCAAAAACCGCATAACTTGAATAGGCTGTAATTTCTGTTTTAATCATTTATTCGCAATTTAACCAAGTGCAAGCCTCTATTTGTATCATCTAATCATATTGGCAAATTTTCATTGCGACCCGATTAGTCGTTTTTAAATGAACACCAAATTATTTTTGAATGGAATTTAGATTCTGAGGACGCCTCTCAGTGCAGTTTGATGATTATCCCAGTTCATTTGTCAGGTTTCCTTTACATGTAATAATAATATTAAGAAAAAACAAATCAGGAATACGAACTTTATTTCATACAAGATGTCCAGTCCCTTCTTCTTATCGAGTCGGTGACACACAATTCATACTTATTTTATAATTTTTCAATTCTTATCTCTAGTCCCTATACCAACTTCTTAGTTGAGGGTATCGGGGAGGGAGACGGCGGGGACGGTGGGGACTTGGTCCACCACCACGGGGGCGACGATCACCGGGGCTTGGTCCACCACCACGGGGGCGACGATCTCGGGTACCTGGTCCACCACCACGGGGGCGACGATCACGGGGGCCTGGTCCACCACCACGGGGGCGACGATCTCGGGTACCTGGTCCACCACCACGGGGGCGACGATCACGGGGGCCTGGTCCACCACCACGGGGGCGACGGTCTCGGGGACCTGGTCCACCACCACGGGGGCGACGGTCTCGGGGACCTGGTCCACCACCACGGGGGAGACGGGCACCACGGGGTCAATGACGGTGGGGGCGCCCTCGATAGCCACGGGGGAGCCAGCAGCATTGGTGTTGATGTTCAGGATGATCTGAACGAGGGCACCCTTCAGAGCAGGGTTGGACTCAGTCCAAGCACCTTCGGGTAGGGGGAACTCAACCAGCGCGGGTCCGACGGCAACGGGCTCGAAAGAGTCAACGATAGCGGGGCCCACGGCGATGGGCTGAAACTCAGGCACGGAGTCAACGATAGCGGGGCCCACGGCGATAGGCTGGAACTCAGGCACGGCGTCAACGATAGCGGGGCCCACGGCGATAGGCTGAAACTCGGGCACGGAGTCAATGATGGCGGGGCCCACGGCGATGGGCTGGAACTCGGGCAAGGAGTCAACGATAGCGGGGCCCACGGCGATGGGCTGGAACTCAGGCACGGAGTCAACGATAGCGGGGCCCACGGCGATAGGCTGGAACTCGGGCACGGAGTCAATGATGGCGGGGCCCACAGCGATGGGCTGGAACTCGGGCACGGAGTCAATAATAGCAGGGCCGACGGCGATAGGATGGAACTCGGGCACGGAGTCGATGATGGCGGGTCCGACAACCACGGGTTCGAAGGAGTCTACGATCGCGGGTCCGATGGCAACGGGCTCGAAGGAGTCAACGATGGCAGGGCCCACTGCGATGGGTTCGATGATGACGGGAGCGGCGCCGGCGATGCCAGCCTCCACCATGCGTTGGGTCGGGCCAGCGACGGCCACGGCGACCACGGCAGCAGCGATGAGTAGGAACTTCATAATGGCTGTTAACAAAATTTTGAAGGGATGTTACACGACTAAATGAACAGTTATTAGGTAAGGGTATCTGGTTGTTAGAGAGAGCGGGCGAATGTGAATTCCTTAATTGATTTATATGTACGGACTCAGTTGTTTAATTGCAGATAATTTATTACGATTTGTATTCCAGTGTTAAATAACAGTGTCTGAATAATACCTAGCTCTTACCTTGTAAGTTCGTCGTTAGTTTAGTAACTATGCTGGATTGTGAAAATTGTGGTTATTTTATACGGATGTTTATCGTTTAGGGCTTACAAAATTTCAGATTATTGTGATAACCTTTGTCAATCAGATAATCCACAGTATCCTACTTATAATATTTTAAATGTGAAAGTTTGTGAAGATGTTTGTTACTCAATAACGCAATAACGGCTGAACGGATTTAGATGCAATTTAATATGGAGATAGTTTGAGTCTCGGGAAAGGACACAGGAAACTTTTCATCCCGGAAATTGCTTGTAAGTATTTTATAACGATATTTTATTTATTTTTTACTTTATTGTATGTATCTTATTGAATTTGACTTAATTCTTTAACTGCACCACGGCACGCATTCCGTAGTACAATTATGGGTTACCGTAGGCACTGACTGAAAATCAGCGCTGAGGGATCACTTCCTCAGCACAACGCTGAGTCAGCTGCCTTTTGTGGCAACGTAGATACACCACAGGCTACATCTATGGTCCTGTTTTATTTATTCGTTTTGTCTGTTGTGTATTTAGTTTTCTTTCTGTTGTTGTGCATATTATGTTACTTATGTGCTTATTTTGTTTCTGTGATGCATCTTGTTGGTATAATAAATGTCTTTCTTCTTCTTCTTCTCATTCCATGCGGACGAAGTCGCGGGCAAAAGCGAGGTGTAAATAAATTTTGTTAAATTTGCATTGTGTACAATCAGCAACGGACCCAAAGCAGCCAATCCCACTGTAGCTCTTATCATTTAGTATAAATGGGAGTGTCGAAAAATTAAAAGTATCTTCTGATGGCGCCGCACATGTACCTTAAAAATGAACGCGCACCTTTCCCAGCCGAAATAATCGACCATATTTTTTTCTTCTTCATCTTCCTGTGCCTGTTTACCAATGGAGGTTGGCTGTCAGCTCCGCATATTCTTCTTCATTATTTAGGTACCAAGCGTCTTTGAGGCTTGGTTCTACGACATTACCCCTAAATCACGTGTTTTAAAATACATTTTGCTCCCTAATGGCCATCGGTCATTATTTTTATGATTTTTTGAACTCTTAACATAGAAAAAAATCGCAAACATGTGTCTAAATTATCTTTAGATAATAAAAACTTTACCAAAATTACTATCACTGAATGTGTTATTGACGTCGGATTTAAAAATTCTATTCTAGTTGTATTTCTGTCATTTCAAAAGTTCATACTTTACCCTCGCCATTCTATGCGCTCGCGAAGCTCAATAAGTCCCATACAAATCCGTGCGCCCGGAGAACCCGGCCTTAACACTGACTATGTCCGTCCATTCCCTGATATTGATATTTTTCCTAGAAACCATAAACGAATGTAAAATATTGCCAGTATTATTGTTATTGAACCAGTTCCGAAATCGGTTTTGGGAATTATTTTGTCTCGAGTCAATTGTGGATTTACACATTTCTCATCTTTAAGGTGTTTTTTAAGTTGCTCCTAAATATTTTTACAATTAAACAATCTGGTTGAAATTGCACATCTCGATTATGCACTAAATACTAATAATAATTTCAATTATTTCGAATTTCTTAAGCTTTCGCTCATCGTAAGTATGTAATCTTATTCATTGACTAGCTGACCCGATAGACGTTGTCCTGTCTTAACTATGAATGTTGTATTTAAATTCGTACGATTAATAAAAAAAAAAACAATTTTCTTATTTGTTCTTTCATATGTACTTTCTCCTGACAATAACAAACACAACAATAAAAGAAATAGCGAAATTGGTCCAGACGTTCACGCATGATGCCATAACCAAGGGATTTTTATTTACGAGTATACAGAAGACTAGCTGTTGCCCGCGACTTCATTCGCGTGGTAATATTTGTGTGTATTTTTCCGGGTTAAAAATAGCCTATGTGCTAATCCAGACCATAATCTATCTCTGTGCAAAATTTCATCCAGATCCGTTCAGCCGTTTTTGCGTGAAAGAGTACCAAACATCCATCCATACATAGAAATTTTCGTATTTATATTAGTAAGGATGTAGGTAGCAATTTACATAGACATTAAACATTTAAACATTTTACATACAGGCACATACATTGCTTCTGGCCCCACACTAGGATACTTAATTTAATTTAATTTATATTTATTGCTTAATTCCTTTTGGAAACAGTCACACATGTGCTGTCACATCAATTTTATTTTTGTATCCGTACACTCTACTCAGCGACGTATCGGCGAGGGTGCAACTAAAATGTAAAGGTTGATGAGCTGTATCGGAGTCCGTTGGTATTTCTTAAGGTACAGCCCAACGCACTATCTGCCCGTAATCATAACCGTATTCTTCAATACTTTGAACTAACATCTCTGTTTACTGTAAGGTAAGGTTTGACAACGCTTTAAAAAAAAGTACTATGACAGAGAGATATCGGTTTCTGCAGCCCACTTTTTCTGACCAATCAGGAACTGACGCTGACGCTCCATACAAAGTCGACCTACCCTGGGTAAGACCACAGAACACGGTAAGACTAAAACCGAGGAAAGACTACCACATTGCCATGCAATAACTCGATGGGCACAGCATGTTTTTCTAGTTTGCTATGTCGGTAAAGCAGCAATAACCCCAAAAAGTTCCCGGCTCGAAACACAGATGCCGCTACTTTACATAAATATTATGGTGAAAATTACGACTTTCAAAAATGACATTGGAGGTAACAAAACACGAGTTTGCCGGTTAGATTGATTTATAAAATTTTGCTTGAAAAAGTGTTAAAACTGAAGTGATATAAACGTAAGTAGTATTTCAATCTATTAGCTTTAAAGTAATTCTATCGGTTCAACGTAAGACCAATTGATTTCAATAGTATTTTAATCGAAACAAATACCTGAAAATTGCAAGGTTGGGTAATACTATCAGTCTATCTGGGGCACAACAAACATTTATGATAGTCTTACAACGAATCAGATGTAGTAAACATCCGTAAAAAGTGTCTTTCTTTTCTCTCAATCATGTAAATAATTAACAGAATCCACGAGAAGCGAATACCAAAAACCTAGGATTGATATAATTGGCGCTAAAACGTTCGTTTTTGGCATAAATGCTATCTAGACCCGGGTCTTTGATCTTGGGATATCGGTTGTAGGTCCTAAAATCACTATTTAAAGATAGAGTATTATAGACACACTTTTCACAAAAACGATCTGTAAAAGAAAATATTTTTTTTCCATAGGTGGCGCTAGTAAACCTCATGAAGCCCCTATCGTTTATTATGTACCTAAAGGTGTGTCTCCTGCTAAAAAACATTACACAAAACATTCCATTTTCTCTGCGCAAAACATTTTCGTTGCTAGGGGAAGCAAAATAAAAATTTAATTTGGAGCATTGAAAACTGATTGTTTTGTGTAATGTTTCATGATAAACACGAGCAGGAGACCCGGCTTTAGATCTAAGATGTTGATATTGGTATACAATACCTTGTGCCTTGAGTAAAGAAGGCTGATTAAACTTTATAAAGAAGCGGTTATTACATATTTGGTTACTATATTATTATAATGTCAATTTATGTTATATTTAATAAAAAAAAAGATTCTGCATTTTTTGATAATTTCATAAGACTTTCCTGGTTCTGCACCCCTGATTTTAATGATATGTTAGTCTTCCCCGAAATCAATAAAAACACACATAAATACAAAACTGAACCTTATTTTGTTTGATAGGTATACAGTTTAAAGTAAAAATGGTCACTTTAAATGTAATGACTTTTCTGTCAGAACTTAAGAAAGTATCTTTGTTTAGATAATAAAAAGTACTGTTAGTCTTACCCCGTTAGTGGGGCAAGACTAGCAGTTTAAACATTCTTTAGATTTCCCTAAATATGTCTGGTTTGAGTAAACATCCGTAAAAATCTCTACACTTCTATAGGTAAAAGTTTACAAAAACCGTTAGTTATTTTTTTCATTTAAACGTAAGACATAACATTTCGTCGTAAGAACCAAACTCTGTCTAAATGTCTAACAGTAAACTATGTTCGCCGTGTGGCGCCGGATTAAGAATAGCGTCACTCCATTTCCTTCCATGGATGTCGTAGAAGGTGACTGAGGAAATAAATTACCAGGAGACGGGCAACAGCGTCTTCTTGAGATTCCAACCGCATACTGCGATCGCCAACCCGCTTGCCAAGCGTGGCGATTATGGCAAACACCGATCATGAGTGTAACCAATATACCCAGCCACCCAGTCCCCGGTGGCCCCGCTATTCCTGGATACGGTAGCGGTCATAATAACGGAGGGGCAGGAGGTGCGAAGAATCCCCGGCAGAGATTCGGCTACCAGAAATGACTACTCGACTTGGTAACATACAACTCGAGGACAGCGAGGACTGACGCAAAATTAGAGGAGCTGGAAGAGGAAATCAGCAAGTTGCTGTGGAATATCATAGGATTGTCAGAAGTTCGTAGAGAGGACGAGGACACGATATAATCCGGCAACTTACCGTACTACCGGGAAGACACATTTTCGCGTCCAAAATACCTCAGTGTCCCAAGACAAACGTGTATAACCGATGTTTGTTACCAGTGATGACTTATGGATGTGAGACCTGGTCGCTGACCATGGGCCTCATAAGAAGCTTCAAAGTCGCCCAACGCGCAATGGAGAGGAATTTCACTGCGTGATCGAATAAGGAATGAGAAGATCCGCAGAAGAACCCGAGTTACTGATATAGCTCGAAGAATTGCTCTGTTGAAGTGACAGTGGGCGGGGCACATAGCTCGGAGAACTGATGGCCGTTGGAGCGAGAAAGTTCTGACCTGGCAACCGCGGACCGGACGACGCAGCGTGGGAAGGCCCTCCACCAGATGGTCTGACGACCTGGTTACAGTGGCGGGGAATCGCTGGATGCGGGAGTCACAAGACCGGGAAGCTTGGAAAACCATGAGGGAGGCTCATGTCCTGCAGTGGGCGTCAAATGGCTGATGATGAAAAAATATTAGTCTTACCCCACCTTACCTTAATTATAATTAGGTACAAAACAATTTTAACAACGAAATAATGCTTTTTAATTCCGAAAATATTGTTGTAGTGGTAAATAATGAACTTTTACTTTTACATATTTACCTGTAATGCTCGTTTGCGTGGAAGAAACTTGGGGCATTCTGTATAATACGATGTGGCCACTGGGTTAAATGTTAAAATTAATACCACGTAACCCCGCTATAATTGATATCATATGTTAATCAATAATTAAACAATTTGCCAGAGAAAGTTCGCAATCGCAGAGGAATCAAAAACCTTCAGACATATATATTCATACTTCATTGCACACAAAACATTGAACAGGACATTATATAAGAAATAGCATGTACAAAGGCGAGCTTATCTCTGTAAGAGATTTCTTCCAGCAAACCTTTTAGAGTCGGAACGCCGGTAAAAAACGGGTCGAAATACGTGTACAAAATAAACTAGAAAAATCCATAACCTTAACCTACATTAAGCAGAAAATAAATAATAGTCTAAATAGGTACCTAAGTAGATACCTACCTGTAAAAATAAATAAAATACATAGTAAATATATCTCAAAGTTATGATAGAGATAGACAGTGCTATTGTAGGACTAGCGCATATTTTCTGTGGCAGTGCGTTCCAAAGCCTAACCGAATGAACCGTGAAGCAGTGATTTTAAGAAGGTCTCCCCAGAGTAGGTACAGGTACCTACTGAAACCTTTCTCTGAGGTATGCGGGAGACGAGGGATTGTTGTAACAACTTATTTTGGTTTATTTCAATTTAATAAACTCAGAGCCAAAATTTCGATGTTGTTTTATACACGCCTACCTGCAAAATCTATTAATGACAATTCGATATAATGCATATGTTACAGTCAAAGTAATAAATCTGGATATTATACATAATGACTGGTCATTATATATAATGTCTACTCAGTTTAGATAAAGTGATAATTAACACAAAATTAATCACATTTACTAGCAATTTTATTTAATATCATATTAATATCATAATGTAGGGTACCTATGACTTTTCCATGCACCAACCTTGTTTAAGTTTGACACAAAACTAAGTTTTTTAGTGAAATATTTTTTTTCGCTTTTATATATAAAAAAAAAGAACTAACACCCGAAGTTTCAGGATGGAGCGGAGCGCTCCGCTCCATCCTGGAACTTCGAACCTATTTTTGCTTATGTGTACTGTGACCTAACAAACAAAATGCGAAATATAAATTTAATCAAACAATTATTTGCTATATAACACTTGCCAAAATAAAACGTTAGCATAATAATTTATTACTTTGTCTAGTGAATTTGGCTATTATACATAATGACCAGTCATTATGTATAATAGCTATTTAATCACTTTGGCTGTAACACATACATTATGGTATGGCCTTAGTACATTAGTGTAACAAAAAATATAATATAATCATGTAACTGCAAAGTGGGTAGGTACTAGGGGCTGCAAGTGATGTAAATTACTTCAGCCAGATGTCGCGTAATACGTCACAGTACGTAATACAGAGAAGTTTGTATAGAGGTTCGAAATCTCGCCGATGGCTGCACTTGCCCATTAGCTCAGTTGTTGGGAGAGCGCTGGCACAGTTAGCCAGGGGTCGCGGGTTCAAGTCCCGGCATGGGTGGAATTTTTAGCTCCTAAATAGGTGGATTTGAGTAATTCAAAAAGTAATATGCTTTAAATTTTGTACTCCACCCGCCTTAGTACTTAGAAATTCAATATTTTGATGTCTGAATGATCCTTACCTATTATAAGAGAAGGATGAGCCCTGAACTAAAGCATTCCTATGGTATGCAAGCAATGTGTTGTTGGAATGACGCAATCCCTAAAAGTGTTTGTTTAGTATGGATAAATTAAGGCTGATGTTACGTGGAGCATGCTGTCTCGCTCGCACAATTTAATATTTTTTAATATTGTAATACCAAATAGAGGATGTATTAACAAAGGGCAAGATAAAAAGTACCCGAAACCGGCGTGCGTGCATGCAACGACTAATGAGTGTTGAGGAAGCGAAAGTGATCTGTCAGGATCGTAGCAAGTGGCAGTCCCTGGTCTCTGCCTACCCCTCTGGGATACAGGCGTGAGTTTATGTTATGTTATGTGTGTAATACTTAATTACCTCGCGTGCCTACCGCAGACTGGCAATTTCAAGCGCTTAGGTATGTGATTTTCCAATGTTAGTCTTCAATCCTGGCCCTGTTTCATTTATTAGTTTTGTCTGTTGTGTATTCAGTTTTCTTTCTGTTGTTGCATATCATGTTACTTATCTGCTTATTTTGTTTCCATGATGTGTCTTGTTGGTATAATAAATGTCTTTCTTCTTCTTCTTCAATCTGTCGGTCTACCGTTTCAGTACCTAAGTCAATGGTTTCTTAGAAGGCTGTTCGTTTATCTGAGTAATAGAAATCACATTTACGCAACTTCATTACGTAAAAGTCAACAATTCACGTACCTAACAATTTTTCTGTTTGTACAACAAAGTGTTCTCTACATGCGCCTGATGACTACGAAAACTGCCTGATGACGGTATTTTTAATGCCTACCGGGAGCATGTTTCATAAAACTACAATTCATAATTTATTATGTATGACAATTCGCTGTACATTGCGTAGCCGAGTAAAGATTACGATTATTACGATCAGAATAACATTTCCACTTGTTAATCTGCAGGTTAATCAACTTTGCAATGTGCACCGAATTGTCATAGTAGGTACCTAAACCATGAATTGTGGTTTTATAAAATGGGGCCCTGGGTGCACAAACCAGAAGTGCCGCTATCTCAAAACGTGAGTACCTACTTATGAATCTAATCAAATTGTAAACTAAGTAGTAAGCTGATTCTGATTACGCTTAGGCATAAAAATTTACGACTAAACGGAGACAGTTACGACACGATTTTGTACATTACATCACAAACGATTTGAACTTTGAAATGGATGTACATATCTATTTTACATGCACCAGGTATCCAGGATCCTCTGGAGATCTCTGGAGCTCCTCGGTGAAGTTCTTGAGGTGCATCATTGACCGCAATACATAGATTGCGGTCAATAATGACTCACGAGGGCGCAGGTCGAACACGTCCTCCGCCAAACCCGGACGTCGAGAACCACAGAACAGAGAAGAACACTACTGCGTAGTAGCCCCCGGACCAAGTTTGGGCGGGGGGGGGGGGTTTATAGGACGTAGGTAGGAGCATACCGTAGGTCGATCGCCACTAGCTGGCCTGAATTGGAAGCTGCCTCAAACCATCGTGGTTAATCTGTGATCGAAGAAGAAGTAGATTACCTAATCCACAAAATACCTGAGTATTAATTAACTTAGTTATTTTCCTAAAAATTTCAAAAATGTTTCAAAAATGTAAAAGTCCGAAATTAATTCCAAATTCCGATACCAGAATAGCATTGAAACATAAGAAAAAAACCGAGACGGCGAAATTTTTGTGGCTTTTCTCCAATTTTTTTATAACAAAGGCATCTTCAACTTCTTAAAACGATTTGAGGATTGCTCTGACAATCGGGGTAAAATTCCTTAAAAATGCGAAGGGTCAATGACTTTCAAAGATTTCCATCAAAAACCTATATCGACCTTAAAAAATCCGAGGTGGTGTTTTTATTTCTAGAAACAATAAATTTATATAGTAATAAAAACGTTGCCACAGAAAATATGTGCTAGTCGTCGCTACCTTCAAGATGCGGTTGAAAGAGCATGTTCTATCCCTATCATAACATTGAGCTATTTATTTTACAATATGAATTTATACCTATGTACCTATTTTCGTTTAGAAATCTAGTTTATGTAGTTTATTTTATATTTTGTTTTGTTAAAATAGATTGTTAATTAGGCTTTGTGTAGTGTATTTTGTACACTTGTAGAGAAAGACCCGTTTTTCACTGCTTCTCCTATTCTTAAAGGTTTGTTGGAACGAAAGAAATCTCTTACAGAGATTAGCTCGCCTTTGTACACTATACCTTTTCTATCTAGGATGGCCTGTGCTATGGTAACCAGGTACGGACATCACAAACATTGAAATACACCCAGACTGAGGTCATTGTACAAATGTAAGAAATGAAATCGAACCCACGACCTCCGCCATAGTAATTAGACGTAATACCGCTAGGCCAACGAGGCAGTCAAGATGCAGATAAGTATACCTAACACTTTTTTAGGAAACGTTTGGAATCAATGAAAAAATTAAATCTAATATGTTTATATATATGTTTTTTTATTATTAGAATAACTTGATTTTTTGCATTATTTGGGACCCCGAAAACCCCGAAAAATATATTTTTGTGGTTTCATTTTTTAACAAGCTGACTCGGCAAACGTTGTTTTGCCATATTAATTAGCCTACGACCTATTCTCAGACCTACCAAATACTTATTACACAAAACATTTCATAACAATCGGTGAAGCCGTTTCAGAAGAGTTCGAAAACATACACTGTGATGTTTATTTATTAGATAGATGACCCCGTGAACTTCGTATCACCGACGTCAACCGTTTTTTTTCTTCTCACCGTTTAAACCTTCCCTGGAGTTCCATAAATATATAAAAACAACAATTAGCCAAATCGGCCCAGCTGTTCTCGAGTTTTAGTGAGACTAACGAACGGCAATTCATTTTTATATATAAGATAGTGTGTATTGTAGGTATTTATGTTGATGTATTTGGTATGTTGAAAACTATACTCTACTGAAATAACTCTTTCCTAGCACTACACCTTCCACTATAGAAAATAATCATTATTAATAAGCCCGCCTTTGTACAAATAAGCTTATTGTGCAATAAATAATTTTCTAATTTAATCTAATATTTAGTGCCCTGCCCCTTAATCAAGGTCATTGTCTATCTCAATTCAAAATTTTGTCCCTTGAAACCTTTTCTCGGTTGTATTAAATTTACTGTTATATTATTCTGCCTCACCACGCCGTCTCCCGTCGGCGCAGCTTGTCGCTCGCTCAAACTCATTCCAGGTGGAATAGAATACTCAATGTAAAACAGTGATTTGTAATTTAAATCTGTTTGACAAACGCAGCATATCGACGATCTAAGCCAAATCGCTAGTAGCGGCTGTATGAGGATGGCGTGCTCGGGAGGCTAATGTCCAACATGAATGCTCACAATCATCATTTATATAGTTTTATTGCGATATCGTGCCCGGCGGACATCGTCGCAAGATCGTGTTATTCTCTGGCAGTCAAAAGTCTGTCTAGCTATCACGGTTCATGAGATACAGCCTGGTGACAGACAGTCAGACAGAAAGACTGCCAGACAGTGAAGTCTTAGTAATAGGGTCCCGTTTGGCACCCTTCAGGTACGGAACCCTAAAAAAGTTCCGGTCACCGGTCCGAAACGTAAAGATTTTACCCCCCATTTGTCCGGTGCTAAAAAAACGAAATTAAAAAGCAATGATTTGTAATAAACATAAACAATATTCATACATTTTTCATCTTTTATGCAAATATAAACTATGCGTGATTATTCGTGGTGGGTTGTTTGCTTGTATGAGAATCTTGTAACATTTCGGAACGCAACTATCGGTAGTTATTTTGTAAGTTTGCGCTATTATGCTGGTTATATTGAATGTTTACTTCTGACACTATTATTCTGAATAATAATTTGAATATGTACCTATTTAGTTCAATTATACTACATTACTGCAGCGGCCAGCAAAAGAGGCAGTGAGGGACGAACGTGGAAATGAGGGCCGAGGCGAAGCCGAGGCACACATACGTGAGTCCATCAATGCCTAGTTGTGGCCAAGGCTTGTATATGATTTTTCTCAAATAATGCGCGGAAATTAAAACTAAGTAGTACTAAGGCAGAACTTTTTATTTGAAAAATATTTTTCTTTCGATTTTGGCGCTAACCAGTTTTTTATTGCGGCTCTTGTCGCCTCTTGAATTTCAGGTGGCGTCAAAATAAGTTCATCGCAATCATTTTCATCACTTGAACTCATTCTGTTAAATTCAATAAACTTTCAAAATCAGACGAACCACGAACGAACAACAATAATTGTCCCCCGCGATCGTCGCATTCCTAACGTAGCGAGGCGCGCCGACGTTAGTGTCTAGGAAGAGGTTCTCCTGGGTTTGGAGCCGCTTTTTGTTCGACTCCGAGACTAGTGCGAACCATGCCGGCGCAGCTTACGTGGGGCGGGGCCTGACATAGGTCTTGTAGACCCCGAGCTTCGTTCGCAGAGGGAGGCGGGACGTGTAGATTAAACGCAGCTGCGCGCGCGCCACCTTCACCTGGTTGACGACTGCGCTGACGTGCGCAGCCATCGTGAGTCCATGGTCGATGGTGACCCCCAGGTACTTCACCTGGTTCTGTCACTCGATGACCACTCCGTGGAGCCGGAGCGGCGGCGGCGGCGGGTGGCGGTGGGCAGCTTCCCTGGGGGACGCCGGCGAGGATGTGGTGTTACTCGGACACGGCGTCCTCCACCGCCGCGCCACTCTGAAGCGGCGATCTCTCAGGAACGAGGCCACGACTGTCGAACGCCCTCCATATCCAGGAGTACTGCGACGGTGCACTCCTTTTTGCTAAGGCGCACCGTCATGCCGTGCAGTACCCTGGCGAGCTGAAGCGTCGTCGACTGCTCAGGCCGGAACCCGAACTGTTCCGGACGAGGCTGGATGTGCGGGAGCAGGCGATGCAGCAGGAGCTTCTCGAACACCTTCGAGAGGGTGCACAGAAGCGTGATGGGCCTGTAGCTTTCGGGTTTCTGTGGGCTCTATTATGAGATATTATGTATGCCATGTGTATGGATAGATTTATTTGAGTTTTTCTGTCTTCTGTGGTACAAAAGCAATGCCACTTCAATCTAAGTTTGTCGCAAGTTCTTCATTTGTGTTGAGAGAAGACGGAAATTACATTGAAAAATCAACAAACGTTTCTATTATTCCTAATTATCTAAAGGCTTGTAAACCGATAATAAAATTCAATATCAAAGGGCCATAAAATATGAAATATTTAATTATTGAATTCCCTTCCTTGTATCTATCGGCCGCTATCTACCTAGTTATACAGCTTGATTTGAAATTGTTAGCAATATTTCGGGAAATTTACTTTTTATTATGATAAAAAATAAAGAGTTTGAGTGTGCAATAATAGTATATTAATTATTTTAGCAGTAATGGCACGTAATGGCGTGCCATATTGTGAATATTTGTGATTTCTAACCTTTGGTTCGAAACTGCGAGTCCAAATCAAAATGGTAGGAAGTACCTAACATAAAATTGAACATTTTTTTGTTTGAGAGTCTGACGACCGATCTACGTATACATGCAAATAAACAATTTATTTGGCCAGGGCCGACCATAAAACGTTCGAGCGACGGCTTTCTTTATGATACTGTTCTAAAGTAATTTTGGGAAAGAAAACAATTTTTGACGTGCAATTTTTTTTCAAAGTCGTTGGAGTGTTTTTGTCCTTTTTTTCTCCAAATGATCTAAATTTTGAAACGGACACCTAGTTTTACTTGTGACTTTCAATAAGTCACAGTTTCTGTGTTACGTTGAATAATTTTTTATTTTACTTGAATTGAATAAATCATGATTATAATGTCTCCTTAAAGGCGGTGAACGAATTCGGGTCACCCAGTAGAGTTTTATGTTCTTACTTTATTCTATTACCTAGTCAAAAGCTAGCAATGGCCACAGTCTTGTCTAAATCTAATCAATAACCAAGTATTTTATATATGGGATCAACTAGAGCTATTTTATGAGTTGGCACATAAATCTATCCGTATTAGATTGATCCCTTTGATAATGGCACCGAAAACAATTATAAAAACACTGGTTCGATGAAAATTTACAAAGTTCTCTTTGGGAACCCATAACTTCAACAAGGTAGGTTCGTACTTTAAGTACGTAAATAAAACAACAATTTTATTTACGTACTTAAAGTCCGTAACAAAAAAAATCACAGATTTCGTGCCTCGCATGACTATCGAGCACATTGGAGATGAATCGAACAAGAAATATAAATACTCCTTTGAAATCGAGTCATAAATGTCATGTGAAAAATTTCGTTCTGACTTTTTGACTATTTTCAAAAAGGTTAGGCTCCAGGAGCTAACAACCCGATCGTCTTTGTTTCATTCTCAAATTGTAGCTGGCTAAATTGTCCAGAGGATTTTTACTCAAATTTTTGATATCATTCTTCGTTTCCAAAATATCGAGCGCCAAAATCAAAAATTCGGAAAATATTGAATATTTTTTTTTTTTACTATATCAGCCATATTTTTTTTTCGTTTTTGGCTTTCTCGAATAATTATTTTTGCACCTTACAGGTCTCGTGAATAAGCGTCTTTTGAGCCTTTTTAAATCATATCTTATCATATCTTCATAACCCCCGAGATATAGGGTGTTTGCACTTTTTCGTGAAAATGGGCCCTATACTGGAGCGAACAAAAAGACATTTCTAACGTTAAAAGTTGCTTAAATATATATTTTTTTCTCTTACCAGCTATTACCATGAAGTTCCTAGCGATTGCTGCCGCCCTAATTGCCGTGGCCAGTGCCGGACCGGTTAACCAGCGCCTGGTGGCCGCCGGAGCCGCCGGTGCCGCCCCCGTCATAAGTCCGGAACCCATCGCCGTGGGCCCCGCCATCATCGACTCTTTCCAACCCATTGCTGTCGGACCCGCCATCGTCGACTCTTTCGAGCCCATCGCTGTCGGACCCGCCATCGTCGACTCTTTCCAGCCCATTGCTGTCGGACCCGCCATCGGCGACTCTTTCCAGCCCATTGCTGTCGGACCCGCCATCGTCGACTCTTTCGAGCCCATCGCTGTCGGACCCGCCATCGTCGACTCTTTCCAGCCCATTGCTGTCGGACCCGCCATCGTCGACTCTTTCCAGCCCATTGCTGTCGGACCCGCCATCGTCGACTCTTTCGAGCCCATCGCTGTCGGACCCGCCATCATTGATTCTTTCGAGCCCATCGCTGTCGGACCCGCCATCGTCGACTCTTTTGAACCCGTTGCTGTCGGACCCGCCATCATTGACTTTCCCTTGCCTGATGGTGGTGCCCTAACCGAAGGTCTGACCCCCGTGGCCGTCGGACCAGCTGCTGTCCCTGTCGCCGTGGCTCCGGCTAAGCCCCGCGTCTCAGTGACCATCAACATCAGCCCCGCTGCCTTGGACTCCAACCTAGTCACCGTGGAAGGCCTTCCTGCTTCCCCCGTTGCCGTTGGACCTGCGGTGGTTGCCCCCGTCCCCAAGGTCGTCAGTGTAGTTGACCAAGCCCCCGTCTCCGTGGGACCCTCCGTAGTAGACACCGTCCCAGAGATAATCGCTGTCGTCGACGCCCCCACTTTCCCCATCTCCGTTGGACCTGCGATCATCGAGCCCACTCCTGAGGTCGTCAACGTGGTCGACCAAGCCCCCATCTCCGTGGGACCCACTGTCGTCGACACCGTCCCAGAAGTTGTCGCTGTCGTCGACACCCCCACTTCCCCCATCTCCGTTGGACCTGCGATCATCGCGCCCGCGCCTGAGGTCGTCAACGTGGTCGAGCAAGCCCCCATCTCCGTGGGACCCACTGTCGTCGATACCGTCCCAGAGGTCGTCGCTGTAGTCGACTCGCCGACGTCTCCCATCGCTGTTGGACCCGCGGTCATCGCCCCCGTTCCTGAGGCGGTCAGCGTGGTCGAGAAAGCTCCAATCTCCGTCATCGGAGGCTCCCCGGTCGCAGTGGGCCCTGCTGTCGCTGCCCCCGCCGCCGACGAGGCCACTGTCGTTAACAACTACTTCACCAACTTATTCATGAACTTCATGCAGGGACCCGCCGATGCTAACGCAGCGCCCCAACTCCCATTCCTCACCTCTTTCCTTCCTGCTGCCTACAACCAAGTGGCCACTAGGAACTAAGAGTAATGAAATAAGAATATACCTAACTACGTAGGAATATTGTTGCTTCTAATGACTTGAATGTTTGTTACTGTTGTGTGATCGATCTATTAATAGCCAGTTCACTAATAAATGTATTAGAATATGAAAGGTTTTTTTTTTGTCACACTACCATCCCAGTAAAGTCGACAGCTGATCAACCTTTAATTTTTTGTTGATACCTCGTAACTATTAGATTCTATAGTGTAACTAATGGTTGATGTGCTGTCAAATTTATTTAGTTAGAATATTATTACTTTTATTGCACTTAGCCTAATGTACAATACGGCGGACTTAATGCCATAAGCATTTTCTAAATACGTATGTAGATAGAAATCGATAAAACACGGAAAGCAATAATGCCTATCAAATGGTTTTTACTCGTCTTAAGTTATTAATTTATAAAGAAATACGAACCACTATTGTAAATTTCTTGACTATTAGATAATACACGCTGAAATCTGAGTGGTTTGAAAAAGGTTATTTTACTAGATTTAATTTGGCATCTATTTAGACAACTTTGAAGTATGAGCGTAAATAAAAAAAAATGAGTTGTGAGCAATAGGTATTGTTTAAAAAAATGCGCATACAGTAGTAGGTAGGACCTCTTCGGCTGTCAGAACAACGAGCCGCGGACTAGCAGCACGCACGCACCGCCCTGGCTGGCTACTAATGGTTCTAATAGATTCGAGTTTGTGTCGAGACATTTTTGCAAAGTGCCTTTTTACAAAAAAAAAACCGGCCAAGTGCGAGTTGGACTCAGAACATACGTATAATAATAAGTCTTATAATCAGGCCAAGTTAGATGCCTGTATGTATTTCCGTTTTTACGATAGAGCATAAACAAAAAAACGGCGAAAAACACGTTTGTTGTATGGAGACCCTCCCCCTACATTTTATTATTATTTTTTAAATTTTATTATGTGTTAGGTAATCCGCCGTAATAACACATATTCTGTGAAACTTTCAACTGGCTATCGGACGAACGGACAGACAGACAGACAGCGGAAGCAGAGTAATAGAGTCCCATTTGGCGCTCTTCGGGTACGGAACCCTAAAAACAAACTAGCGTATTCGATAGCTTTCGTTGGGCACGTTAATTTTGCTATGGCTTTCAAACCACCCAAAATTCATGGTGTAGGTAGGTAAGTATATTAATATGTAAATAGTACGCCTATAGGTAGGTACATTCTTTTTTGTTTACATCCAGGTCAAAACTGTTTTTCCTGTTTGCCTATTGAAATGTGATGTCAGAGGAGAGTTCAAGGCAAGCCCCTTACCTTTTATGTAGTCCAAGATCCCATCTTAACACTTAACATATGCCTGCTAGTAAAAAAACTAGCAAAGATAAAATCATGCTCTGTGAACTAGCCCCTTTACTCTCGGAGGGTATATTTAAAACACAGATCAAGATCTATGTCTAGATGTCTGTGATTTTATTCGGTTATAAGTAAATAAATTATGATCTTTAACACAAACCCACACCACTGTCTCTGTTGTTAATTTTATCTTCTAAAATAACCAAAGATTTTTTTAAATGATCGGCAGTTGCGTTAATCTTAATTTTAGTTTAGTTGTTGATTCCTTTCACCATCATCATCATCATCGTCAACCATTTGACTGCAGGACATAGGCCTCCTTCGTGGTTTTCCTAACCATGAAGTGTTTTGCCATAATCGCTACGCTTGGCAGGCGGATTGGCGAGCGCAGTATGCGGTTGGACTCTCAGGAAGACGCTGCTGCCCGTCTCCTGGTAATGTACCTATTTCCTGGTGATGTTGATTCCTTTGCATGCAGCTAAAAGTAAGAATTGGTGATACAAAATTCAAGCTCTACTTTACTCATTAAGCTTAGCAATGTAACAAGGAAGAGAGGGGTATCTGTAATACAGGTTTCGACTTAGCACAGAGCTGCAGCGACGTGTAAGCTACAACCGCTTTCCTATTACTAAGACTCCACTGTCCGTCTGTCTGTCTGTCACCGGGCTGTATTTAATGAACCGTGATAGCCAGAGAGTTAAAATTCTCACAGATGATGTATTTCTGTGGCCGCTATAGCAACAAATACTAATAAAGGATAAAATAAATATTTAAGGGTGGCTCCCATACAACAAATGTGTTTTTTTTGCCGTTTTTTGCTTGATATTAATAACGGTAACAGATAGACGCTTGAGATATTCAAATTTTGTATAGATAACGGTACGGAACCCTTTGTGCGCTATTCATTTTAAGTTTAACAAGAAACTAAAGATTTCTCTATTTTTAACCGACTTCAAAAAAGGAGGAGGTTATCATTTCGACGCGTATATAATTATATATATATTTTTGGCTATGTTCCTCCATAACTCCGTCAAATCTTGCCTAACCTAACCTAACCGATTTCGACAATTTTTTTTTCGAATAGGTCGTCCCATTGGTACCATTTTAATTTGGTGAAAATCTGATGAAGACTTTCAGAGATAGAGAACGGAACTCTTCAATGAACAGTAGTATATAAGGACTAATGATGCCCATCCTTTAGTAATATCGGTATGTTTCATAAAATAGCGTAAAAGTAGTCCCAAGGTAATTTGATGTTCTGGTGAAGACTTTCGGAGATGGAAATTGAGAACGTGAAATTTTAAAGCAACGAATTAAGTAGGGTAAGTTATGGTTATAAGGGTCTTGATTATTTTTCTCCCGCTCCCCCACAAAAATTGAAAAATAAAAAAGAATAATCTATATATAGAAAAGAAAGTCGTGTTAGTTACACTATTTATAACTCAAGAACGGCTGAACCGATTTGGCTGAAAGTTGGTAAGGAGGTAGCTAAGAACTGGGAAAAGGACATAGGATACTTTTTATGCCGTTCCCGTCGTTCCCGTCTGACGTGACATAAAACGTTGTATAACAAAACGCAACTGACATGGAATAACAAAACAACTCAGTCAAAATATAAGTCAGCGGTTCATTTGTTAAAAATGGGATAACAAAACGCAACTGACCGCTGAGCATATTTAAAAAAAAATTTAAGCAAGGAATATTAATACTCTCTGCCGGTTTGAATTTTCTGATAAAAAGCTACAAAGCAAACTTCAAATTCAAAATTTCTAATATTGTATTGCTGTGCCGTTTATCATCAATAAAAATACCATGCCGTGACCAAGACGATCAAATCTTTCTCGACAAAGCCGTAATGCAAGAGCAAGAAATTGCACGTGAAGAGCGCCGCCTTAGTATGGCTCGACTTCTTGCTTCTCACTCACAAGAGCAAAGGGAGGCAGCCCGTGAAAAGGCTCGGTTGTCAATGCGAAATCGTCGAGCAAACCATAGAGATCAACAGCTAGATAATCTACGAAGTAGAAGAAGAAATTCATCAAATACTGATTTGAATCGGGCAGCGTTTCAATACTATTGCAGCCATTTGCAGCACTGATTAGTGCTTGCATTCTAGCGTTCGCATTGGGCCAATGGACGTTGTTTGCGAGTATTGTGGCGCATTAAAGTTTTCCGAAGAACCGCCAGGATTGTGCTGCCTTGGTGCCAAAGCGAAATCGCCATCATTGACTCCGCCACCTGAGCCATTAAATTCATTGCATCGTGGCGAAACACCCGAATCCCGTCATTTTCTTGGAAAAACCCAAAAATACAATAGTTGTTTCCAAATGACCTCATTTGGGGCAGATATTATTGAAGAACGAGGATTCAATCCGACATTCAAGGTATTTATATTTGTTTAAATATATATAAATACCTTGAATGTCGGATTAAATCCTGATTCATGATTATCATATTTATATCATACACGCGATTAAGTCCCCGTAATACTAAAATCAATATTCAAGGTATTTATTTGTTTTTGTACTTATACACAATACAGTAGGATAATAACATATTATACTTATTCCTGAGTTTGTAAATCAATAATAATGACTGCTTTTGATTTTGTAGATACAAGGACAGATTCACCATCGAATTGGATCATTGCAACCTCTCGATGATGGACATAAATTTTTACAAATATATATGGGTAAATATATGGGCAACACAGAGGAACAACTTGATCGACGTCAAGAGATCGATACAGCAAATTTTTTTTTTATTTACAACTATCCTAATTTATAAATTAAAAAATGTGGTCATGTGATATTGCCTTTAAGGCGGAACAAAGTTCGCCGGGTCAGCTAGTAAAAAATAAAAACCGACTTCGAAACACTACAGCACTAAAAAGTTAGAAATAATTAAAATAATTAGAAGTAGGTATTGTAGAACTATAATTTGTAGCCAGTTTCATGACCAGCACATATATTTTGGACACCGACTCCAAATTATACTTCTACAATACCCACATGTATACATACTTCTAATTACTTAAATTATTTCCAACTTTTTAGTGCCGTAGTGTTTCGAAGTCGGTTTTTTTTATTTAATTTTTTTTAGTATTTGATAATAGCGGCAACCGAAATACATTGTGTCATCTGTGAACATTTCAACAGTCTATCTATAGTATAGGTAGTATCTGAAGCGAACGACTAAGTTGACATAATGATATGTCATAAATTTGGTGCATAAGCAGTATACGTCCCACTGTAGGGCACAGGCCTTCTCTCAGAGAGAGAGTAGCGAGTAGAGAGAGAGAGAGATGCCACTGCATAATATTAAGCAAATTTATACAAAACGAAATACCATCAATCAATAAACACAATCACACTGTTATTACCTGATTTATCCCTCACTTGCAGTTTATTTAACTAAATATTTTATTTTATCATGAAAGTACCATTTGCTTAAGAGATCTGAATAAGAAGATGTCCGAAAAATTACCTAAAACAGCGGTCCTCAAATAAAAGCGATCCTACCACTACCAAGTATGTTCGCAACCAAAGAGAATATAACCACTACCATTGAATTTTTTAATTCAATGCCACTACAGTGCTATCAACTTAAGCTGAGAATTGCATTTGTGTGAGTGCACACCGATAGTGTAGAGTGACAATCGGCTTGTGGCGCGGCGCGTCCCGCGCATGGTTTAAACCGGTTTATACTAGTTTATAGCAAGCGGCCTGAGGCGCGGTGCGTCCGTCACGCGCCGCTTCCCTGCCGCCCACATACTTCACTTCACCTCTGGTACTGGTAGCAGATAGACGTGTAATTTTATGTGATTGTGTTTGAAATATTAGTGAAATGGCTCCTACTGTAAGTGAATTTCCTTTACGAAAACCATTAAGCAGCCAAGTGAAAGGAATTTTATGCAAATTGAATACGTATTTTAAAGGAGTCTGTTGGGATTTAAATGGAAAAGGACAGAAGACAATCGCAGAATCCTTATGGAGAAGCACCAAATAAGATATCTGCGAATATTGTTCCTGATTAAAATAGCTGAATATCGTGCCCAGGGCCGTCCAATCGTGTATACTGACGAAACATATATCGACACGTGTCACACTTCGTCGAAGTCTTATTCAGATGGAAGCACCTCTGGCTTAACGAAACCAATTTCCAAGGGAAATCGTTTAATAATAGTTCATGCCGGCGGAAAGGACGGTTTTATACCCAATGCCCTACTCATGTTTAAGGCAAACCAAAAAACTGGCGACTATCATCATAATATGAACACCGAGAATTACACAAAATGGTTGCAAAGGCAGCTGATTCCAAATTTAGAACCGAATAGTGTTGTGGTGGTTGACAACGCTGCATATCATAATACGTTACATAATCCCGCCCCCAATTCAAACCATCGTAAACAAACTATGATTGAATGGCTCAAATATAGAAATATCGACCACTCTGCAGAGATGCTCAAACCGCAACTTTATCAGTTGATTCTACCAAACAAAGCAAGATTTTTTGAATATAAAATTGATAATTTGTTCGAAGAACATGGTCACAGCGTTCTACGTCTACCACCCGACCACCCTGATTTCAATCCCATTGAAAATATATGGTCAATGGTAAAAGGATACGTAGCCAAAAGAAACGTGTCAATGAATATGGACACTATAATGAAATTAACAAAAAAAAAAAGTTGACGCGATCACTGCACAAGAGTGGAAAAATGTTTGTGACCATGCAATTAATAAAGAAAAAGAATTTCAAAGTCGAGAAACCACAATCGACGATATAACGGAACGATTAATTATTAACACAGGCTCTGATTCTGATGAGTCATCAGACGAGAGTGAAGATGAAGATGCAATGAGCGGAGTAGAAGAGTTATAAGATTCAGTAATTATGAGGTCGAGAATTGGACAGTTGGTAACATTGTGTTTTATGGACTTCCTTTTAATAAAACATTAATTTTATTTGTATGTGTTTTACTAACTGTACTTTTGGCGATCACTCACACAAATGCAATTCTCAGCTTAAGTTGATAGCACTGTACGTTCGCAACTAGCAAAGATGACGGACTTTTGTTTGAAGGCGGATTATGACAGCTACGCGAAGTTTAGAAAGATTTATGGAGAGCTGACTACGAACGTGAGATAGCCACCCGAGGCCATATTTACTCATGATTGACGTTGTTGATGCGAGTGCAACTTCTCTAAGCTAATTAATTTTTCTTTAGTCTTGTCGTCATTGTAAATAAGGTATCATCATCATCAACCCATTATGTCCCCACCGAGGGGCACGGGTCTCTTCCCTGAGGAAGGTATAGGCCATACTCCACCACGGGGGCCAAGTCCGGATCGGATTGGTCCAAGTCAAATAAGGTAGGTATTGGTAAAGTTTTTTTTTTGTCATTGTCCAGTTGTTGTTGCACTTTTGTGTTTGTCATTATTAAGCGGGTAAAATATGGGTGAGCCGAGGCCCAATTCTGATTCTGGCACTTTTTCCTCGCCGAAGCACAAACGAATCATACAAAGTCGATATTGCTAAAAAGACCCAAATTTATAAGTTGTCCTTAAACAGTACATGTACACGATGCAAGCAAAGCTGCGTGCATGAGCTATGTCGAGTGAATAAAGTTTGAGAGATGCTGCGGCTCGTTCGCTTCAATATCTAGGGTATAGCTATCAAGGTTCATGAGATACAGCCTATTGACAGACAGACGGACAGAGGAGTCTTAGTAATAGGGTCTTAGTAATACTTACCCTTTGGGTACGGAACCCTAAAAACTGTTAGTTTAAAATCAGCTGTCGTCCCAGCATGTGTTGTACCTGTGAGTAAAAAGCGCTGTACGCTGTGGACCATAATTTGAATATAGCTCAAAAAACCGCGACATTTCCCTAGACGTATATTGACTACGTGACGAAGACCTAAGCATGTGACAAAGCGTGGTATTTTGAAGACAACCCATCTAAACGGGTCACGTAGTATGGGTACGTACCCACGGACTACCGAGACTGGTCTCACTCCGCTTATCTTATAGAGGGTAGTTTAGGGTATGATCATCATCTCTTGCTTAAAAGAGGCGTTGATGGAGTGAAATAACAAAGAAATGTTGATAACAAAATCACAAAGTACCTATTTTAACATTTACTCAGACTGAAATTGATGTTACACCTGATGCTATCTCGAGGTCAGTCTTTTCACTGGCAGCTTCTTAATTGAGGATTGGAACGGAGATGACGGGGGCTGTGATGACGGGCGACGCCACGGCGACGGTCTCGGGCACGAGGTCGACGACCTGCACGGGGCTGGGGGCGACTGGAACCTGGTCCACCACCACGGGGCCGACGGGCAGCACGGGGGCCTGGTCGACCACCTGCACGGGGGAGGCGGGCAGCTCGGGGGCCTGGTCCACCACCTGCACGGGGGAGACGGGCACCACTGGGGCGACGATGGCGGGAGAGCCCTCCACGGCGACGGGGGTGGCGTCAGAGTTGGAGTTGATGTTCAGGATGATCTGCACCAGTGGGGAGCTCGCCTGGGCGGGGGCGGGCGCGGCGGGGGTAGGCGCGGCGGGGGCCACGGCGACAGGGGAGGGCTCTACCTCAGTCAAGGCGCCGCCGTCGGGAACGGGGAAGTCAATGATGGCGGGGCCGACAGCGATGGGCTGGAACTCGGGGACGGGGAAGTCAACGATGGCGGGACCCACGGCGATGGGCTGGAACTCAGGCACGGAGTCAATGATGGCGGGGCCAACGGCGATTGGGGTTGGGTTCAGGATGGCGGCGATGGTCTGCTGGAGCTGCTGCTCCAGCATGGCGGCCGTGGCGGGGTCGGTGTTGGGGCTGTTGATGGCGGCGATGATGGCCTCGAATTCGGCGCTCTGGTCCAGAGGCTTGTGCAACGACGCCGAAGCCACTGCGATCATCGCGACGAGGGCAACGAAGAATTTCATGGTTCTGGAATTAGGGAAGATTATGGCTGTAGAACATAGAGTAGGCGTGCTGTCGACTGCATTTTTTGTATTTACAAAGTTAATTAATCTTGACGATGATCTATTATTTCAATTATTCGAGTGTACCCTACGAATAAATCACCATAGAAGTATTTATTCGTAAAAAATTCACTCGCAAAAACGGCCCCTTATTAAATAGTCTGTAAGTACCTACCAATAAAATGAGTGCAAGATGTGCTGTTGTAGAGTAAATTGCTCTGTGATTGGTACATTCTTTGCGCCATGCGTGACGACGTGAACGTTTATTGGGCGATAGTAAATGACAGCATCACTTATGATTGGTTTAATACTTAAACGTCAAACCATTGACTTCATGATGTATAACCCGTCGAAATATCTAGATAGGGTAAGCAGGAAGTATGGCGTTCACATAAAGGAAAAACGGTGTATTTATTTAAATAAATTTGAAAAGTACCAAAAATAAAAAAAGTTTACCTATTTAAGTAGTTATCAATATTTCAACACAAACAGCGTTTATATTTGAGACATTATTGATAGGAAAAAATTAAAAAATAAACATGTTTGAGCGCCATTAATATCCTTCTGAAAATTGGAAAAACGGCCGAAAACAATCATATTTACTTTACTGTCTCATATTGCGAGCATCATGCATTCCGCCCCCGCGCTTCAGGTCATGTGACGTGTTTTTATGCTCCGTTTTTATCCAGTTATTCTAGACATCTATGTTTTTAACTATCACGGTGTGTACCTATGCACTTCAATATTCGAAATATTTGTGTATATTCGAAAGGAGAGGTCCAATAAAAACAATTGACTAGACGAATTTTATTAGCTATATGACGTCACCAAAAAAATTGCGGTCGTCAGCTATCAAATTTCTATTAAAAAACTTACTGAAAAACTTAGATATGGAATGTTATTTTACTCGTAGTAGAATGAAAGTTTAACAACGAAATACTCACAAGTTTAGTTCGGGATAACCTGATCAAACTGATACCATTGTTTTCCCATAACTAATATTTATACTAACCGAAAATCGGTATCTGTCGGCGTTCGCTGATATTCAAAGTAACTAAGATAAAGGTGAAATAAAAGTTTATTTGGTCTAATTAGGTTTTAGAGTTATCTCTTCATGTCGGATACAGACCAACCGATCGAATACGAAATCAATGCGGACATAAGCGTAGCAAGGGAACCCTGTTGTTCCATAAGTTTTTTTCTTAGGTTTTTATCTTTCTAAATATCAGGGTTTTCATATATAAGTGACGTAGCCTTATTTTCTTATATTTGTCTATAGAAATTTGAATTAAAATACTTATACTTAGACATACCTGCTCACATTTTATATTCAAACTCTAAGTCTTCCGATACGCTCGCGCGTTTGCATCGATACAGTCGCGATGCTGTAGTGCGTTAGTAGCGCGTTGGCATCGCTACGCTACTGCAGCGCGTTGCAAATGAGACTAAAGCGCGTTCGTAGCGATGCTGTTGCGCGTTTACGAAACGCGCGACAGCATCGCTACAAAAAGTCGCCGCGGGCGAGGGCCCTAATGACGAAACATCCAGAGGGATTAGGAAATTGGTACTTTAATCTCTTAATGTTATTTGGCGATAAGCTCTATTGTTAAATTTATTGCACCCGAGATTATGTCAATAACATCCGCACTTTCTTATCGTTTTCCTTAACTCAACTTTATTACTGATACCGTATATCTTGTCATTGTGCACCTACTGAATTGTAAATACCTAAGTATTGCCTACGTGTTATCTTATTGTACCTTTGATAGGTTATAGAAGTTCAAACTTCGTCGCGTTTTTTTTAATTTGGGGCGACCCAGTCTGGACTCTCCTAGCCCTATTCTGTTAATACAAAAGTGTAAGATACGTTGTCAAGCGACTTTTTTGTACTATTATTTAGTTTGGCGGAAAAATATTGCTGTAAACTGTGCTCCATGTTTTTTTTAAATTTTTTCACAAACGTTTTAAGGTTGGTTACCAACTACTTATAAGTAACTTAAAATAAATTTTATGCTCTATGATTTTACAGACAGTATCTATTCAACTCAGCCTTAAAATGCTACATACTTGGTAGGAACCGAACCCAGAACCTCCGTATCAGGATCTTCATACGCTGAGACTTCGGTGAAAATAAGCAACACATTTAAGGCCACTTTTTCTTGTTGAAATGTAAAAAGCGCGTTTCGATATTGAATCATCTATTTTAAAGCTGTTTTTAATTGATAGCGACGGATATTATTTTACAGTTGGATGTGTTTTTATTCAGGGAGGGTTTTTTTAAATCTTTGCAACAATTTTTTCACAGTGCAAATTAGCATTATCTATGTCATCTGTCATAATCATTTGTTTTTCACTGTTTTGTAAACTTTTGTCTTACCAGAATAAGCCGTAAGCACCCACCTACAATAATAATTTATTTATGTACGTTTTAAAGGACTATCCAGATTGCATAAACCTAAAAAACTTTTCGGCTAGAGAGGACAAAACTTTGGCCTGATTGACCTGGGGATTTGGCCTGGATGATTTATACAGCGTCCAGTGGCACCTTCACGCGCACTAGATCGGTGAAGCGACCACTCGGACGCTGCAGTGCCAGTGTTTTTAGATGAAGTAGGCTTGCCCAGCACCTACATGATGGCTTAGTCGGCCTAGCCCACAGGAAAGACGAGTCAATACAATACGAGCGGAGCCAACCAAGCCGCAGCTTCGCCTCGGTGAATGAAAACATTGTGCAGAGATTACAATGTAAAGTACTAGCGCAAAAAGCCCGGCCACGTGCGGCCGACGAGCACCCAAAGGGTAAAAGACCCTATTACTAAGACTCCACTGTCCGTCTGTCTGTCTGTCTGTCACCAGGCTCACGAACCGTGATAGCTAGACAGTTGAAATTTTCACAGATTTCTTGTATTTCTTGTGCCGCTATAACAACAAATACTAGAATAAAGTAAATAATAGGGGTTAAAGTATGAAATTGCCGTTTTATTGCAATAGGTTCTTTGAATTGACATAGAATCTTCATGGTTTGAGGTTTTCGAATGAAACTTTTTTCAAATGGTTTCTATGATGTTCTTTTTTTAAAAAATGTGAAACATTTGAATATCGACTTTCAATTGTTTTTGTTATTCAATTTAGACAAGAAAGATGGATACTGCGAAAATTCGAGCCCATCCAACAAACGTGACTTTTTTGCCGTTTTTTGCTCGATATGAATAACGGCAACAGGTAGAGGTAGACGCTTCAAATATTCAAATGTTGTATCGATAAAGGCATGGAACCCTTCGTGCGACTCGCACTTGGCCGGTTTTTTATAAATATAGTGTCTGTGGTAGTAGGTATCTAAAATCAGTCAGCCGTATTGGTATAGAGCTATGTTTACTTTTAGACAAATTAGCGTCACAGCGATAATTTCGTAACCATCCAGGTACGCTAGGTCATTCTTGTACACTCAAGAGCACATCAACCTCTACATTTTAGTTGCCAAGTCGCCCGTAGAGTGTACCTATGCGTGTAAAGGCTGATGTGCTGGTGACTCATCCTGTGCAATAGTCTTATAAACCCGATACAAACTGTCCTGAAATGTCCCGAAAATCAATACAGATTTTTTGATATACCTTCTTAAGGCTCCGTAACGCTCCGTCTTTTCAGAAATACCTAGTAGTTCTGTAACGTACGGTTTATTTCTCTGTGCTGGTAGGTAGGTATTCAAGTTATAAAGAGTCGCTGACAATTATTGTGAATAATTTACTGAATTTTGGGTAAAATCATTTGTGAAACCCAACAAATCATTTTTCCGAACATTCAATAAGTAAATTGCAATTTTTGCCAAACTTTACCTACGATGTAAGTAAGCATATTTATTGTTTCATCATCATCATCGGCCCCGAGACGTCCACTGCAGGACACGTAAATATACATATCTATGCAGGACACAGGCCTCCCTCATGGTTTTCATAACGATGAGGAGTCTTGCCATAATCGCCACGCTTGGCAGGAGGGTTGGCGATTTCATTCAGCTTTTGTCTACGTGTAAACAATTTTTTTAAACAGGTACTGTAAAAGTCATTAAATAGATAATTGCGATTCATATTTATTACTGATATTTAGTGAATGATAATGCTTTCCGTATTTTCTGTATCTAGACAAAAGTTGTTTGAAATTAAATATGTGTACCTTTGCGAAGGCATTCTGTACAGACGTATGATACCGGTGAGTTCATTCGAAGGCTAAATTAAAGCAAAGATCTCCGATAGGATTCAAACTCAAAACGACGCTTTTTGTCATGAACGTACGCAACGTTCAAAAGTAGGTACTGTCTGTCACATATGAAATGATAGAATAGATAGATAGAATATTCTTTATTGTATGTACACCAAATTACATATGAGAATTTAACAATAATATAGTTCAGTACAATTGGCGGCCTTATTATGAATACTTAGTAAAAATTTATTACCTACCTGAAATTCGTCAATTAGAGATTGTGACGTATTATTTCATAGGTAATTATTTACGGGTTTTCCGCTTTCTAATGTTGCTGTTTGATAGACAATACTTATCAGGGTTTAAGTACAATTTATATGTATAAATAGGTGATATATTAGCAAAGGGCAAGATAAAAAGTACTCGAAACCGGCGTGCGTGCATGCAACGACTAATGAATGTTGATGAAGCGAAAGTGATCTGTCAGGATCGTGGCAAGTGACAGTTCCTGGTCTCTGCCTACCCCTCTGGGATACAGGCGTGAGTTTATGTATGTATGTTATATTTATATTTATCTATCAGTCAGTTCATTGGTAAATTATTGTTCTACTTACATAAGAGAATATCTATTGACTTTTTTCTACTTACATAAGAGAATATCTATTGATTTTTTTAAATTATTTTCCTGCCTGTTGGACAGCGCCATTACGGACCAGAAAAACTGTAAAACCGCGTAAGATAAGAATAAATAAAAAACCGGCCAGGTGCGTGTACACGCACAGTGTAGGGTTCCGTAGAAAGAGGGCAGCTTTACAAAACTAACAACTTCATTAAAGAAGTGTTCAATGAATTTTGTACGAAATTTTCCTTTTATAAGTTTGTCGCCTATTTCTCGTTAACTTGAAAAGCCTACTTAGCCGTGATAGTTTTCCTTTTAATTTCATTATATGTGCTACTGCCCTGAATTTTTTCACGTTTCTACAATAAACCGCTTAGCTAGGAGGGGGGGACGCACAACTTGACAAAAAATTGCGCTTTTAAGCTTAATGTTTCGTAAACGGAACCCTAAATCAAAAAGTGGTATTCCTTCACCTATAATATTTTTAAACGACCAATTTAACGATACCCTCCACTATGGTGTAGGTGAAAAAAAATGCTTGACTAATTTAGGTGTAGGGGGGTACCTACAGTAAAGTTTGTTTTTTTAAAAAAAAAATTCTACCGCTTTGTTGGCGTAATAAATATGTAAATTTAGCTCTTTAGTACTTATCGTCTCTGTGCTAAGCAGCGGACAGACAGACAGACGGACGGACATGGCGCAACTATTAGGGTTCCTTGTTGACTACGGAACCCTACAAATCGGATGGTAAAAATTCAGAACTCTGAGATCGAAAGTTGTAAGTATATTATAGTTGTAAGTATATTAAGTATGTATATTATATTAAAGTTCACTAGTAAATACCATATAAATAAATATGGTCCGCACAGCACAGATCTTTTTGGCGGTAACGCGAACATAGTCACATATATCGTTTTTTACAGTTTACGTGTGAGTAATTGACGTCGTGTGATGCGTAGTAAACTACTATTAGTTAATTACTAAACTACTATTAGTTAATTACAGTAAGCGATGTGGAAACGATTTGTGACTCTGTTCACGTTACCGCCTAAAGGTCCTGTGCGGACTATACCAGCTAAGCTAATTCAAAACTGGTAAGCTGGTAGATAATGCCAAGTAGCATTATGCTCGCCTGTGTGCAAAACTTTTTATGCAATAAAGAATTTTAATAATAATGATAACGTCACTGAGCAGAGTGCACGCGTGTAAAGGCTGACGTGCTGTCAACTGTACATACGCAGACAGGCGGAAAACCTTTATCTCTCCCGAGTCCCGACGCGCGACGGCGCGCGCGACGCTTCCACGATAACAATATGACTGGAGTAGAAAAGGTTCAAAGATTACTTGCTCATTGACGTGACGCGGTTACTTACGATAACCTGTCTGGTAGATAACATTGTTGTGTTGACCCAGCGGTCTATAGGTTAATATACTTACTCAATTATGTTAGAGGGGAGCACGCAGCGTAATAAAAATTGTGTAGGCTCGTATTGACGAGTACAAAATCACCAAACATAATTATGATCTTTAATAAGAGCATAATCTTTTTGATCGTATTGTCGAGTAGAAAAATAGGGTTACCTACGTTCGTTACCTACCTTAAAAAGTCGCGATTTCTGAAATAGCCCAATTAGGTAGAGTGTGTCGGTCTTATTTATGAAAACTCGATTCCTTTAGAGACTTTACAAGCTACCTATTTTGGTTCAAGAGATCAAACAGGCAGACAGACATCGTCATCATAAATGTTCTTTGTCATAGCTATAGATGCTACTAACATAAACAGAAGTTTAAAATTTTTTACAACTGAAACTTTCGTAAGCATTGCACATTTTATATATCGGTTCAACAGTTTCCCTAACAAACTATTAATCTGTAGGTATTTAACCGAATAAAATGCTGGGCATGCCCACAACCCTAATAGAATTGTGACGTCACATTTTCACGACCTATTGAGTTTTGATATTGAGATTGATTTTTATCCAATGCCTTTAGGAATATTAATCTACTAGTGTTTGTCCCACTGTTTTGCTCGCTGAACTATACAAAATCTTGTAAAGTTCAGTAAGTATTTCCTTTGTAGGGATGCGCTTTATCAATCATGAGCGAGTACATACTCAGACTCGAACTTGACCGATTTTCTGGTGTCTGGTGACCACAAGCTATTTTGAGGGCTGGATCCGCGCCTGTAATAAAGTCCGTTTGCATCCGTTGGGTACGGAACCCAGAAAACAACAAAAGCCTCTTGGTGAAGTGGGGACCCCAAGCGCCATGTCCGTTGAAAGAAAGTTAATCAAATCGTGGAAGGAATGCGGACTTAGACCCACCTACTTTTTATGCATCCTTGGCCAATTTGGCCATAGACTGACTGCGCAAAGAGTGAGTGCATAAGCAGTGTTACCAGATGCTGACCGGCCAATGTCGTCGCCAATGAAAAACAGTCGCCCAAAGATCTCCTAAATTCTTGCAGCCCAAATCGCCTGAATTTTCAGCGTTGCAGCCCAAAATCGCCTCAATAAAATAACTTTTTAAATTGTGGTTCTGTACGCAGCTGATTTTTAATATTCTCTTAATTAATCTTAAAAATGTGAAAATACCTTTTTGTAACTAAGTATAATTACAGGTCAATCTCCACTTTTGATATTCATTGAACCCTTACAACGCCACAAGTTCATAAAACGCAAGAAATCGATAAACAAAGGCATGATTAAGCGAGAAATTAAAAAAAAATGGGCGAAAATTAATAGAGCTATGGCGATAAATCTCCTCAGTGACGTCCCTAGCACACCGACAACCGGCTACGCTAAGAATGCCAATTTGGCCATTTCGTTGCTTCTCACTTTGCACGGAATGCGGTTTTGTGCCTTCTAATTCTACGACCAAACGCCTGTTGCAAGAATGAGAAGCTCAAACTTCGAAAGCCGGGCTGATACGTAATGCTCAATGAATGGGCTGAGTAGGTTAGTATAAACACCTATAGGTATTTTGATTTCATTCGGCTTTAGTCTTGGTGTAAACAAACATTTTTTTCTACATAATATAAAGATATCAAAGTCAAGAAAATGATATTTATTGAATTAATGCGATGAATACACGCGCGCACGCACGCACGCACGCACGCACACACACACACACACAATATTTTTACATAATATATTAAAGACCTTGTCTGATGGTGCTCCTCTATTCTTTATTCTGAAAAGCGCGAAAGCTGTATTTAAGTGTAATAATACTGTCTAATAATGTGTTTGTTATATAAGCCAACCTACAAAATCAAAGGCAACATGTAAAAAAAAATTTTGTTTCTGTCAGAAAAGTTTTACTTAGGTTCTTAGTTTAAGTAGTTAAGTTATATTATTGTCCTCAAGTCAAGACTGCTTTGGCTGAAACATTCTTGCCTCATGTTTATCGTTCGTAAGTTGCGACCACCTACCTACATGATTTTTGAAAATACTGTTTAAAAGAAGGTGCTGGTATTTCACAACACAGGTTCGTAGCCTACTATGAATACCTCATACCAGTAAACCAATGTACCATATAATGTGAGTGACTTATATGCTTAAACTTGTACTTTGGACGAATAAACTTTATCTTATCTTTTTATAGTGACTCGCGCACTTGCTTTCTGCATTTGCTTGACGCAGTCGTAATGATAGTCACAAAAAATCGGGAAATTATTTTTTTTAAATAAATAATAAATATTTTTTTTTTTTAAACCGACTTCAAACCTCCTGGTCATGTAACTTCACACCGGCTCCAAATTATACTTCTACAGTACCTACATCGAATTTAAAGGTTATATTCGTTTAACTTATTTATGTGTTTTTAGTGGGTCTAATACCTAACATCGAATTACCAATAGCCGAATAACTAATGCCCGAAAACACATGTCCGATTTGTTAATTTATCGAAGCATCAACAGCCCTATAACTTCAAATCCCGATCGTTCATAAGCCGGCATAGTGTTCGGGCGTTGGTGCGTCGGCCTTTTACTTTTCGGGCTTATGAACGATCGGGATTTGAAGTTACCATAGGGCTGTTGATGCTTCGACAAATTTAGAAATCGGGCATGTGTTTTCGGGCATCAGTTATTCAGCTATTGGTCATTCGGTGTTAGGTAGGAGACCCGTTTTTAGTGCTGTAGTGTTTTGAAGTTGGGTTTTATATTTTATAAAAAAAAATTAAATCTCCTGTTTTTGGGGTACAGTCGGGAAACCCGGCCTTAAAGAGTTAGAAATAACCTTTGTTATTTGACCAACTTCGTTGATCTAGCGGTAATCGGTAGCGATCTAGGTCGCCGTACGTTTGTGATGTCCTTGCCTGGTCACCATAGCATAGGGTTTATGTCATGTCCTAGTTTGGGACTCAGAGAAGTGATTGTGTTGTGTGGAAGTTATTTATTAAAGGAGTTTGTTCTCAGATTAATATTTTTCGGAATAACAGTGGTTACATAATTTTATTAATTTCGTGCTTTACGGACTCTGCCAATGTCGCAGCCTCCAGTAAATCTTTGTCCTACACAGAATAATGTTCGATTCTATTTAACACATAACACTCTATCGGATTACGTACCTACACCTATAATGACAGATGTTAAAAGTCGATAAAAGCAAATAAAATAAAAATAATGTGATCTATAAAACAACGATAAGTACTTCAAAGCAGAAAACCCGTAAAAGCACAGTAAAAATATTTATAGGACATAATATGGTGCTACATTACCGCACTAGTGCGATAATGAGCACTTTACGTGCCTATGTCGAAACTTCAAAGGGCCATAATGTACTATAAAACGTTGTACGATACACGTGCGAATAGGTAATCCGCAACTCGTGTCGATATAAAACACTCCCTTCGGTCGTGTTTTAATTTATCGCCACTCGTTGCGAATTTCCTACTTTTCGCACTAGTATCGTAATGTACTAATATTTTATAGCTGACTCGGCAAACGTTGTTTTGCCATATTAATTATTAGCCTACGAACTATTCTCAGGCCTACACAAAAAAATCATAAGAATCGGTGAAGCCGTTTCGGAGGAGTTAGATAATAAACAATGTGACACGAGATTCTTATATATTACGTTGATGAAAATTGCACAAAATTATGTGGTAATTCACAAACTCTGAAATTATTTAGGTTCTGCGCATTTTTTACGTAACCCTGTATTAGGTGGTTTTATCATCTCTGTGTTATGTGTCTTCGCAAACCTGCACCTAGTTTATCACCCAGGTGAGAACCACTCAGGGCCCCATTTCACAGAACTACAATTCATGGTTTACTATGACAATTCGAAAGGTACTAATCAGCTACCTACGCAATGAACATCGAATGGTGATAATAAATTATAGTTTCACGAATCGCGCCGGTATCCTGACGTTCGCAATAGCAATTAGTATGTAATTTTACAGAGCTAGACGTTAGGAATTCCGTGTCCAACTATAGTCTAACAAAAAGACGTAGGTACCTAACTCGAATTTCACAAGCAATCGGGCATGGAATTAGACAATCAATATAGACACTAAACCACAAGCACTAAACGAACGTGACGCGATTTAATTTACAACGATTTGCATTATTTATATTGAATTTCCATTCTTAATTTTAGCGTACGTTTTTCTACCTACAAATAAAATATTCCAGTACCTTGTTCTGATATTTGTTTTATTTCCAATTACAATCTAATTAGAAAACAATAGAGAGCACCAATTCGTTAATACTTGATTATACTCGTACATCCTGTCATTGTAGAGCCACTACTGTGTGGTGAACCACTAGGCATTGTCTAGTTGTTAAACTTTAGTCCATAATACCTATCGTTAATTTACTGATAACACCTTCCCAAAACCCACTTATTCTCTGCATCATCACATCACAAACTTTTTCTATGCCTGGGAAATCAATGGCTTAGGAGAATTGACTTTCTATGAGAATAGAGAGTCTAAGTAGTAACATATACCAAACATCTCTTTGGCTCCGTGCTAACATTTTTTATATTTTAATAAGTAACCCAAAAAATTCAATTTATTTAAAACAATATGGCTACAGTAGTTTGTTTTGGTGTCTGCAGTGTCTAGTATGCGTAGTTTTTGGGCCGGGCATTAGTTTTTTAACATCTTGGGTACTTTTGTGATTTTTTCCGCATTAAGTACTCAGACCAAAGTTCAAAGTGTGATAAGTTACATACCACCATTTATAGCAATCAATTTTAAGACAAGACATACTTAGAAAACAAAAAATCCCAACCTATCTACCAAATACAAGTAAAATATAAATTGCAACTTATCTGTAAATACATTTAACCCTCACTCATGAATGAAATTATATAAAATGCTTTATTTTTATCATTTGGTCATTGCAACTTATAACTTAGAAAACAGGAAATAATAAATATTCTAATACACTCTTTTACATAAAGAGGCCTGAGAAACTTCAACTTACATTAAATAAAAACAAAATTCAACTAATCAAACACTTTCTAATGTGTCCAACACCAGACAAACAAGTATTCACTAGAATATTTACTAACTACCTCATGCTTTCCTCTCATAAGTGCGCCTTCTTTGGTCATCAATTTTCACAAGGTAATAGGTACCAGGAAACAAGGCATCCACAGAGCCAGAAGGCTCGTATGGAGCAGTGTGGTAGTTCTGAGTTCTGTTATCCATGATGCTTGTAAATTGACTAGGTTCCACCTTCTCTCTTTTCTCCAAAAGACCTATTGATTGGTGCAGGGAACCGATCAGCTTTTGCAACTTAGATCCGGCACTCATGTCATTGCAAATGTTAATGGAATACATAGTTGAGGCCAGGCCAGAGCCATAAGAGAACAGGGCGAATTTTTTGCCTATCAGTTGTTCTGGGGATTTGCTCACAAGGTAAGATGCTAGGCCACCATACAATGAAGGAGTGTACATGTTTCCTACATTGCGGGCCAAGTGCAGAGACGGCTTTGTCTTATCATCAAATAGCTGTTTGCTGTAGGTCATGAATGCTTTCTCGAGATCGCGGTCAAAGTATGTGTCTTCGAGCTTGTGATTGCTGAACTGCGAAAGGCCTGGGAATTGATTTTCCCTTTCTTCAGGTGCTTGGTTGAGAAAGTCATTAAAGCAGACTCGAGCCAACGACTTCTGCACAAGTTTGCAGTAAGGGGAATGGAACAGCATGCCATCTAAACTAAGCAGCCCTTTGAAATCTGGCTCTTCCTTTCTCATTTTCTTGCAGAATAAATTGTAACAATTATCTAGAGCACTGAGGTAGCATTTGATTGATAGTTTACCATCAACATAAGGGAACTCTGATGCCAAGTCTGGTTTGTAGAAATCGTAGGCGTGCCTCATGTAGCTAGCCCGCACACCACGGTCAAACACAAGTGGCGCATCGGGGCCTATGAGCATAGCTACAGCTCCCGCACCTGCTGTGGGTCTCGCAGGGCCTTTGCCATACACCGCAATGTCACCAGCCACCACTATAGCCTTCCTTCCATCCCAAGATGACGACTCCACCCAGTTGATACTGTTGAACAATGCAGCTGTGCCTCCATAGCAAGCATTAGTGGAATCTATGCCCTCAATATCTGTAGCACCAACTTTGGCAAACAGGGTCATGAGAAAGGTCTTCACACTCTTGCTTTTGTCAATGATAGTCTCTGTACCCACCTCTAGGCGGCCAATGTCATGGAGGTTGATATTGTTCTTCTCTATCAGCTTGTGTAGCACGGTGAGACACAGAGAATTAATATCCTCTCTGTCCGAGCAGAATCCCATCTTACTCTGACCGAGGCCGATGGTGTATTTGCCTTCGGCGACGCCGTCGTACATTTCCAGATCCGCTTGGTCGACGTATTGCGACGGGAAATACATTTCCATGGCTAGGATGCCGACGTTTTCTACTTTGCCGCCCATGGTTGGTTATATGAACTTATTTGGTTAGTTGTGAGCGAAACTCGCGGAGATCACTAACCGTGGATGAGTGCAACTAGCGACTAGCGAGTGCTGCGCTGGCTACAGACTGCGCGAGCCGCGTCCCGCGCTCCACTCGTGCGCTGCCGACGTCAGCAGCGTCCAACGTGCCCCACTAACAACACTATTGACCTACTACCGGACCACTGAACAGCTTTCTTTCATTCAATATGCGAGCGAGAAATAAATCTTCTACCGATGTAAGGTCGAATGAAGTGGCGATCACTTGAACTATGTATCAGAGACGTAGCGGTCGTTTCAGTTTAGATGGTATAATATTGTAATTTACCGGTAAAAATTAGAAGGAAAGAATAAACTTTCGCCTCTCTGACAAGTGACGAAAGACACGTATGACGTAAATGTCATCATGTGATAAATGAAACTGTCAATGTCAAGAACTCAAGGTGCAGTGTGACCAGATTAAATTTTACAAAAAAACTGAAGCAGGTGAAAAATACTGAAATATACCGACTTACTTGCACAGGGATATACAATAAAAATACTGATTTCCAAAACGGGTTTTATTCAACTGAACCCGTGACCTCTGGCTAACCGTGCCAGCGCTCTCCCAACTGAGCTAATGGGCAAGTGCAGACATCAGCAAAATTTCGAACCTCTTTACAAACTTCTCTGTATTACGTACAGGCAGCCACATCTGGCCAAAGCAATTTACATCACTTGCAGCTCCGAGTAACCCACTTTGCAGTTAGGTGGGTTATTCATTCAATCATCACAGTAAATGTTAGAATTGTATTTGAACATTATATTCGAAGGCTTAAAATTAACACAACTTCCTTCATCTCTTACACCACGCTTTGTTTTGAAAATTGCTGATACCTAAATTTTTGTTTATAGATCTGTTTCTTTGTTCCGTTTTTATTAAATTTATCTGTGAAAACATGCGCTCGTATGCAGCATTCGATACCGTTATAGGTACATAATAGAGATTTACTTAAACTTTTATTTTTTGTTTTTATCGTGCCATCACTGTTAGAAATTTTTCCAACTTCCACCCAAAATTGTTTACAAGAAAGGGGTGTGCCAGTACTCGAAGATTGTAATAAATCTCTTACTACGCGATCAAGTATTTGTTTGTTTGTAAGTTGAGGTTTCTATATTCTTCGTCAATTAACTGCATTTGTTCTGGCTGTACGTCATATGGGAAAGTTTCTATTACATTTCTTAAGCTGCGAAATTGTTTATTTACGGCAGTGTGTGGGTGAAGAAATTTGAGCTCTTGGAAAATTTGATTTTCAAAAGGCAAACGTGATTTCAATTGTGTCCTCAGCTCAATTAAAAAAGATTGGCACTTTCTGAAAACATCAGTAATTTGTTTATGTTTCCCCTGTGTTTAATTATTTCTTGACCCACTTGGATCCGAATTGAATGATATGGATAAGTACATAATTATCATTCAATGGCCAATAATTCACAAAAGACTTTGGGTCTAACGTAAATACGTTGTCCGTGCTTTTGATATAATTAGTTTTCATGAACCAACCCAAAATCGACAAGTACGTACTAGATGAATCATCGTATAATCTTTCAATGCCTTGAAAAATTATGTTAATGTTGTTTACAATCGGCAAAATGTATACAATTTGTTTGTATCACTAGTAAAAGAATGATATAAACATTCTGATGGCATAAACATAATGCGATCACTTAAGTGTTGGTCTTGAAAGAATAACTGCAGTGCCCTCCATTGCTCAGTTATTCTACTAATGGAAGCATGAAGCGATAGCCACCTTATATAACGACGCAATAGTCTATGTTGTTCAGTGTCAGTGAAATTTTGGAACTCAGTAAATTCTCTTTGATGCTTGCTGCTTTGAGAAAAATATCCATATACTTCTTTTACCATCTGTACAAAATTTCTAGACTAGCTAACACCTTTTATGAAAAAGCACTTTGGGTTCACTTCTTTAATCTTTGCAACAATGCCAAAGTGTTGACCAAACATCACATTCGTAGTATCAGCAGCGAATCCCATCACTTGTTTGAAGGACTTCACACACGACAGCTGCAATTTACATTTAACATTTACATTTTCTTTTCTTGGGATACAGAGCTATACGAAAATACTGGAAAGTGAGGGAAAGATACATTACATTACCTGTTGTGTGTGTGATACTTTAATATAATTATTTAAAGCTATACATCTCGGGATGTAATGTACATTACAGCTGCCGTGTGTGAAGTCCTTTAAGTCTAAACCTAATTCAGATAACTTTGATGACAAAGCATTAAATAAATGATCCGCGGTAAACTACTTAAATCAACTAAATCAAGGAATGTGGTTTGTACTGTACATTAGCTTTCAGAGAAGTATTTGATTGCAATCGCCAACACTTTGACTGTGGTAACAATAGTTATTAGGGCCTTAAAATAAAGAAAGGCCGATGTCGCAAAAGTTTAAGGCCCGAGCCGCAGGCGAGGATCATAAATATGCGATAGAGGGCTTTCTATTTTACAGTCCGTGTTGTGTACACAATTTTATGTCGTCACTTGGCCTCAAAGTGGGTTTTCCCATACGCGTAGCGAGCGGAAAAACCCGCTTTTTGGCCAGGTGTGGCATAATAGTACATTACATAACTAGGGCCGTAAAATAAAGAAAGGCCGATATCGTACAAGTTTAAGGCTCGAGCCGCAGGCGAGGGTCATAAATATACGATAGAGGGCTTTCTATTTTACGGTCCGTGTTGTTTGCATAATATTATGTCGTCACTTGGCCTTAAAGTGAGTTTTCCCGTACGCGTAGCGTGCGGAAAAACCCGCTTTTTGGCCAGGTGTGGCATACCTAATAGAAGTTTACCTTACCTGACGGAGAAGCAGTGCGAAGTATTTCTTCAATCATACCTTTTTAAAATTGAGGCTCTAAAACGTTATAAGTTACTAGCGGCTGCTTTGGTTCTCTTGCATGAAACTTCTTTCGCAATTTCGGAGTCGGGAAAACATTTCACTAGAATTTCATTAAGATGGTCCATAGCTCTAAAAGGGATGTTGTGTTCTGAAAGAAAACTGCATAAACACAGCTCAGCTTTCTTGGCTTCGTCTTTCAGTAGTACCTTTTTGAAAAATGTATCAACCTGGAAACAAACAAAAATTTTTTGGACATTTTTGACCATCCACTAATTAAAACGTCTCAAGTTCGGTCTCAGCTTCTTTATTTTTTCTTGACTTTAGGTACTGTAACGCTAATTATAACAACAACAAAAAGAATATAATTATAACAAGTAATGCTTACGTTTGACTGTCCTTTATATTTTTTTCAAGTTCGATTTATGCTTTTTATTATTTGCATATTGCATTATAGATGCTAATCTGCTTTGGAGTTTCGCACTGCATGCTTTGCAAAAGGCGACCTATTCGTCATCTTTATAATGTGAAAACCACGAAGAACGCTCCGGAATTTGTTCCCACTTAGCCAAATAACTTTGCTGAAAACTAGACATGCTTTCTGGATGGATGCGTCAAGTAAAATAAAAACAAACAAAAAGCGCACTTACTGATCTTCGCTCCTGAATGAAATATAGACTAAATCCGGGTAATTCCCTGAACATCAATGTTCGCTGGGACGATCGCTACGAAGTTGCCATAACTTTTTATCCAAAATATACCCAAAAGTACTTACTTCCGCCCATATACCTACAAGATACTGATGCTCGAAATAGTCGATAAAATATACCAAACAAGTATTAAAATACTGAATCTGGTCACACTGTCAAGATGTCAATGACCATCATGCTGAGCATCAGTGATGCCAACTTAGTTACTTTATAGCTAGATCTAGCAATTTTTTGGTGTCAGACAGCTACAATTTAATAAAACTTGTAGCTAAATTTTTTAGCTACTTTTTCTAGCAACATTTCATTTTATCATGAGACGTGCGAATTCCACACTCTGCATTAGACTACCTTAGAAAAAGTGGCAAATGCTGCTATGACAGTGTTTTGCCCTAAGATACCTATACTTCATAAAATGGGTACAGCCGAAAAATATTCCAAAGCAACGAAATATTCTGATCCACAGCCATCAACATCTTATTTATAATAAATTTTAACTATTTTTTTAATCACATTTTCAACGCTCATGTTCAATTTAATAAAAATAAACGTTATTATAAGAATTTGTGATTTTATTCTGACCTACCAACCTACTGTAACATTTAGCTACTTCTAGCAACTTTTTGGGGTTAACAAAACTGGCAATCTAGCAACATTTTGTAAGATGTCTAGCTGTTGGCAACACTGCTGAGCATTGCATAGACAATATTTCACGATGCTGAGCATGGTCCCGGATCAGGGCCGGATCATAAAAGTAGAGCACTTATCTTATTTTACTCTTTGGCACTTATCTATGGAGTAGAGACTTATAGCTCAGCACTCTGTTTTACTCTTACTCTTTCTCAACACACAAAAGAGCGAGAGAAAATGCGTGCTGCCAACCATAAAGCCAACGAATCCCACAGAATCCCACGCATTGCGTCCGTATATATAATTAATTAATTAACATTATTATATTTATGCCAATTCATGCTTTGGTTGAAATGCGTTCAAGTTAGCTGGCTTGAACTGTGTATCGTGCGTGCAACAATATCGACTTTTCACTTTTGTTAGAAAAAAGACGATGCTCATTTTACCCATGATGTCATAAATTTCTATGATTGTACCACAGATTGTACGAAATAACTTTAAGGACTTTTCAGACAGAATACAATTAAAAACCTAGCCAATGAAAATATCAAAATAGTTTCAGGACGTACCTACTGGCCTCATTAATCTGAGATTATGGCGATCGTGTATATTAAACTCAGATTATTAATCTGAGATATTTAATTAACGGAACGTTAACTTCATAAACTAATTTCATTTGCAAAAAAATATTTTATTAAAATTAAATTAATCCAGATCAAAAAACTATTCAATGATAAGCCATATTTATTTAGTTTCAATAAAAATATCTTTCAAACGAAAGTAATATTCGTTGAACGGAACGCAGACCAAACGTAAACAAACAAAGCCTGAGGATTGTGTTCTGCAAAATTATGACGTTAATTTGAAAAGTTGCGAAAACAACTGAAAAAAAATGTGATTAATTTGCCAAACCTAAGTGTGGACTTATTATAGCGCCTAAATCAGTATTCGTTTCTATATTCTAGATTCAAATCTATAAATAAAGTTGATTCCACCAGCGGAAGCCATAGAGGAAGTGAACCGTTGCAAAACCATTGATAATGACCAAATAGCTTGCGAGAATTTAGTTAGGTTTCAGTTCTCAAGATGGGTTCTACGTATAGGGAGTCATTTAAACTCTACGACCTAATACAGAGCGGCGATACAAGGTAGGTATCCAAGATCTTCAGATTTCCATTTTCAAAAAATATTGCGTCATCTATACATATGTATTATCATTGAATTATGATATTATGTACTAATAATTTGGTACAGGAAATAGGGACTAAAAAAAATAATTTGTGCATTCGATTTTAATTCGAATTGCGAAATAAGAGAAGTTTTGGAATAATTTGGTGCAATTAGATATTATGACAGTGATCTGCATAAGACAGTGCAGTGCACTGCACTACACATCAATCAACCTCTACATTACTGGCAACTTTGCAACTAAAACGTAAAGGATGACTTGCTGTCATCTGTATATTACATCAGTGACGTAAATAGGGGTGTGAGCCTAGTGGGGCTGAACCCACCCCGTATGGTCTAGGATTGGCCCACCCTGGGATTTCAGTTTATTTCATGCAATTTATTGGGTACCTATTGGTGTGGCAGGCCAATACTTTTCAGGGCCAGGCCTCCCTGATTTTAACCTTGGAAAATAGTTTATGCATAACAAAGTGAACTTGATGGATGGATGAATTATTAATTACTTTATGTAATGGGTTCAAAAAGAGGAGATTCTCAATGCAATAATGTTTTTATGTCTGATTTTATTCAATCTTTTTTTGTTGAAAATGGGGAACCTCAACGGTGGTCCCATGGGTGAAGCCAGGATTTTTTGTATATGTTTAGTATAAAATATACATACTCCAAAAATCTAGCTCCGTTAATTAAAAAAATATAGGTATTCACTTAGTTCCTGTATATGCGAGGTTTTTCACAAAATAGTATGTACTTATGTAGAGCTGGTTCTATCCCATGTCACCCCTGTGTCATGACCCCATGCCCAATAAACTAACATGTTTTTGCAACATTGTATGAATGTATGTGCCTTAGGTATCCTACAAAAATTAATTTTAAAACATACATTTATGAATAATGTTTCATGTTTTATTGATTCCAATTGCATATTGCAGTAATATCGCAAAACCTATTCGTAAGAAAGCTTTTTTTTTAAATTATAGGTGTGCATTAGTGCGCCCCAAATATTTGCAATTTGGGTATAAACTAATAGCATTTTTCCACAAGGATTGACCTGGCCAAAGTTCTCCAAGGGGATAGAAGCTGAATCATTTAGTCTAGCAGCAGCTTGATCCTTACAACATTTCTAATCAACATCCTGGTCCTTCCATCCTTCCTTTCGAGTTAAGGCTACATGCCAATAAGATTTTATCATTTTCATACTATTAAGGATAGATAGAGAACATGGTCACACTACTCACAGTGGATTACAGACGTAAGTGACCAAAATGTAATAGTGCTTGGTTATATGACTGATGACAGTGCTACAAAGCTAAAACAAATATAAGACTAACTAACTTTAATTGAAATGTTTCAGGAATTTCGTATTATAAAAATAACCCCATATTATGAAGAATGCGTGTTAGAAAAGCTTAGGTATATATCTCGCCATTTTGTTAAAAAAACACTGTGTCACATTCTATATTTTGTTGATTTTAATGGCAGATTGCAGTAAGACCACAAAATTTTTCAATTTGGGTAATGAACAAGTAGGTATCATTTTCCTATGAGGATTGATTTGACCAAAGAATGTCAAGGTCGAATGTTTCCCAAGCTGAATCGTTTAATTTAGCAGCATCTCATCCCCTACAAACTTTTCCAATCACCAACCTGGCCCTTTTATTTCATGTTAAAGCTACATGTCATTAAAATTTTGTATTTTTATATTAGGATTACCTACAGATACAAATGACCCCTTTTGGGTTGTGCGCTAAGAGCATAGTTAAAGTTTAGAAATACAAGTAAAATTCTGGTTAATTAGCCAGATCTGACTGACCTGCGCCCTTTTTCCCCGACGGCGGCGCCCGCTTGCAATGCAAAAAATGACAATGTTCCATGTTTTGTTGATACCTAATGCATATCGCAATTTGGGTATCAACTACATAGTAGGTAGTATTTTCCTACAAGGATTGCTCTGACGGAAGATCTTTAAGGCCCTGGCCTCACTGAAGAGACGTAGGGCGAGAGCGCGGAAAAGACGCGACGCGTTGTATAGACTTCGCGCCCTCGCTCGTCGCCCTCTCTTCTTCGTCCCTTCAGTACATTTTGTATGAAAATGAGTTGAAAAGACGACGCTTTATTTTCGCGCCCTCGCCTCACGTCCCTTCTGTGCAGTATTGTTTAGTTGCACCGACTACCCGTCATTTAGCTTCTCATTTTTTCCGTCAATGGTTGTCTGGAAGAAATTACTTTTAGTAATAAGGCCGCCAATTGTACTGTACTATATTATTGTTAATATTATTGTTAAATTCTCATATGTAATTCCTGGTGTAGATACAATAAAGAATATTCTATCTATCTAAATCAGCAAGGCTTTTAGATGATAAAGGCGCTCGGATACGACGCACGCCCTGATCTTCGTAGGGGAGGGCGCGCTCATTAGTTCGGAAGTACTCCGACCGAGCCTGCCCTGCCCCTCTTCCCTGCCCTTACCTTGCTGCGCCCATGGGTGGTCCCATATAAATGTGATCAGCGTCTGTTGATGAGGTCCTTAATAAAATTAGCAAAGGCATCTTTTTAATTTCAGTTACACATTTCTTTTCTTTTTAGGTGCTCATTCTTGAAGTTTGTTTTGTTTGTGTTAAAAAGATTTTATTTTCAGATCTGTGGAGTGTTTCCTGCACGACACATTGATAGATATCAACAAAGTTTTACCATGCAAAGGTATAAGTGTTTTGCACTTGGCTGTGGGAGTGGAGCCCGAGGACAAATCACGAGACTGCACCGAAATCTTGCTGAAGCATGGTGCAGATCCAAATATCAGGTAAATAATCGCACATCGCCCTGCCGAAACCCACATATATATAATGCTATGGTTACACAGTAAATATATTTTTTTATTATTATTTTTTTACATCTAGATCTAAAGGGAGCTAACTCAAAAATCTCGATTTTTGAGGTATGCACATGATCGAATTCCTTATCTCAATACTTTGATTTAAAATTGTTTCCACTGCTCAAAGCTAGATGGCGCTGTATTCGCTTTTTGTGTTGAACGAACAAGCCTCGGTTTTCCTCACCAAAACAGAGACATCGCTAAATGCAATCTGTATTACAAGTGAAGCGCACGTGACCGTTGTAAGCAAATTAGAGTTATTTAGAGTTGTAGCCGTACTATCGAAAATTTAAGCATTAATATTTCGAATTCTCGCCATTTTGATAGTTAGTGCTGAGTAAATGAATATAGATAGATAAACAATTTATTTACATTTTCACACACACATTACACGTTCACAAACAAAAAAAAAGGAAATAACAAAATAGACACAGGCAATTTGCCATACAACGTACAATAACGTAAAATTTTGAGTTGAACCATTATTGTTGGAAAGGTGAGCAGTTTTTTTTTTTATGTATTTAGAATTGCTACCGTATCGTGGAAACATGAACTTTTAGTTGAGTAATTTATTAAACTCCTGTATTTCTTTAAAAAACAAACGAAATTTATCTTTTTCTCTAGTGCAACTAGTAGTGGGAGTCTTTTCAGCCTAGTGTAGTTCTATTTTCATACTTTCAATTACACGGTTCGTTCCCTTTTTACTGACCAATTTTTAAGTTAGATCTCTTTAGATGGGCTATGTCAAATAAAAGTTGACAACGTAGCTCCTGAAATTGAAATAAAAAAAAAACTGATAGTAGAAAATCAATCTTTAATCAGAAAAATATTTCAACGTAGTGAATTTACATGTTTCTTGAATGTCTATGTTCGCCACTGCCTTCGGGTCGAGTTTGTAGTGGAGTAAAAGAAGCGTAAGAGGCTGTCTTAGTAGATTATTGTGATTGCCTATTAATAGTAATCAATACTCATAACTTTAGTACAAATAGTTTTATTGCTGTGACTAGTTAACCTCAGAATTCTTACTCACAGTTTTTACTGATTCTGAAGTATCATTTTGTAATAATAGCGTTCGTTATTAAAATCTAAAATAAGAATAACTCAGAAAGGTCATATTCAACTATAAATCAAATGTGATTTTAGAGGTGGACTTATAGTTTTTCATAGAACGGAAGGTTATACTTTTATCTGTAGTACTTTTATGATTAAAAGACAGAGGCTCTCATTGTTTATTTGTATGGTATTATTAATAAAAAATATTGTTTGATTCGAGTACTTATACTTTGTTGTTTTATTTGAGTACTTATTTACTACATTTTAAATGTATGTTGTCCCTTCAAAAGAGAGCCAATTAAAAACCAAATTCACCAGTATAGGCGCAACTCAAAATAATAAAAATATACATACATTTGTTAAGACGTGGGGCGAGTTCGCGGTAAGATGTATAGAGTCACAGACCAAGGGCGACCGCAGAGCAAGGACGGTGGTCTGCCCCACGTCACATCACGGAACGCTCACACCTAAGGGAATTGATATAGCAAGCAGACAGCCAGACATACTCATCAGCCTGCTGCTGCCCAGTGCTGGGTATTTGCGTATTCCCCAGTAAGGCATAAAAAACCGGACATGTGCGAGTCGGTCTTGCGCATCATGGGTTCCGTAAACAATACAAAGGGTTACCTCAAATATGTGCAATTCCTGAAACACCTCTTTAACAGTTTCTCATTTAGAACAACTTTTGTAGTTTTGTTTATTTTCCAATTTTTCAATTTTTAGGGTTCCGTACCTAAAAGGAAAAAACGGAACCCTTTAAACGATCACTTTGTTGTCCGTTCGTCCGTGTGTCTCTCAAGACCTCTTATCTCGGGAACGCGTGGAGGTACCGAGCTAAAATTAAAACCAACTCAAGTCTACAGTCCCTTAAAGATGTGCAAAAATCAAACTTCTAAGTTAACGTGAAAAAAAGATACGGCCGTTTATGCCGCAAGAAACGTATATTTCGACACTCAAGGGAATCAATATTATAGGGTACTTTCTGTTGACTTAGCACTATGCAATTTGGCAAGATAGGGGAAAATCTGAAAACACTATACATTAGTAATTAAATCATAAAGTTCGGAAAAAAGGCGAGACTCGATTCCTGAACTATTTATAATAAGTAACAAATTTGTATAGAACTCTCTCGGTGGGCGAGTCCGACCCGCATTTGTTCGGTTTTATATTGTTTTACGGGAGTGGCGCTGCAGATCTGTTGTTTAAGAACTGTTTTACCACATGAAGCAATTAACTGATCTGATTTAATGCGTAAAACCATGTGTTACAAATATGAATTGGGTAATCCACTGTAATAACACATACTCTGTAAAAATCTCAACTAACTCATGGTTCAAGAAATAAAGCCGTTTAGAGGCCATAAGGATTTTGGCACCCGCCGGGTACGGAACTCCAAAAATATCTCAGTTCAATGATGTCATGCAACCCAAAATGGTGCAATGTGTTGCACCACAACAAAATATTCGAGAGATACAATACAAATACAATACAATACAAATAAACTTTATTTCTCCATCCACAAATAAGGTACAAAAGAGGTGGTACAATATGGCACAATCTGAAGCAATTTGTGGAAAGACTGGGTCCTAAACTAGATCAGAGATCTGTATCTTAGGATGCCAGGCCTCCCAAAAACTAGGACAGCATAGTATGAAACATACTGTAGACACAAGTCAGTCCAAGTCAAAAATCGACGGAGAAATCAAATTAGAGAAAATATACAAACAAGAGAAAAATATACAAACAAAAGAAAATATACAAACACACAAAATCAAATAGGGGTACTCATAACTCAGCCCCACGACTACGTCTTGGGGTCGGGTTTCAGCCACTGAGTGTATGTGGGTGTGTGTGTGTGTGTGTGTGTGTGTGTGTGTGTGTGTGTGTGTGTGTGTGTGTGTGTGTGTGTGTGTGTGTGTGTGTGTGTGTATGTTTGTGAGTGCGTGCGTGAGTACGTGCGTGCGTGCGTGAGTGCGTGCGTTTGTTTATGATGGGAAGTTAAAATGAGTGAATAGACGTTAGGTTTTAATTTCAATTAAGCTTTCAGTTCTAGTATAATCTAGTTCACTTAGGTATGAAGATAATTTCTGTTTTAGCTTATATTTTGTAACATCATGAATGCTAAGTATTTTATTGAAAAAGTTGTAGAGTTTGCCTGATCTATAATGGTAAAAACGCTGCGCAAAAGAGGTTCTTACAAATACCGCTTCGCAAACGGTGTGGAGTCTTCTGCGGCTACTTGCATCATCACTATTAGCAAAATTAGAGACGGCAGAATGCTTATGAAGGATAGTATTTAGGATATACAGTTGTCTGATCGTTAAGACCTTAGCGTCAGCATACAAGCTAGTGGTGCTATAAAGTCTGGGTTTGAAATATATGACCTTAAGTAACATTCTCTGGGCTCTCTCAAGCTCGATCAACGTTGTCTTGGGAGCTCCACCCCATGTTCTTATGCAGTATGTTTGGATAGATTGGGCCAAAGCGAAATACACCATTTTAATAACCTCTGAATCTGCAACATGACGAAGACTTTTAAACAGATAGCTCAATTTTCGGGTTTTTTGAGAAAGCGTGTGTATATGTTCTTTGAAAGAAAGGTTTTTATCAATGATCACACCTAGGTATTTTATTTTATCTGTTTCTTGAATGAAAGGACAATCACAAGATATGGCGGGGTTAAAGCGACACTTATGAGCTTGGATAGATGGGAGAGGTACATGCGGATTATTTTTAATTTGGTAAATTACAAATTTTGTTTTATCGTCATTCAAGGTCAGAGAGTTCAAAGCCAGCCAGTGACAGACGTTGCTGAAACCTACCTGCGAAACATCAAAAAGTTCCTCAAATGTATCGGCCCAGAAAGTTAAGGCGGTGTCATCTGCATACGCTATTATTTTGCAGTTTGTTAAGTTTAATTGACACAATTCGTTTAAATAACATAGGAAGAGTGTTGGTCCTAAAATGCTGCCTTGCGGTACACCATAGATTATCGGTAGCTCTTCGCTGATAGCATCGCCGATTTTTACCCGTTGAGTCCTACCCGAAAGGTAACTTTGAAACAGGTTAAGAGGGACACCCCTAACTCCCATTCTCTCCAACTTTTCCAGAAGGCGGGGGACAGAGACCGTGTCAAACGCCTTTGCAAGATCGAGAAAGATAGTTAGGCATTTAGCTCCTCTGTCAAGTTTTTTCACCACAGAATCAACCATCATATGAACAGCATCATCGGTAGAGATTCCTTTTCGGAAGCCAAATTGCGTTTTAGACAAAAGATGGAGTTCCTCGAGATACTTCGTTAGCCTAGTGTTTATTACGCGCTCATATAGCTTTGAGAGAGTGGTCAGAATTGCAATAGGACGATAGTTATTAACACATAATGAGTGAGAGATGAGTCCATTTGAATGTTACCTAAAGATAAACGGTATCGCTCGTAGCCCCGGCTGCCTGAGTGATCTTAAACGATCACGAAGGTTAAGCAACACAGGGCGCGTTCAGTGCATGGATGGGTCGCCGTCTATGCCTAACGCTAGTGGCATTTTTCCGAGCGGTTCCGTGCTTCGCAAGGCACGTTAAGCTGTTGGTGCCGGCTGCCGTCGATAGATGGCAGTCGTTAAGCCAACTCAGAGGCCTTAGGGCGGCTTGACAACTTCTGACAGTAGACGAGCCACTAGTCTACAAGCCTCCACCAATCCGGACTTGGCCCCCGTGGTGGAGTATGGCCTATACCTTCCTCAGGGAAGAGACCCGTGCCCCTCGGTGGGGACATAATGGGTTGATGATGATGAAAGATAAACTTCACCTCTTTCAAGCTAATGTACATTGATTGTTAAGTGGCTATAAGTGCGATCAAAAAAAGTATGTATCGAACAAAGAATTTGTGTGGCTGCTCTTACGTGGATTCAAAATTTTTAGTTATTGTAGTAAAATGAGTTTACTTTTGAAATATGTGGACTGAGGGTTTGATAAGACAATAAAATTGCGAACATTCAAGGCATATGCTTCTTATCCTGCACAAAGTTTTTGATTGAGAAAATTTGATTCCAAAATTAATAATTACAGGAACAAGAAAACAACAATATGTATATTTAAAATGTCCGTAATTTAATTATGCATCAAACCCTCAGAACACATTAAAAGTTTACTCATATTATTACAATATTTACAATATTAAATTGTGCGAGCGCGAGACAGCATGCGCCACGTAAGAGCCGCCTTAACAAACAACCCGACTTCTTCGGAATAGAATATCTATGATGTCATTAGATGACCCTGTGAACTTCGTCACGGCAATAAAGCTGAGCCCGTTCCTTTTTACCACAAAATGTGAAATAATTTTCACTTTCACTTCTTTTTGTCCTCGCCCGCCCTCATCCAGCCGCTCTGGCAGCCTCAGGTCGTCCAGCGACCTGGTGGGCGTCCTACGCAGCATTTGCCATTTCGTAGTCTCAACTCGAGAAGATTTGCACCCCATCGACCATCGCTTGTGACGACCATGTAATGTCTTAATTGCAGCACGGACGACGGCATAACCCCGGTCCACATAGCAGCAATATGGGGCCGCGTCGACAATATAAAGCTGCTCATAGGCTGTGGGGGGGACCCGGCGCGGCGGGACTTCGACAACATGTCTGCTTTCGACTACGCGGCGCGGGAACAGCAGTGGGAGGTCTACGACTACCTGCACAATGTCGTGGATCCGCACGACGACTCGTTCGGTTCTAAGTGTGCTTACAGCTTAGATTTAGGTGAGTTTTCTTCGAATGCCGTGGATCAGCTGCTTTCAGCGTGGATCCTGCATCCTTGTAAATATTTTATGTTTGTTTTTTCCTGGTGTAAATATTCTTTTATATAAATCATGACTGGCGATAATTGTACACTATGTTGAGATTTTTTATGTACTTTAGTAATGTAATTAATTATCATAGAATGTAATGTAATCTAATCTTAAAAAGAAAACTATTTGAAAATGGGTTATACGTACATAGATCATAGTATTGTGCAAGTTGTGGCAATTGTTTAATAACTTTCTTTATAATTAATTAATTGACTTATATTTAATTAACCTCTTAACATTTCCAGACAAAATCCTAGTGACTACAGATCAGATGATCGCCGAATACGCTCCGGTTTACAACACGCAAGACGAATACAGCCAATTGCCCAGCTGTAGGAGATCAGAAATGGTGCGAGAGTGGTGCGACAAAACATCGCTTGTCATGAACAAATTGTACCCGACAATACTCGGTGAAACGATCCTAATAGACGACGAGTCAGCTCCGCGGAAAACTGGCGATTACACCAACATAACCACTAATGAACATAACTCACTCATCACAGATGACCTCAGCAACAAAAGTAAAGAGTTAAACGAAACTAAAGCAAGTTACAAGACTTGTCTATCAAAAAAATGCCTTCCAGAACACCTCTACATAAGTGGAATAAAACCTTTAGAACAAACGGTTCACGACTGTCAAGACTGCACGTGTTCAAACTCCGAGATACAAAGCAAACGTCTGAGCGTCTACGAGAACTTCTCACTGCCTGGCTCACCAAACAGTATTACACACAAAAACTACAACACCAAAAGCAGTTTGAAGAAATGCAAGTATCAAACCAACAACTCCACTTCTGAAAAAATCACCCCGGACCACTCCCAATCTCTCTTCACCGATGATAACTCAGTGTGTGTAGATTTGGATAAAGTAATGGCTGTCGTTCAGAACAGAACAAATGAGCGGATGTCCTCGAGCATGAGTGACACTAACATACCGACGGTCATCAAAGCTTCGAACACCAGACGATCCTCAGCTAGCAGTGGGGTGTCCAGTAATTTTTCGGGCGGAAGTATCGCCGTGGCGAGTGTGGTGGAGGAATATAAGTACGAGGATAAGGAAGAGGACGTAGTGCTGATCGAGAAGAGATTGCTTGTGTCTGCTGTTGTGTGAGTATTGTTTGTAAACCCATAGAAAGGTTTTGTAGTTTATTTTGTGCACGTTTTTTAGGGTTCCGTACCCGAAGGGTGCCAAACGGGACCCTATTACTAAAACTTCACTCTCCGTCCGTCCGTCCGTCCGTCCGTCCGTCTGTCTGTCTGTCTGTCTGTCGGTCTGTCGGTCTGTCTGCCTGTCACCATGCTGTATCTCATGAACCGTGATAGCTAGGCAGTTGAAATTTTCACAGAGGATGTATTTCTGTTGAGAACAAATACTAAAAACCTAATAAAATAAATATTTAAGGGAGGCTCCCATACAACAAAGGTTGTCTAAAGACAGCGCTCGCCATCTAGCGGCCATCTATGTAACCTTCACAGCCGTTAAATGTCAATGTTAAACGCTTCTTGTTGGTTTCTATAGATGGCGCTGTTCTCAAACTCGATCTTTGTCTAATGTTGCATAGATAATGGAACCCTTCGTGCGCGAGTCCGACTCGCACTTGATCGGTTTTTTTTAAATAGTCTTGATTGTATCCCACTGCTGGACTTAGGCATGCGCTGAGGGATCATTTCCTCAGCACAACGCTGAGTCAGCTGCCTTTTGTGGCAACGTAGATACACCACAGGCTACATCTATTGTTTTATTTTTTCGCTTTGTCTGTTGCGTATTTAGTTTTCTTTCTGTTGTTGTGCATATTATGTTACTTATGTGCTTATTTTGTTTCTGTGTTGTATCTTGTTGGTATAATGTCTTTCTTCTTCTTCTTCTTTTCTTCCCTTTAGCTCTCCAAACCCCCTGTTTGGGGGGGGTCGTGGCGACCCGGTAGAAAAGTCGTGAGGTCGTGCCGCCATTTCCGCTTGGTCGGCCACGTTCGCGATATCAGTCGCGTGGCACCCAGTCAGTGACAATTTTTGTCCACCTGTCTGAGCCCAAACTGTTATTGAAATGACCATAGCTTAGCTTAATAAGTAATTGGTACATTTAATATTCTTAGTTGCAATACCTGTTAATGTTTTCTTCATAACTTAGGTTAGCTGGTAGATAATGCTAAGAAACATTAAGCTCGCCTATGTGCAAAACTAGGTGTTTAAATGCAATAAAGAAAATTAATAATAATAATTAGTTAGGAGTCCTAACTTAGGACGAGGGGAGCCGGGTGGACTCCAAGATGGTGGGTTACTATGTAGCAATGTATATACATGCATTGGGATATAGTGTAATAATAAACCTGACCGCTTGTCAGCCCCCCCCCCCCCCCCTAAAAAATAACACGCCAATAGGTACGCCAATGGAAACAATGGAAAACCAGAATGAAACCATACTTTTTCATTTCGTGTTAGTTTCTACCAACAAACTGACCGCCCTCTTTCCTTCTAGGCTGCCAGTTGAGGAGCCTTTAGACAGCACCAACGCCGACCAAACGGCCATCTCCATAGCCTCCTCTCTCCCATCGTCTGTGGAATATGACAACAACACTCTGAGAGCGGAGTTGGTACGTCGCGGTTTCCGGCCCGGCCCGATCGATCAGAGCACCAGGACCTTGTATCTGAAGAAACTGAAGGCGCTGAAGAAGAAACCGATAGTGGCCACAGTGCAAGGAAAAAGTAAGAAACTCTTCGGTGGCCTGCTTTTTTACACATACCCTTAAAGTCAAGCCTGTATCCCGAGTGGGTAGACAGAGACCAGAGTTTCCTGTGATCCTGACAAACGTTTTCTCTTCATCAACACCTACGCTTTACCTACTCTTTTCTTGGTAGTAAACTCCATTCATAAGTTCTGTGCAAAAAGAGTGACGAACTTTACGCAAACAAGTTATAATTCCTCAGTAACAACTTTTGCCTTGCTTTATTTCTTTGTAAGAAGGTCTTCGTTATTCTTGGGTATTGTTATAAAAAACTTTTTGCTACTGTTTAGTTATATTTTCTCATTGTACCTATTCGTAAATGGAGATTAGAGAACAAACTTTTCGACCAAATATACTTTTTATAGCTTCAAACTTTTTTGTCACTTTTGACATGTTTATTTTCGAGGTGATTTATTGGTTTTACTAAATTTACAAAGCTTATTAGTTCCCCGTTTCCAGCAGTATGATTTATTCAAAATTATCGTGTGTTAGATTTGGCAACAAAAGAGTTTTCTTTCCTATCATCCAGAATGGTAAACATCTACAATTCTCTTCTTCTTCGGTCCTGTAACTCCTATAGAGCATAGGGCCTCAAGATTCAGCCTTTCGGGACATGGCTGCGAACATGACAGAATGTCCAAATTGTTCGATTACCTATGTGTTAAATAATACAAGAGTCAAAATGCACAACAGGCATATAATACGATTGTTTGAAAGAACGATTGTTATATGCATTACTAGTCATATAGATAATTTGTCACAACGACCTATTATCAAAATTAACTAATTGTTACAAAGTGAAAGTATTAGAACGATCGAGTGTCAGAATGTATAAAATCGTAAAATCTTAACGACATGAATGAATGAGTGTCAAAATGTCCAATTTGTATCAATGTTATAATGACTAATACTTACAATGTATTATGTGTGTCGAGCTGGTGAATAACCCGTTTGTTGTCACGGAGTTAGTTAAAAACTCCATAAAAACTCTTTCGAGTACGGCTTACAACCTATATCATCATCAAACCATTATGTCCCCACCGAGGGGCACGGGTCTCTTCCCTGAGGAAGGTATAGGCCATACTCCACCACGGGGACCAAGTCCAACCTATATCATTCCTAAAAATTAAAATTAAATTTAAAATTTTGCTCTTTATTTATTTCCTAACTACTTCTGCCTGCGACTTCGTGTGCATAGAATTAGTACTTCGGGACAGTCAATTACTCTAAGCCAAAAGGTTTCGTTCAGATCTACACATTAGACCCCTAGCTACCCATTCAGAGGTAAGGGTTGCGACTGCTACATAATAATATGTACAATTGTACACTCGGTTTAGGTCTTACCTTCAAATGTAATTGTGTCTCGACGTGTATACAAGGGACGCAACAGCACTCCCCACTACCACAGCGGCACGAGCCAACGGTCCCAGATCTGCCTACGGCAACGAAGCCCATCACGTTCTGTACTAAGTGTTTCATTGCATCGCACCTCATCCTCCACTTACCGACGATCACCAGTCCTCGGCAAATAGGTATAAGATTTTTGCCATTGTAAGAATCAGCTATTCAATCAATTACATGATTAGTCACTAAAATATTGTAACATTTACATATTTTATCTCTGACATAACTTGACATAAACACATTGTTAGATGTTTACATTCTGACACAAGCATGATGTAACATAAATACAATGTGAACTTTTGTCATTTTGTCACCGCACCATTTTAACAATTAAACTTTAGACATTTTGACACTTACACATTCGAAACCTTTAGACATTCCCTCACGTGAACAGCCATGTCCCGGAAGGAGATTCAGAAGGGCTCACAGATTTGTCCTTCTGACGATGGTTTGCGGCAGCTTCCAATTTAGTTTTATGGGACCACTGAACAAACATAATCTTTAACCTCTCTATTTTTAAATGTATTTCAAGTCATAGTCAATTCATTTCACAATACGATCTTTGCTATCGTTGGCTTTAATGAAAAATAACTTAGGGGACACCATGAGTTTTACTAACGCCTTCAAAAAAATAAACGTTGTCCTATTAATTTGAGGTTTTAATTCAGCAGCACCATTATGTTCAGACTCTCGTTATGCAAATACGATCTGTAAAAGGTTTATCTTTCTTTGCTGGCGCTAATTAACTTCATGGAGCCCCTCAGTTCGCCTTAATACTCCATATCTTTCCTCGCTCGTAAACAGCTTAGTCTAGACCGTAGATTAGATCCAAGCGGGTGCAAATGTGTAACTATGTAACAGTGTAGCCTACCCTCAGACTATAGCCTAGGAGCCTCCCCTAAAAGCCACGCTCCTCACTTTCGCAGCCTACAGCATAGAGCTAGAACGGTCCCTTCGCAACAACGCGTGGATGCAAGACCTCTCAGTCTACGCTGAGCTCGAGAGTAAAGCGCGCGCTGACTTCGCCAGCAACAACCGGAAATGGAGAGAGGGCACAGCGAAGACTTCGTTCACCTACCTGTTGCTTGACCCGAGGCTCACGGACAATCTACCGGCTAAAGCTGGCAAGCAAAGTCAGCACGCGTCGTGGGTCGCCTTTGTCAACTCCATATTCTACGTTGGGAAAGGTGAGATTTCTAGTCTCTAGTGGCTTTTTTATTCAGTACCCTGGGCGACTGTACGTCTGTCTGTCTGGCTGTCTGTCACCAAGCTGTATCTCATGAACCGTGATAGCTAGGCAGTTGAAATTTTCACAGATGATGTATTTCTGTTGACGCTATCACAACCAATACTAAAAACAGAATAAAATAAATATTTAGCGGGGGCTCCATTACAACAAACGTATTTTTTTGCCGTTTATTTGCTCGATGTTAATAACGGCAACAGGTAGACGCTCGAAATATTCACAGAATATTTAGTTCGATATTCGCTTCAGAAATAAATTATTAAATTAAAATAGATTATATATTTAATACAACAAACGTGATTTAATGCCATTTTTTTCTCGATCTTTGTGTCTAATGTTGTATAGACAGTGGTACGGAACTCTTCGTCCGCGAGTCCGACTCGCACTTGGTCGGTTTTATTTTAACACCTGCGTATTTAGATGCACTCCGCATACTTATAAAAGCTTGTAAGCGAGTCGCGTGCTATCTGTTGCAGAAATTTGAGACTGCGAAAAAATCAAATAGAAACTCCCATTACCCCGTAGGCGTGACATGTGTACAGTGCGAGGCACTTGTTCATAGTTGTTAAGATTGAAAGTTGCTCAACTATATCATCAAATGACCTCCCTTCTTTTCAGGTAAACGGTCCCGCCCGTATTCCCACCTCTACCAGGCCCTGACCCTCTGGAAGCGCGACTTCACCACCTCAAAAGACAAGAAGGTTCAACACATCCTTGACATCTGGACCGACCAGGTAGGAGTAGTTTGTTTACACATATTCCAGAACGTTATTCCGGCAGAAGCGTACACAAACGAGGCAGCCATGATTGACGCCTTGGGCGTTCCTAACTTGAAAAACCTCAAGGGCGGCAATTATTATGGAGTGGCTGCGTCGTGGCCCTTGAAAGAGCGAAGAATGTTAGGCTTATACTTGCTGTACAAGGCGATGTTGATATTCTTGAGTGAGGGCGAAAGGCAACTGAGGCCCGAAGATATTGACTGATACACGAAGGTGCCGGCACTAAATTATGACAAAGCATTTCGCGTAGTAAAAATGGTTACAGCGGAAACTCAGAAGAATTTGTATACCAGGATCTCATACGCATTATGACCCATAGGAAAAAGGTCCATCGAGCTTTAAAAATACATGTTGTTTTTGTAAATACACCCTCGATTGAAGCAAAAAGATTCGGTTGGTCAATCAGTGGTGTAGATTGTGTTTTGTGACTGCAATTTTTTGTATGACAAAGGTTGTGAATATTTTCGGTGTTCAAATGAAGTAGGTTAGATGCAGATTCTTCCAAGTAACATTAGAAATAGTAATTTAAAGAGGGGAAATAATGAGCTTTACTTGGTTTAGTTATAATATTAAAACTCACAAAATTATTTTCTAAGTAACACATTACCCAAACTAAAATAATTAGTTTGCTAGTTTAGATATTGCTAATGCTTTAAATTTGTAGGGTAATTTTAACAATTACTAGTATGGACTAGTAAATTATTCAAACAGGCAATAGTTCCAATTTTACGGACTTTTACGATTTGTTTAAAGTTAGTTAAAGCTATTACCTCATTTTTTGCCTGGTACCTTATTATTATTAGTTTGTAATAATAAGTATTATTATTTTGAGAGTACGAATTTTTGCCAAAGATTTTATACTCCCATTTTTTATTTTTAAACACCCAATGCTTGTGCGCCGCGCGCGGAGCCAGCCCTCAAAAAAGGTTGTGGTGACAATGACAACCACTCAAATCGGCCAAGTGCGAGTCGGAGTAGTATGAAGTCGCTCATGACATGATCGATATTGTGCATTCATACAAAGGAAATGTTTACAAAGTATATGACACCCTGACCAAGATTTTGTACAGTGTATAGTTTCACGTGGGCAAAACGTGTGTAACATGAGTTCGCTCACGAAAATTACAAAAGTAAATGGTGTGTTTTCACATCACAATGTCACATTTAGACTCGAACTTATACAGAACCGATTAAGCAATTAAAAACGCTAAAAATCTTTTTTACAGCATTTACTTTAAGTGGAGCCTAGGTTTGACTAAGTTAAGTTTTATTATGATTTAACACCATTTTACTAATGAATTTTACTTGATGCTTTAAAAATGTATTAAATATCATCACACTAAGTTTAAGTTACCTACTGTATTTAATCGATACTAACTTAAAATAATTTAAGCTTAAATACGTTCCTAGTCAAATTTCACATTTTAATTTAATTTTGTAATTTATTAAGTAATTATGTGTGTACCGAAGTGTAATGACAATAATTTAATTATTTACTAATTTAGGGTTTTCCTAAGTGTAAAAAATAAAACACAGTCTAAGAAATAATTTATCTTTATTATTCCCTTTTATCAACGTCTCGAATTCTTTTTCTAAGAAAATCAAACTTGGCTTTTTAGTTACATCCAAAAAAATACACAAATGTTCATATTATAGAATATATCGATACAATTATAAATACACAATGAATCGTCAACCATACGTCTCTGCACACGCCTTAAAGTAATGAAAGCGTAATTTTCAATGAAACTGAGTTGGTAGTTAAAGTAACGTTCAGTCTATGCGCCGGTCTGGCGCGGGTGAGATCATCTCCTATATCAAGCGCACCAAGTCCTGAACAATTCTGACTGTCAACTTCCATATTAATTGCTGTCGCAGACGGGATTTGGTGCGCATAATAAGGCCTCAAGTCTGCAATCACCCCACAGGCTAAGCGTGTGCTACGAGGTTAAGCTGGGTTGCGTCAACGCTATCATCTGTTTGTCCACGGGTAAGCTCCAGCCAGTGAATATGTCCAAAAACGTCTCGCGCCATGACATTTTCAGGGCTATCGGCTATTTATTCGTCTATCTAAGCTTAAGCAAAACCGGCCACCGTGGAAATTCACCTTAAGGGGCAACCCGGATCTTACTAGCGACACCAGTAGAAAAAAAATCTTCTATAACGCGTTTTTTTACAAAAAGTGAACATCATAAATGTCAATAATGTGGGACTTTAAAGCATTTTTCCTAAAGAAGGCCCTATCTCAGCGGAAATCGATAGTCCTAGGTTATTCATCCTAGGTTCTAGGCTATTCCCAGTTCTAAACATAGCTATCACAATTATTGAGATGTTTACTTTTTTTTCATTAGTGACGCTAGGTTAGCTCCGGGTCGCCCCTTAACATAGCAAACGCTTAGCCTCTTTGTACCCAGACCAAATCACTGTTGAGATAAGCGGTACAATGTTGTATACAACCGCCGTAGCGGACATAAAGCCGAATTTGCTCTGGACACTTTCCGTTGTCATATTTTTGCCCAATTTTCCTTCCTCTCGCCCCGTAGCTTTCTTCGATAGTGAACTAAAAATATTACACATTTTATTTAGTTACAAAATGTAAAAAAAAAACAATCAGGTAATCTTTGTTAAAAGATTTGTTTCGAACAACTTTTAGGCCCCTAAAATTCTAACGTAACGATTTGTAACAATGCAAATTATACATTTTCACTATAATCTCATCATTGGGACGCGTTATTCCGATTCTTAGACTATTGCTCACGATTTCGCTGCTACAACGTACCTCATTAATTTTGAACATTCACACAAATAAAACACTTACACTACAGCTTACGTTAGGGTGTTGAGAGCAAAATGTTTAAGCTACTTAAGCTGTCGTAGGAAACATCGTGAAATGCAAACACAATCAACTCTATTAGGTACTCAACCAATTGGAAGACTGACATTCACCAAAACAATATTTTTCCATCAATGAAACTCCTGTAAAATGCTGCTTAGCAAAAAACATTCATAATTTGTACTTGATGTAAATTTATGTTTTTCAAAGAGTTATTGGAATTTACAGGCGCCTGCTCACATCTTCAGCTCATTTTATAAGTCTTCTTTTCTGCTCATATCTTTATACTCCGTTCCACGAGTCGAACTCCTAGAGAACAAATACTCTCATCTCATTGGTCAATGCGCGCGGCTAGAGATAAGCGAAACAATAAGCGAAGACGGTCCGCTTCATAGGGTAGGTTTACATGCTCGCGCTGGCTATTGAAGGTCACGCGCATTAAACAATGGGCGCACATGGACGATTTTCTTTGGGAGCTCGTTTCGTGGAATGGACTATAGCTCATTTTATAAGTCTTCTTTTCTTTCTTAGTTCAAGTAAAACTACCAGAGTGCTACAAAGTTACCGAGTCTTGGGTATACTCCTAAATTGCAACTCAAATCGTGTTGCCTTGCCAAACGATCCGAAGTAAATACGTTTAAAGTTTTTGTAAGAAAGCGGAAGAAATGTTTCATAACCAGCTATCGAAATAGAGATGCCTACAATTAACGAGGAGGAGTCATGAAAAGGAGCTTTTTTAGTTAAATATTTTTTTACGAATGTAATACTGGCAATTCAATAATATATTCATCGTGCCCTGCGTGCCCTAACACATCTACTCAGAAGGACCTAATGATTGCAAGTGATAACGCAGTCAGCGTCGCAAAGTTCTGGGCCGCAACCTGTGAAAAAGACTAATATAATTGAATAAAGAGAGACGCTAAGAAGAAGAAAGAAGGCGTGCTTTGGTGAGGCCCTGAGAAAAAATTAATCAATGTCTGAAAAAAAAACTTATTGAATTTATTTGAATAAAAAGGGGGACGCTACAACAGATTTCCATAAATATCATTACAACATCCCGGGATGTACGTACCTAACTATAATTTCTAATTACCTAAAGCTTAATGCCAACTAATGCTTCGGTCACACACAGCGATTAATCGCTGTAAGTGACTACTGACAGTTGAAATTCTCGTGCAGAACTCGCTGTGTGTGACAGCGGCAGGCAGCGAATTGTCGCTGCGACTAGTAATCGCGGCGAGTGTACTCGCTGCGACTAGTCGCTGTGTGTGACCGACGCTTAAGGCGCGGAGCCCACTGATCTGGCGTCTGGCTCGGGCATGTTGCGGACTTCATTCTGTTTCATTCAAATGTCGTACCAAACACACGGTCATAAGGTCATTATTTGAACACACCGAACGGCCTATCGTCGGACGTGCTATTCATATTCATCACGACATTTCGGCGCTCACGCCCGATTGCAGTCGGTTCCAGGTCAGTTCGCAGTCAGTTCCTTCGCTCCACGCATTTGAATAGTCATGCCCGTGCCATATCCGCGCCAAGTCCGTGCCATGCGAGATCAGTGGGCTCCGCGCCTTACATTTTAAGTAATAACCTGTATGAGAATTTCAGGTTTCGACAAAATACATAAATTTTAAAACATCCTTATAGCGGTTTACAGCTCCGTGTTATCTCCTGGCCAACTGTAGGCCTACTCCGATCACTGGTGTAGGCATTTATATTCTACCTACTCCGATCGCTGGTCATCACAGAGTATTGTAGCAACAAACAATTAGCTCGAAACTAAATTGTGGTGGCTGGTATAGCGAGAGAAATGAGCAGCATGACACAAAGTACTAAGCTAGTTTGTCCACATTCTTGTCTAGCACCGAAAAGCAATGCGCCCTTTAGTCGATTTTTGGGACTCTTTGGCGGATTGAAGGTGGACGTGGATAAGTCGGTCCGTGCACCCCGCGCAGCGCTTTCATTCGCCATTGGCGTAGTGTTTTGCTTAAGCTCACGCAAGACTCAACATTCAAGGTATCTTCAACACAGCGCATACGTTACTCCACTTATGCGCCACTTTCCTAGCCAGTTGTTCATCTCTAGCTTAGCGCTTTGTGTCGAAACAAATAAATGAATAAATGCTTGTCCTCATCGAACTAACGGAAATATAAAGCTACAGAATGGAGTAGATCGCGGCACTTATGATACTGTATCACTAAATTGAACACTTGTGCAGTAGTACTGAAGGTACAGAATGCTAATCCCTTGTATCTGATAATATCGGACTGTGACAGGTTATAGTTAGGTTATAAGCCAGACACATACGCACGCAATGCACGATCTAAATGATTGCTCGCTACGTAATATACTTCGCTCCCACTATGTAGTGTGAGATTGATTTGTGCATGCTACTACCCATATTGTATGATCACATTGACGCCTTTAACTTACGCTATGTTATACCTAAACATAATTCAAACTTAAGTTTACAAATTCTTGCTTTCGTTTCCGTGGAATGCCGTTTCTTCATTATAAAGAGAGAAATACTAAGCTGAATTCGCAATGAGAGGACTCGCGGGGCTCAAACGTCAGTACAATGCCCAGAAGGTGAATTCGATGTTTTAATATAATACATTTATACCTTATCGAACACTAACAAATGTTAAAATAAATTTACATGTAATACTAATATTTACAGAACTAATTTGTGCTTCACTAATAGACATACAAAAACAATTAAATTATAAGGGCGATCCATCGGTGTCACTTGCGGGCGCGGGCGGGTTCACAGGGACGTCACAACACACGGGCCAGCCCCACACAAACGTCTACACAGCTCAGGTAACTCACTTCGGGACACACTCTAAGAACATTCAAAGCGCACATCACATACACAATTTTGTGGGTTACGCGAGATCACAGAGTTTAAAAAATTATGGCTACTGGCGAAGAGATAAGTTTCGAATTCGAGGACCACTGTCCGATGTCCGAAAAGTCTGCGAACTCTAGTGTCTAAATTCTAACACGTCTCACTAATTTGTCACGTCCGGGTGGTTGGATCATTCCGGGGGCTACTACTGGTCTACTGAGGTTTCAGCAGGGCTCACTTTGTACTCGGTGGGTGAGTTGGCTGGGTGCGCGCAGGTCCTTCAGTGATAGGGCCCCATTTTCACTTGGGCGGTGTCGGGAAGGAGTTGACGACGGCCTGCGTGCTCGCGAGCACCGCCGCCGCTGCAACACAACCATCCATTAGCCATTAGCTTATGTTCTTAGCTCTCTCGAGTGCCACCTTTCTCTATGGTCTAAATTCAGGTGGTCTGTGGACCAGCCCGATCGTCTGTGGGTTGCTATCGCGCGCCTGCAACCAAATACACACAAGGGTTAACAGTGACGCGACGCCACTGCCTTCTGGTTGCGGCTTGGGGGCGGTAGAGAAAGATGTTACTCGAGAGAAATTGAAAAATAACGTCTTATAAAAAAATAAAAAAAAAAAAATAAAAATAATTCATTGAACTTTTGTCTACACGTAAACAAACCGTTGGTAGAAATCGTCTTCAATAGGCTTGTCCTGTCATTAATTTATGTTATTAATTGAAGAAATATCAACCCATAATAACAATTTGTTGACTTTGAATCTTCATCATCATCATCATCAGCCATTTGACGCCCACTGCAGGACGTAGGCCTCCCTCATGGTTTTCATAATCATGGGCGGTTTTGCCATAATCGCCACGCTTGGCAGGCGAATACTATTTCAAAAAATCGTTTATTTACACCCACACAACGCCACGAAATTAAATCTACGTTAGAAAGCAGTTCTAGGGATTTTTCATTCACACATCGTCACCTAGCAAGTCACTTGCCTTGCATCGACTGCCTCGTTGGTCTAGCCGTTAAGGCGCTTAGCTACCAAAACAAAGGTCATGAGTTCGATTCCCACTGGGGGCCGCCGTACATTTCGTCGGTTCAAAGGTAAAACTCACTAAGTTATATTTGGCCACAAAATGAGAAATTGATAGTTTTATTTCTTTAAAGAGAAAATCTACGACAAGAAAAAAACACTAAAGGCGTATTGTGCTCCATAAGAAACCTGTCACATGATGAAAAAAGTCTTTAACTCCAAAGCATCTGCCCTTTGCAGGTAAAACTCATTTGGCACTTAATAAAGTTTGCCTAAAATTATGCCACAAAATGAGTTTTACCTCTGAACCGACGATTTGTACAAATGGCCTCACTCTGTAGTTTCACGTTTGTGACGTCCTTGCCTGGTAACCATAGCACAGGTCAAGTGATTGTATTGTGTGGAAGTTATTTATATTTGGACTCACCTGGGTAAGGCGGCGGATAGAGCGGGTACCCCAGCCCGACGTGCGTATGATGGTGCGTGTGCACATGTCGCTGGGGCGGCGGCGACCGGGGCGGCTCCTTCGGGGCGTCGGGCCGGGGCTTCCCCGGCGGAGACTTCCCGTGCTCCTGGAGCTCGTGGATCTTATGAGGTGGGTACGGGCCGTACTGCCCGCCGTGGCCCGGCGGCATAAGGTCCAGTTTCCCCTGCCCGCCCGGCCGGCTCAAGTCTTCGGGCGCGTGGTAGCGGGGCACCGTCCAGCCTCCGCCGAAACCGCTCACCAGCATAGGGCTGAGAGGCGCTCTGTAGACCTGCTCGAAGGGCAGGCCTCCGTAGTGGGGCGGTTGCATGTACGGGAGGTAGTATTGAGACGTGGGCGGGGGCGGCGGGCCTTGGGTCTCCGTGGTGGGCTTCTGGCCTTCCTGCTTGACCTTGACGTCTTCCTTAGGCTTTTCGTCCTTGGTGTCCTTTGGGGGCGGCTTGTGGGCGGTCTGCGGCGGCGGTCGCCCCCCCGCGCCCCCCGCCGCCGCCCCGGGGGGCTTCCCCTCTGGATTGCCTTCTTTCCGCCTCTGCTCCAAGCTCATGTAGTATCTGAAGCGAGGGAGTACACACTCTTGAAATGCGGCTAAACAAATTTTGGGCGAGTCTAGTCAAATAAATGTATTTTAGTGGCAACGAGTGAGCAGTCACCGTAACGTGAATTTACGGAGTAAATCGGCCAGGGTCCTGACGCATAAAAATGCCAATCTGACTTATTTGTCAAAAAATCGCATAAGTATGTGAAAATCCTGTTGCACTAAGTGCCATATTTGCTTGACAAACTGACTAAGAAGTCACTTACATTTTCATTATCACTTTTATTTCCCAGGGGCCAGAACAGAATAGAGTCTTCGAGCAGTATAAATTGGAAACTATTGAGATGTATTTATTTAGAGAACTTTTATTTTTCTCATGGGGATGAAACGCCTTCCGCTTAGGCCCGAGAGACACAGAAGGGACGTGGGGCGGGAAAGGGGAAAAGACATGTTCGTTAATTCAATTCACTTTTATACAAAATCTACTGAAGGGACGGCACGAAGCCCACACAGAAGAGACGGGGCCCTTGCCCGCGTGATTTCTATGCAACGCTTCGCGTCTCATCCGCGCCCACGCCCCACGTCCCGTCTGTGTGGGCAGGAGCCTTAACTCAACTTCCATTTACCTTGAAGCTGCGTAAATAATTCCAGTAAACGCCCCAGCTACTAACCTTCTCAGCTCCTCCTCGCGCGCGTGCGGTGGCCGCTGAAACGCGTACGGCCCCATCTGGGCCTTCATCTCGATGCTCTCTTTGAGGATCTGATGATTATCGTTGGGACGGGCCGGGTTCTCCTTGCCTTCGACGGGCCTTTTCCCCTTGTCTAGGGGGCTCGGCGTGGCTTTGGCCCGGTCTGGGTCCTTTTTGTCGTCCACAGGCGCGCCAGCAGGCGGCCCGCCCGCCTCAACGTTGTACGGAAAGTTCGGGACGTAGTTGTACGGGTAGAAGTGCTGCGGGAGCACCTTCTGGGGGCCCGGCTCCTGTTTTACTTCCTGGAAAGGCGGAGATTGGGTTGACAAACGAGAAAAAAAATAGGAAAGTTATCCTATTGTGAGCTATGAGTGCTTCTCTACGAGGAGTTGCATAATAACATTCGACAGACAAATCACGGTTTTGAAAAAAATCCACTGCATAAGGAAGTGTGTAGTAAGAGATGTTTGCATACAAGCAAATATGCGCATATAAACCGGTTTCAGTAAAGATAGGAAAACCGGAGGTTGTCGCTTGGGAAAAATAAAAATGACAATAAGAAACTCCAACTAAAATCTAAGATACTGGCTCATTCCTGATCAATGTGGTTATTTATATACCTATACAGTGCATGAATGTAATGGGCTACTTGTAAATTTGTTGCAAAACTCGGAGACTGGCGACATCTTGGCCTTCAGGAGAACAGAACGAATAGAATGTTTATAACACTGAAACCACAATCTATTGTTGAAATAACGCATCTTCGATTTCTATACAAATTGACCGCGTCAAGTTTGAAGATTTGTTTTTATTTCAAAACGCGTTGATTTCGTATGTAGGTCTTACCTTGAGATCAACTTTGGGGTCGCCCTTATTAAGGTCATCCTTGGCCTTCTCGGGGGGAGGGGGCGGCGCGGCGGCGGGGTGAGCGGGGGGGAGGTACGACGGCTGTCCGTAATACTAAGGGAGAAGACAAGACATTGACGTGAGCAAAAAAACTAGAGGATAATTAAAAGCCCTTATACTCGTAGTCTTATTTTACCTTACGAAATGGCGGTCTTAAACCCTGTAGTTTTAAGGTTGAAATTTGATAAAATCACCCGCGTTCGTGTGACTAAAAGACGGTACCAAAAACTCAGGACAAAAACAAATGAAAACAAGTTTTTTTTACATTCATTTGTTTCATGAAACAAAACACGATTCAAGTTCGTGATGAATATGAAAATAGAAAAGACAAATGGATCTATTCCTCCTTAGCAGCTTTAGGTATTCCGAAGACACACTTAGGTGCCTTAGCTGACATAGCGAGGAACTGTCAATTTCCAGAGTTTATATTAATCTTTTCCACACTTCTCTTTGCGGGCCCAGCTGAGTCGCCCGAGTTTATTTAAAGCCTTAAAACGTAATTACCTACAATAGATGTCACTTGTCTTTCTGACCGTCGTCGTCGTCGACAACACTAAACCCAACATTTTCTTGAACGAACTGCCTCCTTGGTCTAGCGGCAACATGATTGATTATAAAAACATAGGTCGTGGATTACATTCTCGCCGTAAAAATACCCTCATACAGCGTAATTTTACAAATAGTAGATTGTACAACAAGTGCATAAAACGCACCATTTTACTCGAGACGTTTATCCATCCGAGCGAGCTTGCGAGCGAGGATAGATATAAAGTCGAGTGTAAAATGGGTTTTATGGACGAGTTGTACACTCTACTTTTCACTTCGATTGCGAGGAAATGAAACAGCAACATGTAAATATAGTAAAAATAATTATGGTTCCCGCCAATTAACTTTTTTTTCTTTTTTTTTCTGTAGGGACGTGACACCTGACTTAAGGTCGTTACATACTGCTCAGTTATAAAAACATTTTCTTTTTATAACTATGATAAGTTGTTGTTATGGCTTAAATACTATACTGATCTACTAAATTGAAAAATAAACAAATATAAAAAATAATACATAAATGAGACGAAATACAAATTATAAGTTTATTTCATGAAGTTTTATTGTGTACTTTAGCTGTTGGTATCTTTGCCTTGGTCTTAGAATACGAACGAAACGAAATAAAATAAAGAGGTTGTTGTATGAAGTTAAAGATGTTCGTGTGGCTGTTGCAGCGATTGCCTTGGTCTTCGACGAAGATTTTACTTTATGCTCTAGAGCATAAAAAGCGACTTTATGTCGCCTACGCACGACATAAAGACGAACTTTTAGAGCATGAGAAGTGAAAAAAATATTAGATCATACAAGCAAAAGCAGCAACATCCAGTGTTTTTGTACTGAATGTTGCGGTTTTTGCTTTTATATGACTCCTGTTTTGTTTTAAGTTGTACTTTGATAAGACCAGAAGTACATTATTTCCTCTGTCTAAACATCACAAAAAAAAAAACAGACACTCACGCCTACTTGATGAAACACCGGAAAAGGTCTGTGCTCCCCTTCGCCATCGTTGGGACCCTCAGCCGGCGCTGCGTCATCTGATATGTCCGAGTAAGCGGGGGAGCTCCGTCCCAGGACCCCCGGCGTGGGGGAGCGCCGGCGCCGTTTGCCGCTCGCCTCGTCCGGGGGAGACTCCGTGGACTTGCGCTCCTCGGAAGGCATCAGGGCTGAGCGAGGCTTCACCTGGTAAGAAGGCTTGGTTACTCTTCAGGGTAGGGCAGAGACTAGTGGCGGCTTCTTGTGATGGTGGCTGTCGTCGAACGCGGAACTAAAAAACTAAACTTTGGCCCTTGCATCTACGTATGAGATGATTTATACGGCGTCCAGTGACACCTTCACTCACACTAGATGGGCGAAGGGACCACTCGGACGCTGATGTGCCTGGGACGATGTAGTAGGCTTGTCCAGCACTATTCTGACAGCTTAATCACCTAGCCCACAGGAAAGACAAGTCACTACGTACGAAGCCAAGCTAGCCGCGGGTTTCCTCACGGTGTTTTTGTGGAGCTAATGACAGCGTGAGAGACGTGGCCTATAGCGTCAATCGGACAGTAGTTCTTCTATTTCGGACGGAAATAGAAGAACGAGTCATCAACTGCATGATCGCATCAATTTAATTTCATTGCCGCTTCAAGCATGCCTGTTTCACAAAACTAAACAAAACATTTCATGGTTTACCATGACAATTCGATGTACGTACATTGACCCACAAATTTACAAGTACACTAAAATCGAACGTCATAATGAACTATGAATAATTTATGAAACGCGCCCCAGGCGGGAATAGGTTGACCGTGTACGTGGAAGGGTTCTCTTCCACCAAGCGTTCAACCGGCCTACAGGCCAATCGTAAAATCAACTTGAAATCAAAAGACTCTTACACTCACTTTGAACTGCGTCGGCTGCAGCGTGGTGAGCGGGTCGGGGGGCGGGGTGGAGGGCGCGACCGGCGACTGCGGCCGCTCGGGGTGCGGCGGTGCCGGGCTCGCCGTAAACTCCTCCGCGAACCGCGGCGGCTGGCTCGGCTCGGGCGCCGGCTCTGGCTTCTCAGGCGATTTTTCCGCCTTCGACTCCGGCGACTTGACCGGCGTCGGCGACTTCACCGGCGTGACCGGCGTGGGAGGCTCCGAAGGCGTCCGCGCCGGCGACGGCGGCTCGGCTGCCGGCTCCTCCACCTCGGAGCTGGAGCCATCCTTCTCGTCGTCGTCAGTTCCATGCGCGTGCGACCTGTGGTACTTGAGGCCGTTCGCGTGCTTGTACTTTTTGGAGCAGTTGGGCTCGGGGCACTGCAGGAGAACTGGGTCTGGAGGTGGAGAGGTCGGGGTGGGGGGTGGCCTTTTGGGCTTTGGCGTGGGCGGCCGCTCTTCCGCCTCGGAGCGTTTCCGCTTGGTATCGGGTCTCGGTGGGGTAAAGGGGGTGGGGGAGGGCAACGCGCGTCTCCCCTTCGCGCCTCCGTTGCGCAGCTTGCTGTGTACTGAGGACCTGGTCTCCGTGAAGTTGGTCATGTCTGTGGGGGCCGCGCCTCGGCCTCGCTTGGCGCCGCGCCCCTTCGGCGTCCGCGCGTCGAGCTCTTCCGTTGGGGAGTCACAAAACCTGGGGAAGGATATCGTAGACTTACAAATGATGTGCTGTGACTTTCCTTACTCAATTGGGGATGGTAGATATATAGTATATTGAAGTGTACTGTACACGTCTACACCGGACAACAAATCCAATGGATAGGTTGAGTATACGAATAAAAAACCGGCCAAGTGCGAGTCGGACTCGCGCACCGAGGGTTCCGTACAAACCTGCAAGGTTTACAAAGTTCGTTCATTACGACAATCGAGTCATAACTATGGTATTTTTATTGCAAAACATGAGGAAAAAAGTAATAAGTTTATATTTATTAAAAAATATATATTTTGTAATGTAACTAAAAATTTAAGGTTTTCGGAATTTTTCCTTTATGTGTGCTATAAAACGTTGCTTCATGCCAAATTTCAAGATTCTAGGTCGACTGGAAGTACCCTTTAGGTTTTGATTCCCTTGCGAGTACTTGCGAGTTTCAAAATATGCAGCTTAAATTGCTGTTTCTTTTGATTGCGTTGACATAGAAGTTAGATTTTGTTACAGCTTAAAGGTATTATAGACCTGAGTATTTGGTATGAATTTCAATTTAATACTTTTACGCGTTTATGAGGAAATGGGTAGTAAGTTTAAAATTATTAAAAAAAAATATATTATGTGATGTAACTAAAAATTTATGGTTTTCGTAATTTTTCCTTTATCTATGCTATAAGACGTTGCTTCGTACCAAATTTCAAGATTCTGAGTTCACGGGAAGCACCCTGTAGGTTTTGATTCCCTTGCAAGTGTCGAAAATTTGCGGCATAAACGGCTGTATCTTTTGATTGCGTTGGCTTAGAAGTTTGATTTTTTCACAGCTTCAAGGGACAGTAGACCTGAGTAATTGATATAAATTTCAGCTTCATACCTCCACGCGTTCCTGAGAAAAAGGGTCTTGACAGACGGACGGACGGACAGACGGACAACAAAGTGATCCTATAAGGGTTCCGTTTTTTCCTTTTGAGGTACGGAACCCTAAAAACTTAATCAACTTTCATGGATTGGATAGGGTAGTTTCCTTCTCCATGTCGTTGAAACTTTGAATCGATTCTCAGTTGCGACATTTCCAAAAGTAATGGTCTAGACTCAATTAATTCCTGGAAACCTGAGCGTTTAGTCACAGGTTTAGTGTTCAAACACATTTTTTGAGCCTTCTCTAAAGAGAGAGAGAGTATGGGCTTAATCACCATGCATGCTCACCGCGGATTGGCGATTTCAAGCGCTGAAGTATGTGTACACCTCCTACTCTGATTTCCTCACAATGTTTTCCTTCATTACTACAAATTGACAAGTGTATGAAAACAAGCCATTGGTCCATGCCAGGATTCTCACCCGTCACCTCTCACATATGATGCAGGAGTTCACCGCTTAATCCCTTATTATACCTTACAGTGAATAACTATCTCTAAGCACTTCGTATAATAACAATAGAACTCCACAAGGCAACTTCGTTTAATTTAGTAATAATTTATAGACTGATTATGCTACGTAGACACACATACCGCGGTGGCGCCCAATCGTGTCTCGTGCAGTCCAGCAAAGTCCCCACGTAAGTCTTCCCTCGCCACGTCACGTTCACAACCAGCACACCTGGAACAAGGGAGGCGGGGCGTTAACACGCGCTCCTCTAGGGCTTCTGTCACGCAATAGGATCAGAGACAAATGGATCGGAAACTCCGACGCCGGCTTTGTGGATTAAAAAGTGTGGCGAGGCGGTTGCTTGGCAATTTATAGCCAGCCAACTTGATCATCTGTTACCTACACATTGAACTGAAGTTTAAGACTGTTATTTATAAAGACACGGTTCCTCGAAAACCCTCCTTCAATGCAGTTTAAATTATCTGTCTTTCCCTTCACCCCAGACTATTAAGACTAACGGTGATATTTTATAAAAACACGATTCCTCTAGAGCATTGCTGAAAAATCGGTGGTTACGTCTTTCCCTTTACCACAGACAATTTAAACTGCAATTCATGAGTGTTTTAGAGAATTCGTGTTTTTATAACACCATACATAAGCAGCCTATATACGTCCCACTGTAGGGCACAGGCCTTCTCTCAGGGTTAGAGTATGGGCTCAATTACCACGCGTGCCCACCGCGGATTGGCGATTTCAAGCGCTAAGGTATATGAATAGCTCAGACACTCAGGTTTCCTCACGATGTTTTCCTTCACAGTTAGCGAGTGGTATTGCTACTATAACTTCACAAATGTACATAACTTAGAAAACAAAGTCATAGGTACATGCCCGCACTGGGAATCGAACCTGGGTCTCTCGCTTCCGAGTCCAATGTTCTACCCACTAGGCTACCACCGCTGGTAACACCATAGTATAGATTATTTTGGAATGACGACGCTGTATTTTTCTAAACTTCGCAACATAAATACCTTCACAATACATTCGCAATGCTAGTCATAAACATAATATCATGAAAGAGATCGTGGCTAGTGCATAACATCATAGAAACCATTTGATAAAAGTTTCATTCGAAAACCTCAAACCATGAAGATTCTATGTCAATTCAAAGAACCTATTGCAATAAAACGGCAATTTCATACTTTAACCCCTATTATTTACGAGTAGCCTTCATTTCTTTCGTGTCATTGTGCAGTTACGTCAAAATTCGGAACTAATTACGTAACACAAACCCTGCGTGCATCTCATAAGAGGCATTTACCCCTACAGTAAGAAGCAATAACACAGCTTCAGCGGAATTATCAAATCACTCTAAAGGCTTTAAGAAGAAATTGGCGCAGGTATCCTCAAGTCCAATTTGTCACGGCTGTGGGGGCGTATTTGCATATTGGGGAGGCCGGGCACGGTCGGCACGTGACTACAGCCGCATATTTAGGTGGAGCGCGCGCGTCGCGATTTGCCGCCGCTCCCCTTTCCCGGCATTGGGAAATTAAAGCAACAGAAGTACTTAGACGTGCGCAATACATCGGATTCGGAAGGTGTGGATGCCCGCATATTTCAGTATGGCTTTTTTTATATCAGGGAGCTATTTATCAGATATCAAACATTCATTTCAAAGTAAAGAATTTACATACTGTTAGTTTACATACTAGCAGAGTTTGTCAATGTACAATATTAACGTTGCTTTCCTCAAAACATATTAAATATAATATATATTAGTTTGTACGAGTACCTACCTAGTGCAATCAACAACTTGCAATGATAAAATATTATCCAGTCACTACACTTACAAAAGTAGGAAAACACCAAAGCCGGTTCACGCAAATAATTTGAGTTCCCGATATAAATTAATAATCGTAGTAGAAATCCCGTACATACATACATAAACTCACGCCTGTATCGCGGAGGGGTAGGCAGAGACCGGGGTTTGCCACTTGCCGCGATCCTGACAAATCTTTTTCGCTTCATAAACTTTCATAAGTCGCTGCATGCATGCACTTTTGTTTCGGGTACTTTTTATCCCGTTTAAGAGTCCCGTTTCTTTCACAATTGAATCGTGTGATTTTAAAACAACACAAGTCACATGTGTTTTTAAAATAACACTTGTTCATTTTTTTTTAATTAAATTATTTACACCTACCTATTGATTTACATTAGAAAAAAAAATTGTAGTTTATTCATACAGAAATTAACATAATATGCTAAAATATTGCTGTTGTAAAAACAGTTTTTTCTATTTCCTGACAAGTTGTAATGAAAGGGCATGTGTTGTTTTAAATTCACACGATTCAATTATGTCCTTATAAAGTTTATTTAACGTAGTGATGCAGAAATGCAGCTTAGCTCAAGAGAAAGAGAAAAATTCACTTATGGAGGAGTTGCAATTTATTCGTGTAATTACGAACTCAAATTGTAAGAAAGTTCATTATTAATCTGTCCATCTGTTTTAATATGAACTGACAGGACCCTCGCTCGCTCGCGTGCTAACTTATGCAAATTTAATTAATTAACTTTGCCCCGGCTCATGCATACACAGGACTTTTTTGCTCCCTTCTCCGCGTTCTATGTGTCATAATCTTTTAAAACACAGTTTGGGCCTAAGCGTTAATCTGGCTTAAAACCCATAAATTTGAAAAAGGGCTAACTTCCCATCCCAGACCCATCCCATCCCCTTCCCAGACGATTCGATCCCCCAAATAGGGGACCAAATAGCAAGCTTGGTGAAGGGCAAGATAAAAAATACCCGAAACCGGCGTGCATGCAAGCAAGTAACAAACCCTCCGCCTACCGGATATAGGCGTGAGTTTAAGGGCCGGTTTCTGAACGTTCTGTCACGCTCGTTACTGAGAAATTCGAAGAGAGAGCACTATATTTTACTTACTGTATTTTACTACTGTAAGCTGTAAGATCTCCAAATGTGAAAATAAAAATAAAATAAATAAATATATAGTTAACTATTTACTTAGCGAAATTGTCAATTCAGAAACTGGCCCTAAGTTGCGTTCTGAAGGCTCTATATAACTTGGCTTGTCCTCTATTTTTGTTTTATTTCTTCACGTTTAATTACGCAGATACTTGCAGATTTTATCATTCCCGCAGCTCTTATTGAGTGCGGAGTGGAGGTTCACTACTACGAGTACAAAATAAAATGACACATAACCTAAACATCTAAAAACAAACACACAAAATGAACCTTGTAGAAGTCAGTTATACTTTCCAAGTGTTTCCAAGACTTCACATCCATTAAAATGTCATTGAAGCGATGTGGGTAGCAAATAGTGTCCGCGCAAGGTTCATTGAATGTCGACAACACAATGGGTATTTGAAAAAAATATCAAATGAGTTAGGTACTTTTAAAACGGAATTTTGTACTTGCTTATGACGTCACATTTCAGAGCACTCTTTTTTACGTTTAATCTATTTAAAAATTGTAATTACTAGTAATTGACTAAAAGAGATACATTTTCCGAGATATTTTGCCATTTTTGTTTTAATCGAGCATATGAAATAATTTATTGTTGATCGTGTCAAATACTAATTAATTCTACTTAATAATAATTCTACGCACGACAGACATAATATAAAGCACATCAATAAGCGATTAGCAAAGCTACAGTCCCGCAGCAGAAGATCCGTATAGCGGTGTAACAAAATCCCCATTATGTACAACATCCAAAAATAGGGGCTCGTCAAAACGAACAATTTTTACTATGGAGAAGAAAAAAATTCACTCTATATAGTTTAATCCCGCAGGTGGTAAATATGGCATGTAATAGTAAAAGTCATTCGTATTTATCAATAGAACCCCCCATTTTTGGCTGTATAGTACACATATGTATTGGAGATTTTGGTACACCTTGTAGATTTTAATACGTATCTTCAGCAGGTCGGGGTGATAGACATGAATAAACAGTAGATAATGAATGTGGATGATGCTATCAGCGCCGAGTTTCATTAAACTACAATTCGTAGTTTATTATGAAAAGTCGAGGTACATTGCGTAGCATAGTCTACTCGTTAGTCTTTGGGTTAATCGACTTTGCAATGTACATCGGATTATCATAGTAAACCATGTAGTTCTATTAAACAGGCCCCAGTTATAAAGGTACTTTTACTAGGCTATTAGAGAGGTACTACTCAGAGATTAATGTGGTACTTATTCTACGATTAAGTAAGACAACTACAAAGGTACACAGTCAGAAATAAAATTTAAAAAAAAACGGCCAAGTGCGAGTCGGACTCGCGCACGAAGTGTTCCGAACCATTCTATAATATAAAAATGAATCGCTGAATGTGTTGCGAAGCGCAAATCTCGAGAGCAGCTGAACCGATTTCGCTAATTCTTTTTTTAGAATATTCCTTGAAGTACGAGGATGGTTCTTACGAAGAAAAAAAATAAACACTCATTTAATTTCAAAATTAAAAAAATTGCCTAAAAAAGTCTAAAAACAACACTTTTTTGTACCCCCATACATAAAATAGATGGCTTTGTGCGAGCGAACGTTGTGTTTTAAAAATAGATGGCGTTGTGCCAGAATCGTGTAAACGGATTCTGTAGCGGTACGAAGTCCGCCGGGACAGCTAGTTACCTATACAACATTAGACAAAGATCGAATTTGAGAACAGCGCCATCTACAGAAACCAACAAGAAGCGTTTAACATTCACATTTAACGATATGACATCGGCGCTGTGAAGGTTACATAGATGGCCGCTATATAGCGAGCGCTGTCTTTAGACGACGTTTGTTGTATGGGAGCCCCGCTTAATGGTTTATTTTATTCTGGGCCTAGATTCTGTTAATGCATTGTAGTATCATGACAACTGCATGAACATGGCGATTTCACTTCCATGGCTGCTTTAAGTCTACGCGGGCACGCGTGTCAAACCTTCTAGGCGTCAATGGTATGAAAAAACACGTCACGTGACCCGACAGTGTTATATTATACTACAATCATTATACTACAATACACTAACAGAATCGAGGCCCTGGTTTTAGTATTTGTTGTTATAGCGGCAACAGAAATACATCATCATCATCTGTGAAAATTTCAACTGCCTAGCTATAACGGTTCATGAGATATAGCCTGGTGACAGATAGACAGACAGACGGACAGTGAAGTCTTAGTAATAGGGTCCCGTTTGGCACCCTTCGGGCACGGAACCCTAAAAATTTGGTAATCTAGTATTTCAAACCAACTTAAAATAAATAAGAACTTCCTGCTACAAAGGACACAAAGAGATCTCAGGACCGCAGAATTTCAATGGAACGTTCCTATAGAAACAGCGCGCGAAGGAAATGGTTTTCAGGGGTCCGCAGCAGCAGAATGTATTATTATAGTCAAAGCCAAATGAAACAGTTTTCATACATGCGATAGCTAGCGAAATTATTTTGTAAGTATGTAATAATATATTTATTTCAGCAGAGAACTCTTTAAATATGTTACAGTAAAATGCGCTTTATCACCATGGTGGACATCGTGGTTTACGCTTGAATGGAGGTCATTGCTCGTCCCTCGTGACCTCTATTCACGTGTAGACCACGACGTACCATTAATTCGCTACAAATAAAGAGCTTTGTCACCTCCCACAGTCGCTACATGAATACTCATTTTCCCATGTCAAATTTCACTACCAGGACAGCACATCACCCTTTGTACTGGCAACAAGTTTCTATGTATAGTACAGGAATCAAGAAGTACCCTATAATAGAAACCTCAAACCCGTAGTTAAAATCATGTGAGTACACCCTTCGCTTGTAGACTACATTGGTGACCACAAATATTGTGTAAAACCATCTCCTATATATGCGACCGAATCCTGAACGATTTCAATCCCACTAACTGTCAAATTCCACACTCATTGCTATCGCAAAAGTCAAGATTCCAACAGGATTTTGGTGCGCATAATTAGGCCTCTGAAGTATTACGAGGTATTCATTTATGTAAAGCACAAATTAAACCTTGTAATACCGATCCCAAATTATCCCTAAATACAGCTACTACGGGGCCCTGAGAACATTGTCAGCCACGCCCTTGGTCGGTCATCCCGAAGTTGCCGGCAGGAAATTGCCAGCCGCGCTGCCAGCCTTTTATTATTAAGGGACTGAATTTCCCTTATAAATGTTTAATGCGGGCCACCGGTCACGTTGGAGCTAAATTAGTGAGTGTTTCCTTTCTTAGTGTGTAAACGCGTCGATTTGTGCGGTTTTATTTATTTGTATTTCCTATGGATTAGCTTGCTAAGCTGACAGGATAGTGAACTAGGCAAATAATACAATTTGAAGAATCCTATTTGAAAAAACTATTGCCTGACTGTCACTTGTAGCGTATGTAGGAATAATAGGTATATAATATGTAATAGCACGTTTGCCTTAGAGATATAAATATTTTCGTATGGATATATCGGATGTTAATTTACTGACTTTATTCATCCGTGTGGCGCCGGATTAAGAATAGCGTCACTCCATTTTCTTCCGTGGATGTCGTAGAAGGCGACTAAGGAAATCAATTGCCAGGAGACGGGCAGCAGTGTCTTCCTGAGATTTCAACCGCATACTGCGATCGCCAACCCGCCTGCCAAGCGTGGCGATTATGGCAAAACCCCTCATGGTCAGGAAAACCACGAAGGAGGCCTATGTCGTGCAGTGGGCGTCAAATGGCTGAGGATGAGGATGAATTTACTATAACACCCTTTCAGAAGCCCACGTATTTTATGTATAATTACGAACCTTTTTTCCAAAGGAAAATTGGGGTTCAAAGTCGCACTTTTCTAATGCATTGTTTTTGCAAAAATGCATCTACTGAACATTTCATCACTTTATAAAGCCTCCTTGTTGATTACGAAATAGAAATTAATTTGCTAACTTGTATGCATAAGGATATTGTTTTGGTATCTAGGGGCTTAGACAATAGCCGAATCTATACCTGCAATGTTAGGCCTCCATTAGAGCTGAAGACTTCTGGAAAGAGACATTCTTCTTCATAACACACTAAAATGGCCTAACTACGAGGCTATTTATTCTGTCTGAATTGTGCCAAAATGCCAGAGTACTAGTACGTCCGGGATCCAAGATTCCAAGAACGTCCCGGATATATTTTTTTATCGCTTCAAAAGTACAATTTGCGCTTCGTAAAAGTTTAATTTAGCGCATAGTAATACCCTACTATGCGCTTAACTCCTGAACTGCCCTCGCGGAGCGCAACGTATAGGTGGCCCATACTAAGTTGGACACAGATCTGTGTCGCGGCAGACGAGTGGTTAATGCTTTTGTACCGAATTTGTAAAAATGTTACATAAATTAGAAAAATCTTTATTGCACAAATCAACATATTCAACATATTTCTACAAAGACGAGCTTAATACTAATGAGTACTTTCTTCGAGATAACTTTGGATAGTGTTAGATATTTTTAAAATAATGGAAAATTTGCAAAAAAAATGTTTTAATCTCATTGCTGAGGCTATATTATGACGTCAGTGTGTATGGCGGGTTTTTGTAACACGTAACTAGAATCACTTTTCGACAGGTTATTTTACGAAAAGTATTAGTCGTAGAGCAAAATCTTTATCACCAATACTGGTAACAGTAGATAAACAGATTCTTAGTGTACGAGAAATCGGGGGTAAATCACGTCGCCACACCGTTAGGGTAATTCACCTCATTCACTAAGGTTTCCTCACGAAGATTTCCTTCACGATCACACTTTTCGCCGCAATTGCAGTTGTTTACGTTGACAGTGTAGTTTACAAAACAAAGGAGCTTGGAATGCTGCCAATGAGTGAAGCAGTCTCTCCCGACGATAAATGTGACTCTGGAATACTTAATGGATTCGAAAACACTTCCCACTGACTCCAAATAAAACAAACACCCTGGCGTCTACATCACAGAAGGGATTTGTTTACGCTGGGATTGAGATAATGTATTCACTTATGGCAACACTGTTTGTTACTTCCTTTTCCGGCGTGTCCGCCATAAACGGAATTTTGAATTTCGAAAATTGTGTGTTTCGGGAGATGGATCAGGCCGCGGAGTACTTACGTTATATCTGCATACGCTCCTCCACTCAAGCAGAGGGATGCAAGTTCGGCATACCTTTGCTTACCGTCAATCGAGATTATTTATAAAAGACCCTTCTCTTTACAGCCTTCGCATTCTACTCATCAGCAAATTATTTCTATTGTTAAAATTATATGTCTAAGTTTTGCAATTAGGCGAGCTCAATGGAATTTACAACCTTATATAGGATTCTTTATAAGTAATAAGTAATTTTATTAATAATTAAGGAATAAAATTACTTGATAAGTCATGCCAAAGAAATATAAGACATTCTTTTAAAGAAACAGCTTTCTCTTTCTATAAAAAAAATTAGTAATGCTCCGAAATGTGAAAACATTTAAATAAACATTATGGGAGCGAACCCAAAATGTCCAATAAAAAAATGATAGTAAAGTTTTTTTACGTATCTCATTTTTATTTCACATACTAATTTAAAACTAATAATATATGTAAGTATTTTCTGACGATATTTTATTTATTTTTTTACTTTATTGTATGTATGTTATTGAATTTGACTTAATTCTTTAACTGCATCACTGCACGCACTCCGTAGTACAATTATGGGTTACCGTAGGCACTGACTGAAAATCAGCGCTGAGGGATCACTTCCTCAGCACAACGCTGAGTCAGCTGCCTTTTGTGGCAACGTAGATACAGGCTACATCTATGGTCCTGTTTTATTTATTCGTTTTGTCTGTTGTGTATTTAGTTTTGTTTCTGTTGTTTTGCATATTATGTTACTTATGTGCTTATTTTGTTTCTGTGATGTATCTTGTTGGTATAATAAATGTCTTTCTTCTTCTTCTTCTTAACTTTTTTCGTTCTCCACGTGCGACTTCTTTTTAAGAAGGGATCGGCGACCGTGCACTGGGGACCACTAAACTAGTTCCATTTCGGTACTGCTAATTACACCTTGGCGTACTAATCAGCTAGCTAATGGACCCCCACCCCCTCCCGCTCCTCTGAACCCCTAACCGCCGCCGGTCCGGAAATTCTGTGCCAATTTGCACAAATGCGGGATTAAACGATTAAATCGAATCTGTTAAATAATAAATTAAAATGCCGCACTGGATCAGTTCGCATTATGTCGGTGTGACGAGTAGGGAAATGATTATGTAGATCGATCGGCCTAATCAGAATGAAACTAGTGCTTTACAGGGTGACTTTCCTTTTTTTTCATACATCGTTCGAACTGGATAGGCTAGGTAAGGGATGGCAAACCGGTAGCACGCGTACCATTCATGGCACGAGACAAAATATTATGGGCACGCGCAGCGATCGAGAAAATAACAAAATTCACTAGGGAGTGCGACGATTGATCGCACATTTGTCACTACACTAGTAGTGCATTTTTTTTGTTAGTAGTTTATGAGATTCTAGTTAATATTATTCAGTTTCCCATTAATATATTATGTAGTGTATTACGTTGTACACGTGCATACATCCGTTTTACACCTCTCACAGAGATAAGCTTGCCTTTATAGGCTACGAATTTCACCGATGCCTGCACTTGCCCATTAGCTCAGTTGGGAGAGCGCTGGTACGGTTAGCCAGAGGTCGCGGATTCAAGTCCCGGCATGGGTGGAATTTTTACTCTAAATAGGTTTTTAAAATTGTCCTCAGCACGAATTAGTGCAACAAAAAGAATAAAATCATGGCTTTACGCTTAGCAATCATCCACGCATTCATTCATACTGTAATAGAACTTTGACGTCATTCCAAAATTGTGTTGCCATTGCCAGTAATCGTTAATTCGGAGTTCCCTCCGCCCACAAATAAACTAATCAACAACATCAGTTACAGTGCTCGAAAACAGCTTGGACCAAGATAGTTCTATTTAGGAACGACTAGAGAGAGTCATTTGATTGAGGGTTAGTTGTTCAGAGTTATGAACAGCGCTTAATTAACGTTCCGGAGATAACGTTGTCTCTTTCATGTCAAAGATAAATGTTAAGTTGTGGCTGTTTTTAATTTGTGTTTTTAAAAACTCGTCCCACGCGCATAAAATTATATTTTGGTTTTCAATTTAAAAAAAAACGGGTCAGAACGATGTTCAATATTTTCTTAGTGTAATTGACAATTAAAAAACCGGCTACACTAAAGATGCTAGAAACTGTCCCTTTTCTACACTCCGCCACGGATATCATAAAGTGAGTAAAGAACTCAAATATAGTGGTTTTTCTAGTAATTTTCGAGCATATTAAATTCGATGAGGGTAGCCCAGAATAGCGAATGACTACGGGTTTTTGCAGCACGAATCTTGTAATAAAATAAAATAAAAAAATCCGTTAGTGACAGTGGTTAAAATCGTCTTGCGTAATGAACAAACATACCCAAACCAGTCCGTCCAACCAATGCGAACAAAACGTCGCAAATCTTCGGCCTCTCCGAGCCCAATCCATCAATCTCTCGAACAGCAAATCCGACGTAATGATTTAACACCGAACACTAAAAACGTCTGCCTAAACCCTCAGAAGATATAGCTTGCTAGTGCATTTAACGAGCTCCGCCACATAAACCGGAGAAGATTATATCGGATCACTCGGACAGAGCGTCCACCCAGCCCATTCGCTAACAAAATTGGAGATAATACGTAGAATACTCGAGAGGGCTGATTCGGGTTCTTTTTTAGGGTTCCGTACCCGAAGGGTGCCAAACGGGACCCTACTACTAAGACTTCACTGTCCGTCTGTCTGTCTGTCACCAGGCTGTATCTAATGAACCGTGATAGCCAGGCAGTTGAAATTTTCACAAATGATGTATTTCTGTTGCCGCTATAATAACAAATTAATACTAAAAACAGAATAAAATAAATATTTAAGAGGGGCTCCCAAACAACAAACGTTGTCTAAAGACAGCGCTCGCCATCTAGCGGCCATCTATGTCACCTTCACAGCGCCGATGTCATGTCGTCAAATGCTAATATTAAACGCTTCTTGTTGGTTTTTATAGATGGCGCTGTTCTCAAATTCGATCTTTGTCTAATGTTGTTTAGATAATGGTACGGAACCCTTCGTGCGCGAGTCCTACTCGCACTTGGCCGGTTTTTTTATTAGCCGATTTAGTGTCCTACTGCTGGGCAATGATAACCCCGCCGAAAGGGGGCTAAAGATAAAGGTCTCCTCCACTTCTCTCTATCATCAACCATTCCCTGCCAACCCGGCAGAAAAATCGTGAGGTCGTCCTGGCATCTCCGCCTTGGTCGGCCACGTTTGCGGTATCCGTCGCGTGGGCCCCGGTTCAGTGGCAATTTTTTGCCTATCTATCGGGATCCATACGACTTACGTGGCCCGCCCAATTTCATTTTAACTCTGCGGTCGCAGCTCCAACACCAGCGACTTTGGTTTTGGAGCGCAGCGTGGTGTTACGCAGTCAAGTTCTTATTATGTTAAATTGCTATTAGCAATTAGGCCGCCCATTGTACCTAATTTTTGGGGTTCCGTAGTCAACAAGGAACCCTTATAGTTTCGTTAGAGACGACAAGTACTAGAAAGCATAAATTTGGTATAGTTAAACATACTAATCACCGCCACAAAACGATACAATAAAATCTTTAAAAAAAATTGTAGGGTCCTAAAATTAGAGATGCAATTCGCCTACACCAAAGTTTGGGGTATCGTTAGATTGGTCGTTTTAAATATTATTAGTATAGTACAACCATTTTTCGATTTAGGCATCCGTTTGCGATATATTAAGCTTTAAAACGCAATTTTTTTTAGAGTAGTGCGCCCCAAATGGCGTCAAATGGCCGATGATAATGATGATGATAATGGGTAACAGAAGACCAATAAAAGGAAAACTGCATACAAATTCCATTGAGAATTACTGTGATGAAGTTCTTAGTTCTGTAAAGTAGGTAAAAAATCCTTTATTCTACGGAACGCTACACTGCGCGTGGCCCGACACGCACTCCGCCGGTTTTTCATCGCAACTTGAATTTTTGTCATTTTGTATCCAAGAATATTCTTATCTTAATGTTCAGCAGTCGGGATTACTTTTACTTCAGTTTTGAGTTTTTTAGCACGCCGGTTTCGAATGCTCCTAACCTGCTTTCCGTTAATATACTTCCTATTTGGTCGATTGTTACATTACTTATACAGACTTTCGATAGTTCGTGAAAGAGTAAAGTTTCAGTCTAAAACGAAAATTGAGCCTTCCGTGTGTCCCTGCCCACGGCACGTCATTAAAGGTGCAAAGCCCTTCGCGGACGGGGTTATTAAATTCCAGCGATGCTATCTTCCACTAATAAGTACAATGTAATTACCCGTACGATCATTGGCTCGCCGGTTTATGCTCGCCGTGTATATTTTAATATTTAATCGCCCGGGAAAGTGTGTGGCTTCTTCTAGCTATCCACGGCTATCTGTTTATCTTACGCAGCCGTGATCGGTACAACGGTGGCTTCACATTCCAGAGACGTCCTGTATTCGATACCGGCATGCACCTACCAGTGACTTTGTTTTGTAAATGTACGTAATTTATGAATTTATACTAGCAATACTACTCGCTGACTGTGGAGGAAAATCCTGAGGAAACCTGCGTGTTTGAAGTGTTCACATACCTCAGCGCTTGAAACCGCCATTCCGCGGTGGGCACGCGTGGTAATTAAGCCCATACTCTCTCTCTCTCTCTCTCTCTCTCACACGCGATGCGATGAGTCTCTCAGCAGAAAGCACTTTCAATTCAAGCACTGCTTTATAAACTTCAAAAGCTTACGCTGACAAACATCAATGCCCGTGACAATTTATAGCTCTATTGTCTTCAAAACGCTGTTTATAGAGACCACGTTTTGTCGCCTGAGGTTTCAACCATTTAGGGCTATTTGTCTAACTAAAGACAAAGGTAGATTCTTGAGAATTTACGACGTTCCTGGTTTATCATGGACACGTTGTGAAAATTCACGAGTCGTTATTAAGTGAAGTCTGGATTCATTTGTATTTCTACGTGATCCCACAACCAAATTTAATTACAATTAAACAATCGCATTACATTCGCGAAAAGAATCGCGTTGGTCACAAGAAGGTATTATTATACTTTATTGCACACAAGACTTTTAACAGGACATTACATAAGAAATTACATGTACAAAGGCGAGCTTATCTCTGTAAGAGATTTCTTCCAGCAAACCTTCGGGTATAGGAGAAGCAGTAGAAAAACGGGTCTATATATGTGCACAAAATAAACTACAAAAAGCCTAAATAACACAAAGTAAAAAGGAAAACAAAAACTACATAAACTAGATATCAGAATAAAAATACATACCAACTTAGATATACATAGCTCAATGTTATTACAGGGATAGATAATGCTCTTTCAACCGCTTCTTGAAGGTACCAATAGTGGGACTGGCGCATATGTTCTGTGGCAGTGCGTTCCACAGCCTAACCGACTGGACCGTGAAGGAGTCACCGTAAGCTCCAGTATTGTGAGCAGGAATTTTAAGAAGATGGGAGTTAAGTGATCTTTTTGATCTTTCTCCGGAGAACAGGTATTGAAACCTTTCTCTCAGGTATGCGGGAGATGCGGGATGATTAAGGATTTTGTACAATAGTGACAGTATATGTGCATTCCGGCGAAGACGAATTGGGAGCCATTTTAACTCTTGTCGGAAACGAGACACATGATCAAATTTGCGTAATCCGTATATGAAGCGGATACCCAAATTTTGTAGACGTTCGAGTTTGTCTAGCAGCTCCTCATTGGCGTCCAAGTAGCAAACATCCGCATAGTCAAGAATGGGAAGAAGAAGTGACTGTACAAGAGTAACTTTAGTTTTAATTGGGAGAAAGCTTTGGAGACGCCGCAGTGAATGGAAAGCTGCAAAGACGCGCCGACTGACTTCACTGACATGCGTAGACCAAGAGAGATGGCAGTCAAAGAGCACTCCCAAGTTCCTGGCCGTTGTCGCATAGACAATGGGTGTGCCGTCAAAGAGGACTGCAGGAACCACTGTTTGCTTACAAGACTGACAGAAAAAATATTCTTTTCATCCCATCTATTCGAAAAGGACGACTTGGTTCGCCTTTAGGAGCACCCAAAGGTGGTGTTTTCTATAAGAAACTTTTAGCGGGCAGTAATGAGTTTTTAATCCTCTTTATATGTGCGCCCCAATTATCTTTGCCGCGCACTTTTTGAATTTGGAACATCTTAGTGTTCAGCGCCAAAGAAATCGAACGCAATATTGTTTAAATAAAGGCTGGCTGGTACGACGGCCCCATAGTCGCGCCGCCGCCGCCGCGGCGCGCCGGCGGAATAATAAAAAAAAAACGGCCAAGTGCGAGTCGGACTCACGCACGAAGGGTACCATTAACTATACAACATTAGACACAAAGATAAAAAAACAGCAAAAAATCACGTTTGTTGTATAGGAGTCCCCTTAAATAATTATTTTATTTTTGTTTTTAGTATTTGTTCTTATAGCGGCAACAGAAATACATAATCTGTAAAAATTTCAACTCTCTAGCTATCACGATTCTTGAGATACAGCCTGGTGACAGACAGACAGACACACAGACAGACAGACGGACAGACGGACGGACGGACGGACGGACGGACAGACAGACAGCGAAGTCTTAGTAATAGGGTCCCGTTTTTACCCTTTGGGTACGGAACCCTAAAAAAAGAAATCAGATTAAGAACGCGCAAACCACAGCCCACGTATTCGTCAATTTCACGGATTGTTCTTCAAGTGACAGTGAAAGTATAGAATTAACTCCTAGTATTAGAACCGACGCAAGAAATGTGATGGATAATCTATTACCTGCAAAATACCGGGAGAAATATATGAAAGCCTATGGTAATTTTATTGAATTGAGAAATGCAAGATGCGCCTTTTATTTTCTCATAGTGGGTGATTAAAAGTAGAGTGTACCACTCGGGCGCAAAAAATATTTTTGCCCTCGCTACGTTCAGGATTCTACTAAAGAATCCCTCACTTCGCTCTGGTTTCAAAAAAAGCGTCCTCGCCGTAAAAATATTATTTTGCTCCCTTGTGATACAATCTACTATAACTACTGCTTAGGGGCTTAACTATGTGCACCAAATGATGTCTGAACCCTGACGCTTGCAATAGTAAATAGTATGGAATTTGACAGACGATTGAAATCGGTCTGGATTTGGTGCGCAGATCTATCGAATACCTTCAACCTCTAATTTCAAATAAAAAATGTTTTCGGGCATATAGGGCAATATTGGGTAATAATAGTCGACAGCACGTCAACCTTTACTAACCAATTCTTTAACCTTTACCAACCTTACATTTCGGTTGCAAAGTTGCCCTTTATGTAACCAAATAGACTGCACGGATGTAAATGTTGATATGTTGTCAAAAGTACAGCCAGGAATTACATTTGTTGCGTGGATTTTCAAATCCTAGGGATATTCTAGATCGCCTTTTAAAATTAACCTAGCGGGCCATTTGAATGCGTTCGTATTTTGTCCAACATCACAAAAGCCGGCACTTAATATTTAATAGGGAGAGCAAACAATTGGCCCCGTGAAAGGGCTTCATTCGTTTTGTGCCAAAGAAGTAACTGAGTAAACTTCGCGCGTTAACTACAAACGGGTAAAGAGATTTAAGTGCTTTGACGTCTCTCAATGAGCCCTTTCTTGTCTCGGAAAAGTTTTATTTGTTGTTTCAAGAATTTGATTCTCCCATTTGACAGAGAAAGGAATTGGGAATTATTTATACCTGGAACAAAATTCGCGCAGACAACTTGAACAAAATCCGCGCAGTCGGGATGGACAAGTAACAGCATTTTTTTAACGACATATTTGTTAATTATACTGAACCAAGGTCCGAAGAATTCTAAGTCATACGCACACCCCGCCAATGACACCCGAAATACGTCTTCGCGAATTTAAAGTCATTTGTTCAAGTTATTTGTCGGGATTATACCAAATACGGATTTAAGTTACTGGAAATTTCTAAGGAGTAATAATTTCAAAGAAGAAACTTTAAGGCTGGGTTCTCCGACAATACCCGGAAATCAGGTGTTTTGAAATACCTACGTTTTACTCTTTAATCTGAAAAAAAAAATGTTTTCAATGTCCTATCTTGGGCCCTCAGTCATTATTTTTGTGATTTTTTTAAACTTTATAGTATAATAAAAATCGCGAACATGAGTCTAAATTATCACTAGATATGGTTTTATTTGAGCTGTATTGTTTTGGATAATAAAAAATATCAAAATGACTATCAATGAATGCACAGATCAGAGATATGTTCTGTGACTTAGTGTTGCCGGCGACGGTCATCAAAATTCTATTAATAGGATTTGTATTTCTGTAATTTCAACAATGCCTACCTTTCCTCCGACTTTTCGCCCGCACAGCGCAATAAGTCCTGCGCTTGGAGAACCAAGCCTTAAATTAGAACGCTATTCTAGCCACGAAAGTAATTACGGTCCTAATCTTATGTTTCGGGACATTGCAGCCGGAATAACTAATTCCCTGCGAACAAGGCTTGTAAACTCGTGACTGAAATGTATTCCATGTCAACCTTCCAGCCCTCCTATTCCGTAACTGCCCACTGTATTGGGTAATCCATTTTGACGCTTCCGAAGTGACAAAATACATTTGAAATGCATTTGACAGTTCGGAGTAGGTTAAATTGGATCTTGTCCATACAGTGGAGATATTACGTAGTAGCGCCCGCCAGGGCAGAGTTTCATAAAACTACAATTCGTACTTTATTATGACAATTCGAGCTACATTGCGTAGCAGATTCTATTTGTAAATCTGTGGGTTAATCAACTTTGTAATGTACATAAACCATGAGTTGTAGTTCTATGAAACAGACCCCAGGTTCTATTGTCAATTTGTCAGACGATCAAAAGGCATTAATAAAAAAAGAAACGTACAGTGAAACAAAGGTTTGATCGAGAATTCCATTGAGGGAGGTATATTGATCGTGCAATCAACTTTTGTCTGGAATATTGAATCTGTGTATCTGGAATCTGTTTTTTTTTTATTTATGTGTACAATACAGAATATCCTATCTATCTATAGTTAACTTTCTCTAACCGACCGTGGTCTACGCACTGCAATCCTACTAGGAAGGCATCCGTAACCTGATGAGCCTCTCCTGTCTCCTTACCATACTAGGATCCTAGTATGGTAAAGACACAGGAGAGGCTCTTGAAGGTTTGGTTAGTTTTACAGAATTTACTGATTTTTATTAGCTGCAAGCTTTACCTGCATGTTACGGTTTTTCATTTGGTGTGAACGTGCTATTTGGAAACCAGCGCTCTTTGGAACAGAAACAGCAAACGCTGAATTACCACTGTGACACGCACACTTCTCATATTACTATTATTGTTATGTTATACTTGTTTGTTTGTGGCAATAAATGAATTCAAGATAAGATAAGAATATTCTTTATTGTATACCGGAAAAAAAGGTTACATAAACAGCAACGACAAAAGAAACAATTGGCGGCCTTATTGCTAATAGCAATTTCTTCCAGGCAACCTCATATCGCAGATTTGCGGAAGGAGAAATAGACACGATTCAATTTATACAAAAGAATTTAGATTGGATTGGATCGCAGCAAGTGGCTAACTCTTTTCTCTGCTTATCTCTCATACAGGTGAGAGTTAACGTTATGTTAAAAAGTTAAGTTATCGTATTAAAACATTCCTAAAACTGTCTACGTCGTAGGTAGAGCGCTCGGCAGCCGAGCGTTTAATACCAAACTTTTCCCGGAGTTTTCCTTTGAACCCGCTCGGCGCTCCGCTTGGTTTATTTTTACACGTGTAGGTGTTTATTTTTGTTTTCATCCCAAACATTCATTGGAAATACTTGTTGCTGGAGGTGGGCTATAAAATCCGCACACACGCTCATGCTCCACGTGACCACATGCAAACAAAACCTTCTGGAGGTCATGTAATCTAAACGCGCCGCAGCGGGTTAAGCCAAGTTTGAGGTGAAAAGGGCGACGCATCAGCTACGTTAGTTTACTTTAAACCTTCGATCCTATAACTCAAAATCTGTTAGACCAACGATGTTGCAATTTGCGTGGTTGTTAAAGTCACTCGAGACTCATTGAGTTTAACTTGGCAAACATTTTATTTCATAGTCAAATTCATTGCAGGCACAATATAAGGAGGGATTTCTGCTGAAATAAGTTTGCCATGTACACTTATTTATTTTATAATTTTATGTATGCCTTTAAGTGTGCAAAAATGTATATCCTGTAAAATCTAGCCAAGTTACAAATTCCGAGCCTTTGGGCTTATTGGGCTCCTTAGCTGAAACCCCTATAATTTAAAACAAGTGAAGTAGTTGTACATTCCTGCAGTTATAATTTCTACACTTCCTTTGTACTTCAGAACTGGGGTTCATTCTTCAAATTTATGTTTTCGTGGGTTAATCTATCATTCCGATCCGAGGTGGTAGGTTATATCGACCTGCAATACGTGAGTACCAGCACCGTAAAAGGACAAAGGAATACCCCTCATAATTACGAGTTGCTTGATAACATAATGAGGGATTACGTCTGATGATTCGACGCCCGCACATCATTAAAGGGCGAGGAGAATAAAATAAAAACGGGACACAATGTACGCGGTGCGAGAGGCCCACATCGGTCCACATCCCGCCATTAGGGGCAGCACAAAGCTCCGAGTAATTATTATAAAACATGATAATAAATCACCATCTGCCGGCTGATGTTGCCACTTTCCAAATTTATCCGCCGGGTGACGGGGGAGGGGTGCCGCCCCTTCTCCCCTCCCCACTCCCCTGCCTGTTCTCGTCGGCGCTAGTGTTGCCAGATGAGGCTTTATCGCAGTTTAGGTTATCTCAGCGAATTTTAGGCTACTTGGGTAATCAGAGCAATTTACATATATTTTTTCGTAATTTTGTCTTTATTTATCGATTTCTTTTGTTTTTGGATTTGTCGAGGGTTCGATGAATATATAAAGCGACGATTGTGATTGAGAGAATGTTAGAATAGAGTTGCGTACAAAACTATAATAAAAAGACATTATTATTTTGAGGCGATTTTGGGCTACTTGGTTGAACAGTCAGACGATTTTTGGGCTGTTGACTGTTTATCCAAATTTTGGCGACTTTGGCCGGCCAGCGTCTGGCAACTCTGCTTGGCGGTTATTTATTTTGGGCTAATAGCGACGGGCTTACGGAAATTAAATTCGTTACGCGCAACTGCGACCATTGGACGCAGAAGCTTATCCCCACTGTTGACTTTAAAAACTTCGAGTTAAGGCTCAAAATCGAGTGGTCTCTGCTCTTTTATTGTTGAACCGGAGTACGAATTGTAAAGCTATCTTGGCGCAGTTTTACGCCCGCAGGATGTTATCTTTCTTTTGAAAAGTTTATGAAAAGAAGAGAATAACTGAGCGGAATTAATTGAACGAAGAGATCATTTTTCAATTTAAAAGGCCTCTATGTCTCTTCATGCGAGAACATTCTCCTCGGCCATCTCTATTTAATTTTATTAACCGACTTCAAAAAAGGAGAGGGTTATCAATTCGACGCGTATGTTGTTTTTTTTTTTTACATAACTGCGTCAAATCTTAACCGATTTCGACATTTTTTTTGTTCGAATAGATATAACGTCCCATTCGTCCCATTAGTCCTATTGTAATTTTGTGAAGATCTGATGAAGACTTTCAGAGATGGTGAACGGAACTCTTCAATGGACAGCAGTAAATAAGGCCTAATTAGTTATATCCGTGTGTTTCATAAAATAGCGTAAAAGTAGTCCCGTGGTGATTCGGTGATGTTAGAAGACTTTCGGAAATGGAAATTGAGAATTTTAAAACAACGATTTAAGTATGGTAAATTATGGTTATAAGGGACTTGTTTATTTTTTCTCCCGCTCCCCCACTAAAATTGAAAAATAAAAAAATTAAATAAAAAATAAAAACCGAATTCAAAACACTACAGCGCTAAAAAGTTAGAAATAATTTAAAAAGAACACCTTTAAATTAGATGTATGTATATATGTAAGTATTGTAGAAGGATAATTTGTAGTCGGTTTCATGACCAGCACATATATTTTGGGCACGTTTATTTTGAAGTCGGTTTTTATACCACGTACGTATCCTATAAGACCGTGACGGATGACATTTGGGGGGGGAAAAGTCTTATATCCAATACTTTAAGGATTTGGAATAGCAAAAGTAAGTACATACTCGGATGTGTTTAAGGCTACTGTCACGTCAGACATCTGTATGGCTCCACATTAATTTTTTTCATCGTTTAAATTAAATTGCATATTTTTGATGGGTTGAGATTTTGCTAGATAACTAAGATATACAACGTACTAAGAAAATTTGTAACTAAAATTAACAATTGGACCGTGTTGCGTAGAAATATTCCAACCCACAATACGTAACTTGCGAGCAAAACTTTTTTTATGTAAACATTAGATTGTTTTTATTTTCTTGTTATTTTCCGGACGTATTTAATGTTTTAGTAGTTACAAATATTAAACAAAAACATGAAACAAAACAAACTAATACATTAAAAAGCGTTTTTCTCGCAAGTTACGTAATGTGGCTTGGAATGTTTCTGCGTGGACCGCGAATTTCAGTATTAACTTTTCTATATCAAGAACATTCATTCATACTAAGAATAGATAAAACAAAAATATACCTTAAATATTCGTAATTTTGTATCTAGCAAAGCCTCAGACCACATTTATCAAAAGTATACAAATATTTGTACAAGACTGCCTCGTTGGTCCAGCCGTTAAGGCACTTAGCTACCAAAACAGAGGTCATGGGTTCGATTCCCACTGGGGGCCGCCGTACATTTGTACAAATGGCCTCAGTCTGGGTGTATCTTCATGTTTGTGACGTCCTTGCCTGGTTACCATAGCACAGGGTATCCTAGTTTGGGACCAAGTCAAGCGATTGTATTGTGTGGAAGTTATTATTATTATTTATTATACGAGACGTAACAGCAGCCATGAGTAATAGGTAATATACCTACTCTATCGTATAATAATACTTAAACCCAGATAAGTATTTACTTTTTAATCTTTTCAAAAGTAGCGAGGGGCGCGCGTCTTAATCCTGGCATGAGGTCGGCAACGGATGTAATTTACAAGCAAAAGTCAGTGGTACCCGGTGACGGTGAGAGCCCTTCGTGTTCAGTCTATAAGAGCTACTTTAAGTTGGCACGAGGTCGCCCTTTGGGACTGATTTCCCTTGCGTGCGTGTCGGCCCTCACAATGAGGTGTCGCCTTTCTTCATTTCCCACTAATTAGGGACGAACTTAAGCCGGCACGGGAAAGTTCTAATGACGTCCACAAACAATGTTATTATTGACATGGATAGTTTTGTAATGGCGCACGTTTACATTCTCATTCAATCCGAAAAAGCTGGAAGAAGTTGGTAAGATGACGTCATAGACATATTACGCAATGTCAATGTGTCGAAAAAAATTTCGCCCAAAAGAGATACGCACACAATTCACGCTATAAGCACAGTACAAATAAAGACTAATGTGTCTGTTAGCGGATTGTAGTGGGTGACTTCCGGAAAGCAACACTGACAACCGGCTTCGCTAAACATGCCAATTTGCCTATCATTTTGTTGCTTCACTTTCAAAACCCGGACCTGCAGTTCTGTAAATTATAGTCCTATGGACCTCCCTCCCTCTGCTCTTCATAGGTACGTGGTTCTGTTCCTCTGACCTTTACTTAGTCACTGGCACTCCACTAGATGTCTCAAGGAGGGAAATGTCAGCTTAAATTATAATATTATTGCCTCCGCAATGGCCCCGCTCGTAAACCTGCTGTTGAATTAACAGTATCTTTTCAATTAGCATTTAAACGTGAATTGAACAGCGATCAGAGGTTTCAATAAATGTTTATAATTGCGCGCGTGTAAATTACATTTAAGTGTCAAAGGCAATAAACTCGTTTGTTCAAATACCAACGTTATATTGTAAAATGTACGAGATGATCGCTACAAAACAATGTAGGTCTGCTGTCGAGAAGAAAGCTCTGGGTCGCCAGAGGTGTCGCGGTACGAGATATGCGAAAGATACTTACCCAAAATCAACGTTCAGAACTGGTATAAAAAAATATTATCACCATTATATGTTTTTTAGGTCTGTTAAAAAGGTAGATTTTTTTAAATCTCTTGTTTTCAACATAACCAACCAGCTAGGGGCGCACAACGTCACGATAAAAGTTTTTTATCCCATTACCGATATTTCACCGCATAATTACCCGATAGTGGGATAAAACTTTTATTTTGACCATATGCTCCCCTAGCAGGTTATGTCTAAAGCTTCGGTCACACACAGCGACTAATCGCTGCGAGTGCACTTGACGCGAATAATAGCCGCAGCGACAATTAGCTGCCTGCTTGTCACACACAGCGAGTTCTATACGAGAATTTTGACTGTCAGTGCGTATTCGCTCGCAGCGAGTAAAATTGAACATGCTCAATTCTAGTGGCGGCACTTCAAGTCGCGGCGAGTGAATCTACTCGCAGCGAATAGCCTGTCACACATAGCGAATACTCGCGGCGAGTAGGCACTCGCAGCGATTAGTAGCTGTGTGTAACCGAAGCATAAGGGAAAACAGATGAGACTGCCAACGTAATTTATATCTTTGCCGTTCCCATCACAAATTAATTTGCGAATTATTTGGAACCGAATACACCTTAACGGCGGGTAAATTCTTGGACTTATACTTGTAACATTTTCCACAAATACTTCTCGCGTACCTTCGTACACACCACGACAAAAGGTATGTATCACTAAAACGTTCATATAGTCTCTAGAAATAACACAATCGTGGATGTAATTAATGGATGACATGGGACGATCGCCAAGCGTTCACTAAAACACACAGTTACTAGGCGTGCATCAAGCGTGCTGTAAACGGAATTGATGAGGTCGGAGTCACGGAAAGAAATGAAAAATAACTGAGGCTGTATTCTCCAACTTTCGCAATTTTCTTTTTGGGTAGAACAAGGGGTATCAAACGGGTGGCAGGGTGTATCAAAATCCCATAAAATTTGTCCGAATTTCGATTCTTAGGGTTGCGGTATATCCGCGTAAAATCTTGTAGTCCTTATGCGTCTCTTACGCATATATCTTGTAGTTCTTACGCGTTTGACGGGTTAGAGAATACAGCCTGCGCGTGTGCGGTGCGCGTGCTAGTAACAACTCACCACCTTCCGTCTCGTGCCACACGATGCCCTCCAGCGTGACCGACGTGCCCGGCTCGCAGGGCCCCAGGCAGTCGGGCTCCGTGATCGTGCCCACCGACGTGCCCACGCACACCTCCGCCGTTTCCTGGGGACCAGAGAGAGGATTTTGAGCATTCAATAGAGAAAGCAATTGAATTGAATTGAAAAATTGTTTATTGCACTAAAAAACAATATTGTACAAAGTCGAACTTGTCTTCCAGCTAACCTACGTAAAAATACGAAATCAAGAAGTAATAAAAAATTTCTCAAAGTAAACCATTTACATTTGTTGGATGTCAAGGGTTCGCTTGGCCCTGATTTTAACTCTAACTGAAAATCCCGAGGAGTTCGCGTAACCCGCTTTGAGAAACTCTGGTAAACGTGGATAAGTTCTGCCTAGCAGAGAGCGAACGATTGAAGGGATATTAGATCCAAATGTAGGTTAGGAAATTCTTGTTTACAGTTGACAGCCCAAATACAAATATGTTAACCCACAAATCAAGCATAGTTTTTGTAAGTACAGATGGTAGTTGCGTACGGTAAAAATGGCGGAAAGACTGGAGCCTGAACAAGATCAGTGATCTGTATCTCAGGTTTCCAGGCATTTGGACTGGGAGGTCCAAAATATTTCATAAATGCACATCACATCATTCTATGGGAGACTTTAAAAGTAAAACGAAAAGGATGATGTGCTATCAACTGTACTGTTTGAAAAAGGAAATTATATTCTTTTTAATTCCCAAGTTGCAAAATGAATACGTTTTGAAATTTGAAAATTATGGCAAAGTCCATTTTTGAGCGCTAGCGCTGTCGCTGAAAACGATAGCACCGTGAAATAATGGAGCGAGCTCGATGATAAATAGCCGAAAATGGCCGTTCCACCTTACATAATAGAGCCGAGCCCTACTTGAAGGCAATTAATCTCAGCTGCCACTGGAAACGCGGCTCACAATGAAAGAGAATAAATTTAACACGGCACAGAACATCGTAATTAATTTGGAGCCAAATATGGCTTCAGTTAATGACTCAAGGGAGGTGTTGATTAAAGCCCACGGAGAATTATATTAGGCCCTTCGCCGCTAATGTAGATGTTTTATACAGCGTCTAGTCACAGTCTTTCAGTCCCGCATCCCGCCTGTTGACTAACGAAATTGACCATAGGACACGAGGACATAACTGGCAGTACATTCGCCCCGTAATATTTTTAGGCGCATTTGGAAACAGCTGATCGACTTTGGAACATTCGAATGAAACATTCATATAAGACCGGCTATAAGAACCTTTGTTACCAACACCTTAGGCCACAGTTGCTTTAATTAAATAAATATATATATGCAAATATATATAATATGTAAATATTATTCTTCTAAATGTTAGTCCTAGAGTTGAAATAATATTTTTAGTGTAAATAGTGTCTCAACTCGAAACAAGATTTCTCAACTATTTCTTTTTTATTTACGTCTATGCTTTGGTTATAGTCTAAATAGATGCCATTTTTAATTACTAATTGCATAACCGCTGCTTTTAAACAACTAGAAATCAGCATATATAGAAGCTCCCTGTATAATAGGTGTGTGGTAGAGTGGCATCCTCTTTGTGTTACATTTAATTTGGAACATCTTAGTTACACCTGAGATTTCCTCACTTAGCCTCACAGTTGGGCCATTGTACGTAGCAAGCATAGTATTGTTACTAAAAATTCACAAATGTACCTAACTTAGAAACAAAGTCATTAGAGAAACAAGTACATGCGCCGGGTTTCGAACCCACGTCCTTGGAAAGTCTTTAAAAAGATTTAAGGCTGCAGTTACGTCTGGTATGCGGTCTTGCTTGCACAATGTAACATTTTTAAGGCCGACTTGGATCACTTTCTTAAATGTGGCTTAAATCGCATTTAACTTCTTTTTTTTTATTTACTGAAAAACAGATAAAAAAACTAAATAACAAATTATGAGTAGATATCAAAAATAACCGTGTCAGCGAATGACTTGCGGTTCGCGCTCATCTGCACAGAGATCCAGTGTCTGTATATAGGACTTGTGAGATCGTCATAAACGGCTTGTAGGATTGTATTCTTGGTCTGATCGTAAGATAGCAAAGAAGCCAGGAACCGTTGCCTCCGCGAACATGCTCGACGCGCTACAGAATCTTGCTTCTTTCATGAGTAAAAGCATCATTGTATTGTACCCTCATGGTATTCATAGAGTACGATGAAATTATGATAAAGGCACAAGATTTGAGACAAGCCGGCTTCGTTACACTCTCGTCACACGAAATCGTTTAGGGCGGATTGTACGGGACGCAAAAGGAGCTCACAACTCGAGGCTTAATCAAAATGAAGCCATTTACATTCAGCGCCCGTGGTCGGAGCGGGAGAGCGATAGCAAGCCGTCTCCCTCTGACACGCAGTAATCGCATTGCAAATCATGGAAAGTGCCAGGCACTCCGCTGAATGCGGAATGTCGTTGTGACCAAGTTTTCAAATTAAAGTTCTGATATAGCTTTTCAGTTTTCATATCGGCCGGACGCGGCGGTGCCGTTTGCTTTCGAGCTGGAGTCTTTATCAGCTGTTACTCAGATAGCTGCCGTATATTTCACGGTTACGCAACTGGGATTGACAACAGCAGCCAGCGCGTCCAATATGCTAGAATTAACTTCATTACTTAGGCATGAAAGCAAAAATATTTGTTGCACAGTAAACGTATTTGTACAAAGGCGAGCTTAATACTAATGAGTATTTTCTTCTTGCTAACCTTGGGTTATATGAATAGTATAATAAAATTGGACGTATAGTTATAACAAGCTACCAATATATACGTACACACAAAATACATAAACATACACTGTAATACAATAGTAATATACGTATACACAAATTCAAAGAATACACATCGGTTTTTTATAGAGCCGTAGACGTAGATGCAGTGAATTGCAGTGGCACTCCAGTAGGAGTCAGGCGGCACAAAGTTATATAGAGCTAAAAATACCACTTCAGTTGACAAGTACTCAACGGGCCTACTAATAAGCGATGAAGTCATATTGAAGAGATGCCAAACCGATATTATAAGCTCATGCTTAATCGATTAGCCAAGTCCCACGCGACATGAGGCTATAAATACGAGTTTAAACGCTTTATTGTTAGACGGATGACAAATTGTTCGTGCAAGTCTTACGCCCACTGCAAGGCCCAGCGTAGACGTCTGATTTACAATATTTGCTGTTACAGAAAGCTTAACTGACAGTTAAGGTTCAAATGTCTCAAATGACTGAAAGCTTTACATACATACATACATAAACTCACGCCTGTATCCCAGAGAGGTGGCAGAGACCAGGGACTGCCACTTGCCACGATCCTGACAGATCACTTTCGCTTCCTCGACGTTCATTAGTTGTTGTATGCTCGCACGCCGGTTTCGGGTACTTTTTATCTTGCCCTTTGCTAATACATCCCCTATGTGCTTATTTTGTTTCTGTGATGTATCTTGTTGGTATAATAAATGTCTTTCTTCTTCTTCTTCTTCTTCTTCTATTTGGTCGAAGTATGTCCGCCTGGGACGTCCCTTGCCGGCCCTTCTACGCACATCCGCTCGATATATTTGTTTCGTCAATCTTCCTTCCTTCATCCTCTCCACATGTCCAAACCAACGCAACATTCCTTTCTCAACTCTAGTCACTAGATCATCTTTCAGTACACAATGTACTCTAATCAAACTATTGCGTATCCTGTCATTCAAAGTATCACCAGGTTGGGTAGTTCGATGATGCTAGTCGCGCGTTTTAAACGTCAAAAGTCGCGACTTTCCAGTACATTAACTGTCAAATTTTGACATTTTAGCGCCACAAAACGCGTGACTCGTGGCATCGTACTACCCTTGCACACATACTTCTCAAGGACCTCATTTCTACTGCATTAATCCTACTTTCTTCCTTCTTTTGCCATACGCAAGTCTCGCTAGCATACATAAGTGTTGGGACCAGCACTCCATTATGGATAGCCAATCTTGCTCTTTTGGAGATTCTCCTCATTAAGGAGTGCAAGGCACCGTTTACACAATTTCCAGCTTTTACTCTTCTAGTTATAGGTATGTTATGTATGACAGTAGTTATAGATAAAGATACCGGCTTAATAAACAATGCGTATACTCGATTGTTAGGACCCTTTGGTGGATTGAAAGTGGCGCGGGGGCGGAAGATGATCGTTTTGACCACGCTATTTTGGCTGTCCCAAAAATAAACACAGTAAGGGGCATTTTTTTTTCAAAACTGAAAAATACCCCATTTATTACTAGTTGGTTCCAGTAACCAATAGTGGAAATATCTCGGTTTTGAAAAAAAAACGCCCCTTACTGTGTTTATTTTTGGGACAGCCGATTTGTTGATAAGTCGTTATTATTTACTTTTATTGTATTCGAGTCGATATTCACTTTTTTTTAACTTAAAATTCTTTTCAGTTCCGCGTTTTTTTTTTATTAGGAATAATTCTTTAAAAATTTATTTGCGTTTTACCTTCGAAGCAGGTTACAGAGTAAGCCTAAAAATAATAGTTACTACATACAAAAAACCGGCCAAGTGCGAGTCGGACTCGCGCACGAAGGGTTCCGTACCAATATCTATACAGCATTTTAATATTTAAGCGTCTACTTATTGCCGTTATTAATATCGAGCAAAAAAACGGCAAAAAGTCATCTTTGTTGTATGGGAGCCACCTTAAATATTAATTTTATTCTGTTTTTAGTATTTGTTGTTATAGCGGCAACAGAAATACATCATCTATGAAAATTTCAACTGTCTAACTATCACGGCTCATGAGATACAGCCTGGTGACAGACGGACGGACGGACAGCGGAGTCTTAGTAATGGGGCCCCTTACCCTTTGGGTACGACCCCAAAAAGGAATTATTTCAAGTGGTTTCGCGGTTAGTCTGCTTGAGAGATAATGCTTTAAACCATTTAAAACATACGAATCTCCATTAACACCTATTAACACCTATGTGTGGAAGACAATGGTTCTACGGGTGGTTGTATTGGTAGAGCGCGTATATAAATTTTTTTTTCATTGATTTCGCACACTATAAGTCAGTGAAAAAACTCATAGAACAAAATCTGTTGAGAAAAACATAAATATTAATAGTGTTTAGGAATTGCGAATTTTAAAAATGACCCTATACAGAGCTTTCGTCCAAATAGACACAACAAGGCCGTGATGGGTCAACCGAAGGAGCTAAAGAAAAGCACTGTATGGTGAGGTCGCAGGTTCAAGTAAGTACACCCTGTTACTAGACAAAGCAATACTCATTACGGGCAACCTCATTCAGTGAACTTAAGAACCGTCAAATCAACACGGCAACAATGGACTAGCTACGCATTATTTCTTATTCAATACTGGCACTTATTTTGATTGCTTTAGGAGCTGATGTAGAGTACCTTAAGAGCACCGATCGTCTGCAAACAGGGGTCCTCCCCTAGCCAGCTGCTGCCGCACTGTAATATTATAAATATAAAGAGGAAAAACTGCTCACACGATTCGCATTTAAATTTGAATACAGAGTCGGAAGCGCATTTACATTCAGTCACTAGCATTGTCCTTGTTTCACAAAACAACATAACTTCGCAGTTTCGCACAGTAGGTACAGTAGACCAGTTTATGGTACTGAAGAATCCACGGAGGAGTCTTGTCTTCATTTGTTTAATTCACCATTAGGATAATATAATATTTTTATAAAAGTTCAATTAAATAAGAAACCTAAGAAAGACATCGAAGCCGCTCCAGTGGAGATCTTTTATAAAAGCCCTATGCCCTGATGATGGATCGTGTCACGTAGCCTCGTTTGAATGTTTTTCCGCACAGCACGAAGGCAAGACGGCTAATTCCGGCCGCGCTTAGTCACACTTCTCAGGTCACTCCAGTCGCATGGGTGTGATCTAAACGCAGCATCCGCGAACACGAGAATACGAATACGAAACAATGGGGCGTAAATCAATTGACGGTCCCGGCACAAAGAAGCGGGGCCTGTAATGAGCGCACCGACTTCGATTAAGACGCCGAAGGGACTCATTCGAACATCTTTACTGGCTGCGCTTCGAGAAATACTTCCATACAACGGAGGCTCGTTCGACATCCAGAGGCACCTCCTTGTTCGAAATTCACACTTATACCGCTCGAGATAAGAGCCACTACGGGGTCACCAATGTCTGAACTGAACTAAGTTTTATAACTATGCGGTCTCCGCTATCATAAACTCAAGCTTTTATTGCGCGCAAACAAAATGCGAATCGATCAACCACAATGTCACTGTTAACGCTAGAGGTTGCATGTCTATCCTCTTTTAACTTTTATTATTAAAAAAAGCATCCTTGTCTATAGCGATTCGCCTCACTCATGTCATATTCTCATCCTTTTTTCTTCTTCAACTGACCGTGTACAGAAGCAACATATTTTTATTACGTCTTAAATTCTAAGGGACAATTAAAAACAAGTAAATATGGAAACGGTGAGTCAACCTCCCATTGTCACCAACGCCGCGCGCCATCGCCGGCCCTGAACTCGGTAAGGTTATTTTTATTTTAGTCCACCCCTTTACTCATCCATTCACGGCAGATAAGCAATAAAGTATACTACTACAATATTATGTTTAAATCTCCTTAGAACACATTAGTTCTACTCGTAGAGGCTACTTTAGACCCAGAACACATTTAATGGTTTATATATTGATTTAACGGTTTGAACAATATATAAAATGTGCAGTGCTTACGAAAGTTTAAATTGTAGAACACTTAACGGTGTTATCGTGATTCAAGCTCGATACTTGCAGAACTTCCTATGGTTATGGTTTTCGGTTGTAAGCATCCTTTTTCTTTTGTTTACTTGTTCATTTCTGTGACAAATTAAATAAATGTCTGCTTTCTTTTTTTTTTCAAATTAGATGGAGATAGGCGAGCTGAATTAATTATGGACTTGGGTAGAGAAGAAATGTGCCTATTTCATCGTAGAGCCTAGTCACCGTGATGCCACCTTGAGGGTACGCTAGAAGCCTGATATGCTCTACTATATCATCACACCGTGTGGCGTCGGATTAAGAATGGCGTCGCTCCGTTTCCTTCCGTGGATGTCGTAGAAGGCGACTAAGGAAATCAATTAACAGAAGACGGGCAGCAGCGTCTTCCTGAGATTACAACAGCATACTGTGATCGCCAACCCGCCTGCCAAGCGTGGCGATTATGGCAAAACCCTTCATGGTTAGGAAACCTATGATGGAGGCCTATATCCTGCAGTGGGCGTCAAGTGGCTGATGATGATGATGATGATATCATCACATCACACACGCATTCAAACGAAGCGATTACGTTCCGGAGCGTCTGGGAAAGCAATTTTGGCGCCAACACGTCCGGCGGGATCCCGCCGATTCCCGCCTCCGCCGCCGAATTACAATCCACTAACTGAGGGAACATACGTCATTAAAATAATTTAGGGAAATGGCACGTTTCACAGCGCGCGTTTATGGCGGCCGGCGTGCCAGGCAATAAATAGCGGGGCGGGGCCCAAGCCAAGTGTGTGCTGGAAACAGAAGCTACGTGTTAAAGGCACTAGGTTTCGATACGCGGTGTCCACTGATGTGACGTTACGATATTTTCCTCGATTTAAAAAGTGAAGTTCTCTCTATGAAAGAGAAGGCCTGTGCCCGACACAGTGGGACGTATATATGCTACATTATTATTCGTACCCGGTCAGGTGGACAGTGGTAGCTGCGGCTTGTATATCAGCTTTTACTTTAAGATCAGGGTTTGTCAAACTCTTGGGTCCACATACCCCAAATCTACTGATTTGCTCACTGTTTATTTTAAACTACAGTTGGCAATACTTTGCCAAGTGTAGTTTTAGAATAGATTAGAAAAAGTGATCCTATAAGGGTTCCGTTTTTCCTTTTGAGGTACGGAACCCTAAAAATAGCATCTATTTAGGCTATTACTTTTAAGTATAGATGTAAATTTAAATAGTACAAACATTGTTGAGAAATCATGTTTCGAGCTGAGAAAATTTGCGAATAATTAGTACCGCCTCTCTATCTAACAGAACAATGACCCGCGGACCCGCGGCACGCACCGCTCTGCCTGGCTACTAATGGTTCTAATAGATTCGAGTTTGTGTCGAGATATTTTTGAAAAGTGCGTGCTTTTAAAAAACAAACTAGCGTATTCAATAACTATTGTCAGGCACGTTCATTTTGCTATGTCTTTCAAACCACCCAAAATTAATGCAGTATAAATATAGTTCCGAAGATTTGTAAGAATTTGTAAAAAAAAGTCCGTATGAAAATACCCTAGATGTAGATAGTAAATCTTGTCGCGAACCGTCGAATGGCGAACCCCTAGGGGTTTAAATACCCCCCCTCGAGAAACCCTGCTTTAGATATTGCGCACCCGGGCCAGGGCATTAACTCCGCGCAATGCGGAATAAGTGGCGACAAAGGCAGTGTTCGCGCCGCCTAATGACCTAGAACGCATCGACGTTACAAGTAACAACTCTGCCAACCGTACGGAAAGTTGAGGGGAACAAATGAATTGCGACTCAAGCACAGAGAGTTGAGAGGGAATCGTAAAATTTTTGCATTTATTTAAAGATTTTATTAAAGAAAGAAAATAACAAATAGGTTGACAGATTTGCCAAACTGCGCAGCAGTTTATCGGCAGTTATTGACTTGTATAAGTGGCATTGTTGTAAACAATCTTTTCTCTGAAACATGTTGATGGCGAATTAAATAATTTTATATATTACAAACACTCTTCCTTATGTGCCGTCTCCTGTTGGAGGTTGGCAACAAATGGCTTTACTTTACATAAAGTCAGGCATGTATACCAGAGGGGCCGGCAGAGACCAGAGCTTGCCACTTGCCACGATCCCGATAAACCTCTTTCGCTTTATCAGCATTAATTAATCGTTAAATGCATGCCCGCGGTTTCCGGTACTTTTTATCTTGCCCTTCGCTAATACATCCGGCTTCCATCCAGGTCTAGTCAGCAATAATAAGTATTTTCAGCAGCAATTAATTATTTACAGTGGCTTGACACTGTTTTAAGAAATTTCGCTTGTAATACAAACGAAATTGCAAACTGCGGTGGTAGCGGAGCGGTAGAACGCCGGCTTCAGATTCGGGAGGTCGTGGGTTGGAATGTACCAATAGCTTTGTTTTTTCTAAGTTATATACATTTGGGAAGTTATAGTAGCAATACCACTCGCTAACGGTGAAAGAAACATCGTGAGGAAAGCTGAGTGTCTGAGGTGTTCACACACCACAGCGCTTGAAATTCTTGAAATTGCCAATCCTCGGTGGGCACGCATGGTGATTAAGCCCATACCCCGTCTCAGAAAGAAGGCCTGTGCCCTTCAGTGGGACGTATATAGCCGACATAAAAAAAACAAACCAAAGTTCAATAGCACTGTTAATTAAAGAAAGGGGCTGATAATATTGCCATCTATATTGTGTCAGAGAGAGGCAAATAGTTGTCAGGTCCCTTTCTTTAATTGACCGTGTGTTACCTATGTATGTTACGTTTGTCACGTTAGCGACCATCTACTCGGTTACGTTACGAACCACTTTGCAACGAAAATCTAACTGCTGTACAGTTGACTGTAATGCCCTTAGACTGCACACGCCGAGCTAAATTCGTTCAAGAGAATGAATAAGTGGAACTGAAAACACAATCAGACTGCTCCTACCGGCTGTCACTGTTGACGAGACGTATTTGCGAGATAGGCAACTAATTTATCTACCATGTTATAGATACATCGCCTGGAGCCTCACTGCCCCCAGTCACTGCTCTACCAAACTAGCGTATTACTGAGCGTGAGATTTACATTTACATTACCACTAGCGCCACAGAGAAAAAAAAAATCATATCTTCTTTTACAGATCGTATTTGCAAAAAGTGTCTGTACACTCTCTTAATCACGTTAGCAGTGATTTTTAGGAACCACGACAAAGAACCTAGGCGACATTAAAAATTAATTATTGAATTTCTGTTAATGTAATCTTTGTGTACAATAAAGAATATTCTATCTATCTATCTAGCATCACGAACCTGGGACTAGATGGCATTTATGCCAAAACGGCTGTTTTTTGACGTTAATGCTATCAAGACCTAGTTTGTTTGCCTTAAGCTCACGGCCATATGTCCTTATAAATCACTATTAACATGATTGAGAGATTGTACAGACACTCTGGAAAATCGATCTGTAAAAGACATGATTTTGTTTGTCATCGGTGGCGCCATGTAACCCACTGGATCCCCTTAAGGCAGTCAAATTGGTGGTTCCCACTATAAAAGCTATCGCTATTATCGAAATTTATTATGTTCACTTTTTGCAAAGTTTAGTAATTGTTTTTTTTTTATGGCGCCTCTTAGCACCTCATCAATGTCCATATGCGTATTGAGGATGAAGATGTTGGGTTAATATGTAGCACAGTTATACCCAACTTCAATGAGCATAATATTGAAGCCATCCAACATGATGCGGGCTTCCCAGTGTGATAAAATCCTAACCGTTGGCTAGGCCTTACGAAATGGACATCGGGCGTATCAGTGCGCCCACAGCCTGAAATATCGGCTCCGATTAGGCTAAGTTAATTACGATATGTCAGCGACATTGAGTAGGGTCTTTCGGGCCAGATTTCGCCTCCGCGGTCGTTTTTGTCGGCAATTTACTTGGAAATGTTTTGCTTGTTTAGTGGGGCATACTCACATAGGACATCTATGATATTATGTATGTACCAAGAGACGAGTGTCAGTGTTAGTTTTCCTTCTGTGTTGTGCATATTATGTTACTTATGTGCTTATTTTGTTTCTGTGATGTATCTTGTTGGTATAATAAATGTCTTTCTTCTTCTTCTTCTTCTTCTTGGATTGTGTTTGCACAATAAAGGTTTTTCCTTTCTTCCTTTTTTGTTAATATTCTACTAGGCATGACCAAAACCACTTCCAACCTCACCACTTTTATTATAAGGGCAAATTAAAAAAAAACCGGTCAAGTGCGAGTCGGACTCGCGCACGAAGGGTTCTATACAATATTTTAATATTTCAAGCGTCTACCTGTTGCCTTTATTAACATCGAGCAAAAAACGGCAAAATCACTTTGTTGTATGAATAAATATTTATTTTATTCTGTTTTAAGTACTAATGTGTTTGTATAGCGGCAACAGAATCACGGTTCATGGCCTGGTGACAGACAGACAGACGGACAGTGAAGTTCTTAGTAATAGGGTCCCGTTTGACACCCTTCGGGTACGGAACCCTAAAAAGGTTCAATACCGACACAATATTGTACGAATTCAGTCATAATATATGCTTTATAATATACCATGGTTATATTATAAAGCGTTATTAAAATATCGTAGAATCTGGAAACCGTTGCTTCACTTCGGTATCGATAAATAAAATCACTTCCAATAAGCAAGTAATACAGCCAAAGCAAGATGCCAGCTATTGTGCATGGGCATAGGCTTCTTCACTGTTGAACATTTGTATGTATTGCACGCAATCCAGCATAAACAACTGAACGAATTTTACATAGCATACTTCTTGTAGGCGCAGGCATGCCACGGGCATGACTATTAAAAGGCGTGGAGCGAAGGAACTGACTGCGAACTGACCTGTATGTAAGTGACTGCAATCGGGCGCTGGCGCCGAAATGGCGTGCTATCGTCCGAAGAAAGGCGGTTGAGTGTGTTTGCTACGATATTTGAATAAAACAGAATGATGTCCGCGCCATGCCCGAGCAAGGGTTTTTCAGTTTAGCACACATGTGGGACTGTATGTTAAGTCAATAAAAATATTAATTCACCCTCTGATTTACGTACAAAGGCACCCAAGCCGGCGGCATTGATCCCAATTTGACAAGGGCTGGGATTGACAGAGGAGAAAAAAATGTTTGTAAAAAGACTATAATTTTTTTGCTGCGGGGCAATTTATAACGGCGATCTCCAGCAGGGCGACGGAGCTTCGCTTGTTTAATTTTTTTGAAAAACACGTAGGTACGTACTATTTAGATACACTACATACTTATGCTGGTCCCAAACTAAAACGCCTTTTTACGATCTTACAGCCGTATCACACTAGCGATTTGCGAGCAATTTGAAAGCGATGCGATTGCGCAGCGATCTCGCCGCGTTTTGGACACTCAGCAGCAAAGTGGATTGGTCTGACGAGGAAACACTACTGCTGGCTTTGTTACTTCGAAGACGCGAAAAACCAAAGCAGATTCAAGTCAACGACGTATCTGAGAGGATTCATTATCAAGTAATCGACTGGGAGAGCGCGACAACTACGTACATTCCATGTAACAGGGCGATTTTGAATTTTAGTTATACCATGGTTATATAACCTTGTATCCATTGTACGAGTATCAATGACGATTGTACCTCTAAACCAGTGTTTTTTAAACGTCTTGCTAGGGGGGTCGCGGTCGCCAGCAACATAGACAGCGACGGCAGCGGCTAACATAGTAACATAATACATTGACATTGAGCAAATAGAATGTAAATTCTTTTCGTTGAAATAAATTATTGATTTCTGATTTCATAAAACTAAAATGCAAGGTACAAACCTTGCATTACATGATTACTCTAACTACAAAGTTAGTGGAAAAAACAGTAGAATCGCCAATTTGGCGGTGGTAGAATAAAACAAACGGTCAGGAACGGGACTTCGGGGACTTTAAAATAAAAAAAAATATTCTTTTATTTTCGAGGCTTTGTCTTTGGCCAAATGTCAAATGCCAAACTGTCTATTAAATTTTCGGCGCCATCATGAACATTTATCTTTTTTTACGGAAGTGATGGTTTCCTCCTCATAGGGATCCGTCGACGGCGACCTCATAGGTTGTAGGACTTCTACGACGATGGGCTCGGATGTGGCTCGCGAAACCCAGCTTGTTTTGAAAGTCCGATTACAACGACCGCAGTATAAGTAGTTCACCACGATCGTAATATCGATCGTATTTTACGGAAGTAATGAGTTTCCCGCTGTCAATTTATTAAATTTTCAAGACAGATCTTTAATTTTTGGGAGTGTAAATTCTTAAGAAATTCACTATCAATTGAATACATTTTTGGCGTCATTATAAGGCAGAAATCTCTTATTTTCGAGGTTTTTACAGACTGAATGAGATTGGCACGATCTATTTAGTAAATTTTCGGCCGCGCTAACGAGCGCCTGTAAGACAAATCTTTTATAATAGAAGGCGCTGGAGTTTTATGAATATGCAACCGTAAAAGTAAATTCTCTGACTACCTTAGAAGAAAGATCTCTTGTTTTTTAAAGACGCTAAGTTTTTACAGAACAGTTGATTTAGTCAATTTTTGGTCGCGCTGACGCGCAAATTGCTTTGAACATCGATAGTTTTATTGTTGGCAGATAAACTTTAACCGCTGCGCCGACGGAGCAGTTTATTTTGTACCGAGCTCAGCGTATTTATAACATGCAGCAACGATGCTATAAAGGTTATAAACACAAAAAAGGGTGATAAAACTTCACGCTCGGGCGTGCAACAGGATCAGATAATCGTTAATCGCCTCGTCCGATATCTTCGACGTGCAGTCGAGGCTTTATTGAATCCTTAATACCCTTGTATAGACTTCGATGAAGCACTTCTATTTTCGTAGCACTCCAACAATATGACGTGTTATTAAAATAAAGCAAGACCTGGAAACGCTCTTCAGTATCGAAAATTAAGAGAGTACCTTTTTTCTCTTTTCTTTTCATTCTGCTTCTATTTAGATGATAAAGATGTCTGGAATCAAAGCCAGTTCAAGGAACTCTAGGTTTTACATAGTAATTGAAACTCAGTTAAATAAGGACCAAAATTTAATAGAGTTTTTTGGACAGAAAAGTGGCAGCGCGGCTTGTTAAAAAAGGGTGAGGACCGAAAGAAGTGACGCCTTGGGGGAGCACCCCGCTAAAATACTGGCACAACTTGAAAATCACGAGCATTCGAAAAATAATTTTCTTTCAAATGAGTGTGGTCTATAATCCAAAATCATGGTTATTTGAGTGGTCACAGTGTCGGGTCTGAAGTCGTTTTAGCGGGCCAGAAGTGGACGAATATGGAATTAGATTCGACAACCTCCTTTTGTGCAGTAAGGTACAAAGTATGTCACGGAAGAGTACATTGGACGTAATTTTGATATCAAATCACAGATATAATGTTGATTTGACAGCCGTAACATGTCGCTGTGGTCCCATTTCGCAGGGTCCCAAAATAATCGCCTGATGTCTCAAATAAAACATTTAAACAACTTTCGACACTGCAATAACGAAAGTGAATTGTTCTGTAGCCTAAAAGCTTTACCTTACAATTAAAAATAAAACTCTGGTGCGCTCAGGGCGTTCAATAATTCAGACGGTAACGAATTTGTTTCTCTACCAATTACGGACGAAACGGCGGAGATTCCAACTTGCTCTATACATATTATAGGAATTCCACTGCTACTTTATAAACAGTAGAGACAATTTGAAGATTTTTTTTTTTGTTATTTTATGGCCTGGTTACACGACCTTTGAGCCATATCTTTATTTAATAGTTTTTCGTATTTAACTTTCACTGATTTCACTATATATTGTTTATGGTGTTTTTAACATGACGTCGTCGAATCGGCAGTGTTTGGTGAAAAAATATGTATACTTCATCCTAAGACTTAATTATAACATAATCTCTACTGACAGATACTCTCGCACTTCAACAGACGCAATGTTAGAACAAGTATTTTATCTCAAGTTTTAATTACACCTTAATCTGTATTTAACGAGTGATTCGAGACACAAAATTGCTCAATTATTGACACTGCATCAGATACTACTTTTAGGTCACCCCAAAAAAAGGTTTTGGATCGCTGTTTGTATTTGATACAGAATTGTTGAGGAAAATTACAGGACTACTACAGACTAAGTGCAACGGCTGTCAAACTGCGCACGTCAATTCAATAGCAAAGCTTTTCCAACAAACAATGTCGTAGCCTCCACTTCAAAGGTTCCCATTCCAGAAGGAACTCTTCCAATATAGCAGCGAAACATAAAGACTGAGAGAAGTAAATTGGTAAATATACAAGTTACGACAATATATTGGGAATTTTAATCTGATAAACGTAGAATTAATAATAACTTCCACACAACACAATCACTTGTCCTGGTCCCAAACTAGGATGCCCTGTGCTACGGTAACCGGACAAGGACACCATAAACTTAGAAATACACCCAGAGTGAGGCCATTTGTACAAATGTCTAGCCCCCAGTAGGAATCGAACCCACGACCTCCGGCATGGTAATCAGATGTGATACCAACGAGGCAGTCGAAATAGTCCTTTTTTTTAGATCTATCTTACAAAACCAAAACGACCACTAATAATCAAACATACATCCATTAGTCAGATTGGCTTAAGTATAGAAATATCAGAAAGCTTGGGATAGATACACAATTTATTTCATAAATCTACGGATTAAAAGTAAATCCCAAAGTGTTGCTACTAAGATAAATATGTTATCTTGATAAACTGAATATCACCGAGGCACATTAGCATTTTAACACAGCCGTCCATCATAACAATGTTCACGATTCAATTTTGCATTAATAAATTCTGAGATTAGTGAATGACCGAGAATTCGAGACCGGTTCTCGCTCGCCGATGGCTTAAATAGCCTGAGTTTTAACGATATTATAAAGGCAAATCTTTTAAGATTAATGGTGGAGAGGCGAATGAAAGGGTCGATAGAATACTCTTTTTATATTCCTTCTACCTAGTATACGGTTTTTCACAGCTGGATGCCTTGCTTAGGACACACCTTTCCGTCGTACTTGTGCCAAAATATGGACCACTCTGGAGATTATTGTTGATAACAATCGTCTAAAACATGCACAAAGACGATAAAAAACTTGCGTAAGGAAACGTACTAAATGCAATTAATGGGTAAGATTTACATACAAGATTCTACTAGGACCGGCACCAAGTTACACGATCGATACGATACTGATAGCGAATTATGAGGATTGTTATTTCGCACATTATAATATAACCTATATGGTCTCATACAGGTCATTATTATTTTATAAAACGATAATACAAACATGTTAGAGACGGCTCTGGAAAAATTTGTCATTGTGGGCAACCGCTTCGCTAAGGTCCTATTAATCATCATCATGAACTAATGTGTCATACGAGCGCAAACATTACATTAGATTAGAACATTGTTAAGGTTTAACATTGCAGTCCAGACGGTCTCAGATAGAATCCACCGAAGTGTCACCATGTAGAAGTACAGTCGACAGCAGCTTGAGCAATACGTTTTTGTTGTAAAGTCGCCTGTAATGTAAGTTGTACAGTTGACAGCACAACCAACCTTTATAATTTTGTTGCAAAGTCGTCCTTAACGTAACTAAACTCAATAGAGTGCAGTGAGTTTAAAAGGTTGATGTTCAGTCGACTGTACTTCACAATGTAAATCAATTTAGATTCAACAACAGACTAAAATATGATTAGTGACGTGCGCCGCGCTGGGAGAACATCGTTATTTCCATTCATTCAGTGCGGGTTTAATTTAATGTAATACCGAGCGGGGGGAGTTCGGCTCTAATCTGATTCCATCTGCACGTTTTATTTCTTCTCCTATTCACAACTACACTGAACAAGACACTCCTCTCAAAACTTTAAACCGGAAAAGGTAACGTAAACGAATTGATAAAAACATCGTTTTAAAACACCCAATAAAATATTTCTCAGTCGCCTAACGCCCGTTAATGGCCCATAAAAATGGTCTGTCACGGTGACGATCTTCAGATGTCCTCCCGTCTTGTAGGGGGGCACCAAGCCGCCCCTGCCGCCCCCACGGCCCCTTGTCCGAGTGCGCATCCAAAACGTGTTATTTATTTCCCACCCAAGCGCTCTTTACGAGCTCAATATCGGATCTCGATTTTTATCCCGCCTCGGGGAGAGATAAAGCGGGCTTAGCGCCGCCACCCATTGTCCCTATATCGCCTGAACCGCAAATAAAACTATCAAATTAAATAAAAAACATTACCTAAAGCCGGGCTGAACAGCGAGGACCGCAAAGCGAAATTCGCTCCTGATAAAGCTGGATGAAGCGCCGCGGTAAATATTCATAAGGCGTCGTCGTCATATAAATAAATTTTAATATTCCCCAAGACAGTCGGCGCGTTAATGAAACAAGATGCAAACTGAGAGGCTTACTTAGGGCTTAAATTATTCGAGCGCGAGTCACCCCGTGCCTTTGTAACGACGAATATTATTATAAATTATTTTTAATTGAGTAAAAGCAGGCGAGTAACATAACAGGCACTTTGATGCTAATTAGGAGGCCTCCTTCAGAGGAAGCTGTTTAAGACGGGTTCGTTTATTTTTATAATTGTGACAAAGATACGTACTACACGCGCCAATGCGTCCTTCCTACACGAATATATGTAGATGCTTTACATAGCATCTAGGGACGTTTATATAGATGGGCGAATGAAGTCGTCTCATTGAGAAAACGCTGCAGTGCCTAGACACGTATGTAAGTGATCTATCTTATGCCAATTACTGCAAAAACTGAGAGATAAATTTAAAAATTGAATGAGAATTGAAGAGTATTGAACATATAACATTCTTTCATGAGAATGCTATCTATACGCAGCAATCTCTTAAAGACTGACAGTCTTGTTTATAAAAAGACGATTCCACTAAAACACTCTCAAAACGGAGATAAAGCCGTTTTATGACCGGATTTCCTGTTACAAATCATCTTTAACTTCTTATTAAGAGTGTTTTAGTGGAATCGACTTTTGATAAATAGGACTAACCCAAAACAAGGGGAAGTGAAAAGCAAAGGAATAATTTTCTCGTTTTCGCTTGAAAGGGCGGGTTGGCTTTTTTACACGTCCATTGGCCCTGAAAAGGGTAGGCCAGCTCACAGACAGATAGAAGTAAAGAATAAAACTACAAAACATCTGTCTGCACGTCAATCTCTAGCTATCAGAGTAATGTGTTTATGTTGCACGCTGCAAAGTTGTTTATGAATAATTCAGCGGTGGTGTATGTACGTACGGATGCTTTATAAAGTTAAGGGGCTTCATTGAGTAACACTAGCGCCACCGAGGGAAGAAACGACATATCTTTTTTTACAGATAGTGTTTGCAAAATGTGTCTGTATAATCTCTCAATCACGTTCATAGTTATTTATCTACACTTATATCATAATCTTCAAATTAAGAATTCAAAGGTAAACACATATTGACAGGCTTTAAACAATACATAACTTTAAAGAAAAAAAAAAAAAAAAGTGTAATATAAAGTTACATTAAAGGTCAGATTTTTCACTTTATGTTACAGTTATTTTTTTTAAGGTGTTGCTGTGATCACGGAACAAAACTTAAGTTTTTTTTTTTAATGTCAAAAGTTGACTATAAAAAACCTAATTTCATTTTCGTGGTACCAAAAGTGCAACTAAAAATCCCTAAAATTGCGCGCGCAAAACTGAGTGCAGACGATTGAATGTCAAGATACTTTTGTCGAAATTGAGCCATTTTGTTTCAAAAATTTCATTATGAGTGTAGATAAAGTAGTGTATGAGACTGCACAATATGTACTTGGAAATGTAAGCCACCAATGAACTGAGGTAACATCTTGCTGGCGCTACCAGCAAAAATCAATTCAATCAAATAAGTTCTTACCGGTGGTCGTCGGAATTAGGTAAACACATAAACACCTATAGTTGGCGAGGAGACATGACATGCTGTTCAAATCACCGTGGCTATTTTGGTTTAGGCGTAGTGACTATTTTTCAACTAATACCCGTTCCCGTGGGTTCTTGGTTCACAAACATAAATTAATTTCTCCATGTCATGACTCCTCGCCAGCTGTTCTGCAAACTGTTTTCTACTAACCCCGACCACTGGTTATTTTCTATATATCTATACAAAAATTATTTACAGTTCGTTAGTCTCGCTAAAACTCGAGAACAGCTGGACCGATCTAGCAATTTTTTTTTATATTTGTGGAAGTCCAGTTAAAGTTTAAATGGTGAGAACAAAAAAAAAGATAGATATAGGCGATAAGAAGTTCACGTGGTCATCTATTTACTAATAGATTCAAAATGCATTCATTCAGCAAAGTGTCCACAGAGATAAGGCCACCGCAAACCAAACCCGAGGGGGAACGAACCATTTCTATAACAAACGAGATCCCCGGGCGGCTCTCCCGGTCACGTGATTCGAGTGGAGAATACAATCACACCAAACAGAAAAGAAACATCACTAAGCGAACTACCAGTGTTGCTAACAATATCTTTAAAAAATCCGCAGAGTTCGTTGCGAAAATCCGCTTTTTTTAAGTTTTGCTGCACAGTTAACGCTTACTTTTTTCCACCTATCTATCAGCTTGTGCTCGTCAGTGGACGAGTGGCTGGACATAGGTTTCCCCCGAGGCACACCACTTCCTTCGGTCCTCGGGGACTCTCATCCAGCCACTGCCAGCAATCTGCCTCAGATCGTCCGTCCAGTAAGCGTGGTCTCCAACAATTAAATCGGTTAAAAGGTAACGTGTTGGTTTAAGCTTCCGATGTCCAACGCTTTAGGTTTACGCAATGCTATTCTCAGCAAGAGAATATAGGGTATCAATATGTAGGTGAAGTATCATTAGTTGCTGATCTATCGAAATATAAACCACGAGAAACTAACATAGTAACTTTACAGGAATAACTTAACCGCAAAATATTTAGAATAATGATTTTGTAGCCGCCACATATATATGTACTTGCGATGTATAAAAATTCTGCAAAACACGAAGCTGCCAAAAAATTCATTAACACACATTATTTCCTGTTTTTCACAAACTGGATCCCCTAGATCTGATGGGAAATCCGTTAAGTTGGCAACACTGCGAGCTACTCGTATCGAGTTTCGCACAAGGGCCCGGATCAATTAAGGGCCGGCGAAATAACCCGCAAAGGGCGAAACAAGGAAAGTTTGAGCACTCGAGCTAGGGATATAATGTGACCGATAACAGGATTAGACCCTCCGGTGATGTTGGAGATTATCCAGAGAGCGACTTTTAGGATATTAGTGCGCCGACAACCGGTGACAAATCTCTTAAGTTCAGTGACGAATGAGAATTTTAAAATACTTTTTCTAAAACTGTTACGCGAGGGCAATGGGCCAAAATCAATATTCTGTCACGAAAGAGACGTGTGTCAACGAAACGGGGAGAAGTTTTAAAAGACTTTTAAACTTCGAATTTCGAAACACAAATGCTGAATTCGAATATAATGGTTTTAATAACGAGGAAGTCTCGATGCCAGTTCCAGCAAAGTAGTTTAGTTTAATGACTGGAGTATAAAATGTAAATGGATTAACTTGGTGACGGCTTCCTCTATAAAACGATAAAGAGTTTTTGTGTATAATATTATATTTTAATTTAGTTCAAGCACACGTCTATTTTGCTGACAAAAAAACAAATTAGACGGTTCAAGATCGTACAAAGCGACTGAAGCGGAAAGTGTACAACGTTTGAGTGGAAACGAGTGCTCAGTCGAGGAAGCTAAATCGCTTGCGTTCGGATTTATTTTCCATGAACTCCACTTGTTACTATTGATCCCCTAATTGGCGGAGGTCATATTACGACAATTAAAACTCACATCGCACGAACACAAACACGATAACAAAAGTGGAAAGAGGTCGTTGAGTTGAACATTTTCGGGTGGCAGCATAAGACAAATAAATAATGGAGAAAAAAATTCAATCTAGGAATAATTAAGTGTCCATTTTGCCTCACCGGACTGTTAAAAATTCTGTCCACGGAGGGCCGAGGGCGGTACAAAGGCGAAATAATTAAGGACGCGGAATAAGGAAACGGTAGGGAGGGAGAGGGGAGATCAAAGCAGCCAAATTACCTCTGCGAAGTACCGCCTAAGTGAGGGTGGCGCGTTGTTCGATATTTGTTGCTTTAATAAGCTCTTTACTTGGCACATTAATAACAATTTAAACCTCACGCTTAATATCTAAAATTGAGATGAGTGTAACCGTCACTCACGAAAAGAGAGAACTCGATAATATGAAGCTGCGGAATTCCCTTCGTGTCGACACTGTTTTCTTTTCTTTTTTTTTGGAGTACATTTGAAAAATATTCTTTGTCAACATGTGTTAATTTACTAGCGCCGTTCCCGAAATTCGAGTACCTATTCTCTAAATCACGAACATTTTTTTTTGTATGGAACTACACCTGGGTAAGAAGTAGCTTGGGATATTGTTTAAACTCGCTCATTTTGCATATAGGATCGTATATACAACATTTCGTCCGCCTTATCAACATTTTCAAGCTTTCTTCTATAACATAGAATATGAATATGGAATTTAAACGCGCTATGAAGGTACCTATTCAAAACTTCGGGATCTCCAACAAGCGTAGCGCTGATTTAGAATTGCGCTCCGTCTCCGTATCAGAAAAACGAGTTACGCGTCCATTGCATGCTAACATTTGCATTAGTTATTTAACACGCTGTTTGTCAATCCTCAAAAGCGCTGCATAAATCATCTGCAATAGACGAAAGGCTATTGATGACGTCAACTTCACAGAAGTAACGAGTTCCTGACAGAAAGCAAATTTCGAATCTTTATGCTCCGTTATATTTCCACAACGATGCGCGATGTAATATTTCGTCAATCCATTCTAAGAAGCTTACTATAAGAAGGGTACTGGGTATTAGAAAAAATACTTAATTTATTACATATATTTATCTTCTCGGATAATACCGGTGTGGCTAATGGCGGATTTAAAAAAAAAGAAACACGAGAAAGATACTTGCTTAATGATAGGCTTATGATTAACGATAGGATGGATCGATCTCAGATAACGATGTTTGATTGTGCTGTTAATGACTCTAGTAACGGATATCCAACTCTTATAGGACCTATGATCTTGTACCTTGCTTCACGTAGCGAGTGACAGCGAAATGCGGGACCCACTTATATAGCATTGTGCCATATTACGGCTGTTTAGTGCGTGCTAAAAAGATCAAGGGCGATCAGACATTCAAATACCTACTAATTCAAGATGATACTTAGGTATTAATTTTAACTTACTTGACCAATGTAGTATGGCATTGGTGCTTGCCCGGAAGAAATTATGGCGTCTTACCTGCAAAAAATAAAAGTCCATTAACAGAAGTCTACGGTTTATAAATTGGTTACTAAATCCGGCACCGGATTAGACGCGACCTTAAATATTTCCTTAACAAAAGCTTCGAAATAAACGAAACGACACGAGGGAGACAGAGATATATGATATGAATTGATATTATACAACACAAGCACAATGAAGGTTCTATTCAAAGGGGTTTAATACAAAGTCTTTAATGATTTTTTTATTTATTCCGTTTATTAGGCATACTAATAATAATTGATATACCTCTGAAATAATTATTTATCATTTCATAATCAGCCATTTGACGCCCACTGCAGGACATAAGCCTTCCTCATGGATTTCCTAACCATGAAGGGTTTTGCTAAAATCGCCACGCTTGGCAGGCGGTTGGCGATCGCAGTATGCGGTGGGATCTCAGGAAGACGCTGCTGCCCGTCTCCTGGTGATGTATTTCCTTAGACGCCTTCCAGGACATCCATGGAAGGAAATGGAGTGACGCTACTCTCAATCCGGCGCCACATGGACACATTTATCATTTATCAATAATTATTTATCATATACATCTACTTCCTTCCAAAGGTTGTCTGGAAGATGGCCGCCGTCTGTACTTTTAGATTAAGAAATATCTGTGTAATTTCTTTTCTTATGTACAGTAAAGTGTTCTCTATCTATCTATCTATACCAACATTATGCCAATTAGAGGTATACACACAGCAAGTATATAGTGATGGTTATAATACATGCAATTTAGAAATTTTTAGCTTAGATTTCAAGGTACAAAGGCTGTAATGAAAAATAACCAAATATCGAGCATTCAATAATCATTATCATCAAATACCGTTCGATGTCTGTAATACTTCGGATAATTTGTGTTATTCAGCAACCCTTTTGTGTTCGATTTCAGTTGGACTGCAAGCTGCAGTGCAAATGTATTGTGGGTCCAGCAAATTAAACTAGGCAAATCGCTATCGACGAAAATGTATTTCGGTGGTATTTATAAGCTGTTAAAGTAGCACCTCGTTCATTAGTCCGGCGTCGCGCTCATAAATGAAACAGAAAACTCCACTCCGGGCCCGGAATCTTGACAGCGAAAAATACATCTACTTTGCGAAGCATAAAGTTAAATTTACAGAGGAACTCCACTTTTATTACTAGCACCATCTCCGTCCCTCCGCCGAGGGGAGAGGGGAAAGAAACAGTGCATAATGGGTTATGAAATGAGTTCCGCCGCTGATGTCGGCTCGGGGAAAATGAAATTAAAGCCGTGACTCGAGCTAAGAAGGTTGCATGTCTTAAGCCGCGTCTCCTGCTCGTGTTTTTCATCAAACATTACACAAAACAGTGTGATAAATGTATGTGGCTGTACTGTACACAGTACACAAACGCCTTTGTATGGCCAGCCTGCGTGAAATACACACACACAACCACATACCCAGATCTTTGATTTTTTTATTAAAATTCAAAATATTTTTACTTATAGTTGCGCAGAAACTGCGACTTAATAGACATTAAAAGTTAAACTATGACCTATTTTAAAATCTACATCGGTTTGGAGAAAAAATGGACAAAAAAGTTATTAAAAAATGTATTACAGTTGATTGATTCCTTTTAAAATTCGGAAAACAATGCATCATTATTGTCGAAACGCTGTGACCTGTGTTCCGTCATTCCTGGAAAACGCTCCTGTATGTTTTATCAATCATATTAACCACGGTTTTAGTTAATTTTAATATATGAGGCAGATTTTGACAGTTGCAAAGTCGTAACAAAGACCGACATTGATTAAACGGGTCTATGATGTCTTACAACCAATTCTTTAGCAAAGTATAATTCCACAAGCAATGTTTGTCAACGTTTGATTTTACAGACTGTTGTTTCACAATGACATCTAAATACAAATATTCATTTGAAAGGCATATTTAAAATGCCTCATTTATAATGTTTCAAAGATAAACTTACATTTAAAAATAGGATATCAAATTATGCATTTAGAAAATACTTTATTTATTATTATTTTAAAAATGTTATTTTGCAAGGGTGTCATTTCCATTTGGGAGCCTTACGATTCTCTCTGAACGGAATTTTTTCCGCCTCTTAAAGTAACCAAATTTATTTTGCTAAGTGAGATTACAAGTCTAACCTAACCTAACCCACTGTTCCGGTGAGGGTGGAATGATATTTTTTAATGCGGGGTGCGTTGCCCTCTAAGCCCCCCTGCACCCCCCCCTGCTCTGGCTTACGTGTGCTGTAGATCTTGCGAATTTGTTTTTTGTCTGTGGTAGTTTTATTGTTAATTTTGTTTTAAATTGAAACTAAGATTGATAATTATTAAGCCACATGCATTCGGTAATAAATAATTTTTACTTTACTTCTTACTTTACTATTTTCTTTCGCAAGGCTATTTAAATACATTGTATGTTACTTACACAATGATAAATTTCCTGTCTTTAGACCAAGTAACCATAATTTGAAAGAAAAATATGTCAATGGAACTTTGTTGATTTAATGTATTTACTTCACGAAAACTTATCTAATATTATGTTATGTGTGTGCGTGTGCGTGTGCGTGTGTGTGTGTGTGTGTGTGTGTGTGTGTGTGTGTGTGTGTATGTTCTGTTAGCCACATACACAAAAGCATATGTGTATAGCAACACCCATTTATTGCATTTGTGTATTTAATGCTTGCTGGAGACGCGGCTTTATTGTCACGTTGTAATACCGAGGGGGTTGGGGATCACAGTTGAGGGATTCAATCTGGCATAATTTTGCAAGTCCCGTATGGATACATAGATGCTGAAAGCTGTTAATTGTGTCAATTTACCTACACTATAATTTTTTTTAGACATTTGGTAATGGCACTGATGACGAAGCAAGTGTTATTTATTAGTATTAAGAAATTATTAGATAGCCAATAACACTTAATAGCACCCAACTAAATACAACTCATCAAGGCCTTTTGACCTTTCAACGGACCCTTTGCGTTTATTTGTCATTTTGAGAATTGGAAATTTATAGAATTTGCCATTTTCAGAATTGAGCATCTGCGACAAATCCGATCCATCTGTAACTGCTGTCCGATAACTTTTCTCGCAGTGAAATAAATATTACATTATCGCCAAGTGATTACATACAGTCGACAGCGCATAATCATAGTAACCACTCTACTCATTTTGGATACGGGCGAATTTGCAACGAACATTTTAAGGTCGATGTGGGTTTCCTTATAATGTCAGTCATTTCTATCCATCCTAGCCGCACGGTTGTTCAAAATTGACTGACAATCGAGTTTATTACTAATTTAGCTTCATGAAGCGGGGCTAAGCTGTATACTAAATCGTCTACGACCCTTAAGACAGCCACTAGAGGTGCCCGAATCTAATCACTATCAAACTAACACTATCAAAAACAACAGATGCTCTTTGAAACATTGAACAAAATTTTCTGCAGCTCAAGTTGCAGTACAAGTTGAAACTAAGATAAGATAATATAAGAATATTCTGTTCAATTGGGGCCTTCTTGCTAATAGCAAATTTTTTTAAACAACCGACGATGGAGAGTTGCTGAAGGAAAAGAAAGACGGACGTTAAGGTTTTCTTTATAAATAAAAGAGCGCGCAAATGTAATAGTATGCTTGCGTGCCACTCTGAGGAAAGGAAAATTTACGAGCTCAATACAAGATGACGCCACCATAGTAAAGTTATTCTGTTATTTCCGGATAATATTTCAAAGCAAGCGTCGAGTTTGGAATACTACATTATTAAAGGTGTAGAAAATGTCTTATTAAAATACGGTCTTATTTATTAAAATACGCTTCCTTTAAACACATCTCAGTGGCAGTTTCAATAGTCTCTTCTACAGGAACCACGTAGAATTTTTTTTATTTAAACTACATCTGAGGAGTGTTTCAGCGGAATCGTGTTTTCATAAATAATACCGTTAAAGTGTGTTATGCCACGCTAGAAGCTATGACCTGGACTATGTCAACCCACTTGGGTCTCTCAATGAACCAAACTCAGTCAATTAACAGCCAGGCACGTAGAAATACGCCACATAGGAGTTGTATACAGGTCGTATAAAACGTTAATATTCAGCCAACAGTTCTTTATTCTCGAAATAATCGTGTTGGCATTCGTAGAGCACTTAAGCAAGCAAACCTCAATTTTTGGCAGAGAAACTATCTATCTTTACAGCCCATGAAAGACGCCCACTATTACTAAGTGATTCTTTGTTACCTTACATAATCCCAAGTTTAGTATGTATCAGAGAGGAATACATATATTTCATGCATTACGCAGTGTTATCTGCAAATCACGAAGTTATGTTTGTCGGAACTTCATTAATACAAATTGCGCAATCACCCTACCATCATTAGACAGGTACTGGTACAGTCAATATCCGATATAACTGTGCATTTCTCTAGCAAATTCGGTCGTAACGTAACTGAGTAGAGTTCGAGCATAGAATAATGATTGATGTGTGTCAACAGTAGGTACTTAAGCTCAATGTCAGTCACGAATCACATTGAGCGGAGAAAGAGGGTTTCTCCCACAACTTCCATGAATCGCGATAAGTATTTAATTCACAGACCGATTAGAGCAATCTAGCGAATTAACGAACGCTAATTGACTCGCTCGCAATTCGCGAAACGTGTATCAGTTAAACTGATTGCATCGCTGAAAATGGAACACCCCACCCAGCGCACTAATGTTTATTTTATCAATTACTATTATGTCACGTATGCAGCTGGCAACGGCTGTGCTATCAGTTTAATTGATCGCTCCACGTTTATTTAAAGCATGCAACACCAGTGGTCCTTATTGATCACACGAGTGGGAAAGGGATAGTTGCAGTGGCAGCGCGACGGAGCGGGAGAGCAGGGCAGCGGCTCTCAACATGTCGTTTATTCGTGTTAAGGTTAATGGGGCTATTTGTAAACAGAATGTGATGCTATCTGCGGCGACGCGGCTACACCGCGAGGCTATTTACTTTGCGCATCTCTAATTCCTTTAAAACTGCACGAGCGAAGCGTAAACAAAATCCTTATCTCGACCCAAAGTTATGCAAGCGAAGTGGTGTTTTGTAAAAACTCAGCGGAGACAATGCATTCTCCGTGGAGAATTTATAGAGGCGAATAATGAGCTATGAAAAGCCGGGCCGTAAATGCGAATCACTTTTCACGATGTCTTAAAATTTAATACATTATTACAGCCGTAAAGTTTACTTGGAAATCTTGGAATCTCTCGATGTCTTCGCTTAAGGAAACATTACAAAATTAAACACGCTTTAAACAGATAAAAGAGTAATTTGCAATATAAACATTTAGTGTAAAAACATGTGGGTAAGTAAACAAATAGTTAGCACATTCAAATGAAAACTTCTTTCGTTAGAGTTCGCGCGCAAAACCATTTTATTTAATGAACGTCGCGATGTGGGAATTGAAAATTGGAATCAATAACGAACAATGAATAAACAGTATGCAATGAATATGATTATATATAAAAATAATTTTGTAACATTATTCATCACATTGTTTTCCGCGCCATTGGAGGTAGTTATGCTAATGGTAACGTCACATACATCACATATATGGTAATGACACCACAATCATTCGAGATGTGTGTTATAATCGCCTGTGACATGATGGATATTATACTGAACTGAAGTCCTCGGCTTACCATAACAAAAGAGTTGGTGTGATTGACAACTGTAGACGTTTTTGTCTCTTACAGGCAGATCGCAAGAGTAATCCACAATGTATCATTATAATAATTACTCTGTGCCTAACAAGAATAATTTGGGTGGGTTTGTTGAGATGAGCACCGCCGACTTAATTACTATAATCGCGTCACTTATCTGATTGTTTACTAACGACGCTTTTTTTCTTTGTTTCGTTGACATCGTAATATATCAGCTAATAGAGCCATTATAAAACGTTTACTCAATAGAGCTTTATCAAGATCGTAGAGTTATTCGAGGTGAATAGGGGCCACTGGAAGGGACCATAGGGCTATGTAAGTATCACTAAGCCGTTTGTAATAAACCAAGTATTTGCATGAAAGCGACTCGATATTTGCATATGCAAATTACTTTCCGTCTTTATTTGGTCTGCCGCCGTTAACTCGCCGTCCTTATGTAAATGCGAGCCTCTTGTCTTCCCCGTCCTGACGAATCTTTAGAATCGAACTCTTATTACGGGCGCCCTCCAATAGTCAAGCGTAACAAACAAGGAGAACAATTTACAAGCGAGCGACATTGGACAAAAACTTTTTAATAACGCCATCGCGGACGGAGTTCGACGCGAAGAAAGCACGACAAACGGCCGAGCGATCCGGGAGATAAAAGTCAAATGAACAATAAAAGGCCGGTGGCGCTCATTTCTGTAGTCACCAACGAAACCAATAAAACCAAGAGATAACACAGGCACGCAAGCGGGGCTCTCGAAAAATAGCAGCCGGCACACACGCAAGGGACATAAAGCCACACACGGACGGGGAAAAAACGGCACACACGCACAGAACAAAGTGTGGCATACACCGCGACTTAACTCCAAGTACTTGGGGAGGCATCCGTGCGTGAACCCGGCCGCGCTGTGTTCGTCGCGTACAGTCACACCCGGGATTCCTATTTCTCCTCGATACTAGCACTTACACCGCACACGATAAGAGCTACCGTATCACCCGACAGACGTTGGAAGTGTACTCAACCTACTGGTGCGTGTGTGGTATCCATTACGTGAGGCGGACGGAAAAAGCGTACGGAGCAACGGTGTATGTAATTGATTAACAGTTTGAGAACCAGTTCGACGATGACTGACGGCAGCTGCCACTCGAACAAACCGAAGAGTGTCGGAAATTATACACGATGATTATTTCGAAGACTCAATAATAGGTACATGTTTATGCTGTGCGCTGTGCGTCAATTGAAATACTTTTTATCCGACCGCGGCGGAGCCCAAAAGGAGTTTAATGTGTGTAGCTCGTATGTATGTAAGTATGGCCGATTCTATGTTCCCTCATAACTCCTTAACGGTCAGATTTTAGCAAATAAGGTCTCAATCGATTCGTTATCCCTGCGCGAGTGTTATAGGCTATATTCAATTAGCATTAATGGAACAGAAAAGTAACAAAAAACAAAAATTGCTATAATGTAACATTGTAGTACAACCAGTCACTAGATGGCGCTGTTATATTTAATTTATTATACTCGGATCTTAATTTTACTTAGCTACGCCAATCACGTGTAATGTATGTAAAACGCGGGTGTCATATCAGCATTAAAAAATAACTAAAAAGACAAAAATAAAAAACTGAAATAAAAACTAACCAACAACCCGACTGTTGAGCATTAACTACTGAGCAGGCAGGACCAACCTAAGGAGTTGCTGAATTTGGGTCCCATCTGCTTACCAGTTAATGCTCAGCAGTGGGGTTGTTGGCAATTTTTTGTTTCGGTTTTTTATTCTGGCATTTTTTAAATAATGGGTACAGTCGACGGCATGTCAATCTTTACATTTTTGTTGCAAAGTCGCCTTTAACGTAACTGATTAGAGTCCACGTATGTAAAGGTTCATGTGCTGTCGACTGTACTGCCATTTACGTCCGAATTCCGTCTATCTAACGATTCCCTAACCAAACAATTTAACTATAGATTGCAATAACAAAGCTGATAAAAGGCACGAACCCTCTTTTTTCGTAGTAAGGAATACATATCAGTTTATGCGACATTGATTACAATACATACATACATAAACTCACGCCTGTATCCCAGAGGGGTAGGCAGAGACCAGGGACTGCCACTTGTCACGATCCTGACAGATCAGTTTCGCTTCCTCAACATTCATTAGTCGTTGCATGCACGCACGCCGGTTTCGGGTACTTTTAATACATCCCCTATTTGGTCGATTACAATAGTCCCACTTTACACTTAAAATAGAATGTAGAGTAAGATAGTCAAGTCGAGAGCACGTCCACCTTTGCAGTTGGCACGCGAGTACTCTACTCAGTTAAGGTGGCGGTTCGCGCCGCGACAGAGACGGGAGACCGAGACAGGAGACTGAGACCAGAGACAGCGACAAATGTCTCGGTCTCTTCGGCATGTACTGTAGGTCGAGACTGAGACCGAAGATCGCGACAAGTGTCGTGGAGCGACCGCTCAGTTCAAGAGAGTCTGTCGATGAAGTCAGTGGTGTTCTGTGTCGTGATGGAAAACCAAGTAACGAAACTGCTATTGGAGGAAGAAGAAGACGATGATTTGCTCTTATATTATTATTACAAATACAAAACTGAAAGACGATTTCCAAATATTATCCTTCAAATTTTCATCTCTGTAGGAGTCTTTACGTTGCGTGCGACTTTGCAACAAAGTTGTAAAGGTTGCCCTGCTGTCGACTATACAATTGCCGGGTCAGATAGTAATTTATAGTTGGGGACTCTCGTGATCATACGATGCGGCGGACTTACTGCCGTTGTTGGCGGTAAAATATCAATAACAATTTAATTAACAAGAAATGTTGTCTTCGATCAAGATTGTAAAAGAACAGTGCGCTATTTGTATGCGCGCAAATCGAGCAACAAACCCAGACGTACTCTATTCCCATGCCATACGGTATAAATTCCATTGGCTTATAATTCATCATCATCATCAGCCATTTGACGCCCACTGCGGGACATAGGCTTCCCTCAATGGTTTTCCTAACCATGAAGGGTTTTGCCACAATCGCCACGCTTGGCGGGCGGGTTGGCTTATCATTATATTAAGTTTATTACTAAAAAGTGAGATTTGTACAGAACCCTGTGCGTTCGTGCAATGAAAAAGTAAGTAAAAAATTTGCTTGGGAACAGACTCCTCTATCCTGTATTTCTATGAAGCGAGGTTTCAATTTTCATTGGCTTCTTCATTCTTTTAACTTTACTAAATAAAAGTGACATTTTGCACAGATATAGCCCTCAGTGCGGCCAATGCCCCATTTCATAGAACTAGAAAGAAGAAAGAAGGAGGATATTTATTAAAATTGTCACATAAACACAAAATAAACAAACAAAAGACACGAACGTCAACAAAACAGAGATAAAACAAAACAATCGCGAAGAGAACATGTGAGGCATATAGAGTCAAAGGCAGCCGGGTACCATACAGTAATGTATGGCACCCAGCCAGTACAGTTCATGGTTACCTCTGGCAATTCGAGGCATAGCGGATTGTAGGAGACTGTTACTAAGCTATGAATCGTAGTTACATGAAAAGCGGCCCAGATGGCGGTTTTCAGGGCATTTAGGGTCAAGAAAGCATTTAGTGTTGAGAAACTTGAAGAATGAATGTCGAGGAAGCGAGAGTGATCTGTCAGGATCGTAGCAAGTGGCAGTCCCTGGTCTCTGCCTACCCCTCTGGGATACTTGAAGAAAGCTCCATGTAGCGTAATAAAACTGCTGGCAACATAGCTCCTAGCCACAGTACAAATAAGGATCCTAGCGTGTCCTCGTGACATCAATAATTCATAGCGCGGCGTGCCATTGGGGTTCTACTCCGATCGACATACTAATTCACCGAGCCATCACTGGTTTCTTTCGTTCCTAGTTTCGTACCCTGCAAATAAACATTCGATCGGTTGGGAAAACTTTGAATTGGAACATTTTGTTACTATCAATTTTATTAATTCTTTAAAACGGCTGTACCTAGGATTGTTGACATTTTTTTCAGTCACTCAAGTAGTATTTTCCAGAATATACTATGAAACATATAATAATGCAGTCTTTATGTAGGGCACAGGCCTTTCTCTCAGAGAGAGAGTGTGGGCTTAATCACCACGCGTGCCCACCGCGGATCGGTAATTTCTAGCGCTGAGGCATGCGAACACCTCAGATACTCAGGTTTCCTCAAGATGTTTTATTTCACCGTTACCGAATGGCATTGATACTATAACTTCACAAAAGTACGAAACCTAGAAAACAAATTCATTAGTACACGTCGGGGTTAGAACCCACGACCTCCCGGGGGCCTTCAACCGCTCCCAACCAACGCTATTAAATGAAAAATGTAGTACACAAATAAATAATAATAATGAGACAACCACTCATATCGACTGAGACAGAGAGACGGCATTGACTTTCGTAATACAGCCCCCTTCGGCTATAAACCCTAACACAGATTGGTTTGTGCAATTTACGCACAGATTTTTTGCATACTATGTGTTTGTTTAATGGCAGACCCGAAGTAGAGTAAAATACTACCTCAATATTATAAGTACAGTATGCAACCCTAGTAGTAGGTGCAGTTGCTACCTTGACGACGATTCAAAGTTGTATGTTGGTTAACAATTAAGGAAGAAACCGGCTGCTACGAAAAACGAACAGGCAATTTATAGTACAGTTGGCAACCCTTGTAGTACTACCGTTGCTACCTCGACGATCCAATGTTGTATGTTGGTTATCAATTAGGGAAGAAACCGGCGGCTACGAAAAATGAAAAGGCAAGCAAGTATAAATTTGAGTTTCGACTTTTGATTTCACACAAATGTCATTTTTGCACGAGTTTCACGACTGTCCTTGCCACTAGACGCTGTATAAATAATCCAGCACGAATCTCAGAAGGTCTAAGTTTTAGTAAGTTGAATAAGGATTCACGTTCGTTTCTTTATTCCACCAAAACTGCTAATCCCTTGAACCGATTTAGAATTGATAGAATCATCACGTCACATCCCAAATAACACAATGTAACTATAACCGGCAATCGTGTTCTTAATAATAATTTTAAAGGTCGAATGGCTGTCTCTATCAGTCTACATTTCATAACACTTCGCATAGCAACCTGCTGACATTGAATTATGAATTAAGACAATTCAAACGTGCCATACGAACTCAATATCAATATAAATTGCATAGACCACCTGTAAAATTAACGCTTACAACCAAAAACTGTTTCATAATGTGTATTGACATATTTAATAAACTACCAGATATATATAAAGTCGAAGAAATCCATAAATTCAAGAAGCTTACAAAAGATTACTGTCTCGTGGTTTTTACTCAATAAAAGAATATCTAGAATTTAAGATTTAGGTTAGTTGTAAACAAATATGTAAATAATGTAAATTTTAAATTTATTATAGCATTAGTTATAAGAAAATGTGCTTACTCCTGAAGGAAGAATTTGGACATGTACTTATTTATATAAAGCAACTGTAACTGCTAATGTTAACCCAAATTCAAGCAATAAAGTTTCACTTCATTTCATTTCATTTAATTTCATTTCTCTTGACTTTGTGAGGTGACGGGGAATCCACAAGTTTCCGAAAACGTGCGACGCCGCCCCATCACTATTTCTGTGTCCTATCTACGAGTATCAACCAATCAATTAGCCCGTATTCGTCCACTGCTGAACAATGGACATAGGCCTCCCGCAAGTACGCCTCTCCTTTATGTCCTCGACCATCCTCGTCCAGCCTCAGATCGTGGACGTCCTACGCTACGTGCCCTACCCTTGGTCTAAAACTAGCAAAAACTTTATATGACAATCAAAGCAATCAGGCAGAATAACACGTTGACAACTTCGTAATATAAGTCCTAGGTATATCTTCGAATACTTATGTATTTCCCTCTGTAATTGAAGGAAGCTCGCTTTCGAGCGGCCATGATTGTCTCATTCATTACTCACTAGTTCGCTCGTGTCTTCCTCTGTCTTGCTTCAGCATTCGAATTGATCGATACCGACATAAATTCAATGGGATTTTTTAGTCTTCATTTTACAGACTTATAAAAAAAACCGGACAAGTGCGAGTCGGACTCGCCCACCGAGGGTTCCGTACAAATTTGTAGGTACTTACATTGTATATTAATATATAAATAGTTCAGGAATTGAGTCTAGTAGTTTTTTCCATGCTTTTCCTGAACTTTAAAGACATTTTTTTAATGATTTAATTATAAATGTATAGTTTTTAGATTTTACCCTATACTTATAGTACTTATCATCATCAGCAATTTGACGCCCACTGCAGGACATAGGCCTCCTTCATGGTTTTCATAACCATAAGGGGCTTTGCCATAATCGCCACGCTTGGCAGGCGGGTTGGCGATCGCAGTATACGGTTGGAATCTCAGAAAGACGCTGCTGCCCATCTCCTGGTAATTGATTTCCTTAGTCGCCTTCTACGACATCCACGGAAGGAAATGGAGTGACGCTATTCTTAATCCGGCGCCACACGGAATATAGTACCTATACGACGGTATTACTTGCCAAATTTCATTGTTCTAGGTCAACGAAAAGTACCTCAATACATAAATTTTGATTCCCTTGAGAGTGTCGAAATATAGTTTTTTTTGCGGCATGAACGCCGGCCGGTAACTTTTTTTTCCGTTAACTTTGCAGTTTGATTTTTCACAGCTTCAAGGAACTGTAGACATGAGTATATGGTTTTAATTTCAACTCGATACCTCCACGCGTTCCCGAGATAAAGAGTCTTGACAAACAGACGTACGGACGGACAACAAAGTGATCTTTTAAGGGTTCCGTTTTTCCTTTTGAGGTACGGAACCCTAAAAAAATAAGTAAGTTCTCTTTAAGGTCTTTAAGTGAAACGCTGTGTAACTTTTATGGGCAATTTAACTTTTTTATAATTCATAATGTATTCACAGATCTACTCATTATCTGCGAATGTGTCAAAATGCTTTTGTTGCTGCAACTACGAGAAATTCTTTATAGTCTTTGATGAAGTGTCCGATCAATTTTTTGTTTAGATACTGCAGCTTGTTTTTATCAGCACATTGCATTGATTCACGCATACGCATAGACCCTAGATTGCAGGTAACAAAAATCGATTCAAAAAACAACTGCGTTTTTGTTTGACAGTCTAATCTGTGCCGTATGAATGTTCTTATTGGACATTAAATGTTACTTTATAGTACATATGGTGCTACATTACCGCACTAGTGCGATAATGAGCACTTTACGTGCCTATGTCGAAACTTCAAAGGGCCATATGTACTATAAAACGTTGTACGATACACGTGCGAATAGGTAATCCGCAACTCGTGTCTATATGAAACACTCCCTTCGGTCGTGTTTTAATTTATCGCCACTCGTTGCGAATTTCCTACTTTTCGCACTAGTATCGTAATGTACTATTACGTAGTGTAGGGTGTATAAGCAGTAACAAAAGGGAGATTTCACTTCGTAAATCATGATTTCCTTAAATCTTGTTTTAAATCCATTGAAACTTCATTTTAGGAGAGTTTTAATGGAATCTACTTTTTATAAATAAGACTGTTAAAATATAAGTGCCGAGGTAGGTACAAAAGGCGTAACACTTTTGAACAAACACCACTCATTCGTTTACACAGCGCCAGTTAGGCACACATTCCATTGTAGAAAACACAATGGCCTTCGTTCACTTCAAAGTATTCCTAATATTCAAAAGCATTATTACCAAAGACTCAAACAGCCCGGCGAAATGTTTACGGACTTTTATAACCGGCTTTCCACAACGATGATACAGCCAGCGTTTGATCATACGAAACAACATTTTATTGGCTCTCGCAAAGAATTCAATATTATGTAACGATCCCATTTCACCCGCCAGACAAGGAGGGGGAGGCTCCACTGCTTTCATTTTCCAGTTACTCCGGCCGAGATTTCAGCATCCACCTAAAACGTTATGGTTATGAAAAAAGCGAGAACAGACTGGATGAATATTATAGAGAGCATCATCTCTGAAATTGGCGCAGGCAGGTACCCGGCTGGATTAATTCGTGTAATTTAAAGTTCGCTACCAAGAGAATACGGAGTGAGCAGGTATTCAGCTCGTCAAAGCTGGGTGGGGGAGGGAAACGGCGCGGGTGGCGTCGGGGGTGCGAGGGAGACGCGGATATTTCATCGAGTCCGGGTACAAGATGGCAGTCGTTTGCGGTTGATAGTTTATGGTTATTGCGAGTGAGCGCGACGCGGGCAGAGCGGCTTTATCACATTGTTAGCGTTGTTATCCGCGTCCACCGGATTAACTCGAGATCACGGCTTCGCTCCTCGGACAATGCTTCTCGTAAAAGCTTCTTCATTTACACGATAATCATCAGCTATTATTTAAAGCGCCGTGTTGAGCAATGCGACTATGGATTCTCTCACGTCCGCCTGTGGACATTCTCGACTGTCTCTAGTTCTGTCCGCATTAGTGTTTTCCTACTTTGGTACGAATAGAAACCAATGTTTTTGAATTGCAAGTTTTTGGTTACACTAATGGGATCTTGTTGGGTAGGTTAGGTTAGGTAGGTACTCGTGCCAACTTATGTATTAGATTTAGGATGATATGAGAAAAGATGGTCAGACTGGAGTTTCTTTTTTGCTGTCTTTCTCCACTACAACTCGACCCGAAGACAACGCATTAACATTGTACATCGACATTGAGCAAACAGAATGTAAATTCTTTGCGTAGAATAAATTTTGATAGGTATTCTGATTTCTTGTTCGATCTGAGAATTCCGCACTTACCCCCGGTTTCTCCTACACTAACAAGCTGTTATTCGTACAATTCTACTGTTAACAGCTGTCAGTGGTTTTTTTTTTTGTATGCGCTTTAGTCAATTGACAGCTGTTAACAGTAGATTAACAGCGTGTTAGTTTACGAGAAGCTGGGGGTAAGCCTCATAGTTAAGCCATGGTACAAGCGCTAAGTCGAACACTAAGGTTTCCTAGAGATATTTTCCTTCGTATTAGCGAATGGTATTTGTTAGTAATAATAAGTTAGAGGGTAGTGGTGTCGACACGGCTTTTGTATGGGGGTCTGCGTTAGAGAGATCAGTGGAATAGATAGCTCGATAAAAGACAGTTGTGTGCGTTTTATTTATGACAAATAAACCGCCGAACTAACAGTATTGGCGACCTCGTGGCGCAGCCGTAGTGCCATACCATGCGAGAGGTCCCGTCCCGGGTTAGAATCCTGGCTGGGGACAAAAAAAACGCCAGGTCTTGTATGTGTACATGTTTGTGACGTCGTTGTTTCTGGTTCCCACGACACAGGGTATCCTAGTGTGGGGCCAGAAGCAATGTATGTGCCTGTATGTAAATGTTTATGTTATGTTTATTGCTACTAAAACTTCACAAGTGTATGTACTTAGAAAACGAAGTCATTGGTACGTTCGATTCCAACCCACGATCTCCCGAATGTGAGGCCGTTCTACCACTGCGCTACCACCGCTCTATAACGTTGGTCTAGCCGTTTGATTACCAAAACAGAGGTCGTGGGTTCGATCCCACTGGAGGCCGACTTACTCGATTTGTACAAATGGCCTCAGTCTGGGTGTGTTTTCATGTTTGTGGCGTCCTTGCCTGATGCTGAATTATGCGTACCAAATACTGTTGTTTGCGATGGCTATTGGGATTAGATGGGATTTGGTGCCCGTAATGTAGGAGCTGGTCAGCACAGCACAGGTTATCCTAGTTTAGGACGAGGACAAGGGATTGCGCAGTGTTGAAGTAACTATTATCATTAGGACGTTGCGCTACTTGGAGGTGTGTTCAGTAGCGTTTATGAGCTACTAGCTGTTGCCCGCGACTTCGTTCGCGGGGTAAGGTAATTTTGATGTGTATTTTTCCGGGATAAAAGAGGGCCTAGGTGCTACTCCAGACTATAATCTATCCCAGTGCAAAATTTCATCCGGATCCGTTCAGCCGTTTTTGCGTGAAAGAGTAACAAACATACATACAAACTTTCGCGTTTATAATAAGGATTAATTAAAACAAGCCCGGCCCGTAAGTGTCTCGGGCCGACTTCAAAGCGGGCGGGCACGGCAGCTAAATAATAAATCTCGCTGGGAAAAAAGAGGAGAATCTGGATATAAATGTTGCGGTCCGTAATTCATGCTATTTGCCCACATCAATCGCACTGCGGTTGCACAACTTGCACACACCACTGTGCGATCGATTTGGGCAAATAGCCCGATCGATGTTTAAACGGTTTTACATTTCGTTTTTGAAAAATAATATGTCAATCGATTCGTCGTGTTTGTGCGAGCGACATAGGCTATGAATTGGATTATGACAATGAATTCAGCATAAAGCAAAAAATATATATAAAAAGTTACTAAAAAAATAAAAACTCAAATAAAAATAACCAACAACTCTACTGCTGAGCTGTAACTACTAAGCAGGCGGGCCCCAAATTCAACAATGTACCTCATTGCGAGGTATCTAGGTTGGCGCCGCCTGCTTAGTAGTTAATACTCAGCACTCGGGTTGTTGGTTACTTTTATTTCAGTTTTTTTTCCTTTTAAATAGGGGTTTTTCCGCGTATGGGTGTTTCTGGTCACGGTACGAAAACGCGCCTATGAAATTGGTCTCAAACTATGGTGCACTTAACGCCTTATAAAGCGTTTATTGCGTTTAGTGCCTGCGTGCGTGCGTGCGTGCATGCGTGCGTGCGTGCGTGTGCGTGTGCGTGTGCGTGCGCGTGCTTGTGCGTATGTGTGTGTGTTCAAGCCATTGGCTCAACTTATTTGTCGGGCACTACACCCACCAGGCAGAGTATACGGGCGTGCCTTGCCTCGAGGTTAACGATTCGCCAATAAATCTGAGAGAACTCTAACTCTGATTTACGGAGAGTCGGCCAAGGAACGCACACACCGGACCCGTCCTCTTCTGTTTACAGAGCTGTACTGAAGGCAATGTTAGGAAGATAAACTGGCTTGTCTGTAAGTTAAAGTTAAAATCCTTTTCAAATACTAGAATTTATCAATGCGTTTTGTAGCCTATATACGTCCCGCTGCAGGGCACAGGCCTTCTCAGGCCTTCTTAAGGAGAGATTTTGGGCTTAATAACCACGCGCGCCCACAGCGGATTGGCAATTTCAAGCGCTGAGGTATGTGAACACCTCTGACAGACAGGTTTCCTCACTATGTTTTCCATCACAGTTAGCGAGTTATATTGCTACTACAACAACACAAAGCGAATAGGAAAAAGAAATGCCGGAAGTGATTCCGTCACTACGGAACAGCTAATATTTCTTTCGCGCTTTCGATGTTTTTGCCCCGTTGTAAAAGCTGTACGTATTTAACCAGTAGAACTCCTCATTTCGGATGTCGATGGAAAATCCCCCTGGCCTAGGGGTGGCAACCAAGGTATTTTGTAAAGCCTTTCAAATGGCACATTCGATCATACATTTAGATAGATAGAGAACACTTTATTGCACAACCAGGTGAAATATATTACAAATAGTTTCTTATATCTAAGTAGTGGTATACAATTGGCGGTCTTATCGCTTAGAGCGATCTCTTCCAGACAACATTTGGATGGAGAGGATTGCAGCAAGAATATAGTCGGTAGATTGATGTACAAAAAAAACATCCAGTAACAAATATGTGTAGCGAGAGATTACAAGAATATAAGTACTTATAATTACATATTGTACATTTAGTCCCCTTATTTTGCAGACGGCTGACGGTACAAGAGACCTTTCAGGTTCAGGACTGGCAACCCATATATGTTTCGATAGATGTTCTGAAAATATACCAATCCTAAATAAATTGGTCTCATATTAGTAACGTATGACGTAGGAGTAACGACGGCCAGCCCACGGCCTATTACAGGCATGCACTCTAGTCGGTTACGTTTACGTTACGGGTGACTTTGTAATAAATTGCAAAGGTCAATCTGCTACCCGAAACCGGCTTGCATACATGCAACTACTAAGGATGGGGCGAAAGAGGTCTGTCAAGATCGAGGCATGTGGCAAACCCTGGTCTCTGCTTACCCCTCCGGGATACAGGGCGTGAGTGTAATCTAATGTGAATCTGCTATTGACTGTACATTTTACAACTGCTAACAATAATTATCGTCGAATTGGGCCAATATTACGTTTGAGACATTTTCACTTTACTAAAGAATTTCCTACAGAGACAGTTGTTAATTTCCCGTCGAGTTGCCGTTTTTACAGTTAGGCCTCGCATTTCTATCCAATTTTTAAATGCAAAAACATTCACGCTTACACGCTACTCCTTGACCACTGTTAAGTGGTGGCACGCATTTTTAACGTAACATATTGTCAAAAAAGCTTTCGAATCAGACTTTTTATGTGATTTAGGATCGACAAGGTTTGCAGTTTTGTGTCTTAACGTTCTATAAGAATATGAATTAATTATATGACACTTCGAGCTTAGTAAAAAAAGGTCCGACCCACTTGTAAATCGAATAGAACGAGAAAGGAAAATAAATTTTAAAAAAGCCAGATGGGATAAAAATTCTAGAGCCAACGGTATACAAGCCAAGTGGAATTTGAGGACACAAGACGGAATGAGACTCCAAGCTTCTCAGAAATAGCTCCAAGGATTCAATTAAAACTTCAAACACTCCAGTTTATGGATCTTCCTTACGATATTGATTTTAACTTTCGTTCCGTCGTCATCATTACATAATATTTTGGATTTTTGGATTTCAACAAACGAATGAGAATAGATTAGAGCTAATACATAACTGTCGTGACTATCGTAGCGTGTTTATTTATAGTCTGTCTATTTGTTTGTTCCGACACCGTCCACTATTAATTAGCGGCTCGTAATGAACAGCAGGCCTAACATGAACTCTACAAGCATAAACTCGAGCTCCTTTTTCTCTAAGTATTTATTTATTCATGACACAAAATATTTACAGCCGAAATAATAATAAAAACGTGAGAGGTTTTTGTGTGATTTAATAGCCTATTTAGAGGCTAAAAATTCCACCCATGCCTTGAACCCGCGACCTCTGGCTAACCGTGCCAGCGCTCTCCCAACTGAGCTAATGGACAAGTGTAGGCATCAGTGAAATTTCGAGCCCCTTTACAGACTTCTCTGTGTTACGTACAGGCAGCGACATCTGGCCGAAGAAATTTACATCACTTTTAAATAGGTTTTTAAAATTGTCTTCAGCACGAGTTAGTGCAACAAAAAGAATATTATTATATATAATCATGTAGGTACAGCGATATCATTCCGATGTATAAAACCTAACTGCAAACTGTTCATAATAGTAATAAATGGATGAACCCAAGATCTTCTTTGTTTCTTTTTTCTGTATCTTCTCAGCAATAACAGAAGTGAGCACTTCTTTTTACGATCGATGCCACGACCTAGTTTACAAAATACGAGAATGGAAGGAAGGAATGGTCACCCGAATCGTGGAAGGGAGATGCATTGCCGCACGAAATCGCATCGCAGCAATTCGTGTCGCAGTTTTCTGCGTTGCGAATTCGCATCACCACGATTCGCAGTTTTGTGTACGGAGCCCATAGAAACTTATTTTCTCTGTTCTGTGACGGAGCCTATGTAGAGCAGTCTTTCTCAAAGTGGGCGAGACGTGCCCTTGTGACCAACAGGATACTTGTACAATTACCGCCCCAACAAACGTGAGCTGCTTTGTAAAACTCAATGAGACCAAAACATAGGTAGGTATGTCAAATTACTGAAGTCTAGATGAAACATGGTCTTGACCAAACACAACTTTATAAAAAAAAAACAAAGTTAGTTACGCCCTCTTATAACTCAGAACGGCTGGACCGATTTTTATGATCTTTGATTTGTTGGGTTTGTCTCCGTCCCGTATAACAAAACAGCTTAACACACAGGAAAAATTCTGAGGCAGTACGAAGTTTGCTGGGTAAGCTAGTTCATAATAAAAACCAAAACTTTAAAATAGGTACTTATAAGCCAAATTGATATTTATTCCACCAGATTTATTGTCTAAATTGTTTGAATTGAAAAACTGTCTAACTGAACATCACTACCCACGCATCACTAGCAACACCACACGTGTAGCCGGAAGCCAATTAGACCGCGCCATGCCATATGTTATTCCCTCGCCGCCGCATTGACTTCGGTTTTGTTTTTTTTTTTTTTTTTATATAGCTTTACACGGTTTGTGCCTATGCCAGTGTCAAGTTTTTGAGTTTTATTTATTAAAGCTATATTGATAATGATGCTGTTATTAAATGGGGAACTTGCGTCAATCTTAGATAGGAGTGATATTGCTTTTATTCACTCCAATCTAAGATTTGATTTTTCATTTATAGAAGTCAGAGAAAAACTCAGAAAATAGAAAACCTAAAAACATTTCTTCGGGGTTAGTTTAGCGAAAAATCAAGATAGGTACTTTAAATAATAAAAAAACTTACTTAGTTTTTTCATCGTATTAGAATACGATGAAAAGTTTTTTAAAAAGATCGCAGACTCATAAAAACATTATTATACGTGATAGATAACTCAAATATTGATAAACGCTTGCAAACATCTAATATGTAAGAACCTTGTGTCGCAGTGTTTGTTATCGAACTCCTCCGAAATGGCTTCACCGATTTTGATGATTTTTTTTGTGCATTTTTGGTAGGTCTGGAAATAGGTCGTAGGCTAATTTATTAATATGGCAAAACAACGTTTGCCGAGTCAACTAGTTATAATATAAGGCGTTCAGTGAACCATGTGACGTCATGGTTTGAGTCAGATTTGTATGGCACGTATGTAAGTTACCCACTGGGTTATTTATCAGCTGCAGTGGTACCAATTTTTTACTCCGCAGAGAAATTTGATTCAATAATGTCTTGAATTTCCCGAAGTCCACGCAGTCGAAGATGCGGGCAAAAGCCCAACAAAATATAACTTGAACAAAAATCCCCGCAGTCGGAATAAAGGCTGGGTTTTCCGAAATTAACGAAATTAACCTCTAATGGTTATTATTTAAAATAAAAACCGGCTAAGTGCGTGTCGGGCCACGCGCAATGTAGGCTTCCGTAGATTGAGGGTTTTTTTTATATGCTTTACAGAACCAGAACTAACAACTTCATCGAAGTAATTTTCAATGGATTTTGTACGATATTTTACTTTTACAACTTGGTTGCCCATTACTCGTTAACTAGTAAAGCCTACTCAGCCGTGATACTTTTCCTTTTAAGTTCATTATATGTGCTACTACCCTGAGTTTTTTCACGTTTCTAAAATCAACCGTTTAGCCAGAAAGGGGGACGCCCTAATCGGACAAAAATTTGCACTTTAAAGCTTAATATTTCGCAAACAGAACCCTAAGTAAAAAATGGTCTTCCTTCACGGACAATATTTTGCAACGACCAATCCAACAATGCCCTACATGATGGGGTAGACGAGAAAAAAAAACATCTCCACTTTTCGTGTTGGGAGAGGTGCAGCAAAAAATTGTTTTTTGCCAACATTTTCTTGGCAAATAGGTTTTTAAATAGGTTTTTAACATTTTCTTCTTTACCTTTGTCGGCATAATAATTTGTATACACATACCAAATTACAGCTTTCTAGTACCACCGGTCTTTGAAAAAAATATCATTGTTTATGTTGGTGGCATTGAAAGAGAAAGTGACTTATCCAGCCTGACAACTGACAATGAGTCTGATATAGTGCGTTTCACGAGATAGTTCCCTTCGCTGTTAGGTTGGTTAACATGAAATCAGTGTTGCTACAGTTTGAAGAAATCAAATCCCCATAACCTGGGGTAAACGACTGCATACAGATAAATTACCTTCACTATGAGGCTGAGGCAATCATTGTTAAAACTACAATAATCTTTTAGCCATAAAGTCATAGTTATGGAACTTCACATTCACAAAGTCTAACGAGGTTGTTGAAAACAAAGTGATTGAAATAATAAGCTAATATTACGTCAAAAATTTATTCTTCTACTATAAGTGTGATCATATCCTATCTCGACGTCTGAAACATTACTTTCATCACTATCATCAGATGTGTCGCTATCATCACCTCCTAAAATAATTATTATAGAATCAATTTCACTGTCCACAGATATGCCATCATGGTGATATTTATCTTCAATTTTTTTCACGTGGTCGCATTCCTTTTTCCACTCTTCAGCAGTTATACTCGAAAATGCGTCTTCAGTAATTTTCACGATATGTTTTGCTTCTTGTCCTACATTTTTTTCAGCGATACCTCGTTTTAGTAAACTCCATATTAATTCAATAGGATTAAGATCGCAATGGTAAGGTGGAAGTCTTACCACTTTATGACCATATTTTTCAAGCATCAGGTCAGCTTCATATTTAATTGGTTCCTTGTGTTCTTTCACAATCTCATATAACTGAGCTTTTACCATTGTCGGCAAAAAAGTAAGACCTTTACTCGTAATCCAATTCTGCATTTGAAGTTTCGTACTAGACATAGTTGGTGCTTTGTTGACAGCTATTGTGTGGTAGGATGCATTGTCCATTACAATTAAAGACCGAGGAGGAAGATTTGGCAATAACTTTTCCTCTAGGCACTTATTGAAATTTTCCCTGTTCATGTCGTCATGAATCTTGTTATCCCGGGGTCGACTTTTGCCAGGCGTTGAAATTTTGGTTGACGTAGGTACTAGCAGCCACTTCTCCTTCTTTAGAAATTTTTGTTATAGTTTTTTCAGATATACCTGGGGACAAAACGTTTTAAAATTATAATTTTCATTCTTGTTGATTTAGATAGTATGATTTAGGGCCGATTTTACCAACCTTAGATAAAACTTATCCATGGAATAAAGTATTACACAAAAAAATAAAATGTCTGAACATACCGAACGAAAGGCAATGACAACATTTTTTGAAATTTTTTGCGGTAAACGACTATTTATTGTCGAATAAGCCTCGAATATTTATTCAATGGCGAAATCGGTCCTTATATAATATTTTTCGGGAATTTTATGAGTCTTTCGTTCAAAGCTGGCAATCCTATTTTGCTTACCTGTCATGGCGGAAACCCGAAGACGAACTTATTGAAATGGAATTATTGGCTCATTTCTTGACTTTTCTTTTTCACAGAACCGTTTCACCTTCAACACCATCTCCCTTTCACCACTTTTTAGTGTTTTTGGCATGTTTAAACGCAGAAAACTCTCGAAAACTTTAAAAATAAGATGGAACTCGACAAAGCGCCTTTACTGTTTAGTGTTTTGACAGACAGTGGAGCCAACATAACGGCTAAGGGAACTATCTCGTGAAACGCACTCTACATCAGGAATTCGACCATCTGGTCGTGAATATGAAGAAAAGAGTCCGTTAAATATTTAAATTCTGAATATGATGATTGATGAACGATAGATAGAGAACACTTTATTGTAAGTACATCATCATCATCATCAGCCATTTGACGCCACTGCAGGATATAGGCCTCCTTCGTGGTTTCCATAACATGAGGGGTTTTGCCATAATCGCCACGCTTGGCAGGCGGGTTGGCGATCGCAGTATGCGGTTGGAATCTCAGGGAGCCGCTGCTGCCCATCTCCTGGTAATTGATTTCCTTAGTCGCCATCTACATTGTACGTAAAAATGGAAATTACACAGATATTTATAAGAAGAAAGAATTATCTGAATGGTTTTGTGTAAAAGGCTACTTACGGTTACTCTTTTATTAATTAAAATCAAAATCAAAAATCAATTTTTTTTATTCAAAGTAGCACAGAAACTGCGACTTAATGAACGTTACAAGTTAAACTAGGTGTCCATTTCAAAATCTAGATCATTTTGGAGAAAAAATGGACAAAAAAACTCCAAACTTAGTCTTTTCAAGTCCTTAATTTACAGGATTTATATAAATGTTCTAAAACTCATGCATTGAACTGGCTTTAATTCCAGACATCATTGTCATCTAAATAATCTTTAATGTTATAGTAGCTTTTTTGGCACAAAGTGCGCTTCACACATTTTTTGAACCGCGTTTCTGGCAAGCTTATTATATCCTCAGGGATCTTATTGTAGAAACGTATACAATGCCCCATAAAGGATGTATTAACCTTTGCCAGCCTAAATTTTGGGAACGAAAGTTTATGTCTATTTCTAGTATTTACATTGTGTTGGCTACCTACAGTTTTAAAGTCACTGATATTTTTCCTAACATACATAATATTTTCATAGATATACTGACTAGCAACTGTTAGGATGTTGGTTTCTTTAAAGAAATCTCTTAACGAATCTCTATTGCCTAGCTTATATATGAATCTGATCGCTCTCTTCTGCAGGACGAAGATGGTCTCAATGTCTGCAGCCCGACCCCACAGTAGTATACCATAGGACATAATACTATGGAAGTAACTAAAATAAACAAACCTAGCAGTTGCGACATCAGTTAGTTCCCGGATTCTTTTAACTGCGTATGCTGCAGAACTGAGCCTATTTGCCAATTTTCCTATATGAGGACCCCATTGAAGCTTTGCATCAATTGTGATACCCAGAAATACAGTTTCTTCTACAAGGTCTAGTTTATCATTCCCCAATATAACATTGCTGTCAACCATTTTGACATTTGGTAGTGTAAATTTTATACATTTTGTCTTTTTTGAATTTAATAATAAGTTATTAGAAGTAAACCAATATAGTACCTTAGAGAGAGCATTATTTGTACCCGCAAGGTCATTTTCTTGTCTCTTAATCTTAAAAATAAGTGACGTGTCATCTGCAAACAATACTATCTCTGACATATTTTGAACCATGAACGGCAAATCATTTACATATACGAGGAAAAGGAACGGCCCCAAAATAAATATCTATCTTTACCTACGAAGGAACCAGGCTGGATTCGCGCTTCCCCCCTGACCCCCTCCCCTCCTTCTCTAGATGCGGGCCTGATTACAATACAAGGGCAATACTAAAAACAAACGACTGTGTCGATTCCAAGTGGGTAATGTACTTCGCTAGGCCGTTCGGTTCTGTCATTATTTTAAAACACTATCCGCCCACACCGCAATTACCATTTTTACAGCTGCATTTGTACCGAATAAACAGTCCCTCACTGTTCTACATTGTTGTTTTATTGCGGTTTCGTGTAATACGTTTATCTAGTTTGTAAGTGGCACAAACTGTGCATACAATATCGTAACTTCCAAGTTTATGGTCTTCACAATGCAAGACGAAGTATAAAGGAAGCGTCGTGCATGACACCATTGCGATGGATGGAAAGTAAATAACGTGCAGATCTACGCTTTGTATAGTAATAATACAAACCAAACAAAAAACCAAACCAAACCAAAAATTATTTTTGGTATGTCATAAGCAGCCTATTTACGTCCCACTGCAGGGCACAGGCCTTCTCTCAGAGAGATTTTTGGTATGATCCCAAATAATAAAAAAAAAATATAACAATAGACCAGGAGCCTAATTATGGGCACCAAATCCTGTCTGAATCCTGACGTTTGCGACAGCAATTAGTATGGAATTCGACAGTTTGACGATGGAATCGTTCAGGATTTGGCGCGCGAAATAGCTGTAATTTAAGCACTGTTAAGCGTGGCGATTATGGAAAAACCCCTCATGGTTATGAAAACCACGAAAGCGGCCTATGTCCGAGAGCGGGCGTCAAATGGCTGATGATGAAGCACTGTTTGACAGATTATCTTGTCCTCAATTACCTAGAGCAATTTTTCGGTGGCTCTATGATAATTACATTACAGTAGTAATGTGGTTAAAAATGTTAAATATTAATTAGATAGTTAAAAATGCATGTATGACAACCGGAATAAATCGCGAAATAAGTATGTCCTCCGTATAAGCGAAGAGCGAGATAAAAGTACCCGAAACCGGCCGGCGAGCATGGAGCAACTAATGAATGTTGACGAAGCGAAAGAGGTTTGTCAGGACCGAGCATGTGGCAAACCCTGGTCTCTGCTTACCCCTCCGGGATACAGGCGTGAGTTCATGTAAGTTTATGCTGACATGGTTTGTTTATGATAAAGTGAAGTTATGTTACATAAAAAATCTCCCCTTTTTAAATCTGTATTTATTTTAGTACTAGTGCCATAATAATAATAGTCGGAACGCCCCCTTAAAAATGGTAACGAATTCGATGTCACCTTGTAGTATATGACAGAAAAGAAATGTCAATGTATTTTGATTTAAGCCCATAAAGTATTCAGTATAACTCTGGCTATAAAATAAACTATAAATCAATGCGTAAAAATGTTTTATTGCTTCCTTAATAACGTTATTTTCCGAGCAAATCTTCAAGTATAGGTGAGCTAACATAGATTTATTTCCCTTCGTATTTCACAATCTGCTCTGCTGGCAATAGCGAAGCATTCAGCATTTTCTATAGCATTTTAATGATCCCACGCAGAGCACCGTATTGTAACTAGCTGGCTGTGTGTGTAGCATTCTATTTTAATCTGACTGATTTATACGATAAAGCTTGAATAGGTCTTGTAATGACTGTGTGTTGAAATTTCAATGCAATATGTCTTCCAAGATTCAGTAATAACCAGCGATCAAGACCTTTGAAGTCAAGTCTTTATTTTCTTAGGCCAACGTGATGGCTGGCACCAAATAAATTAAACGGGAGATAGCTTGGTGTTTATATTTATTTAGCTACGCTCACTGACACATTAAACGAGCAAACATTACGTTCCGCACGTTCATCGAATGTTAAAATAATGACTTATTATTTCTAGATATACTTTGACGTCATACATATAATATACATTCGTACATTGACACACAAAAAACTGTAGCGAGATAACCGACTGACCTTCATATAATTTATTAAATTAAACAGGCATACCTACGGTACCTAAAATAGTTTTCCTTCCTTTCACAGTTCCTTGTGGACGCTTTAGATGATTGTATTAGGTAGGTACATTATTTTTGTGTTCTCGTTTCTCTCCATGAATTTGTTTTGTTTTTGTGTTATGGTCATTGGTGTTATACAATGGAAATGAATGTTTTTCACTTTCACTTTACCAGGAGATTTCGGCGCAATCTAAACGCAATCGCAATCAAAAAGGTTGGGGCCTAGGGTGATTGGTGAACGTAAAGCCAGTGATAGTAAAAACTATGTCTATCTACAGTCAAAAACTCACTACATATTCAATTGTGCCAGGGAGGTGGGACTTGCCACTTGTGCCAGCCAATTGGAGCGAGCTCAGTATTACCCGTCGGAAGTGTCTAGGCGACTGCCGGCGTCTGACCGCCATTTTGCGAGGTGCCTAGATATTTCCGACGGGTTATACATCACTGAAGTTGATGGTTCAAACCGTTTAAAAAATATATAATAATATATTGGAAATCGCCTAAAATGATAAAATATTTCTAATTGCGCAGTGAAATGGTAAATCACGCCAAATCCGTTGGAATCAGTTTTAACTCGTAAGTACCATCATCAATCAATTTTGTCGTAAAATATTTTTATGTAATATACCCCAATCAAAATTCACGTCATGCATGGGGCATAGAAGCTTTACCGTGCTGCATATTGGATTCATAAGGACTGGTGCATTAATGCTAACGGTGAAGGAAAACATCGTAAGGAAACCCGCAACTTGGTTGGCTCCGTTTATAATATTATAAATGTGAAAGTTTGTGAAGATGTTTGGATGTCTGTTACTCCACCACGCAATAACGGCTGAACAGATTTAGACGAAATTTAGTATGGAGATAGTTTTGAGACCCGGAGAAGGACATTGGATAAATTTTAATCCCGAAAATGACTGATTCCATGCGGACGAAGTCGCGGGTAAAAGCTAGTAAAATATAAATTGAAGAAATAATTACAGCTGGAGAGGCGGCTGCCCGGCCATGCCGCGCCGGCTAGATAATCCCTGCCGATTAACCGAAACTAATGGATCGATCTTATCGGTTGGATTAAACTAATTACGTTTTGTAAATACGTTTTCATTCCATCCATACAGCTTGAATTGACGAGTCTTCTCTTTATCCGTGAGAAAAAATGCGGAGCACAGACTTGCCTGGGCCGCGTTTCATAAAACTACAATTCGTAGTTTATTATGACAATTCGATGTACTGCGTAGCAGTCTTCCTACTTGTTAATCAGTGGGTTAATCGACTTTGCAATTAACATCGAACTGTCGTAGTAAATCATGAACTGTAGTCTATGAAACAGGCGCCTGTTCGGGATTGATGTGGCGTAAAAGTTGCAGCATAGTGTCCATTTGCAGAGATGGTGTAAAGCAGAAATAGCAATCCGACAAACTGCATCGACTAAGATGGCATTAACGATACGTGATCAATCTTCGAAATGCGATAGAAGAATTCTACTTGCCGTAAGAAACAAGTGTTGACGGAACGGAAGGATTTACAGTGGCAGCTGGTTTTTTGCTATAAAACTGTTAAAACCAGGCACTCTTACTTATAAAAAACACGATCGCTTAACCTCCTCAGTCCTGACCTTGAAAATAACAATTGAAAACCATTGTTATTTTCAAGGTCAGGACTGAGGAGGTTAAAACACTTCAAGTACAGTTCAAGTTGGTTTGTTTCGACTACTTAAACTGCATTTGAAGAGAGTTTTAGAGGAATCGTGGTATTATAGATAACACCGTATGAGGTAAAAAAAAACACGTGTTTTTTTTTCAACCCATTTGTCCCTATTAAAATTTAGAAGGGTCCTCAACGAGTCCTTTATTATGAATATATGTTACTAGTGTCAAGTTTTTACCTGCATTACTAGAATTGGCCAGAAGAAGTTTATTAATAACGGAAGTTATAAGTGTTAAAACACTCCATAAACGCAGTATATATTATAGTCTGTGGTAAAGTATTTCCCTGGTAAAGTCTCTACCACAGACTATTAACACGGCGTTTATGGAGTGCTTTAAGAAATCTAGTTTTTATAAATAATACCGTAACATTTTTATTAACATCAAATGTAATTATAATAGCCTCGGATGGAAAGAACATTTTAACTGCATTTTGGAAGTGTTTCTAAATAACATGATATATATTTGGTGCCTAAAGTATGCAACCTTTCTCCTAAGGATGGTATAGCCAACAGTGGCTACAACAGCCAATATTACGTTCACCAAATCCTGAGCGATTCCAATAAAGTAACTGTCATCCTTAATCCAGTCCATCGAAAGGCTGTCTGGAAGAGATCACTTTTAGTGATAAGACCGCCATCTGTTAAAGTTAATATCTGTGTAATTTCCATTTTTATGTACAATAAAGTGTTCTCTATCTATCTATCTGTCAAATTAGTATGGAATTTGACAGTTACACGATTGGAATCGCTCAGGATTTGGTGTCCACAATGAGGCTCCTGATCTGCGTACAAAAAGCTGAAAAATACATCAGTATCAGACGGGTCTGCAAAACTCAACATAGGTTTCGAATGACCCGCCTTCCCAGATATTTCTGGACCGTTTGTGAATACTGAATAGTTAACAAGGAATATCACATGCAATCAACGGCGCTGTTTAATATGCCGGGGCGGGGCTGCCGCAGGCACTTTCTGAACAAGCTCGTAGGTAGCGGAACTATCTTTTGTATCTCTTCGCTGTATTACTGACATTACACTATTTGAGGTTTTTGTTGCTTCAAGCAGTCTCGTTAAAATTTGCTGAATAATTAAGACAGTCGGACGACTTCTTGCTTTGTATCCTTGCCGGGATGGTGCGAGGTGGCTGGGGACAAAGAGATATAGAAAGCAAAAGGGGAGGCCTTCGCCCAGTAGTGGGACACAAAGGAGGTTAAGTAAAAAAATAAATAAAACAGAAGTAATAAGGAGTTTTTGGGGTAACTGTTAACAAGCGTCGACTGATGATTTTGCGCACATTCATGAATGCGTGTAAAGGTCGAACCACTGTTAGTTGTACTTGTGCCATCTTCACTAGCAATCGCCGACATAATGACGTATTTGTCAATGATCATAAATAATGTCATGAAGCGAGCGCACAATGCAACATCAACTCATGTGACGAATCAATAAATCGAAGCGAGGACTCTAATGACAATTAAATTAAGTTCCACCGATTGCACAACATTGGTCCACTGTATAAAAGATGTTAAATAAAAGGTCAGACCCGCAATAAAATATGATAAGGTTGTCCGAGGAGCTGTTAATAGTTGTAATAATAACTTCAGACAAACGTCGTAAATCGCTGTCGGTTATTTTTGTCATTTGTTTTACCTATTGTGTGTTATTGCAGTGTTGCTTTATTGTTGTTTATCATGAGTCCCTTTATGGTTTCCGTGACAGACGACAGTTTATGTAGTGACGTTGAGGGGAGCGTCAAATAACATTTACTTAAAGTCCGAGATTTTCTTCTCTACTCTCTCTCCTCTACTCTCTACATATATATCACTACAACCTCTACATCTTCTCTCTCCCTGAGAGAAGGCCTGAGCCCTACAGTGGGACGTATTAGGCTGATTATGTATGTTATGTAATGGAGATTTTCTTAAAGAGTACATTTGAGACCTTTGACTTTGACTACGTGAGCGTAAACGGTGTCTGAAAACTTGATCCGGGCACAGCTGAGCTGTGCGTTCAGTAATCTGTACACAGGTTAATTTGCAATGAATGATAAGTGCAATAATCACCGCAGATGGATGCGCAAAAAATAAGGATATTAGAATGATTATCTTTTGTAGTTATTCGTGTTCGTAGTACCGTCAATGTCACCCTTCACCTTTTATGGTTTAAAAGTAAGACGTCATTAAAATAAGCTCAAGTGAACCCTATTGACCCGTCAAAACATGTTAATGTGTTTACTAATGCTTTGGCGGCATTAACATACATTATTTGAAGAGGTTCCCATCAACCAACAATAGAGGTAACTGCGTTATAATATAACTTATATTCTCACGTCTCTGTACATAACTCATTAAAGTTCCTTACGTCAAAAGGAAATAAACGGAACTCCGTCTGTTTGTTAAAACACCTTTTCTCATTCACGAGTATAGCTATCAAGTTGAAGGTAATATAAAATTCTAAGGGCCATGGTATAAAAAAAATAATCTTCTTACACAGTTAATCTACTGATAAAACAATTCATAAAAAGTTGCTATCTTTTATTGCCACCGATGACCTCCACATAATTATACAAAAAGCATTCGATAAGCACGAACGCGTCTCTGAAATCCTAACAAATTATGATAAAATCTCGCCGTTACTGTTGATGCTAGCGCGGTTTTTTGTCACGCTATAAGCCGAGCGCACAATAAAGTTCACACATGCCGGTGTGGACCGCAAATAGAGCAAAACCTGGCTCAAACACTCGCTAGAGAAGGTTAACTTGTTTGGTCGGCGCGCCGGTTCTGAATTGAGCATTTGACTTAGTAAAATACGTAGCTCTCGTTCTGTCACCTTAGTTAGATTATTCTAAAAAGAACGAGACAGATAAATTTTGTGTGACATATACTTATGTACATATTTAATAAGTGACAGCAGCTAATTTACTATACTAATAGAATTATTTACACTTTTCTTATATCACTTTGATAAAGTGGATAAAATATAAAACTAGCACTAAAAACAATATCAAACTCAACACCGTAAAGCAATACCATAGCTCAATACAGTTCTGAGTTCCTCTTCGTAGTTAAAGAAAGACAGAGCGGCACTATATTATAGACCGAGTCCACGTATACAGGGTTATCTAAAAAACGTCTGTGATTTAAAACACCTGCTATGATCCGTTCTACGATTTATCGTTTTTTTTTTTAATCAATTTTCCATTTATTTTAATTCCGAATTCACTTACTAGTAATTGAGCGATCCGGAATTAAGTTAATATGTAGTGCTTACGAAAGTTTTATTTAGAAAATTTTCCATTTTTCGCAATATTTATTGTGCTTATGTAGAGTTAATGCTGAGGCAGCTGCAGGCATTGCATGACCCTTGTTACCAGCCGTGGGTCAGGATTCTGGTTGCCGCTCCAAGCAAGTCCACGCGCACGATTGTATCAAACCTTCTCGGCGTCAATGGAATCATGTCACGTCGTGCATGACCCGACCGTGAATCTGTGTGTGGATTTGTCTTTGTACTTACTGCATAATTGCAGTAACAGACATATTAAGCAAAGACAGAGTGTGTCGCAGCGCACGCACATATTCACGCTATGCGTGTGTCCGTAAGCTGATTGTAGTGAGTGACGTTTGCCGATGTAGGACGAAGACGAAGCAGCGTGGGAAGGCCCCCCACCAGATGGGCTGACGACCTGGTTACGGTGGCGGGGAGTCGCTGGATGCGGGCGGCACAAGACCGGGAAGCTTGAAAAACCTCGAGGGAGGCCTGTGTTCTGCAATGGGCAACAAATGGCTGATGATGATGGTGATGATGATGATGATGACGTGTGCTGACAAGCAGTATGCACATTAATAGCGCAACACTGACAAGTCTGACAACCAACAAGAATGTCAATTTGGCTACCATTTTGTTGCTTCACTTTGAAAATCCGAATTGCGGTTCAATGCCCTATGGAGTTTATCTTCTTCAAGTGGATAACATTTTGTCCAGCAAATAGAGCAACACGCTCACCTGTCCGGCGAGTCCGCGACTTACCTGCGAAAAGAAAAAGAGGATTGGTTGATGCGCATGAATGTCGAGCAAGCTTGGACACACTAAATTGAGAAGTTCCACATATTTGTTATAACAGTAATGATAATAATAACATCCACACGACCGAATCACTTGTTCTGGTCTACTAGGATCATAATTATTAGTAAACATGGGCCGGGGAGATGTTATCACATGACGAGAAGTTTAAAATTCAAAAATCATATCTCCGTTCCAATAATTCTACTAGTTCACTTTAATTTATAAATATACTAAAATTACTCTAAATTATTGTGGAAGATAATTTACACTTTTTTCCAATTCTAAATTCACCTCGTTAACAATATGAGAGAGACGTTCAAAATTTGCTCGAATTACTATAAAAAGTTCAGTTTTTATATTTATTTGGATATTGATCGATAATACCCAATTTTTTCAAAGGTACTATCACGCCCCGGGCTCACGCGGTCACAGATTTATTTCCCATGAAATATCACACAATTGAATTCAACTGTGACAGCGATAAATAACATCAGGAATTCACGACGCTGCCATCTTTCAAAAGGAACCAGTCCGTCGAGTCATTAGTTAATAAATTAAACACTCAATTATACCTCGTTCGCGTTTTACGCCTTAGGCTGTTTCTGATCGCTCGTTTAATAAATACCCCGCTCGCTAACTGTTAACTGAAGGCAGTTTAACGCGTCAATACCGTTTGCATAACCTACCTAACAATGTTAAATGGGCAGACATAGCTTTTCAAATACTATGCAGTCCAACAGCACTTTTAGGTCAGACACGCTTGTAATTTTTTCACGAGTTTGCATGACCTAACACGTTAAATGGGCAAACACAACTTTTCAAAGACTATGCAGTCCGACAACACCTTTAGGTTGGTTATAAAAAATACTCTTAAATAATTGTGTCTAGTGTAGTGTATCTTTAAGTTGAAAACTCTGTTAATTAAGTTGTCATGATTTTGCGAAATATATTTAACTTCATACGTAAGTAATAGTCTATTACCCTTCAAAGTAGGTACTATCATAATAACAGTCACATCAGTCACCATTTTATTAAAGAGTCATGGATTGTGGGGTATGTGAACATTAAGTTGACAAGCATTAAATAGTAAAAATATTGAAGGGTAGTTGTAAAAGGAAACGGAAACCCAAGGGGGGTTTGAAAATGGTTTCACGTCGCACGCTAGCGACGAGAGGCCATTACGTCCGCGAATATGGTGCCTATCGGATCTCACGAACAAACATCATATTAATTCAGAAGTGTTAAAAGAAGAAGTCCTCGCCCACAAGGTGCTGCAAACTCCAGTAAGCACTTTAAATTATTCACTGTTTCAATAATTTACCGAAGTAGATTTTTTTTTTACGATTCGTCTCTGCTATTCCAAACTTTTTCTTTTTTTTCCTTAATAAATGTAAAGTTCATTTAAAAGCTGATAATGATTTAAATTTAAACTTATAATCACGTAGCACAAAAAAAAACCCGTTAAGTTAAAAAAAAACCGTTGGTTTTAAAATTTGAATTTAAAATTGTTTGGCGTAGATGCGTAGTTGTTTCTTTTCCTGAGAATTTTATTTCATTTCGGCAATTGCTGCACTTGATTCCATTCTTTTAGTGTCCTGTTAATAATGAAATAATTAAAATAGTGAAATAATTTTGTTCGATCAAACGTGTGGTGGTTAACTTCTGTATTTACTGACGAAGAAGGCCGTAAAATTTTGTTTTATTTTACGTGAGAGGGCCGTCTGATTCTTATTTTATTTGACGTGAGAGGGCGTCCGTTTTTTTTATGACGTGAGAGGGCGTCTGTTTTTGTTTTTGGCGAGTGTCAAAATTTTGGTTTATATGACGTGAGAGTGCGTCTGTTTTTTTATGACGTGAGAGAGCGTCTGTTTTATTTGACGTGAGCGTGCGTCTCGTTTTATTTTATTTGACGTGAGAGAGCGTCTGTTTTATTTGACGTGAGCGTGCGTCTCGTTTTATTTTATTTGACATGAGAGAGCGTCACAAAATACGACGTGAGAGGGCGTCTGTTTTTATTTTTTGGCGAGTGTCAAAATTTTGGTTAATATGACGTGAGAGTGCGTCTGTTTTTTTATGACGTGAGAGAGCGTCTGTTTTATTTGACGTGAGCGTGCGTCTCGTTTTATTTTATTTGACGTGAGAGAGCGTCACAAAATACGACGTGAGAGGGCGTCTGTTTTTGATTTTTGGCGAGTGTCAAAATTTTGGTTATTATGACGTGAGAGGGCGTCTGTTTTTTTATGACGTGAGAGAGCATCTGTTTTATTTGACGTGAGCGTGCGTCTCGTTTTATTTTATTTGACGTGAGAGAGCGTCACAAAATACGACGTGAGAGGGCGTCTGTTTTTGTTTTTTGACGAATGTCAAAATTTTGGTTAATATGACGTGAGAGGGCGTCTGTTTTTTTTGTGACGTGAGAGAGTGTCACAATACGACGTGAGAGAGCGTCTGTTATTTTGTCAGAATTCGGATTATTAGAAAGTTCTAGGAAATTTGCATAATGAAGATAAGAGTACGGTCTGTGTACTTCAAAGAAAGTATTTACGTCCAATTAATTTTTACATTGAAGCAAAAATACCCCTAACATGCATGCTTGTAAATGCCAACGTGCTGTCGATTGTATGTAAAGTATTGTGGGAGCGATGGTAGCGGAGCGGTAGAACGCCGGCTTCTCATTCGGGAGGTCGGGGGTTCGAATCCTGCCATGTACCAATGACTTTGTTAAAATTACGCACATTTGTGAATTGTAGTAGCAATACCACACGCTGACTGTGTGGGAGGATATCGTGAGGAAACCCTAGTGTCTGAGGTATTTACATACCTCCGTGTTCGCTGAGTACAATGGCCCAACTGTGAGGCTAAGTGCGGAAGTCTCAGGTCTATAATTATAACTATGTAACGTATTGTGAGAAATAAGCAATTTTGGTATGAGTACCAGATCTGTTATTCATTCGGTGTTATTATAGACTAGAATGTTCATCGGAATGTGTTTTTTTTTTGTTTGGTTTGGTACGAGAATTGTATGAATCAGGACAAATCCAGTCTCAGTAGAATCTAGTATGTTCTTTTGGTGCTAGGTGTTAACAGAAGTTAGTAATGATGATTTGAGATTGAAGGTAAAAGTGAAAAAGAAATGTTACCCACTATGTTAAAACCTAGTACTTAATCATGAGTTTGAAATGCGGATATGTGCTTTATGTCGAGGTTGTTGTAGGTACATGAGATCTTTTAAAATATTTCGTTTCAAACAAGAACCCTGCTAGGGCGCTGCTAACTTAAAATAACTTATTATCGATTATTTATACACAGGTGAGCATAAATATTATATATTTGGCAACATGCTTATTTATTATTAAACTACAAACTGTATATAAAACAAAGCAAGAACTTAAAATATTTTGTAAATCTAGTAACAACAAAAATGAACAGTAGATAAAAGAAAAGAAAAGGAAAACGAAAGCGAAAGCTATTTAAATTTTTGCATGGTTTTCAAGAAACTATTGTACTGTATAGAAACTGTTCTTAATTAAATATTTGTTCAGGATATTTTTAAAAACATTTGGTTTTTCTATTGTTTGGATTGACTCAGGAATGCAATTAAATATTTTGGCAGCCATAGATTGGGGACCGGAGTTGACTAGGTGTAGTTTCGCTGAGCAGGTTTTTAATCTGTCACGTGGCCTTAAATTTTCGGGTCGCGAATATTTAGGGAAGAGGTTCGAGTTATTTTTTTTACAAAAATGCAAGCTTCAGAGATATATAGTGAACTTAGTGTAGGAATATTTAATTTACTGAAGTATGTTCTACAGCTCATCATTACGTCAATATTAGCGATTATTCGGATACATTTCTTTTGTAAAATAAATAATTGCTTTACATCTGTGCTTTTACCCCAAAGAAGGACACCATATGTCAGCCACGACTGAGCATATTATGCAAAGTAGGCACACATGGCACTTTTAGTGTTTGTAGTTCTTGCTATTCAGACAAGGCATATACAAAACTAGAGTTTACTGGCAATTTTCTTTACATGATGTTTCCAGTGTATGTTGCTGTCTATTTCGATTTCCAGGAGGCCGTAGGAATCAACTACTTCAATCGGCTGTTTGCAAAATTCGTAATTTACTTTAAGTGGACGTTTTTGATGCGGTCTGAATTGCGTGAATTTAGTTTTGCTGAAATTTATTTCCAAATTATGATCACTGAGCCAGTCCGTTATTAAAGTTAAGTTTGTTTTTAGTAATTGTACAAGTTCTATATTGTTCTGGCATCGTATTACTAAAGATATGTCATCAGCGAAAAGTGTGCACGGGATATTAATTGCATCTGGCAAGTAATTTAAATAGGTAAATTAGAAACAGAAAACAGCCCAGCACGCGGAATCGACCCGGATTTTGCTGTTCTATATCTACGTACTGCTCGCGACTTAACAAATCTGGGAACATTCCCTCGGAAAACGACTGATTTATAAGAAATGACAAAGGTGAACAAAATTCCGGGGCACATTCTTTTACAAGAATTGGCGGAACTTCATCAAACCCAAAGCTACATGTTGGTTTTAGTTTGTTTATTATTTTAAAGATCTCTATTGGATCGGTGAGATGAATGAAGATGGAATTTTTCATTGAACAATTTATTGGTCGTCCAAGTGGTTGAGGTTTATCTTTTTCTGGAGTACCAACTGTACCAAAGAAGTTATTAAAGTGATTAGCGATAGCAAGGGGAACACCTGTGATTTTTTTTATTTATATTTAATTGTATGTTCTTTTAGGTTTAAGTGTATTTTTATTGGATCGTTCCTTTATTATTTGCCAAATGGTTTTAGTAACGTTGCTAGATTGTAATATTTTTTGGAAATGCTGATGATTTTTTTTCAAACTTTTTTTTTTCGTATGTTTTGTAGTAATTTATTAGGTTGGTGCTATTAGATTGATTATCAAGAAATTTTAAGAGGCGTTTATTTTTACATGAAATTCTTAATCCCTTTGTCAACCACGTGTTTTTATTTTTAGTTTTTATTTTAATTTTAGCCTTACGGATTGTGTTCTAAGATGTCGTGGATTTTATCGTGGAATGCATTATAGTTTTTATTTACATTTTGTGCTGGATCTTTAAAAATAGTTTGACCAATCGGTTTTTCGTAATTCTGTTTTGAACGACTTTAAGTTTTTTTTTTCCAAAAAAAAAAACTTAAACTGTATACCAAGCAATTAAATCTCCGGGTAAACTAACTAAAACTTCTTTGTGATCTGAGAATCCATATTATCTTGTTTCAGTATTAAAGCTATCTTTGCAGTTGTGCATATTACTGAAGATTAGATCTATGCAGCTCGAGCTAGTTTGTGTGATTCTGGTCGGCTTAGTTACTTTTTGAACGAAATTAAAACTCTTCATAAGATTTAGCAACGTTGAGGACAGATAACTTTCTTGTAAAACATTTATGTTAAAATCCCCTCTTATTACTACATTTTAGAGCTATCCTTTTTACTGATGCATTCTAAGAGATTAGTTAGAAAACTGAAGAAAAGTTCCGATTCCCTATTTTTATTTGGCCAGTACAAAGTTACTATTAACAAGTTTAATTTCTCAATTTCTACTGCGCATACTTCGAATACAAATTCTAAGGACTTATGTAATATGTCTACGTTCTTTAAAATCGATATTGTCTTTTAGAATTATACATACTTCTCCGCCTTCTCTGTTAGCTCGGCAAAAACAGGAAGCTAATTGGTAATTATCTAGTTGCTAGAGTTTTATCTTTGGTACCGTTATCCAAGTTTCGGATAGAGTTATTATCTTCAAGTGCCGCGACTTCTATAAGATGACGCTTGTTTTTAAAACTTCTTATATTCTGGTAGAGTATATAATTAGGAACGAAAAATCTGTTTATTATTTTCAGGGCGGTTCTGTTCATATGGCACGGAAAAACTTTCTTAATTTTCTGTACATTGGTGATAGTGAATTTGAATTTGTGCTGCCAGCAGAAATCGAGAGCCAGCCGCTAATTCTAGCAACTTTCAATTTTAGATCTTCCAAAATCTGCTTCAGTCCTCTGTTATTTACGGCTCCACTATTCCTATTGAACATAGCAAAGTCGTAGGTCATATGAAGGCTTGAATCTATGAGGTAAGCGTACTCATAAGTGACGACGTCGAAATCCAGTAGTTCGTTAAATGTTTCGATCCTTGCATTGAACAAGTCGGTGTTTCGCTTTTTTTTAAATGTTGGTGAACATATCAACACTGTAGTGTGAGTCACGTTTTGTAGTTTCTGTCTAACGTACAGAACTAGTTCTTGGTAATTTTCTGTGCCGTTGAAGTCCTCCTCGCCTATGAGCACAATGCAGTAGTCCTTCTTTGTGAAGTTTAACTTCCATTTCCCTGAATTAATTGTCTAATTCCTTAGGGTAGTAGATAGTGGCCCAATTGATAGTTTTCGTCAAACTTTTTCCGAGCTATTTTTGACGTTTTGTTCTCTGTACTTATGAGGCAGATCTTCGCAATATGTTTTTCTTTTTTTTTTTTCCTTGTAAAGACAGTGTTTATGGTGTCGGTGAGTTTTTAGTATAGGCTGGTGATCAACTTTTTCTTTGCGTTGGATGGTCGCTGTATTTTTAATTTTGTGGCTAACTTCACATGTAATTCCAACAATAATAGTATTTTTGTTACTTTTTGCCAGTATTGGTGATAAGCAAAGAGTCAAATGACTCTTTCTGGTGTTTTGTTGTTCGACTCTTTTGTGACTTCTACGTCATTATTACGCAAAGGTGTTGACCGACAGATTGTGGCCAATTGGTGAATTTTGGAGTCCCTTTTGGCAATCATTTTGTTCCATGAGTAGTTTTCCGCTAAAAGTCGCTCAATCTCCATGTCTGCGCTTTCTAGTTTTGTTTCTAGGAGTACTATTTTTGTTTTCAGCTCTTCTATATCTTCTTGATCCCATGTGCAATTTTCTAGACAACTTCTATTTGGAGTTTGGTTAACTGATGTGTCTATTGTGTCGCATAAGAGAGTTTCAGATGGAGACACGGCTTGTCTTCGTTTCCTCTGAGTGACATTGTTGGTCAGTTTGCCTTTCTTCGTTAAGAAAAATCTGCACTACCAGTTTGCTTTGCGCTCCTTTGTCATTATTCTGAATAGCTTCTCGCTAGTCCAGATGGATTTTTTTTTACAAGCTATGCAGGCTAAATATTCCTTGTCCTGAATTTTTGTGCTGCATTTATCACAATCTAACGCCATTCTAGTGATATGTGCTAAGGCAGATGTACTATTATTCATTTACTGGTATTTTTGTACACTGATCTTGAGTAGACGCCCGCACAAAATCTTGCGTGAAAAGGAACGCTTTGATCCACTGACAGGTCACTCTGATCATTGATTGGCTAACCGCCTGTCAAATCCTTCGTCTGAGTGATGGTTGGAGTTTGTTTATATTGCCTTATATTTCTGTCTTTTTAACCGTTAGCAATTTGTGTAACGCTAATAAATTATTTGCTCAAATTACTTACGATTCAGCAGTATTCCGTGATTAAAACTAACACGGCCGATAGCTAGTGGTCTAAACTTTTTTCTTACGGTCTTGAATCACAAGTTTAAAAGGATTTAGTATTTTATTTTGATTAAAATATTCGGACCAACTTTGATACTAAGTATAATAATACACGGCCCGTTTCCTATGATATGAAGTAATGAAACTGAGTTATTTAATTGCGTCACCTTTATACGCCAACTAAATCAGAACCAAAGTAACCGAATGTCATGATTGTGATAGGCTACAGGCACGCAGAAAATAACAAAGTAACTTATTTATACAAACTCAATTCTTTGAAACACTTCAAAAACGCCGATTTAAATGGTCTGTGGTGGAGATTTCACAGGGAAAGATTGAATAAACGGAGTTTTGGATTGGTTTTAGAGGAATCTGGTTTTTTATAAATAATACCGTAAGTTTATTTCTGAATACGTAGAAGTTTTGCTTAAGATTGCCGTCTTGACAATAATGATATTGTAAAACAAAATTAATTGGTCAATTTTAAATAATTATTTACATTTTAATATAAAAAAGGAAACAATTGTCTTGACATAACGATTTACAAAGAAAGATATTCCGTATTTTGTTATAGCTATTAAATCCTAACTAGATCTCTGGGCGTGTTGTGTAGGGGCTCGTGCGCCGGAGGCTGCACGAAGTCGGATGGCCGAATGTCATGATTTTGCGAAATATATTTAACTTCATACGTAAGTAATAGTCTATTACCCTTCAAAGTAGGTACTATCATAATAACAGTCACATCAGTCACCATTTTATTAAAGAGTCATGGATTGTGGGGTATGTGAACATTAAGTTGACAAGCATTAAATAGTAAAAATATTGAAGGGTAGTTGTAAAAGGAAACGGAAACCCAAGGGGGGTTTGAAAATGGTTTCACGTCGCACGCTAGCGACGAGAGGCCATTACGTCCGCGAATATGGTGCCTATCGGATCTCACGAACAAACATCATATTAAAGTTAAAACGTATTTTTAAGAGAATAAAGGTGGGGTTCTTTGTTAACTTCTTCTCCACATAATCTTTTAATTGTGAAACTAACAGCTTTGACAGTCATTAAGTAAAAATTTTGTTTTTATAGTGAATACGATTTTTTTGTTTGAGTATATACGCATGCACTTTTCACGAGTTCGCACAGCCTAACAACACAACTTTTCAAAGTCTATGCAGTCCGACAACACTTAGGTTGGTTATACGCATGTCCTTTTTTCACGAGTTTGCATGTCATAACAACGGTAAATGGGCAAAACAACTTTTCAAAGACTGTGTATGTGGAAGGCGACGACACTTTTAGGTTGGTTATACGCATGCACTTTTTTCACGAGTTGGCATAGGTAACCTAAAAGCATAAAATGGTTAAACACAACTTTTCAAATACACAGTACACACTATGCAGTCCAACAACACTTTTAGGTTGGTTGCACGCATGCATTCTCTCAGTTGCGTTACGGGTGACACTGCAACTATAATGCAAATATCGATCTGCTGTCGGCTGTAGATAGTAGCAATTACCAGCTGAAATCGTCTCATAACAACATAATAAAGAGACATAAACGTGTACTTGTGTTGTGGTCAATGTCAACAACGACTTCTATTAAAGGTAAGCGAATGGTATTTCGTAAAGAATATTAATCTTCTTTCTTTTTAGGTTAGTTCCCTGCATCCGAATGGTACGGCACCCTGTTATATACTAATTTTCTTCTTCTTCTTCCTGTGCCTCTCCACTAACGGAGGTTGGCCGTCAGCGCCCCAAATTCTTTTAGTCTTCTAATTGTATTATCATAATTAGCCTGTACACGTCCCACTTTAGGGCACAGGCCTTCTCTCAGAGACAGAGTATGGACTGAATCACCACGCGTGCCCACCGCGGATTGGCGATTTCAAGTGAATAGCTCAGACACTCAGGTTTCCTCACGATGTTTTCCTTCACAGTTAGCGAATAGTATTGCTATTGTAACTCGGTGGTAGCCTAGTGGGTAGAACATTGGACTCGGAAGCGAGAGACCCAGGTTCGATTCCCAGTGCGACCTGTGACTGTTTTCTAAGTTATGTACATTTGTGAAGTTATAGTAATTGTATTAATGTTCTACTATATTTACTAATTTGGCATTGAATTTAATCACCTTTGTCTTCTTCTGTACTTTAGGCTCCAAACATAGATCTTCTCTTTGGTACCTACAGATTTTCACCCAGCAGTCTGAGTCTTTACTAGCACTCGGCACTGCAGGTCAGGACTCCGTCGCGGCGGGGTCAATTGCTAGTTTGTTTCGCAGTCACAACTCACAAACCACGCGGAGACAATTGCGCCCGGGCAGACATTTAGACAATGTAGGCGTGGACCACCGCGCACCATTATGTCGTAAATCACTGTCTGGCGGCATGTGGTAATTGGCTCCCTGGCTCGCGCCCCATCGTCTCTTTACAGGCGCAGGGTTGTGGCAACCAAACCACATGATCTACGGTCTCGCAAATACCCAAATCTATGCACAATTTACTTAACAGATCGATGAAAGAAACATATCGAGCAAATGTGGGTGGACGGATCCGTAAGCGACGTGCCAGGCGGACATACTTCGAGGAAATAAAGCATGTATTATCGAAGGGCAAGATAAAAAGCACCCGAAGCCGCGGTGCGTGCATGCAACGTGTATAAATCTCGATGAGGCGAAAGAGGTTTGTCAAGATAGTTTCGAGTGGCAAAACCTGGTCTCTGCTGACCCCTACGGGATACAGGCGTGAGTGTATGTTATTTTACAGTAGGTAAGTAAAGCACAATTCTACGGCGACAAAATTTTGGACTAAGTTTGGTTGTTGTTCTGAAAATTGTCAATTACCTAATTATTTTTAGCAATTGTTGGTAGATTGTTGATTTAAAAGTGATCAGTCAAGAAGATGGATGTGCCATTTAAATACGTAGATACTTTACTTACTTTATACTTTATTGCACACATAAAATTACATGAATAAAACAAAACATTTACAGAATTAAAAAGTGTACATGGCGAGATTATTTCCGCAGAAATCTCTTCCAGCCAACCCTTGATGTGGTGATACGAACATTATAAACAAGGGAGGAAAGAAGAACGTTTCAATAATCGTAATATTTATGATCTGGTCTGGATCATAATATTTGTAACTCTAGATGTTTATATTCTTTTTGTTGCACTAACCCGTGCTTAGCTCAGTTGGGAGAGCGCTAGCACGGTTAGCCAAAGGTCGCGGGTTTAAGTCCCGGCATGGGTTAGTGCAACAAAAAGAATATAATCATGTAGGTACAGCGATATCATTCCGATCCGATGTAAAAACCTAACTGCAAAGTGGGTTACTCGGTGCTGAAAGTGATGTTAATTGCTTCGGCCAGATGTCGCTGCCTGTACGTAACACAGAGAAGTTTGTAAAGAGGCTCTAAATTTCGCTGATGCCTGTACTTGCCCATTAGGTCAGTTGGGAGAGCGCTGGCACGGTTTGCCAGAGGTCGCGGGTTCAAGTCCCGGCATGGGTGGTATTTTTAGCATCTACAGTGTAAAAACCTATTTAGAAGTTTTTACACTCTAGATGTTACCAAATAAAGATTTTGCCATGATTGTGACGTCCTTACTTGGTTGCCATAACACAGGGCATCGTAAGATTGGGACCAGTACAAGCGATTGTGTCGTGTGGAAGTTATTTATTTATTACTAGCTGATATGGCAAACGTTGTTTTGCCATATTTAATTAGCCTACGACCTACTCTCAGACCTATCAAATATACACAAAAAAAATCATAAAAATCGGTGAAGCCGTTTCGGAGGAGTTCGATAACAAAAACTGTGACACGAGATTTTTATATATTACACTAGCTGACCCGGAAAACGTTTTGCCATATTAAACTGTTCGAGTATGACCTTGAAAAGTACAATTAACCACCACTGTTATGGTGGTCCGATCGGGTCATCTAGAACTCTACAGATTAATAAAATTAACCTACAACCTATTCTCAGACCTACCAAATATACACAAAAAAATTTATAAAAATCGATGAAGCCGTTTCGGACGAGTTCGATAACAAACACGAGATTAATTAAAAAATCCCAACATTTTGAAAATGAGTACAGATATTTTTGGTTTCCAATCTGGCAACCCTACATAGGTCCCCATTGCTAGCGTGCCTTCGATACAGCGGTATATTACCCGTCGTCCTGCTCTATGTCAGTTGGCATGAGTGAGTTAACGCATCACAAAGATCGAGCGCGCATCAAGCGTACAATAGGCAATGCAGCTTGATTGATTGCTTCATCTGACTGCACTCTTTCAATGTAGTGGGTCAATTTTTGCGCAATTTAGGCCAATGCCTCGCCACTATGCGCGACACATTGTTCTGCAGTGAAGAAGAAGAAGAAGAAAGACATTTATTATACCAACAAGATACATCACAGAAACAAAATAAGCAGATAAGTAACATAATATGCACAACAACAGAAAGAAAACTAAATACACAACAGACAAAACGAATAAATAAAACAGCACCATAAATGTAGCCTGTGGTGTATCAACGTTGCCACAAAAGGCAGCTGACTCAGCGTTGTGCTGAGGAAGTGATCCCTCAGCGCTGATTTTCAGTCAGGGACGTCTATAGTACACAGCTTGTTATGTCCAGGGTGCGAGTCTCTAAAATGCATAATTCTAGGCTCGGCGGACTAAAGAACGTGAGTCAAATTGTCTTTATATTGTTGTTTTATACAACCTAAGTACTCACAAGAGCAGTTTGCTTAAAATGTATTTCAGTGTATCAATCGTATTTCAGTGTCTCATGGTAGCTCTCCGTTAATTTTATAAAGATAATAAAATGTAATAGAGTAATTTTAACAAGTTTTATTCACTGTCTCAAAAAAATTTTAAAGGAGAAAGGCAGCTGGCGTACAGCCTACTGAGAAAATGTTTTGAACTCATATTTACACAATTAATTAAGTTCATCATGACGGTATAAATTCAGTATTGAGACATTGTTTTAAGTTGGAGGAAAGAAAAACCGAAATTAAAAACGAAACGCTAATAGTATGGAGACACTAAACGCAATCATTCTTAAACCAATATGGGGCTGCCAGGCTAAAAGTTGAGTTACGATCGAGATACGATAAATCGATTCTAAAATCATCTAACTACGCAACAATCTTGAATCATGCGATATAATAAGTACGTTGGAACAAGATGTACATAGCATAGTCTGTAAAATCTAAACAAAATGATATTTTCGAGTTTTGTGCGAAGTCAGTGTAACTAATCTGTGAGTCACTAGAGAATCAACCGATCGAATTGTTTGATTTTGTTTGAGTTTCATTGGTTTGATTTGTTTTTAATTATAAGTAAGTCTTGGTCTTGCATTTGATTCCAATCTTGTCCATAATTGCCTAAGTCGAGCCACGTTCCTCGGTATTTAGATGGTGGTTTATGAATGCGAAAAGACTCCGGTGAATGACGCGAAAAGACGCTTCTATATTGTTTGTTTCCCCGAGTCAAGCCATTGTCGGGCTCAGGACAGTAGGATGCTGCTCTCATGTAATGAGCATCGTGTGGTATTTGGGGTTTGCCCGTCACGAAGGTATGACACGACCTGCTCCCTTTTTAGACGACATTTTAGTGAGAACCACTGTTCCTTAAAAACTAAGACTATTAAATAATTATATTCCTATATTTTGTTGTTTTTTTTAATACCTATAGTAATAAGATATTTACACATGGAGCTGATAAATTGTGCCTATACTTTTTTTCACGCTTCTAGACTAGGTAGGCGGCGAGAGACCTAAACGCTAGACCTAGGTGCTTATGTGTGTTTAGTAAAATCGATCACGTAAATGTCAGTTGAAGTTAGGGTATCGATTCTGAAAAGTCATTCTAACCTCTAATCTCATAGTGAAAATGATCATAATAATTCAGACTAAAAATATTTGTTATTTTTTCTGGTTTATAACATTTATTTTATGTTCAATAGTGACCACTGTGTAACAAAACATGCAATCCACAAAAGCGGTACGAAACACCCGTACAACACTGCCTTTCTCCTTTAAACTATTTTAGCTTAATTCCGGACTCACTTGCTTATTCGTATTTTTTCTTGCTTATTTTTATGTACTCAGTCCGCCGAAACTAGAATTGTTCAATAGAGTGATATTAGTAAGGTAATGGCTGTTTCATTGACACTATATTGGTAGTCTACTAACCAATCGCATTCCAATGGTATAACCCGTACAACTTAACTCGGCGCCACGCGCGGTTCGATGTCCTATGCTTATATAATTTGCGCGGGTTATAACCATTGGAGTGACATTGCAATGGTATTGCGACATAGACTATGATCCGTGTGGCGCCGGATTTTGGTCCATGTGGCGCCGGATTAAGAATAGCGTCACTCCATTTCCTTCCGTGGATGTCGTAGAAGGCGACTAAGGAAATAAATTACTAGACGGCGGGCAGTAGCGTCTTCCTGAGATTCCAACCACATACTGCGATCGCCAACCCGTCTGCCAAGCGTGGCGATTATGGCAAAACCCCTCATGGTGAAAGGGAGGTCTATGTCCTGCAGTGGGCGTCAAATGGCTGATGATGAGACTATGAAATAGCGTCAAATAACAGCTATCGTCGTGCAAATACCAGTCTATTGTAACGATGAATTTATTAGACTCTAGGCCCTGTAGTGGGACAAGTAGTACTTATATGAATACCATCTGAATTTTAGAGAACATCTACTGAATGAACGTCCACTGAATGACAAGTGGATGTTCTATTATATCAACCTTCAATCAATACCCTACGAGCCCAAGCCGATCCGAACTAGCTGGCCTGAAATCTGCTACGGACCACCTTCGGAAGTGGAAACCTGTGGTTAGGACCCTATATTCTCCTCAGTTAAAGACATTCGACCCTATCAACCTCTAACGAAGAGTCCAAAGTGCTATGAAGAGCGGGTAATTGTGCTCCTCCACTACAAAGGCAAATTAATTCCCCGCCAAGCAGATGGTATGCTTGGCCGGCCAGTCCAACTGTTATTCGTCGGATGTCGTATTTGTTCAAACTCCTGAAAAACTATAAAAAACCTATTTAGTGTCCTCAACACGGGTTATTGCAACAAAAAGAATGTAATCCTGAAAAACTTTTGTAGGCGCGATGTAGGATTTGCGCGCAGACATGACATCGTCACAGAGTGAAAAGTATAAGTACCCTAAGTATGCTAAGGTTCTCTGGCCACCTGAATAGACCGCCCGTGTGTAGCTCGGAAGCTTTTAGAAAGAATTAGAGCGGTGGAAAATTGTGACACGAAGATGACGTCACGCGAGTCACGTTTCACACATAAAAGTGTCCGTTGCTTTGTTTGAGGTGATGAAGCTTATACTGGAGAAGAGTCTAAAGTGGCGTTGACTGAAGAACTCGACAAAGGAGCACAATACGGCGAAATGGTTATCCTGTCTCAATAAATCCAACTCTCGGGATTGATCTCACTCATTTCAAACGACGTAGAGCGGGATAGCGTGATTTCCTATTGTATTTCAATTTTAAAATTACCGAGGAGAAGATATTTATTACAAAAACAAAATCCGACTGCCAGATTAAGTTCTTTATGTTAACCCGGACGAGATAATATTCTAAGGCCGACTAGCATCACTTCTTAAATTTCACTTAAGTCGCCGTTTAAATCGACTTTTGTATGAATAATTTTAGTTAAATGCTGTTTAAGCAACGTTTAAGAAAGTGGTGTAAGTCGGCCTAACAACAACACACACTTCTGAATCTGTTCAATCTGTGGAATAAAGAAACGGACAAACAAACTTAGATACTTGAACCCTGAAAGCATTACGCTTTTCTAGGGTTCCGTACCCGAAGTTTAGGAATTAATGTAGGTCGCCTTCGAGAAGAGGCTCCCAACCTGTTCCCAGGCATTTGTGGATTACAGTGAATTCATTCATTCATAAGCAGCCTATATACGTCCCACTGTAGGGCACAGGCCTTCTCTCAGAGAGAAAGTATGGGCATAATCACCACGCGTGCCCACCGCAGATTGGCGATTTCAAGCGCTGAGGTATGTGAATAGCTCAGACACCCAGGTTTCCTCACGATGTTTTCCTTCACCGTTAGCGAGTGGTGTTGCATATAACTTCACAAATGTACATAACTTAGAAAGAAAAGTCATAGGTACATGCCCGCACTGGGAATCGAACCTGGGTCTCCCGTTTCCGAGTCCAATGTTCTACCCACTAGGCTACCACCGACAGTGAATAACTCAGTGAAATTAATTGAACGATGACATAATTTTTCGATTTTTATAAGGTCCCGTCGTGCGAGAACACTCTCCCCGGCCCATCTCTAGGCGGGTTGCCTCACCGGTAACTCGATGTAAATCTCCCATTGTTAAAGTGTCGTTGCTGACCACTTTCCTCTTTGAATATAAAACAGGCAGGCCTTTACTTTATGGCCCCTCAAATAATCCCATACGATTAGGGTTACCACCCATCCGAATTTGTCAGGACACGTCCGGACTTTGGCCTTACGTTCGGACATAGCCTTACGTCCAGCCAGAGGCTATTTAATTTGTCTGGATTATTGACTTATATTAAAAAATGCCATGAAAATGGGTTCCGCACGCCTCGAGCGAGCCTATATAATTTTAGACAAGTGTCCGGACTTTTTAAAAACGTCACGACTTTCTAATTTTCTGAATGGTAACCCTACGTACAATAAGCGATCCAACTTTATCCCAGCGATGAAAGTTGATCGTTCCGAGACGTTCACATTTCATCGAGTGAATGATGCACTTGACAGGTTATTACAGAATAGGCCCATCGCTTTCCCCGTTTCCACGTCGCATCATTGAGAAACGCTTCCCGCCATGGTTGCGTAGTTACGCGCTATACAGGGTGTCCCAGAAAGTTGGAATAGGAAAAAAGAAAATCTAAAAAAAATTACCAGTAAAAAATTATATTACTAAAGGTAGGTGCCTAAAAAAATACGCTAGTTGACAAAAAATGTTATGCCACATTCGAGCCGCCATGTTAAATGATAAAAAAGCTAATACATACTTTTACGAAAAGTCATTGTAGTCACGCAGTACAAAAACGCTCCGAAGTCACTCAAGTTGTGAGGGGCGCCCTATAATATACGAAGCTTTTACAATTATTTGAGTTATATCGTAAACTTATGTTTCTAAATATTTTCCATTTTTGAAAACTTTCAGAAGTTAATGGAAAATTTAAATCTAATAAGATGTTTGCTATTACTTTATTATTTATGATATAAATACAATTTCAATCCACCGCAGTCTAATTTGGCGTCAAATACCGTATAAGAAACTCACAATGTATAAAAACATTTTACCTTATATCTTTCCAATGTAGAGTTCCATCCTATAAAAAGCTTCAAAGGAAGGGGGGAAACGAAAGGGGGGAGGAATGTTGAAGTTCTATTACATCTTTGCAATGTTGCAATATCCTGCGACGCGTTCCCGCGAATAGCTTTTCCTAGAACAGTAGCTAGTGCAAAACAACCCACCCTATTGGGTTAACCAATTTGACGATTCCAAAGTGTCAATGTCAACGTATTTATGTGACAGTTCGGAGTAGTTTGAATCGGAAAACTCCATACAGTGGACAACTTACGTAGTGGCGCCCCAAAATGGCCACTGGGAATATTCCCAATCTACAGTAAGTTTCTTATGGGAAATCTAATCATCGACAATGTATAAAACGATTATTCATACTGTTTGTGTTCTAAATCCGAACCAAGGCTTTATCGTCAAATTAAGTCAACTTCTGAGGCAGATTGTTGGCTGGCTGATGGCTGAGAACAAAATGAAGTGGCGTGCTTCGGAGGAGGCCTATGTCCAGCAGTGGACGAATACGGACTGATTGATTGAATGAATTAGGGTAGAGGGAATTTTTTTGGGAACATTCCCACAATTCCCGGGAACGGCATATCAGTAAGCTAGAGCTCTAAGCAATTTTCTGACACTTATCGACTATGTAAAGCGCCTAACACCCTGTATTGTTCATAACATAACCCTTTCATCTCGTAATTTTCCTAGACGGCAACTGCTGAGAAACATACTTATTGTAATTTTACTGCAAGTCTTTGTAAACATAACATTTACGACGCACAACCGCACACCCCAGTGCAACAAAGAGGCCATAGAGACGTGCAACTAAGAATAGTATATGTAGATAGGACAACATAACATGAGTAGCACCTTTTTTTTGCTCGTATAATGCCCGATAGATAACTTGAACAACAATCCGCGCAGCCGGGTGAGTTTGCGATGATCTCGTAAGACCAATTTATTTGTTAATTTGCCTAAAATATGAAGAATTCTCAGTGACGTCCGGCGTCCCTGCCAATGAGACCCGAGGAGATGCATCCAAAGAAAAACAAAACCTGCGTCTAGGCTATCGACTCTTCCGAGCCAGTGTGATTTATTGCGTTACTCATTAGATAGTCAACATTACTGATGTTAGTGTTTCGATGCAGTTTTTGTTGATCATATTTATGCAGACTATAAGTGGCCTTCTGGTCATTAAAGATTACATACGTAATATTTCAAAAAAGTCAAACGCATGCGAAAATTCACAGAAACCTTATAATAAAAACAAAAACCCTGACTGCTTAAAAGTCTCAAGTAAGGCCTAGATTCTGTATAGCCCGCTGAATTAACCAGATGGTCCCACTCTCATTTGATTTATTATTACTAAGTTAATTTGGTTCCTACGGAATTTTTCTCCAGTAGGAAATTCAAATTTTGGCCTTGTTTGAGACTTTTTTGCAGGCAGATTTTTTGGATTTATAATAACTTTTTTTTATTCGTTACTTTTGGAGACTTTTTACCAACAATTTGACAGCTGGTTTCGGCCTTGATTTTTTTCGTGACGTCGACCATCGCTTAGTCGCGTTGTCAATACCGTTCACCTCATTTGTCCAAATCGATCAGGCCGTTTATCCTCTGGGTAGTGATGGAACGTAAAATATGTATCATTACTAGCTAACTCGACAAACGTTGTTTTGCCATATTAATTAGCCTATCCTCACACCTACCAAATATACACAAAGAATTCATAAAAATCGGTGAAGTCGTTTCGGAGGAGCTCGATAACAAACACTTTGACACGAGATTTTTATATATTTGATGTTTATAAATACGCGCAGGAATTTAAACCTCCTTTGATTTTACAATCGCTTAAAAAGTAATTGAAGATGACATTTAGTCGACACATCGATGACCTTTGGGCCTCAGTTCATTCCTTCTTCGCGTGGGCCGACCCGATTGATGGCAATTCCAGTAGAATACCAACAAAGTTAAACCCAGCGATGATTCAGGCTCCGCGCTGTATAATAATTAAATATTGAATATAATGACCGTAAAAACACAAACAACCTCATTCAGACGTTAACTCGTCCTCGATAAACAGTATTTAATGTCGGCCGTAACCATTAATTGATTCGACCGTCGCGTCCCCGGCGCAAGATGTTCACTACAGAATGAAAACTAAGCAGCGAAGCTGTACCCATGCAAAGACGCTGAACTTTATTATATTATTGTTATTAAATTCTTTATTGTACCATAAAAAAATTGGTTTTAAACGGTGGTGATAAAAAAACTATCCTACTATTTTAAGAAATTGTTTTTATCACCACCGTAATCGAAAGAGGAGGACTTTCCGTAATACAGGTTTTTACCTAGTACGTGGTCTTTAACCTTATATAAATTGTGAAATTTCGTAATAAATAATATTTCGTAATAATAATATTTTGTCAGGGAGAGAGATTTTTTAATTTATTTATATTTTTTTAAATATGTATTCAATTGGCGGGCTTAATACTAAATAGTACAATGGTTCAAAATGAGACATGCATTGAGCCCCTGATTCTCGAACACCAATAGTCCAATGTGTATACGAAAAAAGGAGCAAACCTGCCTCCCATTCCCTTCAAAGAAATTATTTAACAACGCCAAATGAAGTTCAGAAAAGAAAGTAATTAAGCCAAAAACAGTATCATGTAAGGTTACTTAGTACTATCTACTGCTGAGTCAAAACCATTGTTTACTACTACTATTTTAGACACACTGCAAAACTGGTATAACTGGGATTCTCAGGCGTAACACGGCAACAGATCTATAATCCTACGAAAGCATTCGCGCATCTAGTACTGAGTGAATATTTTGTACTGAATATTGTTATACCCCAGACGATCGTTTTATGCGATTATAAATATGCGCTGCCCGTTCATTTCGACCGTTTACAGTGAAATACCTATGCATTTATTTACTTACGTCCATATAAATGCCATTTATTCGTAGCTGGCGCTCCACCTACAATCGGAAGAGTGAACACGAACATTAACCTTTTTTTTATTTAAGACAAAATCAGTTTAAGAAATATATTTTCTAAATAGACAGTTCCGTGTGGCGCCGGTGTAAGAATAGCATCACTCCATTTCCTTCCGTGGATGTCGTAGAAGGCGACTAAGGAAATCAATTACCAGGAGACGGGCAGCAGCGTCTTCCTGAGTTTCCAACATCCTGCGATCGCCAACCCGCCTGCCAAGCGTGGCGATTATGGCAAAACCCCTCATGGTCATGAAAACCACGAGGGAGGCCTATGTCCTGCAGTGGGCGTCAAATAGACAGATACAGGATGCAAATTTATTTAATCCACCTAAACTTGATCTATGATCTGCTTACATCAAAGGAATTCTGGAGGAAATAGTGGCGTATTAATGAAGTGTATCTATACTCTACTCTAACCACATTTAACATACATACACATTTCTGTATCCCGGAGAGGTAGGCAGGTCCTAGATTTTGCCACATTAAACAATCGCCAAAATATCGAGTGGATCGGTCGACAGGCATAGCTATGCCGGTACAGCTATCGGAGGTGAAAACTTCACGGCAGACTTGCTAAACTTCTTGAATGCCCGTCCGTCCCTAAGGTCCATTAGCGTATTCCTACCTCTCTTTTTACTTCAAAGTTTCTTGCCTGTCTTCAGAGGAAATCATCATTCCTTTCACCTCGATAAACAAATTGACATGTACAGAGGATTACCACCTTATCTCCTTACCACTTAACAGTCCTTATGTCAAGGCTGTTAAGGTTGAAATTGCTTGTTCAAGGCGCACAATACGTTGGCGGCGGAGACATTTCATGCGACAAAGGTTTCGGGAGGGTGATTTCGCAGAACGCGATGCGATACGCCTTGTTTGGTGTGTTGTTTTTATTTTATTGTACTTTTTACTTTCACGAGCATGCGAGGTTCCATGTCCAATCAGACAGTGACTTTTTTGGCGTAAAAGATTCCGAGATGTCCTCTAAAGCACAGCAAACCTGCATCATTCATACAGAGAACGAGCAAGAGCAAGACTGTAAGATAAGATAAGAATATTCTTTAGAGCACATGACATAAAAAATTGTAAAGATACAGAGTATAATTAAGCTGGATTGAGTTGGGAGATGAATTTATTGTATCTGCTATACAGTGTATGAGTTAAGATGTTTGGCTACATAAAATATTATGGCAGTACTCAAACGCTATAGAACTTGGTTCATGGTGGGTGAATTATCCTACTGAACGATTAGCCATCAGCCAATAGTCTTCCACAGCTGGACACGCCACAAAAACTTGCTGAATATTTAAGCCAATTTGCCAGTAGTCACCACGCTGGGCAGGCGGGTTGCTGGTCGCAGTAAAAGTTTACTGTGGTACACGATAGGATCTGTTGCCCACTTCCTGGATTTCCCTTAGACGCTTCTTACAGCACTCAGGTTAGTAGTGGTCATATCCTACACCAAGAACTACACCTGCATAACTATTTGTATTACGATTATTTGACGTGAGATCAATAAGTTTCCACAAAATACGAAGCGAGAACTTAAATTTTAATTTAGGCTAAAACGATATTATGTGTTAGCCTGAATTAAAATGATTAATGAGTAGTAGGTACTCTAGGCGAACCGTGGCCGATTATTCTTGAGATTTTATTTATCCAACCGACGATCGTGTATCGTGTTACTTGAGCTGTTATGCTTATGTCTATTAACGCGGTAAATTAATGGTTCAGGCAGTAATTGCGCGTTGCCACATACTCTTTCTAAAAGATCGTGATTGGATGTTGCATTGCTTTGCTTTATACCTTTCATTGGTAGTATCATTAAAGTTTATGCTTATTGCATTGATGTGTAATCATCAGCCATTTATCATCATCCTGATCATCAATACATTTAAGAGTTAGTCTTTTGTCGGTGTAGCATCTTCTTCGTACTCTTGTCACAAGCCAGGGCCTTGATTCTGTCAATGCATTGTAGTACAATGACAATTGCATGAATATCTACCGCAAAAATTATTGATTTTTCATGGTCATTGCTTCATGGGTTACTCAGTAAGAGCGCTGGCACGGTTCGCTAGAGGCGCGGATTTGAAACCCTCTTCTGCCCGGAATTTTACTTTCTTTGTGAAGTTTGTCATAATCTATTGATGTAACTGGGTAGGTTTGGTTCATACTTGTGATTTAGTTTGATTATTTCCATGGAAACTCATTGCAGCTAGGTACATTGAACAGAAGTTATTTTAGTATACGCAAGTACCGGGAATCTTGAAAGAGATATATGGAGTAGCGTAAAGCAATTCCATACTAAATTCCGTAGTAATGTAAAAAGTACATTCGGAAGAAAAAGTGCAGAAATCAGAAATTCATTTCAACTTAATGAATTTACATTCTGTTGAATGTCGAAATACAATGTGATATAAGCTGTCTTCAGATCGATTTTGTAATGGTGAAAAAGGCAGCGAAAAAACTCTACTCTGATCGTGATCATCTTTTCTCAAATCTTATTAAACATAATAAATAGAATAGATAGAGAACACTTTATTGCACAGAAAAACGGAAAAACAGATATTTCTTGAACTAAGAGTACAGACGGCGGCAATAATAATACAACATTTGCTATCTATTTTTTTTTCTAGCATTAAATTAATTTAAAAACCTATTTAGAGGCTAAAGCGCTTTCATTTCATTTCCGTATTAAGTGTAGGCGCACACAAGTATATAAAACCTTCTAGTCGTTAATGGTATGAAAAAACGCGTCACGTTAGCCGATCATGTATCCGTCATTGTACTATAATGAACTACAGAACCGACGACGCCCAGTTCTTTGGCAGCCTGGTCCGTCACGCATGACATCCATGTTATCTTTAATTTGGTCAAAATACGAGCAGCTTCCCGTGGCCTTTCTCTACCTCCATTTCCTCCTACGATCGACAAGTTATTACTTAGTTTGTGTTAATGATGGACATTATCAACGCCTTTTGTTTCGCCACACATTGTATATTCGCTGTATAAAGAGCACTATAACACCTAGATAGAGTGGTACTCTGCGTAGCTAGAACTTTCCATTTTCTATGTCAGATATTGCATTGATTTATAGCTTTATACCATTGAAGTGTATGCATGTACTGTATTGATGTGTAATCCTCGGTCATTATTCGTTTTAAATGACAATGACGGGCATGTTGACACCTTGGTCTATATGCAATGTTCTTTAAACATCGAATGTCTAACGACTTTCGCGCTATTGTAATCAATTAATTGTACATATTCTGTGTCGAATATAATCATAAAGGGTTCAAATTGTACTAAAAAAGGGGAAATATACGCGACCACTGTCACTCTACGTGACAAAAACTTTCCATTTTCTATGGTGGAGACAGACACCACGCACTATTTGTCACAGAAACAATTCACAATACTATCTACCTATGAAAGTTGCATTTTCTTTCGCGAAGCAAGCAAGACTGGCAGTTAAGTTTATTAGTGTAAATTTGCATAATTCCAGAGTTCATACATAAAGTCAAAATTATTTTATGTAAAGAAGAGCTGAAACTGCGACTTAATGAACGTTCGCTACAAGTTAAACATAGGTGTCCATTTCAACAATTTCTGCCAATTACAAAAACTTAAGCAACTGCCTTGAGAACACTTAATACGCCATAATTTATTTTGTAAGGTAAGATTTTATTTATTGTGGCCACGAGCACCTAGGAAGTGGTCAGCGTGGCCTGACATCGCTGCTTAATTTATATTGTGTAAGCACTGTGCGTTGAACGGCCATCCCGTTCAATAGAATAAAAATTTAAAGAAAGAAATTCTTCGTGCCGATTACGATATTATCTTTTAACTAGGTTTCCGAACTTTTGTTCAGAAAAAGCGTTCCTGCCGTCAACAAATTCGCACCTTGATTTCCTTAACGTCACTAAACAAAAATCATCAAATCCATTTTACCGCCTACCTACCATCTAACCTACAATCTCGGGCCTATGTTTGCTGAAGACACTGATTTGAATAGTTCACTAAAAAGCCCCTAGATGGCATTGTGTCGTTAGGTACTTTCTCGCGGTACGCATGAGTTTTAACTGAAGAATGACACCTTCGCTGAAAATGTGTGTATTTCGTTTAGTGACGTTAAGGAAATTAAGGTGCGAAAACAATAAACGTGGGACAAAAGGTTAGGAACCATTGTTTAAATTGCTCCATAAATTTCTTGATTCTACCATCCATCATCGATTCTACAATCAAATGATTGGAGATTTGGAGACCACGAATTGGTACAATATCTCATTCTTATTATCCGAGGTCATCAGAAAAACTTGGGCGCAATCAGTTGTGCCAATTCCACCATTCAAACTAATCCCGTTGTGTCACTATATTTAGTTCACAACTTCAAACAGTTAAGAACGGCGTTCAATAGGAGAAGTTTCAACTTAGTTTAGTTATTCTCGTTATCAAAAGGTATGCTTTGAGCTCAGGGTAAGGTGATTGTGTTATGTGGAATTTGTTGTATGTTGTAACTATGAAAGGGTCTCAGTAACTTCCATCCATCTCCGAAGCATTTACCAGTGACACGGTTCATTGCGGTGCGGCGCGATTGCGTGAGAATTGCGCAGACGACTCTGCGGCGGTATTTTCATTAAAGGAGCCGTCTCATTAAGTCGCTGAGCATGCATCGGGCGCGGCCGAGGCCGAGGCGAGGCAATTAAAGGTCCATCCACATTACAACGCGCCGGCGACCGTGCGGGGCGCCACGATATCAATGTAAAATGATCCTTAAACCTAGAAGGTTAAACTACCCGGTGAAGTTTGGCAACCACTGACGTCACGGCTCGACGGACACGTTCATGCTTTTTAGGGCTCCGTACCAGGGCCTAGATTCTGTTAATGCATTGTAGTAACATGACAACTGCATGAACATGGCGGTTTCATTCCATGGCTGCTTTAAGTCTACGCGGGCACACGTATCAAACCTTCTAGGCGTCAATGGTATGAAAAAACACGTCACGTGACCCGACAGTGTACCTGTCATTATACTACAATGCACTAACAGAATCGAGGCCCAGAAGGGTGCCAAACAGGACTCTATTATTTTGCCCACGACAACGCCCCTGTCTGTCTTTCCATCTGTCTAACCTACGCCATTGGAAACATAACTTGTAAAAAAACGAAGTCTCGCAAATCAGTTCTTCTAGCGTAAAAAGTTGTGAGATCCACGTAATACTAAGTCGGCTAATTTATTCGATAAATGGATTGACTTGGCATTGTATTTTCGTGCGATGGCCAAGTCAATGCATATATTGAATAAATTAACCGACTTGGTATTACGTGCATCTCACAACTTTTTACGGTAGAAGAACTGAGTTGCGGGACTTGGTTTATTTACAAGTTATGTTTTTAATGTCATCTCATTTGTTTTTGTTAGTGTTCGTTCATGGCAATTTCGGGCAATTTAGTCTACTTAATACTTTGCGGGATTTTGGTACAACTTAATAAGATATGTCCCATTCTTGCTTTTTCATTCCGTTGACCATTTTACAAGTTATCTTTGAACATAATTATATCTAGGTACCTATCTAAACCTATTATTTAATTATATTATACATATACAGGTACACTGATTCATTCACTGCAAATGTAACTTCGTAATCCTATATCTAGGTGTATCTAGAAAACTGGACCGAAATTGCAAAATATTTTAGTTTTTCCTTGATTTATACACTAAACCGTAATTGTATTCTAAATTTGAAGCTTCTACGTCTGCTAGAAGTGCCTTAGAGTTTTGATGATCGGTCAGTCAGTGAGTGACAAAATTAAGAACTTTGACTAGTTATCATTCTTAAACTACTCGTTCAAATTGAATGAAATTTGAAATATACCGTGTTTATACAATGCCTGCCTTGTTAGGTACTTAAAATGCAAGCTTCTAGTTTTAGCCAAAACGAAGTTATAGGGGGTCGAAAATGGCCTGAACTGCTTCGGGAAAGGGATGGTATGGCCGTGCCGCTTAGCGACTTGGCGGGGGCACTGCCGTGCCCCCAGATAAAGGGTTTTAACCGTAAGAAGTAGCTAAGTGAACTTTTCACATAATATTCTTTAGGATGGGCTAATTGCCCAACAAAACAATTGTTGTCTAACCTTTAGGGATTATTTTCGGACGGCTGGATGGGCGAGGATGGCCAAGGGCAGAATGAAGAAGCGTGTCTTCGAGGAGGCATAATCCAGCAGTTGACGTATATGGGCTGATGAATAGCACTGGAATGGAGTTCCATTCGCTACCGAAATTTACCCTATAAGCGAGGACCAAGCCAAGTTGGCACTTCAACCCTGGGCCTAGAGTCATACGGAAAATTACGTTTTATGTCGCAATCTCGGAACGTTCAGTACGTTGCCTACAGAGTGAGTCTCTTAAATGCATAGGTTCAAATTAATTGTTCCATTCATTACAAATTTACAAATACAGGGCACCCTCCTTGTTAGTATAGAAGTACCTCTGTCAGTAGGGCTCGCTCTTCCACAAATATACAATTACTAATTAAAATATACGTAACCTAGTATTAAAGATATTACATGCAATATATGTTTGTGTGTGTGTGTGTGTGTGTGTGTGTGTGTGTGTGTGTGTGTGTGTGTGTGTGTGTGTGTGTGTGTGTGCGTGTGCGTGTGCGTTGCGCGTGTGCGTGCGTGCGTGCGTGCGTGAGTGCGTGCGTGCGTGCATGCGTGCGTACGTGCGTGCGTGCCTGCGTACGTGCGTGTGTGTGTGTGCGTTTTCAATAGAGTCCAATACGGTCCATCAATAGATTAGTACGGTAATGGCTGTTTCATTGATACTATTGGTAGTCTAGTAACCAAAGGCATTCCAATGGTATAACCCCATATTGCTAAGCAGGCTATTAAATATAGGCAAATAACAGCTATTGTGCTTATTGGAGCGGCGGAGCGGTAGAACGCTGGCTTTTCATTCGGTCGTGGGTTCGAATCCCGGCATGGACTTTGTTTTCTAAGTTACGTACGTTTGTGAAGTTATAGTCGCAATACCACTCGCTAACGTGAGGGAAAACATCGTGAGAAAACCCGAGTGTCTGAGGTGTTCACATGCCTCAGCGCTTCAAACTGCCAATACACGGTGGGCACGCGTCGCGATTAAGCCCATTCTCTGTCTCTGAGAGAAGGGCTGTGCCCTGCAGTGGGACGTATATACGTATTATATAAGTCTGTTGAAAAACTATGTGTGTATTAACTCTCGGGCCTGGTCGAGTGGACGCGTGTCAAGGTTGGTGAATTTGACAGTACCATTAATATATCACCTCGGAGCTAAAGAAAAATAATTCGATGCAGTGAGCTTCAAGAGTACGAGTCGTTTTGGTCTGGGGCCAATGAGGCGCGCGGAAATTATTACGCTGTTCCATTCCGGTTCATTTGTGACGCGGAGTTTCCGTCGGCACCTCGGCAAGCTAGAGGAGTCTTGGGTCGCCTGTTCTAACAGCATACACCGTATGTAACCGTGAGGGAAACCCTCGTGAGGAAAGCTGCTGTCTCGATAAAGATGGTGCTCATTAGGTTCGAAAAATCGCCAAAATCACGGCACATAATAAACGCCCCGTTAAGCAAATACTCTTATCTCTCTCTTAGAGAGAGAAAATATGGCCAGGCCTGTGCTTTGAAGAGGGACATATACAAGGTAACCTGTTACATGAATATACGTTAATCGATATCTTTTTGCGCAACATATCCGTTATGTCGTAATAAAAGGATTTTATAATAATAACTAGCTAACCAGGCAAACGTGGTTTTGCCATATTAATTAGCCTACGACCTTTTCTCAGACCAACCAAATACCCACAAAAACATTCATACAAATCGGTGAAGGCGTTTCGGAGGAGTTGGATAATGCTGCGTCTACATCAGCGGGCTGCGGCGAATATTCGCGTTAACGAATGTGGCCGTGGTGAGTGTCGTGAGTGTGGCCTGGTTCATCGTTGCAACGCGTAGTATTCGGACGAAGACGATGTACTATGCACTGTCGGTAAACTGGCGCGCACCAAAGGTATTTGTCGCGACAATATTCGCTTGGGTGGCTACACCTACGTCACTTCATTATCGTCCAGACTTTCTAGCGGGATGGACGTGCTTGTGTTTTTTGTACACTATGGAGTGGAGTAACGAAAACGTGTTGGAGTTCATTCAGTTTTATGAAACGGAGACTATTGTATGGATTATTTTGTAACTGATACTAGTACAATTGTAATAAATAATAATTTACCGACATAGAATGCAACGCCACTGAAGTAGTGGCCATTTTGAATTAACAGCCTACGTCTTGCCACCCAACAGCGAACAACACAATCCAGCCCAGCGCGATGAAATGTCGCGTTGGCGAGCTAAAAACATCACACGTGATGATGTAGACAAGAACATCGCGTTAGCCTGTACACAATGTTTTTAGCGCGTCAACGCGAGACGAATCTTCGCCCGCTAATATAGACGCAGCATGACAAACACTGCTGTACCCATAACTATAACTAAACTAAGATCATCATCATTATCAGCCATTTGACGCCCACTGCAGGACATAGGCCTCCCTCATGGTTTTCGTAACAATGAGGAGGTTTTACCATAATCGGAACGCTTGGCAGGCGGGTTGGCGATCGCAGTATGTGGTTGGAATCTCAGGAAGACGCTGCTGCCCATCTCCTGGTAATTTATTTCCTTAGTCGCCTTCTACGACATCCACGGTAGGAAATGGAGTGACACTATTCTTAATCGGAATTGGCAAAATTGACTCTAATATTTTTTATCCTATAAGTTTGTCAATTCTGTTTTTTCTCCTCAAATAAATAATAATAAATAATAATCTGGCGCCACACGGGCCTAACTAAGTATACGACGGGCGAAATCTCTCAACACATCCTGCTGCCTCAGCACTTTAGTGGCACATTTTCACACTCTGGGAAAACCAATTGGAATTTAATTTGTGAGTTTACACAGCGTAAAGAGAGTCCCGCAAGCAACTGAAACGTTCAAGCGGCATTTTCAATACCGCTGGCAGCGCCTTATTTCACAACTCGTTAAGACTTACTGAATAATTGAGAGAGGCATTTTAATCAGTTCCAAATGGATTCGTGTTAACTGAGAAATATCAAAAAATATTTTGCGTAATTTTTTAGTACCCACTACCTTTTTACAACTGAGATAAGTTCTCAGTTAATTGCTAATGAATCATTTTGAAACTCGAAACGTAGACAGTGAATTTTAGATTTGTCGTTTATCGTAACCTTCAGCAAAAGACTAGACAGAAAAGTCTCGACAGAAAAAAGACAAAACGGAAAAAAAATACAATTTTTTTTATTTGCTGATCTAAATCTACCAAATAGAATTTCTTTGCAATTCAAGACAACACTTTGTTTGTTTCTATATCTGCCGGCCTGCTATATGAATATGCATGTTATACAATACACGTATGTAGTCAACGTGCTGTCGACCTTTGAAATCTGGGTCCTTATTATGAAGCAGCGATATGTTCGGAAGGGTCGCAACGTCGCGCTTGAGCCCGACAATTCACTCGAATCTAGCGACAAATACGGTTCTTTTTTGTTTAATCGAGTTAATAGTTTTAATAAAAAAATACTGTTTAATTAAACTTAAACAACAATTTATTATTTAAGGTTAAATTCAATATAAAATAACTCCTCCCCTGGCTCGAACACATGCGGAGATCCTCCTGGGCATGCTGAGGATCAAGTTATCCAGCATTTCCTGGGGTAACCTATCCCATTCTTCAATAGCGGCTTCCCTGAGCTCTGGAACTGTCTGGGGACGTGGCTCACGGTTCCATACAGCTCGTTTAAGAGCATCCCACGCGTGCTCTATTGGGTTTAAGTCGGGCGAGCCGGCAGGCCAGTCTAAACGTGTGATATCGTATTCTTGAAGAGCAGCATTGACTCGTTGAGCTCGATGTGCGGGCGCATTATCATCGACCAGTACAAATTGGTGCCCATGGTTTACTCGGAATGGTCTGACGATATCATCAATAACAACTGCTTTGTACATGTCTGCTGTCATGTAGCCCCGATACGGGATCAAAGGCGTTCTAGCTCCAATCATAATGCCACCCCAAAAGGACACCGATTTTCCGCCTTGCTGAACTGTTCCAGTGGCAGTTCTTTGTCTTTCACGGTCGCCTGGTCTTCTCCAGACACGGACACGTCGGTTATCTGGATGAGTGCTGATTCGGGATTCGTCAACGAAGAGACAGTTTTGCCAAATGTTTTCTTCCTAACCTTCTTCATTTTGCCGAAGTCTAGCCCACTGCAATCTTCGTTGTTGACGTTGCCGGGAATTGAGCGGAGCTCGCCAAGACCTCCGTGCTCGTAATCCAGCGTGGTGCAAGCAATTGCGAACGGTCTGCGTGCTAACTTCAAGCTCAGAGGCGGCCCTGACTTCTGCTTTTATTTTAGTGGCGTTGATTGTTGGATCACGGGCTGCCAGCAATCTAATATAGCGCTTTTGGGCAGCTGTCAAAACAGTTGGGCGACCGCTGCGCGGTCGGTCAGTTAAATTCCCCATTCCGTGGTACCTCTGCAACGTAGCCACGACACAGGATTGGGATATAGCAAGTCTGCGTACTAGTACTCTCGTGGTGTATCCTTCTTCCCTCAAAGTTACTTATTTCCTCAAAGTTACGGTATTCTTGCTCGTAAAACCTCTGATAATCCTCTTGGCATTTTTTCAATCACAACTTTCCGCAAAAAATATCTTGAATTGGTTATAATTGACTAAATCAGATTTCTGAATGAGCTTAAGCTAGGACTGAAAGCCTTTTAATATGAAAAAACAACTGAACGTCATTGTTTTGTGTTCTAATTCTTTATTTTTAAATAAAGAATCTAAAAAGAAGAAAAAATCATAATATAATCTACAGTAACAAAAAAGATTTTTTCACTTCTCATGCTCTAAAAGTTCGTCTTTATGTCGTGCGTAGGCGACATAAAGTCGCTTTTTATGCTCTAGAGCATAAAGTAAAATCTTCGTCGAAGACCAAGGCAATCGCTGCAACAGCCACACGAACATCTTTAACTTCATACAACAACCTCTTTATTTTATTTCGTTTCGTTCGTATTCTAAGACCAAGGCAAAGATACCAACAGCTTTAAATATTTCTCATTGCTCTAATGTAACTTTCAATTTTAATTAAATTAGCATTTACTATATTTACATGTTGCTGTTTCATTTCCTCGCAATCGAAGTGAAAAGTAGAGTGTACAACTCGTCCATAAAACCCATTTTACACTCGACTTTATATCTATCCTCGCTCGCAAGCTCGCTCGGATGGATAAACGTCTCGAGTAAAATGGTGCGTTTTATGCACTTGTTGTACAATCTACTATTTCACTTCTCATGCTCTAAAAGTTCGTCTTTATGTCGTGCGTAGGCGACATAAAGTCGCTTTTTATGCTCTAGAGCATAAAGTAAAATCTTCGTCGAAGACCAAGGCAATCGCTGCAACAGCCACACGAACATCTTTAACTTCATACAACAACCTCTTTATTTTATTATGGAGAAGCCCCGCATTGCAATTCGAAATTCGAATTGTTGTTCGAAACTCACCTCTTTTTTTTCTTTTTTTTCTGAAATACTGTGTCCTGTGACCGCGCGAAACACCAACAAAAAAAAGAAAAAAAGGCGCGAATTGCAAATACGAATTTAAAAGTTATATTCAATTTAAGTTGCTAAGCCGTAAAAGAGTGTGGACTTCTATATTTACATGTTGCTGTTTCATTTCCTCGCAATCGAAGTGAAAAGTAGAGTGTACAACTCGTCCATAAAACCCATTTTACACTCGACTTTATATCTATCCTCGCTCGCAAGCTCGCTCGGATGGATAAACGTCTCGAGTAAAATGGTGCGTTTTATGCACTTGTTGTACAATCTACTATTTTTTTATGTGTGTATGTGAATAGGTATTCGAACATAATATCGCTGCTTCATAATAAGGGCCCTGAACCTATCATTTTCGTTGCAATAAATTTTTGGCCATCCCTTCATTTCTCACGTTTGTACAAATATTTACGTCCCGACGGCGGCATTGCCGCAACTTATTGTTTGCGTCATAATTTTCTAAGAATAACGTTACTTGGTATATAGTGCATGCTGCATGCGTGTACGTGTTTATGTACTGTCAACTGTAGATAGATAGATAGAGAACACTTTATTGTACATAAAAAAGGAAATTGCACAGATATTTATTAACCAACGAGTACACACGGCGACCTTATCCCTAAAATTATCTCTTCCAGACAACCTTTGGATGGACCGGACCAATACATTGGAGAAGGAAGTAGATGTACAAACAAAGAATAATAACAACTTCAGAGGTATATGAATTATACATGCCTAATTAAGAAAGTCAATATATAAAATATCAACAGATACATACAAATAATATACACAAACAAAAAAATACTGGACTGAACTAGGCAGACCAATACGGAAAAGATACGTCATGTTACGTTAAGTAAGGATAAACAGTACATCACATGACTGTGCTACCAAATATTTTTGACACCGCGCCAAAATAAATTAAACACGTTTTAATCTATTAAGTACCTTATCTCTGTAAATTAGTGGTGTGCAATGCAATAAAGAGTTATCTATCTATCTCTGCTAGACCAGCGAGGCAGATAAGACCAACTAGGCAGTCAAGACCCACACTAGGCAGTCAAAGCCCAAGTCTAAATAAGAACCCTTAACCAAAGCCCTCATTTTAAAGATTGATCCGCAGTCCAAAATGTCTTGATTATCGAAATAACTTTTACACAACACAATCACTTGTCTCGATCCCAAACTCGGATACCCTGCTTGGATCATTCTCATTAGTTCTATTGGACAGAACTACTAAGACTTTTTTTTTCCCCCATTAGTTGTTACCAGACAAGGACATTACAAATATGGAAATACACCCAGACTAAGGCAATTTGTACAAATCAAGTAAGGCCGCCTCCAGGCGGAATTGAACACACGACCTCGGTTTTGGTAGCCAATCGGAGATCTCACGTCTAACTAAGAAACTGCTATAAGCAATAAGGCCGCCAATTGTACTGTAGCTTTGTAAACATTTTATGTTTGCTTTTTCCTGGTGTACAATAAGCAAGCAAGCAATCAGAATCCTCCTCCTTCTTTTTTGTGTGCCGTCTCATATCAACCAATTCGGCTATTAGAATCCTCCACTAAGTCCAAAATTGGAATATTAATCCGCAGTCGTATGTACAAATTACTTTACGCGAATGAATCATCATCATCAACCCATTATGTCCCCACCGAGGGGCACGGGTCTCTTCCCTAAGGAAGGTATAGGCCATACTCCACCACGGGGGCCAAGTCCGGATTGGTGGAGGCTTGTAGACTAGTGGCTCGTCTACTGTCAGAAGTTGTCAAGCCGCCCTAAGGCCTCTGACTTGGCTTAACGACTGCCATCTATCGACGGCAGCCGGCACCAACAGCTTAACGTGCCTTGCGAAGTACGGAACCGCTCGGAAAAATGCCACTAGCGTTAGGCATAGACGGCGACCCATCCATGCACTGAACGCGCCCTGTGTTGCTTAACCTTCGTGATCGTTTAAGATCACTCAGGCAGCCGGGGCTACGAGCGATTAACACGAAAATTTAATACGCGAATGAATGAAATGACGCAACTCATATCGCCGAATCTGTTAAGCTTCTGTGGTGAATATAATATCACGCTCAGTACGAGCTAATTAGTATTATTGACTATTGATATGCGTTTGCATTGTAAATTAAACTTCTCAAATGGCTGGTTTCGTTTACTGCTGTATAAACTCTTCGTCAAATGACGTTGAGAGACCACAAAAACATCATAGAGCACAACTAATTTTATTATATTATAGAGGTTCAAAGTTAAACTTCTTTTTCTCATATTTATGCAGAAATACATCTAGTATCGAGAACCGAATATTTCTTCCTAAGGAATCTTACCAAGATTTTCACAATTTCCTTTAGATAGAATTTGACATTTCAAAACAAAATGTGTTCAAAACATCGGAGTTCGGGACACATTCTTACGCTTGGTGCCATAAGAAACGTTGAAAATTACGTGCTAATATTTTTGATATTTTAATAACACAATTTTCACAAGGTCTCATCATGCGAGCACATTCTCAGAAAAGATTCTCCCCGGCCCATCTCTAATGAAGTCTGCTGGCTCTAGATTCTACAGGGTTATTCCTATTTTTAAATACTCAATTCCAAAAACAGAGTCTGTTATTTACGTAGTGGGTTCTAAAGTGGTAACTGCTTATGTAATAAATGAACTGTTCTTTTAAAGACGCTTGGCTTGAACAATCCTCCTGGTAGAACCGCTAGCAATTACGGAATTCACGGTCTTATGAATTGCCATCCCTCATGTAACGTTATTGTACCCATTACGTAAACTGACTAGGACGAGTGCCATTTAAAAGTAAACATTGTTATACCATAGATTTTTTGTGAACAAGGATTAAAACCAGCGCTTGCAAAAAGATCTTTCAATCCACTTGTATTTTGAAGCAGCAATTACACCCTTGTAATGCTTGTTATGCTCGACATAAAGGCCATAATTAATTAGCTTATGACTATTTATGTCCGTGATACATTACAAATAGGTTATGAATAATAATTATCGCGGAAACTGTCGGCCTTTCTATTGAATTTGACATTTACGTGCGCTTTCAGCGGCTGCATGGTCAATCTGAAATTTTATTACTTTAGAGATTTTTTTATTAATTTAATTATTTATTATTGGCTATCAATCACAAACATTTTTATGTGACACCCATGTGTCACGAAGTACAGTAGTAGCTTAGCTTGCCATAAAAGCTGTAAAACGACACAAGAGAAATACGAATATAACAAAGAATATAAGATAGTAAGCCTTAACTAAACTACACATCAAATAAACCAAGCGTAACAACAAAACAATCTATTTTGCCTAACTTAAAGTAAATTATTACATGGCAGATTCATTAATTAGGCTGACAGAACTTCAATTTGATCACTATTTACGTGACAGTGATCAAATTGAGGTTCTTGAGCCTGAATTCTTAAGCCGGGTCCTCTGCTCTTGTTCTCTATGGAACATTACACAAACACTGCGTTCACAATGCACACAGCATTGTTTTTATTAACAAAATAAAAATAATTAAAATGTTTGGCGCGTCGAAAACGGATTATTTTGTGTACCTACCTAATGATTATCAGCAGGAGGGTTGCCTATAGGTACATATTTAATACTGTGCCGTTTTACACTAATGGACTGCTCTATTGGACGATAATAACGGTACGTAACTACAAATTTTCTTTCGTACAAACCAAGTCCGAAACGTACATGTAAATGTATGAAACTAAAAATTGTAAGGGTTATGGTTACCGTACAATGTGAAAACTTTTAATCTCGGTAACACTGCTGAGAGTTTTGAGAGCTACCGTAGTTGTGTCATCCCTGCATATTTTTGACACAAAATGAGTCTTGTAGAAATCAGATGTTTAAAAAAAATGCGAACGTATATTTAGCATCAAAGAGTGTGTCAAAGGAGTGAAATTCTGGCAGTCACCGTTTTTATTTAAAAACCCGCTGTGAAAATAGGAAAACAGATTTTCTATTTTCAAACTTCTGAAATAGATCACGGAGGTAAAGCGTAAAACAGTTGCGTGGGAAGCAAATAGTGTTTATTTTGCGGCGAAAGTCGTAAACATTGTCGGAAATGACAGTTTTTCCAACGCCTTTTTTTGTCACGGCTTAGTAATCCTATTTACCGACGATAATTATGTAAATTTTTTAAACTCCTTTCCAAAACTCCTCCTTTATTTCGGAACTTCGGGATATAGACTCGACTTTTCCAGCCGCTGAAAAGTTTTAAGTTTATTTATTACGTAAAACAATTGAAGGGGTTATGATCAAGTAATAAGAAATGTCATATATACAGGACGTTGAAATAAGGCTTATTTGTTGTTACATAGAGGAGAGCCGAGCCGCCCATCCCATCCCGACTGACCGGATTATATTTATATTGCGGTATTAATTGTCGGCCTAATCTCACCTGTTTGTGGCCACCTCCTGCCAACCCATTAGTAAGTTCATGAGGTCATCCCACCAGGTGGTGTCACCATCGCTTGGGCTTCGCTCGGATATTGCAAACTGGCCACGTTTGCGATATCCGTCGCGTGGAACCCAGTCAGTGGCGATTTTTGTTGACCTGTCTGGGACCATAAGACTAACATGGCCCACCCAATTCCACTTCAGCTCAGCGTTCGTAGCTCCGACATCGACAATCTTGCTTCTAAAGTGTTGTGTTTCGGATTCCTTCAATCCTCTTTACACCCAGTACACTGCGCTCCATTGCCCGCTGGCAAACCTTAAGTCTGGACTTCTGTTGTTCGGCCAAAGACCAGATCTGAGCACCGTAAGATAGAATAGCAGGAAACCCATGTCGACGAGTTTTCGATACCTCCACGCGTTCCCGAGATAAAGGGTCTTGACAGACGGACGGACGGACGGACGGACAACGAAGTGATCCTATAAGGGTTCTGTCTTTCCTTTTGAGATACGGAACCCTAAAAGTAAAAAAGATCGAGAGCAAACTGTTGAATAATAAGCCTTGCAAATAAACTCCAACTTTACAACTGGCCCACCACATGCCTGATAAAAGATAAGCACTTCGGTTATCGCGTTCACATAAGAATATGACACTTCATTAATCACTTTCCTGCGAGAAACATAATTGTCATCGCCATTTGTGTTCGACACTCGAACTTATTGAGACTGCTGTAAGGTAACTCTGACAATCGCTGCCTATACGTATATAAAACATTACACTTCCGCAGCATGTATTTTGTTACCTAGGCCATAGAGCCTTTTGTCGAGTTGACAGCACCGCTTTGCGGCCGACCGGCTGCGAATCCCTGTCATACTAACACCACTGAAACGTTTCGTGCGGACACCACGCACACAGACGCAGCCCGGATCGATACAGGGGGAGGAGGGCGTTGCCACAAAGGGGATGAATTTAAATTATTCACATCGGGTATAGTATAACTGTGTGCCATCTTTAACAAACAAATTACATATGTATGCGCCCGATACAAATTACACCTAATAACTCGATACAGGGTCCGCTGGGCATTCAATTAGAAGTTTTAGGATAAGCGACGCGGCTCGCATCCGTAATTGCCCTCCCTTCCCACTCTCCCGGCACTTCGCTAATTAAACCAATTTCAACTGTAATTGAAGCTCATTTGAAATCATGACACATTTCCCCGCTACCGCCGCCGCCGAATTAAACGAGGTAACCGTGATTAACTTTGATCCTTGAATGCTTCTATAGCCTCGCTATTCAGCGTTCAGTTATTAGCTGTGACATTAGAGAGCGGGCTAGTGACGAGTACAGCCACGAAGCAGCTCCAAATCAACCCTGTCCAATCAGATTACTTCATCGACCTAGCTAGAGTAAATTTAATGTAATAATTGAGTTGGGTTAGATACCATTTGAGATATAATAATAACTATAATCAGCATTCGATGCGCTTACTCAACTCTATTGAGAGCTGAAGTCGGCTATCGCAATTCATCTTGTGTCAAGAAACCAAAGTGGCATTTTGTACGGTGGCTTTAATCTCCATCGTGGCGCTAAACGTCGCGGCTGCCACAAACTAAGAAGTGCCGTGTGCTTATAAGGGGGAGAGAGATTGAATATTGATTCCCAAGTTGGCTCGACAGCCATCTTCGTGAGTAAGGAAGGAGATATTGCGACAGGAAAGGAGCAGTGCGTCAAGATTATGGCTTGTAATGTTCGTCCCAAGTTTACTGTTCGCTATTGGGAATTGTTCGTAAATTTGCTGTTTTAAAATATAAAAACATTTTCTTTCGTGATTAGAACATGATTCCGTCTGTTGTCGAATATTTTCTCGAGGCGTCGATGTAGATAGAATACTGATTAGATCTTTGAAAACATCCAGATGTTTTGTTATAATTGTTAAAATATATGTACTTTCAAAACTGTCAACGACTATATTGTCCTGCAATTCACTGCATCTAAAGGTTGTCTGGTAGAGATCGCTCTAAGCGATAAGACCGCCAATTGTATACCACTACTTAGATATTATAAAAAACTATTTGTAATTCTTTCTCCAGGTTGTGCAATAAAGTGTTCTCTATCTATCTATCTGTTACGTAGAAAGAACTTTGCCATCTTTTCCAAATTAACCAAGAAAACATATAATTTCTTACTTTACTTAGATATAACAGAATGTCTCGTAAGATTTCACTTTGGGAAAAAAGTGACGGAAGACGAGTAATTGACATGATATTTTTTGTACTTTTGTTAATTTCGTGTTTTGTTAATTATTTCTGTAATATAGTTCAGAAACGCACATTTTATGAATTAGCATAGTATTCGAATTAATTAACCAATATTTGAGAATCTCAATATTCCAATAACAAACCGGGCAGTCAATATGCACTCATAAAACTCTAAGTTATTCTCCCTCCATTATTAAACGACTGTTTTACGGCTCTTGTTTCAATTTAAAGTTTCAATTCACATAGCATACAAGATGTAAATAGTCTAAAATAATTTGGCTATCAAAAATGTAGCAAATAGGTTCTAGTATACTTACTTGCTACATTTTCCACAATATTTTTATGTACTTACCTAGATTTGCATGCTCTAGGTATTTACTCATTAAGATTACAAAACCTCCTTAAGATTTTGCATGTACCGCCGTAACTGTAAGGTAATCAGCCACATCTAATCCTTCCCCCACGGGACAGGCTCTGCCTAGTGTGGGGGTCAGCAAATGTTTAAATGTTACCTTTAAAATGGCAATAAATACTTTTTACTTTTTACTTTTACTTTTACTTGTATGACTGGAAAGCGATACCGATATTTTTATTATGTTCAGTGGTGAACTGAACCCTCTTCGACTGCAATGCCACTAAAACTTCACCGTATATTACGAAGCGGCGGGCTAGTGTGCAATTAATATCGGTGTAATTAGGATGTGCGCCGACTGGGAGCAAGGCCCCGGGGCGCCCTAACTAATGCCGTTTGCACCGCGCATTACGCCGCCACTCTACCGGAGTCTCGCTTATTGTGTCACGAACAATTGCCTCCACAATAAATATCTCGGCCAATTGATTAACATTAATTGAGTCTATCGCTCAGATAACTTGTCTGGCCGCCGTCAACCTTTGCACGATTTATGTTTACAGTTACGTCAACTTAACGGTGCCGGTCAACTCGCTGGCGGCGTTTGCTTGACAATGACGGCTCGTAGACTCGATTCCGTCGAATCGAATTAACGTTTCAATTCGCACCCGAGTCCTATCGTCACGTACGTTTCGAATGGCAGTTTTTTACGGGTTTTCCCTTCCTTTTACAACTAAATTCCCCAGGCGGCTGTCATAAACTCATTTAAGTTGCGCGGTCTTTTCCGCGGTCGACTCGGTCGGGCGATGGGTCGACGGTTGAGTCACTGAGTCGAGCGCCTGGTCTGTGGACCAGTCCGGTTCGTAAGGCAGTCGGGTTCACAGCCGCCGGTGTATTCAGCAGCTGTCGCTACCTGGCGGCCTTTGTTCGCGTGGAAAGTTTCGCCGGGCGCGTTCAATGCGTCGTCGGATTTGTCGCGGTAGACGTCCGCAACGCATGGCGGGGCAGTTATTATGAGTTGTGGAGCCAATGCAGGCAAGAGTTGCTGCCTCGTTATGCTCAATGATAAACTTTCAATACTCGCTTAAGCGTCTCGGAAAGAACTTCGCCTTGCGTTATGAACCTATCTTGCATATTGATCGTTCGCTCTCCATTGCCCTTGTGTGTTCTAGGGCATGTAGAAGCAATTCTCGGCTATTGCGCATCCCAAAGTCTCAGACCCATCTGATCCAGCTCGCTCGTTACAAATAAACCTTTTGTGTCAATTTGAGACCGATCGTTCACAGTCCAATAAATTATTTTTTCAACACTATCCGGAATCCTACAAACATTGGGGAGACGTGTTTTTTTTTTCTCGCCACCTTTTTTATGAGCGGTTGTTTTGCCCTCTCTTGTGCCCGTGTTGTTTACTAATGGATTCAGTTGGGTTCAACTTTAAAGATAACCATTTTGGGGGCTGTTTTTTTTTACATCCCTGCGACTCCGTAATTCCACGTGAAGCTGTTTCAAAGATATTTTTTGCCGACGGAAATGCGAGAATGTTGTTGATGGAGATTAAAATATATTTTGTTGATCTTTCGGCTTAATCCGTTGGCGTTGGCGGATGGCTGCGCCGCGGAGCATACAAACACAATTTTGTTTCTGTTTGCGCTAGGGTCGGGCCCTGATTCGGTCGGTTTGCTTTATTCATTCGTGTGGCTTCCAATTTGTTTCGCCATGTGCGAGAGACAAAGGAGTGAATTGGCTCTATCCGTTGCGCCGTGCCTTGTTCGGTAATACTCATCGGCTTTAATTTGACTTCATCGACATCAATCGTGCCTTTTACGGAAACGTGTTAATTATTAACTTAAATAATACGCGTGAAAAACTTTGAGTTATCTATGTATTATACTATTGCATCGTAGTCGGCAATGACGTTGCCGTTTTATTGAGTACGACTCTTTATAAAAGTAAGTAGTTCTTCGTAAGAAAACATGTGTTCAGGAATCTACCTCAGCGTTCGCGTGGTAATTAAGCCTATACTCTGACTCTCTCTCTCTGAGAAAAGGGATGTGCCCAAAGTGGGGTGTATACACCTAGAGGCTGCTTATGTATACGTACCACTTACGACGAGCCCCATCTATGCTGAGACAGGGACAGAGAAAAAATAGAGAAAAAAAGAGATATATATATAGAGAAGATGATATGGAACACCTACACGTGTACCGCGACGCAAATTCATAAGTGGCCAACTTCACAAAATTCCACAGCCAAACCTTCGTAATTGGTGTCGAATCAATCACCGTTCAGTGCAGTGCAGAACCCAATATCCTCCCAAGTAACAATCGCGTATCTGCCGCTGGGCAATAACATAAATTGTCACGAGCGAGCGGGCTCCCTCGCCGCGTCCCATTGTGAAGTCCAAGTCTTGTCTATTGCCAGTTGCTACTCTCCTGGGCCCTGCGTCCCTTTGTATAGGTACAGGGCTACGTCATTCATCGAGAGAATTCGTCTGTGTGTGTGGGACGTAGGTACAGTACAGCCCTAGGTTCTGTTAATGCAAAGGTGGCGAGAAACCATTGTCAAGCCAGTGTCTTTGACAGATGTTTTTATCGGATTGCCTCTAAAAGTTAATTCGCACACGGCAAGTATGCCGTTTTAGCCACTTTTTGGCTAGAGCTAGCGGTATTTCAACGGGCGGGTTTAGCTATAAACTGTTTTAGCCAAATTAAACTAAGTGTGATTTTTTTTGTATACCTACCTAAATCTTTGAATTCAGCAGTAATATGAATATTAATAAAATATATATCCATCTTTATTTTACATTTTTATCCAAGCCTCCATCGCAATTATTTTAGCCACTTGTAGCCGAATTATGAAATCTTTAATACGAATACGAATCTAGCAAAATTTCCCTCTGGCATAGCTAAACTAGATTCGGCGGCAACACTGCAAGTATTTGTGATGCTAGCGTACAAAGTCAGTGGTTTTCCTTAACAAACAAACAAACTTTTGCCTTAACAGAACAATCCTCCAGGTCGGTGTCGTGTTGACTGATTTGACTGTTACACATTTAGAAGAAGAAAAAACTGCCATAGGTCTCCAAGAACCAAATATCACAAAACGCTCTGGTTTTAGGACAGGAAATTGCGTTGGCTGAGGCCTTTTATCCTAAATTTGCGCATGTAGGATGGTTCGTGTAGTGTATATGGACCTTTAGTCATGCACGACCATAAAACGACGTACGGGCAGCATTAAAATACTCTTTATTACTACAACGGCAATCAAAGATAACGCACGCAATCAAATATATGCACGACGGAGCATAATAAGCTGCCAAGCGCGAGGTGGACTCGCGTGTGGAGGTACAGTACAGCATGATCTTTTAGGTTACCTAGAGGCGAGCGGCAAAACCTAGTTGAGGCGTAAAATTCAAATGTGTGCCTGACGCGGCTATTTCATGCCACTCCGGGCGTGACTTGTTTGTGGATGCGGATACTGTTGCAGGTCTTCGGCCGAGAAGGGAACTCTCTTCCGGTCAAAATACGAATTTTCGCGTGCGAAGGTGCCTATTTTAATGTTTGGAATCATGAGAAACCTTCTGGAGCCTCTTTAACGCGACATCCATGAGCATTCAGAGGTCAACAGTACATATTTTAAAAGTGTCTGTCCATTCAATTTTATGTATTTGGAGAAAATACAAACACATATAATAAATATTTTTACTTTTAAACTTGTTAAGTATATTACTTTTGTCTGAAGTTGGTTTTTCTCTTTATTGTTTGTTACTTATCTAACTAAAGTACTAACAGTAACGGTACTGCATAGCACTAGCAATAGGTTAAGTTCGTATTTTTAAAAGTAGGTATGCATGCTGTGGTTGTTATTTGTAGTTAGTACACATTCCTTGCAATGTTTTAATGAAAACGCTTAACTAATCCGTCAATAACACAAATTAACAAAAAAAAAATGGAAATAGGCTTATCTGTCCTAGTCCTATGGAATATTTCTCGCTTATAGTTAAAACATGCAGTGTAATAGCTGGAGGCGGATTGTTTGTAAGCGAGGCAAAATCTAGTAAGTAGACTGTAGTGAAAATAAAATCTTCTTTAGAATATATTGTGAAATCATCTTCTCATAAGCGAGGCAAAATCTAGTAAGTAGACTGTAGTGAAAATAAAATCTTCTTTAGAATATATTGTGAAATCATCTTCTCATAAGCGAGGCAAAATCTAGTAAGTAGACTGTAGTGAAAATAAAATCTTCTTTAGAATATATTGTGAAATCATCTTCTCATAAGCGAGGCAAAATCTAGTAAGTAGACTGTAGTGAAAATAAAATCTTCTTTAGAATATATTGTGAAATCATCTTCTCATAAGCGAGGCAAAATCTAGTAAGTAGACTGTAGTGAAAATAAAATCTTCTTTAGAATATATTGTGAAATCATCTTCTCATAAGCGAGGCAAAATCTAGTAAGTAGACTGTAGTGAAAATAAAATCTTCTTTAGAATATATTGTGAAATCATCTTCTCATAAGCGAGGCAAAATCTAGTAAGTAGACTGTAGTGAAAATAAAATCTTCTTTAGAATATATTGTGAAATCATCTTCTCATAAGCGAGGCAAAATCTAGTAAGTAGACTGTAGTGAAAATAAAATCTTCTTTAGAATATATTGTGAAATCATCTTCTCATAAGCGAGGCAAAATCTAGTAAGTAGACTGTAGTGAAAATAAAATCTTCTTTAGAATATATTGTGAAATCATCTTCTCATAAGCGAGGCAAAATCTAGTAAGTAGACTGTAGTGAAAATAAAATCTTCTTTAGAATATATTGTGAAATCATCTTCTCATAAGCGAGGCAAAATCTAGTAAGTAGACTGTAGTGAAAATAAAATCTTCTTTAGAATATATTGTGAAATCATCTTCTCATAAGCGAGGCAAAATCTAGTAAGTAGACTGTAGTGAAAATAAAATCTTCTTTAGAATATATTGTGAAATCATCTTCTCATAAGCGAGGCAAAATCTAGTAAGTAGACTGTAGTGAAAATAAAATCTTCTTTAGAATATATTGTGAAATCATCTTCTCATAAGCGAGGCAAAATCTAGTAAGTAGACTGTAGTGAAAAAAAAATCTTCTTTAGAATATATTGAGAAATCATCTACTCATCTAAACATAGTGTCCGAAATACATTATCATTAGAAGCAACTCACCGAAAGAAAAGAATAACTATTCTGTTACCATTCACCACAAAAAACAAACATAATATATCTACTTAAAAACTAATTTTAGCTTTTAGTAAATTATTATTAATTTAAGATTTTTATTAGACTTTTAGTAGCTTTTAGTTCATTTTTACCTAATTATTATTGACTTAATTTCAGTGGTTCGCCCTGCCTCTCTTTTATAAGAACAAGACGGGTGTCAGCCACTTAAGAAAGAACGGATCCAAGATATTCAAGCCATACCCTCTCTGCGAGGCAGTCACATAAAATCTCAAAGAGCATGTTTTACTGGCACAATTTTTATGCACAAACATCCCAGCACCAGCTGCACCGAAAAATAAAAGCATTAAAACTTATCGCGCGCCATATTTTATGTGAGACGCGCAGTAAATTATACAGCTGTATGATATGAAAGGCAAAATTGTATACTTTGGAAAACCGCACAATATGACAGGGGAGGCTGCGCCCTTGCTTTCCTTCACTAATCTAGGGGAGATTCAAGGGAGCGCAACACATTGCAGATTCCGAAATTCCTTTCCATTAATCACTGTCAAGCAAGTCCTCTAAAAATCTCGAGCTCTCCCTTGGAATCAATTTAACGTTCGCCCTTCGCAACTGGGAAAGTTTTCTCGGAGCGATAATTAGAGAAGAGATCAATTTGGGACCTTTTCACTTCTCTCTCGTTAAGCGTTGCTTTTATAACCTATAGGTAGTCAAAGCGCTATATAGGTAGTTATCTGTATTGTTAAGCGCTCGTTGAGATTGCTATAGATGCCATATCTCTTTCTTCAATATTTCTTTTCCTCTGTTGTGTAAGTATCCATACCACGGAACTTAGAAGCAAAACCAGTATTTTCGTTTACCTAAGTAAAACAAAATATCTTCGGCTCTTTAGGTTTCTCGGAGCGATATAATTAGTAGAGATCAATTTGGGGCCTTTTCTCTTTTCTCTCTTTAGGTATTGCTTTCTTATCCTATGGGTAGGTAGTTCTATCTGTACTGCTATAGAGCTGGTTGTAATTACTATAGATACAAAATATTTCTATTTTTTGTGGATCTAGTACTGTCCATAGCTATGTTTAGTGAGCTTTGAAGAGAGAATCAGCATTTTCGTTTACCTAGTATTATATTACGTTTTCGACTCCGAAACGAACCGTTAACTTTTTAACGTGTACCTATGTAGCATTTCTTTGTGTTTGTACTTTATTGCATGTACAGTACTTGTGTTCTGAGTACAGTACACACGCACGCCCCATTTATTTCTAATAGCCTCGGAAAATGCCTGATCCGTTCGTCTATTGTCTGTTCCTCATAATAAATACACATTATTACGTTGCTTTCCACTGAGAGACTCCCTCGTCAATATTGAGTATTTGAACCGGCAGTTTATGTTCCCATTTAGATTCCAAATTAAAATTAAATCTCTTGATATTGAGGTCGATGGGACTGATTCAAGCTAATGTTTAACAATGGCGATTTGAATTACTAAAGCTGTTACAACATCATAGTCATGAGGCTAGAATCAATCACCGATTTGATACACTCGATTAAGAATAAACATTACTGTCGTTAGAAGATTCTCTATTCACCGTGTTACTAAGCCCTCCGCAGGCTCCATCAAACTTTATTATAATAATTAGTTGCCGTCGTTAAAGCCGCGGTCGCATTCATGAATAAATAATGAATTGGGTGCCTACGTAAATTAATAGTTTCCTCATTATTCGTGTTCGGGACCTTAATGAGACAGAACGAAATTGATATCTCAATTATTTATAAGTTGACGAGTAAATTTTAACTTTCGTACAAGCCGCTACGATGGGGTATCCATGGTGGCACGCAATAGAGCTTTTTAGTACCGTGACCGAGGCACTAAAAAGGTCTATTTCATTCTTTCTTTTGACAAAACGGTGACAAGAGCATTCCATTAGCCAAATAATACACATATTAAAACCTGTTTCTGAGCTCGCTGTCTTCGTTTCTACGTAGATAATGTATTTATGTGATGAAGGATTGAGTGACAGAAACATAGCTTGTGACAAGAGCGGACTAGTAAATTCCGTACTTTATGGTGATCCCCGCCTACTCTACTGTTATCGCTACTGACAGATCACTAAAAGTACCTTGATAGTACACATATATAGAGCTAGTGCAATTCAGCTCTTGACCCCGCGACATAAGCGCGAGAATCGCACAAAAGCTAATTCATTGGTGTAGAGTGGACCACGGAGTGTAGAGTTGTAGCTCTTATCTCCTATCACATAAGTGCCAGTTTTAGACGTGGCAGATTATACTAATGTCCGCAGCACTCAATCAAGGCGGCAAACAGCGATTAAACTGGCTCCCGGGAAACAATCGGACATGGGCGCGGGCAACAGCAATCGGGTAATTAGGGTGACGATTCGATGGCAGCTCATGGCACCCTAGAGATGATTCGGTGAACGTTGACAGCTTTTGAGGCTTTAGAGATTGACGTAATATCAAGATCGGGAGTCATGGGATAGGTATTATGTTCTGTAAGGGTTTATTCAGATGTTAGCTGCATAAGAGTTCGTAGAGTACCTTGTGTCGTTTTATTTGTATACAAAAATAAATTATAGAACACCTGGAATGGCCAACATTCTCGAAACAGTATATACCAAATTATCAACATACCGCTGCTGATTGGCTGGCTACTCTTGCTCTTGTTTTTTCATGAAACATTAAACAAAACAATCCGTTTTCAATATGCAAAATATTAAAATGATTAACGGTTTTTTTTGTATATAAAGTATTTTAGTAGGAGCCGCTTCTTTACACAGACGCACCAAGGCCTATTGTGGCTCTTGGCTATAATACGTTCGCATCTGCACATCGAAGAAACAAAGTATTCCAAAACACTTACCTTTGGTTCAGTTTTTAGCTTCTTGGCTGGTGGCTGCGAGCTGGCTGGCTCTTGCCGGGAGTCGTCGGGTTCGGGTTTGGCCACGGGCGGCGGCGCGGGCGGCGCGGGCGCGTGGGCGGCGGGCGGTGGCGGGGCGTGTGCGGGCAGCGGCAGCGCCGGCGCGGCGGGCGGCGGTGGCCTCTCCAGCCGCGAGGGGGGCGGCGCGGTCACGCCGGGTCGCGGCTCGGGCTTGGCGGGCTGCGCGGGCGGCACGACCGCGGTCGGCGGCGGCGCGGGCGCGGTCGCGGGCGGCCCCGGCGCGTTCGGCGGGGGCGGCGGCCGCGTCACGCCGTTCACGTCGTGCGGGTGGTGGTGCTTGTCTCGGGCCTTGTCTCTGCGGTGGCCCCCCGAGCCGCGCTTTGCGGCTGGCGACGGCGGCGCGGCCGTCGCCGGCTTGGCCTCTCCGTTCATCTCGTTCGACTTGACGATCTCGTGCTTCGCCTCGGAGCTCTTGGTCCCTGGCTTGGTGCGCTTGATCTTCATCTTGAGCGCGGTGCGCTGCGCGTCCGGCTCGGCGCGCGCCGCCATGCCGCCCGCCTCGGCCGTCTTCTCTATGTCGGCATCGAGGTCTATGATGAGGTCGCCGATGCCGATGTCCCACTCGTTGTCATCGTACTCGAAGTTGGGGTGCGTGTGGGGCGCGGGGCGAGCTCCGCCGACCGGCGTGCCCTCCCTCATTGGCGCCGCCATACGCGCCGTCTCGCCGCCGCCGCCCCCCGCAGCCCGCCGCGCGCACACACCATTGTAGCCCTGCGAACAACGAACCACCTTGAGCGCCTGCATCAACATCATCAACTGACCGAAAATGAGACTAGATGCACTTCAAGCTAGTTACAGGGGTATTACTAACACTATTACGGCATTTTTGTTGAGGTTTGCCAGCACTGCACGTAATGCGCGCTGTAAGGAAAGGTAGCTTGTACGTTCTGTACAGTGTACGTGCGCTCTACCGAGTATAATTCTGTAAATGTCATCACCATGATCTCGTTTCTAAAATCTACTCGATCATTTTAATAGATTTGACTGCGGTGCGAGTGATATTATCATGCGAAGCAATGTAATGCTGATTACGATACATCACCTGCTTATCTGTGACAGGCATCTTGTTCGCTCTACATGATTGTAAAATAATGGCAGCCATTTAGAATGTGTCTAGCTGGGCTATGTTTACATTGTAGCGAAAATTGCAGCTCTTAACAAAGAAGTGAGTGAACTTTGCATAATGTGTGCGTACGGAGGTTTAGTCGAACAAAAGAGTTAATTGAACATGCGGCTACCGTACGGTCGCTAAGAGTATGAGGTCAAACTGTTAGCGTTTTATTTCTACGTGTCGAGAGTCTTCTGAGAATACCGTAAGTTTCATTCTTCAGACTTGTATGGGTCATCATACATCCCTTGGCTGGTTATTGTTTTGTGCAATAGCCATAGCCGAGCTGGGTCTTACCTACCCATAAACATCCATCGAATTATCTCTACATTTTTATAGACCATAAAGCCAAAAACCTGTGCAATAAAAATTAAAACCGACCAATAAAAGTAGTCTAATGAACACGTCCATTTAAAGTTATCTATACAAAACTCCATATCGCACCGTGTTATCAATTCGAAAAGGGCGATAATCGTAAAAGAGTCGTAAAAATGCCCATACACTCTTATTCATAGCTACAGACTAGGTACAAGCACAGAAATGTATTGTCATAGTGTGGTGCAGAGGAAGGCAGTTTCTTTGGCACAGTGATAAATTGGCACAAATCTATGTCCAAAGTATATACATAATTAAATTTATAAGCGTATTATACGTCCCGCTATAGGGTACAGGCCTTCTCTCTGATAGACAGAGTATGGGCTTAATTACCGCGTGTGCCTATCGTGGATTGGCAATTTCAAAAACACCTCAAGGACTCAGGTTGTGTCTGAGGCATCGCATAAGGAATTCAATTAATTAGGTACTCGACAAGCTACAAAAGTAGGATCATAATATGCAAATGCTCAGCATGGAGCTTTAATATCAAACTAAACATCAGTGTTATATGGACGGAGCAATAATTTATTGCAATGAGGCAAATTTTGAGCAAGTCAGTGTAAAAGTGTCCTTATTTATACTAACAACAGGCTTGTTTTTATGATTAACGCAGGTCGTTAAGCCTGGCATTGTGGTTCAATATACACAACACTTCGCATTGTAGCTATAATTTTGATGTTTACAGTTTTACGAAATGAATTTGGCAACGCGTAATCTCTGTTTAATTAACCACTGAAATCAATAAGTAATTAATGCTCTGTGCTCTGGGGGTGTGTCGATTTGCAAACGAGAGACTATGGCTTAGTTATTCAAATTCAAATTAAACATTTTTTTATTCAATTCAGTAACTGCGACTTAATTAACGTTACAAGTTAAACTAGGTTTCCATTTCAAAATCTAGATCATTTTGGAGAAAAAATGGGCAAAAAACCCCAAAGTTAGATAGACATACAATGTCGGTAATACATGTAGAAATGGAAACTTTATGATAAATTTTATACATAAATTTTAAAAACCTATTTAGAGGCTAAAAATTCCACCCATGCCGGGACTGCAAAGTGGGTTACTCGAGGCTGCAAGTGATGTAAATCACTTCGGTCAGATGTCGCTGTCTGTACGTAATACAGGGAAGTTTGTAAAGAGGCTCGAAATTTCATCGATGCTTGCACTTGCCCATTAGCTCAGTTGGGAGAGCGCTGGCGCGCTGAGCCACACGTCGCGGGTTCAAATCCCGGCATGGGTGGAATTTTAGCCTCTAAATAGGTTTTTAAAATTTTATTTATTTTATCTACCCATAACTAGTAATTTCCCCCAGGATTTTTTACGCTTTTTCGTAAAAAGCTGTATTTGCCACATTAATTTGAGACTTTAATTCAGCGTCCCTCTATTCTATAGTCCCTTCCTGCCGCATACGTTACTGGAAATCGATGGGCGATATTAAAGAACCAGCAGGTAGATAAAAGTAGCAGAATAGTAGGTATTATTAGAGTTTGTATGGCATAGAGTATGAAAAGCATAGAGAGAGCAGTAAATATCACTGCAGCTCGAGGGAATTGAGTATTCTATTCGAATATCGAACACATAAGCTCGGATTTAAATTGATGCTGAATACATTATCTCCGAGCAGTACGTTTGTCAATAGGGCGACTGATTGGTTTGGTCCGAGTCTCTGCACTGCCCCCTGCTGCAATTGGTACAGTCGACAGCAGTTCAACCTTTACATTTTTGTTGCAAAGTCGTCCTTAACGTAGCTGATTAGAGCTATCGACTGTACAGTGGACAATACGTGTAACTTTAAATGCGTGCACTAGGGGTGGGTTATACTAAGCAAACAGTGACGTTAGAACCGTTCTCGTTATCAGAAAATAGTCATTCCCAATACCCGTTATTATGCGTAACACCTTGATACGGGTAACGTCTAAGTATGTGTAGTATGAACTCGGAAACGGTATGGCAACATGGCTAATACGAGCGCGTAAATTAATTTGGGGGCGCTCTCAGTCGGCCTTGTTCTGACATTTCACTCCACTTCAGGATAGAGCAAGAAACAGGATAATATGCACGAAATCAGTCCATCTCTTCTTATGGACATCTTACTCTGGAACAGGTTAGACATCATTACAATCAGTCTACTTTTTCATTGCTTTTTTTGTTATACAAGTGGTACAACTGTAATACAAGTTGTACGAGAAAGACGTTATGGGTACCTATGAATAGTGATTAGTATTTTGATTACAAGTAGGTATTCATAATACTGATAACTGTTAAATTCTGTTGTTATCTCATCATCATCATCATCAGCCATTTGACGCCCACTGCAGGACATAGGCCTCCCTCATATGGTTTTTAACTATGAAGGGTTTTGCCATAATCGCCACGCTTGGCAGGCGGGTTGGCGATCGCAGTATACGGTTGGAATCTCAGGAAGGCGCTGCTGCCCGTCTCCTGGTAATTTATTTCCTTAGTCGCCTTCTACGACATCCACGGAAGGAAATGGAGTGACGCTATTCTTATCTCATACTAAGTATAAATAACCGTTCTGTTAAATACGCCTTACCTCTAACGTGCCCTCTACTCAAGATACGTTACGGGAGACTTCGCAACGGAAATTTAAATTAAAGGTCGAGCTGTTGTCGTCTGTACATTTAGATGGGTTTGTCATTGCTTTTTGATGACCACACACATCCACGAAAATAAAATTACGGTAATTTTCGACATATTTAAAGTTTCAACATGGCTGAAGTTCGTAATATCTCTTACCAATTTTCTTTACCTAAAACTAGGTATATTATTAAATAACTGAAATGACCGTAATTTTATTTTCTAGCACCGATGTGTTGCACATTTGTCAAAAGTATATTCATTCCTTTAGATTGTGCGAGCGATAAGCAAAGCCTGTACTAGACACGCTCGTGAAATATGTCAAAGAACGACGTGAAAAATCCTAGTTTCAGTCGTAGACTCCGCGAAGGAGTAAGAGTTTATAAAGGAAGAACGTTGCCAAAAACTGTTCAAGAAATAGAAGATACAACGTACCTCTTCAGTCCACAATGTATGAGTCTGAATTGTTACAAATGCATCCCATCAATTTGGCACTTCAATTATCATCATTTCACCTGCGAATACTTGCCCCCGCCTGTAGCTAGCACTGGCGGAGCGATTTACAGCTCAGACTGCGAGTTGGCCGCGTGCCGGGAGTGAAAAACTTGGTACTTGGGACACAAAGTGCACTTTATGAGAGAAATTGCTTGCGGCAGTGGTAGGTATATGGTAAGCCACCGTCGATCTCTTAGAGGTGTGGTGTGTGTAACAGAACGGTAATTCAGACTTAGTAGGAAATAATAACAGGACGTATCAGTTACTAGTATATAGAATACTTGTCATCAAAATACGCATCGTCTCTTAAGTTCTGGACGTCCTACAGTAAAATATTACTGCATCAGAGTCAAATGGCGAAAAGAGATGTCAAAATTAAGATGATTTTGACTTTTGATGAAGACGACATTTTCTGATAACGGAAACGAATTTACCTAGTAGGCTGTCTAGTACAGCACTCCACTACTTTCTTTATTTGATTTCTACGTTGAATTCGAACTTAGAAACGTGGGCCGCGTTATGAGCGATTAGGTAGACTGTCTACCATAGAACTCAGAGACGAGATCTCTTGACAAGATTTGAAACCCTCCTAAATCAGCTCTATAAAAACGATCCTCTGCTACACAATTCATAAGTATTTACTTAGTGAAATTGAAATTCACATACCTCAGCGCTTGAAATCGCCAATCCCCGGTGGGTACGCGTGGTGATTAAGCCCATACTCTCTCCCTGAGAGAAGGCCTATGCCCTACAGTGGGACGTATATAGGCTGTTTATTTTATGTATGTATGAAACCGAAATTCTCAGATATAGGTAAGTGCACTATATATGCATGGTCTTATAAATATTAAACGTGCGCTAAGTTTAGCAAATATAAAGTACAAATATTATTAACTTTATACCAGATAAACTCACTTGGTTTATAATGTGGAGTGCTTACGAAAGTTTTAGTTCGAAAAAAGTACAAATATTAAAAAAGCAAGTTAATGTAATATGTGAAATTCATATTTACAAAATTCTCAATTCAGAAACAATCAGTCCCTCAAATTACGACACTTGCCCCCGATTACACAAACAATCCATTAATCGTAACATCAGTCAGTTGGCCAAAGTGCATACAAAAAAGCAACTGACTACTGTTAAGAATAGATTAACCAGATTGTTGGTGTACGGGAAACAAGTGGCTATCCTTATGAAAATAGCGTACACTTTTGAATTTAGCGTACCAATCCGACGGCGCAAAAGTAGCACCGCATAGTTCACATGTGGGAAGGGTGCGATGTTGTTTAATAACATTATCATCGGCATCGGGAATGTTTAATGCGTCGCCGCGAGCGCCATTACCGTGGCTCATTACACCCTCGCAATTTCCCTGCGAAACATCCATTTTGTTCTATCTGGCGGGCTTAGTACGCGCGCGTTTTGTAATTGTGTTGTGATCATTAACCCCGTTTGGGGTTATCAGATGACAAGAATTTTCGCATGTTTCCGGAACTGGGTCCCCCCATCAGGAAGGAAAAATCGTTTGTACGGATTTTTCGCTGGCTACAGAACTCTTAGAAAATTTGCTGAAAAATTAGGAATTTTGCCCGGAAATAATAGTTCTCGGCGACTCAAATCAAAGATTGAAAGTAAGATTTTTAAGTGGAATTTCTTCAGCCATGTTCTACTTTTATGCATTCAAATCGATACCTCGTTTAGCCAAGTACTAAAATAATAAAAAAAAATCTTATCTTAATTCCGGAATCACTTACCTGATCGGACTTACTTAGTGCTTATGAAAGTTATATTCCAAAACATTTTTTTATCGATTTTGATGTGAGTCAACTAGCGTATTCTAAAATTCTATATTTCTGGCATAGTTACTCATTCACCTTCAAATTGCATCAATATATTATAATTTTCTGCCCATAACATCTTCTACCGTCTAAATCAGTCTAGGTATTCGTCACTTTTAAATTACAGGTCTCTGCCTAGACATCTAAGTAAGTATATTATTATTATGTATAAGTATGTAAATGAATATTCATATTTGCACCTACTACCCGTCTCACTTTTCCTTCAACAACTCTCCATCGTCGGTTGCCTGGAAGAAATTGCTATAAGCAATAAGGCCGCCAATTGTACTGCATTTTTGTAAACATTTCATGTTTGTGTTTTTCCTGGTACAATAAAGAATATTCTTATCTTATCTTATCTTATCTTGTAGCATCTAAATCTTTCTATTCTTCGCCTTTAAATTCTGTCTACCTTTAAATTGCATCACTACATTACTGTTCTTCGCCTAGATATCTTCCAGGATCTAAATCCGTCTATTCGTTGTAGCGGTATGCTATGCTAGGCCCGCGGTTGTGTTACATGACCGTCATTACGTGAATGAACGTGAGATCATCTAGCGCCGGCTCAGCGACATGATCATTATCGACCGACACTCTTGCGCCTGACACCAAAATTGCCTGGCTACTCGCCGGGGCTATTATGATGCAGCCTATGTACGTCCCAGGCCTTCTCTCAGAGAATACGGGTTTGATCACCACGCGTGCCCACTGCGGATTGGCGATTTCAAGCGCTGAGCGCTGTGTGAACACCTCAGTTACTCAGGTTAGCGAATGGTATTGCAGCAAAAAATTCGCAAATTGCCACGGCTAAAGGTTCGCTTCATACAGGGTGTCACAAAATCCCAAAAACGTCCGAAAATTAACATATTACTATTGAGTAGTCGTATTGACGAACAACTTTTACTAGTATGGGTAAAACGTCGAAATCACGATAAGAATGTATCGGCTGTTCCACTCTAAAGTTACCATGTTGCCCGCGGCATTAAAATGTATGGAATAGCTGATATTCTTTTCGCGATTTCGTATTTTTCTATTTCAAAGGTACAACCTTTTAGCAGAGCAGAGTGAAATTGTTATAGTCGTCAAAATATAAGAAGCCCGTTTTGACAGCTACAAAAACCATAGAATGTAACCTAGTTTGAGATCAAAAACATTAAAAATCTAAACTATTGTTAACTTTTCGGGCTACAAAATATGTTTTTTTCTTTTGGGCGTTAAATTAAATGCCAGATTATGTGTCTTTTTTATGTATTTGTTCGAGTAAATCCAAAGCAAAATGCATTTTTGTGTAGCTGTCAAAACGGGCTTCTTATATTTTGACGACTTTATTTATAGTTTTAACAAACTCTATATAAAGAGCCGGATAGATATGAAGTTAGACGACAGATGATTTTTTTATTGTATTGATGTACATAAACAATTATTACCTAGGTACAATAAACCAACGTCATAGACTAGCGACATGAGTAGCGGAGCAGTGTGGCCAGATCGCCCTTTGAATCCCCCCCCAACCCTCATCTAAACAAAATCTCAGGTCAGATTGTGGAGGTTTTTCTTTTGAAAATGGCTATATCTCCCCGAATATAGCAGTTTTCAAAAGAAAAACCTCCACAAAGTATTTTTTAATTTAAAGAATAAAAACAGAAATGGTTAGGAGGTAAGTTTATTTCGAATGAAACACAAATTTTATTTTATTTATGAGAGCGACATCTCTCAATTCCGTTTTTTTCTGAATTAAACCTCAAGTTAACATTTCTGGAGACGGAACAAAACACATGCATCCTTTAGGCATTGAGTAACGAATTCTAAGAATTGCCTCTACAATTTCAATTGACAACCTATTGCGCAATTTATCTCTAATTTTATTTTCTTGAGAAAAGGGTCTCAACCAACAACTGAATTGGAAAATGGCAGCGACCAAATCCGATTTCGTCAATCACAATCAGCGAAAAGTAGATTGTAATTTGTATGAATGAAGGCTTTCTAGCACAAACGTGTGCAATGGGGTAACCATGAAAATTGTAAGAAAAGCCCGCATGACATTTTTGAGTGAAAATATTATCATTTAATCGTGTGCTTCCTTATTTTTAAGATAAGAGACTAACCTTCAAAAAACCCCGAACTGCATTTTTTCCTTCCAAAATTTCCCCCGAATAACTTCTCCCTCCAAAATTCTTCCCTAAGTAAAAAAAAAAACTCCAAATTTGGAGGGAAAACCCCCCATCTGGCAACACTGTAGCGGAGACTGTCTTCTATACTAAATGACCTTACCTCGCACTGTGAACGTCAAAGCACCATGTAACTATCTTATGATCAACTAACCATATTATGATTATATTTCTTTATACAAAGAGTTTTATTTATAGAAGGTACATGTTTCTTAAAATCAAACCATTCGCCAAACTGCGTTGCAGTTTGTTGGCGTATCATAGCGCACTTCTTATTTTACCTTATTATAAGGCTGACCTGCGTTACTCTCCCAGACGTTCACATACATACAAGTATAGTCGATGTATGTTCAATTTAAATGGCATCTAAGAGGCAGCACGTTTCGGGTTAAATCTTAAGTTCTAAATTTGACTACCATCCTGCCCGCCCTACGCCCGCTTGGAATCGGAACATTGCTGATTATGTAGATGACATATTTGGTTTAATTATATTCGATTATGGATCACCCATTATATTTAACAAAACATTTCAAATATAAATATAAAATTAAACATACAAAGGCGAGCTGCTAAAACCATCTTATAATATTTTAGACTTATCGAAAGACTTTCAGAATGAAAGCCACTTTCGGATCATGATGGACCGTAGAGTTTCCGACAATGCGCACTCACCCCTGACAAAAGATTTCCGTTAAAACCACATGTCATCGAATCGATTGTTATGTGCCCATTCCGCCATTAAAACTAACCGCGATTTATCCATAACCGAAGTATAAAATTACAAATATATCTACTATCAACTCACACCATAATTTACTAGTGTTATATAAATGCTTTTTAGGGTTCCGTACCCGAAGGGTGCTAATCGGGACCCTATTACTAAGACTTCACTGTCTGTCTGTCACCAGGCTGTAACTCATGAACCGTGAAAGCTAGGCAGTTGAAATTTTCGCAGATGATGTATTTCTGTTGCTCCTATAACAACAAATAAAAACAGAATAAAATAAATAATTAAGGGAGGCTCCCATACAACAAACGTAACTTTTGCCGTTTTTTGCTCGATAATAATAACGGCCTATTGGTAGACGCTTGAAATATTAGCTTCAATAGAAAATAAAAAGTATAAATTCTATATTCACTTCAAAAATAAATAATTAAATTATTGTAAAATAAATATTTAAGGGGGGCTCCAATACAACAATCATGATTTATTGCCGTTTCTTCTCGATCTGTAGGTGGCGGTTCGCGCCGCGACAGAGACGGGAGACCGAGACAGGAGACTGAGACCAGAGACAGCGACAAATGTCTCGGTCTCTTCGGCATGTACTGTAGGTCGAGACTGAGACCGAAGATCGCGACAAGTGTCGTGGAGCGACCGCTCAGTTCAAGAGAGTCTGTCGATGAAGTCAGTGGTGTTTTGTGTCGTGATGGAAAACCAAGTAACGAAACTGCTATTGGAGGAAGAAGAAGACGATGATTTGCTCTTATATTATTATTACAAATACAAAACTGAAAGACGATTTCCAAATATTATCCTTCAAATTTTCATCTCTGTAGGAGTCTAACTGTGCATTGTATAGCGGAGGATGCTGTCTGATTAGTTCAATCAGAGTCTCACAGTCTTCATTACAAAAACTCATTTTTAAACCTAAACACGTGTGCTTTCACAAGCGCGACACGAGACACTACTGGTCCGGAACAGCGACCGTCTCGCTGTCTCCTGTCTCGCGTCTCGGTCTCCTGTCTCTGTCTCACTCGCGAACTGTCGCGTATATATTACCTAACGTCAAGTAATGGTCGCTGTCTTTGGTCTCAGTCTCCTGTCTCGGTCTCCCGTCTCTGTCGCGGCGCGAACCGCCACCTTAATGTTGTATAGATAATGGTGCGGAACCCTTCGTGGTGAGTCCGACTCGCACTTGGCCGGTTTTTTTTTTATTTCATTTCACAATGTCATTATTTTAAACAACAAAAAGTGTGTTTATTCTTTTTGTTGCACTAACCCGTGCTAAGCTCGTGGTGCACTAAATAGATTTTTAAAAGGTTACTTTGGTTTGTATTCATAGTGTCTCCCAGTTGATTTTTCGGTCACGAGGAAATGTCATGATACTCGTGACAATAATAAAAAACAATTGGGGATGCAAAGTTTTTTTTATGATTGGATTTTATTTTATATTCTGATAGTAGAGGTAATTTTTTCATTTTTTTCGTGATTAATCGAGTGTATCATTGTTAATTAATTAAAATAAATATTATTCGGCGTTACGTCATATGTTACCTACTGTGTGTGTAGGTAGAGTTCGCGATTGGATTTGCGTGTGAATGGGCCAAACCATCTAAATTGTCTGTGGTTTAGTGTCAAAAAAAATCGTGTTTATTGTCTTGTCGCTCGCAGTTTTGACGATATTTTTCCACAGAATTACTACTACCAGGAGCTCTATTTTTGAATCACTCGTATGAAATTGTATCGTCGAATGCGACTTAAGTCACACTCGTCTTCTAAGTCGCATGATGTCGTTTTTCCGTATTTTTGAATCGTTCGCCTGAAGTGTTGCCAGTACAATTTGAAGTATTGTATTTTATCCATTCCACGCAGAAATTAAAAAAACCGGAAACTACCGTAACAGAAACGGAACGTAAAACACTGTTTTATTGGCTGTTTAAATAAAAAATCTTTGTCTTTTGATACAAACAAAACACTACTACTGTCATTTTGGTTTGTGTTCTAACGAAATGTCGAAATCGTTTTTTGACAATTAATCTACCGATCGCCATGCGAGACGAGTGGTAAGGACCATTCGTTGCAGTTCGCGTGATTAAAAAATACGGAATTTCAGATGTCGAACGAAAATCAGTAGAAATTGAGCGCTCGACGCGATACGAGTGATTCAAAAATAGAGCTCCTGGTCTACCAGACGATATAACATGTGACGTCACCATAGAGGTCAAATGAAGGGCATTTAAATATTATTATTTACTCAAAATAAGGCTCATCTTTTAAGATAAAATCTCTTACATTAAAAATACTGTAGTTTGGATGCTAAGCTCGAAATGGTTTTCGATTCAGGCAGTTCACTTTTTTTTGTATCCCGAATTATTATTATAAAGTATTGTCATGCATGATACAGGAAGTCACAACATTTCTTTAAAAAAAAACTGTCGTTAAGTTGCCACCGTTGCGACAAAATGGCGGGAGTGCGTTTAGTTCGTTTTCGGTTTAGTAGTGAAGCGAGTGGGTTTTTTATTTTCTATTGGAAATACGTACCTGCCATACCTGGTGAAGTAAATTATACCTCCGCATGTTGTACCCTCTGTTATAAGAGAAATCTTCCGATCAACTGTGAGTTCTCTTATCTACTCTTGTCATATTTATATATAATGAATCCTGTGTCAATTTAGCATTTTATTGAGGAAGTAAAACCCATTAAATCTACTTATTGGACAAAAACACGCACTGCGCGAAACGCTAATTTTACAGAGCATTATACTTACTTAGTTATCATTTGTATCATATTTAAATACCATTCATTGACTTGTACGTGACTTCCAGTAATTTTCCTCTAAACAACTTTAACTTTAAGACTTTCGCAATCGAGACCTATACAATACAAGTTGTTATTGAAATAACACAAAATGTGAAAACCGTTTCTTCGGTATCGAATATAAAAAAACACTTCCAATGAGCAAAAGTTAAAAATTCCCATGCACGTCACCGGCGCCCAGCTAAATGACTAAACGCCCACTTTTTTTTTGTGTTATCAGCCCAGTAGAGCTCAATTACCTAGGGGATAGCGATAACCGGTCATTACTATAAGTCAAATAAATACCACGAAGTCATGTTTATGCGCAACATTGAGGAGGACCAATTAGGGACCCGCTAACGACGCCACACGGCAAACAAATTGTGTTTGTTATAGCAATTTGATGACTAATCGTACAAAAAATATGCTAATACAGAGTCCGATGGGGAAAAACTGCAGAGAAACCTCGGCTAATGAAAATAAATTCGTAGTAAAGTCGACCACTGATCATTTTGCCTATTCTACGTCGACAATAACGTAGAGTCAATATAAATAACCATCACAATACTTTCTATTTTAGCAGACTTCAAAGAAAGAGGAGGATCTCAATTAGTCGGAATCCTTTTTAATTATTTTTTTATGTATGTTCCCCGTTTACTCGAAGACGCGTAGACAGATTTGGAAAATTATTTTTATGTTTGAAAGGACTTACTTCACAGGTGGTCCCATAGTCATCAAGTAAGGATCTGATGCCGTGGCGCCGTATTAAGAATAGCGCCACTCCATTTCCTTTCGTGGATGTCGTAGAAGGCGACTAAGGAAATCAATTACCAGGAGACGGGCAGCAGCGTCTTTCTGAGAATCCAACCGTATAGGTACTGCGATCGCCAACCCGCCTGCCAAGCGTGGCGATTACGGCAAAACCCGTCATGGTTATGAAAACCACGAAGGCCTACGTCATGCAGTGGGCGTCAAATGGCTGATGATGATGATGATGAACTATCTGATAATGGGATCCTGGACAAATCGAGGGAATTGTTCAAATTTTAAAGGCACACGCGAAGCAATTTGGGTGTTTTTTATCGTGACTCGTGCAGTTGCTTTCTGAAAACACAATTTGGCGGAGTCGTAGTAGTGATTGATATTCACCAAAAATCGTGACCTAAAAAATTTTAAATAAAAAATAAAAACCCACTTCAAAACACTGCAGCACGAAAAACATAGAAAATTTAAGAGGGCGTTCACATCATTTGCTCAAATTAGGAGGTTTTGGGCGACTAATTTTCGTATTTTAATACTAAATATTCAATTATGAAGTATTGTATCAAGAAGCACAACCTTTAATACAGGTATTTGTCAACTTAGTTTATGAAATTATATCGTTTATTTTGTTTAATTGATAAAATACCACAGCATGTTTTGTCAAAACTACGCGCCGAGGTATCTTCAGACACGTGATTGTACTATTAGAATTTGTAAAAATCACTAGTAAAAAATACGCAGGACTGGGACATATAAATCTTATTGTATTTAATAAATCACATTTCAAATATTTTATTCACACTTGGCTAAAAAAAATCATGAAGTAGTGCGAATTTCTCCCATTTTTACCTCGATATTTTACCATTTCTAAACATTATTATCGATTTAAATTTGTACCATAAGGTACTAGAACTTATCCTTAGCAGGAGTGTAATAAAAAAATACACATTTTTAATAATTTCTAATGGAAAATATATTTTTTACTTCCCTATATATTCTGCTGCAATCGTGCGCATCGATCAGTGTCGCGCGAAGCGCCCTTCGAGTAGGACCTACGTCACTTTTCTCGCCGATGCCGGTTGCGTATTCTACCTTTGAATTTTAAATTCAATGATTCTACGAATTTAGTGAAGCGCGTGCAACCGCGACTGACTGTTTTGATACTTTTCAAGTAAGTACTTTTCGAATTTGTTTTACATTATTATTGTATACATGAATCATTGTAATTATCCTTCATGATGTTTTCAGCAATGGGACGAAAACATAATACGTACCGTTTTTTGTTAAATAAAAGAAAGCGTAAAAATACTGAGTCTTTACTGATTGCAAGACAAGCAAAGTACGTACCTATCGGCCCTAATCTACTTTAATAAGTTATGTAGTTAGTAGCGTAGTTAGTTTAGTAGAGTATCTTCTAGTACGGTCTTTTCCGATTTTAATGGTTGTGAAGTTTTATTTTTACTATACATCATTGCAGGATAAAGAAAGGACCAACTAACAACAGCGTTTCCGAAATTGATATTACGAATCCGGGATCCTGCCTTTTCGCAGAAAATTGTTACGCTGATTATCACTTGCCAACCAACATTTCACCTATTTTTCACTTTGACAACAAACGATTTACAAATTTTTGTATGGCAACGTTTCATTTGGTAGGATTGTTGTTAAGCTGATTATTATAATGAAACAAAACGTTTTGGGTATTTATTATTTTTCAAATCTTTTACTAGGCCAAACAACTATTAGATAAATAACGTTTCGTCTGTGAAACAGTTCCCTTTTCGTAAATAGATATAATATATAAAAAAAAACAATAAATGTAGGATACGTATTAGAACATGTTAAATTAAAGTTCAAAGCATACGGGTGCTATTTGAATACAGTTTTTTTTTTTTTTGCAAACCTATAGGTTAGGTTAGGTTAGAACTGTGACCAACACACGCACGAGCCGAGCGAGCGAAGCGAGCGTGGCGCGGCAGCGACCGGCGAGTGCTAGGAAAATTCTATCCATTTTACTAGGTTTTCCTAACCTTTAGGTTAATCTATAGGTTTGCCCTAACCTTCTTACCAATATAATAATGATAAATCATAAATACCTGTCACAACATTTGGTATACAATAAACAACTGAATGAATATTACGCTAAGTAAAACATACGCTACTTAAAAGTTGGCATTTTGAAAAAATGTCATTATAAAAAGCAAACCAAAAAAACAGTTGGCAACTGCGAGGTTGGGAAATAAAAAAAAATTATAGGAAAAGTTGGCAAATAATTATTCCGCAAAATAATATTCTTCGAAACGTTAGTTGCCAAATGAAAATCGGCCAAAAATTTTTCTGCAAAAAGGCAGAGAACCTACGAATCCATTTCCCAAGGGAGAGGAAATATTATGTATGGTAAGATTTTCGAATACCCCTTCAAATAAAAGTAGAGGGACCATCTACCCTCTTGATTTTAGTGACCACGGCCATTATAATTTCTTAAAGTTTTACTTTATTTACAGGAGAGAACATGTTGCTAATGATTCCAAACGAGAAAAAACTGATGGAGTACTGACCGTGACATCGGGAGAGAAATCCCAAAACTCGAATTTGTTTGATGTAAGCAATTTTTTTTTATTTTGCTTACTAGTCCACTTTTTTGTTTAAATTAAAGAAGCTGGTTAGGTTAGGTTAGGTTTATTTTATTATTTATAATATTTTATTTTATTTTATAGAACAATGCAAATGAGTCCACTGAGTTGTTTATTTGTGGTGGATACGGAATCTTCAAGTGCCATAATTGTAAGTAAAATAAATTCTAACTATAAGTAGTGGTGTTGTGATAAGGGTCGATGAAAAAGTACAAAACTATAATAGAGATTATAAACTGTAAAAAGCCCACATTTATTCAGTAATGTCATATAAGAACAAATATTTTTATTTACAAAATGTTAATTACGCAGATAAAGTGCTTATAAAAGTTATTACATTTTAAATTCTATGAGACTAAGTACCTATACATATACAGGGTGGTATTTTGTAATGCCACCTGAAAGGAAAGTACTCTTAATATTGTAGGCAGAAAAAAGTACTCAAAGAAAACATTCCTGTATTTTTGAAAAGAAAGAAAACTTGTTCTAATTAGGTAATACAGAAATAAAATATTTACTAGTAGGTAAAGTGTTTCATTTAGTTTAAATTTTTACCACCTGTAAATATGTATATGTTACAGCCAAAGTAATAAATCTGGATATTATATATATTGTCTAGTCATTATATATAATGTCTAGTCATTATATATAATGTCTACTCAGTTTAGATAAAGTGATAATTAACACAAAATTAATCACATTTACTAGCAATTTTATTTAATATCATATTAATATCATAATGTAGGGTACCTATGACTTTTCCATGCACCAACCTTGTTTAAGTTTGACACAAAACTAAGTTTTTTAGTGAAATATTTTTTTTCGCTTTTATATAAAAAATATAAAAAAAAAGAACTAACACCCGAACCTATTTTTGCTTATGTGTACTGACCTAACAAACAAAATGCGAAATATAAATTTAATCAAACAATTATTTGCTATATAACACTTGCCAAAATAAAACGTTAGCATAATAATTTATTACTTTGTCTAGTGAATTTGGCTTTTATATATAATGACCAGTCATTATGTATAATAGCTATTTAATCACTATGACTGTAACATATACATACGTAAGATGATTGAGTACGTCCTGTTTATCCATCCGAAATAAATCACGTCGGAGAAAAGTATCAAAAAACTTTCTTCATAGTCGAACTATACACCCGACGCGCGGCATTGTGCCCCGGCGCTCGAGGTCATGACTCATCGGCAGTGCAATGGGTGAATTTACCTAAACTTGCGGTGCGCGATTTTGTGAACCGCCTCTTAAACGAATATGACCTTTCAACTCGATGTAGGTATTGTAGAAATATATTTTGGAGTCGGTGCCCAAAATTTATGAGCTGGTCATGTGCAACTGTGCACCGGCTCCAAACAATACTGTAGTGTTTTGAAGTCAGTTTTATTTTTTTTATTTTAACCTGACGATAGATAAGCCAAACAGTTGACGACTGAAATGAAACGCACTTTAGCATGCGGTCAAATGCCCGCATTTATAGAATGTACAGCGTAGGGTTCCGTAGAAAGAGGCGTTTGTTTTATCTGCTTTACAGAACTAACAACTTCATCGAAGTAATTTTCAATGGATTTTATACGAAATTTTCCTTTTATTAAATAAGTTGGTGCCCTTCTACTCGTTAACTTGTAACGTAGTCTACTTAGCCGTTATAGTTTTCCCTTTTAAGTTCGTTATTATATGTGCTACTGCCCTGATTTTTTTCACGTTTCTACAATCAACCGTTTAGCCAAGAGAGGGAGGGTGGGACGCACTACTCTGACAAAAATTGTGCTTTAAAGCTTAATATTTCGTAAACGGAACCCTTAATCGAAAAATGGAAAACGAGCAATCCAACGATATCTCACGCTATGATGCAGTCGAGAAAAAAAAATTCTTCCCTAATTTAGGTGTAGGGGAGGTACCCTAAAAAGGTTTTTTTTCTATTGCTGTTAGCAATAAGGCCGCCCATTGTACTTTTTCATTGTAACTTTCATATTTTATGTCTCTTGTTTATTGTGTGCAATAAATAATATTCTTATCTTATCTTGATTTCATTCTACCGTTTTGTCGGCGTAATAAATATGCATATCTATGCCAAATTTCAGCAGGCGTAGCACGATTTATCTATTCTCAACTACTGTCATCTTAAACTCTCCAGAGTGTTAAAATGACTAGACAGGCGATTTCTCTACGCATGCGAACATGAAGACGCGCAAGCTCTCTCTTCCCGCGCCTTTTAATTTAATTTAATCTAACTTAGTACATTTTTTTTCGGATTTGTCTCCGCCGCGAACACGACGGTATTTTTTCTCGCAAAATGACCGCTTAGCTCGAGTGATATATCTGCTAGTATCGAGGGTGCAGTGCAGACAAAGCTTTTATAGGTTCATATTTTTTATTTCTGCGTACTGTGTTCCTTTTTTATTCGAATCCAAAAAGTATTGTTGAGTTATTATTAAATAGATATTTGTGTTTGAAATATCTGGCGGAGAAAGAAGATCGAAGATGTTAAAGGACTGTACTAGACTTATCATCACGACGATATGCCCGAAGAGGAATTACTAGAAAATTATGAAAAAAGCCGGGAGATGATGCTCACGCTACGCACAATCTAAAACGCCGTTATCTCCAAAAATGAAATTTCGAGTTATGCGCAAAAAAACATTTCCCAATAATAAAAATATATGCTACTGTATCACCATACATAATTTGACTACACTTGAGGTATCAAAAGATAGATCTTTTTGAGTACTTCTTTTGAGCTTTACCTTTAATTAGTTACGATAAATTCAGCTTAACAAAAATATATTTTGGCGTTATTAAACACAATTATTATTTTTATTAAATATTCAATAATCAAACTAATATAACGGCTTTTTTCAGTTTTTTATGTCTGGAAGTACAAAAGCTAGGAAAACTTGGGCTGGAGGGATCGATAGATTTTTTTTCTGACTAATATGTCATCAAAAAGTCAAAATCGACTGGATGGTCGATTACGGCATTTTAGCTTGTGGACGGCAGTGCGGCCAATAGCAGCTAAGGAACTAGCTAAAACCTTTTATGAAAACAAAAACTCGTTTCCCGGTGTTATAATAATCCCAGGGTAATAGTCGTCAATACCTGTTTTTGACATCTCACAAGCAGTATGTCCGTATCGTACAAACCCTCATTTACTCTCACAATCAAATAGGCCTTAGAGTATACTTTAATCAAATAGGCATGGCAAATAATTATTTTTTTCTCACATCCGCCTCGTCGCAAAAAAATGGTATTGAATTTTAATAAAAACATGAATTTACCTCTAAAATTAATTCTTTCCGCAACTGCCACAAAAAAATTAAAACGCTTGTCTTCAGTAGTGACTGAAGAAAACATACTATAGCGGTTTAATTTTTTGAACATGGAGTGCCATGTTCGCACTTACTATTGACCGCACGTACAATACTATTGACCGTGGAGACAAAAGCGAGAAAGTTTATTGCGCGGGGTGCCGCGTGCGTATCCCGCGCACGCTTGTGCTACGCCCGCTCTGCTCTCTATTATTGATCATCTGTGCTAAGCCGGAAACAGACAGACAGACGGACAGACAGACAGACCGACGGACATGGCGAAACTATTTGGGTTTCTTGTTGACAACGGAACCCTAAAAATGGCCTTAAAAACGTATCGATTTGTCGATTAGTTTTTCATTCCAATTTCAAACTAGCAATGACAGCGCCGTACTTAAACGGGCATTGACCGTAGTCTGAATGACACGCTTTTAGCACAGTTTATGTTCATTATACTGTGCTTTTAGTGAGCCTACAAGCCATCTAGGGTAATACTTTAACAAAAGATTTTTTTTTGAAACGATTGACCAAACGAGGATAAAAGCGAAGGTATTAAAAAAACGGACTAAGTGCGAGTCGGACACAAAGATCGGGAAAAGACGGCAAAAAATCACGTTTGCTGTATGGCTTATTTTATTTAAATTTAAATGTTGAAGCGAAAATAGAACTAAATATTCTGTGAATATTTCAAGCACCTACCTGTTGCCGCTATTAATATCGAGCAAAAAAGGCAAAAAAATACGTTTGGTTTATGTGAGCCCCCCTTAAATATTTACTTTAATTTAATTTAATTGTTTATTTTTGAAGCGAAAATAGAACTAAATATTCTGTAAATATTGCAAGCATTTACCTGTTGCCGTTATTAATATCGAGCAAAAAATGGCAAAAAAATTACGTTTGATTTAAGGGAGCCCTCCTTAATATTTATTTTATTGTTATTAGTATTTGTTGTTATAGCGGCAACAGAAATATTCAAATTTAAAACATCATTCAACTGCCTAGCTATCACGGTTCATGAGATACAGCCTGGTGACAGACATACAGACGGACAGTGAAGTCTTAGTAAAAGGGTCCCGTTTGGCACCCTTCGGGTACAAAACCCTAATAATTCAAAGTAATGGTTTACAGTTTACGTAAATAAAAAATGTGTGTGATTCCAAAAAAAGAAAGTTATTAAAATTATTTATGCAATCAATAAAACCCATTCGTTGTTATTATAATAGTATCATTGACTTTTAATAGTATATATTTTTTGTTTTTTGTTTGTCCTTCGATAACCTTGTCTAGACACTAAACTACGTGTTAGGGAAACTGAACTTGGAGAAGATCTGGCTTAAAAACAAAATTACGTGAAAACGTTCAATAACAATTTTCATTACATTGTATCCTTTCGTTGGAAAGGAACATTTTCTAGTAAAAGGAGAATAGGGCTAAATGGAACACAAGCATTTAATTAACCACACAAATCGTACGTCAAATCTACACGTACAATTAGTTGTTTGGGACATGTAATACTATGTTACAATCTAAATAGCTTCGTTGTAAACTGTATTATTGTTAACTTAAACAACGGTCATCTAATTTATGCCGCAATTAAGTTTCATTACAATTCCTATTTCCTAAGCTTATAGGTCAAAGCATTGAAATTCACATAATGGCTCTATTATTCATACATGTACAATGTAACATTATAAATGTAAATGCTACTATAAGATTAAAGTGTATGTGCATTAAATACTTACATTAAGGATAAAAGTAATGGCAACTAACAACTAAGATAAGGAGGGCAAATAAGTTTAAATATTTTGTTAAGCAGCGAGATAGTGCCCCTGTAAACACAAATATACGTGTCACCGCTGTCTTATCAAACTTAAAATAAAAGAGTGAAATCTTACCGTTCCCAACTTGCTCTATCGATGATCCACGGTGGCAATCCAAATGAGACACAATCCATCCAGAACTTTATAGAGCACTAAGTTAACACTTACACCATGTACTGGCACTCAACTTGAAACCACCACTAAACACACTGGCATCCTGGCAGTACTTGTTCACACTCCACGGCCACCTAAGGAAACAAAGAAAAAATTGAGTTACAGCGTTTGCTCGCTGATACACGAAATTTGTAGACAGCCCAGTGGCGGCTACAGACAGACGTATAGGTGTACAGCGATAGGTATACGCGCACCGCATGAGCACGCTCGGCGCATACTGAGCGGCCCCGGAGCGAGCGGCAGCGGCGGGCGGGCAAGTGCGGAATTCAAAATCGTGTCGCTCGCTCCGAGAGCGCGGCAAGTAAATCACTTCACGCACCACTAAGTGGAAGAGCAAAGTGTAAAATCACACACAAATATGCTGGATTTACCGCTAAGTCATTTAATATAAACACGGGCGCCGGCAAAGTTAGTGCGCAACTTATTGTTATTATAACTCACTTTGAGCGGACCATAAAAATGTCAAATGAAGGTGCTCTGAAATTGAACAGGGCCGAGCGAAGTTTTTGCTGATATTTGTACACGATACACCACGTCGCTCGCCAGTATATTCACAAAACTAAAGCTAGGTAGAGAGAGAGAGAGAGAGAGGCGATTATTGGCACCGTGCACGATAGAGTGCAACGAGCTCCAGGAGGGCAGGGGGCTGTGGGGCCGGGGACGCGAGGTGGCTCATCCGGAGAGCGTTGCTTCCAAAATTTTACACAAATATTTTAAGCATGACCAAATAATGAAAATGTTATTGCTGTTAAGTCCTTTTAAATTAGAGTTGCTTGACAAATTGATGAGCCGAGAGCTGACAAAGCATTCCGAATAAAGATCGTATCGCAGCCAAGGAACGAACAAGAAGCTCTTTTCCTTGAATGCGAGCGCATGAAAACATGTGAGATAATTAAAACGCGTGTGTTTGAACGCTCGAAATCCGAATCGTAAAGTTTATTTGTGTATTCTTTAAACAAACGGATAATTACACAGCCGTTTTATGGGCGGTTACTGCACCAACAGGAACACATAAATTACTACATGCACGGCCACAGCTACGGTCCGTTCCAAATTATCAATTTTCAACACAATTATTTTATGATACTGTCGGAGGAACGTAATTTAGCTCTCTCAACGTCTCAACGTTTTTGGCACCAACCAATGTGGAGATACATTAGATTTCGTGCTTTTCAAGTCCAAATAAATTCCCACTTTGAATTCTGTAGAATACATTTCAAGCACGAGAATAAATAAACAGTCTCATGGATGAACAAGGCTAGATTACTATGAACATTGCCACTCTGCACAATTAAATTTGAAGAAAAGCTTTTGTAAGCCTCTTTAAAATAAATATTTGAGACGAGGCGCCGCTTTGTGCTGCTATGGAAGTTATAAACGGCGGAGAGCCCTCCCAAGGGAAAGAAATTTAATTGCAACATCAGAGATTAAATTATGGACCTCTTGAAAACACAAGTTATGTCGGAGGCGATGATTCAACAAACACAATGGCTTTTATAGGAATAAAAAACTACTCGCGAACCCATAATTAATACACAATACAGCACATCGGTATTCACACACTGACAATCAGAATTCAACACGATTATGGTGCGTTTATATTGGGGCTTTCGCTTCTCGCTTGCATATTCTAGCATTTTCAATTATATTTAAAGAATTGTTATGCTTTTGACAAATGTGGTCTATAACGTGGCGGTAACAATTGTAAAAAGCCAACTTTTTAAAATCGAAAGCTTCCTTATGAAAACAAAAATATGTATGTCTAAAAGTTCCGTAATTACAAAATAGAGGGACGTGGCATACCACTGTAGTACAGTCGACAGCAGGTCACCTTACTATTTTTGGTGCAAGATTATCCTTAACATAACTGATTGGAGTGTACGTATGTAAAGGTTGATGTGATATCGATCGTACTCATTATTTTAAAATAATTACAATGTTATAATGTGCGAGCGAGAAGGAAAACTCGCAGCCAGCTGTCGTGTGTGACAATTTATCATTCAAAGTAATGCCAGCTAAACAGATACAGTCTCATTTAGAAAAAAAAATATTCTTAAAACACTCCTGAGATGCAGTTGAAATTGTCTGTGGTAAAGAGAAAGACGTAACCACAGATTATTTAAACTGTCTCTGAGGAGTGCATTAGAAGAATCGTGTTATTATAAATTAATAGCAGTTCCCACGACTAAGTTCGCGTAGTAAACGGATATGTCTATAGCCTATGTCCACCCTGAAGGTCCATTCTAAATACTGGTGAAAGAATTTTTGAAATCGGTTTAGTATTTTCGGAGATTACCCCCTACATACAAACTTTTCCTCTTTATGTAGATGTAGAAGTGTAATATAAGACCTTAAGTCTTCAAAATATCAGAATATAATGCGAGGAAGATTTCAACTACATCAGACGGAAGTCGAGAGGGAAGAAATACAATACCAATATCAGCAATGTATTCGAAAATTCGAAATATCTAGCGATGCGATGCGGATTGTACGGGCGCAGATATTTTCTCATATTCTTTTTGTTGGGATCACGACGGAGCGGAGCTTTGTTGTTTGAGTTATACGAGGACTTACTGAATAAGAAAAACCGAAACATCATACGGAGCGGTTCTCCGACAGAAATACTTGAGATATTAACGAGGAGCTGCTCGGACGACTTTAAATAATGACACAGATCAACTCACAGCATATTGGGAGTGTCAATGCCAATGGTCAACATCGTATTATTGACTAGTCGTATCGGGGTACCGTTATGTCATGACTTAAAATAAAAAAACTTTAGATCAGGATATGGCAATGTGTTATAAGAAAAAAGCCAAACGCTACCGTGAAACTAAAAAAAAATGGCATTTTAGATAGGCAACTTATTTTTAGTTGAAGCGCCGCTAATTATAATTTCGTACAAGCAATTATAATCAGTTCACCAGCTGCCTGCTGTCCACTATCAAAGACTTTTAATCCGTTTTCCCCGAATAGCCAAGGCTATACATACCTGAATTTTATTTTCCTAATTTTTCATGGCATTCTAATTATACATATTCTACGGGTACTTATAATAATAATAATAAGACAGGTTTAGAAGAGACTTGAGTGACAATATAGTTTTATTACCGCAAAGGCTAATATGGCGAAAAAAAATAACAAAAGATTAAATGTTACTTAGAACTCTAGGAAGGCAGCTCAGGGAAACTGATGGTTCACATCCAATTGTTACACCAAAACGAAAAGCAATCCAAGGCAATAAGCAGATACTTAGTGTTAAGCGTAAAAAGAACACGTTCACAAAAACATTGTGAAAACAATTCGGGGGCCAAATCGACTATTGACATTGTAATCTAAACTCGACCGGGGCGGGAGATGGGGAGATACGACAGCTGGCTTTCCGAGAACAGACCTTATACCCACAGAATGAAGTCCACTGGCAACAAAACACAACGCGCACAAAGACGCCGGACACTATAATCGACATGAGCTTACTTTCGGGCATACTACGATATTAAAATCCTTTACGACATACTCTTATAAAACTTGTAAAAGCCTCACGCCCTCGCTGATACTGTTACAACCACATTTGGTAATAAATATGTAATATAATCTAACACTCGAAACTACACGTGACTAAGAGGCTAATTATTATGCTAGTAAAAACAGTAAAGTCTAAGTCGAAAGGTTTTTTTAACAGTGGCCCAGAAAAAGTTAAACACAGGTGTCAATTTCAAACTCCAGGTCGTTTTGGAGAAAAAATTGAAGAAACACTAAACAAGCGGCCGGTTTCTGAATTGAGAATTTCACTAAGTAAATACTTAAGTAACGTTCTGTCACGTTCTTTTCTGAGAAATTCGAAGAGACAGCACTATAGTTAACTATGTATTTACTTAGCGAAATTCTCAATTCAGAAACTGGCCCTTAGTCTTTTAAATTTTAACCGAGTTTAAATTATTATCTAAAGCCTGTTTTGCACAGTGTGCTTTATACATTTTTTGAACCGCGTTTCTGGCAAGCTTAATATATCGCACGCTTAATAGAATACTGACGAATTAGGGTATAGGTCAAAACTGAGTTAACCATAGATGCACGCTTCTCCTACCGCCATCTATCGTCTCAGTTTATTATTTCAACAAAATGATGTCAACAAGCCACCATTTTAGTATATCTGTCTCTTTCACACTCATGTATTTTCTTCAATACCTTTGTCACAACACAGACTCATGACAGTTTGCGTCAGGCATCACAAGTGTGAACGTGTTATTGTTTAAGTGAACGGAGACCGAATCAGTGTTGAACCTATTTACTTCTAAAAGTAATGGTAAGTTTCATGATTTATTTTTGTTGTAATAGGACCGAATAGACATTAAGTCAATTTACTAGCAAGTTTGATGTAAAATGTTCGGGATCATTGACGAATAAGTCTGTTTATTACAATAAAAATACTCCTACTATGAGACCGACTATGAGATAGGTTAGTTTTCTTTTAAAAAGCTGTGTATTATTTTCCTTAAATGTCGTTCCATTCCAACATCAGTCTGTTTACTAATAAAATTCATTGCAAAATATCAGACTCACTGATAGATCAGTCTTTATTTTACATATAAAATTAACGAAATAAAAACAAACTAATTGTAGATTTGTTATTTCATTGATAAGTCTCTATTCGTCTAAATATTAAGAATATTCAGTAACGTTCCTGTTTATAGAAAACTGCATTATCTATTCGTTTTAGTTTCAGAATGTCGTCTTTGAGGTCTAAAAAGATATTGGACTCGGTCCAGGCTCAAGGCCAAGCACGAGTGCAGAATGAAATTGAAGTTGTTAATTCATCTGAACAAATGGAACCGTTTGAACCGAATGAAAAATCTGCTGAGATTGGTGTGACGGTGAGAGTTGATAATTATTTAATTCATTTTGATAACCTACCTTGATAAGGAATTGAAGTATTATTTCGATATGCCTACGAAAACTTAATGAAAGAAGTTGCGGTTACTTACACTATTAGATAAGTACCTACTTAGGTACCAACAAGTGCTTAGTTATATAATAAAAAAAACTTGCTTCAGGTTTTATCAGATGTAACAAATAAGCCAGAAAATCTGCGTTACTCAAACGTGGATGAATGTTTCTCAAAATTGGAATCTGTTTGCTCTGTCGAGAATCAACCAAACTTTGAAAACAGTGACACAAACTTCAGTGATCAAGACCCAACATATACTCTTCCAAAGCAAAACAAACATAAACCAGTCTATCCGTCACATCCGTCAAGGTTGTCTAGTTCAAGCAGTTCTTCAACTTCTTCTTGTTCTTCTTCAACTTCGGATTTTTCTTCTGATAGCTCCGATTCCGATCAAGAACCTTGCAGTAAACAGCACAAAGAGCAAACTGAAGCAAGGGCTGACAACAGATACATTTGGTGATAATCCAATGCAAGTAAACAATGATGAACCCTCAACATCAGAATATTCAAGAATACAAGTAATGAAAGAAGTTTCTGCAGCAGGAGAAGGTACACGAGAAGAAATAGATAAAGACAAAAAAGGAAAAAAACGCAAAAGGAATGAAAAAGATTGGAAACAAAATAGGGCAAAAACTTTAAGAAATACAGGAAAGAATATATAACCAAGAAAAACAAAATCGCTGGGCCTCGCAATGTTAAATCGCCATGTACAGACAAATGCAGAATTCATACAAAGAAAAAGAGTATAAAGAGTTTGCATCAGAAATAAACGCAAAAAGCTGGCCCCTTTGAGTGATCTGAAGCCGGTCCCAGCATATACAGAAAAGCAAGATCTCGGCGAAAACAAGAAAAGAGACCTTAGAGAGTTGATTGCAAAACAATTAATTCCCAATTTTTACTCAGACTTTTATGCCTCGATTTTATAATTTTTTTCGTCTTCAGGGATGCAAGGTAATGCAAAAAAGTATGCTACATATTATTATCTATTTTGAGACTGATAACCAAATAGGTATCACCTAAGTTACTATTTAGCCTAGTAAGCAAATCGTTGATCTCCAGAGTGTTGCAAGAAAATCCTATAGAAATGAAAGAAAGTCTTCTATAGATAGATAGCAAACTTCATCAATAAAATTATAGCTTTTCCACATCTAATATTTTATCAAGGTTTCATAATTGGTTCCATAAAACTGGTTTACTGAATTATCGTGACCTCCTTTTGGTTTTATAGGATCTTTTTGCAACACTCAGCTTGAAGAAATATAATAATAATTAAAGTTTTTACATTAATAAATAAAAGCCATATTTACCTACGTAGTTTTGAAGTTGTATCTCACATTTGTTTTTTAATTAATCTTGAGTATTCATAAGCTTAAGTATATTTTTTGTTGTTCATTTGTGTTATGTTTGACTGATAAAGAGCAAAGCTCATACATCGTATTGGGTATTTAAAAAATTGAGTATAATATTTTAATAGGATATTGAACTCATCAATAAAAACAACTTTTACCGTAGGAGAAAACCTAAAAATATTTAAAATATAATCACTTGTTCCATAAAATTACTTGAAATTAGTATTGCACTTTAATGGGAAACAGCTGTTTTTTTTTTAAGATTTCAGTTTTGGTCCTATAATAACAGTTGTTTGTATTGATGAGTTCTCTTAAAATAATTTACACTATTTTTTTAAAGACTCTAAAAGTACCAGGTAGATTAGTATTGTCAGCAATACCATTGTTTGATTACTTAGTTTAAGCAAAATTATGATAACTATACATACCAAAATGAGGCTAATCATTTATCTTATTTCTTACGAAGAGTTTCCTTTTGTGATGATTGTTTTGTTTTTGATAATTCTTGTATTCATGGTCCAAAAATTTGATTAAAGAGACTTAAATTGAAAATGTGTTTTCATATGTTATTCATATACAGACTAATTATTTAATGAGTTCATAACGATATCTAACGGGTTCAAAGAAAACAGACTAATTTTTTAATGAGCTACTATCAGTTACAATAATTGGTTATGATTTTCAAAGAAAATGGGCTTAACTCAAAACGGCATTTTATAATATTAAAAAAAAAATACTTACACATAATTAAAAACAAAATAAACTACAAACAGGTATTATGTGGTTAATAGGCTTCTTGAAATAGTTGTAACATGTTTTATACATCAGTAAATATTTATTTTATTTACAAATAAAGAGACAAGGTCGTGACTGCGCGATCGTTTTTCATGATTTCCCAAAAACTTGCTTTTTTGAGTTAGGCCTATATTTTATTAAGCGTGCGATATCTTCAGGGATGTTATTGCAGAAGCGTACACAATGCTACATGAAGAATGTAAATGGTAGATGTATGTAAATAATGTCATGCACTCAAAAACCGCTAGAAAAGATTGGCAGGGCCTTCGGGCAAAAACTGCTGTGCTTTTAATATTTTTGATTTTATCGAGCAGTCATGCATTGTTAATCACCGGGACGACAGCAATTTGTATCCGATAGCCACAACTGCAACGCGACACCAGCTCGATCGACCCACTCGCCGAGCTGATTGATGGCGTGGTGTCAATTCTGCGTTATCGCTGACTGACACACTGCTGGCCGCATGCTTCGGATGCCCACCGCCATATTTTATGCGAGATAACCTTCCTTACACGTCAATGGATATATTGGATACTGAAATGAACGGTGCCCGCTGGCGAGTTTTTTCGTAAATTGTTTGGAACTTCAAGTGGTGATGGATTGCATTCGTTCACGACACCTCGATGGGATTATCTCCAAGCCAAAAGATTTTCGCTTCATACAAAAAACATTTTTTTGCAATGATGTCATTGAGAACAATACTGCCCCTGCAGTTTTTGCAAGTTAGAAATGATTAGCAAAGGTGTTTTTGTTACTGTTCGTTTCTTGGAATGGGTGCCACATAAGAAACCGGTTGTAGTAGAGCTCCGATACCGATCTGACACCGTGGGCCGAGCCTTTATTGCGTTAGGAATTATGTCCATAATGGAACAATGAGACGGAGCTAACTGCCAAAGCTGGTTCATCGTACAGAAACAATCGAAGTGCGTGGGATAACAGATTCAATAAACAAAAGCCTCATGTCTGATTAGACGTACTTTTATGTCTCATTTTAATTTACAGCGTGGCAGCTCTCAACACGTTTTGCCTTTACGAGTCGTAATCAGCTTTCAATGCCTTTTAAAGTCGTGCCCGAGTTGTAGCCACTCGTGTTTTGCGCCTTCGCAGGCTGCGAATCGCAGCAGCGTTTATAATTTACATTATATGTCAACACGTACGAAATCAAATAAATTTGTTCGGATAACGATCAAGTGAGGCGTATAAGGCATTATTAACGCCCCAAGCAATTTGGACAATACGGTGAACAGCTTTGCGTGCGGCTATGCGACCCTCTCCCCACAAACGTTCCTAGTTTCCTACACTCAACACATTTATTTTGTGAGCGAGCGAGCGCTTTGCCGGGCGTCGCCCCCCGCCCCGCGCCCGTGCCCCCCGCCACACAAGCCGCAAACATCAAATAGAGCGCCCTCTGCCCGCGGGAAAAAGAAACTATAATTACTTGAATGTCACCTGCAACATGTCTCCCCAGTTTCCCCCAACTAATGCGGGCTAACATTTTACAATACATTTGCTGTAATGTCGTTGCCGGTGTAAACTTGCAGTTAAGCTGACCTGTTAACGTTTGTGAACATGTAAGTGCTTCAGTGTACGATGAGGTACCCAGTTTATTTTATTTTAGGTCCGTCCGAAAAGGCTTTGAAAGGAAAAGGTTTTGAAAGAATCCCTGTAGACGCTCATCCAGCGATTTATACATTTAGTGTTATTTATTTAAACTGCCTCTGAGGAGTGTTTTAAGGAATCGTGTTTTTATAAATAAGACCGTTAACATTTTGGTCGCAATATCGTCCGTAACGTAACAGAGTAAGTGCATGAAGGTTGATGTGCTGTCGACTGGGCGTATCTAAAGATAAAACCTCTCCATTTCGTATTCATGTAACATTACCAATATTTCCTGCTGGATCCCGAAATCGTGCGGAGAAACACCTCAATACGGGGGATTTCTGTGCTGCGGCTCACGAATGTTATAAACTCCAGCTTTTATTCCACTTATGTACGAGGGCACAGAAGACAGGCACGAAAAGGGTAAAGCATCACTACAGCAATGGTGGAGATGGTACAAAAAGATAATGTTCTTCGTGTTTTGCCATTTCGGCATACAAATGTTTGAGCTTAGCTTAATTCAAATAGTTACCAGAAACAATCTAAATCTTATGCAGGTCAGTACCAATTTCGTAGAACTTAAATTACATTTCATTACGATATGCGGCTTAGGCAAAACTTAGACATGTAAGCCTTTTAATGTATTTTTTTTCTGGTGTGTACAATAAAGTGTTCTAATCTAATCTAATCTTAGGTACCTAATAATATATAAATTGGTGAATGTCAACGTTATGCTAGGATAATTATTAGGGCAATGTCAATCATAATACAAAATTAAATAAATGTCCAAAACAATGAAACTACATACAACCTTTAAAACAATCCGTCTATTCGAAAAAAAATCTCCCACTGCAGGGCAAAGACCTTCTCTCTGAGAGAGAGTGGGCGTGTGCACGTGAACACCTTGTGTGAGGTGTGTGTATGTCTTCACACACACTCATCTACACACAACTCACCTACACTCGGGTTCCCTCACGACGGTTTCCTTCACGGTTAGCGAGTGGTATTTACACAAACGAACATCTGTGAATATGTAGCAGCAATATAAAGAGGAAATAATCATAAGCACGTCGGAACAATTCATTTGGAATTTTGGAAGCCGCCACAGAAATCCGAAGATTTATGGTTATTATGAGTTAAATTTCTTTGGGCCAGTTTCTGAATTGAGAATTTCGCTTCTCAACTCAGAAACCGGCCCATGTCTACCCAACGAGAAAGAGTGCCAAAGCTCGTAGCTTCTTTATTGACGTTCGATTTGAATATCTTTCAGAACTCTGATACTTTTGTTACATTGACATCTAACAAACAGATTAACAATCAGAAAGACTAGTCGGATACGCAATGTACATCGAATTGTGATAGTAAATTAAAACCAATACAAATTATTTGTTAGATAAAAAAAATATACTGTTTACCATGAGACGCTTCTTGTTTCCTAATTGGCAAAGAACGGTCACTTGCACAGGTCAGTCATAAGAAAAGATGGCCTAGAGAATTTGAGATATTTGAGCATTTGGGATACTCGTGCGTTACTTACAAATGAATTAGGAATTAAAATTACGAATTTATTTTATGAATCGCAGCCCAGTAGTTTCTATACGGTGAAACATATTTCTGAAAGACATTCAAATTGAATGTTAGTTAAAAATTAGAGTGCTTTCAAATCGTAGTGAAGCAAGCGACTGTTTCTGTGGTTTCTGGTCCATCGACAGTTCTTACACCGCACGTTTTCTGCAATGCAAACGCGGAAACTGACATGCACGAACGCGGCTTTTTAATACTTTTAATATGCCGTAATGCTGACAGGGAGAGAAAACGTTACATAAACTCACGCCTGTATCCCAGACGGGTAGGCTGAGACCAGGGTTTGCCACTTGCCACGATCCGAACAAACCTCGTTCGCTTCATAAACATTCATTAGTCGTTGCCTTAACGAGTGAAAATTGACTGTCACTCAATCCTTTTTAGGGTTCCGTACCCGTAGGGTGTCAATTACTAAGGACCCTATTACTAAGACTTCACTGTCCGTCTGTCTGTCTGTCTGTCACCAGGCTGTATCTCATGAACCGTGATAGCTAGGGAGTTGAAAATTTCACTGATGATGTATTTCTGTTGCCGCTATAACGACAAATATTAAATCAGAATAAAATAAATATTTAAGGGGGGCCCCCATACAACAAACGTGAGTTTTTTTGCCATTTTTTTCTCGATATTAATAACGGCGACAGGTAGACGCTTGAAATATTCACAGAATATTTAGTTCTATATTCGCTTCAAAAATAAATAATTAAATTAAAATAAAATAAATATTTAAGGAGCCCCCTTAAATATTTATTTACCCATACAACAAACGTGATTTTTTGCAGTTTTTTTCAATCTTTGTGTCTAATGTTATATAGATAATAATAGCACGGAACCCTTTGTGCGCGAGTCCGACTCGCACTTCCCCGGTTTTTAATACAAGATGCTTGTGGCGTTAAGTCCTCCGCTACGTACGATATATTTTATGAAAGTGCAAAAAAAGTATTATAAATAAGTAAATCGAGGTCTCGAAACAATGGCACTAATAGTCGTTTATCACGCGAATAGTCGTCTATCCAAGTCTAGACTAGATATTATAATATTCTAATAACCCTCAACCGCTGCTCCTCGGAATTGTAGCAGCAATAGAAGATCCACCTCGTAGTGACATGAAAGAAAAACTAGGCATAAAAATTATGCAATAACTTATTGAATGTATAACTATAATTCACAAACCACTTCCGTCTATATTAACACGCGCTAGTAAGGACAACAAAATTTGTTTTAAATAACCTGAGATAATTTTAATGAACATCTACTAACAGTTTTAAAGGAGGTCTCAGCCTTGTAAAATATGTTTTTTTTTTAGTTTTCCTTAATTGACCAAACTACGGTACAGCAAAATAATAGTAATATGCTAGCCTATGTATGGCTACGTAAAGTATAAAACATGCCAGGTATTTCAAGTTACAACAACCAGAGGCCTCATTGCGGACCAAATCCTGTCGGAATCCTGACGTTTGCGATAGCGATGACGGTCCTCTTCCAAATATCTCCGAAACTCCTCATTCGAGTTTTAGCCGGCATTCTGTTCTCAGAAGTGCTTGAAGTCACCACTTTGATCTCCCTTTTGATATAACAAAAATATTTTTCGCCCCAGGCCAGAATCCATTTTGAATGGAATAGGTATAAAAAATGCTCGAAGGGTTTAAGCTATTGAACGTCTGGTGAGCTCTAGTTCTGAGCCATTTGTTCCAAAATTATAGTCACCACGAGTGGCAGCTTCAGAGCTTTAGCTTATGGTTGCCCCTCTATATCCCCGAGCGCTCCCTTAGTGCAAAAATATACGCAACGCAAGAAATAACGATAGCAATATTCTTCATGTCATAACTACTTACTTACAGGAACATTACTCTTATATCGTTTATCTGCAAAATGCTGTAAATACATCGTTACAACTTACAATTATCTTAAGCAAGGATGTTATCGTCAGTAGTAGGGCAATAAGTACTCATCAAGTAAACACCAGAATGTCGAAGTTTATAATCTTCTTAGTAAACAAATTTTCATCAATCTTTATTAAACAGTTGCGACGCCGACTGCGTTATCACTTGCAATTATTAGGTCCTTCTGAGTGCAGATAATGTAGTAGAAATAAACTTGTTACAAGTAGTTGACAGAGGTAAGCAAACGTTTTCTTAGCGTGTGAAGTTTTAGAGGCAGATTCGTGGCAGCGGTTGGAAGGTTTCTGAGTTGGAAGGATGACAGAGAACAAAAAACAGTAGCCGACTGACTGCATAAGCAGCCTATATACGTCCCACTGTAGGGCACAGGCCTTCTCTCAGGGAGAGAGTAGAAGCGGGAGGCCAACTGACTGATTTGCTGTCAATACAGAATTCGTGATAGATAAATGTGACGACAGACGAATCTTTCAGGTCTCTATGTGGGTTGATTTTGCTAAGGAATGTGGGATAATCTCAGTGATGACATGAAGCATTGATGATTTAATGAACTGGGCCTCAAAAGAATACAGTGTGTTTGTCATTACATTTTCAATCTTTTATTGCTTCATGTGGTACCTCATATGTGGTCTTAATATAAATAGTAATTACAACATTGTAAAGACAAAAGAATATCTCAGTCTCAGATAAACATGCTCATTCCCTTAACATGGTATTCGACACCGGCATGAAATTGCAAAAAAGTACAACACTTCGTACTTATAGACTATCCGCCATAGAACCCCGCAGTATGACGCAGCAGTACTACGAAAAACCGGACAAGTGCGCGTTGGACTCGGGAAAAGAGAGTTCCGTAAATACATCTAATTTCCTATTGTGTATGTTTTAATGACTCAAGTTGCTCATACATAGCTGTATACATAGTGTCATGTTATCATCATCATCATCATCATCAGCCATTTGACGTCCACTGCAGGACATAGACCTCTGGTTTTCGCGCGATTTTTGACAGATGAATGGTGTTGCTTTGTGAATTTTTGATCGTGAATATAATCGGTATTGTGAAACGACTTTCTTGTTTTGATTTGTGCTTTCACATCGAACGGGCTTTTCTTTCTTCTTTTTGAAGAAGACTATCACCAATTCACTACCCAAGAAAACTGTACCGTTGGCCCACGTTCCCCCATATACGGAAAGTTTGAACAGAGACAAATTATTCCAGTCGTTTCGTCGGAAAAAACAGGTTAGAAATGCATGTGAACCAAGAAGGCAAAATTTAGGATATTACAGGGGTCTGGACTGGAAAAGCTTAACTTGAAATGGTCGACCAAGATTTCCTACGTGCATTTTCCGCCATCTTGAAAAAGGGTTAAATTTAGTTTTTTCACAATAACTCGGTCCTCCGTTGGGAAATACTTATTGTTGCTTTTTTACTACAGTTACGGGTACAATTAAGGTCCTATACATTTTTTAGCTATCGTTCATGGTTATTGAGATATCGATCGAAAAAGCCAAAAATTCGTTGCTCCGATATTTGGCTGCATTGAAGTGGCTAAACATGCATGAACGTCGCCAGAGACGACATTCTATTCAACGACGACGACGATGATGATGATGATGTTTCGACTATCAAAGCATAATTTCCTGCGGTTCTAGAGTCTTCATAACTCGAAGAGTCTACCGTGGAGGAACTTCTTCAGCCAGGACCATCAAAACCACGAATATATATATTTTTTAATGACCGCCTTCAATTATTATTTTTTACTACATAAAATATTATTTGTTTAATAAATTTATTTTATTTTATTTATTGCATTACACAACAGATAAGTAACATTGCATGTTATAATATCATGATGAAAGCTTATGATCTCATATGTTTGATTCATATTTGGCTGGGTTATTTATTTATTTTGTAGGTATGTATAATTATTAATTAGGTATTGTCTGAACAACTTTCCATCTGTGGGATACAACCGTGCATAGATACATCCGTGTGGATACAACTAAATTGTATATTTTTTGTCGAAAATAAAAAAACTAAATTGTAAGTCAAAACACGCTCTACATGTCGCAATTCTAGTCATTTTCCGATATCCTTCACGAGAAAAAAGAAAATTAGACCAAAAACGAACACTACCTAAATTTATGGGTTTTCAATCCATCGATCGGTATCTCAGTAACGATGAACGATAGGAGAAAAATGTAAAGGGCCTTAATTAGTAAGCAAAAAAAAGTATATTGCATCAAAATTTCCGCATCTCAACGGAGAACCGAGTTATCGCAAAAAAATTAATTAGAATAGAATAGAATAGAATAGAAACAGTTTATTTGTTGCACACCAAACACACAAAACCCTTTTTTCCAGAGGGGCCGTTCAAGCATGAGTAGTGAGCAGATTTATTACAATTATTCCCCCCCCCCCTCCCCCTTATTACCAAAAGTAAGCAAAGCAAGAGCTTTAAGCAAGGTAAGAATCCCCCCCCCCCCCCTCCCTACCTAAGAGAATAGTCAAGAAGTAGGCTTAAAATAGAGGACTTATACATACATAACTTTTAAATGTTTTTTTGTTATAACTTGGATTTGTCTATGTGAAATGAAATTTAACGAAAGTTAAATAACTTTGACGACAGTGGATCAACGGTAAAACAAACATTAACTTACAACACGTCAAATTGTCAATCTTGCCAAAACTGGCGGAAGATATTCAGACAAAGGAATAGTGCGCGGTAATTCCCATACTCGGTTCTAAGCGAGTTCCTAAACGTATACCTTATTTTTGGAAATCACCCCCGAAGTCATCAAAAATAAGCACTCCCCCGCCCCCCTGTAGTGCTTACGTAATACTTCAATGGTCCCAGATTGCGGAAAATGCACATAGGAAATCTTGGTCGACAATCTGAAGTTAAGCTTTTCTAGTCCCCCCCCCCACGTAATATCCAAAATTTTGCGGTTCACATGCATTTTCAAATGTATATACATAAGCAGCCTATATACGTCCCACTGTAGGGCACAGGCCTTCTCTCAGGGAGAGAGTATATACCGTGTATATTATGTATATACCGTGCTTCTAATTCAACAAGCACACGTCATCAAGGATTTATCAGTGAGATCTCGCGCGATAGTCGTTTTATATTTATCAACAGCGCCCACGCGCCCCGCGAACGTTATTACTAAAATTAAACCAAATGGTCGTCGTCGCTTTAGTTTTCCTCTTCTGCCTCTCAGATGCCGAAACCGCTTTTGATGTTAAATGTTAAATTGCAAGGTGTGTAATGGTGTAAAATTGCTCATGATGTTCAATGAAACTGTGGGTTCTATTAAAATATTGTCTGGCCGAAAATCCCGTTTAATTCATAGTCTTGATGTGATGGCAACCTGGGCCTCGATTCTGTCAGTGCATTGTAGTATAATGACAGGTACACTGTCGGGTCACGTGACGTGTTTTTTCGTACCATTGACGCCTAGAAGGTTTGATGGGTGTGCCCGCGTAGACTTAAAGCAGCCATGAAATGAAAACCGCCATGTTCATGCAGTTGTCATGTTACTACAATGCATTAACAGAATCTAGGCCCAGCTGAACGTCCACAAAATCCGGTAAAGTCTCGCCTTGACACGAAATGGGCAAAAATATTTGATACCCACGGCTTGATTATAAAGACTGTACTATAAGAAGATTCTAACTACAACAATTCTGAAACAACGTAGAAACAATAATGATAATCAAGTAATGGTAGGTATACAATGTGAAAGACTTAACACTGAAATTCCGATTAAATATCGTATTCAAAGCGTAGTTAGTGTCACTGTAATGAATAAAGATAAAGAGATTTATTTGTCAAACAGGTGTACAGAAAGGTGGAATTAACACATTTAGTTGAGCAAGTTTTGCCATAATAGGCGTACAAATTTTAATAATTATCGATAATAATAGCATAATCTTACATCGAGAACTCACGAGCATTGTATTATATAGAAGAGAATGCTACATTAGTCAATATGATTAGCGGTCAGAAATTCAATTGTTATATAATAGCATTTTGAATGACACTTGCTATGCTTTGACGACGATGATGTTGTCTCTAGCCACTTCCTCATGTCAATGATCGAATACGTGGCGCCCACATTGGCAGAATTAAATTGACTCACAAAACACCCTATTTATTCGTGACAATTTAATTACCTACGCAACGGTAGGACAGACAGAACCTAGCTAGAGTATGTATTTTAGTAGAACACATCACGTCCACTGTCGGACGCGCGAACAGTTGAACAAAAGCAATTTGCGCGATACGTGCCAGCGTGGCTGCTCGGCGCTTGTCTATTAGGAAGCCGACTGCTCTCTGAGAATATTGCTTTCAAATCTGAACAAGTTTTTAAAGTCACATTGAGACTCGAGGAAAAACGAAGCCTTGATCCATCCAAGTTGGGCCGTTTTTGTATTGCATGGCACAACGGTTTAATTTCATCAAATTTTCATTGACATAATATTTAATACAGCATTACGTTTGAAACCTTGGCAGTTCAATATGAAATTCAAGAGGACAAGTTCAAGTGCGCCAAATCACTGGTAAATAAATAGGTTATTACTTATCCAAAAATAAACGAATAAATAAGCTGATTGACAAGGTGTTATAGTGCAAGACATTTTTAGGCTTAATCTTCAGTTAGTTTTTCGGGACTTGAAAAAGTTGTTGCAATATCGGGAATTATTTTTGTCCTATCCAAGACATCTGTGACAGAAAAAAAATACTTTGAAATAAAGTTCTTTTTATTTATTTATTTTATTGAATTCCCTGCTTCTGATTTGTTGTCTCGTCGTTCTTCTATGTAGGACAATGATTTACAGGAAGCCGCACGTCACGCGACGTTGGTTGAGCTTGATAATATAACGTAAACTCTTCTTTTTCGAAAAATATATATCTGAGGAAAATGTCTTAGAACAAAAATTGTTGTACCAGACCGCTCAGAAAGTATTGCGAAGAAAATTTTTATGTATTAATGAGAGACTGGCCATTTATAATCTATTTCGAAAATATGATTATTTATAAATTATAAATAAAAAGGTACGTTCCAATATAAAAAAATTCCTTCACATTTTATGCCAGCTTATTTAAATTATCGTGTCTCATTGAAAAATGGATCTACACCGGGAACATTTTCGCGCTATGATTTTTTACGATTTCAAGTGTCGCTTGATAGGCCTGTCATTAAACGATCAAAACAGAAAAGGTGGTGCAGTAGTTTTTATGTTCTTATCTCGTATCTCGTGCAACTAAGTAAATATCAAAAATGGTAACATGAGATATCTCGGGACATCTTTTGACAGCCATTAAACCCCAAAAATTTGGGACATTTTTTGGTTTCTCCGTCATAAGTTCTATACGGTGCCTCCTGGCGAATCACAACTAAAACATACTAAAACTTAAAAATTGGGTCTAGCAATGTAATAAAAAATTACGACCAATAAAATAGGTAATCTAAGATAATTTTTTATAAGATGTAAGTTGTAGAGAATTCAATTCTGGAATACTGGTGCTGAATACCAAATCTTTCAAATTCAGTGAAATACACTCGTCGCAATTGGCAATCTCTCAATCGGCGTCGGCGCTTCCTGCAATCGCCGTTTGAATTTACTCATAATTTCTAATGTCTCATGGTAAGATTTTAATATTAGAGATAGAGCAGTATCATCAAATTATTATCTGAAAGTGTGAATCAGGTAGAAGAAAATATTGGGGGAAAAAAAAGAATTTTTGGATGTTTTTTGATTTCTCACTCATAACTTACATACGGTGCATCGTAATGAAAAGTTACTTGGTAATAAATTAAAGAGCATGAAATATTGTACACAAAATTAATAATTCGGTTAAGCAATATAGTAGAAATAGAAACAATGGTCAAAAAGGGACGCGGGCGGCAGCACTGCTATGTGAATATAAGATGATATTAACTTTATTTCATGTACAAAAACTCTATATACCATTTTAACACGGCACTTACCTTTTTTGGCCGGTGTAGTAACTTTCGTAGTCAATTTGCCACAAAAGTTACGCTGCGAAACTTACGAAAGTTCACATTTATTTTCATCGTCCACAAGTTAACAAACATATTTTAATAAAATTGGAACATAATGTAGCTGGGGTCGATGCATAAAATTATCGTAATATGTTCAATTATTTACCTATGATAGTTAAGTACTAAGCAGAAATTGTTTGTCTTAGGAAATTATTAACTCTAATTATTTTTCACTGCATCTAGTCATAAAGTATTTCTTTTTGGACATTGGTACACCAATAAGGAATCCAAAAGAACAATTTCGGACCAGAAAGTGTTTGGATATTCTCAGTGAAACAAATTAGAGCAAGATGAAATGGAAGCAACCGTCTGAACACATATTGCCGATTTATGCTAATTGAAATTAATAATTGCGGAAGTCTAGCAGTTCGGTGAAAATTTAACTATATACCATAACGGTATTATACATAGGTAGCTAATTACATTTGTTGTATTTTAAACAAATTTGTAATTACGTAGTAATTAACTTCAACAACTTGTGTTTGCTCATTTTATCCTTCCTGATTCACACTTTTGGATGTTTATTTGATGATACTAATGATAATTATAACTCTCTAATCTTATATTCATACTAATGAGGCGTTGTAAATTATATTGAATTTATCAAACGCCATTTGCAGGAAATGTCAATTTCCGATTGCCAGGAGTGTATTTGACCGAATTCGACATATGTGGTACACAATAGACAGCTCGAAGAATTGCTCAGTGCTGAAGTGGCACTGAGCGGGGCACATAGATCGGAGAACTGATAGCCATTGGGGCGAAAAAGTTCTGTCTGACATGGTGACCGCGGACCGGACGAAGCAGCGTGGGCAGGCCCCTCACCAGATGGCGGTTACGGTGGCGGGGAGGCGCTGGATGCGGGCGGCACAAGATCGGGAAGCTTGGAAAACCATGAGGGATGCCTCTGTCCTGCAGTGGGCGTCAAATGGCTGACGATGGATGATGGATGGATGGTACACAATATAGGTACGCAGAATCTGATTTTCTTCAACTTACGAGGGGTGTTCAATAAGTAGTGAGAATGAGGTATAAACTCCTTGGATAGAGAAAAGAAAATACGGGCAGGCATAGCCCGCCTATTTGTCGACGTAATAAAATAAGAAAAGTTTGATGCTCTTTTGTTTTTTCAATCATAGAAGGAGTGGTTATATTCTCTTTGATAGAAGGTTCTTACTTGTGTTCTGTCGCAACGAGTAATCGAAAATGGAGAAAATTCAAGTTCGCGCGGTAATTAAATATCTATGTTTGAAAAATTTTACTACGGAACAAGTAAATCAAGACTAGCAAGATACGTAAGGGGTTCATGCTCTTCCTTGTTTTACGTTTGCGCGTTGGTGTGCTGAGTTTAAGAGGGGAAGAATATCCACTAATGACGACTTGCGCTCAGGGTGCCCTACGACTGCAGTAACTGAAGAAATGATAAAAAATGTTGAAAAAATTGTTACTATTACGGGGAATATATACGCAAAACAAATCAAAAAGTTGAGTGGCGAAATACCCGAAAAACGGCGTGGCAAACTCGCTAAAGTTGTTTTGTTTCATCAAGATAACGCCGCAGCGCACAGGTCCAAAGTTGCGATGGCTGCCATCAATGATGCTGGCTTCGAATTGATAGAACATCCTCCATATTCATATTCTATTGCCGAGATTGAAAGAATATCTAAGAGGCCAGAAATTCGACGATGATGACGCAGTGATCGCCGCAGTACAAGGTTTTTTAGAGAATCAAGATAAAAGGCATTCAGGCTCGTCTCGGCGTATTCACGACATCATTATAGGTGATGAGTCCTGAGTTTATCAATACGATCCAGAAACGAAGCGCCAGTCGACCATCTCTTCTGACCCTGTGACGAGAGGTCACCGATATCTTGTATCATTAGGTCTGTTCGCCAGACTATCGCCCGACATTACACTGCTCACATACCCTGTAGGCCATTTAGATTGGCGAGATGTTAACGACGTAATTAATTTAATTTTGCTTGTGCTTCGACATGCTAATCTTATCTTCTCAGTTTTTTTATGGATGAACGCTCGGTGACATTTTAGTGATTCACTTACGTTGGCTTCAGTGATTTTTTTTTAGATGTCGCTTCAGTATTGGGCGCGTGGCTTTAGTTTAATATACGTATTACATAATCTTTCTTTAATTACATAACATTTGAAGTCAAATAAACAGCCCAAATTGCTCAGTCAGCGTTACTGCTGAGGATACGTTTCATTTGTTAATGACGTGTGTGTCCGAAACGATATCTCTTAGCGTCGTTTCGGACTTTAATAACGCGGTTCAACTGAATTTGATGGATGTGGGAAATCCGAAAAATTGCAGGAGATATAGGACAAGATAATCTGTCAAACAGTCCTAATGACTAATCATAGTAATCATTCTATTTATTACGTACACGACTCCATTGTTGGGTGTAGTAAGTCGTACGTGTCCTGTGTTCCTCGATGGTCGAATTTAGTAATTTTATTACTCGTAAAAACCGAAAGTTATTTGGTCAGTGTTATATGAATAATCCGATACGTTTACTTTTAAAAGCAAAAAAGTAAAAACTGCTTTGGCGGAAATCCAGTGCGATTCCCATTTACAATTCAGATTTTCATATTCCGCACTGCGAGGGACACAAACTATTGCCGAATTTTTCGCATGCACATTTCACAACGGTTTATTCAGTTTTGAATTAAAGTGAGTTGTTATCATTGGCTCCACCGGTTCCATCCTATTATGTAACCTTTTTCTCGAACTTCTAAGTACCTACCCATTCCAATACTTTCAAGCGTATCGTACAATGAAAGAAAACGATCACCGTAAAGCAGTTAATTAGTCTAAAGCCGCATTAGTTAAGTTTTGATCGAAGTTCACTTATTATTTGTTATACATTTACGGGTCTAATCCTATATAGAAGTATTTCTTTCTGCAAAATTCACTCTCAAAAACGGCCCCTCTCCTCTCGATCAGTCTGTACCAATGAAATGAGCGCAAGATGTGCTGTAGAGTAAATCACTCTGTGGTCGGTTCATTCTGTGCGCCATGCGTGACAACGTGAACGTTGATTGGGCGATAGTAAATGACAGCTTGCGGATGAGGTTGAAGATGGCGTTGGCAGGTGCATAGATATTTTGCTGGGTAATACTGAACTCGCTCCGATTGGTAACACAATTGACAAGCCCCGCCCGCCTTCCCACTATTGAACGTGGGGTCATGTCTTCGCGCTAGTTAGACATTTATATTTTTATCTAATCGAGATTATTTATTAGGTAAACTTATATGAGGAACTACCGGTTGATTCGTATACTTCATATACCTTCACGTTATTTTATAACCAGATGTCACAGTTTTTGTATTTGAAGCCATTTTATTTTTTTGCCTTTACATTTAAAGTATAATAATGTTCAGTCGACATCAATCAACCTCTACATCCGTGCATTCTACTCAGTTACGTTACGACTTTGCAAATAAAATGTAAATGTACTTACTTTGCTGGTTCAGCAACACGAAGTGGGGTTCGGCCTCCAATAAAAGAAGTCGGTCTCTTGCCTGTCACCTGCCTGAAACTCAAGGAGGCGCCTTGGACACGGTCTTCGGCCGATTGATATGCCCTCTTCACTGCCCGATCCTCTTCTATCCTTTGTAAGTGACCTACGTGACACAATTGTTCACGAATAAACTAAAATAAACGAACTCTCAAACAATACCCATCACTAGCCAAAAGTTTCTAATTTGTGAAGTGCAGCCTTAAAAGGGTAGGTATAATCACAGAACAGTTTTTTCTGTGACGCTCAATTGATTTATTTTTAGGCCAAGCAGCCAAATAAAATAAGATAACTGTATTTAAATAAATTACACCAAAATACGTAAAGGCTTCCCAAAATAAATAAATCCTCTCCAAAATGGATAAATCCTTTCGACAATGAAATAAATTCTTCGTCAGAAAAAAGTCCCGACCAAAATGGATAAATGCTCACTTATAAAATAAAATAAAAGAAAATAAAGAAACTGCTTTTAGGTTTACATTATTTTAATGACACGTCTTATAACCGCAATTTGGGGAAAATTTCCCCATTAGGATTTTATTAGTCGACTATGCAGTGTTCTCTATCTAAGTATGTAAAAGCGATTCAAGAGGAAGAGTTGAGCGTGGTTCAGTTTCGCTTTGATTAGATTCAGCCATTCAAGTGCATTATGATTCGTTACCTGTTTATTACAATGAACGGGAGGCAGGGGCAAAATACCCGGTCTCAGTACTAGGGTATCACGGCATACCGTCATTAAAACCATCCCCAGTGGCTGCCAAGCCACCAGTCCCCCGAACGAAAACGATTTGATAATCGATTTCAATGTCGATTCGATTATAAAACGTGCGACGATATCTAACGCTCGTTTCACTTGCGTCCTTCGCGAAATGAAAGGTTATGTTTGGGGTTTCTAGTTAATTCCGCAGGGTCACGGTAACGGTCGAATGTGCACATTTTTTGACTGCATGCGGAAACTGATCTTTGAATTTTCTACAATAATTGTGATGCATTCATTATTCGGGTGTTTTATTTTTGAGACATTTTGATAATGGGCTGTTTTGGGAATGGGGCATTTTGGAAAGGCTACCTAAAACTAACAATTGTATTAAATTAATAAAATCCTAATGGGGAAATTTTCCCCAAATTGCGGTTATAAGACGTGTCATTAAAATAATGTAAACCTAAAAGCAGTTTCTTTATTTTCTATAGGTGAGTGAGCATTTATCCATTTTGGTCGGGACTTTTTTCTGACGAAGAATTTATTTCATTGTCGAAAGGATTTATCCATTTTGGAGAGGATTTATTTATTTTGGGAAGCCTTTACGTATTTTGGTGTAATTTATTTATATACAGTTATCTTATTTTATTTGGCTGCTTGGCCTAAAAATAAATCAATTGAGCGTCACAGAAAAAACTGTTCTGTGATTATACCTACCCTTTTAAGGCTGCACTCTTCACAAATTAGAAACTTTTGGCTAGTGATGGGTATTGTTTGAGAGATCGTTTATTTTAGTTTATTCGTGAACAATTGTGTCACATAGGTCACTTACAAAGGATGGAAGAGGATCGGGCAGTGAAGAGGGCATATCAATCGGCCGAAGACCGTGTCCAAGGCGCCTCCTTGAGCTTCAGGCAGGTGACAGGCAAGAGACCGACTTCTTTTATTGGAGGCCGAACCCCACTTCCTGTTGCTGAACCAGCAAAGTAAGTAAGTACATAACATACATAAGCAGCCTATATACGTCCCACTGTAGGGCACAGGCCTTCTCTCAGGGAGAGAGTATGGGCTTAATCACCACGCATGCCCACCGCGGATTAGCAATTTCAAGCGCTGAGGTATGTAGACACTCAGATTTCGTCACGATGTTTTCCTTCACCGTTAGCGAGTGGTATTGCTGCTATAACTTTACAAGCATAACTTAGTACATAACTTAGAAAGCAAAGTCATAGGTACATGCCCTCACTGGGAATCGAACCTGGGTCTCTCGCTTCCGAGTCCAATGTTCTACCCACTACTAGGTTACCACCGCTTACTAGTAAGTAATTGTGTGTAAATGAGACAGAAAGTTTTGTCTTATCTTTCGCGTTAAAATACCGGTCAAATGTTTGTTTAAGTTCGGTCACACAATCGCTTCGAATCAATCTCGGTATTATTTCAACAGCGCGCAGCCTATTTGTCGCGTGACGTTGAATAATCGCCTCTAACGGAATGGGCTTAGAAACGAAGGTGAATTGCTACGTCGGCCCCATTGTTGCCTCAGCAGCGGAACCAATGCCGCCGGTTTGTTTCATTGAAATAGAGTTTTATTTGCGAACGTGTTGTTTGATATTATGTTTTTAAACGATGCCTTTTCAAGTTATTACCAGCGCTTTTACTACTGTTACGTTTAATGCTTAGTTATTTCAGTTGAAATTATATTCTTAACCGACATAAAAAAAGGAGTAGGTTCTCAGTTTCTCTGTATATTTTTTAATGTATTATGAGCAACAATTGCTTATCACGTTGTCCCATTTAATGGTTTTTTTTTTTTTGTCAGAAAGAGGGTACCTCAAATGTGTTCCTATTATACGTATTTGGCCGAGATCTGTTGACGGGATCCGTGCGAAAATCATCAAACTCTTCAATCTGCAAAGGCATCTCCACGGCATTATGGACACAACACAACCATGACGCGATAAACGATACTGTCAACGCTACCTAGTATTTAAATTAGACACTACCTATATATTACTGACAACTATAGCACGTTTATGATTGGTGCGTATTTTGAAGGCGATTTTTTTGTCTTTATCGACTTCTTTAAACTCTCATATGTAGAGCACCTTAACTGAACCGAAACCTTAGATAGTTCTCATTGTCAACGATCTATAGTTTTGCTCTTATGTATTCTATTCTACTAACGAGAGATCTATAATGACCGGTTTCACATTGGACGACGGACGGTGGACGAAGGCAGTCACAGAGTGGTGACCGAGAACTGGCCTTCGCTCGGTGAGTAGGCCCTGACATTAAGAAGGCGGCAGAAGGTCAATGGACAAGATTATCAGGAGACCGGCGAGGTTGGCGTGACGGTGAAGAGGCCTATGCCCAACAGTGGGCGCCTTTCATGGGCTGCATAGATAGATAGATAGATAGACATGACGATAACCGTGACGTGACGAAACTACATCATCGGACACATATCTAAGATTGGTCTGACATGACAGTTTCTACGTTTAGCTAAAACCGTTGTCCGAACGTCATGTGAACGTTGTACGAGAACCATTACTAGTCCAACGTTGTCGTACGGTCACGATTATCGTCTTATGTGAAACGGGTTATGCCGTATTGCCGTACTTGAAAAAAACAGCCATTCCCAATCCCGCGTTAGCGCCCCTAAAAAAGCAATTTCATCAAACGAAAGCCCAACCAAAATAGCAGCGCTCTACATGAACAAAGAGGGTGCACGACACGGAATAGAATAGTGAAAACAACGCGAAGGACCGACAAATCAGCATCCGACCGCACAAACAAGCCACGCGGGCCGCAGTCAAAAGCGCGCCAATAGAATTAAAATACTATTACGCCAATACAAAGTTGATTGAGTCAGAGTCGAGTCAGGGTAGAGTCGGGCGAAGTCGGAACTCGGAACGCGGCGCGCTGCCGTAATTTGATTTGGAGTGTGGGGGGAGGTAGCTCCGGCGCGATCGATAAAGCGCGGGGCGTGAGGGAGGGGGGGGGGGGGAGCCCGGCGAGGGTTGTTATGGAAACCTGGCAGCGCGGGATCGCGCCTCCAGATTTCGCCGGTTGTCGGCTGTCCCAGCGAAACAAAGAGATCATCGAGATAGAGGTTTTTCAGTTTAGCCGCGGCTGGGCTCGGTAGTTTTACTCGCTTTTCGGCTATTTGTCGAGTGTAGGTTTTTGTCTTTTGTTGGATAACTTTAGTTCCTGCGATTCTAGAGACAATTATAAGCACTTTCTATCGCTCTACCGCGATACACGAAATATGTAATGAAAAGTTTATAGCTAGTTTACACCTCGTTAAACTTGGTACAATACCTAATTCAGAAGTTACCTCTTTCTGAAACCTTTCTTTTCTTTTTCTACATTTCGTGTTAAGCGTTGCTGGTTGTAGAATTACTTAAGACACTTCCTTGTTACCACTCATAGTACAGTTGTTTGTTTACCCTAATAAAATAAACAACAGTAAGCTGGGTAAGGTAAGACTTACAAAATGTTGTACTAGTAACATGGCAGGCGACTGTTATGCTAAAATTTCGTAGGCTAGAAAGAGACACAAGATTGTTGTAAGCGTAGATAAAGCCGAGAGAGTGATAAAGTCGGCTATTGCAGGCACCCAATGTTTGAAATTAACTAAGTTTATTAAGGCAAAAAGGATAAAAGAAGAGATTTATTATTGTTTTTTTTAAACTTAACTTGTTAAAAGCTCACAGAATATTAACACCAAATTAATGTCAAACACTACCAGTACCTATATATCTTCACTGAAAACAACTTATTAACAGATTACCTGAGTTAAAAACGAAAAAACTCGCTAGGCGTATAATTTCTTTGAACCAGCGATCAAGACAGATTTATTTATTGAATGCCTTAATCTAGAGTAGGCAGCTACAAACCGGTAAGTAATTATATTCAATCGGGCATTTGCTCAAGTCGATATCGTTAATCTTAACATGAACAGAATCGGAGTAAACATGCCAGCTAAGGAAGGAAAGAAATTCCAAGAAACATTAGCCGCGAAGTTGAATATTTCATGTAGACATTAATCTAACATTTTATTACTAAGGGAAGCAAAATTACCTGATCATTAGACAAGAAATCACGAAGCACCGATGTTACATAGTATCAGACGCCAGACAAATAGGATTCCTTTGGAATTAGAATGATAGTATTAATTTCGTTTGGCATATTACAACGACCGATCTATAATGGAATTACTTCAATAGGTGATGCCTCTCCGACGCAAATTCAATAGGGTCCTTTAAGCTCCGGTATCAGGAGAACATGGGACATGAAAGGCCGGCAACATTAATACAGACTGCCCATATAAGCTATGTACACAGTACACACATTGAATACATTAACTCAAGCAATACAGAATCAGGTGGTCCGAGCAACACATGTAATTTACATCTGTGACTCTGCATAGACTTAACAAATATTGGATAATATAATGCCCTTAAAACTGACCACATGTCTCAAGTCAAGCCGTGAAATTATTGTATTATCCACGGACGTACCGATACTTGAAACTCAAAAGGCTCAATGTGCGTACGTAGTCTGAGACCGGGGCAGGCACCTTGCTTTGCCACGGACGGCCAAACTGGTTCCTCGGAACATGACCTTCGCTCCGTCTCCCTCCCACACACTTATTGCTCGCCTTGTTCCCCGCCAACCACTAAAACCGATTGATTACAATCAGGGATCCTAAAAATTCCTCGAGAGTATTCAGATTGCATTTGAATTAGGACTCATGCATGAAGTAATGGAGCTCGAAATGGTATTAGAATTCATAAATCCACTCAAGTTGATTTGAGACGTCAATAAAATTGTTGAGACTCGCGTCGCGAGTCAAGATTATTATCTGCCGAGACGTCGTATCAATAAAAACGTTTGAAATACTCGGCTCTTTATAAAAAAATATCTATCGTAATCTTTCTCTCTCGGTATGTTTCAATAGCACACAATGGAGTGCCGTTGCTAGCATGTAGAGACAATCATCTCTAGACTCGTAATAACAATTAATTTGAGAGCTTACTCAGTCTCAGGGGGAAAAACTAGACAAATGACTGTCAATTTGTAATGTTGATAAGGGAATGTTATCAGGAAGATCTGGGGCCAAGGTCTGTAATAACATAGAAGCAAGTGAATAAATAAGGAACATGACAGTAAACAATATTTTTACAATATAGGTATCTTCCTTCCATAGGAATAAATACGCTTTGCTGGAGTTATGCCACAGCGTTATCTGTCTTGTTAGTCTAAAAATAGTTTAATAAATAGATATGAGAAAAACTAAGAAACAAATTCTGTAGCGGATCAATGAACAATGTAAGTAACCGTTTTCCAATCATTGTCCACGACTTCAGGCTTTCCATAAGTAAATAGCTTTTGTATTAAAAGGTGACGCTCCAAGCTTATAGATGAAGGCGTTCTTGGGGCGCGACGTATGAGAAGACAGAAGATGCTTTTCATTAACTCTTACATTGTGTTCATTACTAATTAAGTAGGTAAGCAGGCTAGCGCACCTGGTCTACACTTCTAGCGAATCCCAATCCTCATTCCATTTTGTCCGTTGTTTGTTCCAGGGAGTAACAATCGTTTCTTTTTTACAGATCGAATTTGCAAAAAGTGTCCGTACAATCTCTCCATAGTGATTTTTAGGACCCATGGCCGTGAAAGGCCGTTTTTGGCAAAAGTGCTATGTCGTTAGAGGTTCGTAATCCTAGGTTGAACCTGGGACTAGTGACGGTGGGAAGTGGGACCAGTAGGAGTAGCGACAGTGATTGAAAGATTGTACAGACACTTTTTTCAAATACGATCTGTAAAAGAAGATATGTTTTTTTTTCATTGGTGGCGCTAGTTAGTCCATTCCCTTAATGTGTTCAACGTGGTGATGAAACTGTTTTGAGAGCGTATCATGGGGAAGATCATCTGTTATGGTCCTGTTTTATTTATTCGTTTTGTCTGTTGTGTATTTAGTTTTCTTTCTGTTGTTGTGCATATTATGTTACTTATCTGCTTATTTTGTTTCTGTGATGTGTTGGTATAATAAATTTCTTTCTTCTTCTTCTCTTTCGGGAAGTCAGGCCAAGATTTGAAGCTGCAGTTTGTTTCTGTACTACCTACGTGTATCGTGCTAGGCTAGTGGCTTCTCATGGATTATAAGCAGCGCGTCGCGTGCTGAGGCGCCGTAATTGGTTTAAATCAAGCAAGATGGCGTGCGGCGCTCGCTGCCAGCTCGCGAGTATTTAATAGGCAGGCCTCTTTATGGATCGTTTGCCAACAACTGAGTTTTACACCAAATTGCCAAACTCAAAGATCAGGGGCCTATTTATTCGCACCAAAACCTGGGCGATTCCAATCGTCTAACTGTGAAATTCTATACTAATTTGACAGTTAGACAATATGGAATCGTGTGCGTAATATTGGGACTGAAAAGTCAAGAAGCCGCTGTCAGTTCTGAATAGGGCGGATGACATTGAAATGACTTCAATGTTTAGAAGGAGACCGAGAAGTATCCGCGAGAGAACTTCAACCAAACACCAATAATATATTACTTTTTTCTTTTTCAAGAGTTTGAAAGTTATGCTTTGAGCAATTCATTAAGTTATCGCAAACTGTACTTCTTACGGCCAAAGCAGACATAAAATCTGAGAATAGGAGACGTTTCACAAGGGAACCCAAACGAGTCTTGTTTGTAATAACACCAACAATATTTGTGAACATTGAACATATTTGGACAAGAAAGTGACAATAGCACAAAACTAATGCCTAGAGTCGTTAACTGTTAAGTACGCAAATAGAAGACGTAAACAGTTGCGAGACTACGGATAATAGCAAAGTTGGTCGAACGAAACCAGCCAATTCCGAATACACGGTGGAAATTGGTGATCAATAATTAATGTTTTGGTTACGCAACACACGCACGTTGGGAAACACTCCCAGTTAGAAATAGGTAGGTACCTACAAACGATTGGCGAAGTTTTATCTATCCACATTACCGTCGCCAATGTAGATTTACGAGATAGCCACTTCACTCGTGAGCCTATACGTACAAATGTTGCCTCAATAAGAAAGTATTAGTACCTAACCACTCAAGCCAATACACTTTGAACGTTGTTCGATTGTAACCTTATTGCCTCTTGAGATAAAAGCCGATATTTCTTAGTGTTTTCCATCAGCCGCAAGCAAATCGTGGGTTTAGAACCAGAGTAGCGTAAGGGCAAAATCACAACTTTACAGGAGAGCCAAAAAACAATTCGAATTTACGTACGGTAAGCTTCTAGCTCCTCTATGGCAAAAACTATAATATTTAGACACCTGATTTTTACTAATAATAAACCTTTATTTATTTGTTGCCAAATAATATAACTTTTTGGGGAATAAAAAAACGTTTTCATTTAAATAATGTTTATTTTTCAAAAAATGGTTGACTTACGTTATTTTGGCAATAACATATATTTATCAATGCCTGGAGTTCAACTTATCTTCCGTTAAAGTGACCTTAATAAAAATAATAAAAAACTTCTAACAAGAATAAAAACAAAAAAGCCCCCTCATGGCCTTAAAAAGTGTAATAAAAAATATATATATTCCTGTTCGATATGCAAACGGTTGTAAAAATCATGATAGTATAAGGGGTTAAAGTATGAAATTGCCGTTTTATTGCAATAGGTTCTTTGAATTGACATAGAATATTCATGGTTTGAGGTTTTCGAATGAAACTTTTTTCAAATGGTTTCTATGAAGAAACCAACATCTTAACAGTTGCATGTCAATACATTTATGAAAATATTATGTACGTTAGAAAAAATATCAAAGACTTCGAAAATGTTGGTGGCCACCATAATTTTAATACTAGAAATAAACATAAATTGTCATTTCCACTATTTAGACTTGCAAAAGTTAACACATCCTTTATGGGGCACTGTATAAGGTTCTACAACAAAATTCCTCAAGATATATTAGAGTTACCTCCAACGCGATTTAAAAAATGTGTTAAGCACATTCTGTGCAAAAAGGCTTACTATAACATCAAGGATTACTTGGAAGACAAAGATGTTTGGCATTAAACAGTAGATTAATATTATTTAAAGGACGATTGTGACTAGTGTTCAACACATTCATGACTAATATTTTAAGTTGAAAACTCTGTTAATTAAGTTAAAACGTGTTTTGAAAAGAATAAATGTGGAGTTTCTTTGTTAGTTTCTTCTCCACATAATCCATTAATTGTGAAACTAACAACTTTGACGTTCATTAAGTAAACATTCTGTTTTTACAATGAATAAAAATATTTGAATTTGAATTTATGATGTTTTTTTTTTTTTTAAATTTGAAACATTTGAATATCGACTTTCAATTGTTTTGTTATTCAATTTAGACAAGAAAGATGGATACTGCGAAAATTCGAGTGAACCCCCCCTGCTGCCTTACGCACGTGTTTGCTGTACCCCTGTTGAGGAGCACAACACCGGATGTCACCGCCCACTCTTCAACCGCCTCGCCTCGCATGTCGGTCCTCGGGGAACCCCAAGCCGCGCTCGTGGCATTGAAGTCACCAAGGACAAGAGCCCGGCTGGGTGCTGCCCTTCCGATGGCCGCTCCCATCTCATCGAGGAAAACCTCGAACTCTGCTAGGGTCCTGTTTGGCGAGAAATACACTCCGACTAGAGTTATTCCTCGCCAGGATGCCACAACAAAGCCCGAGCCTCTCTCCTCGACGACAAGAGGTGTGGTCTGCGGGCCGACACCGACCGCTATCGCGACCATACTGTCGAGGTCCCCGGCCCAGTTATTGCGGTCAGGCACAAAATACGGCTCGGCAACCACCGCCGCGTCGATCGACCACTCCAGCATGGTTTGCAGGAACAAATCCTGCGCACCAGCGGAGTGGTTGAGATTACCCTGGAGGAAGCGAAGTGTGGTAGCCATAGCTAACCGGTCACCATCGCCTCCTCATCGGCTCTTCTCTGTTGCTAAGTCTCGGCTAAGGTCGCCGTGGTCGCCTTCCTGGCCTTGGGGGGAGGCTTACAGCTCTTACCCCCAATGAGATGGTCTGCGGGTCGATTCGCATCCGCACAAAGGGGGCAGTGGGGCCTGGCCGACCACGCGGCCGCCTTGTGGTCGGGACTGCCGCAGCGGAAGCACAGACGGCTGCGGTCAGTCGCGGAGGTGCACCGGAGTCCCGTGTGCCCAATTGCTAAGCAGCGGAAGCATTTCATGGGCCTCGGCTCCAACGCAACAACCCGGGCAGAGCTCCAGCCGACCAGGAGACGGCCATCCTCCACCAGCAAACCGGCAGTAGCCACAGGGCACTGAACCCAGATGGTGCCACTACCGAATTCGCTGCGGCGAATCTGTCCCACTCTGACATTTTCGACCTGGCAGCCGCCCCGCCTCACGACAGCGGCTGCAACGTCCTCTCGGCTTACCGAGTCGTCCAGACCAGACACGCGGATTTCTGCACATTTCATCGGTCTGGCGGCTCGGACACACTGAGGCAGGACCTCCCTTAACTTGGAGGCCAGCCGGTCGGCCTTCGGGCCACTCTCCAAGCCTGGGAGCTCGAGGACACGGGCTCGAGGACACAGCCGGGCCGTGCCAGAGGGCTGCGACTGGGTTTTGGGGCGTCCCCGCCTACTCACAGTCACCCATTCTCCATCCTGTGCAGGCGGTAGCACAGTGTCAGTCTGCTGTCCTCCCACGGATTGCTCTGGTCGCCTTCCCTTTGCTCCAGGTGGTCCCTGCAACCTCGAGGCGGAGGTCGCAGCGGGAGCGCTTCTCCCAGGAGTCGGCTGAGATGCCGGAGCCGCACTTCGCTGTCCCAGTGGCGGGCGCACAGGTTTGGCGGGCACTAGCCGGTCCTCGATGGCCGCAAATCGTGCGCTCATCATAGAGCCCACCTGGAGCACTATGGACCGGGCGAGGTCTTCCTGGCTACCTCAACTTTTTGGTGTCAAATTAACGTATAGTAGTACTACAGGCGAAAGAGAATCAGGCTAGCAGAGATTTATTACGTGCTAAAATAAAGTATAACATGAATCCTACACTATTACTGATCTTAAAATGTTTGTATTTCATTTTCTATTAGTGCCAAAGTAACGTATCACACCTTACGTTTTTTTGGCAGAGAAAAAAATCTGGAAAACGCGCGAAACTAGGTCCTATAAGGAGTATGGTAATATACGTTTATTTGGCACGAAACAAACATAGGCTACATGATCAAAATTTTCTGCACTTAAAACGTACAATGTGATACGTTATTTGAGCGATTACATTCAGACATCTTTGGTGTCTTATTTGTACTCTAAATCGAGATCCGATCGCGGTGCTCGTAGCTTTTATGACAAAATAAAGTCAAAATTATTGTAAGCTGATACACTTCATTTTGGCAGTAAACAAAAATCATTTTTTTGGATACGTTATTTTTGTACTAAGCAATCCACTTACAATATGGATCCAGTTTTTTGGCACATAAAAATATTAAGGTTTTAAAAGCGAATGGCGAAAAAAAAATTTTTTTCAATTTTTGCCCTTACGCTACTGTGGTTCTTAACCCACGAAATACGAGCTTGGTTAGCTAAAAAAGGCATGTTGTTCGCTGATTGAAAAACAGATGTAGATTCGGAGTGTTAATTCGTGCTAAGACTGACGTTGCACAAACGCTTCGAACATGAGATCGGTGATTGATAACCCAGATAAGCTGTCATATCACGCGAGCTATTCTGCGAGATAATGGTCGTGTAAAGAGATTGTAGAAGCAAGGAGTATTAAATACTCCTTGGTAGAAGTATCGAAGACCAAAGCTAACATTCGAGATACAAGTCACGCTCGAGCGATACACAATTTAGCCTCAGTTTCTGAAAGAGTGTTCAAATGTAACAAGAGATAAATCTAAGATTAATTCAAAATACTGGCACGTGATTGGCTGAAATTAGCTTGACGTGAGATTAACATGAGCTTAACATTTGATCGCTCTTCTAGAAACCGAACGATTTTCGAGGGACAAAACGTCTAGATTGCAGTGGGCCTTCATTCAGAGCGTCAATGCTAAAACAAACAAAAGAAAACGCGTAACAAACAAACGAACGAGCTTCGAAATTGTGAATCAAAATTAAAACCGTCCACCCGAGAACCGGAAGGATATGAAAGCCCGAAAGAGGATAAAGGGAAACATTGAAGAAGGAATGAATAATCGAAAAGATGCAGCGGCATGGGCAAAAAGAATGGAAAGAAGGCAGCGGCAGAGCGTCTCGACCGCAGCGAGGCGTGCAGTCGCTCGGTCGGTGCTTAATTAAAGCGACCCCAGATCTAATCAAGCGTGATTTTATTGAAAAGACTTCCACTGATGATCGTGGCCCTCACGACGCATTTGTAAAGGGCATGATTATTATCAATAGTAATTCTGTCTGTTCCGAAGAATAATCACATTCATTCCAGTCTAGATGCTGTGCCATTACAATCATAGACGGAAAGATTTATGACAGAAATCTCGCTTCGATAAACCGCTAGGTACTGAAGCGAGTCGGGAATAGCACAGATTGAGGGTACACCTATAATGTGAATAGCACCGATCTATGATTGAATAGTCCAGCAATTTTATTGCCAAACAACGTAGCGAGCCACAAAGAGCGCGGCAATAAGTACGGTGTACAATAACGGTTTCCATGAAAGGGAATAGCGAAGGTTCGCTGCACAAAGGGAGTACTGTTTTGCGGACCGCCCGTCGGGCTCCCGCGGCGCTGCGAACGGCGAAAAAACTCACAGACCGACAAACTTACATTCCGCTCTACCGCGAAGTAATATAGCCTGTAACACCTCTAGCTAAGAACCTCAAAGGGTGCAGTTAGCTGTTTGGCTCTTGGGAACAAATTGGAGGAGCGAGCGCGAGACGTGGCACTAATGATGGCCGATGTTTTAAACATCCAACCCGCTGTTAGCGCGTCCCAAAAAGTAATGCTTCAAAACTACTCCATTCGATACAAAGAGATGAAATTAGGCTCCCGTCGATTAATTTATTGGCATAAGCGTAGTTTTAGGACGCAGCGACATAATTTAATTTCAGTTTGTCTTTTTTCAAATGTTCTCGAAATTCGGTCAGAGCGCGAAATGAGCTTAATGGAAAAAGTTAAGCCGTTTATAAACTACAGGGTTTGTAAAGGTAATGTGTCGTGTCGTTGAGCCAATGATTGTCAGATAACTTCGATTCTATGTTCCTTTCACGAACGATGCTACGAAATAATAAAGTCTTTCCTTTTTTATTAACAATGAAATGTTCTCCATCTATCTATACTTCGATGTTATTTACAAAAACACAATTACGCTGGAACATTGAAATGCAGTATAAATTCGTAGCATTGGACATAAGGACAGATTATCTGCCTGTGGGGAGTATTTTTGTAAATCGTTTAGGAATCCCTTGTTCGGTTTTTTCAGCCTTCAATCCACTGCCGCAGCGCAAGTATTTGAGAGCTTTTAAATAAAAGAAAGAAGCTGAGTAAATACTCAGCTTCCCTAGTGTTTCTGCGACTCCCACACAATCAATAGCGACGGGCAGTTTTAAACCTATTATGCAAGAAAGAAGTCTGAATACAAAAGCGGTTTTCTAGAGATTCGTTTTGCGCATCTTTTCTCTGCATCTTAATTCTTCGTTCGACTCTACTTATTTTATTTGTTCTAGTTCGCGTTGTTGCTTGTTGCAGAATGCTTGTAATTAGTTATCGTGATATCACCATCCAACTATATCTACCCCACTGCCATTACTTCTTTTGAGGTACACACTCAAACATTTCAAGTACCATCGACATCTTTTTCCCAACGTTTATGATCGTTGAGACACTCGAAAGGATACAGTATCTTCCATTCTGTTCAAACAAAGCTTGTGTTGAAATAAAGACGAGTGCCTCGGCAGGTAAACAAGGTTAAATCAGGAAAACGGGTCTACTACACGACCTCTACTATGATATTTAAGGCATAATAAAAAAGAAGGCATCCATTTCCTTGGCAATTGGGTATTTGACAAAATATCAAATTGACTAAAAGAGATACATTTTCCGAGATATTTTGTAATTTCTGTTTTAATCGAGCATATGAAATAATTTATTGTTGATCGTGTCAATTACCGTATTTGAGGAACTTCCCAAGTCGGGTACCTACTGACTGACCAGCCGTACGAATGCGATAGTTGACGAGAGTAGACGTTACGCAAACTTCATAACTTTCAGTCCTTTTATTACGGGCACCAATTCCTGTCGGAATCCTGATGTTTGCGATAGCAATAAGCGACAGCAGTCAGGTCATCCTTCAGGATTTCGTGCCTATAATAAGACTTCTAACCTTCAATTAAGTATATGATATTACTAGCAGTGCCCGTGACTTCGTTCGCATGGTAATTGAGTAATTGAGGCCTGCTCATGGCCATAACGGATAAGTAGTTTCGGAGATTAACCCCCGGTTTCTCGTACACTAACAAGCTGTTAATCTACTGTTAGCAGCTGTCAGTGGTTTTTTTCTGCATGCACTTTGGTCAATTGACAGCTGTTAACAGTAGATTAACAGCGTGTTAGTGGCCGAGAAACTGGGGGTAAGTGTATATGTATATGTGTGTGTGTGTGTGTGTGTGTGTGTGAGCGCGCGCGCGCGCGCGCGTGCGTGCGGCAATTTGGTATAACGTTGTTATTAGTTGATGTGCCTCGGAAAAATGGCAAGTTTTTGCTAAAAATCTTTTAGCGGAAATATAAACTTACTTACTACGTTATTGGCCCCAGGTTTTTTAAGGCGTACGGCCTGCCTAGAAACTGGCTATTAATATTGATGAGATTTCTGGCAGACAGTCTTGCAAAATCGTATTTTAGAAAGAGAGAAAGAGGATATTTATTTAAATTAATGAATTAATTTTGCGGTTTTTGAGGTGAATAGGCTTAGGTTCACGTGCAGGGGTCCTAAAAATCACTATTAACATGATTGAGAGATTTACAGACACTTTTTGCACGATGTGTAAAAAAAGATATTTTCTTTTTTCACTGGTGGCGCTAGTTAGCCCACTGGATCCCCTTAAATGCATTTGAAGTCAGTCATTTAAAAAGTTATTATTCATTGAGGGTGTACCTATGATTGTAAGAGGTGTGCCTCCCTCTGAAACTTCCTCATTTCATATACCGTGCACTTTGAGCTTCTGCACATATCTGTGCTTGAACACAAAATTTTCGTGGAACACTGATCTACTGTGGAGGTCACTGAAGCGAACGCAAACAGGAGCCTTCATACGCGGGTTTGCATCCGTTTGGTTGGTTTGTAAGCAGGGTAAGCTTTCATGTTCACCACCTGACGAGTTGCTAGAGATCGTGAGGAAGTGTGAAGTGCACGTGTGTGGACACGTCACCGGTCCTTGTGCTGCTAATGCCGTTTTTTACGGACGGAAGTCAATGAGACCGAGAAAATTACGATCACAGTTCCATATTCGTCACCTCATTAGCAACATTTTTATTTTTGTTTCAAAGTCGCCGGTAACGGTTACGTGTATATCCAGGTAGGTACCTATAACCATTATGTGCTCATACCTAGCACATAGCCATTACCGACACAGTGCTATTGAGTGGTATCCCATAGCAGTGCTATCGGCTGTCTTACGTAGCTTGGTTTTAGAGATAAAAAGTAGTAGGCTGGTTTGATTAGCAAAAGGTAGTGCAGACGGAGAGTCAGCATGATAAATTGTTGGTATTTGGATAGGTACGTAGGTAGGGACAGTGGCATCTGGTTATAGGTCCGGTCGGTTCCATAATATTGTGCGATACTCGCACGTGGACTCGTATAAGAACTTTACTAAAGTACTCCCCGGTAGACCTAGTCAGCCCATTAATCCAAGGTCCACTAGACAGTACAGTCACTATCAAAATCGACTTAGATTTTAATAGCATGACATTGGACACTTTTTTGCTGACCGTACCGTTTGCGATACACATCTCTCTACCCAAAACCACACCAATTTGGTAATGTTTCGTAGATTACAGTAGGTACCTTGGTGAATTGAGCGTGCGAAGTCACGGCCGGTCACGGCTTCCTCACGAAAGCAGCCTTATCGCCGGCGAGGGCTCCCGCCTCTAAATGGGAAGGCAAACATCGCTTGTTGACACGGCCGCGTTTCGTCCGCTTTATAAATATTTCGAGCGCAGCGGGCGGCGACTGTCCATTATCCCATTAGGGTACGGCTTTAATTGACTACAAAACGTGCAGTGAAGAATGCTGTGCAGCTGTCAAACGAACCGCATTGATGTTCACAACGCTCAGCTCGGCACTCAGTTATAATACTCGGTTTGATTTTAATTCCGCTTACCTCGAGATGCTGGGTCTTTGCCGTAGGGCCGGCAAAACAATCCACCACGCTTTGTCTCTCAACACGATCGATACCTTTCGGCCGTTCCTCGACACTCGTAAAAGCAAATTTTAATCACCATTCAGCACATAAATGAGCACGGCCGCCTCGTTCCACGATATGCAGTTGTAAATCGCGCTCACATAACACAAGTGTCGTCCTAATTGAGGGCACAGAACAGTCGCTAGTCAATGCCGCGGCAATATCAAATCCTTGGGTGGTGTTATAAACAAATAACAGTGGAGATTCTTGGAGCGTTTAGCTTTGTATTGTAGCGTGAATGCGTGATGTAGCGAGCACGTCAGCGCCGCAGCGGTACCGGCGGACGAACGCGAAACTCGCTCGGTCGAAAGCGACGTGTCCCGGCCGGCGTCGACAGAGGGAAAGAGTCAACGGTATACAGTGACGCCCCTAGCCGGAAAGAGAGAGCAGAGCCTTAGCTCAGCCAGCCGGTGGTACATAAACTGTGTAAAAGGCAGAAGCGGTTGTGGAACGCGGGCGTTTGTCGCGGATTGATCCGCCGCTGAATAGATAGCGTTGTAGCGCTAGCGGTTACCGCCATTCATAGCAATTAGCTAACAATTAGTACCGGAGGTCGTTGCCGCGCGACCATTGTGTTTGTCAATAGACGTTCGTTGTCCGATGAAAGCCCGCGAGCCGCGAGGTCCAAGTACTTTTCGGTATTTCGGACACGCTTCTTAATTATGTCATCTTTGCCTTGACATGCGGATGAGATAGGCATAATTTTATTTTCCGCCTACTGGGTGATAGTGACCCAGTTGGCCCAATTCTAGTTAAACCCGGTTTGTCACTCAACGAAGTTCGGAGCTCCTTGTTGTATGGGTGAGCAACGCGCGTGCTCGTTTTTTTGTATAGGTAACGATTAGTGATTGGTATACCTATATGTACCGATTATACTAAGAATAAAGTTTCTCAAGATTAAAAACATTATATTTCTTGATTAATAAGCAATGATTTAGTTACTTAATTAACTTTGTTTACCGTTATTTTTTACATGGCAGAGTTTAATCTACCTACTAAATTCAGTTTAGTGAAAAAAAACGGGTTTACTTTAATGGTGAAATTTAGGCTTAATCCTCGGTTTAGGAGAGGTTAATTTTAAATTCGGGCTGGTGAAGTTGGCGCTAGAGCCAAGTCCACTAACCACAGATTAACGTTCAACGGGATAAATTATAAAAACACTGAATTTGTATTTACATTTATTAATAGAACCTAGGCCTTATGCTAACAGTTATTAATTTGTGGGAAGTGGTCTGACATATCGCAGCAATGAAGATTCGCAGTTACCTTAATATTATAATACAAAAAACATAGGTATAAATAAAGCTAAATCTTATTGAATCTAGGAATAAATTAAATTAACAATTATTTCCTTTCAGTTGCACACACAATTAATATGGTAAACATCTTGGCAAAAGATAAGAGTCGAAGATACATATTTCTTGGGTACAATGGCCGGCAAACATCTTGATGAGCAGTAGTAATTTTTCATGAGTCTGAGAGACTAAAGAGGCGGAAGAGGATAGTTTCAACTACGCGATTGGTTGACTGCACCCCGCATTGCGCCCAGCTTCCTTTTCCTCTTTGCGCAGCTTTTTGCTCAAGATTTTTGCCGGCCACTGTAGTAACTATTTTGAAAATTCCTGTTCTCGGATAACTAATAAATATAGGGCTTAACCATATTTAAATATTTAGCTCTAGATTCATGAATAAAGGCAAGTTTGCCGTCAAACCAGGCTTTATTTTATAATCAAGTTCACAGATTTCAGTGTGACACAATAACTAATATCCTTCTGCACATTTAAATTACTCTAAACACAACTATAAATGTATTTAAATTCTAAATGGAAACTATCTTCACTGCGATTTAAAATTAACATCAAAATTTTATACATTTCTTTATTAATGTCACTTTTTATTTCCACCCCAGCATCATCACTCACTTAGCAAACATACATAAAACATTCAACACAAAATTGGTCTACCATTGCAAGTCTATTGAAGCAGGGGGTAACCACACATCGCCAAAAATGACTCAGGAACCGTCACTTTAACATGTAAACAATCATGGGACAGTTTCTTGCCTGCTTTCTGAAATCGCGAGCTATGGTATCCAATTACCTGCGGGCGCAAAAACATCATATCTTCTTTTACAGATCAGATCGTATTTGCTTAAAGTGTCTGTGCAATCTCTCAATCATGTTAAGAGTGATTTTTAGGACCCACGACAAAGAACCTAGGATCAAGAACCTGGGTTTTTTGCTTCAGGTTCACGGCCATGTGTCCTAAAAATCACTAGTAACATGATTGAGAGATTGCAGACACTTTTTGCAAATTCCATCAGTAAAAAAAGATATCATTCTTTCCTCGGTGGCGTTAGTGGTACTTCATGGAGCCTCTAAGTGCTTTTTTCCTGTCTGTCTCGCTTGCAATGGAGAGCCCACGGAAATGGTACAAATGTTAACCAGTCCTTAACCTTTTCACTCGCACTCCCAATTCACCCCACTGACATTAATTGAAAGGGGTGTCATGGCGGCGCAAAAAAAAATAAATGACCAGGTTGAATAAATATCAAATTATTATCTAACCAATTTACGGATTTGTTTGAAATAAAAAGAATTATACTCTAGAATAATTACATTACTAAAAAATAACAACTTTATCAAAATTCACACACACAAATTTTTACATTCAGAGTACGAAAATGCAATTACTAGAAATAAGGGCCTAGTGTCCCAAATTTTTGTGTGTGTGCGAACTATTACGTAACTTTAGGAAAAGATAATTTATGTAACAAGGTGCTGAATATACACCTATTCATTCTATCAAGCTTGTTTTTGTCTTCCCATATAAGATTTATTACCAAAACAGGATCAAACTTTTTGCGAGAATGCTCACGTTTCCTACTGAACAGTGTAAGGGGGACAATTTGAATTTGAAAATGTACTGTAATCGTGGGTCTTTACGAAGTGAAAACCACTTTTATTGAATGAAAATACTCTTATCTTATTGGAATCTATGCTTTTTTATAGAAATATTCAACAAAATCTAGTAAAAATTAAAAATATCGACTGCATTATATTTTGTACCAAGGTCACAAATAAAAGGGTAAATGGAGAAATAAAACAGTAGACTCATAATGAAATATTTATTTTCCTTTTTTACACTATATACAATAAATATTCAGACAAAAATAAAGAATAAAACAATAAAATAGTATTTTAGTTGTTTTGTCTTATTTAGGAGGGATGGGGTAAAGAAGAGTTTTCATTGGGCAAAAATCGATAAAATGCGGGGAAAACAATTTGCGATGAAACGCATGCAGAATATTTTATTTCCAACTTGCTATTAGTGAAATAAAAAGGTAGCCTAATGCGTCACCCGGCAGCAAAAAACAAGTCCATAAAGCGTCGGAGCTCAAGTGGCGGCGTGTGCCGCGCATTGAGTATCAAGTTCGGCGTCAAGTAGTTTGTTTATACTAACCGCCAGTAAGTAAGTATCTAACCATAACATTGTTTGTAATAGCCTTATTATACGTTGTTAGTGGTGATTGACTTAACAATTACCTATGTCATATTTTATTACAAATAAAATTAGTTGTTGATCAATCGTATTGCTTCTGGTGTTAACTTTTACTTCACCAACAGCGAATTTTCTCACGATGTTTTCCTTCATGTCTAAAATATTGCAAAGTTGTAAACTTGTCATTTTGTCATATATAAGTAGTGATAAAATATACAATCATTTTAAAAGAGTTGAGTTGAAGAATTATGTCCTAATAAATTTATTTGTAGGTTTAGAATGCACTTGGTATGTTTATTGCAACTTAGAGCTACAATGCAAAAGAACACGAAATCAAGAAAACAGTACAAAACAAAACCAGTTTCACAGATAGCAAAACATCATGCAAACAAAAAATTCAATAATCCAACACCACATTGTTAACACCCTGTATAGATGCCGGCACGTAAGAAGAGCTGCGCTAAATGTATGGCGCTCACAGCTCTTTCTACGTGCCAACATCTACAACTAACCTAACACAGTAAGGAAAAAGGTTAAAACAAACGTAGAGCGGCGAAAGATTTTTGCTACCGTTAATTTTGTTTTTCGTGAATTCAATGTTTTCTTTCAGTCTCTGCATTCCTACGTAGAAATACTACTTATGACTCTATTTTTTGTGTTAAAATAAAGATCAAACATGTCAAAAAATATGTCAAATACAGTTTATTGCGCAATAGGTCATCGGTTCAATCCCTACCCGGGACCAACAATTGTGTGACGAGCCTATTTATTGGTTTTCGAAGTTTGTCTATCAGGTGGATAGTACCCATAGCACAAGCTTTGCTTAGTTATCATGTATGGAAATATCCCAACAATATTCTATTATTATTAATGCTATCGCGAGTTATACTGATTATAATTTTTATAACTTTTACATTTTAGGAGTATGGAGCTTTGAAAATTAAATATTTTAACAATACTTTTATGGAGTTCGCGTCGAAATGATCTCGCTATTAGTACACAAAAAGCAAAACATGACATAGAAAAAGACAAAAGACAAGAACTGCAAGAGTACATTATTAGGTTACTTACAAAATGGTGTGTCGTGTGATCTTACCTACCCATCGAATAAATGAAAAATGTTAAACTCCACGTGTTCCATTAGTTCGATAGGCAAATAAGATCTATATCTAGAATCTGAATCTAGAAAACAAATTTAGATTGGTCAAACAAACAAGAAAACAGAATGTGAAGGAGCGGACGAAGTATGTCTACTTTTATTATCTACATGCACAAATCTTACATATAAATGACTGATACCCATCAGTCATGCGTCATCCTCTCTCAAATATACAACATAATAGATGAATGGACGACAGCCAAAAACCGTAACCAAACAAAGGCAAGGGAAATCTGAGTGGCGCCGCATCCTCGAGCAGCAGCAGCGGCGGGTCCCGGCGCGTCCGGCAGCTGCTCCACCCGAAAGCGCGGCAGCTCGTCGTCGTGAACAGACCTGTAAAATAAAATTAACCTGAAATCTGTTTCATAGATACACAAAAACATGGCATGGGATAAATATTGATTCAACTTACTGCGGGCTGATATTGCGCAAAATTTCCCTGCGCACTTCGTCATCCTCGCCGCTGCTACTGGAGAGCCTGCTGGAAAAAATAAACAGTTAAAAAAGTCTTACTTCCGCATAATCTAGATGGAAAAAAATTATTAAGTATTGTACCTAGAGGTAGAAAGCGGGACGCTTAGTGCCTCCAGTGGCACTAGCTCCCAGTTCTCCTCCTCCACCATGATGTCCATTGCCTGGAAGAAATATAAACCTAAAATAACGGAACGAACAAGAAATAATACAAAATTAATATTATTAGTAAAACCACTGAGTCTTGTTGATGGTGTATTATAAATTATAATAGATTAGGTAGGTGGGTTGAACACTGAGTAGATAAACTAAACTTAGCAGTAAACACGTGATTCTCTAGCCCGGAAATCGAGCGTAGACGTGCCCGCATCTCTCTAATTACATCGGCCGACTGCTCGGGGCGCGCGGCGGCGCAAGAGGCTCCGGAGGTGCGCGCCTCGGGAATTTTCGGGTGCATTCGGAATGCGTCGGGCGAGCCACGACCTTCAAGCCTTGGAGCGGCACTATGAGTTGGAGGGAAACTATGGATTTACTATTGATGGCGTCTTACATCATTTATATTTATACAGCAGTGGTAGCCTAGTGGGTAGAACCTCGGACTAGGAAGCGGGAGACCCAGGTTCGATCCCCGGTGCGGGCATGTAGCTATGACTTGGTTTTCTAAGTTATGTACATTTGTGAAGTTATAGTAGTAGCAATACCACTCGCTAACGAAGGAAAACATCGTGAGGAAACCTGAGTATCTGAGCTATTCACGTACACGCGCTTGAAATACCAAATCCCCGGTGGGCACGCGTGGTGATTAAGCCCATGCTCTCTCCCTGAGAGAAGGCCTGTGCCCTACAGTGGGACGCATATAGGCCGCTTATGTATGTTATGTAATATTTATATAATTATTATAACATACCATCAGGTTTCCCACCCCAGTCTCCTTCTCCTCCTCCTCCTCCAGCCCGACCTCCAACTCCCCCTAGCTCTCATCCTCTTCCTCGTCGTCTTGCAGTAATTCAAGAAACTCTTGGGGTGCCCGGGTCTCCACATCTGTAAAATAAATAAATAATAATTTTCCTATAAACTACGAGATATATTACAATCTAATTGGAAATTTGCGTATTCTCACTAGAAACTTATAGTAACGGTGTATTGAAGTTGATAAAAATTTTATGTCGATAATCAATTGAACTAATCACTAAGCCCATCACTATAGAACCGGATGAGAAGGCCGGAGGTCGTGACCCTAGTGGTCGATTTCCGGTATACGAACTTATCGGAAAACAACGGCGAATGTTTTGTTTTTGTAATATTTTTCACTATTACTTAGTAATTCTACATAAAAATGAATAAAATAACAAAGTACGATAGTCTTACTGGCCAAATATAGTGGGTTTTATCCAAAATACACAAACAATGATCAAAAATTTCGAAAGAAAGTACAACTTTTTTCAAAGTTGCTATATCGAACATTTTCTTGGGCCAAATTTAAAGTATTTATAGCATTCTTTAGGTAAAACTATGTGTAATGATTGAAATAAATGCATAAAGTAACACGTAAATACACTTTTCACTTACCTTTCTAACAAAAAACCAGTTTTTCTTGTAGATTTGTTCTCCGCTCTCGTCACTTTCTAACAAGAAATTTTCGACTAAGATTGACAAGTTTTTTTTTTAGGAAGTCTTAGAGTATTTTACCACAGATTAAAGGCAATTTCATGCCGAACATAAGCGAACAATAACCATAAACCGATACCATAGACCGTCAAACACATTTTCGCGTTTTTTTGGTCTGTTGCCCTTTGGGACAACTCTGTCTCAGTTGCGAGTTTGACGTTACCCGATGCGCTGAGACAGATCTGTCTCTGCTGCTAGTGAGAAGGTTAAGTTCTTATACATATTTTATCAAACCCGAGACTTGAGTAGCAAAAGGGTTTTGGTAATTTTTTTTTGGTTTTGTAAATCAAAGCCCATTAGTGCTGGTTCGCTAAACATATAAACCATCTTGTGTTCATTGTTTGCAGAAATTTAAGTAACTTTATTTTATAATATTTCATAGTCCAGATTTTACAGCAGACATTTTGAGCATACTTTGACATATCTGGTTGGAAACAGTTGATCGCTGTCTTTTTCTCCACTACAACTCGACCCGAAGACAGCGATAACATTGTAAATCGACATTCAACAAACAGAATGTAAATTCTTTACGCGTTGAAATTACTTTCCAATTTGGGAACAGTGCAAGGAAATTCCATTAGGACTGAAAATCACACCACATAATTGAACAAATCAATCTATTTCACTTGCAGTCTTATCACAATTCCAGTAATAACCTACAATATAACGGCCTTATTTATAAAAACACGATTCCTCTAAAACCAATCTGAAACTCTGTTTATTCAATCTGTGGCTACATCTTTTCCTTGTAAAATCTCCACCACAGACTATTTTATTCGGCATTTTTAAAGTGTTTTAAGGAATCGAGATTTTATAAGACCGTAAGTCTTTATTCAACATAGCATTCAGTGTGACAGTTCACAGACGCTGTCTTGATGTTGACAGTGTGTTAAAGTGGTAACAGGTTCCAGTTGTTTTCATCACCAATAACTCCAACTTCACTAGGCAATAAAATAATCACGAAAACTATACATTAATAAAACACTTACAGATTTAGCACTGTGGTTATGTTAGCCAAAGCTCCACATTTCAGTCTCTCCATGGTCACGGGGGACTGAAAAGTCAAGATGAGACCTTGAATTGAATTAAAATTGCCACGTCAATGCTCACAGACAAGCAAAGTGATCCAAACCAAATAATTTATCTGTTTGACATTCAGCAAATCATAGGCCTAATCCCAAATATATGTGTAACAATTTGTAAGCAGCACAATTTGTAAGCATCACATTTATTCATTGGCTATACCTACTTAAATATAAATAGTTCCATAATTTACTACCGAGCGGAACTTCCATGATAATGCAACAGGCAACCGCAGTTAAACCCGCGTAAGTGTTTTACTAATGGTCATTTCCTATAATCGATAAGCCCACCGACAGTTTAAAATTTGTCAGTTCTTCCAAATTATTAACTCAATTCCGGAATCAATTACTTGGATTTTGTCGGCAGAGTCCGACCAGGTTTAGCTCTTATTTGAAGAGCTTAATTATGGTGAGTAGAGACAGAGCTAGCGCCGTGATTACGGAAGTTTTAGTCCTTCCATACATCTCATGTTCATCTACGATCTGTTGGCAGACAGTGGCATGACGCAACAAGTGACCACAGAAGCAAACAGAGCTCAAACTTAAGCGAACTAAAGTGATTGCAGCGCCAGTCACAGCTGAAACGCACGCTCACTGATTGTAATGAACCAACCAATAGTCAGCGGGCTTGTCTAAAGAAGAATCTTTTCTAGGCAACAGCTTTTACTAGCTCAGTAACAGAGTTCAAGTGATCGTATGCATTGTGTCGCCTAGGCAGCCGAGTAAGGCCTATTTCAGAGTGCCGGCAAGCGAAGGTACGTGTAAATCAAGTACGTAGACCACAGACAAGAATCTAGCTAGAGAACGCAAGCGCCACGATTTGTAACGTGCCGATTTTTTACTACACGCACTAAGATAGAAAGTGGAAGGAAATGTCTTCTCTTCTTTGGGTGCGAGGACCTTTGTTGTACATATTGTTACAGTTTATCACTCAGCAATGAGGCATTTATCGTTAGGACATCCGACAACGATAACAGCCGAGCGCAGACAGAAAGTAGCGACCGGCAGAGGTCCAGAGGTGCCTGTCACTTATTTCAAGCACACAAAGTAGGTGTGCTTACATTGCATAACTAGATCAAAGATGTTTTAGCCAAAGGATATGACATGACCGAAACTTTGTAGGAAAACACAGACGACCACTTTTTGGGGGGCGGGAGGTAGCTGTCAATGTCAAATTATGACTTAAAGAGCTTGGAAAAGTCGATAAAAATATTATCGATAAGTGATCATTGAACGAAATGAATGAATGAGGGAAACACAAATTTAATATTTTTTTTAAAAATTTTTAAGTAATAAGTAATAGGGGTTAAAGTACATATGAAATTGCCGTTTTATTGCAATAGGTTCTTTGAATTGACATAGAATCTTCATGGTTTGAGGTTTTCGAATGAAACTTTTTTCAAGTGGTTTCTATGATGTTCTTTTTTTAAAAAATGTGAAACATTTGAATATCGACTTTCAATTGTTTTTGTTATTCAATTTAGACAAGAAAGATGGATACTGCGAAAATTCGAGTGATTTTTGAATACGAGTTCCGACGCGGAACTAACGCGGCAGAAACAGCCCGCAATATCAATGCTGCGTTTGGAGAGGGGTCTACTAATGAACGCACCGTGCGATTTTGGTTTAAACGCTTTCGTGATGGAAATTTCGACTTAAAGAACGAGCCACGAGGAAGACCGCCCACACAGGTGAATAACGATGAATTAAGAGAGATAGTGGAAGCCGACCCTAGTCAAACTACCCAGGAATTAGCGGCATGGTTTAACGTTACCTTACCCACAATATTGACTCACTTGCGTCAAATCAATAAAATAAAAAAATACGAAAAATGGGTGCCTCATGATTTGACTGATCTGCAGAAAGAAACGCGTGTTGAAACTTGTGTTGCCTTGTTGAACCGGTACAGAAATGAAGGAATATTGGATCGAATTGTAACATGTGATGAAAAGTGGATTCTTTATGATAACCGGAAAAGAAAAATGCAATGGCTGACCCCAGGTCAAATGCCACAACAGTGTCCTAAAGCAAAACTTACCAATAAAAAGGTAATGGTAACTTTTTTGGTGGTCTCAGCATGGTGTTATTCACTATAGTTTTCTCCGATCTGGTCAAGCAATAACGGCAGATGTCTATTGTGCCAAACTCCGAATCATGTTGACAAAACTAGCAGTAAAACAGCCCCGACTCATGAATCGATCTTCACAATTATTGCTCCACGACAACGCGAGACCTCACACAGCACGAGAAACCATTTTGACCCTTCAGGAACTGCAGTTAGAAACCATTTGTCATCCTCCGTATTCACCAGACCTTGCTCCAACGGACTACCATTTTTTTCGTGATTTGGACAATTATCTACGTGACAAGAAGTTTTCTTCCCAGGAGGCAGTACAAAATGCTTTCACACAGTTTGTGCAGTCTAGATCGTCGGAGTTCTATCGCAAAGGCATTAATGACCTTCCCATTAGATGGCAGCAATGTATAGATAATAATGGCAACTATTTTGATTAAATAAATTTGTTAAAAATTTAAAAAATAAACAATTTAGATTTTCAGTACAAATCGGCAATTTCATACTTTAACCCCTAATAATTTGTACTCAATAACAAATATCAAATAAGTAGTTATTTATATATGTATTTATTTCTCTAAAACAGTTTGCTTTCCATTATTTCCATTTTATTTTATTAATCTTTGCGGGCCATTTGTCAGTAATTTTCAAATAACAATAATCAATGATTTTTAATTGTTATTTTCAATGTTAGGACTGAGGAGGTGAAAGAAAATGTTAGGAAAAAATAATATTTTTTTAAAGATATTTTTTGCAAAATGTTTATCCTTATTCTCGCAATAATTTTATTAGTGTTTTTTAAAACTGATCACCGAGAACTTAGTATCTCATGGAATCCCTGAACTTATTTTTTTACTGAAAACTGGAAAATTGTATGGATAACCTAAATAAATAAAAACGTTTCTTTGGTTTAAATAATTGAACTACTTTAAATAAGCAAAAGCTTAAAAAATGACCGTTCTCACCTAAAGATTGTAGGAATGTATGGTTTATTACCGATACCTACTGAAGAAATAATTTTCAGGTTACCAATTTTTGTCACAGGCTGTATCTGACGAAACTAATGAACTGATTTTGAAGATTTTTTTTACATACCACATAATGTCTGTCTCTTCCTTTGTAATTTGAATTCAATGCCACTTATGCAATGCGACAGAAATATTAAAATATGATAGTCTTATTATGACATCCTTGGTCCGTGTACTTCCAGGGGTCCATAACAATACATTAAATTCGAATGCAGCAAATGCTGTATTGGAAAAGAAGAGTTATTGTCAATAAAATGAATACCCGATATACGTCAATAATAGTTTGTCATTAAAAAAAGCATTTGCTCTACGGCTTGATTTTTTTGTACCTACTTTTTTTTATGACACAATGAGTTGACGCGTATCACTTTTTTTGTTGTCACCTTGACTTTAACCAATAAAAAAAATTGCTACATCCGTTCAGCCGTTCTCAAGTTTTAGCGCGACTAACGAACGGCAATTAATTTTTATACATAGAGATATGATAAATAGAATGGATATACATACTTCTGTTTAAAACAATGATTTACCGGAAGCTGCGACATTAGTAATATCCTATAAGCGCAAGTTTAATAAGTGAAATTATGTTAACCCTGCCATTTGGTACAATTAAAATCATACAAAAGTTGTTGTAAAACACAAACACTAATTTCCGTTAAAACGCATTTCCCACTATACATTTTAGAGGAAACTGCGTATAGCCTGCACTGATTTTTGCGTTTTGTAAAATAATCTGTTTGAAATTAATGTTCCTTATGAACTGATACCAACAATTTTTTTACTTTTCTTGATGGTAATCTATAAAACGTTTTAAATAAAACACTGAACGAATATTTTATGGATATTTAAGTAAGATAATAATGATTTCTACGTCATGTTTAGAAGTCAATTAAAACATCGAAAGATTTTATCGACTGTGTCAAACCCTATCGCAAGGAACCCTTTTTACCCAAAAAGAACAGAATGAGGTCTGAATGAACAATATTACTCCACTAAATACAGCTAATGTGAAAGTGGCATAAATAGCCTTAAGCAGGAACCATTTTTATTTCGGCGTATTATATGTTGTTTACGATGCACGTTTTATTAATTTACCAAAGAAATACATACCGCTTACAGATGCATAAAATCAAAGTTACGAGTTATAAGAAGCATTACAGTCAAGTTGGGTAACATTGAATTTCCTTGCAACTTTGAATAAATATTGTCTTTGGAAAATTGCACACATAAAAACTTCTAAGGTAATAGAAAGACTAACGGTAAAAACCGGCCAAGTGCCAGTTTTTACCGTTAGTCTTTCTATTACCTTAGAAGTTTTTATGTGTGCAATTTTCCAAAGACAATATTTATTCAAAGTTGCAAGGAAATTCAATGTTACCCAACTTGACTGTAACTGTTTTGTTGCGATCATTTTTACAGAATAATAGGGCGCATTTCGTATATTTTTTTGCACTTTTCTTCTGATGTTTTCTCTATAATTTCTCATGTCATACTGATAAGACAAAATCAGGACCGTGTTAATTTTTACACGGTAAGTGGCACGCGGGGAAACTAGGAAAACGTCAACTGTGTCGTGTCCATTGGGTAAAACGTTCTTGAACTAGATTCATGCCTGTGACGTAGATCGTTGCGTTCAGTGGTCGCGGACCTGGTCTAGGCCGCCTGTACCTTTTACAGTGCTTAGTCTGGCGTCGGTTTGTGACTTTTAGCTTCGGCACGGTGAAAGGAAAGACGCCAAGACCCTGTACTCTGAATGGGCACTAAGTCGGCACGATGGGCACCTCGGGGTATGAGGGTTCGCGCTCGTCATCCGAAGAGTGGCTGCTGGCGTACGCGGGGCGGCCACTCTTCTCCCGCAGTCAGTATCTGGAGGGACGGAACGTACCATTAGCACCAGTTTTGGAGAAGGGAGAGAGACGGGCGCTTGAGACCACTTGTCGGTGAATTCTTACTCAACTCAGTCTCTCTAGTTTACTAGTTTAGTTTTATTCTGATGTCGAAAACCAAGGATGTGGGGTCGATCAATAATCAGCGAGCCCCTGATTGGCAACCAAAAACCTCGTTTATCTAAGTCGACATCACAAACAGATAATGCTACATTAATCAGGATGGTTTTTTAGTAATTACGTCTAGTTTCTGGTTAATCACCTTCTGTAGTTATCATGGTTGTCCATCTCGTTATTAGCGAACGGCTGCCAGTGGGCCGAGGTCGGCTCGGCCTCCTCCCGTTCAGACGTATTGCTGTTGCCTGTAACAAGACAACAACTGCTAGGACAAACAGTAGAAGGAAAGAGCTTCTTTGAGGTTTACAAGGGTTTTATTGAGTTTAGAATATTAGTAGCACAGGTAACATGGTGTTGATATGGGTATTAATCAGTCTACTAGAGCCCCATCCGTCGCACCGCCGTAGTTCACTTGGCCTATTTAGAGAGCAGGTGCTTACTATAGCAGGTCGGCGGGCGACGCCGACCGCGCCGGCAGCGACGGGCTGTCTAGCGAGATGACGACTTCCCTAGACACAGTATATAATATAGCCCTAGCACTCCTCGAGACTCGAGTGAAAGCATACTTACAAAGAAAACACTTATGGCAAGGGCACAATGAAGAGATGAAGAGAAATCATCCTAAGCGCTTGTTTTATTTGTAACACCCTTAAGACCCAGCTAATATGGTAACACTTACAGGTATGGGTGCTCAATGACTTTGTAGCCACATATTTACATCATTGTGACCCAGCTACTATCGGAAAAACTCACAGGGCTCAATCGGCGTGGTGGAGAGATATGGCCGCTCGGGCAGCGGGTCGGCGGGCGGGCGCGACGAGCTTGCGGTCGACGGCGACCACGCCGACGGCAAGACGGACTGACTAGCGAGATGATTAGCTAACCGACTTCCCTAGGCACATTATATAGTTCCAGCAAACCTCGAGACTCGCGCGATAGCAGACTTATAGAAAACACTTACAGGGCGTAATGAAGAGATGAGGGCTCTCGACGCTCGATGACTTCCCTAGACACATAGTTCTAACATCCTTATTATGAGCTAGCTATTATCGGCAACACTCACAGGGCTCGATGGGCGTGATGGAGAGGTGCGGCCGCTCGGGCAGCGGGTCGGCGGGCGGGCGCGGCGAGCGCGCGGGCGACGCCGGCGAGGTCGGCGAGGTCGGCGAGGACGGCGCCGGCGGTGACGGACTGTCCAACGAGATGACGCCCGCGCCGCCCGGGCTGCGGTACCCGCTCGAGGAGACCGCCTCGATCGCTGTTGGGAGTGTCAATTCTCTTCAACAAAAATTATGGGATAAGAAAAAGTTTACGTTAGCGTTAGGTACCTTATATAATATCTACTAACATTTATAATTATTGTTTCTAAAGTGAATCGATGTATTCTTATTAAGAAATACATTTCTTAAGGGGATCCAGTGGGCTAACTAGCGCCATCAGTGAAAAAAGTCATATCTTCTTTTACAGATCGCGTTTGCAAGTGTCTACAATCTCTCAATTATGTTAACACAGATTTTTAGGACTCACGACAAGAAACCTAGGATCACTAACCTGGCACTAGATAAAACGGCCGTTTTTGGCGTTATTGCTCTCTAGTCCTAGGTTTTTTGCCTTAGGTTCACGGCCATGGGACCTAAAAATCATTATTAACATGATTGAGACCTTGTAGATATACTTTTTGCAAATTCGATCCGTAAAAAAAGATATGATTTTTTCCTCGGTGGCGCTATTGTTACTCCCTGGAGCCCCTTTCATCACAAATCACAACAAAAATGGATTTTACTTTCTGGCATTGACACAGACCATATTTGTTAAGCAAAAGTATACCCATTATTTTGTAATCGTTAAAAACGAGACAGATGCCAGATGCAAAAAGCAGCCTTAAGGCACTATATTTAGTGCATCTGCATACCATGCGAGAGGTCCCGGGTTCGAATCCAGGTTGGGTACAAAAAAAAAAAACCCAGGTCTTGGATGTTTACATGTTTGTGATGTCGTTGTTTCTGGTTCCCACGACACAGGGTATCCTAGTGTGGGGCCAGAAGCAATGTATGTGCCTGTATGTAAATGTTATGTTATCAAAAGTATACTATTTTTATTAAAATCATTAAAAATGTTAGAATGTGCCTGCGAGAGGCGATAATGACATTAATTTTGACACTTGTGTTACAGTATTTATGATAGAACAAAAACATATTATCATGTCTGTGATAATACCACACCGTGTTAAAACTACCACATATTACGTGGTTATAACATGGTCACAATATCTATGCACCTGGCTCGTTAGCGCAACAGCGGCGCTTTGGTACAGTGTGCAAAAAGGAACATTGCAAATTTATCAAGACGTGTGTCGGTAACGAGGCTGCTAACTGTACTGATACGACGGGGTGAACGGGGCAGCAAGAGTGGATGAGGAGGGCATCCTATTCCAGTGAGGTGCACAGACATTGAAACTGTGATATAGTATTAGGGGTTAAAGTATGAAATTGCCGTTTTATTTCAATAGGTTCTTTGAATTGACATAGAATCTTCATGGTTTGAGGTTTTCGAATGAAACTTTTTTCAAATGGTTTCTATGATGTTCTTTTTTTAAAAAATGTGAAACATTTGAATATCGACTTTCAGTTGTTTTTTTTATTCAATTTAGACAAGAAAGATGGATACTGCGAAAATTCGAGTGATTTTTGAATACGAGTTCCGACGCGGAACTAACGCGGCAGAAACAGCCCGCAATATCAATGCTGCGTTTGGAGAGGGGTCTACTAATGAACGCACCGTGCGATTTTGGTTTAAACGCTTTCGTGATGGAAATTTCGACTTAAAGAACGAGCCACGAGGAAGACCGCCCACACAGGTGAATAACGATGAATTAAGAGAGATAGTGGAAGCCGACCCTAGTCAAACTACCCAGGAATTAGCGGCATGGTTTAAAGTTACCTTACCCACAATATTGACTCACTTGCGTCAAATCAATAAAATAAAAAAATACGAAAAATGGGTGCCTCATAATCACTCGAATTTTCGCAGTATCCATCTTCCTTATCTACATTGAATAACAAAAACAATTGAAAGTCGATATTCAAATGTTTCACATTTTTTAAAAAAAGAACATCATAGAAACCATTTGAAAAAAGTTTCATTCGAAAACCTCAAACCATGAAGATTCTATGTCAATTCAAAGAACCTATTGCAATAAAACGGCAATTTCATACTTTAACCCCTATTATTTACTTTTAAATATTAGACAGCGTGGTTATAGTAATAGTGTACAGAAGAGTATTTTTCGTCCCCTGCTTTCATATCAACTTACTTTCACCACTCTTTAGGCTGGCTGAAAGGAATTTCGTTCGAAATAAGTTAGCCTTTGTCTTTGTCCATGTTATAAATACTACTATGAATTAAGAAACTAAACATAGAAAGAAAAAAATCCGGGCCAAAATACTCTTAGCAGCCTAGCCATTCCGATCAAATCTATTGTTCTTCCTTTTATGCTTGTCACAACGCTTTTACTGGCGTTTTTCTTTGAATGTGTAAGTTAGCAACGCACATCTGTAAGTAGGACGCCGTATCCCTGACATAGCCCTAAGCAATGCTCAGTTCACGCGGCGAGAACATTGTAAAGTTAGTCCGCTCGAGCCACACATCAGTGACAGACTACCAGTACCACTAATGTGGTAGAAACATGTAAAAATAAACATCTACAAGCTGAAATATTTTTCCATCACCGTCCATCAGCTTTACTGTGCGGCAGAGCGAGAAACGCACACGCTCTTCTCGTACAAAATGTTAAGTTAGTTTATCAAGCTTAACACGGGACACATATTGAAAAGTCATTTAACGGTTTACTAATGTATTGCCAAAAATCGTTTCCCAAAGTATTACTTCCCAAACTATTTTCCGCAAATTATCACTTGGCAAAAAAACATTTCTCAAAACAACTTAAAGCAAATAAACAGTTAGCAAAAGTTATTGTTTACCAAATAAATACTTGGTCAAATTTGTGGGGTCGCAGTTCTAATCTAACTTAACCCACTTTTCTGGTAACAGTTGGTGTCTGTGGGGGGTCACAGTTCTAACCTAACCTAACCCACTTTTCTGGTAACAGTTGGTGTCTGTGGGGGGTCACAGTTCTAACCTAACCTAACCCACTTTTCTGGTAACAGTTCGTGTCTGTGGGGGTCGCAGTTCTAACCTAACACACTTTTGTCTTAATAAAACTTGACGCAGTAAAATTATGCGAAATGATAATTTGACCAAATGAATAAAATGCGAAATGAAAACTTGCTAAAGTTTCATTTGGGAAATGAAACTGATGCCATAAGTTTATTGGGAAGTACAATTTGGCGAAAAATACTTTGGCTAAACGGCGGTATCCCCATTTAACACATCGGACTACGGAAGTACGTCACAAAATGAAACAAATCCTAAAAAGCACGATTTGCATACACTCACTGGTAGACGAGGAGTAGTTCTCATCGCTTTTGATGACGGGCTGCTCGTTAGAGGCCGGTAACGTGGGTTTGGACTGCTTGCGTTTCAGCGGCTGCTCGTCTTCGGAGTCCGAAGTCAGGTCTACGAGGAGCTCGGTGGGTTTAGCCACGCGGTTCTCGCCGACTGCCGCGCGTTTAGCGCTGCCGTTGCTTCCGTCGACGGGTATCACTTCTGTCAAGGAGTCAATCAATTAGTTATCTTATAACCAAACATATCTGGAATGTAACAGGCTATACTCAGAGTCTCTTTGATGGATCACATAAAAATGTGAAAATGCGCATTTTCTCATTTCTGATGCCTATAAGGATTAGCAAGTTGAAGTGGCAGTGGGATGGTCACATCTGCCAAAGAACCAATAGTCGACGGGTATAAAGGTTTTCTAGTGAAGACCACAAACTGAAAAACGCAGCTTGGGATGTCCATTGGGCTTACTCACTCAAATCGACTGCAGCTAGGTCCACTAGAGACTTGCAAAAGGAGGAGGCTCATGGAGACTTCACGCAGCGCAATTGCACTGGAGCGGTTTTGGGAGCGAGATGTCTGAGGTGGGGTCGAGGTTAGGAAGAACTAAGGACTTACCCGAGTCGTCAGCAATCAAGGTTACAGTTTACAGCTTGCCCGGTTGACGGGGCCGGAACCGGAGGCATTCAGCTGGATCTCATTACTTCCTACTCTCACATGTTTACCCATGCCCTCGACTGTGGCTAGATCAAATAGACTCACCCAAGTCACTAGCAATCAAGTAACTACTCGCATCCAGCCGTATCTTCTTGACTGGACCTCACTCAACCAATCAAATTAACAATGGGCTGTCGTCAGCAATCAGGCTGGATCACCTACTTCCACATCGATATCCTGACTGGAGCCAAGCCAGCTGAGTGGAGGTACAACTCACCCAAGTCGTCAGCAATCAAGGTGACAGCGGGTTCGGCGGGCGGCGCGGGGGTGGGGCGCGGCGGCGGCGCATGCGCCGACCACGAGCCGTCCGCGTGCAGCTGGATCTCGTTGCACTCGCTGGCTAGCCGCGACGACGTTAAAACCTCCAGGAAATACCTGAGGGACGACATATACTGCAATCACCGATACAATATCGACGACACGTTCGCTTAGCCACAAACGTCAATTAAAGAAAGGGAGTGGACATCTATTTACTTTTCGGTTTTCCATTAAACCCATCCATATTGTGTGAAAGAAAGGCAAATAGTTGTTCAATAATAATTATAAACCTAATAAATAATCGCGATTAACCACTAATCTGCCGCGACACAGATCTGTGTCCAACTTAGTATGGGCCACCTATACGTTCCATTCCACGATGATGAAACCTGTTAAACAAGGAGAGATGAAAAACAGGCGGGGAGGCCTTTGCCCAGCAGTGGGACACAAAAAAGGCTTATGGGAAAAAAAAAATCAAAATAACTGTATTATTAACTAAATTATCCAGTCTCGGTCATACTAACAGAGCTGTGATCGAGTTGCGCCTTATTGGCTACTAAAGAATGGGGATTGTCCTATTTTGTGCCCTAGTCTCAAACTACAAGTAATTTTCAAGGTAAAGGTCACCAAGTTGAATGTTGTGATTACGTCTATTTTTGCTATAAAATATGTGACTTTCGTTTGACCTAACGTTCTTATTCACATGCCGATTGCTTCTTAGCTTTCAGGGAGTCCATTTCGGGCGAGCGAAATTGAAATCACTCGCCGTGTCAGGGAGAGAGTACGGGCTTAATCACCACGCGTGCCCACCGCGGATTGACCAGTAGCCTATTAACTAGATAAAGGTATGAAATTAATTTCTTAGCTAATTTTATTATATTATATGTGGTTTTTTTTAAACTAACTTTTAAACTAAACTAACAAACATCAGTAACTTGTGTTTTCTTTTTTTTTTTTCTCTCTGATTCACACTTTTACATGATTAATTGTAATATACTATAGAAATTCTCTAATCTTATTTTCATACCATGAGGCGCTGTAAATTATAGGTTAATTCAAATGTCAATAGTACGAAATTGGGAGATTCCCAATTGCGAGGAGTTTATTTGACTGAATTCGACTCATATGGTGCACAATACATGCAAAATTAGATTTTCTACAACATTACATCTAATAAGTTTTTCTCTAAGAGTGACCATTTCGCACCTGGAGACGCTTTAAAACTATTATATTCCAGTTAGTTGCAAAGTTGAGGAAAAACTTACCCCGGTTTCTCGTACACTAACAAGCTATTAATCTACTGTTAACAGCTGTAACTGGTTTTTTTTGTATGCACTTTGGTCAATTGCCAGCTGTTAACAGTAGATTAACATCGTGTTAGTGTACCAAAAACTGAGGGTTAGTATTTTTGGTTACAGTTTTCTACCATATTTCTTGACCGAATTATTAAGTGTTTATATTCATTAAACGCAAAATGTTATGCTCTCTAATTTGTTAGGAGGTAATTACACGCTAGGATGCACCGTATAGAAAATATGACAGAGAAACAAAAAAAGTCTCGAAATTTCGAGGTTTAGTAGCTGTCAAAAGTTGTCCTGAGGTATCTCATGTTACCATTTTTTATATACTTAGTTTCCACGTACAATGGCCCAACAACGGAAATCTCAGGTCTAACTAACTAACAATTATACTTATTTTCACCCATACATTCGAGGCAAAATAATAAAATCTACTGCACCAGCTTTTGTATCGTAGAATCACTCTAATGACTCGCTTAATAATTAAGAGACCGACAGAAATAATTGACATAGACATTTCGGTTTATAGAGTAGCTTAGCACATCAAATATTTTTCTGTTTACGAATCCCCCACATCTTGAGTAGTCGAGCGCGTCACCGCTAGATAAACGAGAATGTCAAAAGCAAGACTCACCCGTTCGACCACAAGGCAATCGTAGGGCGCCGGTCGGCACTGCAGCGAGGCCACGAAGCACTGCAGGTGCGGGCTGTTGGCCGGCCAGCAAGGGAAGACGTTCGCATCTTGCCCAACAAAGACTTCGGGGACACGCGGAGGTGTCTGGCGCTTATGTGGGGCACGCGAATTGTGCTCGCATTGTATAGCTAGATTCAAGTCTGTGGACTCACCCGTCGACCACGAGAGAGTCGTAGGGTGCCGGTCGGTCGCAGACAGGGCACAGCCACGTCGGCTTCCGCTCGTTCATTTGGAGGAACAGCGAGGCGTCGAAGCACTGCAGGTGCGGACAGTTGGCCGGCCGGCAGGGGGAAGACATTCGCATCTTGCCCAGTGGACACATTAGGGACACGCGGAGGGATGTGGTCGCTATCTCGCTGTCGTAGTCTTCGGAGAGCTTCTCTTTTACTGTGGAGGCGACGGCGGGTTAGAACATTCTTTTCTTTTCATACATAGGGCGACGCTTGAGGAGCCGTGGCTTTGACTACCGCACTGAGACTGGGAGCACATCTCATACAGAGGATCTCTCTTGCTGTGCAAAGTAGTAACACTCCTGGTGTTATGAGGACCTTTGTATTTTATTGCATTCATTTTATTTCCACGATACGCACTCTGAAGTACAATTATGAGTTACCATAGGCACATACTCAAAGGACTGACAGCACAACGCTGAGACGTTTCACATTTTACAACGCGCGGCCGGGGTGCTGGAGACAAAAATGTGTGGAGCTATATACAATATCAGTTCATATAATCCCTTGTATTAGTCGTACTTACTATTGACGATATGTTAATTATAAGTTCCCAGTCGTTTCTATAGTTTATCAAAATTTAGTGCATCCCCGTAAAAAGTAAATCCTGAATTAAGCTAATAACTCCCTAACTACTCACTGAGCGACCGAGTGTAGTCTGCATTCTTGGTGCCCTTGTTCTTGAGCCTTTGCAGCAACTCGGCCGAGGTTAGTTTCTTGACCATGAACACGCTTAGCACGTAGGCCCGCGTGAAGTCCGTCGCCCACGTCACCTGCGGAAGGGTGAGTGTGCAGAAGATATTGTGGGCGGTGGGTAGTACCAACGAGTGTAATAATAACTTCCACACAACACAAACACTAGTTAGTCCTGGTTCCTATCCTAGATACCCTGCACTAGGGTGAGCAGGCAAGAATATCACAAGTGCAAGTCGGACTCAGAGGTACCGTACAAATTTGTAGGTACTTACATATTATAAAATTAAATAGTTCATGAATCGAGTCTCGCAGTTTTTTCCGAGCTTTTCCCGAACATCAAAGACAATTTTTTATAATTTAATTAGAAATATATAGTTTTCAGATTTTTTTCCCTGTACTTGTAGTATAAGACGATATTACTTGCCAAATTTCATAGTTCTAGGTCAACTGGAAGTACCCTATAAATTTTGATTCCCTTGAGTGTCGAAATATACGTTTTTTTGCGACATAAACAGCCGTATCTTTTTTTACGTTAACTTAGAAGTTTGATTTCACAGCTTCAAGGGACTGTAGACCTGAGTATATGGTTTTAATTTAAACTCGATACCTCCACGCGATCCCGAGATAAAGGGTCGTGACAGACAAGACAGACAGACGGATGGACGGACGGGCAACAAAGTGATCCTATAAGGGGTCCGTTTTTTCTTTTTAGGTTGTGGACGTTGTAGAAGACCATATATTGGGTGTCTGAATACATGCCCCAAGTAGGAGACTGTAGGCGATTGTATATGTCTTAGATAGACATAGTATGTCTTGTGGGTGTCTGAATACATGACAATCATTAAAAATGTCTTATTAAGAATATCAGAGACACTCGCGCGTCTCATTTACACCAACCAAGAACCAGCTTCGTAACAAGAGTAACAAAGACCTTCTACCAACCTGGATAGTGTTAGCGACCGTGGGCGACAGTTTGACCAAGGAGCTTATATTGACGGGCCGTGGCGGTCGCTTTGGCTCCGGGGTGGGCTTGTTCGTCGGTATTGGGTTCTGTGGGGAGGGGATAGACTTTCAAATGCTATGACAGCATAATGTACGGGATAGGACAAGAGGTCTTGTTCGAAGTTCTTTCGTTGGTGGGGGCAACTTTCCTAAATCATAAAATACTGTTGTGGGTTAAAAAACTTAACACGACTAGCCATAATAAGTATTGTTACGCCCAGCTATATAGGCAGACGTAATAACGGCGGTAAGGATTGTGTACTTACTGGTAACGGGCACATTTTGTTGTTCACTTTGACATTAACACTAGGCGGGAAATAGTCGTCCTGCTCACAAGACGTCTCTAGAAGACAAAATCTCAGCTGGGCCTGTGGACAAAACAAGCTTTTTTAACACTTAAATGATGTTGTGCAAGAAATCAATAATTAAATTATGGATTGGAGGGGAACCGAAAATAATATATGTATATTACTGCAGAACAATTAATTAGGATTGACAAGGGAACAATGAAAAAAACTGACTGACAACCACCAGTGACGGCACTAGAATACGAAATGTTTAGTTTTCTGCTTATATAACGATGAGATAGTCAAGTTTGTTGCCAGCACCATGTCTGTCCTTGCCGGAGGTAATATCTGTGGCCTGTTGAAGCGTCGTCAGGTGGAATATCTATGTATATGCTAAGCTGCACGGCGTTTGTAGCCAGTCGAACACTCCTCGGAAGCAAATAATGTTAACTTCATGTGAAAGTGTTCACACACTTTCCTATCGCACTAGTGATGTTACTATCCCAATTGTTATCGCCTACCTGTATGACGTAGTCAAGTTTGTTGCCAGCGCCCACGATGTCCTTCCCGGAGGCTATTTCGGTGGCCTGTTGAGGCGTCAGGTGGAATATGTAGGTGCCCTCCTGCATGCGGCCAGCCTGCATCGGCATCATCGTCGAGGGCTTCATCAGCTCCGCGAGGACATCGTAGAACGGGAGCCTGGGGATGTAGCGACAGGTTAGTTTTGTTTAACCCAGATTTCTTTAAACATTCATACTCAACTCACGCCTGTATCCCGGAGCGCTTTATCAACATTCATTCGTCGTTGTATGCACGCACGCCAATTTCGGGTACCCAATCCACCCGGGGGTAATATCCATAATCCATAGAAAGGCGCGAGCGCAGCCGCACACACACAGCCTCATTCCGTTCCGCGTTTGTACACGCCGCCAAACGCACACACAGGCGAAGGTCGACCGGGTACAGGAGGTATTCAGACGGGTTGTCTAATGCGCCCGGCGAGCCGGCACGCCGAGCTCGATTTCGCTCAAGACTATTGGCAAGATGGGACTAACATATTGTTATGTGTATGTCAAAAATAGCGAGAACAAAACAATATTCAAGGTACCCCGAGAAAAAGAAATGTAAGTACCGTAGGTAGTTGTTTGTAACAAATTTGTAACGTAATCTACATGAAGATCGAAATAAATAGGTCAGTTATCAACGGTAAATTACAAATAAAAAGAACGGTTCTAACATAAATAATGATACTTCGCACTGTGAAAAATTGTTAAACTGCAATAAAATAACTTTACAAGTAAAATACATCTGACTTCGAAGTAATTTCCGTTGCTATATAAATTTATTAACAACTCTAATAACAACGCATGTTTTCCACTATAAACATAAAAGTGGCTCTAAAATGTGTTGCTTAATTTCTTCGCAGTGTCTGGATATCTCAGTGGTGTTGTGCCAAGATCCTGATATGAAGGATCCAGGGTCGGTTCCCAACAATTCATTTTAAAGAAGGAGGTTTTTAAGTTAAAATTAAATTAGTATAGAAGGGTTATTTATGATTAATATCGGCAAAGTTATGGAACAAATCATTCTTATAAAGAACATAAGTTATAGCTGGAAACCTCAATTTTAAAATACATTTAAATATACCGCTTAAAAATGGCGAATATTATTATTATTTTTTATGTTCTTGCCTGGATAACGTAGCACATGGTATCCTAGTTTGGGACCAGGACAAGTGATTGTGTTGTATGAGATTTATTATTATTGTTATAGGTTATTGAATATAAGATTTTCTATTTTTAATTGCTTATTGATTTTTCTTTCATGCCTCGATACCTTCAATGTTGTAAATAGACTTATTACATTATATTGTTTCAAGAAAGATTACGAAACGATTTACGCTGTGCAGGAACTTTCTCCACTCCACTATAAATAAACTAACGTGATTAAGAACGATGAACGGGGTGGCCGCCTGCCTATATTATACTTGATAGATACCTACTTTACCGTGCAGCAACTAGCGGCCGGCGGCCGGCGGGCGGCCCGCGCCGCTCGCTGCATAAACATTGCACTTGTGGAGCCCCTCGTGTCGTGCCCTCGCATTCGCGCGCTCGCCCGGCGTCGCTGAGCCACACAGCCCTCGCCATTTTAGCTAGTGTAGGCTATCATGCTTCGCGCGGGCCCGAAAATTACTTACTATCTTTATTTGTACTCCGGCAATATTGCCCTTTTTAGGGTTCAAGCAGTCAACAAGGAACCCTTATAGTTTCGACATGTCCGGACGTCTGTCTGTTTGTCTCTCGGCGGCCTACCTCAGAGACGATTAGTACTAGAAAGCTGAAATTTTGCATAATAATATACATACAAATTAATAACGCCGATAAAACGGTAGAATAAAATCTTAATTTTTTTAGGGCACATCCTCTACAACTAAAATACGGATGCATGTTTTTTTCTCGCATTCACTATAGTGTGGGGTATCGCTGAATTTTTCGTTTTAAAATATTGTAAGTGTAGGAAAACCGTTTATCGTTTTAGAGATCCGATTGCGAAATGTTAAGCTTTAAAGCGCAAATTTTTGTTGGAGTAGGGTGTCCTTTCCCCTTCTCCCGGCTAAACGGCTGATTGTAGAAACGTGAAAAAAATCTTGGCAGTAGCACACTTACTGAACCTAACAGAAAATCTATCACGGCTAAGTAGGCTTTACAAGTTAACGAGTAATAGGCGACCAACTTCTAAAAGGAAAACTCCGTACAAAATCCGTGTAGATAGTTCTATAAAGCAGATAAAACCCCCCTTTTCTACGGAACCCTACACTCTACGTGGCCCCACACGCACTTGGCCGGTTTTTTCTACTTATAAGACTGTTCCCCTCATCCGCGGCCGCACCCTGGGACTTCTGGCGAGAGGGAGGGGCAGCCATGTTTTCTTACCGACTGAAAATTCTTGCATTGAACAGGGCGCTCTGATTTTTCACGCTATTATTTTAACATCCGCGACCCAAAACTTTATCGGTCTTATTCATAAGAAGTCAATTTAACTAAAACACTCTTAACACGGAGGTAAAGCCGGTTTATGCGAGGAGTTCCTGCCATAAAGAATCGGCTTTAAGTCCGTCCTTAAGAATATGCTTTAGTGGAATAGGCTTTCTATAAATAAGACCGTATGTCTATTTTGTTTCCTTCTTACCGCCTTACATGCACTACAGAAAGTTAGTAATTCTTTCAGTCGTAATCGTAGATTTCTTGCTGTCTGAATAGCATGAAAATTAATAACGGCACGGGTAGGTATTGCGTGCGGGATACTGCCTCACGTCACTTTCGCTGTCTCTCATGTAACATCATAACAGTTTTTCCGTGCCACCTTAGTTTGTTATTAGCTAATCACCACTTGGTAAGAAAATGTTATGTTGCATTTCAAAGCACGAATACAAGCTCAATAGCGACAGAGCCCGCTTTATAGACGTAGCTAGAGCAATTTTAATCGGTTTATGACCCGTCTACTGCTGGACATAGGATTCCCCAAGGCACGCCACTTCCTAATCGAGCCAGAAATCTGCCCCAGATCGTCGGTCCAGCTAGCTGGACCGCGTAGAACGCCACGCTGCATTTGCCAATTTGTTGTCTACACAGATCTATGTAAAGGCGCCGACGACAACGCACGCGGATATTCGACGCTGTCATTTCGGCGACACTGTTGGAATAGATTGTTGATTGATTGATTAATGGATGGATTGATTGATTGATCAATCGACGATTGCAACATACAAACTGCTGTAGTTGGCACTGTCGTGCGCAACGTGCCGCTCGTGTATAAGAGCCCTACGAGTATGCAATGAAATGGACTAGTCGGCCGATACCTAAAGGTCTTCATTTCACTGACTCTTTGAACCAACGACCTCAAGAGGTCAGTTTTGAGTCTTTTTTACATTTAATAATTGTGGTCTTGAATGTATGTCGCACTTAGCCTGTCTCACCTGATGGTAAGCGAAGACGAGAACTAACTTGTTATAAGCTTTTCTGTTAGGTAGCTCTACCCGGGCGGGTGTCTTGTATCAGGCAAAGGGTTAATAAACGGAAGCGAGTAGCTACAACCTCCAAAAAATTGGCATCACAAATTAAAACGCCTCTTACTTATTTATTATATTAAGTATTACCTATCTGTGGGAAATGCTGAGGAATTGGCAAAATATATTGACAAAAAATATTGACTCTAATATTTTTTATGCTATAAGTTTGTCAATTCTGTTTTTTCTCCTTAAATAAATAAATAAAAACTTTTCACTAAACAAAAACAGATAGTACGCACAAAAAGAATAGTTCGATAATTTTCTTATGGGTCCCACTAACATATCTTGAGCAAATTTGTATCAGTCCATCGTTGAGTTACACACAGTTTGTAATAAAAAAAAATCTTCTTTTAAAGATCGTAATTTCTGGTGTACATACAACAAAGAATATTCTATCTATCGTATTTGCAAGTGTGTACAGTACAATCTCTCAATCATGTTAACAGTGACTTTTAGGACCCACGACAAAGAACCTAGGATCACGAACCTAGAAAGCGTTTATGCTAAAAACGGCCGCTATCTTTGTATCATTAATGCTATCTAGTCCTAGGTCTTTTGCGTCAGGCCACGGGTCCTAAAAATCAATATTAACATGATTGACAGATTGTAAAGACACTTTTTGCAAACTCGATCTGTATACAAGATATGTTTTTATTCTTCGGTGGCGCTAGTATTAGTCCTTGGAGCCCTTCAAGTGGTTTGTTCCTTGTTTAAATGAACTAGTTTAGTTTATGGGAAATATACGTCATATCTTATGGTTAGAAAACCATGAGGGAGGCCGTGCAGTGGGCGTCAAATGGCTGATGATGATACGTCATATCCGTGTGGCGCCGGATTAAGAATAGCGTCACTCCATTTCCTTTCGTGGATGTCGTAGAAGGCGACTAAGGAAATCAATTACCAGGAGACGGGCAGCAGCGTCTTCCTGAGATTCCAACCGTATTCTGCGATCGCCAACCCGCCTGCCAAGCGTGGCGATAATGACAACACCCCTCATGGTTATGAAAACCGCGAAGGAGGCCTATGTCCTGCAGTGGGCGTCAAATGGCTGATAATGATGATGATGATGATACGTCAGAACTTTTCACCTTGTGCCATGCCTGGCTATTATGCGTACTTTGCTAATGTACCAAGTAAATAAATAAATGGATTCACCTCTTAAACTTGACGTCGGGGTGCACGGGGTAGGGCGCCAGGGGAGCCGAGGGCGACGGCATGGGCGCCATCGTGGTGCCACCGGCCGTGTTGTAGCCGTGGTACATCGCGTTCGCGTACATCGGGTTCTGGCGGCCCTGTCACACGTCAGCACTTTGTATTCTTCACCACTGCGTTTTCACTAATATTACGGGTTGCATTTACTTATTCATTACCTACTTGTAAATTAATGACGAATATTGTAATACGACCTCATCGCACTGATAAGTGCCCCTCACCGATGTCATCACCATCTATCAGTCTCACTCTAAAAGCGTTAGGCGAGCATCTGTGTATAAACTGTATTTTTATGATGGCGACGTCTTCTTTAAGATGGTCTACTTTTTTGGCTCACGCTAACAAACCACCCGCGCACATTCTGATGAATGTCATCATCATCATCATTGGCCTACGCTTGTCCACTGCTGGACATAGGCCTCTCCTATAGCACGCCACTGAGCACGGTCCTCGGCTACTCTCATCCAGATCTTCCGCACATTATAATAACTGTAACATATGAGAACGACAAAGTATGTAACCCTCTGCATTTTGAAGCTACCTACATCGTTTTATTGACCACCTGTTTCACTAGTCAGGGCATCGTCTCCTAATTACTTAACACAAAATTCTTGAGTTTTTGACTTCTTATGATAACGCATGTCTGGATCCCGTCTGCCTTGCGTTCCGTAATTTGTAGACGGGCCCCAGACTTTTGAATGATTGGTGAGTTTGGTGACCGATGAGCAGCATTCTAAACTCATGCGGGCAAGCAAGTGCCTTTCAGAAATAACAACACAACAATAACACTAATACAGCCGGGTAACATAGATTACGGTTATCGACTCTAGTTCTAAAATAGCCATCACCATGATAAAAGTTTCTCATGTTCACCTTTTACAAAAACGTAGTTTAAAAGAAGATATGTTTCTTTCTATTGGTGGCGCTCGTTAGCTCCGTGTAGCTCCTTAACATTATTCACACGTGCGATTTAAATAAAAAAGCAAGGCGAAAATCAACCAGCATTGTAACACACTGTAATTTGTATGAAAGTTATTTGAACACTACTCCTTACTGATTACTAAGACAAGGTAGGGTAATAGAATTTCGCGTTTCAAGCATTACTTACACGTGCTCGGAGTATTTTATTCGGTTCAGGTTACATACTACGCAAATCTTATTCACAACATACCTACGACGCGTGTAATTTAGGACCTGGGGCTGCCAAAGATTGATTGGCCACCCCAGGTATCGCTGGAAGAAATAAGTGGCCAAGGGGCTGCGTGAGCTTCAGGTAGACGACGAGACCGCGCAGAACTGAGACAAGTGGTGACTTCTGGTTTCAGAGGCCAAGATCCACCTCGGGTCTCTGAGCCAGCGGACTAAGTAAGTAAAGCTTCTTCATGAATTCACGTTAACTTAGTCTACAAAGCAAAACACCACCATCCCTTTAGTAACCTCCACAGGCGCGTAACAAACAAACATTACCGTGACGGGCATATTCTGTCCCCTGGAGTCCTGCGGGTTGTACCCGGTGACGGCCGGGTGCTGGTACATGGCTGCTCTAGATCCGGACAGCGCTGGAGCCAGTGGGTCCTTGCCTTGACCCTGTCCTGATCCAACTGTGCCCGCTGACAACGCCTGGTTGTTCCTGTATCCAATGATCTAAAGTTAGTCCAGGTGAAGCAGGTGGTGATTGGTTTGAGTAGTTTTATTGTTTATTGGGCCGTAAAATGCTGACTGAATATGTTTTTATGCTTCATCATCATCATTCAGCCAAAAGAAGTCCACTGCTGGATATAGGCCTCCTCCATGGATTTCCAAAAAGATTGGTTGGAAGCGGCCTTCAATGGAGAAATATCTTATTTAATTTGTTTAAGAGATTTTTGGGTACTTTGTCGTTAAAATCAGGTAGGTAGGTGGATTTTAGGTGTGACAAGAAATGTTCTTCAATGAATATGGTAAGAAAATAACTTTTAATTTTCACACATTACTTAAATATAATCAACAAAACTAAATAAACCCATCACCAGTAGCAAATCGAACCAGCACCCAACATGCAGTCCAATAATTCTTAAAACAACAGTGAACAAAAATCTTGTTTGAGGGACGCAAGCGTTATGATCAGGTATGGCGCGAAACAGGCATCAGGATCCTTCATCACTCCGGAAGCCACTTCGAACGACGTCCAAGGCATTGTTATAATGCCCGACAGATACCTTGAACAAATGACTTTAACTGCGCATGGACGTATTACGGATCTCATTGGAGGGGGGCGAGCGATATAACTAAGAGTAACTTGCACCAAATCTTTCACGTCACTTAAGAAGCAATTTAAGTTGAATTTTTCTATAAAGAATTTTAGTCAAATGCTACTGCCACATTTAAGAAAGTGGTGCAAGTCGGCCTTAGAAGTCAGACTTTAGTGTAGTCAAAATTGTTTTTGTCCATCGCAAACTCGTCCCGACTGCGCGGATTTTTGTTCAAGTTACCTTTCGGGCATTACACGTATAATTAGGCATCTCGTACATTGAGTGGCCGTGAAAAACTGATTACAAACGAACGGGGAAGCGAAGTGTTATGTAGTTCGAAATAACTTTCGTAGCCAGGCCCCGCGTATCGAAACTTGCCTCTGGGAAGTACTCTTCTGAGTCCGGCCCGGTCGGACGACGCCGTTATCGTAAGTTCGGAGCCGATTCCTAAGCTCACTAGACGTCCCATTCTCGGCCGGCGCACTCTGCACCGAGCTTCCTACCCGCGCCGAAGAGCGTGTTTTAACCATTGTTGACGAGCGACCATCAACTGAAAATTGCAGGACACCGCGTCAGTCGACGGACTGAGTGGGGAGGCTGACAACATGACCATAAACAGATATCGCTTTCTGGAAAATTTCTCCAAATGCTGCTTGAGGCAGTGGCCGCCGAGTCTCCTTATTTCTCTTACGCCCGTCTTTCAACTAGGAGGGATCTTTAAGCACATCTGCAATCGAATAATTCGACAATATTAAAGTAACAAAATTGAAGTATCATCATCATCAATGGTTAAAACATGTCTTCCGGCTTTTCAACGTCCAAACAAACCACAAGGTTGAGTCCGCAAACGATGATCTGAATTTTGGATGGCAGTCCCTTTGTATTTAGTATGTGAATTTATTCCACTGCAGCTGTGAAGATGTTCAGCTAGGGAAAGAAAGTGTTACCAAGTATCACCGACGCTGCAGGCCGAGTTGATGGGCAAAGATGAGCTTCGTAAGAGAAATAAGACCAATACCCTGATGAAATTTTCCAGAAACTATCTCTGTGTAACAAATCAATCTCGAGCGATATTCAAAGACAGAGAGGAGTTGGGACCATCCAGTACAACCAAGGGCATTACCACATGGGTAATTAAAGGGACAGTAACTGTTTGTCCTTCGCTCACACAATATACACGGTTTTATTGTTTGAGCAAGAGGCAAATAGACATCCAGTCCCCTTCTTTATTTAACAGTATTATACGTCCTTCACACATATAAGTTGTTTTATACAGCATTTAATAGCCAGTTATACCCACACTGAATGTGACAAGTGACCAATTAATAAGCACTTAGTAGGACGTAAATTATACTATTTTTATCGTATCTTAACATTTCTGGAGGCAAAAAACTTATGATGTTATGTATGGCTCAACCATGAAAAATCAGATCACCACCCTCATACAACTACCAGGGCCCCATTTCATAGCCGATTAACAAGTAAAAAGACAATGTACATACATCGAATTGTCATAGTATACATTGTAGTTTTATGAGTAGAGGCCCAGGGAACATTTTGAAAGATAGAAAAATAACACAAGTAATGAAAACTAAATAATATACCTAAGACATGTAAGGTCAATCAGTCACCTTCAGCCAGAGTTAACCTTGTTCAACCAGTTTTTTATCAGTTACACTGATACTAGTCACTAATTTCAAATAATAGGGGTTAAAGTATGAAATTGCCGTTTTATTGCAATAGGTTCTTTGAATTGACATAGAATCTTCATGGTTTGAGGTTTTCGAATGAAACTTTTTTCAAATGGTTTCTATGATGTTCTTTTTTTAAAAAATGTGAAACATTTGAATATCGACTTTCAATTGTTTTTGTTATTCAATTCAGACAAGAAAGATGGATACTGCGAAAATTCGGGTGATTATGAGGCACCCATTTTTCGTATTTTTTATTTTATTGATTTGACGCAAGTGAGTCAATATTGTGGGTAAGGTAACTTTAAACCATGCCGCTAATTCCTGGGTAGTTTGACTAGGGTCGGCTTCCACTATCTCTCTTAATTCATCGTTATTCACCTGTGTGGGCGGTCTTCCTCGTGGCTCGTTCTTTAAGTCGAAATTTCCATCACGAAAGCGTTTAAACCAAAATCGCACGGTGCGTTCATTAGTAGACCCCTCTCCAAACGCAGCATTGATATTGCGGGCTGTTTCTGCCGCGTTAGTTCCGCGTCGGAACTCGTATTCAAAAATCACTCGAATTTTCGCAGTATCCATCTTTCTTGTCTAAATTGCATAACAAAAACAATTGAAAGTCGATATTCAAATGTTTCACATTTTTTAAAAAAAGAACATCATAGAAACCATTTGAAAAAAGTTTCATTCGAAAACCTCAAACCATGAAGATTCTATGTCAATTCAAAGAACCTATTGCAATAAAACGGCAATTTCATACTTTAACCCCTAATATTATGTAACACCATCAGCACCTCAGATAGATTTTTTCAGGAATTTTCCTAAGGGTAGGTTTATTTTCTCTTCTAGGTTAATACAATTTATTCACCACATTTAAAAATCTGTTATAGCAGGTCCACGGTCATAAATAAGTCTTTGCCAGCCAAAGCTTAGTTTCTGAATTAAGAGTTTCATCATGATTATGCTGGGGGGTCATGTGGTATACAAATACCACATGACCCGTTCGGGGGGGTCTTCACAATACCACGCTTGGTCACAGGGACGGCGCTTAGGTCTTCGTCATGTAGTCAATACCCTCTAGGGCAGGGACCTGCAACCTTTTCAGTTGGAAGGGTCGAAAATTTCAAAGTTTTTTAAGAGCCACAAAAGTTTTTCTTGCCAACAATACATATTACTTGCATAAATAAAGGTTTATGATAAAAAACTAATCTATTTATTCATAAGAAAAATATCTATATAATCATTTTTTTTTTCACAACTAATAAGATAATACTATATATATGGCATTATTAGATTAATTTTCATCATAAGCAGCCTATATACGTGTCACTGTAGGGCACAGGCCTTCTCTTAGAGAGAGAGTATGGGCTTAGTCACCACGCGTGCCCACTGCGGATTGGCGATTTCAAGCGCTGAGGTATGTGAATAGCTCAGACACCTAGGTTTCCTCACGATGTTTTCCTTCACCGTTTGCGAGTGGTATTGTTACTATAACTTCACAAATGTACATAACTTAGAAAGAAAAGTCATAGGAACACGCCCGCACTGGGAATCGAACCTGGGTCTCCCACTTCCGAGTCTAATGTTCTACTCACTAGGCTACCACCGCATTGTTATTCAAGTAGAAAATTTAAACTTCTCTAAGCAATATAACTTGTTCTTAAAAATACAATAACATACATTTGAGGAAATAAATTCAATGTGTGCATTGGCTTTGCATGGTTTTAGAAAGTTTGGATAAATTTGGCCCATAACTCGGCGGCGTCATTCGAGAGCTTCCGACGGACTGACGACAGTGACGACGCGTGTCAGTCACGGTGGAGGGGTGCAGTGAAAAGCGAGTATAAGTGGCTGAGAGATAGAAATCGTGCCTAATCCTCGATAATCAATTCAAATTACGTTCAGCACTTTTTACTCACGTGGCCACAGCACATATGGACCGCCAGACATGGTCCATGATGACATAGACACCAGCTGATTTAAAACTGATAATTGTAGTGAGCCTAATTTTTTTAGACTTCTTATTGCAAAAAATTATTTAAACCCATATTTAGGAATACTACGGCATACTATGGGTGGTCACCAAGGGGGGAGAGAAGGGGATTTTTTTAAAAATGGGTCACACGGTATAGGTATGTTCCCTTAACCCGGCGTGAGTGAGGTGACGAATTGTTACACCAGCTATGAGGTGGGTATGAGATACCCAGAACTATGATGTTAAATTTTTGATACTATGACTGTGCAATTATGTTTTTTGACTTAAGACATATTAATAATAGTAATTGTTATAGTGGGTAACCTGAAATAAATGAGTCTTTGTAGAATCGTCAAGCAAGGTGTTTCACTTACTCAATCATAAACATAATAGTAATCATTCAACAAGACGAGCAAATTATATACCAGCATTAAGTACAAAGACGTTATTTTTTCCTTTATAACAAAGTGCCTAATTTCCTTAAAAAAAAATACAAGTATAGTAAAATACCTAATGTCTTAAATTCTTGAGTTCTTTTCATGTAGAATGAAACGAAATTGCAAATTATATGATACATCAACATAATAACCGTGTCTCCTTATTATTATAACTAAAAAGGACCCAAAAAGTCTTATGAGATCATGTAACATAGCACCAAAGTTGCACCTGCGAATAGTGTATCGACAGTCACCGGCGGCGCAACACTATACTCAACAGTGTACCTAGCCTTTCACACCTCCTGCAACTGAAACATCAGGACTCGCATGAACAATAACTTCCAAACCTTCCCGGGTATGACATACCCAACCTCACTCACGCCGGGTTAAGTATATATATATCTGTCCCATTCTTTTTTGAGAAATCTGAAGAGACAGACAGACACTGATTTAGGTGTTTGGTTTGAAATTCTCAAAGAAACTAACAGTTAATGGGTGCTCAGAACTAAACTGAATGTACCTACTTGAATAGTTAACAGATTAGTAAATTGTGGTACTGAGGGTGTTGAATACCACAAATCTACAATAATATACTACTTTTAAACTAAAATACAAATTTTAAGAAAATCATTCAAAGTTTGATTATATATCCTTGTAATATTGATAATTCCTGAATGCAGGCCCTTTAAATTTACAAAGTTTTTTAAGAGTTATCTCCAGTTCTTTAATTATACATACATACATGCATACATACTGTCTTCAGATTTCTCAGTAAATAATCAGACCGACAGATATACCTATTAACTTGGTGAAATACTCAATTGATACACCAACCAACGGAAAGTATTTGAGTAGTGACTCATGGAAATTCCACTGTATTTTGACTATGAGAATTATGTTAAATAAAAATTTCTAATTAAGAAGTTTTACTTCTTTATTTCAAATATTTTACATAATATTATTTTTGTGATTGTAGATGGCACTAAGCAGCTGTTGGCTCTCTACTAGTAGACTTCACCTTCCATCATAAAGTAGGTAATTTCCCAGTACAAGATAAATGACACCGAAAAATAATCGATAACTAAATTGGCCCTTAGGGTTGAGTATGAATTAATTATGTAATCTTCATTCAATACATGTAATAGTAAGGGAAACGGCAGACGGTGTTGTTTTGAATTGCTATTCGAAATGGCACAGACAACCACGTTCGTAAAGCTCACACCAAAGTGGATAGATAGTCAACGAAACCTTTCAGCTTTCAAAGGTTCAATAACCTGACGGAATACACAAACTGATTAACTCAATACATGGCCACAGTAATTAATTATGTTTTTACGAAGCAATAATGCCAATGTTATTTACTAACAAAATACATACGAACTAACTAAATCTAGGTGTACAATACCCAAAACATGGACGGAAAATAAATTCTGAAACTTACCATGATATGGCGTTACCGAAGTCGTAATATCTACTCATATTATTTCATTTATGTTTACACTAATATTTAGGCAATATTTACGAAGATAACACAGCAATAACGTTTTTAAAAAACGCCATAGCTTGACGCTTCTTGCTGCACTTCACGCCGCCACGTTGATCATAAACAATTAAGTTTTTTTTTATTTCGTAGACTAGCGTGTCTGCGTACTTTACATTTTCAAAATAACGAATAGAGTGACGTATCTGGTACTGAAAACCCCAAAGGTCTTCCCGAAAATAAACACATTCACCGGGTTGAATTAATTTTTTAATAATCCAGGATAAAGCAGTTAAAAGGCAATACCATGATTTCCAGTTTTCATAGGATGCTTTTTACCTATTTTATGTAAAGTAACAACACACGGAGCGTTTTAATAGACGATTAGAGACTTCGTCACTTCCGTATCCTAAATTAGGGATGTGCTATAGGTCTATTCAGAAACTGCATACTAATCTAGAGGAGGCATAATGTTGTAAGATTACATTGTGGATATAATCCCACGGTTAATACGTTCTAAAAACAATTACTTTATGATAAAACTAGTACACTTATTACTTGAAATATTCTTAAAATTATTAATTAATTTAATTAGTAATCGAACACATACCCATATAAAAGCCTAAGTTTCAAAACAGATGTGTTGAATTTATAATACCTCAACATTTCCTTTTCCTATGGTGCACGGTAGTCTCACTTCCGTTTCGTCCATTTTATATCGATAGTTTGTTACGGGGACCTCGGACTCTGCACACTTACTTCCAAGTAAAAGCCTCCATGGTGGCACAGCATCAACTCTGTATTAGAGCCACTGACCTCCATGGTGCCTCACAACTAGGGAGGTTAGTAATAAGACTTGTCTTTTTTTCTTTTTAATCTATGGATTAGATACTTCGCACGGTGCCTGCAGGTTTGCTAGCATGAGAAAGCATTAGGTTACTTAGTAAATAGGTATAAGCTAGAAAATATCATTAGCATTTATATTTAGGATAACCACACTTTTATGCAGTTTCGGTAGTGCTGCACATAATACATACCTACTCCACAACTAATAGTAAATACGTCAAACCTTAGGGGTCGTCCATTAATCACGTGATGTTTTTTTACTTACTTTTCTAACCCTATAACGTAAGGTTTTAGACTAACACCCACTTTGTTATTGACAGTAAAAATAATAAAGGAAAGGTGTAACCATGTTAAAATCAGTTCGTGACACGTGATATGATGTGTAGGTATGCACAACGACGCCACATTTATGAATCAGTTGAAAATAGATCCAGCTAAAATTTCTTCGATCGGAGTTGGAAAATCTTGTCAAAACTCCCTTCCAAATGATTTGAACATTGATGTACTAAATCAACATTTATCTGCTACTGAGTCTATCTTTGATGATACTAAAAAGCTGAAACACTAAATCTTCTTTCTTTGCTTCCAACTCCTGATATCTCACCTTTAAATCTTAGTAAATTTACTGATTGTTCAAGAAATCGGTAGTGACAGCATTAGCCGTAAAATTTAAAACGTGAAATGCCGTAAAATTACCTATCCTTGACATCATCATTCACGTCATCAACAAATTTCTCAACAACTCCATCTCCAATGCGATTTCCCCGACGGCTTAGACAGAGGCCCAAATTACTCCTCTCCCTGAAAAGACTAATCCTACTTCCTTTTCCGAGTATCGTCCCATATATCTATTTTACCATTCCTGTCCAGAGTTCTAGAACGCCTGGTTAATTACCAGTCGGGCAACTTCCTTACTATGAACAATCAAGCCCGGTTTCCGTTCAGGTCATACCACTGTACGGCTCTTGTTAAGATTACCGATGACATGCGCTTGGGTATGGAGAAAGGGCAGCTGACTGATTTGTCGCTACTCGATTCCAGCCATGCCTTCAATACCGTCGATTTCGACATCTTGTCGGCGTTGCTTCGTTCTCTTAACATATCTCCAACGGTAATTGACTGGTTTCTAGTCATCTACATGGGCGCCAGCAACGTATTCGCATCGAAGACTCCATCTCCGTGGCGTATTGTGGCGTGTTGTCCCCGCTTCTTTTTACCATTTTCATAAACAGTATATCACACCAACTACCGTAACTTTCTTCCCACTGCTACTAAGGTTACGTTAGCTCAATCACTTCTGCTACCAATTCTGGACTACGCCGATACCTGTTATCTTGACCTCACCGAGGAGCAATTCCGCCTTCAGCTTCGAGCTTCGCCTTCAGAATTTCTGTAAATTTTACATCCGCGCACAGCTCATCATCATCATCATTCAGCCACAAGAAGTCCACTGCTGGACATAGGCCTCCTCCATGGATTTCCAAAAAGACCGGTTGGAAGCGGCTTGCATCCAGCGTCTTCTTGCCACTTTGATGAGGTCATCTGTCCATCTTGTGGCTGGTCGTCCAATGCTGCGCTTGCCGATATGTGGTCTCCATCCGAGAACTTTTCGGCACAGCTCAAGTGGCTCTCAATTCGCCTCCGCCGGAATGTACACATTTACCTACTGTTTCTTCTCTACTCTATAGGTACTGTTTAATACAGCTACTCCATCCTACCCCAAAGAGGGATTTGATTTTCTCCACTCCTCTCATAGCCTATCTCACCGCTCATCCCAAATTCTACTCCTTGAGGTCCCTTCCCACCGTACCAACTTTTACGACTCTTCTTTCTCTGTGCAATCAGTTCGACTATGAAATGCCTTGCCAGAGGAAGTGCGAAAAGCAAAGTTCCTTCCTAATTTCAAAGAACTGGTAAAGTCTCACTTACTCGCTGAAGACCTCTAATGCTGTTGCTACTTTCTTGTCTAAATTGAATAACAAAAACAATTGAAAGTCGATATTCAAATGTTTCACATTTTTTAAAAAAAGAACATCATAGAAACCATTTGAAAAAAGTTTCATTCGAAAACCTCAAACTATGAAGATTCTATGTCAATTCAAAGAACCTATTGCAATAAAACTGCAATTTCATACTTTAACCCCTAATAGTACCTAACCATAGTAAGTTGTATCTGTTGTTTGTTCATATGTAAAATTTGTAAAATTGTAATTATATCTATATATGTTTGTACAGTATATTTTTTTTATTTTCTGGTCAGCTTAATTATTTTATTTTATCACTTAGTTTATGTACATATTCTGCCAATGTCTTTCATGTACACCTACTACCTACTTACTCTCCTCATCTTTCAGTTCTATCCATCCTGAGGTTGTCTAGAAGAGATCGCTTTTAGCGATAAGACCGCCAATTACAATACAAAACAAAACTTAAAGGCCGTTAAAAAGATAACTTGCAAAAAACGAAGTCTCGCAACTCAATTCTTCTACCGTAAAACGTTGTGAGATCCACGTAATACCACGTCGGTTAATTTATTCAATAAATAGATTGACTTGGCAATCGCACTAAACAATCTAATTAAATATAGTAATATGTATTACTTTTGAGATACGTTATATTTTCATGCGATGGCCAAGTCAATCCATTTATTGAATAAATAATGGTGATATAATAGGGGTTAAAGTATGAAATTGCCGTTTTATTGCAATAGGTTCTTTGAATTGACATAGAATCTTCATAGTTTGAGGTTTTCGAATGAAACTTTTTTCAAATGGTTTCTATGATGTTCTTTTTTTAAAAAATGTGAAACATTTGAATATCGACTTTCAATTGTTTTTGTTATTCAATTTAGACAAGAAAGATGGATACTGCGAAAATTCGAGTGATTTTTGAATACGAGTTCCGACGCGGAACTAACGCGGCAGAAACAGCCCGCAATATCAATGCTGCGTTTGGAGAGGGGTCTACTAATGAACGCACCGTGCGATTTTGGTTTAAACGCTTTCGTGATGGAAATTTCGACTTAAAGAACGAGCCACGAGGAAGACCGCCCACACAGGTGAATAACGATGAATTAAGAGAGATAGTGGAAGCCGACCCTAGTCAAACTACCCAGGAATTAGCGGCATGGTTTAACGTTACCTTACCCACAATATTGACTCACTTGCGTCAAATCAATAAAATAAAAAATACGAAAAATGGGTGCCTCATGATTTGACTGATCTGCTCCACGACAAAGCGAGACCTCACACAGCACGAGAAACCATTTTGACCCTTCAGGAACTGCAGTTAGAAACCATTCGTCATCCTCCGTATTCACCAGACCTTGCTCCAACGGACTACCATTTTTTTCGTGATTTGGACAATTATCTACGTGACAAGAAGTTTTCTTCCCAGGAGGCAGTACAAAATGCTTTCACACAGTTTGTGCAGTCTAGATCGTCGGAGTTCTATCGCAAAGGCATTAATGACCTTCCCATTAGATGGCAGCAATGTATAGATAATAATGGCAACTATTTTGATTAAATAAATTTGTTAAAAATTTAAAAAATAAACAATTTAGATTTTCAGTACAAATCGGCAATTTCATACTTTAACCCCTAATATTATGCTAACGACAAATAATAAGAAACAGCCAAGCGCGAGTACGGAACCCTCGGTGCGCGAGTCCGACTCGCACTTGACCGGTTTTTTTGTGATCCCGGAAACCCGGAAAAATATTTAAAGGCTTGATTTCATAATTTTTCCTATGTTTTTATGTCTTCTACGTTAAATTGAATGTTATTTACCTACATTAATTTTTGATTACATTTATTTTTAAATTTCTATAAAAAGGCCCTAAAGAGTGAACAGAAGCGAATTCTTGAATTTCTACTGCTTTTTGTTAAGCCATAGCTACAGTCAAACATAGATGGATTGACCATTTGGTAACTTTGGTATCAAATAGCATGATATCGACTCCTTTCCTTTAAACTACGTGTTGACTGTCTTGCCTGTCCCGTCACTGTCAAATACTTGTCTTTTTTTCTTTTTAATCTGTGGTCAAATGTGTTGACTGTATAAAGTGCGAATGAATCATTTTGCTTGTGTCCGTAAAAAAACAGAATTGAATTATTTCGCTTAAAAAATGAAAAGTTTTTAGCATGTTTATATCGACATTTTATAAAACTTATAAGATATTGTTTGATGACAAGTATTGTTTCGAATTGAACAAGGAATTTACTAAGATTTCTAGATTGCTGGCATATTTTTTATCAATCATGTTTGTATTGTATTTTTTAACGTTACCATTCGAGAGAGCATTTTGTTCTTCGTCGGTCCTTGAACTGTTGAAGACTTGATGAGTATTGTAATTTTTATAGTACCTACCTATATTTCTACTTCTATCTTCTTACTGTCGACGTTACACATTGCGCCTCAATTAAGTCTTCTTTTTATTAAAATTTCGATTCTTCTAAAGCATTCCTCAAAAGCAGTCTAAACAGTATGTGTTAAAGTCTCCTATTTTACATCGCATTTGTTTTTGTTAGAAAAGAAATAACGTGCCAAATTACTCAACTGTCGCGCAATATGGCCAAATCTACACCAAATTTTGTGTCGACGCCATATAAGCATTTATCAAACCCGGTGGGTTGTGATAGCATTAATATTATAGTCATAGCATTTCTCTGTGCAATAATAAGTGGGTAATTTTTAGGTATATGAATTATCTCCAAATTCAATAATTAAGTCTATTGCGTACGGCGAGTCTGCGTATCTAGGGTGAACCTGGGCCTAGATTCTGTTAATGCATTGTAGTAACATGACAACTGCATGAACATGGCGGTTTTCATTTCATGGCTGCTTTAAGTCTACGCGGGCACACCCATCAAACCTTCTAGGCGTCAATGGTACGAAAAAACACGTCACGTGACCCGACAGTGTACCTGTCATTATACTACAATGCACTAACAGAATCGAGGCCCAGGCCTCTGAAAAGCTATCGTCTATTCTATTGCATCGAATCCTAATGCAACTACGAATCACAGTTACTATCTTCACTTTATCAAGGCCAATGCGAATCTTACCCCCCGGTTTTTCGCCTGTTAACAAGCGGTTAACGATCAACGACCTCGTTGACGGTGGTCTGTTGGTTTTTTTAATTCACTTTGGCTATCTGACTAAGGGCCAGTTTCTGAATTAAGAATTTCGCTAAATAGTTAACTGTAGTGCCGTCTTTTCGAATTTCTCAAAAAAAGAGCGTAACAGAACGTTACTTTAGTATTTACTTAGTAAAATTCTCAATTCAGAAACCGGCCCACTGTCAATAGCAAATTAACACATTGTTAGTGTACGAAAAACCGGGGGTTCACAAGCGTAGGTAGCATGAAGCATCACGACACGAATTGCGCGCCCAATATTCAAAAGTCGCATTATGACATAATATAGTGCCACAAAACACGCAACTCGCGCCGTCTCATGTTACCACTTCCGGGGTTATTTTCAGGGCGTTCGATGCGGTGAGCAGAGTGACCTTAGTGCCCCTGGGGCGACAGTCCGAGATCGACATCAGGAAGGCTCGCTTGCCCTCTCACCTCGAGGGGGACGAATATGACCCCTGGGCGCATCGGCAGCCAAAAATGATACTGCCGTAAGTCGTTACACATTTGATCGAAAACAGAGGACATATTAAAAAACCGGCCAAGTGCGTATCGGGCCACGCGCAGTGTAGAGTTCAATAGAAAGAGGGGGTTTTATCTGTTTTACAGAACTAACAGCTTCATCAACGTAATTTTCAATGGACCAATCCAACGATACCCATAGTATGGTATAGGCGAGAAAAAAAATTACATCCCTGATTTATGGGGTAGTAACGAAAAAAAAATTACGATTTTATTCTACCGTTTGCCAAATTTCAGCGTTTTCGTACTATGCGTCTCTGAGCTAGGCCGCGGACAGACAGACGGACAGACAGACAGACAGACGGAAGGACATGGCGAAACTATAAGGGTTCCTTGCCACTACGGAACCCTAAAAACTGGAATAACCACAACGTAACCCGCAATGAATCCCAATATTGAATTCGGGTCTCGCCTGCGTTGTAGTCCTCAATGCTGACAGTAGTATTCATTTTTATTTCAGTATTTTATGCTACAAATAAAAAAACCCAAAGAAGATGCTACAAAATTCACACTCAACAACCTTTTACCAATTAAATGAGCGTAAAATGTGCTGCAGAGAAAATCACTCAGCGATCGGTTCATTTTGTGCGCAATGCGTGACGTGAATGATGATTGGGCGATATTAACCCCCGGTTTCTCGTACACTAACAAACTGTTAATCTACTGTTAACAACTGTCAGTGGTTTTTTTTTATATGCGCTTTGGTCAACTGACAGCTGTTAACAGTAGATTAACAGCGTGCTAGTGTACGAGAAACTGGGAGTAAGTGACAGCGTAAGTCATGGTTGGTTTTATACAAAAACGTCAAACCAATGATTCCATTGGTGTATGACCCGTTGAAATATCTCGGTACTTCATGGCGGTCTGACGGAGGCAGGTGCATAGATATTTTGCTGGGTAATACTGAACTCGCTCCGATTGGTAACACAATTGACAATGTCCGCTCGCCTTCCCACAATTGAACGTTGGGTCCTTTTACAGCGCTAGTTAGACATCTATGTTTTAACTAACATTAATAATCGCAGCGTCATTTAGTAGCAAGAATCAAAGCAAAATCTTCAAATTCGCGTCGGATCGCTCCTCTATAATTTCATTCGTATTCTTCGTATAATTTCAAATGTATGCGAAAAGTTGAATTCGTAGCACACGCATGAATCATAATAAACACAACGCTTTATTTAAAAATCACGCAAATCCTGGAAACGGTTTTTTCAGTATCAATGAAAGTTTAAAATTCTCAAATTAATTTTGAAACTTTTCAAATACCTATGCAAAAAAATTAAATTGAGAACTGAAATTTTTTGTTTATTAAAAGTGGTTTAATCATGTTTAATTTATTGGTACTTGTTTTCAAGGACACACTTCTTGTGTAGCGCCAACATAGCCGTTTCTCATATTGTTCAACCTAGCTGCGGATAGACTTGAGCATTCATGTGTAATGCTCATTTGTAGCGAATGTTCATTTCGTTCAAAATAAACGGGAGCGTTCTAGCGAGCATTCTAGCGAAACGACATCGACAGTAGCTTCGAGGTGTTTGCTGAGCCGATCAATTTTCTGACATCCCATACAGTACGACGAGCATCTGCTAGAGCGTTCGCTAGAATAAACGTGAATATGTTCGTAGAAATGTTTGGCTTTATGCTTGGGGTTCGAGATATATTCCTCCATAACTCCGTCAAATCTTAACCGATTTCGACAATTCTTTTTTTGTTCGAACAGATATAATTTGCATATATATCTCTGAAACAGTGAGAGTACCGGAAAAATGCAAGTATGAAAGTTTGTAGATCATAAAATTGTCTCCAAAAAAGTCTTACTCACAAAAAGTCTCACTTAAATGGCGCCTGAAGTGACATTTAAGAAGTGGTGCAAGTTGGCCTAAGTAAGTAATTCTGATTTTCAGCAACTGGATGGCTTACTTCAATATGATCCGATTGGGGTTCGGAGCCGGAATATTGGGTTTTCCATTGGCAACCAGTCAAGCGGGCATCGTATGTGGGCCTATAATGAATATATCCACTGGTATAATTTTAATACATACCCATTTGGTACTGGTAAGTAGGCATTTATTCATCTTCCACGATATCAAGTCAGTAACTCGTTAGTACGTATAATAATACTACGTGACATTTGACATTACTAATAAATTTTGTGAGTCAAGATTCTTGTAGAACTTACCTACCTCTAAAAATTTACTACCTAGATAGTTTGTGTAGTGTCCAGAAACACTAAATGGGAAGTGGAAATGCAGACTTGCAGCTAACCTAATTTTGCGAAACAAAATTAAATGTTGTTTGGAAAGTCTCCTCTAGTATACCTAGTAGGTACATCATACTTTATAGTGTTTGCCTACCTAACCTACCGAAAAATACCTCAGTATTATCTATCACAGAGGAAAAAAGGAAATTATTTCTGATTTCTTCGGGCCAACTAAAATCATTGAAACTATTGTGGTTCATTTGCAGATGCGTTGTCTGAATGAAATCAGCAGACAATTGAGGATCCCGTACATTCCCTATCGTTACGGCTTCCGCTTAGCTGTTCTTCGAGGACCTCCTGTGTTGAGATGGTTGGGCCGTTCTGGACCGTATGTAATGCTTTCTCAATATATAACTTAATGTATTTTGTTTCCTGGTGTGTACAATCATCATCAACCCATTATGTCCCCACCGAGGGGCAGGGTCTCTTCCCTGAGGAAGGTGTACAATAAAGTGTTCTAATCTAATCTAATCTATATCCCATCTACTCCATAGAGGTAAACCAGAAAAAAAAAACGAAAGCATAATTATGTTTTTCCAGAAAATGTGTCGGATTTTTCATGGTTTTGAGTCAATTGGCGATAAGCACCGTTTGTGTAATATTCACCTCAGATAGTTTACGTGATGTAAGTTTATTTTCTCTTATAGATAAACTAAAATTAATTTCGTTCAAGTGAATACAAGCCTTTTCGGTAGGTATCGATTACACGATATCTATTTTATTTAATCTTCAGTTGTTTGCTAACTATTCAGTGACAAGAAGATAAATGAAAAGTAATTTTATTTCTAACTGGAGCATTTATTTCTAGATTATGGATTGGGAATCACACAAACCGGCAACTCTGACTTTGTTTTTCCCTTACCTGTTACTGCAATATTACATGAAGAATTTGAAAATCATCAGTTATATATCCATGGCAGGTAGAAACTGGCATTTGCCTCTAATCTCTCGAGATGCCGCTTCTTATAAATTACATTATCTACAAATATAACTGTAAATTAATTTTTCAGGAAATTTTTTGAACCTCATAGGTGTAAGCCTGGTATTCTATCAAATTTTCAGAAGTCCTCATGGTGAACTTAAAATGGTTGCAACCGAGGCATTGCCTGTTTTGTTTGCTTTTGGTACTTATCTATTTAATATGAGCGTCGTCGGTGTGGTAAAGCTCAAGTTGTATTATATTGAAATTCACTAGCGACACTAATAAAAATAAATATTAAGTATGTTCTTTTCTTTATTTTTAAGGTTTATTTTTTTTTTGCAATAAAGCATTTTTGCGCGGTTTTGGGACCGCGACTCGTTAAAATCATAATAAAGGAAAAACTGTCAGCCACTTTTCGCAAAAACAGTCTATATGTATGTTGCGAAAAAAATATAAACTTAAGAAAGAAGAATATACATATGATTTGTTTTCCTTGGTGACGAAAGTGAACCACATATGCCCTTTTATTTGTATCATATTTTTAGATATGTGTTTGTAAACTAGAGGTCACACCCTCAGCACAATGCTGAGTCAGGAGGTGGCAACTTTGACACACCACAGGGTGCACTCTGACGCTCTGACTTTGCCTTGTATTATGTTGTATTTATGTGACTTGTTCTTCCTTTGTACTTGTTTACGTTACTTGTTACGCCTTTTTTCTTGTGATGTGTTAAATTGTCCCAATAAATGTCTTTCTTTCTTTTTAAACTACGTACAAGGTTATTTCATAAGAAGTTCAAAATACGAAAATGAAAAAAATATATCCTTAAAAATCCTACAAAAAATGTTGTAAATGGAATTGTACATTAAAAAAATAACCATGTATAAATTATACGGCGTTATCATAATTGTGATTCTTTTTTTCTGGTTGTGCAATAAAGTGTTCTCTATTTATCTATCCATCTATCTCTGTCTCTAGATACATTTATACACTGATCATAAATTTTATGATGTGGCATTTGTCTACGCCAATGTCCATTATCAAATTACAAAAACACGAATCAAGACTGGCGATGGACGGCTCCCGAGAATATTGTCCCCGATGAGAATTTAAGCGGAAATTTGATGTTAATATTATCAATCGGGAACACATTCTCAGCTAAAAAATGTCTTCTAATTAAAATAATTTTTTTATTTTAATTTTGTATGCATGGATATTAGTCTGAAATTAAGTTTTATTTATTTGTTAGCTTTTGCCCCCGACTTCGTCCGCATGGAATGAGTAATTTCCGGGATGAAAAGTATCCTATGTTCTTCCCCGGGACTCGAACGATCTCCGTACCAAATTTCAGCCGCTGTTGCGTGATTTAGTAACAAACATCCAAACATCTTCACAAACTTTCACATTTATAATATTAGTAGGATTTCAATTTCCGCTGGGGAGACTGTTTTTGTGAATCGTCCATCCCTAATCCAGACGGCATCGTCGGGCAAAGTTTATGCGTTAAGTAGACCCCGTATCCAACTTCCAGTGTTATCATCACACCGTGATACCAAGTTTCAAGTTTCAAGACCGATCAAATTTAAGCCTGAGCTCGAGGGGCCTGCTTTTGTCCATATTTGCCCATATTTAACTTGAGAATGTTAACACGGCACATTAGAATTAACTAATAATTATCGACTGTCCGGCAGTAGTGGTCTTTGAAATATTTTAAAATATCTGGAATAACATTCATAAAAACATTCTCAGTTTAATTAATTTTATTCCGGATAAACGTACTCTCAATTATGCCTAATTCACAAGTCAATAATTAACCGATAAGTATTTTTATTTTACCATCATTCTCCGTTAATAATAATGTTTTTTATAGGTCTTAACGTTGGATAAAGTAGTCGATGACCCACGAGATATGACAAAACGGTATGGGATTATAGAAATAGGCATTTTCTTTCCTTGCGTGTTTGGGACGATATTTGGAGCTCTGGGTTACTGGTCTTTTGGAGCTATGGATGAAAATATATTGCGGGCTCTGCCCTACGACAGTCAGTGAGTATTCAAAAGAATGAAACATGTACTGAATCTACCTATATTGATTTGGAGGGCTTAACTAATACCTATTTGTTTTTAATAAATATTACAGAGTTACAATGGTTGCAATAGGTTTGCATCTGGTTGCTATTGCCTTTGCATACCCAATCAACATCTACCCTGCAACAGCTATAATTCTGGATTATTTAAAACACCATGTCTTAGACGAAGCAGACCAAACAGACGCTATGATGTCCACGTTAGATCTCATAATTCGGCCTTGTTTTGTCATCGTTTCTTGTAAGTAAGAATTGAACATATCTCTCTCGTTTCAATTATTTTCAACGTTTGTTTGTTCGTATAAAGTGTGGTAAGATCTAAAGTCCGCAATGCGCATAGTGTCTATAATTGTGTTATGTTTTGACATACTGGTTTCAGAGTCAACCTACAACACCAATAATAAATTATTATTATTTTTGAGTTTATATGAAATAATTGTTTTACCAATTTAAATAAAAAAAAAATTGCCAAAATATTTTTGGAACGTAAACTAATATTTTTTTTGTAATTTTTCCGTGGGTAGTAAACTAACAGTTAATGCTTTCAAAAAGACGCCTGTCACCTCAGTCTACCGAGACCACGGGACTTGCAAAAGAACCGAAACGTCGGAAAGTTGTAAAATGAAAAAAAAAAACGAGTAAAAATCCGTGAAAATTCAGTTTTTATTAAGTACTAGCTGTCCCGGCGAACTTCGTAACGCCACAAAAAACGTTTGTATGGGAAATAGAAAAGGGCTGTTTTTAGGGTTTTCCCGGAAATTATTCGATTTTTTCTCGCCTTTTAAACCTTCCCTAGACCTCCACGAACATTTCAAGACTAAGATAAGATAAATCCGTTCAGCCGTTCTCGAGTTTTAGTGAAACTAACGAACAGCAATTCATTTTTATTATAGATTACTTTAGCTTGTAGCAAATAAAACTCCTGTTTTTTTGTTTCAGTTGTAGTAAGCTTTTTCATACCTTTCCAAGGTCCGTTTGTGGCAATGGCGGGGAACCTTTGCACTTCGTTACTTCTTCTTGTATTCCCGGCGCTGATGGAATTATGCTTAAAGTATCCTAATGACTTCGGCACATACAACTTTTATTTAGTCAAAAACTTGGCTCTCATTATAATAGGCCTCATTTTTGCTACTTTCGGTGCCATTCTTTGCAGTTATCTAATTTATGTACGCATTCTTTATGCCAGTAACCCCCGAGAAGGGCTCCTGTAAAAAAGAATGCTATATTTGTGAAACTTATAATATGAAAGTAGCGCTATTTGTCCAGGCTGTGATTAAAATATATTATTTTATAAACATTTTGATTTTATTTTCAACTAAAAAATAATAAATCAAAATAAAATGCTGCTAATGAAAAAATATATTTTTATCCAACCCCTAGATATGTGATATTCTTCTCTCACTAACCTATTCAGATTGTATAGGTACGCCTACAAACTGTCGACTGGCTCTTGGCTGCCATTATATGGTTGGGTCCTATTCATCTCATCAGGACGCGGACGTTGGCACATTGGATAGGATAACGGTAACGACAATCTATACCTACTGGTTATGAAAACCATGAGGGAGGCCTATATCCTGCAGTGGGCGTCAAATGGCTGATGATGATGATGATGATGATGATACCTACTGATATTCTCCGACCAATATCGCTCGGATTACACTTTGTTGGCCCGATATTGAAACCATATTAGTAGGGTTAGGTCCAAGGAAAAGAATATTTTGATATTACTTAATAGAAAATATTAGGATGGGAAAATATGAGACAAAAATGTATACCAAATTTAGCTTCTTCTAAAGCGATACTGATAGACAGAGAGACGGCAGGACATGGTGAAACTATTAGGGTTCTTTGTTGACTACGGAACCCTAAAAACCCTACCTACCTAAAAAGTAGGTATCAAGATGGTCAGTGTTAGCTACAGAGTACCAATCATCATGGAGTTTGTAGTAGATAACAGAAATCGTCTCCCCACATTTTTTTTTCTGTGGTTAAAAAGTGAAAATTCCAAAATTATACCGTTATTTTCTCTGTGATTACACCTACTCGAGTTTTGATAAAACAAGGACTTCAGACATTTTGTAAAAATATTTTTATTAGATTTAAATTTCTGATATTTGGATAAACTTAGAGAAATTGTACTGGATAATCAGTGCAGTGAGTCCATAAAGCAGAATTGAATTGAATTATACTCTAATCAAAATAATCATAAATTAGAAATTATTGTAATTAATGAGCTGATATGCGAAGTGATAATCATGCAATGAAATATGCCGTCCAAAGTTACATTCAAACAATGTGAAATACGATGCTAGACATCCAGATAGTCGAACAACATAATTTTACACTTTTATTAGTGATCATCAGTTTACAAGTTACCTGGTTTCAGATACTGGCGTAAGTCTGTCCAGTTACGAATTTGTATCGAATTTAGGTACGAAGGTGATTTTATTTAAATGATTTTCCCTCAGGGTCGATTTGCCACTGTGGAGTTGGGAATGTGTAAATTGGAAGTGTATACCGACACGGTATAGTAATAGTTCAGCAAGTAATTTTCAATCGCTGGTGACGTGTAATATGCTATGTCCACGGGTGGCACCGCTGTGGCCTCAGCCTACAATTGCCGTGAGCCTAGGTGAAAGTGCAGTCTCTGTACGAGCTGACTATTTCAATCTAACTGTGAGCGCACCTTCCGCGGAGGTCAAGGAACATATTCAAGACGCATTTGAGTTATTCATCAAAGAAATTAAAGATCTACAAGGTCCTAATAATGTCAAAGAATTCTATCCCGTTAGTGTTAAAGTCAAGGTTAATCGCAGGGGTCAGAAGGATCCACGGCTCCTTATAAGCACCGATGAAAGTTATACGCTTTTCGTACAAACAAAAAATTGTTCACTCTTGGTAGATATTAAGGCAGAGTCATTTTGTGGCGCACGGCATGGTTTGGAGACCTTCTCTCAACTTGTGTGGTATGATCCTCTCGCAGGTTCATTATATGCTAACCAGGCGGTGAGCATAGAGGACAAGCCACGATTTCCGTATAGAGGGCTGATGCTCGACACCTCCCATGACTTCTTTCCTGTAGCAGATCTAATACGTACAATCGACGCTATGGGTGCATGTAAGCTGAATACGTTTCATTGGCATATAAGCGACTCAAAATCGTTTCCGCTACATTTGCGCAGCGTACCGCAGCTGGCGGAGTTTGGAGCATACGGGCACAGTGCAGTTTATTCGGAATCGGAGGTCCGGGCGGTGGTGCGCCGTGCACGACTTCGTGGCATACGTGTTGTGATAGAAGTGGACGCACCAGCGCATGTAGGGCGAGCGTGGAACTGGGGGCAGCAAAGTGGTCAAAGAGTACTTGTACACTGCGTCGACCGGGATCCTTCCATCGACAACTGCGACCCACCTTGCGGACAGCTGAACCCACGCAACCCCCACGTTTATGAGCTCCTTGAACGCATTTACAACGAACTGCTTATGCTCACCGGCGTCACGGACGTGTTTCACTTGGGCGGCGACGACATTTCTGAGGCTTGCTGGGTAGAAAACTTCAATAAAACCAGTCCAGCCGACCTTTGGGTCCAATTCACGCAAAACGCCCTAATTAATTTAGCCGCTAAGCATCCCTTGCCTAATCTTACAATTTTATGGACTTCTAAATTCAGTCACAACATAAAAATTAAATTAAAACAATTTATGCCACATATTGCATTGCAAGCTCGTGGCCCTACTTGGTCGGAGAAGCTAGAGAGTGGAATTCGTACCGTAGCATCACATCAAGACATGTGGGCCTTAACTACTGGACTCGGCAAATGGTTTGAAGAAGTAGACGGCGCTCCGTACAGTTCATGGCAGCAGGTTTATGAGCATAGACCTTGGGCAAGCGCGGAGGAGTCATGGATAGGCGGCGAGGCAACCGTGTGGGAGGGGAGTCCGGGCGCGTTGGATCCCTACGTGTGGCCCCGCGCAGCGGCACTGGCTGAACGGTTGTGGTCGGACCGTTCTGAAGCCGCCACACGCTCCGTACATGCTCGTTTGGATGTACATAGAGAAAGAATGCGCGCGCGAGGTGTAAAGGTTTCACCATTATGGTCTATGTGGTGTACTCATAATCCCTACAGTTGCGGTTAATTTTTTTTTAATAAACCGAAATTAATTCTTTGGTTATGTATGTACTTTTTTATTAAAAATTCTTTGAAATATTATAGTAATGTAAGGTCCTAATCTTCTAACATATAAAAATCTCGTGTCTCAGTGTTTGTTATCGAACTCCTCCGAAACGGCTTCACCGATTCTTATGATTTTTTTGTGTATTGGGTAATTGGTAGGTCTGAGAATAGGTCGTATTATTATTATTATTATTAAATCCTTTATTGCATTTAAAACAGACAGTTTTGCACATAGGCGAGCTTAATGCTACTTAGCATTATCTACCAGCTAACCTAAGTTTTGAAGAGAACATTATCAGGTAGGCGTAGGCTAGTTACTACCTATGCAAAACCACGTTTGCCGATACGATACTAGCTGATAGTAATATATAAATTGTGTTCTGAGGTTAGAATCCTACTCATGCCACAATCTCCAACTTAAGTTAATGCTTTTGTTTAAAGTGAAACGCTAAATTGGTTGACATTTTTGGTGAAAATCATTTAAATTCTATAACCCACGCAAAAATCTTATGTACGTCTACGAAAAAAAAAACTTTAATTTATGAAAAAAAAGTTGGCGCCTTTGAACTAAAAAAAAATATTTTTATATTTTTGCCTCAAGTAGGTACCTACCTACCATAATTTTGTGTAACGGTGCCGTACGTAATTCCATATTTGGCGTATAACATCCCCCTGAAGCCAACGCCAAGTTTGACAGTGACAGAAGATCAATCTCTACGTAGTCTGTGCAGACGATTAATCTCCGCAGAAGTTGTTTTTCGGGTCGAGTGAAATTGCAATTTTGCCCAACAACTTTGATGTTACTGCTTGGTCCAGCTTCTAAATCCTGCTCCAACGATGATGTACACGACAGAAGCCGAACTAGACGTCGATGTGTCCCGTGAGAAGGAAGATGGAGAGGTTAGAACGTAGTTTTTGTTAAACCGCTTGCAAGCATAATCCCTGCAATATTCAAGCGTTTTGGCAGACAAATAATCTCCTTACGTTCTTATATCTTTCCAAAATTACCAGCGACTTCATATATACGAAACGAATCGTATAAAACACGCAACAAATAGGCAAAGGGCGTAGCTATTGACGCTTTCATTTCGATTGTAGTTGGACGACTCGGACGTGGAAGAGGGCACATATATACCGCTGCAGCGGCCAGAAGCCTTCAACCCGCCGTCGCTGGTGCACATGCGGATTCAGGACGAGCAGAGCGACGAGGGCTCTGCCCAGGAGTCCTCCGGGTCTGAGTCGGATGACGAGCCGCGCCGGCGCGCCAAAAGGACCAAGATCAGACCGAAACGGCCGCAGGCGCCACCCCAGGAGAAAGCCAACAAGTATAATGTGTGGTGTAAGGCTTTACAGGTGAGGAAAGGGTTCATCATTAGCTTGAAATAAAAAGAAACCTGAACATAAGCGGACATAAATGGAGAGCGCAATAGTCTAGACTGTAATGTTTTGCAATTATATATATATAAAGCTACAATCCGGTATACTCACTCACTGATTCATCCATACGTTTTCTCCGAAACGACAATAGCTAGAGGAAAATGATGTATGACAAAGTTGTAGGAAATGTATGAATTACAGCCATCCTATGAAGCCGATTTTTGAATTTCGAACGCGTTCTCCTATACAAATGGGCCAACTCTTTTGTTTACCGGCCGATTTGGATGAAATTTGGAATAGTTGTTTGTTTCGTGATCTAATTGTGAAAAAAATTTTTGAACGTTCGAAATTCAAAATAGGGGCGAGAATATGGCCGCCCGAAAAATCGACCTCTGCGCAAAAAAGTCGGCAGCCAACTGGGCACATGCTGGAGACGTGCCCTAAACGGCATCGGGTTGTCAAAGGACCCAGGTATATGAGAAAAATCGGACATTTTAACATTTCAAGATGGCGGCCGAGATATCGACGATTGAAAATGAGAAAATTTTGTATGGAGAATTTGTACTGAAAATCGACTTTTAGTACAAAATTTTAAACAAAAATGAACAATTTTTGATATAAACAATTTTTCGAGGCCGAAGCAGGGACGAGGAACCTCGCCGTGGCGAGGCCGAAGGCCGAGCTCCGTTCAGGCCGAGGCCGAAGGCCGAGACTATACATTTTCCGGCGAACGAGCAACAACGCAAAAGCCAGATGGGACAAACTTGCGAGGCCGAAGGCCGAGCTCCGCGAAGCGGGCCCCAGGAACCCCGCCGCGGCGAGGCCGAAGGCCGAGCTCCGTTCAGGCCGAGGCCGAAGGCCGAGACTATACATCTTCCGGCGAACAAGCACCAACGCAAAAGCCAGATGGGACAAACTTGCGAGGCCGGAGGCCGAGCTCCGCGAAGCGGGCACGAAGAACCCCGCCGCGGCGAGGCCGAAGGCCGAGCTCCGTCCAGGCCGAGGCCGAAGGCCGAGACCATACATGTTCCCACTCAAACAATCCCAACGTCAAGTGTCTAGCGAGGCCCTAGGCCGAGCGCCGCGGAGAGCGAAGCTCGGAGCGGCTGGGGGTTGGCGCGCGAAGCGCGCAGGGGGTTCACCCCCTAGTTACTAATATATATAGCTACAATCCGGTATACTCACTGACTGACTGACTGACTGATCATCTATAGGTTTCCTCGGAAACGGTAAGAGTTACGTGAAAATTTTGTATGAGAAAGTTGTAGGGAATGTATGATATACAGCCATCCTATGAAGCCGATTTTTGAATTTCGAACGCGTTCTCCCATACAAATAGGCTAACATTTTTGTTTACTGGCCGATTTGGATGAAATTTGAAACGGGTGTTTGTTGTGTGATCTAATTGTGAAAAAAAATTTTGAACGTTCGAAATTCAAAATAGGGGCGAAAATATGGCCGCCCAAAAAATCGACCTCTGCGCAAAAAAGTCGGCAGCTAACTGGGCATATGCTAGAGACGTGCCCTAAACGGCATCGGGTTGTCAAAGAACCCAGGTATATGAGAAAAATCTGACATTTTGGATTTTCAAGATGGCGGCCAAGATATCGACGATTGAAAATGAGAAAATTTTGTATGGAGATTTGTACTGAAAATCGACTTTCAGTATAAAATTTCAAGCAAAAGTCAGATGGGACAATTTTTCGAGGCCGAAACGGGCATGAGGAACCCCGCCACGGCGAGGCCGAAGGCCGAGCTCCGTTCAGGCCGAGGCCGAAGGCCGAGACTATACATTTTCCGGCGAACAAGCAACAACGCAGAAGCCAGATGGGACAAACTTGCGAGGCCGAAGGCCGAGCTCCGCGAAGCGGACACCAGGAACCCCGCCGCGGCGAGGCCGAAGGCCGAGCTCCGTTCAGGCCGAGGCCGAAGGCCGAGACTATACATTTTCGGCGAACAAGCAACAACGCAAAAGCCAGTTGGGACAAACTTGCGAGGCCGGAGGCCGAGCTCCGCGAAGCGGGCACGAGGAACCCCACCGCGGCGAGGCCGAAGGCCGAGCTCCGTCCAGGCCGAGGCCGAAGGCCGAGACCATACATCTTCCCACTTATCAAATCCCTACCCCAAGTGTCTAGCGAGGCCCTAGGCCGAGCGCCGCGGAGAGCGAAGCTCGGAGCGGCTGGGGGTTGGCGCGCGAAGCGCGCAGGGGGTTCACCCCCTAGTTTAAATAAATAAAAGTGGATGTTTGTAAGGCTGCTAAGGCTGCTTTCTCTCAGGAAGATATTATGGGATTGATCACTGTGCATGCATGCATGTTGCAGGTGGGTGATTTTAAGAGCTTATGTGGATACTGTAGACATAAGATTATATTGTGTCTTAACTCTGTGACAATGAAAGTATTAAATTATTTCAGGAGGTTTAGGTTGTAATAGATAGCATCTGCAGCTACTTAGACACCATGAACTATCAAACCATAATTTGGGAAATTTTGTTGTGATTAAGAAAACATATTCCTTGACATATTGCAATAGGGTTTTTGCTATGTTACATTTGTATTTTTTGTGTTACAGGAAGATCTACTGACTGAAGACATGGTCAGCTGTGATGTTACAAAGAAAAGTCGATATGGGGTCGAATCTTATGATTACACAATTAAGTATAGGCTAGATGATAACTATGATGCTAAGAAAGTGTTCACAAATACTAGACATACCGACCTAGACAACCAGTCAAATAAAAGGAGGCACGGTGACAGATCAAATGTAAAGCTGAGGCTCGGTAAACGGGTGAACAGCAATCAGCAACATGAAGAAAAGCAACAGCCACGGATACTAGACGACTTAACAAAGACTATGGAAGATCCTGTTGAAGATTTAGCTAAGGAAATTGCGGTAAATTTGTCAGAAGAAAAGCAGGATTTGATTGGTAAGCCATGTAAATTGGGTAGTAAACTTTTGTTAGCACTATAAAATATTAACTTAAGAAACTCTTAGGTTCATAAGTTCACACTTAACATTTCTATCATCTTTGATATCATTCAAAAACGGCCGGAGGGGTATATTTTGCTGCCTTTGTGGTTAAAAATTTTTTTTTTTTTCAGTAAGGATAGTGCAAGTGCTTGGTGCTAGTAAAGCGATAGAGATATACAAAGAGACACAAAATGTGGAGGCAGAGGGTGGCATGCTGGTCATGGTAAGTTTAATAGAAAAAATAAGTCTTAAAACAAAGTTAAACAGACTTTTGTACAAAAGCTGATACAAAAAATATTGTGCACAAGAAGTATCTACATATTCGTATTTTTCAATACAATGTAGGCAGAAAAGCGGTGTTAGCAGAGCGGTAGAACACCAGCTTCTCATTCGGGTTTGGGTTGTGGGTTCAAATCCCGGCATGTATGGGTTTGTTTTCTAAGTTACGTACATTTGTGAACTTATAGTAGCAACACCATTTGCTAACTGTGAAGGGAACCATAGTGTGGAAAACCTAGTATCTGAGGTATTTACATACCTCACCACTTGCTTCGTACAATAGCCCATCTATGAGGTTAAGTGCAGAAATCTTAAATTTTTTTACAAACGCTTTTTAAAAACTGTTCAGAACTTAATGAAACAACTGAATGTGACAAGTTTTTATTATTACAATAACTAGATTTTGTTGTATATTAAACTATTTGCGATTATTTATTGGGCAATGTTGCAGCTGCCGTGATCACGGTTAGTGTTGCCGCCCGATAGGCCAATATCGATTGTCTATCGATAGCCTTCCGATAGTTAATGAAAACACGATAATATCGATAGTCAATCGATTCTATCGATAGTATCGATGTCTCTTCTACTGCAATTCTATCGTTAATATCGATAGTTTCATCGCTGCCAACCAATGAACTATCGATAGTATTGCTCTTTAATATCGAATAGACTATCGATAGTATTGATACTATCGATATTTTTGTGCTATCGATAGCGATATTTATTTCAATAGTATTGCATTCAGTATGCACTATGCAGGCTTAATGAGTGGTAGAAAAACTAATGTGGTACGTTTACGATTTATGTATAAAGTATGGGCACCAAATTCTGTTCTACGCCTTACCCTTACCTTACCTGCATGCATACTTCATCCAATACTACTGAATAGATAGATAGATAGAATATTCTTTATTGTATGTACACCAGGAATCACATATGAGAATTTAACAATAATTGGCGGCCTTATTACTAATATAATTAATATCGATATAGTATCGATACTATCGATTGTCCTATCGATCGTGTAGATGATTTTGGCGTTCGACAATCGATTGCAACTCTAGTCACGGGTAGACTGAAGTGATGTGGCGAGTACATTCAATTATTGTAGTTAGGGTAGGTGGTCTAGCCTCAGGTCACTCATAGTTTTTCGCAGCTGGCCGACACAACACTCACTACATCCTCGGAGGGCCTAATTATGCGCACCAAATCCTGAGCGATTCCAATCTCTAAAGCTTCGGTCACACACAGCGAATAGTCGCTGCGAGTGCACTCGCCGCGACTACCAGTCGCAGCGACAATTCGCTGCCTGCCTGTCACACAGCGAGTTCTGCAGGAGAATTTCGACTGTCACACGCAGCGATTAGTCGCTCAGACAGCGATTTATTTGACAGTTAGACGATTGGAGTCGTTCAGGATTTGGCGCGCGTAACTATAGGAGCCGGTCCGGTGATAAGGCAAGTTTTGTATTTGCAAACCCTTTTGCCAACAGAACGGCACGCGGCGCCGCACGCCCGGCGGTGTGTACTTCTTCCTTCTGAAGCGTGACGACGAGGTGTCCCAGGCGATGGTCGGCCAGATCTTCACGGAGGACCGCAAGGATACCGCTCGGAAGGTCAAGCGCGCGCGCGTCAAAAGCCGCCAGAGGGTCATGGAGCAGCTCAAGCAAAGTCTAACAGGTCGGTTTATTTGCTTTGCGGTAATGCTTGTGAATTATTATTATTTTGTTTGGTGTATGCGCACAAACACGCTCACACACACACACACACACGTACACACGAACGCACGCACACACACGCAAACACACACACACACACATAAAAACACACACACATGTACACACGCACACACGCGCACACACACAAACACACACGAAAAATTTACAAATCATCATCAGCCATTCGACGCCCACTGCAGGACATAGGCCTCCTTCGTGGTTTTCATAACCACGAAGGGTTTTGCCATAATCGCCACGCTTAGCAGGCGGGTTGGCGATCGCAGTATGCGGTTAGAATCTCAGGAAGACGCTGCTGCCCGTCTCCTGGTAATTGATTTCCTTAGTCGCCTTCTACGACATCCACGGAAGGAAATGGGAGTGACGCTATTCTTAATCCGGCGCCACACGTACTTACATAATTATTGTTAAATAGATAAAAAATCAATTGTTGAATTAAATTTAAAAGTTTTTTTCCTAATAAAATTGTTATAAAATTGCAGTGGAAGTTCATTAGGATTGTTAATAGTGATTCTCAAATCTTGTCTACCACATTTTTATGTGCACGTTACGAAGTTGCTTACACATTACTTGGAGGGCACTGATACCTGTAATACTTACAGCATTTTTTCCTAGCACATGTATCAGAAGCACGCATCATAAATCCAGATTACTGTAGATCCAACTCATATTGTAGTCTTTAAGTACAAATACAAATTCTTTATTTACCAAAAATGTTTGCCATGAACTGTTTCGCGGCCAGATGGCGGATTGATGATAGGATTTGCGTGTTATCATTTGGTACTTGAGTAGTTAAGGATTATTTTAGACTAAAATCATACCTTATATGATAGTCCTCTACGCTCTACAACTGTCACAAATAGTCTCCGATCGTCTCCACCTGAATTAGGGGATGGCAGATGGGTATGATCGAAGTCTCCAGTCGATAACAGTACGAAAACAAATGATTTATGTTTCCACAACAAGCGACTCTGTTCAAGAAACATTTACTAAACTTTTATGCCGACAAAACTAGGGATAAGTTTTTTCAGTTCCCTCCCCATCTAATGTCTACGCTAATGCTTGTTTACCTAGCGTGCCCACCGGTCATAAAATGATAAACATGTGATTGACTTCCTCTTTGTTCTAGCGGTGACACTTTGGCTATCACACTTCTTATGGCTTTCCGGCTTATCACGGTCTTGGGTTCGATGTACTTAAAACTTAAAATGGTACAAATAGCCTCAGCCTCCACATTACGTCGTGTGGATGTTGCTTATGCTGTGATACTTTCTCAATCCAGACTCGGAGCTCCCCTCGCTGCTTTCACGGGGCGAGGCCGCGGTGGCGACGTCCCACGGCTCCAATCCGCCGCCCTCGCCCGTGACGGACGCGCGCGACTGTTCCAGCGACACAGACGCGCTGCCGCCCTCGCCCGCGCCCGTCACCCGACAAGTCGCGACTTACGACGACGGCGACGACTACCTAGAGATCGTGTGCCAGGAGGAGATGGACTTGTTTTAAGTGTCCGGCGCCTGACGTAAGACAGTTCGCGGCTTAGACGGCAGCGACTACCTAGAGATCGTGTGTCCGGAGGAGATGGACTTGTTTTAAGTGTAATTTGAGTGGTCACCATTTCTCCAGCGACATAATCCAGGTCGTGGCTTACGACGGCGACGACTACCTCGAGATCGGAAGCCAGGAAGAAATGGACTTGTTTTAAGTGTTACGTGGTCACAATTTCTCCGGCGACCGCGCCCGACGCCGACGACTACCTCGAGATTTGCGTGTTCACAATAAAATTGCTCCAGCGACCGCGCCCTACTCTGGGAGGCGAGTCTCTCAAATGCATTGTTGTTCAATAGAGTTATATTAGTACGTAATGGTTGTTTCATTGACTCTATTGGTAGTCTAGCAACCAATCGCAATCCAATGGTTTAACCCGTGCAACTTACTTCGTTGCGACTGCTATTGCTCTGTAGACTACCAAATAACAACTATTATCGAGCTTGTACCATTCTATTGAAAAACTATGTAGTGGTCAATTTCTGTTGCCAGGATGTTAAGAGTGGATTGTCGTAGCTTACGACAAAGACGACTTAAAGTTCGTATGTCAAGGAGACACAAACTCGTTTTAGGAATACATACTTGGGTGGTCGTAATTCCGATGGCTGTATTTTGTTGTCAGGATGTCATAGCGTGGTTTCAGTTAGTTGACCCCTTCAGGCTTGAGATCAGAAACGCCTTCTAGAAAGAGAAGTTTCACAGCCAAGCCTTAGCTTAGTGCGATAGCCGAACTTGGAGGCTATGTGCGGGTAATCTCAGGTCTAACTAAGTGTTCATTGCATTCTTTGTAGCTGTTTAAAAATGAGAGGGAAATTTGGAACACAAGTTGGTGGCTATCAAGAGTGGTTGAAGGAATCTGAATTCCTCAAGCTAATTGAGACGTAAGTTCGATGCGCACGAGAAACATTGTCCCGAGTGTGTGATACAAATATTAAAGTATTTGTTGCTTACTTTAGATGTAAAGAAGACTAATGCAGTTAAAAAGAGCCGTATGATTTTATTGTACGTTGTTTTATCGGTGCTTAATTTTTTACCGAATATGTGAGGAGGCTGGCGAGTGTAGTAGATATGTTCATTGTTACGCCAAACAAGGCGTTCGGGTCGTATGATCCGAGGTTCTCTTTAACTTATAATCCATTAATGGCGTTGGTATAACACAAGCTATACGATGAATGTTGAATTTTGTGTGAATCCGGGTTTAGACCCATTATTCCCAGATGCCTCCTTCAGCGTTGTCCCCTCTTAGTTGCAAAAGGGGATAATATTTCCAGAATCCCCTTTCAAGCGACCCTAACGCTGTTGTTAGTAGTTAAAGTTGCCTTAGATTTGTTCATGTTTTCAACCAGCCCCAAGTCATGTTATGATTTCGCTTAGATTCCTAGAGAATGTGTCCAGTTTGATACATGAAATCAAGAATGAATCATCCTAGCATGAAAGTGGCGTGCGGGCAACCCAATCAGTCCTTGACTGAATGAGTATTAATTGAGTATTTATTTTATAATACGGTCACAATATCTGTGCACTTGGCTTGATGGCGTAATATCGGCGCTCTGGTACGGTGTGCAAAATAATAAACCAAATTATCGAGACGCGTATCGGCATCGAAAGATCTAACCGTAAGTCACTGGGAGGGGCATCGCATTCTAGCGAGGTGCACAGATATTGTGACTGTGTTATATACTTGCAAATTGTTAGTCCAGTCAAAATAGATTTTTGTGTAGGTCTTTACATACATCCTGACGGATCACTTTCGCATCCTCAACATTGTAGGTCTTATATACGTCATTACGAATGCTATGCCAAAAGTCCCTATCGACCCCGTTGTTTTTATCCGAGGTCACAATTTTCAATCAAATTAAAAATCCAAAAATCCAGCTTGTCGGGAATTAATGCCAAGTCAGCGCTTTTTTCCGTCTATTTTGACGGGACTATTTTATAGATTGATTTAAATTTGGAACATCGTAAGTTACACGACGAACACATCATTTAATAGTCTCCCACTATTGGTTCTCTGCACGAATTCGGTGAAGTAAAAATAATACTTCTATTCAGTGTGCACTGCACATACTCGTAGGTATTCGTTTGAGAGAGGAAGGTTTGAAAACGAACCTTATTCATAACCCTTATGCAAAATAATATTTATGATAAAAGTGTGCAGTTATAGTTATTATGTTATCATGTCTGAAGATTTTAGAAATAATGAAGTACGAATACATATGCCATAGCAGAAACTATTTCATTAATCATAATCTGGAACGAATTTGCAAGAATACTTAATTTAAAACAGAGTTATTTTATATCTCTCGACGCTATTTTTTTATATATAACTTATAGGAACAACGTCATTACAACGGGCTGGCGACGTGCGGGCGGCACCATTTGAATCTAAAATACGAATAAGAGACTATAATAGAAGTGCAAAAAAGCCCGTTATCTTGATGTGCCTATCTTCGTATTTATTTTAGTTTGTACCTGCGCCCGTAATGTGGATAGTTCTTTAGTCTGGTCTTAACGAAACTCAACCATATGCACTGTATGGTGTCCATATCCGCCTGCCTATAATATGTTATCTACATACTTTTTTATTCGAAATTTTATTCTGAATGATAGTGTTTGGTTTATGGACTTCAAATTCAACTTCGCCACAAAAATAATACAACAAAAGATGACAGTTTTATTTGCCTATATTTTGTCAATGATGTGGATCCAATTTACACTGTAATTCATTTGTATAAGACGGGAGGGATCCCTAATAGGGTAAGTGCTCCAGTAAATTAACTGAACACGCACCAGTAAATGAACCAATAGCGGTTTTCTTAAAAAAATAAGAATTCTGAGCTTTTCTATAATGAACACTATTTTTTCTACGATTGTCAACATTAGTATACCTATTATGTTAGCACTTTTATTTGCTGTCAGTGCTTAATTTTATTATGGCCACAATTTGAGGTGCGCCGGAGATAGATTAGTTTGGGCCAGAATTTACGACCAAGATCGGACACCATATTTTTGTCATAGCTTTACAGTGAGATTATAAGATTTGAATGATAAAATTTGTGGTATGTAGAAATGATGATAGATTGGGGCGACGAATTAAAACGAGAATATTTAGTGTTTTACCAGTTATAAGTAAAAAATTCATTATAAGTAAAAGTTCCATCACTAGATCACTGAAATGCAAAATATCCAGTGAATAAACGGCTGTTTATGAAAATAACCAGTTTTCCGCTCCGATCAACTAAAACGGATCATCTATTTTTTTTTCCCAACGAATCAACCACTTAGTTGATCCGATAAGAACATATTACTATTCTCCTTGTTTGTTCCTATCTACACGACTTAATAGAGTGATATAAAACCATATTATTTTTAAGGACTGTCCACTTTGACTTGGTAGATAAAATGGTCTTTGAATGGTAGATAAAATGTTCTTTTGATGAGACGAATTCGGCTAAAAAGTTTATGTGAATTTATCAAATACTAGACGTGTTTTATCACTGAAAGAATTTAGATTCGATTTAGATTATTTTAGGAGCATATTTTGGATAATTGAATTACCCTGCGGGCGTCACAAGACCGGGAAGCTTGGAAAACTATGAGGGAGGCCTATGTCCTGCAGTGGGCGTCAAATGGCTGATGATGATGATGAATTACAAGAAAGTTGTTATGAATGCATTAGACAGAAAGGTCTAAAATAAAATTTCAAAGTTGAGAAATTACTTGCGGGTTCATTCACTAGAGCACTTACCCTAATAATATTATGAGCCTACCAATTAGTTGTAAATTATTGAATACATAATTATGTCGAAAGTGTATTAAAGGCGAGTGCAGCAATGTAAATGTATTTTTAACATGCTTTCAAACTTAGGAGAACTAGTTAAGTGTACATAAAGCTCTTTGGTTGAATGTTATCAAGTTCTGGAGTACTTTTTATATAATAAAACATGTGAATTTATAGGTATATTTTTTACATAATTTAGATCCCGAAAAGAAAACCTTTACGACTCAGTATGCATTCTAACATTTACTAGTTATAACAATAGTACTATTTGATTATAGTACAAATCTAAACTATGGAAGTCACCTAATATATAAAAATCTTGTGTCGCAGTGTTTTTTCTCCTCTCCTCTGTAACGGCCTCACCGATTTTTATGAATTTGTTTGTGTAGGCATATTTGGTAGGTCTGAGAATGGGTCGTGGGCTAATATTAATAGCTGTTAGAAAATGAAATTATGGACATTTTAAACATGTCACCATGATCATTAAAATTGTAAAATGTGCAAGTGAGAGGAATGCCGTAAGTGCCAGTTTTCATTGGCTGGAAAATAGCACATAGAAGGAGAAGAAAATACCTTAACAAGCAATATTGCAAAAGGGTCATGTAAAGAAAAGGAGATTATCCACAAAAATATTTTATTATTGCTTTATATTTCAGCTGAATCACATTTACAATCCAGATACATCACTAGGGAGCATGATCTGACAACTCCAAAACAAGAAATCAGGACAAACCTACTAACTTCCTGCTAATCAACTACCAGAGTAATGCCAACTCTTGGTGGATCACATAATAAAAGATAGAGCTTAAAACAGTATGCTAGAAACATAGGTTCAAACATACTTTGGTCTGAAATTCTATTTCCAAGTTAGGTTGATTATTTTTTCAGGGTTGTTTATTGTTTTAATTTGGTTCATTTTAACAAGTCATTAGCTTCTGTCTATTCTCTTCTACATCATGCTAGCTAGAGGAATAGGCATAAAATGCGAGTGACCGATATAAAAGTATTTATTCTTAATACTGTTTGAGTATTTGAGAGTTTGAGAACTACACCAAGAGTTTTATTACTCTGAAGAGATTACAACAGGTATAATCACATGACAATCCATTTCTCTGAGCTTAACTCCAGTGTTACAAGAACAGGCATGTTCAGAAGAAAGCGTAGAGATAAAATCAAACTAATCCATTTGTAGAGATCCATTTCTACGGAAAATCAAGCATCTGAAAAGAACAAAACAGAACTGTTTAAGAACAGATTGACAAAGAGCCACATTCAATCATTGATCATTAGGCGGGTCCACACAGCGAACGCAGCTGCCTCGGTATCATCGGGAGGCTGCTGCGCGCGGCAAGGCCGAGCCATTTGTTTCTTTCGGTTGAGAGTTAAGACCTTGCCTCGCACGCGGCGGCGCGCGCGCTTTCCTCGGCCGACGCACGTCCACACAGACCGAGCTCCTTCGCGCGAGGTGTGAGGCTGCTCGCTCTGTGTGCACCCACCTATTGAGATTTCTAGATTTACAAATTAATTAATAAGTATATAAATAACTAATAAGTATACAGGGTACAATTACTGATGCTTGATCTGAAAGTATACTTTTCATCATCAATGAAATTGTTTGGTGGAGTGGAGTGGAGTGTCTCATATGAGTGTAATACTGATTTACATTCACACAATGGAGTGTGAATGTAAATCAGTTTTACACTCATATGCGATCAGGAAGTTTTGATTGTGTTAAAATTGAAATTAGTTTCCTTAGAGCCAGTTTCTGAATTGAGAATTTCGCTAAGTAAATAGTTAACTAGTGCTGTCTCCTTTATTTTCTCAGAAAAGAGTGTGACAGAATGTTACTCAGAAACCGGCCCTTCACCTGTTAGAACAATTAAAAACCATTGCTATGGTTGCCTGATTACAGATTACAGGTAAAAAATATTGTTAAGTTTTTTAAGTGTTCATGTATAGTAACTGTTTATGTATACAATATGAGAGAACGGTTGGTGGGTAAAGTTGGGGGAGGGTTTTACCATAATCGCCACACTTGGCAGGCGGGTTGGCGATCGCAGTATACGGTTGGAATCTCAGGAGTACACTGCTGCCCATCTCCTGGTAATGTATTTCCTTAGTAGCCTTCTACGACATCCACGGAAGGAAATGGAGTGACGCTATTCTTAATCCAGCGCAACACGGAACGCAAAAATTCTTTCTTTCTAATTTTCTTCCGACCACTTAAAAGACTACTAAAAAAAAAAGTATTTCTTACCAGTTGCGGTAAGCATTTCTCCACATGCTCCAGGTCAACTTTGTCGCACCCGTCACGCAAAGCCTGGCTGGAAGCACGCAGGCAGGTTTCCTGCACCAAACACTTCGCTACTTCGACGACGAGCGATAACGCGTCGTTACCAAGTTTAGTTTTGTTATCTTGGAATGACCCGTTCAGAAGCTCTTTTATCACCTCCTGCAATGTATTTAGAAATTAGTACCATGCCGGAGGAGCTCACAAATCAAGGCGGGGAATCTTGGATGGACAACTTACCTGTTTGAATGTGCTCTTTACATTGGAGGCGACCGACGCAGGATCAATGCTGTCGCCGTTATTCTCGTTGGTATTGCGAGCCATCGTGATAGATATGCGGGTCGTTTCAAACGGCAAAAAATACAGAAAATTCACAATAAGCACCCAACTTTTTAATGATTTTTGACATTTGTTTTTTTTATTTTGGGTCACTATATTGTACGACCCGATAACGTACAGCCAATAATGCACACCCTGATAATGCGTGCCCAAGGGACACCTATTATTTTGGTGTGCATTATTTCCCGTACGTTATCGGGTCGCGCAATATCGGTACGGACCGATAACGCACGCACGATTTTGTACGACCAATAATTGGCGTCCATGTCGGTGCCCCGTTCACATATGTTTAGCGCATTTTACTTTAAATGAAATCCGCTGTTGCGCTTAGGATTCGTTTAGAAATTTATTTCATAATCTAGCTTGTTTTTGACATTCATTCATTCAATTCAAAAAACCGAATGTAATTTCTGAACTTAGAAAAAGGTGAAGTTGATCGCGTATTACTCGTTAACTAGTCAACCATTTTAGTATTTGTCACAAGTTTTTACGTTTCTACAATCAACCATTTAATCAGAGGGGGGGGGGGGGGGGCAACAACTTACTTTACCGATTACCTACGTACTTACTCGGATCACTATATCGCAAAATGTTTTTCCTACTATCGTAATATTTTTAAACGACCAATGTAACGATTCAATGCTGTCTCATTCCATGGTGTCGGCGAGAAAAAATGCATCCCCAATGCAGTTGAATGCAGGTGTAAGGGAGATACTCTAAAACAATTTTTTTAAAAGATTTTACCCTACTGTTTTGTCGGCGAAGTTAATATGTAAAGCTGTGCCAAATTTAAGCTTTCTAGTAGGTACTTGTATCAGTGCTAAGCCGCGGACAGACATACGAACATGGCAAAACCTTGTTGACTACGAAACCCTAAAAACCAGCCAAGTCTTCGAGTTTCCGCTAAGGATTCTAAATTGAATGAAATATTTTAGTGGTAGGTACGGCACCCTACGTCGGGTCCATCTCGCACTTCATTTATTTTCTTTATTAGGGACAACAAACAAAAGTACAATGTATCTTGAACAGATAACTTAAACGTAGAAAGTAGGTATAACATGACCGGTTTTTTATTAAAACAATGATAATTGCACTTTTATTATTTTATATAATTAATTATCGAGTATTCAACTAAATATCCTGATTCTTTATCAGAGCAATCAAGTCCAATAAATAAAACACCCGATCTTTCACTTCGGACCTGGTCCTGTGCGGGAGAAGCTTCGCTAGCTCTTGGTAAACATTCATTTCAGCCAAATTCCTCTCGGTATTATCTTGATTTTCGTTCGTGGCTATCGCTTTGATGAGGACCAGGATTGTTTTATCTTCCTCCTTGGTCCATGGCTCTGAGGGCTCAGTCTCGATAGACTCGTCTTCTGACTTTATCATCTTGGACATGTCTGATGTCTCGTAGTCTTGGACTCTGGTTTTGCTTATTGTCAGCTCTGATGTATCTATGCAGACGTTTTCTGCAGGCTCCTAAAAGGGAAAACAAAGTTTTATATCAAGTGACTCGTACTACTTTTTATGTTTAATGAAGAATACGCTGTTTGCGCCCTTTTTTATAAGTCATACGTTGTTAATAAAATGGAAATGGTTCTATTAAAATGAAACGTTCTTTTAGGCTTAGAAAATCACATAATTTTAATTTTAAAATGAAATTTTTATGAGCTAAAACCGCTGTCAGCCATGATGCTCTAAGATTACTTCGGCCACGACTTCACATTGTTTGCAAAAAAACACGTAAGACTGATGCTTAAACGTTAATGACCATTTGAATTTTCAAAAACTTAGTGACGTCACGGCCAGGGTGAATAGCGTTTCCAGCCTTTCAAATCAAAGAATAAAAACACATTTTGTAAGCCTAGGTACTTTGTATACGAGTTGGTGAGTGAGTGACTGGGTGAGAGAGTGAGTCAGTAATTTAGGGTGAGAGATAGCTACATAATTAGAATAAATCAGTAATTAAAACTTTTATATGGATATTACACACCTTTGATCAATCAACCCATTCCCCCCCCCCCCGTCCTTTTACCTACTTATGTTAAAATTTGGTCAGACCACATGTATCACAAAAAGTAAACTATTTATTACAATAATTAGCACTTTCTAACGTGGGAACGAGACGGATGCCAGACGTAATAGCAGTCCTAACACTAATAGAAAGTGTAAATTACCTGTTTAATAATCGTAAGCGGCATATGAGTTCTTTTTATCGATACATCATGGTCTTCTGTTCTTTCGCTTATGATGCTCGTCTCTTCTGGCAGTGTAGCTTGCTTGCTCTTACACATAGCAGCAGTGCAATTTCTCCGTCCCTCTCCCACTAATGTCGTGTCGTTGGCGTTTTCCTCCTCTTCGCCACTGTAAATAAAAGAAAAGTATTAAACTAAAGATATAATAAAAATCGACAAAAGTAAAAAATTCTTGGCTTTTGTTGAAAAATCATTTCCAAAACTTATTGTCTACTAAAACAGAGGTCGTGGGTTCGATTCCCACCGTAGGCCACCGTACTTATTTGTACAAATGGTCTCAGTCTGGGTATATTTCTATATTTATTATGTCCTTGCCCGTTTACTATAGCATAGGGTGTCCTAGTTGGGACCAACGAGCGCCTCTATTACTGTGTTTGTTTCCACAGTGTTGAGGACGACGATATTTCCTTTCTGGCTGCCAAATACATACTTCGGAAAGGTTCAGTTGGATAACCTAACACAGTGGAGGGGTTATATTATACAAGATATTTATTCGCGTCAAATATGGGACATCTCAGATGTTATAACTAAATAGTATTTCCAACATATTTTACCTATTATAGGCATGCAAATATTAAGAATAATTAAATTATTATACATTAAATCATTTACATAATTTTTAAAACAGTGAAAACCAATGTCAATAAAAATGGGATGTAAAGTTATAAATAACGTCAGAATTTAATACAATGTCAATGTTGCCCTTTTTCATGTCAAGAAATAAATTCATTTAATCCATTCAGTTTAATTATAATCCATTTAACTTTCATAATCAAGTGTTGAGGTCAAGGGTTGTGCTATGTGAAAGTTATTTATTTATTTACTAGCTGAATCGGCAAACGTTCTTTCCCATACTAATTATTAGCCTGCGACCTATTCTCAGACCTACCCAGAATACACAATAAAAATCATAAAAATCGGTGAAGCCGTTTCGGAAGAGTTCAATAACAAACGAGTGACACGAGATTTTTAGGGTTCCGTACCCGAAAGGTGCCAAACGGGACCCTATTACTAAGACTTACTGACGTCTGTCTGTCTGTCACCAGGCTGTATCTCATGAACCGTGGTAGCTAGGCAGTTGAAATTTTCACAGATGATGTATTTCTGTTGCCGAACAACAAATACTAAAAACAGATTAAAATAAATATTTAAGGGGGGCTCCCATACAACAAACGTTTTCTAAAGACAGCGGTGGTCATCTAGCGGCCATCTATGTAACCTTCACAGCGCCGATTTCATGTCGTTAAATGTCAATGTTAAACGCTTCTTGTTGCTTTCTATAGATGGCGCTGTTCTCAATTTCGATCTTTGCCTAATGTTGTATAATGCCTAATGCGGAACCCTTCGTGCGCGAGTCCGACTCTCATTTGGCCGGTTTTTATATATTAGTTAGACGACCTCGTGGCGCAGCGGTAGTGCATCTGCATACCATGCGAGAGGTCCCGGGTTCGAACCCCGGCTGGGGACAACAAAAAAAAAAATTCCAGGTCTTGGATGTTTACTTGTTTGTGATGTCGTCGTTTCTGGTTCCCACGACACAGGGTATCCTAGTGTGGGGCCAGAAGCAATGTATGTGCCTGTATGTAAATGTTTATGTTTAACTTGCCTTGACGAGTGGTCAGCCTCGCAATCCCCGATGCGCTGAACACTGGTCGCCGACTCGTCGGCCGGTAGCGGAGACTGACTCGCCTCTCTCGCTTGACTTTCACAGCTTTTACGGACGACACTGCATAGCGAAATTCCAGTTAGGACAATACTAAGATTAAGGCAGTCCCTCAAGGAGCAATTCCTATACGTACAAAAGTAGTTTGGTTTTTATTCTAAAAAGCGACCGTTCGATTCCTAGTGCGGGCATGTACCTATGACTTTGTTTATTTTCAAAGTTACGTACACCTGCGAATTCGTAGTAGCAATACCACACGCCAACCTTGAAGGAAAACATCGTGCGGAAACCCGCGGCTTGGTTGACTCCGCACACGCATTGACTTGTCTTTCCTGTGTGCTAGGCCGACTAAGCTGTCACGATGGTATAGGTGCTGGGCAAGCCTACAGGTACAGCGAGAACAGGTAGGCCGCAAGCCGCAGCCAGCATAGAGTGCAGCTGCAGCAAGTTGCTACACTCCATCAGCGCCGCGAGAAGCTTGTGTGTGTATATCTACATACATACATAAACTCATGCGTGTATCCCAGAGGCGTAGGCAGAGACCAGAGACTGCCACTTGCCACGATCCTGGCAGATCAATTTCGCTTCCTCAACATTCATTAGTCGTCGCATACACGCACGCCGGTTTCGAGTACTATTTATCTATGTTTGTTAAATAGACGGATAGAAACTGGCGTTGAGCGGGATCATAGTGAACGGGGTCCACATTCTGATAGTGCATTATAGAACAATGACATATACATAGTCGGGTCACGTGGCGTGTTTTTTCATAAAATTGACGTGCGTGCGTGTGTGTGTGTGTGTGTGTGTGTGTGTGTGTGTGTGTGTGTGTGTGTGTGTGTGTGTGTGTGTGTGTGTGTGTGTATGTGTGTTGCTCTCACCAGTCTTTCCGGCGGTGTGGGAACAGCGAGAACAGGTATGCGGCGAGCCGCGGCCAGCCCGCCGCCGCCGTCAGCAATGAGTAGCTCAGCTCACACGAGCTCATGTTACTCCTCAGATACTCCATCAGCGCCGCGAGAAGCTTGCGGCGGTGGGTGACGTCGGTCACTTCTTGCTAGGGGGCAGACAAGTTTCGCAAAAAACCAAACAGAAGTTATATATTAAATGGATCTAATCGCGATTACTTATTACGTAAAATTTCATTACATTGATTCCCGACTTAAAAAATAATGAAACTGTACAGACTGTAAAGAGACGTCTGACGGGTGTTTATGTACACGACAAGGAGGATAACTTATATTTTATCGTGAAAATAAAACAAAAACATTCATGAAATCATGTCATGTAGGTCCGGTCATGTATGGAGTACTGCAGCCACCTCTGGGATGGTTCAGCCAAGTACCACCTTGTGTAGCTTTGGACGCGATTAAGCGCCGAGCTATCAGGCTAATTGGAGATGAGGAATTGACGAGGACAAGATAACGGCCTCTGGAGCACTGTCGTAAGATCGCTTGCCCTTCCGTCTTCTACAAGATGTAGAGAGTGTGCACAGGGGCTACATGAACTTATACCCCCATCCCCTTTCTTCCATAGGAACCAGACGGCTGGCTCAATGCACGCATTTGTCGTGGAAATTCCGCGAATTTTCACCAAGCTTTTCAGGACTTCTTTTATAATAAGAATAGCAAAAGTGTGGAACGCGTTGCCGTCGTCTGTTTTTCCAGAGACATATCGACCCTTGGGGGAGGAAATGTAGTAAAAGCCATTTTACGAATTTTACAGGAGAGCGAAGACCAAAAATTAAATGCTTTATATCTTTTTTCTTTCAAATGTGAAGCCTGTTAAACATCAAAGTAGTAAAAGCGTTTTTTTTGCAAGTTTGCGGAAACGAAATATACAGATTGAAAAAGTTTGAAAAATTATGTTTTTATCTGCGACATTTCATCCTCAAAGGGTTATATTGCAACCTAGGTGTCTTTAAAACTAGAGTTAACCACCATTTACAACAACACACCTCACAAACAAACACACACTTACCTCAATCCTCCCAAGTAACTCCGGCACGCAGTTCACTATGAAGTAGTCTTTGAACGAGCCGACCCGGTCCGCCTGCTCAGCCGTTAGGAACCCGGCGAATTCCCTGTACACTTCCATGAGCTCCTTGGCCAAATGAACCTTCAACTGCTTGGCGAGCCACACTGGACTGTCGGTGTCGGTATTGAAGCGTGTGAGCAGTTCCAAAATCTGGGCCCTTTGTCTCCAGTAATTAACGGGCGCCAGGTGGGTTAGGAGCTTTAGGTTGAACACGGTGGCGTAGGCTGGCGGGGAGAAGGTTTTTGGGTTATTATGCAAGGGAAGTGTGGTGCCGGATTCGACCAAACGGTACGGTTACGTCGACCAAATAGGGGATGTATTAGCGAAGGGCAAGATAAAAAGTACGCGAAACAGGCGTGCCTGCATTCAGCGACTAATGAATTGCTTTTGTTATTATCGCGGGTTTCCTAATTAATAGTAAAAAAAGGTACAAGAAGGTCTTACGTACCTAGATCGTCTGCGTTTGGCGTTGGCTCTTCAATATTGAGTTTCTTCTTACATTTCTCTTTATCCTGCTCACTATTCCTTATCCTTAGTGGATCATTCAATTCACTAAACGCCATGTCTACCCTCCGGCAATTCCCAAGCAACTGACACTCGTAGCTTTTCACGAGCGCGCGCAATCTGCTCGTGATCTTTGGCGATTTCACTATAGAGCACGGACATTTCATTTCGGCTTTACCGTTGCCTTCGGCTTTGAAATACTCCGTTATGGTCCTTTGGCGTTCTTTGTAAATCTTTTGGAATAACGCGCAGCATTTGCAATGTCTCTCTGCGACCGCGTCGTCGTATACCTCTCGTTCGTTATCACTGTCAACTTCTTTGGCTTCCTTTGAGTTTTCTTCGTCAATATTTGCAGTGGCTTCAGGGTCAGGATCTTTAGGGTCTTTGGTAGAATTATCGATGATAGCTGGTGTGGAGATAGGGTTGATCAGAGACGTAACGGTGGTAGTATTGTTTCCTGTCGGTGTCAACGGCAACACTTCGAGTGGAACCAAGACGGCGGTTCCACTACTCTGTGGTACAACTTGGAACATCTTGGCGCTTGGGCTAAACGTATTTTGCACGGTATTTGGAGCGGGCGGTGGTTTTACCTCCACCTTGTTTCCTTCAAGGCAGATCTCCACTTTGATCTCGTTGTTCTTCTTAGGGGCTAGGGATCGTAAACTCTTACGGGTGCAGACGATTGTCTTCGTAAAGTCTTCGGGTAAGGGGCGTTTTTCGGGTAGCTTGACGGATTCGTCGAATTCCACCGCCACGCCCTCGGGCGCGAAGCCGTTCGTGACGATTTTGCGCTTCATGAAGTTCTAAAAAGGAAAAACAAAGTAGTCTTTAGTATAAATCTTTCAGGTCATGGCGGCGGGTTCGTTTTATTTATAGTGTGGATTGATGCACGTATTTTTATAGTACTAAGTCATAGTATTTTTTATTGTCTAAACTTGAATCAGCGTGCTCGTCTCAATAAAGGTTAATATGTTAATGGTAGGTATACTTATTCAATTAAATTTCGGTTTGTTTACATATTCCCGTGTGGCGCCGGATTAAGATTCGTGTGGCGCCGGATTAAGAATAGCGTCACTCCATTTCCTTCCTTGGATGTCGTAGACGGCGACTAAGGAAATCAATTACCAGGAGACGGGCAGCAGCGTCTTCCTTAGATTCCAACCGCATACAGCGATCGCCAACCCGTCTGCCAAGCGTGGCGATTATGGCAAAACCCCTCATGGTTATGAAAACCACGAAGGAGGCCTATGTCCTGCAGTGGGCGTCGAGTGGCTGATGATGATGATGATGATGATGATGACATATTTAAACAAACCGTCATCATCATCATCATCAAAGACAGAAATCATTTAAATAAGACAGAATAAGAACCATTGTTACTAACATTTTGGGACACGGATGCTTTAAATAAATGTTTTATATACAGTAGACCTCCGATAGGAGATGGCACCAAAAGAAGATGTGGCGGCACAGCACTAACTGCGCTCACGCACATCCCTATACATTCCAAGAAACGAGCTCACAAAGAAAATCGTCCATGCGCACATGGTTCACATTGGTTCAATAGGCACTTCCTTAAGTAAACCTGCCCTATGAAGCTAAGTTACGTACATTTGTGAAGTTGTAGTAGCAATTATCATCATCAGCCATTAGACGCCCACTGCAGGACATAGGCCTCCTTCGTGGTTTTCAAAACCATGAGGGGTTTTGCCATAATCGCCACGCTTGGCAGGCGGGTTGGCGGTAGTAGCAATATCACTCGCTAAACATGAAGGAAAACGTCGTGAGGAAATGTCTGAGATACATACATACCTCAGTGCTTGCTACGTACAGGATATCTCAGGTCTAACTAGAACACGTACTGTACCGGCGAAATAATAGGAGCAACACATTGTCGCTATACGTACCCTGGCTCTCTTGGAGGTCTTGGCGAGGTACTTAATCCAGACATAGGGCATCTCGTGCTCCGGTTGCTGGTAAAGGTTGAGTTTCGGGTTGAACGGGAGCAGCTTATGCTTCACTGGCACTATCTCACGCTTCTGGAAGAATTTCTGGGGAGACAAACGTATTTTCACTGTTCGAGTTTAATTTATTTAGTACCTGGATGACCAAGTTTTGCTCGGTATTTCTTTTTTTGGTGGGAAGTTTATATTTGTATATAAATAAATAAATAACTTCCACACAACACAATCACTTGACCTGGTCGCAAACTAGGGGACCCTGTGCTGTGGTAACTAGGCAAGGGAATCCTTTGTGTTTAATTAACCACTCGTCTGCCGCGACACAGATCTGTGTCCAACTTAGTATAGGCCACCTATACGTTCCATTCCGCGAGGGCAGTTCAGGAGTTAATGTATAATTATTATTTTTGCATGCTACTTTGGTAACGACTACAAACTCATGGAAACTTACATACAGAGGGTTATCCTTATCTGCGGTCCTCTTCACGAAGTGAATATGATTGGACATAACACGCGGCTGGATGAACGGGAACATGTATCGGCACACTAGCTCGACAGCCTGGAATATACAGGGTGAAGGTTAATAATGGAACTTATCGATTGACAGGAACAAAGGTTAAGATAGCGATGCCAACGTAAAAATAATACAGACAAACTTGGTCTGAAATAAACGTAGATTATTGTTGTCATAAACTCACGCCTGTATCCGTAGGCCCTGTACCATAACTACGAATTGTAGTTTCATAAAACTACAATTCGTAGTTTACATGACAATTCGAGGTACATTGCGTAGCAGAGTCCACTTGTAAATCTGTGGGTTAATCGACTTTGTAATGTGCATCGAATTTTCACAGTGCACCGTGAACTGTAGTTCTATGAAACAGGCTCCAGGGCCAGGATAATAAGAGTATTATTATGTTTTTTTTTATCATGCTAATTTCAACAATAATGCAGCCTTGGAATTCTTCGAAGAGTGATCTGTCAGGATCGTGGCAACTGGCAGACCCTGATCTCTGCCTACCCCTGGGATACAGGCGTGAGTTTATGAACGTATGTATGTAGAATTCCTTGGACTTTAGTTTACTCAAATAACTAAAGATTCCCATCCCGCGCCCCCGCCAATGAGACTTGAAGTACGTCAAAGTAATTTGTTCAAGTTATTTGCTGGGCATTATATTACCCTAGTGAGACCCCACCGCGTGCGTTTCTCTTCGGAGGCGCTGCGCGCGTCCCGCTTGTACAGTTGAGGGTTGTCTTCCACATACTGCCAGAACTGGTCCAGCCCTAAGGCTATGAGCCTGTGGAGAGAAACGGGCTCATGTGAACTTGTAATAAACCAATGATGTGTCTATAATGCTGTTTTGTACATCTTTTAACAATAAACCACAACCTAGTAGCAGGTATAAGTCAATTAGATGGGGATAGCAAATGGCGGCCGGTGGCTCCTGTACTGTCAGCATATAGATGAGGATAGAAAATGGCGAACGGTGGCTCACGTACTGTCAGCATATAGATGAGGATAGAAAATGGTAGCCGGTATCTCTATAACTATCAGCAAACAGATGAGGATAGAAAATGGCGGCCGGTGGCTCCAGAACTATCAGCATATAGATGAGGATAGAAAATGGCGGCCGGTGGCTCCAGAACTATCAGCATATAGATGAGGATAGAAAATGGCGGCCGTTGGCTACAGTACTGTCAGCAAAGTCAGCATAGATGACGATAGAATATGGCGGCCGGTGGCTCCAGTACTGTCAGCAAAGTCAGCATAGATGAGGATAGAAAATGGCGGCCGGTGGCTCCAGTACTGTCAGCATACGCAAGCTAGGTGATTAATTGATCGATTTAGGTCAGTTACAATGACAAACGTTTTTGATGAAAGTGAAGTACTTTGTAAATAAACTGAATAAAATCAGTAATTTTGAAACTGAAACAAAGAAGAAAATACATTTATTTGAAGATACAATACCGACATAATATAACAAAATACAACTGTTAACAAAAAAACACAATATCAAGTAAAATGTGGGTAACATAACGTGGGTTTTTCTTTCCACAAAGAAGGGAAATGTTTGACGATGTACCCATTCATTATTTTGCTGTCCCTGCTAGTGCGTGCGCATATAGAAGGAAAAATTGTGTGCGCGGTGAGCAAATAAAAGCGCCGCTTTATTCCCCGAACTAAACTGATGGGCCTATAGGATTTACAGACTTAACATCGGTCGAAGTTTCACGCATTAATTTGTATACCTACAACTTGTTGTAAATGCTCTGTGCTACAATGCAGTAAAGCAGTCTGCTTACCGACGTACAGGTTCTACCTAGTTCGGGAGGCAGAGGTTACACTTTAGCTGTGAAATGTATGTGTGACAAATAAATATATTTCATTAAAACCAAAAAAAAAAACATTTACAGTCAGGGATTGACGCTATAATAGACAGTGACTCTAGAAAGCCCTAGTATCACTGCTTACACGTTCTCGTTGCGTAGATAGCCGGCGCGGCGTTGCCGATTTTAGCTCCCGCAGCGCCACCTATTAGCAGTGTTGAAAACTTTTGCAGCCACAGCGAAATTGCCGCGGTTAACTGTGGCACCCTATAAAGAGCCCTAAGATATCCTCATCTTCGCTGTGACCCTATGAAAGGCCAGAATCAGCACTCAGTCGTCCTCGCTGTGACCCTACAAAGCCCTAGGATCACGCACTCATCCTCGCTGCGGAAGTAGCCAGCGCGGTGCGCATTATCGGCGCAGTAGGGCCCTATAAAGCCCTAAGTTAATTCCACAGCAGATGAATCTCACCTTTGTGCCACCTAAGAAGAAGGATCAGATCAGCACTCACTCATCCTCGCTGCGCAGATAGCCTGCACGGCGCCGGCGGAAACAGGAGCGGGAACTGAAACACGGCGCTGTTGACCACCACCTGCTTAAACGACTGTGGCCCTATAAAGCCCTGAGATAATTCCACAGCAGGTGAATCCCACCCTTGTGCCACCAAAGAAGAAGGATCAGATCAGCACTCACACGTCCTCTCCGCGCAGCGTACAGGAACACTCGGGAACCTCGGGCGTGGCAGGGCACTGGCCTTTTGTCATGGTAGCGCCTCTATTATATTGTCTCCGAATTAGCGGCTGAAATCCGCAGCAGGTGAATTCCACCCTTGTGCCACCTATTAAGAAGGATCAGGTCAGCACTCACTCGTCCTCGCTGCGCAGATATCCGTTGCGGCGCGTGTTATCGGCGCGGTAGGGCGCCGCCGGCAGCAGGTGCGGGTACAGGAACACGCCGCTGTTGGCCACCACCTGCTTGAACGACTCGTGGAAATCGCCCGCGTACACTCTGTTCTGGGTGTAATGCTTGCGGCTGCCGGGGACGGGATTCAATGTCAGTCACTTCTCAGCCGATGTTTTACAGCGGTCTTAAAAGCTTAGTAGCGGTCTGTCGACACGCCTCTTATTTTTCTTAATACCCTCCTAGGCCGAGTTTCATAAAACTACAATCGATCCGAGGTACATTGCATAGCAGTCTACTTGTTAACCTCTTTACGATGTACATCGAATTGTCATAGTAAACCATGAATTGTAGTTCTATGAAACAGGCCTCTGACCTTGAAAATAACAATTGAAAAGCATTATTATTTTCAAGGTCAGGACTGAGGAGGGTATAGAAAAATAAAAGGCGTGTCGACAAACTGCTACTAAGCTTTAAAGACTGCCTCAAGCGTGATATGGCGGCTTTTGGGATCGACCACGCTATGGGATAAGCTTGCTGTGAACAGAGACGCCTGGAGAGAAGAAATTCGAAAGGGCCGCAAGCCCTGCGACAATAGTATGGTGCTCGGCACTGGCGGATAAAAGAGCCAGGAGGCACGAAATCCGTACCGAACCGACTCCGGACTCTTCTTTTACGTGTCCTATACACAGTGGAGCCTGCCGCTCTCGAATCGAACTTTTTAGTCATTCGAATCAATTTAACTCTTAGGCAATCGTCCGTAACGGACGCAAAGACCTATGATGATGATAGTGCACTTCGAGTAGTGAAGACAGCGTCTGATGCTGAGTACACGTTACGTACTGTGGTTCAGTGGTACAAATTTAGGGCAAATATCTCTTTTTAGGGTTCCGTACCCGAAGGGTGCCAAACGGGACCCTATTACTAAGACTTCACGGTCCGTCTGCCTGGCTGTCTGCTCCCATACAACAAACGTTGGCCGGTTGACCGACTCGCACTTGGCCGGTTTTTATTATCTCTTTTTCATCGATCGCCTAGCCTAGCTAGGGGTCGACTGACATCCTAAAACAAAACGTAACGATTCCCTTCAAATAATTCAAAAGCTACTATAAAAAGATATCGTTACATTTATCCCCCGCTATCATTATAATTACAATAAAAATTTACCCTAGCTAACACACTACAGTAACCAATGGTCGGTCATTTGTCCTATAGTATCAGGACCAGCCACTGTAAAAAGGTATCGTTACAGTACGTAGGACAAGTATGCACACCGACCTGCCCACGTCAAGTCACGTGCACAGCGTATGTAGGATCAGTATGGTTCTAGCTTCATACACTGATGGACAATAGGCCTCCCCCAGGGCAGGCCACTAAGCCGTGCTGGCCATTTGGAGGGAGGGTCATATCATTATAAAAAATGTGCAGCTTGAATGCTCGTAATGATACCTGGTAACCATTATCATACGTAAAACTATCGTTCATTTGTACTTCATTCCGCATGTTACACTTGTAATAATCATCTAAACAGGAAATAAATGTCGAATGCCGAATGAATTCAATGCAAAATGGTAATAGCAATTTTTAGGGTTCCGTACCCGAAGGGTGCCAAACGGGACCCTATTACTAAGACATCACTGTCCGTCTGTCCGTCCGTCCGTCCGTCCGTCCGTCCGTCCGTCCGTCCGTCCGTCCGTCCGTCCGTCCGTCCGTCCGCCTGTCGGTCTGTCTGTCTGTCTGTCTGTCTGTCTGTCTGTCTGTCTGGTCGTCTGTCACCAGGCTGTATCATGAACCGTGATAACTAGGCAGTTGAAATTTTCACAGATGATGACTTCTGTTGCCGCTATATCAACAAATACTAAAAACAGAATAAAATATATATTTAAGGGGGCCCCCATACAAAAAAAGTATTTTTTTATGCCGTTTTTTGCTCTATATTAATAACCGCAACAGGTAGACGCTTGAAATATTCGCAGTATATGTAGTTCTATATTTGCTTCAAAAATAAATAATTAAATATTTTACGGGGGCTTCCATACAACCAACGCGATTTTTTGCCGTTTATTCTCGATCTTCGTATACATAATGGTACGGAACCCTTCGTGCGGGAGTCCGATACGCACTTGGCCGGTTTTTTTTTTTTCAATCAACTCACCTCTTCTCAACCTCTTTCTGTTGGAACCTGCGACAGAAACAGACTCAATTAACACTCAATTTAATAAGATTCAAAGTCGCTTAATAAACCATTGTTTTCGGCCGGGATTTTTGCGCTTGAGAAACCATTAAAAACAGATTATAAGAAACAATCAAGCGAACAAAAAACCCGACTGTCTTGATGAGACCATTGGTTTTGTTGGATTTCTTATAGATAATTTTGGTCCGTCTGCGTTTTCTGTGTACAAGAACCTATCTATCTTATAACCTATCTACTCTTATAATCATGTTCCATTAGAGACTGTACGTATGGGAAAACTCTGACGTCGGTGCATTCGACACTAGTAGCTTTTTCCCACAGCATGACGCAAGTGCAATCACTCATTTTCAATTCAATATCCGGGCTCGGCAAAACCCCCTGATGGTTATGAAAACCACGAAGGAGGCCTATGTCCTGCACTGGGTGTCAAATAGCTGATGATGATGATCCAGGCTCATGGACGAAGATCGTTTCTACTGTTCTATTTCTTTTGTTAAACCTTTTCCAAGTTACAAATAAACATGTTTTGAGAAAATATATTAACATAACATAACACAAACTCATGCCTGTATCCCAGAGGGGTAGGCAGAGACCAGGGACTGCCACTTGCTACGATCCTGACAGATCACTTTCGCTTCCTCAACATTCATTAGTCGTTGCATGCATCCACGCCGGTTTCGGGTAATATATTCTTTTAAAAAAACTGAATTAAAAAATAACCAAGTGCCGGCTGCTGAGCATTAACAACTAAGCAGCCGGGACCAACCTAAGGAGCTACATTGGTGAATTTGGGTCCCGCCTGCAGTCGGGTTGTTGGTTATTTTTTATTTCAGTTTTTTACTTTTGTCTTTTTAGTGATTTTTTAATGTTTGGTTAGATTTGCGCTGATTTTATATAGGCTATGACACTCGCGCAAACACGCCGAATCCATTGAGACGTTATTTGCCTGACCATTGGTTAATTAATTATGAGGGAACATAGAATCGGACATACTTACATACATACATACGAGCCAAACACATTACCCTGCTTTTGGGCCCCGCCGCAGTCGGGTAAAAAAAGACTCCTAACCCGCCCAAAAATACTCTTCTGACCCGCCCCGTAACAAAACCCTGGTGTCTGAGGTGCCTCAGCGCAGCATCGCTACGAACAATGACCCAACTATGAGGCTAAGGGCCGGTTTTTGAATTGAGAAATTCACTGAGAAATTACTTAAGTAACGTTCTGTCACGCTCTTTTCTGAGACATTCGAAGAGACAGCACTACAGTTAACTATTTACTCAGCGAAATTCTCAATTCAGAAACTGGCCCTACGTGCGGAAGTCTCAGGTCTAACTAACTATTATTGTACGGGAAACCGGGGCTTAATCTTCTAATAATAAAGTCGAAACTCGCTTACTTGACCAAGCTCATATTCTCGGGCGTGTTATCAGAGACGGAGGCCGCCCACGACCGGATCAACTCAAGAGCAGGCTGCAGATTGCAAACGCCCACCACCGATTTAGGATTCTTCTTCAGAATTTTCTCGAAGGTTTCCTGGATATATTCAATAATAATATAGATCATTTTTACCCATACATACACATAGATAAATTCACGCCTGTATTCCAGAGGCGTAGGCAGAGACCAGGGACTGGCACTTGCCATGATCCTGACAGATCACTTTCGCTTCCTCAACATTCATTAGTCGTTGCATGCATGCACGCCGGTTTCGGGTGCTTTTTATCTTGCCCTTTGCTAATACATCCCTCTATTTGGTCGAAGTATGTCCGCCTGGGACGTCCCTTACCGGTCCTTCCATCCACATTCGCTCGATATATTTGTTACTAATAAAAAAAATCTATATTTTGTAGTAACAAAAAAAGCAAAACTCAATACGTGCGAAGCCAACCAAGACGCGGGTTTCCTCACGATGTTTTCCTTCGCTCTCAAACCCTCAGAGCACATTTAACAAAAGTATACAATCACAAAAATTAGTGCGAGCGGGACAGCATGCTCCACGTAGGAACCGCCTTAATAAGATATAAGATCACATTACAACACATATAATTATATAAATGTTATAGTCAAAGTCCGATACACAGTCTCTTCGCGGAAGGACTGGTTTATCCTAGGTTTGGCCAAAGCCATCAGGCAATCCCCGAAATACATTTCAATTTCGCCCTTTGCCTGAAGTATTTTTAGTCAAACCCAGGAGCTCCTAACTTTTCAGTCAAACGTCGAAAGTAAATTATTCTGTTTCGGTTTTGGCCTAGTCAATCCTAGAAGCGACTGCAAAACTCGGTCAAACGTTGATCTGAACATGTTTCGCATAATTTTACTGCGTCAAGTTTTATTAAGACAAACGTTTATTATGCTAACGTTTTATTTTGGCAAGTGTTATATAGCAAATAATTGTTTGATTAAATTTATATTTCGCATTTTGTTTGTTAGGTCAGTACACATAAGCAAAAATAGGTTCGAAGTTCCAGGATGGAGCGGAGCGCAGCGACGCTCCATTCTGAAACTTCGGGTGTTAGTTCTTTTTTTTTATATAAAAGCGAAAAAAAAATATTTCACTAAAAAACTTAGTTTTGTGTCAAACTTAAACTTACTCGTCAAACCCCGATTTAATAAAATTGTGTTTTGACGTTTGCCTGACCAAATTAGTCTCTCCCAGGTTTGACGAAAATTGTTTAGTCAAAGGCCGAAAATTTACATTTGTTTGGGCTTTGACTAAGTCATTCAGTCTGACCTGAGGATTGACCAGTCCAACCTAGGAGCGCCGGAGCTTCCGATAGAAGAAGAAGAAGAACAATAGTACATTGTTCACCGAGAGGAGAAAGTGACCGATTACCGTCGAGGGTGTCGTTTGAAGCCCGAGCCGTAGGCGAGGGCTTTAAAACACCCGAGATCGGGAATCGCAGTTTCTCTCGAGTGATACATAGTGCTTTATACTGCACCTGCTTGATAGTTTTATTTTACTTTCTACGAAAACTGAATCCTCAAACAACACACAAATTGGAAATGGCGCCAATGGCGTCTGCAATTTTCACATGTTCTTTTTTCAAATTGTTTATCCTGCCGCCGCAGGGTCGCACTGCCAGCCCGACACCATCCAACACACAGCTAGTGGCCAGTGTCATTTTGCGAACTTGGAGATAAAAACTCATTGTAAAAACTTTTTGGCTTTTGATATTTAGGTTACCGGCGCATAGTCTTACCCAAAATTAAAAAAGAAAAACCACGTAAGAAATGGATTTTCATACACTTTTCTCTCCAGCTCAGATGCGTTTTCTCCCCGCATATTTGTTCGATATGCAATGACGTACTTTCTACCGTAAATTTGATAAAGTATCAAGGTACTTTCCAAGCAGGTGTAGTATAAAGACACTTATTATACCAATAAGTCAAGTACACCACAACAACAGAAAAAACTAAATATTTTATTTGATTTCATTTAATATGGTTTAATTCGATTTAATTAATGAATCATGTTATAATTAATTATTCTGTCTGTCTTTGACAATGTATATGTTAGTGGAAACTTCACTGGTTTATTAAAATAATAGTCTACATAAGATTAATACTGTACAGTTTGTTTCCTGAATAAAATAAAATAAAAATAGGAAATAAATATACAACAGACAAAACAAATAAACAAAACATGACCATAGATGTGGCCTGGAGTGTGTCTAAGTTGCCACAAAAGGCAGCTGACGTAGCGTTGTACTGTGGAAGTGATCCCTCAGCGCTGATTTTCAGTCAGTGCCTGCGGTAATTGATTACTACGGTTGCTGGTCACATGTAGAATTACTCACCAGGTACTCCTTATAAGGCGGCGCGAAGTGCCAGTAGGCAGGGTGGACATACAGCTGCAGGAAGTTGGAGGCGCACAGCTGCACGTGCTGCCTTAGCTGCTGCTCCAGGATCAGGACCTGGTTTGGCAGCACCTGGTGGAGGCGATTGGATGCGTCATCTTCTACAGAATAGCATCGTACCATACCTTTTGGGACAGCATTGGCTACTGATATTCAGTTCCACGTCTAGCTCCTGACTCCTGAGTCAGGACACCATGATATCGTAAAAAAAAATTAATTTACATAAAGCAGCCTATACCTATACGTCCCACTGTAGGGCACAGGCCTTCTCTCAGGGAGAGAGTATGGGCTTAGTCACCAGGCGTGCCCACCGCGGATTGGCGGTTTCAATGAGGTATGCGAATGTCTCAGACACTCAGGTTTCCTCACGATGTTTTCCTTCACCGTTAGCGAGTGGTATTGCTCTTAGAAAACAAAGTCATAGGTACATGCCCGCACTGGGAATCGAACCTGGGTCTCTCGCTTCCGAGTCCAATGTTCTACCCACTAGGCTACCACCGCTATTAAATAAATTAATTTAATTTATTTGTTTATTCCGTGTGGCGCCGGACTAAGAGTAGCGTCACTCCATTTCCTCCCGTGGACACGACTACGGAAATCAATTACCAGGAGACGGGCAGTAGCGTCTTCCTGAGATTCCAACCGCATACTGCGATCGTCAACCCGCCTGCCAAGCGTGGCGATTATGGCAAAACCCCTAATGGTTATGAAAACCACGAAGGAGGACTATGTCCTGCAGTGGGCGTCAAATGGCTGATGATGATTTGTGTTTAAATAAACAATCCTATTGTTGTAATGACACAATACGCTATTCGACTCTATTTTTCCGGACATTCAGTTCGGGACCCTCAGCCCAACTCACACCCGGCCGGTTTTATTATTTGTTGTCACAGAAAGGGACTGCACTATAATCAACAATGTGTTACTAGCTGACCTGGCAAACGTTGTTTTGCCATATTAATTAGCCTACGAACTATCCTCAGACCTACCAAATACACACAAAAAATTCATAAGAATTGGTGAAGCAGAATCGGAGGCGTTCGATAACAAACACTGTGCCATGATATTTTTATATATAAGATGATGAACGAATGGTGAACAAGTGAATGAGTGATTGGACGGTCGCTTGAGTGAATGCTTGAAGTGAAGCAGCCAACTCACCTTGACACTGTCGGCGTCGACCTGTATCTCGATGCAGGTGCTCTGCCGGCTCTTGATTGAGGTCCGCAGCAGTGGCGGCGGTTTGTGCCGGCTGTCGCATAGCTGCTTCACCGAAGCATCGGCCTCCTCCACCTGGATCTGGATGCTCGAAGGTTTCGGGCAGCTGGCAAACGGTAGAGCAAGAATGCAATAAGCCAGTAGTTTCGAGTGGAATATAATAACGCTTTCAGGATGCTGTTGCGGCTACCAAGGTTCTGTAGCGCATCAGGGATGTTCGCCGAAGCTCGTGTGGATGGGCTCCACGCGATTTTGAGAAAAATCTTTGCTGCACAGACTGAGATGTGTGGCAACCGCATACTAAAGTCAATAGCAAGTGACACTCGTCCTTTTATGGGCCACTGAGTAAATACACTTAAGATGTAAATTACTTTATATCGCTGTGTGTATTGTATGTGTATCGTTTCTGTTGATGTATGTAAATATGGGTGAATCTTGTAACCTCAAATAAATTTATCTTATTTTTATTTTATTTATAATGCAAGTGTTAATTTCGCCCAAGTGTGTGTGTTTTGGTGTGTAATTAAAACATTATCTTATCTTATCTCAAAGGAATTTGTTAACATTTAACTAAGAAACAACAAAAAATCATTTTCATAGCAACATTTTAGTTAATTGCTAACGAATCCTTTTCCAACTAAAAATATTGACAGTAAATTCCTCTCTGTACATGTTACCACGACTAGAAACAATTACAATTCAACGATTTGCGGCTTATCGCAATGTTCACAGAGACAAAAAATCAACATAAGATAATATATTGGTTGCAGATTTGGCATTACAAAAATTAACCAATGGTCTTGACCCCACATTACTATCTATATTGTTAGTGGGTTAAGCGAACAATCATTTTTATATCTGTAAGGCCCTGCACCGCCTCGGCATATTAATTTCTTATCACTCCTAATATCACTGAGTTCAAAACTTACCTAACGACATTTTCCTGATTCGCACTCCCTTTCAAATTCGGTTCCTCAACGCCCCCTATCGGATACCCCTCCATTTCCACATCCATGGGCTCAGTCTTGCCAACCGAAAGGCAGGAGTTCCTTCTGCCGCCATTGGCTATAACCAACGGGATATCATCGTCGGACACCGGCATCTTCTCCCAATTCAGAGGGCAGGGTAACGGGACCTGCGGGGCGGGCGGGTTAACGGGATACTCCGTGTCGTCCCGGATGCCTTTTCCGTTCGTCTCCAGGTCTTCGGGCATGATGTGGAAGAGTTCCGTCACCAGGTCGTTGAGTTCTTTCTTAGAGATCTTGATGATGGACCTCTCTAGGGCCTCTTCGTCCTCGTCGTCTGTTAAGGGAAATATAACGTTTTATCATGCTACAAGCATTTCGCACCTTGATTTCCTTAACGTCACTAAACAAAAATCATCAAAATGGAGGTAAGTACCGCCTACCTACCATCTAACCTACAATCTCGGGCCTATGTTTGCTGAAGACACTGGTTTGAATAGTTCACTAAAAAGCCCCTAGATGGCATTGTGTCGTTAGGTACTTTCTCGCGGAACGCATGAGTTTTAACCGAAGAATGACACCTTCGCTGAAAATGTGTGTATTTCGTTTAGTGACGTTAAGGAAATTAAGGTGCGATTTGGTTAGGCGGGAAGACGGCCGGTGGATTGAGGTAGCCACTGAATGGTGGCCAAGAACGGGTCGACGGTCGGTGGGCAGACCACCAGCCCAGACATTGTGAAAGCGGTTGAGAAACACTGGACGAGACTTACTAGCAAAGGGCAAAGGACCGGATGGGATGGTGTGACAGAGAAGAGTTGTAGAGAAGTAGCGGTTGTCTCTGTAATTGTATTCTGGTGTGTACAATAAAGAATAATAATAACTTCTACACAACACAATCACTTGTCCTGGTTACAAACTAGGATAGCCTGAGCAATGTTAACCAGCCAAGGATGTCACAAACATGGAAATACACCCAGACGAGGCCATTTGTACAAATGTACGTCGGCCCCCAGTGAGAATCGAACCCGGATGGTAATCAGACGTGATACCGCAAGACCAAAGAGGCGGTCAAGAATATTCTTATCTTATCTCATCCAACTCACGCGCGTCAGGGTCGGCGGCGACGTTATACTCCGGGTCGGCGTCATCGTCTTCTTCATGACGCGACGTCGACGCCGGATTCAGGCACTCCTCGAGGAACTGGTTCCAGAGATCGTCAACTATCGGCAGAGGGACCTCATCGGGAGGGACGAAGGAGGACTCGATGTGCTCTATCGGAGTGGCAGAGAGGGAGAGCTTAGAGCGCGTGCGGAGAGCGATCGTCGCGTCTTCTTCGCTCTGTAGCTCGGATTGGAGCCGGCGGCGCGCGAGCGAGTTTATTTCCTGGCGTGGAAAGGTTTATTTCTTTGTTTTCGGTTTTTTTTTTAATGTCAAAGTACATGTTAGAGTGACAATCCGTGCAGCGAGTCCATAAAGCAGAATTGGATTTAATGTTTTTTTTTTATAATCTTTATTAAAAGGTTTCAGAATGTAGAAAATAAAACTATAAGTATCCTACTTTAGGGACTATCTCTGCATCTACGTATATATGTTATACAGCGTCCAGTGGCATCTTCACTCACACTAGATGGGTGAAGGGACCACTTGGACGCTACAGTGCCTGGGACATTGTTTTTTATATGGAGTAGGCTTGCCTATGCCCAGCACCTTTGTGCACTTTTGTACAGTAAAGGATTTTTTTTTATTATTTATCAACACATAACAAAATATTATGAAGACAAAAACCTGACTGCCTAAAAGTTCGTAGACCGGGCGTAGACGAGTCAGTTGAATTTTCAACCTAAGCATTAAAAAAAGTCTTTTTGTGACTATTTACCAAGAACTGGCATAGCTGGCGTACTCCATTTTGGTATTTTCGTGGCATTAGCTCGCGTCGTCGAAACAATTCATTTGTCAAAATCGGTCAAGCCTCCTCCTCAAGTTTGGCCTCCGATTTGATTTGAAAACTCTTTATTGTGCAAGAAATAATCGGCACAAAGGCAAGATCAATTAATAAAATAGTATTCTGCCTGTGTGTCGTTATACAGAAATAAATATACACACATACGCGCGAGTATGTATGAGTAGGTATGTGTGTGTGTTTATGTTATATGCATAAAATCCTGACGGATTCCTGACGTTTGCTATCTCAATTATCAAGGAATGGATAGATAAATCGTTAGGAATTCTTCAGGATTTCGTGAGCGGCAGGTTACTGATCTCACTAGTACCATTGCTACTATTGCATTGTACTAGGTCGCCCACTAAACCTTATTCATTTCTTTTATTTCTGTGTTTTTGTTCTGTGTGTGCAATAAAGAATATTCTCATATTATTGTTATTAATTCTTTTCACGTGAAACCTCTTTCAGTACGGTAGCAGGGGGTCACTTGCTAAAACCGCATGCAACGCAAACATGTCGCCTCGGCGTTGGCTGTAACTGCGTGAACTGCGTGCCGTGTGCAATTCATTTACATATCGTTGAGTAACGCAAAGTAGCCATTACTCAGATCCTCTCGACACGTGACCCTCACATTGCGCAGTTTGAGCTAAAAATTAACGCTTACTCGTAGACGTTTCACGTTAAACCTGCCGCCGTGTAAGCCGACACAGACGGTTACTCACCGTGGGCACTTTGAAGGGCCCGTCTCTGAGGACGCGCGGGCTGCTGGCGGGGAGACTCTGGGGGGTCGCCGGCGTCCGCGGCTGCGAGTCCAGATCGCTGCAGGCGTGGTCGTCATCGCTCTGGTGGCGTAAACAGTGCCAGGATGGAGAGTTATTCACACGCGTATATATATAATATATAAAGCTACAATCCGGTATACTCACTGACTGACTCATCCATACGTTTTCTCCGAAATGACAATAGCTAGAGGAAAATGATGTATGAAAAAGTTGTAGGAAATGTATGAATTACAGCCATCCTATGAAGCCGATTTTTGAATTTCGAACGCCTTCTCTTAGGGGAATGGGCCAACTCTTTTGTTTACCGGCCGATTTCGATCAAATTTTAAAGCGGCCTTTTTTTCGGCACGCCATTTTCGGTTCCCCTATCGGTCGTTCGAAATTCAAAATAGGGGCGAGAATATGGCCGCCCAAAAAATCGACCTCTGCGCAAAAAAGTCGGCAGCCAACTGGGCACATGCTGGAGACGTGCTCTAAACGGCATCGGGTTGTCAAAGGACCTAGGTATATGAGAAAAATCGGACATTTTGGATTTTCAAAATGGCGGCCGAGATATCGACGATTGAAAATGAGAAAATTTTGTATGGAGAATTTGTACTGAAAATCGACTTTTAGTACAAAATTTTAAACAAAAATGAACAATTTTTCAAAAAAACCATTTTTCGAGGCCAAAGCCGGGATGAGGAACCTCGCCGCGGCGAGGCCGAAGGCCGAGCTCCGTTCAGGCCGAGGCCGAAGGCCGAGACCACACATTTTCCGGCGAACAAGCAACAACGCAAAAGCCAGATGGGACAAACTTGCGAGGCCGAAGGCCGAGCTCCGCGATGCGGGCCCCAGGAACCCCGCCGCGGCGAGGCCGAAGGCCGAGCTCCGTTCAGGCCGAGGCCGAAGGCCGAGACTATACATTTTCAGCGAGCAAGCAACAACGCAAAAGCCAGATGGGACAAACTTGCGAGGCCGGAGGCCGAGCTCCGCGAAGCGGGCACGAAGAACCCCGCCGCGGCGAGGCCGAAGGCCGAGCTCCATCCAGGCCGAGGCCGAAGGCCGAGACCATACATGTTCCCACTCAAACAATCCCAACGTCAAGTGTCTAGCGAGGCCCTAGGCCGAGCGCCGCGGAGAGCGAAGCTCGGAGCGGCTGGGGGTTGGCGCGCGTAAGCGCGCAGGGGGTTCACCCCCTAGTTTATATATACAACTCACTAACTAGTACGGTACGCAATTTGTAAGAAAAACGCAGAAAAGATATCTTGTAAATCGAAAGTAATAATATAAGCACTCTTATATACACACACACATGCACGCACGCACGCACGCACGCACAGACACACGAACACACGCACGCACGCACGCACGCGCGCACGCACGCGCGCACGCACGCGCGCACGCGCCCATGCACGTGTGTACCATTTATGTGTGTTTTTTTTTCAGATATATGGATTTAATAATAACATTTATAACATACACAAACAAACATAAAGACAACTCAGTGGTGAAATAATTTCAATACACATTTTCCAAATCTTTTATTGCATTATCAATTGCAGTACATATCTATTTCTTGATAGCATTTACTTTTTTTGCAGTTAGTTTTAAAAAGATTAGTAACTTTAGTCTCCTTAACCAAAATTTCTAGTAAAATGGCTAGGTACTGTAAAGTTTTTCTTGCCATGTACCTGTTGATATGACATGCCAACATTCCAAATTGTTCGTTAACTAGCCAGATATACAAAAGAGATTTCAGTTACATCGAAGTATAAATAAATCTTTATAGAAAACCAGTTACGCGGAAGGATAAAAAAATCTTTATAGGAAATCAGTTACGTAGAAGTATAAAAAATCCTTTTAGGAAACTGGTTTCCAAACTCCGGTTACCTTAACGGCTGGAGGGTCCTTAGCATGTAGACTAAATTATTATAGCGTCAAGTGCAAGGATCTTTTAAAAGTTCTTGGTGCAGTGGCAACTTATGTAAATTTTAGCTGAAATAAACACACACGCCCTTCAGTTCTGGTACTCACAGCGATGTCATCCAGCGTGGGATGGTATTCATCATCATCCTCCTCGTCCGGCAGGTCGTGAGCGATGAGCGCGGTCACCTCGGGCCGCGTCTTCACTGGGATGTGCTTGATCGGAGTCAGCTCCAGCCGCTCGGGGTTCCACGGGGCGCATTGCGGGGATACCTTCATGAGTTCTCTAGTGGGGGGAATAGTTAATGCTTAAGAGGGTCACTCAAGAAGCAATGCCCATACAAACGTAGTTGGGGGTTAATTCATAGATGACATTCCGGATCGCAATGGCACTTTTCCAAGATGTTTGGAGGAATAAGAGAATAACAGAATAAAAAAGAAATTAGAGCCTCATAAGACTTTTCATAAAAACTAATCACAAGGCTATAATTTCTTTTTCACTTCTCATGCTCTAAAAGTTCGTCTTTATGTCGTGCGTAGGCGACATAAAGTCGCTTTTTATGCTCTAGAGCATAAAGTAAAATCTTCGTCGAAGACCAAGGCAATCGCTGCAACAGCCACACGAACATCTTTAACTTCATACAACAACCTCTTTATTTTATTTCGTTTCGTTTGTATTCTAAGACCAAGGCAAAGATACCAACAGCCAAAGTACACAATAAAACTTCATGAAATAAACTTATAATTTGTATTTCGTCTCATTTATTATTTTACATGTTGCTGTTTCATTTCCTCGCAATCGAAGTGAAAAGTAGAGTGTACAACTCGTCCATAAAACCCATTTTACACTCGACTTTATATCTATCCTCGCTCGCAAGCTCGCTCGGATGGATAAACGTCTCGAGTAAAATGGTGCGTTTTATGCACTTGTTGTACAATCTACTATTTAATAACTTTCTTTCCATTTCTTAGTACGATCAAACCTCGATTTGTGTCCTCTAAACGTATTGGCAAAGTTTCATTGGGATCCGGCATGTTGTTTGTAAATAAAAACCAAACTAAGTTTGGATGGGATTCGCTTCCGGAGGGGCGCTCTTGAGCGAGAGTGAATGCCGACATCGTACAAGCCCTTCAATATATAAGACATTGTATATTTAATGGCTGGTACGCGTCCGCCTTCACTCTCGCTCGCTCATTCTATGATTTACAATGATTACGAAAGAATGACTAAACATACATATATTAATGTTTATTTCCATAAAATGTTTGTTTGTACATGTATTTAGACGTTTGTTTAGTGGCACATATGTTTATGACAAAATTTTATGAAAAAATATAGGCATTAGAAAATAAAATCATAGACCTTTTTTAATTTCATTCTTAGTTTTTGACAGATAAAAGTGGTTAATGAAGTTCTGACCTTTTAAAACCATCGTTCTATATTAAAACTTGTGCCAAGAAACCTCCAAACTAAGTCATCATTATCAGCCTATATACGTCCCACTGTAGGGCACAGGCCACAGTATGGGCTTAATCACCACGCGTGCCCACCGCGGATTGGCGATATCAAGCGCTGAGGTATGTGAATAGCTATCAGTGGAAGCCTGTTAATGACTTTCTGTTCTCCTTTCCTAGAACTAAATAAATAAATAAATAGCTCAGACACTCAGGTTTCCTCACGATGCTTTCCTTCACGGTCGGTGAGTGGCATTGCTACTATAACTTCACAAATGTACATAACTTAAAACAAAGTCAAACTAAGTACTTATCTAAAAATTAAAATGTCTCCAAAATGTCCGTGGCTGTATTATTTCTTAGTGCATATACTCGTTATTTTACAATGCACGAGAGAAGAGAGAAGACCCTGGCCTACAGTGGGATGCCCTTAGGCTGCATTAGGTATATTTATTTTTAGTGGAAGACCACATAGCCTTTATATTCCCAATTTTTACAGATGTGGGATGTATATAGGCTGTATTAGGCTGCATTATTCCGTATTGGCAAGTGGCAGTCCCTGGTCTCTGCCTACCCCTCTGGGATACAGGCGTGAGTTTATGTATGTATTCCATATTATTAAATACCTTCTTCTATCAGTTTACGAAGTGTACTCACTTAACTTTAGCTCTAGTGAGTTTGGGCTTCATTTTTCCCTCGTCTGTGCCGGAATCCTCCTCCTCTTCCCTTAGCTTCACATACGCCAGCACGTGGTCATTGGTGACTACTTTCTGAAAGTTTTGTATTATTTTAACACGCTTTAAAGACCATAATAAATATAGATGCTGTTGTTAGGTTTAGAAATACAGAAACTTTCCTCAATTTTTCTAGTTCTGAGGAGAGAGTGACAAAGAATTTTTAACTCACTTACTAAGTATCAACTGAGGTTAGTGCTATAGTTGCATTAGTTTTTCTAAAGCCTGACAGCGCCAACTTCATTAAAAAAAAGAAGAATATTTTTTTTATTTTTATGAAATCTATTACTTGGTATTTTAAATTTTTATGCCATCTCATGATATCTAATTCTGCTCCTCCAAATTCAAGTTCATCAATGCAGCACCAATTGCATCAGATCAAATAATACAAATGTCAGATATAACGACTTAGTAAATGTTTTAGTCATACAAAATAGTATTATATTTTTTTAAACTTTAGAGTGCATTAGAAACTAAAGGTATATTCATACCAGCAGTCATTCATTATAATTATGTAAGGTCATGCATTCTGTGCCAAAATTGGCATTCAGTCACCTGAGAGCACATGTATATCACTCTGACTATTAAGAGTGACATCCATGTGCTCTTAGATTCCAGAGGCTGCGGCCAAATATGGTTAGGGTTATATTATATAATTTTGTGTCAAGGCCAAGTTAGCGCTAGGGTTCTAAGAATGAAGTGAGAGTGACCTGCAGTCAGAAAATATTAGTACAATCAAAATAATAGTACATTACTTCAGAGGGAAGAAAGTGACAGTTCCATACCGAGATGATGGCATTTGCGCCACAAACAAACCATTTGAGGTATGGAACTGTACTTTATCCTGAGGTATGTATAGTGCTTTTTATTACACCTACGAGGAAAATTAGATCATAAGGTCATGCAGCCACTTTTTCCGTGATTCCGCGCGTTTTTTAAACAAAAATAATTTCGTTTTTAATTTTCTGTATGCACCAAGGAGGTTGGTAACTGGTAAAAAAAAACTGTATGTGGCCAGTAACAATTTACTTGAAATTTAATTAGTAGACAGTTAAAGTCTCTTTGCAGTATGACTGCTGACAAATTAAAAAAAAATAAACCGGGTATGTAATGGAATTTCATACATACTTCCCACCCTTGGGTCGGAAGGATTTTCATACAAACTTCCATACCTTGGGATGAAAGGATTTGAAGGGCGGGATAAAGGCATTTCTTCCCTCTAATTGGTATAATTAGTATGTATTTTCAGAGCAGGTGTGATAAAAAAAATATTACTTTACCTTTAATATCTTCTTGACACTGCTATCATCCAAGTTATTCTTTATAGCCGATGCTTGCAGGCTCTTCTCCATGTCCAGGGTGTTCTCAGGCAATACCTCCCCATTACTGCTTTCACTGGAACTCCTAAAACATGAGAAGCATAAGAATTTCAAACTTAAAGTAATCAATCAACCCACAATTGTCCACTCTGGACATGGACCTCCTCAAGGCATGCCACTTCTTTCTTCCTCAGCAATTCTCATCCAGATGCTGCTAGCAATCTACCTCAGATTGTCAGTGCAGCGAAAAAGTGGGCTGCCATACTCAATTTGTAGAAATTTGCCTTCAACACTCCCAACACCTTCAAACTTGAAACTTCTACATTAATTTATCGACTTTCCACCCCTTCACATATTTATAAAAAAACTGACTAACAATTTTTACATCAACATTATAAATCATAAGAATAGACTTATTTAATTAATTGACTGGAGCAGAGTGACTTGCCTTATATCGACAATTACTCAACACATCACTTACGCCATCACTACATCCTACACAACAGTCCATTCTGCCTGCATTCCATTACATACACTTTTGTAACTACCCCCAAGTTAAGTCTTACATCTCACTTGCATTTTATTATATTTTATTGGCAGCATATTGTATGTTTGAAACAATACTACATAGTATTCTTGTAGATCAGATGCAACAAGTACACAACTCGGCAAGTTGATGTACACTAAAATATTACGAATGTAACTGTTGTTGTCGAGATAATATATCGTACCTAACATTTAGGCCACAGTTTTAAAAGGCACTATAAAATCTACCTAAATATTAATATTTTGTGTGTATTTACTGTGTATACACCTCGCATGTTTGTAAGTGTTAAGCTAATAAAGAACTATAAAAATAAAAAATAAAATCAATTTGTAGAAATGGCTTCAGTCTGGGTGTATTACCATCTTCGTGATCTCCTTCCTTACTTGGTTACCATAGCACAGGGTATCCCAGTCTGGGACCAGGACAAGTGAGCGTATTGTGTTATTTATATTTATTATTTAGAGAGGAAAAGCCCAGCCAGCATAAATAATAACCCAACTTTTCTCTTGCAGTTGAGTAATAATAAAGTTCTTTTTTGAAAATATTATATGGTGACCTATGGCCTACTTGCAGTTTAATTATATATCAATAATAATGAACACACTAAGCGTAAATATTTACCGTTTCCGTTTCTTTATACGGCTTTTAGTCCTCGATTTTGGGCAAATGAGTTCTGCATGTATTTCATCTGACCCGCTCGCTGGTGCCACTGGACTGTCATTGTTACAGGATTTTACGTTGGCCATTTAAAATTATACCAACAAACACGGTAGAAATGCAGAGAAACTGTGAAAATATACAAAAGTTTTATGTTTGTTTATTTGAAATCTGTGTTTGAAATGAAAATGAACGAAGTCACAGACTAACTTGGTACTAGAGATTTTTTTTTTATGGAAAAGTATAAGAACTTAAGCCCATACCGCCTGATTAGTACTACAGTCCGTTCACAGTTATTTTACCTCTGACAGATATCCTTTCGTTATGTTGGTACACAGAGAAAAAAAATCACTTATTCGGCTCAGGGTTGCCATCCGTACGAGGTTTCTCATACAAGTACGAGATTTAGAGGTCCCGGTAGGAGGTACGAGCTCACGTCCATCCTCGTACGATATTGTACGAGATTCATTGATACAAATTTTAATTCTTGGATACCAGATAATCGTTTGGAACGCATCTTAAACGGAATCGAGATACACTGCTGCTTTCACTGAGAGTTATAAGCACGATCAACCGTGCCGTTATCAGAAACTTATTACGACCATAACTTTGAATATTATAATACTATTAATGCAGACAAGAGATCCGTTTTGGTATGCTTATAAAATACCTTAAGTCTTTTTCATATCTTGTGTCGAAAATCATAAAGCTAAATATGGCAACACAATGATCAGGTGGGCCAACCTAATAGCTAGAGGTAAAATAACTGTGATATTCAAAATGAATGATAGACCAGAGACAATGTAGTGCGTTTTCAATGTGCATTTTGGAAAGTGAGTTCTATCTAATGGTCATTTACACTGTACGTTTTAACTGACTTCAAAAAACGAGGATTCGACGCGTAGATTTCTTTTTTTTAGCTACGTTCTCGCATAACTCAATCAAATCTTAAGGCTCGGTTCTCCGAGCGCACGGATTTATATTATGGAACTTATTGCACTGCGCGAGCGAATAGTGGAGGGAAAAGTTGGCATTTTTCAAACTACAGAAATACATATCCTATTAGTAGAATTTTGACGACCGACGTCACTAACACATTCAGTGATAGTAATTTTTTTATATTTTTATCATCCAAATTTTCCATCCATCATCCAAAAAAATAATTTAGAGTCACGTTCGCGATTTTGTTTGATGCTATAAAGTTTAAAAAAATCATAAAAATGATGACCGACTGCCCTAGATAGGTAATGTATTTTTTTCTGATTTTAAATACGAGGCATTAGAGAATACAATGTATTTTAAAACTCCTGATTTAGAGGGCTATGTCAGAGAACCCAGCCTCAACCGATTTAGACAATTCTATAGATTTAACGTCCCATTGGTTCCATTTTAATTTGGTGAAGATCTGATGAACATTTTCAGAGATGGAGAACGGAAATCTTCAATGGAGCAGTAAATAAGTCATATGCACATGTTTAATAAAATATAGCGTAAAATTAGTCCCAGAGTAATTTGGTGATGTTCTGGTGAAGACTTTCGGAGATGGAAATTGAGAACTTCAAATTTTAAAGCAAAGAATTAAGTAGGGTAAATTATACTTTCAAGAGCCTTGATTGTTTTTCTCCCACTCCCCCACAAAAAATTAAAAAATACTAACTGATCTCAAAACACTACCGCGCTGAAAAGTTAGAAATAATTTAAAAGAATACCTTTAAATTAGAAGTACGTACTTATACATGTAGGTACTGTAGAAGTATAATTTGTAGTCGGTGCCCAGTCTCATGACCAGCACTTATATTTTGGGCACCGACTCCAAATTATACTTCTACAATACCTATATGTAATTCTAATTTAAAGGTATTCTTTTAATTGTTTTCTATCTATATAGTGATGTAGTGTTTTGAAGTCGGTTTTTATTTTCATAAATCTGTAGGCCGCGATACCAAATTAGCGAAATGGAGACTCGAATTTCGAGGCTCTGTAGCCATACCCATATTTATTTATTTTAAGTTTGCATTTAGCACAACGGGTTCTAAATGCGACTATAATATGAGCATTGTGGAAGTTGTTTGGATACAGAAAAATACAAAATGAAAGAGTATTTGCTAAGACTTATGTCTTATCATGTTCTACTTGTACTACGATGTTTACAAATAGAAATCTAAACCAATTTCCGTTAAAAAGGGATTGCACTTAAATAAAATTTGACTTTTTGCGACGAATCCTCTTTTATACTAGGATATAACTTAGTGGAATCAAATTAAAAAGAATATTTAACAAATTTTGCAGCTGCAAATTAAAGTTTAATCTCTAAACCATCAATGTTAATTCACAGTAATGTTAAAGCTTTCTTATTAAACTCTACAAGAAGCTGGTTCATGTCTTCAAACCCGGATTTTTCTTGGGCCTCTTTTAATGGCAGCCATTTCATATCTTGATGTTCATTAGACAGTTTCACCGGATGTTCTGGGTTCTTCAGTTTAGCCAACCAATAAGTTACTACCTTTGGCTTTCCTTTTACATTGTAGTTAAGTGTCTTTGAAATGTCTTTGTGTATCTGAGAAAAAAAGTAAATTAGCTTCAGTTATTTCAGTAATTGGTTCGCGATACTGTTACAAGGCACATTAAGTAAATTATGTTATATATAGTATAATTATATTATATTATTTATTAGTAAGTTGAAGTGGCAGTGGGCGGGGCACATAGCACTCAGAACTGATGACCGATGGGGCCGAAAAGTTCTCGAATGGAGACCACATATTGGCAAGCGCAGTGTAGGACGACCGGCCACAAGATGGACAGATGAGCTCATCCAAGTGGCAAGAAGGCGCTGGATGCAGGCCGCTTCTAACCGGTCTTTTTGGAAATCCATGGAGGAGGCCTATGTCCAGCAGTGGACCTCTCGTAGCTGAATGATGATATATTAAATTATATAGTTAAGTACAACTAGAATGCTAGCTTACGTCCAATTCATTTTCAGATAAACCAGCTTCTTCTTTAGTTTCTCTCAACGCAGTTACCCAATCTGACTCACCAGGGTCTACATGTCCTGAAAAGAAATAAATTTACTTATGTACAATGTTTAGGATAATTAAATTAGATAGACCATTTTATTCCCTTATTTGAACCTTTTGGCGGTGTCCAATGATGTTGCCCATATGAAGTTTGTAGTAATAAAAACTGCACAATCTGATTGTGATTTCTAAATATAACTAAGCCTGCAGCTCTAGTAGGAGACATGCTATAAAACCAACCAACAAAATATAGAACTTATACCTCATCACATCAACTCAATCAACTAATCTTCTTTTGACAGGATCAGTGTGGCCAACTCTAGCAAACTAAAAGGCAGCAATTTTAATAATTGTTCGCAATTTTTTTTTATTGAATTCCTAAGAAAATTAAATCTTTAAGAAAATTGCATTTTTTTTTTGTAAAAAGATAGCAGCAGTAACTATCATTGTTTTGTTACCCATATAATCCTTGGCCGTGTTGCATATTAAAGGCATGTAGGTACGGATTTAAGCCCTTACAAATCCATGCATGAGGGAGTCGACCAGGGCTGTAATATTATATTTACAATTAAGAATATTTTTCTATTGTATTGGTTAATATGTTTTATGACTTGTGCATTTATTTATGTATGTACTACCACATACTAGCATACATTAGAAATAACTCACAGGTTAACAAGAAGGAACACAATACCAAGACATAGAATTATCAAAATAAACTATGATGTACAATTCCTATTGTACAGTGAACAGCAGATCAACAGTTACATTTTTGTTGCAAAGTTGTTCGTAAAGTAACTCATTAGAGTGCACTTATGTAAAAGTTTATGTGCTGTCAACTGTACATTGTGTAGCCGAGACTTCCTACCTGTTTATCTGTGGGTTTATCGACTTTCAGTGACTCGGAAAGGTTTATTGAAGTCTGTAAGTAATTTCAGGCCCGATAAATTTGTATGAAAACATATTAGTATTATTAGATGGACAGAATATTCTTTATTACATGTACACCAGGCATTACAGATGAGTATTAAACAATAGTATAGTACAGTACAGTTCCGTGTGGTGCCGGATTAAGAATAGCGTCACTCTATTTCCTTCCGTGGATGTCGTAGAAGGCGACTAAGGAAATCAATTTCTATTACCAGGAGGCGAGCAGCAGCGTCTTCATGAGATTCCAACCGTATACTGCGATCGCCAACCCGCATGCCAAGCGTGGCGATTATGGCAAAACCCTTCATGGTTATGAAAACCATGAAGGAGGCCTATGTCCTGCAGTGGGCGTCAAATGGCTGATGATGATAGTTATTAAGTATACTGGCTGATTTCTGAGTGGTTTGGAGGCTTGGTTACGTAATTAGTAATTTAAAATGGCATCTATTTTGACTATTACTTTTAAGGATAGACGTAAATAAAAAAAATAGTTGAGAAATCTTGTTTCGAGTTGAGAAATGCTTTAAAAAAATGCCCGAACAATTAGTACCACCTCTCCGTCTAACAGGACAATGACCCGCAGAAGCGCGGAACTTACGCATCGCTCTGGATGGCTACTAATTGTTTTAATAGATTCGAGTTTGCGTCATATTTTTGAAAAGTGCGTTTTTCGTATTTTAAAGTAGCTATTGTCGGCACGTTTATTTTGCTGTCTTTCAAATTTCAAACCACCTAAAATTAATGCAGTATATTGTATCTTCAGAGGAGATCGTTTTCAGTAACAGAAGTTTCTTCCAGACTCTTTGGGAAAAAAAGCTTATTTTTATTGCATGCAACATGCTTGACATTCAGGCAGTAGTGATGGGGCAAACGATAAAAATCGGTTGACTACCCAAGAGACATTTTGTATAGTATGGTACTCTATGGAGCAGCTGTCGCTAATATTCATTCATTCAAAAAACAAAATTCAAACTGCAACGGTGAATAACAACAATTTCTCCCAAGTTGTGTAGGTAAATTGTTTGTAGTGAAAATGTTACTTTTGTAGTGTGATAAATACGAAACTCGTGTACACTGTACGAGTCGAACTCCATAACTTTTATTTCTAGTCGCCGGAGTACGTGCTCGCTCATTTCCCTTTCCCACTATGATCACGAAATGGAAAACTATTCTTACCAACTGGGTATGTTGCAAACCAAGTTTATTTCTTAATTTGATTTCATTTGAACTCGTTTACTAAGTGTATAAATTCCTTATTTCATATCAGTAATAAGTATCAAGCCACAATCGGACTCAAGTTTCTTTCAAAATCCGGTTCTAGATCTCAGAATAACATTACGAATTCTCGACGCTTTGATCGACCATATCGCCTCCAAACAACTTAAATTTATTCTGCAGATAAACTGCAACCTGAAGGAACCCACCGATGTACCAGAAACCGTGAACCAAGACTCGTTACTCAACATAGTATCCCATTTACACAACAACTGCTTGGACGAATCCAAGTCCTCAATACTGGAAGCGCAAACGTTGGAAGAATTCATTCTTGAGAAGTATCCAGCGTTTCAGTTTGAAAATGGAACCGTGGAGGCTGCAAGTGAGGAGGAGCTTTACACAGTAGCTTCTCTCTTACTGTTCTTTGTCTGTGTGAACTCTAAGGATGCAGACTTGAAGAATGCTATGTGCAGCAAATTAAGCTCTGGCGACCAGGAATTGATACTGAAATACAGCAAATGCCTGCTAGAATGTCCTGCAGTCACTTACAAGGATGTAAAGGCTGCTATTTTAGGTAATCTTTCTTATGTTTATTTGTTGGACTGTCTTGTATTTATTAAGTGTAGAAAAAGAAGACATATATATGTAAACTGACACCTGTACCCCAGATGAGTAGGTAGCATTGTTTTGCACTGGCCACAATCCTGACAAACCTCTTGCTTTATCTACATTCAGTGAAAAAGTATCTTGTTTCTTTTCTCTACCTCAATTTGATAACATTATTTACCAACTTACTAAATGTTGCACTATGTTCCGAGTTTCTTCTAAGACCTTGGATTTGCTGTCTTTCAAAATTCAACTCAGCAGGCCTATATTGAATAATATTGGGCCGCTTAGTTGAAATTTGAAATTAATACAATAACCACAGCTATTGATATGTTAATCAAAAAGAAGAGAAATATTTTGTTGCCTCTAGAGAGTTTCAAAAGCCTTTTTTCGTTGGCATAATAGAGACAATACTTGCATAATGAAACTGCATAGGCCAGGGCTTCCCAAACTTATTTTGGCTCTGATGCCTTTCGGAGGTTCCCATTTCTTTGCATCGCCCCCACCCCCCTCTTTATTTGGCCAAACGGTACCTACTATTATGTAGTTCTACCCTGTAACGGGCCATAACAAACGCCCACCGAGGGTTCTGTACGTACTAAAACGTAGGTACTTACATAATATCATAAATAGTTCAGGAATCTAGTCTCGCTCCTTCTCCCAAGCTTTTCCCCAACTTCAGACTAATTTTGTTATGATTTTATTACAAATGTATTGGTTTCAGATTGTTCCCTGTACTTGTAGTATATGACGATATTACTTGCAAAATTTCATAGTTGTAGGTTAAAGAAAAGTATCCTATAAATTCTGATTCTCTTGAGTGTCGAAATAAATCTTTTTTTTACATTAACTTAGAAACTCTGATTTTTTTCCACAGCTTCAAGGGACTGTAGACCTGAGTATATGATTTAAATTCAACTCGATACTCGACGCGTTCCCGAGATAAAGGGTCTTGACAGACGGACGGACGTACGAAAAACAAAGCGATCCTGTAAGGCTTCCATTTTTTTCCTATTGAGGTATGGAACCCTATGAGTCAACGAGAGTTGGAATAATAAATTAGGGAGGTAAATTAAGCGCGAAGCGTCGTCATCAAAAACAGGCAATCAGTGGATTGCTTGGTGGCACCCCCTGGGTTAATGCCGCGACTCCCCGCGAGGCACTGTTTGGGAAGCCCTGGCTTCGGCAGTTACTGCAGAAAAAGCCTAAAAGTGGCTAAAATTTTAGTGTGAAATTATGAAACTAGCTTTGTATTCCAATAACTACACAGTTATAATAAGCAGTTCCATACATGATACAATGCTATACAAAATACCTGATTGGATATAGCTTTGGTCTGTACCACAGGTCATGACGCTAGCATATATACCTACTTCTCATATTTGTATAGACCTTAAAAGAGAGAAGTAATACCAACACCATACCATAAGCTAAGGTATTTTTTTTTATTTAATTTGGCGCGGACAGAAGTCTTGTAATGAATTACAAATTAAAATAGGTTTCCATTTCAAGCAAGGATTGAGTAGAAATGGACAAAGAAACTGCAGACATAGTCGTTTTAATTAACAGAGCCTACATTCTTGTTCTAAAACCTATAGCTCAAGCATTAAACTGGTTTTAATGCCTATCTTTGCCATCTAAATATTTTTTTATGTCAGCATCATCCGGCCACCGCTGCCCTCTGCTGGCTATAGGCCTTTTCCTCCAAATGCCATCTGTCATGGTCCCTTGCCATCCGCATCCATGTACCTTCCGCCGACTCAACAATATCTTCCAACCATGAGGCTGCTATTCTGCCCACAGACCATCATCCTAGTCTCGTCCTTTTTAATGTTATATAAGCCTTACCCATCCCATTTCTCATCTGTGTTAACAGTGTAATAACAACTTATTGGCCCCCATTTCCACACAGAAGCATGCGGGCGCGAGAACTCGAGTGGCGAGGGCCCCGCCCCGCGCGCAACCGTGGCTGAGACCCCGCCGGCGCTGCGCTCGCTGCACAGCGAGGTGCGAAGATTGCACGCCGCGCTGGACGCGGAGAGATTCGACCGCAACTATTTGCAGGAGGAGCTGGCTCGTACACAGCTCCGGCTCGACAATCTTGGTGAGCCAATAGCCTAGCTGGTAGCCCTATTTAATAATAGCCCGTAGCCATAGTTGCAGTCGCTTCTTGCGCGGCGCTGTGCGTAATGCGAAGATTGCACGCCGCGCTGTACGCGGAGAGATTCGCACGCAACTATCAGCAGGAGGAGCTGGCTTGTACACAGCTCCGGCTCGTCTCAGCCTACCTGCTAGCCCTATTTGATAATAGCCCGTAGCCGAAGCTGCGCTCGCTGCACGGAAGCCACGCTGGACGCGAAAATGTTGCACCTCAACTATCTGCAGGAGGAGCTGGCTCGTTCACAGCTCCGGCTCGACAATCGTGGTGAGTTAACAGCCTAAACACTAGCCCTATTTGATGGTAGGGAAGAACTGGCTTGTATACAGCTCTTAATAACTTGGTCACTGCTGCACTCTGCCTGGTGTGAATGTAGCTATTATGCCTTAGTAGCTGATATTTCAAATGCCAAACTCGCCCATTGCGATGTGGATTAGTACTCAACTCACCAATCAAATTTTTCTCGAGGTTCCACACGATTTCATACACAGAATTCTAAAATTCGATTCGTTCGGCTCGCTTAGATGCGCGTTCACCATTTTATGGAATATGACCATTTTCTTGGTGCCTTTTCACAGGCACGTTTGCCATGCTATGCTCTACCTTATTACATACTAATAAGAACCATATTTTCACCAGCCAAGGAGAAGGAAGACCAGAAGCAGACCATTCTAGCGCTCAAGGCGAAGGTGTCTGAGTGCTGCGGGCAGGAGGACGAGTCACGCTCTGATGGTAGATACTATCTGCACTCAGTCTTAAAATCAAGACATTGTACTAATATAGAATATTCTTTATTCTACAATTAGATTGAAGTAACAGGAAAGAAACTTGAGATTGAAGGAAAAAATGTCAAAGAAAGTTTGTGTAGCAAGCCTGACAATGGGACTCATGTTAAAGGCAATTTAAAAAAATATAAGTATAACTAGCTGAAGCCTTGTTACAATTTTGTATGATTATTTTGTGAAGTACCATAGAAAAAAAGTACTTTCTGGTTTTCCCGGATTTCCACTTTTCCGAGCCACTCTTCCGATTATTCATTCCCTAAAAGTTGGTCCGGACATTAAAAAAAGCCAAATCTTTCCAGCTGGTCTCCTTACCAACAGCACGCCGAAAACGGCCATAGATTTTTGGTGTATAGGTTCTCGGTTGTGGGTCCTAAACATAACTATTTACATAATTGAGAATGTAGAAAGACACTATTTGCAACACTGGTCTGAAAAAGAAGATTTCAATTTCTTTTCATTCGTATCACTAGTACACTTCATAGAGCCTCTTAATTTTTATTTGCTTACATAGACTGTCACTAGAGTTGAGTATAGTATGTCTTTGATTAAATTGTAAAATGTAACAAAACTAACATTAACGGTAAGCGCCTAGTAATCATAATGTCAAACCTTCACCTGGTTAACACCGCACAGATTTACGTCTAGTGTGGTAATCAACGCAAACTATGCTTGTAATGTCTTTCTTTTTAATAAAACATTTTGTATTTGTATTTTGTAGTAAATCATTGGTACTATATGCTGGAATTTGTACCCACGACCTCTCGAATTTGAGGCCCAATAAAAAACAATGGGTTTCTAAAATATCAAAAAAAAGGTTAGCTCGCAATGCATGCGTAAGTTTCTGCGTTCTTATGACACGAAATATCAAGTACCTAATTTTCTGCGTTCTTATGATAAGTAGGCTGTTATAAATCAAAATTTCAGTGCGCAATATATCTTTTTCTAATAACTTGAAGATTTCTTTAAGGTTCTGGATCAGCAGTCCACCGTGGCGCTACCAACGCTGTTATTTCATTTATTGATTTTCAACGTCCAGGCTCCAGCGGCGACGCAGCTACCGGAAAACTGCGGCGGCAAATCGACGAGTTGGAGCAAAAGTTGGCCGATACTATGGCCCAGCTCGATGACCTGGCGTATGAGCGGGACGCCTATAAAACTAAGGTGCGTTGGTGACATTGCACTGAATGGGTTCCATTAGTCCTCAGGTATCAAGACAGCCGGCCAAATAAACTACTGTCACGACGATACTTTGTCAGCAGAGTTTGTCGACATCGGCTGGTTGCCTCTACAAGAATTGTTTAGTAACATTTGCACGGATAACTTTAGCACGGACGGTAAATATCATCATCAGCCATTTGACGCCCACTGCTGGACATAAGCCTCTCTCACGGTTTTCCTAACCATGAGGGGTTTTGCCATAATCGCCACGCTTGGCAGGCGGGTTGGCGATCGCAGTATGCGGTTGGAATCTCAGGAAGACGCTGCTGCCCGTCTCCTGGTAATTGATTTCCTTAGTCGCCTTCTACGACATCCACGGAAGGAAATGGAGTGACGCTATTCTTAATCCAGCGCCACACGGAGAGGCACGGTAGCATGGACGGTAAGTATAAATCAGTTTAAACAAAAGTTTAACTTCGAAAGTTCCTCAAGTTCCATGAGTTCCAGGTCCACTTACCTGTAGTTTATTGTTTGATGTTTTTATTGTACTACCAAAGCTCTAAATCACTTGTAATTATTTTTCTGGTTGTGAAATAAAGGGCTCTCTACCTATCTATTCCATGTTTGTGATGTCCTTGCCCGGTTACTACCGCACGGGGTATCCAGCACAAAAGATTGTGTTGTGTGGAAGTTATATTTATCTATCTTTCCACCCCAGGCAGAGGAGCTAAAACGCGAACGCGACAAATGCTTCGAGTTCGGACAACAAGAGTCCTCCAACGCTGTGCGTCTCGCCGATCAGCTAGAGGACGAGAGACGAGCCGTCGAGTCACTAAAGGAACTAGTGGCCGAGTTGCGGCAACATAACAGACGCAACGGTCTGGACGGTAGCCAGCTAGAGTGCGACGAGGCGGACGCTAGCGCTCTCTCGCTCCCGCATAACGTCTGTAAGTATCTAACTTGCTAGATAGCTTTAGGACGAAGACGCGCCGTCGAAGCTAGTGACTGAGTAGCGGATAAACGGCTTGACAACAAAGTTGCTTGTTGTTACGCTGCTAGCACTGGACCCTGCTAGAATGCGACTAGACCGACGTCCCCACTTGGACCGGTCGTTCGTTGCGTGGACCGCCTCGTGGACTTAACTGCCAGAGGACAAGGGACGAGCCGTCGTGTCACTCAAGGAACTAGTGGCCGCGGCAGCCTAACAGACACAATGATCTGGGAAGGTAGCTAGTTAGAGTGCGACGAGGCTGACGCTAGCGCTCTCTCGCTCTCGCATAACATCTGTAACTATGTATCTAACTTGCTAGATAGCTATAGGGCTGACGAACCCTCGAGTCTCTCAAGGAACTAGTAGTTGAGTTGTGGTAAACGTAACAGACACAATGGTCAGGAGATGAGTCTACTAAATGCACTGTTTTGATACAGTGTGCATTTAGTTCGATAGAGTGATATAAGTACGATGACAGCTGTTTTATTGGCACTGTAGTCTACTAACAATTAGCATTTTAATGGTATAACCTGTGAAAGCTCATACCGGTAGGTTATATAATAGAATTCTATTTCTTCTCGGCGGCGTCTCAGCGATGCGATCTTCGCGCGTGGCGTCTATTTAATTCGCACCGGTTTAAAATTTAATGAAATGTTACAGTGCAATGCGATTGTTCAGTAGAGAACAAAATAGTGTCAAATCCATGACACTGCCGTGCTTTCACTATTTTGAACAATCATTAAAAATTATAGAATATGCGAGCGAGGCAGATGCCAGACGTAACAGCAGCCCTTAAGAGTTACATTCCCTTGCAGCTCTGTGCAACGAGGCGTGTGCTAATGTAGTGGAGGTGCAACTGGGTGAGGAGCGCGCCAGAGTTGCCGAACTGACGAAGCACATTCAAAATCTGCAGGTGTGTGGTAGAATAGGATATTATTTACGCATTGCGTATTATTATTTAGAATATGTGCTACGCTATACTTTTAATTTTTCAAAAGCAGGGACGCTCATTGTTACATGATTAACCCATTTGCCCTTTATGTTAGATTCAAAGGCTTCCATTAGAATCAAAGAAGGAAAATAAAGATAATTAGATGTTTCATTCATATGAGATGTTAATGTTGGAACTAATCTAAGATTCTTGAATTAGGCTCAATCTTTACTAACTATTCTGTACCCTATCCCTATCTAGGACCAAGTAACCGAACTGAACCAGAGAACCGAAGAAGAGAAGCTGTCTCTACAAAAGATCATCTCCGATAAAGACGAAGACATCCTTAACCTGAAACACAGAATAAATGAAGGCATAGAAGAGTCCAACCATATCAAAGCCCACCTTGGTAACGAAATTACAAAGCTGATCAATGATGTAAACGAACTTGAGCAAAAGATTAGACATAACAACGAGCATTATTCCAGAACCATCGAAGGGAAAATGCGCGAAGTGCAAACATTGCAAGAAGAAAAGCTATCATTACTACAAAGTCTCTCTGACGAGACAACGAAGCTGGATAACGTCATCAAAGATCAAGAGAACACCATACAGATTCTCAGAGCAGATTTAAATGCGGAGAAGAACTCTAAACAACGGCTCAGAGAAGATTATGAAGCTCAAGTCATGGAACTAAAAGAAAAAGTACTGAATAGAAACAATGAATTGGTCGAACTGCAAAATAACGCGTCGAAGAACAGTGAGACGATAGAAGCTCTGCACTTTGAAGTTAGAAAAGAAAGAGAAAACTTACAGATGCTCACAACAGAGTTGCATAATCGAACAACTCTATTTAATGCTCGATTAACACAGATAGAAGATGCTTACAAATTAAAGATAGAAGAAGTTCAAGAGTTACAGAGTCAATTAGAACAAAAAGATAAGCTTATTCAAGACCTGGAGAAAAACAATACTGAAACTCAACAAGCACTGAAAGAAACTGAAGCCAGATTGACTGGAGAGACCCAAACTCGTGACGAATCTATTCAAGCTTACAAAAAACAAATTAATACTCTGAAAAAAACAATCAAAGAGAAGGAACAGGCCCTTACTCGTAACATAGATGAAAGGAAATCAGCTATAGCTGAGATGACTCAAGACATACAAACTCGTGATGATACCATTAACGCTTTCAAAACAGAGATTGAAACTCTGAATAAAACAATTAAAGAACAGGATCAGACCCTTACTCAAAAGATACAAAAAAAGGAAGCAGCGATAGCTCAGCTGACTCACGACAACCAAACTAGAGATAATACCATTAAAACTTTCGAAAAGGAGATTGAAACTCTGAATAAAACTTTAAAAGAACAGGAACTATCCCTTACTCAAAAGATTAATGAGGAGGAGGTAGCCATAGCTCAGATGACTCACGATATCCAAACTCGAGATGATACCATTAAAGCTTTCGAAAAGGAGATTGAAACTCTGAATAAAACTATTAAAGAACAGGATCAGACCCTTACTCAAAAGATACAAGAAAAGGAGGCAGCGATAGCTCAGCTGACTCACGACAACCAAACTCAAGATAATACCATTAAAGCTTTCGAAAAGGAGATTAAAGAACAGGAAGTATCCCTTACTCAAAAGATTCATGACGAGGAGGTAGCCATAGCTCAGATGACTCGCGATATCCAAACTCGAGATGATACCATTAAAGCTTTCGAAAAGGAGATTGAAACTCTGAAGAAAACTATTAAAGAACAAGACCAGACCCTTACTCAAAAGATACAAGAAAATGAGGCAGCAATAGCTCAGCTGACTCACGACATCCAAACTCGAGATAATACCATTAAAGCTTTCGAAAAGGACATTGAAACTCTGAATAAAATTATTAAAGAACAGGAACAATCCCTTACTCAAAAGATTCATGACAAGGAGGTAGCCATAGCTCAGATGACTCACGATATCCAAACTCGAGATGATACCATTAAAGCTTTCGAAAAGGAGATTGAAACTCTGAATAAAACTATTAAAGAACAGGATCAGACCCTTACTCAAAAGATACAAGAAAAGGAGGCAGCGATAGCTCAGCTGACTCACGACAACCAAACTCAAGATAATACCATTAAAGCTTTCGAAAAGGAGATTAAAGAACAGGAAGTATCCCTTACTCAAAAGATTCATGACGAGGAGGTAGCCATAGCTCAGATGACTCGCGATATCCAAACTCGAGATGATACCATTAAAGCTTTCGAAAAGGAGATTGAAACTCTGAAGAAAACTATTAAAGAACAAGACCAGACCCTTACTCAAAAGATACAAGAAAATGAGGCAGCAATAGCTCAGCTGACTCACGACATCCAAACTCGAGATAATACCATTAAAGCTTTCGAAAAGGACATTGAAACTCTGAATAAAATTATTAAAGAACAGGAACAATCCCTTACTCAAAAGATTCATGACAAGGAGGCAGCCATAGCTCAGATGACTCATGAGATCCAAGAACGTAATTCCACCATAGCATCTTATGAAAAAGACATCGAAAATCTGAACAACACTATTTTTAAACAAAAAGATAACCTCACGCGTCAGATAAAGGAAAAAGCGGCCGATATAAATCTACTACAAGTTCAATTGACTCAAGAAGTCAAATCTTGCGAGCAAGAAATTGTCAGTCTCCACAACAAAATCAAAGAACAGGAAGAGGCGCTGACACACAAAATTAACGAAAAAGAGGCAACTATAGCCCTGCTACAGATGCAGCTACAATCAGAGATTACATTCCGGAACCATCATCAGCGGGAAATGGGAGAACTACAGAAAGCCCGAGATTCTTTAATAGCCGAAGTGGAAAAACTCAGCGAGGAATTCACACAGCTGAACCAAGAAACTCAGCAAAAGAACAGAATAATTGAAGCAATGGACTCGTACTTACACGAGGAGAAAACAGCCCGAGCGAAGTTGGCGCAAGAATACGACGAATTGAAGGAGTGTTTCCGGAAGCTGCAAGAGCAGTTTGCGAATAAATGTCTCGAGAACGATGAGATGGTCGAAAGTGTAAAAAGTAAACTGACAGCTGAAGTGGCTGAGAGGGAGCGAATGTCTGCGCAAGTGGATTCGATGAAAGTAGAACGTGATGTAAACGCCAATGAGATTCTGGTGCTTCAGAAGAGTAACAACAAACTATCTGAAGATGTTTCGGGCAAGGAAGCAGGTAAATATGGGTTAATGATTGATATTAGGTAATTGTAAATTAAACTCGGCTAAGCTCGACTATCACGGAGTCAGTTTGTAAGCCTTAATCGAAAAAATAGCTTGAGTATTATTTGTCCTCTATTATCAATTTAAGGTTCACGATGTTTAAAACAATTTTGTTCGAAAACCTGTTGTAGAACCAAAGGTCTAGCTAGTAATTGTGTATTTCATAAATAGTTTGGACCAACTATGCCATTAAAACTAAGAAAACATTCCCTTCCAGTGATACGAAAGCTTGAGCAAGACCTCAGTGAATTAACCGACAAATACAAAAACCTGAGCAATGACTTTGACAGAGAAACTTCAAAGCTAATGACTCGCTTGATCGAAACTGAGCGTATTCTCAAAGAACTACGCTCTAAGTCTAACAAAATTATTGAGAACAAATCCCTAGAAGTGCAGACGCTTAGAATCGAAATAGAAAATCTTCAAAAGCTCAGGAACGTTGACAGGGAAGCTACAGAAGTGATCCAATTGGAGAAAGAGTCGTTGGTTTCCAAGTTACACGAACAAGCTACCTACCAGCAAATTTTGGAAGAGGATTATATGAGACAGTGTAAGGCTGTCGACGAGATTACAGCTCAGTTGAGTAAGGAGTTGGCTCATGAGAAGTCCCATCTATGTACCTTGGTCGAGAAAGTAAAGGATTACAGTAAAGGTAAGAAAAATAATACACATTGTATTACAAGTTACGGTATTTGCTTATAGTTTAATATGATATGTATTGAAAGTCGCTTGCCTTTCCGTCTTCTACAAGATGTATTTTGGAGTGTGCACAGGGGCTGCATGAACTTATAACCCCATCCCCGTTTTTCATCGGACAACCAGACGGGGGGCTCATATGCCCGCATCTGTCGTGGATATTCCGCGTATTCGCACCAAGCGATTCTCGAATTATTTTATATCAAGAACGGCAAAGATGTGGAACGCGTTGCCGTCGTCGGTTTTTCCAGACATATAAAGCTCGGGTGTCTTTAAAACTAGAGTCAACCGGCATTTAACAGGTAAACACGTATCATCTTAGACCCCGTCTTCGTTCACCATGAGGCGTGACTGGGGTCAAGGGTCAACCTGTCCTAATTAAAAAAAAAGTCTATTTTTTGAAGGCACAGGCCAGGAGCTTACCATCCTCAGTCCTAACCTTGAAAATAGCAATGATTTTCTATTGTTATTTTCAAGGTCAGGACTTAAGAGGCTAATCACCCGCCATGAATTGTGGATTTCAAGATCTAAGGTATGTGAACATCTCAGACATTCTGGTTTCCTCACGAAATTTTCCTTTAGGGTCAGCGAGTGGTTTTGGTACTATAAATTCACAAAACTACGTAACTTGGAAACAAAGTCATTTGTACATGCCGGAATCGATCCAGGCCCTCTCGGATGTGAGGCAAGTGTTTCACCGATGCTCTGTCACCGCCGTCTGTAGATATCTGTCTATCTAGATAGAGAAAGAAAGAAAGAGGATATTTATTTAAATTGTCACAGAAACACTTTATTCTACATAAAAATGGAAATTACACAGATATTTCTACATCTCGTCTGTATCTACATTATTTTCAGACGTTGTGTCATTGGAGGAGCAACTGGCCGAGAAAACGATAGCCTACGACAAGTTAGTCGCACAGAAAGAGGCCGAAATTGAAAAATTGACGAAAGAGATCGCTGATATTTCCTCTAGGAACGGCAGCCTAAGCGAGGAGTTCAACAAAGAAATACAAAGCAAGTCCATTGCCGTCGAAGCCCTTCAGAAGGAGAACGAGAAACTTCTCTACACAATAGAAGAGGATAACAGCACCCACGAAGTGTTGCTGACAGAAAAGGACAAAGCTATCGAAAACCTAGAGCAACATCTCAATAACACTACAAAACAACTGGCGACTCTACAGTCTGATTTCGAGGAACAAAACTTTTTATGGGAGAAGTCAAAGCTGGAACTGAAGGAGAGCTTACTTGCTAAAGATAATCAGATTTCCAAAGTGTATAAGCAACTTACTGAGACTAAAGAAAGTCTTGAAAAGGCTACAGATGATTTCAAACAGGAGAAAGAAAATCTTAATGCCCAAATAGTTTCTGTGAAAAAAGATCTTGATAAAGCTAGAGATGACTTCACACAAGAGAAACAATACCTAAATGCCCAAATAGAAGATCTGAAAAAAGACAAAGAAGTATCCATAATAAAACTTAGGAAAGAAGCTGAGTTCTTGGAACAAGCGGTCGCTATCGAATCTAATAACGTTAAAGAGATTATCCATCAAAAAGAGGTCTTGGAAGACCAACTAGCCGAAGAAAAAGGCATGGTTGAGACCTTACAATCGGAAAAAGATATGCTTTCTAAACTCACAGAAGAAAAGAACGGATACATCAATTTGTTGGAAATCGCGAAGCATGATTTGGAGGTAACAAACAGTGAAATGAATCAATACTTAATCGCTGAGAAGAAAGCTAAAGAGCAACTCTCAGAGAAACTGTCTTCAGAAATAGCCGAGAAAGAAATCCTCATTGAGGAAAAGGAGATACTAAGTCAGCAGCTTATTGAAGAGAAATCCTTCAAAGATTTGTTACAGAACGAAAAGAAAATGCTACTTCAGGAAAATTACACTTTAATGAATGACAAAGACAATTTGCAAATGCAGCTAATTGACTTAAAAAATAAATACCAAGAAAGCGAATTGGAGAAGGAGGTACTACTAAAGGAGTCTGACCATCTTGTGCAACAGATAAGTGAAGAGAAACACACTAAAGAGAAGTTCGTGAAATCAAAGAACAGCTTGGTTAGTCTGAACCAGACGTTGATAAATAAGGTTGCCGACGAGGCGGCAATAAACACCCTTTTGATCCAGGAAAAAGAGTTGCTAATGGCTGAGAAAGAAAGCCTACTGACGTACTTGTCTGAGGAGAAGGCAGCTAAAGACATGGTCGAAAACGAAAAGGAGATTCAAAGAGCGCAGCTGGAAAAACTGAAGCAGAAACAAGCTGAGGTTTTGAACTCGAACTTGGAGGATATGAAAAAGGCCAGCGAAGAACTGAAGATATTGAAGAAAAATCTAAAAGGTAAGCTCATACTCGGTAACCGATTTGTTGGAAAGGAAGACTTTGGTAGTGATTATTTTTCTTTTATGCCAATGAGAAAGTTTATGCACAATGGGGAATCGATTTTAAAGAAAATAAATCAATGTTAATCGTCCTTAATGGTCTCCTGACAAGTAACTTTTGCTATGGGGATTATTATTATCATCTGCTCCTCTTCCATACCTACTAAATTCAACTTCTCTTACGACACAATTGTATTGTGTGGGACAGATGATTTTTTGCGCGCTTTCCAAGTGCACTTCTTAGGAAAAGTTTTCCGTATTTATAGAAGATAAGTTTATCGTTACACTCTGTTACTTGCGCTTTGTTTTATCTAGTCCTATTTATTTCTTGGCCTCTTCAAAATTCTTCTTTCATTTCGATTCATTCGTTGCGGCTTTCTTTCAGATGCCTTCCCCATCTTCTCGACTTCTCCCACTACAATCCTATATCTTTTTTGGCCCACCCCTCGGTTTGTTTTGCTGTGGAACACAAATGGGTTGAAATTAATATCATTTTTTCCGCTCCATTTCATCCGTATTTATTTATTCCTTAGCAGATTATGTTTAAACCCATCGAACTTTCAGAAAAATGCAACGTTACCGAGGGTCTCACCAAAACCCTTAACGCAGGCCTAGGAAAACTGCTAAGCCGTTTCCAAAAAGAGCCCATACAAAATGAGCTCTTGAAGAAACTCATCACCGTTGACAATATAGACGAGATACAATTGAATCAGCAGTGCGATCTGCTCATAAGCATCGCTGAAACGCTCACCACAGAACTGGGACTCAGGAGGAACTTGGAGAAAGCACTCGAGCAGGAAAACTCAGCAATGAGCGAGCTAAGAGAAATGTTAAAGGAGAAAGAAATGCAGTTACATGAGTCGCGGACAGAATACAAGAAACTGGAGCAGAGCTTGAGCGATTTGAGGACAGGTATGTTGTTTTCACACCTGCTATTCAGAAAAGATCCCTTGATTCCCTCAAATGAGGGATCAAAGTTGTACTTTTCTTCCCTGTTATTCTAGTTTATTTTTATTGCCCTCAGCATGATCCGTGTGCAGATTTTCACAAAATGTAATTCCAATTCGATTTTTATTTTGTTGCAATCGATCATAATTGTCTTCCACGGCACATAAATAATTTTTCCTTATAGCAGGTGTGAAAAGCAGTATGTGTCACTCGGTAGCAAAATTATTTCCGTCTTGGGCGTAAACACTTGAATCCCTCGCTACGCTCAAGATTCTACTTTAGAATTCCTCGCTACGCTCGGGATTCTATTGTAGAATCTTTCGCTTCACTCAGGATTCAATATACCGCCCTCGCCGTAAATATATTATTTTGCTCCCTTGAGACACAATCTACTATTTTCTATTGGATTTTCTATTGGATTTTCTAATACCCATGTTCAGAGGTCTTTTGTCGGAGTGGTAATTTATTTTGTCGAAGTACCTTACGTTCGTTGAGTTCTTGATAAAGGCACATTCTCTGAATCTCAGCAATGCTTTTCTATGTGTCGCTGGCAGGATGTATTAAAATAAAGAGAGAAACAATTTTTACCAAGATTACATTAGATTGTTTTTACCTCAGATCTCTTTTCACTTTGATGAAGGTAATGGTCCAACAATGTTGTGTATCAGTTATATGTCGCAGAATTGTGCAACTTTGTTTAATTTTTATTCTTGTTTTGCTGTGGTGGCAGCACTTCATAGTGGCTTTATGGTGCGCTACAACTACAAGGTAACTGTTAAAACCTTATGTATACTGTTCTAATCTAACAGAATCAGTCCTGCAACGCGAGACTCTAACCAGCAATCTTGCCGATAAGACCACGCTTATCCAGAGTCTCGAGCGCGAGAACAAATCGCTCAACTCAGAAATCAACGACGTAAAACTCCAACTGGAGCTGAAGGTCCATTCTCTCAAGGAGAAATTGGCCGATACAGAGGTGGTAACCGATAAACTGAAGCGGATGTACGAGTGTCAGATAGAGAATTTGAATCTGATGGCGGATAAGTTGACGAACTATTTGAAGGGTAAGACAGTGGAGCTTGAGGCGGCTCGAAGGGAGAAAGAGAAGTTGCAGAGGATTATAGATGAGAATAACGCAGGTAAGGATGACCTCGTTTTATTGGTATGTTTGGATGAACAAAAGCTTTAATGCCATGTTAATTATTAGAAAAACAATTTCAGAGATTAACTCCATCTAAGAAATATGTTTGCTCTGAGTGCCCATTTCACAATTTTGTGTAGGTAGGAGTTCTATCAAGTATATACAGATTTTTTTCTTGGACCATTGGGTCCTGGAATCAAACTATTCCAAATTATTAGTTAAGTCAGATTTTCTTCAAACTTGCTTATGTTTCGAATCATTAATTCAGTTTATTTATTTGTGGAAAATACAGGAACAGATAATAAATATTTTATGTTTTAAAATGATAGCTTAGATTGTCTTTTGCCTCAGCGATAAAAACACTAGAAGAATCTGTCAAGAGTCACAAGCAAACCGAAGAGAAGTTAATCACCGACTTTGAATCCGAGCGCGCCGTATTGAAAAACATGGTCACAGTCACCGAGTCTGTAATGGAGGACCAAAAAGCCGGTTTCGAGAAGCTTCTAGCAGACAACGCTAAGATAACTAAAAGCCTAGAAGAAGATAACGCATCTCTAAAGAAACAAGTCGAAAATGAAAAACAGAACGCTCGAGTCCTTCTGCAGGAGAAAGACTCTGCTTTTGAGACTTTGTTCAAGGAATTAACTGAACTGAGAAGTGAGAAGGAGGAATTACAAAAGGAAGTGGAGAGTTTGAAGAGCGAGGTTCTCGACAAAGTGACTAGGATCGAGACTGCGGAAGAAAACAAGAAAGGACTTACTGAAACTTTGGACAAGAATTGCAAAGGTAAGGTAAAACCAGGGTTATAAAATATCCGATATTTATTATAAGTTTCAAAATATGTATTTATAATATATATATTATCTATCCGATATATATAAAAAAAATTATATATCCATTTCGTATGACAGCCATATTATTATTATTTTATTGCATTATTTATGTTTGAGACCCGTTACACCATAGTGGATTAATTTCAGCAAGTGTTTGATGATCGACACTATCAAACGCTTTCGAGAGGTCACAGAACACCAATGGCGTCCTCTGATCCAGTCCATGCACTAATAGTAGTTTATGATACTGTTGCATAATAAGGGTTCTTATAACACGAGTGTGTTTTTTTATAGTATCACACGAGTGTTATTAGGTTGTATAGGTGTATCGTTATGATTAAAAAATTATATTATGATACAGGTGTCCATACAAGACCTGTATCGTAATAATACTTTTATTTTTTTATGCTGGCCTATGCATAATGTTTGTCGTAAGAGTTTTGTTTTCAGTTTTATAATCTTTGTATTATAGTATCAGAGTAGATTTTGACACCTGCATCAGTGTTGCACCATCCTTTTCTGAAACCGTATTGATGCAGAAGGTTGTTAATGTTAAAATGAGCTAACATCTGATTAAGATATATAATCAGGTTATAAGTATATATAACCAGCAAATTCAACTGCTGCTGTGGTGTTTTTTATTATAAATTACATTGTAGTGTAATTTGATATACATCGGATCTATATCGGATATATATCATGATGTATATCCATTGATATAATATATCCTCGAACTCTGGCTAAAACTGACTTACAAGCTGTACGAAAATGCAGCAAAATTTTGTCCTGAATATTAACACTAATTATATAAAAAGGTAAAGTTTGTAAGCGTGGATGTAGAAAGTAATCACCGAAACTACTCAACCGATTTAAAAAATTATTTCGCCAATACTTAGAATGAACCTTCAGGATGGCGTCGGCTGTATGTTATCGCTGAATTCACTTGGACAAAGCCGCGGGCACAGCTAGTAGCCAATAATTTTAATTATGTATTTTCAACCAGTTACTTCATTGAAATTTACATAAAATATCTAGTTTGTAAGTCTCTTCGGACAAAAGTAGATGTTGGGAATATATTGGGAAAAAGATAAGGGCTTTAAAGTAGAAGTGCGCAGTACATTCGGACTGACGATATGTGGACGAAGACAACAACGGAATGCCAACGACGAAAGGGGAAACGATTAGACGGCAGGCCACCAGCCACATGTATCAGCCTATATACGTCCCACTGTAGGAGTCAGACCTCTCAGAGAGAGCAAAGGCTTAATCAACACGCGTGCCCACCGCGGATTCGCAACTTCAAGCGCCGAGGTATGTGAATACCTCAGACGAGACGCTCCGGTTTCCTTACGATGTTTTCCTTCACTGTTAGCGAGTGGTATTGCTACTATAACTTCACAAATGTACGTAACTTAGAAAACAAAGTCATTGGCACATGCCGGGATTCGAACCCACGACCTCCCGAATGAGAAGCCGGCGTTCTACGGTTTCGCTACCAGCCACATGGTCCGGCGATATAGCTCGAGTAGCCGGCAAACAGTAGTTGCGTATGGCACAGGACCATGGGAAGTGGCGTGAACGTAAAGTGGCCCACACCCAGCAGTGGGTGTAAAAGGGGTGATGATCGTGACTGAATAATTGAAAGTGTCATTTATAGTACAGTCATTTTCTCAGTTACGTCTTCTGCAGTTATTACTTTCGTTTCAGAACTAGCCAACATGAGTGAGAAATTACACGACGCATTCGCCGAAAAAGAAGAACTACTAACAGCGTTGCGAAACGCGGAGATCGAGTATACAGACAAGTTACAGAACAGGGAAATTGAATTCAACAACCAATTCAAAGAACAAGAGGAGAAACGCCAAGAATTAGAAGAGTTGCTCAAAGAAAGGGAACTTAAAATAGAAGAGTTAAATCACAAAGCTGCAGCTGTTGAAAATAAGATGAAATTATGCCACGAGGAAACTGAACAATTGACGAATCTTAAATGTAACATAGAAAAAGAGAAAACGGAATTGGAGCAAAAGTATGAGCAATTTAAAGCCTTAAACGAGACTAGTAATCAAAAAGACAGCGAAGAAATCAACAGACTCAGGGAAGAGAAGACGCAACTGGTAAAGATTGTCGAGGAAAACAAGTCTGGTAAGATGAATCAACTCTTCTTCTATGTATGATTCAAACAGCAGTAGGTAAGAATTTGAGATAAAGTCAAATAAAAATTGTGTTATTAAAACCTGTCTAGGTTTATACCTATATGTTAGGGTTCCGTACCCAAAGGGTAGGGGACCCTATTACTAGGGCTCCGCTGTCCGTTCGTCCGTCTGTCTGTCTGTCTGTCTGTCACTAGGCTGTATCTCATGTCTCTCTATCACAATAGCTACACAGTTAACTGTTGCCGCTGTAACAAAAAATACTAAAAATATTTAAGGGGGGCTCCCATACAACAAACGTGCCGTTTTTTTGCTCGATATTAATAACAGCAACAGGTAGACACTTGAAATATTCAAATGTTGCATAGATAATGGTACGGAACCCTTCGTGCGCGAATCCGTCTAGCGTCTAGCAGTTGGCCGGTTTTTTATCTATGTATATTATTGCCCTGCGTGTAACGACAACTGCGTACGTGCATGCAACGGCTAATGAATATTGATGAAGCGAAAGAGATCTGCCAGGATCGTGGCAAGTGGCAGACCCTTGTCTCTGCCTACCCTCCGGGATACAGGCGTGAGTTTATGAATGTATGTATAACTGCCCCGTATTTTATTTACTTCTATAAAAGTGAAGAAGTTTTTACTTTAGCAGTAAAACTTTCTTCCTAGAATCTTGCTTTATAACTATCCATTTGTCCTATTTCAGTGATAACCAATCTCGATCAGCTAATAAAGCACGAGTTAGAGCAAAACCAACAGCTGAGAGAGCAAACTGCGCAGGAGAAACTCAAGTTGTTCAACAAATGCTCAATCTTAGAACAATACCAACAGAAAGCCGAGAAGGAAATCGATGAAAAACGCAAAGAAGTGTCTACTATGAACGCGGAGATCAAGACTCTAAAATCCATTTTAGAGAATTCCGATATGGAAGAAAAGTTAATAGAAAAAGACAGGGTAATTGATACAGTGACTAAAGATCTCGTTCAAGAGAAGAATTTACGCGCGAATAGTGAGAAAGAGTTGGAAATGAAGACGGCAGCGTTGGAAGTGAAAAGTGCAGAGCTGGGCAGAGCTAAAGATGAGGTGTTGAAGCTAATGAGTGAGCGAGAAGGCTTATTGGCTCTCAGGAAGGCCAATGAGGAACTGTTCAAGTCAGTTAGCCAGAGGGAGACATGTAAGTTCAATTGTTTCTTACAAGTTAGAATGGCTCCTTGGAAATCTACCTATTTGATAGAAATTACAGAACATTGCAAAACAAGTTATTTTATTACAAAGACCATGAGGGGTTTTGCCATAATCGCCACGCTTTTCACGCGGGTTGGCGATCGCAGTATGTGGTTGGAATCTCAGGAAGACGCTGCTGCCCGTCTCCTGGTAATTGATTTCCTTAGTCGTCTTCTACGAGGCCTATGTCCTGCAGTGGGCGTCAAATGGCTGATGATGCTGATGATGATGATGATGATGATGATGATGATGATGATGATGATGATGACAAAGACCATGACATCTCTAGTTTTTCTGTTAACATTTTCCTACTTTAGGACCATGAAGATTTCAGGATGTTCAGTAATTTTTGTCACTGTAGGCTTTGTTAGGCATTTTCCTTGCCTATTTAACGTTCAACATTTTTCTCGCAGTGCTCACAACCATCCAAGAAAAGGCCGCGCCGGGTATGACGAAGCAACACGGCGACTCCCATCAGGTAGCTATGTCACCCGACACTACACACACCTCCCCTGAGACCACTAAAACCATCGTAGACTTAGAGACAATCATCCACGACAAGAACAGAACCATCACGGCACTGCAGAGCGATGTTACCTACCTCAAAACTCAGATCAAAGACTCCGAGACGAAAATGGAGCATCTCAACAACGAACTGGAGATCAGTAAGGAAACTTGCACGCAACTGTCCAATCAGTTGAAAAAAGTCGTGCTTCAAAAGAACGAAGAGATCGCCGACTTGAAGAAGCAAGTCTCCAAAATGTCGGTGACGGAGAATCGCGCCAGTCAAATCATAAAAGTCTCGGCTAAGTACCAGACTATTATACTCAAGCGTATAGCCGAAATCAAGTCCAATACAGTATTAAAAGAATTGACTAACTTTGGCAACGCAGCCAATGTTGACAACGAGTTGAGACGAAGCATAGCCGGTAGCGTGACGATGGAGGACTTGGAAAACTTCCTTGAAACTACCGACCGACATCTGAAACGGTGCTCGGAGAAGCAAATAGCGCTGCAGAAAGAGAGAGACAGACTGTCCGAGGTGAACAAGATAAACGAGTCTGAAATAATCAACCTGAAGAAGTTCCTCACGGAAATGTCAGTTAGCTTTAAGACGTTCGTGTCTGTGAAGGACGTTTACGCGCAACGCTTGAGCCGTATCGTTTCTCTACAGAGAACTGTAAGGCGAGAGATACTGAATCTCGACGGGAAAATAACGGACGCAGCTATGTGTCACCTAGAGAGGGGTTACACAGCGGTGATGCAGGACTTAGCCGAATGCGCTATGAACTTAGAACGTTGGGTCGAGCGATCCATAAGTAGGACGATATCGGCCGAGAAGATAAAGCAAGCCTTCGCGAGCGAGTTAGACCGCGCTTCGATGGCTTGCGGCTCGTTCCAGAACGCCGGCTTGGAGGTACAGCTGGATGAGTTGGAAGCGTCGTTCAAGAAGCTTCTAGAAGAGGTTTCGAGGGCGCCGCGTGGCGAGGGAGCGAAGGATGCTCAGGCTGTCACAGTGATGGAGGTCCGCGCCGAGTACGAAGACAAGCTCAATAGAATGAAGTCGAAAATGGTCAGTATAACCGTAGTGTTATTGATATTGTTGTACCAAATAGTGTGGTGGGGCTACCTCCATATGGATGGTTGAGTTTTCGGTATTGCTTTCGCGTTTCTTTTTTATTGTATTTTTTTTCTGTTGACTATTTTGCAATTTTGTTTTTGTATTCCACTGTTATGTATGACTGCAAGTCAAAGATAAAATTCTTTTATATTTATCTCCTCTAAATTATTTGTACAATAAAGGATGTTTTAATGGATGCTCTCTTGTTTTATTTATGTCTGTAGAAAGCATGGAAGTGGATTTCTTTTAGTTTTCAAGTGTTCATTAAAACATCACCTTAGCAGTAGAATTTAAAAGGTAACATAATTATTATATTGCATGTGTTTTTTAGCATGACCCACGCCATCCGCATGAAACCTTAGCTTGCATTGGCATATTCTTTCTAACCCTTGTCTAAGATCAAGCTTTGATGACCATGCAGAACAAAATTTTTTTTTTAAATGTATCTGGCGTCATCGGTGATCGGATTTAGGTGAATATAAACACCTACAGTTGGCGAGGATACATAACATGGAGCTCTTAAAACCACCAAATCTATTCATTTAGTTTTGTTGAATCAAAGAAACTGCATTGCATATTAAATTGGTCACTGCAGGCTAGCCTAACATAGATTTCACAACCAATCAGAGCGGTATGATGGTGGATTCGACAGCTCCACGTCATGTATCCTCGCAAGTTGTAGGAATTTATAATCTGATTAAGGGCTCCAGGGAGTAACGCTCGCGCCACCGAGGAAAAAAAAAATCATCTTTTTTACAGATCGAATTTGCAAAGTGTCTCTCAATCATGTTAAAAGTTTTTATCTACACTCATATCATAATCTTCAAATTGAGAATTCAAAGGTAAACACATATTGACAGGCTTAAAACAATACATAACTTTAAAGAAAAAAAAAAAAGTGTAATATAAAGTTACATTAAAGGTCAGATTTTTTACTTTATGTTACAGTTATTTTTTTTAAAGTGTTGCTGTGATCACGGAACAAAACTTGTTTTTTTTTAATGTCAAAAGTTGACTCTATAAAAAACCTAATTTCATTTTCGTGGTACCAAAAGTGCAACTAAAAATACCTAAAATTGCGCGCGCAAAACTGAGTGCAGACGATTGAATGTCAAGATACTTTTGTCGAAATTGCGCCATTTTGTTTCAAAAATTTCATTATGAGTGTAGATAAAGTAGTGTATAAGACTGCACATAACTTGGTATTAAAACACTCGCGAATGCTATTAAAAAACTCGCCAAGGCTCGTTTTTTAAAATCTCGCTTGTGTTTTAATAACCCTCATTATGTGACAGTCACATAAACTACTATTAAGACCCATGGCCGTGAATGTAAGGCAAAAACCTAGGACTAGACGGCATTAATGCCACAAACGGCATAAACGCTACCTAGTCCCAGGTTCCTGATCCTAGGTTCTTTGTCGTGGGTCCTAAAAATTGAGAGACTGTATTGACACATTTACCAAATTCGATCTGTAAAAAAAAATATGTTTTTTTTTTCCCGGTGGCGCTAGTATTATTCCCTGGATCCCCTTAATGGTCATCATACCCCGACCGAGGCCTTTACTAACAAAATTTTTTACTGTTCTTTAGTAAGTTGAAACACGTCACTAACAGTGCGATGTGGTTTCAGAAACAACTATACCAGGAGCAAATAGCGATATTCCGCGACAAACAAAAGGAAGAGGTCGCTGTCTTGGAGCGGGAACTGCAGAAGGTAAAATTTTCTGAAACGGGTGGTCAATATAAAACGATGTAGGTAGCTTTAACGCAGGGTTTTACTTGGACGTTCTCACAAGAGACAGTTCTTATTTGTGGGCGTGTGGTTGTTAGCGCGAGCCAAAACAGTATGAGGGCTGCAAACCCGAATGCATTTCTTAGAGAAAAACATCGCCAACATAAAACACAGATGCTCGCCTAACGCTCTTATCGTTACTGTTTAGCATATTATTTACAAGTATTTTATTACATTTTATTTATAATTTTATTTCCATCAATTTAATTCATAATTTCTTATGTTTTCCTTGTCCTATGTTATCCGTCAAATGAGAGAGATGAATGGCCGGTTTCACATAGGACGATTATCGCAATGTAAAGACATCGTCGCCGGTGGTTTCATACATTTGTTAGGGCCGTTGTGCGAACTTTGTGTGAACATTATATAAATACTAGTCAAAGCCTCAGATTCTGAAAGAGTGTTCAAATGTAACAAGAGATTAATCTAAGATTAATTCAAAATACCGGCACGTGATTGGCTGAAATTAGCTTGACGTGAGATTAACATGAGATTAACATTTGATCGCTCGTCTAGAAACCGAGCGTGATTAGGCTCGCCATTTTCCCCAGGCGACCGACAAGATGGCGATCCTGAAAAACCGCTTAAATAAATTTCGCCCTTAATCTCTTCCATTCCACTTCGTGTTCACTATCGAAAGGCGCGCGACAAGACGGCGGCCCTAACAAAACTTCTTAAAACAAATTTCGTCCTATAATCTCTCCCACATGTCACTCCGACGCCCGCCATTTTCCACAGGCGATCAGACAAAACAAGATGGCGAACTGCCAAACCTCTTAAACAATCTTCCGTCATTTCCCTAGACGCGCGACAAGATGGCCGACTCGAGTCGCGCGTACGAGTCGCACATCCGCAGCCTGACGGCCGAGCTGTGGTCGGTTGGCGAGAAGTTCCTCATGAAAAAAGACGAGGCCGAGTGGCTGCGCCGCAACCGCTCCGGCTCGCTGCAGTCGCTCCAACACGTGCACTCGGTAATTCGGGCTCAAGGCCTGCGGCCATAGACTACAACTACGTCGGAAGTGTGCCAACGTGCAGCGAATGTGGACGCACATTTTCTGCCAAAATTGGCTATATCAGTCACTTGAGAGCACGTGAACGTCACTCTCGATAGTAACATCCCAGTCGCTGTGGGATCTGATTAAGGCGGTCTTTACGCCGAGCATTCGGTCCCGCTCGCACAATTTACCATTTTCAGTGATTGTAAGAAAAGGAGTACACTTTTCATAAATTTGGTCTGAGGGTTTGATAGATGATAAAATTGCGGATACTCAAGGCATATTCTTCTTATCATATTTTGGATGGGTTGGTGGGTGGGCATGCGTGCGTGTGTGCGTGCGTGCGTGCGCACATGTGTGTTTGTGTGTGTATATGCATGTGTGTTACAGATGATGTGTTGTTTGTATAAGTGTTAAAATAAATACTAAGCTAAGTTCAGGAAAATTTAGCTTAGTATTCGATTGTTAGGTATATCTTGTTTCAGTCGGGTCTCGCGGCGCACGATGAATCGATCAACCGACCTTCGGACGCGGCATCGCTGCGCTCGCTACCGATCAGACCGAAGAAGACGGGTAAAGGTAAGTTTCTCCCTTAAGAAGCCTCCAGAAGCAATTCCCATACAGACGTTGTTCCGTGTATTGATGCTGTTTTGCATACCTATATATTGGTATACCTGTACAAGCATAATATTGATGCATGGATGTAGCTATAAGTTTCTTTCGCAATAGTCTGTATTAAACTACCACAGAGATTACACGCCTGTTTTAATCATCACCGCTGCCAGCTATTCTGAACCCTATTTCATTGACCATATGGTCGCATCGAGCCGGAACGATCCAAGACTACCGCCCGGTTGACGAGAACAAAAGAGGACCGGATCTCTAAGATAAGCCTATTGAAAGAAATCACAGTTTCGCATGCATTTTAAAATCGATTGAATAAAAACTCATCGTGTTTACGTGAACCTTTCGACAAAAAGTGCTGTGTAGTTACAATTAAAAGCTATTGTACGCTAAACTTTAGACTAAATCAAGTGCTCAAACATGTCTACAAGTGAACAGTTGCTATGTGTGTTGGAGGAAACTGCTATTCTACTAGAAAAAACGCAAATTAACTTGAAAAAATGCCCTAAAGCGCGGCTAACGAGAGGATACATTGAAGCAAGATTAGAATGCGTAGAACGATATTGGGCTACGTACAAGGACTCTCATCAAAAATTAGTGGAGTGTACGCCTAAGGAAAAGCGATCAAGTATTCCATACTTCAAGAATGATCAATACTTCGTACACGAAGATATTTTCTTATGTACTTGCGCCGACCTAAAGGACTTGTTATTTGCATCTAGGTCACAACCAAAACAAAGTGACACAGTTACCTGCGATCAAGCGAGTTCAGGAAAAGAGGTTCAAGTTAAGTTACCCCGCATTCAGTTACCTACCTTCAGCGGCAACTACGAAGAGTGGCTTACATTTCATGATTTGTTTACGTCACTGGTGCACGACAATACAACTTTGAGTAAAGTTCAAAAACTACACTATTTGAAAAGCAGTGTTAGCGGTGAAGCCGAGTTATTGTTAAGACACATACACGTCATAGAAAACAACTATGAACAAGCGTGGGAAATTCTGAAAAATCGTTTTGGAAACAAGCGACTTCTCATCAATTCACTTATGAAGAGGTTATTTTCACTGAAGAAAATAAATACGTCGAGTGCAAATCAAATCAAAACCTTGTTGGATTCCACCAGTGAGTGTTTGAATAGCCTCGAAACCCTTGGAATATCAGTTTGGCATTGGGATTTAGTGATTATACACCTGGTAGTACAAAGGTTAGACATTGAAACACACAAGGCCTGGGAAGAATACTCCTACAACGGTGAGCCAAACAAATTACCTAAGTGGCAAGATTTGAAAACCTTTCTCGAGACTAAATTTCGCACCTTGGAATTAGTCACACATGCCTCATCTTCAGTGAGAGATAAACCTGTCAGAGAACGGGCTTTTCATGCAGTACCATGCACGGCTGGAGCAAAATCGTGTGTCAAATGCAACGAAAACCACACACTGTGTCATTGTAAGGAATTTACTCAAATGCAAACAGACGAAAGACGCGAATTTGTAAAAAACAATAATCTCTGTTTCAACTGCCTGTTAGTAGGGCATTCAGCGCACCGATGTCGCCTTCAAGTATCCTGTCGCATATGTCGCCGGCGACATCACTCTCTGCTTCACTTACCGAAGAACAACAGTCAAGCTGAGACTGCGCAGACACATCTTAGCCATATTGAACCGGAGAACAATGTGAAGGACAAAACTGAAGACAGCCTTACAATGTCGTCACATTTCACGGCTAAGAAGTCAACAGCCTTGTTAGCCACAGCACTAGTTCCTGTACGAGATGAACAAGGAAATACGACAGTTCTACGTGCACTAATAGACCAAGGCTCGCAGGCAAGTTTCATCACAGAACGAGCGGCGCAGTTGATGCAAATAAAAAGAACACCAATTAATGGGACAATCACTGGAGTCGGCTCGACAACAACTACAATTAATCAGGTGGTACAACTTGAGGTTCTTTCTAGGCACAATGAAGACTTCAACCTCAAGGTCAAAGCATACGTAATCGCCACAAGATTAACTGCGCAGCTTCCATCGAAATCAATCACAAGTTACACACACAACTGGCCACATCTTCATGGCCTCACCCTGGCTGATCCTAGCTTCCATCAGCCAGGGCGCATAGATATGTTACTGGGCGTCGATGTCTACGCACACATCTTGAAGAATGCTGTAATCAAAGGTCCGCCAGGCTCACCATGCGCACAGAACACGAGCCTAGGCTGGATACTTTTCGGAGACATAAACAACAGCACTTCAGACGACATGATCGTAATGCATCATCAAGTTGATATCGACACAATGCTCCGAGACATGTGGGAACTCGAGTCATCGACCAAACCAGAACTAACAGCCAATGAAAGAAAATGCGAAGACACTTATAAGAAAACAATTGCCAGAACGGATGAAGGAAGATACGTTGTGAAATTACCTACAAAAGAAGAGAAACTGAAATCCACAGAAGGAGAGACACGAGAAATAGCAATTAAAAGATTTAAACTATTAGAAAAGAAGTTTGAAAAGAACGCAACATTTAAAACTGAATACTTAAGGGTTATCCACGAATATCTTGATCTTGGTCAAATGGAAGAAGTGCCAAGAAATGAAATAAATCATCCATCAGTTTACCTGCCACACCACGCCGTCATTAAGATGGAAAAGGAAACGACGAAAGTACGAGTGGTATTTGACGCGTCGAGCAAGGGAAAAAATGGAATATCACTCAATGACGAACTACTGGTGGGTCCTCAACTGCAAGAGGACATGCGAAATCTCTTAATGAGATGGCGAATGAGGCGAGTATGTTTCATGGCAGACGTCAAACAAATGTACCGTCAGATACTGGTAACAAAAGAAGATGCCGATCTTCAGCGCATAGTCTGGCGTGATAACCCTACAGATACAATCAAGGACTATCGTCTTTTACGAGTGACCTTCGGCACAGCATCCGCGCCATATCTGGCCATTAAGACGTTACAGCAAACAGCTGAAGACTACACCAGCCAAAATGAAATTGACGCCCTTGCAGTTCAGACAATAAAGGAAGACTTTTACGTCGACGACTTGATGTCCGGCCAAGACACTCCCAAGAAGGCAATAGATGTAGCCAAGATGACATCAGATATACTACGTAAAGGAGGATTCACGCTACAAAAATGGTCGTCCAATAGTTCTGAATTCTTACAACATTTTGAACTATCTGAACGGAGTGCACAAGTCAGCCTCAACCTTAAGGCCGACGGCAACATACGAGCGTTGGGTATATCATGGAACGTTGGTGAAGACGCCTTTCAGTACGAATTGAGTTTACAGCCTCCCTCCGAAATAATCACAAAACGGATCATCTTGGCTGAAACCCAAAAACTCTTCGATCCATTGGGCTGGTTGGCTCCATCCATTATAACAGCAAAGATACTAATACAGAAATTGTGGCTACAGAGAAACGGCTGGGATGATGAAATAGATCCTGAAACAAAAAAGGAATGGTTAGAAATAAGACAAAGTTACGAAAACCTGAAAGAAATAAAAATAAAACGATGGCTACAAACCACAATACAAGAAGAAAAAGATGTTACCATACACGGTTTCTGTGATGCCTCCATGAAAGCTTATGGAGCAGCAGCATACTTACGAGTGAAGAAAGAGGATGGACGATATGAAACAAATCTCATTGCAGCTAAGGCTAGAGTTGCTCCAGTAAAACCTGTGTCCCTCCCTCGATTAGAGCTTTGCGGTGCCACACTTTTAGCGAAACTGCTCAAACAGGTTCAAGAAGCCATTAAAATACCCGCTACTGCAATATTTGCATGGACTGACTCGACGATAGTCTTATCATGGCTAAAGGGAGACCCCACGCGATGGCAAACCTTTGTGAGAAATCGAGTAGTAAGCATACTTGATGACGTAGGCAACAATTGGTATCATGTTCAGTCACAAGATAACCCCGCTGATGTGGCATCAAGAGGAATGTTCTTATCAGAACTACAAACTTGTAAGTTGTGGTGGAAAGGACCACAGTGGCTCCAATCCGATGATATACCATTTGAACGACCAGACATCCCAACAGACATGGAAATAAGACACACAATGGTCACGAATTTGAAGGTAAAGACTTCCGAAAGTGAAGATAATGAAGGCATAACATCGCAATTTCAAGACTTTGAAAACTTATCAGAACTATTAAGAACAATCGCATACTGCAAAAGGTTTTTGAACTACAAAAAGATTGATACAATTTTTGTGATCTCACCTACAGAACTGGAAGACTCACTAAAGGCATGCATAAGATTAGTCCAAGAGAAATGTTACAAACAAGAAATAGAGGCAATAAAAGAGAATAAGCAAGTGAAACGAAATAGCACATTGAAGTCACTGAATCCTTATATAGATGTAGAAGGTATACTCAGAGTGGGTGGACGCATACGCCACTCAAACTTGAACGAAGAAAGCAAGCACCCCATGATACTCGACAACAAAAACAAGCTAACAGCGCTGATTGTGGCCGACGCGCATAAACGCACCATGCATGGCGGGCCCCAACTCATGATTTGCTATTTGCGAACAAAGTTTTGGATCGTGAGACCTAAGGGAATAGTCAAACAATATGTTCACAGATGCTTGATATGTGCACGACAAGCTGCTACCGCCAAAGCTCAAATAATGGGAGATCTACCCAAACAAAGAGTATCACCAGCTAGACCATTCCTGCACAGCGGCGTTGACTTTGCTGGGCCATACTTGATATTGATGTCTAAGGGTAGAGGCATAAGAACCTTCAAAGCTTACATCTCCATATTTGTTTGCATGGCCACCAGAGCCGTTCACTTAGAACTGGTCGGAGACATGACCACGGAATCATTCATCGGTGCCTTTAGAAGATTTGTTTCCCGAAGAGGCAAATGTACTCACTTATGGAGTGATCAAGGAAGAAATTTCGTGGGAGCGAATAAAGAACTAGCAGATGCCTTCCAAGAAGCCAAATTGCAGTTCAACGATGAAATAGCCAACACTCTGGCATCTGATGGCACCCACTGGCACTTCATACCAGCCTACAGTCCCAACTTCGGTGGAATATGGGAATCTGGAGTGAAATCACTCAAGTACCACCTGAAAAGAATACTGAACAGCCATTTGACGTTTGAAGAAATGTCGACGCTTCTATGCCAAATCGAAGCTTGCCTTAATTCGCGCCCTCTAAGCCCCATTGATGATAGCGATACTGAAAACATAGATGTACTAACACCGGGCCATTTCCTGATAGGCGAGCCGCCTATAAATGTGCCATCACCAGACCTGTCTAATATGAAAATCGGCCATCTATCTCGTTGGCATCATACACAGAAGCTACTAAGCAATTTTTGGCACAAATGGCAACAAGAATATTTGACCCGACTGCAACAAAGACCGAAATGGTTGAAAGTTACCCCCGATCTTGAAAGAGGACAAATAGTGCTGATAAAGAATGAGTGCTTACCTCCAGGAAAATGGCTGCTGGGACGTATCGTAGAGAAGCACCCAGGAGCGGACGGCGTGACCAGAGTGTATAGTGTTAAGAGTGGTGCCAGTGTAGTGAAACGATCAATAACGAAATTGTGTAAATTGCCAATTTATAGTGAAAGTAATGAATAAGTGTGAAAATTACTGATGAACTGATTACCTCATGGAACTTTTAATTTAGTTTACTTAAGCATATGATTTCCTAATGTTTTAAATTAATGTTGAGTTATGGACCCATCAGTTTTATTCTGTAAAACGATCGTGGTCTTGGTTATTTATTCAAAATATTTTACTTAATTACCAATCTGAGTTAATGTTTACAGTCCACTTATGGGAAAGTAATTTTTTCTTTCGAAGAAATTTTTATAAAATCTATATTATATTTTCAATTTTGATTATGATGCAATTTATAGCGAATTTATTTATTCAAGGGCCTCATGTCTGTACTCAGTCCTGTCAATCTATCATTACTTTTGTTTTGTTGTTGAAAAGGATACTTAATATCCTTTTAGTGGGCGGTATGTTCCGTGTATTGATGCTGTTTTGCATACCTATATATTGGTATACCTGTACAAGCATAATATTGATGCATGGATGTAGCTATAAGTTTCTTTCGCAATAGTCTGTATTAAACTACCACAGAGATTACACGCCTGTTTTAATCATCACCGCTGCCAGCTATTCTGAACCCTATTTCATTGACCAGACGTAGTTTAGTTTTTATTTACAAACGACATGCCGGATCGCAATGACACTTTACCACTCTTTCGGTCTAACATATGTACTTGAATTGAATTGTTACTATCCCCTCTGACCAGGCGGTCGCGGCCTCCACATGTCTGACGAGGAAGGTGAGGTGTTCGACAACCAGTGCCTCAAGGAGTTGAGCGCGACCCCCCGCGCGGCCCGCTCCCCCCCCGCCGGCGCCCGCCTGTCGGAGCTGCGCTGGCGCAACTCGCTGTGCCCCCCCCACCTCAAGAGCTCCTACCCCGCCGAGACGCAGTTCGCCGAGCTGCAAGAGGACGAGATCAAGGTATTGCCAATCAATCAATCGGCGCGGTGGTAGCCTAGTGGGTAGAACGATGGACTCGGAAGCGAGAGACCCAGGTTCGATTCCCAGTGCGGGCATGTTTTCAGAAATCAGAAATCAGAAATCAATAATTTATTTCAACGTAAAGAATTTACATTCTGTTTGCTGAATGTCAATGTACTATGTTACTATGTTAGCCGCTGCCTTCGGGCCGTATTTGTAGTGGAGAAAAAGGCAGCGGGAAAAAAAACTCTACTCTGACCATCTTTTCTCAAATCATCTTAAACTTATACATCAAAGCCTATATGATATGATTCCGTGATAGCCACTAATAACTTTAAAAGCCAAAATAACACTTCTTACAAAAGTAGGAAAAACAGTAATGCTGCGGCCAGACACACGAACAGCACCCGTTCACGAGCATAACGCAGGGGTCAGCCATCACCAGTCTCAACCATTTTAGAGGGAGATAGGTGACCCGGCCACCACGCCACCATTCGAATGACCTTTAGCAAACCTGCAGATTGAGTTCTTGTCAGCTATAAAATGTGTGCTATAGTTATTAATGTGCAATCACGTCGTCAGTACACGGTTTTAAAATTAAATAAATTATAATATTAATAATTAAATAACAATGAAATCGCAGTGGAATTGGTTTACTACCAAGGGCTTATATCGTTCATATACTCGTCTATTCTATAATAGGCTTTTTTACATAGCGATTTTTTAATGAATGTTTTAAATTTATTTTCAGACAAGGATAGAACATGTTCTGGAATTCTGTTGTAAAAACGAACGCAATAGCCTACGAACGATGTATTTACCTTGGCTAAACGAAATTTAGAATAAGCAAGCTTATTTCTATTTCTAGTGTTTACGTTATGGACGTCCCTATTTAATTTGAACATGGTTATATTTTTACGAACATACATTATATTATCGAATATATATTGGCAAGCCAGTGTAAGAATTCCTATTTCTTTGAAACGCTCCCTTAGCGATTCCCTACTGCTTAAGTTGTAAATTGCTCTTACTGCTCTTTTTTGCAAAATAAATATTGTTTCTATATCTGCTGCCCGTCCCCATAATAACAGCCCATATGACATAATACTGTGAAAATAACTAAAATAGACCAGCCTCGCAGTCGATATGTCTGTAAGTTGCCTAATTTTTCTAACTGCAAATGCAGCTGAACTCAACCTACCCGATAGTTTTTCAATATGCGGGCCCCATTGCAGTTTTGAGTCTATTGTTATGCCTAAAAATAGTGTGGACTCTACCAGCTCTAATTTCTCACCAGATATTTTTAGACACGTGTCAACATTTTTAACATTGGGCAAGGAGAACTTGACGCATTTTGTCTTTTTCGCATTTAACATCAAATTGTTCACCGTGAACCAGTTTAGAACTGTAGATAGAGCATTGTTTACATCGTCAACATTACCTACACCTCTCTTTACTTTAAAAATTAAGGAAGTATCATCAGCAAACAGTACTATCTGCGATAGTTTTTCTACTAGGTAGGGCAAATCATTTACGTAAACCAAAAAAAGGAACGGTCCTAGTATAGAACCTTGAGGAACTCCTACTTTTACATTAGATCCTGAGGATTTAACTCTATTGATATCTACTTTTAGGGTTCTGTCTGTTAAGTAAGATCGAAGAAGAGCTAGCGATTTATTACTTAAACCATATCGGTGTAATTTTATAAGGAGCGTTTCGTGGTCGACGCAATCGAACGCCTTGGACAGGTCACAGAACACCCCGATGGCATCCTGCGCCTCCTCCCACGCATCAAAGATGTGCTTTATTAATGCTATGCCTGCGTCCGTCGTTGAGCGGCCCTTCGTAAATCCAAACTGTTTCTTATGAAATAGCTTATTTATACTAAAATGAGTCTGCAATTGATGCAAAATTACTTTTTCAAAAACTTTACTTAGGACCGGCAATATTGCTATTGGTCTGAAATTATTGGGATCTTCACTATCGCCAGATTTAAATAAGGGTACTATTTTACTTAACTTTAATAGATTAGGAAAGGTTCCCTGGTCAATGCATTTATTGAAAATTGTAGCAAGGTAAGGTGCTAGAATATGGATAACCGTGGATATAAGTTTAACCGATAATCCCCACAAATCTTCGGTTTTTTTTAAGTTTAACTCTTTAAATATTTTGACAATAGCAAAGGGACTTATATGGGTGAATTGGAAGTCAGCTTTGCATGTATTTATACTTTCCAGAAGTAAAGTTTCGGCTGATTGAGGGGAAGAATTTAAGCTAGCCGTTATTTTGAGGGGTATGTTTTTAAAGAAATTTTCAAATATTTCTGCTATGTCTTCCCTTGAATTGACTAAATTCCCTTCTACCTTTAAAGCAAATATCTGGTCCCTAGGTCTCGTTTTGCCTGTCTCTTTGCTAATTACTTGCCAGACTGTTTTGATTTTATTAGTTGATGCCATAATTTGTTTACTTATGCTAATGGATTTGGCTGCTAAACAAGTTTGCCTAAACGTTTTTGAATATTTTTTAACATACTCTCTGAACGTCGGATCGTGATTAAATTGTTTCTCTTCATACAATTCATAAAGCCTTTTCCTACTTCTATGTAGACCTGGCGTTGCCCATTCTGAAAAACCGCGATTTAACCCTGTAATTTTTTTTACGTTAAATATCTGTTCAAATTGTTTTGATATGGTCGAAAACAGCACTTCATATAATGTATTCGGATCAGTGCTATCAAAATTTAATGAATCTAACTGTGTGCCTAATTTTCTTTTAAATAATTCAATTTTTTTTTCTGTTATTGGTCTACAAATTATTTCATTACAAGGTTCTTCTAGTACTGACGGTAGAACTGCCCATAACCCGCTATGATCGGACTGTAAATTATGTATGACCTTTTTTTCTATAAATTGACAATTACAAAAAACGTTATCTATGCAAGTGGCGCTAGTAGCTGTTGTCCTAGTGGGTTCAGTAAATAAATAATGTAAATTAAATGACCTGAACAGACTAGTGAGTTTAGTTTTCAGTGAACTATCAACTAACAAATCTATATTGAAGTCACCACATACTACTATGCTCTTATTGCTAGTAAATAGGCGTTTTAAGGCGTCTTCCATAACTAATTCAAATTCATTATAATTCGATTGTGGCGGCCTATAAACACACATAACTATGTACCTATCCAATTCCACACACGAGATCTCAATTAAGCGTTCAACAGATAGACTGACAATGTCTTTTCTTTCTTTCATTTTTAAACTACTTTTTACAAATATCATTGAACCTCCTCTTATTGCGTGCTGTCGGTTAAAAGTACTTACTGCTAAATAGTCTTTTAAATTGAAAGACATTTCATGTTGTTTCAGCCAGTGCTCTGTTAAACACAAAATATCTACATTAAAATCCTTTAAAAATAGTTCAATTAAATTGTCTTTGCCGGAAAAACCCTGTATGTTTTGTGCAACTAATTTTAGACCTAACTTAGGGTTTTCCTTTGTCTGCGATGGCCGTTTAAATCCATCGATTCTGTGTTTGAGCCCGCTCCTAAATTATTACTAATACTAGTAACACGGTTGTCGTTTTCGTTGGTTTGTGTTATAATTCCTATAACAACTGAGTCAAAAATATTATAAGCCAATAGACTGGCTAACTTACGTCGACTGTTTTTAGAGAGGTACACAGTATCTCTCGTCATGAAGTAATTCTTAACAAACTTGTTAATGTCAAAAAACAATACGTCACTATGACGACATGTCAGATGATGGATATGCATGTTCAGGCTATGTATGTCGCTGTTTCTAAGTTATGTACATTTGGGAAGTTATAGTAGCAATACCACTCACTAACTGTGAAGGAAAACATCGTGAGGAAACCTGAGTGTCTGAGCTATTCACATACCTCAGCGCTTGAACAGCTCAGCGCGGTGGGCTCGCGTGGTGATCAAGTCCATACTATTTCTGAGAGAAGGCCTATGCCCTACATAACAGTGGGTCGTCCATAGGCTGCATTCTATTGTGAAAGTCATCTAGCTTGTACAATGACTTGTAAATATTAAATCTGAATGAATGTAGCCCATATTTTTATTATATCTAGTGCTCGTGTTAACATATGGTTAACACGAGCACTAGACATAATAAAAACTGAATTTGCACGGATATTTACTCATTTTAATTTTTTCATTGTACAATTTTCAATAGAGATCCGCCGGCATCCAAATTTCAATAGAGATCGTGGTTGGAACATAGTTACAGCATGGGAACCAGTGCTTAAGTGCTAGAAGTGTGACTGTAGATTTAATTTTAATTTCAATAAGTAATAATCAATTTTTTTGAGTTTATATAAAATAATTGTTTTGTAGATTGAATTCTAGTTTCAACAACAAATAATCAATATTCCGCAGCAGCGTCTTCCTGAGACTCCAACCCCATACTGCGATCGCTAACCCGTCTGCCAAGCGTGGCGATTATGGCAAAACCCCTCATAGTTATGAAACCCACGAAGAAGGCCCATGTCCTGCAGTGGGCGTCGAATGGCTGATGATGATGATGAATATTTTTGAGTTTATATAAAATAATGGTTTTGCCAATTTCAATTTAAAAATTTGCCAAAATATTTTGGAACGCAATTCAATATTTTTTTGTAATTTTTGCCGAGGGTAGTAAACTAACAGTTAATGCTTTCAAAAAGACGCCTGTCACCTCAGTCTACCGAGACCACGGCACTTGAAAGTACCGAAACGTCGGAGAATTGTAAAAGGAAAAAAATTAACGAGTAAATATCCGTGCGAATTCAGTTTTTATTACAGTAAATACATTCATTCAAAGGCCTATACGCTTTTGCTGTCCTTTATTCTTGGTCCTTCTTCCACAGTGCGCGGGCAAGCAGCAGCGTAAGGAGGTCGGCATCACGGCGTACAAGAAGCCCGGCCCGCCCACGCCCAGCAAACAAGCTGGCAGACTCTCGGCCACGGTGAGATACACTACGAAAGAGCTACCGCAACTTGAGAAAGCTCTAACCACAATCAGTGGCGTAACTATTCGATCTGAGGCCCGCGGCAAATTCATTGGATGGGGCCCTCCCAGTAAAAATAAAAAATATACATGTGGTATTTGCAATCCACTCCATCCAAAGGTTGTCTGGAAGAGATCGCTCTAAGCGATAAGACCGCCAATTGTATACCACTACTTAGATATAAGAAACTATTTGTTGGGCAATAAAGTGTTCTCTATCTATCTCTATCTATTTAGTTGTAGTATATATGGCCCAACTCTAATTAAACATAAACATTTACATACAGGCACATACATTGCTTCTGGCTCCACACTAGGATACCCTGTGTCGTGGGAACCAGAAACAACGACATCACAAACATGTAAACATCCAAGACCTGGGATTTTTGTTTTGTCCCCAGCCGGGATTCGAACCCGGGACCTCTCGCATGGTATGCAGATGCTCTACCGCTGCGCCACGAGGTCGTCAAGTCATTGATTTGAAGTACTCATATGTAAACATTATTGAGGACCATTTTAAAAACCTATTTAGAGGCTAAAAATTCCACCCATGCCGGGACTTGAACCCGGCTAACCGTGCCAGCGCTCTCCCAACTGAGCTAATGGGCAAGTGCAAGCATCGGCGAAATTAAAAATGTTATTTTACTTCCGAGCTCGCGGCCTCATAGTTCGGGGACCAGTGGCATTTTGCCAGCCCTGCCACCCTATAGTTACGCAACTGACCACAATCCATCAGCCCCTAACACAATTTCCTGTCAAATTTGAGAAACAGTGCATCATAAGTTTGCCTGGAGATCTGTCACAACTCACACAGGATCTTTCCTCGTATGGACTTTAGCCTCCCACATGGGAATACGTCCTGATTACTCGAATTACGTATAGGTATACCGGCTTTGTGCATTCTGTGAGAAGTAAAGTGTTATTTCCCGCAGGATTCAGAGTTGCGCGACTCCCTGAGGCCTGAAGCGGAGCCGCCGCGGAAGACTAGCACCCCGTCCCGGCTTCGCGCGCTATTCCGCTCCTCCCGCGCCGATACCGCTGACGTGAGTACATACGAAGAAGAAGAAAGAAATTTATTGGGACAAAGTAAATACTATCCGAAAATGACTCTCCACATTGCAACGGGCCGGCGAGGCGCGGGCGCAACCTTAAAAACTATAATAAACCTTACGGCTCTTCTTACGTGGAGCATGCTGTCTCGCTAGCACAATTTAACATTTTTAATTAGTTATTGGAAGAAAATAAGTAAACTTTTGATAAATGTGGTCTGAGGGTTTGATGCACCATTAAATTACGGGCATTTTAATTACATTTTTGTTTTTCTGCACGTGTGTAGTGTTTAACAAAGAAAAGTTTTTAAAACTTATTTAAGAAAAGTTGTTCCCAAAATTATTAATTTTGTAAACAAATTGTCCCAATCAAAAGCTAAGTACAGGATAAGAAAAATATGCCTCGAATATCCACTATTTAATTAGTCACCCCTGATGACTATATTTTCGGAGGCTAAGGTTTGTATTATGGATTTGATGTTTAGTACCAAGTACCATGTACTTAGACTTACCAGGGTTTAGCACAAGACAGCTCCTGTCAGACCATGATGCTACGCGATCTAGATCTCAATCAATGTCACCACATCTTTCGGGTGCAATTTCAATATATCACGGAAAATAACTAAAATTTTTCCAGTAGTATGTTCTAGCTTGAATCGCTCGTAGCCCCGGCTGCCTGAGTGATCTTAAACGATCACGAAGGTTAAGCAACACAGGGCGCGTTCAGTGCATGGATGGGTCGCCGTCTATGCCTAACGCTAGTGGCATTTTTCCGAGCGGTTCCGTGCTTCGCAAGGCACGTTAAGCTGTTGGTGCCGGCTGCCGTCGATAGATGGCAGTCGTAAAGCCAAGTCAGAGGCCTTAGGGCGGCTTGACAACTTCTGACAGTAGACGAGCCACTAGTCTACAAGCCTCCACCAATCCGGACTTGGCCCCCGTGGTGGAGTATGGCCTATACCTTCCTCAGGGTAGAGACCCGTGCCCCTCGGTGGGGACATAATGGGTTGATGATGAATTATCCAGCGAACCCTCAGACCAAAAGTATACTCATTTTATTACAATAATTAAAAATATTAAATTATGCGAGCGAGACCGCAGGCTCCACGTGGGAACAGCCTTAAACTCCTAATGAAACCATGCTTTCATTGGCCGCGCTGCGTCGTCCGGTCCGCGGTCGCCAGGCCAGAACTTTTTCGCCCCAACGGCCAACAGTTGTCCAAGCTATGTGCGCCTATGTGAGTCCGGCGTAAATCGTCAGCGATTTAACAGTCGTAATATGAAGTTTGAGTTCGAAAAAGGTTAAGTTGCAACCCCTTTAAGTTTTTGTCTTTGTGACGAAGTCATCTCGCGTTAAAACGTTTGTCGCGGTGTCGTACTTTGCGGGCAGGCTAATGAACGGTTTCCCATTGGACGATAACGACACGACACCATCGGCCTGGTACTTTAATACATTTACTAAGGCCGTTGTACGAACATTGGATGAATACTAGTCCAACGATGTCGTGGTTATCGTGCAATGTGAAACCGGCCAATCACGTACTAAAACCACTGAGGTGTGTAGGTTGAGAGTATCTTGCGTTGGCAATTGGTCTAGCACGATTTATTGAACAAAGGGACCGAAAAGGTATTTGCCTCTCGCTCATACAATAAAATTTAGATGGCAACATTGTAGTTTGTTTCGTTGCAGGGCACCCCACGCAGCAGAAGGCTGAGTATTTTTCGAAGTAAGAAGTGAGTGATAATATTTTTACATTATTAATTTAATTTGTAATGATTGTACGATTGTTTGATTATGGGAACAATGTTGATTATATTAATTAAATTATTAATTTATTACTTCTGTAATTTTGTACTTTTATTTACTGTACTAACAATATTCGGCCAATCAGTGAAGCCTGTTATCGTGGACTTTGGAAATAACACAACATTGACTTAATTTAATTTTTATTAGAAGTACACCATATAATTGTAGCACCATACATTACATACAAATGTAAAAAATTGTGCACGTTACCTTCTATGTTATCGTTTTCTAGCTTCTCTGTCTTACACTCATTGCTCTGCCTTTCTGTGCAGGCGCACAACGTGTAAAATATTTTGTTCATTATGTAGTTTTTTTTTTAACTGATGCACACAATAGTAATTCATACTTTAGCAATGGACTTAAATGTCGTGCGTTTTCTACATTCCTAATTTAACTTTTCTGGATAGTTTCCTTGTTGTTGTTTATAAACGACCCGTTTTTAGGTCGCCAAATTTGAAATAACCAACTTTCTACCTTTATGGAAGAAATTGAATGATTTTGTTCACATAAAATGCATAGCAACGTTTGTAAGACAGAAGCGACGTCTGAGCCTATAATGTAACTGTGATACAATGCGGGTAAGTTCAAATTAAATAATATTCAAAGATTCATGAGTTGCACGATCGTTCCAATATTACTAATGTTTTCTTATTGTAATTGTGCTAAAAGTTAACAACTTTGTAAACGTAACTGAATAAAATTACAATCTTTTAACATAACATGAAATTTTAATCTTCAGCCGCCATTCACGGTGCGCACTATGAACAAAGCTAATCTACTCGCATGGCAGCGCTGCGCCGAATGAATTCAATTCAATACAATTCGTTGGTATGGTCGCAAAATGGCGGGGTTTGCTGCTTTGCCACGCGGCGGGCGTTTTTCGCACTGACGCTCATCGATTCCCAGACGCATTGCGCGTGTTGGTACGTGTACCTATTGGGATTGGCATTATTGAAGTATTTTTACATCCGATTCGAAATCCATTCCAGCGCGCTCAGATGAGGGGTGTAGGCTACGCTTTCGTCTACGTTACTAAGAATGGACGCCGGCCGTCTTGAACAAAAATGAGTGTGTGTACCTATGATCACACGATAGAAGAGAAAACTTATATCATATAAGTTATATGATATTCCAAATTTAGATGACGACTGGAGCCGAGTATATCCGATTGAGCGTCACCGACACGAGGGTGACAGTTCAGTTTCGTTGACTTTCCAGAAAAAATACCCCTAAAGGTTTGTTTGTTTGTTTGTTTGTTACACTTTATTGCACAATAAAAAAACGTTAACAAAAGTAAAACTTAAATAACAGGCTTGTGATAAGAATGTGCAAAGGCGGACTTATTTTAAAAGAAATTTCTTCCAGCCAGCCGAACAATTTTTGAAAATTAAATAGATTCGTGGTTTCGTATAAAAAAAACGTTTTCTACAATGACGAGCAGATTTTGGAATGGATGGCTATTATTTCGAGTGTTGGATGATCGTGAGTGAGAGCTTTTAAGTGCATTATACTCTATTCCACAAAACGAGCTCCCAAAGAAAATTGCCCATGTGCGCCCATTGCTTAATGCGCGTAACCTTCAATAGCCACTACATTAACTAAACCTGCGAGTATTTTGTTCCCTAGGAGTTCGACTCGTGGAACGGAGTTTAGTATGGCTATTCAAGAACATGGGGTGTTTTATTCATTAATGTAGACCATGTTAGGGACCATCCATAAAGTACGTCACAATTAAGGGAGGAGGGGAGTCGACAAAGTGTGATCTTGTGTGACAAGGGGCGGGAGGGGTCCGAAATAGCGTGACGTTACATTTGAAAAATATATTTACTATAAATTATTGCTATGTAAATTTTTTCAATTGTTTAATACAATGTTGATAATTTCGAACTAAACCTTTCCTAAGCATGCACATCAAGTAAGTGAAATCGGAATTAAGTTAATGATGTTGATAATATTAAAAAAGAATTTCAAGAGAAATAACACTAATTTCGCTTACGCTTACGCAAATATGACCACATTTCCGAATACCGCGCTAAGCTCAAGTGGCTCCCCATCCGCCTCCGCAGGAATGCCCACATCCTTTCGCTGCTGTACTCAGTGCTGTTCAATCCATCCACTCCCCTTTATCTCAAAGAGCGCTTCAGTTTCCTCAGTGACTCCCACAGCCGGGCACTACGGTCCGACCAGAGTCTAGCGCTGAAGACACCAAGTCATACGACAAGGTTCTTCAGTAGCTCATTTACTGTAAAGGCCGCCCGGCTGTGGAATGATCTTCCGGTTGCGATAAGGCGCTCACCATCTCCCGCCATATTTAAAGCCAGAGTGAAAGAATTCTTTCTGTCTAATTAAGTAGTTTTGCTGTAAGTGTCTATTAACTTCTCTTCATATATCTGTAGGTATATCACCTTTTTGTTGTCCAGATCACACACTTGTTATAAGCCATTATTTATGTAAGTACGTGTAGTTATGTATAGTATTGAAGTATGATATATTATGTAAGTTTATTATTATTATTATTACGTATATGTATGTGTATTAATATTCGTCTTTGCACCGACTACCCGTGTCTATTTCTCCTTCGGCAAATCTCCAATATGAGGTTGCCTGGAAGAAATTGCTATTAGCAATAAGGCCGCCAATTGTATCTTTTCTTTTGTCATTGCTGTTTCTGTAACATTTTTTTCCGGTATACAATAAAGAATATTCTTATCTTATCTTATCTTATCTAATTTCGGAACTGCTGCATTTTTAATAATTTGTAGATGTAAAATTGCAAAATATGTGACGTTACACTAGGGGGGGTCTTACAAAGACTAACTGTGACAAGGACGGGGTAAAAAAAATCACGAAATTATTGTGATGTACTTTATGGATGACCCCTTAGAGCAGTGTTTTTCAACCTTTTTCATGATGCGACCCCCTTGGTATGAAAAAACATTTCGCGACCCCCCGACCCTTCACTTTTTTATCATATATGTACGTTTATGTTACAGCGTTACAAATATTCGTTCCATACGACGTATTTTTATGCGTCTCCATAATTAGGATTCGGATATAAGTACATAATATAGTATGTACTTAAAACACATTATTTTAAATCTATATAGATCGAATACGTCGCAGCAATTTACGCACATACGCACGTACGACCAAGGCCGATGCCGACCGCCCGGCAAGTGTGGTGGGTGGCTAGCTGGCGAGTTGTTGAGAGTGAACGAACGAGCGGGACACAACGAGCGTTGCGGGGGAGGGGTCGCGGGACGACGCGATACTCACACAATTCACGTCGACGTTTAATTGTTTGACGACCGTTAGACATTGTTTTTACTTTTATTTGTAAGAATTACGCATTTGTAGTGATTTGTAATAATTTAACATGGATAAATTCCTGAAAAGATCAACAGAACCGTCAACTTCTGGTGAAAGTAGTGGAAGTAAAACAAAGAAAAAACGTCTTTATGACGACAATTATTTGAAATTCGGGTTTACTGTGATTGACAATAAACCACAGTGCGTTATTTGCTTTGAAACTTTATCAAGAGAAAGCATGAAGCCGTTGAAATTAACACGCCACCTTAACACAAAACATCCAAATGAAAAAAATAAGCCCGTGGAATTTTTTGAGAGAAAATTGCAAGCTCTTCAACATCAAAAAACTGGTATAGTGCAAATGTCCAACCTAAATGAGAAAGCGTTGCTTGCTAGTTATCGAGTAGCTTTTCGTGTGGCTAAAGCAGGAAAACCTCACACTATTGCCGAAAATTTGATTTTACCAGCTATATTAGATATAGCAGATATTATGTTTGGGAAACAAGAGGTCGAAAAACTCAAAAGTATACCTCTCTCTGACAATACCGTTCAACGCAGGATAAGCGATATGGCTACTGACGTTCGTGATCAAGTCATAGAAAAAATAAAGGAAAGCACTTTTGTATCTTTGCAATTTGATGAATCCACGGACATTGCGGGATGTGCGCAGTTTGTAGCTTTTGTGCGTTTTGAATCCTGTGATAAATTAATGGAAGAAATACTATTTTGCAGAGCGCTTCCCACAAATACTACAGGTCAGTGTTTGCATAACATGTTCCTTGAAGCTACGCAAGATATGAATATCGATTGGGCAAATAAATGCATTGCTATTTGCAGCGACGGAGCAAAAGCGATGACTGGTGCGAAGAGTGGATTTATTGCTAGGCTGAAAGAACAGATGCCAAACGCTTGTTGGGTGCATTGCTTTCTCCATCGCCAAGCTCTTGCGGCCAAAGTCTTGCCACAGGAATACAGCCAAGTTCTAAATATTATTATAAAGATTGTAAATTCTATTAAAGTAAAAGCGTTGCAGTCACGATTGTTTCGGATTATTTGTGAAGATATGGGGGCACTCCACCAAAATTTACTCTACCATACAGAGGTTAGGTGGTTGTCAAAAGGTAAAGTACTGGCAAGAGTTATGGAACTTCGTGCTGAACTTTTAATATATTTACAGCAGGCCAAGTCAGAATACTCTGAATTCATTTGCGCCCCGGAATTTCTTTTGAAATTAGCTTTTCTTTCTGACTTATTTGAGCATTTAAATATCTTGAATAAAAGTCTTCAAGGGCGAAATGAAAATGTCATCACTGCAAAAGACAAAATACATGGCTTTACAAAAAAAATTGACTTGTGGTCGTCGTCCATAAATCAAAATAAATTCGATTTATTTTCGTCGACACAATCTTTTACTGAAGAAGTCGGATGTGAGATAAACATCAAGACATATGTACCTGGTATGAAAGAGTTGTTAGATAATTTGAAAGAAGAATTGTGTCATTACTTCTCAGTGCAAGAGATATCAGAGAACACTGGGCAGAGGTGGATCTTAAATCCGTTTTTAAATGCAGGTATAAATGAGGCTAATTTACCAAATAAGCTCAAAGAGAAACTGCTAGAATTATCTGCCGATGGGATGTTACACTTGGAATTCAAGTCTTCTAATTTGGATACCTTTTGGTTAAGGAGAAAAACAGAATACCCGGAATTGACAACTGAGGCTTTGAAGTGTTTGATTCCATTTGCCACCTCGTACTTATGCGAGTTGACATTTTCATCGATGGCCCAGATAAAGAGTAAGCAAAGAAATCGCTTAAATTTGGAAAACGATTTAATTCTATGTGTCGCAAATACAGATCCACGATGGGATACATTAATTAATAAAAAACAAGCACAACCTTCGCATTAATTAACATGGGTCTTCGGATTTTATTTTTTGTTTCTCTTACTTAATAAATAAATAAATATTAATAATCTTTATTGTCTTTCTTTTACTAAAGTACCTAGTTCTCTCGACCTCTGGCGACCCCCCTACAGAAGCTTCGCGACCCCCCAGGGGGTCGCGACCCACAGGTTGAAAAACACTGCCTTAGAGGGATCAAACATGGGACGTAAGTTGTCTAGTGTCTGTCACTAAAGAAGTGACAAATGACGAAAAATATTAAAATTTATAATCAAAATTTTATTGCGAAAGTGCAATTGTAAGATTGAAAACCTTTGATTACTTCAATCAGTCTATCCCTTGGACAACTATGGGCATAGGAGAGGAGAAAAAATAATATACAGGTGGTCCTGACCCTAGAGTCCACGTACAGTAATTCTGCCGAAACGTTATAGTAATAAATGAACTTAAAACAGTTCTGTCTTAGAAAACGATCTAGGGTAATTTCGAAGCAGAATAGTCGAATAGATTAAACATCATTTGGTCACAGTTTCGAGACAGGTACATACAACAGTAGCATATTTTTTATTGTTATGTATGGCAATACAAAATGTGATGAAGATTTATCGATTTAAAAAAGGTACATTGGTAAGGACATAATGGCTTTACAAAACGGAGTCCGAATTCACAATAGAATCGAATAAATAAACATTAAATAGTGTAACAATAGTTGTATAAAAAAACAATCCGTCTAACAAAACGATGAGTATGTGCCTTGATAGATTGGGATGCATCTCGGTTGTAACATCAGTGCTAACTAGATTACATAATTTACCCCCTCTTTCTCGTACACTAACAATCTGATTATCTACTGTTAAGGGTGGTGATCACTTCCTCAGCTGAGTCAGCTGCCTTTTGTGGCAACGTAGATACACCACAGGCTACATCTATGGTTCTGTTTTATTTATTCGTTTTGTCTGTTGTGTATTTAATTTTCTTTCTGTAGTTGTGCATATTATGTTACTTATGTGCTTATTTTGTTTCTGTGATGTATCTTGTTGGTATAATAACTGTCTTTCTTCTTCTTCTTCTTCTTCTACGTGGAGCCTGCTGTCTCGCTCGCACAAGTTAACATTTTTTGTGATTTTAACAAAATTTGTATACTTTTCATGAATGAGGTCTGAGGGTTTGATAATAAAATTACGGATATTAGAGGCATATTTTTCTTATCCCGTACTAAGTTTTTTATTGAGAAAATTTGTTTCCAAAATGATTGGAATTTATTAAAAACTACGTATAGGAAAATAAAAATATATTTGAAATGTCCTTAATTTAATTATGCACCAAAATGTATCATTTTATTAAAATAATAAAAAATGTTCAATTGTGCGAGCGAGACAGCACGCTTCACGTAAGAACGGCCAGTGGGCTAACTAGCACCACCAGTGCAAAAAAAACCTATCTTCTTTTACAGATCGTATTTGCAAAAAGTGTCTGTACAATCTCTTAATAATGTTCATAAGTGATTTTTAGGACCCACGGCCGTAAACCTAAGGCAAAAAACCTAGAACTATAAAAAAGACCGTTTTCACTGCCATATAAAGGTGTACTGCTATGGACCCAAAAATCACTATGAACATTATTAAGAGATTGTACAGACACTTTTTGCAAATACGATCTGTAAAAAAAGATGTGATTTTTTTTCTCCCTGGAGCCCCTTAACAGCTGAAGTTAGCCAAAGTGCATTAAAAAAACAACTGACTGCTTATATTCTTTTTGTTGCGCTAACCCGTGCTGAGGACAATTTAAAAAACCTATTTAGAGGCTAAAAATTCCACCCATGCCGGGACTTGAACCTGCGACCTCTGGCTAACAGTGCCAGAGCTCTCCCAATTGAGCTAATGGGCAAAAGCAGGCATCAGCGAAATTTCGGACCTCCTTCCAAACTTTCTCTGTATTACGTACAGGCAGCGACATCTGGCAGAAGTAATTTACATCACTTGCAGCCCCGAGTAACCCACTTTGCAGTTAGGTTTTTACATCGGAATGATATCGCTGTACCTACATGATTATATTCTTTTTGTTGCACTAACCAATCTGAGGACTGACTGCTGTTAACAGTACATTAACAGGGGTTTGTGTATTCGAGAAATTGGTGGGTTAGTTTGTCAATAACAATAAGCAAAAAGAAATTAGTATAAAAAAGCATTTACAATTCATTATCTAACTACTTACCTACATTGGAAAGATTGCTAGTTGCTATTTACATAAGAAAGAACCTACAATGCACTTAAATAATGTGATTGTACTGTAATAAATTAAATATTCTTAAATTATCCGATATCTCTTATTTCTCTCTGTAATGGCAAAATAAAAATAAATAAATACCACACAACACAATAACTCATACAATATTTTAATTAACACTGATAATATGATTTGCTCTATCGATAGAGCAAATTTTCAGTTACCTATCATTAAATAAACTATTTAAAACAAGCCGCTGACCTACGCGTCCTCTCGCTCACCGCCATATGATTAGAGCGAGATGACACCATGTTTGGCGGCTGGTTTTAGATCGTTCCTTTAATGGTAATGGCTTCACCCACACCACCGTCAGTTAGTTATCCTAAGAAGGTTACTTGTTACATCTCCTAAACTAATGTTTTCTACTACTTTACTTACAACTAAATCACAATTTAAACTGAACAGTTGCCAGTTATCAGAAGAAAATCGAGACATAACGTTTTAAAGACAGATCGCTTAGCTTAGTGATCATAACATTGGGTGTTGGTTGTTTGAACAGTGGCGTCTTCTATTGACCACAATTATTCGGCAAAAGTGAGTTACATTTGTTTTGATAAATTTATTATTAAGGAGCAGTGGCGAAGGGTGGAATTATGAAGGGAAGCCGGTAAAAAAAAACTCATCGCTACTTGACGTGTTCTCCAGAAGATAAGGCCCCACTTTCACCATCCAAAAAAGCGCTGGGGGTTTGATGATGGCAGTGTCTTTCAAGTATGATGAAAGTAGGTTTAAAATGAAGCCTTTTTGACATGCGCAGAATCTTCACATGATTGTTAGTAGGTACTGGGTGAGAAAAAAAACGTTAACACCAAACCAAAAAACAATGAAAGATTAGTTATTTATCGTATCAAACCATGCCGGCACAGATCCACGACCAAAATACAATTTTGATTGCGTAAGCCAAAATATAGAAAGCACGCGCAAAACGATCGTTAAAACGTATTTGAAAGTATTTGAAAAAAAAAACTCGATTCTGCAAATTATCCGTGGAGTAACAAGCAGGCTGCAAATGTGCTTTTCAGGCTAAATCAGTTTTTTGGTTAAGTTAATTAAATTATTTTACACCGGTAAAATCCGAGCTGCTCCAAACTGAGTTGTACAATAATGCTCCAGAAAATAATAAACACGGAAAACAAGACATTTTCTTCAATTTGCAACTGCCCGTCATCCATGTATTTGACGTTAAAAGATGTATGGAAATGTTTAAAAAATCCATCTTTCCTCTTGCAATCGTCATATTTGGAACATCACGGCCTAACTGACTGAAAAGCTTTTTTTAAAACTAAGAACTTTTATGTCATGTGCTCTAGTGTACAACAAAGAATATTCTTATTTTGTCTTAATTAAAAGCGAAGTTTGACCGAGCATATAGTCCGTTGAACAGCACTCCCTAAGAAAAACCACTAAGAAAACTCACCGCAATGAACAAATATGAGGGACAAACGCAGAGAGATAAAGAATAAACAAGTGACAATATCAATTATTATCCACCACAACAACGGAAACCACATAAAAAAACATTGTATAAAGCGGCTACTATGTTAGCATTCCGGGTTGTTTCGATAAAATGTATGGAGAACTCTGACTGCCTAACGTTATGAGTGAAGCTTTGGATTTGGTGGGAGTCGGATTTCTAAGAGGGAAGCTGGTGGGAATCGGCTTATTATGGACCCTTCGCCACTGTTAAGGAGTGAAAATAGTCAGCAAAATCAGCTTGTAAGAATCAAAGCAGATTAACAATTTATATTTCTGCCAAAACGATTTTGACTGTCCTCACCAATCTTCGCACGTAGCCAACATCCTTTATGAAGTACTTAAGCCAACAAAAAGTAATAACAATGAGTAACTTTCAACATTTCAACGATTCGAGTTTTTCCACATGAATCTACATGTAAGTAACTGGTTAAGAAAAGTTCGTTCTTACGAAAAAACTGAGATCTAATGTCTAAAAACCCTCAAGTTCAGTCACTCAGTTGCACCTAAAGCGCTTTCAGCGAGTCAAATTACCAAGTTTGGCTCTCGTGTTATAGGTAGATACAGGGTTATCACATTAGAGGCATCCGTAAGGGTTATGGGTGCACCAATGAGGCCAGAGAGGCGCCGCGCGCACTCCGCGGGATACCAGCCGCGTTCTCTGCGTGTCCAATCTCAAGTACACGTCAGGGATCGCACCGCCGGTGCTGTCCGTCCACAGACGTTCTGCTAAAGCGGCAGCCCGTGGCCACACGCGGGCATCCAGCCCGCCCGGGCCCAGTTGCTCGGACCATTGGCAAGCCGCACCTCCCTCCACTCGCCACTTCTGCGTCCCCGCTATCTCCATACTAGTCCCCTCTTCCGCCCAAGGTCGGTGTTCGTAGATCCGTTGCCATGTCCGGTACGGCCCGCAGTTGCCCTCTGAGCTATCACGCCAGGAACCAAACCCACAGTCTAAGTACCAGGCGTCGACGTGCGATAACACCGTGCGGTACCCGCTGTCTAGCACAGCGCGTGATTCTGGCCACCTCGACGACCCCCAGATTTGTATCCCGAAGCGTTTCGGGTCTAATTTTTCCAAGTACGGCGAGCGTGTAAGCCCTGACGACCAAAGAAGGACTAGCTCTGGAGCTTTGCCGCCGTTCGCTCGCTCAAGCGCTCGCATGGAGCGCCTTGTGAATTCCAGCCACAAGTCCATAGGGTCTGTGTCATTGAAGTGATGCTGCCAGCAAGTCTCTGACACTTCGTCACCGCCTAAGTGGAAAATGTCTGTGACGCCTGTCAGTTCTATCAGCTCAGCATAAACGCGTTCTAAGATTGAGTAAACGTGTGGGTTGCGAGGGTTAAGCTGTCCGCAGGGTGGTTCGCCGCAGTATGCACTCCAGGGTTCCAGTTCTACGCAATGGGCAAGAGGGCCCAAACCGGCACGTTCGCCCCAGCCCCATGCTTTTCCTACATGCGCTGGGGCATCTACCTCTATCAAAACTCTCACGCCGCGCAGCCGGGCTCGGTCGACCACAGCGCTAACATCTGCTCGAGTATACACTGAGGCAGGCCCATACGATCCGTGTTCCGCTAATTGCGGCACACTTCTCAACTTCAACGGAAAGGATTGCGAGTCGCTTATGTGCCAATGGAACGTGTTGAGCTTACACGCGCCCATCGCGTCGATTGTTCTCAGCAGCTCGGGTACAGGGAAAAAGTTTCTCGAAGTATCAAGGAGTAACCCTCGATAGTTGAAACGCGGTTCGTCGGATATTGTAGCCGCCTCGAGTATGAGCAGCGAGCCTGCATAGGGATCCCACCAGACTAACTGGGACAGCGTTTCGATGCCGTGGCGAGCCCCGCAGAAGGAGACCGCTTCTATCACAGTTACTAAAATGCCATCGGAGTTTGGTTTCAACGATAGCGTGTAGCTTTCATTCGTGCTGAGTAGCAATCTGGGATCTGCAGATCCGATAACCTTTACTTGGACTAAAACGCGTCTCGGGAGGTCTCCCCGCCGACTTTCCTCGCCGCTTCGCTCCAACTGTTGGAGGTCGTCTTTCGTGAGGGCGAAGGCTCTTTGAAGATGCTCAGTGACGTTCTTTGATGGCGACTGGACTACCTGTAAAAAATAACAGGAAATTGTATTAAAGCCGCAAGCCTGAGTCAATGTTTTGCTTCTGAGAGAAGAATAACATATGAAAAAGAACTAAAATACAGTATTAAAAAGACAACCTACCGTGTAATAAGGACTAACCAGCAGTGTAAAAGAGAACTAGCCTACAATGCAAAAGAGAACTACACTGCAGTATAAAGTGGAGTATGAATAGGAGTGCCCAGTGTGGGAGAGCCCAAGAGGACTAACCTGTAGTGCAAATGAGGACCATACCGCAGTATGAAGAGGAGTCACCAGCAGTATGAATAGGAGTATGCGGTTTATAGTGAACTAACCTGCAGTGTAAACAGGTCAGCGCGCACCGGAACTGCGAGTGTGGCCAGGCTGACGGGCCCAGTTGGCTGCGGCCAGAGCTGCGTGGACGCACACAGCATGTTGCAAGTTGGCAGACTCTGCTGGATAGTCACCTCGCTTGCCAGCTGCCGCACACACTTGCCCTGCTGGCAGGACCAGGACCATTGTGGCTCCACCGACCTGGAAAGTACACGAAGTTTGAAGTTAGACGTCTTATATTTATTATCATCATGTTAACTTCTGCGCGGAGAGAAGAGAGTATAGGCGTACGGGAGCCTCAAGTGGCAATTGCCATACAAACGTTTATTTTTAATTTACAAAAGACATACCGGATTGCAATGAAACTTTAGCAGACAAAGCATCATCATCATGAAGGTTTTTGCCATAATCGCCACGCTTGGCAGGCGGGTTGGCGATCGCAGTATGCTGTTGGAATCTCAGGAAGACGCTGCTGTCCGTCTCCTGGTAATGTATTTCCTTAGTCGCCTTCTACAGGAAATTGAGTGACGCTATTCTTAATCCGACGCCACACGGAAAGACAAGGCAATACCTGTTAGAAATACAGATAAACTTGGGCCAAGTTCAAAGTTTCTACGAAAAGGCTGCAATTTATTTTTTTATTATTTTTTTCTCAATTTTAAGCACGATCAAACATAAAAAATCTAAATCAATCAAATTCAAAATAACACAGAATCTGTGACTCGATGAACGTTACAAGTAAAACTAGGTAGGTACATATTGTTAAAGTTTCATTGGGATTCGTCAATTAAAAACAAACTACGTTTGTATGGGAATCGTCTCATGAAACGCCCTTTTAATCAGTACGCGTGCCCAGAGCAGATACGTATCTCAAAAAAATACGGACAAATACAGCGACATGCAAATAACATACGCGGAGTTTCGGCACCACGGTCTTCGGCGCAAAGTGTGCTAACGGCGTAAATGTTTCAAACTGTGATGAAACTTTATTTTTAGTATAGTTAGCTAACGCACTCGTAGCGCAACTCCATGTTTCGCATAAAATGGAGAGGTTATGGATCGAATTCCAGCGCGGTGCGCCGGCGCCGGTGCAGGCCACCTGCCCGTCGTCGGCACAGGCCACCTGGCCGTCGTCGGCACAAGATATTTATTTGCGTAAAATATCGTACACTTTCAGATGTTTAAATAAAATAAATTGTGTTATCAGCATATTTTTCTATCAGTCATGGCCCAATTCTCTAAGCGGTATTTTGACACCGATTAGATTCCTCCTCAACACATTTGATTCTTGTTGTTTTCTGTTTGCACGTACGTTTAGTGTTAGTTACGAGAAGTACAGAAGCGCGGCGCCGGTGTAGGCCACGGCCGCCAGCAGCAGCAGCCCCCGCCGCAGCCGCCCCAGCCCCCATTGGCCCTAAAGACGCGCTATGGGGGGCGTTGGTTTGATTTGGCGTCAGCTGGAATTTTGCTTCTGTTTCTAGTTTTTGTGCGTACTAACTTGGGAGTGGTTGTGCGCTAGAAGTCGCGCCCAATTGGTACTCACTGTTCTGGCACCAATTTGATCCCTGATCAATATATTTTCATTGTAGTGGTTTTCCGTATATACTCGTACTTACGCGTAGTGACTGCTCTGACGACATCTTTTTTGTGCTCCATTACAAATTCTCGGCATGTTTCTTTTTTGTCTACTTACGAGTAGTGGCTATGCGCGGGCCGCCGCGCTCTGTCGTCGGTCTGTTGTCGCCAGTACAGCAGCGCGGCCCCGGTGCAGGCCACGGCCGCCAGCAGCAGCAGCCCCCGCCGCAGCCGCCCTACGCCCCACTGGCTCCACGGACGCCCCCGCTCCGTCCACCACATGGCGCCCGCTTCTTATACCTGGGGGCAAAGAGAGGCTGCTTTAGAGATTGATAAACTATAGTGGGTAAGAGCTATGGTAGCGCATCGTTAGAACGGGTTCGAATCATCTACCAATACAATTGAAATATTTTTATAAATTTTAACAACAAAATGTTTACTTAATGAACGTCAAAGTTGATAGTTTCCCAATTAATAGATTATGTGGAGAAGAATCTACCAAGAAACTCCACATTTATTCTTTTCAAAACACGTTTTAGCCTAATTAACAGAGCTTTCAACTTAAAAATTATGACACAATCGTCCTATAAATACCCTTTAATATTAATCTACTGCTTAATACCAAACATCTTTGTCTTCTAAATCTACCAGTTACTTATGTTCTGAGTTATGTACATTTATGAAATTGTTGTAGCAATACCACTAGCTACTTGTAAAGGAAAATGACATGAGAAATCCGAGTGACTAAGGTGATAAAAGTCGCCAATCCTGGGTGGCCACGAGACGTGTGGGGATTAAACCCATGCTCTGACTCTAAGAGAGAAGGTTTGTAGCCCGCAGTGGGACGTAGTATATAGGCTGCTTATGTAAACCAGACAACAGCAGAATTGAATACAGCAGAATATAATACAACACAAAAGAGTTGCTTATTACAATTTTCTTTTTGTGAACAATAAAGTGTTATCCGCAACGGTTTATCTACGTCTATCTATCTAATTTACTAGACAGAACGATGTTTCTCGATACGGCTTCTTCCAAGGACCAGACGTCTCTACTGGAGCAAATGGGGTTTAAGTAGTAGAAAATAACGAAAGCGAAAAAACTTTTCTCGTAGATTTTCAAAATTATATTCTATTTGTTGCACTAACCCGTGCTGAGAACAATTTTAAAAACCTATTTAGAGGCTTAAAATTCCACCCATGCCGGGACTTGAACCCACGATCTCTGGTTAACCGTGCCAGCGCTCTCCCGGCTGAGCTAATGGGCAAGTGCAAGCATCGGCGAAATTTCGAGCCTCTACAAACTTCACTGTATTAAGTACAGGCAGCGACGTCTGGCCGAAGTAATTTACATCACTTGCAGCCTCTAAATAGGTTTTTGAAGGTTTTCAAAAGTCAACATCAACATTTTTTTATTCAAAGTAGCACAGAAATGTTATTATAGATCATTTTCGAATGATATCATGAAACATTTTTGTGAAATGACAAGTGTCATCAAAATTTGTGAATGCAGTCGTTACTTAAACTAAAGAGTTAGATGTGGTCTCCTAAGAACCTTTCCTCTAGCTACAAAGGTTCAGATATTTCCTCTGGCTGACTTGTCTCAAATTGGGTATTTGACAAAATATCAAATGAGTTACTTTTAAAACGGAATTTTGTATGAAAATACTGGCTTATGACGTCACATTTCAGAGCACTCTTTTTATGTTTAATCTATTTCAAAATTGTAATAACTCGTAATTGACTAAAAGAGATACATTTTCCGAGATATTTTGTAATTTTTGTTTTAATCGCGCATATGAAATAATTTATTGTTGATCGTGTTAGGGTATGTCATAATATTGTTACAGCAGTAGATACGTAGCTTAGCTGTAGTTTGAAGCTGTGTGTTTACAATATAGGGGTGGTAGCCTAGTGGGTTGAACATTGGAAGCGGAAGCGAGAGACCCAGGTTCGATTCCCAGTGCGGGTATTTACCTATGACTTTGTTTCTAAGTTATGTATGTTTGTGAAGTTATAGTAGCAATACCACTGGCTAACCGTGAAGGAAAACATCGTGAGGAAACGTGTGTGTCTGAGCTATTCACATACCTCAGCGCCTGAAATCGCCAATCCGCGGTGGGCACGCGTGGTGATGAAGCCAATACTCTCTCTCTGAGAGAAGGCCTGTACCCTACAGTGGGACGTATATAGGCTGCTTATGAAGTTACAATATAGAACGCTGAATGTTACGTGTTCATTGCACGCAAATTTTGCATCAAGTCAGCAAAATCATGGCGCATAGAGTGCGCCAGGCCAAGTTCTCAGCCGGCCCATACATATTTATACCAACCCATTCAAGCCCTTTTCTATCCCCCTCTAACTTCGAAACTATAAAATTGCAGATTTATTACATATAGTTTCATTAAAATGTTAAAGTCTATATAGGTACTTAACTTATTGAAGGATTGACGTAGCCCGCAGGCAAGTTGTTGCTGGCAAAGGAGTCAGATAAGAAGTTTTGAAGTCTATGTAGCGCTGGGTTTACGAAACTTATAGCTCAACGTTCCTCCTTAGATTATATCATTGTTATAATCTAAGTGAACTCGAGTATTTAAGGCAAAACATATTAGGGGTTAAAGTATGAAATTGCCGTTTTATTGCAATAGGTTCTTTGAATTGACATAGAATCTTCATGGTTTGAGGTTTTCGAATGAAACTTTTTTCAAATGGTTTCTATGATGTTCTTTTTTTAAAAAATGTGAAACATTTGAATATCGACTTTCAATTGTTTTTGTTATTCAATTTAGACAAGAAAGATGGATACTGCGAAAATTCGAGTGATTATGAGGCACCCTACACCTAAATTAGTGATACGATTTTTTAACACTATAGTGTGGCGTATCTTTAGATTGGTCGTTTAAAAATAGTGTGGGTGTAGGAAGATTATCTTTCCATTTAGGGTTTCATTTGCGGAATATTAAGCGCAATTTTTGTCCGAGTAGGGCACCCCCCCCCTCCCGCTCCTGGCTAAACGGTTGATTCTAGCAACGTGAAAAAAATCAGGGTAGTAGCAAATGTAATGAACTTAAAAGAAAAACTATCACGGCTGAGTAGGCTCTACAAACTAGTAATATGCGACCAACTTATAAAGGGAAAACTTCGTACAAAATCCATTGAAAATTACGTTGATGAAGTTGTTAGTTCTGTAAAGCAGATAAACCCCCATTTTAAAGATATTTTTTTATATTTTCTAGTACCTAGGTATGCGATCTACTTGCGAATACTGTCGCACGTCTGATAGTAGTGCACAGATCAGGCCTGAGACTATTTAATTTAGTTGTTTTTATTATTTTTTTAACTGTAAACTGTTGGTGTGTCTAATATCAACAAATTAATTCTTTACGATAAACTGGCATACCACAGGGGTTGCGTCCCCCACTTAGAGCAACCCTGGTGTAAAGCAGCGGTTCCTAAAGTGTTAAGGCCATTGGAACACTAACAAATCTATTTTATTTTATGGAACTCCGTAGAAAAATCCGTAGTGGAGCCGCCACTGTCCCACTACATTAAGACAAAATTATATTTCTAGCTCAAAGCCCTATTTCATATTACTACAATTCATTCATAAACTGTTTTGACAGTTTGGTACTACTTTAGGAATCGCTGGTCTAGTGTACCTATCCATCCACGCTATCTATTACGGGCACTAGGAAAACGTCTATTTCTGAACTGAGACGAGTTAAAAGGCGTTTCCGACGCCCCAGGCTTTTAGGTCACTTCACTCAAGTTACCTGCTAGGGCCGCAACGCATGCTAACTTATTAGGAGCTCTTTCCAACTTTCCTTCGCGTTTCTTCACACAAGTTTGACCTCTGTGGATGAACTTCAGCAAGTATATCGAGAGAATATACTTGTTGACTCTTCCTGAACCTCGCGGATACATTAATATAATTTTTTTATGTATATTTTCTTTTGTTTATATATTCTTTGTGATTTCTGTGTCAATTTTTGACTGACTGACTTAGTGTCTACAGTATGTTTAATTCTTTGTTGTCCTAGTTTTTGGGAGGCCTGGCATCCTAAGATACAGATATCTGATCTAGTTTAGGACCCAGTCTTTCCACAAATTACTTCCATTGTGCCATATTGTGCCACATCTATTGTACCTAATTTGTGGATGGAGTAATAAAGTTTATTTATATTGTATTGTAATAGTATATTTTTCGCTTAGCTTGTAACGGAATAAAAGTGATCCGCGTTGATGAGTCCCAACTATCTATGTGTATCATAAGTGCAAAAGTTTGGATGGACGGATGTTTGTTTCTCAATCACGCTAAAACGGCTAAACGGATTTGGATTGAATTTGTCATCGATATAGATTATAGTCTCGAATACGAGATAGGCAACTTTTTATCCCAAAAATTCTTATAAAAATTCCCACGCGAACGAAGTCTCAGACATTAGCTAGTAACTAATAATCTCGTAGATTAAAACACCCTCATCATCATCAGCCATTTGACGCCCACTGCAGGACATAGGCCTCCCTCATGGTTTTCATAACTATGAGGGGTTTTGCCATAATCGCCACGCTTGGCAGGCGGGTTGGCGATCGCAGTATGCGGTTGGAATCTCAGGAAGACGCTGCTGCCCGTATCCTGGTAATTGATTTCCTTAGTCGCCTTCTACGACATCCACGGAAGGAAATGGAGTGACGCTATTCTTAATCCGGCGCCACACGGTAAAACACCTTGTTGGTTGTGAAAACCTTATGAAACTTGCGTCGGAGACGAAAAGTGTATTTGGACATCCCTAACACTGGTCTCTGTTGGTTACTTTCACTATTGCCTCGCTATGGGTCTTTGAAGTGCATTCCGAGCACATTACTTTACCTACGTAGTTTACTTTCATGGTTCTATTTATTGCCTCCAGCATAGGTAAGCCTGAAGCCGGGAGTCTTGCATTTTGTGGCGCTGTCAATTTGTACTGAGAAGACGCGACTTTTGACATTTTTGCGCGACAAAACGCGCCACTTTCACCGTCGTGCTGCTAGAACATCCATCATCAACCCATTATGTCCCCACCGAGGGGCACGGGTCTCTTCCCTGAGGAAGGTATAGGCCATACTCCACCACGGGGGCCAAGTCCGGATTGGTGGAGACTAGTGGCTCGTCTACCGTCAGAAGTTGTCAAGCCGCCCTAAGGCCTCTGACTTGGCTTAACGACTGCCATCTATTGACGGCAGCCGGCACCAACAGCTTAACGTGCCTTGCGGAGCACGGAACCGCTCGGAAAAATGCCACTAGCGTTAGGCATAGACGGCGACCCATCCATGCACTGAACGCGCCCTGTGTTGCTTAACCTTCGTGATCGTTTAAGATCACTCAGGCAGCCGGGGCTACGAGCGATTCAAGCTAGAACATACTACTGGAAAATTTTTAGTTATTTTCCGTGATACATTGAAATTGCACCCGAAAGATGTGGTGACATTGATTGAGATCTAGATCGCGTAGCATCATGGTCTGACAGGAGCTGTCTTGTGCTAAACCCTGGTAAGTCTAAGTACATGGTACTTGGTACTAAACATCAAATCCATAATACGATACAAACCTTAGCCTCCGAAAATATAGTCATCAGGGGTGAACCAGTAGAAAGGGTTATGGAAGCAAAAAATCTTGGTTTACTGATGGATGGTGAACTCCGTTTTGAAAATCATATCAGAAACGTAGTCAGTAATTGTTTCTATCGCCTTAAGATTCTTTATAATATACGCGATTACCTGAGCACTGATTTGCGTGTCAGGCTCAGTGAATCACTAATATTATCCAGATTGAACTACTGTGACGTCGTCTATGGTGGCTGTATACTTGGTAGGACAAAAAGGTTGATCCAACGTGTGCAAAACGCATGTGCACGTTTCTGTTTCAAAATCCCTCCTAGATCTCACGTCAGCCCATACTTGGACGCAGCAAAGCTTCTGAATATGGAGGCACGTCGGCATCTACACCTTGCCAAACTACTCTTTGGTGTGATACGGACAAAAACCCCATCTTATTTGTTCGCAAAGCTTGAATGGTCCACCAGACAACGGTATGTGCACAAGGAACGGATCCTGACACCGGCGCATCGGACCATGGCTTTCCGTGGTAGTTTCAGGTTTGCGGCGTCCAAGTGTTGGAACGACATTCCCCCTCCAATCCGTGAAGCGTCCAGTGGATGTGCTTTTGGGCGCAAGCTCAGAGCATATTTGCTGGAGCATCAGAAACCGCCACTCCCTTCCCTTCCAACCTCTCGCCGCAAAAACAGAGACGAGCCTGTAATCGCATGGTAGGGCCAGGCAATATTGTATATATCTATATATTTTTATTTATTTTTCTTTAATTAAGTATACCTATATATGTATATATATTTATGTACATATAAATTTAATTATATTCATAATTTTTAAACATGCTTTAAGCTGGCTATATACCTTTATTCATTTGTATATGATTTGTATGGCCTATACCTTCCTCAGGGAAGAGACCCGTGCCCCTCGGTGGGGACATAATGGGTTGATGATGATGATTTGTATATGATTTTATTTGAGTATATCGTAGTTTATTCAGTGACTTCATAAAAACAATTTAAGTATATGTTTCATACTGTATACATAATACGTATCCTATTGCATATAATTACTATTCTGTATTACATAGCATTCTACTATAAGTATATAGTATTACTCACGGTTGTACCACACCGCGGTATGTGACGCTCGCGGGGAAACTCCTGGCACTGACTGAAAATCAGCGCTGAAGGCTTGACCCTCAGCATACTGCTGAGTCAGTTGCCATTTATAGCAGCAGTGACACGCCGTGACCGTTCGCTTTCCTTTCTTTTTTATAACATTTCGGTTGAAATATTTTCTTTGTTGTTTTTTTGTTTTGTTATTGTGGCGTGTGCACTGTTTTTATAATAAATGTTTTTTCTTCTTCTTTCTTCTAGATGAAATATTTTTTGGATTAGAAAGAAGATTTTAAGGTAAAGCGAAATTCGTTGATTGCGTTTATCGCGAGAATACGATATTAAGGTAATATTTGTGAGTTTTTACTAATTTGCTATTTTATGAAGAAAATAGTTTTCTTAAGGCCTCAGTAAATATAATAGTAGACTTTTACTCCCTCGAAATAAAAACATTATAATAAAACCCTCAACTGTCACTTTTTTATTTTTGAATAACCATATTCATATTCAATAACCACAAATATGTCTAACAGTATTGTAGACTAAGAAAAATCCTTCGAAAACGCAAATGTTATTCAATATTTGAAAAAATCTAAGACCGAAATTAATATTCAAATAAGAAAACAGTCGAAGGACAAGCTCTACAATGCCCGATTAACTAACTCGCGAAAATGAATATGTAATTTTATGCCCTACTGTTTCCGAAATGTTTGTAATCTTCCAGGTAAATTGTCGGAGTTCTTTCGTCGTCGCCCGTCGGGTGCTGTGGGCATGACAAAGCACACGAAACGACGCGCTAACTGTACCTAATAACTTTTAATGATTACACACAGTGGTTCAAGTAATTTACCTAGTCACGATTGTCTCGTTGGTCTAGCGGTATCACGTCTGATTGCCATGCCGGAGATTGTGAGGTCGATTCCCACTGGAAGCCTCCGTACATTTGTACACATGGCTTCAGTGTGGGTGTATTTCCGTGTTTGTGATGTCCTTGCCTGGTTGCCATAGCACATGGTATCCTAGTTTGGGCCCAGAAGTGATTGTGCGGTGAGGAAGTTATTATTATTATTATCTTCATTGAGTATTGTTATCACGATTGGACCCGTTTCGGTACAAATTGTGTTTAAATTGAGGATATTATGACTTTTGCAAGTGCATATTTTACCGAAATAAAATCTGTCGCCTGCAATACTGAGTGTCTGTGAAACACCATGGTTTCCAATCCACAATGTTGTTTGGAAGTTTCTTAGAATTTTTAAATTTCCATCCAACATCACTCGTCCCAAACTCTATGAAACCCTGTGCTAAGGTTACCTCACAAAAAAGGAAATACACCCATACTGGTGCCATTTGTACGGATGTACAGCGGTCACCAGTGGGAATCGAACCCACGACCTCTGTCTTGGTAGTCAAGAGTGTTTACTATTAGACCAACGAGGCACTCAAATATTATGTCCCTTATTGAATGCAGCCCCCACTGTACTCCGTACTGGCGCACCCGTCTCAGGTCGGCAAGTGAATATTTGATGCCGCTGTCTGCCCTCTCCGCGAGTTGCGATGCCTTCAGACTGTCTTTTGTTTTATTTATTTACTGCTCTCGCGACGGGTGCTCCCAACTTGTGATGTGAAGCCTTATAGTTAGTAGGTATACTGAATGGTTTCTTAATTGCGGGTCAATTATTTTCTTACACGTAGGTTCTTAGACACCGGGTCAAACCCGGAGATGTGCCAGCCCTAGTAGTGAGCACAAACATGGTTTTTAGACAACTTTGTGCAGTCTCATAGTTTTTTTCTCTTTCTATTTTAAGTCCTTTATATGTCTAACAGTGGTTACGGTGGCGGGGAGTCACTGGATGCGGGTGGCACAAGACCGGGAACATTGGAAAACCATGAGAGAGGCCTATGTCCTGCAGTGGGCGTCGAATGGCTAATGATGATATCATCATCCAGCGACTCCCCGCCACCATAACCAGGTCGTCAGACCATCTGGTGGGGGGCCTTCCCACGCTGCGTCGTCCGGTCCGCGGTCGCCAGGTCAGAACATTTTCGCCCCAACGGCCATCAGTTCTCCAAGCTATGTGCGCCGCCCACTGCCGCATCAACTGAACAATTCTTCGAGCTATATCAGTAACTTGGGTTCTTCTGCGGATCTCCTCATTCCTGATTCGATCACGCAGTGACACTTCTAACATATCTCTCTCTATTGCTCGAAAGCTCGGCAGCCGAAACAAAAATGGCACCAGACTCGCAATTTAGCCCTCAAACCGAATCCCCGAAGCATTAGCGTGAGTATAAAGAAAATATCCAACATTAGCAATTTGTCTAAGTGGCAATAGAGTTCGCAGGGCTGAATATTTGATAGTCCGCACCGGCCAGTATATAGGTTCATACGAGTTAATAGGGTTGCCAGATGGTATCCAAAAGCAGGACAGGTTGTCCTCCTATCCTGGCCTCTAACAGACGAGCAGCACTTTGCTGTCGACAGAGCCAACTGCAGCTGTCGACACGCGTCGGCGTTTGCTACCGAACCCCTGCCTACAGCAATCGCCGACCAACGGCGACAGCTGCAGTTATGCGCGCTGCGCGCACGCTATTTTGTCACTCGACTTCTATAGACCAAACGCGTACACGTAAAAATAATCATGTCTGACAGCGATATTGACATCGACTTTTCCGCATTACAGTATCTTAGCGAGTTACTGATTCTCCTAAAGTGACAGTTAACTCATCAAATGAAGCAATCGATATTCGGAAATAATTAAAATACTTTTCGTTATTTTTTCGTAGAAGTGGATAAAGAGTAAAAAAATCACTTTGTTCTTTATGTGCTATTATTTCACTAACCCACAATGACCGAATTCGTCTTCTAAGTTTGCGTCGATGGAGTAGAAGCAGCAATAGTGTTTCCTTCTCGAAATTCATTTTCATACTGACTGTCCCTTATACTATGACGATCGAACTGCGCACCACAACAAAGCCGCCGGCATCGGTGTGCTGCAGCCGTCGACGTGTCGACAGCTGCTGCCGACCAACGTCGACAGATGACGACGACGGCTCGGCAGCAAGCGCCGACCAATGCTGGCAGCTGAAGTTGACTCAGTCGACAGCAAAGTGCTGCTCGTCTGTAAGCGGCTCACGGGCGGCACCTGTGCCAACTGCAGCCGTCGACGGGGCCGACGGCAGCCGTCGACGCACCGATGACGGCAGTCGCTGACATGTTAGCGTCGAATATCCGCGTCAGCGCGTTGATGGCTGCAATTGGCACACGTGCTAGTGTATAAACGCCCTATCGTATGCCCTCCCTTTGTTGTGGTTAATTCGTGCTGAAATTAATATTTAGTGGAGCAAACAGACTAAGCGTGGGTTCAATTAAATCTTTAATATAGCTTTAAAAATATGATATGTATGTCATATTTATTTTTCGAAAAATCAAAAACTTCTTGCAAAAATTGGCAACTTAGGTAAATATAACGATTAAAATGAAGTGAACTGTTTTATTATGAATGCCCTCCTTTTTTACAGAAAATCCTCCTTTTAAACAGTAATGCTTTACCAAATTATCATCTGGCAACCCTATACGAGTAGAACTGGCTAACCACACGGGGAAAATACGGGAGAAATTGCAGCTAATTCCGTTATATGCTCTATGTAACTTCTGCTCGTCTACCGTGATGTTTACAGTGCTATTCAGGGTATGTAAAAATCCTAAAATAGCCATGAAAAAGGGAGGTTAAATACGAACAACTTTAAACCGTGAAAAAATTGTGACCGGTTCCGTAAAGTGAAATCGGTAGGTACCTACAAGATGAATATTTTTTTTTACCTCCTCAGTCTTGGCCTTGAAGATAACAATCGATATCCATTGTTATTTTCAAGGTCAGGACAGAGGAGGTTAAATATAAAAAAATATATTTTTATTTTATTTATTTTATTTTAGTTTCTAGGAAGACTAACAGCTATTACAAGGTTATAATACACCTCCTGTTAGTATACCTCCTGTATACACATTTTTATGCTCCTTATTGTCCAGAAAAGGCAGATTCAAACAACGTTTCCTGTGGGACAACTTAAAAATCGCTAAGAAAATGTGAGCTGTTCCAGTGAGATACAAGGTGTAAATCCTTACCGTCCCTAAAAGGGGAGGTTCTACTCGTCAATACGAACAATTTTTAAGCCACTAAGCATTAAGTCCACCTTTTGTACGCTTTATTTTGTGCAATAAAGAATTAATAATAATAATTACTTTAACTATGGCGACCAATTTAAAATCGTGAAAAAATTGAGTACTGTTCCGTACAAAATTAAAATTATCGATACCGAAATATATGGAACTGCTGATAATAACCCCGATTTCTCGTACGCTTATAATCTCTTAATAGACTGTTGACGATTGTCATTTGTTTTTTTGTATGCAATTTGGCCTACTAACAACCTTCAACAATAGAGGGTAAATGTTATGGTATAATAATAATAAATTCCACACAACACGTTCACTTGTCCTGGTCCCAAACTCGGTATGTAAAGTGCTATGGTAACTAGACAAGGACATCACAAACATGGAAATACACCCAGACTGAGGCCATATGCACAAATATACGGCGGCCCCTAGTACGAATCGAAATCGTGGGTTCGTGGGTTTACTATGCTCTGGGATGGTAATCAGATACCGTTAGACCAACGAGACAAAAACTTTAGATAAAGGCATTTATTTGTTAAACATGTGTTTGAAAAGGTGGTTTACTGTTTAACTTGTCTGTTACCTATGTCACTAGCGAATAACATAGCATGCCTCTATCGCTTTCGTTTCATCGATCCATACACGTTAGTCGCTTACACGGAAATTTCTACAAGCTAGAAGAACAAACCCCCGTTTATCTTTGAAGTAGCACAGCAAAACTGCCGACTTTAGGTACACAAATGGCATTGTGGCGAGAGTTCTTAGCCGCAAAACTCTTAAATAATATCACGTATCCTTTCATGTAACACAGTTAACACAAGCTATTGTACTCCACCAACTCTACTTTTAGATAACATTCGCATTTTAGAATCACGCTCAAACCCTTCTCAACAGGTACGCTTAGTTATAGGGCTCAATTTGGCACGACTTTTATTTTATTTTATATTATATTTGAAGAAGACTCAGCTATTACAAGGTAATGCACAGAAAAATGACACACACAGGACACACTAAGCCAATTAAAAGTCTTCGCTTTGTCTACTGTTAGGTTCACTTTCAAGAAGGAATGTTCTTCACGGCAAATCCTTCTTCAGCTGAAGAAATAAGAAATATTGGAGAAAACGTTTTCGACTCCCCTACAAGTTTTTACATTACATAAACAGCCAATATACGTCCCACTGTAGGGCACAGGCCTTCTCTCAGGGAGAGAGTTTGGGCTTAATCACCACGCGTGCCCACCGTGGATTGGCGCTGTGGTATGTGAATAGCTCAGATACTAACCGCTAGACCAAAGAGGCAATCAATTATGTGACGTGGTGGTATTTGATAGGTGCCTATTTGCTATTAAATTAGTGATGTAACATCGATTTGCCTCATAAAACGGAAATGTAACTCGTAGCTTACTTTTTAAATCGATGTATGAATCTGACAGTTACCAAACCACCTTTCTTTAGGGGCATTACCATGTAATGCAACGTATCATTATCTTAAGGGGTACCCCAGTTACATTTGAATTGTCTTTAAACTATTGGAAAATTACTGCGGTTTCCAGGATTGTGAAAAAAATATCTTGATTTTATTGATTTAATGTTTAACTAAATCAAATCTCTACCAAGATAGTGAGATAGAGAACACTTAATTGCCCATAAATGAGGAATTTACACAGTTATTTCTTAACCTACGAGTGAGACGGTGGCCTTATCACTAAAAGTGATCTCTTCCAGACAACCTTTGGATGGACTGGACCAATACATTGGAGAAGGAATTAGATAGATGTAGAAACAACAAAAAATAACATCAGAGGTGTATGATTTATGCATGCCTATTTAAGAAAGTCATTACATAAGCTATCAACAAAGGCGCGATATCTCCATTGACATCTCCAAAGGTGCACCAAGGTTAAAAAAGGTACAAAGGTTCCTTGTTGACTACGGACCCAAAAGGCGCACTGGAAATTGCATAAGCATATTTGTGTCGCAACAAAATGATCCGGCAAAGTACCGACGATAAAGTGGCATGACGTTTACGCGTACAATATTCATAACTCGTATGGCGACTATACATCTACCACCACCCCGGGTCTCCAGGGAACCACCATATGTTCGTTTGAGACTGCTAACAATGCAGACGCCACACGCCCCAGTACGCTAAAGGAAATATAAATTCTTCCGCTTACTTTCTAGGTCAGTTTGTTACGGTTACATCGAATTGTGACATAAGATAAGCGGAATACAGAGGCAGCATAATGGCTCTATCGAGCTAAACACAAAAGTCATGTGACTCACTCACATAATTTTGAAGTAGCACCCATATACTTATTCAATTCTTGTGTAATGTCATAGCACGGGGAAGTCTAGTTTGGGAGCCAATAACCTGTAACCGTTGTACAATAAAAAAATTAACCAACTTCAAAAAGGAGGGGTCTCAATTCATCGGAACCTTGTTTATTTTTTTGTAATAACGTCTACAAATTCTATAAGCTATATAATATAGCGGTGTCGCCTAGAACAGGCATTACATGCTTAAAAGGTGACTTCAGTTAGTATGTACCGAAAAATAAGGATGAGAGGAAATAAGCTCGCATTTTTACATGTAATTTCTTGATATGATAACGTACATAAAGATTTTGTTACAAATTACAAATACATAATTTTTAAAAATAAGTAAGTAAGCAATTTATTAAACAATACATACAATAGGTACAAAATTAAATACGTAAATACAGTTTTACAAGGCTACCTACATACTATGTAGTGCACAGTGTCCTAACCGATAAACTAGGATAACCTGTATCAAATTTTAGTATGGAGCAGTTGGATTTTTTCGCAATATCAGTTTACTGACCGCATAAAGCATTGCGGTCAATAAACTGGAACTGCAAACGAAAGAGAAAGCAAGCGCCGGGCTGATATGACAGACGTAAATTGGGTCCTATCTTGTGTCTCCTTCTAGCTAACGACACTTTAGTATTACAGTCTCGCTTAGAAGTAGACAAAAGGATTTAGGTGTCTAATCATCCGCATAATATTTCATCCTCGGATGAAACGTCACCCTTTTCAAATGATTAGGCGTTGATTCATCCGCAAAATATTTTCTTCGGATGAAACGTTACCCTTTTCAAATCATTAGGCGACAATTCAGTCGTAAGTTAGTCGCTGTCGGATAAGTCGTCACATAGATTATACTAAGGTTGTAATTTCAGCCAAAACAAAAATATGCTGTTTGTGAAGGTGTTTTTATTATCTATAACTATTTTTCGGTGTTTTCTCGTGGTACCATTATTTTCTCCCGTCAACGGTTTCACGAGCGTTAACTATTTCCCGTAGTCCCATGAACATGATCCCTCCTGTACAATGAATAAATAGACATAGCGACATCAACTTTTCTTTTTTTAACTTGCTGCTTTCAAAACTGTCAAAGTATTATTAATTTTATTCATTGCGCACATAAAAGAGAAACTCTACTGTTAGGTTCACTTTCAAGAAGGAATGTTCTTTACGGCATATCCTTCTTCAGCTGAAGAAATAAGAAACATTGGAGAAAACGTTTTAGGGACACATAAGGGCCCTCGCCCACGGCGACTTTTTGTAGCGATGCAGTAGCGATGCTGTCGCGCGTTCGTATCGATACAGTAGCGATGCGGTCGCAAGCTGTGTGCCCTCGCCCACCGTAAACACGATTCAGTCGCGATGCAAACGCGATACCGTCGCGCTTCTGTCGCGATTCAGTAACGGCACAAAAATGCCTGCGATCGCTACAGTTGCAAGATGGACTCCGTGGGCCCGATGGATAACAGCACTCTCAATCTATGCTGCACTACTCACGCGCCACCCTTCCTCCGTTCTCCTCCCGATGTCGTCGCGCGTTTGCATCAATACAGTCGCGATGCTGTAGCGCGTTAGTAGCGCGTTGGCATCGCTTCTGTAGCGCGTTGCAAATGCGAGTAAAGCGCGTTCGTAGCGCTGCTGTTGCGCGTTTACGAAACGCGCGACCGCATCACTACAAAAAGTTGTCGTGGGCGAGGGGCCTTAAAGCGCAAGACTTATAAGTTTTTATACTAACTCCTACATTTTTATGTGACACTAGTACTTCTTGCGGCCGCTACAGACACATACATCTGATTTTATCTCTATCATCTAATGAAAACCAAAATATTCTACAAGTCTATAAACTATGTGACGACACGTCCGTTACATCCGTAAGTTGTGTCGACCTATAGCGACACAACTTACGGATGAATTGTCGCCTAATCATTTCAAAAGGGTGACGTTTCATCCGAACAAAATATTTTGCGAATGAATTAACGCCTAGTAATTTGAAAACAAGAAGAGAAAGACTAGAAGAAATACTTTTGGGTGACGTTTCATACGAATTAACACCTAAGCCGACAAAAGATGAGTCTACGCTTGACATGTTATTAGGACTGGTCTCACTGCAGATTACTTTAGTTATGTAGAGTAATCTCTACAGAAGACCTTTGTAGATAGCAGGAGACCTTCACTTAAGTAGATTTAGACGCTAATAGCTTTTATAAATAACTCTATTTTCCTCACATCAAAAAGACTAAACGGACAGCTTAGTCAAACTAACGACATACTTAAGAGAAGTGAAGCTTAATGTCTTGAGAATAAGGATTAACGTTCCGTGAAGGAAATCCCGAAGTTCGTCAGTCGTCTGCTGACGTCACCACGTCCGGCCACGTGGGCCAATGGACATCATGGCGACCAACCACTGTATTATTCAAAGCCATCGATCCGTCAACCAGCTATCTTTTAATGCGGCCATCCACGGAAACAATGCCTGTTGCAAATGTCATCAGCTTCGTTACTACGCCCACCAAATCCTGAACGATTCCAATAGTCTAACCGCCCAATTCCTATCGCAAACGTCAGGATTCCGAAAGGATTTGGTGCGCATAATTAGGCCTTTGATACTATGGTACGAGAGCCGGCAGCGATACTTAATTTTAACAAGAATATTACAACGTTTTTGCGTCGAAACCCAATGCTGCAAATGTCAGCCTGCTGAAGTCAGACGAACACTCAACGTCTTTCAACCCACCCAGAGCACGACTTAAGCACATAATAGATATGCTGGAAAGTAATGGCAGACTTTGTTGTATTCCTGAAACTACCGATATAAGCATCTGTAGTCATAAGGAGGGGATGAGTTTAGCTATAATCAGCGTAGGTGTCCGAGAGTCGAGTGGTTTTTTTTTACGAATAAAATAGTTCAGGTATTAACAGGTTAATTTTACGTCCATCACGTCATTTCATTGACATTATCTACGCGCGGGACCAACTTAAATGCACGATAGCGGGGATCCCACGTGTAATATATATTATAAAATACATTTAGAAAAGATGATCGCCGAACGTAAATAAAATATCCACGTAACTCTATTGTATGACTATGTGGCGTCATATCAGTATCACGTTACAGATTGGGATATTCAGTCTTATGAAGCATTTTATGTAAAACGCTCCATAATTACACGACAGAGTCATGCAGATAACCTTTTTTTTTTCGCATACAACTGTAGGTATGCGATAAGATATACAGTATTGAGAAGCACTGAGAGAGAATTTTTTTTGCCACTTTTTTCTCAACTATTACTATCGATTATATCGAAGTAGCTTAGATTGTAATTAATTTAGTCGACGTTCAACAAGAGAGTATGATTTAATTTGATAAAATGTGTGAACGCTGAAATCATAGGTATTACCTATTACCAATTTCTGAGGATACAAAAACCAAGATCCGAACTCGCCCATCAAATACATGCGAACAACGTATTCTGTCCTTCTTTGGGCATATCACTCGATGCCCAAATAGCCTCGAATGTAATTTGATGACGGGCTAAGTGGAGGTGAAGAGAGTTCAAGGCAGACCTCTCGCTGAACAGATTAACCAGCCCCTATATTAGACGAATGCTGACATTTGCTATCACAGTTATGAAGGAATTGACAGTAAAATTTTAGGAATCCTTCCGAATTTGGTGCGCTTAATTGGTACGGATCACCAAGGAAACAACGCTTATATTCCAGCAGGTGGTTCAAGCACCAAGGAAACAACGCTTATATTCCAGCAAGTGGTTCAAGCAATGGGCGATAGGTCCAAATGAAGAGCGCTCGACACCAATCCCAGACATGGCGGCCACGATCCTCAGCATCGAGGCAGCGACTGATTGAAGCCACTGAACCTCTGCTTTTGGATCTACGAGTATCTACAAAACAATGCCATTGTCCCAAAGGGTTCAAGCTCTATCTAAACTTTGTCCAGCTCCTAATATCAGGAATACCGGTCACGATCCACAGCATTCAGGGACCGATTGATTGAAGCCACTGAACCTCCACTTTTGGCTCTATCTACCAAATAATGTCACTATCCCATGGGGCTTCAAGCTCTATCTAAACTTTGTCCAGCTCTCCTAGAATAGACACATCGATGTCATTGACTCCTAATGGGCTTGCATGTATACGGTGAAAGTTTTCCAATTAGGCATGAATGTTTGATTCACATTGGGGGGTTGGAACAGAAAGTTTGAAGTTGTTTAAATCGAAATATGTAGTAGAATATTAATGAGTCCGGAATAGCATATGGTAGATAAATATGGTAAATATATATGGATGTCATTGTTGTCATCTTTGTCTTATGGTGGTCTGGAATAAACTATTATTATTAATAAGGTCGCCAATTGTACTTTTCCCGATTATACAGAGTGGAACGAAATCCACACAACTGACCAAAAATACTTCTTCTACTTCGGTGAAAGTTTCAAAATAATTTAAAAAAGCGGTGGTAGCCTAGTGGGTAGAACATTGGACTCGGAAGCGGGAGACTCTGGTTCAATTCCCAGTGCGGGCCTATGTACCTATGACTTTGTTTTCTAAGTTAAGTACATTTGTGAAGTTATAGTAGCAATACCACTCCCTAACGGTAAAGGAAAACATCGTGAGGAAACCTGGGTGTCTAAGTAATTTTCAATGGATTTTGTACGAAGATTTCCTTTATAAGTTGGTCGCCTATTACTCGTTAATTTGTAAAGCCTACTTAGCCATGATAGTTTTACTTTTAAGTTCATTATATGTGCTACTGCCCCGAAATTTTTCACATTTCTTCAATCAACCATTTAGACGCTAGGAGGACGACCACGCCCTAACTTGGACAAAAATTTGCACTTTAAAGCTTAATATTTAGCAAACCGAACCCTAAATTGAAAACCACTAAAAACTGCTTTTACTATCTAAAGGTATACCACTTATGGCATAAACATTTATGGAACAGCTGATAATTCTTCCGCGATTTCGAAGATTTCCTCACAAATGTTATTTTTATCGATGAGTAAAAACCCCATTTTTTTATATATACGAGGATTTTGTAACACCCTGCATTTAAATAGTACATTATTGCAAAGGCAGCGAAATAGGCAATTGCAGGTCGAGTATGAGTTTGAAGGCCGAGCCGAGGCGAGGACTTCAATGATACGAGACAGGCAATTGCCATTTCGGCCGAGGCATATATAGTGCTTTTCTTAAAAAAATGCAAGGAATTAAAAAGGGGCCTTTTACATAATAAATTTTATTAACAAAATAACAACGAACTCCGCTTTACCGCCAATTTTCATTTTTACTTTACAGTTTGTGCCGAAAGGTAAACGCATCTGCGGCTATACAGCCACGAGATCGCAATGTGTACGATAGATGAAAGAGTTCTAAATTCAAACAGCACACCGTTTCATACAACATTGCCGGCGCGCTCTTCGTTCCAAATTCAAAGAACGCGCCGGGAAGTGATTTTGGTTTTTCAGTCTACGTCAATATGATACTTCGCGTGTTCTTTATTCAAAAGTAATGACAATATTTCCGCGCATGTTTAAGAAAATAAGTATTTTACGAATATTCAGTTCGTACATTCTATGCCAAAGTCCGAAGAAAGGTAATTTTTTGAAAGGACAATTAATATAGGCTTAGCATCTAAAACTGTCTAATAAACCCCACCCATACAAATCGCAACAAAGAAAAGGTCACCGCACATGATTGGAAGTAATCTACTCAGTGTAAAAAATTCACATTGCAAACCTTTCCAGTCCTTCCAATAAACTACTGTGAAAAGTACGCCACAAAGACATACACCCACATACAAAGGTTCCTAGGAAGCGAAGGGATGACTGCCTACTACAGGGTGACTTCGAATTCGTTCTATTTTAGGCGCCATAAATTTATTACGTAAGACTAACTATTTTCGCTGGTTTTTGACTCCCTCTTATAAAAGAAAAAATAAGCGTAGGCCGACCCCCTCCCCTCTGTTTAGTATTTATTACGTAAGTCTAAATGAAAAACCGGCCAAGTGCGAGTCGGATTCGCGCACGAAGGGTACCATTATCTATACAATATTAGACACAAGGATCGAGAAAAAACGGAAAAATATCACATTTGTTGTATGGGAGCCCCCCTTAAATATTAATTTTATATTAATTAAATAATTTATTTTTGAAGCGAATACAGAACTAAATTTTCTGTGAATTTTTCAAGCGTCTACCTGTTGCCGTTATTAATGTCGATCAAAAACGACAAAAAATACGTTTGTTGTATGGGAGCCCCACTTAAATATTTATTTTATTCTGTTTTTACGTATAGTATATGTTGTCATAGCGGCAACAGAAATACATCATCTGTGAAAAATTTCAACTGGCTAGCTATCACGGTTCATAAGAGACAGCCTGGTGACAGACAGACGGACAGACCGACAGACAGACAGACTGACAGTGACGTCTTAATAATAGGGTCCCATTTGGCACCGATCGGGTACGGAACCCTAAAAATTAACGCGGGTCCGTTGCCATGGAAATTGTTTACCAATACGCATCTGAACGCATTTCGGCACTCTCGCGGTTGCCGCGCTTTTTCAAAGTATAATTTTAACTTTGTGCATTTTTGTCAGCTTACGCAGACGCTTCCACGCCCTTGAAAGAAAAAAGAACCGGACAATTGCGAGTCGCACTCGTCCACCAAGGGTTCCGTACAAATTTGTAGTCTCCGAGCTTTTTCCGAACTTCATAGACAATTTTTTTTAATGATTTAATTACAGATGGATACTTTTCAGATCTTTCCCTGTCCTTTTAGTATATTCCTCGTCACCTGAGAGTGCCGAAATATACGCTTTTTGCGGCATAAACGACCGAAACGTTTTTTACGGTAACTTCGAAGTTTAACTTTTACGTTTGAAAAAGTAACCGGAACCCTTATAGGATCACTTTGTTGTCCGTCCGTCCGTCCAACCATCCGTCTGTCTGTCAAGACCCTTTATCTCGGGAACGCGTGGAGGTATCGAGTTTAAAATAAAACCATATCTAGTCTACAGTCCCTTGAAGCTGTGAAAAAATCTAACTTCTAAGTTAACGTAACAAAAGATACGGCCGTTTATGAAAACGTATATTTTGATATTCAAGGGAATCAAAATTTATAGAGTACTTTCCGTTGACCTAGAACTATGAAATTTGGCAAGTAATATCGTCTTATCAAGTACAGGGAAAAATCTGAAACTATACATTTGTATTTAAATCATAAAAAATGAGTCTGAAGTTCGAGACAAATTTCGTAAAAAACTGCGAGACTCGATTTCTTAACTATCCTACTAATATTATAAATGCAAAAGTTTTTGCAGATGTTTGGATGTTCGTTACTTAATCACGCAATAACGACTGAACGGATTCACATGAAATTTGGCGTACAGTTAGACAAAGACCTGAATTGAGATATAGCATAATTGATATCCCAGTAATGCGTTCCCGCGGGATAATATTTATTTTAAGTTTAAAGTAGATGGCGTTGTGGGAGCGAACGTTGTGTTTTAAAAATAGATGGCGTTGTGCCAGAATCGTAAAAACGGATTCTGTGGCGGTACGAAGTTCCCCGGGACAGCTAGTTTATAATATGTAAGTACCTACAAATTTGTACGGAACCCTCGGTGGGCGTTGTCCCAATGTTGTTGTCCACTTTTTTTTATGAATCTATGATCTAACACGAGCAAACAAATTGATAGACATTATCCCCGTATTTTAACGATTTCTATCAACGGGGTGCTTACAGATAGTTGGCCTACTAAATGAGATGCAATATACCATACAGGATAGTATAACAGGCATCATGGTCTATCACAAACCTTCAGTTTGGAATCTTTCTGTTGAAAGATTCTAGTCGACTCTATAGTGTTGTTATATTACAGCCATTACAAGGGTCGGGAAGCGCGTCGGCGTCCGGCGAGTGAGCGATGACACCTATGATTCTTATAAATGAAGTTTTATACAATAGCCGTAAGAAACAGAAGTTGGACTGAAACAGGCAAGGTCATGGACAATTACGGCCAACCGGGTCGAGGCTACTTCCGTACTTACGCTCACCCTCGTTACCCAATATATGACCCCGTATGTGATGGCTAATGAGTAGGTTACCAACTGAACTGGTATGTCTTGTTGCTCGCCTAATCTAGATTGTATCTCTGTCAGTACTCTTAATCAATCCATCAGCCCGTACTTGTCGAGTGATGGACATAGACCTTCCTAAAGCACGTCACTTCAGTCTGTCCTCGGCCGTCCTTACCCAGCCGCTGTCAGAAACCTGCCTCAGATCGTCGGTCCAGCGAGCTGGTGGGTACTTCCTACGCCTGTCAGCACTATACTGTCTTACTTACTTACTGTATTACTTTTAGTATTCATTCACTTCATTCTACAACCCTTTGGTACGAATGTGTCGCCTTTTTAACTCAATATATTGTTCAATTCACAAAGATATAGATATTTACAATAATAACTTTGTCTCATTTAAAAAAACAATCTCGATTAGCTTTCATCTCTTGTAACAATGTAAGTAACTAAGTAATTTTGTTAAAGTATTTCTTTATATATTTCAGATTTTAAATTTGTTAAAATTTGTTGAAATATTGACTAATTTAGACGACTCTTGTTTTGTAAACTTGTTTACATTTTCCTGACCTTACGTGTGTGTATGCTTTGGGTGACATTCTAGATCTGCACTATTAAGCCTATTCTATATGTTACGAGTGATTGTTTGTTACCTGTTTTACACATCAATAAAGTAAAATAAAAATAAAATAGGCCGCCAATTGTACCGTACTATATTATATTGTTTAATTCTCATATGTAATTCCTGGTGTACATAGAATAAAGAATATTCTGTCTATCTACTGTCGATATAACCGCGCACATCGCGAAGCAGTTAATAATTGTTACCAACCGTCACAAGCAATAACATTAGTAGTGACAAATACAAAATTAAAACTGTAGTACTTTCTTGACTGTTTCTAGAGTGGCCACTCTTATCTCATCACAAGGCATGTATCCAGGTGTAGTGGTATAGGAGGAGGACAACATCCACTGTGCTTACTCTAGCTTTCTCTTTTAATCGAAGACAATACCCTACTGTGAAAGCAAACCTTAAAGCCTTGGAAGGTCACATTGAATTACGGCATAAAGCGCATCACACACGCGCGCTGTACCACGTAATAGCGCAGCATAGTATGGCATAGCTTCCTACAAAATTCCGATGTCCACACATGGGCGTTAAATTATACACCATAATATCGAACGCTGTGCTATATATTTAGTATACTGCGCGTATGTGATGCGCTTAAAATTAATAAATAAAAAAACTTCCACACAACACAATTACTTTTTCTAGTCTCAAACTAAGATACGCTGTGCTATGGTAATCAGGCAAGGACAAACATGGAAATACAATGCAGATTGAAAAGTCGTAACCACAAATTAATAAAGTGCTTCTTAAGAGTGCCTTAGAGGAATCGTGTTTTCATAAATAAGTCCGTAAGTTTGGAGTTTTTTTGGCCATTTTATCTCCAAAAGGATCTAGATTTTAAAACGAACACCTAGTTTTACTTGTAACGTTGATTAAGTCACAGCTTTTGTGTTATTTTGAATAAAACACTTTGATTTTAAATCGACTCTACGAGGTCTGCTTTTGGGAGTCAAGAGTGTTAACCGTCAGACCAACGAGACAGTCATCATCATCAACCCATTATGTCCCCACCGAGGGGCACGGGTCTCTTCCCTGAGGAAGGTATAGGCCATACTCCACCACGGGGGCCAAGTCCGGATTGGCGGAGGCTTGTAGACTAGTGGCTCGTCTACTGTCAGAAGTTGCCAAGCCGCCCTAAGGCCTCTGACTTGGCTTAACGACTGCCATCTATCGACGGCAGCCGGCACCAACAGCTTAGCGTGCCTTGCGAAGCACGGAACCGCTCGGAAAAATGCCACTAGCGTTAGGCATAGACGGCGACCCATCCATGCACTGAACGCGCCCTGTGTTGCTTAACCTTCGTGATCGTTTAAGATCACTCAGGCAGCCGGGGCTACGAGCGAGACAGTCATGCTCCGTGTTAAATAAAATCCTGAAGCCGGTCCCGGCGGTCTTCTTCCGTAATTTTTCTATGGTAAAACAGAGCCGAACTTCCGTTTATTACTGTGTCTCGCTGATTCTTATAAACGAGTTTAGTTGCGAAGCTGCTAGTGCGGCCACAATGCTGCGTCTAGGATGAAAAATAGTACCAAAGATACAAAGTTAGCTAATCCGCGGAGCTTAGAAAAAACCGGCAAGTGCGATTCGGACCGAGGCTTTCTTTCCACATCATTTATAAAGTTCAATCAATCAAAGAGCCCGTACTCGTCCACTGCTGGACCTAGGTTTCCCCCAAGGCAAGCCACGTCCTTGGCCATCCTCATCCAGCCGCTGCCAGCAATCATAATTGCTCGCTGGGCGACCTTGAGCCTTCTTATGACGCCCATAGTCAGCGATGAAGTCTCACATCCATAAGTCATCACTGGCAACACACATTGGTTATACACCTTTGTCTTGAGACACTGAGGTATTTTGGGCGCGAAAATGTGTTTTAAGACGAGTTACCTCGGCGAATCGAACATCGAATTAACCTTTAGTTAAAGTATTTTTTGAACCTGAGTGTCTGAGGTGTTCAAATACCTCAGCGCTTGAAATCGGATATCCTCGGTGGGCACGCGTGGTAATTAAGCCCATACCCTGTCTCCGAGAGAAGGCATGCCCTTCAGTGAGCGGTATATAGGCTGCATTATCAATACGTTTTTTCGAAGATACGTTTTTCGCTAGTACACGGTGTAAGAATATCCCTATATTGAAAGTCAAATCAAATACAGCAGTGACCGCAGATTACTTGGTTCAAGCCCCTGGTTGTAATTATAGAATAGAAGAACTATTCCTAAAGTAACAACTCTACCAGATAATCAAGACCTATTAGGGTCAAACTTACCCTGAAAAAAGAGCAAGGGCTCAAATATATCCATTCATCTCAAATCCGAGATTAAATGAGGCACTCCATGCTCTCTCCAGGGTTCAAGGGAAAAACCAGGGTTCTAATGAAGTTATTACGAAGCTTTAATTGCGTTTCGCATCGGACGAAGCCACACCTCACCTTTACGTTACATGACGCAAATAGAATACGAGAGAAGCTTCAGTGGTACATAACACAAAGAAAGAAATTTCACTTAAAGCGCTCTAGCATCATAGATCGTTTTTAGGGTTCCGTACTCGAAGGGTGCCAAACGGGACCCTATTACTAAGACTTCACTGTCCATCTGTCTGTCTGTCACCAGGCTGTATTTCATGAACCGTGATAGCCAGGCAGTAGACATTTTCACACATGATGTATTTCTGCTCACGCTATAACAACAAATACTAAAAACAGAATAAAATAAATATTTACGGGGGGCTCCCATATAACAAACGTGATTTATTGCCGTTTTTTCTCGATCTTTGTGTCTAATGTTGTATAGATTATGGTACGGAACCCTTCATGCGCATGTCCGACTCGCACTTGGCCGGTTTTTTAATGTCTATTTGAAGATGATGTTCGAAGCAAATAGAGATAAGAGCGCTTTGTGAATACGGACCGAAAATAAAATTAAAATAAATAAATGCGAGAGCCAATGGAGCCAATAAAATTTGAATAGTTTGTCACCCATTTGTCAATAAAATATATAAATAAATAAATACGACAAGAAGAACAAATAAAATGAACTTAGTTACTTATACAACGTCAAATACTTGCGGTTTCTACAGTCAGTCGATAATCACATCAGCCTTAACGGTGATAATTACTAGTATTATAATTCGTTGATCGGCTGCCAACTGTTCAATCGACAGCACGTCAACCTTTACATCCGCGCACTTTACCCAGTTGCGTTACAGGCGACTTTGCAACAATAATATTGATCCGATCTTGAGTGTACTGAGGGGCTTATGCTGCAAAAATATTTCGTCTATGCCTAGATTTATCAGTGGATAGGTAATCAATAACCAGGCAAGATCTTACGAAGATACGAAAAAGTCAGTAGTTTTTAAGAACAATGGAATATAAGAGTTATTTGGTCTGATCACTTATGCCGAAGAATGGCCGGAGTAAAAAGCATTTCAAGTGGAGACCCCAAACTGGTAAAATGGACGCCCACCAGCCCAGATTGGTGATAGCAGCTGGATGAGGGTCTCCGAGGAAAGAAAAACTGGTGTGCCTTGGTAGAGGCCTGCGTCCAGCAGTGGAAGAACATGGGCCGATGGATTGGATGGATAATGCTTTTGGGCAGATTACGACGTAGCAAAAGTCAGCCATTCTTGAAACATATATATAGGGAAGAGCGGGTGATCGTGCTCTTCCACTATAAAGGGAAATTTCCCGCCAGGCAGATCGTATGCCTATGGGGACGGCCGGTCCGACTGATATTCGTCAGACGTTATATGGGTATGTCATGTGAAACATTTTGCTTGCGCGATGCAGGAATGTTGGAGTTTATAGTGCGCGCGCAGAGTTGACATGTGCTCGCCACATAGGTATAGCTTAACCAAATTACTAAAAACTTCTGTCTTTTCAGTTTGTGCTGCCGCGCTATAAATATCACCATCAAATCGCGTGATCTCTCTCGTGATTGGAAAAGGGGTAGTACCAGTCTTCCGAGACCCCTCTAACAACACTAAATTGTATTAAGTGAAAGGTCAGAATATGCAAAAGGATAGTAAAGGTGTAAAGGTAATTGGTGCCATATGAGTCGGTATTGAATTACTTCTTTGAGAGGTCAAGAGGTGCTTACCACGATGAAATAAAGGTGATATTAGAGTTATTATCTTTATGCTCAAAGTTTTACAGCTCGACTGTAGTAAACATCAGATTTTTTTCGGAAATTGTCGTTGATGAGAAACTGTACAGTGCGATAATTTTTCACAAGAAAACCCTGGAAATACATGTTAATATGAAATACAATAATTGAGAAAGTCTGCGTGGTGAACTAAGTTTGTACTTAGTTTTTTTGGACAACATTTAACTAAACTTTTATTAAACACTTAATTAAAGAAACCGAGCACTCATGCATTGCCTCTCACTCATTCATTATTGCTATCTACATTGTGTGAGTGAGAGGCAAATAGATATTTAGTCTTTTTAAATATTAACCGTACTATACAAATACCTACTAAAAGAAAAGTACCCGTGTTATATTATTTTATCAAACCATCTTAAATTGTTAATTTTATTTCAATTTGGACGGCCAATAAAAATCTAAAATGCCTGACTGTCGTAAAGAACAAAATGTGGCAGTTCCTACTGAACTGTTTTAAATTTGGCTCACAGATGCAACAGAACAAAATGTCTGAATAAAAAAAAACAACTGACGACATCAGTTTTCAATAATATCCTTACAACTTAGAGGTCTGCACGAATGGCTGAGTGCACTATAAAGTAAACTCATTCATATTAAACACTGGTGACCTCTATAAACTGTAATAAAAACACTAAAATACAGGCCGCGAAATGGCACCATTCAAGTTATAGGTTGATAAGCCGCCAGCCAGATGCATTGTTAAATTAAATGCGCCGAAAGCTGGTGACCTGGCCGGTTACCGCTAAAGTACTAAAGCGTAGATCAACAGTTAAAAGGTAATAGAGTGGAGTTACATACCGTGCGGCGTGACGGTCCGAGGGCGGGCGGGAGAGTGCAGGGCGGGCGGCTGACGTAGGGCGGGCGGGCGGCACGCCTTCATTCGCGCGCGGCGCCCCAACCTGACCCAACGCTCGCGCCCGTTTCCGAACGAAACCAACGTATGAAGTTTTCGCGTTGGCTGTTTGCCGATTACCCGAGCCGGAGGGATTCTTTGGCGCGTAAAAAGTTGTGCGTGACAAAAAAGAGGCGAGTTTTCGTACAAAAAACTTGCGGGGGAATTATAGTAAAAGTAAGTATTTTTGCTGTTGGAAATAATTTTTTTTATTATGTACCTACTCGTTGTACATTACTCGTTGGTTACTGTAAACAAAAACTTTTTAAATAATTTAGAAGTATGTACTCCAGCTACCTAAACTAAACAATTAAATCGAAAATACCTTTTTTGTTCGACTATTTCAATTATTTAAAGTAAATGATTCATTGAGTATACGGATTTTTTTAAACCTTTATTGCGCTTTATATTGTCAAGTCAAAGTATCTGTTCTATCTGTACTTGAACTGGGGGTGCATACCGTAGTATTTTCAATTACTCGCGATGCTCATAAGTCGGGAATTAAGTTAGCTACAATTTGAGAAAAATCTTCTTTTCATTATGAAAAAAACAGTGTTATTAATGATTTATCGGTTATGGTATAACATCTTCGTAAATATTCCTGATTTCCAACCTTTTGCGAAACTGTGAAGCCCAATCTAAAGTGGTAGGAAGTACCGTGACGTTGAATTTTTTTTTTTGTAATATGTTAAATGTTTAAGATTCGGTCCTCCGTTATGCGTAAACAATTAAAAGAACAATTGACTTGGCCGGCGTCGACTGTAAGACGCTCGACCCGTCTTTATTCGATTTTTATAACTTTTCGTCCTTATATTGTTTGTCTATGCTTAGGTGATATAATTTTGGGTAAATGAAAAAAATTTTTTTTCGCTCCCCTTTTTTTTCAAAACTAGCGCCATAATTGTCTAAATCATGGCTAGAACGTCCCCTTAAAAATTGTCAAACGAATTCGACGTCACCCTGTAGTAAACAATCGCGATTAGACCCGGTAACGTATAACTTTGATCTATAAATAAAGCCATCACGACGAAATCGCAACGGTATTTGCGGACGGACGGACGCGCGGGGCAGCCGATAACTTGTGTCCAGTGGAGATTAGTTTAGTTGTGCTTTGTTTATGTTTTATACTACGAGGTACATTCGGATTTAAGTTCTCAATCTACGTGCAATATAGGTGAGCGGCGTGCCTGGTGATGGCTGACCCATGCGTTCGTGTGTCTGGTCGCAGCATTAACGTTTTTCCTACTTTTGTAAGAAGTGTTATTTCGGCTTTTAAAGTTATTGGTGGATATCACAGAATTATATCATATAGGCTTTGATGTATTTTTTCCCCGCTGCCTTTGTCTCCACTACAAATACGGCCCGAAGGCAGCGGCTAACATAGTACATTGACATTCGGCAAACAGAATGTACGTAATTTCTTTACGTTGAAATAAATTACTCATTAATGTCCCCTTTGGCACCCTTCGGGCACGGCACCCTAAAAAGAGGTGGTATTTTTTATAATCGTTTTTCAACGAAAGGAGGCTGGCAAGCTTTTTCTGCACTACGAAAAAAAAACAAGCGCGGCAAGTTGATTTGTTCAAAGAGTATGTAATCACGATTTGTTTTGTAAAATGTTCGTTTGATAATTTTATTAGCACTATGTATCGGGATATCGGGAGAAAGTTCTATTTCGATTGTTGAGTTTCCTTTAAGCCCTCCGTTGCGCGTCGGGCTTAAACATACTCTAGAACAGAAAGAGATCGTTTTCTCCCCTCGGTGTACAACGTACTATTAATCTAACCTATAATAATACCCTTGGGGATTTTTTTTTCGTTAGTATAGTGACCTAAATATAACAACGTTAAAAAATAACCGAGTTCATCCAGTAGGCGAGTGTACGGACCAGAGGGGTCAGCCGATGTCAGTAGGTAGGTAGTGCAATCGCAAACCTATTTGCCATTTCAAGTCGGCCAGAGTGTTTTTAGAAACGGTATTTTTAGCAATTTCAATGTAGCTACGCTGCAGCGTGCAACATTCGAATAGAAAAGTGCTTTTCAAAATGTTCGCGTTTTTATATTGACCAAATTGGCTTTCTGCTCCTCTATACGTTAATGAAATTGGCCGTAGTGGTCCAAATGTTTACTCGAAAGACCGCTGAAAAAAAAAAATAAGCTGAATAGAAGAGAAGAAATAGAAGTGAAATTATAACGTGATCTAACAGGGTTCAAAATATTCTCGATATATATCTTCATCATTCACTGTCTTCAAATCTATTGGAGACGATTTTTGCAGCATTTTTTTAAGCATTAACGCTCGTGACTAAAAAGTCCCATTCAGGAGAGGACTCCCCGTCCGCACACTCGGCAAGCGTGGGCTTGCCGCCCCTGCTGCTGGCAATTTAAGTACTGTACATGCCTCTTCGCGCGTTTATCAGACAGATGCAGGAACTTTTATAGATAACTAGCTGACCTGGCATTTGTGTAGTTATATTATCAATACGATTCGCTAACGGTGAAGGAAACCTGAGTGTCTGAGCTATTCACATACCACACCGCTTGAAATCGCCAATCCGCGGTGGGCACGCGTGATTATTAAGCCCATACTCACTCCCTGAGAGAAGGCCTGTGCTCTACATTGGGACGTATATAGGCTGCATATGTAGCACAACTGTGAATATTATACGATCTATTCTCAGACCTACCAAATAGACACAAAAAATCATAAGAATCGGTGAAGCCGTTTCTGAGGAGTTCGATAACAACAACTGACACGATTTTTTTATATATTGAATTATTATCATTATCATCAGCCATGCAGGACAAAGGCCTCCTTCGTGGTTTTCATAACCATGAGCGGTTTTGCCATAATCGCCACCCTTGGCAGGCGGGTTAGCGATCGCAGTATGCGGTTAGAATCTCAGGAAGGCGCTGCTGCCCGTCTCCTGGTAATTGATTTCCTTAGTCGCCTTCTACGACATCCACGGAAGGAAATGGAGTGACGCTATTCTTAATCCAGCGCCACACGGAATGACACGGCGCCATATAAAATTATTATCATGTTAATAAATATAAAATCCACGTGTCATGTCTTTTGGGATTTTAATTAAATGCAATAAATATTTAAAACCTGATACGGCTGAACTAAGTAGGTACGATGTTGTTTACTTGAAAAGTCAACGCTAAAATGTTTGTTATTTTAAGAATTACAAAAATCAATATTGCATTTACTTTCTTTGACTTATTAACATGCGCCGCGCGCCGCAGAGCTTGTTGGCGCTGTTGTGGCCAACTAACCCCCAGTTTCTCGTACACTAACACGCTGTTAATCTACTGTCAGCAGCTGTCAATTGATCAAAGTGCATATAAAAAAAACCACTGACAGCAGTAGATTAACAGCTTGTTAGTGTACGAGAAACGGGGGGGTTAGTAGCTCTAGAATTTTTTGGTAACTGACAAGCAACTGTTTGTACAAGCTATTTTAGTTAGCAAAATTCTATTCAGTAGTGTACCTTCAGTGAGTTTCGGCGAGCTCATTCGGCAGCGACTTTTCGGAACTGCTAAAGAAAATCTTTATTTTATATAAGTTATTTTTCAACCTTTATAAGTCATGGAAGAGCGGGTTTCTCTGTCACAGGTACTTAATACTTAAAAGGGAAAGTGTATTTTAGCAATAGAATTGGTTGGCTGAATAAAAATTTTGAGTTTTGTTTGATATGGATGAACTAGGCAGGATGAACTAGGTTATTTTTTTTTTTTTTTTTTTTTTCGTTGTTTATATTTAAGTATATTTTATTTTATAAGTAGTTTATATTATTATTATGTCTGACTTTATACCACTTGATTTTGATTTCTTCTCATGCTCCTCCTCAGATGATTTCGAAAGTGCACACAGCGATGACGATTCCTTGATACACGGCAACGGCGCTCCGCTGCACGCGAAGCTGAAGTCTATTTTTCCCTCCAAATCTCCTAACCTGAACCTTGTGCATATTAATGCGCAAAGCATTCATGCTCATTATTCAGACTTCCTCACCTCTTTTAACAGTCAGGAGATAGACGGCATCTTTGTGTCGGAGTCGTGGCTTAGTCCTTCTCTTCCCTCTACGCTCTACCCACTTCATGGCTTCAGGCTGTACAGAAATGACAGGACTGGCATCTCGGGCGGTGGAGTTTGTCTCTATTTACGTAGTAACATTTCATGTAAAATCCTATGCCAGAGTGTATGTCCTGCCCCCTACAAAAGCAGATTGGAATATATATTCTTAGAAATAACTTTACACCATTCAAAAATTCTGCTAGGTGTAGCCTATAGTCCGTCTTCGAATGTGAGCTACTTCAATGATTTTGAAACCTTGCTAACAGACTTAAGGCCTCACTATGATCAAATTATTATCATGGGCGATTTTAATACGTGTCTGATAAAGGGCGATTGCCGTAGCAAAACACTTAAATCGATTCTTTCTTCTCTCGACCTACACATTCTACCACTCGCTGCTACTCATCATCCGCCAAATAGCTCTCCCACCCTGCTTGATTTGATGATTATTTCAAAGCCTAATTTTGTGCGCTCACATGGACAAACATCTGCGCCATTCTCGTACCACGACTTGCTTTACTTGTCATACAAATGTAAGCCACCTAAACGGCGCAGCAAAGTCATTGTTCAGCGCAATTTCAAGGATGTGAACGTGGATCGCCTTAAGGAAGATTTGAGGCGCCTGGACTGGGAAGTCATTCTTAGCGCGGTTACAGTTGATGAAAAGGTTGAGCTGTTTATTACCTTTCTTACAAATATCTACGACAAACATGCTCCCTTGCGACAAATCCGGGTTAAACACTTCCCAGCTCCTTGGCTGACCCCACAAATCAAAAATCTGATGGCAAAACGAGACCGAGCAAAGCAAATTCTCAAAAAGTGTGGTTCTGAGGTAAGTAAGATAGCCTACAAGTCCCTCCGGAATCGTTGCAATCGCCTGTGTAGGGATGCGAAGCGACAGCACATTCACTCTTCAATTGAACAGCTCCCGCCCCCGCAGGTGTGGAAGTTCTTGAGATCACTGGGCATTGGGAAGACCTCCGAACCATTGCCTAACAATATTGACATTGACGCACTGAACTATCACTTTTCCACTCCGCCCGTGTTACTTAACTCAATGATAAAAAAATCCTCTCTCGACAGACTCTCTCTGAAAGACCTGCCCAGCTGTGACCCGTTTGTTTTCCGTGACATCACCGAAGGAAGTGTGAAAAAAACCTTGCGCTCCATTACTACCAAGGCTGTTGGGGGGGACGGTCTAAGTCGAGATATGTTGTTGATGATTTTAGATGACATCCTCCCTATAGTCACACATATCTGCAACTTCTCCATTTCCATTAAAACCTTTCCATCAGCTTGGAAAAAAGCTCACGTGATTCCCCTACCCAAGATATCAACTCCCGTCTCCGTCTCTCAATTTCGCCCTATTTCTATCCTACCCATCCTTTCGAAAGTTATCGAACATGAGGTGCAGATTCAACTTTATTCTTTCCTTCACAAAAATTCCCTACTTAGTTCCTTCCAGTCTGGTTTCCGCCCCTTTCACAGTACCACGAGTGCTTTGCTAAAAGTTACAGACGATATTCGTTTTGCCATGGACAACAAACAACTGACCTTATTGACATTACTTGACTTTAGCAGTGCTTTTAACTCCGTTGACTTTGACATCTTACTAGGAATTCTTCGTTCGTGCAACATATCCGCACCTGCGGTGGAGTGGTTTGATTCATACCTTCGCGGTCGAGTTCAAAGAGTGCGTGTGGACGAGGCAACCTCAAGCTGGAGCGAGTTGAGGGCGGGTGTGCCCCAAGGTGGGGTTCTCTCGCCATTACTATTTTCTATTTTTATAAATGAGATTACCCACTCGCTCTCCTCGCACTTTCATCTATATGCTGATGATCTCCAGCTCTACCTGCACTTTGACGCCGGTGCGGATCCCACTAAACCTTGTGCGCTGTATGAAAATGCTGGTCGAGCCTTTGCTGCTATGAACGGTGACTTGTTGGCAATTAGGAACTGGGCACGCGACTTTGGCCTACTAGTCAACCCGCTGAAGTCACAGGCAATCGTTATTGGTAGCAAGCGGTTACGTGATGGCTTCCTGCGGCATCAGCTACCCTCGTTAATTTACGATCATATCGCAATCCCCTTCACAGATAGAGTTAAAAATCTTGGTCTCATTATTGATGGGAATTTATCCTGGCAGGCTCAAGTAAATGAAATCAGCAGGCGGATCCATTTTTCTTTCCTTCAAAATTTAGTTCAAAATTCAAAATTTCAAAATAGTCTTCAAAATTTTTTACCTCTTAAAACAAAAGTGATGCTCGCGCAATCCCTCCTCTTACCCCTCTTAGATTATGCCGATATTTGCTACATGGATGCTTCTGAGGTCCTAGTTAATAAGCTCGAGCGCCTACAAAACCTTGCTATCAGGTATATCTTTGGCCTTAGGAAGTTTGACCACGTTTCCGACTTCCGTAGGCAACTGAATTGGCTTCCTATCAGGATGCGTCGTAACCTGCACATGCTTACGCTCCTCTACAATGTACTCAAAAACCCATGTGCGCCCTCGTATCTTAGAGAGAGATTCCTGACTCTGCGACCGCGAGCCAGACCACAGAGAGCTTGCGATACTAGAACATTGCAAGTCCCAGTCTGCAACACTGAGTTCTATTTCAACTCGTTCTCTGTGCGCGCTGCTCGCCAGTGGAACTCTCTACCAAAGACAATTAGGGATAGCTCGTCGGTATCACTATTCCGTATGAATTTGAAAGAGCACTTCCTTTCTAAACTGTAATATTATTATTTTATGTAACTATGTTTTTGTAGTATAAGTACCTACTATACCTATAAGTATGTTTTTTTATTTATATAGTTTGATATTTATTTTCCTTATTTTATTAATTTTGTATCTATGCAGATATTGGTTTATATTGTATGTATATTAGTATGTAGATATTATAGTGTCATATTAAAAAATAATGTAGCATTTAAGTAGTAATAATTTTTTGTTTGTGCTTTACGTGCCCTCTTCCCGCTGTCTGTCTAACAACCTAAACGTCAAGGCTGGCTGGAAGAAATTTCTCTTGAAATAAGTCCGCCCTTGCTCATAATCTAAGACATTCATGTTTTTTTAAGTGCTAAATTTTGTATTTTGTGCAATAAAGTGTAACAAACAAACAAACAAACTAGGCAGGTAGGTAGGTACCATTTGTTTACTTGATAAGTCAACATAAATATCTAGTTATTTGTTATACAAGAGTGCAAAGTTGCTTTTTAATCGCGTGCTTAATTTTGATGACCGAGCAAGCGAAGGATTCTAAAATTAGAATCCTGAGCGCTAGCGAAGGAATCAAAAGAGCACGAGGTGAAAAATCTTTGCACTCGAGTGCAACACGTAACTTTTCATTCCACCTCAGCGAGGAAATGACTAAATGCAAAAATAAATAAAAAAACACAAAGGAGGTTCCGACTCTGAGTTTTTAACAAATTAAAAAAAGTTGTATGATAAATTCGGCTCCATGGAGGTAGAAGTAAATAGGTTTAATGATGTTTTGAATTTCCAAACTTAGTGCACACGATATGTTCTAAATTCAATTTACTTTATCCTCTAGCTAGCGGATAAAAACGGCTTTTGCACTCAGATATGGAAGAGCAAAAATACTCTTTCCGAGATGGGGGGATGAAAAATATTTTTAAGTTAGACTTGCCCTAATCTGAAACCCTAGGGGCGTCACTGGTTAGATGCTAGGTGAACAAAATCTAACTTTAAAGCAACGTCCCCAAGCGAAGCCTCGCGCAAAATGGGCGACTATTCTATAGCGCAGCGTTTAGTTCCTGCATTTAAAAGACTTCCGGTACCCAAGTCAGACAGAGGCATCTGAATCTCAACTTTATTTATTCAATGATAATTATATTGATAATTATATAACCCATAATTATCACGTTTTATTTGAGTGATCTCGATCAAAGAGATCTGGGTGATAGAAATCTTGATTTAATTGAATAGAATTTACTTAATATATTTTAATTTAACTTTATTATTGTTACTTTGTATTGGACTTCTTTTGGAAATTTATAATTTATAATTACTATTATTATTAAATCACCTCGTAGCACTAGATCTATCTTCAACTCACGAGTAAGAGGATTGTATCATCTCTCTCAGGTTTTTTCAAGTTGGTAACTACTGTACCTGAGGAAGAGCGTGAAGCGTAACTATACGTACTATATGAGGCAATGCGATATAACGCTCTCTATAACTCATTTAATGCTCTCTAGGGTCTATAGGATTCTGTAATCTAGATAGGAGAGGGAATTGAAATCCTAGAACTGTTCTAGATGTTATGAGTGATTTAAAGATACAAAGATAAAATAGATCACGGAAATCGAAATGATAGGTAAGATGAAGAATAATTTGCGCACGTCTGCATCGTGATTATAGGTAATCTCACTGTAATTATCAACTTATTATTACTTCGCAACTTGCTATCAGCAAGTCAGAGGTACTTTTTAGGGTTCCGTACCCGAGTAGTGGCTACGAGTCCAATGTGCACGTGGTCTGGCGGAGGCGGCAGCACCTCAGATCTAATATTAATCTAGGTATCACCCATTAGGGCAAGATTCACTTAGGTCTCTGGCATGTAGACAAAGGCCAACCGTTGATTGATGAATTAAACAAAATAGCATGATAAGTTGTATGGGATATACTATCCCATACAACTTTTCGACATGCGTTTGGCAGTATGTTGTGTTATTGACTGTACGAACTACAAACTTTTACACTTTTTACTGGCCCTTGATAATACAATAGATTCGATGTTTAAAAACAATAATATTGTGTTTTTTGTTTCTGAGGTTGCTGACCAACCAGTATGCACTGAACATAAAATACTGGCCACTATTCAGTTGAAAATGAAATTATTCAAATCGATTTGAGAACGCATACGTAACCTTCATTTGGAAAACAGCTCAGAAACAGTTGGCTTAATTGTAAATTCGCCCAAAGTTGTCCTGAGTGAGCGGAATTCGTTAGAATCCATTTAATTAGAGTTATTGTTGCTCTTAGACGAGTCCGTCTTGCCATTTCGATCACGTACAAAACAGTCCTATTTCCCTAAGAAAATGCGAAAATGCTTTTTCGAAACAGAAACCGCTTTCGCCAAACCAATCAAATTGCCACTTAAGTTGCCCGTCGACGGAATTAAATATTAATCCGAGTGGATAAACAGAACAGAACTGATAAAGGATAATTTATTTTGTTTCAGACAAATTCACTGGCCTTCTACGAACTACCAGTGGTTTTCGCAACTCCTTTCATAAAAATGAATGCAAAGAATCTTTTAAAAAAGAACTAAAGTTTAACTTCTTAAAAAACTATGGCCACAACACACACTAAAACCGAAAGAAAAGAAACATTTTGAAAATCGAACGCGAAAATATTTTTTTCGAAAAACTACAGTCGCGCGGTCGCCGCCGCGAGGTTCGGTGGTGGCTTGCAGCCGCCGCTGGTGGTTGCTGGCGGGCGCCGGCGCGGTTGGCGCGCAGCGGAGTCCGCTCGGCTGGGCCATGGGCGGGACCCAGAGGCTCGCCGCCGTGGCAGCCGTCTCCCACGCGCGCCACTACTACAACTTGACGCGGCCAGACGTTACTCAGACGGAGACAGCGCAGTACAGCGTTAATGTGTTCTTTATCAGGTTCGTATCCCATTTGGTCCCGCTTTATTTAAGATTAATAAATAAATAATAAATAACTTCCACACAGCAAAATAGCTTGTCCTGGTCCGAAACTAGGATATCCTGTGCTATGGTAACCAGGCAAGGACATCACAAATATGGAAATAAACCCAGACTGAAGACTGAGGAGATTAGTGAACTGAGAAGGCAGTAGGGTTAGTCTCGCAGATAGACAAACGAGAAGTTGAATTGGTTGCCGTTTTTGTCCTTGCGTGCGAGATAACAGGCAGATAGGTCCTCGAAAAGCAGTATGTTAATAGTACATTGACCCCGGTTTTCCGTAGATTAACAAGCTGTTGACAGACTGTGACGGTGGTCAGTTGTTTTTTTATTATATGTACTTATTATATGTTACTGTCAGCGTACGGAAAAACGAAGGCTACAATGTTAGTACATTTCTCAGCGACACTCTCTGAGCTCAGTTTTCGGAACACTCTGTCAAAGAACGGAAAAGCGACCTAAATTCCTTTTAGGTTAGCAAGTATTATCAACTGCAGTTGTGTGGTGTATGCGGTGTGTCCAAACGGAACTACATATAAATCCACCAAATCCAAGTCTCATCGAGTGAAATCAATCTCCTATTCCACGCTCGTGGCCGGTAATAAAACAGTGCATCATAGAGAGCAGATCATAACAGTTTAATGTTGATTAAAGCTTGTCAGCGTGGTGGCCGGCGGTTTACTGCAAGACAGCTGCTGTGTCCACAAGTTTATGGCTCCATCCAAACATTGATCATGCCGTTGGATGCTGGTCACGTAGTATCAGCGTGACTTCCTATAAACTTGCTAGTCAATGGAATTGTTTAGAGTCGTCAGAGCATTTAACACAATTGGTAAAGGACTGAAGACGCTTGGACGGCTACGGTACCTAATTGCGATACCGGTATAAAATAACGATATTCAGATTTTCAGTACTTAAATGACTCATGCCATATTTTAAAGGTAGCTTGATTTTTGGGTTATTACATACATTTTGTGCGTTTGACTTAAGAGTATAATACATAATAAAAAAGTTAAAAGCTGGTTGAAACCAAATCTAATTAAAAAGGAAAGTGCAAAAATGTGATTATAGCAAAGCGTCAACTTCTGGAAACTAGATCAGTTTGAACCCCAATCAACTTTGTTCCGTGTATTGATGCTGTTTTGCATACCTATATATTGGTATACCTGTACAAGCATAATATTGATGCATGGATGTAGCTATAAGTTTCTTTCGCAATAGTCTGTATTAAACTACCACAGAGATTACACGCCTGTTTTAATCATCACCGCTGCCAGCTATTCTGAACCCTATTTCATTGACCATATGGTCGCATCGAGCCGGAACGATCCAAGACTACCGCCCGGTTGACGAGAACAAAAGAGGACCGGATCTCTAAGATAAGCCTATTGAAAGAAATCACAGTTTCGCATGCATTTTAAAATCGATTGAATAAAAACTCATCGTGTTTACGTGAACCTTTCGACAAAAAGTGCTGTGTAGTTACAATTAAAAGCTATTGTACGCTAAACTTTAGACTAAATCAAGTGCTCAAACATGTCTACAAGTGAACAGTTGCTATGTGTGTTGGAGGAAACTGCTATTCTACTAGAAAAAACGCAAATTAACTTGAAAAAATGCCCTAAAGCGCGGCTAACGAGAGGATACATTGAAGCAAGATTAGAATGCGTAGAACGATATTGGGCTACGTACAAGGACTCTCATCAAAAATTAGTGGAGTGTACGCCTAAGGAAAAGCGATCAAGTATTCCATACTTCAAGAATGATCAATACTTCGTACACGAAGATATTTTCTTATGTACTTGCGCCGACCTAAAGGACTTGTTATTTGCATCTAGGTCACAACCAAAACAAAGTGACACAGTTACCTGCGATCAAGCGAGTTCAGGAAAAGAGGTTCAAGTTAAGTTACCCCGCATTCAGTTACCTACCTTCAGCGGCAACTACGAAGAGTGGCTTACATTTCATGATTTGTTTACGTCACTGGTGCACGACAATACAACTTTGAGTAAAGTTCAAAAACTACACTATTTGAAAAGCAGTGTTAGCGGTGAAGCCGAGTTATTGTTAAGACACATACACGTCATAGAAAACAACTATGAACAAGCGTGGGAAATTCTGAAAAATCGTTTTGGAAACAAGCGACTTCTCATCAATTCACTTATGAAGAGGTTATTTTCACTGAAGAAAATAAATACGTCGAGTGCAAATCAAATCAAAACCTTGTTGGATTCCACCAGTGAGTGTTTGAATAGCCTCGAAACCCTTGGAATATCAGTTTGGCATTGGGATTTAGTGATTATACACCTGGTAGTACAAAGGTTAGACATTGAAACACACAAGGCCTGGGAAGAATACTCCTACAACGGTGAGCCAAACAAATTACCTAAGTGGCAAGATTTGAAAACCTTTCTCGAGACTAAATTTCGCACCTTGGAATTAGTCACACATGCCTCATCTTCAGTGAGAGATAAACCTGTCAGAGAACGGGCTTTTCATGCAGTACCATGCACGGCTGGAGCAAAATCGTGTGTCAAATGCAACGAAAACCACACACTGTGTCATTGTAAGGAATTTACTCAAATGCAAACAGACGAAAGACGCGAATTTGTAAAAAACAATAATCTCTGTTTCAACTGCCTGTTAGTAGGGCATTCAGCGCACCGATGTCGCCTTCAAGTATCCTGTCGCATATGTCGCCGGCGACATCACTCTCTGCTTCACTTACCGAAGAACAACAGTCAAGCTGAGACTGCGCAGACACATCTTAGCCATATTGAACCGGAGAACAATGTGAAGGACAAAACTGAAGACAGCCTTACAATGTCGTCACATTTCACGGCTAAGAAGTCAACAGCCTTGTTAGCCACAGCACTAGTTCCTGTACGAGATGAACAAGGAAATACGACAGTTCTACGTGCACTAATAGACCAAGGCTCGCAGGCAAGTTTCATCACAGAACGAGCGGCGCAGTTGATGCAAATAAAAAGAACACCAATTAATGGGACAATCACTGGAGTCGGCTCGACAACAACTACAATTAATCAGGTGGTACAACTTGAGGTTCTTTCTAGGCACAATGAAGACTTCAACCTCAAGGTCAAAGCATACGTAATCGCCACAAGATTAACTGCGCAGCTTCCATCGAAATCAATCACAAGTTACACACACAACTGGCCACATCTTCATGGCCTCACCCTGGCTGATCCTAGCTTCCATCAGCCAGGGCGCATAGATATGTTACTGGGCGTCGATGTCTACGCACACATCTTGAAGAATGCTGTAATCAAAGGTCCGCCAGGCTCACCATGCGCACAGAACACGAGCCTAGGCTGGATACTTTTCGGAGACATAAACAACAGCACTTCAGACGACATGATCGTAATGCATCATCAAGTTGATATCGACACAATGCTCCGAGACATGTGGGAACTCGAGTCATCGACCAAACCAGAACTAACAGCCAATGAAAGAAAATGCGAAGACACTTATAAGAAAACAATTGCCAGAACGGATGAAGGAAGATACGTTGTGAAATTACCTACAAAAGAAGAGAAACTGAAATCCACAGAAGGAGAGACACGAGAAATAGCAATTAAAAGATTTAAACTATTAGAAAAGAAGTTTGAAAAGAACGCAACATTTAAAACTGAATACTTAAGGGTTATCCACGAATATCTTGATCTTGGTCAAATGGAAGAAGTGCCAAGAAATGAAATAAATCATCCATCAGTTTACCTGCCACACCACGCCGTCATTAAGATGGAAAAGGAAACGACGAAAGTACGAGTGGTATTTGACGCGTCGAGCAAGGGAAAAAATGGAATATCACTCAATGACGAACTACTGGTGGGTCCTCAACTGCAAGAGGACATGCGAAATCTCTTAATGAGATGGCGAATGAGGCGAGTATGTTTCATGGCAGACGTCAAACAAATGTACCGTCAGATACTGGTAACAAAAGAAGATGCCGATCTTCAGCGCATAGTCTGGCGTGATAACCCTACAGATACAATCAAGGACTATCGTCTTTTACGAGTGACCTTCGGCACAGCATCCGCGCCATATCTGGCCATTAAGACGTTACAGCAAACAGCTGAAGACTACACCAGCCAAAATGAAATTGACGCCCTTGCAGTTCAGACAATAAAGGAAGACTTTTACGTCGACGACTTGATGTCCGGCCAAGACACTCCCAAGAAGGCAATAGATGTAGCCAAGATGACATCAGATATACTACGTAAAGGAGGATTCACGCTACAAAAATGGTCGTCCAATAGTTCTGAATTCTTACAACATTTTGAACTATCTGAACGGAGTGCACAAGTCAGCCTCAACCTTAAGGCCGACGGCAACATACGAGCGTTGGGTATATCATGGAACGTTGGTGAAGACGCCTTTCAGTACGAATTGAGTTTACAGCCTCCCTCCGAAATAATCACAAAACGGATCATCTTGGCTGAAACCCAAAAACTCTTCGATCCATTGGGCTGGTTGGCTCCATCCATTATAACAGCAAAGATACTAATACAGAAATTGTGGCTACAGAGAAACGGCTGGGATGATGAAATAGATCCTGAAACAAAAAAGGAATGGTTAGAAATAAGACAAAGTTACGAAAACCTGAAAGAAATAAAAATAAAACGATGGCTACAAACCACAATACAAGAAGAAAAAGATGTTACCATACACGGTTTCTGTGATGCCTCCATGAAAGCTTATGGAGCAGCAGCATACTTACGAGTGAAGAAAGAGGATGGACGATATGAAACAAATCTCATTGCAGCTAAGGCTAGAGTTGCTCCAGTAAAACCTGTGTCCCTCCCTCGATTAGAGCTTTGCGGTGCCACACTTTTAGCGAAACTGCTCAAACAGGTTCAAGAAGCCATTAAAATACCCGCTACTGCAATATTTGCATGGACTGACTCGACGATAGTCTTATCATGGCTAAAGGGAGACCCCACGCGATGGCAAACCTTTGTGAGAAATCGAGTAGTAAGCATACTTGATGACGTAGGCAACAATTGGTATCATGTTCAGTCACAAGATAACCCCGCTGATGTGGCATCAAGAGGAATGTTCTTATCAGAACTACAAACTTGTAAGTTGTGGTGGAAAGGACCACAGTGGCTCCAATCCGATGATATACCATTTGAACGACCAGACATCCCAACAGACATGGAAATAAGACACACAATGGTCACGAATTTGAAGGTAAAGACTTCCGAAAGTGAAGATAATGAAGGCATAACATCGCAATTTCAAGACTTTGAAAACTTATCAGAACTATTAAGAACAATCGCATACTGCAAAAGGTTTTTGAACTACAAAAAGATTGATACAATTTTTGTGATCTCACCTACAGAACTGGAAGACTCACTAAAGGCATGCATAAGATTAGTCCAAGAGAAATGTTACAAACAAGAAATAGAGGCAATAAAAGAGAATAAGCAAGTGAAACGAAATAGCACATTGAAGTCACTGAATCCTTATATAGATGTAGAAGGTATACTCAGAGTGGGTGGACGCATACGCCACTCAAACTTGAACGAAGAAAGCAAGCACCCCATGATACTCGACAACAAAAACAAGCTAACAGCGCTGATTGTGGCCGACGCGCATAAACGCACCATGCATGGCGGGCCCCAACTCATGATTTGCTATTTGCGAACAAAGTTTTGGATCGTGAGACCTAAGGGAATAGTCAAACAATATGTTCACAGATGCTTGATATGTGCACGACAAGCTGCTACCGCCAAAGCTCAAATAATGGGAGATCTACCCAAACAAAGAGTATCACCAGCTAGACCATTCCTGCACAGCGGCGTTGACTTTGCTGGGCCATACTTGATATTGATGTCTAAGGGTAGAGGCATAAGAACCTTCAAAGCTTACATCTCCATATTTGTTTGCATGGCCACCAGAGCCGTTCACTTAGAACTGGTCGGAGACATGACCACGGAATCATTCATCGGTGCCTTTAGAAGATTTGTTTCCCGAAGAGGCAAATGTACTCACTTATGGAGTGATCAAGGAAGAAATTTCGTGGGAGCGAATAAAGAACTAGCAGATGCCTTCCAAGAAGCCAAATTGCAGTTCAACGATGAAATAGCCAACACTCTGGCATCTGATGGCACCCACTGGCACTTCATACCAGCCTACAGTCCCAACTTCGGTGGAATATGGGAATCTGGAGTGAAATCACTCAAGTACCACCTGAAAAGAATACTGAACAGCCATTTGACGTTTGAAGAAATGTCGACGCTTCTATGCCAAATCGAAGCTTGCCTTAATTCGCGCCCTCTAAGCCCCATTGATGATAGCGATACTGAAAACATAGATGTACTAACACCGGGCCATTTCCTGATAGGCGAGCCGCCTATAAATGTGCCATCACCAGACCTGTCTAATATGAAAATCGGCCATCTATCTCGTTGGCATCATACACAGAAGCTACTAAGCAATTTTTGGCACAAATGGCAACAAGAATATTTGACCCGACTGCAACAAAGACCGAAATGGTTGAAAGTTACCCCCGATCTTGAAAGAGGACAAATAGTGCTGATAAAGAATGAGTGCTTACCTCCAGGAAAATGGCTGCTGGGACGTATCGTAGAGAAGCACCCAGGAGCGGACGGCGTGACCAGAGTGTATAGTGTTAAGAGTGGTGCCAGTGTAGTGAAACGATCAATAACGAAATTGTGTAAATTGCCAATTTATAGTGAAAGTAATGAATAAGTGTGAAAATTACTGATGAACTGATTACCTCATGGAACTTTTAATTTAGTTTACTTAAGCATATGATTTCCTAATGTTTTAAATTAATGTTGAGTTATGGACCCATCAGTTTTATTCTGTAAAACGATCGTGGTCTTGGTTATTTATTCAAAATATTTTACTTAATTACCAATCTGAGTTAATGTTTACAGTCCACTTATGGGAAAGTAATTTTTTCTTTCGAAGAAATTTTTATAAAATCTATATTATATTTTCAATTTTGATTATGATGCAATTTATAGCGAATTTATTTATTCAAGGGCCTCATGTCTGTACTCAGTCCTGTCAATCTATCATTACTTTTGTTTTGTTGTTGAAAAGGATACTTAATATCCTTTTAGTGGGCGGTATGTTCCGTGTATTGATGCTGTTTTGCATACCTATATATTGGTATACCTGTACAAGCATAATATTGATGCATGGATGTAGCTATAAGTTTCTTTCGCAATAGTCTGTATTAAACTACCACAGAGATTACACGCCTGTTTTAATCATCACCGCTGCCAGCTATTCTGAACCCTATTTCATTGACCAAACTTTATTATATTAATAAAAAACGGGTGAAAAAACGAGTGCGTATATATATATGTCACAGTGTTTGTTATCGTACTTATCCGAAACGGCTTCACCGACTTTTATGAAAATGGAATTTCTGTGTATATTTGGTAGGTCTGGGAATAGGTTGTAGGCTAATTAATATGGCAAAACAACGATTGCAAAGTCAGTTAGTATTTTTATAAGATTAATAAAATAGGTTTTTAATATTAATAAAATTCTCAAGATGTTTTTTAAATTCCAAGTTACGCCACGTAAGTCCGTCACGTGGTTGGCCGTTTTTTTATTATTTGTCGTTACAATATATAATAAGTTTCACAATCACGCTAAGTTTGATGCCTGTATGCATTACCGTTTTTACGATAAACCATAAACAAAAAAAGGCGAAAAAACACGTTTGTCGTATGGCGACTCCCCTTATTTTTTATAATTTTTAAAATTTTATTATTTGTCAGGTAATCCACCGTTATAACACATATTCTGTGGAAATTTCAGCTGGCTACCTATTACGTTTCCAATTATAGAGGCCTTTAAAGGCTGGACAGACAGACAGTGGAGTAAAAGAGTCCCGTTTGGCACCCTTCGGGTACGGAACCCTAAAAGTAGCTGGCCCGGCAAACTTCGTACCGCCTCAGAATACATTTTATTTCATGAATTTTTTCCATAATTCAGTAGTTACTCCCCCTGTTTGGAGCGGATTCAAACCTAAAAAATCAAAGATCATAAAAATCGGTCTAGCCGTTCTTGAGTTATAAATCGTGTGACTAACCAGAATTTGTTTTTGGTTTGATTGTTGTTTGGAAAAAAAATTGCAAATAAAACAAAAAAGTACATTGCTCAAGTACTCTGCCAATCCAACACTGATATTGTCAATCTGCCAATCCCTCAATTGATAAATTGTTGTGTAATACAATGGCGAATCTTATTTTGGGTTGGCAAGTAAAGTAAATTTAAGAACTGATGAAACCGGATTGATGCAATCAAGCCATCTCTATCTCTCTCCCTCTCAGAGATAAGCTCTGTGCCCTGCAGTAGGAAGTTTTAAGGCTTCTTAATATGGGAAAAGTTTCGCTGTAAAACTCCTCAGGGAAGGATTGTCGCGAACTGTTTGAAAGCGCTTGTAATGGCCGTCGTTACGACTGAGATTACATTAGTTGAATGACCGCCTTTGGTAGTTAAAAGTGAGGTTCTCGCCATATGCTTGGAACTTATGCAAACAAGTCATGGGACGTGATTTTTTTTAATAATGAGAATGACTTGTCGCTCTTCCGGAACAACAACGATATAATCACGCTTAGGTCGGTGACGCTGAAACGAATGTACTCGGCTCCAGACGGTCGATCACATTAAATCGCGTTTACTCGGCTCCAGTCGTCATAATATAAATTAGAATCATATAAGTTTTCACTTCTATCGTGTGGTCATAAAAGCACACAACCTCTTTTTTAATGTGGAACAAATTATTATAACCTCTAAGAAATCGGGAATTTATTTCAAAGTTAGAAGTAAATACTGTAAAATAATGTAAATTATTTACTGTACTTACTAAATAATGTCAAACTGAAACTTAAGCTACCTTCGGGTCGAGTTTGTAGTGGAGAAGAGGGCAGCAAAGAAACTCCATTCATATAATCTCAAATCATTACACAGTAATAATAACTGCCAGTTCAATAAGTATTCTTACAATACCACACACTTCTAAATTGGTATAAGCATTTTAGAAGTTTCAGACACTAGTCATAATTCATTATGACAATTCGATGTACATTGCGTAGCCGAGTCTTCCCACTTGTTAATCTGTGGGTTAATTGTCAGAGTAAACCATGAATGTAGTTCTATGAAATGGGCCCTGAAATTCTACAAGGCCATTCCGTAACACGTATAAATAGGGATAACAACGGTGCGCAAACAAGCGATAATCTGCACAAATCTATCTTCGGCACTCTTTGCGTAATAATTTTAGAGCTAACGTGTCGTTTGTCGCGGGAAATGGCGAATTGTCGCGCGAGATAAGTTCTTTATGGCTTCATGGCCATTTACGCAATTGGCGTCTGGTTTTTACACGACAAACTCTCTCACGTTTTAGGCTTGACATTTATTTGTATGTTGGTCCGTTTGTATTCCACTAATAATCGGATTCTCGTACGCTAACAATCTGTCTATCTACTGTTGTTTTTTTTTGTCAGCAATTTGGCCAACCGAAAGTTTGAAAGTACGAGAAACAGGGCAAAAACTTCTAAATGGTTAAACCAATTTAAAAGTGTATCGTGTTGGAGGTAGACGTACACTTTTTGTACTTTATGTAAAGGAAATTAGACAAATATTTCTTAACCTGAGAGTACAGATTGGATCTTTATTACTAAAAGTAAATACTTATTAAACCTAGAGTCGGTTTTTTTTTGTTTTTAATATCTTTGCGGATTTTGAAAAAGCGGAAGACGTTACCGTGGCAAGTGGTAAATTCTGGTCTCTACCCCTCCGGGTACGGCGACGCGACGAGATTATCGGGATCGGAAATATCTGCGTTTTCATCTAATTCTACTATACATTATAGACATGAGCAGCCTATATACGTATTACGTCACAGACGTCACTTCTCTCAGAAAGAGAGTCGAAACTCATCATGCTTAACAACGACGCGTGCCCACTGCGGATTGGCGATTTCAAACGTTGAAGTGTGTGAACAATCCTAATCACCATCATCATCATCAGCCATTTGACGCCCACTGCAGGACATAGGAATTAATTAATTACTAATGGCATTAAGTCCGCCGCATTGTACGATTTTTTTTAAGTGCAATAAAAGTATCAATAAATAAAAATGAATAAATAATACATAATTACAAGTATCCCTAATCAATGGAGGCAGCCACGGCGGCCACAAAGCGGCAAGTAAACCACATCGAAGGCAATGTACCAGATCAACTTTTTCTCTGGCCGATCGCTAATACGCCGGGGAGAATAGCCGAATGGATTGCCATTCATCTGTCGAATCAGCCCGAGATAGATTGGACATTTCGGAAGTTTCCATCTAGTTATGCGACTCTAGTAAGCTAGAACTTAGCTGTTAGATGATTAGGTCGGAATCGGTGTTAGTATTAGCGGGTTTTACACTGGACGATATCGTAGCGACACGACATCTATTTTCATACATTTACAACGATCTTGTCCGGCCGTTGCATGAAAAAAAATGTCGTTATCGTCCAGTGTGACACCGTGGATTGTTTGTGTCAGAACGGCCGGAAATATCGAGAAATATGTTGAAGATTTAAGCTTTATGAGAAATATGTTAAATAAGCTTTTCAGGCGCAGCCCTAAATGTTTTAATGACTTTTTGCAAGATATTGATATTTTTACAGTCACATTAAACGAATTTAAAAAAGAGGCGGGTAGCCTATTGCTCATATAGAATTGAGTTAAAATGGCTCCAAGGATGTTCTTGAATGGCTCATACTTTTATTTTACTGTAACCAATACTAAGTTTCAGATACTAAGAATCAAAACTGGTTAAGATCGCATGCTTATAATATTACAATTTTGTTTATTTAAGGGACCTCCAGGTCTATTTTTGTTTACATATACTTTTTATTTTTTCCTGTTTGACTGTTTGTGTCCTAAATAAAATAAAATAAAATAAAACTCGACCAATCGCGTGGAATCCGGCCACCCCAATAAATATCGCCAAATACTAGGTTTAGAGTTAAGTTAATATGAAGTCATGCCATACAAACTTTCTTTTTTAACTCTACACGAAACATTGGCGGATAACATCATGTTTGGCAATATTATGACGCCAGGAAAAATATCGGTAACTCAAGTAAAAAGTACATAGTGCACTTACTGTACTTTTTACTTGAGTTACTGTTATTTTTCCTGACGTCATAATATTCCCAAACATGATGTTATCCGCCAATGTTTCGTGTAAAGCCATACAAATATTTAGACACTATACTAATCAAAAACATCGACAACGGTGTTAAATGACAAAGGTGTTAAAGCCAGTTTAATGCAGGAGTTCTATGTTTTAGAATAATACTGTTAACTAAGGACCAACATTTAACAGGCCGACTTGCACCTCTTTCTTAAATGTGGCTTAAACAACATTTAAATAAAATTCTTCATACAAAAGTCTATTTAAATGGCGACTTAAGTGACATTTAGGAAGTCCTTCTTGTCCATTTTTTCTCCAAAACGATCTAGACATTGAAATGGATAATTTTTAACATGTAACCTTCATGAAGTCGCAGTTTTTGCACGACTTCGAATAAAAATATTTTGACTTTGACAGTCGTGTACTTGGCTTTATCGAGTAGTGTATCTGGCCACCCAAATGAGCGTTAAATCATCCTTATCAGCGTTAAACAATTGAAAAATATTTGAAATTGGAATGTTCGTTGACACCATAACCTAACTAAAGCCACAATCAACGCTCCAATTTCCCATCAAATGGAAGGGTGACCGCAGACGACCTAAATGCAGTCACCAAGATGTGTACAATAATTCACCGGTCGGCAACCACCCTATAAATACAGACAGCTCGGCGTCACAAGACAGGCGGTGGAAGGACGGTTTCAGCTCTGCCGGAATTTCATTAAACAGCGTGAAAATTTTAGTGGTTTCGAATGTTCCCGTTCCTGGGTAAGGGCGACGCGCTAACCGCTCGTCACCGAAGTTGTGGCCGAATGTCCGATAAATAGTGGGTAAAATTAAACGAGTTGGTGCCTCTACTTACCGAATTGTGATAGGTCGTGCACGAGAGAGTGTGACGAGAGAGTACAGGCGTTCCTAAAAAAGGTTTCTTTCGGGCTAGATTTTTGCTCTTATGTTACAACATAAGATCGAAGATCGAACAATTCTCCCCTAAAACTGCTATTCTACAAAACATACTCTCCTATGCACTAATTATAATTGGTCCAAAACATACTCACCTAAAACGGCTATTCTACAAAACATACTCTATTATGCACCAATTGGGTATTTGACAAAATATAAAATGAGTTAAAACGGAATTTTGTATGAAAATACTGGCTTATGACGTCACATTTCAGAGCAATCTTTTTATATTTAATCTATTTAAAAATTGTAACAACTAGTAATTGACTAAAAGAGATACATTTTCCGAGATATTTTATAATTTTTGTTTTAATCAAGCATATGAAATAATTTATTGTTGATCGTGTCAAATACCGAATTATAATTGGTGCATAAGAGAGTATATTTTGTAGGTCCATGGAGTTTTGCATTGGATGAGTAGAGGCACCAACTCTACTAACAGCAGCCTTAATTGTTTTCGCAAAAGCCCGATTTTCGGATGAGAGCTTCTGGTTGTACTTGGTTTGCGCGGGTAGGCCGAAATATCCCCGAACGGGCCCGATGACACAGCTCTAATTGGACACGTAATATACCGAAATCTAGATAATCTGTGAATTCAGCTTATTCGGTTGTTACTATGCTAGAGAAAACCAAGAGAGACGATTTTTAAGGACTAGGACATCGGCGTCCTTCGTGGTTTTCATAACCATGAGGGGTTTTGCCATAATCGCCACGCTTGGCAGGCGGGTTGGCAATCGCAGTACGCGGTTGGAATCTCAGGAAGACGCTGCTGCCCATCTCCTGGATATTGATTTCCTTAGTCGCCTTCTACGACATCCACGGAACGAAATGGAGTGACGCTATTCTTAATCGGGTGCCACACGGAAGGACTAGGTATCATACCTTAATTGCTCGGTAACTTTCTCTTGGTAACTTTATTAGATAAGCGTCTTTATTAGATACGAGTTGGATGAACGTCTTATTGGTTCAAGAGCAAAAAAAAATTACAAATATCGAAATAAGTGAGTATTCATTCGTTCGAAAGCATCTTCTCTAGCAAGTTTCAGGTCAACGTTATAGCTGGAATCACGTTTTACCGGTAACTCGCAGCTTAATTTAAGCTCCCGTTCGAGCCGTGAACACAATATCTTTGCCTTCAACGTTATCGCTGTAACCACCGTAGCATTATTCATAAGGTATAGTTTTTTTACAAGAAGTTGGCCGTTAATCTGGAGGATCTTAAGCGGACGCAAACAAGTTATGTATTTAACTTGTTCGGATTATTTATTAGGTAAAATTTAATTACCTTAATTCCCAACGTTTTGGCATATTCAAATTTCAAAAACTGGACAAGTTTTTGCCGGTGCGGTCGGCGGTGGCTGACGGAAAACATGGCGTGAGAGTGGAGAGGGGTTTTCAGTAGGAGTGGGACAACTTAACAGAGGCTATAAAAATAGAGTTATTTGTAAATATATTTCGTTTTATTGAGCTTTGGTCTGGGTGTTAGCATTTTTTTTACTACTATTAAAGTCAAAAAATTTATAATACTGGTTGACATTTCTTGAATTAATGAGATAAATAAACAACCTAGTACGGGCAAACCACTTAATAGACATTATTGCTTACCGTACTTTGGCGATTTCTATCGACGGTTAATTTAGTCTAAACATTTTGTAAATGTAATGTAAACTTACTTTTCGTAGACCTTAGCTGAATGAAATTCAATATAGGTAATGTCACTCTAACAAATCGGTCGGACCTAATTTAATTCAGCGTAAAAGTTAAAGTATAAATCTTACTCCAACGCAAATGAAACCAATCGTTAGGACCCAGGCGATACGAATTAAATTTTACGGTTAACGTGGAAGAAAATTGCCACATTTGACGATGTGAGAAATAATGTCTCCTAAAGCAAATTTTACAGCAACATAAAGTCTGGATTTTCAGCTCGAGCGCCGTAGACTAATTTACTGCCGCATCCACTTATCAACGGCTTATCACTTAGCGAAATCACATGATAGCTTCTGCTAAGACAATTTCTTCGTGGAGTTGTTTAGTACACTTACAGTACAGTTAAACACTATATTTCCACCTATCTACACTGACCTTCACTTTACCTGGCATGATAGTAAGTACACTAAATTTAAACCTTATCTCCTACACTGATATTAGAAGTTTATAAGCTTGGATGTATGTGGGAGGTAATAACCAAAACTACTCATCCGATTTCAAAAATTGTTTTAAAAATTCTGCGGTAACGGCAGTTCAGATTTTAAATACAACAGTGAAACCCAGAAAAAAAAAAAACGAAATTTCGGCACAAATCCAAGTAAAACGGAAGTAAGCAGATTGACGATGATGACGATGATAAATACAAGGCCGTAATTCAATGTCCGTGGTATCACATATACGGTCCCTTCTTATCGATAGGAAACGAGCTTCTCCGTGAAGATCAGTGTACAAGAAACAGCGGATCAATTGTGTTCTTCTCCCAACAGCGCCACGTTATGCGGCGTGCTGGTGGCGGTGTGCGCCGCGTGCTGGCCGCGCTCGCCGCAACTTGACAAACCGGACGACGCGGAGCGCCCGCGCGTCTACACGGTCAGCGGTGACGTCACCGCGGTCAGAGCGGTGCATCAGGTGAGTTCACTAAGTTTTTGGTACCTTAGGGCATTGTACGCCTTTGGGCCGTCACAGCGGTTCGGAGTTGATAAACTTTTTAGGACGCGCCTCTTTGCGTATAAGACACGTCACCGCGGTTCGGAAGAGTTGATAATATTTTTGGAACGCACCTCTTTGGACATTGGCCACGGCCGTCACCGCGGTTCGGAGGAGTTACTAAGCTTTTTGGTACGCGCCTCTTTGGGTACTAGAGACTGGCTGTCACCGCGGCGGCGGCTCGGACTAGTTGATAAACTTTTTTGTACGCGACGCGCCTCTTGGGACATTCCTTACCTAAATATTTGCAGAATGTATCGTGGAGTTAAAAAAAACTGTTCGTAAACGGGCATGTTTTATAAAAATCTCAGAACAAAAGATGGTCCTAATTTTAGGTTTGCTCTAATGTTACGGATAGTAACTACAATACCTCCTACACTTAGTTCTAGAGTGTAAAATCAATGAACAATCTAGGTTGGATTTCTTAAAGGAAACTCGATGCTTGAATGGCGATTTTCTCCATCAAATCTTAAGTTCAAGGTTCACTGCCGAATATAGTTAATAATCAAACGAACGCGCGGAAAAGCTGCGGTTGGGTGCGTTCCAAATATATGTTTTCTTTATTATTTTTATCTCTAAAATTCGTGTATCGGTGAATCGTAGTCGCTCTACTACAAGTCTAATAACTAGTGTAATCCGTAGAACGATGCATTAAACACAATGATAGATTTGTAAGTTTCATCATAGAGTCACTGAACCTTAGATCTGAATATTATAAAAATACTCATTGAGTAGTAATCCCAACTGTTAAAGTAACATCTAAAGTTTAAGCAACATTGTTGTTATTTTTAAGCCTACTTAATCATTCGATATATGGCTTATAAAATAAATAAGATTAAAAAAAACTACACATAAGTCACCTACCGTCAGATTTTACAAAGTGATTAGCGTGGTATTAAAGCAGGTTGCGTAAGTAATCTTTAAAATTGCTACTTTAAACTTACAAAAATCTTCTAGTAACTTTAAAATGAATAGTTGAAGACCGGACCCGGATTTTGCGTATTAAGATCTCGACACAATACCACTGAATTATCAAGGCACGAGATGTCGGTCATATTTAGCGACACATTATAAGGCCACTTTCTCGTTAAATTTATAAAACGCGATTAGACAATTGGCGCTTCATTTTATAGTAAAACAAGAATGGAACCATTTTAAAGCTGTTTATTAATTTTTGGTGACGGTAATTATTTTGCAGTCGGATGTATTTTTATTACAAGGGGTTAATCGCAGTGTTACAATTTTTACAGTGCGAAGTTATATTAACGTCAGCAATTATGTTCAAACTGATTTCTAAAATAAATATTGTACAAAATATCCAAGTGAAATCGAAATGCAAAGAAACGGCGTCTGCAACAAAATCTCGGAATACGCCATAAAAAGAAACGAGGAAATAAGCGACCGGGAACTACACATCCCGTTCACGGGAATAGGCGAGTCTAACTACTTCCCTGCAATGAATGGCAGCGTTCCTCTCATTCCACACATTCCTCCGTCAACAACTTATACAGAAAGACAAAGCAGGGCCAAACGATTGATTGATGAAACACATATATCGAGCGAATGTGGGTGGAAGGGCCGGTAAGGGACGTCCCAGGCGGAAATCATCATCATCATCATCATCATCATCACCAAATAGGGGATGTATTAGCAAAGAGCAAGATAAAAATTTACCCGAAACCGGCGTGCGTGCATGCAACGACTAATGAATGTTGAGGAAGCGAAAGTGATCTGTCAGGATCATGGCAAGTGGCAGTCCCTGGTCTCTGCCTACCCCTCTGGGATGCAGGCGTGAGTTTATGTATGTATGTGTATGTAAAGCAGGGCCCCCCCCATTTCATAGAAAAAATCATGGTTCACAATGACAATTCTATGTACATTGCATAGCCGTTTAACCCACAGATTAACGAGTAGTAAGACTAAGGGCCAGTTTCTGAATTGAGAATTTCGCTAAGTAAATAGTTAACTGTAGTGCTGTCTCTTCGAATTTCTCAGAAGTTACTTAGGTATTTACTTAGTGAATTTCTCAATTAAAAAACTGGCCCTAATTGTAATAATAACGCAAAGTAAACTGTATAGTCATAATAAACTATGAATATTAGTTTTATGAAACGCGGCCCAGGTGGAGATATTTCCGTTATTATACATAATTGCACACGAACCATTTAACAGTACATTACAAGAGAAATGACACGCACAAAAGCGAACTTATCTCTGTAAAAGATTTCTTCCAGCAAAGCTTGGACAGTCGGAGAAGCAGTAAATAAATTGCATCTACTATTATCTTCACGAGATCGTGCGGCCAATTCCATTTAAATAAGTTGCAAACCTGGTGGTAACACGCACCCAGACAAGATCTGAATGAGATGAAATATACGTGTGTACCTACTTTAGTATTGTTACTCGACAAAACCTTCTATCTTTTCCATTTCGCTCCAATAAATTTGAATACTTCAATGCCTATTGTTATCCTCACTCATCCATCGCATGCACAACATTACTGTAGCTTCTACAAATTGTGATCTACACTAGCAATGCATAATGGTCTTAATTATCAAAGCTGTAAGGACGTTGTTACGGCACCTATTAGACATCTCTTGGGCGAGGTGACTTTACCGCTCTACCGATGAAGGATAGCCCCTATTTCTCTCGCAATAAGGGCGCAACCAACTGCAAAGATAAGGTTGTAACGTGTAAGGCAACCATCTGGGGCGAGCAAATTGATAGCTCTCCATCTTGACGTGATTACAAAGAGGTTGCATTCCCAACTGTTGGCATGCCGTTTACTAAAGCCGTGCTATGCTAATAGAGAGAGCCTTGGTTAAGGCGCTGCACCGTTGCAAAGGAGGATTTTCGTAAAATTCCACGCCTCATTCCTTTAATAAAATGATGACAAACGTAAGGTTATGTATGGTACGTCAATATTGATCGTAATATTACCTATAACTTGAGAGAAACGAAAACGCGATTGGGTAATATTTTCTCGACAGAAATTAGTTCTAAAGTAGGACGTTTTATTTCAGTTGGTCAACGTATCTTTTTTTTTACTGAATAGGCATTCACATTTACGAGACCTGGCAGATTTATATTTTTGTTTTAGGACACACTTTTTTTAAATGATTTCAAATAGCTCGCACATTCCTCCTGTTTAAAAACTGACCAGGCGCGCCTAATCGACGCATCGAGAGACTAGAGGGCTGGCGCGTACCTCGGCCAGAGGATAAGCCTGGCCATCGAAAGGGGCAACGTCGCCAGCGTTCTGGGCTCATTGTCCCAAGGCAGTGACATGGGGCAGGTGCTTTATTTTTAAATATAGAATTTAAGAAATTATTACAGACATTATTATTATTTACTAGCTGTTGCCTGCGACTTCGTTTGCGTGGTAATTTTGATGTGTATTTTTCCGGGATAAAAAAAGCCTATGTGCTAATCCAGACTATAATCTATCTCTGTGCAAAATTTCATCCGGATCCGTTCAGCCATTTTTGCGTGAAAGAGTAACAAACATCCATCCATACATACAAACTTTCGCACTTATAATATTAGTAAGGATTATATATTATTACAGTTTAGCTCAGACTAATTGATTATGGGGCGAATTAATTTTACCTTTACATGACAGTATATAACACTAAAAAGCCCTCATCAGATCTACCTTGCCCTAGAATGAGAAAACTTTGACAAATTTCGTCTTAGGCAGCACTAGAAAATAAAATAACGAACATTTTACTCCTTTTAATATACTTAAAACATAGTTTATTTTGACGAAAAATAGATCAGACTTCCCAAGTTTTGACAAAAACCTAGGAGTATGTGTCAAGCAAAGGACAGCATAGATTCCCAAGTATTGTTGGGTGTAGGCACATGTTTGTAACCGTCACAGATAATTTGTTATCAAGATAAGATGACAATATTCCCAATATTTTGGACTGACTGACTGTTTGCTGACGACAAATTAGGAAACTCTACCGGAAGGTGGTGTTTACCGTACGATAATTTTAGGATCGCTCTGACAGTAATTAATATGTCGTAGCAATCTACGGAAATACCCAATCTATACTAAAAGTAAATCTTTGGCTAAAGTGATTCAGTAACTGGATAATAAAAACATGTGAATGGACGTAGCTGATAAAGTTGTATACATAATCACAGAGTGGAATATTTTTCTTAGCAAGTGATATTTTTATAAATATTTTGCAAAGGCTCGTTTGTCCTAGGGGAGTTCAATATGTAGTGAGAATGAATAAGATGCAATTTTATGAAATGTTATTTTATGTTTCAAAAAAGTCAATAGACTTAGTATATCTTTTTCTAAGCCTAACATTCCTATCTTAAAAAAATCTTCATCTTGATTCTCTAAGAAACCTTGTACTGCGGCGATCACTGCGTCATCATCGGCGAATTTCTGGCCTCTTAGATATTCTTTCAATCTCGGAAATGATAAAAGTCACAAGGAGCAAGGTCTGGAGAATATGGAGGATGTTCCACCAACTCGAAGCCAGCATCATTGATGGGAGCCATCGCAACTTTGGACTTGTGCGCTGGGGCGTTATCTTGATGAAACAAAATAACCTTAGCGAGTTTGCCACGCCGTTTTTCGCGTAGGTATTTTGTCACGCAACTTTTTGATTTGTTCTGCGTACATATTCCCCGTAATAGTGGGTCCATGACTGAGGTATCCAATCATCAGCTGTCCTGGCTGGCATCATGGCTGTCTCAAAAAAGATAACACATGATCTTGCCGGCGGATGGAACGGCCTTGAATTTCTTAGGGGTCAGTGATGATGGTCTCTTAGATGTCATGGATTGTTTTTTTGTTTCATGGATGAAACATGGCTTCACCATTACGGTGAAGCCATGTTTCATCCATAGTTAGAAATCGAGCCAAAAATAGGTCAGGATCTTGTTGTAACAGTAGATTGCTGTTTAGAGCTTTGTGAAATTCTTAACCTGTCTTAGCCTGGTTCGTTTTTGTTAGGCCGTTAGCATTCTAGGAACCCAACGCGCTCAGACTTTTTTCGTTCCCAAATGGTCATGTATTATATTGTGAATACTCCCTATTGAAATCTTTAGTTCTTCAGCTATTAAACGAACAGTAGTACGACGATCCGCCAAAACAAATTTTTAGCATTTTTTATCATTTCTTCAGTTACTGCAGTCGTAGGGCGCCCTGAGTGCGAGTCATCATTTGTGGATGTTCTTCCCCTCTTAAACTCAGCACACCAACGCGCAACCGAAGAATAAGGAATAGCATGAACCGTATCTTGTAAGTCTTGATTTACTTGTTCCGTAGTAAACATTTTCATATTTAATTAACGCGCGAACATCAGTTTTCTCCATTTTCGATTACTCGTTGCGACAGATGAACACAAGTAAGAATCTTCCACAGATTAAAAAGAAAAAAAAGACAAGGAACCTTCCATGATTGAAAAAACAAAAGAGCATCAACCTTCTTTTTATTTTATTATGTCGAAAAAGAAGTGGGCTATGCCTGCCAGTATTTTATTTTTCTCTATCCAAGGAGTTTATACCTCATTCTCACTACTTATTAAACACCCCTGGTATTCGTAGCCAAGTAAAGATGAGAGTTATCACAAGGCGCTGTATCATCTAGTTGTTCTAGACATGAGGTTTCCGCACTTACCCCCAGTTTCTCGTACACTAACACACCGTTAATCTACTGTTAACAGCTGTCAGTGGTTTTTTTTTGTATACACTGTGGTTAACCTCATAGTTGGGCCATTGTACGTAGCAAGTGCTGAGGTATGCAAATACCTCAGACACTAGGGTTTCATCACGAGGTTTTCCTTCACGCTTAACAAGTAGTATTACCACTACAAGTACAAAAATGTACGTAATTTAGAAAACAAAGTCATGCCGGAATTCGAACCCACGACCTCCCGAATGTGAAGTCGGCGTCCTACCACTTATTTTACTTCCTATAATATGGTTATTTCGGCCAAGGTGTAGACACTGCCCTCAGACATTCAGGTTTCCTTACGGTGTTTCTCTTCACTGACCCAACTCATATCCTGTGAAATTTCATAAGTGGCTACCTATTACGGTAAGAGATAAAACCCTTTGTAGACTATAGATGAATCGATATAACATAAATAAATAGGGTCCCGTTTTTGCACCTCAGGACACCAGAACCCTACAAACGAACCATAACCTATAGACTACTGAATAAACAACTGGATCCGTGAGGTCGTCGTATCATAAAACCCAAGGCAACCTAAGCTTGTGAACGTACCCTAATAGAAAGAAGGGGTCGGGGGTCAGCTGTATACTTCATACCAGATTAAATATAAAAGAAAAACTATGACATGTACAATAATTATTAATATTGTTTGTTAAATAAATTAGTTCTAATAAGTCAGAAGTTACCTCTCTCTCTCTCTCTCTCTCTCTCTCTCTCTCTCTCTGAGTCCGTTGTTTTCTTTATTTATTTTCTTTTTCTCCGATTCGTGGTGAGCGTTGCTGGTTGTACAATTACTTAAAATACATACTTGTCACCTAAGTTACCGTGATAAAATAAAATAATATAAATTGAGGTTTTTTAATTGAGGTGAGGAATTTATGGTTGTCTGGAAGAAATTGCTATTAGCAATAAGGCCGCCAATTGTACTGTATCTTTGTCAATATTTTATGTTGTGTTTTTCTTGGTACAATAAAAATATTCTTATCTTATCTCGAGTTATATAACCCAACAAAAACTTTTGCTCGTTGTCTATCTATCTATCTGTCTAATCAGCCCATGAACAGAGCCCACTGTTCGCTAGATGTAAACAAAACACATTGACCGAATTAAAAAAATATACAAAACAGGGAGGAGTATTTTTTATACCAATATGAAGAACAAATTACGTTCAACCAGCAAATAACTAGTTAAAAAAGTACATACAGTCAATGAATGAATGAATTAATCAATCAATCAGCCTGCTTTCAAGAGATGTGCCTCCCACTAGGAACGCCACTTCTTGTGGTCCTCGGCTATCCTCATCCAGCCGCTGCCAGCAATCTGTCTCCGATCGTCGGCCCAACAAACTAGTGACCGTCCTACGCTGCATTTGCCAGTTCGTGATCTCCACAATAGATGTTATTTTGTGGTCCCAGGCGGACATCATCATCATCAACCCACTATGTCCCCACCGAGGGGCACGGGTCTCTTCCCTGAGGAAGGTATAGGCCATACTCCACCACGGGGGCCAAGTCCGGATTGGTGGAGGCTTGTAGAATAGTGGCTCGTCTACTGTCAGAAGTTGTCAAGCCGCCCTGAGGCCTCTGACTTGGCTTAACGACTGCCATCTATCGACATACTTCGACCAAATGGGAGATGTATTAGCTGCAAGATAAAAAGCACTGGAAACGCGCGTGCATGAAACCACTAATGAATGTTGATGAGGCGAAAGAGGTTCATCAAGATCACAGTAAGTGACAAAGCCTGGTCTCTGTCTACCCCTCCGGGATACAGGCGTGGGTTTATGTTATAGCAGCGGCTTGTTTATATCCAGAGATTCCCTATTTGGGCGCAGTATACGGTTAAACATTCGGGACCTCACTTAACAAGGTTAAAGCCGCCGTGGCACGCTATCGCAGACGGAAATACCTCGGTACGACCTTCCTCTGAAGGTGTTGTTTCATAGGAAAGTTTCAGCAGCCTCGGGTGACGAAACTTATTGTAAATTGAATACGATTACCCGAAGTAAAAGTTGGCAGTTCCTGGAAGGAATAAGTGATATTAAAGAATAAGTTGCAAGAAGTTCGTATGGGACGAGTACATAGGTCAAATTCGAAGTAAAACAATTTTATTTATTGCAACGTTTAATGAACGTCCTAAAACAGAGGTTTCCAACTATAACCCACGATCTATCGTATAAAATAAATGGTTTGATCTATAATTTTACATACGGAAACTATGAAGAAGTTGTCTGTAGAATTGCTACTTTTAACTTAAAAAAATCTTCTGTTAAGTTTAAAATGAATAATTAGGGAACTTGCAAAGATACGTCTCAAAAAGTATACAATCAAGTTCATCCACTTTAAATAATTATTCATTTGTCAAAAATTCGTAAATGCAGACAATCCATTCTATCCAACATAATTCAACATTATCGTGAAGTGTTTCGTAGTAAAGCACTTCCGATAATTTGATTGATTACGCTGCGCTATACATAAATACCCCTGAAAACGGACATAGGGTGATACATAAAAGTCTTAATGCCCGATATAAAGCTAACTGCGCACAACTTCAAACAACTTATTAACATTCATTTCCTTGAGCAATCATTTTAACAAAAGGAATATAGATACAATACTTAATTGGCGAGAAATCTATTTTAGAACAAAACGCATTTTATTATGACGCATACATTTTGACGATTTTTCGGCTGTTAAATCCGCTGTTCCATTTAGAGTGTATGCATGAAACCGTTGATATTCATTAGCTATTTTTATTTGGTTCCATAATAAAGGACTAACCTAGTTACAACGGGCCTGCGACATGCGGGCTTAACGATACAAACTAAAATAAACCTTAAATACTCTACGGTTTATTTTAATTTGTATCGTAACTACAATACTAACGCAGAAAAGCCCGGCCACTTGCAGCCGACGACGGGCACAACACGGGAACGGGCTTTTTGCACTTGTGTTGCAGAGCGGTGGTAGCGGAGCGCCCACTTCTCATTTGGGAGGTCGTGGGTTCAAATTTTCTAAGTTTGTACATTTGTGAAGTTATAGTAGCAGTACCGCTCGCTAACTATGAAGGGAAACATCGTGAGGAAACCTGAGTGCCTGACGTGTTCACATACCTCAGCGCTTGAAATTGCCAATACACGGTGGCCACGCGTGGTGATTAAGCCTATACTCTCTCTCTCTCTCTCTCTCTCTCTCTCTCTCTCTCTCTCTCTCTGTGAGAAGGACTGTGCTCTGCAGTGGGAGGAATATCGGCTAAGAAAAAAAAATGTAGGGTCTAATTTTGTGCTTATTTAAGGATTATTGTAGATTGAAATCGTGCTGCCGCACGTCGTCGGCCAGTAACGTGGATAGACCTTTAATCCCCCTTAAGTCTGTATTTATAAGTAGAATAACCCCCTAAGTCCCACCGTACCTTTCTACAACATCCTGTACAGTAAATAAACACATCCACGAAGTATATAAAAACACCTTAAATACCACTAATTCTAATGACTTATGGAAATTTCGGTGCCAGAGTATTATGATTATGTGTTCATTTGACGTGTTATGGAAATAAAATAAAATAAAAATGAGAAATTTAAAGTTTTTTTAATTGGAAGTGCTTTAATCGATACCTTTAATGTATGAAAAAGAAGAAGAAGAAACCCATTTCAACAGCCGAAAGCCGAAAAGCCATTTATATCGGTTTTCGGCTTTTCTGTTAGGTATTTCATTAACACGTAAATAACATATGTATTTTAAAACACTATGTGCGGGCACTCTGCCTATTTTTAGGTTCTAATGGAGAACTTGTACAAAAAATGTTTTAATAGAGTAGGAGAGGACAGATAAATGAACGTGCTATTTTTTATTTCTCTGCGACTAACTTTTATAACATAACCAGTCGAAAAGTCTATATAGTCACGTGGTCCCTAACGTAACGCTTATAATGTATGAAGCGTTTATCAATATTCTAGTTATCTCGTAAAATAATGTTTTTATGCATGTACACCCTTATGAGAAAACGTTCAGAATTCAATAACAAAACAAAATCTAATAAGTTGTGTTACTTTGTTTGTGACCCCAAAAAGCCCAAAAAAAAATATTTTTATTGTTTTATTTTTAAATGTTTCCTAGATTTTTATATAATTTCTATGGTATAAAAGCAAAGTCACTCCTATCTAATTCAGATGCAAGTTCCCCGTTAGCATCAAATCACATTACTAGATAAGATGAGATCCTTCGATCTACCAGGAACCGAAGTACAAGGAACGTAAAATATCTACAAAGACTTCTCTATCGAGCTATTTAAAAAATAAATTAAAACGTTTTTTTGTCGTTTTCAATTTCGCCAGTTTCTAAATAGCTATGTTAAATTAAATTCTTATGTACACTTTATACCTCTTATCTTTATTACTGCATATCAACTGTCAGCTCTTACGTATAAGATAATTCTTGAGTGCATTGTCAAGTTGCTGTTGTTTTGTTTTGAAGAGCGTAGTGATATGAGCACTCAACAGTCTCTATTATATCAATAATAAAGCGTATCGACGTTATCAAACATGCATGCGTTTATTTTGGGCACTAATGGAATGAGTATAATTATTTCAGCAACATTGTGTGTTTACTTTTAGTCGGCTAGCCCGCAATGGTGTTTTTAGACGGTTTATGTCTAAAATAGAAGTCTGAGAGCTTCAGTAGCACAGCATGAACATTCACTTATGTTTTCTTCATGTAAGCGTATTTAATATCAATCTTTAGATAGCGATAAAGATAAAGAGGAAATCAATGACAAAAAGCTAGACAAGTGGAAGTAGGATTCGGGCCCTTAGGGCACCGAACAAATGATTACAAACTTAAGTTTGCTGTTAAATAGTATGTACTCCAATACAAACCAATTGCAAAGATAGAGTTTGCAATGGTTTTATTACGTGAAATACTGTCATACTTTGTTCTGAAATAATATCAAAAAGGTAACAGCTTGCTTCAAACTGCAGTGCTGAACCTCTACGGCGTAGGCGGCTACGGCGTAGTACCTACGGCGAATTTCTCGTAGCACGTAGAGGTCTATGACGTAGCGCGTACACACGTGTAGCGCCCATGTCCGCCCATGTCACACAACACAAAACATAACTAATAATTGAACTGAATTTTTAGTAGAAAGTGAAGTATAGATCGTTAAGCCACGAGTTCTGAAAACTTTTTTATCTACACTAATGTTGTAACATTCTACTTATGTTTTCAATACTTGACTTATAATTACTACTGTTATAGCGCAGACAACAAAACACTCAATTTAAGCAATTTCACATGATGGTATAATATTCACATCGATATAGTAAAATCTCATTATAACATCAATAAAACGCGACCAACTTGATTGCAGGGCCAATCAGGTTGGTCGCGTTTTATTGAAGCGCGCAGCTGCGCTCTCATTGGTTAAATTTTAATGGCGGCAAAATCACTGTGATTATACACGTACGCGTGAATTTAATTTAATAAATTAAAAGTTAAAAATGGATAGCGACGATGATATTTGTACGCCTCCGGATATTCTAGAAGTGGCAACAAAATTAACTCACAATCTTTTGCCAGAAAAATCTAGAAAATTATATGAAAAAGAATATAATAACTTTTTGGCATGGAAGATCGAAAAGAAAACTACATCATTTTCTGAAAATGTCATTCTTGCGTATCTCAAAAACGTAGAATGTTACAACATTAGTGAAGATAAAGTAGTGTATGCAACTGCATATAACACGGGTATTAAAACACTCGTTACTATTATGAAACTCGCTGCGCTCGTTTCATAAACTCACACTCGTGTTTTAATACCCTTCATTATATGACAGTTGCATAAACTACTATTATTTAATTTGACAGGAAGGAATAAAACTCTAAATAAAAAATTTTGTAGCATGATGTTGGGACTGCCACGATAATGTAGTGCTTCGGGAATGTCCGCTGAAGCCCGAGTTGACGGCTTTGCTGCCATAGTATGGAAACGGGTTGCTTCCATGCTGAGTAAAGCTTGCGGCAGTTCGAACATCCTGAAAACACTCGGCAGTAGTCCGTTTTGGAAGCATCGTATAAAAATGACATCTAAAATGGTGTCCTGGATTGTTTCGCTTAATATCACTTACATCGTCTTAGGGCCGATTCGACCAAACTATTTATCCCTGGTATAAGTGGTAATCTTGGAATAAGTCGAGAAATACTCTGGAATAAATCTATATCACGTTCTACCAACTACTAATCCCGGGATAATTCGCTAGAATGCAATAAATTATACCGAGATTAAAATTGAGGGAGTAAATTTGTTATGAGATTAGTTACTCCTGGTATAAAGCTTAGTTGGTCGAATCGGCCCTTAGTCATTTACTAACTATTTATGGATGTTTTATGTGGAATAAATAAATGTAAACAAAAAGCTTCAATAGTTTTACACGACAGTTTAAGATATACGGACATGTGAATAATTGAATTGACAGATTTTACTTCGTCAGATGTAAGAAGTCTCCACCGCGAGCTACCGCGGTTAGAAACGGCGAAGAGGTGTTTCCGGAACGGGATTGTTGCCCCGGTTTAGTTTCCGCTTTGGGCCCACGCGCCAATGGACGTGTTTACATTGGCTGATAAACGTGACGACACGACATCTAACTTCATACGTTTAGTACGGCCTTGGCTGATTATTGTATTTTTTTTAAATAGAAAAACGACTTTAATGAAAACCAAGCACTACAAAGAAGAGTTCGATTGTTATTGATATCATTAACAGATATTGATTTACAAATTTATGTGGGACCTGCCTTCTTCAAGGCAGGCTGTTTTTTTTTCTATATAACTTCATTTTTGTGTGCAGTTAAGTGTGCTCTATCTGGCGTTAATGCTATATAGTACTAGGTTTTTCACCTTAGGTTGAGGGCCATGGGTCCTAAAAATTACTATTAACATGATTGAGAGATTGTAATGACATTTTGTTTTTTTTGTTTAATTTGATTTGATTTGATCTCTAAAAAAAGATATGATTTTGATTCCTCGGTGGCGCTAGTGTTACTCCCTGGACCACCTTAATGTCTGTGTTTGATATACATTGCGTCATTGAAATTCACGCAATACTCGATAACCGTTTCTTCGGTTTTATTTTTTACTTTTCATACACTCTTGAAACTAAATTAAAATTCATCATAAAAACAAATTGTTCACTCAATGAACGTTGAAGTTGTTGGTTTTAGAATTATTAAGTTATCAGAAATAGAACCTAGCAACGAAACTACAAATTTATTATTTTAAAATTTACTGTTGGATATATTGTTTTTGTTGCACTAACCCGTGCTGAGGACAATTTTAAAAACCTATTTAAAGGTTAAAAATTCCACCCAGGCCAGGACTCGAACCCGCGACCTCTGGCTAACCGTGCCAGCGCTCTCCCAACTGAGCTAATGGGCAAGTGCAGGCATCAGTGAAATTTCAAGCCTCTTTACAAACTTCTCTGTGTTACGTACAGGCAGCGACATCTGGCCGAAGCCACTATTACTGTTGTCAAGCCTTTACTGTTGGAGTTTTTAACTTAAAGTTATATAACTCATGAATTTCTTATCTTCAGGTGGGGATTGAATTGTATGAAAATTTACAAGCGATAGAAAACCTTTATCGCCGTCTCAGATTAATGCATTCCGTCTATAAATATGTGCGAGCGAGACGGAATGACAGACGTAACAGTAACCTTAAAGTAAACACAGTTAATGCACTGAATTTAGCACCATGTAAATAGGGCCGTAGAGCTGTCAATGGTAGGTGACAGCAGATTGAGAAGCGTTTATACAAAAAGCCTTTTACAACTGATGGTTTGGGTAATCCCAGGTGGAGTTTAGTGACGGGGTACTGTCAGGATTCGTAAAAAGTTGGTAACTCGGCTTTTCCCCGTGACAAGATTATGATGAGACACTCTTTTTGTCTTCTTTGACCAGCGATACAATGGGTTGCAAAACCCACCGTCAGTCTGATGGCGATTGGCTTGGCTTTTGGCGAGTTTAAGTTACAATCCAACCAAAGTAATAAGTAGTTATAACTACCCAGTATGATTCAATGATTATTAAGCGGTGGTAGCCTAGTGGGTAGAACATAAGACTCGGAAGCGAGAGACCCAGGTTCTATTCCTAGTGCGGGCATGTACCTATGACTTTGTTTTCTAAGTTATGTACATTTGTGAAGTTATATATAGCAATACCACTCGAAACCTGCGAAGGAAAACATCGTGAGGAAACCTGAGTGTCTGAGCTATTCACATACCTCAGCGCTTGAAATCGCCAATCCGCGGTGGGCACGAGTGGTGATCAAGCCCATACTATCTCCCTGAGAGAAGGCCTGTGCCCTACAGTGGGACGTATATAGGCTGCTTATGCATGATTCAATGACAAGCTATTATGTTTATATATTCGTGTCAAAAGTTAGATCCATATCAATAAATAAATAACTTCCACACAACATAATCACTAGTCCTGGTCCCAAACTAGAATACCCTGCGTTGTGGTAGCCAGGCAAGGACATCACAAACAAGAAAATATGTACAACCCGACTGAGGCCGTTTGTACAAAATCACGGCGGCTCCTAGTGGGAATCGAACCCACGACCTCCGGTAGGGTAACATCAGACATGATACCGCTAGACCCAAGAGGCAGTTAGGCAGTAATTAAAATCTGTCTCACCTCTGAGATCGATTTTATGTTCGCAATCAAGGATGCTATTCTAATAATACTCCTTGGTTCTAATTAATGAACCGAACTTGAATGCGTGAGTCTTGACTTGACAATCGTCACTCAGGGGTTTGGGATTTCATCTTGAGATGTCATTTGAGTGCACGGTGGCTGAGTGTAGTCTGACTGTGACCTGAGAGTATGTTACGAGATAGTTTTTGCAAGTACAACAAAGGATATTGAAAACTATAATGTTTAATTTATTTCATCATCATCAACCCATTATGTCCCCACCGAGGGGCACGGGTCTCTTCCCTGAGGAAGGTATAGGCCATACTCCACCACGGGGGCCAAGTCCGGATTGGTGGAGGCTTGTAGACTAGTGGCTCGTCTACTGTCAGAAGTTGTCAAGCCGCCCTAAGGCCTCTGACTTGGCTTAACGACTGCCATCTATCGACGGCAGCCGGCACCAACAGCTTAACGTGCCTTGCGAAGCACGGAACCGCTCGGAAAAATGCCACTAGCGTTAGGCATAAACGGCGACCCATCCATGCACTGAACGCGCCCTGTGTTGCTCACTCTGGCAGCCGGGGCTACGAGCTATTTAATTTAGTATAAATAAGAAATTATTGTACTGTTGAGGTCACAGAACATGAACACATTTGATCTATTACTTAAAAAAATGGCGAACTTGAGATCAATATCATGACGATATCGTAATGAGCACGCTCGACAGCAGTCTACAAAATTAAAAATGGTGATCTTATCTTGTGTGTGTCTCGTCTGATGTAAGACTATTCAGATCTTTTTTGTTATCAATTATTTTTTTAAATTCAGAACTTGCTATTTACATAAGTCCACCTTTGCACGTAATTGTTATCGCATGCCTGTTATTTAAGTTTTTATTTATTTCAAGGTATTTTTGTGCAATAAAGTGAGTCGAAAAATCAAACCTCCACAGCAAACTTCTTCAATTGCCTGGCACTCAAAAGCCTTATTTCACCCTCCAGTAATAGATTCTAATTCAGTTGACATTCCGGTGCGTGGAGCGAGCGACGTAACACGGACATGTTATTTATTTTACCCCGCTCTCCCGCGGTTGACGTAGGTACGGTTAGCAACGGAAACGGCTAAAGTATTTGGCATAAGAGCGTTAAAGTTTATTTAATTATAAACGTTTGAATAAATATCACATCCCTTAAGAATAGTTAAAAATAAAAAGGAACGTGAAAAAGTTTTTATAAAGAAGACGCGAATTTGTTATGTTTCTTAGAATTTGAACCTATTCTCCGGTACCAATTTGCCAACCTCCTACTAAGCTCTTGGTGTCAGCTGTATTTGATAACGTGATGGCCCAAATAAAATCAAAATCAGTTCCAGTAAGAGTTGGTAACGATGTGTCTCTATTGAAAAAATAATCTACGAGATAGATTTTAATAGACTGGTACCGTAACAAAGCCGGCTGGAGCTAAATCGACTAGAGGTTCTATTCGATAAATTTTCGTTATTTGAATGTAAAGAGAAAAAATCTTAATATTATTAAATAGTGATAAAATAGTAATAATAATAATAAAAATAGTAGTAGTAGTAGTATGCAGAACGCGGTGCTGGTTGATACAGCCCGGATAGTCCGACGTTTTCTCTCATTGTCACCCTGACCTCCAGCCGCTTGGACTCCTCAGCTGGAGGGCGTCCGTCTGGCCACTTTGGTCAGACGAGACTATTATCTGTTTTACCCCAAAATATTAGTAATGAAGAGAAATGACCGTTTAGAGATTCTAACGATTTCGTGAACAATTAACTTAGAAATAGGAAAATTGTTCAAAGTCCAACGTAGAAGTAACCAAATGACCTAAATTATCCTACTTCCTACTAATATTATAAACGCGAAAGTTTGTGTGTATGGATGTTTGTTACTCTTTCACGCAAAAACCACTGAATAGATTGTAATGAAACTTTACAATAATATAGCTTATACATCAGAATAATACATAGGCTATAATTTATAAAGATATAGTGTGAATTGTCCAAAATATAACTAATAGTACTAATCCTACGCAGACGAAGTCGCGGGCACCAGGTAGTTTTTTGATATTTCTTAGCTACTTGTTAAAGAGTCCTATTGAAACTCAAAGAGTAGATTCAAAATGCATCCCTCCAAGAGACAATAAGTTTTCTTCTTCTTATTATCGTGTCGGTAAGAGTTAAATAAGTTTAAACTATTATGATAGGTATAATAAATAATAACAAATAACTTTCCAGTTATTTGCGTAGTCGTAAAAAAGGTCGCGCTGATCGCGTGTAATCCAGACAGTAATCACTACCAGGACAGAGTCACTCCGAGAACATTTTCAGGGGAACCCTACGAAGTGCACAAAGGGGTCGTAGTAAAACAAACAATATTAAAAACTGGCCAAGTGTTAGTCGAACTTCCGCTGAGACTCCCGAATTTAATTAAAGGAAAATAAGACAAATATATTACGCAGGTGATTATAGTATGTGGACTGTGGAGGTACGAAGCCCCCGGTATGGGAGTGCGACTCGCACTTGGTGTATTTTTTAAGCTCAGGTTACATTAACACTTACAAGGGCATACCAATTTTATTATTGTATTTCTTTCACCGTTGCTGACCCTCCTCAATCGTGCCGCAGTGAAATGACGCACGTGAGATCACGTGGTCTCGGCTATTGACCTTTCCTCAAATATTCGCTGCGAAGGTGAAAAATGTCTCGAAAAATGAAAAACTTCCACACATAACAATCACTTGTCATCATAAGCAGCCTATATACGTCCCACTGTAGGGCACAGGCCTTCTCTCAGAGAGAGAGTATGGGCTTAATTACCACGCGTGCCCACCGCGGATTGGCGATATCAAGCGCTGAGGTATGTGAATAGCTCAGACACCCAGGTTTCCTCACGATGTTTTCCTTCACAATTAGCGAGTGGTATTGCTACTATAACTTTACAAATGTACATAACTTAGAAAACAAAGTCATAGGTACATGCCCGCACTGGGATCGAACCTGGGTCTCCCGTTTCCGAGTCCAATGTTGTACCCACTAGGCTACCACCGCAGCAATCCCTTGTCCCACAATCACTTGTCCTGAGGCCTAATTATGCGCACCAAATCCTTTCGGAATCCTGACGTTTGCGGTATGGAATTTTGCAGTGTTTATTTTAGACAGTCAGACGATAGGAGTCGTTCAAAATGTTGTGCGCGGAATACAGCGGCCGGCCACGAACAAGGATACCCAGTGCTATGGTAACCAGGCAAGGACATCGCAAACATGGAAATACACCCAGACTGAGGCCATTTGTCCAAATCAAGTACCTCTTGCGAGGAGATTTCATCTCTATGAATAACGTTAGAGTAATAGATCACTGACTTTGACATAACTGACTCGACTGAAAAAAAGGCAGTCGAGTCAGTTACGTCGAAGTCACTGATCTATAACTCTCACCTCATTCATAGAGATAAAATCTCCTCCCTAACCATGGGTTTCTCGTACGCTATACTGATAACAGTAAAGTTGTCAGTTATTATTTTTGTATGCACTTTGGCCAACTGACAGCGGTTAATAGGTGATCGACAGATTGTAAGTGTACGGCGTGCGCCACACAAAAAGGACGTGGGGCGAGGGTGCGGAAAAGATGCAATGCGTTGCGTAAGGTCACAGACCACAGAGCAAGGACTGTGGTTCGTGACTCTATGCAAAATTTACGCCCTCACCCCACGTCCTTTCTGTGTGGCCCAGGCCTACGAGAAATAGGTGGAGGTCTTCCTTTACGCTTCGAAGCGACAAACTATGACGTGATGGAAATAGTGATTAACTTTCGCTGTTAACAAGTTAGTCAAGGCGGGCTGTGACGTCATAGGGGCTATTTACGCTGTGTTTCGTTCGGGAACTGTGACGTAACAGTAAACGTCATTTTACATTTCAATATCTTTATTAATACTATTTCCTTTGTGACATGAATTTAATTATCTTTTCACTTCTCATGCTCTAAAAGTTCGTCTTTATGTCGTGCGTAGGCGACATAAAGTCGCTTTTTATGCTCTAGAGCATAAAGTAAAATCTTCGTCGAAGACCAAGGCAATCGCTGCAACAGCCACACGAACATCTTTAACTTCATACAACAACCTCTTTATTTTATTTCGTTTCGTTCGTATTCTAAGACCAAGGCAAAGATACCAACAGCCAAAGTACACAATAAAACTTCATGAAATAAACTTATAATTTGTATTTCGTCTCATTTATTATTTTTTATATTTGTTTATTTTTCAATTTAGTAGATCAGTATAGTATTTAAGCCATAACAACAACTTATCATAGTTATAAAAAGAAAATGTTTTTATAACTGAGCAGTATGTAACGACCTTAAGTCAGGTGTCACGTCCCTACAGAAAAAAAAAAGAAAAAAAAGTTAATTGGCGGGAACCATAATTATTTTTACATGTTGCTGTTTCATTTCCTCGCAATCGAAGTGAAAAGTAGAGTGTACAACTCGTCCATAAAACCCATTTTACACTCGACTTTATATCTATCCTCGCTCGCAAGCTCGCTCGGATGGATAAACGTCTCGAGTAAAATGGTGCGTTTTATGCACTTGTTGTACAATCTACTATTATGACATTAATTTAATTATATTTAATTTAGTCTAATTTTAACGAAAATGTGCCACACACAACCATTTGCACACCGGTAATGTCGGTAAAGCATGTTGGCCCAACCTATGTTATTTTACACCCATAAATGCATGATATTATTATGTATTATGACTGACACATGTTTGAGCAAATAAATTGATTTGATTTGATTTGCTATTTATAAATGGCCATAAGGTTCAGCCGAGCCATAAATGAAAAAATATACATAACATAAGCAGCCTATATACGTCCCACTGTAGGGCACAGGCCTTCTCTCAGGGAGAAAGTATGGGCTTAATCACCACGCGTGCCCACCGCGGATTGGCGATTTCAAGCGCTGAGGTATGTGAATAGCTCAGACACTATCTCACTAACAACAGCCTGATACTAGAGTGTCACCATGAGTTGGAAAAACTGTCAACAAACAACCGAGTCACCTTACAGTGGATAAAGGGTCATAGCGGCTCCTTCGGTAATGATGCTGCGGATGAACTCGCTAGAAGAGGCTCGGAAACTACAGTGGAAGGACCCGAACCCCTGATCCCACTCCCATACAACCAGTTTAGGAAATGGCTGAGGTCACGAACAGAAAGCCCGCATGCTGAACTTTGGAGAACGGAAACCAAATGCAGACAAGCCAAGGAGGCTCTACCGACGATCTCGAAACGTCTTTCACGTAGCCTGCTGCGTCTGAGAAGGGATAATCTGCGCAAAGCTGTGGCAATCCTAACAGGGCACTGTTAACTAAATAGACATTTTCACAACATGGGACTAACCGACAGCCCGCTTTGCCGGGGATGCCTCAAAGAAGAGGAAACACCCGCCCACGTGACCATTCACTGTGAAGGCGTGGAAAAGCAACGGACCGCCATCATTGGGAAGCTGGGATCCCTTCAGGAGGCCTGTAGTGATATCAGAGCACTGCTGGCCTTCTGGAAAGAGATAGGCTGGCTGGAGTGAGCTCACAGCTTTGCTACGTACAATGGCCCAACCATGAGGCTAAGTGCGGAAATCTCAGGTCTAACTAACTAACTAGCTCAGACACTTAGGTTTCCTCACGATGTTTTCCTTCACCGTTAGCGAGTGGTATTGCTACTATAACTGCGGATTTATTTATTCAATTGCGGATATTCGAGGCGTATTTCTATTATCCTGTAATAAGTTTTTCATCGTTCAATCGCTCGTAGCCCCGGCTGCCTGAGTGATCTTAAACGATCACGAAGGTTAAGCAACACAGGGCGCGTTCAGTGCATGGATGGGTCGCCGTCTATGCCTAACGCTAGTGGCATTTTTCCGAGCGGTTCCGTGCTTCGCAAGGCACGTTAAGCTGTTGGTGCCGGCTGCCGTCGATAGATGGCAGTCGTTAAGCCAAGTCAGAGGCCTTAGGGAAGCTTGACAACTTCTGACAGTAGACGAGCCACTAGTCTACAAGCCTCCACCAATCCGGACTTGGCCCCCGTGGTGGAGTATGGCCTATACCTTCCTCAGGGAAGAGACCCGTGCCCCTCGGTGGGGACATAATGGGTTGATGATGATGAAGTTTTTCAGTTAGGTTGGTTGTTAGGTTAAACCACGGATCACGCAAGTGCTTTGCGTCCTTTAGATATTTATTTATTCATTAACACTTTTTATGGCACAATTATTCATTCATCGACTTTATTCATTGACACAATTCATGAAGGCATGCCACGAAGTTAAAACGTGTTTTGACATATCATAACATAAACTCACGCTTGTATCCCAGAGGGTAGGCAGAGACCAGGGACTGCCGCTTGCTACGATCCTGACAGATCACTTTGTTTTGTTTTGTTCTTCTCCGCATAATCTATTAATTGTGAAACTAACAGCTTTGACGTTCATTAAATTGTTTGTTTGTTTTTATAGTGAATAAAAATTTTGAGTTGAGTTGAGTTGAAAATTGTCTTCAGTCAAGACGAAAGAGTTGGTAGATACGAAAGCTTTCTTATCCAAATGATTACTGAAATGTCAGAATTCGAAACTTATTGTCACATGGGTCTACGTCAAACTTCTTGTTAAGGTTGCTGTGGCGAGCGTATCTCAACTCTGCGCACGCACAAATAAACTCCGACATTCCTGTGTCGCGCAAGCTAAATGTTTCACATGACGATAAATATTTCCCTTTATAGTGGAGGGGTACGACTTGCCCTTCCCTATATTGCTGTTACTACACTTAACATACTGTCTCGCTCGCATTTTCATGATTGTAATAGAATGAGTATGCTTTTGATAAATGAGGCCTGATGATATGATAAAATTACGGACATTCAAGACATATTGTTTCTTATCCTATACCTATGTTATTGTTTGAGAAAAAACTATACTTACAAACATTAATAATTTTGGAAAAAAGTTTTCGTTATTAAAACTCAAGAATAGGAAAACAAAAATTTACATTTTCAAAAAAACTTATTATCTATCAAACCATCAGACCACATTTATTTAAAATAATATGAAAACTTCAAATGTAACATTGTACGAGCGAGCTATAATGTATATTAATATACCGAGATATATATTATAGTCTAGCAAGCGACCACACACGGGAGCTACACTATAATATATATTTTTGCCCTCATTCGGTCTGCTGTCGTCGTTGCCAAAACATGTCGAGATATATATCTCAACAAATATATTTTGGTGACGACACAGAAATATATATTATAGCTCCGTCTGTGGTCTTTCGCAGATTACTAGGGAAAAAATATATCGTAATATTTCGAGATATGTTGAGCTATAATATATATTATAGCTACGTCTGTGACGGCCTTTAAGGTCCAGCGCGAAAGCGCGTAAGACTCATGAGAACCGTTGATCAGGTATTGACAAAACAGCAGTATTAAGCTTTCTACTGACAAAGATTTCATCTTAGAAAGCTTCATAGCTGTCACCAGCTAATCGATGGTACTTAGGTTAAGGGCGTAGAGTCTTATTCAGATTGACGATAGGGTGCTGTTCTGAGTCTACGTACGGCTATAGCAGCGGCTGTAGTTTCTGTTAAAATTGTTGTTGTTGTGTTGAATAGTTGTTGAGCTTTCTAAATAGAAAGCTTAATACCGCTGAATTGTCAACAGTTGATCGATGGTTCTTATGTTAAACTCGTAGTCTTATTTAGATTGAGAGTGACGTGTAATAAGTTTCTGTATGAAACTTAAATAAATGTCTTCTTTCTTTTTAAACGTCTTCTTTAAAAGCTGTAGGTTCAGCGCGAGGTCTAGAGTGATATAATATCATTTTAGGCACGTAATATTACACAATGTTGCTCTCGAGATCACGCTGAGCCTTAACACTATAAGACCCCACTCCTTACATAAGAAAGGCTCAGTACAACACATCACTGTCAATCTGCATAAGGCTCCGTACACAAAACTGCGAGTCGGCGATCGGCGCGATGCGAATTCGCAACGCAGAAAACTGCGACACTAATTGCTGCGATGCGTTTTTGTGTGGCTTCTCCCTTCCACGATTCGGGTGACCATTCCTTCAACCGTCAACCGTACTGAACTTATTTTGTAAACTAGGTCGTGACATGGATCGTAAAAAGAAGTGCTCGCTCACTTCTGTTATTGCTAAGAACCTACAGGAAAAAGGAACAAAGAAGATTTTGGGTTCATACATTTATTACTATTATGAAGGCCGATGCGAATCAATTCGCAAGTTCTTGCGATGCGTCGCGCGAGCTCGCAGATTTTTACGATGCGACGTCGAATCGCAGTTTTGTGTACGGGCCCTTAGGGTCACAAGTCTACACTCTTAACACAAGAACCATTGATGAGCTATTGACAGTGCAGCGATATTAAGCGTCATACATTCATAGGCAGCCTATATACGTCCCACTGTAGGGTACAGACCTTCTCTCAGGGAGAGTATGGGCTAAATGGCCACGCGTGCCTACCGCGGATTGGCTATTTCAAGCGCTGAGGGTATGTGAACAGCTCAAACAGGTTTCCTCACGATGTTTTCCTTCACAGTTAGCGAGTGGTATTGCTACTATAACTTCACAAATGTACATAACTTAGAAAACAAAAGTCATAGGTACACGCCCGCACTGGGAATCGAACCTGGGTCTCTCGCTTGCGAGTCCAATGTTCTACCCACTAGGCTACCACCGCTGCTAGCGTTTACTTGGAAATCTTAATACTACTTAGAAATTACTTATGTACTACTGCTGACAAAGCTACTGAAAGCTTAATACTGCTGAGTGCCAACAGCTGATCGATGGTCCTTAGGTTAAGGGCATAGAGTCCTAATCAGATTGACAATAACATGCTGTACTGAGTCTACTTACGGCTACAGTAGCTCTTACCGATAAAAATCGCATTAGCCCTAATTGGCGCCGCGATTAGGCGCCCGGCCAGCCGGCTAGATTAAAAAGCCCACTTTGTTACCTGTAACGGCCTGTTTAGGGTAGCTTTTTAATTTAGGCGGGTTGGTAATTGCTGACACGGAAGTATGCTAATAAGGGTCGCCCCACATACAACATAAATACAATAGAAGACCAGCGCAGCACAGCACTCACACACTATATAAATATAAAAACCGGCCAAGTACGATTCGGACTCGCGCACGAAGGGTTCCGCACCATTATCTATACAACATTTGTATATTTCAAGCGTCTACCTCTTGCCGTTATTAATATCGAGCGAAAACGGCAAAAAATCACGTTTGTTGTTTGAGCGCCCCCCTTAAATATTAATTTTATTCAGTCTTTAGTATTTGTTATGGCGGCAACAGAAATAAATCACCTGTATAGCTATCACGATTCATGTCTGGTGACAGACAGACAGACAAATATTTAAGAGGCCCTTGAACTCTTTTTATAGACTCTAGCTGTCTACTTACAGTTTGTGCTGCAAAGTCGACTGACTTTGATACACAAAGTCTCCTCTACACCTCTGTAAAGTTATTTCAATATCACTTTTCATCTCTGCATAGTCATTTTATCTTAGCTTATATGTATTATTATTGACTTTCTTAATTCATATACGTTTGAAATTGTTATTTTTCTTTGTATGTACATCTACTTCCTTCTCCAATGTTCCATCCAAAGGTTGTCTGGAAGAGATCACTTTTAGTGATAAGGCCGCCGTCTGTACTATTAGGTTAAAAAATATCTGTGCAATTTATTTTTTTATGTACAATAAAGTGTTCTCTATCTATCTAACTATCAAATTCCATACTAATTACTATTGCAAACGTCAGGATTCGGACAGGATTTGGCACGCATAATTAGGCCCCAGAAGTACAAAATTAGTTAAATATTGTGTTTTTGATCGTGGTTCAGTCGGGTCGTCTAATGTAAAACTTCCCAGTGTTGTGAAGGCAACAGGATTATGCGAAACATGTTTTATGGGTAATAAATTGCAAAGAAAAACTTGAGTCAACACGCCCCGGGAACGAGCTACTAATCTTCTTTAAGAAGTTACATTATAACAGCTAAAATAAGCTGGTCATCACGGTTTAAGCTGTCGGCTGAGCTAACTACGTTAAATCCTTTGTTTGCATAAGTACGTTTACACCGCAACGCGATATTCGGGAGCGAATTAAAACGCGTAGTAGTTCGAGGGAACGAGGGAACCATTCAAAATTTGTTTGGAAATGCATTGTATTTTTACCACTAAGGGCATAGAAAAATAATAAAAAATAAGACAAAAAAACTATATGAATATTTTTTTCGGATTTTCACAGGTCTCAAGAAATGCGAAAAATCTAGTTACTCTCATAACAAGAACTTATTAGATGTAAAAAAACCAGAAAAAAACATACATAAAATATTATATTCTTTTTGTTGCACTAACCCGTGCTGAGGACAATTTTAAAACCCCTCAACTCTGCATATTCCTCTCTTCTCTTTGCCAAGCGAAATAGATACTTCAAAGCTTTCAATTCCAGTCCATTCCCTGATGTTACGGAGACATGATTTTTTTTTTTATAACAGCACGCCTCTTCCCCCCAAAAAGCATTCAGTCAGTGTAAATCTGGCTCGATGTTTGCAAGACGTCTCGTAAAGTTAGTTCTGAAGTAACAAGCGAGGGGTCGAGGCGCCTGGCTCAAATTAGATTGACTTATCAGGGGACGGTGACAAGACTAACTTTAACTTAGCCAATTTACTTTTGCTGCTAAATGAATGACGTTCGTAGAAGGCAATCACTTGTTTTGTATGCATAAACTTACGCCACACAAATTCGTTCTGAATTTTTATGAGAAGGTAGAAGTTGTCATTCAAGTCAAAATTATTGGTACATAGCCCGTTTTCCACTCCCATCGACTAAACCGATCAACTTAAACGGATAAACGATTTTTGTCCCCAACTAATCAACTATTTAGTTGATCCGATAGGAACATTTATTATTCTCCTTGTTTGTTCTATCTACACAACTTAATCGAGTGATATAAAACCCGTTTTCCACCAGCTGAAATGTAAAAAACTATAGCTACATAACTGTAATGTAATATAATAACTTATGTTATTCTTAGTATGTATCCTTTTGAATCTTACATATGATTATTACACTAACAGCCTTAAGCTGATCTATCCTTTATTTTTGTGCTTCTGTGGCAATTGAAGTATATATTTTTAATATGTTTTATACGCCGTGTCGTCATATTATACATTTGTATTGTCACCCCATCCTTACGCTCCAAGCAGACTAACGTAAAGCTATACATAAAATACTTGCATTGTTTAATCAAAACCAGAGCGAATATGAGCAAGTAAGAGTTGTCTGCTTGGCGACGCGAGTTTATGATCTTGACGTGTGTAATATATGCCAACATGAATTTCCAAGATACTACTGCACAAGTCGGTTAATGAACGGATACGCTAACTTACCTAATATATTGGCTGTTATTGAACTCCCAAGTTTGCTTCCTCGCAATCAAGTACAATTAGAAAAGTGTGGATACTCCTAAAGTAGCTCTTATCGAGTGCAGCATAGGTTCGAGTATAGAACGAGCAGTATTTCTCTACGGGTGCCACTGAATGTAGAATTGGCTCGTAGTAAGCAAACGTACGAGTCATTGAAAGTTTGAACAAAAATATTTGTCCAAGGTATTGTTTGCTTATTTTACACTGACTTCAAAATATTATGTCCTTCTTGCCACTACGACTCTGTATCGTGCAGTATGACACTTTCGATGCTTGTAACAAAAGTAAGTAGAGAACGTAACGACACATTCGTTGTTTTTGGCCTTCAAAGAGGAGGGGTTCTCAATTCGGCGCGTGCGTTTTTTTTTTAACTTTTGTTTTATGTCCGGACCCCTCGTGACTCCTTCAAATCTGAACCGATTTCTATAATTATTTGTTTTGGCCGAAAGAGTATACAGTCCCAGGCATGTGTCATCATCATCATCATCAGCCATTTGACGCCTACTGCAAGTAATAGGCCTCCTTCGTGGTTTTCATAACCATGAGGGGTTTTGCCATTATCGCCACGCTTGGCAGGCTGGTTGGCGATCGCAGTATGCGGTTGGAATCTCAGGAAGACGCTGCTGCCGGTCTCCTGGTAATTAATTTACTTAGTCGCCTTCTAACACATCCACGGAAGGAAATGGTGTGACGCTATTCTTAATCCGGCACCACACGACTCAGGCAAGTGTAAGCACGATAAAAAGAACGCGGTACCAGCGTGTCGGGAGAGGTCTGTCAGGATCGTGGCTAGTGGCAAACCCTGGTCTCTGCCTGCCCCTCTGGGTGCCTCTGGTATGCAGGCGAGAGTTTATGTATGTATGGTATACAGTCCGATTGGTCACACTTTCATTTGATGATGATTTGAGGAAAACCTTCGGAGACGGAGTAGGGATAGCAGTGGATACCAGTAAATTAGGCTTAAGGGGCCATCCATACAGTACGTCACACGTTAAGGCGGGGGAGGGGGTCGACAAAGTGTGGCATTGTGACAAGGGGTGGGAGGGGCCACATAAAAAAATATATTTAATTATTTATTTTAAAAACCTTTAATTATTTATTTTAAAAACCTATTCAGAGGCTAAAAAATCCACCCATGCCAGGAATTGAACCCGCGACCTCTGGCTAAATAGGTTTTTAAAATTGTCCTCAGCACGGGTTAGTGCAATAAAAAAAGCATTTAATAATTATTTATTATTTTTTAATTTTTTCAAACGTTTGATATGTGATAATATAAAAAATAATTTATATATGGGACTAAAACTAATTTCGGAACTGCTGTTTTAATTTCATAATTTCTAGATGTAAAATTGCAAAATATGTGACGTCACACTCGGGAGGGGAGGGCTTCACAAGTGTGACCAACTGTGACAGGGACAGGGGAGGGGTCAAAGACCAATCTGAGCAATGCTGTATATGGCGTATGTTTAATGAAATGTGACGTCAAAGTGATCCCAGGCCATCTTATACGCGAAGCGGACGTAAAATGTTAAAAGAAATAGGTTGGTCCAGCGGTTGACTACCAATACAGAGGTCATGGGTATTCAGTCTGGGGGTTTTTCTATATTTGTGATGTCCTTTTCTGGCTACCATAGCATAGAGTATCCTCTAAAACTATTTCGTGACCTGAGGTCTAACAGAATCGATGTCCACGGACGGTTCTACTTAACTTCTGCACAGTATGAAATCGTCATATCTAACCCTCTCCGAATTGTCAAATACATACGTATTTTCACACTTCGGAAACGTGAAAATGGACAACGCAATATGTACATTGGACAACGGCCGGAGGGCTGGTCTCGAGAACCCTTTGTGTCAACATACCAGAGCATACATATCATCATAAGCAGCCTATATACGTCCCACTAAAGGGCACAGGCCTTCTCTCAGAGGGAGTATGGGCTAAATCACCACGCGTTCCCACCGCGGATTGGCAATTTCAAGCGCTGAGGTATGTGAATAGCTCAGACACCCAGGTTTCCTCACGATGTTTTCCTTCACAGGCAGTGAAATTACAGTAGCAATACCACTCGGTATTCCTACTGTAATTTCACAAATGTACATAACTTAGAAAACAAAGTCATGCACATCAAGCCATAGGTACATGCCCGCACTGGGGGTCGAACCTGGGTCTCTCGCTTCCGAGTCCAATATTCCACCCACTAGGCTACCACCACTCCATATCATATCTCCATACATATCATATCTCAGTAGTATCAAAACTCAAACACGTCCGCGTAACCCAATCTTGCAGCGCAACATTAACCCTCACAAGGGAATGTACTGTAACGCGCCCGCTCTAAATCCAAGGCGAGGCCATTAAACTGTCAACGGTTTAGTGCCGGCAAATAAACGGTCCTTCGAGCCGGACACAGGGAAAGCGTTTTAGTCGCTAAACGGGACGCCTGGAAGGCTGGCCGTATCGTCAAGTTGCTGTTCAGATAGAGCAGGGTTTTTCAAAGTTCTGCCTCTCCTGTTAAAGTTTCTGGATGACAGCGAACCCCTGAGCCTCCACAAGAAGTAACAATAAATAAAACAATCAAAGACTGAGCAAACCAGTGTTGCTAGCTCCAGTTTTAGAAAAGTAGTAGATGAACTATAAAAATTGTTAGAAATTTGAATATTTGAAAAAGGAAAATCGGTAGATTTACCTATCCTATGAATACATAATAGTTCAGAAGCTTTGTGAGAAAAGTCCGAATGACATTACATTATGTAAATCTTGTCGCGAACCCGCCGTCGAATGGCGAACCTCTTAGGTTTCGCGTACCACACTTTGAGAAACCCTGAGATAGAGGAGCTCTTCTTTTTTAATTGACTTTGTCGAAGATCGATTTTCCCTGGAAGAGTTTTTTGCTAGACATTATAGTTTGTTTCGACATTATAGTTGTAGAGTCGCTCGTAGCCCCGGCTGCCTGAGTGATCTTAAACGATCGCGAAGGTTAAGCAACACAGGGCGCGTTCAGTGCATGGATGGGTCGCCGTCTATGCCTAACGCTAGTGGCATTTTTCCGAGCGGTTCCGTGCTTCGCAAGGCACGTTAAGCTGTTGGTGCCGGCTGCCGTCGATAGATGGCAGTCGTTAAGCCAAGTCAGAGGCCTTAGGGCGGCTTGACAACTTCTGACAGTAGACGAGCCACTAGTCTACAAGCCTCCACCAATCCGGACTTGGCCCCCGTGGTGGAGTATGGCCTATGCCTTCCTCAGGGAAGGACCCGTGCCCCTCGGTGGGGACATAATGGGTTGATGATGATAGTTTGTTTATGAACACTTTTAGACTGACTCGTTGGTCTAGCGGTTAAAACGGAGAACTTGAATATCAAAACGGAGGTCGTGGATTCGATTCCCACGGGAGGCCGCTGATCTTGATTTTTACAAATGGCCTCAGTCTGGGCCATTTACTTGAAATTCGATGGTCTGGGTGTATTTCCACGTTTTTCTACAATAGCACAGGGTATCCTAGCTTGGGACCAGGGCAAATGATTGCGTCGTGTGGAAGTTATTTACTTATAATAGGGGATAAAGTATGAAATTGCCGTTTTATTGCAATAGGTTCTTTGAATTGACATAGAATCTTTATGGTTTGAGGTTTTCGAATGAAACTTTTTTCAAATGGTTTCTATGATGTTCTTTTTTTAAAAAATGTGAAACATTTGAATATCGACTTTCAATTGTTTTTGTTATTCAATTTAGACAAGAAAGATGGATACTGCGAAAATTAGAGTGATTTTTGAATACGAGTTCCGACGCGGAACTAACGCGGCAGAAACAGCCCGCAATATCAATGCTGCGTTTGGAGAGGGGTCTACTAATGAACGCACCGTGCGATTTTGGTTTAAACGCTTTCGTGATGGAAATTTCGACTTAAAGAACGAGCCACGAGGAAGACCGCCCACACAGGTGAATAACGATGAATTAAGAGAGATAGTGGAAGCCGACCCTAGTCAAACTACCCAGGAATTAGCGGCATGGTTTAACGTTACCTTACTCACTTGCGTCAAATCAATAAACAGCCCCGACTCATGAATCGATCTTCACCATTATTGCTCCACGACAACGCGAGACCTCACACAGCACGAGAAACCATTTTGACCCTACAGGAACTGCAGTTAGAAACCATTCGTCATCCTCCGTATTCACCAGACCTTGCTCCAACGGACTACCATTTTTTTCGTGATTTGGACAATTATCTACGTGACAAGAAGTTTTCTTCCCAGGAGGCAGTACAAAATGCTTTCACACAGTTTGTGCAGTCTAGATCGTCGGAGTTCTATCGCAAAGGCATTAATGACCTTCCCATTAGATGGCAGCAATGTATAGATAATAATGGCAACTATTTTGATTAAATAAATTTGTTAAAAATTTAAAAAATAAACAATTTAGATTTTCAGTACAAATCGGCAATTTCATACTTTAACCCCTAATATAACATTAGTTGTGAGGACATATAACTTTATGAAAATCACATTTGGAATGTTTATGTAGTGTACCTAGACTAAGTTTGTTGGAATGTGACGTAGTTATTGGAACTTGTTAAACCAATGTATATACGATCAATAGGTTTTCAAGTCTCTGGCTGTTACTTATATATATACTTACATGCCTATTCGATTTCACAATTTTTTTTATTCTGGACTGATGAGTATTACTGATACGAGTATTAGTTCCGAACTTTTAGTTTCACAAGTTTAACCAACTGCACAGCTGAATAAATTTTGCGGCTTCGTGCCCCTTTCCTCGTATAACTTGTCATAGAATCAGACTAATGACGTCAAGTCTCAGTCTCTAACTAATAGTTGCTCGAGCGACCAGCTGAGAGCCACATGGGGCGGGAACCCGGGAACTCTGAGAGCACATTAAAATAGGCACAGGTGAAAGGTCCATTTCAAGTTTATTCGTGACGATTTGGTCTTATGACTATGAAAAGATCACTAATGGTGAATGGAATAGTGGCGTGAATCATAACTTGTATATTTTTTGGGGCTTACCGAACTTTGTGGTCACCCTGCCGACGCGGGTCGATCTCCACCTCTATTGAAGGGCTGTACGACACATGTGAACCCAAGGCTCTGCCGCTCACGACTCAGACTTTTTAGTCATTCGAAAAAATGACGACGTGATTGCATACTGACGACGTGATTGCACATTAATAACTATAGCACACATTTTATAGCTGACAAGAACTCAATCTGCAGGTTTGCTAAAGGTCATTCGAATGGTGGCGTGGTGGCCGGGTCACCTATCTCCCTCTAAAATGGTTGAGACTGGTGATGGCTGACCCCTGCGTTATGCTCGTGAACGGGTGCTGTTCGTGTGTCTGGCCGCAGCATTACTGTTTTTCCTACTTTTGTAAGAAGTGTTATTTTGGCTTTTAAAGTTATTAGTGGCTATCACGGAATCATATCATATAGGCTTTGATGTATAAGTTTAAGATGATTTGAGAAAAGATGGTCAGAGTGGAGTTTTTTTTCCCGCTGCCTTTTTCTCCACTACAAATACGGCCCGAAGGCAGCGGCTAACATAGTAACTTAGTACATTGACATTCAGCAAACAGAATGTAAATTCTTTACGTTGAAATAAATTATTGATTTCTGATTTCTGATTTCTGAATGACAATCTCTTAGGCACTGCTTAAATCGTCCGTAACGGACGCAAAGGCCTATGGATGAGGATATATATCTCGGATTTGTATGGAGTCCACGATGACGTAGTATTAGTAAAGGTTGGGTGCCAAGTTGTGACTATGCCTGAGGTCTCTCGCTCCATCACCTGATTTCCACTATTGAAAGACCATGAGATGATAGATAGATAAAAAAACGCAACATCCAATACGCTAACGCCAACAACAGAAACGCGAAGTATCGATGTTTGGTTCGACATTTCACACTTGACACGCTGCCATACATGCCACGATGTCGGAGAGTCCATGTGAAACAAAATGAAGGGATTGCACATGTCATATTATTTTTTAATGAGTAGCGATGCTCATACATACTTATATGTATATTAAACGAGTCTCGTCGGGAATGAAGATGATTAAATTTTACTTACTAAATAATCGCGATTAGACCCGTTTAATATATAACTACGCCCATGTCATGTTCCGTCAAATTAAGTATCTATAAATTTTGAGCAAAACTCGCGATAATTTTTTTTTTGACATTAACACAGTGGTGATTTCCTGAGATTTCTCTGAGCTTGCTGCTCCCGAAATCGACTAACTCTGCCGTCGTTTCGTGCCTACCTAGAGATTTAACGACCACCCCCGTAGCCGCGGCGAAACACGCCGATAAAAATCGAATTTGCGATAATTGGTTCCGCGCCGGCGAGCAAAATGACTCGGCTACCTACAAGCTAGTAGCTCGCGTTATAATGCGACGGCCGTTTTAATTTTCACTTTTATTGTAATGATTTTCTGTGAACCGACACGAAAACGGAACAGTTGTAAGCAGCTTTGTAAATAGTTCGCAATTTTTCTCGCCAATTATGTTACCAAATAAGTATTTTGTTTACTTATGGACAGAAGAATAGGTCGTTTGGTTTTCTGCTTCCGTTACCGACTACTTTCGTCATAAGTAGGTACTCATTGTTTTACAATCACTAAAAATGTTAGTGTGCGAGCAAATGGAATACTTCATAAATCTTCTGCATCTGGAATACCGCGGTAGTAAACGCTTTCAATCTTGGGCAGTTAGTTTCTTTTAGCATCGATAAAGTAAAATAAAAAAATGGATTTTTGTGCTTAACATACAATCTTTAAGCTTCAATGTCAAATTACAAGACAATTAGATACCACATATATTGTGGACGTGACGAATTTAAGGGCGTCCTAATTGTGAAACGATTTCATTTATTGTTCTAGTTTGTATCCAATTCATTGTTTAAATTTTTTCAGTGATCTTATTGCTTAATTAAAAAATACTTGCGTTTACTTTGTATGAATGAATTGTTTAACGTTATGTTTTTTTACTGTATGTAATTTAAATAAATAAATACTTAATAATAATAATAAATATTGCAGATGATTTCAGCAATATACGGTTTTTGAGCATTTACACTCGTGCACATTGTATACTAATTAGAAAAAAACAAAAATTATAATTGATAATTTTGAGCTCATGCTTATTAGATGTGGCATAATTATCGACAGTAATAGCTTCATTCATGTCTTCTTAGCATAATTTGCTGTTGGATCCGGGGCCCTTTATTGCAACTGGTTTTACATCTCTTGACAACAAAACCAAATGTGGCGAGAGCCGGTAATGTCTGAGCAAATCAAGTAGACTACAATGGCCGACTTCACATTCGACGATAACCACGATATCAAAGAACATTCTGAACAATTCCAATCGTCTAACTGTAAAATTTCATACTAATTGCTAACGCAAACGTTAGGATTCCGATAGATTTAATAGGTATAAGTAGGCTTCTGGTGGGTTCAAACATTTGCTAAGGCCGATGTGCAAACGTTGTGTGACTTGTATTATTTCTATTCCAACGGTGTGGTGCAGTTACGGTAATCGTACAATGTGAAACCGGCTATTGTGGATCGAAACGATTTCTCACGGTATATTAACTGGTTGAGAATCTAAAAAAACTAACTCTAAACAAATACTAAACCAATTAACCATTAAGTAATCTTGGCGATAAAACAGTACAATTATTTTCTAGAACTGTGATTTTTTGTTAAACTAATAAATGTACGACGATTGAACAAACTGGAATTTTCAGTCCAAAAAGTTCAACTGTTATATGTAGCTGAACAAACTGGACGAAAGCAGTCCTGTTTGTTCAACTATTTGGACATATTGGAATAGAGGGGTAGAACAGTGGTACTGCAGGTGTTATAAAGCCACACATTATAACATCGTTTGACATGTTATATTCTCTTCCTACAGCAATTGAAGATAAATAAAAAGATAGATAAGATAATTTTCCGCGACCGGCGCGTCCTCTATTACGAAGTGGCATATAAATCACAAGTTTATCATAGATAAATTTACTCATTAAATGATTTAGAAAGGGGCTTTATTATCTGCGTTATGACTTTCGATTCGTTAATAATTATCTGAGAAATGTACAAAAATGCATTTAAATATCTTAGTTGTTTGTGGTCCTTTTTTTAAAAAAAATATCTAAATACTCTTTTAGTTGTATATGAATCCCTTCGAAACTTAACGTAGATAACAAAGCCTCTTTTTAATATAACCACATTTTATTTTAATTCAATATCTTGAGATTTATTCCATTATTCACAAAAAGATATTGTTGCTTTACTAGGTTCAGAAGAGCAAATCTAACGAATAAAACCTCTAGGGGTCTAGGTGATTTAGGTTAATTGGAGAATGTTTTCGTACCGGGCATTTTCGTATATATGTATAGCGTGCCTCTTAATCGAGGCATCCCTAGTTTCATTTACAGTATGATTTGTTCCTAGATGAAAGAACATTTTGTAAGAAAACCTGTCCTTGCAATCCCTAAGTCATGGTGCCATCTATCTACTTGGGATGTGCAATGCTTGCTTGTTTCCATTTTATAGTAATACTAAGTGGCTATTATTGAAGCTGACGGTAATCGGGCATGAATCGAGCAGTTTGAGCGGCAAATTGGCGCAGTCGAGTCTACTTATTTCGAGTTCGATCGCTCGCGAATCGAGTCCTTGTATAACCTTTAACTCGATTATCGGATTCGGTCGCGCAACTGGCTGTACTCTACGGCCATTTTATTAGAGCAAGAAATTCAATGCGCTTACGTTGGCGCGGGAATTTTGATTCGATTTACAAATAAGGATGCGGTTTTTTTATACAATCGAATTCTCAGATTAAAACTATCGCCTTGAGCCGACTTATTGAGTGATGACTGATGACACTTGATACAACAGGACCAAATTAGAGCATGCAGCCAGTTCCCTCTTTGCATAGAGAAACGGAACCGGGTACATGTCCTACGTTTTACACTTGACCCAAATCGCCTAGAGGTTTAATTCGACAGATTCTCGTTAATAACACTTAATTAAGACTAATTAATTTGATTAACAAAAAAATTATGCAATAAGACGCAAATTATTTAGCTAATGGTAATTAAATCTGTCTATGCCGTTCCAAAGGAGAAACATTTTCTATCTAAGCTATGAGTTCAAAAGGATTAATTTGAAACTAACTGAAAATAAAATTGTAAGAAGGGAAACAATGTACTACATTGTGTACTATGAATATGACGTACAACACAATTTTTAGGATTCTGTACCCGAGAGGTGCCAAACGGGATTAGATTAGATTAATACTCTTTATTGCACACCATACATCATAAAGATACATAAAAAATCTTAAATATCTAAGTTCATAGTATACAACTGGCGGTCCCTATTACTAAGACTTCACTGTCCGTCTGTCTGTCTGTGTGTCTGCCCCTCTGTCTGTCTGTCTGTCATCAGGCTGTATCTCATGAACCGTGATAGCTAGGCAGTTGATGTATTTCTGTTGCCGCTATAACAACAAATACTAAAAACCGAATAAAATAAATATTTAAGGGGGGCTCCCATACAAAAAACGTAATTTTTTTGCCGTTTTTTCTCAATCTTTGTGTCTAATGTTGTATAGATAATGGTACGGAACCTTCGTGCGCGGTAAAATAAGTTAATTTAGCTACGAAATATGTAGGTACAATATCTTGCGAATTATTGGCGTTTTTATTTTAAAAAAACGCGCCGTTTGCGATTACAAAAAAAACCGGCCAAGTGCGAGTCGGACTCGCGCACGAAGAGTTCCATGCCATTATCTATACAAAATTAGACACAAAGATAAAAAAACACCAAAAAAATCACGTTTGTTGTATCGGAGCCCCCCTTAAATAATTATTTTATTTTGTTTTTAGTATTTTTTGTTATAGCGGCAACAGAAATACATAATCTGGGAAAATTTCAACTCTCTAGCTATCACGGTTCTTGAGATACAGCCTGGTGACAGACAGACGAACGGATGGAAGGACAGACAGACAGCGAAGTCTTAGTAATAGGGTCCCGTTTTTACCCTTCGGGTACGGAACCCTAAAAATTAAGGTTGTCTATTCTCTTCTTTCGTAACTAGGTATTGTGAAAATTGTTCTAATTATGCAACTTAGGACAAGATAACCTGTCAGTCGATTCAGATATTATAGTTTTACTAGGCCGAATCGTTATTATTTATTACTATTATTGAATACTTTTATTGCACTTAACATAATGTACAATACGGCGGACTTAATGCCATAAGCATAGTTATAGTAGGTATTAAAACGTCACTAGCTTCACGTCAGTGTTTTTACCTTCGAACCCAGGCTTATCGAAGTATCGACTCTGTTGTTTTCTAGTTGCGTAAATTGGTTTGACTGCCTCGTTGGTCTAGCGGCAACGCGTCCGATTACCTTGCCGGGGGTCGTGGGTTCGATTCCCACTGGGGTCGCCGTACATTTATTGTACAAATGGCCGTCCGGGTGTATTTCCATGTTTGTGGCGTCCTTGCCTGATTACCTTGGCACAGGGTATCCTAGTTTGGGACCAGGTCAAGTGACTGTGTTGTGTGGAAGTTATATGTTTTTTAACCTTTTTTAATCAATAAAAAAGGAAAACCGTCAGGTTGTGTGTATGCCATCAACTACAACCTAAAGAGGTGTAACTACCACTGACTTGAATCGCTGTTTTACAATCTATGTAGTTTAATAGTTTATCGGTTTAGATATAATTTTACGTCGTAATTGTGAAATTGTATACTACCAATGCCACTCGCTAACGGCGAAATTACGTCAATAGGCAGCCTGCCTGACATGGTATTTGAACAAGTGCGTAATACTGTGCTCTTATCCGCATTAGAAATCTAAACAACAGTGAATGGCAGGTACATAACTGAACGTAAAAAATTGACTTGCCCACAAAGTAAACAGGGTTGTAAATACGCCGCGTCGCAGATAATATCTCCGGTACACAATGTAAATATCAGGTTCCTGTCGGTTTTCAGAGCGTCGAATTAAAACGGAATGTCACGATCAATCACTTCTATTTTTAGACTGAAATACTATCGGAAATGGAAATACAGTCGGCAGCGGAGGAGCCTTTGAATGTTTGTTTCAAGGTCGTCCTTAACGCTCCTGTCCTCTACGGTAAAACATAACAGCACCTCCACTTTACAATTTTTGTTGTCAAGTCGTTTGTATCACCACTAATTAGAGTGCACATAATGGTTTATGTCGTACTGCCGTGGGGTGCCGGCTTTAGAATAGTACCCCCCCATCCCTTCCCGCGGGTGCCGTAAAAACCGGCTAAGGGACACATTACCAGAAGGTGGGCAGCAGCGCCTTCTGCGAAAATGCGATATACTGCGCTCGCCAACCCGCATGCCAAGCGTGGCGAGTAAGGCAAATACCCTCATGGCAATACACCAAAAAACCAGGCCCCCAGTCCCCGGCGGCTCCGCTATTCCCGGCTACGGTAGCGGCCACGGTAACGGCGGAGCAAGGGGTGCTAAGAATCTCCGGCAGAGATCCGGCTACCACCCCCAAAAACGAAAACGACTGGCCCTGGTAACACACAACATTCGCACATTGAGGACAGACGAAAAGCTAATTGAGCTGGAAGAAGAAATGGGTAGGTTACACTGGGATATCCTAGGGTTATCTGAAGTCCGTCGAGAGGGCGAGGACACGATAACCCTGAAATCCGGTAACCTGCTCTACTACCGGGAGGGCGAGCAACAGTCCCAGGGTGGTGTCGGGTTTCTCGTCCACAAGTCCCTCGTAAATAACATTTTGGCCATCAACAGTGTGTCGAGCAGGGTGGTGTACCTAATACTCAGAATATCTAAGAGATATTCGCTGAAGGTCATTCAGGTATACGCACCGACCTCGTCACACTCCGATGAGGAGGTAGAGGCGATGTATGAGGACATTAGTAGGGCCATACATACCTCGGAGACCTATTTTAATGTGGTTATGGGGGACTTCAATGCGAAGCTGGGCACAAGAAGCGAGGGTGAGATGAGAGTGGGGCAATTTGGTTATGGGCAACGGAACCCGAGAGGACAAAGGTTGGCAGACTTCCTGGAGAAAGAGGGACTCTTTATGATGAACTCTTTCTTTCAGAAGCCACCTCACAGGAAATGGACCTGGTTGAGTCCCGATGGTTCCACGAGAAACGAGATAGACTTCATCCTGACCTCCAAGAGACAAATATTCAATGACGTCTCTGTGATCAACATGGTGAAAACCGGAAGCGATCACCGAATAGTAAGAGGCACATTGAATATTAATGTCAAACTTGAGAGGTCTCGTCTCATGAAGTCCACGCTCCGACCTACTCGTGCCCATATCCAGAACCCCGAGAACTTTCAACTCGAATTGTGTGCCTGGAGAGCGCCGCATCGGTGGACGAGATCAATAACAGGTTTGTAGAAACTGTCCGTTCAGTGGGCTCGAGGTTCTATAGACCCAACCGTACGAGTAGACCACAAAAGCTCTCAAACTATACTCTCGACCTCATGGCTAAACGTCGCGCGTTGCAACTGCAGTCCTCCGAGGATGCTAAGTCATATAGGCAGCTCAATAGACATATCTCAAAGTCTATGCGGCACGATATTCGGTCCTTTAATACCGAACGTATTAAAGAGACTATAGAGCGGAACAAGGGCTCCAAAGTGTTCGCAAAAGACTTGTCTATTGGGCAAAGCCAGCTGACGAAGCTGAAAAGAGAGGACGGCAGTATAGCGTCGACCAGGTCAGAGGTGCTGAGGGAGATTGAGAGTTTCTACGGACAGCTATACACCTCAGTCGCAAAACCTGTTAGCAGTTTGAACAAAGACCCGAGAGCCAAACTGACCCGACATTATACCGAAGACATCCCGGACATCAGCCTGTACGAGATTAGGATGGCCCTGAAACAGCTCAAGAATAACAAGGCACCAGGAGAGGACGGAATCACATCAGAGCTCCTGAAAGCGGGTGGAACACCAGTACTTAAAGTCCTTCAGAAGCTCTTCAATTCCGTCTTGCTCGAAGGAAAAACGCCAGAAGCATGGAACAGAAGCGTGGTGACGCTGTTCTTCAAGAAAGGGGATAACTCTCTATTGAAGAACTACCGACCCATCTCGCTTCTGAGCCATGTTTATAAGCTGTTTTCGAGGGTCCTCACGAATCGTCTCGAACGCAGGTTTGATGACTTCCAGCCTCCCGAACAAGCCGGTTTCCGAAAGGGCTTTAGTACCATAGACCACATCCACACGCTGCGGCAAATTATACAGAAGACTGAGGAGTATAATTTGCCATTCTGCTTAGCGTTTGTGGACTATGAGAAAGCCTTCGATTCGATCGAGACATGGGCAGTGCTCGAGTCTCTCCAGCGTTGCCGGATCGACTATCGGTATATCGAGGTGCTGAAGTGCTTGTACAACAGCGCCACCATGTCGGTCCGCGTACAGGAGCAGAATTCGGAGGCAATTCCATTGAGAAGAGGCGTGAGACAGGGAGACGTTATCTCTCCGAAACTGTTCACGAACGCACTGGAAGATGCCTTCAAGCTTCTGGAATGGCAGGGACGCGGCATCAATATCAATGGCGAGTACATCACGCACCTTCGATTTGCCGACGATATAGTAGTCATGGCAGAAACGATGGAAGACCTCGGCATAATGCTCGAAGACCTCAGTCGAGTTTCCCAACGTGTGGGCCTTAAAATGAACATGGACAAAACGAAGGTCATGTCGAACGCCCGTGTTGTGCCCACCCCAATAACATTGGGGAACACGACTCTCGAAGTTGTAGATGAATACGTCTACTTAGGACAAACAGTCCAACTAGGCCGGTCCAACTTCGTGAAAGAGGTCAATCGTCGAATCCAACTCGGCTGGGCAGCATTCGGGAAACTTAGAAAAGTATTTTCGTCTAATATACCTCAATCGCTCAAGACAAAATTATACAACCAGTGTGTGTTACCAGTGATGACTTATGGCACTGAAACGTGGTCTCTCACTATGGGCCTCATAAGAAAGCTCAAGGTCACGCAACGAGCTATGGAAAGGGCTATGCTCGGAATTTCTCTACGAGATCGAATCAGAAATGATGAGATCCGTAGACGAACGAAAGTCGTCGACATAGCCCAGCGGATAAGTAAGTTGAAGTGGCAGTGGGCGGGGCACATAGCACGCAGAACTGATGGCCGATGGGGCCGAAAAGTTCTCGAATGGAGACCACATATCGGCAAGCGCAGCGTAGGACGACCAGCCACAAGATGGACAGATGACCTCATCCAAGTGGCAGGAAGACGCTGGATGCAGGCCGCTTCCAACCGGTCTTTTTGGAAATCCATGGAGGAGGCCTATGTCCAGCAGTGGACTTCTTGTGGCTGAATGATGATGATGATGAATGGTTTATGTGCTGTCGACTGTATGTACCTAAGGGCCGGTTTCTGAATTGAGAATTTCACTAAGTAAATGCTTAAGTAACGTTCTGTCACGCTCTTTTCTGAGAAATTCGAAGAGACAGCACTACAGTTAAATATTTACTTAGCCAAATTCTCAACTCAGAAACTGGCCCTAAGTCTGTCTGGGGTGAACCGTTTGTTCAAAATTCACACCTATGTTGTGATCAATAACCACGCAACAGTGGGGTTACTCTTGGCTCCCCAATTTACATCTGACTCTGCCTTAAAAAACGATATTAGGAAATATACAATTGATTATTACTATAAGTGGGTAAGTTTGTTTTAGCTCTGAAAACAATTTATAGAATTTTTACGTGTAATATACTAATATAGGTACCTACCATACCTACCATACTTTATTGCACACGAAACATTAAACAGGACATTACATAAAGATAGCATGTACAAAAGCAAGCTTATCTCTGTAAGAGATTTCTTCCAGCACACCATAGAGAGTCGGAACAGCATGGTATTGAGCAAATTAGTTGTAGTTGGCAATTGTACTATGTATTTTTCAATATGTACAATAAAGAATATTCTTATCTTGACCTTGGCCATACAACACAATAACTAGGATTTTAATGTTAAGTACAGTTGAAGCCACTGTCTATAAAGGATAATTAGTTCAAGTATCATCAAAATCGGGCGATTTGTTTGGACGTACAAGCGAAAAAAAAAGTTTTAGTTTGATTTTATTTTAATGCTAAAAATCTATGCTTTATAATTAACACATGAGTATATTATATTTCTGAACTTTCTTAGTAAAACAGGATAGAAACCTCTTTGTAGCTGAAGTCACCGTCAGCGTAACCCGCGAAGCCAGTTACTTACCATGTCAGTAGGTACAGAAAAGTTAAAGATGGCCGCTCATGATAGCATCCTAGTGCAGCGAATCATCTGAAAAGAAAAGAAAATCAGCTGTTAGTATCGATTTATATGAAGGCCGATGGCCCAGCTTCTGAATTGAGAATTTCGCTAAGTAGTTAACTGTAGTGCTGTCTCTTCGAATTTCTCAGAAAAGAGCGTGACAGAACGTTACTTAAGTATTTACTTAGTGAAATTCTCAATTCAGAAACCACTACGTCGGACAGTAATGTTAGCTTCTTATAATCAATAGCGCAGTATGAGTAGTTTGTGGAGTCTCCCCTTTGTTATTAATTCTTTTCTGGCACTACCCCATCCACTCTCCACATCAACGCGCATTAGCTGGAAGAAAATTCTATCTAGTATTAAGCGCGCCTTTGTAAAAAGTTGTTTTAGTAGAATGAAGTATTTACCATACATTCATGCATTTGTAAACCACGGATTATTCGTGCTGCGTTTGTGGAGTATTTTGATCAGTAGTGTTTTTATGAATGACACTGTTAAACTTTGATTCCTTGAACTGGAGGAGACTATTACCTACAAAAAAATCACCTCGGTCAGATATCGCTGCCTGTACGTAATACAGAGAAGTGTGTAGAGGCTCGAAATTTCATCGATGCTTGCACTTGCCCATTAGCTCAGTTGGGAGAGCGCTGGCACGGTGAGCCAGAGGTCGCGGGTTCAAGTCTCGGCATGGGTGGAATTTTTAGCCTCTAAATAGGTTTAAAAAGAAAGAATTTTCCAAATCGGTCCACGCGTCTTCGAGTAATCGGGGAACATACATAAAAAAAACCGGCCAAGTGCGAGTCGGACTCGCGCACCGAGGGTTCCGTACAAACCTGCAATGTCAACAACATTTTTTCACGGGTTAAAGGCAATTAGATCTAAGTATTTGATATGAATTTCAACTTAATAGCTCTACGCGTTCATGAGGAAAAAAGTAATAAGTTTATATTTATTAAAAAATATATATTTTGTAATGTAACTAAAAATTTAAGGTTTTCGGAATTTTCCCTTTATGTGTGCTATAAAACGTTGCTTCATGCCAAATTTCAAGATTCTAGGTCGACTGGAAGTACCCTTTAGGTTTTGATTCCCTTGCGAGTACTTGCGAGTTTCAAAATATGCAGCTTAAATTGCTGTTTCTTTTGATTGCGTTGACATAGAAGTTAGATTTTGTTACAGCTTAAAGGTATTATAGACCTGAGTATTTGGTATGAATTTCAATTTAATACCTCTACGCGTTTATGAGGAAATGGGTAGTAAGTTTAAAATTATTAAAAAAATATATATTATGTGATGTAACTAAAAATTTATGGTTTTCGTAATTTTTCCTTTATCTATGCTATAAGACGTTGCTTCGTACCAAATTTCAAGATTCTGAGTTCACGGGAAGCACCCTGTAGGTTTTGATTCCCTTGCAAGTGTCGAAAATTTGCGGCATAAACGGCTGTATCTTTTGATTGCGTTGGCTTAGAAGTTTGATTTTTTCACAGCTTCAAGGGACAGTAGACCTGAGTAATTGATATAAATTTCAGCTTCATACCTCCACGCGTTCCTGAGAAAAAGGGTCTTGACAGACGGACGGACGGACGGACAGACGGACAACAAAGTGATCCTATAAGGGTTCCGTTTTTTCCTTTTGAGGTACGGAACCCTAAAAAATAAAGAAAAAGATCCCGACGACTTGAGAATCTTCTGCCGTTTTTGAAGTCTGTCATAAATACTATCCCTTTAGCAGCTACTGGAAGACCAGAATACATCGCCTAAACCAAACAGTATCATGATTGTTAATTTGAGGCACTATTGTGTTTATTTAGTACATTTTCCACTAGTAAATTTTCTTACAAAATAACAGTCCGCTAAATGAGGCATTGACCTAAAATAACATGACAGCAACAAAAACATAGTGGTATATTGGCACATCCCTTTTCAAGCAAGCATCTCTATCATATCAGCTCTACACGCATACAGTGCACTGTTAATTATACTCGTATACAGGGTGATTTTTAAAATGCGCAATTCCCGAGACTCACCAATTATAGTTTGTGTTTGGCAACAACTTTTGTTCTATGATCTATCTCAGATTTTTATTTTGCAAAATATTTGGGCTTATGTGTGTAATTTCATCAAATTCACGCTTTATGCGCAATACTAATGTCGCAGTATTATGTAAATAATACGGTATTTGACACGATCAACAATAAATTATTTCATATGCTCGATTAAAACAAGAATTAAAAAATATCTTTCTGTATTTCTTTCAGTCAATTACTAGTTATTACAATTTTAAATAGATTAAACATAAAAAGAGTGCTCTGAAATGTGACGTCATAAGCCAGTATTTTCATACATAATTCCGTTTTAAAAGTAACTCATTTGATATTTTGTCAAATACCCAATTGTCCTGCGTGGAAGAATATCCATTTCTGTGTTAAATAAACACATATGGTTTTAACAATTATCTATGAAAGAGCTCTACTACAAAACAAAAAAAAAAACATACAATATAAATATAAATGGAATTTTGAACAAGGAAGCTTCAGAAGTCCCAGAACAAAACTTTTAACCTTGCCTAGTCGGGTGAAAATAGGCTTATCACAAAACAGCTAATCATTACCTATTTACCTACTGAAATATTATGCACATGCAGTCAGCTCTCAAAATCCTTTTCAAAAAACAGCCTAAACCACTTCCGTCCATTCCCTGATCCGAAACATTAATTCCAGAACGTTCCTCTGGCGCCAGAGGTGCAGCCACAAAGTGTGACACGTCTGACGTCCTTCGTTCTTTGTCAACAGTTGCCGGAAGAGCAGCCTGAACCACCGCCTGCCTACGACACCGTGGTCGACGACCCGTCCAAGGACTGCCACATATTACAAGTAAGCTTTTACAATTAATTTAAAAATAAAGTAAGCGAATCCGGAATTAAGCTAATAATGTGCAGTGCTTACGAAAGTTTCAAATACGGGCCCTTCTAGTACCTACGTATAGAAATTACCTGTGTCAGGTATACTATACTTGCTAACTAACCTAACCCAGGTTCGATTCCCAGTGCGGGCATCCTATGACTTTGGTATAGGTGCTGGGCAAGCCTACTCCATCTAAAAAATAATGTCCCAGGCACTGCAGCGTCCGAGTGATCTTTTCGCCCATCTAGTGTGAGTAAAGATGCCACTGGACGCTGTAAAAATCATCTCATCTCATTACCTGTGTCACAGTGCTCGCTCTGCAACAAATATACAATTACCTACTAATGGAAATAAACGTAACCTATTAATAATATTACAAGCAATGTGTGTGGTGTGTGATTGAGAGTGATTACATTTGCACGCTGTATAAGAAATGTTTTCTTTAGCTTTCTTCGCTTACTTTCTGCTCCACTTTTGGTTGGTGGTTGGTTCGGTCTTGCCTGGGGGGCTAAGGGACCCACTGGGGTCAATAACGCCTTCAATAAAAAAAAAAAACATGTCTTTTTGTACATGTTAAAGTGGCCTAGAAATATCTGAATCTTTTAAATAGTGATTTATAGGGCCCGCTGAGCAAGAACCTAGGTATGATTCTGCTCCAATGAAAAACAATCACACCACAGATAGTTTTTGCAAATATTGGCCTACAATTCCTCAATAACATAGGTTTTTTAGGATCCATAAGCAAGAACCTACGATCAAGAACCCAGGTCCCGATAGCATTTATGCCCAAAACGGCCGTTTTTAGCGGAATTGCTATCTAGTTCCAAGTTTCCTAACAGAGGGTCCTAATGCGCTGTCGACTGTACTATCGCAAGTGAAGTCAATATGTTACGTCGAGCCGTTTACATAAATATCGAAGCACATAAAAGCCCAATTCAGAATGAATGTTTACGGTAAGACGTAAAAATTTCATGTCTTAGCACCGTATGAATTTGCAATGTACGGTTATAAACGGACTGGACCGATATTATTTTATTGGTTCGTATTTTATGCAACACTCAAAAACTCTGATGATGTATCAAAACTCAAAACAAAATTTCCATAAACATCTGAAAATAGAGTCTCTATTCGTTTATGCGAATTTAGAAAACTTTTATTATGGTTGCCCATTCAACTTCCATACAAAAACTTTCGTAAGCACTATACATTATTAGCTTAATTCCGGATTCATTTACCTGATTTTCTGTCTCAAGAGTTCGACCAGGTTTCGCTCTGATTCGCAGAGCTTAATCATGATGAGTAGAGACGGAGCTCGCGTCGTCCGTTGCTCGTCTCAAAATAAGTGAATCCGGAATTAAGCTAATAATCAACAGTTTTATATATTTATACGTTATTTTAGTCTGTAGAACAGCTAATGAATTTTTTCGCGATTCAGTTAGTTTTCTTAGAGTTGTTTATTTTCACCATTTTCGGATGTATATGGGTATTTTTTTCACCCTGTATACAGGGTTATTTCTAATACGCAATTACTGAGACACCCCAGTTAGAGTTTTGTAACAACTTTTGTTGTATGAGTTTTTTCAAAGTTTTATTTTTCGTAATGTTAGGGTTTAAGTATACAATTTTATTGAATTCGCGCTTTACGTGCGCAACCAATGTCGCAGCCAATGTAAATCAGTCAGACGGACAGACGACGTAGACACATCAATCCCGTTGGTACCTTTGGGTTATCATCATTTTTCTTTTATGTAGCCCCGATTGTGTCCCACTGCTGGGCAAAGGCCTCCCCTTTTGTTTTCCGCTCCTACCTGTTCGTAGCCACCTTCTGCCAACCCGGTAGAAAGGTAGTGAGTTCGTCCCGCCATCTCCGCTTGGGTCGTCCGCGTTGGCGATACCCGTCGCATGGAACCCAGACAATGGCAATTATTGCCTACCTGTCTGGGCCCATGCGGCTCACGCGTCGCCCGCCCATTCCACTTGCGGTCGCAGCTCCAACATCGTCATCATTACATACATACATAAACTCACGCCTGTATCCCACAGGGGTAGGCAGAGAGCAGGGACTGCCACTTGCCACGATCCTGACAGATCACTTTTGCTTCCTCAACATTCATTAGTCGTTGCATGCACGCACGCCGACATCGTCATTATTGACATTTTATTTAAAAGCTCATGTCATTTCTACCCTTCGGATGCGGAACCTCGAAAAGGAGAACGCGGCTTCAGAAGCCGCAAGCGCCGTATCCATAAGATCCATCCTTCTCGTCCGTAGATAAAAATAAGTGGCGTGCCTTGGGGGAGGCCCTTTATCCAGCAGTGGACAAGTACGGGCTGATTGATTTAAGGTTCAATAACCGACAGCTGCTTCCCTCTTTTCAGGAGATAGTGACGGAGCCGTGCTCGCGCCCGCTCCGACAGGACAGTGGACTGCCATCCTACGAGGCCGCGGTCCTGCTGCGCGACACCAAGTTATAATTGATGGCCTCACCTCACACCGCCGACGCAGATGGATCGCTGACCCCTTGTTACTTCTACAGTAACAATCTGTTTGTTAGACAGACCTGAGATTTCCGCACTAATCTTTATATTTGGGCCATTGTACGTATCAGGGCTGTGAGATCAATCTCCATCCAGCCGATCTCTTTTAAGAATGCCAGCAGTGCTTCGATGTCACTGCTGGTCTCCTGAAGGGATCCCAGCTCCACGCTCTCATAGTGTCTATTCAGTGAGCAGTGGCCCGTCACAACAGCCGCAGATTGTACCTCCTCAGGAGCAGCAGGCTACGTGTGAGGCGTCCGCGGTTTAGGCTTGGCCGAAGTGCATAGAAAAACGACTGACAGCTGCTATCAACAGTAGATTAATCGATCGTTAGTGTACGAGAAACCGGAGGTTAGATAGCCAGTTTTAAACATCCGGAGCAATTCAGGAACTGAATTCGGAATCGTGAATCATTACTCGATGCAAAGAACAATTAAAATCCATTGTTATGGTGGTACGATCGGGTCATTTAGAATTGTACTTTCCTTTTCCCGCACATTTTAAACCTTTTTTTGTGATTGTATAAGGAAGAGCGGTTGTAAAAACCACGAGGGAGGCCTATGTCCTGCAGTGGGCGTCAAATGGCTGATGATGATGATGAAGGAAGAGCATAATTTTTACGAATCTGGTTTATGTATAAATTTGTAGACATATGTTTATTGTAACAATACAACGTGGCACCTTTTTCATAGTTGGGCGGTGTGTAATATAATAATAGCCATCTAGTGAACTCCTTTTTACTCAGTGCAAGTGGAAAATTTTAATGCTCATGCGCAAGCAAGATGAACTCCGTACACTTTGACTGTCTCGTTGGTGTAACGACTAACACGCTTCACTACCAAAGCATAGGTCGTGGGTCCGATTCCCGCTGGAGGCCGCCGTACTTGATTTGTACAAATGGCCTCAGTCTGGGTGTGTTCCCATGTTTGTGATGGTCTTACCTGGTTACCATAACACTTGATTTGTACAAATGGCCTCAGTCTGGGTGTGTTCCCATGTTTGTGATGGTCTTACCTGGTTACCATAACACTTGATTTGTACAAATGGCCTCAGTCTGGGTGTGTTCCCATGTTTGTGATGGTCTTACCTGGTTACCATAACACTTGATTTGTACAAATGGCCTCAGTCTGGGTGTGTTCCCATGTTTGTGATGGTCTTACCTGGTTACCATAGCACAGGGTGTCCTAGTTTGGGACACCAAGACAAGTGACTGTGTTGCGTGGAATACATGCCTGTATGTAAGAAAACCGTTTTGTAAATAAACCATTGTTGAGTCCGTACGGCTGTTATCGCATTGTCTTTATCTTGAGATAACGTATGCTTCGTTGACGCGAAAGCGTGTTGATCGTGATAAATTAATATGCATGGGATTGAATTCTGCACACAGTAGCTTGACAAAGAACAGCATAATATTAGGTGACGACACGGTAATGCCGATATCAGACATGAAGAGGTATGAGCTAAGCGGTTTGATAGAAGCACTTGGTGGAATTGTAAGTAATTAAGATTGATATTTATAATAGAGCTCGATGTTGATACGGTTGGTGAGCGCCAGATTGATTCGGTTTGAGCAAGATGCTGATGCTGAACCTACGTTGATTTACATCAACTTTTAGTCTGAAGCTTTCAAAAAAGTCCCTCACTTGAAACATCAATGAGTAGAGTCAGAACGGTGGTCTTGAAATTGATTCTAGGCACGTATCTCTGACAGAAGGCCGAAGGCCACATTACTCTAGACCAGAGCCTCATTTCAACGAGCTACCTACAATTCATGGTTTACTATGACAATTCGATGTGCACTGCATAGCCGATTAACCTACCGATACAAAGGAAGACTAATTATTGTACTAATCAGCTACGCAATGTACATCGGATTCTCCCGCATCCTGTAGGTCTGTTTCTGAATCAAGAATCTCACTAAGTAAATAGGTACGAGTACTCGTACGTAAGCATCGTTCTGTCTCTGCAGATTTCTCAAAAAGGACGAGATGCTTAATTTACTTAATTTACTCAGTCAAATTATATTTTCAGTCAGTATATCTATGAAAATATTATGTACGTTAGGAAAAATATCAGTGACTTTAAAACTGTAGGTAGCCAACACAATGTAAATACTAGAAATAGACATAAACTTTCGTTCCCAAAATTTAGGCTGGCAAAGGTTAATACATCCTTTATGGGGCATTGTATACGTTTCTACAATAAGATCCCTGAGGATATAAAAAGCTTGCCAGAAGCGCGATTCAAAAAATGTGTGAAGCACACTTTGTGCCAAAAAAGCTACTATAACATTAAAGATTATTTAGATGACAAAGATGTCTGGAATTAAAGCCAGTTCAATGCATGAGTTTTAGTACCTACATTTATATAAATCCTGTAAATTAAGGACTTGAAAAGACTAAGTTTGGAGTTTTTTTGTCCATTTTTTCTCCAAAATGATCTAGATTTTGAAATGGACACCTAGTTTAACTTGTAACGTTCATTAAGTCGCAGTTTCTGTGCTACTTTGAATAAAAAATTTTGATTTTGATTTTGATTTTGATTTTTCAATTCAAAAACGGGCGGTATGGGAGATTCATTGAGGGATTGACTCAATCAGTACAGAGATATGTCCTGTAAAACCAGCAATGGATGTCATAAAGGATGCATCTAGACTAGCGTAATGGAGCCGTATAAGGTCGATTAAGATTGTATGAGTTTTAAGAAGCAGTATAAAGTTGGAGACACTTCTTTTATTTTTAAGTATCAGATTATGAAGCGAAACTTTTCAGAATCACAAGTAAAACAAAATTTCTGAATCTGAAAACATAATTTTCACCTTTTAGACCCGTAAAGGCTTTAACCTTAACTAAACAAAAAGATTGAAATGTCATTCCGCTTTGCGCGAATGATAAGTAACTATGCTACTAGTAGTAGATTATGGTTCGTCGTAAACGACAATCTTATGACTAGAAATAAGTACTAAATTAGACGTAACTTTAAATTGCAATATTATGTCCCTTAGGTGCAACACACGTACAATATCTGTGCACTTGGCTCGATGACGTCACATCGGCGATCTGGTAAGGTGTGCAAAATAAATGAACCGAATTATCAAGACGCGTATCGGCAACCAAGGTGCTAACCGTACTAATGCGGAGCGACCTCGGCGTCGTGAAGGGGGAAGTATGAGGGGCATCCCATTCCACCGAGGTGCACAGATATTATAACCGTGTTATACTTACTAAGTATTAATCATTGTCAATTTTCGAAATGGTTGTTGCATTCTCTATTAAAAATTCTAGGGTTGGCGGCCCAAAGATATTAAATATGTTTTTTATACTACATACGTTATTATAACAGTAGTTTCCTTAATTTTTGTACAAAAACATGTATGTTCAATTCCTTGTCTCTTGACATGAGAGTTAATAATAAAAATAAAAATGTTACAGACTAATTTTTTAATAGGCTTTTTTCACTGCCTCAAAAATCTGCGTTTTGGACTTACGTGCTTTAGTCCGCCAACCTTAGAATTTATCCCCTGAAGAATTCGCGGTATTAGTTTTTGGCCACATTGTCTATTGTACCTTTTTTCACATTATACTTAAATACAGAACTTCTCTATTAATCTTCTATGTATTACTAATTACACAGCAACTATTAGGTAGCTTTTAATTTAACTTTACGGAAAGATTAGCACCAAATAAACGCTGTGATAGATGTACGGAAATTGTTTCAGGTAAATTAAACCAAATAATTCATACGAACACGTATTAAGGAGGCATGTTTAACAAACTTTTGTTAACCACTATTTAGAATACATAGCAGAGTTTGTGTGAAATTAATGGTCAAATATAAACGACATAGTCGTATCTAAAGTGACTTAATCAATACTATTATGAAACGGCCTTTGAGATCAGAAAAATTAAAACATTAACGAAGCAAAATGTGTAGCTTACGGAATTGTAGTTATTTTATAATTGTATTGTAGGTTCTTTGTGAGCCTAAGTGGAACAATAAGTATTTCATGAATAAATAAATGTACTAAGAAATATGGATATTTATTTCTGATGATCTAAACAAAAAAATCTAAATAAGATGTACCCAAAACCGGCGTGTGTGCATGCAACGATTAATGGATGTTGAGGATGCGAAAGTGATGTCAGGATCGTGGCAAGTGCCAGTCCCTGGTCTCTGCCTACCCCTCTGGAATACAGGCGTGAGTTTATGTATGTATGTATGATCTAAACAATTTACCGCTCCCGACCCACCGTACCCCTGACCATACCCCTGGTGGTACGGTGGGTTTTTTAAAGTTAAACGGTACTACCGGGTGTAGGTCACTAGTGGTGACCTACATATCTCTCGCATGATTATCTACATAAGTAATAGAAAATGCATATTCCATTACGTAATGCGAATGCTTTTCTGTCTAATTTAAATTTAATTTAATTCTGTCTGCCTGTTTCATACGTGTTAATATTTATTCTTCTTTTAAATGTAACTCAGTCAAAATAATTTTTATTTCTTTCAGCTAAAGATGTCGACATCGCATCACTAGTCGTCAGTGGTATCGTTTAACTTTAAAAGACCCACCATACCACCAGGGGTATGGCCAGGGGTACGGTGGGTCTGAAGGGATAATTTAGAAGGGGTATTCTATTGTCCATATTAATGCGCTTTGTAGGTGAATATATCTTAGCTATGTCTATATTCTTAAAACATACATAAACACACGTCTTTATCCCCGGAGACCAGGGGTTGCCACTTGCCAGAATCCTTTCAAACCTCTATCGCTTCATCAACATTCATTAGTCCCTACACGTATACGCACGCCGGTTTCGGGTACTTTTTCTCTTGCCCATCGCTAATAAATCCAATACTTGGTCGACGTACGTTCGCCTGGGACGTTCTTTACCAGCTCTTCCAACCACATACGTATATTCACGTGTTCTTGAAATTTTCAGAAGAATCGTGTACGTACATAGAAAAATATAGGTGCTGGTGACGCCAAATTACTTAGTCTAAATTAAATATTCTATGGTACGTTCCTTTTCCATATTTTTTCCTGCACCTTAAACACGTATGCATGACGTCGTCGCTACGCGCTGCCAGCGCCACCAAGCGGCGAAGGACTACAGTTCAGTTCACATTTTGAACCTTAACCGCCGCGGTTCTAGCAATGCGCTAAAATCGTTGATTACCGCTTAATTGACGCTTTTTGGTATTAAACCACCCCCTGTAAAGTGTGTCGCGCCCTCCGCGAGTGCTACTGAAAAGGATTCGATTGTGAAATATCTTAAATTACTGTTTGTGTGAGTGGTGGGCCCACCGCAGCAGCTGCTGCCTTATCTGGAGGGATCTCGTCTTCCTGGATGCTGCTTTGCGAGGTATGTGCTGCGTGTTCCTGTTCTCACCCTTATATTCCTCATCCCCTTGTTCAATTGTACGTACCAAAAAATACAGTCCACTTAATCTAAGAGAAAACTAAAAGTTTGGCGCGACCATTTTAGTGGTCCTCGAGCCGTATCCGGTAGCTTCTTATCGTTAATTAATCTTCATTCCCTACTAGATTATATCCATCCGCCCTTATTAGCATACTTTATAGGTCCTAATAAGAGAAATATCCAATTCCGCGAAGGTAGATCGATATTGCATCATCTACTTTCATTGTATATACTTATTCGCTATTCCCGGCCGTAACAACAAGTTACGTGTTTTCCCGCTTAATATATACCTACTTGCTTATTGAATTAACTTGATAACTTATGCACATAATATCAATTCAATGAGAATTTCGTGAAAAATCATTGTGATATTTTCCTACCCCCATTACACAGCCCATGGTTCGCGCGGCCAACGTTCCATACCGTTTCGTAAAATACGACTAAATAGCAAACTCCCGCGCAACGCCAACCGCTCGTTTAATATTGTGACCTACATAATTCTACCGCGTTGCACCTACTTGACCTAATTTCTTTGTTACCTTGTCACATTCAATATGGCATCTAAAAAGCGTACCGCAGCTGATAGTAATGACGAGTCATCAGAAAGGCAGGATCCTAAGCTTTTAATGATTTTGGGTAAGCGCGATGCTATCTTTGAAATTGTGCAAAAGATCTATGATCTATCTTCAAATTTACATAATGACGCCGCGAAGCAGGAAAGATTCCTTGACGAGTCTTCCCAGATCGACTTACTCCGCGATAAATTTGAAAATATTTTGGATGATTATAATTCTCACTTGCTATTAAATAATCCTACTGCGAAGCCCGACTATCATAGTCTCGTTGCATTCGAGGCCTTGTATGGCAGGATTAAACGACTGCAATCGCAGTATTCGCAATCAAACCCGCGGGACTCACGGGATGCCGCACCGCATAAGGGTCGGCCAACATTACCGCCCATTCAATTAATGGACTTTTCGGGCGACATTCGCTCATGGCCACTTTTCTTCGCCAGTTTCCAGTCTACCGTACATAAAAATTCCTCACTCACAGACGCCGAAAAGTTGTATTACTTATTAGGCAAACTGAAAGGCAAAGCTCTGTCTACATGCGCAGGTATAACCCCTAGTGCCGAGAATTATCAATCGTTCTTGCAAACGCTGATTGATAAATATGAAGACAAAAGAATGCTCAGTTCCGCGTATTTAAATCAAATGTTTGACTTTAAACCTTTGCATTCCGCCTCCGCAGCCAACTTTGATTTATTTACAGACAATTTTACAAGTGCAGTCCGCGCCTTAAAAAATCTAAAAATAGATAATCTCGCCGACTTGATTTTGCTCCATATTGCGCTTAAGAAAATTGATTCAGAAACCGTCCACGCCTTCGAGTTGAGTTGTAGTTCTAAAATACCTACATTCGACGACTTGGTCGACTTCATTCAAACCCGCGCTAAGGTTTTGCAACGAACTGAGCCCAATTCAAAGGCACTTATTACTCGCCAAAATAATAGTAATAATAACCGGCGTTCTAATTCTAATAACGCCCCTCCGCCGCCGAAGTATCAAACTTATGTTAGTACGACGGTCGATACCTCCGCGCGCAAATGTCTTTGCACTAATATAACGCATCAGCATTTGTTTAAATGTGCTGAATTTAATAAGATGACTCCACAAGAACGCTTTAGATGCGTGAAGGATAACAATGCGTGTGTGAACTGTCTTAGCTTGAATCATCGAGTTTCTAATTGCTCATCTAAGTCTAAATGTCGCCTATGCGGTCTAAATCACCACACATTGTTAGACTTCAAACGTGTGGAGGCGCCAGCAGGTCACTCCGCTGCACCAGTAGGCGCACCCTCTCGGTCGCCGCCGCTGCCGCCGTCGCCGCCGCCGCCACCGCCGCCACCGTCACGTGGCAGCGACGACGCGTCCCACACGCAGCCTGCGCACAAACTGCTAACGCAGCCGGCTCTCGTTCCGAACGCCCGTTCGGACGTAGCACTGTGTGCTACTGCTACATATACGTCTGTAGATAACAATGACTCACCCGCTCGCACTGCGCCCGCGCATAGTAGGCAATCTACTATTTTATTATCCACAGCGCAAGTTGTCGTTTACGATATAAACGGCGATCGACACATCATCCGCGCGCTGTTGGATTCCGCGTCACAAAGCCACTTCATTACTAAAGAGTGCTGCGATCGATTAGGTATCCAGCTTCACGATGTAGAACGCACCATTGTCAAGGGGTTCGGTGGATCTGAGAATATTATAGAAACCAACTCGATCGATTTAACGGTACATTCGCGCTTTGATGATAAAATTAACTTTAATATTTCACCGCTCGTCGTTGACCAAGTTACCGACTTATTGCCCACGGCTATGGTAGACACCTCTGTCTTATCACACTTGGAAGGAATTTCTCTTGCAGATGAAAACTATGGGGCACCTAATAAAATTGATGCGTTGATAGGCGCTTCTCTCTTCCCGTATCTGCTCCTTCCCGATGTTGTTCATGCGCCTCGTGAATCACAGGCACCCCCCGCGTTAAGAACGGTGTTTGGTTATGTTATCATGGGTTCCGTACCTACGATACCCTCACCTCATACTCATCAGGTTTTGACTTGCTGTCACATTCAACAACCTGCTGCTATTGACTCTTTAGTCAGGCGCTTCTGGGAGCTCGAAGAGCTTCCCTCCGCTCCGCCCGTTCTTCATCCCGCTGATGTTGAATGCGAAGAATTTTATAAATTAACCACAACCCGCGATCCAGTTACTGGTAGATACGTTGTCAGCCTACCATTTAATGAGGATGTTTATACTCTCGGAAATTCCTACGAACCCGCTCGCAAACGTTTCATGTGTCTCGAAAGAAAATTAGAATCTTCACCTAAATTGAGGTCAGCTTATGATGACGTCATCAAAGATTATCTAGCTAAGGAATATATTGCCCCCGCGCCTCAGTACGACCCCCATGACCCTACTCCGATCTATGTTATACCGCATCATGGAGTCGTGCGCGAGGATAGGACATCGACTCGTCTCCGCATCGTTCTGGATGCAAGTACCCGATCTGGCGTTCATCATCGTTCACTTAACGACATTCTGCACTCAGGGCCGAATCTGCAGGGCGACTTATTTCAAATAATTTTGAACTTCCGCTTATACGCGATCGCAATGACCGCGGACTGTCGCCAGCAGTTTCTCCAAATTGTCGTTCGAGAGTGTGATCGGCGTTACCAGTGTTTCTTGTACCGGTTTCGTCCAGAAGACCCGCTCGTATTGTACCAGTTCAATCGTGTGTGCTTCGGTCTGTCTTCCAGTCCATACCATGCATTGCGCACGGTGAGACAGCTCATAGAAGATGACGGCGCGAAGTACCCGCTCGCGAGTAATATTGCGTCTACATCGCTGTATATGGACGATCTCGCCTTCTCGCTACCCAGCGAACAAGAAGCAGTCTCCGCATCCCAGCAACTGATTGACCTATTTAAAGGTGCACAGTGGGACCTCGTTAAGTGGAACAGTAATTGTCGATCCGTTTTGGATAATATCCCCTCCTCGCACAAACTTCCCTCTGAGGTGGAGTTTGATAAATCTATGCAGCATAAAATATTAGGCCTGCATTGGTGTACTGATGATGATGTCTTCTACTTTAAAATTTCCACTCCCGCTGATGTGACGTGCACCAAGCGTTCCATCTTATCAACCGTTGCCCGTCTGTGGGATATAATGGGCTTCGTTTCTCCCACAGTGGTTTACGCAAAGCTACTGATAAAACAGCTTTGGGAACTAAATCTCGATTGGGACGATACGCCGCCGTTGCACATAATTCAAATGTGGAAGCAATTCTGCTCTGAGTTGCCTGCTCTTAACAACTTACGCATTCCGCGTCACGTGGGTGTGACTAAGGACTGTGATGTTACACTCCTCGGTTTTTCTGACGCCAGTCAAAGCGCCTTCGGGGCCGTGGTTTATGCTCACGTAAGTACCGCCTATGGTATCACTGTCCAGCTGGTTTGTGCCAAAACTCGGGTCGCTCCAACTAAGCCGCTTTCTATCGCTCGTCTCGAGCTTTGTGGAGCAGTTTTATTATCCAAGCTACTTCGCACAGTACTTGATAATTTTTCGCGTAGCTTTCCAGTCAAGACTTACGCTTTCGTCGACTCTAAAGTCGCGTTATACTGGATAAAGAGTTCGCCACATAAGTGGCAAATTTTTGTTGCAAACCGCGTTGTTCAGATCACAGATAATATTCCACCTGACAACTTCTTCCATGTTGCTGGCAGTGAAAATCCCGCAGATATTCTGTCGCGCGGAATCACTCCGCACAAATTAGTTTCACACCCACTTTGGCTCCACGGGCCTCGATGGGCTTCATTGGATCCGTCACAGTGGCCTCTTAAGAGCCTTGACGGACAGTCTATTGTAGACATCCCCGAACGGAAGGTTTTAACGCACACTGTGTGCACGCCTGTAAAGCATTGCGCTTTATATGAGCTCTCTCTCCGCATCTCCTCTTGGAGTAAACTTCTTCGTATAATTACGTACGTTTGTAAGTTCGCAAATCTACTGCCCCGCCGCAGCACCACTGCGGTGACTACCGACGATATTAATTTTTCTGAAATTATGATGCTCATCGCCTTGCAACGCCAGCACTTTGCAGAGGAATATAATAATATTAAGAAAAATAATACTTGTTCTCCGGCATTCAATCGTTTGAGACCTTTCATTGACAACGGTCTGATCCGCGTTGGCGGTCGCCTTGTTAATTCCGCGCTGGACTATGCACATATGCATCCAGTTATTTTACCACGCAAGGGTCATGTAGTGAACATGATCATAGATTATTACCATGTTAAATATTTACACGCCGGCCCAGAATTGTTAACGTCGCTTCTCCGTCAAAAATTCTGGATCCTGTCCGCACGCCGCATCGTGAGACAGAGAGTCCACATGTGCAATACCTGCTTCAGACTTAAACCGCGCCCAAGTTACCCCCTTATGGCTGACTTACCTGATTGTCGCACGCTTCCAGTCGTCAAAGCATTCACGCATACTGGCTGCGATTATGCCGGCCCTATCGCCTACACCCCAGTGCGCCGCCGTGGCGTACGCAGCGAGAAGGCATACCTGTGTCTTTTCACGTGCCTTACGACACGCGCTGTACACGTAGAAGTCGCCACAGATCTCAGCACGCAGAGTTTCCTCGCCGCGCTAAAACGTTTTCTTTCTCGACGAGGGCCCGTTCAATTCATGTATTCCGACAACGGAACGAATTTCAAAGGTGCCAACTCGTATCTCCGAGATCTATACAAATTTCTTAATAGCGTTTACCGTCAAAGGCTAGAGGAAGAGTACGCTGAGAGTCGCATAACGTGGAAATTTATTTGTCCTAATTCTCCACACCAAGGGGGGGCATGGGAATCTATGATACGTGTCCTGAAGTCAGTACTTTTCAAAATTATTGGTCAACAAGTCCTGACATATGAGGAATTGAATACTACTCTCACTCAGGTCGAGTGCTTACTCAATTCTCGCCCTCTCACAGTATTGAGTTCCGACCCCGCAGAGCCCACGGCTCTAACTCCGAGTCATTTTCTACACACGGCTCCTTTACTTTCTTTACCTGCGCCTGAAGTAGAGTCCAACCGAGTGAATTTGCTCCATAGACATTCGTTACTAGACAAACTAGTCCAATCATTTTGGGACCGCTGGAGAATAGAATATCTGCACGGTTTGCAGGTTAGGCAGAAGTGGAACACTCCATCTACACCCATCACTCCGGGAACAGTCGTGGTTATGATGAAAGATGGAGCGCCGCCCCTGGCTTGGCCATTAGCCATTGTCGACATAGTCCATCCTTCCAAAGATGGCGTCGTGCGCATGGCTACAGTGAGAACCGCGAAGGGATCTTACCTGCGTCCGGCCGTGAGATTATGTCCTCTTCCAAAACAATAAATATTTCACTCCGCAATTAAATCAAATTAAATGTACAATGTAAAAGTATGTCAAATCGCTTTATCTGTAAGTCATTAATTTCATTAATCTATATTCCCGCTTATATCCACGACTCTACGGAATTTTCATTCCGCCAATTTTTTGCCTAATATCCCCGCGCTTGAGCGCTCATCCTACAGTCATCAACTTTTTTTAAATTCTCACCTTATGATTGGGTTTTAAAGGTGACCCTTTAAGGGCGGGTGGAAATGGTGACGCCAAATTACTTAGTCTAAATTAAATATTCTATGGTACGTTCCTTTTCCATATTTTTTCCTGCACCTTAAACACGTATGCATGACGTCGTCGCTACGCGCTGCCAGCGCCACCAAGCGGCGAAGGACTACAGTTCAGTTCACATTTTGAACCTTAACCGCCGCGGTTCTAGCAATGCGCTAAAATCGTTGATTACCGCTTAATTGACGCTTTTTGGTATTAAACCACCCCCTGTAAAGTGTGTCGCGCCCTCCGCGAGTGCTACTGAAAAGGATTCGATTGTGAAATATCTTAAATTACTGTTTGTGTGAGTGGTGGGCCCACCGCAGCAGCTGCTGCCTTATCTGGAGGGATCTCGTCTTCCTGGATGCTGCTTTGCGAGGTATGTGCTGCGTGTTCCTGTTCTCACCCTTATATTCCTCATCCCCTTGTTCAATTGTACGTACCAAAAAATACAGTCCACTTAATCTAAGAGAAAACTAAAAGTTTGGCGCGACCAGGTGCTTTAGCGCCAAAACATCAGGATTTTTGCTAACGTGTTACTTTTTCCGAAGCCAGAGCAAAAACAACTTTTATCTTTAGTTTTGTAGTCTGGACAAGACCAATTGAAAATTACAAAGCTTTGGCATCTCCGGTAATAGGTAATAACGTAGAAGGTTATCAAAACTGCCGTCGTCGCGACGTAAGTGATAACATAGGTACTCGTACATTCAATGGTGATAATACCCATGACGGACCTAATGATGTACGAGCAATTTGAGCGGCACAAATTACAGTTTAATGCGAAGTGCGAAATGAGTTTTTCTCGCCTCCCACCATAAACTCTTTTGTGGAATTAAAACTGGGTGATTTTGTAGCATTTAGGCTAAGCGTATGCTGATACGCAGGCAACGCAGTTCCACGCAGCGCAGGGCAGATCAGATTTTGTAAAGCATGGAACGTCATTGAGCTGCATGGTTGATTCTGCGCGGCGCGTGCACGTCGAGACATGTTTTTTTAACAATTTCATAGTTTTGTTGCTATGACAGAAAATTTAATGAAATTAGTTCGTTGTGAACCTTGTTTGTACGATACAAATCATCCAGACGATTCAAAAAGACGTTTAAATTTGATAAATTGAAATTTGGATAAAAACTTTGCCAAATACTTTTTCTAAGCTTTGACAAACTGTAAAGTAGCAACAACTCGTCAATTTCATAATCAGACTCTGAACTCATTGTGTTCGTCAAACGTCTATTCCTTGTACTAGATAGATAGATAGAATATTCTTTATTGCACTAGCTAGGATGCGAATGGGCTATGTTTGCCTCAACTGCCCTGCCCTGTACTGTACTGTACTGTACTGTGCTGTACTGCGTCGCCTGCGTCTCAGCATACGCCTAGCTTTATTGTTGTGGGTACTAGACATGTGCGCCGCGCCGCACCGCCGGAGGTTTCGGACACGCCACTGCCGCCGGTTTTAATCTATGTGACTTTTCTATGGTAAAAACGCAAATCGAGCTTGACGAGGTTGAAGTTTCAAAATTGTATAAAAAAAAACATGGAAGTAGTATGTACTTAGTCCATTTTTTCTTCTTAGGTTAGGTCTTCAGTATCCGAATTCAACCATTAGGTTTTTAACCATTAAGAACCCTTTTTCAGGTCCTGCGTTATTTTAATGAAACGAAGCAAAACGTGGATACACACGCCGTTCACGTCAATGACGCCGCCGTTGTCGTCGCCGGCTGATTTTTGCCATCGCATATAAATATATCGTATCGGCGCACATGTCAGACTGAAGCAAACGAAGGTATGGTTCAGTGTGAACACTGAACAGGGCCATCGACCAAACGAGCCCTCCTACTACTGTCTACAATTGTCCATTGTATTGGGCTAACCATTTTGACGTTTCCAAAGTGTCAAAATATGTATATATTTGACAGTTCGGAGTGGGTTAAATCGTACGAGTTCATACAGTAGAGAACGTAGTAGCTCCACATTGGCTCACTTACCCCCTGTTTCTCGTTTACTAACAGCTGTTAGTTAGCCAAAGTGCACACAGAAAAAAAACTGACAGAAGATTAACCGATTGTTAGAGATTGAGAGACTAGGGATTAAGGAGGTGCTTCAAGCGGCACACGATATAAGCATTGTGAAAAATTTATATAAAAAAAATTATGAGGCTCTTATTATTTTAATTTTGAGTATGGTATACCGCGGATTAAAATACGACTCTAATTTTGGCAGTGGCGGTCCATACACACATAATTTACGGCAGTAGTATTTTGTATGAAGCGCCACCGCCAGCTCGTTGATGTGTTTTATGTGAATTTAGCTGACAAACTTAGCTGACATCACACTACTTAGCTGACATTATACGACCAAATAAAATGGTATTAAAAAAACCCTTTTATAAGCCATTAGGTACGACTAGGTACCTATATTAATGATAAATATTATTAAAACGGTCAAGGCCCAAGACATCGTATTCGGTATTAAAAAATATTGCGCCACTAATCAAATATTCTGAGATAACATCCTCAACTGTTCTAATTTCGGGTTAAATCTGAACTGTATTTGATTGTGATAATACAAGATAACAAAACATATCTCAGTTATGGCTAAATACCATCGTATTGCCCTGACTAGGTGAAAAAACAAAAAAATATTCGTAAAATGTTTAGAACCGTTTATGTTTTTTATTGGAATACCAAACAAAATCGATTTTTTACCAATTACGGATCCCCAGATACTGATGAGTCTATTAATCTGTCAAATTCTAAATGACCCGATCGGGCCACCATAATAATGGTTTTTAATTGCTCTTTTCAAGGCCATAATACAGTTGTGACCGCAGACCATTCCGTTTTTATGATTAAGTGGGGTAGTCAAACAATTCGTGAGAAAAATCTCCCAACTTTCAAGCGCCGAGGCACGTGAACACCTCAGACAGTCGGGTTTTCCTTCAAGGTTAGCGAGTGGTATTGCTACTATGACTTCGCGTAACTTAGAAAACAAAATCATTGGTACATTCCGGGATTCGAACCCACTTTCCGATTGTGAGACTGGCGTTTTACCGCTCTGCTACCACCGCTCTTCGGGATATCTACACAAAAAAACAAGCGTAGGTAAAAAAACCTATTCAAGGAGTTAAAATGAAAATGAGCCTGAGGAAGTCAAGAAAAGAGCTAAGTAAGCAAGTTTGTACATATTGCAATCATATCATTTTGCGTTGTGAAAGTAGGTAGGTAATTAATGATTTTAATTTCATCAGAAACAAAAGCATACAATGAGTTAAAGAAGAATAGTGAGCGATTCCCCGTTTCGTTTTCCAATAGCGGGCAAATATTGGAAACCAGCATTCAGTCATTTATTAAAGTGGATATTTACTTTATGCTCTACTGCGTTCCTATTTAAAACTATCTTGTATAGTGTGGAGGTATTTGTGGCAATACGAACCGCACTGGCTCTTAATGTAAAAGATACAGAGATTCATATTCCGACTTGCAACACAAAATAAATATACCAGTTTTAGATCGAGTTTAGTTGATGAGTTTTCAGAGAAGGAAAGGCAAAGGAAAAAAACCGACTTCAAGAAAAACGAGCTGAAACGAAAGTTCGATAATTTTCTCATGGACCTCACGAACAGATCGTGACTAAATTTAAATGGGACCACCCTTAGAGTAGGTACTTCCATCCCACACAAAAAAATCGGCAATGCGGTCAAGAATAATCGCTGAATCGATAAAAAAAAGTTCGAATTGGGAGCATCCTTCCTTTTTTGAAGTCGGTTAATGAGAGAAATCGATGCTGACGACCACCTGACGACGCATAAAAAAACTCACCACAATTTCATAACAAACATCCCAGAAAAAAGATAGAAGGAAGACGAGGTAGGAGAAAGTTACGCACTGTTTAGACTAATTCAGGTAAAAGTTCTTTAGTATAATTAAGTAACAGCATGCTCACAATATCGTAAATAAACCTGTGTCTGGGTATTCACATACTTCAGCGCTTGAAATTGAATCCGCGGTGGGCACGCGTGGTAATGAAGCCCATAGTCTATATTTCATAGCATATGACAATTGCGCAAACACGGCAAATCGATTGCAATATTATTAGTCAAAATGTGACCATTGGTTAAGGAGTTATAAGGGCACATAGAATTGGATATGAAAAAAAATGAAACTTGCATACATACATACGAGTCAAACACATTACCCTACTTTTAGGCTTCGCCGCAGTCGGGTAAAAATACAGTAGCTAACAATTGCTTTTAAAGCCAACTTTCTGGTGGTTTTCAGCGTTGGGTATTATATATGAGGGCCATTTATTACAGCATTTCTAAATAGAAACTACAAGTTCAGTCCAATATTTGCAATAGGAAACGCTTTGTAGCTCTTACCATATACCGAGAAGAGCACATGTGACACCTTACTTAAATGAACATTGTACTCCGACTACGAAAAATAGACGGGAATTCCACTTGGCTTGCCTCACAAACAAAATAATTTGGAATAAATACCCGATCTGTACAAAAAACTGAGCTGGATTAAATATTTGCTCTGGCTATAATACGTGCAAAAGAATCAGATCTTCTAAGGATACTTTCGCTTCCTCAACATTCATTAGTCGCTGCATGCACGCACGTCGGTTTCGGGTACTTTTTTCTTGCCCTTTGCATACATCCCCTATTTGGTCGTTGTATGTCCGCCGGGGACATCCCTTACCGGCCCTCGATATATTTGTTTCATCAATCTTTCTTCCTTCATCCTCTCCACATGTCCAAACAAACGCAATTCCTTTCTCAATTCTAGTCACTACATTCTCTTTCAGTCCACAATGTTCTCTGATCAAAAGTTCTCTGTGATGTACAACGAATAATCAATAAAAAATAATTTATAGGATCTAGAACTGCTTTGCTACACATTTCTTTACTGACCGACTTCAAGGCACTCAATTCGTCGGAATCTTTTATTTATAGCCTCGAGCGAACGATATTGTCGAACAATATTATATCACCTATCTTATTGTACGAGTGAGAGTTGAGATGATGAAGAAAGAAAGATTGACAAAACAAATATATCGAACGAATGTGGATGGAAGGGCCGGTAAGGGACGACCCAGACGGACATACTTCGACCAAATAGGGGATGTATTAGCAAAGGGCAAGATAAAAAGTACCCGAAACCGGCGTGCTTGCATGCGACTAATGAATGTTGAGGAAGTGAAAGTGATCTGTCAGGATCGTAGCAAGTGGCAGTCCCTGGTCTCTGCCTACCCCTCTGGGATACAGGCGTGAGTTTATGTTATATTATGTTATGTGAGAGTTGAAAAAAAGTTACAAGCAAACACGCGATTGTTTCAGCCGTTAAATGGATTATAAATGTAAATTTTACTGCATTCGCATCTGCATTGCCTCTTTCAGGGTTACGATAGGAGGCAAGAAACGGAAAGTCGTGTGAAAAGTGGTTTCTCCAGTCTGCTGTATTATTTTACTTGCAATTGACGTGATACCCTAAGCAACGTTGTTGTATAGTTGCTCTGTTACTCTACAACACAGCCTGTGATTGCAGTCGACAAAATCATAGCGACTTTGTCGCTGGAATAATCTGCGATGGCAAAAAGGATACTGATTGGTACTTTCAGCTAAAATATGTACTTCGTCCAAAGTTACTGGAAAAAATAATAGTACTTTTACGTGACCATTTGACTACCTACCTTATCGAGATGAGATTGGCATGTAAAAGGTTGCGATGGGCACGTAAGATCAAATTTTGAATTAATTTTATTTGATTTTTATTTGATTATAAAATGAAGCCTAAAGAAGTCACACACCGCGTCCATTAATGAGATCCAAAATATTCGAATCATGCAAGATCCAAGTCTTGGTCAAGTTATTTGTCGGGCATTATACTCATTTCTTCAAAAAGGTCGGCTTGGATCCTCTCCATCATTAGAGTTTGGCAGTCAGCTGTTTACTCAAGCGCCCGCAGCTCTGTTCACGTGAGACTTCAGAGTGATATCGAACAAAAAGTATTAATTACATTGATGGATTCGGTGTCTGTAGTGAATATAATGCTAACATATCTACTGTTACAATAACTGATTGCTGCGACGCCAAGCTAAATGGCAAATCAGTTTCTGTACAGAGGAATTTCGAAGCAAATAAAAAAGTAGGGACAGGGATTCATTTAAATTTAAGTAATTATACAGGGTCTAACAAAAGCTTCCCTCTTTTTCGGATGATGTTTGTTCCACACAACCAAATATTTTTTCGAGTTTTCACAGTTTTCGCGAATGTATATATATGTCGTAGCCATATCATAGATTGTGCCATATCATGATATGTGGTTAGCCATATCACGAAATGTGTCCTTTTCATGAAAAGGCCAAGTCAAACTGGCCGTATCGTTTAAGCATCAACGTTTGACGATATGGCAATCTACGTTTTGCCATATCATAATGTAGGGTACCTATGACTTTTCCATGCACCAACCTTATTTAAGTTTGACTCAAAACTAAGTTTTTTAGTGAAATATTTTTTTTCGCTTTTATATAAAAAAAAGAACTAACAGTCGCTGCGCTCCGCTCCATCCTGGAACTTCGAACCTATTTTTGCTTATGTGTACCTGACCTAACAACCAACCCAAAATTTTAACTTAATTCTTAGTAAAACTTCAGCTATGTAGCTTCTAAAAAAAAGCCAAAATGTAAATGACGTAAGTAGATACCTGCTTTGTGTCGCGTTGAGTAAAAACGTTGCATTTATTAATTTTTTCGAGTTTTGTTCTGCTATAGAAATAAAAATTATTTTATTACACATTTTCGCAGATTAAAATTTATAAATTCCGTTTCAGTAAAGCTCCCTGAACACGGGCATATTTTTTGTTTTTCCAAATTCGGGGACATCGTTTCAAATACCTACCAACCCATATTTTCTGTCGCCTCCATGGTAGGAATACACAACAAACTAACATCAGCGCCTCTAACGGTGGACAATGGAAGTATTTTACGATATGGCCGCTAACGTTTGGCCGCATCATGAAAGAGTCATGCATTTCGCTATTCAAATCGTCAAACGTCGGTCGCTCATTGATCTGGCTAAGCCATTTCATGATACGGCCAGTTTGACTTGGCTTTTTCATGAAAAGGATACATTTCGTGATATGGCTAACCACATCATGATATGGTCAATTCTATGATATGGCTACGACATATAGGTATATGAAATCGCGGAAAAATATCAGCCCATCCAAGCATTTGATTGTTGCAGATTGTAACTTTAGTGTGGAGCAGCTGATACTTTCTTCAGTATTTCGAAGTTTACCCCGTACTACAAGTACATACAGTATTATAATTCAGTAGTATCGCAGTAAGCGTTGAAACCGCCAATTGTATCTATAAACACTACTTAGATTGAAGAAATCATAATTGTAATTCTTTTTTTATGGTTATGCTATCAAGTTTTCAGTCCCTCTATGCAGCACCACCAATGGAAAAAGAATATGATTTTAGGGTTCCGTACCCAAGGTGTACGGAACCCTATTACTAAGAATCCACTGTTCGTCTGTGTGTCTGTCTCCAGGCTGTATCTCATGATCGGTGATAGCTAGACAGTTGAAATTTTCAGATTTCTGTTGCTCTAACAACAATTACTAAAAACAGAATAAAATAAATATTGAAGTGGGGCAACAAACGTGATTTTTTTTGCCGTTTTTTGCCCGATATTAATAACGGCAACCGGTAGACGCTTGAAATATTCAAATGTTGTATAGATAACGGTACAGAGAACCCTTCGTGCGCGAGTCCAACTCGCAGTTGGCCGGTTTTTTTTACAGATCGTTTTTGCAAAAAGTCTCAGATCAATCTTGTTGGTTAGTTATTTCTAGAACTCACGCCCGAGAACCTAGGAGCACGAACCGTTATAGCGTTAATGCTATCTACGTAGTCCTGGTTTTTTTTTCCTTAGGTTCACGGCCATGTGTCCTAAGAAATAACTTTTAACATGAGTGAGAGTTTGACCTTACACTTTTTGAAAAAAGATCTGTAAAAAAACCGGTCAAGTGCGTGTCGTGCCCTACTCGGACAAAAAATTTCGCTTTAAAGCTTAATATTTCACAAACGGATCCTTAATTAAAAAACATGGTCTTCCTACACCCACAAAAGTTTTCAACGACCAATCCAACGAGGCCCCACATGATGGGGTAGACGAGAAAAGTCGATGTCGATGAGTCGGTGTGATATGTATACACATAACAAATTACAGCTTTCTAGTACCACCGGTATTTGCGCTAGGCCGCGGACGGCCAGACAGACAGACGGATATGGCGACACTATAAGGTTTCCTTGTCGGACTACGGAACGTTAAAAAGGTACGATTTTTCCATCGGTGGCGGCAGTATTCCTGCATGGTGCCCCTTCATTAACAGTGGTTTACCGACAAATTCAATAATCAACTTAGCGCAAACTACACAAACCTAACACACGCCCATTCATTGGGAAAATTCCTTGCAGTTGTGTACTCTGCGCAGCAAGCAAAGCCGATTTAGGCCGGTCGTGCCCGGGTTCGGTTCCCGGGGCTTACCATGTGTATGCAAGTGTACACTTTGCGCCGGGTCTCGCCTGCCGATAGGCAAGTCATAGGGGGATTATGGGTGTTCTTTCTTAAGGTCGCCGTTACGTCATTGACGCCGTCTAATGCCGCTTGCCGCTCTAAGGGCCGATTCGACCAAACTATTTATGCCTGGTATAAGTGGTAATCTTGGAATAAGTCGAGAAATACTCTGGAGTAAATCTATATCACGTTCTACCAACTACTAATCCCGGGATAATTCGCTAGAATGCAATAAATTATACCGAGATTAAAATTGAGGGAGTAAATTTGTTATGAGACTCCTGGTATAAAGCTTAGTTGGTCGAATCGGCCGTAAGCCGCACAATCTTAATTTTTTTGCGATTGTAAAAAAAAATATCTTAAATGTGGTTAAAATAAATAAACGGACATTTTGAATTCATTTTTATTTTAATATATTTAACAAAGACAGAATTTGTACGGATATTTACTCGTTTATTTTTTCATTTTACAATTTTCCGACGTTTCGGTACTTTTGCAAGTGCCACTTTTAAGTGCATGAGCCCCCCTTGCCAGAAGTGTAACTGTAGATTTAATTTTAATTTCAGTAACTAATAATCAATATTTTTGAGTTTACATAAAATAATAGTTTTGTAGATTGAATTTTAATTTCAATAACTAATAATAAGCATTTTTGAGTTTATATAAAATTATTGTTTTGCCAATTTAATTTAAAAATTTGCCAAATTATTTTTGGAATCTAACATAATAAGTTTTTGCCGAGGGTAGTAAACTAACAGTTAATGTTTTCAAAAAGACGCCTGTCACCTCAGTCTACCGAGACCACGGCACTTGCAAAAGTATCGAAACGTCGGAAAATTGTAAGAAAAAATAAACAAGTAAATATCCGTGCAAATTCAGTTTTTGTTGTCTAGTGCTCGTGTTAACCTCAGAAAATACTATTAATGTATGTATTTAGTTTTTTAATGTATTAATAAAGTATCAAGTAATTTAACAACTTTTTGTTCCCAAAATTATTAATTTTAGTATGAAATTATCTCATTAAATAAAAAAGTGATAACGAAACAAAATCGTGAAATAGAAAAAACTCCACCAAATTAAAATGGGACAGCCTTCCCTCTCGTCTGCGCCTTCTAACATATTTATAAAAGAATCGGTATTGTGATCAATATATGTATAAATGTCTGTTTATATAACCACCCAGAGTCCAAACGACTCGACCGATTTTGACAAATTAGGTGTCAAATGAACCTTAATTTGGAACCTTATTAGGACAATGACGGGGCGACATTTTCGAGATTCGTCCACCTGCAGGTGTTAGACAAAACATCAGCTCTACTCAGTGAATTTGCACACTGTTCGAGTGAGCCTAGATTACGCCGGAGGCAGCAACTGATACTCGGACTTAATTCCGTGGGGCAACCATGAGTTTTACAAGGTTTAACAGAAATATCTTTTAGAAATATCCCTGTATACTGATGGACAAAGTGGAGGGAAAGAGAAGGGCTGGAGGCAGAAGCATGAAGGGTTCTTTACAATTATTTATATAACATTAGACGCAAAGATCAAGAAAAAACGGCAAAAGAATCACGTTTGTTGTATGGGAGCCCCCCCTTAAATATTTATTTTATTTCAATTTAATTATTTACTTTTGAAGCGAATAAAGAACTAAATATTCTGTGAATATTTCAAGCGTCTACCTGTTATCGTTATTAATATCGAGCAAAAAACTTACGTTTGTTGTATGGGAGGTTATTTTATTCTGTTTTTAGTATTTGTCGTTATAGCGACAACAGAAATACATCATCAGTGAAAATTTCAACTGCCTAGCTATCACGGTTCATGAGATACAGCCTGGTGACATACAGACAGACAGACAGATCACTCAATCACGTAAATTTTGATTTACAGGTCCCAAGACAATGACCTGGGACAAGAAAGCATATATGAATGCCGCAAAAGGCCCTTTTTAGCGGAAATACTACACATCTATAGCCTTAGATTCTCGGTCGTAAGTCCCAAAAATCAAAATTTACATAATTTGTAAAAACGATATGTAAACAGAAGATACATTTCTTTTCATCGCTGCCGCTAGTGATTCTCAAGCCTCTTTTGCGGAGACATAGGTGCATCTCATGGTTGTCCGGAGCTTAACTCCAGCTACAGTCTCCAGCCCACCTACCGGCACTGAGACCTCTCGAACCTACGGGGCCAAGTGGCGGGAACAATGCGGCGCCTCCACAGCCATACTCGATAGCCCGCGCAAGTGGCGGAATTGACTTTTTGATGAATTATATTTATTGTAAAGGAAATTGTATTTTTTATTTTACCTGTAGAGGATTTTGACGTGGTGCTGTGTAGGCTGTTGCCTTTGATGACCCGCGAAGGATTTGCCTTTCATAATTGAGAATTTAACATATAAATTTTACGGGTCTAATCGGGATTAAATGTAAGGTGTACTTAAATCAAATTTTTCTGTTGCTTCTCTCTATGGGTAATCTTTTGAAAATCTGGTCAGACCGAAACTAGACAATGAAATGCTTACATTTCCGATACATTTTCATTCCCATTTGAGACGTAGCTATATACATTTTTGATAAAAAATATGGTGAATTATGAGATTTTGTCTCGAGCCAAAATTAACACATTGTGATTTTAAGCTTACTATGTTCGTTTTATGCAATCGCGACTTCTCTTTCTGCAAGAGATACAGTCTTTAGACGTAGAAAAATGGAGCAAGGATTTTGTTCACCTTGTAAAAACTCAAGCAGATCCTGAGACGTCTTTTTATTATTTGCCCCAACTCCAACGATCTGTTATTACGTTTTCCAGTCGCCACTTCCTACAATCTAGCTCAGCGATTCCCAAAGTGGGTTCCGGGGGTCCAAAGGTTTCCGTGGAAAAGTCATTGGGGTTCCGAGCATCATATTAGTCGCAGAATCGTTGGATTATTGTGACAGCTAAATACTTTCTCAGCTGCAAACATTTTGAACATTTCATTATTTTAATGTAATGGGACAATGGCGGTACCTTCTTGAAAAGAAGTCGAAACTTGAATTTGATATTTTGATAGCGGGTTCCGTATAATAAAACAGGTTTATTAGTGTTCCATGGTCTGAAAACTTTAGGTACCGCTGGTCCAGCTAACGTGGACATTTGAAAGCAAACCAAAATGCTCGAGTATTTTCTGACGCTCAGCACTGTAATTCTTTGGAGGAACGCGAGCCACTCAGCAGACGTGTTACAACGTTACTAGCATCTTTCAGGACATGGGGAAATGGGAATCTGTTGCCTGAGTGGCTCGAATGGATATTGCTACATGAAGTACTGTTCACGATGATCACACATACTTAGTTATACAATAGGGATTAAGGTAATTGAGTTTACCTAATTAATAATAACGATACAGGCTAGGCCTCGTGTGGGGTCCCCACACGAGGCCTAGCATAAGCAGCCTATATACGTCCCACTGTAGGGCACAGGCCATCTCTCAGGGAGAGAGTATAGGCTTAATCACCACCCGTGCCCACCGCGGATTGGCGATTTCAAGCGCTGAGGTATGTGAATTCACGAGGCCTAGCCTGTATTGTTATTATTACCGTTATCTCAAAACTGTTCACAGCCAAAATGTTGCAATCATGTACCTATGTATCTCTTTTATCATGTAAACTATGTTTGTAAAGTTTATTTGATGCATGCAACCTGATTTAATAAATTATTCTTATTCTTAAAACCCGTTAAATGTTTAAATTGTCCATAAATATATTTATTAGGATTGTTTCAGAAAGACCAGACAAACGATTACAATAACATAGAGAAAGGACCCAGTTTCAAGAATAGCTTTATAAGTTAGATAGCTTTGTAAGTTTGAAATAGATGTATTCCACATAATACTTAATTTTATGATTTAATTATTATTATTAATCGTTTATTTCGGATCATAAAATCCATATAACTTAACCTAATCTTTAAAAACATACTCAACTCAATCAATTGATCAATTAATTAATTAATTGCGGGGCTGAAACACCATCACCTCGCTCTTTTTTGAGTTGTATCTTAGCCCATGCTGGTCTACATAATCCTCACACAATGTGATGAGCTTTCTTAATTTTGAGCTTTCTTGATTGAAGGGCTCAGCAGCACCATGTCGTCGGCGTAACTAATGTTGTTAATACTTTTTCCATCTATTGAGCAGCCAACCCTGGTATCGCTAAGCCCCTCAATCAGCTTGTTAACATATACTTATATTAAATAGACGAGGGGAAGTCAGGAATCCTTGTCTCGCACCACAACGCAGACTGAACTCCTCGGAGTCCACCCCGGACCATCTCACTACATTTATCTGGTTGCTGTACCAATAGTCAAAAACTTGTATCAGCTGAAATGAAATTTCATTTCATATTAATGAAATGACCCCGAAAATTAACATTTGTTCTGCAACAAAAGTACTTAACATCATTTTGAGCAGCAAACAATTACTTTTGTCATCAGAATAAATAAATGAGGATAAATGCGTGGTTAGCAACTAAGCTATACGTATAATATATAATCAGAAAATAAATAAATGTTGGTTATCGTGACAACCTTTTAGTCAGCAAAATTGTTTATTGGGTGGTTCAATTTATTACTTGAGCAACCAGCATAAAGATGTTATAAACTAACCATAAAATACCAATTGTATACAAACATACATTTAACATAAAAGCATAGTATATAATACATTTAACATTTAAACAAACAACAGACAAAACTTACTATGGTTACTATATAGAGAATCATAGCAACACCATTACAGGTTTTCAGCGAGATAGCGAGACTTTACCAGTCTTTTAAAATTAGGAAGGGACTTTGCTTTTCGCACTTTCTCTGGCAAGGCATTCCCTAGTCGAACTGATTGCACAGAGAAAGAAGAGTGGTAAAAGTTGGTACGGTGGGAAGGGACCATAAGGAGTAGAGTTTGGGATGAGCGAAGAGATAGGCTATGAGAGGAGTGGAGAAAATCAAATCGCTCTTTGAGGTAGGAGGGGGTAGCTGGATTGAACAGTATAATATATTAGAGAAGAAACAGTATGTGTGCATTCCGGCGGAGGCAAATCAGGAGCCACTTGATCTGCCTTTTTAGGGTTCTGTACCAAGGGTGCTAAACGGGACCCAATTACTAAAACTTCATTGTCCGTCTGTCTGTCACCAGGCTGTATCTCATGAACCGCGATAGCTAGGCAGTTAAAATTTTCACAGATGATGTATTTCTGTTGCTGCTATAACAACAAATACTAAAAACAGAATAAAGTAAATATTTAAGGGGGGCTCCCATACAACAAACGTGATTTTATGCCGTTTTTTCTCGATTTTTGTGTCTAATGTATAATGGTACGGAACTCTTCCTGTCCGACTCCGACTCGCACTTGGCCGGTTTTTTTTTTAGTTTTTCTCCACTACTAATACGGACCGAAGGCAGTGGCATAGTAACATAGTACATGGACTGGACATTCAGCAAACAGAATGTAAATTCTTTACGTTGAAATAAATTATTGATTTCTAATTTTCTGATTGAGCTATGCGCGAAATACAGAGACGTGGTCATATTTGCGTAAACCAAATATAAACCTTATACAGAAATTATGAAGGCGATTATACGGAAGGAAATGTAGTGACGCTATTCATAATCCGGCGCCACACGGAACATTTGGAATTTGGCAGTTAGACGATTGGAATCGCATTGGATTTGGTGCGCATAATTAGGCCACAGTGCACCGATTCAAGAATAAAGTTATTATTCTGTGGTTCATTGTATCCGCCGCCTTTTTGGGCAGCTGACCGCGCTGGCCGTAAAATTGCCGTGAATAAAAGAAAATATCATTGCGCATGATTAAAGAAAAAAAGGTTATTATTCTGTGGGTCATGGCATCCGCCGCCCTTTTGCTTTCTCCTCCATTCGTCACTCCATTTTCTTCCGTGGATGTCGTAGAAGGCGACTAAAAAAATCAATTACCAGGAGACGGACAGCAGCGTCTTCCTGAGATTCCAACCGCACACTGCGATCGCCAACCCGCCTGCCAAGCGTGGCGATTATGGCAAAACCCCTCATGGTTATGAAAACCACGAAGGAGGCCAATGTCCTGCAGTGGGCGTCAAATGGCTGATGATGGACTGTCAAATTCTATACTAACTTGACAGTTAGACGATTGGAATCACTCAGGATTTGGCGCGCGTAATATAGGGGAAATCTTTTTTTTACTGTCATGAAACAGCTATTTTCGGCCCGCGCGGTCAACTGTCAAACTATTTTCAGAAACGATGGCTCCTCCAGTATTTTTATACAGAATACGGAAAAGGAAAACGTAGTGACTATAACTTTTCCCATTGCACTATTTCACACCGATCGCTGTTAGTGTCACCTTATATTTTAAAGGAACTACGGAGAAGTCGGTAACATTAATAAGAGAGTGTTGGGAGCCTTATTTGTATTCAAAGGGTCTTTCAAGAGGTGGCATTTAGCTCGGCGACACGACGGTTGCCCCCCTAACCACTTTTCTATGTCCTTTACTTGGAGAAAACTTATAGAAAATGTGACTTTAACTCTTTTAGAATTGGGTCGCGGTTTACTTGTGGTTCTTGCTGATCTTTTGTTGGATCAACGTTGGTTAAGAATTTAAATTTGCGTCGATTTACAGTGTGTTTTGTTTTTGTGAATTTTTCTAATAGGAATTAAGGTAAACTTGTATAGGACATAAATAGCTGTTAGTTCGAAAACTAAAATGGCTCATAACACAAATACAGTCTATAATTTTTTACCATATTTAAAATATTAATAATAGTTTCAAATAAAAACTGAATTTGAACGGATATTTACTCGTCTTTCATTTAATTTTTCATTTTACAATTTTCCGACGTTTCGATACTTTTGCAAGTGCCGTGGTCTCGGTAGACTGAGGTGACAGGGTTAAATAATATTTACCGATTTCCTGTATTTTTGTAAATAAGTGTATGACGTTCATACGACCTTCTTACGTTCTTTTAACACGTGCAAAGTTTAATATTGTTTAATAAAAAACACGTTAAGATGTTAACATATCAGTATTCTGTAAAAAAACGACCCCTTCTACGTTTGCACAGATTAGGATTATTTTTAATTTGTTTGTTAAGATCATAGAATTAAGATGACGTGATTGCGGTTTCGTAGACGGGCATTACTTTTATCGCTTTAAAAATTTATTGAAGCAATAAATCGAAATAAATCCCGAATCGAAATGTACGGTCCAGGGCTTCAAAACTACCAATTTTCTCGAAAAAAAACGTAACGTAAAAACACAACTTTTTATATAATAATACCCGTTCTAAGATGGCTCTTATTGCTCTACGAACAGATATCTGAGGGGATCGCCAAAGGATTCTGGTGGTCATTAACCCTACAATGGTAAAAGAAATAGAACTGGTCGCGCGGATTACATATTATTATGTAGTCCGTTTTAGTTTCAAGTTCTTTTAAGAATTAAATAAATTTTTATGCTATTTTCTTTAGTAATATTTCTAGGAAACTTATCTACTATTCAATATAAACTGAAAAGAAACTCAAAATCTTAATAACATCTTTTAAAAATGAACAAAAACATAAACTTCTTAAAAATCGTCTTTGAATAATCAGTTTGGAGAATATGACATCAAAAATGAGTATTACTTATATTCATTCATTAAACATAAATTGCACACATGTCTAGAATGGTCTGGACAAATGTTTTTGCTGTATATATTGCAGCATCTTCGGGTGCTCTTATTAATGTCAATACGTAACAACACACTCAATAAATGTAAAAATATAGGTCGCGCGGATTACGTATGTAGACCGCGCGCTTTCACAACCTCTCCTGAAACAAAAACCCGTCCCCAATGCGCGAGCGCAACTTAGCGGGGGCGGGGACTATCGAGCCTAAAGTACATGGAGTCTGAGCTAACAAATTTGAACCGTCTGCGAAATATTCAGTTTTTTACCAACCTGGATTACATATGTAATCCGCGCGACCACGGCAGGGTTAAAGCATTAGCATTAATAGTTATGAAAAAATTAAATTACTTATTTAAAAAAAAAGTACGTTAACGTCCAGCACACAAACAGTTGCTTAAATTAATGTGTATGAAACGTAAACTTTTCCACTAAAAACGGGATTTTAAAGCACGCAACCGTCCAGAGTGCACAGAGTTTTTACATAAAAGCTGTGACGTCACTTGGTTTAACAAAAAATTGTGCGGACGTTACGTTTCCCGCTATTTTTCTCCATTAAACTTGGGCCAATGAGAGAGCGTCGCGTCTCGCCGTTCTCCAAACTTTGATAAAACTAAACTCAAAAGTTGGTTGTAATTTCATTTCAGTTTAATTAATTTACTCTTAATAGAAACTTTTGTTTTAAACAGATGGCATATTAAAAGCATCAAGTATTTAGAAAGAGAAAAGAATTGTTTGTAATTTGAGTAGAGCAATTCCAAAGAAGCGATTGAACGAGCAATATCTATACCGAACACCACTTGGAGTTATGTATAAAAAAATATTTATACTTATAGGTACTTAAAATCTGTAACGACATTTTTAGTTCGTGTAGTTCATTCTTGCTGAAATTAAAATATATAGTTGTACAGGGTTTTTGTAGATTAGGCAGTTTTTTTGGGCAATTATATCGACCCGTTCTTTACTGCTTATCCGATCCGAAGGTTTGATAGAACAAATCTCGTAATGTCCTTTTATATGTTTCATGTGCAATAAAGTATACACATTACACATCACATAAACTTACGCCTGTATCTCGAAAGGGTAGGCAGAGACCAGAGACCATGGTTTTCCACTTCCTATGACTCTAACAAACTTCAGGATCATACTATTATTATTATTATAAGGTATACAAAGTACAGTACCAAAAAGAAAATTGCTTCGAAGATTACACGTTTAACACTTTACGTTGCAGCTGCATATCAACAAAATAGTGAATTAACTTTGTAAAGTAATTTGGAATCGATTCAATTATCTGTAGCCCGCATAATCGGGAACTGAAAACCGCTCCAATATTTGAATGTCCGCCAAATGTCATCGGTAAACACTGGATGTGGCAGCGGTATGTTTATGCGGTTAACAGCTATTGGATAAGTAATACAGGATAACAGAAACTTTAGAAAATCGGCTAAGTAGGCTAATGGAGAATTTGCACAAAAATGTTTTAATCTCATCGGAGGGACCATCGGTAACCCCCTAAGTCGTGACCTTGAAAATAACAACGGTTTTCGACTGTCTTTTTCAACGTCAGGAGGAGGTTAGGAGGTTACCTTTATTTTTGAATCATTGTAAGTTACATTTTTATTTTATTTTCTGGCCCAGAAGCGGTTCGATTTTTGTTTCAAATAGGTATAAATAAGTATGTTACAGATTTTGAATTTTAATTGGTTCCTCGAGAAACAGGCTTTGCCTAGTTTGGGGATCTCTGGAAACTTTTGTATTTTTACCTAAGCTACGCACCGTACGATAAAGTAAGTCACCGCTGTAAATGTAACATAATATGTTTGAGCAATAAATAAATATTTTACGTTGACTTTTACTTTAATCATCATCATCAACCCATTATGTCCCCACCGAGGGGCACGGGTCTCTTCCCTGAGGAAGGTATAGGCCATACTCCACCACGGGGGCCAAGTCCGGATTGGTGGAGTGTAGACTAGTGGCTCGTCTACAGTCAGTAGTTGTCAAGACGCCCTAAGGCCTCTGACTTGGCTTAACGACTGCCATCTATCGACGGCAGCCGGCACCAACAGCTTAACGTGCCTTGCGAAGCACGGAACCGCTCGGAAAAGGCATAGACGGCGACCCATCCATGCACTGAACGCACCTAGTGTTTAAGATCACTCAGGCAGCCGGGGCTACGAGCAATCTCTCGTAGTTACTTTAATGGTGGTAGCTAATTTGAGATACATAAAGGTGGTTAAGACATCACCTCAATCTTCACATTTTTTTCTGCGAAGTTGAACGTTACTAAATAGATCTTACGTCCGCGTTTGTAAAGGCTAATGGTCTTATTTACATAAAGTAAATTCCAGTAAAACACTTTTGAGACGTAGTCACAGCTGAAACTCCTCCCATAAACCAGTTTTATTTACGTCAACAGTGTTTAGTAGAATCAACTTTTTATAATTACGACCGTAAAGTGTTAACTAAGTTATAGTAGCAATACCACTCGCTAACTGTGAAGGAAAACATCGTGAGGAAACCTGGGGGCCTGAGCTATTCACATACCTCAGCGCTTGAAATCGCCAATCTTCGGTGGGCACGCGTGGTGATTAAAGCCCATACTCTCTCCCTGAGAGAAGGCCTGTGCCCCACAGTGGGACGTATACAGGCTGCTTGTGTAAAGTGCTAACGATTGAACCCAGAGCCTATTTTGTCTTAATTAATTAAACTAAATATTACAGCATGGTTTGATAAAACTAATCAGTCGGCGAGTAGGTCACTAGCATAAATTGTTGAAATATACCGTTATCAAACATATTTCTAGTGATAAAAGCGCCATTGTATAATTGCACAATAACGCTCTACATGTTTACTATATCGCTGTATTTAAAAAAAAAGTTGGATCGAGTTGTTGATTTGTTGGAAAACCGTCTTTCTTGTTGATACATTTTTTTTGTGTATACGTCCCACTGCAGTGATCAGGCCTTCTCTCAAAGAAAGACTATGGGCTTAATTACCACGCGTGCCAACAGCAGATGGGCAATTTCAAACACTGAGGTATGTATGTGAAAACTTCAGAACTCAGGTTTCCTCTTTGTTCCTTCACAGTAAGCGAGTGGTTTTGCTACTAAGACTAAAGTAAAAATATTATTATCAAAATCAATATTTGTTCAGTAACAAAAATCAGCAAAAATTGGTCACCAGAATAAATAAATGGGCAGCAAAACGTGGTGAGTAAATAAATTTATCTGATCAGTTTTAAAATTATTTCTTCATCGGAATAAATAAACGAACGCATTGGTGACTTTGTGACCAATACCTTCACCAACGCAGAAGTCTGGAGGATTGCTGAACAAACACCGATAGAAAAGGAAATAAAGATGCCAAGGTGGCGTTGGATAGGACATACAATGAGGAGATCCGAAAACCACACTTCCAAAATTGCTCTGAAATGGTGCCCCACTGGAAAGAGAAAAAGAGGACGTCCTAAAACCACCTGGAGACGCTCAGTCCAACAGGAAGCAGTATTATCGGGACAAACATGGACGAAAACCTATTTAGAGGCTAAAAATTCCACCCATGCCGGGACTTGGACCCGCGACCTCTGGCTAACCGTTCCAGCGCTCTCCCAACTGAGCTAATGGGCAAGTGCAGGCATCAGCGAAATTTCGAGGCTCTTTACAAACTTCTCTGTATTACGTACAGGCAGCGACATCTGGCCGAAGCAATTTACATCACTTGCAGCCCCGAGCAACCCACTTTGCAGTTAGGTTTTTACATCGGAATGATATCGCTGTACCTACATGATTACATTCTTTTTGTTGCACTAACCCGTGCTGAAGAAAATATTAAAAACCTATTTAGAGGCTAAGAATTCCAACCGGGACCTCTGGCTAACCGTGCCAGTGCTCTTCCAACTGAGCTAATGGGCAACTGCAGGCATCAGCGAAATTTCGAGCCTCTTTACAAACTTCTCTGTATAATTTAGTCTCTAAATAGGTTTTTAAAATTGTCCTCAGAAGGGGTTACTGCAACAAAAAGAATATAAATATGGATGAGCTTGAATTAAAGGCGCAAAATCGACCGCTATGGAAATCTGTTTTGAGAATACTATGTCCCTTATGAGGGATAACAGCAGGAAATGATGATGATGAATTCGTTGTGAGCAAATAAATTTATTTGGTCAGTTTAACTATTTCCCTTTCGCTCATACAATATCGCCGTCTATAATGTGTAAGCGAGAGACATACACTTATGCAGTCCCTTTATTTAATTAACCGCTCTATTTTATATACACGTTAATATCTATTATACTATTTGCATCCCGCCCCGCGCGATAACAAATAATAGTTAGCCAGTTATAATATTTAATCAGCGATCGGCCACCGTTTGTTTGGCCTGTTAGGCCAGAACATACACTAGAGTTTCAACAAAAACAGTTACGGGCCAAACCGTTAAAAGCATATCCGGTGTGACAAAAAAAAAACACCTGAACGTATTAAAAGGTATAAAATAATACGGTCGCGTTTCATAACACTACAATTGATTATATAAGACAATTCAATGTTCATTGAGTAGCCGACTCTTCCTTTTCGTTAATCGGTGAATCGCCTTTGCAATGTACGTCGATTTGCCATAGTAGACCGTCCATTGTGGGCCATAGCAAAATTTGTCTGTTTTACTTGTAAAACCTTCCATTTCTATAGTAGGGGATTCTGTCACGACCTGCAGATGGATAGAAACTATAATGAAGATAATAATTTATAGTCAACACTTTCAGTCAACAGCACGCGATCATATACCAAGCAATCACTGCAGTTTTCACTAATTGTCAGCACAGTCGATCTGAATTCGACTCTATGCATTTAACATAAGAATGTTCTTTTAACAACGAGCAAAATGTAAAGATTTCTCAACTGCATTGTCTCCTTCATTTTCGGGTTCCGTACCCGAAGGGTAAGGGACCCTATTAATAAGACTCAACTGTCCGTCTGTCTTTCTGTCACCAGGCTCATGTCTCATGAACCTAGGGAATGCAATCCCGGGATACCGGGATCCCGCATACATTTTGCGGGACTAATCTCGGTTGGAAATTTTGCGGGATCCCGCTGGACTGGCGTAGATCACACGTGTTACGCGGCGGCGCGTGTTTGTCAATTTAAAATTATATAATTGTGACATTTAAAATTATGCTTCTCATGTTTAAATTAAATGATTATGTCAATTGTCAATTTATGTTCCTGATATTTATGTTGTGGTGTCAAGTCTTTCTATCTAAAAGTATTAGTGAACTATTTATAATTTACCAAAAAGCATGATAACGAGGTCGACAAGTTCTTTATTACGATTGATTTCAAAGGACTAAGTCCTCTGAACTTACCGTCCTTGGTTGTAAGCAAATACATGGATCCAGCGGGACTTACACGCTTCAGTCCCGCAAATACTTTGGATTGAAATTATCTTGCGCGATTGCATTCCCTACATGCACCGTGATAGCTAGACCGTTGAAATTTTCACAGATGATGTATTTTGGTTGCCGCTATAACAGGAAAGAAAAAACAGAATAAAATACATATTTAAGTGGGGCTCCCATACAAGAAACGTGATTTTTGTGACGTTTTTTGCTCGCTATTAATAACGGCAACAGGTAGACGCTTGAAATATTCAAATGTTGTATAGATAATGATACGAAACCCTTCGTGCGCAAGTCCCACTCGCACGTGGCCGGTTTTCCTCGCTTGTCTTTTAAAGAAGATACGTATAACGCGTTATCTTTATAAATGAACCAGTAGACTGGGCAAACGTTTAGCCATATTAATTAGCCTACGACCTACCGACCTACTAAATATATGCAAAATCATAAAAATCGTTGAAGCTGTTACGGAGGAGTTCGATAATAAATACTGTGACACGAGATTTTTATCTATTAGATTAAATAAAAAAACGCATTACACGTGTTTCAGATAGAGCCGCTAAACAGATACATACATGGACATCGCGCGTTATTTTTAAGGTCAAGACTGAGGAGGATAACATCAGCAGGAAAGTTAATTACATGGCTCAAGCGGCATAGCATGCCACATGTAACAGCAACCTTCAAAATATATCTCCACAGGTAGTAACTATTTGCACAAAAATGCATTATAAGACGAAATCGTGAATAAAAGTAGGAATTTTAAAATTGAGTCCTACTCGCTGCCGTCGGCCGGTGAGGAGCCTAGAAGGCAGGCAGCGTCACCCTGCTGAATAATACAATAATAACCTCCACAGTACACAATTTTAAAGTTCAGAGCGGCTCAATCGATAAAACGGAAAGAAATCCCTCGTAACGAGGCAACTTGCGGCGCCCCACGGCGGGCGCCAAACGAAGTCCCACCGAAATGTTCACCCCATTACCACGCTCTACCATAGACAACACGACAATGCGAATCGCGTGTTCTCATGTCAAAAGTCGCGACTTACCGGTACACTAATTGTCAAATTCTGTTATTTTAGCGCCACAAAACGCGTGACTCGTGCCATCGTACTATTGCATGCATAGTACGAAGGCACGAGTACTGGGAAGTCGTAAGTCATAGGTACATGCTCGCACTGGAAATCGAACCTGGGTCTCTCGCTTCCGAGCCCAATGTTCTACCCACTAGGCTATCACCGCTTGTCCTTAATTAATTTTCTTAAAAGAGTTATGCATCGTATTCACAACAGAGATCTACACTAGTAACATAATATTTTAAAGAAAGTTGGGACGTAGAAGGCCATCTCAGACGCATCCGGTTAAAAAACCATCTTTTACCAATGCGTTTCATTAAACTAGATTAAACTACATAGTTAATTATCACAATCTACATTGTGGAGCCGAATAGAACAATTAGTCTTACTAGGTACTTGTTAATGTGTGGTTTTATCGGCTATGCCATGTACATCGGATTGTCATAGTAAATCATGAATTGAAGACTGCGGGCATATACTTTGGAACGAGAGGAATTCTAGGAAGGTCAGGGCAGGACTGTTTTTATACCACACACCCACTCAGAATGTGTCTCATTGCTCGTTCATAAACGGGTTACAAACTTCGTCATTTCTCCCTTATAAATGTGCGGCGGGAAAAGTTATATGAAACTTCATTCCTGCCCTCCGTAGCAGGCAGGAATGTTGTATGAAAATCCATCCTGCCCTGCTAGCGTCCTTTTGTTTTTTAGCAGCGACGTTAAAGAAAAATACAAACGTCAAAAAGGTTTTGAAAAAAGATGGGAATTATTTTTTGTACTCGATTTTCAATGAAAGGAGGCTCGCAACTTTTTTCTGCACTACGAAAAAAAACAAGCGCGGCAATAGGGATGGCAACACGAAACTAATTACAGATGGCGCCACTGAGATTTGCCCCATATGTTTGTTTTGTTTTATAAGTGTTGCTTATTTTCGGATTTTTTTCATGGAAAGTCAACATAAAAACGTCATGAAATGCTTTCCACTAAAAACGGAAAGCTATAATTTATACCAAAACTGAAAAAGCAAAGTGTTGTAAACCGCAAAAGGAATACGGACTGTAATACAAAGGTAACATCAAAAATATTTTTTAAACATTTCTTGCAGAAATAATCGCATAACTTTAATTAAATACCTCTTTACTGGCTGATTCGTTGATTATAAAGTGTGAAATGTTAAATTTACTTAAGAAAGTTACTCAGAAACATCGAAAATCGATGTAAAATCGATATGTACCATATAAACTTACCCACAATGACTTTGTGGGTAAGTTTATATGGTACATATAAAGTCATACTATTTCTACATGAACTCTCTCAATTTTATTCTAGTTTGGAGACGAAGGAGCTCTATGAGCGTAAAATGATGTTGCGGGACTACTACTTGAAGGTTCCTATTACCAACAACTAAATTAATCTACTAGAAGTATTGGTATCTATTCAGACCTGCCCAGTTCAATGCTATGGGCTAGCTCTGGGTTATTAAGTGCTGCTGCTTACCTATTTTGAGATACGAGCTTAGGCCCAAAGAAATGCGTGTTACAATGTATGATTAAGATTTTATTGAATAAAATCGATGTTTACAAATACCCAGGAACATTGTTTTACTTCATTTACAATTGCAGCAATAATAGCTGGCCTTACATTTGCTAAATGGGTTGAACTATGATATCAAGGCTTGCATTTCTCGTTTTTAGTTAGTTTTAGGTTTAACAGTCTAAGCACCTACCTTAACACTGGCTCCGTTTTTAACCGACTTCAAAAAAGGAGGAGGTTATCAATTCGACGCGTATATATATATTTTAATTTGGCTATGTTCCTTCCTCCATAACTCCGTCAAATCTTAACCGATTTCGAAAATTCTTTTTTTGTTTGAACAGGTATAGGAGATGGAGAACGGAACTCTCCAATGGACAGCAGTAAATAAGCCCTATTGGGGCCCATCCTTTAGTAATATCCGTATGTTTCATAAAATAGCGTAAAAGTAGTCCCAAGTTAATTTGGTGATGTTCTGGTGAAGACTTTTGTAGATGGAAATTTAGAACATCAAATTTTAAAGCAACGAATTAAGTAGTTAGGGTAAATTATGGTTATAAGGGACTTATTTATTTTTCTCCCGCTCCCCCACTAAAAATTTAAAAATAATTTTTTTAAATAAAAAATAGAAACCGACTTCGAAATACTACAGCACTAAAAAGTTAGAAATAATTTAAATAATTAGAAGTAGAAGTATTTATACATGTAGGTATTGTAGAAGTATAATTTGTAGTCGGTGCCCAGTTTCAAGACCAGCACATATATTTTGAGCACCGGCTCCAAATTATACTTCTACAATACCTACATGTGTAAATATTTCTACTTGTAATTATTTCTAACTTTTTAGTGCTGTAGTGTTTCGAAGTCGGTTTTTCTTTTTTATTTAAAATTTTTTTTAATGAGTGTGAAAGATGCGGACCTGAAAACAGACAAGAATGATAAAATATAACTTATTTATAACTTATTTCATTAGTATTATTTGTATTTACCTGCATAGAAATATTTTCTTTGGTATTTGTTTACTAGAATCATATTCTATAAACTTCTTGATAATCGATTTACTTTCTCCAAATGGTTTAGGAGCCATCGTTTTTATATTGCAAACTGAGCAGTAAATGCGCACGCACTGATTTTTCTGAAAAAAGACACTACACATTGTATCTCTGGGGTTTATATTGTGCTTTTCCCATACAAATAGTCGAGAAAACGGGACCTCCTCCATTTTAAATTTTTTGACAGTTGCCACCCCCATTTGTTTCGTTTTATTAACCCGCCATTGGTGACGTGAATTTGACTTACATTGTTGGTGATCCCGGTCTCACGCACCGGGGTTTTTGACTACGATTTATTCTGCAATTTACGGTTTATGCTACTTTTCATTGGCAAGGTTATAAAATTTGGTCTTTAATTGAGAATAAAACGTAAGTATTTCATAAAACAAATATCTTTTATGAAATATGCCAGAAATTCTAAGGTATTTTAACAATGTGTTTTTAAACTCAAAAAATAGCTATAATCTTAGTTATTTAACACTAAAATCAAGCTTTGTCAGTCTTGTGACATTGGAAACATAAAATAAAATGACATAAATGGTAATACTTATAACAAAAAAATCTAATAAAATATTCAAATCACTCATCTTCAACAGCGAAACAGCCAGCAACGCCCAGCAACGCACGCGACGCTGTTGCGCGATAGACTGGCGGTAGGTGGCGTGCAATTAGGCAGCTACTCGAAACCACAGTGTAATTCGATGAACGGTGACAAATATATTTGATTTCTTTTAACTACCCGGTCTCACAGACGAGAGGTCACCGATGGCGGGTTAAATTTAGTTTTTTACTAAATTGATAATTTATTAGTACGCTTTTAATTATTCTTAATAATTTTATTTTTCTATTAGGTGTACTGTAGCAAAAAAAAGCACTATGTATCACTCGGGAGAAAGTTTTATTTCTGTTCTCGAGTTTCCTTTAAGCGCTCCGCTGCGCATCGGGCTTAAACATACTCTCGAACAGAAATAGTTTTCTCCCCTCGGTGATAATGTACTATTCCATTCGCGGGTAGATATAAGTTTGAAGTTAGCCAACGGGCAGCTAGTTACATTTCGCAGGCTCGAGAGTCCTACAAGTAACCAGAGTGGGTATAAGTGGGGCAAACATCATTACTTACCCACAACTCTTGAATGAAGCACGCTAAAATACACGTTTTTTTTTTTTTATTATGGCTCCGCGCGGTTTATGCCTACGCCACTGTCAAGTATTTGTATAACTTGGATAAAAGCAGGGAAACGGAACTTATTTTACAAAAGAAAAGCCGGCCAAGTACGTGTCGGGCCACGCGCAGTGTAGGGTCCCGCAGGAAGAGATTTTCTGCTTTACAGAACTAACAACTTCATTAAAGTAGTTTCAATGGATTTTGTACGAATTTTTCCTTTTATAAATTGGTCGCCGAGTACTCGTTATCTTGTAAACCCTACTTAGCCGTTATAGTTTTCCTTCATGTTCATTATATGGTAGTAATCCTCCATTTCTTTACGTTTCTACAATCAACCGTTTAGCCACGAGGGGGGGGGGGACGCCCTGCTCGGACAAAAATTGCGCTTAATATTTCGGAAACGGAACCTGAAATCTTCAGCGTTCTAGTATTAATCGTCTCTGAGCTAGGCCACGGACAGACAGACGGACGTCGACTACGGAACCCTAAAAAGAGCTGAATTTGGAAAACGGTATTAGAATCCGCTGTTAATAATATTGGGAAAGAAAATAACAAATACAATAAAAAAACATTGAATCTTTCAGTTGAAAGGACGCTTTGTGCCAGCTCCGTCGACAGTAAGGAGGTTTCAAATTTGGTTTCTAGAAGTAATGAGTTTCTCGGTTAAAATAGTATGCATAAACAGGCAATTATGCAGTAGAAGTAGTTATGTAAAAAGTATGAGACGCCAAACTAAGGCGAAATAAACCTAAAAACCTAAAACTTGATCAGAGTCTAAATCGCAATCTAAACATACCTACATATTGAATAGAAAAATAGTACTTAGGAACTACAGCGTAGGAATGGACACTTTTACTATCTAGTGTAATAACTAATACACCATAAATACAATAAAAAGACGTAAGTAGTAACTAACATGCCGATTAATTTATATACCTACGTTACTAGCTGACCCGGCAACGTTGTTTTGCCATATTAATTAGCCTACGACCTATTCTCAGACCTACCAATATTACACAAAGAAATTCATAAAAATCGGTGAAGCCGTTTCGGACTAGTTCGATAACAAACACTGTGACACGAGATTTTTATGTATCCTATCCTACTTCCTACTATTTATAAAGTTTGTGAAGATGTTTGGAAATTTGTTACTCAATCACGCAATAAGGCTGAACGGAGTTACATGAAACTTGGCACACAGATAGACAAAGATCCTAATTGAGACATAGGATACATGATATCCCGGTAATGCGTTCCCGTGGGATAATATTTTATTGTTACCGTAGTTAACCTTTTTTCACGTCAATCTCTTAAAATATTTATTTATTGCGTTGCCATGGTAACAACTAACAAGAATCGTATCACAGACTATATAGAGATAAATCGTATAAACGACGAAGGCGTGACGGCGGGATGAAGTCCGCCGGGACAGCTAGTTAGATTATAATTATTGATTACTTTATTTATAGTATTAACTCCTGAACTGCCCTCGCGGAACGCAACGTATAGGTGGCCCATACTAAGTTGGACACAGATCTGTGTCGCGGCAGACGAGTGGTTAAGCATTTTAATTTATTACTTTAATCGCGATTAGCTACGTGAAACAAACTGATTGGGTGATTGATTAGACAAGTTTATTGTAAAACTACGTGTGACTAACGCGAATCATTAAAATAATTAGTCGCCTAAATACGTAAATACGAGGCAGAGTATGGGATTAATGATGATTGATGAAGGTATGTGAGCACCTCGGACACTGGTTTCCTCACGATATTTGCCTTCAATGTTAGCGAATGGTACTGTAACTTCACAAGTGTACGTTAGTTAGAAAACAAAGTGATTGGGTAGATGCCGCGAGTCGAATCCACGACCTCTCGAAACAGTAAAAGTTATATACTAAGTAAATTAATCTCCAGCAGGGCCGCGTCTAAGGCTACCCCATTCATGGTTTATTATGGCAATTCGATTTACATTGCGTACTTGTCCGATTGTGGGTTAATTGGGTATGCTATGTACATCGAATTTCATAGCAAGCCGTGAGTTATAGTTCTATAGGCCCAGGCTGTCGCGACCGTCCGCTCTACAACCATGTTTTTTTATGTACGTAGCCTCCCACTGTAAGTCCCACTGTTGGGCACAGGCCTTAAGGTATGTGCTTAATTACAACGCGTGCCCACCGCGGATTGGCAATTCCAAGCACTGAGGTCTACAGCCTCTACAATAAACAAATACATACCATTATATTTTTACCCGCCTATTGAGTTGCTGTCAATCACATACAAATCTGAAAAAATAAAGAAAAAACACTGTGATTTTCATTGTTTACCTCAAGAACGTATTCGTAAATGAAAATAAACTAGCGTACACAAATGAATGAAACAGGACAGCAGGTCAGGGCCTTTACATTTTTGTTGCAAAGTCACCCGTAACATAACAGCGTAGAGTGCACGCTTGCGTAGATATTCTGTCGACTGTACAGTGCCACATTTATTTATAAAAATAACAGAAGCATGTCGATAGTTGCCTCTTTCGTAATGTACTTAGTAGTTGTCAGTCGACAGCAGTTCGAACGTAACACGCATAACGCAATTGCTTAAAATGCACGCATTTGTTTTAAATCGGTTGAGGGGTGATTCTATACATTTCTAATCATCATCTACCGCACGACATTTAATTTTAATCAAAAAATTTGCTTAATTCGCGAAATAAAACAACGTATTCAATACAAAATATCAGATGTCAGCGAAAAAGTTTTTGTTTTTTCGCAAACGCAGAAAACTTGTAAAATTAATTCAGTATACTGAGTAGAATTACAGCTCACTTGGTTTAATAATAGGGGTTAAAGTATGAAATTGCCGTTTTATTGCAATAGGTTCTTTGAATTGACATAGAATCTTCATGGTTTGAGGTTTTCGAATGAAACTTTTTTCAAATGGTTTCTATGATGTTCTTTTTTTAAAAAATGTGAAACATTTGAATAACGACTTTCAATTGTTTTTGTTATTCAATTTTGACAAGAAAGATGGATACTGCGAAAATTCGAGTGATTTTTGAATACGAGTTCCGACGCGGAACTAACGCGGCAGAAACAGCCCGCAATATCAATGCTGCGTTTGGAGAGGGGTCTACTAATGAACGCACCGTGCGATTTTGGTTTAAACGCTTTCGTGATGGAAATTTCGACTTAAAGAACGAGCCACGAGGAAGACCGCCCACACAGGTGAATAACGATGAATTAAGAGAGATAGTGGAAGCCGACCCTAGTCAAACTACCCAGGAATTAGCGGCATGGTTTAACGTTACCTTACCCACAATATTGACTCACTTGCGTCAAATCAATAAAATAAAAAAATACGAAAAATGGATGCCTCATGATTTGACTGAATTTTCGCAGTATCCATCTTCCTTGTCTAAATTGAATAACAAAAACAATTGAAAGTCGTTATTCAAATGTTTCACATTTTTTAAAAAAAGAACATCACAGAAACCATTTGAAAAAAGTTTCATTCGAAAACCTCAAACCATGAAGATTCTATGTCAATTCAAAGAACCTATTGCAATAAAACGGCAATTTCATACTTTAACCCCTAATATTTACAAATCAACATGTCGTGCAAACTCAAAACGTTTTTATTCAAAGTAACACAGAAAATGCGACTTAAACGTTACTAGTTAATCTAGGTGTCTATTTCAAAATGTAGATAATTTTGGAGGAAGAATGGAGAAAAAAAATCTGCCGAAAATATGTAGAAAAAACGGTTGATATGAAAATCGTACGAGTATTTATTCGACACCATTTTCCGATTTGTATCTGTATATTTTTGCCTTCACGCACAGCGCCAATAATGTTTATACAGTCTGTGGGAACATTAACGGTTTTTTAGCCCGAATAATGGAGCAGAAGAAATAACAAAGCATGAAAAGAACTCTTTGAATGAACGACGCATTTTTCACAAATATTGTCTCGAAGGCCTGAGAATACGCAGTTTCTATTCAGAGAATTCGCAACGAACATAGCTCAAAGAAAAACCGGCCAAGTGCGAGTCGGACTAGCGCACCGACGGTTCGGTCCCACCATAAATACACAACCTGATTTCTAGGTGGTTAAATAAAAAAAAATAGTTGAGAAATCTTGTTTCGAGTTGAGAAAACTTGATTAAAAAAATGCGCGAACAATTAATACCGCCTTTCCGTCTAACAGAACAATGCACCGCTCTGGATGGCTACTAATGGTTCTAATAGAGTCGAGTTTGTGTCGAGATATTTTTGAAAAGTGCGAATACACTAAGTTTGGAGTTTTTTTGTCCGTTTTTTCTCCAAATGATCTAGATTTTGATACGGACACCTAGTTTTTCTTGTAACGTTCAATAAGTCACAGTTTCTGTGTTACTTTGAATAACATTTTTTGACTTTGACTTGACTATAAAACCAAACTAGCGTATTCGATAGCTATTGTCAGGCACGTTCATTTTGCAGTCTTAGGCGTTCTCTCAGAAAGAGATAACTTCACATAACTTAGAAAACAAAGTCGCTTGTAACATACATTTGTATGTAACATTTGTACGTTACTTTGCGGAAATCCATAATAGCATTAAAATGTGAAAATTACTTTGCTAAATTCCGCCAAAATCCCACAAGCACCATGCGCTTAGTCCACGGACACCAATACTTGTGTGAAAAATGCGTGCATAGAGGGAGGGCCATGCATTAAGTAACCGCATGGTGCTTGTAGGATTTTGTCGGAATTTAGCAAAGTAATTTGCTCATTTTAATGCTATTATTATTATTAATTCTTTATTGCACAAAGACAGTGTACAAAAGGTGGATTACGTACATTTGAGAATTTGTAGTAGCAATACTACTCGCTAACGGTGAAGTAAACTATCGTGAGGAAATCCGAGTTTCTGAGGTGTTCACATACCTCAGGGCTTCAAATTGCCAATCCTCAGTGGGCATGCGTGGTAAATTAATAATTAAGCCCATAATCTCTCTCTGAAAGAAGGCCTGCGCCCTGCAGTACGACGTATACAGGGTGTAGCGTTGCGACATGCGCTTCCGCGCATCGGCCAAGTAATTAGGCCACACGTGTAAATTTGGAATAACGCTTAGCCAGTAAGTTAGAACATAGCAACTTTTAAATATATAATAATTTTTAAGGCATTCAATACGTGTATTGGTACCATTGTCCAAGAAACATGTGTTCTGATTGACTTCACCCCCGACTGACCCCTAAAACCAGAGCGCCTACTCCACTTTCCACGTGGCGCCTCATACCAGGCCAAACCAAACCGAACATAGAGAAGAAAAATAACATTGAAAAATTGAAGAAACGAAGCGAAAAACATAACATGAAGATAAAAAATTCGAGCGAGGAAAATAAAGAATCAAAATCAAGAAAGAAGAACCAATAGCAAAAAAGAAGAACCCATTGTCAAGCAGAAAGAAGACAAAAATTCAAAGATAAATTTCAAAACAAAAGAAGAAAACACCTTAGAAGAGGAAAAATATCAAGAAAAAACCGCCTAACCACCAAAACTCATAAAGAAAACGATGTGCCAGGAGAAAGAAGAAAAGTTTGAGCTATGTCCAGGGTATAGCCCGGCCAACGGAGTCCAGGGTATAGCCCGGCCCACGGAGGAGTCCAGGGTATAGCCCAGCCCACCCAGCGCAGACGATGAGATGAGTTCCAGCCTCCGCGTCCCGCCCCGCCGCCGCCCTCAGCGAGCTGTCGCCGCCGCCCGGTTCTGTCTTTGCCTCAACCATAAGTAACTACACTCTACATCAAGTAAGCCGCTTATTATATTGGTCATTTATAGATATTTTTATTGTAGTTTTTTTTGTATATTGCATAACCTGTCTGTAATGTCTGAAATAACTGAACTAGAAATAATTTTTGAAAAATTAGTATAGATCAAAACCTATCTAATTAAAGTAGATCCAACTAGAAGGCAATATTCCGAGGCAGCCCAGCAAAAATTCAATGAGAATTTGCAATTGTACAGTCGTTTGGAGTCTATTTCGCCTTCAGTAAGAGCTAAAATCGAAGAAGGATTTTTTCAAGACAAAGAGATTCGTACAGTAAATCAGTCAATCGGCGATATTCAACAAATTTATCGCTATAGCTTGTGTGTAACCGAAGAGGTAGGTCATCCTAAAGGTGTTAAATAAGCAGAAAGAAACATCAAAAATGGCGTCGGAAAATTTTCACATGAAACGGCAATCGCCCTTTTACCCAGGAGCAGGTCACTAACCAGTTGATAGATACCATCTAGTTATACAACTCTATGCTCAATGATGCTGCTAGGAAACCACTTATAGTTTGTTCTAAAAACGCGTCTATCTGCAAATGCGAAACTCAGACTTAGGACGAGTTATGAGTCAGTAGAGTCAATGTTAAGAGATATGCGCAGGCGCACACTATTAATTCAAAAGAAATCAGCTGTCGCGCTCAAGTCTCAGATTTTTGCCGTCACGCAAGGTCGTAGGTCGATAGACAAGTACGGCTCCGAGTTAGAGCAACTGTTAGTCAAATTGACCCTAGCTCAGTCAGACGGGAACGACCAAAAATATGACGTCCTCCGTCCACTGAATGAAAAAATAGCTATCAAACGCTTCGCCGACGGTTTGAATAACTCCCGTCTAAGCACAATAATTGCTTCACGCCAATTTAGCTCGCTTCCGGAAGCCATCCAAGCCGCAGTTGACGAAAATTCGTTAACTCTAAGCGAAGAACCTACTATGCACTTCAACAGCAACCATGGGACAATACGGGGTGCGCCTACTCCGCTCTCCACAAGGGCGACCCACGGCTATGCCACCTGTTGGGGGTTAATATCTTGAATATGGAAAGTACCTTGAAGGATCAACACCAACATCCCCCAATATCTCAAGTCTCTATTTGCCTTCTTATCCTGCACACATAGCAGAGAACTCCATTCCTCACAAAATCTTCTTCTTTGTACCCCCTCTCACCACTCTGGTTACGTCTCTAGCTCTTTCTGCGTCTCTGCCATTCGTCTTTGGAACGCCCTCCCTGATAATATCCGTAAAGCCCCCTCTCGGAATTCTTTCAAAGCCCTTGTCCGGGAACACTTCCTCGAGAAGTGCTGCTCCAAGCTTAGCCCCTCTTCATAATAAGGGTCTTTCAGTTGTATGTCCTCTACTATTAATCACACTTTTTTTATTGTATGTATGGTAAATTATATGTATTCCCCTGACCCCTTATAGTGTGTAGATGTAATATGTATTTTTAGTAGTAATAGGGGTTAAAGTATGAAATTGCCGTTTTATTGCAATAGGTTCTTTGAATTGACATAGAATCTTCATGGTTTGAGGTTTTCGAATGAAACTTTTTTCAAATGGTTTCTATGATGTTCTTTTTTTAAAAATGTGAAACATTTGAATATCGACTTTCAATTGTTTTTGTTATTCAAATTAGACAAGAAAGATGGATACTGCGAAAATTCGAGTGATTTTTGAATACGAGTTCCAACGCGGAACTAACGCGGCAGAAACAGCCCGCAATATCAATGCTGCGTTTGGAGAGGGGTCTACTAATGAACGCACCGTGCGATTTTGGTTTAAACGCTTTCGTGATGGAAATTTCGACTTAAAGAACGAGCCACGAGGAAGACCGCCTACACAGGTGAATAACGATGAATTAAGAGAGATAGTGGAAGCCGACCCTAGTCAAACTACCCAGGAATTAGCGGCATGGTTTAACGTTACCTTACCCACAATATTGACTCACTTGCGTCAAATCAATAAAATAAAAAAAATACGAAAAATGGGTGCCTCATGATTTGACTGATCTGCAGAAAGAAACGCGTGTTGAAACTTGTGTTGCCTTGTTGATATTCAATATTCGATATTCAAATGTTTTACATTTTTTAAAAAAAGAACATCATAGAAACCATTTGAAAAAAGTTTTATTCGAAAACCTCAAACCATGAAGATTCTATGCCAATTCAAAGAACCTATTGCAATAAAACGGCAATTTCATACTTTAACCCCTAATATATAGGCTTATTGTATTTTAATATATATTGTATTATCGGTATATGTAAGTCTATATTTATGTGTAAGTTTATTTAATTACACTTTATAAAAGTATATAACTTTTCATTTTTAGGGTTCCGTACCTCAAAAGGAAAAAACGGAACCCTTATAGGGTCACTTTGTTGTCCGTCTGTCCGTCCGTCCGTCCGTCTGTCAAGACCCTTTTTCTCAGGAACGCGTGGAGGTATGAAGCTGAAATTTATATCAATTACTCAGGTCTACTGTCCCTTGAAGTTGTGAAAAAATCAAACTTCTAAGCCAACGCAATCAAAAGATACAGCCGTTTATGCCGCAAATTTTCGACACTTGCAAGGGAATCAAAACCTACAGGGTGCTTCCCGTGAACTCAGAATCTTGAAATTTGGTACGAAGCAACGTCTTATAGCATAGATAAAGGAAAAATTACGAAAACCATAAATTTTTAGTTACATCACATAATATATATTTTTTTAATAATTTTAAACTTACTACCCATTTCCTCATAAACGCGTAGAGGTATTAAATTGAAATTCATACCAAATACTCAGGTCTATAATACCTTTAAGCTGTAACAAAATCTAACTTTTATGTCAACGCAATCAAAAGAAACAGCAATTTAAGCTGCATATTTTGAAACTCGCAAGTACTCGCAAGGGAATCAAAACCTAAAGGGTACTTCCAGTCGACCTAGAATCTTGAAATTTGGCATGAAGCAACGTTTTATAGCACACATAAAGGAAAAATTCCGAAAACCTTAAATTTTTAGTTACATTACAAAATATATATTTTTTAATAAATATAAACTTATTACTTTTTTCCTCATGAACGCGTAGAGCTATCAAGTTGAAATTCATATCAAATACTTAGATCTAATTGCCTTTAACCCGTGAAAAAATGTTGTTGACATTGCAGGTTTGTACGGAACCCTCGGTGCGCGAGTCCGACTCGCACTTGGCCGGTTTTTTTTGCATGCCTACCAACTCTTCCTTACCTCCTGCGGTTGACTGGTAGAAAATACTTATGGCATTAAGTCCGCCGCATTGTACGATTTTTTAAGTGCAATAAAAGTATCAATAAATAAATAAATATTATCGATGGAAGATTTTACTTAAAGCAGAAGACATTATTTTAATATAAAAAACAATTTAAATTACATTCATAGATTTTTAAATAATTACGTGGTTGAACCGGGAATCGATACTGCTACACGAGAAAAAAAATGACCCTGTAGCTTTATCATACCCATCGAAAGGCTTCATCATCAGGATTATTTTTAGCTAAATAACATAGTGTCAGAAATAAGGAGAAGAAGGAAGGAAGAAGGAAGACCATGAATTTGATGATGAAATTTGGTTCAGAAAAATGAAAAGCTGATGTAAAAATATTAGTTTACAAGAACAAGTATTTGAAAGTGTCCACGAGCTACAAGCAGAACTTAGACGTATTATTCTAAATATCCACCACAACACGGTCAAAAAATCGACAGGTAGCAAAATAATCAAAGGAGTGCGACTATGTATTCAACGGAATAGGACTTATTTTGAGCATTTGATAAATTAAATTGATTAATTTTGAATTCAAAATGATAAAATTCATGGTCTTCATGGTCGTCATTCATGACACTGTTATTTAGTAAAAAATTATCTTTATGATGAAGCCTTTCGATCGGTATGATAAAGCTACAGGGTATTTTTTGTTCTTGTGTAGCGGGTTCGATTCCCGGTTCAACCACGTAATTATTTAAAATTCTATGAATGCAGTTTGAATTGCTTTTTAAATTAAAATAATGTCTTCTTTCAGTAAAATGTTTTATCTACAACCCTTATTAATTACCCTTACCTTTTGGGTACGATGTACCCAAAAGATAAGGGTAATTACTAAGACTCTGCAGTCCGTCCGTCCGTCACCAGGCTGTATGATGAACCGTGTTAGTTAGACAATTGGAAATTTTCACAGATGATGTATTTATGTTGCCGCTATAGCAACAAATACTAAAAACAGCATAAAATAAATATTTAAGGGGGGCTCCCATACAACAAACGTGTTTTTTTTTTTCGTTTTTTGTTCGATATTAATAACGGCAACAGGTAGACGATTGAAATATTCAAATGTTATATAGATAATGGTACGGAACCCTTCGTGCGTGAGTCCGACTCGCACTTGGCCGGTTTTTAGAAATATTGATTCCTATTTCGTATCGAGTTAATACGTTACGTGCTTCCGAAACCCTAAAAAAACCGTACAAAATATACAGGAGGTATTTGAACATCATTAATATGAAACACAAATATCTTATAGAGAGAAGAGGGTTTGATAAATTGTACGCTCTTACGTCAAAATTAATGAGGCTCATATCTTTTAGGCCATAATATCGTCCTTTATTAATTGCGGGATTTTCAGAGTAAGATGTTAAGAGAACCATTTAACAACTGTGTCCAATTATAACGTGATTGTTAGAGTAGTTTTTATTCCTTTTGAAGTACGCGCACTTTCACGTGCAGACCAATTAGATTGATGGTATAGGTACAATATTAAATGCAGTTTTTCAGATTGTAAAAGAACATTTTACACGATTTACATGCCCGCTGAAGCTGTAGTAGCAATACCGCTCGCTAACCTTGAAGAAAAACATCGTGAGGAAGGAGGTGTTGACATACCTCAGTGCTCGAAATTGCCAATCCGTGGTTGGCACGCGTGGTAATTGAGCCCATATTCTCTCTCTAAGAGAAGGAATGTGCCCTGCAGTGGGCTACATAAAAAAAAAACCGGAGAAGTGCGAGTCAGACTCGCCCACCGAGGGTTCTGTACAAATTTGTAGGCACTTACATATTACAAATAGTTCAAGAATCGAGTCTCGCAGTTTTTTCCGAATTTCGAAGACTATTTTTTAATGATTTAATTACAAATGTATAGTTTTCAGATTGTTCACTGTACTTGTAGAACAAAACGATATTACTTGCCAAATTTCATAGTTGTTGGTCAATAAAAAGTATCCTATAAATTTGATTCCCTTGAGTGTCGAAACACACGTTTTTTGCGGCATAAACGGCCGTATTTTTTTTATGTTAACTAAGAAATTTGATATTTTCACAGCTTCAAGGAACTGTATACCTGAGTATATGGTTTTAATTTCAACTCGATACTTCTACGCGCTCCCGAGATAAATGGTCTTGACAGACAGACAGACGGTCGGACGGACGGACAACAAAGTGATCCTATAAGTTCTGTGTTTTCCTTTTGAGGTAAGGAACCCTAAAAAACTTGCCATTTGTTTGGATAGCTATAGATTAATATTGCCAATTTACTTAATAAGCGTATAAACATAGAGCAAACTAACTATGCCTGCTCGGTATATCAGCAACAGCTATGTATCAAGTTAAAGATTATTTGAGAAACGTTGGTCAGAGCGGAGATTATTCGATTCCTTCTTCCTCGCTACAGACTCGACTCAAATTCGTTGACTGTTTGAACAAACGATCCTTTGCGTAGATTTTTATTTTTTTATTCTGAATTAAGTATCCTCTAATCAAATTGTAAAGATAATTTTTGAGGTAACTTTTGCGAATCTACTTTTGTTAATGTAAAAGAGGAATGATGTTTTTATAAATAAGACCGTTACTTTTGGAGTACCTAATAAACGTAAATTTATTTAAAACGCGAGTTCTCTTGCGTGCCGGTTAAGCTGTAATATGTCTTAATAAATCGACAGTGTTATTGTATTTTATTGTATTTACCCATAGTCTGTTATACGGACATGCCAGCGACAGGGTCACAAGCCAAATTCAATTCTATTCAACGATAACAAAGGTTCAAAGAATAAAAGTTTGATCGGCTACCGTGTTTGCACGTAAAGCCAATGGCCGCGTGTGAAATTGCAAGTGTCTGACATATTTCGAACTACTGTAGAAAAACAAACTACCTATCTAATAAAATAAAAATAAACCTACTACAGTTAAAAAGAGAAAACTAAACGGCCTCATTACCAATTTAATTGCAATTTCTTACAAACAAGAAAACTTATGTTGGTTAAATCTTTGACGGAAAAAGGACGGTCCCGTGCAGGCCAAAACTTTAACAAAACGTTACAACACGTACATTTTGGGCACCGACTCCAAAATATATTTCTACAATACCTACATCGAATCGTATCTTTTCTTTTGTCAATGCTGTTTCTGTAACATTTTTTTCCGGTATACAATAAAGAAGATTCTTATCTTATCTTATCGATTTTAAGGGTCATATTCATTTAAATTATTTTTCTGTTTTTAGTGCTGTAGTGTTTTTAAGTCGGTTTTTATTTTTATTAAAAAAAACTATTTCACTGCTTTTGTTAATATCACTACGACTCCGCCAAATTGTCTTTTCCGAAAACAAATGCACGAGTCTCTATAAAAACACCCAAATCGCTTCAAGTGTGCCTTTGAAATTTGAAGAATCCCCTCGATTTCTCCAGGATCCTATCATCAGATCCTGACTTGGTGGCTATGGGACTACATGTGAAGTCTACCTTTTAAAAAAAATGTTTTTCCAAATCGGTCCACTCGTCTTCGAGTAATCGGGGAACATGCAAAGAAAAATAAATATTGAGACGAATCGAGAGCCTCCTTTTTTTGAAGCCAGTTAAAAAAACCGGCCAAGTGCGAGTCGGACTCGCGCACCGAGGGTTCCGTACAAACCTGCAAGGTTTACAAAGTTCGTTCATTACGACAATCGAGTCATAACTATGGTATTTTTATTGCAAAACATGAGGAAAAAAGTAATAAGTTTATATTTATTAAAAAATATATATTTTGTAATGTAACTAAAAATTTAAGGTTTTCGGAATTTTTCCTTTATGTGTGCTATAAAACGTTGCTTCATGCCAAATTTCAAGATTCTAGGTCGACTGGAAGTACCCTTTAGGTTTTGATTCCCTTGCGAGTACTTGCGAGTTTCAAAATATGCAGCTTAAATTGCTGTTTCTTTTGATTGCGTTGACATAGAAGTTAGATTTTGTTACAGCTTAAAGGTATTATAGACCTGAGTATTTGGTATGAATTTCAATTTAATACCTCTACGCGTTTATGAGGAAATGGGTAGTAAGTTTAAAATTATTAAAAAAAAATATATTATGTGATGTAACTAAAAATTTATGGTTTTCGTAATTTTTCCTTTATCTATGCTATAAGACGTTGCTTCGTACCAAATTTCAAGATTCTGAGTTCACGGGAAGCACCCTGTAGGTTTTGATTCCCTTGCAAGTGTCGAAAATTTGCGGCATAAACGGCTGTATCTTTTGATTGCGTTGGCTTAGAAGTTTGATTTTTTCACAGCTTCAAGGGACAGTAGACCTGAGTAATTGATATAAATTTCAGCTTCATACCTCCACGCGTTCCTGAGAAAAAGGGTCTTGACAGACGGACGGACGGACAGACGGACAACAAAGTGATCCTATAAGGGTTCCGTTTTTTCCTTTTGAGGTACGGAACCCTAAAAAAGGGGTTGATGACTTTGTCATGAGATCCATCAACGTATCTTGGCAAAATCTAGATAGAGGTACCCCCTTTCTAATAAAAAAAATAATGAAATCAGAAAACGTGGTAAAGAACTATCGCTGAACGTAAATCCCCGTTTTTTGAAGTTGGTTGAATCAATAAAAATGGAAATTATTCAAAAACTATAAAATCGAAAACCATCGCAACAGCACCGTTCAATCAACAGCACGTCTAATCATTACTCAGTTAAGAATGAAACACACCAACGCGGTGGATCGCGGTCCATACATACGTCCTTATAAAAATACTACTGGCGTTAATTACGTATATATGGACCGCCAGCGCCACCGTGTTGGTGTGTTTCATCTTTTATTATTTTTAGGGTTCTGTAGTCGTCAAGGAACCATTACAGTTTCGCCATGTCGTCCGTCCGTCTGTCCTTCTTTCTGTCCGCGGCCTAGCTAGGCCGATTCAATCTATTTATTTAAACCTTAAAATATTTTTAATACTGATATAGTCACTAGAAGATGTTGTTAGGTTAGCGAATAGCGTAATAACTTAAGACAGAAGGGCCCTTAAGTAGGGACTGAATAAATTAACCAGCTTGGTATTACATGGATCTCACAACTTTTTACTTTATTTATTTATTTAACTAGAAGAACTGTAGAGGAACTGATTTGCGAGACTTGGTTTTCTTTATAAGTTATGTTTTTGATGGCGTCTCATTTTTAAGGTTCCGGACCCGAAGAGTGCCAAACGGGACCCTATCGGGACTTCACTGTCCGTCTCTGTCTGTCTGTCTGTCACCATGCTGTATCTTATAAATCGTGATAGCTAGGCAGTTGAAATTTTCACAGATGATGTATTTCGATTGTTGCTATAACAACAAATACTAAAAACATAACAAACGTAATTTTTTTGCCGCTCCCGCTTTTTGGGCTCCCATACAAAAAAAGGTGATGTTTTGCCGTTTTTTCTCGATTTTTGTGTCTAATGTTGTATAGATAATGGTACGGAATACTTCGTGCGCGAAACCGACTCGCACTTGGCCGGGTTTTTCCTTGACCATTTAAAAGTTGCCTTTGAACATAATTATATCTAGATACCTACCTATCTACACCTATTATTCCATTATATTATACATATGCAGGTACTGCAAATGTAGCTTTGTAATCCTAGATATTTATATGGTATCTAGTTAGTTATTTCGTTTTCTAGATAGAAAAAAGGACCGAAATTACAAAATATTTTAGTTTTTCCTGGATTCATATACTAAACACTAATTATATTCTAAATTTGAAGCTTTTGTGTCTGCTAGAAGTGCCTTAAGACTTTTGATGATCGGTCATTCAGTCAGTGAGTCAGTGACAAAATTAAGAAACTTTAACTAGTTGTAATTCTTAAACTACTAGTTCAAATTGAATGAAATTTGAAATATACCGTGTTTATACAATGCCTGTTTGGTTACTGAAAATTCAGGCTTCTATTTTTATTCACAACGAAGTTATAGGGGGTCGAAAATGGCCTGAACTGCTTCGAGAAAAGGAGGATACGGTCGTGCCGCTTTTTTGCTCGACTTGGCGGGGGCATGCGCCGTGCCCCCAGATTTGGCATAGACACACATATTAATAACGCCGACAAAACGGTAGAAAAATAAGTTACAATTTTTTTTTTTTTTGGTAGGTACCCTTACACCTAAATTAGGGATGCAATTTTTTTTCTCGCCTACGCTATAGTGTAAGGTATCGTTGGATTAGTGGTTTAAAAATATTGTGGGTCTAGGAATTATTTAAGCTTTAAAGCGAATTTTTTTGTCCGAGTAACGAGGGCTGGAAAAACGTGAAAGATTACAGGGCAGGGTAGCACATATAATGAACTTAAGAGGAAAACTATCATGGCTAAGCAGGCTTTACACGTTAACGAGTAATAAAAGGAAAACTTCGTACAAAATCCATTTAAAATTACGTTCATGAAGTCGTGAGTTTTGTAAAGCAGATAAAACCCCCTCTTTCTACGGAACCCTGCACAGCGCGTGGCCCGGATACGAAGCCGGCGTTCTACCGTGGTTCTACCGCTCCGCTACCTCATCTTTTATAGGTTTATTTTTATTTTACAGGTGATTACCGGTGGCTTCGCAACAAAAATGTCACGGTTGGTCAGGTGGCAGGTCAACTGTGCCGTCGCGGGTCAATGGATTTACATCAACTGTGACGGCAGTCGTCAGTCGTCAAGACGGCAATTTGCTTACGGCGATGTTTCCGTCGGCGGAAATGATTCCCCGACCCGCTAACGATTGAGGAAATACGCCGATTTGAATGTTTATTTGATCAAGAGGCCGAGTTTACCTTAGAGATCACGATGACGGGTGCTCCGAGCGCACGATTTCTATTGGACTTGTTGCGCGTAGGCAAAGTAGTGATTTTTGAAATCACAGAAATTCACATCCAAATAAAACTATTTTGGGGTCAATCAACTATTCTTTGTACTGAACAAAAGCGGCAAAATTAAGTTTTTCCTAAAAATAATAATCGAAAATCTAAATTATTTTACTGCACATTTTACAGATTAGTGAATAAAGTTGTAGATAAGATAACGGGCAGTGCACTTTTTTAATTTTTAGTGTCATATTTTGTTAAATATACCGAAACTATGACAGTATTTGGTCCTCTGCGTTACCGACTATACGAGTGCTATTTAGGTGACAAAAACATAAAAAATATTTGAATCAACGTTTTTATTTAGTACAACTAGCATCAGTCTTGTACATAAAAGGCTTACATTTCAAATTCTTTTAATAGAACTATCATAATCATGAGTTATTGTGTCTCTTAAGTTACTTTATGGTTTTTATAATATCGTTTTTTAAAATAAATCAAGAACCTTGGTATTTTTTTATTTGAAGTCTATATAAAACAAAGCGTCCATTATTAATGCCTCAGTTATAAACTTTTCCAGCAACAAAAATAACAAAATAGTTTTTTTTTTCATTTTTTTAACTTAAGATCTTAGGGACATTATTGTAACGTAAGAGACATTCCTAGTAACTTAAGAGACTAACTAAGAAATAATACAAATAACACTGCTTTCCAGTGTCAAATACACAAAATCACGCTAAAGTCTGCTAATATAACGGCTTAATTTTGTTGAATTTCATGTACGCATTTCCTAAACATTTTAAATTGAGTCTTTATGTTATATACGTCTTTTTTAATAATTTTAGTTCTTTGTCAAATCTTTGTGTCAATTCTGTTGTATCTATTTCTTTGTCTTCTTTTACGTTTTTCAAAGCTTTATGTTCCTTTCCATCTTTTACATATTTTTCTTCTTTTCTGACCCACTCGCTATAAGTAACTTTGCCTTCTATAATTTCTTTATTAAGAGATGGTTGCTTGTTGCAGCACTTCTCACAAGATCCATAAATGCAATCTTTATTTGAAGAACTGCAGACGGTCTCCAATATCAATTGACTGAGATCATGTGTTTTTAGGACTTGCTTCTTCTTCAGCGCTATCGCTTTGAATGCTGCATTGGAATGAGTCTTGCAGAGACACATTTCTCGGCCAGACACCGACCGAGATTTGACATTCCAGGGCTTATTTTTGGTAAAGTAAAAATAAGAACATATGTCATCAGGGTATTCTTTTTGAAAGGTTTCGTGGTTTTTCATTGTGTCCAAAAGATATCTTTTTTGTACTTTATCCTTGTTTTTAGTGACTGTCTCTTTCTTTCCGGCTGTCATTCGTGACACGTCATCTCGCAAAAAAAATGCATTTATTTTTGCTTGCAAGGGTGAAATTTTTTTATTCCTGTCAAACGTGTTCTTACTGTGCCTTTAATTCCAAGAGCATCTTGCACCATCGTCTTCTTTAGGCGACAAGTGTTTAAGTTGGGATGTGAAATATCTCTTTCAACATTCTTTTGTCTTTGTATCACCTCAACCTTTTGTATCTTTCATTGATAGCATTGCTCAATACTTTGTATTTCTTCTCTTCATGTCCTTTAGTTCTTGACTCATTTTCTAGTCTATTTTTCATTCTTTCGTACCTTTTCTTGTATTTCTCGTAGTAGTTTTTGAGCTTCATTTTGAAAATAGGGCGGTATCGGTGATTGAGGAGGAGTGTCATTTATCACTTTGTTAAGATCTCTTAGACGTTGGCGTTGAGCTCTTTTTCGAAGTTTCCAAATTACTCTTGCGTTATTCTTTTCTTTTGGTGTTAGGGAACTTACCAATTTTTTTTCTTGTGATAATTTTCTCTCTGTTGTCTTTTAACTTCTTCATATTTTATCTTATCTCGTTTCAACCTTTCTCTATATCTTTTTTGTTTTTCAGCAGCAGATAGCGCCATTTTCTAGAAAAACCAAACCTATTACCAACAAATGTTTTATTACCATTGTAATACATTATTTGCAATTGATGAATATATGACTAAACGAGGAAAAGTTATACGGTTACAGTACAATGTCCACTGTGATACTAACTAAGTCTCTTGTGTTACCATTTAGGTAACGTAGGTGACGAGTAACAGAGGAGACGAATTACCATGAAAATTTCACCAAGTGATTTCTAAATCAATTTCAAAGCAAAATGGTACATATTCACTGTACCAGAATAATTTTCAATAATAATAAACAAGAATTTGTTAAAAAAGTCTGGAAAATACCTGATTTTTCTCAGTCACACTGGAGACACGGAATAAACACACCCTAGTCGGAGCGCACTTTATGAACGACTAGCCGGCACGTGGAAACCAAACAAGATGGCGGATACTTACAACGTGACTTCTAGGAACCTAAAGCCGCAAATAATCACAACTAACGCCATCTCTTTTGAAAGATTTAAACTTTTTGCACAGTTACGTGGGGGACAATATTTTAATCGAACTCCGTGGGACAAAATTTAAAAATAATATATAATCTATATCATAATATATTTTATTATCCTTGTCAATGTCAAATATTATAATTATAAACTACTACTATTTAACATATATTTTGTCTGTTTCAAAGCAAACTGTAATGAAATATTCGCTTTGGAAGTTTGCGAAGTGGCTGAAGGGACAGCTCGAATTTATATGGCGTGGAAACATTGTCCCCTAAGTTACAGTAAAAATAGTAAAACATTCTTAATTAAACTAATATCGGTCACTGAAAAACTTTTAACCAATGATCTAAGAATTCTTTGTAGTAAAAATACTGTCCTAAAATTACCTCCTTTAAAATAATTTATTTTTATTTTTATGGGGACGCACTTTAGTACATAGAATAGTTGATTGACCCTTTGACGACCGACATCAATGTAGCTCATATAAAACCTCATTTAGTTATTATTTAGACTCATGCTCGCGATTTTTTTTTTGATGCATTAAAGTTTTAACATACCACAAAAATTATGACCATCGGCCCTAGATAGGACATTGAAGTTTTTTTTTCAGATTTTTTAAATACTAGAGAGTAAAATGTATCTTAAAATGTACGCTTGGAGAACCCAGCCTTAAATACTTACGAAGTTAAACTACAAAACTGCTGCAAAAAAGCCCGTTCCCGTGCAAGCCCGTCGGCTGCCCTTGGCCGGTCTTTTTTACCCGACTGCGGCGGAGCCCAAAAGTATTTAGGTAAGTAAGAAAAAACGACATTATACCAACAAGACACATCACAGAAACAAAAACAACAGGTAACTAACATAATATAGTTTAGTTATAGTTTAGATTCCCGTTTAACATAGGCTACATAACATCACGCTTAAGTTCACAGGGGGCAAGAAAATCACTATAAAAATCTTCCTAACCTAGTTAATTGTATTCGACACTATAGAAAAAGCAATTCTCGATAACCTCTGAAAGTTCAGGGCCGGGCCATAATAAACTACAAATTGCAGTGTTTTCATAACACTGCAATTTGTAGTTTATTATGACAATCGAAGCACATGGCGTAGCAGATTCGTTTTGTTAATCTGTGTATCGTACCTCGAACTGTTATAGTAAACATTAATTTTGGTTCTATGAAAAAGGCCTCAGGTAGTAACAGAGTGAATCGGTTGCTATGGAAATCTGTCACCACTGCGGGCACGGGCGAGACGATATAGTTTCTTTTTACGTAGGTACAGACATACTATTGAGTAACAAAACATGCGTAACAAAAAATAATGACTCATTCTATATCGATCATAAATATTATATGACTTATTAAAAAGTAATAACAGATTCGAATTATCAGCGAAATTATTATTATATTTAACTTCAGATTTCCGGTTACTATATTGTGCGCAAATATTGCAATAATGTACGGCCCAATAATTCATCACATTACCAGATTAATGCACCTGTTCCTGTTTCCGCTATAACAATAAATATCTACTAAAAATAGAATAAAAAATATTTAACGGCAAAAAAAAAATACATTTGTTATATGGGAGCCCCCCTCCCATATAAGAAATGTGATTTTTTTGCCGTTTTTTGCTCGACATTAATAAGGGCAACAGGTAGACGCTTGAAATATTCAAATGTTGTATAGATAATGGCACGGAACCCTTCGTGCGCGAGTCCGACTCGCACTTGGCCGGTTTTTATTTACACGTAAAGCATATGGGCGCTTTACGTGGCCTAACATTCTATCTTCGTTGGTCTAGCGGTATCACGTCTGATTACCCTGTCGGAGGGCGTGGGTTCGATTCCCCATCTGGGTGTGTTTCCATGTTTGTGGTGTCCGCGCCTGGTTACTATAGCACAGGGTATCCTAGTTTCGGACCAGGACAAGTGAATGTTTTGTGTGAAGGGTACTATTAAGTATATTATCATTATTTAACACTTGGGCCGGTTTCTGTTTTGAAAAATTAACTAAGTAAAATACTTAAGTAACGTTCTGTCACGCTCTTTTCTGCGAAATTCGAAGTGACAGCACTACAGTTAACTATTTACTTAGCGAACTAAATTCTCACAGCACCAAAATAAAGCAAAAGACCCGTGAAACAACATAAAATCTAAGTAAAGGCTAGTGCGTTTCAGCTTTAAATGTTTCTTTTAAATTAACCCTCGCGCAATCCCTACGCGTCTTAATTACAAAAGGCTCAACCTGTACCAAATTAGAGCAGTTGGGGTTCAAGGGCCTTACACAACCCTTCTTAGGGCTCTTGCGAAACAGCTGAGGGTAACTCAATTAGGATACTGGATCTGCACTGCTTTTACGTCGGGCATGGCATACTGTCCTGCTCGCACAATGTAACAGTTTTAGTGATAGCAAAAAAATGCACACTTGTGATATATGTGGTCTGAGGTTTTGATAGATAATACAATTAAGAACATTTTAAGGCTGTACTTACGTGGAGCATGCTGTCTCGCTGGCACAATTAAACATTTTTTTATGTTTTATATAATATGAGTAAACTTTTGATAAATGTGGTCTGAGGGTTTGATGCGTGATTAAATTACGGTCATTTTAAATATATTTTGTTTTGCTACGTAGTTTTTAATAAAGAAAGGTTCTTCCCAAAATTATAAATTCTGGAATCAAATTTTCTCAATCAAAAACTTAGTAGGTACCGGATAAGAAACATAATATGAATGTTTATTGTCTATCAAACCATCAGACCATATTTATCAAGTTATACTCATTTTATTACAATCACTAAAATTATTAAATTGTGTGAGCGAAACAGCATGATCCCACGTAAGAACAGCCTTAAATTATTTTATGTTTTCTTATATTTTCTGATAAAGCAAAATTGTTTCCAGAACTACTAAACTACTTAGAGGACAGCTAAAATACATCTTAAATGTCCGTAGGTAAACGTATTATATGTAGCAAAGCCTCAGACCACATTTATAGATAGATAGATAAATCATTCATTCACATAAGACCTACCCACATAGAGGCCGTCAGCGCAAAAGTGGCCTAAACCACAATTTTTCATATTCGTGCTTATCTATTGCAATTTATTTAAAACACAATAAATTTTGATGCAAAACAGGCCTATCCCTAGTTTCACACACGGATAACAGATGGCGTTGTAGACATTATTTTTGCGCGTATTGTTTTCGCCTACGAAGCAGACTATGTATTCAATTTAAATTCATGAAAATGTATAGCTCATTATCTCCATACTAACTATGTTAAGCTTAGGCCACTGTTGCGCTGACGGCCTCTATCTAAAGCAAAGCAACACAAATCCAATCAAAAGAATATCATCATCATAAAAAAAGGAGGAACACAATTTTATTGATTAGGTTAGATTAGAAAACCTTTAACATTGACAATAATTAAATATTTTCGAACGTGCGAGTGAGACAGCACGCTAGACGTAATAGCAGCAGAGCTTTAAAGCCTACTTAGTCACGTCTCGGTCTCCGCCTACCCTTACGTCACGAAAGCAACTTAAATGACAAGTTCAAAATTTGTAGCTAAAAGCCTACCGACTTCCCTTCGAGTTCACATTAGGTAGGTATATTATAACGTCGCTGCAAATTCTCCAACAAAGCCTGAGGTGGTTAGCAGGTAATCCAGCAGTGAATTTTGCCTCTGGCGAGTCCGGTCGGTGCAGCGGTATAGAAAATTGGCAATATAGGGCCGCTGCGCCACGTAATGTCTTTAGCCCTCAGGTATGGCCGGCTTCACATTGAACGGCAAACCGCAAAGGCAGACTAGCAATATTGTAAGTGTAAGTGTTTATTTTTTTTATTTTGACGTGAAACGTCTTTCGGTTCGGCAGTAGGGGGTCACTTGCTAAGACCGCATGCAACGAAAACGTGTCGCCTCGGCGTGGGCTGTAACTCTGTAAGTACGTGTCGTGTACCTTTCAGTTTTGTGTCGTTGAATAGAGCGAAGTAGCTATAATTCAGATCCTCTTGACTCGTGCCGCTATATGGCGACAGTGCTGCGTAACACATTGCGCAGTTTGTGCGAAAAAAATTACCCTTATTACCATGTTCAATTTAATTTTGCTTATTTTAAAACTGCTGAAATTTGTTATTATATTCACATAAGTGCAGTCAGTAAATATCGATAAGATTCGATATGCTTTAAAATTTTGCTCTAAGATTTAAAATTTTAGTAAATGTAAGTAATTTCACGATGCGATATATATGATGTATGATATCCCGTTATTTTATTGTTACTGTTCTGGTGTAATTTGAATCGTTCCTTGCGAGTTGGATAAACAACCGGAAAAAATAATTGGTACTACCGATTTCTTATATGTATATACAATTCCGGACAACATTTTTTCAGCGTTGTTATTTTTTCCGCGACTGGTCGCCCCTAATATCGGGCCGCCCAAAGTCTGGGCCTAGTTAGGCTTAAGGAAAGTCCCCCCTGGATAAACGATATCGTTAAACTGGCATTGATAAAACGTTCATACTAAGTGAAACCACTAGTCCGATGGATGTCATGTCGTTACGGTTATCGTTCAATGTGAAATCGCCCTACAGCGGTTGGAGGCGAAAATTTCAAGGTTTCAAACGTCACAACCGATTTGTTTAATTCATCATCATCATCATCATCATCAGCCATTTGATGCCCACTGCAGGACATAGGCCTCCCTCATGGTTTTCAAGTTTCCCGGTCTTGTGCCGCCCGCATCCAGCGATCTCATTATAATATTCTTCTCATTATATACAAATACCTACTAAGCCTGATAAATAATAAAGTAGCCAATTCAAATTGGTGTTGCTATACTAAATGCTGCCACATAAAATGGAAATGTGACGCTTATAAATTAAGTATTCTGTTTTGTTAGACAGGCTTTAACTATTCAACTATGATGTGTATAGGGCCATACAAAGAGAAGCGGGAACGTCGACCACCTATTTCATCCTGAAAGCAACAAGAAAATGGCTAACACTTGGCAGATTTAATTTAAAGGGCCGAAAGCATTACGAGAGGGACGTTTTTGCGCCGCCTTAGAAATTCCGGTCCTCTCGGGTAGGACAAAAAATATCACTTGCGCGGACAAAAGTCCCCCACCATATCTTCCACTTAAGGTCCCTACACATGAGCAAAACTTCTTGAAAGGAATAGGGCAGCTGCTACCACGGACTGCGATATTAGTACACAATGTGTGTTTTAACCACTCGTCTGCCGCGACACAGATCTGTGTCCAACTTAGTATGGGCCACCTATACGTTCCATTCCGCGAGGGCAGTTCAGGAGTTAATGGATATCTGGGCCAGCAAGGTGGATGGTTGTGGAACGATCATATTTGGAATTGGGGTTTATTTAAACGTGCTTCAGAGTACAGGTTTCCAACTATAACTTTCTTATGATCTTTAAAATAAATGGACTGCACTAATTTTTTTACTGTAAGTTTGGTGAGAAGGTCGTAGCATATTTTGGTCACTTTCTGTTGTTAAAGTTTACAAAGCGCGTTTAGAAATTGAAACTTTAGTTTATAGCGTAAATTATCTATTTAAAAGCTGTAGTAAAAGCTGACTCAAGTAACAAAATTAATGGCTGATTGCACTTCGGTCTCGTACCATAAGAAATGAAGAAGAAGAAGAAAGACATTTATTATACCAACAAGATACATCACAGAAACAATGTAGATAAACAATTTGTCTATTTGCACACCTGCCAACACAAACATAGATATTGCCAATTTGTCTCTACGCGTGAAGCGAGAACGCTCCACCACAATAATTCCTAGACGTTACCTCGGAACCACGTAGCGCCGTATTGGGTACAATCCTCGCGGGTTATATCGAAATTCATGGAAACTAGGATAGTGGACCCACTTAGGTATTCATGAGCACTGACGGGCTTGCCGTTTTGCAGTTTAAGTTTTGGATGTGTGAAAAGGAAGAGAGATTGAACAAAGGATGTATCGCTTCGTATGTTCGAAGCGTGCGCTCTAAATTAGACTGAATGTCGGGTACCTTAGTAGGTAGCTCGAAGTTGGAACTGGGACGTTGCCTGCGCATCTTCTACTAACGAATACGGCGTTTCTGATTAAGATTAACAAGTTGATAATGTACACGCGCAGGCAGTAATTTGCGTGTATTGTATACGCTGGTAGGTTTAATTAGCGTATGGACGTATGGGAAGCCCACAAATTAAATGTCATCGGCAATTTCGTGCAGTAAATAAACGATTTTTATTTTGTATTATTAATTAATCTTAGGTCGGCCGGACAATAGAAGTAAAATATTTCAATTTATTTAGGAAGCATTTACTTTGCTTGACTTCACGCAACGTCTCCCGTAGTTAAGTAGTTAAGCCGCTGAGATTGTTTGCCAAGTGTGTACAAGTCTTTAACAATAGTTGAGATTCCTTCATTAAGCTGTACTGTGTTCGCTAAGCTCCTTACAGGTGTAGGCAGACATGTACCTAGAGGCACTTCACGCTGCGAGCAGATGCAGGGATCGTCAAATTCAAATAAAAAAATGGTTTATTCAAAAAACTGCGACCAATTGAACCGATTGTCTAAACCTCACGAAAATTCACGGGGTGACGTCATTTTATTTTATTTTATCCTGCTTTATAAAATAAAATAACGTCACCCCGTGAATTTTTGTGAGGTTATTATTATATATCTACTATTGCCATAGTAGAGTACTAGCATTTTAACGTTTTTGTATATATCTATATATATGTACACATACACAGAACAAAAACGTTAAAATGCTAGTACTCTACTATGGCAATAGTTTATTATGGTGTCAAGCGCTAGAGTTCGAATTTATGAACCGAACATAATCACTCGGCAAGCCACAGTATGTTCAATTATAAACCAAAATGTGTGCCCAATAGATCACCGGTCGGCCTACGTGGTTTTTGCATGTCGATCGTAAATAAATTCGAGTGAAAAGGTGGGGCCTCTACTTGGGCTCTTTGTTAGCTGGGATTTTCTTAAGTGTAATAAAAATAACAAAATATTTTAGAAGCAGCTATTAGAAATTATTTCATTTACTGAAGGTAATACAACTTTCGAGACGATGATGTTGGGCGATGTAACACAAGAGCGAATGCGGATAAGGAGTTTCACCCACATTCTGAATTTAGAAAGCCATACCGGGTGTGTGCACCCAGACTAAAGACTATGTCACTTTTTTCCATTTAGAATGAACGTCAAATGTCGAATGAATTCATAAGTCATCCAACAATTTTGGATCGACACATTCAACATGTTATTTTTTTTAGAATGAATGACGAGTGAAACGTATATTCGAAATACTTCATTGCGTTACTCGGATTACGTATACTAGATATAAATGTATTGCTATGTGTTCCATTGTGATATTGCTTTATTGTTTTCTGTGTATTGTTACTTTCTGTTTAATATTTTTATTTTGTGTATGTAAGTGTAAATAAATAATTGAACCATCCATCCGTTCTACCATTTATAACTGGAGTGAACGTTACTCCGAGTGCATCGTGTGATTTTCCCTTTACTTAGGGTAAGTTAATTTAAGTGAATTTATGGTTATAAGTAGGTTAAGTTAATTTAAGTGTAGGCAAAAAAAATTAACCATCCATCAATCCATAACTCGAGTGAACGTTCATCCGTGTGAATCGTCTCATTTACATCCGTTTAATAAGAGTAGCTCCCCTGCAAATAAATGGCCCACGAGAGCGACCTCCACGTCGTCGCGCGTTTCGCCGGCCGTGCGCTCTTCACGGGGTTCGCAAATCAAGCGGCAAGGGCCATCCGGCCGTGCATTTTTAAATTGACTCTCCTCTTTCGGAATTTGAAAACTCTGAAATTCAAACGTTCCAGTCCGAGGTGGAAGGTAATGTGCTTTCTGGTCTAACTTAAACAAAATTGTGAATATTGTGACTGAATAGAATCGAGTCTAGTTTTCCGCCCCCGTACTGCGCTGGCACACCAGTGGACGTGTCTAAAATCACTTAATTCGTGTATGTAGCTCTTAAATCCTAACAGACTTAGCTTAGCTGTGTGTATTAAATAATAGTATATCTCCTTTACTCTCCTTTCGGCGACTTAGGTCTATCAGGTAAAACGACTGGGTATAAAAATGTCGAACTTATAAAATAAAATTGTCGAAGGCTATTTATGCCGAGATCAGAAAAAGAAAAAAAAACAAAACACCGCCATCCACAAAAATACCTACTCCTCCGCATTACCCGAACTTAGCGCAGCGCAGTCAACTGAAACAGGAAACGCCATCATGTCGCCCGAACTATCTAGTTAAGTGCTTATCTACTTAATAATTAGCAGTTAAAAGTTTGATCCATTTCCCGCCATTGCCGCTGGTGGAGTGATTAAACGACGCCCAAGCTTCCGGTAAAGAATAAACACATGCAGAAGAATCTACAGGGTGACTTTAAATTCGTTTACGGTTTTATAATTTAGAAACATACGGCGGAAGAATATAATATTGTTTTTTTTTTGTTACTTGGGTAACTTAGTTATTTCATTTAAGCATAAACATACAAACAAACTCAGTTTGGAGCATCTTTTGGCCGGCGCCGGCCAAATCAATTAAGGCGGCCCCCATCAGTGGAAATCGCACCCACAACCTTCGGCATGGTAATCAGACGCGATACCGCTAGACCAACGAGGCATTAAATGCCAGGTGGAGTAAAGTTTCGAAAGGCATTGCCAACTAATGTAGGTAGGTAGGTACTCGCCGTTTAGTAATGTAAACCCGGACAAATAGGGAATTTAAACGTGAACTATAATAAAAAAGAGAATTTTTTTTTCAATGATAATACGACTCAATGAGGCCTTCTGTTTATACCATTTCAAAGTTCGCATCACGAATCTATGTAGATTTAAGCGATTCCGTTGGTAATTAACATGATTTCGCTCATATTGATAAATGCTACCTATATTCCATTCCAGGCACGCTGTCCTTGTATGTAAACATATCGGGACAGCCTAGAGATAAAAAACCGGCCAAATGCGAGTCGGACTCGCGCATGAAGGGTTCCGTACAATTACCAATACATCAATCGACACAAAGATCGAGAAAAACCCGCAAAAAAATCACGTTTTTTGTATGGGAAATATTTATTTTATTTTAATTATTTATTTTTGAAGCGAATACAGAACTCAATATTCTGTGAATATTTTAAGCGTCAACCTGTTGCCGTTATTAATATCGAGCAAAAAAGGCAAAAAAAAACGTGTTTGTATGGGAGCTCCCCTTAAATATCAATTTTATTCTGTTTTTAGTATTTGTTGTTATAGCGGCAACGGAAATACATCATCTGTGAAAATTTCAACTACCTAGCTATCACGGTTCATGAGATAAAGCGCCTGGTGACAGACAGACAGACAGACAGACAGACAGACAGACGGACAGTGACGCCTTAGTAATAGGGTCCCGTTTGGCACCCTTCGGGTACGGAACCCTAAAAAATTGCATCTACTTAGACTATTATTTTTAAGTATAGACGTAAATAAAAAAAAAAGAACTTGAGAAATCTTGTAAAATATTGAAAGCATCTGTGGCCCAAAATGTTAGTAGAGAACAAATGACAATGGTTGTGTAAATTTTTTTGAACAATTTAATAATAGTAGTTTATGCAACTGTCATATAACGAAGGGTATTAAAACACGAGTGTGAGTTGCTGCGCTCGTTTCATAATAGTAACGAGTGTTTTAATACCCGTGTTATATGCAGTTGCATACACTACTTTATCTTCACTAATGCAATTAAAAATTAAATTCACGCGTACGTGTATAATCACAGTGATTTTGCCGCCATTAAAATTTAACCAATGAGAGCGCAGCTGCGCGCTTCAATAAAACGCGACCAACCTGATTGGCCCTGCAATCAAGTTGGTCGCGTTTTATTGATGTTATAATGAGATTTTACGATATCGATGTGAATATTATACCATCATGTGAAATTGCTTAAATTGAGTGTTTTGTTGTCTGCGCTATAACAGTAGTAATTATAAGTCAAGTATTGAAAACATAAGTAGAATGTTACAACATTAGTGTAGATAAATTTATTTACGTTATCACAAAAGCACACACATAAAAAAAAAATAAAGAAACAAACAAATGAATAAAAACAACACATAAATGTAGTAGGTATTAAGTGCCTGTGTGTACCTTTCTGTGTGTTGTGAATTTGTATGTGTGTGAGATGTGTTTATATGCATGGGTAATAAGTGAGTGAGTGTGTGTGAGAGGATGTGAATGATAGTGGTATTTTTGGATGTTGTATAATATATACGTCTGGATATATTTTTTTCTTTAACACTGCATAATACTACTGTACACACTGTAGGCCCCTCTTTCCCACTGGGCAATCTGGGCACGTGCCCAGGGCCCCGCAATCGATAGGGGCCCCCTTGATCCTGCCAGATCACCAAACGATAACTGATATTTATTGAGAAAGTACATACAAAAATAAGCCACAATAAGTTTTACGTTATATTGCTTGTCTACTTTCTTGGTCTAATCTAACAAAATAGTGTTCTGTCAAGGTTGTAGGGGCCCCATTATCGTAACGTGCCCCGGGCCTCCAATAGGTTAAAGACACAACTTACGTCGTGTGACCGAGAGACAGATAGTATTTTCAATCGCTTTCTGTAAATGATCGTGTTATACGTGCAGACATTTTTCAATTTCTCTCACTTCCTCCACAGCGAAAGTTTTTCCCTTGAACTGGTCAAGTTCTTCCCCGGCGCCTACTCAAGTAACGGAGTTGGTGGAAAATGTAACTTCCTGAAGGAAAGTTTTGATGTTTCGGTCAGTTTTCTAGGTGGATATCTCAAACCAATTCAAATAATAAGGCAACAGAAATTGTACCGACGGGTTTTTTCGACATAATGATTTTGAATATAAATAACCCTCCTTTTGGCTATCCCAATCAGATAATTATAATAGGGGTGTATTTAAATCAGAGGGATCCAACTATATGAATAATTTAAGATGAAGAAAGAACGAAAAAAAAAACATTTATTTTAGAGCTGTTTATTAATTTATAGATACAGAATTTATGTTAGAGTCAGATGAGCTTTTCTTATAGGGATTTAATTTTTTCGCAGTTTAACAAGTTTTCTACAGTGCGAAGTACCATTACCTATTTATATTTAGACCTATAATAAAGGTTGTCTGGAAGAGATCACTTTTAGTAATAAGGCCGCCGCCTGTACTCTTAGGTTAAGAAATATCCGTGTTTCCTTTTTCATGTACAATAAAGTGTTCTCTATCTATTTACATCGAATACATTATTTGTACACCGAGCTATTTCCAGTATCGATAAAGTAGGTCCCATAATAATATCGTCAACGTCATCCAAACAGGAGATTCCAGTTCACCAATCCTACGATCCTACACGCAATCCTACGACAAAATTCCCGAATAGCCGAGGAAAGAAAAAAAATCATATGATTTTATTACGTTTGCAATATCCGTCCGCGCCACTACAGAGTCAATAAAATAACCCCCAAAATAAATATAATAGGTATTTTAATCTTACTACGAAGGCGGTATACCGTTTCACGTTATTATTGGCGTACTAAAACAGACATGTGCGAACGGAATGAAGTGGATGATAAAATTAACAGTCTTATATTAAAAAAGAATTACTCAAAACCCTCCTTATATGTAGTATAAATAGTATGTGATAAAGGGAAAGACTGCAGACTATTTAAACTGCATTTGAGGAGTGTTTTAGAGTCATCGTGTTTTTATAAATGGCACCGTAAGCGTTTATGATTGAAGTTACAGGGTGACATAAAAAATGTGAAATTTCTGAAACGTGTTTTTGTCGTTGGTTTTACGACTTTTGGAACACACATACATTCAGTATGTGTGTGTGTTCCATTCAGTATGTGTGTGGGTTCGAATCTCGGCATCTACATAATGACTTTGTTTTCTAAGTACTTTCCGTTAACCTAGAACTATGAAAATTGGCAAGTAATATCGTCTCATACTAGAAATACAGGGAAAAATCTGAAAACTATACATTGGTAATTCAATTATAAAAAAACTGTCTTCGAAATTCGTGAAAAGCTCGGAAAAAACTGCGAGACTCGATTCCTGAACTATTTATAATAAGTACCTACCTACAAATTTGAACGGAACCCTCGGTGCGCGAGTCCGACTCGCACTTGGCCGGTTTTTTTAGATACACCAGCAGTAAGCACGCAAACATGAAAAAACTTATAGCAAATGTGACTCAGGGCTAGCGATTATCCCAATTAAATGTACCAGCATTTTTGGAATATACTTGTACGAAAACTAGGGCAGTAAATAGAATTTACCTACTTAGAAACGTAATATAGATAATATGGTGATAGTCCACGCAATTTAAGCATTTTATCTTCTTTAGATTTTGGGGTTTAGTTCAGGTTTAAAGTCAGTCATCGCGCCAGGTGCACAGGTTTGTACATTGTGTAACCGATTCTTGTCTGTGTGAGTAGCTCTATGTGTATGTGACACTAGTCCTCTTCATTAAGAGGTCACAACGAGTTAAGCATAACGAGCTTAATAAGAATAAGTGTGACGCACGGCGCTGGGTAACACAGGACTTTAATTATATCTAAACTTCTAAACGAAAGGGGTTATTAAGATGTTGAATCTTCTGCAGTTTCCGGGATTAATATGGAGTCTGAGAAAAATAGCGGTAAGTTTTACATTGCTATTTAAGACATTTAACGCATTTCTGAAAATGAGTTAAAAAGTTTGACGGCTCTTTCGTCAGTCACCGTTGCTAGTTTAGTTCAAAATGTAACTGTCGTTAATAGATAGACTCTGTTCGGTTTAGTTACGTTGCCGGCGACTTTACCGCAAAAATAATAAAGTTTGATCTACTACCTACTGTGCCAATACCTACTTGTATATTGCTTGATACTAATAGTATTTATTTAATAACTCTTAAGCCAGTTAAAGCCAAAACGATCAGTTTTCAATGAGCAGACGGCAAAATAGGTATTTTAATAATTTTAATTTAACTTAAATATAATAATAAATAATATAATAATAAACGTTTATTGCACATAAGTAAAAAATACAATGGCAATGTGGCGGACTTAATGCTATGCTATAATTATGTATTTAGACAAGTAATATTTTTTTTACTGCTTGATATGTGGTATAGTTACTTTTGAGAAGTGAAATATATTTTTGGCTTCAATATTACATGTCAATTGCAATATATTATTATGTTATTTTATGCTGTCAGATTTCCCGATAAAAATAAAACCGGCCAAGTGCGAGTCGGACTTGCGCACTATTACGCAGCGCAGGCCACCTGGGGTCCGAAAAATTAAAGGACCGATGTACACTGTTGCAGTTTATTGATGGAAACAGAAACACAGTAATAATAATTTGAAACAGAGTTACTATCTTGATACTAAGACTTATTACTGGTAGACTACTATAAGACTGTAATGACTGCTTATGACAGCTGTTGACTGCTCATGACTGCTAATGACTGATGTGCGCGGAAAAACACTTTTATAGGCACTATAATGCTGACAGGTACAAAATCTAGGTGAGGCGGGGAATCGGAAATAACAGCACGAAGGGTTCCGTACCATTATCTATATAACATTCGAATATTTCAAGCTATTGCCGCTATTAATATCAAGGAGAAAACGGAAAAAAAATCACATTTGTTGTATGGGAGGCCACCTTAAATATTTATTTTATTCCGTTTTTTAAACTTTTTGAAAATTTTAACTGTCTAACTAAGACGGTTCATGAGATACACCCCGGTGATAGACGGACGGACAGCGGAGTCTTAGTAATGGGGTCCCTTACCCTTTGGGTACGGAACCCTAAAAATAAACAGTGTCAGAGTTCCGTACACCCGATGACAAAACGGAATCCTTGTAGGATAACTCGTATACCTAGTAAGTATTGTAGCTGTTATAGGTATTTTATTTACTTTCTCCTAATCTACTAAAAAAAAAAATTTTGGTACCTACAAGAAGTATAGAGTTACGTAACCAATCACGAATGTATAGCGTAAACCGGCGTAAATAAACAAATTCCGCTTCTGAGGGTTGACTATCGAAAACAGATTAGAAAATGAAATCATTTGGCAAGTGAATCGTGTGACGTTTTAGGTAAATCCGTTGATTGGCTTACTAGTAAGAATACAAAATTAAACATTTTTTTTAACAATTATAAAATGAATGGGTTAAGAGATATAAACTAAAATTAGGCATTCCCACCATTTATCCGAAGCTACTGAACCAAAAGTTTTTAAAGTAATACCCAATGGAATATAAGTAAGTCTCATAAATCTTAAAATTTTCATAGAAAACTGAAAAATACTCGTATTCGTGAAGAGAAAATCTTCTTCTGCGTGTTGTCGAATATGTTACTTAATTTTTTAAAAGCTTAAAAACGCTCAAGACGAGGAGGGCCCGGGTTCGAATCCGGGGTACATTTTGTACTTATATTTTTGTTGTTGTATGTAACCTTAGTATTCCGTGTGTATTTGTTAAATTTATTCATGTATTACTGAAATTCACGGTGTGGTGGCATGGAACACGATACACGAGTCCAACTCGCTCTTAGCCGTTTTTTGATTTGTTCTCCTCTAATGAAGAATTTTTTAAAAAACGGATTGTTATGCTAGTTTGATAGCAGGAGGCGCGCCTTCACTTTGAGTTAGTAATACTCTTAAGATTTCATCAACAGATGCGATCTATCACGAATACAGAGTCAGAGACAGTCAAAGAATCTCATACTCATTTTACGCACCTATTCCAAGCGTGATAATACTATTATATAATAGATAGGTAACTCTTGTTAGAGGCTCCCTCCCTTTCTAAGTACTTTGAATAATTTTGTAACATTGTAGCTAAGTACCTAAATTATGCAATTTAAAGCATATTAAGGAAGAGTATCACGCAGTTCAAGTGGGTTTATTGCTTCAGGTGGTACAAACAGGTCTTAGCATAAGATATTCCTCAACGTCAGCCCTACAATTTTTCACACATAAGTACTTACATTTTTTATTAATTAATTAATTATAATAATTCATTATTTACGTATAATTAATCTACCGCCATTGTGCTGCGGTTAACGGAAGAAATAAGTACCTATACTCAACAAGTAATAAATTTAACATTGCATCAGAGCTGCAACAAAATAGAGAAAATATTTCGTTTGATTTTTCCGGAACTTTTACATGTCAATGGAAATTATTCATTTGCACATTTTGTACATCAGAAAAGGCCACATTATTTGACATTATTTGTATGACTACACGTAATCTCATTGTCTATCAAACATTGTACAAGAAAATATAATTAAAAACACACTTGTACATTGTACAACCAAGAAATTGAAAACAAACATCAACATCGGTCATTATTTATTTTCCCAGTTTACAGCAAGCTGCCGAAGTTTTCTCCAAGTGGTTCGTATTGTCGAGTAGACCCCCTATTTGCGGATTGGGCTTGTTACGCCCAATATTTATTTATATATTTTATTGACACAGCCAACAGGTATTAAGCACAAAAATACAGAGTTCTTATACTAAGTATGGTGAGTTCGATCTTCTCTGTTGTGTATATCTGTACTAATCTATAATTATAAATGTACTCTATACTAGTTATAAATTAGTTTGTAAGTTTAAGTACCCGAAAACGGGGTGCGTGCATGCAACGACTAATGAATGTTGAGGAAGCGAAAGTGAGCTCTCAGGATCGTGGCAAGTGGCAGTCCCTAGTCTCTGCCTACCTCTCTGGGATACAGGCGTGAGTTTATGTATGTATGTAAGTTTATATTATATGTTTGTAAGTTTGTATGTAGGGAGTAATCTCCAAATCTACATATCCGATTTCAAAAATTTCACCAGTATTATTTCACTAGTATAGACCTTCAGGATGGACACGGGCTTATTCAAATACAATGCGAAAGAAGTCGCGGGCACTGCTAGTTTTAGAATATAATAGAAGATGTTTATTTGGTACCAAATCAATTTCGATGTGCAATTAGTTAAATTTTGTTCGCAAAAACATTTAGAGTGCAGTTAAATAGGTACCCGATTTCAATCATACCCCGAGGGTTCAGTCCACGTTCTGGAACTACAGGGTGAATTTGAATTCGTTCACCGTATTTTAAGGGGTCATTCTATGATTTAGAAACGTATGGTGCTAGTTGTAAAACAAATATACGTAAAAAAAATTGCTATCCAAACTTACTTCACTAAAGCATAAACAAGGAATATCAGGACAAAAAGTAATAATAATCCAAAAACACTGAGTTTTGAGTGGTCTGGTCGGCGCCGGCCAGACCAATTGGTTTTTTAATGACGTAACACTCTTAAGCATTTACAACGTTACGGTACTTCCTACCGCTTCGAATTTGGGTTCACAGTTTGGAGACAAACGTCGGAAGTCGCGGATTAACAAATATGTTGTCCATTACTGATAAACAATTAATAATAACGTCTTTCGCAACGAAAAGAACATTCCCTCAATATGTGGTGAACGAATTCAAAGTCACCCTGTAGGCCGTACATTTTGTGGCTGCAGGCCACAGGCGCAACTTCTAGCGGCGCTAGTGGACACGTTCTCATTAAACTGTACCGACAGTTCGAAGAGAGCTGGACCACACAGACCAACTGGCTACTATGTTTTCCTTCTGTTGTTGTGCATATTATGTTACTTATCTGCTTATTATGTTTCTGTGATAATAAATGTTTTACTTCTTCTTCTTCTTCTATGGTGGTTGAATACGTCCCAACTGTAACAACGTATCGAAAACTAGTATATTAGTAAACACATTCATTTTTTATTTGGTCACATTTAAAAACCTCAGTCTAGGTGTATTTTCATGTTTGTGATGTCCTTGCCAGGTTACCATAGCATCCTAGTTTGGGACTTGGGCAAGTGTTTAAGTATTAGCATTTTTAAGTATTTTTCTTTTTGTAATACATGCAGGGCAATACGCATTTTCTTAGTATACAAATAGCCTATTGTGTGTAAAAATTAATTAGTGCAATAAAGAGGCTCGAAATTTCGCCGATGCTTACACTAGCCCATTAGCTCAGTTGGGAGAGCGCTGGCACGGTTAGTCAGAGGTCGCGGGTTTAAGTCCCGGCATTTTTAAAATAGGTTAAAGTTATGGTTTCTGTAATCCTGATAAATACATTTTCATTTTAATTTTTTTTTCATTGACATGACAATTCGATGTATATTGCCGATTAACCCACAGATTAATAAGTAGGACGACTAATCGGCTACGCAATGTACATCGAATTTATTATTTTACATAAGCAGCCAATTTTCGGCACTCACAGACTCACTGATCATCACAGTCTAGGGTACTTCTAATTGAACTAGAGATTTGAAATTTGGAATATAAACAGTGTTTTTTGAGTAAGTAACGGAAAAAAATATGAAAAATATATAGGGTAGCCGTGTTATAAAGGGGCGGAATTTGAGGGGAACTACCTAATCCGTTGTAAATAGAAAAAAAGTTTGTTAGAAGGCGAAACTAATTACAGATGGCGCCACTGAGATTTGCCTCGACAATGTTTGTTTTGTTTTACAAGTGTTACTTATTTTCGGATTTTTACATGGAAATTCAACATAAAAACGTCATAAAATGCTTTACATTAAAAAACGGAAAGCTATAGTTTATACCAACACTGAAAAAGCAAAGTTTCGTATACCGCGAAAGGAATACAGTCTGCAAGCTCATCCCGACTGTGCGGCTTTTCGTTCAACTTATCTGTCGGGCATTATATCACTCCACTCTCATAACAAAAGATAACGTGAAGCAACTAATTAATAAAACCCTTTATCGGGCGATGTCACTTTTATTTGCTAGTGATTAATTTCGGTTCAGTCATGCCGGTTGGGAGGAACCTGATTGATTAGTTCGGGGGCCAAATTGGACACTCCTTTGATTCTAATGTGGCCAGGAATTACACAGGGTGCCCCGTAAATCTGCCATCCGCAAGCTAACATGCCATCACCGACCATACAGTCGATTTTGACTTTTTGATGACATCTTAATCAGAAAAAAAAAATCTCTATCGATCCCTCCAACCCAATTTTTCCTAGCAATTTTACTTCCAGAAAAAACAACTGAAAAATGCCGTTATGTTTTAGTTTAATTATTAAATAATTAACGACCTCGTGGCGCAGCGGTAGTGCATCTGCATACCATGCGAGAGGTTCGAATCCTGTCTGGGGACATAAAAAAAACCCAGGTCTTGGATGTTTACATGTTTGTGATGTCGTTGTTTCTGGTTCCCATTTATCCTAGTGTGGGGCCAGAAGCAATGTATGTAAATGTTTAATAATTGTGTTTAATAACGCCAAAATTGTATTTGTGTTGAGCTGAATTTATCGTCACTAAAGGTAAAGCTATTTTAAAGTACTCCAGATCTATCTTCTGATACCTCAGGTGTAGTCAAATTATGTATTGTCAAGTAGCCTGGTTTTGTGCGCATTACTTGAAGTTGATTTCTAGGGTTCCGTACCCAAAGGGTAAGGGACCGTATTACTAAGACTCCGCTGTCCGTCCGTCCGTCTGTCACCAGGCTGTATCTCATGAACCGTGATAGTTATACAGTTGAAATTTTCACAGATTATGTATTTCTGTTGCGGCTATAACAACAAATACTAAAAACAGAATAAAATAAATATATAAGGGGAGCCCCCCCATGCAACAAACGTGATTTTTTGGCGTTTTTTGCTCGATATTAATAACGGCAACAGGTAGACGGTTGAAATATTCAAATGTTGCAAAGCTAATGGTACGGAACTCGCACTTAGCCCGGCGTTTTAGCTTGTGGAAGGCAGAAATAGCTAAGCCCGCTAACCACGAATGGTGGTCCGTCCGTTCCGAATGTTATTGTTAGTGCACGAGAAACCACAGGTAAGTCATCGGGAAGTGCTCCTAGGTTTTGATATTGAAAAATCCGACATAATAGTCACACGTTTCTATAGCGTTGACTTGGATGCTTGTATGCACTTTCAAAAGGTTTTGGATTTGACATCTATCCGTTCTATCTATCCGTGAATTCTTATAGGGTTCCATTTTTTAAGAGTCTCCTGTATATAATGCACGACATGGAAGGGGTTCGGTGTTTTTAAAACAATGGCACTGATTGCTTTTAGCACAGACAGGTACTAACCCACTTTTAATGATCGACTCTGGAGGGACGGCCAATAGGACCTAGTGTTTTCGGCTACTGCCATCTCGTTAATGTACATTTCATTAATGTACTTAAGACAGGCAGTCGAGATTAGACGTGCGCGCCGCCGCGGCGCGCCGCCGCCATAAGGAGGCAGCGCGCCGCCGCCGCCGCCGGTAGTTTAAAATTCGCGCCGAGACAAAACCCGCAAGATCATCTTGTCCTACTGGCAAACCAGACAATCTGCCTACCCGCGTTTATCATCGTTAGCACAGGCTCTGTTATGCATTCCAGCAACCAGCACTCCGAGCGAAATAGTGTTTTCGGTTGCTGGATTGGTTTTAACAGCCAAAAGGTCCCGGCTGAGTCCATTTAGGGTAAACAAAATCATTTTTGTGCACGACAACTATTCAATTCAATTCAATTCAAATATTTTTATTCATTGTAAAAACAGAATGTTTACTTAATGAACGTCAAAGTTGTTAGTTTCACAATTAATGGATTATGTGGAGAAGAAACTAACAAAGAAACTCCACATTTATTCTTTTCAAAACACGTTTTAACTTAATTAACAGAGTTTTCAACTTAAAATATTAGTCATGAATGTGTTGAACACTAGTCACAATCGTCCTTTAAATAATATTAATCTACTGTTTAATGCCAAACATCTTTGTCTTCTAAATAATCCTTGATGTTATAGTAAGCGTTTTTGCACAGAATGTGCTTAACACATTTTTTAAATCGCGTTGGAGGTAACTCTAATATATCTTGAGGAATTTTGTTGTAGAACCTTATACAGTGCCCCATAAAGGATGTGTTAACTTTTGCATGTCTAAATAGTGGAAATTACAATTTATGTTTATTTCTAGTATTAACATTATGGTGGCCACCAACATTTTCGAAGTCTTTGATATTTTTTCTAACGTACATAATATTTTCATAAATGTATTGACATGCAACTGTTAAGATGTTGGTTTCTTTGAAGAAATCTCTTAGCGAATCCCTACTACCTAACTTGTAAATAAATCGGATGGCTCTCTTCTGCAAGATGAAAATAGTCTCAATGTCTGCTGCCCGGCCCCATAGTAGTATACCGTAGGACATAATACTATGGAAGTAACTAAAATAAACAAGCCTAGCAGTTGCAACGTCAGTGAGTTCCCTAATTCTTTTCACTGCATATGCTGCAGAGCTAAGTCTGTGTGCTAATTTTACAATATGTGGACCCCATTGTAGTTTTGCATCGATTGTAATGCCCAGAAATACAGTATCATCTACAAATTCTAATTTTTCATGTCCAATTACTATGTTGTTCTCAACTACTCGTACGTTAGGTAAGGAAAACTTTATACATTTTGTCTTTTTAGAATTTAGCAGCAGATTATTTGCTGTGAACCAATCTAGTACTAGCGAGAGAGCATTATTTGCATCGTCAAGATTATTTTCTTGTCTCCTTATTTTAAAAATAAGTGACGTGTCATCAGCAAATAACACTATCTCAGACATTTTTTGTACCATAAACGGTAAATCATTTATATAGACTAGGAAAAGGAGCGGCCCTAAGATAGATTCCTGCGGGACTCCTATTTTTACAAGTGAACCCGAGGATTTAATACGATTTACGTCTGCTTTTTGGACCCTTCCTGCTAAATACGATCTTAAAAGATCTAAACCTGCACCCTTTATTCCGTAGTGTTTTAACTTTAGGAGTAGCGTTTCGTGGTCTACACAATCAAATGCTTTTGATAAATCACAAAATATGCCTACTGCATCCTTGCGATCCTCCCACGCGCTGAAAATATGTTTAAGTAACATAACTCCGGCGTCTGTTGTATTCCGCCCTTTAGTAAAACCAAATTGCTGGCTATGAAAGAGTTGGTAATTATTGAAATGTGTAAGTAATTGATCTAAGATGATCTTCTCAAATATAAAAGTTAAACTATAAAAGTTGCAAACAATTTCTGTCAAGAAAAGTGACTATCATCTTTTTAATAAAGTTCTTTTAAAGTGGTTTTTCATTATACGTTTACGTTTATTGCAAAGTCGATTATCCCACGCCGCCGGCGTTACGCCGCCGCGCCGCCGTGGATTTTTTCGCGGCGCGCCGCCGCCCGATTTTTTTCGACCGGCGCGCACGTCTAGTCGAGATGTATTTTCCCCACTCGCCTGTGCGCCAGGGTTCTCCGAAGCTTTCAAGTTCGCGGCAAAATTCATAGCTTACTCAATAGATGGCGCTGTTTTCAGAGCCGATTTCTTGCGGTTTCACAGCGGAAACGATGATAGGTAGGTAATTATAACAAGGAAAATTAAGACTTTCCTTTATTTTTTTTTTCTTGTTCATATTAGTTAAATATAGTATTTTTTAATCACTCGCGATGCTGGCAGCTGCAACGTTGCCGAAACGTCGGGAATCAAAGGTAAGTAAATTTACCTAATAGATAATCGCGGTTAGTTAAATATGACAAAAAATACACAAGAGCCACTCTTTGTAAACCATGTTGGACCGAAATTAACATGACAATGTTATCTTTAACACCTTAAATAATGCATATATGTATATAAATTTATCTTTATCTTTACTCTAAAAGAAAACTGACTTCAGGAAAAACTCGCACTAAGAAGAGTTTCATAACTTTCTTCTGGATCTCATCTTAAGGTACCTATACATTTTAACGAAAACGGTTGGGCTATGACCAGCAGTAGCCGATATATTTGATTGATAATTTTTGTGAAGCCGGTTAATGAATTATGTACCTACAGCTGCTAGTCCCTTTGCTTCTGATTGTAAATTAGTCGTCCTTGCACGGATTAGAGGAGTGTTTATAATCATCATCATCATCAGCCACCCGACGCCCACTGCAGGACACAGGCCTCCCTCGTGGTTTTCATAACCAAGCGTGGCGATTATGGCAAAACCCCTTATGATTATGTATATAATAATAATAATATTTTATTTTAAGTAAGTAACACTTTGTTACTTACTTGAAATAAAATATTTGAAGTAAGTAACAAGTTAGTTAACAATGGACATGTACCAATGCTGTATGCTGCCTTTTGTGGCAATGTAGATACACCACAGGCTTCATCTATGGTTCTGTTTTATTTATTCGTTTTGTCTGTTGTGTATTTAGTTTTCTTTCTGTGTTGTGCATATTATGTTACTTATGTGCTTATTTTGTTTCTGTGATGTATCTTGTTGGTGTAATAAATGTCTTTCTTCTTCTTCTTCTTCAATGACTTTTCTTTCTAAGTTATGTACATTTGTGAAGTTATAGTAACAATACACTCGCTAACGGTGAAGGAAAACATCGTGAGGAAACTCGGGTGTCTGAGCTATTCACATATCTCAGCGCTTGAAATCGCCAATCCGCGGTGGGCACGCGTGGTGATTAAGCCCATACTCTCTCTCAGAGAAGGCCTGTGCCCTACAGTGGGACGTATATAGGCTGCTTATGAATGAATTAAGTAACATTCATTTTAGTTAGTAGGCTTATGGTGAGTTTCTAAAATGAGAATTTCGCTAAGTAAATAGTTAGCTGTAGTGCTGTGTCTTCGAATTTCTCAGAAAAGAGCGTGATAGGACTTTACATAAGTATTTACTAAGTGAAATTCTCAATTCAGAAACCGGCCCTTAAAACTAAAATAAATGGCGAAATAAATATCAGCTGCTCCATACAATTTTAATGCCGCAAGTGTAACTTTACAATCCGTTGATATCTTTTCATGTACCTATTTTCACATTTATGTTTTGGTGATATGTAATACTAATGACAAATCTAGATCTTTGTGAAACAATAGAGTAAGTAAGCAAACATCGAATTTCGGCAAATAAGTAGTGCATGACCACATGACCCATATAGTGTTAGTTAGTTAGTTATTATTGTGCAAAAAATCCAATAAAATGTAGCTGTAGTTGTATACAAATCGCGCTCTCGCTTCTCCAGCCATGTGCCCCGCCTACTGCCACTTCAACAGAGCAATTCTTCGAACTATTAGTAACTCGGGTTCGGTTCGGACCGGACGACGCGACGCAGCGTGGGTAGGCCCCCCACCAGATGGTCTAACGACCTGATTACGGTGGCAGGGAGTCGATGGATGCGGGCGGCACAAGACCGGGAAACTTGGAAAACCATGAGGTTGGCTGTTTAGAGCTAAATTCTAGCCATCACTATTATTGAGATTTTATGATGTACACTTTTTGCAAAAAAATATAAATATTATTATAAAAAATTGTTTCCATTTTCACTGATGGAGCTCCGGGTAGGTGCCGTTAACTTCTTGCAGAAAAGTACTGCAACACTAGTTAGCCTCTTATACAACTCGACTTATTTTGCGTAGCAATGCTCATGAGAGTTTAGGGTTTATTTCGCTGAAAACATTGTTAGTTCCATAGTGTAAAGTATCGTGTAACAATTAACTTACAAGCCATAGCCAAGTAGGTATTGCCTGTGAATATTTATGGCCGTTGAACGTCGGTAATTGCTTGTTCCTTGTTACAATGTTTGCAAAAAGCAACGCTATCGCTTTAATGGCATGTCACAGCGAGTAAGTAATAGCGATAGTCAAATGTATGGCTTTTTGTGATTTCCACGTGTTTTCACGGAATATTACAATAAGTATTAGGCAATAGGTGTTCCGTTTCGTATGATGGCCGACAGATAGCTTGAACCAAAACCCACGCAGTCGGGATGAATTTGCGAAGGACGTAAGAGCAAAAATTTGTTACTTTGACGAAACTTCAAGTCCGAAGAATTCTAAGGCCGATATTCAGAAACACAGCGTTGAGCTACACTTAACGTGCACTAAGCTGAGCATCGGTTGAGCAATCTCAACAAAGACTCAAGAATTTTGTATTCACAGTCAATATCTCGACTAGAACTCAGCTAAGCCACAGCTCAAGCTAAACTTACTCGAGCGTGTAATCTGTGGTACAGTTTTTGACTTTACCGGTTTATATTATCTGTTAACGCTACATGAAAGGCATACAATAATCCACAGGAGTGAATGAGATGGAAATAGGCATGCAAAATGTCAAATTGTAAATAAAAAAGGTTACTTCACCACAGGTTAGTTAGATTTCTCGAATTGCCTACAGGTGTCGCTACTTTCTTCGTCATAGCCACCTTGAGTCTGAGCTAAGTCGCCGAAATCCACTACTCAGTCTCAGCTTAGCTTGCGCTCAATTTTTGTTATCTCCAACTCAACTGTGAATACAAAATATCCCTGAGACTTTCATTTTGACAGTTGGAAGACCCAGACTCACATTGAGCTCACGCTCAAAATCGTTTCTGAATATCGGCCTAAGTCACATCCCGCCTCCTCCACCAACGAAACCCGAAATACAAAGTCATTAAATATCGAAATAAGAAGTCAACATCGTTTGGTCAAGTTATTTGTCGGGCATTATAGCTTGTGGTTATTTAAATTCCAGACTTAATTACGCCAATAAAAATTACAATGTGATGATATTGGAATCAGGCAACCTGATGCCAGTTTATTCAGTATCCATAAATGATTTGCTTTCATAAACAATAGTTTGAAATTCTCAAATTTATTTTTATTATTTAATGTTGTATAGAAGAAAATTAATTTTAAACATTGTGTTTTGGAAGTGGTAATTACTTCATTATTATTGATACTGAGGACCGCTTCCTTAGGCTTTTTAGGTTTTGCGTTATAAAATGTTCTCTATTAGATCTTAAAAGGTTTTCTGGCTCACCGTGCCAGAGGTCGCGGGAAGTCCCGGCATGGGTGGAATTTTTAGCCTCTAAATAGGTTTTTAAAATGGTCCTCAGCACGGGTTAGTGCAACAAAAAGAATGTTCTCTATCTGTCAATAACGTTCATTAATAACTTACCACTATATTACTAATTTGAGAATTTAGGAATACAAAGCATTTTGTGGTTGCTTCTGGTGTGAGTTGACCTCAATTGGTTCCGAGCAACTCGTAATTGCACTCACAATTATTAGCCTGTCAGGAATGCAATAAGTCATAGATGGCCTTCCTTGCCTCGGACTTATAGAATTGTGTTTCTTGAATAAATAATTTTGTGAGGACAAGTGATTGTGTTCTGTGAAAACTATTGTTTGTTTGTTTTGAAAATACTGGCTGATTGATTATTGTAAAAACAAACTATGATTCTTGCTGTACAATGTGTTATTAAGTAACAAAACAACAAACAACAGAGCATATCATAACAAAGAACATGGCATGTGCAAAAGTGAGTTCTCTGTAAGAGATTTCTTCCAGCCAACCTACGAGGATCAGAGTAGCAGAATAAAATGCGATTCTAAAACAAAATACCTTTACCTATTCGAAAATGGGGGCTCTTGTCAATATGAACATCTATTCAATGTTTTCCAGTTTTAACAACTATTCAAAATAATCCACTGTTTTATCTAAACGTTATAATGCAATAGGTGGCAACTTTACTATGGAACAGCTGAATTTTTTTAGCTATTTTGAATTTGTCGTCGTAGTTACAGTACTGCTTTTTCGACTTGGAGATTTTGTTACACCACGTGTAATATGTGTTGGAATAAAAATTAACACAGTTATTTATTTTATTCATCTTTTGTCCAAATGATGTAAACAAACAATTGATAGAGTCAATTATTGTTTGCTTGTCCTAGGTGTGTGTGCGAGCAGTGTTAGCGCAGCAGTAGAACGCCGGCCTCACAGTCGAGTCGGGTGGTAGTGGGTTCGAAGCCCGCCATATACTAATGACTTCGTTTTTTAAGTTATCTGCATTTGTGAAGTTGTAGTATCAATACCACTCGCTAACGGTAAAGGGAAGCATCCTTAGGATAGTATCTGAGGTATTGACATACATCAGCGCTTGCTACGTACAATGGCCCAACAATGAGCCTAAGTGTGGATATCTCAGGTTTAACTAGACCTCAGGTATTGACATACATCAGCGTTTGCTACGTACGATGGTCTAACTATGAGCCTAAGTGCGGATATCTCAGGTTTAACTAGACCTCCGGTATTGACATACATCAGCGCTTGCTAAGTACAATTGCCCAAATATGAGCCTAAGTGCGGATATCTCAGGTTTAACTAGAACATGTAATATGGAATAAAAGTTACTACACTAGGATGAAAGTAAGTAGGTATCTAAATATTATTTTATTCATCTTTTGTCCAGATGTTAACAAACCATTAAAGGAAAACATGAAAATAATGAAGGCTATAATGTCAATTATTGTTTGCACTGAGGTATGTGAACACTTTTATGTAGGTTGCAATTAATATTTTCTTATTATAATATCATATTTTATTACTATGAGTAGTTAAATTATAATAATCTTATATAAGTTTATCAACCACGCGCATACTTATTTTTGTATTAGGTACTCCCATAATTTATACTACCTAGTATTAAGCTCACCTTTGCACAAAATTAGTTTTTTAGTGCAATAAAGAATTTTTCAATCAATCAATTGAACACTTTAGACATTGCAGTTTGCTCATAATGTTTTCCTTCATCATTAGCTACTGGTATTGCTACTACAAATAAAAAAAATGTACATAAATCAGGAAACAGTCATTGGTACATACAAGTCCAGATACGAACCTACAACCTCAAAGTGTGAGGCAAACATTCTACCGTTGTTTCCACCGCTTCAGTACTCAGGTATATTGACATGGAAGTTTGAAATCAATTCGTCCGGCATCAGGCAGCGAACAGTGGCGTGTGAAACAGGAAACTCGATGCGTTACGCGCCGCGCGCCTTCCTGATGGCAGCTGGCAGATAGATAGTGTAAGCATTTGAAATTCAATATGTTGTTTGTTTGAATAAAATTCAGCAAATCAACCTTTAGTTTAATTACACTGTAAAGTCGCTGATAACATATTCTCAGTAAAAGCACATCAAACCTACATGTAGTTTGATTTGACATTGGACTCGGAAGTGAGAGACCCAGGTTCGATTCCTCAGTGCGGGCATGTACTTATGACTTTGTTTTCTAAGTTATGTATGTTTGTGAAGTTATAGTAGCAATACCACTCGCTAACGGTGAAGGAAAACATCGTGAGGAAACCTGAGTGTCTGAGTTATTCACATACCACAGCGCTTGAAATCGCCTATCTGCAGTGGGCACGCATGGTGATTAAGCCTATACTCTCTCTCTGAGAGAAGGCCTGTGCCTTACAGTGGGACATATAGGCTGCTTATGATATGATACTTATGACTACTAAAGCGCAACAGTTGTGGAATTGGGAGTACAATCCTCTTTAGTTTTATACAAAGCTTATTTCATTGCTCCTAAATTAGAGGACTTACTTTTTGTTGTCAGTTACTTAGTTTTTTAATTAGTTTTCTGTATTTCATGTATATGTCATGTATACCTTTGGTGTCTATCTAAATAACACTAGAATATAATACAATACGTTTACTTAGTTTGATTGGCTGTTTATTATGTTATGTTAGTCATTCACGTAAAAATAAAAAAAATGAGATTTATGTAGCTTGATGCGTTCTGGTTCTCGTCCATATTTTAGTGTCATCACACCTTAAAGGATGTGTAGCTAGATTGTAAGCTTTTGGCAAGATATTATTACAGGTTTTGTTACTCATTTGCTGTGTAAAGCAATAAATAAAATAAGAAAGACACAGTCATGTGTTTCTACAATCCATTCATGTTACAAGCCCACAGGCTGCAATGCTCATAATCTGCTTGGTTTAATTAACTAGGTATAAACTGCCTACCTACCTACTTGTTTACTACTGTGTGTACCTTAACTGATAATTATGGTTTATTCCAGTTGTCCACCAGTATACTTGATTGAGATTAAAAGTATGGGCTTAATTACGTGCCCACTGCAGATTGGCAATTACAAGCACTGAGGTATGTGAATAGTTAGGGAAGTATTTTAAATAAGTTTAATGCAGATTCTTCAAAAGTACCTATTTTACCCAAATTTCCTCAATTTTAGAATTTAGATAAACAATAACAATCAATAAATAGCTAATTCGCAACATTTATTCATTTAATTTCTGTAAATTTTGGAGGCAGATGGGGCTTGATCTAGAGTAGAGATAGAGATGAAATTAAAAATATTTATTTTCAATCACAGTAGTGGGTCCATAAAGAATAACTAATGTACTTTTTATGTCAACATCTAGTAGGAATCCCTGATATAACCACTTGACTAATCTGAATTTACCCTTGAATTGTTAGGCAATTGTTTACCAAACAGGTAATTTTGTATTCTTACACCCTACCTATAATACCTACCTACTCATAGTGAAACTAAGGTCTGGTGAAAGGATGCAGTTAATTGGAATATGGAATTTCTATTGAAGGAAATCAACATTTTCTTAGAAGCAGGTATTTCTTTGCTGTAGCCACATTTGTCTTCGATTATAAATAGAACTGGATCTTTGGTTAATGAGTAAAAGTCTTCATATAAATTTGGAGTAAGTACAAAAGGAGGAAGCAGTGTCTGTTTCTGGATAGGGAAGCTGTGAGTGTGAGAAGGAGGTCTGCAACAAACAAGGAACAATTAGGTACCTACAAAGGATTAGGAAAGCTCACAAAACACAGTACTTACCCTTAAAATAGTAGGTTCTGCTATGTTCTCGTAATAACTAGTAGCTACACAAAGATACACAAGTAATTGACACTAAATTATATAAAACGGTCGAATAGACAAACGTTTTCGATACGATTGGTATGTAGGTAGTTAAATTGTGATTCGCGATTGTGGAAAGCCTCCTTAATTTACTCCCAGTTTCACACACGCACTATAAATAACTGCACTCGTTTAGTGTGATTGTGAGACAATTAATTGTCAATTGTTTTCCTAGCGCTACACGGGAAAAATCACGATTCGCGTAGAAAATCAAAACAAGACGTTTGACAGTTCGAGATGACAAAGTAACCCCACACACACGGCACGGCACCATGCACAATGCCCACAAACAAATACAATCCTCAAAATTACAAAGATACTGCCATTAAAAGTGCTAAAAAAAGATAATACGCCCAACTTTACCCACCAACCAAAATAACACTTAACACGAGATACGCCAATATTATCACCTTAATAAATTCTCATACACTAAGATCTAAAAATTTTAACACAAAACCGAATTCGGCGATTTTTTTTGCGCAAGCGCTGTCGACTTTACCAAACCACGACACAGATGCAACTGCGCAACTGCACTACTGACTTTGTTTTGTCGGCTCGGCTGGCTGTTTACTGAGTTATCTGTGGCTTGACGTTTTGTTTTTTTTTTTCGGATATAAAAACGAAAACTTATTATGCCGAAAACATACGATAGCCACGGACGAAAACAGGAATTTGGTGTAGGTATGTACCTACATGACAAGGAAAAAGCGACCCTGATGGATGAAAAGGGAAATGACAATCAACCACGGAAATGCGAATGATGGAAAATGCTCAGACCAGCGTTGCCAGAATGTTACAAAAGTAACATTTTACGTTACTTTTGACCCTCTTATGTTACCTCCGTGTTACACGACTCAATATGTTACTTTTGTGTTACTTTTTAGATTTTTCAGCAAACAAAAAAATATTGTGAATCGGAAAGCATTCAAGAACGATATTTTTTTTGTTCGTCATGTTGGCGGACTTGATTTTGTGGACTGACTGATGCGTCGGAGCAGAGCGAAAATCTGTCGACTTCGTCGTACCGCATATTCACTCACTCGCGTGTATTTATCAATCTTCCATCCCGGTTACTTAGGCGTGCGAGCAAGTGAGAGGTGACTAGCAGCGAATCGATCACTCGACTCGATACTTTCTTCGAAGTTTGTGTTGTTGTGTATTATAAAGTCATTGAACCAAGCGTAGCACAAAAATTTGAAATAAAAGATTTATCTAGCGTGGTGAAGAGATTCCCAAACATTCAAGATGATGTTAATGATGTGGAGCAACAAAAAGAATGGAAAAAGCATTCAGTCCTCGACCATAACGACTTAGGCTTGCCTCAAAATGTTGAAGAATATTGGAGACAAATTTTGAAGCAGAAGGATTTGACTAGTACTTCGTTATTTCCAAATTTAAAAAAGGTTATCGGGTTTTTGCTTGTCTTTCCTTTTTCAAATGCAAGCGTGGAACGGATTTTCAGTCAACTTAAATTAATAAAATGTGAAAAGAGGAACAGGCTAAACACTGCAACCATTTCTTCTTTGATGGTTCTCCTTCGAAAGCAATGATGCATCCAAAAATAACATATAGTATGGGTGGTCCGTGTGGCACCGGATTAAGAATAGCGTCACTCCATTTCTTTCCGTGGATGTCGTAGAAAGCGACTAAGGAAATACATTACCAGGAGACGGGCAGCAGCGTTTTCTTGAGATTCCAACCGCATACTGCGATCGCCAACCCGCCTGCCAAGCGTGGCGATTATGGCAAAACCCTTCATGGTTAGGAAAACCATGAGGGAGGCCTATATCCTGCAGTGGGCGTCAAATGGCTGATGATGATGATGAGTGGTGACGGTACTGACTACTAATAATTTTCACAATATTTTTTAAACCTCAAAAAGTTTTAAGCAACAATTTTTCATGACTACGATGCTAATATAAACGCCTTTTTTCCAGGTTCCACCAGTTCAAATTAACTTTCCCTGAAATACTCAGCCATATTAAGCTAAAATGGTTTTTTTGTGCCAATAAATCTCCAACATCTCTATTATTGTCTATGTGAATGACAGTGAATTTACAATCGATTAAAGAAAAATTAAATGTATATAGGTATTTGGACGTTAGCTACCCTTTCTCCATTAATATAATATCATCATCATCAGCCATTCGACGCCCACTGCCGGACACAGGCCTCCTTCGTGGTTTTCATAACCATGAGGGGTTTCGCCATAACCGCCACGCTTGGCAGGCGGATTGGCGATCATAATATTAGGGGTTAAAGTATGAAATTGCCGTTTTATTGCAATAGGTTCTTTAAATTGACATAGAATCTTCATGGTTTGAGGTTTTCGAATGAAACTTTTTTCAAATGGTTTCTATGATGTTCTTTTTTTAAAAAATGTGAAACATTTGAATATCGACTTTCAATTGTTTTTGTTATTCAATTTAGACAAGAAAGATGGATACTGCGAAAATTCGAGTGATTTTTGAATACGAGTTCCGACGCGGAACTAACGCGGCAGAAACAGCCCGCAATATCAATGCTGCGTTTGGAGAGGGGTCTACTAATGAACGCACCGTGCGATTTTGGTTTAAACGCTTTCGTGATGGAAATTTCGACTTAAAGAACGAGCCACGAGGAAGACCGCCCACACAGGTGAATAACGATGAATTAAGAGAGATAGTGGAAGCCGACCCTAGTCAAACTACCCAGGAATTAGCGGCATGGTTTAACGTTACCTTACCCACAATATTGACTCACTTGCGTCAAATCAATAAAATAAAAAAATACGAAAAATGGGTGCCTCATGATTTGACTGATCTGCAGAAAGAAACGCGTGTTGAAACTTGTGTTGCCTTGTTGAACCGGTACAGAAATGAAGGAATATTGGATCGAATTGTAACATGTGATGAAAAGTGGATTCTTTATGATAACCGGAAAAGAAAAATGCAATGGCTGACCCCAGGTCAAATGCCACAACAGTATTAAAAAATCACTCGAATTTTCGCAGTAACCATCTTTCTTGTCTAAATTGAATAACAAAAACAATTGAAAATCGACATTCAAATGTTTCACATTTTTTAAAAAAAGAACGTCATATAAACCATTTGAAAAAAGTTTCATTCGAAAACCTCAAACCATGAAGATTCTATGTCAATTCAAAGAACCTATTGCAATAAAACGGCAATTTCATACTTTAACCCCTATTATTATGTTACTTCCATAGTATTATGTCCTATGGTATACTACTGTGGAGACGGGCAGCAGACATCTTCGTCTTGCAAAGAGAGCGATCAGATTCATATTTAAGCTAGGCAGTAGAGATTCGTTAAGAGATTTTTTTTAAAGATACTAACATCCTAACAGTCACTAGTCAGTATATCTATAAAAATATTATGTACGTCAGGAAAAATATCGGTAACTTTAACAGTGTAGGTAGCCAACAGAATGTAAATACTAGCAATAAACGTAACCTTTCGTTCCCAACATTTATGCTAGCGAAGGTTAATACATCCTTTATGGGGCTTAAGATTCCTGAGGATATAATAAGCTTGGAAAACCATGAAGATTCTATGTCAATTCAATGAACCTATTGCAATAAAACGGCAATTTCATACTTTAACCCCTATTATTATGATAGGGAATATAATATGATGGCGTTTTTTTATATTCATTGATGACAAAGCAGGTTATAGTATTGAGAAATTTTTAAATTGGTTGGTATATTAGACACACATTGATTGTATGTTTTTTCTTTTTTAGCATCGCGGGTCGTTTATTCGATCAACAATTATTAAGATTTTTTCGAAGTTTAACTAATGGGATAAGAAACTTATTTAACTTTTTGTGTAATACGTATTGTGTCGGTTCCCACAATAAAAAAGGTTATGTTACTTTTCTCGAGAAAATGTTACTTTTTGATCTGCCTCGTGTTATATTTGACTATCTGCCACTGGCAACACTGGCTCAGACATGGCTCAGACCTCAGCAGAACACAATGTTCTGAGGCTCAGACATCTCTGAGTCAGACATATACTTGAGCGAGTTTCAGAATGACAACCGAGTTTCAGAACGAAGTTGTGTCACCGACACGTGACAGGTATGTATCGAATATAGGTAGGTAGGTAGTACCTACCTATTAATTTCCAATTTCCACAGTAAAAGTTGAATGTCGCATTAACCTGAATTGTACTATCGGCATTTAAACAATAATAACTATTCGAAAATAAAAGTTGATCTTCTATCGGCTGCATATTATGTACCTACCTACTCAGTTACGTTAAGGCCAACTTTGTAACAGAAATGTAAAGGTTAACTTGTCGACTGTACCACTGTTACAAAATCATAGTTTTAATTAGTTATCTTCTATGTGCATCTGTGTGCCATTAGAAAGAAAGAAAGACATATTTTATTAAGACAAATTAACACATCACAAGAAAGAAAAGGCATAGGTAACAAGTAACATAAATACAAAGGAAGAATAAGTCACATAAATACAAGAATAGGACAAGGCAAAATCAGAGCGTCCGTCAGAGATCACCTGTGCCATCAAGCCACATAAACCTACTGACTATATAATATGTTATAAGTGTGTGGTAATAATTATTTATACTACACCTGCTTGGAAAGTACCTTGATACTTTATCAAATTTACGGTAGAAAGTACGTCATTGCATATCGAACAAATATGCGGGGAGAAAACGCATCTGAGCGGGAGAGAAAAGTGTATGAAAATCCATTTCTTACGTGGTTTTTCTTTTTTAATTTTGGGTAAGACTATGCGCCGGTAACCTAAATATCAAAAGCCAAAAAGTTTTTACAGTGAGTTTTTATCTCCAAGTTCGCAAAATGACACTGGCCACTAGCTGTGTGTTGGATGGTGTCGGGCTGGCAGTGCGACCCTGCGGCGGCAGGATAAACAATTTCAAAAAAGAACATGTGAAAATTGCAGACGCCATTGGCGCCATTTCTAATTTGTGTGCTGTTTGAGGATTCAGTTTTCGTAGAAAGTAAAATAAAACTATCAAGCAGGTGTAGTATAAAGCACTATGTATCACTCGAGAGAAACTGCGATTCCCGATCTCGGGTGTTTTAAACGACAAACGACACCCTCGACGGTAATCGGTCACTTTCTCCTCTCGGTGAACAATGTACTATTTTTTGGGTACCTACCCAAAATAGGGATGCAAATTTTTGTCGTCGACACCATAGTGTGGGGTATGGTTGGTTGGTCGTATAAAAATGTAGTGGGTGAAGGAAAATATTTTTTATGCCACACCTGGCCAAAAAGCGGGTTCTTTCGCACGCTACGCGTACGGGATAACCCACTTTGAGGCCAAGTGTCGACATAAAATTGTGGTACACAACTCGGGCTGTAAAATAGAAAGGCCCATATAGCAAAAGTCGCAGGCGAGGATCATAAGATGACAATGATGTCTGGAATTAAAGCCAGTTCAATGCATGAATTTTAGAACATTTATATAAATCCTGTAAATTAAGGACTTGAAAAGACTAAGTTTGGAGTTTTTTTGTCCATTTTTTCTCCAAAATGATCTAGATTTTGAAATGGACATCTAGTTTAACTTGTAACGTTCATTAAGTCGCAGTTTCTGTGCTACTTTGAATAAAAAAATTTGATTTTGATTTTGATTTTGATAAATATGCGATTTATTTTACGGCCCTGGTTGTGTAAATAACTATTTTATCACAATGACATCTATTCAAAAAGATGTCATAAACAAGGACCAAAATAGCTCTTCGATCCCTAGGGATTTGAATTTGGAATGTGGATATTTCTAGTAAAAGTTCCAATCACCAAAGAGATTAATCACGAACATTTTATGAATGAGTAACTAACTGGCTGTCTGGAAACTGCACGCGGACCAATTAAAAAAAAAGTTGGTGAAAAAATAAAAAATGGCGCGACGAAATGGGAAGGCAATAACGCACGTCCCAATAACGCACACCCCGATAACGCACACCCCGATAATGTACAGCCAATAATCCGTGCACATGTACACGGATTATTGGCTGTACACTACCGGGGTGCGCATTATAGGGCTGTACAAAATCGGTACGGGGCAATAATCCGTGTCCAACCACAGACAAGAAAATCACTTGATAGAGTGGTGCCTCGTTTACAGAAGCTAATTTGATTTACTTATTTTCAAAGCTGCGTTCAAAATAAATACATATAAAATAATTGTCAGACATGTTTCTCTTTACGCATCAGATTAAGTAGGTGTTTTAAAGTTTAATATTTTTATACGTAAGCTGATAGATAAGCAAGCGTAAGACAAACAATATCAGCCGGATTATGGTTGGAGATAAGTTCTCAGACCAACCTTCGTATGACTGCTAAGGCTCGTGGTGCTCCATCTTGAGCGAGAGCGTTCCGTAAAGGATTATCCATATTACAATCTGTGGTTACAATGCAGTGCCGGTGACTTGCTGGCGCAACAGTACAGACTAAAAAAATGCATAAAAGCTACCGTAAAAAATTCCCGATGTAATTAATCCTAATTTTTTTGCGTGCTTCCTCTGCACCTAAATTAGGTATCCAATTTCTCGCCTACACACTCACATACTATGAAAATGTGGGAAAATATTTTTTCGATTTAGGGATCTGTTTTCGAAAATTAAATATTTAGCTTTGAAGCTCATATTTTGGTTCGAGTTTGGCGCCCCATCTCCCGGATACAGGGTTAGAAACGTGAAAGAATGTTAAATAGTAGCACATAATAATGAAATTAAAAGGAAAACTATCACGGCTAAGGAGGCTTTACAAGTTAACAGGCGACGAGGATGAAGTTGTTCTGACCGTACACTACTTTTATGTTTGGGTTAAACTATCTTATAAACTTACAAAATTTCAGATGAAATCTAAGCAAGTCTATACTCGGCTTCATGCCTGACCAGTAAGCTCTCACCTAGTCTTCTGTGGAACACGAAATGAGTTGGTAGCCAAAGATCACTTAGAAAGGAGGCCACGTTTATTGGCTATGGATGGAGCCGTTGCCCAAGCTTCCCGGAATTCAAAGACGAACAAGAAGAACAGCAAGCAGTAAAGCTTGTCGTTGGCACAGTAGCACATAAGCTGTTTGTCGATACAAATATTTTATTAAATTGAAGATAACACTAAGATTGATTTTTTCCTAGTACTCCTTTATTCATGGTAGGCACATAAGTTGATCATTGACTTAGCTGTCATTTAAAATTATTTGCCACTGTGGTGATAACATGTCAGTATTGTGCCATTGAAGACGAAAAGGAGTATGTAATGAAGTTAAATAAAATATTTAATACCTACTTACCTTTAATTTTATTACCAAAGTAGCTTAGAATGAAAAAAAAAACTATCTACGACCTAAAATAGCGTTATCTCCTATTTTCTCCTAGTTTGTACTATCTCCTATTTTGCAATATATTTTTAAAGACATTAAAGTAACATTGCTCATGGAGGAAAACCCTCCTTAGATTGCAAAGTGATAGTATTAATTCAGTTCTATTGTTACTATATGTATGTCTATCACGCAAGCAGTTGAGGAATTATATTAATGTGTGTAGTCAAATCTCTTAGCAAAGAAACAATAACAAGTATGTAACATAAATAAAAGTATATAAATGTCACTTAAGTCACCGTTCAAATCGACTTCTGTAAGAAGAATTGTAGTTAAATGCTGTTTAAGCCACACTTAAGAAAGTTGTGCAAGTCGGCCTTAAAGATAAAAAATATTTATTGTTCATAAAAAAAAGATACACTTCTCCTTATGGATTATGGAACAGTACTTACCTAAATGGTTGAAAGAAAAATTCTGTGAAATTATAAGTAAGGTGTCCATCGGCACCTATTCTAGGGTAGTTAAATTACACTATAGTTTATTGAATAGTCTAGTTTCTTTCTGAGAGTATAAAACACTATCACTATGGTTTCTTTACAAAGAATAGTAGGTAATTAGGGTTTTGGCATTGCAAGTTGCTGATTTCACTCATGATCGGATCTTGTACTCATGCCAATTTATGTTTAGATGTAATATGATTTGAGAAAAGATTGGCAGAGTGGAGATTTTTTTCTGTAATACAATACCTACTCAAGCGAATTATTGTTACCTGGCTCGTATGCAAGGATATGGACGAGTTTATTAGTAGAGTTAATGAATAAGAAAGTATGACAGGCCTCAACCAGAGCGCTCGTGGTAGACTGGTGAAGATAATTGCGGGACGAGAAGTTATGTGGACAATACATTTGAAACTTCGCAGACAACTCAGCAGCTGCTACATGTAGGTTTATGAACCTGGCTCATCTCTCCATTGATAGATTTGGTACGGGAACCGGCTTCAGGAAGGATGGTGGTGCCAGGATGAAGGCGTAGGCAACGAAACTTGGTTTTTGGGCATTTTAATTTAGGCATTACAATCAGAAAAATGCGTCTTTCGTTTCAAGTCTCAGCTGAGCCAAAGCCGTCAATCACCTTGAAGAAGAATCATCATCATCAACCCATTATGTCCCCACCGAGGGGCACGGGTCTCTTCCCTGAGGAAGGTATAGGCCATACTCCACCACGGGGGCCAAGTCCGGATTGGTGGAGGCTTGTAGACTAGTGGCTCGTCTACTGTCAGAAGTTGTCAAGCCGCCCTAAGGCCTCTGACTTGGCTTAACGACTGCCATCTATCGACGGCAGCCGGCACCAACAGCTTAACGTGCCTTGCGAAGCACGGAACCGCTCGGAAAAATGCCACTAGCGTTAGGCATAGACGGCGACCCATCCATGCACTGAACGCGCCCTGTGTTGCTTAACCTTCGTGATCGTTTAAGATCACTCAGGCAGCCGGGGCTACGAGCGATTCGATTGAAGAAGAATAGGTACCCATTAATAGGGATTTACTATTTATTAGTTTGTGCGTCACTCTTTTGGAAGTTCAGAAATTACAGGTTTTTTGAATTGAATGCATGAATGTCAAAAACCACCTAGATTATGGAATAAATTTCTAAACGAATCCTAAGCTCAACTGCTGATTTCATGTCAAGTAAAATGCGCTAATATATGTGAACGGGGCACCGATATGCCCCTATATTACGCTCACCAAATCCTGAGCGATTCCAATCGTTTAACTGTCAAATTAGTATGGAGTTTGACAGTTAGACGATTGGAATTGCTCAGGATTTGGTGAGCGTAATTAGGCCAATGGACGCCAATTATTGGTCGTACAAAATCGTGCGTGCATTATTGGTCCGTACCGATATTGCGCGACCCGATAACGTACGGGCAATAATGCACACCCCAATAATTGGTGTCCCTTGGGCACGAATTATCGGGGTGTACATTATTGGCTGTACGTTATCGGGGCGTACAATATAGTGACCCGACGAAATGTATTCCTCCGCCTCCGCCTTATTTAGATGATCGGACGCTAAAAATGTAGTAAATGTAGTGGGATTATTTTTCGTCTTCAATTGTTTTGTTTTTTTTAATCATTTGTTATATGTGTGTCCTTGTGGTGTTAAATACATGTTTTTCTTCTTTCTTCTTGTACAAAAGTTCTAATATATTCTAATTCATAAGTTACACTTACTAATTTTTTCATAGAGGGTGACAAAAAGTAGTGTCCACCTCGGGAGCAACACTTTTTTCAGCTCTGTGAATCCTTCCTTCCCGAGCGTAGCGAGGGATTCTACTCCCGAATCCTTCGCGGAGCGATTCTGGATCCTGGATTCAAAGAAACACTCTCTCGCCTTATAGTTGTTTGCTTCCTAGATAAACAATCTACTAGGTACTTACCTACTTTGATTTAGATTTTCGCAAATTTTTGTCCGAATAGGGCGTCAACTCTCCTGGCTGGCTAAACGGTTGATTGTAGAAACGTGAAAACTTTCGGGATAGTAACACATATAATGAACTTAGAAGGAAAACTATCACGGCTAAGTATGCTTTACATTTACAAGTTATCTAAGAAAACTTCGTACATTGAAAATTACGTTGATGAAGTTGTTAGTTCTGTAAAGCAGATAAAAAACCCTCTTTCTACGGAACCCTACACTGCGCGTGGCCCGACACGCACTTGGCCGGTTTTATAAATAAGACCGTCGTCGTTTATGTCTACCTCCCTGTAGGTAACACCAGTAACTGTCCCTCTTTGATTACCTACCTATATGTTTAGGGCGGCAGATCAACCTTTAGGTAGGTACATTTTTTTTTGCAAAGTCACCCGTAACATAACTGAGTAGGTAGAGTGCACGCTTGTAAAGGTTAATATGCTGTAAACTGTTCCTACTTATGTGAAACCTTTGAAAAATAAAGTCTTATTTTGGCTATCAGGGGCGCTACTTATCTTGTTTTCAAACTTTTCTTTTCAAACCACATTTTTGCAGATCTTAAAGTTCCTGATTAAAAGTTTCAAGCACAAAATAAATCAAAAACAACCAATCAACGGACGAACTGAACCAGAGAATGATAGATTGACTGAGCAAGCGAGGTGATTTGATTTTTTTTAGGTAGGTAAGTATGCATTAGTGTGAGAGAGAATGGGAGTTTCGCTCTCTATATGAATGAACGAAATTAAAATGATGCCAAGACGTGCCGAAATTGCAAAATAAATGAGCGTTCTGTCATGTAAAAAATCCTACAAATGACAAAAAATCACCTAAAGTTACCTTTTGAGTCGTGTAACCTAGAAGGAACCTTACTTGGTTAAAAAATACCTAAAAGGTTACAAAAGTAACCTTCTGGCAATACTGCCCACAATACTTTTGAACGACCAATCTGTTAGGTATAAGTATGTGTGCGCGCTGCGCCGCCACTCCTAATAAACGTCAGTGTGAATACAGCAGCGACGTGTTTCACTTGTGTGTCTCATACGTATCAGTGGCGACAGGATTTATTAATTACTACCCGCGAATCGCGAAACCCGACCTCGGAAATGGCAAATTCCATCCTGGGACCTATATCTACATTTGACCATCAATTACAAGATTGGGCAACGTTTAGAAGCAGACTCCAGCAATGGTTTATTGCCAATGGCATCGAAGAAGACACAGACAAGGAGGGTGTAAAACGACGTGCCATACTGCTTAGCGCACTCAACGACAGCACATACCAGCTGGCGAGCAACCTGGTGCTACCGAATAGCCTAGATAAAGAACGCTTCGAGGGGATCTTAAAGGTCTTAGACGTGCATTTCACGCCGAAGCGCTGCGGGTTTGCGGAGCGTCACCATTTTTACACGGCAGTGCAGCAAGCGGGCGAGTCGCACGCGCAATATGCGGCGCGGCTTAGGGGTCTCGCAGCTCACTGCAATTTTAAGAATTTAGAAGAAGCATTACGAGACAAGTTCGTAATGGGATTGCAGCAGGGGCCGGAAAGAGAGAAGCTTTTTGCAACGGAGATGTCCGAGCTCACGCTGGCAAAAGCTGTCAGTACCGCGCCCGGCAACTCCGGGCACCCAGTCTTCAAGCTGGAGCAGCGAGACCAGCGTGCGCCGCGCACCACAGCCGGTTCCAGCATTGAACAGTGTGCAGTGTGTGGCCGGCGCAGCCACAAATCAAGCGATTGCCGGTTCGCTAAGTTTAAGTGTACAAAGTGCAATGTCAAAGGTCATTTACGCAGAATGTGCAAAAATGTTAATTACGTAGAGGAGTCATACGAGGGCGATGATGGTGAGTTATTCAGTATACGTAGCAAGGACGGGGCTCCGATGGTCGAAAAAGTATGCATTAATAACTTAGAATTAAAATGTGAGGTAGATAGTGGTTCCTCGGTGACTGCAATATCAGAAAAAACCTATTATTCACATTTTGCCCAAGTGCCCTTAAAGCAAAGCAAAAAGAATTTAATGAGCTATAATGGCGGTAGGATTGAATGTTTAGGTTTTGCGCAGTTACCAGTGTCGTACGGAGGGAGGTCGGAAAATATCGAGGTTTACGTAATTAGGTCCGGGGGTCCTCCGCTACTTGGCCGCGATTTTATTTCAAAATTCGAGTTGGAACTTGCGCCAATAAAATTTTGCAATTTTGGACAAACGGGAGATACAGAATTATCTAAGTTGTTGGCGCAGTTTCCGGATGTGTTTTGTGACAGACTAGGTTGTTTTAATAAATATAAAATAAAACTTATTTTAAAAGATGATGCGAAGCCAATTTTTTTTAAAGCAAGGCCAGTACCTTTTGCATTAAAAGAAAAGATAGATAAAGAAATAGACAGGTTGCTCAGTACAGATGTTATCGAACCGGTAGATCAGTCAGAGTATGCTTCACCCGTAGTGCCGGTCCTGAAGCGAGACGGCGCAGTCCGCCTCTGTGCTGATTACTCGCAAACGCTCAACAAACAGCTGTTAATTGACAAATACCCGCTGCCGACCGTGCAAGAGTTATTTGCAAAACTTCACGGGGGGGTCCAGTTTACAAAATTGGATATGTCATCAGCTTATACACAGTTTCAGGTGTCAGATGAAAACAACATCACTTGCATCAACACTCATAGAGGGTTGTTTAAATACAAGCGACTCATTTTTGGACTTTCATCTGCCCCTGCTATTTTCCAAAAAGCATTGGAAAGCATTTTAGGCATCGACGGGGTTTTGTGTTTTCTGGATGACATTCTAATAACTGGGAAGGATAGGGCGGAGCACATGAGTCGATTAACTATGGTTCTTCAGCGTTTTAAAGAAGCCGGATTAACACTGCGTACGGACAAGTGCGAGTTTTTCAAAGACGAAATAACGTATCTTGGTCACGTTATCAACAAAGACGGTGTCAAGAAATCAATGGATAAGGTGAACGCAATCAAGAACGCACCTAAACCAAGCAATGCAAACGAATTACAATCATTTATTGGTTTAGTGAACTACTATAGATGTTTCGTTCCAAATACATCTACTGTCTTAGCTCCGCTATACGAGTTGCTAAAAAAAGGGGTGAGTTGGTCGTGGACGGCTGAACAAGATAGGGCTTTCTTGGAAATCAAAGAAAAGCTAGCTTCGGAAAACACGTTAGCTCATTTTAACCCTAACGCAACGATAATCTTAACGGTCGATGCGTCACCGAAAGGGTTAGGAGCTATTCTGTCGCAAATTGGTTCAGATGGGTTAGAGAGACCAATATCATATGCGTCGCGGACGCTCAATGCAGCAGAAAAGAATTATTCACAAATACAGAAGGAGGCCACTGCCATTATTTACGGAGTTCGCAAATTCCATCAGTATTTGTATGCAAGATCCGAGCCGTTCATACTCCGCACGGATCATAAGCCCCTAGTGGCCATTTTTGGGTCACGTCGCGGCGTGCCGGAAGTGTCTGCAAATAGACTGCAGAGGTACGCATTATTTCTTTCGTCATACAATTTCACGATAGAATACGTCCGAAGTGCAGATAATTGCGCAGACTTCTTATCGCGCGCTTTTAAGGACGTCGCAGGGGCAAACACAGCCGAGGGCGCGGGGGGCGAGACGACCGCGTATGTAAATTTCGTAGTGGACGGCTCGCTACCGGTTACCAGCGATCAGCTGAGCATCGAAACACAACAAGACGGGTTACTAAACAAAGTGATGCAGTTCGTGCGTAGCGGGTGGCCACGAAAAGTAAGCGATGGCGAGATTAAGCCGTTCCATCAGTGTAGGCTGGAGTTGTCTATAGAGAACGGTTGCTTGCTCCGTGGTCACAAGGTGATAATTCCTAAGTCTTTACAGGGGAAAATTTTAAAAGAACTGCACAGTTCCCACTTAGGGGTAGTAAAGGCGAAAGCCCTAGCACGTTCAAAATTTTGGTTCCCCGGAGTTGATGCGGCAATTGAAAATATGAATAATAATTGCAGTATTTGTCAAAGCATGCGTACATCCCCGCCTAAAGCACCGCTAGTTTCGTGGCCATACCCAGACAAACCGGTTAGCAGAATTCATATTGATTTGTTAGGGCCTTTACATAATGAGATGTACTTAATAATTGTGGATGCGTACTCTAAATGGGTAGAATGTTTCAATATGAAAAACAATACTACGTCGTCTAGGTTAATACAAAAGATGAACGAGTTTATGTCGCGCTTCGGAATACCGAGTACGATAGTAAGCGATAATGGCACTTCGTTTACATCGGATCTGTTCGATTCTTTTTGTAGGCTAAATGGCATTGAGCATATAACAACCCCAGTTTACCACCCCGCTAGTAACGGACAGGCAGAAAGTAGTGTAAAAATAGTGAAAAAAGGCATCAAGTGTGCGCTGCAATCAGGTAATAATGCGGCGGAGGTGAATAATAGGTTGTTAAAATATTTGTTTGACTATCGGAACTCCGTCCACACAACAACCGGGGAAAGCCCGGCCGTTCTTATGTTTGGCAGGCCACTCAGGTCTAGACTGGACTTGCTAGTTCCCCCGCGGTCCCCACCGTCATCGCCCTCTCCACTTGCGGAACACGTTCGCAACAAACAGTGCTTACAGAGTAGTTATCAAGGCGGCACCGGGAGAAGGGACTTCGTGCTAGGAGATACAGTTCTCTTTAAAATGTATATTAACAAAAATATTTTTAAATGGATGAAAGGTACCATCACAAAGAAAATGGGACATCTTTTATATGCAATTAGAGACATAAACGGTGACCAAGTGAAAAGACACAAAAATCAGATCATCTTATACAAAGGGCTGCAGCTAGATTTTCCGCCCTTCGATATCCTGGATTTCGGAAATACTGAGTCCACCAGGGGGGAGGAGGATAACTGCGGAGCTTCAAACGTCGAATCTGATCCGCCGCAGCGCGAGGCTGCCGCAAGCGACACAGCCGTCGCTGCCGCCGCCGAGGCGCCGCCCCCGCCCGCGACGCTAGCGTCAGCGCCGCCGTCGCCGGACGACCGGCCTGTTGACGACGGCCCGGTCCCTACTCGGGTGGTGACTTCACCCAACTCTGGCCAAACCAGGATGACGTTAAGGAACATTCCCAAAGTAGATTATAAGCGGTTTCTCTAGATTAGGATTTGCAAATTAGTTCGTAAAATAGTGGTGGAGGGATGTTAGGTATAAGTATGTGTGCGCGCTGCGCCGCCACTCCTAATAAACGTCAGTGTGAATACAGCAGCGACGTGTTTCACTTGTGTGTCTCATACGTATCACAATCCAACGATACACCACACTATTCTTTATTTGTACTGTGACACTTTGGCGTAACCCCTCATGGTTATGAAAACCACAAAGGAGGCCATGTCCTGCAGTGGGCGTCATGGCTATGGCGTAGATGAGAAAAAACAATTGCATCCCTAATTTAGCCGTGTAGGTAGGTACACTAAAACATTTCTTTTTCGAGACTTCATTCTACCGTTTTGTTGCCGTCGTTTTGTCGTTCAGGTTTTGCAGCCGCTTCACTTCGGATCCCTCATACCTATCAAGGGAATGTTTCGAAGAGTAATCTCCGCTTCAGTCGTGTGGAGCTGGTGGAGTTAAGGAGTTCAGTCGCCAGTTGGTTAGGAAATGATGGCGGTCACACTGTTTTTTTTTGTAACTTGAGCGATGTATTTTTAATTTTTTCCTCAACTGTCACCGTTTAGGGGTATTAAACTATTTTATTCATTCAATCAAACAACCGTCCACTGCTGGTGATAGGCCTCCCCAGCAGTGGAAGGCACGCCACTTCTTTCTGTATTCTGCCTATCGTAATAATACAAACGCGAAAATAGATCCAGACCGAGGCCATTTGTACAAATGTAAGGCGGCCGCAAGTGAGAATCGAACCCGTGACCTCTGTTTTGGTAGCTAAGCGCCTTAACAGCTAGACCAACGAGGCATTCAGTAATCTTGTTAATAAGTAATATTTCACTGCACCTTTATCAGCCGGAACATTTTAATTTTCATGTCCGCAATCGCTATGCATTGGGTTCGCATACAATCGCAGTAATGCACAAGCCCGACATCGATTTTATCGGTCCTTTAAACGCGATTTTGTCTTTCGGTTATTTATAACAATAATCATCGTAACTCGAAACTGTTTGGTCACATTTTAGTACAAAAATGCTATGACATTCGCAATAAAACGAACGAAAACACAAACTATCAACGAGCAATCACACCTCGATTAGGTACGGTTGTTTGTTGACACCAATATGACAGCTCATCTGTGATAACATGGTTCAAAGAAACGTCAAATAAGGAGTAGCATACAGATTTGACAACCAGACAGTTACCGAGGAACAGTAATTATATAAGAGACTACGAATGTGGCTCTTCGGTACCTATCATGTCGTTCATTGGTCGGTTAGAGAAAATTGGTGCTTGGTAGAATACCGTTAGCGTCAAAACCTTTTTGTGTTCTGAGGTCAAAACCTAGTCATTGGTCTCCTGAACTGTAATGTATTTAGTTGAATTGGGGCCCAGATGGGCGTCCGACGCTGCGTTTGCCAGTTCGTGGTCTGCACTCGAAAACGTTTTTCCAGTAGAGACGTGAACGTATTTATGCACATGTTCAGAGTGGAAAAGAGCTTACTAGGTTTGATATAAAATAAAATAACTGCTTCGAATGAAAAAAAATATTTATAGGATATGCTTTCTTCTTAAAATAGACAGCATAATTAATAATATAACATAAAAATAAACTGTGTTAACTTTCTTGTATCCTAATTATTTATGTCTATTATATACGATGTTCGGAATTGCGTTTGACTAGGTAGGCGCATAATTTTATGTCGTGAGCAGCGGCGTAAGTATATCATCTGCCACTCTATAATAGTTACGCCACTGGTCGTGAGGCTGATCTACCTAGATGTACCACGGTGCCGCATCCTACAAAGGATACCTTGTAACTTTACTTACTCATCAAAAGCTAGTAAACTTACCTATCCTGAACTCTAACGGTATTATTTATACAAACAGGATTCCTCTACACTCAGAGGCAGTTGAAATAATTTGTGGTTACGTCTTTCCCTTTATCAGAGACTATTTAAACTACCTCTGAGGAGTGTTTTAAAAACACGATAGCACCGAAAGTTTTAGGATTTGGTCCCATTGTCACAATCTTTGTCTATAGCCTTGCTAGCCATAGCACAGGGAATCCTAGTTTGGGAGCCAGTAACCTTTTTTTTTCTAACCGTTTTACAATAAAGTTTTTTAATTTAATTTCATTAATAAGTAAAAGAAAACCAGAGAAAAGTAACCTACTATCTTTTGCAGGACTTTATGTAGAGGTAGGTCTATTGTACGGTGGTCATAGGCACCACATTGAGTCGTTTTGCCAGCTCTGCACTGGACTGTATTTGCTGTTCGACATAAGAAACCGTGCCGCTTTGTTCAGTTTCTTGGGCCGCTTTCTTCTCCTTATCACCTGGCGCCAGTACTGGCAGGCTGGGGTCAGTCTATAAATAAGAAAAAAAATGTTTAGTCGGGTTTTCTGTACATTTTTCATTCGTAAAGCTTTGGCTGAAAAGCGGATTTAAAAAAATAAAAACTTTTTTAGTGACATCGGTCCCTATAACATTTTTAGTGGTTTAAACCTTCATGCTACCGATCGATTGAAGATCAGTGACGAAAATGCATGTTTAAAGCAATCTTCGAAGAACTTTTGAAACGTATTTTACAGGGAGTACGTTTTGAATTTTCTGCGGTCTACATGTAAACAAATCTTTGTTGATGGAAATCTTTGAAATACGGGAAGCAATCATGCATAGAAGTATTAATCTAAGCAATCATGTCTATCATGTTGTTTGCTCCTACGTCATTCATTTACCTAAAAACATCAACCCGTCTTATCACTTTCTTGATTTTGAGTACCTACTTAAAAAAATGCTTACATCCACACCCTTAAATGAAAGGAAATCAGTTACTTATAGTATGTTTGATCATATTGGCGTGTCTTGGGGAAAGCCTGCGCATGTCCTGCGTTGGGCGAATACGGGCTGCTTGGTAATGATGACATGAGCCTCTAGTTCATTATGTGCGTGGAAGAATCGGCTAGGCAATGTACATCGAATTGTCATAATAAACTATGAATTGTAGTTTTATGAAACAGGTCCCTGGACACCTAGTTGCGGCTTTTGACATTTGAGCGCGTGACTAGCGTTGTCACGGTACGTATGCAGCTCAATTTTTAAACACAAAGTCTGCTCATACCGGCTCAAGGTTCCTCCAATGCTGCATGGAGTCAGCCAGACGGTTGCCAAAGCCTGGCGCAAAGCAGGCAGGGTCCAACGCCACGAAGCACTGGCCAAGGTCAGCGGGACCCCCGTCCCCAGCGTGGGACCACGAGCGGACGTGGTGGCCGTATTTGGCACCTGCACAAAAACAAAGTGTCTAAATTATGTCCTGAAATAAAAAGGATGTGATGAAATAATCATCATCATCAACCCATTATGTCCCCACCGAGGGGCACGGGTCTCTTCCCTGAGGAAGGTATAGGCCATACTCCACCACGGGGGCCAAGTCCGGATTGGTGGAGGCTTGTAGACTAGTGGCTCGTCTACTGTCAGAAGTTGTCAAGCCGCCCGAAGGCCTCTGACTTGGCTTAACAACTGCCATCTATCGACGGCAGCCGGCACCAACAGCTTAACGTGCCTTGCGAAGCACGGAACCGCTTGGAAAAATGCCACTAGCGTTAGGCATAGACGGCGACCCATCCATGCACTGAACGCGCCCTGTGTTGCTTAACCTTCGTGATCGTTTAAGATCACTCAGGCAGCCGCTAGCCGGGGCTACGAGCGATGAAATAATAATAATAAAAAAAATGTATTATAATGTCGTGGCGTTACGGTTTTCGTCCAATATGAAACCATGTGGTAATGAACTATTTGCACCTGAGCGGTGGTGCCACGGTAGGCCGTGGGTTCGAATCCAGTGACTTTGTTTTCTGTGTTAGGTTAGGACAGGTACGTTTTTCTAGTTGTTCAATAAAATGTTCTCCATCTGTCTATCTACATTTGTGAAGTGATAGTAGCAACACACTCGCTAACAAGGAAAACATCGTTAGGAAACCTGAGTTTCTGAAGTGTTTACATAGGTACCTTTGCGCTTGAAATTGCCAATCCGCGGTGGGCACGCGTGGTGATTAAGCCGATACTCTCTCTCTGTGAGAAGGAATGTGCCCTACAGTGGGACGTATATAGGCTGCATTATTACCTGAGCTAATTCCGCAGAAGAGCTCCACCATGGCAGAGAGGCCATAGCCCTTGTAGCCAGATGTGTGCTCAGCGCCACCGAGCGGCATCAAGCAGGCAGTCTTGTAGCCCTGAAAATTCGTACTACACTTTAGTGCCGTCTCTAGACTTCCAGAGGAAGATGAAACGGGTGGTCAATAAATCGATGTACGCAGCTTACAAATACCGGGGTTTACTTTCACATTCTCACAGGCGCTCCTGGATTAGTTCATTACATCTCGGGGGCACCATGAACAGGATAAAAAAAAAGAAAAGCCAATTTTTTTTCATTGGTGTCGTTAGTGAACGTCATGAAGCCCCTTAGGTTAATTTCTTAGCTTAGGCTGGGATGATTTTCTTCTTGCTTTCTTTACCAGTTCAGCGTCTGTGGTCTCCTTGCCGTCAGGTCCTTGTGCCCAACCACTCGGTATCGGGTCACCTTTGCGTCGCTGCATCTCTATCTGTAAAGACATTGTCGAATGTTGAGAGCTTCTTAAAAGTAGATCTGCCCTCCTATTACGTAACTGTCCACTCTATTATTAAGACGTGTCAATATAATCTAGGTATGTATTTGACATTTCGAAGTAGGTTAGATCGGACAATTCCATGCAGTGGAAAACTTACGTAATACCCACGCGATGCTCCCCAGGCCCCAGATTATGTTAATGAAAAAGTGTAAGAAACTATTGCGAAGTGTTTTGGACTATTACTGTTATCAAGCCACTGTCGTTGACAGATATTTTTACAGATGTTACAAGCTACTGTCTTCAACAGATGTTTTGATATTTCCATGTTTTCAATGAAGGTACCACCGTCTCCACACTATCCTATTGGTGTCTCAGAGGCGCGTCAAAAATTACCTTTCCGACAGCCACTGCCGTCGTCGCCATATCCAAATAGAAGGTATCTCCGTTCGAGGCTGGCGCCACCACCGCTATCGGGTTCGTGCCCAGAGCAGACTGGTGAATAGGAAAATTACGGTAAGTATCGCTTACTTGCTTGTGTTAAAGATCATATTATAATTCATTAGATCACATTAGTTTTTATATGTACTGTCACATTAAGGACTGATAAACAAACTTCAGATAAATAAAAATTCCGGGCCGAAGCAGGATTCGGACCCGCGTCTTTAGCATATCTACCAATTGGCGTAGTATGTAGGTAATTAATTCTCAATTTGAAAAACGAAAGTCACTACTGTGGAGGATCTTTCTTTTTAAAATCCTATAGTAATAAGACTTAATAAAATCTCCCACCTTACAGTTATTTCACCGAAATTAGAATTGGTATTTTTCGTTTTATGTGAAGTTTCTTTAAACTCTCTATTTTGAAGCCACCAGCGTATCGCTTCGTAGAAAAGTAATCATCAGGGAAAGACTTCTTACGTTATCATATCATGTAGGAATGTCATCAAGGCCACCTTTGAAACTTAGGGTCGTATCAATAAATTATCTCATTTGTTAGATCAGTCTTGAGTGCGCTGTGAAGTTGTCCATTCGTAGTCTTCTCTTCGGGCAGTCCTGAACACTCAGTCGCGCTTGAGTGTTCAAGACTGTCCGAACAGTCTTGAACACTCAAGCGCGATTTCAGAGTTAAGAGCGCGTTTCTAACGTAGCTTCAAAGGTGTTGGCACAGGTTGAACTTGTATCAGACAGATCGAACCTGAATGAATTCCGCAGAGAATTGAGGCGCCTTGATCGAGATCCTCGTCATGGTTCCCAATGCTAGACAGGGAGGAACGAACCTGCTTACTCCTGGTTGGGGCTAAGAGTGGCGAGGTGTTTGTAAACGCCATGCCTATAAGGCCGCTATCGGATGCCTTCTGGGCCCACCAGCCCGCTACGCCGAAGTGATTTGCACCTTGAAAATAATGAAGTGTTGTCTCAGTTTGTACACGCAACGACACATCTATCTGCCACTCTCATCACAGGGTGGTTTACCCTGGGTATGCCATGGTACCCTCTGCGTGTGATATGGTAACCAGTGATTTTGTTATGTTAAAATAACAAAGTCGACTGTTAACGATATCTGTAATGTGCCAATTTAATTTTCTTTTTATACTACCGATAGTTTGAATCCATAAGAAAATTATTCGGCCTTTTCGAGCAGGTTTTGGCGACCTGAGATTCTGATAATGTACTAATACACTCAGCACAACATTATCAGAATCAGAACATGGGCAGGTAGAACTTCGTTCGTGATAACACCGATAATTTATACACCTATAATCCATCAAGTAATTCGAGACCTACTAATTATAACGTCTCCTACGCAAGGCGGTATACACGCTTAAAACAGCGGAGAAATAGGTCAGACCGTCCTTTTAATCCAATGTTACCTTTAACAGAAACCCAGCCGATGCCAGTTTGTCTCGCCTTCTTGATAGCCAGGTCCATGGCGAAGTGGCCAGATGTGGCTCCCAGCACTGACTTGGCATCTACCCACGCCGTGGAGACCGTCTCCTTGAGGATCACTGGCTCTTCGTTTGGTTTGCAGGCTCCGCTCTGTATGTCATTCACATACATTTCTGGAAAATCGAACGTAGGTTGGTTGGCCAAAGAGGTTGCATTCTAAATAGCTGTTTTTTTATTATAAATGGCCAAGTGTGTTTCAATGAGGTTTCGGAATTGGTACCTTTTTGGGTGCAAAGGACGTGTTACCTAGTTACCACTATTTGGAAATTGGAACCTCCTCGGCAATTTTAGACAACAGAGATACGATACATACGAGATTACTGCAGCGATTAAAAGCCGCTTGAGCTTAGTTACGAAACCTCATAATTTGTGTAGAAACGTTAGAGAAGGTGCGGTGTCTTAGAATTCTGATCTTTCGTATAAGTGTCCTCTCATTTTAATGTGGCGCATCGGTAATACGCTTGCCTCTTGTTCGAGAGGTCGTGGGTTCAAATCCTGGCATAATAATGATTTTGTTTTCTAAGATACGTAGTAATTTGTGAGTTGTAGTAGCAAAATAACTCGCTAACTGTGAATGAAAAAATCGTGAGGAAACTCGAGTGTCTGAGGTATTCACATACTTTAGCGCTTGAATAGCCAATCCGCAGTGGGCACGCGTGGTGATTAAGCCCATCTCTATCTCAGAGAAGACCTTTGGCCTGTAGTGGGATGTATATCGGCCACTCAGGATACTTATAATACATCATTAACCGATGTAGTCGGACAACTTGATAGATTGTAGTGTAGGTATTAGTCACTCTTTTAACATGGCACGACCATTTAAAAAGGAAGAATAAAGACAAAACAAGTTTGCGATCTACTTAATTAAAACCTACTTAAAATCTATTTACCTAATCTGTTCAGGCCATGGCTAGGATGTCCAGTCTTGTCAGCTTGGATGAGGAGGTCCGCCTGATGCTGGGCGGCCCTGGCGTTGGTGCCCACTGCTTTCAGACAGTCCACCATGAACCGGATGGCGTCAGACGTTGCTACTTTCCCCATAGTGTCAACCTGCAGACCGAAAGTGGAAAAGTGCAATAAGTAAGATACAGGGCCGCGTTTCATAAAACTACAGTTCACAGTTTTTAATAACTATGCGATGTACAATGCGTAGCCGAGTCTTCCTACTAGTTAATCTGTGGGTTAACCGCCTGCGCAATGAACATCGAATCGTCGTAGTAAACCATGAATTGTAGTTCTATAAAACATGGGCAAGGGATGCGTTTCATAAAATTACAATTCGTAGTTTATTATGACGATTCGATGTACCTATAATTTAGTTAACCTACGTAACCCGAAAGCTACGCATACTAAAGTCTAACGGTCTTAAAAACAGAATAAAATAAATATTTTAAATGGGCTTAAATATTTATTTTACTCTGTTTTTAGTACTTGTTGTTATAGCGGCAACACAAATACACTAACTGTGAAAATTTCAATTGTCTAGCTGTCACGGTTCACGAGATACAGCCTTCTGTCAGACAGAAAGACAGACAGACGGACCGTGGCGTCTTATGGCGTAATGGGGTCCCTTACCCATTGGGTCTCACTGAGGGCTTAGTGGCATAGTTTTTTATAAATAAGACCGTAAAGCTGCTAAATTAAATGACTTCAATGCCATAAGTCCATAATTCTGTTTTTTTAGTAGCACGCAATGGACGCGTGACTACTAGTGTAGCCAGCGTTCTCACGCTATGAACCAGTGCTACGCTTGCTAGAGGTTATGATGTTTTAAAATCAAATATTTTTTATTAATCATGGATCGGATAAGATCTAGATTGTTATGGAGAAAAATTGGCAAAAACAATTTATTAAATCTCAATGGTAGCAGACGGTGAGATGCATTGTATTTTGAAGGGTCATCATTTTAGTAAACACAATTGAGTAAACATCTTTGTTGTGACGGTGATGTCATAATTACTATGTAAAAAGCTTGACTAAGTAATTAATTTAAATTTACCTATTGGTTTGATCCAAAAATAAACTAGTTAGGTAGGTACCCGAGTTGGTAGGTAGGCACATCAAGTATATGAGCACGCAATGGACGCGTGACTACCCGTGTAGACAGGTGTTCTTACAGTATGAACCAGCGCTACGCTTGCTAGAGATTATGGTGTTTTAAAATCAAATGATTTTCATTGATTAGGTGTAGCGGAGTAACTTTTACTTTACAAATTAAATATAGTGTGCATTTCAAGGAAGATCTAGATTGTTATGGAGAAAAATGGACAACAACAGTTTATTAAATCTCAATGGTAGTAGAAGGTGAAATTCAATGTATTTTGAAAGGTCATAATTTTAATAAACACAATTAAGTAGACATCTTTGTTGTGACGGTGATGTCATAATTATGTAAAAAGCTTGACTAAGTAATTCCGTGTGGCGCCGGATTAAGAATAGCGTCACTCTATTTCCTTCCGTGGATGTCGTAGAAGGCGACTAAGGAAATCAAATACCAGGAGACGGGCAGCAGCGTCTACCTGAGAATCCAACCGCATACTGCGATCGCCAACCCGCCTGCTAAGCGTGGCGATTATGGCAAAGCCCTTCATGGTTATGAAAACCACGAAGGAGGCCTATGTCCTGCAGTGAGCGTCAAATGGCTGATGATGAAGTAATTAATTTAAATTTACCTATTGGTTTGATCCAAAAATAAACTAGTTAGGTAGGTACCCGAGTTGGTAGGTATATTAAGGCTAAACATGTTTTTAGAATTCCGTACCTCAAAAGGAAAAACGGAACCCTTATAGGATCACTTTGTTGTTCGTCCGTACGTCCGTCTGGCAAGACCCTTTATCTCGGGAACGCGTGAAAGTATCGAGTTCAATTAAAACCATATAGGTACTCAGGTCTACAGTCCCATGAAGCTGTGAAAAAATCAAGCTTCTAACGTAAAAAAATTATGCTGCCGTTTATGCCGCAAGAAAACGTATATTTCGATAATCAAAATTCATAGGGTAACAAGAAACAAAGGACGAATTATATTAGGTATTACCATGGATGTAATTACATCCATGGGTATTACAGAAAAAGAATAAGTTTGAACTATCAAGAAGGTTGCATACTTTTTGGCAGGCGCGCCATAACATTCTGTTAAGATTCCTCCGGTTTCTCGTACTTACACTAACAAACTGTTCATCTTGGTGCCGGTTGACAGCTATCAGTTCGCCAAAAACAGAAAGATGTTAACAGTAGGTTTACAGATTATTATTAGTGTATAGGTTAACAGATTATTATTAGTGAAATGGCTCGAGTCCAACTGCCTGAAAGCGAACTTGACTAAAACGAAAATCATGCATTCCCATCAAAGGACTAATTTACCGCGAGTAGACTTGGTTTATGATAACATAAAAATTGATGAGGAATATTCCACCAGATTTCTAGGTCAGTGGCTCAATTATGCGCACCAAATCCTGAGCGATTCCAATCGCTTAACTGTCAAATTCCATACTAATTTGACAGTTAGACGATTGGAATCGCTCAGGTTTTGGTGCGCGTAATATAGGGGCTGGGGTCTAATTACGCGCACCAAATCCTGAGCGATTCCAATCGCTTAACTGTCAAATTCCATACTAATTTTACAGTTAGACGATTGGAATCACTCAGGATTTGGTGCGCGTAATATAGGGGCTGATAATTGATAAGAATCTGAACTGGAAATGTCAAGCTGAAGCTACGTGTAAAAAGCTAAGTACATCAGCCTATGCTATATTCAAACTAGCTAAAATTGTCAGTACAGATGCTGTACTTTCAGCTTTTCACGGATACGTCATGTCAACTTTGCGCTTTGGCATTATATTTTGGGGCAATAGTACGGACGTAACAACGGTATTTAAAGCAAAAAAAAGACGTGTTAGATCTATGTGCGACTTAAAATCCACTGAAAGCTGTAAGCCTTATTTGAAAAAGTATAAGATCCTCACACTTACTTGCATACAACTATGAGGTAGCTATTTTCGTTAAGATGGTCACTATTCCCGAAAGCCCACGAAAATCGATACAGAACTATACGCCACCGCCACACTTTCAAACAGAAAAGTATCATAACTATGATGGCACCAAAAATATATAGTTAATGAATTACCAGATGATTTAAAAACGCTAAATACAATTCAAATTAAAAGCTCTATGACATTCTCATAAACAAATGCTATTATGACTTACAAGAATTCTTTGCTGATAAATTTTAATTCTTGGAATTGTTATTGTTGTTTTACTTTGACATTTTAACTATTTTTTTAATTTAGATTTTTTATTTTTTTTATTTTATTGTTATGACATTTAATGTGTATGACACATTATTTGTTTTTTTTATTGACATTAGTAATTATTTGACATTTGCAAGTTTGAAGCGGCCTAAGTCTTAGTTATAATTTTTTTTCATTTTATTTAACTCTATTATTTTTTTATTGACATTATATTTTTATTGACATTAGTAATTACTTGACATTTGTAATTTTAATGCGGCCTAAGTCTTACTTATTAATATTTTTTTAACATGATCTGTATGCCTATCAAGTAGAGCGCATAGCAACTATATTTTTAATGTAACATCTTAATGTACTTGTGTCTTCATCCACCTACCGACTATATTCTTCCTGCAATCCACTCCATCAAAGGTTGTATGGAAGAGATCGCTGTAACTGTGCTGTATACTTTCATATTAGCAGAGATCTTTTTGGCGGTAACGTAAACATAGTCACAGATCGTTTGCACATCGCTTACTGTCTTTACAGTGTACCTATGTGTGAGTAAATGACGTAGTGTGATGAGTAGTAAATTACTATTAGTCAATTACTAAAGTAGTCAATTACTCAAACATACACTGTATGTGAAAACGATCTGCGACTATGTTCACGTTACCGCGAAAAAGATTTGTGCGGATTATAAATGGTACCTATGCGTATATACTATACGAAACCACTAGGTTTGCTGTGTGGACTATTTAGCTCTGACGTCATTAGCGACGCCATGACACTAGCGAGCGTTTCGGTGGGAATTTGAAAACTAAAATGTCTTTTTTACTACTAAACCATAACTTTGACCAAAAATATGATATTTATTGTATAAATAATTTACATTTTGGAACATTGTAGGACAGTTTTTCAAAATTTGTCATCGTGCCTATGCACATCCAATTGTCATAGTAAGCCACGAATTTTAGTTGTATGAAACAGGCTCCTGGTTGTGTATTAAAGTGTTCTCTATGTATCTATCTACCCATATCTGTATTTACCTATCTTTTTCGAATTTAATGCCAAAACCGATTGTTCGACCACAGTACAAATAAAGATAATAAGTAATCTTCGGGCCCACGCGAAGCATAATAGCCTAAGTACACTAGCTAAAATGGCGAGAGCTGTGTGGCTCAGCGACGCCGGGCGAGCGCGCGAGTGCGAGGGCACGAGGGGCTCCACAATGTGCAAGTTTATGCAGCGAGCGCAAGCGAGCGGCGCGGGCCGCACGCCGGCCGGCCGGTAGTTGCTTGCTGCACGGTAAACTAGGTATCTATCAAGTAGGTATAGGCAGGCGGCTACCCCGTTCATCGTCCTGTATCAAATTAGTTTACTTATAGTGGAGTCACTGGAGAGGAGAAAATTCCTGCACAGCGTAAATCGTTTCGTAATGTTACTTCAAACAATATAGGTAAGAAGTTTATTTACTACATTGAAGGTATCGAGGCATGAAATAAAAATAAATAGCCAATTAAAGTAGAAATCTTAAATTCAATAACTTACAACAATAATAATGACTCTCATGCAACACAATCACTTGACCTAGGATACCATATGCTACGGTATCCAGGCAAGGACATCACAAATTAATAATAGTATTAGCCATTTTTCAGCGGTGTATTTAAATGTACCTTAAAATAGAGGTTTCTAATTATGATCTTTATAAGAATTATTTGCTCCATAACTTTGCCGATATTAACCATGAATAACCCTTTTATACAAATTTAATTTTCACTTAAAAAACCTTATTCTTTAAAATGAATAGTTGGGAACCGAACCTGGATCCTTCATATCAGGATCTTGGCACAACACCACCGAGATATCCAGGCATGACACTTCGAAGAAATTAAGCAACACATTTTAGAGCCACTTTTTTATTTATACCGGAAAACATGCGTTGTTATTAGAGCTGTTAATTCATTTATATAGCAACGGAAATTAAGATGTATTTTATTTGTAAAGTTATTTTATTGCAGTGTAACAATTTTTCACAGTGCGAAGTATCATTATTTACGTTAGAACTGTTCGTTTTATTTGTAATTTACCGTTGATAACTATTCTATTTATTTCTACCTCCATGTAGATTACATTACAAATTGGTTACAAACATCTATCTACGGTACTTACATTTCTTTTTCTAGGGGTACCTTGAATATTATTTTGTTCTCGCTATTGTTGACGCAACCATACATATCAATATGTTAGTCCCATATTGCCAATAGTCTTGAGCGAAGTGCTTGCAGGTCATGCGCAAGTCGCAAGTTGAATGAAATCGAGCACAGCGTGCCAGCCGGCTGGGCTCAGCGCATTGGACAACCCGTCTGAATACCTCCCTTACCGGTCGAGATTCGCCTGTTTGTGCATTTGGCAGCGTGTACAAACGCAGAACGGAATGAGGCTATGTGTGTGCGGCTGCGCTCGCGCCTTTCTATGGAGATTACCTAGCGCGGTTCGACTTTGAATCCAACTGATAACCGCCGAAGTCTTCACGGCTATCAGTAAAGTAACTTGGTTAAGTTACGTAAACAATAACATTGTGTCACTTAGAATTAAAAAAAAAAACCGGCCAAGTGCGAGTCGGACTGGCGCACTGGGGGCTCCGTACCGTATTAGACACAAAGATCGAGAAAAAAAACCTGTTTGTATGGGAGCCCCCCTTAAATATTTATTTTATTTTAATCTCATTATTTATTTTTAAAGCGAATATAGAACTAAATATTCTGTAAATATTTCAAGCGTCTACCAGTTGCCGTTATTAATATCGAGCAAAAAACGGCAAAAAAATACGTTTGTTGTATGGTTAAATATTTATTTTATTCTGTTTTTAGTATTTGTTGTTGTAGCGATTTGGTTAGTGTTGGGCGTTTTATGGTTTTATTTTCGCTCTATATTATCCGCTTTCATTTTCATGTAAACGTCACTTGAGTGTTGTAAATAAAAATTCAATTTAAAACGATCAAAGAGTCAAGAAAGTTGTTGATCGAGCGTTTACATTACACGATGTCCCATCTCCCATTTTCACCGACGTGGAGGGGAGCATTAGATCAGGCCAATTCACAATCACCTTACAAGTTAGCTATGGGTTCTCGGAAAGAGAGTCCAATTAATGCGGCATGACAGAATGTCATCCAAACGAAGCTACCGGCCTTGGTCGAATTATACGCTGATTCCAGTCATGGTCATTGCCAAACACGAGCTCGACTGATTACTAAAATCGCACTTGAAGTTACACGTATAAAGTTTCCCGTAAACAGAAATAATTACTTACCTCGTTTTTCTCTGTGGCTAATCCTTAAGAAACTCTTAATTGAGAATACAATTCTGTTTATGCAATGCGCGCGATCTTAACGTGAGTCCTCCACGAGTGCCGAACGCGGACTGAGCTTGTATGTTATTTACATACAGATAGCTATTTTACTTAGGTATGTTGATAGATAGGCAGGTTCAAACAGTCAGTAGGCATAAGAGTTTTAAATGTTTAACCACATGTTATTGTCATAAAGGAAAATCTGAAAACCATTTCGTGGTCGATGTGCTGTCAACAGTACCTAAAAAAAAATTTGGCCTTTGCATCAACGTATTGAGATTATGTATGCAGCGTCCAGTGGCACCTCCACTCACACTAGATGGGTGAAGGGACCACTCGGACGCTGTAGTGCCTGGGACATAGTCTTTTTTAGATAGAGTAGGCTTGCCCAGCACCTATACGATCCTGACAGCTCAATCGGCCTAGCCAACAGGAAAGACAAGTCAATACGTGCGGAGCCAACCAAGCCGCGGGTTTCCTCGCGACATTTTTCCTTCACAGTTACCTATAAACTGTCTACCTAAATCAGGGATATTTTTAATGTAGCCAGTATGTACACCAGGAATGTACTATTAATGAAGTTGTTAGTTCTGTAAAGCAGGTAATAAACCCCTCCCTCTACGGAAACCTACATACATTGCACGTAGCCAGACACGCACTTGGCCGGTATTTTAAGGTTTGCGGTAGTTTAAATACGTATAATATTAACTTAACACAATATAACACAATCTGTTGTCCTGCTCCTAAGCTAGGATACACTGCGACGATCAGGCGAAGTCAGAAACATGGAATTACACCCAGACTGAGGCCATTCGTACAAATCAAGTACGGCGGCTTCCAGTGGGAATCGCACCCACGATCTCGGTTTTGGTAGTCAAGCGTGTTAACCTCTAGACCAACGAGAAATTTTGGAACACTGTATATTTATACCTAATTTAGGTACCTAAACAGTGTATGTCAACAGAGCTCGACCCTGTAAGGCGCGAGACACAGATGGGTGGTGGGGCGAGGGCGCGGTAAGATGTATAGAGTCACAGACCAAGAGCGACCGCACAGCAGAGCAAGGACTGTGGTCTGTGAATTTATACATCTTACCGCGGCCTCGCCCCACGTCCCATCTGTGTGTCTCGCACCTAATACATTCCCTACCTATGATACATTATTATCTATGAGCTCGACATGCGTGCTGTTGTGCGATTTGCGAAATAAAATACATAGTGCGCACAAATATTTTTGGCGGTAACGTGAACATAGTCACAGATCGTTTGCACATCGCTTACTGTCTTTACAGTGTAAAAAGATCTGTGCGGACTATAAACGATGTGCAAACGATCTATGACTATGTTCACGTTACGGCCAAAAAGATCTGTGCGGGCGGACCATAAGCCATATGCAAACGATCTGTGGTTATGTTCATGTTACCGCCAAAAAGGTCTGTGCGGACTATAAGCGATGTGCAAACGATCTATGACTATGTTCACGTTACCGCCAAAAAGATCTGTGCGGACTATAAAGTTCGAGCTGCTTTTAGTAGTCACACCTTCTAGCACCACTTAGGGTAGCATGTAACTATTATAACAACATATTAGTAAAGGTTACTTCAAATTGATTGAAAAAGGTCAATAAAATGCTGCCGAAAGTACCTAGCACGTCATCATTCACATGGGTACCTACGTTACGGATGATTTTGCAACAAAATCTAAAGGTTGATCTGATGCCGACACCACTAATAATATTTGTTTGTACATACATTTACGATTGTATATTATTATGTAGGTATCGTACCGTATACTAGTAAGTAGATTTCAAAAGTAAACATCTAGCCGAGGACATCAGTTTGATTGTGTGGTAATCTCCCCGTTTCTTAAACAATTTCACTCAGTGATCTATAAACATTACGACAGTTTGGTGGGAAGTTGAGTGAGAGCGAATGACCGTTTGCAGTAGATAACCTATGTAAGTCAGTATTTTTTTAATTAGGCGATTACGTTCTTCAGAATACATAGTGTCGGTTGTCCGTTTAGGATCTGCTCTTATATTACGCGCATCAAAACTTGAACGAATCGTCTAACCTGTCATAGTACATACTGATTGCAATCGCAAACATGGGATTCTGTGACAGAATTTGGTGCGCATAAATCCTGAAGGATTCTCAACGTCTGGCTGTGAAATTCTATACTAATTGCTATCGCAAACGTCAGGATTCTGATAAAATTTGGTGCGCACAAATCCTAAAGGATTCCCAATATTTGGCTGTCAAATTCCATACTAATTGCTATCACAAACGTTAGGATTCTGATAGGATTTCATCATCAGCCATTTGACGCCCTCTGCAGGACATAGGCCTCCCTCTTGGTTTTCATAACCATGAAGGGTTTTGCCCTAATCCCCACGCTTGGCACCCAGGTTGGCGATCGTAGTATGCGGTTGGATTCTCAGGAAGACGCTGCTGCCCGTCTCCTGGTATTTGATTTCCTTAGTCGCCTTCTACGACATCCACGGAAGGAAATGGAGTGACGCTATTCTTAATCCGGCGCCACATGGATGCGCGCATAAATCCTAAAGGATTCCCAATGTCTGGCTGTCAAATTCCATACTTGTTGCTGTTGCAAACATCAGCATTCTAACAGGTCTGGTGCACATTGGTCCTGAAGGATTCCTAACGTCTTGCTGTTAAATTCCATACTAATTGCTGTTGCAAACATCAGGATTCTGACTGAGTTTGGTGCGCATAAGTCCTTAAGGATTCCCAAAGTCTGGCTGTCAAATTCCATACTAATTGATATCGCAAACATCAGGATTCCGTCAGGATTTGGTGCGCGTAATATAGGGGCTGGGCCGTGGAACATAAAAGTCCGACTTATTGATTTATTTGTCGGTTTGTCCAGCAAACAAGACACTTACCCCCGGTTTCTGGCATAGGCACTAACAATCAGTTAATCTACTGTTAACAGCTCTCCGTAGTGTTTTTTTTGGCGAACTAACAGCTTTTAACAGTAGATTAATAGATTGTTAGTAAAGTGTACGAGAAACTGGGGGTTGTGCAAAAAGATTTGCTTAAAAATCCGACAAATAAGTTTGACAAAAGGTTGGTTTGTAAATAATTATATGCATGTTCTCATAATTAGTTACGAGAACGATCTTGGAGAACGTTTTCGCTCTAAAATTGGAAAAAAGTGTTCTTAATCTTCAGGGTGCATCCATAAAGTACGTCACACTAATTTCGTTTTTTTTTTACCCCTCCCCCGTCCTTGTCATAGTTGGTCACATTTGTGAGACCACCGCTCTCTAGTGTGAGGTTACATATTTTGCAATTTTACATCTACAAATTATTAATTTAAAACGGCAGTTCCGAAATAAATTTTATTTGCATTTTTTATATATTATTATTATTTATACCTTCATTTCATATTTTATTTTATTAAAATTATTCAAATAAATAATTATAAGAAATAATATTGTTGAAATGTGACGTCACGAAACTTAGGACCCCCCCACCCCCACCCCTTCTCACACCATGTCACACTTTGTCGACCCCCTCGCCCCCCTTACCGTGTGACGAACTTTATGAATGGTAGCTTATTTCTTGTTGAACCTTCTCCCAAGCCTATCTCTATTTATCACTTTTATGCAGCAGAACCTTGACCTTGCAGTACGGCCGCTTCAATCGAGCCCGATAGCGGGCGATGTAATAGCGTTATCTTACTTTATATAGCGAGTAGCTGCCGTCGATAGATGGCAGTCGGTAAGCCAAGTCAGAGGCCTTAGGGCGGCTTGACAACTTCTGACAGTAGACGAGCCACTAGTCTACAAGCCTCCACCAATCCGGACTTGGCACCCGTGGTGGAGTATGGCCTATACCTTCCTCAGGAAAGAGACCCGTGCCCCTCGGTGGGGACATAATGGGTTGATGATGATATAGCGAGTAAGAACTAAACGGCGCGATATCGCGACATTTATCGCCTTATCGCTCTCTATAAAGTGGTCGTGCCCCTCGGGCCAGTTTATCTCAGACGAGAAAGGCGTAGCTATACTTTTCCGACAAAGAACTTCTTCAAAAATCCGCGCATCGGGATGTGTTTGTAGTGGAAACGTAAAAGCAATAAGTACTTACATATTTTTTTTCATACTTTTTTTAATTTTACTAAACCAAAGTCCAAAGAGTTCACATCCCGCCATGATTATCCTGCCAATGAGGCCCGAAATACGTCCATGCGAGGTCAAAGACATAATTGGTCAAGTTATTTACCGGGCATAATAACAGGTGAAGAAAGATGTTTGAACAGTTGTAAACATGGGGCTAATTATGCACACAAAATCCTGTCGGAATCCTGAAGTTTGCGAGAGCAATTTGTATGGAATTTGACAGTTAGACGATTGGAATCGTTCAGGATATTACGGTGCGCGTAATATAGAAGCTATCAGGGATATCACACCTTCACTTTCGCAGCGCGCACCCTCACTTTCGCAGCGGAACCTGCCTCTTGAGTGAACCTCTAGGTTGACCTGACCGGTCGGATTTAGTTTCGCGGTTACTGAAATTCGAGCAAATATGTGAGACCCTTTACACACACAGGGTGTATCTATATTGTTTGATTACTTGTCAACTTTGGGTACTTTGTGATGATCATCCGTGTTCAATAGATGGCCTTACCTGTTTTTTGTCGTGGAGTTATGTTACAAATCCTTGTCCAACCAACAATGTTGAGATTGGGGGTAATGAAAGAAAAACGAAAAAACGCATACTGGATCTCAGGGATTGCGATTAATTAAAACTAGGTACTTTCTTATGATATAAAAGTGATATCACATGATTTGTGGCGTGTTTAACTAGTGCAGAGATTATAGGATACGGGGTAAGTTATTTACTTTTACCGATTTGCATTTGTTCAAGCAAACATGCGAACAAAGTCGGTAACATATATTTTGTCACTGTCCACAGCCTACCGAAACGCCCTTAAGGCTTCCCTCCATTATTAGTTTCTTTGCTGAGAATTTGAGGCACACGGGGACTGGAGCTCAATAGGGAGTGACTGGAGCTCAATAGGGAAAGAACTGGAGTATCCTATATTTTTGTACTTACGTTTTGTTTTGTGTGTTATGTTTTGTGTAGTATAAGTAGTGCATGCCTAGTTTTAGTCACCCTATTGTGACTCATTAATTCGCTCGACAGACCTTCATAGTGGTCTTGATAGCCACCGACATATTGGTGAAGATTTTAATTGGGTATTTACCCATTTGTAAAGTTTACTTTCTTGCGTGTAGTCTTAAGATCCAATCAAGGATTGAGCTAATCCGATTAGTACGAATCATTTATCAAATTATTATACGAAGTTGAGTATTTACCCCTTATGAAATTTCATGTTGCATGGTTTGAGTCCCCCAGTAATTGTAAGACATGGGACACGTGTAAAGGTCGCAACCGACTCAAACTTAGGAAACTACCTTGAGTATTTAACCACGTAACTTAATCCTTTTGACATAAGAATTTCTGTTATTATAGAGCATAACATAAGCAGCCTATATACGTCCCACTGTAGGACCCAGGCCTTCTCTCAGGGAGAGAGTATGGGCTTAATCACCACGCGTGCCCACCGCGGATTGGCGATTTCAAGCGCTGAGGTATGTGAATAGCTCAGACACTGAGGTTTTCTCACGATGTTTTCCTTCACAGTTAGCGAGTGGTATAGTTACTACAACTTCACAAATGTACATAACTTAGAAAACCGAGTCATAGGTACATGCCCGCACCGGGGATCGAACCTGGGTCTCCCACTTCCGAGTCCGAGGTTCTACCCGCTAGGCTACCACCGCCGTTGTTAGAGCATAATATTCAATAAATGTTTTGGTGTGTACGGAGCCTTTTAATACTCATTCGAACCTTAACTTTAAGCTTCGACACGGGACATCACAACTTATATGATTTGAGTTTAACAAAGTTATTTTTGGTTTAGGGCATTACAAAAAATACAATTACTAAAAACATTTAACATAACATAACATAAACATTTACATACAGGCACATACATTGCTTCTGGCCCCACACTAAGATACCCTGTGTCGTTGCAACCAGAAAGAACGACACCACAAACATGTAAACATCCAGGACCTGGTGTTGTTTTTGTTTGTCCCCAGCCGGGATTCGAACCCGGGACCTCTCGCATGGTATGCAGATGCACTACCGCTGCGCCACGAGGTCGTTTATATACAAAAAAGCGATTTGGAAAAAGGAGAAAGAAAACACAAGATCAGTTTGAGAAATATCACAACAAGAGAAGTTGACGAAATTTTTGCGCTTCTTGATGTGCGATCAACGCAAAGCCAACCTGTGTCGTGGTGAACTTGGAATTTGATTTGGAATTCTAATGTTGAAGATAAACTTCGTGAGAAAACCCGAGTGTCTGAAGTATATTATATTGTATACTTCATCGCTTTGAAATCGCCAAGTTACGGCAGTCAAGCGTGATTCTTTAAGGCCGCATACAAGTCTTGTCTTTGAACCATACACTCTCTTTCTGACGGAGGGCTTGTCCTCTGCACGTGAATAGGTCGCTATTTAAAAAAGCAGGTTTTCTATTGCTTTTAAGTTAGCAAGCATTTTAAGATCAGCCTTTACATTCCACTAACACTTGCATTTCATCATACACGCGAATTGTCTCTATAAAATGAACCAAACCATAGTTCGACGCCATTTCTGCTTCAACTTTCGTCATAAAAGTGTCGCTATTTGACTCCTCTAAGTTAATTTTTTTTGAATTCGTTCGTAGTGACATTCTGAAATCAGACTTGGGGTAAAAATCACTAATAATAATATCATTAACGCCCGGTTTTTCGTATAAAATATGGACTTTGACCAACTATTGATAGTAGATTAACAGCTTGTTAGTGTACGAGAAACAGGGGGTTATTATAACATAACTAGCATGAAGTACAACACTATCGTTCCACGAAACTCACAAATAAATTCTGAACCGACGTGGGACTCAAACCCGCGCCTCTAGCATACCGAGTTTGGCGTAGATTACTTCTTCTATGAGGTTAAAACAAGAGTTTATGTATTAAGAACACTATTACATATAAATTAAATATGATACTACATTTAATTTTAATATGATACTAAACTAGAAGTGGATCATTAAAAACACAGAACAATGTTTTTTTCTGTTCCGTGATTAAAAATCATCATCAGCCATCTGACGCCCACCGCAGGACACATGCCTCCTTCGTGGTTTTCATAGGTAACCATGAGGGGTTTTGCCAAAATCGGCATGCTTAGCAGGCGGGCTGGCGATCGCAGCATGCGGTTGGAATCTCAGGAAGACGCTGCTGCCCGTCTCTTACCAGGAGACTTGATTTCCTTAGTCGCCTTCTACGACATCCACGGAAGGAAATGGAGTGACGCTATTCTTAATCCGGCGCCACACGGAACAATAAAAAATGCGTTATCGTTTTTCAGAGAGCAAGATACAATCGAAACTATACTTCACATTTTGCATTGTTTCAGCCTATTCTGATTTCCGAAGCAACAATTGGCAACTCAGGACCCTAGTAATCTGGACGTAGCATATGCTCTTCAGCGCTTCACAACTCTCAGAGAAGACAAACCTACCATTCTTAGTCAGAACACAAGTGAAAAAGGAAAAAAAAGGAAGACGAGTGGACGAGTGGGAGACATCATGGTTGAGGTCCTGAGGAAAGAGGTCAGAAGGTTCATTGAGGAGTGTCTGGAGAAGGCCGGGGCTCCGAAGGCGGAGGCTCAAGCTCACGCAGACCTGCTGCTCCATGCTGACACTGCGGGCCACTTCAGCCATGGATTGAACAGGCTAGGTATTTGGGCACGTCTTGGGGGCCTGTTTCATAGAACTACAATTCATGGTTCACTATGACAATTCGATGTACATTGCAAAGTCGCTTACCCCACAGATTAACGAGTAGACTCAGCTACGTAATGTACCTCGAATCGTCACAATAAACCACGAATTGTAGTTTTATGAAACTCGGCCCTGGTTATAATTCCACATACATTGCATAAAATAAACTCCCCCTTGCGCCTCGAAAGTTAGGCAGAGGTCAGGGTTTGCCACTTACCACGTTAGTGACAAACCTCTTTCGCTTCATCAACATTTATTAGTCATTAGTAGTTCGGTTTTTCGTACTTTTTATCTTCCCCTTTGTTGATTCTGTTGAGATATTCGAAAGTACCTACCTAGAAAAGCTAACGGGAAGCCACTGGATTTGACAGCTGTTTTTAATACATTAATGTCACAAGGACTTTACAAGTTTGTTCAAATAAACTTGAAGCGGCGATGGAATAAAAGATCTGTCAAAGACAGTGGCTTGACAATGGTTTCCTACATTTTTGCATCAAAAATATCTGGAGCCTGCCCTTCTATTTGGTTACTGACCACTGTAATGGGTATTGCGTTATCCAATTTGATGTTTCCGAAGTGGCAAAATATGTAATTGTACGCATTTGCAGTGCGGAGTATGTTCCGATTTAACCTTCTACTAGGTGTCAATACCGTACAGAAGTTACGAAGTAGACGCATCTGTGGTCACATCTACTGAAGAACCGATACCCAATGGAGTTGAAAGTGAGGCCAGCATTCTGCCGAAGGCTGTGGCGCTACTGTTGCTAATATAACAAATATTTCCACTGCCAGTGTTCTACATAAACGACATAACGTCAGGGGCGACCAACCCAAGTGCTGTACCTAGCATTATCAAAGAATCCACGGCAACGGCTCTTGTCGACGGAAAGGACGCCCTTGGTGCCACTGTTGGCAACTTCTGCATGGAATTGGCCATTCGCAAGGCTAAGGAGGCCGGCATTGGATGGGTTTCTGCTAAAGGTATGATGCGACTTAAAATTACATGTTAACTTAAGAAACAGGCGTTGAATTTATGTGTCATTAAGTCGTTAACTAGCAACCCTATTACATGCTTCTTAAGTGTGCCTACTAATAGGGAAAAGAATTATTTAAAAAAAAACACGATCCCTTAAAACGTCAATTAAAATAGTCTGTGGTGGAGATTTTAAAAGGAAAAGTAATAACCACAGATTAAAAAAACTGACTCTTAGGCCAGAAACTGCGTTACGCGGGTGCCCGCGCGTGCAATCCGCCGCGGGCCACGCGACCGGTGCCCGCGCTGTTGCACGTTGCGGGGAACGCGCGGGCAGTTCACTAATGCTCACTAATGTAAGACAGTAGGTACTTCACGCCAAGACAGCTTTTGGACCTATACCAAACACAAGTCCGATCATGCATGGAGTACTGCAGGCACCTCTAGGATGGTTAAGCCAAGTGGTTGCGGCTTTGGACGCAATTGAGCGCCGAGCTAATTCAAAATCAAAATCAAAAATTTGTATTCAAAGTAGCACAGAAACTGCGACTTAATGAACGTTACAAGTTAAACTAGGTGTCCATTTCAAAATCTAGATCATTTTGGAGAAAAAATGGACAAAAAAACTCCAAACTTAGTCTTTTCAAGTCCTTAATTTACAGGATTTATATAAATGTTCTAAAACTCATGCATTGAACTGGCTTTAATTCCAGACATCATTGTCATCTAAATAATCTTTAATGTTATGGTAGCTTTTTTGGCACAAAGTGTGCTTCACACATTTTTTGAACCGCGTTTCTGGCAAGCTTATTATATCCTCCGGGATCTTATTGTAGAAACGTATACAATGCCCCATAAAGGACGTATTAACCTTTGCCAGCCTAAATTTTGGGAACGAAAGTTTATGTATTTAGGTACATTATGTTGGCTACCTACAGTTTTAAAGTCACTGATATTTTTCCTAACGTACACAATATTTTCATAGATATACTGACCAGCAACTGTTAGGATGTTAGTTTCTTTAAAGAAATCTCTTAACGATTCTCTATTGCCTAGCTTATATATGAATCTGATCGCTCTCTTCTGCAGGACGAAGATGGTCTCAATGTCTGCTGCCCAACCCCACAGTAGTATACCATAGGACATAATACTATGGAAGTAACTAAAATAAACAAGCCTAGCAATTGCGACATCAGTTAGTTCCCGGATTCTTTTAACTGTGTATGCTGCAGAACTGAGCCTATTTGCCAATTTTCCTATATGAGGACCCCATTGAAGCTTTGCATCAATTGTGATACCCAGAAATACAGTTTCTTCTACAAGGTCTAGATTATCATTCCCTAATATAACATTGCTGTCAACCATTTTGACATTTGGTAGTGTGAATTTTATACGTTTAATCTTTTTTTAATTTATTAATTAGAAGTAAACCAATATAGTACCTTAGAGAAAGCATTATTTGTATCCGCAAGGTCATTTTCTTGTCTCTTAATTTTAAAAATAAGTGACGTGTCATCTGCAAACAATACTATCTCTGACATGTTTTGAACCATGAACGGCAAATCATTTACATATACGAGGAAAAGGAACGGCCCCAAAATAGATCGCTGTGGCACTCCCATCTTAACCTCCGACCCTGATGATTGGAATTGGAGATGAGGAATTGACAAAAGCAATATTACGGCCTCTGGAGCACTGTCGTAGGATCGCTTGCCTTTCTGTCTTCTGCAAGATGTTTTTTGGAGAGTGTGCACAAGGACTGCATGAACTTATACCTTCATCCCCTTTTTTCTATCGGACAACCAGACGGCTGGCTCATATGCACGCATTTGCAAGAGCGCATTTGTCGTGGAAATCCGCGATTCGCCAATTCTTTTATATTAACATCGGCAAAGATGTGGAACAGTGTAATGCTTTATCTACCTATGTGTGTCTTATGTAAATAAATGTTTTATCTGTATATCTAAACAAGTTAATCTTCTTATTTATAAATTTATTTGAGGTAGGCATTCGTACCAAAGCCCTTAACCACAAGAAGATGCCCTAGCATCACTCGTGCCCTCCGCGGATTTTCAAGCACAGACTTAAAATAATAGTACGCGTGAACCCGTCAACCGGGGTGCGGGATCCCGTCGCGTGCAGGCGGGCCCCGTTGCACGGAACAAGCACGTGACGGCCGCCCGACCGGGCACACGCGCGTGCGCCCGCGCGTGTCATTTCTGTATGGACACGCGCGGGGCCCGCGTAACGCAGTTTCTGGCCTTAGGAGTGCTTTAGAGGAATCGTGTTTTTATAGATAAATGAGGCCGTTAGCTTCGTGTATTGCAAATCTTAGTGCTTTGGCATTTTATGTATGCTTCTGATTTGTTTATGTTTTATTTGTGCTGCTACTTGTAATTAGATGTGTTATGCTTTGTATACGTGTGTGGGTTTTATGTAAGTTAACGATTTATCTATCTATCTATCTATCTTCGAATTTTGCTTTGGCTGCAGGTGGAACCTCTTTAGCTCCAGGAACCAAAGACTTTTATGGCATTAAACAACCTTCCTGATCCTTTTCAACTATTCGCATACAAAGAGTTTATATATTTATGTACGGATCTTAGTAATCATATACATTTGTGAAGATATAGTAGCAATACCACTCGCTAACCGTGAAGGAAAACATCTTGAAGAAACCTGAGCGTATGAGCTATTCACATACCTCAGCGCTTGAAATCGCCAATCCGCGGTGGGCACGCACGCGTGGTGATTATGCCCATACTCTCTCGCTGAGAGAAGGCCTATGCCCTACAGCGGGACGTATATAGGCTGGTTATGAACAGTTTATATCATAAGGGATGAGTACTTTCTCCAATTCCAGGGGCCACCCACTTTGGCATGGCTGGCTATTGGGCGCTGAAGGCTGAGAAACAAGGCCTTATTGGATTAGCATTTACCAACTCTTCACCCATCATGGTCCCCACGAGAGCTAAAGAAGTAAGCACCATTTGAATTTACTTTATAAGTGCATACCTGAGCTCACGCCTGAATCCTTGAAGGGGAGCCAGAGATCGGGGCCCTATTTCATGGAACTAAAATTTATGGTTTACTATCTCGCAAAGGAGATTAACCCACAGATTAAAAAGTAGGAAGATTTTAAGATAAACTAAATATTATTATTATTATTATTATTTATTTATTTCAGGCAAAGCCCATATAGTGTTAGTAACAATTTGACTTATGCTATGTTAGTAAACAATTTACAATGTACATATTATTATTATTATTATTATTATTACACCACGCAAGTTGAAAGGCCTAGTCCCAGCCAGCCCCACTGGTTGTCAGCATGAGGTGCATTGACACCCAGTGGCGCTGTATGGGGCTATCCATCCGATCAGCCAACAAATTGAATAACAAAAACAATTGAAAGTCGATATTCAAATGTTTCACATTTTTTAAAAAAAGAACATCATAGAAACCATTTGAAAAAAGTTTCATTCGAAAACCTCAAACCATGAAGATTCTATGTCAATTCAAAGAACCTATTGCAATAAAACGGCAATTTCATACTTTAACCCCTAATATTATGAAAGTATTGGTCGCAGAGAAAAAAATACCAGGTTTATCTTTTAACACGGCCTCTCCTATTATATTAAAACATTTTATTAAATAGTGCATGTTCTCCATTGTGGATTAATGAAACGCGGCCCAGGGGTCACTTGCCTCAATCTTGACAAACCATCAAAATTAATTAGATTTGTTCTGAGCGTGATGGAAAATTTAAGATTTTTATGTATGATTGAATCAATAAAATTTAGAAATCGATGGATGAAATTGAAACTTATGGGAGTTATTTCTGATATATCTACAGAAGACTTATTTTAAATATCTGTGGTTTTTGTGCACTTTATTGAAAGCCAATTAGCAAGCTGCTCCAACTCCATTTCGTCGTAACCTTTTCAGCGAGCCCTCGGGACCAACCCCATCGGTATGGCGGCACCAGCTAAGGATGGCGATTCACTGGTCGTTGATATGGCTATGACGAGTGTCGCTTTGGGCAAAGTATGCAACACTGAATATTTTGCGAATTGGATTTTTGCTGCGCAAAAGTGACCTTGTTGCTATTTGATTTTTAGATCGAAGTGCAGATACACAAGGAAGAGCCGATACCTGAAGGTTGGGCTTTGGGACCTGACGGGAGAGTGACCACTGATGCTCAAGTTGTGAGTTTCAGGGCCGGTTTCTGAATTGAGAATTTCACTTAGTAAATATTTAAGTAACGTTCTGTCACGCTCTTTTCTGAGAAATTCGAAGAGATAGCACTACAGTTGACTATTACTTAGCGAAATTCTCAATTCCGGAACTGGCCCTTAGTTGCCAAAAATCGATAATATTGTATTTTATTGTGTGATTTTTTATATTTAACGCCTTGATTTTGTAAACAGCAACATTCTAAACGTGCCTGAGTTTATTGTTGCTACATCTTTTCTTGCAGGCGTTTGACACCGGCCATTTGCTTCCACTTGGCGGCTTTGAAGACACTAGCGGCTACAAAGGCTATGGACTCGCTGCCATGGTAGAAGTGTTCTGCAGCGTTTTATCGGGTGAGTGCTAAAACTGCTTTACAAATAAACGCAGAATATAGTTAAATAGACGTTGACCTTTTTTTTGGCCAATAGCAGCCGTTTTTAGGAATAACCTAGCGGTCTTACTGAAAAACACGATTTCTTAAAACACTCCTCAGAGGCAGTTTAAATAGTCTGTGGGGAAGGAAAAGACGTAACCACAGAATATTTAAACTGCCTCTGAGGAGTGTTTTAGAGGAATCGTGTTTTTATAAATAACATCGTAGGTATCTAGGAGATTTAATTGAACATACATACACGAAACAAGTACGGTTTTTTTACTTCGGTTAAAACACGTCGATTCATTTTCGTTACTGCGTGAAAGAGAAACGAATCTACAAACACACTCTTGTATTTTATGATATTTACACATACACATACATAAACTCCCGCCTGTATCTCAGAGGGGTAGGCAGAGACCAGGGACTGCTACTTGCCACAATCCTGATAGATCACTTTCGCTTCCTCAACATTCATTAGTCGCTGCATGCCTGCACGCCGGTTTCGGGTACTTTTTATCTTGCCCTTTGCTAATACATCCCCTATTTCGTCGAAGTAGCTCCGCCTGGTTATGATATTTGTAGGCGTGTATTGCAACTTGTAGGTGCCACCCCATCGCACAGCGTCCGTCCGTGGACCACGACGGAGGGAGGGAAGCCTTGCGACCTGGGCCAGTGCTTCGTGGCCATCAACCCTGAGTTCTTCGCGCCAGGGTTTGCTGGGCGCATGTCGGAGTGTCTGCAGCATTGGCGAGGATTGACGCCGGTAAAGCAGCGTTCTCACGATCCTAGCATGCTCGGACAGAGTGAACTATTTTAGCTAATCGGAAGCTACTCGTACCGTGTACCGGCGATCTTACTAAAAAATTGGCTGTTTTTACCTACTAATATCGTCGGTGTACACGATCGCATTCTTGTAGCAATTTTGGATCACTTGGTTCGAAGTGCACTAAGATTATAAACATAAACATTTACATACAGGCACACGCATTGCTTCTGGCCCCACACTAGGATACCCTGTGTCGTGGGAACCAGAAACAACGACATCACAAACATGTAAACGTCCAAGACCTGGGGTTTCTTTTTCGTGTCCCCAGCCGGGATTCGAACCCGGGACCTCCCGCACGGTATGCAGATGCACTACCGCTGCGCCACGAGGTCGTCATAAATAATAAATACCGATAGTAAATCATATGGAAAGGGCTACGTTCGGAATTTCTCTACGAGATCAAATCGGCCATGATGAGATCCGTAGACGAACAAAGGTCGTCGACATAGCCCAGCGGATTAGTAAGTTGGAGTGGCAGTGGGCGGGGCACATAGCACGCAGAACTGAGGGCCTATGGGGCGGAATAGTTCTCCAATGGAGACCACATATCGGCAAGCGCAGCGTAGGACGACCAGCCACAAGATGGACAGATGACCTCATCCAAGTGGCAGGAAGACGTTGGATGCAAGCCGCTTCCAACCGGTCTTTTTGGAAATCCATGGAGGAGGCCTATGTCCAGCAGTGGACTTCTTGTGGCTTGATGATGATGATGATGAATAAATCATATCTTGATAGATATGATCAGATGTAAAGAGACGTCGCTATAGTAGTAAGTTTCGTAATTCGTGTATTCGTAAATAAATAAGTAAATAAATAAATAAAGTTCAGTAGGAAATGGGTGACAAAACACCATATTACACTGTTTCTATTTATACTGCACTTTCTAATTACCCCGTGTTAAGGTACCTACTTTCCTTACTCAGAACAATACAGAGTAGATATACTTATTTCTTTCAGTAAGTATTTTTAAAATAACGGCTTCCAGAAGTAAAGTAAACTAAAGCAGTGTTAAACAATTGTTTTGTTTCTATTCATACTTAAGTTTCTAATCACCCGTTTCCCTGTACTTACATAAGCAGCCTATATACGTCCCACTGTAGGGCACAGGCCTTCTCTCAGGGAGAGAGTATGGGGTTAATCACCACGCGTGCCCACCGCAGATTGGGGATTTCAAGCGCTGAGGTGTGTGAATAGCTCAGACACTCAGGTTTCCTCACGACGTTTTCCTTCACTACCACTAGCGAGTGGTATTGCTATTTTAACTTCACAAATGTACATAACATAGTAGACAAAGTCATAGGTACATGGCCGCAATGGGAATCGAACCTGGGTCTCTCACTTCCGAGTCTAATGTTTTATCCACTAGGCTACCACCGCTCTCCCGCTCCTTCGTAGGTCAACTATCACTGTGCTTAGTATACATAAGCAGCCTATATACGTCCCACTGTAGGGCACACTCCTTCTCTCAGGGAGAGAGAAGTGTACTTAAATGACTCTATATTCTTATCCTAGGTGGACTCCGCCCTGCCCGTGCTGGCTCCGGGTGACAAGGAGCGTCTAAACAGTGATCAGACCATAGAGAGAGGCACCGTCTCTTACGCACCGAATCAAATTGATGTGTGTAACAGTATCGCCGACAAGCTTGCTGTCAAGCGGCTGAAGGTTGTCTAGAACGGCGTTTTGCAAACTTGTAATGACGGACCTGGCCCCTATATTTCGCGCATCAAATCCGGTCGAAATCCTGACGTTTGTGACAGCAAATAGTATCTAATTTGACAGTTAGACGATTGGAATCTTCAGGATTTAGTACGCGTAATATAGGAGGAGAACGATCAAGTGCACTGATATCAAATCTACGTACTAGGCTCTAGGTATTAAAATATGTTAAGTACTACATTTAAAATTGTGGACTACTCGGAGTTAACTAACGCCACCAATAGAAAATGGTATCTTCTTTTAAAATACGTTTTTGCAAAAAGTGAATGTCTTAAATGGTGATAGCTATGTTTAGAATCTACAATTTAGAACCTAGGGCTTAGAATCTTACAGTCTTAGTCTAAACACGATTGCTTAAAACACTCGATTAAAATCGTCAGTGGTGGAGAATTTACAAGAAAAAGACGTAACTACAGATTTGCCTCTTAGGAATGCCTTAGAGGAATCGTGTTTTTATAGAGTTATGGGTGTTTAAAGGTCCTAGGTTATTGACCCTAAGTTGTACTGCTGACCAAAAACTGCTATCACCATCAAAAACGTATTACACAAGAAGGTATGAGTATTTTCTATTGATGGCGCTAGTTAGCACATGGTAGGCCCTTAAAGAAATTATGATTGGTTTTCATTGGTGGTAAGTGAACTATGGAGGAAGGTTCCGTTGAAAACACTAGTAATCTGACATTAGTACTATGATTGCCAATGTTTCAAGTTATTTAATAGCATTAAGTGGAATGTTGTTATTGTATTTTCAATGTGCTATAAAAGCATGTGATCAAGGCAAGCTAATTAATGTTCAACAGATGGCTTTAACTCCTTATTTATTGCGGTGAATTGATACTCGACGTGAACTTAGTCACGTTTCCATATCACACTCATTGCTAAGTTGAAAGAGTAAGGTATATCGTGGAGAGGTAGGCAGGGACCAGAGTTTTCTACTTGCCACGATCCTGACATAGATAATTATTTCGCATGTTGATGTTCTTTTGTTTTTATTTTTGTTTTCTTGACGTTCGTGTATTTTGTTTGTGTACCTTCGTGTTTACTTTGTGTTTCTTTGACAATTTAAATAAAAGTCTTCTTTCTTTCTTTCTTCTTCTTTCTATTAGGTATCGTTCAAGCATATTATGTAGTATTTTTTAAAAGCGTAATTCTTGAAACGCATATGGTCAGCAAATCACTAATTCGTGAAAGCTCATGAAAGACGCCCACTGTCGGGCAAAGGCCTCTTTACCGTTACAACAACCTCGCCGGTCTCTTGCTAATCTCGTCTATTGTCCTCCTGCATCAGGTAGGGGGGCTACCCACCGAACGACAGCCAGTTCTGGCCACCGTCCGTCTTATCGTCTAACACGATCGGCAAAAATAAACACAGTAAGGGACAATTTGTTTCAAAACTGAGAAATACACCTATTGTTTATTAGTTGGTTCCAGTCATTTTAACTCATTGTTTCCAGTAACCAACAGCGGAAATATCTCGGTTTTGAAAAAAAAATGTCCCATGCTGTGCTTATTTTTGGGACAGCCGAGATGTCCGGGTTAGTGTTTGTAATTCGCAGCAACATTAGTTCTATGAACTTTTTTAGACTAATATTTTTCGCAATATTATGGTTCTTTAAGTACAATTGTACGAATTTCGCGATTATAATACAATAACCAATCCGCGATGAGCACGCGTGGTGATTGAGCCCATACTCTCTCCCTGAGAGAAAGCCTGTGCCCTACAGTGGGACGTATATAGGCTGTTCATGTAATACATACGTACAATACCAAGGTCGCAGCCTATCCAAGTCAGAATTTCCACTCTTTAACGCATTTGGTTCTAAGCATTAACTACCAGGAAGAGTCATTGTAAAGCAAATAAACAGAGAAATAAAAAAAATAATTACGGTCTTAACAAATCAACAATCGACAATTCGACAAATCGATACCACTAAATACTCTTAAAACGGAGTTAAAGTGTATGGTAGTATTTCCTCTTATAAACCGGCTACAACTCCGTTTTAAGAATGTTTTAGTGGAATCTACTTTTTATAAATAATACTGTTAATGTACTGGAACAAAGGTGAATGGCAGTCTGTAATTGATGTGTTTCATTTTAAAAATAACCCTATATAGCGCAGGTAACTTAAGAAAGGGGCTGAATAACTATTGCCTATCGCTCACCTAATACGAGAGTGTTGACGGCAATGATTAAATTAAACTGAATTAAAAGTGGATACGGGGAACGGTAAAGAAATAAGAATAACTTTCCAACACAACCAACTGACCTGTGCGACCACGTAAGTCCTCGACTGTATGGAGTTGTCTGATTTAGCCACAGAATATAGCCTACCCCGAACCTGTCAAATACATACATACATCAACTCACGCCTGTATCCCAGAGGGGTAGGCAGAGACCAGGGACTGCCATTTGCCACGAAACTGACAGATCAGTTTCGCTTCCTCAACATTCTTTAGTCGTTGCATGCACGCACGCCGGTTTCGGAAATTTTTGATCGTGCCCTTTGCTAATACATCCCCTATTTGGTCGAAGTATGTCCACCTGGGACGTTCCTTACCGGCCGTTCCACCCACATTCGCTCGATATATTTGTTTCATCAATCTTTCTTCCTTCATCCTCACCACATTTCCAAACCAACGCAACATTCCTTTCTCAATTCTAGTCACTACATCCACTTTCAGTCCACAACGTTATCTAATCAAACTCTTCTTCTTTTTCTGTCAAATACACACATATTTTGACTCTTTGGAGTCGTCTAAATGCTTAACCCGATAGAGTGGAAAGTTACGTGATACAAGGGCTGGTCCCAAACTGGGATAACCTGCGCTATGCTAACAAGACAATCGCCTCATAAACATAGAGATAAGCCCAGACTGAGGCCATAATATATAATAATAGAATTAATAGATTACGCCATGTTATAGATTTTATATTTAAGACCTTTCATCATCATCATCAGCCATTTGACGCCCACTGCAGGACTTAGGCCTTCTTCGTGGTTTTCATACCATGAGGGGTTTTGCCATAATCGCCACGCTTGGCAGGCGGGTTGGCGACCGTAGTATGCGGTTGGAATCTCAGTAAGACGCTGCTGCCCGTCTCCTGGTAATTGATTTCCTTAGTCGCCTTCTTCAACATCCACGGAAGGAAAAGGAGTGACGCTATTCTTAGTCCGGCGTCACACATTAAGACATTTATTAATATGATTTTGTGACTTACGAGTATGTAAAGAGGTAGAGTCATTTCAAAAGTGGCACAAGGTGGTTTCGCATTTAATCACTATAGCAATAATTCACGTTTAATCCGAACTCATCACACTCGTCGATCAACTGAAGGATGTGCTTAACATAAACATAACATAAACTCACGCCCTGTATCCAGGAGAGGTAGACCGAGACTAAGGTCAGCCACTTCCAGATAGATCTCTTTCGCGTCATCAACATTCATTATAATCGGTCAAAACGTTTATTTAAATTTTGATAGATGCACACCCATCTTTTTTAGGGTTCCGTACCCGAAGGTATAAGGGACCCTGTTACTAAGGCTCTACTGTCTGTCCGTCCGTCCGTCCGTCTATCACCAGGCTCATGAATCTCATGAACCGGGATAGTTAGACAGTTGAAATTTCCACAGATGATGTATTTCTGTTTTCTCTATAACAACAACAGAATAAAACTAAAAACAGAATAAAATAAATATTTATGGGTGGCTCCCATACAACAAACGTGATTTTTTGCCGTTTTTTGCTCAGTATTAATAACGGCAACAGGTAGACGCTTGAAATATATTCAAATGTTGTAAGTATAGATAATGGTACGGAACCGTTCGTACGCGAGTCTGACTCACACTTAGTCGGTTTTCATTTGACAGGAAACTATATTAAATCAATTCAATTCAATTCAAATATTTTTATTCATTGTAAAAACAGAATGTTTACTTAATGAACGTCAAAGTTGTTAAATTATGTGAAAAATACAACACTTCATGGAGACCTTTTTTTTCACAATTTTTAGTAATGTGTTTTAATTACTGCAGTATTATAACGAGTAAGTAGATTATGTAGCAAAGACTATTTAGGTTGATTTTCTACAAAAAATATATACCTGAGTAAGCACTATAATAAATTGGGTTTATAATATAAGAGGAAGGTTCCTTTTGAAACCGTATGATAAACCGTTCGGTAGTTTTTAGTTTATCACGCTCAGACAGAAAAACTATAAATAAATATTAAAATAATATCAATGCAATAAACCGATTAAAACTTCAACAATCGATTCGGTAACTTCATAGAACGTCACTAAATCGAGCTGTCAAAAGGTTTAGTCGTGTCAGTAATAAACGGTTGGACCGACTGTAGTCGTTGCACGCACGTCGGTTTCGGGATGTTTTTTTACTGACCTATAAAGGGCTTATTCGAGTGAACCCTAATAGAAATTCAGTTGTTTTTGAAGAATATGTGTTATTGTGGCAGAGTGCCCAACAAAACAATAAAAAGAAAAAGTAAAAATCGGGGTGGGGGGGGGGGGGGGGGTCGTATTTTGGTTGTTGCTCTTTCGCTGCAAATTGTAAAGTTCAGTAGCACAGTAACAAACAATAAAATCCGACCAAGTGTGAGTAACACTCTAACACCCGGTTTCGCGTATACCAACAATCTGTTAGTCTACGGTTTTAAAAACCTATTTAGAGGCTAAAAATTCCACCCATTCCAGGACTTCAACCCGCGACCTCTGGCTAACCGTGCCAACGCTGCTCTGTGTGGTCCAATAAACTAAGCGACTTATAATAACATTACGTTACCTACCTGCTTAACTAATGAATCTATTCTGTAATACATTATTGAGTCACTCTAAAACTAGCCTAACGAGTATGAACTGACCTCAACTCCCAACTTCCGTCTTTTACCTTAAAGAAGGAAGCTTCTGTTGAACTTATTAGTAAGTACTTGCTACGATTACCGGTGTTACAAGTTTTTAATAATATTAATTATAAACTTGTTATGGTATTTTCAATGAGCTACATATGATCAAGGCAAGCTGGCGCATGCTGAATAGACGTAAGATCCGCATTTGGTGATTGATGATTTCCGTCTTTCAATGGATAATCGGCAACTCACTCTTCTCACTTTACTGGATTTCAGTATTCACTTGCGTTGACTACGATATATCCGCTCCCTCAACATATCGGGGTCAGCAGCCACGTGGTTCCAATGATATCTTCATGGGCGCCAGCAGCGCATCCATACGGACGACAAGATCTCCGACTGGTGCGACTTCACTGCTGGCGTCCCTCAAGGTGGTGCACTATCTCCTTTGCTCTTCTCAGTCTTCATCAATACCCTCGTGTCAGTAATACGCTTCAATTCCTATCACCTGTACGCAGACGATTTCCAGCTTTACTTGCCGTCTAAACTTGACCTGTGGTACCAATAAACTAAGCGACTTATAACTTACTTCTGTCCGTTACATTCCAAAAAAGAACTCGGACCCAACAACAATTAGCTCGTGGACTGAACAATTTGGTCTAATTTGGTTGCAGGGAAGACACAGGTGATGGTTGTTAGCGGCAGAGCTATCTAGGACCGATGTAGCCTCTTTGCCTCCAGTTATCTATAATGGCACTACGTTACCATATTGTAGAGAGGTAAAAAATAACTTGTCTTGGGAGAAACATGTGACGGAGGTAAGTAGGAAGATCTTATCGTCTATGCACTCGCTTAAACGTATGCAGAAGTTCCTGCCATACTCTGCCAATGTTACGTTAGTCAACGCCTTGTTGCTCCCAGTTATCGACTATGCAGATGTGTGCTACCCTGAGCTCACTGAGGTGCTTCTCGACAAGTTACACCATCGTCTTTATGTATGTATCCGCTATATCCGTAAAATTGACCATATTTCTCAGTACCGCTCCCAGCTTGGCTCACAATGCGCTACCTCTGTATATCCGTCATGTTCCTTCAGCCGGAGTTTTTAAGAGCAGATTCCATGAGCACTATCTCCGTTTTCAGAATAGATATACATGTATGTTTATTTATTTATTTACCTATGTGTTTAGTTTAATTTATAAGTATTACGTATTGTTTCGTTATAAAAAATATATGTGATAGTTACGATTTTTATTTTACCTGTATTATTTAAAATAGTATTAGCTTAATTTGTCGGTTTAAATACAATAAATAAATATTTGAGACATTAAGCCCCGGTTTCTCGTACACTAGCAAGCTGTTAATGTACTGTTAACAGCTGTCAGCGGTTTTTTTGTATGCACTTTGGTCAATTGACAGCTGTTAACCGTAGATTAACAGCGTGTTAGTGTACGAGAAACTGGGGGTAAATTACTTTTATCCTTCTTTGGCTCTTAGATAAAAGGGAGAGAGAGAGCAAGGTACTGTCAAAGCTGATCAATCTTTACATTTTAGTTGCCAAGTAGCCCGTAACGTAATCGAGTAAAGTGCACACGTTAATAAACGTGAAATTTATTTTTAACTTTTTAGTAAATTGCCGACGTAATGACTTTTTAGGGTTCCGTAGTCAACGTAGTTTCGCTAGGTCCGGCCGTCTCTGTCTGTTTGTCTTTATGTTTGTCCGCGGCTTAGCACAGAGACGACCAGTACTAAAGAGCTGAAATTTTGCATAGTTTGACATATTAATCACGCCGACAAAACGGTAGGATAAAAACTTTAAAAATTAGGGCTGCAATTTTTTTTCTCACCTAAACCATCATTGGATTGGTCTTCTAAAAATAATGAGTGTAGGACAGTCGGAGTGTATTGTGAATGGTGGAAAACCATTTTTCAAACAATTTTTGTTAGAGTAGGGTGTCTCCCCCCTTTCCCAGCTAAACTGTTGATTGTAGAAATGTGAAAAATTTACACGCACTAAGTAGGCTCTACAAGTTAACGAATAATTAAATAGGGACCAACTTATAGAAGGAAAAAACAAATTCCACTAAAAATTACGTTGATGAAGTTGTGTAAAGCAAATATTATACTTGAAAAAATTCCGCCTTCTACAGGACTCTACTCTGCGCGTGGCCCGACACGCACTTGGTTGTTATTTTCGTTTTAGAAACTATTATTTTACGAAACTGGTAATAGAGAAAGCAGGAAACTTAAAACCGTCATGATAGGTTTTATTCAAGATTTATTGACAAATTTATTAACTATGGGTAATTAATTAGCTTAGACTTAACTATCAAGTACAATAACCTAACTATTAAGATTAAAAGTGTTATTTATAAAAACACGACTCTTTTAAACACTCCCCAGGTGCAGTTTAAATAGCCTATGGTAAAAGGAGAATGTTTATGACAGACAATTTAAACTGCATCTACGGAGTGATTTAGAGGGCTCGTGGTTTCATGAATAACTCTGTAAGCACTTACAAAAGTAGTATTAGGGTTCTAACTAATGTTTCAATATACACTCTTACTGTTAATTTACGACACCGGATTTTTTTTACTGCCTCTCACTTGAAGACTCTTGTTTTACTCTTCTAACGCCATGTAGCCGTTAAATGCTTCCTTCTCAGCTTCTTGCAAAAAGTCCACTATAACAGGCAGATGCACCGCTGTGAACCTGATGCCCTTATTTCGGACATAAGCTATCCACTCCATCTCCAGAATATCAATAATTTTCATTAACACTTTGTTCGCAATCTCTGCTCCATTCAGGTATGACGGGTCGAGTCCGCACAGCTCACGATAGGCTGCGGTCACTTTTGCCAAAAAGGGGATTAAGAACTGTCTGCCTTCCAGTACTGGCAGATTATCGATGATGTCGAGTTGCTCGTCGATCAACAATTATTGTTTCATTATCAAGTTTTGCTGGCTCGCTTTCCTGCTGGACTGTGGGTAATTCTGCAGGGTTTTGTGCAGGTGAGTTTTCAGGTTCAGTCTGCGGGATCACGCCTTGGTGCATGGCATCAATCCGTGCCAGATTTACCTTGAACCTGGCGTGTACAAGTTCCTTCTCCAATCGTACCATGGCTTCGTACTCTCTCAAAGCAGTCGACATTTTCTTCAATAGCAGTTCCGTGGCTCCGTTTTGGCGAATTTGGTACGCCAGATGCTCGAGCTCCATGTGTACTGGATCGAGATCGTTGTGTTGGAATGCTGGATGAGGTGGCTCTTGGTCGGCGTTTACCTGATAAGGGCAGTTAGGCCCAATCGCAGAGTCCAAGAACGAGTGCCCAAACATGACTGTGGAGTGATTCACTATAGATATTTTTGTCAAAGTTAGATGTGTCTAGGCCGACTGCTGGCAGACGAATGACTTAGTAGTATGTACAAGTGTAGCCTTGCCTGATATTAGCTAACAATGAAACGAACCCTATCACTTTTGTTACGGGCGGAAATAAGTATTTAGGGTTGGTTCGTTAACTATTACTAGGTAGAGATTAGTGAAAGGTGATTAGCGACAATGACTTTGGGCTTTACCTGGAACTTCGAGCAAACAAAAACACTTTTCTTTGCAATGTTTTAGTTCTGCAGCAGGTAAGTTTCGGATAAGTTATCAGGTGGTACGTGACTTCTCTTTAACTTTGTAATACCAATAGGTATGGCCGTAGTAGATACTTACAGTGTTTGAGGTACAACCTTTTCCTCTGCTACCGACTGTTGTTTGAGGACTGTTTTACAAAATCGTGTTTTCCTAATAACACCGTAGTCTTATGCAAGGAGCTGTATCTAGGTAAAACCGTACAAATGTCAAACTGTCTGTGATATCTCAGTCTCTGTAGTATAACAATAAAGTCCAGCAGTATTATGAGATGTTTTTTAAAAATAGCCAAGTACGAGTTGAACTCCCGTTAAAGGAGTCAAATGAGTGAAAGAAAACAACGGGCATGTAGAGTTGTTAATAAAACCGGCCAAGTGTGAGTCGCATTCACACATGAAGAGTTCCGCACCATTATCTACACAACATTCGAATATTTCAAGCGTCTACCTATTGCCGTTATTAATATCGAGCAAAAAAGAAAGATCACATTTTTATAAATATTATGTTTTTAGTATTTTTTGTTATAGCAGCAATAGAAATACATCATCTGTAAAAATTTTAACTGTCTAGCTATCACGGTTCATGAGATACAGCTTGGTGACGGACAGAGGAGCCTTAGTAATAGGGTCTCTCACCCTAATAACCAAAGTTACCAAATAACCGACCGCTAAGCATTAATTAGCATTATTTTCTCATTGATCTTTTATTTTTTTAGAATTTATGCTGAGTTTATATAGCCTACGTCCCTCGCGCAAACACGACCAATCGATTGAGATCTTATTTTCAAAAGCTGTCTATTGATTAAGGAGATATTAAGGAACATTGAATCGGACGTACTTTCATACGAGCCAAACACATTACCCTCATCTTGGGCTTCGCCGCAGTCGGATAAAAAGGCTTATTACTCTCGAAAGGCTGGACGAACTTACATTAAATTACACAGACTGAAAAAAGACTCACCCTAGACTAAAACATAAGATATTGTGTAAGAAAATCTCACGCGAGTCAAATCGCGATTTGCGTGCGCTAGGTGTGTGGGCTATTAGAATTTCTAGTCTGTAGCTTTCTAGAAAGTATTTTGACGGTGATTATTACATTAAATGTTATATCACCAAGTATATTGATATATGTTTAGACAAGACCAAATAGAATATTGGCTTTATTCAATAATAAAATAGGACATTGTAAAGAAACGTAGTTGCTGATAGAATGACATAGCGACAGACAATGTCAAACACCATACACAATAAGGACTACAAGTCTTCTTATAAAGACGCAAGGAGGCTATTATCACATTCACCCCCTCTACGAAGAGACGTAGTCCTGCATGAAGGCTGGAGGTCTGCGATCTCTGCCCGATCGCCGAAGTTGACTGATTCCTGCATCCGGATCGATGTTGGCAGGCGGGTCTTGAATGGCAGGGATTTCTTCGGATTGGCTGTCGTCAACTTCATCATCCGAAAGGTCATCGTCAACTTGTGGTGCTGGAGCTAACGATCTATTGGAGACTGTTGTCTCTCGCCCATCAGGCAGTCTTATAAAGGAGTATTCTGGGTTACTCTGCAACAATTGGACTTCCTGTACAGCAGGGTCATACTTGGAACTTCTTACGTGCCTTTTCATAAACACCGGTCCAGGTGAATGTAGCCAAGTCGGCAAAGACTGTCCGTTTTGCGAACGGCGTGGGTGATTGAACATGCGTTCATGCGGCGTTGTGTTAGTGCTCGTACACAGGAGAGATCTTATAGAGTGCAGCGCCGGTAGCAATGCTTTTTCCCAGTTTACTATATCTTCATTGTTTGATTTGAGGTTTAGTTGGATCGTTCGCCACAGTGTGCCGTTGAGACGTTCAATCTGTCCATTTCCTTGGGGATTATAGGGCGTAGTGCGGCTGCATGATGTCCCGAGGGAAGACAAGAATTGTCTAAGTTCATCCGATAAGAAAGATGTACCCCTGTCGGAGTGGATGTACACTGGAGTACCGAAAGTAGAGAACAAGTCTTCGAGACAATTGATTACCGTTCTTGAAGATACATCCTTACACGCATAAGCGAAGGGAAAACGACTAAACTCATCAATTATTGTCAGTATGTATCGGTTCTGGGTGTTAGATGGTATTGGTCCCTTAAAATCAATGTTCAATCTTTCAAATGCGGCTGTCGCTTTGATAAGATGTCCTTGATGTTTCATGTAACGTGGCTTTATTTCCGCACAAGTTGGGCATGCGGCCGTCATCCGTTTTACATCCTCTACGGAGTACGGTAGGTTCTTCGATCTGACCCAATGAACCATGCGCGTGACCCCTGGATGGCAAAGATTTCGGTGTAGTTCCACTAGTTTAGAGTTAGATGCGGCAGTATTTATTTGCATGCATACTCGTGAAAGTGCGTCAGCGGCGAAGTTATGTTTCCCAGGTCGGTAGACTATATCATATTTGAAACACGAGAGCTCCAACCGCCACCTTTCGATCTTTTCATTCTTTATTTTGTTAGAATGTGTTTGATTGAACATGAATGATACAGATTGCTGGTCTGTAATGAGTAAGAAATGTCTTGCTATCAGGAAATGTCTCCATTTTCGCAAAGCTTCGACTATGGCGCAGGCCTCTTTCTCAATCGAAGGTTGCCTTTTTTCGGAGTCGTTGAGAGAACGAGAGAAGAATGCGACAGGACGACCCTTTTGTGATAGGGTCGCTGCGATGGCAAAATCGGAAGCGTCTGTCTCAACTGAAAATATTTCACTGTCATCGATTCCTGCTAATGCTGATTTCGATATATCAGTTTTAAGGTTTTGAAAGGCAGTGATAGCTTCTTCAGATAATGGAAAAGTAACTTCGATTAAAGGTCTGATTTTCGTAGAAAAGTTGTCGACCCACTTTGAATAGTGGGCGAAGAGACCGAGCGCTCTCTTCAGTGTAGCAGTATCAGTGGGGATTGGAAGATTCGTTAGCGGTTCCAATCGAGACTTGTCAGGCTTTATAACGTTGTGCGCGATAGTATATCCAAGCAAATTGATTGATTCTGATTCAAATGTGCATTTGTTCATGTTTAAGGTTAGTTTGTATTTTTCAGCGGCCTTCATGAACATTTCAAGATTTTTGTCATGGTCGGATTTGCCCTTACCGCAGACAGTTACGTCGTCAAGGTAAGCGAAGGTACCTTTAAGTTTTTCAGTGTCAATTATGTATTGCAAGGTTCTTTGAAAAGCCGCCACTCCATTCGTTACGCCAAACGGTATTCTTGTAAACTGGTAGAGATTACCACAAGCTTCGAATGCAGTGTAAACTTTTTCTTTCGGTAAGATTGGGACTTGGTGGTAAGCACTTTTCAGATCGATTTGACTGTAAACGTTGTATTTTGCCACTTTTGTTATGATGGAATCAATGCTTGGGAGAGGGTAAGCGTCTAGGCCAGTAAATCTGTTGATTGTTTGTGAGTAGTCGATGACGAGGCGCTTACGGTGATGGCCTCCGCCGGCAACGAGTACTTGTGCCCTCCATGGCGAGATACTGGGTTCGATTACTTTATCCTTAAGTAGGTTATTTATTTCGTTCGATATGAAGTCTTGGTCTTCTTGAGAATGCCGTCTTGAGCGTATAGCTATAGGCTTTATGTCTGGCGAGAGGTTGGTGAAAACTGATGCTGGCGGGACTGACGCTTCTAAAACGTTGCAGACTTTAAGAGGTTGTTTGTCTCCTCCAAACTGAAGTACGAGTGACGAGTGCTTCCCGAGAACATCATGCCCGATGATGATATCCGCGCATAGATCGTTGATGACGAGCAGTGGTTGGTGTTGGTACTTATGTTCACCAATCTGAATTGTTGCATAGCATAGGCCTATTCATATATTCTTCGAGATCTAGGTATAAGATTCTTTGAAACGGATTAGCCATATTTCATGGAGTTCTTGTGACCATCCATGTATGCAACATTTCTGGTAATTTTTGCATCGTTTGAGTATAATTTGTCCTGAATCGCCTAGAGCAGGGATGGCGAACATTTTTGGATGAACGTGCCATTTTTTTCTAAAAAAAGTTTTTGATGGAGCCATGGACGTGCCATTAAATAATTTTGACTTACGGATTAACAGGAAACTAAATAATATCAACACAAATGTCATCATTACCTAACAAAAAAAAAAGCACTAGAAGTATGGTGATAAATGCGCGATCGTTCATTAAACTCTCTAGTGAATTTTATTATTTTTGCCTATAATATTTCGTCACGTGCCATCAATGGCGCCCGTGCCACTGGTTTGCCACGCCTGGCATTGAGTATATTTTAAGGTAGTTAAAAAAGCAACCTATATTTAATAGGTAATGATTCTATGAATTTATATTTTGTACTCTTTCATTGACACCCGACAGCATAGGAAATATAAAACTAAATAAAAATAATCAACAACCAGAGTGCTGAGCATGAACTATTAAGTAGACGAGACAAACCTTGGTACACCCGTGCACTCCCTTGCTTTACGGGTGATTTTGCAACTTCAATGTTAAGGTTGATGTGGTGTCGACTGTAACCCGCAATGAGTCACAATGTTGAATTTGGGTCCCGCCCGCCACTTAGTAGTTAATGCAAAGAGAAAATAAATAAGCTGATTAGGTATGTACGAGTACTTCTATGAAATAATAGCAAGTTTAGGTATTGTATCTCATGACTCCGAATGGAGGACAAATGAAATCATATTTATGATGCTTTGTTACTAGATTTCTTATCGCATTTAATATCTCTGTTGGGAGGATCCATTTAGGGTCAAATACTGGTTACGAAGTCAAGTCGTCATGATAAAATGACAATAGTGATTGACGTATTAAAATTAATTTGGTCTGATCTTCTAAAATATACCTGCCATCTGTAAACTGCAATAGGTTTTATAGACGGACCAGGAACTTGTGAAAAAAAAACTGAATTAAAAATAACCAATAACCCGACTGCTGAGCATTAACTACTAAGTAGGCGGGACCAACCTAGATACCTCGCAATGGGGTACATACTTGAATTTGGGGCCCGCCTGCTAAGCAAGCTAACCCACCCTCCTTAGAGTCCTGACCTAGCACCGCGTGACTTCTTTTTATTCCCGAAAATAAAAAATCAGCTCAAAGGGATACAATTTTCGTTGTCGGAAGATCCGCTGTCAGCGTTCGTGCATGCTGTAAACGAGGTGTCTGCGACGTACTGGAAAAAATCTTTCGAAAACTGCTTCAAACGCATGAAACTCTGTATAGAAAGTGCTCTCCCTACTTTAAAAAGATTCTTTAAAAAATATTTACATATGTAGAACAGTTTATTTTATTTTTGCAATACTTTATACGATTACAACCTTTGCACGACTTATGTCCAAAATAACAAGGCTATATAAAAAAGAGGAAAATGCAATTAATTAAAATTGATTCGGTTTGGTTTTTTAAAATATATCTGTAAACTGCTTAGGTAGTTGTAGACGGACCAGGAACTTATGAAATAATGAATGGCAATGTATCGTGAAGTCGTAGACTAGATTGGTAGTGAACCGAGAGGGTAGGTGGGACAGGCGTGGCCTATGCGTAGCAGTGGGCTTTCCATGTGCTGAATAGATAGACCGATAGATGGCAATGTGTTTAATTAAGGATTAAAAATCGCCATGTCTAGATGGGCCAGATAAAGGAGGCGCCGACCGCATCGTCACACACATCCTACTTAACATTACAAATGTAAAAGTTTGTGAAGATGTTTGGATGTCTGGAGGTTTGGTTGTTTGAATGTTTGTTACTCAATCACGCAATAACGGCTGAACGGATTTACATAAAACTTAGCGTACAGATAGGAAAATACCTGAGACATAGCATACTTGATATCAGGGTAATGCGTTCCCGCGGGATCGTATAAACGTATAAACGGATTCTGTGGCGGTACGAAGTTCGCCGAGATAGCTAGTAATGCATATTTCATTAGTATTTTAGTTCCACTGCAGCTGTCCACCGCGGAGTTAAGGTCAATCAGCGCTTCAAGGATTCATTCCTTTCGTCAATCTTTCTTCCTTCATCCTTTTCATATGTCCAAACCGACGCAACCTTCCTTCCTCAATTTTAGTCAAGTCACAACAAATAAGGGCAAGATAAAAAGTACCCGAAACCGGCGTGCGTGCATGCAACGACTGATGAATGTTCAGGAAGCGAAAGTGATCTGTCAGGATCATGGCAAGTGGCAGTCCCCGGTCTCTGCCTACCCCTTTGGGATAAAGGCGTGAGTTTATGTATGTGCTTGCATGTACTATAAATAAGGGATATATTAGCAAAGGGCAAAATAAAAAGTACTAGACACCGGCGTGCGTGCATGAATGTTGATCAAGCGAAAGAGGCCCATCAGGATCGTAGGATGGGCTCTGTCTACCCCTCCGGGATACAGGCGTGAGTTTATGTAATGTTATGTACTGTAGCGCGCTACTTATTTAAAATTCAAATTACGGGCAATATATTATAATTTTATTCTCTTTTTTATCGATGCCCTAGCCTAGCTCGGGATCGACTGACATCTAAAACAAAACGTAACGATTCCCTTCAAAATATTCAAAATAAGACGAGAAGGCTCTGCCAGCCAGCTTCTATAAAGAAGAATCGTTACATTTCCCCCCCGGTTATCATAAAATTTTAATTACAATTAAAATTTACCCTAGCTAACACACTTCGGTAACCTAACGTCAGTCATCTGTCCTACAGTGTCGGGGAAATTGTACAATCCCGGCGAACGCATGACGCTCCGTTACTAATTCGGTCAGTGTGCCAGAACAATTCAAAGACCAATCAAGACAATCTATTAGTCAACATTGATAAAACCTCCAAGTTATTTACAATTAAAACACAAAAGAAAATTGGTCTATGACTGAACGGACAGACCCCCTCTCGGCAAAACCCAACAAAAAACCGAGAAGACACCATCGAACGCCGCTTCAAGTTTCACAATTATAAATCCTACCTACCCCATGAACTTAAATAAACTAGCTAGACATTCTACAATCTTAAAAACTTAAATAAACTATCGCACTTCACTTTAACCGAACGACACTCTACCTGCCTACTCCTGTTAAAGTTGTGAGGATTCTACCTTTGAAATAGTGAAATGGCAAAGCTTCTGTGGTCCGGACTTCCTTTTCAAGAACCCGCATCAAATAAGCAAGACCAATATCTCTAATCAAATGCACAATGCAACACTCTCTTCTAAATTCTGGACTACCAGCAGTCGACAAATAATCGCATATCAAAACCTGTCTACTTCCTGTTGAACAAATCCAATCCCATATTGAACTCGCCAAAAGCCAACAAAGCTTCCTCACCAAGCTATGCTTGTTATGTGAAGGGAGAGTCAACTTATAGACTTGCACCCTGGAATCAACAACCCTAACAGCTACCTATTCTTTAGCTTCTCGTTATTTGTTTTACGGTCTTGCAACCATTGGGTTCTGGAACGTTTATACAAATGGTCCGGGTTCGCTGCCTCTCTCTGCAGCTGCTTTGCCATCTCTATAGCTCCTCACAGCTTTAAGCTCGTTCTCTCGTACAACATGAAAAACAAACACAGCATTAGATCATAATATTTACAAATTTTACAGTCACACCTACCCTAATATCCTACTAAAGAATTTTTTCATATGGGTTACTACTCTCTCTCTCCATGGCTATTAATCACTGCAATCATAAAATTTACCGGGAAGTGCTTCTAATAATCCTATATGGACCTTTGTACATCCTACATTACTTCTTCTTCTTGTCCGTCTCCTAGGACAAAACATAATTATCAGCAGCCTTTTTTTTCTCTTTCGTGCCCTGACAATTTTTCCCGTGGCTCTGCGCGTTATCACTTTAAATGGCTTCCCTTTATTATGAGCATCATCACGTAAGAACCGAATACCAGCCTTCGATTCAGCATCACATTGAAACAGTGGCTCTCCACCACATGTGGACAAATGAGGCGAACACTTACTGGTTACTTGCGCTGTTGTTCTAAATGTCTCACCTATGACCTGGACCTGGTTTTCCACGATTTTCCTGTGAGTTCCCGAGTCTGGATAAGGAGACTCGTGGATCGGATTCTCATCAGCCATCTTTAATTCCACTTCTTCCAAATTACATATACCTAAACCTTCCTTTTGAAACGAAACTTGTTCTCGCTGCTTCTCCAACAGTCCTGTCAAAGCATTTTCTTGACAATCGTTCAACTTTTTAATTCCACCTTTTTCTTGTTCAACCTCTACAGGGTAAAACTTATCCTCCTTTTGTTCCACAAAGGCCGTAGAAGTAGAACATTCCTCCTTCTTCACTTGACTATGACATAGTGACTTTTCACTTATCAATGTCACAGATTCTTCAAATTTGACGTGAAAAATTTTCATTAATGTCACTTTATTATTTAAAAAGTCAATCGTTGCCCCATTGTCTTTTAAGAAATCTTGTCCTAAAATCACATGGCATTCTAACCCCTCTACAACATGATAAATTCCTGTGAAGACTCTTCCTCCTATTATCAAATTCATCACTACTTTTCCTATCACCTTTAGCAGTGTTCCGCAGGCTGTCTTCACTCTGATTTCGGGTGCGGGTTCGATTCCTTTGCCCTCTGCGTCGGCAACACATTTTGAAATACATGAAATCGAAGCTCCCGTGTCCACTAAGGCTAACCAATCTTGTCCACTGGGACTTTCACACAAAATAAACGGACTTAACACACCGGATTCATCCGTTGTCGCCTGCGCTGTCTGATTCGATGCGGGCGCTGCATGACTCAATGCCGATACTGCATGGCTCTGAATGATGGTTTCCTTCTCGGGCTGGACATCGACTTCCTTCGGACTTGGCTGCTGACCCTGAAACTGGTTGCCAAGTTTGTAGCCGTGCTCGACCGGAGGTTCATAGAAAGCAACATCCTTCTGCGTAGGCGGAGGACGAAATATATAACCGAACTCGGCCTTTAGTTTATCGATGATTTCATCATAGGTCAACCCATCTTCACAAATTTCCCTGTAAAAATATAGCGCTGCTCCCGACAGGTATACGGAAACAATAATCTGCTTCTCCTTATCCGTCCATTCATGGAGGGCTGCGATGGCCTCAAACTGCCGGACAAACTCGAAAACATCAGTTGTCAAGCCATCGAACGTGGTGGCCATTACACATACACAGCATCTAATGAAATCTTCTTATCGTATCTTCACTATACAAAACAAACAGTAGACCACTTAGCTTTTTTCCTGGTGGCCTGGTAGCCTGGGGTCGCGTCGTCAACGCAAACTTCCGCCTTGTGTGCGCACAAAATTACGTCTTGGTGCTCCAAGCACTCGGTGAGCACGCACTTCAATAGTCCTTTGTAGGTGACTCCTCTTTGGGCACTCGCCTGGCTGCAAGAAAACTCTTCTTTCCTATGGGATCGCGATGCACCAACTCGTGCACACTTCGCACAAATTTTTCGCTGGGGACTTTAGGCGCCTCCACCAATATGTAGCGCGCTACTTATTTAAAATTCAAATTACGGGCAATATATTATAATTTTATTCTCTTTTTTATCGATGCCCTAGCCTAGCTCGGGATCGACTGACATCTAAAACAAAACGTAACGATTCCCTTCAAAATATTCAAAATAAGACGAGAAGGCTCTGCCAGCCAGCTTCTATAAAGAAGAATCGTTACAGTACTTATCAGGATTGAGACTGCGTTACGTGCACAAAAAAGCACGGTCCCCACGGTCGTCAGTTGATTTCTTAAAGCACTCCTCAGATGCAGTTTAATGAGTCTGTGGTAAAGGGTAAGAAGTAACCACAGATATTTAAACTGCGTCTGAAGAGTGTTTTAGATGAATCGGGTTTTTATAAATAACAAAGTACTTTATTTAAAGGAATATTCGTATTAGGTACATCACGGGTGACCCACCCACATTATGGGTACTTTACTTACCCAAAGGGCATTGCTAAGGTGCCGAATACATACAGCGAATTTAATTTTCCTGGGATTTCATAAGTTCCTGGTCCGCCCATACATGGACAAGTACATCAAGATATACTCAACGATCCATTCTTCCTGTCCGACCTGACAGAAAAAGGTTAGTTTTTTATTAAATAAGTTATTTGCAAGTTTCAAGACTTCTTTGTGTGTAAGCAATAAAAAATAAACATCTAGTTATTAAAACAAATGAGAATTCATTACTTGGCCCATTGTAGATTACTTATTTCGGACTTAATAAGCGGCACAAAAGAAAAATTCTTTGAAAAAATAAGCATGATGCATCAGCAACATTAAATGATGGCCGTGTTTGTCGAGAGTTGAGACGCCTCCTGCTAAAAGAAGACGTGCGCCAAACGCTTCATTGAAATAAATTGCAGTAATATAGTTCAATTGCTCGCTCGTAGCCCCGGCTGCCTGAGTGATCTTAAACGATCACGAAGGTTAAGCAACACAGGGCGCGTTCAGTGCATGGATGGGTCGCCGTCTATGCCTAACGCTAGTGGCATTTTTCCGAGCGGTTCCGTGCTTCGCAAGGCACGTTAAGCTGTTGGTGCCGGCTGCCGTCGATAGACGGCAGTCGTTAAGCCAAGTCAGAGGCCTTAGGGCGGCTTGACAACTTCTGACAGTAGACGAGCCACTAGTCTACAAGCCTCCACCAATCCGGACTTGGCCCCCGTGGTGGAGTATGGCCTATATCTTCCTCAGGGAAGAGACCCGTGCCCCTCGGTGGGGACATAATGGGTTGATGATGATGATGATGAATATAGTTCAATTACTTCAATGTAGTTCTTATTAGTAGTTCGTAGGTCGCGTATCGTTCGCGACTGACAGTTAATAACGAGTCTGTTCCTTCATTCACGTTTCATTTTAGCTCTAAAGTTAGACACACTAAGTAGGCTCTACAAGTTAGCGAGCAATTAAATAGGCGACCAACTCATAGAAGGAAGGTAAAACTCGTACAAATTCCATTAAACATTACTTTGATGAAGTTGTGTAAAGCAAATATTTGAAAAAATTCCGCCTTCGACAGGACTCTGCTCTGCGCGTGGCCCGACACGCATTTGGTTGTTATTTTCGTTTTAGAAACTGTTATTAACCGACTTCAAAAAAGGCGGAGGTTATTCAATATATATATATATATTTGCTATGTTCCTCCATAACTCCGTCAAATCTTAACCGATTTCGACAACTCTTTTTTGGTTCGAACAGGTATAACGTCCCATTGGTCCCATTTTAATTTGGTGAAGATCTGATGAAGATTTTCAGAGATGGAGAACGGAACTCTTCAATGGACAGCAGTAAATTATTCCTAATGGGGCCCATCCTTTAGTAATATCCGTATGTTTCATAAAATAGCGTAAAAGTAGTCCCAAGTTAATTTGGTGATGTTCTGGTGAAGACTTTCGGAGATGGAAATTTAGAACATTAAAGCACTTATTTATTTTTCTCCCGCTCCCCCACTAAAAATTGAAAAATATTTTTTTTTAAATAAAAATAAATACCAACATCGGAACACTACAGCACTAAAAAGTTAGAATAATTTAAATAATTAGAAGTATTTATACATGTAGGTATTGTAGAAGTATAATTTTGAGCCGGTGCCCAAAATATATGTGCTGGTCTTGAAACTGGGCACCGACTACAAATTATACTTCTACAATACCTACATATATAAATGCTTCTAATTATTTAAATTATTTCTAACTTTTTATTAGTGCTGTAGTGTTCCGAAGTCAGTTTTTTTTTACGAAACTGGTTATAGAGAAATAAGGAAACTTAAAACCGCCATGATAGGTTTTATTAAAGGTTTATTGACCAATTTATTAACTATGGGTAATTAACTAGCTTAGACTTAACTATCAAGTACAATAACCTAACTATTAAGATTAAAAGTGTTATTTATAAAAACACGACTCTTTTAAACACTCCCCAGGTACAGTTTAAATGGCCTATGGTAAAAGGAAAATGTATATGACAGACAATTTAAACTGCATCTACGGAGTGATTTAGAGGGCTCGTGGTTTCATGAATAACTCTGTAAGCACTTACAAAAGTAGTATAAGGGTTCGAACTAATGTTTCAATCTACACTCACTTTCCGACACCGGATTTTTTTTACTGTCCCTCAATCAAAGGATTGTTTTACTCTTTTAACGCCATGTAGCCGTTAAATGCTTCCATCTCAGCTTCTTCTTGCAAAAAGTCCACTATAACATTCAGATACACTGCTGTGAACCTGATGCCCTTATTCCGGACATAAGCTATCCACTCCGTCTCCAGAATATCAATAATTTTCATTAACACTTTGTTCGCAATCTCTGCTCCATTCAGGTACGACGGGTCGAGTCCGCACAGCTCACGATAGGCTGCGGTCACTTTTGCCGAAAAAGGGATTAAGAACTGTCTGCCTTCCAGTACTGGCAGATTATCGATGATATCGAGTTGCTCGTCGATCAACAATTGTGTTTCATTATCAAGTTTTGCTGGCTCGCTTTCCTGCTGGACTGTGGGTAATTCTGCTGGGTTTTGTGCAGGTGATTTTTCAGGTTCAGTCTGCGGGATCACGCCTTGGTGCATGGCATCAATCCGTGCCAGATTTACCTTGAACCTGGCGTGTACAAGTTCCTTCTCCAATCGTACCATGGCTTCGTACTCTCTCAAAGCAGTCGACATTTTCTTCAATAGCAGTTCCGTGGCTCCGGTTTGGCGGATTTGGTACGCCAGATGCTCGAGCTCCATGTGTACTGGATCGAGAACGTTGTGTTGGAATGCTGGATGAGGTGGCTCTTGGTCGGTCCCGTTTGTCTGATAAGGGCAGTTAGGCCCAATCGCAGAGTCCAAGAACGAGTGCCCAAACATGACTGTGGAGTGATTCACTATAGATATTTTTGTCAAAGTTAGATGTGTCTAGGCCGACTGCTGGCAGACGAATGACTTAGTAGTATGTACAAGTGTAGCCTTGCCTGATATTAGCTAACAATGAAACGAACCCTATCACTTTTGTTACGGGCGGAAATAAGTATTTAGGGTTGGTTCGTTAACTATTACTAGGTAGAGATTAGTGAAAGGTGATTAGCGACAATGACTTTGGGCTTTACCTGGAACTTCGAGCAAACAAAAACACTTTTCTTTGCAATGTTTTAGTTCTGCAGCAGGTAAGTTTCGGGTTCCCTTAATCAAGGGCGGGCATAGATAAGTTATCAGGTGGTACGTGACTTCTCTTTAACTTTGTAATACCAATAGGTATGGCCGTAGTAGATACTTACAGTGTTTGAGGTACAACCTTTTCCTCTGCTACCGACTGTTGTTTGAGGACTGTTTTACAAAATCGTGTTTTCCTAATAACACCGTAGTCTTATGCAAGGAGCTGTATCTAGGTAAAACCGTACAAATGTCAAACTGTCTGTGATATCTCAGTCTCTGTAGTATAACAATAAAGTCCAGCAGTATTATGAGATGTTTTTTAAAAATAGCCAAGTACGAGTTGAACTCCCGTTAAAGGAGTCAAATGAGTGAAAGAAAACAATGGGCATGTAGAGTTGTTAATAAAACCGGCCAAGTGTGAGTCGGATTCACACGTGAAGGGTTCCGCACCATTATCTACACAACATTCGAATATTTCAAGCGTCTACCTATTGCCGTTATTAATATCGAGCAAAAAAGAATGATCACATTTTTTGTATGGTAGCCCCACTTAAATATTCTGTTTTTAGTATTTTAGTAAACCGGCGTGCGTGCATGCAACGATTGATGAATGTTCAGGAAGAGAATGTGATCTGTCAGGATCGTGGCAAGTGGCAGTCCCCGGTCTCTGCCTACCCCTTTGGGATAAAGGCGTGAGTTTATGTATGTGCTTGCATGTACTATAAATAAGGGATATATTAGCAAAGGGCAAAATAAAAAGTACTAGACACCGGCGTGCGTGCATGAAGCGTTGATCAAGCGAAAGAGGCCCATCAGGATCGTAGCAAGTGGTAAGCCCTGGGCTCTGCCTACCCCTCCGGGATACAGGCGTGAGTTTATGTAATGTTATGTACTTATCAGGATCGAGACTGCGTTACGTGCACAAAAAAGCACGGTCCCCACGGTCGTCAGTTGATTTCTTAAAGCACTCCTCAGATGCAGTTTAATGAGTCTGTGGTAAAGGGTAAGAAGTAACCACAGATATTTAAACTGCGTCTGAAGAGTGCTTTAGATGAATCGGGTTTTTATAAATAACAACGTACTTTATTTAAAGGAATATTCGTATTAGGTACATCACGGGTAACCCACCCACATTATGGGCATTGCTAAGGTGCCGAATACATACAGCGAATTTAATTTTCCTGGGATTTCATAAGTTCCTGGTCCGCCCATACATGGACAAGTACATGAAGATATACTCAACGATCCATTCTTCCTGTCCGACCTGACAGAAAAAGGTTAGTTTTTTATGAAATAAGTTATTAGCAAGTTTCAAGACTTCTTTGTGCTTAAGCAATAAAAACTAAACATCTAGTTATTAAAACAAATGAGAATGCATTACTTGGCACATTGTAGATTACTTATTTCGGACTTAATAAGTGGCACAAAAGAAAAATTCTTTGAAAAAATAAGCATGATGCATCAGCAACATTAAATGATGGCTGTATTTGTCGAGAGTTGAGACGACTCCTGCTAAAAGAAGACGTGCGCCAAATGCTTCATTGAAATAAATTGCAGTAATATAGTTCAATTACTTCAAAGTAGTTCTTATTAGTAGTTCGTACGTCGCGTATCGTTCGCGACTGACAGTTAATAACGAGTCTGTTCCTTCATTCATGTTTCATTTTAGCTCTAAATTTAGACGCACTAAGTAGGCTCTACAAGTTAACGAGTAATTAAATAGGCGACAAACTTAGAGAAGTAAAAAATCGTACAAATTCCATTAAAAATTACTTTTATATAACACCTGCTCGTCAATGGCATATTATGTGTCATGCAAACTCAACTTAAAGCAAGTCATTTGTGTCCTATGATCTAGCCGGGTCATTATAAATGTACTGAATTTCATAATCCCCTAGGGAATTATGACATTTGAATTTGGAATGCAATCAACATTGAATATACGAGCTCCTTGCAATCCATGACCAAACGTCAAAATTAGAATATAAACTTTTCATATAGAGCCCTACACCAAGAAGAATTTATTCAAAATTAGAATGAAAACTTTTCATAGAGCCCTAAATCAAGGAGAATGTATTCAAAATTAGAATGAAACTTTTCATAGAAACATGCATGAAGAAGAATTTGCCACTACAAAAAAAAAACAAATAGAACGAAAAGGCGCTAAACTGCAAATCTTTGTGTTATTTTGTAACAAAATAGTGTATTTTAACAAAAATGTCAACTGACAGTGACGAAAGTGATGTGATACCGGAATGCATACAATTGTATTCTTTCATTATTGTAGAATTAATAAAGTAAGTACTTTCTTTTTAATTGTATTATGTTTTATTGCCTCGCAGTGTTTATATAAAGTAGAGTATGCATTTTGGGGATAAAGCAGTGTATTTGTCTCGGGCGTTTTTGAACCCCTCAGCCTCGGGATTCCAGCTTTAACTCCCTCGCTTCGCTCGGGAGTTTACTCTGTAACTCCCTCGCTTCGCTCGTGAGTTAACCCTAGGATCCCTCGTCCTTGGGGTTCAAAATATCGCCAGAGACATAATACACTGCTTTATCCCCTTAATGCATAATCTATTATGATGAAGTTGTGTAAAAAAACCCGCCTTCTACAGGACTCTACTCTGCGCGTGGCCCGACACGCACTTGGTTGTTATTTTCGTTTTAGAAACTATTATTTTACGAAACTGGTAATAGAGAAAGAAGGAAACTTAAAACCGCCATGATAGATTTTATTGAAGATTTATTGACCAATTTATTAACTATGGGTAATTAATTAGCTTAGACTTAACTATCAAGTACAATAACCTAACTATGTATTAAGATTAAAAGTGTTATAAAAACACGACTCTTTTAAACACTCCCCAGGTGCAGTTTAAATAGCCTATGGTAAAAGGAGAATGTTTATGACAGACAATTTAAACTGCAACTACGGGGTGATTTAGAGGGCTCGTGGTTTCGTGAATAACTCTGTAAGCACTTACAAAAGTAGTATAAGGGTTCGAAATAATGTTTCAATCTACACTCTTACTGTTAATTTACGACACTTTCCGACACCGGATTTTTTTTACTGTCCCCCACTTGAAGGATTGTTTTACTCTTCTAACGCCATGTAGCCGTTAAATGCTTCCTTCTCAGCTTCTTCTTGCAAAAAGTCCACTATAACAGGCAGATGCACTGCTGTGAACCTGATGCCCTTATTCCGGACATAAGCTATCCACTCCGTCTCCAGAATATCAATAATCTTCATTAACACTTTGTTCGCAATCACTGCTCCATTCAGGTATGATGGGTCGAGTCCGCACAGCTCACAATAGGCTGCGGTCACTTTTGCCGAAAAGGGGATTAAGAACTGTCTGCCTTCCAGTACTGGCAGTTTATCGATGATGTCGAGTTGCTCGTCGATCAACAATTGTGTTTCATTAGCAAGTTTTGCTGGCTCGCTTTCCTGCTGGACTGTGGGTAATTCTGCAGGGTTTTGTGCAGGTGAGTTTTCTAGTTCAGTCTGAGGGATCGCGCCTTGGTGCATGGCATCAATCCGTGCCAGATTTACCTTGAACCTGGCGTGTACAAGTTCCTTCTCCAATCGTACCATGGCTTCGTACTCTCTCAAAGCAGTCGACATTTTCTTCAATAGCAGTTCCGTGGCTCCGTTTTGGCGAATTTGGTACGCCAGATGCTCGAGCTCCATGTGTACTGGATCGAGATCGTTGTGTTGGAATGCTGGATGAGGTGGCTCTTGGTCGGTCCCGTTTACCTGATAAGGGCAGTTAGGCTCCATCGCAGAGTCCATGAACGAGTGCCCAAACATGACTGTGGAGTGATTCACTATAGATATTGTTGTCAAAGTTAGATGTGTCTAGGCTGACTGCTGGCAGACGAATGACTTAGTAGTATGTACAAGTGTAGCCTTGCCTGATATTAGCTAACAATGAAATGAACCCTATCACTTTTGTTACGGGCGGAAATAAGTATTTAGGGTTGGTTCGTTAACTATTACTAGGTAGAGATTAGTGAAAGGTGATTAGCGACAATGACTTTGGGCTTTACCTGGAACTTCGAGCAAACAAAAACACTTTTCTTTGCAATGTTTTAGTTCTGCAGCAGGTAAGTTTCGGGTGCCCTTAATCAAGGGCGGGCATAGATAAGTTATCAGGTGGTACGTGACTTCTCTTTAACTTTGTAATACCAATAGGTATGGCCGTAGTAGATACTTACAGTGTTTGAGGTACAACCTTTTCCTCTGCTACCGACTGTTGATTGAGGACTGTTTTACAAAATCGTGTTTTCCTAATAACACCGTAGTCTTATGCAAGGAGCTGTATCTAGGTAAAACCGTACAAATGTCAAACTGTCTGTGATATCTCAGTCCCTGTAGTATAAAAATAAAGTCCAGCAGTATTATGAGATGTTTTTTTAAAAACAGCCAAGTACAAGTTGAACTCCCGTTAAAGGAGTCAAATGAGTGAAAGAAAACAATGGGCATGTAGAGTTCTTAATAAAACCGGCCAAATGTGAGTTGGATTCACACATGACGGGTTCCGCACCATTATCTATACAACAGTCGAATATTTCAAGCGTCTACCTATTGCCGTTATTAATATTAATATTAATATTGCAGCTGTTCACTGCGCAGTTATATAAGGTCAATCAGCGCTACAAGGATTCATTTCTTTCGTCAATCTTTCTTCCTTCATCCTCTTCATACGTCCAAACCAACGCAACCTTCCTTCCACAATTTTAGTCAAGTCACAACAAATAAGGGCAAGATAAAAAGTACCCGAAACCGACGTGCGTGCATGCAACGACTAATGAATGTTCGGGAAGCGAAAGTGATCTGTCAGGATCATGGCAAGCGGCAGTCCCTGGTTTCTGCCTACCCCTTTATCTATTTATGTACTACAAATAAGGCATGTATTAGCATAATAAAAATTACTCGACACCGGCGTGCGAGCATTCAGCTACTAATGAATGTTGATCAAGTGAAAGAGGCCCATCAGGATCTTAGCAAGTGGTAAGCCCTGGGATCTGCCTACCGGGATACAGGGGCGTGGACAAATACATCACCAAATTTAATTTTCCTGGTATTTCGTAAGTTCCTGGTCCGCCCATACATGGATAAGTACATGAAGATATACTCATCGATCCATTCTTCCTGTCCGACCTGACAGAAAAACGTTAGTTTTTTTCTGAAACAAGTTATTAAGTTAAGAGAATGCATTACTTGGCACATTGTAGATTACTTATTTCGGACTTAATAAGCGGCACAAAAGAAAAATTCTTTGAAAAAATAAGCATTATGCATCAGCAACATTAAATGATGGCTATATTTGTCGAGAGTTGAGACGCCTCCTGCTAAAAGAAGACGTGCGCCAAATGCTTCATTGAAATAAATTGCAGTAATATAGTTCAATTACTTCAAAGTAGTTCTTATTAGTAGTTCGTAGGTCGCGTATCACGTTTCATTTTAGCTCTAGTATCTTTCGACACGCGTCGGTTGGCGAATAACAATCAATGAATGGATCACTGAATCACTAACGTATAATATCATCTTCATCAGCCATTTGACGCCCACTACAGGACATAGGCCTCAATCATAGTTTTCATATAGTATATGTAGTCCTAAGATGATAAGCAAAAGAAACGATTATTGCTTAAATTAAAATGTTGTTATCTTTGTCTACTAGGAGCAAGAGAGCGAGGAACGGCGACAGTGAAAAAGTCCCATGATTTTAAGAATTTTAGTTCACAATGGAAGAGATTTAACGATAATGATACGTGATACCACAAAATATATCAATTTCCTATGATGGTGAACCTATTGAAGAGCGTACTACAGTAAAATTCCTCGGAGTAGACATAAATCGCTCGTAGCCCCGGCTGCCTGAGTGATCTTAAACGATCACGAAGGTTAAGCAACACAGGGCGCGTTCAGTGCATGGATGGGTCGCCGTCTATGCCTAACGCTAGTGGCATTTTTCCGAGCGGTTCCGTGCTTCGCAAGGCACGTTAAGCTGTTGGTGCCGGCTGCCGTCGATAGATGGCAGTCGTTAAGCCAAGTCAGAGGCCTTAGGGCGGCTTGACAACTTCTGACAGTAGACGAGCCACTAGTCTACAAGCCTCCACCAATCCGGACTTGGCCCCCGTGGTGGAGTATGGCCTATACCTTCCTCAGGGAAGAGACCCGTGCCCCTCGGTGGGGACATAATGGGTTGATGATGATGAGACATAGATTCGCAGCTGTCATGGAAAGTCATGTTGAGTCAGTTTGCAAAAACTAAACAAATTTGTATTCGCATTGTACAGACTTACCAAAATATGGGACCAAAAAGCTGCCCTAATGGCATATCACCGTTTCGTAGGTCCCATGCTGAGATACGGTATAATCATCTGGGGAATTTCAGTCGAAATGAATCGGGCTTTTATAATAAAAAAAAGTAAATACGAGCTCTCTGTGGAGCTGGACCACTTGATTCATGCCAACCATACTTTAAAAAAATACGGACACTTCCACTACCTGCTATATCTCCTCAAAGTCTGCTTGTTTGTTAAGCAAAACATTGGAGATTTCCAGAAAAAACAATGCAACTTACCAGATACCCAAATCGTTTGGCCTGGCGTGGCACTAATTTCTCTAAATTTTTTTTGTATATAATATAATTATTGAGACGCCATTTTCCGACATTTGTGAACTACTGAATTGTAAAGTTTTAAGAACTTATTGTACCATGTTTGCCTACAAATAAATTTAATTTTATTATTATTTTATTATATTGTTTTATTGAAGAATGAACTATTATGTGAACTATTAAGGTAAAGAATATACAATAAGCTATGCAATGAATGAATGAATGAGGTTTTATGCACCAAAATCCTTTATTTCAAACATTCGTCCGCTTACTATAAATCCAATTTACACAAAACAACCCGTTTTCCACACGATAAACATAATATTGATTCTCCAGTCCCCCGACGCTTCTTCCTTCCATGTGCAATTACTTTTAAAAACGTGTGGCATATTGAAAGATAAGCGCTACTCTCTCGGCACAACACGGGGCGGCATGCATGAAGCATGAACTTTCCAAATGCCAGCCGGTCCATTGGCCGATATCCGCGCTCCGGCTTTCTATAGAAAGGACTCTCGCGGACATTTATTACACTCAGCTTCCATGCACTTAAGAACGGTTGACACAGAAGTAACGTTTTGGCTCAAAACAACATTGAATGTTGACTAGGGAAAGTCAACGTTATGGTCGAGACAATAGCCTTACGTAGCTTATTATTTAAATGTTGAAAGGCGAAAGGTTTGAGGTTGGTGGGTACATCAAAATGTACATACAGAATAAGAATAGGAATCTTTCTTTGTGATTCTGGAACAATTTTTCTGTCCCTGTACCAAGAAATTGCCATACTTTAACATTAACGGTTAATTTACTTATTAATTATCTTTCGAGAGAAAGTCAGTGTCGATTACGCGAAGTGTCAGTGTGTTGATAGAGCCATAAAAGTCATTTCACTTTTATTGCTTTTAAACATAGGTATGCCATTACTTTTAGTTAACATCATTTATCATTTATAAAATTCTGTATGTATGGTATCTATTTGGAAAGTCAATAACAATGGCAATGTTGAAAAAGATCGAATCGAGCCTTGTTCTTGGTAAATTCATCCTTTCGATATTTTTTTGGCTATGATTAATTTACTATGGATTTGATAATATTGGATATGATTTTCAGGCCAAATATTTGAATCCCTTCTATTTGTACTTAATGTTAATTAGAACATTAGAAATGCAAATTAGGTAACCAACAGCGTTTCACAAAATATTCGGGGGTTCTATTAGTCGGTACGAATAACTTTTCTATGGAGAAAACTTCGAAATCGCGTGAGAATATCAGCTGTTCCATACGGAATCACTGTTTGCTATTTGAATTTGTTGTCACAGTAAAAGTGAACAACATTTTGTCACACATTCAAGAGCTACGAGCCCCAGCATGTACCAATAACGGTATTTTCTAAGTTACGTACACTACATTTGGGAATTTGTAGTAGCAATACCACTCGCTAACACAGGAGACGGCATATAAGGAAGAGTGTTTGTAATATATAAAACTTATTTAATTCGCCATCAACATGTTTCACAGAAAAGATTGTTTACAACAATGCCACTTATAAAAGTCAATAACTGCCGATAAACTGCTGCGCAGTTTGGCAAATCTGTCAACCTATTTGTTATCTTCTTTCTTTAATAAAATCTTTAAATACAAATACAAAAATAACCGTGAAGGACAACATCACGCCTGAGTTTCTGAGGTCTTCAATAATGTCAGCGCTTGAAATTACTCTCTCTCTCTGGTAGAATGCCTATAGTGTGACGTATTATTATGGGGAATTTGTTAAAGCCTTTGCTGAAGTCCTTGTGCAACTTTACAAGGGCGAAGCGAGATGACATAAGTGTCCCATCATCAGCCCACCGCTGCGAACTCCTAGGTATAGGCCTTTTCCGGCAAATACCTTCTCTCACGGTCCCTTTCCATCCGCATCCACGGACCTTCCGCCGACTCAACTATGTCGTCCGAACATCGGGCTGCTGGTCTGCCGACTGACCGCCGTCATGCTCTCGGCCGTTGCCCTGGTCCACCTACCGTCGTATGGTACGACGGTAGGTGGACCAGGGCCTCGATTCTGTTAGTGCATTGTAGTATAATGACAGGTACACTGTCGGGTCACGTGACGTGTTTTTTAACACCATTGACGCCTAGAAGGTTTGATACGTGTGCCCGCGTAGACTTAAAGCAGCCATGAAATGAAATCGCCATGTTCATGCAGTTGTCATGTTACTACAATGCATTAACAGAATCTAGGCCCTAGGCTCACTCAACTTGCATTTCGTACGCACATGAAGAGTGACAGAACATGTCCAAAAAAGCTAGATTGGCTGTCCATAGAGTGCTGGTCCCAACACTTATGTGTGATAGCGAGACTTGGATATGGCAAAAGAAGCAAGAAAGTAGGATCAATGCAGTACAAGTGAGGTCCTTGAGACGTAAGTATATCTGGTGTTAATTTGAGTGACAGGATACGCAATAGCTTGATTAGAGAACGTTGTGGACTGGAAGAGGATGTAGGTAGTGACTAGAATTGAGAAAGGAATGTTGCGTTAGTTTAGACGGGTTGTTCCCATCGGTCCGCGGCTCCTTTGATCTTCATTCTCAAGCGGTCCAAAACGCAATAAAATTAATGAAATAATATTTTTTATTAGACATGCGGAGAGGATGAAGGAAGAATGATTGACAAAACCAATATATCGAGCGAATGTGGGTTTAAGGGCACCGGCCGTTAAACCCACATTTGCTCGATATAAGGGACGAGGCGTACCTACTTCGACCAAATAGGGAATGTATTAGCAAAGGGCAAGATGAAAAGTACCCGAAACCGGCGTGCGTGCATACAACGACTAATGAATGTCGAGGAAGAGAAAGTGATCTGTCAGGACCGTGGCAAGTGGCAGTCCCTGGTCTCTGCCTACCCCTCTGGGATACAGGCGTGAGTATGTATGTACGAAGAGTATGGAGACGTAGCAACTGAACTTTGCACAACAAAAATGCAAAAAGGCACAGTGCAGGTCCGCGAAACAAGGCCGCAAGGCATGTCTGTGCAAACTTGTCTTCCGAGTATCGAGTTAACTGCAGAAACCTGCATGGGTGGGGTTGCATGACAGCTCGAGACGCGCGTTTTGTGGAGCTATAATGCCAGAATTTGACAATTAATGTACATGAAAGTCGCGACTCTTGACATTAAAAACGCGTGACTGGTGTCGTCGTACTACGTATGCTGTTAGTTTAAATCACGGTATAGAGTGTAAGTACCCGAGGCTGGCAGCACACTGAATTCAGAAAGTGAATAAAAAGTTACCTGAAGACGCTTTCACTTTTATTCCGCACACAACAATAGCTGCGGTTCGGTAAAGACCCATTCGAAGGGTCAATCCACTCACTGAAGGTTACCTTTAGCATACAACATTAGTCACAAGCTAAGTATTCTGAAGCAGAATATGTGGCATAAGAGCGAATGTTAATAAATATTTCTATAATTCTCTTTCTCAATTCAGAAAGGCATTCAGGATGTGTGCGCTCAGCCTAGGAATGCCATATGTCTGTCTTACTTATATGTCTGCAAATTATAGGTATAAAAACTGCGAATTACAACCAAACTGCTTTCTCTGTGCTAAAGGATTTTTAGTACAGTGCGTGTTCAACCTAAATGAAAGTAGCTCTTATCTGATGCGGAGACAGTTTTGTGGCTTTATTTTTTGTTCAAAAAATTGAGACCAGTTAAGTACAAGGATTTGTATGTATTTGCTGACAATATTTTATGCAGTAGTCATATATGCGGTTCACAGCAGAGAGAGGGTGGGGGGGTGCGTTGCCCCTCATTGGTCCGATTTTCACTTGCGCTCCGTTTTGTCATTCAATCCAACAGTATTGAGATATTTAAGTGTGTTGCTATGCCGACTCTACCGAGACGATACTCGTAATGCCATAGTTACATTTAATTTTACTCTACTAGTTACATAATGAAAGTACTACACACACTTCCTTCAATTCTAGCTGACTAGCCTAGCAAATACCTTATAATCAACTAGGTATCAGGGACAAGTAAAACCTGCCCACTGAGACTAAGGCTGACTTGCATTGCACCACTTGTTAAATGTAATTTAAACAGCCATTTAAAGGGATTGTCAAGTTCACTAACAAAAAAAATCATATCCTTTTTAACAGATCGTCTTTAAAAAAAGAGATACAATCATATTAATAGTGATTTTTTGAACCCATGAAACAGTAGTCCCAGATATGTGATCGTAATAGTTCGCGGTCGTGGGTCCTAGAAATCACTATTAACATGATTGAGAGATTGGTCTGACACTTTTTGTAAAGAGGATTTGTATTAACTGCTTGTAGCCATCATCGCCTCGTCATAAAGAGTTAAAATGCTCATTGAAGTTATACAGCATTTTACTTAAAGGGCAGAAGAGAGAGGTATAACTTCAGTTTTTATAACTTAGACTGTTCGTGTACAAACCATACAAGTAAGCCTACCATGAAATTGGCACAGCCGCAATGCATGGTAATATGATGGTCCGGGGTTCTAATAGGAAATCATGGGCAAACCATGTCCATTCTCAGTAGCAGAGTGATATGATGCAACCAATCTACTGCAAGCGAATTATGAACCGTCACTTCCAAAATGATGCTAGAACCTGATATCGCTTAGAATATTTTTAAGAAATGTTCTTTAATTTATGATGAACATACAACAGACAGCTTTCCAAATTTTCGGAAATCACGCAGATCTACATCCTTTCTCTGATGAATCTTCTTCCAATACAGCCCCTCAATTTTGCCCATCATAATAAATTTAAAAAGTCGGTGTCTATCGCACTGTCGCAACAAATACCCTAGATTCCTAGACAACTACCTAATTTTCGTGTTTCTTATGGTCAACACGATTCTTCGGGAACGATTGGCGCTGACTTTTGCACCCAACTTATTCTCAACATTTTAACAAGAAGAAGAAAGACATTTTAATAAATGTTGGTATAATTTCCAACAAGACACATCACAGAAACAAAATAAGCAGATAAGTAACATAAAATGCTTATGATTGTGTGCTCAGAGAAAGAGTTTATGGTGAGTAGAGACGGAGCTCGCGTCGTTGGGTGTTCGTCTCTGACGAATACGAGCGAAACCTGGTCGGCCTCTTCCGACAAATAATCAAATAAGTGATCCTGGAATTAAATTACTAATGTGTAGTGCTTACGAATGTCTTAGCCACAAATTTAACCATTAATTCTCAGTTAAAAGCTTTCTTCGTCGCTATGGAAGAACCCCTACCGTGTTCCGAGTGGCTGACCTCAGACAATAACATTTCCGTACAATCCAGGCTATAAATATTATTCAATATTGCATAGTTACTGCATTGTTTTAGGTAACTTGAGAAACGTAGTCTGACTTAACGACACCTTTCTATGAATATTCATAGGAAGTAAGCTTTCCCTGCATTCAAAGGGTGCAAGCGTTATTTTATTTTCTTCGAAAGCCAAAGCCAATGCTTTCCTCACATCCAAAAGGTCATGGGTTTGTTTCCGGCATGTACCAATAACTTTGTATTTTATGTTATGTAAGTACATTTGTGAATTTGTAGTAGTAATGCCGTTAGCTATTGCGTTACTACTACAAATTCCTCTACTATTACTTTAGCGATTGAAATCGCCAATTCGCGGTGGGCACGCGTGGTGATTAAGCCCAGGGACACAACGCAAGTAATGTTAGTTACTTACAAAGTGTTTTATTGTTTTTTTCTTTTGTTACCTTTTGTATTGTGTTTTAGTATCTTATGTTGTAACGTTGTTAGCGTATTTGTGTATCTCTGTTTTTTAAATAAATTGTTTTCTTCTTCTTTTTATAATGAAAAAGACGAATAACTGGAAACGCTACACAGAAATCCAGGTAGCACTATGCTAAAGAACGAAGCCTTAAGCCGGGTTTTGACGGTCTTAGTACGCTCGGACCGTGTGCGTAAAGTTTTTAACCGACTTCAAAAAAGTAGGAGGTTATCGATTCGACGCGTATTTTTTTTTTTTGGATATGTTTTCGCATAACTCCGTGAAATCTTTACCGATTTCGACAATTCTTTTTTTGTTTGAAGTATAATTAGTATTCGGTGCCCAGCATAGATTAATACTATCTGTATTACTGAAATAGATGGTTCACTCTTATTTTTTATGAGGCATAGATATTGCTGCTATCGGCGGGTGGCTAGCGTACTATTTTCAAAATAAATTTATTATAGGAACAAAAGACACGTCTGAGTGAGGATTCGAACCCACGTCACCTCACACCAGTCGAACTTTGCAATGCGCTGTACACAATTGAGCTTCCGTGAACTTATTAACAGTATGCTTTGGCTTCCTATGATACCGCTTATTTAGTAACCAGGTTGTCTGCTAGATGAACATTTCTTAAATAAAATCTCGTTTGTTCTAAGTGACCACAGCAGCGTGCCCAGTTTCATGACCAGCACATATATTTTGGGCATCGACTCCTAATTATACTTCTACAATACCTACGTACATGTATACATACTTGTAATTATTTTAATTATTTCTAACTTTTTAGTGCTACACTGTTTCGAAGTCGGTTTATTTAAATTTTTTTTAGTTGTTTATGGCGACGGTCAGTGCGCTCGTACCGAGTGCGTCGTCATAATCAAGTAAACCTGGCTTTAATGAAGCTGCTATATCTCCATAGTTGAAGCAGAAAACGAGGGGAAAAAAATTAAGGGATAAGTAGGGACTGAGACGGAGAGATGCAAAGTGGGACAGAACAAAAAAAGACGAAGATTCTGGGAACGCTCCAGAGATGGCACTGATCCGAAAGAACGAAGTCTTAGTGAAACTACTACGTCTTCATAGTTTGTGCCCAAGCCATGAATGTAGACTAGACGTGTTCATTACACGCAAACACTTATGCGGCGGTACGTTGACATTTAACTCTATCTTTTTAAAGGTTTTTACTGTCGCGTGTTTTGATTGTCGTGTTCGTATCTGGGCCTAGATTCTGTTAATGCATTGTAGTAACATGACAACTGCATGAACATGGCGGTTTTCATTTCATAGCTGCTTTAAGTCTACGCGGGCACACCCATCAAACCTTCTAGGCGTCAATGGTACGAAAAAACACGTCACGTGACCCGACAGTGTACCTGTCATTATACTACAATGCACTAACAGAATCGAGGCCCTGATGTGACTTCGTTTCTTTGTGTTCGCTCAGGGTTATTTTGGTTTGACATGATGGGAGTCTATACGAAGTGTTCCAGAAAGGTCCAGTGAAACTTAAGGGGTCTCTTAATCTCCTCTTTGTAATGTCCTTGCCTGGATAGGACAAAGTATCTTAGTTTGTCAGAAAGATAAAAAAATAGTATAAAATAAAAATATATTTTGCTAAATTAAACAAATACTTCGGAGTTGACGAACACATAAACTCACGCCTGTATCCCGGAGGGGTACGCAAAGACCAGGGCTTGCCACTTGCTATGATTACGCATCTTGAGGCCGAAGTTGACATCGTAATAAATTTTTTATTGATGAATATACTGTTTTAAAGTGTTTTCATGAGTAACTATGCCATTACTATTCCGTGTATTAAGTACATTGTATGGGCATGGTATAGTGTTCCTAATAATGTAAAAATACGTAAGCTTGCACCCGTATCCTGGTGGGGTAGACAGAGATCAAGGTTTACTAGTTCCCACGATTCTTATATCTCTTTCGCTTCATCGACATTAATTAGTCGCTGCATGCACGATCGCCGGTTAAGAGTAGTTTTTATAATATAACAAGCTATGTCCGCGATTCTGTGAGATTAACCCCCGGTTTCTCGTACACTAACAAGCCGTTAATCTACTGTTAACAGCTCTCAGTAGTATTTTTTGTATGCACTTTGGTCAATTGACAGCTGTTAACAGTAGATTAACAGCATGTTAGTGTACGAGAAACTGGGGGTTAGATAAAGTTTCTTAATATTTTAATAAAAGACATGGCGTATCAGTGTGCCAAATTCTACCCAAATTCTTTCTTTCATGACAAATACTTAACGTACAAATGTTCACAGCTTAATATTAGGTACATCCGACTGCGGGGACGGACCTTCTCTCAGGACGAGGAAAGGAGAAAGGGAGAGGGAGTATCAAGAGAGTTGCTGGAAAAGGCAGCTGGCTCAGCGTTCTGCTGAGGGTATTCGGCCAAAGCGCTGATTTTCAGCCAGTGCCCGTGTGTCTCACAAATATGCTAGGGTACAGTGCAGTACATTTCATACGGCTTTGCATCTCTCCTTCTCTATTCCATATTCTTTTTCTCTCGCGTTACAGCTGTCATTTGCACATTTTTGAGTTAATAATCTCATAAGCTCTACATAGGTATTGTGCGCTATTTTCGATTTGGGTTTGCTCTTGTTAGGGCTTCCTGTTTATCCTACAGACTACCTAACTAAGCCTCTCCGTCTGCCCTTGGGAACCAGTCCCGTTTGCATGCATTAAGCTTGCATTAATGGGGATTAGCGGCCATTGTCTATAGACGAGTGACAGGTGCCACTCACTTTTCCTGCGTCAGATAGAAAATATATACGTTTGCTAATTATTATAGTATTATTTGCATTATTTCGCTACTATTCAGTACCTAAATAGGTACCCAGCATGTAGCCATTTCGGATAATCGCATCACCACAACATTAAAACTATACTTTGCTTTGTTAGTAATGGTATTTTTGTTAGTAAAAAAAACAGCCAAATGCATGTCGGGCCACGCGCCGTATAGGGTTCCGTAGAAAGAGGGGATTTTATCTGCATTACAGAACTAACAACTTCATCAACATAGTTTTCAATGGATTTTGTACGAACTTTTCCTTTTATAGGTTGGTCGCTTATTATTATGTGCTATTACCCTGAACTTTTTCACGTTTCTGCAATGAACTGTTTAGCCAGGCGACTCTATTCGACCCTACTCGGATAATTTTTTTCGATTAAAAGCTCAATATTTCGCAAACGGAACCCTAAATAAAAATATATCTTTCTACGCCAGCAATATTTTTAAACGATTAATCCAACGATACCCAAGACGATACCCCACACTATGGTCACTGGTGAAGGCGAGAAAATTTGCAACCCTAATTTGGATGAAGACTAAAAAAAAAATTTAATATTTTATTCTACCGTTTTGTCGGCACGGCAATATGCACGTCAATGTCAAATTTGAGCTTTCTCGTACTAATCGTCTCTGAGCTACACCGCGAACAGACAGACAGACAGACGGACGGACATGGCGAAACTATAATGGTTCCTTGTCGACTACGGAACCCTAAAAAGGGAAATATTCCATTTAAGTTTACACAAAGGCACTGTTGTCATCTATTGTTTATTACATTCCTTGGTATTAAGCAACTAAGACGAGATAATAAGTATCTATTGATATGTTTTACTCAACTGTAAGTTGGGCTAGCTATTCATAGCATGAAACCATAACATTCTTCCGCTGACGCACCTGGAAAGGTTCAAAAAGATTGCCCTAGCAAAAATAAGCGCAAAAAGCTAGAGCATGTGATTTATTTATCTATCATATCGACTCAATTTGCGCATGTTATTTGACACATTTGATGTAGGTATTGCAAATAAAAAGCCAGAGAAATGCATTGGAAAGCCTCTCGAGGCGCAACTCGGCGAAGCAAACATTAAAACGCGTCAAGTTTCCACATAGCCGACCACAACAACACGCAGCGTGGTCTCGCGCGCACGCCGCATGCGACACCGTTGACCTAATCTCGCCCGCGACATCGCAAGAAATGACATATAATACTGATAACAAGTGAATATCGCAAAAAGTTTGTAAACATCCAAGTTTAAAAAAAGCAATCGACCACTATGCCATAAAAAAATAAAAGCGCGCGAAATCTAAGTGAAGTTCGATCCGAAATTTTGAAATTGGAACCTGAAAAGGAAATAAAAACAAAATGCGTGTAATTCTGTTGACTTTGTGCGTGTGCGCCGGCGGTGTTTACGGCCAGGACATAAATGCCATGAAGGATTTGCCCAAGTACGACAACCGGTACGATTACTTGGATGTGGACGCTATATTGGACAGCAAAAGGCTGGTTAGGAATTATGTGGATTGTCTGGTCAATATCAAGCCGTGCACTCCTGAAGGGAAGGCACTGAAACGTGAGTAAAATCAGCCCTAATGGAGTAATTAAGTACTGTAGAGATCTATCACTCCTGTAAATCCCCGTAGAAGGGTGTGCAAAAATACCTACGAAGACTTTTCTATTAATGTTACGTTCGTATTTATAAGAACACAATTCCTCTAAAATACTTCTCGGAGGCAATTTAAATCTTACCTTTACATCAGACTATTTAAACTGCATCTGAAGAATGTTTTAAATTAAAATTAGATCGATAGTTTTTAGTTCAATAATACGTTGCTTGGTCGAATATTTTGGAACAAAAAAACAAAAGGAGGTTGTCAGAATAAAATAACAAGTTAAGGAGGTATTAAACCTACCTTTTGGTATCTTTTGGAAAGCTCAAACGAGCACTTAGCTATGGAATCAAATAGATGTACTTAACATTTATGTTATGAGATAAAAAAAAACATCTGAAGTCTCTGCCACTCTCTATTTTATTTACAGTTCAGAGCAAGGTACAAAACAGTTTTCATTGCGTAGTCAGGGAAATAGATACAACAACAAATTAGTGTAGACACGTCTGATAATCAAATGTTAATTAAAATACCAATTTCATATTTCCTAATTGTGTTTCCAGTCTAAGGTTTAGTTTTGGGCCTTTCTGAACACGCAAATTAATGAGTTTTTAATTTCCGTTTCGAAGACAATCATTATAATAACCTGTGTAAAAACAGCCTTTTTAAGAAATGCCAATGAAGCAATTACATCAGTAATGAGACTAGATGAGCAAAAAACTGTTCAATCAAATCAAATATCATTTAACACAAGGAGAAATGTACAAACACACTTAATAAGTTCCTAAGTACGGTAATGTTATATAATATAAAGATTTAGTACAGTACATTAGTGGGGAGACGAGCTGACACCCTTACTAGACTTATATTAATCTGTGCTAAGGAATGTGAGGCCCAAAACCCGTTATAATTACGGGGTGACTATTAGGTTGCAACTTCAAATAGGTAGGATGTGAGTTCAGACACAGTTTACTTTTCTGAAACCTTTTTTTTCTTTTTTTTACTTATATCGAAAAATCTTAAAACCAATTCTGATAAAGTAACAAAAACCGACTTCTCGAAAAATACGCACTAAAAGGAAGAGATGATTTTCTGAGCCCCTGGCCACACAGATGGGACGTAGGGTGAAGGCGCGGAAAAGACGCGTCGTTAATCCAATTCACTTTCAAACAAAATGTACTGAAGGGATGGGATGAAGACCACACAGAAGAGACGGGGCGAGGGCACGATTTCTATACAACGCGTCGCGTCTTTTCCGCGCCCCCACCTCACGTCCCTTCTGTGTGACGATTTTCTCATGGATCAGCCTTGAGGCCTTCTTTCTAACAAAAAATTATGTTTTACGAACGTGGTCAAGAATTATCGCTGAACATACATAAAAAAATAGATAGACATATTGAGAATCTCGTTAAAAGAAGTATACTTTATATGCCCGTGGTAGCGTTTCGGTAGAGCTCCTAGGTTCGATACCGGCTTGGTTTTCTAAATACCGCACATTTTTGAATGTGTAGAAGCAATATCAGTCGCTAACCGAGAAGAAAATCTTCGTGGGGAAACCTGAATGGCCGCCTGAAGCCGCGGTGGCCGCGGAGCGAAGCCTACATTTATCTCTCTCTCTCTCTGAGGGAAGGCCTTTGCCTTGCAGCCGTATATAGGCTGCTTGAGTTCTACAAACAATACGACTCAGCTGGTTTTACAATCACTGGCGATATCTCGGTAATTTTAAATAAAGAACAATGAGACATGAATTTAGAGGGTTTTCAGAGGATAAAAATCCTTCCTGAGATGATGCTGGATTAGAACCTACAAATTCTACGTTTATTAAACCCACAAGCAGCACTTTACTGGTGGATCACTGAGGGAGTTGAATAATCCGAAAGATCAATTTTAGAATTAAGTCTAGGGACTTAATTGTAAGACTAGGGTTCAAACTTTGCATGCCCACGAAATTGAACTTTTAAGGTCAATAACACTAACTAAAAATAAACTAACAGACAATAAAAACAGGCAAAAAGAAGCCAATGATGTTCACGAAGGTCCTAAAAATATGTTGCGGAATGACGACTAATTATCTCGCAATCATAGACAATGACGTGACGTGATACCATTGGCTTTGAACTACAGAGAACTTACCTCTAAAGCCACTCTACCCCCTTACCTTTTCCTTCTTGCGATGTATTCTTTCTTTTCTTGAATTGGGTTTGCACAGTTGTACGAAATTTGCGCTTTACGTGCTCTACCTATGTCTCAGCCTCTAGTAAATAGTTGCCCTACTTAATATAATGCCCATTATACGTAAACACTTATGGTTTTTAGTATTACCTGTCGTAAAATAGTATAAAAAATAATGTAGATGGAAAAAAATAGAACGTCGCAGAACAAAAGTTGTTATAAATGACAAATTCTAAACATACTTATCTTAAAATTTTCAAGTAACTCGTTTAAAACGAATAATGATGTTCAGTCACGGGAAAATTACACAACATCAAAACGATTTCTAGGTAGATAAACGTCATGCTACCGACGATGAAATAATTTTACGGGTTCATACGGGTTCACAGTTCAATTAACTTAACTGCACAGTGATACATATCACTAGGTTTATTCCTACTGCGTGTATAACAAACTATTAAGCTATGATTAATGATGGATGAGACTGGCGGTGTTTGATAAGAAAAATAGTCTGGGAAAAAAACACGTCAGATAGAAGCATTACTATAAAATAGTAACTTTTTGCTTAAATGAAGCAACTTCGTAGCTGAATTATAAACGTAATTTGTAGGTACATATACGTATGGGTACAGTCGCAAAGGCTTTATATAAGTACTTAATTGGACTAAGTAAAAAGACAAAAACTACTAGATCTAAATCTATTTCAGACATAGAGGCACGTTGGTATCTATAGAAACAGAAATAAACAGCGCAGAAACAGCTTTTGAAGTTCATTATAGCTTTTTTGATGAACTAAAAAAGAAAACGTTTTTTGTTCGGCAGCCGTATGTTGAGACATTGTAAAGTACCTATAGTGGGTTTGCTCAAATAATCAAGTCTAGATATTATTGTACAAGGCACAAAAAACAAGATAAGTTCAGAACAGTCTACAACTAAAGACCTTAACATATTTTTTGCAAAATCACCTGTAACGGAACTGAGTAGAGTGTATGTATGTTCATGTGCTCTCGACTGATCAAATGGTAGAAAAAGTCGGGAAACGTCAAAAATTAAAGTACTATTTTTTTTCTAATGCATTACATAAACTCACGCCTGTACCCCGGAGGGGTAGGCAGAGACCAGGGTTTTTCCACTTGCCACGATTACTCAATTAATCATCGCGATTAGAGCCGTTTAAAGAGTAACTTTGTATGAAAGTTGGTCATCACATGATAGCGTAAAATATTTACTTCGCATACAGAAACGGCCCAAAACTGATGACCTATCATATGTATGTGGGCACAGTCGACAGCACATCAACCTTTACATACCTGCTGTTGAATGTACTAAAACGAGCTATTTCATCATCATCAACCCATTATGTCCCCACCGAGGGGCACGGGTCTCTTCCCTGAGGAAGGTATAGGCCATACTCCACCACGGGGGCCAAGTCCGGATTGGTGGAGGCTTGTAGACTAGTGGCTCGTCTACTGTCAGAAGTTGTCAAGCCGCCCTAAGGCCTCTGACTTGGCTTAACGACTGCCATCTATCGACGGCAGCCGGCACCAACAGCTTAACGTGCCTTGCGAAGCACGGAACCGCTCGGAAAAATGCCACTAGCGTTAGGCATAGACGGCGAACCATCCATGCACTGAACGCGCCCAGTGTTGCTTAACCTTCGTGATCGTTTAAGATCACTGCAGTACTATAGGAACGAATATACAAGGGTTGTATGTAGACACTTCGTTAATATGCATGTATTTATCCGAAAACGGGGGCTAATCGTTCTAATAATATTCTGGCACAATTATATATACAAAACCAGGTATGTATGTGGAAATAATATACTTAATCAGAAAAAAATAAACGAAAAATTTTAATTTTTTTTTTATTTGGTAGTGAACCTATGTTAATTAATTAACAGAGCTTAAATTACTATTCTAAAACTTGGATCTCCTGCATTTAACCTGTTTTTGTTTGTTTAATGTTGGACATCTTCGTAAAATTTATTTATAATTTTTTGCTGTTTGTATAATTTATCTATGTCTGTTTAATAAATCTATAAATAGAGTTATTTTAGGTAGATAAAGTGTACCCGAGGCATCGCAGACTGTACCTAAATAACAGTTTCCTTATCTTGGTCAAGGAAGTTTGTTTTCGTTACTAACGTAACCTTATCAGTGGCCCCTGCCATAGTTCACATGCGAGCTCCCAAGTTTATGTAATTTTAATGCAGCTGTCTCTTTATATAGAGAAACCAGTTAAAAATGTATTAATTTACACATTACCACCGTTAAGCTGATGCATCTATAACATGCTATGTAATATATAAATTTAAAAAAAGTATTTCGTTCTGTAATAATGATATTAATTGAATCGTGTGATTTTAAAACGACACATGTCCTTTCATTACAACTTTGCAGGAAATAGAAAAAACTGTTTTATTCAAATACTAATATCTACAACAGCAATATTTTAGCATATTATATTGATTTTTGTATGAATAAACTACAATTTTTTTTCTAATAATTGAATTAAAAAAATGGGCAAGTGTTATTTTAAAAACACATGTGACTTGTGTTGTTTTAAAATCACACGATTCAATTGTAAAAATACCAAATAGATCACCTCTATTCCCTTATTTTTTTACTAAATTATAGCGTCGTATTTTAAATTAAAGGTAAATTTAAAAAAATTGGCGGGTTAAAGGTCCCTCCATATTGCTATATGGAGGGACCTTTAACCCGCCATTGGTGACCTATATGTCTGTAGTTAAAAGAAATCAAATGTTTTTGTCACCGTTCATCGAATTACACTGTGGTTTCGAGTAGCTGCCTAATTCCACGCCACCTACCGCCAGTCTACCCCGCAACAGCAGGGTTGCCATCCGTACGAGGTTTCCCGTACAAATACGAGATTTAGAGGTCCCGATACGAGGTACGAGCTCACGTCCATCCTCGTACAATATTATACGAGATCCATTATTCATATTTTCGAACGCACCTTAATCGGAAACGAGATACACTGCTACTTTCGCTGAGAGTTATAAGCAGCATTGTACTTCGTTTTCCAGCAATCGTTCGCTTCTACGTGGTGATTCCCCCGATGATAAACTTCGCAAATTTAAAGATTTAAGTTGGTAGCAATGAGTATGTTTGTATGCACAATTATTACTCATTCAAAGCAAGCTACTTTGTAATTGCTTCACCATTGGTTGGTTTGGTTTAATTACGACCAAAATTTGTGAACGAAATGGAAACAAATGAGTGACAACAGTGACGACAATAGAGGTTAAAGTGGGTGGATGGACAGCGAAAAAGTAAGGTAATACCAAAAACTTTCAGTTTTTCAGGGAGGCTGAAAGATCTCCAAAATGATCTAGATTTTGAAATGGACACCTAGTTTAACTTGTAACGTTCATTAAGTCGCAGTTTCTGTGCTACTTTGAATAAAAAAATTTGATTTTGATTTTGATTTTGATTTTGATCCAATGTTCCATGATGATGCATAAACTTTGTGGTGTAATGGCGGGTGTGTACGAGGTAGTGTTGCCAAAGTACGAGATTTTCGACTATGTCTGTACGAGGGCAAGCCGTCGGCGTCTGGCAACAGCGTCGCGTGCGTTGCTGGCCGTTTTGCTGGGTGTTTCGCTGTTGAAGATGAGTGATTTTAGTATTGTATTTAATTTTTTTGTTTTGTTAGAAGTATTACCATTTATGTTATTTTATTTTATGTTTCCAGTGACTAAGCCTGATTTTATTGTTAAATAACTAAGTATAAAGCTATTTCTTGAGTTTAAAAAAACATTGTTAAAATACTTTACAACTTTAGTGCATCCAAAAATATTGTCTAATGCTAATAAAAGATATTTGTTTTATGAAATACTTATGTTTTATTGACAAATAAAGATTAAATTTTATAACATTTCCAATGAAAAGTAGCATAAACCGTAAATTACAGAAAAAATCATAGTCAAAAACCCCGGGTGCATGAGACTGGGGTCACCAACAATGCAAGTCAAATTCACGTGGCCAATGGCGGGTTAATTTGGTAAAGACTGGCTTTGATTTGCTATCTACAACGTTTTTATGTTATTGAAGGTGGCAACAACGAACACTTTCACATTTTTGTAATATAGAGAATCAAAGTAATTGTGTCATGTTATCATGTGTCTGAGCTATTCAATACCTCAGCGCTTGAAATCGCCAATCCGCGGTGGGCACGCGTGGTGATTAAGCCCATGCTCTCTCCCTGAGAGAAGGCCTGTGTAATAAAGTGGGACGTATATAGGCTGCTTATGTATGTCATGTAAGCAAGTACGGAAACAATATTGTAAAACATGTTTATAGGGAAGTAACTGCACTTAATTATAGCGCAGACATAAATTTACTTTTTTTTATTGCTTAATTCGGAGTGTATTATTAAATTTGATTTTTTTGTTGTCACAACTATGACAAGGCACTTAGGACCCATAGAATAAGTGAATTATTAAATCATTATTTCTGTGTAATTTTCTTTTTTATGTAAAGCAAACTGTTATCTATCTATCTGTCTATATATCTCTCATTCGACTTTTGTCTATATTTATGTAAAGAAAACCGTTGATATGATTATTGTTTACTGGAGAAAATTGCATTATGAGTTCCAAATCTTTTGAAATTTACTCAAAACATTAATCATTTTCTTCGTACTTCGTTAGTTCTTTTGCCTTTTTTGGGAATTCCCATAGTGAAAGGATCCCTTCTAAAGTTAACTTACAATGAAAATGTCTCTTTTCTCATGACACATCCAGCAGATACAGCTATATTAAAATACATACAAAAAATACATTTTAGCGTAGCGTAGTTAACAAGGAACCCTTATAGTTTCGGCACGGTCGTCCATTTGTCCGTTTCTCCGTCTGTCTGTTCACTGCCTAGCTCAGAGACGATTAGTACGAGAAAGCTGAAATTTGGCATAGACATATATTTTAACCACGCCTACAAAACGTTATGGTATCGTTGGATTGGTCGTTTAAAAATATTATGGGTATAGGAAGATCATCTTTGGGTTTAGGGTTTCGTTTGCGAAATATTAAGATTTAAAGCGCTAATTTTTGTCTGAGTAGAGCGCCTCCCCCCCTCTCCTGGCTAAACGGTTGATTGTAGAAACGTGAAAAAATTCAGAGTAGTAGCACATATAATGAACTATAAAGGAAGACTATCACGGCTAAGTAGGCTTTACAAGTTAACAAGTAATAGGCGGCCAACTTATAAAAGGAAAACTTTGTTCAAAATCCATTGAAAATTACGTTGATGAAGATGTAAGTTCTGTAAAGCACATAAAACCCTCTCTTTCTACGGAATCCTACACTGCGCGTGGCCCGACACGCACTTGGCTGGTTTTTTATAGATTTTCTCAAAGAGAGTTGGGCTAAATTACCAAACCCACCACGGATTGGCAATTTCAAGCGTTAACCTAATAAGTGCTATGACTATTAGTGCTATTAGTAAGACTTGCATAATTTAAGGGGCAGTATTAATTGTTACGATACCATCAATGAATTAGTCACCTTTGACCATAACAATGCAAACCGCAAAGCTAGAGTCACAAAAGTGACCGACGAATACTAAGTCAAAGGCAGCGTCCACTCAACAAAGGAGTAAATCATCAAGATTATTATCAAATATTACAGTAAACCAATCTCAGCATTAGATATATACAATACATTCGTACAACAGTGCACAAAAGGATAAATTGCTTCGGCCAGATGTCGCTGCCTGTACGTAATACAGAGAAGTTTGTAAAGAGGCTCGAAACATCGATGCTTGCACTTGCCCATTAGCTCAGTTGGGAGAGCGCTGGCACGGTTAGCCAGAGGTCGCGGGTTCAAGTTCCGGCGTAGGTGGAATTTTTAGCCTCTAAATACCTTTTTAAAATTGTCCGCAGCACGGGTTAGTGCAACAAAAAAAGAATATAAAAATAAAAAATCGGGTACATAATCCAATAAGATTTTTACAATAAGAAAAAAAAGTTTTAGAAAACTTCATTTACTAAACTCGAAAATGGACATAGCTCCAGAGAGCGCTGATTTTCAGCGATACCCATACCACCTACCGAAGTATAACCATATTTTCCACAAGATAAATAGTACAGAAGGACGTGGGTTTGAACCTGGGCATGTGACAATATATTTTTTTAATTTAACTTGTCGTGAAGGAAAACATCGTGAGAAAACCTAAGTGCCTGAGATGTTCACTTACCACAGTACTTCAAATTGCCAATCCGATATGGGCACGCTTGGTAAATAAGCACATAATCTCTCTCTCTCTCTCTCTCTCTCTCTCTCTCTCTCTGAGAGAAACCCTGTGCCCTGAAAGATTCACTTCCAATTAACTGTGAAATTTGCAAAATTGTGAAAAGGGCAACAAAGTATGAAGACACTTATGCAGCAAACTCGTACCTATTATAATACCCTCATTACAATTAAAATGTACAAAAGGCATGTCAATCATGGTAACAAAGAAATCGATTCCCAGTCATTAACAACTTTTTCTCAACGCAGTTTCTCGGGATCAATTTTCTATCGATAATAAGCTCTGTTGCTGGGTCTGGCTCTCCGAGCTAACGTTAACGTCTCTGCTTTCAGAAAAGTAGCAAAGTTCTGATAAAACTGTCTGATAGTCAGTGCAGGGGCAATGTGCTGTCAGTTGTGCACGCAGGTTCTGAAAGGGTTAAGGCTGCTTTTACTTCTAGCATCCGTCTTTGTCGCACACTATAACAACCGTAAAGAGAAACCGGTTGGACTCGCGTTCTCCGAGCGTCCCATAATAAGTGGGTAAGATAGATAGAGAACACTTTATAATACATTAAAAAAATACACATATGTCTTAATCTAAAAATACAGACGGCGGTCTTATCACTAAAATTGAACGCTTCCAGACAATCAGTTACTTAAAAAAATTGTTAATTTATGAGAGTTTTACAGCAACCTTTGTTCTACGACTTTCGAAAAAAAATTGTGTTGTTTTCCATGTTTTTAATAATTAATTTTATGTTCATTTGCGGTTTATCTATTTTGTAACGGCGCTGTTTAAAAGACACGGCTTTGCAGTATGTGTAAGCAGTGTGTTAAAAAGAATAGACGTTCTTCGTCGCAGACAGTGATTTACCGCGCGACACTGGTAGAGCGCTTAAAGCGCGAATTTAATAAAATTATGTAAATCATGACATTATGGTGCCGAAACGTGGACACTCACGGTGGGGCTGGTCCACAAATTTAAAGTCGCTCAGCGTCCTATGAAAAGGGCTATGCTCGGGCTTTCTCTGAAAGATCGAATTCGAAACGAGGTGATCCGACAGAGGACCAAAGTCACCGACATAGCCCACCGAATTAGCATGCTGAAGTGGCAGTGGGCCGGCCATATTATCCGAAGAACTGATAACCGATGGGGTAGACGAGTTCTCGAGTGGAGACCGCGGATCGGTAAACGTAGTGTGGGACGTCCTCAGACTCGGTGGAGCGATGATCTTCGCAGGGCGGCTGGCCGAGGACCGTACCCAGTGGCGTGCTATAGGAGAGGCCTACGTCCAGCAGTGGACAAGCATAGGCTGATGATGATGATGATGATGGATGTAAATCCAGATATTCCGAAAATTTTAAATTTGATATAAAACTTCTGAGTCGAAAGTTTTTGCAAACCACAAAGTGTAATTGGGGACTTTCGGGAATAGCTAAGTTTTGAGGTAACCCTTTATGCTATTTTATTTCGATCATAAAAAAATATTACGTGCGAGTGAGAGAGAAGTCAGAAGTAATAGCAGTCTTAACACTGACGTACAGATACCATTTATATTTTATTACAAATGTTAGCCGAATTCAAGGCCAACCAAGTCGCAGGTACAGCTAGTATATCTATTAATAAATGCTAGCTGCCTTGCAGTAATTATTTTTTTCTAGATCATTCTCACGCAAGTGTTCATTTGTGGATCGTCGTTAAATAACCTGGCTCGGTCAGGCCATAGGCTTTAATTGCTGGTTAACATCGCAAATTGTGCCGAGTCATCGCTGATCACTTGACGACTGATGAAAATAGACAGGATTACGCCGTAGAAGAAGTCCAAATGAGTTACAAATATCAGCCTAAGTATTACTTCTATGGTAGGTCTAGAAATAAATGTTAGGGCTATACAGCTATAAAGCTACTGGTTTACTGAAAATTATAATGGCCAATACCTGACTTGAACATAATAAAACAGTCGGCACGAGTTTGCAATCGATACGGAAAAACGAAAAAAAATCTGAATTATTTGTCTATTTGACTAAGGGCCAATTTTTCAATAGTAAGGTAAAACTTAACTGGAGAATAAATTGCATGCTATGACTATCTAAATCATACGACAAGACAGTGACAATATCAGTTTGGTTCTCCAGTTAAGTTTTATCTGACTATTGAAAAATCCGGTCTTAACTGAAGAATTAGGCCCCATAATGTAATGATGTACAGATAATGCTATAACAATAAATACGAAAAACAGAATAGAATTAATATTTAAGGGGGGCTTCCATACATTAAACGTGATTTTTTTGCCATTTTTTACTCGATATTAATAACGGCAACAGGTAGACGCTTGAAATATTCAAGTGTTGTATAGATAATGGTACGGAACCCTTCATGCGCGAGCCCGACTCGCACTTGGCCAGTTTTTTTTACTAGGCTTGTCCAGTATCTAAACCATCTTATAACCTTACGTACCTACAGTCAACAACACATCGAACATTACATTTATCGTTGCAAAGTGACCTATATATAAAATTTCTGTGTAGCCTCCTCAGTCCTGACCTTGAAAATAGCAATTGAAAACCATTGTTATTTTCAAGGTGGACTGAGGACGTAAAAGTGCATGCATATAAAGGTGGATGTGCTTCGACTGTACCTATATAGTGACGTCTCATCCTTAAAAAAATCTTACTCAGTTATATTGTACAGGATCTTGAATCAGAAGTAGATTATAATAAGTGCTCAAGTGTTTACAATTTACGTAGAGCGACCTAGGCAGGAGGAAGTACTCGTATGATGATATCACTTATCAGATTATGCAAAATAGGTACTTGTAGCACCTATTTTGAATAATCTGATAAACTTATAGCGGTGGTAGTGGAGCGGTAGAACGCCGGCTTCTCACTCGGAAGGTCGTGGGTTCGAATCCTGGCATGTACCAATGACTTTGTTTTCTAAGTTACATTTGTGAAGATGTAGTAGCAATACTCCACGCTAACGGAGAAGGAAAACATGGTGAGGAAACCCTAGTGTCTAAGGTTTACATACCTTTGCGATTGCTACGGACGTTGGCCCAACTATGAGGGTATGTGCGGAAATCCTCGGTCTAATTATTAGAACTAGAAGCTCGTAATTAGGAATAGAACATACCTACACCATTAATTTTGGGTGGTTTGAAAGACATGGCAAAATGAACGTGCCTGACAATAGCTATCGAATACGCTAGTTTGTTTTAAAAAAAACGCACTTATGAAAAATATCTCGACACAAACTCGAATCTATTAAAACCAGTAGTAGCCGTTCAGAGCGGTGCGTGCGTGCCGCGGGTCCGCAGGTCATTGTTCTGGAGAGACGTTACTAGTAAAATATTTCTCAACTCGGAACAAGATTTCTCAACATTTTTTTTTTAAATTGACGTCTATACTTAAAAGTAATAGTCTAAATAGATGCCATTATGAATGACTAATTACATAACCGCGGCTTTCAAACCACCCAGACTTAACCCAGTATATAAATGCAAGATTTCTCAACATTTCTTTTAGTTAATAAAGTATTATTTTGTCTCACCCGGGACTATTATTTCCTTACAGTCGTTGCCGGGTTACCATAGCACCGGGTACCCTAGTCTGGGGCCTGGGCAAGTGATTGTGTTGTGTGGAAGTTATAATTATCATTATAATTCTCTTAATTATTATTCTCTTGAGATTCAGCCCACTGACCACACTGTCTGACAGACGGGCACTCGGACTGACAGGCTGACAGGCAGATTGATCCACAGTGTATTCTTAGTTATTTCTAAGCCCCATTGGGTCACATTGGCGCCTTTTATATACGGAACCCAAAAAAACTAATGCAATAATTTACTAAAGTTCAACGACTAGGATAAAATAATGCAAATCTTCACAAAAAATACTGTTACAAAGTATAAAAAATAGCACTTATCTACTCAAAGGTTAATGATGAGTGACGATTACCTTAAACAATTCTTGAGGCTGGAAATAAGTTAGACCGTGATAGTCATTTGATTGCGGCTTCGACTAAATTAGAAATACCTGCGAAGTTGCCTGAATGCCATCTTTGATTACCAAGACTTTTATATACCTATAATTCCCGTTTTTAGGGTTTCGTACCCGGAGGGTGCTTTGGCACCCTATTACTTAGACTTCACTGTCGGTCTGTCTGTCTGGCTGTCTATCACTAGGCTGTATCTCATGAACCATGACAGTTGGGCAGTTGAAATTTTCACTGATGATGTATTTCTGTTGCCGCTATACCAACAAATACTAAAAACAGAATAAAATAAATATTGAAGGGGGGCTCCCATACAAGAAACTTAATTTTTTTGCCATTTTTTGCTCGATATTAATAACGGCAACAGGAGGCGCTTGAAATATTCACAGAATATTTAGTTCTATATTCGTTTCAAAAATAAACAACTAAATTAAAATAAAATAAATATTTAAGGTGGGCTCACATGCAACAAACGAGGTTGTTTGCCGGTTTTTTCTCGATCTTTGTGTCTAATCATCGTTATAAGCAGCCTATATACGTCCCAGGCCTTCTCTCAATTCTCTTGTATCTAATGTTGTATACATGATGGTACGGAACCCTACATGCGCGAGTCCGACTCGCACTTGGCCGGTTTTTTCTAGTTACCTAGATTCCAGTTTTCGATGGAAACGAAAAAGCTTTTTGTTTCAATTATTTTTTAATTTGACTAAATTAAAGTCCCACGAATATTACAATATTACATATTACAACGATGAAGAACGAAGACGAAGTTAGTCAGGATCATGGCAAGTTTCCAATTCTGGTCTCTACCTACCCTTCCAGGAGACACGCATGAGTTTATCTGTGTTTAATAACGATACGTAAATTTAATTCTTCTCTTTGTCTGTAGAATCAGATACGGCGTGTTTTATATTGACAAATTTTGGTCCCAACCCACAACGAGTTCTTGTAGCGTAGCGTAGCGTAAATTAAAGACACGTTTTTTACCAGGCCTATACTATAACCAAAAACTGGTTAGATTAGAGGTAGAATAACACCGCTGCCAGTCCTAAAATCACACTTATGCCAAGCGTTACAAGGGATATTACGGCGTAACCGCGGTGATGTCCACCTTACTCAATTTGCACAAAGCTAGAAAGCTGTCTCTAGATTAGCCGCGTGTCTGCTCTCGATAGGGCCTCGTAAAGACCGGTCGCAGCCAGTGACTGAATGCATAATCTGCGACCTTCGGGGACGGCTAACTGTGCCGGTACGGTTCTACCGAGGAATGCGTCCACTGATTCATGGTGGGTAAACAAACCGTTTGTTTTGTTCGTAGTAAACTCTTAAGCTGGATTTTGTTTGATTTTGCGGCTCTGGTGAAACTGTTATTTGGAAGAAATTTTGTTGAAAATCGCCGCAATGTTTTTGTAGTTAGCAGAGTGTCCCATTCCTGGGCAAAGGCCTCCCCCGTGGTCTTCTACCTCTCCCTGTCTTGAGCCATCCTCTCCCATTCGGGCAAAAAGGTTGAGAGATCGTGCTGCCTTGGCCGAAAACGTCTGCGATATCCGTCGCAGACAATTACTTCATATTTTTTCCATTTTATCCGAACGAACCCATGGAAGCCAAAATCAGAGGTATTAGATGCTAGTAGATTGGCCGCCAGGTATAACATAAATGTAACGATGCCAAAATATTAGGATATTTACGCTCTAACAAGTAGAAATTCGCTAAAACATCACTTTCTACGAACCGTGAGTGACTCCACGACGATTAGGAATGTCAAGTAGGTGTAGAACGTGCTTATTAACAAAACAAACAAAAACATAAGGACGCAATGGTGTCAAACATCGTCAACAATTTACGACACGATTAAAATAGAATTAAGGATTTCGAAATGGCCACTTTTGAAAACAAGTTCTTAAATTAAACATAACGGCTTTGTTGTTAAGGCGCTACGAGACTACCCGCATATGCCATTCTCAGGATCCGAATGCACTTTCAAATCTGGATGGTTGTTGACCTCGATCTGTGGCCTAATTACGCTCACCAAATCCTGAGCGATTCCAATCGTCTAACTGTCAAATTCCATACTAATTTGACAGTTAAACGATTGGAATCGCTCAGGATTTGGTGAGCGTAATATAGGGGCTGATCAGTTCCTGGTTTACCGCTCCGACAGTAAGATATAATATTATATAAATACCAGTACTTTATTTTTAAGGACCATAAATTTAATCCTTTGATTGTATTTTGGCTCTTAAATCAAGTGGACTTCACTTGAAGATGTAGGTAGGTAATTGCAAACCATAAGAACACTTAACAGTACCATAAGCATAAAATATTATGTCCTATCGACTCCGAGTGCTGTTTCCGTCAATGAGGTAAAAAGACTACTTTACATGATTCTAGTGATACCAGATATATGTGGTCTCTTTTACAACCCGGTACGGGAGTGGTGTTAAAAAAATCATGATAAATCGTAAATTATGGAATTATTATTAAATCTAGTTATGTTACCCTAAAAATAGGTACCTAGATTTTCTATCTACGTTATGAGTTTAAAATAATTCCAAAAGGAGTATAGCTTCAAAAGGCATACAGGGTAACAAGGTACTTAATAATAAAACAATATCTTAAACCATACCGCATTAACGAATCCTTTTGAAATTCCGAACGTGGATAAAAATCAGTTTTTGCTATGACACAATAACAATTTTTAACACACCATAGCCAAAACAGTCGCGCCGGATGCAATTTTAGTCAACTATCGTAAAGTAATACAACAATTTTTCTAGGCGACTTAAGGCAGTTCTTACGTGGAGCCTGCTGTCTCGTTCGCACAATTTAATAATTTAGTAATTGTGATAAAATGAGTATACTTTTAATGAATAGGGGGTTTTGATAGATAACTGAGAGTTTGATAGCTAATAAAATTGTGATTGATTCCAATTTGATTCCAAAATTTATAATTTGGGGTACAACTTTTCTTTATTAAAGACAAAAATATATTTAAGGTGACCGTAATGTACTTAATGTTTCTTGAAAGTCATTATATTATATAAAAATATCATCATCATCAACCCATTATGTCCCCACCGAGGGGCACGGGTCTCTTCCCTGAGGAAGGTATAGGCCATACTCCACCACGGGGGCCAAGTCCGGATTGGTGGAGGCTTGTAGACTAGTGGCTCGTCTACTGTCAGAAGTTGTCAAGCCGCCCTAAGGCCTCTGACTTGGCTAAACGACTGCCATCTATCGACGGCAGCCGGCACCACCAGCTTAACATGCCTTGCGAAGCACGGAACCGCTCGGAAAAAAGCGTTAGGCATAGACGGCGACCCATCCATGCACTGAACTCGCCCAGTGTTGCTTAACCTTCGTGATCGTTTAAGATCACTCAGGCAGCCGAGGCTACGAGCGATTCAAATATATAAATTTTAAATTGTGCTAGCGAGAGAGCATGCTCTACGTAAGAGCAGCCGCAAGACGGGACAATCTGTCAAACGATACTAAAATCACTAGCTTATTAGTGGTGTCATGAAATATAGTGCTGGTTTACCACTAAATCAATGTAAAGCACATTGTAATTCAATAATATTCTTCTTCGTCAACGATATTTTGTCCAGTTACTCGACCCGTGTAAATATACCTTCAGGCAGGATATAATGAATGACTCAATTTGGGGACGATACTTATGTTACTTGTGTCAAATACCTACATAAAACAGTTACCGTTATTCCAGCAAAAAGTAGGTCTGAAAACTTAGCAATACACATCGGCCCACGCTTCTTTTATGTAAAATACTGTACCAACATTGTATGATAATAAGTTAACAATTGAGAGAAAGTATACAAATAATACTGTGTTTGTTTGTAGCGTGGGTGTGGTTTGTTGACATGTAAGATGCTAATATGCTAAATGGTATTTGCCTATTTACATACTGCTAAAAAATGCCTGTCGAAATAACCTTTTCAATTGCCATAATGCCGGATAGTCAAAAGCATGTCTTGATCTGAAGAAGTTTTCGTTACAAAAGCGCGCGTATAGCACGAAATTAATCAAAATGATATTGTATTTCGTGAAATATTAATATAGAACAAAAGTGGTCCCAAAACTCAAACTTTAATTAAAGTTCTAAAGAGTGGTTTAATGAAAGAGTAGTTCAGGAAGTGCGCATGAGATGTGTGTCCTTCTTAACCTAAGTATGACACTTATTTCAAGTCATACTTCGATTAGAATATAATGTTACGTTATAATTTTGGTAAGTAAGCATACGACGTGAAACGCACTATTTTTGGGCATATGGAAATAAAATTTGATGTTGAGAAATGAGATCCAACCACAGACCAGGATTTTCATTGTTAAGTTTGTCATTTTGTAATAAAACGGTTCTCATGCCTCTGTAAATTAAATAGATTTTACTCAGTAAGACCACTGTCTGATATCGCATATAAAATGCGATATCAGACAGTGCAACCTTCGTGAGTTTAAAAAACTGGCCAAGTGCGAGTCGGACTCGCGCACGAAGGGTTCCGTAATGTTATATATACAACATTTGAATATTTCAAGCGTCTACCTTGAGCAAAAAACGGCAAATAAATCACGTTTGTTTAACCTCCTCAGTCCTGACCTTGAAAATAACAACGGTTTTCAATTGTTATTTTCAAGGCCATGACTAAAGAGGTTAATGGGAGCACCCAAATAAATTATTGTCACACACAACACACACACACACATACACGCGCGCACACGCACACGTACCTACAAACGCACACACACGCACACACACATACACACACACTCACACACAACATTATTTTTGTTTCATTTTTGTTAATACTTCTCATAGCTCATAGGCTCCATTATTCGATAAATATACTGCCATTTCAATCATTATCAGTGGTCGGAGTAGGTATATTGAATTAAGGTCACTGACATCAAACGTATATGTTAATATGGATACGCCTCCGAGTTTCCGGATTATTATGATAAAAATACCGAAACATCGAAATTATTACATGAAACTAGTTAAAAATGTATCAATACTCTCAACGCTATGCTGCTAGTGGCGTAGATGACCAGAATTTAATAGTAAAAAATGACTGGTCAAAAAAAAAATCAAAATGTAGAACTTGTAACCGATGAGGATTAAAAATAATTATTTTTAATAAAACTGTAATAATGATTATTTGTATTAACAATAAACAATTTTGTTTGCTTACATATGGTTTTTTATTTTATTACTCTATTTACCAAATTTTTGGAAACTCCGGTACATTCCGGAAGAAATGCATGTCCATGTTATGATATCATGACGCAAGTATCTAAAATCAATATACCTACTCCGACCACTGATCATTATGCTTCCCTACAGATTGCCAGGCTTGCCTAGTGTGGACCCGCAGTGAACATTTTAATTGCTTACATATTTTTTACGTTACTTTTAATGTGTCTCCTAAGAATTTTTTTTACTTTCATTCTGTCCACGTCACTTGTGTTATATAGCAGCTCCGTTACCAAAAGCTCTTATTTATCTCGCGCACGAGATAGATAAAGACACCATCGTCGTCCATTCCGCTCTCATCCGCTACGTGCGGCGATTACTTGTCTATTTCTCGCGCTACCGCTTTTTGCTACCGAGGTTTATTTATTATTTATTTACGGAGAAAAAACAGAATTGACAAACTTAAAGGATAAAAAATATTAGAGTCAATATAGTACATTTTGCCAATTTCTCAGCATTTCCCACAGATAGGTAATATAATTTACTTAATATAATAAAAAAGTAAGAGGCGGTATACAGGATTCTAGATTTAGTTCTAAGATTAAAATAAACAAACAATAAAGCAACTGTTTTAGAAAGAGATACATACATACACAAACGATCTTTAATATTACTTATACATTGGAAGAAGTAAACGCAACAAATCGGTACAGCTCATGAATTTGACAGGATTCTTGTGAACATTTGCTTGCAGCACTGCTTTGACTTATGAAACAAATCAACTTCCGTAAATGCTATATTTTAGCTATCGCACATTCTGTTGAGAGGTGCTCTTTTGCCAGCATTGGTTCTAGAGTCACCCTGTGAAAAAACACTTTTGTTTCTTATAGATCGGACAGGAACGCGAAAACATAGTTGAGCTAATAGATCAGGACAATTAAGTTCAGATGTACAGATAGGGTTCTATCTAATTTCAGGTTTGATCCATAAATATAAGCATTACTAAGTAGTAGATTCACGTAAAAGTTTTTTTTTGTGATAATGATAAGACATCATCGACCTTGAATATTGTTTTGCAAAGGTCGCAACAAGTTTGTCAAGTGAATCTTGGAGGGTTTTATTGTTGTTTTGTCACGACGTTTGTCGACTAAAAAACAGATAATACATTGTATCCGATGTAAAGTACACTATTTATAAACGTGACTATATTAAAGAATGTTTAATTATTCTTGTTGCTTACAAGTAGATATCTAGTTATACCGTAACGGGTCTAATCTCGATTGTTTTTTGGGTAACGTAACTACTCGAAGGGTGATAGCAAGACCCTATTATTTTTTTATATATCTATTATTTTTAATGGCAACTCGAATCGTTCCTGTCTTGGACGACCCCTATTATTTTGTTTGCGACGTCTGTCTGTCTGCTTATCATTGAACCGTAATAGATATTAGACAGTTGACATTTTCAAAGATAATGCACAGATTAAGGCGGATTGCTCAACGGATAATAAAAAGTAGTTATAAAGAAAAGTATAATAATAGTATCTTTGGGGTACTAAAATCCGTTTTGTGACAAATCGTGTTCAGTTTGACAGGCAAAATTTGAGGGCTAAAACAACGTTGACTTCTCTCTAGAACTTAAAACGAACATACTCCATACAATATCAGTACGTCAAAGGTATGATCACGCGCCGCAGGCATTATGGCAGCGCACGATAACTGTTGCAATCCGTGGACCTATCACAGACCAACCGTAACGTTAAGCAGACGATACGAAAATCCAAAGGAGTGTCTCAAACCATCCTTTTCATGAGAGAAAAGGGAGTCTTATTACTCTTGGGTACTGAACCCTAAAAAACAGACGAAAGCAACGCGTTCGGCATCTTTGCCGTTCGAATTCGCGTAATTTTTACGACAAATGCGCCAGGCCATCCGTCTGGTTGATCGATAGAAGAAAGGGGATGGAGATGTAAGTTCATATGGCCCTGTGCACCCTCTCCAAAATACATAGAAAATACGTAGAAGACGAGAAGGCAAGCGACCTTACGAATTAAACCCAGACTCTCTCTCTAAGAGAAAGCCCTGCAGTCGTTTGTATATTTTGATTCAATTTGTATATTCATAATGATAAAAATGGTAACGAGTAACTTGTAACAGGTCTACCGCGTGGAGACGCACGCCCGTGGCCGCGAATTGCCACTTTGTTGTGATTTGGTGAGTCACATCACGTTACAAGTACACACGTGTATTAGAATATCAGGTAGATACTTCACGATGTATAAATGTGTACACATTATTTATCTGTCGTAGCTTACTTAGATAGGTATAAGTGAATATCCTTTTACTTTCAGTGTTACGCTTTCAGTGTTATAGAATTCCAAACTGTATTTATGCAAATCTTTGTGATACTGATAACAGAACCAGACATTAACTCAAATTCAACAATTTGCGATTTATTCGCTTGCAATTGCGATTCACAAAAACCTTACACCGGTCGCAACACTGAATTTTTTTCTTCTATGTTTAATTAATGAAAATCTATTGATTAAAACCTCCAGCAGATTAGATTAAGTAGGAAGCGAATGCTCCCGTACTGGGCTAGACCATATGAAGTGAGATCTTTAGCTATACAGGTCGGGACTCATTGATTCATTGAGTACAAGTTATATTCTTTTTGTTGCACTAACCCGTGCTGAGGACAATTTTGAAAACCTATTTACGTAATACAGAGAAAGTTTGTAAAGAGGCTCGAAATTTCACTGATGCCTGCACTTGCCCATTAGCTCAGTTGGGAGAGCGCTGGCACGGTTAGCCAGAGGTCGCGGGTTCAAGTCCCGGCATGGGTGGAATTATTAGCCTCTAACTAGGTCTTTGAGTACACGTTACCTTGTACATTCAAAATGACGTAAATTCTAAATCCAATAACCAGAGCGAATGCGTTTAAGCTATTAAAGTTCTTTCGGCACACGCCTTCACAGCTATGGTATCGGTTATGTGTTACAATTTAAGACTACGGTCACGCAAAGCGACCGTTATTATATAATTTTGCGGTGGAGCTTTGCAGATTAATCATCGCTAATTCGATGGTGATTTTGCTTCTCATTGAGCTGGTATTATTATAATAATTATACTATTGTGTAGAATGTGAAATTATTATTTACAAATTACGTATATTTACATCCACGGGTTGTTAGTTACTAGGTTTAAGGTTATTAGGCTTCAACAAAAATCTGGATAAACAGTTACGATTCGCAATCCAAAATACTCAGATACAACTCCTGGTGCCCTGAATGTAAAGTTCAAAATCAACCCAGCAATACCATTTTGCCTAGCCTATTGAAAACAACACGGAAGACGGTCGGAAGTTAATCCTTTATTCAACCATCACAATGGAATGTTTATGTTTTTGTCACGACACTTCGATACAATGTTGAAGAACCGCTACAAAAACCGTGCCTTGTACCAACCGAGAAGGGGTCACACTGACTTAACTGTTCATATCTAGAGGCACTTATATGTTAAGAAAATAGATCGAAAGGTTGTCCAGGTTAACAAGCATCGTTTTTTGACAAAGCTGGAGATTTGCTGATATCCATACTTTTGTAATGTTCATTTTACGTTTAAGACGATATTATGGAGGAGGTCTAAACATGTCTTGCTCTATCATATTGGGTTGTGATAAGGGTTATTTTGACTTACCTAGGAGTGGAGGGAGACCACAACCCGTCTAAAAACAATAGACAACTATTTATCAACCAGATAATAGTTGTCTATTCTGTAGTATGTTAGTGTATGTATATGTAAGATTTTGATGTGTAATCTATATTTGGGTGATGTGTATTATTGTGTTTTAAATTATTCTTTAACACTGCTTCTTCTTACCTACTAAGCAATCGATACTGGAATCTGATCACTTCAGCTCGGGCATGCCTTTGCCTAGTGAAGTGTTCATGCACTTACTGCATTCTCAAATATATCACCATCAGCCATTTGACGCCCACTGCAGGACATAGGCCTGCGTCGTGGTTTTCATAGCCATGAGGGGTTTTACCGTAATCGCCACGATTGGCAGGCGGGTTGGCGATCGCAGTATGTGGTTGGAATCTCAGGAAGACGCTGCTGCCCATAGAAGAACTTATTTATTATACTGGAGACTGGTGCCCGCCTACTGGTAATTGATTTCCTTAGCCGCCTTCTACAACATCCACGGAAGGAAAGGGAATGACACTATTCTTAATCCAGCGCCACACGGAAAGCTACAAACATATACTTTCTAAAACATATACTTTGTGGAAAAAAATCCCTCTACCTGGGAGAGACTGGTTGTGGTCTCTACGTACCTAAGTAGAGTTAATCTTGGGATGTAAGTTTGTACTTCTAAAGCAGATTCATTATTATTAATTGTTTATCAATCTTCAAGAATCAAGAATATTTATTGTGAGCTTAGACATGGGTTACACATTTAGCAGTAACAGTTGCTATTTCAAATAGAATCACCAAGTTTTACCTTAACAGGTGTACTCACATTTATCCATCCTTCACGTAGGTATAATTTTTTATATGGTGGAAAGAGTAACATGTCAGAATTATAACAACATTTTAAAATAAAAATCCTTAACTGTATGAGATCATCTTAAAAACTAAATAGCTACATATCGACATCTGACATACTTACATAATAAAACTATTCAATATCATATTCTATAAACTCTTTCAAACTATAGAAACAATAATCTAGAAGCCACTTCTTTGTTAATCTTTTAAAACTATTAATATTTAATGTTTCTTTTTTAAAAGAATCTGGTAATTTGTTATAAATATTTACACACATTATGAATGAGTTTCTAGATACTAGAGATAAATTTGCTGGTGGTTTATGTAGCTTTTGTGAGTATTTCGATCGGAGGGTTATGGTTGATATATCCTGATTACTTTGAAAAAGACAACTGTTTTTAAATACAAATAAACATATTTCAAATATGTAAAGACATGGCACTGGCAAGATCTCATACTTTTTGTTGTATAAAACACTTTTATTCCATCCCACTACCTAATATTAAGGATTTTTCCCCCTCCAAATATATATTTATACTCCATTCCACGAAACCAGCTCCCAAATAAAATCGTCCATATGCGTCCATTGGTTAATGGGCGTGACCTTCAATAGCCACTTTAATGGCCGACCGTCTTCGCTTGTTGTTTCGCTTATCTCAAGCCGCGCATTGACCAATGGTATGCTAGTATATGGTTCCCTAGGAGTTCGACTCGTGGAACGGAGTATAGAGGGAGATAAACTTATAATTATGAAAATGACGTGAATGTAGATGTTTAGGTGCCGGTTCGTAAAAAATAATACAGCAATGTTGACGGCAAATAACATAAATAACTATACATTTAATAAGCCTTAGCCTACTTAGGTGAAGCTACGAAACGACAGGGCCCTACTATTTCTGGCTGTCCACTCAACCATGACTAGAACCAGTATAACTTGAATTCTATTATAAATCCTCTTGGGATTATGTCCCTAGAACTGGTTTGGAGGATAGACCACCTTTAGTTGAAGGTAAGCCCTTCGCTTACGAGGTGAAGGAACTTGTAAACATTTCCAATTAGACGCCTTCGAGCTTGGAACGGTTCGTTTAGTTAAGTTCCTAGCTCTGTTTCTTTGTCTGTTTTTTTTCTCTCAATGTACCTAATCTACTAATCCTAAAACTGAAAACTATTAGGTACTGTTATTAGGATATGGAAAGGGCTATGCTCGGAATTTCTCTACGAGATCGAATCAGAAATGATGAGATCCGTAGACGAATGAAAGTCGTCGATATAGCCCAGCGGATTAGTAAGTTAACCGTGAAGGAAAACATCGTGAGGGAACCTGAGTGTCAGAGGTGTTGCATACCTCAGCGCTTGAAATTGCCGATTGACGGTGGGCACGCGTGGTAATTAAGCCCCCCTGCAGTGGGACGTAAAAAACTGTGTCTATCGCGAACTCGTCCCGACTGCGCGGATTTCTTTCAAGTTATCTTTGGGGCATTATATCTGCCCAAATATTATCTCAATCTTAGTGACAATATTAATAAATAGTGTCATTGACATTTATTAGGAGTATAAACAAACATTAACGATGTAAACTCATCATTTGTTGCGGTTTTGTGTAAGTTATGTGACGCTTATAACAACATTTGCGGTATCTTACAAAACATCAATGAAGTGACGTCAATAGTTGACTTAGGTCAGTTAGTGGGTACGTAGATATCTACGGCGGGTTACTAAAAAATCATGCTTGATTTTTTCATGCCTGAAGTCAGGGAGACGGGTTCAAAATGGCAGATCTAAACTCGCTGTAATTCGGTATAGACCACATTACCAATGGAAGCCAATCAATGTAAACTGGTGGCAACCAATACAAAGCTATTTTTTGGGGTAGTTAGCGTCAGCAAAATCAAGCATGAATTTTTCGCAACAAGTGGTAATTACGTACTCTAGTCAGCAAATAACTTGTAGTGATACAAATACTGCGGTTTTTTTGAATTTGTAAGTAAAATGACTCAACCACTTTTTTTCTGTAATTTATAACCAAAGGTTCTCCGCGCGCCAACTAAAGATAGGGCGCGTTGTCATCTAATCATTATTAACGTAGTTACCTGTAAATACTGATAACTAAATACTCATAATACCAGACCGTTTTGAAAATAAAAAGAGTTTAACGCAATTTACGCCTGCGTCTTTATCAACGCAACGTGGTCATCGCGGTTATGATTTCTGTAATCCTGAATCGATAATAAATACATTTTAATTTTTTTTTTTTTACTCGCTTTAATGATAAACTGATACAATATACAAACCACAGTTCCTTGGTCAGTGCTTGTCATCATATCACTTTGATCAATTGATCGTTATGAAACTTTACCACAAGAATAAGGTAATTAAGCACAGTTGACAGCAAGTCAACCTTCACGTTTTATGTTGCAGTTACCCGGAACGTAACTATCCAGAGTTCTAGTGTGTATTATGTAAAACTCGATGTGCTGTCAACGGTACAAAAATCATGTTTTTGCCGTGAATGAAAGCTTTAAAACGTATGTCAACCACTAATCAAGTAAATAAAACCTTATCAACCTGGATATATCTTGATGATTGGTTGATTGCCTTTATATTGCTTGGGTGTTTCATCTTTTTTTTCTGGATATTTCTTAGTTTTATATTTAAACAATCATTTATGGATGTGGTATTATTTAAATGAATCAATCTCCACTTTAGGATATAGGCCTCCCCAGGTATGCCAATCTTAATGTATGTAAATTTAAATTCTTTGACGAAATGTCTCATTTCTAATAATTATGATCTATCAAAGAGCCTCCGAGCATAGCCCGTTTAATAGCACTCTGAGCTACTTTGAAACATTGAACTAGACCTACCGTCCGTGCCCACGTTTTGGCTCCATAGGTCATAACTGGTAGGACTCAATGGTTGAATACTAGGTAAGACTTGTCTTTAGACTCCAAAGAATAGCCGGGGAGAAAACCTGGCGCAGTTTTCAGAACGCAGCCCAACCCTGTTGGATCCTTCTTGCAGCGTCTGATATTGTTTGACCTTTTGTAAAATATGAAATTTGGAGGAAGTAAAATAAAATTTTAACATGTATTCATAAAAACTACGAGAAAATTTAATTTCAATACAATTTTCTGTCATTACAAACTTGTTTTGAAATTACTTACAAAGTTACATACTGAATAAGTGTGAAATTTCGTGCTTTCCAAACGTATTTACAGAAGCAAGTGGAGCAGAATATATCGGACAAAACCGATCAATCGATGCGCGTGAAATTATAAAGTGAGCGATATTAACAGCCATCCAATAGTCTTTATTACCTGTTGCACAAGAACAAATTTCATATGAAACTATGCATTCTACGATGTCGCTAACCGAAGATGTGCAGTGAGTTTCTAATATACATGGTAATAATTATCTGAAAATTTAATTGTGTTGTCTTTAAAATTCTATATTATTAATAATTTAATCACAATACAAATCACAGTACACAGTAACTGAGCTGATTAACCTAAATATTTTTCATCAAATTATTTATCAGCTAATATACATACTTGACTTATCTACAAGAAATTAATATTCAATTATTACTACATGCAGGCGGCACAAGACCGGGAAGCTTGGAAAACCATGAGGAAGGCCTATGTCCTGCAGTGGGCGTCAAATGGCTGATGATTATGATATGACTACATAATTCTTACTAAGGAAAGTAGCTTTTGATTATAAGTTACTTATTATATACAAGATTATTCTTTGAAAATATGAAAATGAAATGATAATTCTTGTATTGGCAAACAAACGAACTGATGGCCAATGGGGCCAAAAATTTCTCGAATGGAGACCACATATCGGCAAGCGCAGCGTAGGACGACCAGCCACAAGGTGGCAGGAAGACGCTGGATGCAAGCCGCATCCAAACGGTCTCTTTGGAAATCCATGGAGGAGACCTATGTCCAGCAGTGGACTTCTTGTGGCTGAATGATGATGATGATGAAACGAACGTGCACGGTCTAAAATTTCAGCTCTCAAGTACTTATCGTCTCTGTGCTAAGTCGCGGACAGACAGACAGACGGAGGGACATGGCGAAACTATAAGGGTTCGTTTTTGACTATGGAACCCTAAAAACGGTACCTCAGCACTACTCTGTACTTAGCTTTATTCTAGTCACTTCTTTCTAGTAATTTAATTTCTCATTGTATAACAGAGCGTCATCGCGATCAATAACAATTGTGCAATTAACTGTCTTATTTACCTTGTTACTAAAGAGAGGATACAAACAATACCTACTATGGCAGTTAGTGTAGGTAGGTATAGTTCCTTCTATTTTTATTATCACGGAAACAATTCTAATGCAACGTCGCGCATTGAGGTCGCATTATTTACGTAAGAAGCGACTTCTGAATACTAAAACAGCTTTTGTGACGATCCAGCTGATTCATATTATAGCACAATATAGTCAGAAACCTAATTTGTCACTTATCTTTTGTATTAAAATGACTAAGGACGGTGTATGCTTTTATTTTAATGAGTTAAAGTTCCCTTCAATTGGTCAGGGAAGTAATTAATTAGTTTTTTTAATATTATTTCTTCTACATAATACATAGTTGTGAAGCATCAACTTTAATAAAGTGCGATAAAATAGCCTTATTCCTAACACTATTCCTCTAAAGCACTCCTAAGAGACCGTTTATTTAATCTGTGCTTACGCCTTTTCCTTGTAAAATCTACACCAGAGACTATTTTAATCGCCCTTTATCGAGTGTTTTGAGGAATCGGATTCTTATAAATGAGACCGCTAAAGTGGTAATATTTGCCACAAAATTTAGTCATACGAAAGACATCAACGGGAGGCCCTGAATGGCCGAAAGTTCTTAGCGAAATACTAAGTATTAACATACACTGTTTGATAATCCAGTGAAAATAAACGAAAAAATTGCATTAATTCCGGACAAGTTGGATTTTTGTATAGGTCTTAAGTAATAATGCTATGTCAAAAGTCACTATCGATCCCGATTGTGCGTTTTTTTAATCCGGGTTCTTGACCCTATATCTGAATCAATTTTTCCGGTAACTCTCACCGTTTCAGAGATATACCCAAAAAACAAGAAGTTATAACCTTTAACCTCGGATAAAAAACAACGCACTAGCGCGATCGATGGGAACTTTTGACATTGCATTTGTAATGACGTATTTAAGACCAAATACAAAAATCCAGCTTGTCCAGAATTAATGCAAACTCACTAGGTATCTATTTTGACTGGACTATAATAGGTCAAACATAATACGTTAATTCAACCCTTGTTTATTCATTCTTTTCTTTACTATTGTTATTACTTTCCTCACATTGGCGGAATATTACGTTTGTTACTTGATTTGATTTAATCAAGGTCTTTGTTCTGACAGCCACGTTGGTTTGAGGTTATACGATTGGCTATCAAAACAGAGTTCAATTCTGCTGGAAGCCACCATACTTAATTTGTACAAATTGCCTCAGTCTGGTGAATTTGCATGTTTATGATGTCCTTTCCTGGTTACCACAGTTGACACAGGGTGTCCTAGTTCTCCGTGTGGAGTTTCTGGTCTCCCATCGGACGCGTCCCCGGGTGGCGGATAGGGGAACGCCCCCCAGATATGGGGGGTACCGGCCTCGGCCGGCGCGGACCAAAACCAGGAGAGGGGATTTCCAGTGGCAGCCTGCTGCTGGATGTCCAGCGGGGTCCATCTCGGGCTCTGCACTTGGCGACGGGCTCGGTACGATGCGCTTGCGCAGCTACCGGGCAGGCTTCGGCCTCCGTCGGCAGACCCGGAATCCCACACTGAGTGGGACCGGGGGCTTTCGGGCTGCGAGGAGACAACCTCTATAAAAATCCCTAATCCTCTGCGTTGTGGCACGTGGCGTAGAGGTGCTCGCAAGAGCGGCTGGAGGGTACACCAGTCATTAGCGACCAAACCTGCAGGTTCAGTGCTGGCCCTGGGTTTCAGCCCCAAAAATAGCACCCACGCCGTGTTGGGAAAGCGGCGTGTGTAACCTCCCATAGCCGAAATGCTTTTAACTACATCATGGAGTCCGTTTTAAAAGAGAAATTACCCCAGGAGGGTACCTGCTTGGCAGGAGAATCCCTCCCCGGCGCCAATCCGGTGTCGGGCTGCCCCTCGTATTCTGGGGGGGGCAAAAACGACTTCTTCTCCTTGAGGCCGAGTGCCTCAAGTGAGCTATGTGCTGCGGGTAGTTTCGTCGCTTCCGGCGCCACTAGTGGCGATAGAAGCGACGAGGTCGCAGCACCAACCGACGGCTTGGCTGTTGCTTCGGACGTAGTCGTGCGAAGCCCAAGCCCAATCGTATCGGGGAGGGGAGGCGTTTTCCGCTGTACCCGATCCCGATCGATGGCAGATCTGGCGTGCCCAACGGACACCGATCTGCGCGCGGAGCGGAGCCAAGCTGGCTCCAGAAAAGGCTCGACGGCGAGCATGGAGACGGTGGATTCCACCATCGTCACCGTGCCCGTCGGACGATTATGGAGGAAGAGGAGGACTGAGGGCTTAGCCCTCAGCTCAGAATCGGGCTCTGGGGGAGAGGAGCACCCCCCCAAAGTCGCTGCGAAGGAACCGCGGAGATCCCAAGGCCGGCCACCCACGACAGGGCAATTTGTCGGTCTGGCCAAGGCCAGAAGCGACCTCGCCAAGAGTCGGATGGTCGAGACTGAGCTGAGGGCGGAGCAACAGTTGGAGGAGCTGGACGCCGAGCTCCGGACGGTCCGGGCCCGAAATTTTGGGACCCGGCGACTCTCGGAGTCGGGAGCGTCATCGTCTGTGGACCCGGACAGAGACAGGACTGCGTCCGACATGAGGCTCCAGATTCACAACAGTGTGAAGATGGTGGAATCGGTGTCCAAAGGGTCTAAGAACCTTAAGGGCACCTTCCAGAGGTACCTGAACGACGCAGCTGCCTCGATCAGAGAGGTGGCGGAGGCTTTTTACAGCCACACCACCTCCGAGGAGACCAGGATCCTCCAGGCGAGCAACACCCGCCTCCAGAAGGAGATGGAGGAGCTCCGCAAGGAGCTCACCGAATTGCGGGCGGAGCTCAGGAGACCCCAGCAGCACACCAATGTGGCGCCGGCCAACCAGGGCCCGGCAACGCAGGAGGAAACGTCCACCTCGAGGGAGGAGGCGTTTGGGCGAAGCTTGGTGTCGCAATTCGGGGCAATGCTGGACGCCCGGTTTGCCTCGATTGAGGACCGGCTCCTGCCAGAGCCTCGGTTGCGGCCGCCCCTGGCCGCAGACAGGAGGATCAGCCGGGCCTCTGTTGACCTGGCGACACCGGTGCCTGGCCCTGCTGAGGAGCCCGCAGCCCCGAAGGGAAAGCGGGCAAAGACCCAAAAGGCCAGTGCCCCACAACGGGTGCAACCAGCGGCGGCCCCAAAGCCTGCAGCAAAGGGCACACCCAACCCAGTGGCGAAGGCCACCACTGGAGAGCCGCGCCCACTACCACCGCCGCCGCAGTCCATGGACGAGCCGTGGAACGTGGTGGCCCGGCGCGGCCAAAAGAAGAAGAGGCCAACCACAGCGTCGGCATCGGCACCGTCAAAGGCGCCTGCGACGCCCAAGTTGCGCCCCCCTCGCTCGTCGGCGGTCGTGCTGACGTTGCAGCCGAGCGCTGGAGAGCGGGGGGTGACATATGCCTCGGTGTTGGCTGAGGCCAAGGCGCGAGTGGACCTGGCGGCCCTCGGGATCGAGGGTCTCAGGTTCCGCACTGCAGCCACTGGTGCCCGCATCTTGGAGCTGCCGGGCACCGCCAGTGCGGATAAAGCGGACTCCCTAGCCGCAAAGCTCAGGGAGTCCCTCAAGGAGGAGGATGTTCGAGTCTCTAGACCGGCGAAGTGCGTGGAGATGCGCATCGCCGGTTTGGACGACTCGACGTCCAAGGTGGAGGCCGTCGCGGCGGTGGCGAAGGCGGGAGGCTGCACCCCGGACGCGATAAGGTCCGGGGAGATCAGTCGGGGCTCATCTGGGATGGGCTCCATGTGGTTGAGCTGCCCCGTCGCAGCCGCCAAAAAGGTGCTGGGCGGGGGTCGCCTCCTCGTGGGTTGGACCTCGGTGCAGGTGAAACTGCTCGAGGCCCGACCCATGAGGTGTTTTCGGTGCCTTGACCACGGGCACGTGGGGGCCAAGTGCTCCGGCGTAGACCGCAGTGGGTTATGCTTCCGCTGCGGACAGCCGGGGCACAAAGCGGCCCAATGCAACGCCGCCGAGCCGCACTGCGCATTATGCGCCGCGGCCGGCGGTGCATCGGTGAACCACCGCTTGGGGAGCAAGGCGTGCCCGGCCTCGCTCCCCAAGAAGGGCAGGAAATCAAAGCGGAGGAGGAAGACGCGCAGCGATGGCCCCAGGGTCCCCTCGCAGCCTTCTCAGCGGCCGGCGCCGCTACAAGAGGATCCCATGGACATCGCCGCGTAGATGGCTGCTCCATATCTGCAGGCGAATATCAACCACTGTGCCAGAGCTCAGGACCTTTTGCTCCAGAGCATGGCAGAGTGGTTGATTCAAGTAGCCGTGGTCTCTGAGCCCTACTTTGTCCCCACCCGGGATAACTGGGTGTCGGACCGGGAGGACTCGGTGGCCATCATCGCCCGTCCAGCCGCGGGCTCCCGTCCCTTCGACGTCACTGCGAAGGGCAACGGATGCGTGTTGGCCGTCACGGGCGGTGTTGCAGTTATTGGGGTGTACTTTCCGCCCAGCAGGAGCCTCGCCGACTTCGAGCAAATGCTCGTGGAAGTCGGGGCTCTTGTGGGACAAGCACACCCCAACCCCGTGCTAGTCGCGGGGGATTTCAACGCCAAGTCAACGGCGTGGGGATCTCCGGCGACAGATGCGCGGGGGGAGGAGCTAGAAGATTGGGCGGTGTCCGTGGGGCTGGTCCTCCTCAATGTGGGATCGGTGGACACCTGCGTGCGGCAACAGGGCGGGTCAATTGTGGACATCACGTTTGCGAGCCCCGCCCTCGCACGCCGAGTGACAGGCTGGTGTGTCAGGGAGGATGTGGAGACATTGTCGGACCATCGGTATATACGGTTCGATGTCTCCGCATTGCCTGACGCACCGGCTGGGGATCGCCGATCCCCTATTGTTGAGGGTCCGCGCTGGCAGCTGAGGCGGCTTGACCGGGAGGTCGCCAAAGAGGCGGCCCTGGTGGAGGCCTGGGTGGCTGGGCCTGATCCCGGGTCCGATGTGGACGGCGGAGCGGAGCGGCTCGTCGCTGCCCTTAGCCGCGTGTGCGATGCGGCTATGCCAAGGGCAAAGCCGGCGGCTTCGCCGAGTCGCCGGGTGTATTGGTGGCGCGACGAGATCGGCAACCTACGCCGAGCGTGCGTGGCGGCGCGCCGGCAATACACCCGGTGCAGAAGGAGGAGAACTCGGGACCAGGCCGAGCAGGACACCCTGTATGCCACATACAGGGCCGCCTGCAAGGAGCTGCAGGCAGCTATCGCCCAGGCGAAGGCAGCCGCTTGGGAGGAGTGGCTCGAGACTCTGAACGCGGATCCGTGGGGGCGCCCCTATAAGGTGGTAAGGCAAAAGCTTCGCCCCTGGGCTCCCCCACTGACGAGGAGTCTCGAGCCAGAATTTGTGGAGAGAGTTGCCTCGACACTGTTTCCGCAGAGGGCAGAGTTTCGCCCTCCACAGATGGCGCCTCTGCCTCTGTCTGCGGAGACAGAGCCTGAAGAGGTGCCGCCGGTCTCTGCGGCGGAGCTTGGGGCGGCGATTCTGAAACTACGGTTGAAGAACACCGCCCCCGGTCCGGATGGTGTGCCGGGGCGCGCCGTGGTGCTGGCGATGGGGGAGCTGGGACACCTGGCGGAGTCCCTCTTTTCCGCGTGCCTCGTCGAGGGTCGATTCCCGCGACCGTGGAAAACGGGTAGGCTCGTCCTTCTGCGGAAGGACGGCCGCCCGGCCGAATCGCCGTCGGGCTATCGGCCCATCGTGCTGCTCGACGAGACGGGCAAGCTCTTCGAGCGCGTGCTCGCCGCACGTCTCGTCGAGCATTTGACATCGGTGGGTCCCGATTTGAACGACGCGCAGTTCGGCTTCCGTCGCGCGCGGTCGACAATCGACGCAGTCGCGTGGGTGCGGAGCATCGCTGAGGAGGCGGTCTCGCGGGGCGGGGTGGTGTTGGCGGTCTCGCTGGATATAGCGAACGCTTTCAACACCTTGCCCTGGGAGACCGTGAAGGAGGCCCTGAGGTACCACGGCGTGCCCCGGTACTTGAGGAGGGTCATGGCGGACTACTTCGTCGACCGGGCCATTGCGTATCCGGCCCGGGACGAGTGGTGTGCCTTGGAAATGTCGTGCGGTGTCCCACAGGGTTCGGTCCTCGGACCGCTCCTGTGGAACATCGGCTACGACTGGGTGCTGCGCGGGGCCAACTTGCGGGGGGTCGGCGTGACGTGTTATGCCGACGATACCCTCGTGACGGCTCAGGGCAGCACCCACAGGGAGGCGGCCCTCCTCGCCACGGCGGGCGTGGCCCAAGTCGTCCGGAGGATCCGGAGCCTGGGCCTGGAGGTGGCCCTTGACAAGTCCGAGGCCGTGGTCTTCCACGGGCCTCGGAACGCGCCGCCTCTAGGTATGAGGATCGTGGTGGGTGGAGCCTCCATCACCGTCGGGCCGCATATGCGGTACCTGGGCATCGTGCTCGACGGCCGATGGAGGTTCATAGAGCACTTCCGGCGCTTGGCCACCAGGCTGGTGGCCTCGGCTGGAGCCCTCGCCGGGTTGCTCCCCAATATGAGGGGGCCCGGGGGGAGCTGTCGCCGCCTGTACGCGGGTGTGGTGCGCTCTATGGCGCTCTACGGAGCGCCGATATGGGTGGACGCCCTGGGCGCCGCAAACCGGACCCTGCTGCGACGTCCGCAGCGGGTCATGGCGACCAGGGTTGCTCGAGCGTACCGCACCGTCTCGTATGAGGCGGCGACGGTGCTGGCCGGTTGCCCGCCGTGGGACCTCGAAGCCGAGGTACTCGCGGCGGTCTACTGGCGCAGCGCGGAGGTTCGCGCCAGTGGTGTGATGCCGCTTCCGGAGGAGATCGTGCGGTGGAGAGAGGGAGCCCGCGATGATCTCTTCCGGGACTGGTGGGAGAGACTGGCGCAACCTACCGCCGGCCTCGAGGTGGTGGCCGCCGTTCGGCCCGTCCTTCGGGACTGGGCCGAACGTAAGCACGGTGCACTGACCTACCGCCTGGCGCAGGTCCTCACCGGGCACGGCTGCTTCGGTGTGTACCTGTGCCGGGTGGCGGGTCGGGAGCCGTCGACGGCGTGCCACCACTGCGACGCGACGGAGGACACGGCGCAGCACACACGTGCCGTGTGCCCTGCGTGGGCGGAGCCGCGTGCCGAATTGGCCGCGGCTATTGGAGCGGACCTCTCGCTGCCGGCCATCGTCAGTGCGATGGTCGGCAGCGAAGAGGCCTGGGCGGCGGTCCTCGCCTTCAGCGAGGCCGTCATGGAGGAGAAGGAGACGGCGGAGAGGGCGCGAGAGGACGATCCTCTTTCGCTCCCTCTTCGCCGTCGGAGACCCGGTCGCAGACGGCGGGCGTATGCCAATCGTCTGCCACCGTAACGGGGGCCTTCGGGCGGTGGGTCGGGGGACCTGCCGCTCGATTGAGAGGTCCCGTGCTGGAAGGCGCTCCATGTGTTCCGGAGTGCCTTCAGCGGAGTGAGGGGGGAGGCAACGTCTCCCCCCGAAGGAGTGCCCGCAAGGGCGCCCGCTGACGGGGTCGCGGTAGTGTGCGCAAGCGTTCCCGTGGCCCCGTCCCTTGCGAGTGCGGAGGAACACCCCAGGAGTTTTAGTCGGTATACCGCCCTTTTCAGGGCGGGGAGTCCGACATAACCACCGTGCTCCCCCGAGCCGGTGGTACCCGTAATAGGGTTCCTCCTGGGTCAAAAAAAAAAAAAAAAAAAAAAAAAAAAAAAAAAAAAAAAAAAAAAAAAAAAAAAAAAAAGGGTGTCCTAGTTCGGAGACCAGCCCCTATATTATGCGCATCAAATCCTCAGCGATTCCAATCGTCTAACTGTCAAATTAGTATGGAATTTGACGGTTAGACGATAGGAATCGCTCGGGATTTGATGCGCGTAATTAGGCCCCTGTGATGGTGATGTTTGAAACTTATATTATATGTTATGTTGAAAAATATTAGCATGTTTTCTTTTTTTAATTTCATTTCTCTTTCTGCCACAGGGATCCTTCCAGAGGCGCTTCGAACAAAATGCGTGCGCTGCACGGAGCGCCAGAAGCGGACAGCCGTCAAAGTGATAAAGCGCTTGAAATACGAGTACCCGAACGAATGGGCCAAGCTGTCCTCGAGATGGGACCCCACTGGAGACTTCACAAGGTTCTTCGAGGACTATTTAGCTAAGGAGACGTTTAACACGATATCTGGGAACGGTAAGTTTTTTATATATTAAACTATCCTGTTTTTTTCCTTTATATTAAACTAGCAGTGCCCACGGCTACGTTTACGTGATTAACAAATTAGTCTATAGCTTATTTCCACCCTAAAGGTCTATACTAATTACTGGTAAAAGAATTTTTGAAATCGGATGAGTAGGTACTTCTAATTTAAATTTTCATGTTATCATCATCATCAGCCATTTGACGCCCACTGCAGGACATAGGCCTCCCTCATGGTTTGCCAAGCTTCCCGGTCTTGTGCCGCCCGCATCCAGCGACTCCCCGCCACCGTAACCAGGTCGTCAGACCATCTGGTAGGGCCTTCCCACGCTGCTTTTATGTTTTAGATTCCCGTGTAACATACAGGCTACATAACATCACGCTTAAGGACATCGGGGGTCAGAAATTCACCATAGGTCATTGTGAGGTCATTGAACAGTGGTTTTACTACAATGACGGATACCTACATTTAACCAGGTAGCGGAAAACCAGGCAGTGTACACTGAAATAGATTTATCTGTCACCGTGGGAATCGCTATATTGCGATGTGTGTGCCTATATAATTCCGCCGGGTTATATGGTGCGCAAAATTGTGTCTCTTTTTATAAGTCACTTAATCGTTTTACTAACAAAAATTATAGAAATAAACAGAAATGATATAAAAAATAAACAAAATTATTATTTTGAATAAAAGTGTCAGATTTAAAAATATAACAACGCAAACTTAAAAACAACTACCGAAAGTTGCGTGCTGAAACGTAATAAGATTTTGAGACAAAAAAACGTTATCTCTTTAAGTATTATGTACCACGCACCACGAATATTATGTACCACGCACATAGTCTATATTTGCATAAAAGATGAAAAATTTTTCAATATTGTTTAAATTTATTAGAAAACTGTCCAATCAATTTGCGAAACCTGAAGCACCCAGTAGCGCCAAGATAATTAAATAAATTAAACGAGGAACCTTGCAAAATGCGCTGCTGATTGCTAATTACATACCATTGTTCGTATTTTAAATAAAATTCCTCAAAGAGTAAGTATTCCAAAATTTTGAGCAGACTCGTATCCAAATTGTGCACATAATTAGATAAACTCACTTTTATATTCCGGAGGGGTAGGCCGAGACCAGGGTTGCACAACTAGTCTAATTACATTGTATTAAAATACGGTAAGATATCAACACCTATTGCAGACAAGGTATAGTAGCAATTCAATATAACAGAATACAGCTAATCAATACATTCATATCGGCAAGTGCAGCGTAGGACGACCAGCCACAAGATGTACAGATGACCTCATCTAAGTGGCAGAAAGACACTGGATGCAAGCCGCTTCCAACTGGTCTTTTTGGGAATCCATGGAGGAGGCCTATGTCCAGCAGTGGACTTCTTGTGGCTGAATGATGATGATGAATAAATTCATACTAAGGTTAATGGTATAGTTGAATCGTACATACCACTCATATTATGTAAAATGAAACAGATCATAACACTTTTATTCATTGCAGAGCAGAATTAGGCTGGCTTGCGTCAACGCAATCTCACAGCATTAGGTACCTATTTTATCCAGGGGTAGGATCTACCCAGTGAATAAGTCTAAAGCCGTCTTGCACAAGCTCGCACTATGACATTTGCAAAGTTATCCATAATTAAATTGTATTTCTGACAACCCTGTCAAATAGTTTATAATTTTTTTATCTCTGGATAAATACCTACCTCTATTTATTTATTTACTTACTTATTCAGTGACTTAGCACTAGACGCTCATTATTATCGTTACAAATTAAACATAGGTATCCATCTGATGACAGTGAGCGACTTTCGAGGGCTGAATAGATACACAGATAGATAGATCCATCTAGATTTAAATGAAGAAAAAACGAACACAATAACTTCATACTGAAGTTTACACACTTCACAACGGCCACTTAAAATTTTATTTAACTAAAATTTAAAATTTAACTGCAATTCTCTACCTCGTTCTTGTTTTATCTCTACAATATAAAAGTCTTTACAGGATCAACCCTGAAATCAACTGCTACATACTACAAGTATCGGTAGAAGGCATTACAAGGTTACGAGAATGTCTGCGAATAAACTTGCAAATTTTAACTTCTCACGATATGCCATTTACATTATTACCTATGAAAACTCAACAACTGCGGTAGGCTGTTTTAAGTAGATACATATTATTATATTATGCAGAAGATGAGGTCAAAGGTCCAAAACGTAATGCGGAACAGGGAGTATTTTTGCTAATTACTGCCTTAGTCAAGGTATTTAGTAAATTGGAATTACCTCCTTGCAGATGGTAATGAGTAGGTTCTTATTAAATGTAACTTAGAAACTATCGAAATTCATTACGTCGCTGTAAAATAATAGCACAGCTTGCAACAGCGGGAGATACCAGAACCACATTTCGCAAAACTACAATTCATATTTTATTTATTATGATAATTCGGTGTACATTGTAGAAGAAGAAGAAGAAACATATTTATTATACTAACAAGACACATCACAGAAGCAAAATAAGCAGATAAGTAACATAATATGCACAACGGGCAGCAGCGTTGACCTGTGATACCAGCCCACCAAACACTGCGATCTCCAATCCGCCTGCCAAGTGTGGAGATTACGGCAAAACCTCTCATACAGGGAGAGACCCATGTCCTGCAGTTGACTGCTATGGGTTGATGATGATTATGATGATGCACCACAACAGAAAGAAAACTAGAAGAATACACAACAGAGAAAACAAATAAATAAAACAGCACCATAGATGTGGCCTGCGGTGTATCTAAGTTGCTACAAAAGGCAGCTGACTCAGCGTTGTGCTGAGGAAGTGATCCCTCAGCGCTGATTTTCAGTCAGTGCCTACGGTAACCCATTGTGTAGCAGAGTCTTCCTATTTATTAACCTGTGAGTTAATTCACTTTTTAATGTAGATCGGATTGTCATAGTAAACCATGAATTGTAGTTTCATACAATTAGGCCTTGGTTTGTTGATTGATAGTCGTACTTATGCCTAGGGCTGTACGGGCTTGTAGTAAGAAACTATAGTACTGTTACACTTGATTCGGGGCTAGGTGACGTAGAAATACAAGGAACTCGCATCAAAATTTCGCAGTAGAACAAATAGATTGGTAAATCTACAAATAGATAGAATATTGAGGGTTTTTCTTCCTAGTACAGAGAACGATAGACTCATTTAGTTTATACGTGATTATCAAACAATGTAAAATTCTCTTAATATGCCTAAAGCCAATGCTAAAGTAGATAAAATTAGGTAAAACGCATAAGTAAAATGTGCGGGGATTTCGTACAGTCGACAGCAGGTCGACCTTTAAAGTTGCCCTTAACGTAACTGATTAAAGTACACGTATTTGAAGATTGACGTGCTGTTGACTGTATAGATCATACAAACGCTGAAGTCCTATCACTGATTGTACGAAAAAGCTCAGAAACCAGTTTGGAATGAGTAACCTCATAGTTTGATCGTTAAGTAGGTCTTTTCTACGAACTTCCTTCCTCGTTCATAATTACGTAATGACATAGTTTTCGCATCCAAATTCCAATTCTAACGCTAGTTTTATGCATATTAACTATGAGTTTCATAATAATACTAATAAATTCAAATGCTGATATTTGCAATCATCATGATTCATATAAAAAGTGGCATATTGTAAGTGTTTTCGAAACAAGAAGTAGAAAGATGCTAGGGCACTTGGTACGTCATGATATTTCCACAAAGAACGTCATGGAGCAAAATAGAGGCAGAGGAAGGCTACCCGGAAGCTATGTTTACCAAATCTAATATTTAAAAATCTGGTGTCACAGTGTTTGTTATCAAACTCCTCCGAAACGGCTACATCGATTTTTTATGATTTTTTTTGTGTATATTTGGTCGTAGGCTAATTAATAATACGGCAAAACAACGTTTGCTGGGTCAGCCAGTAAACAATAATAACTTCCACACAACACACATGTTCTGGTCCTAAACTAGGATACCCTACGTTATGGTAACCAGACAAGGACATCACAAACATGGAAGTACAACTAGACTGAGGCCATTTATACAAGTATACGATGCCACCAGTGGGAATCGAACCCACGCCCTACGGCATGGTAATTAGAAGTGATACCGCTAGACCAACTAGGCAGTCCAAATTAAACGACATGATTAACGAGGAGGTGGATGTTGCAACGTTCCAAGCGGTAAAGGAACTAGCCTGTGATCTGGACACGTGGAGATTATTTTTTTAAGAGAAAAAATAGGAGAAATCCAAACGGTTTAGATACTTTAGCGTAGCCCATACTCTCTCTCTCTCTGAAAGATGCTTCCTGCAATGGGACGTATATGCGTCCCAATATTAATATGTATTAATGCTATAGCAGAACCAAAGGAAGTAGGCGTGCCTTGAGGGAGGTTTATGTCCAGCAGTGGTCGAGCACGATCTGATTGACTGAATGAATAAATATAATAAATAGTGGGCTGCATTATTATATTCATTCTTTTACAATAATTCTATGCATAAGAATATGCGAGCAACAGTGAAAACCAGCCTTTATTAATCACATTTACTACCCCCCGTCTCCAGGCAACGAGGTCCCCAACCAGCCGCCGAGCCTGACGCCCTCGCGGGAGCCAGCGCGGCCGCCGCCCCCGCCCTCGCCGTCGCAGCCGCCCGCCCTGCCGTCCCGGCCGCCGCCGCCGCCGCCCACGCTGCCGCCGCTGGTCCCCGACGAGCCTTCGACCAGGCCCCCTTCCAGCTTCAGGCCCCCTGTGGAGCTGAGCACGTCGCCGCGGCCTGTTATCCTGAATAGGTATGGAAACTCTATTCGCTGTTTACATTCTAGCATTTTTTTTGTTTGATAAAAACTAGTATACTTTTCATACCCTTTGCTGGGTAATGAAATAACGCATTTTTTCATGTTTATCACTTTTCGATCTGATTTTGTTTATACTTTATTTATGCTTGTTATAACTAGCTCTATATTCTTTGGTTTTATTTTTTTATTTCATTCGTTTTTAAATCATGGTTCGGTGATCATTCGAAGTGTCTCTACACATCCAGGCTGGAAGGTATTTCATTATTGCATGTCACCGCTCGATCTAGTGCAAGATGATCAAAAATGTACTGAACCTGATAATACAATAACAAACTTACTCTTAGTAAGTTCTAAGTTCTTGTTCGAAGCTTACGTATCAGGAAATGCATTCCTACATGTGACATTCAACGTGGTCCATTCACGTAGGTAAAGGAGCGCTGCGATGAATTCAAATGTCGACACAAAATGTAGAATGATTCAGGTTGCTTAGGTGTGTGGTTTATTTTATCTGTCTGTCCAAATTCGGCCCACATTGATAATCATCTATAGTGTCAGGGGGAATACTAATAGATAAGAATTTAATACGCACCTTATAAAACTAAGTTGTATTTTATTGCACACATAAATGAGATTATATAAAACACAGTTAATAAAAAAGTGTATACGGTGAACTTACTAGCCACACCAAGAGAAAGTAAATTCGAAAGATCGATTAGCAGAACTTAATTGTGTGGGAAATCAGTTTAAGTTATATCTTCTATGTTTTTTACAAGCCGAAACCTCGTCCACTTTCCATAATTGAGTAATTTTGTTATAATGTCACTAGGCAAGGTGCATGATTGAATTTACTTGCGAAACTTCTAAATTACCCCACTTAACGAAATTTCCAATTGGGCAACTCAATGACTGGTGAGTCTGGTGACCCATAGGTCAAAATACCTAAGCATTGAGCCTCGCGGTAGAGTTGCAGTGTTACATCGAAAGATAGGATATCAAGCGAACGAGGAACCGTGCTTCTATATAGAGCAGAGGCCTGGACACTCACTCAAAATATGTCTAAAAGTGTAGAAGTTTGAGATGTGGATGTATCGCCGGATGCTTCGACTGTCCAGTTCAGACTTCAAAGAGTCCGCTATTCTACCGTTCTTTATAAAATGAAAATAAATGAAAGCAGCAAACAAGAAACGCACAAACTTTATTATGCTTTATTTTTGGACTTTATATGTCTGTTATTTTGTATGCGTCTCCTTCAATTCGATCAATCATACAAGGCAATATTCCAGGAAGAAGGATTCCCGGGAGCCTAAATATATCATGGCTACACAACTTACGGCAGTGGTTTGAGCCACGTACCAGTACTTTCAGCCTCGAAAATCAAGTTAGCCGAACTGGTTGCCAACCTCCGATAGGAGACGGTACACGAAGAAGAAGAAGGATGCAAAACACAGGTGGCAGGAATTTTCCGTAAGAAAATCACTGGTTATGATCTAATGAATAATCAAATTAGATTCTCGGAAACGTCCGACTGATGACATAGATGTTAGATAAGCACATGAGTGAAACGGCCCGTGCCGAAAATCAGTGCTGTGGGCAAAACCGCAGCGTATACTGAGCTCGAGGCCATTTTACCGCTGCATAGACATACCCTGGGTCCCTTATTGTTTTGGGATTATTTTTGTTTTTTTTTTCATATTCAATTGTTTGTCCGTTTTAATCATTGTTAAATGTATGTCTTTGTGGTGTTAAATAAATGTTTTTCTTCTTCTTCTTCTTCTTAAACTAATTTTGATAATACTTTTGTGTAAGTTTCTCTAGCTTTACTCGTGATTTGTGGAGTACCAAAAAAAGATAAGTACCTATATCTTCAATTAAGTTCTATCTCCTGTGCCTAGCGTAATGCAGGTAGTCATTACTGGCCTGTGCCAAATCCGTTCAGCCATCTATGCTTGATTACGTGACAAACAATCAAAAAAATGCAATAAGCAATATAAGTGGCAAACGAAAGCGTTACCTGAGAAATTGGCGGGAAACTAATAAAATATTCATATTGTATCATTAGCTATACATACCAATACATCTTAAACAAAAATGACAAAAAATAACATCACAAAAATAAAATTTGTCTAAATTGTGTTATTTACATTCTAGACAATTAAATAAAATTTAAATTCATCATATTGAACCACATTGAACAATAGTTACTATGATATTGCCCTCTATTTACATTCAAATCATTTATCGGCAACTAGGTAGTCTTCTTATAGTGTTCGCAAAATTTAAACTGGCAAAATCCATTTATCTACGCAATTAATATAAATAATCAGCCAACAAGTATCAAAATATAGCAAGTATCAAGCCCATAAATAAAGTTGAATGAAAAAACCGGTCAAGTGCGAGTCGGACTCGCGCACGAAGGGTTCCGTACCATTATCTATACAACTTAGACACAAAGATCTAGAGAAAACGGCAAAAAATCACTTTTGTTGTATGGAAGCCCCCCTTAAATATTTATTTTATTCTCTTTTTAGTATGAGTTGTTATAGCGGCAACAGAAATACAACTGCCTAGCTATCACGGTTCATGAGATACAGCCTGGTGAGAGACAGCCAGACAGAAAGACGAACAGTGAAGTCAAATAATAGGGTCCCGTTTGGCACCCTTCGAATACGGAAACCTATAAACTACATACGAGTAGGAACGAACTTCAGTAGGGCTTAAACTACGAAAGGGACGACGGACTTTGGCCATTTTGAACTCGACATTTCCACCGTGATGCGCATCGGTCCTAATCAGTTCTCAGAATCATCATATTGTTCCATAGCCATAGGCATTGAAATTCTTACTGTTCGAGCGAGCGAGAGATACCGTATTTTCCAATTAGCTATAGCTGCGTATTAATTTCATATGAATGTTTAATGAGAGCGTTGGTAGCCTAGTGGGTAGAACATCGGACTCGGAAGCGAGAGACCCAGGTTCGATCCCCAGTGCGGGCATGTTTTCTAAGTTATATACATTTGTGAAGTTATAGTAGCAATACCACACACTAACGGTGAAGGAAAACATCGTGAGGAAACCTAAGTGTCTGAGCTATTCACATACCTCAGCGCTTGAAATGGTGGGCACGCGTGGTGATTAAGCCCATACTCTCTCCCTGAGAGAAGGCCTGTGCCCTACAGTGGGACGCATATAGGCTGATTATGCTTATGCTTTAATGGTCTCATGCTCGCATTCTTGAGGATGCATTATGCAACTAACGAGAGCGATTGCAAAGCGACAAAGAAGTACCTTTCAAAGAGGCGGTAATCGATACTAACCTGAAGCAATTACCCGAACCCGGTAAGCGTGCGTACAATTTATGAATGTTGATGAAGTGAAAGGGATTTGTCAGGATAGTGGGTTACCCCTCCGGAATATAGGCGTGAGTTTATATAGGTATAGGACTCTACAATGTACATACATACGCTATACGTGACTATTTGCTATAAACTACAATGTACCTTCTATTTTGTTATTAGATGTCGATGGTTTTCCTAAAACCCATTAAATAAATACGTATAGAATTAAATTTGCAAGTTTGTATATTTGTCACACAATTATGTACGTATCTAAAATGTGCAATACCATTATTAAGATATTTTTAAAAAAACTGTTAAACAACCGTGGGTATTTATTCACTGTGGCAACGAAGGAGGATCACGTTGTTTTTATTTATCTTGAATTAAACCAGTTGAAATAATGTCGACAGTCAAGATAATGGCTAGTAAGCTACACAATCAATAAGTAAGACCATGAACTGCTTTTATTTCAAAGAAGCCAGCAATATTGTAGCCATTTCTTTTATGTAGAGCGTGTAAAGTCGACAAAACATCAATCATTCAGTTCTAAGTTTGCCACATCACAATGCAACACTAAAAGCAGTTGAATCTTTAGTGGCTATTAATACCATTCTGGTTCTTTCAAATCGAATAACCTTTCGGTAATGAGATCCAAACACCTCGCAAAACAAACAAAAAACATGGAACTGGTTTGTAGTGGGGGTGGCCGCGATAGCTCAGTTTATAGATAAATTCAGTATTCCTTCAATAGGTTCAATAATTATTACAACTAAGCTGAGGCTGTGGGTCGCTCGTAGCCCCGGCTGCCTGAGTGATCTAAAAACAATCACGGAGGGTAAGCAACACAGGGCGCGTTCAGTGCATGGATGGGTCGCCGTCTATTCCTAACGCTAGTGGCATTTTTCCGAGCGGTTCCGTGCTTCGCAAGGCACGTTAAGCTGTTGGTGCCGGCTGCCGTCGATAGATGGCAGTCGTTAAGCCAAGTCAGAGGCCTTAGGGCGGCTTGACAACTTCTGACAGTAGACGAGCCACTAGTCTACAAGCCTCCACCAATCCGGACTTGGCCCCCGTGGTGGAGTATGGCCTATACCTTCCTCAGGGAAGAGATCCGTGCCCCTCGGTGGGGACATAATGGGTTGATGATGATGAGGCTGTGGGTCCTAGTAAGTAAGTACCATAATTACTTGAGAAAAGTCCTTGTAAAATTTTGCAGACAAAATTGGATGATATGAGATTCTTAAACAAAGTTCTTACGTCTTCGTCGATACACCTGAGGTGTGGCTTACGAGTCGAATCACGGGTATTTAATGGAGTTAATACCTAATAAATAATCGCAGTTAAACGTAAAACTGTGTATGAGAATGGCGAGTCATTGAAAAACACGTGAAGTGTTCTCACCATTTCTAGCCTTTTCTGGATACACCTAGCACTTACCTACTGGTGACCTCCTATCCAAACTAATAGGATAAAAATTGTGGGTCTACTATTCGCGATCTTATTCTTTGACGAACTTTCCAACAAGAAACTAAGTACAAAGCCCTTACCTGGCTAACAATTAGTTTTTAAGCTTTTTGTCTCAATTGTCTTTATCCAACTGCAAACCCTGAATCCAATAAGGACATTAGCAAAATTAAGCATGTCTTTCATTCATGCATAAAACATGCAAGTAATTGCTTCTCACAGCTGCAACAATGCTATTATTGCCGGTCCCTTCAATGAACCACCGTTCTCACAACGCACTCGGCGATTGCAGCTAGATATTATTGTCATGCTATGCCTGGTTGTCTATTTACTAGCTTGGCTAGCAATATGGTTGGGAATCGGCTCATTTTCGTAACAAATGGCGGTGTAGTTTCGCCACTGGGCTCTCGTCGAATCGTTCACATGACAAGTCGATGTAGACAAAAAAACGGCCTTCAAATTACATTTTAACACTAGGTGGCGCTGACGGTATTCCTTACCGCGGTGTCCATATTGCTGTGAAGATGGAAACTGATGATACTTAGATCTCGACCAATGTATATGAAATCACCTTTGCGCCTCAGCTTGAGAAGTTCTGTAAAACTAAATAAGTATACCTATGTTTTAATTTATTTTCCAAGCGAGGCCCTTGTTAAACCTTACACAAACAGCTTATAAATAAAATAGAATAATCTAGATTTAATTCTTCGGCGCATCTTTCGGCATTGAATTTCGCTCTTAAATTGAATTTTTATCCGTTTCAGCGCCTTAAAACTATCGCTAAAATGCGTATGAGGACACTGGGCACCAATTTTTTATACCAGTTTTTTTAGGGTTGCGTAGTCGAAAGTTTCCTAAATATTAAGATAATGCGAAAAATTTTGTCTGTGTAGGGCGCGCTCCACACTCCCCCCCTCTCTCTCGGCGTGAAAAAATTCAGGGCACATAATATATAATGAACTTAAAAGAAAAAATATCACGGCTAAGTAGGCTTCACAAGTTAACGAGTTAGTTAGTTGAAAATTAGTTTGACGAAGTTGCTTGTTCTGCAAAGAAGGTAAAAACCCCTCCTTCTACGGAACCCTGCGTTGCGCGTGGCCCGACGTGGCGTTTTTACTCTATATCTTGGAAGCCGTCTCATTAACGTCTGAGATACATAAAAGTTTAAGCAGTAGCGTCAGTAACTTACTGACCGATGTGGCGTCCATTGAACTCGGTTTTATAGGACATCACGTACCTACATAATGCCTAGCAAGGGTCGGTACATAACTGCTTTGCCCTTATTAACACTTGGCACTGTGAGTATTTCTCAGAAAAGAGTTCTCAGTAAAATAAGTAATTTAGGACATAATAAACTTGCCAGAAACGCGGTTAAAGAATGTGTAAAGCACACTTTGTCCAAAAAGAGCTACGAGTACTATAACAATAAAGATTACATAGATAACAAAGATGTCTGGTATTAAAGCCAGTTGAAAGCATGAATTCTAGGTTTTAGAATAATAATTTAAACTCCTTTTTTGTCTCCGTTAACTTATAACGCTCATTAAGTCGCAGTTTCTTTTAAAGTAGCACTTGAACAAAAACATTTTCAAGTATCAAAAATTGTATTGGGTAAATTCCGTGTGGCGCCGGATTAAGAATAGCGTCACTCCATTTCATTCCGTGGATATCGTAGAAGGCGACTAAGGAAATAAATTACCAGGAGACGGGCAGCGGCGTCTTCTTGAGATTCCAACTGCATACTGCGATCGCCAATCCGCCTGCCAAGCGTGGCGATTATGGCAAAACCCCTCATGGTTATGGAAACCACGAGGGAGGCCTGTGCCCTGCAGTGGGCGTCAAGTGGCTTATGATGAACTTAAAAAACAATTTTTATCAAGTCAATTATCAACAAGGTCAAGTCCTTGAAATATATCGACCTACACTCGTGACTTCCTAACAAGGCTCGGATTACGTTGACATTTCCTGGGTCATCGACTCGATAACGTCTTTGTCACAAAGTGCAACAGTAGATAGATAGATAAATCGTTTATTTGTGCTTTGAGACACACACATAAAGCATTAGGTACATAAGCGATCCCTCAGCCTTTACTCGTCCTCAGCTGGACGTACGCCTCCCCCAAGGCACGCCACTTCTTTCTGTCCTCGGCTTCAGATCGTCGGTCCAGCTTACTGGTGAGCGTCCTACGCTGCGTTTAGCAGTAGGTTGTCTCCATCATCATCATCATCGGCCCACTTCTGCCCACTGCTGGGTATAGGCCTTTTCCCCATCACGCCATCTTTCGCGGTCTCTCGCCATTCGCATCCACGGGCTCCCGCCGACCTGGTCACATCGTCCGGCCATCGGGCTGTTGGTCTACCGACCGCCACTCCGTTACTGCCCTGGTCCACCTGCCGTAATACTTTTTTAAAATGTTTTATTCAGAATAATACTGCTTTTTAACATGAGGCAGTGCTTTTTTTTCGTGATTTGGACGTGTCATACAAACTTTCAAAGGAATTTTGAAGTAAGAGATTCAAATTCCTTTGAAAGTTGGTCTGACACGCTTGAAAACACTAACGGTTTTATAAATACTCATAAAGGTTTATCTATTCCCTTTATTTATTTTTGATACGAGCTATGGAAAGGGCTATGCTCGGAATTTCTCTACGAGATCGAATCAGAAATGATGAGATTCGTAGACGAACGAAAGTCGTCGACATAGCCCAGCGGATTAGTAAGTTGAAGTGGCAGTGGGCGGGGCACATAGCACGCAGAACTGATGGCCGATGGGGCCGAAAAGTTCTCGAATGGAGACCACATATCGGCAAGCGCAGCGTAGGACGACCAGCCACAAGATGGACAGATGACCTCATCCAAGTGGCAGCAAGACGCTGGATGCAGGCCGCTTCCAACCGGTCTTTTTGGAAATCCATGGAGGAGGCCTATGTCCAGCAGTGGATTCTTGTGGCTGAATGATGATGATGATGATTTTTGATACATGGTGTAACATAATCCTCAAATTTATCCAAAAATGGGGCTTCTAGGAACAACTTTTACTTTGTGGAAACTTCAAAATCATGAAAACGTTATGAACTGTCCACATAACTGTCACAAAAAGTTACCATTAAAATTGTATGGACCAACTGACATTCTTTTCGTCGTTTTAAAGTTTTTCCCATAATAAATTTAGTTCATATTAACGATTATAATCCCAATATTCGGACCCATTTACGTATCTATGAGTGTATAGGATTTTTAACACCCTTTACCCTAAAAGAATAAACAGTTTGAAACCGGTTTAAATTGTTGGGCGATTCGTCATAAACGTTTGTACGTCGTTAACCTCATTATGCTAGAGCCCTCAGATGAACTGTGAAGAAAATGATATGGGCAGGAGGCATCGACTTGTGTTCAAATAAATTTAATATTACCTACATTTGTGAAACGATGCCACCTACATTTCTCCGGGCCCTGCACGCTGTCTTACCATCGGGTACTGACATAATAACAGCGCTGAGGTGGTCGCCCACTCCAGCACATGCTGAGTCAGAACCTTCTCACATTTGCGACACCCACAATTCTCTGTTGTTGTTGTCGTGTACATTACTTGTTTCATGTGTATATTGTCTTTTCTTTCTAATATTATCTATCAAATATTCTCTTTTCTTCCCCCTAAATGCTGAGGTCAAATGTTAGGACATACAATAGCATTGGGGAACTTATCTTAAAATTTAGCACACTCTAGGTTTAATTTCTATGGTTGAAATTCGTCCGTGAAAGCCGATAAACTGATAAGATATTAATGTTGTTAGTTTTAATTAACTTAGTTCTAATAAGTCAAAAGTTACCTCTCTCTGAGGCCTTTGTTTTCTGTATTTATTTTCTCTTTCTCCAATTCGTGGTAAGCGTTGCTGGTTGTACAATTACTTAAAATACTCAATTGTTAACTAAGTTGCTGTTACCACTCATTGAATAATTCTTTGTTTACCCAAATAAAATAAACTTAGATGGGAGTGACAAATGTTTTAACGTAGAAAAACTGAAAAAGACTAAAACCAATTTTTTTTTCGGGGTTTAAAGGCCCCGAAACGTGTGAAAAACCAAGTTCTACATTTTTTTTTATTTCGTTTTTCATTGAAGTCTAAAATTTTTCTAATAAAGTAAAATCGCTTCGCGAAGAGATCGCTTTTAGAGACCGCCGATAAGACCGCCAGTTGTATACTGTGTAACTTAGATATTTAAGATTTTCATGTATCTTTATAATGTATGGTGTGCATTAAAGAGTATTAATCTAATCTAATCTAAAATCGTAAAAAAATATTTTGCGATAAACTCAAATATTGATAAATGCTTCAAACATTGTAAGGCGTTTCCTGCACGATGCGAAGTCATAGCTTGAGTCCGATTTGTTTGTAACGTTTTTGTACCTCGTCACCACCACTTTTCCATAGGTTATACGAATTTAGATGAAAAGCATTACACCACGTACTAAAATTATTATTTATCTTTTAAAACGGCTTCTACAATGATATTATTAAAAAACTTTAAGTTCTCCATTAATTTCGAGGCTTCCGTGTAACTTATCCCAACCTTGTTCACCTCCAGATTTGGAGACGACGGCGAACTGATGATGGGGAGCCCGTCATTGATGCCTCAACCGGGTCGGCCCGTGATGACGCCGTCATCGCGGCCCGCCGAGCCCAATCCCGTCTACACTATGCGACCCATACTTACCAGGTAAATGGTGGAGTAAAGCAGCTTGACCTAAATCTAGGACTGCCTCGTTGGTCTAGCCGTTAAGGCGCTTAACTACCAAAAGAGAAGTCGTGGGTTAGATTCCCACTGGATGCCGCCATACATCTGTATAAATGGCCTCAGTCGGGGTGTATTTCCATGTTTGTGATGTCTTGTTTCGGACCAGGTGATTGTGTTATTTGGACTTTATTTATTTATTTATCTTATATTAACCCGGAGCGACTCTGTCAACTGGTGGGAACTAGCCACATGTTTTTTTAGGGTTTTTTTAGCGTACCTACCCAAAGAATGCCAATTACTATTAAAAAAAAAGCAACTGGCTACTCATAGCACAGGGTATCCAGCTTGGGAGCCTGAATTCACTCATCAAACTAATTTATTCAAATAAATTATTTTCATTTAATTTCAAAAACTACGTCTGTCTATCTGTAAAGGTATTTTTCTCTTGAACCATAGTTGAAATTGAAATCAGATCAATTGATTGATTCCAGTTGACATTTTCAATAGCTACCTACTACGCTTACAGAATATGTGTCCGCAATAATCCATATTACGGCGGATCAAAAAACATATAAAAAAAATAGATCTAAAATAATCGCGATTAGACCCTTTTTATATATAACTATGTAAAAGATTCAATAATTCCAGTGAGCGTAACCTATTATCATGCAACCACCTATTATCTACAGCGTTTTTATTTCCATTGGCGTGCCCGTACTGATTGACAGAATCGGCACACACGTTTACTACAACCCGGTCACATTATCTCGAGACCTCGCTGGAATGCGAACCTCCCGCCCCGCTCTCCTTTCACCTCCCCGCAGTTCGCCACGGCGCGTCAGTACGATTAGCTTAGCTTATCTTATTGTTTATAATAATATCCTACTAGAAGATGCTTGTTTTGCGCATCATATCGGAGCGCCGACGCGACGTGAAGTCATCGACGCCAGGGACGCCAGGTCTCGAGATAATGTGACCGGGTTCACCGATTAGGACTAGCGTCGCCGCTATCATAACGGTCTCCTTTCCTTAGGCACTAAACAGGTGCTTAACCTAGCATGTACCGTAGCTCGGCCACTACCGTTCTGCCTGGCCGCCAAGTCGGAAAATTAGGTTTATGGCTCGAAAATTATAATCACGTAACAGATCATTTGGGCACAGATACTGCGATGTCTGGGAATACGACTTTACCGCGATACGATGTTAAAGTACAGAGCTACTAAGACAACTGTAAAAGGTGTGTAACATAATGTGTAGCAAATACACTTAGCTGCCCGAAAACTAACGTTTTCTGCTTAGAAGACGCTAGTTTTACTTATACTTTACTACCGTATAAGGAAAAAAAAAAACAATTAAGCAACAGTCGGTCTAAAAACTTGATAACTTACAAACGGATCTCGGAACCTAAAAATGATTTTCCTACACCCATAATATTTTCCCATAACCCATAACGTTCAATTTAACGATTCCCTACACGATGGGCTAGACGAGAAACAACCTCCCTAATTTAGGAGTATGGGAGGTCCTACCCTAAAAATAAAAAAATGTATAGTCTTATTTATAAAATTCGATTCGACTAAAACACTCTTATGACAAAGTTAAAGCCGGTTTGTGAGAGGAGTTCCCGTGATAAGCCGGCTCTAACTCCCCTTTAAGAGTGTTTTAGCGAAATCGACTTTTTATAAGGTCGAAAAAATTCTATTTTACCGTTTTGTCGGCGCAATTAATATATATACATCTTAGTCGTGATCGAATCAGGAAGAATCCGAGAAGCAGCCGCAGGCGAACCCGAGCTACTGATATAGCTCGAAGAATTGCTCAGTTGAAGTGGCAGTGGGCGGGCCCCGGGCGGGGCACATAGCTCGGAGAACTGATGGCCGTTGGGGCGAAAAAGTTCTGACCTGGCGACCGCGGACCGGACGACGCAGCGTGGGCAGGCCCCCCACCAGATGGTCTGACGATGGGGCCTAGATTCTGTTAATGCATTGTAGTATCATGACAACTGCATGAACATGGCGATTTCATTTCATGGCTGCTTTAAGTCTACGCGGGCACGCGTATCAAACCTTCTAGGCGTCAATGGTATGAAAAAACACATCACGTGACCCGACAGTGTATCTGTCATTATCAGTGGTCGGAGTAGGTATATTGAATTAAGGTCACTGACATCAAACGTATATGTTAATATGGATACGCCTCCGAGTTTCCGGATTATTATGATAAAAATACCGAAACATCGAAATTATTACATGAAACTAGTTAAAAATGTATCAATACTCTCAACGCTATGCTGCTAGTGGCGTAGATGACCAGAATTTAATAGTAAAAAATGACTGGTCAAAAAAAAAATCAAAATGTAGAACTTGTAACCGATGAGGATTAAAAATAATTATTTTTAATAAAACTGTAATAATGATTATTTGTATTAACAATAAACAATTTTGTTTGCTTACATATGGTTTTTTATTTTATTACTCTATTTACCAAATTTTTGGAAACTCCGGTACATTCCGGAAGAAATGCATGTCCATGTTATGATATCATGACGCAAGTATCTAAAATCAATATACCTACTCCGACCACTGGTCATTATACTACAATACACTAACAGAATCGGGGCCCTGGTTACGGTGGGAGAGAGTCGCTGGATACGGGCGGCACAAGACCGGGAAGCTTGGAAAACCATGAGGGAGGCCTATGTCCTGCAGTGGGCGTCAAATGGCTGATGATGATGATGATGACATATCTAAGTTAATTTCAGTTTTCTTGTACTAACCGTTTTTGGGCTAAGCCGCTGACAAACAGACAGACGGGCCGACAACAGGGCGAAACCATAGGGGATTCCTTGTTGACTGACGAACCCCTAAAACGTTCTTCCAGACCATCAACGGCATCGTTGGTCTAGCGGTATCACGTATGATTATCATGCCGGAGGTCGTGGGTTCGATTCCTTCTGGGGGGCGCCGTACATTTATGCAAATGGCCTCAGTCTGGGTGTATTTCCACGTTTGTGATGTCCTTGCCTGGTTACCATAGCACAGGGTATCCTAGTTTGGGAACAGGACAAGTGATTGTGTTGTGTCAAAGTTATTTATTTATATTTTTTTATTATCATTCGATATTAGTTAATTTGGTGTCTAAAGATTACATTACACCGAGTAATCGAGCTCAATGCAACTCTATAATCGAACGGGACGATTATATATAATTAGATGACCTAATCTACGTATTTATCTAGGCATACCAGTAATGATATCATACATACTTTGAAGGAAATAGCCACATAAAATTTTATTATGTATGAAATACAAATGTAGTAGTGTAATGTACTTGATTTATAATCACACTGTTGTGTACTCAGTACATTCATACATACAGAAACTCACGCCAGCATCCCGGTAGGGTGGGCAATGACCAGGGTTTGGAAAATGCCACGATCCTGACCATCTCCATCACAATTAAATTTCTTCCGCCATCTGTTAACTTGATCTACGAGATTCTAGAGTCTAGTTTAAAATAGAGGTATTACATCACACGAGCCACTTTCCTACAAAAATATTTGTAGAAAAGTGACCCGATATTGTAAAAAGAACAATAATAATAACTTCCACACAACGCAATCACTTGCCCTGGTCCCAAAGTAGGTACCCTGCGGTAACCAGGCAAGGACATCACAGGCATGGAGATACACCCAGATTAAGGCCTTTTGTACAATTTAAGTACACCGGCCTTAAGTGGGACTCGTATCCGCGACATCTGTTGTGGCAGTCAAGCTCGTGTTAACGCTAGACCAACGAGACAATCCATTATCTGCTTACGAACGCCATGTAATCGTCACAACGTAATTTTCCTGTAATTTATTTACGACGTATGTATCATCCACCTGACACACCATTAACTCTCCGTAACATTAACAGGCATAACTGATCAGTGGTTCATGGTATACCTCAAAATTCCATCGGTCTATCAGTACTAATCAATTTATTTTTCCCGCTTCAACAATTATTATAAGCAGCGGAATTACTTGTAGCCTCTGAATTAAACATTTTTCTTATAATGCGTCAATATAAAAGTTATAAGTATGTACCCATCTAGGTACAAACTTGTTGTACCTATGGGCTGGCAAAGAAACCGGTCAAGAACGAGTCATTTCAGTGATTCATGGAATAATTAGATTCAAGCATCTGTCAAATTGTCAGAAGATACCTAGTACTAAAACTGGAAATTGGGGGACAGGAAGTGTTAACCTAATATCCACAAAACTGTGCATACGTACCTACACAAGCTCACCCCAGTATCCCGAAAGGGTAGATAGAGACCAAGGTAACAGTACATAAATAGTTAAACCTATGATAGAGCCGCTGCAACAGTATCAGTATGCTCGTCTTTATAACACGGACCTACATCTTATTATCATACGTCCGGCCGTCCGTATACCTAAATGCGATGCAGGTTAATTATTACAATAATATGAACGATTAGGTACCGTTTTACTTAAATTAGTAAGTAAACAGGCAAATACAGTATTTAAAAGCATACGTATGTTACCTGGTTGCCATGTCAGTTCAGTCGTCATTTCGCCAAACTCCGTCTAAAGTTCTCAATTTCGATCAGTAAGTAGTTATTATAGGTATACCTAATCAACAACCTTTTCCGGCGGACCTTACTCAAATATACGTGCATTGTGTATTACCGAAATTCAGGTGTTAGAGAAGTGACCAACTTACCAAGCTAAACATCGATCATTCGCCGTTTCCAAAGCCAAACTGAACAACGAACAGAGCCAAGCACAGAGCGAAACAACACGATCAACCTACAGAAAGATCTAGTAAATGCATGGAAGTAGTATGTACTAGTACATACTAGTACATACTACTTCCATGAGTAAATGCTCGCCATACTCATAATGTATCTTCTAAGATGTCAGACGGAGGAAAAATGACAAAATCGCTCGGCTCCGCAAAAAGCTCGAAGCAAAACTCTCTTTTCGCTAGAATGCTCGCTAAAACGCTCGCGATTATTTTATGATCTTTTACCCGTAATGAACATTCTTTAGAATGATCAATACAACTGAATGCTCTATGTGAAAATCTATCAGCAGCTTTCGACTTGCATGAACTCCCTGAACCAAAGAAACCTAAGAAACTTCGAAATCACAAAAATAACTAAAAAAAATTCAGCTACACCTGACATAATAGTAGATTATGCATTAAGGGGATAAAGCAGTGTATTATATATATATATATATATATAACACCTGCTCGTCCATGGCATATTATGTGTCATGCAAACTCAACTTAAAGCAAGTCATTTGTGTCCTATGGTCTAGCCGGGTCATTATAAATGTACTGAATTTCATAATCCCCTAGGGAATTATGACATTTGAATTTGGAATGCAATCAACATTGAATATACGAGCTCCTTGCTATCCATGACCAAACGTCAAAATTAGAATATAAACTTTTCATAGAGCCCTACACCAAGAAGAATTTATTCAAAATTAGAATGAAAACTTTTCATAGAGCCCTAAATCAAGGAGAATTCTTTTTAATTGTATTATGTTTTATTGCCTCGCAGTGTTTATATAAAGTAGAGTATGCATTTTGGGGATAAAGCAGTGTATTTGTCTCGGCCGTTTTTGAACCCCTCGGCCTCGGGATTCTAGCTTCGCTTCGCTCGTTAACCCTAGGATCCCTCGTCCTTGGGGTTCAAAATATCGCCCGAGACATAATACACTGCTTTATCCGCTTAATGCATAATCTACTATTATAGAGCAGCTAATATTCTTTTGGGTTTTAAAAGTTTTCCCCCTATGACAAGCTGTTAGTAAACATTTTTACGGATGTAATGAAGATTTTGTTATACACTGACCAGACCAGACTATGTAGGTAGAGCTGCAAGTATTTGACCCAAATGGACGGATTTTTAAGGTGTTCACAATGAATTATTGTATTATCAGACTGACAGCGTGTATTTTTTTAAATAATCGTAAACTGAGAAACTCCTTTGTCAATTTTAAGGTGTGTGTGATCACCATAGGATCACCATAGAATACAGGGCACCGAACGTGATTTTGAAAAAAATATTGTCTCGTTGTTTTCAACTATCTCGAACCTGCCGACAAATTGCTCCTTTTAGGCTTTTAGGAAAAGATAATGTGTCAAACTATTAGTATACCTTAGACTATTATTACTATTACATAGATTCTTGTTACTCACTGACTAGACCAGACTTCATCGAACTGTATTTGATCCAACTCAATATGTAGCAAAGTCAAAGACAAAGTCAAAATTTTTTATTCAATATTAAAACATCCGGAAATATGTTTACTTAATGAATGTCAAAGCTGTTAGTTTCACAATTAATAGATTATGAGGAGAAGATGCTAACAAAGAAACTCCACACTTATTCACACCATCCACATTTATAGCAGCCGACGTGCTCCTGCCTATCATCTAGCAACGCAGCCCTTATTTCAACAACAGCTTTTCTCCTTCCAGACCAACCCAAATAAGCTGGATGGGCTCGCCGTCCGACGCGATGCCGACGCGGTTTCCGCTGCGGCCCAACGACATGCCGCCGCCGTACACCACCGCCATCACGCTCATCGACCAGATCGGCTACAAGATCATCCGAACCACTGAGCTGGTCACCGACATCTTGAGGAACACGGTCAGAGCCGTCGTCGGCCGGTAGAATGGCAGTCAATCGCGTACTGTCGACAGCACCTCATTCACCGACAAAACCGAGTTGAGTGCACGCATGTAAACATTGATGTGCTGTCGCACCGTCACATTGGTGGACTGTATTCACCCCAGAATAGTCTACTGCCCACCCCAGGAGGTTACTGCATTGGGATTCGGTGTGATAGAGCATCGTTTCTCGGTGGCCAGTTATTTTCCAATGCTGGCCATGAGTAAAGTAGAAAGACAGCTATGCCTAACTCTGACAATTTGCAAAATAGTCCCATTCACATCAAAAAGTCGGATGACGTCATCTCCTTTTAGGCTGGCTGTTAACACTCGCCCGAGAGCCAGCGAGTTTATATTATTGAGTGAGTTCGACAGGACGATCCTATAGTGCCATAGTGGTTAATAATGTAATGATAAACTCTCGGGCTTTAGTGCGAGCGTGTACTGCCGCCAAAGTGCAAGATGTGGCCCTCTTGTTTATTCATTAGGCCCGTTTATTACCTATTGGAAAATGTTAAATATGATCTACAGTGATTGATTCCAGGACAAATGAAAAAATAGCACCCACGCTACAGCATTGGTCCTAACCTGTCACATGGAACAACACCCAGATAGAGTCATTTGTACAAATCAAAAGGGACCACCGTGGTTCCCTGAGGGAAGCGACCTATTTAGATAGATAGATAGATAGAGAACACTTTATTGCACAACCAGGTGAAAGATATTACAAATATTTATACTCCTGTCTCGATAATCACGCGTTACCGCTAGATCTAGGCTGATTAGCAAGGCAGCCTGAGTGGATCAAAAATGGTTGGACTGGTTGCAAATTTAAGAAAATGGTGTTCAACTTTCTTAAATCTTTCATACAAAACTTCATACATTTGGTACAAAATCCGGTGAGCGGTGGTAGCCCAGTGGGCAGAACATTGGACTCTGAAGCGAGAGACCCAGGTTCGATTCCCAGTGCGGGCATGTACCTATGACTGTTTTCGAAGTTATGTACATTTGTGAAGTTATAGTAGCAATACCACTCGCTAACTGTGAAGGAAAACATCGTAAGGAAACCTGAGTGTCCGAGGTGTTCACATACCTCAGCGCTTGAAATCGCCAATCCGCGATGGGCATGCGTGGTGATTAAGCCCATGCTCTCTCCATAAGAGAAGGTCTGCGCCCTACAGTGGGACGTATATAGGCTGCTTATCTATACAAAATCCAATTTAGGAATGGCCACTGAAGCGAATTTAAGAATAGGTGCATGTCGACCTCGATTTAATTTTTATGTGATTTGATTTGTGTGTATTTTTTATTTTTATGGCTGTCTTTCTACTGCAACATACTATCAATAGGTGCGATAAGTCTGGCGATGTAAAACTGGCTGACCAGTGTAAATATCGTTACACCGTGCTACGCTATAGGTTTTCGTAAACAATCATTATGGGAAATGGATCGTGTGAACGTAGCTTGTTGGCAGGAATGCTCTTTGTTCGCGATTTCTTAATTTTCGTGAAGAAACTTGCGAGTGAAATTGCTAGGAGTGTTTTATTGGAGTGTGAAATAAATTATAGCTTGGAAAATTGAGAGCAAATGAGTAAATTAAAATAGGAGGTCCCACCAGTACACTGTGTTTCATACAGGGTGTAACAAATATCCCTTCATAAATTAGAAAATTCTGTGTTTCATAGTAACAGGGTGTAACAAATATCCCTTCATAAATTCGAAAATTCTGTGTTTCATAGTAACAGGGTGTAACAAATATCGCTTCATAAATTCGAAAATTCTGTGTTTCATAGTAACAGGGTGTAACAAATATCCCTTCATAAATTCGAAAATTCTGTGTTTCATAGTAACAGTGTGTAACAAATATTCCTTCATAAATTCGAAAATTCCGCTTGGCAATCTGGACTACTTTTAGTGTGGGGAAAAGTTAACACAGCTGATATTTTTCCCCGTGGTAAAAGTTCGTCGTATTGATGATTAGATACCTCCATTTAAAAATGTGGGGAATTTGTTACATCTTTTAAAATGTTTTAATACAAGTACGAGTAGTTGGTAGTTACTTACACAATACTGACCTTGTCAGTTAGGTATTGCCCAGGTAACAATGACAAACATATCTTCGTAATAAAGAACATAAAATCGTATTTATGCTGCCTAGAATAATTTTAAAGCATTAAATTATTTATACCTACTTACTAGAACTTAGCTGTTTATGATGAAAAACTCATTTGAAATCTTGTAAATATTGATTTTTAGAAATACATGTAGCTTTTGTACAGACTTAAGATTTTTACATTGTATTTTAATTTAAGTCAAAAAGTTATGTTAAGTCAATAAAGTCTTTTTATACTAGTAATGTATTTTTTGTTTGATGGTAGGTATTTAGTAAACGGTAACGCCTGTAGTAATAGTCATAGCAGTGTTTGATTTGGTAGAATCTAGTCTTGTTGGTAAAAAGTCGACTCCACTAAAACACTCTTAAGACGAAGTTTAAGCTGGTTTATGACAGGAATTCCTGTTATAAACCGGCTATACCTCCATCTTAAGAATGTGTTAGTGGAATCGACTTTGTATAAATAAGACCGTTACATTTTCAATAGGTAGGTAGCATTATTGTTTTATGTTTTATACTTAGTATTTCTTGACGAAGCGATGCGTATGATGCGAATCGTGGTAGGCAAGGTAGTAAAAACCGGCCAAGTGCGATTTGGACTCGCGCAAGAACGGTTCCGTACCATTATCTAGGTATAAAACATTTGAATATTTCAAGCGTCTATCTGTTGCCGTTATTAATATCGAGCAAAAAACGGTAGAAAATTACGTTCGTTGTATGGGAGCCCCCGTCAAATATTTATTTTATTGCGTTTTTATTTATTGTTATAGCGGCAACAGAAATACATCATCTGTGAAAATTTCAACTGCCTAGCTATCACGGTTCATGAGATACAGCCTGGTGACAGACAGCCAGACAGACACACAGACAGACGGACAATGAAGTCTTAGTATTAGGGTCCCGTTTGGCACCCTTCAGGTACGGAACCCTAAAAAGTGTGTGATACTGAAATCCTCCGACCTATCACCGTATTACTTTACAATAGAATAAATAGTAACAGATCGAACTATGTTAGTTATTGTAATTAACCCCTTCATCTTTGTGATAAGATTCAATTTAGTTCATCATTAACGAAACAGTCAGATTCATTAAGATCACTTCCAGCATTAGGTAATTCGATCTTAATTCCATTTCATTAGGCCACAAACTAAAAGCGATGGCTCATTATCCTCGGCGGACTGTTAGAGTCACGTTGCGAATGGCGACAGACAATCACAAGAGGCAGTCTGATAAAAAATGCTGAGCCAATCAATTGCATTATCTACGTCAGGGTTTCTCAAACTTATGGCTCCACGTACACCTATTAAAGTTTCTAGATGACAGCGCCCCCTAAGCCTTTAATTAAAACAAATAAACACTGAGCAAACCGATGAGGCCAATTGTAGTTTTAGAATAGTGATACATATATGAATGAACTATAAGAAATTGTAGATATTGGAAGATTTGAAAATGGAAAATCTACCTTTCTTATAAATATAGTTCAGAAGATTTTAACATATCCGTACGACATCACATTATGTGAATCTTGTCGCGAACCCCCTACCGTGAATGACGAGCCCCGGGTTCGCGTACCCCATTTTGAGAAACCCTGATCTACGTTCTGTTATTTAACCGGAAACAGAAGATGCTTAGTGGATGTCATCAATTGATGCTACGCTACCTCTTACGCTGGCAAGTATAAAGACTCTGTGAGTGAGCCAAATTCGCTGATTAGTGGACTGGAGCAGTTACAGCAGAGTTACGCAAGTAACTTTCAAATTTACTAAGCCTGAAAGCGAAAGTGGTTCTGTTACCACGGGGCGGAACTAGATACATTCACTCAGGTAAGTATTACCGGATATCGTGTTTGTTGAACTAGTAACAACCAGTGATAGTTTTATTTAAGACATGACAACTGCACTTTGTGTTTACACCTGAGATTTCCGCAATTAGCCTCATAGTTGTGCCATTGTACGTAGCGAACGCTGAGGTATGTGAATATCTCAGATACAAGGGTTTCCTCACGATGTTTTCCTTCACGGTTAGTGAGTGGTATTTTAATCATTGGTACATGACAGGATTTCTTATCGATATCGTGGCGCGATAAAAGTGAACCACTTTCCTTGAAAACTAATTACTATTTAATAAGCCCTCCATTGTACTTACATTTTTTCTGGTACAATAAATAATAATAATACATAAACTCACGCCGACACCAGAGGGGTAGGCAGAGACCAGGGTTAGGTTTTTTTACTTTTTCACAAAATTTCAAAAATTGAACATTTGTAAACTTTTGCTTATGGGAAGGGATTAATTTTATCATCCAATCCAATCAGTCGGTCCCTCAATGCTGAGGATCGTGGCCGCTATGACGGGGATGAGTGTAGAGTGCTCTCCATCTGGATCTATCGTTAGCTGTGTGGACTGCCTGGTGAAACTTTGCTTCCCTGGTGATCTCGTCACTCCGTTTAGCGGGTAGTCTGCCTCGAGCTCTCCTCCCCTCCGCTTTGCCACCTCCACAATTTTATCATACTGAAGAAAAATATTTCAGGTTTAGGGTTATTTCAAAACCGCATCTCCACAGATGTTTTTGTTTTTCCCCATGCATACAAGTACAACGTACGGGGAAAAACACAAACATATCTGTGAGGAGAATGCATCAAGCACATACAAACTTGTTTAGTCTGGTTTATGTGTCATGGGATATACCCGACTTGGTATGTATGACTTTGACTAATATTGAATTTGAAATTATTTTATAGTTTGAGGCACAACTTCAGTATTGCTCCAGACTCAATCTACATATTTACTTTGTGACTGGCGACTTCTAAAATAATGAGATAAGCATTGTTTTGTTAACCTCTGACCTACTTTATCTATAAATAGGGCAACTTTATGTAATACAATGTAATATTAAAATCTCATACATTCATAAAGTTGAACTTTTGTAAGCACTGCACTAGTCACTATCCAGACATTAACTCCTCAACTGCCCTCGCGGAACGCAACGTATTGGTGGCCCATACTAAGTTGGACACAGATCTGTGTCGCGGCAGACGAGTGGTTAATAAAAGTTAAACCGTTAAACCAGTATATAAAACTACTCTTTAATTGCTTGACAATGCCCGTTGGATGGTGAAATTTGTATCTATGTTTTAGTTTAATTTAAGTTAAATAAATGAAGTTAAATATTTAAATTAAAAAATTGACATGTATCTCCGAAATTGATAGTTATTCAAACAACAAATGAATCAAACAGTAAACATTTTACACATAATATTATATTTCAATACACTCTTTTGTATAATCAGTTATGTTCCATTCAAGATATACACAAAACGCACAATGTAACATTCATAAATTTATATGTAAGTTATGTATGTTTTACACCTATAATATTTGTTGAGATTGTTCCCTTATTGTCTTACAACTTTGTTACAATAATGAGCAAAGTAATTTATCAAGTTTGACACCTAAATGCTTAGTTAGACTAAACACAAATAAATGTTTAATTAACATATCATTCATTACAACAAGAAGCAATAAAATATATTCGTTATCACATCCATAATACACAGCTAAATTCATACAATGTGTTTTCATAACATGTTTATTCAATTATCAACTCGGTGACGTCCTTCTTAGTGACCATAGCCACCAAGCTACCACTGGCCGGTCGATCCTCCTTGTTGATCCATTTCTCAAACAGATTGGCCACATCACTCAACTTGGTCCAAGAGCTGAAATCAGCCTTTGGCATCCATTTCCTGTTCATCTCAGTGTCTAATGTGACAGGCATAATTGCAACAGCCAAAGAACCTTCGGGCAGGCCCGAGTCCTTAGCCCCAAGAGACTTTGTCAGCTGGTGCACAGCGGCTTTTGCTAGTCCGTAGCCAATCATGCCAGGGGTGGGTTCCAAAGCAGCCTTTGCCCCAGTCAGGGCTAGAAGTCCTCCAGGGCTCAGGTACTTAGCGGCCAGCGTGGCAGCGATTGTCGAGGACCACACGGATTGGCGCCACATGAGGTCGGCTTGCTTGCTGAGGTCCCGCGCGGCGTTCCCACCAGCCCAGCCGCCGGCAACGCAAATCACCGCGTTCAGTTTCTGACCTTCCAGTGCGTTGCCAAGTTCCTTCACTACGTGATCCTCCTGCTCAACCCATGAGGATTCCTTCGGCACGGCTATGTTGCAGTCGGCAGACTCATTGGCGTTCAGGTCGACGCTCGCCACCCAAAAGTTCTTCGCCTTGAAGTGGTGGATGATGGCAGAGCCTAGGGCGCCGCGGCCGCCATACACAACGATCCTCCCGCTCGACATGATAACGTCTGATTACCGAACCGCGCGGGAACGCACTGAAGCGAGTTGTCGTAGCGAGTTGTTATCTGCGGGAGCGCGGTAACCTCGCCTCGCCTCTCACTTTTTTTGGTAGCGCGCGACACGATCGAGCAACGGCACGGAGGGCAAGCTCAGTCAGTAGATTTGCTTACGTTGTTGACGATTTCTCTCAGTTTTGCGGGAAAGTTTCGGTAGGTAATTAGGTAATTTCACACAACACAATCAATCGATTTCAACTTTTTTCGTGTTTGTTTGACTTTGATTTGACAGATTAAAAAGAAAAACGACAAGTTTTCATTTTGACAGTCAGTGCTGCCAATGCCAAATTCTAGCCGGCCAAATTCGTCAAATCTTCTAAAAAAAAAGTAGTCAATCTTTTTTTTTTTTTTTTTATTATATGGCCTGGTTACACGACCTTTGAGCCATATCTTTATTTAATAGTTTTTCGTATTTAACTTTCACTGATTACACTATATACTGTTTATGGTGTTTTTTACATATTTATACAGTGACTTGAAGGCACTTTTGTCTTTTAGTAATTGTTTAAGCGTTGGCGGGCGGGAGGATTCACTAGTTTTTATCACTTCACTTATTTCACTTGCAAGCACTAGTCTGTCAATTAGGAAACTTTGACATTCAAATACCATGTGATCAACGGTACCTTCATTGGTTTCACAGAATTTACAAACATTGGAATGTATTATTCCAAGCCTGGCTAGGTGTGATGGCGCTCTATTATGACCGAATCTCAGTCGGTTAATAGTGGTGATATAGTCACGGCTGGCTTCTTTCAGATCATCGTACCACGGTTTTACTGGTACGGTTTCTTGTATACTTCCATACCATTGCCCTTTCGTTTCTTGGTCCTTCTTCCAGAATTCTTCCCATAACTTATTTATTCTTAAACTTATAGGATACAAGTAGTCACTCATAGGAACATTCATGGCATGACTAACATCGAGGCTATTTATCCCTTTAAAGGCTACTTTGTCTGCAACTTCATTTCCTGTGATACCTTTATGCGATGGCACCCACATGAAAGATATGTCTTTACCATTGAGATAATGGTCAAAAATATTTTTTTTTAGTATATACAAGATAAAGTTACTTCTAAAACTAATGTTTATATGTACAAGACCCTGGATTAGACTTAAAGAATCCGTCACAATTAGAAAGTTTCTACAGTTATTTACATTACTTATTCTAATCAAAGCCTGGTAGACAGCATAAGCCTCAGCAGTAAATATTGTACAGACATCTTGTAAGATAAAACTCTGTGCAAACTTAATTTGAGGGTCATATATAGCAGAGCGCACAAATGTCTCATCTTTAATCGCCTAAATGCTATGCCATCGAACTTCTTTTTTGCCACAAATTGGCAAAAAAGTGGGGAAGTTTCAGTTTACACGGCTGTTGGTTCAACGTGAAACGTCTATAAGTTAGCGTTAAATTTTAACTCAAACTGCTCAATGTGTTACGCGGCACTAACGCCATCTAGCGCCGCGATTCAAGAGGATTTGAATAAAAGCTACTTTTCTCTACTCAACGATATACAAATGAATTGCATACGACACCTAGTTACAGCCCTCGCCGAGGCGATATGTTTTCGTTGCATGCGGTTTTAGCAAGAGACCCTACCGAACTGAAAGACGTTTAACGTCAAAATATGTTTCTAAGCCATTGATATGAACAACAGACAACAAACTCCAATTCCATTCAGTAATAAGGGACTAGGTACCTAAAAGAAAACAACAGACGGCTGTTAACAGCAGATTGACAGATTGTTAGTGTACGAGAAACAGGGGTAAATAAACTAAGCTATATCCTTAAGGTGGAATCTCGATGCATTTAAGGGTAAACAATAATAAGAACACATTATTTTTAACTTAAAAGAGGTCGTCTTCGTTGTGTTTTCATTTTTATTTCGTCCTACTTATTTAAAGATTTTTAGATCCAGAGGTTTTTAAGCTCCACAACATCGGGTTCTTAAGTTTCGGGTATAGTAAATAACGTTGAAACCGATATTTTTCCTCAAATTAACAGTATCTGTGATCCATCCACCGAGTTCTTGCCCATAAACTCATACTATTAAGTTAGTCCTCGAATGTATAAAAGTTAAGAAAAACAGTGTAAAAACTGAAACGGCTACCCTTAAAAAAATATGGGAACTGATGTTCTTGGGAAAAGTTCCCCAATGTCTTAACTATAATTAAGAAAACTCTTATTCGGAATACCCCTTGTTTTTCAAAGTGAGAGTTAAAACCATACTTTGGTATGGTAAATGTAGCCAAGAAATAGACACTTTTTATATTATGGCGAACTCTTACTGCGCTTTTGTGATGACGGAAACATCTATAGGACAATAGAAATCTTTAAAAAAACACGGCAAATAAAAAAAAATCTGCTGTACAGCAAAAAGTTGGCGAAAAAATTCCTGTCGCCGATTTTTTTGGACGCCATTTCACCTTCCGAGATAGCCCGAATAGCGACAAATTGCCTAATCTGGCAACATTGTTGACGGCCTGTGTGTGTGCGTGCGGCTCAGAAAATGAATGACACTTGTAGCTTTTTGTTACGGATGCGTTCAAAAGTTCATGCGAGTAAGATACCTACCTAATAGTAATAATAGCATGAAGCTTGGAGTAAAATAATACCTATGCCATATCGCTCAGAACAGTTCTGTGGCCATATCGCTTTGATCCAAGCATCCGACATGTAAAATTATATAAAATGGTTCATTCATTTATGTATCTGATCTGAAGAAAACAAAAAGGTAGGTAGGAACCGGAAGTGAAAATATCAAAAATAATATTATACTTCGGTCGACTAAAGAGTGCCGATGACAGTTTACAAAAAGTTTTTATAAATCGCTAATTTTATTTATTTCACATATTTCCATCGATTTCTAATTACAATGAAATGTCGTTGATGCAAACATGCAAACAAAATTTATGTCCTCTACCGAATAGGACTTCACGAGATGGTTACCTACAATCTTAGTAAAAAGTCGTAGAATTTATTAAATTATGCTAAGACTATCTCTATTGACGTTTAGTCTCTTGAAGGTATAAAATAAAAATCTAAGGTCGTTACAAATAGTATCGTTAAGTACGATAAAGTATTATTTGTATCAGTTTTATAAATAAATGTTTTTTGACAAAATATTTTTTTTCCACTTACTACCAAATTTTTTTTGAAATCGCAAAATGTAGTTAGGTATCTTTTTCATAGCTTTACTGGTAAACCGTTTTTTTTTAAACGTTTTTGGCACTATAACATAATGATCGCTTTCGTTTTTACAGTCTTAACAACTTGAAAAAAAAAACTTGCTTTGCTAAGCTGTAATGCTCTACTCGATAACGGAATAAAAATTAAATATTTCACTTATTTTTCAACTTAAGTTAGTAGAAAAAAGAGACAGAAAAATACTAGAGCATTATCCTAAATTCTGTTTATTGGAATTCACAATATGTACATTATTGTACGGTGACAAACACAAAAAAAAATATTTATTTCGGGTGAATGAATTACACAAAAACAGAATAAAATATCTAATACAATTACTGAAGAAAAAATGTTTGCATAACTTAATTTACTGAACCCGAAAATGGACATATCTCAGCTAGAGCGGTCTCCAGAAGGCGCCGATTTTCAGCTATCGCCATGCCACTGAATGATGCTTACCACGCTATCAAATAGCTCATATCTACACCTACCTGTGGCGCATACTATATTTGAAATACAAGTTTCATAAATATAACATAAACAATATAAGCTAAGTACTTAGTTTGTTGTCTCAGCGATTAGATTGCTACTGATTACCTATGTGAGGTATTTAGTGTCTAGGGCATCGTAGTGACCAAACTCCTTCTGTTGCTTAAATAATATTTTCCTATATTTTTAAACGTTTGGACTGTCATTAATTGCTCTCTTATTGGTGGAGGTAAATTGTTCCATATTTTTGCGCTTCCATAGGTGAAACATCCTTGGAACCCTGCTAGCCTATGTTTGGGTACACACAACATGTTTAAGTCTTTCAATAGTGTACGAGAAATGAGCGTCTCTCCTAAATTGAAGTTCGCTGTAGAAGTATTTCGGAGTTTTATTCCATACTACTTTATCAGTGACACAATCCAAGTGGAGCTCTCTTCTGGCTTCCATTTACAGTTTATTATACTGGTATAGTATTTTATACCAGAAACGCGCACACGCATTCTACACTCTCTGGATTGCCTCCGCCGCTTTTCCGCTTTACACTGCGCTACAATAATTAAAGGCTGACAGAACTAGAAGTTCTAGGTACTAGTTTCTCGCACATCTACGCTTAAGTAATTTCTAATACCGAACTTTTAGTTTAAAGAACGCGTGTAATTTTTTTCCCTGAATATGCGATTGAAACTGCTGATCGTAAATCACTCCAAGGTTCTTGGCTTCCCGTACAAATGTAACTTTTCCATTATCAATGGATATGATAGGATCCTGCAGACCGATTTTATTTGATGTGTCGTGGTGCCCATCACTACATATTTGGATATGAGTGGGTTCAACACTAGGCAGTTACTTACTTTGTGTCCATTTATTTTTTAATCCACAGAAGCAGTATCAGCCTGATTGAACGAGCTAGTAAAGGGTATCATCGGCATAATTATAAGTGACACCGGCAGTCTTTCACCGGAGCCTACTCGCCGCGAGTATTTTGCTGTGTGTGACGGGCTGTTCGCAGCCAATTTTAGCTGACATTTTAGCGCCACAAAACGCTAGACTCACGCCTACGTGCTAAAGGTACTTAAAGGCCGTAAAGGTACTTTTATTTGTTTCCATTTTAAATTAAGAAATACAATAATACAGAAATGGATATGTTAACCAATTTATTTCAATTAAAGTCAGCATTGCCTGCATTTGTCTCTATTTAAAGACAAAATTGCCTTGTATATTATCCCAAGAGTGTATTAGACTAATATCAAAGAGCTGAGTATAAGAATAAAAAAATAGAAAAACCATAAATAAACTTTAAAAATAAACAAGAAACTGGAACTCTATGACTAATTTCAGAGTTTAGACTCAGCGCCGCCGTCCAATTCAATAGAGAAGAAAACACTAATCATAATGTTGAGAACAATGCCGACAGCTTTGAACATCAGGCTGATATTATTGAGAAGCTCGGCTTTCTTCTGATCCGGCTGGTCATTGATGTTGAAGATAAAGCTCAAGATCACGGCCACGGCTGCTGATACTATCTGGGGAAGGATAAAAAAAAAAACAAAAATGTAATTAAACAAAAAAAAAAACAATATTATAAATAAGTGGTACGCAAAATAAAACAAAAAAGTAAATAAAAAAAAAAACAAAATTGAAATGAAACAAAAAAAAAATATTATAAATAAATGGGTACGCAAAATAAAACAAAAAAGTAAATACAAAAAAATTCATAAGTTTGCATTACCTAAAATATGCCTGATTATTTTACAAACGTACTTCATGTGTAGTGCCTAGTGTTTATAATTAATATATAAATAACCACAATCATTGGCTTGACAACGTACTGAATTAAATGAAATTATAAGAATTAATAAGCAAAACTCTAAAATGTACTTACAATAAATTTTTTCTTACGAATTCGTAACATTTTTTCGACATAGGTAGTTTAATTAACGGTAGGTACAGAAAAAAAAATGTTTTCAGCGTTGTAGTTATTTCATTAACACGTTATTTAAGAAAGGTCTTCTTTATTTAGCCCGCTGGTTATAACAACCATCATTAGAGAATATTTAGAGGCCAACGAAATTTGACCTGCTTAGACCTTATTACCTACCACTTTTATTTTTACATTACAAATGCCTGTTTATACTTATACTTTGATAAAAACCTAGGTAGATAATTATGTGATAGGTACCTAAAAACGTTAACATTATTGACCGTAATAACCTTTATGAAAATATGAGCCTAAGTAATCGTGTAAGCCCTTGAATTAATACATTTTTGACCGTAATAAGCTCCAAAATATGACGGTGTTATTTACAAAAACACGATTTCGGTTAAACACTACTCTTCAAATGCACTTTCAATATTTCTCTTTACCAGAGCCTACTTTTAAACTGCATTCGAGGAGTTTCAAGGAATCACATTTTTAGAAATAAGATGGTTTGGCTCTAAGAAATCGTGTTTAAGCCCCTGAAGTAGTTATAAAGACTGGAGGTCCTGTTCCCGTGGTAATCCCGCTCGGAGAGCGCGGGGTCAAGGCCGAAGGTCATTTTGAGAACGTCGCAGAAAACCGCCCCAGTCATGAGTCCCACAGAGCCGTGGTAGAGCCAGTCGGCGATTCTCTTGCGCGCCACGTTGCCCTCGCTGTGGTCCTCACCGTCGAGTGAGGAGATTACTAGGGCCAAGACGCCCGCGCTCGCCTGCGTGGTAACAAACGATGGATTACTTATATAAGAGAAATCACGTCCATTGGGTGGATGATGATCTCTGAAAAGACAAAAGTTTTTTTGTCCATTTTATATTCAAAATTATCTAGATTTTGAAATGGACACCTAGTTTAACTTGTAACGTTTATTAAGTCACAGTTTCGGTGTCATTTTGAACAAGAAAACTTTGATTTTATTTGCATAAAGGACGGATTTGTTCATAAAATCAAATGTTTTCAAGAGTTTTATCACGGTTTTTGAGTCAAGAGCTGATCTACATGCAGCATAGAGTACTTTGTTATAGACATGCAGATAGCTTGTATAAACAAATGCAAGAGCAACAAGACTAGCCAGTTGTATAAATTAGATAAATAGCTAGATATCAACATCTCCACAACCTGCAACAGCACATCACCTTTACGCACGCGCAATATAATCAGCTACGTTAGGGACGGCTTTGCAACAAAAAACGTAAAGGACGACTGCATTCTCCTCAATTACATTTACAACTAAAATGTGAGGGTTTTCGACTGTACAAATATATCAGGTCTAGGACAACTGAGTACCGATACTGTGATAATTAAATATAATGAACTGGCTGAATAGAAATTCAAGTCAAGGTTTTCTAGTTGAAACAATACGGTGCCTAATAAGTACACTGCACGGCACGGCACGTGAATATTTGACTTGTCTTAATGACACCCATTTATTGTTAACCATTAAAAACTAGGTTTAACTGCTAATAACCTATTGACTTAGGGTCTTATTTATAAAAACATGATTCCTTTACAAAATACTCCTCAGAGCCAGTTTAAATAACCTGTGGTTACGTCTTTCCCCGTTTTTCCCTTTACCACAGATTATTTAAGCTGTCACTGAGGAGTGTTTTTGTAAATAAGACCCTAAGTCAATAGGTTTACACATTTTTTTTTCTTTATAGATTTTTCAGGTTCGACACATATTAGAGGTTTATTTAACGTTTGTGCAACAAAAATTGCCCGTATTTTTATTTTATCCTTACAAAATTCTTAAGATAACTTACTACCTACCGTATACACCTACTTCTTAGATTAGTTATTTTTGTACCTATTTTAATAACATTGCTTAGCAAGGCAACTAATCACTAAATGTATACTTTCGAGCTCATTTCACTGAAAGAGCTTAGAAACCATACAAAGCTCAGGCACCCGAGGCGCTGAAGTTCAATTTCCTTAAATACTCCTTATTGACATAGTCGAGCCTTTCCAGCACCAGCGGGCTATTTGAGTATTCGATGCCGAAAGCGGAAATGACGATGTTAATGACGGAAATGACGAAGATAAATATAACAATGACGTCGTTGAGGACGAGCGCCGAGGGCTGGTCGACGTGGTCGTTCAAGTCCAGACCACCGATCACCACGAATAGCAGGCCCACGAGCAACTAGAAAGGGAGAACATTTACAACGAGAAATATATTTATTAATATAATAAAATCTAATCCTAATCTATAGTTGATTTGTGTTAGTGTTGGAATAAAAAAAATTTGAAAATTAGTGCTGTAATAAAAAAATTAGTTATGGAATTCAACTAAAATTGATAAATAAATCTAGGCGTACTCGAGAGCCCAAAACAGAGCTGCACACCACAGCACAGTTAATCCGCCATTACCTACTTTCCGATCCGAGCTATTACCTACGTACCTACAGATGACATGAGATTACCTTTTGTTTTATTATATAATTTTAAAGCCGATCTCACACCGCCCACAGTTTAAAAGTCAAACCTAAGTATGTAAAGTCGACATTAAATCAGTAGTTACCTTGCACTCTACTCAGATACGTTACGGGGGACTTTGCAACTAAAATGCTAAATACAAAATGCAGGTAAAATGTAAAGTAGAGCTTTCAACTGTACTCTACAGTAGGAATTCCCAACCAATGGTGCCCATGTGTCTCAGCCTCCGTACCTACTACTCTCGACACTAATTTAGCCAACTTGCTTTTGCAATTGAGTGCGTTTTTTTTAATAATTTAGGCAAAATGTGCCGTTAAATTCCGGTGCGGTCTAAAACGTTAACCAAGTAATTATTGTTGTCAAGAGTAGATGGGCTGATACCTTAAATTATGGCCAAATATATTCTAAATATATCCTAAAGATAAATTAATTTGAAGTCTTCCACTCTGTTATGAAATTTTTGTCTAGTCTCAGTAAAGAAAATGTTTCATTAAAATTTGTCTGTCAAAACTGTCACAATCAGAAAAAAATACAATTTCTTAAAAACGAGACAGGTCCATCGCTGAAATGGTAATCCCTGCTCTACGAAATTGCCCAATTCCCGCCTACTTTCAACTGCTACGTAGGTATCCCTAAAAAACTTCGACGTCATACTCCATGTATCTAGCCAGCGAGGAGTCGAAGGCAGATATGAGTACGTTGAGTACGGTCACGACGAAGGCGGCGGCCGTAGTGCAGTAGTTGATGAAGTTGGCCGAGCTGTGGTGGCGTGAGTCGTGCAGGCGGCAGTCTCGCAGCAGGTTCAGGGTCAACAGCACCAGCCCCATGCAGATCTGGATACCGCAGTTACACTCAGCTCTATCAAACTCGCTTCACCGCATACCTACCTACTCTCCGGGAGATTATCAAGAGTGATAAAGCGATATTTATGAGTCGAATAATCTTTCTTCCGTAGTCAAGAAAAAGACAATGACTACATACACCGTTACGACTCATAACCCTGTATTGAGCTTGACACTAAGCCCATTGAGAAATTACCAATATTGGGTAATATATTTATTTGCTGTCTTCCTTGAGTAGGTAAGTTCTTTTCCTGCGCTCACCTAGAATATCAAACTCGATTTGGCTTTAGTTTAGGGTCCAGGTGCCTCGCTTATCTACGGCCTGCATAATTAACTTGTTTTTTCACTAACTTTGGCAACCTTGGAACCTTGGGACTAACCTGAAGGATAATAGAGATGGAGATGAGCACAACAAGCAGCGTGTAGAACTCGTGCTTGGGGCCGACCTGCAGCACGTACTTCAGCTGTGACGCGTTGGACGTCAGGAGCGCGATGTCGAGCATACCCTGAGCAACTGTCTTCTTCGTCGCATACCGGTTGGCATCGAGCGTCTTGACCTGAAGAGGTGAAGAGGAAATATGTGCCGTTGAAGCCGTAAAGTTGATTTGGTAAGTATACTCTTCGAGTGACTTTATTGATAACTTTCCAGCATCAGTCAGCAACAGGAGAGGAAGGCTTTCTTTTTATCCAACTAGCCATTTTTTTTATAAGATAAAACGATATTTAATCTTCAGTCTAACCACGACCATAGTGCCTCCAACCTACAACGTTACCAAAAAATCAGGAATATCGCTTCTTTAATTAAGTTTGACACGACAAGGTGTCGAAGAGACAAAAGTGTAAAAAATTGTCTTGAAACACCATTTTACCGGGTGCAAATCGATAATTAACTCTGCATTATTCTGGAATAGAGAAGGAAATGCCACGATGTTTGAAGAACAAGTAAAATTGTATTTACATTATCACTAATTATTTCTGTCGAGGCATCTGGGTCTCCTACCACGATCTCTCCAATATTAATCTCATTTTCTTTCCCATCGTCCACGTTCCTTTCTCTGGAGGTCATCACTAACACTCACAAAAGATTAACGGGATTATTAAAAGATTCACTTTGCTTAAAAAGCGTTTACAGTGCAACTTACGTTACAACTAACTGGAAATTTAACTAAGTACAATTATGATCTACCTACGTTTATTATTGGAAGGAAGATGGTAATAATTTTCGGATATCCTTTGTGTTCAATAGCTACCTCGTATCTGGCTCGTGAACCAGGTATAATTTAAATTATCTCTGCACTATTAATCAGGTAGTACTAGATGCCTTTGAGGTCATCGTAGTTTCGTGAGTATGGAGTGGAGACCGCGGATCAGTAAACGTAGTGTAAGACGTCCTCAGACTAAGCCGTAGCCAAGGACCATGCTCAGTGGTGTGCAATAGGAGAGGCTTATGTCCAGCAGTGGACAAGCGTAGGCCGATGATGATGATGATGTGAAAGTATCTACGACCTAAACAAAAAGATCTAAAGAAACGGTACATCACCGGACAGATTTGAATCCCAAATTAACTTATGGATTTAGAATTTAAATAGGTAAGTACATAACTGTTATTATTTTATTCATCATCATCTTTACCCACTGTTAAGAGTAGTAGGTCCATTATACCATCTCTTTTTTTGCGATTTTGAAGTTTTTTCCCTTCGGGATGTATCGGATGTGACTTAGAATTCTTGCGATTTTAGTTTAAGTTGGCCAAATTAATAAATAGTAATAAAAAATTGCTCTTATGGGTCCATCACAAAGGGTGGACCATCACATAGCGTTGTCAGACGTTCCTTATTCCTCAGGATTTTATTGTTCTTTTCAAGGACATAATCTAACAGGTTTTCAACTATCACTACAGCTGCATTGAATTTTATAAATATGTAAAATCAGACAAAGTGAAAACTTACACGATATTCTTGAAAATAAAACTATTAAATAGCAATAAAAACAACGTAAAATAGGTATGTGTTTTTCATTTGACCCGGGAAAAAAATGTAAAATCCCGTTTTTTGCCACAATGAGCACCTATTTCCTATTTCAACCACCGGAAACTAACATAGATAATATTAATTAAAACAAAGTGGATAGGTACCGTCGAATCTACTATTAACTTAAAATTGCCGCATGCAGCCGTCATGCAAGCCATCAGGTACAAATGGTAATTAATTTGATACGTACTTATATGTAAGGTAGCTCTAAGAATAAGCTAATTTATTATTCTATTCAACTATTCATAAATAATTATAATGAACAGTCCAAGGGATTTTTTATGAAACAGTCTTATAATATTAGATCACTTACCCCATTCCGCAACCCAGTCGGCAAAATCGAAGCCATTTTTGTTCAATGCAGGTACTTAAATGACTTTTTTTTATATTTTTATTGCAAGGACAATGACCTATTGCATGGTTTAAGTGCTCAGTTTAAAACCGACTAGTATTTATTTTATGTAGCTATGTCTTTGATTTTAATACGCAACGAATTTTTCTTCTGTATTCCATTGTTATTTTTTATAAGGCAGGATAATGTTGGTAAATTGTTTCGTCGCGACGAATGTCCCAGCCGTATTGAGCAAAATCAATCGCGTTGCTAGACGACGATTGTGACAACAGTAAGGTAGACCCTACATCGATATAAGTCGGTACAATACCGACCCACGTAGGTTCTGAAATTTTCAAATGTACCTTTAACTTAACCCTCAAAGTTCATCGATCCGGTCACGAACTCATGACGCAAACAAGCTTTGAGTTTGATATTGCAGAGTCGACAATGATAGGTCAATCTTTCTACCATTCATGGACTAAGCCAGACAAGCAAGACAATAAAAATAGGTATATGTGGAGTAGGTACTAAAAGATACTTTTAACAATCAATGTAGAGTAGGTATAACAAAATCCCCATATTGAATACTTAGTACATTGTTCACCGAGAGGAGAAAGTGACCGATTACCGTCGAGGGTGTCGTTTGAAGCCCGAGCCGTAGGCGAGGGCTTTAAAACACCCGAGATCGGGAATCACAGTTTCTCTCGAGTGATACATAGTGCTTTATACTACACCTGCTTGGAAAGTACCTTTATTTTACTTTCTACGAAAACTGAATCCTCAAACAACACACAAATTGGAAATGGCGCCAATGGCGTCTGCAATTTTCACATGTTCTTTTTTCAAATTGTTTATCCTGCCGCCGCAGGGTCGCACTGCCAGCCCGACACCATCCAACACACAGCTAGTGGCCAGTGTCATTTTGCGAACTTGGAGATAAAAACTCACTGTAAAAACTTTTTGGCTTTTGATATTTAGGTTACCGGCGCATAGTCTTACCCAAAATTAAAAAAGAAAAACCACGTAAGAAATGGATTTTCAAAAACTTTTCTCTCCCGCTCACATGCGTTTTCTCCCCGCATATTTGTTCGATATGCAATGACGTACTTTCTACCGTAAATTTGATAAAGTATCAAGGTACTTTCCAAGCAGGTACAAATTTACGGTAGAAAGTACGTCATTGCATATCGAACAAATATGCGGGGAGAAAACTCCAAGTTCTTTATCTCCAAGTTCGCAAAATGACACTGGCCACTAGCTCTGTGTTGGATGGTGTCGGGCTGGCAGTGCGACCCTGCGGCGGCAGGATAAACAATTTGAAAAAAGAACATGTGAAAATTGCAGACGCCATTGGCGCCATTTAGAAACCTATTTAGAGGCGAAAAATTCCACCCATGCCGGGACTTGAACCCGCGACCTCTGGCTAACCACAGGCTACAGAGAAGTTTGTAAAGAGGTTCGAAATTTCGCCGGTGCCTGCACTTGCCCATTAGCTCAGCTGGGAGAGCGCTGGCACGGCTAGCGCGGGTTCAAGTCCCGGCATGGGTGGAATTTTTAGCCTCTAGATAGGTTTTTAAAATTGTCCTCAGCACGGGTTAGTGCAATAAAAAGAATACAATACAAAAATTGTTCTAATTGTAACGACGGTCCCTTTAGACTCTTCTCCTGCTTTTGCTGCAAGTATATTAAAAGACAATGTCCCCTCACGCGATCACAATTTTTCGTTCGACTTCATTAAAGCTTATATTCTTTTTGTGATTTTTTTTAATTTTATTTTACTTGCACCCGCGACCTCTAGTTAACCATGCCAGCGCTCTCCCAACTGAGCTAATGGGCAAGTGCAGGCATGGGCGGAATTTCGAACCTCTTTACAAACTTCTCTGTATTACCTACGTACAGGCAGCTACATCTGGCAGAAAACTGAAGACATTGTGGGGTAAGTTAGCAACAGTAGTTACCTCAGTAATTGATGTCCTGGCCCCCCATTTAGCCAGAATCTTTAACAGATGCTTAGATGAGGGTCCATTCCCTGACCTAATAAAATAAAGTAGGCTCGTTCAAGCAAATGACACGTCACTTATTTTTAAAATTAAGAGACAGGAAAATTACCTTGACGATACAAATAATGCTCTCTCTCAGGTACCTACTAAACTGGTTAATTTCTAATAACTTATTGTTAAATTCAAAAACGATAAAATGTATAAAGTTTACTTATACCAAATGTCAAAATAGTTGACAGCAACGTTATGTTGGTGAATGACAAACTAAACCTTGTAGAAGAAACTGTATTTCTAGGTATCACAATTGATGCAAAGCTTCAATGGGGTCCTCATATAGACAAATTGGCAAATAGGCTTAGTTTTGCAGCATATCCAGTCAAAAGAATCCAGGAATTAACTAACGTCGCAAGCGCTAGGCTTGTTTATTTTACTTAACTAACTTTGGCCTTTGGCCGGAGCTGGAAGCCCGGATTATGTTGCATGTTGTACGTATTTAAAAAATAAAGTAAGATAAATTATTATCAAGTCAAATTAATCCATTCTAATAAAAGCGACATAAAAAAATATTTATTTTATAAAAAAATATTCTTGTTTGAAAATTTCGACGTGCGCGCGCGTAACTTTGAAACAAGTTTGAAAGAGAATTTACGTCGCCCGTAACTTTGCCACATCAAAGTTGTTAATGTGTATTAAAGGCTGGAATAAATATCTAACTAAGAGAATATCTGTTTTATGTATTGTCGCAATAAAATACATTAAATTAAACAGAAACTATTAGGTTTTAGAAAATCTTGTAATGAAACGTAGCGTGTCCGCGTCCGAGTGACCTGTCAAAAATCTCTTTCGTTGTTGCTCGTTGTGTGACTGCCTTGTGCTGTTTTGCTAATAAACAAACAATTCTGTGTTTTTCATCGCGATAATTTAGGCTTTTCTCTCCTTTTATATGTCCTTAAACAATGTTTTAGATAATTGTAAATCTTTATTGAGAATCATGTGAAATCTTGTGAAGAGAGTGATTGTGTGCAGACCATTTTGTTCGTTGTTCACAAGGACGGGCGTGATTCTTCCAAATGCTGCCTTCTATGCCAATATTGTTTTCAAGAGACAGTCAAGATGCATTCGGTAACAAAATTCAGCCAAGTACCAGCTTCTTTGGACAAACTAATGGGCAGAAAACCTTCATCGCACCAGCTGTAAGTGCATTCAAATGAGTTTTGCGTATTTTCCATTTTTGATTTAAATTTCCGTTTATCGTCAAAAATATCCAAAACTTACACTTGAAATAGCTTCCCAGTAAACAATAACCTACAAACAAACAGAAAACCACTGAATCACAGAGTTGGTCATGCAAAAAATCTCTGTTACACTTTTGAATGAAATCCACACCCCATTGCCAATATGGCTGATGTTATTAATTTACAAATATTATTGCAGCCACCACAACTTGAGCTTCCATCTCCTAAGCCTGAATCCAATGAAGCCCAGAAGAAATCTGATGTTAAAGACAAGGGACAAGAGAAAGAAGAATCAAACAAAATTGCTGAGAATGCACCTGAAGCTAGTAGTTATCAACTAATTATTTCCAGACCTTTTAGGAACAATTTTACTTACATAAGACTAAAATTTGGAGCTACTGGAATCATTCTATCTTCTTAAAATTTTCTTCCATGCCCAAGTTTACACATTACATTGTTAAATAACAAGAACTTGTCTTATACCACTGATGATACCAATCTAGCCAATTTCTACTTTCTAATCTATTCAATATCTAACTGTACTGTAATATTTCCTGTAACTTTCCAGTGCAAGTGGCAGCCTATTACCACAAAGTACAAACAAAATTCGCCTCAAACCGTGTGCCTAACAACAAGTTTGTACAGTTCAGAGATATTTTACAAACCTTCGACCCAACAAAGGAGACTCCAATAGACTTGTATAAGAAAATTGAGGAGTTATTCGGTGAAGAACATAAGTACTTTGCTGATGAGTTTCTGATGTTCTTGACACCTGGACAAGCCGTGGAGATGGGCAGGTTCATGGATTATTTCACCATGGTCCAACTGAACAGCTTTATACAGATGTTGCAGGTATAGTATCCTGTCATAATACATATTTATAAACTGAGTTCAAAAAAGAAGGAGGTTCTCAATTCGTCTGAATCTTATTTTTTGAACCTATTGTTTTTGTAGTATGTCCTTCTCACTTCTGTATCATGTCATGTTATCTTGCCTTGTGAATGATTTGATTGCTTTGTGTTTTATGAAAAAACACTTTGTGTCTCTCAAGTATGGTTTATACGAAGGCAGTCCGCTGGCGCTAGTTCTAGTTCTACAGACAAGCCACCGCTGGCTTAGCTCATGTTGTTTCGATGAAGCTAGTCAGCCTGCATCTTGCCGAAGAAATTCTATACAAAAACATCGCACATGGCTGGCGCGGGGGTTGAGGGGTTAGGGGGCGGAGGTCACTGGCTTGAAAAATAGACGGGCGCTCTATTCTCGCCAGTAGAAAGACTGTTCGCACAAGCCTATACCAAGCTAGTACTGGCTGCCAGTGATACACACAGCCAGCGATGGCTTCGTATAAACAAGGCTTAACATGTCATTAACTTAACTTATTGTTAGATTTCCGAAACTGTCAAGGTAGAGGCAAAGGAGAGAGTACACAATTTATATTGTATGACAGTCGGCCGGCATCTGTTATGAGAATTTCAATAAATCAATACATTACAATTTTGTAAAGCCAATCTGCGGTGGGCAGCCAATCCGCGGTGGGCACGCGTGGTGATTAAGCCCATACTCTCTCCCTGAGAGAATGCCTGTGCCCTACAGTGGGATGTATATAGGCTGCTTATGTTAAAAATGTTTCTACTTTATATCTCTACAGATTTCTCACAAAAGAATGTGACAGACAGGTATTTAATCATGTACTTAGTAGGTAATTCAGTAAGTGCCAAAGTATCTGTAGCTAATATTCATTCAGTAGGTACAGAAATTCACACACAAACCTAATATTGCCTGAATAATGTGTCTTTTCGCAAAGTAAGCATAGAAGAACGAATGGCATGTCTTTAGGATATTATCAATATTGTTTCATTCTGAATTCCGTTATGGTTTGGTTTCCTGAAAAATTTATTTAAAATAACAATTAGAATCTTGTGAATTTTTGATCACTGGGGACTCTTCAGCTCAGTAGAATAAGAGCTTGTAGTTTTTTTTTTTTCATGCTTTTATTACTGTTATCAGCTATACAATAAACCTGATGATGCATGATGACTCAGTTCTCTGGTAGGTACTTCCTGTGTTGCAATTTATGAATGTTCTAATTGTGTGTTATTTATTGAGCTATTTTATTTCATTGCAAAAGGATCTGTTTGTCATACCATACAAGGAAAAGACATTGGGTTTTTGAAACCCTCAATTGATAGTTAGGAAACATTCTTACCTTTTCCTTAATACATAATATGTGTTAATAATTGATAGGTAGGAAACATTCTTACCTTTTCCTTAATGCATACATGCCCCGATTCATACACCAGGATTTAAACCACTCAGACTGCCAAATGCCGGAGTTAGAGCTTCAATAAGAACTACCAATCCAATCCAACCTGTCTGACCCTGAATGCTGAAGATCGTGGCCTCTATGACGCGCATGGGTGTAGAGCGCTGTATGAAGTGTACTATGAGCTAAAAACTGTTGATCCTCTGAGGGCAAAGCCATTAAAAAGCCAGCATAGATCTCCAACACCGCTTGAACTCCTAAGCCATTTGAGCTGGATGTTAAAGCATAATTTAAGCACTAAAAAATTTTCAATTGTGAGGACTATATTTTTTAGGGTTCCGTACCCGAACGAGACCCTATTACTAAGACTTCACTGTCAGTCTGTCTGTCTGTCTGCCTGTCTGTCTGTCTGTCTCATGAACCGTGATAGCTAGGCAGTTTAAATTTTCACAGAATTCTTATTGCCGCTATTATTAAATTATTGTTGCCGCTATAACAACAAATACTTAAAACAGAATAAAATAAATATTTAAGAGGAGCTCCTATACCACAAACGTACTTTATTTGCCGTTTTTTGCTCGGTATTAATAACGGCAAGAGGTAGACGCTTGAAATATTCACAGAATATTTATTTCTATATTCGCCTCAATAATAAATAATTAAAATAAAATAAATATTTAATGGGGGACTTCCATACAACAAACGTGAATTTTTGTCGTTTTTCTTGATATGTGTGTCTAATGTTGTATAGAACCCTTCGAGCGCGAGTCCGACTTGCACTTGGCCGGTTTTTTTTTTTTCAATATTTGTATTATTTTGTAAAATAATGTTTTTGTGGGGCTTCGTTCTTCGGACAGACAGACAGACAAACTATGAGTTCCTTGTTGACTATGAAATTTCTATGCCTTTATGCTTTATTTCTAGTTCCCTATCATACTTTAATATTCAGAGGTTTGTCCTGGGTGTTTGCGTTGCGTAGTAGTCCCGATTTCCAGGGGTTATTTGTGTATGGGTTGACTCGATTCGATTAATGGGGAACTTTGTCTAACTTAGATTGGAGTGACATTGCTTTAATACCATAGAAGACATATAAAAATAACACGATAAAAATAAACATAAACATAAACATTTACATACAGGCACATACATTGCAATGTTTTTTTTCTGGGTCACAAAAAATGCAAAAAGTAAAGTTACCTATTCTGATAACAGAAACCTTGTTAGATTTTGTTTTTTCATTGAATTCTGAAAGTTTTCTTATAAGGGTGTACATGCATAAATACATTATTTTATGAGACAACTCAAAAATCGATAAACGCTTAATACATTATAAGGCGTTAGGTGCAAGTTGTGAAGTCATAGTTTGAGCCCGATTTGTATGGCCCCTTTTTGGTGCCACGTGACTATATTGACTTTCCGACTGGTTATATTAGGAAAAGTATTAGTCGTACAGAAAAAAAAAATACCATGTTTATTTATCTTTTAACGCGGTCTCCGACTATGTTGAAACATTTTTAGAGCAAATTCTCCATTGTCAGTCCGCGAAATAGACAATTTTGCAGTCAAGTGCTTTAATTATGCTGTAATATCTGGCTCAAACTTTTCTCTCAAGTTCAAAGCATTCTTAGAGATCTGTCCTTGCTGACGGCTTTGTCCTCAGCAGGCCCACGGGTTAAGCTCTTATTGTAGATCCTATTGTGGCCTGACCCACACGGAAGTCTGAGTACTTTAATTATGCATAAAATCTTACTGTAAGCGCCATAGGTATATACTTTTTCTTTTTCATTAAACCTAACTTTTCGTCCAGAGCACGTTCTCGCGCAAGCCAGCGATGCTTCGGAAGGTGCTGCGGGCAATCAACAACAGCCTCAACTGCGGGTCCCTGCCTGAGATGCGGGCAAAGGTCCTTCCGCATCTCCGCAGTAACCCGCGCCTTGTGCAGATGTTCAGATCGCTCTTCCCGGATGAACGACCACCGGATAGGTGAGAGACGAATTTTCTTCGATAGTTTTGTCGTCCTTAGGCTTGGGCCACAACGATAGGCGATAGGCGAGGGCGCGGAAAAGTGCGACGCTTTGTAAAAAAAGGCTGTGTCAGTCAAAAGGACGAAGAACCTAGTCTCAACTGCGGGACCCTACCCGAGATGCGCGCAAAGATCCTCCCGCATCTGCGCCGAACCTGGCAAACCTCGTTCGCTTCATCACCATTTGTTAGTCGCAACAAGCAGGCTCGTCGGTTTCGGGTACATTTTAAAATTAGAATTGTCTCTTTTTAATTCCAGCTTGTACGAGAACGCGACAGACATGATAAATGAGAGCTTCCTAGAGCGTGACGCGGGCTTTGACGTGTGGGAGTTCGAGGACAAGCCCGACGCCGACCACCGCCGGAATCTCGACGTCAAACCGCAGCAGGACTCGCTGGTAAGTTATATCACAGTAGAGTCACTATACGACACAATTTTTAACTTACCACGGAAATTAGGCTTACGCCTATGACACAAATTCTGGTAAGTTATATCACAGTAGAGTCAGGCCCATCTCTGGTAAGTTACATCACACCGTCAGCCTATGATATGACAGCTGGTAAGATATTATATCACAGTCGAGTCAATCTACGACACAATTGTTAACTTACCACGGAAGTTAGATTTACGCCTGTGACACGATTTCCGGTAAGTTATATCACAATGGAGTCAGGCTACAGCCCATCTGTGGTAAGTTACATCACATCGTTAGCCTATGATATGACAGCTGGTAAGTTATATCACAGTAGAGTCAGTCGACGACACAGTTTTTAGGGTTCCGTACAAAAAAAAACGGAACCCTTATAGGATCACTCGTGCGTCTGTCTGTCCGTCCGTCTGTCACAGCCAATTTGCTCCGAATCTAATTTGGACAACCAAATCAGGTGTTTGGTAGGATGGTATAATCCTATGATACAAACAGATGTGGAAAGTAAATAAATATTATTTTTAGTTAGGGTCATTTTCGGGGGCCAAATTATGAAATTAAAACATTAAGTTTTGCAAACTTTACTGTGTCATATATGAAATGAATAGCAGAGCCAGAAGTAAGGCTAAAAGTAGTTAGGTAAATTAAAAATTGTGTCGTATACTGACTCCACTGTGATATAACTTACCAGCTGTCACATCGTAGGCTGGCGCTGTGATGTAACTTACCAGAGATAAGCCGTAGCCTGAGTCTACTGTGATATAACTTACCAGAATTCGTGCCACAGGCGTAAGGTAAGACTAACTTCCGTGGTAAGTTAAAACCGGCCAAGTGCGAGTTGAACTCACGTGGAGAGGTAAAAGAAGACTTGACTTTGGCATTGTACATGCCAAAGTCAAATGTTTTTATTCAAGACACGATACAATCTCTGGTGAGTTACATAACAGTAGAGTTAGCAGAGAATGTCAGATACGTGACAAACCAGAGCTTCCTGGAGCGTCACGCGTTTGACGTGTGGGAGTTCGAAGATAAGCCCGGCCGTCGCCTACCACCGCCGATAACTCCACGTCAGCAAAACAGGCTGGTAGTTCATTATCACAGTAGAGTAAGCCTACAACGCGACGTTTTGTACGCTATATATTTTTCTTTTTATCTTTATTTAAAGAACTTGGTACACCAAAATAAAAGCGACCATGTCGTCCTCGTAATGCTATAAACAGTTTGTACTGTGACAGGTAAGTACACTATATTATCACAGTGGCGTCAGGCTATGACACAATCTGTCGCTAGTTATATCACAGTAAAGTCAGTCTACAACGATAACTAGTAAAGTTCTGGAACTTTATTTAACACAGTAGTCAACCTAAGCCCCAATGTCTTGTAAGTTAGACCACAGTAGGAGTCTCATAATTTATATCACCACATTTTACAAACTTTTTCCTTTGAACATACTAATAATAATAACTTCCACACAACACAATCACCTATCCTGGTCCGTTTGGCATCCTATTACTTCTTCTAAAACACGCCTCAAATGTAGTTTGAATTGACTTGGGTAAAGAGAAAGACTATTTTAAACTTCATTTGAGGAGTGTTTTAAGGAATCAATTTTTATAAACACCGATAGATACCGTAAACCTCTGGATCTACTCACTGGCTGCTTTCGCTCTTTAGCCTCAAGTTGCCATCGGACAAGCAAGCAAGCAAGAAAAGTTATGCAAACCTTAATCCTTTTTAAGGTTCCGTACCTAAAAGGGTAAGGGACCCTATTACTAAGACTCCACTGTCAGTCTGTCTGTCTGTCACCAGGCTGTATCTCATGAACCGTGATAGCTTGACAGTTGAAATTTTCACAGATGATGTATCTCTGTTGCCGCTATAACAACAAATAATACTAAAAATAGAGTAAACATTTTTTAAGGGGGGCTCCCATACGCCAAACGTTGTCTAATGACAGCGCTCGCTATCTAGCGGCCATCTCTGTACCCTTCACAGCGCCGATGTCATGTCGTTAAATGTCAATGTTAACGCTTCTTGTTGGTTTCTATAGATGGCGCTGTTCTCAATGTACCTAATCTATCTTGTCTCGATCTTTGTCTGTATGTGGTATATATAATAGTACGGAACCCTTCGTGCGCGAGTCCGACTCGCCCTTGGCCGATTTTTTAGGGTTCAGTACCCGAAAGGTGCCAAACGGGACCCTATTACTAAGACTTCACTGTCCGTCTGTCTTTCTGTCTGTCACTAGGCTGTATCTCATGAACGGTGACAGCTAGGCAGTTGAAATTTTCACAGATGTATTTCTGTTGCCGCTATAACAACAAATACTAGAAACAGGATAAAATAAATATTTAAGGGGGGAAATCGGCGTGCGTGCATGCAACGATAAATGTTGAGGAAGCGAAAGCGATCTGTCAGGATCGTGGCAAGTAGCAATCCCTGGTCTCTGCCTACCCCTCTGGGATACAGGCGTGAGTTTATGTATGTATGTATGTGTGTATACCCAAACAACAAACGTAATTTTTTGCCGTTTTTTACTCGATATTAGTAACGGCAACAGGTAGATGCTTGAAATATTCACAGAATATGTAGTTCTATATTCGCTCCAAAAAAAAATATATATATATTTAAGGGGGGCTCCCATACAACAAACGTGATTTTTTCCCGTTTTTTCTCGATCCGTCTTGAGGCGAGAGCCCTGCATTCATTTATATTTCTCGTTTCAGTACCTCCAAGGTCGGGTCTTCCTCCAACACGGTCGCAACTTGCGGCCAGCCCGCGTCACCTTCCCCTACAGCAAGGAGCCCTACCGAGTGCACGCGCGCCGCCTCGCGCCCGCCCACTGCCGCCTACCCTCCCCGGACTCCGATACGGACAAATCACCACGAAGAAAGAACAGCAAAGCGTCTAACGCCCCCAAAAGACAACGGAAACCCAAAGCGCCGAAGAACTTAAAAGATGTCAATGACAACACCAAAAGTGCCACCGAAAGCCCCAAGAGCAAGGGTAAAGGGAAGAGGAATAAACCGGAGAGCGCACAGAAAGGTAAAAAGCCCGAGAAGAGTGAGCCGAGCAAAGCCAAGCAAGCGAAAGTGGAAACTGGGGGTAAGAAGACTGTTGGTGTTGAGGTTAAAACTCCTTTGGCAATTAAACCTGCAGTCGAAGCTAAAAATGAAAAGTCTGACACGGCCGAACTGAAAAGTCCTCCACGTAAGACTGAAACTGTGGAGGTGAAAAAAGATGTGAACAGTTGGACCAGAGACGAGGATAAAACGATGCTGCAAGTAATGAAAGGCGAGGCGGTCACGGATCAGGTGTTCAGTAAAATTAAAGGATTGCTCCCCCATCGGTCGGCTGGGGAAATAAAGGACAGATTCTTCCAAGTAATGAACCTTCTCCAGCAAATGGCTGTGAGCGAAGTGACGTAGATGTGTAGTTTTGTAGGATTTTAAAGGACAGTATTTATAACTTTCTTATGATGATGATAATGTGGTCTATGATGATCTACCTATAAACCAAACGTTTTTTTTATCATTTTGTTGTTTGTTTTGAGGTCCTTGTACAGTAGAATGTTTTCCTTATGGCGGGGCCACACCTGCGAGAAACGCCTAATATTTGCCAGATAATAATAAGTCCTATACAACACAATCACTTGTCCTGGGCCCCAAACCAGTAACTAGGCAAGGTCACCAGTAACCAGGATCACAAACTTGTTTCTTGTGTGCATTAAAGAATTTTCTTATCTTATCGAATTACACCCAGACTGAGGCCATTTTTACAAATCAAGTAGGTACGGTGGCCTCTGCGATCCCCACACCCCACTACCTCCGTTACATGGACACTTTTTTTTTTAAGATAAATCCTCAGCCTATTCGTTAGACACCGTGATTTTGACTTTGATATCTAATATAATACGTCATCTTGTCATAAACAAATCAAAGTCAAATCAGATGCAGACACACTATTTTTATTTTCAATAAATTTTTATTATACACGTACTGGAACTAACTCACCGCAAACAAAGACAACGTTTAGAAAACCGGCCGCTACCATGGCGGCATTAGAAGGGACGAAGTTCGATTTGGACGAGAACCACTACTTCAGAAAATGTTTGCTGAAACGGGAGCAAGTACCTACACAGACCGTTATGAGGAAGAAGATGCAGGGTCTGGCGGACGTGTACTTCAAACTGATGACTCCGAAGCTAAAGGTCCTAGCTGGCTTGTTGCCACCCATGAAAGGCGGGGGCCAAGACTGGTTCATGCCCCCTCAAGAACTCCTCGACGGCAGAGCAGTACTCAAACCAGTGAAAAACTCGCACCTACAGAAGCTGGGCTACAAAGGCATATCAGATTTTGGGGCTCTTCTCATCGCGGCCCACCGCAAGAGTTATGACGACGAAAGGGAAAGAGCACTACTGCAAAACGATATCAATTGGAGGAAGCTGATTGAATGCGCTACCAACAAGGAGTGGGAAGATCGAGCCCGGGAGGCAGCCGAGGCAAACACACAGAAGATACTAAAAGCCTTTAAACAGTTTGAGATGATTTACCGCACGTCTTTGACTAATATGGAACAGATAATATTGGACTCGGCGTCGAAAGAAATAGAACGGACGAGGGAGAAAGCCTATATGAAAATGAAGGAGAAATACAGGATGATGTTGAAGCAACAAGCTATAACGCTCTACGAGAAGTGGGATAAGCGCCTAAAGGACGCCCAGGAGAGACTGAAGCAGAACTTCATAGTCAATATTGAGAAAGCCCACGTGAACATGATCGAAAAGGTTCACGATATAAAGTTGAACAAGCACGCTGTCGTCGAAAAGTTGAGACATCTACTAGAGTGTCAAAACATGGCCTGTCAAGTTTACGTGGCACTCAAGGAGAAAGAAGAATGCAAAAAGGAACAAGAAGAAATGAAACGCAAACACAGGAAAAAACTAAAAGTATTGACAGACGAAGTGAAATGGAAAGACTTTGAGCTCAAAATTGCATTGGAAAAGGAGAAGAAAAGGCAGACTTTCAATCAGATATGGAGGAAAAAGATTTGCCATGTCGTTAAGAGATTCCAGGAGTTCGTTCTCTACTCTCTTCGGATGTTCCCGGAGCACGCGGAGTTTTTTCTTAACATGGAAAAGCTTATGATGCTACAGCTGAACGACGCACTCGAGGATCCGAAAGCGCAGAGCATATTCGTACCAGAGACTACCGAGCCCGCGCCTCCTGAGGAACGCATCAAGCCCTGGGTTCTGGTGAGAGACTTGCATTTTATGCCCGAAATAAAACAGGAGCTCGTTCCAAAGCAAAGCGGCAGCCACTCCTCCCAAATGCCCGTCGTAGTCATAAACAATCGCTGCATATACGCCGCCTGCGACAACTTTGAGTGTTTCACCAGCAAAATACAGGACTATCTTTACCGCAAACTCAGTGACACCGACGTAGCAGACGATCACAACTACGACTTCGCCATACCAGCCAAGTACAAACCTTCTCAGGAACTCTTAGAATTAAATTTGGAAAGCTCCCTCATGAATATCCTTCAGAACGAAATAGCGAACATTCGAAACGCCACGGTCAAGTGTTGCGACTGCGAAGTGCCGTATTGCTTCTGTACACCAGGCAGCCGTAAAATAAACAACATGGAGACTGCTGAGACAGATATAAACGAGGAGTCATCGAGCTTAATAAAACAACGCGAGATCCAGAGAAGCGCCGAACTGATCCACGAACGGGAACCCAAATGGGAGAGTTACCTTAACTTCGTAAAGCCACATTGTGTGTGCCCCACCACAGCCAAGAAACATTTAAACGAACATCTGCCAGTCTACATGAGGAATATGTCTAGGTACACGGCCCCAGAGATACCGAACTATGAACCGACTACTGTAACCAGTCTAAGATTCTTACTGAAGAAAGCTCAGGGTAGGACCACACCGCCTCCGACGCCAGAAATAGAAGAAGCTAAAATTAAAGATGTTGGGGTCCAGTGTGACGATGTGGAGTACGATAATCTCTGCGAATGTTACGCAGAGACCGAACTGAAGAGTATCTACACGGATTTATTGGAGGCTACAAAGATACACGATAGAGAAATAGCAAAGCAAACTCGCTGCGAGGTAGTCGGGCGGCGTTCCGAGGACTATTTAACGCAAGATGTAGCTCATTTTGCTAGAGACAGAGCTTGCTCCTTGAAGTTCATTGTGGAAAAGGATCCAGAGATAAAAAAAATATTTCAAAAAGAGAACTGCAAAGGGTATGACGATTAATTAGTTAACCACTACTATGTATAAACCAGGGCCCTTATTATGAAAAATGCGACATTATCGCAAATCCGTATCTCAAGATATGATATGACGTCATTGGACTAAGTAAGAGCCATGCTTTTCTAGCGTTTACTCAGTGGCAGGATCTATTAAAAAACAGAACCGTATCTGTCGCTAGATTCGAGTGAATTGTCGGGCTCAAGCGCGACGTTGAGCATATCGCTGCTGCATAATAAGGGCCCAGTAGGTATCTGTATTTGAAACCTCTCTACTTGAAAGTCACGTAAGTCACGCAAAGTTACCTTTGCAGAATGACAGGTTTGCAAAAGTTACTTTGATTTGACTCTTAAGTAAATAATCCAAAAGGTTATCAAGTAACCGACTTCAAAAAAGGAGGAGGTTATCCATTCGACGCGTATATTTTTTTTATTCCTTATACAATATAACCGTGATTTTTTTTTCGGTGGAAAAAGAGGAGAATTCATATCAACAAGTATGGATAAGCCATGATGGAAAAGACAATTTTGCTAACTGCTTATGTGACATTCTTCTAAAGTGAAATTTTGCCAACATGGCATTCTGCTAACGTGACATTCTGCTAACGTGGCATTCTGCTAACGTGACATTCTGCTAACGTGACATTCTGCTAACGTGGCATTCTGCTAGCGTGACATTCTGTTAATGTGAAATTATGCTAACGTGACATTCTGCTCATGCGAAGAATAGTGAGAATTTGAAACAATATTTTTATGTTGAATTTTATAAAGAAAACAAAGAGTTGGTCTATAAAAATCTTTTATTAAAAAATCACTGCAATGTTGTGTAATGTTACCTAGCGCCGGGTATTAACATAGTCGACCTGACGCTAGATGCGCCTTTGCAAAGATCTGGCAAAATACAGTTAACAAATGTGTATTTACTCTAGTTAATACGATTTTATCGACCTCTGTCTGCAATCAACCACACAACTAAACACAAGCAACTATCATAAAGGAAACAAAATGCCATTTAAATGATTCAAATTACAAAATAAATACATTTACATTACATAAGTATTCGAAACAGTTTGGTGAGGAATTTATATGGAATACTCTTATTTGAAATACAATACATAGGGCGGCAGTCAGACGTGCGCGCCGATAAATCTTATTTTCTTTAGTTAAAATTTTCAAAAGCGATAAATATGCAATTTTTGTCCAGCCTGTTTGAAGATCTACATCCCAAATTGTAATACACCCATCCTCATAATAACTGTACCTAAATTCTTATCAGTAAGTCAGTCCTAAAACTAGACAGCGCGGGGCACTCTGCGATCAGTGTCTTCGACCAAACATACGATTGTATGACTCATTCTTGGAACCGAAATACACGATGGAGCATTTACGCTAGCGTAAACGCGTACTGCTTATCTTGAGGATAGCACAGGTGCTTAAATAATAACATTGTGCACTATCTCAAATAGTTACTTCATTAGGCGCCCGGTAACGAACAAAACTAAGAATTGCAAGAGATTGTGATTTGTTTTTAATTCTATCCTCTCATACTACACAGATGGTGTGTGTATGTATATATCCGGCACGTCACGGCAAGTTTCTACCGAAGACAAATAATTCTCGTGGAGACAACTCAAAGTTAAAAAGACCAACAACGGACCTAGTCGACATTGTGTGAGAACAAGAACAAAAGTTGTTTCCGGTGATGGCAAAATGTTACTTTTGGTATATTGTCACTTCATAATGTCAAGACCTAAATTCTGTTTTCTGGACCCACTATTTCCAGTATTCTACATGCATTGGCCTAACTAGGTGGTTGTGCCCACACCCTCCGTGTTGGGTGCAACACACAATTTGTGGCAAGGTGTTGCATGGCAAATGTTGGCAAAACTAGTTTGCCATCGATACACTAAGTAGAATGAAAAAGGTAGATTTAGTCCGGTCACAGGAAGTATCCAAAGCGATCTCAAAAGTGTCAACCTTTACCGAAAGTAACATTTTTGGAATCACTGGTTGTTTCGTCAGACAAATACTAGCCGATCGGAGAACTTTTAGAGTCGTAAATAAGTTTAGCCTATGAGAACGGGGCCTAAATTCTGTTAATGCCTTGTAGAACAATGACAATTGTATGAACGCGCCTATTTCATTTCGTTGCCGCCAACCAAAACAAGGCCTCAATGAAGAAACTCTTCCGGTGACGACGTGATTTCGAAGACTCCAAAGTGTCAAAATATGTATGTATTTGACAGTTCAGAGTAGGCTAAATTAGACAACTCAATACAGTGGAGGACTTCCGTAGTAGCGCCCCTGACCGCTACTACAATGCACTAACAGAATTGAAGCCCTCGGTCGCGTTTCATAAAACTACAATGCATAGTTTATTATTACAATTCAATGTGCACTGCGGAGAAGAGTCTTCCTACTTGTTAATCTGTGGGTAAATCAATCGGCTTTGCAATGTTTGAATTGCCATAGTAAACCCTCATAGGTAGTAGGACGACACAAGTCGCGCGTTTGGTGACGCTCAAATGTTAGAATTTGTACCTACGGCTCCTATACTACGCGCACCAAATCCTGAACGATTCCAACCATCTCACCGTCAAATTCCATATACTAATTGCTATCGCAAACGTCAGGATTTGGTGCGCATATTTATGCCTCTGAACAGTGACGAGTTTTGACAGAAACGCGCGACTCTCGTCGTACTATGCTGGTATGAATTGATTCCAGATTCTCTAAAATGCACACTTGTTCAATATAGTCATATTAGAACGGTAATGGGAACGATAACGGCTGTTTCATTGATACTATTAGTAGTCTAGTAACCAATCGCATTCCAATGTTATAAACCGTGCAACTTAACTCGGTGCCTCGAACGATTCGATCTTCTCCTATTTAATTTGCGCAGTTCATACCATCGGAATGACATTGAACTGATGAGTAGACTACCAAATAGAGGCAATTAACAGCTATTGTCATGCTTATGCCATTCTATTGAAAAACTATGTATTTACTAGACGAGGGCCTGCAAGTGCAGTATGACAACGCTAGTCGCGCGTTTTAAATGTCAAAACTACTTTCCACTACGTTCATTGTCAAAATCTGTCACTTAAGCGCTACAAAACGCGCGACTCGTGCCATCGTACTAGCCATGCTGGTGTGTGGACTCGGCGCCGCCGTCGACCCGCGGTCGTCGCGTGGGCCTGTCGCGTGCCGCCGCCGTTCCGCGCCGCTTAGCTGTAGAGGTCGTCGTCGCCGGCCTCCTCTTGGAACGTGGGCTGGTCGCCGCCCGACGTGCCCGTGCCGCCGGCGCCGCCGCCGCTCGACGGGAATCTGCGGGTGGGCCGTCAGTTAGGTTGGAGCTACAGTCGTCGAAGTCTGGACTGATTGTGGAGGGTTCAGAGCGCGGAATCGCTAGATTAACACTTTCAACGTCAAGTTTTTCCACGTTTCAAGTTTCAGTTGAGACTACAGAACCTGACGGAACCTACCTGAAATGGACCTACTACTTCAGGTAGGTCAGGACCAAGTAAGTCTACTCAGTTATGCTAATGACTGTACTAGAGTACAACGTCGTGGGTGTTACACATATTTTTAATAGTATTTTCTGTTTGTCTGTTAGATTATGATCTTGAAAAGAACAATTAAACACCATATTATGGTGGCCCGATTGGGTCCTTTAGAATTCCACAGATTAATGACTCGCGATGCTAGCACATAGTTGTACATTTAACATCGGGAATTACGGTACGGTAATTGGGTTTACCTAACTTACATTTGTACAAATGGCTTCAATCTGGGTGCATTTCATGTTTGAGACGTCCTTGCCTGGTTACCATAGCACAGGGTATTCTAGTTTGGGAAGTTAGTCCTAGTGTGTGAGTGATTATTACCATTATTTCGTGAGGGAAACCCGCGGCTTGGTTTTTCCTGACAGGGCGGTATAGGCGCTGGGCAAGCCTACTCCATCTAAAATAATGTCCCAGGCACTGCAGCGTCCGAGTGGTCCGTTCACCCATCTAGTGTGAGTGACGTTATCACTCATTACGTAGTTTTTTTTATTATGAACAACACTCACCGGAAGTTAGTCCCGAAGCCGCGGCTCTGCTGCAGCGTCTGGGCGAACATCTCGTACTTGCGGATGTCGTTGTCGCTGACGGAGCGCCGGGCGAACTTCATCGCCTCCTCGAAGTGCGCGCGGCTGATCTCCGGCACCGGGTCGTCCTCGTCCATCTGGGGACGGAGAGCTTATAAGGGGCGGGCGGTCGGGCTAGCTGACCCACAAACACATTCCGACGTTCTAAAGGCAACCGCTCACCTAACGGCCTGGCCACGGGACATTCGCATTGCGACGTCGCATCGTAAAAATCTGCGAGTTCGCGCGACGCATCGCAAGAACTTGCGAATTGATTCGCATCGGCGTTCATAATAGTAATAAATGGGTGAACACAAAATCTTCTTTATTTCTTTTTCCTGTATCTTCTTAGCAATAGAAGTGAGCACTTCTTTTTACCACCCATGTCACGACCTAGCTTACAAAGTACGGGAATGGAAGGAAGGAATGTTCACCCGAATCGTGGATTCGTGTCGTTGTTTTCTGCACTGCGAATTCGCATCGCGCCGACTCGCAGTTTTGTGCACGGAGATTGTCCTTACGTGAAGCATGCTGTCTCGAAATAATATGAGTAAACTTTTGACAAATTTGGTCTGAGGGTTTGATGGATAATTAAATTTCAGATATTCAAAGCACATTTTCTTATCCTGTACTAAGATTTTCATTGAGAAAATTTGATTCCAAAATGAATAATTTCGGAAACAACTTTTCTGTATTAAAAACTACGCATCGGAAAACACAAATATATTCAAAATGTCCCTAATTTAATTAGGCATCGAACCATCAGACCGAATTCATCAAAAGTATACTCATTTATAGTTTTGATGAATCAGCCTCAATCGAGTGTCACAGTGGTGTACTAACGTCCATGACGGCGGCGGGCTGCTGGCGCGCGCGCTCGCGCTGTATCTCGGTCTCGATGGCCTGCCGGATGGCGAGCTTGCACGCACGCTGGCAGATCTCCGTCAGGTCGGCGCCGCTGAAGCCCTGCGTCACCTGCGCCGCACACAACGGAGTAGGGTGACCGATAGAGCCGAGGTAGCGCGCACCGGTAAGTATGAAAGTGTAAATAAAAACCACGTTCATGAGATACGGCCTGGTGACGGACGGACGGACCCTTCGGGTACGGAACCCTAAAAACGACTATGCGGGTATGGAAAATTCTACATGTGCTGGAAGTTTAAAAGAAAACTTCAGCGCTGGCCGTTCTATTCTGCCGATACCCGGTAAACCTCGAATGAGTAATGTTCATCAATGGGAAACTTGCGTCAAACTTAAATCGGAATGCCATTGCTTTTAAGCCATACAAGTCACACAAAAACTTAAGAAAAATAAAACCAGAAAAATATTTTTTCGGGGTTTTCGGATTACCAATAAATGTGAAAAATCAAGTTACTCTAATAAAAAAAAAAAATATTAGATTTTATTTTTCCATTAAATTCTAGACGTTTTTTAATAAGGGTGTAGGTGCACGTGGTATTTCACGACATAAAAAAGTGTCGTGCAAGTTCTCCATTACCATCTTCTAACAGAGTTGGTGACTTTACATGAGCGATGTAGGTGAGTTCGACATCCTTGGCGAAGGGCGACTTGCGCAGGTTGGCGCGCAGTCTGTGACTTCTCGTCGGGCAGCGGGATGTAGATGAGTTGGTCGACTCTTATATTGTATGTACATCTGTGTTTACTTCGTTTCTCTAGGCCAGGGCTTCGCAAACTGTGCGTCGCGACTCCCTGGGGCGTGGCGGCATTATCCCAAGAGAGCTGATGAGGGCGACTTTACCTTGGCGATGTAGGTGAGATCGACATCCTTGGCGATGGGCGACTTGCGCAGGTTGGCGCGCAGGATGGCCTCGCGGGACTTCTCGTCGGGCAGCGGGATGTAGATGAGCTGGTCGAGCCGGCCCGGCCGCAGGATCGCCGGGTCGATGATGTCGGGCCGGTTCGTCGCGCCTGCGGGCGGCGGGCGAGTTAGGAATAATGGTAACAATATATTTTTTTTATTTGGTCTTTATTTTACATCATGAAATAGTGCTAACTAACATTTGCAAAATCCTATATCTACAAGCGAAGTCCTGTGCGATGGAGACCTATATCATTATCTAATATATAAAAATCTCGTGTCACAGGGTTTGCTATCGAACTCCTCTGAAACGGCTACACGGATTTCTATGAATTTTTTCGTGTAATTTGGTAGGTCTGAGAATAGACCGTAGGCTAATTAATATGGCAAAACAACGTCCGCTCTGACTCTAGTAATTTTAATGAATCAGTATTCGAGCACATTAATCAGTAGACTTGTAAAGGACCCGATGGGGCCAACCTAACAATGGTTTTTAATTGTTCTTATTAAGGTAATTTTCAACAGGTTAATTGAATTGAAGCGGTGGTAGCCCAGTGGGCAGAACAATGGACACGGAAGCGAGAGACCCAGGTTTGATTCCCAGTGCGGGCATGTTCCTATGACTTTGTTTATTTTCAAAGCTACGTACATCTGCGAATTAGTAGTAGCAATACCACACGCTAACGGTGAAGGAAAAATCGTGAGGAAACCCGCGGCTTCGTTGGCTCTGCACGTATTGACTTGTCTTTTCTGTGGGCTAGGCCGACTAAGCTGTCAGGATGGTATAGGTGCTGGGCAAGCCTACTCCATCTAAAAACAATGTCCCAGGCACTGCAGCGTCGGAGTGGTCCCTTCGCCCATCTTGAATGAGTGAAGGTGTCACTGGACACTGTATAAAGGATCTCATTACGTAAATGCATTGGCCAAAGTTTTTAATTGAATTGAATTACAATAATTAATATAATAAATACAAAATAAACAGAATTCGCAAAGACTATTTTTTTTCTTGAGGGCTGAATCAAAAACCATTTCGAGATTAACATCTAAGTAACCATATTTTCTATATTTAAGATAAATATTAAGGAAGATGAGCGTTATTTTTGCCAAAAAACAATAACCTTCATTTGACCTTCTGATGACGTCACATTTTAAAATAAACATAACATATGGCAACACTACGTTACTTAAAAAAAAAGACTTGCTGTCATAACTGTCATATGCATATCATTTCCTTGTCTGTGAAAAAAACGTCTGTGACAGCAAATCACAGAAACAAAGTGTGACAGTTTGCGCGACGTTTCGGCGTGTGCACTCGAAAAATATGACGTCACGCTTTCAAATATTTTAAATAAATAATTTATAATAATAAACTTAACAAATCGCTGAAAAAATGAAATTAGTCTCTAGAAATTACTTCTGCTATAAGAAAAAAATATAAAATAAGATCAAAATAAAAAATATACTGCCCGAATTGAGTAAGTCTTACCCTCGTAACATCTAATTTCTACGTTTAGGGCAATCCAAAGACAGAGAAAAGGCATGGACCGCATTGTATGGCCCTATATAACTCACCCATGATGAAGACGTTCTTCTTGGCGCCCATACCGTCCACCTCAGTGAGGATCTGGTCGATGACGCTTACATTTTTTGCAAATATTGATGAACAATGCATGTTAGTGAGTCGGCACCCATGCATTGGGCAGCATTGTATGGCCCTATATAACTCACCGATGATGAAGACGTTCTTCTTGGCGCCCATGCCGTCCATCTCAGTGAGGATCTGGTTGATGACGCGATCGGCGGCGCCGCCGGCGTCCGACACGGAGCCGCCGCGAGACTTCGCGATCGAATCCAGCTCGTCGAAGAATAGTACGCACGGCGAGGCGGAGCGGGCCTGCGGGGAGACGGAGTTGTTTGAGTTGGGGACGTGTCTTACTAGAACTAGCGTAGTATAGTATGGCATGCAATTGTAGCGCTTTCCTGTAATCAATTATTCAGCACATACCTATATAAAAATATTTAAAATTATGTTTCTCAGGCGTAATAATTTTTTTTGTTGTCCTTCAATGTTTAAAGTAGGTAATCTGTGGATAATGTGGTGGGTTATACTCTTACCTGTTCTATTTCATACCTTTATTTGTGAATCATGCGATATTGTATCATAAGCAGCCTATATACGTCCCACTCTAGGGCACAGGCCTTCTCTTAGAGAGAGAGTATGGGCTTAATCACCACGCGTGCCCACCGCGGATTGGCGATTTCAAGCGCTGAGGTATGTGAATAGCTCAGAAACCCCGGTTTCCTCACGATGTTTTTTTTTGCCTTCACCGTTAGCGAGTGGTATTGTTACTATAACTTTACAAATAAATGTACATAACTTAGAAAACAAAGTCATAGGTACATGCCCGCACTGGGATCGAACCTGGGTCTCCAGTTTCCGAATCCAATGTTCTACACACTAGGCCAGGGGTTCCCAAACTATTTTCACCGTGGCACCCTTGTTGTGCTAAAAAAGTTCGCGGCACACCTACTCTTAAAGTGGCTTGACTGCTTACGAAAACACAATGCAGTTTAATGCTCATTTACCTTTAATGCGAAGAATGAAACTGTTTTAGTGAATTTTTATTCGAAACAAAAGAAGCACTACCACCACAAAATGGCCGACCACTCGTCGTCGTCGGTGTTGCCATATTATAAAAAATAAAATTCTACTACATACTTGATTCGATTTTTTTTTTGTGAAAATTAAGATGTGAAAAATTAAGTGTCGGCACTGCTGGCTAATGCCTGCGGCACCCCTGGCTCAAGCTCGCGGCACCCCACTTTGGGAATCCCTGCACTAGGCTACCACCGATTCCGCGATGTTGTATAACTGTTTATTATCCCTAATAAAATAAAAATATACCATAGATAGAGAACCCTATTGTAAAGAAATCGTTTAAGTGCGATTTACGTATTTAGGCCGACACCAATTTCATAAATGTGGCTTAAGAGGGTAGAGCTCGCGAAACCATCAAAATCACCCACCTTATTCTTATACTTACTTATACTTTGTTGTACACAAAAAGAAACATTTACCTAGTACATAGGTGAACTTATTTTTATAGAAATTTCTTCTAGGCAACCAGATCCATCGTTAAACGATAATTCCGATTCTTCCTGGTTTGGAGAAACTACCATTACTAGTGTTCGGCAGACATTCATCATCGGCCATTTGACAACCACTGCAGGACATAGGTCTCTCTCATGGTTTTCTAACTATGAAGGGTTTTGCCATAATCGCTTGGCACGCGGGTTGGCGATGGTCCATCTCCTAGTAATGTATTATTATTAGTCGCCTTCTACGACATCCACGGAAGGAAATGGAGTGACGCTATTCTTAATCCGGCGCTACACGGTTACTAATTCAATAAACGAGGTAAACTCGAAACAGAGTATAGTGTGGTCTCACCTTATCGAAGATATCGCGCACGTTGGCCTCGGATTCACCGAACCACATCGTGAGTAGCTCCGGGCCCTTGACCGAGATGAAGTTGGCCTGGCACTCGTTGGCGATAGCCTTGGCCAACAGGGTCTTACCTGAGGACAGAGGGTTAGTTAGTTCCAGAGATTTCGGCACTAAGGCCAACTTGCACCACTTCTTAAATGTCAATTAAGTCGCCATTTAAATCGACTTTTGTATGAAGAGTTTTAGTTAAATGCTGTTAAAGCCACACTTAAGAAAGTGGTGCAAGTCGGCCTTTAGTCTCATAGTTGCGCCATTGCACATAGCAGGCACTGAGGTATGGGGTTATTTATTGACACTTGGTTCTAGAGCCTAGAACCTAATGTCAATAACCACATACCTAACCTGGAATTTAGGCTGTAGCTTCTAAAAATAGTGTTACGACGGTGGATAGGAGGTAAAACTTTGAACGCGTTTTTCCGTGCCTTGGAGGCGTTTTCAGCAGGCTGAAATACCGTTTCAGGAAGTTTCAGAGGGTGCTCTGTCACATACTAGTTTATCAAAATTTCACCCAAGTTACCCTGGTTTTCAGGCGCCTGAAAAGAAATAGTGCGTAAATAAATCCTACTCTTATTCATCAGTGTATAAAGTGCTTTTCCGATCACGAACCCACCCCTAGAACGTAACAATAGCTATCATCATTGTTGAGCTTTATGTTGTTCACTTTTTGCAAAAACGTGATATGATTTTTTATTACCCAAAACCGGCGTGCATGCAGACTAATGAATATTAATGAAGCGAAAGAGATTTGCAGGTGCAAAGTGGCAAATCCTACTCCTCCGGGTTTAGACGTGAGTTTACGTTACATGTTTCTTTTTCCATTAGTGGCGCTAGTTTACTATCTGTCAAAGCTGACTTGGCAACGGCCCATGAACGATCGGACGACGAAACGTGGGCAGGCCCCTACCAGACAACCTGGTTACGGTGGCGGAGAGTCGCTGGATGCCGGCGGCACAACACCGGGAAGCTCGGAAAACCACGAGGGAGGCCTATGTCCTGCAGTGGGCGTCAAATTGCTGATGATGATGATGATGATGATGAAAGCTAGACCACATTTATCAAAAGTGAACAATTTATTTTCATTAAAAATCTTAGAATATGAAGACATAAAATCAGCCTTAAACTGTACTGTTTCACTCACCGCAACCCGGAGGTCCATAGAACAGAACACCACGGCTGGGCTGCATGCCGAACTTGAGGAACTTGTCCGGATGCTCCACCGGGTACTGCACCAACTCCTGGAGTTCTCGCTTCACGCTCTGCAGCCCGCCGATGTCGGTCCACGTCACGTTGGGCACTTCCACGACCGTTTCGCGGAGGGCCGACGGCGATGACTTGGTCATCGCGTACTGGGGAGAAATGGCCGGTCAGTACAAAATACAGTACCGGGATTGAGAGAATGTTGCGGTGGTTTGAAAGTAAAATTCTACTACTATATTTAGTGAGGCCTTCAGGAAACTTTAAAAACCGTCCAAGTGCGAGTCGGACTCGCGCACGAAGAGTTCACTACCATTGTCTATACAACATTTGAATATTTCAAGAGTCTACCTGTATCATCATCTGTGAAAATTTCAACTGCCTAGCTATGACGGTTCATGAGAAACAGCCTGGTGACATACAGACGGACAGTGGAGTCTTAGTAGTAGGGTCCCTTACCCTTTGAGTACGGAACTTCATAAAAAAGCGAATGTTCGAAAAATTCGAAAGCCCCGTGAATGGGTGTAAACAAAAAAATTCTTTTAATGCTATCAATTATATTCTTTTTGTTGCACTAACCCGTACTGAGGACAATTTTAAAAACCTATTCAAATTTATGCTATCAATGTCAATAAATTGATAGAACTTGAATTGAATGAATGAATGAACTAGGACAAGCAAGAAAACTTTGTCGATATTATCGCTATCGCTATCACAGTTATAACGATTTCTATGAATGGTTTGTTTACTTGTAGAAAGCAGAATGAGATTAAAATCTAGCACGATGACACGAGTCGCGCGTTTTAACCGGCTCCGCGTCTTGAGCCGTCACGCTAACTGTGCTGGAGAGAAGTGTGTTACAGGAGATAGGGAACCGCCTTTATTACGCAGTGCATTGGTAGCAGAGGTAGCACATTGAGATTCCTTTGAACGAATGTTGAATGAGAATAAATAAACATAAACATTTACATACAGGCACATACATTGCTTCTGGCCCCACACTAGGATACGACACTAGATGCACTTCTGAAAAGCAATGCAATACAAAAGTGTGCCTTGGAACCTCAATATCTCCTAAGCTATAAATTCCCCACAACAACGGGCTCCTTTGCAAAAAAAAAAAAAAAAAATATATATATATAAACATCTGGGCAAACTACTAAAGCGTAACGCTAACACATATATAGGAATTTCACTCTGATATATTAGCTTAAAAGAACTCTTGATATCTGCAACAAAATCACATTTTTGGGATCTATCTTACTGCAGGAGGTGTATTGGGACAAGAAGGAAGTCGTGGCTCAGAAACATCAGGGAATGGACGAATGTAGCCAGTGTCGAAGACCTGTTCCGCCTGGCACAAAACGAAGAAAAATATGCGGAGATAGATAGATAGAATATTCTTTATTGTATGTACACCAGGAATTACATAATGAGAATTTTACAATAATATAGTACAGTACAATTGGCGGCCTTATTACTAAAAGTAATTTTACGGCCGCTGACGGCCGACCTCCATTAGTCTGGAGAGGCACAAGAAGAAGAAAAGTCCCACTGTGTAATGGTAATATTGTACTCACTCTGAAGTTGTCCATGCTGACGGCGAGCGAGTTGAGCACTTCGGCGTCGATCTGGTCGTCCTCGAGGTCGATGAGGTCCATCTTCTCACGGATCTGCTGCAGAGCCGCCTCAGAGCAGAGCGAGGCCAGATCCGCGCCCACGTGGCCGTGCGATTCGGCGGCGATCTACGAGGACATATCAGTTCAGATATAATACAAAAGGATTATATAACAGTATTTTTTAACACTCCGTGTGGCGCCGGATTAAGAGTAGCGTCACTCCATTTCCTTCCTTGGATGTCGGAGAAGGCGACTAAGGAAATAAATTACCAGGAGACGGGCAGCAGCGTCTTCCTTAGATTCAAACCGCATACTGCGATCGCCAAATCGCCTGCCAAGCGTGGCGATTATGGCAAAACCCTTCATGGTTAGAAAACCATGAGGAAGGCCTGTGTCCTACAGTGGGCGTCGGATGGCTGATGATGATGATGATGATGATGATGATGATTATTTTTAATGACTCGCATTTTCAATTAAATAGAAAAATAGACTATTCACCTGCAACTTGCTACTAGTTCTTAGTTAACATTTTGTTAACTAGTTGACTACTTAACAAGTGTAAAGTAGCTATCAAAATCTCATGAAAAATGGGGAAAATTACGATTCACCAAATTTTAATGGTTCGTGTTCTTGGTAGTGAACAGCCAGGAAACTGAAAGACTAGAAAAAAATGTGTTGTGTGTGACGATTGGCGACTCCCGCCGACTCAACCGAAGTAAGTTGGTCCATCTACAAAGTCGAATTTTTATATTATCTATTTTATTTTGTGGAACATAACAATTTTTTTTAAATTAGGTGAAATGACAATGAACTTGAAAATGACAATGACTACCTTTTTATGTGAAAATACAAGAAATACGTATAAGAAAATAACATAAAACAACAAGTTTTATAAAAATCTGACTCTTTAGCTTTCATCTGGTGCTGCTAGCACCCTGTTCATCTAATGTAATTAGATTTTTAACAATATTTACCTGCTCCAGATCGACGTCATCTCCCAGCTTCATGTTCTTAGTGTGGATGCGCAGGATCTCAAGGCGGCCGGTGGCGTCGGGGATGCCGATGTCGATCTCCCGGTCGAACCGCCCGAAGCGACGCAGCGCCGGGTCGATCGAGTTCGGCCGGTTGGTCGCCGCCATCACGATCACGTGGGACGACTTCTTCATGCCTGCAGGGAGTTAGGTTTGGTTTACTTATATTTTACGGTCTTGCGCTTGAAATTGCCGATCCGCGGTGGGCACGCGTGGTAATTAAGCCCATACTCTCTCTCTAAGACAAGGCCTGTGCCCTACAGTGGGATGAATGTAGGCTGCATTATTATATTTTACGGGTTGATCGAGTTCGGCCGGTTGGTCGGACGGGACGGAGTGGGACGAACTGTTCATACCAGCTGCAGGGAGATGGATTTACTCATATGTTATGCTCGCGTAGGCCAAAAAAAGTAAGCCTGGATAATTTGAATTTATGTTGATACATAATATGCGGGTGACAGGCCAAATCATACTGGTTATCAGAATGTTCAATTCATTGTTTCATGACGGCTCTCCTTTATACTCGTAATAACAGGTTTATTTCACTGCCTCAAACATTTGTACACATACATAAACTCACGCCTGTATCCCAGAGGGGTAGACAGCGACCAGTGTCTGCCACTTGGCACAATCTTGGCAGATCTCCTTTGCTTCATCAACATTCATTAGTCGATGCATGCACGCAGGCCGGTTGCGGGTACTTTTTATCTTGCTCTATGCTAACGTACCACACGCTAACGGTGAAGGAAAACATCGTGATCAAACCCGCGGCTTGGTTGACTCCGCACGTATTGACTTGTCTTTCCTGTGGGCTAGGCCGACTAAGCTGTCAGGATGGTATAGGATCCAAGCCTTCTCCAAAAAGCCTACTCTAAAAAATGTCACAGGCAGTGCAGCGTCCGAGTGGTCCTTTCACACATCTAGTGTGAGTGACGGTGCCACTGGACGCTGTATAAATCATCTCATTATGCAGAGGCCAAAGTTTTTTGATAAAACATCCCCTAATTGATTGAAGTAAAAATTTGTGCTCAGGACTTAAGTGCTTTAGTCCGCCGAGCCTAGAATGTCTCTATAACTCACCGTCCATAAGCGTGAGCAGCTGCGAGACGATACGCCGCTCGACCTCGCCGTGCGTCTTCTCGCGCTTGGGCGCGATCGCATCCAGCTCGTCGATGAAGATGATGGCCGGCGAGTTCTTGTCGGCCTCCTCGAACGCCTTGCGCAGGTTCGACTCCGACTCGCCCGCCAGCTTCGACATTATCTCCGGCCCGTTGATCAGGAAGAAGAAGGCGCCTGAGTGGAACAATAGGCATGATGACAAATTTTGAAAAACTGTCATGTACAATCAATTTCACATTTTTGTTTAAGGTTAAGATTTAGAAGTAAAAAAAGACATTTAACTTTTTAGATTTAAAAATCCCACCGAAACGCTCGCCAGTGTCATGGCGTCGCTAGTGACGTCACAGTTAAACAGTCAACACAGCAAAGAGAGTGGTTTCGTATACGCAAACCACAGTGAACCGACTGTTTGTTAAAAAGTGACGTAATTCACTGTGATTGGTATTCAAGTTAATATGGCGGAATAGCGCTCTTCATAAACAAATAAATGCGTGCTTCGTATTCAACAATGCAGGACTTATTAAATAAATACATACTTTTAGGGATTTTCAATTATTGTCATTATGCCATCACAATATTTGGTGTGAATGTAAAATGAAGGTAAAACGTGGCTAAATAGAAAAAAATTGTGTGAATGTGGGATGAGGGGAAAACGTGCCTAAGTAGAAACATTTTGTGTGAATGTGATGAAGGAAAACGTGCTTAATCTCATGACATATGGTGCCGAAACGTGGACACTCACGGTGGGGCTGGTCCACAAATTTAAAGTCGCTCAGCGTGCTATGGAAAGGGCTATGCTCGAGGTTTCTCTGAAAGATCGAATTCGACACGAGGTGATCGGACAGAGAACCAAAGTCACCGACATAGCCCACCGAATTAGCATGCTGAAGTGGCAGTGGGCCGGCCATATTATCCGAAGAACTGATAACCGATGGGGTAGACGAGTTCTCGAGTGGAGACCGCGGATCGGTAAACGTAGTGTGGGACGTCCTCAGACTCGGTGGAGCGATGATCTTCGCAGGGCGGCTGGCAAGAGTTGGATGAGAGTAGCCGAGGACCGTGCTCAGTGGCGTGCTATAGGAGAGGCCTATGTCCAGCAGTGGACAAGCATAGGCTAATGATGATGTGTGAAGGAAAAAGACGGGCAGCAGCATCTTTCTGAGATTCCAACCGCATACAGCGATCGCCAACCCGCCTGCCAAGCGTGGCGATTGTGGCATAATCCTTCATGGATAGGAAAGCCATGAGGGAGGCCTATGTCCTGCGGTGGGCGTCAAATGGCTGATAATGACGATGACGAGTTAGGGAAAAAAAGTGCCTAAGTAGAAAAAATTGGTATGAATGTGTGATGAAGGAAAAACGCATCTAAGGAGCAAAATTCGGCGTAAAAGTGTGATGCAGGAAAAGATGTGTGATTGTATATAATGTATGAAATTAAATTCTTTGTGACCTAGACTGAGACCCTGTTAAGAATAGTGTATTTTAATGATTAATGAACCAATAAGAATGTTCTTAGTACATTAGAACCAGGAATGAATCCATCCATTCCATTTGTTTGTCTCCTCCCGTTTTGAGCACACACAAACCTACACTATAACAAAGTTAGAAATGAGCCTGAATACACCCTTCCCACTGTTTACAATGGCGTTGAGGCCTCTGGTCTGAAAGTCATTACCAAGTCATTGGTCAGCTTTTTGGGGGCTGAATGGCCATCAGCGGCCTTTCAATACCTAGACCAACAGCCAACATACCGGTCTCGTTAGCCACGGCGCGCGCGACCAGCGTCTTGCCGGTACCGGGCGGGCCGTACATGAGGATGCCGCGCGGCGGCTTCACCCCGATGGCCTTGAACAGCGAGGGGTGACGAAGCGGCAGCTCCACCATCTCCTTAATCTGGGCCAGCTGCTTGCGGCAGCCGCCGATGTCGTCGTAGCCGACGGCGTTGAGAGCCTCTTCTTCCTCCTGATAGGGGTAAACGTTAATGTGTGTTAGGGCAGTGAGATGGAGTACAGAATTCGAGATGGAAAACAACCTTCCTTTGATATTGCAGTCAAGTAAATAGTATCTTGAACCCTGAGCATACTGTACGGTACTTTTTCCCCCTTACTTATAAACCTAGTATAAAGTTATGCCTAGGATAAACTAGGAATACCTATACAAAATTTTATATTATTCCAAGGTGTAAATTTATGTCGAGTTTATTAGTAAAGCCCTTTCTCTTTAGTCATTGTGGTGCCAAAGGTGGACTCCTAGTCAGTCTATTAGCATTCTATCAAGACACTGCGCGCGCTATTTCTAGGTATAGCGCAGAGTCGCGTTCAAAATGGAAACATTGATATTTTTTTCAAAACCCTATTTATGTACCATTTTTGTTTTTATTACTGCATATTTCATTAAATTGAACTTTATTGAAGGAATTGAAGGGAGATATAATAAGACCACTGAATATTCCATAGACTAATTTTACGTATTCAAACAAAATAACATTATTACGCGATTCTAATATTTACATGTAACTTTTTATACAAAGGTTTTTGTTTCCATTCCACCTACAAAAGAGGCACTATAAGATAAGTCATTATAGTCTCCTACCTCACGCTTGATGGGCTCTCCCTCGCAGTGGATGACCGTGTCCGGGGCCACGATGCAGTAGGGCGAGGGGTCTGTCTCCACCACCTTGAACTCCACAGCGCGCATGCCGCCGCGCACCATGAACGTGTCGTCACGGTGGATCGGCCGGTAGGCCTCCATGAAGTACGGCTTGAGGTACACTTCGAACAGGTTGCTGCGATGGGAGGTTCGATTCTTAGCACACGAGTGTGCCTTTCACAGTGTGAAAGGTACAAAGAGTGTGGGTGTGGGATTGTCGTGGTACTAAAAGCAGCTGCTTGTATGGTCTCAGAATAGGCCTCAATCAAAAATAGAGCAGAATTGTGCAAAAAATTATAATAGAAACTTACGAGTATCAAGATATTATAAGAGATTCATCTGTTTCTATTGAGTTATTAATCAGCCCATATCATCCACTGCTGGACATAAACCTCCCCTAAGGCGGGCAACTCACCGGGTGTTCCCCATAACAAAAAAAAGAAAAATGGTTGAAACTCATGTTGAATTATTTAATATCATTAAAATACTGTTTATTATAACTAATTATGATTAAAATTCGAATAGAAATGTGAAAACTCTTGTAAATTGGAAATAATGTTTTGCACGGAACAAATAATGGCCTTTTTATTTTTATTTACTTATTTCAGGCAGGCAACTTGCCAGCAGCAGCTTTTGAAGAAATAAGTCAAGAGGTATGTCTGGATCTTAGCTAGCAGCAAACCTTGGCCTCTGCCTACACGTCCAGGATTTGTGCACGAGTTTATAAAAAAGATAATGAAGTATACTTAAGTCTGTTTACTTAAGACAAGTTTCAAATCATGCAAGTCACTATGATTGTGTAAAGGTATTATAAATTTGAGGATGGCCAAGGACTGGATGAAGAGGGGTGCCTTGGGGGAGGCTTATGTCCAGCAGTGGATGAGTATGAAATGAAATAAAAAAAATTTAGTGTAAAATGGTTACAAAAAAAGTTTACTGGCTCGCAAACTAGGATACCCCGGGTTGATTGATTGATTATAAATGTAGGACTTTGATACAACTGTTAATTTGCTTGTATTACCTAAAAAAAAATATATCAAACTTACCCAGTGAGACCCTCAACGGAGTCGTCGATCGGCAGTATGTGCACACGCTTGCCATACTTCACAGAGGGGCATGGAGCGATAGAGACCACATCAGACAAGCGCACACGCAGGTTGTTTCGCACAACACGGTTCATGCGGATCTTCTCATCCGGGCAGTTGTCGTCCGACAGTACAATGCACACAGTCTCCTTGCGGCGCTTGCCCTTGAGGAGCACTGTGTCTCCGCGGAACAGTTGGAGTTGCTCCATCTTTGCCTGTTCAAGGTGCCAGATGTGAGTGGTTGCTAAGAGAATGTAGGTAGCCACTGAATGGGAAGACTATGCAAAAATGCCAATGTCTTAAAAAGGTGTGAACGAAGGCGTAACAACATTGAGGTTGGTGTTAAACATGGCTGATAACCATGATGATATTTTTGCCATACAATTTGTAATTTTATTTTCATTTTATTTATTAAGGCACACCAACAGCACAAACATGTTCAAGGTACAGTTAATAACAGAGGGCTGACGATTGTGACAATTACAGGTGTCACAGTTTTGCACTACTGCCTTATTCTGATAAACAAAGTTATATACCTAGTGATAAGACTGCCAATTGTATACCTCTACTCAGATATAAGAAACTATTTGTAGTTCTATCCCCTGCTTGTGCAATAAAGTGTACTCTGTCTATCTATCTATTGTTACACTTATAAATATTAATATTACATATCTGAAAATTAGCTTAAATCGATTCCAGAAATTTTAGATTTAAAAAACTCCATTCATTCATTCAAAACATTGATTGAAGTCCAGTTGATAACTGAGCAACCATTACATTTTAGTTGCAAACGTAGGTCATAGTGTACATAAGGGTTGAGAGACCTGGTATTTCTGCACTTGGCCTTATAAGTTAGGCTATTGTAGAGTTAAGGATCCAAGTGAATTGTTGTTGTCAACTGTATGTACATACCAACTCTACCTATTTTGTTTACACTTCCTCAGAACACTACGATCAAACTAATTTAGTCTTCATATTGTACTAAACCTCAAGCGGGATTCAGCTGTAGCCAAGTGCTTAGCATGTTTTTATTAAAAAGTACCTGAAACTTGTGTTTATGAAGTGAAAAAGGTTTGCCAGTATTGTGGGAAGTGGCAAACTCCAGTAAAGACCAGGGTTTGTTGCCTACCCCTCTAGGATACAGGGCTAAGTTTATGTATGTGTATTCTTTTATTTAGAACTTAGTATTATCTATCTCGGTGGTAGCCTAGTGGGTAGCACATCGGACTCAAAAGCGAGAGACCCAGGTTCGATCCCCAGTGCGGGCATATACCTATGACTTGGTTTTCTAACTTATGTACATTTGTGAAGTTATAGTAGCAATACCACTTGCTAACGGTGAAGGAAAACATCGTAAGGAAATGTGAGTGTCTGAGCTATTCATATACCTTATCATATACTTGAAATCGCCAATCCGCAGTGGGCATGTGTGGTGATTAAGCCCACACTCACTCCCTGAGAGAAGGCCTGTGCCCTACAGTGGGACGTATATAGGCTGCTTATGTATTATCTATCTCGGTCATAGATGTTCCTTTATCAGAGAGAAGAGTGATCACAAATCATCCTTGAGATATGGCAATTTTTTATGTTTACAAATTTTTTATTGTATTTTCATTTTTCTATTATTTCAAATATTCTACGGAGAGTAAAGGTAACAGTAAGATTGATCATCATTTTCATTGTCAAACATAAATATTAGGTAAAGCTAAAGGTAAATTTAATGAGCTTGCATTTTTTGCTTGTGCTCAAGCAGACATTGAACAAAGAAATTAAAAAAATATACATTTGTCCATACCCAACAAGTTAGGTTATAATGACTTAACAGAAAATATCCTAAGAACACTACATAAAGTCTATGGAAAAGTACCACACTAGTGGAAGTAAACTGAACATCCATTTTGAATAACAAGACCTCAAATAGCCATGGTTGATGGCAGCATAATTCATGAGCATATAACATAAAACCATAGCAATCTTGTTTTCAGGACTTCTGATAAATTCAATAACACAAGTCCGAAAAGCAAAACTATATCCACAATCCGAAGAATCTATGTACGGAACACTTATTTAGAAATCATGAGAATGGAGACATCTTGTAGTGGTGTTACTAACCTGTGATAAGGCGACGACAGAGTTGTCATCGCTGAGGGCTTCCTCGACGATGAGACGATTGGGTCTGTCCTTGCGTCGCAGAATCGCGGTCGAGAGATCATCGGGGCTGCCGAAAGAAACCTCGTTACGCCAGGGACCAAGCAAGAGGCGTCACTCAGCTAACAAAGGAATTCTAATTTCGCGGACAGTTCACCAGATCAGCAACTATGTTCCAACTTTCTAATGCTTAGAGATCGGCTGGCTGCAGTTTTCGAGCGATAATTGAGAAATTACAGCACAATAACGGATAGTGGACATGATGACAAGCCAATTTTCAAATCTCAATTTCGTGTGATAACACGCAAAGTATAAGGCGGATTGTAAAACAAATTGACTAATAACGAATATAAATGAATTACCTTTTGTTGTCTGCCATTATTAACACTAAATTGTATGAAAATTCGTAAATTCACTAAATATTTGAAAAGCCGAATAAAAAAGCTCTCCTCGCTAAACTCGTAACGTGACGTTGTCGTTTTTCATTTGTTCATCGATAAACCAGTGCTGCCACAACAAAAAAAATTGTCTATGGTTGCTATGTTTTCAATGCTCAACTAAAATAATGATCATGAACATCTCGAAAAACGTAATCATCTAGCTTTCACTTGTAATTTTGTAAAGAAAGATCGCGCTATTCAAATCACTGCATGGAACTCATCTCTCTCATCGAATTCGATACAAAGATCATGCTCAGCCAGCTAGCCGTTAAGCGCTCACCGAGTGTCGCGTCGCGTTTCTAGTGTGAATAGGCATATTTTGTAAGAACTTTGTATGCAGTTCAGTTCCAGTCATAGCGATAATACCTACCAATAAATACAAAAGTATCGATACCTACTTCTCGTAGCGAAGAATCGCATCAAAAGTATCAAGTATTTTTTGTTTAACATTCAGTCATAATAAAAACACAGAAGAATTGTTAGGTAGGTACTGAAGCCGTTCACTATCAGATTAAATATGATAATATCGAGAAATGAAATTTGTAACTACCTAGTAAATTGTTATTCTTATTAGACTGCATGGGTCATGCAGGAGTAATGTCTGATGTAAATGTTATTCATTAAGAAAGCCTCATTGGACTAGCATACGAGTAGTGACCGCATCGACCGCAGTGACTAAGGGGGTTATTCGCCCTCAAAATATTATTTGGACTGGCAATAAATAGTTTACACCTTTGCTCAAGATTTTCTCCTTTATGACTGGGGTTTCCCTAATGATGGAAGACTACCAAGTATCGAGGACAGTAGCGATGCCCGATTATGAATGAAATTATAAGTCGACCAATCTTAAACTAACGTTCTTACTCGCCTTTATAATTAGTTATACACTAATACTGATAATCGAATGAAACTAGGTACTAATTAGTAACCATTGCTCTTCTGGTACTTGGGGCAAAATGGCGCTAATTTGCGCGCAAAAGAAAGACGTGGCGCCCGCGCCATCTTTAAGTTCTCGGGACCACAGGAAGAGTTCAAACAAAGGTCAGTAGTTCACGTCACTTGCTTAACTTTTTTATTTTCTAGTTCAAGGTCACGTGTGACTACCATAATTACCTTATTACATTAAATAGGTACCTAATACTTTTTACCTACATTAAAAGGTTTGTTACCAACAAAAATTAATCCAGCGGATACTTTTTAGTTTTGAAATACTCTACTAAAAAATTAAAATCTGGATCGGAGTTCACAGATTCACGTTTATATTCCTTTACAGCCCTCTTCAGTTTCTTCTTTAGCTCGTACCTGTCCCGTCCCGATAGGTAATTCTTAATGTTGTTTATTATAATGTCTCTGACGAGCCACTTCGTTTTGTCCGAGACATCCGGATTTGGATGCCCAGAATACTCCACCACGTATTGGAGATAAGAATGGAACTGTACTGTCTGCAACTGGGTGAAAACCTCGTTTATTGCTTTGAAGAATGCCAGTCTTGCAGGCAATTCCTTCAGCACTTCTTTCTGGTATTGTCTCAGATCATCTTTCAAACTTTCACCGTCTTTACAAAGATCTCGAATATAATCCGCTAACTTGTCCATTTCTCTGTATTCGCTTTGATCCATCAGGACCCAAGCGACTTGTTTGCAGTACTTCACTAGTTTCTTCGGACTGTAATTGTCGATCAAGATGCGAAAATAGTTGTAGAGGAAAGAGTCGAACCGACCCAGATCTTTCAAATACCGATACTTTACTTCTGAACAACTGTTGTAATCGCATAAGAGTACTACGACAAACAAAACAAATAGCTTGGACATTATGTTGAACTAGTAGGTAGTACTGGTACGAGATTAGGTACCTACACGTGTAAAAAAAAAACAATAATTTCATGCTCAATCAACTTATGTTATTAAATACTATCTAGATCCTTATGAAGATATTTTATGCCATCTAGGTACCTCGAGCATTATTTACTATTGCATGTTTTATGTGGTTATGATAACTGCAAGTAAAGTAAAGCTATAATTTAGGTACAGGAGTGATGGACATAGGAGTTGTTGTATAGAATGGCTCGTTGGGATAATAGGGGTGAAAAAATAAGTTAAAAGGTGTATAGAAGAGAACTTTGCGCTCTTTGATAGCACTTTTCAGTTTTTGTTTCAACTCTACCTGATCAAGGATCGATAACTGTTTGATGCTATCGATGATAGTTTCTCGTATAAGGCTACGAGTCTGTAACTCTAATTCTGTGGTACCCGATTTCCAGTTCCCTTCATATTTTTTAATATCTTCAATGTAATTTTTGAATTCTTGCCCTTGTTTTTCTGTGAACGCTTTGTTGAATGCTTCGAGAAATTCATCTTTGTATTTCGATCGCTTTTGCAATTCTAATTGGTAGGTCATCAATTCCTTCCTTATTTCGTTGCCATTTTTCCTGCAAATATGATGCAAATAATTCTGTAATTTGCTTGTTTCTTTGTATGGAAGGAAGTCAAAACTATTTTCTAGTGTTCTGCAATAATTTTTAAGTTGTCTTGGTCCATAATCCCATAGTGCTCGAAAATAATAGTAAAGGAAGGTTTCAAATAAACGAGGTACGCTCCTCAGGTTCGATTTCACAGAACTTTCGTCTTCGGTATCGGCCAGCTGAAATCTTACTCTTAGTTTTCTGACGTTAATTGATCTTGGAGAGACTTTTTTCGTTTGTATTGATTCCGAAAAAGAACCATAATTCGAATAGCACAACAGCGTGACGACGACTACAATAAATCTCCACATAATTTTACATCAACAAAAATATGTAGGTTCGTAATTATAGGGGTTGAGCTTTCTATGGTTGCGTTAAAATAAATAGGAAAAAATATTTAGGAAAATCTCATCTTCACCAACGACATAAGAATCAAGATGATGAGGATTGAGAAGAATTTATTAAAATGTTTAGGCATCCAATTTTCAGTTCCACCTTTTGTACTCATGGAGAGCTTTATCTAACCTTGTTTCTAGCTTAAATTGTTTGACGGCTGATAAACTCTGAATGGGACAGATTAAAACGTATTTTATAAGTGCATCTGTTTGTCAACGTATTGTATCGATTTTAAAATCTCCGCATTTCACTAAATCATCAAGATAAAGATCAAATTCATGCTCCTGTTTTGATGTAAACACTTGGTTTACTGCCTTTAAAAACTCAGCTCTATACAGCTATAGTACGGCTTGTCCATCAAGAGTACTCGGTAACCTTTATTTGGTTGTGGTTGCAAAAACTCTTCACGTACTTGTATAGCCTCCGAACGTATGCGTATCCACTATCGTTCTATACTCTTTGCTAGAACTTAACAATATTTTTTCAGTCGTTCTGGTGAAAAATTTACGACCAATTCACGAAAGTAACTGTTGAGGAAATTCTCGAAATAATAGTTGTTTGGATAAGGCCGATATCGCAAGTATTTGATGTTTGTAGGTTTGCCTACCAATTTGGACAATTCACAGCCAGTTGAATAAGCGAAACAATACGATATTAAAATTACAACCAATTTAAACATGACTAATATACTCGTACAATAAAAAGTTAAGAACTTATCTACGTGTATCAGAAGTTATGCAGAACGTGAATACAAGATTCAATTTCACGCAATAATGTTTTTATGTTAGAAGTCAGGAGTGTGGTCATTATATTCACTGACGGCTGCTCTAAACTTATCTTGAATCGTTCCTTGTAAATCAAATTCTATTTTGTAAAATGGCCAGAATATAACATTGCGTATAACAAACTTAGTTTGTGCGCAAATGCGCCGCCCAAATCCGTTTCCGTATCTTTTTACTTCGTAAATATAGTCACCCATCTTTATATCGTATCTTATGTCATAGATTGGGTTGATAGCCTCTAGGAAATCGTTTGCCCGCGGATGGTAGCAGGTAATGTATCCCAGAAAATCACGAAGTTTCCGGGAAATTACGAATCTGTGTTTGTACTTTGCCATCTTGTATAAAGTCCTCCGAAATATTTTTAATAGTTTTCGGCCGAAGAATCCTGATCCAAAGCCTTTAAGATTTTTTCTGACGATCATCAAATAGTCTAGGATCTTTTCTTGCTTAACTCTCTCTACCAGCACAGTTATAAGGTCAGCTATAAAATTGTAGAACGGTCCGTTAGCCACTGTTTTTTTGGAAGTACAGTTCTGTTGAGGTACTAATCCAAATCTAGATATATTTTTTTCAGCTCCATAATCAGCTCTTAGGTTTTTTTTAATAAGCCTTTGGTCCAATACGGTGATATTATTAAACGGTTCAATGTCTAAGCCATCAGAATAATCCTCTTCGTCTTCACTTTCTGCCTGATTATCATCACTTACTTCATCACTTTTACTGTATGCTCTCTCTAAAGATTGATCACTTATTTTTCTATACGGTGATGGTATGCTGATCGTGTTTCTTTCCACATCTTTAAATAATTCAATATCTAAGTCACCCACAGTATCATCTTGGTCATCATCACGATAATAATATCGGTCCATAAATTTTTCAATATTAGATTTATCCCGATTTTTTATTTTCGGAAGCAGCAATTTCATTGGTTCCATATCCATGTCGATTTTTTGTTCAATGTCACGTCTAAAATAAGCGTAATTATCTCTTTCCTCCTCATAACGTTGAAGTGTGGGATTCGTTTGGATACCATGACGATTTAGAGATTTTATTGATATTTTACGGCTTTGGATGGGTGATTCCTCGTTCAAGCTCCAAATATTCGAATAATCACTAGAATAGTCTTCGCTAGAATCCATATAACTAACTCTATTGTTATCAACACCACTTTGGTCGCTTTTAATAAAACTTTCTCCAGTACTGTCACGAGATTCTTTCTGTTTTAATTCAACCTGTATGTTAGCATTTATAAGAAGTCTATCATTATGTTCTTTAGTGCCTATATCATCATTTGAGTCACCGTCTTCATAAATATGAGTAAGAGTTAAGTCATATTGGAAAATAACTCGTGTAACCACTAAACAGACGACAGACGTAAAAATATAGAAACACATATTTTACTGAGACAAATATCGTCATGCGCTTACCATAGTAAGAAAAGTGTAGGTACTTTTAATACGCCATCTTATCGTTGCGACTGATTGATTGATTTTAAACGTGGTTTTCTAAGACTTTCGAAGCCTCATAAAAACATTAAATAAATATATACACGAGTTTATGAAGGAGTAACAAAACTCAAATTTTACTGGAATGAGCCCTGAGAATTCTACTTTTAATTTCTAAATATCTTTTTAAGGAGTTTAACTAACATGAAATGAACTTTCATGAAAGAAAATAGATATGTGAAAATAGAGAAAAAAAAAACAATAAAATAATAAATTTGGGCATTTTATTGCAAGAAAAATGAACATCACACCTTCTTAACCTACTAAAAACTATACATAGGTAACACCTTTTTAATCAACAGAAAACAATATCTACTGAGAAGTTAGTTGGATTCATAAAAGTAATGATTTCCGGCAACTGTTGTTATCCCTTGTGTTATCCCGTTGTTTGCCACTCGCGGAAACTATGGCACCATAGCCATAACTCTTTTAAGTCCTAAACTGTCAGGTTTACCATTTTTTTTTTCAAATTGTTATTTATTTTTTTGAAAAGTGTCATTTCATCGCAGCTCTCTTGAAAAAGGTGAAAGCCGCATTTGACAATCCGGAACCATTTGACACCATACGTAAAACTAACTTTTTGTTTATTTTGATCAGTTCTTCGGTTAATCAATGAAGGAAGAAAGATTGACAAAACAAATATATCGAGCGAATGTGAGTGGAAGGGCCGGTAAGGGACGACCCAGACGGACATACTTCGACCAAATTGGGGATGTATTAGCAAAGGGCAAGATAAAAAGTAACCGAAACCGGCATGCGTGCATGCAACGACTAATGAATGTTGAGGAAGCGAAAGTGATCTGTCAGGATCGTAGAGAGTGGCAGTCCCTGGTATCTGCCTGCCCCTCTGGAATAGAGGCGTGAGTTTATGTTATGTCAATTGAAATTTCTTTTGAATATATTTTTTTTTCTAAAATGGCCTATCGATCACTTTTTTATACGGGTAGCCTTGCAATAATACTATTGTATTGATCTGGCTCATATACAGCCTCATGCTTCGGCAGAACTTTTTCTACCCTCTCATAATCTGTATCTGAATCTAAATATGGGTGGCGAATTCGGGTTTCGGATCAATCACTTTGAAATTTGGGGGCACGGCAGTGCCCCCGCCAAGTCGAGCAAAAAAGCGGCATGGTCGTACCATCCTTTACTCGAAGCAGTTCAGGCCATTTTCGATCCCCTATAACTTCGTTGTGGATAAAACTCGAAGCCTGAATTTTCAGTAACCAAGCAGGCATTGTATAAACACAATATACCGTGTTAATTAATTTAATTTATTCAGTTAATTAATTATAATTAATTTTAATTCAGATACTTCAACTACATAAATAACTTAGTAATTCCATATAAATATATAGGATTGCAAAGTGACATTTGCAGTGAATGAATTAGTGTACGTATAATACAATGTATATATGTATAATATATCGTAATAGGTGTAGATAGGTACCTAGATATAATTATGTTCAAAGGTCACTTGTAAATGGTCAAGAAAAAAGTAGGCTATCTACAAAAAGAATGTAGATAAAAAGAATGCCATCAAAAACATAACTTGTAAAAAAATCCAAGTCTCGCAACTCATTTCTTCTAACGTAAAAAGTTGTGAGATCCATGCAATACCAAGTCGGTTAATTTATTCAGTCCCCACATAGGGATCCTTCTATCTTAAGTTATTACATAATTCGCTAACCTAACAACATCTTATAGTGCCCTTATTAATATAAAAAATCGTTTATTTTTTAAATAAATAGAATGAAAATTTTTTTTCAAAAAATTCTTAACTTTCATAAATTCATGTCTTCAAATATAATAATGATATAGCTAAATGATTCACAAAATAGATACAGCATTTCAGTTTACAATGGTTCAATATCGTTCAAGTATTTTAAGTTTCTGCCACCAAACCAGGATCGCATGTGTTGGGAGATCTGCAAAAGAAACGTGTAGGTTGGAACTATGACATAGTAGGTTTATTCTTGTATGGACATGGCTATTGCAGGGCAGAGCATTGTAGGTACCATAGGTACTATATTGTTAAAGAATGACTGTTACTAAGTAATATTTCCAAGGTAGAGAGTGAACATGACGTCAATTTGCATTGTGACGGATTTTCGCCAAAAACTTGAACTCTTAGGTAGTATTGATTATTGTTACGGTATCAGTTTACTAAATAAAAGTACGACAGTTTAAAAAAAACAGTTTGCAGCTGAAGTTATACAAAGTAATAGTAGGACGGGAGAGAATGATCCTGTACTTATGTCCGGTCGAAGTGGAATGGAGACCAGAGACAACTGTAGACTACCTGCCAGACTGCTAAGGTGACAAGCGCGGCCAAGAGGACGTCCCCACCAGTCACCAGCACGCACCCGAAGACCATAGCCTCAGCAGTTGCTAAGCTCCACTCCGCTCCCCACCTTCGGAAAAAACCGAAGCTATTTACAAGCTTCGGACGAAGAAGAAGAAAGACATTTATTGGGACAAATTAATAATTCACAAGAAAAAAAGGCATAACAAGTAACATAAACAAGTACCTACAAAGGAAACTTAAATCACATAAATACAAGACGATACAAGGCAAAGTCGAGCGACAGATTGCACCCTGTGGTGCGTCAAAGTTGCCACAAAGGGTATCTGACTCAGCATTGCATTGTGCTGAGGGTGTGAGCCCTCACAGCTGGTTTTCAGTCAGTGCCTGCGGTAAATGAAGTATTGTCTTGTGTTACTATTGGTACTGAGATTAGGTATAAGTAAGTATTGGCGGTAAATAATCTTTTTATGCATAGCATAAAGTAAAAAATAATATACGGTTTTATAATTCCGAAAACGAATTCCTCCCAAAAAATATTGGCAATAAATTATCCGTTTTAATTAAGTTTTTAATTTTTTTGGCAAACCTTTGATGACAATTTATTAATTCTGTGAGGCTTTGGTTTTTTCTTTTGTAAATGTAAACTTTTAAGAATTCATTTAATTTGGTGCATTTAATCTGAAAAGTGGCCATTTTGCGAATGGTAGACATTTAGCGAAGTGGACATTTTGCGACGGAGCGGTTTATTTTTGGCACTATAGTAAGTAATTTTCTGATAGGCGTTTTAAGCGGGTCCAGTACGTAGTTTCGATAGCCGTTGTTGCGACAAACGTTGTTGTGATTTTTTTTCCACTGCCAATCCCCTACCAAGTGAGCCCGAAGCAGGAAGGCGTAGGATCGTTGTCGTAGAGCAGTGCGCTGGTGTTAGCGGCCTCCTGCGGCGTCATCTCCACGTCTAGTAGACGCTCAAGCAAGGTTCGCTCGGTGGCCACCCAGCTGATGCCGTCTAGAGCCTGAAGGAATGGAGGCTTATACATTTTCTGCTCGAAATAGCTAGTCTAGTCTGATCTTTTGTGATATATGCAATTCCCGAAACACGTCAATTAGAAAAACTCAAATTCATTTACTAATGTACTTTAGGTCTTTATCTCATGATTAGATTATTATCAGCCCAATCGGCTCTGGGTTAACTTTTGACAGATGCACACCCATGAATTCCTTATTTATTTGACCGGAAACTATTGATAGGCGAAAAATGGAAAACTTCATGGATACCTTTACTTTTTCACATTAGTGATGCGACGTGTTTTGCTACATTATTAAAACGAGTAGATTACGTAGCTAAGACCATTCAAGTTGATTTTGTATAAAAAAAATAACCTATCTTATAACAGAGATCTACGGTCTTATCTATAAGAAACACGATTCCTTAAAACGCCGATTAAAATAGTCTGTGGTGGAGATTTTGCAAGGAAAAGGCGTAACCACAGATTAAAGAAACTGACTCTTAGGAGTACTTTAGAGGAATCGGATTTTTATAAATAAGGTAGCTGTAAATACTCTAAGAAATTAGGTTTAAATATTATAAAAACAAATCAATAAAAATATGAAAACTCGTTGGGTACTTTTTAATTTAGTTTAACAATAAAAATATCAAAATAAAATAGCAACGCAATCAATCGATTAAAACTTCAACATAATTAATGTAATCGATTATTATAAAAAATCGAATCGGTAATTTCATATAACATCACTAATAAGAAATTGAAAAGGCCACCTAGTGATTATTTTCTCTGTAATAAGGCCGCCAATTGTATTGTTTCTTTGTAAATATTTTATGTTTTGTTTTTTCCTGGTACAATATAGAATAATATTTCTATCTTATCTTATCACTAAACTGAGCTGTCATAAGTTAAATAAACGCTTGGATGGACCGAAAATTAAATTCTTCATTGCACTCCGGGTATAACAAAACAACATGAAATTGCTTACCTAAATATCCTATACTTTTTTAGATCATGGTAAGGGAACGTACCCATACTACGTGACCCAGTGTTGCCAGCCGGGTCTTGCCAAAAGTTACCAAAAAGCAGTGTGGCCAGCCGGGTCTTGTCAAAAGTTCCCAAAAAGAGTAAAAAAAAAGTAACCTTTTGGTGTAAAAAGTAACCTTACCAATAAAAAAGGTACTATAACTTAATAAGTAAAAACTTCAGAAACTTCTTCGTTCGTTTGTTACACTTTAGTGCACAAAATTGAACAACATGGGACACAAATTATATTTCTGCCAGCCATTCCAGCCAATTTCTGTAGTTTTTTCCGATATTATAAGTTTCATTTTAGACTCTTTCTGTAAATTGTGACAGAAATCGTGTCACATGTTATTTAATTTTGTACAATAAAGTGTTTGAATTGCGCATTTTAAAAATAAACCTATTTATTGTCCGTGAATTCAAATATGGAGGGATCGAGGGACGAAAAAGTTCACACATCAAAATTTTCACATTTGTACTATAATTGGAATGATCTTGCGTAGCGGGGATGAGGCCAATGCCCAATAGTGAGCTACTTTAATTCATATTTACTCACACGTTCAAAGAATGCAGCCAGAAACTTAGCCAAGAGACCTCGTCTCATAAAGATATCATCGCGGGAACCTGAAAACAAATATGTTCAAATGGTTGATTTGGTATTAAAGTATCCCATCTGGCTATTCCAGCTCACCAGCATTACTATTCCACAGCAAAAAAAAGGTTACAAGATTTTCGTAACAAAGTCACGTTGTTATAGGTATACAACATGGGAACAAAACCTTCATCATCATGCATCATCATCATTCAGCCACAAGAAGTCCACTGCTGGACATAGGCCTCCTCTCCCCCATGGATATCCAAAAAGACCGGTTAGAACAAAACTTTAGTTTTATCAAACGGTTACAAATATAAATCTGTAGTCTACGAATAAAAAACCGGCCAAGTGTGAGTCGGACTCGCGGACAAAGGGTATGTACCATTGTCTATACCTACAACATTTGAATATTTCAAGCGTCTAACTGATGCCGTTATTAATATCGAGCAAAAACGGCAAAAAACATATTTGTTGTATGGGAACCCCCTCTTTAATATTTATTTTATTCTATTTTTGGTATTTGTTGTTATAGCGGCAACAGAAGTACATCATCTGTGAAAATTTCAACTGTCTAACTATCACGGTTCATTAGATACAGCCTGGTGACAAACGGACGGATGGACAGATATTGGAGTCTTAGTAATAGGGTCCCTTACCCTTTGGGTACGGAACCCTAAAAAACATCAATATTACCATTACAAAAATAAATTCCGCCAAAATCCCACAAGCACCATGCGGTTAGTTAATGCATCGCCCTCCCACTTTTTCAAGCGGAAGCAAGAAACAAACACACCACCACCGACAACAATACTTGTGTGAAAAAATGCGTTGCGACGCGTTTCGCCTCTAACACGAGGCATCCTCATCGGGCTCCGATGGTCGACCATGGGAAATTGTGCATGCTAATTTCACTATGTAAATTGAGACAGGTGCGGTGCATCCATAAATCATGTGGTAAACGTTGTTATACGATAACCTCGGCTTTGTGATGAAGATAAAGCTGTAGTAAGGTAAGCAGTTCTTAGGATAGTGTGCATGCGAAGATCGGGGTGTGATTTGAGACAGGCGCATCCATAAACCATGTGGTAAGATCTAACCAATGTCTCAGTCATAAAAAGTAGGTAGGTACATAGATACAAGAATATAGATTCTTGCGTATCGAGCGTTGTCTCTCTACGCAGGACGTACCTAATTGTGTTTCTAATCGCGTCACATTTAAATGCAATATTTCAGAAATTAAGAAATTACGACTTATTGTACTGTAGGGCACAGGCCTTCTCTCAGAGAGAGAGTATGGGCTTAATCACCACGCGTGCCCACCGCGGATTGGCGATTTCAAGCGCTGAGGTATGTGAATAGCTCAGACACCCAGGTTTCCTCACGATGTTTTCCTTCACAGTTAGCGTGTGGTGTTGCTATTTCTGACATAATATTGCGTTTCAGTAACAATTTCGTACAATATCGTAAATATGAGGCTAGATTCGGAACTCAGTGCTGTGTCGTTTGACTCTAACTAATGATTCAGTCACACGAAACAGCATTATAAGTCCGTACTTATTCACCCCCGTACTTATTAATTGACTTTATACCCTTTTAAGCGGTCCACATGGGCTTATGTATGCTATCTCAACTTACATCACTGACTTTAGGTGCGCTATTCGGATTTAATTGCACTACCTTCCGGTGTCGACAGTTGTTTGAACACCAACCTGTCAATAAATGACACGAATTATTTCATAGACGGTCCCGACCTAACATAAATAAATAAATAACTACCATACAACACAATCACTTGCCCTGGTCCCAAACTAGGATAGCCCGTGCTATGGTAACTAGGCAAGGACATCAAAAACATGGAAATACACCCAGACTGAGGCCACCCGTACAATTGCACGACGGCCCCCAGTGGGAATCAAACCCACGACCTCTGTTGGCAGTTAAGCGCCTTAACGGCCAACGAGGCAGTCGGCCGGCTGAACACATAACATTTTCGTCTCAGTCAGTCGTAATGTGACTGAGAAGAGTGTAATGCACGCACGTAAATATTGATGAGTCGACTGTGCCAGCTATCTTTGTAGCAAGTCGATTCCACGAAAAAAGGCACCTACTCTATTATAGTTGTATATTTTTATTCCGTAGGCAAACGTGACATAGAAATTACGAATTCACGAAAAATCTACATACCTAGTCAATGAATAAAAAACATACGTTATCGTCGGTTCAAAGGTAAAAGTCACTGAGTGACATTTTGGCACAAAATGAGATTTTGATAGTTTGTAACTGCTTGTAGTTTGTGAAAAAAAGTGTAGCTGCAAAGCTTCATTAATCCCTTTGCAGGTAAAATTCTTTTGGCACTCAATGCACAGAACTCGCTTAAAGCTATGATAGAATGGTTAGATAACAACAATTTAAAAATAAACCTTGCCAAGACCAATATAATGCAGTATAGTCAAAGGAATTCATCAATATCGGACCTTAAAATAAAATACCAAGACCAACCTATACACAGCATAGAGTCAACTAAGTTTCTTGGGTTAATAATTGACTGACCGTGAACAAGTACTCAGAATGCAGAAAAAATGTTTGCGAGCAATGTTTAGCTTAAAATCCACTGAATCATGCCAACCCAATTTTAAGAAATATGATATACTTACATTTCCATCTCTCTATGTATTAGAAGTACTAATGTTCGTCAGAAAAAATCCTGCTCTGTTTCCACGCATCTCAGAAGCAAATGGTATGCGACTCCGTAGAGACCCTACACGCCTGAGTAGAATACTAGAATAATGAAACTGCTTTCATGAGAAAAAGTATTTTATGCATGGGTCCAAAAATATATAATAAACTGCCAATGAGTATTAGAGAATTGGGTGACGATAATGTGTTCAAAAGACAGGTGAAACTAATACTCACCAAGAAATGCTGCTACAATTTGAATTATTATTTTAATCTGACATTTTAATTAATTGGCAATCAATTTATATATTATTTTTTTATCTTATTTTCATATTTCTATACAATTCTAACTTAAGAAAATAATAATCTTGTAAACAACGCGGAAAATATTGAATTATTTTTAGATGTAGATATTTGTATGCCTCTACGGCCAAACATGCTGAAACTTCATTATTTACCTATAAGAACTTTTATGTACACGCATGTTTCACAAATAAATAAAGAATTTGAATGAATTTTGCCTTATGCTACAACATTAGTTTGACCTTTGACCCGACGATACATAACAAACTTCACATTGAAAGAAAAATCGCGGGCCGGAGCAGGATTCCAAGATTTCAAGACATTTGTTTCTAAAAGTTATTTGCGATAGTGAATGAGTTCCAATGAACCTCAGTCAGTATATCCTTACCTAATTTGCGGCACACACATCACTCTACAATGCGCCAAAGGTCCCATTAGAGGCCTTGTCTCAGGCGAATCGTCGTTTCTGAAATAATTTGAACGAGTTTATACCTTTTTGTAAACTCTCTCAAATACTGAAACGAAATGAAATTTATTTCACTTGTTCAGCATTTACATGGTACAGTAAGTAGGATTAACTGTAAGTAACGATTACATGTGAGAAAAGTTCCACCACCCTCCGTACTAGTATAAACTGTATTACGGCAGGGTCGTATCACGTCTCTTTCATTCATGATCAAGCTCTGCGAATCAGAACGAAATCTGGTCGGACTCTAGCGACAAAATTACAAGTAAGTAATTGAATGAATCCAAACATAGCTAAGTTTACAATGACTATTTTCATTACCAACGTAACAAAGCCTTACCTGCCATGCACGTAATGGAAATAATACTCCTCCTCGAACGCCAACAGAGACACTCTTGCAGCTAAGCACAGCTTGGGCAAAAGAGCTGACGGCGAACCAAAGAGTTTATCCGTCAACCATCGACCTGCGACGAGTAGAGAGTAGGCCAGCCACCAGGACACAGTGCCTATTGCCCATTTGTAGCTCTGACTCCTGGGTATGTGTTCTTGCCAGGGTGACATGAACTGGAAGAAATGTAGAGACGTGTTATCGGAGGGGAGTCGCGGTAACGGAAAATTTGGCTTCAAGCCAAATATTTTATTCGCTGTATGGATGGCTATATCGGTAGGCTGATGATGAAGATGGCCATCATATTATGCAGTTATCAGTTTCAGGATCTAAATCCAGTGAAACTTGGCTCAGTCCATGGTACCTTCTTAAAGAAAGAAAATAGCCCCCAGTCTGGGTGTTTTTCCATGTTTGTGATATCCTTGCATGGTCACCATAATGATCACAGGGTAGGTATTCTACATAGTTCGGGTACAGGACTAGTGATTGTTGTGTGGATAGTATGCATGACTACTTAAAGAGTTCTTTTTCTTCAACCATATAGCCACCCAATATCAATTAAGCTAGAGAGTACCTAATTAAAGTAAGATTATAATTACTCACATGTGATGCGATCAGTGCCAAAGTAATCGTATAGCCAGGATTGACCCTCCGTTTCGTTTGCATCAAGCTCCATTCCCTGGCCACCATAACTTTATTACCGGACACGGACGTATCTGAAGGAATTGTCAGCTTATAAAGTTGAGAGATAGAAGCATTTTACAAGCTATGCCCAGAATTTCGTTAAAGCTGGATGTCAGTGTTTTGTTTAAAAGTTGGCATAGGGGTAATATTAGGAATAACATTTAGGAATGATTATTATTAATTATTTATTCCATAAAAGATAGTGTACAAAAGGGATAGCACTTAAGGACGTAAGTAGTACGTAGCAAGGGGTATATAGTCATAGTGTTACTTATGTAGCGTAAGGGCAGATAGAGCAAATTGTAGCAAGTTTTGGGTCCAAGAAAAGGATTTAAAAGAGTGTCAAATGTCTTGTTTACTGTTAATAAAGTCTTTATTGTTTGTAGGTGTAATGCGCTTTCCTTACCTGTTTCTGGAGTAAGTATAAAGACCGACCAGTCAAGGAAATATACATCGCAGGTACATTGCTTCCAGTTGATGTAAGCCACTTTGAGAATCTGAGGAAGAAATGAGAAAAAAGCTACTAATAGAAGAGCGCGTGATCGTGTTCTTCCGCTTCACAATAATTACTTAGTTACTTCAAAGGACAATTTCTCGCCAGGCACTGTTGTTTCTGTTGTCACGGCCGGCTGGCTGTCGTTTGTCGGACCTCGTATTTACAGGACTTCTGCATGCTTTTGAATGCGCGATGCAGGAATTGTAGAGTTCGTAGTGCGCGCGCAGAGTTGACACGTGCTCGCAAAATGAAATAATCACAAAAAAATATTTTTCAAACCGAGGCAAGACACAAGTGCACCGTGCCAACGTTCTACCACCTGAAAGCCCTTAATTCTCATGCGGACCCTACCACGACTCTATGAACTTTACTGGACTCGACTGTTATGGCCCTGGTACGGAGGGTTAAACTAGCGGGTTTTAAATTTTTTGTCTCGTAAAGTTCGTTTATGAAACCAAACGTGGGCCTCATGTTGTAAAAGAAGGTACCTAATAAATCAAAGCATTTTCTTGCCTTCAAAGAAAGTGCTGCATAGATAAGTGACTTGATAATGTGGTCTTCTCCATGACTCAATGGTAGAGTCAGACCCAGCATACTAGCTTCGACTGCCAACGCGTGTAGAGTAGAAAAGAGAGCTGCCTGAAAATTAAGAAACGCTGAGTCAGTGAGTCTAGTTTTGAGGGTCTAGGGTTCAAATGGTGTAGATTGGATGCAAATCGAGATGAGGTCTCTTCCGTATTTGTAACCTATTTAAAAAAAGAGGAGGTTTTTAATTCGTCCGTGAATATATTTTTATGTATGTTCACCGATAATTCTTTACCACGTTGTCTGAATGTATTCATTCGTTTTTTGTTAGAAAGGTGGTATCACCATGAAAATAATAAAATTTTGTCCCATATAAATTTGGTCAAGATCTGTTGTTAAGATCCATGAAAAAGTTGTCGAATTCTTCTTTTGAATTTATTCATCCTTTTTTTGTTAGAAAGGGGGTACCTCTATAAAAAAAAAACAAAATTTGGTCCGGCATAAATTTGGTCAAGATCTGTTGACGAGATCCATGAAAAAGTTATCGAATTCCTCTTTTAAGTGCGTGTTTTTAGTGAAGTCGGTTTTTTATTTAAAAAAGAAGTTATAACGATTTTTTCAACGGTTTGCTTCTGGGAACTGCCATCCACAAATTTATGTCATGCCATGTCCACAAATTTAAAGTCGCTCAGCGTGCTATGGAAAGGGCTATGCTCGGGGTTTCTCTGAAAGATCGAATTCGAAACGAGGTGATCCGACAGAGAACCAAAGTCACCGACATAGCCCACCGAATTAGCATGCTGAAGTGGCAGTGGGCTGGCCATATTATCCGAAGAACTGATAACCGATGGGGTAGACGAGTTCTCGAGTGGAGACCGCGGATCGGTAAACGTAGTGTGGGACGTCCTCAGACTCGGTGGAGCGATGATCTTCGCAGGGCGGCTGGCAAGAGTTGGATGAGAGTAGCCGAGGACCGTGCTCAGTGGCGTGCTATAGGAGAGGCCTATGTCCAGCAGTGGACAAGCATAGGCTGATGATGATGAACTGCCATCTACCACTTGTGCCGTGTGCCCCAAAGGGCACACATACACGAATGATAGATGGTGTACATACGTATACATGGTCCGTGCTGCCGCAGTTGTTATTGTTTTTTCAAAGTTTACAGAACTACAACTATAAAAAACTTTTTTGTACCTACTTCCGGTAAAACGTCGAGCCAAAGTTTAAAAATACCTATGCAGTTTGATTTAAAAAAACACAATTCCTTAATACACACCTCAAATGCAGATTAAACGGTATGTGGTAGCCTTTCCCCTTACATGATTGTATTCTTTTGTTGCACTAATACGTGCTGAAGAAAATTTTTAAAAACCTATTTAGAGGCTAAAATTCCACCCATGTGGGGACTTAAACCCGCGACCTCTGGCTAACCGTGTCAGCGCTCTCCCAACTGAGCTAATGGGCAAGTGCAGGCATCGGCGAATGTTCTTTGTGTAACTTACGAAGTACAGCGCGTCCGCGATGCACCCAGACATAATGGGCAGAAGGCAGACGTGGAGGCCGCCCCTGCGCAGACATCCCCGCCACTGAACGACGGCGTACAAAGCCAGCAGTGCCCCGAGCACGCCTCCCCAAATCTGAAGGGAGAGCGAAGTTCGTACTTTCTTAGCCGAAGAAGGGGAGAACTACTCGTCAATATGAACAACTTTTAAGTAAAGGGTCAGCTTCGAAATCGCAAAAAAAATATTAGCATACAAACAACATTGAATTCATACGTATATTTATATTGTTTTGTACTAATTTTTCTATTTCCCTTTTTTAAGTACAATAAAGTGTTCTGTATCTCTATTGATCTATCTACATTTTGGTGCCGTAGGTTATATATCTCTGTGGTATCGCGATTTAAGTTTTCTCCATAATAAAAGTTCGTTTTGTTTGATCAGCTCTTATTTTGTGTATTTACTTATAGTAGTTACACCACTTGCTATTGGTTAGGGTAAGTATAGTAAATAGAGTGTCTACATACACTAACGGTCTTATTTGTAAAAGAGTTGATCCAACTAAAATACTCATAAGACGGAGTTAAGGCCGGTTTACGAGAGGACCGTTAGTTTGAGGATTAGGACCCATAACTCTCTCACTATCATTCTGTAGCGTTGCGACATACGCTTCCGCGCATCGGCCAAGTAATTAGGCCACACGTGTAAATTTGGAATAACGCTTAGTCAGTAAGTTAGAACATAGCAACTTTTATAATAGTTTTTACGGCATTCAATACACGACCATGGTCCAAGAAACATGTGTTATGATTGACTTCACCCCCGAATGACCCCTTAAACCAGAGCGCCTACTCCGCTCTCTACAATTCTCTCTTTAAAAAAATACTGTGCAAAAATCCAATAGGACCTTTGTAATAAATAGCACAAATAGCATTCGATCAAGATACTATAAGGTAACACACGCGCACGCACGCGCACACCGACACACACACACACACACACACACACACACACACACACACACACACACACACACACGCACGCACACACACACACACACGCACACAAGCACGCACGCAGGCACGCACGCACGCAGGCACGCGCGCACACACACACACACACACACACACACACACACACACACACACACACACACACACTTTTTTACTTTTTTATATTACTGCCTCGGTCTCGTGGTGTTACGCCGGAGGTCGTGGGTTCGATTTCCACTGGGAGCCGCCGTAGATTTGTACAAATGGCCTGTCTGCTTGTATTTCCATGTTTATGATATCCTTGCTTGGTTACCATAGCACAGCGTATCCTAGTTTGGGACCAGGATAAGTGATTGTGTTGTGTGGAAGTTATTTATTATTTAAGTTACTTTCATTAACAATACGTTATACATTAACGTAACATTTAACTGAGGATGAGCACTGATTACCCTAAGCTACAGGGTCTCATCCCTCATTCAGGAAGCAGAGGCTCTACATCCTACCGTATATTTTTTGTACTAAATTAAAGCTTAATAGATGCTAAGTATACTGTATCATCTTTATGAATAAAATAACTTATTACTTATTATTACTTGGTTTTGCAGCGACTCTCTTACCTCCAAATCTCTTAATACACCAGCAGCAGGCAACTCATTCACTACTTTAAATGTGATAGTGATACAGCCGGAAGCTGAAGATTTTGTCGCATACTGAGCTTCCAAAGAGACGTGGACACTCAATCGATCTGTCTTCGTTTTGTCTCTTTGTATCCTGGAAAACAAACGAACGTACTTAATCTAATTCTAAGCAAAGGGTAACTCACCTCACAGATAACCTATACAGATTTGAGTGAGGGTCTTTTGTATTAAATATGTACCTACTTTGTGAAGTTTCTTGAATAAAGAACTAAAAAAAAAACTAAATTAGATAAGAGCGTTTTTAGTAAGAATCCCTTACCTTACGAAAGTAGTCAAAGTTTTCAAATACAAAGTATTGGTTACATCATCAACGCCAGAGATTGAAGTGTCTATTAAAAAGTACCGTCGGAATTTATTGGCGGACCACTCCCCGTTCTGGAATTAAACCCACATTAAAATAATTCATGACCCTTCTTCACTGTCTCTTAAAGAGTTTATAGACTCTCTATTTGCTGTGCCAAGCCCTACCTTGTAAATGCTACATCGAGAGTACATCATGGTAATGAGTGGAACTCACCGTCCTCCATGATAATATACCATGGAGGTCAGTGGCGGAACTGGTTTAAACTGGACTTGACCACCATAAGTTACCATGGAGGTCAGTGATGGAATTGTATGGCGAGCTACGGCGGTCAAGTCTTAGAGTGAACCAAATATGGGTGGATTACACCGGTTTATTTTAGGGAGAGCCTGTTATCTTCTTCTTACAGCTTATATGTATTTATCTCTTCGCTGGATGAGTATGGCCGAGGTCAGAGAGAAGTTGCACGCCTTGGGGGAATTCTTAGTATGTCGAAATGGACAAATGTGGGCTGATAGTTGAGAACGGATTGGACCTTAACAAATTTGTGATAGAATCTGAAATTAAGTACCTACCTGAACAATGTAGCCTGTAGGCTTCCGTATCGACACGGGCAACGGGCGGAAATCGCCGTTTAAATTCAAATAAGGCGCCAAGGACTCTCCCGAGTGTAATAATTCTGAATCCGTAACATTCAAGTTGCACTCTAATCTGTAATAAAATTTGCATTTTTTGCTACGGATTTTTTGATGAACTCACAGTCAAGTTGTTGAGCAAACACCTAAAAACATATCTCTGTAATTTTTATATCATTGTGTTCTGGTTTACGGTATAGATTATTCTTATCTTACCTCTTTTGAAAAAGAAAATCCAGTGGCAAGGTAGGTTGGTCATAGCTAAATTACTATCGAGGCGGCTGGAAACCCAAAGGATTGTGCCATTGTGGCAGTAAGTAATTGATGAATCTAATCCCTAAAAATTCATAGAGGCACTAGCAGTATTGACCGCAGTAAGCCACGTAGTACAAGCCACCCCAGTTATTTATTTTCTGAGCTACATTGACATTCTATGAATTTTCGGTATGCTATTCCGTTAACAGGATCCTCTTTTTGTTTTTTGTTCTTATATTATTGGAATCATCCCTTGCGAGTTAGTGTTTCATGCACGATTGACTGCACTAGGCCAGATGGCCTTAAGAAAAATCCCACCCTGGGTATCCAAGAGGCAGCTGGCCCTTTGAGAGGAGGCCTATCACAAGGAATTTCAACAAGCGCGGATCCACCGTTGTAGGCACCATGGGCATGCCCACAACCCTAATAGAAGACTACTGAACCGAATAAGATTTGAAGTTGTAGAAATTTCACCGGAATCGGTTCAGTAGAAAAGAGTCTAAATGTGACATTGTGACGTGCAAACAATCACACATTTACTTTTGTAATTTTCTTGAGCGAACTAACATTTTACCGGTTTATTAATTTACTAGCAATTAATTACTTTAATTAGCCCCACGGCTTTGCCCACGTGGAACTACACTGTACAAGATCTTGGTCAGGGTGTCCCATATTTTGTAAACATCTCCTTTGTATGAATGCACTATATTAATCATGAGCGAGTTCATACTCCGACTCAAGTGCGAGTCGGGTTTTGGGTGGCTGTGACCGCAAGCTTTTTTGAGGGCTGAATGCATGTCAGGGCCCTGTTTGATAAAGCTACAATTCGTAATAAACGCATAATTATTATTTTCACCCAACAATGGACCCACGGTAAGTCTAGATTGGATAAAAATTATACAGATTGGAAAATTTTGGGGTAGGAACGGCTCACAGGCTGTGTTGATGGCTGACTCTCGATAATGTTAAATCATTATAATGGTGATGTCGTGAATGTTATTTTATTCTATCTTGTTTTCTGAGACAAAATAAGGCTCTCACATAACATCTTTCCCGATTGTTATTGTTAAGGGAAGCAGACAAGGCGGCATCATATTTCTTGGTTCCTGCAAAAACTTCAAACCTCCGCTTGCAGTGAATATCGCTGCAGCCAATGCTATTGTATTCTGAAAATGGTAACGAATTTACAGTACAGTCGACAGACCATCTTGATTATCTTTAGAAATACATAAAGAAGTGAGCGTACGTACTGATTTAGAAGACAACTGAAACTCGCCAGCCTTTTTGCCATCTGTCGAAAATGGATCTATAACCAGTGGAGGTAAATCTGAAACAATATAGGTAAAACTTGACGTTATTTTGCACAAACTCAAATTCAAATATTTTTATTCATCATCATCATCATAATTCAGCCACACGAAGTCCACTGCTGGACACAGGCCTCCTCCGTGGACTTCCAAATAGACCGGTTGGTAGCGGCTTGCATCCAGCGTCTTCCGGCCACTTGGATGAGGTCATCTGTCCATCTTGTGGCTGGTCGTCCTACGCTGCGCTTGCCGATGTTCATCATAGCACAATACATTGTGACTTAATGAACTTCAAATCTAATAACTTTAGCATTTTCAGTTTCACCAAAGTAGATAATGTGAAGAAGAAACTACACATTTACACATTTCAAAACAGTTACTTACGCAAATAACGAACAGAGTACCTATAGCTGGGTTCAAAAGTTTGCACAGTTTCAGCGGTTATGTTTAGATGTAAGAAAGTCTCCAAATCTCTATTTTATGATAATTATTAATTACCCCCTGGTAATTAATAAAACTTCGGATAAATTATACTTCTCAATATGGACTTCAAAATCGCGAAATTGTTCGGATGAACGCGGGAATTCAGTTGCTAATGGAGGTTTAGCTGGCAAGAAACGCTAAAGCCGAACAAAGAAATGTCGGTTGAGAAATCTGGAGTCGTAAGTGCTGCTGAAGCTTTCGGCCTTCCGAGGAACAGAAAAAAATATGCGGGGCTGATTACCTACGCTAGTTGGAGACGCACCATGAGAAGAAGGAGGAGTTAGTTGGTTAGACTTGAGATTATCGCTACCTATCTACTTATCCGTATCGTTAAGGAAACTATTTAAAACAAGCCGTTAAACAACTCTTCGTATTATGATTGAAGCGAAGGATACGGTGCTTGTAGTTGGTTTCAGATCGATTCTTTAATGGCATAGACTAAAGCATGGTTTAATATCTACTAAGTATAGCCAGATAAGCAATCACACCTGAAGGCCGAGGATTCATAGAAGATTTAAGCCAGAGTCTGCAAGCGCCGCCGCGGTCAGATGAGTATAAACTTCTTACGCACGCATTTGCTAGTTTGCTACATGCTCTGCTATCTCCTGTCTGAAATTAAAGTAAACATAAAGAAAATAAACATTATTTAGGCACACTATTTTCAAAACCTAGTACCTATTATTAAATCTAGGCTATTATCGAAGTAGTTTCAGTAATAAAATATAGCAATACAATATTTGAAAGATTCATCAAAACTGTATAGAAACTACCGGTGTTACTTATAAATCGCGATTGACCAAAAAAATTCTCAGTGGATTTACGATGGTGTTTTCCTTTACCCAAGAATTTAATAGAGAAGACTTTATTGCACAATAAACTATTGTTCTTCTTCTGTGATGTTAAAGACAAAGATATTTATTTGTTAAAAATGTGGTACAATGTGAAATAGTGTAGATCCTGCATGTGTTGCCCTTGTGTATGCCACATATTTTAAGAGAGAGCGCCGTGCAGTTGTCAAATGTAATAGGTAACAACAATACTAATTATTTCTTTTCAGGATTAATACATCGAATCGGAAAAATCAAATAACATAATAATACGTGTGACATGTCAAAAAAATATAAATGATGTTATTCTTCTTCTCATATTTTGTTGCTAATTGAAGAGTCAATCAATTAAACAGGAATCAGCGACCCCTGACTCTGATTGGCAAATCCTTTCATCACGATAGGCAGCCTCGTTCACAACGATACACAAAGAAGAATCAAAGAGTCGAGTAAGTACTGTAAGACAGTTCTTGCCTGGAAGCGTTTTAAAATCAATAAAAATGTAAAATTGTGCGAGCGAGACAGAGCACTCCACATAAGAACAACCTTAAGACCTACCGTGCAAAAATACTCGAGCTTCACCATTTCCAGCAGGTCATTCGGATGCAAGAGCCCCTCCTCATACTTAGGCCGGTCTACAATGAAGGGCTTGGGCAGGCAAGCGTCCACGATGACTAGCTGGTCTTTGGGACAGACACAGCTAACGCATTTGATGCATCGGTTGTTGGTGACTTTGTAGCCTCGTGTACATTTCACGCATTGCACTTCGCGCATTGGGGAGCCATCGTAGTTTTGCGTCACTGGAAATTAAAACTTTTATACGTCCGTACGAACAAACTTCAGCATAGGTAGCATGTCGGCGCAAGTAAGGCTTGGCGTTTTGTGGCGCTAAAGCGGGAGAATCTTACTGGAATAGATGTGGTTTATTATTAGTGTAATGGATAGTCGCGACTTTAGACATTTCACAGATATGTCAATGCTCTGAGAGACTCCCGTCTTCAGACTACATATTGAATTGAAGCGTTAAAACTAAGGTAATTATTGTACTCCAGTAACGAGTAGTAGATAGATAGATAGATTTTAAATATACATTTTTTTAATTTAAATTCTGCCTGCTAGTACACTATAACGACAAACCTATCATCATCAACTTTTTGGATCCTCGGTAAACGGACCAGCTCATAATTTGATTTTCCCTTTAACTTTAGTCTGCGACAGAAGTTCAGGAAATAAGAAGCAGCTGATTCTTACACCGAATATTTTGTGGAAGGCCAACGTATCTGAACAATACTAGGTCAGTACACGCTACGTACGGCGCTTGACACGTGCAGTAGTTTTGTCGTCAACCTTTTCTTCTGTAGAGAGAGATGAAAGTAGCGGAACGTCGGGATACAATTAAATAAGTTGATCTACGTACCTGAAATATAGTCCGCTGGACATTTCCGGCAGGCCACTCGTCCAGCGGAATCTTTTTGGCACCTTCTTGGCACGCAGGTGGTGCCATCTGCTGACACAACTTCGGTGGCACCGCAGCGCATGCATCGCTTCCCGTTGACTGATACACTGTTTTCTTCGCATTTGCAACCGAATCCTGGGGTTTTGAATGATGTGATGTGAACTTAGGCTTAAGAGGCTCCACAGAGTAACACTAGCGCCACCAAGGGAAAAAATCATATCTTTCTTTACAGATATTTTCGCACAAAGTGTGTACAATATCTCAATCACGCTAACAGTGATTTTTAGGACCCATGGCCATTTTGAGAACCTGAGGCAAAAAACCTATAACTATATTATAGCATTGACGCCAAAAACGGCCGTTTTGCCATAAATGCTATCTAGTATTTACTAGTTTCGTGATCCTAGGTTCTTGGCCAGGGGTCCCAAAAATCCCCACTGACATAATTGAGAGAGTTATCTGACACTTTTCGCAAGATCTGTAAAAGATATGTTTTTTTTTTATTGGTGACGTTCGTTAACCCCTCGGATCCCCTTAAGGTTTAACCTCTCCACTCCACGCGTGTCTCGCACCGTTATAGTACGACGCCGCCCGGTGCGAGTCACGCATTTTGTGGCACAAATGTCAGAATTTGACAATTAATTGTCTTATCGAACTAAAACTTTCGTAAGCACTACACGACATTCAGAACGAAACCTGGTCGGACTCTTCCGATAAAAAAATCAAGTGAATCCGGAATTAAGCTATTAATGTATTGGACAATCGCGACCGTCGTCATAACCGAGACAGCCTAGGTTTTGCTTTCCGGTTCATTCCACTAATAGTCAAATTCTGACAGTTCAGCGCCACAAAACGCGTGACTCGTGCCATCATGCAGGACCTATATCATCATCATTCAGCCACAAGAAGTCCACTGCTGGACATAGGCCTCCTCCATGGATTTCCAAAAAGACCGGTTGGAAGCGGCCTGCATCCAGCGCCTTCCTGCCACTTGGATGAGGTCATCTGTCCATCTTGTGTCTGGGCCTAGATTCTGCTAATGCATTGTAGTAACATGACAACTGCATGAACATGGCGGTTTTCATTTCATGGCTGCTTTAAGTCTACGCGGGCACAACCATCAAACCTTCTAGGCGTCAATGGTACGAAAAAACACGTCACGTGACCCGACAGTGTAACTGTCATTATACTACAATGCACTAACAGAATCTAGGCCCTGGTCGTCCTACGCTGCGCTTGCCGATATGTGGTCTCCATTCGAGAACTTTTCGGGCCCATCGGCCATCAGTTCTACGTGCTATGTGCCCCGCCCACGGCCACTTCAACTGACTAATCCGCTGGGCTGTGTCGACGACTTTCGTTCGTCTAATTCAATGGTCTACGAATCTCATCATTTCTGATTCGATCAGGACCTATCGAAACTCGGTAAATACGTAATTTTATCAAAAACTCACCATCAAATGAAGTCACTAAGGAGATGTTAGCATTGCACGAAGCACAAGCCATCAATCCAGCGTTGTAATATTGCCCTGGCTTACAATTCTCCGGCAAATCTATTGCCGCCACCAAAGTGAACAACAAACATAGTAACTTATGCAACATTTTGAATTCATAATACTTATGTGTCTTGTAAGTTAACTGCAACTTAAAAAAAAACTGCACAAATCAACCTGCGTTATCTTTTTACATAGTAAAAGCTTAAGTAGCTGAAGCTAATTGATGGCATTGTTCACGTAGGTACCAACTTAGTTTTAACTAAAGATTAATATATTTTTAAAAAACACTCTCTGAACAACTTTATCTATTAACAAGTTAAGCAGACGGTTAATTTTTTAACTAGGTAGTAACTGATAAGGTCTTCCTGTACGCAAAGCTATAGGTACTATTTTATTTGTTAGTACTTATTGTTTGTTTGCGGCGTTGCTAGGCAACCGTTTGTTTTTACGAAGGGTGATGGAAACAGTGCTATTCCGTACCGAAGAATTATTGTTTATTTCCATATCAAAAGTACAGGTACATGTAGATTATGTGAATAGGGGGGGTTTTGGTACAAAGGCGGGTTGTATATCTTAAGCACAGTTTTTATAGGTAATTGACTTACTATAATTAAATAATGCCTTTAATTACCCCTGATTTCCCGTACACTAACATGTACTAATCTATGTACTGTTAAGGGTGCTCGAACATTCTAATAATCCTAATAATTGTAAAAAAAGATATTTCTCACAAATCTAATTTTTGACAATTAATGTAGTGTCTTAAAAACACGATTCTGTGCTAGAGGGAAAGACTTACCACATACTCGTGTTTTTAAGACTGACTTTGAGGAGTGTTTTAGAAGGTTCGTGTTTTAATAAAAATAACACCGTGAAAGTTTGCTCGATAATAAAATGTGCTAGGTACTAAAATTAATAATTTTAGTATCAACTTTTCAAACAAAAATGTATTACTAATAAGTTTATCAAAAAGTATCAAATTTATCATACGTATTTTTTTAAATCATTAAAAATCTTAAATATGCGAGCGAGACGGTTGCCAGACAAGACAGCCGCCTTAACTGCTGCCAATTTTTTTCCTATGGTCTTTGGTCACCTGTCAGCCGTTGACAGTAGATTTTCAGATTGTTAGTGTACAGGGAGAGAGGTGGCATTAGAGTACCTACAAGCGAACTACAAATATTATGATTACATTTAAACTCTGGTTCTACTTAACATTGCTAATCTCTGTTTAGTTACTGTAACAACATTTATATAAAAATAGACATCAATTGACGTAAGATAACATATTTAGAAAAATACAATACCATTTAGACGTTGCCTAACGCATGCTACCACTACGTCGGTTTGGCACAATTGATGTAGATTACAATTTCATATAAAGTGGAAGAAGGAGAAAATTAGGTACATTTAGCCCGTACATATACCAGTTAAAGTAGTGACTTTTCCATACTTTCTTCCATCTCGGCGTACGGCTTTACATTTTAGACATTTTTTAATAATATACTTACTAAGATTTTTATAAACAAAACCAATTTTATGGGGATGGGTCCCTATTAAAATTGGTCGTCTTTTTTAAGGGTTTTTTTTATAGATATGGCTCTGCCTCTAACTTAAATAATGAATAATGCTATAATTAAATACATTCGACTACAAAATAATTTCCATTGCTATGAATTAGTAAACAGCATTATTAATAGATAGTTTTCACTACAAAATAAAACTTCAATGTCTACTTGCACTTTGTAAATGTGTTGCTTAATTTCACTGATAGCTCAGTGGCATTGTATCAAGGTCCTGATACGGAACATCTGGGTTAGGCCTTCAACTATTAATTTTAAGGTTTTTACAACAAGTTTTTAATTTGATTTAAAGTAGCCATTTTAAAGTTGTTTCATTTTTAAAATTACTATCCGTAATATTATAGAGCAAAACATTAATCTACAAGATCATAATATGTTATAAGTGGAAACCTCTAGTTTTGTAGAGCACATTTAACTATTTTAATGCCAAATCTTATTAAAAACTAAATATATGATAAGCATAATATATTTACTTTCTAAGTAAACTCATGATTTTACAATCATGAAAATGTTAGAACTTGCAAGCGTGACGGATGTCAAAAGTAAAAGCAGCCTTAAGGCTGCTGTTACGTTTAGCACGCTGTCTCGCTCGCACAACCTTAACATGATTAGTGTTATAAAATTCGTATATTTTTGATAAATGTTGTCGGCGGGTTTGAATTTACAAACGACATCATCTAGATACAATTACGGACATTTTAAATATATTTTTGTTTCCCTAAATCTAGGTTTTAATAAAGAAAAGTTGTTTCCAAAATAACTATTTTTGGTATAAAATTTTCTCAATCAAAATCTAGATAGGATAACAAAAATGTGTTTTAAATATACATCATTTTATATTCTAGCAAAGCCTAAGACCACATTTGCCAAATTTATAGTAATTCTTTTACAATAATTAAAAATGATAGAAGAACGTGCGAGCGAGACCCCACGCCAGACGTAAAATCAGCCTTTTATAACAATAATTAAACATTTTGGGACTAAAACTTTCGTAAGCACTACACATTATTAACTTAATTCCGGATTCACTAACCACAATTAAGTGAAACCGGAATTAAGTTTTAATAATAATTTAAAATTATAGAAAGTGCAAGTGAGAGGGAATGCGAGGTGGTACAGTCGAGAACAGGTCACCCTTTACTTTTTTCTAGCAAATTCGCCTGTAACGTAACTGAGTAGACTTCACGTGTGTAAAGGTTGATGTGCTGTCGACTGCATAGCCCCTTAAGAAGGCACCTCACGAAGTGATTCCCATACAAACGTAATATGGTTTTTATTTACAAGTGATTTTTATTTACAATTCCGGATTGTATTGAATAAAACTTCATTCAATGCAATGCATTGAAACTTTGTCAATATGTTTAGAGGTCACAAATCGAGGTTTCATTGTACTTTAGGATTGGAAACAAACTTACCAAAAAGAAATTATAGCCCTGTGAACAGTTTCTATGAAAAGTCTTATGAGGCTCTAATTTCTTCTTTATTCTGCTATTCTCAGTTGTAAGCACAAGCAAACCTTGATTTGCGTCCTCTAAACATATGAAGAAGAAGAAGAAGAAAGACATTTATTATACCAAAAAGATACATCATATAAGTTAAATGTCATCTTAATTCGGAATGTCGTTTGTAAATTAACACCAAACTGCGTTTGTGTGGGACTTGCTCCTGAGGGAACCTCTTAGGGGATCCAGTGGGCTAACTAGCGCCACCTATGAAAAAAAAAACATATCTTCTTTTACAGATCGTATTCGCAAAAAAGAGTCTGTACAATCTCTCAATCACGTCAACAGTGATTTTTAGGACCCACGACAAAGAACCTTGGATCAGCCGAAAACGGATGTTTTTGGCGTTAAAGCTATCTGGTCCTAGGTTTTTCGCCTTAGGTTCACGACCCCCATGGTCCTCCTAAAAATCACTATTAACATGATTGAGAGATTTTACGGACACTTCGCAAAATCGATCTGTAAAAAAAGATATGTTTTTTAATGCCTCAGTGGCGCTAGTGTTACTCCGTGGAGCCCTGTTAAGCAGGCAAGGTGGGCTCGACCACGAGGTACGGCTGCAGTATGGCCGGCGGCGGCAGCGCGGCGGGGAACAGGATCGGGTACTGCGGCGCCGGCGCACTCCCTTAAAACAAGGGTAATGGTCAATTTTTTTATTCCCTAAAACATAGCCTGTGAAGGAAAACACCGTGAGGAAACCTGAGTGCCTGAGGTGTTCACATACCTCAGCGCTTGAAATTGCCCATCCACGGAGGGCACGCGTGGTAATTAAGCCCGTACTCTCTCTCTGAGAGAAGGCCTATGCCCTGCAGTGGGTCGTATATAGGCTACATAAAAAAAATATAGCAGCTAACGGTCAAGGATAACATCGCGAGCAAACTTGAGTGGCTGAGATGTTTATGTACCTCAGTGTTGAAAATTGCCAATCCGCGGTGGACACGCATTAAGAGCATAATCTCTCTATCGTTTTGAAAAGCTAATGGAGAAAAAAGTAAAAAAAAAAGGATTTTACACATTATCTATCTATCTAATCAGCCCATAAGTAGACTCTGCCCAACAGTTAGGCATAGGCTTCTTCTCTTTCACACCAAACCATCCGGCCCTTTGTTAGTCTTTCGCCGCTTTCACAATGTGGGGCATCCATACGACACGTGGACCCTTAGGTTACCTAGCCGCGGCCGCACGACTGGTTCCGAGCAGCTAAGCAGCGTCAGCTTAATCTCGCCCCGACCCTTCACCGGGAAGGTTCTAAATAAAAGTTCTTTCGAATCTCGCAAATGTGACCACTCAAAACGGAAATGCCGTGACGACGTCATGACCTTTCTACCGGGTTGGCAACAAATGGCCAAGGATAGAGAAAAGTGGACAGCTCAATGGCTGTGGGATAAAAGAAAGCAATTGTTACCTAGCCGCGGCCGCATGCGGCCTCGCCCCTTCAGTTCGACCTCACCGTTACCCCGAAAGTACCCCATTGGTCGAACAGCTCGTGCGTTCTGCTAATGTTTTGCCGACTCTCTAAAGGATCTTTACTTGTGGAAAGAAAGCGTATGAAGAAACTACGTATTTTTTAATAACAGTTCTTTCGGGTCACGCAAACGTAGCCGACCAAAGCGGAAGTGGCATGACCTTCAACCGGGTTGGCAAGAGGTGGCAAAGAACTGAGAGGTGTGTAAAGCTAAGATGCCGAGACGATATCACGACCTTTCTACCGGACAGAGAGGAGCGGAAAGCTAAAGAGGAGCCACCAGGGGGACAAAAAACCGGTTGTTATCGTACCCACTCGGGGCCGCAAGCCTGGTTCCGAGCAGCTAAGCAGCCAGTGAGTCATATGCGTCCTCGCCCCTTCAGCTCCACCTCGTTGTGGGCCTCCAGCCCAAAGGATCCTCATTAGTCGAGAACTCGCGCGTTCCCCTAATGTTTTGCCTGCCTGACTCTCTAAAGGATCTTTACTTTTGTAAAGAGAGCAGATGATGAAAATACCGTTTTTTTAATAACAGTTCTTTCGGATGACGCAAACGTAGCCGACCAAAGCGGAGGTTGCAACACGACCTCACGATCTTTCTACCGAGTTGGCAAGAGGTGGCCATGAATGGCATGAACATAGAGAAGTGGCAAGCGGAAACGGCGAGACGATATAGCGACCATTCTACTGGGTTGGCAAGACGTGGTCATGGACAGAGAAGAGTGGAAAGCTAAAGAGAAAAAATGGTACTCACCCAGCCGGGGCCGCACGCCTGGCTCCGAGCAGCTGAGCAGCCAGTGAGTCAGCATGCGGCCTCGCCCCTTCAGCTCGACCTCGCCGCGCCCTTCTACCGCGAAGGTTCCCCACTGGTCGAGCAGCACGCGCGTGCTTTCGCTCAAGTGGATGCGAAGGGCTGGAACGGAATGGTTTTGTCAAAACCATTGGCCTTTTTCTTACGATAACGAGCGGTAAATTATGACGGATCTAATCGCTACTGGATTTACGAGGTCCGACGTTTTGATTACGTTACAGTTGGTACCCGCGAACTTTATAAGAAGGTTAGAAAGTTAATACCTTAACATGATTTTTCAATCAATGAAGCAGCTTGACAGAAGCGTTAAAAGTCTGGCGACTAACCAGGCTGTTTACGAGAATATTGTAAAACAAGAAAGAGGGAAATAATCAGACCCAGCGAAACAATATGATTTGGCATTTGCCAGATCCGTATCCCGGAGAGATAAACAGATACCAGGTTCAGGTTCAAAACAAAAGTTCTATCTAGTTTGTGGTATAATCATGAAATAACCGTGGCTTTGAGGATTGGGAGTAATTGTACCTATCATGGTCGAACAGATTAACTCACGTTGCCCAGTCGACTCCATCCTGCTAGCCGTATTGACAGTGTCACCGAATAGACAGTAGTGCGGCATCTTGACCCCTACCACTCCGGCGCAAACCGGCCCCGAGTGTACGCCCACACGCACCTGGCAAGCACGTTATGTAGATTCAGTAATGTAATGGGGTTAGCAATGTAAATTTACAACACGGCGATATACAGAGGTTTTAAAGTTCGAAGGAGGGAAAGGAATCTATTTATCTTTGGAAGATGGATGTAGAAAGGGAAAATAAATAAGGACGAAAATATCGTCCAATATCTACCAACGTCAGATCTCCCGCGCGTGTATCAAGAAATGGAGGGAAGGTCATTAGAAGAGCGGTAGATGAAAAGAGAGAGGGAGAGAATAGAAAAGAACAGTGTGTTACTCTAGGAAGGAGATAATTCATGATAAAGCATGCAGGAAGGTAGGAAGGAATTCTACCGTAAGAAAGGAAGTTAAAATAAAACAAAGAAAAGACAGAAAAAATAAATGATGCACGCAGTCAGGAATGCATTCATGCCAGGAATGTAGATAAAGAAAGGAAGATAGAATAAAACAAGCAAAGGGCAGAAAAAGTAAATGGAAAAAATAAATGCATACCAGGACAGTAGAAAAAGAAAGGGAGATATAATAAAACAAATAAATTATAGAAGAAAATTAATGATAATGCAGGCATTCAAGAATGCATTCATACCAGTAAGCTAGAAAAAGAAGAATGAACGAAAAAGAAAACAAAGAAAGGACATCAAAAAATGAAAAAATGCCTGCATCACCAGGCATTCATACCAGGAAGGTATAAAAGGAAAGTAAAATAGAATAAAACAAAAAACAAACAGAAAAATATCAATGATTAAGCAGGCATTCAGGTATTCATTCCTACGCGGGCAGCTAGAAAAAAAAAGAAAGGACAGAAAAAGTGATGCAGGCATAGAGAAATTAATGTATATCAGAAAGGTAATGCCTACAACATTAAACCAAGGAAAGGACAGAAGAAAACGAATGATGATGCAGGTATTCTGCTATTTAAGTGACCTCGAGGCGGTGCTGCGGGCAATGGCGCACGACGAAGCCCCGTACGGCTTCCACGACGGCCAGCGCCATCAGGCAGATCTCGCGCGCGTGCAGGTCGCCGTTGCGCGCCGGCAGACCCGACACCACCATGTACGCGTCACCTATTGTCTCCACCTGAGGTATTGCGTCATTCTGTTCTTTTATCACCTTTAAATATGTGCTAAACTAATTTTACTTATATTGCATTACCTAGCAGTTTGTATCTATATTTCTTGTAAGTAAAACTATTATAAAACTGTCTATGTCTATAGAAAAAGAGACACTAATTCAGACGGCGTCCCGCACACCGTGTAACCCGGCGGATTATCTAGGCACATCGCGATACGGCGATTCCGACGGTGGCAGATAATTATTGATATTTCTGACGGGTAATGTGTACACTGGCTGGTTCTTTGTAACCTAGTATCCGTCAGTGTGGTAAAATCTTTATTTAATCAGGCAGATCGCCGTTGCGCTCCGGCAGACCCGATACCACCATGTACGCGTCGCCTATTGTCTCCACCTGAGGGGCCGCATTTCATAAAACTACAATTTATGGCTTGTTATGACAATTCGATGTAAATTACGTAGCCAAGTCTTCCGTGGAATCTATGGGTCGATTAACATTGAAAAGTACTTCGAATTGGCATAGTAAACCATGACTTGTAGTTAAAGACATTTTTTATACCAACAAAACACACCACAGAAACAAAATAAGCAGATCAGCAATATAATATGCACAACAACGCAATTTAATGCAATTCTAAATATTAATTTCGAAATGTAAATAGTACCTATGGACCTTGTGTGCCCGAAATGAATATTTAAAATTATTTTTATTATTTGCCGAATAACCGATGGTCGTTGGGGTGCGAAGGTTCTTGAGAGAAGACCGCGAACTGGCAAATGCAGCGTAGGACGCTCACCGGCTCGCTGGATCGACGATCGGAGACAGATTGCTGGCAGCGGCTGGATGAGGATGGCCGGAGACAGAAGGAAGTGGCATGCCTTGGGGGAGGCCTGTGTTCAGCAGTGGACGAGTACGGGGTGATTGATTCATTGATTATGACTATTATTAAAATTGTCTGGAAGATATACTTTTAGTCATAAGGCTGCCGTATGTAATCTTAAGTTAAGTAATGTCTGTGTGATTTCCATTTTTATATACATTAAAGTATTCTCTATCTATCTATTTCGAGCTGCGATCAAGTTAACGGTCTGGAACTTGGTATGTTTTTACGGCAAAAACCACAATGGACCGGGGTGATTTTGCCAGATAGGTCATCGTTTCCGTTTATAAAGTGAAATTATTAGAAAAGCTCATATCCATTCTTTTTTTACGTCATCGGTACAGAAAGAATTTCAAACTTCTTGTGGCTTCTCCGCTCCAGAACTGTGAATTATTGTTTCTTCGATAACCCTTATTTACTAGAACCAAATATCGCCCATCAATAATGTTTTAGGACTTTCATGTCGCTCACTTACCGTATAAACGTCATAGAAGCCGATGAACCTATGGAACGTGCTTCACAGATCGTTGAGCAAATCCACCACCTGTATGGGCGTGGAAGCGGCGCACAGCTTAGTGAAGCCAACAATGTCGCTGAAGTAGACGGTGACACACTCGAGACTGGCTGGACAATCTCACCCAGCATGACCTGAAAACTACGATACGTGATATTCCACTCACCTTATAAACGTCATAGAAGCCGATGATCCTATCGAATGTGCTGTAGAGGTCGTTCAGCAAATCCACCACTTGTATGGGTGTGGAAGCGGCGCACAACTCAGTGAATCCGACAATGTCGCTGAAGTAGACGGTGACGCACTCGAAACTTTCCGGCTGGACCACTTCACCCGCCATGAGTTGCTCGGCTACCGGTCTTGAGAGACAATAAGTGAAAGAATGGGTATACGTACTTTTTGACAAATGTTGTCTTCAAAATAATATATGCTTTGTTCGTAATTTATAACCTATTACCGAGATCTTTAGAATTTTTGGAAACTAGGAACTGGCAAACGCAACGTATTACGCCCACCAGCTCGCTGGGGCGACGATCTGAGACTGATCGCTGGCAGCGGCTGGATGAGGATGGGCGAGGACAGAAGAAAGTGGCATGCTGCGGGAGGCCTGTGTCCAGCAGTAGACGAGCACGAGCTGATAGATTGATTTAATTTTTTTTAAATGTGCGAGTAAGAAGGATACTCAGTTCACTTGTTTGTCACTTGAGAAACATGGCGTAAAATATTAATTAGTTTTCTTGTAAATTTTCTTCATGAAAATCAAAGAATATAAAAATAAAAACCGGCCAAGTGTGAGTCGGACTCGCGCACGAAGGGTTCCGTACCATTATCTATACAACATTAGACAAAGATCGAGACAAGATAGATTAGGTACACAGAGAACGGCTACATCTATAGAAATCAACAAGAAGCGTTTAACATTGACATTTAACGACGTGACATCAGCGCTGTGAAGGTTACATAGATGGCCGCTAGATGGCGAGCGCTGTCTTTAGACAACGTTTGTTGTATGGGAGCCACCATTAAATATTTATTTAATTCTGTTTCTAGTATTTGTTTTTATAGCGGCGACAGAAAGACATCATCTGTGAAAATTTCAACTGTCTAGCCATCACGGTTCATGAGATACAGCCTGGTGACAGACAGACAGACGGTCAGTAGTCTTAGTAATAGGGTCCCTTACTGCTTTGAATATGGCACCCTAAAAAAAATCCGTAATTTTGTTTAATTTACTTACTGATACTTTTATTGCACTTACATAAAAAAATCGTACCGCGAATCGTAGTGGTCGTGTAATTTTCTAATTACACTGTAGACCACAATTTGTTAATAAGATGCAAATTTCTTTTTTCCCAGCATTTACCTGGGCAACACCTGATACAGCAGCTCCTCCGAGCGTCGCTTCTCCAGCGAGAGCTGCTCCGTCTTCTCCTCGACGAGGGACTCCAAGTTATTGGCGTACTGCTCCATGCGGCGCAACAAGTCGTCCATCAAGTTATCACAGTAGCCCCTGAGGAGAAGTACCTAAATAAAAAACTTACATCCAATCCAATCAGTCGGTCCCTCAATGCTCAGGATCGTGGCCGCTATGACGGGGATGGGTGTAGAGTACTCTACATCTGGACCCGTCTGGTGGAATTTAAGTGTTATTCCCTTGGTGATCTGGTCACTTCATTTAGTGGGTGCTCTGCCTCAAGACTTTCAAACTACTTCTGTAATTCAAATGTATTGATAGATTAATTATGTCTGAAAAGAAGGTAAAGTAGCCACAATAATTATAGTTGATCATCCTAAGGTTGTCTGGAAGAGCGATAAGACCGCCAATTGTATACGGCTAAACTTAGATAGGTATGTAAGCCTTTTATTTTGTATTTTCATTTCTAGTGTGTACAATAAAGAGTTCTAATCTAATCTAAAACATGACACTAGAAGAAGAAAAAGAAGAAGACATGTCATGATTTGTCGGGTACCAGAGAACTCCCGGTTTAGAATTCCCTAAGAGCCACCTTAGCCTCAGGTGTCGGAGTAATCATATAAATGATTTCCAGTCAGCAGAGCATCTTTATATTTAATGCACATCTTTAGGTTTAAACGTGGAACCCGAATTGGGTATTTGACAAAATATCAAATGAGTTACTTTTAAAACGGAATTTTGTATGAAAATACTGGCTAGTTCATTAAACGACCATCGTTTACACTTGACTCTTTATTGGGGAAACCAATAACAAAATTGAAGGTACAGGTAGGTACATTCCTGACACTGACATTACACCCACTGATGGTATAAGGAGGAAAGACCTATACCCAGCAGTAGACAGCGGTAGACAGCGGTAGGCTGACGATGATGATGCTGGGTCTAGTTTACATGCATCTTTGGAACTGGCGTCGCTAATCTCTGTCAAGAACATGTTGGCAATTCTAAGCCAGCCGCCACACAGAAGGGACGTGGGGCGAGGGCGCGGAAAAGATGCGTCGTTAATCCAATTCACTTTCATACAAAATGTACCGAAGGGATGGCACGAAGCCGAAGCCCACACGAAAAAGACGCGGCGAAGGCGCGATTTCTATATAAAGCGTCCCGTCCTTTCCGCGCCCCCGCCCTACGTCATTTCTGAGTGGAAACTGGCTAACAAGATGAAATACAATCCTAGCAACACCGGAAGATGGAACAGGAAGTTGCTGGTTGCAACTGGTGTGTGGGATGTTACAAACACCCTAAGGCTGCGTGTCAACGAGACGGTTTCTACCCGGCACTGCGCCGGCCCGGCGCTGGGCCGGTGCCAGTTATGTATCAAGCTCTATACAAGTCTGTACATGTAGCCGGCGCAAGCGCCGGTCCGGCTCGGAACTGTGTCATTGTTAAATAAACAACGACAGTCAACTGAATCTGAATACGAACCGGGTTAAAACCGTGTACGTGCACAAAGTTGGACGGCGCAGGGCCGGCGCCGTGCCGGATAAAAACCGTGCTCGTCGACACGCGCCCTTAGTGCAAAAAGCATTTGTACCTATGTGATTATTCGTGACTGCCTCGTTGATCCATTGATATTACGTCTGATTACCATGCTGGAAGTCGTGGGATCAATTTCGCACTGGGGACCTTCGTACGTTTGTAAAAGTAGCCTTAGTCTGGGTATATTTCCATGTTTGTGATGTCCTTGCCTGATTACCATAGCACAGGGCATTCTAGTTTGGGACCTGCTCCTATATTACGCACACCAGATCCAGTAGTCTAACTCTTAAATTCCATACTATTTGCTGTGGCAAACGTCAGGTTTCCGACATAATTTGGTACCTTCGAATGATGGAGAACTTGCATAAAAAATTGTTTTAATGTGACCGAAGAGGCCATGTTAAAAGATAAATAAACATGGTAAGTAATTTTTGTTCTTTACGTCGAATACTTTCCATGACCCGTTAAAAACTCATTCTAGTCACGTGGTACAAAAACGCGTCACACAAAACGGGCTCAAACGTCACATCTTGCCTGCGTGCAGTTGATGAGTAAATGAGTTGCCTTAGAATGTATTTAGCGTTTATCAATATTTGAGTTATCTCGTAAAATAACATTTTTATGCACCTAAATAAGTACACCATTATTAAAAAACGTTTAGAATGTATTGAATAAACTAAATCTAATTAGGTTTTTATTATTAGAGTAACTTGTTTTTAACAAAGTTTTTGGTAACCCAAAAAACCCGAAAAAATACTTTTCTGGTTTTTTTCTGTGTCTTCTATGGTAGAAAAGCAATGAAACACCTATTCAAATTTTTTGACGCAAGTTTCCATAAGGCCTCAGCACGAGTGCTTGCATTGTTATCGTCATTCAACCCAGGTTCACCCACTTGATATAGTTGGCGTTGACGGCGTCGAAGCTGGGCCGCTCGTCCGGCGCCTGCGCCCAGCAGCGCGCCGCCAGCTCCAGCAGCTCGGCCGCGCTGCCCCCGCCCGCCCCCGCCGCGCCCTCCCCCTCCGCCGCCCGCACCGCCGGCCGGAAGGGCGGCGACTCGTGGGCGCACACGCGGGACACGATTTCTGGCACACAAGTTGATACTGTCTCATCGGGCCTGGGGGGCGACTCTCTAAAATGCATAGTCGTTCAATAGGGTCATATTAGTACGGTAATAGTCGTTTCGTTGACAGTATCGGTAGTCTAGTGACCAATCGTATTCCAGTGGTAGAACCCGTGCATCTTTACTCGGCGCCTCGCGCGATTCGAAGTTCTTTGCAAGAAATGCCTATTTAAGGCATGACATTGTACTGTTATCACTTTGTAGACTACCAAAAAGCGACAAATAACAACTATTGTCGTGCTTATATCATTCTATTGAAAAACAATGTGTGTATTAGACTCTAGAGCCTGTTCAGGCCGCACAGGGCGGAGAGGATAGATAGATACCCTCCGTTTCGAATCAGTGCCGTGTCTCGCTTAAAGTTTCGTGAGGTGTGGTGAGATGTGACCTTTGTGGTCCTAACAGTAAACGGTAAAGCTAGGATAAACTAATATACCCCAGGTCACGGTGATACTTAACAGACGGTGGGCCACGACATTTCTCTGCCGGCCCTAATCCGAGAGATGCTGCGGGGAGACGCCCCGTGGCAGGCAGTGGTGTCCTTTTGCGAGGACGTCATCTCGCAAAAGGAGGCGGCGGAGCGGCTGAGGGAAGACGACCCTTCGTCTCAGCCGATCCGCCGCAGGAGGACGGGACGGAGAAGGAGGGTGTATGCCCACCTTCTTCCGCCATCGTGAGGACTTACGGATTGGGGAATCCGGCCTCACGGAGCGGAGCGGAATGCTACGTGTTCCTAGCATTGCGCTCATAGTGGAGGATAATGGGTAATGGAGGGGTCCACCAGGACTGACGCTGGCGCGGTTGCGGAAGAATGCGAAAGCGTTCCCGCGACCGCGCCACAAGGCGTGAGATGGAACACCATGGGGTTTTAGCCGGTAAGAGTCCGGCATAACCCTGCCGCCATCCCCAGCGGCAGGGTATCCATGAGGATTTCCCCATGTAAAAAAAAAAAAAAAGGTTACGGTGATACTCGAGAATGATTGAATAAATAAGAATTCATCCATGCATCGGTCCATCCGGCCCCACTCCCCATCCATCCAGTCCGGTTGTTCCTTCGTTCGTTCATTAATTCGTTCCTTTATTCATTGGACACTTAAAATAAACCAAATAGTCTTGACTAGTGTCGACTAGTGACTACGAATCAATATACGTCAATGTCAGAGTGTCTTTTTTTCTTTTTAATCTGTGCGTGGCTTGGGAGTACCTAGATTATTTTCATGCTGGTACAAGGGCTACGAGACTTTGTACAGAGACCCAGCATCAAAATATGAATCCGCTACAAAGGGTGACATTGCCAAACCCTTACTCACCTCTATTCGACATGTTAGGCGTGTAGTGATGAAACGGCCCAGCGCGCAGCACTATCTCTTCCAGTATAATGGCGAAGCTGTATACGTCTCCTTTCAACGAGGCAGCTGCACCTGGGTACACGCTCCCGGGGATCAGCTCTGGAGCTGTCCAGAGGAGCTCTGAGAAAAGATATAAATCAGTTGTTCTATTAGGGACATCGATATAAACGATCAAAGGATAGAAAGATAAGCCTGACGGTTAAAATTCGATAACACTTCCCTACAACATGAGTGAAATGTGAACCGATTATAGGATTTGTGGAGCTTGTTTGATGGTAGGACTAAGCCGGTGATTCAAACTATGGGTAGATTTATCCTTGGTAGATTTGCATGTTTTGGAACCAGAAGTAAGAAATGCAGGGAAAAAGTCACAATCTGCCAAAGAACGACCAAAAAGTTGCGACATTACGTCGCGTCGGGATGTCTGCGAAGGTTTTTAACCCCAGATCAATGAGCTGCTTTGAAAGAACAGCTGTTCTCAGAGCTACCTGCAATTAAATTAATTAATTAATATATTTATTTCAGAATAAATCCATATAATAGTATTAGTAACGGAAGGACTAAGTCTATATGAGTAACTAAACCCACATTATAGAGAGGCGTAGTAATGGTCAGTTACGAGACAGAGTATCAGCTGCACACGTGATTACAGAGTTTTCTCATTCCAAATAGTCACTTAACTGTAATAATAGTTGTCATCCTTGATCAGATCTGTGGGTGTGCAGAGCGTGGTCAGGCCAAAGTCGGATATCTTGAGGACGAAGCGACCGTCGATGAGGCAGTTAGACGACCGCAGCTTTCCATGGGCGCCCAAGCCGCCGTGGAGGTAGCACATGCCCTGAACAACGATTCAGATCTGGGTTTGCTCTGTATTCTACAGAAGTTCAGAATCTTCTATAAACTCCCTCTCCACTCCAGAACACGCGAGCTCTGGAGTGGAAAGCGAGTTTAGTTTTTAATAAATAGCTTTGGAGTATAAAGTCCAGTAAATTACTTTTTGAACCGAGGATCGACAAATTGCAGAGTGCAGATGATGATGACCGGAGACCGAAGCTTTTTAAATGCCTTGAAAAATTGGTCCAGTAGTCATTCTCCCTCTCTCTTCGTATGCGAAGTACAGGGGAGGCCAAGTAGACAAAGAATTCGTTATCTTCCTCTATAATATCTGAGGGAAGCACGATTGGCCGATTATCTTACACTAACCCCCCGTTTCTCGTACACTAACAAGTTGTTAATCTACTGTAAACAGCTGTCAGTGGTTTTTTTTGTATGCACTTTGGTCAATTGACAGCGTTTAACAGTAGATTAACAGCGTTTTAGTGTACAAGAAACTGGGGGTAAGCCCTGTATAGTGTCACGCATCAGCTAAGTCCTAAAGTTACAATCGAGCTTCATTAGAATATGTTTCAGCGAGTCCTTGAGACAGTGTGTCGTCGAGTCAAAATCCAGGCTCGTTAGCTTGTGTGGCATATCTCGAGGCTTTGTTTACTGTTAAATGTTAGATACCTACAAATCAGACGTTTATTAAAACTATTTTTCATTTCTAAATATTTTCAAGATTAAAGAATTTTTCATTTCAATTCAATTATTTTATTTATTGCATTACACAACAGATGAGTAACATTACATGTTATAATATCATGATATACATATTATATTATCTGTCCACATCAAGCCGCATATTTCAGAGTAAACAAAGCCCTGAGATATGCCACGAATGCTAAGGAGGCAAGGGGCAGACTTTAGGTTTTCTGTGTACAGAATACACGTAGCCCAAAAATACCTGTACAATGTCATGCACCAGCGAAGTCCTGAAGTTCCAGTCCAGCTTTAGCTCCTCATTCGCCAGGACGTCCTTCAACGAACCCTTAGGACAGTACTCCGTCAGGACGAACACCAGGGGACTGTCCACGCAGGCGCCGATGAAACGAGCCGTGTTTTCGTGGGACACGTTGCGGGCCTAGAGATGGGAAATAAGGTGTGGTGAATTGAAGTGAAAGTACATTTATTGCCAAAACACACAGATTACATTAAAGAGCAATTAAATAACGTTCTAAAGGTTTTGCCAAATGGACCCCTGCTCAGCGATATACCGTCCTTGTGCATGCATCATCGGTTGGCTATGATTTTCAGCATGAGTTGTATTTTTAACCTCCTAAGTCCTGAGCTTAAAAATAACAATCGAAAACCATTGTTATTTTCAAGTTATCGAAGGTGAGGCCAGCCTAGCTGACGGTGGAAAGATGACCTCGAACATCACCTACCGGAGTGGTCTAAGGTGGTCCAGGACCAAAAACTATGGACGGAAGTGGGGGTAACCATTGCCCAGAAGTGGGACATAAACAGGAGCTATGTAAAAAATTACCCTCTCTCTCTCAAAGAGAAAGCCCCTGCAGTGCGGCATAAGTGACAGGCTACTTATAAGTATATGCATAAATGGCTACACTGATTCAGATAAAAGGCTCGTGGACATGGCCTGTCTCTAAAAAATCTTCATACAAACAGGCCATGTCCTCAATTAACCTAAATACTTACGATTTTTTTTAACTATTATACAGTTACACTTTAAATTCTTTGATAACTTTAAATACCTACTTCAAAGGTCTGGCTAGGTTTAAATTATTGTAAATCCGTTCCTTATAATCTTATTAATCCTATTAACTTACTAATTCAGGAAATAAAATAATTAATGTTATAAACACTGAACTCTATCGAGGAAACGGAATGGTGATAAAATAGGGGAGCTGCGAGATGCAAGAACTTTTACGGTTGTTTACGAGTTAACTTACTTCAATAGCGTTAATAGCTTACAATTGCGTAGGAATCTCTGACTTCATAACGTGCAGTGCAATCTAACTTTTACACACCCATAAACCCTCACGCTTCCCGGGGGTAAGCATTAGGGCACCTTAGATGATATGGATAAATAAACTTAAGGAAGTATTTTTGTAATATCTTAATTTAGACATACTTTTTTGAATTACATAATCTCAATTCCGGATTCACTTATACAAGTAAGTCAATCCGGATTTTAGAGGAGGTTATAGGTAACTACTCGGCAAACCTACTCCATCTAAAAATCTATAGCGAAGAACGGAAACAGATGTCATCTTTTGACACGGATGCCTAGAGTCATTTGAGTCCACTTTGAGTCGTTCTACTAACCAGAATACATTATTGACAAAAGTACTTACCTGGCGAATGACCCAGAGCAGTTTCTTGTTCAGGTCCAGTTTTTTCCTGTGTAATTTCTTGACAGCCACTCTGTTTCCCTTGTACAGGCCGACTGTGAAGGAAGTCTGCGTGATGGGCGGCTGAGAGGAGTTGGCGCTGGTGCTGTTGCGGTGGCTCCAGGTTGTAGACAGCTGAAGGGAGAGTGGTACTAACTTGAAGGAGAGGATGGTCGAGGATGCCTGAAGGTCATGTACAAATTTCTATTTTGCCCCAAAAAAATCTTTATTGCCTTGTGGATGGATGAGGGGGAAAAGCGCCAGTACTGTTGCGGTGGCTCCAGGCTACAGAGAGCTGATGGAGGGTGTGATATTAAGTTGAAGATGTGAATTGAATAGTCGAGGATGTCAAAAGTCGTCTACAAGTTATGTAACATATTTGAGGGTCGCATCTACTTTGATCTCTAAAAAATCTTTGCCTTATGGATGACTGGGAAATATGGCGCCAGTGCTATTGCGATAACTCTAGGCTAGAGACAGCTGAAGACTGAGTCATAAGGAGAAGATGGTCAAGTGCGCTTAAAATACGTAACGCAATAAAGAGACGGATCAACTTTAAAAAAAAATCTCTTGGCAAAGATCCAAGAGATTCGGACAAGAGGGGTCGAAGCCAAATTTTCGTCGGTGAAGAAGGAAGTTATTTGTGGGGCTGAAAACATTATAAAGTATTCGGGAACTGTGTGAAATTATTATTGTTAATTTATTTATTTATTTACTTGCTTATTACCTAAACGAAAGCCTTAACCCCTTGATAAGTTTCAGATCCAAGTGGTAAGATTTTTACGAATGGCAATTTTTATAAGTACATAGAAGACCCGTAAAAACGAATTTACCCTGTTTTTCCCGCCGACCCTGTTCACAGATATCTGCTGCTTATTTTTCCGGGCCCGGTACCTACTAATCCTTACTGACAAAAGTTACATTACAAAATATTATATTTTCTCAAACATGCTTGGGAATTTGAGCATTATTTCGACAACCTTTTTCCAGATAAATCGAAATTGCTGTACTGGCCAATTACACGCGAGCAGCGGCCGGAAAAAGTTCTATGAAAATTCATAACTGTCGTGTTTTGCGGCCAAATAAATTACATACTAAACTCATATCTGTCGTGTTAGTTATTGGAACGATCTTTTACTCCGAACAATGACAATCAAGGAGGTAACTTATCAGAGGTTTTATTTAAATTTCGAACTGGCTTGCGATAGAAAGCTGGATATACCTATTGAAAAAAAGAATACTTTAACGCGGCAAAAATTATTGTTGTTCTTTCGTGGTTCGTCTGATTTTGAAAGTTTTTTTATTTTTTCAAATAAAAAATTCTGCCTTAGTACTACTTAGTTTTAAGTTCCGCGCATTATTTGAGAAAAATCATATACAAGCCTTGGCCACAACTAGGCATTTATGGACTCACGTATGTGTGCCTCGGCTTCGTTCGTCCATCAATGCCTCTTTTGCTGGCCGCTGCAGTAATGTACTACTTCGAGCATCTAATCCAAGTAACTTTTCTTTTCAGCGTTATTTTCACTTGTATGAATGAAATGAAAACATATATAATGCATCCTATACAGGGCTGCATTATATATTCTCCGCCCAATCTATATCAATAGAAGGGTACTATAAGTTTAATGTCTATGTCTGCCTGTAGCTTCATATAGCTCCCAAACGGATGAGCAAGTTTCAATGAGGTATTTTTCTGCAATACATTTGTGTATGGGAAAATCTTATGTCACCGTACCTTCAAGACCTCATTGATGCTATGCAGCGCCGGACTGGCCCCCAGACCCTGGCCTACCTCCACCAACACTTCCTCGGGTCGGACGCGCCACGCCGTGTTGTTTAGCTCGGCGTCGATACGCGCTTGTCTGTGCAAGGCATAACCACATTTTAAACGTTTGTTTCGGATACACTTAAATACAAATTAAGAGATAAAAGATACAATTTCATTTACTTTGAGGTTCAGAGTTACTTTATATACTTATTGTTAAGTTTTGTTCTGCTCAATAAACATTTTTTATCTTGATTTGATTTTAACGTATTTGTAATTTTGTTGTTGGAGCCCAAACAGCTTTTGAGCTAAAACTTTCGTAAGCGCTACACATTATTATTGAAGAAATAAATAATTCCTGAATTAAGTTGATATTAAATAGGTTTTACTCCGATCCGCAGAGATTAATCATGGAAAGTAAATAAGGACTTCACATAGTTTCTTTGGAGTCTTACGACGAGAGAGACTTCAAAAAAGGAAGTTTCTCAATTCGTCCTTACATTTTTATGTACATACATACTCGTACATACAACTCACACCTGTATCCCAGAGACCAGGGACTGCCACTTGCCACGATTCTGACAGATCCCTTTCGCTTCCTTAACAAGATTTTTTAGGTATATTCAACGGTAATTCTTTACCACGTTGTTTGAAAAACCTACCTAAGCCTAGCACTCTCCCAACTGAGCTAAGAGAAGTTTGTAAAGAAGTTCGAAATTTCGCCGATGCCTTCACTTGCCCATTAGCTCAGTTGGGAGAGCGCTGGCACGGTTAGCCAGATGTTGCGGGTTCAAGTCACGGCATAGGTGAAATTTTTAGCCTCTAAATAGGTTCTTAAAATTGTCCTCAGCACGGGTTAGTGCAACAAAAAGAATATAATTACGTTGTTTAATTTCATTCATTTGTTTTTTTTTTTTTTTAAGAGAATAGGGGTACCTCCAGAATAGTCCTATATAAATATGGTAAAGATCTGTTGATGAAATCCATGGGAAAATCCAAGTCATCTTCTTTTAAGTGTGCGTTTTTCTTGAAGTCGCTTTTTTTATAAAACTTTAGTAATTTTAAGAGCTAAGGTAGCCAAATACCTCAAAAGCTGCACAAGTCACGAAAAGATTCACTTTGCAAATAGGCAACGTTCGTATCTATATGAACTCTACATTTGATATCGGAATCCAACGAAATGCAATGTGAAATGTTTGGAGTAGGAAATAAAACCGAGGAGAATTTCGAGACCGTCGAAAGTTCTCTGTTTTCAAATAAGCGCCTGCAGCTGTTACGTGTTCACGTTTCCTAAGAAAAAGTAACTACGTTATATTCGGAAACAATACCGCAACTTTGCTCTGAGACGAATATGAAATACATTCGGCGAGAAAAGTGCTTTATATTTTATTTTTAGAACTTTTTGTGCTGGTACGGTGTACTTATGATAAAGTTAAGTAATAAATTAATTGTTGCACATAAAAAAGTTTTTGTACAAAAAATTGTTAAATTAAGTAGTGCTATATGGTACTAAATCATGGCCAGAAGGCCCTGCTAACTAATTCGATGTCAATATGTCGATCTGCATCGGTTAATTTAAGAAAGAGACCAAATAACTATTTCCATCATGCTTATACAACAAATAGTTTTACAGTCTCTTTCGTTAATGAACAGTGTGTTGAGCTGTACTTTGAAAAGTACTTACTTGTACGCGACGCAGGAAGCCGTGACGGCGAATGTTAGAAATATCGCGAGTCCGATGAAGCAATAAATGATCACTGTTTGAGCCTCTAAGCAGCGTGAAAGTAAACGTAGAAAATTGATGTAAAAATACACAAAAGACTGTTCGCTAGTTCACATCCACCACATTCTCTAAAACCCTTCTGGAATTCTAAAAATCAGCCCGGTAGGAGAACTTTCGAACATTCTATAATGGAAAGCAAAAGATTTTTCTTTCATCTAGCGACCGGTAAGTGTGATGAATTGCAATGATTAAATTGTAAGTAAATCTGGTTAAATAGTATTACGAATACTGAGGAATTTACTATCTACGATATGGATTTAAAAATTATTCGTTGACAATTAACTGAGAAATTAGCAAAATTGTAAAAAGGACTAAGAACGTTTTTTTTATGTTTCTTAGTGAAACAATTCTTTTGAAATTCATAACTTGTATAATAATAGGGGTTAAAGTATGAAATTGCCGTTTTATTGCAATAGGTTCTTTGAATTGACATAGAATCTTCATGGTTTTCGGTTTTCAAATGGTTTCTATGATGTTCTTTTTTTAAAAAACATGAAACATTTGAATATCGACTTTCAATTGTTTTTGTTATTCAATTTAGACAACAAAGATGGATACTGCGAAAATTCGAGTGATTTTTGAATACGAGTTCCGACGCGGAACTAACGCGGCAGAAACAGCCCGCAATATCAATGCTGCGTTTGGAGAGGGGTCTACTAATGAACGCACCGTGCGATTTTGGTTTAAACGCTTTCGTGATGGAAATTTCGACTTAAAGAACGAGCCACGAGGAAGACCGCCCACACAGGTGAATAACGATGAATTAAGAGAGATAGTGGAAGCCGACCCTAGTCAAACTACCCAGGAATTAGCAGCATGGTTTAACGTTACCTTACCCACAATATTGACTCACTTGCGTCAAATCAATAAAATAAAAAAATACGAAAAATGGGTGCCTCATAATCACTCGAATTTTCGCAGTATCCATCTTTCTTGTCTAAATTGAATAACAAAAACAATTGAAAGTCGATATTCAAATGTTTCACATTTTTTAAAAAAAGAACATCATAGAAACCATTTGAAAAAAGTTTCATTCGAAAACCTCAAACCATGAAGATTCTATGTCAATTCAAAGAACCTATTGCAATAAAACGGCAATTTCATACTTTAACCCCTAATAAATGCCTCTCTTATCATGAATAAATAAGTAGGTAAATTTTACTATCAGGAAATAACTTGCGATTTATTTTTGAGTTTTTATAAAAACTGTTGCGAGGGTCGCTATATTGTAAAAAAATTAATATGTTCATATAATATGAAATTTGATCTAGGCGACTTAGGAAAGATAAATATATCAAAAGCTAAAGTTAACTAGGAAAAAATACGGAAATAAACCGTAACGCCGCCGCCGCGCCTCACTTAGCCGCTCATATATTAGCTGGCAAATATTAGCCATCCATTGCCGCGTTGTTTGACAAACCTTTAGCACCGATTTTGTAAAACCTGAAATAAAGCGTCGGCAATGCGAATAGCCAAGTGAAGCGCCAGCATTAGTTTTTTTAGTAGAACTTTGCCCAAATATCAAGTAGCAAGTAGATTGCAATTGCAACCTTCACCGTTGTTCATCACAGCTTGGTTAACGACATTAAGTAAATTAAAGTACTTTTTTTTCTGTTGTGTACAATAAGTGCGAACTGAGTGCGGGAGTACGACTCATACTTGGACGTTTTTTATAACTTGTTGTCATAAGGACTGCATGCACTATTATAAGCAGCCTATGTACGCCCCACTGTAGGGCACAGGCCTTCTCTCAGAGAGAGAATGGGCTTAATCACCACGCGTGCCCACCGCAGATTGGCGATTTCAAGCGGTGAGGTATGCGCATAGCTCAGACACTCAGGTTTCCTCACGATGTTTCCCTTCACAGTTAGCGAGTGTAATTGCTACTACAACATCACAAATGTACATAACTTAGAAAACAAAGGCATAGGTACACTGGGAATCGAACCTGGGTCTCTCGCTTCCGAGTCCAATGTTCTACCCACTAGGCTACCACCGCTCATTTGGGACTGCACTATAATCACACCAAACAAGACAAGTCAAAACAAAAAGACATTAAAGAATCACGTTTTCAGTTAGGACGGTTTTCATTACTAACCCGGACATGTTATCCGAAGTAAGCATAACATGTCCAGGTGGGGGTTCGTTCACCCCGACGGCGATAATTTGAACTGTTTGTGAGGTACTTCTCAGACGATGGACCATTTTTCATCGTGCCCTACGTGTCCTAACAGCTGCACTCAGGAGGAGCTAATGATTGCAAGTGATAACGCAGTCAGGGTCGCTAAGTTCTGGACCGCAACTGTTTGTTTAATAAAAACTTTAGTGAAAATTGTTTTACTATCGACACGCTAAGAAGAAGAAGTAATTTTTTGTTGCGCAATCGCAATAGTAACACGTATTCTGCAAAAATATCAACTGCCTACCCGTTACGGTTTAAGAGATGAAGCCCTTTATCGGTCAGACATACAGACGGCATTGAATTATGGTCGTAGGCATAGCAACAAGGTCCCGTTGGCACCCTTTGTGTTCAGAACCCTAAAAATAACGCAGATAGAGAAAAGCCTAACCGACAGAGAGGAAGCATGCAAAATTGAACCTTACCGCCTTGGCACATAGGGTCAGTGCCCAGGAAGCCGCATCGCGGGGTGTCGGGCGGTGGATCGCGGTGGCCTCCGGGCCAGTGGATGGCCTTCCCGCTCACTGGCTGGTACGAGCTGTTGAGGCCGTGGAAGAATGCTACCACCTGCGAAAGATGGAGAGATAAGATGAGAACACTTTATACACCGTATTGTGGAGAGGACCGGTGACACTTACCTTATTCTCCTCATCAATAAAAAGAACTTTTATTCAAATTCAAAAATGTGTTATTGAAAATAGCACGGAAACTGCGACTTTGAACGTTAAAAATTAAACTAGGTATCCATTTCAAAATCTACTTAATTTTGGAGAAAAAATGGACAAATAAACTCCAAACTTAGATATTCTTTTCAAAGTCCTTAATTAACAGAGCTTACATAATTATTCTAAAACCTAGAACTCATTCATTGAACTGGCTTTTATTCCAGAAATCATTATCATCCAAATAATCGTTAATGTTATAGTAGCCCCATAGGCATAAAGTGTGTTTTACACATTTTATGAACCGCATTTCTGGCAAGCTTATTATATCTTCAGGGATCTTATTATAGAAACGTATATTGGAAGATAGACTCTAAAATCGCGAAAAAAATATCAGCTGTATCATAAATTTTGATACATGATACATTCATTAGTCGTGCACGCACGATGGTTTCGGGTACTTTTTACCCAACTGCGGTGGAGCCCAAAAGGAGGGTAATGAGTTTGGCTCGTATGTACAGATGTATGTGCGTATGTCCGATTCTATGTTCCCTCATAACTACTTAACTAATGGTCAGATGTTGACAAATAAGATCTCAATCGGGTCGTCATGTTTGCGTGTGTCATAGGAGAAATTAGAATGAAACAAACAAAAATAAAAAATACTAAATAGACAAAAAAAACTAAATACAAAAATAGCCAGCAACCCGACTGCTAAGCATTAACTACTAAGCAGGCGGGACCCAAATTCAAATTGTAACTCCTTGCGAGGTATCTAGGTTGGTCCCACCTGCTTAGTAGTTAATGCTGCTTAGTTAGCAGTGGAATTGTTGGTCAATTTTTTAATTTAGTTTTAATTTATCTTGCCCTTCGCTAATACCTCCCCTATTTGGTCAAAGTATGTCCGCATAACTTCCCTTACCGGAAAAGAAAAAAAGGGAGAGGTTCTCAATACGTCCGTACCTATATTTTTTATTTATTTTTTACGTAGTCTTCATTCTCTATTTTGTTAGAAACGGGTTACCTCCTGGGTGGTCCCACATAAATTTGGTCAATATATGTTGTATCATCATTAGCCATTTGACGCCCACCGCAGGACATAGGCCTCCTTCGTGGTTTTCATAACCATGAGGGGTTTTGCCATAATCGCCACGCTTGGCAGGCGGGTTGACGATCGCAGTATGCGGTCGAAATCTCAGGAAGACGCTGCTGCCCGTCTCCTGGTAATTGATTTTCTTCGTCGCCTTCTACGACATCCACGGGAGGAAATGGAGTGACGCTATTCTTAATCCGGCGCCACACGGAGTTGATGTTTTATATGAAATCTATAATAAAAATCAACTTTTTTTTAGTGCGTATTTTTCTTAGCCTGTTTGTTTCTTTTTTTAAATATATACATTACATTACATAAACTTACGCCGGGATCCCGTAGGGGTAGGCAGAGGACAGGGTGTCACTTGCCACGATTAAAAATAATTTTAATTATTTTATATTTCAATTGAGATTATGAAAAAATAAATACCGACTTCGAAACATTACAGCGCTAAGAAGTTAGAAATAATTTAAATAATTAGAAGTATGTATACATCTAGGTATTGAATTGTGTTTCAACTTTTAGTGGGGGAGCGGGAGAAAAATAAACAAGTCCCTTATAACCATAATTTACCCTACTTAATTCATTGCTTTAAAGTTTGATGTTCTCAATTTCAGTCTCCGAAAGTCTTCACCAGAACATCACCAAATTAACGCTTTTTTTTAATATAAGGATATTACTAAAGGATAATATAAATGGGGCCCCATTAGGCCTTATTTACTGCTGTCCATTGAAGAGTTCCGTTTTCCATCTCTGAAAGTCTTCACCAGTTCTTCACCAAAGTAAAATGGGATCAATGGGACGTTATATCTATTCGAACAAAAAAAATATTTTCGAGCAAATTGCATCGGTTGCGATTGGCAAAATATAATATAGCGAATTGATAACCTCCTCCTTTTTTGAAGTCGGTTAAAAATATCAAAAATCTTGGCATTTTTATGGCACAGATCGTAAGTAGATAATCTACTTACGATCAGTAGATACATACTTATAAACAAGCTCTATGTGCGCTTGTTTGAGATCCCGATGCGGCTCTTCTGTAAGGAATTGAGAGAGTATTTGGGATAGTCTTACGGGGATATACAAATAACAATAACATCCTCACAACCCAATCACAGAACGTGACGAATGCTGGTATTGGAGGTCCACTATAACCTCCTTAATTAGAATTACTCGGAACAGGTAAGTAGGTGGATAAATTCATTCACAGCCCAACCCAAAGTACGCAACCGAGCCTATTAAAACAAAAGGAGTGTCACTTTTTCGGCCATGCCGGGTTTACAAACTTTGTGACGTAAATCGTGATAGATCACGGTTGTGCCCAGCGACCAACGATGTACCCCTGTAATGAATATTGTTTAGACTTAGAGTTACGTGCATCCGATGATATAACGATATTACTTGGCAATCGCACTATACAATCTAATATGTATTACTTGTGAGATACATTGTGTTTTCATGCGATGGCCAAGTCAATCTATTTATATAACATAAAAGATTTTTATTATTGATATGGTCACTATAAGATGTTCTTAGGTTAGCTAATCACGTAATAAATTAAGACAGAAGGACCTGAAGTAGGCACTGAATAAATTATCCGACTTGGTGTTATTAAGTTTGGAGATTTTTTGTCCATTTTTTCTCCAAAATTATTTACATTTTGAAATGAACACCTAGTTTCACTTATAATAAAAAAATTGATTTGATTCGATTTGATTTACGTGGATCTCACTACCTTTTAGGGTAGAAGAACTGAGTTGCGAGACTTGGTTTTTTTTACAAGTTATGTTTTGATGGCATACTGTTTTTCACAATGAAAAGAACATTCTCTCAAAATATAGCTAATGTTTGTGTATCTTTTTCTTGGGAAATAATAAGGTAATAAAGGTTTTAACAGATATTTAAGTAATAATTTTACAGGCTTGTACAATGCTTCTTAGATGTCACAATATGGCTTAACAGAATCCACTGATGACAGACTTAGGTAACCATAACTCGCATGTGAACGTTTCTTCTTTAAAGGAGCAACTAAAATTGAATAAGCTCTATGACCGCCTCCAACCAGCCCCCATCCATCATATTTGGTGGTCACTTGATGCAGGTCCGACACTTCCGTTATTACCTCGCAATCAACGGAAGTAACAAAGCCATTTGTGATATACTTTTGAGTACCTACTAAAGAAATGTATTCTGTGTTGATATGATTGTACAAGGATTAAACAAATTTTTAGTCCTACCCATCATAAGGTTATCCGGAACAGACCGATCTCTTTATATTTTTGAAAAGTTTTTTGTGCGGTTGTAGATTTTACAAAAAGTGCACAAAACGAACCATTTTTATCCGAGACTTTTAGTCTGATAGTAATGTCGCGGATAAAATGGTGTTGCGGACGATTCATAAACTCTGCTTTTCACTTCGATTGCGAGGCAATAAAACAGTAGTATAGTTTAGCAAATTAATAAACGCACGAAAAAAGAGCTGTTTGAGCTGTTTCCCGCCGTTTTATTTTTTTTAAATCTTAAGACATTGATATTAGGCTTAGGCTGCAGACCTATACAGCCTACTATTAAATTTATTTTGCAATAATAATTTTCTTAAATGAATTAAATAAATATTTTATGTTTAAAAAACACATAAGGCAAATAAATCATCTACCCATTATGTCCCCACCGAGGGGCACGGGTCTCTTCCCTGAGGAAGGTACAGGCCATACTCCACCACGGGGGCCAAGTCCGGATTGGTGGAGGCTTGTAGACTAGTGGCTCGTCTACTGTCAGAAGTTGTCAAGCCGCCCTAAGGCCTCTGACTTGGCTAAACGACTGCCATCTATCGACGGCAGCCGGCACCAACAGCTTAACGTGCCTTGCGAAGCACGGAACCGCTCGGAAAAATGCCACTAGCGTTAGGCATAGACGGCGACCCATCCATGGACTGAACGCGCCCTGTGTTGCTTAACCTTCGTGATCGTTTAAGATCACTCAGGCAGCCGGGTCACGAGCAAATAAATGAAAGTAAATATTATAAAATAACAAATTATATCTATGAACTTCTTATTGTATTTGGCTGTATGGCTCATTTTCTTTGCCTTAATACAGCACTTGTGATTTTGTGCAGCCTATATCCTGCACAAATAAGCACTTTCAGAGCATGAGAAGTGAAATAGTTATTTAGATACACGTGCGGAAAGTAGGATATTACGAATAAGTGCCACAGAGAGAAAACACGAGCGTAGCGAGTGTTTTCAGTGGCACGCATTCGGAATAACCTTTTACGCTCACGGGTCATACAACATTTTTCAATGTATTTTGCGAGGAAATAATATAAAAATATTTTAAATACTTGCGTGGCGCAAGGCAAACAATGACTAAGGAAAAAAACCTACTTGGTTTTCTTAGTCATTGCTCAAAAATAAAAATAAAATCCTTTTTTTCACGCGTGAAAAGCAGGATTTCAGTAGTGTTTTATTTAACGCGTGCTCTAAAGGGTCACTTTCCACACAATATGTTTACTCAAAAAAGAACGCTTTACAAGCAATTGCATTGAAAACTTATTTAGGTCACCAATTTGTACCTTCTTAGGTTCTTACGCTATTTCTACGTCTCACTGCATGGCATTGAGAGAATAGACTATTTAAAGCTAACATCGGGTTTATTTTATAGAAGTGACATTTTGCGAATGTGACATTACGCGCCGAGAGGAACTTTTCAAAACTATTGCATTATAAATCTATCAACCGAATCCATATTTAGCGATAAGATTAATTAACAACAACTTATTTTGTAGGTGCTTTTGACACTTGCCAAAAAGAGAGACTTCAAACTAAACTTACAGGAAAATCTTTCTTATGTTTAAGACTTGCAAAGAAATTTTAAACGCTAATCCCTATTCTGCAGCTTAGGGTTTCGCAATACGACAGAGAACCTCTGACAATATTATACAATCCACTCAATATCTTAGTCGTGCTCATAAGTTTCTTTAGCCTAAAAGAAGATTGGTAATCTAGTGGATTACATGCAAGATTTTTTGACGTTATAGGGATTTTCTATTACATGACAAAATCTATAACAGAATATTTCGGTACTACTAAACGTAACGTCTTTGATCACTCAATTTTTTATAGGTAGGGGCTTGTGTTTTTATGAGATAGGACATAATAAAAACTACACATCAGAAACCAGGGCTAGGATAGCTAGTGGCAAGGACCTTTGCTCTTGCCACTCGCTATTCTAACAATTCTCTTTCTCTTCATCAACATATTCATTCATTAGTCGCTGCAAGCACGCTCGCGGTTACGCGTACTTAAAACACAAGGGAAAGGCTATTGTCTCGAAAACCCTTTATTGTGTGCCCGCACCGCTCTTGACCAGTCATTAATATTTAATAACATGGCAAGCCAGCCGAGGAATTTATATCACTTGAAATGGCAGCGGCACGCAGCGGAGGAAAAATCCAGCGGCAAGAATATTGAATAAGTAATATGGGGACACTTGTATTACTCAAAGCTCAAATAGATAAGCGCATCAACTTCCAAGTTACCATATATCGGCTCTTATTGCTTTCGCCGTATTAAACGAAAGGGCGAGCGGGTAGAGAGATAATGTACTTAAATTAAAGGCAGAGAAGGAAAAAAGGGTTCGCAAAGTTTTGCGCTCTGTACCCAAACGGGAAACCTTCGTGTGATGGGACAGTCCACAGCAATGTCAACCTTTACATACTCGTACGTGCACTCTAATCAGTTACGATAAGGGCGACCTTGCAATTGGGCGATACTTGCTGTTGACCGACTGTACGGAAGCCTCGGTGCGCGAGTCCGAATCGTACTTGGCCGGATATTTCTATTCTAACCAGCACAGGTATAATGCCCGATCGATAATTTGAAAAAAAATCCGCTTTTTGTTTGCGCGTAAGAGGATTTTTCCTCGTCAGTCCAGCTCTGCCTGCTGCTGGGCGTGGCTCTTTTCCCATGCCATTTGACCCATCTTTTGTTTTTTTCTTTTCTTTATTATTTATTCATTTTACTAAAATAAAGTCACAACCCGCGTCCGCGCCTATGACACCCGAAATCAGTCCATGGGAAGTCAAAGTCATTTCTTCAAGTTGTTTGACGGACGTTATAGTATGACGACGAGTATGGCGCGTATTAAGACGATTTTATATCAAAAGTCATGACTTTCCAATACGTTCTGAATCACGGATTACATTGTGAAATCCTGACATTTTAGTGCCACAAAACCGCACCACGATTTGCGCCATCGTGTTATCTGTAGTTATAATGAACACATATCTAGATAGAATTCATAGGGGACTATTTATACACTCTATGCCGTTTTCGGGCGTGACTAAATTTCAATGCGGGCTACATTTTATTTCAATGTTTTTAATTGATTCTTCTCCATGATTCTCAGCCCGACATTTTTCTTTCTATTTGAAGTTAGTTTATTTTATTTGACTTATTTCCGACAAATATCAAGCTGTAATACAATTATCATTACAGGTAACAGAAAGTTATCCCAAGTTTGTAAAACGGACCCTAGTAGAAGTGGGAAAATCGTAACAATTACAATGTTCAAGAAGATACTGCACTAGGCTTTGTAGTTGTTGTTACCCTTATTTTTATAAGGCAGAGTAAACGGTTCCTATCTTCACAAATACTACAATGAGCTACGTAACTTGAAACTTAATAAACGATTTATGGTAATAAACGCTTTCAATTTCAATAACATACTAGTTCTAAGGACTTGTACACACCGAGCGTAGTTAGCTAAGAGAAGCAAGCATTCCCAGGCTTGTTTGTCTGTAAACACGATGGACAAGACACGAGGAAATGTGCAATAAACATCTAAGTAGGTATACCCCGTCAAAGACATTCTTTCCCTGTATATAAACAAAACCTTCATAAAAATAATTCTCTACACCGGATTACTTTTAAAATGTGCAATTCCTAAAACAAGTCAGGTAGACTTTGTCATTTACAACTTTTTTCTACGACTTTTGTAATATTTTCAAATTTAAATTTTTATTCATTTATTTAGGAAAGCCAACTGGATATTATTAGCTTTATAGCAATGCTGGCTGGTAGGCATGCTTCAAACTATATAGGTATTATATAAAATTGAAGGGTTGGGATACTCTTCTACGTCGGATAATTTTACCGGAGGCTGCGATATTGATAGGCTGCATGAAGATCAAATTTTATAAAAACAATATCAATCAGAGAAAATACTCATTGATGTTTTAGGAACTGCTAGAGATAGTCATGCATCTTCTCTTTCATACCATTGATTGGATATGAATTCAATCTTATCCATTGTGTTGCAACAGCTATTACTCGACGTCGGCCTATCGGGCTGGATGACCGCCGGTTTTTAAATGGTACATACCGTACTCTCGTTTATTTTTGGGAAATCTGAGAAGACAGAGTGATTCTTTCGTATTTACTTACTGAATTTTTTTATTCAGAAACCATATTCTCACGTAACTCAGACCCCAGTCCATCTCTATTTTATTCTTCAAAAATAGTCATTATAAACAAAGAAAAATTACATTTACTAAACTTGGGTCATTCATTCAAGTCATACCTAACCCTATATTGTATTTCTTGACTACTTCTATTTCTTACAAAAATACGTTTGTTTATATCTAGGGAAAGTGTTCCTGGCACAGAGTAAGTATAGACATTTCATTATTTACTTCAATAAAGCTTTTCTACGCTGGCGCTACTGCGTTGGAAAAGAGCAAAAAATCTCCTGGCAATTTATTTCCTTAGTCGCCTTCTATGACATCCACGAAAGGAAATGGAGTGGCGCTATTCTTAATTGTCCTATTCCAGCGCCACGCGGATACCCTACAATAACAATAAAATTAGTAAGTCTCACCTCAAACTTCCCGGTGACAGGGTCAAGGTCCAAGATGGCGTAGTCAGCGTCCCGGTCCCCGACAGCATCGATGCGGACGTGGCCCGTTATACCTGCGCAGAGGGGTGACAATTTACACAGTGACCTTACTCAGGAGCTTTTGATACTCACCTTCATTTCTTTAGTAGGTACCGTAGAGTTGCTGAGCAACAAACTTGTATTTTTATATGTTTTATTACTCCTTTCACCAAAATGATCTAGATTTTGAAATGGACACCTAGTTTGACGCGTAACGTTCATTAAGTCGTTGTTTCTGTGTTATCTTGCATAAAAACATTTCTATTTTCTTTAAATACTGTCTACTATTATAGGTTCTCGAGTAGAGACTACGAACTGGCAAACGCAGCGTAGGACGCCTTCATTAGCCTTCAATTTGGAACACTTACAAAAAAAATTGTTAGCTCTATATTAAACCCAACCTGAGAACATATTATAGTTAATTTGTTAGCTGAGGGTATATTTAAAATATATATTAAAACATATCAACGCTAAAATGAATATTGATAACTACCCTCGGCCGCCAAATAATTCTGGTCGACAATTTCGTGAGAGTGACGACTTGCAGTTCATTGGTGCTAGATATTTATTACTTTTATTGAGATAATTGGTACAAAATTTCTCATGTACAATATTAGATTCTCAATGTTTTTATATGTCGCTTATAATACAATTGTCAACCAATTTACGTTTGTTCCAAATTTGGCACATCATGCAGTAAAGGTTGTTTTAACCAGTCAAATTTGGAATAACACACACTAACGTCTCAATCCAAATCTGGAACACCATGCAGTGAATATGAATAATAATATTTTCATTGCAGGCAAAATGTCTCGGCTATACTAATTATACCTGATATTATCAATTATTTCCATGATTACTGTTACGAGATGTTACGAGTTACGTTAAGTTACGAGATTTTTTTCCTTTAATTAAGTTCTTTATCTTATACGTAGTTTTTTTCTTTTCAAGTACAAAATATATATCAGAAATACAACTGTTTTAAATATAAAATATTTTTATTTTTATTTTATTTATTTTATTTTAATATTTCCTTACATTTTTATGTACCTAGGTAAATTGTTGTGCACATGCTGCACTGCATAAAGTTTCAGATTTGGAACACATAAAAAAATATACCCGAGTGCATATTTGGAACGAAACAATTCCTTAAATAACTTCTTTATTAATACTTTTAGATTTTTAATTGTATTTTTCCCAGGTCTTACTTACTATTAAAGTATTTTTTATATTTTTTTCAAACATTTTAAAAAATCCATGCGGTAAAGGTCTATGTACAAATATTATAAAGAGGAAAAATTTGTAAGTTTATAATTATGTTTGTAAGTTTGTACGTGTCTCCAAATCTAAATCCAATCTCCAAAAGTACTTATCTGATTCTGTCCCCAGTATTTAGAATCGACCTTCGGAGTGGATATAGGTTATAAGCTAATCTGTTATCCACGCGAACGTAGTAAATACCTAGTTCTCCATCCATCTATTTATAGCAGACGCTGCAGAGTAAAAGCCTCTCCGGGCTACGAGTTAATGAGCGACGAAAGTTTTACTTTTGATGACAACGTAAATTGGCTTTCGCTCCGAACTGTCTTGTCAAACATTCAACTGCACGCGGACCTTAACCGGACAGTGGCATAAGAGCTGCCATTCTAAATTGAACCTTATCACCTTCAAATAAAGTCCAAAAGTAATGAAAAATTTATACTAGCTATCCCCGTTAAAGGCTTAACACGTAAGCACTCTACTCAGTTTAGCCAATAATTTTAGTAACTATATGATTAGTCTTGTCGTTAAAGACAGGATTCTTCTAACTAGATTTTATTCAGACGACCTCGTGGCGCAGCGGTAGTGCATCTGCATACCATGCGAGAGGTCCCGGATTCGAATCCCGGCTGGGGACAAAAAAACCCTCAGGTCTTGGATGTTTACATGTTTGTGATGTCGTTGTTTCTGGATCCCACGACACAGGGTATCCTAGTGTGGGGCCAGAAGCAATGTATGTGCCTGTATGTAAATGTTTATGTTTATTTTTATTTAATTACAGTTCAACAATTCGCAGTTTATCTAAATACTAGCACCGGTCACAAGAGTTTTCTTTAATTCAATTAACGTCAAGCTTTCGAATAGGGTGACATAAGAAGAGTCAGCGTTGTTGCTGTTCCGGGCTAAGTGAGTAGAACAATTGCTTTACACTCATAGGGTCTTTGGTTCGAATCCCTCGTACCCTACGATATTTTTTATTACGTACATTTTCGAAATTTGTAGTTGCAATACCACCCACTAACGGCGTAGGAAAAAATATATTAGAAAACCTCGACTTACTATACTTACCGCTGAGCTTGTAATCAAATTTCCTCGCCGAGCATTATTTCTATTGTTTCTAATGTTTTCCTACGATTTCCCTCCTCTTTAAATTCAAGCTAGAAGAGCATTTCTGCTATCTCTTTGCTACTATTATTATTACTTTTTAAGTAAAAATTATTTAATGATATAGTAATAATTATATTATTATTGATTTAAAAATTATCGGAAGAAAAAAAAGAAAGACATTTATTATACCAACAAGACACATCACAGAAACAAAATAAGCAGATAAGTAACATAATAAGATAAGTACTGTGCACAACAGAAAGAAAACTAAATACACAACAGACAAAACGAATAAATAAAACAGGACCATAAATGTAGCCTGTAGTGTATCTACGTTGCCACAAAAGGCAGCTGACTCAGCGTTGTGCTGAGGAAGTGATCCCTCAGCGCTGATTTTCAGTCAGTGCCTACGATAACCCATAATTGTACTACGGAGTGCGTGCCGCGTGCGCGTAACTCAAATTACTATATATTATTTTATGTAGTTTATTCCTTATTTATACGTAAAGCAGTTTATGTAATTTTATTTTTCCATCTTGGTATTGTGTGTGTACGTACACTCTTATTCATTTTTCCATTACTTTGATGTGCACACATTATTCACCTACCTCTTTATAAAATCGTTCAACGATGGATCTGGCTAACTGGAAGACATTTCTATAGAGATATGTACACTTGTAAATATTTGTTTCATTGTGTACAATGAAGTACAATGTGCACATTACTCTATTAAAAACGTTAAAGGCTTAAAAATAATTTTAGATTAGTCAGCAGTCGACTGTACAATAGTAAAAATATTAAATCGAAGTTGTTGTTGATTTCAAAAGAGGTGCCACTGAAAAGGACCAAAGGACGGAAGGTCGAAAAACTTTTTTTTCCTTGTTTCATTTCTCCTTTATCCGAAACCCACGCGAAGTTATTCATGGACACAGTTTCTTTGAAAGAACAGGTTAACCACTTCCTGTTGATACGAAGTGGTATTACAGCTGTTTACGGTCTTATAGGGGTTTCAAAGAGCCGTACAATGCTAGACTTCCCACTTGTTTTTACCACTGATTAACAAGTTCTAGGAACTTAAGTTAACTTAAAAAAGATACGGCCATTTATGCCGCAAAGAAACGTATATTTCGACACTCAAGGCTGTGCTCAAGAGAATCAAAATTTACTTTCTGTTGACCAAGAACTATGAAATTTGGTAAGTAATATCAGTAATATCGTCGTATAGGTACAACAAATACAGGAAAATTTGAAAACTATACATTTGTAATTAAATCATTAAAAAAATTGTCTTTGAATTTCGGGAAAAGCTCGGAAAAAGCTGAGAGACTCGTTTCATGAACTGTTTATAATATGTAAGTACCTACCTACAAATTTGTACGGAACCCGGCGAGTCAGACTCGCACTTCGTTTTGTCTGTTGTGTATTTAGTTTTCTTTCTGTTGTTGTGCATATTATGTTACTTATCTGCTTATTTTGTTTCTGTGATGTACCTATCTTGTTGGTATAATAAATGTCTTTCTTCTTCTTCTTCTTCACTTGGCCGGTTTCTTTTATGTAGCCTATATACGTCCCACTCTGTGGTCCCACTGCAGAACACAGGCCTTCTCTCAGAGAGAGAGAGTACGGTGTAAACTACCATGCGTGCCCATCGCGGATTGGGAATTTCAAACGCTGAGGTATGTGAACACCTCGAAAACCTAAGTGGTTTCCTTACGATGGTTTCCTTCACAATTAACGAGTGGCTACTAGAAGTACAATTTCATAAATGTACATAACTTACAAAACAAAGACATTGGTACATGCCGGGATAGGCCGGCGTTCAACCGCTGCAGTACCACCGCTTGTATTTCTTTCACCGTTAGCGATTGGTATTACTTCACAAATATACTTACATGCCGGGATTCGAACCCACGACCTCCCGAATGAGAGGCCGGCGACACCCCGTATCATAAGCAGCCTATATACGTCCCACTATAGGGCAGAGGCCTTCTCTCAGAGACAGAGCGTGGCTACCGCGGATTTGCGATTTCAAGCGCTGAGGTATGTGAATGGCACCCCGTATCATCATCATCATCATCAGCCATTTGACGCCCACTGCAGGAAATAGGCCTCCCTCATGGTTTTTAACCATGAAGGGTTTAGCCATAATCGCCATGCTTGGCAGGCGGGTTGGCGATCGCAGAATACGGTTGGAATCTCAGGAAGACGCTGCTGCACGTCTCCTGATAATTGATTTCCTTAGTCGCCTTCTACGACATCCACGGAAGGAAATGGAGTGACGGTATTTTTAATCCGGCGCCACACGGATATACCGGGCACCCTGTATATATAATATTAATATAATGATGCTCACCATGAAAGTCCCGGCCCCACATTCGTCTGGTGATGTTTTGGCCGTCCCTTATGTCGCCGCCCTCGGTCAGGGTCTCATTCAAGGCCATCCCCAGCAGGTACACACCGTCATAGAAGGCGCCGATGAAGAAGTTTACCTGTGGATGATTTTTCGAAATAAATAACGACTCCGAAACTGGTGTGCATACTAAGAGGGCAGCCGGGGCTACTGCCCTGGGGCCTCCACAAGAGTGTGCCCCCCACAATAGAACAGTGCTATCATTAAACGCCAATCTTTCGTAGGTATCTAACGTCTGTTCTATAAAATTTGAGTAAAAAATCGTTGTCAATTAATTTTTGCTCCTATGTTTCGTATTTTTTATTCCGAAAATAATTAGGGGTCGCCGCTCCTTCGTTGCCCTAGGGTCTCCAGACCTCCAAATCAGGCCGTGCATATTAATAAAGCGGAAAAGGTTTGTCAGGATCGTGCCGATTTGAAAGCTCTGGTCTCTGCCTAACCCTCCGGGATACAGCTGTGGCGGATTAACCACGTAGCAAGAGTAGCAATTGCTACGGGCCCCGCGCGTTCGGGGGCCCCGATTTCTGATCGTAAAAAAATGTTAATTTTCAAGAAAAATATAATCTTTCTTTATAGGATAAGATATTTGTTTATTTTCTGTCCACAAAATACTTTCGCGTGTATTGAATAGATGATACACAGCAAAAGCATGTAATATTTGTGGAAAGCCTGGAGCCTAAACTAGATCAAAAGATCTGTATCTTAGCTTTCCAGGCCCCCGAACTGCAAAAGATTGGTATCATATTCAGATTGGTATTATATAGCTTTTAGGTTTATTTCATAAGCAGCCTATATACGTCCCACTGTAGGGCACAGGCCTTCTCTCAGACAGAGAGTATGGGCTTAATCACCACGCGTGCCACGCAAACTTACTAATGGGGAACTTGCGTCTAACTTAGATTGGAGCGCCATTGCTTTTATACCATAGAAGACATTGTACAAACTTAGGAAAGATTACAAATAAAACCATAACAATATATTTTTTCTAGTTTTCGGAATCACAGAAAATGCGAAAAGAGAATTTACTCTAATAATAAAAAACTTATCAGATGTAGTTTTTTCATTGAATTATAAACGTTTTCTTATGAGGGTGTAGATTAATAAAAACAATATTTTACGAGATAACTCAAATATTGATAAACGCTGCATTATGCATATAAGGCGTTACGTGCAAGTTGTGACGTCATAGTTTGAGCCTGATTTTTATGGCGCATTTTTGTACCACGTGACTATATTGACTTTTCGACGGGTTATATTGTGAAAAGTATTACAGTAAAGACAAAAACAATACCACGTTTATTTATCTTTTAAGATGGTCTCTCCGATTATATTAAAACATTTTTTAGTGCAAGTTCTCCATAATGTACTAAAAATTGAGAATTTGAAATTTGAACATTTAATGTACAAAAAATAAATAACATTTACCTTTTACAAACAGCCTTTATAGTTACAACAGCACAATAGCAAGAAACTGTCAACTAAACTTACCACCTAGTCCTACGGCAATAAAATGTATGGAGCAGCTGATATTTATTTCGTGATTCCGAAGTTTTACGTTGTAAACATTGACGAATATAACCCACAAACGCGATGACTGTCTTAAAAATTAAATTATTTAATGTATAATTTCATTTTAATCATGAGTTCTAAAAATAAATTAATGCATGCCTAGAATAAGTAAAATATGTTGGAAATACTATTTATCTATACAGGGTATCCTAGTGTGGGGCCAGAAGCAATGTATGTGCCTGTATGTAAATGTTCATGTTCATGTTCAAAATCAAAAATCAAAATCAAAAATCAAAATCAATTTATAACACCTGAAACGTACCATATTTAACGCAAATAGAAATGTTGCATCTTGTAAAAATAATGCCGATAAATAATTTGAATAAAGAATTGACAGTATGAAAAAGTACCAAAATATAAACTTCATGCTTAAAACTTATAAACACACAGCCATAAAGAAACATACAATTTTAGTGCACGCAAAACATAGCCCTCCTCGCATTCAACAACTCGTGCACGTAATAAACGACGCATAGGCGCGTAGCAACTTTCGTAGCAATAGCGTAGCATAATAAAAGTGCTACGCTTGTAGCACGTTTACGCGACCCCTACGAATTACTCGCGCGTAGCACTGCAGTTGAAATACTCGCGCGAAGCCAGCGCGCATAGAACGTAAATCTACTGCAGTTAATTTACACGTAGGACAAATAAAATACATATATCAATCAATCGTTTCTTCTTAGGGTTCCGTACCCAAAGGGTGCCAAACAGCACCCTATTACTCTGCCTCAGCTATTTCTGTCCGTTCGTCCGACCTTTAAAGGGCTCTATCTTTGGAACCGTAATAGGTAGTCAGTTGAAAAAAGAATATATTTGCGACCATTTGATTGGAATTCCCTAACGTTTAAATTTAATATCTGCTCGGAGTTTTGTGTTTATAATTATCAATTTTATGTTGTACACAATGACATATGTTAATCTATATTTTAAGTTTTAAAAATTAATGCATGTACAATTTACTTTTATTCTTGAAGCGGAAAAGGTTTGCCAGGATCGTGCCGATTTGCAATGACATCATCCGGAGGGCCTTTGCCACAGCCGGGGTTCCGGCCACGCTGGAACCTCCAGGCATCATCCGCGCCTAATCGACGCATCGGGAGACCAGAGGGCTGGCGCGTACCTCGGCCAGAGGATAAGCCTGGCCACCGCGGGACAGTGACCTGGAGTAGGTGTTTTATTTGTAAATATAGAATTTATGTTATTTGTATATTTTTATCATTTATGCATTAATTAAGTCCAGTTTCTTTAGTAATTTTTAGGGTTCCGTACCTCAAAAGGAAAAAACGGAACCCTTATAGGATCACTTTGTTGTCCGTCTGTCCGTCCGTCCGTCTGTCAAGACCCTTTTTCTCAGGAACGCGTGGAGGTATGAAGCTGAAATTTATATCAATTACTCAGGTCTACTGTCCCTTGAAGCTGTGAAAAAATCAAACTTCTAAGCCAACGCAATCAAAAGATACAGCCGTTTATGCCGCAAATTTTCGACACTTGCAAGGGAATCAAAACCTACAGGGTGCTTCCCGTGAACTCAGAATCTTGAAATTTGGTACGAAGCAACGTCTTATAGCATAGATAAAGGAAAAATTACGAAAATCATAAATTTTTAGTTACATCACATAATATATTTTTTTTAATAATTTTAAACTTACTACCCATTTCCTCATAAACGCGTAGAGGTATTAAATTGAAATTCATACCAAATACTCAGGTCTATAATACCTTTAAGCTGTAACAAAATCTAACTTCTATGTCAACGCAATCAAAAGAAACAGCAATTTAAGCTGCATATTTTGAAACTCGCAAGTACTCGCAAGGGAATCAAAACCTAAAGGGTACTTCCAGTCGACCTAGAATCTTGAAATTTGGCATGAAGCAACGTTTTATAGCACACATAAAGGAAAAATTTCGAAAACCTTAAATTTTTAGTTACATTACAAAATATATATTTTTTAATAAATATAAACTTATTACTTTTTTCCTCATGAACGCGTAGAGCTATCAAGTTGAAATTCATATCAAATACTTAGATCTAATTGCCTTTAACCCGTGAAAAAATGTTGTTGACATTGCAGGTTTGTACGGAACCCTCGGTGCGCGAGTCCGACTCGCACTTGGCCGGTTTTTTAATTATAAACAGTGAATAGTATTAATTTATGATTGTAAATAAATATTGTGAACTTATTATTATTATTTATTTATTTACAAAGTTCTTGTAACTTTTCAGTAAACACCAAATTATTACAGAGCTAGAGACGACCTCTCACAACTACTTTTAATTAGTTACTGTACCAAGACAGCCTTGAGTGATTAAAGTTTCTGTTTAACATGTATAGGTACAGAAAATCTTGGCTGATCTAATAAAAAAAGTGATAGTGAACTACCTACATTTATTGCCGAAAACACAAATTATACATAAAGATATAAGATTACATAATTAAAACTATTTTTTGAAATGGTTTATACGAAGTACCAGGTTAAAAGATAAAGAACATATATTTTATAAGTGTAAAATGAAAGGCAGAAATTAATGAAAAGAGAACGAATGAACACCGTAGTCTCGATATTTGTCTTTTCGAAAGTTCCAGAAAATTTCGTCGATTTTGATGAAAATATTTGTTGCCAATTGTTGCCAATTACGTTGATGAGTCAAAATTACCGCCGGCCTTTGATTTCGACAAAGGTATTTTCCTACTGCATAAATTGTGCGAACTATATGTATGTACATTTATCTGAGCCGTGACCTAGATTTCCCAATGACGTAAATTCAATCCCACTCACGTTCAAAATATTGCACAAAATAATACACACGGGAACACATTGCTGAGGGGAAAATACCATAATTTGTTGACACAGGAGAATGCTTTTATACTTATAATATAAATAGGGTTTATACGTCCATGCCTGCTTTATCTGTCTAACCGTTTAGGTACGTTCGGACATAGATGATTAGACGAGTTTCGTTCGTTCGTTGAGTAAATAGAAAGTTTAATTTTTTTTTGTATTGATCACAGAAGATAGGATCTCTAAATTAAAAGCGATGGTAGCTCAGCGGTAGAACTACAGGTTAGAACGCTGGTCTTACATTCGGAATGTTGTAGGTTCGAATCCCGGTACCTTTGGTCATTGGTACATGACCAATGACTTTCTTTTCTAAGTTAAGTACATTTCATCATTTTTCATTCATCATTATCAGCCATTTGACGCCCACTGCAGGACATAGGCCTCCCTCACGATTTTCATAACCATGAGGGGTTTTTGCCATAATCGCCACGCTTGGCAGGCGGGTTGGCGATCGCAGTATGTGGTTGGAATTTCAGGAAGACGCTGCTGCCCGTCTCCTGGTAATTTATTTCCTAAGTACATTTATGAAGTTGTAATAGCAATACAACTTGCTGACGGTGAAGGAAAACGTCGAGAGTAAACTCTAGTCCCGAGGTATTTACATACCTCAGTGCTTGCTATGTACAATAGCCCAACTATGAGACTAAGTGCGGAAATCTCAGGTCTAATTAGAGACGTTCGTTGGCACTGCACTGCAAACTTATTATCTAATTACGTACGTAATTATCTCGAACTATTGAAGTTAGCTAATTTGCTACATAATATAAGTTATAATGGTTATAGTATGTAATAAATAACGTTCTTCACGTATTTTAAAAGTATGTTTGGAACCTACAGAATTTGCAAACGAAAAGTGTCCCAAACTTAGCTTCACACACTGTCACAGTACAAAATGTCATCTGCCTAGACTCTAGACCACAGATTAATAAGACAAACTCTAGACTAGATACTTAACAACCATTTTATGTAGAGGGATTCAGAGGATTTATATTCTTTTCGTTGCACTAACCCGTGCTGAGGGCAATTTTAAAAACCTATTTAGAGGCTAAAAATTCCACCCATGCCGGGACTTGAACCCGAGATGCCTGCACTTGCCCATTAGCTCAGTTGGGACAGCGCTGGTACGGTTAGCTAGAGGTCGCGGAGTCAAGTCCCGGCGTGGGTGGAATTTTTAGCCTCTAAATAGGATTTAAAAAGTGACAATTGATCAATTAACTTGCTTGAAGCGAAAGAGATCTGTCAGGATCGTAGGAAGTGGCAGACCCTGAGCTCTGCCTACCACTCCGGGCTACAATTGTGAGTTTATCTTATGTTATGTGTAGTACGTTAAAGTTCCCAAAAATCAAAGTCCAATCGCAATAGGCCGAGTTAGTTGTACAAGATTGCTATTACTCAGTCTTGAGTTGCCCACGGTACAACCATGCATTGAATTTAAATCGAGCTTTACCCCGTAATAGTTAAAAACATAGATGTCTAACTAGCGCTAAAAAATTACTCCACGTTAAATTGTGGGAAGGCGGGCGGGGCCTGTCAATTGCGCTACCAATCGAAGCGAGTTCAGTATTAGCCAGCAAAATATCTATGCACGGTGACGTCAGACCGCCATTAAGGAAGTCAAAACCAATCCTTAGTTACGCTGTCACTTACTATCGCCCAATCAACATTCACGTCGTCACGCGTGGCGCACAGAACGAACCAATTACACAGTGATGTACTCGCTCGTAGCCCCGGCTGCCTGAGTGATCTTAAACGATCACGAAGGTTAAGCAACACAGGGCGCGTTCAGTGCACGGATAGGTCGCCGTCTATGCCTAACGCTAGTGGCATTTTTCCGAGCGGTTCCGTGCTTCGCAAGGCACGTTAAGCTGTTGGTGCCGGCTGCTGTCGATAGATGGCAGTCGTTAAGCCAAGTCAGAGGCCTTAGGGCGGCTTGACAACTTCTGACAGTAGACGAGCCACTAGTCTACAAGCCTCCACCAATCCGGACTTGGCCCCCGTGGTGGAGTACGGCCTATACCTTCCTCAGGGAAGAGACCCGTGCCCCTCGGTGGGGACATAATGAGTTGATGATGAGTACTCTACAGCACACCTAACGCTCATTTCATTCATCATCAGCTATTTAATGTCCACTGCAGGACATAGGCCTCCTTCGTAGTTTTCATAACCATGAAGGGTTTTGCCATAATCACCACGCTTGGCAGGCGGGTTGGCGATCGCAGTATGCGGTCCGAATCTCAGGAAAACGCTGCTACCCGTCCCCTGGTAACTAATTTCCTTAGTCGCCTTCTACGACATCCTCTGAAGGAAATGGAGTGACGCTATTCTTAATCCGGCGCCACACTGTTAAGACTAATTGAGAGGGCCGTTTTTGAGAGTGAATTTTAAGGAAGTAGAGAACAGAACAGAAAAAGAAGAAGCAAGGAATACTTCTTTGTTTTTTTTCCTAGGGTTTAACAAATCCATCACAAGTAAATTCAGGCAGAACCATTGAAACCTTCGAAGTACCTAGATAGTTCATTCAGGTTTTTAGTTAATATTGATTACTCGCCTCACATCAAAGAGCAAACTTAGGTACCTAATTAATTATACATTCTGATCTCTGCTTACTTACGCTCAGCTCACTTTGATTTAGTTGAGTCCCTGGGCATTTATTTGATGAAAATTGAAGCCTATCTAATAATTTACAGATTGAGAAGTGGCTGTATCAGCGCGCGTCTGTTTCGGGCTACCAGGCTCGAGTTCTTTCGGGTTCAATGTCGCTTGTGCAGTCGACAGCACATAGACCTTTACACGCATGCACTCTACTGAGTTACCCGTACCGTATAATATGTCAAGTTGCTATGTTTCCATCATTTATGTATGCATGTATCTTGTCTATGTTTACCATGTGCTGTTACTTTGTAACGTAGTAATCTATAATGCTTTGTACACGTGTGTAACTATTGTGTAAATAAATCAGTTATCTATCAATCTATCTTATTAGAAATATCTAGAGCACATAAGTAAATGCTGCGCTCTATAAGAAAAACATAAACATAAACATTTACATACAGGCACATACATTGCTTCTGGCCCCACCACTAGGATACCCTGTGTCGTGGGAACCAGAAACAACGACATCACAAACATGTAAACATCCAAGACCTGGGGTTTTTTCTTTTTGTCCCCAGCCGGGATTCGAACCCGGGACCTCTCGCATGGTATGCAGATGCACTACCGCTGCGCCACGAGGTCGTGGCGATGTTTCAATAAATATGTTCGCTTGGCTCAGGCCAATCTTATCTCTCATTCCATAGCGAGTATTTATGTTGGGCATACGCTTGCCCAATGCACACCACATAATAGTTTTGTTCTCAACCATCCTCATCCAGCCGCTACCAGCAATCTGCCTTACATCGTCGGTCCAGTGAGCTGGTGGGCGTCTTACGCTGCGTTTGGCAATATTTCGCAAACAGATCCAAATGACAAATCACAGTATTATATTGAGCATTCTATTATTTGGCAGCGTGCGGTCTCCAGTAGGCAGTTTCAGCGGCCTCGCGTCCGGCATCTGTCACGCCCCCTGTATGCCTCGCTCCCGTATTTGAATAGCAGCTGTTTACATTCTTTGTCTATCTGGCTGAACACAACATATATTTTAACCACTATCTACGAACAGAGTCAAATCCAGCTTAATCACTCACCTCCTCGCCGTCAGAGAAAGAGTAGTTGTAGTTCATCTTAGCCCTCGCCCGCACGGCGTCGGCGAACTCGTCGAAGCGGTCCCCGGTGGGCAGTTTCAGCGACACCCGCAGCAAGGCTTCATAGGCGGCGCGAGCAGCCGCATCGCGCTCGTCGCCCGCCGCCCAGCCTGTCTCTCCCCAGTAACCGCCCTGACCGAGAAAACGAAATAATAATAATAACCCAACAAGGAAGAAGAAGTTATATACTTATATTCTTTTTGTTGCACTAACCCGTGCTGAGGACAATTTTAAAAACCTATTTAGAGGCTAAAAATTCCACCCATGCCGGGACTTGAACCCGCGACCTCTGGCTAACCGTACCAGCGCTCTTCCAACTGAGCTAATGGGCGAGTGCTGGTATCGGCGAAATTTCGAGCCTCTTTACAAACTTCTCTCTATTAGGTAAACGCAGCGACATCTGGCCGAAGATGTCAGACAGACCACAACAACAGAAGCAGAGGACACGAGCTATATCTTTGCGGCGGTAAAAAGGCCTCAGAAAATCCTCGCGCTCATTTTCAGCGAGGGCCTAGTTATGTGACTCACGAAACACGATCGAGACTTAATAAATTTTTGTAAGTCTAACCCCCAGTTTCTCGTACACTAACACGCTCTTAATCTAACAGCTGTCAATTGACCAAAGTGCATACAAAAAAAACGATTTGTTAGCCGTTCCTCTGACGGCTGTTAACAGTAGATTAACAGCTTGTTAGTGTACGAGAAACTGGGGGTAAGTCTTTGAAATGACAATTCCTAGTATTAACATTATCATGGCTACCAATATTTTCGAAATTTCTGACATTTTTTTATTATACATAAGCTTTTAACATACATGTATACCTATATTGACCGTCATCGACTGTATAATAAAGTAAGTACCTAAGTACAGTGGTGCAGTGTATGGGCAAGTGTAAATAAATTATTTATCTATCTATCTATCACCAGTCTCATTAAGTACCTGGAATATTTCGACGTCGAGGAAGGCCCAATCGCCGCGCGTCATGCCGAGCGCGTGCGCAGCCAGCAAGAACTCGCGCACTAAAGGTCCGCGGACACTCAGGATCACCACTGCGAATAGAAATGTTTTTTACGACAGCTGCAATTTACAGCGGACAACATTTTCTCTCTCCCTCTCTCTGAGACAAGGCTTACATTCGTCGGACACTAATGTTAACATTTTGGTAAAAAAAAAATTGCACTACCAGAATAAAGAATGGTAGTATGATAATAGCTTTCAGGAGCTCTTATTACGTAGCATGCTATACTTCACTGTACTAGCATTTTGCTGCCATTTTGGTGCCATTTACAGTAATTTATGGTAGTCAGCAAGTTATGTAGAACCTAATTTACACGGTAAACCTGATTTTTTTTAGGATTCCGTATTGTACCCGTGAGTCCGTCCGTCCGTCACCAGGCCCTATCTCACGAACCGTGATAGTTAGACAGTTGAAATTTTCACAAATGAAGTATTTCTATTGCCGCTATTACAACAAATACTAAAAACAGAATAAAATAAATATTTAAGGGGGGCTCCCATACATCAAACGCGTTTTTTTGCCGTTGTTTGCTGAATATTAATAATGGCAACAGGTAGACGCGAAATATTCAAATGTTGTATAGATAATGGTACGGAACCCTTCGTGCGCGAGTCCGACTCGTACTATGCCGGTCTTTATTTTTATATAATAGTGTCGGTACCAAACAAACGTTTTCTATTCTATTCCATTCACTGTACTTCGCTTAGTCTACTTATAAAGCAAAGGTCACGCCACTCAAGAAGGCGGTGAAGTGAAAGACTAGTTGAATAAATCGATTCCACATAATGCCTTTTAACCACTCGTCTGCTGCGACACAGATCTGTGTCCAACTTAGTATGGGCCACCTATACGTTCCATTCCGCGAGGGCAGTTCAGGAGTTAAAGATCGTAAAGCTGTGCAGAGAACTTTACCCGCCCCCGTTTAAGCATTATCGACCTCAGCGAAAAAGTTAAGCCTTCGGCTTTCAATAAGCCAAATGCAAATTCCTTCGCAAAGCATTTTCCCTTCCATAAACTTTCCCATTTTTCCTTCACATTTTTTTGTACCGCTGAACCCGGGTTGGACGAGTAACCGTGTTGTGCTCACAGTCTTAAAAGTGAGCGTAATTTGTTGCATGTTAAGCTCGAACCCGGGCTTGAAAATAGATAGACTGGTCTTGACATTTCGGCTGAGCGATATGTAACATAAACTCACGCCTGCATCCCCGAGGGGTAGGCATAGATCAGGGATTGCCACTATCCTGACTAACTTCATTAGCTTCATCGAAATTCATTATCTACTCGTTGCATTAGTGGATATTTTTTATGTAGCCTATGAACGTCCCACTGCGGGGCACAGGCCTTCTCTCAGAGAGAGACTTAATCACCACGGATTGGCAATTTCAAGCGCTGAGGTGTGTGAACACCGCGAAAACTCAGGTTTCTTCATGATGTTATAACTTTACAAATGTACGTAACTTAGAAAATAAAGTCATTGGTACATGCCGGGATTCGAACCCACGACCTCCGGAATGAGAAGCCAGCGTTCTACCGCTCCGCTACCACAGCATTTTTATTATCGACTCTTTCAAATAAAATCTAATTAGATACTAATTTTTTTTTTATGAATAATAATATCTATTATTATTAAAGAATAACAAAATTCATATTTCCTACATATTTACAATAAATATTATCTATATATAAAAGATTGTCTCTAGACCGCTGCCGTTGGGGAGCGGTCTGGACATTAGATCCAGTAAGTAAGTCATTAGTCTGAATGTAGTCTGTTATTTTGAGAGTGATTTATTTCATCATAATGTTAACAGTTTCTTGCATACCGATATTACCTACGAGTATATACCACTGTTGGAGCGTTGGTAGCCTAGTGGGTAGAACATCGGACTTGGAAGCGAGAGACCCAGGTTCGATCCCAAGTGCGGGCATGTACCTATGACTTGGTTTTCTAAGTTATGTACATTGTGAAGTTATAGTAGCAATACCACACGCTAACGGTGAAGGAAAACATCGTGAGGAAACCTGAGTGTCTGAGCTATTCACATACCTCAGCGCTTGAAATCGCCAATCCGCGGTGGGCGCGCGTGGTGATTAAGCCCATACTCTCTCCTTGAGAGAAGGCCTGTGCCCTACAGTGGGACGCATAGAGGCTGATTATGCTATCCCGCTTACCTATAGTCGTTTAAGCTTGTGCAATTAGCCAAATTTTGAATTTCGTGAGATGTGTATTGTGTGTATGTGTGTGTATGTGTGTATGTGTGGTGTGCGTGTGTGTGTGTGTGTGTGTGTGTGTGTGTGTGTGTGTGTGTTTGAGTGCGCGCGCGTGAGTGTGCTTGCGCGCGTGTGCATGTGTGTGCTTGTGCGTGTGCGTGTGCGTGTGCGTGTGTGTGTGTGTGTGTGTGTGTTTAATAAAATTGATAATTTACTGCTACATTCACCTCTGGCGTACATGCTGACGTCTTTCAGCAAGGCTTCGTAGGACTCTCCCTCGTCGCCGTTCAGCTCACGAAGAGCCTTCAGCACGCCTTCCTTCCTCAGCCCCCATTCTAGGCTCTTACCTGAGGGGAAACCACAAAGACATAAATTATAAAAGCTGGAGACCTGGCGGTAGAAGAACTCACTGGCTACAAAACTTGGCTGAATGGTTTCAGATAGGCACCGTCGATTTGTTTCGAGCCGCTAATAAATAGATAATAAACAAATCATTATTTACTGTAGGCGAGACATTAAAGTATGTGCAATCTTAAAATAGTAGGTAAACAATATTTAGCGATACAAATTTTGCGGCCCACACTAGGCAAGCCTATATTGTGGGTACCATACTAGAGTAAGCATGTTACAGTTGCGACAATGATAGCCGATCTCCGATAGGAGATGGCACCACAAGGAGAAGATAAGAGCGTAATTCCTTACAGTAAACTTTGGCTTATAACATAACTCCTTGTAGTATTTTCTGAGGTTAACACGAGCACTAGACATAATAAAACTGATTTTTAACGGATATTAACTCGTTTACTTTTCCATTTTACAAATTTAAAAATTTACCAAAATATTTTTGGAACGTAACTTAATCATTTCTGCCGAGGGTAGTAAACTAACAGTTAATACTTTCAAAAAGACGCCTGTCACCTCAGTCTACCGAGACCACGGCACTTGCAAAAGTACCGAAACGTCGGAAAATTGTAAAATGGAAAAGTAAACGAGTTAATATCTGTTAAAAATCAGTTTCATTATAACTCCTTGTTTACAGAGCATAATTTTTGTGAGTTCTACCTAAGTGAGATGTAATTTGCCTTGAAGCTCGATTGTAGAAAAAAAATCCGGCCTATCTACTATGGAACTAACTTAGTAAGAATTGTTTGTAAAGTAGGTAATATACCTCTGAGTGAGGACAGCTTTGAAGAAGTGGCTCCCCTTCCATTTTTCAAATTTATATTCAAAATGTTTTTATTTAAAGTAGCGCAGAAACTTCGTCTTAATGAAGATAGTTGTCCATTTCAAGAGCTAGGTCGTTTTGGAGAAAAAAACTCCAAACCTGTTATTTTGGATTTTGCTCGTCAGTTAATTAAGTTTATTAGGTATATTTGTTTTGGAGTGACTAAAATATAAACATGAGCCCACTCTATTTATTAATGTGTCATTAAAATTACTCAAAACCTGAAAACCGTTTCTTCAGAACCAATAATTAAACCACTTCCAAAAAGCAAAAGTTTAAAATTCTCAATGTTATTTTGCTTCAAAATTTACGGTTTCAATAAATCAGCCTGAGTTACAGCCCTCGCCGAGCCTCGTTGCACGCGGTTTTAGGAAGTGACCATAAAAATACGTAACGTACCGTAAAACTTTATAACTTGAAGCTTCTATTTATGAAGTATTTTACTTATTATCAAATCTAAAGACATGTTTTTCAGGCTTTGCGTTCTCTCAACAACCATGTTGCATAAGGAGCAGAATCCCTCACTCACGGCAAAACTTAGACATGTAAGCCTTTTTGTATTTTGTTTTCTGGTGTGTACAATAAAGTGTTCTAATCTGATCTCACCGACAGTAAGCGAGAACAGGTCCGACTTGTCCAGTAGCAGGGCCACGTTCGTCCATCCGAAGCGCTCGAAGACGCTGGTGAAGACGCGCGGCAGCCGGCACTGGCAGTACGACATCCGGGTCAGCGTCGGGTACTTGCCCTTGTCGTTGAACAGGGGCTGCGGCTACAACAATATCATACGTCAGGCGGCCCCTCAAGGAGCAATTCCCATACAAACGTAGGTTGCTTTTAATTCACGAACGACACGCCGGATCTCAATGACACTTTACCAATATGTTTGGATGGCACGAATCAAGGTTTGCTCGTGCTTACAACTGAGAATGACAGAATAAAAAAGATGTTAGGTATAGTCTATTCACTAGGCAATTATTTCTTTTTAACCGACTTCAAAAAAGGAGGAGGCTATCAATTCGACGCGTATTGTATATATATTATTATTTTTTTTATTTGGCTATGTTCCTCCATAACTCCGTCAAATCTTAACCGATTTTGACAATTCTTTTTTTGTTCAAACATCCGATTGGTCCCATTTTAATTTGGTCAAGATCTGATTCAGACTTTCAGAGATGGAGAACGGAACTCTTCAATGGACAACAGTAAATAAGCCCTATTGTTGCCCATCCTTTAGTAATATCCGTATGTTTCATAAAATAGCGTAAAAGTAGTCCCAAGTTAATTTGGTGATGTTCTGGTGAAGACGTTTCGGTTTTTCTCACGCTCCCCCACTAAAAATTGAAAAATAAATTTTTTTAAATAAAAAATAAAAACCGACTTTGAAACACTACAGCACTAAAAAGTAAGAAGTAATTTAAATAATTAGAAGTAGAAGTATTTATACATGTAGGTATTGTAGAAGTATAATTTGTAGTCGGTGCCCAGTTTCAAGACCAGCACATATATTTTGGGCACCGGCTCCAAATTATACTTCTTCAATACCTACATGTATAAAATACTTCTACTTCTAATTATTTCTAACTTTTTAGTGAAGTCGGTTTTTATTTTTTATTTAAAATTTTTTATTGATAAGTTTATAACATCCAATTCTATGCAGGATCAAACCTCAATTTGAGTCCTTTAAACGTAGGTATTTATAAAATTTCATTGCGATCCGGCATGTCGTTAGTAAATAAAAAGCAAACTACGTTTGTATGGGAAATGCTCCTTGAGGGGCCGCCTTAAAGGACCCTGAAGTTAAAATGGATGACTCATAGCCAGGCACCTCTGCGGCTGGTAGCAGGATAAAAACCGACCAAGTGCGAGTCGGACTAGCGCACGAAAGGATCCGTACCATTTTATATATAACATTTGAATATTTCAAGCGTCCACCTGTTGCCATTATAAAAATCGAGCAAAAAATTGCAAAAAAAATACGTTTTTTGTATCTGAGCGCCCCGTAAATATTTATTTTATTCTGTTTTTAGTATTTGTTCTTACAGTGGCAACAGATATCTGTGAATACTTCAAATGTCTAACTATCACGGTTCATGAGTTACAGCCTGGTGACAGATGGACGGACGGACGGATGGACAGCGGAGTCTTAGTAATAGGGTCCCTTACCCTTTGAAATTTTGAACAGCTATATTTGCACATATAAATTGCCATTTGCTAAGCGGTGGTAGCGGAGCGGTAGAATGCCGGCCTCACATTTGGGAGGTCATGGGTTCGAATCCCGGCATGTACCAATGATTTTGTTTTCTAAGTTACGTACATTTTGTGAAGTTACATTAGCAATACCACTCGCTAACTGTGAAGGAAAACATCGTGACGAAGCCTGAGTGTCTGAGGTCCTCACATACCTTAGCGCTCAAGATTGCCAATCGCAGAGGACACGCGTGATAATTAAGCCCATACTCTCTCTCTATGAGAAAAAGCCAAAAAAAAATTGCACATCGTTGACAAATATTGCCGTACATGTTATGAGATAGAAAGACTAATAGTTTGTTAATCAATATCATCAATTGCCAGACATGTTTCAGAGATAGCGCATTTTTGAAAGAACTCTGTATAAATTAGACTATTTAAACTGCCTCTGAGGAGTGTTTTAAGGACTCGTGTTTTTATAAATAAGACCGTAACAGTGTTATTTATAGCAACCGGATTCCTTAAATGAAAAGGCTCCTGCAATGCAGTTTATATATTCTGTGGTAAAGGGAAAGACCACAGACTATTTAAACTGTATTTGCGGGGTGTTTTAAAGGAATCTTGTTTTTTATGAATAACACCGTTAAGTAATAAGGTCGCAGGGCCCTTCATTCTGGCAACTGCTGCGAATAGCGTTTCAACCTCCTGGAAGGTGAGTCTTACTTAAAAATCGGACAAGTGCCTGTCGGACTCGCCCACCGAGGGGTTCCGTATAAATTTGTGGTTACTTACATATTATAAATAGTTCAGGAAACGAGTCTCGCAGTTTTTGCCGAGCTTTTCCCGAACTTCAAAGACAATTTTTTTTAAATACGTACATATGTACAATTTTTAGATTTTTTCCTGTATTTGTAGTATATGACGATATTACTTGCCAAATTTCATAGTTCTAGGTCAGCGTAAAGTACCACTATAGGGCCTGGTTTACCCCGCATAGGGCCGGTTTCTGAATTGAGAATTTCACTGAGTAAATACTTAAGTAACGTTCTCTCACGCTTTTTTCTGAGAAGTTTGAAGAGACAACACTACAGTTAAGTATTTACTTAGCGAAATTCTCAATTCAGAAACTGGCCCTTAGTCCGCTTCCTCCTTCCCTCCTCTTCCTTTCCTTCCTTCCACTGCGTAATGGCGTCAGTTCATAAAAGACAAGTGCAAAACGTGCACAGGCAGTAAAGGCTTAAGACGCTTATAGGCGTAAAGCTATAAGCTGTACTCAAGCAATAAATAGCCGTCATTGGACTTGTGTATACACACTGCATTCTGGGTGGTTTGAATGCCGCGGTTATGTAATTTTTAATTAAAAAGGCATCTATTTATTATGTTACCTATATGTTTTTATTTATTTGTTAGCGGCAGGCCACGCTCCGCTCTGGAGCACTTGGGGCTATCGGCACTGACTGAAAATCAGCGCTGAGGGTTCACACCCTCAACACTATGCTGAGTCAGTTGCCATTTGCAGCAGCAGAGACACACCGCGACAATGTCTGAAAAGTGTTCCTATTATTTTTTATTACTATTTTTTGCTGTACATGTTTTGTTTTAAGTTTTAATTACCGTGTGTTGTTTGTTGCTGCAATAAATGTTTCTCTTTCTTTCTTTCTTTCTTTATTTAGACCTTTGAGTACAGGAGTAATCAAAAAAAATTGAGTTGAAATTGTTTCGAGTTGAGAATCTTAAAAAACGGACCCTCGGCACGCACGCACCGCTCTGGCTACTAGTGGTTTCAATAGATTCGAGTTTTTGTCGAGATATTTTTGGAAAAAAGCCTTTTTTAAAAAACAAACGACCGTATTCGTTGGCTAGTGTCAAGGCACGTTCATTTTGATATGGCTTTCAAACCACCCAAAGTTCATGGTGTAGGTATCGGGATCAAAAATTGGCAAAATTGCCTACCAAGAGAAAAAATTAAAATGAAACCTTACTTTGGTTTTATCACTACGAGGAGGGCAAAAAAATATTTAAATAAATACGAATATTAAATTCGAGTCAGAGAAACAAATACGAATATTAGGATAGAGTCGGTGCCGAGCTACAAACGAAAATAAGAGCAGTTTTTTTTTTATTGTTTTTCTATTATTGTCTAAGATTTACGACGGTGTTTTCTCGTGGTCTCATTATTTTGTCCCGTTAACGGGTCCACGAGAAATACATAAAAGTATGTAGTATTTGTATTGTATTATTGCGACGCTTTTTTATCGAGTGCCATCAAGAGTGGTTTCGCTTGTCCTTGGCAGTAAGTACCTACCAGCTATTAGAAGTTGATCAATTATCACCGGATTCCTGTTACAGACAGTGTTATGGCCGCCCCATAGAGACAGTCTAAGAAGGTTACAAGCTGTGTTTTACTGGGGTTCTTTTTTAATAAAATTTGTTTATTGCACAAAAAATATAAAACACAAATAAATTTAAATGACAATGACAAAAGAATAGGCAGAGGCTGTACTTTAGAACATAAATTGAGAAGCAGTGTCGGATTTCTATCCCCTAAACTAGGCCTAATAGCCTGTATCTTAGAGAATAGTGTTCCTTATATTGTAAGTTAGAAGTCATTATGATCCATGGTGGTACAAATACGGTGGCGTACACAGACATTAAAACACATACAAGTCGTGAAACAATTTGTATGCCCTGTGGGTAAAAAATAGAGATACAATTTATACTCAAGCCTTGTAATCAACACCTATGTTTATGACAAATAAATGATTTGATTTGATTTGAAATGAAGCAAAACCGGCCAAGTGCGAGTCGGACTCGCTCACTCGGGTTCCTTACTCGCGCTTGGCCGTTTTTGATTATTTGTCGCTAGAATATACTTAAATAAGTCCCACACTCACACCAAGTTTGATGTCTGTAAAAAAAAACACGTTTGTGGTATGGATACCCCCCTTAATTTTTATTATTTTTTAAATTTTATTATTTGTTAGGTAATTCGCCGTAATAACACATATTATGTAAAAAATCAACTGGCTACCTACTGGGAACCGTACCCAAGATAGAGCCCTTCAAAGATCGGAGGGACGGACAGACAGACGACTGACAGCGGAGGCAGAGTAATAGGGTCCCGTTTGGCACCCTTCGGGTACGGAACCCTAAAAATACAAAATTATTAAAAAAGAAAACAATTCGAAGTAGCTTTGCACATTATAGCAGCATATTTGTATTTTTGTAGTTTATGTAGTCTATTTTGTACACATATTAAGACCCGTTTTTTACCGCTGTTAAGACTCTCCAAGGTTTGCTGGAAGAAATCTCTTACAGAGATAAGCTCGCCTTTGTACATGCTATTTCTTATGTAAAGTCCTGTTCAATCTTTCGTGTGCAATAAAGTATTAGGGGTTAAAGTATGAAATTGCCGATTTGTACTGAAAATCTAAATTGTTTTTTTAAATTTTTAACAAATTTATTTAATCAAAATAGTTGCCATTATTATCCATACATTGCTGCCATCTAATGGGAAGGTCATTAATGCCTTTGCGATAGAACTCCGACGATCTAGACTGCACAAACTGTGTGAAAGCATTTTGTACTGCCTCCTGGGAAGAAAACTTCTTGTCACGTAGATAATTGTCCAAATCACGAAAAACATGGTAGTCCGTTGGAGCAAGGTCTGGTGAATACGGAGGATGACGAATGGTTTCTAACTGCAGTTCCTGAAGGGTCAAAATGGTTTCTCGTGCTGTGTGAGGTCTCGCTTTGTCGTGGAGCAGATCAGTCAAATCATGAGGCACCCATTTTTCGTATTTTTTTATTTTATTGATTTGACGCAAGTGAGTCAATATTATGGGTAAGGTAACGTTAAACCATGCCGCTAATTCCTGGGTAGTTTGACTAGGGTCGGCTTCCACTATCTCTCTTAATTCATCGTTATTCACCTGTGTGGGCGGTCTTCCTCGTGGCTCGTTCTTTAAGTCGAAATTTCCATCACGAAAGCGTTTAAACCAAAATCGCACGGTGCGTTCATTAGTAGACCCCTCTCCAAACGCAGCATTGATATTGCGGGCTGTTTCTGCCGCGTTAGTTCCGCGTCGGAACTCGTATTCAAAAATCACTCGAATTTTCGCAGTATCCATCTTTCTTGTCTAAATTGAATAACAAAAACAATTGAAAGTCGATATTCAAATGTTTCACATTTTTTTAAAAAAAGAACATCATAGAAACCATTTGAAAAAAGTTTCATTCGAAAACCTCAAACCATGAAGATTCTATGTCAATTCAAAGAACCTATTGCAATAAAACGGCAATTTCATACTTTAACCCCTATTATATATTATCATCAGCCATTTGACGCCCACTGCAGGACATAGGTCTCCTTCGTGGTTTTCATAACCATAAGGGGTTTCGCCATAATCGCCACGCTTGGCAGGCGGGTTGGAATCACAGAAAGACGCTACTGCCTGCCTCCTGGTAAGTCGTCTTCTACGACATCCACGGAAGGAAATGAAGTGACGCTATTCTTAATCCGGCGTCACACGGAACGTAAAGATACAAGATTAAATAATTAAAATTTTAACAACAAAGTATATATATTCCATAACGGGTGATTAGGCAATCACAGACATAACCCCTAGGTTATGTTAGGTCTACGCACAGTATTGCCCTGGGGCATTGCCTGCCCCTCTACGCTCGACTTTATTGTGTTCCAAATTAGGTACGCCAAAATTTAATGCAATATGTTTAAAATTATACCTTAGAAAATGCATTAGTCATGAGAAAAATTATTCAAGTAAGTGATTCCGAAATTAAGTTAAGAACAACAAATATCATTGTATTGTATGGAAGTTATTATTTTTTAAACTTTACAGGGCATCGGAAACAAAAGGCACATTTTGCCTAAATTATTAAATAATCGCACTCAGTTGTATCACAAGGCGGCTAATTAGCGTCGAGAGTACGGGGGTTGTATTACGCACGACATCGCATCGATCTTTGCGTTGACAATCTGAAATCAACTCTTTCCAAATCGTCTTTGGCATAAGAATGGTCCAAAGTAACGGATGGATTTATAGAGATAGATTTTGTATCTAAATAGATAGATAGATAGAATATTCTTTAGTGGATATACACCGGGAATTACAAATGTAATTGTAAGGCTTAATTCGTCCTTGGTTAAACGCTATCATTGGCGTGGATTGGAAGAGAACTGTACTCAGCATTGGGTGGCTATGTAAAAGTTAAATAAGAAGGTAGGGTACTTTACAAAGAAGTAAGGTCAAACTACTTCAGCTCAAGTGCCAGCTTAATGTCACGGCTAGTGCATAACATATCCTAAGGTCCTCACGATCATCCGCCCATCTAAACTCCTATCACGTATAGTAGAATTAGACCTGAAGTTGAGGTTAATCTAGTTCACAAGTTTCTAGGGGTTTAGGGCTCTTACGAGCCAAATGAGTGTCGTTTTTATAAGCATCGCAAAGATTGATGTGATGTCGTGCGTAATACAACTCCCGTCCTCTCGACGCTAATTAGCCAACCTGCGGTAGTACAAGTGAGTGCCATTATTTAATAATTTAGGCAAAATGCGCCTTTAGTTTCTGATACGCTGTAAGTACAACGATATTTCTTAGTTTCGGAATCACTTAGTTGAATGTTATTATATTTATAATGCCTAATGCGTTTTCTAAGGTATAATTTTAAACATATTGCATTCAATTTTGGCGTAATTTGGAACACAATAAAATCGAGCGAAATAAGAGGGGCACGCAATACCACAGGGCAATAATGTGCGTACACCTAACATAACCTGTGGGTTATGTCTGTGATTGAAGAAGAAGAATAAAGAAGATACACATGTAGTGCATCTGCATACCATGCGAGAGGTCCCGGGTTCGAATCCCGGCTGGGAACAAAAAAAAAAAACCCCAGGTCTTGGATGTTTACATGTTTGTGATGTTGTTGTTTCTGGTTCCCACGACACAGGGTATCCTAGTGTGGGGCCAGAACCAATGTATGTGCCTGTATGTAAATGTTTATGTTTATGTTTTATGTTTATTTATTTATCTTCACACAGACATTATACAAGGCATAGAAAACAAGCAAAAACAGACAAGGCAAAACACTACACAAAAAATAAAAACAACAAGCAATAAAAACATTGCCTATAGTCACTCGTTATGGAGAATATGCTGCTATAATGCAAAGCTTCTTCGAAATGTTTTCTATTTCACTCGTAATAATTTTGTGTTTTTAGGGTTACCGAAGGATGCCAAACGGGACCCTATTACTCTGCCACCGCTGTCTGTCTGTCTGTACGTCCATCCGACATTTAAAGGGCTCTATCTTTGGAACCGTAATAGGTTGTCAGTTCCATTTTTTACATAATATGTGTTATTACGACGGATTACCTAACAAATAATAAAATTTACAAAGTTATAAAACATAAGGGGGATCTCCACACAACAAACGTGTTTTTTCGCCGTTTTCTTGTTTGTGCTCTATCGTAAAAACGGAAATACATACAGGCATCAAACTTGGCGTGATTATAAGACTTATTGTGTATTCTAATGACAAATAATAAAAAAATGGGAAAGCGCGAGTAAAGAACCCTCGGTACGCGAGTCTGACTCGCACTTGGCCGGTTTTTCTTCATTGTTTTAAGTCATGTATGTGTCATAAGCAGCCTATATACATCCCACTATAGGGCACAGGCCTTCTCTCAGAGAGAGAGTATGGGCTTAATCACCACGCGTGCCCACCGCGGATTGGTGATTTCAAGCGCTGAGTTATGTGAATAGCTCAGACACCCAGGTTTCCTCACGATGTTTTCCTTCACAATTAGCGAGTGGTATTGCTACTATAACTTCACAAATGTACATAACTTAGAAAGAAAAGTCATAGGTACATGCCCGCACTGGGAATCGAACCTGGGTCTCCCGCTTCAGAGTCCAATGTTCTACCCACCAGGCTACCACCGCGCCGTATGTGTATGCCACCGTATTTGTACCACCATGGATCATAATGATTCCTAACTAACAATATAATATTCTCTAAGATACAGGCTATGCCTAGTTTAGGGGATAGAAATCCGACACTGCTTCTCAATTTATGTTCTAAAGTACAGCCTCTGCCTATTTTAGATACATGTACTACTATTCTTTTGTTATTGTCATTAAAGTATTTTTTGTGCAATAAACAAATTTTATCAAAAAAGAACCCCAGTAAAAAACAGCTTGTAACCTTCTTAGACTGTCTCTATGGGGCGGCCATAACACTGTCTGTAACAGGCATCTGGTGATAATTGATCAACTTCTAATAGCTGGCAAGGGCAAGTGAAACCACCCTTAATGGCAATAGAAAAGCTGGGTTTGCCGAGCGTACGGATTTGTATAGGCCTCATTGCGTTGCGCGAGCGAATAATTGGGGGAGTCGAAAAGTTGCAGTCGCCAAAGGCATCACTGTCCAATAGTTCTGTGCTGCCTCACATGCGAGTTAGAATACAGGCAAGGACCTACATATTATCACTTGGATTTATAAGTCTCTCGGGATCGTGGCAAGTGGCAGACCCTATGGTCTCTGCCAACTCCTCCGGGATAAAGGCGAGAGTTTATGTTATGTTTATTTATAAGTTTACATTTGACAATTTGTGGTAACAATACCCTCATCACCTCATCATCAACCCATTATGTCCCCACCGAGGGCCACGGGTCTCTTCCCTGAGGAAGGTATAGGCCATACTCCACCAAGGGGGCCAAGTCCGGATTGGTGGAGGCTTGTAGACTAGTGGCTCGTCTACTGTCAGAAGTTGTCAAGCCGCCCTAAGGCCTCTGACTTGGCTTAACGACTGCCATCTATCGACGGCAGCCGGCACCAACAGCTTAACGTGCCTTGCGAAGCACGGAACCGCTCGGAAAAATGCCACTAGCGTTAGGCATAGACGGCGACCCATCCATGCACTGAACGCGCCCTGTGTTGCTTAACCTTCGTGATCGTTTAAGATCACTCAGGCAGTCGGGGCTACGAGCGATTCAATACCCATTACTCGCTAATCGGACTCGGATTTCGAGCCGCGTGAGTTTATGTTATGTTTATTTATAAGTTTACATTTAACAATTTGTAGTAACAAATTGTTAAATTTGTTAACACAAGTTACCACAAAAGAGCCTCAGACCTCATCTGGTTTTAGGATTAGCATGATTAGTCGCAGTATTTAGGTCACACTTATTAATAAAAAGTAAGATTCCTCTTAAACACCCCTCTCATCATCATCATCAGCCATTTGACGCCCACTGCAGGACATAGGCCTTCTTCGTGGTTTTCATAACCATGAGGGGTTTTGCCTATTTAGGCGATTTCGCCACGCTTGGCAGGCGGGTTGGCGATCGCAGTATGCGTTTGGAATCTCAGGAAGGCGCTGCTGCCCATCTCTTGGTAATTGATTTCCTTAGTCGCCTTCTACGACATCCACTGATGGAAATTTAGTGACGCTATTCTTAATCCGGCGCCACACAGAACACTCCTCTGACGCAGGTTAAATAATCTGTGGTTGTCTTTCTCTTTATCACAGATTCTTTAACCTGGCTCTGAGGAGTGTTTTAAGGAATCATGTTTTAATAAATAGGACCGTTAGTGTTTATTACTGTATAGGCTGCGTTTTATTTTCGTTTAATGTCAGGGAGATTTTTATCCCCCTACTTGAAAAACGAGGATTTTAAAGGGGTCTAGGTTCTTATTTATAAAAAGTCGATTCCACTAAAACACTCTTAAGATGGAGTTATAGCCGGTTTATTGCATAATTGTACGACAAAGTCCAGTTGACATTTCGCTTTTGCACACAAATGTATACGTTAAAAGTTAGATAGGTAATCAGGCGGACGACAAGTGATTGTGTCGTGTGGATGTTATTATTATTATTACAAATAACTTCCACGCATCAAAAGCAATTTTCTTGAGACCAAGATACCACGTGCTATGGTAACCAGGCAAGGACACCACAAACATGGAAATACACCCAGACTGAGGCTATTTGTACAAATGTACGGCGGCCCCAGTGGGAATCGAACCCATGACCTATGGCATAGTAATCAGACGTGATACCGCTAGACCAACGAGGCAGTCAATTATTATTACTTACCCTGGTACCCTTCCCCAAATTCCTCAGCCTGTGCATGCGACTTAACACGCCGACCGGAGGCGCCAGCTCGCTGTCGGAAGGAGGCTGGGGAAGAAACGAAACGTATTTAAAATCCGTGATGAAATTGATGGTCGACGGGGTGCAAAGGTTCTTGAATGGAGACCACGAAGGGAAACGCAACGAAGGACACCAGCTAGCTGTACCGACGATCTAAGACAGATTGCTCGCAAAGGCTGGATAAAGATGGCCGAGTACAAAAGGAAGTGGCGCGCCTTGGGGGAGGCCTATGTCCAGCAGTGGACGAGTAAGGGCTGATGGACCGATTGATTGATTAATGAAATCCGAGACAAAAGGTGCGAAGGTGAGCCGTTGTAAAAAAAATCCCACGGTTCACCCAGGTCTCAGGAGATGGACCATGGGTAAGAAGCGGACATGAGTGGTTTAGTAAGACATATGAGGCAGTAGTGTTCATGTCGCATTGGCCCATCATTGCAATAGCGTGATTTTGAAATCGCTAGCAACACTTTGACGGAATGCATTGCTCTTTCCATTATGATAGACAAACAGTAGTTTTCAGCAATGGTATAACATATTTTGAACATATTCGTGAACTTTCGTTCAAAACTGTGAATCTAAATTCATAGTGCCAGGAAGTACCGTAAGGTTAACAAATGTTTTCTATTATGTTAAATATTTGTGACTCTGTAGTCCGATATACGTAAACAAGTGATTTATTTATTTAATATTTAGGAAAACTAGTGACTAAAACAATATAATATTACAAAGCCGAGATAAAAACAGACAGTCATTAAAAGTTTCCACAAAGAACTACAAAGAACAATGATACGTATAACCGAATCGATTATTTTACAACCAATTAATTTTAAGGATTGAAAAAAAATTTTGATATGAGACCGCAGTTATTCCATCATGGAATAAGTCAATAAAATACTTTCATGTCGTCAGCGAACCTAAGTACATGGGAATGCTGGAAACAAACATCGATATCGCCAATTAATGGAATCCAGGGAATCGAGCGCTGGCAGGGTTAGCCAGAGGTCGCGGGTTCAAGTCCCGGCATGGGTGGAATTTTTAGCCTCGAAATAGGTTTTAAAAATTGTCCTCAGCACGGGTTAGTGCAACAAAAATAATATAATCATGTAGGTACAGCGATATCATTCCGATATTAAAACCTAACTGCAAAGTGGGTTAACGCATCTATGTATAACATGCCTAATTTTAATTTCATAGACTGGAGTATAAACATAAACATTTACATACAGGCACATACATTGCTTCTGGCCCCACACTAGGATATCCTGTGTCGTGGGAACCAGAAATAACGACATCAAAAACATGTAAACATCCATGACCTGGGGGGTTTTTTTTTGTCCCCAGCCGGGATTCGAACCCGAGACCTCTCGCATGGTATGTAGTATAGGGTATAGGAATATCTAAAGTGAGTCTAACGCATAATTTGGACATAAAAGCGTTAGAACTAGTCATTTAAGTACAAATAAAAAAAATCGCAAAATGTACCGCAATAAAATCACTGCAAGGATATTACGGCCAAACATGCGATTCCAGAAATATAGGTAGGTACCCACTTTTCGTGTCAACTCCATACAAATTTTTCTTCGAAAAATCCTTACTCGTCCGTTTGCTCTCTAAATTGTCTCGCATCACATTGTTGAGTGCAGTAATGTAATGAGTAATAAAACCAATTTCTAGCAAAAAAAGTGACACTTGTAAACTTATGTTCCTATGTCTATGAAACGCGATTCTTACCCTACCCTACCTATGACGTTTTGGCTGTTGTTGCACTGCTATGCAAATTACGCAAAAATAAGACCAAAATTATATTCCTCCGATGCTCTATACCACCGTTGCTGCACCGACATGAGAATGACAATGGACTCCTTTTTGGAATTTTGCTACTAAAAATCGTAATTTTAGGGCCTAGATTACGTTAGTGCGTTATAAGTGGTTTTTTATGTAATACGAACGTATTACTCTGCAGGGCACAGGTCTTCTCTCAGAGAGAGAGAGAGAGAGAAAGAGAGAGAGTTTAGCCTTGATTTCCACGCGCGTCTACCGCTGAGGTATGTGAACACCTCAGAACCTCAGGTTTCCTCACGATGTTTTAGCGTGAGGTATTGCTATACAACTTCACAAACGTACGTATCTTAGAAAACAAAGTTATTGGGCACATGCCGCGATTCAAACCCACGACCTCCCGATTGTGAGGCGTTCTACAGCTGCACTACCACCGCTATATGTAGTATAAAGATTTAATTCCATTGAAGCTTCGAAGGTCTGATACGCGTGCGCACGTCGACTTGAAGTAGCAATGGAATTAAATGGCCGCTAACAGATTCTAGGCCCAGTCTCCGTCGCACGTCAACGCACTTAAACATTTTTGTCTTCCTATCGACTAACGTCATCTGGCTTTATTTCACTAAGGGCGACTTATCCAGGTAAGACTTATTTACGTAATTAAATAGATAATTACTTGTCCAGGGATAAAAAAATATATAGCTCATTGACCGGTCATACAATTTATATATGGATAGCTCTGAAAATGGAGTTATCCATTAGATAGAGCTTACTACAGCCTACACCAATACAGACTTCCACAAGAGACATTCTACCGAAAGTGGCTTGCATTGTACTTTGACAATCAGCAAAAGTAAGCAACTTTCGTTGAAATATCGAGGAGTCTATCTAAAAACGGCCAACCAGTCACGCGCAGGCCACAGTTAGATCTTGAAATGTTTGATCAATCAACAAAGGATTTTGTAAGGATTCCTCAGCAATTCCAGAAATAACTAATTGTAACGATGTTAAAGGCAGACAATACATTTATTGATTTACAAGCTGAACACGCCATTTGTTCGCTTCGGTTTAGTATGAATGTCAGAAACGTATTTCAACGAAAAGAATTTATAAATTTAATTCTGGATTTAATTACTTGAATTTTGGTCAAAATTCAAGCAGGAATTAAGTTGATAATGTGTAGTGCTTACGAAAGTTTTAGTTCAAAAATAATTCACATTTTGTTTATTGAATGTCAAGGTACAACGTGACCTGCCTTCGGGCCGATTCTGCAGTGGAGAATAAGGCGTGGGGCACATAGGAAGGACCTGGAGCGAGGGCGCGGAAAAAACGCAGCGTCCCTTCAATTCAGTTTCATACAAAATGTATTGAAGTAATAGGACATAGCCCACACAGATGAAACGGAGCGAGGATGCGAATTCAACACAAAGCGTCGCTGCTTTCCGCGCCCTCGTCCCACGTACTTCCTGTGTGCCCCAGGCCTAAGCAAGCAACACTCTCCTCTCTGACCATATTTTCTCAAATAATCTTAAGGTTAATCCTTTTTTGGTACATAATAAGACAATAATAAGTTTGTAGAAAGTAGAAAAGTGTCCTATATGGTTTTTAAGATCAGCACGGTAGCGAGGGGGTTGGCGCGACAGGCCTATTGCCCAGCAGTCGGCTTTATTCATGGGCTGGTTATCTAGATAGAATGATAGAGTTTGTGACTAAGTACTTCACAAATTTAGTATCTTGAAAAAAAAAATGTGCGTATCCACTGACCTACCGCCTCACTACCGTTGGCCGCGTTTCATAAAACTGCGATTCATAGTTTATTATTATGATAATTTGATCTACATTCAAAGTTATAGTAGCAATACCACTCGCTAACTGTGAAGGAAAACATCGTGAGGAAACCTGAGTTCACATACCTCAGCGCTTGCAAATCTTGCAATCGCAAATCCGCGGTGGGCACGCGTGGTGATTAATCCCATACTCTCTCCCTGAGAGAAGGCGTGTGCGCTACGGTGGGACGTATGTCGGCTGCTTATGATCTACATTTCTTAGCCAAGTCTTCCTACTTATTAATCTGTGGGTTAAACGACTTGGCAATGTACATCGAATTGTCACGCTAAACTATGTTGTAGCTCTATGACATTGGCACCTGGTGATTAGTTTGCATCTATTTATAGAGGAAATCCTTCAACACAACCACGGCTATTGTTTCCCGTAGGTTGACAACCCGAAAACAGATAGGCTGCGACAAAGAGATAACCATTTATCATACTCCCGGCTCGATAGCAACAAAGTGACAGCGTCTCGAATGAAACACACGAGTCTGTAGGCCGCGCTGATTTATGTGGCCCACGTGTTTATTCCCGGGAACGCTTACTGATATAAGTTATTTAATTAAATATTAATAATCCTACTAATATTATGAGTGTGAATGTTAGTGAAGATGTTTGGATGTTTATTACTCAATCACGCAATAACGGCTGAACGGATTTAGATGAAATTTGGTATGGAGATAGTTTGACTCATAGGAAACTTTCAATCCCGGAAATTACTCATTCCATGCGGACGAAGTAAAAGCTAGTATAATAACAATAATAACTTCCAAGGAATACAATCACTTGACTTGGTCCCAAACTAGGAAACCCTGTGCTATGGTAACCAAACAAGGACGTCACAAACATGAAAATACACCCAGACTGAGGCCATTTGCACAAATGTACGGCAGCCCCCAGTGGGAATCGAACTCACGACCTCTGTTTTGATAGCTAAGCGCCTTAATGGCTAGAGCAATGGGCGTCTTTCATGGGCTGCATAGATAGACGGATGGTCATTATTTTGCGTAACTACATTTTATTTAACTTGTTCTTAAGTTCTTAAAAATGCACTCATTAATGTAAATACCAAGAAGGCTGCCACAACCTAGCGTGGTGACCACAGTACAAATGATTCTGCTTGTAGTTTTTTTATTTTTTTTTATTAATAAGACTTTTTTACTCACACTTGGCTGGTTGTTTAGGGTTAGTCCATTTAGTTCTCTTACAGAGATAATCTTATATAATGTCCTGTTCAATGTTACGTGTGCAATAAAGTACGTTAACTCTAGTTATACTATAAGTTATACAGTATAACAGAATGGACGAAAAAAGTTATATTTGCTTGCTACTCAATATAACTTATTGGATCCGAAAAAAATTATAGCGTTTATATGTAGGTATAACTACATGTACAAACCTCTATAATTTTTTTCGAAACCAAGAAGTTATGTTGAGCAGCTGAAGTTATAACTAACTAGCTGTTCCTGCGAACTTCATACCGCCAGAGAATCCGTTTACATGATTCTGACACAACGCCATCTATTTTTAAAACACAACGTTCGCTCACACAGTGCCATCTATTTTATGTAGGTATGGGACTATAGAAAAGTGTTGTTTTTAGACTTTTTTAGGCATTTTTTTAATTTTTCTCTCCGTAAGAACCATCCTCGTACTTCAAGGAATATTCTAAAAACAGAATTAGTGAAATCGGTTCGCTAATTCTGATTCTAATCTCTCGAGATTTGCGCTTAGCAACACATTCAGCGATTCATTTCTATTTTATAGATAGTATAACTAGATGGACTAACCCGTTTTTTACACGTGTTGCCCACAGATCGGCAGACAGGAACAGCCAATTAGACTCGCGAGCGATACCAACACTAAACCTATGAAAAATTCACACAGCCCGCGCGAGGCTGTTGAAAATATAATAAGGATCTTCCATATAAACTAGTGAAAAGGGATACAAACTGACAGGCGCAACATGTAAGCCCGGGTTGTTCCGGATAAATCCCCATTTGTCTTGACTACATTATTTTTTAATAAACTCACGTCTGTATCCCGGAGAGATAGGCAGAGACCATGCAGGGTTTGCCACTTGCCACGATTCTTACAAACCACTTTCGCTTCATCAACATTCATTGGTCGTTGCATGCACGTACGCGGATTTCGGATATTAAACCAACTATTAATGGGAAAATATTAATATTAGACAATTTGAGCAATACATGAAAGATGTAATTAAATTAAGGGTGCCCCTATGATCAATGGATTGTCTTTGAAGTATGATATATATATGTATAGTTAGAGCTGTTATTTATTACTATAGCCGGGTGGCAATATTGAGTAAATGCCGCTAGACTTAAAACATGTTATAGAAAGACAAAAAGTTATACGTTTTCAAAAATATTTACGTTTTTCACGCAAATTGACCCCATCAAATATTGTATGAATAGTAACGAAATATATTAGGAATTTTAAGGTTTTACTTAACGGAAGTGGTTTATAATCCATACTGAAGAAACGGTTGCATAAATAGAAAGGCAAGTATCAACATAAATTAAATTTGTATATGAATTTTTCTACAGTAGACAGTCTGATAGGCCAACTGAATCGCCATATTTTTGAGACTGTTGGCTTGTACGCCAGTCGATACCTGTTTAGGGAAACATCACGAGAAAACCTATTTAACTGAGGTGTAAGATACAAAGGTTTCCTCACGCTGGAAATCGCCAATCCGTGATGAGCACGCGTGCTTAAGCCCATACTCTCTCTCTTTCTCTTCTGTCTCTGAGAGAAGGCTGAAGAAGACAGTTGTGCCCTGCAGTGGAACTCACTGAAGAAGACTGCCCATGTTTGTATGCTATAGTGCGTCATTAATTTTTTCTTCTGCTGCCTTCTCCATTCATTTCAGACAGGTACCTACTTATTGTTTCTTATTTTAAATGTCAATGGGTTAGATAAGTATAAAACAGAAACAAGTCCTACTTCTACACTTATAAAACATAAAAAGAATTAAAGAACTTAAAAATAATTGGATTTATGTTTCCAACGTTTCGAAAGTTATGCTATTACGATTACGATTTAAGCACTTAAAAACTTAATTAACTGATAACACTATCACAGTGGATGTCTACATCATTCTCTATGTTTGTACATGTGTGAAAGTGCTTCTTTATTCTCATTATTGATGAAAATTTTCCCAGGTTGGAGTAGTTGAAAATGTTTATCTGGAAGAGATTACCTATAATAATTCAACTAGACTCTAGAGACATGCCTTTGTACATATTCCTCATGTCCTGTTATGGATAATGTCCTGTAAAACGTTTCGTGTGCAAATAAAGTGTTCTCTATCTCCATCTATCGATCTAAATATAATTAATTAATTACAGACGCTGGGTACCTTGACCGACCTTCTAACAAACCACTATCCTAACCACCTAAATGTACCTGAACCTTTGGAAATCGCCCCCGGACCTGCTCGGATTGCGGTAAAGTGCCGACAGTGAGCAAACGCTCCCGTTTCACCCCATTGCGTTTTAATCCGGCCTGGAGTATAATCCAATGCCAAGTTCGCCTCTATTGACGTATACCTCGGGTATTCACAAGCTTTCACTTTGATTTGTTTGCGCCCTTACCCTTGACCAGACTAGATGCGCGGCCGTCGGAACGGATGAGCTCCTAGGGATTTAAAATGAACAAAGAAATACAAGGTGCTACAAAAAGGTCCGTAAAACTTAAGGAAAGAAAGAATGATCATTTATTGCCATACAAGGTTAACCCCCGGTTTCTCGTTTATCTACTGTTAACAGCTGTCAGTGGTTTTTTTCAGTGGTCAATTGACAGCTGTTAACAGTAGATTAACAGCGTGTTAGTGAACGAGAAACTAGGTGTAAGGGAGTTATTCTACTCATCAAATTAGTCAAAGCCACTTTAAAACTTTTTATGTGAACCATTTCATAGAACTATGTTTCTTGGTTTACTATTACAATTCGATGTAGATTGCATAAATTTACCCACAGATTAACAAGTAGGAAGGCTAATTCTACTAATCAGCTCAATAATTAAGGTACTTAAGTTTTGATGTTATAAGCACTTTGTTTAAATAATTTCATTCAGTAAGTCATTCTCTGGTGTCTGGTGGACATTGATGCATTCGTTTTGAAGATCATCAGCTCGAACGTCATTCTTGAGAGGTTCTAATCTCTTGAGAAGTTCTATTCTAGGTAGAAATATTAATTCTTTAACTCAAATACTCAGTTTCATTGTTCTTTCTCCCGCGGGAGCGTGCGGGACCACTAGAAATTAAAAAATATATGTTTTTAAATTAAAAATAAAAACCGACTTCAAAACACTTAAAAGTTAGAAATAATTTAAAGGAATACCTTTGTCCAACATATATTATTATTATTATTATTAATACGTTTATTGCACATAAGTAAAAAAATACAATGGCAATGTGGCGGACTTAATGCTATAAGCATTTTCTACCAGTCAACCACAGTCATGTGCTGGTCATGAAACTGGACACCGAGTACAAATTATAATTCTGCAATACCTACAGGTATACATACTTCTAATTGAAAGGTATTCTTTTAAATTATTTCTTTTTTTAGTGCTGTAGTGTTTTCACGTTGGTCTTCATTTTTTATTTATTTTGGAAAATAACGATATACACAAAATAATTATACGATATTTGACAATTTCTTCCATCAACTTTAAAATTAATGTTTGGGGACCTATCCGGATTAACACTGAGCTACCAAGACATGAAACTTGAAATTGAACGGTTTTGAAACTGAAACACATTTTAAGGCCACATTCTTTGTGGAAATAAATAAGTAATTTATCTCATAAAACTTTACAAAACTTTAAAATTGAGAGTGGAACCATATATTTCGAAGCTGCCCATTAACATTAGCGACGGAACTTATTTCGTACTCAGATGTATTTTATCATAATAGGAGCTTTTTTTCACAGTGCGACCTAGTATTATTTATGTTAGAATCATTATTTTCAAATTGATTTCTTTTATTTTTAAAGAGCCTTGGAATGGGTCCTCACAGGAATCCAAGGAAATTACGCAAAATTAACTTCATGGTTGTTTGTGGGCAATGGACGAGATTGACAGGAGACGGGGGGAGGTTGGCGTGACGGCGAAGAGGCCTATGCGCAACAGGGGACATGTTTTGTGGGCGGTATAGATATGTTGATATAGCCCTTGAACGGGTTCCCACAGGACTCCACAGAGAAGACAATTTCGTTCTGTACCTACGTTATACGGCGCCGAGTTGCGACAAGAAAGGATTACTATTTTCTTACCCGAATACGAAACTAAAGGAGGGCTATGTTTATTCGCACATTATTATGTCTACATACGTACTTCGTGTGTTTGTATGTGTGTATGATCTTTCTTAACATACAGAGACCAAACGGATGGGCCGATTTTAAGTAATGAGACGTTAGAGGAAAGATATTGACGAAACAAGTCGCTGTCATGAATAAAGATTGAAATCAAAAAACTTCCTATAAAAAACCGGCCAAGTGCGTGTCGGGCTACGCGCAGTGTAGGGTTTCGTAGAAAGAGGGGTTTCTTATCTGCTTTACTGAACTAACAACTTCATCAAAGTAATTTTCAATGGAATTCGTACGAAGTTTTCGTTTTATAAGTTGGTCGCCTATTACTCGTTAACTTGTAAAGCCTACTTAGACGTGCTAGTTTTCCTTTTAAGTTCATTAAATGTGCTATAACCCTGAATTTTTTCACGTTCCTACAATCAACCGTAAGATAGGGGGGGGAACGCCCTACTCGGACAAAAATTTGCGCTTTAAAGCTTAATAATTCTCAAATTCTTCCGTGTGGCGCCGGATTAAGTATAGCGTCACTCCATTTCCTTACGTGGATGTCGTAGAAGGCGACTAAGGAAATCAATTACCAGGAGATGGGCAGCAGCGTCTTCCTGAGATTCCAACCGCATACTGTGATCGCCAACCCGCCTGCAAAGCGTGGCGATTATGGCAAAACCCCTCATGGTTATGAAAACCACGAAGGAGACCTATGTCCTGCAGTGGGCGTTAAATGGCAAATGATGAATTCTCAAACAGAATCCTAAATCAAAAAATGATCTTCCTACACCTATTTTTGAACGACCAATCCAACGGCACTCCACACTGTGGTATAGGCGAGAAAAAAAAATGCACCCCTAATTTAGGTGTAGGGGGGTACCGTTTTATCGGCGATATTCTACCGTTTTATCAGTGTGATTTATATATGTCAATACCAAATTTCAGCTTTTTAGTACTAATCGTCTCTGAGCTAGGCCGCGGACAGATAGACAAACAGATAGAATGACAGACAGTCAGACAGGCAGATGGACGGACATGACGAAACCATAAGTCGGCTACAGAACCCAAACAAAACCCCGACAGCTAAAATGTCTTAAAAAAGATCAAAATGAGTCCATTCAAATTAAAACCGCAGGTAGGGCCAAACTTACCTACAAAATACCCGAGGAATAGGTCTTTAACAATTTTGACGTTAATTGAGTAAACATTTTGTTTTTATGATTAATTAAATATCTGAATTGGAATTAGTCATTTTAGCAGTCAGGTTTTATAATATTTTTTATTGTGGTCATAGTGCTCTGGGATTTTACGTTTCTCTGTGAAGGTAGAGCTGTCTTGGATAAGTGCTCGTCCCACTAGCTTTATACAAAGAGCGACAAATGAACGTAAGAGGTAAATAAAGGACGTCCAGGGACGTCACCAAGATAACAATATTCTTTAATATTCTTTTCTTGCTCTATTGTCGTAGTGGAAAAGAGTTCTAGATGTGTCGGCGTTGAAAGTTGAAACTAAGAGCATTAAGAGCATTAGGTTAAGATTTTTGGTTAGACGTTCAAAAGACACAAATAATTATTTAAGAGTTCTCTATAAGTACATATTTACTAGCTGACTCGGCAAACGTTGTTTTGCCATATTAATTAGCCTACGACCTATTCTCAGACCTACCCCAAATATACGCAGAAAAAATCTTAAAAACCGGTGAAGCCGTTTCGGAGGAGTTCTATAACAAACACTGCGAACAACGAACGAAGAACTAACGCTTCTTTTTCCATCCTTTTGGAGAACCTTAAAATGGAAATAAAATTGTGGGTAACTAAGCCCACTACAATTCGGGCCCATCTTATAAAAGGTCCGGTCCTACCGGAAAGGAAATGATGAATTTCTTCAAATCATTCAGCCGAGCCTCTTTCAAAGAAATACCCAGCTTTTGTCCCTTACAACAAAGCTTAAGGCGGTATCAGACGATTTACTCAGATGAATATTCGTTCATTGTCTTTTACATTCCTCGTTCACACGTCATGGTCAAAATTACGTAAGTAGGTAATTGTTTACCTATATTCTTTTTGTTGCACTAACCCGTGCTGAGGCTAAAAATTCTACCCATGCCGGGTCTTGCATCCGCGACCTCTGGCTAACTGTGCCAGAAAACTTAACCGTCTGATTTCGTCTTTAGTTCTGAAACCGTGTTCGGGATTGCGGATAACGGCCATTATCCGAGGTACCTGTATTAGGAAAAAAAAACTGGCCTGCAGCTAAGGCTTCGTCTGAGGTTTCCACACGATGTTTTCCTTCACAGTCAGCAAATGGTATTGCTTCTACCACTTTACAAATGTACGCAACTAAGAAAACAAAGTCATTGGTACATGCCGGGATTTGAACCCACGACCTCCCGAATGTGAGGCGACGTTCTACCGCTGCACCAGCCAGCAATTGTATAAAAAAAAATGTCGTGCAGTTACTGTTATCCTCCAGTGTGAATCCGTCCAATAATGTCCCACTCGAAACCAGCCAATAATATCACCCTCAGAACGAGCCAATAGTGTCACACTCGGAACGGTTCAGTATTGTCACACTCGAAACGATCCAATAATGTCCCACTCGAAACGAGCCAATAGTGTCACACTCAGAACGAGCCAATAATGTCACACTCAGAACCAGCCAATATTGTCACACTCGGAACGATTCAGTATTGTCCGACTCGAAACGATCCAATAGGGTCCCACTCGAAACGAGCCAATAGTGTCACACTCAGAACGAGCCAATAATGTCACACTCAGAACCAGCCAATATTGTCACACTCGGAACGATTCAGTATTGTCCCACTCGAAACGAGTCAATAGTGTCCCATTCGAAACGAGCCAATAATGTCACACTTGAAACGATCCAAGAGTGTCCCACTCGAAACGAGCCAATAGTGTCACACTCAGAACGAGCCAATAATGTCACACTCAGAACCAGCCAATATTGTCACACTCGGAACGATTCAGTATTGTCCCACTCGAAACGAGCCAATAGTGTCCCATTCGAAACGAGCCAATAGTGTCCCACTCGAAACGAGCCAATAATGTCCGACTCGAAACGAGCCAATAATGTCACACTCAGAACCAACCAATATTGTCACACTCAGAAGGAGCCAATAGTGTCACACTCAGAACGATTCAGTATTGTCACACTCAGAACGATCCAATAGTGTCACACTCGGAACGATCCAATAGTGTCACACTCAGAACGATTCAGTATTGTCACACTCAGAACGATCCAATAGTGTCACACTCGGAACGATCCAATAGTGTCACACTCGAAACGAGCCAATAGTGTCACACTTGAAATGAGCCAATAGTGTCACACTCGGAACGATCCAATAGTGTCACACTCGAAACGAGCCAATAGTGTCACACTTGAAATGAGCCAATAGTGTCACACTCGGAACGATTCAGTATTCTCACACTCGGAACGATCCAATAGTGTCACACTCGGAACGATTCAGTATTGTCACACTCGGAACGATCCAATAGTGTCACACTCAGAACGAGTTACGACGTACCTACCTTGTTTTTGTGTACCTACTCTACAAAATCTCTAAAGCCTAGCCTGCGGTCGTTCGGGATTGCGGTTAAATTAAAGATCGCAAAGGAGATACGGGAACCGTGATAAAGCTTAAGGCTGCTCTTACGTGAAGCATGCTGTCTCGCTCGCACAATTTCACTTTTTTTTTATATTGTAGTAATATGAGTAAACTTTTGATAAATGTGGTCTGAGGGTGGTGGATAATGAAATTGCGGATATTCAAGGCACATTTTTCTTATCTTGTACTAAGTGTTCATTGAGACAATTTGATTAAAAAATTTATAATTTTGGAAACAACTTTTCCTTAAAAACATATTTAGACTTAAGAGGCTAAAAATTCCACCCATGCTGGGACTTAAACCCGTGACTTCTGGCCTTCTGGCGGGTTCAAGTCCCGGCATGGGTGGAATTTTTAGCCTCTAAACAGGTTTTTAAAATTGTCCTCAGCACGGGTTAGTGCAACAAAAAGAATATAATCAACTTTTCTTTATTAAAAACTACGTATCGGAAAACAAATATATATTTTAAATGTTCGTAATTTAATTATGTATCAAATCCTCAGGACACATTTATTAAAAAAATTCCTCATTATATTACAATAATTAAAAGCATACTCCACGTACGAACAGTCTTAAGGCATATTTACAATTCGATGGAGAAATTGGCCGTGGAAGCGTCTCGGTACAGCGACTGCCTCACAATCGAAAGGTCCTGGGTTCGTTTCCGACATTTGATCTCTATTTGAATACAAACATTATATTATATGGATAATATTATATTAATAAAAGCTTGACCAAATGCTTTTAATAAAATTTCGTTTTTATTTTCGTTCAAATTAGAATTATCTGACATACATGTTTTTACAATAAAATGTTGCCAAGTAACTAGAAAAAGGTCTATGAACTTATAAAGTAACTACTGGAAACAAAAAGACTATATCCTCAATTCCTGATGCACAGTAGTCGTGCACAATAACTTTCACACATCACAATCACTTGTTCTGGTTCCAAACTAGGATACCAGGCTGTGATAACAAGGCAAGGACATCACAAACATGGAAATACACGCAGAAAATTTAATGTACGGCGAGCCCCAGTGGGAATCGACCTTAGGACCTCTGGCATGGTAATCAGACTTGATACCGCTAGACCAATGAGGCAGTCAAGTAAAGGTACTATAATTTCGAGTTTTTTTTCTATACTACAGGTTCCGTAGTTCAACCCTTTTTCGTTTATTCTTGCGATTTTTTGGGTTCCGCACACCGTACAAAAAAAAACGGAAATAAAAAAATACGAAAAATGGGTGCCTCATAATCACTCGAATTTTCGCAGTATCCATCTTTCTTGTCTAAATTGAATAACAAAAACAATTGAAAGTCGATATTCAAATGTTTCACATTTTTTAAAAAAAGAACATCATAGAAACCATTTGAAAAAAGTTTCATTCGAAAACCTCAAACCATGAAGATTCTATGTCAATTCAAAGAACCTATTGCAATAAAACGGCAATTTCATACTTTAACCCCTATTATTATAGCTTCGAGACGACCAAATAGGTTATTTAATTATTTATTATTATTACTTCTGGCATTTCTGCGGCACAAACGCGCGATTCGCGCCGAGATGCTAACTACCTATGCTGTAAATTATTTGGTTTGTGTCCAGTCCAAGTAGAGGGTGACTACTGATGAGTGTGTTTGTCCACGTCAAACTCTTGGTCGACAAACGTCCAATTTTCCTTTTTCCAATGAATGTAGTAGGTAATTGAAATTATGTGTGACTAGCTGTCCCGGCGAACTTCGCACCGCCACAGAATCCGTTTATACGATTTTTGAAACACAACGTTCGCTCGCACAACGCCATCTATTTTAAACTTAAAATCAATATTATCCCACGGGAACGCATTACCGGGATATCAACAGGTCTCTGTCTATCGGTACGCAAGGTTCATGTAAATCCGTTCCGCCGTCATTGCGTGATTGAGTAACAAACATCGAAACATCCAAACTTTCACATTTATAATATTATATAATAGTAGGATTACTATAGGTAAGAGTCTTCGTAGTAACGCGGTCGGTAGAATGCCTAAACGAGTGCTTGACAAGCACTTAAAAGTCATAGTTTCGAACCTTGACATGTAGCGAATTTAGTAGCAATACCAGTCGCTGACGGTGAAGAAAAACAACGTGAGGAAATCCTATGTGCCTGAGTTGTTCACATATTCGCAGCTGTCTTTGAGAAAAGGCCTGTGCCCTACTGTGGGACATATATATAGACGCACTACCATTTAAATTACCATTATCTCTTCGAGTTGTGCACTTGCTTCCTTTATTGTAAGGTGTGATTATTTTGCGTTTATTTTATGTGAAAAAATGAATTTGTAATAATAAAAGGCTTCACGAATATTGTTGCCGACCGACCAACCAACCTCTTTTATGTTTTTACTTCTTTTATACTTTTTCTATATGTCTAATATTTAAAAAATTGAAAGAGGACTATGTCAAGGACAAAGACGAATAAAAAGATTACTAAAGTTACTCTCGCGTTTTTCTTAAATTTTTACATGCATGCGTTTCAAATATTATTCCGGGTTCACCAACTATCGAATAAGTCTGAGCAGCTTTCGGACTATATAGATAAGTAATAACAATTCATAAAGATTTGTTTTTATTTCTGACTTACACAAGTCGGAAATAAGACTGCCTATTATTCAAAATGTTCATTTGAAGCATTCGTGTAATTCCCATCAGAAAACTTACCAATCCAAAAGTTAACTGTTAACTTTATGGCAATTTATTTCAGTCTTGTCAGAGCATCCCTTCACTTAAGGGGCTACAGTGTGCTGGAACTGGCTAGCAAACGTTTTTGAATCGCTTGTGACATCCTCTAGGAACATGGCAGACCGTTGAAATTAATATATGATATAATTTAACTCCTTGATTCCCTATTTGATGTTTGACAACTGTCATAACCTTACGCCTTCTATGAGTAAATATATTCCGTAAGAATGCTTAAAAAAAAGCTAAGAATTTATATACCATTTTAAATGCGCAGTGGATTACGTTTAAGCTTATATAGTCTTACGGGCAATATCAAAATCTTGTATGTTAATGTTTAAAACTAACAGGAACAATAGTTACTCATTCAGAAAAAAACGTTTTCATCAATTTATCACATTACGCCTTACGAGGAACGCCCAGCCTACTCGTTGCCTGTTGTCTGTGACCAGGCGCTCTTCGCATCACCATTGATTTCATTGTAACTTTTCATAAGCGATTTATCAATCATAAATCAACCTTCCAAAGTTCACCTCGAGCGCCATATAGTGAAATTAATTCAAAGTAGCAATTCTCATACAAAATTACCGATTGTAGGCCAAGGACGTGGGGCGAGGGACCGAAAAAGACGCCGCATCTTTCCAATTCACTTTCGTACAAAATGTACTGGGTCAAGTTTCATAAAACTATAATTTCGTAGTTTATTATGACAATTCGAAGTACACTGCGCAGCAGAGTCTATTTGTTAATCTGTGGGTTAATCGGCTTTGCAATGTACATCGAATTGTCATAGTCACAATGAATTGTAGTTCTATGAAACAGGCTCCTGAAGGGATGGGTCTTTTCCGCGCCCTCGCCCCACGTCCCATGTCCGAACAAAACAAAAAAATATTATATAGCTATTAGTCCAATAGGTGGAGACATTTTCGAGTGTTTGCAAGACCAACGCACGGCAACTGATTTTTGTAGTAGTGATCGAGCTTCAATCGTTAGAAAAACATACAGTATAAAATCCCAATTCTTGTATTTTTTTATTTAAGTAAATAACTAAAAAAGAAAAGTAAAAAGGAAACCGATCATTTACTAGTATTCGAACCAAGAGCTCTCTGCCGTTCAAGGGACGCCTCTTCCCATCCGAGCTATTGTAACATTACCAACCTAAGCGAAACATCGTTTTACTATTTGTGCCTAAATCACGGTAAAAGTGAGGTTCATTAAAAATTAAACCTAACTACCTATGTATTATAATCCATTTATTGTCGCGATTAGGTCGGCCGCACGCGGCCAGACTTGTTGCTCGAGCCTTGTAGTCTCTAATTACTAGCATTTAAGGTTCATTTTAGTTTGATTGAGTTTTGTTTCACTCCTTGCGCTCGCACTTCGCCTCCTCGTTAGATCGTAGGGTACATAGGCGGTAAATAATGTGTTGGTAAATAATAATTTCGATTGGGGCGTTACGAATAATACTTGATTCATAACCTTTGAGTGAACCAAGCCGAATTACAGTACTTGGTATTTCCGCACCGCTCACTTCCGTAGCGACAGAAGAAGATAGCGCTATCAAACTCGGCTCGGTCGTTCCCATCCGGATATATAGAAAAATATTTTACATAGTTATATGAATTGTGTCAATAATGTTGTTTAGAATCTTTTCTAAACATACAAAACGAATCTGTGTAGATTTCGTCTCTGAATTTTTTTTCTATCTGCCTGACATGTTTTTCTGTTTTAAATAAAATAAAACGCTGTATATTTTTATCACGCATTTTATTGTACATGCGGAAGTATTGTTAGAAGAATCAATGGCGTAATGCTAAAAATTTTGTAGGAATTATAATTTATATACGTGTGTAGGTACTTGTTTTTAGTTTTTTTATTTTCTCGAAATTCCGCTGTATTGGGATAAGTTATCTACACTGCAATAATTATGCTCTTTACCTTCCCTACATGTAATATAAATCACACTTCCATGACATGTATAAGTTGATCCTATTCAATTGTTTTTGCTAGGGTTGGCACAAAATCCGGGTTTTTTTTATTCAAGATTTATTCGGTGCTCATTTTTAGGTACAACGTAATTTAAATATATAATTTAACGCGCATAATATTTTTTGGATTCCGTAATTATAATGACAACAAAAGAAAGTAGGTAATTTTTTGTACACGTAACAAAAAAAAACAACTGAAACCTTAACAAAAAGGAAAAGTGTAACAAAAAGTAACCAAATAGAAATAGAAGTACTGTATCACACAGTAGATTAAACAAAAATCTGCGTTCCTGGTTTACCGATATTACATATTTTTATTTAAGTGTCACAATGAATAGTGTAATGTATCTTGAAAATATTCGTCGGTGGGGAGTTCCAAAATTATAATAATAATAACGTCCACACAACGCAATCAAACTAGAATTCCCTGCACTATAGTATAGATAGTTTTTAACTATCAGCTTTAACGCCAAAAATCACTTAAATGCTGTATGTTTCCTGTGCTATTGGAATGAAATAATAGAAATGGTATGAATTACACTATTAATACGATTATCAACAGATTAATCTGTTATAATATACCAATATAAGTTAAGACGAGGAGGCACTGTTGATTAATAATTATATTTATCAGTCTTTGTGCTGAAACAAGGATGCAGGCCAAATAAGCACTCAAATCCATTTGTAGCTCTTTTACCAACATCCTTAGCAACGAAGTCTTTTTCCATTTTCATAATTTTTGTTTTATTTCTTTGGTCAATATCCATTTTGAAATGTTTTTTTTTCTTCTGTAAAAAATTAATTATTTTGCTTTTGTTCTTATAATTTTTATAATTTTGTTTGTGTTATACCATAGAAAAAAAATTATCGAGTCAGATTTGCTCAATGGACTATTGGCCACACAGGCACGATAGCGATGACACATATTCACCCTTTTGAAACCGCTTTAGTGAATGCGCGTAGTGTAAAATAAAATAAGAAAATGCGTAAAGTCGATGATTTAAATTCAAAGATTTTGAGCCAAAATCTTAATCCAAGCTTCAAATTTATCAAAATTTCCACTATTTTAAAATGTGTATAAAAAGCTCTGTATTTTTACACTATATTTTAAGTTTTCAGCAGCTTTTGTAAAGAAACCTCTCGAGTCATGGAAACACAAGAAGTCCACTGCTGGATATAGGCCTCCTCCATGCATTTCCAAAAAGACCAGTTGGAAGCGGATTTCATCCAGCGTCTTCCTGGCACTTGGATGAGGTCATCTGTCGGCTGGTCGTCCTACGCAGCGCTTGCCGATATGTGGTCTCCATTCGAGAACTTTTCGGCCCCATCGGCCATTAGTTCTGCTTGCTATGTGCCCCGCCCACTGTCACTTCAACTTAGTAATCCGCTGGGCTAAGGTGACTTTCGTTCCTCTACGAATCTCATCATTTCTGATTCGATATCGTAGAGAAAGCATAGGCCTTTCCATAGCTATTTGCGTGACCTTGAGCTTTCTTAGGAGGCCCATAGTGAGAGGCCACGTTTCAGTGCCTTAAGTCATCACTGGTTGTATAATTTTGTCTTGAGTGATTGATGTATATTAGACGAAAGGACTTTTCTAAGTTTCCCGAATGCTGCCCAGCCAAGTTGGATTCGACCTCTTTCACAAAGTTGGACCGGCCTAGTTGGACTATTTGTCCTGAGTAGACGTATTCGTCTACAACTTCGAGAGTCGAGTTCCCCAATGTTATTGGGGTGGGCACAAAACGAGCATTCGATATGACCTTCGTTTTGTCCATGTTCATTTCAAGGCCCACCCGTTGGGAAACTCGACTGAGGTCTTCGAGCATTATGCCGAGGTCTTCCATCGTTTCTGCCATGACTACTATATCGTCGGCAAATCGAAGGTGAGTGATGTACTCGCCATTGATATTGATGCCGCGTCCCTGACATTCCAGAAGCTTGAAGGTATCTTCCAGTCCGTTTGTGAACATTTTTGGAGAGATAACGTCTCCCTGTCTTACGCCCTTTTTCAATGGAATTGCGTCCGAATTCTGTTCCTGTACTCGGACCGACATAGTGGTTCTGTGGTCATAGTGGACTGTTGTACAAGCATTTCAGCACCTCGATATACCGATAGTCAATACGGCAACGCTGGAGAGACTCGAGCACTGTCCATAACTCGATCGAATCGAAGGCTTTCTCAAAGTCCACAAACGCAAAGCATAATGGCAAATTATACTCCTCAGTCTTCTGTATAATTTGCCGCAACGTGTGGATCTGGTCTAATGGTACTAAAGCCCTTTCGGAAACCGGCTTGTTCGGGAGGCTGGGAGTCATCAAACCTGCGTTCAATACATGGCGCAGAGTAGTCATCAGCGACCACAAAAACCTCCAATACTAATTTTCATAGAAAAACGGAGCCAGAGATAAAAATCAGAATTTTTAAATTTTTAGGAGCCAGCTTGAAATTTGACTTACGCCATTTTGTAAAAAGTAAGTTAACGTTGTCATCCAACCCAAGGTCTTATTCAACATTTGTTCGACAAGACTACCCCGTAATGTTACCGTTTTCTCAGGCTTTGACAAAAAAGCTGTAGAGACCGGATTTTCCAAGTCAGATTTTTCTTATCGGTTTGAGGGATCACCCTGTAAGGATGGAAAATTCCAAGTTTACACCATATGTGGAACTTGGAAATCTTTTAGCACCTGATAAGACCGAAATTAGAACAACCAAAAATTCAAGAATTTTCACACGTCTAGTTATTTTAGCATTCAAACGCTGTGTGACTATAAAGTTGATACCATATTAGTCCAGCCGCTAGACCAGCGGGGCCCGGTGGCAAAACCTGCATTAGGTGTTGGTTGAAAATTTAAGCAATTTTACTTTTCAATCGGCACTATTAAATTTGCCATAAAAATTAATTTACGTCACCGTCCTATCTAGGGTTTATGCAACGAGTTTATGTTGTTTTAAAAGACCACCCCTAAGTGTTACCATTATCCCAAGCTGTTGAAAAAAAAGAAACTCATGGAGACCAGCTTCTCCAAGTTTTCGATTTTCTCCGTCGGTTTTAGCAAAAAAACTAATCGTATAGAAAATTTCAAGTTAGTAATATCAAAATGGGACAACAATTTTATCTAGGTGTTTTTCGCTGATCAACTTTATGTACCTATATACATTCTTCACGTCACACCGTGTACATAAAGTTGTTATATGCGATGTATATCATGTTAATATTTTAATTAATATCAATAATAACGGCACCAGGTATTTACATATTTTTTTCAAAATCAAATCAGATCCGGATTATAAATTACTATCTGAGAGCGTGACAACCCTAACGACGTAAAATCCGGATAACAATTAAAATGGTCGTAATTTCAACTTTCCATGGAATTGGCATTAGAAATATATTTTTTATTTCATATGGGGAAGTCGCTTCCTACGTTCCAATTCTGCCACTGAGTCCCGAAATACATCCATGTGAAATCAAAGTCAAATTCACTGTATTGAAAAAAGATAAGATGATTTTTTTTCACTTTTTGACATAAAAACCTGTTGTTGTGCAAAAACATGTACTATTTCATAAGTAGGTAGGTAAATAAATACGCACTTACTAAACATGTGATTTTTGTTTGAAAGCTATTCTTTCTACAAAGCATAGATAAGTTTTGAAGAGATGTACCTACCTTTATCTTTTTTGTTTGTAATGACGCATGCTATACAAGAAGGCATTAGATTGAAGTCTATTCAATCTACGCGTACGCGGGCGGGCTGGCGAGCCGGCTAGAAAAGTAGAAACCGCTCGGCTCGCTCGACGCGTTCGAAATTCGGCTATATATGTGTGCGTTTGGCGGCGTGTGCTTACGCGAAGGGAATGAGACTGTGTGTGTGCGGCAGCGCGAGCGTCTTTCTATGGAGATTACTACTAGGAATTAATTCAGTCGTGTCATCTAGCGGCGAAATGTTGAAGTGCTGCACACCTGTGTCAAACGCTCAAGGTCATCGGCACAGGGAAAAATCTTAACATCCTTTACCTAATAAAACTTTACCTAGAGCATGCGCCATCACTCGTGTCCCACGGAGAAGACCCCTGTCCGCATTTAAATTAGGACGAAAATGTCTTAACTCAATGGACTTCAGTGGTGGCGCGGACCCTAGTGCAGTTTTCTTACGAGGAAAGAACCGGCCAAGTGCGTGTCGTGCCACACGCAGTCTAGGGTTCCGTAGAAAGAGGGGATTTTATCTGCTTTACAGAACTAACAACTTCATCAACGTAATTTTTAATTACTACCCTGATTTTTTGACGTTTTCACAATCAACTGTTTAGTCAGTAGAGGGGGTGGGGGACTACTCTGACAAAAACTTGCGTTTTAAAGCTTAATCGCAAACGGAACCCCAAATCACAAAAAATGTCTTCCTACACTCACGATATTCTTAAGCGACCAATCCAACGATACCCCATACTATGGTGTAGGCGAGAAAAATAATTGCATCCCTAATTTAGGAAATTTCAGCTTTCTCGTACTAACCGTCTCTGACCTAGGCCGCGGACAGACAGACGAACATACTGACGGACGGACATGGCGAAACTATAAGGGTTCCTTGTCGACTACGGAACCCTAAAAAGGGTGTTTCAGAAAGGTCGATGAAACATAGAGGGATACAATTATACAAGGTGTATCGAAATCTTTGCAGTTCTACTTGTCAATAGATACGAAACACTATTACTTACTATGGATGCGCGCGAGGTATATTCTTTACGATAAGAAATGTGCGTGCATGCAACAATGATGATGATGAAGCGAGATTGGTCTGCCAGGGTGGCAAACCCTGGTCTCTGCCTGGAGACCTGCTCCAGTGTATGTTATGTCATGTTGATTACAAATATGCTTCAATGCATAATAAAAGTGGTTCCTACCTTTTGCCAAGTAAAACGACGAGTAGAAAGACAAAGTTTTAATACAACTTGTATAATTGACTAGCACTTTGTTCAAGGGCTGAAACTAAACTGAAAGGTTAAAGAGTCCCGCGGAGCAATCTCAATTTCCCTTTCATTGCTCTGGAGCACGGAAACTTTCTTCTATTTGCGTTTTTGTCCTTTACTTTAAAAGGCCTTTAATTGACTTAGATAGATAGATAGATAGAGAACACTTTATTGCACAACCAGGTGAAAGATATTACAAATAGTTTCTTATATCTAAGTAGTGGTATACAATTGGCGGTCTTATCGCTTAGAGCGATCTCTTCCAGACAACCAAATTGCATCACTTTCTTAAATGTGGCTTTGAAAGTAATTAACTAAAATTCTTCAAACTAAATTCTATATTGTTGATTGCACTCATGGGATCTTGTTAGGTAGGTACTCGTACCAACATGATTCGACAAAATGGTTATATTGGACTTTTTGTTCGCCAAAATTAGGAATGCAATTTTTTTTCTCGCCTACACCATAGTAATCACTGAATTGGTCGTTTAAAATATTGTGGGTGTAGGAAGATCATTATTTGATTTGATTGTAGAAACGTGAAAAAATTCAAGGCAGTAGCACATATAATGAACTTAAAAGGAAAACTATCGCGGCTTTACAACTAACGAGGCGACCAACTTGTAAAAGGAGAACTTCGTACAAAATCCGCTGAAAATTACGTTGATGAAGTTGTTAGTTCTGCAAAGGAGATAAACCCCCTCATATCTCTATGAGTGTATCTTTAGGGTAATTCTTGATTTCAAAGAAGTGTTGCGAGGCGGCCTGAGATTCCATCACATTATGTTCTCTTGGATAGCACAGTCGACAGCTGATTAACCTTTACGTTTTTATTGCAAAACTGCAAAGCTGGTCCATATAATAATATGCAGGTTATCCCATTCTCTATTTCACAATAACTTCTTAATAATTGAAACCATTTAGAAGAGCGTTAAATGTTTGTCCTTGAGTCATCCTAGTTAACATTTCAAAACCTAAATTGGCAGTCTGGTTTTTTCTTTAAATTTTTTGTTTACAATGTTTAAAAATGTGCTGCTGTTAACATCAACTACAGATTTGCATTACGTTCAAGAATTTAAATATCAATATGCCGAATCTAAGGATACAAAATGATATTATTTGTTTTCTTATTATTAATTAAGGTCAAGAGAATCTACGACTACAAACAATATTTGTAATAGGTAATAACTTTGCAAATCTGATAACGAAACTGAATGGCTGGCATATGTTTCTGTAAGACTTAGCTAGAGCGAAATGTCATATCGCTACCCTGAACACGATACACGGATCACGCTGAGCCAACTCAATGAATGTAGTCGTAATACAGAGGGAGGCAAAGGAGGAAGTGACCAGTGTAGGCTGATCTTTGCGTAACTGAACACCTTTGTTACCGAGCTCACTGGCTATTTTATCTCAGATTGCCTAGTAGATTTATTGATAAACTTTAAAGAGCCAGGATTATTATCCTCTCTGAGATCTTTTACTAGATGTTTGTAGGTATTGGGGTATTTTACAGAGATTGTATTAAGATTTATTTCCCATCCAATTATCTGAAGACGTTACAGGAAAAAAAGGTAGGAGTAAATAGCAAGTGCAAAGGTAGGTACTCTTACTGCAGAAAGGGCTCTTATGCATAACGTATACAGGAGATACGTTATGGTAGAGTGCTCACATCTTTGTCATTATATTAAACGCCTCTTTAGGGACCACTATGAGGGTCCGAACAAAGTGTGACAGACAGATGAAGGTTAGTACGAAAGAACGATTGTTCGAAAAAGTTGCGGCAAATCGCAAAACTCATTTAAAGTTAAGACTTCGTAAACAATTTACGAGTGCACGAAAGCAATATACACGCATCAGCTTAAAGCTATATATCTGAGTCAAACTTATCGATATTGAAAGAGACTGTTCTTTTTTTTTCTACTGCCTTTCACAAGGTGGTCTGCCTAGTTCCGGCGTAAATTGTCCTACTGTTGCGTTAAGGCTTTCCTTTAGCCTACCACTTTTCTCCATCATATAATAGATACCAACCACATACCAACGAAGTCGTGAACGTTAACTGAACATACCTTATCGAAGGAATCGAGTCTTCTAACTGCTATCTGCCCAAGCCGGTGATGAAGACAATCACGTCATCCTAAAAGTGCATTTCGGCCGCCAGCCTTTCGGCTTTGTCAACTTTTCGCCTTTTTAGGGTTCCGTAGTCGACAAGGAACCTGTATAGTTTCGCCATGTCCGTCCGTCTATCTGTCTGTCTGTCCGCGGCCTAGCTCAAAGACGATTAGTACTAGAAAGATAAAATTTGGCATAATCAATTAATCACGCCGACGGAACGGTAGAATAAAACGTTAAAACAATTTTTTTTAGGGTACCTCCCCTACACCTAAAGGGATGCATTTTTTTTCTCGCCTAAACCATAATGTAGGGTATTGTTAGATTGAGCCTTTAAAAATATTGTGAGTGTAGGTAAACCATTTTTCGATTAAGGGTTCCGTTTGCGAAATATTAAGCTTTAAAGTGCAATTTTTTGTTAGAGTAGGGCGTCCACCTCCTCTCCCGGCTAAACGGTTGATTGTAGAACCATAAAAAAATTCAGAGCAGTAGTACTATTCATATTTGCACCAACTACCCGTCTCCCTTTCTCCTTCGGAAACCTTTCTGTCACAAGGTTGTCTGGAAGAAATTGCTGTTAGCAATAAGGCCGCCCATTGTACTTTTTCATTGTAACTTTCATATTTTATGTCTCGCTTCTTGGGTGCAATAAAGAATATTCTTATCTTATCTTAACTTACATATAATGAACTTAAAAGGAAAACTATCACGGCTAAGTATATTTTACATGTTAACGAGTAATAAGCGGCCAACTTATAAAAGCAAAACCTCGTACAAATTCCACCAAAAATTACTTTGATATGAAGTTATTGGTTCTGTAAAGCAGGTCGAAAATCCCTGCTTCTAAGGAACCCTACAGTTGGCGTCGCGCGACACGCACTTGGCCGGGTTTTTTAATTCAGCCCATCTTTATGCTACTGCTAAATAAAGACTTCCTTTCATCCTTCCACTCATCGCTGTCTATTCCTGGCGCAGGCAATACTCACGTTATATCAGCTACCAACTTTGCTTCTGATTGGACGTAAGTGATCAATGTAGCCTAGTTGAACAAACCTGGTCGCCCATGCCAGTGATGATGGGCGTGTTCCAGTAGGCGGCCAGGCGCGCCACGGGCTCCAGCGCGAAGGCGCAGGCGGGCCCGATGAAGGCGATCACGTCATCCCGGAAATGCATGTCGGCCGCCAGCCCGGGGGCTTTGGCGCCGGAGCAGGTCGGGTAGCTGCAGAAAGATTGGCAAGAAAGATTTACATCTTTACGATGATATAAAAAAATAAAATTTTGAAAGGAGGTCAAGATAAGAACTGTTGGAGTCAAGACTTCCGGTTCGAATTTTCCCAAAGTTTTATTGACTGCTGACTGAGCAACTGACTGCTGTTAACATTAGTTATTAGTTATTATGATGAACAGGGGTAAGACATGGTCTGTGCACAGAGGTTTTACGTCGGTGGGTTTGTGTTGCATATAATTGGACCCACAATACGTAACTTGCGAGAAAAACGCTTTTTAGAGTTCCGTAGTCAACAAGGAAACTTATAGTTTCCCCATTTAGAGTTTTTGTTAGAATAGGTAGAGCAGCAAGAAAAAAAACCGGCCAAATGCGAGTCGGACTCGCGCACTGAGGCTTCCGTACTTGCGCTTGGCCGTTTTTAGGGTTCCGTACCCGAAGGGTGCCAAACGGGACCCTATTACTAAGACTTCTGTCTGTCTGTCTGTCCATCCGTCCGTCCGTCCGTCCGTCCGTCCGTCTGTCTGAAATTTTCACCGATGATGTATTTTTGTTGCCGCTATAACAAAAAATACTAAACGCAGAATAAAATAAATATTTAAGGAGACCTCCCATACAACAAACGTAATTTTTTTGCCGTTTTTTGCTCGATATTAATAACAGCAATAGGTAGACGCTTGAAATATTTACACGATATTTAGTTCTATATTCGCTTCAAAAATAAATAATTGAAATAAAATAAATATTTAAGTGGGCTCCCATACAACAAATGTGATTTCATGCCGTTTTTTCTCGATCTTTATGTCTAATGTTGTACGGAACCCTTCGTGCGCCAGTCCGATTTGCACTTGGCCGGTTTTTTTTTAATTTGATGTTAGAATATATAATAAGTCCCACAATCACGGAAAGTTTGGTGCCTGTATGTATTACCATTTATACGATAGAGCATAAACAAAATAAAGACATTTTTTTAAGATTTAATTACAAATGTTATTTTTCTGACTTTTCCTTGTACCTACTTGTAGTATAAGACGGTATTACTTTGCCAAATTTCATAGTTCTAGGTCACCGAGAAATACCCTTGATTCCCTTGAGAGTATCGAAATATACGTTTTTTGCATAAACAGCCTTCACTTTTTTTACGTTAACTTAGAAGTTTGATTTTTTCACAACTTTAAGACGTTGTAAACTTAAGTTTAAGGGTTTAATTTCAACTCGATATCTTTACGCGTTCCCGAGATAAAGGATCTTAACAGACAGACGGTCCGACGGACGGACAACAAAGTGATCCAGAGTGATATAAGGGTTCCGTTTTTCCTTTTGAGGTACGGAACCCTAAAAAGAGGGTTATTCGCAGATTTTTCTCGATATCCTCGATAAGGGACATGTATTACAGGAATTCAGTTTATTAGAGGGCTAACTTAAGCCTTTTTTTCCAAACATAAAATTAATCTTCATCTAGCCGTTATCGGTAAACCTACATAAGATAAGAATATTCTATATTGTACACCAGAAAACTGTGGCAGAAAGTAAAAAAAAACATTTTATTTTTTTAATTCAATGGAACACTGAAACTGCGTCTTAACGAACGTTACAAATTAAACTAGGTATCCATTTCAGAATCTAGATCATTTTAGAGAAAATATGGACAAAAACCGATTCCTTACCGATTACTTACCGACTTACCCATTCCTTAAAACATTCGATAAATGCCGATTAAAATAGTCTGTGGTAGAGATTTTACAAGGAAAACACGAAACCACAGATTTAATAAACTGCCTCTGAGTAGTGCTTTAGGGAAATTGAGTTTTTATAAATGAGGCCGTTTATCTTTTAAAATTTGCTACTTAATTAACAGAGCCAGCAGTTACAAAAGAAAAGGTACAATTGGCGGCCGTAGTGCGTAATTAATTATTAAGGTATTATTAATTCTTTATGGCACAAAGGAAGATCTACAAAGGGTGGACTTAATGAAGTTGTCTGATCAGACAACAAAAAAATATCAATTTTGTGCAAGTTCGTTCACGAACTACGCACAAAATTTATGAGAAAGGAATATGGGAAGCGAAATTATATATACAATTTCTTTTTTTTCCAATTTCAGCGCCTGGGCGCCAGCAGCCAGCAGGCAGATTACAAATTTTTACAAATTTACAAATTTCTTTATTTATCCACTTACATCTATCTTTACAGGCTGCGCCTATTACGACAGAGTAGTACCTACCTATATATATTCATAAACTCACGTTTGTACCCCGGAGGGAGACAGAGACCATAGTTAATTTTAATACTACTGGTTGGAGGTTGGTTGAATTTTAATACTACTGGTTGAAAGGCCAAATGGCTTAAGCAGTTCAAAACGCTGCTTTAACATGGTTTGAAAGAGATTCAAATTCAAAAGTGTTTTATTCAAAGTAGCCCAGAGACTGCGACTTAACGAACGTTACAAGTTAAACTAGGTGACCATTTCCAAATCTAGATCATTTTGGAGAAAAAATGGACAAAAACACGTGCTTTAAACCGTGTTTAAAGCGCGTGCTTTACAAATTGTCTTCTGAAAAAAAAACCTTCCATTGCGATTACTCAGAAGCTTTAGAAATTAAGAAGAAACTGAACAAAGAATAAAATTATTCACTTCATCTGAAAAAGCTCTGGCTTTTGACTTTAACGTTGAGAATATTTTATATTATAAAAGCTGGATTACTTAGAAATTCTGTCACGAAAGGAAAACATTTTGTTCTCACGTCTCAATGTAATTTTCGAGCAGCCCATTTTCAGGGTAACTCGATGAAAAAGCTTCGACACTTCACCTTCACTCAACATTATACCATTTTAATGCCTTACATTACATTATTCTCACTGCAAAAGTGAGTAGGCAAGTTTCTTACAAAATCTTACTATATTGGAACCTATTTTTCATATTTATATTTCATATCAAAAATTATATGTTTTGTGTAATAATCAAAACTAATCTGATATTAATAAAAAATAGAAGGCCTCTTAATTATTTCAAAATACTTTTAAGAATGTACTTACTGGCATCCATTGATTAGGTATTGTATACCTACAGGTACGTATAATACGTACCTGTAGGTATACAATACAATACAATATGAATGCTGTAGCAAGAGCATATTCAGGACACAAATCTTATTTTAACGATGTAAATAAATTCTGGTAATATACAAAAGAAGGAACAGGTTACCGTAAAATATAGAGACGGTGGGGAAACCGGCACTGTAGGACAGCAGCGTATTGTGGTGCCTAAGACTATTATGCTCTGAAACTCCGAATCTTTGTTGTGCTGTGTGTACTTGTGTGTGAGCGGTTATATTCCGAAGGTTATACCTACTCTATTACATACACAACAACGTGTGAACAAAGGTGAAACGTCCACAATCTGTTTATTAGATGTAGAACACAATTTCACGAAGATTGAAGTGAGTATAGGTAATAATAGTCCCATCCCAGCTATAAAAACTAAATAAATTTTAATATCTACAGTTACTCAGCATTATTACAAAACATACATAAATATATTATGCTGAGTCAGATGCCCTTTGTGGCAACTTTGACACACCACAGCTGCACTCTGACGCTCTGACTTTGTCTTGTATTATGTTGTATTTATGTGACTTGTTTTTCCTTTGTACTTGTTTATTTACTTGTTATGCCTTTTTTCTTGTGAGACATCAATAAATGTCTTTCTTCTTCTTCTAAAGTATTGTTTAAACACCAACAACGCAAACCCATAAAAATTGTATACTCTAAGCGCAAAACCTAAAAACCGTTCCTTCAGCATTACATGAAAGTTTAAAATGGTATTCAGTTTCTGTTTTAAATTTATAAATTTACGGTCTTATTTACAACCACACGATTCCTCAAAACACTCCTCAGAGGCAGTTTATTTAATCTGAGGTTGCGTATTATCCTTGTAAAATCTTCACCACAGAATATTTTTATTAGCGTTTATCTAGTGTTTTAAGGAATCGTGTTTTTATAAATAAGACCGTAAGACCTAGAATAAACTGAATAACGTTTTAACCACTGCACTAGTACAATTGCGGTAATACAAAAATAGTAGTTTTCACTTCTCATGCTCTAAAAGTTCGTCTTTATGTCGTGCGTAGGCGACATAAAGTCGCTTTTTATGCTCTAGAGCATAAAGTAAAATCTTCGTCGAAGACCAAGGCAATCGCTGCAACAGCCACACGAACATCTTTAACTTCATACAACAACCTCTTTATTTTATTTCGTTTCGTTCGTATTCTAAGACCAAGGCAAAGATACCAACAGCCAAAGTACACAATAAAACTTCATGAAATAAACTTATAATTTGTATTTCGTCTCATTTATTATTTTACTATATTTACATGTTGCTGTTTCATTTCCTCGCAATCGAAGTGAAAAGTAGAGTGTACAACTCGTCCATAAAACCCATTTTACACTCGACTTTATATCTATCCTCGCTCGCAAGCTCGCTCGGATGGATAAACGTCTCGAGTAAAATGGTGCGTTTTATGCACTTGTTGTACAATCTACTATTATGCAACTGTCATATAATGAAGGGTATTAAAACACGAGTGTGAGTTTATGAAACGAGCGCAGCGAGTTTCATAATAGTAACGAGTGTTTTAATACCCGTGTTATATGCAGTTGCATACACTACTTTATCTTCACTAATGCAATTAATAATTACGTGTATAATCACAGCGATTTTGCCGCCATTAAAATTTAACCAATGAGAGCGCAGCTTCAATAAAACGCGACCAACCTGATTGGCCCTGCAATCTAGTTGGTCGCGTTTTATCGATGTTATAATGAGATTTTTCACACCTCCTGCTCGACAATGCCTTATTACGTACCGTCAAATATCATCGTAAAGCATGGCCTTGTCTCTCGAGGGCAATAATAATATAATGAAGAATTTCCCTAGGGAATAAAGTGATTTGAATTTAGAATGTCAAAATTCGCATGAAAACTATGGAGAAGCCCCGCATTGCAATTCGAAATTCGAATTGTTGTTCGAAACTCACCTCTTTTTTTTCTTTTTTTTCTGAAATACTGTGTCCTGTGACCGCGCGAAACACCAACAAAAAAAGAAAAAAAGGCGCGAATTGCAAATACGAATTTAAAAGTTATATTCAATTTAAGTTGCTAAGCCGTAAAAGAGTGTGGACTTTATATTTAATTTCAGGTTTTAATACATATTTTCAACTTATGCAGCCCTGTCTTTTTATTGTCTCCCAGATGGTGTGAAAAGTAGAGTATTCACCTCTGGAATAAAACATGTCTTAGTCTCGGGCGGTATGAACCCCTCGCTTCACTCAGGACTCTACATAACTCCCTCGCTTCGCTCAGGAGTTAAAATGTAACTCCCTCGCTGCGCTCGCGAGTTAACTCGGAGTCCTTCGCTCCGCTCAGGGTTCAATATGCCGCCCATGACATAATACATGGTTTTATTCCCTTAGTACATAATCTACTATTACGATATCGATGTGAATATTATACCATCATGTGAAATTGCTTAAATTGAGTGTTTTGTTGTCTGCGCTATAACAGTAGTAATTATAAGTCAAGTATTGAAAACATAAGTAGAATTTTACAACATTAGTGTAGATAAAAGATATTATAATAGCACGCCGTAAATAATATCGCTGGGTAAGGTTATAAATAAAATTCTGTTCGCGTCAACTTTCAATATTGTATGAAAATTTAAAAACAAAAATGAGATTTATATATTGGCTTTGCGGGTGCGACATACAAAAACAATAAAACAAATAAATAAATACCAAACTGTAAGGCAAAACCCTTTTCCCAAAGAGAGAGGTAGGCAGTATTAGGCTCAACCACTATGCGTGCTCATGGCGGATAGGTTTATAAATATACAAAAAAACAAAAGTATGCTCATCTTTACAGGTTAATTGTTTGGAAGTACGGGCATACCTTCCTTGAACTTTCTGCAGCTCTACACCATGATGGGCCAAAAACTTCTCGTTCACGTTATCTATAGCCAGGTCGACAGCGGGTCCGCAACGCTCCAAGTCAAATGGCGAATCCAGCCGCGACGCCATCAAGACACCGACCTTGTAAACTGTTTGAGATGTTACGACAGATGTCGATACCCCCACGAGAAAGAGGACGAACAGATGCATGGCGAGCAAAATATTGCGCATGAATAAATTCAACAAAGTTATTTCTTAAAACTTAGTTCAGATTCAGCATCGTAATTAAAAAGTTTTCGCAACTTGCGAACTCCCTGCGCATTCGTCTAACAAACTTGGCGGGAAGAATTTTTAATTTCATTTCATGCCATAACTTCGAGAACAAAAAAAAAACGAAAAAAAGCGCGCGAAAGTTTCAGGAAAATCCGTGAAAATGGCGGCCGCGTCTTCCGTTTTGGCGCACAAACGAGCGACTGCTGCTGGCTGGCTGGAGGGCGGGCCAGTGTTGCCAGATCCTGGTCATTACTTAAAAAAACAGTACCCAAATACCGCTGGCGCTTAACAACACATGTAGCCCAAAATCGCATCAATGTGATAATTTTTAAACGGATTGCAGCTTCCAATCTTGTAAGTATTCGTAGGTAGTTGTTTTGTAACAGTATGTAACTGCAAGCCTTAGGGCAGCAGTGGCTGCTTCCTGCTGGACATGTAGGTGTAGGGGTTTGAGGTTTAGCAAGGCTACCAGGGCAGTGGTCGGTGTTGTTCTCATGCATCTTGTTACCGCAAGACATGCTGGCCGCTGTAGCTTCTGTAGTTCCAGTATGTACTGCTGTTTTTTTTGTTTTGTGCTGGTCCACTATACAACGGCGCCATATGTTGTAGCGGGTCTTAATACTGACATGTACAGCCACATCATGGGCGATGGCCCCGGCATTGCCAGAACGTGATTTGGTCTTTTTTTATGGTATTCTGTGGGTGTACGCTCCAGTTTAGCTTGCTGTCCAACGTCACCCCGAGGTATATCACTGTCGGTAATAGTGTTAGCGTAGTCCCGAAGAACTTAGGGAGGTTTGTTGTCTTTGGGTTCCGCTTGTTTGTAAATAATCTTGGATAGATTTGCTGATAGTTGGTGGGTGTGGCACCAGCGCTCTACCATGCCAAAGCCCGTTCTCATCAGGCTATAGAGAATATCCTCTGATTTACCTGTCGTCAGGATTGATTGTTATGTCATCAGCATAGAATATTGTCCAAAAACCATTTTCGTTCAGGCGTCTGATTAGTCCATCAACTACTAGGTTCCATAGTGGACTTGCGGGCAATCCTTAGCCACTAGTGCTCTTGTAGTATTGTTTATTTTTAGTGTTTATGGCTCTTTGACGCAGGAGGTTATCTATCCCTCCTGTAATGGTGTGCTGTACTCCTCGTTCCATCAGCGCTTGATTGATACTTTTGAAGGTTGTTTTATCGAAAACACCTTCTATGTCAATGGAGGCTCCTAGGACCAGTTTCTCTGATAGACCCTTTTCTATGGTTCTAACCACAGTGTGGAGGGCCGAATCTGTTTATCTGCCGTTTTTGTAGGCATGTTGTTGGGTAAAGGTTTTATTTTGAAGGCTCCTTCTTTAATATGGCAATCCGTAAGCCTTCCAGTGTCTTCAGTAGGAAAGACGTGAGACTGATAGACCTGTACGACTTCGCTTGTGGGTAGTCACCTTATCTCGCCTTTGGTAAAAATATTAATTTGACTTCCCGCCATGCGTATGATATGTGACGCGCTCGATGAAGTGGACGTGCCCCCGGGCTGGCAACACTGGCGAGCGGTAAAGGCGGGATAGTGGACCGGCGTCAAACAGGGGGTGACGCAACAGGTCCGCACGCTTCCCGCCATCTATTCCCCACCATTAACCCTTGATGAGACAATAGTGCCGCTGAATAAATACGGAATACTTGTACATTGTACAGCTTAGTTCGCCACAAACACATAAGACGGCTTTATCTGGATTCCAAGGGCAATCCATAGTTCAAATATTTAACATTGTGTGGCATAACAGAGGGATAGGTAGATTTGGCATTGCCCTAAAAAAAATTAGTTCGGTTTCTATTTTTTTTTTTTCCAGAAAATTTGTAATTTTGAGAGCCTTCGCTGAATATGTCGAGATATTGGCTGCTTTAATTCAGTTTTAAAGCAAAAAATAAGAACCACAGTCTACGAAACCGGAAGTACGTAGGTACGTCATGCACGCAAGCACGTCATCAACTGAGATCCTACGAGCTGTCAGTTTCTAGTTGGGAATTTGGGATCACTAGAAACAGACAGCTCATAGGTGTTGCCAGACGGGGAGTTTTCCCTCCAAATTCGGAGGTTTTTTTTTTTTGCTTAGGGGAGAATTTTGGAGGGAGAAGTTCTTTGGAGGGAATTCTGGGAGGGAAAAAATGGAGTTCGGGTTTTTTTGGAGGTTAATATTTTATCTCCGAATTAAAGCTGGGTTTTGACGGTCTTAGTACGCTCGGACCGTGTGCGTACAGTCTTAGTTGATTATGACTACGGTCAGTGCGCTCGGACCGAGTGCGTCGTCATAATCAACTAAAACTGTACGCACACGGTCCGAGCGTACTAAGACCGTCAAAACCCGGCTTAAGGAACCACACTATTGAACGATAACATTTTTACAAATAATCTCATACGGGCTCTTCATAGAAATTTAATGGTTAAGTACCCCATTACACATATTGGTGTTAAAAGCATTCATTCACACAAATTCGCTTTTCGCTGATTTTGAAAATGGCAGCGACATAATCGGATTTTGTCGCTGCCATTTTCCAGTGCAGTTTTTGAGAGCCTTTTGTCAAGTAAATATAATTAAACATAAATTACACAATGTTGTCAAAAGAAATTGTAGAGGCAATTCTTAGAATTCGTTACTCAATGCCTAAAGGATGCATGTATTTAGTTCCGTCTCTACAAAATATTACCTTGTGGCTTAACTCGGAAAAAAATACGGGATTGAAAGCGACATTCTCGAAGATGTTTCTAAGGCCGAAATATATCTTTTTAGGGTTTCATACCCCAAGGGTGCCAAACAGGACCCTATTACTATTCACTGTCCGTCTGTCCGTCTGGCTGTCTGTCACCAAGCTGTATCTCATGAACCGTGATAGCTAGGCAGTTGACATTTTCACAGATGATGTATTTCTGTTCCCGCTACAACAACAAATACTAAAAATATAATAAAATAAATATTTAAGGGGGCTTCCATACAACAAACGTGATTTTTTACCGTTTTTTCTCGATCTTTGTGTCTAATGTTGTAAGTATAGATAATGGTACGGCACCCTCACACTTGGCCGGTTTTCTGTTTAGTCGCCGCGCGGGAACGCAGTGGGCATGCCCTTGTGTACGCCTGCCTTTGTATGAAGGTAAGGTATCTACTTGTGTTAATTGCTTGTGAACGCCTCACTAGGTAAAATTTAGTTGCTCACTAAATCACCACATAACCGAACCGCCGAGCTCGTACGCAGGGGCTAATAAATGTTGATAAAGATAAGACAGATCTATTTGTGAAGCGAAAAAGTTTGTCAGAATCGTGGCAAGGGGCAAATCTTGGTCTTTGTTTACCCCTCCGGAATGTAGGCGTGAATTTATATCTAATATATAAAAATATCGTGTCACAGTGTTTGTTATCGAACTCCGTCGAAACTGCACCGATTTATATGAAATTTTTGTGTATACATATATTTGGTAGGTCTGAGATGGGTCGTTAATTACCTAATATGGCAAAACAACGTTTGCCGGGTCAACTAGTATAATACCATTTTCAGATTGTTCCTTGTAATTCTATGTAGGTCTGCCCAATAAACATTTTTGATTTGATTTCATGCATGTACTCAATCACTTCATACTAGTAAACCAGCTATTGCTAGGCAATAACTTATTTAATCTGTGCTAGGGTGTTATGCTACCCGCGACCCGTTTTATAGTAAATATATTACGTCGCCAGAGTGCCCTTTGTGAACTTACGGTCAGACAGATGGCACAAATACCAGCTTAAAACACTCTGATTACAGAATTCTAAATAAGACAAGAATATTCTTTATTGTACAGTAGACCACATGACATAAAAGTTACGTTAATTTCTGATTACGTTTCGCACGGAACCATCGATGCGCGAGCCCAACTCGCACTTGGCCGTTTTCTTCTACTCTCACCTCTTCCTGACCCGGTACTATCGACTCAAATAAAACCTGTATAAATAGTTGCAAATTGTGTTTGCAACAGCTTATTACCCACTGGGGTTGAAACTAAAAAGGGGATGAGGATTTCAATGGGAATTTCCTCATTGCTGTTTAGTACACCAATTAAACGATTGGCTAATGGATTTACGCGACACAAGCTTTTGCACCGCGCGAATAAACGTAACGGAAATAGCCACTCTGCCAGTGAGTAGGTATTCTTTCCAGTTCCTTCATATTTAATTAGAAAAGGTTGGGGTCCTAGAGACGTTTTTCGGAAAGGTGGGATTGAAAGTAAATCCTTGATATGATACTCAATGTTCATATTGTCTTGATAAGATACTCAATGTTCATACTGTCTTGATAAGATACTCAATGTTCATATTGTCTTGGTAAGATACTCAATGTTCATATTGTCTTGATAAGATACTCAATGTTCATATTGTCTTGATATGATACTCAATGTTCATATTGTCTTGATAAGATACTCAATGTTCATATTGTCTTGATATGATACTCAATGTTCATATTATTGTCTTGATAAGATAGGTACTCAATGTTCATATTGTCTTAATATGATACTCAATGTTCATATTGTCTTGATAAGATACTCAACGTTCATATTGAGTTCGGGTGGGGTATTGGGAAATTAAGTTTATTAGGCTTTGAACGTAGATTTCTGTTAGAACATCAATCAGAAACTTAATCTCTTGCCCTCAATTACTATTTAGTTACACTTGCTACTTACGCGGGTAAATTACCCAGTTTAGGTACTTATACTCACAGTTTCAATCGTTTCAACCCTTTATGAGACCATTGAATTTTAAAATTTAATGATGATATATGATGATATCCTGAGGATGCCTCGTGTTAGAGGCGAAACGCGTCGCAACGCATTTTTAGGGTTCCGTACCTCAAAAGGAAAAAACGGAACCCTTATAGGATCACTTTGTTGTCCGTCTGTCCGTCCGTCCGTCCGTCTGTCAAGACCCTTTTTCTCAGGAACGCGTGGAGGTATGAAGCTGAAAATTATATTAATTACTCAGGTCTACTGTCCCTTGAAGCTGTGAAAAAATCAAACTTCTAAGCCAACGCAATCAAAAGATACAGCCGTTTATGCCGCAAATTTTCGACACTTGCAAGGGAATCAAAACCTACAGGGTGCTTCCCGTGAACTCAGAATCTTGAAATTTGGTACGAAGCAACGTCTTATAGCATAGATAAAGGAAAAATTACGAAAACCATAAATTTTTAGTTACATCACATAATATATTTTTTTTTTATAATTTTAAACTTACTACCTATTTCCTCATAAACGCGTAGAGGTATTAAATTGAAATTCATACCAAATACTCAGGTCTATAATACCTTTAAGCTGTAACAAAATCTAACTTCTATGTCAACGCAATCAAAAGAAACAGCAATTTAAGCTGCATATTTTGAAACTCGCAAGTACTCGCAAGGGAATCAAAACCTAAAGGGTACTTCCAGTCGACCTAGAATCTTGAAATTTGGCATGAAGCAACGTTTTATAGCACACATAAAGGAAAAATTCCGAAAACCTTAAATTTTTAGTTACATTACAAAATATATATTTTTTAATAAATATAAACTTATTACTTTTTTCCTCATGAACGCGTAGAGCTATCAAGTTGAAATTCATATCAAATACTTAGATCTAATTGCCTTTAACCCGTGAAAAAATGTTGTTGACATTGCAGGTTTGTACGGAACCCTCGGTGCGCGAGTCCGACTCGCACTTGGCCGGTTTTTTCACACAATTATTGTTGTCGGTGGTGGTGTGTTTGTTTCTTGCTTCTGCTTGAAAAAGTGGGAGGGAGGGCGGTGCATTAACTAACCGCATGGTGCTTATGGGATGTTGGCGGAATTTAGCAAAGTAATTTTCACATTTTAATGTTATTTAATGTTGAGACCTTTAATAAAAACACTCCATGGACGCTACTACGTAAGTCCTCCTCTGTATGGAGTCGTCCGATTTAAAGCCGGGTTTTGACGGTCTTAGTACGCTCGGACCGTGTGCGTACAGTTTTAGTTGATTATGACGACGCATTCGGTCCGAGGTTGGTCCGGGTCCGAGCGCACTGACCGTCGTCATAATAAACTAAAACTGTACGCACACGGTCCGAGCGTACTAAGACCGTCAAAACCCGGCTTTAAAGCCGGTCGAGCGGCCGATTATGACGACGGTCAGTGCGAACGGACCGAGTGCGTCGTGTTAATCAACTAAAACTGTGCGCACACGGTCCGAGCGTACTAAGACCGTCAAAACCCTGCTTAGCCTACTCCGAACTGTCAAATACAGTGCGCAGCACGGTGCCGTAAATGGTGCGCAGTGACACCAAGAACGACAGTCGATGTTTCGCGGTCGGTCGGTGTGTACGTACCTACGTACTAAGACGACGATTGAAAAGAAACGTCGACTGTCATGGTAATCTTGTTGGCATGGCGCACCGGTTACGGCACTGCACGGCGCCGTACCGTGATGGTAGGGTCAAGCCTTTTATAGGTTTCTTTAGGCATTTGATATCTCCGGGATCTTTTGTTTCATAAAACTACAATCATGGTTTACTATGGCAATTCGATGTACATTGCAAAGTCGATTAACACACAGATTAACAAGTAGGAAGACTGCTACGCAATGTACATCGAATTGTCATAATAAACTATGAATTGTGGTCTTTTGAAACGCGGCCCTGTTGTCGACAAGGGTAAAGTACTTATGTGTAGGTTGGGTAAGTGTTGGGTATAGCCCACATCACCCCGTATTACACTTGATGTAGGATCCTAAATTATATCCATAGTCGGTTTTACGCATATCTCCAATGACCAAAGTGCTTTGATAGAGTAATGTAGGCCTCAGGTATTAAATTACACTTTCACGTAATCACATTCCCAAACGAATAGACGCCCCAGGGTTTCAACAACTCACAACCCAAACAAGTCAACCTCGACCCAGTCTCTAGTCTAGTACCTACCTACATCTACCAACTATTAATCAATTGTTAACAGCGGTCATTGGGCCAAAGTGCATGCGAGTGCGTGTCGGACTCGCGCACGAAGGGTTCCGTACCATTACCTATACAACATTAGACACAAAGATCAAGAAAAAACGGCAAAAAATCACGTTTGTTGTGTGGGAGCCCCCCTTAAATATTTAATTTGTTGTTATAGCGGCAACAGAAATACATCATCTGTGAAAAATTCAACTGCCTAGCAATCACGGTTCATGAGATACAGCCTTGTGACAGACAGACAGACCCGTCTGCGAAGACCGACAGACAGGCAGACGGACAGTGAAGTCTTAGCAATAGGGTCCCGTTTGGCACCCTCGGCTATGGAACCCTAAAAACAACCTACATCTGATAACAGTAACCAGTAACTTAACAGATCGTTAGAGTACGAGAAACCGGAGGTAATACCATTCAAGCGTAAATGTCCACCCCGCACATAAAAGCCCAAATAACTCGAAAGTTGTGGGCGAAATCCTTTTTTACGACTTGTGCGAGTGGTCATATAATACTGCGAGACGCCGTTGCTGCCATTAGTAGAATAACTTCGATGCAGCGCCTTTATCCTAGAAACTGCCTAAACTTCGTTCGAAGTTCGCAACTCACACGGTGATGTTTAAAATAAATACATAATAAACATTTTCAAAACACACGGCGCGGTGGTAGCCTAGTGGGTAACGGCGGTGGTAGCCTAGTGGGTAGAACCTCGGACTCGGAAGTGGGAGACCCAGGTTCGATCCCCGGTGCGGGAATGTACCTATGACTTCGTTTTCTAAGTTAAGTACATTTGTGAAGTTATAGTAGCAATACCACTCGCTAACGGTGAAGGAAAACATCGTGATAAACCTGAGTGTCTGAGCTATTCACATACCTCAGCGCTTGAAATCGCCAATCCGCGGTGGGCACGCGTGGTGATTAAGCCCTCCCTGAGCCAAGGCCTGTGCCCTACAGTGGGACGTATATAGGCTGCTTATGTTATGTTACTAGCTTTTGCTCAAGACTCCTTTCGCGTAAAATGATGACATTTCACACTTCATACCTAACCACCCCTTTCGAAGCGGAACTTCAAAAATTTGTAATTTCCCTTAAATTACCTTTTGGTTTTAAAAAACCTATTTTTAAACCAAACACCTATTACCTTTTGGTTACTCAAGGGAAAGTCCAAATTTTCGTACCCTTAGAAAGGTAGTACCGACCATCGCCTACCTAAACCTACTAGGTACTCAATATTTCCTACCCTTAGGTACCTATCCTGGTCTTAGTGTTCTCTATCTCTACTCTACAGACTCAATGTATACCTATTTCCTTTCAAATTGGTTTGGTATGTGCATTACTACGAATAAAAAACCTTAGAAATATTGCGTCAAAACAGCACCAGTCCTGGCGATTAGTCTTTACCAATGAAATGAGGGCAAGATGTTCGCAGTAAAACTGCGATTGGTTCATGCGGTGTTCTATGCACATTTTTTGTCCGAGAGTTCCGTGTATAAATGACGTAATCGTTGAACTGTGGCCTTGCTATGCGCACAAAATTCTTTCGGAATTCTAACGTTTGCGATAGCAATTGACTGTTGACCATTTCAACAGTTAGACGATTGAAATCCTTCAGGTTTTTGTGCGGATAATATAGGAGCAAACTGCAGAATAAAGACCCACTGCGATGGGCGGCAGTGGAGTGCGGCGCCCATTCCCCCGGTGGGTGGCTGTCACAGTAGTCGACAGTTAAGCCGTTAAATCTTATCTACTTTATGATCTGTAAATTGCACAGTACAGCGGATTCTTGACGCAGTGGCCCGTGAAGTGTATGTGAGTTTATGTGAACTAGGAAATAGCCAGCTTTGTTTGCGATGTATTTGTGGAATTATATAGTTTCGTATTATATTGAAGGAAGAAATAGGTAAAGTGACCACAAAGTCACGTCTGGTGCAAGATTGTGGGACGTATTTTTAGATGGGTTGGGATTGCCTAACACCCGTAGGTACCCTCTTCTCAGCTTAGTTGGCCTAATTCGTAGGAAAATCAACGTCTTCGTTTCCTACAATCGATCCGTTGATAGCGATAAATAATATTTAACATGAATTGCGGGGAAGGACTGAAAATTCTTAAATGTCAATATGTTAATCTATCCATGAATGGTTTACTTATATAAAATTACCAAGACTTTGTAATTGGCATATCGTTGGAAAAGGCAATGTATCCTCTTTTAACTAACACTCGTACCTGAAGTCTGCTAACTACAGTAGAGTTTATAGATAAACCGTTTCATTCATAAAAAGTTGGTCCCACCAGAACACTATATACGTTTACGATAGGAGTTTCTGTTAAACCGGCTTTGACTCCGTCTTAAGAGTGTTTTTGTGGAATCGACTTTTTATAAATAAGACCAAACGTCTAACAGCTTACCTACGTATACTGATCCAGAAACTGGATAAAAGTATACAATTAAAACTACCAATTTTATTGCAAAGTTGATTGAAACTGAACTAGTTGAATGTACGCGTGCATCTTAAGGGCGTCCACGAGTTTCACTTGCGCTACCAATGAAAAGCCATAAACGTAACATAACATAAACTCACGCCTCTCCATGGTCTGCGCCACGATTGTGACTGATCTCTTTCGCTTCATCAGATCGTCTTTGCAAAGTGTCTTATTATTAACGATTGTAAATAAACGACCTATAAAAGAATATATGTTTCTTTCATTGGTGGCGCTCGTGAACCTCATTGCGCCCCACCGAGGTAAAATCATATCTTTTTTACACAACGAATTTAGATGTTAATAGTGATTTTTAGGACCCTGTACAGACGCTTCTTGCAAATACGATCTGTAAAAGAAGGTAGGTATGTTGTTTTTTCATTGGTGGCCCTAGTTAGCCCACTGGATCACCTTAATGTGCACGCGTACGCTCTACTAAGTTCAGTTATGGACAACTTTGCAATAAATTAAAGTTTTAATTGTATGCGTTGATCCTGTTTCACTTTAAGTGGCTCCTCATGGAGCCACCATTCTTTGGCAAGAAATTAGAGATTAATAATTGAAAAAACAGACAATGGGAATTATTTTTCAGTGGCTTTGATAGGGATACCGCCGTTTAGCCAAAGTATTTTTCGCCAAATTTTACTTCCCAATAAACTTATGGCATCAGTTTCATTTCCCAAATGAAACTTTAGCAAGTTTTCATTTCGCAATTTATTCATTTGGTCAAATTATCATTTCGCATAATTTTACTGCGTCAAGTTTTATTAAGACAAACGTTTATTATGCTAACGTTTTATTTTGGCAAGTGTTATATAGCAAATAATTGTTTGATTAAATTTATATTTCGCATTTTGTTTGTTAGGTCAGTACACATAAGCAAAAATAGGTTCGAAGTTCCAGGATGGAGCGGAGCGCAGCGACGCTCCATTCTGAAACTTCGGGTGTTAGTTCTTTTTTTTTATATAAAAGCGAAAAAAAATATTTCACTAAAAAACTTAGTTTTGTGTCAAACTTAAACAAGGTTGGTGCATGGAAAAGTCATAGGTACCCTACATTATGATATGGCAAAACGTGGGATACCGCCGTTTTTGCCAAACGATACTTTTGACTGAATAATGCTTGGTAAAATGAATTTTGACCAAGTATTTATTTGGTAAACAATAACTTGCCATAATAACTTTTGCTAACTGTTTATTTGCTTTAAGTTGTTTTGAGAAATGTTTTTTTGCCAAGTGATAATTTGCGGAAAATAGTTTGGGAAGTAATACTTTGGGAAACGATTTTTGGCAATACATTAGTAAACCGCTTTGATAATATACTTGTAAAGGTTTAAGAATTTTTATTAAAATCCAGATTGTTCAAAACGTGACATTTATTCAACAGAACCTCTAAAATACTGCTTACATTTTTTCGCATAATTAATTATTGTATCCCTACGACTGGAAAACTATTTGGTGTTTTAAATTAATCTACGCACAGTAAAGTTCGTACAGCGTTACATTTTATTCGGCAGTGATTTAGTAATAAATAATTTATTTATCAACAATAAATAACCCGTGAAAAGTAGAACATATGACATTCAACAATATTAAAATCGTGCCATAGCGTCAGAATTCTATACAAACGTTGATTACAATTTCTTGAAAAGAAACTTTGTAAAATATTACATACGGGTTTCAAATTATTATAGCGTTAAAAAAATACTTACCTAATCAGATAAATATTGGAGAATTTATTTTTTACGTCAATAAACTGTAAGTCGCGAAAAGCGCGCTTTATATCTGTTTTAAACTAGATGACCCAATGAACTTCCAATTGGAATTGCTACTATAACTTCACAAAAAGTTTGCTACAACTTTTACTGGATTAACTGCCGTGAAGATGTGGAAGACTGGTGCAGGAAATGTACCAGCTACTCATTCGTCAAAGGGTCCCATACACGTAGTAGAGGTGCGCTGAAACTTTATAACGTGGGGGCATCTTTCAAAAGAATCGCTTTGGAGGTCGCAGGGCCTTTTCCAGCCACCGACCGTGGAAACAAGTACATCCTTGTAGTCATGGACTATTTCACCAAATGGCCTGAAGTATTTGCCATTCCAAATCAAGAAGCAATCACGTGAAGTTGTAGTAGCAAACTTCACAATGTGAAGTTATAGTAGCAAACTTCATAAATGTGAAGTTAAGGAAACAAAGTCATAGGTACATGCCCGCACTGGGAATCGAACCTTGTTCTCGCGCTTCCGAGTCCAATGTTTTACCCACTAGGCTACCGACGCTCCTAAGAAGAATAAATATATAAGTATTAGTAAGAAGAAGATTACTAATGTTTGATAGGTAGTGCTCAGTTAAAATATTGTAACGCTTTGGTGTACCTAATTACTGTAATGTTGCAATATTTATGTAAATAAAAATAAATAAATAAATTATAGTATATAACAAAGTTTCTTTCCAATCGAGATAGTATTTTCAAAATCCGAAATACGTATTTTGGAAATATAAGCCATGCTACATTCGTATGGAATTTTGATGCTACAAGCAAGGCGCTCTTAAATGTGATAAAAAGAAAGTTTTTTTTTTTCTCACTAGATTTTGACTGAACTAGTTTCACGATAAAAATAATTAATCACAATAAATAAGATACAGTACATATACCCAGACTGTAAAACTGTCAAATGATTAATGTTTTTATAGGACCTAAATAAGACCCTGTGGTTGTATTATTTAAAAAATAATAATAATATAAACTCTGGTTATACTTAAGTGGATATTCTAAGTACCTAACTCACTACTCTATGGAATCATTTTAATAAACAAAAAACTAAGTGTCTGTTAAATAAGCTACTGTGATTTGACACAGGACAAATTGCTATATTGGTGGCGTTTCTTTATGGCAACTGAATAAAATGGGCTTATCATATCTAAACAGGGTGGTAAAACACTGACGCCATACCAAAAGCTACGCATGCTGGACATCAAAATAAACCACTTCATCGGTAAACTTTTTCTGGGAAAAAAAAAGTTTTTCGGGTTGTTAAAATATCAAAAAATGTTTAGCACGCAATGGACGATTTACTTTCAACGTTTTAGGGCACGGAGCATAAGATCCCTATGTTTTGAATAGATTGCGCGTTGATATTCAAAAATTGTTCCAAATCCGTGGCTTTCGAGAAAGACGTTAGTTTATTAATACCCTGTTTAAATAAATAGCTTGTAATCCTACAAGTCTAAAACAGTATTACTCATCTACTTTTTAACACACTTCGGATATTTATAGCGACACAATACATTCCTATTACAAGTAGGTACAAATCTGGGGTTTTATAAAACAAACAATGTATTTCGTCATTTGAACTTTGTCATCTAAGGCGACCATAACAATGTCTACACCACTTTTTAGCTCACCATAACTTTTCGATAAACTATGTGTGTGATTTTTATTATTTTGATAGGGCCCCGGCAAATGCCAAATTTTAAATGACAACCATACATGTTGCATCTAAAATTCTCTATCCTCCAAACTCTACCCTACGGGCAATACGTAATTATTGATCTTCTAAACAACTACCGGCACTACATCACTTAGCTCTACTAAAGGTAAACTATGAAGATTGGTTCCATAAAACACAAGACAACAATACATACAAGCTTCTAGACCGCTTGATGAACAGAATAAACAGCTTTTAGAACAGTTCCTGACACATTATGGCTGATGTTACGTCCGGCATACTGACTCGCTCGCTCGCAAAAAGTATACTTTTGCTAAATGCGGTCTTGTTTTTATTTAATTCTTTATTGCACTAATTACATTGTAAATGTACAAGGGCGTGCTTAATGCAAGAAGCATTCTCTTCCAGCAAACCATTGGTTTTGAAGAGACTGGCGACGGGTAGTGCAAGAAAAAGAGGTCTTAGGGTTTGATATTTAATAATGAATAAATACTTCCACACAATACAGTCACTCAGCCTGGTCCCAAACTAGGATACCCTGCGCTATGGTAACCAGGCAAGGACGTTACAAACATTACGAACATTCAAGACATATTTTTCTTATACTGTGCCCAGTTTTTGATTGAGAAAATTTTATACTAAAATTAATAATTGTGGAAAAAAAATGAGCATACTTTTGACCAATGTGGTCCATATACAGAATTATTTGATAGTTTGTCATTTAGAACAACTCGGTTCTTCCGCTCTGTAGGGGCATTGGTGGCAATGAAGATATTCTTTGTCGCGGTATGGTGACGTTCATAATAGCGTTAACCATTAAAAATGCAAGCAAGATGGATGTCAGATGTAAAATCAGCCTTATCGGGTGTTTGAACTACCCATACTTACATAAGCGCGCTCGAAGAGAGCACGAAACTAATATATCTATGCACTAAACGAATCTTGTTCTGCTCATCCTTGATCATAAGTTTAATACTGAGTAGACAATATAAACATTAATTAATGACTAGAGTTAGAACCTACTAAATTAGTACCCGAGCGGCCCTCGTAATGCGAACATGCTTATGGAACTCAATAACAAAATGTCCTAAACGTAAACAGGCAATAAAGAAAATTCTTTATACTTAGAGCCTACGCACACGATGCGTTGCGGCGCCGCACCGCAACGAGTCCGGTGAGCGTGCGGCGCGGCGTCGGAGCGCACCGTGTGGTATACCATAGGGCCCGTACACAAAACTGCGATGCGATGTCGCATCGTAAAAATCTGCGAGCTCGCGCGACGCATCGCAAGAACTTGCGAATTGATTCGCATCGGCGTTCATAATAGTAAGAAACGGATGAACCCAAAAACCTTCTTTGTTACTTTTTCCTGTATCTTCTTAGCACCAACAGAAGTGAGCACTTCTGTTTATGATCCACGTCACAACCTAGTTTAGTTCAGTACGGTACGGTTGACGGTCGTCGAGGAAATGGTCACCCGAACCGTGGAAGGCAGATGCCTTGCCGCCTGAAGTCGCAGTTTTCTGCGTTGCGAATTCGCATCGCGCCGATTCGCAGTTTTGTGTACGGAGCCATTATTTATTTCTATGTAATACGCCGCTGCGATACCGTTCAGGCGCCGCGCCGTATTACATAGCGCCGCAACGCATCGTGTGCGACACTTACTTTCGACAAATGTTGTCTGTAAAATTAAATAAGTAATTCAAAAATGTACGTCACATTCAAATGTACGGGATCACTTCCTCAGCACAACGCTGAGTCAGCTGCCTTTTGTGGCAACTTAGATACACCACAGGCTACATCTATGGTCCTGTTTTATTTATTCGTTTTGTCTGTTGTGTATTTAGTTTTCTTTCTGTTGTTGTGCATTTTATGTTACTTATCTGCTTATTTTGTTTCTGTGATGTATCTTGTTGGTATAATAAATGTCTTTCTTCTTCTTCTTAATTTTATTTTAAAGTTCTTGTCAGACCACATTTGCCAAAAGCTCATTTTTACAATCATGAATAATACTTAAATACTCTTTTAAAAAGGACCGACTTTAAAAAAAAATCGCTCTAAAAAGAATAGTTCGGTGATTTTCTCGTGGATGTCATCAACCGATTTTGACCAAATTAATATGGGACCATCTTGGAGGTGCCCCCTTTCTAACAAGAAAAGAATGAATTAAATCAGACAACGTGGTAAGGAATTGCTGAACATTCATACAAATATATACAGACGAGATCCTCCTCCTTGTTCGAATTCGGTTAAAAAGGGATGCCAGAAGTGAAAGCATCCTTAAATAATACCATATTTTTATTACTTGAATCAAGTATTCTTGAATAATTTCGTTTCAGGTTTTCTTTCGTTTCAGCGGGTATATATTATATATTATTATTGTATATAGACTCAATTAGGATCTTGGTAATACGCTGGCTGAGGAACTGTACTCTGATTTGATGAACACAAATAAATCCGTGGCAGGCGGGAAGAAGTTGACAAGTCGACTTATAGTTAACACGTAGAACCTGATAAATCGAAATTGGTAGTTTTCGGGATTATATTATTTTTGTTCCACTAGCCCGTACTGAGGACTAGGTTTTTAAAATTTTCGGGAATTCACAATTCTGCTTCACCTTTTAAATAATTTAAAGGACGCCCTGAAAAGTTCACACTTTGACATAATATCAACTCATACCCGCCAGCCACGGATATAACAGCAGTTTTTGAGAATCTATACTAACCTGTAGTAAATTCTTATTTGCTAGCGTATAACTGGATATAATCAATGTATTTATTCATTCTGGGCTCACTCCCACACATTTGGAAGAGAAAACTTCCTTTTTAACACACCTTTACAACTGCAGAAGACATTGGTTATATGCAGTTCGGAAAAATAGGTTAAAAAACGTGTTATACGCCCTTCAGAGAAAGCTCAAGAATATCTTACTTTGATATAATTTTTGTTTTAATAATAGTTTACTTCATTATTACTAACTTTTGACACTGTTTTATTGCACCCCGAAAGAATGCTGCATGTTATATAATATTAATAGAGAAGAAATATCTTTCTAACGGTACTCTATGATATTCTGAAGTTAAAACTTTTTACTTTATTTTTTTGCAACTAAGGGGACGACTTATTTTATGCACATTACAAACATACGACATCACCACAAGATTTTTTTAAATAACATCTACTACACTAGTATTTGTGCGTCTCGACCTATTTACTTTATAATTACATTTATTTCTTTATATATTAACACACATCTCGAAATACTGTGGATATTACACCGATATAATAAAACTTTCACGTTATTTATTGCTGCTTCTGTCACACAGACTAAAATATGAGCTCGATACATCTCACTTTATTTATTTAAATTGTACTTTTAGGTTTGAAAGTATATGCTTGGACAGGTAACTTTGAAAACCAACCTTATACAATGCTTATACATAACTTTGGTTAGAGACGAACGGTCTTATTTATAAAGACACGATTCCTCTAAAACACTCCTCAGAGGCAGTTTAAATAATATTTCGCTTTACCACAGACTATTTAAACAACCTCTGAGAAGAGTTCTAAGGAATTGTATTTTTATAAGCAACACTGTAAAACTATAACAACACTGGGCTTACAACACCTATACATGTTTACATACAAATGGGGATCAACGGAATATATAACATTTAAATAAATAGGTATAACAATATAACGTTCTATAATCCATTTAAATGATCAATAAAATCTTACGACTACCGTCTAACATGTTAATGCTAAACAAACAATATAAACTAGATAATATCGAAACTATAGTTATTTATTTATTGCTCATTTGGGTTTCATATTGCGGAAGACTTGTGGTTTTAAGCCATTTTGTTGTTTCAAAAACCTTTAATTCTGCTGGATTTAATTTAAAACAAAGTGTAAAGTACCGTAAATTGTTGGTAGAACTAACATTATTCAGTTGTCAAAAGAACAACTACTTTATTTAAATATTCGTTAATTCTTTAGCAATAATTTCCTATTGGTATATAAGGGATACATCATTCACCGAAAAACCTAATACAGGTTCTAAACAACGAAATATAAAAGTTTAAAGTATCGAACCAAACATGGAACTTGAGGTAAGTGTAAAGAAATAAAAAATATATATTGTCTTAAATGTTAATTTTACCGCCCTGGCTTGGTCCTCTCAAGGAAAATATTGAAAATTTAAGGACAAAAAAGGTATCTCACTTCTGATTATTCTGTAGATACACATATAGGCCCGATGTAAGTGTTGAAACTAAAAACCAACCGACGGTTTTTTTTAATAAAATGTATTTCCCGTGCAATCAAAATGCAAACATAAGTGTGCGAATCATCGCAGATGGAAAACAAGGTTTTAAGGTATAACAGCGGAGAACAACATTTACAGCATTAAACGGAATAAAATCGACCTACGCCTATTTCTCTCGACATACAATGCGACCACGTTACGCAGAAATAATCCAACCCACAGTAACTTTCGAGAAAAACGATTTTTTATGTATAACATTGTTTCTTGTCCATATTTTTGTACAGACGTGTTTAACCCTCTGCAACTGACGTGACGTCTGACAGACACCTCTAAAACTATCCGACGCTGCCATGTCGCCATTAATAATTACTAATACTTTATTAATTTATTTGCTTTTTACTAAGTAAGTTACAGAGTGAGCCTTAAAATGACAGGTGCTATAAAAGCATGTTCTTTGATTTAAAAATTAGTGGCTTACTGAACGATATCACGCCATTATGCGTGATATCGGTCTGTCTCGCTCTGTACCTTCGTGCGCGAGAGCGCGCTCGCCGCCAGTGCCTTGACGACCGATCTAGCGTGCGCACGTGTGGAGAGAGACCACTTGGGTGCCCAGAAGACGTAAGGTCAGTAACAAGTGATGGATCTGGTAGCCGTGTGGTCAGTACAATCGTTATACTTTCATAGTCTAACATACTCCATGTCAGTAAAATAAATCTATCCACAATATTTTATTTTTGTCTCTATCACAATTCGTTAAGATTTCTAGACGTTATTCACAGTAAAATTATTATTCTAGATGGAGCAAAAGAGGAAAAGAAAGACCACTCAGCCGACAGCCATGAACGATTCCAAACTTGCAGAATGGTTGGAAAACGAAGAAGAAGAGGACTTAAGTAATTTTGAACGTTATTGAAGCTGAGAATTTACCTCGAGGATTACGAATGACCATTCGACGCGTTTTAGGGCGCGCTTTACCAGCTCCTCCACCTACTGATGAAGCAGGACCCTCATCAGCTCAAAAACTGTGCCGAGTTTGTCCAGCTAAGCTAAAGAGACAAACGAAATTCACTTGCTGTTCTTGCTCTAAGCCCATGTGTCTCTAATGTTCCGGGCACATTTGTATGGATTGCAAGGGTGACTTTTGAGACTGATTTTGAAAAAAGTGTCCTAGCGATATTTTTAGTTTTTATTTTCTTATAACATAAAAGGAGATAAAATCCCAATAAGTAGTCATGTTGCTAAATGTATACTCTTTAACAAAGTATACATACTTTTATATTTAAATGGATAGGTACCTACGTTAGAAATAAAAATGTTTATTCATTGATTTTTAAGTTAAAAGTTTGAAAAGGCACTGATTTTTGGCCTAAATTGTAATTTGAGATAAGATACCTCTTCCTAGAACTAAGTTACGCTGGGTTGTAGTGGTCTAAATAATTTATGTTAATAAAGCACTTTAAAAACAAAACAAACAAAAAACAAAATCCCAATCCAACGAGACTTGAGACAAGGAGACCCTCTGTCATCAAAGATATTTATAGCTGTGCTTGAAGAAATTTTCCATAGAATCCAGTGGAAGAATAAGGGCATAAAAGTACTAAACCAATACCTAAACTATCTGAGATTTGCTGACGACATAGCTCTGTTTGCTAAATACGCCACAGAATTGGATGAAATGTTGCAAGCTCTAGATAAAGAAAGTCAAAGAGTGGGACTACATATGAACGCTAATAAAACTAAAGTAATGACAAATCACGGTACCAAACCTATAACAGTAGAAGAAAAACAAATAGAACATGTAAACAACTATATCTACCTGGGGAAACAAGTTTCATCCAGCAAAAACAATAATGAGGAAGAAGTAGACAGGAGAATAAATTCAATATGGAAGAAGTTTTGGTCTCTCAAGGAAATATTAAAAGGAAACTACAGCTTCAAGCTTAAAAAGACAGTGATGGACACATGTATTCTCCCGTGTCGGACCTACGGCTGCCAAACATGGGTCTACACTAATAAGGTAAAGAATAAGATAAAAAATGCCAGCGTGCTATGGAAAGAAGTATCAAAAAAATCAGAAAAATAAGAACCAAAACAAAAGTAACAGATGCTCTAAAACACGCACTAAAACTGAAATGGCAATGGGCAGGTCATGTCTCAAGATATAGAGACCGTAGATGGACCTTACAAACTACGAAGTGGCTCGGCCCAAGCGGCAAGAGGTGGGGAGACCAAAAAAACGATGGGTGGATGATATAATCTCCATAGCCGGAAGAGACTGGATGAGCGTCGCTAAGAATAAGGATGACTGGAAAAAGCTGGAGGAGGCTTTTACCCTAAAGGGATCCATATAATAAAGAAACTAATTAACAATATAACTAATTAATGAAATATAAAATTTACTAAACTATTAAATATTCAATGTTAAATTACCTTTTATAATGAAAACAATTTTAAGTGGAATGAAAATAATTAATATCCAACCTAATTCATTCGATTTGTAATAACAATTTATGATATGGAAATAAACAGCTAAATTATTATTATTATTATTATTATTATATATTCTTATAGGTTTATGTTAGAAGAAGGCAAGTTATGTTTGTATTGTTAATTTTATGTTCTTCAAACTTTTTTTCTGCATCACAGTGGCATGTCAAATGTTCCTAAATTTTTATGATAATAAACAACACTGATTACGAAACAAACTACAGGTTTTATTTAACCTTACAACACCACAACAAACTGGGTATAGACCACAAAAGAATATAAAGAGACCTTTTTGTTAAGTTTCATGCAATTTTTCTTTTTATTAGGTGGCACGTCAGTTGCAGAGGTTTAACGTTATAGTGTTTGTACAGACGTGTTTAACGTTACATGATACAAAACATCTGAACAAAAACATAATACATAAGAATGGTATACATAAAAAAGCTGTTTTCTTGACAGTTACGTATTGTGGATTGGAATGTTTCTACGTAACACGGCCCAATTTTATAAAATCGGCATTCTTTTTAAAGACTCATAAAAAACCCGGTCGTATAAAGTTAAATGCAAAATATTTCCTCACTTTGCTTGCAACGAGCAGCGCTAATTAGTACAAGGAGTCCCTAAAATATCTAAAATGGACTACGAAATATAAATTATAGTTTAGAGGTAGAGGAAATATGACATAACTGTCTCACCGATTCGCGCACGCCACTTGCAATTTTGGACTCTCTCTCATGTACCACAGATGATATAAGGCTGTACACAAACGCTGAGCGTGCACAGAGGATATTGTGACTGTCTGTTTGTATTATACAGCAGTGTTACAAGGGTGTACAAAACGCTGAGCGGGCACTGAGGATTTGGTGAGTGTCCGCTCGGCAAACGGACAGCAGCGGGCTTCTTTGCCAAGTTCGAGGGGCATCGTAGCAAGCGAGTTCAAAGCAGTTTGTGTTGCAACGGTGATACAAGGATGTAAACCAATTCTGAGCGTGCATGGAGGCCGCCCAGTTATACGTTCACCTCAATGAACGATCTTTCGACCAGGACTATTAAAGGGTGGTCTGAGGGCGCCGGCGCCGGCGAAACACGAGCGCGAAGATACTGCGCAGGCGCCGCCATCGCCGCCGCCCGCCACCCGTGGTTATGCCCGCTCCCAAGAGAGAAGCCTGGGGGTGATACACAGCAGTTACAGTTCAATCTCACTGAGAATTCCGATTATGTTTCATTTAAGTTACAAAAATCCAATAAAGAAATGTACCGTTTACTGTAGTTTTACTGTCTGCAGGCCTTCTTTTCGAGGTCTTCGCCTATACCTTTATATTGTTGCAATTTTACTTCACGTTTTGTTCTATACAAAAACCATTCTTGATGTAAACTCTTAGTGAATTCACAAGAAAATTATATTCCTGCGTGTCGAGTGCAAAGAGTCAAATCAATCAATCAATTACCCATCTGCTCGTACTCGCCCTATGCTGGACATAGGCCTCCCCCAGGGCACGCACTTGCTGAGCAAAGATTTTTCAGAAAAATATTTTTTGTTCCTTTCCCCCCTGCTATCCACACTCACTTGTCTCTGTCTCTCCAGCCGTCGGATCTCGCGCACCAGAGCGTGAAAGGCGTCGTCGACGAAGTGCCGAAGCGCCGCGGAGGTTTCAAAGAACGGGCAGCCCAGTTGAGTGGCCAGGGCGCTGCCTTCTTCGGTGCTCACCTGCAGTACATAGAGTAACCTCTTTTTTATATGAAAAAAGATTCCTTAAAACACACCTCGGAGTCAGTTTATGTCTAGCGAGAAGGCGTTTGATTAGTGGCAACAAGACTGATCGCTGAATTGGGAATTTCGCTAAATACTTCAGTGTTTAGTGTGAAACCGGCGTGCTTGCATGCAACGACTGATGAATGTTGAGAAAGCGAAAATGATCTGTCAGGATCGTGGAAAATGGCAGTCCCTGGTCTTTGCCTACCCCTCTGGGATACAGGCGTGAGTTTATGTATGTATGTATTAAGTGATATTCTTTCTTTCAGTATTACTCAAGAATGTGGACGGACATTAAGTGATTACTTAGTAATTGAATAATTGATTCAGAAACCGACTAAAAGACAATCATGAAATGATAAATTAATAAAAGAGTATTTTATGGTTCCATTATAGTATCGCCATGACCGTCCATCTGTCTGTCCGCGCCTTAGCACAGAGACGACAAATGCTAGAAAGCTGAAAAATTTGTCAAACATGTACATATTAGCCATGCCGAGAAACGGTAGGATAGCATCTCAAAAAAACATTTGGAGTGCTCCTACGCCTAAATTAGGGATGCATTTTTTTTTCGCCTATACCATAGGGTGGGGTATCCTTGGATTGATCGTTTGTAAATATTGTGAGTGTAGACAAACCGTTTTTCGATTTAGGGATCCGTTTGCGAAATATTAAGCTTTAAAGCCAACATTTTGGTCAGAGTAGGGCACACCCCAATCCCGGCTAAACGGTTGATACTAGAAATGTGAAATCATTCAGGGCAGTAGCACATATAGTGAAAGTAAAAGTATCACGGCTAAGCAGGCTTTACAAGTTAACGAGTTATAGGCGACCAGCTTATAAAAGGAAAACTTCCTAGTTTGTACGAAGAATAGAATTCCATTCAAAATTACTTTGATGAAGTTGTTAGTTCTGTAAAGCAGGTAAAAAACCCTCCTTCTACGGAACCCTACACTACACTGCGTGGCACCCGACGCACTTAGCCGATTTTTAAACTAAAACACAACTAGAAAATGTAACGGTTGTTCAGTCTCGGCTTGTGAGCTGTTATGCTTGTGTAGTAACAAAGTAACATAATTCATATCTGCATTTATTACACCAACGTGAATACGGATTAAAGTAGAAGCGTGGACAAGGCTACGAATAAACTTTCCAAATGTGAAAATATTTCGGATGGTTAGTCAGAAGCAATACGGTTTTACGGTGCCCATGAGACGGGCAGCAGCGCCTTCCTGAGATTCCAACCGCATACTGCGATCGCCAACCCGCCTGCCGAGCGTGGCGATTATGGCAAAACCCCTCATGGTTATGAAAACCACGAAGGAGGTCTATGTCCTGCAGTGGGCGTCAAATGGCTAATGATGATGATGATGAATACGGTTTTAGAAAGAATGCACGAAGGTTTGGAAAGACTAAAGACCACAAAGAGAAAAAAAACTGCATAACTACATAACACAGGCCACATAATGGACCTCCAACAATATGATCCAGCAGAGAAAAATACAAGGCCTCTGGTTACTAAATCTATCGGAATGATTTCACCTAAGCACCACCAACTTGTTCTGCACTGCAACTCTAATTTGAACAGTTGTACACTGATTTTAGTGAAACAAGTTGTTCCATGTGGGCGGGGCTGATGGCCGATGGGGCCGAAAAGTTCTCGAATGGAGACCACATATCGGCAAGCGCAGCGTAGGACGACCAGCCACAAGATAGACAGATGACCTCATCCAAGTGGCAGGAAGGCGCTGGATGCAAGCCGCTTCCAACCGGTCTTTTTGGAAATCCTTGGAGGAGGCCTATGTCCAGCAGTGGACTTCCTGTGGCTGAATGATGATGATGATGAAGTTGGTCCAAACGTACCCAATTTTATTATCCAAAATGCATGCTTATGTATACTGTGATTAACTATTATGTTTTAGCAAATAAATATAACTTTAACATCACGGGTCACATTGGCATTATGACCAGTCCAATCTAGCCGACCTCTGATACGAGATGCGACTATTAGAAGAATTTACAAGAATAACGAATAAGTTTCTTTTCTTTATCTTGGTCCTCTACTTTAATGGAGGTTGGCAATCAGCCATGTGAAACAGGTCTTCAATACTGTCTACTTCCATACCAAATGATTGATGCACCTTTATAACCAATGATTTTCTGCTCCACTACAATGGCCTGAATAACCATAACAGCTTGTTTCCGACAAGCACCAGCAGCAACCACTTCAGGGGCCTCTAAGCTAACCTAACCTACCTAACCATGTCCAACAAAACCCTAACCAACTACAGATGCAGGCAACTTTTATCCATTATCAATCATCTTCTACTCCACTACCAAAGCATGACTGTCAGTTCCAACTGAGCTGTCTGGAGCGCGGCGCCAAATCCAGCTTGTTCCTAGCTAATCTAACCTAACCCAACTAACTTATCCTGACCCAACCATGTCCCACAAAACCGTATCCGACTGCCGAAGCAGACTACTTTCGTCCCTTATGGATCATCGCCTGCTCCACACCAACTGACCTGTCTAGAGCGCGGCGACAAATCCAGTTTGTTCCCGACGAGTACGAGAGGCAGGCGCTCTGAGGGCCGCGCCAAGGCTAACAGCCGCCGGTACTCGGCCGCGGCGCGGAACGAGCGCCGGTCGGTCACCGAGTAACAGAGGACGAAGCCTTCGCCGCACCTCATGTATTGTTCGCGCATCGCGGTGAACTCCACCTGGTGTGGGGACGGGGAAAGAATTTAACTTGCAGGAAAAATAAGTTGCTGTGAATCATGTTTTGCATTTAAACATTGCGTTGAACTTAAAAAAAAACCGGCCAAGTGCGAGTCGGACTCGCGCACAAAGGGTTCCGTACCATTATCTATACAACATTAGACACAAAGATCGAGAAAAAGTGACAAAAAATCACGTTTGTTGTATGGGAGCCCCCTTGAATATTTATATTCATCATCATCAACCCATTATGGCCCCACCGAGAGGCACGGGTCTCTTCCCTGAGGAAGGTATAGACCATACTCCACCACGGGGGCCAAGTCCGGAATAGAATATAGAACTAAATATTTTGTGAATATTTCAAGCATCTACCTGTCGCTGTTATTAATATCGAGCAAAAAACGGCAAAAATATTACGTTTGTTGTTTGGGAGCCCCCTTAAATATTTATTTTATTCTGTTTTTAGTATTTGTTGTTACAGCGGCAACAGAAATACATCGCCACCTTCCGATCATGTGGAGTCTTAAACGTGAGACAACTATTCATCTTAAATACCCTATTACTTAATGCAACACAAGCTAATCCCGCACTCCAATATTACTAAGAGAAGAAAGGATCGAATATGCCCTACACTAGCTCCCAAATTCACATTTACCAAAAGGTTCTATCCCTTGTGTGTGTACACACACACACTCACGCACGCACGCACACACACACACCCTTAGGGCTTACTTTATAAGAATTAGTATTAATCTTTTTCGATACAATTTTAAAAAAAACAAAGTTTCAGATATGTAAACTCACATCCTACCTATTTAAAGTTGCAACCTAATAGTCACCCCTTAATTGTAACGGGTTTTGGGCCTGACACTCCTTGACACAGATTAATATTAATCTAGCAAGGGTGTCAGCTCGTCTCCCTACTTAAATGTACTGTACCAAATCTTTATATTATATAGCTTCACTGTACTTAGGTACATTAAGTATGTTTGTACATTTCTCTTTGGATTAAATTATATTTGATTTGATTTGATCATCTGCGAAAATGACAACTGCCTAGCTGTCACGGTTCATGAGATACAGCCTGGTGACAGACAGACAGACAGAGAGTGAAGTCTTAGTAATAGGGTCCCGTTTGGCACCCTCCGTGTACGGAACCCTCAAAAAACAGTTTAAAAGACTGTTTAAAAGAACAGCCAATACTGCTGTGAACTTATGTTTCACTGCCTTATTAAGGGCAACTGCAAAAAAAATGTTAAGGTTAACCTGCTGTCAACTGTACTTGTCTACTTACCATATCACATGATATCTTAGTCTGGTACTATGCCAAGTGATTGTGATGTGTGGAAGTTATGATTAGAAAAAATAAAAGTTTTCAAAGGGTTCTAAACTTGAAGGGATGAGTTTTTTTTGTGAATAAGAGATAAGTACAGATAATTATTACACTATTGCAGGGTAAATAAGTAAGTCATAAGCAGTGGCAAGTGGAAATCCCTAGTCTCTGCCTACCACTCTGGGCTACAGGTGTGAGTTTATGTTATGTGTTAACCTAAGCAGTGAATGAGTATTAATTGACAAGTTGTTTGTCTGTGGGAATCTAACATGAATTAAAACTATGAAATACCTACCTGTCTAAATACAAGACACAAAACATTTTTTTACATAAGACATGTTTTGATTGTATCTATAGTGCTATGTAGTACTAAGCAAATTATGGAATTTGGGAACCACTAAATCAATTAAATATTTTAACTCAAACAATAATGCACCTGTCCAGCTGTATCCAAAATATCCAACAAGGCCGGCTCCCCATCGATCACAGCTTGCTGCTGATATGAGTCCTCTGGAATGCAAAAATAAACAGATTAGTTATTACATATTTTTTATCAACCCAAATTGGTTAAACCGTGGGCAGCACTTGAAAGGCCACCAGCTAAGCTGTTTACTGTGTAGGTGTAAAAATTCCATTGTGGCTGCTATAAAGCATAAGCATATGTTTCATAAAATCCTTGAAAAATATGTACATAAGTACAGGACTTTATGAAACATCAAAATAGCACACTCCTGTTGTTACTTAACACACAACCTTTGCCTTTTTTTATTTTTGTACATATTGCCAGCAAACATCTTGAGCAATGCAGCAGTCAATTTTTGTACTCCTTGACAGAATTCACGAAGTACATTTCGCCAAGCGGGAAGACTATTTTGGCCATCCCTTCAGCCCATGCTTCCCCCTTTGAGCAGTTCCCAGCCAGGCTGTCTGTCTGTACAAAATAGTTTTAGAAAGGTGCACCCTTCACTTTCTAGCATGCTGAGCGGACCAGGGCACTGTTTTATAAAGCTACAATTAAACTTACAATCGTCAAGGTTGGTGAGCAATCTTCAGCGTCGTCATTTTAGTCCAACTGACCAATTGTCAGGGTGAAAATGAGTGGCCAGTTGTACATTTATTACTAATTGTAGCTTTATGAAACAGGGCCCAGTAAGTATCGAGCGTAGTAAACAAGGCCCGCGTACCTATAGTAGGGTCGTGGTAATCCAAGAAGCTGTGACTGACGAACTGCAGAGTTACCGCCGACTTGCCGACGCCGCCGTCGCCGAGAACCACTATCTTGTACACCCGGAGGCCCCGCGACGTGCCTGCACCCTCCCCGGACATGCCGCCGCATGCCTGGCGCCCGCCGCTACCGCCCTCAACGCGGCCTGCGCCCCAAACTCGCCACCATCGACTTCCACCGCTCAGACCGCCCCGGAACAACACCGCCGACACAACGCACCACCACCGCTAAGTCGTCCAACTAGTTCTCATTTAGCACAGCCCATTTTGCCGATATTCACTAGTACACAGAGGCAATAAATACGAAATTCGTTAAAAGATCGACAGCTGTTGATTGACTGGCGATTGACATTTTTGATTTGGCGTTTGTTATGTTGGTATTTATTGGTGTTACCACTGAAAAAGTTTCGATTGCGTTTTTAGATACAATCGATTTCGCTTTGGCATTGGCAGTTGGCTTTATTATATTCTCTGTGGTTGGCTTGGCACGTCTGTGGTCTGTAAGAACCTCACGGTAGGTTGGTACTCACGTGAAATGTCAAACTTTTCAAGCTGTCATACGACACAAATGTAACAAAACGTTGCATGTTGTTTGTTGCGTAAATACGCTAGAAATGGCGTTCAATATTTGAAGGTTGCAAGTAATGTTGAAATCTGAATCAGATATTTTTATGTCAATGATTGCAAACAAAACTGCAGTAAAACTGTAAAATACCAAAACAAAACAAAAATAATATGTAGTTCAGCTCTATAAAAATAAAATCATGGCTCAAACACAGTTTGTAGATGAACTAGTGCGTGAATATTTATTATACAGAGGGTTCACTTCTACGGTGAAAGCTTTTGACAGCGATCTCAAAGCTGATAAGGACAAGGGTTTCAGAGTGGACAAGATTATTGATCAGATCCTGCAGTACATCAACGTTTCTGACCTTAGTGGCTTGAAGGAGTACTGGTCCCACCTAGACAGCCTGGTTTTCTCCAAGTTAGAAATCCACTTCCAGCCAGGTAAGTCTGTAACTTTACCTTGTCCATAATGCTTAGAATCGTCTAAGTATCTGATCATGAAAGATTTATAGAAATCCTAACTTTACTAAACAACCAGATTGTACAATAAGGTGGCTAATGCTCAAAATGTCCAACCCACTAATTTGTCTTAACCGACTAAAGAAGTTTAGTTGTTTAGTAATTTTTTTAATTAACCTACTTATATTGCGTCTCACTGCTGGGCAAAAAGAATAAGCTCCTCTTCTGGTTTACCCTCTGGTATGTTGTAGCAACATAATGTTCCTGGACAGGATAGAGAATGCTATAGCATTAGATAATAATAAAAAAATCGGCCAACTGCTAGTTGGACTCGCGCACGAAGGGTTCCGTACCATTATCTATACCATATTAGGCAAAGATAGAGACAAAATAGATTAGGTACATTGAGAACAGCGCCATCTATAGAAACTAACAAGAAGCGTTTAACATTTGACATTTAACAACATGACATCAGTGCTGTGAGGGTTACATAGATGGCCGCTAGATGGTAAGCACTGTCTTTAGACGTTTGTTATAATTATGTCCACATAAATATTTTATCCTATTTTGTTTTCAGTGTTTGTTGTTATCTTAGGAATTAAAATTGGAAATGGTTATAGTGGCAACAGAAATATATCATCTGTGAAAATTTCAACTGTCTAGCTATCATGGTTCATGAGATGCAGCCTGGTGACAGACAGACAGACGGACAGTGGATTCTTAGTAATAAGGTCCCTTACCCCTTTGGGCACGGAACCCTAAAAAACAAAAGATCATACATTAACATCTACAAATGTGTTAATTTCAATTAGTCTATTATGGGCCGTGACTATATTTTCTGTTAAAAAAATTGAATTTGCTCGGAAGTCCAAATATATTCTTAATCCCTAGGCATGTTTTTCACTATGTGTCTAATCTTTATTTTGTTTTATTAAAAAGTTCAATATTTCAGCTGTGCGCAAGATGGAGTACAGTCTGTACAAGCTATACCTGGTGACAGCAGCACAAGGCAACGGCGGTGTAAAGAATGAACGGGTTGCGGAGTTCCTGTCCAAGATGCTTCCTGAGCTGCAGGGGCAGAATGAGTGGAGGGACTGGTTCAGTAAGCATCTTGCTCCCTTTACTTGGGCCGTTTTTAATTGGCTTACGCACCACCGCAATGGCCTCCCTGATATTAGTTTGCTTTCTTTATGTAGCCTCTATTGCGTCCCACTGCGGGGCAAAGGCCTCCCCTTGGGAGCCTCCCCCTCCCCTCCTCCGCGGCCACGATCAGAGAGCATTGGGGAGCTAAAGGGCGGCTAAAGGGGAGGCCACAATATTAGTATAGGCCTGTGGGGACAAAGGTGGTGAAAAAATACACCACACACAAAAAAGTTTTACATACTCTCAATACATGCCAGTGTTCTTTTTCTTAGAACTTAAACCTAATATACCATTACATGGAGTTTCATTTCCTTATTTAGTGCGCTTACAGTGCCCATACCCATAGCACCAAAAAACTGCTTTGCAGTTTGGCGAAAAATATGTATTATCATTAATAATAGGGGTTAAAGTATGAAATTGCCGTTTTATTGCAATAGGTTCTTTGACGTCCTCAGACTCGGTGGAGCGATGATCTTCGCAGGGCGGCTGGCAAGAGTTGGATGAGAGTAGCCGAGGACCGTGCTCAGTGGCGTGCTATAGGAGAGGCCTATGTCCAGCAGTGGACAAGCATAGGCTGATGATGATGATGATGATGATGATGAGGTTCTTTGAATTGACATAGAATCTTCATGGTTTGAGGTTTTCGAATGAAACTTTTTTCAAATGGTTTCTATGATGTTCTTTTTTAAAAAAATGTGAAACATTTGAATATCGACTTTCAATTGTTTTTGTTATTCAATTTAGACAAGAAAGATGGATACTGCGAAAATTCGAGTGATTTTTGAATACGAGTTCCGACGCGGAACTAACGCGGCAGAAACAGCCCGCAATATCAATGCTGCGTTTGGAGAGGGGTCTACTAATGAACATCATCATCCCATTATCAACCCATTATGTCCCCACCGAGGGGCACGGGTCTCTTCCCTGAGGAAGGTATAGGCCATACTCCACCACGGGGGCCAAGTCCGGATTGGTGGAGGCTTGTAGACTAGTGGCTCGTCTACTGTCAGAAGTTGTCAAGCCGCCCTAAGGCCTCTGACTTGGCTTAACGACTGCCATCTATCGACGGCAGCCGGCACCAACAGCTTAACGTGCCTTGCGAAGCACGGAACCGCTCGGAAAAATGCCACTAGCGTTAGGCATAGACGGCGACCCATCCATGCACTGAACGCGCCCAGTGTTGCTTAACCCTCGTGATCGTTTAAGATCACTCAGGCAGCCGGGGCTACGAGCGATACTAATGAACGCACCGTGCGATTTTGGTTTAAACGCTTTCGTGATGGAAATTTCGACTTAAAGAACGAGCCACGAGGAAGACCGCCCACACAGGTGAATAACGATGAATTAAGAGAGATAGTGGAAGCCGACCCTAGTCAAACTACCCAGGAATTAGCGGCACGGTTTAACGTTATCTTACCCACAATATTGACTCACTTGCGTCAAATCAATAAAATAAAAAAATACGAAAAATGGGTGCCTCATACATAATCACTCGAATTTTCGCAGTATCCATCTTTCTTGTCTAAATTGAATAACAAAAACAATTGAAAGTCGATATTAAAATGTTTCACATTTTTTAAAAAACGAACATCATAGAAACCATTTGAAAAAAGTTTCATTCGAAAACCTCAAACCATGAAGACTCTATGTCAATTCAAAGAACCTATTGCAAAAAAACGGCAATTTCATACTTTATTATTACCCCTAATATTATTTAAAGCTGATTAATTGAACATTTAAAAAAAAGTTTCATGACAGCTGTGGTTGCTATTCCAAGGCTAAAACAAAACATCAAACTCTAATGGCAAACTGAAACGGTCTCTCCACCCCCAGTGCTTCCATACATCCAGAAGCCCGAAGAAAACCTGTCCTTCAGTCTATACTTCACACGGAGCTGGCAGGATGCTGTCCTGGTGTCCCTCCACAACCTGTTGGCAACGGTTTTCCAGTGCATGCCGCAGCCAACCCTCACCAGCTACGAGGGAGACGCGGCCTTGGTAAAGCGGCTGCAGGATGAGGTGGCTGCTTGCAGGGCGCAGGGAAGGGTAAGAGTCTTTTTTGTTACTATCGAATTATTACTGTAATATATAGGCTTTGATGTATAAGTTTAAGATGATTTGAGAAAAGATGGTCAGAGTGGAGTTTTTTTTCCCGCTGCCTTTTTCTCCACTACAAATACGGCCCGAAGGCAGCGGCTAACATAGTAACATAGTACATTGACATTCAGCAAACAGAATGTAAATTCTTTACGTTGAAATAAATTATTGATTTCTGATTTCTGTGTTCTTACGAAATTTTGGTACCACACTAGATTTAATAAAGTAGACTGAATTTCAAACATGGCGATTGAATTTTAATTTTATTTGGTATGAGTACCAAATCATATTTAATTTTATAAGTGATAAAAATAATAAAATTAACAGTAATAAAAATAACATACGTGATTTTTTTGCCGTTTTTCGCTCGATATTAATAACAGCAACAGGTACATACGCTTCAAATATTGAAACGGAACCCCTTGTGCGCGAGCCCGACTTGCACTTGGCTGTTTTTTTATATTCTTTGTATAATGCGCGACAAATAACTTACCTCGCATGGACGTATTTCGTGTCACCTCGGCGGGGGCCGCGGGCTGGAATTAGAATTCTTTGTAAGTTAGTTTCATCAATTTACCAAATAATAAAAAAAATAGCTCTCACGGGTCCATCACACGCTCATCCAAACTTTTGTTGTACAAATGGACAGTGTATAATAAAATTATAAAAAGGGCATTATAAAAAAGGACGTTGCGACCCCCCCTCGCACGAAACTAAACAAACCGTAATTTGTCTGCCTCGTTGGTCTAGCGGTATCACATCTTATTACCATGCCGGAGGCCGTGGGTTCGATTCCCACTGGTGGCCGCCATACATTTATTCTTTATTGTACAAATGGCCTCAGTGTGGGTGTATTTCATGTTTGAGACGTCCTTGCCTGGTTACCATGTCGCAGGAGGTTAGGTTGGGTGCGATCCGAGATAATGAAAGAGGGTATCCAGGGGCACGGTGTATTTATAAGTATTTATAATATAATGGAAAGGCACCTGAGAACAATAAAATAGAAAAGGTTAACTACGGTCTAAAACATAAATATAAAAATACAATGAGGAGTTGAAGGGAAGAACACTTACATTAATTTTATTAATGTGCCTTTGAAATATTTATGATTTCGTAGATAAGGATACAGGATACGCAGGATAAGGTGACAGACGTGTTATAGTAAAATTGATAATAGAATCTCGTTTACGTCCACTTAGTTCGGAGGCTGAGGAATATCTGTCTACATACGTCCGAACACTGCGGCACATGTCATAAAATAGTTAAATTTGGAATAGTAGATGGCCGAAAATGATAAAAAAAGCAACGAGGCGATTACCTCGTTACAACCATAGCACAGGGTAGGATAGTTTGGGGCCACGGGCCTGATTACGCGCACCAAATCCTGACATTCGCGATAGCAATAAGTAGGTATGGAATGTGACAGACTATTTAAATCGTTCAGGATTTGATGCGCGTAATATAGGGGCAGGTCAAGTGATTGTGTTGTGTGGAAGTTATTAGTGACCTTTGGCCTCAGGCACACCAGCAGCCAACAGACAAGACCTCGCCCATCGGCCACCAGTCCCGACTCGCGCAGTACTCCGAGCGTCTCAGCGGGCCTCTGCCCCTCGTCGACGACTTCTGCGCAGTCCCCGCCGAGAGCGTCGACCCGGCGCGCGAGGCGAAGGGCTTGCGTGGACTGATTAGACAGATGGGGGGCAGTCCGGTCATGGGGCGGAAGGCCGGACGGTCGCAGAGCCAGAATTAATTCGCTTATTGTTACAACTGTGAGGGGAAAGTATGATGAGTCATAACATACCTACCCTTGTAGCAGCTTGAGAACTGTACTATTAGGTCTTTGAAAATCTAATCTAAGTAATACCTTTAAACGAGCAATTCTTGTATATATATGGCTCCAACGATTGTCATGAAATTTAGTATGATGGTTTCATGTTATTCATGAAATTTATCGATTTTCATGAAATTTAGGCAGATGGTTTCGGGGACGATAAATCGATCTAGCTGGTTTCATTTTTAGAAAACGTCGTTTTATGCGTGTTTATAGGCGATGAAAAACTGTTAAAATGTCATTAGAATACGAAGGTTAATTTCGCCACCATTTACAAGGTTGTAATAGCTCAGGTGGGGAATCGGGCTATCCCGATACCAGAAGACCGTTTCGAGCCTCTCTCCAATTTTTTTTCCCCCCCTTTTTTTCATCGTATCTAAATACAATTTCCAAAAACCACGATTAACCAAAAAAATACCGAGCAAAGCTCGATCATCCAGGTACTCCATATATTTTCTGTAATACGGCAACTTTGTAGCTCGCTGAAGAAAAAAGTTATTTGACAAAAACGTTACGAGCTAACCTGTTCTGCTCGCGGCCACCGCTGCGTGCGTATGATGAAACCGAATTAAGTACATTCAGTTTTTTGTGATAAGTATTATTGATGGAATGTAAATAGTATTATTTTAAGCGTGTATTAATGTGTACAGGTGCAACATTCCTTGTTAGTTTTAAGTAATTTCTAAAGGATAAAACACACCAACGTAGAGGCGATGGTGGTCCATATTGGATACAAAATACTACTACCGTAAATGATTTATGCTTGGACCGCCACCGCCACCGTGTTGGTGCGTTTTATCGGGTGTTTCCCGTTGGTACGATCGGTGGCCTTGTCAGTCGATCCAGCGGTACTTTTTTTCCCGTTCGCCATACTGATCTAACATTTGGGAAATCGTGTTCCCATTAGATTTGCAAAACAGTTTTATTGCAACCTAATTACCTACCTAATAACCAAAATTCAAATCATAAAAAATCATCCTTAACTATTTTATTAACATTGAAAAATCAAAACAAAATTCAATTCTAACTACTGGAATAACGGAATAACTACTATTAATTAAAGTACACAATTATTTGCTACATTTATCCTTAATATCCCGTTTTTATACCCTTTGTTTTTGGTATATTGATAGCCATCATGTATTATAATTATACCTCATTTTCCATTAATATAAAATAATTCCATATTTACGCACCGAGACAGGAAAATTTCTATTGCACAGTCAATGTCATCTCGACTATAATCTAGAATATAATTTATCTAATGGCAAGTATCACGGTCGTAATCACACGAACAGTTCTAAACATGACTGTACAAAAAATAAAAGGTGGGCGTTGGCCAAACGGGAAAAAGATTCCGCATTGGGCCGATTGATCGGTTGACCGATCGGATGAACGGGAAACACCCGTTTTATCCTTAACTTGTTTTTTTATATAAAATACAATGGATACAGCTCTATGAACTGATTTTTAATTAAACCCTTTTTCGACATACTTGACCATAGATTCTTTTACCCAAAAAGTTTATAATTTGAATAAATTGGTGTGTTATATGCTCTGTGAAATTGGTCTTGTTTTTCCCAATTTGAAACACGGATTACAGATGTTTTGGTTTGAAAAATTGGCAATGTATGTATTGTAATATACTCAATCACAGTACTGGGTCTATAAAAGAGAATTGAATGAAAATTCGAGTCTCAATTTGTTATCATTATACTAAAGTTATTCGTTTGCACCAATGTTCTCCTAAACATCATCTTCACAGCCTACAGTAGGCCTAGTGATCCGTACCCCTTCGCCAGTTCCACTGAGCGGAGTCTCTAAACTGCGACCATGTCTCACGAATTCGCCAAAGACTGTATCAGGAGGGCCGAGGAAGGCGCTCGCAAATGGTATCACCACCGACTGATGGGTGTGTTGCTTCAGGCTAAGGAAAAGCGCACGCGGGACATCGATGTTTCCATTGAGCTGGCTAACCAGCTTCTGGAGGTGAGATCGGATTGAGTTTGTTAGTGTAAAAGTCTTCAAAAGAAGTGGATTTCAGACTACGATAAAGTATTGCACTGCAATGTCATCTTATATCTGAACTGTGGATGCAGTCGAATGTAGTCTGGCGCGGTACCTAATGTGTTCGCTAACTGAGAAGAGAAACATCGAGAGGAAATCATGGATGTTCTCATAACTCTGCGCTTGATATCGCCAACCAGCCAATCATCCGTGGGCCCGCGTGGTGATTAAGCCCATACTCTCTCAGAGAGAATTTAAGGCGTGTGCCCTGCAGTGGGACCACAACTCACTCTTACTCAAGAGTCGCATCCATAAAATAGGGACATATATAAAACAGCTGTTTATGTTAGTCTCTCTCAATCTCTCTGTGGGACGTAGGTTGCAATTTGCCATGGTCTCGTCAAGCGTTCCTAACTAGCTACTGAGTTGGCTGGCTCCACGCCGACAAGCTACCTAACTCGGAACAATGTATTTCTACTCGATGAAGATCTATTATCGGCCGCTCACTCCGTTGCTTTGAGTATAATGCTCCGTTGTAGCATTGTTAAACATCATTACGTGAAGCCGAATGGGGCGCAGCGTATAAAACGACCCCAAAACTCTCAGATCCTAAACTCGCCGGCGCCCAAGGCGACGCCGGTGACGCCGCGTCAGGTGGAGACGTCCAACGAGGTGAACATAATGCGGCCCGTGGAGCCCGAGCTGATGGATATATTGCTAAAGGGCCGTGAGAGCGGAGCCACGGAGCGCTACCTGCACGAACGGTACAAGAAGGCACCCGAAGATAAGTTAGTATCTAATCTAAGTAGGTACTCCTTTTTCGCTTTGGGGCAGTGTAAGGTGGATGCAAACAGTAGTGCGTGCTTCAGAACATCTTTCGGCTAGATAACTCTTTCTAAACTCTCAGCACATGCTGAGTCGAAACCCATTTTCATTTGCCACACCCACGTTTGTCACATTTAATCGCAGTACACAATTACTAGAGCATTTTATTCCTATATCAATAGGTACTTACCGTAACGCATAAAATTTCGAGCTGTTTGTATCGTTATTCATGATGCTTCTGTTTTTGTGTAGGTATGTTTACTGTATGCTGTTATTTTGTGAATTAACATGTGTGATATTTTATAAAAGTGTGTGTGTCCTATGGCAATAAATAATTTACCTATCTATGTAAAGACCGTTACATACAACCGGTTCTATTTCGGTGAGTCCGACAACTTGCTGCAACTACGCTTATTTGATTTGCGTCGAAAATAACATTCAGCCAGCAGTAATGTACAGAGGCTGAAGACGGTGACTCGCGTATAAATATGTACGTACTCTTTGGGTAGGGTAACCTACCGCAACCTCTGCTAAGGACTATAAATTCTACTATAAAATAGACTATAAAAAAAATTTTGAAGCTATAAATTCATAAAGCTCCAAACATTTTTGTGTCACAGTGCCCTTCCCGCTTGCTATTTCTACAACCTGAAGCGTTTACTATACGCGAAGTTGAGCGCGGTTGGGGAACACAGTTTCAATTTACGATTAACCCTTCACCGCATGGATTTTTTAAAATGTTTGAATAAAATATAGGTATATAATATTCTCAATAACGCAACACTTAGGAAAAATACAAATAAAAATCTAAAAGTATTAATAAATAAGTTATTTTAGGAAATAACTTTGTTCGAAATATGGAACCCCATGCACTCGGGTATATATTTATATATATGTGTTCCAAATCTGGAACTTCATGCATGCTTCAGGATGTGCACAATTTATTACATAAAATTGTTTCGTATATTTGTATTTAAGACAGTTACATTACTAATTTTTGTGTATGTTTATGTGTAATTATCTCGATAAAACCAATATCTCGCCACAAAGAACTACAAATCGTCAATGTCACGAAAATGTCGACCTGAATGATTTTCCTGCCGAGACTAATTAGCAAATGTCTGTTTAGCTATTTTAAATATATCCTCAGCTAACAAATCAACGTTAATTTGTCCACAGATTTGGTTTTCTTATAGAGCGCTATAAATATTTTTTGTAAGTGTTCCCAATCTGGAACCATATGCGGGAAAGGGTAAAAACGGTTTCTTTTTTGCACAATGCCTCGCCGTGGCCTCGCCCAACTCCGCTAGTATTAGTCAGTTTTTTCCCCTCCATCCAGATTCTACTTCCGCGAGGCCAGCAACTGGGACTACGGGTGGCAGCAGAAGCAGTCGCGCATGCGCGCGCGCGACGCGCACCACGGCAAGTTGGCCGTACTGCGCGACACGTTCTACCGCACGCGCAACATCGCGCCCGACCCGCCGCACTACGGGCAGCCAGCCGTTGGCGACACCAACATTTGCGGGGAATACCAGTGCAACTTCAGCTAGGGCTTTTGGAGCGTATAGTCCTAGCTTTTTTTCTTTCAAACTGCGCGTAAATATATAACTGTCCAACAGGTTAAATCTTTCTCTTTTTCACAAAAGTCTGTTCGCATCCAGTAAAATTTTGGTTGCCATCAGTAAGAATCTTTGGTAAAAAAAGGAACTACGAGAGATAACAAGATAAAAATTCCGACAAAATGCACTGGCATCTGGCCATACTGCGCAACACTTTCTACCGCACGCGCAACATCGCGCCCGACCCGTCGCAATACGGGCAGCCTGCCGTTGGCAACACCAACTCCAAGCAAAAGCTCCAAGGGCTTTTGGAGCGTATAGTGAAGTCATAGTTTTTTTTTTTCAAACTGCGGGCAAATATATAACTTTCCAGCAGGTTAAAAAATCTTTCAGTTTTTCTCAAGTTTGTTCGCATTCAGTAAAATTTTGGTTGTCATCAGTAAGAATCTTTGGTAAAAAAGGAACTACGCGAGATAAGAAGTAAAAAAAACTGTACAAGTGCGAGTCGCACTCGTCCACCGAGGGTTCTGTAAATTAGTAGGTACTTACAAATTATAAATAGTTCTTTTGCGGCATAAATGGCCGCATCTTTTTTTTTATGTCAACTTAAAAGTTTGATTTTTTTCACAGCTTCAAGGGACTGTAGATCTGATCTCGATACCTCCACGCGTTCCCGAGATAAAGGGCCTTGACAGACGGTCGGACGGACGGACGGACGGCAAAGTTATCCTATAAAGGTTCCGTTTTTTCCTTTTGAGGTACGGAACTCAAAAAATCCAGCAAAATGCAGCGCGAGCAGACCATACTGCGCGACACGTTCTACGCAACATCGCGCCAGACCCGCCGCACTACGGGCAGCCCAGCGGTGGCGACACCAACATCATTTTTCGGGGAGTACCAATGCAACTTTAGCTAGGGCTTTCGGAGCTTATGGTCCTCAATTTTATAGTTGTCGAAATGTAAGAAGCCCGTTTTGACAGCTACACAAAAATGCATTTTACTTTGGATTCACTCGAGAAATACATAAAAAGACACATTCTCTGGCATATTATTCAATACTCCAAAGAAAAAAACAGATTTTGTAGCCCGAAAAGTTACTCATAGTTTAGATTTTTAATGTTTTTGATCTCAAACTAGGTTAGATTATATGGTTTTTGTAGCTGTCAAAACTGGCTTCTTAGATTTTGACGACTTTAGCCTTAATTCCTTTCAATCGTGAAGGAACAAATTATAACGGTGTGATAATTTGATCCAAAAGTAAAACATATAGAAGCTGGGGACAAATTATATGGCACAACGGTATTGGTTTTAACAATCAAGTTGAGCAATACAAAACAAAGTTAGATTTAATAGCAAAAACATATATTTTATACTTTAATTATTTACAATAATTCAACTTTTATTTACAATATTTAACAACAGCAAATGTACCCCTTATTAAGGCCACATCACACTGTTTGAAAGGTAATTATTAAAAATGAAAAAAAAAATGTGTACAATTTATGTAAATAAACTCAACATTTGCTTCAATAAATGAAGCACTCATTCAATTCAATTTAAACGTTTCAATGGATGAAGAGTATCAGATAAAAATGATGTGATAATTCAGTTTAAATCAAAAGTCATGTCCAAAATAGAGTTTCGATAAAATTTTTGATTTCACCCATCAAAACAGCACAAACAAACCGAATTAATACTCAATAATAAAAGTACAAGTACGAAATAAAATAAATTTACTTAGTCATTAAATCAATTTCAGATAACTTGGCGCGTGAGTTCGACGAAAATCACTCCTATCACATTGTAATTCTAACCAAGTCAGTAACCAAGTTGTCTGTAAGAGACTGTAGCTGCGTAGGTTTTCCTACTCAGTTTTTCTTATCATAAAATAAAACATGTGACGCCTCTATCGATGGTCCCAGCAAAATATAATACTAATAAAGGTTACGAATAAAAAAGCCATAGAAGTATTTCTTCCTTCAAAATTCACTGTCAAAAACGGCCCCTGTCCTCTTGATTGGTCTGTACCGATGAAATGAGGGTTTCAGAGTGGACAAGATTATTGATCAGATCCTGCAGTACATCAACGTTTCTGACCTTAGTGGCTTGAAGGAGTACTGGTCCCACCTAGACAGCCTGGTTTTCTCCAAGTTAGAAATCCACTTCCAGCCAGGTAAGTCTGTAACTTTACCTTGTCCATAATGCTTAGAATCGTCTAAGTATCTGATCATGAAAGATTTATAGAAATCCTAACTTTACTAAACAACCAGATTGTACAATAAGGTGGCTAATGCTCAAAATGTCCAACCCACTAATTTGTCTTAACCGACTAAAGAAGTTTAGTTGTTTAGTAATTTTTTTAATTAACCTACTTATATTGCGTCTCACTGCTGGGCAAAAAGAATAAGCTCCTCTTCTGGTTTACCCTCTGGTATGTTGTAGCAACATAATGTTCCTGGACAGGATAGAGAATGCTATAGCATTAGATAATAATAAAAAAATCGGCCAACTGCTAGTTGGACTCGCGCACGAAGGGTTCCGTACCATTATCTATACCATATTAGGCAAAGATAGAGACAAAATAGATTAGGTACATTGAGAACAGCGCCATCTATAGAAACTAACAAGAAGCGTTTAACATTTGACATTTAACAACATGACATCAGTGCTGTGAGGGTTACATAGATGGCCGCTAGATGGTAAGCACTGTCTTTAGACGTTTGTTATAATTATGTCCACATAAATATTTTATCCTATTTTGTTTTCAGTGTTTGTTGTTATCTTAGGAATTAAAATTGGAAATGGTTATAGTGGCAACAGAAATATATCATCTGTGAAAATTTCAACTGTCTAGCTATCATGGTTCATGAGATGCAGCCTGGTGACAGACAGACAGACGGACAGTGGATTCTTAGTAATAAGGTCCCTTACCCCTTTGGGCACGGAACCCTAAAAAACAAAAGATCATACATTAACATCTACAAATGTGTTAATTTCAATTAGTCTATTATGGGCCGTGACTATATTTTCTGTTAAAAAAATTGAATTTGCTCGGAAGTCCAAATATATTCTTAATCCCTAGGCATGTTTTTCACTATGTGTCTAATCTTTATTTTGTTTTATTAAAAAGTTCAATATTTCAGCTGTGCGCAAGATGGAGTACAGTCTGTACAAGCTATACCTGGTGACAGCAGCACAAGGCAACGGCGGTGTAAAGAATGAACGGGTTGCGGAGTTCCTGTCCAAGATGCTTCCTGAGCTGCAGGGGCAGAATGAGTGGAGGGACTGGTTCAGTAAGCATCTTGCTCCCTTTACTTGGGCCGTTTTTAATTGGCTTACGCACCACCGCAATGGCCTCCCTGATATTAGTTTGCTTTCTTTATGTAGCCTCTATTGCGTCCCACTGCGGGGCAAAGGCCTCCCCTTGGGAGCCTCCCCCTCCCCTCCTCCGCGGCCACGATCAGAGAGCATTGGGGAGCTAAAGGGCGGCTAAAGGGGAGGCCACAATATTAGTATAGGCCTGTGGGGACAAAGGTGGTGAAAAAATACACCACACACAAAAAAGTTTTACATACTCTCAATACATGCCAGTGTTCTTTTTCTTAGAACTTAAACCTAATATACCATTACATGGAGTTTCATTTCCTTATTTAGTGCGCTTACAGTGCCCATACCCATAGCACCAAAAAACTGCTTTGCAGTTTGGCGAAAAATATGTATTATCATTAATAATAGGGGTTAAAGTATGAAATTGCCGTTTTATTGCAATAGGTTCTTTGACGTCCTCAGACTCGGTGGAGCGATGATCTTCGCAGGGCGGCTGGCAAGAGTTGGATGAGAGTAGCCGAGGACCGTGCTCAGTGGCGTGCTATAGGAGAGGCCTATGTCCAGCAGTGGACAAGCATAGGCTGATGATGATGATGATGATGATGAGGTTCTTTGAATTGACATAGAATCTTCATGGTTTGAGGTTTTCGAATGAAACTTTTTTCAAATGGTTTCTATGATGTTCTTTTTTAAAAAAATGTGAAACATTTGAATATCGACTTTCAATTGTTTTTGTTATTCAATTTAGACAAGAAAGATGGATACTGCGAAAATTCGAGTGATTTTTGAATACGAGTTCCGACGCGGAACTAACGCGGCAGAAACAGCCCGCAATATCAATGCTGCGTTTGGAGAGGGGTCTACTAATGAACATCATCATCCCATTATCAACCCATTATGTCCCCACCGAGGGGCACGGGTCTCTTCCCTGAGGAAGGTATAGGCCATACTCCACCACGGGGGCCAAGTCCGGATTGGTGGAGGCTTGTAGACTAGTGGCTCGTCTACTGTCAGAAGTTGTCAAGCCGCCCTAAGGCCTCTGACTTGGCTTAACGACTGCCATCTATCGACGGCAGCCGGCACCAACAGCTTAACGTGCCTTGCGAAGCACGGAACCGCTCGGAAAAATGCCACTAGCGTTAGGCATAGACGGCGACCCATCCATGCACTGAACGCGCCCAGTGTTGCTTAACCCTCGTGATCGTTTAAGATCACTCAGGCAGCCGGGGCTACGAGCGATACTAATGAACGCACCGTGCGATTTTGGTTTAAACGCTTTCGTGATGGAAATTTCGACTTAAAGAACGAGCCACGAGGAAGACCGCCCACACAGGTGAATAACGATGAATTAAGAGAGATAGTGGAAGCCGACCCTAGTCAAACTACCCAGGAATTAGCGGCACGGTTTAACGTTATCTTACCCACAATATTGACTCACTTGCGTCAAATCAATAAAATAAAAAAATACGAAAAATGGGTGCCTCATACATAATCACTCGAATTTTCGCAGTATCCATCTTTCTTGTCTAAATTGAATAACAAAAACAATTGAAAGTCGATATTAAAATGTTTCACATTTTTTAAAAAACGAACATCATAGAAACCATTTGAAAAAAGTTTCATTCGAAAACCTCAAACCATGAAGACTCTATGTCAATTCAAAGAACCTATTGCAAAAAAACGGCAATTTCATACTTTATTATTACCCCTAATATTATTTAAAGCTGATTAATTGAACATTTAAAAAAAAGTTTCATGACAGCTGTGGTTGCTATTCCAAGGCTAAAACAAAACATCAAACTCTAATGGCAAACTGAAACGGTCTCTCCACCCCCAGTGCTTCCATACATCCAGAAGCCCGAAGAAAACCTGTCCTTCAGTCTATACTTCACACGGAGCTGGCAGGATGCTGTCCTGGTGTCCCTCCACAACCTGTTGGCAACGGTTTTCCAGTGCATGCCGCAGCCAACCCTCACCAGCTACGAGGGAGACGCGGCCTTGGTAAAGCGGCTGCAGGATGAGGTGGCTGCTTGCAGGGCGCAGGGAAGGGTAAGAGTCTTTTTTGTTACTATCGAATTATTACTGTAATATATAGGCTTTGATGTATAAGTTTAAGATGATTTGAGAAAAGATGGTCAGAGTGGAGTTTTTTTTCCCGCTGCCTTTTTCTCCACTACAAATACGGCCCGAAGGCAGCGGCTAACATAGTAACATAGTACATTGACATTCAGCAAACAGAATGTAAATTCTTTACGTTGAAATAAATTATTGATTTCTGATTTCTGTGTTCTTACGAAATTTTGGTACCACACTAGATTTAATAAAGTAGACTGAATTTCAAACATGGCGATTGAATTTTAATTTTATTTGGTATGAGTACCAAATCATATTTAATTTTATAAGTGATAAAAATAATAAAATTAACAGTAATAAAAATAACATACGTGATTTTTTTGCCGTTTTTCGCTCGATATTAATAACAGCAACAGGTACATACGCTTCAAATATTGAAACGGAACCCCTTGTGCGCGAGCCCGACTTGCACTTGGCTGTTTTTTTATATTCTTTGTATAATGCGCGACAAATAACTTACCTCGCATGGACGTATTTCGTGTCACCTCGGCGGGGGCCGCGGGCTGGAATTAGAATTCTTTGTAAGTTAGTTTCATCAATTTACCAAATAATAAAAAAAATAGCTCTCACGGGTCCATCACACGCTCATCCAAACTTTTGTTGTACAAATGGACAGTGTATAATAAAATTATAAAAAGGGCATTATAAAAAAGGACGTTGCGACCCCCCCTCGCACGAAACTAAACAAACCGTAATTTGTCTGCCTCGTTGGTCTAGCGGTATCACATCTTATTACCATGCCGGAGGCCGTGGGTTCGATTCCCACTGGTGGCCGCCATACATTTATTCTTTATTGTACAAATGGCCTCAGTGTGGGTGTATTTCATGTTTGAGACGTCCTTGCCTGGTTACCATGTCGCAGGAGGTTAGGTTGGGTGCGATCCGAGATAATGAAAGAGGGTATCCAGGGGCACGGTGTATTTATAAGTATTTATAATATAATGGAAAGGCACCTGAGAACAATAAAATAGAAAAGGTTAACTACGGTCTAAAACATAAATATAAAAATACAATGAGGAGTTGAAGGGAAGAACACTTACATTAATTTTATTAATGTGCCTTTGAAATATTTATGATTTCGTAGATAAGGATACAGGATACGCAGGATAAGGTGACAGACGTGTTATAGTAAAATTGATAATAGAATCTCGTTTACGTCCACTTAGTTCGGAGGCTGAGGAATATCTGTCTACATACGTCCGAACACTGCGGCACATGTCATAAAATAGTTAAATTTGGAATAGTAGATGGCCGAAAATGATAAAAAAAGCAACGAGGCGATTACCTCGTTACAACCATAGCACAGGGTAGGATAGTTTGGGGCCACGGGCCTGATTACGCGCACCAAATCCTGACATTCGCGATAGCAATAAGTAGGTATGGAATTTGACAGACTATTTAAATCGGTCAGGATTTGATGCGCGTAATATAGGGGCAGGTCAAGTGATTGTGTTGTGTGGAAGTTATTAGTGACCTTTGGCCTCAGGCACACCAGCAGCCAACAGACAAGACCTCGCCCATCGGCCACCAGTCCCGACTCGCGCAGTACTCCGAGCGTCTCAGCGGGCCTCTGCCCCTCGTCGACGACTTCTGCGCAGTCCCCGCCGAGAGCGTCGACCCGGCGCGCGAGGCGAAGGGCCTGCGTGGACTAATTAGACAGATGGGGGGCAGTCCGGTCATGGGGCGGAAGGCCGGACGGTCGCAGAGCCAGAATTAATTCGCTTATTGTTACAACTGTGAGGGGAAAGTATGATGAGTCAACTCATAACATACCTACCCTTGTAGCAGCTTGAGAACTGTACTATTAGGTCTTTGAAAATCTAATCTAATACCTTTAAACGAGCAATTCTTGTATATATATGGCTCCAACGATTGTCATGAAATTTAGTATGATGGTTTTTCAATATTCAAAATGCCACCGCTGCGTGCGTATGATGAAACCGAATTAAGTACATTCAGTTTTTTGTGATAAGTATTATTGATGGAATGTAAATAGTATTATTTTAAGCGTGTATTAATGTGTACAGGTGCAACATTCCTTGTTAGTTTTAAGTAATTTCTAAAGGATAAAACACACCAACGTGGTGGCGATGGTGGTCCATATTGGATACAAAATCCTACTACCGTAAATGATTTATACTTGGACCGCCACCGCCACCGCGTTGGTGCGTTTTATCGGGTGTTTCCCGTTGGTACGATCGGTCGACCTTGTCAGTCGATCCAGCGCTACTTTTTTTTCCGTTCGCCATACTGATCTAACATTTGGGAAATCGTGTTCCCATTAGATTTGCAAAACAGTTTTATTGCAACCTAATTACCTACCTAATAACCAAAATTCAAATCATAAAAAATCATCCTTATCAAAACAAAATTCAATTCTAACTGCTGGAATAACGGAATAACTACTATTAATTAAAGTACACAATTATTTGCTACATTTATCCTTAATATCCCGTTTTTATACCCTTTGTTTTTGGTATATTGATAGTCATCATGTATTATAATTATACCTCATTTTCCATTAATATAAAATAATTCCATATTTACGCACCGAGACAGGAAAATTTCTATTTCACAGTCAATGTCATCTAGACTATAATCTAGAATATAATTTATCTAATGACAAGTATCAATAAAAATATATAGGAGGTCGTAATCACACGAACAGTTCTAAACATGACAGTACAAAAATAAAAGGTGGGCGTTGGCTAAACGGGAAAAAGATTCCGCATTGGGCAGATTGATCGGTTGACCGATCGGATGAACGGGAAACACCCGTTTTATCCTTAACTTGTTTTTTTTATATAAAATACAATGGATACAGCTCTATGAACTGATTTTTAATTATACCCTTTTTCGACATACTTGACCATAGATTCTTTTACCCAAAAAGTTTACAATTTGAATAAATTGGTGTGTTATATGCTCTGTGAAATTGGTCTTGTTTTTCCCAATTTGAAACACGGATTACAGATGTTTTGGTTTGAAAAATTGGCAATGTATGTATTTTAATATACTCAATCACAGTACTGGGTCTATAAAAGAGAATTGAATGAAAATTCGAGTCTCAATTTGTTATCATTATACTAAAGTTATTCGTTTGCACCAATGTTCTCCTAAACATCATCTTCACAGCCTACAGTAGGCCTAGTGATCCGTACCCCTTCGCCAGTTCCACTGAGCGGAGTCTCTAAACTGCGACCATGTCTCACGAATTCGCCAAAGACTGTATCAGGAGGGCCGAGGAAGGCGCTCGCAAATGGTATCACCACCGACTGATGGGTGTGTTGCTTCAGGCTAAGGAAAAGCGCACGCGGGACATCGATGTTTCCATTGAGCTGGCTAACCAGCTTCTGGAGGTGAGATCGGATTGAGTTTGTTAGTGTAAAAGTCTTCAAAAGAAGTGGATTTCGGACTACGATAAAGTAATGCACTGCAATGTCATCTTATATCTGAACTGTGGATGCAGTCCAATGTAGTCTGGCGCGGTACCTAATGTGTTCGCTAACTGAGAAGAGAAACATCGAGAGGAAATCATGGATGTTCTCATAACTCTGCGCTTGATATCGCCAACCAGCCAATCATCCGTGGGCCCGCGTGGTGATTAAGCCCATACTCTCTCAGAGAGAATTTAAGGCGTGTGCCCTGCAGTGGGACCACAACTCACTCTTACTCAAGAGTCGCATCCATAAAATAGGGACATATATAAAACAGCTGTTTATGTTAGTCTCTCTCAATCTCTCTGTGGGACGTAGGTTGCAATTTGCCATGGTCTCGTCAAGCGTTCCTAACTAGCTACTGAGTTGGCTGGCTCCACGCCGACAAGCTACCTAACTCGGAACAATGTATTTCTACTCGATGAAGATCTATTATCGGCCGCTCACTCCGTTGCTTTGAGTATAATGCTCCGTTGTAGCATTGTTGAACATCATTACGTGAAGCCGAATGGGGCGCAGCGTATAAAACGACCCCAAAACTCTCAGATCCTAAACTCGCCGGCGCCCAAGGCGACGCCGGTGACGCCGCGTCAGGTGGAGACGTCCAACGAGGTGAACATAATGCGGCCCGTGGAGCCCGAGCTGATGGATATATTGCTAAAGGGCCGTGAGAGCGGAGCCACGGAGCGCTACCTGCACGAACGGTACAAGAAGGCACCCGAAGATAAGTTAGTATCTAATCTAAGTAGGTACTCCTTTTTCGCTTTGGGGCAGTGTAAGGTGGATGCAAACAGTAGTGCGTCCTTCAGAACATCTTTCGGCTAGATACCTCTTTCTAAACTCTCAGCACATGCTGAGTCGAAACCCATTTTCATTTGCCACACCCACGTTTGTCACATTTAATCGCAGTACACAATTACTAGAGCATTTTATTCCTATATCAATAGGTACTTACCGTAACGCATAAAATTTCGAGCTATGTTTGTATCGTTATTCATGATGCTTCTGTTTTTGTGTAGGTATGTTTACTGTATGCTGTTATTTTGTGAATTAACATGTGTGATATTTTATAAAAGTGTGTGTGTCCTATGGCAATAAATAATTTACCTATCTATGTAAAGACCGTTACAACCGGTTCTATTTCGGTGAGTCCGACAACTTGCTGCAACTACGCTTATTTGATTTGCGTCGAAAATAACATTCAGCCAGCAGTAATGTACAGAGGCTGAAGACGGTGACTCGCGTATAAATATGTACGTACTCTTTGGGTAGGGTAACCTACCGCAACCTCTGCTAAGGACTATAAATTCTACTATAAAATAGACTATAAAAAAAATTTTTAAGCTATAAATTCATAAAGCTCCAAACATTTTTGTGTCACAGTGCCCTTCCCGCTTGCTATTTCTACAACCTGAAGCGTTTACTATACGCGAAGTTGAGCGCGGTTGGGGAACACAGTTTCAATTTACGATTAACCCTTCACCGCATGGATTTTTTAAAATGTTTGAATAAAATATAGGTATATGATATTCTCAATAACGCAACACTTAGGAAAAATACAAATAAAAATCTAAAAGTATTAATAAATAAGTTATTTTACGAAATTACTTTGTTCGAAATATGGAACCCCATGCACTCGGGTATATTTATATATATATGTGTTCCAAATCTGGAACTTCATGCATGCTTCAGGATGTGCACAAGTTATTACATAAAATTGTTTCGTATATTTGTATTTAAGACAGTTACATTACTAATTTTTTTGTATGTTTATGTGTAATTATCTCGATAAAACCAATAAATATCTCGCCACAAAGAACTACAAATCGTCAATGTCACGAAAATGTCGACCTGAATGATTTTCCTGCCGAGACTAATTAGCAAATGTCTGTTTAGGTATTTAAATATATCCTCAGCTGTATATGTAAATTTATGAATAAGCAGCTCCTTAACTCAAAAATCTTTAAATATTAAGATTAGAAGTTAAGTTCATGCCATGTAATATATATATAATTTTTTTTTTAAATAAACAGCTTAAATTTTTTTTTTTTTTTAGCTAACAAATCAACGTTAATTTGTCCACAGATTTGGTTTTCTTATAGAGCGCTATGAATATTTTTTGTAAGTGTTCCAAATCTGGAACCATATGCGGGAAAGGGTAAAAACGGTTTCTTTTTTGCACAATGCCTCGCCGTGGCCTCGCCCAACTCCGCTAGTATTAGTAAGTTTTCTCCCCTCCATCCAGATTCTACTTCCGCGAGGCCAGCAACTGGGACTACGGGTGGCAGCAGAAGCAGTCGCGCATGCGCGCGCGCGACGTGCACCACGGCAAGTTGGCCGTACTGCGCGACACGTTCTACCGCACGCGCAACATCGCGCCCGACCCGCCGCACTACGGGCAGCCAGCCGTTGGCGACACCAACATTTGCGGGGAATACCAGTGCAACTTCAGCTAGGGCTTTTGGAGCGTATAGTCCTAGCTTTTTTTCTTTCAAACTGCGCGTAAATATATAACTGTCCAACAGGTTCAATCTTTCTCTTTTTCACAAAAGTCTGTTCGCATCCAGTAAAATTTTGGTTGCCATCAGTAAGAATCTTTGGTAAAAAAAGGAACTACGAGAGATAACAAGATAAAAATTCCGACAAAATGCACTGGCATCTGGCCATACTGCGCAACACTTTCTACCGCACGCGCAACATCGCGCCCGACCCGTCGCAATACGGGCAGCCTGCCGTTGGCAACACCAACTCCAAGCAAAAGCTCCAAGGGCTTTTGGAGCGTATAGTGAAGTCATAGTTTTTTTTTTTTTTCAAACTGCGGGTAAATATATAACTTTCCAGCAGGTTAAAAAATCTTTCAGATTTTCTCAAGTTTGTTCGCATTCAGTAAAATTTTGGTTGTCATCAGTAAGAATCTTTGGTAAAAAAGGAACTACGCGAGATAAGAAGTAAAAAAAACTGTACAAGTGCGAGTCGCACTCGTCCACCGAGGGTTCTGTAAATTAGTAGGTACCTACTTACAAATTATAAATAGTTCTTTTGCGGCATAAATAGCCGCATCTTTTTTTTATGTCAACTTAAAAGTATGATTTTTTTCACAGCTTCAAGGGACTGTAGATCTGATCTCGATACCTCCACGCGTTCCCGAGATAAAGGGCCTTGACAGACGGTCGGACAGACGGACGGACGGCAAAGTGATCCTATAAAGGTTCCGTTTTTTCCTTTTGAGGTACGGAACTCAAAAAATCCAGCAAAATGCAGCGCGAGCAGACCATACTGCGCGACACGTTCTAACCGCGAACGCAACATCGCGCCAGACCCGCCGCACTACGGGCAGCCCAGCGGTGGCGACACCAACATCATTTTTCGGGGAGTACCAATGCAACTTTAGCTAGGGCTTTCGGAGCTTATGGTCCTCAATTTTATAGTTGTCGAAATGTAAGAAGCCCGTTTTGACAGCTACACAAAAATGCATTTTACTTTGGATTCACTCGAGAAATACATAAAAAGACACATTCTCTGGCATATTATTCAATACTCCAAAGAAAAAAACAGATTTTGTAGCCCGAAAAGTTACTCATAGTTTAGATTTTTAATGTTTTTGATCTCAAACTAGGTTAGATTATATGGTTTTTGTAGCTGTCAAAACTGGCTTCTTAGATTTTGACGACTTTAGCCTTAATTCCTTTCAATCGTGAAGGAACAAATTATAACGGTGTGATAATTTGATCCAAAAGTAAAACATATAGAAGCTGGGGACAAATTATATGGCACAACGGTATTGGTTTTAACAATCAAGTTGAGCAATACAAAACAAAGTTAGATTTAATAGCAAAAACATATATTTTATACTTTAATTATTTACAATAATTCAACTTTTATTTACAATATTTAACAACAGCAAATGTACCCCTTATTAAGGCCACATCACACTGTTTGAAAGGTAATTATTAAAAATGAAAAAAAAATGTGTACAATTTATGTAAATAAACTCAACATTTGCTTCAATAAATGAAGCACTCATTCAATTCAATTTAAACGTTTCAATGGATGAAGAGTATCAGATAAAAATGATGTGATAATTCAGTTTAAATCAAAAGTCATGTCCAAAATAGAGTTTCGATAAAATTTTTGATTTCACCCATCAAAACAGCACAAACAAACCGAATTAATACTCAATAATAAAAGTACAAGTACGAAATAAAATAAATTTACTTAGTCATTAAATCAATTTCAGATAACTTGGCGCGTGAGTTCAACGAAAATCACTCCTATCACATTGTAATTCTAACCAAGTCAGTAACCAAGTTGTCTGTAAGAGACTGTAGCTGCGTAGGTTTTCCTACTCAGTTTTTCTTATCATAAAATAAAACATGTGACGCCTCTATCGATGGTCCCAGCAAAATATAATACTAATAAAGGTTACGAATAAAAAAGCCATAGAAGTATTTCTTCCTTCAAAATTCACTGTCAAAAACGGCCCCTGTCCTCTTGATTGGTCTGTACCGATGAAATGAGCGCAAGATGTGCTGCAGAGTAAATCACTCTGTGATTGGTTCATTTCGTGCGCCACGCGTGACGACGTGAACGTTGAATGGGCTATAGTAAGTGACAGCGTAACTGATGATTGGTTTTATACAAAAACGTCAAACCATTGACTTCATCGATGTGTAACCCCTCGAAATATGTAGGTACCTGGAAAGACGACGTTCTGACGGTGGCAGGTGGGTAGATATTTTGCCCGGTCATACTGAACTCGCTCCGATTGGTAACACAATACGGTATTTGACACGATCATTATTTCATATGCTCGATTAACCTTTGGTATGCGGATGTGCAAACATACACAGTAACCGTCGTGTGCGTATGTTCATGTTTGAACAACCTCTACACTCCACAAACTTTAGTTAATTTTCAACTCTAATTTAGTGTATATTAAGTTCAAATTTGTTTTATTTGAATCCTAATGAACGAACGAATCATAGTCAACGTTCACCTAGACATCGTGAATGAAAAAAAAAACGAAAAAAGTCCATTTGAAATTGAGACTCCACCGTACTGGGCTGATTGTAAATTTTTACCTAATGTTTATAACGTTATTATAGCGATTGGATACTCTAAAATTATATATTTCTTGGTTTTGTGCAACAAGGCAGTTCACTAACAACAGGAAAAATTAAAAAATAGAGGCATTACCTTAAAAATTTACTATAAAATTTTATTTTTTACGAACAGGTCGAAATTTTTCTAAATTCAGACTTCACAACCTGTATATAGAAATAACAACATAATTACCAATGTTTTTCAATGTATTCGATTGAGAATCTATCTGACAATATAATAAAATTACCATAATTAGTAATATCTCAAATATTTTATGCTTATTCGAGAAAATCGTAACCGCGGCGAATGCGCTCTATTCGCGAGTTTTGCGTCGCAGACGACGGGTCGCCGAAGTGAGTGCGCCCCAGCATACCAAAGGTTAAAACCAAAAATTACAAAATATCTCGGAAATGTATCACTTTAGTCATTTACTAGTCATTACAATTTTTAAATAGATTAAACGTAAAAAGAGTGCTCTGAAATGTGACGTCATAAGCCAGTATTTTCATACAAAATTCCGTTTTAAAAGTAACTCATTTGATATTTTGTCAAATACCCAATTGACAAGCCCCGCCCACAATTGAACGTGGGGTAATTTTTTAGCGCTAGTTAGACATCTATGTTTTTAACTATCACTGAACAAAGGTCTATCCGCAATACAACGGACCGGTGGGGCGACACGGTTTTAATCTAAAATAATCCTCATACATAAAATTATTAAATTTATGAAGTTAGAGACAATATAAGTGAAAAAAGCTCGTTCCCGTGTCGTGCTCGCCGGCCGGGTTTTTTGCGCCAGTATTGTAGTTTCTAACCTTGAAAATATTTAAGGTTTTGGAACTAAGGCGGACTTGCACCATTTTCTTAAATGCGGCTTAAACAGCATTTAACTAAAATTCTTTAAACAAAAGTCGATTTAAATGGCGACTTAAGTGACATTTAAGAAGAGGTGCAAGCCGGCCTTAAACTTTAGTAAGCACTGCACACTCTTTCGGAATTCATTAAGAGTATTTAAGGTTTATTTCAGCGTGTAAGGTTGCGCCCGTCATTAGTGTTCTCTATGTCGAACATGTACTACTCTTCGGACTACACACTCGGCAAAAAGAGCATACAAAGCGAGCCGTTTTCTACCTCATATAGAGGTCTAAAGAAATGCGTAACGATATTTTTGGGGGTCTCAGCAAGCTCGTGTAACGCAGCAACGTTGATAACACTACCTCGCCTGAGCCGTTTTTCATTGTTATACCTCTATGTTATACCCATTGTACACCCAATGGGCATAACATAGAGAAACGTAATAGCTTTAATATAATAATAGTTACACAAAATAAATTATTGATTGACAAAAAAAAAACTAATTTCCGTAATATGTTATAAAATCTTATCACATAGATACTAAATGACCTCCGACAACATCGTAACATTTTTTTTGTTAAATACATACTCAACTCACAACTAACGACTGTATCCCGGAGGGGTAGGCCGGGTTTGCCACTTGCCACGATCCTGCTAGTTTTCACTTCGCCAACGTTCGATTTCCGTTAGAACTCATGCAACTTTTATTGGAGTTTGACATACGCGCTCGCCTAGAGCTGTACACAAATATGTGTCTGGGTATTTGGCAAATATTAACAATCCACTGTTGGGTTTACTGACGAACGAATGCAAAAGCACTGATTTTGCAAAACCAATGTATAATTAATCGTCGGCAAATACGCGAATACGAATAGCCTAACATAACACTTCCTAGTCGGGCAACTTCCTTGGCATATTCCCAAGTGACCACCGATAGAGGCCTAACTGTAATAAATTTAAACAGCAAATTATCCAAACAACCGTTCGCGCTTCCTAAAAAGTCACTAAAAATAAAGCATAGTAAAAATTAATTAAATAGCAATAAATATGAGACAATTTTGTTCATTTCACACAAGTTCCATATTTTGACACATTATTATGTACATTTTTTCTTTATTTATCAGTCCATGTAATTATGAAGTTAAGGGAATAAACCTTGTGCACAGAAGACATATTGATTACCTCTTCACTTTAGCCGTAGGCCATAATCCTAGTTCTGATGAGGGAAGCATGCTATTATGAGATCTATATTTTTAAGTTTGTTTTTTGGCAGGCTGTTTTTACAGGGTATTTTTTGCATTTTTCATCTTATCACACACAAGATGTGGTTAGTATGATATGATTTTTATTGTCATTCATCATTAATCCATCATGCAAACAAGTCAACATCTACACTGTATTTTTTAGTATTTTCACTATTGTACGTATACTTGCACTGTTTGCAAAATTAAGCTTGCAAGCCGTCGCCTTTTGCGTCGTCTGTTTCAGATTCTCGACTCGTTGCCAGTTTTACACTTTTTCCTAATAGGCTGTATATAAATTTGACGATGGAAATAACTACTGGCTTTGCGAGTTTAAGAGAATGTAGGACAAGCGTAGGTAGCACGAAGGCAAGAGTCACGCGTTTTGTGGCGCTAAAATGTCAGAATTTGACAATTAATGTACTGGAAAGTCGCGACTTTTGACGTTAAAACGGGCGACTCGCGTCGCTTTGCTACACATGCAGCCTGGGTACGATGGCACGAGTCAGGCGTTTTGTGGCGCTAAAATGTCAGAATTTGACAATTAATGTACTGGAAAGTCGCGACTTTTGACGTTAAAACGGGCGACTCGCGTCGCTTTGCTACACATGCAGCCTGGGTACGATGGCACGAGTCAGGCGTTTTGTGGCGCTAAAATGTCAGAATTTGACAATTAATGTACTGGAAAGTCGCGACTTTTGACGTTAAAACGGGCGACTCGCGTCGCTTTGCTACACATGCAGCCTGGGTACGATGGCACGAGTCAGGCGTTTTGTGGCGCTAAAATGTCAGAATTTGACAATTAATGAACTGGAAAGTCGCGACTTTTGACGTTAAAACGGGCGACTCGCGTCGCTTTGCTACACATGCAGCCTGGGTACGACGGCACGAGTCAGGCGTTTTGTGGCGCTAAAATGTCAGAATTTGACAATTAATGAACTGGAAAGTCGCGACTTTTGACGTTAAAACGGGCGACTCGCGTCGCTTTGCTACACATGCAGCCTGGGTACGATGGCACGAGTCAGGCGTTTTGTGGCGCTAAAATGTCAGAATTTGACAATTAATGAACTGGAAAGTCGCGACTTTTGACATTTGAAACGCGCGACTAGCGCCGTCGTACTACGCATGCTGAGCATAGTTGTCATTCCCTCTCGCTTGCACAGCACATTCTGACATATTTCTTGATTGTAAAAGAAAAAAGAGTAAACTTATGGCAAATCTGGTTTTTACCACTACGATCAAATTTTCGTATTATTTCTTGTGATTGGCCAGACTCGTTTAATACATGACATTGACAACATTGCAAATTTACATTGCGGTCATAAAACAGAACCCTGCGTAAGTTTGTAACTTTCCTCCCCAATTTTCCTTACATAAAAATGTGTTTAATATATGTAATGTGTTTCATATAAAGTATATCCTTGATTTTATTTTCGGTTCCGTCACAGACCACATTTGCCAAAAGCATACACGTTCTCTTAGAATCAGTATAAGTGTCAGAATGTACGGAGGGAAAGCCAAGGGGCTGAACGCGCTTAGCTTAAAAGTTAGAAACGACTCGCAGTAGACATTGGATTAGACTTGGAATTAAAAGCAAGGCGAATTCCAGTCACGTATGCAATACAATCACATTGTTTTTAATGAAACCGTGAACAATATTTACAGGATGGGAGACGTGGAGGGCCTACGCAATAAATCAAATTGACATTTTATTATCATACACTAATCGCTACTCCGATCTTTAAAACTCTATGCACGAACGACATGTACGCTCTACGTAACATTTATACATTTATGTATATTGCTACTGTACAAGGTTGAATACTTTGACTTACGCAACCGATAACCGTTTGGCTGTCGCTGTCAATCGTCTGCCACGACACAGATCTGTGTCCAACTTAGTATGGGCCACCTATACGTTCCATTCCGCGAGGGCAGTTCAGGGGTTAATAATAATACCATATTCATTTATTTGCTTCTTACTAAGTAAGTTACAGTGTGAGCCTAAAAATAACAGGTGACACAAAAGGATGTTCTTTAATTATATGCTTTATCGACATATTTGCATTACCTTCCTTCAGCGCCTCTTAAGCAATCTAATTATGGTAATAACGCACTGTAGTTTCAAAGGCAGCGCAAGAAATGAATTGATCTTAGAGACACATTAGATTTTTCTTCTTTTTGTGTAGTTTTTATGTGAGGACACACGTGTCCGCCGTGATTGTGTATAAATTGATTCCAAATAAGTGCAGAACGGGTGATATTATTCGTCTCTCGAGGGTCAAATACGAACGAGGCTACACAGGCGAGGTGATCACCCATTGTTTTTGCAGGCCCCCCCCACACTATGAGGCATCTCACTGTTTGTCCCTTGTGCCCAACTACCTGCACTCGATCTTACTCGCTTGCCACGGACGCTGGTGTGGGCGAGTCAATAAAATTTAAACAGTTTGCCATTTACACAATATGGAGAAACGAAGAAGGTAATTTGTGAGTCTGACATTCTTGACAAGCCGGCTCTCGATTGCGACAGTCATGAGGTATTTACCTTGTATGTTCGTGACCACATCGCAACATTCAACACCGTTTGCTCCCATCAATTACAATGTTTATCGTTAACGATCAATATGAAAGTAAGTAATGTACTGTACACATTTACAAGGGGCTATTTGTCTCAGATACTCAGATCCGACTACATTCGACATTCATTCAATCGATTTATCTCATACTTAATGCTCTACCCGCCACACACCTTTACATTGAAAACATTTGAGCCTGCTATTGCGTATGGCATTCCGTCTCGCTCGCACATTCTAACCTTTTTTATTATTGTAAAACAAAATTTTTTTAAATGTATATTTTCTTTTTATAAAGCTATTCTGAGGCTTTGCTAGATAACTAAATTAAGGACATTAAGACCAGATTTTTCTTTTTCTTTTACTTATATAAGCAGCCTATATGCGTCCCACTGTAGGGTACAGGCCTTCTCTCAGAGAGAGAGAGAGTATGGGCTTAATCACCACGCGTGCCCACCGCGGATTGGCGATTTCAAGCGCTGAGGTATGTGAATAGCTCAGCCACCCAGGTTCCCTCACGATGTTTTCCTTCACGGTCAGCGAATGGTATTGCTACTATGACTTCACAAATGTACATAACTTAGAAAGACAAGTCATAGGTACATGCCCGCACTGGGAATCGAACCTGGGTCTCCCGCTTCCGAGTCCAATGTTCTACCCGCTAGGCTACCACCGCTCATTTTCTTTTACTTAACTGGACAATAAAACTGATGTTGTCACAGTCTTGTCCTATAATTTATACATTGATAGCATGCAATTTATTCTCCAGTTAAGTTTTATCTGACTATTGAAAACTTGGCCCTAAATGACATATTTTTACTAACCTATAAATACATAGTTGGATTTCGATTGAACCATACTGCTACTAAAATTAATAATTTTTTTAAGCAATTTTTCTTTATCAAAAACGAAGTAAGTATAGAAAGCAAATATGTACTTAAAATTTCGGTAATTTTGTTATCAATCAAGGCCTCAGACCACATTTATCCAAAGTATACAACTTCTTTCTTCACAATCACTGAAAATGCTACCTTGTGCGAGCAAGACTGCAGGCCCGACGTAACAGCCTTAACACAATCCAAATGTTACAAAGGCGGAGCTGTGACCGATCTATAAAAAAGTCAACTCGCCTCTCTCACACATTTTACAAACTAAGAGCTATGTTAGAATCTCAGGTTAAGTCACTGGAGAGGAATAGCTCAGTCCTTCTGAGAATGTCTTTATTTTGGGTTAGTTTTAGTTTAGGCCAGAGGAGGCTGTGTCTTGTACTTGTCAGTTTTCTTTCTGGTGAGGTTTTTGATAGGGCATACAATATTTCCTCTAATTTAGTTCTGCTTCATCACAAAACTGAACTGAAGTTATAGCTTGGATGACGAAATTGTACCTTATTCAATAAACTCCCAGGACGTTCAGCATGGTAACAGACAACAGCATAACATTGTTGCAAAGCAGTTTCTGCCCTAATTCCTTGTTTCCCAATACGTTTTAATCTATTTACATGGATAACATGAAACGTTTTTGACCTCACCAGCTCCGTATTCAAAGAATACTGATCTATGCGTAGACTTAGCGTCTTACAAGCTAACTTATGGACAGTGAATCTTCTGCCATTCACAAATTCTTCTTTTCGTATCAATTACCTCCTTTCGTCGACTTCATCACAATGAACTGAACTGAACAAGTTCAACCACCAATTGGTTCGCATTATCAGACCACATTCGTCTAATACAGAATCATCCAGCCACCAGATATAAGCAAGCAGACAGACTAACTCGCTTACATTTTCATAGTGTGTATTTGCGACACTCTAAACTCTGAAACTCGATTCCTTCGCTCAGAAGTCTCCATAAAACGAAATCGAAGATGTATCGAGACATCTCCATTGCTTGCGTTTCAGTGCATAATTAAGCTTTGGAACTAAGGATTTATTCGGGCTTTGTGTCATTTGAATAAAACACACAGACTACATAGACACCGCTCGGAAGAAAATGTTAACCAGTCCACTCCTAACAACAGGCTTCAATTGCCAAAGTGGCCAAGTGCAGTCAAATAGTGCATCGGTGAGGTGACAAAAGACTGTCCCTCGCTGGAGTCTTGTCCTAAAAGGGGTTGAAGCACCATTTACTCGCCTTGCTAGGTGTTCGTGGGGTTGGGAGGCGGAGGGAGAGCGGGCGGCGCGCCGGCCGTCCACTGTATGAGGGCGTGTTGCGGCATCAATGTCGCTTGGAAGTGATCCTTGAGGAGGGCGTTGGAGAAATTGCAGTGCATCTGGTACGCCTCGTTCTCGCGCTCAGTGTCGCCAGACAGCCGGTATAAGTCTGGAAAGAGACGCGTCGTTACTTTTCATACGAGGGACGTTAGCTTCCGCCTTTTTTCTCACAAATGGGCACATGTCGCTCGACCGGAATAACAGCGACATGATTATATTTTTTAGAATTTTTGCAGGAGAACCCTTCGTCGATGTTTGAAGAGAAACTACAATGAATCGGTACATAATACCTACAATTGCGAAAAGTAACGCCATTTGACTGAAATTATACTTTTGGAGTATTATGACATACTTAACTCTTTTTGCAAAAGCGTAATTCCGTCGTTGTTCTTCCTCGTGAGCGATGTACCAGTGCATAACGTAAGCAGCCTATATACATCCCACTGTAGGGCACAGGCCATCTCTTAGGGAGATAGTATGGGCTTAAACACCACGCGTGCCCACCGCGGTTTGGCGATTTCAAGCGCTGAGGTATGTTAATAGCTCAGACAGTCAGGTTTCTTCACGATGTTACCAACAGCGGTGGTAGCCTAGTGGGTAGAACATTGGACTCGGAGGCGAGAGACCCAAGTTCGATGACTTTGCACCTATGAGTTTGTTTCCTAAGTTATGTAAGTGAAGTCATAGTAGCAATACCACTCGCTAACGGTGGAGGATATATCAGTGAATGAATGATATGTCGAACCAGCCGGAATGAAGAAATAAGCGTGCGAATGAACTGCTGTGAGTATGGCCGAGTCCCAGATCCACTTGAAGGCCGTCGACCCACTCAGAATGAGCGAGCAAATAGTCTATTTAGACTGCTGCATCCATCTGCGAGTACAGTAGAGTTGCACGTCAACTTTGAGTCGTCGAGTCAGCCAGAATGAATGATTGAGTGAGCCCATGACCGGAAGCACCCACCTGTGATTATGGCCAAAGCCCAGGGGCCTAATTATGCGCACCAAATCCTGTCGGAATTCTGACGTTTGCAAGAGCAATTTGTATGAAACTTCACAGACAATTGGAAATGTTTAGGCTTTGGTGCGCGTAATATACGGGCAGAGCTGCACGTGAACGTCGGGGATCTTGCTGTTGCTGGTGAGCTGTACGGCCAGCGTCACCATGTTCATGTTTTTTAGTATTGTGCCATTAGCTATGTCCACACTGTGCATTTTCATCTTCAACTTTCGTCTTCATCTTTCTATTCAACTTTCGTTTGACGCTTTCAATAATTGTATGCGTTAATGAACGCAACACCATAGTACAGTCGTAGTTTCTTCTGTCTTTTGGAAACATGTGCGACGAGAATATTTTACTTGGTGGAATATGTGCAGCTTACTTGGTTATAAGAAATTCCAGAAAAAAAAAGAACCAAGAGAAAGTTTTGGAAAAGAGGTTATTTGTGTAAAGTTTATTATTTGGATCCCAAAGTTGTGGAAAGCTTCTGTAATCTTCAATAGATTTTAATGTTAAATCTTTTTCTTCATCCGCCATCTTGTTGTTGAACGCTATAACGCACAGAAATCCACCCGACGCCGGATAGCGTGAATCACAGCGCGCGCTTCGCTTTCAACTCTCATCGCGCATGCGTTAAGGGCATGCCGCACGTGCGCTGTTGACTGCACTATGACGCATGCCCTTAATGAACAAAAAAAGGCACAGTGTGGACATAGCTATTCATCATCAGCCATTTGACGGCCACTGACGGACATAGGCCTCCTTCCTGGTTTTCATAACCATGAGGGGTTTTGCCATAATCGCCACGCTTGGCAGACGGGTTGGCGATCGCAGTATGCGGTTGGAATCTCAGGAAGACGCTGCTGCCCGTCTCCTGGTTGATTTCCTTAGTCGCCTTCTACGACATCCACGGAAGGAAATGGAGTGACGCTATTCTTAATCCGGCGCCACACGGAGAGCCATTACATAACTGTTTTTATATTCATGTTCTATTCGCGCGAAGGTGAATGGACAGAAATTTGTGCCCGAGAAGCGCCAATGCCTCCGAATGATATGTTGGGTAACAGTCTATGTAATTTATTTGTTAATTGTGAAAGCCCAGATGGATGGATGGATGGATGGATGGTTAGACTAATTAATTAATTAATGAATACATGAATGGATTGATAAATGACTGGTCGGGTGGGAAAAGGATTGATGGATAAACGGATCAATGAATGAATCAACAAATGAATGTATGTACTCATAGTAGGGAAGTCGATTACTCAAATTGTACCTACTATATGTTTTGATACCTCTGTGAGAAGGAAATAAACGAAATTACTTACTTACTTAATTAATGATTGAGTGAATGAATGCGTTTTGAAAACGTCTAACTCCTTTCTGAGTACAACGGAGTTCCAGATCCACTTTGAGTCGTCGAGCCAGCCGGGATGAACTGTTGCACTCACCTTTCAGTGTGTCCCAGTTCCACTTTGAGCCATCGGACCAGTTAGTTACATCGTTAGACCTGAGAATTCCGCACTTTGGGTGGCCTGATTGTACGTAGAAAAGCTGTAAGATTACTGCTGTTTGTGATGTCGTTGTTTCTGGTTCTCACGACACAGGGTATCCTAGTGGAATTTATTAGCATTTCTTAAACTTTCGCAAAACTTACACGTTTGTTTAAAATTTTATACGATTTGCTACAAAATGTACGAAATGTTACAACAAATTCAAGTTTTGCGAAAGTTTAAGAAATGCTAATAAATCTCCTAGTGTGGGGCCAGAAGCAATGTATGTGTTTATGTTATTTATTTATTTATTTAGTTTTAGGAAAGCCATTGACATTATATAACTTAATACTACTTTAAAATATGAGAACAGAAAGTCATTAACAGGCTTCCACTGATGTTTATGTTTATGTTTATTACTCCAGCCAGCCTATCTCTTTCCAGAAAGCCAGCAGTGATCTGACGTCACCGCAGACCTCTTGGGGCGTGATTATGCGCACCAAGCCCTGTCGGAATCGTGACGTTAATTAGTATGGAATTTGACAGTTACACGATTGGAATCGCTCAGGATTTGGTGCTTATAACATATGAGCTGAGCAATCGGGCTGGCCAGGATGAACAAACAAATGACCGGTAGCACCCACCAAGCGGTGGTAGCCTAGTGGGTAGAACATTGGACTCGGAAGCGGGAGACCCAGGTTCGATTCCCAGTGCGGGCACGTACCTATGACTTTGTTTTCTAAGTTATGTACATTTGTGAAGTTATAGCAGCAATACCACTCACTAACCGTTAAGAAAAACATCATGAGGAAACCTGAGTGTCTGATCTACTCATATACCTCAGCGCTTGAAATCGCCAATCCGCGGTGGGCACGCGTGGTGATTAAGCCCATACTCTCTCCCTGAGAGAAGGCCTGTGCCCTACAGTGGGACGTATATAGGCTGCTTATACCCACCTTTGAGTATGGCGGAGGCCCAGAGCTGCACGTGGACGTCCGGGATCTTGCTAGCGAGCTGCATGGCCGGCGTCACCATGTTCATGCTCTCGCGCGAGTTGTTGATGGAGAGGAATATGTGCCCGAGCAGCACCAGCGAACAGGACGTCAGCCGGTTCAGGTCCTCGGCGTTCGCCATCTTGAGTGTCTCGCGGAGGTAGCGTCTGGAGGCGGAGAGAGTTCGTAATGTTAGGTGAAATGTGAACACGCCTAGCTGAGCAGAACAAAACGAATTTACTCGAATTTAAACAAACGAATTCTCTTGTGCCTACATTTAGTACCTAATTTTTCTATACAAAAATTCTAAATTTTAACTGTCAGTATCTCGACCGAAATCTTGAAAGTCGAAAATAAAATCGGGAAAGGCCCAAAGGAACAGCCGAACAAATCTTAATTGGTAATTTTAAAATTTCATAAAAGTAAATTTGGATCTAATAAAAAAAAATGGTAATTTTGTACAGAAATCGCCACTTTGGAATACTTTGAAAACTCGAAGTTCGCCAGGTCATCTACTAAAAATGTTGATTGAGCCGAATAAAACAAAACGCACTTTGTGCCGAAAGGGCTACTATAACATAAAAGATTATTTAGATGACAATGATGTCTGGAATTAAAGCCAGTTCAATGCATGAGTGCCAGGGTTTAGAATATTTATATTATAAAATCTGTTAATTAAGGACTTTGAAAAGACTAAGTTTGGAGTTTTTTTCTCCATTTTTTTTCTCCAAAATGATCTAGATTTTGAAATGGACACCAAGTTTAACTTGTAACCTTCATTAAGTCGCAGTTTCTGTGCTAGATTGAATAAAAAAAAATTCAATTTGAATTTAACAAATCTTAAGAACTAACACTTAACGTAACTCCGTACCCCAAACTAAATTCAATTGTATCTTGGGGCACAGCATCCAGTCAAGTGCCGAACTTACTTGGCCTCGTTGTATCGCGCCTGGAAGAAGGCCTGGAGCCCTAACACGTAGTATGACGCCGCTCTGAGCCCATGCGCGTACGGCGGCAGAGCTTCCGGCCTCACCTGCAACACCACCCAGTTGAATCGAATGAAGTGTGAATAAGAAGAATAAAGAATAAGAATAAACTTTATTTGACAACATCATCAGCCACTTGACGCCCACTGCAGGACATAGGCCTCCTTCGTGGTTCTCATAACCATGAGGGGTTTTGCCATAATCGCCACGCTTGGCAGGTGGGTTGGCGATCGCAGTATGCGGTTGGAATCTAAGGAAGACGCTGCTGCCCGTCTCCTGGTAATTGATTTTTCTTAGTCGCCTTCTACGACATCCATCCAAGGTAATGGAGTGACGCTATTCTTAATCCGGCGCCAAACGGACTACCACTATTTCACAACATTACAAAGAATTACAAACAGTAGGCATATAATTAAGTTAGTAAACCACAGAACACATTTTAGAAAGTACCTGTAAGTACCTACATGAAACTTGGACATACAAAGTTGTCAAAAATGTGCCAGTCTCAGCATGACACCAAAGCAGGGCTTTGGCGCTGGTTCTCAGACCGAACCATGAAAGAAAAAGGTGACTTGTTTTAACAAAATAAAAATATTTTCATTTTACAAAAATAAAAAAGTGGAGTTAATGATGCTAGTGACGTTGTTTATGGTGGACCACAGACTAGCATCATTAACTCCACTTTTTTATTTTTGTGACAAATCACGTTTTGCTTTTAACCTCCTCAATTACTGGTGTGCAATAGACTTTAAACTATGTAATTGTGGAGTTCCTATTATAGCTGAGTAAATCTTTTTTTCCTGTGTGGGCTCGTAAAAAAATATATAAAAATACTAATTAGTCTACGACCTATTGTCAGGACTACCAAATATACACAAAAAAATCATAAAAATCGGTGAAGCCGTGTCGGAGGAGTTCGATAACAAACACTGTGACACGAGATTTTTATATATTAGACGAAAGATTAATCAAAATATTTATTCATGCAACCATTACTATTGCTGAAATACACTTTTGCTGGGATAAACAGTCAGATAAGTCAAGTCGGACTCGCGCAGGAAGGGTTCCGTACATTATCTATACATTTGAATATTTCAAGCGTCTACCTGTTGCCGTTATTAATATCGAGCAAAAAAACGGCAAAAAAATCACGTTTATTGTATGGGTTTCATCTGTTGTTATAGCGGCAACAGAAATACATCATCTGTGAAAATTTTAACCGTCTAACTATCATGGTTCATGAGATAGAGCCTGGTGACGTTTGGGTACGGAACCCTAAAATTGTAATGCCTCTGTCAGAAGCTCTTTGTGTAAACAGCTGTACAATGCCTCTCTAAGAACCTCTTAGATATAATCGCTATACAGCAAGCCAATCAATCAATGTATAAGTTTAATATAATAGCTAATATTGTTCGTGCCGTGTAGCATCACAATTGTATAGAAACTGAACTTTAAGCCCCGGCCCACACAGAAGGGACCTGGGGCGGGGGCGCGGAAAAGGCGCGACGTGTTGTATAGAAATCGCGCCCTCGCCCCGTCTCTTCTATGTGGCCTTCGTCCCATCCCTTCAGTACATATTGTATGAAAATTAATTGTATCAGCGACGCGACTTTTCCGCGCCCTCGCCCCACGTCACTTCTGTATGGCCGCTGGGTAAGTATGGTGAAACGTTACCGTAAATAATTATTATCATCATCATCATCATCATCATCGGCCTACACTTATCCACTGCTGGACACAGGCCAGGCACTGAGCACGGTCCTCGGCTACACTCATCCAGCTCTTGCCAGCCGCCCAGCCAAGATCATCGCTGATCAGGAATAGCAGGGCGACTGGCAACTGGGGGCCGTGGTCCGTTCTGACTAGCCATAGGAGGATTTGCTCGTAATTGCCACGCTGAGCAGGCGGGTTGGCAATCGCAGACCGTATACGTGCCAATGTCGCTGCTGCCCGACACCGGTACGACCCGTATGTGCTGGGTCGCAATATGCACGGGTATTCTCTCAGTCGCCTTTTAAGACACCCACTAGAAGATATTTGGGAGTGCTATTCTTAAGTAGTTCTATTCTCAGTGCGCTTGTCGCCGGATTAAGAATAGCGTCACTCCATTTCCTCCCATGGATGTCGTAGAAGGCGACTGAGGCAATAAATTACCAGGAGACGGGCAGCAGCGTCTTCCTGAGATTCCGACTGCGTACTGCGATCGCCAACCCACCTCCCAAGCGTGGCGATTATGGCAAAACCGCTCATGGTTATGAAAACCATGAGGGAGGCCTATGTCCTGCAGTGGGCGTCAAAGGGATGATGATGATGATGGAGCCGGCACTCCACGGCATCATATTATACATTTTCTAAAGGCTCCGATAGAGAAAGTAGAGTGGTGAAAGTAGACACACTAACCTGCTCCATCAACTGCGCCAGGTCGTTATCCCGCCGCCCGCGCAGGTAGACGATCGCCAGGTTTAACTTGGCGAACATCCACAGATCCCGCTCTTGTGACATCTGTGAATTTAATAGTAAAAACAATAACTTCCACGCAATACAATCACTTGACCCGGTCCCAAACTAGGATACCCTGTGCTATGGTAAGACGTCACAAACATGAAAATACACCCAGACTGAGGCCAGTTGTACAAATGTACGGCGACCCCCAGTGGGAATCGGAGCCACGACCTCTGTTTTGGTAGCTAAGCGCCTTAACAGCTAGACCGACGAGGCAATCATTGGTCTAGTCGTTAAGTTTGACAACAAGAGTTTGGTTCTAATTCTAGTTAGACCTGAGATTTCCGCACTTACGGCCGGTTGCTGAATTAAGAATTTCACGAAGTAAATACTTAAGTAACGTTCTGTCACGCTCTTTTCTGAGAAATTCCAAGAGACAGCACTACAGTTAATCATTTACGCAGCGAAATTCTCAATTCAAAAGCAAAGAAGCCTCATAGTTGGGCCATTGTACGTAGCAAGCGCTAGGTGTGTAAATACCTCAGACACTAGTGTTTCCGTACGATGTTTTCCGTAGCCGTTAGCGAGTGGTATTGCTACTATAACTTCACATATGTACGTAACTTAGAAAACAAAGTCATTGGTACATGCCGGGATTTGAACCCACGACGACAACCGATTGAGAAGCCGGCGTTCTACCGTTCCGCTATCACCCCGCTTCAACAAGAGTTTAGGCAAAGAACCATCGAATCACCCGACTGCGTAGCCCAAAAGGAGGGTAATGTGTTTGGCTCGTATGTATGTATGTATATTCTTTAACCAATGGCCAGACTTTGACAATTAAGATCTCAGGCGATACGTCGTAATTGCCCGGCTGTATGAAATCAACAAAAGTCCAACAAAAATAAAAAATAAAAACTCTATACAATTCCCGATCAATTTTATTACAAGTAGTTCTCTACTTTGTCACAAGATGGCGCATGTATTACTAAAATAAAAACCGGTTAAAAAGACAAAAAAACCTACCCAACTTGGTCCTGATCTTAGTTAATGATCAGCAATCGGGTTGTTGTTTATTGTTTATTTCAGTTTTTTTCTTCATTTCCCTGACATGTTCTACATTCGCCTAACTTTCCCGATCCCCTAAACATTGGCACATAAAGAGACGGGTTATACATGTGTTCTTAGCTAAAACACTGAGGAGCAAGCGTGTGAGCCGCGAGTCACGTCTTGAGGTTAACGTTCTCAAAGAACGAAAATTAGAAAAAGGAAAGTGTTCAGTTATGCCATCTAAATTAATGTCTATTTTCGTTGGTAGCACTGGCAACACAATCCCCACTTCTGGGAGTAGTTTTTTTTTTTACTTCTTTCGAATCTGACCGACAGTCGTTGTCGTTGAAATCGTTGTCGAGACAACAGCCATTTCGCTCTCGCTGCTGTCTGCCGCCCTCATCGACACCCTATCGTACTATCGCTCTCGTCTCTAGTGTTATATCGTGTCGTCAGCCAACATTGAGAACTGAAGTGCTCAATCTCTCAATCTTTGTCAGGTCAGGCTACGCTACTTACGGTGGACGGTTGTGGAAGGTAAATCGAGAAGCTGAAAACGGCTCCCGCCCTAGGTACGCTGACCTTCGACACCCTACGCTATCGGAGCTGGTAAGTCTTTCAGCCTTCTCAAAACTTCACCTTTAATCGCACTCAACAAAGAACCTACTGACACTCTTCATACAGTCCACTTCAAATTATCGCGCACCAAGAAATCCCCGAATCAAACCAAAAGACATATAAAAAGAGCTAACTTGTATGTAGATACAGCGAGAGAAAGAAAAGAGAAATAGAAAGGACTCATGTGTATGCAGAAATAGCAGGAGAAAGAGAGGAGAAATAGAATGGACTCACGCGTATGTAGAAATAGTTTGAGAAAGAGAGGAGAAATACAAAGGACTCACGTGTATGTAGAAATAGTTTGAGAAAGAGAGAAGAAATAGAAAGGACTCACGTGTATATAGACATAGTTTGAAAAAGAGAGAAGAAATAAAAATAAACATAAAAACCGACTTCGAAACACTACAGCACTAAAAAGTTAGAAATAATTTAAATAATTAGAAGTATTTATACAAGTAGGTGTTTGTAGAAGTATAATTTTTTTTTCGATTTTTAGTGGGTAGCGGGAGAAAAATAAATAAGTCCCTTATAACCATAATTCACCCTACTTAATTCGTTGCTTTAAAATTTGATGTTCTAAATTTCCATCTCGAAATCTCCATCTTCACCAGAACATCACCAAATTAACTTGGGACTACTTTTACGCTATTTTATGAAACATACGGATATTACTAAAGGATGGGCCCCATTAGGGCTAATTTACTGCTGTCCATTGAAGAGTTCCGTTCTCCATCTCTGAAAGTCTCCATCAGATCTTCACCAAATTAAAATGGGACTAATGGGACGTTATACCTGTTCGAACAAAAAAAGAATTGTCGAAATCGGTTAAGATTTGACGGAGTTATGGAGGGACATAGCAAAAAAAAATATTGATAATGTCCTCCTTTTTGAAGTCGGTTAAAAAGCACTCACGTGTATGTAGAAATAGTTTGAGAAAGAGAGAAGAAATAGAAAGAACTCACGTGTATGTACAAATAGATTGAGAAAGATAGGAGAAATAGAAAGGACTCAAGTGGATATAGAAATAGTTTGAGAAAGAGAGGAGAAATAGAAAGGACTCACGTGTATGGCCTGATGGAACTGCGCCTCCGCTGCCTCCATGCAGTTCATGGACATCGCGTACAGCCCCAGCAGACAATGTAACTGCGGCGTGTGCGCCGCCGCCGCCGAGTCTGCAATAACACACGGACAATTCTACAATAGGTCATAGAACCTCTGCTTCTAGAACACTAACAATTTGTTAATTGTCAGTTCGCCAAAGACCATGCCAAAAAAACCACTGACTGCTGTTCAAAATAGATTGACAAGTTGTTAGTATACAAGAAATTGATGGTAAGAGTACTGTGACTCACTGTGAATAAGTGCGAGCAGAATTCAGTCGCTTGAGTCGCACATTAAGTGGGGGCGCCATAGTGAGTAAGGGGGCGGCAAGAAGAAAAACGTCATAGTGATTTATTAAGGATTCCACAGTGGGTAAGGACGCGTAACTCTAGAGCACTGGAGATCACCAAAACAGTAACACTTACCCGATGGCGCCACGGTGAGCAAGTGTGCTGCCCGCGCGATCTCGGCCAGCGCGTTGGCCTTGCCGCCGGCGACGAGCCGACACAGCGCCGAGTGCTCCACCAGCGTCACCCGCAGCCGCCACGCAAGAGCTTGGCTGACTGCACTACCGGTCGTCACGGCTGTGGGGATGGACATAGAAAATCTAGGTGCTCTTTGTGTTTTTGGGATCCGTACCCGAAGGGTGCCAAACGGGACCCTATTACTCTGCCTCCGCTGTCTGTCCATCCGTCCGATCTTTAAAGGGCTATATCTTTGGAAACGTGTTAGGTAGCCAGTTGAAATTTTCGCAGAATATGTGTTATTACGGCGGATTACCTAACAAATAATAGAATTTAAATAAATATGGGGGTCTATGGTCCAATATTGTGGTATGGCCAACAAACTTATCCTGCAGTTTTTTTTGTTGATTCTCTATCGTAAAAACGGTAATACAAAACAGGCATCAAACTTGGCGTGATTGTGGGACTTATCATATATTCTAACGAGAAATAATAAATCACACCCAAGCGCGAGTACGGAACTCGCGGTGCGCGAGTCCGACTCGCACTTGGCCGGTTTTTATTTTTATTTAGCCTTTAAACCGTACAGGTCTTCTCTCGGAGAATTTATGTAACTTAGTAAACGAACTCATCGGTACATGCCGATGACCGAACCCACGACCTCCCAAATGTGAGGCTGGCGTTCTACCACGGTACCACGACTCTTCATTGAGAAAAAAAAATTGCCTTTGCATCTACGTAATGAGATGATTTATACAGCGTCCAGTGGCACCTTCACTCACACTAGATGTTTCATCGAGTACACCAATGAATAAATACAGACTAGAATACTATTCTATCCATGCTTCCATTTCTGACCCCGGGGTCAGCTGACAGCTGTTAAAAGTTAGTTAACAGGCTAGCGTACGGGAAACTGGGTGCAAGTCCCATTTAAATGGTCAGTTCAAAGTTGGCAATAATTTTTGAAATAACAACTGAGAACTCAAAAATACCTTCGGAGGTCAAAGTCGCAATATTACTAACACGATTGTTTTTAATTTAAGAATTTGACTCTTTTAACGGTACATATCCACATACATAAATTCGCGTCAATATCCAGTAAAGTTTAGCAGTCCGACATCACTTTACAGGTATGTCAATATTGTTAATTTATGCCGTTAAGACAATTTAAGCATACAGCCTAAAATATGGCTTATTCCTAGTTAAGGCTAGGTAAGCTACGATCAATTTCAATTGTTATCATTATAATTATTTAATACGTTCATTGCACATAAGTAAACTTTACAATGGCATTGCTGTGTACTTTGCACAATAAACAGTGCCGAAACAAACAACAATACTCACGCGTCAGCTTGTCGATCTGCGCGAGCGCCTTGTCCGTATACTTGTGCGCCTTGTCCATATAGCCGGCCTGCGCCGAGTGCATCACAGTCACCAGGTACACCAGCACATAGAGCTGCTGCCGCGACACCCACACGAACGACTCGCCGGACGCCGCGCCGCATACCGCTGCGGGCAATCGTCACGTGGGCACGGGCGCTTTTGCCGGATTTGTTGAACGGGTACTCCGGCAAAAGGTGTTTAAAACACCACTTTCTCAACACTCGAGAGAGTGGTGTTAGATCATAATAAGATGTGTTAAGTGCGGTCGCTCCGCTCCGGCTACCCACGGTTGCTTAGAAAGTGTACGTGACAGCCTAGCATAGTTAAATTGGCTGAATGTTTGTTAGAAACTTAACCGAGACATTGTAAAAACACGCGCAAAACTACAGTCAGACCACCTGCACGTAGAGCTGCTGCCGGGATACCCACACGAACGACTCGCCGGACGCCGCGCCGCATACCGCTGCGGGCAATCGTCACGTGGGCACAGGCCCTTTTGCCGGATTTGTTGAATGGGTAGTCCGGCAAAACGTGTTTAAAACACCACTCTCTCGGCACTCGAGAAAGTGGTGTTATAAACGCCGTGGTTAGATCATAATAGGATGTGTTAAGTGCGGTCGCTACGCTTTGGCTATCCACGGTTGCTTAAAAAGTGTACGCGACACCCAAGAATAGTTAAATTGGCTGAATTTGTGTTAGAAACTTATCCAAGACACTGTAAAAACACGCGCAAAACTACAGTTAGACCAGGTACACCAGCACGTAGAGTTGCTGCCGGGACACCCACACAAACGACTCGCCAGACGCCGCGCCGCATACCGCTGCGGGCAATCGTCACGTGGGCACGGGCGCTTTTGCCGGATTTGCTGAACACTATTACACTACCCTCTTAATACATGAGAGAGTGATGTTTTAAAAGCCCTGGTTATATCACAATATGATGCGTTAAATGCGCACGTGGCAATACGACGCGCCCTGGATACTAGATTTTTTTTTTCATATTCTAGCACCCAAATACATGAGTACGAAAACCTAGTAGTGTATTAAACGGGTCTAACCGCGATTATTTATTAGGTAAAATTTTATTACCTGCCGTGGTCACGCGTAGACTGAAGTGGCGAGTACATCAAGTGCGGTAGCCTCCAACTGGAATGGAGTCCATGTCCCATGTTTTGGTAGGCAAGTGTGTCACCGCTGGACCAACGAGGCAATCGAATACATTGAGCTATCCCTACTCTTAACGTCAATAGTGTGATAATATAGTCAGATAAATTGTCCATTCCCTTTTTTTATTTAACAGTGTTATATGCAGAGCGTTCCGATGCGAGCATCAAAAATAGGAATGGCTCGTGTTCAATTATCAAAGTGCCTGTTAGTGCCATGATGGCAAATTCTGTTAGCTGTCCGTAAACGAGTTTAACATACTCACCATCATCGTCGGGCCACGTGGGCGCCATAATGGTCTGAATGCTCTGCTGTAGCTGCTTCAAACACGGCTTCACGCTCTTCACTTGTCCCGCCATCAAGTAGTGGCACACCTGGAGGCGAGGATAAAACAATACCTCCTTTAGGACAATGGTTCCCGAACTTTAACGGCGGTCGAACACTAACACACCTCTTTTATTTCACGGCACCAATCAAAATATCAAATTCAAACTTGTCTTCACTTAGCTTCTGAAGGTTCTGTCCCATTATATTATTTTTAAATAATATTTGTAGCTAAGGAATTATTTATCAGTCAAAAGAATCCAACAATTCAGTGATACTAAGGAAGCGCTGCTTTAGAACAGTAGCGATTAATTGCTTGTCTTTATTCAGAAATCAGAAATGTATTTCAAAGTAAAGAATTTACATTCTGTTTTGGGCTTCGTCGCAGTCGGGTAAAAAAACCGACTTCAAGATAACCACGCTCTAAAAAGAAGAGTTTGATGACTTTCTCATCGACGACGCCCACTGCAGCACAGGGGGGCCCACGGAACAGAAATCATCAACAGATCTTGACTAAATCCATAATATGGGACTACCCTGGAGATAACCCTGTTCTAACAAAAAAAAAACGGATAAGTGTTTTTTGTTATTTTTGCTTTAACGTTTTTTACTTACCTAGCCTAGTAACCTACCAACAAGGATGCATGTAAAGATTCTGCGCAGGTCAAACCGGCTTTTTAAAGCCACTTTTGTCATATTCTTCATTGCGAATCATAAATTAGAAAATTAATTACATAGTGTTGTTACAAAGGCGAACTTATCATACTTGAAAGACACCGTCATCATGAAATCATCAGCGCTTTTTTGTACGGTGAAAGTGGGGCCTTATCTTCTGGAGAACACGTCAAGAATTGGCTTTGGCATCCATGGACTGGCTTCCCTTCATCATAATTCCACTCTCCGCCACTGCTAACTAGCGCTAAAAAAATACCCCACGTTCAATTGTGGAACTGAGGGCGGGGCTTGTCAATTGTGTTACCAATCGGAGCAAGTTCAGTGTTTCCCAGCAAAATATCTATGCACCTGCCTCCGTCAGACCGCCATCTTGCGAGGTGCCTAGATATTTCGACGGGTCATACATCAATGAAGTCATTGATTTGACGTTTTTGTATAAAACTAAACATCAGTAACGCTGTCACTTACCCCCGGTTTCTCGTACACTAACAAGCTGTTAATCTACTGTTAACAGCTGCCAGTGTTTTTTTTTTTGTATGCACTTTGGTCAATTGACAGATGTTAACAGTAGATTAACAGCGTGTTAGTGTACGAGAAACTGGGGGTACTATCGCACAATCAACGTTCGCGTCACGTATCGTATGGCGCACAGAATGGACCAATCACAGAGTGATTTACTCTACAGCACATCTTGCTCATTTCATTGGTGAAAACTAATCGAGAGGGCCGTTTTTGGGTGTAAATTTTGTAGGGAGAAACACTTCTATGGTTTTTAAGGTTCCGTAGTCGACAAGGAACCATAGATATAGTTTCGCCATATCCGTCCGTCTGTCTGTCCATCTGTCAGTCCGCGGCCTTGCTCAGAGACGGTTAGTACGAGAAAGCTGAAGTTTGGCACACACTTGGCCGGGTTTTTTATTCGTAGATACGGTCGAATTAAGGACCTTCTTCTTTTTTTGAAGTCTGTTAATAATTATGATCGAAAGTGATCTGTCAGGATCGTAGCAAGTGACAGTCCCTGGTCTCTGCCTATCCCTCAGGCGGACCGGTAAGGACCCTACTGACCCCAATTCTCGCCGCCCAATCGCCTTATCGTCAGCATTGTGTAAAGTTATGGAACACATGATGAAAAACAGGTTAGAGTGGATCGTCGAGTCGAGAGGAGTCTTAGCCAAATCTCAATTTGGCTTCCGAAAAGGCATGAGTACTCTGGATAGCCTATCTATCCTCGTAACAGACATTCAAATTGCATTTAAAAGAAAAGAATATTTAGTCGGTGTTTTCCTGGATGTAGCATCCGCATATGATAACGTTCTTCTTCCGATACTCAGGCAGAAAATGCACCAGCTGAGCATTCCGCCGAAGCTGACACGTTTTATATGTAATCTACTCATGGAAAGAGCTATCATTATTAAATGCCCTAACTCCTCTAATATTACCCCCAAAACCATATGGAAAGGACTTCCTCAGGGATCGGTATTAAGCCCTCTCCTCTACAGTATCTATACTTGTGAACTGGAAAAATCTGTTGATTGTTTCTGTGAGATTCTCCAGTATGCTGATGATTTAGCCCTTTATTACTCCAGCGTTTCCATCTCGGAATCTACAGAGCGATTAAACCTTGCTCTAAGGTACTTAGTGGACTGGCTATCAGAACATGGCCTATCTCTATCAGTCTCCAAGTCCTCAACTGTAGTTTTTACTAAGAAAAGGTCAATCCCGGACATTGACATAGTTATTGGAGAGGATCAGATCCCAGTCCATAATAAGGTTAAATTCCTGGGAGTAATCCTAGACACGCGACTGACTGGTATCCCACACCTTAATTATATTGCCCAAAAATGTGAAAAAAGTGTAAACATTTTAAGATCATTATCTGGCGTATGGTGGGGTTCTCACCCATATTCGCAAAAGCTTTTATATAATGCCATCGTACGGAGTCACTTTGATTATGCCTGTTTTATTTTAGACCCATGTAACAGGGCAGCTATGGCAAGACTCGATAAAATTCAATATAAATGCCTCCGCATCATATTAGGTGCAATGAAATCCACCCCTACCAATGCTCTTCAGGTGGAATGTGTAGACCCACCTCTTTCTTTACGTAGACAGTACCTCTGTGATAGATATTTTAATAGATTCATTCAGTACAACAGTCATCCTTTAATTTACAAACTTAACACTCTTAAACGTCTTTCAGTATCTGCACAAGTGGACCAATCCGAATCCTCACCAAATCTTCCTTGTCTCCTTAAAAGTCTTATTAGTTATTCAAAACTAAATAACCCAACCATAATGTTCGACCTTAATCCAATTTTTGCATCCCCATATGATGCACTAATATTTCGCCCCATGGTTGTCGAAAACTTGGGTGTTGATAAAGAGTCACCGGCTGCTAACAACACGTTCAATAATATCATCCATAATCATTGGAATTCGTGGTTAACTATCTTCACTGATGCTTCTAAATTATCAGAAAACGGTGATGTTGGGGTGGCCGTCTGGATCCCCAAATACAATATAATTCTCAATTATAAGTGTCCCCCAGAAACGTCTGTATTCACAGGCGAAGCTACGGCCATTTTAGAGGCTGTCCTCTACATTGAGTCCCACAAGCTTCGAAAATCTTTAATCCTATCGGATTCCTCCAGTTGTATACATGCAATTCTTTCTTGCCCATTCCGCAGCAAGTCAAAATTCCCAATTATTCTTAAAATCAGAGAGGCCCTTAACCGCTGTCACGTACAAAATTTCGAAGTTGTAATTGCTTGGATCCCCGGCCATAGTGGTATTCTTGGTAACGAGGCTGCAGATTCTTGCGCTCGAGAAGCAGTTCAGTCCGGCTCTCTTACACGGTACCATAATTATTCTCACGACCTTGCTACTCTCGCCAAACCAAAGTTAGAGAAAGCCTGGAAAACGACATGGGACACCTCTAAGCAAATTAAGGGAAAACATTTTGCCAGCATCCAGCCCAATATTCCACTAAAACCTTGGTTTTTCAAAGCAAAGCATCTGGAAAAACGCGTAATTTCTATAATTTGCCGTCTACGACTAGGACATGCGTGCACCCCAGTACACTTAGCCAAGATCCGGGTTCGAGATAACTCCCTATGTGAATGTGGACTCGATGAGGGTTCTGCCGACCATATCTTACTCCAATGTCCCAATCATCAGCTCTCCTTATACGACATGTTGCCCCCTTCCTTTCCTCGTCCGGTTAATACTAACTTCCTCCTAACCCATGTAAATACTCCCCTTGTAAATATTCTAAGTAGATTTATTAAAACTAACTTAATAAAACTATAACTATAATAAATGTAATATTAGTATGTGTTAAAAACTTCATCAAGCCAAGGTACGCGATTATTTTGAATGTAGAGTCATAAATACCACCGTACATTTTAACTTGCTCTACTGTTTCCTATTTCAACACATGATATTGGCGGAATTTACTGTGCTAGTCACGCACAGTACAAGTGCCATACAAAACAAGAATATATATATCCCTCAGGCGTGAGTTTATGTTATGTTATGTGTTAATAATTAGAAAATCTACTGAACATTAAGCATCGAAACCTATAAATCTAATTATCTATAGGTTTCGATGTTCAGTAGATTTTTCAAAAAATTAAGAGGGTTACGTCAAGGTATAAGCAGCCTATATACGTCCCACTGTAGGGCACAGGCCTTCTCTCAGGGAGAGAGTATGGGCTTAATCACCACGCGTGCCCACCGCGGATTGGCGATTTCAAGTGCTGAGCTATATGAATAGCTCAGACACACAGGTTTCCTCGCGATGTTTTCCTTCACCGTTAGCGAGAGGTATTGCTACTATAACTTCACAAATGTACATAACTTAGAAAACAAAGTCATAGGTACATGCCCGCACAGGGAATTGAACCTGGGTCTCCCGCTTCCGAGTCCAATGTTCTACCGACTAGGCTACCACCGCCACGTCAAGGTGGTCCCATTTAATTTTGGACATCTGTTGATGAGATCCATGAGATCCAACCCTTCTTAGCGCGTGTTTTAAAATACTACTGAAACTAAAAGGTTAGTTTCAGTAGTATTTTCATCATTAGTGGAATTTGTTATTGCCTAAGTATTTCAAATACAAACACCACTCAGACTCACTAGTTTTTACCACGCAGCCTTGACTAGATTTTAATAGACCCATTGTTTACGATGAAGCCTCTTGGGTTTTCTCAAGATAGGTACGAAAAAAATCATTTCTATTCGCTCTTATGTCTGGCTCAATAAAAACTTTCGGTTTTGTTCACTTCAAGATGTTAATTGACGGTACAGTGAGTCGTCTCAATTAATAAGAATTTAGATGCATTTCACGCAATCTATTTGAAGATTCTTTCGTTTCATGAATGGTAATTAGTGTAAAAACACGAAATAAATCTTGACATTTTAGTAGTTTTGCTGCACATTTAGGGTTTCGTAGTCAACAAGGAACCCTTATAGTTTCGCCATGTTCATCCGTCTGTCTGTCTCTCCGCGGCTTAACTCAGAGACGCTTCGTACTAGAAAGCTTAAATTTGGCACAGATTTACACTATTAATCACACCGACGAAACGGTAAAGTCAAATGTTTAAAATTTTTTTTTTCTCGTCTACCCATAGTGTGGGATAGGTACACTATGTTGCTCAGGGAAGAGACCCGTGCCCCTCGGTGGGGACATAATGGGTTGATGATGATTCAGGGATCCGTTTGCGATTTGCATTTTCTGTTAGAGTGGAGCGTCTCAAACACTCAGATTTCCACCCGATGTTTTCCTTCACACTTGGCGAGTGGTATTTCACAAAAAAATTAAGGTGGTGGTGGGAATCAAAACTCTCTTAGATGCGAGGCAAGAGTTTTTCTGATAAGCTAACAACGCCAACGTAAATGCATGAAGCCTCATCTCTTCCGACTCACCTGTAGAACAAGGAAGAAGACTTTGAGGTACTCTTTCTGGTGTGGACTGCCGGTCCATGTGTCCACCAGGTGACCGGCCTGGTTCAGCAGTGGGAGGACTTCCTGGATCTTCTTGTCTATTAACAGCAGCTGGAAAAAATAAGTCAATAAAGCATTCATTGAAACTAAGTTGCAACAATGCTTAAGAGTTTTGTGGGAAAAGAATTAAAAGCAGCATCTCTCTATCTAATACCATTAAACCGTTACATATATAACCTGAATCTCGGAAACGGCTCCAACGATTTTCATTAAATTTACTATGCAGGGGGCGAGGTTTCGAGGGCGATAAATCGATCTAGTTAGATTTCATTTTTAGAAAACGTCGTTTTATCCGTGTTTTCAGGCAATGAAAAACTGCTACAGTATTTCATTCATAGAATTTCATCATTAGAATACGAAGGTAATTTTCGCCACCATCTACAAGCCTGTGATAGCTCAGGCGGGAAATCGGGCGGTCCCGAAACCATTCGAGTCCAGACCAGATGTCTCCAATCCGATTTTTATTTTCTTTTTTTTTTTTATCGTATCTAAATATAATTTCCAAAAAACACGATTAACCAAGGTACTGCATATAATTCTACACTAGGTTTGAAGTCATTCCATCTGTCAAATAGATAAATATTTAGAAACATTAAGATATAACAACAAAGTAGGCATTTACATAAATTGCCTGTAATTACAATCTTACACAACCGAATAATCGTGAGGCCAGGTTAGCGAAATTGACTTCATCATAATCATCATAAGCAGCCTATATACGTCCCAATGTAGGGCACAGGCCTTCTCCCAGGGTTGAAATTGACTTAAAAAATAATAATTGTTTCCCGAGTTTTCACCACGACCAATCGCGTTGGTTCGCTCGATGTGCGCCGGCGCGGCAACGTCGATCTCGTCTCGTGGACAGTGGAAGCACACCTCCTATATTACACGCACCAAATCCTGAACGATTCCCATCGTCCATTCCGTTCTAATTGGTACCGCAAAAATCAGGACCTCAGATCTATTTTGTATAGCCGCCACGAACTCTTTAAGATTTGTCAATTCGATGTCGCTCGTAAGCAAATGCATGTATCGCTTAGACGACGTTATCTCGTTGCTTCGGCGGTGGACTAGAGTCCATAATGAAACCATCTTCTGTACTAACCTTTGCAATTAAGTAAGGTAATCATTTATGCAGCGTCCACTGGCACCTTCACTCACACTAGATGAGTGAAGGGACCACTCGGATGCTGCAGTACTTGGGACATTGTTTCTTAGATGGAGTAGGCTTGCCCAGCACCTATACCATCATGACAGCTTAGTTGGCCTAGCCCACAGGAAAGACAAGTCAATACGTGCGGAGCCAACCAAGCCGCGGGTTTCCTCATTATGTATTCCTTTACCGTTAGTGTGGTATTGCTACTACAAATTCGCAGATGTACATAACTTTGAAAATAAACAAAGTCATAGGTACATGCTGGCACTGGGAATCGAACCTGGGTGTCTCGCATCCGAGTCCATTGTTCTACCCACTGGGCTACCACCGCTTTGTATTAACCGATGTCCCAATTTTCAACATAAGACCAACCGATTACAAATATTGTTATTTGAAACTTAATCATTTTGGCATTTATACATTTTGCCACTTCTAATTACAGGCATTATACTACATTCCAACCTCAGGTTATATTATGCTAACACTTGGACATGATTTTCCATTTATCCTACTAATATTAAAGTGAAAGTCCATCACACAGGAATGTCCGAACAGATCTGAATTAAATTTGACACCGAGATAGATTATAGTCTGGAATAGCACATAGACTACTTTTTTTCCTGGACAAATACACACGAAAATTTTTAGCAAACAAAAGCCACAGGCTCCATCTATGGTCCTGTTTTATTTATTTGTTTTGTCTGTTGTGTATTTAGTTTTCTTTCTGTTGTTGTGCATATTATGCTACTTATCTGCTTATTTTGTTTCTGTGCTGTATCTTGTTGGTATAATAAATGTCTTTCTTCCTTAATTCCTTCCATTTTACATTTTGACACTTATGCCTTTTGAGGCTGTACAGATTGGGTTCATCATTGGAACTTTGTTTTCAATGTAATCTGGACAAAATACTAACCATTACTCTGCTCAGAAGGAAAAGGACCCTGGTGTATGCAGCATTGGATATCTGAGCATAGTCCACTCCGACACCCAACAGACTACTTGCCACCTCATATTCTCTCTCCGTTGCATGAATTTGCTGAAAATAACATTGCATTTCAAAATAAATTAATTCTGCCGGGTAATTCAATAACAATAAAATTTAACCAAGGCAGTGTTGAACAAATAACTAAATATTAAAAAGCCTTCTTTAAAATAACCTACTAATACCCCCTGCCTCATCGGCTTGCAAATGAGTAATTGGATTTGCATTCGTTTTTTCACAGGTTTCCCACAAAAAAATATATGTTTTATTAAATTGCGAAAGAGAAAATTAATACAGTACTAGAGAAAATTAAATAATAATACATTGTTGAATGTTGCACTTTTAACCAATAGACTGCCAGCTTCGTCGGTCAATAACAGTCATCAGCAAGAACAGAAACTAAAGAAATAAATACCTAAGCATGAATATTGTCTATAAACTACATAGATAAGATGATAGATTTTAGAATTCAATTTATCACCCACACATAAGATATAGGAGTAGACTGGTAATTGTGTCCTGATTTTGGTAAGCTGCAATGTTTTCATTACTTATGATGAGAAGCATTTGCTGTTTTTATTATGATAATCACATAGCAGGGGTGAACTCATGCAATACTTGAACATCAAGATATACTTAATATTCAGAAGGAAATAGTAAACAGGCAAGTACTCACTGCCAACTGGAAGATAAGCCTGCAATGCCAGTAAACGCTGTGTTGTGACAACTCAATGGCTTTCCGTAGAATGGGCTTGGAGTGGCTGGGCTGGCCCTGCTGCTCAAAGAGCTCGGCCAGTACGCTTGCGGCCTCGAATTTGACGTCGTCAAACCCATTGATCGTCTGGGACATACACCACTGCAAGGAAACCACATCATGACCCACATAACATCTTTGTTTACATTCACTGTCTCACTTTACACTCGATTTTTTGGTTATAGTACTAGCTTATTGAGCACTTGCTTTGCACAAAACGGTGCAGGCAAATATAATGAAGGCTTCTAGGTAGATAAACAGTAGAGAAAAAACTTACACTCTGCTCTAAATGCGTTCTCGCCAAGTCGATGTTTTTAGTGTGTGTCAACAGGATATTTCCGAGTTGTAAATGAGTCCGGGCCTCGACCCTTTGCGGCGGTTTGAAATTAAATACGGCTTGTAAGCACTGGATACAACTTTTTATGTCAGGAGGGTTTGATGTGCGAAAATGTTCCGCTAAACCAAGTAAAGAAATATACCAAGCGTCCTGCGTTGACGCCATTTTGACATTTCTGCTTGGAGGGAATGGTGCTGCCAGACTAGTCGGAATGCATTCTACCACTATGTATTAATTTCAGATTCATTATCTATTAACATTTCAATATTTTAAGTTTTACAAAATAATTAATTATCTTTACAAAATACGAAATAACAAAATTAATTTGTTTTCATTCAGTGTTTATATTGATGTACAAAAAAATCATTTGGTCCCGTATTTAGCGTAACAAAAATGGAAAATGTTAAAGTTTAATAATTTTGCCACAAATATACTTTTTAAACTGCTAAAAAGTCCTCAGGTAATAGTTTTTCTTTATTTATTTAGAAAACACAATGGTATCGCCCCTATTGTATAAAAAAGGTACATATGTACCCTTAACTTTTTTGTTCTCACATTACGTAATTTTAGTTGGTACGACTGACTACAAGGGTGTTTTCGTTCAAGAATTAAATGTTTTCTAGCCCAAGGTTCTTATACTGCCATACTGCAGATCTTCGCGTGCAGTGTCTCGCGCCACGTTAGTACCTAGTATGTATAAATAGGCTATAAAGTAAAGTTCTTACCTTTGTTCGGTCCGAGTTTGGAATGACCAATTTACACCCGGTTGCTCATACATTTCCAAATTGTTAACAGCTGTCACTTGGCCAAAGTGCATACAAAAAAAAAACTGACATCTGTTAACAATAGAACATAAACAAACTGTTAGTGTACGAGAAACAGGAGTCATGCGACTGTGCCTCTGAACTGGGGCTTAGTATATAGGCGTCGTATTACGAATACAATACCGGCCAAGTGCGTGTTAGGCCACGCGCAGTGTAGGGTTCCATAAGAGGGGTTTTACGTGCTTTACACAACTAACAAATTCATCAAAGTAAAAAACCTATTTAGAGGCTAAACATTTTATCCACGCCGGGACTTGAACCCGCGACCTCTGGCTAACCGTACCAGCGCTCTCCCAAATGAGCTAATGGGCAAGTGCAGGCATCGGCGAAATTTCGAGCCTCTTTACAAACTTCTCTGTATTACGTATGTACAGGCAGCGACATCTGGCCGAAGCAATTTACATCACCTGCAACCCCGAGTAACCTACTTTGCATTGGTTTTTACATGGGAATGATATCGCTGTACCTACATGATTATATTCTTTTTGTTGCACTGACCCGTGCTTAAGACAATTTTAAAAACCTATTTAGAGGCTAAAAATTCCACCAATGCTCGACGATGCCTGCACTTGCCTATTAGCTCAGTTGGGAGAGCGCTGGCACGGTTAGCCAGAGGTCGCGGGTTCAAGTCCCGGCATGGGTGCAATTTTCAGCCTCTAAATAGCTTTTTAAAATTGTCCTCGGCACAGGTTAGTGCAACAAAAAGAATATAATCACCGAAGTAATTTTCTATGGAATTTATACGACGTTTTCGTTTAACAAATTGGTTGCCTATTACTCGTCACTGAATTAAGAATAGCGTCACTCCATTTCCTTCCGTGGATATCGTAGAAAGCGACTAATGAAATCAATTAGGTACCAGGAAACGGGCAGCAGCGTCTTCCTGAGATTCCAACCGCATACTGCGATCGCCAACCCGCCTGCCAAGCGTGGCGATTATGGCAAAACACCTCATGGTTATGAAAACTATAAGGGAGGCCTATGTCCTGCAGTGGGCGTCAAATGGCTGATGATGATGATTACTCGTTAACTTGTAAAACCTGATTGTTTTCCTTTTAAATGCCTGGAAATTTTTCACGTTTCCACGAAAACATTCAGGACCGAAGTCCCATACAAATACTTCCTCAACAAAATATGAGACCCCTTTTAATTCTCCTATGGATTGAGTTTTGAAAAACTGAGAAATACGTGTTTCATAAATTTTATTGAAGTAGGTACCTACCAACATTTGTACTAATTTCAGTTTCAAGAAAGTTTTTACTCTCCTTACAACTAGCATTCCCTTTCACCCTCTTAGAGGTTGAATTTTGAAAACCGAAACCGGCGGCGGCGTGCGTGCATGCAGCGACCAATGAATGTTGAGGAAGCGAAAGTGATCTGTCAGGCAGGATCGTGGCAGTCCCTGCCTACCCTCTGGGATACAGGCGTGAGTTTATGTATGTGTCGTAGCCATATCATAGAATTGACCATATCATGATGTGGTTAGCCATATCACGAAATGTATCCTTTTCATGAAAAGGCCAAGTCAAACTGGCCGTACCATGAAATGGCTTAACCAGATCAATGAGCGACCGACGTTTGACGATTTGAATAGCGAAATGCATGACTATTTCATGATGCGGCCAAACGTTAGCGGCCATATTGTAAAATACTTCCATTATCCACCGTTAGAGGCGCTGATGTTAGTTTGTTGTGTATTCCTACATTTGCATTTTGGCTTTTTTTAGAAGCTACATAGCTGAAGTTTTACTAAGAATTAAATTAAAATTTTGGGTTGGTTGTTAGGTCAGTACACATAAGCAAAAATAGGTTCGAAGTTCCGTCCTGAAACTTCGGGTGTTAGTTCTTTTTTTTTTATATAAAAGCGAAAAAAAATATTTCACTAAAAAACTTAGTTTTGAGTCAAACTTAAACAAGGTTGGTGCATGGAAAAGTCATAGGTACCCTACATTATGATATAGCAAAACGTAGTTTGCCATATCGTCAAACGTTGATGCTTAAACGATACGGCCAGTTTGACTTGGCCTTTTCATGAAAAGGACACATTTCGTGATATGGCTAACCACATCATGATATGCCACAATCTACGATATGGCTACGACATAATAATATGTATGTACATTTTGAAAAACTGAGCAATACGTGTTTCATTAATTTTATTAAAATACATTTCATCGTCATCATTCAGCCACAAGAAGTCCACTGCTGGACATAGGATTTCCAAAAAGACCGGTTGGAAGCGGCTCGCATCCAGCGTCTTCCTGCCACTTGGATGAGGTCATCTTTCCAACATGTGGCTGGTCTTCCTACGCTGCGCTTGCCGATATGACAAAATGTGGTCTCCATTCGAGAAATTTTCGGCCCCATCGGTCATCTGTCTTCGTGCTATGTACCCTGCCCACTGCCACTTCAACATACTAATGCGTTGGGCTATATCGGCGACTTTCGTTCGTCTACGGATCTCATCATTTCAGCATAGCCCTTTTCACAGTAGGTGGTACATTTAGTTTCGACAAAATCTGACTACAAATATTTTAATCTCCATACAAACTTTGGCACCCCTTTTAGGGGTTCAATTTTGAAAAACCATAAAATTTGCCTTCTTGTACTTGATTGATGTATACGCATAAACGGTACATTTGTACAATGTTTCGTATCTGACAAATCATGGACATCCTCTTTCACCCCTTTAGAGGTTGATTTTTTTTAAATATCTCCATTCTGTCTAAAATCTCAGCTTCCTAATTATTGGCAGAAGTACCTAGTCGTCCAAGACAGGACCGATTCGAGTTGCCATAAAAAAAAAAAAAACCAACGGTTTGGGCTCGGCGTTGATGAGTGAATGTGTCAGAACCTCGCCTTTTATAGGTATATCACATTTCGGATCTCATAAGCGAAGTCAGTAATTTGTTCAAGATAATGTCGAGCATTATAATGAAATTCCTTGAATTATGATCTAAGACGGGCAAATAACTTGATTGACATATCACTTCCCATATTTTAACGACTTCTACAAATGGTTTGTTTCCATGTAGAATGAGATTAAATACACAAAAACATGCCCTACTAAACTAAAATCGCATTCAAGTAAAAATAAATCTTATTTATTCATCGATGGTCAAGGCACCCGAGTTGATGTCATCAATAATGTCGTGGGGCGCGCGGCCGTCGATGGTGCAGCCAACAGACTGTGCGGAGCCTAGAACCTCCTTGCAGGTGCCGGAGAGTTCTCGCGCCATTGACCTGGGCTTCATGGTCTTGGCTATGCTGATCACTTCGTCCATTGTAATGTTGCCATTGTGCTTGACTGGAAGGGATAAAAAACATCGGTTAGGTAAGTGGTTTGATAAACTTTTACTTTACTTCAGAGGAATTTGGGGCATGATTATGCATTAGCTAAAAAAAGAAGTGCCAAAAATTACTTAGATTTATTTACAACATCATCATCAACCCATTATGTCCCCACCGAGGGGCACGGGTCTCTTCCCTGAGGAAGGTATAGGCCTTGCCTTTACATCATAATCAATCATAATAATTTGTTTACTTCAGCTTGTCATAAACCAACTATATAGGTGCAAAGTAAAAAAAAATTTATATGTATAATGTGGTTCAAGTTTTCCTGTTGCTGTTGAAACTTGCAAATATATTAAAGTTTTTAAAATGTAGGAAGTAAGATTTCAAAAAAATTGGGCCAATTTTAATGGTAATAGCATACAAACTATTTACTTTACAATAAAATTTGTGATGCCTATGAAACTATTAAAAATTGCCCAGAGAAATGTAGTATTAACTACAGAATAAGTAAATGCAGCCTGGAAGCAGCGGTGACCTGCATATCCTGGTATACTTCCAAATGTAACATCTTACATTTACATTTGATAGTATACAAAGCTGCAAGATATGCAGCAGATGCTAAGGGACCAGTTTGTTAGGGTGAAAAAGAAGTCTACCCACCAGCAAAGAAATCAAATTTACAGAACACAATGATTATAGAGAAGGTAAAGCTATGTAACTAAGATATTTAAGAGTTATCATGTATCTTTATCCCTTTGCAACCGAGCTGTCACAATCGTGCATATAACTTCAAAAAAATCCTGACTCCGTACAAATCAACTTTTCGGAACGCAACCGGCATCGATCGATCGTGCATTTATCTATTTTGCCTACAAAAATTACCGCGAGGTCCGGCGCCTCACCTGTCAGCGACCATTGGCTCGCGAGCCGTTGGTGGAGATGGCTGCGTACTTTGGCGGGAAACGCGCTTCACGTAAGTACCGATTATTGCTACATTTTGTTTGAAACTTTATAATAATTCAATGTCAATGTGTATAGGAGTAATGTACTTAGTGTTGCAAGATGTTTTTATAAATACAAAATTAGTTTGTAGTCATAAAATATGGCTGGAAAAATGTAGTTGCACGATCGTGTGCTTTCGGTTGCTGATCGGCATTTTATACAAATACCTTTATAGGTAATGTTGACGGTTTATAAGCCTGTTTTCTTATTTTTTTGTTTTTAAATGCATGTCCGTTTCATTTCAGGCATTTACCTACTAGATGACGAGATTTATGCTGCTCTAGGAGATGGAAATGACTCCGAAATTGAGGAATTGGACGAAAACGATGATTTAAATCCCTCAATTCTCGAATTCAATCCAGAATTACTGGATTTACTTCCAGAACTAGCTCCAGATGTTGTATCTGAAGACGTTCAAGCAGATCGCAACTCTTGTGCTCCACCAAAGCAGAGTAGCTCTCGATCCGTCGTCACCAATGAAAGCACATCCAGCATTTCGTCTACTCTAACCCGTACTAGACCAAGAACTACTTCTTCCAAGAGAGGTGTTCCTGACGTCCCAAATGAACAGCCGTCAACCAGAGAAGACATATGGTCTGCTCAAGGTACACCCACTACATCGACATCAATGGACACACGGACCAGGAGGCGCACTTACAGTACACCTCAACCATGGAAACGACTACAATTCCAAGACAAACGTCATGACTATCTTGAACTTCCATTAAGAAGTGTAAGAAACCCAATTGAGTACTTCAATGAATACTTTGATGAACCCTTTTTTGAACGCATCGCCGCATGTACTAATCTTTATTACTTGAGGAAAACTGGCACTGAGCTGAAGACCACTCGAGCAGAAATAATGAAGTTCTTTGGAATTCAAGCTTTAATGGGAGTCCTGCCCTATCCTCGTCTACCAATGTATTGGCGCGCCGGTATTGCTCTCAACAAAATATCTTCGTTGATGACTCGTGACAGATTCTTGACTCTGAGGAATGCTTTGCACGTGGTAGACACAGATACAGCTCTACCAGGTAATGACAATCCACTCTGGAAAGTACAACCCATGATTAACAAAGTAAAAGACGGCTGTCGGAAGCAAGAGAGAGGACCTGGGTTTTATTCAATAGACGAGCAAATGATTCCCTTCACAGGCAGATGTGCTTTGCGGCAGGTGGTAAAAAATAAACCTCGGCCTACAGGCCTCAAAAACTTTGTTCTGGCTTCAAGCAAGGGTCTCATGCTGAATTTCGAGATATATAAAGGAGCTAAGACAATGTTCGATGACGAACAAGTGTCATTTGGTCTTGGTCCATCTGTAATTTTGCATTTGGCAAAGAGCGTGCCGCAAGGGAGCTGTGTTTATCACGATCGGTACTTCACGACTATTCCGCTGATCGAAGAAATGGATAGACGTGGTCTTCACAGCACTGGCACGATAATGTTGAATAGGATTCCCGATCGCTCCACTTTGAAATTAAAAGACGACAAGAGGATGTCACGAGGCGATAGTGATCACATGGTCCGAGGTTCTTCAGTTGTTGTTAAATGGAAAGACAACAAGAGTGTGTTGCTTGCTTCAAATTGTACTGGCTGTGAGAACAACACGCTGGTGAAGCGATGGGATAAGAAGCAGAATCATTACATCGATGTGACAGCTCCGAGTATTGTGTCAATGTACAATAAACATATGGGGGGAGTCGACGTCCTTGACCAGCAGATGGAATATTACAGAACCTTCTGGAAAACAAAGAAATGGACCCTCAAGGTATTAATTCATTTCTTTGATCTGGCGATAGTAAACGCCTGGAGGGCGTATACAATAGATTGCGAAGCCAATAAGTATCCTCGTAACAAAACCATGCAGCTCCTTGACTTTCGTCTGGAAATCCACGAAGTATTAATAAAGACTCCAGAAAAAAGACGAGTCCAGGATGAAGAAGAAGAACCGGTGGTGATACCAAGAAAGTATCAGAAGGCCCTAAAGCCTTCAGATTCCGTGAGATTCGATGGTTATGAGCATTACCCATTTTTTGATGACATTAAGTCTCCAAGGGCTTGTCAGTCAGAAAACTGCACTAGCCGCACAAAAACTAGATGCACCAGGTGCAATGTATACCTCTGCATTTCGCGAGGCCAAAACTGCTTCTTGGACTATCACAAGAAAAAATAATTTTGATAATTTTCTTATTAGAAGAGACTTCACGATCTTAATTTGAGACTGAGTTGATTTAAGACTGTTAATTCTGAGATTATGTTCCTAAATAATGTTTTTTTGCCTTAAATGAAACTGAAAAGACTGATTATAAAGATTAATTACAAATAAACGAATTTGATTCAGATTTTTAGCGTTTTAGTTCATTGACCACCATGTACAATATTGATTTGCACGATCGTGCATTTACATTTTATTCCTACATCGCACGATCGTGCAGTTAGTTCTCAGCCGGACTTGCAGTAAAGGGATTTTTTTGTTTATTTTTCTTAGAGTCTATGGGACACCAAAACAAGGTATTTTAGGCAGGATGGTTAAATTTGTAAAATACATGTCCTCGGTTGCAAAGGGTTATAATGTATGGTGTGCAATCTAATCTAAAGCAATACTGCAAGACATATGCAATCCTTGACCTTGACCAAAGAGAATGAATACATTGTGTTACATGAACATGGGATCATTCCCATGGTCACTGGATTAACTAGCTTCACCCAAAACAACATCAAAACATCTGATTATGACTTACAAAGCAGATTGCAGATACAAAACTGAGAGAAAAAATTGAAAACACTTGAGACTCACTGTTCTTCTGCTTCTTGCGGTCACGTGGGGGCTCTTTCAGGGCCTTGATGATGAGTGAAGCAGCCGAGGGCACAACAGAGATTGTTGCCTGCCGGTTCTGAATGGTCAGCTGAACGGTAATCTTAAGACCCTTCCAGTCACTGGTTGCCTTGGCGATGTCGTCACCAACCTTCTTGGGGGACTGGAATTTTGGCAGAATAATTAGTCACAGTTTTATATGAACATAGTTTGTACATATTAAAACAATGCAAATCTAACTATAAAAACTACTTCTTCAGTATTGATACTAAAAAGACTTCCAATTGGCAAAAGTTCAAAATTCTCAATCATTATTTTTTTGAATTAATCTTGAACCCATAATCTCAACCCTTTTAATTAGCAGGGATAATTTAATTAAGATACAAATTTATTACTTTTTGTCACTGGCAGAAGTTTCATTTATTTTTAAAGAGGCCCTTTTAAAGTTCTGCATTATTTCAATATGTGTTATCTGCAGTAGCTATTAAACGTGAGTTTTGAGAAATAGTGAAACTGTCATAATTAGCTCAAAAACCTATAAATCAAATAGCAGCCCGACTAAGCCTGGTCCGCGACTCCTTATTAGGTAGGCTCTGACTGACCAACTGCACTTATCAAGCAAAATCTGAGAGAACTACAGATCTAACTTTTATTTGTCTACTCCTAGTTATGCATAAAAGTCTAATCATGTTTAAAAAGTAAAGTTAATTACCTTAAAAAAAAATCACTAGAATAGATTTATTCCCAATTTCAGTTCCAATTTATAATTCTCAGTGGAAATATCTTTATAACTGAAAATACACTTATTCCAGTAATGTTCTGAGAGGTTAATTCCTAATCAATTAATTCATCTTATTTTAGGTGGGATAGAGTCCAACAATTTCAGATAAGAATAAGAATTTTCCAGACAGGGTCAGTCAGAGTCCAGCTATTTTTATTCAGGAGTAGCCGCGACAGGGAACGAATCCTGAGTCACGGTTTCCTTCCATCCGCCACCCGGAAGGACGCGCCTGGTAGGGAGGCCCCCCCAGGATCATAAACTTTCATTCTTATCACCATGGAAGCATGGTTTTAAATACTTCAAACCACTCAATGCTCTCCCGGCGACTTGTAGACTATTTTTGACGTAATGTGCTAACTACGTTGACTGCAGTAGTTATTTATCGTAAGAATAAGACGTGAAGACTGCCACGAAGAGGTTATGTTGAGGTTAAGTTGTAAAGATAGTGTTTTGAAGGTACTCACCAGACCAAGGGGACCGATTTTGGGGGCCAACGAGGAGGTGGCACCGACTTCTCCACCAATACACCTCAAGAACACTGAAATATAGACGTGGAACGTAAAATATGCTTCAATACTGAGAACATTAGTCAGTCACAAATATCTTGCATGATTGACACCTACCAACTTTGACTTCATTAGGATCGAATTTAGGCGGCATTTTGGCTTGGTTTTATTTAATCTTCCTTCGATTAAATTACAATAGGGATCCGATTAAAACGGATTAAAACCGCCAGCTTCTATAAGACGTTCATAAACGTTGACAGCTCGTCAGAAAAGACTTGACAGATTTATTTTTCGACGGCCGGCTGCTCAAATTTATTTTGTTGCCAGTGTTGAAAAACTTGGTGCAACCACACGATGGACCAACATTCAAGAATGAGGATTATTCAGACCATAGAACGGAGAAAATAAGCGCGTATTTTGTACGGGACCCGCTGTCGCCGCTTCAATCCCCACCGTTCCTTACTACTACTAATCTAAGCAATACGCACGCAGGCTTATACTTGTGTGCGTGAGTCGACGGCCGCGAAAGCATGCAGTCTAACCAACGCAACTTTTGATGAGTGCGAGGGATTTACAAAAAGTTAAGATATCGATATTATTCATTTTATGTTTGGAGGAGGAGTATTAAAATACAGGAGTCATCATCGCCATACTTTGAAGCGTAGTTCAAAATTTGGTTACAGAGTGTGAATCTAGATGACGCTACTAGTTATCCAACGAGTACTTTGACGAAATTTTCACCTTATCGCGTCTTGATCTTTTTCTTTTCGATCGATTTGTCGTTAGATCAATCGATAAGTGGTTAGGGTCAAACACGCAAGATAGCTCTCGCTCTTCTCAGAGTGCTTTCTGCAAAAATGTCAAATAAACTGATACGTGCCCATAAACTTTTTTACTTTTTTTTTATTCGATCGAATCAAAATTACCTTCATAAATTGACATTTTACAGAAGATGAAACGGAAAAAGCGGTGACAGGAGAAACTCTGAAACCGAGAAACTCTGGGAAAAACAAACCCAAGTAATATTCTGTCTTGCAGTGTTGCCATCTTAGTCTATTTTTGCCTGCATCTACATTATCGTTACTATACTATGTAATCAATTAAATAATATTAGGGCACATTGATACATACAGAAGATTTAATTATGCAAACAACTTTTTCACAAGATTTCAAATACTTATTTCTTAAAGTATTTGGCGCAAATTGTGCTCATTTTCATTGGAATTTTTTTCCCAGTCACAACTATTCACTGCTCTTTTATAGCAGGATCTATAGGAAATCTGAAATTTAATTACAGTTTTATACAAAGCATACGAGTTGGGATAGCATGAAGAACTACGTGATTATATAGAACTACTTTAAAACTGTCATCATGAGTCATGAAATTTGGCAAGAAACGCTATCTCATAGCACAAGTAAAGGGAAAAAATCCGAAAACCGTAAATTAGTAGTAACAAAAAAATATCTTCAAAACTCGATTCCCGCAATGGACGAACTATTTACATAAAGTAAAAAAAATTGTCAACTATAAAAACAATACGTAGTAAACGTTGAACATCAAAGCTATTAGTTTCACAATTATTAGATTATGCGGAAAAGTAGCTAGCAAAGTCTGTACTGAACCCTCGGGGCGCCATATTGACTCGCACTTGGCCGGTATCTATGTGCAATTAAATTATCCTTAGCAACAAAATTAAAACAATATCGACACCACGACAAACTGACCCAACACTATTGATAAGTTATTCCCTTCTCTACTCCTTTTGGCGAATACCACGGAATGTTGTGGAATCTATCGTTCACGCAGACACACATGCTTTGCATTGCTCTTCGGGTAGATAATACGTTGGTGCAGCAATTATTTGCATGCAACACCGGCAATGTATACTTCAACTTGCGATATTTTTACACTATTGCAGGAAAACATACTCTTATCAATAATTTCGATGAAATTACTCAAAATAAAGGTTTAATGTACTTACCGGTGAAAAAATGTCCCTCCATTAGTCAGACTAAAGTCTCTTCTTCGAGCTCTGCAGGTGATGATTGCCCACGATGGCATTTTTACCCTTTTTTAGCTATTTTTCCTCAGTAAGTTGCTTGGTAAGACTCCGCGGCCGACTGGGTAATATTTTTGCTTAGTATGATCAGTTGAGCAAACTCGTGGCACACGCGCCCCGCCCGCCTAAATGCGCTTTCTACCCGATTCCTATGTTCTGTGATTCAGACATTACAATATTGTACTTTCAACTTTACCAGGGCAGATGGAGCACAAGAATTTAAGAATACCAGTTTTTCAGTTACTCAAATCCATGAAGAAATGACAAAGTTACAGAAGTTTGGGAGGGTGTGGGTCCAGAAGCAATGTAAGTGCCTGTATGTAAATGTTTATGTTTAAACTTAGCCTTTTTCAAAACGCCGCCGGTGGTGGGTTCCCATTCCTATTGTGACGTCACAAGATCTGACCGGCCGCCCAGTTGGCTGGCGCCATCGCCACAGTGTTTTCTTAGATCCGGTTTTCGTACGTTGTACCCATTTTTATTATAAAAAAAGGAAAGACTAGCTTTCAAATCATCATCATCAGCCATTCGACGCCCACTGCAGGACACAGGCCTCTTTCGTAGTTTTCATAACCATGAGGGGTTTTGCTATAATCGCCACGCTTGGCAGGCGGGTTGGCGATCGCAGTATGCGGTTGAACTTTCAAATAGTAGACGAGAACACCCGAGTGCCAAATATGTTTAGTTAGGGAGGTTTGAGTACTCAAAAATCGGACTTGTTGTTCCCGTAAAACAGAAAAAATAATTTTTTCATCAAAATCTAGCATGTTAATTGGAAAACTTATTTGTGCTCTTAAAGTACACATAAAAGCTCATTTTTATGTGCAAATAGAAACTTGGTACTATCTCTAGAATTCAAGTAATTTAGGTTTTCTAGTCGGATGCTATTCAAATACCAAAATATTGTTAATTTTTTCTAATATCGTGATGATTGCTTTCCTTTCCAATTACAAGCAATTCAGTATTTTTTGTAGGTTTGGTCTACATTAGACCATAAGGAGAGAGTATGGGCTTAAGGAAGATCATTCAGACATCGAAATATTTGACTTCCAAGTACCAAGGCGGATGTAGTACAAAATTTAAACATATTACTCATTGAATTATTAAAAGTCCACAAAGAAAAATAAAGTTATTGAAGTTTAAACTTAGGCTATTTCAAAACACGCCCGGCGGGCCTTGCACCCTACGATGACGTGATAAGCGTATGGCGCCAGTTCACGCCCGTTTTTGGAACCTGTGCACTAAAATCGATTTCGATAATTTTTTCACAGAGTAAATTGTTTTCGATGTCTCGATAAAACTATTATACTTAGTTAAAAACGTGAATGATCCTGATTACCACGCGTGTCTACTGTGGAACGGCAATTTCAAGCGCTGAGGTGAACACCTCAGATTTCAGATTTAGTTTAAGTAAATATATATTAAGTATGTATTAAAATACTAGATCTGAATAGAATTAAGATTATAACGCATCTGTCGCATTAGGCTTATGCTGTAACGATAGTTGTAAGAAATTGAATACCTAAGTAAAATTCTTCACGATGTTTTTTTTCACGGGTAGCGGAATGTACTGTACGTAGCTTAGAAAACAAAGTCATTGGTACATGCCGGTATTCCTACCCGCGATCTTCCGAATGCGGTCTAGCGCTCCGGTACGACCCCTCTAAATTATTATGTTCCAATTTTATAAAAATGGTTACTTAAAAAGTTGTTATTTTACCATACCCGTATCATTATAAATAGAAAGAGAAAGATATATACCTACTTTGTTGTACATAAATATGGAAATTACACAGATATTTCTTAACCTAAGACGGAGTTTACATGTTCAGTCCACAGAACAAAAAAAAGAGTAGAAGTCGTAAGTGGGCGGTGCTCGCGTGCCTCACATTAGCAATGTATTGCCTATACGTAGTCTTTGACAGTTTTTCTTACCTCAGTTGCCGTGTGCTTCTAGTAAAGTAAACAAGTGTGTTAGAGTGCAAAAATAAAAGTTGGGGACCAAAATGTACCGATCATGCTGTATCTTTTTATTGGTAAGTAGTATTTCATTGTATTTTTAATTAAATTTGTATGACATGGACAAGGAATCCAATCTGAAAGTGAGAGAGTGAAACCACCTTTCTTTTCTGGACTGTAAAGTTCAAACCCTCGTTCAAAAACTCTTTTGTCAGGATATTAATAATATTTTTCTTCATATCTATAGGAAACAAACCCTGTTTTATCCACATCGTGTACTGAGAAAACTAAAGTTTCTAAAAGAAAATGTCAATAGTAACAACAAAAAAAAATTGTTTTCGTTTTATAAAATAGACAGCTATGCTTTTAAATCCAGAATTGCAGTCAATATGTAGCCCAGTATGTATTTTACATAAAACTATCAATTCTCATAGGATAAAATGCGTGTAACACTATGATTTTCATAAATTATCAAGTAGCAAAAAAGGTAATTCTAATCTGACCTGTTCATAATTATGCATTTTTTTGATACAAAATATCAAAAAACCAATCACAAAGCCATATTTATCATTAATGAGGCTTTCTTTTTGAATTCATAGATATCGTATTTAATAAGTTTTTTTTTCAATAAAAATTCTTTGTCACCGGCAAGAAAAAAATAGAACTGCTCATATAATAGTGTGGTCTATCCAGTTGCCTACTATAATTACTCCAAAATCGGACTTTTTTCCTCCCGTTTAACAGAAAAATATTCCTTGACAAAAAAAAACATTCCCAAAACTCCAGTGATTTAAGATTTCAGTTTTAATTTTTTTTCTTGTAGATCCTATGGTAATAGGATGCGATGCATTCATTTTTGTTTACAAATCGTACCCAAATAAGCTGGGATTGTTTGCAGTGTTGCCATTTTGGCCTATTTTATGCTAAATTTGGCATATTTTCTTTATGTTTAGCATATTTATTTGGCTTTTAGCATATAGCATAATTTTTTAGCATTTTTTATCCTACACAAATAACGTGAGCGATAACATGTTTCCGAACGTAACTCTACAGCCCATCACTAATATTTTCATTCGGTGACACTTTTAAGTTTGCACGTTCAGTCTGGTCTGGTTAGACTGATGGCAGACTGATCGTCTATTCAAAGGATTGATGGACTGATGTTCCAGACTGACGGATATTCGAATATTTTGATAATTTTAGTCAGTCACGGTTCTCGCCATTATTTTGTAAAAATTATTACACAAATTACTTAATTTTACCAATATGACCCAAAAAGTTGTTTTTTTATTGAGTAAATAATCGAATAAAACTATAGTACTCGTTTGGTTTCATTGACTTTCACGAAAATAATCGTCATTGAGGTGGTGATTTCAAAAGTGGAACAAAGCGTTTTTCATACAAATTGAAATCGTGTTTTAGTTTTTATAAATTTTTTGAACTTTAATTAGTTATATCTTGCAATATTTTGGATTTGGCTAATAATCAGATAAATAAGGCTTGAAATAAACACATTACATCGACAATAGCACACATAGAGGTCAAAATATTTAATTTCAAATACATAGGACACACGATAATTGCCTAGCGGCAAAAAAAATAGAACTGCTCATATATTCTTAATTTTATTGGTAAATTTTGTGTTGCTGGTGATTTTGCTTCGTGTGGCTTTTATTATTACGAAAGGTGGTTGGTACCTTTTTACGTTTGTTGTGCAGAAATTAGGTACGTACCTTTATTACCCCGAGTGTCAGATATTGATTATAAATTACATTAATGCGTATGTCACTGTAGTTTTATTGAAATGCACTATTTCCTTTCTAGAATTACGATTTTTTCTATTCTGTGGTACGATTGGTAAAAAATAGAGTTGGCAACACTGGATGAAATCTTTATATAGTCTGTGAGTGATGTCCAATGATGACAAATCGCGAAAAGTGAATTGTGATTTGAGATAATTGCACTATTTTTAATTTTTAATGAGACGATTGGAGTCGTTTCTTCGGTTCTCGCAGTGAATTTATTAGCAGCAACTATGGCTAATGACGAAGCGGCGTTAAAACAGTATCTGGGGAAGTACAAGCGCCCCGATTACACTTGTCGGGAGGTAATCAATGTGATACAAAGATATAGAAGTCTGACCTATCGGCAAGAGGCCTTTGTGTTCAACAATGGGGCGCGGAAGGATCTCCTCAACCTCGAGGGCACCATCCCGGTCAACTACAAGGGCACTTTCTACAACATTCCGGTGTGTATTTGGCTGATGGACACTCACCCGCAGAATGCTCCCCTCTGCTTCGTGAAACCAACTCCCGATATGTGCATCAAGGTGTCCAAGTATGTAGACAGTAACGGTAAAGTGTACCTGCCGTACCTGCACGAGTGGAACGGCAATGGGTCTACTATGCTCAACCTCATCCAATGTATGGTCGTGGCCTTTGGGGAGTTGCCGCCAGTTTATTCGAAGCGGAACGATCAGCGCCAGCCTCCCTACCCTGTCAACTCCTTCATGCCTCAACCAGGCGCTTACCCGGGCTATCCCCAAGTCTCCCCTCAGCCTGGCTATCCAACACAGCCTGTTCCCTACCCTACCACATCAAACATGCCTTACAATTTTGGGACACCCTATCCCACACCAGGAATGCCTGTAAATGGGACACCATACCCTCCAGCGACAGCAAATGTCACACCGTACCCTCAAGCAGCTAACTATGGTCAGACTACTGATGTAGCAGGTGGCACTATTACTGAAGAGCACATCAAAGCCTCTCTATTATCTGCTGTAGAAGATAAACTGAGGAGACGTCTGAATGAACAGTCTCAACAATCGCAAGCCGAATTGGAAACTCTGAGGCGCACTCAACAAGAGCTGCGGGAGGGAAAAACACGACTGGAAGATATATTGGCTCGCCTGCAGAGGGAAAGAGCTGAGTTAGATAAGAATGTAGCAATTTTACAGGAGAAGGAAAAGGAGCTAGAGTCTGCGGTTGAGCGTCTTGGTGAACAAGAGGGTGTGGATGTGGATGAGGCTGTGGTAACTACTGCTCCTTTATACAATCAGCTTCTAAACACGTTTGCTGAGGAGGCAACTCTAGAAGATGCTATTTATTACATGGGAGAGGCTTTACGTAAGGAGGTGATTGATTTGGATACATTTTTGAAGCAAGTTCGTACATTGGCTCGTAGGCAGTTTACGCTGAGAGCTCTCATGCATAAATGCAGACAAAAAGCCCAGTTGGCATGCTAAATATCATCAGAGTACTACAAATGAGGTTGCTAATGGACAGTTTTTAATGTAATTATGGTTTTTGATGAGTCAAGTGTGGTCTCATGGTATGTTGTAGTGTAGCTAATAATTTCCATCATCATACATTAGTGTTATAAATAATTATCTAAGTATTTAGAGGGCTCTATGTAATTACTGAATCAAACTCAAAAGTATGCATTTTTTATTGAAAAATTAATGATTTACATTTTCTGGAAATTGTAATCACAAGTCTGAAGTGCGTACTAACACTTACCTATATTGCAGGCGATATGAGTTAGTTACTGTGAAGTAACATGCTATCTGTTGCATTTTAGCATATCATATTATTAGTCAGGTAACAACAGGGGCCTGTTTCATAAAACTACAGTTCATGGTTTACTATTACAATTCAATGTGTACTGCAAAGTCGATTAACGATTAATATGTGGATATTAACATGTAGGAAGACTCTGCTACGCAATATACATTAAATTGTCTAAATGCGGTCCGGGTGTAATTGTAAGAGGTTTGTTGTTCACAAGTTAGTAGCTCTCAAATTGTTGACCAGGGCATTGCAGACATAAAGGGCTGTGTTATGCACCCTGGTGGTAGACAATAATTTAGTAGGCTAATGTGATAAAGAGATTGTGGATGGTGACAAACCCTGGTCATGGTCACTGGTCGAAACTGGTTGTATGTATAATACAGGCGTATAGGCACTATAGCCATTGTAATTTAGAGATAAATGTTACTACTGGTGGATGTGCCATTTTGCCAACAGTGATATGGTGGAGGGTGGTTCTTATCACTGGCTACCCATGGATATGTGTTGTACCTAATTCAACAAAGTGTTTTATTTTTATTTCATACTGTAGGCCAAATTCTGGGAGTAATAGCATAAATGAAATCATATATTTTTTTCTGTTAGAATATTATCCAGTCTATATTTAGTGGTACTTTAATGTTTAATTTTATGAAACTATGCTGAATGTTTATAATAAAAAATAAAAAAAAAATTCAGATGACTAGGCCTATAAATATAATAAATAATAGATACCTAGTGGAAAAAATTTATACCTAATGGAAAAAATTCTTGTGTAGGTATGTACTAACTGTTTGATTATTTTCATAAGTTAATTAAATTGTGTAAAATATGGATGACTCACCAAAACTAGGCTTCTTCAAATATAACGCAGTTGATAGCTGAATGCCTCGAATATGCACATACCTACCCAAATACAATGATTTGAGGTGTTGGGAAAACCTAAAGTTATCTATTTGTACAGTAAACATTGAGCTATACTAGTTATACATTACATACTGTAATCAGGATCTGTTAAACATGCATGAAATCGACCATGGTAACTGACATTATAATCTAACATAATATAAAAATCTCGTGTCAGTGTTTGTTATCAAACTCCTCCGAAATGGCCACCCATTTTTATGAAATTTTTTGGTAGGTCTGAGAATAAGTCGTAGGCTAATTAATGTGGCAAAACAACGTTTGCCGAGCCGAGTCAGCTAAAAAAGTGCTTGTTGAACTGATGAGTTCAACCAGCACTTTTATAGAATAGGATATTCCTTATTGTACATCGGATTGTGAACAAACTCTAATGCCGGTCGCACAACAGCCTCTTTGAAATTCAAAAATTGAATTGAACTGACTCAAGCTACACTCGCTCTTATGCCACACGCAAAAAGATAGGTCTTTTTGCGGGTAGGTAAAGATCGATTTGCAGGACCAAATCATTCACTGCCAGAAGTACACAGCTCGTGAACTCGTTTCTCTTTGGCATAAGAGCAAAACTCTGAATTCAGATAGGTACCTAGGTATTATGCATGTGTTGAGTCCGATGGTGAGTTGAGGATAATTTTCTGATCTATTTGAGATTGTACCCAATTAATTGCTTGTAATAACAATAATAATGTAATTTCTATCATGAGAGATGTGTTGAGAAGAATGTTATGTAAATAGTGTAAGTTTTGCATTAAATATTTTAACCAGCCATGTTGTAAGGCTGTTGAATTTTTTTGTCACAATAAAGTTAAAATTGTATTCAGATGTTGTTTTAATATAAGCAAAAAGTACAATTTTAATTGTTTCAATTTGTGGGTGGAACGGGAACGGTAAGGGTCGTCCCAGGCGGACATACTTCGACCAAATAGGGGATGTATTAGTAAAGGGCAAGATAAAAAGTCTCTCTCCCTGAGAGAAGGCCTGTGCCCTACAGTGGGACGTATATAGGCTGCTTATGTAACATAAAAAGTACCCGAAACTGGCATGCGTGCATACAACGACTAATGAATGTTGAGGAAGCGAAAGTGATCTGTCAGGATCAAATCAAATCATTTATTTTGATAAGAGGAGTATGACATACTGTTACAAAGAGTGTTCCATAAGTAGTAGCTAACGTCGTGCGTGGCATTCCCTGGTCTCTGGCTACCCGTCTGGGATACAGGTATGTATGTCACCTACTACCAGCAAATTAAATTACGGAGGGTCGGTTCGTCCAGTCGCTTACAAGAAAGTTGGTGTTGTTCTTAGTTGGTATTTTGCGTAAGTTAAAGTTGGTGTTACGCCTAGTTAGTGTTTTGCGTGAGGGTGGTATTTCGCGTATATGGTTTTAAGCGTCGAAAGGTTCCTATTTTAATCTGTGCGTTAATCGACCTTGCAACGTACATTGAATTGTCATAGTCAACCATGAAATGCATTCTATGAAATAGGCCTCAGAGAAGCTGTTGACTTCTTTGATCTTTGTGTCTAATCTCTGTACGTAGGCAGAGGCATCAATCATTTTCGAGTAGGTACGAAGTCGCGGACAAAAGCTATATCTGTCAGGCTAGTATCATACGTGCCCTCTGTGTACGTGCGAAGTGGGGCCAGTCAAAATGATCGCAGCGCTCGCAGAAAAGTGAAACAATCCAAATCAGTTTTGATTTTTTCATGTTGAATTCGCCGACTCCCTGTGTATGTGTTAAAAAATTTAAATGGGTAACGCGTATTGTGGAACAGTAATATAATCTACCATTTTTACCGAGGTGGTCGACAGAAGGCGTGTACGTACATAGCCAATCGGGGACATTTGATTGATTCGAATCTTAATAAAAAGGGCTTTTTACTCTGAGCGTTCGTTTAATATTATGAAAAATGTATAAGTAGAAAGCTTTGCAAAATAAATTAAATGCCTTTTAACTGCATGAGAGAACCATTCGACTGTGAGCCTTATTGCTACTTCTTTTCGGGCTTCTTTCCTTTCTTGGCCGCGGCGGCCGCCTCGAGATCTATCGGGGCCGGCTTCACGAATGGAATGAGATCCTGGTACTGCTCTGGCATCCATTGTTTTAACACTTCTGGCACCTGGAACCAAACAGACGGGGTATGCCTACAACTGGTATTTCATTACAATTACCAAAATCAAATCAAAAATGTAAGATAAATGAAAAAGTAAAATAGAAATGTGATTTTTGTAACAGTATCAATTTAAAATAGATAATAATACCAAGGAGTCAGAAATCAGAAATCAATAATTTATTTCAACGTAAAGAATTTACATTCTGTTTGCTAAATGTCAATGTACTATGTTACTATGTTAGCCGCTGCCTTCGGGCCGTATTTGTAGTGGAGAAAAAGGCAGCGGGAAAAAAAACTCCACTCTGACCATCTTTTCTCAAATCATCTTAAACTTATACATCAAAGCCTATATGATATGATTCCGTGATAGCCACTAATAACTTTAGAAGCCAAAATAACACTTCTTACAAAAGTAGGAAAAACAGTAATGCTGCGGCCAGACACACGAACAGCACCCGTTCACGAGCATAACGCAGGGGTCAGCCATCACCAGTCTCAACCATTTTAGAGGGAGATAGGTGACCCGGCCACCACGCCACCATTCGAATGACCTTTAGCAAACCTGCAGATTGAGTTCTTGTCAGCTATAAAATGTGTGCTATAGTTATTAATGTGCAATCACGTCGCCAGTACACGTTTTTAAAATTAAATAAATTATAATATTAATAATTCAATAACAATGAAATCGCAGTGGAATTGGCTTACTACCAAGGGCTTATATCGTTCATATACTCGTCTATTCTATAATAGGCTTTTTTACATAGCGATTTTTTAATGAATGTTTTAAATTTATTTTCAGACAAGGATAGAACATGTTCTGGAATTCTGTTGTAAAAACGAACGCAGTAGCCTACGAACGATGTATTTACCTTGGCTAAACGAAATTTAGAATAAGCAAGCTTATTTCTATTTCTAGTGTTTACGTTATGGACGTCCCTATTTAATTTGAACATGGTTATATTTTTACGAACATACATTATATTATCGAATATATATTGGCAAGCCAGTGTAAGAATTCCTATTTCTTTGAAACGCTCCCTTAGCGATTCCCTACTGCTTAAGTTGTAAATTGCTCTATATACTAATAATACTAATAAGTATACTAATAAGTTCCATACAATACAATCACTTGACCTGGTCCCAAACTAAGATACCCTGTGCTATGGTAACCAGGCACGGACGTCACAAACATGAAAATACACCCAGACTGAGGCCATATGTACAAATGTACGGCGGCCCCCAGTGGGAATCGAACCCACGATCTGTTTTGGTAGCTAAGCGCCTTAACGGCTAGACCAACGAGGCAGTCATGTGATTCTGTTCTAGTAAGTTACGTTCTATGCACGTTTTGAAATATTTCATCGGCATTCTTTTAATGCGTACATACATACATATACTCACGCCTGTATCCCAGAGAGGTAGGCAAAGACCTGGGACTACCACTTGCCATGATCCCGACTTTCTTTTAATAACAGAGGTTATATAGGTAATAATGTGGAGTAGATGGGTGCCTAACAGATTTTTCTTGTTGTGATACCTTCGTAGCAGAACCCGTCATTAAACTTTGGAGGATGCGGGAAGAAATAGTTGAAGGTACAAAACATTGGATAAAGCTGAAATCACCTTGATGGCCTTCTTGAAGGTAGAACTCCAACACAGCGCATATGACGCGTGTGATCGCGCACATATGTATTTATGGAAGTGAAATTCGCACCAAGTTGTTCTCAGTGCCCAGGCTGAATTCGACTTTAACTTAATTCCAACAAAGTTCAAATTACCTTGATGCCCTCCTCAGTCTGGTGGACCTCCAACACATGACAGCGCATGACGAGCGTGATCGCGAACATAGCATTATTTAGCGTATGGACGTGAATTCGCACCAAGATGTTCCCAGTCCCCAGGCTAAATTCAACCATAATTAAATCCCATAAAAGGTCAAATCACCTTGACGCCCTCCCTAATCTGGTGGACCTCCTTCACAGCGCACTGCTCCCCAGCGCAAATCACCTTGAGCCCTTATTCTGACGGACTTACAACACATGACAGTGCGTATGACGAGCGTGACCTCGCACGAAGTTGTTCCCAGTCCCGAGGGTAAGCATAAGCAGCCTATATGCGTCCCACCGAAGGGCACAGGCCTTCTCTCAGGGAGAGAGTATGGGCTTAATCACCACGCGTGCCCACCGCGGATTGGCTATTTCAAGCACTGAGGTATATGAATAGCTCAAACACTCAGGTTTCCTTAGGTACGATGTTTTCCTTCACCGTTAGCGAGTGGTATATAACTTCACAAATGTACATAACTTAAAGTCATAGGTACATGCCCGGGAATCGAACCTGGGTCTCCCGCTTCCGAGTCCAATGTTCTACCTACTAGGCTACCACCCTAGTCCCGAGGGTAAATTCAACCATAATTAATCCAATCAAACGTCAAATCACCTTGATGCCCTCCTCAGTCTGGTGGACCTCCAATATAGCGCATATGACACGCGTGGTCGCACACATAGTAGCATTCAGCATGTGGACGTATTCAGTCGCGGCGTTCATTTTCTTTGTCTGCCCGTACCTGTAAGGGAACAATCTTTTTAATACAAGAATGTGTCAATAGATCGTTAATAAGATAAATAAAATCGGCCAAGTGCGAGTCTAACTCGCGCAACGAGGCTTCAGAAAAGAAAAAAAAAAACTACAAATAATAAGCCCTAGGCAGTTGAAAAATCTGTTCCCCAATAAGGTATGGTGTGCAATAAAGAGTATTAATCTAATCTAATATTGTATAGGGATACAACCTAAACTGCGAAATATTTTTTATGTGATATTTATGATAATAATTCTCGGATCTTCTCCGTTATTTGGCTGTGAGACCTTGCATCTTGCCAATATGATTCTACATCAACGGTCAAAGATTTCGCTGACTAATCTTGAATTTTTAGGGTTCCGTACACCGTACAAAAAAACGGAACCCTTATAGGATCACCCGTGCGTCTGTCTGGCCGTCCGTCTGTCACAGCCAATTTGCTCCAAATCTACTTGACCAAATCAGGTGAAATTTGGTAGGAATGGTGTAATCCTATGGCCCAAACACAGATGTGCAAAGTAAATATTTTTTTTAATAAGGGTCATTTTCGGTGGACAAATTAGGAAATTAAAAACAAAAAAAAAATCCAAAAGTTATTGTGTCATCAAATGAAGATCCTCATAATTTTAAATATATTTTTGTTATTATTGTAAAACTATTTTGTTTTGATTTTATTCATAAAAGAAAAACCATTCCATCTTCGAAACTACTAAGCCTAAAATTTTGAAAAAATACAAAATATAGTTCATTGCTTGTAGTTTACAGGAAAACCTATAAGAATTCTATCGATTGAAAATAACGTGGTAAACCCAATATAATACGTTCACTTACGGAAAATAGTTCACTAAAACACCACTAGATAGCGCTAGTAGTAGTTAACTCGCGTCTTGAATAAAAACATTTGACTTCGGCATTGTACGGAACTCTCTCCATACGAGTTCAACTCGCACTTGGCCGGTTTCTTTAAACAACTTACTGCAAGGGACCATAGGCTGATATTAACTTGATAGCTTTATTTTGTGGGTTCGAAACCCGGCCTGTACAAATGACTTGTTTTCTAAGTTACATACATTTGTAACGTTATAGTAGCAATACCACTCGCTAACAGGAAAGGAAAACATCGTGAGGAAACCTGAGTGCCTGAGGTGTTACATACATCAGCACTTGACCAGCATCAGCCAATCCGCGGTGGACACGCGTGGTAATTAAGCCCACACTCTTTCTGAGAGAAGGCTTGCGCCCTACAGTAGGACGTATTTAGGCTGTATTATTAATATTATTAGCTTTAGCCTTAAGAAATCATAGTTGTGATTATTTTTTTCTGCTTTTGCGACAGTGTTCTAGTTTTGTAATTTGAATTGAAAAATGTAGTAAATGTAAGCTACACCGAAGCCGAGGCGTATGCACGGTAGTAATAACTAAAATCGCCCACTGTACAACTACTAGACACAAACACACACACACACACACACACACACACACACGCACGCACGCACGCACACACACATACACGCACACACACATACACACATATATTTTATAATCATAGGTTTTTCAATGCAGTTGCTCGTAAAGTTTTCTTTTTTGTGTAACAAAATTATGCGGAAACCGACTCTTTATTTCACGCGTGAAATAAAACAGTACTGAAATCCTTTATATCACGCGTGAAATAAAGTAATTTTTTTAAGTTTTTGACTCTGTGGTGCATGGTGCAAGTCATAAAATTTAAAAAATTATAAAGATGCAAGGAGGTTTTGCTGTCCAAAAAAAAAACAATTATTTATTTCTATAGCGCTCTAGCAATAATTGAATGATGATAAACACCATAACACATAAGATTCTTGATTATCTCATTTAAAAATACGTGTTTTGTTTCTGCAAACAAAAATATTTTTCACATTATTGGCTATATGTATACCGTACCTTTGCCTCAAGAAACAAAACTGTATGAAACACGCGCTCTGCAAAGAAAGACGCCATTTATAGGCTTTGGTGAAATAAAATGACTTTATTACACTTATTTTTTTGTTGTATTTCCTCGCAAAATGCATTGAAAAATGTTGTAAGATACTTGAGCGTAAAAGGTTTTTATCAGAATGCGCACGTGTAGATAGATAGATAGAGATAGAGAACACTTTATCTTAAATACCTAATAATTAATAGGCTAGTGGTTCCGCACCGCCCGCCTAGGCATCCCACCAAGATAACTTTTAATTTACCACAGAGTCGTACGAACTTGGGGAAACGCAGAACTATTTCACGTGTAATGAAAGAATACAATCAACTAAACATAGACATTTTTAATACAAATAAACACGCCTTTAGAAAAGCTGTTTCGAAAGAGTTTTCATGATTAAGAGAGTTTATTATATTATTAGTTTGTAGATTAACATTTTACTAAATGTAACAAAAAAGAAAACAAAAAAAAGAAATAACATAAAGGAGAATGATCAAAACCAGTCTATGTTGTGCTTTAAGCATTTATACCTCAAAATTTTTCTTTTGAAAAATGATTTCATAGTTCTATTTGATAAATTAAAAGAATCAGGGGTTTAAAAGTAATAATTAAAAAATATCTGTATTGATTGTATAACTAAAAAACTTCAGTCAGTCAATACAGATTACAAACACAGATTAGATTACATTATTGCAAAAATCGCAAATCGTGTACATACATAAAATGCGAAAGTGCAAACTGCAAACGGGGAGTTTTTGGCGGGAATTCAAACGAGCGGTTTTATTACGCTTTTATTTTTGCAAATTGATTAATGTTTAATTAGTGTAGTTTATTGTTAAAATGACCATGTGTATGAAAAATCCAACCAACCCTTCTGGAAATCGTTGGAGGAGGCTTTTGTCCTGCAGTGGACGTCCAATGGCTGAAATGATGATGATTAAGATGATGTATGAACAATATGTGGAATAAATAACTAACATAAACCGCCATTGTGAGCTTAGGATAGTCTTGTCTCATAGGCTCAAAATTAAGATTTCTCGAAACTACCATCTAATATTTTCATAATATTTTTGCTGCATAATCCAAAGCTAATTTCTTATAGTTTACCGTTGGTTTCATCAACGCGCAAGAAGACGCAAAAATAGACTAACTCCTATAGTAAATTGATCATTCTCCTTTACTTTCACATCCACTTGTTTGGCGAGCGTTGTGGACGCATGTTATTAGTATAAGTACCAGGATGTAAAACTAAAACTAAGTCTTTAAGAATGTGATGTACTTTATACAGTTTGTGTCCCTTACAAAAAAAACAAAAAATTATTAGATAAGGCAAAAAAAGGCAATCGAATCCGAAGATCGCCACGACACAGGCTTGCCTAGTGTGGAATCGCCAAGGATACTATCCTTGGGAATCGCAGATCAACAAGCGGAAATGAAAACACTGTCAAATTGTGTCTTGACATTAGTCAAAACATTTGCTTTTCGTTTTATTAACCATGTACTTATATTCCTGGTTTCTTTGTTATTTTTATAAATCTTACTTTGGCAAATAAATGTATTTTGTATTTTATCTATCTATCTCACCTGACTTTCAACCGCCTAGCCTGGTACTCCAGACAGTTGCTGCAGGAGACCAGCTCCCGGAACGCCCCGGAGCCGGGGAACCACGCCTCCAAGTCCAGCTTCTTAGCCGCGGCGTGGTTCAGCGCGCCGGAGACGATGTTTACGACCCGGTACGGGATCCCGAGCTGCTTGTAGAAGTTCTCGGCATTGGTTATCATCTCGTCCATCATCAGCCACGAGGCGTTGTCGTGTGGCGAAGTCAGGACGAACTGCTCTACCTGGGGAGTGGAAACATTGTGGCAGGGTGTAGATAATTGTATTCATCATCAACAGTCCCTGTTATCCCTCATCAGAGACATAGGACTCTCAAAACAGATTTCCATAGCGGTCGATTTTGCGCCCTCAATGGGGAACGTGCGTCTAACTTAGATTGGAGTGACATTGCTTTTATACCATAGAAATCATATAAAAACCCAGGAAAAATTTAGAAATAAAACAATAAAAATATTTTTTTCGGGGCTTTCGGGGATCACAAAATATGCGAATAATAAAGTTACTCTAATAACTTAAAACTTATTAGATTTCGTTTTGTAATTGAATTCTGAACGTTTTCTTATAAGGGACTACATGCATAAAAACATTATTTTACGAGATAACTCATATATTGATAAACGCTACACATAAAGCGTTACGTTAGGGAGTGACGTCATAATCTAAGGTCAATTTGTATGTTGTATTGACGCGTTTTAGTACACGTGACCATATTGACATTTCGACTGGTTATATTACAAAAAGCATTAGTCGCAGAGAAAAAAATACCACGTTGATTTATCTTTTAACGTGTCCTCTCCTATTCTATTAAAACATTTTTAGTGGAAGTTCTCAATTCAAACTATCCCATATTTGCCCCGATATTTGTTGCTTCCTGCTGGACTGAGCGTCTCCAGGTGGTTTTAGAAAGAAAAAAAGAAATAGAAATAGAAAGCATTTATTGCCATATTACGACAAAGGGTCGAGGCTCAGCATTATGCAACCAAGTCAACGCAGCGATCTTGGCAGCGCTGATTTTCAGCCACTACCCAAAAAACTAAAAACTAAACTTACATGTAAGAGAAAGGTAACAAACTTACAATATAAATTTGTACCTAAAATAAACTATTTAGAATATGTAGTATACATACTACTGCTTATATAATATGAATAAATATAATGTTTATAATAAGAATACATACAATACACTTACGCATACATATACATATATACACAGGATTTAGGACGTCCTGTCTTTTTCACCTGGCACCAATTCAGAGCAATTTTGGATGGGTGCAACAGGCACTCAGGTATGCTGTATACTGATACAGCATACCTGAGTGCCAGGTAGTTGACTCAGTTAGCTTCTGGCTTCGACATCAAAGCATCGACGGTCAGGGATTAGAGCGAAAATTATTTATGATTCGGAGGGAGCTACCTGTGGCATTGAATTAAGACTCCAGGCTTAGAAGAGCGTAGTAGAACTTACTTTCTCGAACTGATGCACGCGAAATATGCCGCGTGTGTCGCGGCCGTGGGAGCCCACCTCTTGGCGGAAACAGGTCGAAAGGCCCGCGTATCTGTGAACGTCCAGAATGCCTTTCTGTATTGAGAAAGAGAGTGAACATTACATTCACCGACATTATCTCTTATTCCACATGCAACAAGAGTCACGAGTTGTGGATTACCGTCAGTGAATGTTTTTCGTCCTTAGAATCGGTCTTTGCCGACCCGTAGCTGTTATGACGAGTGCAAAGCGAGTGTGGTTAGTGAGCCGGTTTCATTCACTTTCTGAATTCAGATTAGTATGAGTCGATAAGTTAAAATTCGTGTCAATTTGCAAAGTGATAGGACGAGCGGAATTTTTGTGGTATGATTAACTTTTCGATCAGTATTTCTTTGGCATAATTGCCTGACTTCATGTACTAAGGGAATTCATTACCAGGAGACGGGCAGCAGCGTCTTCCTGAGATTCCAACCGCATACCGCGATCGCCAACCCGCCTGCCAAGCGTGGCGATTATGGCAAAACCCCTCATGGTTATGAAAACCACGAATGAGGCCTACGTCCTGCAGTGGGCGTCAAATGGCTGATGATAATGTACAAGTACCTGGTTATATGCCAGGTCTTGTACATAAATCCGGCATGTTGTTCCAACAAATGTAGAAAGTTTGTAGGCAACAACTTTTCAACAAGAAAGCCGATACCACCCAATTCATCATCATCATCAGCCATTATACACCTACTGCAGGCCTTATGCCTCGCTCATGGTTTTCCCTAACCACGAAGGATTTTGCCATAATCGCCACGCTTGGCAGGCGGGTTAGCGATCGCAGTGTGCGGTTGGAATCTCAGGAAGACGCTGCCGCCCGTCTCCTGGTAATTTATTTCCTTAGCCGTCTTCTACGACATCCACGGAATTATATTGTATTTAAAGATTTTATTAAAGAAAGAAAATAACAAATAGGTTGACAGATTTATCGGCAGTTATTTACTTGTATATGTGTAAACAGTCTTTTCTCTGAAACATGTTGATGGCGAATTAAATAAGTTTTGTATATTACAAACACTCTTCCTTATGTGCCGTCTCCTGTTGGAGGTTGGCAACAAAGGGTATGAATACAATACAAAACAACATTAAGTACCTAAGTATACCTTAAGTACCTAGGTATATAAAAAGAAGAGGGGAGGGGGGAGGATTGGCTCGATCAGCCGTGTTAAGTAATCACAGCCGATCAAGCCTAACCCCTGCCGCCCTTCTCTTAAACATTTTTTCGTGTAATTCTATTTTTCTCACAAAAAAGTTCTTTAGACAATGTGTTCAAATTCAAATTATTTATTATTAATTATTATTTTAATTTAGGAACAATATGTTGTGCAAGTCTCCCCCCGCAGTAATTGGAATGAAACGGAGCACCCAATTAATAAAGTGTATTCTTACCTAATAGGCAGGGAAGCCTCAGGCAGCCACTCGTCCCGGTGGTAGGCGGCTATGGGTTGCTCCGAGGTGGCAATCAGGTACTTCTCCTCGACCGCCGTGTCCCCTTTCGCCTCTGAGCCTTTGCCGATTACCTTGTACAGTTCTTCGTCGAATTGAGCTAATTGGGCTACCTCTTGCATCACCTGGGGAGAGGAATCAGTGAATCAGATTGTAGAGTGATACATTTATATTCCTTAATTTGTTTTAACAGTTACCGTAATCATTGGAATAAAATTTAACCGCCAGATAAAATCTAACTTTCATTAGATTTAATATAATAGATTCAAAGAAAAAAAGGGTTAATCCTTGAGATGTATGTGTGGTACTCTTTAAAGGACAGGACATAATGTGATTAGAGAACGTCGTGGATAGTGACTCCAATTGAGAAAGGAATCTTGCGTGGGTTTGGACATATGGAGAGGACGAAGGAATAAAGATTGACGTAGAAGATATATTACTTCGTCAATCTTTCTTCTAGCGAACGTGGCTGGAAGGGCCGGTATGGGACGTCCCAGGCGGACATATTTCGACCAATTATGGGATGAATTAGCGAAATGAAATATAACTTACTCTGGACAGGGACTTACGAGTATACTTCTTTTTTGTTTACAGAAAAGAGGACTAAGAGTGAACAAACCTCTTTCTTCATAAAGAATGGCGTGTAGAGAGGCGTGTACCCCTTTTTCAGCAGCAGCCTCAGCGAGAGCTGCACCAGGGCCTGTTCTAAGAAGACGGCGGCTCCTTTCAGGTAATAGCCGCGGCCACCGGCGACTGCCGTGCCGCGGTCCCCGTCCATGCCTGGGGTCACACGATACGAATCATAAAACTATAATTGGACATACGTTTTTTTTTTTCTTAAAATGCCTTTTATTATTGTAGGTTGCCAGTTCTTTGACTTCTTAATATTTTGGAGGGCGAAATTTTTTGTTCAATAAGCACTACAATATAATACTCCAAAAAAATACGGATCATTTAGAGAGGCTGTGTTGTCCGTGTGTTAGTTTGTAAGTCATATAGCAAATATCTGGGTATTTCCTAGCTGACCTTGCTTAGCAAAGGGCTTTTATTATGCCAGCAATGTTTTCCGGTCTTTAGTTTGTTTTTAAATATTTATTTTATTTATTAAGTAATGAAACAATGCATCATACAATGGGAATCTTGCAACTAACTTAGATTGAAATAGCATTGTTTTTATACCGTAGAACACAAGGAAAAACTAAAGAAAAATAAAAAAATAAAATTATCAAAATATTTTTTTCGGGATTTTTGGGGCCCCGAAAATGCAAAAAATCAAGTTACTCTTATATCAGTTTTTTCACAGAATTCTAAACGTTTTCTAAAAAGCGTGTAGATGCATAAAAACATTATTTTACGAGATCATTTGAATATTGATTAACGCTTCATACATTATACATGCAAGTTGTAACGTCATAGTTTGAGTCCGATTTGTATTGATGACGTCATAGTTTGCGTTTTTCTACCATGTGACTAGAATGACTCAAAAATAATGTACCAATAATGGTGAAATTGTTTGTTTTCTATTATGTCCCACTAGAATAGGAATAGTTAGTTTAATAAGTACAAGTAAGGTTGAATCATACACAACATACTTAGCAGTCTATCATTGGCCTAATTATGTACACCAAATCCTGAGCAATTTGAATTGTCTAACTGTCAAATTCCATACTAATTTGACAGTTATACGATTGGAATCGCTCAGGATTTGGTAAGCATAATATAGGGGCTGGTCCCACTTCAGGGCACGGGCCTTCTCTCTGGAAAAGAGTATGTGCACCACACCTCTGCACAGCAATACCACTAGCCGACAGTGAAGGAAAACATTAAGAGGAAACCTGAGTACCTGAAGTTTTCACGTACCTCAGCACTTGAAATTGCCATTCAACAGAGTGCAGTTTGAATTATTCAAATACAATACAATGTAGATAAACACACACCGCTATATCAAAGAGGAAGGCAGAGACCAAGGTTTGCCATTTGCCACAATCTTGACAAACAATTTTAAGTGGTATTATTCAATCAACTGAGCATCAACCCAAACCACCAAATTGCTTCCAATTCAATGCTTCATTTACCTTTACATTATTTACACAAGTGTATGGTAGCAAAATAAAATTCTTGTTAAGACAAATACAACTCCAGACTTAAACACTCATAAGCCAAGTCAAAATTATAATATAGGATTTTAAGACAGTAAATTCTTGCACAAACTTTTCTTATCATTGATTTGATATTGTTTCTTATTGTGACTGATGGGTAAGGGGCTAGCTCTAAATTGGTGCAAGAGGGTAAAGTCTATCTTCCAACCAAAATTAAGTTTAATCAGGGTAATACATCTGTCTCTCTCTCTGGGCGAAGACCTGTTCCCAGCCAGCAGTAGATCAAAGGCAATTTTCTTACCATCAATCATGCAAATCAGATCCACATGTGAATATTTGTTTCTAAATGTGCAGTCTCCAAATGTCCTCTCCACAGCATTATGGTCTTCATCGTCATCGACAGGGACTGATTCGTGGAGGTGGTTACCGACCTCTCTCAGGGCGTCGGAGCGTGCCTTCTCAGCTGCCAGGAGTCCTTGGTCATTGCGAACCATTGCTTCGTCTATTAGGACACGGACCTGAGAAATTTAGTGTCATACAGTTGATGATGGTTGGGGTTAATTTGGAGGTGACAGTACATGAGTAGTAGGATTATAGGTACTTAATTATTATAAGAATAGGAACAATGAATGCCACATTTCTAAAAGAACTAAATTCTTGACAGGAAACTTGCCTAGTTTGTTGTGTTTTTTAAAGCTACCACAAAAGCATACAATATTGCACCAGAATAACTCACCTTTTTGATCTGGTTTACTGTCAGAGGCTTCAACTGATCGCCGGTTAGAGCGGCCAGGTTATCCGCAACCTCTGCAGGCACCTCCTGGTCCTCAGGGCCCACGGGCTCCTTGCTCTTCATCTTCAGACCTATCTCTTTGCTGCAGACATTCTTCAGCTTATTCAAGTTGTCTGCTTCGTGTCGCAATCGCCTCCAAAGGAGGTCTTGTTCGACTACTGTGTCCACTAGCGCTACTTCTTTGTACCGCTTACGCTGGTTCTCGCGGATTTTATCCGGGCTCCCGTCTTTGTCGGCACGGAACAGGTCTAGGTCAAGCACCATGGTAGAGTTTTGCGGTCTTTGAGGGAAGAAACCGAGAACAGTGCACGGTCCACGCAGCACATGAGCAATGCCAATACGGCAATACTGTTCAGAAAGCTAAACGTTTAACTTTTACGGTTTCTGAGAAAAAAATATTTTACCAATCTATAATTACTGCAGCAAGCTAAATCAAAATATAATATTTAAAAAATAATATTAAAAGGGTTAAAGAATATAAAAATTAAATAAAAAAGCATATACTGTTTTTAATTAACGTAGAACTTTTTCTTGGTATTCGAACGAGTGTAGAGGATTTTTGACGTGTCTTTTAGTTGCGTTCAATTTATTATTTTTATTTACCACCTTCAAACCAGAGAAATTCAACCGGTTTTAAAGTTAGAGTTATCTTGCGATTTTTTCTGAGTAACATACATATTCATTATCATCATCATCACCTTTTTATTTCAATATGTATTGAATCTAATGAATCTGGCAACATTGTTTTTATCTGTCAAACAAAGATTGAGTCGGCTCTTTCTCTCTTGATATTTTGAGTTTTTTTTAGATATTCCAGCCTTATGTGTCTCTTATCGGGGCTCAGACGAAAGAATCGAAGCAACGGCGTCCACTAACATATTGTAAGTACCACTTGGCGGAGCCTTTCACCACCGCCAGCTAATTGTTTACACGTCTTTATGTCCACCATCGTATTTACAAAGGGGAGGAGGCGCCCTAAATTCACTTAGTCTTAGCCAATAAGCTGAAAAAAACCTATCAAGCAATTAACTGCTGCATTCGTACACTGTTCCACTTGGACTTAGAAAGCCCTACATAATAATAATCTACCTAATAAGAACTTCAATACAACAGTCACCTGATACCCTGTGTTATGGTAACCAGGCAAGCACATCACATACGTGGGAATGAACCCAGGTTGAGGCCATTTGTACAAATCAGGTTTGACAGCCTCCAACTGTAATTGAACCGACAACCTCTGTCTTGGTAGTCAAGCAAGCTGCTAGACTAGTGAAGCGTTATAAAAGTTGATAACTTTAATATTTTTGATGGTAATATTTTTAACAGGAAATGTTAAAATGATTCCACTGAAAGACAACCAAGATGTGGCAACATTCCTCGTCACCAAGCACTCATGGAAGGGGAAGTACAAGCGGGTGTTCTCGGTGGGCACCCATGGGATCACCACATACAACCCAGACCGGCTGGAGGTGACAAATCGCTGGCTGTACTCCGACATCATCACAGTCGCCTCAGCCAAGCATAGCAACTCTCAGTTCAATCATGACTTCATGCTGGTCATGAAGAAGGAGAAGAAGGCAGTCTCAATGAAGTTCTCGTCGGAGCACAAGTGCCTCATTCTGACGGAGGCTTTCAAGTACAGACACCTGTTTGCTGAAAAACCAAAGGATGTGTTGGTGAGTGAAGGTTTACCAGCAAATGAAAATATGAACTCTTGAGCTGTCTTATTTAAACAATAAAGAATATTCTTATCTTATCTAACCTACATTTCTTGAAATATCATGGTGTACATAATTTGGTATTTGACACGATCAACAATAAATTATTTAATATGCACGATTAAAACAAAAATTACAATTATCTCGGAAAATGTATCTCTTTTAGTCAATTACTAGTTATTACAATTCTTAAATAGATTAAACATAAAAAGAGTGCTCTGAAATGTGACGTCATAAGCCAGTATTTTCATACAAAATTCCGTTTTAAAAGTAACTCATTTGATATTTTGTCAAATACCCAATTATATTAAATTCACCCTTTACATCCTCAAACAATATTGGAGCCATCAGATAATCATTGCCCTGCATATATGAATGTCCTTTCTACGTAACACATATGGTTTTAAGATGTGTTTGTTAAATAAAGTTGCATTATTAAAGCAAAAAACTAAACAAATGAATCTTTTTTTTTTTTAAATAAGGTTTAAAAACAGTTTCAAAAGTGGTAGAAAAACGTTGTAAATGAAAAACTCTAACTGACTCGTTTTAGGAATTGCGCATTTTACAAATAACCCTGGATAAAAGTTTGTTTCGTATGAACACAAAAGACAAAAGTTACCCAGGAGTTGTCAGCTTAATAGTACGTTGGTTATAATTAAAACTATTATCTGCCAATCAATATTCTATAAAAATTTTATTTGATAAAATTATTATCTACCCCGCATTAATCATGACCACTCTTATCTGTAACTAAACAACAAATAATGAATTACATTATCTCACTGCTGAAATCTACTTATTTAACTGGCCATCGTTTTCTAACGGACGCATTTGACAGAGCCTTTATCAGCTATTTAATCTCACTGAGCCATTGTTCTCCAAAAAATACATGCTTATTTATGTCCAAGTTACATTTCAACTAAAAAAATTACCAATATCTGTTCCCTGTGACCGTGTCTGGCCATCAATGAAAATAATTAAATTACTTTTTAAAGAGATATAATCAAACAAATCAGGCGGTCCAGTTTGGTGCCAACTCAAAATTAGTTACTCATAGGGCCAGTTTCTGAATTGAGAATTTAAGTAAGTAAATACTTAAGTAACATTCTGTCACACTCTTTTCTAAGCAATTCGAAGAGACAGCACTACGGTTAACTATTTACTTAGCGAAATTCTCAATTCAGAAACTGTCCCATATTAGCTTAAAACGTGCTTGACTATGTAAGCTCAGGTTTCTTTTAAAATAAGTTTTGATAACCTATTTAGAGGCTAAAAAAGCCACTCATGCCGGGACTTGATTCAAGGTTCAAGTCCCAGCATAGGGGGGGGGGGGGAATTTTCAGCCTCTGAATAGGTTTTTAAAAATTGTCCTTAGCACGGGTTAGTGCAACAAAAAGAATATAATAAGTTTTGATTCCTATTAAAAAAACCCATTCCTTTCCTCTCTTCCACAGAGATACAATGCCTACAAGCACCATTGGAGTGGGACACGCTTGCCTGTAGTTCTTGAAGTCAGCCCCACCTCTTTAGAACAGCTGGACCCCTCCACACACACCTTACTTGCCAGCTACCCATATGCTGACATACAGGGAATCTTGCCAGTGAGGGATGTCTATGGCGGGATCGTACTGGCTGTCGGAGGGTACTCTAGGCTCCATATGTTCTCAACGGCGACTGAACACCAAGTGATCATAAATAAGATGCTGGAGATGGCCAGCCTCACGCTCAGCATTAGTATCAAGGTGCTGACTGCTACCACAACTCTGGATGACTATCACAATCAGAGATTTGGGAAGTACAGGTAAGTCTGATTTTAAAATAAATATAAGGTGACATTTATTGTATCCTCTTTGATTATTTACATGTAAGTAATCAAAGCTTCTAGTATAAAAATATCAATATATATAGTACTATTTGCAATATGTTATTGCGTGCAATAAAATATTCTCTGTTTAGGAACATAATTTCTGTAATAAAACATTTTACTGTTCCGAAAACCGTGAAAGTATACTATTTATACAAATAGGTCCGGTTTCTGAATTGGGAATTTCATTAAGTAAATACTTAAGTAACGGTCTGTCACGCTCTTTTCTGAGAAATTCCAAGAGAGAGCACTAGAGTTAACCATTTACCTACTTAACGAAATTCTCAATTCAGAAACTGGCCATTAGTCCTGATGTAAAAAAACTTATTATGACATAAAAAAATCCGACTGCTAAAAACTGTCTGGTTTTTTGCAATAATTTGAGTGCTTTTTGCCTTTTTATTGACAATTTGACTGACATGAAAAACATAAAAAGAAGTTGAAGAATTTGGTCTTTTCATGACGTCATACAGCCAATGACGCTCGAGTGGTCAATACTTTATTTGACACCTTATTTGGTAATATCGGTCTAGCCGTTTGGCCTCTGCATAGTCGTTAAAAAACATACTTACGAAAATCATAATCCTCCTTTGTTTTCGTTAGCAAAAAAGCAGCAGTAATAGTGCAGCGGTCGCATTATTCGGATAACTGATATGGGGATATGAATAGAGCTATCTTGCTTAGCAGCGTGAGAGCGAGAAAGCGCGAAAAATATGCTAAGTGAGCTAGTTGCTAGCTTCTATCTCGTGTGACATAAGTGCGAATTCCCTGTGAAAAGGTATATTTCCTATGATTTCATCAAATGTTCTCGCCTCGCAGTTCGTTTCCTGTTAGTGATTAAAAGTTGAATCAGTAAAGTACTTCACGCTAATTTACAAAATGCACAACACAGAAAGTTCTATGTGAACTACGTGACCAAAACGGTATGTTCATAGTAGTTTGATATTTTTAATGATCTCATTGTTTAAAGCCAGTCGTAACTGTAATAACTAATGCACACAAGTACCACTTGTTAATGCTCTCGCACTTAAGACGTGTTGAATAAGTACTGTTGTTGAAGTAGCTTTTCGCTGACCGAACATTCGTATTCCATTTCGGATCTTTGGAAATAACGCCTGCGTGAGTCTAGCTAAAGATCTATCAGTCAAAGTCTGATCGTAATCTTTTGCTAGACAATAGGATAATCCAAAGTACTGTTCTGGGGGCCAATCGCGCTAAAATATGTCAGGCGAATCGCAACTGAACCACAACCAAAGCGCAACTTTTTCAATGTTTCGTATTGCGCTAATGATTTGACAGGTGGTTGAAACGAAGTTCGAACGTAACTGGAACGCAACCGCTGTCAAACGAACGGTTTTAAAAAAGTTAGTAAGACGCTACTTTTTCTGAGCCGCTGAAGTGACTGAAGTGCAGAAAGAACATAATTTACTACGTTGTGCAGTGTTTATGACTATTATTTAGTGGTTTTCAGTAAAGAAGATGTATTTCGCATACTTGGACTACCTCGATAGAGCAAACGAGTTTGACGTAGCCGACGCTCGGGCCCAAGCCAAACGAAAAAATTTAAATGCTCGAATTCAAAGTAGAGCATTCAGTTTGACCGATCGGCAGTTTGTAAAACGATACAGACTGTCGAAGGCATTAACTCGTGAGTTGATCACCGAATTAACTCCTCATATGCCACCTACCTTACGTTCTGATGCATTGGACATCGAAACAAAGGTAAGAAAGAACACTTTATGGTTGATGATTAAAGTGGAACTCCTAGTAAATCTTGTACTTCATCAACATCAATAAGAAATTATGAATCATTGTATCATGATATGACCTTATTGTAACCTTTGAAATGCAATTAAAATTGATTTGTTTCAGGTATTGGTTGCATTGGCATTTTATGCCACTGGATCCTACCAGACTATTGTAGGAGATAGCCGAAGACACTGTGTGTCACAAGCCAGTGTATCAAAAGCCATACACCAAGTGACGATGGCTTTGAACAAACCGGCAATTATGAATAAATATATTGCATTTCCCTTTCAACAGTGTGAAAGGGAGCTAGTGAAAAGACAGTAAGTCTACCATTCATTTCATTGCTAAATCATGAACCTATCAACCTGCACTATTTTCAAAATTAACAACAAAGTACTTTATACTTTGTTGTTAATTTAGAAAATATACTCATTCATTCATAATATTGGATAGGGGTGGTAAAAATTATCAAATTGAAATGAGCACCAATACATAATGTAATCACATAATGCATTTAGGTACTTAATAATTATTAGGGATGCATATAAAATAAATACTTCTTTATTATTAAACAGTTTCAATCTAACCTAAAATAATGCCTTTATTTTTTTAGGTTTTACAGAATTTACAAAATGCCAGGACTGCTGGCTTGTATTGATGGGACTCATATTGCCATTGTGTGCCCCCACAAACACGAAGAGAGATTTTTTAATAGAAAAGGGTACCATTCTCTAAATGTATTAATAGTAAGTGATTTTACCTTACTACTATAGGTGTACATAATATTTTTAATAATTGAGTAAACAATCTCTAGTTTTACTCATTTTAAAAAGACACCTATAAAAAATATTGAAAACCATAGGTTAAGGAAGGGCTATTTAAAACCAAAGTTAACTCCACAAGATGACTTAATTTTATTATAATAGCTTTATTATTATTACCCACATAAATTAATATTTTTGTCTTTTGCAGATTTGTGATTCAAATTTAAACATATTATGTGTGGATGCAAGTTATCCTGGCTCTACACATGATAGTGTTATATGGGCAAATCACCCTCTGAACGCCTATTTGGAGAGGCTTCACACAATTTTTGGAGAAGATGTGTATGTTCTAGGTAAGTATGTTTATTATTATCCATGCTACTTTCATGAGCCTATAATTTTCAGTTTCGCAAAAAATATGATTTTCTAGTATTTTAAAACATTATTGTGTATTCCGAAATAAAAGCATATTATTATATATATTATTATTTTTTTATTTATCATAGTAATTAATGGAGCGGTGTGAATTTACTTTTATGAAAGAGGGGTAAATCATCTTCTATATTGCAGGTGACTCAGGGTACCCTTTGAGAGCCACTTTAATGATACCTGAGACAAACCCAGCTCCAGGCACTCCTGAGGAGTATTATCAGGATCTACATTTATCTGCCAGGAGTGTAGTTGAGCGCTGTATAGGAGTTTTGAAAGCTCGTTTTAGGTGTGTATGCAACAGAGATCACAATTATTTTTGTGTATGTAGATTACTAATGTGTGAGTTCATATTATATGCGTATGTAGATTACTCTTGATTTTGGGGCTGTGAGCACCATTTTATATTATCACATTTTACTTATAAGAAAAAATACTTATGGACATTATTTATTGCTACAGGTGCCTACTGGTGGATAGGAAGCTGCACTACTCGCCAGAGGTTGCGGCACGAATTACGAACGCGTGCTGTGTGCTACATAATATAGCACACAGAGCCCACGTTCCTTATGAACCACTGACAGCGGCGGAAGCGGATCGCGAGCGCAGGCTGACGCAGGGGGCGGGCGGCGGCGTGGCGCCTCATGAACGCGGCGCGCGTTTTCTCAGCGAGTTAGAAATGGGCCGTGCGCGCCGACACGCCCTAATACAACTCTTGTGGGGCAACAGACGTTTAGAAAATTAAAATCTAGTTATTTCTATATTGCATTATTTTTTATTTTGTCTCTCTTATCATAATTAAGTTTAAGATCGGGGATCCTGTTCCCGATTCCGCGAAGAACAATACTGAAACAAAAAGAAAAATAAAGTCAAAAAACTACTAAGCAGTGATAGTCCAGTGGTTAGGCCTGTGGTTTCTCATTCGAGAGGTTCTGGTTCGATTCCGCGCATGTACCTATGAGTTTTATTTGTAAGTTAAGTACATTTGTGAAATTATAGTAACAATACCACTAGTTATTGTGAAGGAAAACATCGTGAGGAAACCTGCAGAATTCTCCGGCATGTATGTCCTAAGTGCGGCGATAGGCTTGCCCCCTATCATGTTAAACTGACACAGCAAAAAGTGGGCACTCCGAATGCCAACATCCCCTGTGACGTATGACATTCGGAAGTATTAGTGCCTCTGCATACCCCTTCAGGGCTAAATGCATGTGACTATTATTTTTTTTAATACACAGGTAAATTACAGGGGGTGATCATTAAGTGCTCTATGATCTGTTTGAATCTCTGGCTTTTGGTATTGCTCATTCATACCTATCTTTAATTTTATTTGAATTGTACATACATAACATAACATATTGAAATTATCCATTTACATTTTAACAATGTATAGTAAGTACATGGTAATAATTACCTGCCAAGTCATCCTATCTATACTCTCTGCAATCAGCCTGAACGATTCAGAGAAGTTGGCCATTGCTTGAGAATTATTGAGGGCAGCCTGTGCCCTCATCTCCTCTATCTTGAGCACCAGAGACCTTGATTCTTCTAGAGCATTTCTGCTAGCTGAAACGATTTGTAAAGTAAATATGTATTCTCCCTTGTATTCTATGTATTCTCACCTACTTTAGGTGATGATAATCTCCGGGCTTAGCAGGCATTGCAGTATTACTATTACCCAATTAGGTATTGCAGTATTATTGTTTAAAATTTATTTTATAAGTAATAAATTAAAAGACCCAAACTTACAAGTTGCGTGTGTTGCTTGAGTGTCTGTTGCTCTGGCTGCGGGTTGACGTGCCACACGCTCTGCACGTCGACACACTCTCGCCCTTCTGACTCTGTCTGTTAGATAATATTATAGTTTTACTTTTTGTGTTTTAAACTTATTTAAAAAACCATTATTAAGTACCTGATCTGGTTTCACTCTGAGCCTGGGGTGAAGGCGCCTGACCAGACACACTAGGTGCAGGGGAAGATTGATTTTGACTTTCCTCATAAGGAACATTTATACTGTAAAAGAAATTAAATACCTGTTAAAATAAATAGTGCAATATTTTGGTTTTCATTTTTGACATAACTACAAGCCCTTTTCTCTGAGTCTTAGGTTTGCCGGGGTAGTCCCTCTTTGTTATAGGTAAGTAATAAAAATAACAAGTTACAAGACTGCAAACAAGTGTCATTGTGAAACTTACTTTTCTGGCTGTGAATTTTGATGTATATTTACTATTAATGCCGGTTCCTCCATTACCTCCTCTACTACTTCCTCAACCGCATCATTACCATCACCCTGTATTATGTTGCAAATAAATAAAAGCTTTGTAATAATGAATGGACAGAATAAGGTAAGACCCAGAGAAATTACTTTGGTTATTTATTGATTGTAATTGGATTTGTAATCTTGAAAGAACTTGAGGCAAAATCTTTAAGAGCATACGTTCATGCATACGTTTTTGAAAGATGTAAGTACTTAATGTGAAATCAATATAGAAAAATTATTCACAAAATGGGTACTAAGATCACTTACTGCGAATTGATTGTGTCTAACATTAGCCAAGGGGCCAACATCCCGACCTATAATGTTGGCTATTTTCTCTTCCAGGGGGGATAAGACGGGAGCATTGCTGGGCCCACCACCAGTCGCCTGTTGGCTAGCATTAATTCCCACCAACTTCGCCCTCACCCTGCATTTTAGGTCGTTCCATACCTGAAACATTATACATTTTCTAAACTTCATAAATAATAAACAATACCTACATACAAATTTACTCTAAACTTTCATAATGATTTATTTAAACATAATTATAATCTTGACAATGTTACCTGCAACTTTGGCCTAAAAAGTACAAACCTTGGCCCATTCTTTTCCCGTTCTTGCAGGCCCCAACGAATTCAGAACTTCGGCGCATTGTCTCCACAATCGCGCAGACACTGCTCGGGCTTCTTTGGACCTCACCCTTCCAAGAGCGAGGTCTCGATTGCCTTCCAAAAATTCAAGAAGGACTTCGAGTTGCCGGACCGTGGTTATGCGACGCCGCTCTTCCATTTCCTTAAATACACAAATAACTGACATAGGCATATTCTTTACTATAAGTACGGCAAAAGAAACTCCAAGTTAAAACACATCAATTCACTCATTATTATAAGGAACACCTACATTTGTGTTAAGTCTTACAACATCAAAATAACTTACTTGCACCTTTTAAACGGAGAGAATCCCATTCAAACTTTAATAGAAACCCTACGAGGCACTTCAAACAATTCAACCAAAACAAAGTAGTACCGAAAAAATTCCGACAAACTAAATTGTGCCCGCCATAATCTCATGAAAGCTGTCAAAACTAGTGTTGTCTACGCTATACAAGCTAAGTCGATGGTCGATTATAGTATACTAGGGTCACATCTCTAAGGTCTCTGTTATGCTTACGATTCAGTTACAATCCAACTTTGGTTTACGTTTGAACTATAACGCGATACGAAATTTTGCAATAGCTGAATCGAAACTCGATCACAATCGGAACTGGATTGCAAACGTTCGTTCTTATTTCCATTTAGCGCGATCGGCACCCTGAGCTTTCGGCTCGGGCGTTAGTTTGATAGATAGATAATTTATAATCGGTACCTGGATGAGCTCGGTATTTATTTTTTTGTTAACGTTATTTTTGGAAATTATATTTAACAGTGACCCCCTTAAATATTTATTTTATTCTGTTTTTAGTATTTTTTGTTATAGCGGCAACAGAAACACATCATCTGTGATCATTTTATCTGCCTAGCTACCACATGAGATACAGCCTGGTGACAGATAGACAGACAGACAGACAGACAGACAGATAGACAGACAGACAGACAGACAGACGGACAGTGAAGTCTTAGTGATAGGGTCCCGTTTGGCACCCTTGAGGTACGGAACCCTAAAAATTGCGTATCTTTATTGAAATAATTCATAGTGAACTGAATGTATTTGTGGATTTGAGTGAATAACTGAACAGAATTAATTGAACGAATACATAGTTTTTCATTTGTTAGGTCTTGGTCATGCGAGAACGTTAATACTCCCGCTACATCTGTAGGTATGTTAGGTAATTCCATTTTGTTGCAGTTCAGACGTTCTGTGCCCACCCTGTCTGTGCTGTAGGAACAGGCTTTTTCCAGTGATAATTTTTTAGGATTCGGTAGTCAACAAGAAATTTCAATTTCAATTTCAATCGTTTATTGCTTCATGTGGTACATATTTGTGGTCTTAATATAAATAGTATAATCCTCAACATGAGCCCTGTAAGGCCACTGCAACATAGTTAGTAGGAACTAATGTCTTACGTTTTTTTTTTTGCCGTGTCCGTCCGGTCGTCTGTCTGTCTGTCTGTCTGTGTCTGTCCGCGGCTTAGCACAAAGACGACAAGTACTAGCAAGCTGAAATTTGACATATATATACATATTAATCACGCCGATAAAATGATAGGATAAGATCTTAAAAAAAAATTCTTTGGGGTACCTCCCTAAATTGGGGATGCATTTTTTTCTCGCCTACACCGTATGGGGTATCGTTGGATTGGTAGTTTAAAAATATGGAGAGCGTACGAAGATAATTTTTCGATGCAGGCATCTATTTGCGAAATATTAAGCTTTTAAGCGCAAATTTTGGTTAGTGTAGGGCGTCCCTCCCCACTCTCCCGGCTAAACGGTTGATTGTAGAAACGTGAAAAAAATCAGGGCAGTAGCACATATAATAATGGACTTAAAAAGAAAACTATCAAGTAGGCTTTACAAGTCAACGAGTAATAGGTGACAAACTTAAAAGTAAAACTTCGTACAAATTCCATTGAAAATTACTTTGATGAAGTTGTAAAGCAGAACTGGTAAAGCAAGTAGAAAACGCTCACTCTACGGAACCCTACACTGCGCGTGGCGCGACACGCACTTGGCCGGTTTTTTTTAAATAAGGTTGTAACACGAAACTGACTGACAGTTTCGACCGTGGTGGATAAGGTTTTTCAATGAGTCACAGTCGTTCATTATCAACGAATAGCAAACATAACTGCGGTTTAAAAATAACTTTATGAGAATCTAACAATATGACCAGATACACTTTCCCACTATTAAGATAATAAGATAATGTCTGATAATTGATGACGCTTCATACTTTCTCTCTGCAGTGTAGTAGGATGTTAGATTCCTCATGCTTTGTATATTTTAGACGCGAGCGAAGCCGTTGTTTCGACAAACCCAAAACGCTTCACCGTTAAAGATAATTTTAAGCGTTCTTGGGCACGTATGAGCATTCGACGAATAAAGCTTTCGCCTTCAAACAAGTACAGTCTCGCTGATTTATCATAATGCGACAACAAAAGTTTATTCTACGTATGAAAGTCCAAAGAAAATTAAAAGTACTCTTCTTTTACGCGAGGTGCATGGGGATGGGCATATAAAAGGCTTAAAATGTTAGGGATACGTACCATAGATCGACTACTAAAAGGGATTTTGAAACAAATATAACATAAGTTCACGCCTGTATCTCTGAGGGGTAGGCAGAGACTATGGTTGACCACTTGCTACGATCCTGACAAAACTCTCTCGTTTCATCAACATTAAATTTAGTCGTTGCATGCACTCACGCCGACATACTTCGACCAAAAAGGAGATGTATGTATTAGCAAAGGGCAGGACTTTTAAACTCTTACGGCCTGATTTGTAAAAACACTATTCTTCTAAAGCACTCCTAAGAGTCAGTTTATTTTTCCACCACAGACTATTTTAATTGGTGTTTTAAGGAATCGTGATTTTTATAAATAAGACCGTTACAATACAATTAGAATTTCGTTCTTCTCCAGCGGCGACCAACACCAAACCTCTCTCAGCGAGTTCGTGGTGCACAAGGTGAACCCGGCTCGCCATATGGAGCCTATGAGACGCACCCTCTGCTTCTCGGACACCTGTATCTTGGAGCGAGATCCACAGACCTATTCGGTAGGTAACGAATAACGTGAGATTGTAATATTGGACGCAATTAACAATCCTACTTAATTTTACTATATTTTATAAATGCGAAAGTTTTCTATGAATGGATGGGTGTTTGTTACTCAATCATGCCAGAACCACTGAACGGATCTGCATGAAATTTGGCACAGAGATAGATTTGGAAGAAAGATTGACGAAACAAGTATATCGAGCGAATGTGGCTGGGACAGCAAAGGGCAAGATAAAAAGTACCCGAAACCGGCGTGCGTGCATGCAACGACTAGTGAATGTTGATGAAGCGAAAGTGATTTGTCAGGATCGTGGCAAGTTGCAGACCCTGGTCTCTGCCTACCCCTCCGGGATACTGGCGTGAGTTTATGTTATTTTTGTGTTTTTTTTTATAGATTTTTTTATATATTAAAGTCTGGGAGAGCGTTATATCACATTCCGGAAAAATAACAAAACTTCCACGAACGAAGTCGCGGCAACAGCTAGTAATATTATGTGAAAGTTTGTATGTTTGTCGCTCAGTCAAGCAAAAGCGGCTGAATGGATTTAAGTGGATTTGGCACACACGTACCTTGTAACCGGATTAACACATAGAAAATCTTATTCGAGGTTGTGGGTTTAAGCATGAATGACTTTGTTTTAAGTTAAGAGTACTCGTACATTTGTGAATTTGTATTATTCGCTCGCGGAAGAAGTAGCGGGCCGAAGCTAGTTCATTACAAAAACGGTCTGCGATTGAACATGTATCAGCAAAGCGAATCTAAAAAAAAAATTAAAAAAAACCCCTCTCCTTTTAGGTTGTGTGCCTTCGCCCTCTGAGCGATGTGTTCGCGCTAGTCAGGGACACGGACCACCCTCAAAAGTTCGCCATTGAATACCTGAACGGACAGACGCGTACCTACTTGGCAGGCGAAAGGTATGTGTCAACATTGGACATCTACTTCACCTTATTTTATTGTTTATTGGAAAACCAACAGCTTATCGGAACGGCATATTTATAAAATTAAAAATAAAATATTCAAACAAAAAACTATCTGTATCCTAATACTGAACAGTATCAACGAAGGGGGCTATGGACTCAGACCCAGACAGAACCCCACTGACGAATCTGAGCTTATTTTTTAGGGGAGCTGCTCCTGAAACGCGATACCCTATCGATAGGTGAGCACTAAACAATTCTGCAACTTCCCACCCTATATACGCCAATGCAGACCTAAAATAAAGTCTAAAATCCTACATATGACACCCGTGTGTAGGATTCTGAAGGCATACGCAAATAGACTGCATATCTCTAACAGTAACGTCTCACCTCCCAGGGATGCTCTGCTAGCCAGCTTGATGGACGGCGTACGCTCGGCCGGACAGCGTGATGTCCACGTCAGGTCTTCATCGACTCCAAGAGGCTGCAGGCTTGGCCCGTTGCATCAATGCGTCGATGAGGAGACAGAGTCCAACCATTTAAGGTTAGCTGTTGCTGTGATCCCTCTAGCGTTGGCAGAAATAAATCACCATGAAACCATCGACACCCACAACCGGTATAGGACTTTTCACGGTCATACGCAACTATTTTTTACCGGCTACAAGGGCTATTTAGTGTGACCGCCTGGCTGGTATACCGACTGATGAAAAGTTAATAAGTGATATTAAATTATACGGACCGCACAGCGGATTAGTAGGTTGAAGTGGCAGTGGGCGGGGCACATAGCACGTAGAACTGATGGCCGATGGGGCTGAAAAGTTCTCGAATCGAGACCACATATCGGCAAGCGCAGCGCAGGACGACCAGCCACAAGATGGACAGATGACCTCATCCAAGTGGCAGGAAGGCGCTGGATGCAGGCCGCTTCCAACCGGTCTTTTTGGAAATCCACGGAGGAGGCCTGTGTCCAGCAGTGGACTTCTTGTGGCTGAATGATGATGATGACCGCACAGGTTCCGCTTCCTCCTTGCTCCACCGCAAAGCATACGTGGAGAGGACCATAATTCCGGTGCTGCTTAGTATGGTCGATTTTTTTTTGGCATAGCGAACAACACTTTGTAATATGAATCATCCTCATCAGCCATTTGACGCCCACTGCACTACATAGGCCTCCCTTATGGTTTTCCCTATAGGGAAGGTTTTAACCTTGAAGGGTTTTGCCATAATTGCCACGCTTGGCAGGCGGGTTGGCGATCGCAGTATGCGATTGGAATCTCAGGAAGACGCTGCTGCCCGTCTCCTGGTAATTTATTTCCTTAGTCGCCTTTTACGACATCCATGGAATGAAATGTTGTGACGCTATTCTTAATCCGGCACCACACGGAGTGTAATATGAATAATGCGCGCTTATTATCAAAGGTAGAATCTTTAATGCGTTGGCTAGCCTTTCACATGAAAATTAATATGTTTCTTCGAACGAAGAGTTACATCCAGGTTTATGCAATGGAATTTTCTCGTATTAGAGAGATTTCGGACACTCATCTCGGTTCTTGATGTTGACAGTGTTGACTGACTGAGCTTAACCTCTACCTTAGCCGATTCAACTAATCTGTTACCGTGAATGTCTATTCTTTCATATTCAATACATGTCGTAATTGCTCTAAGGAATCGTATAAATCAGTGTTAAATTTTACAGGCTGTTTCAAAATCCAGTTGGCATGTCACGTTCAGAAGTAATAGAAAGATTCAATGCCAATGTCGGGTATAGTGGACTCATCTACTCTGTCAGTCAAGATGTAAGTAATGCTTTTACTTCTTTAACTAGATCACTGATACCACCAGTGAGTGCTAGTTAGGTGTCCTAAAAATCAGGATTTTACAGTTATGACGCATTTAACTTCGACAAATTTTCCATGGATGTATTTTTTACTTTTGGCCATTTCTTAACTGTTTACTCGTTAGGTACATTATTAAACTCATGTTAATTTTTTTTAATCACAGGCATTGATTTTAATAGTTCCCCAGAAAGTATTATTTTTATGTGGCAATAAATAATATTTTATATTTATCGTACATTGAAGATACTTTGCTTTCGCAGTCGGATAAAATGTATGTTACAATTTCAAGAAAATTTAAATATCGAAACGTGAACTATCTTATACAACTAAAGTACATTTGCCTTTGTTCTGAACTCTCAAATCACTGCCTGGGCTTAAAAAATCATCAACTAAACTTAAAACGAAGAATAACAAAAATCGAGAAAATAAAATCATGCGTCGCAATATTTTTCTAGTTTGCTATATAAGTTACCATACTAAATAATAAATGTAAATAAACTAACGAGACTAATGACTTCCGAGAAAAAAGACTAGCTATTTTCCGTCTCTCTATCTCTTAGAGAAGGCTTGTACCCAGTACATAATAATATACATTCTACACTTAAGCCTATACATCTTTTCCTTATCCCTTGCAAGCAAAGACTCGTTATCTCTTTTACGTTTATTATTTAATTTATCCGACGTAAGGTTTATATAAGCTTGCTATAACGTAATGTTGTGTGCCTCTTAGGCGACGGCCCCTCTCTTGTGGCGGTTCCTTACATGGGATCTAGTAAGTCCCTCACGTTCATATTTATTATTTGCTGCTTTTTTTTTTATTCATCCGCAATTCCGCACCCTGTAAGCTGACACGGTGAAATTTTGGTGGCATCGAAAGTAGTAAATTCATGAATATAAAATGTTCTACGCCTATTTATTTTATATGGAATTAAATCAAAATAATGTCACGCCTTCGAAGTCACTAATAAACTCGCAGTGTAAAATCCTAAACCGTCTGCACTGATATTCATGTAGTTATTAATTAATATTTTCCCTATTACAAATTGTCCTCCCTGTACATAACATGTATTTGGTAATACACAATTGGTTTATGGTTATATTTTTAGTAACCATGGAAAATTCGTCGTCGATGTATTGTCTGTCTGTCCAGTTGTATTATGTAGTTATACAAGGTGGCTCAAAACTCAAGGTTAAAATGGTTCAATCTATGTAACTTTTATTCAATTTTGATTGTTTAAATAAATTTCTTCTGTTCCTGCTCTAAAGTTGTTCTTTAAATTAATATAAGTAGTTTCTATTTGTTTGTATTAGATTTTATTGGAACATTTGTAACAAAATATTAACTCATTTTTTCCTTCTCATTATGACTTCAAGCCACCTTATACGTACATTTAGGCTTTACAAAGGGATAATTTAATTCTAGATAACTTTATTCATATGGAACGGTGCGAAAACGGGCTTCTATCTATATATTTAATATTAGGGCGGATGGCACTAAAGCATTAAACAATGGGGATGGCAATTACAGCTAAAATTGAGGGCGCCATTTGAAGCTTATAACCAAATAGCATATATATTTATAATTCTACCCCTCTATTCGCTTACGAAACTCACCATAGTGGTCTAAAGCCAACGAAGCTCCCACTTGCTTATGCCTAAGCCCAAAGAAACGTTTTGGCATGCATTCGCTTAGTTAGCAATAATTATGTCTTCCTTGTCGGCTACGGCGACTGCCTCTGGATTATGTCCTTACTAACGACATAGCCTAACGTAGCCAATATTGTCGGTAGATGTGCTATAGACCACTAGTGGTAATGGCGTAGCGAATAGGGGTTATGATTAAGGACGAGAAAAAATAATACTACAACTTGTTATTGACAGTACAAAATCCAAAAACCGTATTTTTAGGGTTCCGTACCTCAAAAGGAAAAAACGGAACCCTTATAGGATCACTTTGTTGTCCGTCTGTCCGTCCGTCCGTCTGTCAAGACCCTTTTTCTCAGGAACGCGTGGAGGTATGAAGCTGAAATTTATATCAATTACTCAGGTTTACTGTCCCTTGAAGCTGTGAAAAAATCAAACTTCTAAGCCAACGCAATCAAAAGATACAGCCGTTTATGCCGCAAATTTTCGACACTTGCAAGGGAATCAAAACCTACAGGGTGCTTCCCGTGAACTCAGAATCTTGAAATTTGGTACGAAGCAACGTCTTATAGCATAGATAAAGGAAAAATTACGAAAACCATAAATTTTTAGTTACATCACATAATATATTTTTTTTTAATAATTTTAAACTTACTACCCATTTCCTCATAAACGCGTAGAGGTATTAAATTGAAATTCATACCAAATACTCAGGTCTATAATACCTTTAAGCTGTAACAAAATCTAACTTCTATGTCAACGCAATCAAAAGAAACAGCAATTTAAGCTGCATATTTTGAAACTCGCAAGTACTCGCAAGGGAATCAAAACCTAAAGGGTACTTCCAGTCGACCTAGAATCTTGAAATTTGGCATGAAGCAACGTTTTATAGCACACATAAAGGAAAAATTCCGAAAACCTTAAATTTTTAGTTACATTACAAAATATATATTTTTTAATAAATATAAACTTATTACTTTTTTCCTCATGAACGCGTAGAGCTATCAAGTTGAAATTCATATCAAATACTTAGATCTAATTGCCTTTAACCCGTGAAAAAATGTTGTTGACATTGCAGGTTTGTACGGAACCCTCGGTGCGCGAGTCCGACTCGCACTTGGCCGGTTTTTTTTAGTATCAATACAGAACCAAGTTCTGGTTCTCCAAGGTCCAAGAAGCAAAACGTTTAAAATTCTCAATTTATTTTTTTATAATATTTGTATTTGAATGCGTAAAGTTTCATGATTGTATAAAAAAAAATCGAGAAAATATGAAATAAATAATAAAATATAAATAACTATCGAAAAAAATGTCGGATTTTTTTTATGGAAGTGGTCCCATTATCGATACTGAAAAGACGTTTTTCAGGTTTTATGTTGAGTCAATAACAAACACCTTGTTGCTACGAGACACTCATACACATTGATGCAGACTCGTAGCCGCACTTGGCTAACTGGCACTGTGTCAAATTCACTTCACTTTTTATCTTTTGGGCTATTTTTCTCGTCCGTGGATCTGATTGGCTAACTGGGCGGCTATCTTTCTAAGCACGTTCGCTGCTGCAGCAGTGAACGCGAGATAACCGACTTTATCGCTGATCGAGCTCGATAAAAATATGACTCTAATGAGGGGTGATTTTAGCAACGAAAGTGTTAAATTACTTCTTTAGCCCGCCAACTGAGGCTTAATCTACTTTCCAGCGCCTATTCGCGGAGAACAAAGAGAAGCTTATAACGGGAGCGTTGACAGCGCTCGTGAACAGTGCCTCATCGGGTGCTAACCTGTCTTCGAAGGAGCTCGAGGCGCAGTTTCACGCCTTGAGGCGGCTATGCGCTAGTAAGGTCGGATTTGCCGCCTTTACGGCATTACCCGGGTGAGGAGCAGAAATACGGAATTACAATATGTTGTCTGAGGCTTTGCTAATTAATAAAATTTACGTAGCCTCTATGCTTGTGTCCCACTGCTGGGCAATGTAATTAATAAAATTATGAAAATTTTAAATATATTTTTGTTTTCTATAGGTACCTGGTTCTTGATAATGAAAAGTAGCTACGAATGTTATTAATTTTAGCGGCAAATTTTATCAAAGCCTCCGACCACATTAAAAGTGTGCTATTTTTTGCATTAATTAAAAATGTTACAGTGTCCGTGTGAGACGGATGCCAGACTTGACAGGCGCAGCTTATAAGGTGGATGTCGTGATGTATCAGACTGTCAAAGCACAAGAAACCATTGTGGCACGACGACGCGAGTCGCGCGTTTTAACGTCAAAAGTTACGACTAGTCTAGTTCGACTGGAGATTTCCGCACTTAGCCTCATAGTTGGGCCATTGTACGTAGCAAGGGCTGAGGTATGTAAAGTATTTACATAACTCAGCCCTCACGATGTTTTCCTTCACCGTTAGCGAGTGGTATTGATACTATAACTTTACGAATGTACATAACTTAGAAGACAAAGTCATTGGTACATGCCGGGATTCGAACCCACGACCTCCTGAATGAGAAGCCGGCGTTGTACCGCTTCGTTAACCCACGCAGAGTCGGGAAAGAGAGAGAGAGAGAGAGAGAGAGAGAGAACGAGAGAACGAGAGAGAGAGAGAGAGAACGAGAGAGAGAGAGAACGAGAGAGAGAGAGAACGAGAGAGAGAGAGAGAACGAGAGAGAGAGAGAGAAAGAGAGAACGAGTGAGAGAGAGAACGAGAGAGAGAGAGAACGAGAGAGAGAGAGAGAGAGAGAGAGAACGAGAGAGAGAGAACGAGAGAGAGAGAGAGAACGAGAGAGAGAGAGAACGAGAGAGAGAGAGAACGAGAGAGAGAGAGAACGAGAGAGAGAGAGAGAACGAGAGAGAGAGAGAGAGAGAAGCCTGCAGATGCCAGCACAGTCTTGGATACGTTCCAAATTACATAATTATGTTTGTGTACAAAGAATGCACTTGCACGTCTTTATGTTTCAACGTGTGACCTGCATAGTATGACGACGCACTACGCGCTTTTTAAATGTTAAAAATTGCGACTTTTCAGTACCTACATTACTTGTCAAATTCTGACATTTTAGCGCCACAAAACGCGTGACTCGCGCCGTCATACCGCCTGTCCTGCTTCTAACAAATGGACTAGGATAACCTGTGCTTTGGTAACCAGGCAAGTACATTACAAACATGAAAGTACACCCAGAGTGAGGCCATTTGTACAAATGTATGGCGGCCCCCAGTGGGAATCGAGCCCACGACCTCTATCTTGGTACTAAGCGCCTTAACGGCTAGTCCAACGGGGCAGTCTATTGGCGTAATAATATATACATAGAGAACACTTTCTTGCACAACCATGTGAAAGATAATATCCTCTTGACAAGCCATGCTTCTTAGTTTCCGCGAGTGGATCGGCTCGGCGGTTGTGGCGGCGCTGCGGCGCGGCGACCCGGCGTGTTCACACGCCGCCCTGGACGCCGTGTGCGCTCTCATGCAGCCGATGCACCAGGAGCCGGATCTGCGCCAGGAGCAGCTTAACAAGGCCAGCATGCTGTCCAGTCTGCCGTTTCTAGAGGGGCTGCTGTCTATGTGGGCCGATCATGTGGTGAGTCGCGTTCGAGATCTCCCGCTCTCAGTTCGTGTGGTAAGTGTCATCCAGAATTTTGGCTTAGACTCTCTGCCTCTGAGTAAGAGTAATCTTTATTAAGAATCAATAAAACCACATTTGCAATCCAATTCATTGTCAGCCCTCGTCCCTATTTCAGTTATAAAGCTTAGTATGTCGCTGGGGTAAAGCTTCTGGAGCTCTATTTTTGAATCACTCGTATGAAATTGTATCGTCGAATGCGACTTAAGTCACACTCGTCTTCTAAGTCGCATGATGTCGTTTTTCCGTATTTTTGAATCGTTCGCCTGAAGTGTTGCCAGTACAATTTGAAGTATTGTATTTTATCCATTCCACGCAGAAATTAAAAAAACCGGAAACTACCGTAACAGAAACGGAACGTAAAACATTGTTTTATTTGCTGTTTAAATAAAAAATCTTTGTCTTTTGATACAAACAAAACACTACTACTGTCATTTTGGTTTGTGTTCTAACGAAATGTCGAAATCGTTTTATGACAATTAATCTAACGGTCGCCATGCGAGACGAGTGGTAAGGACCATTCGTTGCAGTTCGAGTGATTAAAAAATACGGAATTTCAGATGTCGAACGAAAACAAGTAGAAATCGAGCGCTCGACGCGATACGAGTGATTCAAAAATAGAGCTCCTGGTTAGTGTTCTTGTTTTGGTACGCTATATTGAGAAACCAATGCAATGGCAATAGCGGTTTGATGACAAGCGGTTTTGGCTGCGCTATGCAGAAACTAGAATAGCAAGAGCGGGTTTTGGTCACACTATCCTGAGGTCCGAGCGCTAGTAGTTTCTAGAGCTGCTGCTGTCTATGTGGGCCGATCATGTGGTGAGTGGCGTTCAAGATCACTCGCTCTGAGTCAGTGGATTCTTTAAAATCAAATTTACAATCCAATCCATTGCCAGCCTCGAGCCTATTTCTTCAGGGTACGCATGAAAATCCCACACATAAGGCTTAGTATGTCGCCGGGGTAATGGTTCTGATTCCAGTTTTGTTACACTATTTTGAGAAACCAATGCGGTGAATAGCAATAGCGGTTTTACGACAAGCGGTTTTGGCTGCGCCATGCAAAAACTGTAGCAAGAGCGGGTTTTGGTCACACTATTCCGAGGTCAGAGCGCTAGAATTTTCTAGAGGTTCTGCTGTCTATGTGGGCTGGTCATGTGGTGAGTGGCGTTCGAGATCACTCGTTCTGAGTCAGTGAATTCTAAACGGTGCGCAGTTTACGGCCTCGCTGGTCAATCCGCCTCGCCAAGTTTGTCCCGTTTGACTTTTGCGCTCTGGGTCAATTCAATTCAAATTAAAATATTTTTATTCATTATAAAAACAAAATAGTTATGTGAAGAAGAAGCTTACAAAGAAACAAGCCATTTGTTCTTTACAAAAAAAAAAAAAAAAATTTAAAAAATGACGTCCATTTCGGAACGGCTGTCATGACGCCAATACGCACGAATACGTGAGCCGCGAGCGATCTGTAGTGCGTTCCGAAGTGCCCATGATCGCTCACAGTCGCAAATTGGAACGCACGGCTAGTAACGTAGTCAGTTCTTGGGAACTACTTTCGTGCAGCGAAAGACGTTTCTCAGGGTCGCGGTTAATGGCAAACTTCAATCTATGCTTACCCCTTCGGGACACAGCAGTGAGTTCTTGTGTATGAATTTGGATGAAACGAAATAAATATGTCAAGACTGTGGCAAGTGGCAACGGCCCGGTCTGCCTAGGCCCGGAATATGTGTGAGCTTAGGAGTTTACGCATAAGATAGTAGCAAAGGTATTTTGGCATACAACGATTCAGTTTTTTGTATCTTTTAACAACTTAATTTTTAGTTATATACTAGCTATCCCGGCGAACTTTGTACCGCCGCCGAGTCCGTTTATACGATTCTTGTATAACGCCATCTATGTTCAAAACACAACGTCCGCTTGCACAACGCCATTTATTTTAAACTTAAAATGAATAATATTCCACGGGACTGCATTACCGGGATATGAAGTATGCTATGTCTCAATTCAGGCTTTTGTCTATCTGTACGCAAAGTTTCATGTAAATGCGTACAGCCGTTATTGCGTGATTTGAGAAACAAACATCCAAATATCTTCACGAACTTTCACATTTATAATATAGTTATACATTTATATATTTATAATATTTCAAGAAGAAGAAGAAAGACATTTATTATACCAACAAGATACATCACAGAAACAAAATAAGCTGATAAGTAACATAATATGCACAACAACAGAAAGAAAACTAAATACACAACAGACAAAACGAATAAATAAAACAGGACCATAAATGTAGCCTGTGGTGTATCTACATTGTCACAAAAGGCAGCTGACTCAGCGTTGTGCTGAGGAAGTGATCCCTCAGCGCTGATTTTCAGTCAGCGCCTACGGTAACCCATAATTGTACTACGGAGTGCGTGCCGTGGTGCGTTTAAAAAGAATTAAATGAAATCCAATAACATACAAAAAGTAAAGTTAAAAAAATATCGTCATTAAATACTTACATATATTACTCATTATCATTATCAGCCATTTGACGCCAACTGCAGGACATAGGCCTCCCTCGTGTTTTTCATAACCATGAAGGGTTTTGCCATAACCGCCACGCTTGGCAGGCGGGTTGGCGATCGCAGTATACGGTACATATATTTTTAGTTTTAAATTAATATGTGTGAAATGTAGAGGAAGACCATAATAAACTAAATTCAATGTCAATGACTAAATATAAGTGAAGTGAAAATAATCAAATTTATAGTGGGATTAAACGGGGCAAATCGCGATTATTTATTAGGTAAAAATTAATTACCTTAATTCCCTACGTAACTTAATGGTTTTCTCAGACGGCGGGCAGCGGCGCGTTGGTCGTGGCGGCCATGTTGGATTTCCTCACGTTCGCGCTGTGCGTGCCCTACAGTGAGACTACAGATGGCAAACAGTTCGACCAGCTTCTGGAAATGGTCGCCGCCAAAGGACGCGTGTTGTTCAGGCTATTCGAGGTGAGAATGTCAACTTATTTTTACTAGGTATCATCATAATCATTAGCCATTTAACGCCCACTGCAGGACTCAGGCCCCCTTTGTGGTTTTCATAACCATGAGGAGTTTTGCCATAATCGCCACGCTTGGCAGGCGGGTTGGCGATCGCAGTATGCGGTTCAAATCTCCGGAAGACGCTGCTGCCCGTCTCCTGGTGATTGATTTCCTTAGTCGCCTTCTACGACATCCACGGAAGGAAATGGAGTGACGCTATTCTTAATTCGGCGCCAAACGGAACAACGGGTTATGGCCATGGTAAATATTATCCAGTTTTAGTTGCGGCTATATTGGATGCCCACAGATCGCGCTGTGCGTGTCTTATAGGCCAGAAAGGGCGAATTCGCGTCTAAAACTAGACTCCGACTTTGAATAGAGAGTTTTACGCGCGTATTTTGAATTTAAAATATGCATGCTTGATAAGATGCTTGTAGACGCGATGTATCGGTGCCCAGTACGTGCCAACACGTTCGCGCGAGACGATTCGTGGCGATTTCATTTCTTCTGGGCAAGGTCTCAGTCAGACGACAAACGGGTCGCCTGCTGGAAATGGTCGAATTGCCGGTAGTTCAGAAGTAACATGCTGTGAATCGTAAATCGAATCTGGACCTCTTGAAAGTAAAACTACACTGATCATAGATTGATGATGATCATGATTCCGTGTGGCGTCGGATTAAGAATAGCGTCACTCCATTTCCTCCCGTGGATGTCGTAAAAGGCGACTAAGGAAATAAATTACCAGGAGACGGGCAGCAGCGTCTTCCTGAGATTCCAACCGCATACTGCGATCGCCAACCCGCCTGCCAAGCGTGGCGATTATGGCAAGACCCCTCATGGTTATGAAAGCCATGAGGGAGGCCTGTGTCCTGCAGTGGACGTAAAGGGGCTGATGATGATGATGATGATCATAGATTAGCTACGCGCGTGACATGACGTGAGAAGGTCACGTACTTTTTGTAGAAGCGTACATCGACGCGGACTGTCAACTTATGTCCAAATCTGAACGTTTTTGAAGGCTGAATTCTGTATTTTACCTTCTCAGCACCCCTCGATGGCGATCGTGAAGGGCGCCGGCCTAGTGATGCGCGCGCTAGTGGAGGAGGGTGGCGGTGGCGTGGGGCCCCGCATGCAGGCGCTGGCGTTGGCCGAGGCGGCCTTACCGCGGCACTTGCTGACGGCGCTTTACGCGCCGGCCCGGCTGCACCACCGGCACCTGGCGCGCCATCTGGTGGCGCTGTGGCTGGCTGACCACGCGCCCGCCGCCTGCCTCTTTAAGCGGATCATGGTAAGTGAGGGTTCGAAATTGGACGGACGAACGCTTAAATTCGGAATTCGGACGTGGGGAGACAAAATGAAAAGGTAAGCGTAACAGAAAAAATCGGCCAGCTGCAAAGAGGCCGCGTAGTTCTCAAAAAGTTCGGGTCCAATAGACGGGAAAGAAAGGTCATCAAAATTCGAAATTCGAACATGCTCTGTCTCAAGAAGACATGCTGCAAAGAGGCCGCAGTGACATTATAAAACAATGAGTCCTCGTCAAGTTTTTGTAAATATTGTAAATACTGTTAACCCATGGTTTTTGTTTTCTGCTATTGTGAAACGACACCATTAACCAGTGGTCTCTCAAACGACACGTTTCGCTCAACTAAGCACAGTAGTGGTAAGGTGAGGTTCAATGCGTTCGAGGATTATTACCGCGGCACTTACTGGCGACCGCCGGCACCTGGCGCTGTGCCTGGCTGACCACGCGCCCGCCGCCTGCCTCTTTAAGCTAATCATGCTAAGTGTTAATAAGGGTTCGAAATTCGAGGTACGATGGAAAAAGAATAAAAAGATCTTTAAATTGGAAATTAGAGTGGAGAGACAAAATAAAAAGTTAAGACAAACAGCCGCGCCGCAGAAAAGAAGGTCGTCAAATTATAAACCTAAAAACAAAAATGCAGCGTGTAAAGAAAACCAGCGAAGTCTCTGCTTTCATCTAGTCTTACGTTTCAGTCTAGCGGATAGAACTTTAACATTACCGTCTTGCTTAGAAGAAGACAGAAGTCAAGCTTTCGTTTTATTCTTCTATTTCAAGGACAGAAATAAATAAAAACTTTACACACATAAACTCTATATACATTATACATTCGCATACAACGCCTGTATCACGAAGAGTATGCAGAAACCAGCCCCTTGCTATGATCCTGTCACACCTCTTTAGCTTCAGAAACATTCATTCATTCATAAAACCTTTACACTAGCCGATATGGAACAATCTCCTTTGTCCCCAGCCCTCGGGCCTTCTCTCCTTCCTGGAGTCCACGGAGGCGCCCCCCGCGGCGGCCATAGAGCAGGAGGAGGGCAGAGACAACCTGCAGCTTGCGCAGGCGACGATCAAGCAACGCGCCGCCCACTGGGAAGCGCTCGACAGGCAGTTGAAATACGTCGAGAAGCATTTGGAGGTTAGCGGGAGAACATTATTTTTTTTATCTCAATTGGTTCGTAAACTCACTAGGGTATCTGGATTGTAAAAGATATGTAAAAGAGACAACCTGCAGCTTTTTATTTGTTTAAAAAAATAACAAACCTTAATGTAGTACACAACCCGTACTTTGGCCTTTGCATGTACGTAATGAGATGATTTATGCAGCGTCCAGTGGCACGTTCACTCACGCTAGATGGGTGAAGGGACCACTCGGACGCTGCAGTGCCTGGGACATTGTTTTTTTAGATTGAGTAGGTTTGCCCAGCACCTATTCGCTCCTGGCCTAGCCCACAGGAAAGACAAGTCAATACATGCGGAGCCAACCAAGCCGCGGGTTTCCTCACCATGTTTTCTTCCACAGTTAGCGTGTGGTATTGCTACTACAAATTTGCAGATGTACGTAACTGTGAAAATAAACAAAGTATTAGGTACCTATATGTCCGCACTGGTAATCGAACCTGGGTCTCTCGCTTCCGAGTCCATTGTTCTCCCCACTAGGCTACCAGCTCTACAGCTCAACCCGTACAGAGAGTAGTTAATAAACCTGGTCCCCTCGCTAGGATGCCCTTTGTGGACGAAACCAGTAAAACAGACAAATTCTAAATTGTGATTTCTGGTTCCGATTACTGGAAGGAAATTAAAAATAAGATAAAAAAGAAAACAAGTAAGCGAACGTACGTTCCCGTGACTATTTTATTAATTTTTTTCACCCCCTTCCCCCTTCTCGGTGACCACCCGTAGTATATGCCAAGACCCCCCCCAGTCCCTCTAGTTCTTACGTATTCATAAAAAATGGTTTTAAATATTTTTTACGTTAAAATTACCTCGAAAAACCGCGAGATTTCCCTAGAGGATATTGACTACGTGACGATGACCTAAGCCCCCTCCCCCCGTTCCTGTGACCAAGCGCGGTATTTTGAAGGCCCCCTCCCTACCCTACATGGGTCACGTATTATGGGTACGTTCCCTAACAGTGACGTTTCTCCCACAGCACTATGCCCAACTGGCGCTCCAGCACTGGGCGTCCCGTACGGGACGGGCCGCCTCCGACCGCCGGGCCGACCCGGCTCAGAGACCGGTGGTGCTGCGACGAAGACGCGAGAGACTCAAGTCTACTGCCAACTGGCCGCTGTTCTACTACCAGTTTCATCGAGATCACGCGCTGCCAAACCTTATATGGAACCATACGGTGAGAGCGAGAAAAGTACATGTAATGCTGTTTGAACCTCATGGATCCCCTTAATTAGCATTGCCCTAAATATTGACTATAGTAACAAGTGGTACTTGATTTTAAAGGTTTGATTTCTTGTATTTTTGTGAATAAGTGTGTGACTAATTCGACCTTCTAACGTTCGTGCCGAGGCGAACGTGTGAAGTTTGTTTCAAAGTAGGTTTAATAATTTTGAATAAAAAACGCCAATATATTGAAATCTCGGTATTCCGTTGAAAAAAGACAAATATAATCACTTTTACGTTTGCACAGATTAAAAGTCTTTTTAGTTTTGTTTATTAATGGTTTCTAGTGATACAATAACTCTTTAAGACCTGTTTTTCAATGGTCTGATAAAACTTAACTGGAGAATAAATTTCATGCTATCACAGTCTAAATCATACGACGAGACAGTGACAACATCAGTTTTATTCTTCAAGTTTTATCTGACTATTGAAAAACAGGTCTTAAAGAGTTATTGTATCACTAGAAACCAGAAACCGATTACGATAAGATAAGATAAGAATATTCTTTATTGTATATCGGAAAAAATGTTACAGAAACAGCAATGACTGTAGCTCGTAGGATATCAGTTGAAGACGTTCTTCCGGTTTCGTAGACTCTGGTTCTTTGTTTTTTCGTTTTAACATTTTATTAAAACAGCCCAAATCGAAATATTCAGCCCAGGCTCTGAAACTCACCAATTTTCTCGAAAAAATGTAAAAACAGAACTTAATTCTTTAGGACAAACCCCATTGGTGCGGACCAGCTTAGATGAAAATTGCCTAGACGGCTTTACTATTTAGAATTCATGTTTTGATATAATCAACAAGACAAAATTGAAATACAAGTCAAATGATTATCCAACTTGAACACCCAAAAATCACCTCACAGACACGCGAAGAGCTTCGCAACGCGCTGGAAAACGAGCTCCGGGCCTTCGCCGCCGACCGCGAGGTGGCCGGCGGCACGCTGACCTCGTGGAACCACTCGGAGCTCGAGTTGCACTACCAGTGTCTGCAGAACGAGGTCAAGATCGGTGACTACTACCTGCGGATACTGCTCGAGATGAAGGACAGCGAGGACAGCCCTATAAGGAAGTCGTGAGTATATTTCATTCGTTCGTTGGGTCCCTCATTCATTCAATTCTTTCTTTGATTTTTTTTTCTTTTTGTTGTCCTTTCTATGTCTCGCTCTTTCTCATCCTCTCTTTCTCTCTTTTTCGATAATGAGCGAAAGAGTGACGAAAGACAAACGCTTGGTCATTTGGAAACCAAAACTACGACGTCACATTGTAATTTAACCCCATCTCCTTCTAGTTACGAGTTCTTCAACGACCTTTACCATCGGTTTCTGTCAACGCCCAAGGTCGAGATGAAGTGCATGTGTCTACAAGCTATGAGCATCGTCTATGGACGGTACTTCGAAGACATAGGACCCTTTGCTGATACCAAGTACATCGTTCAGATGTTAGATAGGGTAAGTGATAGCGCAAACAAGATTCTGGATCCAGGAAATGTCAAAACGCTCTGTGATGTCATAAACATATAAAAGTGTCAAATGAGTAAGTAAAAAAGTGTGAATAGTGTGTAGAGGCGTAGCAGGACGGTATAATAAAAAATTTACAAAATTCAGGGTAAGCTGGAAACGATAGTTTTCAAAATCGAATTGGCAAAAAAGTTCTGTTTTCCGCGATTAGCAGGCTCCGGTTGGCGGCTAAGGAAGGGTCAACATTTTCAAGGGCAAGCTCATTGGGGCAGGTCTGCTTGACGTATCTCTGGCTACAGACCTGAGTGTGACAAACCAGTGAATAGCACTGAACGGCTTTATTTACATTTCCCGTTACAGTGAAACAATAATTTACTTTTCATGGTTGTTCCAGACATGTGATAGAATGGAGAGAGATAGGCTAGTACAGTTCTTGGCCAAGCTGATATTACACAGAAGAAACGTTAGCGAGATATTGGAATGGAACGGCATTAGGTGAGTAAATCCGTTCATCCGGTTTATCGCATTACCTAGTTTAATGACAAAGATCGAGTAACCCACCTTTGAAATATTGCAATTGCTCGTCGATTTTTCGGATTTTTCCGCCAGCGTTTTACAGATGTAATATATGTAAGAGTAAAATTGCTAAAACCCACATTTCTTCTTGTCAGCTCTTCCGCCAATATCATTCCACCGCAACATTACAGATGTAAAATATGTAAAAGTGAAATGGCTGCATCTTCTTCGCAGGATACTAGTGGACCTGATGACGTTAGCGCACCTGCACACGTCGCGGGCGACAGTCCCAGCCCAGTCCAACGTCATAGAGGGAGGTCCCACGCAGGGGGCCCCTTCCGAATGGTACTACAACGTAGAGCAGGGGGACAAGGTGACGCGGCAGGGCCCCGTCAGCTTTCAGCAGGTGTGTCTTTTGAGTCATCTGCATCGTGTGAAAGAAACTCAGAGGTATATTTGGGTCAAGTCAGTGTGGCATTTAATGATGCTGGTTGTGCGCGACAACTTCATCCGTCTTGCATTCGAATAAATTACATTTAACTTGGTGTACTACAATGAATTACTGAGATACATTCTGTGGTCATGGTTTAGCTTGTGTGCCAAATTTATTCTATTACGTTAACGTCTTTCGGCGTTAAATAAATGTATTTCTTCTTCTCAGAAAACAATCACAGAGTTCAATCATGAAAGGGATTAATCACAGAACTCATCCCAACGTTCCCAATGTGATTCCAAGCTTGTCATTCGATTCAACTTCACTTTACTTAGTATTCACTCAGCGTACCGTGCTCCCTTACTCACTCCTCTAATCTTGTCAACAGTTGAAAGACCTCTACAAATCCGGCGAAATAAACAACAAGACCAAATGTTGGGCCAACAGCATGGAAGGTTGGCGGGCCTTGGCGGCAGTGCCTCAACTAAAATGGACCTTAGTGGCAAGAGGGAACGCTGTGTTCGACGAGAGTGCCTTGGCAGGAACTGTGTTGGACCTACTCATTACCTGTACGAGATATTACCCTAGCCGGTAAGCGATTATAGACCTTACCGATTAAGGCACGGCTGATTGTGTCTTAAGCAGAGCTGTCACGATCTCAGTGCGCTGGTTATTTTATTTGGTATATTAGCAAAATATACACTATAGCTAGGTATAGCACAATGCAATCTTATTATATTCAGAAGAAAACGTCCAATCTTAGTAGGCCGTCTTATACTCATCCGAGCTGACTCGGATTTAATTGTAAAAACAAAATGGCGTCAATAGAAGGTACTCCCGCGTCTCTTAAGAAAAAATGGAGAAGCAATTAAAGTTTGTGGAGCTGTATTATGTAGCTGACAAGGATTGTGGACAAATTTTTATTTTTCTTCCCTTTTAATTTTTCTTCAGTTGAAGTTTAATCTGACGATGTTCGCATTTTTAAACCATATATCCCTCGTGTAATAGTTACCTTATAAACGGTAAGCTATTATAAACAGTGGGAATTTAGCAATAGGGTTTACTTAAGTGAGCTTTAGTGTAGGGATTTAATTTTACCTAATTTTAACTCTAATTTGATTGTAATAAGTGTGATATTGTCGACAACAGGGACGAAGAAGACGCAGTGATAAGACCCCTGCCTAAAGTGAAGCGGATGCTATCAGAGCCAGCTTGTTTGGCTCATGTCGTTCAACTATTGCTCACTTTCGATCCCATTCTTGTTGAGAAGGTAAGTTGTTTGAAAAGTTAAAACAATCTCTTTCCCTCTCTCTTCTTCTCTCTCTCTCTATCTGCTCTATTCGTCAATACGAACCACTTTCATTGTAGGGAAAACTTTCTAACCGGTTTCATACATTTTAAATAATAATTACGTGTCATGTAATTTTTTTTCCAAAAGTTTGGGCTCCCAGAAGAGTCAGAAATATTTTTAGTGAGGAGGCCGCTGTCTGCCCTCTTTGATATTAAGAAATATCTGTGTATTTTTCTTTTATGTGTACAATACAGTGTTCTCTGATCTCCTCTGCTCTCTAGTATCGTTTATTTACGCGATATATGTCAGTTATTAAATCACCTAACTAACTTTGTATATGTAGTACAACTTTGTTCGTCTAGTATATTCGGCCTATAAGGATTCACAGTTTTCGTCGGATATACGGAACTCTGAAAAAATAAATCTATTTCTGATCTACGACCTTCTTTTCAATTCTAGTTTCCTTCGTTTGAAATAATGCTCAAACTCCTTCACAGGTGGCGACCTTACTGTACGAGGTGATGCAAGACAACCCCGAGATCTCGAAGCTGTATCTCACAGGCGTTTTCTACTTTATGCTCCTGTACACAGGGTCGAATTTGCTTCCTATCGCGAGGTTTTTGAGACTGACGCATATGAAGCAAGCCTTCAGGGCTGATCAGGCATGTATTTATTATGTCGATTTTTGTCAACAGAGAATGTGTAGTTGCCTTGGTAGAGTTAAATTGCTTTATATCTATACTGCTTTTGAAAGATTGTTATCTTAATGATAACAATTTTTCTTTAATATTTAGCGCAGGGAGAATAAATAGCCTAAATATATGCAACTTACATGAAATGCGACTTTGCTTTCCGTTTGCATTGACCCCCTCTTTGTCGTACCCTAACATGGTTTGCTATTTTCTTCTTAGCTTGGCCAAAGTGCATATAAAATGGCAACTGAGAGCTGTTAAAAAAAGATAACGAATTATTAGTAAGAGAGAGTAACCGGAGTTGAATATTCTTAACAATTCCAGACGAGCTCGGACATAATGCAGCGCTCGATTCTCGGCCAGTTGTTGCCGGAAGCCATGGTTTGCTATTTGGAGAACCACGGCGCCGACAAGTTCGCGCAGATCTACCTGGGAGAGTACGACACGCCTGAGGCGATATGGAACTCCGAAATGAGGTTAGTTTACACTCTACAGTGTCGTCTACAAATGGAGATGAATGAATTGTAATGGAGTTTGTAAATCAATTTTGAAGTGGTTAGAAAATTGTTTTTGAAATCGCTACCCCTGCTGCACCCTCCGGGATCTTGGCGTTAGTTTATGCAATGTATTATACTGTCATAATGACTGGTCTTAAGAAATTAAATGTCATCGGCGTTTGGTGAAAGTTTTCACTTAAGAACTTCTTTCCTTTCCAGTAATTGAAATAAAATACTTTCGGAAAGATTCCACTTTAAAAAACGTCGTCCCTTCCAGACGCATGCTAATGATGAAGATCTCGGCCCACATCGGCGAGTTCACGCCGCGACTGCGCGCGCACATAGCGGCTCGCTACCCGTACCTCGCCGTGCCGGCCGTGCGCTACCCGCAGCTGCAGCACGAGCTGTTCTGCAGCATGTTCTACCTGCGGCACTTGTGCGATACTGCGACATTCCCCGACTGGCCGATACCGGAACCGGTGAGTTTCTCCTTGTCTTGATCTGTCTCAGTCGACCGGCCCGTACTCGTCCACTGCTGGACACAAGCCTCCCCCGCAGCGCCCCACTTCTCTCTGTCCTCGGCCAGCCTCATCCAGCCGCTGCCAGCGATCTACCTCAGATCGTCGCTTCAGTTAGCTGGTGGTCGTCCTACGCTGCGTTTGCTAGATCGTGGTGTCCACTCGAAAACATTTGTACCCCATTTACTGTGGGTTCTTTCGAGCCGGTGAGTCTCTCTTTAAGTGTAATACTATAGCACGAGCTGTTCTGCAGCATGTTCTACCTGCGGCACTTGAGTGATACTGCCACATTCCCCGAGTGGCCTATACCGGAGCCGGTGAGTCTGTGGCGGGCACATGTCAACTGTGCGCGCGCGCACATCCTCCATATACTCCGACATTCCTACGTCGCACATGAAAAGTGTTTCACGTGACATACCATATAATATAGTCTTCGACGAATACAACTACATATATGGTCCTGTTTTATTTATTCGTTTTGTCCGTTGTGTATTTAGTTTTCTTTCTGTTGTGCATATTATGTTACTTATCTGCTTATTTTGTTTCTATGATGTGTCTTATTGGTATAATAAATGTCTTTCTTCTTCTTCTTCAACTATTATTGGTTGACCGACCGTCTCCAGGCCTACGATCTGCTCAATGTGGCTCTGTGAGATATGCTCAAGGAGGACCCATGGCATCTCAGAGTACATGACCTCCATCACGACATGATTGCGAAGTTAAATAATATGTGCATAGAAGGACTGGATTCTCCAGGCCCAGCATGCACAAGATACGGGTATTACAGTCCGATGTTACTAGGTACGAGAATCGGTGATGTGCAATATGTCCCGAAAAAAGACAGAAGTAGTCCGGTCAGCAAACGTGTGTCGACTCCTAGGCTTCCTTTACTATAGTACGAACTAAGTAAAGGTGTACTATATAAAATTTGAAACTGCTTAAAGCACACATAGATTAAGTTACTAGATCTTTAAGACATATTCGTATGTAATCAGCTCTCGCCAGGCAGACTGTATGAATACCACACTTTATAGTGGAAGAGTACGATCATCGGCTCTTCCGTATCTCTCTCTTTTTATTGACTCCCTCCTCTCGCTTCCTCTCGTCCTCGTAAATTACATTTTAACGTTGGTCCGATTCAGGTCAACCTCCTAAAGGATGTCTTGGAAGCGTGGCGGCACGAGGTGGAGAAGAAGCCGCCATCGATGACCGTGTCGGAAGCCCACGCCGCCTTGGGGCTGAGCGGTACCGGTCACGACGAGGCGGCGGTCCGCAAGGCTTACTACCGGCTCGCTCAGCAGTACCATCCCGACAAGAACCCTGGCGGACGGGTGAGTGGAAGGAGATGGGAGGTGATGTTAGTATGGTCATAGGCTCACTAGGCAAATAGAAGGTGGAGAAGAAGTAACCTTCAATGACTGATTCCGAAGCCTGTGTCGCTTTGGGACTGATTAATGTTGTTGAGTAGGTCACGATGAGGCGGCGGTCTGCAATTTATACTACCCGTTGGCGCAGCAGTACCTTCCCGACAAGAACCCTGGCGGACGGGTGAGTGAAAGGGAATGGAAGGTCACGTTATCATGGTCACTGACTCACTTTCATATTGTTAGGCGAATAGAAGGTGGAGAAGAAGGGATCTTCATTTGGGACAGAGTAGTGCTGTTGCGTAGGTCATGATGAGGCAGCGGTCCGCAAGGCTTACTACTGGCTCGCTCAACAGAACCAACCCGACAAGAACCCCGGCGGACGGGTGAGTGGAAGGGGATGAAAGGTCACGTTCATATGGTCATTGACTCACACTGATAATTCTAGAAGAATATAACGTGAATCTTCCCTTACAAACCGTAGAATTCCACATGAATCAGTTACCATCTTGTGTTACAAACCCGTAGAATATCTCATGAAACCGTTACCATCTTCCACTACAAACCTTAGAATACCTTCCTCATGAAACAGCTACTAATACCTCACGAAACCTCCAAAATTTTTCGTGACAACTCGTAGAATACCTCACAATACAGAGTTAAACAGTTACCATATTCCGTTACAATTGGGTATTTGACAAAATATCAAATGAGTTACTTTTACAACGGAATTCTATATGAAAATACTGGCTTATGACGTCACATTTCAGAGCACTCTTTTTATGTTAAATCTATTTAAAAATTGTAATAACTAGTAATTGACTAAGAGATACATTTTCCGAGATATTTTGTAATTTTTGGTTTTAATCGAGCATATGAAATAATTTATTGTTGATCGTGTCAAATACCGTATTCCGTAGAATACCTCGTGGAACAATTACCAACTTCCTTTACCACCCGTAGAAAACCTCACGAAGCAGTTACCATCTTCCTTTACCACCCGCAGAATACCTCACGAAACAGTTACATCATCTTCCGTTACTTATCGTATATCATCTTCCGTTACAATCCGTACACCATCTTTCGTCAGGACCGTTTCGAGCAAGTGAACCAGGCGTACGAGTTCCTATGCAGCCGCAACGTGTGGACCGGCGACGGGCCTAATGCCGACAACATCGTGCTCATACTGCGGACGCAGACCATACTGTTTCAGCGGTACTCCGAAGGTAAGGAAGGTTTAGTGGCAGTGCGACATGTAAAACCAAGTCTGGTTTGTTACACCATTTTACGGACCCTTCACGGGACCCTTATTGTTGCGCCTACGACGCCTTTTTGTCTGTTGTCCGTCCGTCCTTTAAAGGGCTCTAAATCTTGAACTGTAATATGTACGTAGTTGAAATTTTCACTGAACTTGCGTCATTACTTATCTTGCCTAATAAATAAAAAAATGTGTATTATAATAATACCCCAGCATTGGTTTGTCAGCTGTACTTTGAACGTGCCCGATTCCTCCTAACGTGTCTTTCATCCGCAGTGCTGGCGCCTTACAAGTATGCGGGCTACCCGCAACTTCTGCGTACAGCACGCCTAGAGGCCGAGGCCGAGCGGTTGTTCGCTCAGCAGGACGCCCCTCCCCTTCTGCCCGCAGCTTGCGAACTGGCACATGCCACAGTCAAGTGTAGTGCGCTGAATGCTGAGGAACTGAGACGCGAGGGCGGTTTGCAGGTGAGACGCCAGAGCCACTGGGATTTCCAGTATGGTTGACGTTATTCGGTTCACTTAGAGGCCGAGGCCGAGCGGTGGTTCGCTCGGCAGGACGCCCCTCCCCTTCTGCCCGCAGTGTGCGAACTGGCATATGCCGCTGAACTGTGACGAGAGGGCGGTCTGCAGGTGAGACGCCATAGCTTCTGGGTTTACCAATAGCTGACGTTATTCAGGTCACTTAGAGGCCGAGGCCGAGGCTGAGCGGTTGTTCACTCAGTAGGACGATCCCTCCATCTGCCCGTCGCCTCTGAACTGGCACATGCCGCTGTCAAGTGTGCACGCTGAATGCAACTAATGAATGTTCCTCTATACCCAATCCGAAACCTGGGGATAACTTTCGCATTTAAAAGCAGCGTATCGCGCCGCCAATGCCTAAGCCTCGGGACTCGTGAACGGCAGAAGTCCCAAAGTGCCTTAGAGCACTTTCTTTCCTTTATCTGTGTAGGCCAGGTAGCCCCGAAACTCTGGTCAGAGGCCTAAGTAAGCGCACCAAATCCTGTGCGATTCCAATCGTCCAACTGTCAAATTCCATACTAATTTGACAGTCAGCCGAGTGGAATCGTTCATGATTTGGTGCGCTGAGTGAGTGACCTCTTTTATCATTCCAGGTCCGCGCAGTGTACTGAAACCAATTCCACTGCGATTTCATTGTTATTTAATTAATATTATAATTTATTTAGTTTTCCAAAAGTGTACAGACGACGTGATTGCATATTAATAAGTAAACCTGTCGTACATTTTATAATTGACCAGAACTCAATCTGCAGGTTTGCTAAGGGTCAGTCGAATGGTGGCGTGGTGGCCGGGTCTACTATCTCCCTCTAAAATGGTTGAGACTAGTGATGGGGCGTTATGCTCGTGATCGGATGCTGTTCGTGTGTCTGGCCGCAGCCTTAATGTTTCTCCTGCTTTTGTAAGAAAATTAACAAATGGCTTTTAAAGTTATTGATGGCAATCATGGAATCTTATCATATAGGCTCTGGTAAAGATGATTTGAGAGAAGATGGCCAGAGTGGAGTTTTTTTTCTCGTCGCCTTTTTCTCCACTACATAAGAGGGCCCGAAGGTGGCGGCGAACATAGTACATTGACATTCAACAAACCGAATGTAAGTTGTTTACGTTGAAATAAACGATCGATTTCTTGATAGCTGTATTCTTCCAGGTCCTGCACGAGGCGATGTCGCGCTGCGTGTCCGTCCTCTCGGAGTCGACGAAGCCGGGCGACATCGGCGCCGCCGTGTGCGCGCACTGCGCCCGCTGCTTCGCCGTGGCCGCGCAGTTCCCCGCCTGCCTGCAGCTGTGCAGCGAGCTGCCGCTGGCCGACGAGTTGCTGCCCTTGCTGCGACGCTCCGTGAGTGACTTACGATGCGGACAGTGCCCTGTGGCTTTGGCATCGCCACGTAGTCTCGCCACGTAGTCTACGCAAGTTTAATTCACAATAAAACAGACGTATAACAAGTACGTTCACGTTTCTCGCAGAAGCTGGGCGATGCGGCCTGCGCAGGCGCCGAGGCGGCGGCGGCGCTGGCGGCGCACCCGTCGTGCCGCGCGCAGCTGGCCCGCGCCGGCGCGCTGCCCGCGCTGCTGCCCGCCGTGCTGCAGTACGACTACACGCTGTCCGAGTCCGGCGTGGAGACGGACGCTAAGGCTAACAAACAGGTCGCTCGATACATATTCAGGGTTCCAGAGCGTTCCATGTTAGGGCCTTCACTTTTTATAGTATGCATGAATTATTCAAAGTTCCCTGTGTTAGACGGACAGAGGCAGGTCTAACGCGCTGCCGTCCGCTGCGCTCCAGTACGACTATACGCTGCCCGAGTCCGGGGTCGAGATGGACGCTGAGGCTTACAAACAAGTCAATCAGAACATATCAGACTGTTGCCATTGAGGGTTCCACAGAGATCTATATTAGGGCTTTTGTATTATGAATTACTTGCTTACACACAGCCCGTGTTAGACAAAGAGAAACCGGCTTTTTACACTACTTAATAGTACCTGTCAATACAGTTTGTTGGTGACGTTGCTCTCTTAATTTATGTTTAAAACTTCATCATCATCATCATTAGCCATTCGACGCCCACTGTAGGACACAGGCCTCCGTCATGGTTTTCAACCATGAAGGGTTTTCCCATAATCGCCACGCTTGGCAGGCGGGTTGGCGATCGCAGTGAGCGGTTGAAATCTCAGGAAGACACTGCTGCCCGTCTCCTGGTAATTTATTTCCTTAGTCGCCTTCTACGACATCCACGGAAGGAAATGGAGTGATGCTATTCTTAATCCGGCGCCACACGGAATGTTTAAAACTTACTCTAACTAAATCGATACTTCCGTTCGTGCGTATAGGCCTGCCTATCTACGCACAGTTTGTAATTCTTTCATCTGCTGGTGCATCTACGTATCTATAACTGACGACCTATGTCACCTCACAGGAGGTGGCCAACAACCTGGCCCGGCTGTGCGTGGCGGCGCTGGCGCGGCTGTACGGGCCGCACGAGCCGGCGGGCGCGGCCGACGAGCGGCTGTGTGCCGCCTTACACACGCTGCTCACGCCCTACCTGTGCCGCCGCCTCGCCGACACCGACAGCCATGAGGTCGGTGGTTGGTTTGTTACGAACGAGCCATTTCTTCTCTCGCCATCAAACGTAACAGTTTGGCGAGTTTTTATGTACTGTATCCATCGATAAAAAAACCTTAGATACATCATTGCATACAAATTCCAACAGAAAAAGTGTCCGAATAGTAGGTGTGTCTCTGCTGCACACACACATTTACAACTAGACACACATTTGCATCGGACGAAAAGATGCACAGACAAAATACAACCTTATTTCACGAGAGATAACGTTTCATATCCAGTGAATTTCCAGTGCTATCATTCGTACGCTGCTTAAGAGTCTATCCGTATTGGAACAGGAGCGTGTCGTGAAAGACATGGAGACTCCTTCAGATTGTTCATTAGATTTTTAGTTTGAAATTAAAATGTTGGGATGTTTTTTTTATTTAGTAGTTCTTTCACTAAAAATTAAAAAGGTTTAAGTAAATAAAAACAATTTAGGTTAAAATAGAATTTTTTTTAGTCACAGGAAGGAAAGGTACAATGTCACTTTTCGACGTCAAATCAAGTTAACTATAACTTCAGAGATCGTTATTAATTAAACTTATCGTTGCAATAAAATTAAATATGGGATTTCAATTAGCAATACACAACAGACCAATACGGACATAGTTTTTTGTTGTTAAATTAAATATTTTTATGTCCCTTGGAATAAATTTAATTTATTATAAACTGGCCGTTTTGAACAGTTCTTTTTTTCTATGTTTTGCCGCCATTTTTCTCTTTCGATTTCATTTTTTGGAAATCTAGAACGAAAGTGTAAAAACGACAATAAGGACAATTAGAAATATTTATTTGTCAATATTGTTTTAAATATTAGGTTTAATAAATAATAAGCTACTCCATTCCTGTTTTGCTCCACTTTGTAAATCTTTCGTCGCCTTTTAACTTACACGTGTCGTAATATGAGAGAAAGAAACAACTGCGTAGGGCCAAGTTCAAACATTTGCTCAAACAATTTCTTAAAAATAATGTTTTTAGTTATTTTGGAAGTAAATTTAGCTACAAATGCTTCACTTTATAAAAGTTTTAATTATTCCTTACCGAAAATACGAAATTCCATCCTTTTTCAACGTATATAAAGTATTATTTTTGCATTTTTTCACGGAGCACTTCCGCATCTTAACTCGACAACTAGCTGCGCGTGACTGCGAGTGCAACTGTGCTTAGAATGAATTCAAGCACAGTTTGACCCGGGACACTTTTTGAGCGTTGATAGGATATCTAAGGTTTTTTTATCGATGACTGTATCACCTGTTTATAGTGTTTTTGTTGCACTAATCCGTGCTGAGGACAAATTTTTAAAACCTATTTAGAGGTTTAGCCTTTAGTAGGTTTTTAAAAATTGTCCTCAGCATGGATTAGTGCAACAAAAAGAATATAATCATATAGGTAGGTACAGCGATATCATTCCGATGTGAAACCTAACTGCAAAGTGCGTGCTCGGGGCTGCAAGTGATGTAAATTGCTTCAGTCAGATGTGTAATGTTGGGGTTACATCGTGAAATGAAATGAACTGAAGTTGGACTTAAACTCTCATTTTATTAGTACATTATGATCTTAAATACTAATGGATATAACAGCTGGAGGGGGTACACGTGTATCACGATAGGTGTGTCTCATGGTCGCTGGGTGGCCGGCCGGTACCTAATATGGCTCTCCTTATGTTTACAAATACCCTAGCCCCTATTTAGAGGCTAAAAATTCCACCCATGCCGGAACTTCAACCCATGACCTCTGGCTAACCGTGCCAGCGCTCACCCAACCGAGCTAATGGGCAAGTGCAGGAATCAGCGAAATTTCGAGCCTCTTTAAATTTCTCTGTATTACGTACAGGCAGCGACATCTAGCTGAAGCAATTTACATCACTTGCAGCCCCGAGTAACCCACTTTTGGGTTTGTGCTCCGCCCACTGCCACTTCAACTGAGCAGTTATTCGAGCTATATCAGTAACTTGAGTTCTCTATTTATCTATCTTAATTACCTGACGTCGAGAGTTAAGGTAATTAAGCTTACCTAATAAACATCACGATTAGAGAGTAAGTTGCATTGCAAGTCAATAACCTCCTCAGTCTTGAGGTTTGTTATTATTTTCATTGTTATATTCAAGGTCAGGACTGAGGAGGTTAAAAATGATAATAGCCATAGACGTGAAAACGTCCACTAAATTAGAATTTAGAACCGCACCCTCTCAATTCAGCTCCTCAAGACCCTGATGTCCAACTGGCGGACGCCGCACCTCGTGTGGGACAACAGCACCAGGGCCGAACTCAGGGACGTGCTGGAGAACTGCAAAGTGACCAGCGACGATGACCCCCTGGCGCCTGAGTTCACGTACAGCGCGCACGAGGGCCTGCTGGCCGTGGGAGGGGTCTACGTCGACATTTATAACGAGCAGCCTGATTTCCCTATTGAGGTAAGCCTTTTTAAGTGAATTTATTAAAAGGGGTTCCTTTTGTAAATACCCGGCGGCATTTTAGTCACCTGACAAACTTTGAGGGATCTTTCTACTCTTCAATACAAACAACTTTTACTATGGGGCCAAACAAATCAGAGAAAAAAATATATCAGCTGTTTCATACATTTGGTGCAGTACTGCTTCTATCTTATGTATGGAACAGCTCATTTATTTTTTGCTCTGATTCGTTTGGCCCCATAGTAAGAGTTGTTTATATTTATAAGTAAAAAGCCCCTTTAAAGTTTGGCAGTTGACTAAAATGCCATCCGGTATACTCTATTAGTACCTTCTTAATTGATTTAATATTAAGAAGACTAAACAGCACATAATAAAGAGTAACAAAAACTTTAAAAAACAGAAGGCAGAAAGTATGTGGCTTTTTAAATCCAACATAAAAAATAAGATTTGAAATTTAATTCTACATCCATGTCATTCGTTGTTTGTCCCACAGAACCCACAACAGTTCATCCTAGATCTACTGAAGTTTATTCAGGAGCAGACGCGACTGGATCTGAGCGCGGAAAGGGTCGAGCATCTCACTATGGCGCTCACTGCGCTGGCCAACGTTATTATCAAGAATCCGGGTAAGAAAATGGAATATTGCCGCGCCCTTTAAATTGACATTTGTTATTTCGTCGGCTTACTGCAAGAAGTCATTTACTGCAAAAACTCACTAACCGCCTTTTTTAAAGGTGTGGACATATAGATGTATTGAACAATGATACAATAGTGGTGTTTTAGTATCAGTCATTATTTTAACGATGTTATAGGGAATAAGGAAGAGGAAATACAACCATTAACTACCTAACACAAACTAAAAAGTCGTTTTTCTCCCAATAGTGAATATGTCGGTTAATGAGTTCTTGCAATAAGCCGACGATTTATTATTACACGAGCGGTGATAGCGCATCGGTAGAACGCTGACCTCGCAGTCGAGAGGTAGAGGGTTCGAATCTCGGCGGCTACCAATTACTTTGTTTTCTAAGTTACGTACACTTGTGAATTTGTGATAGCAATACCACTCGCTAACTGTGATGGAAAACATGGGGAGGAAACCCGAATGTCCGAGGTGTAAAAAATACCATATCGGCTGTTCCATACTAAACCACCTTGACGACCTCGTGGCGCAGCGGTAGTGCATCTGCATACCATGCGAGAGGTCCCGGTGGTGTGACCACCACTCTGGGACAACTTAAGATGAATCGCATTATTTCCGCAAAAAAAAACCTACACTTGTGAACCCTATAGCCAGGTACCCGGTACCGAGTCACGAAGGTCAGCGCCTAAGGGCAGGGGACGTAACACTTCTCTTGTTGACCGCACCATATTTGTAATTGCTCCAAGAGTTAAAGCCGAGTTTTCACGGTCTTAGTACGCTCGGACCGTGTGCGTACAGTTTTAGTTGATTATGACGACGGTCAGTGCGCTCGAACCGAGTGCATCGTCATAATCAACTAAAACTGTACGCACACGGTCCGAGCGTACTAAGACCGTGAAAACTCGGCTTAAGACCTGTTTAAGATGCTCCTAAAAGTCAAGAATTTTAAGTTTTATTCAATGTACCGCAGAAACTGTGACTTTGCGACAGTAACAAATTAAACATCTCCATTTCAAACAAGATTCTAATTACCAGTCTCATTTATAAAACCACGATCCCTTAAAACACTCCTCAGATGCAGTTTAAATAGTATGTGGCAAACGGCCAGATGTAACCACAGATTATTCAAACCGCCACCGAAGAGTGTTTTAGAGGAATCGTGTTTTAAATAAGCAATTAAGAAGGAATAAATAAGACCGTACCTCTTTAACCATTTTCTATGACACTTTCATGAAGTGATAGATACAATTTTATACAATTGGTTCGTCCACAGGAGTAGAAATCCAATGCATCGGGCAGTTCGGGCTGATATTCGGACTGCTGTCGGCGCGCGCGCATCCTAACCTCCAAGAGGCAGCGCTGCGCGTCGTCATGGCAACGGCCGGCAGCCGCGAGTGTGTCGAAGATATTGCGGCCAGCGCGGTGCTGGGCCATCTGTTGGCCTTGGCCGGCGGGGCCAAGAACGGGAAGACTGAGGCCTTGGCGGCGTTGGCCGCGTTACTGGCCAGTACGTCGCTGGTGAAGGAGGCGTTGGCCAAAGGTATGTCTTTTGTTTTTCCTCTTTTTATAATGGAGAACTTGCACTAAATTGTTTTTAATATAATAGTAAAGGCCATGTTATTTTTTTCTCTACGACTACGTCTACCTAATACTTTTCATAATACAACCTGTCGAAAAGTCAATATAGTCACGTGGTACAAAAACGCGCCAAACAAATCTGGCTCAAACTATGACGTCACAACTTGCACGTAACGCCTTATAATGTATGAAGCGTTGATGGATATTTGAGGATTATCTCGTAAAATAATGTTTTATGCATCTACCCCCTCATAGGAAAACGTTTAGAATTAAATAAAAAAACTAAGGGCCAATTTTTCAATAGTCAAATAAAACTTAACTAGAGAATAAATTGCATGCTATCACTGTCTAATTCATACGACAAGACAGTGACAACATCAGTTTTATTCTCCAGTTAAGTTTTATCTGCCTATTGAAAAATCCGGTCTAAATGTAATAAGTTTTTTTGTTATTTAAGTAACTTTATTTTTCGCCATTTTTGCGATACCGAAAACTAAAAAAATAATTTATGGTTTTATTTTATACTTTTTGATAAGTTTTTATATGTCTTCTATAGTATAAAAGCAACGTCACTCCAATCTAAGTTAGACGCAACTTCCCCATTAGTTGTGCGTAGATGGAAACTGTAGCTGCCAGCGTAGTGTTGAGCCGTCTGTTGGCGGGGAGCCAAGAACGGCAAGGCGGAGGCATCATTGGCCGCGTTACTGGCCAGTTCGTCCCTGGTGATAGAGGCTTTGGTCAAAGGTATCTCTACCTTTTTAAGGTTCCGTACCCAAAGTGTAACCCTATTACTAAGACTCCGCTGTCCGTCTGTCACCAGGCTGTATCTCGTGAACCATGGTTCAGTTGAAATTTGCACAGATTATGTATTTATGTTGCCGCTATAACAACAAATACTAAAAACAGAATAAAATAGGTATTTAAGGGGGGCTCCCATACAACAAACGGGATTTTTTTGCCGCTTTTTGCTCGATATTAATAAGGTTAGCAGGTAGACGCTTGAAATATGGAATGTAATGCAATGCTTGAAATGTTGTATAGATAATGGTACGGAATCATTCGTGCGCGAGTCCGACTGGCACTTGGCCGGTTTTTGTTTTGTTTTGTCATCTGTTTGTCTGTTGAACATTTCTCTGCGTTTAATTTGTGCAGACAATAACTAGGGAGGTTCTTACGGTCAATCAGCATGGCAATATGTCGGGTGGTTTCGTTCTCATTCGGATTTTCGGATTTCTCATTCGATCTCGGAAGGAGGTACCCGACTTAGTTGTCAGAATCATCTGCAGCTTGTGGACAGTCTGTTTGGTGACTCTGCTCCATGAACCTTGGCGGGTCTCACGCTTGACGCTGAATATTGGCATATTTAACACTTTGAATAGTTCCTCATCGTAGCCCGATGTGGCGCTCAGTTTATTATAATAATAACTTCCACACAACTCAATCACTTGTCTTGGTCCCAAACGAGGATACCCGGTGTTATAGTAAGCAGGCGATACACCCGGACTGAGGCCATTTGTACTAATCAAGTTCACTGTCCTGCCCGATTTTCTGCAGATTAAAAGGTCCATACTACTCGCTGTGAGCTCCATACGCAATTATTTGAAAACTGAACCCCCTGAATAGTGTCGGACTACTGAGCCGCAGTGTGATGAACTTCTCACCTATTCCACCATCTGCAAGTGTCACCTGTCCCCTTTTATCCGGTCTAAAATCCTTGATCTTTATACGGGATATAGTTTCGAAGGGGCGCGCCTGAATCGTCACATCTCTAATTTGTTTCCAAAACACCGGCTCCGCGTAGAAATGCTGGTCGTAGAACTTTTTCTCTAGGGGGTGGCCGTCTCCAATGACTATGTCTTCCGCGCGGCTTAAAGTTAGGGCGCTTAGTAGTATCAGGATATTGGAGTCCATTGGTTCTGGTAGATAATTATGTAACTTGAATGTAGTTTGTGTATCTCTGTCTACATATACTACATAGTTTGTCTTTGGCTTAAAAAACCAAACACTGCACTGCAAAACTCTTAGCCATTAGTTCCTTTTTCCTGTGTGCTATTAGGTACTACATATAATGTTTTAAGCTTCTGTGTGATTCGCTAGTATGTTTTTCTTAATATTTTTTTGATTTTTTAGTGAAAATGATTACTATTACTTTTCAATAAAAATAATCCCAAGCGATACGAAAACTTTTTACGCACAATATTGTCTTAGAAATCCTGTCGTGACTTACGAGAATATTGAAGATGGGTGAGGTATTTATACGAAGATTAATACAAAAGCGTAATTGTCTAATTGTTCTATTCTTTTTGAAATGTTTCGTCTTCGACTGTTTATTACGGCTAATTGTGTGAGTCGATAATGATATAATTGTCTATCTAGGTTTACATTATTTTTGTAATAACCTGCTATGCGGCCAGAGCAAATTAGAAGGTAAAATTGATCAAGTTGCAAGTTTAATTTAAGGATGAATTTACTTCTGGCATCCCACAGAGAAGATGGGGTAAGAATTTAATACCATTCTTGACAACTTTATTATTAAAGTATGTAAAACTATTTAACGTCCAAAATGTCCGCAATTTTATTTTCTAGTGCCGACGTAGGCCATATTTGTCAAAGGTATTTTTTTTAACAGTGAACGAAACTGAACTGGCTCAGATCGATCATACTCGGAACCAGTCGGTCGGTCACGCTGGATCGCGTATACTCGGCTCCAGTCGTCGACTAAAATTAGAAAATCACATGGTCATTGTAATTATATTGTGTTGTAAGCACACACACGGTAGTTTTCCTGATAAAGGCAGGGGCGAATATGTTCAACTATTCTGTAAACTTCAGGGCTGGCTGGAAGAAATTTCTCTTGAAATTAGTCCGCCCTTGCTCGTAGTCTTAAGACAGTCCTGTTTTTTAAGTGCTAAATTTTGTATTTTGTGCCATAAAGTGTAACTATGTAGTCATTAGTCATTACATCGTTGAACATGTTAGGGGGCAAGGCAGGGGGCCTTTATAGTTCACTATATTGTAATGTAACTGGCGGTGTTGGCAACAGGGGCTGTGATATACCTGCTGGACATGTTCTGCAACAGCAAGCTTCCGGAGACGCGCGAGGCTGCCGTCGACCTGCTCGCGCGCATGATGACCGACAAACTGCACGGGCCCAAGGTAACAGGGCTTCTATCTCTTTATAATAGTCGTATGCCCGTTCTCACCAATCAAACCCATTGTGACATACTTTCAATGTCACAATGACCGACAAGCTGCACGGGCCTAAGGTAACAGAGCTTCTATCTGTTTGTCTTATGCCTGTTTTCACCGACCACGCCCATTGTGACATTGAAAGTGTCTACCTAAAGTGTTAGATCGCGCCATTTAATAATTTGAATTTACCCAGTGTTATTCTTACAATTAAATCGAATCTAATGATTTTTATGCTACAGGCGTGCAAAGAAATACATACATACATTCGAAAAACATAAACCTCCTTCTGGTGCAGTCGTGTAAAAAAGCGACCTACAGAAATTTGAATAGTTATAGCAGCTTAGCTCAGTAATAGTTTGATTATAGAACGTTGTGAATTGAAAGAGTATGTAGTGACTAGAATTGAGAAAGGAATGTTGCGTTCGTTTGGACATATGGAGAGGATGAAGGAAGAAAGATTGATGAAAAAATATATTAAGCGAATGTGGGTGGAAGGACCGGTAAGGGACATTTCAGGCGGACATCATCATCATCAGCCATTTGACGCCCACTACAGGACCTAGGCCTCCTTCGTGGTTTTCATAACCATGAGGGGTTTTGCCATAATAGCCACGCTTGGCAGGCGGGTTGGCTATCGCAGAATGCGGTTGGAATCTCAGGAAGACGCTGGTGCCCGTCTCCTGGTAATTGATTTCTTTAGTCGCCTTCTACGACGTCCACGGAAGGAAATGGAGGCGGCGTGAGAGAGAAACAGGCGGACATACTTCGCCCAAATAGAGGATGTATTAGCAAAGGGCAAGATAAAGAGTATCCGAACCCGTCGTGCGTGCATGCCACGACTAACGACTGTTGATGAAGCGAAAGAAGTCTGTCAAGATCGTGGCAAGTGGCAAACCCTAGTCTCTGCCTGCCCCTCCGTGATGTAGTCGTGATTTTATGTAAAGTAATGTAATAGCAGTTTATAGATCTTACGTCCTAGACCAAGAAAGTAAGACTAATCGACTTTCGCTAAACACGGTCGCCGGTGGAAATGCTCCTAGCGCCGCCTCAGTTGACTTATGTCAAACATTGACTTATGTCAAACGTTGGCTTTTTACCTGCCAGTACGTGTCCGCGTACGTGTCAGTTGGTGACTAGCATAGCCTGTAAGATTAGAAAGTTAAAGTGGCAGTGGGCTGGTCACATAAGCCGAAAAATCGATGGTCGATAGCGTGCAAAGTCTCTCGGCTGGAGACTACGAACTGGCAAAAGCAGTGTAGGACGGCCACCAGCTTGCTGGACGGCGATCTGAGGCAGATTGGTGGCAGCGGCTGATTGACTAGAACAGAAAAAACTGTTGAACCTCAGTTCGCTAAGGCGCCTTAGTACCCTAAGGCGCCTTATACCCATTCATGACCGCCGTACCAATATGGGAACACTTATAAAATACAGCAAGTAAAATAATGACACAAAAAAGTCATCGGTTAGTCTCGCAGTTAGGCTGATTACGACACATACGATTAGGACATACGGGCTGATTTGGTTAAAACATTTTTATTAATTGCTGTTGTCTCTGTAATTGTACTCTGTTCACAGAACTGCAATCCGTGGTTTAGTATGACAATTCGGTGTACATAACAAAGTCCATTATCTCACAGGTTAACAAGTACACTCTGCTACGCAACGTACCGCGAATTGACATGATAAACTACGAATTCGCAAAGACTATTTTTTTTCTTGAGGGCTGAATCAAAAACCATTTCGAGATTAACATCTAAGTAACCATATTTTCTATATTTAAGATAAATATTAAGGAAGATGAGCGTTATTTTTGCCAAAAAACAATAACCTTCATTTGACCTTCTGATGACGTCACATTTTAAAATAAACATAACATATGGCAACACTACGTTACTTAAAAAAAAGACTTGCTGTCATAACTGTCATATGCATATCATTTCCTTGTCTGTGAAAAAAACGTCTGGTGATAGCAAATGACAGAAACAAAGTGTGACAGTTTGCGCGACGTTTCGGCGTGTGCACTCGAAAAATATGACGTCACGCTTTCAAATATTTTAAATAAATAATTTATAATAATAAACTTAACAAATCGCTGAAAAAATGAAATTAGTCTCTAGAAATTACTTCTGCTTTAAGAAAAAAATATAAAATAAGATCAAAATAAAAAATATACTGCCCGAATTGTAGTTATGACTGTTGTTACGTGGAGCATGGTGTCTAGCTCGCACAATTTGACATTTTAAATTAATGTAATAAAATGAGTAAACTTTTGGTAAATGTGGTCTGAGGGTTTGATGCATAATAAAATAACGAACATTTCAAGTATATTTTTGTTTGTACGTAGTTTTTAATAAAGAAAAGTGGGTTTCAAAGTTATTAATTTTGCAATCGAATTTTCTCAATCAAATCTAGGTTAAAATTATGTCTTGAATGTCCGCAAATTTATTAATCGACTTCAAAAAGTTATCAATTCGACGCGTATATATATATATATATATATATTATTCATCAAACCCTCAGACCACATTTATCAAAAGTATACTCATTTTATTACAATCACAGTCTTCAACTCAGCCATGACGATGACGACGTGTCCGCAGGTGCGGCTGACGATCTCGCGCTACGTGCCGCCCGTATTCGCGGAGGCCATGGCGGCGGGCGCGGCTGGCGCCGTCCACATGCTGGACGCGCAGCACGAGCATCCGGAGCTCGTGTGGACCGACGAGGCGCGCCGCTCCGTCTGCCAGGCCGTCGCCAAGCTCCGGGACAGGTAGCCTAACAATTTTCAGTACTAGAAGTGAAACTGTGTAGCGAAACAGTTGAAGAAGCTCGTGTGGACGGACGAGGCGCGCCGCTTCGTCTGCCAGGCCGCCGCCGAGCTCCGGGACAGGCAAGCTGACTTAGGACTGACAATTTCCCGACAACAAGCACCCCGAGCTCTATAGCTGGATGAGCAGCACGAGCACCCCGAGCTCGTGTGGACAGATGACGTGCGCCACTCCGTCTGCCGGGCCGTCGCCAAGCTTCGGAACAGGCAGGCTAACTTAACTTGGGGCTGACAATTTTCATTATTACAAGCGCGAGTGTTAGTGTTAGTGCAGCGGAACCGCTCGCCCCTTGAAGACTGCGCTCAAAATGGAGTCGAAGCGTTGACCCTGAATCAAAAGCTGACCCTCGGTGTATCCGAGACCGAAAAATAAGCGGGACTACTTCATCGGGTCTTCGGGATTGCATCACGCGAGTAGAGCCTTCAGACTCGAGTAAGCATGCGCTTGGACGTCTGATGCAATCCCAAATTTGCTTTTAAACATAGGTCACAGCTGGCGCGTACAGTTGACCGTTAGAATAATATGTGTAATTAACATTGGCACCGGTCGGGCCGTTGAGGCAAGCCGAGCGGTTCATCAGCTATACTCAAAGTCTGCGGACAATTGCACATGCTAGACATGCAACGGGCTGGTGTTGACGGACCACGCTCGCCGCTTGGTCTAGTAGGACATCACTAAGATCAGAGACAAGTTAACTTGTTAACACATTTTAATATTGCACAATGGAGCGAGCGCCTCACACCAGATAGTATGTAGTTGGACGAGGGGAAACTACGAAAGTAGGATTAAAACTTGCAGCGAGTATATTAACTTTCTGCAAGTTCGAATCCAACCTCCTAGTTTACGCTTGTAAGACTCATGCTATCTGGGATGTGACGTAGTAGAAACTTTTTGCACAGATATTTATTCGTTTAAGTACCGAAACGTCGGAAAATTGTAAAATGAAAAAAATAAACGAGTAAATATCTGTGCAAATTCAGTTTTTATTATGTCTAGTGCTCGTGTTAATGTTGTGACGTATTTGAAAGTGACTCTTGATCTTTCCCCAACAGGCACCAGTCGAACCAACTGCGCGACCCTAACGCGACCTTCGAGGACCGCGAGGTCCTGGAGCGCGCGTCTGCCGGCGAGGAGAGCTGGGCCCCTCCCGGCGAGATCGTCGTGGGTGGGGTGTACCTGCGGCTCTTCCTACAGAACCCTCAGTGGAGTATACGCAGCCCTAAGAAGTTCCTGCAGGAGTTGCTGACGGAATCTCTGTCGGCGCTCGCTAAGGACTCGGCTGAGGTAAGAAATTAAAGAGAGATCATGTTCAACTCTAGAAGAGAGTTGATCGCTGATGTGCAACTCTAGCAGGATATTTAACGCGCAACTAAGGTCCTCGGCTAAGGTACGAATACGGCAGTCGTCCTTACCAAGAAAAACCAGGTTGAACCCTCAATGGCTAACCGACCTTTGGGTTTGTCTGCCTGATTCGGCGCTTGGCCTCGTTAAAGCTGTATTGTAAGAACAGCAACTCTGTGCTGAAGCCTACATTAGCTTTGGATCGCTGGGCCAGCAAGGACGAATGAATGAATGACGAACGGTGAACAAATGATGAAGGATGAAAGAACGATGGATGAATGTTGCATAAATGCGTAGCTAAATGAAGAATTAATGATGAGGGAAATAATTTTTCAATTTCGAAAATTCAAATTGCACTGATGCCACAGGATACAGTTAACGCATTTGATAGTCATTACAGATAAATAGATATGTCGCATGTGGGTTATTTGGGTGCGATCCGTTGTAATGAAAGAAGGTAATCCAGGGGCACGGTATAATTATAATATAATGAAAAGGAAAGGCACCTGAGAACAATAAAATAGAAAAGCTTAACTACGGTCTAAAACATAAATATAAAAATACAAAGAGGAGTTGGAAAGAAGAACACTTACATTAATAAAATTAATGTGCCTTTGAATATTATTGATTTCGTAGATAAGGATACAGGATATGCAGGATAAGGTGACAGACGTGTTGTAATAAAATTTTATAATAAAGATAGGGTCTTGTTTACGTCCACTTAGTTCGGAGGCTGAGGAATGTCTGTGTACATACGTCCGAACACTGCGGCACATGTCATAAAATAGTTAAATTTGGAATAGTAGATGGCCGAAAATGATAAAAGAAGCAACGAGGCGATTACCTCGTTACAGATAGCTAAGAAATTACACAGATATTTCTATATTATGGTATTGTCACAATTTTAGCAGCAAAATTTGTCCGCACGGCGTGTCATTATATAGTATTGTTACAAGATGGCGAGATCTGCGCCAGGGCCTTGGCTGCCTTGCTGCGGTCGCGGGCCGCGCCGGGGGAGGTGTGTGTGCAGATGGGGGAACTCCCGCGGCTCGCCCGCCTGCTGCCTTCGTGTCCGCTCACCTACGAGTCCGTGCTTTGAATCGCTGGTCCAGCAAGAGCGAATGAATGAATGAACTATGGTGAATGGTGAAGGAATGAATGATAGGAGGATGAAATTATGTATGAATTATGATTTAATAATGAATGTATGAAGATGAAAGAATGAATATTGAATAAACGAACAGCTGAATGGGGAATTAACGATGAGTGAATGAATGCGAAATGAGTGAGTGAATGAATCCGTAGACGAACGAAAGTCGTCGACATAGCCCAGCGGATTAGTAAGTTGAAGTGGCAGGGGGCGGGGCACATAGCACGCAGAACTGATGGCCGATGGGGCCGAAAGGTTCTCGAATGGGGACCACATATCGGCAAGCGTAGCGTAGGACGACCAGCCACAAGATGGACAGATGACCTCATCCAAGTGGCAGGAAGGCGCTAGATGCAGGCCGCTTCCAGCCGGTCTTTTTGGAAATCCACGGAGGAGGCCTGTGTCCAGCAGTGGACTTCTTGTGGCTGAATGATGATGATGATGAATGAATGAATTTTTTTGTGTTCTGATTCTTTATGTAGCACTAAATGTTCGTTATAGAGATCTGCCTACACCAGACACTCGATGTGTCATTATATACCCAGTATTGTTACAACAGGGCGGTCGCGGCGACATCTGCGCCAAGGCTCTGGCGGCTTTGCTGCGGTCGCGGCCCGCGCTAGGAGAGGTGTGCGTGCAGATGGGGGAACTCCCGCGACTCGCCCGCCTGCTGCCGTCGTGTCCGCTCGCCTGCGTGCCTGTGTTGTGTGCGGTCGCTAACACTCAGGTGAGGCCGCCGGCCGTTTTGTTACTTGTCTGGTGTTTCTTTTTTTTTTTTAATGTCAGGGCTAGCCGTAATTTCAATGCTTTTTATGTGTGCAATAAAGATTTTTGAGATTTGGATCCAGCTCCTGTAACTGTCAACTTTGTGATGTCGAAGTAAATATAAAAAATAAAATAAGTATCAAGGAGACAAATAGAAAAAAAAAATAAAAATCACACACCATAAGAGGAAGACTTTATATAATTATTATTATTTATTCTTTTTTTTTTATCTTTGTTCTTGCAATAAATCTTTCTTGGCACTACCCCTTGCACTATCTACATAACCCAAGGTTAGGTGGAAGAAAATACTTACTAGTATTAAGCTCGCCTTTGTACAAACACCTCTTGTGCAATAAAGTATTTTTGAATTGAATTGAATTGAATTGAAGACTGTGATTAGGTTTGGACGGTCGTTAAGGCACAGTGTCTGGGTTACAATGAATAATAATATTTTATGTTTTTTTTTGTTATGAGCAATTTTCTTACTGTTGTTGTGCATATTATGTTACTTATGTGTTTATTTTGTTTTGTGATGTATCTTGTTGGTATAATAAATATCTTTCTTCTTCTTCTTCTTCTTCAATGGTGTGTGTTTGTATTGTGCTCGAAAAAGTAAGTAAAATGAAAAGTAAAATATTACATATTTTATGTCAGAAACATTAAATATACATATAATATCGTTGCAAATCAAGCAAAGTGACATTCAGGGTACCCAGAAAATAATCTCTACAATGCGCTTTTACCTTTCGTCGTTTTGACACGAAAGAATTTAATACAAAGAAGAGAATGTCTCCAAGATAAAACCATATACGACAAGTCATCTCCAATGTAAAGAGAGAATGTCTCCAAGATAAAACCATATACGACAAGTCATCTCCAATGTAAAGAGAGAATGTCTCCAAGATAAAACCATATACGACGTAAAGCCGCCAAGATGACAGCTAAATGGTTTGTCGGCCTTATTTATAAAATCACGATTCTTTTAGAGCAATCCTCAGAGGCAGTTTGTTCAACCTGTGGTTACGTCTTTCGCTTGTAAAATCTCCATCGTAGACTATTTTAATCGGCGTTTATCGAGTGTTTCAAGTACATAATCGTGTTGTAATAAATAAGACCGTATGTCTTTAAAAAATATTTTTTAGAAGATTCAGCAACTAACGACTTCTTCTTTTTAGCATGTCGCTAAGAAAAAGAAAAAAAAAAGAATCACTGGCCAAGTGCGAGTCGGACTCGCGCACGAAGGGTTCCGTACCATTATCTATACAACATTAGATGCAAAGATTGGGAAAAAACGGCAAAAAATCACGTTTGTTGTATGGGAGCCCCCCGTAAATATTTATTTTATTTTTATTTAATTGTTTAGTTTTTAACCGAATATAGAACTAAATCTTCTGTGAATATTACAAGCGTCTACCTGTTGCCGTTATCAATATCGAGAAAAAAACGGCAAACAATTACGTTTGTTGTATGGGAGCCCCCCTTAAATATTTATTTTATTCTGTATTTGTATTTTTTGTTATAGCGGCAACAGAAATACATCATCTGTCAAAATTTGAACTGCCTAGCTGTCACGGTTCATGAGATACAGCCTGGTGACAGACAGTCAGATAGACAGACGGACAGTGAAGACTTAGTAATAGGATCCCCTTTATACCACTAGTGTTTATATTCGTATAAACGGGTGTATACCCGTTTATACCAATATAAATATTGGTAATATTTTCCTGATTCTTTAAACACTCTTTAAATGCGGTATAAGTTGATCTTTCTCTTTACTACACACAGTTTAAACTTAATTTGAGGAGGTTTTAAGTGGAATCGTAGTATATAAGACAGTTTACGTTCACCGGACTACGCTGCGTGGGCAGGCCCCCCACCAGATGGTCTGACGACCTGGTTACGGTGGCGGGGACTCGCTAGATGCGGGCGGCGCAACACCGGGAAACTTTGAAAACCATGAGGGAGGCCTATGTCCTGCATGGGGCGTCAAATGACTGATGATGACCGTTCACCGATTTCTCAAGCGAGTAACTCGACCGTGCACTCGCTCCCACAGTCGTGCGTAATGGCGCTGGCGCAGACGGAAGTGATGTCCGGCCTCAAATCGGCCATCAAGTCGTGTCGCGACTGCGTCGGTGGCGCGTGCGAAGCGCTCGCGGCCATCTTTAATAGCTCCGCCAACACGGATAGATTGGTCCTCCAGGTATGTATTTGTTCAAACTTTCACTGGTCCTCCAGTTAATTATTTATTCGAACTTTCGCTCGTCGTCCAGTACTTACTCAAGTTTTCGCTGATTCTCCAGGTACATATTTTTTCAAGCTTCCGCTGGCCTCCAGTTACATATTTATTTGAACTTTCTCTCCTCCAGATACATAATTAGTCGAACCTTTACTGTCCCTGTGGACACATATTTATTTAGACTTTCACTGGTCCTCCAGGGACGTACTTTTTCAAGCATTCACTGGTCCTCCAGTTATATATTTATTCGAATTTCTATTGTTCCTCCAGGTAATTTCCTTTTTTATGTACAATAAAGTATTATCTATCTATCTACATATTTATTCAAACTTTCACGTGTTTACTCAATCCGAATTTCGACGTCCTTCTACATGAAATAACGCAAATTCTGAAACCCTTTTATTACGTAGTTTATTTTTTTACATTTCATACAAATTCACCGGGTCAAGTTTCAGCTTTGTATGAAAAAGCGTATGCTCATAGGAAGTGGCATAAATATTGATACCGAAGAATCAGATTTTGCTTTATTTTAACAACACATTCTATATAGAACGGCCACAACAAAATATTAAATAGTAAACCCAAAAATTTTCCAAGGCCCTAGAGACGGACCTCATCGGCGAGCTCCTGTCCCTCCTCGAGGGCCGTTTAGACGGGCAAGTGGCCGCGCAGCTAGTGACGGCCCTGAAGGCGATGAGCCGGTCCACTCTGCACGGGGAGCGCGTGAGAGGCGTGCTGGCGCGCTCGCCCGTGTGGCCGCAGTACGCGGCGCAGCGGCACGACCTGTTTATCACCGCCGCGCCGCAGGGGCGCGAGCTTACTGGTAAGTGTGAATGAGGCATGAGCACTATTAGAATGGGTGTTAAAGCTGCTGTTACGTTTGGTGTTCTGGATCGCTCGCAAATTGATTTTTTTGACGTAGTCCCACTGCTGGGCAAAGGCCTCCCCCAAAACGGACCAGACCTTTCTGTCCTGAGTCACCTCAGACAACCCCGGCATGTATCGGTCGAGATCGTCTCGCCACCGACTTCTTTGTCTGCGAAGTCCGCCTTGTGGCACCTACTCGATGGCAAGTCTTGCCTACCTATCCGGGAGTTTGAGGGAACATAAAATCGGACATACTTACATACGTGCCAAACACTTTACCCTCCTTTTAGGATCCGCAAACGCAATCCTCAAAGTCGGATAAAAAAAGCCTTTTGATAAATGTAGGAATAAAATATCGGGAATTTAGGGCGTATTTTTGTTATACTTTACCTGGTTTTGCTGAGAAAATTAGACCCTAAAATAATAACTTCGGGAACAACTTACCTTTATCAAAAACTAAGTTTATCAAAAACAAAAGAATATTTAAAATGTCCGTAATTTTATTACCTAGCAAAGTCTCAGAGCATATTTATCAAAAGTATCCTCTTTTTTATAATAATCTAAACTGTTACAATGTCCAAGCGAGACAGCATACCAGACGTACAGCCTTAACTTTAAGAAAGTTTTTTTTTCATTTATTTTGTTTCTGCCACGGACTCGTACGGCTTTATTTATATAACATAAACATAAAACATAAACATTTACATACAGGCACATACATTGCTTCTGGCCCCACACTAGGATACCCTTTGTCGTGGGAACCAGAAACAACGACATCACAAACATGTAAACATCCAAGACCTGGGTTTTTTTTTGTCCCCAGCCGGGATTCGAACCCGGGACCTCCCGCATGGTATGCAGATGCACTAAAGACGATTCCTCTAAGGCACTCATAAGAGGCAGTTTATTTAATCTGTGGTCACGTCTTTTCCTTGTAAAATCTCCACCACAAACTATTTTAATCGGCGTTTTAAGGAGTCGTGTTTTTTATAAGACCGCTAGTCTTTATCAGATGGGTTTTTTGAGGGGTTTTTTTTAATTTGGGTGGCTAGTGTTTATTTTATTGTTTTGTAAAGAACAGTCTCTAATACCCGTATTCCAAGACGTTCCTCAAAGTCTCCTCGACTCAGTACTCAACGAAGGTGTAGTCAGTATTTCTTTTTTTTTTTTTTTTTCTTAATAGCCGGTACCGCCACTGTTTATTTTGTGGCGACCTTTTGTCTTTGTTATAAAACTGTCCCTTGATAAAATGTTAAAATTAAAATTATACAATTAAAAAATGTCTTATGATAAAAAGTTAAAATTAAATGTATACAATAAAAATGTCTTAGTGTTAAAAGTATGGTGAAATAATAAAATGTAATTGAATTAAAATCTAAGTATTTATACCCCGACGCCTTATCTCTATCTACTCTTTCGAGTAGTAACAAGTAAGGCGCCGGGGTTCTAAAATAAAAGTTAAACAATCAGTATTTCGAGAGTACTCGAGTGAGTGCGACCAATCAAAGCTGTGTGACTCGAGTGAGAATTTGGTTTGTAGGGTTCCGTACCCAAAGGGTAAGGGACCCTATTACAAAGACTCCACTGTCCGACTGTCTGTCTTGCTGTCACCAGGCTGTATCTCATAAACCGTGATAGCTAGACAGTTGAAATTTTTACAGATGATGTATTTCTGTCGCCGCTATGACAACAAATACAAAAAACAGAATAAAATAAACATTTATGGGGGGCTCCCATACAACAAACGTGATTTTTTTGCCGTTTGTTATTAATAACGGCAACAGGTAGACTGTTGTATAGATAATGCTGAGGAACCCTTCGTGCGCGGGTCCAACTATATGTGTTTGGCCGGTTTTTTATTTTGGCGATGGCGATGTGATCGATGCGACTTTAAAAGGGGTCTCTTTAGAGGCTCTTTAAAAATAATAGAATTCACTAAAATAATGACTCGTGTGAGAAAAAAAAAATTAAGTAAATTTTCCTTTTTATTTTAGAAAACACCCTATTACATCTCCTATCATACTAATATTATAAATATGAAAGTTTGTGAAGACTTTTGGATGTTTGTTACTCAATCACGCAATAACGGCTGAACGGATTTAGATGAAATTTGGTATGGAGATATTTTGAGTCCCGGGGAAGGACATGGGATACTTTCATTCCGGAAATTACTCATTCCATGCGGACGAAGTCGCGGGCAAAAGCTAGTCATGCATAAATCAGATCAATACATTGTTATAGAAAAACTTTTGAAAACTTCGCAAAACACCGTTTTTTATTTCTCGAGGTGGTTCTAAAGTAAGTCCTGAGGTACCTTAGCTTTGACAGTGGATTACTCGACTCGAGTGAGAAATTAGCACGAGTGAGAAATTTGCTCGAGCGGAGGAAATCGTTGACGTTTTATAATACCGACCGTTATACGGTTTTCCTCAGGCGAGGAACAGTGGCCTCGAGGAAGACTTTGAGGAACGTCTTGGTAAACGGTTGCAAAAGCCTCATCGCCACTCATCAAGGCAGAGGATTTGCCATCGTTTTAAGCTATTTATGTTTGAGCCGACTTAATGAATGTTGACAAAGAATTTTGCACACGCAGGCGCGCCGCACTCGGCCGGCTACCTCACGGCGCCGCCCGTCAACATCCCCGCGCAGCCGCCGCCCATAGACTGATCCTAGTGACGTCACCGCACCGACGCCGCACTCGCTATACACCGTGTAAAAAATGTCGCTCACTTTTTCGACAGGACGTGTTGTGCTTGTGACTTTCGTTATTGGACTGACATTGAAATCGTGAGAAATGAACGGTCTAGGTAGTAAAGTGGACCGATTGGACCGTGTTACGCGGAAAAATTCCAACTCACAATGAGTGGCTGTCGAGGAAAACGCCTTTTCGTGTATGACGTTAGTTTTGTATGTTTTTGTTTAAAGGAGGTTAAACCCTCCTGAGTCGTGACCTTAAAAGTAACTATGGTTTTCAAACCAGATTAATGTTACAGTGATTTGAACAAAAACATGGAACAAAACAATGTTAAATATAAAAAAAAGGAATGGTATGTTTCTGCGTATCACGCTCCAATTGTGAAACAGATGTTTCTTCTTCACAATTTAGGGGCTGTTACCATTATAACAGTGGTTTGTTAACGAGAACACTATACGTTAAAAGAGTTAGGATGTTTCCTTACACTGTAGCTCCATTAAATCTATTTGGCGGACTGGAGTTCGGTTGCGAATGATAGCTAATCGCATCGCAGTCGTGACTCACTAAACTAACCCTCGATTTCCCGTACAATAACAATCTGTTAATCTACTGTAGGGCGATACTTTTGATTAATGTGGTCTAAGGGTTTTTGATTGAGAAAATTTGATCCAAAAATTGTGGAAATAACTTTTTCTTTGTTGAAAAGTACTTATAGGAAAACACAGATACATTTAAAATGTCCTTAATTTAATTATGCCCTCAGACGACACTAATCAAATATTTACTCGTATTATCATAATATTAAAAAAAAAGTTAAATTGTGCGAGCGAGACAGCTTGCTCTACGTAATAACCGCCTAAACAGCTGTCAGTTGGCCAAAGTGCATAAAAAAAACCATTGAAAAAAAAAGCTGTTAACATTAGATGAACAGACTGTAATGTGTGAGGAACCGGGGTAAAGCCGCGTTTTCACGATTAGTGTGCTTGGACTGAGTGACCTATTTTTTGCTACTCGTATCGTGTATATAAGCCTTAATACCATAATTCAAACACAGTTGTCACAGCCCGGAGTTTAGTGTTTAGACGTCTCCTTGTTAGGCTCTCATTAGATATTAATAAAACGCGGTCAGCTCCAACGATGAAATAGGGGCTTGCGGCCAGCTTCTGAATTTAGAATTTCGCTAAGTAAATAGTTAACTGTAGTGCTGTCTCTTCGAATTTCTCGGAAAAGAGCGTGACAGAATGTTACTTAAGTATTTACTTAGTGAAATTCTCAATTCCGAAACCGACCCTAAGTCACCTATAAAAGTTTCGACCATCAAGCTAGAGCCGCACTGATCATACATATATGCATACATCTGAACGCTTGAATTTTTATGCTTAGAAATATGTACGTAGGACAAGTGTGCACACCAACCTACCCACGGTTGCGCTGCGTGCGTAGCGACCGTAGGATCAGTGTGGTTCTACCTTTAGGGCCTTTTCACATACATACGGGTACGGTCCGGTTGCCGTCTAAACTGCTCGGTGCCGTGCCGTGCTGGCTCTTTCACATGTACATGGTTTACGCACGGTCGCCCGGCGGTGGCGGCGAAACGGCGTGGTGGTCGTAGTATTATCGGGGCCGAATCCGTGTTTGTTTATAGTGGATAAGCACGGGCGACACACGGTCACGGCACTGTCGCCGTGCCTTGTGAAAGCTGTCTTTGTAGCTCATACATTTCTACTCCACACGGTCACGGCACGGTGGCCGTGCCTTGTGAAAGCTGTCTTTGTAGCTCATACATTTCTACTCCACACGGTCACGGCACGGTCGCCGTGCCTTGTGAAAGCTGTCTGTGCAGCTCATACATTTCTACTCCACACGGTCACGGCACGGTGGCCGTGCCTTGTGAAAGCTGTCTTTGTAGCTCATACATTTCTACTCCACACGGTCACGGCACGGTGGCCGTGCCTTGTGAAAGCTGTGCAGCTCATACATTTCTACTCCACCCGGTCACGGCACGGTGGCCGTGACTTGTGAAAGCTGTCTTTGTAGCTCATACATTTCTACTCCACACGGTCACGGCACGGTGGCCGTGCCTTGTGAAAGCTGTGCAGCTCATACATTTCTACTCCACCCGGTCACGGCACGGTGGCCGTGACTTGTGAAAGCTGTCTTTGTAGCTCATACATTTCTACTCCACACGGTCACGGCACGGTGGCCGTGCCTTGTGAAAGCTGTGCAGCTCATACATTTCTACTCCACCCGGTCACGGCACGGTGGCCGTGACTTGTGAAAGCTGTCTTTGTAGCTCATACATTTCTACTCCACACGGTCACGGCACGGTGGCCGTGCCTTGTGAAAGCTGTCTTTGTAGCTCATACATTTCTACTCTACACTGTGTTAGGCCTAGAGTTGAATTCGGGTTGTCAGTCTAAATATCGGCATGCTATCGTGTGTACCGACTTTTGGGGGTTTCCATGCAGCATCAAGAACAACTCTATTACCACGAAATTGCATGAAAAAATAACTGCTGTTGCAGTCTAAAACTTGATACTTAGTTTTAGAATGGTACAAGTTGTTATTGTATTGTCAAAATCCCCCGGATAGTTGATTTGTAAATTTTAAACCAATTGAAGGGGTTCTACTCGTCGTATTAAACAAGTCTTTGAATTTTTGTTCTATGAATGGGTTTAATTTGCGAAAAAACAATTATAAATTTTGTGTATACAGTGTTATAAACAAAATTTCAGATGTCCGCGAAAAAAAAACTAGGTGAAAAAGTTTAAATTATTTTTATTAATTATACATTTTTTAGTTAAATTTTACCTAATAAATAATCGGGATTAGACCCGTTTAATTTATAAGAATGAAAAAGTTTTTGTTTTTTTTTAAATTTGGGAAAGGAAACCCCTCAATCGGATTATAATTTGCAAATCAACATTGTATGGTGTGATATGAATTGAATCGAAGATGAAACATTGAAGGCGAGACAAGGAAAAAAGGTCAGTCTCTCTAACTGTCTCTCTTGAATGCTAGTTAGCAACACAGTGCTCATTCGTCAATACGTTAAATAAAGATCGTCTAGTACACCCCAAGTATTACAAGCCAAAGTTAATATTTGACATTACGGTGTATTTTATACTGCAAAAATCTTATATAGGGTGAGCCGGGAATGTGACTGCTCAGAGAGTTGGTATACTTGTGATTTGAAATAGACCTTTAAGTTCCTCTAATACTTTCTTTAAAAAATATTTTAGTAAATAATGGAACACAGTTTTTTATATTTTGTCTCACCCTATATAAATTGTGTGATCTCTATTCAAGAAATAAAATCAATACGTGTTAAATGTAAACCTTAGCTTCGTTAGTTAGATAAGTTTTTATATCGATCTGTACTATAAGATACTATGATAGAAATATGAATAGAGAAAAGTGTAGTGCTCGCACTTTTGTATCGAAAATATTAAGTTTTTAAAATGGCGTACAGAGTGCGCTCAAAAATTATATTTTTATTCTTGCTCAGCTTTCGTTTACTAAACATTCAATTTGCTTTTTTTATCAGCCAATCTATGTTATAAGTTAACATATTGCCGCATACGGCGTGTTTGCAGAAAGGTCTTGTGAAATTTAAGAGGGTTATACCAAAAATATCAGCTGCTCCGCACTAAATATTGATACTGCTTAAGCGAAGGTGTGAAACAGCATATATTTTTGGCGATATCAGAGTTGGGGTCAAATAAAAGTATTGTTTAGTAGATTAATACATTCAGGTTTCACTGGACCTCAAGCCGGATCCAGGCGCGTGTAACGTGTAATGTAATCTAGCGAGTAATGCAACGCGAATCGTGTGTGTGTAGACGGCACTATGAGCGTTACGTGTAATGCTCGTAGAGAGTCCACACGCAGGACTCGCGTTCCATTACTCGTCAGATTAGATTACTCGTTACACGCGTATTGATCTGGCTTTATGTTAGACGTTGTATGCATAATTACGATTATGTTATTTATTATGTACAAGACATTTTTTGTCTTTTCGAGCAGAGCGAATGCAGTTAATTTGCTATCTCACCTTTTGACTCTTTAAAGACAGTTTTCAATATTCAAATGTAATTCTTGCCATTTAAAATAATGAAACGTCCCCTTTACAATTGTTTATAAAACACACTAAAGTTAAAGGCTCGAAAAGAAAAATATACTACTTGCTACTAATACTACTACTACTTAAATAATACTTTTGGGCTCGAAATATTTTATTTGTTTGTAACTTCTTTAAGACTATTCTCCATTCTAGGTAGAAGATATAACATACCTATTCGATTGAAAAACTTGAATCATAGTTTAAAACTTCACATCAATTTCACACCACATATAAACTTAAATTGAGCTCATATACTTTTCATTAATATTTGATTTAGAAAAGAATCTTTGATAGTTTTCGCCATATCATAGAATTTAGTCTGAAAATAAATTATGTTCATGATGGGTATTATTTGTTTTGTTATTATGGTCTTTAAAGTGAGAAACAATCCAATATTGAAAAGACAACGATGAAATGACTGATGTTTGTGTCCTGATTTATATGAAGTTACACTCATTCCACGTGATTGTTGTTATTCTTACCTTGTATTAATTTTGAGCATATAATACAGTTTAAAAAATATGTTTTAACTTGTCTGTAAAGCAAATGCATTCCCACGAAATAGCGATCTGCTAAAATCAGGACACGAAGAATCAAGTGCAAGGATACAGAAAAAGCACCGTAACGGGCGGTAGACAGATAAATAATGGCTATTTTTATACAAAAAAATACTTAGCGGTAAGGTATACCATTGTAAAAAATATAGGTAGAAATAAACTATTCATATTATAATACATACCATGAAATGAAAATGGCATCGTTTAATTTGTGTAAAATAAAAATCTGAAACTGTAATTATTGATTTTTATTATTAAAATTTTAAACAATTAACTTATTATCATACAAGTTTACCCAACACACATTTCTTTGAACATATCACAAAGAGAAGAAGAAAAGGCCAGTGCTCTGCAGTGGGATGTATACAGGGTGTTGAAGAAAAGTTGTGCAACATCATAAAAAACAATATTACAATATTAATAACTGTGTAATTTCCTTTTTTATTTACAGTAAAGTGTTCTCTATCTATCTTATTGCTCGACCAATAATTCTGATATAGCAAAAATATATCCGAGCTCAAAGCAGAGCAGATGAATTTCCTCCAAAAATAATAATTGTAGGTATAATTTTTTCGTTTAGAAGTTTTGTTTTCCATTTTTGAAAGAGAATAGCTTGCATGATAAAGTGGATCCACTAAGACCAACTTTATCATGCAAGCTACAAAAGTGACAAAGCTGTTAATTGAAAATTTAAGATGAGATGTTAATTAAAAAATTTATTCGTCATTACGTGCTAAACCCTATAGGCGGGTCCACATAAAGCGAGCAGCCCCGCGATGCATTTGCCGCGCGAGGAAACTGTCCCCGAACGAGCGCGGCAGCCTCGGTATCATTGCGAGGCAGCCTCGGTATCATTGCGAGGCAGCCTCGGTATCATTGCGAGGCAGCCTCGGTATCATTGCGAGGCAAGCACATTGCGCGGCAAATGCCCGCCTAATCACTATCTCCCTTGGTCATGGCATCATGCGTGAACGGGTGCGCCAATTACGCACTTTTATTTTTTTTTGTTATGTATGGTATTGTCAGGAGATGGTTCTTATGAAAGAAAAAAGAATTCAGAATTTATAGTTAAGACAGGACTAGTATACTTAATTGGGTCAGATAATATTATCCTTTGAAAACATGCAGGATAAAGAAATCGATCGTCGTATCGATAACGCCTCAAAGAGCTTCTGGTCCATGAAAGAGATAATCAAGGGCAAGTTACCACTTGCCCTAGAGCGAGAACTCGTCGATATGTGTATCCTGTCCATGCTAACCTACGGTGGTCAGACCTGGTCTTTGTCCGAACATCAGAAGACCAATTGTCGAACTAAAACTTTCGCAAGGACTATACATATTAACCATTAAAACGAAGTAAGTGAATCCGGACTTAAGTTAATAATCAGAAGACCAGACTCAAGGTTGTCAACGGGCGATGGAGCGCAGCCTCCTGGGTGTAAGAACGATTGACCGAATCTGGAACACCACGCTCCGCTCCAGAACCAAAATCGCTGATAGACAGATAGATAGAGAACACTTTATTGTACATAAAAATGGAAATTACACAATTTCCGCTGATGTCGGAGGCGTGACCGCAAAACTGAAGTGGAACTGGGCAGGCCACGTCAGTCGTGTGGGCCTCGGCAGATGAGCGCAAATTGTTAGAAATTGAGTTCCACATCACGCATATCGCAGACGTGGTCGGCCAAGGTGGAGATGGCGGGACGATCTCTCGACCTTTTTTCCCGGATAGGAGAGGATGGCTCAGGACAGAGAGAAGTGGAGGAACATGGGAGAGTCTCCTGCCCCGACAAACTAAAAAAAAAATACAGGACAACGTCTGTCGGGTCAGCTGGTTGACAATAAAAAGCTTTTATACTTTATACATTCGCCAGAGCAAGTATCAAAATTTTGTATGAAACCGCTGACATTTTTAGACATAGTCTTGTAGTAAAACTTGATTTGATGAGTAGAATAACACCATTTCTACAACACCCGTATAAGAGCTGCTTAAGTAGCGTATATCACAAAGTGACTTATATTAAAGTTTATTCCCTTTTAGGGTTATCATAAGTTACAGGAATTAATTTACAATGTAGGCGTATCTATACACGCAGGTGATTTGTAAGTTTTGAACCGATTGAGCAGTGATTCTACTAATCATACTGGACAGCTTTTGCTCCACAGGATTGATTAATTTGCTAAAAAACGACATTCAGTCAGCGAAAGTGTTTTTTTTTTGCGAAATAAGAATACTTGTAGAACAAAAGTTGTTCAATAATATGAGTAAAATTTATTATTAGGATTATTATTAGGTAAAATTTTAAATCCTTACCTTAAATACTACAATAATTGACTGTACTCCGCACTTCAGTCTACCCGTGACCACGGTAGCTGCTGCACCGTTGCCGAAACGTCGGAATTAAAGGGTAATTAAAATGTTACCTAATAAATAATCGCGATTAGACCCGTTTAATATATTATAACTATTTACGAGCATCGCGAGTCATTAAAAAATAGTACGAGTATAATTGCCCTTCGATCGGTTTAAAATTTACAAATAACATAATAAAACATAACATAAACTCACGCCTGTATCCCAGAGGGGTAGGCAGAGACCAGGGACTGCCACTTGCTACGATCCTGACAGATCACTTTCGCTTCCTCGACTTTCATTAGTCGTTGCATGCACGCACGCCGGTTTCGGGTACTTTTTATCTTGCCCTTTGCTAATACATCCCCTATTTGGTCGAATTATGTCCGTCTGGGTCGTCCCTTACCGGCCCTTCCACCCACATTCGCTCCATATATTTGTTTTGTCAATCTTATATTTAATTTATATTTAATTCTTATCATCATCATCAACCCATGGAGTATGGCTAGACGTGCGCGCCGCCGCGGCGCGCCGCCGCCATAAGGAGGCAGCGCGCCGCCGCCGCCGCCGGTAGTTTAAAATTCGCGCCGAGACAAAACCCGCAAGATCATCTTGTCCTACTGGCAAACCAGACAATCTGCCTACCCGCGTTTATCATCGTTAGCACAGGCTCTGTTATGCATTCCAGCAACCAGCACTCCGAGCGAAAGAGTGTTTTCGGTTGCTGGATTGGTTTTAACAGCCAAAAGGTCCCGGCTGAGTCCATTTAGGGTAAACAAAATCATTTTTGTGCACGACAACTATAAAAGTTGCAAACAATTTCTGTCAAGCAATTTCTGTCATGAAAAGTGACTATCATCTTTTAAATAAAGTTCTTTTGTTTAAGCGTGGTTTTTCATTATACGTTTACGTTTATTGCAAAGTCGAAAAATCCCACGCCGCCGGCGTTACGCCGCCGCCGTGGATTTTTTCGCGGCGCGCCGCCGCCCGATTTTTTTCGTCCGGCGCGCACGTCTATATGGCCTATCCCTGAGGAAGGTATAGGCCATACTCCACCACGGGGGCCAAGTCCGGATTGGTGGAGGCTTGTAGACTAGTGGCTCGTCTACTGTCAGAAGTTGTCAAGCCGCCCTAAGGCCTCTGACTTCTATCGACGGCAGCCGGCACCAACAGCTTAATGTAACCAACATGCACTGAACGCGCCCTGTGTTGCTTAACCTTCGTGATCGTTTAAGATCACTCAGGCAGCCGGGGCTAAGAGCGATTCGAGTGATTTAATTCTTATAATAATTTACAAATAAATGACGTGTTTTCAAATTTACAGTCTCAGTCTAAACAATTACCGTTTTCCATCTTCCGTTTTCTATTGACTTATCATTACAGGATAAACAAAAGCTCACAAAACAAAACACGGTTTTGTAAATACATTGTTAAAATATACGATTAACTACAACTAGTTATCATCTTATAGACGGACATTAATTTCTAAGTACATTGGTACAGAATACTACAATAATTTCTAGTCCTGTTGACTAAATTATATCAAATCTTATACTATAATCATCACACTATTGAGTTCACAGTTTCTTATTTACAAGACCGAAAGGTTTAAAAAGTATAAAACGAAATGTATTTTCACTTTCCGCCATTGTTACCTCTAATGCATATTGTTCATTGACAAGCCAATTCGGCGTTTCCAATACAAAGGTTTATACAGTTTTCTTTTACAGTTTTCCACAAATAGGTCGGTAAATGCAAAGTTTCGGAACTCTCTATACATATGGTTTCATTTTCAACATCTCAATTTCATATAACCGTGGAGCCAGTCCATCCCGTTATTCGTTAGATCCTAAATCAAACGCCCTGCGCTTTTCCATATGAGATAAAAATCGGACAAGTGCGATTCGCACGTTCAGCTTTCGATGTTCAGCTTCTTTTTGTGTTCTGAGATGTTCAGCTTTCTAATTTATATGTCATTAGTTCTTTGACTCATTTCTGACACAATCAATCAAAGAGACTGTAAAAACATGCCAAGCACTGCTAGTAAATGACTTCAAAAACATGTTATGATATGGCTTAGCTGCTGCTGTGTTTACTTGACTTAGGTTTTCGACAGCCTGTCAGACAGCCCTCCACGTAATCGAACAGTCAATCGACTGTTTGTGTATAAATACCACTACTGCTATGAAATTACTTTAAAAAACGTGTCGCAATTATGGTAGAGCTGCGGCAGCGTTAACATGACTTGCGTTCTTGATAGTGTGTCTGGAAGCGAAGGGACCGGTCAATCAAATATATACTCTCTCAAAAACAGATTGTGTGAAAAACGTGCCACTGCTACTAACTATCTCAAAAACCCAACATGTTACAATATGGCAGAACTGCGGCAGCGTTTATATGACCTGCGTTCTCGACAGCGTGTCTGGAGGGGAAGTGTAGTGGTTACTCGACGTCTTTAAGGGTTTCTCGTATACATCTGCCTTGTTGCTCCAGTAGCGTTTCGTTCTGTAAGTAAAACATGTTTAAATATTTGGACGTTTTGCTTCGATCGAGGACCGCGTTTCATCGTTGAACTCACGGTTTGGAGTTCTTTAGATATAAGTACCTAAAGAGAAACATGCTACTTTTGGTATGTACCAATCACTTAGTTTGTGAATATTTAGACATGCGTTGTGACCAAAGTTCTAATTACCGCGACGTAGGTACGGGCGCATAGCCACAAACTAAAATAATTCTAAAAATAAATTCTTAAATACTTAAGTCAAAGATACAATGCAATTGCAAAAAAGTCCGTCGCCGTGACGACCCTCGGCCGCATGGGACCGAACTTTTTTTTGCGCTGGTCTAGCCTTAAAAGCATTTAAGCTTATTTTAGTCTGAAGCGCGTCTAACTGTCGATATGAAACGTTGGCTTTTACTCAAACACTAACACACTGACTCATTCACACACTCACTCGCTCTGAGAACAGCCTGCGCGGTGCAGTAGACCATTGAACACCAGCTATTTGATTTAGGTACCTGGCTAAAAGCCCAATGTACCGCGGCAGCTTCGGCGTGGGCGGGTAATCCCCCTCCACGTCTAGGGACAGGTAGTCGTCTGCGCATGCGCACTTGACCAGCGCGTCCAGCTAGCTGTCTTTCTCATTCTCTCTTTTTCTAGCTTTTTCTCCCTTTTTCTTTCGTTCTATTTCTTTTTCACTTGCACTTTCTCTCCCTCTCTCTCTCTACACTATCTCTTTCTCTAAAAGAATGACTATTAGCAACATCGAGCCCCAAGAACGCGACTGCTTCGGTGTGGGCGGATAATCCCCATTGAAATATAAATAGGCTTGCTTTCTAGGAGGGGCCTGGCCCTGACTCTTTCTTTTATTCTCTGTTTTTCACCCTGCTAACACCAGCTACGTGATTTACCTGGCTAAAAGCCCCATGTACCGCGGCAGCTTCGGCGTGGGCGGGTAATCCCCCTCGACGTCTAGGGACAGGTAGTCGTCTGCGCACGCGCACTTGAGCAGCGCGTCCAGCTGTCGGTGCAGCTCGAGGAAGGTCGGCCTGTCGCGCGAGCGCTCGCGCCAGCACGAGAGCATTGTCTCGTACCTGGTGAGTGAAAAGGGATTTATGGCCTACCTACCCACTCTCATCCTCTTTCAGTCCTGTCCATCTTAAGGTCTGGCGATCGCTTTCAGCGATAAGACCGCCGATTACTATTAAGAACAAGATATTAAGTACCTTGTCTCTGTAAATTACTTGAGTTACCTATCTATCATCATCATTATCAGCCCGTAGGCAGCGGTGGGCATGGGTATTTCGCCTTTTCCGCCAATTTTCAGAAAACGAATTTGAAATTTAAACGCGTGATGTACTTATTCAAAATAACTACACCTTAAACAAGCGTAGAACTGGACGCCCAGTGCTATAAGAACGCTCAGCAAAATTTTATGGGCAAAGTAGTTTGTTTTAATTTGGTTTTGGTGTCAAGTTACTAATGCGTAACTTTTGGGCTGGCCGTCAATCTATTAAAACCTTCAGATCCGGCGCGTTCATAGTTATCCTGATCGCAAAACCTGGCACTTAAATATCAAAAGAAGATGCGCAGTGTATTTTAAAAGGAAAGGAGACTCACAGCTGCTTGGAGCAGTTGTTGGGCCGTGGCATGCGGTAGCCGCTGCGCAGGAGTTGCGGCAGATGCGCGCACGGCACGCCCGGGTACGGTGAGCCGCCCAGCGTCACCACCTCCCAGATCACCACGCCGAACGACCACCTGGAAAGCGGGTGAGTTGTTAATGTTTAGGAATACAACAAGGGCCTTTGAGACACGAACGCTTCGCGCGTCTACTCCGCAACAAATGATTGATACTGAGTACCTACGGTGACATCCCAAGCGTTCACTCAACAAACCATTTGAGGCGTGGCCAAGGCGGAGCGGACGTGCAATTCTTTGAGTTCTGTAGCTTTCAGAAGAACTCTAAGCAGAAGGCGAGTCCACTAAACACATAGTTCAACTGGGTGAAATTAGCACGGCAATAGCTGTCTGCTAACCAATCGTATTCCAATGGTATGCGCAACGTAACTCGGCATGTCACGCGATGCGGTTTCTTCGCGCGAGGTAGCCATTTAAATCGTAAGGTTTTTGATTACAGTGTCAACCTTAATTCAATGGCTTTTTTAAAATATTTAGCCCAAATAACACCCAACATTATTAAATTTGCGTTTATCGGCCTCTAGACTCAGTCTGATATTTGTTTTATTTGCAGGCACTTCAATTGAATTAGTTTAATACCAGATAATATTCTCTCCACCTCCCAGATAATGTTTTATGACCTAGAGACCACATTTAAAAAACTATACAACAAAAAACTTTTGGTTTTACCAGTATACTTAATTGGCTTATGTAGTACGAACAGATTTAGTTTTAAAAACTGTGCTGTTATGTTTTCATCGAAATCATTTAAATTAAGTTATATAATTAAATTACATATGAATGAGGGTAAAAAGTAGACTCTTAAAAAGATTCTGCAAAGTTTCATGTGCCGTGTAATTTATTATGCTACTAATCCAAATCTACCCATCCATGCCTACTACCTAAGTGAAACTTCCTATACCAAAACAAAAATAAAACCAATTAGTTAGATCTGGAGGCGGTGAAAGAAAAAAACAAATGTTCCAACTTACACATCACTCTGCGACGTATAGATTCTATCCATCAACGACTCCAACGCCATCCACTTGATCGGCAGCTTCCCCGACCCCTTCTGCTTATACTGGTTATCCTGATAAACATCCCTGGACAAGCCAAAGTCGGCTATCTTCAGCGTTCTGTCGCTTGTCACCAGCACATTCCTCGCCGCCAAGTCTCTGTGGACCACCCTGTTTGAGGACAGGAACTCCATGCCCATGGCTATTTGTCTGCAGAACGAAAGGAGGTCGACCGACGTCAGTTCTGTGTCACAAACTCCTTGCAAGTCGTAGAGTTTATTCGCGACGGACTTCGGTTCTTTCTGGAGTTTGTTCTTGAAGAGGTCATTTCGGTATTCGGCGCCGAACTCTATGTTGTTGTTGTAGTTCGCGTTTCGTTTCGAGACCATTATGCCGAGCGCGCATCTGGAAAGGGTTCAAATTTTTTTCTAATCTGGTAATAAATAAACACTTACAGTGTTATTCATAAAAAAAAGAAGAAATGCATTTATTTATCCAAGACATAGGAAAAGCAAAACACCATTCTATTAAATTGCTGTTATACTTTATACATTTACCGACTGTATTCTTGGTGCATTCCTCTCCATCCAAAGGTTGTCTGGAAGAGATCGCTCTAAGCGATAAGACCGCCAATTGTATACCACTACTTAGATATAAGAAACTATTTGTAATATATTTCACCTGGTTGTGCAATAAAGTGTTCTCTATCTATCTATCTATCTACATTATACTTTTTCATTGTAACTTTCATATTTTATGTGTCTTGTTTCTTGTGTGCAATAAAATATTCTTATCTTATCTCTTAAAACACTCCATAAGTGCAGTAAAATAGTCTGTGGTACAGTTTTTTAGTAGTAAAGTCTCTTCCATAGCCTATTTGTACGGTGTTCATGGAGTGTTTTAAGGTTATATAGATAGGAACACTTCGAATCGTGCTTTTATAAAAAATAATGTAATTGTGTTTGATAACAGTATATCTGTGCTTACAATACAGATCATTGCAGGGTATTGGCCTTCTCTCCCCGAGAGAGAGGAAGAGAGAGAGAAATAGTTTTTGGCCTGACTATATCATACCATCCTTTGATTACTGCTGACCATATCTGGGCTTTGATACCTTCGTTAGTTTGGTAAACTTCGTCTTACATATGAAACCGATAGTGGCGTAAGAGAACCTCATCTTTTGAACAAGTTTGAGGGTTTTATTATTTTCTGCACCTACAGGCCAATGTTGCGATAAAAGTTTTTTTTTTGCCCTATAGACTAGTGTCATCTTGCTCTATTTCACTACGAAAAACGAGATGGCGCTGCATAATTGCCCGATACAAACGTGTGGAACTGTGTCGTGCCCGGAGTGCTGGTGTAGTTTACATAGGTTCACAATCCTAAACTAAACCAGTCTCGATCCTCACCTGAGGAAGTTCAGTAGATCCCCTCGACTGCAATATTCAGAGATAATCATCAGTCGCCGGCGGCTACAGCAGCCCACTAAGCTGACCACGTGAGGGTGTGCCCCAACGCTCTTCATCAGCTCCATCTCAGCACGAAAGGAGCGAATCTCTTCTACCGATGGGCAATCTACAAACAATAAGTTGATCAGTTCGCAGTTGCACCTTGACATGAGCCTCTTCTCGTCCAGATCTTCTTTATTCCTCTTCTTCCAGACCAACGTTTGGCGAGCTGATAGGAGATAACTTTTTCGAAATATTGATGTGAAACGAAGTAGAACTCTTTTAGAAGCAAGGTTGACTTATTTGCAAAGAAAATCGAGCCAACTGTCTATCCTCACCTTTCAGCATCTTAACCCCCACTTCCTTACTGCCCGGCTGCAAGATTCCCTTCCTCACCACCCCGAAGGCTCCTTCCCCAACTACCTCGTGGAGCAGCAAACGGTCGGGCGGCATCTCCCATTGGTCTTCCACGACCGACGGGTCTGGCCCAAAGTTGTCTGGGCCGAAGACTTTTGGTAGCCTCCCGTCTAAGTCCTGGAGGAAAGAATAACAAAATGGACATAGGCCTCCCCCAAGCACGTCACTTCATTTTGTCTTTAGCCATCCGCATCCACCAGGTGCCTGCTAGCAATTTGCAATTTGTTGCAATGATAACACAAATTCCAGAAGTTCCCACTGGCCCTGATGTCATGGCTCTCAGCTGTCTTCAACTAGCTATAGTTTTAGATCATCAGTCCAACAAGAGTCCTCTGCATTTGCTGATTCGAGGTTTCCTTCTTTGGTCAATGTGACAAGCCTCTTGACACTAACACATCTTCGCTAACTGTGAAGGAAAACACCGTGAGAAAACCCGCGGCTTGGTTGGCTCCGCACGTATTGACTTGTCTTTCCTGTGGGCTAGGCTGTCAGTATGGTATAGGTGCTGGGCAAGCCTACTTCATCTAAAACACAATGTCCCAGGCACTGTAGCGTCCGAGTGGTCTCTTCACCCATCTAGTGTGAGTGAAGGTGCCACTGGACGCTGCATAAATCATCTCATGACTTCGTCGGCGTGTAATATTGATAAAGAGAATCCAGGATATTTTTTGTCAAACACTTTCACTTTGGTATGTTGACCACTTCTATCATATAGAAGTAGGTAGCGTCATTTTGAAATCTTTAGCAGTAGGTGTTTTGAGGGCATGTTAATTTTATTATGATAAACATTATTATAATTGTGGTCTAAAGTGGCCCAGGACTGAAAACTTTAGACTAAGGTGGATCTTAGCCCAGCAGTGGGACTCAAACAGAGTAAAAAAGAAATGTTCCATATTTGTAAATACTTCTTCGTGATTTCCGACCTTTGGTTCGAAACTGTCAATCCAAAATCAAAGTTGTAGGAAGTAACGACGTTGAAAAAAGAATGTTTTCGATTATGTCAAAACTGTGTCGTCCGATATGCGTAAGCAAGTGGAAGAACAATCGAGTCGTTTCGACGCGCCATTTTCTTCCAAACTAGCGCCCAATTATGTTTCTAACTCAATGTCAGAAAGTACCCTTAAAAAACTGCGAACGAATTCGAAGTCCACCCGTCGTACTCACCCTAAATATCTTCCGCCTAATCTCGTTTTGCCGGCGCGCCCTCAGCCACATGGTCACCCCGATGGCTACGATCCCGGCCAGCAACACACCGCATACAGTGCCAATGGCGATAACGCTTCCCGAGGAGCTTTGCTCCACTACTAGAAGAGGAGAGGAATTTGAATTCGGTCGTAAGACCAATTATGTGTCATATATAACATCATAGCCCAAAGCTTCGCTCTCACCAAAGCGGCGGCGCCGATCAGTTACTGTAGTAGCATTTGTATCGACTGATTCAAATGGCTTTTATTTCTCCGCTTTGGCTTGAGGAAACATTAAGACATTTGCCCTCCGGCCGTTTTCGTAACTGTGGTTCGCAACCAGTTGCGAACAAAGGGAACTTTTCCTTAACCGCAACTTCATTGCAAACAAAGTATAAGAGACCCGTGCCCCTCGGTGGGGACATAATGGGTTGATGATGATGATGATGAAAGTATAAGGCCTTCCCAAACTTGCATAGTTGCGATGGGAGAAAAGCGTTTCTTAATATGCAATTAAAACGAAAAATCGCAAAGTCGATCCACGTATTTTGCTTAAGAAAAACATAAAAAGTCAACAACAAGGAACAAATAATATTTTTCTTCCTTACCTACAAAATTAAAATTAATTTTAATAAACTAAAATTTTTCGTCGGGCCTTTTCCAACCTTCTTTGCCTTCATTCTCCAACTGGACTTTTGGCCATCACGTATTGGTATCCAGCAGTAAACAAATTGTTAAATTATCTGTCAACAAACAGATAATTAAGTTACGAAAACGGCCGAAGGGGACATTTGCCTCTAATTTTGATGGTAGGCTTTGTCCATAAAAGGTAAACGGCTACTTTCAGAGGTACGAGAGGTTTACAGATAACGTCTACACAACACTGTCAGTTATCAGTTGTTAGTTAAGACAGCCACATACCAACGCGGTGGCGGTCCATACATACTCGTAAGTCCATATAAATACTACTGCAGTAAATGACGTAGGCAGCGGTGCGGTAGGAAGCGGTGGTAGCCTAGTGGGTAGAACATTGGACGCTGAAGCGAGAGACCCAGGTTCGATTCCCAGTGCGGGCATGTACCTATGACTTTGTTTTCTAAGTTATGTACATTTGTGAAGTTATAGTAGCGATACCGCTCGCTAACGGTGAAGGAAAACATCGTGAGGAAACCTAAGTGTCTGAGGTGTTCACATACCTCAGCGCTTGAAATCGCCAATCCGCGGTGGGCATGCGTGGTGATTAAGCCTATACTCTCTCCTTGAGAGAAGGCCTGTACCCTACAGTGGGACGTATATAGACTGATTATGTAAATGACGTAGGGATGGACCGCTACCGCCACCGCTTTGGTGTGTTTCGTCCTTTTGGATTCTTACAAACCCAGGTTGAGGTCGTTATAGAGAAGGAGGTAAAACTGCAACAAATACCTAACTAACAAATAAACAGGCGTACCTCAAAAATGTTAAAATCACGCTTTACGCACCCTACCAGTGTCGGTATATAAAATATTCCCACCTGTTTAGATAGATAGATAGATAGAATATTCTTTATTGTATGTACACCAGGAATTACATATGAGAGTTTAACAATAATATAGTACAGTACAATTGGCGGCCTTATTACTAAAAGTAATTTCTTCCAGACAACCATTGACGGAAAAAAAATGAGAAGCTAAATGACGGGTAGTCCTTGCAACTAAACAATACTAAGAAAGATATTTATATATTTAATACACATACATAAACGGTACATAAATATAAGATAAATATAGGATAAACATACATAAATAAAAATTATCATATGAAGGGAGGAGATGAACGAAAAATATACCTACATACTTCTAGGAATAGATTTCACCAAAAAGAAAAAATAAATAAATAAATAAAAAAAAAACAAACTTAAACTAAGGCAAAGTAATATTTTTGAACCCTGCTTTTAAATATTGTTAGGGACGGTAAAAATCTTACGGCTAAAGGCAGATCATTCCACAGGCGGACAGCTGTGAAGCTGTGATGTTTAACTCATGGTTTTAACCATTATCTATCAAACAGCGTCGCTGCAGAGCCGAAAAGTAAGATAACAACATTAAAAAAAGTTTAATGTGTATTTTATGTGCGTTCGGTATATATTTTAAAGTATGAAATTGCCGTTTTATTGCAATAGGTTCTTTGAATTGACATAGAATCTTCATGGTTTGAGGTTTTCGAATGAAACTTTTTTCAAATGGTTTCTATGATGTTCTTTTTTTAAAAAATGTGAAACATTTGAATATCGACTTTCAATTGTTTTTGTTATTCAATTTAGACAAGAAAGATGGATACTGCGAAAATTCGAGTGATTTTTGAATACGAGTTCCGACGCGGAACTAACGCGGCAGAAACAGCCCGCAATATTAATGCTGCGTTTGGAGAGGGGTCTACTAATGAACGCACCGTGCGATTTTGGTTTAAACGCTTTCGTGATGGAAATTTCGACTTAAAGAACGAGCCACGAGGAAGATCGCCCACACAGGTGAATAACGATGAATTAAGAGAGATAGTGGAAGCCGACCCTAGTCAAACTACCCAGGAATTAGCGGCATGGTTTAACGTTACCTTACCCACAATATTGACTCACTTGCGTCAAATCAATAAAATAAAAAAATACGAAAAATGGGTGCCTCATAATCACTCGAATTTTCGCAGTATCCATCTTTCTTGTCTAAATTGAATAACAAAAACAATTGAAAGTCGATATTCAAATGTTTCACATTTTTTAAAAAAAGAACATCATAGAAACCATTTGAAAAAAGTTTCATTCGAAAACCTCAAACCATGAAGATTCTATGTCAATTCAAAGAACCTATTGCAATAAAACGGCAATTTCATACTTTAACCCCTATTATATAACTTATAATTTAAAATTCTTGAAAGTACGAAATTTTATTACAATATAGTTTACATGTAACTTTTTTTGCAATAAATCTTTCTTGGCACTACCCCTTGCACTATCCGCATAACACAAGGTTAGCTGGAAGACAATACTTATTAGTACTAAGCTCGCCTTTGTACAAACAATAAAGAATTTTAGAATTGAATTGACTTACCTTCCTTGAAGATAGCTCTCACAGACCTCTTTTCTGGTTTCAAGCCCACAGTCGGTATCGCGGTGACTAATACATTGAATACTCCTCTTCCTTTTACATTGTTTATTGTCACGTTCGTGGCATTCTGCGGAAGAAGTTTGAAATAGGTATGTAGAAGTTGCTTAGAAAATAAGTAATGTTTGTTCCGATTTTCACCACCAGATGGCGTTGTGCCGTTTCTAACACGCACAAAAAATATAATTTTTTTTAATAAAATAGAAAAATTATGATTAACAATGTTTCGAAATTACTAGATTATGAGGAGAAGAAGCTAACAAAGTAATCTATATTTATTCTTTTCAAAAAACGTTTTACCCAATCAACTGAGATTTCATTACTACTGAGTTTTCTGAACACAAAACACAATCGTCCTCTAAGTTCCTGTTTTGTTTCCTCAATAATCCTTAATTATCAAATGCCTTGCCGCCAAGATACTTCGCTAACGCCTAATTATGCCACCAAATCCTAAGGCATTCCTAACGATTTAACGGTCAATTCCTTGATAAACGTCAGGTATCCGAAGTGATTTGAAGCCAAAGCGCATGATATCTGAGGCTGGAGTGGCAGCCCGGGTTTCAGGAGTCTTTGAATGGTGCAGAATATTTTTATTTAAGTACCTACTACATAGTAAGTGAACTCATTTTATATTTATATACTCACTTATATCTACTAAATTTATTTATATTTCATACGGTTCTTTTATGGTTTTTTTGTATTTATCTTAACTTACAATAATTATGATTATTTTCTACTTTAATTTTTATTTACATTTTTTTCCATAAAACTATAAAGAATTTGCGGTAAGGGGTTAATAGAAAAAATACTTTTACGAAATCTTCGGACTTTTTTTATAAATGGCAACTGATGCCATTTATAAAAAAAGACATAATGATGTCGCAGGTGCTGGTAAAGTTTACTTCCGTGGATCCATTGCGAGGGCCGTAGCACTATCTCTATAAATATTCGTAAGCTCGGCTGTCCCAAATGGAAACAGAGTAACGGACATTTTTTTTCAAAACGGTGAAATACACCTATTGGTGACTAGTTGCAATAGTGGAAATATCTCGGTTTTGAAAAAAATGTCCCTTACTGTGTTTCTTTTTGGGACAGCCGAGCTGGATGGTAATAATGACGACGTTGCGTACTCACCCCGCCCACAGAGACATGGTGCGTAGTATTGGCTTTGACCGAGACGTTGTACATCAATGGAGGGTGCTCTGGCTTTGCCCAGGTTACTGTGACATCATAGCCTTCGCCTGCCTTCTCTGTGTACACCCCTATGTCAGCCGGTTTCTCCACAACTGTAGGCAGTAAAGAGTTATTTGGTCAAAGCTTTTTTGGCCCTTCGTTATTTTAAAGATATACGGTGTTATTTATAAAAACACGATTCTAAAACACTCCTCGGATTCAGTTTAATGCAACTTGTAAAAACTATTTAGGCGTGATATTTTTCCTTTTAAGTTCATTATAAATATGTGCTAATGCTCTGAATTTTTTCACGTTTCTACAATCAACCGTTTAGCCGGGAAAGGGGGGCGGGACGCCCTACAAAAAAAATTGCGCCTTAATGCTTAATATTTCGCAAACGGAACCCTAAATCGCAAAATGGTCTTCCTACACCCACAATATTTTTGAACGACCAATCCAAAGATACCCCACACTATGGTGTGGGCGAGAAAAAAAATTGCATCCCTAATTTATACAAAAAGTTTTATGTTTTCTTTTAAGATTTTATTCTATCGTTTTGACGGCGTAATTAATAAGTATGACTATGCCAAATTTCAGCTTTCTAGTACCAATCGTCTCTAAGCTAGGCCGCAGTCAGACAGACAGACAAACAGACACCGGCATCCCAAAAATCGTATTTTTTCTAAATAAAAATTTGACAGAACATTTTAAGGCACTGAGCATTTAAAAAATAACCCTGTTGATGTATGCAATGAAACTTACTACAAACAGTTAGAACACACTTCGGTGTCTCGTACTTCAGAAAGCCATGCCCGTATTCATCAGTCACACTGAACTCGCAGTTGCGACCCAGCCTCAGGCCGTGGACGGTGAAGGTACTGGTGTTGGACTGAAAGTAAAGAGGATCTATTTGAAGGCCCTTTCACTACAAAAATAATGGCTCTAGCATAAATAATGGTACGCGCTGTGTTTCACTGCATTTTTTTTATGCATAGTCAATATATTTTACGTCCCACTTCAGGCCACAGGCCTTCTCTTAGAGAGAAAATATAATATTGGCTTAATTACCACGCGTGCCCAACGCGGATTCGTAATTTCAAGCGCCAGGCATGCGAACACCTCGGATACTCAGGTTTTCTCACAATGTCCTCTAGCGAGTGGTATTGGTACTACAACTTCACAAATGTACGTAACTTATATAACAAAGTGATTGGTACATGCCGGGATTCGAACCCACTACCTTCCGAATGTGACGCCGGCGTTCTACCGCTGCGCTACCACCGCTCCGCACCGAATGGCGTCGGATTAAGAATAGCGTCACTCCATTTCCTTCCGTGGATGTCGTAGAAGGCGACTAAGGAAATACATTACCAGGAGACGGGCAGCAGCGTCTTCCTGAGATTCCAACCGCTTACTGCGATCGCCAACCCGCCTGCCGAGCTATGTATTTTATGTATGCCAAGTATTTTAACACACCTGTTTAGGGGTACTGTTGGAGAAACCAGTCTTAAATAGCAATACCAATCGCTAACCTGAGTATAAGCGCTGTAATATGTAATATCACGTGCTGAAATATGTAATTAAAAGGAGGAACCTGAGGAATTACATGGCTATACATTCAACGGGTCTAATTGCGATTACTTATTCGGTAAAATTAACGCTATTAGACCCCTTAAATGTTTGAGTATCGTTTTTTTGTTTTTGAACACAAAGATTGCGATGACGCATTAGAATTGAGAACTTACGAGTATAATTTGTAACAAAAAAGTTACTCACGATAACATCTAGGTCTTCAGGAGGTTCATGGCAGTTGTTTTTTACACGAAAGTCGGCTCCTGCAAAAATATAGTCAACTTTGTTTGGATTGGAACCTGTCGATACTATCTCTAAAAGGAGTTTACAAAGTATAGGGACCCTTTAATAAAACGGTATGACAATCTTCCAATATATAAAAATTCAGTTATTTCAAACGGCTCCACCGATTTGTAGGATTTTTTGTGTATATTTAGTAGGTCTGAGAATAGATTGTAGGCTTATTAATATGGCAAAGCAACATTTGCCGGGTCAGCTAGTAATTTAAATATAATTATAGGCTGTGTGAAAGAATCATTCTGTCGATCTAAAAAGTATTTTTTTACCAAAGAATAACATCGTATTTATTTATGTATGTTTATTCTATATTTATCTCATATTATGTACCGTTTATGTATGTGTATCAAATATATAATTATCTTCCTTAGTATTGTTTAGTTGCACCGACTACCCGTCATTTAGCTTCTCATTTTTTTCCGTCAATGGTTGTCTGGAAGAAATTACTTTTAGTAATAAGGCCGCCAATTGCCTGGTGTACATACAATAAAGAATATTCTATCTATCGTTTCTTATTAATTACATTTTTACTACAACGGTGCTAAAAAAACAATAAGTACGCTTTATTGGAAACCAATGAAAGGCCAGACAATGAAAATAAAGTCTGCACTAAGTTTGTAAATTCAAAACATCATTCAACCTATTTACCTCTACCTCCGTGGTGCCGAATTTATCATACAACTTTTTTTAATTTGTTAAAATCTCAGGCTCGTAACCTCCTTTGTGTGTTTTTTTTGCATTTTAGTCATTTCCTCGCTGACGTGGGATGAAAAGTTACGTGGTGCACTCGAGTGCAAAGATTTTTCACCTCGTGCTCTTTTCATTCCCTCGCTAACGCTCAGGTTTCTAATTCAGGTTTCCTTCACTTGCTCGGTCATCAAAATATAGCACGCGATTAAAAAGCAACTCTGCACTCTTGTATAACAAATAACTATTAAATAGATCGTTTTCAGTACAAAATAAAGCTTGAACAACACCGTGTAAATTTTAACAATAAAAAGTGGCTGGCCTAAAGATGTGTAGCTTAATTTAACTGAAGTTTCTATCATGTTTTGATAGCTCTGTTGTACATCCTGATCCTGATCAGAGAATCCGGCTTTAATTCCCAATATACGGTCAGCAACTACTGAAAGTACATTGACGCACGAGGTGAATTGTGCAATTAGTAACAGGAAACAAGCGGACGGCGCAATTCACCTTTATACTACACCTGCTTGGAAAGTACCTTGATACTTTATCAAATTTACGGTAGAAAGTACGTCATTGCATATCGAACAAATATGCGGGGAGAAAACGCATCTGAGCGGGAGAGAAAAGTGTATGAAAATCCATTTCTTACGTGGTTTTTCTTTTTTAATTTTGGGTAAGACTATGCGCCGGTAACCTAAATATCAAAAGCCAAAAAGTTTTTACAGTGAGTTTTTATCTCCAAGTTCGCAAAATGACACTGGCCACTAGCTGTGTGTTGGATGGTGTCGGGCTGGCAGTGCGACCCTGCGGCGGCAGGATAAACAATTTGAAAAAAGAACATGTGAAAATTGCAGACGCCATTGGCGCCATTTCCAATTTGTGTGTTGTTTGAGGATTCCGTTTTCGTAGAAAGTAAAATAAAACTATCATCCAAGCAGGTGTAGTATAAAGCACTATGTATCACTCGAGAGAAACTGCGATTCCCGATCTCGGGTGTTTTAAAGCCCTCGCCTACGGCTCGGGGTTCAAACGACACCTTCGACGGTAATCGGTCACTTTCTCCTCTCGGTGAACAATGTACTATTGTGATACATTAGGTTTTTAGGTTTAGCTATAATTTAGCTCGCATAGAACAAACATAACAATAAACAGTGAAGTTTTAACATAATATCTTTGATTGGTGCAAACATCCCTCAACAACAACAAGAACAAGTGCCAGTCACTTAACATGAACACTAACTGTAGGAGTTCGGAGTAACTACTGCGACCCCTACACCCAACAGAAGTTAAATAGCTCACTGTATTTCTTCCAAAACTGTTGGTAAATAAAGCATGTTCATTTTTAATTTTCACCTCTTTCTTAAAGATTCACCCAAAATATATCAGCACTGCCGGTTACCTCACGATCTAGTTGGATGCCGGAAATCGAACCACGCCACCGCAAATCAACAAAAGTGCAATTATATTCACCTTCAGAGTTATTCCATCCAAAAACAGCTTTGACTGTCGTTCCAACGTCCAACTCAAACTGTCCCAGCATTTTGACCTCATACGGTGGTCTGGCCTTCCAATCCGGTATTTTAGGACCTATCCTCCACAGTCCTAGTGCCCCAGTCAACCCGTCTAGGGTGGTGCTCCATATTTGTACATTGCTTTGACCCCTCGTGTCGATGTTTGTTGACGTTCCCCGCGAAAAGACAATGCCGTAGTTTATCTGAAAGAAATCGCAAGTGTTTTATTCCTGTTGATACTTGATAAGCAATTTAATGAGTTCATCATCATCAGCCCCTTGACGCCCACTGCAGGACATAGGCCTCCCTCACGGTTTTCATAACCATGAGAGGTTTTGCCATAATCCATCCAATGCCAATTTAATGAGTTAAAAATCTTGAATTATCACATCCGCTACATTGCCATTGTATTTTTTACTTAGGAGTATTATCAATAATAATTATTTTACAGAGTAATTAAGTCATAATTTTTGTTTGTTCTTGTATCCAACCACAATTCTTAAAATTTTATTTATTTTATTTTATTATAACAGGAAAACTTACAGCTATGAAAAAGATACATTACAAAATTTACAAATGAACAAACACAGAGAGCCAATGACAAGTTTTCACTGGTAGAAATACTATAGTAGAAAATGCCTAAGTACATACAGGAGTCAATGAACGTCTATACACCTATCCCATGTATTAAAAAAAATGTACACTTTTACCTGCTGTCTCGATACTTGATTAGCTATGGTGATGCGAGTCAAGCCATGTGTGTCATGCGGAAAAAGGTGGGCATCCTACGCTGCTCCTGCCAGTCCGTGGGACAGTGGCCTGGCTGGATGAGGTTAGCCGTGGACACAAAGGAGTGGTGTGCCTCGCTGGTCCAGCAGTGGACGAACTCGGTTTGATAGATTGTGTAAATTAGATTGGATAACACAATACTCACAATAGCCGACGGGTTGTCTGCTGGTACCAGTACAATCAGTTGAAGATCATCTGAAGGCGAAACTTGCACGTTTATAGACTTTTCCTTCCGTGACGTCATCGACGCCTTAGAGACTCGCGATGACGTATTTGAGGGTTCTGAAAGTTTCTGAGGTTAGAGGACTTTATTGTGACGTAAGAGACAAATTTGAGAACAATAATATAATTGTAAAATGTGTTGCTTATTTTCACTGAAGTCTCACGTTTTGATAGCCTATTGGTATTAAGTATGTCAAGATTCATTTTCCAAGTTGATAAAAGTTACAAGGAGCAATTTGGAAGACGATTTGCTTATAGTATGTATTACATACTGCTCACTATTAGGGTAATAAGATTTAAAGGTAGAACAAAAAAAGTTACAAATATTAATGGTTCAAGCAAATAATTAACGAATAATAGGCGACCAACTTATAAAAGGAAAACTTCGTGCAAAATCCATGGTAAAATTACGCTGACAAAGTTGTTAGTACTGTAAAGCAGATAAGACCCCCTCTTTCTACGGAACCCAACACTGCGTGTGGCCCGACGCGCACTTGGCCGGTTTTTTTGTCTTTGTTCTTCGTTTTTGTTAGCGATTTTGGCCAAGAGGAAGGAAAATACGTACCTAATAAGTAATAACATACGGAGAAAACGAGCGTTAGCGAGCAGTTTTCATGCACATCATGTTGACGACCGGTAAAAACTTAAATAGAACAACAAAACGCTGATGCTCTCTTGTCTTTTAATTTCGTCAAGAATGCCACTTTAATATTTAGTGGCCAGTTATAATTAAGAACCTAAGGAAACAGTTTTATTCCACTTTGAAATCTTAAGCCTCTAATTGTTTTGAGCGGTAGGCATAGTTACCTACTTACTGTAAAATTATAGAGCGAACCATTTATTTTCAAGATCATACCGGAGACCTCTATTTTATTGTGCCATTAAATATACCTCAGTAAGAAGTAGTTTTTTTTAGTTTTCCAAAAGATGGTATTCACTTACGTTTAAAATTATATTCACAGTTTGTCCGTTCGTGATCTGTACTGACACTCTGAAAACAATGAAATGGAAAGTGTTTATTTGTTTTTGGCTGGGTGGTTTGGCTGATTTCTTATATCTAAGTAATTGACGGTCATATCGCTTAGAGCGATCTCTTCCAGTCAACCTTTGGATGGAGTGGGTTGCAGGAAGAATATAGTCGCTAGGCGGACGTACATAAGCTTTATATGCTATTCTGCGTCAGCTGTGCCCAGAGGCAGACAAACAGTATTGGCCGCCCTAGGCCGAGTGGGCATGGTGCGATCTAAATAAAAAATAATTTCCACGCAACAGAATCACTTGTCCTGGTCCCAAACTAGAATCATCATCATCGTCATCGGCCTACGCTTGTCCACTGCTGGAAATAGGCCTCTCCTATAGCACGCCACTGAGCACGGTCCTCGGCTAAACTAGAATACCGTGTGCTATAGTAACCAGGCAAGGCCATCACAAACATGGAGATACACCCAGGCTTAGGCCATTTGCACAAAACTACGGTGGCCTCCGGTGGAAATTGAACCTCCGGCTTGGTATTTCTGATTACTAATCGAACGTGATCCAATGTATGAAGATTTGCAAAAGCTGCCTTTGTGCTACCGATTGTATTGAAATATCAAACCGTACCAGTCGCCCCGTTCTTTAAGGTATTTACGGAGCTCACATGACATAAGATAAGACAATAATATTTTTTACTGCACACAAGAAGCGAGATATCATCATCATCATCATCAACCCATTATGTCCCCACCGAGGGGCACGGGTCTCTTCCCTGAGGAAGGTAACGGCCATACTCCACCACGGGGGCCAAGTCCGGATTGGTGGAGGCTTGTAGACTAGTGGCTCGTCTACTGTCAGAAGTTGTCAAGCCGCCCTAAGGCCTCTGACTTGGCTTAACGACTGCCATCTATCGACGGCAGCCGGCACCAACAACTTAACGTGCCTTGCGAAGCACGGAACCGCTCGGAAAAATGCCACTTGCATTAGGCATAGACGGCGACCCATCCATGCACTGAACGCGCCCTGTGTTGCTTAACCTTCGTGATCGTTTAAGATCACTCAGGCAGCCGGGGCTACGAGCGATTCGAGATATAAACTATGAAAGTTACAATGAAAAAGTACAATGGGCGGCCTTATTGCTAACAGCAATTAATAGCAATTATGAATAATTCTAATGCGGTGGTAGCCTAATGAGTAGAACATTGATCTGACTGTTGATCTGAATTTGTATTGTTATAGATATTAAGATTTGAGTATCAAATAAATAATTTACTTACTTACTTACTTACTTACATTGGACTCGGAAGAGGGAGACCCAGGTTCGATTCCCAGTGCGGGCATGTACCTATATGACTTTGTTTTCTAAGTTATGTACATTTGTGAAGTTATAGTAGCAATACCACTCGCTAACCGTGAAGGAAAACATCGTGAGGAAACCTGAGTGTCTGAGCTACTCATATACCTCAGCGCTTGAAATCGCCAATCCGCGGTGGGCATGCGTGGTGATTAAGCCCATACTCTCTCCCTGAGAGAAGGCCTGTGACCTACAGTGGGACGTACTCGTATATAGGCTGCTTATGTATTAATAATTCTATTAGGTAATTTTCGGTAGATATGTTATCCGGTTATTCGGATAATTCGGATTCAGATTTGCGTTGGTCTAGCGGCATAATTTTTTATTACAATGCCGGAGGTCGTGGAATCGATTCCCACTGGGAGCCGCCGTACATTTGGACAAAATATGGTCTCAGTCTGGGTGTAGTTCCATGTTTGTGATGATGTGCCCCTATATTACGCTCACCGAATCCTGAGCGATTCCAATCGTCTAACCGTCAAATTCCATACTAATTTGACAGTTAGACGATTGAAATCCGTCAGGATTTGGTGCGCATAATAATTAGGCCCCTGGCCTGGTTACCATAGCACAGGCTATACTAGTCCTGGTATACCATGATAAATAATTGAGTTGTGTGGAAGCTATTATTTATTTATAGTTTTTCGTTCTTATGTGGTTTCGTTCGGTGGCCGGGTCACCTATCGCCCTCTAAAATGGTTGAGACTGGTGATGGCTGACCCCTGCGTTATGCTCGTGAACGGGTGCTGTTCGTGTGTCTGGCCGCAGCATTAATGTTTTTCCTACTTTTGTAAGAAGTGTTATTTTGGCTTTTAAAGTTATTGGTGGCTATCACGGAATCATATCATATAGGCTTTGATGTATAAGTTTGATTTGAGAAAAGATGGTCAGAGTGGAGTTTTTTTTCCCGCTGCCTTTTTCTCCACTACAAATACGGCCCGAAGGCAGCGGCTAACATAGTAACATAGTACATTGACATTCAGCAAACAGAATGTAAATTCTTTACGTTGAAATAAATTATTGATTTCTGATATAATTTAACGAATCGTCCAGTGCGAGTTAGTGTTTTTCCCCATTAGAATCGGGCCGCGTTCGCCCTACGCCTGGGCCTAGTTAGCTTTAAAGAAAGTCCGGCCCTGGCTGTGCCCTGTTGATATTCCGCGAAGCGTGAAACCTGCCATTCCAGAGCTATTGAGTCATTCGAGTCTTCTCGCGTGTGCTAGGTGTTCGATTTCGTTCGTACGTTTGTCAACAAGCCTCCGAGAATAGCTCCGTTTCGCATGTCAATCAAATGCCGTTGCGGTTGTGGCGTAGGTCATCTTTGTCGGGATTATGCAGGGTGAATTCGAATTAAATGAATGAGCATCGCGAGTCATGGAGAACTACGACTTCGAATTCGTTTACCGTTTTTATTCGGGACATCTAAGCAAAGGTACACTCTGTTACATTGGAAGCGGGAGACCCAGGTTCGATTACCCAAAATTACTTAGCTTAAAAAAACAATATCAGGGCGAAAAGTAATAAAACAAAAAAAAACTGTTGCACAAGCGTGATATGATCGGTGCCGGCCAACTCAATTGGTTCTTTCACTTGTTTACGCATATCGGAGGACAAACTCACTATAAACATTTAACATAACAGAAAACATTTTATAACCGACTTCGAAAAAGGACAAGGTTCTCAATTCGACGCACGTATATATATATATATATATATATTTGGCTATGTTCCTTCATAACTCAGTCAAATCTTAACCGATTTCGACAATTCTTTTTCGTTGGAATAGATATAACGTCCCATTGGTCCCATTTTAATTTTGTGAAGATCTAATGAAGACTTTCAGAGATGGAGAACGGAACTCTTCAATGGACAGCAGTAAATTAGGCCTAATGGGGCTCGTCCTTTAGCAATACGTCTCATATGTTTCATAAAATAGCGTAAATGTAGTCCCAGAGTAATTTGGTGATGTTTTGGCAAAGACTTTTGGAGATGAAAATTGAGAACTTCAAATTTTAAAGCCAAGAATTAAGTAGGGCAAATTATGGTTATAAGAGACTTATTTTTTCTCCCGCTCCACCTATACAAAATTGAAAATTGAAATATATATATATATATATATATATTTAATAGAAAATAAAAACCGACTTCAAAACACTGCAGCACTAACAAGTTACAAATAATTTAAAAGAATATCATTTCATTAAAAGTACGTTTAACAGTAGGTATTGTAGAAGTATAACGTGTAGGTGCCCAGTTTCATGATCAGCACAGATATTTTGGGCACCGACTCCAAATTATACTTCTACAATATCTATACGTTTAGTAAGTACTTCTAATTTAATGGTATTGTTTTAAATTATTTCTAACTGTTTTGTGCTGTAGTGTTTTGAAGTCGGTTTTTATTTTTAATTTAATTTTTTTTATCTACATTACGGATTTCTAACAAAAGTTGTATTTTCGTATTTTTAAGGGGCCGTACAAAGTCAATTGCGCGCTACTTTTAACAACTTCATTCACACTGTTATGCTTCATCAATCAATTTAGGTACGTAATAAAATTAATATCATCATCATCATCAGCCACTCGACGCCCACTGCAGGACACAGGCCTCCTTGGTTTTGCCATAATCGCCACGCTTGGCAGATGGGGCCTTGTTTATAAAACACGCTTCCTCTAAAACCAATCTAAAACTCTGTTTATTTAATCCGTTTCACAGACAATTTTAATCGGCGTTTTTAAAGTGTTTTAAGGAATCGAGTTTTTATAAATAAGACCGTTGTAGTGTAGAGACTAGTGCACGTGAACGTGACGTGCGTGAAAGTATTTAAGGTTTATATTGACTGGGTTCCGCAAAAAGGACACCGACGTCGCAGCAGACCAAGGCGAAGATGGCGGGACGACCTTAATGCGCTCTTGTCGGAATGGTGCTGGGGACAGGAAGAGATGGGAAGCAGGAGGGGGGGCCTTTGCCTCGCAGTGGGCCTATGCCCAGCAGTGGGACACAAAAAAAGTTATGTGAAAGAAGTTTATATCCTCCTTAGTCCTGGCCTTGAAAATAACAATAAGGTCAGGTCTGAGGAGGTTATTAGTGTTTCATTGCGCCCGCACTTAGCTATCTTTCTTTTAGAGGAGGCCTGTACGCTGCAGTGGAACGTATACAGGCTGCTTATGTTATGTTGTCGCAAAAATGGATTTAATGAGAGGTTTTCTTTTTGACTACTAAGAAAAAAAAGTAGTTCGAACAACTCTGTACCTAGATGGCGCTGAACTGACTACGTTACTAGCTGCGCTTTCCGTTTGCGACCGTGAGCGTTACCCACGTGTTCGCGTCTATGATTGCCGTTCCGAAATGGACGTCAATGGATATTGCGATAACGTGAATGGATAATTTCGGAACGTTGTTATTTTTGATGTGACAATGACATATGTAAGTATCGTTTTATGATCTAAAAATGACACCCAAGTGAAATAATCAAAAAATAATGTGAAGTTCCGTTCCTTGCAGTAACTTACCAAGTTTAGCGCCATATATGCAGCGACTAGGGAATAATAAAAAAATAAATAAATGGAAAATCCCTCATTGTATTGAATTGAAAAGTTTTTTTTGCACTATAAACCCATTTGCACAAAGGCGATCCTAATACTAATAAGTATTTACTTCCAGCTACCCTCTTGGGTTGTGTGGATAGTTCCAGGAAAGAGATTACATAGACCAAATTACATAGACAAGCATTACGCCGAATGGCGACCTCGTGGCGCAGCGGTAATGCATCTGCATACCATGCGAGAGATCCCGGGTTCGAATCTCGTCTGGGGACAAAAAAAACCCCAGGTCTTGGATGTTTACATGTTTGTGATGTCGTTGTTTCTGGTTCCCACGACACAGGGTATCCTAGTGTGGGGCCAGAAGCAATGTATGTGCCTGTATGTAAATGTTTATGTTTTATGTTTATTTAAGAGCATCGCTACACGATCGAATTCGAGATACCTATACTCGTAGCCTCGCGATGTTTCCTTTCATAGTTATGAAAATGGATCCTGAAGGCGTCGAGTCGCTGGTTTCCGTTGTCGACTTGAATTTCAAATCGCGGTCTCCCGCTGCGGCCCCGTTATATCTAACCTAGCAAAGTAGATCAGTGTTTCTGAATGCGTAAACATAGGAATACATAAGCCATCTAACCGAAGATTTCATCAGAATCGGCATTGTTTTTCTAGTCCGCGCGAATGAGATAAACGAGCGAGCGAAACAGGTTTATCAATATCGTGGCGACTGGCAAAACCTGGTCTCTGCCAACCCCTCCCGGACACAGGCGTAAGTTTATGTACATAAATCACTTACAGCCCCGAGTACCCAAGTGATGTACAAATTACTTCGGCCAGATGTCGGTGCCTGAACGTAATACAGAGAAGTTTGTAAAGAGGTTCGAAATTTCGCCGATGCCTACACTTGCCCATTAGCTTAGTGAGCAGAGCGCGCTGGCACGGTTGGCATGGGTGGAATTTTTAGCCTCTAAATAGGTTTTTATAAATCCTATAATTTTAAATAATTAACCCACAGATTAACAAGTAGGAAGACTCGGCTATGCCATGAAAGTACGTAGAATAGTCATAAAACTTTGTAGTTTTATGAAACGCGGCCCTGCTTCTGTATTACACGCAAATTAAGATTTGAAGAACGTTGGTCGACCTTACCTCGCACCAAATTCGTTTCCGTTTCCAATCAAATTTCATACTAATTGCTATCATAAACGTCAGGATTCTGGCAGGATTTGATATAAATTTGGACTTGGCCCCACGGGCCTAATTATGCGTACCACAACCTGAGCGATTCCAATCGTCTAACTGTCATACTAATTTGACAGTTATCGGTAGGGCGATTGGAATCGCTCAGGATTTGGTTCGCGTAATAAGTGATTTATGTTAAAAGATTTATCGTTAAAGATACCAAAAAAAATCTTACCGGAAGAACATTGTCACAAACTCTAGCAGCCAATTGGTGAAGTTGGAGCTCCGATATTGGTAGGGTCTCCGAATACTCGGCTCCCCTTGTCTCTACTCCAATGAGTATTAGAAGAAAAGTTATCAGAATTACTTCCATTCTGTTTCCTGCTGAATGGAGGGCATTTAGTCAGGTTCAAAATGTCGTAGTGATAGTACTTGTAAGATGACAGCTTCCTACTACTAGGTAGGTAAGTAGATAGGGTTTGTACTCGATATTGAGTTGTAATCTGAAACAACGATAAGTTATTGTTTTTATAATTAAACTTATACATGCAACATTTTATAGGCGATATGTATCGGCTTATCAATTGACGAAATAAGTAGCAGTTATGTAACTACTACCTTTTGCCCGTGACTTTGTCCGCAAGAACGGTAGGCTTAGTGAGAAAATGTGGTTTTATTTAATATGTCTGGCTCATTAAAAAGAGTAACAGTCTTATTTATATAAGCAGTTTAAGTGCTACTTTGAATAAAAAAAAAAAAATTTGTACGCGATATTATTCTGCTTGGAATTGCTAAGATCTAAAAACCCGCAAATTGTGGTGGCTCTACAACGTGTAATTAACATCTTTGATATAAGAAGTATAAGAATAAACTTTATTTGACAACATTACAAAGAATTACACACAGTAGGTACATAATCGAGTTAATACACCTTCCAAAGAATTACACACAGTTGGTACACAATTGAATTAGTAAACCACAGAACACATTTTTTGCAAAATACCTGTAAGTACCTGAAACTTGGGCCTTCAAAAATGGGCCAGACAGAGCGTGACGCCAAAGCAGGGCTTTGGCGCCGGTTTTTAGGCCGAATCATGAAAGCAAAAGATGACAAAAATGACATTTAAAAGATAAAGATAAATAAGAATTTATTGCCTCAAAAAAAAAACTACTTCCACGCTTAATGCGTTATAGAGCGGTGGTAGCCTAGTGAAGAGCGGTGGTAGCCTAGTGGGTAGAACATTGGACTCGCAAGCGAGAGACCCAGGTTCGATTCCCAGTGCGGGCATGTACCTATGACTTTGTTTTCTAAGTTATGTACATTTGTGAAGTTATGGTAGTAATACCACTCACTAACGGTGAAGGAAAACATCGTGAGGCAACCTGAGTGTCAGAGCCATTCACAAACCTCAGCGATTGAAATCGCCAATCCGCGGTGGGCACGCGTGGTGATTAAGCCCATACTTTCTCCCTGAGAGAAGGCATGTGCCCTACAGTGGGACGTACATAGGCTGCTTATGTAATGCGTTATAAGGTTTATATTATAGTTTGTATTTTTAATACATAGGTACCTATTACCCGAAAGTCAATATCATGTTTCAATAAAATGTTGTATTTATACACCGAAGAGAGACATAAGCTACTTTTGTTTGAATCCCGCGAACGAAATCCCGAGTACAGCTAAGTAGTGAAAATGAAAATGAAAATAGCCTTTATTTGCCAATAGTCTTAAATAACTAAGTAGTATGAAAAAATAATTTAAAACTACGACACAACAAAGAGTTTGTAAATAGGAAAATACCGAAATAACAAACATATTCCATGCAATAGATCGGTAAAACGTAAACAGTTGCCCATCCTGATACTTATCAGCGACTGACCGATAGCCTGACAGAATATTATTTTCGTGAAAAATTGGGAAATTGCACACCTGGTGCTTTCGCATAACATGTTTATTTTGGGATGCGACTATCACTTGATCAAATGTTTTGACGGGAAAGCATCACAAGAAATAAATAAATTTTTTGTTGCGTATATTTTTTGCTATCGTACTTAAATGTTTTTTTTTATTGGGTAGTCATTCCCAAATAAATCAAATCGCATTCTTTACGCTGTGTAGTTCAAAAGAAGGTTTATTTTTCGTGATGCACTTGGCTAGTGTTCTAACTTAGAAGACAAAAAAATGCAACAATAATAAAGATAAACCAACCAACTTATAACCGCAGAAACGAAACCGTCGTCGAACCACGTGTCGCGCGCCAAAAGCCGCGAACTTCGCAAAAACCGTCCGGAAAATTTCGCCGGAAATGCGCTCGGAAAAGCTCCGCGCGCTGCACGACTACCGCCCGCGCGCGCCGCCCCTTCGATTTTAACTGTGGCGCCAGTAGCGCCCCTTTGAGCCTAAGCTTACACGCGAACCCGCCCCGCAATCCATAACCAACCTTACCCCACCAAAGTTAAGACTCAAACTCAATCGAGCGGCCGAGCGGCGGCCGCGGTGATGTATGTAGTCGGCTAGTTAAGTGATCTTGTGTCATTCGTCTCACCTACCGCTGAGATCATCGAAATGAGATTACAACCGCGGGGCCGTTGACCGCTCTCTTAATGATACGACAAGGACGTAAGATCGCGCTTAATTAAGAATTCCGAGGTGTGTAGATAAAATGGAACCACACCTGTAATGTTCTAACTTGTTTCGGTGTCTAATTTTGTACAGTCGATAGCACATAAACCTTTATGCTAGTGCACTGTATTAGGTCAGGGAGCATCCACGTGAACCGTTTAGGGGGGGGTGGGGGGTCAAGCCGATTCTCACGCAATCTCACGTGAGGGAGAGGGGGGGCCAAGCAAGTATTAGGTGATTTTTTTTTGCAATTAACAGTGTAAATTTGCGAGAAAACTGGGCTGATATTGAGCAAAACTTGCTTCTCTATTAAAATATGGTCCAACGTGTACCAGCTGCACCAGCGCGCGGAGTGCGACCCTCACGGTCACACGTCGAGCTACTGAACTTCCGTGTGTAAACGACAACGGATCAGGGGCCTAATTACGCGCACCAAATCCTGAGCGATTCCAATCGCTTAACTGTCAAATTCCATACTAATTTGACAGTTAGACGATTGGAATCGCTCAGGATTCGGTGCGCGTAATATAGGGGCTGAGTGGCTAAATCAGAGCGAGGTGGAAGGAGCAGCTGATTTTATTGAAAATCACATGGACATTTCGGTTCCAGTAGTCCGTACTCTTGAGACCGTACTCATCCCCGTGGACTGAATTAGAATGAATATTCTTTTACAAATTTCAGTAGTTCCCATTTAAGTATTTTATTGTTCAATTTTTTCACTGTGATTTTAGGCTACGACCTTAGTAATCTTAAATACTTAACTAGTTAAAATAAAAATAATTTCACAAATTTTTCGTAAGAATTGCACATCAAAAGCATTAAATTCAAGTAAGTGAATCTGGAATTAAATGAATAATTACACAATTTTTTTTTAATATATCCAACGCAATGAAGCATAAATTAACGTATTTACACTGAAAATACGCATTTTAGACTAGGTATCTCACGTAAGATTACAACGGACGCCCCTTTACTTTAATGGGCGACTCTGCAATTGAAATTTAAAGGTATATATTAAATATTATAATATTAAATATATTCTTTTTGTTGCACTAACCCGTGCTGAGGACAATTTTTTAAAAACCTATTTAGAGGCTAAAAATTCGACCCATGCCAAAAAAAGTAAAGGTTGTTTTATTGTCGACTGTACTACTACGTGGATAAAAATATATTCTGAACTAGATACCTTGGAACGTGTCTAGGTACCTACTTCAGAACAAAATCTTCTTTCAACAAACGTTTATTGAACATTACGTAATTAATTTGTATCCACATAGAAATTGACTTATTTATAAAAAAAAAAAAAATCCGCCCAAGTGCGTGTCGGGCCACGCGCAGTGTAGGGTTCCGTAGAAAGAGGGGGTTTTATCTGCTTTACAGAACTAACAACTTCATCAAAGTCATTTTCAATGGATTTTGTACGAAGTTTTCTTTTTATAAGTTGGTCGTCTATTACTGTAAAGCCTACTTAGCCGTGATAGGTTTTCCTTTTAAGTTAATTCGCAAAAAATCATGTTTGTTGTATGGGAGCCCCCTTTAATATTTATTTATTTTAATTTAATTATTTATTTTTGAAATGAATATAGAACTAAATATTCTGTGAATATTTCAAGCGTCTACCTGTTGCTGTCATTAATATCGAGCAAGAAACTGCAAAAAAATTATGTTTGTTGTATGCGAGCACTCCTCAAATATTAATTTTATTCTGTGTTTAGTATTTGTTGCTATAACACAGAATAAAATTAATATTTAAGGGCTACAGAAATACATAATCTGTGAAAATTTCAACTGCCTAGCTATCACGGTTCATGAGATACAGCCTGGTGACAGACAGACAGACGGACAGACAGACAGACAGACGGACAGCGAAGTCTTAGTAATAGGGTCCCGTTTGGCACCCTTCGGGTACGGAACTCTAAAAACACTCACTTAAATTAAAGTTATAGTCGGATACCTCTATTCTAAAGTGCATACTCCATGTTGATCATGCTTTTCAGTGCATTCTTGCACGAATGCAACATGAGTCACATTTTTAATTCAAAATTAATCAATCTAATTTATGAAATGCTCAAAATGAGTCCCATTCTGTTGCATACAGTTTGAATGCAGATAAATTGTTTTTTAAATTAAAATAATGTCTTCTTTCAGTAATATGTTCCATGTACAATATTCAAGGTACTTTCTCTCCATGTGGCATAGCCATGGGACGCCCTGTATACGTCCTACTGCAGGGCACAGGCCTTCTCTTCGGGAGAGAACATGGGCTTAATCACCACGCGTGCCCACTGCGGATTGGCGATTTCAAGCGCTGAGGTATGTGAATACCTCAGACACTCAGGTTTCCTAACGATGTTTTCCTTCACAGTTAGCGAGTGGTATTGCTACTATAACTTCACAAATGTACATAACATAAGAAACGAAGTAATAGAGGTACATGCCCGCATTGGGAATCGAACCTGAGTCTCTCGCTTCTGAGTCCATTGTTCTACCCACTGCACTACCACCGCTACCACCGGCAGTGACTCCGAGTGGTCCATTCGCCCATCTAGTGTGTGTGAAGGTGCCACTAGTCGCTGCATAAATCATCTCATTACATAGTACAAACGCCACATAAAGTCACCGATCATCAGTTTCATCTTTGATAAGGTGTGGCTATTACTACAATATTGGATCGCGTCGCCGGTAAAGACTCTGTCCAAGTATGAAAATTCTTAAAAATCACCTGATCTAATGCATATTTGGTTATCTTAAGTTCGCAACGACTTGATGATGATGATAATGATTAAGGGGTCATTTGTACATATGTACGGCGTGTACCTACAAATGGCCAAATGGTATGGTAGTGGGAATCGAACCACCTCCGGCATTGCAATCGAACGTGGTAAACAGATTTTTGTCGGAAAGGTCCGCCCAGGTCATCATCATTTTAATCTCAAGTTTTTCCAATATTGCATCATATTATGTATTATATTATATATCATATTGTATAATTATAAAGCCTATTTGGGTTCAAAGATATTTATTTCTCATAAAGAACTTACAGTTCGCTTAATTAATGAGAAAATAAAACTTAAAATTAGATTATATTTATATGGCATGCATTAAGGTAAGATTAAGCTTAATTATAATTTGAGACATGTAGTTTAAGTTTATTTTTAAAAGCATTCATATTTTCTATGTCCTTTATTTCGGCCGGTAAATTATTATAAAGTTGGACTCCTTCATACATCACATTTCTTTTACCATATTCAGTTCGGGGTGTTCTTAGTTTAAGTTTGTTTTTGCGTTTGCTTCTCAAGTTATATTGAGGTGATTTGACTCGACTTAGGTTTATATTAGTATGTATATCGTTCTTCAATATTTTTTTTATTAGTATGCAAGTATTTAAAAACACTGTCTTATCTTTTATCTTCATACTAAAGTATTTCCGTTGCATCGACCTGAAATTCTGGGGTCGGCGGACTAAAGCAGTTAAGGGGGTCCAGGGAGTAACGCTAGCGCCATCGAGAAAAGATAATCATATCTTTTTTTACAGATAAAATTTGCAAAAAGTGTCTGTACAATCTCTTAAACATGTTAATAGTGATTTTTAGGGCCTTGGATCACGAACCGGGGACTAGATAGCATTTATGCCTAAAACGGCCGTTTCTGGCGTTAATACTATCTAGTCCTGGGTTTTTTGCCTTAGGTTCAGGGCCATGGGCCCTAAAAATCACTATTAACATGTTTGAGAGATTGTAGTGCAGTTGGTAGAATAATGGACACGGAAGCGAGAGACTCAGGTTCGATTCCCAGTGCGGGCATGTACCTATGACTTTGTTTCTTATGTTATGTACATTTGTGAAGTTATAGTAGTAATACCATTCGCTAACTGTGAAGGAAAACATCGTTAGGTAACCTGAGTGTCTGAGCTATTCACATACCTCAGCGCTTGAAATCGCCAATCCGCAGTGGGCACGCGTGGTGATTAAGCCCCCGTTCTCTCCCTAAGAGAAGGCCTGTGCCCTGCAGTGGGACTTGTTAATAGTGATTTTTAGGGCCCATGGCCCTGAACCTAAGGCAAAAAACCCAGGACTAGATAGTATTAATGCCAGAAACGGCCGTTTTTGGCATAAACGCTATCTAGTCCCCGGTTCGTGATCCAAGGTTCTTTGTCGTGGGTCCTAAAAATCACTATTAAACACGTTTGAGAGATTGTACTGACACTTTTTGCAATTAAGATCTGTAAAAAAAAGATATAATTTTCTTTCCTTGGTGGCGCTAGTGTTATCCCCTGGACCCCCTTAAGTTAAATTGTCATAAAATAATTGTTCTGTGTCACATAATTAATTTAAATAGCAATTTACTTAATTTTGGTAAATAAACATGTCAACCAGGTAACATACTCCGTTGATGTAAAGAAGATAATACAAATGTTATAACTAGATTTTATCATAGGGTTTATCATTTTCGCCGACCCCAGAATTATTCTACGCATCCAGTACAAGTCAGTTGAAAGAGTTTTCTACTTAGAGGAAGCAAATAGAAGCAATAGGGCAGCAATTATTCATCATAATTTCAACAATAAAGCGCCGTTTATACGCCTATTGACGGGTCATTCTGACGCTTACAAGATATCTCGCGTAATCATCAATGACCTTTTATTTGGCTCCACAAATTTCATGATAAGTACTCATTGACAGTGCACATCGTATGAAACGCGTGCCTATTGACCTTCCAGTAATCTTGAGCGTCAGTGGGCTCAGCCTACACTATAAGTCCAGTCCAATCCTATTTTCAGTTTTAATAAATAAACCATAATGTAGTGATTAATAATGTGTGTGTGGGACCGACGGGCCACTCCTGGGATTCGCTATTTTACAAAAAATCAAAATCAAATCATTTATTTACAAAAAAAGCTTAACTAGACTTAACTTCATGTGGGTAGGCAGTTTTTTGATTGATTGCCACTAAATACAAGTAGTTGCTTACTGGTGTTGTTCGCACTAGGCGGACCTGTTTCGCGAGCACAATTACACAAAATGATTGCCATGAAATGTTAATCGCTCTCGGGCGGTGGATAGGTGGTAATTTAAAATATTATTAGCAAGTAATTAATCAGTTGGCTGTAACAATTAAAATTAATTAACACTGTGTATGGGAATAATTATATATGTGACCCCCAAGTTAGGAAATTCCTGTATCTTGGCGATCAATGGTTTACAGTTACATCATAGCAACAAGTCATTTCCATAAACTTGTCATTTATTTTGTTTCAGTCGAACATTGAATTGGTGTAGACTTTATGGAATACGCTTATCTTGTCTTGGTTTAAGAACTCGATTTTAGGTAACTTGGAACGACATTGTTCCTCGAGATCCTTTTAAAAGAGTCATTTTTTTCTCTGTGATAGAATTCAACGCAGTCACTAACAGAAGATCAGCAGAAGAGTATTGTTTTAGGAGGGTTACAGTAGTTAAGTCCACAGCAAACTAACCTTTACTTTCTTGCTGGAAAATTTCCTGATGCGTACTGCCCCTATATTACGCGCACCAAATCCTGAGCGATTCCAATCGTCTAACTGTCAAATTTGTATGGAACTTGACAGTTAGACAATTGGAATCGCTCAGGATTTGGTGCACGTAATTAGGCCCCTGAGCAGAGTGCACAGATGTAATAATAATAATTTCTACATAACACAATCGCGTGTAATTACAATTAAGTAACAAATGGCGTCAGTCTGGCTGTATTTCTATTTTTGTGATGTCCTTGCCTGGTTACCATACCGGCCGTAGGGTATCCTAGTTTAAGACCAGGAAAAGTGATTGTTTTATGTGTGTGTCTCTGGTCTTGTGTAGCTGGTCCCAAGCTAGGATACCCTGTGCTATGCTAACCAGGCCAGGACATAACAACCATGGAAGTACACCCCGACTGAAGCCATTTGTACAAATCATGTATGCAGCGCTGACCTCTGCTCAGTTATGGCTAGATTATAGAGGGTGTTAAAATACTGACGCACGAGCCAAAAGCTACGCATAATGCACACCAAAACCAAATACTTTATTCATAAAATGTTGCTGCGAAATCAATATTTTCTTATTTTATTATTTAATTATCAAAAATATTTGCAGATGCGTGACTTGTGGCACAAAGCGAGTGGAGCGTACGTATCTTATTATATCGAAGTATTTCAGTATTCGAACTGAAACTTTCGTAAGCACTACACAATTATCAACTTAATTCCGGATTCACTTACTTGCTTTTTTGTCGGAAGAGCCCGACCAGGTTTCGCTCTGATTCGCAGAGCTTAATCAAGCCCGCAGAGAGAGAGACGAGTATTTTGTTTGTGTACATTCGTGTTTACTTTGTGTTTCTTTTGACAATTTAAATAAATGTCTTCTTTCTTTCTTTCTTTCAACCGACGACGCGAGCTCCGTCTCTACTCACCATGATTAACCTCTGCGAATCTGAGCGAATCCTGGTCGGACGATTCAGACAAAAAATCAAGTATTTCAGTATTTTTTGTACATATCTAATAAAATGCCATTTGTATCATATATAAATAATTTGTAATTCTTTCTTCTGGTTGTGCAATGAAGTGTTCTATCTATCTATCTATACATACGTTACGCACTACAGCTTGTTTGATAACCCGATGTAATGGATTTTGCTAAGTCGAGAAAAATTCTGCAGTGCTAAGTAGGCTAGTATTTTCGAACTAAAACTTTCGTAAGCACTACTATTGATGATCGTTTGCAATTTTGATATAGTAACGGTAGAGACAGATAGAACAATTTATTTCACAACTTATTTTTAGTGTAGCCCATAATTATGTACGTCCCATTGAAGGGCACAGGCCTGCTCTCAGAGAGAGAGAGAGAGTATGGGCTTAATTACCACGCGTGCTCACCGCAGATTGGCAATTTCAAGCGCTGAGGTATGTGAACACCTTCTGGCACTCAGGTTTCCTCACGATGTTTTCTCTGGCGGTTTTACATCAAGAACTCATTCCAACTGGTATTTGAGGAATGTAGATAAAGAATGCAACATAATTTAGTTTACCACACCTATCTAAGTTCAACCGGAGGTGTTTCTAAGAATAGCGCACGATAAAGTGGTGTGCCATTAACTGGGGTTCGTGTCTAGTGTACGTCTGACTAACACAATACCGATTGCGTAAGTGACGTTAGGTATCTTTCTTTGAAAATATTGTTATAATGCCCGACAAACCATCTGAACAAAGCGTCGCTTAGCAAACAACACCGTATAAGTTGATAATCCCTACTTTGCAGGAGAGACAAAAAACTTTATAATTTCGTAAACAGTTTCTGCGATGTTCCATAGAAAAAATATTTGTGCGGTGTGTTACAAAAGGGTGAATGCTTGAATCTTATATCTTCTTCTTTTGGTGCCATCTCCTATCGAAGGTCGGCTGTCCTCGTGGCTACTTCGTCCCGTGATGTTGCGGCTCAAAAGCGTTCTACATTTCTCGTGTTGAACTACTCAGCAAGATTTTGGAGCCACGACGTTTTTCTGCGGCCAGAGCATGTGGCATGACCCGTAATACCGTTCTCTGGAAATCTTCACGAACCACTCAGGATTTGGTGCGCGTAATTAAGCCGCAGAATAAGAATTAAATAGGATTAGGTAATTAGTAGAATATATAGAAGTACAGTCGACAGCAGGTCAACCTTTACATTTTTGTCCTTCTTACCCATGGTTCATCTCTTGCGACATGGGTGAACAGTGGGTTTTTTTTACAACGGTCCACCACAGACTTTGAAGAGTTTCGATATCAAGGTAAGGTGGACCGTAGGTAAGAAGGGCATTTTTGTTGCAATGTCGCCCGTAGAGCAACTGAGTACAGTGCGTGCGTGTAAAGGTTGTCAATGTGGTGCCGACTGTACGAAAAGATAGATTTTATTTGACCAAATAGTGGATGTATTAGCAAAGGGGAAGATACAAAGTACCCAAAACCGGCTTGCGTGCATGCAACGATAAATGAATGTTGAGAAAGCGAAAGTGATCTGTCAGGATCGTGGCAAGTGGCAGTCCCTGTTCTCTGCCAATGTGTTGGTAAATATAAAGGCGTGATGTATGTATGTAATTTGATAGTAAATTTGAAGTAGTTGTCGATTAGAATTTACTCTTTTGATTGGAATCACAAAAAACATAAAATCATACATGGCGTACAGGGCTGGTGGATTCAATTTCCACGCACGGCACGCCATTGGGTTGCGGCATAGCTTCGTAGGCCCTTGATTCGTAGTCCTTTGGTGATTTGCAGCCCGTGGGCCCTATGTTTAACATGATATTGATCACCTATTTAACATCTGTTTCTCATTGCAGCTATTACTACTCAACTCTTAATCCACTGAACTCTCTGTCTCTACCCAGGTTTAAGCCCACATTACAGTGGGGTCAGCTTTCCTTATTTTCTCTCTCCACCTCGCCCTATTCACGACCTCATTTATCGAGGCTCCGAATACTGTGACATCTGTCTTTACTACATCCATCCACCTAGATTTCTGTCTTCCTCTGGATCGAATTGGCTTGACCATTCTCGTCGGTGTGGCGTCAGTCCAAGATGGGGAATTAGCTAACAGATGCTTAACTTAAAGCGACAAAAAAGTGGAGGGAGCCTGGGGACGCCGGACGGTACTATGCCGACATCCAATCTTCAATTGGATATCAGGCTTCCAAGTTTCGGCCATCATAATATAATGTTGGTAAGGCCATGGGCTAGCGAAGGGATATGCCTTGAATTATCACTATTTTCGTAAGATTAGTAACATGAGACATGAACCATCGTAGTAATTAATAACTTAAATCCGGATTCACTTACTTGCGTTTTTGTCGGAAGAGTCAGAGGATTCGCTTTGATTCGCACTCTCCCGACAAAAGGCAAGTAAGTGAATCCGGAATTTGGTGAGTTAATAAAGCAAGTAAGTGAATCCGGAATTAAGTTAATAAAGCAAATAATTGAATCCGGAATTAAGTTAATAAAGCTTACGAAAGTTTTGGTTCGAACATCGAAGTTACGTACCAATTTAGGGGTATTGACTATACCTACTGGCGTGTATTACGCATTATATCAAATATTACAATATATTAATGGCCCCGGTTAAATTAAGGCACCGTAGATTGTGGCGCCACGCACGTCACCGTCACAGCTTACGCTTGGAGCGATTCGTGCCGCGTCACTAGAATTACTTTTCGACAAGTTAGGAAAGTATTTTTTCACAACAATCGCACCAATTGTAAATGTAGTGCGTTAGAGGTAATGAAGCAACATAAGTACCTGGGGTTGATAATTGGGTATTTGACAAAATATCAAATGAGTTACTTTTAAAACGGAATTTTGTATGAAAATACTGGTTTATGACGTCACATTTCAGAGCACTCTTTTTGAGTTTAATCTATTTCAAAATTGTAATAACTAGTAATTAACTAAAATAGGTACATATTTTCCGAGATATTTTGCAATTTTTGTTTCGATCGAGCATATGAAATAATTTATTGTTGATCGTGTCAGATACCGAATTGACGAACGGATTAACTGGGACCACATATACTTACAACATGTCTGCCAAAAGCCGAGAGCCCTAATATGTACACTATCAATTTTAAAATATAAATTTCCCTACGATGAATTAATTTATTTGAAAGAATTGCATGCAAAGAGAACAACAAAGGTTTGCTCAACTATTGTAAGATTTTAAACGTATTTGACAAAGTGAAACTAGCCATATTAAATGAAGAAAATTGTAACAAAATACATATGATTAAAAGAGAAACACTTAATAAATCACGTAATCTTAGTTACTTTACTTTATCAAAAACTAATAATGCATACGGAACCCGCACATGAGTGTATGCCTTACCAAAAACGTTTTAGTAAACAAATCGCCAGCGATTTTACAAAAAACTATTTATGAGCTCTGATAAATTGAAACTTAAGAACCTTACTAATATTATAAACGCGAAAGTGTGTATGTACATCCGGATGAAGTTTTGCACAGAGATAGATTATAGTCTGGATTAGCACATAGGCTACTTTTATCCCGGAAAAATAAACATTAAAACTACCACGCGAACGAAGTCGCGGGCAACAGCTAGTAAAGAATAATTTTATTGATAACTATAAATACGCCCAAGGTCTTAACTACTACGTACCATACTATGTTTTTCTAAACTTCATTTGTATTCTTAATATTACTTGCTTAGTAATATTATTAGTAAAAAAATAATTTAAAAAAATAATCTAAAAATTCAACAAACACGGGAGGATGGGTTACAGTCGGCTGTGCGATCGACATCTGATCAGCCTCTGCATTACGCGCAGCAGAACCTGAACGAATCCAATCGCCTAACTGTTAAATTCCATACCTACTAATTGCTATCGCAAACGTCAGGATTTCGACAGGATTTGGTGCGCATACCTAATTAGTCCTTTGCCCCTACATTTATGCTGGACATTTAAATGGACGCCTGTAGAGGCTGATGTGCTGAAGACCGGATTGGTGGGTAATCGCTACGTCATCATCATCATCATAACCATCAGCCATTTGACGCCCACTGTAGGACATAGGCCTCCTTCGTGGTCCAAAAATATGTTTTTTAGCTATCAATGTTAATTACCTATGCCTATCCAGGGATAAGAGATGTGCATTTTTGCGAGATCAAATAGGTACATTAATTAAATCATCTTAATGGTTGTTTTTACTTTTGAATACGCATAATTTAGAGTCGCACTCAGGTACTTACTTGGGCTCTTATTGGAAAAAATGTGGGCGTCACTGCGTCAGTGATGTTAGTCAACAGTGATCGGAATAGGTAGAGTATGAATACTTACCGTTGGCGAGGACACATTAACATCTAATTGTAGAAACCGGCTAAGTGCGAGTCGGACTCGCCCACCAAGGGTTCCGTACTCGTGCTTGGCCGTTGTTTACTATTTTTTGTCAGAATATAATACGTCCCACAATCACGCCAACTTTGAGGCCTGTACGTATTACCGTTTTAAGTTTGAACATAAACAAAAAAGCAAAAAAACACATTTTTTGTATGGAGACCCCCCTTATTTACTGCCAAGTTGGACTAGCCATTAAGGCGCTTAGCTACCAAGTCAGAGGTCATGGGTTCGATTCCCAGTAGGGGCCACCGTACATTTGAACAAATGGCCTCAGTCTGGGTGTACTTTCATGTTAATAACGTCCTTGCCTGATTAACATAGCACAGGGTATCCTAGTTTGGGACCAGGTGAAGTGATTGTATTGTGTGGAAGTTATTATTTATTTATTTTTTATAATTTTTAAAGTTTTATTATTTTTTAGGTAATCCACCGTAATAACACATATTCTGTGAAAATTTCAACTGGGTACCTGTTATGGTTCCAATGATAGAGTCCTTTAAAGGTCGGACGGACGGACAAACAGACAGGCAGACAGCGGAGGCAGAGTAATAGGGTCCCGTTTGGCACCCTCCAGGCACGGGACCCTCAAAAACACCAAAAGTTCGCTCGTATCTGCCGTAAAATCAAGGCGTTCTTACGTGAAATGCATGTCTGGTTAGCGCACAGTGAGTAACTTATTTAACTAATACCAATAAATAAGTAGTTTAACAGCTTTATTCTTTTTTATTATTCTTAACAATTCTCTACCTATTCCGAACACTGTTGATCAATATTACGTAAGTACCGCGTGTTCAGGCGCGGACACAGGATTTTATTTAGGGGTCGGTTGGAGGCAATTTTTGGTATAATGTTTGCGCAAAATCTTATGAGCAGCTAATAAAGTGTCGCCAATCGATTGAAAACTATTCAATCGATTGGTGACACTTTATTTTGACAATAAAAAGGAATCGCAATATACACAATTATAGAAGTTAAATAAACTTAACATACAAAGAAAAGTTTCGAGCCGAAAAAGAGCTGAAAAAGCTATTGCCTAACTTACGATCATAACATTTTGTTTTAACCAGTTTCAAAATATGAAATTCATTGCCCCTCTCTGTATCCTGGCTGTCTATAAGCAAAATAAGCAATTGCTTATGGCATCACGTTTCCATGAAGAAGTATTTATTTAGATTTTTCCCACGTTCAAGTTTGGTCCCTTCATTGGGAACAATTATTTTAAAATAATACTGGTTTACTAGTGAATAGGGGGTACCTTAGGTCCGCTCCTGGCATGTTTTGGTATAACTTTATCAATACATGAAAAAAAAACAATGAAAAAATATTCATTTAAAGGAATGGTTAGAATGACTTACATTTTTTGTGCTTATATTATTCTTACAGAAAAACATAACAAAAACAAAAATAACAACTAAAATTACAATATGAGTAAGTTTATCACGACCCAAAACTCCAATTGGCAGTGATTTTACGGTACCAAACAGTTACACAAGAATTAGCAATCTTTAAAAACCAAAACAATACACAATACTTACATTCTTTTTGTTGCACTAACCCGTGCTGAGGACAATTTTAAAAACCTATTTAGACGCTAAAAATTCCACCCATGCCGGGACTTGAACCCGCGACCTCTGGCCTGTAAGTAATACAGAGAAAGTTTGTAAAGAGGCTCGAAATTTCACTGATGCCTGCACTTGCCCATGCCCATTAGCTCAGTTGGGAGAGCGCTGGCACGGTTAGCCAGAGGTCGCGGCTTCAAGTCCCGGCATGGGTGGAATTTTTAGCCTCTAAATAGGTTTTTAATACACAATACTCACAAACATAAGCAAACATATAAATAGAAACATACAAATTTCACACGCGGGTTTCATCTATACTAAATTAATTATCTCATTTATTATCTCTGAAAGAATAATCCTAGGCAATAAGTTAATTTATACCAACAGGGCTGCCTCTAAAATGCACAGTTCCGAAGACAGGTCAGATACTGTTACATCTACCTACCCTATTTTCGGGTTCCGTAGTCAACAAGGAAGAGACAGAGGAAGGCACAGAGACGATAGAGTTTTGAATTATGGCATAGATATACATATTAAGTAGGTAGGCCGACAAAATTTGTTAGATGACCTTGAAAGGGACAATTAAAAACGATTGTTATGGTGGTCCGATCGGGTCATTTAGAATTTTAGACGAAAAAATAAAAAACATATTTTTTCTCTTAATTAGGGATGCAATTTGTTTTTCTCGCCTAAACCATGGTATTGTTGGATTGGTCGTTTAAAGTTATTGTGGGTGTAGGAAAACCATTTTTCGGTTCAGGGTTCCGTTTGGGAAATATTAAGTTTTGAAGCGCAAATTTTTGTTTTGGCGTTCTCCCCCCTCTCCTGGATAAACGTTTCATTGTAGAAGCGTGAAAAAATTTAGAACTTTACAGGGAAACAGTTAACAGGTAGTAAGCGACCAACTTATAAAAGGAAAACTTCGTACTAATTCCATAGAAAATCACTTTTAAGAAGTTGTTAGTTCTGTAAAGCAGGTAAAAAGCCCCTTATTCTACGGAACGCTAAACCGCGCGTGGCCCGACACACACTTGGCCGGTTTTTTCCAAGGGCGCTCATTTTAATCATTAAAAATACTTCTGCTCCATAAATTTTTAGGGTTCCGTACCCGAAGGGTGCCAAACGGGACCCTATTACTAAGACTTCACTGTGCGACTGTCTGTCTTGTGTATCTGTCTATCTATCTGTCACCAGGCTGTATCTCATGAACCGTGATAGCTAGGCAGTTGAAATTTTTACAGATTATGTATTTCTGTTGTCGCTATATTAACAAATTGTTTTAAGTTAGTTCAATATGTGTCAAGTTATCTTTGTATATTTTTGATAATTAAACCGTTTTTCAATTTCAATTTCAAATACTAAAAAACAGAATGAAATACATATTTAAGGGAGCCCCCCTAACAAAAAACGTGACTTTTTGCCGTTTTATCTCGATCTTTGTGTCTAATGTTATATAGATAATGGTACGGAACCCTTCGTGCGCGAGTCGGGCTCGCACTTGGCCGGTTTTTTATTTCTCTTATTGATATTTTTGAAATATTAGTGAGTTCTATAATCTAGATCTGAGGCAGGTTGCTGGCAGCGGCTGAATGACGACGGCCCAGGACAGACAGAAGTGGCGTGCCTTTTCGGGGGCCTATCCTGCAGTGCACGTGTACGGGTTGATTAATTGATTGATATAATGCTGCGAAATTCGCGCTTAACGTGCTTTACAAATGTCGCAGCCTTCGGGTAATTGAATCGTGTGATTTTAAAACGACACATGTCCTTTCATTACAACTTTGCAGGAAATAGAAAAAACTGTTTTATTCAAATACTAATATCAACAACAGCAATATTTTAGCATATTATATTGATTTCTGTATGAATAAACTACAATTTTTTTTTTCTAATGTAAATCAATAGGTCGGTGTAAATAATTTAATTTAAAAAAAAATGGGCAAGTGTTATTTTAAAAACACATGTGACTTGTGTTGTTTTAAAATCACACGATTCTTATTCTTCGTTCTATTTAACACTTGGTTTTGAAAATTGTCTATCGGACACAGCAGTTACAGAGCAGAAAAATCACATAATATAATTATAATAATAATAGTTATTTATTTCAAGCGTAGGCATCCATGTACAAATACAAAATACAACAATTATGTATTTTTTTACAGATAACTGAAAAACAAACTAAATAGTAACAAATTATGAGTAGGTATAAAAAATAACCTACGCCGGCAAATGACTTGCGGTTCGCGCTCATCTGCACAGAGATCCAGTGTCTGTATATAGGACTTGTGAGATCGTCATAAACGGCTTGAAGGATTGCATTCTCGGTCTCACATAGCCTAGACCAGAAAGAGGCGATTCGTGACCGTAAGATAGCAAAGAAGTCAGGAACCCTTGCCTCCGCAAACATGCTCGATGCGCTACATAATCTTGGTTTTTTCATGAGCATACGAAAAGCATCATTGTATTGTATTGTACCCTCATGGTAATTAAAAATAAAAATAAATGGAAATTTGAACGAAAAAAAAAATAAACTATAAACTCTAATTGACGTATTTTGAGAAATTAGGTATAATTTATGATCACAATCAATGTGATGATCTTGACAATGGGTGCGGTTATAAAGAATCAGGTTTCCCTGTATGGGTTTGCCGGTACAGGTCAGTACTGATAGGTACGGGTCAGGCGTTTATAATGAAACAGATGAATCTTCTTTTAGTGTCAATCACGTCTTCCAGTTCGTCGGACGACGACGATTTATTTCTTCTCGAAAATTTACAATAAAAATACTTCAACCGGTATGATTAATGCAGGTAATCCGTACCTATACGTACCGACAAGTATAATAATACAAATACCGATCAGGGTGCGGCTTACCTGTTTATTTATAACCGCACTATAAAAATAGTTCAAAGTCCAAAATCTGAGAGTTGAGCAGCTGCGTACGTTTCCAGTTTCCACTGCCGACTACATACAATAGTGCTTCATTTTAGACGCAATTCGATTTCAATCTGCAATTGAGATTACATAAATCGCATATGAATTATTACGATGCTGAACTCCACGCGTGTGCTACAGGAGTTTTAAATGTAAAAAGGGAATCCACTGATAGAATAGATGATGACTAGCTAGGTGAAACATTTATTTGCATTTGCATACACATATATATCGTTTAACAATCAGTTCCCGGCATCTTTTAACCGACTTGTAAATTATAAAAGATCATAGCACAACCAACCTATGTAGGGTATCCCAAAACTATCCATGTAGGATAGCCCAAAAGTTTTAAACAAACTTGCAAGTTACCGCTATTCAAACTTCAAGCTTTCCGGGAAGAGTTACCTATGTCAGGATTATAGCGAGTGACAAACCTTGACATCGGCCCACCCCTGCGGGCTACAGGCGTGAATTTATGTATACCTACATTCTTCAGTACCCAAGTAATGTAAAAAATTACGTAAATTAATCTTAATTTAGGCACTTTTATGTTGTGTTTGAGGTGGTTACTATATTTGAACTTTGTTGCGAAGAGTCAATAGTCTTCATTGCAACAATGACATAGTCACCACATTGTTTTGGTGATACATTGATAAATACTACTCACTCCGGGAGAAGGCCTATGCCCTACGGTAAACTCACAGACATCGAACTGGCTCCGTCCAAAGACCTCGCCGGTGCAAGCCACCATTGGGACCCTATCTCTCGTCTATAATTAGTACTTACACAGGTTGGTCAGTGACGGACCGACTGGCAATGTTTTCACTCGAGTTAATCGACTAGGTGATATCTGATACAGTAGCAGATTGTGAATTGCGGTTCAAGCTTCAGAATAGAGTTAATTAAATTAAATAGGATAACTGCATAATAGCACACTAGATTGCGCAATATTTATGTAAAAACACTAACCCCTAACTAGGCTTAACCCATATATGAAAAATAAATAGTTCAGGGGTCATTCCGTTTTTATATAATACTGAATTTATATGTATTTTATTTTTCTCTTCGTTACTGGTTTTCTTTGGTGAAATAAAATACATTATATTCTTTTTGTTGCACTAACCCGTGCTGAGGACAATTTTTAAAAACCTATTGATACAGTGTCTCTCTGGCACGGTTAGCCAGAGGTCGCCGGTTCAAGTCCCTACATGGGTGAGCCTCTAAATAGGTTTTTAGAAATAAAATAAGTCATGATTTTTCTTCAAACTCTTTTCACTGCAACTAAATTGGTGTATAGGAAACTTAATATCTACGCACTAATGTTTAGGACCGAATGATAGAGAAGTATTTAGCCGTCACGTCATTTGCTTAGTTGGCCAGAAGAACACTGCAGCTGAGGTCGCTGACGAGTGGTGAACATGCAAAAAAATATTTTGCTCTCATTGGAGAGGCCGTGGTAAACGACAAAAATAATCGTGATAAACATTTTTCTCTAATACTTTAAATTAAACGAATGCAATATTTTTCACAGTAAGCTGCTGCGTCGATAGTAATTCTAGTCACGTGCGTGGTACTAAAACGCTCCATAAAAATTGGGCGTAAACTGTAACATCACATGTTGTTTATGACGCGTTATATCCAATTCATGAATATTTTACAAGCATTTAATTAATTTTGTAACCTTCATATAAACAGTTCATCTCATAAGTTTCTTTATTAGAATGACTCGATTTTTCGTATTTTTGAGACCTGTGAAATCGGAGTTTTATGACTTATGTTTTTTTTTTTATTTTTGCTAGTCCTATATCGTTTCAAAACAACATCACTTCAATTTGATTTCAAGGCACGTTTCCCATAAGTAGGTCTGAAAGTCTCGCTCGCCGTCATTGATTCACCGGGAGGCTGAATTCGGCTGGTCAGCTGTAATCGTCCTTCGATTCTCTCGATTAAAACACCTCTGGTCCCAACACTAAGGTTAGTTACTCTGCTTCGGTGACTTTATCACGTAACTTTGCGAATGAAGTTCGGAGTGATCGACCGCGTGACCGCGTGACCGCGCTGCCCGTGGTTTGCGATCCGAGACAAATCGCTTCCTCCCTGAAACTATAGCCTGTAAACCACTCTATCATAATCAACTTGGATCTAAATAAAAATTGTTTATTAGACAAAAGAGAAATATTTGTGTACTGAATATCATTTAGTTTGGCGGAAACGAGATAATGTAAAAATTGCATGTACCTTTTATAGAATAAACAAATATATTATTTTATTATTATTGTTATATTATATTTAACCCTCGACACCTAACGTTCTCACATACCCTATATTACATAACAATTCGTCATAAGTGTTCAAATTTAAATAAAGCTTTTTTGTTTTTGGTAGGTACCTTTACTGCACTCAGGATTCAGGCATATTGTATATTTTTTAATAAAATGATTTGTAGTTATTTATCACATACCATTATTTATTTTTCATTCTATTTAAATTAGCACGCGTTTCTGCAAATCAAAACCGACATTCTTGTTAAAAATTTAATTCAAACAGAAATTTAAAAAAGTAGTCGTTCACGATGACGATGCAATTCATAGATGACGCTTACAGGCGTGGCCATATCTATGAATTGCTTTGTGAATTTATACTGAAAACGGCTCATTATGCGCACGAAATCCTGTCGGAATGCTAAGGTTTACAATAACAATTAGTATGGAATTTAACAGTTAGATGATTGGAATGGTTTATGATTTGGAATGGTTATGATAGGAGCTGAGCTCTGTAGGTACTCCAGGCCTCCGAATGTGCAAAACTGTAGGACCAAAATCAATGAATACCTGCTGAAGAATTATTTACGGCCGACGGATTCTTATTTTTTTTCGAGTGATACATAATTCACTTTGTCGTTTCCGGTAAAGACTTACAAAAAGAGATATTCAGTCTGCAAACTGCGTAGGTAATACCAGGGTCGATAAAACTCATGGTTTTTTTTTAAATAAAAAAAGTCGTATTTAAGTATTTCATTTCAATCGGATTATATTTCCTTAAGTCAGATTTTTTTTATATTCTGATGTTTTTTAAGCTTGAAGTCAGATACTTATTTAAAAAACATACTAAAATAACTTCCGTTAATTAAATTATTAATAAAATGAACAAAAAACATTTTAAATTTAATAGATGGTTCATGTTTTTTAAACAACTTCATATATTTTTTTTATATTTCTCAAAAAAAGATATAAAATTTCCAAAATATAAAAAAAATCTTCTATATTTCAATTTTTTTATTAATACACTGCCATTTTTGTCATATTTAACAAATGTGAACAAAGAAATTAAATTTAACTTAATAAGATAAACATCATTTGGGTTTCAACGCAGTCACAGTCAGTTTTAACTTTTCACAGATGTTGTATTTTTTAAAAACCTATTTAGAGGCTAAATATTCCACCCATGCCGGGACCTAAACCCGCGACCTCTGGCTAACCGTGCCAGCGCTCTCACATTCACACGTTATAAAACAAAATTTTTAATGTTTAATAGTAACAAACTGGGAACACAGTTTGTTGGTACATTGAATACAGTTTGTTGGTACATTGAATACAGTTTGTTGGAACATTGATTATTATTTTTTTAAATCACTTGATTTTAATCGCGATTTAAATCACTCATTTAAATCAAGTGATAAATGAATTCAATCTTTGAACAATTTAAATTAAATAACGCAGGGTATATTTATTTAGAACAAATAAACCACTTCCAATAAGCAGAAGTTTAAAATTCTCAATTTTGTTTTAACTAATTGTGAAGGAAAACGTGAGGAAACCTGAGTGTCTGAGGTGTTCACATACTTCAGCACCTGAAATTGCCAATCCACGCACGGTAGGCACGTGTGGTAATTACTCTAATTACGCCTATTGACCGCGTCAAGATCCAAAATTGTATGAAAAATACGTTTGATAATTTTAAAGTTGTTCTTATTCTAAGTAACTTAATTATCAGTGTTTAGGTTGTGCGTTATTTTAATAATACTTTATAAGTGATCAGCCTATCATCATCATCATTCAGCCACAAGAAGTCCACTGCTGGACATAGGCCTCCTCCATGGATTTCCAAAAAGACCGGTTGGAAGCGGCCTGCATCCAGCGTCTTCCTGCCACTTGGATGAGGTCATCTGTCCATCTTGTGGCTGGTCGTCCTACGCTGCGCTTGCCGATATGTGGTCTCCATTCGAGAACTTTTCGGCCATCAGTTCTGCGTGCTATGTGCCCCGCCCACTGCCACGTGGTCTCTAACTATGGGCCTCATAAGAAAGCTCAAGGTCACGCAACGAGCTATGGAAAGGGCTATGCTCGGAATTTCTCTACGAGATCGAATCAGAAATGATGAGATTCGTAGACGAACGAAAGTCGTCGACATAGCCCAGCGGATTAGTAAGATCAGCCTATAATGGTAGTTAATCTGATGCCTAAGCCTGTTATTTTACGAATATTTAATAGCAATTAAATTATTGACTTTAGTTATCGTTATCGAGGAAACCTGAGTGTCACTGTCTCACTGCTTGACATCGTCAATCCACGCGCATACTCTTTCTTTGAGAGAAGACCTGTTTTCTATCACGTAACTATCCAATTAATGGATTAACCATTTTGACGGTTTCAAAGTGTCAAAATATTGTTTAAATAGCTATTGTGTATTTCACAGCTCGGAGAGGTTTGAATCGGACAACTCCATACAACGAAGATCTTACTTAGTAGCGGCCCTGCTCCTAAATTACGCGCTTAGAGAACGATCCCAATCGTCCGTCAAATTCCATTCTAGGTAATTCATCATCATCATCAGCCCCTCGACGCCCACTGGTTTTCACAACCATGAGGGGTTTTGCCATAATCGCCACGCTTGGCAGGCGGGTTGGCGATCGCAGTATGCGGTTGGAATGTCAGGACGACGCTGCTGCCCGTCTCCTGGTAACTTATTTCCTTAGTCGCCTTCTACGACATCCACGGGAGGAAATGGAGTGACGCTATTCTTAATCCGGCGCCATACGGCGATACTAGGTAATTGCTATAGCAAAATTCAGGATTCCGACAGGATTTGGTGTGCGTAATTAAGTCTCTGTGCACTGCAGTGGGACGTACCTACCAGATATAGGCTGCATTATTACTATTAAGGTTTTTAAAGTCGTAAGTGAATCGGGGTAAAATTTGCTCAACCTGCACAAATTCCTAGACATCATGGGGGCAAATTGGTAGGTATACAAATACCCTAGACTGCCTGCAGGTGTGTTTCTACTTATTTTAGTGTAAGATTCCATTGTTACCCACTGTGGGTGGCTTTTTCCAATTGACTATTTTCGGAAACCTGAATTTTATGTGTGAACGATAGAAAAAAAACGAATGAATATGTTAATGGGATGAAGTCTCGCGTAGTGTGTAACATCTACGAAAGAAATCAAGAATGCTGGAACCCCTATTCTGGAAATCGATCGAAAAGCATTCGTTCATTAGAAGTTTGACGCATGTTGGCGCTGATTAGTATAATATTGTTGTGGCAAAGAAATTGTCATTTTTGAATATTGAAATATATCTGACAACATCTTTTGTCTCCGAAGTTATACTTCTAATATTATATACTACTTCGTTCGCGTGGTAATTATGATGTGTATTTTTCCGGGATAAAAAATAGCCTATGTGCTAATCCAGACTATAATCTATCTCTGTGCAAAATTTCATCCGGATCCGTTCAGCCGTTTTTGCGTGAAAGAGTAACAAACATCCATCCATACATACAAACTTTCGCGTTTATAATATTAGTAAGGATTTCTTATATTTTAAACATTATAATCGAGTCATAGTTACTACATATATTTAGCCCGTCATTTTAATTTTATCGATAAAATAACAATCTACATTTTCTCGATAAGATGAAGGGAAACGTTTAACTCATCAAGATGTCTCTTTCCTTCGCACCCACAACGACAGTGGCGGCTTCGGCTTGCTTGTAGGTAGCTGAGAACCAAATGCGGCATGTCGCATTCCTTCTCCCTACGTCGCGATCCCTATATTTATGTCTCAGTCGTACATTTGGGCCGACTCATATCAGAGGCCCACCAAATCCTAATGGAATTCTGATATTGCGATAGCAATTACTATGGAATTGACAGTTAGACGATTGGAATCGTTCCGGATTTGATGCGCGAAACTTGGCGCAACGTAGGGGCAGTCCAGAGGCATTATTACGCGCACCAAACCCTGTCGGAATCCTAACGTTTTCGATAGCAATTAGTATGGATTGGAATTTGGATTTGGGATTGGATTTTGCGCGCGTAATGTAGGGGCAGGATAAGTGGAAAACGGAGAGCTACGAGAATAGCTCCTTCGCATATTTTAGGCCAGTTCACGTTAATTGCGTGACATTTGAACTTCCGACGTCACCGCCCCGCCGGTCTCCTTCACACCAGGCCAGCACATGGGGTCGACGCTTGACCGGACAGACGGACTGTCTGCAATATTTCATCACTTTATTGGCTACCAGATAAAGGTTCACTGCCTGGGTTGTTTGCTGGCACACTTTGTCATTGCAGGGGGGTCACTCTTGAGAACACTGCGCTGTGTCTTTGAACCATATTTCGTTTCGAGGCGAATGAATGCCATTTTTTCTTCTTCGTCGTAAGCTAAAGCGGTGGTAGAAAGCAACGGTAGCACGCTTTCCAAGATTGAAGAGCACGCACGCCTTGAATCTTGGAAAGCGTTCTACCGTTGCACGCACGCCGCGTTCGAATCCCGACATGTACCAGTCACTTCGTGTTTTAGTTACTTTTGTAATAGCAATACCACTCGCTAACCGGGAAGAAAACCATCGTGAGGAAACCAGAGTATCTAAAGGCTAAAAAGACTGCATTTCAACTGCACGCCGTGCGCCGTCCGCAAAATGATAGTTTTCGTGCAGTAGGTACAACTGCTTCAAAATTGTCCACCAACTGCGTAGTCCACTTGCAATCGACATCATTCGCATCATCAGACCACCGCTGCCCCCTGCTGGGTATAGGCATTTCAGCAGAAGGTTCGTAGATGTGGATGGCAAGGGACCGTTGCATTTGGGGGAAAAAGCCTAAACCCAGAAGTGTTTTTTTAACTGCACGGTTGCATAGCCACCGCATGCTAACTGCACGTTTGTTTGTAGTCCTAATGCAGTTGGTCCAACTGCATTATAACTTCTTTTCAACTCCATTGACAGGTTTGATTTTGATTTTGTAGGCACGCTCCTGACAGAGCGGTCGTGTTCCTCATGAAGACGTGTTATCGTGGGCCGATGATGTATGCTTCACAATGGCTCGCCACGATTGACCATATTGGACACTTCGTTCGCGTGGTAGATGAATACGCCTATAGCCATCGTGAAGGTCCATTCTAAATACTGGTGAAAGAATTATCGAAATCGGTTTCGGAACCTATAAACTTAAAAACTTTTCCTCTTTATAATATTAGGATAGTATAGAAAAGGTGTACTTAACATGACAAAAGTCATGTTTCCGCGCTGTAAAATATTCGATCGGCGACAGAACAGTGGTGGAAGAAAAATTGTGTTTTGAAATGATAATGCATGCAGCTGTCCGGAGTGGCGTTACGAGGCGAAACATCATTTTGAATGCTTCGACTCAGCTTAGCGTTTACCTACAGAATTGGAACTGAATAAATGAAAAACTGAAATCAAAATATAAAAAATCTGCTGAGCAGGCGGGACCAACCAAGATATTGAATTCGGGTTTTTACCCGATTGTTTATATACTGTTAACAGTACATTAAGAGATTGTTAATTTACGAAAAACAGTGGCTTAGGGCCAGTTTCTGAATTGAAAATTTCGCTAAGTAAATAGTTAACTGTAGTGCTGTCTCGTCGAATTTCTCAGAAAAAAGCGTGACAGAACGTTACTGAAGTATTTACTTGGTGAAACTCTCAATTCAGAAACCGGCCCTTTGTGCAACAGGATTTGCCTAACAAAGTGAATCCAGGATTTTCCACTTGCAACGATCCTAACAAGCCTCTTTCGCTTCATCAGCATTCATCATCATCAGCCATTTGACGCCCACTGAAGGACATAGGCCTCCCTCATGGTTTTCCAAGCTTCCCGGTCTTGTGCCGCCCGCATCCAGCGACTCCACGCTACGGTAACCAGGTCGTCAGACCATCTGGTGGGGGGCCTTCCCACACTGCGTCGTCCGGCCCGCGGTCGCCAGGTCAGAACTTTTTCGCCCCAACTTCCATCAGTTCTTCGAGCTATGTGCCCCGCCCACTACCACTTCAACATACACGAATAAGTAAATTTTAGACAGATAAAATACATTGTCTCTGTTATGCAGCAACGCCCTGCCTATCTGAGGCGCAATCATGCACATCATATAATCCTGATGTTAGCAATAGCAATTAGTATGGAAATTTACAGTTTCACGATTGGAATCCCTCAGGATTTGGTTCGCATAATATAATCGCCCAGCTCCTGGGCAAGGTAAGTCCACCTCTCCTTGAGTCGCACGCGCCGAATATTTTTGATTCGTTAACTAAAGACAATCCGTGCCCGGATGAATTATTAATGACAGCTGCACCTTGAAACTGTAAAGTGTAAAGAAACATTCGGCAATTCACGCGTCATGATTTCGAATAGGGTCAGCGCAATGACAGTGACTGCTGGATTATGTAGAGAAATAATCCTCAACGATGTGGTTGACATTTCGGTCGCAGGTCTCGGTGGGTGGATACAGGACCGAATTATTCAAGGCTTGGGCCGATGCAAATGAGAGGAATCTACTTGGGCCATTTACATAAAATATAGTGCTTTGTTAGATGATTTATACGTCTAGCTAGTCGCATCTACCTACTCCACAGAAAGCCTACTCTCTCTCTCTCTTTCGTTCTACTTACTCTCTTCCTCTTTTGAAATCGTTAGAGATATTGATTTTTTTTAATGACTTTTTATCTAAAGTCTGTTTTTTAATTCGGTGCAAAGAAAAATACTGTCACTGACATGTGCCGGATCGTAAACTATCACAACCTATTAAATTTGTTGACGTACTCTATGTGGACATCAATATACCTAATTTATTTTTTTTAAAGATCGTAACAGACGTCGCCTATAAATAATAATATATCGCGCAATGTCTTGTTCTATACTAAATCATGCAAGTTGGATATTGTACATTGAGTTTGTTAACTCATACATACATACATACATACATACATTTACGTACAGGCACATACATTGCTTCGAGCCTACATTAAGATACCCTGTGTCGTGGGAACCAGAAACAACGACATCACAAACACGTAAACATCCAAGACCTGGGGTTTTTTTTGTCCCCAGCCGGGATTCGAACCCGGGACCTCTCGCATGGTAGGCAGATGCGCTACCGCTGCGTCACGGAGGTCGTATTGTATGGAAAAAAAATATCGCATATAGATACTAACGCCGTCGTTTGTGACGGCCATAGATCTAAGGGTCCAATGAAATCTATGCCAACAAAAACTCTGTTATCAAAAAAAAAGTAAAATATCCTTCATTTATACAATAAAAATTAAACCAAGAAGAAAATGGAATGTTTGAAGGTAAATGACGTCTTCATGTATGTGTCGAACCTCAAACGAACCCAAGGTTGTCAAAACCCAAGCGTCGCCAATACGTAAAAAACGTATAATCCAATTTTACACCCAAGTAAAACTTGTGTGGGCTACTTTATTGCTTTTTAAATGCTTTTCTTTTATGAGTAACTAAATATTAGTGTCGTTAATGCGTTAAGGTTTTGATCACACGAGTCTACTTTTTTACAGTAAAACAAAAAACTACCGAGTATAACGATATATTTTATAATGGTCACCTAGTTCAACTTCTAACGTTCATTAAGTCGGAGTTTCTATGTTACTTTGAAAAAAAAAAATTTATATTACTATATAAGTAACGTGTAATAAAATAATTAAAACTCAGTTTTTAAAAAAGCTTCCCCACATAGGTATCTATTAATTCCAAAACTAACAACTTCGGCGTTTATTTAGTAAAAAAAAAGTTTTTATAATGAATACAATTTGTTTGAATGAGTTGAATTGAATAAAGTCATTGACAGTATGAAAGGAAGCGAGACTTGGGTATAACAGAAGATTCAAGAAAATAGAATTAATGCTGTAGGAATGAGGTCCTTGAAAAGTATGTTGTATGGTGATATTTTGATGGGATGAATCTTAGGATAGGCAATAGTGTGGTTATAGAACGTTGTGGATTGCTAAAGTAGGACTAGAATTAAGTAATTTTGCTGTGTTTATTGCAATAAAATGAATTGAATTGAATTGAATTGAATTGAATTGAAGCATGGAAAAGTTGAAGGAAGAAAGATTTACAAAAGATATATGTGTCGACGCCAGCTGGTAAAATTAGCCGTCGAAATAAGCGCCTAGGGCGTTCATTAGGCGGCGGGCGGCATCATTCAGCCTTGTGATTGACCGAAACGTTCTATAACCAGGCTAGACAAGTGTTTAGTACTAGACGGCGTCTGCTTTGGTAGGGTGACCAAGATACAGTACTCGCTACTTCAGTTTAGCCGTCACCAGGCCGGATATTATGGTAATTCTGTTTACCTAATAAATAATTAGATTAGTCCCGTTAAATGAAAAACTATGCAAGAGATTTGAAACTGAACTGTTAGGGAACAAATCACTTATGGCAAATCACATTTATTAAATGGGTAACTTTATTATTAAATCATAAATATAAATTAATAAACAAAAAATAATAATAAATTCACCATAGGCATCGTCAACAGATTAAATAGGTCACATTATAAAAGTCCATCATGAAAAACTTACAGCATAAAAAGCAAAGCTATTAAGCAAAGCAACCTTTTTAGTCACTCCGGGCCATATCTGACGCAAATGTCTCCATAACACTGGCTGCATTTATAAAATAAAAGTTGCTTAACCTATATAAAATAACTAGTAACAAGTAAGATGGTAATCTGAATAATTGAAACTGCAGCAAAATATTTTAAATTTTTATTTAATAAATTAATTTATTAGTAATTTATCAAGTAAATGTCTGTAGCCGAGAAGGTTTTAAATATGTTATTTAAAATAAATAAAAAAAAAAGAGATTGCCTTTTTAATATCTATTTTCAGTTCAGTTTCAACCAAATATCTTGGTCACCCTACCGAAGCTGACAAGGTATGATTCCTAACTCCGCTGCAGCCTGCATGCAGCTGTGCTCCCACAGCACTACTGCTCCCCATAATAATATGTGAGTGGTTGACCAAAAAAGGACCTCAAGGGAAAATAATTGATTTCGAGAAAATCGCGTTTGAAGTTTCGTGTATAAACAGGTTTCGATCACAAAACCTAGTGTACGCTGTGTGTGAGGTGTAATTTTTTCAAAACTGCCTCGGCTCACAAAAAAAAATCATAAATAAATAAAATCGGCACCCAAAAATATTCTGGTTAGACCAAAACAAAGCTAAAATACCACAGATTAAAAAAATCAAATAAAAAAAACGGTTTCCAATCCCTCCAGGTCCCTTTTTGGTCAACCACTCACATATTCTATATAGGTTTATCATAGATTACATTCCGAGCTCTGCAGCAGTGCTACATAGAATATAATGGGGACCAGCACTGCTGCGGCAACACAGCTGCGTGCAGCGGAGTTCGGAGTCATACCTTGAGGTGAACCAAATCAGCTGTTGCATTGACGCCATCTTGAAAAATGACAATTTAAACTAGACGGCGGCTCTTCATTCAGCCTCTTAATAAAAAGGCTAGTTTTCGATCGGCCAAGTAGTCAAACGTTTTACACGGTGCTTTATTACAATTAAAAGGCTAGCCACGTATTTGGATGCCGCCGCCTAATAAACTTCCTAGGCGTTAAATGGGACAGCTGATTAAATCAGTTGGCGGCGACATATACTTATACAAAGCGAATATGGGCGTAAGGGCCGGTAAGGGCCGCCCCAGGTGGACATAGGTGCGTCGACCAAATAGGGGATGTACTCGTATTGGCGTCGATGTTCTGTGGGCGTAGGGCATAATACCCGAACTGGCATGCGTATGTCTAATAGATGCACAGTAAGTACCTGTGGCCTAATTATGCGCACCAAATCCTGAGCGATTCCAATATGTCCAATCGTCTGACTGTCCATACAAATTGGACAGTTAGATGATTGGTATTGTTCAGTGAAGGATTAATGTGCACCTTACTTGAGATCCTCAGTAAACAGTGTTGCAATAAACAATATAATAACTTCTTTTTAGTTAGCATTGCATTAGTTTGGCTTGTACCCGATATACAGGGTGTATAAAGTTTTATCTACTCTACTCTACAGGGCGTAACAAAATCCCTTTATATACATTATTATTAGATGAATAAAATTTACCACTCCCAAGCAAAAGTTTTAAAATTTTCAAATTTTATATTTCATACTATCTTGACGCGGTCAATTCGTATGATAAATTATATTTAAAATTCTAAACTTTTCTGATTGTATTGGCTTGGTTGCTGAAGAAACGGTTTTCTGGTTATACATTCTTTACATGTCATTCCTCCCTTTCAAGTCTCCTTTTCTGTCACAGTATACCTACCATATATATTTTTTTCATATTTTTATTCTGCTAATAGCAGAATAGGCAAAGGACTTTCGTCCGTGCAGCCACAGTATTCCATCTAATCCACGGCGGGTAGGCAGATGAACTGTGTATTTTAGCTTCACTTGATTATCTAATGGTTTATTTTAGAGTTCGACGTTCCGCCAGGTGGATTGACCTTAAAGGTCACACAAAAAAAAACGACCTCATACTGAGAGATCATTAACTTAATGTAATACAGGGGACCAAGGACGCATTCTCTCACGGCTCTCGTTTCAAACTCTTTAGGAGCAATTTTTTTATCAAAGTACCTACACTGAGATCAGATACAACTTTGAACCCATTTTGGACAAGAATGAACGTTTCTGACTTTGAGTAAGCCGAGCCGCTTCCAACCGGTCTTTTTGGAAATCCATGGAGGAGGCCAATGTCCAGCAGTGGACTTCTTGTGGCTGAATGGTGACGAATGATGATGATGAATGTAGCTAAAACAGGTACTGTCTGACTTGGTCCTGTAGTACCTACTCCGATATGTTACGAGCTTTCTTCAAAAGGATAGATGTTACGAAATTATGGAATGTATGAATACTTTCGTACAATGGCGAAATTAGATTGTAGTGACATTGTTTGATACTATGTAAAACGATCTCAAAAAATGCAAAATATCAAGTTACTCTTATTTCAAAAGTTTTCTAATATGGGTAATAAAAACATTATTTTACGAGGTAACTCAAATATTGATAAACGCTTCATCATAAATTAAGTTAAGAGATTGTGACGTTATAGTTAATAGAAATCATAATACAAGTTGTAACGTTATAGTCAGAACCCGATTTGTATGGCGCATTGTACCACGTGACTAGAATAACTTTTCGACAGGTTATATACCAAGAAAAGTTTTAGTCATAGAGGAATGAGCACGGTTATTTATCGTTTAACATGGCCTCTCGAATGAGATTAAAATATGTTTTGTGCAAGTTCTCCATTGACAGCAGATAAAACTTTAAATTTGAGTAACAAGGTGACCGGTGGTAACGTAACCGAATGCTTAGAGTGCATCGGTATAAAGGTAGATGTTCTGTCAACTACGGACGGTAGCGAAATCATAACTATGTATTTTCATACACTTAATACGGGTGCGGCCCGCCCTTCTATGAAATACCCTAGTGTAAGTTTACTACAGAACCGCATGACAGCAGAGCCGGATTTTGAGGTCTGAAGGCCCTAGAACAACGAAGGAGCGGAGGCCCCTAATTAGTCCCAAATAAAAAATACGAAACAAAAACTACAATGAATACATACGACGAATTTTTTTTTTGATTTGAAAAACAAACAGACGTTATACTCATAAAAGATTGGCGTTTAATGATAGTACATATTAGCCTTTTGTGGGGGCCCTTTCCTTGTGGAGGCCCCAGGGCAGTAGCCCCGCCTGCCCTCCCCTAAATCCGGCCCTGCATGACAGTAAAAATAAAAAATAAAAACCGACTTTAAAACTCTACAGCACTAAAAACACAGAAATAATTTATTATTTATTTTTCTGTTCTCTGAATGAATTTACAAAAGTCACTCTTTTTGTGTTATGTTATAGTAAGTAGTATTTTGTGTGTCTATTAATGCTGGTTTATAAATGGATTAGGTTCATCATCATCAGCCATTTGACGCCCACTGCAGGACATAGGCCTCCCTCGTGGTTTTCATAACCATGAGGGGTTTTGCCATAATCGCCACGCTTGGCAGGCGGGTTGGCGATCGCAATATGTGGTTCGAATCTCAGGAAGAAGCTGCTGCCCGTCTCCTGGTAATTTATTTCCTTAGTCGCCTTTTACGACATCCACGGTAGGAAATGGAGTGACGCTATTCTTAATCCAGCGCCACAAGGAATTAGGTTACTTTAAGTTAATTAGAATAATTAATTCTAAAACTTGTTAACGCAATCGGGATTCCCTGTAATGTTAGCTTTAAGTTTTTTGGCAATAAATAAATAAAAATTTAAACGAATATGACCTTTAAATTCGAAGTCGGTACGTACATGAAGGTATTGTAGAAGTATAATTTGGAGAAGTATAACGTACTGACTTAAAATTTAAAGGTCATATTCGTTTAAATTATTTCTGTGTTTTAGTGCTGTAGTGTTTTGAGGTCGGTTTTTATTTTTTATTAAAAAAAAATATTTTAGTAATTTTTGTGAAAACACCCAAATCGCTTCAAAGCACCTTTAAATATTAGGAGTTCCGTCGATTTCTCCAGGATCCCATCGATCTCAAAAAAATTGAGAACCGCCTGATTAAATTCTTTTTTGCACTAACCCGTGCTGAGGACAATTTAAAAAACCTATTTAGAGGCTTAAAATTCCACCAATGCCGGGACTTGAACCCGCGACCTCTGGCTCACTGTGCTAGCGCTGTCTCAACTGAGCTAATGGGCAAACTTCTCTGTATTACGTACAGGCAGCGACATCTGAACGAAGCAATTTACATTACTTTTTAAATAGGTTTTTTTTTTAAAACCGCTTCATGTTTTGAAGTCAGTTATAAACCATATGAAGAGTCCAGGCAAAAAAAGATGAAGGTCACCAAAACAAACTTTTAAGAAAACCTATTATTTATTTAGACAGACTTTTTACTTCTCACTCCATGGGTCAATTGTTATGATTATATACACAGAAATATGCTTCAATATTTAAAGAATACTAATTAATAAAACCCAAAATAATTGTTTATCATATTTTATTATAAAATAATGTATTTTCTTAAATCAGGTTTTTTTTAAAGTAAACAAAGATGAGGGTCACGATGATCAGGATGAGTGTCAGAATATACTATGAGTCTTCTTCATCATCAACTAGAAGTCCTTTTGGTAGGCTAGAGTAAAAAACCCTTGCTGTCTCTGAGCAAAATTTGCTAAGATCTTGTAAGTCCTTATATTTAGCTTCTGATATTGGAATTAATTTTTCATATAAGCTACCCGGATGAGTAAATTCAGTTTCGGTGCAACTCTGGGCCTTGTATTTTTTGTTGGTCACAACTGAGGAAAGCCAGGGTCCATTATAGCTGTCTGGATGACCAACGTGGACTCTCAGCTCCCGTATTGGTCTACTGGCAAAAGGACATTTTGGTTTAAACATAGGCTTAAAGTGTAGCGTCCAATTTCTAAATAGGTTTTGTTCACACTCCTCGACTATGAATGGAGATGGGACACGTCTTGCCTGCGCTATATGGGCAGCCCAGTCAGATGGCATTTCTGCTCTTGTTTTTTGATTTAGAAGCACCATGTTACGGTCACATTCCATATAGGAGTGACCACGTATTGGAAAAACCATTTTGATTTCATCAAGTCTTCTGCGAAAACTCAAATACTGAGATTGAGCATTATAGTTTCCAAGGCTATTAAAGTTACTGATGATCCTTTTCCGTTCAGTTTCTGATATCACTTCAAAGCACTTCAATCTCTTGCAGTTACAGTTTTCACCTAGTTCATGAGTAGAAGCCTTCAGTTTTTTGGTCACGTCCGTAATTTTACCATGTTTAGGTATTTTCTTGCTAGTTGGTCTGCCAAAGCACTCGTAAGCTTCAGTATCCGATCCAGAATCATCCATTATCTTTATTTTTATCCAAACAACAAAACAACGCAACGTATCCGCCAAAACAAAACGTCAAACAAGGAAATGTCAGAAAAAAATGAAAATCAAACCACAGACCAGCGTTGCCAGATACACTGTAATTACAGCAGATCTACTGTATTTTCACACCATCTACTGTTTACTGTAACAACAAAATTACAGTGTATGTAGAACACTGTAATTTTTCAACAGCAAAAAATTGAGTTTCTTTAATGTAAACTGAGACGCAACTTATGGGAAAAAAAAAGAAAATTACGGAACGCAACCGAAACAGTAACGCTCACGATCCACCTCCTCCCACACAACCCTTGTTCTTATTGGAAAAATATTTAGCCGGCATGAGTACCGGCGCCGCTCCGTGGAATTCCCCGTGATAGACTAGAAACACTTCGTAGTATTAACCGCCCAAATTATATCAACCGTGTGCTAAGTAAGTTTTCAATCCTATAACAAAATTTTAATTAGCAGTATAAATTGAATGTTTCGTTCGTTTCGCGCGCAAAGAACACAAAGCATTACAACTTTACTGTATTTGGCTTCTTTAGTTGTGAAATTGAAAAATTAAAATGCCTAATTCTTCTAGTGATGACAGTGATAAAAATAACCAAAGTGGACCATCGACTCCTAAAAAACCAAAAAAGCTACATTACAAACAAAAATTTAGAGATGAATGGTTAAAAGATAATAGTTTCAAAACTTGGCTGCAACGTGACCCGAAAGATCCTTACCGTGCAGTTTGCGTTCTATGTGATGCAAAAATTATAGCTGACAGAGTGGCGACAAAGAGGCATGGTGAAGGCGCTAAGCATGTAAAAAAAAACTACAGCAATTGCGCCAGCACAAACATCAATTGCCACTGCATTTGAAAAGTTTAGGCAGTCCGATGATGACAAATGCAAAGCATCAAAGATTAAGTTGGCCGCTTTTGTAGCAGAACACAAAATTTCTGTTATCAAAAATCTGCTGTAAAATACACTGTATTTTTTTCTTACATCTACTGTATTTTTGTTAGTAACACTGTTATTTTGATCATGAAACACGGTAATTTCAATTTCCTCATCTGGCAACACTGCCACAGACAAACATTCATCTTTTTTACACTGACTTTCATCTTTTTTTGTCTGTAATGTCTGACGTTCATCTTTTTTCCCCACGATATACATTTTTGTCCTCTAAAATCTAAGGGACCTTTACCTTTATTCAACTGTTTTTAGGCCGTAAACTATTCTATATTACATACAGTTTAATCAGAAACCATAAACAAGATTTGTGTTTTTTTTGACATTCATCTTTTTTTGCCTGGACTCTTCATATGTATTGCATAATTAAGCCCAAGCGGTGGTAGCCTAGTGGGTAGAACATTGGACTCGGAAGCGGGAGACCCAGGTTCGATTCCCGGTGCGCGCATGTACCTATGACTTTGTTTTCTAAGTTATGTACATTTGTGAAGTTATAGTAGCAATACCACTCGCTAACGGTGAAGGAGAACATCGTGAGGAAACCTGAGTGTCTGAGCTATTCATATACCTCAGCGCTTGAAATCGCCAATCCGCGGTGGGCACGCGTGGTGATTAAGCCCATATTCTCTCCCTGAGAGAAGGCCTGTGCCCTACAGTGGGACGTATATAGGCTGCTTATGCTTATGCAATTAAGCCCAACCTCAAACTTCAGACTGACAAAAACTTATCGGCCGACAATCCTAATTGAATTTTAATTCGAAAAGGCGCCCGCTTAGTAGAGGTAATAGGCAGGCTATTGAGGTCAACGACCAGCCGATTTACATTAAATGACGAAATATGTCCTGAGCATTGTGTCAGTCAGGTGGCAGGCCGGCCTCAGGTAGACGATAATGTCCTCGGCCGAATCTACCTGGACAGTCTTCTGATTTTAAACATTTGGTGTAAAAAATCCTTTAGGTACCTATTTGGTTTACTGCAACGAAATAGGAAATGAAACAAGTATCAAAACGATTAGCAGCTTTTTTTAATTATCATCCCCTATATTACGCGCATCAAATTCTAAACGATTCCAATAGTCTAGCTGTCAAATTACAAGTCAATCGCTACCGCAAATGTTAGGATTCCGACAGGATTTGTTGCACATAATTAGACCCCGATCATTTAATTGTGGGTACGTACCTATCACTGCCATGAACTGTATGGAACACTAGCATGCAAAACTACACCCGACTTCTCGTAGGTACACTAACAAGCCGTTAAAGATTGTCGACGCTTGGCAGTTAGCCAAAGTGAATGCAAAAACAAACCGGCCAATTGCGAGTCGGACTTCGGATTGCACGAATGGTTCCGTACCATTATCTATACAACATTAGACAAAGATCGAGACAAGATAAGACAAGAAACCAAAAGAAGCATTTAGCATTCACATTTAACGACATGACATCGGCGCTCTGAAGGTTACATAGATGGCCGCTAGATGGCGAGCGTTGTCTTTAGACAACGTTTGTTGTATGGGAGCCCCACTTAAATATTTATTTTATTCTGTTTTTAGTATTTGTTGTTATAGCGACAACAGAAATACATCATCTGTGAAAATTTCAACTGTCAAGCTATCACGGTTCATGAGATACAGCCGCCTGGTGACAGATAGCTAGACAGACAGACAGACGGACAATGGAGTCTTAGTAATAGGGTCCCTTACCCATTTGGGTACGGAACTATAAAAACAACGGTTAGCGGCGTGTTAGTGTACGAGAAATCGGGGGTAACATCTGATTGAGTTACCGTAAGCACTGACTGAAAATCAGCGCTGAGGGATCACTTCCTCAGCACAATGCTGAGTCAGCTGCCTTTTGTGGCAACTTAGACACAGCACAGGCTACATCTTTTGTGGTCCTGTTTTATTTATTTGATTTGTCTGTTGTGTATTTAGTTATCTTTCTGTTGTTGTGCATATTACATATCTGTTTATTTTGTTTCTATGATGTGTCTTGTTGGTATAATAAAAAGAAATGACCCAACATGCATGTTTACTTGTTTAAGCATTAAAACGCATCGAAAACTCAATTCGTATTTATTTGCTCAATTGTATTTTTGTAGTAAGATAAGATAAGAATATTCTTTATTGCACACAAGAAGTGAGACATAAAATATGAAAGTTACAATGAAAAAGTACAATGGGCGGCCATATTGCTAACAGAAATTTCTTCCAGACAACCTTGTGACGGAAAGGTTTCCGACCTAATTGTAATTATTACATTTTTGCCAAAATAATTCCTTGGCGCAGGACAAACATTGGATATCAAATCTAGAATTCAGCACTTAGCCTTGCTTGTTTTTTCGAACAAAATATGCTAGAGTTCTATCAAAAACACAATTGCATATCAAACTATGCGCACAAAAAGAAAACTAAAAATCAATGTCACATGCAACTAGTAGGTATTTTTGATACGCAAATACTAACGGCCCTTTCGGGGCACTTGGTCTATATTATCAAAATGACAAATATATTAAACCTACATAAAGGTAAATCTAAATATTTACTTACTCAAGTGACCTAATACAAAAATAACAAATATATCAATATCACGAACAATATATCGAATTATCTTTAATTGCTTTATTTTATTCTTTAGCTGGCATCACTGCCTACTAATTCCAGGTACAGTAAACCTTTTTAAAATAATAAAATGTTAGCTGTCACTTCGCGTCTGTCACATTGATTGATTTTCATTCGACTTCTTTGAATGCTCGAATGCGCTCATTGCTCGGTGTTTGCTGCTATTTGTTGTTATTATCTTGTTATATCTGTTAAGTTTCTGTTATTCTATTAAGTTTTTTCTTGTTGACTTTTCGTGTTGTGATCGTTTTTTAAACGTTATGGAGCCACAAACTAGCCCTTCTCGGGAAGCAGCCCCATCTGACAGAGCACAAGACTCAAACTTTCTTTCTCCCAGAAAGAAGTATATTTATGATTATAAATCTAGTTATACAATTGTTTTCTAGTTGTCTAAGCATTGAACACTACCTATGTTAGAAATTTAAAAGCTCTAGCCATATTAAAAGTAACTACCAGTGGCGAAGGGTCCATATAAGCCGATTCCCACCGGCTTCCCCTGTAGAAATCCGACCCCCGCCGAAACCAAATTTGCTACACTCATCAGGTTGTCTGGAAGAAATTACTTTTAGTAATAAGGCCGCCAATTGTACTGTACTATATTATTGTTAAATTCTCATATGTAATTCCTGGTGTACATACAATAAAGAATATTCTATCTATCTAAGTATCTATCTATCATGTCAGGCAGGCGAGTTCTCCATATATTTTATAGAAACAACCCGCAATGCTAACGGCTTACCTCGGACATAGTAGCCACTTCGCATAATAATACTTTGTCTCGCTCGCACTCCCACAAACAATACTCTCCCTCGCTCGTTTCATCGCGCCCGAAAGTGGCTGAGGTAGGCTGCGATGTCCCGGCTTCCCTTTCTTTCCTTTTTTATTGCTGTAGTTAATAACTACCATCGATTTTTGATGATCCATCAGTAAGTAAATGAGTCGAGTAGTGCTAAAAATTGCGATTTTTGGATCCCATACGTATGCACAAACAGCTAACGAAATTAGGTGGATGTATGTTTTTCGATAATGTTTCATTAGGTACCTAACCTTAATCTCTTCAGTCCTGTAACTTAACTGGCTTAGACATGGGTCGAAAAGAGCTCGAATCATCATCGTCATCAGCCATTTGACGCCCACTGCAGTGCAGGACATAGGCCTCCTTCGTGGGTTTCATAACCATGAGGGGTTTTGCCATAATCGCCACGCCAGGCGGGTTGGCGATCGCAGTATGCGGTTGGAATCTCACGAAGACACTGCTGCCCGTCTCCTGGTAATTGACTTCCTTAGTCACCTTCTACGACATCCACGGAAGGAAATGGAGTGACGCTATTCTTAATCCGGCACCACACGGAACAGAGCTCGAATCGATTCGTGTAAATATATGCGGAGTGCGGGCCCGCCGATAACTTGGCCTGGCGCACTATATGCGCCTAGATTCAAGTGTAAATAAGCTTCTTAGATTCAACAGATATTTATACGGTGTTATGTATTTTGAAACATGAAATATATTCCGCAAAACATTTTAAGAAAAAACCGATCCCAAAATCTGTGTCCCAAATGTTGTTATGTATCTTATACGTTTTTACAATTCGCTCCACATTTACACCTTTTAGGCCCCTCATAAATAAAAAATTTACTAAGAAAAGACGCTCCTAACGCGCTACAGTTGAATCGAAAACAAGTCACGTAAGTAGGTAGGTCTGACTAGGCACAGCTTAGAAACACATAGAAGGTTCTTCGTTGACTCATCTTCTGCTACGTATAGACAGACAAACGGAATGAATGCGATGGAAGTGATGGGCAAAGAAGAATGTTTTCGCATGATGAGAACTTACAATTGAAAAACCGGCCAAGTGCGAGTCGGACTCGCGCACGTAGGGTTCCGTACCATTATCTATACAACATTAGACATAAAGGTCCGACGATGTAGTTGGGTCAGCGGAGGGTCCGAGAATGCGGACGGCAAGGGGCAAGGGCTTGCATTTAGGGAAAAGTCCTACACCCAGCAGTGGGCTGATGATGAGGAACTAAAAGTGGATACTTGTGGATTACAGTGAGCGGATATAATAATATCATTTTTCTATGGGTCATTCAAGTATTACGTAAGCACTACATGGGCACTGGATGGTGATTACGTCAGCAGTAAGTTTTACTTTTTCGGATTTTCTACAAAATTTAGTCGATTTTGCTTTGAACACAATGAACATATTTGAACCATACTTTTCGATGCTCGAAAACGAAATGCATTTTTTGGGATTCCCAAAAATAATGGATACGTTTAGTTACTCGCTTTGAACCGAGTAGGGGAATTACCATGCTCTATTCACTTGCCTAAATTTCTTATTTCTAGACATAACCGCTGCTCATGAATCAATAAAAATCAGAATACATTAAAAGAATAATGCATATACCAATGTTTACGTAAGCATGAGAAGGGAGGAGGTTAAGAGCTAAGAACGCCCCCCTCCCCCCCTCCCCAAGCTGGGGGTAAATAATTGTAATAAATCTGCTCACGTAATACTTGAAAGGACCCGTTTTGAACGGCCGTAGCTTTGAAAAAAATTACGCGTTTAAAAAAAAATCTGTACCTACCCAAAATTACTTAGGCAGAAAAAACAATATATGAGGACGAGAAATAATAAAAATCGAATAAAACTATGTTTCCCAGTATCTTATGGTCGGCGCCGGCCATCTCAATTGTTTTTTAATCGTTTACGCATATCGGACTATTAGAAAATATTTTTCAACGTTACGGTACCTACTTCCTACCACTTTGAATTTGGATTCACAGCTTGGAGCCACAAGTCAGAAATCACAAATATTTACAAATATCTTATACCTTTACTGATAAATAATTAATTATACTGTTATTCACAATGAAAAGAACATTACCTCAAAATACGGTGAACGAATTCAAAGTCACCCTGTATAGTAACTAGGTAACAGGGATGCTAATTGCGCAGATTACACTAAGTATAATACATTAGTTAGGCATTAATAGTTAAGATAAGATACTTAACTTAAAATAGAGGAACAACTAAAGGCTGGTTTAGACGTATTAAGTTGTCAAGTAGTTGAGTAAATTTTAGCTTAATTTTAAGCTATTTAATGCATGTAAACAACGAATTTAGTAATAAGTTGCAAGTTCAAATTTATCGTGCGAGTAAACAAGCAGATTAGAACTTTTTCTATTTTTCGAGTAACTTGGTGGGCGTGGACAGTCACTTGACCCGTATGGACAGGCACGATTTAGTTAATTATTACTTAATTGCACAAGCTTCACAGTGTGCGAGTGTTTGTGTGTGTTGTTTATAAATATATTTATTAAATCGAAAATGTATTCTCGCTTTCCTGACTATTTTATCCTTCACTTCCTCTAAAACCTCACGTATTACGAATTTTATTACAGAATTACAGATTTGAATTCGCTGTTGGTCATCCATCTTGGGCTAACTTAAGAGCTTAACTAGTATTTAAGTGCATTTGACGTATATACACCTACTTAAAATTAAGACAAAATTTAGTTACTACTTAACAACTTAATACGTGTAAACCAGCCTTAAGAGCAAGTCTGTGGGCCAGTCAACGCAGTAGTTAGTAGTATTTTTGTGATATAATATGTATAACGGATAAACTTGCTGTGGACAGAGACGCCTGGAGAGAGGAAGTGCGGAGGGCCGCAAGACGTGCGACGAAGTATGGTACTCGGCGCTGGCGGACAAGAGAGCCACCGTACCGGCCCGACTCCAGATCTCTTTCTTTATATGTCCTACATGCAGTAGGGCTTGCCGCTCTCGAATTTACCTTTTTAGTCATTCGAAAATAGGCACTGCTTAAATCTTCCGTAATGGACGCAAAGGCCTATGATGATGATAACGGATAGGGATTTTTTGTTAGTAGCGAAAACGAATCGACGCGGTAGAGTTCTCTGTGAACTCGGTGGTGGTGACTTAGTTTAGTTTTATTAAACATGACTCCAGTGGATCACTGACCGATTTCTTTCGTTCTCTATTTTACCTTTCGTGCGGCTCTATATTTTTTACTGATGTTTATCTATCTAACAGCGCAGATTTAAAAGTTACGTTTTGGCTGAACGAACGTCAATGATATTAATTACGAGAATAGTTTGGCGCCAAAATTCCGCATAAAAACTACTTTGAACGACCATGACTCTTAGACATTTGGCGCGAAAAAACGGCATGAACTTTAAGTTCGATTAGGAATGTTAAAATCTGTTTGTCTGGGTGGGATGATTGATCTTATTGACTTTGGCATAAGGTCAGCTATTAGGCTAAATGAAGACTAGATTATATGTGTATTTTTAATTGAAATGTATTTATTAATGACTAAAACGTTTAACAATATACTGATCCTATTTTTAAAGAAAATATAGCAAGTTTTAACTAGTGATATGGCTAAAAAAACTGGAATAAAAAATAACCAACAACCCTACTGCTGAGCATTAACTACTAACCAGGCGGGAGCAATTTAGTTACATTGTTAAAATAAGGTCCCGCCTGCTTAGAGTTAATGCTCAGCAGTAGGGTTGTTGGTTATTTTTATTCCAGTTTTTTTACTTTGGTCTTCTTAGTGATTTTTTATTTCTTTGTTGTATTTATGCCGACTCCAAACACTCGCGCAAATACGACAAATCGATTGGAATCTTATTTATCAAAATATGACCGGAACATAGAATCGGACATGCTTACATACATACGAGCCAAACACATTACCCTCCTTTTGGTCTCCGCCGCAATCGGGTGAAAAGATGCTGTCTGTACTAGTTTTAAAACTATTACTAAGTACCTTTGTTATTTGTTGCAATATTTTATTTCTTATTTAGGTTTAGATAGAGATTCTGTTTCATCGTACGATAAGTCCTGGAGCCACTTTCCTACTGCCGGTGAAGTTACACTGATCAATCGACCAAAAGTTACTGAAAAGAAAAAGTAACTCTACAAATAACTTGCTTCTATCCCGGAAGGGTAGGCAGAGACTAGCGGGCGCGTGTCTAAAATACGTAGTTATTCAATAGAGTCATATTAGTAAGGTATAGTTGTTTCATTTTCACTGTATAACAGGGCCTAGATTCTGTTAATGCATTGTAGTATCATGACAACTGCATGAACATGGCGATTTCATTTCATGGCTGCTTTAAGTCTAAGCGGGCACGCGTATCATACCTTCTAGGCGTCAATGGTGTGAAAAAACACGTCACGTGACCCGACAGTGTATCTGTCATTATACTACAATACACTAACAGAATCGAGGCTCTGATCGCATTCCAATGATATAACCTGTGCAACTAAACTCGGCGCAACACGTTCGTTCGTTCGTACATGTCTACACGAAATTGCGGGTGAACGCTATAATATATATTTTACTTAAAATTTACTCAAAGTTAAGTTAAAATTTAGTTGCGTAGGTATAGTCGACAGCACAACACCCTATACATCCATGCACTCTAATAGGTTGCATTACGGGCGACTTTGCAACTGAAATGTAAAGGTTGACGCGCTGTGGACTGTACTAAGTCACTGAACACTTCGCTTATCCGAAATAATAACGAAATAAGTACATTTTTGTAAGCAGAGGAACATTTCGACGATGGTTTTTCAAGAATCTAGAATGAATCAGTATACATTAGTGCATAATACGTAATTTGACTGAATCAATATAAATTAAATGGTGTAGATGTTTTCTCGTGTTAAACTTCTCTATAGTCGCATTATAACACAATGCTTAGGTAGATAGCCCATTTAAAAAACATGTAATTCAGCCGTTGTTTCGGATGAGCGAATTGTAAGCTAGGGATAAAGGTGCCATCTCTCTTACGCTGGTTTCTGCAACATAAAAAATGACACCACGCGCGTGCGCACCGTGTTACTGCGCACAGCAGCCAGCGTACGTAGCTACCGTGAACTATGCGCCTAGCCTAGCAATTTAGGTGCCAACAAGAGCCTTCAATGTCTATGAAAAACAAGCATTCACACATACATACATAAATTTACGCCTGTATCCCGGACGGGTAGGCAGAGACGAGGGTGTTCCATTTATCACGATCCTAATGTAGGTGGGTAGGTAGGTACATGTTTCGGTTCATCTTTTTTTATGAAAAACAAATGTTAGGAATAAACATTCCCTGGGGTCTAAACAGACCTCAAAAAAGTATACTTCAGGCAATGTATTATGTGCTAACTGCTCCAATTCTTTTTACGTTTCTACAATCAACCGTTTAGCCGGGAGATGGGGGGAGGGGGGACGCCCTACGCTAAGAAAAATTTGCGCTTTGTCTAAAAATGGTTTTCCTACACTTACAATATTTTGAAACGATCTGTACAACGATACTCCACACTATGGTGTAAGGGAGAAAAAAAATGCATCCCTAAATTAGGTTTAGGGGAGGTACGCAATTTTTTTTTCAAGTTTTTATCCTACCATTTTGTCGGTTTGATTAATAATATGTAACTTATAAAGCCTACTTAGCCGGGATAGTTTCCTGTTAAGTTCATTATATTATTTGCTACTGTCCTGACAGTGGCGGATTAGCCATGCAGCGAGAGTGCCTAGCAAATTCTGCGGGCCCCGCGCATTTGGGGTCCCGCGCACCAACGCTTTCTAATTCTGACCGTAAAAAAATATCAATTTGCTTCGCATTTACTTGTCTCTCATGATCACCAACTGCAGTGGTAAACGTTCTTTCTCGACATTGAAACGTAATAAAAAAAAATAGATTAACACGATGAGCCAAACTTTGATGAATAATGAATACGATTTGCTCAAAGTTGTCGATATGAATAGTATCATTTCTAGCGTAAAAAAATCGAGAAAAGTTTATTTGTGATAGTTTTATTTTACTTAACAGGTATCATAAGCTCGATAACCTAAAGCAAACCTAGGGCCCCTTGACAGAATTTTCTGCTTAATCCGGCACTGTTTCCTGATCTGATAGACGTAAAAAAATGTCACATTCGTCGATAATATTAGTTACACACTTTCAAGCACTTTCAAAACAAGGATTCTATGCCTAAATACCTACGGGTCCGTCATTTTAGTTGAAATCTACTTTTCGTACTAAAATTACCTACTCTGCCATTTCTTACGTAATAGATCTCGCAATAACGTGAAAGAGACAATACAAACATGTAAAAGAGCATCGTTTAATGTAAGTACCACATCTGAAAAGCGTTTAATAGCTGTCGACTCTAGGACTCACGTACCGAGCATCGCCTTTCAATTTGCCGCTAGCAATCTGTCGGTCTCTCTCATTTCGCATTGCCTAGAAAAATACAATAATTACTAAAGCAAATCAGTACATTCAATGGCTGGATTAAAGAAATAAATCTAGCGCCTTTAAATTGAACCATAGCAACGTATCGTATCGTACACGAACATTGTATTTCAATCAGGCGTCTAATGAATGCGTGTATTAAATTGGCCAAATCTTTTTGTGTAGAACTTGAACAGCCTACGTGAATTATAGAGCACAAAGCAGTGATTTCGTGAGCACAAAGTGTTAATTATAGTGGGCTTTAGAATGGCCATAATGCAATGTGATTTCGATTGTGTAGATAGATCAAAGTACGAGTCCTATACTCTAATAAACACAGTTGTTCAATAGCATTCTATTCAACAACGATGTGTTTATTAGACTTTTAGCACAATAATAGCTGTTATTTCGTAGTTTACTAAGCAATATCAGTACAATGTCAGACCAATGGTAAACCATTTCGCGAATATAAGATCGAATTGCGTGGGGCGCTGAGTTAAGTTGCACGGGTTTTACCATTGTAATGCGATAGATAGATAGAGAACACTTTATTACACAACCAGTGAAAGATATTACAAATAGTTTCTTATATCTAAGTGGTGGTATACAATTGGCGGTCTTATCGCTTAGAGCGATCTCTTCCAGACAACCTTTGGATAGAGTGGATTGCAGCAAGAACATAGTAGATGGATGTACATAAATAAGAGAATCTGAAATATTATAGTGCTATGTGAAGTAACAAATATGTGTAGCGAGAGATTACAAGAATATAAGGTACTTATAATTACATATTGTACCAATAATATACTTACATGAATACCTAAAAAATAAATACAACATTAAATACACATAAGCAGCAGTTTACATGTACCTACAAAATACCTATACATGATACATGATAGGTTAGTAGACTACCAAGAGTGTAGGTGAATCAATCATTGCCGAACTAATACCTACTACTCTATTGAACAACTATGCATATAAGAGACTCGCCCCCCTGATCTATTCCACTCATGACGCTATTTATAGTAGAATTGAATTCAAAATAAATCTATTCAAGCGCGAGTGAAAAGGGTAGGTACCTACAATCAACAGCACATCAACCTTTACGTTTTTGTTACAAAGTAGCACATAACAAACGAAGCAGAGTGCACGCGTGTAAAGGTAGACGTGCAGTCGACTGTAAAAGGATCACCTACAGGTATAAGCGGTCTCAATATCTGTGCATCTGACTCTTCTAGTATCTAGTATAGATTTCCGCACTTTGCCTTATAGTTGGGCCATTATCTTTTTCACACAGTACCGGGAATAGGAGTCGTAGCGCAACCTCACATTCAGGAGGTCGTGGGTTCGGAATAGTTCGGATACGGCATGTAAAAATTATTTTATTTTCTAAGTTATGTACTTACCTACATTTTGTGAAGTTGTAGTAGCAATACCACTTGCTAACTGTGAAGGAAAATATCGTGAGGAAACCTGGGTGTCTGAACTATTCACATACCTCAGCGCTTGAAATCGCCAATCCGCGGTGGGCACGCGTGGTGATTAAGCCCATACTCTCTCTCTGAGAGTCCTACAGTGGGACGTATATAGGCTGCTTATGAAGCTATACAGCAGCGCGTTTGCATCGCTTCGCAAAATGTCACCATTCACAAAACGTGAAAGTACTTACTTCAAAGCGTTTGAACTGCTTCCTCAAAGTGTGGCACTCCGTAAAATCCTCCAAGTAGTCTTGGCATTTCCTGTGTTTGACGCCCCGGTCCAGCCCGTAGGCTTCCAGGCAGTCCATGAAGCGCATCTCCTCTTTCTGGCACCGGCCGAGCATCTGGTGGGACGTCATGCCGCCCGTCAGGTCCGTGAATGGCGAGCGGAAGAATGGGGAGATGCTTTGGCTCATTCTTCTTGTGTTTAGGAGGAATTTCTAGATTGGATTTTGTGTTTTTTAAGTTACGCTCACAATGTGACTTGACAACCTTCAAAGCATTTTTTTTTGTGATATCGTTATACTGACCTCCATGGTCCACGGAGGGGTATTCGTGATAGTGATTTTTCGTGATCGTGATTTTTAGTAGACTAAAATATTATAAATTACTAGCTAACCGTTTTAATATTAATTAGTCTACGACCTATTCTCAGACCTACCAAATATAACCCTTCGGCCGTTAAGGTAACCGGTTTCCTAAAAGGATTTTTTATCCTTCTACTTAACAGGTTTCCTATAAAGATTTTTTTGTACTTCTATAAACAAAAAATTTCATAAAAATCGGTGAAGACGTTTCGGAGGAGTTCGATAACAAACATTGTGACACGAGATTTTTATATATAATCTATAGAGATCGTTAAGTCGGGTTAAATTTGGTGAAGATAAGAAACTTGGCAAGTTTCTTATCTTCATGAAATTTAATCATGTATTTTTTGAAAAGTAAAGTTGGCCAGTTTTTTTACGTTTATGTTTTGGTGGCATAGACATTATTGCCGTTCGAATTTTAAAGATTACATCGACACTTTGTGTTTATATCTAAGAAAAGCTGAAACTGAAAAAGTAAAGAAAATTGATTGTAGAAGTCCTAGGAACTTGCAAACAAATTTCTGTGGACTGGTAGAAAATGCTTATAGCATTAAGTTCGCCACATTGCCATTGTATTTTTTACTTATGTGCAATAAACGTATTAATAAAAAAAAAAATTTTCTGAAACATAAAGATGAGCCCACACTCAGCAGTGGACTACAAAAAAAAGTCATGATTAAATTATGAGACTATAATTTTATTGAAGTTGAGTCTGGAACTGTACAATAGTAGATCTATGGTAAAAGGTTTTTATTTTAATAACTGTCCACTTTGGGGCTGACATACTGTTTGTCTCCTGTGAGTTTGCCTTCGGCAATCTGCTTGTTTCTTTCTTTGCGCATTGCCTGAAACAAAATATACTAATTATCTATAAAACACAGCATTATTTTCATTAAATCAATACTTTCCTTAAACACAATAAGTCATTTAGTGATGAATTTACATAGTATTTATAGTATTCAACTAAACTAAATTTAAACTTCATTTATTATTTTTGTAGTGTGAAGTTGACTAAATGGATCAGTAATTAAATTCAATTTGTGCCTGGCAGAGCTCAGAACAATAAGAATAAGACACCTTATGACAGGCTGCTTATGTATGTATAACAAAACTTTTTCAACAAAATCAATGATAATACAATGTTATTATAATATAAGATGATTCGTTTTATTTAGTTTAGTAAGTTAGTGTTAGTGTAAGTTAGAAAACTGTAAACTCTCTTTGTGGGCATGCCCTAACTAACACATTGCAGCACCTAGTTCTAATAATTTTATTGTGATGTCAAAATAGACTATATACTCGTATTTGTGACCTTATTTGATATTATACTATGATGTTTTTTCTTAAACTTCGAGAATCGGCTTTTAATTATTTAACTAGCTCGCAACCCTAATGTGACTAGGTAGAAACAATAAGGTGAAGGTTAATCTATAAATATTAATATTGCAAGTAGGTATCTGATATCCTGGGGTTCTTGAGCTGGTCATCATCAGACGCTCAAGCGGATGTATCAAAACATTTAAAAAAAACCTGTGTTTCACCTGAACCTGCGACTTTGAAGCTAGGTAGTGACAGAGAATTTAAGTACAATCACCTCAAATCTCTTGAACTGTTTAGTGAGAGTGTGGCATTCGTGGTAGTCCTCGTAAATGTCAGCGCACTTCCTCACGCCTCTCTCCAGGCCGTAAGCTTCTAGGCAATCCATATATCGCATCTCCTCTTTCTGGCAACGACCCAGCATTTGGTGGGAGATCATGCCACCCGTCAGGTCGGTGAACGGTGAACGGAAGAAAGGTGAGATCGACGACATCTTTGCCCTGGAAAATTAAAATCGGAAACTGTTTATTGAGGATCAAACTTCGAGTTCGCTACCGGTGGAGGTTATACCATTACGTAAACAAACAGTTATTGACTTTTTTGGCCGACTTGTGTGAAAAATTTAGCGGTCAAAATTTGATTAAATAAAAGATAATGCAATGTAAGCGTACCTTTAGCGACCTTTTGGCATCAAATACTTTTTGTTAAATTGTTCGACCTCGATTTTCTGTTCGGAGAGTGTTCGGATTATTTTTTCCTTATTTTTTGACAGGTGTCAAACAGAACACAGCTAAGTTCGATTCGTAAACTAAAAAAAATATTCTGCAAACTTATAAAATCTAAAATAAATATAGGTAATTTTGGTGTGTAACACATCTAATTACTATTTATACTTTGTTAAGCTTGAAGATAAAAAGGTTACAGTTTCGTTTCATTCATTCAGTCTGCGATGCTTTAAGATGCATTGAGATTGCTTATTTATTTTTATAAGTGCTAGATAATATAACCTATACTTTTGAGCGGTTGTCTGTCAAAAGTCCAAACCATATGCCTATACTTACTACCTACCTCTCAGTGTAACCATATTTAGCAGAATTCTGCGATTTTAGCAGAATACGACCTCCAATTTACAGCTTAGCATATTATGTCGCAGAATGGAAAAATTTGGCAGCTTTTAGTAGAATTAAAAAAACAAATAGCATAATCTTAGCATGATGCTAAATTAATTTGTTATCTTGGATGTTTGTCAAAAAAGTCTACAACGACCATTTTTAATTTCTAGCAAAATTTTTCTTTCATACTGGCAATATTATTTTGAGGGGAAATTCCCATACTTGTTCTCGCTTGCGAGTTGTATGTAGAGTATACAAACTAATAAAAATAACAGTCATTGTAGGTGGTTAGCAGTCTAACAGTGTGTTTCGGTCATTGTGTTATATGCAAGCGCAAAAATAAAAAGAAAATACGAACAGAGCTATCGCTCCGAGTGGGAGGAGGATCCACTCTTTGCATCCTGGCTGTCAAGAGCCAAGGATAACTCAAATGCAGCATTTCGTAAAGCGTGTAATTTAAAATAATAATATGATCAAAACAGCCCAAAATTCGACTGCTCTATATAAAAATATCGATGAAACGCAAATGTAGAAACCATATTTTTGAATAAAGTAATAAAATTATTTCAGCCTTTTATTGTATTTTTCAAAATAGCTCAATTTTAGCAGTCTCACTAGAAAGACGGGAGCAGTCATTTGACTGCAATTTGAATTTAAATGTTGAATAATTCACAAACCATTTGACTTAACGTATTGAAACTTTGTGACTTTTATTAATATTAGTAGTTAAATGAACCTATGTGTGAAAATAACTCACATCGCTTTTGTTTATTATTTAAAATCTTGATATACATTTGACGGCTGAGATCCGATAATTGTTAGTCAAAGAAGTCGGTATAGTTTTTACTGCCCGTGAATTTAGTCGAAATTATTGTAAGTAATTTGTGAAAAATGTCTCGTAGGGTTCAGGATGAAGAAATACTTGCAAAATCTAGCAAAATATTCGTGAAGATGAATCGGATTGTGGCTCTGAAAGCGTAGAACGCGATAGTGACGATGATTGTGCGGTATCACTTTTCAGTTCGGAAAAAGGGACCTGGAAGATCAGGTACCTCTTGCAACTATACAAAACGTTCACAGTTCGAGTTCTCGTGGCCGTGGTCGTATGCTGTGCTCGTGGTCGAATTGCCTAAAGAGTCTACACCTTCTACTTCTCGATCTTCTACTCAAAATCCGGAAACTCGGAAAAGGCGAGAATGTTATGTACAAAAGTGCAAAAATAAAAGTAATAAAGTCTGCGACATTCGTAAAAAGCCACTATGAGGCTCTTGTAATGTAAAGAAAATGTTAAAATGTAAAACATGTGTATAAATATTATAATTAATCATACATTAAACCCTGTTTTATTACTAGAGTTACCATTTTTAACAGTTAAAATAAAATAAAAAAGATTTAATAAATTGGAGGAGTCATTTGACCGGTCGCCGTCTTTGTAGGTAGATAGATTTTCCCATCTTTCTAGTGTTAAAAAAAGTTTAGCAGATTTTGACCAAGTTTAGTTGCTAGCATAATGACAAATTAAAATCTGGTCACACTGCACCTCTATCTAATGTCGTTGATTGACATGTTGTTGTAATTTTTTGGCAATGCCATGCCATGCCAGCTGAGCTTTTCTGTGCTGGATGGATTGCCGTTTTGTTTCCGGCTTCAATTGTTGCTTCTAAACTACCAAAGAAAGATCTAGTGTGACAAAGCAGTAAGAGTGTTCTATAGAGTAGGTTACATCTTTAGCGAAAACATGGAACAGTGGCTTAGTGACTCGTTGTCCAGTCTATTGGATTTTCCTGTGCCTGAAGAGTTGATAAAGTAAGTAATATCTATTCTGTAAGATTTTAGATTCAGCTTTAACTAGCTATTGAACCAAAAGATGTACCCAGCTGTATTTACTCTAAACTGAAGCATATAGCTTCAGAACTTAGCCTAACTTGTCTCACTAATTCAATTCAAATATTTTTATTCATTGTAAAAACAGAATGTTTACTTAATGAACGTCAAAGTTGTTAGTTTCACAATTAATGGATTATGTGGAGAAGAAGCTAACAAAGAAACTCCACATTTATTCTTTTCAAAACACATTTTAACTTAATTAACAGAGTTTTCAACTTAAAATATTAGTCATGAATGTGTTGAACACTAGTCACAATCGTCCTTTAAATAATATTAATCTACTGTTTAATGCCAAACATCTTTGTCTTCTAAATAATCCTTGATGTTATAGTAAGCCTTTTTGCACAGAATGTGCTTAACACATTTTTTAAATCGCGTTGGAGGTAACTCTAATATATCTTGACAAATTTTGTTGTAGAACCTTATACAGTGCCCCATAAAGGATGTGTTAACTTTTGCAAGTCTAAATAGTGGAAACGACAATTTATGTTTATTTCTAGTATTAACATTATGGTGGCCACCAAGATTTTCGAAGTCTTTGATATTTTTTCTAACGTACATAATATTTTCATAAATGTATTGACATGCAACTGTTAAGATGTTGGTTTCTTTGAAGAAATCTCTTAGCGAATCCCTACTACCTAACTTGTAAATAAATCGGATGGCTCTCTTCTGTAAGATGAAGATTGTCTCAATGTCTGCTGCCCGACCCCACAGTAGTATGCCGTAGGACATAATACTATGGAAGTAACTAAAATAAACAAGCCTAGCAGTTGCAACGTCAGTGAGCTCTCTAATTCTTTTGACTGCATATGCTGCAGAACTAAGCCTGTGTGCTAGTTTTACAAAATGAGGACCCTAGTGCAATTTTGAATCGATTGTGATGCCTAGAAAAACGGTATCTTCTACAAATTCTAGTTTTTCTTTTCCGAGTACAATGTTGTTTTCAACTAATCTTATGTTTGGTAAGGTAAACTTTATACATTTTGTCTTTTTGGAATTTAGAAGCAGATTATTTGCCGTGAACCAATCCAACACACACGAGAGAGCATCATTTGCAGCGTCAAGATTATTTTCTTGTCTCTTAATTTTAAAAATAAGTGACGTGTCATGTGCAAATAATACTATCTCGGACATGTTTTGTACCGTAAACGGCAAATCATTTACGTATACAAGGAAAAGGAACGGCCCCAAAATTGATCCTGTGGTACTCCCATTTTTATTTGTGAACCTGTGGATTTTATACGATTAAGTCCGTTTTTTGAATCCTTCCTTTTAGATAAGATCTCATCAGTTCTAAACCTTTCCCCTTTACTCCGTAATGCTCTAGTTTTAGCAAAAGTGTCTCGTGGTCCATGCAATCAAATGCCTTTGACAAGTCACAAAAAACACCTATAGCATCCCTACGATCCTCCCATGCACTATAAATATGTTTAGCTAGCAAGACACCAGCGTCCGTCGTCGACCGTCCCTGCGTGAAGCCGAACTGCTGGTTATGGAGAAGTTGATAATTATTAAAGTGCGTAAGTAGTTGAACTAAAACAATCTTTTCGAATATTTTGCTCAATACGGGTAGGATCGAGACTGGTCTGAAATTTGTGGGATCATGCCTATCGCCACTTTTAAACAACGGAACGAGCCTACTGTATTTCATTAGGTCAGGGAATGTACCCTCACCTACACATTTGTTAAAAATTTTTGCTAAATGAGAAGCGAGGACATCTATTACTGAACTAACTATGATTACTGACATTCCCCACAAATCTTCCGTTTTTTTAAGATTTAATAGTTTAAACGCTTTAATTACGCTATGGGGATTAATGAAGTCGAACGAAAACTCGTAATCGCACGAGGGGACATTGTCTTTTAATAAACTTGCAGCAAGATCAGGAGACGAGTCTAAAGGAGCCGTAGTTTTAATTGGAACATTTGTAAAGAATTTTTCAAAGGCCGCAGCAATGTCCTCATTTGATGTTATTACTTTATCATCTATCTTTAGAGAAAATTCGCGATCTCCTGATTTGGCTTTACCAGTTTCCCTATTTATAATAGTCCAGATTGTTTTAGATTTATTTGAAGACTGGAGGATTTGTTTCTTTATATGTTCGCATTTAGCTTTGTGGCAGACGGCCCTGAATAATTTAGAATATAGTTTAACATACTCTACAAAACTGTGGTCATATGTGTATGTTTTTTTCTCATACAATACAGTGTGTTTCTACTTTTTCGGATGCCCGCAGTGGCCCATTCATTAAACCCTACTTTATTTTCATTGCTAGGTAATTCTCTTAATTTAAAAACATTTTCAAAATTAACTGAAACGACTCTAAAGAAGTCTTCGTAATGGGCGTTAGCATTTAGGGTTTTACCTTTATGAGCAGTTAAGCTACTTTGAAGATGTAATTTAAATGATTCTAGTTTTTTACTTGTAATAGGCCTGCATAGAATAACTTGCTCAGATTTTTCTGAATCTATTTAAAAATTTACAATTTGACCACTGTGATCTGACTTTAAGCAATTCACTGTGGAGTAATAAAAAAAATTGCAATCGCAATAGACGTTATCGAGACAAGTAGCAGTAGTTTCAGTAATCCTGGTGGGCTCTAAAAAAATATGGACTAAATTGAATGATTTAAAAATAATTTGTAATTTAGTTGTCAAAGGGGAATCTACTAGCAGGTCGATATTAAAATCACCACACACTATAACTTTCTTATTACTACTGGAACCTACTTTTAATACATCCTCTAATACCGATTCGAATATACTGTAATGGCTGGTAGGGGCCCTGTATAAGCTTACTACAATGTGTTTAGACAATTCAACACATGACAGCTCAATTACTTTTTCAACAGAAAGCCTACAAATGTCTTTCCTTTGTTTAAATTTTAAACTATCTTTTACTAGTATTAAAGATCCCCCATGCAGTAAAGACTTTCTATTGTAGCAACTGGCTATTTGATAGTTATGTACAGTAAAATTCATTTGAGTCTCTAGTAGCCAGTGCTCTGTGACACAAAGTATGTCAACTTCATGTTGTTCTAAAAATAATTCTAACTCTAGTAACTTTCCAGAAACGCCACCCTGTATGTTCTGATTAACTAAAATTAATTTCTTTAGGGGGGGCTTTTCTGTGGTCTGCGCTGACAGTTTAAATCAGCAGTCAAGCTTAACTTATTTATGCTATGTTTTTTTAAAGCTTCCGAATACAGAGGTTTACTAGTAGAACTTTTTCTACAGTTTGTATTGACTACAGGTACCTGTTTTATTGTCTTAACAATAATTGGGTCGTAAATGTTGAATGCCAACAATTTGGCAATCTGTCTCTTTGAAGAAAGGGGCACATGCATTGTGTCCCTAGTCAATATAAAATTTCGAATAAAGTTATTCGTATCAAAATAAAGTACTTGGTCTCTATGACCAAAGGTCATGTTATACAATAGCCGGTTAAGTTTACCTATCCGGGCATTCTGTGTCTCAGACAACGTTTTTGATTAATGACCCACAAATGACTTTACCTTTGTGCTTAGCTAACCTTTTTTCTTTTCAGTTACATCCTGGATATAAAAAATGAAAATGATTTCAATGAATACATGAAGACCTTGTTAGATTTTGATGATCCAAAGCACAGGAATTTCCACTCAGAGCTGGCACGCAAGAAGTTTCCTAATCGAGGTGAGGCTAATGATATGTCAATTCAATTCAATTGCGCTTTATGGACTCAATACACTGATTATCAGGTTCAATTTCGCCAATGTCACGTGTTGGACAAGAAATAATAAATTATAAGATAATTTTTATCCAAATATCCAAATAAATAATCAGAAATTAAAATGTATGAAAAAAATATATTAAAAACCATGGCCATTTACATTTTTATTATTTTTTCTTCCAATAATATACAATTTTTGTTTTCTTTTGCTTAGGTTTGAATTTTCTAAGGAGTCCTTGTATTTATAGTAATCCAAAAAGTCTAAAGCCAGTCCTTTTTCACAGTCAAATACATACAATTTCTTTTTCTTTTGCTTAGGTTTAAATTTTCTAAGGAGTCCTTGCTTTTACAACAATCCAAAAAAGTCAGTCCATTTTCACTGTTGCCAGATTTCAAAAGTATTGTGCAACAAAAAAAAACCGTTTATATCTAACCTCCTTTTTTATGGTTTCAGGGACGTCTCAACCTAAACAGCAGAAGAAAAAAATTGCCAAAGTGAACAAACAAGCTGAACCTGTCAACAATGTAATTGAGGAGGCCAACATAAGCCCAGAAAAGGAGCAGGGAGGAAAGAAGAAGACCAAATTTGTCAACTTGTACTCTAAGGAGGGGAAGAATGCACAAGTGGTTTTGTTGAAAGGTAACACTTGAAAACAATATTTTCGGTATCAGGGTAATTCTCATTTTGAAAAACGAAAGTCAAAACTTCGAAAGACATTTTTTAAGTCTAATAAATTAACTACCTTATGTGTTTGCAGTCCTAGTGAATAGTAACCAGTAATTCTTAAATTGTAATTATTTATCTCAAGGGGAATCATAAAATTTTGGACGAAGCAAAGATTATTCATGGCTTTTCGTTTTTCGAATTGAGAATTACTCATTAGTTAATTATACTTTATTGCACACAAAACATTGAACATGACATTATATAAGAAATAATGTGTACAAAGGCGAGCTTATAGTATTATCATTGTTATCATAGGTACCCCGTTTATCTTTTTTCCAGGGAGGCACCACTGTGACTGCCAGGCCTCCAAACATGAGCTGATCAACAACTGTCTGCAGTGTGGCCGGATCATCTGCAAGCAGGAGGGATCGGGTCCCTGCCTCTTCTGTGGGAACTTGGTGGGTTCAGTGTGGATGAAAGTTCATGTTTTTTACCCGACTGTGGCGGAACTCAAAAGGAGGGTGCGATTCCCAGTGCGGGCATGTACACTTTGTTTATTTTTTGAAGTTACGTACATCTGCGAATTTGTAGTAGCAATGACACACGCTAACGAACACGCGAAAGAATAAATGTGGAGTTTCTTTGCTTTGACGTTCATTAATTAAACATTTTGTTTTTGTAGTGAATAAAAATTTTTGACTTGACTTTGACTTTAACGGTGGAGGAAAACATCGTGAGGATACGCGTTTTTGTTGGCTCCACACGTATTCACTTGTCTTTCCTGTGGGTTAGGCCGACTAGGCTGTCAGGATAGAATAGGTGCTGGGAAAGCCTACTCCTTCTAAAAAATAATGTCCCAGGCACTGCAGCATGTGAGTGGTCCCTTCACCCATCTAGTGTGAGTGACAGTGCCACTGGACGCTGTATAAATGATCTCATTATGTAGGCCAATGTTTTTTTTTGTATGGAATCAAAGTTTCCTTCTCAGTCACTAGATGGCGCTATTTTATGTTGCTACTGTTTAATCTTGCTCCTGAATAGTAACGGCTGATTAATTGATGAGTACCAAAAAAGAAACACTAAAAAGACTGGTTAAAAAATGACAAAGAACTCGTCTTCTAAGCATAAAACAGCATATAAAGCTAACTGCGCGCAACTGCAAACAACTAATTCATCATCATCATCATCATCATCACTTGACGCCCACTGCAGAACATAGGCCTCCTTCGTGGCTTTCATAACCATGAGGGGTTTTGCTATAATCGCCACGCTTGGCAGGCGGGTTGACGATCGCAGTATGCGGTTGGAATCTCAGGAAGACGCTGCTGCCCGTCTTCTGGTAATTGATTTCCTAGTCGCCTTCTACGACATCCACGGAAGGAAATGGAGTGACGCTATTCTTAATCCGGCACCACACGGAACTAATTCACGTTCATTGATTTCCTTGACCAATAATTTTCATAAAATCATTATAAATACAAGACTCACACGCGGTGTCTAATTCAAGAGCTAGCACATAAAAAGCTGATATACATATAGTCATCTCTATCACCCAGGTGTGCACGCCCGGAGAGCAGAAAGAGATAAACGCGAGGACGAAGGCTTCCGCCAAACTGATGGAAAACCTTATGGAACGAGCCAGGCCCAGAGGTTGGGAGGCCGCGGTCTCACACAGGAATAGGCTGCTGGAGTATGATCGCACAAGGTAAGTACACGCCTTAATTCGAAAATAAAAATACACCAACCTCTTTCACAAACACAGCCCTCAAAATATGTTGCGAGGAACAGAGAACATACAAAAAAAAAAACTATCGTTTCTCATCTGAAAGGCCATGTTAAAAGTACTTAAAAGTACAACTTTTACTTTTCACAATACAGGGTGTTTTATGCATCTTTTGCCAAATTGAATTGACCGAAAGGATCATTTGCTATCTCTTCAGTCATAAAAAAATATTAAATAAAATTTAATACTGGCAGGCAAATACGAACTTTTTTTACTCTTAGAAAATGAACACTAGGTGACACTGAGACGTCACACACCCATCGGTCGCATCACTAGTTCAAACGTCAAATGAAACGTCATCGTAAAAGTCAGGTGGTACTGAAATAAAACTAACTTGCTATCTCCAAAACTCGACATTGGCAAAATGAATCCTTAGGGTAGCCATAATTAAGAATTGAATTGAATTGAAATGTTATTTTATTCCATGAGGTTATGAATGGTTGCCACGAACGGGTCGGCAGTCGGTGGGCAGACGACATCGACATTGTGAGGGATGCTGGGATACATAGGACGAGACTAGCAAAGGACCGGATGAATTGACTCGAAAGCAAAGAGGCCTATAATAATAATAATGACCTCCACACAACATGATCACTTCATCATCATCATCATCATCAGCCATTTGACGCCCACTGCAGGACATAGGCCTCCCTCATGGTTTTCCTAACCATGAGGGGTTTTGCCATAATCGCCACGCTTGGCAGGCGGGTTGGCGATCGCAGAATGCGGTTGAAATCCCAGGAAAACGCTGCTGCCCGTCTCCTGGTAATGTATTTCCTTACTCGCCTTCTACGACATCCACGGAAGGGAACGGAGTAACGCTATTTTTAATCCGGCGCCACACGGGATAATCACAGGACATAAACACTTGTCCTGATCCTAAATCGGACACCTCGTGCCATGGCAACAAGGCAAGAACAATACTAACTAGGAAACAACTAGACTGTTTCTAGGAAGTACGGCGGCTGCCAGTGGGAATCGAATCCAGGAACTCTATTTCAGTAGTCAGGCGAGTTAACCGCTAGACCAACGAGGCAGTCAGCTCTGCTTATAGGCTCATTAGATAGATGAGGTCATTTTTAGGGTTCCGTACCCGAAGGGTGCCAAACGGCACCCTATTACTAAGGGCTGGTTTACATTTGCTATTTTTAATACGTTTTTAGCATGCTATTTCCAAGCATATTAAAAAAGCACGCATTAACAAATGTGAATGTGCCATGCTTTTTAGCACGCTAAAAATCTGACTGTCAGTCGTTATCTGTGCTTTTAAAAAGTATCTAATAAAATGGCGTCGCAACTAAAGTGGACACGGGATTTGACATGTAAATTTTTAACAGAATACCAACAGAATACGAAAAAACATGCTTGCTTGTGAGATTCGTACAGCGAAACTTATAAAAACAATATTTTATCACAGCCAATAACTATGATAAAATTTCAACCGCTAGCAAACTAATTAGTTATTCCATATTTTCCACTTGCGATGCGTGTGCTTTCTTCGTTTTTTGAGACAACTTGTGTTGAAACTAGCATAGCAAATGTATATCGGCGTCTTTAATTAGCACTCTTTTAGTTTAGCATGCTAAAAAAACAGTGCTAAATAGCACGGAATTTATAGCAAATGTAAACCAGCCTTAAGACTTCACTGTCCGTCTGTCTATCTGTCTGTCTGTCTGTCTGTCCATCTGTCCGTCTGTCTGTCTGTATGTCTGTCACCAGGCTGTATCTGATGAACTGTGATAGCTAGGCAGTTGAAATTTTCACAGATGATGGATTTCTGTTGCCGCTGTAGCAACAAATACTAAAAACAGAATAAAATACATATTTAATGGGGGCTCCCATACAACAAACGTTGTCTAAAGACAGCGCTCGCCATCTAGCGGCCATCTATGTAACCTTCACTGCGCCAATGTCATGTCTTGGTTTCTATAGATGGCGAATTTGAGAAATTCGATCTTTGTCTAATGTTGTATAGATAATGCTAAGGAACCCTTCGTGCGCGATTCCGACTCGCACTAGGCCGACTTTTTTTCTTTCAGCGAACGTCGCACGCGTGTGACCGACGACGACAGCGACTATTTCAACGCCAACTCGGTCTGGCTGAGTGCGAACGAGCGAGAGAAACTCAACAAATACCAGCAGAGCCTGCATGACAAGAAACACGCGTCCAGGCTGAGCAAGAAGATGACCTTTGACTTCGCAGGTAGGTTCGTCTGAAAAATACTACCTTTAAACGAGCAAGTCTTGTATAGATAGATAGATAGAGAACACTTTATTGCACAGCCAGGTGAATAATATTACAAATAGTTTCTTATATCTAAGTAGTGGTATACAATTGTATATACTATGTATATTATAATCTGAATCTCGGAAACGGCTCCAACGATTTTCATGAAATTTAGTATGCAGAGGGTTTTGAAGGCGATAAAGCGATCTAGCTAGGTTTCATTTTTAAAAAACGTCATTTTATCCGTGTTTTTAGACAGTGAAAAGCTACTTAAATATCATTAGAATACGAAGGTAAAATTTGCCACCATCTACAATCTACAAGGCTCAGGTGGGAAATCGGGCGGTCCCGAAACTAAAAGACGCCCGGGTTGAGCCTGTCTCCAGTCCGATTATGTTTTTCCTTTTTTCCCCTTTTAGGGTTCCGTACCCGAAGAGAGCCAAACGGGACCCTATTACTAAGATTTCACTGTCCGTCTGTCTATTTGTCTGTCTGTCACCAGGCCGTATTACATGAACCGAGATGGCTTAGGCCGTTGAAATTTTCACAGATGATGTATTTCTGTTTCTGCTATAACAACAAATACTAAAAACAGAATACAATAAATATTTAAGGGTGGCCCCGATACAACAAACGTTGTCTAAAGACAGCGTTCATTATTTTATGTATTATAGTATAAGAGTAGATAAAGTAGTGTATGAAACTGTACATTACTTGGTCTTGTAACACTCATGTGATACTCGGTGCATGCGCGCCGCGGACCCACGGGACATTGTCCTGATAGACGGAGAGGTGGTACTAATTGTTTGCGAACTTTTTGAAACAAGATTTCTCAATTGTTAGAGTTCCGTACCCAAATGGTAACGAACCCTATTACTAAGACTCCGCTGACCTTCCGTCCGTCCGTCTGTCACCAGGCTGTATCTCATAAACCGTGATAGTTGGACGGTTGAAATTTTCACAGATGATTCTGTTGCCGCTATAACACCAAATACTAAAAACAGGAGGGCTCCCATGCAAAAAAACGTGATTTTATTGCCTTTTTTGCTCGATATTTATAACGGCAATAGGTAGACGCTTGAAATATGTATTAAAATGTTGTATAGATAATGGCACGGAACCCTTCGTGCGCGAGTCCGACTCGCACTTGGCCGGTTTCTTTATTTTACGTCTATACTTAACCACTCGTCTGCCGCGACACAGATCTGTGTCCAACTTAGTATGGGCCACCTATACGTTGCGTTCCGCGAGGGCAGTTCAGGAGTTAAAAGTCGAAATAAACATAAACATAAAACATAAACATTTACATACAGGCACATACATTGCTTCTGGTCCCACACTAGGATACCCTGTGTCGTGGGAATCAGAAACAACGACATCACAAACATGTAAACATCCAAGACCTGGGTTTTTTTTTGTCCCCAGCCGGGATTCGAACCCGGGACCTCCCGCATGGTATGCAGATGCACTACCGCTGCGCCACGAGGTGAAATAGATGGCATTTTCAATACTAATTACGTCACCTAGGCTCTCAGACCATCGATTTCAGCGTGTAGTTTGAAGACAGATTTTTCTCATTTGACTGCAGGTCGCCAGATAGTGGAAGACCAGACCATAGAGCACGAGGTGGACGAGGAGCAGATCCGGGAGCTGACGGCGGCGGCGGCGACCAACGCGGCGTGGTTCGCCAACGACGCCGGCGACCGCGGCGTCGCGCCCGGTGTGAACGCGCCTTTGTTGCAGGTAAGCACCGAAACAAACATTTATGTCGGATTTGAAATAAATAATAAACGTATGAACCGATGGTCAATGGGGTGCAAAGGTTCTCCAGTGGAGCCCACGAACTGGCCAACGAGGCGTAGGATGCCCACCAGTTCGCCTATTCAGGTGCATGCGGCTTAACTGGCCGGCCCAGTTTCACTTCAGTTTGGCGGTATGAATACCCACATCCGCTATGCGCGTCTTGGAGCACTGTGTGGTGTACCGGACACGATCTGTCCTCCGGACGCCCAATATGCTGCGCTCTTTAGCAAACCTTGAGCTTGGACTTCTGTTGTTCAGTCATTGACAGTTGGTTTCAGTCGAGTAAATGCATTAATGTATGAATGAATGAATTAATGAATGAGTGAATGACTGAATAAGTAAATAAAATCTTTATTCAATGAGCAACGTTTATAGATTGCACGTCGATGGGGATCTGTACTAAGTTGAAACCTGTGTTGTAGATACACCACTCTTCCTTATTTTATTGCTAAGCTTAATTATAATCGTCGAAATGTAAGAAGGCCGTTTTGACAGCTACACAAAATTGCATTTTACTTTGGACTTACTCGAACAAATACATAAAAAGACACATACTCTGGCATATTGTTTAACGCTCGAAAGAAAAAAGATATTTTGTAGCCCGACATGTTACTCATAGTTCAGATTTTTAATGTTTTTGATCTTAAACTAGGTTTTTGTAGCTGTCAAAACGGGCTTATTATATTTTGACGACTTTAGTAAAGTAGAGCGTAAATTTTGTATAATTATTAGATTTACTTGCATACAAACTTAACCAAATATAAATACACAACAGTTGATCCTCTAAAAAATCTTTGGTTGTTTTAGGATGTATAATATAAGTGTTGGGCCACGCGCAGTGTAGGGTTCCGTAAAGGGGTTTCTATCTGCTTAACAGAACTTACAACTTCATCAACTCTGTGGATTTTGTACAATCTTTTATAAGTTGGTCGCCTATTACTCGTTAACTTGTGAAGCCTACTTAGCCGTGATCGTTTTCCTATTAAGTTTATTATATGCTACTAGTCTGAAGTTTCTACAATCAACAGTTTAGTAAAGCCAGGAGAGGGTCGGGGGACACCCTACTCTTCGCTCTACTCAAACAAAAATTTGCGCTCTTAAGCTTAATATTTCGCAAACAGAACCCTAGATCAAAAATTGATCCTTCTATTATTTTAAACGACCAATTCAACGATGCCCCTCACTGTGGTGTAGACATGAAAAAAAAAAATTACATCCCTAATTTAGGTGTAAGATTTTATTCCACAGTTTTATCGGCGTGATTAATATACGATGTATGTCTATGCCAAATTTCAGAAAACAGACAGACAGACGAACGCACATGGCGAAACTATAGGGGGTACCTTCTCGACTACGGAACCCTAAAAACATGTCTTTGCCCACAGTTCGACGAGTCGGTCCAGCGGCGCTACGGCTCGTCGGTGCGGAGTGTGCAGCCGTCCGGGCTGCGGGTTCAGGACCCGGAACTGCAGGAGATGGCCGACACCGGCCGCTGCATGTCCATGCACCAGCCCTGGGCCTCGCTGCTGGTTGAGGGTATTAAACTGTGAGTCACAACCACATAACATACAGTCACACCTGTATCCGGGTACGCAGAGAACAGGGTCTGCCACTTGCTACAGGCCCTCGATTCAGTTAAAACATTTTTATTCATTATAAAAACAGAATGTTTACTTAATGAACGTGAAAGTTGTTAGTTTCACAATTAATAGATTAAGGTGGAGAAGAAGCTAACATAGAAACTCCACACTTATTCTTTTCAAAACACGTTTTAACTTAATTAACAGAGTTTTCAACTTAAAATATTAGTCATGAGTGTGTTGAACACTAGTCACAATCGTCCTGTAATTGATATTAATCTTCTGTTTAATGCCAAACATCTTTGTCCTCTAAATAATCCTTGATGCTATAGTAAGCTATTTTGCACAGAATGTGCTTAACACATTTTTTAAACCGCGTTGGATGTAGCTCTAATATATCTAGAGGAATACATTGTGCATAGAATTGCGAAAAGATTAATTAAAAGGAAATTGGAACTTTGTGAGAAGTTTCTGCGGCAAGGCTTATTGGGTTCTAATTTTTTTGTTCCTATGTACATTCTCAAATCTGAGTAAATGATTCGTCGTCGTCTAGACATATTGTTGAAGTTTTATTGCGATTCCGTATGTCGTTAGTAATTAATCAGCCCGTTCTCGGCCACTACTGGATATAGGCCTTCCCCAAGGGACGCCACTTCTTTCTGACATCATCATCAGCCATTTGACGCCCACTGCAGGACATAGGCCTCCCTCATGGATTTCCTAGCTATGAAGGGTTTTGCCATAATCGCCACGCTCGGCAGGCGGGTTGGCGATCGCAGTATACGGTTGGAATCTCAGGAAGACGCTGCTGCCCATCTCTTGGTCAATACATGATTGAATGGGGTTAATAATGGGTGTTTTTGTGCAAAGTTCTCCATTGCTTGTCGCCAGTCACGAGGGCCGCAGTTGGTACACGAGCCACCGCGGCCGGCTCTGGATCGCGTCGACGGCGAAGCCTCCGGATCCAGAAGTCGTCAAACAGCTGGAGAACCGATACCGAGTCTTGTATCCAGGTGGGTAGAGGTGATATTTGTTTGTGAAAAGGTGTATGGAATTAATATCGGGTCAGTTTATAAGTTTTCTTTTGGAATATGAAAAAAAAACTCTATTTATTAAGGATCAAGGTCGAAAAGACGGTGTGTAGTTTTTATTTATAATTTTTTCTCCGAAACGATCTAGATCCTGTTTTATAAAACGCTTTGATTTTGATTGGAATTTTTGTGGAGCTTATATTATGATTCGTCGTTATTCAATTCAATTCAGTTCAATTCGAATATTTTTATTCATTGTAAAAACAGAATGTTTACTTAATGAACGTCAAAGTTGTTAGTTTCACAATTAATGGATTATGTGGAGAAGAAGCTAACAAAGAAACTCCACATTTATTCTTTTCAAAACACGTTTTAACAGAGTTTTCAACTTAAAATATTAGTCATGAATGTGTTGAACACTAGTCACAATCGTCCTTTAAATAATATGAATCTACTGTTTAATGCCAAACATCTTTGTCTTCTAAATAATCCTTGATGTTATAGTAAGCCTTTTTGCACAAGATGTGCTTAACACATTTTTTAAATCGCGTTGGAGGTAACTCTAATATATCTTGAGGAATTTTGTTGTAGAACCTTATACAGTGCCCCATGAAGGATGTGTTAACTTTTGCAAGTCTAAATAGTGGAAATGACAATTTATGTTTATTTCTAGTATTAACATTATGGTGGCCACCAACATTTTCGAAGTCTTTGATATTTTTTCTAACATACATAATATTTTCATAAATGTATTGTAGTTTCCTTCCTTCGTTTTTCTACTTATTTTCTTTTTTGTGTGTGTGTGCGTATGTAAGAAAGAGAGTAACGATGTGTGTGAATGATGACGAATGAGGGGGGGGGGATTCCACTTAATTATGTTTAATAATAGATAGAATGCTAGGTAAAATGACCTTGGTTCTTGCATTTCCTTCTGTATAGACAACAGCAACCAACCTTTAAATCTTAGTTGCAAACTCGCCCGTAACGTAACTGAATAGAGTGCACAGATGCAAAGATTGCTTTGCTGTCGACTGTACCCACCAAAGACAGAATTTTCGCTTTCAGATAAGCAGTTCAAGTTTCCATCGTTCTATCCGTCGGGGTGTCTACTCGGATGCGTCAATGTAGACGACTGCCTGCCTGAGGAAGAGTACCGGAGAAAGTAAGCAAATACTGCTTTATATGCTCTTTTCCTTTAAACAATCCATGACAAAAATAAAGAAAACAACCAATTTTTACCCGACTTCGGCGTAGCCCAAAAGGTAGTTAAAAAATATTTTCTATGTTAAATGTATAAGAAACTGTCCTCCGATATGCGTAAATAATTAAAAGAATAATTAACTTGGCCGGTGCCGACCATAAGACGCTCGACCCATAGTTTCGATTTTTATAACTTTTCGTCCTGATATGTTTGCAAGTGAGGTTAGGGTAAATAAAAAAAATATTTGTACGCGTCATTTTTTCAAAGCTAACGCATGCTAAATCGTGGTTAGAAAGGTGTAACACGTTGCATAGACTCATACATATTAAGTACAAATGTATTTTCACATCAACCATCCACAATACTGATTGTGTGTGTGTGCGTCTTTCGCAGATACCCTGATGGCGAAAGTGACAGTCCCTACGTGTTCATTTGCTCCAACCCGATCAGTTTGAGACTACGATTCCCTATCAAGGGGCAACATAAAATCTGTAAGTGTATTATTTTCTTTATTTAGTTTCAGATGAGGTTTCTAGTACCAAATACCTAGGCTCAATTGATACTCAATACACACTTAATATTTAATTGCATTCCACAAGTATGTGCTCTTTGGATTATGTTCAGCAGTATGAATTTTGTTATCGACCTACAGGATAATTTTCGAACTGAAACTTTATAAGCACTACACATTATTAACTTAATTCCGGATTCGCTTACTTGATTTTTGTCGGAAGAGTCCGACCAGGTTTCGCTCTGATTCGCAGAGCTTAATCATGGCGAGTAGAGATGGAGCTCGCGTCATCGGTTGCTTGTCTCTGACTGACTCTTTCGACAAAGAACCAAGTAAGTAAATCCGGAATTAAGTTAATAGTCTACAGAATAATCATCATCAGCGGCCTACCGCTGCCCACTGCTGGGTATAAGTCTGTTCTCCCATATGCCATCTCTCTTCGCATCAAGTCACCTTCCGTCAAGTTCACGATATCGTCCGACCATCGGACTGCTGGTATCCCCACTGACCGTCACCCTGTCTCGGCCCACTGGATTAACTTGATAGATTACTGTTCAGATGGCACGTAATGGCTGGGTAAAGAGAAATGCGGGGTGATGAACTGAAAGCGATGCCTTTAGCATTCAATTCCTGATCACCCGGTCAACATGGAAGGAGAAGACTGGAGGCCAAGACCGAAGAGAAGAAGACGCATGAGAAGAATCCTACATTCAGCATTGGGTGGCTAGGAATTGAATAACAAGCGATTCCATCGATCAATCAATCAATCAGCCGATATTCGTTCACTACTGTTTACAGACCTCTTCCAAGGCACTCCATTTCTTTCTGGGACTCAATACATTCCTGCGGTTGACTTGTAGAAAACGCTTGTAGCATTAAGTGCCGCATTACCAATTGTTTATTACTAACACCATTGTGCAATAAACGTATTAATAATAAGATAGCTTTATTAAAAAACCATGGCTAATTACAAGCCTTTTCTAGAGTGATCTTACGTCTGTCCAAGCAGTAGCTCTGCTTTCAACCACGAATTTTTCAGTATCAGAAGTGTGATCTTCTCTGGGAGAATACTGTTCATTACTACGTGTTTAAGTTGATATTGACTGTGCAATGTTTCTTTTGCAGATCAATTAGATAAGACGATACACCAAGCTGCCGTAAAGTGTAACCAGAAGATGGCAAAGTTAGAAGCAGAACAAGCAAAGCAGGGTCAATAAGTTAAGTAAATTATTTTGTGTACTTTGTTCATTCCTACTCAGTGAAATAAAAAGCCAACTGTTTTGTTAAGAAAATGTTTATTTACATCATTAACGCCTAGAATTTAAATATAAATATTGTATGGAACCATTCACTCAAATTCACTCAATCGCCATACATAATACTTGACCAATCATACAGTATAAACTCTAAGATAAATTAAGTTTTTTTACTTACAGACTAAAATGAGCACCAAAATACAGTCGCTGACAGTAGATGTTCTCGAAATAAATAATATTTTGATTGTAATTGTCGAAATATTTTCACTTTGGCAGAAGAAATTACTTTTGGTTTTAAAGTTACAAGTTAGAACTATCATAACCCAGGTTTTTTTTTGCCTAATAAGAATAGCAACATTCTAAACAAACTTTCTATAACATCATACATTCTAAGATTTTTCGTTTACCTTGCCCTATTAAATAAAAAAACCGGGGTTATTACAATAGGAACGATTATGATTCCTTCTTTTGGTTTAACTGTGGGAAGAACGCTTCAATAGGCAGTATCGGATCGTCGGTGGCTATCGTAAAGTAGTTCGGTATTCTTCTACTGTTTGGCGAAACGGTCTTGAACATGCCAGGAGTGTTATAATCTTTGCTGGCTGCTAACGTTAAGTCTGAAACCCTTTTTGAGTGTTCAAAAGCAGTCTCCAGATGATCAGTCTGATGTTTCTTGTCATCTTTAGCTATTTTCATGATCGCACTCTCTGATCGTGTTCGTTCTGATGTTACATCATCTTTGTTCTCGTATCGAACGGTGGTTTCCGTCACTGACAGGTCTTGCACCGACTCTCCGATTTCGGAATCCTTGATTTTCTTTCTCAACGGTCTTTTAACGTGTACGGTGGTAGGGCTGGACGGTTCGGTTGTTTCCTCAGTGGGTTTCGGTCTTCTAGAGCCGTTTCTTATTCTGGACGAGATTTTGGGCGTTCCCTCGCTGGTCTCCGTTGTAGATGTGTATCTTTGTCTCGAAGGCTGCCTAGTTGAGTGGACCTCTTTATCGGTTACGCCTTCTCCGTCGCTGTAATTGCCGCTCTTATGTCTGGGTTCTTTAGGTGTGAATTTCTTTCTCTCTACAGTCTCATTGTCGTTGGTATATTTGTCCAATGGCACACGTCTTTGTGGGAACTTGAATTTGATAGGAACTGATTCTGTGGACTTGTCAGTAGTTGTCGTCGAGCTAAGTCGGTTCCTGTAATCTTTGACGCTGAATTTCGGTCTACTGTTCTCGTATTTATTCTTCAGTCTGGGCCTTTGTATCTTGGCTGGCGTCTCTGAGGTATTCTCCACGCGTCCTGTAGTCGTTGCTAATTCTGACGCCTCCTCAGTACTGTCCCTCTTCTCTCCTTCTGTTGTTAGTCGAAGAACTTCGAGTTTAGCGTCAATAGGCTTCACGTCTTTGTGGAAAGAAAATTGTTTCACAGGTTCTGGTTTGGTCTTCAGCGTGTCGGATAAGTTGACTGCGATGTCGCTGGTTGGAGTGTCTTTTTCATCTTGCTTATGGCTGTAGTCAGGTGTCTCGCTAGTTTTATAATCGTACGTAGCTGTAGTGACTCTTGGGTGTTGTGGTCTGGTGGCTATTTTCATGATGGGCGATTCCTTGTTTGAATCAAATTCCTTGTACGACGGAGTAGTGGTCTCAAATCTTTCTGTGGAGGTGGGGAGGGGTCTTCGGTTTCCGATTTTCTTCTTGACAACTGTAGGAGTTGTTGGCGAGATAGTTGGTAGTGCGCTAGTGGATAGGTCTGTTGATGTTGTGGGTGTAGTTTGGATAGGTTTGGGTTTGGGCGCGCGAACCCTGGGCTTGATAGTGTGGATTTCATCACCTTCGGTTGTAGGAGCTTCTGTTGTCCATTTTCTTGTAGTAGTTTCTTCTCTGTTAACGGGACGACGTCTGCGGATCTTGTTACGCTTCCTAATCTTATCTTTGTCGATGGTTTCCGGAGTGTTGGGTCGCTTGAAGTGTCTGTTAGGAGGAAGAGTAGGTAACGCTTCAGTGTTATCTTCGTTAGACTTGTGCGTGGTCAAGGCTTGCTCAGTGAGCGAAGGAGCTTCAGTTGGTTTTACTTTTTTCTTGTATTGTGTAGTGTATTCTTCGTGCGTGGGAGTGGATACCCTGTAGTAGTAATCTTTTAGTTTGTGCTTGTTGATTGGTTCGAATCCGTCGCCTAACGGCCGCCTGCTTTGGGTTTCGACGTGGCTGTCGTAACCCAAAGAGTTTTCATAGCCCTTGTCACTCTCAGTCACTATCGCGTACTCGTCGACTAAGTCCGTAGGCTGAGTCGTTTGTAACCTGCCATAGTTGTCAGCATACTCGTCTTTAGTGACCGGTTCTTCAGATGGTTTCAACTGCTTGTCACTTTGGTCATAAGAATCGGTGATAGCAGCCCAAGAATTCGGCGAGGAATTGGTTATAATATCTTGTTCGTACGTTTCCGTGACTTCATAGGTAGCAGGTACTGGCAAGGAGTTCTGCGTAGCTTCTTCCGGCCTCCTCTTTGGAGGATCAGCGTATTGAGCTGAGGATTGCTGGTTGTTGGTCGAAGGTATGCTGTCGTGGATATGTGCCTTTTTGTTGTCGTAGACAAAGTTTGCGTGTTGGTTATTTATATAATACGGGTTTTGCAAGTTTTGGGTGTATTGTGATGGATACCTGTCGTTGAAATTGTTAAAGAAGTAACTGTTTCCAGGGGTGGTTTGTACGATGGGATTATACGTGGAGACCTTATTTTGGTCACCAGTTTGGTGGAGTTTGGAGAACGGATCTTGCGGGCTTGGCTTAAAGTTGGGTTTGCTAGCGTTTGGATCTATTTTTTGCGGAGCGACTGCCTTCGGCGGCTGCGCTGACGTTGGTTTATATTCAATTAGCGTACTCCCATAGTTGATTTGGTTCAAAGCGGTTTGGAACTTGGGCGTGGTCACTGCGAAATGAGTCGGCGTGGTCTTGAAATAAGGTGCAAAGCTGAACGAGTTGAAGATGGTTTGTTTCGTCGGTTGAGAAGGTATGTAGGTCGTCCTGGTCTGCTGGAAAGGATCTCGACCCTTTGTTGACTGGACACCGTATGAGCTGAATGTGCCTGAAACAGGAACAAAAACCAATTTAGGTCTGCGTTACAAGCTGTGTTATTATACTTTACGACGACAATATTGTCTAGAAGCATTACAAGCTGCATATACTGAGCCTACATCCCCTTTTGTCAACAATCACCAAACGAATGACCTAAATAAACAATTATCTTATCTTAGTTACTTATGCAGTTCGTAAAACAGTTACAAAATTACAAAAAATGTGATGAACGTATACCGTAATGAAAATATATGTGATCGGAAACACCTAGTACCTAAGCATCATTCTAAGAGTTAGATTAGGTAGATAAGCTAGCTAGAAAATCCTTACCTAAAATACTTGGCGGCAGTGGCGCGAACTTCTCATCTTTGAATTGATATTGAAGGTATGGACTGCCAGTAGCTGGCTTCGGCGTCGGCGACGCATTCTGCTGCTGAGCCGTCTTCACTTGTTGCTGACTCACAGACTGCGGCGCTGTGTCACTGTCCGAAGGTATCTTGTAAACTTCAGGCTTGAATATCTCCGTGCCACTTATGGGCTGTGGCCTTTTAGGCTCCTGCACTGGCCTTCCATACTGGTCCAATTGCTGCTGTTTCGTCGTAGGGTATTGCAAGCCGAACTGGATGGGCTGCACGTTGTTCAACTGTTGCAGAACAGAGTTGTGGAACTGCTGCTGCTGCTTGAATTTCGTCGGGTATTTAGCGTAGACAGGACGCGCCGCGTAAGGGTTGTGCGGGTTGCGGATCACGACGTTCTCCCCCGGGAAGTTCTGGACGATCTTGAAGTGGGAGAGGCCGCCGGTGTTTTGAAGACCGAACGGGTTGTAGTAGGAGTTGATTGGCTGGTTGCCTTGAAGGTGTGAAGGGGATGTGGGAGGGAGGGACCTCAAGGTTGTGGGGCGGTAAGACTGGGCTATAGAGGTGAGTTTGGTGGCGTCCCTGGTGGATACGGGGCGTGAGGAGGACTGGTAGTTGTCGACGGTTACCGCTACTGGGATTTTATATGGCTGCGCGTGGAGAGGAGCTGCTGAGAACGCGCCGTACCCTGGCAACCCGGAGTTGATGACCGGCCTCCAACCGCCTTTTGCCAATGGAAAAGCCTGGAAAGGAAACGTCTGTTTTTAACTCAAAAGGCTTTTTACACTATGTTACGATAAATTAGAGTTTCTTTATCACTGACTAAGTAGATTGGAATCGTAAGACGCGAGAGACACAGATGGGACGTGGAGCGAGGGCGCGGTAAGATGTATAGAGTCACATGCCAAGAGCGACCGCAGAGCAAGGACTGTGGTCGGTGACGCCCCACGTCCCATCTGTGTGTCTCGCGCCTAAGAGATGGTATATGGGGGAAAAGGCCTATACTCAGCAATCGGCAGCGGTAGGCTGATGATGATATTTGGGATAGTAAAACATTCGGTAGCAGGTACTGGCATGGTGAAGTTGACTTGCATATCTTACCCCGGTTTGACTTTGACTGACAGCTGTTAGCAGTAGATTAACACATTGTTAATCAAAGAAACGGATTAGTAAAGTAGGTCGTCTAGGTAGGGCACCAGGAATTTATGAAACAAAATTAAACTAACGGTCTTTTTATTGAACGGTACTTTTATTCCGTGTGGCGCCGGAGTAAGAATAGCGTCACTCCATTTCCTTCCATGGATGCCGTAGAAGGCGACTAAGGAAATAAATTACCAGGAACCGCCTGCCAAGCGTGGCGATTATGGCAAAACTCTTCATGGTCAGAAAACCATGAGGGAGGCTTAGGTCCTGCAGTGGGCGTCAAATGGCTGATGATGATGATGAACGGTCTTTTTTTTATAAAAAAAAACACGATTCCTTACAACACTCGAAGACACACTGTGACTCGTTGGGGTGTGACGCGTTGGGAACAAACGGATGAACGCCGATTAAAATAGTCTGTGGTGGAGATTTTACAAGGAAAAGACGTAACCACAGATTACCTCCTGAGGAGTGTTTTTATAAATAAGGCCACAACTCTGTATATACTCGTAGCAATGCGTATTAAAAAAATAACAATTATCATTACGTTTAATTTGTTTTGCCATGTTAATTAGCCTATGACCAGTAAAATATTTTGTTCATCAAAAGCGGATATTTGAAATGCTGAGATGCGGAAATTTTTGGGCCGCAGTAGTACACCCATATTATGGCCAAGAAGTGCCATATAATTCACGTTTTTTAATATTATTTAATTTGATGAAATATAATTTGACAGTTTTAAAAACCTATTTATAAGAATATAATTATAATTTGACAGTTTTATTTATTACTAGCTGAATCGGCAAACGTTGTTTTGCCATATTATACAAAAATAATAATAATAAAAAATCAGTGAAGCCGTTTCGGCGTACCTAGTCGGTGTAGTCGTTAAGCCAAGTCAGAGGCCTTAGGGCGGCTTGACAACTTCTGACAGTAGACGAGCCACTAGTCTACAAGCCTCCACCAATCCGAACTTGGCCCCCGTGGTGGAGTATGGCCTATACCTTCCTCAGGGAAGAGACCCGTGCCCCTCGGTGGGAACATAATGGGTTGATGATGATGAAGCCGTTTCGGCGGAGTTCTATAGCAAACACTGTGACACGAGTTTTTATATATTGGATATGGCGATAGACCAGTTAATTACACGCTGCCAAACTAAGCAGCGTTTAATCTCAAGTAGGTTTCTCACCGAAGGTGAAGGCATGGACCGTCTGTGATGGCCGCAGCTCGCGCCCAGCAGGACGTTATGCAGCGCTGCCAGCACTAGCCACAAGCGGAACCCTGGAAAAGACGATACGTGACTTTATGTTAGTAACTCAATCAATCAATCAGTCCGTACTGGTCCACTGCTGGACTTAGGCCTCCCGCAGCGGTAGAACGCCGGCCTCACATTCGGAGGGCTTTGTTTACTAAGTTGCTAACATTTGTGAAGTAGTAGCAATACCCCTTGCTAACTGTGAAGTGAAACATGGTGAGGAATCCCTATTGTCTGAGGTATTTACATACCTCAGTGCTTGCTACATACAATAAGGCTAAGTGCAGAAATCTCAGGTCTAACTATAGGCCACTTCCTTCCGTCCTAGGCCACCCTCAACTAACCGCTGCTAGCAATCTAGTTCAGGGGCCTTATGATGCGCATTAAATCCTGAGCAAATCATCGTCAAGGGTCAATCCACACCGAATTGGCAGCGTTCGGAAGCGACGCGAAGAGCGGGCAGAGGGCTCACGCCGCCGCCGCGCGTCACTTCGCGCCATAGTTGCCAGGGTTGCCATCCGTACGAGGTTTCTCGTACAAATACGAGATTTAAAGGTGTCGGTACGAGGTACGAGCTCACATCCATCCTGGTACGATATTGTACGAGATTCATTGATACAAATTTTAATTTTAATGCCCGGATGCAGATCATATTTTGGAACGCACCTTAATCGGAAACGAGATACACTGCTGCTTTCACTGAGAGTAATAAGCAGCATTCTACTTCGTTTTCCACCAATCGTTCGCTGCCACATGGTGATTCCCCCGATGATAAACTTCGCAAATTTAAAGATTTAAGTTGCTAGCAATGAGTATGTGTGTATGCACAATTATTACTCATTCAATTCAAAGCAAGCTACTTTGTAATTGCTTTGCCGTTGGTTGGTTTGGTTTATTTACGATCAAAAGTTGTGAACAAAATGGAAAGAAATGAGTGACAGTAGTGACGATAAATAGTGGTTAAAGTGGGTGGATGGACAGCGAAAAAGTAAGGTGATACCAAAAACTTTCAACGTGCACAGTCTTTCAGGGAAGCTTGGCTGAAAGATCCAATGTTCCATGATGATGCATAAACTTTGAAGTGTGATGGTGGGTGTGTACGAGGTTGTGTGGCCAAAGTACGAGATTTTTGACTATGTCTGTACGAGGGCAAGTCGTCGGCGTCTGGCAACCCTGCGCTGGCGTCTCCATCAGTCTACGATCTACTTTTGGCAATAGAAGTCGTGTTACTATACCAAATAAAAATAAAACAACACATTCAATCATTGTAGTATTCCACAGTGTAAAGTTAATGGTAAATTGGTAACGAAATAAAATATATTGTTATTTATTCGGTGTAACAAAATCGAGCTTTATCAAAATTAAATTTTTTTAAAATCCGCGTTGCTGCTCGTGCCCAAGCGAGTCGGCGCGGGTCGCCGCGAGTCGCCGCCGCCGCGCCGCGTTCATTTTATCAAGCGTTTCTGTATCATATGACATTGTGCAAGGTTTTGTTATTAAAACTGCGCGTCGCGTCGCCACTGCCAATTCAATGTGGTTTGAGCCTAACTGTCAAATTCTATATTTTGACAGTTAGACGATTGGAATCGCTCAAGATTTGGTGCGCGTAATATAGGGGAAGACTGTCGGATTTTAGTACCTACTTGCTACATTTTATTGCGATTTTGAGTGGCTAAGCCCCTAAGCTAAAATATTATGAGCTGTTCTTGCTAAAAGTTTTTTTCACCATTTCAGTTTTTCCCCATAGCAGAAGTTGTTTGTATTGACGAGGAGAGCCTCCGCATATTGGGATATGTATGGAGATTTATTTACACCATGCATATTCGGCTAATGCCAAAAATATGCAAAATAAAAAAAAAAACAATTAAAAAAAAGTTCCGGAATCGCGCATTTTTACGTAAACCTATTTATCGCTGGATCTACTATAGGAAAGTGCTATTAGTTAGCCTATTCCACAACCATGCCGAGGTCATAATTGTAGGGTCGAAGGACTAGTCAAATTGTCATTAAATTATTGTTCTATATAACATAAGTAATTAAAATAGTAGTTTCCTTGTATTTGTAAAAAACCGACGAGGTGCGAGTCGGACTCGCGCACGAAGGGTTCGGTTTTTTTAATTTAAACATTTGAATATTTCAAGCGTTATTAATATCGAGAGAAAAACAGCAAAAAAATCACGTTTGTTCTATGGGAGCCCCCCTTAAATATTGATTTTATACTGTTTTTAGTATTTGTTGTTATAGCGGCAACATAAATACATCATCTGTAAAAATTTCAACTGTCTTAACTATCACGGTTCATGAGATACAGCCTGGCGACAGACGGACGGACGGACGGACAGCGGAGTCTTAGTAATAGGGTCCCTTACCCTTTTGGGTACGGAACCCTAAAAACATGTGTGTTCAATTCATTGTTTCACGGCAGCTCTCCGTAAATGTAATAAAGATAAGATAATAAAGATGTTATAGATTACTTCTGTAATCGGTTTTTTCACTGCCTCAAAAATGTGTTATTTGGATTTACGTCCTTTAGTCCGCCGATACTATAAATTTACCTAGATGCGGAATCAACTAAGCCACGGATTTCCTCGCTAGCTTTCCTTTCATGCTAGCATCTGAACCGGGTGGCATTTTACTTGAAAAATATTCATTTCCACTGGTGCTCGGTACCGCTGACTAGCTATTACCTACGTTACATAAACACACGCCTATATAGCGGAGGGGTAGGCAGAGACCAGGGTTTCATACTTGCCACGATTCTGACAGACCTCTTTCTTTTCATCAACGTTCATTAGTTGCTGCATGCACGCACGCCGGTTTTGGGTACTTTTTACCTTACCCTTCGCTAATAAATCCCCTATTTGGTCAAGGTTTGCCCTCCTGGGACGTCACTTACCGGCCCACACCCACCTATATTCGCTTGATATATTTCATATATTTCCTCTCCATAAATGTTGATACCAACCATTGAATTCTTAAAATTCAATTTTTTCTTAATTATAGTTACTAGGTATATCTATCCTCTTTCAAACAACGTTTTCTAATCACACTATTGTGTATCCTGTCATTCAAAGTAACACTAAACATACTCTTCTTAGCTATTATAGTTTCTACTGCATTTTTTATGTAGCCTATAATCGTCTCATTGCAGGGCACAGGCCTTCTCTCAGAGAGAGAGAGAGAGAGAGTATGGGCTTAATCACCACGCATGCCTAATCTACTGCATTAATCCTATTTTTCTTTATTGTTGCTATACCTAAATCTCGCTGTTACAGTAATCATAATAGGGGTTAAAGTATGAAATTGCCGTTTTATTGCAATAGGTTCTTTGAATTGACATAGAATCTTCATGGTTTGAGGTTTTCGAATGAAACTTTTTTCAAATGGTTTCTATGATGTTCTTTTTTTAAAAAATGTGAAACATTTGAATATCGACTTTCAATTGTTTTTGTTATTCAATTTAGACAAGAAAGATGGATACTGCGAAAATTCGAGTGATTATTTAACCATTTAAAAAAAGTTTCATTCGAAAACCTCAAACCATGAAGATTCCATGTCAATTCAAAGAACCTATTGCAATAAAACGGCAATTTCATACTTTAACCCCTAATATTAAAAGCTGAAAAGTGAAGTAACACTGTTTTGGCGACATTAACGAATGTGCAGTGGACCAACTCTATTGTTAAGTTACTAAGGAGTCCCAATTTCGGAATTCATTGCAAAATAATGGCCGTCGGTCATACTTTCTCCCAATTTCTGCGATTCATACGAACTCTAAGCAACGTAATGACTAAAATTGTGCGTGTATTATAAAGCCGTGATCAGACGTGGATACGAAAGATCCGTAACGAAACTAAATTTCCTTTAAGATAGAAAACCCTTTCTACTGGTGGTAGTATTGTACAACCCTAAAACCAAACGAATTGTAAATAAATAAGCTACTTATGTCGTACGTGGTTTAGCAATTAAAAGTAACAGTTACGGTAAAAGTTTATAAAAACAGGATTCCCTAAAAACACTAGCTTAAAACAGTCCCCTGTAAAGTCTAGAGTGTTTTAAGGAATCGTGTTTTTATAAGACCAAATAAATATGAATTCAAGGTTTGGTATGGTTATTTGACACTTACAGCTCCAAACGTAACTGCAGTAAACCTATTTGTTATCGCGTCTGATCCCACCTTAACATTCTAACGGCGTTGTGTCCAAACGGGCAGACGGACAAAGGTGTCTCCGGACGCAATCATGGCGAATTAACTCTCTTATTGCCGGGAAAGTGGCCAGTTGGGTATGAAAGATACTTATTACGCTCGCCAGTCAGCTTTGTCGTAAACTAGAGGTTTGCTAGGTTTCCGCGGTTCACTTGAGTTCGGAGCTCCCTCTAAGAAGCTTTAGACAGACATATTGTGTGGCGCCGGATTAAGAATAGCGTCACTTCATTTCCTCCCGTGGATGTTGTAGAAGGCGACTAAGGAAATCAATTACCAGGAGACGGGCAGCAGCGTCTTCCTGAGACTCCAACCACATACTGCGATCGCCAACCCGCCTTCCAAGCGTGGCGATTATGGCAAAACCCCTCGTGGTTTTCACGAGGCCTATGTCCTGCAGTGGGCATCAAATGGCTGGTGATGATTGTAGAGAACACTTTGTTACTGGTAAAAAACCGCCGATTCGACTCAACCGAAGTATCGTACCGGCATGAATATTATGTTACTAATATTAATATGATTACATTTGGTTTACAATATTACTATTGCAATACGGATACGGGCTGATTGATTGATTGAAACCATTGTTGCCATCTTCAAGTGTCGAGCAATGACGCTGTAAAGAATATGTACCTACCTACAAACACTACAAAAAGATCACTAACAACTTTATAAGAATTTATCTATTGGAAATAAATGAATTGAATTGAATTAAACCCTTTTGTGTGCCAGAAACTCTGCCCTTGCCTTTCAATTGAAGGTCAAAGAAACTGTAAAGAATAAATTTTCCCACTAACCGACGGAGAGTAGCGTCAAGCGTGCGATTAAGAACGGAGATCACTGTGCGGAACATTTATTAAATCTGAAATACTAGGTCACTGTCGCACTATCTCTCCGAGCGCTGCTCACTGTCTTACCGATACAACATGCGTTTTTGCAAAAAACAATGAAAAATGTCGTTTATATGCGTCTTCAAACCTCAATATAAGCCTCCTAAGCCGTTAACATCCCAGTCATGACTACTTTGAAAAAACAAAACTTAGTCGTAATTATGCAGAGAATTCGTGTTTACTTATGTTTAAAACAAATTATTCTATTGTATGATGTATTTTGAACTAGGTACTGAGAGACGTTGAAAATTCGTGAAACCCCTGGAGAGATTGAGTCAATTTTCGCGTATCAACAGAACAGCTGGCATTTTTTTTTTTTTGAAGTAATGACTTTTCTAAGGATTCTGCCAACGTCCGAGTTACAAAAAAGTAGCACCTCTGTGAATGATAATGCAGGCATTTATTTCTGGGGAAGCACGACGTTGACACCTATCATTCAAGTATATACATAAATGTCATTATGATTTTTCAAGTAGGTAGATATCACCTACATTTCAAGTGGCCAGTACCGACCAGTGCAGTGTTAATGGTACCTACTAGCGATACATGTTGATATCAGTAGTACCATCAATGGTACTAGCTAATGGTACTAAGGAGACGGAAGGGAATTTTTCAGCGTTATTTAGTAAACAGTAAGAAGGAGAGAGTTAAATCGATCAAACAGAACATACGTTGACCATGACTCTTTACTGAAATGTAAGAACTTTACGTAGATTAGGTAACAACAAATGTTGTGAATGTATTTCAATACTAGTACGTCTTTACTATAATTTAGAGGCATGCTTTTGAAGTAGCGTTTACTTGCACCGTATTTGAAGATGAAGTAATCTAATTAAACACAGTCCTCGCCATAGCGTTTCGGTCACAGGCCTTAATTACCTCTGCCTCTTTATGTCTACTCGTTTGTACGAATCCCACGGCTGATTATGCAATAGGCAAGGCAATGCTACTCCACATTACGACGCTTCGGGTTTTCTCACAGTAAAGTACGCTCTGCGTTAGGTAAGAGTACACTACATGGAAACAAAAAAGTCTTATAAGGGAGCCTTTATTTTAATATCTGCTTGGTCTACAAGATCATTTATACATCTACTTTATCCTTCTTGGCGAGGAACTCTGAAGGTTCCTCTGCGCTCGAAATCGTTAATCGGCGGTACCACGTACGCTCTCCGAGAGAAGGAGTGTGCCATGCAGCGGGCCTTACTTTTCGTTTCTTTCAGCTTTGGTCTGGGTTTAAACATATTTTTTTTGTAAATACAGTCAATGACAAGAAATTAATAGTATATGGGTTGATATTTATTGAGTTAATTAGATGAACGAAGGGTCTAGGTCGGGCAACTAACTTGATAGACATTATTACTTCTCGTTTTTTAACGATTTCTATTATCGCTTTGTTTATATTTAGACAGAAGCTGACTGAAATGAGATATAGCCCGCTTAGGTTTTGTTCTAAGTACATGAAAAAATAAATTGTATTAAAAAAGAAAGAAAGAAAGAAAGAAACCATTTATTTAAAAAAAAGGTCTACATCTAGAAAAGTTTCATCTGATATAGAATATACGCTAGTTAACACTTTCACTGGAGTCCCTACGTGGCAGGATATATGAAATTAGATGGTCGTGAGTTGGAATATTTATTGGATGATTATGACATATTGTTGTGGACGTCATATCATAGTAGTCTTGTTTCCTTATAGCCGTTTATGTTGCGTAAGCACCATTACCTCGGACAATAATGTTTTAGGACGCCGTTTGTCAGATTTCGTTGTTAAGTAAGAAATGTGAATTGTGCTAACATTCCACTACCGCTAATTTTCCACGCAATTTCCATTTCTTGTTTTACAACCGAGTCGGATTGTTAAAACGTATCACTCTGCTCCAAACAACTTTTAATTCCAAAGCAGAATTAACCCTTCTTCTAAAACAAATAAAGCGTTAAATGTATTTATTGCAAGAGACACTAAACTCCTAACATAACCTCACAAATCCTGAGCGATTCCAAACGTCTAACCGTCAAATTAGTATGGAATTTAACAGTTAGACGATTGGTATCGCTCAGGATTTGGTGCGCATAATTAGGCCCCAAGGTTTGCCACTTGCCGCAATCCTGAAAAACCTTGCACGTACGCCGGGTACTGTTTATCTTGCCCGTCGCTTCGCTAACTAAACTCGAAAGCAATAAGCAAATTTCAAAACAAGTGTAAACAACTACGCAGGCAGTGCACTTTCGCTTAGGTCCATAAAGCCTCTTGATCTTAGAAACCATCATTAACCCAGCTGTTTATGGGACCATAGATGAGTGCGATGACCTGACTCAAGAGTACCTAACTTATTATGCGCAGTCTGGTTATTGTCTGTTGATTGATAGATAATCAACTTCTCGATATTTCTTTAGCATCAGCTACGTATTACTTAAACGGGTTTCCTATGACTTTCGTAATTAAAGCTACATTTCATGACTTACTATGACAATAGTACATAGCCGATTAAAATACAGATTAACAGGTAGGCAAAATTACAATTCAACTGTCAACCATGATTGTAGTTCTATGAAATAGAGTCTACTGGTGTAATAGACATATATTTAGACAGATTTCAAAGACTTGACGCGATTGTGCGCGTGGACTTGAAATGGCAATGCAATAAAAACATCATCGTCAGTCATTTGATGCCCACTGCAGGACATAGGCAGGTTTTGCCATAATCACCACGCTTGGCAGGCGGATTGGCGATCGCAGTATGTGGTTGGAATCTCAGGTAGACGCGGCTGCCCGTCTCCTGGTAATTTATTTCCTTAGTCGCCTTCTACGACATCCACGGAAGGAAACGGGGTGACGCTATTCTTAATCCGGCGCCACACGAGTGATATTTTATTTTTTGACAACCCGCGAAACTAGTTGAGTGAGTCGAAGTAAACGTATTTTAAACTCTACATCGTATTTGTAACCTTGAAACTTTGTCATTGTCAAAGACACAAATACCGGAAGTTGTCTAACGAAGTGTTATGTATGATACAAGTTCCAAGAGTCACTAAATCCAAGTCGGATCGGTGTTTCTCAAAATGTGGGCACCAATTCCAGTGCCGACAATTGGCCCCAGCTGACCTAAGATAGAGTCCTTCCCGCTTAAAAAGTAGAACTATCAACGGACGAGTGCTGATTGATTTATACTGTAATAACTGGGCAAAAAAGAAAACACAAAAATCCCGACCCCATATTAATTTTTTTGTTAAGCCTCAGGACGTTGGACCTCTCGTTAAATTTCTTAGTAAGTTTGGTCCCATCTGCAGATATTTTAAATTCGGCCTGTCATTTAGGCTTGTGTTGAGGGGTCAGGTTTTTTGTTTAGTTATATTACGACGAAAATGACTGATTTCGGTTGTGACTGGTCTAAAATGGTTGAGACTGGTGATGGCTGACCCCTGCGTTATGCTCGTAAACGGGTGCTGTTCGTGCGTCTGGCCGCAGCATGAATATTTTTCCTACTTTTATAAGAAGTATTATTTTGGCTTTTAAAGTTATTGATGGCAATTACCGAATCATATCATATAGGCACAAGATGGTCAGAGTACTTTTTTTTTCCGCTGCCTTTTCTTCACTACGGCCCGAAGGCAGCGGCTAACATAGTAAAATAGTACATTGACATTCAGCAACCAGAATGTAAATTCTTTACGTCGAAATAAACTATTGATTTCTTATTTCTGTGCCAATGAGTTGGGTTTTTGGAGGGTCTCACGGTACAGTCGCGCCATTTTGAACGTGAGATTGTGCGGTGTATTTATTAAAGTTCAGGAATCACTGCTCTAGAAGCATCTGAGGGTCAAACAGCGGAAGTCCCGGGACAGTATTATGCGTATGCGTCGCTGCCTCGTCACACCGCAGTGCTCGAGGTAGTTGCGTATCAAGGCACCCCAGGTATAACGACTTGCTTTCTTACACCTTGCTTTATCTGAGTCTCTTTGAGTTTTGCTTAGAGTTTTCTTGTTGCTTTAGCTAGGTTAACTTTAGCACAAAAAATAATTTAGCATTTACAACTTAACTTATTTACCTATACAGTCTCGACTGGCAACTCTAGATGAGGAAAATGGCCACCCAGACGCTGGTGGTCGATAATTAATTTTAGATTTAGTAGGGTTAGTCGGGGCATCTTAGCTATGAGAGAGACAAGCATTGATACATTCCTACTATTATTTAAGTTTTATGGAAGTTATTGTTCATTGTAGCTTAGGTACATTCATCTTGATCAACCTTGGGCGACGTACATCCGACAGCAGGACGACCTTTAATTTTTTGTTGCATAGTCGCGCGTAACGTAACTAAGTAGATTACACGCATGAAAAAGTTTATTTATTTATTTTATTATGCTGTCGACTGTCCTTACGACTAAAGATGGGACCTTTAATATTCCTAACATTAAGACTATCAAAACCAAGTCAAGCACATTTTTAGAAAGCTCTTCTTTAGGAACATTACCTCATCGTCCAAAGGAGAAAACTGTTAACTTTATGTTGTTACATTAGCTAAATCTATTACACCACACGTTTTATTCTTAACCCTATGAAGATGATTAATTCTCTGTCCACGAAGCAAAGACGCAACCTATGTAATTAAACGCATCTGATCCTATCTAAATTGATAATCTTAATAGGAGCTCTCTAAACCAGGCATGTACGTTGATACTTTTACATATAAACTCCAGCATGTATCACAGAAATAGAGACTCATTTACCACGCGACGATCTCAACGTATTATCTTAATGAAATAATTACCATCACATCTTTGTATACATTACAGTGATATGCTAGTAGTCTGATCAGCCCTCTTATTCCGTAACTGTTTACTGTATTGGGTTATCAATTTTGTCGTTCCCGATGTGTCAATATAATTATGTGTGTACTTGACTTGAGGTTAAATCTGACGAGTCCCTACTGTGGAGTTACGTAGTAGCGCTCCAGATGTCCAGGAAAATCTGGAAGTTAACAGTCATATTCATAAAAACACGATCCCTTGAAACACTCGATAAACGCTGATTAAAATAGTCTGTGGTGGAGATTTTACAAGGAAAAGACTTAACCACAGATTAAATAGACTGCCTCTGAGGAGTGCTTTAGAGGAATTGTGTTTTTATAAATAAGGCCGTAAGTGTTCAAGGTCCCTATTTCATTCGGCTACTGTAGTTTGCAACTGCATGTTTGACAAAGCTCGGCTTGAACTTAAGGGGCTTTCTGAGGCTTTATTTTCCATGAGGTTTGTATTTCCATTTATCTAATTACAATATTATCGGTAAAAATAAATCCATAATCTCGGGAAAAGTATAGGAACATTGAAGACTTCTCTGGGCAAGTAATCTAGGCATGAGAAGTAGTCTAGGCATGAGAAGAAGCATCTCTTTAAAAATAAATTGATTGACTGACGGGGTACCAAACTGGAAATCTATGAGAGTTGCTAATTACAGTATCGCGATGGGGGAAGACCTAATCGTTTTCGACTAGGAATGGTTATAATTAAACTTTGCTATGTGGTTGCTACGTCCGGCAATAAGCCTTCTTCACACGGGGCCCAGGCGTCGGGTCCGTGGGCCAAGTATCTTAACTACTGTCATTAACTTTACCACCTTACTCGCTGGCATTCGAAAGATGACGCAAGATTTATGTTCTAAAGCGAGGTGCGCAGTGAAATTGTCTTTCTTTTGAGCAAGTTCATAAACTATCAGTTGTCGTCTTCAAGTTTCTGGCATTTTCTTCTTGCTTTATTGCATCTCATATTTTTAGGATTCCGCGGCTGAAGGATGTCAATGGGGCCCCATTACTAGGAGGAGTGTGGATCTATCTGATCTATCTTCATTGTATCCGGATCTACTCGGACACTGCTCCGAATCCTCGCGAAAAGATTGACAAATTTCTAGTCCCAACTCTGCTCTACATTCAGTGGGCATCGTTTGCATTTCGTCCGATGAAAATGCACTTGCAGCATTGGAAAAGCCAGTGAAACAATTGTTGCATGGTCTACCACTGGCCACCGCACGGCAGTTCTTATAGCCATTGGCATAAGTGCGTTTATCGAACAAATAGGGGTGGGTAGGAGCAGTCAGTATTCTCGCCTCGTATCACTTTCTAGTTCGTCGCGTGTGTCGTGTTTCTCATTCTTTGCCCACTGTCTGATGGAGCCTCTTATTTATACAGGGTGGAACCAAATACTCATACAAATCCGAAAGTGCGGGGTTCTGGTCAATAAATACAATACGGACAACTTCAACTAAAGGGGAAAATTACGAAATCGCGAAAAAAATACCAGTTGTTCCTTAAGGTTAACAGTTAAATTTATTTAACATTAAAATGTACGAAACAGCTGATATATATTTTTTTCGATTTCAAATTTTTACCCTTAGCAAAACTTGTTCGAATTGTCGTGTAAAACCCCCCCCCCATTTTCCGATTTATATGTCGATTTTGTTACATAGGTATAGGGTATTGCAAAAATATCCGGTGGAATTGAGGGAGTTAATGTACTCCTGTACATCTTCTCAAGTTCTTATCAAGTTCTACTGAGGACAGTGCAAACAAATTTGTTAAGGGACCAACTCTAGAACAAGATCAAAATTTAGTATGAAACAGATGGTATTAATTTCGCGATTACAGATTTGGTAGTAGAAATTGAACCGATGTGAATGAAAATCCCCTTAAGTTATACCGGACATTTTTGCGACACTCCGTATAGCATAGGTTTTGTGTCGACAAATGGGCTTTCTGTATTACACTGCGGCAGACAGAAAGAGGGGTAGACGAGTTCTCGAGTGGAGACCGCGGATCGGTAAACGTAGTGTGGGACGTCCTCAGACTCGGTGGAGCGATGATCTTCGCAGGGCGGCAGGCAAGAGTTGGATGAGAGTAGCCGAGGACCGTGCTCAGTGGCGTGCTATAGGAGAGGCCTATGTCCAGCAGTGGACAAGCATAGGCTGATGATGATGATGATGAGACAGAAAGAACTATAAGTGAATAACTGTTTCATAAATGAGACCAACTTTGTTTACGAAGAACAGTCAGAGCATCAGTATTTTTCAGTCATAAAGGAAAATAACCTTTCTGGGTTCCTACTTAACTGAAACTATCATTTTCAGTCGCGTTTTTCTTGATTTTCCTGAAGTTGGATAATAATCCAACTTATCCGTGTCAATAAAATCGCTTGTCTCTATTACAAAAACGGTTACACTTCCGATTATGAAACTGTCTTGTTATCCCCATCGTCATTGTCTTAGCCTCACTCATTGTCTTTTATGCAGAATGATGTTCTATTTATGATGTACATACAAGTAAAGCAGTTACGCTCTTACTACGTATGCTATAAACGTCACAATCGAAAAAGTGGGGGAGATTTGTGATATGGCTTGCAGTTCGGATGCTCCCAATCAGACTGTGAAATTGAGACTCTTAGCTTTTACAATGACAGCTGTCACGACCCAATTTAGATGTTGTTGCTGGCTACAAATTGTTAAATGCTAGATGACGAATATTTTTTTTATTCATTTAATATTTAGACTTAAAGCACGGTAGGTAGTAGGTATCTACTCGTACTAAGGAGTAATAATGATTCATGATGATGATTATGATCTCGAAATTAAGCAGAATCATAAATGCCTACTCTTATCTTATCTTTGAAATTCGAGTACACTCTACCCCGATACTGACAACAAAGTATACAGAGTTATTTCTAAAATGCGCAATTCCTGGCACAATGTCGTTTAGATAGATAGATAGAGAACACTTTATTGCACAACCAGGTGAGAGATATTACAAATAGTTTCTTATATCTTAAGTATTGGTCTACAATTGGCGGTCTTATAGCCAATTAGAGTTTGTCATTGACAATAACTTTTGTTCTACTACTTTTGATTTTTTTTATCAACTTACCATTTTTTTAAATAAAAAAAAATAAGTATTTTCATGGAATTTCTAGTTTGTAGTGGCGCTGTTTGATACGTAATGATTAAAGAGTGTTACATAGAATTGATATTCTTCTATGTATAAAAATTCTTTACTGATGGCTGCAACGGTGGCAGAGCGCGTAAAGAACGAATTATTAATATAAGATTGTCTAGGGCACGAACTTTTATATGACAAATTGAATCAAAAATAATTCAGCCATTTATGCGTAATTGTGTGACAAACATTATTAAGTTTAACAACATTAAAATTGTATAAAAATTAGTGGTGTACGTTAGCTGTGCCGAGGCATACAACTTTTGGTCTTCATGTAAAAATGTATGCCATCGAAAAGATAACTTGTAAAAAAAACAAGTCTGGCAAGTCAGTTCTTCTACCGTAAAAAGTTGTGAGATCCGTGTAATATCAAGTCAGTTAATTTATTCAGTCCCTACTTAAGGGTCCTTTTGTCTTAAGTTATTACGTAATTAGCTAACCTGACAACATTTTATAGTGACCATATCAATACCTATTAAAAATCTTTTATTTTTTAAATACATAGATTGACTTGGCCATTTTAAATTGAAAATTATAGGAAGGGAGGGGTTCTATCTCACGTCGAGATAATTAGAGAAATCGATACCTGTAATTTTTGTGAGATTGCAGCAAGTTTTACAAAACATTATGCGAAAAACCACCCATCCTGGGTGAGACTCATGTGGTGAATCAATCAAAAACAAAACTACATACCTACATTCCATGAAAAGAGAATCGGTTTGCTTCCAGTGCATCTCATTAAGTACTACCATCAACACATCAAGCGTAACATTTTACTCAAAATTGTCCTCTACGTCTCTAGTAATAAGGCTCAGAGGTGTATTGGCTTACTGGAATGTAACGGGGAACGTTATGCTTATGAAACCGTGAACTATGATCATGCATGTGCGCGAATTGATTCATCTGCGCGCGCGCCATGGCAGCGCTGACCGTCGGTCGGCGTAGCTATATCTATGCAAGTCTATGAACGCGCACACAGCTACGCTGACAGTACGCGCGTGATTTGGTACGTGATTTGGTTAGGACGTAGGGTCGGGACGTACCGTCGGTCGAGCACTGTCTCCAGCCTTAGTACGCGCGCGAGTCGGAGTTAGATTTGTTTGGTTATTGGTTGAAAATGGATACTTGTGCCTGGGTATGATTATCGGCACTTAACTTGACTTCGGCTGCATCTTTGGCGGCGATGTGATTTCGAATTCTTCTGACTTTAGTCCAATAAATTAAAAAAAAAATATTCCATCGTAAACTCATCCCGACTACGCAGCTTTTTGGTCCAGTTTTGTGCCGAGTATTACCTATACCTACCACCACCAAGTTTTCGTTTTTGTTTACTTCTCCTTTTCTTGTAGGAAACTTACCCTGGTAGAAAAATATAAGACTCGGTAATATAATTATAGGGTTTTGATATACCAGTATAGGCTGCTTTTATCAAGGAGAAAGCAAAAGCCATACATACAGACCGGTAATTAAACCTATTATTATTCATGCAAAGATTAGATTAGATTAGATTAGAACAACTTTATTGTACACACCAGAAAACAAAATACATTAAAAGGAAAGCTTGGACGTTGACGCTAAAAGAGGAGAACTCCTAGTTGCAGAACGTATTCTTCGAAAAATATAGTTGAATCGTCATTGGGCTGGTCACATCTGCCAAAGAATCGATAGACGATGTTTATCCAGGGTCTCAAGAGGAGACCATGAACAGGAAAACTCAGCGTGGGACGCCCACCAGTTCCGACAATCTGAATCAGATAACTGGCAGCGGCTGGACGAGGGTGGTCGGAGCGGATAGGACGATCGGTCTGCAAAGAGAGCATGGCCATTAAGCTGTGGCCGGTCAGAGGTCCCAAGTACATGAGTGAGCTCCAGGCAGACGATTAGATTGAGATAGCGCAGGATAGAGAAAGAGCGCGTCTTTTGGTTGCAAAATCTATTTTCGGTCTCTGGGGCAGAAAGAATCAACGAATGAAGTACAGGCTGCGACATAGCTTAAGCTGCGGTGTCTCTCGATCATTCACTGGTCGCGACATAAGCGGCGTTCGTGCTGCTTCTTCAACCGTACCCCGTTTCACTGCAGCTATTCGCACGAGAAAACAGCGGCGCGCGTTTCATACTTTTATCTCGGCGGACACCTCACACGGACAATATAGCCCCTGCTGTATTGAAAATAAAAGTTAATTTTAATCGATCGATGCGCTGATTATATTATTGATGCAGTAAGCTCGACTGGTGTGTAAGTTAATGAGTGCTCGATGCAGAGTGGCTGCATGCGACCGTTGACTTTGGATTGTGTCTGTGTGCGTGACGACGCACTTTTCTCGGAGCGTTTGTTTTTTGGCGGCTAATTGCCGATGAAATTGCAGATTAAGACATTCGGTGGCGTGTTTATTGTACAAGATAATAATTTAGTTGGTACAAGATATGTTAATCCACTTGATTGTTGATTGTATCGCTAAGGTGTATCACCTCTTGTTCGACATTGGTACTTATGTCTCCAGTGAGCGTTAAGATTAACCGGAATTTTTCCTACTCTAGATTGCGAATGATTTTGTTAAATCGAATCAATCAAACAATAATTACTTGATTGATTCGATTTAACAAAATCATTTGAAATTATTACATTGTACTATAAACACGCCAGCGAATGTCTCAATCTGCAATTTCATCGGCAATGTGATTGGGAACACAAAATTTGTATCACACAAATATGTTATTGTAAACGTTTGTATGAATGGCACGCGATTACACAGCCAATAGCTGAGTTGATTTGGATTAAATTTGGCACCTACATAAATCTTAAGTCAATATTGTGATATTACACTTTTTACGGGAATACCTTACGAACGAAGGACGAAGCGGGGTACATACGTTCAGCTAATTTTAGATAAATTAAATTTCCACCAAGCGTGAAAAGAAAGGGTTCGTCGAACTCAATTTATAATAAATAATCCCGCTACGTATTTGCACGGGTTTTCTAATGTTCTCTTTCCATTACCCGCCCGATACATAATTCCGTAAAATTGCTACAAACTGAAGTAACACTGGCGCTCGCAAAACACCACAAGTTTCACTTTCCTACAATTTTCGCCGTAATTGACGGATCGTGTATTTGGGCCACGCGCAAACTCGGACTTTAACAAACTTCTTTATTCTAACTCAGCAGAACGATTTAGGCTTTACGGCTATTGTGTTAAAAGCTATGCGTTGAACAAATTGTGTGGGTAAATATGGCTTGTGCATAACAAGGTGTTATTTTATGGGAAGTGATCGCGACAATTTTGCGGTCATTTGTTCCGCCGCGGGCAGTTGTGGTCATTTCTTTTTTGGCAGCAAGAAACTGTTGGAGCTTATATTAAGTTAATACTGTCGAAGGTTCTTTTTGCTTTTATTTATGTTATGACGTCTTCCTAATTTAAATAGTGTTATGAATTTTATTGTTGGTAGTAACGAGATGAGTTAGAGAAATAACATCCACGTAGAGCCTTAAATGAAGGATTATCTGGGGGCACGGCAGGCAGTCCCCCCGACAAGTCGAGCGAAAAAGCAGCACGACCGTGCCATCCTTTTCTCGAAGCAGTTCAGGCCATTTTGGACTCCCTATAACTTCGTTGTGGATAAAACTAGAAACCTGAATTTTCAGTAACCAAGCTCGCATTGTATAAACACGGTATATTTCAAATTTCATTTAATTTGAACCAGTAGTTTTAGAATTATAACTAGTCAAAGTTTCTTAATTTTGTCACTTACTCACTGACCGATCATAAAAACTCTAAGGCACTTCTAGCAGACATTTAGTGCATTACATAAATCAAGGAAAAACTAAAATATTTTGCAATTTCGGTCCAGTTTTCTAAATACACCAACTGCGTAAATATCTTTATAAAATACTTCCCATATAAATATATAGGATTACAAAGTTACATTTGCAGTGAATGAATCAGTTTACCTGTAATGGAATAATAGGTGTAGGTATTTACCTATTTATAATTATGTTCAAAGGTAACTTGTAAAATGGTCAAGGAAAAAAAATTGAAATAAAAAATAAAAACCGACTTCAAAACTAACGAAAATAATTTAGAAGAATACCTTTAAACTAGAAGTACTTATACATGTAGATATTTGTAGAACTATAATTTGTAGTCGGTGCGCAGTTTCATGACCAGGACATATATAAATGATCAGTAACTTTTTAGTGCTGTAGTATTTTGAAGTCAGTTTTTATTTTATATTTAAAAAAAATCATTTTTCAATTTTTAGTGGGGGAGCGGGAGATAAATAAACAAGACCCTTGTAACCATAATTTACCCTACTTAATTAGTTGCTTTAAAATTTGAAGTTCTCAATTTCCATCTCCGGAAGTCTTCACCAGAACATCACCAGATTACCTTGGGACTATTTTTAAGCTATTTTATGAAACATACAGATATTAATGGGGCCCATTAGGCCTTATTTACTGTTGTCCATTAAAGAGTTCCGTTCTCCATCTCTGAAAGTCTTCATCAGATCTTCACCAAATTAAAATGGGACCATGAGACGTTATATCGATTCTAACCAAAAAAAATTGTCGAAATCGGTTAAGATTTGATGGACTTATGCGAGAACATAGCAAAATAAAAAAAAAAAACATACGTGTCGATTTGATAACCTCCTCCTTTTTTTGAAGTCGCTTAAAAGAAGTAGGACTATCTACAAGAAGAAATGGGATGCCATTAAAAACATAACTCGTAAAAAAACCAAGTCTCGCAACTCGGTTCTGCTACCGTAAAAAGTTGTGAGATCCATGTAATACCAAATTTATTCAGTCCCTGCTTAAGGGTCCTTCTGTCTTAAGTTATTACGTAATTAGCTAACCTAACAACATCTTATAGTGACCATATCAATATTAAAAATCTATTATGTTTTAAATAAATCGATTGACTTGGCAATCGCACTAAACAATCTAATTTAATATAATATGTATTACTTGTGAGACACATTGTATTTTCACGCGATGGCCAAACATATTTTTCTTAAGAAAACAATTACCTCGCCAGTAATAACCAATTGTGATTCCCTCAGAGAAATTTCATCTAAAAGCAATATTTACAAACAGAAATCTCGGCACATTTACATATTAGCATACATTACTCGAACTTGCTACTTTTTACTCCATCGCGAATGTGAAGTGCTTAACCACCAGGGCCGTAGCCAGACAATTTTATCATCGTCTCTATTATGTAAACCTACACTCCTCTCTAGGGTTATCCATTTTAGAGTCTAAATAAATATGTATTTGACAGCTGGATTAAAAAAAAATTACGTCATCCAGCATGGTGGAGACTTACTTGATATAAGAGGCGCAGGATAACCTCGAAAAAAGGCACAAAATTAAGGGTAGGCTGAAAACTTACTTTTTCCACATTGATATGTAGATATTTACTCAGTTGCAATTACTATTTCGAATTAATTATTGATCGTTCTTGCACCAAAGCAAAAGTTTTAATTGTTGTAATCGGCAATTTCTAATGCTTATAAAAGATTCTTAAAAATAAATTAAGTCTCGGTGTTTATGTGCAATTTTCTTTTCAACGCTAGCAGAATAAAATTTACCCAATGTCCCACAATTAAAATCTTAGCGCCATGATTCCTGATCTCTGGGTGGATTCTTAATTTTAACAAGTCAGATTTGTCAAATACGTGATTTGTAGCAATAATTTGAGACTTCGGTCTTGTTTAAATTGGATATCCACCCAGTGGCAATTATACATAAAAAGCAGTTTAGGTTAGCGGATAGGACAGACTCAACCTGTGCTAGCTTATCCCTGAGTTCGGCCCTGCTACCTAAACTTAACTTTGTGCAGATTCACTTCCTATTCGGCCGTGTAGACTCGCTCTATTAACGCAGCTACTGGTTTATACTTTGTACTATCTTTTACAACGGTATCAAAACAATTTAGTTCTCATCACTTTACAAATAAACGTGGTATAAAGTTACATCTATTTATATCACAGAACACATTTACATTTCTATATAAGAAACGTATTTATCGCGTACAAAATGTGGTAACGTTCAACATATTACTTATAACACGTTGAATATTATAATATAATGTATCTTGTGAAAATATATAAAGGTATCACCATGTATTGTATAGTGCTTCTGTTTGGGTATTGAAGTTCCTTAAACCCAATACGTTGAACTTTGTAATAAAAAGCAAATACCCACGGCGTTCAAATTAAATTTCAACACAAACTCATACATTGTCTACCGCTTTCATACCAACAAAAAACTCCGTACATTAGACCTCAACGCGGTGCCGATGCGCAGGCACCTCTCTGGTGGGAATACGCAGACAAGAACACATCCAATTATTTACAGGCTGTGAATAGGTAAAAGTGCATACATTGTGTTGTGTAACAGAGAGGTTGTGTGATGTCATTTGGTTAGAGGCAGTTACTAGTTCACAACGGACGGGAAAATTTAAGTGGAAAACATGCATTATAAGTGTTACCCATTAAAGTTCACTGCCTTTCTGTCTTGGAGAAAATTTACCTACTAAGTTTGTATGGGAATGGGAAGGACGTGCATTAGCTACATATTGGAGGGAATTAGCAAATTGCAGGGAAAGATGGCGTCTTTTCATCAGAAGCCAAGATCCATTTTGGGTCATTGAGCCAGCGAGAGTGAGTATGTATGGCCAAGTATTATTTAAGTAAGAAGACATTGACGGAAGATTTCGGGATGATTACCCAGGGGCTAATAAATGCACACAAAAGTAATAAAAAAAATAAACCTAATACTAATCATCACCATCAGCCATTTGACGCCCACTGTAGGACGTAGGCCTCCCTCGTGGTTTCCTCGCCTGCATCCAGCGACTTCCTGCCACCGTAACTTACATGCCCATTTGGTGGGAGATCTACCGGCGCGTCGTCCGGTCCGCGGTCGTCGGGTCAGAACTGTTCCGTCCCAACGGCCATCAGTTTTCCGAGCTATGTGCCTCGCCCACTGCCACTTCAACTGAGCAATTCTTCGAGCTATATCAGTAACTAATAATAATACTTATAACCTCCCATTCCACACAACACAATGATTTGTCCCATTCCCAAACTATAGGATTCCCTGTGTTATGGTAACCAGGCAAGGACGTCACAAACATGTAAATACGCCCACACTGAGGGCATTTGTACAAATCAAGTGCGGCGTCCTCCAAGGGATCGAACCTCCATTTTGGCAGTCAAGCGTCAAGAAGTCTCTAGACCGACGAGGCAGTCATATTTTTCAAATAGTTTAATCGTAGGTTAGAAAGAAACTACTTATTATTGAGCATCTTACATTCGCAATTGATTGCGGTCAAAGAAATTTGCATATTGACCCCAGTAATGGGCTCGCAGACAAACGAAATAAATGCCCAAATGATTTAATAGCGTAATGATTTGCATAAAATAGTGCCGGTAATGCAGCGAACAAATGTGATCACTTTCTTTTCAAAAGCCTCGGCGGATTTTGTCTCACGAATAACGCTTTGAGATCTTTGTAAGGTATGATCATGTAATAGGCGGCCTATTGGATATAACTTTGAAACAAATGACGCTAAATAACAGGTAGATCGATAGAATAACACATAGAACCTGTATTGTCACGGATAAAAAAATATTTAATGCACAGAAAAACAATTTTGTTCTAAGGTGAGCTTAATTAACTCATTCGTGAATTTATAATATCGTGGTCTCAGTCCTGTTGTATGGCTCTAACATCGTGGTCCCGGTCTGGATGTCGTAAATGGTGTCAGAGATGGCGGAACAACCTCACGATCTTTCTGCCGGGTTGTCATGAGATGGCCGGTGATAGAGACAGAGAGGAGTGGAAAGCTAAAAGGAAGGGCATTGCCTGGCACTGGGACACAAATACGGCAAATTCAAATAATAACACGTCGTATATCTTCATTACAATTCCGCGGCCGTGACCTCCTGCAGGCTGCTTGGCATTCCGAGCTGGAGGCTCTAACGTCAGCACTTTCCTCAGCGACGTGACGCGCCCGCTACCGGACACTGTGCGGCTAACACTTTCATCCAATTTGTTAACTTAGCGGCGTTTTGGAGGTGTTATGTCGTTATGATGTCTTCGACACTCTTAGTTGTATTTGTGTTTAGAGGTACGTGCTAATGAATGTTGATAAAGTGAAAAAGGTTTGTTGGGCTTGTGGCAAGTGACAAAGCCGGTATCTGCCTAGCCCTCCGTTGCCTCCGGGTTATAGGCGTGTGTAATTGTATGTAAGCAAGTTTTTTTCAACAGCCCAGTATGTACTATTGTTTTTCTAGTTATTTATACGAACTACCTACTTAGTATGATGGATAATTTTCCTTTATTTCACAGGATACCATAGAAGGAATACGAATGTTTTAGTTGCCACACCCATCCATTTATATAGAACTATATATTTGTGAATATTTTAAGCGTCTACCTGTTTTCGTTATTAATATCAAAACGGCAAAAAAATTAAGTTTTTTGTATGGGAGCCCCCTTTAAATATTTAATTTATACTGTTTTTAGTATTTGTTGTTAAAGCGGCAACAGAAATACATCATATGTGAAAATTTCAACTGCCTAGCTATCACGGTTCATGAGATACAGCCTGGTAAGAGACAGACAGACAGACAGACAGACAAACAGACAGACAGACCAACAGACAGATGGACAGTGAAATCTTAGTAAAGGGTGCCAAACGGGGGTCCCGTTCGGGTACGGAACGGTTTTTTGTGGCATAAACGGCCGTATCGGTTTTTAACGTTAACTTAGAAGTTTGATTTTTTTCACAGCTTCAAGGGACTGCATGTAGACTTGAGTATATGGTTTTCATTTCAACTGGATACCTCCACGTGTTCCCGAGATAAAAGGTCTTGACAGACGGATGGACAACAAAGTAATCCTATAAGGGTTCCGTTTTTTCCTTTTGCGGGAGGGGACCCTAAAAATTTTGGAGGTGTTGTTAAATTTTTGTAACGTCTTGGTTATATGGTTAATATTACAGGATATTTTGTGGATGTTATTATTTGTAAACGGGCCTCTTTTGTCGGGTTTGATTTCTTTAATTATACAACCGGTTCTATTATACACGAGGGTTTTTAAATTAGAAAGTGCTTTTTACAAGTTTGGTTTTATACTTGTACATTAATTTATGCGCGTTTCCTTGAATAAATAAAACCACATCCCGTGAAATTTCCCTGGCAGTCAAGGGACGTGCTTGACGATAATTCCATTAATTTCCGTCCAGACAGATAGAGCAAGAAATAAGCATTAAAATGTTTGTAAAATACGTCGCTAATGGTGAAGGAGAAACGTCGTGAGGAAACCTGAGTGTCTGAGTTGTTCGCATACCTCAGCGCTTGAAATTGCGAATTCGCGATGGGTGCGCGTGGTGATTAATCACTCTCATATACTCTCTCTCTGAGAGAAGGCACAGGCCCTGCAGTGGGACGTTTATGGTCTCCATAAAAAAAGTACGTCAGCTTTACAAACTATTTGTACGGCAGCTTTCGAACTCTAGAGCTTCTAGAACATCGCATTTATTCATTGGGGATCACGACTTAGCCTAACATTATTCGTAACCTGAAGTGCTAATGGACAAGTAAAACGAAAAGTGTAACATTATCACACGCATTAAAATTTTAATCATAGCACACCACGTAATGCTAACTGAAAGATGCACAAAAGCTATAATCGAACCCAAGAGTTGTCTTAATAGTCAAACGTTTTACCGCTAGAGCATAAATTAAGTTATGTTAGTATTCTTAGCGCGGCGTTCTTATGTTTTCCAGTTTGTGAATGCGTTGTGGACTACACATTACTGTTTTTGAAATCTGCTTAAACCACGGCATTTAACTCCATAGCTCACTTCGCTGGAGAGATCGTCGGCGCCAATCTTGTGGCTAGGCATGACGGACATCCAGAAGTGCATAAATTATAAACATATAGTTATAAAGTCACGCCTGAATCCTGGAGGGGTAGGCAGATTGTGACCACAGCGTTTGACCATCTCCATAATTATACTCGTGAATATGGAACTGATTCAGTTATACAACGCACATTCGCTAGTTTGGCTGGGTTTTATAAATGTACTATGCACCAGTAGAGTCAAAAAAGTTCTACCCTAGTAGCATTTTTCGTTGACGGTCATTCGCCAACGATCGGCAATCCGTTGGATTATTGTCAGTTAGTTGGCCGCCACAGGGCCGACATTGGCCCAACCATACTTTTAGCATTAATTCCACCCGATAACCAACAAAGGGCCAACCGTAGCTTTTACTACCGTTGGGTAAAAACTATTGGGCCTACCGCAGTTTTTGGGCGAACAATGTTGGTATAATGGCATTGTAAACGACGTAGGCCCAATGTTATAAACCTAATAATGGACCTACATTGCTCACCCAACGTTAGCTAAAGTCGCGGTCGGCCCATCATTAGGTTTATAACAATGGGCCTATGTCGTTTATAGTAGCTTCAGAGATAATGCTGGGTCTACACACAATATTACGCATGCCTATGGCCATCCATCCATAAATATAATGTGCTTGTTTGTTTATAAAATAAATAAATGCCTTAAAAAGGTATACTGACTAAAAATATGTTTCCGGTCATTTAATCTAGATAATTGTGCAGTCTGTTTTCGCTTTCTAGAGGAGGACAGTGTAAGGAGGTAAAAATAACCTGTGAAGGCACTGTCTTATGGATAACACCACTGAATAGTCGAACACCCTTATTCAGGATCCCATAACATCATCTAAGTACTCACTGGCACGGTCCTTGGTTCCCATTGATGGCTAGACCAAAACTGACAACTCAATAACTCTCACTACAAAGGACTTAAGGGCTATTTTTCGACTGGAAAAGACTGAGTTTAATATGGAATCGCTCCGTACGTTTATGCAGATCATATTGGGTAACTAACTTTCACTGCAGCAAAAGTGTTAGGGCACCGAATAAGATTTTGCAATACTTAGTTGGAAACTCGCACGTGTGTCCATTAGCACGTGGTTACGTTTCATTCGTGAGGGCACTATTGCGAAATTGAAATCGTTTTCTTCAACCGTATTGGGATCCAATCAGGGCCTAGATTCTGTTAATGCATTGTAGTAACATGACAACTGCATGAACATGGCGATTTCATTTCATGGCTGCTTTAAGTCTACGCGGGCACACGTATCAAACCTTCTAGGCGTCAATGGTATGAAAAAACACGTCACGTGACCCGACAGTGTACCTGTCATTATACTACAATGCACTAACAGAATCGAGGCCCAGATCATAGGCACAGCGTACTGTCGACAGCTCATCAACCTTTACACGCGTGCACTCTGCTCAGTTACGTTACGGGCGACTTTGCAACAAAAATGTAAGAGTTGACCTGCTGTCGACTGTACAATGGCTAGTAAACCACAGAACAATAAAAACAGTAGAAGTGTAAAGTAGGCGTGTCGCGTGTGCCACTATTATGCGGAGTTCCGCGCAACCTAGCCCAGTTCGCCGCAGAGTGTTGTTTAAGCTGGTTGTGTCAACCATAACGAAAAAAAAAGGATTGCGCTGTAAATATGCCTTATTGCTCCATTTTGGAAAGCAAAAACGATAGCCGCACCAAAAACATCACCCATGGTGGCATTTCGTATCATCGGTAAGTAGTATTTCATTTAATTTTGATAAGTTTCTCAATTTTCAATTCCGTTAGGCATTTTACAGCAATGCAAAATACAAAAATGAACTCTGTGTGAATGCAATAAGGTCTATTTCTGTCTTTGTCATTAAATGGAGCGATTCTAGAATGTTCGCTACTCGATCGTACATTGAACTCTCGAAAATAGTGAGATGGTGTTGTCGATAAAGTTATCGATATTCGTTTCGTGCAGAGTTTGAGTGGTTTTACTATTGTTTCCTAGTTATCGAGTTAAAAATTAAAATGAATGTAATAATAATTTTAAATTAATTCTAGGCTGACTTATGATATTCTTTCCACGTACCTACATGTAATAGTACGCGTAACTTCTTGTAAAAAGTGTACGTCTTATGATCATTTCCGAATCTTCGAATAAAACACTGAAATATATTCCCACTGCTTTTCAGATTTCCTAAAGATCCTTTTCAGAAGAAAAAATGGATCGATGCGACAGGGAGACAAAATTGGATGCCAGCAAAGACAAGTACAGTAAAGGACAGTAAAGATTAAGCTTTGTATATTTTTCGTTGTTTGTTACTAATTGATTATATAAAAAACTGGTTGGTTGGTTCCTTTTTTTTTTCTTAGTAAAGTTGATCCTTTAACTGTTGCATTTGTAATATTAGTATGGATAGATATATACTAGCTTTTGCCCGCGATTCACCACCCCATTTCACCTCTTTAGGGAATGATATCCGGGTTAAAACTATCCTATATGCTTCCCGGGGACGATTTATATATATATATCCATACTAATATTACAAATGCGATAATGTGTCTGTATATCTGTTACCTCTTCAAGCTTAAACCGCTGAATTGATTGCGATGAAATTTGGTATGGAGATAGTTTGAGTGGTCTCGGGAAGGACATAGGATAGTTTTTATCCCAGAAATCATCCTATCCCCCATCTAAATCGGTACAGAAACACAGACACACTTGCATTTACAGTATGTATATGGATTAGTATGGATATATGAACAAAGGAGATTACTGTACAAGCTAGTACAATAATCTCCTTTGTGTAAATAATACTAAAAGCTTAGATAAGGATAAAAACAATGAAAATCCTATACTATTAATGTCTTACTTTCGCTTAAATTCATAATCACATATTATGATAGTAAAAGTTATTATCGATATCATAAGCTACGCACTATGCACATCACTAGTGCAATCGATGGACATCTGTTGCCGGGCGGCCGAACTACATGTTTTGTTGATGCGTCGTAGTTCGGCTACTTGTCACTAGATGACAGCACTTTCTATGCAATTTTTGGATTTTGTTTTCAGACATCGTAAGTAACAGACAAATACAACGTAATTTCGACAGCGTGGCCCTGTCATAAGGTTTAAAATATGTCAACATGCCGGGGTTTATAATTTCATCTTAAGTAAAACGCCACGGCCAATAATGTTCAAGATTTCTTTGTAGTTAACCATGTGATAGTGTGAGTACTGGCGACAGCGGTTCCGATTGTAATTCAGGCGTATGCCACTTCCACTGTTTTTTTCTGTTCCGTGTAGTAAACTAACATTCAAGTGCATGGCAACTTTGCTACAAAAATATTTAATTGATCAGATATTGACTGTATTGCTACTATAACTCCACATATGTACATAACTTAAAAAACAAAGTCATCGGTACATGCCCACACTGGGAATCGAACCTGGGTCTCTCGCTTGCGAGTCCAATGTTCTACCCACTAGGCTACCACCGATTTTTTAAATAGATTAGATTAAAACTCCATACACACAATACATAACAAAAGTACTTACACGAAATTTCTTAAATATCTGACTTACATAGTATACAACTGGGGGTCTTATCACTAAAAGCGATCTCTTCCAGACAACCTTAGCATGGATAGGACTGACAGATAAAGAGAGTAGGTAGATGAACATCAATTATATAAGAATAAAGGGACATAGACAACTTATATTAATAAAAATACTTAAACTTACTGTAAAATACATACACAATAGTAATAAATATATATATTATACAATACATACAATTATAAAAAAATACATGCAGATAAATATGGAGAAATAATGTATTCTAGTAATTTACTGCTCCTAGGTTCTTCATTGATTCAAGAAATACCCAATCCCGGATTTCTATTACTTGACTTTGTTCGTATTTCAAAGAATAGTGGAAAGCATGCAGGAAAAGCGTGACTGGAATGGAATATACCTACAAGGTGGCACAAAAGTAATGTCATAATTTTAATTAGCTGGCATTTTGTTATAAATACAAAAAAGACCTTTGTTATCATTAAAAGTTTATTTGAAAGTGTATAATTGGTTACATTACTTGGAAAATATTATATCGCTCAAATGGCCAATGGAGATTTTGAGACACCAATTTCCAGGTCGACTGATCTCCTGTTTTGGGGATTTGAACTGGCTATGCAGATCGCCAGATCAACAGCACCAGTCTTCTTTCTTTGCGGCTTTTTAAAATCTCGCGTTTACCACAACACGAACCTTGCGACTTAAAGACTTGAAACTAATATTGAAGAAGAAATCGCCAATTTGGAGCCAGATGTTTTGCGAGCAACAGTTAAAAATGCCGTAAGACGAGCGCGATATTATGCAGCAACTCGCGAGGTGGCCTTTTGAGTCATACAATTTTTTCAAAAGTAATGTAACCAATTATACACTTTCAAATAAACTTTTTATGAAAACAGAGCTCTTTTTTCGTTTATAAAAAAATACCAGCCTAGACATATTCAGCATGTTTTTTCGTTGTACCGCACGCTTATCATGAAAATGATTTATATGACTTCAACAGTATACCTATTGATTATCGCATATTTCACATTTACTTACTTTTTTAAAATAACATGTGAATTCGGTTCGATTTACAGCGTAGTCCATTGGGACTACGGCATTGGCCCTGCCTAGCAGAATTTACATACAAAGCCTACCTCTTTACAAAATATCTGTGCTAAGAATATTCTAAATGTCACGAGTTTTATAGCGTGGTGTCATTGCCTGGTCTGAGTAAATAAGGTATTCAAGATTTTTTTGACAAATAATGGCTTTAATTGTTCCAAGAGCGGCCTGTAAGAAAAGTGAAACTGGGTAATCGATCACGGCTTGCTTTCTATCGGCTGCCGTTGAAGTACTAAAGAACTGTTATCGACTTACTGTGGTTATTGAAAAATTTAGTTTACCGGAGTTTTTTTCCATTTATAAGTCGATCAACTTGTAAGTACATCAAAAGTTTTCATTTGTCTCGGCTGTAAAAGATCTATCTGCCTTCGGGCGGGGTGCCTAAATCGGTGAAAATCGCGGCACTGTATAGAAACTCGACGCCCAAATTGGCAAGATTTGGCTAACGCCCGGTTTTTCGTACACCAACAGTCCGTTAATAAGAAAATAATATTCTTTATGGTGCACACCAGAAAACAACTACAGAGAGAACAGTTACAAAAGAAGAGGTACAAGTGGCGGCCTTATTGCTGATAGCATTTCTTATAGGCAACGTTGTGTTTGAAAGATTGCCCATGCACTTTGGCCAACTGACAGCTGTTAACGTAGATTAAAAGATTGTTAGTATACGGGGAACCGGGTGTTAGTTTTGTAACATTACATTTTAACTGAGTAGAGTGGCGGTTACACTGTTGGTAACTTCCATCTCGTGATTTCACTAACGTCTTCGATGTCACCCTGCAGTTAATCTTTGCCGTTAAAAAGAATAAAATATTCCGATGTAACGAAGTCATATTAGTTTCCAATAAATTCTATTTTTCGTATGCATTTAAAGTAGGTTGGCGACTGCTCTACAAAACTTATTGGTTGTTATGTAACTTTTAAGACATAATCTCACATTCTCACGCTAGGTGGTGTTCGCATAATTTTGATCGTAGAAAAAGTATAACATAGTGTTGAGGTCATTTTATAGTTTTAATCTACAAAATTTTAAAAAAACCGGCCAAGTTTGAGTCGGACTCGCGCATGAAGGGTTCCGTACCATTATCTATACAACATTAGACACAAAGATAAAATTTAAAAAAAACAGCAAGAAAATCACGTTTGTTATATGGGAGCCCCCTTAAATAATTATTTTATTTTGTTTTTAGTATTTGTTGTCGTAGCGGCAAAAGAAATACATAATCTGTAAAAATTTCAACTCTCTCGCTATCACGGTTCTTGAGATACAGCTTGGTGACAGACGGACGGACGGACAGACAGCGAAGTCTTTGTAATAGGGTCCCGTTTTTACCCTTTGGGTAGGGAACCCTAACAATCAAATTTTGTGTTGATTATTGAAGAGTAAATATGTTATTTCTTTCGAGTTACGCTGTGTTTCTAACTTTGCTTAGTGTTCTTTATACACAAGTGTTCTATGCATAAATTTCATGGTTTGTAACTAATGCAAACCTATTAATTGAAGTTGCATGGTTTTTTGAGTGAAGCAACAGACCGTCGTAAATATTGAGAGCATGATATTATATTTCTTGTACTCACCCGTGCTGAGGACAATTTAAAAAAAAAAACCTATTTAGAGGCTAAAAAAGTGAGTTGCTCGGGGCTGCAAGTGATGTAAATCGCTTCGGCCAGATGTCGCTGCCTGTACGTAATACAGGGAAGTTTGTAAAGAGGCTCAAAATTTCACTGATGCCTTCACTTGCCCATTAGCTCAGTTGATGCGTGGAATTTTTAGCGACTAAATAGTTTTTTTTTTAATATTGAGAGCATTTTGAGAAATAATATACCTAGTTCAGAAACTGCTTTAATCCACGAAATCAGAAATTTATTTCAACTTGGATAAAGAATTTACATCCTGTTAGCTGAATATCTGTGAACAATGTGCCTTCGCGTCGAGTTTGTAATTGAAAAATCTCTGTGATCGTCTCTAATGATATTAAACTTAGGTACTTACCCTTGCCCTTACTTAAAATTCAAAGACAATAGGTACATTAGTTGGTACCGACATAATAAGATCCCACATGTGCCATCAGCAACTAGGAATGCTATGACAAACTGACATACGTACAAATAAATAATGTCCGTCTCCGATTCTTTTCGTTCGAAAGTATTAATTACAAGTCCGAGTATTCATTGTTTCAGTCTTAGTTGACCCAACTTACACTTACTTAGGCCCTTACGGAACTTTCTTTTTCTGTCACCCGATCATAGAAACACTTAATCACTTGTGCTGGGAGAACCGACAAGTTGAAACTGAAAGCCTCAGTTCGCCTAGTTTTTCCATCTCGTCCTACACGCGTCTATGTTGGTACAACGAGTAAAGGTATTTTTCTTCCCAAGCGTTGGTGCTTAGAGTTCCATGAGGCGCCAGTAAATCATTATCCGGTTTGGATCGACTAATCTGAGAAGATAGTATCTGACTATAAGTGCAGGGAAGACTGCTCTATTTAAATATGTCCCACCTATACCGTAGGTCCTAAGCTGAGAGGATAGTATCGAACTATAATTGCAGAAAGGACTGCTCCATCTAAATATGTCTCACCTGGAACTTACACTGACATCCTTCATGAACTGTGGGATGTTTTACTTGTTTAGAATTTTAATCTGTTGCCAGATGTAATTTTATTGTCAAACTTTTTTTTTTTTAATACTGTATGCTGCTGAAAATTTCTGTGCCGTAAGTAGGTATATCATGTATGAGGCAAACCCTAAATGTAACATCTAAACAACATGGTCGCAATAAAGTTATGAGTTACATACATTTATCAAAAGGCCAAACAATTTTAGAGCTCTCGAATTCACCAAATTGATCCTCAATTTATCTGTAATACTGCTTCCATTACTAGTGACAGCACATATTGTGAAAGCAGCATTATAAAATGTATACCTCGCACCATCGATTTATAACCCTCTATTTGAATATAGAGTTGGTGTAAACGTGTACCGAATTGTTTTATTTTACTAGTTAAGTGTGCACAATTTGCTTCAATACTCTGGGATAATTCAAGTGTCATTTCTGGGAAGAAAATACCTTCAATGTCTAAGCCATTCATAGAATCATAGTAGGTACCTGCTCTCGTTAGAACTCGCTAGCTGCATCCAGTTCAGCGGAACGATACTCGCTAACGGTGTTAGTTGGAAAAAAAGAGTTATTGATCGTGTCCTGCTTAGTTAATATGCTTATACTAATTAAAAATAGAAGGAGATAAGATAAAGATAAGATAAAACATTTTATTTGCTAAATTGCTAAGTGCACATCATAAGTGTTTATTATGAGATAGGATACCAACCAGTCTCCTAAGTTCTGGCCTTCAAAATAACAATTGTTTCCTTAGGAGGCTAGAGGTATTCAATTAAATCATACCTCCGACGGGGTAAGCTCAAGTACCAATTCTTCTTGATTGGGCCTAAACTAACCTAACCAGGTGTCCAATACGTAGCTTGGGTCTGATCTGAACAACTGACAACCAAGCAGGCACAATCAGCACGCTCCCTAACATCCCAAATTGCTTAGTTTTTAAAAATAACAAGGTAAAATTGCGTACGTAACTAAAAGAGCGTTTCCTAAAATCCATCTGCTTCTTTTCTCTTGACCATACAACGTAAAAACTTTTCCCAATTAGTGAAATCATGAAAAACTCACCCTTCATCACAAAACCGAATGTCCTCGTAAACAACATGTTCAAATCACAGATTCGAATGTCCAACAAGCCGTATCATCACTCACAACACTGGGTTACTGTCAATTGAATACTTAGTACACTGGATATTAATAATAATTAGGATCTCAAAAGAGAGGTGTGTGGAGCGCGGTAGCTGTAATAAGTCTTTCTTGCGACGTCTTTTCGTCGACTGGCCTCTGTCGCGGGCGGTGACTGTTGCTGCTGGCTGTGGTAGCTCTTTGGCGGGGAAATTATGGAACCGTCATAGAATATTCATTGCAGAAGATTAATTCAGTAGGCCAGTAATGGTTATGATATTATGTAAGAGAATATCCCCCGGTTTCTCGTACACTAACAACCTGTTAATCTACTGTTAACAGCTGTCAGTGCTTTTTTGTATGCACTTTGGTCAATTGACAGCTGTTAACAATAGATTAACAGCGTGTTAGTGTACGAGAAACTGGCGGTTAAAGTCACTCCATTTCCTTCCGTGGATGTCGTAGAGGGGTACTAAGGAAATAAATTACCAGGAGACGAGCAGCAGCGTCTTCCTGAGATTCCAACCGCATACTGCGATCGCCAACCCGCCTGCCAAGCATGGCGATTATGGCAAAACCCTTCATGGTCAAAAACCATGGAGACCTATGTCCTGCAGTCGGCGTCCAATGGCTGATGATGATGAAGAGACTAAAATGTAACAGTACCGTATTCTTCTCCTTCAGCATTTTGTTTGTCCACTGTTGAACGTATGCCTGCTCATATGTCCAAAATTACCTATGTAAGTGAGACTTAAATTTTAATCGACTTCATAATAAAATTTAACCACTTTCTGATCCCTCCTACGTTAGATAAAATAAGCCTCATTGTAACCCCATATAGGACTTGTTCAGATCCTCCTCTTCTAGGTATATCGTCTTGCGGATTAATCTGGGCTTTGTGTGTTGAATTGTCATAGAAAATCGCGAATTGTAATTATATTAAACAGGTGGAATATTATGCTCCTCTCTCTGTTCGCCTCACTCCATTTAGCGAATACTAATAGATGAATTGAATGCCCAGACGCTCAGATACTTGGTGTAATATGCACAACATTGAGCATATTACACGAAATATCCGAAACTGCAGACAATTTTTTATACTTGTGCATGATCTTTGTGTGAATTACCAACCCACAGCTTTTGAGTTATTCTTCTGTCATTGTATCGTTGCACAGCTCAGTGAAAATAACTAAAGAATTCGTCATGTAACTATATAATAACTAAGTGGGTTGATGATTTTGAATTAGGAACAAACTTTTTTTTAATATATTAGACCTAGAAGGGATTTTTTTTTATAATGTAGATAGCGTTACCTGACCTTATTGATGATAATACTGATGACCAGGGTTTTCCACAACATATTTCAATATTAAATTATTTTTTATGAAATAACTTCTACTGTCGACTTTCTGGTGTTTCAAATTGGCTATATAAAAATATATTTTGGCAAAATGATTAAATAAACGAACTTAATGGGAAACTTGCGTCAAACTTAAATTGCAGTGCTATCATAGAAGACACAGAAAAACTCAGGACAAGTTAAAAAAGAAACCAGTAAAATATTTTTTCGGGGTTTCGCGTTAGCAAAAAATGCAAAAAATCTAATTACTCTAATAATAACAAAATTTTTAGATTCAGTTTTTTCATTAAATTCGCATCGTTTTTTAATAACGGTGTAGGTGCATAAAAATATTATTTTACGAGACATGTCGAGACACGTTGATAAATTTTAAGGCGTTACGTGCAAGGTGTGACATCATAGTTTGAGCCCGTTTTGTAAAGCGCGTTTTTGTACCTCGTCACTAGAATGAGTTTTCGACGGGCCATATCATAAAAGTATTAACGTAGAGAAAAAAATACCACGTTTATTTACCTTTTAACATGGCCTCTTCGATTATATTCAAATATTTTTTTGTGCAAGTTCTCCATTGTAACGCAAGTTCGTCAATTTTACCCGTAAATACCTACATACCTACTTCGACCAAATAGGGGTTGTAATTGCAAAGTGCACGATAAAAAATACTCAAAACCGGCGTGCGTGAATGCAACAATTGCCTACTCCTCTGGGATATAGGCGTGAGGTTATGTTAGAAAGAGAGAGAGAGATTAGGAGAGCCCACCGTGGATTAGCGATTTCTAGCGTAGCCTCGACTACTGTCGAGACAAAGCGATAAGACGAATCAGAATCATAATTATTCATGAACCTAGGTACTATTTTTTATTTATGAAGCCTCTGTGAACGCTCCACTGCAGGGCACAGAGACCTTATTTCAGAGAGAGAGTATGGGCTTAATCAACACGCGTGCCCACCGCGGATTGGCAATTTCAAGCGCTGAGGTATGTGAACACCTCAGACACTCAATTTTCCTCACGATGTTTTCCTTCACCGTTAGCGAGTGGTATTGCTACTATAACTTCACAAATGTGCGTAACTTAGAAAACAAAGTCGTTGGTGCATGCCAGGCTTTGAACCCACGACCTCCCGAATGAGAAGCCGGCGTTCTACCGCTCCGCTACCACCCCCTACAAATAAAAAAGATTTTAAATAGATTATCAAAAAAAATCAAAATCAAAATCTTTTTTTTTATATTCAAAGTAGCACAGAAACTGCGACTTAATGAACGTTACAAGTTAAACTAGGTGTCCATTTCAAAATCTAGATCATTTTGGAGAAAAATGGACAAAAAAACTCCAAACTTAGTCTTTTCAAGTCCTTAATTTACAGGATTTACATAAATGTTCTAAAACTCATGCATTGAACTGGCTTTAATTCCAGACGTCATTGTCATCTAAATAATCTTTAATGTTATAGTAGCTTTTTTGGCACAAAGTGTGCTTCACACATTTTTTGAACCGCGTTTCTGGCAAGCTTATTATATCCTCAGGGATCTTATTGTAGAAACGTATACAATGCCCCATAAAGGATGTACTCGTATTAACCTTTGCCAGCCTAAATTTTGGGAACGAAAGCTTATGGTTATAGTTCATCCATGTTCAAGTTCGCCCATGTTCTATCCACTATGGGCATATGAATATTCATGCAGGCATGCAATAAGTTTAATGTCACAGTACAGAATGTACCTGGTAGCGGTGGTAGCCTAGTGGGTAGAACATTGGACTCGGAAGCGGGAGACCCAGGTTCGATTCCCAGTGCGGGCATGTACCTATGAGTCTGTTTTCTAAGTTATTTACATTTGTGAAGTTATAGTAGCAATACCACTCGCTAACTGTGAAGGAAAACATCGTGAGGAAATCTGAGTGTCTGAGCTATTCATATACCTCAGCGCTTGAAATCGCCAATCTGCGGTGGGCACGCGTGGTGATTAGGCCCATACTCTCTCCCTGAGAGAAGACCTATGCCCTACAGTGTGGGACGTATATAGGCTGCTTATTATACAGAATCTACCTAGTTTAGTTTCTAACGTGATAAATAAGTTACGTATACTTAACATCTTAGTCAACTTGCTAATTAGTCATAACTTTACACGTATACCGATGTTTGTTTCTCAATAAATATCTTATCTTAATGCAAGTCCAAGAAAGGCAAAAATGATTAAAATGTCGCGTAATAACTAAAATTACCAATTACTATTACGATTGCTGAGTCTAGTATTAAATTGTTTTATCACACTGAAAGTCGTTAATACTATAATAACATTTTTCTATTAATAATAAAAACAATTTATTTTTAAATTTTCTTAGCTCTAGGTCCTTAGGGATTTTGTTAAATACAACTCACTATCATTATGTATGACGTAGCGCCATCTCGCTCTTAGGCGCTTTACTATGTCGCTCGCTATCGATTCGATACAACGGCCTTGTTGCTCGGGCTGAATTGTGTAAAAACAGTAGACACTCAGGTATCTGCACAATGTTTTCCTTCACAGATGAGAGCAATAAACTTATTTTTATAGTAGTGATCTTATAGGCAGTTTCGCGTTAAATTGTATGAAGCAGACACATCGTAAGCGGTCACGCGATCGATATTTTAATTTGTTTCAATTACTGTAAACGAATTATTTACTTGTCAGTCAGTTACGTTGGAACTAACAGGTTTTCTCTTTAATGCACTTAATAAAAGGTTTACAAGTGTCTATATTTATTGTAGAAATTTTCCTATTTATTGCTGACATTATCATCTCATTGGCTGGCCACGCCCACGCGATCTGAAAAAATGATCAAGAAACTGCAGCAGTTGTATTGTCTTGTGGTCAATCCATTTATCTATTAAGGGGCTATCGTGTATTACGCGAGACAGTTTTAGGAGGAAAGGGGCCCGAAATAGTCTTGCTATTTATAAAAAGTCGATGCCACTAAAACACTCTTAAGACGTAGTTAAAGTTGGAAAATACTTATATCCTCCTCGGATTAAGCTCTTCCAGTAGGTAAGTCCAAATGATCAGGCGTTTGGTGTCGTAAAATATTTAAAAGTTAACACAATACCAACCTAGGGCGTATATATTGCTTTTAGCAATAAGGCCGCCAATTGTACTGTGTATTTTTAAAAATTTTATGTCATGTGCTCTAGTGTACAATAAAGAATACTCTTATCTTATCTTATTCTTATATAATATCCAAAGTATTCCAAAGAAGCTACATGAAAAGGTAGTGTAATATCTGCCTTGAATCACGATGAGACGCCGACGATTGTCTCTTCATGCACAGTTTCTTTAGTGACTCATCATAAAATGTGCACGGCGCGGAGCCCACTGATCTGGCGTCTGGCACGGGCATTTGGTTTGATCTGAAAAATTCTTTATCTACACTAATGTTGTAACATTCTACTTATGTTTTCAATACTTGACTTATAATTACTACTGTTATAGCGCAGACAACAAAACACTCAATTTAAGCAATTTCACATGATGGTATAATATTCACATCGATATCGTAAAATCTCATTATAACATCAATAAAACGCGACCAACTTGATTGCAGGGCCAATCAGGTTGGTCGCGTTTTATTGAAGCGCGCAGCTGCGCTCTCATTGGTTAAATTTTAATGGCGGCAAAATCACTGTGATTATACACGTACGCGTGAATTTACTCTTGTTGTTTGATTAATTGCATTAGTGAAGATAAAGTAGTGTATGCAACTGCATATAACACGGGTATTAAAACACTCGTTACTATTATGAAAATCGCTGCGCTCGTTTCATAAACTCACACTCGTGTTTTAATAATATGCAATATGACAGTTGCAAAACTACTATTGTTGCACTAAAAACCATTTAGTACAAAGGCGAGCTTAATGGCGTGGCGCGGATATCATTCTGTTTCATTCAAATACCGTACCAAACACACGGTCATAAGGTCATTATTTGAACACACTGAACGGCCTTTCGTCGGACGTGCTTATACCATTTCGGCGCTCGCGTCCGATTGTAGTCAGTCCCAGGTCAGTTCGCAGTCAGTTCCTCCGCTGCACGCCTTTTATGTCGTGCCTGTGCCATGCCTGCGCTATCTCCGCGCCAGGTCCGTGCCATGCCCGTACCAGACGCCAGATCAGTGGGCTCCACGCCGAAGTAGAAGTCAAACACGTGCTACGGCTATGGACGGTACTGTCTGAGATGTAACCGGAAATGTTAGCAAGACGACATGACAGTTCGGATGACCTATTCCGATTTTGAATCTATTGACTGGCTGGTATTAAGTAACAATCTAGGTACTGAAGTAAAACCTGTTCGAATATTATTCAAATGTTATTCTACATCGGCTACATCTTAATCCGATGATGTTTGGCGATCAGTGTGCCAGTATTATTTTTAGTCAGCATTCAAAAATAAAAACTTTTTAATTTCGATGATAATGTGCGTAAGCGCGCAAGCAATTTTGCTTTATGCAAAAAGACATTTACGGCTGGCCCTGCATATAAATCGGCCGAAGTTTCAATGGCTTGCATGGAGGGACTAAATTAATATCTATTGTGTACTTTCCTGCTCATTCGTCATTCCATGTCCGTAGCGCTGGGTGCATATGGGGCCTGCGCTATGATTTCTATAGTCCTTTCGAAAGTACGCATGGAAAGTAGTTCCGGAATTTTGGGCGGCAATCGATAGAAATCGAAAGTTAATTGTTGTGTGCGACACTTTAGATCTGTTGTTAACGTTCCTTTCGTTTTTTATCACATTCTTTTACGTAAAATTGCGTATAAAGTATCAGTAGGTACCTAAACTTAATTTATTTGGATAATCATATCACACGTGTTCCCACATATGATTGGATTAGAAAGGGCTTCGCCTTCGCTAATTTTGACTTGTGTGTTGAATTCATAAGTGTTGGTAAATTAGAAAGTACTTACTAAATTAAAAGAAAGGTTATCATAAGATACTTTATTTATAAGACAAGAAATTATCAACAAAAACAAAGGACAAACAGAACGGCAACATCCTTTAAATACCAACGTCCGGAAAATCAACCAAGTATGCTAAATTACGAAGACAGGAAAAGTCTAATTGGTTATGTCAGTAAGCGCCGCTTGATTTCTATCATGATACTTCCTACATACCTAACCATATATGTTAATTTATTACCTACTTATTATAAGATTGACTGATATAGATTTTAAATGCATAGTCCAGTTTCAACTGCTCTACATTTTAGGAGAGTAGCTTGCTTCCGTTTGATAATTTTAGTGGATCACGTGGTTTTTAACATATCATAAATTATTAGTAGACCACAGCTTGCATCTAGATCGTGACACTTACTTTAACTTTAGTTGTATCATGGTTAAAACATTTGACTGTTTGTGAAATTCTGTGTCATCCTAACGCCGCCTTCGTCCATAGTATCTTTAATAGTTATTGCCACTCTTTCTTTCAAATCCTTCAACTCCTCATTATCCTGTAGAACTAAGTTCTTTTTCAATAAGACTAAAGTCTTGTAAATCAGACTGTATCTACTGATATAGGCGCTCCCTTTGCTCTGTTCCCTGTTCTTCCTTAGGGTAATTTTCAGGAGAGTCAGCCAATAGTTGACAAAGCTTAGGAACTCTTGTGTGAGTGTTTGGGTTATTTGGAAGTGTACGAGAGTGTGGGTCCAGGGTTGTGTAGTGAGAAGGGCGGTTAGTTTGGAGTCGTTTTTGGCGACGATTGCGTATTTGAATATGGCGCTTAGGGTTTTCCAGCCGGCTACAGATTGGCTTGATTCCTGTTGACAAAAATGTTTCATGACTTCAGGTCAAGGGGAAATCTATCAAGCCATCAAAAAACTATCAAGCGCACCACGATTCCAATCGCCTAACTGTCAAATTTCATACAAATTCCTATCGTAATCGTCAGACAGGATTTGATGCGCATGATTTTATTAGGTCTCAGCTCAGCCCCTATATTACGCGCACCAAATCCTGAGTGATTCCAATCGTCTAACTGTCAAATTAGTATGGGATTTGACATTTAGACGATTGGAATCGCTCAGGATTTGGTGAGCGTAATTAGGCTACAGATCTCTTTTCGGACTCTTTTCGTGATTTTATCTTTTATAGTGATGTAGCTCTCAAGCTAAGTTGACCCTTCGAGCCTAGACGTAATAAGCGAGTATAATGTTGGTTTTTGAATTTCATAAGTGAATATATGGGTGATGCCTACGTGCAATTAGGTATGCAATGTGTGCTGTCTCACTTTAACTATGCTATTTAGAGTGGCACAGACAGACAGTTCGATATGGATCTTTGTGCTAGACTGGGGAAAGCCTTTACTTTTGCTTTCCACCTTTTCTTATCTATATAGCCTTATCTTGCTACCCTAGTAATCATTTGTTTAAGTGGTGTTGGCGGTTCAATAAATATTTAAAACCGGCCAAGTGCGAGTCGGACTCGCGCACGAAGGGTTCCGTACCATTATATACAACATTCAAATTGTTGTATGGGAGTAATACCTTTAAACGACCAATACTTGTAATTTTTTTTATTTATTCTAAGTAAAACAAGAAAAACCGAAACATGAGACTAAATTATCTCTTGATATCATTTTATTTGGCTGTACTGAGTTTAAGATAATACAGAAGATACCAAAATGACTATCACTGAATGTGTTAGTGACATCGGTTGTCAAAATTCTACTGATATTTTGATATCTGTAATTTCAAAAATGCCTACTTTTCCCCCAACTATTCGGTCGCGCAGCGCAATAAGTCCCATACAATTCAGTGCGCTCGGAGAACCCAGCCTTAAACACAACATCAACACCAGAAACATCAACGCACTCAGAACACCCTACATCTATTTTCATATCTTCAACTGATTCCTCGATCTCACAACTCATTACCGACTGGGTAGTCTCTCCTGAGTTCACAATGATATTGAATCAAACTATGCTAATACGGAGTCAGGAAATGAGAGTGTTATCACCTTGCAACACAGCATTTGCACCCGAAACATTAGCGCCCTCAAAGCACCATACATCTCGTCATCCTCCAACGATCCTTGGATCTCACAACTCAGCACCAACGGCGTACCGAGTCCTGAGTTGAGAACCATGTATACTAGTTGGAGTAATGCAGCCCCGCGTTCGCTGCATCCGTCTTGGAGGAGGGTCTTGAGGATGGAGGGTGTTTGCATTTCAAGGATAGCCTTGGGCTGAAAATGGGCGGATTGAGGGTATTGCAGTGGAATAGTATGAAATAATGAAGCTCTCTATTTGGGAAGGCAATTCAGACGTTTAAAGTTGGCAAGGGCCAGTTTAAGTAATGATTTCGGAGTACCGTGATGTTGGTAAAACGGAGTTTTATAGTTCAGGGATGTTATTTATTGAATTTATATTACAATTGGCTGCTTAAACTACTGGTCATAAATCTTAAAACAATTTAATTCGAAAAAGTGCCAATTGCTTGTAAGTGGCGTGCCGCAGACCAGATACCAGAAATTCCGTTAAGAAATATTTGGATAAGAACTTCACATTTATCTTTCTAACGTATATAGCCGTAGTAGCGTCATATACCTTACCTGATAGTTACTCTTAGTGAAGTAATGCACCACGTAAGATAGTAGCTGCAAGGCTGCACAAGCCACTCTCCCGTCCCCACTGTTTGTGGCCGCAAGCACTTGTGGCAGAAAACCAGGGCGGTTGATGTACGTCATCAGGACTGGGAACATAACAAAGAATTATTTATGTTGCTGTAATATTTTCAAATTAACGTCAGGCAGAAATTAATAATATTGCCATTACTGTCTACTTACGTATAGGATATATTTAAGTGTCTGAGAGAACTTTTTTGAGATTAGAAAATCCTCAAGAAGTTTTTATTACTTCTCCGGAGGTTATTTATTAGGCACGAACAGCTGGTGATGTGAACTGTAGTTTTGCAGGTAAGGAAAACGCCGTAGGCACTAACAAATAGCCTCACCGTTCATTCTCGTATTTCAACACAATTTACAGGAAAAGCAAGGTATAACACCGTCAAGGGTGGTGGACGCACGCAGAAAGATAGGAAAAGTAAATAAATAATTCAATCACCATTGGTTCATCATTAACTCAGCCATCTTCAGCAACTCAATATTGCCAACAAAGCAGATTCGTTTTAGTTTTAGACTGATTTCTGCCAATAACGTACTGTTAAGTTGACTATTAGTGTTAATTGCCTTAAAATCACTTAAAATCGTAATGTTATATTTAGAGCACACTGAATTAGCTCACCTCTGTTGTCGCTCTGATTGTACGAGAATCCTAACAGGTACAAACTGAGCTTGAGGCACACATACTGATACTGGGAAAAGTCTCGTGACTGCTCAGAACAACACCCCTGTTCCGAGTTATTCTTGGAGAACATAGTCGATAGTAGTACTGCTACTTTGACACAGAGTAACTGATCTATGTTGGAAGGGATCAGGTTGGTTGCTAGCTCTAGTAGATGACAGATGTTATTTTCTGGAACAAAATAGTGATTTGGTCTGAATCCTGGTCAGGGCACCGAATTGTAGACAATTTCAGATCTGTGACTGCATGACAGACCTTTGAATGGAGAGGTAATCGAGATATACATATAATAATATATATGTTGCATTGTTGCTCACCAATGATCAATTTATCTCACTAACCAGAAAATTGCGTTTATGAGAGTAACCTTATCTTTAAACTTACTCGCCTTAGAAACTCTTCACTCCACTCCAGAAGAAATATGTCTAAATATATTTTTATGTTGTTGATCTAAATAACATATTAAGAACTGTTTACCTATTGTGTTCGGGAAACTTGAATCATCATCATCATCATCAGCCATTTGACACCCACTGCAGGACATAGGCCTCTTTCGTGGTTTTCATAACCATGAGGGGTTTTGCCAAATTCGCCACGCTTGGCGGGTGCGGGTCGCAGTATGCGGTTGGAATCTCAGAAAGACGCTGCTTCCCGTCTCCTGGTAATTAATTTCCTTAGTCGCCTTCTACGACATCCACGGAAGGAAAGGGAGTGACGCCATTCTTAATCCGGCGCCACACAGAACTTGAATAACACACCTGAATCCCAATTGCAATCAATCAGCACCTTCGACAATACTCCGGGTAGCATGGACCAAACCAGCGACGCGAACTCCTGCCTGTCCTCATCAACACCTTCCTCCAAACACAAGTTCAGTGCTTTCACAGCATTGTGGAGAATATCCTTGTTTTGGTTCTGAATGGTTATATTGAGCAAGAGGTCCCAGACAACGGGTTTTATCGCCAGTTCGGTAGGTATGCAGTCTTCGGTTTGGAGCCATTGGGAGATCTTGTGTGGAAAGAGTATGTATCGTCAGATTAATAGACATTTGTTAGTGAAAATATATCTACGTCTCCCTAATTTCATCTATAAATGTACGGTTTTTGAACAAAATCCTATTCATAGGACTGGAATTGCTTACTCTATCGATGATTTACAGGGCTGTAGCAAAGATAATGATAGGAACAGAATAAAATACAGAATTTTGTAATTTGTGATCAGTACTAGGGTTATATTATGCGTAGCACTTACCACGTGACTCTTGATTGAGCTCGGTATTCTTGTAGAAGTGAAGGCCCACAGTAGAATAGCGGGGTTATGCGTGTAGAATACGCTAGGGTTTGGCTGAAGCATGCCTACAAAGCGGTCTGTAGCTTTCTCAAGGTGGATACGCTCGTTTAGACTGGTGAGGGCGTTATTGGATACCGTTGACATCTGAAAACGTTGAGTTGAACTAAGTAGAACGAGGAGTGAGGGAAGGAACTACAGGTGAAATAGGTAGTAAAACAAAGTACTTACCTCAAATTACCACTCCGTATAGTCTAATTTTGGTGAGTTGACAGATCATCGGCCAGTTGATTCAATGATAGATTGAAAGTAGATCGATCCGATTCAATGATAGGAAGTCAATGATAGATCTAAGTAGGATGGATGGTCACTTTTTGGCACAAAAAATATCTAAAGAAGAAGGCAAGAAAGGACAGAGGCCACTTAAATCTAAGAACGTCATTATTGGTCGTAACCATGGCCGGTTTATAGGTCTTACCGTCGTTGTGTCGATTTTGTTATGACCAATACTCTTTTCCAAAATTTCTATGAAGCATATGGGTAGGTAAGTACTCACTGCAAAGACCAGCCAAAGCGATTTGATGATGTACCTCGGAGGCTTGAATCCTTTCGGCAGGCGCAGGATGTGCTCTATCAGATACGGAAGCAAAGGGCCTGTGGCTTCATGTGGACTGAAAAGATGTTCAAATGTTGTTACGTTAAAAAAAACTGCTCAAATATAGTCTGTGCTGTCAGTAAACCTTGCACTCTGTTATGTTACGGGTGTTTCTACAAAACCAGATCAGCGGACAGAGAATTTTACTCCGTGAGTAGATACTGCAATAAGTAAAGTTGGTATTTATGCCATGGTTGTTTAATGTTGTTTTGAAATCATTTTTAGGGTTCCGTACCTCAAAAGGAAAAAACAGAATCCTAATAGGATCACTTTGTTGTCCGTCCGTCCGTCTGTTTGTCAAGACCCTGTATCACCAGAACGCGTGGAGGTATCGAGTTGAAATTAAAACCTCAAGTCTAAAGTTCCTTGGAACTGTAAAAAAGTCATACTTCTAAGTTAACTTAACAAAAGATACGATCGTTTATGCCGCAAAAAACGTAAATTTCGACACTCAAAGGAATCAAAATTTATAGGGTACTTTCCGTTGACCTAGAACTATGAAATTTGGCAAGTAATCGTCGTATACTACAAAAACAGGGAAGAATCTGAAAAAAATGTAATTAAATCATAAGAAAATTTGTCTTTGAAGTTCGGGAAAGGCTCAGAAAAACTGCGAGACTCGATTTCTGAACTATTTATAATAATGATGTACCTATAAACTTTCGGTGGGTGAGTCCGATTCGCACTTGTCCGATTTTTTAAAATTATTCTAGCTTGGATTACAAAGATAATTTTTGTCTAGACACTTAATGCGGCTCCGTTAGACGACCTCGTGGCGCAGCGGTAGTGCACCTGCATACCATGCGAGAGGTCCCGGGTTCGAATCCCGGCTGGGGACAAAAAAAAACAACCCCAGGTCTTGGATGTTTACATGTTTGTGATGTCGTTGTTTCTGGTTCCCACGACACAGGGTATCCTAGTGTGGGGCCAGAAGCAATGTATGTGCCTGTATGTAAATGTTTATGTTTATTTATGTTTATGTTTATGTATGACTAATATACTCTACACTCAAATGAAGTTACGGGCATAAAGTTAGTGGTTTGTAAGTGGAAGGTACTTGTCTGAGGATTGGCAGTAGAAGTAGATGTAGATGAGGATGCTGTACGGCTGGCCTTGCTGCAGTTGTAAGCCTAGGGTCTGTGGCATCTCTATCCCGTTTTGTAGCTCCAGTAGACCCATCTGGAATATAAATTACTATATGATATGCACGGTGCTCAGACCCTGGTATTTAACCGAACATCTGAAGTCCAGTGTTTTTCAATGACATGCGATGATCCTATCTCTGGCGATTAAAAAAAATTCATGCGGTGATGTTGTGTGTGCATGCTTTAGACCACAACTTGGTACTTATTTATATCATAGTATTTGTTATTGTATACTGTGCTCCATTGACCAACATTACATCGTCGAATGGTTGTAATCTGTTTCGTACTAAATAAAAATAAAATAGATAAAACCCGTTAAATGTATGATCAGAAGTCCAGACTCAAAGTTTGATAGCGAGCAATGGAGCACAGTATACTCGAGATAAAATGGATTGATAGAAGCGTCAAGAGCATTATTGTTGTAGCGTACTAAAAACGTTGTTGCTATGAACGTGCAATCCAGATTTTTTATGTGTGTAAAACAAAATCCGGATTCCGCTCCAAATCCGGCCGTTGCCAACTGTACAGCTGTGTTAAGTCTGTGTAGTGCCATACTCGGATCTCACTCAGTGTATCTGAGCGCTAGTATCTCATGTTTATCCCTTTCTCTCTCTCAATCTCTATCTTCTCCACTCAGTCCGTCTTCTAAATACTGTGCTTACTAACATGAATATCCTTAGCACATCCCTGATCGTTGACCTCCAAAACGTCCAAGTATTTCTGCGCAAGCGCTTTCAGTATTTCACCGAGCACTAGTGTGCTCACTTTGCGCACTGTCATATCTTTCCTGTAAACAGTGAAGCTGGGTCTTAACTTGATCTTTAAATGTTTAGAAATAAATTTTGATAAGTATTTAAACTTTGGCAAAACTTTTGTCGAAAAACTCGTAATCTGTGTTTGTGGATAATCATCAAGATGATGAGTACCCGTCTTTATGTTGAGCTCGACACAGCGATATAAAGTTGTGTCATCTCAATCTCACTCGATTTGTAAAGCAAGATCAACAAAGGCCAAGTCAAAAGGGCTAGCATCACAAGACTCTTTACCTTACGATTTGTGCTTGTGGCAGCATCTTCAAGTATCCATGAGCGAAAAGCATGTCGCAGAAATCTGACTCTGAATCGCCCGTCTGCTCTGAGAGAAATGTCAGGAGGAACTTTAGGAACACTCCGTATTCGTCAGTTGGCAGTTGGTTTTGGTATTCCTGATGATAAATAATTGAAGAAAAACGTGACATAAAAAAGCGCTTATGAATTAGGCGTTGTGATTTTCCAACTACAACTCATACATTATTAACTTAATTCCGGAATTACTTACTTGAATTTTCGTCGAAAGAGTCCGAATTCAAGTAAGTAATTCCGGAATTAGGTATTGTCAGTTTAGAAGAGTCTAGCTGAACATTATACCTACTATCAAGTGCATGTTTAACAATCTCTTCTGTTGGACACAACATTTTTTCAACAGGGAAATCAGAAATATTCCTCGAAAGGGGTGATAGAACAGCTACATGGCAACCAATATCCCTAAGTTGGCGATTCTGCTTTCAGAACAATTCATCATCATCATCATCAACCCATTATGTCTCCACCGAGGGGCACGGGTCTCTTCCCTGAGGAAGGTATAGGCCATACTCCACCACGGGGGCCAAGTCCGGATTGGTGGAGGCTTGTAGACTAGTGGCTCGTCTACTGTCAGAAGTTGTCAAGCCGCCCTAAGGCCTCTGACTTGGCTTAACGACTGCCATCTATCGACGGCAGCCGGCACCAACAGCTTAACGTGCCTTGCGAAGCACGGAACCGCTCGGAAAAATGCCACTAGCGTTAGGCATAGACGGCGACCCATCCATGCACTGAACGCGCCCTGTGTTGCTTAACCTTCGTGATCGTTTAAGATCACTCAGGCAGCCGGGGCTACGAGCGATTCAGAACAATTCCGAGTTCCTAATTCTGGTTATGTGTATGTAGTTATTTCGACCTACCTATTCTGATTTCGATACCTATTGTGATTTCGACCTACCTATTCTGGAAGGTTTAGGTCATAAGCTTCACTGGTGCCACTGAGCTTCACTGGTACACTGATAAGTGCCATAGGTAATGAGTTGTCGACTCACCTTAGTAAAAGTGCTAAGTTCCACAATGACATTGTAAACGCTCTTCGCCAATTCGTTGGCACTGAGTGTCAGGGCATCCACTTCTTGTTCATCAACTAGAATGCTTTGTACTAAGTCTTTCGCGCCGTTCTCTTGTTTTAGTAGCTTCACAAGCCTGAACAAACGGTAAATCTTTTGTACTAAGACTTTTTAAACTTTTATCTTAAGAATGTCTAAAGGCAGATCGATCTGATTGTTCTAGTGTAAGCGCCTAACTACATTAGACTGATTTGAGTTACAATTATTGCAACCAATGCAAATGTGCGATCCGTGTATAAGCGGGCCAGCTCATTGGATGCTTTACTTTTTGACTACGTTGACTCAAATTATTTTTTTTTACCTAGTCCTTGAATTGGGATGTGTTCCCTATTGTAATACTTACCTATGTGAACATTTTGTTTCTATAAATTCCAAATCACTCTGTTCTGAGTGAAAAGCAAATGGTGTTTTATATTCGTGATAATGTAGCACGAATCAACAAATAATGTACCTACTCCATCTAAAAAACAATGTCCCAGGCACTGCAGCATCCGAGTGGTCGCTTCACCCATCTAGTGTGATAATGGTGCCACTGGCTGTTGTATAAATCATCTCATTACGTAGATATGCAAAGGCCAAACTTTTAATGTAGCAAACTAAATGAAAGGTTGAGTACCTTGTAGCAAACTAAATGAAAGGAAATCTAGTTGGCTTTTAAACAACTAAAATTGCCCTCTTTCTATTACCCACCTCAAAGTATCCATGCCTAGTTGGCAAAGAACAGAGTAAAACATCCCCATGACCTCGTCCCCTTCTCCGATCAAAGTGGAATGTTTCAGAGCGCCCAAAAGCAGCACAAACCATTGACCCAACACCTCCACTAAAGTGCAGGCTGTGTTGCCCCTTACTTGTAGACCTGTGGAATCAAAAGTTACACAGATGAATATCCAGGGGATTTTATTACCTACTGGAAACGTGTTGATGCGATATTATATATAATATAAGGTATGCCGTTTATCACTAAGCGGAAAAGAATTTCAAATTCAAGGTTTTTCGACTCATCAACAACTTTTGTGGCAATTTAGATACACCACAGGCTACATCTATGGTCCTGTTTTATTTAATCGTTTTGTCTGTTGTGTATTTAGGTTTCTTTTTGTTGTTGTGCATATTATGTTTAATCTGCTTATTTTGTTTCTGTGATGTAAATGTCCTTCTTCTTCTTTAAATATTAGCTTCTCACAATTTGTAGGAAAAGTACCTAGAATAACTAATATCTACCTATATATTTTGAAAATGAAGAATGGCCCCACAATAAAAGTTGTTTTGATGACCTGAGCATCCCTCGTTGGCTCTGGTGCAGGACGTTTGCTCTGAAACACATGGTTTATCTATGGCTATCCATATTTAGGTTTTAGATAAGTAGGCACCTAGGGGACCTCTAGGCCAATAAGCTTCTGCTATAAACGAACAGCTCCAAATGAACAACTACAGGAACAGTCAATAGGTACAGTCAACAGCTCATCATTCTTTACATCCATACACTCTACTCCGTTGCATTACGGGCGACTTTGCTACTAAAAAATGTAAAGGTTGATGTGCTGTCGACTAATTATCATCGTTTACTACTTACCTCAGAACCACAGATATAGTGCTCAGCCCCTGTATTACACGCACCAAATCTTGAACGATTCCAAGCGTCTAACTGTCAAATTTTATACTAATTGTTATCGCAAACGTTAGGTTTCCGACAGGATCTGGGTGCCCATAATCAGGCCCCAGAACAGTCTACCTTCAGGTTGGTAAGTAACGAGCGCGTGCAGCACTAAAGCGCCGGGCAGCACGCTGTTCCGGCGGTTGCCCGTCTGGGCTGCCAGGTTGTGGAGACACGCCAGCAGTTGCTCGGCGCTGTAAGCGCTCTGTCGGCAGAGGGGTGCTGTGGTTTGGTGCTCCTTGATGCTGAATGAGGACGAAACACAGAGTTATAGGATGGGGTAGCTGACCATGCTTCTTGAATAGTGTGCGGTTTAAATGAAAGCGACTTCAAACATACAAACGACATAAATAATGCTGCCTGTATACGTCCCACTGCAGGGCACAGGCCTCTCTGGTAGAGAGAGTATGGGCTTAATCATCACGCGAGCCCACCGCGAGCGCTGAACACATCAGATAATCAGGTTTCCCCACGATGTCTTCCTTTACACTTCAGTATTGCTACTGCAAATTCACAAATGTACGTAACTTTGAAAAAAAAAAAAGAAGTAATTAGCGGCAGAGTGAGAGAGCTTAGGTTACCTGGCCAGCAAGTCTATGAGGAAGTGCAGGCAGCAGTGGGCGGCGCTAAGACAACGTAATGGATCAGAAATCAGACCATGTCGTTAATGAAATGAAAAGACAATGCGAGTCGCCCGGTTGCGCTAGCGTAGATACCTATTATTAGACGAAGAGTACGGCGGCAGAGTGAGAGTAAGGAAAATTGTGCGCGATGTGGCGGTGGCCGTCCATACATACGTCATTTATCACAGTAGTATTTATATGGACACATGTATGGACCACTAGTGTCACCGCGTTGGTGTGTTTCATCCTTTAGGTTCGGTTACCTAGCCAGCAAGTCTATGAGGAAGTGCAGACAGCAGTGGGCGGCGCCATGACAACCGCTGCCGGCGTAGTGGGCCAGGGCGCGGACTACAGCCGACATTGAGAGCGCTGCGTGCTCCTCACTGAAGTAGCGCCGATCCCGCCATAGAAGCCGGAGACACGATAGGATCGATCTGGGACAGATATCCATGTTCATTTATCCAGTGTAAGCAGCAACATCCTTAAGACATCCTTAAAAAGTCATCGTCTACCCACTCTCTTAAAAATGTGGTTAAGACTGTTCTTATGTGAAGCGTGCGGTTTCGCTTGCAGAATTTAACATTTTTAATTATTGTAACAAAATGAGCCCCAGCTGCCTAGTGATCTTAAACGATCACGAAGGTTAAGCAACACAGGGCGCGTTCAGTGCATGGATGGGTCGCCGTCTATGCCTAACGCTAGTGGCATTTTTCCGAGCGGTTCCGTGCTTCGCAAGGCACGTTAAGCTGTTGGTGCCGGCTGCCGTCGATAGATGGCAGTCGTAAAGCCAAGTCAGAGGCCTTAGGGCGGCTTGACAACTTCTGACAGTAGACGAGCCACTAGTCTACAAGCCTCCACCAATCCGGACTTGGCCCCCGTGGTGGAGTATGGCCTATGCCTTCCTCTGGGAAGGGACCCGTGCCCCTCGGTGGGGACATAATGGGTTGATGATGAACAAAATGAGTACCTAAACGTTTAATAAGTAAATGTGGTCTGAGGGTTTGATGCTTAATTAAATTACGGACATTTGAAATATTGCTTTTCTATACATACTAGTTTTAATAAAGAAAAGTAGTTTCCAATTTTTTTTATTTGGGAATCAAATTTTTTTCAATCAAAAACTTAGTAGGTACAAGCATGTACAGGATAAGAAAAATTAATATGCAATTTAATTAACGATCAAACCCTCAGACGGACAACATTAATCAAAAGTATACTCATTGTATTAAAATCACTGAAAAATGTTAAATGTGCGAGCGAAACAGCATGCTCCACTACAGCCTTAATTGTAGTTTATAGTTGTGTTGTGGTTGTATATTGTAGTTTATAGTTGTGTTGTGGTTGTATATTGTAGTTTATAGTTGTGTTGTGGTTGTATATTGTAGTTTATAGTTGTGTTGTGGTTGTATATTTTTTGCGCTCTTGTGCCGCAGAGGCTCGTACAAACTAGCTGTACGGTCATATTACTTTAATTGAGTAGCAGGCTTGTTTAACCGAGTAGAACAGTTAGGTACAGTAAGTACAGTCGACAACTGATGATTTTTTTACAAAGACGCCCGTATAGTCGGTAGCACATCTATCTTTACATACGTGTACTCTATTCTGTTGTGTTACAAGCTATTTTCTACAAAAATGTAAAGGTTGATTTTTTGTTGACTGTACTGACTCACTCAGTGTAGAGAGTAGGTAGGCCTATAAATGTAAGTACCTACAAATGTTGCCTGGTTGGTCGACATAGGTGAAATAACACTGTGAATTAGAGAAAGGGACTGAGGAACTATTTTTTTTTTGTATTTAAGGTTGTCTGGAAGAGATCGCTTTTAGCGATAAGACCGCCAATTGTATACGGCAAAACTTAGACGTGTAAGCCTTTTAATGTATTTTGTTTTCTGGTGTGTACAATAAAGTGTTCTAATCTAATCTAATCTAATCTATTTGACAAAATATCAAATGTGTTACTTTTAAAACGGAACTTTGTATGAAAATACTGGCTTATGACGTCACATTTCAGAGCACTCTTTTTATGTTTAATCTATTTAAAAATTGTAATAACTGGTAATTGACTAAAAGAGATACATTTTCCGAGATATTTTGTAATTTTTGTTTTAATCGAGCATATGAAATAATTTATTGTTGATCGTGTCAAATACCGAATTCAATAATATATACTAATATAGTATTTTCTGAGGTTAACAAAAGTACTAAACACAATAAAAACTGAATTTGAATTGTACAATTTTCCGACGTTTCGGTACTTTTGCAAGTCCCGTGGTCTCGGTAGACTCTACTGTGACACGAGATTTGTATGATATATTAGATGTAAATATCCATGCAAATTCCGTTTTTATTAACATCTAATACATACAGTTCATATGCCAATGTATGTGCGTTCAATGTATGTGCCTGTATGTAAATGTTTATGTTTATTGCAAAATGTCACATGTCAAAAAATACTATTTTTGTTTTTTCATCCAAATTGTATAAAAAAATTATTCTGTCACACGTGCAAGATATCGTAATCCTCGGTCTGATTAGCTGTGTATACTATTACAACATAATTTTCTTCTAATTTACAAATTTTTTCGTTGCTAGGGAAAGCAAAATAAAAAGTTAATTTTGAGCATTGAAAACCGATTGGTTTGTATTGTGTAATGCTTCATGATAAAACACAAGCAGGAGACCCGGCTCAATAAATTATCGCGAATAGACCCGTTAAATCTATAACTAAATTAGTGGTTATATCAAGTTCCTTTCTTAAACTAATAGGTACTGCTTTAGGTACCTACCTAAGTATGTAAAGGTTACGATTACTTACCTGAACAACGACAAATCCAAGTTAGAAGTGGCTTCACAGAGAAATACAGTGATATCATTATCCAGCAAGTATTCTATCATACGAATTTGTTCGATCTTATTTTGATTGTAACGGTTTATTACTTCTATCAAATAACCGCATGCTTTGTTTTGCGCATCTGTGTCTCGCGATGTTAGAAGCCTTTTTATGTCAGACAAAGCATTTTGTCTGCCACTTGGGTTGTAAGTTCGACAAAAATTTGTGTTGACTAAATTGTTCATCTCGTAAAGTTTTTAAAAGTAACCGTATTCTACTCTACAGAGGAATAAAATTTTCGCGCTTGTTCGTCTGAATTTTCTTTCGCCCGGATGCGGAAGTGGAAGTCCAATACTCACAGAGTCCTGAGCATGAAATGACTGAAACACCAAGACCTAAGTATACTTGAACATAATATTATACTCAACACACAAAAACACCAGAACTTATACACTAAGCGCAATGGGACAACATAATTTGTTAAAATGCATAATGTTATAAATACTATTTAAAAGAGTTAAAATAAAAATTTTGATTTTGCATGTAATTGAATTAATTATTTATGGTAATAATTATTGATTTGATTTTGTTTTTCACTTTTAGCATGAAATTGAAACAACTATGCTTTTCTATAACAATTAACCTTTGTAATTGATATTATTTTGAAATTAAATGTATGTACTACATAAATAATTTTATAAGATCAAAATCTGCTTAGATTGCCACAATGAAATGTTAATAAAAAGCCCAATTTTATGTCGTGACGCCCACGATACAGGCTATGCCTAGTGTGGGGTCACCGTTACTCAAAGATATTTACACATGTTAAACCTTTTACAGTCTAAGCATTGTGTAAGTAACATTTATTTGCCTCTGTGTATTATTCTTTACGATAATAAATATTATTTGATATTTGATACTGTTGAAATCACAGTGCTGAAAATCATATGATAGACAAATAACATAGTTAAGTTACACTGCCACGCTATCCTGCGTGATTGCTCTTATAACTTTTTCTGTCTCACTTCTGCGTGTAAATAAAGCGAGATAGCTTAAGTTATTATAAGCCAATCGTGCACGCTAGCACCGCCAATGTAACCATAGCTGATGAAATTTTCGTTTTATCTGTATTGTCCCCAAATCCCCAATCCCCAATAAAACAAGAACATTCTTTGGTAGACTTGCGCAAAGTGTGTCCTTAGAGGGAGTTGTTATATCCCATATCTTTGCTCACCGGGACACACTATATCTGTATCATATCTGGCTCACCACTTGTATCCTAGCTCATATGATATACAATCGAGTGAGTGTGTTTGGATACAAGAGCCGTAAGACACAAGAGTGGTGAGTGAGTCTAGTTTATCTCTTCCTACTTTATCCAGCTGACGCGCTCTTTTTATACTATCAGTCTATTCCAATAAGAGGAGTTCAAACCAGAATCAAAATGTATATGCATTAATTAACTTTTGACACTTTATATAGGTTTTCTCATTAATTAAGTGAACTGTAAGTTCTTTATGAGAAATAAATATCTTTGAACCCAATTAAAACGTGACAAGCATTTATGATTATCGTCTTTACCGTTCATCTTTTTAGTATGAGTACTGCGACCAAATGCCCGATGTTGACCGAACAAGCCCTCCGTACCAATAGCGATCAAAAAGATCACCAAGTCATTATATTTGTAGGAGTCTGGTGACCCCTTTCTCGTCTCTCGTTTATTACGAGAGATGCGGCCGAACGCATCCGATTTCAGCCGATCTCGGTCTCGCTCTCGCGCACTGTGTGTGAGCTGGATAAAGTAGCAGGAGTTAGATGTCTACCGTACTGAGTTGAGAGTATGTGTGAAGGAGCCAGATATAGTTGACATCTCTGGGATATGACTGGGACACACTTGATGGCGAGGGAGATGTGTGTCCTATCATATCTGGCTCCTGAGTTACCCAAGGCTATTCTTTGGTGTGGTTGATGGATATCTTATTAGTCTGTGAGTAAGTGTGCCATTAGCTGTCATTCTTTGGTTGTGCATTGTGAAAAACGAAATAATAATTTCGATTGTTATGCTTTTATTCGTTGCTTTATGAAACAGTTGTCTGTTTAATTGTATAGCTTGATTAACCTTCTATTGAACCAAAATGGTACGTATGATTATGAATACGTTTTTCTTAGTGTAAAACTGAAAACGAATTCTCATGTCCTCGATCACACCTGTGTTTACAACATTTATTCTATTAACCTGCCTATTTGGCTGTGTAGTCCGTTACAGAGTTCCTGAAAGACTTACCATCTTACGACAAACATAACTTCACACTTTACAACACTGACCATGGCCTGAGAAACTGCTCGAAACGCCCTTCCATTTACCTACCTACTAAGGACATACCATCGGATCAGAGTGAGTATACCACCTTTATTCGTCGCTTTAATTCTATAAAGTACTTGAAGTAGTTGCTTTGTTATGTCCTCTACCCCTGGTTTCAATGGCACTCTCCATGACCTTCTTGAGGGGTTGCAATTGTTTTCTTTTCTACAAGTAATGTTTTTTTTGTATTTCAGTAATTGTCACGGAAAAGACCAACATTCTTCTAAGATACTTGCACCATCAATGGGAGAAAAAGGTGGGTTTAAATTGCCTACTTGTGTCTAATGTATACAATATAGCATTATCAGTGTTTGTTAACTAATGTGGTAGGTAACTGTTAGTGAATGTTGCCAACATGAATTAGTGTTTTTATCAGTTTCAGATGTTAACCTCTGGTTTCTTGTACACTAACAAACTCAAGTATTATGTCCAACAAATGACTCAACGAAATAACTGACCTTGCATGGATGTAACTCAGGTCTCATTGGCAGGTCTTGTGGGGCGTGTCGTAGAATTATTTGGACTTAGCTTACCAAAATTAACTAGGAAGAAAATATTAGCAGTTCAATGCATACTCATCCCAACTGCAGATTTTTTGTTCAAATTAAAATGTTTAACACCTGTCAATTGGCAAACCCACAGTGTATTATTGTTTAAAAATGGGGGATAATATAATTAATCAATAAATAATTATTTCTTTTTAGCCCATGAATTGATGTGGAGTGTATTGATGGGCTAAATGCTGGGCACAAGCCCTTTTCTACAACCCTTATTGATTTCCCCTCATACAAATTATAATTAATTTAAAAAAATTGAATTTGTGTATTCATGGGCTAAATGCTGGGCACATGTCCTTTTCTACAACCCTTAATTAATATAACCATTGATATCCCTTATACAAATTATAATTAATTATTTATTTTATGCAGATCAGCTTTCAAAGAACACTAGTTGAATAAAATTAGTATTAATAATTGATATCTTACTTTAATAAGTACTAATGTACATATTCACAAGTAAGATAACAATTTATTATTTTTATAGCATATCTATCTATTTAGGCGAAGCCGTCTAACATAAATGAATAGAGTTCACAGAGGTTAAAGTTGGTATGCTGTCATCTGTACCTATATAAAATCCCCTTACCGTTATGATAAAACCATGCCCCTAAATTCATTAATTTATTCGTATTTTGTTTGTGTATCTTTATGTTTACTTTGTGTTTCTGTGACAATTCAAATGTCTTCTTTCAAGTACTCAATAATTTATTTCGTTCCACAAGTATATACAGATGGCATTTAAATATAATATGGAACTTTGCGGACCCTGTAGGACATGCAACATTATAATTACATATTCAATATCCCACTCACTTGTTTCAGAATGTTAACTCTCCAAAGAAACGTGATCAAAGCCATATTGAACAAAATGGTGATGACACAAGATCCCGCAAAAGACCCTGCCCCAGCTCCCCGTTGCGTTGAGTACTGCACAAGTGATGGTGATTCTTAGTTATTAGTTGTAAACTGTGTAATGAATGGTTTGATACATTTTGTATTACATACTAAGATTTAGTTTTAAATCAATTACCATCTTGATCTTCAACTTCAGCTTTTACATTTAACAGTGCCATTAAACAAATACTGTCTCAATTGTCTTGCAATTCAAATTAAACTGATACTTTGTTTCAATGTTGCAAGTAAATTAGAAAGTATTATTAATCCAAGCTTATTCCATGTGTAGTTAAATAGATTGGCCATGTTTAAAAAAAGCACTCATTTGAAAACTTCATTATGAAATCTTTTAAGAATTTAATCTTTTGGGACTGTACTAGTTTTTTATTTGAGAAGTTCACTAGCTAGATACTTGCCTGTCTGTCTTGTTTTGTGAGAAATCTGGAAAGAGAGCAATAATAAAGTATTAGGGAAATTCTCAATTCACATACTACATTGCATAGTGTTTGATTCTGACACTGATAAGTTAAAGTTAACTAAACTAAATTAAGTTGATGAATGCTTTGAAAATGGTCTTTGTATCTGGCAAGCTATAAGTTCATAAAATTATTTGATAAGTGTCTGGTTTGGTAAACTACACACCATGATAGTCAAATTAATATTTTTGGAGGTGCAATGCTAATGTGTCCAAAATCTACACAGAAGTGTTATGTAATAAATTCCTATTTCTTTAATTTTATTATATTTCTCACATTGAAATTATACTTTTATTTTACTCATCCCCATGACGACTGGTTAGAAAGTCCTTTTAAGGAGCTGAAATGAAAAACCATTGTATGACTGAAAAATAACTTTATTCTAATAATTATACTTATCTCACAATTTGCAGAAGTGTCAAAGACCAAGCTGCAAACAAAATTGTTAGGTTTATGTACTGTACCTAATGGAATTCTTATTTTTTAGTAGTGATAATTCTTATCTAAAATATAAACACCAAAATCAGTTATGTAGGTTCTAGATCATGTTCTAAAAGCTTAGTTTACATAGATTCTCAGATAATAATGTCCTGTCTCTATCCAATATCCTTATGCTATCTCGAAAATCAATACAAGTCTTAAAATTATAAAATGCTGAATCTGTTACAAAAACAACCATGAACGTAAAGTTTTAAGTCAAATTAAAGGATATTCATTGTGTACCAATATAAAACCACAGAAATTAAATATGTTAATGGTTGTAAGTGTCAACAGATTAAATTTAATCCTTGGCAGGGACTTCAATGACTCGGGGCTTGTCAATGATGCGGGCAGTGCGGTTGCCCTTTTCCACAATCCCAATAATCCAGGCTTGGTAGCCCTCTTGCTTCTCAATGTCCTTGCAGTAGGCAGCAGCTTGCTCGCGGGGCAAGCAGATCAGTAGACCACCAGAAGTCTCAGGCGCATGGCCCTGCAGCAACTGGAACATATTGCCACAAGCTTTGGCAACGGCCGCCATCTTGGCTATGACGGGCAAGTTGTGGATTACAAAGGAGACCTCATTCTTTTGATGAGAGGCCAGATTCTGGGCATGGCCAAGGAGACCAAACCCAGTGACATCAGTAGATCCATGGGCATTGTATTTGTGCATCAATCGAGCTGCAATGCGGTTCAGTCGGCTCATAGAGTCCATGGCACGGTGATAGGCTTTGCGGACGTCTTCTTCAGAGACAACAAGCTTAATGCGGTTCCAGCGTTCAGGCTGGTCCAACCACTGGTGGGCATTCACAGCCACTTGGGTTCCTAGAGGTTTAGTCAGCACAAGTACATCACCCATGACAGCATTGTCAGGTACAATGTATTCATTAGGTTGGCAGATGGTGGTAGCACACCCTCCAATTGTGCACCATGGGTTGATAACAGTTTGCCCACCGGTCACCGAGGTGCCAGCTTCCAGGGCGGAGTCCTTGAAGCCGCGCATAATCAGGGGGATGACGACGTCCCGCTCCTTCTCAGTCATCTTAGTGGAGACGCCGAGCAGCATCAGCATGTTATCACACTCAGTAACGCCCATCGCGTACAAGTCGCTAAGTACGTTGGCACAGGCGATTTTCCCCATCATGTAGGGGTCGTCCACTAGCGGGTAGAAAAAGTCAGTAGTTTGCACCAAACACAGACCGCCGTGTCTGAGTGGCGTCACTGAGCAGTCCAAACCGATGCCGATGCGCGGGATAGCCACATGCATAAATTGATCCTGGTCCTGGGAGTAATCTTGCTGCAGGGATTCCACGAGTTTACCCAAAACATCTTGAGGTACTTTGCAACTTCTGCCTTTCAAGTCGGCGAAACGCGTCAAGCGAAAACTAGCTTCCAAGTCATGGGCTACAGGGTCGAATGGCCGACGAAGAGCCAAAGCGTTAGGGTTACCGGCCATTTCTAATTGTGATGCAGCCAAGGAATCTTGAGCTACACTAGAATGATACGACATAGTACACTAAACTAAACAATAGAATAACTCTTGCCGGTATTTCGGGGCAAAATCGAAAAACCTTGCACGCCGCCAAAGTGACGCTAGCAAAATGGCGTCTCCTTTACCAAAAGGGAATGAGAGCGATACTTAATTCTCAAACAGCGTTATGATTGGAGAAAAAGCAAACACGGATTTAAATCACCGGTTTTGATTGGGCAATAGAAGCGAGACTTACAATTTTACCAAAGAAAACATACTTTTATTGTATATCACGTTCCGTTAGTTATTTTTGGATTTCCTTAAAAAAGATTCCTGCATTTAATAAAGTAAAATGTTTGGTTTAATGCAATGAATTAAAAATAAAATGAGTGATATACACGCAATGTAAGAACTACATCAAAGATACACTACAAAGAAATGTATTGAATGGAACGCAAAACCGGAATCTCGATTGTGTCCATGGATGGAATCGGTCCACAGATCATGAAATCGGTCGATTATGGCTGTGTGTCACAGTGAGTGTCATGTGTGTCGTCGCGTGTGGAGAGGATTGACAGATGATCAACAAAGTGAAATTTTTTGAATTTTTATAGCGGTTGAAATTGACGAAAATAAATAACTTTAAAACTTTACAAATTATATGTTCAAAGTGTGTAAAATTATGCTACAGCATCTGTTATAAATTACAATGGCCCTCAGTGACTGGAGGAAAGTGGAAAATGAAGCTGGTTATCCGTGTTATGTGGAGTAGGTTCAACTTTCTCTCTACATTAATGTAATTCCTATCGAAATTCCGCTGCGTTTTACTTATCTTGTCCTTTCTCGAATTTTAGTGAGACAACAGGGAAGCAGAGTTCCGATCACCCACAGTTTCAAAACATCATGGAATCGCTGACGGAATATAATGGAATAAAGTATGCCGTGTATCGCATTTCGTACAAGATATTCGCTCTACAGAGACAGTTGCGAGGTAAGGAAAACCTTTTTTGCTTATTCATTACTATTATTATCTTCGTAAACAACTGAAGTCACCTGTTGTAGGTAGTAATGTTGATACTCAATAGAGTGTAGGTAGGTACCTACCTGTGCAAAATAAATAAAACAAATTAACACGACAGACATTGGCACCATGGTGTGGTGAAAGGGGTAGGAGGAGGGGCATTGCATAATAATATTATAATAATTTCCACAGAACACAATCACTTGTCCTAGCTCTAAACTAGGATACCCTGTGCTACGGTAACCAGGCAAGAACATCGTAAACATGAAAATACACAATTCAAGAAATCAGAAATGGGAATCAAACCCACAACTTAAAATTTTGGTAATTAAGTGTATTAATCGCTTGACCAACGAGGCAGTCGCAGAGAGAAGGTGCACAGATATTGCGACTGTGTTATAGTTATATAATATTTTTAACGATAACACTGTAATTAAACCTCTTGCTATCGAGTGCAATAATAAGAATCAAAAATAAGTTTATGTATTCCATTTATGTATTCCAAACAAATACTGAACTTACACCCACCAACCAATAGCAGGTACAGTACTACCACTTTTATAAGTTGCCTCGGCATTGTCTGATGGCACAGAATATCGGGACCCACTCCTGACTCCAACCGAATAAAAAAATCAGTAAAATAATGAAGTTATTGCTACTACATACGATTTTAAATCCAAAAACAACTAGACTCATGCTACCTCACTCATAATACTTGTACTCCTAATATTACACTTGAGGGCAAACATATACAGGGCGTCCCAAAGTTATGGGCCATGATGGGAAAGTACCTTAAATATCGTAGATAGGGTATTTTGCTGAAAGATGTTATTTTTAAAAGTTAGTAATTCTGCATTCAAAGATTTTCTAAAAATTACTTGCCTTGTCTGGGAATCGAACCGACTTAAATGTAAAAAAAAAAACACCCCTAATTTTATGATGCCAATCGAAAGAATGGCCAAAAAATAATAACTCTTCTTAAATAACATAGTATTTTAAAAGAAAGGAACAGCGTGAAATTAATCATTTTAATCAAATTAAAAACATACATGAAACTGCCGTAGTCAATTAAGTGGGTATTTTTTTGTAAATTAATTAATTAAATGCTCAAAATGTGATCCCTCTTGTCTTACGCAAATCGCCAATCTTTTAATGAGTCCGCTGCCTGTTGATTTTCTTATCTTTTTATGGTGAATACTCGATATGATATGGCACAATCCTGTTTGTAACTCGCCCACGTTCTCATATCGCTTTTTGTATAGCATATCTTTCACGTATCCCCAAAAGAAGAAATCTAATGGTGTAAGGTCCGGGGATCTGGCCGGCCATCTAATCGGTCCATTCGTACCAATCCAAGTAGGAAAACATTAATTTAGAAAATCTGCTGCTCTCCGACTATTATGAGCCGGAGCTCCATCTTGTTGGAAAATTAAGTTTTCTTGCTCCGCAGCGGAAACATTTCTTATCTCATCTCTTATAATTTGAAGTATTTCTAAATACGTTTCTGTGTTCAAGGTTCCATGGTAAAAATGGATTAAGAAAACCCGGTTTTGTAAAAGTCCGCACCAACAGTTGAATGAAGAACGCACTTGGTTATTAATTTCAGTGATTCGGAGGGGATTTTCTTTAGACCAAATACGATTATTGTGGCATACATACCGTTATTGCTAAAGTTAGATTCGTCTGTCCAAATAATATTATCCAAAAAATTGGATTTTCGAGCAAGCGTGCCTGGATATCAAGACGGAAATTTTTTCTCCTTTCTGTATCGCCTGGAAGTAATTTTTGAACCAATCGTCCTTCAACATAACTCTTGAAACCGTGTTTTTTTAATACACGATGTATTTGGTGTTTGTCTGTCAGGATATTTTACGCTATACCAGCGCAAACTTCGAGAGATATCTTTATCGTTCAAAAAATATGCTTCCATTAGATCAAAACTTACTTGATATGCCATGTCCGCAATAAATTAACACAATAACACGTGTGTAAGTGAATTAAAACTAAACAGATAAATATCGGAAAAGCAAATTCTTGCACAGACTGTTCCATTTTCAAATTTAAGAACAACAAGCAAACAATTGCATAGACTGTTCCATTTTCAAATTTAAGAAAAACATTTAAAAATTTGTCTTCTTTTTAAAATATCTTAAAAAGCATGCATTCAAACAAACGCTCTCATAAATTGTTACATTTTCAAATTTAACAAGAACATTATTTTTGTTTTAAATTTGGCTTGTGTCTAGCTTACCAAGGACGTATTGAAATACTAAATTTTATCATTTTATCTACACTTCCACTTATAATAAGGAAAACTATGCTATAAAGTATTTTATGAAGTGGGTACTTATTTACGAATAATCAATGCTATCTATGGAATGATAATATCGCTACTTTTCGAACGTCGTCGTCGGCAATAAAAAACTTTCTTGAAATTTGACTCAAACATTTTACGTTGTTCCTTTCTTTTAAAATACTATGTTACTTAAGAAGAGTTATTAGTTTTTGGCCATTATTTCGATTGGCATCATAAAAGTAGGGGTGTTTTTTTTTTTTATTTAAGTCGGTTCGATTCCCAGACAAGGCAAGTATTTTTTAGAAAATCTTTGAATGCAGAATTATAATAAGCCCTTTTATTCCGAAATTGCTACAAGAATCACAATTCAAAGTTTTGCACAAGTTTTGGTTAATTCATAGTATGTCTCGCAACTTGGCGTGCCTTTTGGCATAGGCCTCCTCCAGCTCTCTCCACTGATCCCTGTCCTCAGCTACTCTGGTCCAGTATGGTCCCAAGGTTAGGCGGATATCGTCTTTCCATCTTATTTTCGGACGACCCTTCCTTCTGGTGTCTTCTCTTGGATACCATAAGGTGACTTGTTTACTCCATTTGTTTATTTTGCAACGTAACATATGTCCTGTCCAACCCCATTTCAAGTGTTCTATGCGAGTAATTATGTCTGTTACTTTAGTTTTCTTTCTTATTTCTGAATTTCTGATTTTATCGCTAAGTCTGATTCCCAGCATGCTCCTTTCCATTGCTCTTTGTGTACTAGCTAGTTTTTCTCTTTGCTTGTCTGTTAGCGCCCATGTTTCACAGCCGTATGTCATGCATGGGAGGATGCAGGTGTTGAAGGTCTTTCTCTTGATAAACATGCTTAAATCTCTGTTCTTCATTATTTCTTTTAGGGACCAGTATTTTTTCCATCCACAGGCTATCCTTTTATTTATTTCTTTGGACATAGAGTCTTCGTTGGATATAATTTGTCCTAGGTAAACATAGTCTTTCACATATTCTAACCTGTTTCCGTAAACCTCTATGTTGACTTCTGTGGAGTTGGTCATCAGTTTTGTTTTGTTTGCGTTCATTTCCAATCCTACAACTCTGCTCTTTTCCGCCAAGACTTTTACCATGTGTTCTAGTTTATCAGGTTCTTCTTCTAGTAGCACAAGATCGTCAGCGAATCTCAGATGGTTAAGGCGGCTACCGTTGATGTTAATGCCATAGTTTTCCCAGTCCAATCTTCTAAATATGTATTCCAGCACCGCGTTAAACAGCTTGGGAGAGAGCGGATCTCCTTGTCTCACGCCTCTCTTTATAGGAAATGGGTCTCCTTTTGTTTCTAGCTTAATGCGACTTATGCATTCTTTGTAGATGGATTTGATTACTTGTATATAGCCCTCATCCACTCCTTGTTCTTCCAGACTCTGCCAGATAAATTTGTGTTTTAGGCTGTCAAAAGCTTTAGAGTAATCTATGAAGCAGATATATAGGTCCTTCTGGTATTCGTTATATTTCTCCAAGACTTGTTTGATTGTGTGGATGTGGTCCAATGTACTGAAGTTCTTTCTGAATCCCGCCTGTTCGATTGGTTGGTTTTCGTCTAGGACCCTTGTAATTCTTTCCATTATTACTTTTGCAAAAACTTTATACACATTTGAAATGAGGCTTATTGGTCTATAGTTGCCGATATTATCCTTATCTCCTTTCTTATGGAGGAGAATAATGTGAGATTCGCTCCATTGTTTTGGAATGGTGTCTGTTGCTATAATATCATTGAATAGCTTGGTTAGAATTGGGCTTATTTCTTCTATAGTGCCTCTCATTAGCTCGTTTGTTACAGTGTCAGGTCCTGGAGCTTTTTCTAGTTTTTGTGACATGATTGCTTTCTGAACTTCTTGCACTAGTATTGGTGGGACATCGTTAAATTTCGTGGCTGTGTTGTTATCTTGTTCAACGTTATTAGAGGAGTAAAGGGCTCTGTAGTAGTCTGTAGCTACTTTCTGGATTTCTGTACGTTGTGTTACTTGATTTGATCTGTTACTTTTTAGTTTGGGTATCCATTCCTTACCATACTCTCTTAGTTCTTTAAAAGCTTTTCTTGTTCCGCCTGTTTTTGCGATTTCAACTTCTAGTTTTTTCGTTCTCCTTTCCTTCCTATCTTTTCTTATATTTTCTCTAATCTGTTTACTCAGTCTTGATATTGTGTGACGGTTTTCTTCTCTTTTTGACTTGTCTGTCATTAGCGCTTTTCTTTCTTTTAGGAGCTGTATTGTCTTCTCGGTAAACTTTGTATCAGTTGTTGTCTTTACTTTTCTTATTTGTGATAGCTGTTTGTCCACACAGTCGTATTTTTCTGTGACACTTCTGTCTGAGTTGACGATTTCTGACAATGTCTTGGTAAAAGAAGGATCAATGTTGTTTTTATATTTTTCTGATGTTAATTGTATATTATTAATTTTGTTTCTACCTCTTTGAGTTGGGAACTTTTTTAAGCAACAGCGTACCATACGGTGGTCTGTATTAAAATTTAAATTCTGTATTACGTGTGTATCGTTGAAAAACTTTGGTTTGTTGCTTATTATGTAGTCAATTTCGTTTTTGTATTTCCCATCCGGTGATAGCCAGGTCCATTTCGTTTTGGGGTCTTTTTTGAAGACAGAATTGAGCAGTGTTAGGTTATTATGTAATAATAGTTCGATTATTCTGTGTCCATTATCGCTCCTCTTTCCATGTCCATGTTTTCCCAATGCTAGTTCTTCACCGGCTTCTCTACAGCCGACCTGTGCATTAAAGTCGCCCATGATTATGAGGTAGTTATTGTCGTATTTTTTTATAGTGTCTGATAGAATGGAATAGAAGCATTCACTTTCGCTTTCGGGCGCTGACTCTGTTGGTGCATATACTTGTATGATTGTCCATTGTTTTTTGTATCCTGGCATAGTGATGTTGAGTATTGCTATTCTTTCTGAGATTCCTATCAACTCATCTATGTAGTTTTTCAAAGTTTTTTTGATTAAAAAGCCTACACCTCTATGGCCTGCTGTTTCTCCTTTTTGGTATAATATGTAATCGTTGTGTTCCTCTATTTTCTCTTCTACTCTTCTCATTTCGCTTATGCCTAAGATATCATATTTTACGTGCTGTAGCGCCTCGTCCAATTCTAATAAGCTTTCTTGTTTCCTCAGGGTTCTCGTGTTAAGAGTTGCAATGTTGAATGATTCACTTCTTTTTGCTGGAGGGTTTCGGTCTAGTGCTCCCGCGGGGACCGGCCGTGTTGGGAGACAATTTTTTTTTTGCTGTGTTTGTTTGTTGTTTGTTGTAGCTGTTTTTGTTTGTTTCCGGTTTTCCGGGGCTTTAATTAGTTTTTTAGCTGGTTATCTGATCTAGTTTTTTCTGCATAGTTCAGTTTATTTGGTCTAATGATTTCGTTCCTGTTGGAATTAGTTAGTGGTTGAGTTGATGTTTTCGGGGAATTATGTATGCTGGCTTTCTTCTGTGTGTATTTGTTGGGAGACCCTGAAGTTTCTCTCTTCCTCTTTTCCCTGTTGTTATCTTTCGGTTTTATCACTATAAGTTTGTCCTGTTTTAGGTAGGCAATGTTTCCCTTCTTCTTTTCTTCTTCTAATTGGGATTGTAGTTCCTTCCGTTTTTCCAAGGTTTCCTTGGAGAAATCTTCCTTTACATAGATGTTGGGTGGGAAGTTTGGCTTGTTTTTTAGTATGAGATGTTTTTTCCAGATTGTTGTTAGGGAGACTACGACAGGTCGGTTTTTGTTTTCAGTCTTTTTTCCGATTCTATAAACGTTGCTAATCTCTTGGCTGTTCATTTGTACTCCTGTGCCTTCCACGGTTTCTTTAATGAAATCTACCAATTCAGTCTCTGTTTTTCCTTCCTCCTCTATTCCGAAGAAAACTAGGTTGTTTTTTCGATTTGCTCTATCCATCGATTTAATTTTCATCTCAAGTTCCGATACTTTATTTTTGAGGTATTTGTTTTCTTCCATTATTGAATTCATTTTATCGTTTATAGCTTCCATGACGTTCCTAGTCACCGACTGAGTTATTATCTCGGCTTGCCTGTCTAGTTTCTCATCTAGCTTCTGCAGGAGAAATTCCATATTTTTATCCATAGTGGCTAAATACTTTGGTAGAATTCCGGTTTTGACGTGGCAACACTTTCCTTGGCTTTGTGATAATTTGCTTTCTTTTGCTGGCAACACCAATGTGACAGATGAGGATTTCCGGTTTTTATGTGGTAACACTTTCCTTAACTTTGTGGTAATCTACTTTCTGTTGCTGGCAACACCAATCTGACAAGTGACTTCTTGAGGTTAGCACTATTGACGAGCTTGTTTATGGTCTTTGAATGACAACACGACTTGCCGTTAACAATTTTTAGGTTATGATGCCGACAAAATAGTTTAGTATTTTCTCGCGAAAATCGGCACCCGCACTGTGATCAATACCCCTGTATGATCGCTGCACTCAGCTTTGTCGGAATCGCACTTAACAGTAAGAACTTTTCACTATTTTGCACTGTTTCTAAATTATTTTTCGCAGAGGTCTTTCACGTACGTCTTGTCACTTTAACCACCGGAAACGGAAAGCAGAATTACTAACTTTTAAAAATAACATCTTTCAGCAAAATACCCTATGTACGATATTTAAGGTACTTTCCCTTCATGGCCCATAACTTTGGGACGCCCTGTATATTGAAGTCCAAGGTCTGACTTGGCTAGTTCATTATTATCCTACGTTAAAAGAAGAAATGATATTTGAAGTGGTTATAAAATATTTTATGTTGTTATAAATAAATTTCAGGACTGAACATTGAACTTGGCACCCATTTAGATCTCACTTCTTTTGTTGTTGAAGTCAGCAACCAAGGCCTATCATAATATTGAACTTGGCTCTCATTTCACAGTTATGTTTTTGATAGGATATCATTACTTTTTGTACAGAAAGTATTAGTAGATACTTATTTCATAATAAAATTAATACCAAATGGTTTTTGTTAAACTACTGTATTTTCCTACATTTACATGGTACAATTGTCTTTTTTGTGTTATTTTCTATATTTTCTTGTACCCCTGAAATGTTCAAGTGAATTGCCCATTCAGTATCCGGATTTTTTTATTTATAAGTGCCAAAACTCCACTTCCACTCGTTATATATTCAAATGAAGACCTAAAGATCCAAAATCCACATAAAGACTGGTTGTGATCAATTTTAGTTGCTGATTGTTACATTACATTACAGGCACTATAAGTAAGTTAAGTGTTCCTAATAGAATCAATTAATTGAAAAATTATAATAAAATGATACTAAAAATTTACTAGTTTCTGATTTATTCCTTTTTTTCACCCAACTGGATACCAAATTTGAACTTTCTAGATCATCTGGAACTGGGTTAGAGTTTTGATCTATGGGTGAGTCAGTAATAAAAATGACGGTTTTTGGACGTTAACATCTAAATAACCGTTTGAGATGTGTTTATGAAATTTGGATCACATATGTTTCTCGCAAGACTCAATATATAAGCGAAATTTGACATGTTTATGTGAAAAAGTTTTTGAGTTACGAGGTAGTCAAAAGTGGCTCCAAATGGTTCGTGTAATATTACATACGGTGCTGCTCGTCATTCTGCTATAGCTTGAAAACCGCGTGTCTAAATTCCTTCCCTCATTTCCCTCGTCTCATTTTTCTATTTGTCTCAGTTTTCTTAAATCTAAAACCAAGCTTTCCTAAATTTTTTCTCAGCGTTTCGCGTCCTCCACTTAAATTAATATCGCGAAGGCTTTCACAGTAGGTACTTGTTTTCCACAGTATGAAAATCATATATTTTTCGCCGTATGGCATGATAATCGAAGTCGTCCAATTTTGCACAATATGTCAGTTTACGGTACTTTATACTCTAAGGTTTACGGCGACCCTTTTAGGGGTTCTGAAACTAGGACCGCTCGTTGACGGCTGCAATGAAAAAGGTAATAAACTTTGGTTATCCACTTAGTGGAAAGTTATGAAATAAGGGATAGGCTCCAGCGTCTTGATACTTTTAATACACATCTGTGTGCGAAAACAAAAAATATAAAATTCACTGTGACATGATTTTGTGGCCCAATGTCCACTATATCCGCTACATATTACACCGACCTACAATTATATATTGTATTATTACATATTATATTATTATTAAATTCTCGAATGGAGACCACATATCGGCAAGCGCAGCGTAGGACGACCAGCCACAAGATGGACAGATAACCTCATCCAAGTGGCAGGAAGGTGCTGGATGCAGGCCGCTTCCAACCGGTCTTTTTGGAAATCCATGGAGGAGGCCTATATTTATCTTTCTTGTCTAAATTGAATAACAAAAACAATTGAAAGTCGATATTCAAATGTTTCACATTTTTTAAAAAAAGAACATAGAAACCATTTGAAAATAGTTTCATTCGAAAACCTCAAACCATGAAGATTTTATGTCAATTCAAAGAACCTATTGCAATAAAACGGCAATTTCATACTTTAACCCCTATTATTACATTCTCCACTTTCGCACGCATATGCATGTGTTAAAAGATACATAATTAAAGCACTGATGCCTTCTTTCTAAAAAGCAGTAAACATCAATGTAACTTTTGTTGTTACAGTGCCACCTCTTCGTATTAGTGCAGGCGTGTTCGCCCGACACCAGTTAAGCCTCTCAGAGAGCAGCCTGTCGCTGGATGCTGCCGAACTGGAGTCTGTGTTGGGCGACATATACTTTGCAGCGGAGAAAGAGGGCCTGTACAATGGGGATATCGACTTGGCTGTGGACTTGGTGATCAATTTGATGCTGAATGTTTATGACAGGTTTGTAAACAGTTGCACTATTGTTCAACTAGTTAGATGGCTCTATATCAAATTTGATTGAAGTCCGGCCATTTGTGAGTGATGACCAAACAAACATTCGCAAACTTGGGTTATGTTGTATCTATACTCTACTAGTTTGATACATAAGCTGATGCTTCTCTAATCTGAATATTTAAATGGATAAATGATGTTAAGATTCATTAAATATTTTTCTTAATTCTAGGGTCGGCGGGCTAAAGCACATAAGTCAAATTGTCATTAAATTATTGTTCTTTACAGCTTAAGTAATTAAAATAGCAGTTTGCTTCTCTTTTGTAAAATACATGTTTGTTCAATTCCTTGTTTCACTATAGCTCTCTCTTATGTAATAAAGATAATAAAAATATTGTAGAGTGCTACTGTAATAGGTTTTTTTCACTGTCGCAAAAAATTGTGTTTCGGGCTAAGGTGCTTTAGTATTTTGACCATAGAATTATTTTTATCACTCATAGAAGTTTCTGACTTAAAATTATTTGTTTTCCGGCGGTCATAATCGGGGATATGTTTCAATAGCATTCTATGATGATACTACCGACTTGCCGAGTCACGCAAACGTTTTTTTTTGCCATATTAATTCGCCTACTATTCTCAGACCTACCAGATATACCTATCTATTCTCAGACCTACCAAATATACATAAGCTGCATAAAAGTTAAGCAGTTTCGGAGGAGTTCAATAACAAACACTGTGACACGAGATTTTTATTCTATTTTAACCTTAAGGAAAACTTACAGCTACACATAGCGTAATATACATTTTAGTAAAGAACATGAAGCTAATTCTTTCTTATATATTAAATAAATCTTTATTGAGTAGCAGAATAAAGATTTATTTCTGCACGTAGTCCCGAAATTTGACCTTGTGATAAATCCTACTGTCACCTTCCAGCCACCGAAAAGAGCCAATCCGAGTGCTGGCAGCCAAGACACTTCTGATCCTCCTGAGCGAAGAGTCCTGCAGTGACAAATGGCACGCCCTTGCCAACTGCTCAGCGGACCACAATGGTTGTGTGTCTCCGCGGAGGCTGGCCACCCTGCTGACGTACATCGCGGCCGTAGCGCGATACCTCGAAGGCAGGGACGGCGATGGAGTCCAGGCTGATGTGGATGCTTGCTTTGAGAAGGTGTGCTGATTTTTGCCGAGTTTTTATTTTTTTTGTTTTGTGTGTCAATGTTTAGTGATCCATGTTGTAGGTACTAAGCCCATGAACAAAGCCTACTACTGGACACAGGTTTCTTTCTCTTCGCATCAACTCCTCGATCTCTTGCTAATAGCAATCCAGCAAAATTTGTGTGATTGCTACAATATTAGGGGTTAAAGTATGAAATTGCCGTTTTATTGCAATAGGTTCTTTGAATTGACATAGAATCTTCATGGATTGAGGTTTTCGAATGAAACTTTTTTCAAATGGTTTCTATGATGTTCTTTTTTTAAAAAATGTGAAACATTTGAATATCGACTTTCAATTGTTTTTGTTATTCAATTTAGACAAGAAAGATGGATACTGCGAAAATTCGAGTGATTTTTGAATACGAGTTCCGACGCGGAACTAACGCGGCAGAAACAGCCCGCAATATCAATGCTGCGTTTGGAGAGGGGTCTACTAATGAACGCACCGTGCGATTTTGGTTTAAACGCTTTCGTGATGGAAATTTTGACTTAAAGAACAAGCCACGAGGAAGACCGCCCACACAGGTGAATAACGATGAATTAAGAGAGATAGTGGAAGCCGACCCTAGTCAAACTACCCAGGAATTAGCGGCATGGTTTAACGTTACCTTACCCACAATATTGACTCACTTGCGTCAAATCAATAAAATAAAAAAATACGAAAAATCGGTGCCTCATGATTTGACTGATCTGCAGAAAGAAACGCGTGTTGAAACTTGTGTAGCCTTGTTGATATTCAATATTCGATATTCAAATGTTTCACATTTTTTAAAAAAAGAACATCATAGAAACCATTTGAAAAAAGTTTCATTCGAAAACCTCAAACCATGAAGATTCTATGTCAATTCAAAGAACCTATTGCAATAAAACGGCAATTTCATACTTTAACCCCTAATATATCATTACTAGCTGACTCGGCAAACGTTGTTTTGTGGGCATGTACCTATGACATTGTTTTCTAAGTTACGTACATTTGTGAAATTATAGTAGCAATACCACTCGCTAGCCGTGAAGGAAAACATCGTGAGGAAACCTGAGCGTCTGAGCTATTCACATACCTCAGCACTTGAAATCGCCAATCCGCGGTGGGCACGCGTAGTGATTAAGCCCACACTCTCTCTCTGAGAGAAGGCTTGTGCACTCCAGTGGGACGTAGGTAGGTATATAGGCTGCTTATGAACACCTATTTTTAATTTGTGAGTTTCAATAAGTCACCTGCGCTGTATCGAAAAAAATTTAGTAGACATGACTTGAAAAAGGTGCCTCATTCCCCAGAGCGCAGGGATGCTAGGCCTGAGCGCACTGCAGGTGGCCGAGTGGGCTGTGAACCGGTGTGCTGGCACTCGATGGCTGCCCGTGCTGTCGCGAGTCCACGCTAGCCGGACCTCCGCCGCCATGGGGCCCAGGTGCGCGGCGTGTTCCAAGCCCATCGTTCAGGTGAGTAGACAGCTAAAGAAGAAACACATTTGCCCACGATACGGGGTCTCCTAGTGTGGGCTCGCTCGTAGCCCCGGCTGCCTGAGTGATCTTAAACGATCACGAAGGTTAAGCAACACAGGGCGCGTTCAGTGCATGGATGGGTCGCCGTCTATGCCTAACGCTAGTGGCATTTGTCCGAGCGGTTCCGTGCTTCGCAAGGCACGTTAAGCTGTTGGTGCCGGCTGCCGTCGATAGATGGCAGTCGTTAAGCCAAGTCAGAGGCCTTAGGGCGGCTTGACAACTTCTGACAGTAGACGAGCCACTAGTCTACAAGCCTCCACCATTCCGGACTTGGCCCCCGTGGTGGAGTATGGCCTATACCTTCCTCAGGGAAGAGACCCGTGCCCCTCGGTGGGGACATAATGGGTTGATGAAGTAGTGTGGGCGCCGCCAGAGAATGTAAACTTGGATTAAGTTACTGCAAATAAATATTTTTTATCTGTCTTTATTTATTTGTTTATTGTGTGGAAACCTGAGTGCCTGAGGTGTTTACATACTTCAGCGCTTGAAATTGCCAATCCGCGGTGGCACGCGTGGTAAGTAAGCCCGTACTCTCCGGGAGTAGATCGGCGGGACGTGTAAAGGCTACACACATCAAAAAAAGTTTGTGATCAATAGCATAAGCTCCTATAATTCTTTAAATTTAACTTTATCAAGAAAAAATCTATGTTGTATGCTTTCTTTAAATAGGAATACCCTGTTTGAAATTAAAATATAAAACTATTTTTTATTATTTATTTTAAAAAAAAATGAGCCATTAATCATATTGTAATTGTGATAGAAATTTCATAGAAAGAAAAATACTGTTTAATTAAACTTAAACAACAATTTATTATTAAAAGGTTAAATTCAATATAAAATAACTCCTCCCCTGGCTCGAACACATGCGGAGATCCTACTGGGCATGCTGAGGATCAAGTTATCCAGCATTTCCTGGGGTAACCTATCCCATTCTTCAATTGCGGCTTCCCTGAGCTCTGGAACTGTCTGGGGACGTGGCTCACGGTTCCATACAGCTCGTTTAAGAGCATCCCACGCGTGCTCTATTGGGTTTAAGTCGGGCGAGCCGGTAGGCCAGTCTAAACGTGTGATATCGTATTCTTGAAGAGCAGCATTGACTCGTTGAGCTCGATGTGCGGGCGCATTATCATCGACCAGTACAAATTGGTGCCCATGGTTTACTCGGAATGGTCTGACGATATTTCTGCTGAAATAAGCTCGCCGTGTACACTTTTTAATTCTGTAAATGTTTTGTTTTATTCGTGTAATTTTATGTGTGCAATAAAGTATAAAGTATAAAGTATAACAACTGCTTTGTACATGTCTGCTGTCATGTAGCCCCGATACGGGATCAAAGGCGTTCTAGCTCCAATCATTATGCCACCCCAAAAGGACACCGATTTTCCGCCTTGCTGAACTGTTCCAGTGGCAGTTCTTTGTCTTTCACGGTCTCTTGGTCTTCTCCAGACACGGACACGTCGGTTATCTGGATGAGGGCTGATTCGGGATTCGTCAACGAAGAGACAGTTTTGCCAAATGTTTTCTTCCTCACCTTCTTCATTTTGCCGAAGTCTAGCCCACTGCAATCTTCGTTATTGACGTTGCCGGGAATTGAGCGGAGCTCGCCAAGACCTCCGTGCTCGTAGTCCAGCGTGGTGCAAGCAATTGCGAACGGTCTGCGTACTAACTTCAAGCCCAGAGGCGGCCCTGACTTCTGCTTTTATTTTAGTGGCGTTGATTGTTGGATCACGGGCTGCCAGCAATCTAATATAGCGCTTTTGGGCAGCTGTCAAAACAGTTGGGCGACCGCTGCGGGGTCGGTCAGCTAAATTCCCCATTCCGTGGTACCTCTGCAACGTAGCCACGACACAGGATTGGGATATAGCAAGTCTGCGTGCTAGTACTCTCGTGGTGTATCCTTCTTCCCTCAAAGTTACTATTCTTGCTCGTAAAACCTCTGATAATCCTCTTGGCATTTTTTCAATCACAACTTTCCGCAAAAAATATCTTGAATCGGTTATAATTGACTAAATGAGATTTCTGAATGAGCGTAAGCTAGGACCAAAGAGAATATAACCACAGGACTGAAAGCCTTTTAATATGAAAAAACAACTGAACGGTGTCATTGTTTTGTGTTCTAATTCTTTATTTTTAAGTAAAGAATCTAAAAAGAAGAAAAAATCATAATATAATAATTTATAATTATACAGTAACAAAAAAGATTTCAGTTTTTCTAAGTGATCGCAAACTTTTTTTGATCAGTGTACGTAAAAGAAATGCCTCATACATTTATTGTGATGAAATTTGAGTACCTGAGGTGTTTGCATACTTTGTCAATCCGCGGTGGCACGCGTACTAATTAAGCCCGTACTGTCTTTCTGAGAGAAGGCCTGTGCCCTGCAGTGGCACTTATGTAGGCTAATTTAACTGGGTGGCAAGAGTTGGTCAAAGATAAGGAGGAATGGAAGTATATAAAGAAAACCTTTGCCCACCAGTGGGACGCACACAATGCTTGCTGATTAAAAAAAAAAGACTTCTTTTGCGACTTTTTAAGCATATTATTGTAAATATGCATATTGTAAAACTAGCACACAGGCTTAGTTCTGCAGCATATGCAGTCAAAAGAATTAGAGAGCTCACTGACGTTGCAACTGCTAGGCTTGTTTATTTTAGTTACTTCCATAGTATTATGTCCTACGGCATACTACTGTGGGGTCGGGCAGCAGACATTGAGACGATCTTCATCTTACAGAAGAGAGCCATCCGATTTATTTACAAGTTAGGTAGTAGGGATTCGCTAAGAGATTTCTTCAAAGAAACCAACATCTTAACAGTTGCATGTCAATACATTTATGAAAATATTATGTACGTTAGAAAAAATATCAAAGACTTCGAAAATGTTGGTGGCCACCATAATTTTAATACTAGAAATAAACATAAATTGTCATTTCCACTATTTAGACTTGCAAAAGTTAACACATCCTTTATGGGGCACTGTATAAGGTTCTACAACAAAATTCCTCAAGATATATTAGAGTTACCTCCAACGCGATTTAAAAAATGTGTTAAGCACATTCTGTGCAAAAAGGCTTACTATAACATCAAGGATTACTTAGAAGACAAAGATGTTTGGCATTAAACAGTAGATTAATATTATTTAAAGGACGATTGTGACTAGTGTTCAACACATTCATGACTAATATTTTAAGTTGAAAACTCTGTTAATTAAGTTAAAACGTGTTTTGAAAAGAATAAATGTGGAGTTTCTTTGTTAGTTTCTTCTCCACATAATCCATTAATTTTGAAACTAACAACTTTGACGTTCATTAAGTAAACATTCTGTTTTTACAATGAATAAAAATATTTGAATTGAATTGAATTGAATTACAAAATCGAAAAAATTAAAATTAATTTTCTTTTCAGATGCTCAAGTTCAAGTGCTCGAAATGTAGTCTTACGTTTTTCTGCGAGAAGTGCTATTTGTATGACAAGGACCTCACTGCCGTGAGCGGACATAAGAACATTCACTTGGTTCAAGAAATCATTGACGGCGAGGTAATTATTTCAACTAAAACGCAGTCAATTAGAGATAGGGATGACAGCACGGTCGATAGAACACTTGCCTCGCATTCAGGAGGTCGTGGGTTCGAACCCCGGGCATGTACCAGTGACTTTGTATTGTAAGTTACCCTAAGTTGCCCTACAGCGGTACTGTGCCCTACATTAGTTTTTGGCCCACACCATCAAACCGGCTGAATTGTTGTTATTTAATTATTTTTATTTTATTTTTATTTTATTAGAAGGTGAACAATCAGATACAAGTACAATTAAACATTTGAAAACAAACAGATATAAATAAGATACTTCTCAGGAATAACGATGAAAATACTGTTTTACTGTCGCGAATTGTTTGAAGTTCAACTACAATTTAACTACAATGTTGAAAATTAAACCATGAAAATTTTAAACTTCCCGCCACATTACTATTGTATTGACCTAGCTATACTAAGATCACACGTGCTGATGTAGTTTGCTCTGTTGCTCAAAATCGTCCTCTTTTCAGACCAAACCCTCAGAGTGCTTGGGCTTCATGAAGGGAATGCGACGATTCTTCTTTTGCACGAAAACGAGGAAGAAGAAAATATCTAAGAAGGATACCAAAAAAACGGAGCCCCCTAAAGCAGCCGAAGGAAATGGAACTCTACGGCGAAAGAAAGACGGTCGGCCGGCAATATTCACTTCCACCGTCGGCAAAGCATCGGGCAATAATGCCAATAACCCGACTCATACGCTACAGGATATCATCACGCAGTTGGAAAGTCAGAATAAGTAAGTAGGTTTCTAATAAAAATAAAAATGTCTTGTTTGAATGTGGAGGGAAAGTTGTTTACGTTAATCGATTTTTGAACTCTAAATCTATCTAATTAATATGCGGCAATAAATAATGTTAAATCATCTTAGGCGTCGATGGGTTAGTGTAACGTAATATTTCGTTATAGTCGACTTGACTTGTTTTGTCCTACATAGGTAGTTTATTTTTTGTAGATTACTCTAATCTTAAACTATCGTAGATTATTACTAAACTAAAGCTCGGTAGAAGCGGTGGCATGACCTTCGACCGGTTCCAGGTTCGATATTGACATGTAAGGACTTACGATATTATTTAAAACCGGTAAAAACCGATAAAAAACCGGATAAGTGCGAGTCGGACTCGCCCACCGAGGGTTCTGTACAAATTTGTAGGTACTTACATATTATAAATAGTTTAGGAATCGCGTCTCGGAGTTTTTCCGAGCTTTTCCCAAACTTCAGACTATGTTTTTAATGATTTCATTACATACTAATGTATAGTTGTAGTATAAGGCTATATTACTTAACAAATTTCATGGATCAAGGTCAACGGAAAGTACCCTCTAAATTTTGATTCCCTTGAGTGTCGAAATATATGTACGTGTTTGCGGCATAAACGGCTATCTTTTTTTTTACGTTAACTTCGAAGTTTGATTTTTCACAGCTTCAAGGGACTGTAGACTTGAGTATATGGTAATTTCAACTCGATACCTCCACGCGTTCTCGAGATAAAAGGTCTTGACACACAGACGGACGAACAAACTTATCCTATAAGGGTTCCGTTTTTTCCTTTTGAGGTACGAGACAACGATTTTTTCGTTTACCTACGGCTATTTTAACTTCATTTGAGAAGTGTTTTAGAGGAATCGTATTTTTATATATAACACTGTTTTCTAACTTACGTACAGTCGACAGCAGGTCAACCTTTACGTTATTGTTGCGAAGTCGCCCTTAACGTAATTCATTAGAGTGCACGTATGTAAAGGTTGATGAAATCTGAAATCTGAGTATATGAACACCATATACCTCAGTTTTTGAAATCGCCAATCCGCGATGGGCACGCGTGGTGATTAACCCTATACTCTCCCTGAAAGAAGGTATGTACCCTGCCGTGGGACTTACTAGGATGCGAACTAATCCACAACACTATTAAGCAGTTTCACGAACATCCCTTCTCTAAATATCTTTTCAGAGCCCTGCAAGACTTATCAAGTCAGCTTCAAAACATGGAAACTGGGGTCAGAGTAAAAGTAGAGGCGCACTGGAATCAAATCTCCACACAAATAACCCGCCTAAAGATTCTGAAGGTAACCAGACCATAATACGTAATACTTAAGAGTTGTAGTCTTAAGAGCAAGCATAGACGAAAGCTCAGTCCATGCCTGCCATCTTATTTAATTATTTCTGCCATTTAATTCTTTTACCTGGTTGTGCAATAAAGTGTTCTCTATCTATCTATCTATCTTATGCTTACAATATATACTTACAAGATAAAGTGAAGCAAACTTATTGTCTTAGCTTACCTGTTATTTAAGTTTTATTTTTGTTAATATTTTTCATTGTGCAATAAAGTGTAACAAACAAACTTTGTAAATCTTCTGACTTAAGAGTTCATCATCATCATCAGCCCTTTCACGCCCACTGCAGGACATACGACTCCCTCATGGTTTTCATAACCATGAGGGGTTTTGTCATAATCGCCATGCTTGGCAGGCGGGTTGGCGATCGCAGTATGCGGTGAAATCTCAGGAAGACGCTGCTGCCCGTCTCCTGGTAATTTATTGCCTTAGTCGCCTTCTACGACATCCACGGGAGGAAATGGAGTGACGCTATTCTTAATCCGGCGCCACACGGTAATCCGGCGCCACACGGTATTCAGGCGCCACACGGTAATCAGGCGCCACACAGTAATCCGGCGCCACACGGTAGAGTTAGACAGACGTTTTTGTTTCAATGATACGTCAAGACTTGAAGCGTTTTGCGTACGTACTCGCGGCAGTAGAGTTTGAACTTCTGTCATCATAGACGGTTTCTTGAGATTGTTATCAGAGCGTGCCCCACGAACCCCTATCCTGCGCAAAGTAAATTCTTTCGGTTGACCAAGGGGGTGTAGATAGGCTTCTCTGGTCAGGCATCCCTTGTCCCGGCGTAATGTGTGGCCTATCCGACGCCATTTTCTATCCAGGATTTCTAGTTAAACAGGATACATTCTATATTCTTTCTTCTAAATGACAATTTTTTTTTACAGGATAACCTCGCTCTAAACGCCACAGACCAACCAACAGACCTGCCGCAGTCAAATGACAAAGACCGAATTCAGGCCTTCGACCTGTTCAGCCCTATTGCAGCAGTAGAAGAGGAGAAGCAATCCAAAGTAACTGAGGACTTGAAAAACCCGCCCAGGGTGCTCAGTCTAGACTCCGGAAACTTCTCCGTGGTGTCGAAGCAAACTGACAGCCAGAAATCTGAAGTGGTGAGGCCGCCGGTCCATGCCACTTCGGATAGCATATCCACTGTGTCTATGGGTGATATTAGCAGTTGGTATAACGGTGAGTACTTGATTAAAAAAAACTTACACAAATTAGTTGGTCAACCTTTGGTGCCACTCGCAACTTGTCACTCGATTTGTTTAAAGCGTTTTTAACCTCCTAGGTCCTGACCTTGGAAGAAGTCCTGACCTTGAAAATAACAATGGTTTTCGATTGTTATTTTCAAGGTCAAAACTCAGGAGGTTAACCAGAATTACTTTTCGATAGGATATGAAGAGAAGAAGAAGAAGAAAGACATTTATTATACCAACAAGATACATCACAGAAACAAAATAAGCTGATAAGTAACATAATATGCACAACAACAGAAAGAAAACTAAATACACAACAGACAAAACAAATAAATAAAACAGGACCATAGATGTAGCCTGTGGTGTATCTACGTTGCCATAAAAGGCAGCTGACTCAGCGTTGTGCTGAGGAAGTGATCCCTTAGCGCTGATTTTCAGTCAGTGCCTACGGTAACCCATAATATCATAACTTCTTGATAGTGGTATACAATTTTTTTTATGTAGCCTGTATACGCCCCACTGCAGGGCACAGGCCTCAGAGAGAGAGAGAGAGAGTATGGGCTTTATTACCACGCGTGCCCACCGCGGATTGTAAACCCCGTCCTCACGATATTTTCTTTCACCGTCAGCTAGAGGTATTGCTACTACAACTTCACAAATGTACGTAACTTAGAATAGGGAATAAGTAAAAGTAAAAAAAAAGCTATGATAACTTTTCTATCTTACGCAGAAACGGAAGCCCAGTCGAAGCACAACCTAATGCATCCGCCCAAGCCCGACCCGTCACTGGAACTGACGGACGGCCAGCCGTGCTATACCACTGACTCGCTCTGCATCTCAGAGCAGAAGTTCGACGCGGATCTGAGGAGTGTGGCGTCTAGTAATGACAAGATGAAGGAGCTTAACGCTGATTTGGACACGGTGCTGGATAGGCTGCAGCAGATACTGAGCAATAACTTCGCTATGGACGGTGTGTATCAATAATAATAATTTCCACACAACACGTAAATTCAATGTCAAACAGGCGTCTCTGGGTTCGAAATCCCCTGGTATTTGGTGTACTGAATACGGTATTTGACACGATCAACAATAAATTATTTCATATGCTCTATGAGATTAGATTAAACATAAAAAGAGTGCTCTGAAATGTTACGTCATAAGCAAGTATTTTCATACAAAATTCCGTTTTAAAAGTAACTCATTTGATATTTTGTCTAATACCCAATTCTACTGGAATTGTGCCGCCATCTTTTATCCCGGGTTAGCCGCTTGTTGTCTGATTGTATTCTCTCCCTTTCGAACTATGAAAAATATATCTTGTTCCCAGACTCCTGTTTTGACAACAGCCAACTCCGCGAGACTGCAAACGAGATGGAGGGTCTGCTTGGCACTCTGATACGTGGCGTGGAGCAGCGAGCGACGCTCAACGCGACTAAAGGTTTAGTTTGATGGTGTATCTTATTACCGAGAGTCTGGAGTCGATTTTGATTGATTGGTTGAATATTATGACACGTTGGACATTGTAAGACCCAGTATGATAAGCCATGATAGATTAGCATAGCTTATGACCTAGGCCAGTGTTTAGCAAACTTTGCAAACTCCGCAAAAGTGTTCAAGTTACACCTACAAAACTCAGTAAATTTTAAATTTATACCACAATTTAATAATGAATTTTTAAATGTTTGTATCTTTAGTATAAAGTTCAAAGGCAAAGTTCAGGGGCAAAAATCGTATCTTCTATTATAATACAATTAAGTGCCACCCAGAAATCTCACTAACATTATTAGCTCGTCGGCTTGTCCCAGTTTCTCAAGCCTAGACACTAGGCTGTAGGTTCTAGGCCCTAGTACCTAGGGCCAATAACCTAGTACAAGATTGCATTTTTCAGAGGCACACCAACTAACCACCACGGCACACCAGTGTACCGCGGCACACACAGCTAACACTGGCCTATGACGCCCTAACTACGTATGAGTTACGTAATTTCTGTCCAAACAAGACGATTTTAAAGGACCATTGTGACCATTTGACCCGATTGCGAGCAAATGAGGTTAATGCTTTTCGCGTGTATGTATGTTTCTTTATGACCGCGCAGAGGCCAAACGGCTGGACCGATTTTGACAATTGAGGTGTCAAATTAAAGGCTCTAAGACGTCACGAAAAAATAGAAGGGCGCACCTCAGCTGTCATATTGTCAGGAAAAGATTACGAAAATGTGTGATTGATAAAGAAATTGTCATAAAGATAAGGAAATCCGACCCAACTGCTAAAAAATATGAAACAGGATCTAGCCTAGACAAGTCGCTTTGACTGTCTCGGTCTTGCGGTGTTTTGTGTGTTTATTGTATTATTTTTATAAACATTCACCGACGAAAGCAATTCAGTAAAGTCGTAGCTTGTAAGAATATTTTCTATGGCGTTGCTAGCGTAAAACAACCATTTCGCTTATAGAAAATGCTATTGTGCCGTCCAATAAACTTAACTATGCTCAATAAGGGATCTGATTAGTGTTAGGAGTATTAAAAGTACATTATAGAAAAGTAACATGCCATATATTCAATATTTTTATACATTATATTATTGCGTGTCTACTAGAGATAAAACAAAAAAATGCTCTACAATAACTATAAATAATAAACTTACGTTTTAAGTTAGCTCCTAAGTGGATTGTTAAATAAATAAATTGCTTTATTTCATTATGGTGTGATTGTGCGCTTAAAAAGTTATAAGAAATAAAATAGAGCAATCCATTTCAGACCATACAAACGAGTGTTTGTATTAAAGTTAATCAATATTAGTTTATTAGGTTTGATATGAACACGGGAGGTGACTATTAAGGTACTTTTTCTCATGTGATACATTGTAAACGGTAAAACCAAGCTGCTTAACATTAAACCTACTTAATTAATGTAAATATTTTTACATTTTAATAAAAATACATCTTATTAGAAGGCAATTAAATTGCAGTGCACAACCGGTCTCAACAGTATAATTAAATTTATAAATCCTAATTATCATGATGGGAATTGTCAAACATACAATAACATTTACAAAAATATGACATAGAATTTAAGCTTTATTTGCGATTTTTAAATGAAAATTATATTACGTATCGGTGTAAACTGGACGGATTTTATTTCTCTAACCTATGTATCTACAACGTGTATAATTATTATATGGTATTATGAAAATCTCTTAAAATACACATAACATCCGGCTTTTTCTAGCCTTTTTCGTTGCGCGTTTAGACTGGTTTTTGTTCACTCTTCAATTGCATACAAAAATACTTGTATAATAAAATATCGTCACAAAATTCTAGGCCCAATTTTAACGCAGTAAAGGCTACATTTGGCTTGAAAGTATTGATATAATATGGAAGACACAGAGCTCTACAAAGCTAATCTTAGATGGGTCTGTGAGAGACTGTTCAAAATTCCCGCTTTTATTGGGGTATTAATTGGCCATTTTGTTTTTGCTCTTCTCTGATTGGCTAAAGACATTGCCCCGATTGATCATTGTAAAATCGACCGCAATCCTTCGCGGCAAGGTTCAGTTTCTCTTGCTGCTGTTGATGAGATATTTGCAGCAGTGTGTGAGCAAATGTTTCTCTTTCTCGCTGGATCCGTTTTGGTGTATCGCTGTTGGGCCGTTGCGCTCGCGCGTGTAGATGTCTAGTCCGTATTGTCCTGCAAGCAAAAGTACACTCTATAGTGCTAACACTGAGATAGATATTAGTACTTTAGATAACTGGGCGAATTTAATTTACAACGTGTTAATGAACAACAAAAAACCTGAAAAACGTTCTTTTAGTATCAATTGGAAACTTTTACAGTCCTATTTACTAATGTCGATTCCATTAAAACGCTCTAAAAATGGAGTTAATGCTAGTTTATAAGAGGAAATCCTGCCATAAACAGGCTGTAACCCTGTCTTAAGAGTGTTTTAGTAAAGTCTACTTTTTATAATAAGATTGTTACTTTTTTCAAGTAGTTTATTCGCTCGATACTGATAGATTTTCAGGTTTTGCGGTAATTCAATATGCGCCTTTTTAGATCACATAAGTCAAAGCATACTCTTTATCTGCTGTACGTGCCATCTCCTATCGGAGATTGGCAACCAATTCGGCTATCTTTGATTTCGAGGCTGCCAAGCAAGGAACTGGCACTCTATTCGAATCACTGTCGTAAATTGTAACTCACTCTTTTATAATAATTGAATATTTTCAAACTAAAACTTTCGTAAAGACTACACATTATTAGCTTCATTCAGCCAGAAACGAGCAACCGACATCGCGAGCTCCGTCTCTACTCACCAAGATTAAGCTCTGCGAATCAGAGTGAAACCTGGTCGGACTCTTCCGACAACAAAATCAAGTAAGTGTGAATTAAGCTAATAATGATTGAACACGTTAGAATGTGCGAGCGAAAGGGATGCCAGACGGAAGAGTAGCCTTAACACGCGACAAACCAAGTCGCGCATTTTAAGGATGTCATGCTACGAGCATTTCTTCTTACCGTTTCGATGGCAAAACAAAGTTTATTGTAATAGTTGCGGCCCAGAACTTTGCAACGCTGACTGCGCTATCGGTTGCAATCACTAGGTCTTCTTGAGTGCAGGTATTAGGGCACCAGGAAAGATTGTCCATCGTCTAAGAAGTACCGTACAAACAGTTCATACTACCGATGTCCGCGAGCACTGGGCCAGTGAAACGACTTACCTTCTTCGGGGAATGTGATGTAGAATGTCACAATATCCTCTTGCACATTCTGCTGAACGTATTTGGACAGTCGCTTCTCCTCGACCCCGTTCTTGTGCAGAGTTGCCATGAAGTCCGCCAGGGGGCGCGACATGCGGAACTGGATCTCTAGCTCACGGCCTGCGAACACTAGCGCCTCCTGCGAGTTTGGACCGTGAGAGGTTGCGTTAGTTGATGTGATGAAGTTTGTCTGCTAGATGATTTGTCGAACTTCGGATTTGAGCTGTGAGAAGGGTCCGAGCACGGAGTAGAAAGCTCCAAGAGTTGGCTGCACATGGCGTTGATTTTCCGATCGAGGGGTAATTCTACTTAAGTGTCAAATTAAGTCAGATGCAATTTTTGGTGTAAATACAATAAAGAATAATTTATCTATCTGTCTACTCGTCAGATACATCTCTTGATCCACTACTTCTGTTATTTCGCGAAATAACAAAACACTTTATCACTTTTGAAATTGTGTAACGAATAGATTTTTTTTCGCAAATTAACATACATTACAGAAAAAGAGTTGTTCAGATATGTTGCGTAGAATCACCCCCTAGTTTACGAATCCTCCACCAGCAGCAAAATCACTAAGGGGCACCTTAAGCGGGTCAGAGCGCTCTTCTAGACCCTTTGGCTTTTGGGACTGCAGAATGGCTGCATAACGCCCTAAATAGCCTGAGTTTTTAGTATAGGTAGTTATTTATTCTTAGTGAATCTTTTTATTCAGTTCAGTTCTGGACCCTTCATCATCATCATCAGCCATTCCTCATTCGTGGTTTTCATAACCATGAAGGGTTTTGCCCCTGTTCTGGACCCTTACGGGAGTCCAACTCACACTTTTTTATTATCTGGCCTGGCACTAGTCCCCTTACCTGATGAGTGATGGGTACAAGTCCAAATAGTCTGGTGGCCTTTGTCGGGCCCCATTCGCCGCTTGCGCAGTCCGGCAGTGGCACCATCACCGTCTGAAGTTCCGCGCAGCAAATCTGAGAAAAAAGATGTAGGTATGAGTCCACGAGTCCACATCACGTATTGGCGGTTTCAAGCGCTGCGTTATGGAAACACCTCAGATAAGTCAGGTTTCCTCAGGATGTTTTCCTTCATAGTTCGCAAGTGGTATTGCTGCTTGTTTCCCTTAGTTTTTATACAACCTAAAGCTCAAACAAAATATAGACTATAATACCTTATTGACTTTATTCCGGAATTAGGTACCTACTTGAATTTTTCAGAATTTTTATAAATAGAATTTTTCGTATCAGAGCGAAACCGGTCGGACTCTTCCGAGAAAAATTAAAGTAAGTAATTGCTGAATTAAGATTATAATGAAGCTTTAGTTTGAAAACATGTTACCTCGTCCGTCCGTGGTTACTTCGAGGACTATCCTTGTGCAAATAAATGCCTGTTACTCCAGCAAGGCTAACTTAGTAGCATGTAGTTTTTCTTAAAAGAGGTAGCTGAAAGCGAACCTTCAAAAACAAAGCTTCCCTTCAGTTTTCTTTACCGTTTTACATCTCTAACAGCCTTGTATATAAAAACACGATACCTTAAAATACTCCTCAGAGGCAGGGTAAATAGTCTAAAGGGAAAGACGTTACCACAGTTTTTTTAAATTACCTCTAAAACACTCTTAAGACAGAGTTGAAGCCTTTTTTAATGACTCGCGATGCTCATACATAGTAATATATTAAACGTTGCAACGTTGCCGAAACGTCTGGAATCAAAGGTAATAAATAAATAATCGCGGTTAGACCCTTTCAGTATATTACTAGAGTTGAAGCCTATTTATGGCAGGATTTCCTCTTATAAACCGGCTTCAACTCCGTCTTAAGATTGTTTTAGTGGAAATAAATAAATTAAAAAAAAACTCACACAACACAATCATATGACCTGGTCCCAAACTAGGATACCCTGTGCTATGGTAGGTAACCAGGCAAGGACATCACAAACATGGAAATACTGGGTGTATTTGTACAAATGTACGAAATAGACTTTTTACAAATAAGACCGTAAATATTTGACCCCAAACTCCACTTCGGCTCACCTTGAACTTGCAAACGCTCTTGAATTTCATTGGCTCCCCGGTGAGGTACTCGCGCGGCGTCACCGCGTTCGCGAAGATGTCCAGTAGGAAGGCGCCGCTGCATGGCGCGTGCACCCGGAAGGAAACCACGTTGCCGACCACCGACTGGAAGAGATGGGCGGTATTACAGCACAATCAATCTGACTGTTCCTATGAAGTTTCATTTGACGTTTGAACTAGTGAGTATTTTATTGACCTAGGTATTTTATTGGCACGGGTTTAAAGATGATTAAAATTACCCTCCTTTTGGACTCCGCCTCAGTCGGGTAATTATATTCTTAGTAATAAGGCGTGCCATTGGCATTCTTTTGTGATTTTAGTATAGTTTCTTTTGTAATTCTGTGTGATTGGGAAGGAGATGTATTGTCGACCACCGACTGAAACAGATGGGCGTTATTAGTTCTTTGTGGTTGGGTTATGTATGAGTTCCTTGTGGTTGGGAAGGAGATTCAGATTTGGCCGACAGGTTGGTTTTACTAAAATGTTGAAGTCCTAAAAGACTTTACCAAGACTAGACAGTCTTTCTCGTCTCTCTTTCTTCCTCTGATTGATCTGTCTCCCACTCGCCTTCTCCTTTTAAGACAAACCGCCACCTACCTGCATAACGAACCGCTTGAGGCTGACGCCGTCGAAGCCGTCTCCCTCCGTGTCATAGAACTTGAGGTTGTAGTGGAAGATAAGCGAGCTCTGCATGTGTGCTGGCATGGCTATGCGCATAGTCGCCGCACCTGTCAAGCGAAAAGAGCCATTAATCTAGTGTAAATAAACTCTACACTTAACGAGTTTCGTACGAACTCAGCCCAGGAGAATATCACACTCCGAACGATCGTCGCCGCGTTTGCAGAATAAGCTGGATACCTTCGTGCCATGTTCCCGTCCCAAACCAAGCTTTTGCTTTCAAGAATCAGGTCCAGTTCGTGTGTCTTAACTTGTGACTAATGTCCACATATACCAGACCATAGCGAAGTATCCACATGTGAAACCCTCGATTGAAACATACGAACGTGAAGTTTTCACAAGCACCATACCTACATGATGGGCTACGAGAGCCTGAAAGGTCGTTTTATAATAAATATAATAATGATGAGTGAATAATATGCGCGTGATCAAAAGCTACTACCTACTTATCACTTTCAAATAGACGTGAATTCGAAATTCGAATTCCAGAAATCGGATTTTGATCCGAATAATTTACGGCCAATATCCGTATACATGGGACACGAATTATTGCCCGTACGTTACACGCAAATACTGATTGTGTGTCGGCCCGCCCCCGTATAACAAATATCGGCGTAGTTGCAATTCTAATTTCAAATTTACTTCGAGGAAGCTCTTTGCAAGCGAATGAAAACAAGTGTTTCATTCATGAAACATACGAAGCATCGTCTCTGCTCACCAGTCGAGTCCGTGTACATGACAGCCTTGGTGTTTGGATCGCTGAAGTACAGTCCGTATCGGAAGAACAGCGACCGTACGAAGGGCAGCTCCTCAAAGTCGTGGAGCGTGATGGGCGTCTTCAGCAATTGCCAGTCCGCCTGGAGGGGGAAGAACTCGTAGATGAACTCCCGGGGGTCTGTGAGGAAGTAGTGGTCGTCGTACTCGTATCTGTGGAGGGGAGAGGGTTAGCTCAGAACTAAGAAGACTGTTAACTTCCGATGAAAGTCCGTAAACAAATCAAGGATATTTCTGTCCTTGTACAAGGATATTTCTGGGTATTGTTTACGGACTTTCATCGTTCAGTTTTGGTTTATGTTCATTAAAACTTCTTAACCCTGAAGTCTTAAAATAGACTACACAAAGCCTAATTAACAATCTATTTTAACAAAACAAAATATAAAATAAACTACATAAACTAGATTTCTAAACGAAAATAGGTACATAGGTATAAGTTCATATTGTAAAATAAATAGCTCAATGTTATGATAGGGATAGAACATGCTCTTTCAACCGCATCTTGAAGGTAGCGACGACTAGCACATATTTTCTGTGAGCCATAACTTGTCCCATGTTTCATGCGGTCACAGATGAACATGCGAACGTCACTGTTTCTTGCTTTTTGATTTAATAATTTGGTTCTTTCGAAGATCCAGTCACGAATTCACGATACCTACTGCAGTCACCATTCTGCTTCGAAGAGCCCACGTGCCAGGCATATAGAAGAGTTAAAAGATTCATATAGTTGCAGTCAAATTAAAGTAATTTGTTTATTTCCCTTTTGTTAAGTTCCTACTAGTTGTAAGCTTAGCCCATAATAGTTGTAGCCACCTGCGTTCTCGCCTTTTATTAAGATTATCTGATGCGTTATATCAGATAGAAGATCACCTCAAACTATCGCTCTTCCCGCGGTTCCCGGGCTTGGGCGCGTCTTTAGCGTTGACGAGATGCCGGGCGCCCCAGTTGCACTGGACGAATCGCCAGGCTCCAGCCACGTACACCGCATTCCACGAATTGCGGAAGCGGTTGTCCTCGAACCGCACGCCCGGCTGGTAGCCCGCGGATTTGCTGTAGCCCTTGATCACTACGCAGTGGAGACCAGCGTAACTGAAGGAAATGACAGAGGAGACTGTAGTAAATGATGCAATGCTTTGTTTACTCTGATAGAAGGCTTGTGCCCTGCTAAAGGAAATCTATTAGTATGCGTAGGTACGTTGGTTTATCTGGGTGTTTTTAAATTTTTGTTGTGCCCTTTTCTGGCTACCAGGACCAAGGTTATATGGATCAAGACTGTGATTGTGATGTGTAAATGTTATGTTATGAGTATTTAACATACATAAATAAACTGACGTCTTTCGTTGAGAATCTCAACGTCATTGAATTTGAAACTCAAATTCTGGTTAACTATGAAGCGGGGCTTTGAATATGAGACATTTTAGTATTCAGTCATTTCTTTGAGGCCAGCAGCACAAGAATTAGTTGGAAACTATTGGCTGTTCGAGTCATTCGATGTTGGTAAAACTACTTTCCCGTAGTACTGAAGTAGTGTCAGTTACATTCTCACCTACAAAGCCTCTTGAACAAGACGTGGTAACTCTCGGTGCCGTGCTTGATGCCTCGTAGCAGACCGAGCGGTGAGTCACCCCTCAGGTTTTCGTCAAAGTGTATGTTGTTCAGGTTCTTGACGGTGATCCAGCGGAATATTGTGCGCGCCTTCTCGACGTCCGACGCACACCGGCCCACTAACTGCCGTACCAGGTCCGTGAAGGTCTTCTGGTCTTCTTGCGCCACCTGAAAACAAGTGCAGTTATTGTTAGAACAAAAGGTCAGCTGAAGGGTGATGGCCCAGGTAGATTATGCTGTCCAAACTTATCAATTAGAAAATTCGTTTAATTGATAGGTTTGGACTCCTTTTCTATTAGAGGAACTCTGTATAGGTACTTTTTTGTTCTTGACCGTTGTCTTGTCACCAACGACGATTGAAACGTCGGTATATTTGCCTCGGGCAATGAATCAAATTTATATGGTTATTTGATTCTGTGATAGATGAGAATCTATAATTATGTGCAATCATAACTTGACACCTGTATTACAGGTGCTTATACATAATAATGGTTTTGGAAGTCTTACCGAAATAGCAATCTTGTCGACCTCAGCGAACTCCACGGGGTCTGTATAGATCTGGAACTTGGAGAGCAGCGGGGGGTGGGGCGCGGGCGCGCGGGCGGGATACGGCGGGGCCTCCTCCTCGTCCACGTACAGGGACGAAGCCGCCATGTACTCGGAGCGTCGCTCCTGGATCAGCTCCATCATCTCGTGAGACTGCTTCTCGACTAGCGCTGCCGTCGCCGCCCTGGAAGGAATGAGACTGCTATAATGTCCGTGTCGTTGCAGTACCTCTCGCTAACTGTGAAGGAAAACATCTTGAGGAAACCTGAGTGTCTGAGATGTTCGTTCACATACCTCAACGCTTGAAATTGCCAATTCGCGGTGGGCACGCGTTCTAATCTCTCACTCTGTGGCAAGGCCTGTGCTCTGTAGTAGGACATATAGGGAACATAAAAAAATTGGTCAGAATGTACGAGGTGCGAATACCGACGTCGTACACGCTCTTTAAACTTCTGCAAACTTTCCTATGGCACCCACCGCTCGTGCTCCAGCATTTTCCTCGTGAGGCTCTCCTTCTTTTTGTCCCTCCTGAGGGTCATGTTCTTCTCCAGGTCGTCCCGCTCTTGCTGGTGCCTGAGGGTCAGCGCGCCCAGCTCTGACTCCGGCCGCCGCTTCTTCACCTGCATCTCCTGCTGGAACCGGTTCGTCAGCCTCTCCAGCTCGCGTTCCCATTCGTCCTGGAACCCGTAGTAGGTTTGGGGGTTGACGGGATTGAATAACGTGAGTCGGTACATCAAGTGGAAAGTGCATTAAAATTAGGTAAGATATTTACGAAAGGGTAACTACTGATTTGCCGCTGGATAAATTCCCAACTCGCAGAAATTCAACTACGATAGTAGGTTTCTCTGGATTTGTGCATGCAATCTGAGCATCGAGCATTGCCATCTAGATATTTAAATATTATTCAATATTTTAAGAACATTAGGAATTAAGCTGTTATACCTAATATGATATGAGTTTTTATTACTATGATGATATCTCCAGCCGGCTCAAAATAACTCAAAGTGAAAACAAGAGTAAAAATTCTCTGGAATAAGTTTGGAACTACTAAATCTAGGAATCAGGAACTACTGTTATGGAATACACTAGGTTAACTAAAATTAATAAAAAAGTACCAAAAAGGTTTCGGCGCTGATTTTCAGCGGATGCCTAAAAGCTTATTACTAAACACTTAAAACTAGAACTAAAAAGTACCTAAAACTAAACAAAACATGACCTGATTAGGGCTTACATAATATCGTCGGCTTATTGCAAGAAGTCATTAACTGCAAAAACTCACTAACCGCTTTTTTTAAAGGTATGGACATAGAGATGAATTGAACAATGATACAATAGTGGTGTTTTAGTATCAGGCATTATTTTAACGATGTTATAGGGAATAAGGAGGAGGAAACACAACCATTAACTAACAACGAACTAGAAAGTCCTTTTTCTCCCAATAGCAAATATGTCGGTTAATGAGTTCTTGCAATAAGCCGACGATATTATCTTATTTATACTTCGGTTAGCTTGCATTCGTTCGATCGATTGGTTTGTAATCGACAATCGACATTACTTATCAGATTTATACCTAGCTACTCGTATTTATTGCTTGATGAACCCGTGAATTTCGTATCACCTAGGTACATCTATCTTTTTTTTGTTCTCAACATTTAAACTTTCTCTGGACTTCCACAAATATTTAAAAAAAAAACTAAATCTATATTATACTTACATATATAATATAGATTATATATGTAAGTATAATATAGGTACGAATCGCTCGTAGCCCCGGCTGCCTGAGTGATCTTAAGCGATCACGAAGGTTAAGCAACACAGGGCGCGTTCAGTGCATGGATGGGTCGCCGTCTATGCCTAACGCTAGTGGCATTTTTCCGAGCGGTTCCGTGCTTCGCAAGGCACGTTAAGCTGTTGGTGCCGGCTGCCGTCGATAGATGGCAGTCGTTAAGCCAAGTCAGAGGCCTTAGGGCGGCTTGACAACTTCGGACAGTAGACGAGCCACTAGTCTACAAGCCTCCACCAATCCGGACTTGGCCCCCGTGGTGGAGTATGGCCTATACCTTCCTCAGGGAAGAGACCCGTGCCCCTCGGTGGGGACATAATGGGTTGATGATGAATGAATATAATATAGATTTGGCAGATACATTCTAGCTGACACGGCAAACGTCGTTTTGCCATATTAATGAGCCTACGACCTTTTCTCAGACCTACCAAATATACACAAAAAATCTAATTAAATCGGTGATTCCGTTTCGGAGGTATTCGGTAACAAACAACGTGACACGAGATTTTTATATTTTAGATATATAGATTAGTTACGTAGGTACCTGTATTTCTTCCCGTATCCTCTTGTTCTCTTCTTCTCGGTGCTTCGAGAATTTCCTGTACAAGTCATCTTCTTCTTGGCGGTGTTTCATTTCCAATTTAGTCTGTTCATCTCTGTCCTGCAAACAAATGAAAAGAAAAATTTGGCGGTAATCTACAAGGTGTCTTTGAAATAGTATTATGAATGATCTATCAGTAATGGTATATTTGTAAATATTTGTGATACTCCGACTTTGGGCTCTGAACTGTGAATTCATATCCGAAGTGGTAGGAAGTATCGTAACGTTAAAAATGTGTTCTCATATGTTAAATGTATAGGAGTCCGGCCTCCGATATGCGTAAACAATTAAGAGAATAATTGAGTTGGCCGGCGCCAACTTAATAAATAGCGGCGAGAAGTACCTAATAAATTTCGATTTTAATTACTTTGCGCCCTGATATTGCTTGTCTATGCTTAAGTGAAGTAATCTTGGGCAAGAATGAAATTTTTTTTGACGTCCCATTTTTAGGATTCTGTACCCGAATGGTGCCAAACGGGACCTTATTAATAAGACTTCACTGTATGTCTGCCTGTGTGTCTGTCACCAGGCTGTATCTCATGAACCGTGATAGCTAGGCAGTTGAAATTTTCACAGATGATGTGTTTCTGTTGCCGCTATAACAACAAATACTAAAAACAGAATAACATAAATATTTATCAGGGGCTCCGATACAACAAACGTAATTTTCTTTTGCCGTTTTCTACTCGATATTAATAACGGCAACAGGGTAGAGGCTTGAAATATTCACAGAATATTTAGTTATATATTCACTTCAAAAATAAAAAATAAATAATTAAAATAAAATACCTAAATATTTAAGGCAATAAAATCACGTTTGATGTATAGGAACCCCTACTAAACCAATTTTTTCTGTCTGAGCCTAACCTAACCAAACTGTTAAAACAGGAAGTTAGTTTAGACATCTTAAAGCGGATCTTATTTCAATGTTCGTCTAGACCTGGACATTAGTTATTCTATTTTCCATCTCCAATGGAAATCGCTGCTAATTTATACTGGGAGATACTATAATAAATCAGACGTGCAGTGGAGCAGGTTTTACTAAAGCAAGGTGGTAAATCTGTCCCATAAACACGTTTATTCTAATCCTCTACCACCAGTATAGAGTTACACGCTGTGATCGTTTCTACCATGCCTCTAAAAGGCGAGAACCGAAGGGTAGTTTGGATTACAAAACTCGATTATTATCGGGCAAGACCACATAGTACGTATTCTAAAAAGGCAACGGATTAACATTATAATGTAAACATAAGAAGGCCACCGTAACACAGGCTTAACCTATGGTGACCACAGTAAACAATTTTTGCTTGTAACCATTATAAATAAAAAAGAAATGTTTACATTTGTATAGTCGTCTCTGCCATCTTTGGGCTCATTTTTAGGGTTCCGTACCGAAAGGGTCCGTCCGTCCGTTCGTCTATCACCAGGCTGTATCTCATGAACCGTCATAGTTAGACAGTTGAAATTTTCACAGATGATGTATTACTGTTGCCGCTATAACAACAAAAAACAGAGTAAAATAAATATTTAAGGGGGGTCCCATACAACAAACGTGATTTTTTGCCGTTTTTTGCTCAATAGGTAGACGCTTCAAATATTCAAATATGGAACGGAACCCTTCGTGCGCGAGTCCGACTCACACTTGGCCGGTTTATTTTAAAGATATACATGGTTTTTACTATCGCAACAACTTCAAGATACTACCAAAAAAACATCATCCGTTTCATACTAGTTACCACCTTTATCTCAGCCAAACGGCTTTATTAATTTGAACGGCGCACACAACACAGGCTAACCCCCAGTTTCTCGTACACTAACATGCTGTTAATCTACTGTTAACAGGTGTCAATTGACGAAAGTGCATACACAAAAACCCACTGACAGCTGTTAACAGTAAACAGCTTGTTGATGTACGAGAAACCGGGGGTAAGCCTAGTTTGAAAACAAACTAATTTGTAGTTTCCTATAACCTTTACCTATGTTCGGATATCGAGTATTATGGAGTTTTTATTTCACCATGCAGAGTAAAATTTAGATAAATAAATAAATAACTTCCACAGGATTGTGTAATCACTTGTCCTGTTCAAAAACTAGGGTACCCTATGCTATGGTAACCAGGCAACGATCAAGATGGAACGGTTGATATGCAGTCGGCTATAGGTAATTTGATTGCTGGGTTCAGTGCACAGTTGAAACTTCTGTCTCGCTTAGTTTTGTGCCTATCTCGCTTTGCATGATGTGGATGTCACAAGATCTTATCTTCAAATGCAGCTTGCTATTTGGACTGTGAAATACAGTACGGAACGGTTTTGTTAATTTACGACTAAAACAATTGGTACTTATTTGACTGTTAAATAAAAGTCCGTTAGCTCTAAATCCAGGGCCACCGACCTACTTGAGAAAAGTAAAAGTTTTCCTTAAAATAACCATGTTTTTTTTCAACATTCTGTATTAGGTAGGTACGTGTACCGTGTACATTACGAATACGAATGAGTTAGTTCAAGTGTCTATTGTATTGTTACGGAACAGCAAATTAGCATAAATATTAGTCCAGTAGATGCCTTACTGTCTTATTACAGAGTATTGTGCCCATAACGCGCCTTCGGAGAACCAGCCCGCTGTTCAGTAAGCGGCACACGGTACAAGAAGAGGAATTATTCCGATGAAGTAGATAGTTCATGTTTCCTCGGCAATTAAAACAGCTTTGCTAGACATCGCTGAGAACGAGCCAAGGCAAGCTGCTTTCTAAGTCCTAGGGCGTATAGCCCAAGATCGCGTGTCTAGCGCATCGTGTGGAACCTAAAAAGTGATCTCTCGAGTGTCATGTCATCGCGAAGAAAGTGCTAACACTTTGTCGGTTGATCGAAAGAAAGTGAAACGTCTGTTCATTCACCTATGTCGAGGTGGCGTGGACACAATTAGAAATTAGAGTGCACGGCTCTTCCTTGCTTGCGGTAGTACTTCCTACCGGTTCGCTCTATTAGATTAGATTAGATTAGATTAGATTAGAACGCTTTATTGTACACACCAGAAAACCAAATACATTAAAAGGCTTACATGTCTAAGTTTTGCCGTATACACTTGGACACCGTATGCCGTAGACCCCCCAAGGGTCTTATCGCTAAAAGCGATCTCTTCCCGACAACCTTAGGATGGATAGAACTGAACTGTCTATCCAAGACTTTTGTAAGTTGATGCCAATGCCAATGTCTGAATTTAAAACAATGTGGCTTGCCCTGAAGCAGGATTTATGTAGCAGTGTACGCATGGAGGCTGATTGAGTGTGAGTTAAAGAATAAATAATGCTCGACGAGATTTAGAGGCTCTACATTGACCACCTGCGTACCTTGAACGTGCGATGCAAATTAAAATAAGTTCGAAATTATAACGTAGTAGTGAGAATAGAGTCGAACAAACAGAGAAGAACGCTATAGAATCTGCAAAAGTGCGTAATTGAATCCTGTAGAATTAAAGAAAAATTGTACCAGCTCGAAAGCATCGCACGTACATACTTTGTTGAACAAACTGCTGTATATCATGGTAACAAGCTCAATACGAAATTTCCTGTTAGGAAAATGTACAATACCTATAATACTGAGAATCTAAGTGAAAACAGCACCTGACCGTAGCGATAAGTTAAAATTAAATTATCTGGAATAGAAACTCGACCGCTTATCGATTCCAATAAAGATAAGTGATTTATTTTCACTACAGATCCAACGTATTATGCAAAGCTGAGTGCCTCGTTGAATGAACCGCGCTTGGTAATGGCTCGTAAGCCGCAACTGAATGCAAATATTACGTCAATATTTGTCGTGAACGATCGTGACAATGGCAACATTATCATTTCATACATAATGCGTGTTTTTATCGGCGCTAAGGTCGGACCCGTCCAACTGGCGACTGTTTTTGTACGCCAACTAATCAGTTCAGATAACAGTACTCATTAAACATCAGTAGAGTCACCCGCTTGCCGTCGACGGACGCGTTTCGTTCTCCGCCGACCGAAAATGCTCAAATTAATTCGAGGAATACGACGCCTCAACGCGCAAACGCTACAGTACCACAACCAGGCGACCATAGTTGGAAGCGAGCAGAACAAAAATGACCCCTACTACCAAGAGAATAGGGTGAAAATGGACGAGTTAGTCGCGGAGCTGAGAGAGAAAACCAACGAAGCCATCAGAGGCGGTCCCGAGGAGGCTGTCAAGAGGCACACGGCTCGAGGCAAGTTGTTGGTCCGGGACAGGATTAACCGGTTAGTGGACGAAGGAAGCGACATTTTGGAACTGAGCGTGCTGGCCGCCACAGGTATGTACAAGAATCAGGTGCCGGGCGCCGGCATAGTCACAGCTATAGGCAAAGTTGAAGGACGCGATTGCTTAATCGTCGCCAACGACGCGACTATCAAAGGAGGCACCTACTTCCCAGTCACTATCAAGAAACACCTTCGCGCTCAACAAATAGCGCAAGAATGCCGGCTACCCTGCATTTATCTGGTTGACAGCGGCGGTGCCCACTTGCCGGAACAAGCGGATGTGTTCCCAGACAGAGATCACTTCGGCCGCATCTTCTTCAACCAAGCCAATATGTCCGCTGAGGGAATTCCACAAATCTCCGTCGTCATGGGATCCTGTACGGCTGGAGGTGCTTACATTCCCAGCATGTCAGACGAGAGCATCATAGTCAAAAAGCAAGGCACGATCTTCCTCGCTGGCCCGCCGTTGGTGAAAGCCGCCACCGGAGAATCGGTGTCCGCCGAAGATTTGGGCGGCGCTGATTTGCATTGCCGCCAGTCGGGCGTGACCGACCATTATGCGCTGGATGACGAACACGGCTTGCATTTGGCTAGGAACGTCGTTGCCAACCTGAACTGGCAAAATGATGAGCGGAGCCGAATCTACGCGCCGAAAATCGACGAATCTGTGTACGATATCGATGACCTGCATGGTATAGTTGGAGCGAACATCCAAAGACCGTTCGATGTTAGAGAAGTGATCGCGAGAATCGTAGATGGGAGCCGCTTCCACGAGTTCAAGCAGCTGTACGGAGATACCTTAGTATGTGGCTTCGCGTCCCTATACGGGCATCCTGTCGGTGTCATAGGAAACAACGGCGTCATACAATCAGAGGCCGCCCTAAAAGGTGCCCATTTCATTCAACTCTGTGCAACTAGGAAGGTGCCTCTGATCTTCTTGCAAAACATAACTGGATTCATGGTCGGCAAGGATGCAGAGGCCGGTGGCATTGCCAAGAACGGAGCCAAAATGGTGACAGCCGTCAGCTGTTTCAAAGGACCGAAGCTGACGGTTCTTATCGGAGGCAGTTTCGGAGCCGGTAACTACGGTATGTGCGGACGAGCATTTTCTCCTACCTTCCTTTATATGTGGCCTAATGCCAGGATTTCAGTCATGGGTGGACCGCAGGCTGCGACAGTGTTGTCGCTTGTAGCCAAAGAGAAAGCTTTGAGGGATAAGAAGGAATGGACTGAGGCTGACGACAAGAAAATTAGAGCTCCTCTCGAAGCCCAGTTCGAGAAGGAAGGAAAGCCCTATTTCAGTACGGCGCGGCTGTGGGACGATGGTATTGTAGCTCCGAAAGATACGAGAAAGGTCTTAGGTCTTAGCTTATCAGCGGCATTAAATGCACCGTTTAGGGACAGTAAATTTGGTGTGTTCAGAATGTAAACATTGTTTATATATTCTAGTGTTGGTGATCTACTACGCCTATTCCGATAAAACTGAGTGTACAGTTTAATTCACCCACAATTCTACGAAAAGATCTTCCACACTTTGGTGTGATCTAAGGCTAGCGATTAAAAACAGTGGTGTGTGGTTGTTAGCGACCTGATAGTGACTTAAGATTTTTTATTGCTTTCTCACAAATTATTATTATCTTATCACAAGTGACGCGTTGTTGATTTTGTTATTTAGTTTTAAGACGAGATAAATAAGAGTTTCGTAAGTTTTTCAGAAAGGTCGTCTATGTTTTATGGCTCTGTTGTCATGGCTCATCATTACTCATGTATGAAGATAGGAATAATTTTCTTTCATAGTTTACTTTCACGTTGTAAGGTCATTACTAATTACATACATATTATACTTTTACTGCGTTAATAAAGTGTTACTTCTTTATCAGAACTTAGATGTGTGATAGGAAACTATACAGAGGAGCAGAGATATGGTCAAGATATGATGGGATCTTGTGGAGATGTATGAACGTAGCGATAGAGATGAGGAGGGAAGGACGGTGGTAGATGATTAATTGAATGGAAATAGATGGCCGTAGACGTTGACAAATGTGGTAAGAGCTACATAAGGCAGGTTAGAGTATGCATGATGATTGTTAATGAAGCGAAAGGGATTTGTCAAGCCCAAGCCTGACCGACCTCTTTGCCTACCCTTTCTGATATAGGCCCTCTGCCTACTCTTTCGGTAACAGGCTTAAGTTTATGTATGTACCTATGTGTGGTGGGACTAGTGTCATACCACTTTCGTTCTTTGCGTCTCTATATTGGACGAACCGTACTAACAACATTTGGTATGTAACTCTGAAAAAATAACAGTAGAGCGCCACGCTATTGTAAGAAATATGCAAATGACACACTTGACCTACGTAAAGTTATTGCTCATGCCCATTCACTTTTTGATCCTAATCGGTATCGACGAAACAATACGATAATAAACACGACACCAATTTTGGGTAACGTTTTTGCAATGCCAAGTTACACGTACCTAACCTAGTTTTAAAAGTTGATTTATCGTTTTGTAATGATCAGCTAGATGAACTGCCCGAAAACTTGATTATCTTTTTACTTTCTAACAGACTTCGAAAAAAGAGGAAGTTATCAATTCACGCGTACCTATATATATATTTTTGGCTATGTTTTCGCATAACTCCGTCAAATCTTAACCGATTTCGACGATTCTTTTTTTGTTCAAACATATATAACGTCCGATTGGTCCCATTTTAATTTGGTAAAGATCTGATGAAGACTTTCAGAGATGGAGAACGGAACTCTTCAATGGGCAGCAGTAAATAAGGCCTAATGGGTCACATCCTTTACTAATATCCGTATGTTTCATAAAATAAGTCCTAAATAGGTAGCGTAAAAGTAGTCCCAAGGTAATTTTGTGATGTTCTGGTGTAGACTTTCGGAGATGGAAATTGCGAACGTCAAATTTTAAAGCAACGAATTAAGTAGGGTAAATTATGGTTATAAGGGTCTTATTTATTTTTCTCTCGGTATTGTAGAAGTACCTATAATTTGTAATCGGTGCCCAGTTTCATGACCAGCACATGTATTTTGGGCACCGACTCCAAATTATACTTCTACAATACCTACATGTATACATACTTCTAATTATTTAAATTATTTCAAACTTTTTAGTGCTGTAGGGTTTAGAAGTCGGTTTTTATTTATTATTTAAAATTTAAAAAAAACCATTTAAGATTGTTACGTTTATCCTCACTTAAGCAGTTCTTGTTTTGTATATATTCATATCATAAAACTTAATTTTGAGCATTTGTTTCAAATGAAAGCCACTAAATATAAACAGAGCACTTCCTTTCTAAACTGTAATATAATTATTTTATGTACCTAACTATGTTTTTAGTAGTATAAGTACCTACAATTCTTATAAGTATGTTTATTATTTTTGTTATTTAGATACAGATTGATATTTATTTTCCTTATAATATTTTTTTGTTTGTGCTTTACATGCCCTTTTTCCGCTGTCTGTTTAATACTGTAAACGTCAAGGCTGGCTGGAAGAAATTTCTCATGAAATAAGTCCGCCCTTGCTCATAGTCTAAAACATTCATGTTTTTTTAAGTGTTAAATGTTGTATTTCGTGCAATAAAGTGTAACAAACTAAATACTTGTAATTCTTTCACCTGGTTGCGCAATAAAGTGTTCTCAATCTCTATCTTAAGTCCGCCACTGTTGACTACGAACTTATTTATGAAAACACGATCCCTCTAAAACACCCCTCAAATACTGTATAACCTCCTAGGTCCTGACCTTCAAAATAACAATGGTTTTCGATCGTTTCTTTTAAGGACTTATATAGTTAAATAAAATAGTCTATCGTAGAGAGAAATACCAACATAAACAGCATTTTACGGAATCGTGTTTTTATGAATAAGACGGCTAGTCTTTAAAACGTTGTTTACGGCAGAGGCGTACCTATGCCACCTAACCGTAGCACTGCCAGGGGCCTGTTTCATAAAACTACAATTCATGGTTCACTATGACAGTTCGATGTACATTACAAAGTCGATTAACCCATGGATTAAGAAGTAGCAAGACTCTGCTACGCAATGTACACCGCATTGTCATAATAAGCTACGATTGTAGTTTTATGAACCTCGGCCCCGATCTCATAGAAGAGCCTGCAACGGAGTTTTCAAAGAAAAAGAAAATGCTAATGTTACTATAATAACCATCTCCGCGCATGCTAATAAATATATTTCTTTTATAGACATCGTCATTTTACGCTTTCCGATCGCCACGCTCCAACCGTCATCGCCCGATGTTTTTTTCAGTGGAATTCCTTTTAAGAAAACTCGCAGTGTGTGGGTGCATTGCCATCTCAGGTGTTTTTATTGATTGTCTTCTTTTCCGTCTATTTCACTGACAGCTTATAAGAAAGAAAGAAACCATTTATTTACATTGTCACAAATGCATACACATAAGAGTAACAGAATCTATATACTTAATTACAACAAGAAAGATTGACAAAACAAAAATGTGGATGGAAGGGCCGGTAAGGGACGACCCAGACGGACATACTTCGACCAAATAGAGGATGTATTAACAAAGGGCAAGATAAAAAGTACCCGAAACCGGCGTGCGTGCATGCAACGACTAATGAATGTTGAGGAAGCGAACGTGATCTGTCAGGATCGTAGCAAGTGGCAGTCCCTGGTCTCTGCCTACCCCTCTGGGATACAGGCGTGAGTTTATGTTATGTTATGTTTAAAAAAACAATAATCTAACAAAAGAAAAATGAGGACATTGCGCCTCCGTGACAACAAAAAAGGGTCACCAACTCAGCATGCATTGCTGGTGTCCAGCAAAACTGATTTTCAGTTGGGACCCTTTGATTTTTTATTCTTTACATATTACGGACAATACAATAATAATTACAGATTATAAATGTGAATCGCTCGTAGCCCCGGCTGCCTGAGTGATCTTAAATGATCACGAAGGTTAAGCAACACTGGGCGCGTTCAGTGCATGGATGGGTCGCCGTCTATGCCTAACGCTAGTGGCATTTTTCCGAGCGGTTCCGTGCTTCGCAAGGCACGTTAAGCTGTTGGTGCCGGCTGCCGTCGATAGATGGCAGTCGTTAAGCCAAGCCAGAGGCCTTAGGGCGGCTTGACAACTTCTGACAGTAGACGAGCTACTAGTCTACAAGCCTCCACCAATCCGGACTTGGCCCCCGTGGTGGAGTATGGCCTATACCTTCCTCAGGGAAGAGACCCGTGCCCCTCGGTGGGGACATAATGGGTTGATGATGATGATAAATGTATAGGACTCACTCTCTCCCTGAGAGAAGGCTTGTGCCCTACAGTGGGACGTATATAGGCTGCTTATGTATAAATGTATAAATACTAATGAAATGTCATGCGAATGTACACACGGGCACAGATAGCGGATATAATATATTATATCCTAAGTTACGTATGAACTTGGGTCAGTCAGTAGGGTTTTTGAGTGGTGAGAATTATTGTGCCTTTCAATCGGGCTATTCCCATCTTCTGTTGCGAAGAAACCGGCTAAGTTGACTGAAATAAACACACGTAACTATTCTGTTTGCGATTTCAAAGTTGCTCTCTTACTAAACGTTGTTGGTAATGAGTAAAATGTTCATGTAAGAAATATAAAAAAAAATTACACCCTGTATAATCAAAAGGCGACCACCCTGTGAACTTTTCCACCATTGCCTGACATTAATTGAATTGTCACAAGACCGTTTGTAAGATAATTACAGATTGGTTTCACAAATAAAACACCGACATTTTGAGAAACCTGTGTAAAGCACCTTCAACCTAACTCCCACATTTTCGCCAAGAACATGTATCAAACGAAATACTTAGTAATTTTATTCTATTGGGCAACAAACTTCTTGCCTCCATAATATGCCAATTCCCATGCAGTAGAATGCCACTTTTGCGCCTACATTCGTCTCAGTTTGGCTATCTGGGCCACATATGTCCCATTGAAGTATGGAGCGATCTAGTTCATAAACCGATTGGTGGAGTCATGGACAGTAGGAACTACACCACAGTTCTTAAGGAGCACGGCATAAGAGGTAATAATTTTCTTATCCTGTACTAAGGTTTTCATTGAGGAAATTTGATTCCAAAATTAATAATTTTATTCTACGAATCGAAAAACGAAAATACATTATTATTATTAATACGTTTATTGCACATAAGTAAAAAATACACTAGCAATGTGGCGGACTTAATGCTATAAGCTATATTTTCTACCAGTCAACCACAGGTGGTGCAAGAAATTAACTGGTAGGCATACGAAATAGACGGATAATTCGATTTACATCAACTAAAATTACATAAGCAGACGAATACTCAACAATAAATAAGTAAATATTTATACTATAAACTTATAATACATAATATAAATAAATATATTTAAAATGTCCGTAATTTAATTGTGCATCAAACCCTCAGACTATATTTTACAAAAGTACTCATTTTATTTCAATAATTAAAAAAGTTGAAATGTGTGAGCAAGAAAGCATGCACCGTAAACACAGTATTAATCGGTTTCAATACATAATTTCAATCATTAAGAGGTCGAGTTGTCAACAACACAGTCATTTCGATTCACAACGTGTCCAAGGGAGAATGTTAGCAGCACTTACCAACTATGAAATTAAAGTTAAGTGACCGTTATCTTTTGCGGTCGCTTAATTTGACGGGCCGCAAGTAACTCGTAAAGATTTCAACGCAACAATTTCCCCGTCAAACGTTTCCACCATCGCGGTTTCCATCGCAATAATTACAGTGCAGAGATAACAAAATAAAAGGCATGGAATTTCCTTGGGGCAACCGCATGGTCTCCCGATAAAATATTTAGGTAGAGTTGGCAGGACAGAACTCACACTCCGACGTCAATTGGACAATCAATATATTTATTTTGTTCCTTTCAAACTGTCACTAGCCATTGACTATAATAATCAGATTGGAAGGCTAGTCAGTTGAATTGGCAATACATCCTCGGTGAATTTGTCATCAAGTACGTCTGTTCGCTTTCCAATGGCCGCTGCTTCCGCTTAATACCAGACGCAATGTAAGGCGCCTGGCCTTGACATTGTGTCAATCGTCAGTCGACGGACGCCTAGGTATTCTCGTGAAGGGCTCGTCGTTTATTGTACTCATACGTTTTTGTTCCTTACCCACTGTGGCGATCTGGAGTACATTTTCATTCGATACGCTGTACAGTTCCATTCGCTGACTGAAGAAAAATGTGAACACGAAATAACAACAACAACCGTGAGGCCTTCTCGATGTTTAGGCAATTTTACTGCTAATATATTGTTAACGTAAGACAAACGGAGAAAAAGAGCTAGCTCTTTCCTTCCTATTCCCCGCTGTGAGATAAACCCCCGGTTTGTAATACGTTAACAATATGTTGGCTGTAAATCTCTCATTACCAGACTGCACTTGAAGGAGGGTTATGTATTTTGTAGTCGATCGAAGTGAAAAAGTTAGCAGTCTGATGGAACTGTCCCTCCGTTCTACTCACTCTGGGGCACGGTCGCGTTACGTTTTATTACACAATCAGCCGCCATCGCGGCTCGTTCTTCATCAGTCGACTTTCTCCCGATCGAGTCAACGCTCGCTGGCTGAATGCGACCGCATCGCTGGCTGCTCTGTTATTGGCGCGGTTAGAAAAAAAAAAGAAAAATAACCGCACCACCGTAATCTTGCTTGTCTATGATTTTTGCGCTCTACACTTGTTTGTAAGATTTTGCCAGGATTTCCGGTACCGTGAACAAAATCCATTAAACAAAATTCTTTACACAGGGTTAGGTATTTCTAATAACCAACCCTGTATAATAAATACCTTCTAAAGGTATGTGCAGTTCCTGGAACATACCGGTAAGAATTGTCCTTCACAACAACTTTTGTTCTACGACTTTAGTAAGTTTTTTTTATTACCGTCTTTCTGATTTGGAGTAGCGCTGTTTGACAGATACTTATAACATTATTCTATGTAGGTCAGTGATTTACTGAAAGCTGCGACATTGGTGGAGCGCGTAAAGCGCGAATTTAATAAAATTATGTAATTATTGATATTTCGAAAAATAAAAACCTGAGAAAAACTTTCCTTTTGGGGTGTTTGGGGAATTGGAGTATCTCAGGAATTATGCATTTTAGAAATAACCCTGTATAATAATTATGGAATGAGATTAGACTACGGGAATGGAATAACTCAAAGAAATAGTCAATAAAGTACCATAGAGTAGAATGCAAAAGGAACAAAGTTTATTGAAACTATCTAGTAACTATTACCAAACGAGATGTGGGTCAAGACTTAAGAATTAAGATTAAGTTCTTAATACTTTGGCACTTATATTGCCAAAGTTGTACCGTACATCATTCCATATTTATGTAGGTCTAATCTGTACGACATCATGAGACAGCAAAGAATTTCGGTTCCAAATCGGCTGTCCCAAAAATAAACACAGTGCTTAAGGGACATTTTTTTTCATGTTAGTTACTATTTGGTTCCAGTAACCAATAGTGGATATATCTCAGCTTTGAAAAAAAAATGTCCGTTACTGTGTTTATTTTTGGGACAGCCGAGATGGTCTCATGTAAATGGCGATTACACAAGTGTGAACTAAATTGCTGAATCACGTACGGTATTCACGGCAAATAAGGTCAGCAGTTTTAAAAGATCGTTTAGTTTCTTTTGTTGTGAATTCACATTCCACATATCACGCTGCGTGAAGATTAGAAAATTCATTATTTATATTTGACGACAACTTAACTACATAAGAAGATAACTAATTTGTGTACGTATCTAACAACGATTACACCAGTCACCACGCAGCGATCCTCATTTTGAGGTCTTAGACGTTTATTAGAACAACATTTGCGCACTGATAAAAGCCTTATTACAAGGTAATAAGCGCTAAGATTCTCACAAGCAGGGGTTGTCGCTGTGAGTTTCCGACTGTTCTTTAATGCCTTGTACAGTCGACGGTCACCGTGCACTCTACTGAATTACATTACGGGTCACTTTGTAACTAAAATGTAAAGGTTCATATGCTTTTAACTGTGTAGGTGTATCAAAATCCCCTTATTTTCCCTAGGGGGTCGTGAGACTACTATGAGAACAAATCTCGAAACTGCAAAAAATATATACGTATCGTTGTACATTCTGGTGTCGTAGGAATTTAGTATGAAACAACTGATATTTTTCTTGCAATTTCGAAGTTGTCCCCATTCTGAAAGTTATTGGCAGATTGATAGACCGTGTAGAGTAGTGAGTAGAACCTTTATCCTTATGATAGGAGGACTTCAAAGGTGTAGAACGCGGTACCAGACTAGACGAGTCTGGGACAGCAGCTTCATTCTGAAATTTTTGAATTGAAACCAAGCTACGTCCTTTAGGACTGCCTCGTTGGTCTAGCGCTTAAAACGTTTCACTATCAAAACAGGGGATCTTGGGTTCCATGTCCACTGGATGCCGCATTACTTGATTTGCACTAATGGCCATAGTCTGGGTTTGTGAAGTTTTTTGCCAATGTTTTTTTTCGTTGCCTTTTTCTCCACTACAAATTCGGCCTGAAGTCAGCGGCATTGTACATAGACATTCAACAAACAGATTGTAGAATTTTCGATTTCATGATTGTCCTTGCCTGGTCACCATGGCACAAGTTATCGCAGTTTGGGACCCGGAAAGTGATTGATTGTGTTGTGTCATTTAGGCAAGTTATTATTTATTTCTTTACGCATTCCACTATTACTCCTAAGAGTTGCCAACTACACACTCGCATTCTCCTTCAAATACTTTGCATTACAACACCACATGCCATTAAATCTGGTCCACCAATTAGCCGTTTCATAAGAGAGCGCAATGAGGAATGCCTCCGAACGCACGCCACAGCCAATCATCCAAATGAACCGTACCAAATCACTCAACTGCACAACAGCAATCACACAGTTACGGCGGTCTTTTTGCACGAAACAATGCACCTGAAGATTGCTGACTGGTCCGGTGACTACACGCACAGGGAACCAGCTTCATTCCGTGTATATTTTGGAAAGTTTTGATGCTTTTTAGGTGTCTGTAACTCAGGAGGAAAAACAGTAGGATCACTTCGTTATCTGCCTGACTGTCAAGAGCTCAAGACTTTTTTACTCAGGGACATGTGGTGGTATGAAAAGAATCAAAATTTTAATCCAATGCAATCAAAATATACCTCTACGGTTGTTTATACCGCATATTTTGACACTCAGGAGAATCAAAACCTGTAGGGAACTTCCTGTTGACCTGAAATGAAATTTGGCAAAGAGAAAGGTCTTGGAAAATTTATAATTTTAGTGTGAAATACCTATAAAAATGAAACGACTTTGGAACATTCTAACCACCAGGTAAGTGTTGAGATTTTCTGTGCAAAACAAGGCTTGATGCGCAAGCGCATATTAAAGGCACCTGCTCTGCATATCTAGCCAGGCGCGCGCGCAATCAATACTCCAGTAATCATATAGGAAGCGCCGACGAACGTACCGTTTTGCACGACAACGTGTTTACTGTTAATTGTTGGATCTGCGCGTGTGCTGTGTCACGAATAGGGCTTGTACTATTCGCCCATAAAGATAAGTCTTTTTATTTCCTCATTAGACCTTAATTTTGTAGGTACCCATTAGCTCAGTTGGGAGAGCGCTGGCACGGTTAGCCAGAGGTGGCGGGTTCAAGTCCCGGCATGGGTGGAATGTTTAGCCTCTAAATAGGTATTTAAAAATGTTTGGAAAATTCGAAACTCCAATAAAAACAAAATGTTTTTATTCAAAATAGCAGAAGTAGCATAGAAACTGCGACTTAATGAAAATGGACACCTAGGGGCCTTTCAAGTGTTATGTAAGCACTACTGGGGGTGGGGTGGTCTGGTTGGGGCGAGTGTAAATAATGTGGGGCTCCACTCTTGTGGAGGCCCCAGGGCAGTAGCCCCGGCTGCCCTCCCCTGAATCGGTCCCTGGCTGTAGGTGTAGGATATTTAAAGCGTTTGCAGCACCTGATGGTTGCCCCGTGGCTGACTAACCCATATTAATATTATATATAACCCATACAAAAAAAAAAAAAAAAACTAAACCGACCAGCACAACATAATTATTTCTCGAACACAGAAAGAAGTAACAGAAGAAAAAATAAAGACTATTTATAAGGAATTAGAATAAGAAGAACGTGTGTAGTACAATAAACCCTGTACGAATTAACGTCAGTATTGACGACGTATGTATAGCTGTCAGTGGAGTAAGAAGGAGATATATAGGAAAATTATAAAAAGAACACATAAAAAAGGCATGGACCCAGAGTCCATGGAAAACGGAAACATTTTATTAAAAAAAAAACCCCATATTGACCCGGTAACCTGCCGAAACTGTCCAAAAGCTCCTCCGTGAGTGAGCCGCTGATTTCTCACGAGCATGGCGGCACGACCGTACAATAACGGTCGTCAACAATGCTATTTTAAATTAACAAACACTCGTTACTCTATATACGATCCATCAAAATAGTGCAAAGTACAACTACTTTTACTGTTTGGCGTTTAATGTTAATTTAAACATTTGTAAATGGGTTTTCGTGTGGAGCGTCTCGAACTCGGTTTTGTCAATGTCATAACAAGTTTTTGCTTTGTCTAGGTTAATTTTTGAACGTTTTCTTCCCCAAAATGCTTATTTGGTCCTTTGTTGCTGTGACGTGTGCCGACTCAAAGGACAAAAAGATGAACCACGGGCACTTCTACGTGACTTCCCCACCTTAAGGACTCGTCCAATTTAACCTACTCCGAACTGTTAAATACATACATATTTTGACCTTTCGGAATCGTGAAAATGGATAACCCAATACAATGTCGTGTCAGGAAGTGACACGGGCAGAAATAGTCCAAAATTTTAAATTAAAATTGACAGTGGACAGTTATTGAATAGGAGTGCAGAATACGTCAAAATTTTCGCGGCGTTTTTCACTCTACTCAAGTTGCGTCCCCAAGTGCGATCTCAAGTCGCGTCCGTGAGAATCTATCCGTATTACAGTTACTTGCGCCTCCACAATGAATGCGAATCGCTGGGAAATACTTCTTATAACGTTTGTGCAGCTCGGTACCCTTTTGCACCAGCCAGTCGTTTGTCTTTATTAAAACGTTGTATATATCTATATCTTATATCTATATCTATATATATATCTTAATCATGGAATCATAAATGAAAAACAGAACAAACAACCAGACAGTTTATTCAACTCTTTTTTTGGCGTTATATTAAAATGGCGTCATATTTTATTATAACGCCAAAAAATGAGTTAAATAAACTGTCTGGTTGTTTGTTCTGTTTTCCATTTAACTGTTTACAGTTAAGGTATGTAACCCAAAATGTTTAATTTGGTGCATGTTTTAATTATACCTAAAATGCAATTCTTGAAATACCTACGGAGTTTTCTACCACTTTTGTTCTACGACTTACGATTTTTTTGTGTTTTCCATCATATAATCGTACGTGGTTACGGTTTTTCAGGTTTATAGAAGATCTGTTTGATAGATAATGCTTAAAATCATATGTGTTCAATAAAATGGACGTTCTTCCTCACTGGAAAAAGATTCACCACGTAGGTTTCACCATTGGTAGAGGCCGTCGGTATAGCGCGAATTTAACAAAATTATGTAAATTATGGGTCTATCGGTGAAGGAAAACATCGTGAGGAAACCTGAGTGTCTGAGCTAAAAAGTTCTGACTTAACAAGTTTTCGAGCCAAAACATTCGTAAGCACTACACATTTTCATTCCGGATTTACATACTTGATTTTACTGTCGGAAGAGCCCCACCAGGTTTTGCTCTGATTCGCAGAGGTTAATTTGGTGAAAAATTAAGTAAGTGAATCCGGAATTAAGCTAATTGACTCAATAAGAGCTGAGAGCCCTACACTTTAGGCCTCAAAGTTACAACTTAAGTCTGGGTTACCCTAAGCCGTTAGGTCTAGGAATGTGGTGCTCGGAAGATTATAGGGCATTGGGAGTTACAGAGGATTAGTCAAGACATAAAGATATTTTTTACAAATGCGACAGGTGAAGATTATTTTTACAAATGCGACAGATGATAATTAAGATTTATTAATTTTTCTTCTGAGCTGTCGTTTTGCGGCTAGAGTTTTACGGTTTTATTTATAAAAAAGTCCATTCCACTAAAACACTCCTAAAACGGAGTTAAAGCCAGTTTATAACAGAAACTCTTCTCGTAATTTTAGGGGAATCGAATTTTCATAAATAACACCGCTAATTTTAAATATTCTATTAGTTTATGAAGTAATTTGGCAGCAAAACTATTCCCATTCAAATATCTAAAGGTTAGTGGATGCAGTCGGCGGATTGAACCTTTATATTTCAGACTTTGGGCCGTTCTTATGTCGTAGTCGAAATTAGAATGATTGTATAAAGGTCGATATTTCTCCAAACTGTAAATTCGAGCGGCAGTAACTTCTAAAGATATTTGAGATATATGTTCTTAGAGTAAGCAGAACCTACCAAATTGTATTTGGTCAACCATCATTGATTTAATAAAACTAATCCTTTACAAATAGGGCCAAATTGATATAAACTGTTTGGTAAATCCCTAAAACCTACGCATTGAGCCCACATGAAGGAATTAAATCCACAAATGGTGTCGGCGAAGGTATAGGATGGCCGGCACAGCTAACTCTTATTATCGATGACATAAGTGCGATAATGTTACAAAAACCCACTGCCTTTGACTCTACGCTCGTGATTTTACGGATATCGAAGTAATTCTCGATGAATTTTAATTAATAGTGGGCCGATAATGGCTTATTCTCACTCTTGGCCTGTGGTTTATGCGTGGCTCTTTGTATTTGCAAAAGATGTTAGAGTTTTATATTTTACATTACGAGATGTTTTTAATAATATTTCATTGTACAGCGTCTTAGGGTTTGGTATGGAAAGAGTGCCAACGAGATTCTACTAGATATCACTTAGATCTCACAAAATGTTAGTTAATATACAATTGGAGTGCAATTTTTCTGTCTCTCTCTATCTCTACATAACTTACATGGTCTGTATAAACTATTATTACCTACAGAAATAAGCTTGTCTTTGTAAATATCTAAATGTACCTGTTTTTTTAGTTATATTTCTTGTATCTTGTTTTCGTGTGCAATCATTTGATTGCATAATATATTTGAATGTTACGTATATTTATACGCAATAGTAATAACCTCTTACCTTTAAAGGGCTCTATTTTTGAAACTCATATAGGTAGTTAGTTAAAAAATATATTGTGAACATAAAAAAGAGCAAAAATAACCAATCTTAGAATGATGCCTTAGTGGTTTGTTTACACATACAGAAATTTTCTTTGCTCTATCGTAAAAACTGTAATATACACAAACGTAAAACTTAGTATCATCATAGACGACCCTTTAAAGTAACGTACAAATAATAAAATATTCAAAGGAAACACATTCACAAATGGACGTACCGGTCTACTAAATACCGCAAGAATAATAATGAAGTTTACGTGTACAACACCGTACGATGGTACCCCCAAGGGCTACAGGAAATAATACACTGAATTTATTATAAACAGTATATTCCTGTATGGATAATTGAATAACAACAAAATCCGACTTGCCTTATACAATTAGTGAAATCAAAACCATAGCGCGATTTAACTAACGCCCAGCGCCATCTATCGGCAACATTGCAAACTAAGAACAAAATCAATACAACGCTACGTTGAGTGCGTGTACATACCGCCTCCCAAGGACAATATTGATTATTGTCATTAATTAAAAAACTAAACTCAAATTGAACACAAACAAAAAATAAAAAACCATTTTAATCACTGATTGGAAGGAGACACAACTTAGAAATTGGTCTCTTAAATGTTCCATTTTTTACTTTAAGGGTAACGACTCTGACTATATCGTCTGTTCCCGGGTGAGTAGCCATCACTCTGCCATAAAGCCAACGACAAGGAGGTAGCCCATCTTCTCGCACAATTACCACATCTCCTATTTTAGGTTGGGGATGTTGTGAAGACCACCTGTACCGGTGATAGAATTTGGTTAAGTACTCCGAAGACCAACGCCGCCAGAAGTCTTGTACCATTTTTTGGGTGTATTGCCACCTTCTTAATGAGCTCATATTGGAGTCTTCATAATTCCTGTCAGGCGGAGTTACTAATGGTTCCCCTACCAAGAAATGTCCAGGGGTTAGCACAGTTGTGCTGTCAATATCATTGCCGGTAATAACCGACAAAGGCCGCGAATTAAGGCAAGCTTCTATTTGCGCCAAAACTGTTGATATTTCTTCAAAAGTCAGCGTCGATTGTCCTATTACCCGTTTCAAATGAAATTTCACGGACTTTACGCCCGCCTCCCATAATCCGCCAAAATTTGGAGCTCTTGATGGTATGAAGTGCCATTCGCAACCGTTTGTTGCTAGCGCTTCGGCAATCTCTGGAAATAATGTTTTCTTTTCCGATACAAAAAGTTTCTTCAGTTCATTTGCAGCTCCAGTAAAATTCGTAGCGTTATCGCTATAAAGGTCAGAACAGTATCCTCGTCTTGCGACAAACCTTTTGAATGTCTGCAAAAATCCTTCTGTCGTAAGATCAGAAACGACATCAAGATGAACTGCTCGTGTCACCATACACACAAACAGACATATGTATCCTTTTACAGACTTGTGACCACGTCCCTTACTGGTGCGAATTTGAATGGGTCCCGCGTAGTCTACTCCACTACATTTGAATGGTCTCGTTGGTGTTACTCTTGCAGAGGGTAACTGCCCCATCAACTGTGTCTGAGTTTCATTAGAATTCTTAATACAAGTCACGCATTTCCTAAAACAAAACTTCACTAACTGCTTTAGAGCAGGAATGAAATACTTGGCTTGTATGTAGGACATCATCAATTGTGGGCCTCCGTGCAGTGTCTGATTATGAGCATCACGTATAATCAAACTTGTCAAGTGAGCTTTTTTAGGCATCACAATTGGGTGTTTCTTCCGTTCCTGTAGAGAAGAGTGATGAAGTCTTCCACCTACTCTCAAAATGTCATCGTCATCCAGGTATGGGTTCAATGAACGAAGATTACTGCTTTTAGGTAAGTGTTCTTTATTTTTTATATTTTTTATTTCAGCACCAAAGTGTTCTTCCTGTGTTTTCCTGATATAAATGTTTAAAGTTTCAGTAATTTCCTTTGTAGTTAGATGTTTGTATTTTTTCTCTACTTTATTCCTTGCGTTATTTATAAATCTCCTGCAATAAGTAAGAACTCGGACCATTCTGTTCAAAGATGAGAACCTTTCCCATATTTCCCGTCTCTGCGACACATGACTTGTACAGTGCGCTTTCACTTGTTCCAGTTCTGTTCCGATGTCTTTAGGTTTTTTATATTCAATTGTTTCCTTATAAAGAAATTCTGGTCCTCCAAACCACATCTTGTTCTCCAACAATTCCGAAGGAGTTGCCCCTCGCGACGCAACGTCTGCAGGATTTTCTTTTGTGGGAACATGTGACCAATGATGTGAGTCCAAATTTCCTTGTATTTCAGATACCCGATTTGCGACAAATACCTTCCAACGGCTGGAGTGGCTATTTATCCAAGCTAAGACTACAGATGAGTCCGTCCAAGCATGCAGGTTGTGTTTCTCTATATTCAATACTCTAGCCACTTCCACCAACAGCTTTGTTAACAGCACTGCTCCACATAGCTCCAGCCTTGGTATCGACACTTGCTTCACTGGAGCAACTTTTGTTTTCACCGCTATTAATTCCACATTGACCTTTTTGTTGAGGTCAATCCTGCGAACGTATACTGCAGCAGCGTATGCTACTTTAGATGCGTCGCTGAAGCCATGCAGTTCAACTTGTGCTTCGTCTTTTCCAGTTCCAATCCACCTTGGAATACTAAGTTTAGCCAGCAGTTGTAACTCTTCTCTATAGGTAAGCCATTCTTTTAATATGTCGTTGGGTACTTCTTCATCCCAGCCGATACCAGCGAGCCATAGTTTCTGTATAATAACCTTGGAGATTATTATGCTCGGTCCTACCCATCCTAACGGGTCATAAAAACGTGATATATCCGAAATAATTCTTCTTTTCGTTACAGGTTCTTTCAGCTTAGGTAAATCAACAGTGTAGTGAAAGGAGTCATCGCTGCGGTTCCAGGTAAGTCCAACAATTTTTATTACTTCATCCATTTTTATTTTCAGGTTCTCCTTGACTTCCTTTTCCTTTGCCATTTCCAGGTTTCCTTCCTCTTCCTTCATTTCTTCTATTAATTCCTCACTATTGCTTGACCACTTCTGTAGCTGAAATCCTCCTTTGGACAATAACGCATTCATTTCTTTATACAGCTTCATACCTTCTCTTTTATCTTGACATCCCGTTAGCAAATCATCCATGTAAAAATCTTTCATCACTTTTTCAGCCGCCAAAGGATAATCTTGCCCTTCATCCAGTGCTACTTGCATCAGACAACGAACAGCCAAATACGGTGCACAAGCAGTGCCAAAGGTAACTCTCGATAATTTATAATCCATTAACTTCGTTTCAGGTTCATCTCTCCACACAATGCGTTGAAAATTTGCGTCATTTTCGTCAACCTTGATCTGATGATACATTTTTATTATATCTGCAATCAACACTATTGGGTGAGTCCGCCAACACATAATTATGTGCCGTAAGTCTTTTTGTAAAGTTGGACCTGTCATCAGATCATCGTTTAATGATACTCCATTTTCTCCTTTGTTCGAAGCATTCATTACAATACGAATTTTCGTCGTGTCTTTGTCCTCCCTGATGACTTCGTGGTAAGGTAAGTACACACCCTTGTTATTTACTTCTTCTTTCTTTACAGGTACCATGTACTGCAAATTCAAATATCCATTAAACGTTTTCTTATATTCTTCTTTCAGCTTTTCATTTTTCCCTAATCTCTTCTCCAAAGACATAAATCTTCCCGTTGCTATCTTTTTAGAGTTTCCTTCCAGGCATCCCGGATTTTCTTCACGAAAAGGCAATTTGACGATGTATCTACCTTCCGCATCCCGTTTTGTAGTTTTCATAAAATGTTCTTCACATCTTTTTTCTTCCTCCGTAAATGTCATTTCTTTCGACATTTCGGTGTCTGACTCAAGTTCCCAAAATTTCTTGAGCAATTCATTTTCATCAACAGTACTATGCATGACATTGATTTTACCGTGCAAATGGTTTGAATTATTAACCGCACCAGACAAAATCCATCCTAAACTGGTAGACTGTGCAACTGGTGAACCATTAGCACCCCGCTTGACCCCTTCCTGCAGTACTTGTCCGTAGACTTCTGCTCCCAACAACATATCAATATGTTGCGGGTTATGATATTCAGGATCAGCCAATGTCATTTCTGAAAGTTCCGGCCATTCCATCGCTTCTATTTTACTCACAGGCATGAGTGTGGTGATCGACTTCAGTACATACGCCTTCACATTTATTTTCACCTTCGGATTTATCCGAGAAGACAATTGTACATCGACCATTCCCTTGGAGATTATGCTCTTTTCTCCACCAACGCCCAATATTTCACCTTTAATAGGAATCTTCTGTAATCCCATCTTTTGCACAGTCTCTTCTGTGACAAATGATGATTGTGATCCCTGATCCAATAGAGCGCGAATCATTACCCATTCTCCGTGACTGGATAAGATTTTAACAAGAGCAGTAGCAAGTAATACATGCTTATAAATCTTGCCTGTGGAGGCACACAATGCTACTGCATCTGGTTTCCTGTCCGATGTTGAAGGACCCGCTGTTTCTGCAATCTCTCTTTTTTCAAACTCTGCTCCATCCGAACTATCCTTTCCCTTGGGATGTAACATCGAGTGATGCTTTCTGTTGCAAACCCGACACCTCACATTTCTTTGGCACATTTTGGCAGAGTGATTCGAACCCAGACAACAGTAACAAATGTTGTTTGATTGCACAAACTCGCGTCGCGTCTCTACCGAATCTTTAGCAAATTTTTTACAAAAGCTAAGTTTGTGTTCCTCCATACAAAATGGGCATTGCATTTTTGCAACATGCAATGATTTAAATTTATTAACAGGTGCGTTAAAATTGATATTAGCAACTTGAGGTCTACTATAATTGTTATTGGATCTAGAGTCCAGAAACTCCATGGCTCTATACCGGTTTGTCAAAAATTCTTTAAATTGTTGAAAAGTAGGCAACTCATCCGTAGAATTGCTATTAGTCACATTAAATTCCCACTGGCGTCTAGTCTCTGGATCCAATTTTAAAGTGAGAATATGGATGACAATTACATCCCAACTCTCAATATTTATCCCCAAGTTAGCTAATCCTGACAAACAGTCATTTGTTGTGTCCATTAATTCTTTTAAAGAATTGGCAGATTCGTTCACTAAATTCCGTTGGCTGAACAACCTTTTGAGTATATGATGACAAATATATTTTTTATTGTTATAGCGTTCTTCTAACAAACGCCAGCAACGCTCATAGTTTGAACTCTCAATCGGAATATGCCTCAAAAGTTGTTCAGCTTCACCGGTTAGATAACCCTTTAAATAGTGAAGTTTTTGCACTTCCTCCAACGAATCATTATTGTGTATCAAAGAAAAGTACAGATCCCTGAAAGTATTCCATTCGGAATACTTGCCCGAAAAAGTAGGTATATTAATTTTTGGTAATTTAACCTGAAACGATTTTTTCTCAAAGACACTACAATCGCCTTCCTCTCCTGAGTTCTGCACATTTTCTTTGCCCACTTTAGATAAATTTAATTTTAATTCACATTTCAACTCTATGTACGTTTCCTCAGCCTTGTCATATAAATCATCTTTGACATACATAGACGCAGATAAATCTTTTGGACTAATATTCGTTACTAAATTCTTATGACCACTCATAAATTCGTTCCACAAAGTTTCAAGATTTTCCAAACGACTTTTCAAATATAAATCAGTTATACGTTCTTTAGGACACTTTTTAAAGTTAATTCTAGCCTTCTCAATACGCCTACACAAATCTAATTGAAAATTAAACAAAGCTTTATCGTCCTCCATTTTTACAAAATTCTAAGTTAGGTACTTATTTTCTACACGACACTGATTAATTTAATTCAATCACAGAAATAAATTTACGAAATAATTCCGAACAGTTATGTTTGTCCTTCTAAGAACATACACGAAAACACAAAGTAAATGCACTAAAGTTAGAAAAAACACAATTAAAATTTTTCACAAAAATATCCTATCCTAAAAACTTTCACAAAAGTTATTTTTTAACAAAATTATTCTAAGTGTTTAGACAAATTTTCGAAAATTGGGCATGGATTCCCCGTACCTTCGTTTTTTATAAAATTATTCTAAGTCTACAAATACACACATGCAAAATTATTCTAAGTCTAAATTTACACCAAAATTTTTAAAGTTAAAATGTTCTTTTCAATAAAGTTCAAAATCGCAATAAAAACACTTAAATTTCCACTTCTTCTATCTTCTTCTCAAAGTTCAAATTTCCAAAGTTAAAATCACAAAAGTACTCACAGTTTTTCCACGTCACACTTCAAGGTCACCTGATGACTGCTATCAGCTGACAGCCAGTCAATCCCGTGGGCAGCTACTTCACGCTTCACTGCACCGCGCTGCACTCCTCCAGGCAGCTCTGCTCTGCCCTCTCCCGGAATGCTCTTCCTCTTCACAACTCCTGGGTTTTCACCAGGACGCCCTCCTCCCGCCGCACTCCTGACAGTACCTCCAGGCACTGTCTGCTGACGCACCGAACAGCGATCCACTGCTCCTACTAGTGCGGGGGGTGGGTTCACCCCACTTAACACAACTGCCCTGTCGTTTACTTCCGACTCTGAAGGACCATGTACAACACCGTACGATGGTACCCCCAAGGGCTACAGGAAATAATACACTGAATTTATTATAAACAGTATATTCCTGTATGGATAATTGAATAACAACAAAATCCGACTTGCCTTATACAATTAGTGAAATCAAAACCATAGCGCGATTTAACTAACGCCCAGCGCCATCTATCGGCAACATTGCAAACTAAGAACAAAATCAATACAACGCTACGTTGAGTGCGTGTACATGTATCTGCTATTTGTTTTCCTTGTGACTAACCACTGGGTTATGAAACACCATCCGGCCAAGTGTAAACTGTCTGCGAATGCGTGTTTTCCATTGGAGTATACAGGGTTATTTATAAAATGCGCAATTTCTGAAACGCCCCAATTAGAATTGGTGTTTTGAAATATCTTTTGTTCTGTGTGTTTTTTCTCAGATTTAAATTTTTGGGGGTTTACATAAATTTAAAAAACTTGCGCTTTATGCAATTTACCAATGACACAGCAGTAAATAAATAAATCGAACTTTATTCATCGCGTAACTTACGGTTAAAATACAAAATGCAATGTATGTAAGTAGATATATGTAGGTACGTTCGCTTGAAACAGATTGATGAAGAGTGATGAAAAGGACAGATGCTCAGCATAATTGCTGTTTTAAAGACTCTGCGTAGGTATGATCATTAAATGATCCTATTAAATCCAATTAAATATTTAATCATTATCCTTTGTAGAAGAAAGTCTTTTCTATTTAACATGTATGATTTAAGCATTATCTATGAAACAACCCCACTACAAAGCAGAAAATCGGTGACATATGTTATTTTTATTTCATAAACTGTAAATTGAACAAAAAACATTCAAAAGTGGTAGAACAAAACTTGTAAATGACACATCAACCGACATAAGAGAAGATAAGAATATTTTTTATTGTACAGCAGGCAAAATACAAACATAAAATATCTACAAATATACAGTGCAATTGTTGGCCTTATTGCTTATAGCAATTTCTTCCAGACAACCGACGATGGACAGTTGCTGAAGGAAAAGTGATACGGATAGTCGGTGCAAATATGACGACATGTTGTAGGGATTGCGCATTTTAGAAATCACCATGTATCTCCTTTCACGAGTCGAACTCCTAGGGAACAAAATACTCGCATCTCATTTGGACAATGCGCGCGGCTAGATATAAGCCAAACAATAAGGAAAGACGGTCCGCTTCATAGGGAAGGTTGACTTAATGCAGTGGCTATTGAAGGTCACGCGCATTAACCAAGGGCGCACATGGTCGATTTTCTTTGGGAGCTCGTTTCGTGGAATGGAGTATAGTACGATGTGTTTTCCCTCCCATTCTTATGCCCCACACAGTCTAAACAAACAAAGCGGCGATTGCCCTAAACGATACACTTTCCACCTCATAACATATTGCGTAAGTTTAAATGACTGTCGAGATGAAGACAACAATGGGAATGGAAGGTAACAGAGAAAATTTTGAAGCCACCGTGGGCCAATGAGAGAGCAGTTTAAATAAGATGGCGGTTCAGTTGCCCAATCAGAATACGGTATTTGACACGATCAACAACAATGCTCGATTAAAACAAAAATTACAAAATATCTCGGAAAATAGATTAAACATAAAAAGAGTGCTCTGAAATGTGACGTCATAAGCCAGTATTTTCATACAAAATTCCGTTTCAAAAGTAACTCATTTTATATAATTTTGTCAAATACCCAATTGTATGGAGCGGTTTTGTGCCTGTTAGGTTTCAAATTCTCCGCCAAGTAGGGATGTCAATATTCTTCCCTCCTACCCCCAAATCCCGATCCTATTGGAAACGCGGGTGCATGAAGAAAATCCACCGGTGACAAGCTGTCAAGACAGAGTCAAGGAGACATCGTGGCGTTGCACGGACGGTTCGGTCGACCAGCTCTGAATACTGGCCCCGTCAATGGTTTAATCGTGGTCACGAAAGTCGCGACCGCGCCAATTCCATCAGGTGCCTCACAATAACGGCCATCAACAAGGAAAACACACGTAGTGGAGAGTTTGAAGGGAAGACAGTCAGTAGCCAAGGCACGCCACCCACCACCACCGGATCGCCACGCTACACGTGAACCAGGTACCTACGCGTTTCCATCCCTCTCTTTAAACCAACCAGTGCCACATGACTAGAACTACTTTCTGACAGACTAAATTATTACATAGCGTATTGGTTGTAGGGAAAAATATTTTTGACGATTGTTAATCTCATAACTTGGCCGATATCAGATCAATATTTTATTTTCGCATGTAGCCCATTATTCAAGTATAAGTCGAAGCGCAAATTCTCTAACGCGATATTAATCTCATTACATAGGCCATGTTAAAGATAAAGATTTTTCGCTTCGACTAATACTTGAATAATGGGCTCAATATTCTATTTTCGCCTGTACCTTTACCCCATTATTAAGGGGCTCCAGGGAGTAGCACTAATGCGACCGAGGAAAAAAAAATCATATCTTTTTTTACAGATCACAATTGCAAAAAGCTGTCAGTACAATCTCTCAATCATGTTAATTGTGATTTTTAGGACCCATGGCCGTCAACCTAATTCGAAACACCTAGGACTAGACAGCATTAACGCCAGGAACGGCCGTTTTTGGCATAAATGCTAATCTGGTCCCAGGTTCGTCATCCTAGGTTCTGTGTCGTGGGTCCCAACAATCACTGTTAACATGATTGAGAGATTGTACTGGCACTTTTTTATAAATACATCTGGGAAAGAAGATGTGATTTTATTTTTTCATTGGTGGCGCTAGTTAGCTCACTGGATCCAATTAAACACACTCATTACACTACTCTCTACCATCACCGCATCAATCTAAGGGGCTCTTAATTGGCAGCAATTGTTTCTGCTCTGTCGTCCGTTATACAACCACGAGTAGCTTTGTTGCTAGTTTCCCGACTACAAACAGATCGAATACGAGACTCACCCCCGATTTCTCGTCCACTAGAACACTAACAATCTGATAATTTTCTATTTACAGTTGCCATTACTTTTTATTTGTTTTGTACGCACTTTGGCCAACTGACACCTGTTACAAGTATATTAACAAATTGTTAGGTACGAGAAACCGGGAGTTAGACGGTAGTGTTGGCAGAGTGTCAACCTCTACACGTCTGTAGCCGTTTAAGAGAAAGTCTTATTTTTAAATACACTCCCCAAGTGCAGTTTAAATAGCTTGTGGTAAAGGGAAAGAGCAGTGGTAGTCTATTGGGTAGAACATTGGACTCGGAAGCGGGAGCCTCAGGTTCGATTCCCAGTGCGGGCATGTACCTATGACTTTGTTTTCTAAGTTATGTACATTTGTGAAGTTATAGTAGCAAAACCATTCGCTAACCGTGAAGGAAAACATCGTGAGGAAACCTGAGTGTCTGAGCTATTCACATACCTCAGCGCTTGAAATCGCCAATCCGCGGTGGGCACGCGTGATGATTAAGCCCATACTCTCTCTCTGAGAGAAGGCCTGTGCCCTACAGTGGGACGTGTATAGGCTTCTTATGAAAGGGAAAGACTGTACCACAGAATAATTTAACTGTATCTGAGGAATCGTGATTTTATAAATAAGACCGTTACCCTTCACCACTGACTATTTAAACTGTATTTGAAGAGCGTTTTAGAGGAATTGTGTTTTTATAAATTACACCGTTGTGGACAGATAGATAGATAACACTTTACTCCGTTATGTTGTTTTTTTTATAGGATTACCAACAAGTTATAAACTTAAGCCGAGTAAGTAATCGCAATTAGACCTATGCATGAGCATCGCGAGTTATAAAAAAATAATTCTCACGAATAAATAAAGCTAGCAATAAGCTATAGACTAGACTGTATTGATATCTGTACAAAGTCCATGCTAAGCTAACAGGTCGAAGACACCTCCCGCGCCGCCCGCTGCGTAGGCGCAAGGCCGTCCTACCAGTGAATGCACTCCATTCATGACTGCAACGTTCTGGTGCGACGGTTTCGTAAAGCCTGAACGTAAACGTCTCTGTCGGTTTGTCCACTGACTATGGAACTCTATAGACCACAGAAGAGAATGAGATAGCAAGACCTATTGATATTCCGCTAAATTCATATCTTAAAAGTAAATACGTTTTGCTGGCTGGGAATAAGAATAATTACTTAGGTAATGCAAGTTCTCGAATGGAGACCACATATCGGCAAGCGAGCGTAGGACGACTAGCCACAAGATGGACAGATGACCTCATCCAAGTGGCAGGAAGGCGCTGGATGCAGGCCGCTTCCAACCGGTCTTTTTGGAAATCCATGGAGAAGGCCTATGTCCAGCAGTGGACTTTTTGTGGCTGAATGCAAAACATTTACAGTCTTATTTATAAAAAGTAGTTTCCACTAAAACACTCTTAAGACGAAGTTAAAGCCGGTTTATGGCAGGATTTTTCCTATTATAAAGCGGTCCGATTTCCTATTATTAAATTCCGTCTTTTCCATTCCACCACCAAGACCCAACAAAGCAGTGAGACGCGACCTGGGGCGCGGGATATGGACTCGTCCGATTAAAATTACTAAGGACTGTCAAATAGATACATATTTCGACTGTTCGGAAAAGTCCAAATGGATAACCGAATGCAATGGACAGTTACGGACGGAATAGGCAGGCTGGTCGCAGCTGCTGGGTCACGGCAGTCGGGTTGTTACTGCCAAAAATCGGAAGGCTACCTTTAGCAGTGCAGTAGATGCAGTTCATCTTATTTCAATTAACTTCGCCATTTAAACTATTGATCTGCTTCTAGTAACCTTTGGTTGGTTTGGTTTTACCAAATCTTTAAGCAACTTTTTTAAGTTTCCTAAAATATTGGTTATGATTATGAAACATATAAAAAGATTGGCTAGTTTACAAAACAAGGTTCACACAGATTATAAGACGAGCTGCTAGAAACCTAGTGTATACTTTGGTACCGAAGCCGCGGGCAAAAAGTAGTTGCTACAATATTGCAGCTTTATGCAACGCAGCCTTAAATGGAACCCGCTGTAATGGTCCGTACTTGTAAATAGCAAATTATGCTGCACCCATTTGCAAGTCATTTCAGTCAGTAACTTCGCACAGTTTACTTTCGCACGTGGATGGCGTGGGCCCTCAATAAGCTACCAGAGTAAGTTACTCTCACACACCAGAGATAATTCCGTTCCTTTGTATTTTATTGTAAACTAAGTGCATATAGATTTGTACTAGGTTTGTCTGACTCTTATGATCTTTACCCACTTATAATCGATTTTTATGATCTTTGATTTGTTGAATTTGTCTACACCAAATAGCAGAATAACTATTATAATATACGAAAAGTAAAAAAATAAAAGTATGTATATTTTGAGGCGGTATGAAGTCACCTATGAATAAAAAAACCATAGAAGTAGATAGATAGATGAATAGAGAACACTTTATTTCTTCCTACAAAATTCACTCTCAAAAACGGCCTCTGTCCTGTCGATTAGTCTGTACCAATGAAATGAGCGCAAGATGTGCTGTAGAGTAAATAACTTTGTGATCGGTTCATTCTGTGTGCCATGCGTGATGACGTGAACGATGATTGGGTGATAGTAAATGACAGCGTAACTTATGATTGGTTGTATACAAAAACGTCAAACCATTGACTTCATGATGTATAACCCGTTGAAATGTCTGGGTACCTCACAAGATGGCGGTCTGACGGTGGCAGGTGCATATATATTTTGCCGGGTAATACTGAACTTGCTCCGATTGGTAACATTGACAAACCCCGCCCTCCTTCCCGCAATTGAACGTGGGGTCATTTTCAGCGCTAGTTAGACATCTATGTTCTTAACATACTGGGGGCCACGAGTTAATTTATAAATTATACGTATTTTATTTAACAAAACTAACTGACAAGAAATTGAAATTTTTTAGTCACTCCATTGTTTGTTTTTCATCAAAAAAATATTTAGGTACTTGCTTTAAGTTATTTTTTTTTATTAAGCGTTATCCTACTAATATTATAAATGTGAAAGTTTGTGAAGATGTTTGGATGTTTCGTAAACACGCAATAACGGCTGAACGGATTTAAATGAAATTTTGTATGGAGATAGTTTGAGTCCCGGGGAAGGACATAGGATACTTTTCATCCCGGAAATTACTCATTCCATGTGGACGAAGTCGCGGTCAAAAGCTAGTTTTAAATGATCATTAGCCTTAATAATAAGAAAGAACATTGTTTTACTGTTACCTAAATAAAAGTTGTTATAAATTGTATTGTTTTTATGTTATCTCAAAAATACTTAATATTTTGTTTTAACTACTATAGATTTGCATGTTTCAAGAAAAATTTTGTGACGTTGTGACAGAATTATAGAACGAAACTGTTCTACGCTGTGACTGCGACTATATTTGCGTGGGATATGAATAACCGAACACTACGAAACTCTAAAGAGTTCCTATAAACCCTATAGCGTTAAATGTATTAGATATATGTATTAAAATAAGACAAAGTCTTTTATCGTAATGTAATATTAATATTTAGTGAATGGCATTATGTTGCTTCTCCAGTGTGTTGTATAACAAACAAAAAATAACATTTATGTGACTATCAATATACCCGACTAGATCTCGATCACAGAGTTCTAGATGATACAAATCACTTCTTCAACTGACAAGTCAAATCATACAATGCTCGCAATCGCATACAATCGCTGTATTTGTATCATCTCCCTCAGGTTTTTACAACCCGGTGTAGTTTTATACATGAGTGCGAGCGAGACGCATATTTACGAGGCACCATACAGGGCAAAGCGATAGAATTCCCTCTCTCGTTGTAACTCAGGTACTAATTAATGTTGTCTCGGAGAGAGAGAGAGAGAGAGGGGAGAGGAATTGAAATCTGTAGAAAGAGCCCTGATATTTAAAGATCCAAACATAAGAAAAACGAAATGATAGGTAAGTGAGTCAATCTTAGCAAAGACTACTATAGTCTGTAATACATAGCTTGAGCTCCACGACAGCCGTCACACTAACAGGGCTAGAGATGGGACGATGTCGACATCAAATGTCACTTAAAGCGTGTTGATAACGTGGATGGAAAGAACAATTTCGAGCAGTTGGAAATATGAAATTAAACACGAGAAATATTATTTTAAAAAGTTTTATTCAATTAGAGTTGCACTTACATCCTAAAATTCCTAAATCAGTTTCTGATTCGAATTCTGAATCAGAGTCACTGGAGCAGTCTTCAAAATTTATAATCAAGTCTTGTTCAATATTATCAAAGCGAACATCTCGCTCACAATCTTCTTGCATAGTATTTCTGACTTTGGTAACCACCTTTTTCCAATTTTCTGGCGTAACATGCTTACATGAATTTTGCAGCAACGTTAGCATTTTTTTCGCTGTAAAATTTGATAATGCTTTTCAAACAAATAAACTTCAATTCCAATAGTAAACCTGCAGTTTAGATCATCCATCACCAAATCATAGAAAGTTTGTATTTTGCAGTTACGATACTGGTTAGACATCACTATCTGTGCAGTAAGTACGAAGTTTTCGCAGTACAAATATTCTGTGAAAAAATTAAAAACTTCATGGACGCTATTTCGATGACAGCTGTCGCGGAGCTCAAGCTATGTTTTACAGACTGTAGTTATTAAAATTCATTATTGCATAACAAGTTTTGCATATAGGCGAGCTTAATGCTACTTAGCATTATCTAGCAGCTAACCTAAGTTTAAGATATAATTTGCTCACGTCTAACTGTGAATAGGATGTATCAATCAAGTCATGTATAATTCAGCCAGCCTATTTGGTCCACTTATAGCGGCCAAGAATGATCAGCTGTCTATTTTACTGGCGCTGGCGTCCTTTCTTTTGGCACCAACAGGGTTCGGTGAAAACCGGATTCGATCTAATTCCTATTGAGGAAGTGCATCTAAATTAGAAACCGAAATTCTTAGCCAAGTTATGATATGAATTTTAAAAGGTAAATAAAATTTATGAAGTTTAATGTTTGTATTATGGTAGGTACGGACCGACGTGAACGAACGAACGGATGTGAACGAACTTTTCAAAGGTATTTTATTGGTTCATTTCAGGATAGACTAAAGATACGGTGGAGAGACCGGGGCGAGCAACCGAGCCTGAGATGGCCCAGGATATAAAAATAAGCCCTTCTATCACGTAAAAAAAACTTTGGCCTTTGCATATCTACGCAATGAAATGATTTATATAGCGTCCAGTTTTCTCACGTAACTAGCCACTCCATCCGGTTAAATGTTTTGACGACTCCTTAGTGTCAAAATATACTCAAGTATGAGATGAGAAATCAATAATTTATTTCAACGTAAAGAATTTACATTTTGTTTGCTGAATGTCAATGTTCTATGTTACTATGTTAGCCGCTGCCTTCGGGCCGTATTTGTAGTGGAGAGAAAGACAGCGGGAAAACAAACTAATCTTAAACTTATACATCAAAGCCTATAGGCTATGATATGCTTCCGTGACAGCCACCAATAACTTCAAAAGCCAAAATAACGCTTCTTACAAAAGTAGGAAAAACATTAATGCTGCGGCCAGACACAAACAGCATCCGTTCACGAGCATAACGCAGGGTCAGCCATCACCAGTCTCAACCATTCTAGAGGTAGATAGGTGACCCGGCCACCACGCCACCATTCGAATGACCTTTAACAAACCTGCAGATGTATTTGACAGTTTGGAGTAGGTTAAAACAGACCACTTCATACAGTGGAGGACTTACGTGGTAGCGCCCCTGGCCCGTGTTGGGGAAGACCTTAGCCCAACAGTGACACATAATAAAGAAAGAAAGAAAGAGGATATTTATTTAAATTGTCACAGAAACACGAAGTAAACATAATAGGCTACGTAAAAAAAAAGCTTTTCAACTGCAGTACTTGCAGATTGCTAGGTAATTTATCTTTACATCTTGGTATTGTGATCGTGGTGGTAGCCTCGTGGGTAGAACATTGGAATCGGAAGCCAGAGACCCAGGTTCGATTCCCAGTGCGGACATGTACCTATGACTTTGTTTTCTAACTTATGTACATTTATGAAGTTATAGTAGCAATACCACTCGCTAACGGTGAAGGAAAACATCGTGAGGAAACCTGAGTGTTTGAGCTATTCACAAACCTCAGCGCTTGAAATTGCCAATCCGCGGTGGGCACGCGTCTCTCCGTCGAGAGAAGTTCTGTGCCTTACAGTGAGACGTTTATAGGCTGCTTATGTACCTATGTGATCGTTTATTTCAGACAAATTTGAATACCTTATACAAGGTCTACCAAAATCCCTACATAAAAAAAATGGAAGCTCCTAGTCGTCAATACACCGCTTCAACATCGATCACTCTATCTATTATGTTTCTTGAACCGTGTGGCATATTCAGAGCGAAGACGATGAAAATCCATAGCTGAGTCAGCTACATCGCCGGCTCTACGCTGGGCCCTAAGCGGCCTGAGATGAGATAACATCGCCGGCCACTTTCACTGATCTAATTAAACCACATGCAGTGTGGAATCGTGGATGGAGAGAGGGCTCTGCTAGGCCTGCAATGATTAGCTTATTAGCTTATAATAAAGTCTCAGTCTCGCTCGGGTCGTCTCCGGTAAATAAGCAATTTTTGTTCAGAGATTATTTTACCTTATTTCACCATCATCAGCCATTTGACGCCTACTGCAGGACATAGGCCTCCATCATGGTTTTTAACCATGAAGAGTTTTGCCATAATCGCCACGCTTGGCAGGCGGGTTGGACTCTCAGGAAAACGCTGCTGCCCGTCTCCTGGTTGATTTCCTTAGTCGCCTTCTACGACATCCACGGAAGGAAATCGAGTTACCTTATTACCTTGTTTATTTAACAAGAATTACGCCTCAGCGCTTGAAATTGCCAATCCGCGGTGGGGACGCGGGGCGATTAATAGCCCATACTCTCTCCCTGAGAGAAGGCCTGTGCCCTACAGTGGGACGTATATAGGCTGCTTATGTATGTATGTATGGTCCAATAACCCATGCCTAATTGAAGTGAGGTCTTGTAGGCAGAGAAACCTGCCTTTAGGTGGTCGTGTTAGATGCCAATGCAATGTTGACTGAGGATAGTCAAGAACACGAACGTGTGATGAAATTAGAAAGTACAGTTTGCTTGGCTATCAATTGCTCTTACACAGTAATCTTAGTTAATGTCTTAAAGTTAATTTTACGCATAATTTAAATAATTTAATTCTGTTCCAATCAACTGCCTAATTTTAAGCGGGCGCGCGCTTGGGGACACTGTGAAGAGGTTTCTGACGAATCTTGTCCACTGATTTTGCAGTAGCCACGAAGGCTAAGTTAATGTATTTCCCTAGGTTTACGTAAGTTTTTTGTATTTAATCTTCTTCTTGCACTACCCGTCGCCAGTCTCTTCAATACCAAAGGTTTTACACTTACAATGTAATTAGTGCAATAAAGATTTAAAATAAATAAAATGAGGCTTTTGGTACATCTGAGCCACAAACTTTTTATTATTTTGATAGAGTTCTTTCACCATTTGCATATTTTTCTAATTTTATTGCTGTAATTTAGTGAATTAGTTTGAGTTCTAGCTTTGTGATGCGTGTCTGATTTTTTTACTCGCTGAACAAGTTTAATTGCCAAAAGTAATAAACTCCTTTCGTAAATTATTGGAATTGGATTTTATAGCTTTACTAGCTGATTTGGCAAACTTTGTTTTGCCATATTAATTAGCCTACGACCTATTCTCAGACCTACAAATATCGTAAAAATCGGTGAAGCCTGTGATATGCTCACCACAAAACGACATCACAAACATGGAAAGACATCCAGACTATAGCCAATTCTTACAAATCAAAGTAGGTACTCCCCAGCGGGACTTAAACTTAGGACCTCTGAAATGTTACCACTTACGATATCTACCAAAATATGTGGTGATTTAATTGCTATCCCCATAATACTATTAATATTGTTATTATTATCTTAATATTGATATTGATAATATTAATATTGTTCCTATTAATAGGTAAAACCTCCTTTTCGGGAAGATTATGTTATTATTTTACATCAGATAATCACCAGACATAATGAAAATGGCTGGGAAAAATTTGATGAGACTAGCAAAGGACCGGATGGGTTGGCGTGACAGAGAAGAGGCCTATGCCCAATAGTGGGCTCTATTTATAGGCTCACTAGAATCGGACTAAAGATAATCGACTGTTTACCAAGCTCAAATCCGAGTACATATCTACCTACGAATCGCAGAAACCTGTACGCGATACTATAACGGTCTGGTCTTGACCTTCCGAACCGGTACTTGGCGAGTTATTCGAGTGCTAGGTTCGGTTTTGCTCGTGAAAAATACTTAAAAAAATCTATAACACGTTCTTTCGTTTTGATTTGAATGCACCTTTGGCACAAAACAAATCAGAAACACCGACCTAGATGATAAATAGACAACAAATTAAAGGATTGTGGTCAAGAACAACATCCTTCATCGTGGTGCACCATGGTCTCTACCTACCCCTTCTGAATGCAGCTGTCAGATTAAGAAAATCATTTGAATCCTACACCTAAAGAAGTTTTGAATTGAATTAAGTGGGTATTCCGGGCAATTGAAAGAAAGTCCAACTAACGTGGGATTCCATATTCCACTATATTTGATGAGTTTTTATTAACTATTGAGTCGCAAAAAAAGAATATCAAACATTCATTGCCAAAAGGGAACACCTGACACAGAAGACAATGATCAAAGAAGGGCCATTCTGTTGTATCATTCTCTGCCATTGGACACACCTTGTTTGGGAGTTCACAGGTGTTAACTGACCGCACCGTTACGCGGCTAATCGAATTGTTGAAAATACAACATCATCTCAGTTTGGAATGTGAACTATGGTTCACATGGCCAGTATTAATCTTGTTAGTTTGGTTCGTGGATCAGTTAGTGAATTGATTCACTGAATTGTCATCTCTTTAAATTTTCATGTAATTGTGTATAATAAGTACTTATGACATTTAAATATTTCGTTCTCATGTAAAAATTATGTATTGACAAAATTAATTTCGCTTCTAATAAAACTAAGACAATTTTAAGGCGCTCTCTCACAACGAAATTTGTACGTCTACAATGGCAAAGCATGCAGAACAAATATCCGACTGTATACCATCGTCTTGAAAACTCATGTTTAACAAATAAATATCTTTATCTTTATCTTTATCTACATTGTGAATGTTCTTCCAGCACATATTTGATTCTGGTGCGTATAGTTCGATATATTGTGACATTATGATATTGAAGAAAGGAAAAAACTAAATACGAAAAAAGCTAAACAAAACTCTAAAGGACACCTTAAATATTGCGAACTTACCAACTAAGTCTAACTTAAGTATGTAATAATAATGACATAATATTAAATAAAAAAAATAGGTTTTAATTTTTAATAGACCACGAACCTTAGCATTGTACTTTTTCATTGTAACTTTCATATTTTATGTCTCTTGTTTCTTGTGTTATAATTTTTATTCTTATCTTATCTTAGCCTGACCTACTTTGTTAATCTGTGAAATCCTATTATTGGCTTTTAAACATTGTTACTTAGGCCGACTCGCACCACTTCTTAAATGTCGCTTAAGTCGCCATTTAAATCGGCTTTATATGAAGAATTTTAGTTAAATGCTGTTTAAGCCACATTTAAGAAAGTGGTGCAAGTCGGCCTTAAGCTTCTATTGTTATTTAGCTGCTAATTTCCCTAATACAGTTAAAATAAAAAATCAATGAGTTAGTTTGGTGGTTGGTCGTTCTTTTTCCATGTTTCACCCGATGCCCTAGTATGTTTTTGTGCTCTCTCATACATAACTCCTCCACCAAGTTGGATTTTGACAAAGGAGGTTGCAATAGATTCTTCATAACTACGAGGATGACGTAATTATATGGCACGGAAAAACAATATGGCGGAATTAAAATGTCATCACGAACTGACGTTTGTGAACTAAACTTCGGTTGGGTATAAAATATACTCTTAACAAACTAATGTAAAAAATATTGAGTAAAAAGTTGTTACTAATGTGTTACCAACATATGAGGTTTTTGCGGAAGGGGTCCGAATACCTGTTTCTTTTCTGGGATGGGGTGTGATTCATATAAGCCTTAGTTTCTACCTCTTTGTCAATGATAAAAATAGTTATCAATTTTTTGGTTTATAACTTGATTGTCACGTGTTCTTTGCAAATAAACATATCTTTATCTCTAAAATAAAGGAACAGCCCCAAAGGTGAACATAACTATTAGGGTGTTTGTTAATTGTCAACGATCAAAGTAATGGTTGGTGTGGTATGATCACTCACCAAGTAGCACTCGATAGGCTTCTCCTTGGGTCTGTGGTAGGCCTTCTGTATCTCGGTCTGTTTGAGCGCATGAGCGATGTGCAGCGCGCTGACGTCATAGCGGCCATACTGGTACTCCGGCTGCGGCAGCTCGCGCGCCGGCGACGCGTGCGCACTGCCATTGGTGACGCGCGCCGGAGACACTGTGGGCGAAGGAGAGTTAATTAATTAATAAGAAGAAAAAAATACACTTATTTAGCTAACTCGTCGCTGAAGTCTGCAGCCCCCCGGACACGTCTTCCTGTCCTGCCTGTACAAGGAGATGATGCAGACTCATATCCATCTCATATCCTACGCCATGTCCAAGAACGGTGTAAGGTCTTGTTTCAGAAAGACTGTATTAGGGATTGGCCGCTTGGAGTCTAAACGATCTAAAGATCATTCAGACTGGTGCTAGTTTCAGAGGCGACAGTCTTTCTGACTCCAGACTTCTGGCCAGAGGGGATTGTGTTCCGTCGCTATAGGGAGGCGAGATAGTTAACGAAACTCCCAAACCGAACTAGTGCTTTGTATTTCATGTTGTGTTTATAATTAGGTTAAGGTATTGTAGGGGCTTAGTTGCCTGAAAAAAGTGGGTTATTATTATTATTTGACGACACAATACTCAAAAACATAAAATAACACAAAACATAAAAATACAACAGATAACATACAACATAATATTATCTAAAATGTGGGTATAGTATAGCAGTACAGTATGTGGGCAAAAGTTTATCACGAAAACGAACAAAAGCAAAAAAGTGTCGCAAATTGTAATTGTAGCCTAGTGTGTACAACATTGGACTCTGAAGTGAGAGACCCAGGTTAGATTCTCAGCCCTCCGGACCCACCATGCGGGCACGTACTATGACTTTGTTTTCTAAGTTATGTAGATACATTTGTGAAGTTATAGTACCACTCGCTAACGGTGAAGGAAAACATCGTGAGGAAACCTGAGTGTCTGAGCTATTCACATACCTCAGCGTTTAAAATCGCCAATCCGCGGTGGGCACCTGTGGTGATTAAGCCCATACTCTCCCCCTGAGAGTAGGCCTGTGCCCTAGTGGGACGTATATAGGCTGCTTATGTTGCAACCGAGTGATCAGCCCCCATCGGCTATTGGTTTCCTTGGTAGATATGACCAGCCATTCATACTTGAACTTGCCAATCACCTTATTTCTTAGTTACAAATTACCAATTTATATCGGGTGTAATCCCCATCGACACGCTAAGAAGAAGAATACCTATGTATTCGATTCTATGTACCTATATTAGCAACCAGCTGTCCCGGTGAGCGTCGCACCGCCCTTTAATTGTGCCAATCGTGGGACTAGCCCATATACCACCAGTTTCTCGTAGTTCTCATACACTAACACGCTGATAATCTACTGTTAACAGCTGTCAATTGACCAAAGTGCATACAAAAAAAACCGCTGACACACGGAATACGTTTGTACGATTCTTGCACAACGCCATCTATTTTTAAAACACAACGTTCGCTCGCACAACACCATCTATTTTAAACTTAAAAATAAATATTATCCCACAGGAACGCATTACCGGGATATCAAATATGCTATGTCTCAATTCAGGTCTTTGTCTATCTGTACTCCAAGTTTCATGTAAATCCGTCCAACCGCTGTTGCGTGATTGAGTAACAAACATCCAAAATCCAAACCTCCAAACATCAAACATCTTCACAAACTTTCACATTTTACCTGATACGATCTATGTCAAGAAATAAAAATCGGAGACTGGTCATGATAGGAACTTGCGTCAAACTAACCACAGATTAAAAATACAAAAAACTGACATTGAAGTGGCAGTGCTTTATACCATAGAAAAAAAGTCAGCAAAAATAAAAAATAAAATCATAAAAAGATTTTTTTCGGGTTTTTCGGGCTCTCAAAAAATGCGAAAAACCAAGTTACCCTAACAATAAAAAACATACCAAATTTAGTTTTTTCATTGAAGTCTAAACTTTTTCTAAACAATATTCATACACGCTTCATACATTATAAGGTGTTACGTGCAATCTGTGACGTCATAGCTTGAGTCCAATTTGTATGGCGCATTTATATCCCAAATGACTAGAATGACTTTTCGACAGGTCATATTATGAAAAATAATAGCGGTTAAAGTATGAAATTGCCGTTTTATTGCAATAGGTTCTTTGAATTGACATAGAATCTTCATGGTTTGAGGTTTTCGAATGAAACTTTTTTCAAATGGTTTCTATGATGTTCTTTTTTTAAAAAATGTGAAACATTTGAATATCGACTTTCAATTGTTTTTGTTATTCAATTTAGACAAGAAAGATGGATACTGCGAAAATTCGAGTGATTTTTGAATACGAGTTCCGACGCGGAACTAACGCGGCAGAAACAGCCCGCAATATCAATGCTGCATTTGGAGAGGGGTCTACTAATGAACGCACTGTGCGATTTTGGTTTAAACGCTTTCGTGATGGAAATTTCGACTTAAAGAACGAGCCACGAGGAAGACCGCCCACACAGGTGAATAACGATGAATTAAGAGATATAGTGGAAGCCGACCCTAGTCAAACTACCCAGGAATTAGCGGCATGGTTTAACGTTACCTTACCCACAATATTGACTCACTTGCGTCAAATCAATAAAATAAAATAATACGAAAAATGGGTGCCTCATAATCACTCGAATTTTCGCAGTATCCATCTTTCTTGTCTAAATTGAATAACAAAAACAATTGAAAGTCGATATTCAAATGTTTCACATTTTTTAAAAAAAGAACATCATAGAAACCATTTGAAAAAAAGTTTCATTCGAAAACCTCAAACCATGAATATTCTATGTCAATTCAAAGAACCTATTGCAATAAAACGGCAATTTCATACTTTAACCCCTATTATTAGTTGTAGAGAAAAAAAACTACCACATTTATTTATCTTTCAACATGTCCTCCCCGATTATATCAAAACTTTTTTTTGCCACTTTTCCATAATTGAATCAATAAGACGAATGAAGGACCTAAACGGAGCAAATACTGCATACACATAAAATTTTCCCGTATTTTAATGATTGTCATTATTAAGATTTAAAAGTTACTTGCAGCATTAAAATGTAGCAATAAACACACAACACTTTTTGCGATATCAAAGTTTTTCTCGTAAAAGTAGTTTATGTCGACGGGTAGCCCCCATTTACAGATATAAATTAAGACTTGTTACACGCTGTATATAAACTGTCTGTGTTGTTTGAGACTAGCCAGTCTTATTTAAAAAAATGTCTATTCCACTAAAACACTCTAAAGCCGGTTTATGGCAGGATTTCCTCTTATAACTAGTTTTAACTCTGTCTTAAGCGTGTTTTAGTGAAATCTATTTTGAATTTATGTAAGTAACACTGTAGATCTTTATTATGGTCTAATGTTACTTTGAATTCCATATTAAAATCCTGTTCATCGCAGACATATTTTTTGAAGCTGTTATATAATAGTTGCCTTAAAATTTGCATTTCAATTAACACATTTTAAAACCGCCATATTGCATAACTTCCTGGATCGAACGAGTCGCATTATTGATAGCAGAGACACACAACCAACTCGTGGGGACCATTACTAGCTCCCGGCTCCGTGCCTACAGCGAAAACGTGCCGATTCCGTATTTAATGTGCCTTAAACGCCTTCGCTAGTGGGTTCACCACGCAGGCAGAAAAGTCCACCATTTTCTTTTTGCGAAATTGTTGGCACCGAAAGGCGATAAAATTTTGATCTATCTATCAGCGAACCGAGCCCTCCCAACACAGGGTACCTAGTGTGAGGGGCCGCGGCACAACCTTCCTGTCCGTCGTTGTTTTTTTTTTACTATTGATTTATAGTTTGTTACCATTAAATTTCATCTTTTGTTGAATAAAACTGTAAGTACCTACTGCAAGCATAAACACTCAAAACGAATTTAAGGTTTTAGCTGTAAGAAGCATCCAATGAAATCAAGATTTTTATTCCTACATTTTTTGTTTTTATTTTTTTTATTTTATTACTATCGTCTCCTACATAATCATTCTATAAACAGACACCACTATTGGGCATAAGACTCATCTCTTTTACGCAAACTCATCCGGTTCCTTGCTAGTCTCTCTCATACAGTGTCATTTAGTAGTCTCGTCTCGGCCAGATGGGCCGACGCCATTGTGAAGGCGATTGGGAAGCATTGCCAACACTGCTACTTCTGTACTCCGGCCAGCTTATTTCTTTGGTGAATTGTCACCTGGAACTCGCTTTGGGCATGCGTGATATTATAATATCTCGAATTCCCCAATCATGTGGACTTGATCGTCACACTACACCCGCATCGATACACGCGAGTGAACCGCCAACGATCCGAAGATTTATTCGATCGCACCGTTATTGTGGTGGATTATGCGCGCCTCATAACACGCTCATTAGCATTTGTTGATATTCAACAGCGCCAAACAATGAATACATTGACCTAGAAGGCCTCCTATTCAGTGCACTTTTACTGCCAGCTAACCTGCCAGGATCCGCATTCCACGTCGTTGTTTTAATTTTGTCAAAGCAACCTCACCTTTTACACGGCTCCCACCTAGACAAAAAGGCGCAATCTTTTTAGACTTACGGCCTTTTTTTATAAAAGCACGATTACTCTAAAGCACTCCTAAGGGTCAGTTTATTTAATCTGTGGTTACGACTTTTCCTTGTAAAATCTCCACCACAGACTATTTTAATCGGCGTTTTAAGGAATCGTATTTTTTTATAAATAAGACCGTTTATGTTTATGTATATATGTAAGCATCCTATTCAGTTCTTCTAGTTGCAGGCGTACATACGATGCCTACACTTGCACTGCTACCAAATAAGGGAATACCCCTTGTATTTAGCGAAGGGCAAAACAAAAAGTTCCCGAAACCGGCTTGAGTGCCTAATGTTGATGAAGCGAAAGGGGATTGTCAGCATCGTAGCAACACTGGCAAGTGGCAAACCCCCTAAAGACCAGTCTTTGGCTACCTCTCTGGGATGCATGCGTGAGTTTATGTATATAAACTATAATTACACGCTTTTATGTTATTATGCACTGAGCAGAACTAAGGTCATATACCAAATCCTCGCAAGCACAAACACTACAATAACACAGTTACGAAGATGTCATATAAGTCAAGGTAGGTGGCGCACACGAAGGAATACCAGGCTCTTTACTGACAATCAAAATTCAACTATATTTCTTTATAATAAGAACGGACTCAAAACATTAAAACGTGATATGCTGTTGTGTGCACCGCAAAATATAACTAGCGATTGTTAGTGAAGTCATTAAGTTATAAATACAGCTAGTTGTTAACCAGATACTGTAGTTAATAGAGGGTTTCAGGTTGCTGGGTATTCATTGCATAAATACATTAAACATGAACCTATGTCATTCAGTAATTGAATGTACCTATCCGTTTGTTATTGTATGTAGTTAACTAAATTTTAATGTTTGCAAAAATACAGGGTGGAAATTCAAATGCATTAAGGGGGCTAATGTAGTTTCTGTAAAACGTTGTATACGAGTATTACTTACATTTAGAGCAATTGCCGTTTGTATTGACAGATTTTGTAAAAAAACAGATTTTGTAAGAAAAAACCAGAAGAAAAAAGCCTAAATCTCCTTGTTTTATTCACCCTATACAAGGCTACATAGTGTCTCGGCAAATCTTCTAGCGGCCTTCTTGAAATAAATATAAGGATTGCTTCAATATTGTAAAGTGGTTATTTAATATCGAAGTCAAGCAGAAAATTAACTGCAAGATGAGCGTTGATGTCTTTAGCAGGTGCTTTATTTGAGCATACATAAGCAGCCTATATACGTCCCACTGTAGGGCACAGGCCCATACCTATTCACATACCTCAGGGCTTGAAATCGCCAATCCGCGGTGGGCACGCGTGGCGATTAAGCCCATACTCTCTCCCTGAGAGAAGGCCTGTGCCCTACAGTGGGACGTATATAGGCTGCTTATGTATGTATCTGTATGTGTATTGTGTATGTATCTAGCCTATATACCTAGGTCCCACTGCAGGGCATAGGCCTTCTCTCAGAGATAGAGTATGGGCTTAATTACCACCCGTCCCCACCGCGGATTGGCAAGAGGTATGTGAACACCTCAAACACTCAGGTTTCCTCAAGATGTTTTCCTTTAGAGTTAGCGAGTTGTATTCCTATTACAACTTCACAAATGCACGAAGACAAAATTTGAATGTATGTTTTATCACCCAAATAAGATTAATGAATAACTTAGGCTAAGCAAATAGTAGGTACTTATGTAAACAAATATTTTGTCGATATATCAACGGTTTTCTTAAATCTACAGTATTTTTTCTAGCGCAGAGTTTGCTGTGCTGGCCCAATGGGTTCACCATCCAACTGTTCACAAAACGAGGCTTTACTCACAAACGGTACCTTTTCAACCGGTCCTACTTTGTTTACAGTACCTTCCACTAGTCGGCATACCCTGCTTACAACTACGTAAGATCCAATATCACACGTCTACTCAAGATAAATCGACAATGATTTATTTATTTTATTTATTTACATTCTTGTTGCAAACATGTTGATTTTTTTAGGGTTCCGTACCCGAAGGGTAAGAGACCCTATTACTAAGACTCCGTCCGTCCCTCCGTCCGTTCGTCCATCTGTCACAGGCGGTATCTCGTGAAGCGTGATAGTTAGTCAGTTTCACTGATGATATATTTCTGCTGCCGCTATAACAGCAAATACTAAACACAGAATAAAATAAATATTTAAGGGGAGCTCCCATACAACAATCGTGATTTTTTTGCCGTTTTTTGCTCGATATTAATAACGGCAATGGTACGGAACCCTTAGAGCGCGAGCCCGACATGCACTTGGCGTGGTTTTTTTCGAGACCAAAGCTGAATAAAATGAAACATTCTTGTTGTACTTCTCGGTTGCCGCAGCACAGTGTATCCTAGTTTGGAATCCGGGCAAGTAATTTTATTGTATACCTTGTTATGAATGTGAATGGGTACACACATAACTTTCCTCTTCCATGAGTAATAACTGCCTCAGAAGTACATATAATATAACTTTACGCTCGTAACTTTGTGTGGAATGTTTATAACCACGGGGTCAACGACACCATTTTAACACATGTGTGTAAGTACCTTTTTATGGAAATAGCCTTTTTGGTGTTATTTATCATTTATGAATTTCATCATGCCCAGTGATTTTTTTTTGTCAATTAACTGCCAAAGAGTTGTGAATGCATCCCGCGGCATCTGTTAGTAATTTTTAAGTAATATATAAGTCATGTCATTTCATGGTCTGTAAGTCATTTTGCAAAGTAACTTAACACTACAACGTAACATTTTACTTTTCGTATTTAAACATAATAAATAAGACGTTCGTATAAAGTAATATACGAGTATCTTAATTATTATGGTTAACTATGAAAAGAAATGGAGAACTTGAATAAAAAATGTTTTAATCCTTCGATACTTTTCATAATGTAACCTATCGAAATGTAATTCTAGTCTAAATACAAAAACGTGCCATACAAATCGGGCTCAAAGTATGACGTCACATGGTGCTCGTTATGCCTTTTAATGTACGAAACATTTATTAATATTTGAGTTACCTCGTATAAAATAATGTTTTTAAGATTCTATACCCTCATTTAAATAGAAGAAAGAATTCAATGAAACATCTTAAACCTGTATGTTTTGTTTTTTTTTTGTTTTTCGAGTAACTGGTTTTTTCGCATTTATTATGTTAATTTTTTTTAAAGACTTCTGTGACATAACAACGTCACTCCAATCTTAGTTTCAGGCAAGTTCTTTGTCTCGCCGCCTGTTTTTGAACAAAAACATGAAAAACAAAAACAAGATTTCTCGAAAAACAACGATACCTACAGAACGGGAATACCTAGTGTGATGTGCAATAAAGCAACGTGTTATCTCTTTTCGAACTAAAACTTTCGTTTAAGCACTACACATTTTTAACTTAATTTTGGATTCATGGTCGGACTCTTCCGGCAAAAAAACTGTAAGTGAATCCGAAATTAAGTTAGTTAAGAGTTATCTATCTATCTGTACATTGCACTATATTTCTTTACAATGTAACATTCCGTGCTAATAATTTGAAAAGTATTACAAGAAAAAATACTTAGTATGAGGCCAAAAATTTGAATAGTGTTTCTGATTACCTCTCGCTGTATGTGTGTTTTCAAGAAAAATAACAATTAAGTAGCAATAAAAACCCCGTGAGGACACCTGAGTGTCTGAGCTATTTACATACCTACCTACCTCAGCGCTCGAAATCGCCAATCCGCGGTGGGCACGCGTGGTGATTAAGCCCATACTCTCTCCCTGAGAGAAGGACTGTGCCCTACAGTGGGATGTAAATAGGCTGCTTATAGAAAAAAAAATTAAACAATGTTATTTATATGCAGAGACAAGACGTCCTTCCCAAATTGAGAAACACTAATGTTATTAATATGTATTGTCATATTTAAACTCACAGGGTGTTACAAAATTGTCATGCCACATAAGTCTTAACTTCACCAATGTCACAGTTGATAAAACAGGTACAACGTCAGCACAAATACATTTTATTGAGGATCCAACCAAGCATAACTGATAAAATGTGGATATGTTTAAATAAATCGGTCATCCATGAACGTTTATCTTATTTTAGCGTTTTCCTGTAGCACCCTGTATATCTCAGACTGACTGGATCTCCTAGGAATGCGAGTTTGTTGCCTGCCTTGAGCGTATGGTAATAAATTCTTCTAAGCACCAATGCCTCCGTATGTGTGTTTGTTTCAAATCAGAGTGCAAAAGTAGATGAACTGTAGGCAAATTCGACAAGATGCAGACTGATTTATCTTAAGTTAATGTGTACCAAATCGATGTAGAACCACTAACTTCCGTATCGCAATGACGCATATACCTGGCTTGGTGATCGTTTCAATTATAGGTACCCTTTGATAACTTCGTGGCACGTGGCAGACCCTGACCTCTGCCTACCCCTCCGGATACATTGTGAGTTTATGTTATGTTATGAAAACTTTACCTGGGCCGCATTTCGTAAAACTACAATTCATAGTTTGTTGTGACATGTCAATGTACATTACGTCTTACTCGTGAATTTGTGGGTTAATCGACTTTGCAATGTACATTCAATTGTCATAGTAAACCATGAATTGTAGTTCTATAAAATAGCGCCCAGAGCGAACAAAGTTGCAGACAAAGGTAAGCAGTAGTAAATATAAAATGAGCCAAATGACTAGTCACGCATAGCGCTGCATTGAAGCGTAGAGTTCTTTCTGTTAATTGAATTGTTTCCAGATGACAAATACCTGTTACCTGAGTTACGTTAAAATTGGTATTTTTTTTGTATTTATTCTCGGAGTACCTTCTCCCTGTTCCATATTTAATCGCCCGTAACGCGCACGAGTTTCACAAGTAGCGACCTTCCATTAATCAGCCATCAATAACCATAAACATAAATCAGTAAAATTTATAATAAATTTTCATCTAATCTTATCTTTTATGAATTGTCAAATTCTAACCTTTTATGGCCGCGGTCCATCTCTATGCACGACTCGTGCTAGCGTATGTTCATCATCATCATCGTCCACTATTTGACGCCCACTGCAGGACATAGGCCTCTCTTATGGTTTTCCTAACCATGAGGGGTTTTGCCATAATCGCCACGCTTGGCAGGTTGGCGATCGCAGTTGTAGTTGGAGTCTCAGGAAAACGCTGCTGCCCGTCTCCTGGTAATGTATTTCCTTAGTCGCCTTCTACGAAATCCCGAACGATTCCAAACGGCTAATTGTCGACTAATTGCTATCGCAAACGTCAGGATTCGGTGCGCATAATTAAGCCTCTGTGCAATTCATAGGTTGGAGAGATAGATAAAGAGATATAGGTCAAGAGACACTGTTGGCTAACTCGCACCATTCGTTACGAATATGTCACAATCTTGTGGAATTTGTCCGCTCAATATGGTGGCGTTGGTGGCGTTGGGACAGTCGAGAGAGACCAAGGGAATGTCTTTAGTACAGCAGTGTTTGAGATACCTTAATCATTAACCTTGGCTCCCGCTTTTATTTATTGTATCGACCTTAACAATAGGTGTCGAATACGCTAGGGTTTTTTTTTGTTTAATAAAAGGCATTCCAGAAATATCTCGACACAAACTAGAATATACTCGTATGAGAACCATTAGTAGCCAGCCATAGCGGTGCGTGCGTCTCACAAGTCCGCGGGTCATTGTTCTGACAGACGGAGAGGCTGTAATAATTGTTCGCGAATTTTTTTTAACAAGATTTCTTTTTTTTTATTACGTCATCATCATCAGCCATTTGACGCCCACTGCAGGACATAGGCCTCCCTCATGGTTTTCTAACCATGAAGGGGTTTGCCATAAGCGCCACGCTCTTGGCAGGCGGGTTGGCGATCGCAGAATGCGTTTCGAATCTCGGGAAGACGCTGCTGCCCGTCGCCTGGTAATTTATTTCCTTAGTCGCCTCCTACGACATCCACGGAAGGACATGGAGTGACGCTATTCTTAATTCGGCGCCACACGGAATTTTATTACATACTTAAAAGTACTAGTCTAAGGCAGACTTGCACCACTTTCTTAAATGCTGCTTAAACAGCATTTAACTAAAATTATTCATACAAAAGTCGATTTAAATAGCGACGTAAGTGACATTTAAAAAGTGCTGCATGTCGGCCTTAACCCTTTCAGGCCGGGAAAAAAAAATTTAAAAAATCCCTCCCCCTCCCCCCCTGAGAAAACCCCATGTCACGATAGTGCGATATCGGCTTGAGCGCGCGAAAATATTTTTTTAAAGTTTAACGCACGATCGTATAAGAGCGTCGTGAAAGGGTTAATAGATGGCATTTTGAATTTCTAATTACATAACCGCGGTTTTCAAACAACCCAGATTTCAGCGTGTATTTACATAGACTGCTAGAATCATAAGTATCATAACCGTTCTTCTTGCCTCTGCCATTATCGGCTAAAAAAGGTTATATTCTTTTTTTTATGTCGCCCCCGCTTCTGCCGTCTCTCAGGCCACACCGCAGCCGCAGTAGGTGCTCGGTGCGAGCCGGTATCTGTGCCACGTCGAGTTACGCAAAACACGCGAATGTAACAATTTCAAACACTCCAAACCCTTCTTTGAAATGCCTCCAGATTGCCAGTTTATCACATGAGCGTTGCCTAAGAAACTTGCTAAGTCAGGATGTAGTTATTTCGCGATTGCGAAAGTTGTCACGCTAAATATAGCACTTTTCCTAGACGTATATTTAAGGGATAGATTTTTTTTATCTAAAGTCGTTACTAATCATTAACTTCCAGAAAGGCTGTATACTCCATTCCACGAAACGAGCTCCCGAAGAAAATCGTCCATGTGTGCCCATTGGTTAATGCGCGTGACCTTCAATAGCCACTGCATTAAGTAAACCTATCCTATGAAGCGGACCGTCTTCGCTTATCTCTAGCCGCGCGCATTGGCAAATGAGATGCAAGCATTTTGTTCCCTAGGAGTTCGACTCGTGGAACGGAGTATACTTCGTAAGAGCTTGACTGTTGAGACGCGGCAAGCATACTACAATCTACTCTTGTAGATTGTTAGCGTACAAGATATGAAAACACCTGTTGAGAGGTGTTAACAGATTGTTAGTGATAAATTCCACACAACACAATCACTGGTCCCAAACTAGGATACCCTGTGCTATGGTAACTAGGCAAGGACATCACAAATATGGTAATAAACCCAGACCCCCAGTGGGAATCGAACCACGACCTTCGGCTTGGTAATCAGACGTGATACCGCTAGACCAACCAGGCAGTCAACTCAGTATGGGCCTAGAAGTAAATGCTTTATTATAATCATTATTATTGGTACTTTCAGGCATTTGGTTCTGGCACAACCGCCCATACTGTAGGTCACTGGGCTTCGCGGCGGAAGAATGCGGTCGCTAGTTTTGCAACAAGTTCGCCTCTCCCTTTCACTCTCAAGGCTCGACCGCCACCCGTCTCGTTCTCGATGGCCGAGAGGGGAGCTTTCGACTGATACCTTCTTCGGAAGTCCGACTGGATTCCGGACAGATTAAGGTAGGCATGATCAAAACACAGCGGCCAGTGGGTTTTGAAAGAGAGCGAGAATTTCGGTGAGTCGTTTGTAAAAAAAGTTTATAGACGTGATGTTAGTGTTTCTACTCAATTGAGCCTACAGCAGATTTTTTATGTGGCAAATGGAGTGTCATGCTATAAGCCGTCTACAATATGCGGCCCTTTGTAGGGGTCCGGGCTTCTCTGAAAGAGAGACTATGGGCGTAATCACCACGCATGCCCACCGAGGATTGGCGATTTCGAACACTGAGGAACATGTGAACACAGACACAGGTTTCCTCACTAAGTTTTCCCATAGGGCTACGGTATCCTCCTTAGGCCTGACCTTGAAAATAACAATCGAAAACCGTTGTTATTTTCAAGGCCAGGACTTAGGAGGGTACAGTATCGCTATAAAAAATCACAAATGTACATAACTAAGTAATTGGTGCGTGCCGGTGTCGAAGCCAGAACCTCTCGATTGTAAGGCCAGCGTTTCGAAACAAAGTCGAAAGCACCTTTACATTTTTGTATTGATGATTTTGTATTTGGTTTGATTTAAGATTTTCAAGCAAACAGTTTCTATTAGGTTCGTCAAACGTTTGTCTGTTGTCCCATATGCGTAAATACGCGTAAACAAGTGAAAGAACGATAGTTTGGTCCATGCCGGCTCCATACGAGGCACTGGAATCGGAGTTTACTTTTGAATGTCATTCTTGTCATTACTTTTGTGCTGATATTATTTGTGTACCCCCAGTTTCTCGTACAGTAACACGCTGTTGATCTACTGTTAACAGCTGTCAATTGACCAAAGTGCATACAAAAAAAAAAACCACTGGCAGCTGTTAACAGTAGATTAACAGCTTGTTAGTGTACGAGAAACCGGGGGGTGAATGTACTTCCTTCACTTTACAGGCACTTGAAAAAAAATGGTTTCTACACATTATTATTTTTAAATGTTGTCTCATTCCTCTACGGCATGTTCTAACCATGATTCCTAACTCATTACAATTTAAAAGTGCAAAAAACCCTTTCCATGTCGTGCATGTTCGTCGGGCGCACGTGGCAGGGCTGTTTTTGCGCTGGTATTGTAGCCTCTAACCTTAAAAGTATTCAAGGTTTATTTTACTATGTAACGTTATGATCGCTAGTCGCCGGCCCGTAGTTATGTGGATAGTCGTCTAGTACGGAGGAATAAATAGACTCACATTCGCTATCATGGCTGTTTCTGGAGTGGAACCCTCGGATCTGCTCGTTGACGTAGTTGTTGCTCTTGGGCACATTCAGGGCACTGCGGATGCCCACCGACGAGTTGTCAAGGTGCCCAGGCCCTATCTTGGGTACGTGGCTCGAGCAGTACACCTCCTTGTCTTCGGTCCAGTGCTGGTTGTTGTAGTACGTCTGTGGGGGAAAGAAGAAACTTTTTAGGTTTTATATTGTTTACGCTTACGTTTATTTTTACAGATTAAAAATTAAAACCGTTACCATTGGACATTGTAAAGTGGACTTATGTGCAAGAAACGTGTTAATAATAATTTTTTTACCATTTTTTATGCAGTCATAACATGGGTTTCCCACAGCGGGGCAAATACCTTCCCCCTTTTAGACCAAGATTTTATTTGCCACCTCTGACCTAATTAGAACACCACTAACTTACCACCAACGATTTTTTAGGGTTCCGTACACAATGGGTAAAAACGGGACCCTATTACTAAGACTTCGCTGTCTGTCTGTCCGTCCGTCCGTCTGTCTGTCGCCAGGCTGTAACTCAAGAACCGTGATACCTAGAGAGTTGAAATTTTCACAGATTACGTATTTCTGTTGCCGCTACAACAACAAATACTAAAAACTAAATAAAATAATTATTTAAGGGGCCCCCTTACAACAAACGTGATTTTTTTGATGTTTTTTTATCTTTGTGTCTAATGTTGTATAGATAATGGTACGGAACCCTTCGTGCGCGAGTCCGACTCGCACTTGGCCGGTTTTTGTAAGTTTCCTTTCATGTCCCTTTATATGACGAAGCTTTTTGTGAATGTCTTGTGAATGATTTTGTGTTGCCGTTTTCGTTGTTCTTAATTTCTTTTTAATGGAACATATAAAACATACAGAATGCTTTAATTAATTTTTGAATAAAACTTTTTCTATTCTATTCTAGTTCCTTAAAATACACGTCGACGGTAAAAAACAAGTCAAAACATAAACTTTGCGTTACATAAAAATTTGTCGACATCTCGGGCAATAAAAAAGTAACCGAAATTTTCACTTTAATTTGGAAAAAAATCAATTAAACTTACGAAATACGTAAGGCCATTGCCTGTTTTTCTTCTTTTCCACTGTAAAATTTGTTTTTATAACTTAAACATAAATTATTTAACTTTACTTCCTGTCCAATACTGTGTTCCTGTCTACTAGTTAAGTCAACATAATGTAAGCCCTTAATTGGCCTATGGTTGGATATATTTAACATAACTATACTCTAGAAGTTAACTTGTGCTGTGGGTTTTGTATTAAAATAAAATTAAAAAAAAATAAAAAAAATCAAGGACTAAATTACCTAGCTTGCTTATACTTGCGGTACTGCTATGCTATCACAGGCCGGTACTTCCTGTTACATTATCTCAGTAATTGGACTAGACGTACAGCGTGTTATTAAAATACCGATGAACCTGGAAATAGGTTCGTCAGCATCAATCAATAAAACCACTTCCAATGATCGAAAGTTTAAAGTTCTCAATTTTATATTTCAAAATTGTTATATACTAGATTGTTTCATTTATGGACACTGAAAAAACGGTGTTCAGGCGCTGCGTTGTATCGATAACACGTCCTATACCAACAACAACAACTTTCGCATTTGCATGTAGAAACGTAATGAGGCCTTCATTCACACTAAATGGGTGAAGGGACTATTCAAATGCCGCAGTGCCTGGGATTGTTCTTAGATGGAGTAGGCTTGCTCAGCATACCATCCTGACAGCTTAGTTAGCCTAGCCTACATGAAAGACAAGTCAACGCCGCACGTCCTTACCACTGCTACGATAAAGTTCACTTTACCTTCAAAAGACGAAAGTATGTTACAGTAAAGAAGTCCAGCCTCACCTTCAGAGTCAACTTGGTCCCGCAGACTGCGCACTTGAAGCAGCCGCTGTGAAAGAACGTGAAGTCCTTCAGGGGACCAACTCGGTCCACCTGATACACGATCTCGTTGCACCGGAAGCAAGTGCTCTCGTAGAAATTCGGCCGGTACATTGTGACGTCACTTCATACTTTACACTAACATCACTACACTCGAACACTGAAGTTTTGCAACGACTTCGCAATGTTATTCACCGTTTTCGCTGACTAGATTTTCAACGCTGCAATTTACACGTTAAATTATTTACTTTTCTCGGTATGGGGGTGTTGAATGTTGAACAAGAATCGCGCTGTGTGGTTTTGAGTGGTTCGTTTTTTGTTAGCCGAACGAGTGGTGTAAATGAGTCACGCGATTTTAGCATTATTGATCGGTCTGGCTGGACCCAGGACGCCGGTCGTACCGTCAAAAGTACATCAACCTTTACCTACATACGCGCAGTCTACTACGCTAATATAAGGGCGACTTTGCAACAAAAATTTAAAGGTTGACCTGATGTCGACACTGTACCTGATATTAGGGGTGTTCTACAGTGATGTAAAGGTCTATTCAAGTTAGAGCTGACCGGTGATGTGCGGGGCCAGCGATACAAACTAACAGTCTTATTTACAAAAAGTCGATTCCACTAAAACACTTTTAAGACGGAGATAAAGCGAGTTTATAAGACGAGGTCCTGCCATAAACCGGCTTTTACTCCGTATCAAGAGTGTTTCAGTGGAATCGACTTTATTTTATAAATGAAAGGGCACCAGTCTTATTTGTAAAAAACGCGTTCCCTTAAAAACTCATCTGATGCAGTATAAATAGTCTGTGGTAAATATGTATTTAAACTGCCTCTGAGCAGTTAGAAGAATAGTGTGTTTTACAAAAAAAGATTGTAAATCCTTAAAAAGTTATCAAGTTAGAGACTGTTAAAGTGCAAAAAACCCGTCTCCGTGACGTTGGCGTATCGTTGCGCCCGTAAGTCGCCGGCCCGTTGTAATAATAGCCGGATTCTCCAAGCGCACGGATTTGTATGGGACTTATTGCGTTGCGCGAGCGAATATTTGTGGAAAAAGAAGGCATTATGAAATAACAAAAATACAAATCCTATTAACAGAGTTTTAATGATCGACGTCACTAACACAGTCAGTGGTGGTCATTTTGGTATATTTTTTATTATCCAAAACTCATCATCATCATCATCAGCCTATGCTTGTCCACTGCTGGACATAGGCCTCTCCTATAGCACGCCACTGAGCACGGTCCTTGGCTACTCTCATCCAGCTCTTGCCAGCCGCCCTGCAGCTGGGTCCAAAACTTAGTACAGCTCAAATAGAACCATATCTAGTGATAATCACGACAGCCCCAGATAGAACATTGAAAAGCAATATATATTTTTTTGAGATATTAAATACTACTCGTAACTATTAGATACTATAACCACAGACTATAACGTATGATAAAACACCTGATATATGGGTAATGTTGGAGAACCCAGCCTTAGACCACTCGTGTTGGAGACTAGCGTGAGTCGTGACAGTGATATTTTGTTAGTTTACAGTTACTGTAATATATTTTTTTATATGTAGCCCGTATGCGTCTCACTCAGGGGACAGGCCTTCTCTCAGGAGAGAGTATGAGCTTATTCACCACGCGTGCCCACTGAGCAGCGCTGAGGTATGTGAACACCTCATACACTCTGACTGAGGTTGTGTTGGAGAGATACTTTCGCGACAGAGTACATTTTGGTAGTTTACTTTACACCTTTAAATTGTTTCGTGATTTTCCGTAAGCCGCCTACCAAATAGTCTGAAATTTGACACATGAGATGACAGCCGAAGGATACAAATAATTCCATGCTCCTGTTATCGAGGTTATCTGCTATCGATGAAGTTTACATTTTTACTCACATTACACACATAAGTATATATTTCCCTTAAGAAACAATCTAATTGGGGAAGTTTACATTTCGTGCAACTTTGCCGATTTGAAATTGCAATTAAAATGCAAAATTCATTCCATCAATTCTTGTCTTTTGAGACCGGTTGGCTTTTGAGACGAGTTTTGGAGACCGCAATATTTTCAATCTCATTATAACTAAAGAGTATTTGTAATATAATATGTATACTAAAGATAATAGTTATATTCTTTTTGTTGCACTAACCCGTGCTGCGGACAATTTTAAAGACCTATTTAGAGGTTATTATTTGGCACGGTTAGCCAGAGGTCGCGAGTTCCAGGTGGAACTTTTAGCCTCTAAAAAGGTTTTTTTTAAGATAATAGTGGAACGTATATAATATGGATTCCTTTCTATGGCACCCCAGTACAAAACAGAAGTTTTATTTTTTAGGGTTCGGTACCCGAAGGGTGCCAAACGGGACAAATCTGTCTGTCTGTCTGTCCATCTGTCTGTCTGCCTATCTGTCTGTCACCAGGCTGTATCTCATGAACCATGATGGCTAGGCAGTTGAGATTTTCACAAATAATGTATTTATTTTGCCGCTATAACAACAAAGACAGATTAAAATAAATATTTAAGGAGGGCTCCCATACAAAAAACGTATTTTTTTTGCCGGTTTTTGATATTAATAACGGCAACAGTATTATGATGATGATGTCTAAAAAGTTTTTTTTTTCCAAAAAGTATCATTCATATTTTGTGCTTGTAATGCAAATCTGCGTCTAAACCTGTGTTAAAAATGTCCTTTACTGTGTTTATTCTTGGGACAGCCGAGGTATTCTAGGTATATTGAACATAATATGGTCGTAACGATTTCTTGTGATTTGTTTTAGATTATAACACATAACGATATCATTATGTTAATATTTCCACCTTGAACATTACAATGCGCTCATTATTACACCTCGCATGATCTCGTATAAGTACACGCGAAATGCCGGGTTTATATTACTTTTCTTACACGAGGATTGGCCAGAGACTGTGTGAACACGTCGCATCTGACTTTAGCTGCAAATTCAAAGTAATCTACTCTTCTACTCTCGACTTCAATAGTATTGTGCTGAAATTCGGTGCGTTTATTTTTTTAATAAGTCTGGTGTAAGTATAACGACTACTTGATCTAACCATTTCACGCTTCGATCGTTCAAATTATACTACAATACTCAGTGGGAATCGCTCGTAGCCCCGGCTGCCTGAGTGATCTTAAACGATCACGAAGGTTAAGCAACACAGGGCGCGTTCAGTGCATGGATGGGTCGCCGTCTATGCCTAACGCTAGTGGCATTTTTCCGAGCGGTTCCGTGCTTCGCAAGGCACGTTAAGCTGTTGGTGCCGGCTGCCGTCGATAGATGGCAGTCGTTAAGCCAAGTCAGAGGCCTTAGGGCGGCTTGAAAACTTCTGACAGTAGACGAGCCACTAGTCTACAAGCCTCCACCAATCCGGACTTGGCCCCCGTGGTGGAGTATGGCCTATACCTTCCTCAGGGAAGAGACCCGTGCCCCTCGGTGGGGACATAATGGGTTGATGATGATTGATTGACTCAGTGGGTTTCTGAACGAGGTCCAGTCACAATATATCGATATATTTGTTGACACTATAAACTGTATTTTTGCGGCGGGAGAAATACGAAGTTATACATTTAAGGGGTCTAATTGCAATAATTTATTAGGTATACTTAATGATATTAACTCCCGTCTACGTATGCGCATCACAAGTCGTTAAAATAGTATTGAAAAATAAGATTCCTGTAATCTATTAATATAGTACGATTACAACTCTACTTCTTACTTATTTCCTAGTTCTTGGGTAGGAATTGCTACATAAAAATTACAGTAAGTACTTCTTCGGCTACGCAAAAAATACGGTTTTAAATTTCCGCAAATCCCACGAGGCATGATAATATGCTTGATGCATATGCGTGAAGCATAATAATATTCGGGACATTTTAGCTTTTTGGACACTTTTCTCAGGGTTAGATTATTCCCACCATGCAACTGGAACCTGTTGGCTGCTGCACGGACATGGTGAGTGACTGGATGTAAACGGAGCACAAGATTTAGAAAGCCTATCTAATGCATTTAGTGCGTGATTGTCCATTGCTTTGTGCTCGCCAGTGGTGCACATATTGGATAAATTGGCTTTCATAACTGTAATGAATCATCTCATCTGAGCAACGATATAACAAAGCAAACCTCATTGTAACTACAGATGGCCCAAAGCGTCTGAAATTCAGTGAATCCGCGACTTCGTTCATGTAGGCTTTTAATGAGATTTTTTTTTATGGAAATGTTTTGAATATGTATATGGTCTGTCTGTGTGCCGAAGTCCATGGAAACCTTAAGACTGTTCTTACGTGGTGCATGCAGTCTTGCTCGCACCATTTAACATTTATTAATTATTAAAAAACTTTTGTTAATTGTGGTCAGAGGGTTTGGATCTCAAAGAAATGAAACGAAAAAAACTTCTTTGTAAAAAAGGGTTACAATAAGTATCATTGTAACCCTTTTTTTACAAAAAGGTTTTATTCGATTTATTTTATTTCCCTTGTATGGACTTCGATCCCCTGCGCTATGGGTAGCCAGGCTACTACCAAATGAAATTAAATATTACGTTATTAACACTCAAACATACCTTTCATATTTATAACGAAAAGTAGTAGGGAAACGAAAACTGATCCCACGCTACTAACAAGATTTCGCATAAATCAAAACGTTAATATTGTCAAGAAAACAACCTTTTAGTTTATTTAACAGAATTTAAATACAGTCACCGACTAATAAAATCGAACCAGAAAGGAAATTTATAAATATTGACATCATCAGTGGCATTCTGACTCATAGCTATTAAAACATCTAGGCGAAAGGATTCAAACGGCTCGTCTTTCCTATTAGGCCAGTCGACTACTAAAGCTTAGAATAGAGTTAAAAGTGCTGGCAGAACAAGTATTTTTTTGTTTGTATCATCTGTTTTTTTTATCTAGCCGAGAGAGAGAGAGAGTATGGGCTTAATTAACACGCGTGCCTACCGCGGATTGGCAATTTCAAGTGCTGAGGGATGTGAACACCTCAGACACTCAGGTTTCCTCACGATGGTTTTCTTCAAATTTAGCTATTGGTATTGCTACTACAACTTCATTAAAAGTATGTAACATAGAATAAAAAGTCGGTACATGCCGGGAGCGGGCTATGCTAAGCATCTCACTTATTGATCGTGTGCGAAACATCGATATTCGGCATAGAACCAAAGTCGAAGATGTAGGCACACGAATCATAAGGCGAAAATAGAGATGGTCGGGGCGGGACGTTAAGCCGGGTTTTCACGGTCTTAGTACGCTCGGACCGTGTGCGTACAATTTTAGTTGATTATGACGACGGTCAGTGCGCTCGGACCGAGTGCATCGTCATAATCAACTAAAATTGTACGCACACGGTCCGAGCGTACTAAGACCGTGAAAACTCGGCTTTAGACGGGAAGACGGTCCGTGGACAAAGATAGTCACTGAATGGTGGCCAAGAATGGGTCGACGGTCGGTGGGCAGAGCACCAGCCCGGTGGGCCGACGACATTGTGAAGGCGGCTGGGAAACGATAGACGAGACTGGCAAGGGACCGGATGGGTTGGCGTGAAAGAGAAGAGGCCTATGCCCAACAATGGGCTCTGTTTATGGGCTGATTAGATAGATAGACAATGTGAGGCCGGCGTTCTATGCATCAAATCTACTCTACGTCTAATAAATATGCACCAAACACTAAAGCGTCTTGCTTTAGTGGCAATTTCTCTTAGCGGAGGTAAAATAGGTGGATATTAGATGAGACAGAAGTGATCTGAATGTTTCATTGAAAAAGTTATTTGTGCTGTAGATTGTGACTGCAATGACTATAATTTGTTCTTCCTGTGCCTCCCCGTTAATGGAGGTTGGCCATAAGCTCCGCATATTCTTCTTTGTTTCTTGCCAAGCGAAACAGGTCTTCGACGCCGGCTAAATCTGTCCGTTGTCCTGGTGTTTCTGCGCCACGACATCCATCTTCTCCCAACATACCTACTAAACTTAAGCATTTACTGGATTGGACTCGGAAGCGAGAGACCCAGGTTCGATCCCCAGTGCGGGCATATACTATCTTGGTTTTCTAAGTTAATTTGTGAAGTTATAGTAGCAATACCACTTGTTAACTGTGAAGGAAAACATCGTGAGGAAACCTGAGTGTCTGAGCTATTCACATATCAGCGCTTCAAATCGCCAATCCGCGCTGGGCACGCGTGGTGATTAAGCCCACACTCTCCCTGAGAGAAGGCCTGTGCCCTACAGTGGGACGTACATATATGGGCTGCTTATGTTATTTACTAGATTGGTAGTTTACAGGGCTATTTCTAAAATACGCTGCTCCTGTACCCAAATTCCAAAAGCAGAGGTTGTATTTGGTAACATCTTTTGTTGGGAAAAACCCAGATTTTTATTTCAAGAAATGTTTATATTTTTCGCTATTTTTTAGCCTTAAAGAAAGCATTGTCCTACATAAAATAATGATCATTATGTTTTAAACTTATCGTTATAAGCGTCGTATGTCCAACCTCTATATTTTGGATATTTTTAATGATACATAACTAAAATTCAAAATAAAACTATTTGAGTATCTTTAATTCGTGTTTACTTAAACAGTTTTAGTCCTGATCCTACTAATATTATAAATGTGAAAGTTTGTGAAGATGTTGGTATGTTTTGAGATTTGGATGTTTCGACGTTTGTGACTCAATCACGCAATAACGGCTGAAAGGATTTTCATGAAACTTGGCGTACAAATAGACAAAGACCTGAATTGAGACAAGCATACTTGATATCCCGATAATGCGTTCCCGTGGGATAATATTTATTTTAAGCTTAAAATAGATGGCGTTGTGCGAGCAAACCTTGTGTTTTAAAAATAGATGGCGCTGTGCAAGAATCGTATAAACGGATTCTGTGGTGGTACGAAGTTCGTCGGGACAGCTAGTTAATTGATATATTTAATATCTTTCGAAAACGTTTCGTAAAAGTTTGCCCTTTTTAATCAACATTCGTGAATTTATAGTTTCAAGAACACTCGCAAAGTGTACATAGTATAATGATATTACTTATATCTAAAAAATATGAAAATATCTAGAATGATGGAATGCTTTTACCAGTAATACAGAGTACCTATACTATCTAGTGATTTGAATGCGTGCGGAGCCAAGTAATGCTGCATATTATACCAAATTATAATCTGTAATTATAATTCAATCAATAGTACTCTTCCGCCCGTATTCTTCCACTGTTGGACATTGGACATATGCCTCACCCAGGGCATGCCACTCCTTTCTGACATGAGCCAACCCCAGATCAGTTCAGCGAGCTGGTGGGCGTCCTACGCGTTTAGCAGCTCGTGATCTCCACTCGAGAACTTTTATACCCCATCGAAAAATTATATTTGTTAGCTATCGAATGCACCAAACTTTCAGATTGGCCGTGTATTGGTCAACAATCTATTAATAAATTTTGGCCAAGCGTGGGGTACATGTGGGCCGTCGGTGCTGGCGTTTTGAAGCACTCTTACCAATTGGGAATTGTGAAATCGATGTTAATTCAGATTCTCTTAGGCAGCTCTATATGTGTATAAATGTTTGAAATCTCTACGAAGCTGGCGCCTAATATCTGACTAGAATGCCCATATTAATCCAGTTCATACGGTCTCTACAAATACATATTCTTGTATTTTCTCTATATTACAAATAAATAATTTTGAAAAACACCTGGACTGCCTCAGTCATTTGTACAAATCAAGTACCCGCGAGGATCGAACCAATGACCTCTGAAAACAGAGGTCATATTTGACTACCAAAAGGTAGTACCAAAAGGTAGTCAAATATGTTAGACCAAGTGGGTACTGATTCAGTCAGTTGTATGTCCTTACGGCAATGTCAGCTTTTCATTTTTAACCGACTTCAAAAAAGGAGGAGGTTATCAATTCGAGTATAATTTGTAGTCGGTGCCCAGTTTCAAGACCAGCACATTTATTTTGGGCACTGACTCCAAATTATACTTTCCTCCATATGGCATAGCCGTGGGATGCCCTGTACTGTATACCTCTCATCCGCTGAAACCGACAAGGTCCTACCGACTTTGCAGGTAGGTGTTATGGCACATAAGTTGACATAAAGGTTATTTCACCTAAACCGTAGCACACACAAAAGTGATTTCGTTATCAACCGGCCATGACATTTAGGCCAACGCGAGTCGTTTGTTCTTTATTCAAATTTGAATTTGGAATTTCGGTCTCGGAATCCAGTCGGTGATCTTTGAATGAGATTTAACATTTCAGTAGCACCTTGCCTGTCAGTTACCACCTGAGGAGAGCAACTCTCAATAATTTCCTGGGTCTAGACTTTTAGAAGAATTATTCATGGAGAAAAAAATTTACTGCGTAAAGTTATTCTCAGAAGTATTTCTACCTATATTAGCTATATATACACATATACCTAGTTGCGAAAGTTAGGATGGCCTCATAGACTAATGGATAATATAAAAATTAGTAGGTAGGTACGTGTCGCGGGTTTAAGTCCCGGCATGGGGGGAATTTTTTGCCTCTAAATAGGATTTTACTAGTTTTAAGTCATGGATTTTAGAGGTAGGGCGTAATACTTCTATTGTAAGTATTATGGAGCTCTATAGACCTACTAAATATTTGACACAATATTTGTAAAGGTGTCCTAAGCCCATATATAATGTCTTCTAAGTAAAACATCTATCACTACGTCGGTAAGACAATTTTTTTATATATCGAAACTGTATAACCCTCGGTTCAGTTTAAAGTGTTCTTAAACTGAACTCTATAAAAGAGAGTTTGTTTTGTATAGTACAATAGATATGTCAATGTTTATACATTACAGACATTGAAAGGCCCATTCAGACTTGCCTTTCCAATACATTTGACAGCTGCAATGTAACATTATGTCACTAATACCAGGTAACAAATAGCTGCATTTAATTTTATGCAGCATCATAGGTAATTAAAGTTACGTAAAATTTAGATTAAAATTTAAATTTCGCTTATGCAATATTTAAAATGCATTGGTGTTAATCGTTTCCTCGTTCCGAAAATGTAAAATCAAAGTGTTTATTTAAGTAAGTTAATAAGTTGTACACTTTGTCTGCTTCAACGGGACTCAATTGGAACGAGTTAGAAGTTGCCGCACAAGACCGCGAGAAATGGAGATCCCTTCTACGAGCCCTATGTCCCTGATAAGGGATAAGAGGAAATCATCATCATCATCACACTTTGTCTGCATACATAACGGTTTGTATGTAATTACAGCATACTTGTCTATTTTGAAACCAGAAAATAACTTAATTGAGAGTAAGTATGTACAAGTACAGTCGACAATACATCAACCTCTGCATTTGTGTACTCTATTCACGTTACTGGCGACTTTGCAACTAAAGCGGAAAGGTCGATGAGCTGTCGACAAGACATTATTTACGTTGAATTTTATTTGATTTTTATAGGAGCTTAATGAATATTGGTGAAACAAAAGAAGTTTATCAAGATCATTGCAAGTGGCAAACCTTGATTTCTACCTACCCCTGCAGGCGTGAGTTTATGTTATTAATTTTTTAGACCCGTTGAATTTGATTACATTTTTATAATAGACTTCTATCTAATCCCAAGGTAATCCCAAGGTAATGTTTTATTTGTAACGGATTTATGATTGTATAGGTTAATATTTATTAGTATTTAATTTTGTTGGATTTTTGTTTGGAACTTATTTGTAATGCAATATAATGTCTTTTTTTTCATTTATGACACTGGCTAGGCTGTAATGACAGTGTATGTTATGCAAATAAATTATAATAATAATAACAACACCAACCTTTACATTTTTGCACTCCAATTACAAAGTAATGGATGATTTTGCAACTAAAATGTAATGGTTTTGCTGCTGACTGTACCTACTTAAGTAGAACGTACGTACCTACTTAGAATTTATTTTGGTTAGCACCTATAAGGAACCAGATTTGTGTTTTATAGAACCTCACATCTAAGAATACAGAATAGGTACAAACAGTAAGTATCTGAAAGTCTACTAGCATACAGAAAACCAAATTGCCTAATCTCGACTCTACCTAGAGCGTAAACCAGAAGTATTCAAAGGCACATAGAGAATATACTACGATAAACTACCGAGTCATTGACCTTCACCTCACTTCTTGGTAAAAGAAAATCGCAAAAAAATACAAAATACTACCACAATACACCTCGCACAACACAAGAGGGGCTAACGGAAAAGAAATGGAATCTTGCGAGTACGCCCGAGCGGTACAATGCCATTCGGGTGCCAAGTCGAGTGGTCACGGGGAAACGTCACTCTTAACCAATCACAGTGCACGATCCTTGTTCAAAAACAAAAGGGGGCCATTCAAAATTCAAAAATTCACTTTGACAGGTGTCGGCGATACAGCTGGGTAGGTCTGTCACGTGATCGCGGGCGCCTCGCGTGGGGGCCGGTCGCGGACTGCCCGTCGATTGTTTACGGTTGGCATCGCCGTGGCAAGCTATAGAGCCTTCCGTGGTACAGACATGTTTCGGAGGTTGGCGACTGTGGCTTGGGTCGAAGTGTCTCTCGGAGGCTTTGTGTATCTAGATCTAGGAGATGATAGTAACAAACAAAATTAATATAGGTATGTTTCATTTCTATTAGCTTTGGTCTACATGTAAACAATCAGTTAAAAGAAATCGTTAAAATATGGTAAGCAATAACGTTTATCAAATTGCTAATCCTAGGTCATTAATTTAAGAAATATCAATCCTTATTGATAAATTTCTTGAATACAAAACGCGGCCGTCCCTTGCACTAAGTTTGCAACGTTAAATCTTAAAATTATGGGTAATCTTTGCAATGGTATTGCTTAATAGACTACGAAAAAGTGTCAAATAATACATTGACTGGAGGAGATCGACGTAGGTATTTGTACGTAGATTTGTACAGGTGGCCTCATGGCCCTTATTATGAAGCAGCGATATTTTCGGAAGGGTCCTCAACGTCGCGCTTGAGCCTGACAATTCAGTCGAATTTAACGACAAATACGGTTCTGTTTTTGAATAGTTTCCATAGTTGAATAGTAATAGCTATCCAAAAAAGAACCTTATTTGTCGCTAGATTCGAGTGAATTGTTGGTCTCAAGCGCGACGTTGACGACGCTTCCAAAAATGTCGCATTTTTCATAATAGGGGCCCGGTCTGTGTGTATTTCCGTGTTTGTGATATCCTTGCTCGGGTACCACAGAACAGGTTAGTTTCTGACCAGGAGAAATGATTATACTCGTATTTTGTGAAAGATACTATTATAACAGCCATCAGAATAGTTGTTCAATAGAGTGCTAATGTCACTCTATTGAACAACTATGAGTATAATAATAGGTCTAGCTTAACGTAGAAAGAAGTATTACATCCATTATACAAGTTCCTTGGCAGTTAGACATCTTTTTTGGAAACTCTGAACAGATGTGCAAGTCAATTCACCTTCGCGACCTAATTACGCACCTGTGTAAACAGTTAAGTATATAGTCTTTGTAGAGTCGACAGGTAGGCACGCTTTGGTCGGCGGACCGCGGACTGCGCGCGCGTCGTACTGTCGGCGGTACGTCACCCTTTTCATCTCCGTTGCAATGTCACCCTTATCGTAATTAATTGTAACTGACTTCGTAAAGACTAGCAGTCATTAGACTTATCACAAAAAGAATCGTTGTTGCAAGAGTAACAGAAAAAATAGATACAGAACAAAAAACCGGACAAGTGCGAGTTGGACTCGTCCACCCAGGGTTTCGTACAAATTTATAGGTACTTACTTGCTATAAATAGTTCAGGAATCGAGTCTTACTTGACGTCTTAATCGCGTCACAGCTTTAAGGGATTGTAAACCTGAGTATACGGTTTTAATTTCAACTTGGTACCTCTACGCGTTCCTCAGATAAAGGGTTTTTTGACAGACCTCGGACGGACGATTAAACGGACAACAAAGTGATCCTGTAAGGATTCCGTTTTTTTCTTTTGAGGTACGGAACTCTAAAAAATAGAGAATACTTTATTGCAAACAAAAAGGTATTCACAAACAAGGTATAAACAGATATTCCTACTTCAGAAATTTACTACTTTTCTTTACTATGCATATAGTATGCAGTCTATAGCATAAAACCTTAAGCGAAGCGTATTAGATCAAGCGGGTTCCGTTTAAACGTCAATGGGGTTCCGCAAATCACTTTTGTCACTGAATCGCTTGATTTTTTGCTGTTAAATAATAATTCCTCAGCTACAAATCTACAAATACTATTTTAGATTTATGCAATGGGATAGTGGCGTATACTCATGTATGGAACCCCTGATATTTTTTCCGATTTTGAAGTTTTCCCATAGAAAAACGTGTTCCTATTGACTAGTCCTGGAGAGGCATAGCAAATTATAAGCAATTGCTTAGGGCATACCGTCACAGGGGGACCATTGGTATCGGTGAGGTTTGGGTTTCTCCAACTCGGCAGTAAATGATCCCATTTTGAGAAACCGGGGGCACCATGCCCAGTACTGATTTTCCGTGTGGCGCCGGATTAAGAATAGCGTCACTCCATTTCCTTCCGTGGATGTCGTAGAAGGCGACTAAGGAAAACAATTTACCACGAGACGGGCAGCAGCGTCTTCTTGAGATTCCAACCGCATACTGCGATCGTCAACCCGCCTGCCAAGCGTGGCAATTATGGCAAAACCCCTCATGGTTATGAAAACCACGAAGGAGGCTTATGTTCTGCAGTGGGCGTCAAATGGCTGATGATGATGATGACCCATAGAAAAACGTGTTCGTATTGACTAGTCCTGGAGAGGCATAGCAAATTATAAGCAATTGCTTAGGGCATACCGTCACAGGGGGACCATTGGTATCGGTGAGGTTTGGGTTTCTCCAACTCGGCAGTAAATGATCCCATTTTGAGAAAGGGGGGCACCATGCCCAGTACCGATTTTCTTCTTACATCGAAGTTTAGTGCAAAATATCATTGTGCCAAAATGATAGTAGTACACTTACTGAGCGTAGAGGGTAAGATGCGTAAGATTCCTATAGAATAGAATAGAATCATGTTTATTTGGTACATTAAATTTGGTATTTTAAATCTTAAAATTAGCACGAAAAGAACGCTTCACATTATAGAACATATTAAAAAACAACACGCTATGTACCAAATAGGTCTCCGCTTAGCTTAATGCCACGACAGAGCCATGGCGCTGATTTTCAGCGGATGCCTACCACTACTTATTCAATAACCTTAGATGTAAGTACATAATATAATACATTAAAAAAGCTGTAATTACATTGATATACGGATTATTATTTAACATATAGCCGATGGGGCCGAAAAGTTCTCGAATGGAGACCACATATCGGCAAGCGCAGCGTAGGACGACCAGCCACAAGATGGACAGATGACTTCGTCCAAGTGGCAGGAAGGCGCTGGATGCAGGCCGCTTCCAACCGGTCTTTTTGGAAATCCACGGAGGAGGCCTATGTCCAGCAGTGGAGTTCTTGTGGCTGAATGATGATGATAATGATAAATCTATTAGCTACTAGCTGACTCGGCAAACGCTGCTTTGCCTCACCAATCAGCCAACAACCCACTCTCAGACCCACCAAATATACACAACAATTTTTACAAAATTCGGTGAAGCAGTTTCGGAGGAGTTCGACAACAAACAGATTTGTTGCCATTGGACGATATTTTTATATATAAGAAGATTATCAGGTTTTTGAATAAAACTTACAACTACCATGTAAGTATTTAATATTAATAAACAAATTAATATCACCCAATGAGTAAATAGGAACAAAAAACTAAGTAAACGTAATGATCGACGATAAATAGTTTTTTAAGCACGTAAGGGCAAAACATGTACAGGACGTATTATATTTTTTGTAACAGCTGCACTACTCATGTTTAACAAATAAACGTTCTTTGTCTTATCAATATTGGCTTACTAGTGGATAGGGGGTACTATAGGCCTGGATTGCTTAAGGCATCAAGAAGGGTTAATTCGACTATGAGTAGAACCTCTCATTGTCGGGTGTATAATGGGGTTTTTATAAATTGAGGTTTTTTACACCCTGTATAAATAATTTGACGCTCCTTTGCCTACCTACTTCTAAGCAGCGAAAGTATAAATTCGCGCACCGCGAGTTGAGTGCGCAATTAATGTGTACAGAGATGAAGAAAGTGCGATAATTATTATTGATTTGAAACTGTTCCGGAAGATACTAGTATTATCTCCCATTAGTTTGTTAAGTCTATTTATTTTCTTTCTTACTTACGTAAAAACTTATCCAAATAGATGTCTGTATATAGGGTGTAACAAAAATAGGTAACGATATTTTTCGGGGTCAATTAGTGCTTGTTTTGTATTTTATTTACAAAACATCACGGAGATAAAACATTTTTAAATACTTTCTGTCATAATTTCGATTGTTTTGTGGTACTAAGCGGTACTTTTCATACTTTGTAAAATGAAATAACTCAGCAAGGACAATAACATTGTCATGCCTGAGCCGTTCTCTATTCGTGAATGTTGGATATTCGTGTTGTTTTTTAAATGAGACGTGATAATTAAGCTTCTCTCTGTCTTTCTCCGTCTTGGAGACGAAGCTTATACGATGAAGTAAGACGCTTGTATTATTCAGCCGGACTGTTGCATAATTTATTTGGCAGAAGCTCTTACTCTTAGGGTGACTTGCGTCAAATCACTGGATACTTATGTAAATAGATAAATACTTATCCAGGGATAAATTGATAAATTTTCTGATTGGGACTGACAAGTCATGCAATTTGTTTAAAGATAGCTCTGCAAATGTCATGGTGCAAGATGTTTTTTGGACTTATTCAGTGGATAGCTCTATCCAGTTATTACATTTGCGGAGCCATTTATCTAGTGCCTTGGCGCGTGATAATATGTAACAAACATTCGCGATGTAAAAAAAACTTGAAATACGCGCAGTATTCACGCGTAAACTTGATTACCAAAAAAATTAAGAATCAAGGGTTAGAAATTCAAGAAAATATGCAATAATTTGTTGCTTTTATAGAAATCGTCATATTTTTGTTTCTGTAAATTCTCAGCGATAGAAAAGACTTCAACGGCGTGCATGATCGTTCTTTGATTTTTTTTTAGGTTTTATGATTGCTTAATCAGATTTATCTCTTAACGTGATTTTAAAATAAAATATAAGAATAAGGTAACAATTGTAAGGATTTCTTGTTGGTACATAACAATCTGTTTTGAACGACCACGAAGCGCCTGAATTGTTTGAATAGCAAACTAACAAATACTCATCTTTGCCACTACAAATAAAACATGTTTTTCTTACAGATCTGTTTTATATTTCAACTAAACTTAATAACTTAAAACTAACACAGTAATTAAAGCAACACGTTGATGCAACATGCATTTTAAAGACTAGTCTTCATTTTACCGGGTTATCTTTGACTTGCGCCCAAATATAAACAAAATCTACTGATCTTTGCAGTCACATCCAACCTACATTAATTACATACAGGTTATTTACATACCTGGGTGAATCTACACGAAATTTTCGCTGTCATTATCCTCGTAAGTGTCACAATTCATCGTTGTCAGCGCAACAGGTGTTAAAAATGTTTTTTCTATATTAGTTGAATTTGATTGACACTTTCACATAACAACAGCAACTGCATATTTAGTACATTTCTGTCATGCAGAGAACTGTGAGAGCTTGTTGAGAAAAATGATAAATTGGCGACCATTCGAGTAGATTCGCCCACCTAATTAGTACAACATAAGCATAATCAGCCTATATGCGTCCCACTGTAGGGCACAGGCCTTCTCTCAAGGAGAGAGTATGGGCTTAATCACCACGCGTGCCACCGCGGAATAGCTCAGACACTCAGGTTTCCTCACGATGTTTTCCTTCACCGTTAGCGTGTGGTATTGCTACTATAACTTCACAATGTACAAAACTTAGAAAACCAAGTCATAGAGGTAGGTACATGCCCGCACTTGGGATCGAACCTGGGTCTCTCGCTTCCGAGTCCGATGTTCTATCCACTAGGCTACCAACGCTCTGTACATTAGTACAAGATTGGATCAAATTCAGTGCTGTGTTATTTCGTCCACTATTTTTACTAGACCTAAATGAATAAGAATGAGACGTCTGAATAACGACTCCTGTGACTTATGGGATTAAAATTAATAACGTTATCGACATTACGCCTAATTAGCGTACTGTGTACTGCACGTGAACCTTCACCTGCGTACACTCTATTCAGTAGTGTTACTTGCCATTTTTAACAAAAAAAAAAAATAAAGCTTTATCAATGTCGAATGTACATTATTCAAGACTTTGACACAGTTTTTCTAAATTATTTAGAAGAATTTTAAAGATACGTTTTTTCAGGCATAGGACACGCCAGACGAAAAAATGAAATGAAATCTTATTTTAAGAGATTTCCAAATAAACTGGTAGGAACTGTCCGGCGATTGCAATTTCGGCGATTTCCTATGTAAATTGACTAAGTAAACCACAGTGATATACCTTAACACAGCCTTTACATTGACACTGACGCAGCTATATCTTTATATATAATGGCATGACTTTTCATACCATCTGGATTTCAGCTCGATATGAAAAATCATACTAATAATTTGCATTCCGATACCAATGTTTACTCTACGCCCCACGCGCCCGTTCCATTATAAATATATTAGCTTGAGTCCCAGCTCTGGCAGCCAAAGGCTGAGCCATAGATATCTCAATGTACCTAGTATTCAATGCTTTAAGGGTCTTAGCCCATCTTTAAACTCAAACGGCAAAGGGAGAAGTGTCGTGCGTCCGCAACGCTTGAGACGTAGCGCGGACGCGACTCTCTCTTCGAGTGTTTGCACATCCGCGTCTCTGGCTTTGCGGTTACGGCCGCAACCCATACAAATCGCAAACTTATCTGCTTATTTTGTTTCTGTGATGTATCTTGTTGGTATAATAAATGTCTTTCTTCTTCTTCTCTTCTTCTTCAAACGGGGCCTTACTTCATATAGTGACAATTCATGGTTTACTATGTCAATTTAATATGGATAGCCAATTAACCCATATATGAAAGAAGTATAAAGAATAGGCTACGCAATTTTATCGTATTGTCATAGTAAACTAGGAATTGTAGTTTAATGAAACGCAGTCCAGAGGCGCTACTGCGTAACTTCTCCGCTGTATAGACACGTCCAATTTAATCTAATCCGAATTGTCAAATACCAACATATTTTGTTCACATAGCTCGGAGAACTGATGGCCATTGGGGCGGAAAAGTTCTGACCTCGCGACCGCGGACCGGATGATGCAGCGTGGGCAGGCCCCCCACCAGATGGTCTGACGACCTGGTTACGGTGGCGGGGAGTCGCTGGATGCGGGCGACACAACACCGGGAATCTTGGTAAACCATGAGGGAGGCCTATGTCCTTCAGTGGGCGTCAAATGGCTGATGATGTACTTTTTTGACACTTCGGAAACGTAAAAATGGATAACCTAGTGCAGTGGATAGTTACATAAAAACAGTCTTATTTATAAAAAAAAAAACACGATTCCTCTAAAACACCTCTCGGAGACAGTTTAATCTGTGGTTACTTCTTTCCCTTTAAACTGCATCTGAGGAGTGTTTTAAGGAATCGTATTTTTATAAACAATACCGTAGGAGTTTATATTTTGTATGGGCCGGTCGCGCTAGTCTGTAGAAGACATGAAACAGACACATGGCGCGTCTAAAATTTAGGTAATAATTTATGTCTGAACGTCACTGAAGATGATGTATCGGGTGGATAGCTACGCAGGATCTAGCACTATCTGTTGGCTGGCCGTGTGGACAGGAGCCGCGTCGTGCTGAGGCAGAGGGGCGTGCTTCGTCGGGATCAGATCGGTGCAGTAATTCCACTGAAAACAACAATTTGGAGGTAAATAAAGAGAATCAAGAGAATTCCGCCAAATTCAATCAAAATAAAGAGAATTCCGTGTGGCGCCGGATTAAGAATAGCGTCCCTCCATTTCCTTCCGTGGATGTCGTAGAAGGCGACTTAGGAAATCAATTACCAGGAGACGGGCAGCAGCGTTTTCCTGAGGTTCCAGCCGCATACTGCGATCTCCAACCCGCCTGCCAGGCGTGGCGATTATGGCAAAATCAATCATGGTTGTGAGGGCCACAGGGGAGGCCTCGTGGCTCCCCCGTGGCTCCCTCGTCTCTTTCATCATCATCATCATCAGCCGCTCGACGCCCATTGCAGGACATAGGCCTTCTTCTTGGTTTTCATAACTATGAGGGGTTTTGCCATAATCGCCACGCTTGGCAGGCGGGTTGGCGATCGCAGTAGAAAGATGCTGCTGCCCGTCTCCTGGTAATTGATTTCCTTAGTCGCCTTCTACGACATCCACGGAAGGAAATGGAGTGACGCTATTCGGAGTGAGTTTTTCGTACACTAACAAGCGGTTAATCTACTGTTAACAGCTGTCAGTGTTTTTTTTTGTATGCACTTTGGTCAATTAACAGCTGTTAACAGTAGATTAACAGCGTGTTAATCCTAATAAGAAACTGGAGCTTAATCCGGCGCCAACCGGACCAATAAAGGGAATATCAGGGATAAATAAAAGATCGATTTCTTCAAACAAACTATCTAGTCTGACTGACTTAAAGCGGCCAGCCCTTAGCAATATCAATTTACCCCATAATTTAACACACTAAAATCTATATAAGGAGGGAATATAGGGAGCTGACGCCCAACCAAGTGGAAAGGCACAGGAAAAACAAGAAAAAGAAAGGTATGGGACTCATTAAGATATTGCATGTGTTAAAAATCTGTGCAACTTGCGTGGATACTGAAACTCCACTTTAAATAAAGTATTACCAGTATGCTCACTAAAACTACAATGCACGTAAGAGATACGGTGTTTCGGTTTGTTTAACGTCTTGCTACTTACAATGAAATAAGCAACGAAAGTTCCCATGGCGTAGCCGGCCAACACGTCGCTCCAGTGGTGCTTGTAGTCGGAGACTCGCGACAGCGAGCAGAACCAGCTCAGCAGCAGCAGCACGAACTGCAGCGTGTGCCGCAAGACGCGTGTGCCTCCCCAGGTCATGCGCTTCTCCAGGTAGAACTGGGGAGAAGATTTGGTAATTGTTTATTTTGTTCCAGTTCCTTTCAATTTCATTTTGTGCAGTTTCCACTTTGATAGAATTGCCTATTTTTGATAGAATTGACTTCAAAAGAGGAGGAGGTTATCAATTTGACGCGTATATTTCTTTTTTTGCTATGTTCGCGCATAACTTCGTCAAATCTTAACCGATTTCGACAATTATTTTTTGGATTCGAATAGATATAACGTCCCATTGGTCTCATTTTAATTTGGTGAAGATCTGATAAAGAGTTTCGGAAATGGAGAACGGAACTCTTCAATGGACAGCAGTAAATAAGGCCTAATGGAGGCTCCATTAGGCCTCCTTTAGTAATTTCTGTTAAATAAATAAATAAAATAAAATTACAGAACTTCAGCCAGGTACTTACAGCTAGGAACATCATAGTGAAGACGGAAGAAGCCGAGTGTCCACTGAGGAAAGAGCGACGCACGTCAACAAATCGGTCGCTTTGGGGCCCGGTGCAGTCGAAGTCGGTAGCCTGGACGTATCGGCCCTGCCACTCCGGGGACGAGCAGTTCACCGAAGGTTGGCAGATCTGGAGATGAGAAAGAGTCATAATTTAAGAAAGATTCTATTTATTAATTGAGTAGGTCTATCTATTTATGGCTTAGGAGGGAACGAGTCCATTTAATTTATAATTAGTATATATGAATGTGTGGGGCCACCAGCGCTACCGTGTGGCGCCGGATTAAGAATAGCGTCACTCCATTTCCTTCCGTGGATGTCGTAGAAGGCGACTAAGGAAATAAATTACCAGGAGACGGGCAGCAGCGTCTTCCTGAGATTCCAACCGCATAATGCGATCGCCTGCCAAGCGTGGCGATTATGGCAAAACCCCCTCATGGTTATAAAAACCACGAGGGAGGCCTATGTCCTGCAGTGGGCGTCAATTGGCTGATGATGATGATGATGATTGTAATGCGACGATCACTTGATGCTACTACGAACTCTTTGCAAAGAAAATTGCTAGTACAAAGTACCAACAGATAAATTGAACAAAAATTCACATATTTGGGATGAGTTGCCATAGTAACGTAAAATGAAAATGTTTTTTAGGGTTCCGCACCTCCCTAGGAAAAAACGGAACCCTTATAGGATCACTTTGTGGTCTGTCCGTCCGTCCGTCCGTCCGTCCGTCTGTCAAGACCTTTTATCTCGGGAACGCGTGAAGGTGTCGAGTTGAAATTACTTTACTTTACTAATATATATAGCTACAATCCGGTATACTCACTGACTGACTGACTGACAGATCATCTATAGGTTTCCTCGGAAACGGTAAGAGCTACGTGAAAATTTTGTATGAGAAAGTTGTAGGAAATGTATGATATACAGCCTTCCTATGAAGCCGATTTTTGAATTTCGAACGCCTTCTTCCATACAAATGGGCTAACTTTTTTGTTTACTGGGCGATTTGGATGAAATTTGGAACGGGTATTTGTTTCGTGATCTAATTGTGAAAAAAAATTTTGAACGTTCGAAATTCAAAATAGGGGCGAGAATATGGCCGCCCAAAAAATCGACCTCTGCGCAAAAAAGTCGGCAGCCAACTGGGCACATGCTGGAGAGGTGCCCTAAACGGCATCGGGTTGTCAAAGGACCCAGGTATATGAGAAAAATCGGACATTTTGACATTTCAAGATGGCGGCCGAGATATCGACGATTGAAAATGAGAAAATTTTGTATGGAGAATTTGTACTGAAAATCGACTTTTAGTACAAAATTTTAAACAAAATTGAACAATTTTTCAAATAAACAATTTTTTGAGGCCAAAGCCGGGACGAGGAACCTCGCCGCGGCGAGGCCGAAGGCCGAGCTCCGTCCAGGCCGAGGCCGAAGGCCGAGACCATACATTTTCCGGCGAACAAGCAACTACGCAAAAGCCAGGTGGGACAAACTTGCGAGGCCGAAGGCCGAGCCCCGCGAAGCGGGCCCAAGGAACACCGCCGCGGCGAGGCCGAAGGCCGAGCTCCGTTCAGGCCGAGGCCGAAGGCCGAGACTATACATTTTCGGCGAACAAGCAACAACGCAAAAGCCAGATGGGAGAAACTTGCGAGGCCGAAGGCCGAGCTCCGCGAAGCGGGCCCCAGGAACCCCGCCGCGGCGAGGCCGAAGGCCGAGCTCCGTTCAGGCCGAGGCCGAAGGCCGAGACCATACATGTTCCCACGCGACAAATCCCAACGTCAAGTGTCTAGCGAGGCCCTAGGCCGAGCGCCGCGGAGAGCGAAGCTCGGAGCGGCTGGGGGTTGGCGCGCGAAGCGCGCAGGGGGTTCACCCCCTAGTTATATATATATAAAGCTACAATGCGGTATACTCACTGACTGACTCATCCATACGTTTTCTCCGAAATGACAATAGCTAGAGGAAAATGATGTATGACAAAGTTGTAGGAAATGTATGAATTACAGCCATCCTATGAAGCCGATTTTTGAATTTCGAACGCGTTCTCCTATACAAATGGGCCAACTCTTTTGTTTACCGGCCGATTTGGATGAAATTTGAAACGGGTGTTTGGTGTGTGATCTAATTGTGAAAAAAAATTTTGAACGTTCGAAATTCAAAATAGGGGCGAGAATATGGCCGCCCAAAAAATCGACCTCTGCGCAAAAAAGTCGGCAGCCAACTGGGCACATGCTGGAGACGTGCCCTAAACGGCATCGGGTTGTCAAAGGACCCAGGTATATGAGAAAAATCGGACATTGTGACATTTCAAGATGGCGGCCGAGATATCGACGATTGAAAATGAGAAAATTTTGTATGGAGAATTTGTACTGAAAATCGACTTTTAGTACAAAATTTTAAACAAAGATGAAAATTTTTTCAAAAGAACAATTTTTCGAGGCCGAAGCGGGGATGAGGAACCTCGCCGCGGCGAGGCCGAAGGCCGAGCTCCGTTCAGGCCGAGGCCGAAGGCCGAGACTATACATTTTCGGCGAACAAGCAACAACGCAAAAGCCAGATGGGACAAACTTGCGAGGCCGAAGGCCGAGCTCCGCGAAGCGGGCACCAGGAACCCCGCCGCGGCGAGGCCGAAGGCCGAGCTCCGTTCAGGCCGAGGCCGAAGGCCGAGACTATACATTTTCGGCGAACAAGCAACAACGCAAAAGCCAGATGGGACAAACTTGCGAGGCCGGAGGCCGAGCTCCGCGAAGCGGGCACGAGGAACCCCGCCGCAGCGAGGCCGAAGGCCGAGCTCCGTCCAGGCCGAGGCCGAAGGCCGAGACCATACATGTTCCCACTCAAACAATCCCAACGTCAAGTGTCTAGCGAGGCCCTAGGCCGAGCGCCGCGGAGAGCGAAGCTCGGAGCGGCTGGGGGTTGGCGCGCGTAAGCGCGCAGGGGGTTCACCCCCTAGTATATATATATATATATAGCTACAATCCGGTATACTCACTCACTGATTCATCCATACGTTTTCTCCGAAATGACAATAGCTAGAGGAAAATGATGTATGACAAGTTGTAGGAAATGTATGAATTACAGCCATCCTATGAAGCCGATTTTTTAATTTCGAACGCCTTCTCCTATACAAATGGGCTAACTTTTTTGTTTACGGGCCGATTTGGATGAAATTTGAAATAGTTGTTTGTTTTGTGATCTAATTGTGAAAAAAAAATTTGAACGTTCGAAATACAAAATAGGGGCGAGAATATGGCCGCCCGAAAAATCGACCTCTGCGCAAAAAAGTCGGCAGCCAACTGGGCACATGCTGGAGACGTGCCCTAAACGGCATCGGGTTGTCAAAGGACCCAGGTATATGAGAAAAATCGGACATTTTGGAATTTCAAGATGGCGGCCGAGATATCGTCGATTGAAAATGAGAAAATTTTGTATGGAGAATTTGTACTGAAAATCGACTTTTAGTACAAAATTTTAAACAAAATTGAACAATTTTTCAAATAAACAATTTCTTGAGGCCGAAGGCCGAGACCATACATTTTCCGGCGAACAAGCAACAACGCAAAAGCCAGGTGGGACAAACTTGCGAGGCCGAAGGCCGAGCCCCGCGAAGCGGGCCCTAGGAACACCACCGCGGCGAGGCCGAAGGCCGAGCTCCGTTCAGGCCGAGGCCGAAGGCCGAGACTATACATTTTCGGCGAACAAGCAACAACGCAAAAGCCAGATGGGAGAAACTTGCGAGGCCGGAGGCCGAGCTCCGCGAAGCGGGCACGTGGAACCCCGCCGCGGCGAGGCCGAAGGCCGAGCTCCGTTCAGGCCGAGGCCGAAGGCCGAGACCATACATGTTCCCACTTATCAAATCCCAACCCCTAAGTGTCTAGCGAGGCCCTAGGCCGAGCGCCGCGGAGAGCGAAGCTCGGAGCGGCTGGGGGTTGGCGCGCGTAAGCGCGCAGGGGGTTCACCCCCTAGTTAAAACAATATATCTACTTAGGTCTACAGTCCCTTGACGCTGTGAAAAAATAAAATTTCTGAATTAAGCTTAAAAAAAAGATACGGCCGTTATGCCGCAAAAATATATTCCGACACTCAAGGGAATCAAAATTCATAGTTTCGTAGACCTAGAACTATGAAATTCGGCAAGTAATATCGTCTTATACTACAAGTAACAGGGAAAAATCTGAAAACTATACATTTGTAATTAAATCGTAAAAAAAATTGTCTTTGAAGTTAGGGAAAGGCTCAGAAAAAACTGCCTTGCATTCCTAAATTATTTATAATATGTAAGTACCTACAAATTTGTACGGAACCTTCGGTTGGCGAGTCCGACTCGCACTTGTCCGGTTTTTTTTTTCATTAGTGACGAGTGAGCATCGGGTAGCCTCTTAACGCCCATATAATATGGTTCGATCCGATATTTATGCCAAATTGTAAAGTAATACGGAATATCACTGCTTAGATCGCTGGCAATAGTCAAGTACTATACAAAATGTGGAGAACCTTGGGCTCCTTCAACGTACGCCAGGTATGTCATGTATGTCAGTGGCTCTAACTAGAATATACCTATACATTTCGTATTCTTACATGGCCATCTTTGAAAATAATAGGTTCTTTACACTAATCTGATCACCGCTGGCCAGCCGCAAACTAATTTGAATACAAAAAGTAAATAAAACGGGCTAAAAGCGAATATCGACAAATCTCAATTTTATATATGAAAGTGTCGAAATTCAGATTAAGCTGAATTTCGAGAACATCAAATATTCTGAGTGAGGCTAGTCGTACGCTTTAGGGGCGCCTATTAACTATGTGACCAAAATTCCAACTCTCAATGTCAATGAAAATTTAAAGCCAACTTTTTGAATATTATAATGTACCATTACCACGGCCATTACTAATTTATTTAATATGGTTTTATAATTTTTAAAAACCTATTTAGAGGCTAAAAGTTGCCCATGCCGGGACTTGAACCCGCCTCTGGCTAACCGTGCCAGCGCTCTACCAACTGAGCTTATGGGCATGTGCAGGCATCGGTGAAACGAACCTCTTTAAAAACTTCTCTGTATTACGTACTTCCCTGTATTGTTGTAATTTTCTAAACTTTGTCTTTACAATTTACAAACTTGGTCAATCAACAGAGTTTAAATTATTATTCTTCTTCTAGAACTCATGCAGTGAACTGGCTTTAATTCTAGTCATCTTTTATTATTATTCAATTCTTTATTGCATAGAAAACAATTTTCTTACAAAGGCGTACTATTTGTAATATCTTTCACCTGGTTGTACAATAAAGTGTTCTCTATCTATCTATCTATCTATCTCCTTAATGCTAAATAGCATTTTCTTCCAGTCAACCTTGGGTTTGTGGATAGTGTGGCTTGGGCAATGTACGATACATACTATAAGTACATAAATTGTTTAAATGCAAGTAAAATAAAAAGAAAAAAATAAATAAAAACAGGGTTTCATAATTATATACATGGTCAATAAATACATACACGCATATACGAGTATATACCAAACAAACACGTAAAATAAACTTACTAAAATAATAATGAATAGTCCTAGCATATCTTTGTCGTATAAAATAATCTTAAATGTTATATTAGCCCTTTTGCACAAAGTACACATTTTTTGCCTTGCACATTTTTAACTGCGTTTCTGGCAAGCTTATATTCAGGGATTTATCACTTGTTAGGCATCGCATCACTTGTTTGTTGTATAAAATACCGATGACCTTATAAGGTATACCTACCTAATCACCTGTCCACTGTTATCTTATAGCAGTGGTCGGTCACACCATAACACAAATGTAAAGAGCTGTTCTTGTAGAGCTTATCAAAGGTCTATAAACTCGGTCAACCTTTGACGAAATTCTTAGATAGGGTTTGTTTTGATAAAATAGTCAATGCACTGTGTAGGGTAAAAACAGAAAAACAAATTAAAAAAATCTACACCTATTCAATTGAGTTTTAAATGTCTATGGGCATTTATAAACGTCCTCGTACAATACAATGAACTCGATATTGGTTCGACGAAAACATACATACATAAACTCAAGCTTGAGTAGGCAGAGACCAGGGTTTCCCATTCGCAACGATCCTGACAGACCTCTTTCGTTTCATTAACAATCATTAGTTGCTACAAACACGCACGCTGGTTTCGACGAAAACTTCAAAACAATCCATCGATTAAAAAGATGAAGAACTATCCATATATCGCTCCACAGAACAAAATTTGTTCTGTGTATCACTCTATGTGTTTTTCAGCATGATGTACACAAAGTGTCAACTAAAAAGTTGACCCACCATTGTTCTGTCTTGCAGTTTTGCCATACCTACGGTTAATGATATACGGTATTTCAGTCCGTTTTCAGTCAAATGCTCTTCAATATTTAACGTGGTTTTTCTCTGGAACAAATTTCTCTTAGCCGTGAGACACTCTGTATGTATCTTATGTAATATTTGTTAATTAATCTATCCTATCTTATGTACCTATACTTATCGAGCTATCTACTCTAGTCTTCTTTCATGCCTGTCGCCCTATATAAGGTTGTCTGAAGAGATCGCTTTTAGCGATAAGACCGCCGATTGTGTACTATTAAGAACTAGATAATGAGTGGTGTTCCATAAAGAGTGATCTATCTGTCTATACCAAATTTTGAGTTATCAAGTTGTATTCAGAGGATGGAGGAATACTTCAAGGGTACTTGTGACCTTCATTTAAACCTGAGAATACTATAATAATACTAAACTACTATCTTTATAACGTAGCAACTGTTTAAAGTCCATAAAGGTCAATCGGCTATCGAGCGCTGATGTAAATGTTGTTGATTGCGATAATGTTATCTGTTTTAACGATGGCAGATGATAGCATGGATGATGGATTTAGTTTGCATAAATAGTTTACCTCTTATGGCAGACAATATGGCGGAGATAGCCTTGTTTGAAGATGACACCTAGCGGATTTTTTAGAGGAGGCTAGAGGACGACCTTCTTTATGCAAACACTGCTCACGCACTCATACATTTTTTATGTAGGTTATATACGTCCGACTGAAGGGAACAGGCGTTCCCTAATAGAGAGAGAGTATGGGCTTAATTACCGCGCGTGCCCACCGCGGATTAGCAGTTTCGATTGCCTCGGACACCAACAACTATACACCCTGAATATTGTGTGTTTTGAAAGCAATAACAAACTGAACGTGCCTTAACAAATAGCTATCGAATACGCTAGTTTGCTTTTTACGTCTATACTTAAAGGTAGTATTAGTGTAAATAGATGCCATTTTTAATTACTAATTACATAATTGCTGCTTTCAAACCACCCAGATTTCCCTACTTCATTCACCCTACCCCCAAATCATTTTGCATACAAAATAGTTTGGGGGTAGGGTGTCCGAACCTGTCTTACCCCCGGCTTCTCGTATACTAAGAAGGTATTTACTGTTAACAGCTGTCAGTTGGCCAAAGTCCATACAAAAAAGCAACGGTGGTAGATTTAAAGGTTGTTGGTGTACGAGAAACTGGGGATTAGGTAATTTTCATTTGTTACTATTTCATTTATTTTTAGTTGATGCGATTAATTATTATTGATACTGAAGAAACCGTCGTTTCATCCGTGTTTTCAGGCAATTAAAAACTGATACAATATCATTAGAAAACGAAGGTAAGTTTCGCCTGCAAGGTTGTGATAGCTCTAATGGGAGAACGGGTGGCCCCGAAACCAGAAGACCGCGGTTCGAGTGCAGATCTGTGGCCTAATTACGCTCACCAAATCCTGAGCGATTCCAATCGTTTAACTGTCAAATTAGTATGGAATTTGACAGTTAGACGATTGGAATCGCTCAGGATTTGGTGAACGTAATATAGGGGCAGATGTCACCAGTCCGATTATACTTTTCCCTTTTTATTCATCGTATCTAAATATAATTTCCGAAGCAAAGATCGATCATCCAGGTGCTTATACGAAACCTTTATTTGTACTGTGACGAAACTGAACAAAAATTATATTTAGGAATTAATAAGTATTTAAGAATTGCATGCTGCACAGATTTTTAACTCGTGCACCTGAAAGTAATAACAACGCTGTGTTGTGTTCTAGTACTATCAATTTAATACCCTATATTATACATTTGTACATGATTTGCTGTTGTCGCACCTTATAAGAATTCTCACTAGGCTACCACAGCTTCAGTGGGTAGAACATCGGACTCGGAAGCGAGAGACCCAGGTTCGAGCCCCAGTGCGGGCATGTACCTATGACTTGGTTTTCTAAGTTATGTACATTTGTGAAGTTATAGTAGCAATACCACTCGCTAACTGTGAAGGAAAACATCGTGAGGAAACCTGAGTGTCTGAGTTATTCACATACCTCAGCGCTTGAAATTGCCAACCTGCGGTGGGCACGAGTGGTGATTGAGCCTGAGAAAAGACCTGTGCCCTACAGTGGGACGTATATAGGCTGCTTATGTATACGAATTCTTCTTTTTCCTTCTGGGCCTCTCCAATAATGGTCGTTGACCGTCAGCACCGTATATTGTTCTTCGTTTCTTGCCAAGCAGAACAGCCCCTATATTACGCTCACCAAATCCTGAGCGATTCCAATCGTTTAACTGTCAAATTAGTATGGAATTTGACAGTTAGACGATTGGAATCGCTCAGGATTTGGTGAGCGTAATTAGGCCACTGGTCTTCGACGCTGCTGTTGACATTATTTATTTTAACAATTTAATCATTACTCACATCAAAGAAGTGCGGCCGCGGCCTGCCAATGACGTTCTTGGCGGTGTTGACGGTGAGCTCTAAGAAGCTGAAGCCCATCAGGAAGGAGATGTAGGCGCAGTAGACGCCCTGCACCCAGGCCGGCACGCGGACGCCGAGGCAGCGCGGCGCCTCGCCTGAGCGCCGAAGCAGGCTCCATTCGCAAATGATGATCTGAGGAAGCAGAACTATGTAGACATATTCAATTGGAGTTCTTCTCTGAATACTTTCATAAGCACTACAAATTTTTAACGTAGTTTGGTTTCTATTTACAAATAACATGCCGCCGGATCGAAATGAAACTTTGAAACTGAAGCCGGATGAAACTTTGCCCATGCATTAGAACACACAAATCGAGGTTTCATCAGTTGGAAATAAACTTATGAAAAAGAAATTATGAGAACAGTTTCTATGAAAAGTCTTATGAGCCTATAATTTCTTTTTTATTCTCAGACGTAAGCGAGCAAACCTTGTGTCCTCTAAACATATTTGTAAAGTTTAATTGAGATTTAATTGTAGTGCTTATGAAAGTATGTCGTTCGTAAATTAAAACCAAATTACGTTTGTATGGGAATTGCTCCTTGAGGGGCTGCCTTAATTCCGGAATCACTTACTTGAATTTTTGTCGGTTTCACCAGGTTTCGCTCTTATTCTTAGAACTTAATCATGGTGAGTAGAGAAAGAGTTCGTGTCATCGGTTGCTGGTCTCTGACAGAGACGCGAGCTGCTCTACTCACCATGATTAAGCTCTTCGAATAAGAGCGAAATCTGCCCCTATATTACGCTCACCAAATCCTGAGCGATTCCAATCGTTTAACTGTCAAATTAGTATGGAATTTGACAGTTAGACGATTGGAATCGCTCAGGATTTGGTGAGCGTAATTAGGCCACTGGTCGGACTCTTCCGATAAAAAATCAAGTTAGTAATTCTGGAATGGAGTCTTTTTTTCGGAGTCAGATAAGCGAACAGTTGAAAATGAAAAACGGAACAATCGATTGTTGATTTGAGTGGAAAATAAGTTGTTACAAATAATGTATTAATAACAAATTTGTTTCTGCTGAACCGTTTAAAATGAGAGACAGTTCAATTAGTTACTTTTGCAACTAGTCTTCAATAAATCTAGTTTTTAAAGTAGTCTTAAGACCTAAGCGTATGCTATTTTTTGTCTTTTTGGACTCAAAAACTTAGTTTTTCCTGTACGCCAGCGTTGATTTGAATAAAACAAACCAGTAATGGTGGTTATCAACGCGGCATCCCAATCTGAGTGTGAAGGTCGACGACGGGCCAAGTCTGATGATCCCTCATTTACTAATATTAGTTTTATTATAGCTAGATCAGATATCGCATCGCATTGCGGATCATTTTCCGCTTTAACGAAGCGTAGGAAGCATGTAATTACGTACTGTCGTAAACTGCCATTTCCTACGTATTTCGTAATCAGTCGTTGATAACCTTTTTTGCAAGGGAGTGTTTGGTTTGACATGTCATGTTTTTAACTCGGGACCTTTAGGAATAGAAAGTCTTAGAAAATAGACAGGCTAGTTGCATCAGCTCGCTGACAGTGCGGAAAACATTCTGGATTAAGTTGCGGGTCATGCAGAGTCTAGTATAAAGGTTAACTAACTCATGACGCCAACGTTGGCGTTATCATGTATTTGTTTGAGAGGAGAAGTTGGTCTGTTTTTTAAATCAAACCAAATCAAAATGTTTATATTCAAAGTAACGCAGAAACTGCCACTTAATAAACGTTACAAGTTAAACTAGGTGTCCATTTCAAAATCTGTATAATTTTGGAGAAAAATAACAAAAAAAAACTCCCGACAAGTATTTATAAAAACACGATTCCTCTAAAGCACTTCTCAGAGGCAGTTTATTTAATCTGTGGTTACGTCTTTTCCATGTAAAATCTCCACCACAGACTTTTTAAATCGGCGTTTATCAGTGTTTTAAGGAATACTATTCTTATTATAAGTCTATTATTTTCTTATATATAAGTCTATTATTATTTAGTTCTCATAAATAAGTCTGTTATCATTTAGGTAGTCGTGTAAAAAAGAATAGCTACTTACAGTGACAAAGGGCAGTCCCAGGCACACAAATCTCAGCATGAATGTGGTGATGGTGTCGTCCTTGTACGGGAACATGAGGCTCTCATCGCCGCAGAAGAACCCCCGCTGGAACGGGTACCAGTAGAGATCCGAGGCCAGGATGCATAGCGTCACTGGAAGACGAAGTTTATTATAAATAAAATACTCTCTGTGAAACTTTCAGTTTTCTAAGTCCAACGGTTTGGGCTGGGCGTTGATGTGTGAGTGTGTCGGATTCTCGCCGTTTTTATATTAGATAAACTTAGCGTCCAGTGGCACCTTCACTCACACTAGGTAGGTTAAGTGACCACTTGGACGCTGCAGTGCCTGGGATATTGTAGGTCTCGGACATTGTAGGTCTCGGCCACCACTCTATCCGCTTTCGTCCCCAGGACACCCAGGTTCGATTCGCAGCGAGGGCATGTACCTATTACTTTGTCTTTTAAATTTTCTTTATTGCCAACAAAAATTAAATAAAGTACAATAACTGAAAAAATCTTAAAAACTAAATTTGGCAAAAGGCCTTATGCTCATCCTAAATTCGTCATGGAACATGCTCCACTGACGACGCTGATTTTCAGCAAAAGTAAGCCTTTTGGTTAGGTTAGGTTAAAGATATAAAATAAATTACAGAGAGTTGCTGAGCGCAAAAAAAACTGTTTTCATGTTTGCTGAATACATTTTAAATTAGATCATTATTTTTTATAGTTGTAGTGAGTCCTTAGATGTTAGGTTAAAAGTTATAAAGAATAGTTAGAGAGTCTCAGATTATATATTACCTATGAGACGGATCTAATCGCGATTGTTCATTAAGTAAACTTATTTAAACTTAGTAGGTAATTAATAATTGAGTTGCGAGTTCCTTGTAGCAATACTACTCGCTAACCTTGAAGGAAAACATCGCGAGAGAACCTGCGTGCCTGAATCTCACTCAGGTCTTGAAAACGCGAATCATACTATATTTCTGAGAGTAGTCCTGTGTCCTACAGTGGGACGTATATAGGTATTACAGATCGCCTTTAGCGATAAGACCGCCAGTTGTATACTATGTAACTTAGATTTTAAAGATTTTTCATGTGCTTTTATGATAGTGTGCTTTAAAGAGTACTAATCTAATCTATTATTAGCTAGGCTTATCCAATAAACAATCGCGATTAGACCCGATAAATATTTCTTAACCTAACTAAAAACCGGCCAAGTGAGTGGCGGGCCACGCGCAGTGTAGTGTTCCGTACATGGAGGGTTTTTTTATCTGCTTTACAGAAGTAACAACTTGAGCAAAGTAATTTTCAATGAATTTTGTACGAAGTTTTCCTTTTATGAGTTGGACGCCTATTACTCTTTAACTTGAAAAGCCTACTTAGCCGTGATAGTTTTCCTTTTAAGTTCATTAAGTTCATTATATGCGCCACTGCCCTCAATTTTTTCACGTTTCTACAATTAACCGTCTAGCCGGGAGACCCTTTCGCCACACGGTCCGATCGGCTTGTCCGATCGATTTGGACGACAATTTTTCCGATTGTCGAACTACTAGGACGTTTACATATCCTTGTAGTCCGATCGACCGGGACATGAGGTTGGATTTTTTTCCTGCAGGATCGATTGATCGATCACAATTTGAAATTTATAAAAGTGTACTCCAACTGACACAAATTACTGTTTTGTCCGCTTGAAATTGTCAATAACGTTTAATTTGTAATAATTATATAATTTTATTCACAAATAGTGTGTAATTTATTTCGCAATAGTTTTGTAGACTAGTTCCAAAATCAGAGGTTTTCCGGATTTTCGACGTAGAAGAAAGCCCCATTTAATAACCGGATTAGCTACGGAGATTATCTTTCTTAATAGAAAGCCACTTATCAAATTTGGTTATTTACAAGGAGCAAGGAACTTAATTTTTTGGCTGTGTATGATTTCATATGTAGTGAAATAATGAACTGATAAATTCTCTATGGTTCCGATTGATTAAACCATCAGGGAAAAATAAAGTTTTGTGGCCGGATAACATAGGTTTTTAAAGGTATCATGGTTCGATCGACAACTTAAACTTGAAAATCTCATTATTTCGATTAGTAGGACTATAAGACTTTGAGAAATCCTCATCATCCGATCAATCGAACCAACAGTAAATAAAAAAATTCTTCGTCCGATCAATCGGACCATATGGCGTAAGGATCAGGAGAGGGGGGCACGCTCTTTTCTGACAAAAATTTGCGCTTCAAAGCTTAATATTTCGCAAACGGAACCCTGAATGATAAACAGTTTTCTTACAGCCACAATATTTTTAAACGACCAATCAACGATACCCCACCCTGTGGTCTAGTCGAGAAAAAAAATGTATCCCTAATTTAGGTGTAGGGACCCTAAAATATGATTTTATTTAAAAAAAAGGGGATTGTTTAAGATTTTATTCTACCGCTATGTTGACGTAATAAATACGTATATCTATGCCTTTCAGCTCTCTAGTATTTATAGTCTCTGTGCTAAGCCGTGGACAGACACACAGACAGACAGACGTACGGTCATGGCGAAACTATAGAAACCTTGTTGACTACGAAACCCTAAAAAGGAGGAGTTTATCAATTCGTCCATATATAGTTTTATCTATAATCAGCGATAATTCCTTACCACTTTGTCTAATTTCATTCTTTATTTTTTTATTAGAAAAAGGTACTTCCAAAGTGGTCCCATACTATAAATTTGGTCAAGAACTGATTGTGAGATCCATGAGAATTTCATGATACTCATTTGAGCATCGAGCACGACAATTTATAAAATGTACCCAAGTTAATGTAATACACTTGCATTAACTTGGTTATATGTAATGTATCGCACACTTAATTACTGAATTATTTAACAACAGTGCCCTCGGTGCCCTTGAGAAGTGGAAGCGAGGAGATTCATAGCACGAGGAAAACCTATTTTGGACTCCTGTATAATATAACATGCTAATACTCGAGTTTCATTAGTTTTTAAGTGCATTGTGTACTGGCGTTTTTGTATTTGTATGCATTGTGCTTTTCTTTTAGTAGTTCAGAAATCAGAATTTAGAATAAATGTAGAGAAAAGAACTTACACTGAGTTGAATGATAATGTACAATGCCATTCGCCGTCTTCGGGTCGAGTTGTAGTAGAGAAAAAGACAGCGAAAAAAACTCCACTCTGACCCTCTTCTTTCAAATCATCTATACATTAGTTGTTACCACTACCTACGTAACAAGACCCCGTGAGTGCACTCAACAACATGCAATAATAGACTAATGTTAGTCTATTCTGACAAAGTTAGGAAAACACCAATACTGCGGCCCGACATACGGATGGACGGTTACCTACTTAGGCAGGCCCTGTTTTCTGAGAAAAGGCATGCTTTTACACAACGAGCGTTTAGTTAAACACTAATTAACCGCTTCCAGTCTCCATCGGTGCACGACGCCAATTGCAGTGGAACACGTGAGTTAAGATAAGTTATCTTTGCTGGGTGGTCAAGTCAAAAGGCGTGTTAAAATGGGTTTTTTTAATCGATATGATTTTTAGGATCCCGTACTCGAAAGAATCCCAAGGGGAGGTTTAATAGCGCTACCAATAAAAAACTTATAACAACAATAACCTCCGCACAACACAATCACTTGTTGTGGTCCCAAACTAGGATACCATGTGCTATACTAACCAGGCAAGGACATCACAAACATGGAAATACACCCAGACTGAGGCCAGTTGTAAAATTGTACGGCGGCTCCCAGTGGGAATCGAATCGAACTCCGGCATGGTAATCAGGGCCTAGATTCTGTTAATGCATTGTAGTAACATGACAACTGCATGAACATGGCGGTTTTCATTTCATTGCTGCTTTAAGTCTACGCGGACACACCCATCAAACCTTCTAGGCGTCGATGGTACGAAAAAACACGTCACGTGACCCGACAGTGTACCTGTCATTATACTACAATGCACTAACAGAATCGAGGCCCTGATGTGATTGACTACCGTGTGGTGCCTGATTAAGAATAGCGTCACTCCATTTCCTTCCGTGGATGTCGTAGAAGGCGACTAAGGAAATCAATTACCAGGAGACGGGCAGCAGCGTCTTCCTGAGATTCCAACCGCTTACTGCGATCGCCAACCCGCCTGCCAAGCGTGGCAATTATGGCAAAACCTCTCATGGTTATGAAAACCACGAGCGAGGCCTATGTCCTGCAGTGGGCATCAAAGGGCTGATGATGATGAATCAGATGTGATACCGTTAGACCAACGAGGCAGTCTCTTTCTCGAGATTATTCCTTGCAAATATCTCAATATTTCAAAATGTAGTTTTTACGATCCATAACCATATTTAGAATCAAGGATTTGGGACTAGATATCATTCAGACATCTGTTTGTCCATCTACCCTCCTAGTAGAGTTACCTCCGTCACGGTTTTAAATAATGTGTTAAGCATGCTCCTTAAAGTCTACTATAATAATAAGGATAATTTAGAAGACAAATATTGTCTCGTATTAAAACAATGTTAACGGGGACGATTCTGTCTAGCATTCAACACATGCAAGAGTAATAACTAAAGTTGAAAACTATGTTAATTAAGTTAAAGCGTGTTTTAAAAAGAATTAATGTGTAGTTTATTTGTTGGCTTCTTCTCCACATAATATTTTAATTCTGAAACTAACAGCGTTGACTAAACATATCATATATTAACATATAATATATTATTTAAACATATTGTAAACATATACATATTTTTATATAGAAATGTATCACAGTTTCTTAGTCTCGTTAAGACTCGAGAACGGCTGGGCCGATCTGCCTATTTTTTTAAATATATTTGTGAATGTCCTCGGAAAATTAAATGGCGAGAAAAAATAATGATAGATGTAGGTGATACGAAGTTCACGGGGTCATATAGTTTTGTACCTAAGTTGGCGAAAATCTGGCTATTTGTACTTATAATGAAAAAAACTCAGAGGACTTATCGCTGAAGTAAATATGTATCATAATTGCTACCCGACAAACTGCCTAATTATGGTAAGTAAGTCATGAAGTATAAATTCCAAATTCAGAATCTCTTTAGTCGATTGAGAAATAGAAAAGTAAACAAAAAAAAAACAAAAACACTCACGTGCACAAAACACAAATCCGTCTATCACCACTTTCTTTAGTATTTGCATCGAATATTCTTCCCTCGACATGTTGTCTCACAATTAATTTATTATAAGTAATTAAACAATTAATACGGAGCCGGCTTGTTATAAAAAACCGGTAGAGCTCTTTCTCAGCCGGAATCCTTGCGTAATCTGAGCGCGAAGACTGCGCTCGGCCAGTTTTATAGTTTCACGAGTTGTATCTGTGCGCGCCTTCATCATAAGCAGCCTCCATACGACCGGGTTAACACGCCATCCAACGAACTATTACACAAATTAGTTTCACAATTAATACTCGTAGATTATGCGGAGTAGAAGCTAACAAACAAACTCCACATTTATTCTTTTCACAACAGTAGTAGTTTGTTTTAATTAACGGAGTTTTCAACTTAAAGTTACGCTACACTAGACACAATCGTCCCCGTTAACATTATTTAAATACCAGACATCTTTGTCTTCCAAATAATCCTTATTATTATAACGAGATTATTATTATAACGACGATCATTATTATAACGAGCTTATTATAATAGGCTTTTTTGCACATATTACGCTTAAAATATATTTGAAACGCGTCCGTGGTAACTCTAATATAACTTGAGAAATATTATTATCCGCATTAAATTTATGGGACACTGTATACGGTTATAAAGGCAAACGCTTAGACAAAGGTTACGGCAAAAATTAATACATCCTTATGTATTAACTTTTGCAAGTCTAAAACGAAGAAATGACAATTTATGTTGTGTGAAAGTTACTTATTATTTATTTATTCGCCTCTCAAACGCAGTTTCAATTATCTTTTCCCTTAAGTTAACGCTAGACTAATCAAACATTTTGCATTAACATTGCCGTCGAGGAGTGTTTTAGGGAATCGTGTTTTTATAAACAATACCTACTGTTAATTTTAACTTTAAATGGTCGATTTCACTAAAACGCTCTTAAAATAAAGTTTCTACAGGGATAAAATAGGATTTAACTGAATCATGATTAACAGAAATTTTCTTTTTATTCCTGCTAAAAGTAACCCCTCACGCCGCAAAGTAAATTTTTAACTGTGAATGGTTTGTGTCAGAACAGCCCCTATGTTACGCGCACCATATCCTGACCGATTCCAATCGTGTAACTTTCAAATTAGTATGGAATTTGATAAAAACAAGCTGCACGTCGAGAAATAATTTGTCTCCGAAAAAAAAATCGGAGAATTCATCTTAAACTAATAACAGTTTTATTTATAAAAAAACGTTTCCTTGTAACACTCCTCACAGGCAGTTTAAACAGTCTGAGGTAAAGGGAAAGACGTAACCGCAGATTAAAACTGCTCAGAAACTGCCTCTGAGGAGTGTTTTAGAGGAATCGTGTTTTTATACATGACACTATAAGTGTTAGAAACTGATCATCAAAAAAGCATTTTTGACGTACCCAAGATATGTCAAAAAATGTTTTTTTTTTTGCGATCAATTTTTTTATAATGTTAATCCACTATCAGCATTTTCTCTAGAACTTTTTATGATTCATAAAAAGATAGAATATTAATTAAAGTTGTACGGCATTTTACTATTTAAACTGCCTCTGGAAGAGTGTTTTAGATGAATCGAGTTTTTATAGACCGCTAATCTTTAGTAGGTATTTAATTAAGTTAGATTCTCAGTTTAGAAATCGGCGGAAAGTTCCATCGCATGATATTGTTTAACCCGGTTTTGACTTTAGTGAAGTGGATATTTTGATAGGCTTCAGATCGTCTTCATAATTGCCTGCAAATCAATCACACAAGCCAACCAATTGTTTACACATTGTGATACACTCTGCAGATGCTATTGTTTGAGCTAATTATCTATATACTATTTATTGTTAGGATGTTACAGCGTAATTAGAAATCACTATACATATTAGGTAGGTACAATTGATCTAAAAAGTCAGACATAGCTCTTATAGTATAGTATAGCGCATCATAGCATAGCATAGTATCTTTACATAATTATTATAGGAAGGTATGCAGGTATAATTTTTTTTTTCAATTTATTTGGGTTATTGACAGATTAGTTACACGTTTCCATTATTATTCACGTATTACATAGCAAGGAATGTGTGTACTATCTACAAATAACAGGGACAGGATGCATATTTTTAAAAACACAAACATAACCTAGTGCTAGTGATGAGTGGTGTACAGTATCTACCGTTAATGTTGATACCTTAGATAAATAACAAACAAAAAAGAGAAAATCCTACACCAGACAAAAGTAATATCATCATCATCAGCCATTCGACGCCCACTCGTGGTTTTCATAACCCCTCGACGTATGACGTATGAGGCTTGTCACTGGTTTCTGTGTTGAGAATGTCACTAGGTAAACACTTAGGTACTTAAATATTGTTCTGTCTCGATTTTTCTTTTTTCTCTTTCTTCGCCTCTTCTCTACATAGGTAATCAATTAATCCTGGAACTATCAACAACTAATACTATTCCTACTAGATATTGACATACATTATGTCTAGAGCTGGTAGCTACCTCGGTCAGCGCATCAGCTTGGCCATCCAGAGGGGTAATGCTGCCAGTATCTTGGAAACTCTCCCCAACGGCCGCGGTCTAGAGACAATCTTTTATATAGATAATGTTTATTTTAAATATGTAAATATGAATTTTATTATATTGTATTAAGATATATTATTTGATTTCTAAATTCTTAGTTCATTATTTATATTAACTATAAGTACTTTAATGTGACGCAGAAGATTGACTAGTTTATCAATAAAACCAGATAAGGGAATTTAGAATGAATTCTAATATGTTTTTAACTGGTTGTATTTTTTAGAGGTTTGTCAGGATTGTGGCCACATCGTGGCAGTACGCAACCAAGGGCTCTGCTACCCCGCTGGGATACATGCGTGATTTCTGTACGTACCTATATCCAAAAAAATAATCTATTAATATTATTATTTGGTCTCTCACCCTGAACCTCATAAGAAAGCTCAAGGTCACGCAACGAGTTATGAAAAGGGCTATGCTCGGAATTTCTCTGCGAGATCGAATCAGAAATGATGAGATCCGTAGACGAACGAGAGTCGTCGAAATAGCCTAGCGGATTAGTAATTGAAGTGGCAGTGGGCGGGGCACATAGCACGCAGAACTGATGGTCGATGGGGCTGAAAAGTTCTCGAATGGTGACCACATATCGGCAAGTGCAGCGTAGGACGACCAGCCCCAAGTTGGACAGATGACCTCATCCAAGTGGCAGGAAGCAGGCCGCTTCCAACCGGTATTTTTGTAAATCCATGGAGGAGGCCTATGTCCAGCTGTGGACTTCTTGTGGCTGAATGATGATGACGATTATTATTTATTTATTTCAGGCAAAGCCCATACAGTGTTAGTAACATATAATGTATTAGTACACCACGCAAAGTTGAATCTCCTAGTCCCAGCCGGCCCCACTGCTGGTCGGCATAAGGTGCATTGACACCCAGTGGCGCTGTATGGGGCTATCTATCTGATCAGCCAACACCCTCAGGATCAACATCTATGATCAATAGATTATCCTTACATCATTGCTTACCTCATACCATCAGCCATTTGACGCCCACTGCAGGGCATAGGCCTCCCTCGTGGTTTTCCTAACCATGAAGGGTTTTGCCATAATCGCCACGCTTGGCAGGCGGGTTGGCGATCGCATTATGCGGTTGGAATCTCAGGAAGACGTTGCTGCCCGTCTCCTGCTAATGTATTTCCTTAGTCGCCTTCTACGACATCCACGGAAGGAAATTGAGTGACGCTATTCTTAATCCGGCGCCACACGGAACCACACGCCACGCTTACCTGTTACGTTATCTCATTGTGTTCTGACAAAATCCCAAACTCCCAAATCATTGCTGACCTGTTACGCTATCTTATTTTAGTCAGAGAAAATCCCAAGCCAACGCAGCACGTCGGCCGACAGTGATAGCGTTCCGCGGCTGGCGTGGATGACATCTACAGCCGCCGGGCGACAGGTTATCGACATGTCTCCGCGAGTTGCCAAGAATGGGCCACACCCACCGGGCCTTATCTATTCGTTCGGTTTAGATTCGACGGGTTGAGGGGCGAATTTTCATTTTCACACAAGAAGAAGAAGAAGAAGAAGAAGAAAGACATTTATTATACCAACAAGATACATCACAGAAACAAAATAAGCACATAAGTAACATAATATGCACAACACAGAAGGAAAACTAAATACACAACAGACAAAACGAATAAATAAAACAGGACTATAGATGTAGCCTGTGGTGTATCTACATTGCCACAAAAGGCAGCTGACTCAGCGTTGTGCTGAGGAAGTGATCCCTCAGCGCTGATTTTCAGTCAGTGCCTACGGTAACCCATAATTGTACTACGGAGTGCGTGCCGTGGTGCAATAAAGTAAAAAAAAAAAAAAAAATATCGTCATAAAATACTTACATATATTATTAGTTTTAAATTAATGTGTATGAAATATAAAGGAACACCATAATAAATTAAATTCAATAAGTAAATATAAGTGAAAGAAATATAAGTGAAGGAGAAGAGAGGGGAGGATACACACCAAAAGTAGTTATAGGTCTAATCGCGACAATTTACACGTACATACATACGTAAACTCACGCCTGTATCCCAGAGGGATTGGCAGAGACCAGGGACTGCCACTTGCCACGATCCTGGCAGATCACTTTCGCTTCCTCAACATTCATTAGGCGTTGCATGCACGCACGCCGGTTTCGGGTACTTTTTATCTTGCCCTTTGCTAATACATCCCATATTTGGTCGAAGTGTGTCCGCCTGGGACGTCCCTTACCGGCCCTTCCACCCACATTCGCTCGATATATCAGGATCTCTCAGGATCGTGGCAAGTGGCAGTCCGTGGTCTCTGCCTACCCCTCTGGGATACAGGCGTGAGTTTATGTATGTATGTATGTAAGATTTCTACACTAGAATCAAGATTTCTCAACTTTTTTTTTCGTCTCTACTTAAAATAAGTCTAAAGAGATGACATTTTTCTAATTACATAAACGCGGCTTTCAACCCACACATATTTTAACGTGTATAAAAATCAGTAATAACGCAGATTATATTATTATGTAAATAATTATTAGAACGCACGTCCACATTTCTTCAAAACATCCTTGAAATGTATTCCCATTTATGACGTGGGGAGAATATCTATGTTTTGATAACAAGATTGTTATTGTAAGCCAAGCTCCTATATGCCAGATAACACTAGACTCTCTAAAAATTTTTTTTATCGTGCATGGCTCAACTTAATGCGTATGTGGGTGAAAGGGCCGGTAAGGGACATCGCAGGCGGACATAATTCGACTAAACGGGGGATGTTTTAGCGAAAGGCAAGATAAATAAAACCGTAACTGGGCGTGCGTTTTGCAACGACTAATGAATGTTGATGAAGCGAAATAGGTCTGCCAGGATCGTAGCAAGTGAAAGTGAAAGCGCCTACCATTCCGGGATACAGGCGTGATTCTATGTAGGTAATCTAATGGTTCCTATAATTTATCTTGAAATTCGCCATTTTGAATATTGCGGAAAATCCCCGTGGTCTTTCTTAGTACATTTAGAGCACGAAATGCTAACTGAATTATTGACAGTTCGCAGATTGCCTAAATACAATTAGATGCATATTGTCAGTCAAAACAACATGGAAAAAACACCGCGGGTAGTATTAATGTGCCAGCCCGTCCTGGGAGCATGAGTTCCTATGTCGCCCGTGAGAAATAGACCAAGAATCGCCCCCTCCGCGCAGGGTGGCCGGGGAGAATATTATCAATTGAAAAATTCAATTAGTTCCGCACATTTATTCGCAAGTGGCAGTCCCTGGTCTCTGCCTACCCCTCTGGGATGCAGGCGTGAGTTTATGTTATGTTATTTATTCACTTTAATCCTCAACTATACTGCATTTACCGTGAGCAGAGATAAATCACACTCACTAGCAATTTCAAGTTGTTCTCATGAAAAAATGTTTTCTGATGGCGGCTGTTTCAACACTTTTTGCTAAGGTTGGCTGGAAGAGATCTTTCTTGGCGAGAGGTCCCGGCTGGGGACAAAAAAACCCCAAGTCTTGGATGTTTACATGTTTGTGAGTCGCTGTTTCTGGTTCCCACGACGCAGGATACTAGTGTGGGGCCAGAAGCAATGTATGTGCCTCTATGTAAATGTTTATGTTTCTTAGAGATAAGTTCGCCTTTGTAAAAATGTTATGTAGGTTATTATTTTTCTAATCTATAGTTTGCAGTATAGAATACAATAATACTAACAAACTCAGTTACCCTACGGGCGTGGACATCGTTTTGCACCAAAATGTAAAGGGTAGACCAGCAGTAGACTGTCATGTACTACAAGTACGCACTGAACTAATTAAACAGAGGTTGACTGTACACGTAAGTCTATCAAAATGATAAGCTAGACATGTTGGAAACCCGTTATCGTTATAAATAACACCCGATGACGTGATTGCCCTATGAAAGATGGGTGTCAAAATAGGTAGATTGAAAACAAAACTAAACAATTTATCAGTCGCAGACTGGTCAATGAATGTTGTGAATAATATAATTATTTTAATACGTAAGTATATTGACCCGTGTTCACCTTATTTTGGTGATGTTATGTTACACGAACTGATTGCGCCTGGGTGGTCTTCAAAAACAGAGTTTAATTCTATACATGGTTATTGAAAAAATGTGCAAAAATGGTAAATAACGTAGAGAGAGTTTATGGTTTACAAAAGCTGTTTTTATGTCTCAATAATACTTTAACCTGTTAGATTATGACATTAAAAAGAACAATTAAAAACCATTACTATGGTGGTACGATCGGGCCATTTCAAATAATCAGACTTTTGAAAAATTACGCCGATAGGGGCACGATGGTCAACCGGAAGGCACCAGTGGGAGTATTCAGATTGGATCACGGATCGTCACCAGGACAGTTCTGTAGTCTTAAATACGTGAATCATGATAAGATGTGTCGTGTGTAAGCAAATAAATTAAAAGATAATTTGAAACTCGTATTACAGTACGATCGCCAACCCGCCTGCGAAGCGTGGCGATTATGGCAAAACCCCTCATGGCTATGAAAACCATGAGGGAGGCCTATGTCCTGCAGTGGGCGTCAAACGGCTGATGATGATGATGATTACAGTACGAAACAAAAAGTTTTTTCGAGACCGGCGTGCGTGCAGCGACTAATGAGTGTTGATCTAGCGAAAGAGGTTCGTCAGGTCGTGGCAAGTGGCAAGCAAACCCTGCGTGCCTCTGCCTACCCCTCTGGGATACTGGCGTGAGTCACTGTTATGTTCAAGATTTTTTTCCACAAAAAAATATTTCTTAGTAAAAAGGGTTGTCTATCGCACTAAGTGTAGTGCATCCGTAGTCTCATCATAAGCAGCCTATATACGTCCCACTGCAGGGCACAGGACCATCGGGCTGTTGGCCTGTCGACCGACCGTCGCCTGGCTCTCGGCCGCCACTCTATTATTACCTACTGCCGTTACTTACTGTAATACTTATTATTATTACTTACTCTGCTGGCTCAGTGACCCGAAGTCGGTCGTGGCCTCCGACACAAGAAGTCGCCACTTGTTCCTGCCCTGCGCGGTCTTTTGCCACACGCCTGCCTGGAGCTCACGGAGGTGCCCACTTCATCCTCACAGCGATATCTGGGGTAGCCAACCGGTCTTTGGCCGCTTGGTAGCCCCTCTTCATTGCTGGATTCGGTGAGATTTCGTTTCTCCGATAATTTTGGGAGTAACTTACCTAGTTTGACGTCACATATTTTGCGGATTTCATGTAGAAATTATTAAATTAAACTTAATCTACCAGCGAGCAAAAATCACAAAGGGTTTATCTGCCGCTGTTATCATTTGAGTGTTCACTGTACAAAAAAAAGGAGTAAAACAAAATGTTTGACTCAAATATTTATTTGGTAAAGTAGGTACTCAGTGGTAACCGGATTTCAAATTCAACAGGGATTTGTTTGATTAGATTGTATTTTAGTGATTACTTTTCGTCGCTGGTATTTCCAAAAAATTTAAAGTGGGTATTATTCAAAACATTTTTAATATTGCGAAACAGGAAGCAACTTCTGCTGTAGAACGCACACTCTCTTCTAGTTATACAGGGCTAATTTTCAGTCCCTGAAACAACATCATCATCATCATCAGCCCACCGCTGCCCACCGCTGGACATAGCCCTTTTCCTATCCTGAAACATATTAGTTTATATTTTACAACTTTTGTTCTATGACTTTTTCCCTATTTAATATTATAGTTCTATATATTTTTTAAATATTTATTTATTTCCTAGTTTTGTTAGACTTATATATTTCCCTCTAGTTCTATAATTTATAAATTTTAAGTGTAACAAAAATAGGTAGCGATATTTTCTGGGGTCAAATAGCATGCGATAAGGATATATTTATAGAATATCACGGAAATAGATCAAACTAACAATAAAATAACACAATGGTATATGTTATTTTATTGTTTGACGTATATTATTTCGATTATTTTACTACTTTCTTTACTAGATTTTTTTGTAAGACCTTCAAACTTTAAGCTTTTATTTTTACGCTTTACTACTGTCACAATCTCGTGTAAATCATTTTCCCACAGTAGTTTTAAGCACCTTCTCTTTAATAAACACTTTCCTCCTACGTACCAACTCGTGATGTACCAGGCCGTCAAAGAATTCGGTATTTGACACGATCAACAATAAATTATTAATTTCATACGCTCGATGAAAACAAAAATTACTTAATATCTCGGAAAATGTATCTCTTTTAGTCAATTACTAGTTATCACAATTTTTAAATAGATTAAACATAAAAAGAGTGCTCTGAATTGTGACGTCATAAGCCAGTATTTTCATACAAAATTCCGTTTTAAAAGTAACTCATTTGATATTTTGTCAAATACCCAATTGGCACGATTCAGGAATGGCGCATTTTTAGGTCAACCTTGTATAGATTGCTTGTGAATATATCAGTTCACAGTCCTGGTATCTACGGTGATAATTGTCGTTAATCCGCTAGGTGTTTTTATCCTTATAAAAACGTTGTGACCCCGTGGTATCAGCCCACCGGGCATTAGCATGTTGATCATGTTTGCAGGTCGTGCGCGATAGGAATTTCGTGTCAGATACAATTTCCCAGCCAACCATCGGGTTATCAAACCTCAGCTATATAATGTAGGTACATCGATGTAATGCAACTCGGCTGGAGAAAAATCATGATAAGGAGTGGCAACTGATAAGGCATTTTAAATTAAAAGGCCTTATCATCAAATACCTACGTCTTGAAGGTCTTATCGGGCCTATTTTAATTAACTTTTAAATTAGGTAAATTTGATTGATCTCACACAGTCTGTGGCAAAGGGAAAGACGTGAACACATATTATTTAAACTGCCTCTTGGGTGTTTTAGAGGAATCATGTTTAGTAATTGACACTGTTAGATCATATCTTTATTGTATGTATGTTATTGCATTTGATTTAATTCTTTTTAAATGAACCACGGCACGCACTCCGTAGTACAATTATGTGTTACCGTAGGCACTGACCGAAAATCAGCACTGACTGAAAATCAGCGCTGAGGGATCACTTCCTCAGCACAACGCTGAGTCAGCTGCCTTTTGTGGCAACTTAGATACACCACAGCTACATCTATGGTCCTGTTTTATTTATTCGTTTTGTATGTTATGTTATTAGTTTTCTTTCTGTTGTTGTGCATATTGTGTTGCTTATCTGCTTATTTTGTTTCTGTGATGTATCTTGTTGGTGTAATGAATGTCTTTCTTCTTCTTCTTCATATCTTTTTCTATCGGTTTAAGGCTGATTTCCAGGTTTGTGACTGGCAACTTTGTACACGGTAACAAAAAATTAACATTCAACTCGAAAGCCTCGCGTAGGTACTGGATACCAAAATAAACTTTATCCATAATATTTTGTTGGATAAATCATTTAAAATTTTTAGTTGAATCTAAAATATAGGTATAAAACAAAGTCGGGTTAGTTACTAAATTTATAACTCAAGTATGACTGGATGGATTTGATGTTTATTATTTTTTATTTGAGATTTTGTGATGATTCGATTTTGCCTCGAATAGCAGAATAACTATTAAAACATGGGAATTTTTTACGAGAAAAACAATATGAAGACAATTCATTTTTTCATACATTTTATATGGAATAGATTTTTTGCTGATTGCTCTGGACCGGATCATTAATTTATTAATTCTGAGGCACTACGAAGTTCGCCGGACCAGATAGAAAAATTAAAAAAAAAAAATCACGCATAACTTTCAGCGTTCTTATGACACGAATCACTGCATTTTTGCTAATTACGGGCTTAATTATTGTATTTATGGTGCCACATATGTGGCGATTTTTTTTAATGTCATCCATTTTTTTCATGTCCAGCCCCTCTACTCTCGACGCTAATTCAGCCAACTTGTGTTACAATTGAGTACATTTTGAGTTTAGCCAAAGCGCTCTGAAGTTCCAATAAGTGTAATGCTATTTCTTACAACTAAAACTTTTACCAATTCGATCTCTGACTTATTCAATTCATTTGTGACACAATTTCAACACAATAACAACAAGAGTATGGGTTTTGGCTTACTATCCCCTAGGGGATCAGCCTAAGGGATCCTGGTGGACTGAATGGACAGTTCGATTTAAATTGCAAAGTAATCACCCACAGATCAACAAGGAGGAAGCCTCGGCTACGCAATGTAAATCCAATTGTCATAGTAAACTGGGAGTTATACTTTTATGAAATGCCGCCCTGATTTTTATTTCAGTTAAGGGCGCTTATACACGTTCGGCGCGTGCGCAAACCGCAGTCGTCGACGCGCCGACGGCAGTCGCTGATATAATCAGCATCCAATATCCGCGTCAGTCAGCGCGTCGACGCCTGCCGTCGACGAGTGTCGACGGCTGCAGTTGGCACACGTGCCGTCCGTGTATAAGCACCCTAAGTTCTGTCCTCTAAGATCTTTATTTCTACTGTGTCTAAGACCCGGCTATTACACTGGTCGATGGTCCAATTACTAAAGTCTGGCGACGAGCATAATATTATTTTGTCTCTCCATGTGTGGTCTGATAATGTTTTCTTATCTACTTACGTAGGTTTGGCACAAAAACAAAGTTTATTTTCGTCCTATTTATTGAGACATTACGGACAACTTCTGGATGATTACACATGAATGACGGATGACTTTGTCAATGAGCCGTCTTCTGACCTTTGTGCGCGATGAGTTTTCAAACAGTTTTTCAGAAAAGCAATGCAAACACTCATAACAGTTAAAACAAACCAACACAAAAGCCTTTAGTATCAAACGCCATTACTTAACAATAGTAGAATCAAATTAGTCATGAAAGGACATTCTTAACAACATTTACTAAAAGTTATCGAATACTTACTATTTTGAACTTTATTATTTCTAGCAGTGCCCGCGACTCCGTTCGCGTGGTAATGGATAAGTTTATAAATACCCCATGACCATCCACAAGGTCCATTCTAAATACTGATGAAAGAATTTTTTAAATCCGATAAGAAGTTCCGGAAATTACGCCCTACCATACAAACTAGTTCCGTGTGGCGCCGGATTAAGAATAGCGTCACCCGATTTCCTTCCGTGGATGTCGTAGAAGGCGACTAAGGAAATCAATTAATTACCAGGAGACGGGCAGAAGTGTCTTACTGAGATTCCAACCGTATACTGCGATCGCCAACCCGCCTGCCAAGCGTGGCGATTATGGCAAAACCCCTCATGGTTATGAAAACCACGAGGGAGGCCTGTGCCCTGCAGTGGGCGTCAAGTGGCTGATGATGATATACGTCCCACTACAGGCCTCTCTGACAAAGAGAGTATGGGCTTAATTACCACCCGTGCCCACCGCGGATTGGCAATTTTAAGCGCTGAGGTACCTGAACACCTCACACACACAGGTTTGTATATATGTAGTATATTCACCGTACCTATATGATATAGAACGGTTATAGGATGCCATATAGCTGCCAGGTAGGTACGCTTGGCGTACGCAGGTCGAGCAATGAGGTTCGAACCTGCGCGCGCCTAGCTGTCGGCTGTAAATGTGGTGTAGGGTCAGTCAACCCTAAAATTTTTTGAAATCGGATGACTATAGTTCTCGAAATATAAGAAGCCCGTTTTGACAGCTGCACAAAATTGCATTTTACTTTGGATTTACTCGAACAAATACATAAAAAGACACGTACTCTGGCATATTATTTAACGGTCGAAAGAAAAAATAGATTTTGTAGCCCGAAAAGTTACTCATAGTTTATATTTTTAATGTTTTTGATCTCAAACTAGGTTAGATTCTATTGTTTTTGTAGCTGTCAAAACGGGCTTCTTATATTTTGACGACTTTAGTAGCATGTAGTAATTGCTCCAAGAAAGATAATATATTTAACACGCTTTCATGGGAGTAAACGCTGAGAACTTACTCCCCGACCATCGCTACTGACGCGAAAAAAAAACGTGTTTTTTAACAATGTAATTTATTTGTATAAAAATATAATTTCACATGTTGCAATAAATAAATAGGTAATTTATTAACAGATATTATGTTTTTACTTAGATTAACTGCTAAATACAGAATTAAGGCCGACTTGCACCACTTTCGTAAATGCGGCTTTAACAGCATTTTGACTAAAATTCTTCATACAAAAGTCAATTTAAATGGCGACTTAAGTGACATTTCAGAGGTGGTGCAAGTTGACCTAAATCTAAGATAGTTTTAAATGCAAAATTTACTATTTCACATACCTAAGTGCCAAATAAGAACGCACGCAGAAAAACGCTCTTATTTCCGGCTTAATAAAAACGGATTTACTTTAGGCCATGTATTTGTATTGTGGCTAGTAACGGATATCTAATGTGATACGCTATAGTGTGCCACAAATCTACGAAACTATGTGACCCTAACTTATCTTTGAAACTTACCACAAATTAGAAATCATTACAAATAAACAAATTTATGTATGCTCCCCAATGGATTTCTACCTTAATATTACAGATCAACAAAATCGGTACAATTCTGGCGTCTCATCCGGGAGGCCGTGGGTTCGAATCCCGGCATGTACCAATTACTTTGTCTTCTAAGTTACGTACATTTGTCGATTTGTAGTGGCAATAACACTCGCTAGCCTTGAAGGAAAACATCGTGAGGAAATCCCAGTGTCCGAGGTATTTACACACGGTAATTGACTATTCATTTGTGATGAAAAACATATTATTAATTTGGCTGGATTGCATTGGCTTTGGACTGGCTGGCAATGTCAAACGTACGGGCTCGGAAAGGTGCGCAAAAATCGTCTCCGATTGGGTGCTGGGCTACGGCAACCTGCCGTGCTACGGCAACCTGACGGGCTACGGCAACCTGCCGTGCTACGGCAACCGGCGACGTAGCAGACCGAGGTATTAGCAGACCGGTGGTGTGACGACTTGATGAAGAAACTTGATGAAATATTTACCTAGGTGGCAAGAGTTGGCCAAAGACAAGGAAGAGTGGAAGTCTAAAGGGTAGGCCTTTGCCCAGCTGTGAGACACAGTAATTACATAAAAAAAAATGTATTGTGTACTTCTGAAAGTTCCTAATTTCGTAGGAGTACTATGAACAAAAAAAGTTTGCGGAACACTGCCTTTGACGCGGGCCACACAGAAAGGACGTGGGGCGAGGGCGCCGAAAAGATGCCACGCGTTATATAGAGGACGAATCTACTCGAACTGTCGCCGATTCGTAATTTTTCTCAACAAGCTCTTACAGTTCTCAGCACAACAGAGTGTACTAAATACATAGTTATTGTTGTTAAAATATGTAAGTGTCAATCAAATGCAACTATTTTGTTTTTTTTTTTTAATGAGGACAGTATGACACTTGACCCCAAATACGCCTTATGGTAAACGAAGACGGGGTCAAGATGTTACCTGTTTACCATTTAAAGACAATAATTAACACCTGTTGCGCTGACAACGATGAATTGTGACAATTACAATGATAATGACGCATTCCAGTAGATTCATCCCACAGGAGGGCGCGGAAAAGTCGCGACGCGTTAGGCGGAAACAGATTATTGAAACGGGACGCGACCCGACCCAACCCGACGCGTGTTGAGTCAAATCAAATCTTACTATTTTCTATGATCAGAATCACATTAGCAACATCCGACGTTATCCGATGCAACGCAACTAATACAAGTTAGGTCGTCGCGTCGGGTCGTGTCGGGTGGCGTGTTATTAGTGTGTCGGGACCTTTATAGTACCATGATAGTACCTATTACTAGCTGACCCAGCAATCGCTGTTTTACCATACTAACTAGGCTGCGACCTATTCTTAGACTTATCAAACATATACAAAAAAAATCGTAAAAATCGTTGAAGCCGTTTCACAGGAGTTCGTCAAACAATGACACGAGATTTTTATATATTAGATTTTTATTTTTTTACGATCATAGTCCTTGCCCTGTGCTGTGAGAATCTATACATCGCGCCGCGTCTTTTCCGCGCCCTCGCCCCACGTCCTTTCTGAGTGACCCACGCCTTAAGAGATCAAATGATTGGAGACACTGCCAGCACCAGCCGTTGAGGGTCACCTGCCGAGCGGGGCCATCACAGGGCGCGGGAGCATATTCTGGGGCTGAGGGTCGCGCCAGTCGCTCGGAGGGCCGTACTTCTTGAGCTTCAGGACGAAGACGAACTGCGGAAGAGGTGGCCGGGATTAGCTGAATGTTAGGGTAAGCAACCCTCCCTCACAAACTAATCGGAAAACCGGTCAAGCGCGTGTCGGGCCACGCGCAGTGTAGAGCCCGTAAAAGAAGAGGTTTTTTACCTGCTTTACAGAAGTAACAACTTTTTCAAAGCATTGAAATGTGAAAATTACTTTGCTAAATTCCGCCAAAATCCATGCGGTTAGTTAATGCACCGCCCTTCCTCCGACTTTTTCAAGCAGAAGCAAGAAACAAACACACCACCACCGACAACAATACTTGTGTGGAAAAATGCGTTGCGAAGCGTTTCGCCTCTAACACGAGGCATCCTCAGGCTCCGATGGTCGACTTTTCAAAGTAACATTCAATGGTATTTGTACGAAGTTTTCCTTATTTACGTTGTTCGGCTGTTGCTCATTAACTTGTAGACTTAGCCGTGATAGTTTTCCATTCAAGTTCATTATATGATTTACTGCCCTGAATTTTTCCACGTTTCTACAATCAACCGTTTAGCGGGGAAACGAGCGCTTTCAAGCTTAATATTTTACAAACGGATCCCTAAATCTAAAAATATTTTACGTACACTTTACAATATTTTATGACCGTGTGGCGCCGGATTAAGAATAGCGTCACTCCATTCCTTCCGTGGATGTCGTAGAAGGCGACTAAGGAAATCAACTACCAGGAGACGGGCAGCAGCGTCTTCCTGAGATTCCAACCGCATACTGCGATCGCCAACCCGCCTGCCAAGCGTGGCGATTATGGCAAAACCCCTCATGGTTGTGAAAACCGCGAAGGAGGCCTATGTCCTACAGTGGGCGTCAAATGGCTGATGATGATGATGATGACGATTACAATATTTTTGAACGACTAATCCAAGATACCTTACACAATGGTGTAGCATATAAAAATATGAATCCCTAATTTAGCTGAAGGGGAGGTACTTACCCCAAAAGAATTTATCCTACCGCTTTTTCGGCGTGATTAATATGTATGTCTAAGCATTTCAGCTTTCTTGTACTGGTCGTCTCTGTGCTAAGCGACGGACAAACAGACGGACAGACAGACATGGCGAAACTATAAGCGTTCCTTGTTGACTACAGAACCCTAAAAAGGAACACAGTTAACAGACGGAGGCCTTATCACTAAAAGTGATATCCTCCAAACAATCGATCGCTCGTAGCCCCGGCTGCCTGAGTGATCTTAAACGATCACGAAGGTTAAGCAACACAGGGCGCGTTCAGTGCATGGATGGGTCGCCGTCTATGCCTAACGCTAGTGGCATTTTTCCGAGCGGTTCCGTGCTTCGCAAGGCACGTTAAGCTGTTGGTGCCGGCTGCCATCGATAGATGGCAGTCGTTAAGCCAAGTCAGAGGCCTTAGGGCGGCTTGACAACTTCTGACAGTAGACGAGCCACTAGTCTACAAGCCTCCACCAATCCGGACTTGGCCCCCGTGGTGGAGTATGGCCTATACCTTCCTCAGGGAAGAGACCCGTGCCCCTCGGTGGGGACATAATGGGTTAATGATGAATCGATATTTGTATATGGATTAGGAAAACCTTTGATTCCGATGCCAAACATCCTTTAGGTACCTGAAGCACATTCAGAATCCCAACGACCACTATATTATACGGCCATAGCGCAGACCGCCCCAATTCAGAAACATGCAGCCACATCGCTCCAGTGATGCTTGTGGACGGCCACTTGGGACAGGCCGGTGTACCCGGTGGCTAGCAGCACGGCGTACTGGAAGCCGTGGCGGAGGAGCTTGGAGACGCGCCGTCGCGCCTTGAAGCCGAACTAGAAATCCTACGACCACTATAATATAGTTGCTTAGAAGACATACCACGACTACAGCGTAGACCGCCCCAATGCAGAATCCTGCAGCCACATCGCTCCAGTGATGCTTGTGGACGGCCACTTGGGACAGGCCGGTGTACCAGGTGGCTAACAGCACGGCGTACTGGAAGCCGTGGCGGAGGAGCTTGGAGACGCGCCGTCGCGCCTTGAAGCCGAACTAGAAATCCCACGACCACTATAATATAGTTGCTTAGAAGACATACCACGACTACAGCGTAGACCGCCCCAATGCAGAATCCTGCAGCCACATCGCTCCAGTGATGCTTGTGGTCGACCACGCGCGAGAGGCCGGTGTACCAGGCAGCTAGCAGCACGGCGTACTGGACGCCGTGGCGTAGGAGCTTGGAGCCGCGCCATCCCGCCTTCACTTGGATGTAGAACTGGAAGGGTTGTGGCGATGACTAATTATATTATATTAGATACAGGAAAGAGATTTGCGATACCTCCAAACTGAGAATGAAAGCGGCAAGGTAGTGGTCTACCCCCACAATAAGTGTGAGTTTGTGTAAGTATGTGTAAGTCAAGATAACACGAAACTAATTCGGCGAGCGTGCATGCAGCGAATAATAATAACTTCCACACAAAACAATCACTTGAGCTGTGGGCCTTACATGACGGACGTTTTGTCTGCGCTTTGCTAAGATATATCACTTTCTAAGCGCAGAAAGCCGAGTCTACGCCCTGTCTGTTACTAAAACTGGTCCCAAATTAGCTATCCAGGCAAGGACATCACAAACAAGGAAACACCAAGATTGAAGTCTCCCTTGATTTGTGCAAATCGAACCGTGGCGGGAATCAAACCCACATTCTCTGTTTTGGTAGGCAAGCATGTTACCACACATTTGGTAAAACGTGATGAGTGGATGATGATGAACCAAAACATTTCGTTGCCTTCTGACAAACGTTTTGTTTGATCCATTGTGGCCAGTGGCCAATCCTGGTCTCTGCCTACCTCTCCGGAATATGGGATATTCATCTCTCTTTCTCTTTGGGGTCCAGAGAATAAACAGAGCGTACATAGAGTGGTTGATCGGAGCACCCGCTGTATAACTAATTTAATTAATACTTTAGCTCACCTTGCTCAACTAGCATGATTTAACGAGAAAAAATACTTCAATGTTGGGAATACTTTGTTGTGTGTGCTTGACTCAAAATATACTGTTGGTGCAGAAGATACTTGAGGGCTGGACACACTTAGAAAAAATGTGGGGGAGGCCAAGATATACAAAGGGTTCTAGCGCCACAGGAACTAATTTAGTAAAAAACTTACAATGAAGAACAGCGCACTGTACATGGCGAAGCTAGAGTGGGCGCTGGGGAATGACAGCCGCATGTCCAACAGCTTTTTCTCGTCTGTCTGGGCGCAGGAGTAGTCCTGGATGTAGCCGAGCTGGTTGAGAGGCGCGCTGGCGTCGAAGATCGGCTGGCAGACCTGGTGGACAGAGATGAATATTAATTAACGAAGTAGAGGACTAGAAGACCACTTGGTGGAGCAAAAGAACGTTGCGAGAATTTATTTGTGGTTCAGTAACGTGTTTACGTGTTACATAAGAATTCAATCATTTGAAGGATGGTAGCCTGTCGCTACCGTGTCTCTATTTATTCCTTTGACTATAAACATAGTCTGTGCAACGGGCACTCGAGTTAGCTTTTTAACGAACTTTCCCAAAGACCGTGAATGTTCTAAACCCTCAATCAATCAGCCCGTACTCGTCCACTACTGGACATAGGCCTCCCCCAAGGCACGCCACTTCCTTCTGTTCTCAGCCATCCTCATCCAGCCACTGCCAGCATCTGCCTGAGATCCTCGGTTTAGAGAGCTGGTGGGCGTCACACTGCGTTTGCCAGAACCTTTGCACCCAATCGACCATCGGTTCTTTGGCGTATGTGACCAGTCCACTGTCACTTGAGCTTGCTAATCTTATGTTAGTCACCTCAGTTCTTCGGTGGATTGTCTCATTTCTGATGTGATCCATTACAGAAACTCCGAGCATAGCCTGTTCCATACCGAACTGTGCGACTTTGAATCGGTGGACTAGTCCTGCCGTCAGTGTCCACGTTTTAGCTTTAGGCTCTGAGGAATAGCCGGGGAGAAAAGCTGTCTCAGTTTTCCCAACGCAGCCCTGTCGTAGCCTCTTTTTCGAAGTTGCCTCTGCCCAGTTGGATAGTCTGCTCTAAGTATTCATGGACAGCTTCGAAGGCCTCCTCACCGACGAAGTCCGACTCCGGCATGATTCTATCGTTAAACATGATCTTAGTCTTGTCCAGGTTCATGCTGAGGCCTACACGTAGGGAGGCAGTGTTAAAGTCGCGGAGCATCCTTCATTATCGGCAAAATGCAGGTGCGGGACGTATTCACCGTTAATATTGATGTCGCGTTCAGTCTAATCCACTATTTTAGTGACATCGTCCAATGCACTGGTGAACAGTTTCAGAGAAATGACATATCCTTGTCTCACAAACACTTCAGCACTTCGAAATACGAATCCTATTCATTTGCACCGCGGAGTGAGACAGGGAGATGTAATATCTCCGAAACTGTTTACAGCTGCACTTGAAGACGTATTCAAACTTTTGACTGGGAAGGATCTACCATCAACATAAATGGTGAGTACATGACTCACCTTCGATTCACCGATGACATACTGATTATGGCTGAGACCCTGGAAGATTTGAGTTCAATGCTCAATGACCTGAACAGAGCTTCTAACAGAGTGGGTCTTAAAATGAACATGGACAAGACCTGTCTGATACCTGGTTGCAGTTGGATAGGTTTCGTTTGCTGGTCCCGAAGTTAGACTGTCATTGTTGCGGCATAATACCATCACAATCTCATCACCTCCGCGTACCGCCTACATACCTTGCATCGCTGCACCGATTCCAGAACAGACCAGGTCTCGACGGAGTCGAAGGCTATTTCATAGTTTCACACAGCGGGCGATTGTATTTCTCAGTCTTCTGTAGTATCTGCCGCACTGTGTGTATGTGGTCTATGGCGCTACATCCTTTTTGAAACCCAGCCTGCATCCAGCCCCAGAGCAGGCTGGGTAGCCTGTTATAAACATGGACCATGGTCTATGTTTATAACAGACTACTGCACAGCTCACGGCCTTGGCGGTTGCAGACGGGTTGTGCACGCTATGCGGCTGCGTGAGTCTGGTTCCTACTATGGGTTGCGTCCAGACTATTGGCGCGCATTGTAGAATGCCTTGGGTGGCTGTGTGACTTCCGGGAAAAAGAGAAGTCACCCACATCGTAGGAATGAGGTCTCAACCTTCCAATGACATTCTTGGTCAAGTTGCTAGTGAACTGTAGGCAGGTGGCACCCAATGCAAAACCTCCCGATACCGGCAGCGCAGCGCAGTTCATGAGCAAGGTTCTGGGCTGGGTGTGGGAGGCCTACCACACCCAGCTCAGAACCTTGCTCATGAACTGCGCTCTATTGACTTGCTATACAGTTAATATCAGTTTGCTTCAGTCCGCCGATGCTTACAATGCTCAACATCTATCTACTACAAATCTAAATCTACTAGCCAATGCCAATAGACTAATGTCTCAGCGTTACGTGGCTATGGAGGAGAATAAAGGACAAGTTACTCACATCGTAGAAGTGGGGTCTCAATCTCCCAATGACGTACTTGGCCAGGTTGCTGGTGAGCTGCTGGCAGCCCGCGCCGAAGGTGAAGACCCCAATGCCAGCGTAGGCCTCCCACGCCCAGCCCGGGACCAGAGCCCCGCACACGAACTTATCACCGATACCCCGGCCTTGCTTGTCGCGGACCACTTCGATGGTGATTATCTGGAATTTTAGAGGATTTCTGATTGATTAATCATCCATGCATTGGCGTATATAAGGTGACTTTCCAGGTGAGCTTGGCCCCTGAAAAGCGATGGTCTCTCAGTAACCCAGCAGCAAGCAGGATGGTTTATAACATATGCAGTAATCCAGCATCCAGGGGTCAGTTCCTCTATATTTACGTCAGACACATAGTAGCCGGACATTCTCTCCCCGAGAGCAGATCCGACCAATATTCTACATGACATGACCGATCACACCCGTACCAAGCACGCACTCCTTACAACGTGTAGGTAATTGAAATAACGTGAAATATCCAGTTCAGTGGAGTGGAGTATAAAAACAGTTGCAAGTAGTCACCAAAGGCCTACTAGAACTAATGTGTAGATATGTGGAGCCTACCGTGACAACGTTAAGAGCGAACCCGAGTCCCGCCAGCAGGCCCTCCGAAATGGTCTGCTCCTTGAACGGCAGACGAATGGTCAAGTCGTCCGCGAAGAAGCCACGGTGATAGGGCTCCGCCCATAGGGTCAGCGCCAGTAGTGGGAAGCACACTGGAAAAAGAACCGTGCTCAGAGTTGACTTTAGTCGGGAACTAGCAGAGTTGTCAATGCTACCTCTCCCTCGCACATTCTAACATATAAAAATAAATAAATAAATAAAAATAAAATGTTTATTTCATCAACTTAAGGTACATTTGTCTTAACAGTATGTGGAGCTTCCATTTAAGCAAATAGATGCCTGTGTTAGGACACTCCGTTCTTCCATAGCCAGTATAAACTATTTTCTAGAAGTTACACTTAAAAATAACATTTTATTTTATAGGAAAAATTTAAATGAAACAAATTTTAGTACGTGTTTGTATGCGCGCGCACGCGTGTGTGTGTGTGTGTGTGTGTGTGTGTGTGTGTGTGTGTGTGTGTGTGTGTGTGCGTGTGTACATTCATCTTATCGTTTGCACGATTGATTCAAATACATATGTACCTAAGCACACACTAACACTGTCGCACATTCTAACATATTTATCCATACCTACACCGCAGAGGAAACCTGCACTAACACATTTACTCACCTTGTAAGATTTGCACATTCTATTTTATTATATTCTAACATATTTACCCATACACTAACACCATTACCCATACACTAACACTGTTTGCTTCCCTAACACTGTCTATCTACTGTCAACAGTTATCAGCAGTGATAGTTAAAAACATAGGTGTCTAACTAGCGCTACGTTCAATTGAGGGAAGGCGGGCGGGGCTTGTCAATTCGGTATTTGACACGATCAACAATAAATTATTTCATATGCTCAATTAAAACAAAAATTACAAAATTAGTCAATTACTGGTTATTACAATTTTTAAATAGGTTAAACATAAAAAGGAGTGCTCTGAAATGTGACGTCATAAGCCAGTATTTTCATACAAAATTCCGTTTTAAAAGTATCTAACTCATTTGATATTTTGTCAAATACCCAATTGTGTTACCAATCGGAGCGAGTTCAGTATTAACCGGCAAAATATCTATCCACCTGCCACCGTCAGACCGCCATCTTGCGAGGTACCTAGATATTTCGACGGGTTACACATCGCGAAGTCAATTTTTTGGCGTCTTTGTATAAAAACAATCGTTAGTTTTCATTTACTATCGCCCAGTCAATGTTCATGCGTGACATGGCGCACAGAATGACCCAATTACAGAGTGATTTACTCTATAGCACATCTTGCGCTCATTTCATTGGTAAAGAGTAATCGAGAGGACAGGGGCCGTTTTTGAGAGTGAATTTTGCAGGAAGAAATACTTCTAGGTAATGTATCCAATCTGTGCCCAGGCCAACTGACAGTTAATATATACTGTTTAAAATAATAAAAAAATATCCTACCAAAAAATTTGCTGACGAACTCACCTTGTGACAATGTAGCTTAAATACAACCAGTCGTAAAATGTTCGCCATGTTGTATTAATCCGACTCTATGAGAGTAGAGAACTTTTATAGACATTTTACGTAACAAAACATCCACGCACAAGCTAAACTCTTTTCTAGTCTCTAACTAGGATACCCTAGTAAAAAAAATATATTATACCCTGTACCTTTGTAAATATTTTTTGTTTGGTTTTTTCTTGTGCACAATAAAGAATATTCTGATCTTATCTTTACCCTCTGATATGGTAACCAAACAAGTATGCATCACAAACAAAAAACAATCCATACTGAGCCATTTAAATCGAACCAATGACCCCTGTTGGTAATCAAACGCTATACCGCTAGACCAACGAGGCACACAATCGGTCTGCACGCACGCATCACTGAACCTGACCGTGGACAAAACAGAGACCTTGAAGTTTACGGAAAGTAGTAAGTAGTTTTCCTCGTTTAAAAGTAGTCTTAGTTTCCTAGTAACACAGTACTTATAACCCGTTCACATTAACTAGACGCTTGACGTTGATACAATAATGCCCAAATACAAAAATTACAGAAAATTAAGCAAATTATCGACACACGTATTGGTTACCAAGATCACAAGATGTTAACCATACTGTCGATAATTTGCTTAGTTTCCAGTCATTTTAGTATTTATTTTGGTTATTATTGTATCAACGTCAAGCGTCTAGTTAATGTGAACGGGTTATAAGTACTGTGTTACTAGGAAACTAAGACTACTTTTAAACGAGGAAAACTACTTACTACTTTCCGTAAACTTCAAGGTCTCTGTTTTGTCCACGGTCAGGTTCAGTGATGAAAAATTCTGAAGTCGCTTGTATAACATTACGTAGAGTACACGCACTCATTGTGATTCCTACGAAGCTAGATACCACTTTGTGGTATCTTGCTTCGTTCGATTCTCTGGATTTAGGGAAGGCTTTGGCTGTGCCCGACAGGATCCTTAATAATAATACACAAAACATAACATAAACTCACGCCTTTATGCCAGAGGGGTAGGCAGAGACCAGGGACTGCCACTTGCCACGATCCTGACAGATCACTTTCGCTTCCTCAACATTCATTAGTCGTTGCATGCACGCACGCCGGTTTCGGGTACTAATTATCTTGCCCTTTGTTAAAACATGCCCTATTTGGTTGAAGTATATCCGCCTGGGACGTCCCTTACCGGCCGGCCCAAGCACATTTTGGTTATTTAAGAACCTATTTAGGGCCAAAAACCCATACCGGGACTTGAACCCGCGACCTCTGGCTAACCGTGTCGCGGGTTCACGTCCCGGAATGGGTGGAATTTTTAGCCTCTAAATAGGTCTTTGAAATTTGTCCTCAGCACGGGTTAGTGCACGGGTTAGTGCAACAAAAAGAATATAATCTGTTATTTCAGACTGTACCAAACTTATGGATGCAATAAAGAACCTACCTATCGAAAATAGGTAGGTACGAAAGGTCGACGGGCACCCATTGGATTAGTTAGGAATGAGGAATATTGAGGAGTCATAAGACCTTCTAACTAATCTATTACGCCTATTACCCCCGGTTTCTCGTACACTAACAAGCTGTTAATCTACTGTTAACAGCTGTCGGTGGTTCTTTTTGTATGCACTTTGGTCAATTGACAGCTGTTAGCAGTAGATTAACAGCATGTTAGTGTACGAGAAACTGGGGGTTAGTATCTATTAGGTAAATTAAAATGATATTGTATCAATTTATTAGTTAAGTCAACATAGTTTATCATTTAAAGCATTTCTCTGTATCTAAATTACTATAAAAATACCGAATAACAATGCATTAACTGTACATAATAATATGAAGGGCAGATAGGCTGGGCAAAACAGATTTAACAAAGCTACATATTCAATATTGACAACAGTTACAAATGTAGTCCATTATAAAGGTATAAGGTTAGCAAATATAATGCTACAATCATTGTCTCTCTTTTATTTTTGTTAATAAGTTTGTAACTAATTCGACCTTCTAACGGTCGATTCACACGTCAATGAAAGTACCTAGGTTTAATATGTGTGAAATAAAAACGCCAAGATATTACGCCAGATACCTCTATATATTTTTTAAATCATCATCGTCATCATCATCAGCCATTTGACGCCCACTGCTGGACATAGGCCTCCCTCATGGTTTTATAACCATGAGGGGTTTCGCCATAATCCCCACGCTTGGCAGGCGGGTTGGCGATCGCAGTATGCGGTTGGAATCTTAGGAAGGCGCTGCTGCCCGTCTCCTGGTAATTGATTCCCTTAGTCGCCTTCTACGACATCCACGGAAGGAAATGGGGTGACGCTATTCTTAATCCGACGACACACGGATTTTTTTAAATAAATCATGCTTATATGTATGCTGGTACAGGACCCTCGCGAGTCATTGCAAGAGTCCGACTCGCACTTGGTCGGGGTTTTTTTTAGCAAACAGAACACTTCAAAGAAAGGGCATGGCTACGTACAATTCTGTATGCACCATCGCCTTGTTTTTATGTTGTTTTAGTGTCCTGGGGCGCTAGTACGTAAGTCCTCCTGGTCGTAGTAAGTCATAAAATTGTTATTCTATGAAATAGGGTCTTGATTCTCCTTTCAGTTTCTTTTATAAGTAGATCTAGTCAAAACAAATTCAGTCCGACTGATTGCAGGTCATAACAGTCGCGTCGTAATTGCTATTACCTAGGTACTTAGAGAAAGGGGGTGGCAATGGGCATTGTCCTAAAAAAATTAAGTTGGTTCTGTTTTTAGATTTTTTTTGAGGCGATAGCTAATATTGAGAGCCAGAGTCTACGAATCCGAAGGTACCTACGTCATGCAAGGAAATACGTTATCAACTGAGATCCTAGGAGCTGCCAGTTTCTAGTGATACTTTGACTATCGAGTAAATAAACAAAAATAAAAAGACTTCTAATATGTGCTACCGTAAAAGATACACTATAGTTATTTTTAGGGTTCCGTACCCGAAGGGTGCCAAACCGGACTGTCAGTCTGTCTGCCCTTCTGTCTGTTTGTCAACTGGCTGTATCTCAAGAACCGTGATAGCTAAGCAGTTGTAATTTTCACAGATGATGTATTTCTGTTGCCGCTACAACAAATACTAAAAACAAAATAAAATAAATACCTATTTAGGGGGGCTCCCATACAACAAACGTGATTTTTTTTGCCGTTTTTTGCTCGACAACAGGCAGACGCTTACTTATTCAAATGTTGTTATAGATAATGGTACGGAACCTTTCGTGCGACTCGCACTTGGCCGGTTTTTATAAATAAATACACTAACATTGTAAGAAAATATGTATCAGGGTGGCAACATTCCCAACTTTAACCTAGCCCTTTAACATAATTCCTACCTCGAAATACACCCCACAAAACTAGTCATGCCCGTGACTTCGTTCGCTTAGAATTCGGATAAAAAGTTGCATCGGTCCACACTCTGTGCAAATAATCCTATCGGTCCTTAGCTCCGTGAAAGGACAACAAAAAAAATAACTTTCACATTCATTATACCAGTAGAAATATAAAAGGAAGTTACTTACCACATACTAGCACCAGGAAGTCAATCCCGACCTTCAAGGCAATGTTGTTTCGGGCCATTTCTCTTCACTTTACTCCATTTTACTTTCGAAAACAACTTAAGTCCACTTCCCACGGCTGTGACAATGCTACTGATATCACAAAGCGGTCACTGATAGTAAAAAAAAACTATGAGTAATATATACCTACTTACCTAGTCAGATAAAAAACCGATTGCCAGTGTAATCAGATAAAATGATTGGCAGAATCTGTGGGTAGATTCTGCTTAAGGTCAAGTGAATACCAGTGTGGAGGTAGGCGTAGTCATTTTGGGACAAGGTAAAGTCAAAGAGAGAACCTGGGCCATCAACGTATTCAATGACAATATGATTCATGGGGTATATTTTTTCAAACAGCGCCATCTAGCGTTGCACGTTGGAACTACATGTACTTGCGGTACCATGGTCTTCTAAACTATAGATATTCGTTTCTGGTCTAAGCCGTATAAACACAAGTAAAATAAACATTGACAGAGACCTTGATGCTGACGAGTTAAAATAGATTTGCTTATCACTAGCTGCACCAGAATAACAAAATAGTTAAGCTTGTGAGTCATCATATTGCAACAGATGGCGCTACGTGAGTTAATCGACTTGGCCATGTATGTAACGTCGAATTGTCACAGTGAGCCGTGGGATGTAGTTTTATGAGACGGTCTGGGTAGTAGGTACAACGCTAGTAGCGCGTTTTAAATGTCAAAAGTAGCGACTTTCCAATACAGTAATCAGTGCAATTCTAAATAGCCCGATCGGACCCCCATAACAATGGCTTTTATTTGGGTATTTGACAAAATATCAAATGAATTACTTTTAAAACGGAATTTAATGAAAGTACTGGCTTATGACGTCACATTTCAGAGCACTCTTTTTTTGTTTAATCTATTTAAAAATTGTAATAACTAGTAATTTACTAAAAGAGATACATTTTCCGAGATATTTTGTAATTTTTGTTTTAAATGAAATAATTTATTGTTGATCGTGTCAAATACCAATTGTTCTTCTCAAGGCCATAATCTAAACTGTCAAATGATGACATCTCGTTGTCCTGTACGTGCAGTCAACAATGGGTCAACCAACTCGCTTTTGTGGTCGTCAACGTCACACGTAATGTAAGTGAGTAGGGTGCACGCATAATTATACGGATCTGACACGCTGTCGACTGCACTAAATAGTGCTTGCTTGTTGGTTACATGCTTCATGTTTTTATTATTATTGTCTTTGCGTTACGCTCTCTGTATGTACGAGTACCTATATGCAAGTGCAAATAAATAATTCATCTATCTATCTACTGATTCCGAGGGATATGCGTGCGCGCAAAGAAGTTGGTGAAATTAGAAACAGTTTTAAATATTCATTTGCCTGTGCTTTAATCCTAATCTAGCTTACACTATTTACATACACAATTGACATTTTACAGGTCCACTTATAAAACTTTCAAATAAATTTACATTTAAACAATATTATGCAATAAGTAATAATTTACACAAAGTAAAAATCGCGATATGTACAACAACAATAATTTTTTACTCAAAATGCGTCATATTTTTTTTATATTTAAAGGCATTTCTTCCCCAATAGTGTTCTTTTTAACAATTTTAGTGCTGTTTATCCAATTAAGATTAAGTGAAAACGCTATCTTTTTTAAATCTACGCTCAGCACCACCATGGACCGGATTCTGGCTTTCATAGACATCAGATTAGTAATCTCGAAAGTGGTTACTTTTATGTCTGTTTTATGTCTGCATTTGTTTCGGAAGAGGTCGTGGTCATATTATTTTTACAGCTCTAGTTATAAACGTCAAGCTGAAATAAAGTTAAACTTGTTAAAAAAAAAATTACAAAAAAAAAGGTTTCGCACCTCTGGCCTTATTATGCAATACATCATCATCATCATCATCATTCAGCTACAAGAAGTCCACTGCTGGACATAGGCGTCCTCCATGGATTTCCAAAAAGACCGGTTAGAAGCGGCTTGCATCCAGCACCTTCCTGCCACTTGGATGAGGTCATCTGTCCATCTTGTGGCTGGTCGTCCTACGCTGCGCTTGCCGATATGTGGTCTCCATTCGAGAACCTTTCGGCCCCATCGGCCATCAGTTCTGCGTGCTATACAATACATCAAAAGATTTCAAATAACTCAAAGATTCACTCCTTGAAAAATAATTAGGGCCAATTGTGCGAGACCGGAGAAATATGATTTTATTGTATCAGTGATATACAAATATTTGAATAAAAAATTCTCAGTGAGCCGTTTACAAAACTGTACTATAATGATACAATTTTGGACTATGTATCCATTCTTCCGAAACATATGCAGACATAAAAGTCACCACTTTCGAGATTACTAATCGGATGTCTATGAAAGCCAGAATCCGGTCCACAGTGCGACGCCGCACCAATAATTTTAGTACCTACCAATAAAATATCCTTTAGTAACGGGGTGTAAATAACAAATCAATTATACATACAACTTAAGGTGAAGGTAATATGTATAACTCTACGCCTAGTTTGAATAATTTTATTACAATACTATATCACAGAGTAAAAATACAACTCCCTTGTAGACTTCAAAGCTTAAATACTATGATAATAACACTATAGTAAAATCTACAATAACTTATTACAGATTGTGAGGAAAGTAGGTATTTAACAGGGAGCAACATAATCTCTACCCTCCGGAGCAAAAGGGTGCAACCAAATCCCCATGTGCACGCGAAAATGCGGGGTTCCCCGCGTCAAAACTCGCCAACGGTGAAGGAAGACATCGTGAGGAAACCTGAGTGTCTGAGCTATTCATATACCTCAGCGCTTGAAATCGTCAATCCGCAGTGGGCACGCGTGGTGATTAAGCCCATACTCTCTCTCTGAGAGAAGGCCGGGGCCCTACAGTGGGACGTATATAGGCTGCTTATGAACTTAATTCCAGAATGACTTACTTGAATTTTTGTCCGAAGAGTCCGACCGACGACGCGAGCTCTGTCTCCACTCGCCATTAATAAGAGCGAAACCTGGTCGGACTCTCCGACAAAAATACGAGTAAGTGATTCCGGAATGGGGAACTTGAGCCTAACTTATCTAAGTTACCGCTCACAACTAAAATCGTGGAGTGGTGAGCGGTGGTAGCGGAGCGGCAGAACGCCGGCTTCTCATTCGGAAGGTCGTGGGTTCGAATCCCGGCATGTACCAATGACTTTGTTTTCTAAGTTACGTACATTTGTGAAGTTGTAGTAGCAATACCACTCGCTAACTGTGAAAAAAAAAACATCGTGAGGAAACCCTAGTGTCTAAGGGTCTAATTTACATACCTTAGCGCTTGCTACGTACAATGGCTCAACTATGAGGCTAAGTGCGGAAATCTCCGGTCTAACCAGAACTAGAACCACTTAGATTGGAGTGACATAGCTTTTATACCATAGGAGATATATAAAAACTTAGCAAACATTAAAAAATAAAACCATTAAAATATTTTTTCAGGGTTTTTCGGGAACACAAAAACTGAGAAAAATGAAGTTACTATAAAAACTTATTAGGTTTTAGTTTTTTCATTTAATTCTCCACGATTACTTCTAAGGGTGTAGATGCATAAAACATTATTTTACGACACAACTCAAATATTAATAAAGGCTTCATACATTATAAAGAGTTACGTGCAAGTTGTGACGTCATAGTTTGAGCTCTATTTGTATGGCGCGTTTTTGTACCACGTGACTTTTTTGACTTTTCAACAGGTTATATTATGAAAAGTATAAAGCGTAGAGAAAAAAATTACCACGTCTATTTACCTTTTAACGTGGCCTCTCCGATTATATTAAGAGATTTTTTGTGCATGTTTTCCATTGAGTTAATAATTTAGTGATTAAGTGATTGTAGTGTGTGGAAGTTATTGTTATTATTATTATTAGATAGATAGATAGATAGATAAAACATTTATTTGCATCTGCGTACACACACATAAACAACAATTTAAATACAAGAAATAGTTGCACAAGAGAAAACAGAGCACAATTTTACAACATTGAGACAAACAGAGAGCACAAAAATGCAAGCACAGGCAAAACAACAGAATACGAGAAAACGATTTGTGGGTGTGGCAAATGCAAAGGGGCTCTGACTCAGCATATGCTGAAGAGGCAGACCACTCCAGCGCTGGTCTTCCGTCAGTACCCAGTAAAGCGCTGACGTGCAGCACTCGGAAATGAAACCAGGTTAATAAATAAATAAATGAATCGGCAGCAATTGGATATTCAAATGTCAAAGTATAAATTATTAATGATAGCATTAACGGTATATTAAATTAAATAAGTACATATTGAATAAATGTCATTGTGATAGTAATATGTCGAATTATGATATAGTATTTAATATTTATTTATTTAAGTGCATGCTTCGTGACGAAGTAATGCCCAACAATTGTGTATGTCCATTTATAATAATAATTAATTAATTAGACACATGTCAAAAATATAAATAGGATTACATTATAATTTAATTGAGAAAATAAATAAATAATTAACTCGTGGATGAGTGCGTAGTAAAAATTAGAAAGAAATCAAAAAAAGTAGTTGGTCAATGAGGGACCGACTTCTGCGATTCAAGGAGAACCTTTTTATATTTGACTTTAAAGCTATCCTTAGAGTTAAGCTGTCTTAAGGGTGGAGGGATGTCATTCCAGCACTTGGTGGCCTGAAATCGAAAGCTACCGCGGAAGGCGGCAGTTCGATGTTCAGGCACACCAAGCGGGTTTGAACATGCTCTGATTTTGTTGCTGTCACCTATCCTAGACCAACGCCAAATTAATTTTTCGTATAGATACGTTGGTTTCTGAGTTTTAATAATTCCAAATAATAAAGTTGCCATAAATAACTTTATCCTATTACCCATTTTTAATAAGTCCGCATTATTAATATATGGTGTGATATGTGCCCGAGCTGGTATGTCATAGCAAAAGCGGACGCAAGCGTTTTGGACACGTTGCAAAAGTTTATGGGTCTTTGCAAATAAACAAGGTCCGTAGGCAGTCAAGGCATAGTTCAGCTTGGACATTATTAGTGTATCGCAAAGGAGAGCTCGAGTATTTACACTCAGAAACCTGCGTAGCGAGTATAAAATTCTTAGTCTGAAGAAACAGTTCCTTGCGACCTCCACTGCATGCTTCTCGAACCTAAGGTCACTATCCATTATCACGCCCAGATTTCGCGCTTCATTAACAAACTCGAGACGCTCAGTCTTAATATAAATTACTGGATTTAATGCCAAAATTTTTTCCTTCTGACTTTTGGAACCCAGAACCATTACCTTGGACTTTTTTTGGTTAAGTAGCAAGCAGTTACTATCGCACCAATTTGAAATGCGTTCCAGGTCATCATTAATAGACTTCACAGATTGTGTAAGATTGTCGAGATCAGTGGAAATATAAATTTGAAGGTCATCAGCGTAGATGTGATGTTTGCATGACTCAATGCCCCACACAATATCCGCAGAGTATATTGTGAAGAGGAGCGGACCAAGGATTGAACCTTGAGGAACACCTCTAGACACGTGACGTAGTTCCGACTTCAATTCCGAACCGTCCGACATCTGCAAAATTACTTGTTGATAACGGTCAGATAAGTAACTCCGAAACCAAGCAAGTGTTTTATTGTGGAAACCGTAATAGTGTAGTTTAGCAAGCAGTAAGTCAAGGTTTAGAGAGTCAAATGCTTTTGAAAAATCCAATAGTGCCAAGATTGTACCCTTTCCTTTGTCTTGTGCACCCAAAATACCATCTATAACATCAAGCAATGCTGTGGAAGTACTATGGTTTCTGCGAAAGCCGGACTGATGGACGGGTAAAATGCCATTGACCTCGCAGTAAGTCACCATCTGATTGTAAACGACTTTTTCCAAAATTTTTGACAGGTATGGTAATATACTGATCGGCCTCAGATCATTCAAGTTAGAGGGATTGCTATTTTTGGGCAGCGGCTTTACAGTGGCAATTTTCCATTGGTCGGGAACAATACCAGATAAAATTGACTTATTGATCAAATTAGTGATGGTGCTAAGGGAATGAGGAAGACTTAACAAAACCATATCCCTATTAATACTGTCAGCACCTTGAGCATTAGAAGTAATATCCAAAATTATTTTTAAAATTGTTGTTTCGTCAGTAGTAATTAAATTAAATAAGTTATTATTATGGTATCTATTGGATAAGAAAAATGTCAAAGAGGAAATATTATTATTAGTAGTAGTAGTAGTACTTACGGAAGAATAAATAGATAATTTTTCTGCAACTTTATTCCTAACATATTCATATGGACGCGAAGAACCCATTTTCTGAAATATCTGAAAGATATTTTAAGGCGATTTTGGTGCACCCTGTATGTTAAAATTAACAGGCTTCATTGAGCCCTGCAAAACAGGACTAACTTGTTACAGCACAGAATTCTATAGAGGGTATTTTCGAAAGGTCCGGTAGAACTAAAGGAGGTTAATATACTTATCAATAAAAAAAAAATTATGACATTATGGAGAAACAAGTACAGTGTATTTTTAACACTCGCTAAATGTGAAGGAAAATCCAGAGGAAACCCGAGTGTCAGATGTGTTCACATAACTCTGCGCTTGAAATTCCCAATACACGGTGGGTACATGTGGTAATTGAGCCCACTCTTTCTCTCTGGGAGAAGGCCTGTGCCCTACAGTGGGAAGTATATTGGCTGACTTATTATTCAGAGTCGTTTCTAGAAATAAAAAGTTTTTTTTATGGATGAGTAACTCCCTTCAGTTTCATCGGAACTCTTTGCGACATTGGCTGTACCAACTGCGTGCTAATTATTGATAACTTGAAACTTTCGCTTTTCCGCTCACAAGACACAGATACATAATTCCTGTACCAAATAGTTAGCAAGCTTGACGTTTGTACAATTATACCAACTTGGATGTGTCATTCACTATGATAACCAAGAAACTGGTGATGAAATAGTAGACTTATTGGTTACTTAATAAATACATCTTAGGTCTAATTCTATCGTGGTGGGCAACTCTTATTTCACAAGACATACGTGCGAGAATTGAACGAAAAAGTGAACTTTCAAGTCTGCCCATTTTTCTATGAATTATACCTTGAGTGAAATCAATGAGCTATTTGTACTATTATCGGCTAAACACATTTTAAATGCATCGTGAAATAAATAAATAAATAAGTAGGTAGCTAAAGACAGATTGAACAAGGAAGGCAGTTAATTAGTAAACTTAAAACTAAAATTACAATCTATTATTTAATAGCTATGAACAGAGACCGTATTGAAAACATAAACACGTTTCAATACGAAAAAGAACGCATGAGCAAGTCAAATGCACAGGATTATTGTACTATTTCTCATTCTGCTTTTCTTTTTCGTTAAAACAATTGCCAGCTTTCACGCTAACCTTTATATGCTGGTAAATTTAAAGCTCTCCTATGAGTTCCCAACGCTACTGAATAGAAAAACTAATTCTAACTTCTTTAAAAAATATGCTGCGTTCCTATATAAGTGTTCTTTCATATCGTAGTAGGTACGTTAATTTATTTTCAAGGTTAAATTATAAATGCATGTTACACGTAAATCTTCAAGTCGTAAAATATAGCCGATTCCCTATGACACTTGCAAAAAACAATGTTCAATTTCTCAATTAAATCGGACGTTTCTATCAGACTACACAGTTCGAGAGAGATCAATATTTAAAACATGGAATCGTGTAGTATACAAATTTAGAGAAAAAATACCTGATTGAAAGTTGTCCTTTTTGGACACTTTAAAAAAAACGTCTATTGTAACGATGAATAGGCACATTTTAGGCTTTTAACATTAAACAGTGCGTATTTTTTGAGAAAAATTTACATTTTGCGTTTCATACTGACCCCTCGAACTGTGAAGTCTGATAGAAATGTCCGATTCCAAGGCAAAATGCTCCAGAAGGCATGTTTCATTCAAACAATAGTGGAAACTAAACAAAAACCACTCCCATTCAAAGTGTTCAGGGATCAAGCTATGTGTGAAGGGTTAAAAACACTCGATGATCAAGTCGAGCTCAAAGTGAAGAAATTTAAATTTTCACAGTAAATTTGGAATAAAAGTGAGCTAGCCTAACTCAGTAACTACAAAAAATAAATTGAAAGCCACAAATAACAAGTGTCGCGATTATCATACGTATAATGGGCCTGTTTCATAAAACTGCATTTCATGCTTTACAATGTCAATTCGATGTACATTGCAAAGCCGACTAACCCACAGATTAATAAGTAGGAAGACTCTACAACCCAATGTACGTCGAACTGTCATAGTAAACTACGAATTGTAGTTTTATGAAACTCTGTCCTGAACGTAACATTTGGCATTACTACGAACTTTTCCTAGGTACTATCTAGCTAGACAATATCATCTGTCCAATGAACAATGCCGTTTCTCTTGAGACGAGCCTTCGCACTATTGGCGTATTAATTATGTCTGAACGTAAGTTTGGAACGACTACTGCGAAATGCTAACAAATTTTTCAGTTGTTCCGAACATTACTCCAAGGCCACAAATTTCCTACAGTACTCTTTATAAATTACCAGGAGATGGGCAGCAGCGTCTTCCTGAGATTCCAACCATATACTGCGATCGCCAACCCGCCTGCCAAGCGTGGCGATTATTGCAAAACCCCTCATGGTTATGAAAACCATGAGGGAGGCCCATGTCCTGCAGTGGGATGACTCTTTATCGGTTTCTGGCTTCAAAATAGCCCCAACCCGTCGCGCGATAAGCGAAAGAATAGCTGGAACTGCAAGATCTACGAGATACCAGTAAAATGGTATTTACTCCCGACTCCTAAAAGACTTTCAACAATTCTAGACTATACTCGAAGGCTCTAAAGCGAATAAACCTTCTTTAACTTGCACTCGTACGAGAGCCATGAGATGCCGGTGGGCTGCCGGCTCTAGCTGAAGGCAGAGTATCGGCATTCGGCCTGTCTGACAAGTTTCCGTTCGTCGTGAGTCCGGACTTAGTACTATTTCGCGATCAGACCCGTTTATGACACCCGCACTATTTATCTTGGATGCGCCAGGCGAACGGCGGATAGCTGTAGATGTAAGATTTGGTTGTGGTATGATTTTTTTACTGAGTTTTGAATTCTATTTAAAATCGTCCTAACTCGCCTCGTCATTAGCGTAACATTTAGTATAACTAACTACTCAAGATTTCTAAGATATTTTTCAACGGTTTTCGAAGTCCCACAGTAAAAAGACCACTCCGGATTTCTAAAATAATGTCAAGAAATTCCTAAGGCTCTAAAGCGTCTAAGCCGTGTTCAACTTGCCGATGTACTCGTGCGAGATCCAAGAGACGCCGGTGGGCTGTCAGAGGCCCTCGCTGGAGGCCGAGGACCGGCGCTCGACCTGTCAGACCTGCCAGCCGGCACGGGAGTTCCCGTTAGTCGTGAGTTCTGCCTCGTGGTGGTTTACGGTCTGCCGAACGCGCGGCGTCTTCCGGAGATCCGATACGAAGGTGAACTGGAAGTCGGGAGAGGGTAGTTTGAGCTTCAATTTCAGCACGCAGACGTTAAACTAGGTTCGGAGCTCATCAAAAGGTCCTTAATTGGCCATCTGCCATAGTGACTTTGCAGGCGTTAGCCTCTTAACGAAGAAAAAAGAGAGCTAGCGTAGACTAAACGCCAGTCATTTTAGGTATACTGAACTGAGATTCGACAAAAGGTTCTGAAATAAAAATTGTCAAAAGGAATTTGACACTCAGTCGATGTTCACGCTTTATAATGTATGAACACTGGTGATCATACAGTGAAACTCTGGTCAAATACGTTACGGGCGACTTTAAAATGAAAATTATTACTGCTGTTGTCAAGAACGATCTAGACAAAAGCAAAATAGAGACACCATGTGCAAGAACTCACAATAACGATGGCGAAGAGCAATCCAATGCTGAATCCCGTCAGCACATCGCTCCAATGGTGCTTGTAATCTGAAATCCGCGTCATGACGGTGTACCAGGCCATCATGATAAGGATGAACTGGAGGCTGTGGCGGAGGAGCTTGGAGCCGCGCCACGTGAAGCGCTTATGCAGGTACATCTGGAATTGGGAGAAGACGTTTCCAATATTGTGTTACCAAATGGGTTCTACTTCTAAGCTATACCTGAACCACTTACACGTCATTTTTAGGTGAGGTGTTTTTAAATAATATTTATATAACACCTGCTCGTCAATGGCATATTATGTGTCATGCAAACTCAACTTAAAGCAAGTCATTTGTGTCCTATGGTCTAGCCGGGTCATTATAAATGTACTGAATTTCATAATCCCCTAGGGAATTATGACATTTGAATTTGGAATGCAATCAACATTGAATATACGAGCTCCTTGCAATCCATGACCAAACGTCAAAATTAGAATATAAACTTTTCATAGAGCCCTACACCAAGAAGAATTTATTCAAAATTAGAATGAAAACTTTTCATAGAGCCCTAAATCAAGGAGAATTCTTTTTAATTGTATTATGTTTCATTGCCTCGCAGCAGTATAAAGTAGAGTATGCATTTTGGGGATAAAGCAGTGTATTTGTCTCGGGCGTTTTTGAACCCCTCGGCCTCGGGATTCTAGCTTTAACTCCCTCGCTTCGCTCGGGAGTTAACTCTGTAACTTCCTCGCTTCGCTCGTGCGTTAACCCTAGGATCCCTCGTCCTTGGGGTTCAAAATATCGCCCGAGACATAATACACTGCTTTATCCCCTTAATGCATAATCTACTATTATATTGTTAAAGTAAGGTAATTGTGTTGTTGATTAACAATAGGTGAAATTTCGAAACATTAAAGGTATCTTCCGAAACTGCTTCTACGCACCTTAAAGAGCATGAGTTTCTGATGGTTCTCTGACATAAATTCATAACATTAAAAAAATCTCATCGCGATATGGATTTAAACAAAGAAAGTGCCCTTAAGCATAATGTAGTTTTTAGAATTTTCTGTCAATTTAACACTGAAATAGGTCCCTAAATTTGTATGAAGATCGAATAGTCTTATCTTTTAAATGAGCAGTAGTTATACTCACGGAAAAATACAGCATAGTATACGCGGAGAAAGAAGAGTGTCCGCTGGGGAAGGAGAGACGCATATCCTTCAGCAGTTTCGAAGGTGGCGCGAGGCAAGTAAAGTTTGTTATGTAGCGCCACTTGTTCTCCGGTAAACTACAGTCTATATCCGGTCTACATACCTGTGGACAACGATAAGGATGGATAAGTAGACGAAGGAATAGCAACCGTTATTAATTCGTAACGTAAAAAAGACTAATTGAGGTGACCAAGTTCTGTTGACAAAGAATAAATGAGAGTAGAACTATCTTCAGGACGTTTGAATGTAGAAGACGAAAGTAGTTGGGTCATTTGCTATGTACGTTTTTACAAACTTTATAAAAACATAATGGAAACAATGATAGAAAGTAAGAGAGGTGAAAGAAGGTCAAAGAAAGGTTATTTTGATCAAAGGCGGATGTCGTCACTATCATCACCAGGCTGTTAAGGAACTGGCCTGGGAGTACTTAGAGAATGCTACATCAACAAGAGTCCTCCTCAATACTATTAAGACTGAACTTTACTTTGAAAGAGCTTAGTAATAGTTGTACGCAATGCCCAATACAATACCCTATACTCCATAAGTTAAGAGGATTTTGATGAACTAACCAATAAATGCAACCCAAAGTAATCGCGTACAAGCGTCTATTTGCAACTCTTTATGGGTTAGGTTCCATTAAAAACATAGAACAGCTAGAGGTAAATAAAATAGAACCCAACTGCAAGGTCTAAAAGTTTGGTTGGATGCGGGTTTAACCCATGACCGCCAAACAGTGGTATACCATAATTAACAACGTAAGGTTAATCATTGTTGCAATTATAGGTAAAACCAACAACGGTTAGGCCCGTTACCATAGCTGGGCACCATTAATCAAATAGCTAATCCGTTACTAAAAAAGTTAACTTGGTTAAACGTTAAAGCGTTACATCTCGAAAGATTCAAGTTAACGTTAATCGTTAATCCGTTAACACGTGATAAAATTAGCATGTACTATATCGTGGCGTTAGTAATCTACTTATATAAACTGTTGGTTTTAGTTCTGGAAGTTAACAGGTTAGGAACAAAAAGACATTTTTAAAAACCAGAGGTCGTGGGTTCAAGTCCCGGCATGGGTGGAATTTTTTGCCTCTAAAAAGGCTTTTAAAATTGTCCTCAGCTCGGGTTAGCGCAACAAAAAGAATATAAAAAAGACATGTTAATCGGCGTGTATAATTTAGTCATAATGTGGTTATTACCCTTCATGAACATTAATATGTTGAAGTTCTAGCCTGAAAGCGGGGCTCGTTTTGTACTGTTTAGCCAATATAAACTTAACAAAACACTCGTCACGATAAGTGCCGGCACTAAGTAATAAAACCATCAAAAGCATCATAATTATGAATAAAATTTCTTCGCAGTTTTTTCACTCACACAAGCCGGCAAGACATACATGTCTATCTAGTTTCAAATAAGACTGTAACGACAGCACATCAACCTTTACATACGTGCACTCTACTACTTTATGTTTCGGACAAAAATGAAAAGAGTGACCTGCTGTCGACTGTACTTGTCAGAACGTGTTTTTCGCGATATCTTTTTGGTAGGTAATGGATTAACGATTAACGGACTCGGGGAATTTTGATGGAAGTTAACTAGTCCGTTATTTTTTTTTAAAGTTAACTTAAAAGTTAATCCGTCAGTCGAAATGTTAACTTCGTTAATTAACAATTAACGGATTGACGAAATAATGCCCGTTACAAATAGTGAGCGATTAAGAAGGAAATTGAGATAAAATTCGGACCTACTGCAAGTATACGCTAGTCAATGATCAAGGCCCTAATTGTAAAAACTTTTCCAGAACATCAAACGCATGAATAAACGTTGTTATTGAATGATACAGGATGCGATCCTTTGCCAAGAGTTCTAATGATATGCCACGTGCTTAATTACCAAGTATTACAATAAGAAATAATGAGTGAAGAAGAATACAGAACAAATGCATACAGTTAGTTCTATTTTAGGTTGATGCTAGATTTAATTACACGTCTAGATGTTAACAGATTTTAAGCGGACCTTTTTTTTGCTTCAGGCGCTTCAGGTTTACTATACTTTTTGGCTTATTTGAAACACAATAGGTACTAAGAAGATAAAACATATTTAAAATAAAACACGTTTTGCTAGTGCTTCTTCAGATAGGTACTTATTGTCGAGCCGGAATCAGCTAGCCAGTTGTCTTGGTAACTGTTGTCCCTGTTAATTTTTTCTGGTCTATAGTAAAGAATATTGTTATTTCGGTAAATGACCAGTGCTGGTGTTATTACAATTCATTATGTTACTGCTTATATATATTATTATTATATATTATCTGCTTGGAGATATATTATTATGTTATTGTGTTGTAGATAGGTATAGTTTTAGGTTTCGAGGTGATGTGATAAGAAACTGATAGAAAAAGGAACGGCACCAAAATGACCACTGTGGAACTCCCTATTCTTACGTATATCCTCCTCCCTATTTCATATCCCTAACCCTCGTCTTAAATATGATTTCATGAGAAACAAATCCTTGTATTATTTGATGTTATGCAAATAATATTCCACAAGAGCTGTGTAAGAGGACAAGATTCCAATTACCACACTGGCCGATTGCGGCGCCACAAGACGTCGTAAGTAATCGGGCAATTAATATTTTTACACTTAAAACAATTTGCCTCGACTGACAATTGCATGCTGCGCCGTGTGAGCGCCTCGGGGCATGCGAACTGCTCAAGAGCCCAGAAAATGCGATGTTAAAAAAAACTAAGGGAGAACAACTATTTAATACTAAAATAATAAGAACAACTATTGTCAGCAGATGTATGCTACCTGAGCCGCGTTTCATAAAACTGCAATTCATAGTTTTTATGAGGATAATGAACACTGCGTAGCCACGTCTTCTTACTCATTAATCTGTGGGTTAATCGACTTTGTACATCGAATTGTCATGGTAAACAAAGAATCATATAAAATAGCACTGAAATAAAAAGCTACATAAGGATGGTTAATCAAAACTTCCCTCACACTACGTCTGGATTCACATAACTACTTAATTTTTTTTTCTCTTCTCCCGAGTCGATATGAGCACGGCAACATATCCTGTTCACGTGAAGAGCCCTTATTATTTCTTTTGCACTACGGGGCTTTTAATTTCTTGCGCAAAAAGGCATATTTTTTTGGCGTGCCAACGTTTTGATTGATCTCTTTGCACGTCGATCATCCAATCAACCAGTAGTGGCTTTTGCTTACTGCCCGCGAAAAGAAAACAAGTACCTTTCGCAATATTCGATAAAGCCTCGATTATAATCGTACTTTATGGCGAAAATTGCGGGCTTAACGAGTTGTTGCGAAGGAGGCGAGGTGTATTTATTTTTCGCATAATCAAGCAGTTCGGTAATTTAGTGATTATGTCGGTACACGGAGGGACGTGCCGTGCCTCTGGGCGGTAGCAGTCTGGCCAGCAAAGAATAAGAATCGCTAAAAGAGCAGACATAGCAAGCATTGAGTTGGTTCTCCGAAACTGTGTTCGAAACTGTTTGTCAACGTATAAATGGCATAAAACCACCTCAAGCCTCTTTTATGTATAATTACACATTGATACATCGAATCTGAAATATCGATATCTGATTCTTGAGAATTATTTGCATTCAGTTTTAGAGAATATACACGATCACACGCGTGTCAGATTATCATACCGCTGAATGCAAACGTAATGTAAAAACATATTTTTTCTCTTGCAGGAAACGGGAACGCAGAAGAGTACATATTAATAGCATCATTGAACATTAAAGCGGAGAGTTTAGTGCATATCTAGTAGTGCAACGAATGAGAGCTTGAGAGGATAGAGGAGACAAACATGAGAATATGGCATTGGCCAGGCGTGAAACGGTACGGATTCGATACAAGCAAGAGCGTTTTACCCAAACATCCTTGGCTACAAGTTGTCACTTCTGTTTCCTAAGCGTATTCCCATAAGCAGTAATTCAGTAAAGCACGACTAATGCACGTTGTGAAAATGCAAAACATCTAATTTTATCGTTAGTTTACGAGCTAACTACCTCGCGACTTTCGCTTTGTGCATACTGAATGCACTAACGATTTATTTAATCATTGCTTATTAGTATTGCGTAAAAAGGGACCAATCTGCCCCCATACACAATGCAATCAGTCTATGATGTGCCACAGCGGTTCATGACAATCCGGAAAAGTTTTGAAACTTGTTGGAATCCCGCTTTGGCCCAACTTTTTTCTTTCCACGTGAAGTTTGTCAAACCTAACATGGAACTCTTGATGAAAGTATAAGAATCCAATACAAATTAGTTAAAAGGAAATTGCGAGGGACGCATAAGGTGTATGGACCCAGATAGACAGGCTAAAATTGCCACTGGTCCCCATTTGACGAATACTGCAACCGCGTGGCCGACTATTATATTTTTAATTAACAAAGCTGAACGAAGTTTTGGGAATGCCAAGTAGAATTAATTTTATTTCGGCGAGAAAGTATCAAACAACAAACCATTAAAAGATCCCGTAAGATTTTATGGGGCCACCGGAGAAAAGCTTGTCAAATGCCGTCATGGATTACGTGCGAACACGCTGATATTTTTATCAGTTCGGGTTGGTGTCTTAGGTTAAATCAGTTTATGTAAAACAATATCGTTAGGAGCATTTTCCTTCAACCATGCCTTCTGATAATACTAATGACGTCGTTCATGAGCCGGCAGTTGGGTCAAACGATAACAGCATCTTAATCGAAAGGTTATCCTTGACTCAAAAACTTCAGAGATTCTTAATTCTTTGGAGGTAGGTAAAATGCAAAGCATATAATCTTAAGCAACAATAGGAAAGAGTTTGATTCAATGAAAGTGAGTGCGCACGTGTTTAAGAGCCCCCCCACGACGTATCGTTTTGTGTACGTTTCATATTCACCACACAACATTGTAAAGCAACCTTATTTACTGGCTGCTGGTCACGATAGCTCACGACGAGCCTTGAATAAAATAACCAAACGTTAGAGAAACCTCAAAAGTAAGCGTAGTCATCGAAGCCATTCACGGGAATCCTAATAAGGTGATTAAAATGCTCTACAAATAGGAAAAGTCCAAAGGAAGAAAGATCAAAGGAATAAATCCAAGGCATAAGGAAGTAAAAGCCGATAAGCATTAGCTGAAATTAACGAGCATGTAAAGTACAGGTCCCAAAGATTAACCCCATGTAAGCGGCCCTATCTGACAATAAATCTCGGAACCAGCTTTTGATATTCCTGCGCCTGATGGTATAACATTGTGGCTGTGCTAAATTGATTTGACCGTAGTAAATCTAGCTATCAGATAAGTAACACACATGCAAATGCGTGAAAGATATATGGCACGAAGCCTGCCTAAGCGATGTTATTAGAAAACCGTGGGGCGTACCTAATCGCGTTAGAAATGAGACTATATCGAAATTAGATATACTTAAGATGTTATATTTCACGAGCTGGTATTTCAGAGTAACGTCTGATCTAATCGTAAGTATCGCAAAATGTATGGTGGCGAAGCTGGGGCGTGTAGAAATTACTAAAATAAAACGAACATCAAAAAGGTAGTCGTCTAATGGACGGACAACAATCTAAGAGATAAATAACAAAAACAGCAGGCAAAACCAAAATACCCAATACAAAAACAGAACCAACAAAGAAAAAAGTCATTTGCGGACAAGCGAAGCGAACTGTGAAAATATTGTGGCATTTATTATACAGCGTAAGATAACGACAGCGACAGGCAAGGCAACTGGTTTCAGATATAAACGCGTTCTTACTAAGAAGGATTATACTTTGACAGACAGACTGAATTACCTTTCATAGGCAATGAGACTCGTGGGTGCAGATTATAGCTCTCGAGGCATCTCTTGCAGCAAATAAAGCAAAATAAAATATCAAAATGAAACAAAATTAAATTGAGTTGGCTGCAGGTAAATGCGCACTAAAACTAAAATTAGATAATCAAACGAAGTATTGCTTTTAATGTTCATCCTTAACGTTGCAATTTGAAATAGAAAAGTAGTCTTGGATTGTGGCTTTTTATACTAACAGCTACGTGACAAGAAATAAATTACGTCTGGTTGACCTGAGAAACAGTTAGGTTAGTGGGCACCGATCCCAAAATTTGACATATTATAATGTTATTAGAAAAATACATGTTTACAGCAGCCTCTTAAAATGCTAAATGTTCCGCGATGACCATGAAATGCAAACTAAAAGCATAGGTGCCAGGTCATTATAATAAGAGCAGATATGACACGACTCACGATCGCAAAAATATTAAGTCAGAAGAAAACATGGCACGGACGATGTTAAATTCTCCATAGAAACACCATTGACGTAAGCAGAAACAATGGTTGGGAGTGTTTTCAACGATATATTATGATTACAAATATGGAAGTGCAATTATGATTTTAATAATGAGTGGTAAAGGGATCAAGTGCATAGGTGCAGAGAGCTAGAGACTTCCATAGTATTGTCTTGAAGAATTTACGAATTCTTCTAAGGTTCCGCCCTCGAAGGGTGCAAATGGAACCTTAATACTGTGCCTACGATGTATGTCTGAACTAAAAACGGGTTTATCTCTTGATCTGTAATAGGTAGCCAGTTGAAATATTAACATACTGCCTAATATAAAAAAAAAGTGGGTGGGACTGTGTCGGTCGGATTACATGGCCGTTGGTTTAAACGTCTAAACGTCTATTATATATTCAGCATATATACGTCCCACTGTAGGGCACAGACGTCCTCTCAGAGAGAGAGTATGGGCTTAATCACCACGCGTACCCACCGCGGATTGGTAATTTCAAGCGCCGAGGTATGTGAACACCTCAGACACTCAGGTTTCCTCACGATGTTTTTCTTCACGGTTAGCGAGTGGTATTGCTACTATAACTTCACAAATGTACGTAACTTAGTAAAACAAAGTCATTGGTACATGCCGGGATTCGAACCCACGATTCCCAAATGAGAAGCCGGCGCGTTCTACCGCTCCGCTACCACCGCTCGTCTGAGTAAGCGTTAGTTTTTAGTTCTTGTTTTTAGCTCAAACTGCGCAATATGTTACATGACATTGGCGCCATCTAGCAGCACGAGTCAAGAGGATCTGAGCAATGGCGACTTTGCTCTACTCAACGATATAGAATATATATATGAATTGCACACGACACGTAGTTACAGAGTTACAGCCAACGCGGAGGCGATATGTTTTCGTTGCATGCGATTTTAGCAAGTGACCTCCTACTACAGAACTGAGACGTTTCACGTCAACATACAATAAAAAAAACCGGCCAAGTGCGGGTAGGACTAGCGCACGACGAACCAACAAGAAGCGTTGACATTGACATTCAACGACATGACATAGGCGCTGTGAAGGTTACATAGATGGCCGCTAGGTGGCGAGCGCTGTCTTTATACAACGTTTGCTGTATGGGAGCCCCCCTTAAATATTTATTTTATTCTGTTTTCAGTATTTCTTGTTATAGCGGCAACAGAAATACATCATCTGTGAACATTTCAACTGCCTAGCTATCACGGTTCATGAGATACAGACAGACAGACGGACAGCGAAGTCTTAGTAATAGGGTCCCGTTTGGCACCCTTCGGGTACGGAACCCTAAAAACCGGGCATGTGTCGGGCGACGCGCAGTGTAGGATCCTGTAGTTGGCCGACAAAAATGCAGACTTAAGAGGGGGTTTTCGATTGATATTATGAACAGACTAATTGAGTTTACGGTTTAACTGTGCTATGAACTCATGTGTGGTCGATATTATGGCGATAAGGCCTCTTTTGAAACAACCCACCTTTAATTGCTTAATATTATGCTAGTTAATACACTAAAAAACTATCGTTTTAATATTAACTTCATTAAAAAAATATAATTTGGTATGTCAAAATGAAATAAAATTGAATTGTTTAAGGCATTTGAACATTTGCACTCACCTTAATTAATAATGAGCGGCGTATATGCGTGTAATTAGGATGTAAATATTATTATTTTGTATTAGTGTTAATTTTTAATGTATAATATACTATCCTGTCTGCGGAGCAATCAAATAAAATAAAAAAATACCCAGAAACAAGATCCACTTTCTTCAGACTCGTGCTCACAATATCGAACGTGTTTAAATTTAAAACATGAATTTGGTGGCAGGAATTGTATACGCTTTTGGTTATGGAATCGTAGGAGGTGCAATGATATCATATCACCCACCCACTAAACCGCATTTTTAAACCAATTTGAATATAAGGCACGTGGGATTTATGACACACCTCTTTAAAGTGGATGAAAGGATAATATAAATTGTGTGGTTTTTTACGTCCTTGTGTGGGTTAATGGGTTAGCTTTTATCATCATCATGATTCAGCTACAAGAAGTTCACTGCTGGACATAGGCCCCCTCCATAGATTTCCAAAAAGACCGGTTGGAAGCGGCTTGCATCCAGCGTCTTCCTGCCACTTGGATGAGGTCATCTGTCCATCTTGTGGCTGGTCGTCCTACGCTGCGCTTGCCGATATTGTGGTCTCCACTCGAGAACTTTTCGGCCCCATCGACCATCAGTTCTGCGTGCTATGTGCCCCGCCCACTGCGACTTCAACTTACTAATCCGCTGGGCTATGTCGACGGCGATAGGTTAACTATGTCACATAGAAAGTTTTATGAATCATCATCAATTACCATAATGCTTTGGAAGTGTCTGTGCCATAAAACCCCATGTAGGTAAGTGACATTAGTGACACTAAAGACGAATAAACACCATCGTAAAATTAAGAACTATCTCCCTTTTGACGCCAGAAATTATAAAGTGTATGGCTCCGTCAATAGTTACGAAGTAGTTGCGGAGTAGTTACGAAGCATCTTTCTTAAGAATTCATCTACAGAATCTATGGGATAGACCGATCTGTGATCGTCTTTTTGTAATTTTGTAATGATAGTAAATACCCGAAACCGGCATGCGTGCATGCAACGACTAATGAATGTTGAGGAAGCGAAAGTGATCTGTCAGGATCGTGGCAAGTGGCAGGCCCTGGTTTCTGCCTACCCGTCTGGGATACGGGCGTGAGTTTATGTTTGTATGCATCACAGATCCCGATTTGGCTTTGGTATACAGAGATACTATGATATGGATTAAAACAAATGGGTACAATTTTCATCTAAAGCTCTTACTAACGAAGTCACCGGTACAGTGAAAAGTAAAGACATTAGTAATAGTTAGTGTCCACCAGGGCCGCGTTTTATAAAACTAGAATTCAGTTTATTATGACAATTCGATGTACTTGTTGCCCTGTCTTCCTACTAGTTAATCTGCGGGTTGTTCGACTTTGCAATGTACATCGAAGAGTCATAGTAAACCATGAATTTGTAGTTCTATGAAACATTCCCCTGGCAAACCGGATAGCCACTCCTTCTGTAAGTAAATGGACAGAGAACTTATTCTGCCGATTAAATATTCACCAAATAAGGTTGATCACGAACTGTTAGAGAAATATAATCTTGTCAAACGTGGTTGGTGGGCCGCCTTTAGAGCTGTGAAGCGGATAATAAAATTCCTAAAAAGTGATAAGTAAATGGACATCCAGATTGTATACAAATGTAGCCCGTAAAATCTCCGTTCGCCACACAGAACAGAGAATATGTTCTGTGGTTCGCCACACCTCGAACATTTATCGTATGAGTGCGTGGGTTTGGCTGTTACTTACTGCTGTACCAGTCGAGATGCTGAAAATGGGATTAGTTTTTAAATTACCTCCACACAAATACCTTCCCATCCTCATCCAGTTCGAAGAGCTATGTATTGAACTATGCTAGATATTTCCTTCTCATCGATAATTATGTTAATAAACATTATATCTACCCAAAGAATCCCAAACTAATCTTGATTTTCTATAATGGTGGTCGCTGAAGTTTTAAGATAATACGTACTTACAAAGTTACAGTAAAGACTATCCATGGGCTTGTAACCAGATAATTAGACATTCAAGTCGAAGCAAATTGTTAAAATTTTACCTAAGAGCTGACAGATTACCATGTGGAAAATAAGGAAACTCACAAGAAGACCATTCAAATCAATAGAACGCAATTCTCTCTCAACTTTCCAAAAGGGAGCGTGCACCAGTACAATGTTTGAAAGACACAAATTATTTCCAACGGCCAGCCAACAGACTACGCTCCCCAATAACATTCCATAAACAATTAGTATTCATACAAAATTCATGAGATAAACTAAATAGAACAAGGTAATGTTGAAAACGGTCCAAGAGTAGCAATCTGAAATGTTAATGGGATGGTCGCATTAAGTGAAGAAACCAAAGCCTGAGAAGGTCCTCGAGCGGAGACAGCATGGGTGGCAGCTTAGAAAGGATGAAAACCCAGGACAGAAAAAGTGGCGTGCCATGGGGAAGGCCGAATTCCGTAGTACACGATTAAACAGGTTGGTGGGTTGAATTCTTAATTTCTGCCTATTTAGTTAATGCCTCGGGACCAGGTAAATAATATCTACATATTATTCCGCTAAACGTTAACCAAATTAAAACATGCCGTCTTTGTTTACGCCTAAAAAACAGCATCCAACATCTATCGACCCAATAAGTCGGACTCAAACTAGGATACCCTATGATATACTAACCAGACAAGGACTTACGGAAGAGTTATAGGAGTGTGATGTGTCAAACGTTAGATATATTATTATTATATTGAATGTGACTAAAGCGACGAATGTTCAGTGAAATGCAAGGTGCGAGTAATAAACCCCTTCAGCCATACAATTGTAAAGCCCTTTCTTCAAACACAGCGTCCATTGCGTTTGCGCAGATTCGTTTGTACAGCGTTAACCTCGCCCTGTCGCAACTCGCAAGCATTTAGTGGAGAGGATATTCACTGTAGCTGGTATCAAGGACTTGAGTCTAAACATTGAGTATTGAAGCGATGCAGTTACAAAGAATATTTGATTTCAAGATGAAATTGGCGTCAACAATTACTTACCTACCCAAAAAATCAATAAAGTCAAAATATTTTTATACAAGTCAAACCAAGGTGTCCTTTTCAAAATCTAGATCGTTTTAGATAAAAATTCTATTATTTTTTTTTGTCAGCATCATTAAAATCAATTAAAAATGAAATCAAATTATATTTAACAATTAGACCCTTATCGGTGCAGCCTCTTTCTCCACGCATTTCTGACACAGGCCAAAAGTACGAGGAGAAATTATGAGTAAAATTAATTTTAAAGAGAAGGTGGATGTCGTGATTTTCCAGGCTGTCATAGAAGTGGCATGTTTTAAGACAATTTTTGTACTGTGGCAAAATCTTTTATAAAGGTAAACGTTTAAAAAGGTAAAAAAAAAAGGTTTTATAAAGGTTTATGAGGGATCCCGTAGCAACGACAATTTTTTTGAAGGTAACACGATAATCTGGGGCCATGTAATGGATTTCACTGGTGCAATTTTAGATGTTAACGATGTTTCAAGGAAATTATTGGGAAATAGCAACAGCTAATCGAAAGAATCAGGCTCCAACCGATTACATTAGCAGTAAACATTTTAAGCGCCACAGTAGCAGCGCTAAGCACGTAGGCAGTTACGTGTCTCCCTTTATGTCAAACAGTGGCTTACTTGAGATCTGCAGTAAAACCTGCCCCTGACATAAGAAAATCAGAATGACAGTCATAAAAACCTATGTGCTCGGGTAGGTAATTTACATAATTTTGCGAAAGAAAGTTGTGCGAGAGCTCCTTATGGACCCAGTTACTGACGTTGTTATTATATTGATGGTAATTATTGGCTGTCCCGAGTTAACAATTCACTTGAAAGCTTTCCCATTCAACACTGTAATTACGATCAATTGTCACTAATAAAAGTGGTACGGAATGCAATATTACATTCAACCAACTGGGAACGTGGAGAAAGAAGACATGTTAAATACATAAAATCACATTTTTAATTAAATTTTTAATGGTTTTCGCTCTTAATAACACTTTATAGACCTGAAGACATATTAGATAGGTTATGTTATCTGAATGAACAGAAGTAATTTAGAAATTAGTTGCATCTTCAGTAAAATAGTTGAATAATGAATTATATTTTGTATATCAAAGCCACACGCAATCACTGTTAGCAACGAAGTCTGTGACATAATAGCACAATTCTTGAAATCACAGGTTATTTAATACAAGCAATTTAATTACTAGTTACTAATAGGACTCATAAGGCACTAAATAGAAAATAATTGACATGTTCCTAAGACCACCGAGCGTTCTCTCGAGCCACCGTGTTACGTATGTGTACGTGCGGCACGAACCACTCAGATGTGCACCGACGTGTGAAATAAAAACAGGACAAAACACAATCTCAGATCTCTCAAGAGATAGATTAATCCCTTAGGGAAGAGAAAAAAAAATAATAAGAAGGTGCATGACTGCATGCAGAGGCTGAATATCCATTCATGTGGACGCGTATTGTAAAGACGCTGACGTTGACAATAAAATCAACCCACCATCATAAGCTGATCTTTCAGCAGGGAAAAAAGTCCAACAAAACAATAGAGGCACGCAGGTCCTACGCTTGGATGGGCAGCGATGGAGGTCAAACTAAAATAGAAGGGGGCCGTCAACAAATCAACGATTTACTGCTTTCAATGAATGGGAAAGAAATGTATTTTGTGGACTGGCCATGGGGGTGATCGCGATGCGTCATAACTTTTAATTAAAACGGAACATTTAGTAGAAATAACTGATGAAAAAGCACCAGGTCAGATAGAGACGGGGGTCGAGTTAAACGGTGAAAACCTACTAGGTAAGAAAGAGAAAGACATAACCGTCGAAAGAAATATGCGTAGAATAATTGATAATATGACGTGAATAGTGGAGCGGTGAATGGAGATCGATAAATTATGGATGATTCCGTCAATGGAGATGTGGTCACGCATGACAATGCCAAAAAAAAAGGATGTAGCTATCATTGTCGTATAGTACTCAGTTCCGTACCCGAAGGGTGCCAAACGGGACCCTATCACTAAGACTGGCTTCTGTCTCTGTCTGTCTGTCTGTCATCAGGCTGTATCTGATGAACCGTGATAGCTAGGCAGTTGAAATTTTCACAGATGATGTATTTCTGTGGTCGGCATAACAACAAATACTAAAAACAGAATAAAATAAATATTTAAGGGGGGCTCCCATACAACAAACGTAATTTATTTGCGGCTTTTTCTCGATCTTTGTGTCTTATTTTGTATAGCTAATGGTACGGAACGGAACCCGTCGTGAGCGAGTCAGACTCGCACTTGGCCGCTTTTTTTTTTTTTATTTTTTGCTAACCTACTAACCACAATAACAGCTTTTTGCACAATCAAACAGATTATGTCTATTTCAAGAAATAAATATTACTATAACTAATGTAAAACTAGATTTGACTGTACTAGAGATTCTGCAGCCGCTGAGTACTGATTTTAATAGTTTCTAATAAAATATTTCTTTTTGTTTCATTGATTAGAACCAAAAAACTTACACAAAACCCACATAATAAAAAGTCTAAAAACCTACATGCACTCCTAATCATACCACAGCATGCGTAAGTATTATTGTAACTACTAATACTACACTACAATCTAGAACTATCAATAAAACATAAACCGAGAGAGAGAGAGAGAGAGAGAGAGTAACATTTAAGTATAATCTGTAACTTTTTCATAGTTAAAAATAGACAATCTCTACTAATAGTAAAAATATGAGTGTGTGTTTATTAGTTTGCCCATTCAGAGCAATAGATCGGCGTGATTTTTTTCACAGAGGAAGTTAATTGGTCGGATATAGGTGTACTTTTATCCGAGTCCCTAGGAAACAAAGTCGTGGATTCAGCCATATTCCTATAATTTACAATCATCACAGCACAAGATAAAATAATAACTCCCACGCATCACGTTACCCCCAGGCTTTTGGAGCCTAAATCAAAGAGTAATCAACGATAACGGTAGAGCAACTACACTGCTGTGTAACATTATAGGCGATGATTTAAGCGCAGTTATGCAGCATGTGATGAAGGCATGAATGAACCGGCAAAGCCTGAAGGCAAAGTAATCCAACTGAAGACCTATTCTAAGACACACGGTATTGAGAACTTGTCGATGACGCTGTTTCTACACCGCTTTAGGCCTTAGAACCAGAAAAAGAGATATACTAAGGTTGGGTAGATATTGCGAAGTTGAGAAGCATAGTGTCGGTTGTCCAAGCAAGGTGTAAGTGTGAGCAGCTACTGTAACTGGTTAGAATTGCTATGCAATTGCAGTGACTGATAGAGTCTAATGTGGTTTAGTAGGTGAACTGAATTAGAGACCGTGTGGTGAGTTTCTTGATGTGAAAATAATGCGGTTGCGCTAAAATATCTGTGGCTTGTGTTTATTGGATTGGATTTCATTTATCTGTGTGAACTAATGACAAACGAGTTCAAGAATGTAACTAAGTTATTCAAATAAATGGCATATTCCGATTTACTCGAAAATACTGATTACTCACCAATATCGAATCTATCAGCCTATATTCGTCCACTCCTGAAACAACGCCTCCCACAAGGCACCCCACTTTCTTAAGACCTCGGCCATCTCATCCAACAGCTGCTAGAACGCTGACCATCTCCAGCTACAGCGACCGAGCCCTAGAGTCTCATACTCACATAGTTTTTCAATATAATGATATAAGCAGGATAATAGATGCTATTTGCCTTTATTTGGTAGTCTAAAAAGCAATAGCAGCACAATGTCATTCAAATGGTATAGACCGCGCATATTAAATAGGGATGTCTCGGGAAGAAGATCGAATCGCGCGAGGCGCCGAGTTATGTTGCACGGATTATTAAATACAATTGGAATGCAATTGCTTACTAGACTACCAATAGAGTCAATGAAACAATCATTACCTTACTGCTCCTATATTACGCGCACCAAATCCTGAATGATTCCAATCGTATAACTGTCAAATTATTATGGAATTTGACAGGATTTGGTGCACATAATTAAGCCCCTGATATGACTCTATAGAACAACTAAGCATTTTGGAGACTCACCCCCCAGTCCAGCGAGTTGGTGGACATCTTAAGCTGCGTTTGCCAATTCAAGGTTTCTACTCGAGAACCTTTTGACCCCATCGGTTACCAGTTCTTCGGCAGTCATGACCAGGGCCTAGATTCTGTTAATGAATTGTGGTACAATGACAATGCATAAACACATTGATTTCTTTTCATTTTCGCCTCATTCGACCTTCTAGGCGTTAATGGAATGAAAATATATAGTAGTTTCTAATGAGTCGCGATGCTCATACATCTAATATATAAAAATTTCGTGTCACAGTGTTTGTTATCGAACTCCTCAATTGTTTTGTGTATATTTGGTAGGTTTGAGAATAGGTCTAGGCTAATTAATACGGCAAAACAACGTTTGTCGAGTCAGGTAGTAGTTATATGCATATTAAAGGGTCCAATCGCGGTTATTTATCAGGTAAAATAATAATAATTATATTAATATAATAATAAATTATAATAAAATATTTATTAATTTTAACAAACAAGTAATCGCGATTGGACCTGTTTAATTTATAACTATGTATGAAAAAATATGTCATAGTATTGTGCACTAACAGATTCGAGGCCACTGCCACTTCAACTTGCTAATCTTATAGGATATATGAATCACCTAGTTTTTTGGCGAATTGTCTCATTGACATAATCCTTCAACGTGACAGAGAAATAATACAATATTTACAGTATATCAGCGTACAAGATATAAAGAGCCACGAAGATTAGTGGCATAGTCTCAGTGGCGCCCTCTATATTTTTTTCAATGTCGTGGAGCACGATGAAACCTAGCTAGATCGATAGAGGACAAAAAAGTAAACAAGAAATTATTAAGGTCACCATGTCCTAAAGTGGCACGTTTAGGAGTTATTGAGCTTTGAAGTTTGTATGGAATTTCCACTAACTGAGTTTCATCACTGAATTTGTCACTTGATATGAGTTTTCTCGGGGATTCAAACCTACTTTGATGTTTTTTAAAGTCTGGGTAGCTATGTCTAGTAGGTACCTACCTACTTATATACATATATACATGAAATTATAGTATTATTCATGCATCCAATTCGTTCAATTCGATTAAAATTCAAAACATGTCAATATAAAACCTACAGTTTAATTAATATAGATAGGTTTAGGTGGTAGGTAGGTAGGTACCTATAAATAATGTAGATAGGTACATATCGCTAGAAACTTAAACCGCTGCTGTGTGTAAAACCATGTTCAACCATAAATGTATAAAAATGACTTTTATTAATTATTAATCAGCCAATAATTACCTACATTGAAGTGACATATGTTTACTATGAAACCATATTAAACATAGAAACAGGGATTAATCATATTTTGAGGTCTAACTACCTAATTATTGTTTAACTGCTAATATTTAATCAGATAATGCTTATAACTAAACACAGCCACCATAAAACTTAATTTAAGTACAAATGTTTCTTCCGGTACCTACTTCTCCGACCAATAACTCGCTCACTGTTCGGTAGAATGATTTAATGATAAGTAATGCCTAATTGTATATTGTAATTAGTCTAGCAGCTAAGTGTAATTTGTAATTAAAATAAAGAAATATCTTGTGAATTTTCCTTTAAATACACTATTTTATTTATTTACCTGATAGGATTGATGACAAGCAGATTTATAACTCTGGTAAAAGCTCTCGTAATACCCTCGCATTGTAAGCATCCTCGCTACGCTCGGGTGCCTTAATATACGGTATCTATAATAAACTGGGTGTTTTTTCTACGACTTATTTAGCAATTTAGTCAAGAATCGGCAACGAGTCACAGGTGCCAAGCATATAGTCCAGTATTTAGTGAAAAATGATTCAAAAGTTAAGTTTTATAAAAATCTCATACAAACTTCAAAGCTCAATAACTCCTAAACGTGCCACTTTAGGACATGGTGACCTTAATAATTTCTTGTTTACTTTTTTGTCCTCTATCGATCTAGCTAGGTTTCATCATGCTCCACGATATTGAAAAAATATAGAGGGCGCCACTATGAACTATGCCAGGCCCCATACAAAAATCTTCGTAGCTCATGGGCATGGAAAGTCAAATTACGAGGTAAGCCACCTGTATTATATTGTCGTATGTGTAGTGCAGAAGAAGGTAGCAAAGAAACTCCACTCTGATAATATCTATAAAAAAAAAGGTTGTGACAAGTGAGAAACAGAGAAAGACTCTTTCGTCAAACCGGGTCTTTTTAATGCGCCCGTAATAAAAGGTGACCTGAGCACTTAAAAGCAATGAAAAATCTCTTTTACGAGTTCAGTGCACATATAGCACACACACAATAGCCCAAACTGGAACGATGACACAGAGATTGTTTGTAATAAAGACATATCGCTTATCAAAGGAATATAGTGCCGAACCAATGCTCCATTTGTAGAAAAAAATTGCCAAAAGCAAGTGCTAACGCTAGCTCAGATTCCGTAACAATGAAAGATATCAGTCAAAGGAACATAAAGACGTTGACGTATGTAAAATAGAGGAAAGAGAAAAAATATTTCAAAGCGAGGCATATTTTTAAAAGCAAGTACTTATTACGAAAGTTTTAGTTTGGAAAAGCTGATACAATCGGAGAGAAAGACGGACGGTTATGGATATTATGATGAACCTAAAGGGATTTTGTACAACAGCGTAACCCTAAAAAGAGAACTTGTTACAAAGATGTCGCGGTAGCTCAAAAATTCTAAAAAGCACAAACAGCAGAAAAAAGAAAGGAGATCAAAAAATGTATGAGAGCTGGTTGTAGGAGTACGACTCGAACCAAGTTTTCACCACCGTAGAGACGATAATCTTGCTCAATTATGAGATGTATAATCAGATTTTTAACTATGGCCCTATAATTTATAAAATATAATAAAGTGGAACATAAATAATTGAGCTTGCAACCCGCATTACGAGCTGTCACTTTACCTCAATCTGGGTGTATTTCCATGTTTGTGATGTCTTTGCCTGGTTACCATAGTATATTGTATCCTAGTTTGGGATCCGGATAAGTGATTGTGTTGTTTGGAAGTTATTTGTTCGTTTCGCCGATTAATATTGCCGGGCTCAGTGGTAATGACCACTTTGCCAGACATTTAAAAACGACTGCAAGCGAATGCTCAAAATCAAGACACATCAGTACTGTAATGTTATACTGAATCTGCTACATAAAAGGCGAATGCTCTCGGTGACGCACTAACTTAAGACTATAAGGTATGTAGGTAATAATTGTTTTTGTACAATAAAAAGTTGTTTTAACTTGGTCGTTTCTTTTCCCTGTTGTGTAATTCTATTACTTATCCTATGATGTGAAGCGGGTGGAAAGTAGATGCTTAGTTGGGCGTTTTGATGTGAAGTGGTAGCCCAGAGGATACATGTTGTTTCACATGCGTGCGAGGTATTAGTAGTGCAGTGTTTACATCAGTTTGTTTCACATCATAAGGTCCTAAGGTCGTATCCCAGCATGTATGACTGATAAGATAGTGTGGAAGCCCGTGGCTTAGTTATGCAATGGATTTCTTAAGGATTAAGTCCCGTTTGAATTGAGTTTGTCTATTATGGTACAAAAGCAATGTCACTCCAATATAAGGTTGGCGAACGCAGCACAGGACTCCCGGGACAGGACCGAGAATCTGAAGCAGATTGCTGGCAGCGACTGGATGAAGGTAGCCGAGGACAAATAGAACTTGTCAGCTTTAGGAGAGGTCTAGGTCCAGCAGTGGACGAATAAAGGGCTCATTTATTGATTCTGCTTTGGTATTAAGTCCCGTTTAATGGAGGGTAACCCCCTGTTTCTCGTGAACATGTCTGTCTACTGCTAACCGCTCTTAGTTGGCCAAAGTATACGCAGAAAACCAAAAACATTACCTACTGTACAAGAAACCGGGAGTCCAGTAAGCTCAGACAATGCGTATGTAAGCCAGCCAAGAGATCACTGGCTGTATAAATCATTCCACATTCAAAAACGTTTCACTAAGACTTATTTTCACAGATATTATTATTATAATCACACAATTAGTCCTTCAATCAGCATTTTGAAGGTTATGTTTCATTTATGACATGACATTGACATTTGAAGTTTTTATTCTTCTGGGTGGTAACAGTAAGAAAAAAAAAGAAAAAAATCATTTTATTTAGAATTTTTGGGCAGTATTCTAAAAATTATAAATTATTGTATGAAGTTACATATTAAATAAGCTTTCGAATGACATAAATTTCATAGCAGTCGTTGTACGTAGGCCACGATGCATCTCCTTTTGACAATGAAAAGACTAGACAGTACGAGAAGGAAGGTGGATTAGGGGGCGCACGAAAGGAAACTCCTCGAATAACGCACTTACGTGCTAACAAATTCTTTTCAATGGCGAACCTCGTTTACCACCGATACATTAAGAACAATAAGTATAACTTAAATTACATCTGAAGAATATCAAGTTACAAAATTGAGGGCATACCGAGTAGTTAAAGACGAATAATCACTAAAAAAAACGATGTAAAACGATGGGATGATGTGATGGCCATAGTCCTTAGTTCATAAGATGAAAAATATGTCAAGAGGATGATATCGATAGTAAAAGATGTTCGCAGTCAGAGCGTTAAGGATAATTCTTGTTGCTTCAGTGAGTCTAAGATAACTGGTATAAAAAGATCACATGTACACCAGGGGTCGTTAACGGACAGATGGTCAAGCAATGTTAATTTGAACATTTGTATTTTTATTAACAAGTTAACCTTAGTAAAGGAACCGGTCGAAAAGAGGTACAAAGCTATAAAAATATGACAGGCTCAATTTCAAATCATTTGGGATTCCCACCACAACACATCGTTTACTTTAGAAAGTTTCTTCTGTGTTTCAAAGTTAATGGAATATGCCGGTAGTAAATAAAATTTAAGTGATACACTCTGTTTGTAATTTAAAATTTAGATTACATTCGTGTGTCGTTTGGTTGTGTTACGATATGATCGAAATGCATGGTGATGAAGGTCTAAAACACAAGCACGAAAAATACAATGAAATGAACAAAACTGAAAATTGTCTGAGAGTCAGAAAACAAACTGAAAACGATGAAGCGTTGAGAGATGAAGTAAATGTAATGTTGAAAGACAAACCGTCTCAACTTACAAATGTCATAAACGCGAAAGTTTAAACCGTTTACATGTCGGCTGAGCCGAATTCTAGTCTGTAATATCTCTGTAGATGGGTTGTTTTAGTTCGCAGTTCTGCCTGCTTAGCTTGAAATATGACAAGAAAGAAAGCAAAGTTCGTATACTACAATCTTGGACCACCTCCAGCCGTCAGATGACGTGTCAATCGTCACCGGATAGATAGCGCTAATTGGTCGTTTGAGGCACACCGCTAATGCGCCGGCGCAATAAATCTTATCGCTTGGCCGCGATCAATGACCCCGTGACTGATTCAGCTGAATCTTGACTTTTCCCATTGATCAATAAACACGAGTCTCACAAGAGTGTTCTAGAAAGAGCTTATGCTAAAAGTCAACATTGTATTTACAATTTGGATCACTAATCTCTTCATCTCTATCTTTTACACAAGAAAGAATAAAAAAGAATTGTACGTTTCTACAATGATTTTATTAATTTCTACAATGAAGCACGTTTGTGTTTAGTACGTGCCTTTATTTATGTAAAAATAATTTTCATTACGAAATTTTCTCTTAAAGTCGTAAATGAAACAAATCGGTATAAAGAATTTGCATTGCTTTTAAAAATACTAACTCCTATTCCTAAGCCAGTAAATGTCAGGGTCGAAAGCTAATGCGAGACAAACTTTACGTAACTGACTTGTGGCAGTGAGACGTAGTTAATTAATACATAACGGCCAAATTAGATAATCACGAACATGATACTCAATTAATACAGTCAACAACTGACAGGCGAGTAAGGGCGATAAGTTCGATGTTTTGTCGACTGTACCTAAGTTAGGAACAAACAGTCGATACAGCCGCACAAAGACAAAATACACCATAAAGAGCCACGAAGATTAGTGGCATAGTCTCAGTGGCGCCCTCTATATTTTTTTCAATATCGTGGAGCACGATGAAACCTAGCTAGATCGATAGAGGACAAAAAACTAAACAAGAAATTATTAAAGTCACCATGTCCTAAAGTGGCACGTTTAGGAGTTATTGAGCTTTGAAGTTTGTATGAAATTTCCACTAACTGAGTTTCATCACTGAATTTGTCACTTGATATGAGTTTTCTCGGGGATTCAAACCTACTTTGATGTTTTTTAAAGTCTGGGTAGCTATGTCTAGTAGGTACCTACCTACTTATATACATATATACATGAAATTATAGTATTATTCATGCATCCAATTCGTTAAATTCGATTAAAATTCAAAACATGTCAATATAAAACCTACAGTTTAATTAATATAGATAGGTTTAGGTGGTGAATTTTCCTTTAAATACACTATTTTATTTATTTACCTGATAGGATTGATGAAAAGCAGATTTATAACTCTGGTAAAAGCTCCCGTAATACCCTCGCATTGTAAGCATCCTCGCTACGCTCGGGTGCCTTAATATACGGTATCTGTAATAAACTGGGTGTTTTTTCTACGACTTATTTAGCAATTTAGTCAAGAATCGGCTACGAGTCACAGGTGCCAAGCACATAGTCCAGTATTTAGTGAAAAATGATTCAAAAGTTAAGTTTTATAAAAATCTCATACAAACTTCAAAGCTCAATAACTCCTAAACGTGCCACTTTAGGACATGGTGACCTTAATAATTTCTTGTTTACTTTTTTGTCCTCTATCGATCTAGCTAGGTTTCATCATGCTCCACGATATTGAAAAAAATATAGAGGGCGCCACTATGAACTATGCCAGGCCCCATACAAAAATCTTCGTAGCTCTTTTGGGTGGTTTGAGAGCCATAACAAAATGAACGTGCTCTTACAATAGCTATCGTACGCTATTTAGTTTTTTTTAAAAGGCTCTTTCCAAAAATCTTGACAAAAACTCGAATCTGTGAGAGAGAGCTAACTATTAGCAGCCAGGCTTTTTTATTATTTTACTTCTGTACTTAATAGTAGTTTATGATACTGTTGCATAATAAGGGTTCTTATAACACGAGTGTGTTTTAAAAGAACGAGCCGTAGTAGGCGAGTTTCTTTATAGTATCACACGAGTGTGTTTTAAAAGAACGAGCCGTAGTAGGCGAGTTTTTTTATAGTATCATACGAGTGTTATAAGGCCAAGTTATGTACAGTGTCATACACTACTTTATCTACTCTCATACTATAATACACAAAATAATATTGCAAATAAAACGCTGAATATCAACAAATTTATTTTTACTTGTAATAAACTCGTGGTAACATTTATTATAGTTGCTCCTAGATTTCGCCGGTAACAGATTCATAGTCATGTTTGACGCAGCTTTCAGAATGTCTGGTGGTGTACAATTACCACTATCCTCGCTTTCAGACATGTTTTTACACAAAAACTAATTTATTTTACAAACAGAACCAATTGTTTAAATATTGAAAAGTTTAAATGTAAAATGTTGGCGCCAAGGCGCAAACGTCGATTGCGCATGCGTGTTGCGTCGCCACGGACTCGTTTATTGAAACCTTTTTTTTTAAAGTAGAGGTTCAACCTTCTTGGTCCAGCTGGAGGTTGTATAGGTGTATCGTTATGATTAAAAAGTTATATTATGATACAGGTGTCCATACAAGACCTGTATCGTAATAGAACTTTTTTATTTTTATTTTTGGCATATGCGTAATGTTTGTCATATTTAATATGAGTATTGTTTTCAGTTTTATAATCTTTGTATATTATAGTATCAGAGTAGATAAAAGTAATAACTCATCTTTGTAGATAGCATAATTACTAATTACTTAACGGCTTTAAAACCACTCAGATTTCAGTTGTTTTTATGTTTACCAACGCAGAGTATGAATAATTTAGTGTATAATATTGATAACCTTGGAGTGTTACACATACGTAACTTAAGATATTTGTTCTAGGCCAGTCATTAGAGTTTCAAAACTAGGGTGTACTACGATGCAAAAGGTGGTGCAGTAGTTTTTATGCTTTTATCTCGTAGATATGGGTGCAATTAAGTAGGTAAGTATCAAAAATGGTAACAAGAGACATTATGTGTGTCTATGTGGCGTTAAATAAATGGTTTTCTTCTTCTTTCTTCAGATATATCCGGACAACGTTTGACAGCTAATAAACCTCGAAAGAGCCACGAAGATTAGTGGCATAGTCTCAGTGGCGCCCTCTATATTTTTTTCAATGTCGTGGAGCACGATGAAACCTAGCTAGATCGATAGAGGACAAAAAAGTAAACAAGAAATTATTAAAGTCACCATGTCCTAAAGTGGCACGTTTAGGAGTTATTGAGCTTTGAAGTTTGTATGGAATTTCCACTAACTGAGTTTCATCACTGAATTTGTCACTTGATATGAGTTTTCTCGGGGATTCAAACCTACTTTGATGTTTTTTAAAGTCTGGGTAGCTATGTCTAGTAGGTACCTACCTACTTATATACATGAAATTATAGTATTATTCATGCATCCAATTCGTTCAATTCGATTAAAATTCAAAACATGTCAATATAAAACCTACAGTTTAATTAATATAGATAGGTTTAGGTGGTAGGTAGGTACCTATAAATAATGTAGATAGGTACATATCGCTAGAAACTTAAACCGCTGCTGTGTGTAAAACCATGTTCAACCATGTTTTTAACATAAATACCATTTCCTGACGTAGCGTAGTAGGTAGGCAATATCCAATAATTAGGTAGGTACCTTCATCTTCAGTTGGGCAAAGAAAGAACCTACGGACCTACCCACTGAGGTACCTACCTATTACAAACTTCTTTGAGATTAATCTTTTTGGTGAGTGGGTAAACTACTGAAGTGACGTTGTCAACATTGATTTATATTTGGAAAGTAAGTACCTCATTTGTTTCGTTTTCTTTTCATTTTCCAAAATTCAATCAAAGCATTTTGTTGACTTAGTAATTGGTTTATTGTTTGAAAAATGGCAGATTTATCTCGACAATGTTTTTTTTTGTAATCGAAGTCTCGTAAGTGGACCTCGCCGAAATGGACATGTGCGAATTTGTTCAAATCTGCTTACAGAAGAGTATTTAACTGCCCATCAAAGTGTAGTTATTTTCTATCAAGATATCTGTCTATAATAAACTGGGTGTTTTTTCTACGACTTATTTAGCAATTTAGTCAAGAATCGGCAACGAGTCACAGGTGCCAAGCATATAGTCCAGTATTTAGTGAAAAATTATTCAAAAGTTAAGTTTTATAAAAATCTCATACAAACTTCAAAGCTCAATAACTCCTAAACGTGCCACTTTAGGACATGGTGACCTTAATAATTTCTTGTTTACTTTTTTGTCCTCTATCGATCTAGCTAGGTTTCATCATGCTCCACGATATTGAAAAAAATATAGAGGGCGCCACTATGAACTATGCCAGGCCCCATACAAAAATCTTCGTAGCTCTTTAAGACTTTTTTTGGTTTCTCCCTCATAACTTCTATACGGTGCATCCTAGCGAAAAGTCACTTTGTAACAAATTAGACAAAATAAAATTTTGCATCTATCGAGTACCAAAACTTAAAACCTAGGTAGCAATATAGTAAATAATCATGGCCAAAAAACGAGTTTTTCTCCAAAATTGTAAATAACTGGAATATAGTGGGTTTTAAACGTCTCCAGCTTGGAAATCGGCATTCATAAAGAATTTTTTGCGGGCGGACGGACGTACGGACAGACCGACGGACAGACCGACGGACTAACAGACAGACAGACAGAAGAACAGTGAAGTAATAGGGTCCCGTTTAGAACCTTCGGGTACGGAATCCTAAAAATACACAAACGTTTTTTCCAAACAGCAACATAAAGAGTGTGAACGTGAAAATTGCACTCAAGATTTCGATTTCAAATAATTTGTAACAAGCCCACGCCAAAAATATCCCAGTCATAAAACTTAAACGAGCAATGTGAAACAAAATAATCATGCCCGACACTTTAGCCTGAACGTATCATTTGTCAAGCCAAATAAAGAGAGATTGAAATAAACGCGACAGCCAATGTAAAAATAAAAATATAAGTACTGGCTAACATGCTACCACAGATGTTGAAACACCCGCCCTAATCGTGATAGCTTTTGATGTCAGAATTGCACCGAAAGAGAAATTTACTGAAAGTCTACTGCGCATCCGGAGAAAAGAGGTGTAGAAAATTGGCGCAGGGAAGCTAACGTAATTAGTAGCGGGGATTGATTAAAATAAATATTTACATTATATTATTACGTCACCATATCAAAAGGAAGCGTTGATAATGTGGCATATTAATATCAAATAAATCAAAGTATCGCAAGAAAGCCGAAAAAAAACCTTGAGTCGAGACACATTTTGCAAATGACTCCTTGAGAATTGAAAACGTTTATTATAAACAGCTCAGCAGAACAGAAATGACTCCACATAAATTATAACTAAAAGCAGGCGCTGTCACGTAAAGCAGATAGGTACTTGAAACATATTTTTTTGCAAATGGAACCATTGGGCGTTGCATTGCAACAAGGGCGTTCGGTAGGTACCCAAAGCCCTTTTTAATGTTATTACATCAAAACCTACAAAGCTTCATCTAGTATCATGTGTCAAAAACTTGTTCCCATGTATGGTTTACAGGTGGCGTGATAACTAATTATTTCCCTTGTTGCATAGATTACATACTTTCTTTTTATAAATATTATTTAAATGTAAAAATATATTTGACTCACAATATTTGATTTAGGTGACTACTTTCTTTTTATAAATATTATTTAAATGTAAAAATATATTTGACTCACAATATTTGATTTAGGTGACTATAGTGCATAGTCGAAATATCCAGCCAAAAAACAAATGAAAACGGCAAACGAACTCCAAATTATTGGAGGAAAAACGCGCGAAATATAACGAGAAGTTTGACACATTAGTTCGCATAAAAATGTAAATAAGATGACTTTGCTGTACAGTATGTAAAACTGGAGTTCAGTTCTAAAGAAGTCATAATAACGATAAGCTTTTATTCAGCTTCACATCAAAAGCACACATTTATGAAGTTTAAGAAGTGAAGGACGTCAAGATTAAGGACTAGAAAGATCTTTGTCCACGATAGTTGATAATAACTTTTGAACAAAGCTACATCTGTGTCTATTGTTGTTATTTAGTGCCTTTAGGAATAATATAAAATTTACGTCCAATGTATTTGCCGGTTATGTGCAACAAGGGCGTATACTTAACGAAAGGTAAAAAATAGTACATTACTGCAGCGGCCAGCAAAAGAAGCATTGATGCAATGCCTAGTTGTGGCCAAGACTTGTATAATACTTTTCTCAAATAATGCGCGGAAATTAAAACTAAGTAGTAGGTAGGCAGACCTTTCTACTTTTTAAAATCAATGACGAACAACGAATAACAATATTTTTTTCAGCGTTAGACTGTTATTTTTTTTTTCATTAAACAGCTTTCTATTTGCCAGCCAGTTCGAAATTTAATTAAAACCTTTGATAAGTTACCTCCTTATTACTATATTTCGTTCTTTTTTTAAATATCACGACAGATATGAGTTTACTATGTAATTTATTTGGCCGCTAAAACACAACAGATATGGATTTTCATACAACTTTTGTCGGTCGCTGCTCGCATGGATTTGGCCAGTATCTACAGCAATTTGGGTCTGTCTCGAAGAAGCTTGTAAAAATAATGCTCAAATTTCCAAGCATGTTTAAATTTCCAAGCATGTAAAGTCTACTTGCAATTTTCTCAAAAGTCACTTTTTCGAAATACCCTTCTTGCACCCAATGCTTCAACTGTAGTGTATTTTTGTAGAGCCTACTCAAAGAACATGTTAAAAATATTGCTGCAAAAATAGAAATGCATCAATCTAACGTAATAACAAGGAAAAGACATAAATCTTAGATTTCTGACAGAAACGATGGTGGCATGTTTGCTAGATAGACGCTATCAGGGCCCAAGATCAACATAAAGCATTGCTAGACTATTATTTCTTGGCAGTTCGCTTAGAAACACCTAAAGCCTGTATGTGAGACGTAATCTTGACAGCAGCAGTAAGTTGTATTGAAATTTGGTGGCGGCGCATGTATTCTAGATTCTAAAAACATAGAAGTATCCAAAAACATCTAAAACAACGAGCAAATCGGGTCGATAACTTCGATTTCAAGGATAGGGTGCTGTATCCAGACAAAGGGCTGATGGCTCACACAAATGGCAGGGTACGCTTGATCGGTGGCGCGAGACGTGCCGTCTGTCCGATGTGCAAAAAGACCTTTCAGCGATCACTTTTTGAATCGGCTATATTTAGGTGCGGTGGCACCGTCAGTCAATGTCTCATTTGAACAACTTTGTTCTCGCAGAGCACAAAGCAGTTTGCAAAATTGCCAAAAAAAATATTACAGATACAAAAACACGATTCCTCTAAAAGCAATCTAAAACTCTGTTTATTTACTCTGTGGCTAGTTGGCTACACCTTTTCCTTGTAGAATCTCCACCACAGACTATATTAATCGGCGTTTTTAAAGTCTTTTAAGGAATCAAGTTATAAATAAGACCGTTAGTCTTTAAAACCACACTAGACGACGCTAGTGATCATTTTGTTATTGCAACTTCTTTGCACAGTAAAAAATATTCTATTCTTTTCTTCTCATAGTGTGTGGGTTTCGAAATGAAACTTATATTTGTTTAGATCTTTTGGTCATTTATCTCGTTTAATACTGGCGTGATCTCTACGTGTGATTGCTATATATTTCATTCTATTTTCGTATTCATGGCTAGGAAAAAAGTCATCAAAGAAACAGCAGCAGAAGTGTAAAAGCAAATCAAACATTTATAATTCGCGAGATGAGCAGAGTCGTACAGACCATGTTGCTTGTCAGGCGAGCAATAAGTCAAACTTACAAGACGCCGGCGAGCCGCGCGTGTGCCGCTGAATTATTTATACTACTTGGAGACCGCTCGATTGTGTCGGACTACGAGCTAATAACAACAGAATGAAATTATAGGTCACCGGTTGAATTGAAGTTTCCGTCGCGAATGTAGTCAAAGTGACTGACACGAGCCACCCAGAGACAAAAAACCCAAACGAAAACACCGTTCCAGTGTAAATATAGACAATCATTTGCATTGTGTGTGTGTGTGTGTGTGTGTGTGTGTGTGTGTGTGTGTGTGTGTGTGTGTGTGTGTGTGTGTGTGTGTGTGTGTGTGTGTGTGTGTGTGTGTGTGTGTGTGTGTGTGTGTGTGTGTGTGTGTGTGTGTGTGGCACCCTTTTCTTTTTTTTCCAATTAGTAAGTAAGATATTGTAGGGGTATCTTATGAGGAAAACATTTCAATAGGCCACCTGGAAGTAATGCGCATCGATATTTTAATAACCTACAAAATAATTTTATATGTTAAATTATAGGTTAACCCTTTCAGAACCTGGGTGCACAATTGAGGACATAACGTTTTATTCGCATAAGGTAGGCAAAAACAGCATTTTCTCGTTTTTGAACCAGTGTTATCATTTGAGGACAAACCAAGTTACAATGAAAACACAAGTCGCGCCATCTTTGATACGTAGAAGTAACTAAAAAGTGCAACTGAAATATGTGACTGGCGACCGTTGGCGAAGGGTAAGTAAGTCGTGATTATTTTATTAATATTTATAAAATTAGCGCAAATCAGACCAAACAAAAAATCTTTCATACTGCATAGATATGTTAGGTACCCAAATGTGATTATAGTTTACTAGATTTCAATGTTTTTTATTTGTAAATCGAGTTTTTTCTTTTTGTGCTCAAATGCGCACATTAGGTCTCACATTATAGTTCTAGATTATTGCATTATTCTTTGAAGGTAGTCTTAGAAATGTATTTTTCCCAACTTTTAACCATTTTATTAGCAGTTTTATTGTTTTTTCTTTTCTTTTGAGATAGGTACCTGCTTATGTTTCAGTGAAAAAGAAAACAAAATGTTCTCACGAGACGCTCTCCAGTTGCTTCAAACTGGAAATTTATCTGATTTAGAACTGTCTTCCGATGAAGAAGAGCATCCAGTCAGTAATGTTGCTTCGAATAGGACAGTAAGGTTAGGCGCAAGCCGCATCACTTCAGTCCAGCATGAGTACGTGCCACCAGATTCTGAAGACGAGGAGGAGGTATTTGTAACGAATCAAGGCCCATCTCAACTATCACTTGATACCAGGTATGAAGTGGATGAAGCAACTGCAGCTGACGGGTTTGATTATTTTACACCGAAAGACCGAATCAAATGGCGACACAAACCAATTGAATGCGGCATGCCAACGGACTGGACCCCTCCTATAATTGTTGATCCGTCGGAAAAAACCACCGCTTGCATATTACGATAAATACATTCCAAGAAGATTTTTTGAGATGTCTGAAATGACAAATTTATATGCAGTGCAATCAGGCAGACTACGATTTCGGCCCACAACCGCAAGTGAGTTAGAAGTGTTGTTTGGGTTACATTTGGCCACAAGAATCTTCAACTACCCTTGCTTGAAGATGCATTGGAAAAATAACATTGGTTATGGGCAAAAAAATGTCTGCAGGAATCAAAAGAGGACGCCCAGCCAGCAACAGTCCAAGTCCCCCCCCCCCAAGTCATTCCAAGGAGACCAGGAGAAACGAGACCTGACCATGAAATAACCGTGATGGTCTTGGCCACTTGCCGGCGCATGATGATGGCCCTGGCACACGTTGTAAGCTACCTGGTTGTAAGGGAAAGTCTCGAATCAAGTGCATAAAATGTAAAATTCACTTATGCCTAACCAAAGATAAAAATAGTTTTTTAGCTTTTCATAATTATTGTACATACAAAATAAGTATTTACTTCAAATTTTAAGTGCAATCAAAAGTTCCTCTGAGCACAGTAAGATATGTCATTTTATGTTCCATATGAGTAGGTAAATGCTATTTAATTATTGTTATAAAGAAAATTAATATCTTTTATTATTTCCTAATAAATAATAGTAACAAAAACTATAATTGTTATTCATTTTCTCTACAGGCCCTACATAAAAAATCTTGATTATATGGTCCGGGTGTCCTCAATTGGTCACATAAAGAAAATTGCAATTTTCTCTTGAACTAATGAATTTTGGTACTTAATGTTTAATGTTCCTCTTACCTAATAACCTAATGAAGCATAGAAAAAAAACTTGCACACATAGCACCCGAAAAAAAAAATCAGTTCTGAAAGGGTTAAAGGCCCATTAATAGGAATTGAGGTTGTTATAAATAATAAAGATTGGGTCAAACTAATTGCACTGAACTCTTTAATAGAACTTTAGCATGAATTGCATATAAAATGAGATCATTTCTGATAAATAGATGATTCTCCAACTTATACCAGATAAAAAGGTCTCGAAAACTGTTAGTATAATGTACTATGCCAAGATTCAAACAAAGTTCTCAAATTTGAGGCAGCAACTATTCTATCCACGTTCTTTTCACTGCGCTATCCAGCTTATTAAGTTCTGCTCAGGATGTATTATAGATCATTGCATCAATTGGTTTTAATTAAATAAGTGTTTCAGGTCAAGAAAGCTATGCAAACGAAGTTGACAATGCGCTAGATGTGAATCATGCATTATTCGATAAATGGAACCATTACAAAATACAAGGAAGGAAACCAATCCTAGAAAGTTAAAGAGTTGAGAAATATAACTCAAGGGAACGATAAAAATGTCTCCATAAAATAACAAGGCTTAGTTAACATATCAAATTGAAAGTGGCCATAAGGAAATACCAACGGTAACATTTAGCTCTGCTACCAATACTACCATGTTTAGTCTATGTAGGAAAGCCAGAGTTTCGTCGTTGCCGCGCGTAGTAAAACTTTTAATGGCTTCACAGTCAATTCTTGAGATTTCAAGAGAGTTGTTTTATGGTAGATGGAAATAACTACCTACATAGTTGGAGCGACGTCGAATGTGCCTAACATAATTATTCTAATTATGGATAATAGTCAACGAAATGCTATGGCCACTTCATGAGTTCCAGGCGGCTAGAAATATTTGAAAGCAACCAACGTAATATTTATTAGGTACATCCTGCAAAACTATCAGAATATTTAATTAGAAAACCCGTTAACAACCACAACACAGAAGCTACACACACACACACACACATACAATCTTATCAGAAACTCATTAGACTTTTTAAAAGCTAATATTGGTCCAGTTGTGAGTGCCGAAGATAGAGTGGAAGTAAATATTGAATAAGCAGACGTCACGAACAATAAAGCCGAGGTAGACGTTACAGAACACCACGTGTGTCGGAAACGCCGCGTGAAAACAGTCAGGTTTGCCTCAACACGTGCCTATCGTGAAATTTTAAACAGTCTTCCCACGTTGTATGCACATTGATGCAGATTTCTATCGCACTACACTCCACTTTACATATGGTTGATAATAAGGGTAATAACGTAGATGATTAAGTGCTAGTTTTTTTTTGTCTGTGCCCGTTGGAAACAATGTGTTTAGCTAGCGCAGACGATGCAATCATTGAAGACGACTGAGCCGTTTCTTTTATTGCATCGTTTGTTGGCGTGGTGATTGATATAGTAATTTCCAACTTGATGAATGTCATTTTTTGTAGAATTATAAGCAGACAATCGCCGTCTCGATGACACGCAGTCTTTAGTTTGTATTTATATTACACAGGACAAAGATCCAAAAGACTGCGTCAGGTATTCAACCAGAAATTAATAAGAAATATTATATATTATAACTTGTTTGTTTAGTGTTAATATCATATTTTATATTCATACTCACATCAAAGAAATGCGGCCTCAGCCTACCAATGGTATACTTGGCGACGTCGGTGGTGAGTTGTTGGCAGGCACAACCAAAGAGGTAGATGCCGATGACCTTGTAAGCCTCCCAGACCCACGCTGGGACCTCCTTGCCGAAGACCAGCCGTGAGCGACCCCCCTTGTAGTCTCGGAGTCTTATCCATTCGGTCAGCAACATCTGTGAAAGATGGAAGGAGGTCAGTGTTGACTGCTTATTTGAATAATCAAGGTGCAGAGTATATTTACAAAATAAAATAATAATAAAAATCTACTTCAAAACTAAAAACACGGAGATAATTTAAAGGAATATGACCTTTAAATTCCAAGTAGGTACCTACATACATGTAGGTATTGCACAAATATAGTTGGTTTCTATTTAAAAATCCGCCAATTCGTGTCTTCGAAATCGAATGCACGAGTCACTCATCTAAAAACACCCAAATCACTTCATACATAATACAGCACATCTTGCGCGCATTTCATTGGTTAAGACTGATCGGGAGGACTGCAGACTACAGTGCCTGTACAGAGACAATACAACAGAGATTTAATAGGTTTTAGACATTATGGTAATTGACTAGAGCTCAGCTAACATTATGGTTATCGAACACTAACCATATTAGTTTTTGAGATAGCTGTGGTTTTAGCCTATATTTTTTAACGTGTCTTAAAAACCTACCTGTCTTAACGCCTGCTCCAAATTACAACCCAAGAACTGGGGAATCTGGGGAACAGATTCTGCATTGGTTAGTTACACGTGATTCAGTACACAGTGTCAGACGAACGAAGAATTTAATTTGCATCGAAATTCCCTCGTGATTATTTCGTAATGTTGCAATTGCAATTCACTGTGGCCTTCCCAACCAGTACGATACGCGGTGCAGGGTCGGGTCACTCATGTAGCGGCCATTGAATAAACCACACTATCAGATTCACAAATAGCACTTTTACAATACTATTGAAAAGGCTCTGTACTTTATGAGGTTGTCTTGGTTTCGGAACCAAGAAAATAACATGATTCTTACCACAATTTATTTAAGTAGGTAAGAATAAAAATCTCGTTTCTTTACAGTTATGACGGAGGTAAATTTTTAGGGCTCCGTATCTAAAGGGTAAGAGGCTCTATTACTAAAACTCCACTGTCCATCTGTCCGTCTGTCCATCACCAGGCTGTATCTGATGAACCGTGATAGCTATACAGTTGAAATTTTCACACATGATGTATTTCTGTTACCGCTATAACAACAAATACTAAAAACCGAATAAAATAAATATTTAAGGGGGGCTCCCATACAACAAACGTGATTTGTTGCCGTTTTGTGTTCAATATAAATGTTGTATAGATAATGATACGGAACCCTCCGTGCGCGAGTCCGACTCGCACTTGGCCGGTTTTATTTTCTTGACAGTCGGTTCAATCAGATTTTAAATAATATTTTAAACTACAATAAGGAAACATAAAACGATAGGTAAATTTACAATGAAGTGTACCTATTTAATTTTTTACATAATACCAAAGAAATTTCATTTTCTGTTTCACAAGTAGACTATGTAAATCAGAAACCGAAATTACGTTACCGAGAGGTTTTCTTGGAATCTTACGTATAACAGACAATTTTTGAAAAGTATAAAAATCTGGTAAATTAATGTGCAAACTGCTAGCAATAGCAACCAGTGGAAATACCCTATTGAAAGTTCTTAACTGCAATATGTCGTAAAATTTTACATCGAACCGGAGTAAATGTAAGCATTATCGTTGAATTATGCAAATTATCTACAACGGAACCATAGCGAGCGCAAACAAGGACTTAAGGAGGTGCTAAGCAGGTGATAATAAAGTGTCAAGTGTGAAGGCACACAATGGCGTTAACAGGATAAGTGAAATAGATACCTTCGAGTCTCTTAAGAACCGGAAGGATATTGCATCTCATTACGTAAAAGGCCAAAGTTTGTGTCTACCAGACAAGTCAATATTTTGAAACGTTGAAATGCATTAAGTCCACCTTTTACACACTGTCTTTGTGCAATAAAGAATTAATAGTAATAGATTATAAATGCAGGTAACTTACCAACTATAAGATTGTGAAACCAAAAACAAAATACAGATATAACGTTTGGCCACAATCCATCGATGTGTAATAACAACAATAGGCGACCCAAAGAAAGTGAAAAAAAATCTGCTCTAGTGTGTACTGAATGTTGACATCTGTGATGAACTTTTTAGGGTTGCGTACCAAAAGGGTAAGGGACCCTATTACTAAGACTCCGCTGTCCGTCCTTCCATGAACCCTGATAGTTAGACAGTTGAAATTTTCACAGATTACGTATTTCTGTTCCCGCTATAACAACAGATACTAAAAACGGAATAGAATACATATTTAAGGGGGGCTCCCATACAACAAACGTGATTTTTTTGCCGTTTTTGCTCGATATTAATAATGGCAACAGGTAGACCCTTGAAATATTCAACTGTTGCATAGATAATGCTACGGAATTTATGCACGAGTACAACTCGCACTAGGCCGGTTTTTTATAACAAATCACTTATACCTCAACGTAACTGAGTAGAGTGCTCATATGTAAAGGTTGGTGTACAGTTGAATGTACGAGTGACAGCTCTTTAATGGCAACAACCGGTTTGAATACAAAATCGTGACTAAATAATATATGCGTGCCACAGAAGGGAGAAAATAGAAAGCATTTATTGACATATTAAGACAAAGGGTCGATGCTCAGCATTGTGCAACCAAGTCAGCGCAGCGATCTTGGCAGCGCTGATTTTCAGCCGCTTCCCATAAAAAAAACTAAAAACCACATTTACATGTAACGAGAAGACAATAAAACTTCTGTAGAAACTAAGGCAGTTTGCGATGAAAGAAATCTCGATTATATTACAGCTATGTGATAGCCTAGAGGCGATAGTATGAAAGTGGTTTATCACGATGGACGTAATTGGCGCGGTGTCCGTGGAAAGAAACGTAAGTATCATGTACTGAGAGAGTGAATTACAAATTTCGTATAGGCCGCGGTAAATGGAACGTAACGGCAAAGAGTTGATCAACAAGGAATTAATTATGTATCCAACACTTTAATCGATCTGGTGCAGTTTTTGCGAATGATTGAGACTAGTTTGAAAGTAACGGTTTAAAAATAACCCTGTAGCATTAAGTCTGCATTTAAAAGGGCAACCTTTCTTTCAGAGAGGTTTTTGTGAAAAAAAAAAACCGGTGACAATTTTATAGAATCCACGTATACGATCCAGTTGATAATGTAGGTAAATACATTTAAGGAACGATCGAAGACAAAATCATACCATCATCATCATCATCAGCCATTTGACGCCCACTGCAGGGCATACGCCTCCTTCGTGGTTTTCATAACCATGAGGGGTTTTGCCATAATCGCCACGCTTGGCAGGCGGGTTGGCGATCGCAGTATGCGGTTAGAATCTTAGGAAGACGCTACTGCTTGTCCCTTGGTAATTTATTTCTTTAGTCGTCTTTTACGACATCCACGGAAGGAAACACGACCTCGTGGCGCAGCGGTAGTGCAGACGACCTCGTGGCGCAGCGGTAGTGCATCTGCATACCATGCGAGAGGTCCCGGGTTCGAATCCCGGCTGGGGACAAAAAAGAAACCCCCAGGTCTTGGATGTTTACATGTTTGTGATGTCGTTGTTTCTGGTTCCCACGGCACAGGGTATCCTAGTGTGGGGCCAGAAGCAATGTATGTAAAAATGTTTATGTTTATAAAATGTTTATAAATGGAGTGACGCTATTCTTAATCCGGAGCCACACGGAAGAAAATCATATCATCATCATCATCAGCCATTTGACGCCCACTGCAGGACATAGGTTTTCTAACCATGAAGGGGTTTGCCATAATCGCCATGCTTGGCAGGCGGGTTGGCGATCGCAGTAAATCATATATTTATCAATAATTAAATAAAGTGAGGTTAGTAATGGTTGTAATTCCCTAAGTTCGTCATAAACTTCATGATTCATAATATACGAATGCAATCGAATACTTTCCCCCTATCAGTCCTATCTCTGGTGATATGATACCACGTCGATTGTTGACATAAATTTTCGTTAAATTGATGATGTTTGAATAGGAATTCCTATTTATAGGTAAATATTTTTAAATCTCTGCTATGAACAAAATACGTTACCTAAGTAAGAAACGATCGTGCACGATGTTAGTTCTTAGAAAGCGCTTTGCATACAATGCCCCCATAGAATATACATTTTACTATTCCAACTTGACTGAGAAACCTCAAACGCACAAGAATCACCGCCGGGCTCTACTGTGACAATGTCAACAGCCTTTTAATTAAAACTAACTGAGACTAATTATCAAGTGAAATTACTGGCGTGCCTGTAACAATTTATCGTGCACATGCAGATTGGATCCAGAGGAGAGAGAATTGCATAAAGCGTCACGTTCATTGATGCAATGACTAATGATGCAGTTCTTATTTGCTTTTTTTCTCTCTAATGGCATACCGAATGGGCAATGAAGCAGGGTGTCTTGGGCAAACGAACGACGAGACGACGCGGCACGCTTTCCACAGATAACTACACTAGTGTTCAAACAAAACGTGATAATGCTTACTTAATTGATATACCGCGAATTGAAGACGGAAGTTATATGTTATTGCTGCTTTACATGCAATGTGTAAAAGATACGTACGAAAGATTTCTTTAAAAGAAAGATTTTGTAACAATCTCGAGGTGGCCGAAGATCGTGAAGGTATCAAAATAGACGTAGTAATTATAGAAGGGGCAATAAAAGTCTGTACTGAAGATGCAAAGTATTTTAGGGTAAAGAAGGTACTAATTACGTTGGAGTAAAAACAAAGTGGTTAGTGGCTATCCATAAATTAGGGATCTGTCAGTTAAAGGTATAAACAAATCTTTTGGGAAGATCTAAGGACCTAGAAATAGTTTCAATGAATACAGGTGGACTTTTATTAGTGGCAGTGGCAGAACCTGGTTTCTGCCTACCCCTCCGAGATACAGGCTAGGCGTGAGTTTATGTTATCGTATGTTTATTTATTATTAATAAGCCGAACGTAATTGCACCGTAATAATTATAATAAATTTGCAGCAAAATTGTAAATTAATTAAATCAACGCAATATTTATGTCTTGTCACTGCTACATAGAACCGGAACATTGTAAAAACGTATCTGCGATTATGACTCATTCAGAGTCGGATTACTTGCCAATTACATTAAAAATTGTAAAAAGACAAGACTGATCGAAAGCCGAAATACCCGCACCATGTAAAATAAGCGATTCTTTATTTAGACCAAGTACGCGTTCAATGACACATTAAACTTCCGAGGTGCACAAATACACAATTGCTATAAATAACATGATCTATTGCCGGCCGTAGTGATATGCAATTTGTTTCAATTACTAGATATTGGTTCGTAGAAGGCATTTAGTTTGACGTTTTCAGCATATCAGAATAGAGAAAGGAACGCAAACTCTCAAGTTCACAGAACATTACAGTTCGTTGAAAGATTATACGAGTATCATAAACGAATAAGTATATTTTGAACAGTCCAAAATTAAAGAGTGTAGAAAGCTATGCAGGCGCCAAAACTAAAAGAAGAGAGACCTTATTAAGATTGTTATCGAAATGACACAGTTACACGATATTCTAAAAATACAACATGCGGGTCGACTACGTTGACATAGGCGAAAATACAAATACTGCAAAGGAGAATCATTGAGTCACATATATAACTGTGGAGGTCAAAAACATCTAACAAATTAAAATGAATTGCAATTAATTTTGAATTAGATATTTGGATATTATCCAAGAGACGTGTACCTTGAGGCTTGAAGCAATTAACAAAGAGATAAAACACTACCTCACTAAAAAATACCGCCAGACAGATGAAACCAAGCATATTCAGATAAGAAACTAATTAGCAGACATTTCCAGCAATTAAAAGCGGTAATCCCAAGAGAAAATATGTGACAGGAGCGTTTCCAAAGGAAACGATAGCCAAGAAAGCGTAACTGCCGGTAATTCGATTAATGGGGGCGAGTGCTTTCATAAACAAATTATAGAACTGAAAACGTAATAGCTTATGGAATCCGAGGCTAATTCGCTGGAACTAGGGCGTACGTCACACTGGCACAATTGTCATGCTCGGGGAAGATGGAAATGATTTCTGCTAAGTGCACTTTCTTGACTGCTAATGCGTTCTTATCACAATACCTATTTGGTTTTACATTTCATTGTATTTTATAAGGCGTTATAAGGCTACTGCAGTACGGGGTATATCAAGACGTGTTAGACTTAGCCGAAATTAAGCTAGAAGTTCTACATGCTACGTATAAACATTACCGATTTAAGCTCTATTTTATAATATGGAAACCATTTATTTTGAAGCTGTTGCTATTACAACTTTTTAGTTAAGTTTATTGAGTTATAAATTCGTTGTGGGTTGTATTTCAAATAGAGTAAGTGTATCATGACTGCCTCGGTCGACTGGCCGTTAAGGCGCGGCGCTTGACTACCAAGACAGAGGTCGTGGGTTGGATTCCCACAGGGAGCCGCCGTACATTTGTACAAATGGCCTCAGTCTGGGTGTATTTCCATGTTTGTGACGTCCTTGCCTGGTTACCATAGCACAGGGTATCCTAGTTTGGGACCAGGTCAAGTGATTGTGTTGTGTGGAAGTTATAATTATTATTTTATTGCAGGGTTTAATTATTTGTAGAGGTAAATTGCAGTTATTGTCTATACTTTCATTATTTTATAGTAGGTTAGGTACCCTTAAATGGCTCCTACTTAAGTAAGGTATATATTAAATTAAGTGCTGTTATAAAACGCGGCTCATAAAAACAGGAAGCAAAGGCGACCACGTGCAAAAACTAATATAAAACAAACGTATTTGTTACGTTTTAAGTAGGTATAGCGGTATGCATGAAAACGAGATTGTTTGCCTATAAACTGACTCTAAAAGAGGGAATTCTCCGATTGAATTTAATTAGGTGTATTTACATTTTACACCTACTCGGCTCTGTTTATGACACTTCGTATCGTTCTAGGTTAGCCATTGGACATATACTTGAAAGGAAATCCCAAATCGCTATTCTAAAAGCACCATAAAGATAGCTGTGAAGGTGAAACCAAATAAGTAATGGCGCGATAAGAAACCTAACACAATAATAGAATGGACAAACAGATAATCGATGCTCCAACGTCTGTGAAGCCAACATTTACAAACGTGGACTTCGGGCGCACATAATCTTTAACACCTTTCGATTTTGTTAGTTCAGAGACTCACAATTTACTTTTAGACAAAAGAAACATTGTACCATATTCATTCTAGTCATCGGAACGCCGAACTGGACTGTACACATTTTATCTATGCATATTTCCGCGATTCTATGTAATTTGTAGCGAAACTTCCGCGCAGAGATAATATGTTGCGAAAACGTAGCACAATAAGGTACTTAACTGACCACAAAACACCAGTGGATTAGAACTTTAAAAGACTTGCACTACCTTATTAAATTACACTTAGTAGTCATTTGCATTAAATTTTGTATGAATAATTACAGCCGGGCTGTTAATTTATCATAAGTAAGACAACATTAACCGCTTTCTAACCACCCTTCCACAAGACTTGTTTGTTCCCCTTCTCCCTATATGTCTAAGTAGTAACATCCCCTTGAAATTAAAGGTCCCCTTGAAATGAAAGGTTTACTAAATACAATTTTCGAATAAGTTCTCAATCGTAGTGGCAATTGCTAATGCTTTGATATACAAGTGTTGTACACTTGCAAATCAAAGCATCATTCTCGATCTTAGAATCTAAGGAGTTTGTAAGAAACGGCCTATACCAAATAATATAATCAAATAAACCCTCAGGGCTATCCAAATCAATCCCATGTTTATACACTTGTAAATCAAAGCATCATTCTCAATCTTAGAATCTAAGGAGTTTGTAAGATACAGCCTATCCCAAATAATATAGTCAAGTAAACCCCCAGGGCTATTTAAATCAGTCCCATGTTTGTACACTTGTAAATCAAAGCATCATTCTCAATCTTAGAATCTAAGGAGTTTGTAAGATACAGCCTATCCCAAATAATTCAAGTAAACCCCCAGGGCTATCCAAATCAGTCCCATATTCATATTAATTTATTTATTGCATTGTCATGTGTCATTAACTCATTACAGTTCGTTTTTTGTAATTTTAAGAGTAGGTACATGACACCCTGTAAGGGCACTAAAACATTTAAACATAACTCATGTTTGTTCCGCGATGTTTTATAGTTATAGCGGTATGCAGTTTTTTTTTACGTAGTTGATGACTCACGACCTTTTTATAATTAACTGATATTAAAAAAATTGATAGCTTAGGATCATGGATATTATTTTCCTAAGTCCCAGCCGACGCAAAGTCATTTGATTTGGATAGTTACATAACTCTTTATTGCACATCATTCATTTACAATATCTAGTGGTAGTAGACCTGGAGGTTTTCTACCTATGACCTTTTTCAAAATCAAAGAGTTTTTATTCAAAATAACACAAAAACTGTGAATTAATTAACGTTACAAGTAAAACAAGGTGTCCGTTTCAAAATCTAGATCATCTTGACAAAAAATCTCCAAACTTCTAAAACCTCATTAAAACATCACTATTCATAACGAGTTCGATCGCGTGACTACGTAATACTTTTTGGGACAGCCTATGTCGATCACACGTCAGTAATATATTTGCAAACTTATGCATTTGCTTACCGTAAGAATAGGTAAGCCGAGTCCAACGATGTACAACATGACACTGGTGACAGTTGATTTTTTGAAGGGGTGCCTCAGAGACTCATCGTCACAGAAGAAACCACGCTCGTAAGGCGTGCCCCAAAGGTAGAATACCAGAATCAGGAAACCAACTGTAAAGAAAAGAAAGGTAATATAGGTACACGATGTAGACTTGTAGTAAAAAACTGCTTATTTTTTAAGTAGCCTTTATTGATGTGTCCTATTGATGGTCAAAAATTAAGTACAGAAAAGGACCTGAAACCTGAAAACAATTACATTCCCTTTTGGTAGTCATATAACATATATTATATATATTTAACTGTATCATTATGTGTTGTTTACTAATAAGCAGAAATATATTAGGAGACACATAAATGTTACAATTAAGTAATACGTCTATAACACCTGTTTTTTAACGGTATCACAGCTCGTGAATTATAGAGACGAAATTATAATATTAGGATCAGAGATTTTTTAAATAGGTAAACACGAAACGAACCACACCTGGAGATAATTAAGAAAAAAAAACAAGTACCGTGGATAAGGTAGAGATTTGAATGATTATTTTCGGCACTCGTCGGGATGGAATTTAAATTGGGGCAGCGGCGACCGAGGATCATTCCGGCTCATAGAGTGCACCAAATTAACTATTGTTTCACAGATTATTTCTTCTCTAAACACCAACTCCCGACGGGGAGCGGTCAAAAAAACATCAGGTACTGGAATGGGCCCTGCTGCTATTGATCTCGGTTTGAAATAACAAACACCCAGTTTTATGGGCATACCATTATCGGGTTACGATTACGACCACTTATTGTAAACAGAAGGATGTCCCACTCACAGGGGGCAGCCACTTAGTGCGTCTTTTAAATAGAAATGTGTGTCACTGAAATCGGCAATTTCAACATTGTAAAAATGTATCGATGGGACAAAGGAAACTCTTTATTTAAAGAAAGTGAAAAAATACCTGAAGGAAAAAATCTAAATCTAAAGGTTTGTAGTGGCTAAAAGGAAAAATAAGTGCTAAAAGATATAATGTTTAAAGACACAGTGAGTTATCGAACGCGATGATCTTGTGATGATAACATAAGCAGTGTTGTGTGAATGAATTTTTTGTCCCTCGGCATGGCACTCCAACGCTATTAAGATTGAAGAAATAAAGATAAAAAACATAATTTAATTGACGGGAGTTATCGGGAATGAGATGGAATCGAGGATGGTAAAGTGAAATGCACTCTGGAAGAGTCCAAAACCTTTCAATATGATAAGTACGTATCAGACCAGTACGATCATTTATTACAAGCCATGCCATTGACGTTCAGATTTCTTTCTGGTACCCCCAAATTAATTGTACAAATTTATTGAATACAAACACGAAATGATACAACTTCTTTTACACGTAAATAAATACAGATAGAAGAGTGTCTATTGAAGACTACTCAAGATCACACACAGTGAATCATCACTCTTCACTACACTACGCTTGCGGTCGAGTTGCCTCAACAAATTAGGCCGACGACCTGTCAAACAGTTGCGTAACGTAATCTCATAAAACACAGTAATCTAGACGTTTGTAACCATCAGGAATTTGACGCTGAGCTTTTTGACGAAACCCTTTTAATTGCCCCTGATGTTGATTCTTCGTAGGCAATGAAACGAGATTTGGTAAAAGAAATAAAAGTGACATAAAACAGATATGACAACACTGTTTGAATTACTTTCATAATGGATGCATGCAGCGGTGATGTACAGAATGTTATGTGGACTATAAAATCAGACATCAAAGGCGGGAAAAACCATACAGCTACTTAGCGTATTGTTGTCAAACGATGCTCGCCATCATAGTGAAAGGATTTGACAATCAGTATCGGGAGCTCGCTGTTTATTGCCCAGGGTAAAGTCATAACATATAATTGAACATGCATGACTATCTTATGAAAATATTGAAACCACTTAACAAAAACAAGACAATAGTTTGTTTTAAAAAGCCATAACATCCATGTATTTGTTTTTGTATAAAGTTTTACAGGAAAGGTTGGCTTATGTCCATATCATAAATAAAAGAAGTAGCTTAACTGTTGTGAAAGTTTCAGTCCGTATTGTTCAGGAAAAATAAGCCTCGTATCAAACAAAATCTAACCATAAACCATGTTGTGCTAACACTGATAACATCAAAGGTTTTGTCGTAGGTGTTGCCAACCGGGGTCAATGACTGAGCGACAAAAAAGAAAGAAAACAGCCAACGGACTACTATTGGGATCCGGTTTCGTACTGCAAAGAACGCCAAAGATATCTTAAAGTATTCTTTCGAAACGACTCTCCAAAAGATTTTAGGAACCGAATGTAATATTATCTCTACCAAAGTATTTAGTTTAATTGAAGTACATATTACGAAATTTAACAAAAAGAAAGATGCGAAAATATTACTGCCTGGCATTGGTAATAATGATTATAATTATCTTTCAATCCTGCAGTACAGAGTTCGCAATTTTCGACAGATAAAAACCAAGGAGATATCAAGGCAGAAATTGATTGCAAGGAAAATTAACCAATCATGAAACGATTACTCCGGAGTCACGTAAAAATTAAATCACTATAATTAAGTACAAACAAGTTAGTCGAGGTTTGTTTAAGAGCGTTCTATTTAATTCAGTGAAGGCAGACATGACTGACAACTTAAGACTCGCGTGAGAAGACAAATATGCATATGAAGAAGTACCAGTGTAGGCATGTATGTAAAATATGGACAAACACAGAAGAGTGTGTACTACTGGAGTACTTGATGAAATACCAAAGATTCAGAGAATCATACCCACGAGCATATTCGATTTCTAAACGAAATAGAGACCTCATTCCATGATATCTGACCCCTGAAAAAAGAATGGTTGTAAATTCTGTTATTATCGTAAAGCTTTATTAATACATCAGTAGAAGGCATGCTTCAAATCTGAGAGGTCCTGGGTTCGACTCCGGCATGTACCAATGACTGTTTTCTACGTTAAGTACATTTCTTAATTTGTAATACAAGCAATAACACTTGCTAACGGTGAAGTAAAACGTTGTCAGGAAACTGAGTGAGGTGTTAATATACCTTAGCGCTCTAAATGCGACAATTTGCCGTGGCTATGCGTGGTGATCGATAACAAGAACAGACGTTGAAATGAGCATAGCAAATCCTTCTGTAAGCTAGATACTTTAAATCAATATTTTGTCCTACACTGTAAGCCATCGTTAAAACCTGAGCTTTGAGTGGACAAGATAGAACATGACAGTAACAATGAAGTCCATATTTCGTACTTGCGAGTAGGTATTTCCAGCTGTATTTTAGGCTTTGTAATTGTACCCAGAATAAAATAAGTAAGCATGGCGTCTTCAGATAACATCCAAGGTTCGGTTTCACGAAACACAATGTACGGTCGATTCACGTTGTAATTTCATTTATTAGTTGTGTGGTTTCAAATAAAACAAGCGGTTGCTGCATGAATGGCGTCGCTGTTTGGACCCCGTTGAGTTTTGGTGCCACGAAACGGGCGGGAAGAAGAGCTCCATATTCATAAGAGTATACAAAAGAATTCAGTACTCTCTGGTTTTGTGATGCTTTAAATTGATTATTTCGAGATGTGGATCTGAAGAAGACCTTGGTCTACATATTTCGATTATCATAATTAAGTTACAGCATTGCTCAATAATGATGACATTACGTTTACAGATAGATAGAAAAAAAATTATGGGATACAATAGGAGTGGTGGACACAAACATAGAGGCTACGTAGAAAACAGGATACGATATCGTCGATCGAATTCATTATTGGAACATGTCAAAATATACTGTTTTGAGTTATTGACTTTTAAAAATCTGTAAAATTTTAAAATTCATAGTAAAATTATTGTTTCTTTACTGGTCGAAGTCGTTTTATAAACGTTACAATTAGTGATTAGGAAAAAAATCTAATTTTTTTTATAATTACGCATACTTAACTCAAAATACGTGAATTTGGATATGTTCCGGTTAATCATTCCGACCGACGATATGTACAAATAGTATAACTTCGCAAATCATATCATCATCATCATTATCATCATCAGCCTTTTGACGCCCACTGCAGGACACAGGCCTCCTTCATGGTTTTCATAACCATGAGGGGTTTTGCCATAATCGCCATGCTTGGCAGGCGGTTTGGCGATCGCAGTATGCGGTTGGAATCTCAGGAAGACGCTGCTGCCCGTTTCCTGGTAATTGAATTCCTTAGTCGTATATTGATCATATATTGATTTTTAATCTGCATTAGTTTTTTTCCATAAACACAGTGCGAAGCTGAGTTGCGAAGTGTATAGGTTAGCTGCAGTACTATCTACAGTTAAGTATAATTCCATAATAAAATTGCGCATCGCTTCGCCTTTGGTGTCGCTGGCACTTAAGCTAATGTAGCCGATCGCTCATTGACCTCAAAACCATGGTGGGAGTCAGATACTGGCACATAATGACTTTATACTCCATTCCACTATACGAGCTCCCAAATAAAATCCTCCATGTGCGCCCATTTGTTAAACCTTCAATAGTCATTTCAATAGCGAACCGTCTTCGCTTATTGTTTCGCTTATCTCTAGCCGCGCGCATTGACCAATGAGATGCGAGTACGTATTTGGTTCGCTAGGAGTTCGACTCGTAGAACGGAGTGTAGGCTCTTTCCTCAGTACGAAACATTACCTACTTGAAGTAACTTACGATTTAGAGAACCGTCAACTTTAGTGTGCAGCATAACAGAAATGACTGACAATAGGAAACGTCGCTTCAAATATGAGACAAACGCCATAACATAAAAATACATGTTAACGATAAGACGGTAACCTGTGTAGCACACTACATACAGTTTAACATAAATTTTAATAACAACAGCATACCGATAACAATACCCGTAGCTAGGGGCTTTCTTCTGAAATAAGTATAATGGTAAATAGAGCTGATGATATCGTGACACAAGAGTGGGTCGAAGAAGAATCGAAAATTTAATGAAATTGAAAGGATCCCCACACTTCATAAGACAGTTACTTCCAAGTCATGGATAGTAATTGCTCAATTACTGCAGTTCTTAATCAAACTGTAGATTCGTCTTAATTGCAGTCGGGAAGTTGGCAGGCGATAATTACTATCGGACTAGTAATTTTGTTCAGCAACATACACGATATTTGTCTTGTTAACGAAACTATCCCAGTTAAGAACACGTGTTGTTAGACCATACAAAAAATACTATTAACTTGTGGTTTTTAATCACTTAATTGAACCGATTTGAAGACGTCTACCCTCCTCACTATCACAAATAACACAATAGCTACATTACCTGAAGATTAAATACGATTAAAATCCCGGTCGAAAATGTCGGACCATCAGAAAGTCCCCATTAATGGTGACGATCCTAAACCAACAAAAATCACGACTTAATACTAAGGGAATCGTTTCCCAAACATTCCTCCCGGATTCTGAAGATACAAATGACTTGAGTTAATACCCACTAAGACGAGGCCAGATCTAATTCAACATTTCCATTCACAGAACGTAAAAGGAATCGTAAATCACTCCCGTTGGCTTTATGCAGCCGCCTGGGTAGTTGTTAAAAGACAACATTAAATCCGTGGATGTAGTACATTCAGTATACTTGCTTTATGAAGAGTGTGCAAAAGGAGAAGGCAATACAGGCGGCGAAATTAATGATTAAGTCGCGAAAATCGAAGAGGCATTTGTCCCTGATGAGGGATATCTTGAGTCTATGGATGATTTGTTTATTTCCAGTTTGTGGTGGAACCATTTGACGTTGATTATTTAGGTATGAGTAGCGTAATGTAATGCATAAACTTGACATTGACCATGACTTCTTGCTTTCAGACACTGATAAAGCACACGGTACAAAATCTTTATTGCATGTTTAGTATAATGTAGAGTTGAGTAAGTAATTTATGTGGTTTGCCTCAGTTGATATTTTTAACGGCTGGAGTTTTTATACCTGTACTTACAAGTTATAAATAATATAAATAAATCCTAAACTATTACGTGTATGGTGTGCAATAACAACAGAAAAGTTTCAGTTTGAAGGCGACCATGGTCGAAAAGCTCACAATAAAAAGTGTTCGTATTATTTCGTGCATCATTGGTCCGTGTACGTAAAGCTTTATTTGAAACTTCTATTGCGGAGGCGGTGAGGGCGTATCTGTCTCGGCTTTGGACATTAATTATATTGTACCTTACAAATGTATCGCTGTTACCTGCCTTCAGTGCCATTATGTATTCTGTCTCTTCAATACTGTCACGTATAAAGTATCTTAAACTCTTTGTTTACTTTGTTCCATTGCTCGCTTATCCCTTATCTTACTCTTGAGGCGTACACAATCACTCCAAAATGTATCATCGCCCCGCCGTCTTTTGTAAAGAGTTAAAGCCTCATGCCGCAGTTAGCAAAAAGGCAACTAAATAAACTACCTGCCTTTCCCGCCAATACTAAAATGCATACACGGCTTAGCGTGACTAGATTGTTTTTTACTGAAGCCGCAAAATGCTACATTTCCAACGAGCTTCATGATGGCACATTATGGTAAATCACCAGACGCATACTTATCTATCGTTTACTGCACTTTTCGCTGCAATTCGCGGCGGCAGTGCGCTCTTAATAGGCTATTATTGAGGGTGCGCTGAACTACGGAAGCAGCAATATCATAGCATCCGCGCTCCAGCTAATAAAGCACAGAGCTCCGGTATTAAGGTCTGGCTCGGTGGGAAGCAGCCAAAAGCCGAAAACTGGTACGGAAGCCCTGAAGGCTATCACGAAGCACGAAGCACTTATCGATGCTTTGTAGTCAATTTGACATAACAGGACGCAAACGAGACGGTTTAAAGTTTCACGACATTTTTAGCCTCTTAGCCTCGGCTTGTATTTCAAAAGGTATTATTTTAAGCCGTGCGAGGTGAAACTATAAAGATTCACTTAAAGGGAAAGTTTCTTCATGTGATCCCGATTATCTGTATTCATAAATCAAGTCCAATCGTTGTCTATCTACACCCGTCCAATGAAATAAAACCCCGACAAGAGACACGTCTTCCTCCGCATCAGATATTACACTTAATGGTTGGTGAAGATTTATGCTTTCTTAATACTACAGTGCTGTGATCTCCGATAGTATCTTGCGGAGCGGCAGGTAAGCTCAAATTAAAGATACACCCAGCGTACCCCTTAATGAATTGATATAGATTATAGTATTTACAGTGGTGAACCAACTTATATCCATTGAATCAGCGTCGACCCACGCAGCTTATCGGCCAGTGCCTTAAAAGTTATGATGCATTGTTCCAATAAAAAATGCTCGTGATTTAAAATAAGCTTTGGGTCCTGAGGGTATGCATTCAATAAAGGATATCCAATTTCCTCAGTTTGTCACCGCGTAATTGATCCTAATTGGACTATTTGTGACGTTTTATACGTGGGAATCATATTCGCCCACAGGATTATCCAGGATGCCTTTATTTAGGTCTGCATTCTCCGGCAGAACTTTTGGGTGCAGTTGGTTAAAATGGGTTGTCGATGTATATAGATGAGGATTTTTGGATGCTTTTATGTGATTAACAAGTAGTATGTAACCGTGTTATAATTCTGACATTATCAAGTTTTGCAATCACCGCTGTTCTATAACCGCTGAAGGTTATAACTTTTGATTCACAAACCAATTATTGTTTCGTTACTCTTACATAAAATAAAATGTTATTCAATCATCATTGTTTCATTTTCCATTTACCCATTAGGTGGTCCATTATATACCTACATAGGACATCAGTTTTCACAAAATTATTTCTGTGCAGCTGCGGGCGCGTGTTCCTTTCCCTTTCGCACAGAAAACAAATTAGTTTCGCCTTCTGCCACCGTAAAGTTGACTCCAAAACATAAATTTGTAGTGTGCACATTCTCTTCGGAGTTTGTTTATATTTGTACAGGCATTAAAGTGAAATGGGCACACGAGTGACTATAAAAAGCCTATTGTTGTTGCTACGCGCCGACGATCGTTTTTAGGGTTTCGTACCCGAAGGGTGCCAAACGGGACCCTAATACTAATACTTCACGGTCCGTCTGTTTGTCTGTCTGTCACCAGGCTGTATCTCATGAACCGTGATAGCTAGGCAGTTGAAATTTTCACAGATGATGTATTTCTGTTGCCGCTATAACAACAATAAATATTTAAGGGGTATATATACAAGAAACGAATTTTTGCCGTTTTTGCTCGATATTAATAACGGCAACAGGAAGACGCTTCGAATATTCACAGAATATTTAGTTTTTATATTCGCTTCAAAAAGAAATAGTTAAATTAAAATAAAATAAATATTTATGGGGGGCTCCCGTAAAACAAATGAGATTTTTCGCGGTTTTTTCTCGATCTTTGTGTCTAATGTGGTATAGATAACGTTACGGAACCCTCCGTTCGTGAGTCCGACTCGCACTTGGCCGTTTTTTTACAAACTAAAGTTATTCTTAGTATATCGGAAGTGCATACACCGAATTATTCGGTTTCAGGCAATAAATCACACTTTACCTAATTATAATTTAGGGCAGCCTTCAATGCCGAATTTTAATGAATACGCACATTTTAGCATCAACCACATCAACAATAAATACCTCCGTGTGGTAACTTCTTGTACCAACAAATTCAAGTCCCGAAATCTTATTAACATGATCAGCCCGTTACACGCTTGCTATGCTAATTTTCTTTATGTCATTATTAATCTCCATTCTTCCCTTTTTGCAAGAACCAAATAATACTCATTGAGTTGCGTTGCGCTCGGTACCTGCGCGTGAGTGCACGGTCGGATACGATATCGTGCGGATATAAATATTGACTGCGTGCACGTGGGAACGCGCAGCCGAGTGTGTTCTACGCGACACAAGTGCTCCAGAGTTGCGGCCATAGAATATTGGTTGTATGCAGACATCGCAAGAGGAAAAAGTAAAAAAAGTTGAAATGCGTTTATTGCGACAGCAAATTTGACAAAAAGTTGCGAACTACTAATAAAGAATGCGATATCATATGATTTTATGAAAAAATCTTCTTTTAGTCTTCTCATAAGATTTTATGAGAATTCAAGGGTGCAGAAAAAATAGGACCCAGTGATGGCCAAGGGTAGGTAGACGATGAGTAGGCAGAGCATCGATGCTATTGCTAAAGGTGAGCGAAGAGCGAAATCAAGGGAGCTAGCGTGAGAGGGAAGAAACCTATGCCCATCAGAAGGCTATATTTATGGGCTTGCCCATCATCATCAGATAGATACAGGATGGTGAAAAAATAAAAGAAATGAAGAATCAGTCTGATATTACCGTGCCATCAACGATATTGCTGTGATATAACATCGTTACGTGCCGCGTCTTTTTAACTGTACAGTTCGCAAAAAGAATTCGTAAAGAGACCTGACAGAGACCTTTGCTAGTAAGGCGTTTTTACCTTTGTCGCCTTAGTCTTTTTGGCAAATAATACAAAAACATTTGGAAAGATGAAAAATTATCGTTGCGCTTGATAAAGAAACACAACATTTTGGACAAAGTACATACACAAAGTACAGCGGTGGTAGCCTAGTGGGTAGAACTCTGGACTCTGAACCTATGACTTTTCTTTCTAAGTTATGTACATTTGTGAAGTTATAGTAGCAATACCACGTTATAGAAGTGAAGGAAAAACATCGTGAGGAAACCGGGGTGTCTGAGCTATTCACATACCTCAGCGCTTGAAATCGCCAATCCGCGGTGGGCACGCGTGGTGATTAAGCCCATATTATCTCTCTAAGAGAAGGCCTGTGCCCTACAGTGGGACGTATATACGTAGGCTGCTAGCTTATGATCACATATTTTAAATACTAAGCCTAATTTCATGGCGCCGGTCGTCAGTAAATTAAAAAGTCATTGCGTTTAATAATTACCATGTAAATTACATCACCGCAATTAACGATGTTAAAACCTTTGTAATTAAAAAAATGGATTTTCAATTAACTAATGAGCGTACATTGAACGGCATAGCGCATCTGCCGACGAGGCTATTTATTCTGTGCCGCTGTGTGTCGGCAACTTTACAAGCACTAAGAGACATTTCTCCGCTATAATTGTTGTGGACGCAGCATGTTTGAATAATAAAGATAAGAAGGCCCCTTTAGGCCGTGATCACAAACGGAGAAGAGTGCAAACGAGGCCTTTCGATCTTCTGGGAACCCACGTTTATAAAGGGCGGGCGTTTAACTAATATTACAAGTGCCAAAGTTTTGATGGATGGATATTTGTTACGCAAGCACGCCAGAGCGGCAGAGCGGATCTGGATGAAATTCGGCAGGAGATAGATTATAGATATATAAGATATAGAGATGTAATCCGGAATAGCACATGGCCAACTTTTTCTCCCGAAAATACCTACATCAAAATTTCCACGCGAACTGTCTAGTCGAGGACAACGGCAAGTTGGACGTAATGAATGCATTATGTAGCGAACTGGCAATACGTTGCAATGGGAGACGGGAAAAATCACCAAAAAACGTTCAGCGATTTGGCCAAAAAATACGACTTTAACAAAAACTGACACCCGACCCGACCCGTACTCATAATCGAAAGCTACTCAGCTCCAGACCCCAAAACAAATTTTTATCCATAAGATTTTGCTGGGAAATCAATAAGAATTGCGTTGTTAAAATATCAAAAATATTAGGACGCAAAAATATTAGTGACTATCAACGGTCTTACGGAGCGATGCGGGACGTCAAACCAGCGCTATGCCTGTTTCACCACGATGTTTTGAATACATAGCGAGTTGTTTCAAATACGTTTTTTAAAAGAAAGCTAAAACTTCAAAATCAGTTTAGTGGAATTTGCTTATTAGTTTGTTCAAAATACAAAACTAAAGTCGGCCAAAATTACTAATAGAAAGAACAAGTACAGAAATTTATTATTGAAAGGATGCAAAACCTGAAAACCATTTTATTCGTCGATAAATTAAACCACTTTCGAAGAGCAAGGTTAAAATTCTCAATTTTATTTTCGTATGTTTCACACTATCGTTCAACTCGACGAAGCATATATTTTTTTATTTACCCTAACATACGTCCTACTACAGGGCACAGGACTTCTCTCAGAGAGAGAGTGCGCGCCAAATCACCACGCACATCCACCCCTTTCGGCCACCTAGGTAATAAATAATAAACTGCTTAAATATCCGCGAATAAACTGATTAAACGTAGTTCAATTAATTATTATTTATATTTCTACAAAGTCTCGTTTGTTACTGGTGTCGTGCAAGGACAAAAAAGTATTCGATCGCAATTGGTTTCGTGCAAGGATGAAAAAATATTCGATCACAACACCAAGCAGCCGAAAGGCGCCCACCGCGGATTAGCAATTTCAACCGCTGAGGTGGCTGAGGTATGAACACCTCAGACACTCAGGTTTCCTCGTGATGTTTTCCTTCACAATTAACGAGTGGTATTGCTACATCTTCACAAATGTACGTAACTTGGAAAAAAAGCCCATTGGTACATGCCGGGATTCGAACCGGTATGTGTAAACGATAAATAAATAAAACAGAATTTAAAACTTTTGCTTATTGGAAGTGGTTTATTCACTTATTTAGTACCTATACTAAAATCACAATCGTTCTCGGTCATACAGTGGTGGCCGAGAACTGGCCGTCGTTCGGTGGATAGGCCCCTTACCCGATGGGTTGATGACATTAAGAAGGCGGTAGGAAGGTAATGGACATGATTAACAGGGGACCGGCGAGGTTGGCGCGATGGTGAAGAGGCCTGTGGGCCTATGCCCAACATACTAAAATAACGGTTTTCAGATTTTCGTTAATTCAACACCTTGTATAAGTCTTTGTAAGTCTACAACCAGACCACTTGTTCTATCAGAATGTCAAAGAATGCCACTGAAGTCCACCGCTGTCCCCACTAATTCAACTTTGAATAGTTTGCTCTAGGCTTGTGTAATTAAACTGGGCGTTATGGCATTTTTATTCTGTTTTAATTCTGTAATTGTTCTTTAGGAACTGTACGTGATGTACATAGAGCACCCCGCAATTCGTATTTGTGTGTACTTATTGCGGGGCGCAGCGTGGACTGTAGATTTTCTTATTAGGTTGATGGCGAAGAGGGCTTGAATGATAACACACTATTTCTTCAGTATTTGCAGGCGGAGAAGCGAGGGGGAGGCCTTGGTGCTTATTCTGCTGTAGCTCGATCGGGAGTGAATTTTCGGCGTTTTTTTTTTTTTAACCCTAAAAAGGGCACCTTCCGGAGGACACGGGGGAGGGAGGTGGTGAATGCTCATGCATAACAGCACGGGCCCGGCCGTGCTGCCAATGTGGACTCACAGGAAGTGCGCCTACCCACTAAACACCACCTGGGGGCTGGTTTGGTCCTAAGGACCCCTAAACCGACATCTTGAGCGACCCACCTCGATGCGCGCGCGCCTTTTATTGGACCGCCTGAGAGTAGTTTTGTTTACCTCAGTCCCCGCGCCGCACACCGCCCCCTTCCTCGCCCCTCCTTCCCCACTAGGCTTTATTGGTTGCTAATTAAAATGGTTTTATTTTACATTTATTGTCTTAAATCTATGCTTATTCAATACCTTAAGTCTCTAAATATCTTTTTACATAATGATTTGGGTGACCGCGGGCTTTTCAATAAGGGTTTTGTATTATTTTGGCCGGCCCGCGGTCCCCCGCCTCACCGAGGTATTAAATATAGGTACCTGCGCGCCTCGAGTCGCTTCAATCGGAGCTCGGCTCGGAATATAATATGAACACAAACATAAGTTGCTTAACTAGGTTTTCCTTAACTCTAATGTCCTACAAATATTATCTTTATTTATTTATTTTAACAATATATTTACAGTAATCATTTAAACAGTGACGTCGCTTTCGTCGTTAACAGGAACACAAGTACATTTGAGCGAAAAGGCGTCTCGGGTTAAAATACGAGTATGTTAGAATATTAATGGTCTTCCATTTCGGAAAAAAAACTGGGAATTAAGGTATCTAGTTAGATAATCTATATAAGTCGTGTTAGTTACACTATTTATAACTCAAGGACGGCTGAACCGATTTGGCTGAAAATTGGTAGGGAGGTAGCTAAGAACTGGGAGAAGGACATAGGATACTTTTTATGCCGTTCCCGTCGTTCCCGTGTGACGTGACATAAAACGTTGTATAACAAAACGCAACTGACATGGAATAACAAAACAACTTAGTCAAAATATAAGTCAGCGGATTTTTTTGTTTTGTTTTTGGAAAGGAGAAGATGGAATAATAATATCAAAATGATAAATCCATTGATTTGTGAGTATAAATATCAGTTTTGATTTCAGCATGATGTTTTACAGTGTTTGGTTTTGGTTTCCAATATAAGGCACTACATACTTACTACCATGGAATAGAAATCGTAAGAACAGAATTATACATGGGTTGTTTGTTTAGAGAAAAACATTTTTCTTCATCATTTTATAATAATTATGCTAAAAATATGTAAGTTTTACATACAAAATATTAATTCTACTGTTTTAATTTCAGGTGAAGAAACTACCAAGAAGGTTAGCTTGATGAATAAATAAAGAATCATTGAATAATTATATTTTTTTTATTTACAACTATCCTAATTTATAAATTAAAAAATGTGATCATGTGATATTGCCTTTAAGGCGGAACAAAGTTCGCCGGGTCAGCTAGTTAAGAATAAATAATAGGATTGAATTATTGATGTGTGAGTTGAATACCTACTCTTGAAACGCTAGAAAAAAAATCGATCACGACTGACAAAACCAGAACGGATTCGATTTCGATTGGATTATTTTAGGTTTCCTCGTCTGATAAATCTGCTCAGGTATGATTTATAGTCAAAGTTATGTTTCAAAGTGTTTTTGAAGAGGCCCCAATACTCCCAATGCATGTGATAATCAATATATTTACGTGATTTTTCAGGCTTTTTCACCTTTGCTTCTACTAAACAAAAAAACGCAGAAGCCCTTGAGCACTTAGCATAGATGCCATAGAGACTGCATAATTCAGTTTTGGTTAAAGGTCATGCGGGGAAGTTTTTGTGCGAGCATTACATACACCTCATACTGTGCTGTTTTAAAGTATTTAAATGGCAGTTTTGTTCATTAAATCAAATATGTTTTTACTATAGGGGGTTTATTTTATTGCAACGTAACAATTTTATTTTAGACCAAAGTAAAATCATTGATGTAAGAGACCATGTGATTAAGAAGCCTTTAAATGGGTCCCAATTTAAATGGCTAAGAAGTGGAGCCACAATTTGCCAATACCTATGTCTGAGTTCCGCGATCCTGCAGAACTATTTCAATTAAGTATTAGTCCATTCTGTAGGGATATGTATTTAAAAGCCAGTGCTTTTAAAAATGTGGATAATAAAAGGTTTGTACCTATGTTGGTTAGATTCTACATTGCACCTAAATTGAATACATTCCACCCGCCGCTTGCAACATTTTGCCTCGAAGACTTACAAAATTACATTTTTAACAAAAACTGTAACTTATTTACTCCAGTTTCTCGTACACTAACACGCTGTTAATCTACTGTTAACAGCTGTCAATTGACCGAAGCGCATACAAAAAAAAACACCTGACAACTGTTAACAGTAGATTAAGAGCTTGTTAGTGTACGAGAAACCGGGGGTTAGTCTTGTTCATACTTCTCTTCTATTAGACACTTGCCATAGAGTCAATGCTTAAGAAAAAAACATATTTTGGCACCTTGAATTCAAGATGGCGGCTATCACCTCCAAATGACGAAAACTTTTTTTTTTGGGACCTAACCAACAAACATCTTTTATTTTCCGCCTTTTGCAGTGCAAAAATACCTGCAGACTATACTATATCTCACTTAAGTTTCGAGTATTGCTGCTTTTTTTTTATTATTTTTAATTAAGCACAGTGACAAAGTTATACAATATATTCCCTTCTGCCAAACTGTATTGCAGTTTAACGGCAGACCCAATTACCCAAAGTAAAACAAAATCGTTCGGCTACTTTTTCTTTTTACGGCCTGACAGACAGACAGGACCGAAAGGCTCAAGGCTTTGACACTGACAGGCTACAGTTAATTTAAGGAATCTAATCTAATATATGAAAATCCTCCGAAACGCCTACACCGACTTTTATGAAATTTTTTCTGTATATTTGGTAGGTCTGAAAATAGGTCGTAGGCTAAAAATATGGCAAAACAACGCTTGCTGGGTCAGCTAGTAATATATATTATTGTAGGTGGTCAGATTGGTCATTACGGTCGAGAGCGGGCAATTTTAAAAGTTATATTCTTTTTGTTGTACTAACCCGTGCTGAGGTCAATTTAAAAACCTATTTAGAGGGTAAAAATTCCACCCATGCCGGGACTTGAACCCGCGACCTCTGGCTAACCGTGCCCGCGCTCTCCCAACTGAGCTAATGGGTAAGTGCAGGCATCGGCGAAATTTCAAGCCTCTTTAGACGGAGTTTACACGTTCAGTCTGGCGTCAGTCAATTCCATCAGTCTGGTTAGACTGATGGCAGACTGATTGTCTATTCAATGGATTGATGGACTGATGGACCAGACTGACGGATATTCGAATATTACGATAATTTTCGTCAGACTGACGGCAGACTGATCGTCTGAATGTGTTATCAGTCGCGCATCAGTCAACGCCAGTCAACGCTAGGGCAACAATCAGGCACTTTAGGCTTTACACTATAATCTTGAGGCAGCATGGAGGAGGATTCTCTTTTTAACAACCATTATGTTTACACCACTTCCTGTTATGGCGTTTTTTCATTGCCGTAGTTATTTGTGACAGTCTTGAGTGACCGTGTAATACCTCGCCTAGCTACATAAATCAGTCTGGCGTCAATCCGAGCTTGATCAAGGTCACGGACTGAACTGACGCCAGACTGAACGTCTAAACTCCGTCTTACAAACTTCTCTGTACTACGTATAATTGTCCTCAGCACGGGGTTGTGCAACAAAAACAATATAATCATGTAGGTACAGCGATATAATTCCGATGTACAAACCCAACTGCAAAGTGGGTTGCTCGGGGCTGCAAGTGATGTAAATCACTTCGGTCAGATGTCGCTGCCTGTAGGTACGTAATACAGAGAAGTTTGTAAAGAGCCTTGAAATTTCGCCGATGCCTGCACTTACCCATTAGCTCAGTTGGGAAAGCGCTGGCACGGTTAGCCATAGGTCGAGGGTTCAAGTCCCGGCATGGGTGGAATTTTTAGCCTCTAAATAGGTTTTTAAAATTTTAAACGTTCGGACCTTGAAAATAACAATAGTTTTCAATTGTTATTTTCAAGGTCAGGACTGAGGAGGTCAACTGAATATGTCAGTGTTTACGAAAGTGACAAAAATCCAGCCACCTTCGTAAGCACTCTAGAAATATATATCGCCAAAGTATGTTCATACGTGGCTATAACTTGGCTAATGACGAGATTTGGAGATCGCAACATTTTTTTCAATACAATGGACGCCAGATAAAAAAATAATAATATAAATCCGCGTACTCGGGCTAAATTTGTGACGAATACGTAAATTATTATTATTATTTTTTTTATTTTACTTAACAAAATTCTACATAGTATGTCTATTTAGACTTTAGTTTGACTTAGAAGTGACACTATGTAGAAGTGACTGGATGTCACATCCTCGTCCCCCGCCAATGAGACTTGAAATACGATTGGCGAAGTCACATTTTGACTGCATGAACGTATTTGGTCAAGTTATTTGTCGGGCATTGTAGTTGAGGTTGTACTATCTGCACGTCCAAAACCTAATAAGGAGGACCTTTATCATCGTCTTTTCGTGCCTCTCCTAATAGAGTTCGGCCGTCACATCTCCGTAGGTATTTGATATCGGTGACGAATAAAAAGAAAAAAAATGTTACTCATCATTCTAACCCCGCCCATCACAATCTTCGGGAAATATTAAATGTATTAAATCCTGTACGTTATTTGAAGCTTTGAGTTTGAGATAGGTAATCTCCTTTTCCGTGCCAGTCGACGCCGCTTGAACCCTAATCGTCGCACTTTGCTAGTCTGTGACACTCTACCAACCAGAATGCCTTCCGCGTAGTAATGATTTCAGAACGCGCGACGGCGATCTTGTTTGTCATTGGCATCGAATTTTCCGCTAATGACAGTCGACAAAAAATACAAATATTCTAAAAAGTGTGATATTTTCGTGCTATTGTGTATAAACAACACGACAATTAGTATATAACGGTGTTACCGTTTGTGTTATAAATATTCTGCTTCTACGAACGCAGTTTACAAAAATGCTTGAACCCCTAAAAAAATTTTCAGGTAAAATAATAGTTATTGAGTGGTTAATATGTAACACGTAAGTATTGCATTACTGATAATGTCAATTGGTGTTTTAAGACCACGTCAACAGTGAGTATCTTACATAATATATCCTACTCTTGTAGATTTTGAGGTTATAATTCCGACAATGAATATCTTTCATTTTGTTGAAACGAAAGTTATGGTGTGGTGTCGGTGCCCTCGCCGATTTTCAGTACCCATTCGATTATCGGTCAAAGGCGTGTAAATGAAGATATTTTAATCTACTGTCAATGTTGGCAAGCAGCGTTGAATAAAATATTTGCCATTTTCAGTTCGATTTTGATTCTTTAGCTTCCCATGCAGTCATGTTGCGTTACAAGAGAAGTTCGTGAGACTTGAGGTCAATGACACCTACTAATCATAATTCCAAAGATGATTGAGGCGGTACTAAAAGAACTAGTCTATGACCGATGGCTGGAAGACGAGAAGTTATCTGAAAGACATCAGTTTTGATAATCTGAACTGGCAAGGTTGTACGCCAGACCTCGCAGGTCTCTGGCAAACAATTACACACCCACGCAGGGTACATGGAGCTACATACTGTATACAACATGTTGTTTACAGTCAATATCAACCCTCGCAGGGTTATTAATTAAATTAAATACAACTGAGTTGCCATAGAGCTGCCCACCCTCGCAGGGTATATAGAGCTACATACTGTTTAAGAACAATATTATGTGCAGTCAATATCAACCCCCGCAGGGTTATTAAATACAACTGAGTTGCCATAGAGCTGCCCACCCTCGCAGGGTATATAGAGCTACATACTGTTTAAGAACAATATTATGTGCAGTCAATATCAACCCCCGCAGGGTTATTAAATACAACTGAGTTGCCATAGAGCTGCCTACCCTCGCAAGGTACATGGAGTTACATACTGTATACAAAAATATGTGCAATCGACATCAACCCTCACAGCGTTATTAAATACTGACTTGCCACAGAGTTGCCTACCCTCGCAGGGTGCCTACTATAATGGATGCATCTATGCTTGCTTTTTATCATCCCTTGCAGGTTATTGATTACAACTGAGTTACCATGGAGCTACACATACCCTCGCAGGGTACCTATTATGAAGAACATTAAGCTAAGTTGGCAAACAATCACATAGCCTTGCGGAATATCAACCCAAGCAAATCACATACCCTTGCAGGGTACTACCTATGAAGGATTTTAAGTTAAGCCAAGATGGCAAACAATCACATAGCCTCGCATGATATCAACACAAGAAAATCACATACCCTCGCATGGTACCTACTATGTGTAATGTGCCAGGCTCTACATCAACCCTCACAGAACCCTGATCAGAGTTGGCAAACAATAATCAAGTATCCTCGCAGGATATCATGTACAAACATGCATATATGTGTTAAGCAGCAGACCTCTTAGGGTTATAAGGTGAACAGAGTTGGCAATCAATTGTATATCAATCAATATCCCCGCTACCTTTGTACAATACACCTATAGGTACGTGGTAAGTAGCAAACAATCACGCGCCCTCGCAGGGTACAGTGTAGAATAATACTCAGATATGGTAAATACCTATCCACTGTTACAGAGTTTTACAGTTGACAAATATTCACATACCCTCGTAGGGTACTATCAACAACTATGCATGGTACCTAATATCAACCCTCGCAAGATTATAAAAAGTCAGACTTGCTAAACAATTAAGTACACCCTCGCGGGGTCTGCGTGTGTCGCCTAAGCCTGAGTGCATAACAATTTTGGGGAATATGTAAAATGTTTATTAATTGAATTTTAACGATAAAATTACAGTATCCTTGCCAACACATGAATAAACCCTCACGGGGTTATTAGCATAACTTAGTTGGCAATCACATACTCTCGCAGAGCACTATTATTATACACAACACACTGATGTGTAGTTATTACTTCTATTATCATGCCTCGCAGGTTATATAAGAAGCGGTTCATAGCTGTTCGAAGACGTAGACACAGATAGATGGATAAGCAATAACATGTAACCCTCAAAAAGGGGGGGGGGGGGCGGCAACAATTATCAACATATCATAACGATGGAAACTTTAGAGTACAAGCTAATTATGTAGTTCCATTTTATTTGTGAGAAAACTTCTACCTACCAAGGCTAAAGGAAGATGGCGTGCTGTAAAAGTACTGTTAAACAATGTTTCTTATCTTATGTTCCTTGTGACCAAAAGTAGCAGCAAATACAAGTTGAAGATCAACCTTTTGTTGCAAAGTAATCCGCAGCATTACTGGGTTAAGCTTACCTATTTAAGGGTCAATGTCCTCTCAACGGTACCATTACTGTATGGTTATCTTCTAAATACTTAATGGTTCAGAATAATAAACCAGCGAACATCCATACCATGTTGAATACACGGTTTTCGTCCGATCACCAAAGTTAAGCAACATCGGGCGTGTTCAGTACTTGGATGGGAGACCGCCTGGGAAAAGTATTTATCATTTGTTTTACAATTCATTTCTTGATTTGTCCAGTACCTCAGGTACTATATTCGACTGGTGCTTAAAAGGAAGAAGTTTCAAGTTACCCTAACTGGCTCAACTCTTTTTGAATTTGGATCCTATTTATATCCCCTGGGGGTGAATGTAACCTATAGGTATGGCTGTGGTCTATAACTATGTAAATAACTTCTATCAGAAAAGTGAACCTGCCTGGAGTATAAGCTGTACTGCATAACAGAGGAACTGTCAGTATTTATGTTATCTGCTTTCTTAGGCTATGAGACGCAAGGATGGTTTTATCTTACTTAGCGAACAAAATGGGACAAAGATGAAGCCTTTGATGGATTTGCTGGACAAGCTCAGTCAGTACTACGTATACCTTGAGAAGGATGATCCTACATCACCAGCACCAGCCTTGGGCCATAAGGTCCCAAGTGGGAGCAGTATTGGAGGTATGCCCCAATCCAGTGAGGTGTTCCGCGAATATGTCCTACCCGAGTAAGATATAAGCAAAGATATATCTCAAGTGGTCATCGACATGACTAACCTCGAGTAGATAATAATATGATGAATGGCAACAGTTTTGAAAATGGTTGTCTTGAACTGTCTAGCAAATAATTTGATATTTTTGCCTTATCAAGTTTTCACTTGGGCGAAGATTTTCAAAGAAGTGGCTTGTTCCTTGTCATAAAGGGCTATTTAATGCAGTTTGTCAGCAAGTCGGTTTATATACTCTTTCCAAGGCACCCTTACTAAAAGTTCCAGTTCCCAGGCAAAAGTTCCCCTTTGCTTCACGTTAAATTGAACAATATTCTTTCTGATCGACTTCTGACTTCTAACGTTAGTAGTACTTAGATAAAATAAAGGTATTATGTTATATCCGCACTATACAGGTACTGATACTTAAGTTAAATCTAAGTCTACTCGAACAGTTTGGTCAATAGTCCTGCGCTGCCCTCCTGGACTCGGCACCATGGTGCGGCGCATCCGACCCGCCATGAAGCTGGCTCTGTATGTCTTAGCAAATACACATCCTCGGCCATAAAAATGGAATCTAGCGTCGTCACTGTGAGGCAAGCTGTATATATACGAAGAGTGGGTACCTAGTCCCAATAACTACCGCAATGCGACCGTAGTGGCAAACTATGAACCACCGCCCTTGAGGACGCAGACCATATTGAGTTTTTTGTATTTTGTTGAGCAGAGCTAAAAACAAGAACGAGTGGCTCTTTTTCCACTAGTTATACAATTCCTAAGCAGGTTTACATGAACCTTTAATAAACGCCTGAGAGACTTGTCGGGAGTTGGTAAATGTTAGGCTCGCATACCTTTGCCAGCAATATGTATTTAACACATTCGTGGACGTCAATCTACACTTCTTTTGCTATCGGTTGCTGAAGCAAACTCTACCTGGGAACAAAAATCCCGTCTGCAATAAGTGATTAAGTTTCTTCCACAAACAATATAGTTGTTGAAGTACATAATTAGTTAATTAGCTATCTAAATAATTCGCCAGACACAGCTGCCTTTCTCTAAATCTGTTATGGCAGACATAGACGACACTACGGTTTCCTGTGCTACTGTGTTATGTTTGACTCAAAAGCCATAGCCCACAAGTAATCGAGTTGAATGTTTTTGCCAAAGCCAAAATCTGAATCATGTCAATTTATTCAGGTCCTTTGCAGGTTCAAAGACAAACCTGTTATATAGGCTACCTAAACATGTTTGTAAGTATAGAAAGCCCATCAAAAGCTACCTATCATATTATTATTACAACGCAGGTTGAAGGCCTACTATTTTATCAGCAGCTGGCATAATATTGCAGGGTCTGGATCAACTGTAACTTCCAAAATAGTCTGTCAAAGAATAAATGTTTACTTGTTATTAAGTTCATTAAGTTATGTCACTCTGGTCACAAGTGATATAATTATTATTCAATTTTATTAGAAAACTCTAAGGATGATAAGGATGCTTATATCAGTGGAGAAACCCTGTTGACTTTTTAACAGTTCTATCATAGTAGATCGATCGCATAAGCTCCGAATCCTACTATCCCATATATTTTATGGATTGATGTGTGTACACCTACCTATCTATCCTTTGTATATTTGTACGTACCTGCAAATTGTGTTATTGTCCTGATTTCAGAGAATTGGGGTAAAATTTAATTACTCGCACTATTGGGTCTGTGGATATCTATTGGAATATTTTACATTAGTACAGTACCTACCCAGCTTTGTACTATTTTGTATTACACACACACAGCTAACTGTGAATCATCTCACATTGGCATACTCTACCACCAGGCGATAACAAACACGTCTCAAACTCAAAGCTTCAAATAACGTACAGGATTTAATAGCGGCGTTTTACCTGAAATAAAACGCTTATTAAATACTTACCTTATTTGAAGCTTATATTTAATTCCTGCCTGTGGTTTTCGACACAATGACAAACAAGATCGCCGTCGCGCGTTCTGAAATCATTACTACGCGGAAGGCATTCTGGTTGGTAGAGTGTCACAGACTAGCAAAGTGCGACGATTAGGGTTCAAGCGGCGTCGACTGGCACGGAAAAGGAGATTACCTATCTCAAACTCAAAGCTTCAAATAAGGTAAGTATTTAATAAGCGTTTTATTTCAGGTAAAACGCCGCTATTTAATTGCACATCAAAAACAAAACGCACTTCTAATGACTTCCACAGTTGGACTCCCATCATACTTAGTATAAATTACTGCAGCATCAGTTTTATGACTATGCTACAAATAAACTCAAAGTCATTGTTTGATATTGTTTGATAGACTTTGAGCAATGCCACAGTAGTATTTAAACTGTGGCGATGCTTTGATAGAACAACAACAACCAAGAAATTAAAAACACCGAAACCGGCCGTTATTTACGTTCCCAGTTCACAGCAGAAATACTAGTTGCCTACTAGTAAAATATTATTTGCATATCGGATAGACTAATAATTTCACATGGTGCGTAGAGAATGAGTATTTGTCGAAAAACCAGCATTTTCTGGTGTGCGGTTAAGTTTAATATGCAGATGCTGAAGTCTAATTAATTTTATATTTAAATTTTGTGCTGCGTCAAAGAAAATTAGGTAAATAAATAAGCTTGATTTCTTTTGCGTATATTGTGCAATAAGAATTTTGATGTACGAATAAAATTCTAGTAAACAGAGATATAAAATACTACCCTTTTGTAGTATTGAACGGCGTGGAATAGGAATAAGTATGTATCGATATTCCACGTTTAGAGCCTCCTAGGCGAATACGCATGCTCACGAAATATATTATAATATCTAGAGTTTGATATTTTTGATTCGTATTAAATATATAATATCTTGAGTTTGATATTTTTGATAAAATTCTATCAGACGTGCACAGAAACAATTTTGTAAGTATCGCTATTCCTCGTTTGGAGCCTCCTTAGCAGCTACGCTCATAATCCGACAGTAGTGGAGCGGGAGCGCGTCGGATGTTATGACAGCGGCGCGCGCGCAATTACCTGTCAATCCTGCGCGCGAGTGTAACCCCGATGGATCACATCCTGCGGGTGAATGTACTTTTGGGGATTAAGGCCCGATCTCGCCGCCGAAATTGAACGCAGCTTGACGCTCCGGGCTTGGAGGGGAACGGTTTGGTAGCGTTACTTATAATAATTCGGAGTTCTGGGACCTATTCCATAGAAATACAATTCAAGGTTTACTATGACCATTCGACGTGCATTGGAAAGTCGATTAACCCATCGACTCGGCTACACAACATCGAATTATCATAATTAATTATTGTAGTTTTATCAAACGCGGCCCAGAATTCTGTTCAATTTTGATAGTGAAATTAGGGTTAAATGGGTACTCAGACTATCAATTGCAATTGAAAACGATTACGTTAAATTCTACATGATTGAAGTCTGTAACGCTTATTGACGCGTTGTCAATCAGCCACTCATCAATAGAAAACCGCATTGAGAATTCCGAATTGAGAATTTCCCTAAGTTAAACCTGTAGCTTCATATTTCTTCAAAAGGAACGAATGCTACTAATACTGAAGAGGGGTCTTTGCTGGAAGATCGTACTCTGCATGTCGCTATGACCTCCTACTCTTCTGCTCTTCAGTCCTAGGACTGATTGCAGATAAAATTTTACCACAAAAAAAAAAAAGGTAACGAAACAGAAAAATACTTGAGAAATTACTTAGAGAATGAAGATTTCAATTCAGAAACCGGCGCTGCACCGAGATTACTACGAATTGGTCGATGGCCTAATAAATGTCTGCTTATGGTTTTGCAATTTTTTCCGAAGTTTGTTAAAATCGATTTCAAAGTTTCCCTATCTCTATCCCTTTATGAGATACAAAACATCGAATTGAATAAATAGTACATTAGCAAGGAAGTTAAAAACTAGCTCTTTCACAAGTCTAAGCTAGGTCCTACTTGTTTGGCCATCACTAACAACCCAGCTCTGTTTACTAACAAGTAACAGTTACTGCACCAAGTTGCAATGTTACCAAGAAAATGACAAAGCTGGGTCACCGACACACAGGGTCACTGCATGAATGGACTTCCCTTCAGAATCAATGGCCCACTGTTTTAACTTTTAACTTGCAATGCTAGTGGGAATTGTGTCAGTATAATGCCCATTTTCACCAAACAAACACCAACTAGGTAACCCTTAACTTTTTTCTATATAATTCAGAACATTTTTTACTTATTAATAGGTTTTATTATTTTTAATTTTTTAAAGTAATTTTTTAGGAGTGGAGATCTAAAGGGGAGGCCTTTGCCCAACAGTGGGACACAAGCAGGGCTACATAAAAATATATATTTAAAAAGGGTATCTATTGATACATAAAAATAGATAACGAGATAACCTAAACATTGATTTTTATCGTACATTTATTAGGTGCCAATAGCAACTTTTGAAATGGTAGTTTCACCTTAGGTCATTGTTTGCGCCCTATTTGTATGAAGCGACTTTGTACTACTCTCACGAGGTTTTTAAGGAAGAGTATTAGATACACGGAAAATTCTTATCAGGATTATTTATCTTGTATCATGGCACCTTTAAAGAGAGAAAAAATATTATTTTTAAAATATTTGACAACTAGTGTGCTGCTCTTTAAGTAAAAGTAATAAAAGTTGCAAAGAAAAAACTCATTAGGATCATTTATCTAGTAATGTAACATGGCCTCTCTAATGAAAGCTGAATATTATTATTAAAATATTTGGCCACTAGTGTATCGTCAGTCTGGTGTTAACAAAAAAATGCACGAACAAAATTAAAATTCAATAACAAAAAAAATGTTAGTTAACTTTTTGACTTATTGTTCAGATACAAGATAGTGATTTACCTGAAATATAAATTACTAGTTCAGAAATTATAACTAGTATTACTTTTCATTGTTAAAAATTAGAGTGTAGACATAATGAAACTTTTTGTAATAGACTTACTTAATATTTTAAGAAGAAAAGTTTGCAAGTACAAGACTGCATACCAATTTACGTTTTACATACATTTACGCACACAATAAGTAATAAGTAAATCTGATGCCTTAGTGATAACTGATAACACTGTTTGAAAATACTAAATTAAGGTTAATTACAGTGGTATAATGTCGTTTTCTTTTATGCAATTTACTGAGTGTACTAACACTACTGAGGATCTACATTTACAATGTGAAAAAGTGACAACACTCACGAGCCAGGGTCATCACATTGTATATGAATGGACACTATCAATGTGGGCTCTGTTGCCGTAAGTCAGTGACGGCATGTGCAACATGTAATGATTTATTTTTAAAAAGAAGAAAAAAAGGCGTCAATTGTAATGTTTAATTTTTAAAAAGAAAGAAAAAGGAATTTATCTAACGTATTACTGTTGGGTATTTATTGTTAGGTATTATTAAGGTGTCACATTGACAAGATGTTCAAATTGAACTTCAAGTTAAGGCAGGGCTCGACCTGTAGTTCAAATAGAACCAATGATTTTATGTAAAAATTAGCACTGACCAATTAATAATAAAATTATAAAAAAGGAATACAAGTTTTACTAGAGCCCCTCTACCCTAACACCTTAGGCAAATAGGCTGAAAGAAAAGTATGATCTCGGGCGCCAGGCCAGCACTAAAAGAAGATACCGTGGATAGTCAGAGGAAAAGCGCTTGGGTTTTAATCGCAAGGCGGGTATGATAACTGAGTCTGCAGTGGGAGATTAAGGAAACAAAATGAATTTAGTTCTAGTAATAATTATTTATTTTTTAAATAGAAATGTACATTTGGGCTGAAGGCCGTCAAACCTGGTTTTATTTTAGAAAATTCTAATTAAATTAGGTAGATTGACTAGTATTAGCAGTCTGTAGTTAGGTCTCAGTGTCCCCAAAAAAGTCACAGTAGGTTCATGGGTCCAGAAAATAAGAACTCCTAACCACTGGCCGCTTGCCAGAAAAGAATTTATGAAAAAAACGCACTTAGAAAATCTAAAGTAATATCATTACTACAATTCAGCTTGGAAACAGTAGGTAAATGAGTTTTAATCACACAGCAGAAAGTCGGAAAATTGCTACGTGGAAATTTGGAAAAAATAATGTTGGAAATTTACGTCTTGGAAACCCGAGATTATCGCCCGGACATATGTCAGGCTGGTGAGAGCACCGTGAACATAGAATGCCTCTCCAAAAAAGGAAATGGAAATATAAATCTACATACCGAAAATCATCCGGGTAAATTAAATAAATTATCAGCGGGAAACCTGGGGCCGTCCATCTTGCTATCTTCAGGAAGCAACCACCTCTCCGCACCAAAGTAGAACCCCGAGGAAATGTGGAGTTTTGGAATGGAAATTGGAAATATGGAAAGAAAGAAAGGAAAAAAAGAAAAAGAAACCCGACCAACAGTCTGGAAAAGAAAACAAATCCGCGATTAACACTTTAGCACTTCTAACCGAGGAAATGACAATGGGAACTGTATGGAAAAGAACGCAAGCTTCCCCATACTTTTAAAAGGAAAATCAAGAACACTCACCGAGTTTCTTTAAATGGAAATAATCACGACGTCTGCATTTTGTCGCAATTTAAGCGAAAAGTGAAGAAAACCTGTAATAGAAAATGCGTAACTTAAGTTAGTATGAAAAAATTTGAAGGTATTTCGAACGAAATTCGCTTCTTCTTCCTGGCGAATAATGGAAATACTTACATAAATGGAAATTGATGACAAATCCCGTCTTCTATATCTTCAGGGACATGTCGAAAATTTAATTGACAAAATCTGAAAAGACACACCTCGATAAATTTCCACAAATCAGTGCGAAACCGAAAAATAATTTATAAAACCGGTAAAGCTACTCACCAAAATCCAAAATAAACAATCAATCGAGCCATTTTATCGTCGATTGACACGATATTCGCGGCTACGCCGCGGAAAAGAAAAAAACTACATGATGGAGGCCTTGGTCTGAAGACCCGGAAAAAGAATGAATGAGTCAAGGACTTTTTTTTTTTAATCAAGGAGACAACCAGACAAAAAGTAGCAACAGATTAATCTACCTCCGCTTTCGTCCGTGCAAAAACCAGTAAATAAAGTAGTGATATGACCACACCAACTAATGAAGAAAGTAGGACATCCTTAGGGAAAAAAACAACTGTCAAGTTCAAAATGTAAACAAAAGGTTCCGAAAACGAAAGAAATCATCAAAATTTAGGTTAATTATGGCTGTAAGCCAATGGAGCGAAATTACAACGCTACATCACACCCCACCCCAGAAAAATAAAGACTGAAAGTCTTTATGAAAAAATTTCAGAGTATGAAAAAGTATTATATCATGTAAAGCTACTAGACCAGCTAGACACCATCGTCGCTGACTTGAAACCTTCAGACGAAATCAAGAATAAAATAAACAAAACTCTAACATAATATGTAGTGTAGTAGGAGATAATGAAGATCAGAAGGACAAACTCCCGTCGCTGACACTATCTTCAAGGAATGTATAAGAAATCGAAATTATATTATGCATATGTATGTATGTATGATTGATTGATGGGAGACCAGTTAGACACCCTCGTCACTGACTCAAAAACTTCACCAAAACTTAACATCTATAAACTAAATAAGGAACTAGAAAGAATTCAGTTAGACACCAACGTCACTGATTCAAAAAACTTTACCCCGTAGAGAATCTAACAAAAGATCAGTTTGGCACCCTCGCCACCGACTCTAAGAATAACAACCCTATAGAAAAACTAATTGAAGTTCAGTTAGGCACCCTCGCCACTGACTCTAATTGAAAAGCATAGGATGAATCTAGAAAGAGAATCGCTCCTGAAACAAAAACCAACCCCGATGAGTCTAAAAGTAGAACATCACCTTTCAAAAATAAACCCCAATAAAATGAAGATAAGAGACAACGAGACTGGAACAACAACTCACCAGACTTCCATGCACGCAGCTCAGGATATGGTATGGAGGTTCATTACAGCTTCATTATAGCAAAGCTGTAACAAAAAGGTGGAACGATGTGACTGGAACAACAACCTACCAGACTTCCATGCACAACGACCAAAAAAATTGAAAAAGTAAGATGAAACAATGTGACTGGATCAACAACCTTCCAGACTTCCATGCACAAAGTTCAAATATGTATGTGTAAACTAACTCAATACCTAGAGCAGCTACGAAAAATATCCATCGTGACTGGAACAACAACCTACCAGACTTCCATACACGAGGTAAAAGGTATAGAATGGAATGTATGTGTATACTAACCCAATACCTAGAGCAGCAACAAAATAACCATCGTGACTGGAACAACAACCTACCAGACTTCCATGCACGAGGTAAAAGGTATGTGAGACCAAAGGCCTCGAAAGGTAATTGCAACCCTCTACAATCCGGAGAGTGCAATAAATGTTGGTTGATCAGACAACGCCGTCCAAAACGAAGCTGATACAACATGGGAATATGTCAAAATCGAGAAAGTATATGAATGTATGTGTCAAATCCGAGGTTCTTTACAACTTAAACTACGGTGACTAAAATTAAGGTATGTATAGCTAGTTAGCTTAAATATTTATATGGACATGAATGTATATTAGCTAGACAGCTAAATTAAAGAGAGGTATATAGAATATAAAATTTTATACAATGTACTCATAAAATTTTATACAAAAAGTATATATACAAAAACTTTCTTATAGTGTTTTAATTTAGAATGGGAATTATTAGATCCGAAATGTCCTAAGCATTGGAAAATATTTAATTTAAAATTAGTAATTGTATACAGAGTATTTCTCGTACACTCTTTCTCTTTCATAAGGCTATATTCCTTTCATACAACATTCATCATCTTTACAAAATCACCTCCTCTATCAGAAGCCTCACCCTAATATAGCAATCACTAATAGTCCGAAAAGGTTAGAAATGGAAATAAATTTTAAACTTTTATTATATCTTTAACGTGGAAACGACCAACTTTCCCATTAGGAAGATTCTTTAAAACATACACGTTATTTGAAATTTTCTCTACTACTTTACATTTGATAAACTTAGGAGCTAATTTAGCCGAAAAATAATAAGCAGCACTAGATTGAACAAAATTACGCCTCCAAACAATATCACCTACACTATAAGAAACCACCTTACGACCCTTATTATAGTTAGACGCGTTACGCTTATATGCGTCCAACAATGAAGAAGAAACTTTCTCAAAGATTTCTTTGAGAACAGATAAAGAATCAGCAAAGGTTTGCCTACTAGAAAAATCAATGGTATCTAAATCAAAAGAATCATTGAAGCGATGCAACGAAGCGTCAATTATCAGTTCTCTACCGAACATCAGAAAGTTAGGAGTAAAATCCGTGGCTAAATTAACACTATTGTTCAAAGCCAACTGAACATGAGGAAGAAATTGAGACCATCTTCTATGATCATCTCTAACAAAGCAGGATATACAAGTTTCTATAGTTTGATTATACCTCTCAACAGGATTATTCTGAGGGGTATATAAGGTATTATAGAATATTTTATTAATATTATATCGATGTAAAAAATGTACAAAATTTTTAGAAATGAACTGTGAACCGTTATCGCATACAATGACCTTGGGAACCCCAAACTTTAGGAATACATCTTTTTCGAGGAACTTTACTACGGCGCGAGTTGTAGCATTAACCAGCGGAAAAATCCAGCAATACTTCGTAAACACATCTACCACAGACAAAATATAACGATGACCAGAATATGTACGAGGTAAAATTCCAATAATATCAATCGAAAGCATCACCATAGGGCGATCAACAGTTTTAGGATTTATCATTGTACCAAATGGGGGAGCATTAGAATGCTTATAAGCTTTGCATGTATCACATGAATTAATATACTTGCGAACATCATCAAACATTTTAGGCCAAAAATAATGAGCTTTTAATTTATTTAACGTTTTATGAATACCCAAATGACTTGAATTTACATCATCATGATTATTTCGAATAGTATCTAAAATGTTTTCTTTAGGAATAACAATTTTCCAGTCTAAATTTGAATTTAAAGAGTACTTTGATTTGCAATACTTATAAAGTACTTCGTTTTCAACTCTATAATTTTTAAATCGTACAGGATATTTTTGACAATTTATGAAAATATTTCTATACCAAACATCAGATATTTCATCATCAGGTGCAACGATTTGTATTTCGTCAACAAAAAGTGAAGCTACTTCAATTCTGGAAAGCGTATCAGGAACCACATGTAAAGAGCCTTTTTTATGAATAATGTCAAATGTAAATTGTGAAATTCTAGCAGCCCAACGAGCTAAGCGTCCACTAGGATTGTTTAAACCAAGTAACCATTTTAAACTAGCATGATCTGTAATAACCGTGAATTTCATGCCTTCAATATAAGGTCGAAAATGTTCAATTGAATCTAAAATTGCCAAAAGTTCTCTTTCAGTTGTACTATAGTTTTGCTCACACTTAGATAAAGCTCGAGAATAAAACGCAATAGGATGTTGAGAATGGTCGTCATCTTCTTGACTTAGAACACTTCCTATGCCTACAGAACTAGCATCACAATGTAAAAAGAAAGGCTTCTCGAAATTAGGACACTGTAAAACAGGGGATGATACTAATGAATGTTTCAAAGCAATAAATGCATTTTCAGCTTCAGAGTTCCAAATAAGTGAATGTTTTGAATTTTTACTACCACCAGTCAAACGTGTCAAAGGAGATGCAATGTCAGCAAATTTGGAAATAAATCGACGATAATAAGAGCACATACCTAGAAAACTACGCAACTGCTTAACAGTCGTAGGACGTGGAAAATTTTCAATGACATCCAGTTTGGAAGGATCAGTATGTAAGCCATCACCATCAACGATGTAACCCAAATAACGCAATCTTTCTTTACAAAAGGAACATTTTTTGAGATTTACCGTTAAACCAGCTTCCTTCAAGGTTTTATGAATCTTGCGAAGTAGATCTAAATGTGCCTGAAAATCTGTGGAAACCTGTATTAAATCATCCAAATAACAAAATACATGACTGTCGAATTCTGGACCAAACAGTTTATCAACCAACCGCTGTAATTCTGCCGGAGCGTTGGTCAACCCAAATGGCATACGTACAAACTCATATAAGCCTTTGCCGGGGACAACGAAAGCTGTCTTTTCACGGGATGAAACAGCAAGCGGGATCTGTAGAAATGCTTTTGACAAATCGATAGCTGAAATAAATTTTGCATCACGGAGATTATCTAGAATACGTGTGGTATAAGGAAGTGGATATGAATCCTTTACGGTAACAGAATTTAATCTACGCGAGTCTAAACACAATCGAATACCACCATCTTTCTTATCTACTGCTAAGACAGGAGAGCTCCAAGGAGATTTTGATGGTTGGATTATTCCTTCTTTTAATAACACCTCAACCTCATCGTATAGTTCTTTTTGTTTAGCAGGACTTAAAGGCCAATATCGTTGTTTAATAGGAGAACCTGTAGTCACTATTTCATGTTCCACAAGATGGGTTAAGCCCAAACCATTCTTTTCATAAGAAATATCCTCATAAAGTTTTATAATTTCATCTAATTGTTCTTTTTGAGAAGGAGACAATTCAGTTGCAGCAGTAACTGCACAAATTTTTATTTCAGAATCGTTCACGAACGTGATGTTCTTAAATAGATTATCGGCTAAGCCGAATTGTAGCCAAAAATCAAATCCCAATATAATAGGCGGTTTAAACGAAGGAATTACCATGAAAGTAACAATATGTGTGACCGAGTCGCATGTTATAGGCAAGTCTATGACTCCTAGGATATCCGTCTTCGATCCATCAGCGGTCCGAGCGATCTTACGCAACGGTCTGATCTTGAAACCTAATTTCTGAAACTCTAAGTGTAAATTAGAACCTAATACACAATGATTTGCTCCGCTGTCCAATAAACCAGAGAACTTTTTCTCGCCCACTTGAAACTCCAAGAATGGACGTTGGTCATTGTTCTTGACGAATAGGATGGGTGCAGCATTATGAACTCCAAAAAACACTTTGAGATAAGCAAGCCAATCTTTGAAGTCCTGAGGACGTTCAGGAGAATTTAATTTTAAATTTTCACCAGCCGAAGTTCGTGTCACTTCATGAGTTCGAAATCGAGTTCGACCGGTCCTTATAAGTTTTTTGGACAATTAGCCTCGACAGAAGGGTTACATTTATCACATTCTAAAGCAGTGACTCCTTGTTTACGGCAACGAAAACACACCTTACCAAGGAATTCTTTACAGAACTTGAAGTGATGACCAGTCTTTTGACACTTCATGCAAATCACTTCAGATTGTACCACATTCGTGTTCGAGGTTAAATTTGAATTTTTTGAAATATTTGAAACTTTTGAAATGTTTGAAATTTTTGAAACGTTTGAAATATTTGTCATCGCGGGAGCAGGGGGCAAAAATTGCTCAACCTCTCTACCGAGCCTAGTTAAGGAATCAAGTGAAGTTATATTCCGGCCGATAAGATGTACGGCGTATGTAGGCAAAATGTTGTGACGAATTATTTCGTATAATGTCAGAAAACCAAGAGGATTCGATAAATTGTTGTTGAGGTATGCAATTTCAACAATAAAATTTGCTAAACTTTCAGTAGGTAATTGTTTACGAGTGCGTAACGTAAGTTCGGTTTGGTAATCGAAATCAAGCCGATCGAATTGTTTAAGAAGTTCAACCTTCAATGTATGCCATGAGTGAACTCTTTCACGAATTGTCCTGTACCATTGTAACGCGATACCGTCTAACACCTCAGTAAAAGCCCTGACAATTAAGTCGCTGTCAACGTCTCGTGCAAGTCGAAACTCCTCCAGTCTCTGTATAAATTCTCTGACGCAAGTCGAACCGTCAAATCTTAACTTTGATTTAGTCAAGTCAACATATTTACTTAATTTAGTTGGAAACAAAGCAGTATTTGCAAAGTCAGCTCGAGTAACAGAGCTAGAATTCATATTGGCATTAGTAGCTAATGGAACTGTAACATCAATCATGTCCAGATGTGGATGATTCTCCAAAAGATTTAAACTCTCAGGTTCAGATGTAACAATATTTGAAGTTTGAGTAGCCATAGTGTTAGTAGCTACCTTCTCGTCCTTAGAAACTAAGTCCTTAGAAGACCCTTCCATTATAAAAATAGGTACCAAAAATTTCACTGCTTAAAGCTAGTACACAGTTCAAAATAATAATAAGGTAACAGCAAAAACTGTCAAAATAAAGTTATAGCATTATAATTATAACAGTAGAGAACCTTACTTAACAACTACGTTGCTAAATATGCATGTATGTATGGAAAATAAAAGAAAATATTGCGATAATCCAAGCAATCCAAGCAAACTAAAAGTTTAACCTCCAAAAGCAGAACTCAGGAAAAAGTCAAAAAGTATAAGGAAATAATGTATGGTATGTATGAATGTAAGAAATATTTCAGGTCCCTGTTCGCTAGGCGACAATTGTAATGAATTTTTAAAAAAAAGAAAGAAAAAAGGCGTCAATTGTAATGTTTAATTTTTAAAAAGAAAGAAAAAGGAATTTATCTAACGTATTACTGTTGGGTATTTATTGTTAGGTATTATTAAGGTGTCACATTGACAAGATGTTCAAATTGAACTTCAAGTTAAGGCAGGGCTCGACCTGTAGTTCAAATAGAACCAATGATTTTATGTAAAAATTAGCACTGACCAATTAATAATAAAATTATAAAAAAGGAATACAAGTTTTACTAGAGCCCCTCTACCCTAACACCTTAGGCAAATAGGCTGAAAGAAAAGTATGATCTCGGGCGCCAGGCCAGCACTAAAAGAAGATACCGTGGATAGTCAGAGGAAAAGCGCTTGGGTTTTAATCGCAAGGCGGGTATGATAACTGAGTCTGCAGTGGGAGATTAAGGAAACAAAATGAATTTAGTTCTAGTAATAATTATTTATTTTTTAAATAGAAATGTACATTTGGGCTGAAGGCCGTCAAACCTGGTTTTATTTTAGAAAATTCTAATTAAATTAGGTAGATTGACTAGTATTAGCAGTCTGTAGTTAGGTCTCAGTGTCCCCAAAAAAGTCACAGTAGGTTCATGGGTCCAGAAAATAAGAACTCCTAACCACTGGCCGCTTGCCAGAAAAGAATTTATGAAAAAAACGCACTTAGAAAATCTAAAGTAATATCATTACTACAATTCAGCTTGGAAACAGTAGGTAAATGAGTTTTAATCACACAGCAGAAAGTCGGAAAATTGCTACGTGGAAATTTGGAAAAAATAATGTTGGAAATTTACGTCTTGGAAACCCGAGATTATCGCCCGGACATATGTCAGGCTGGTGAGAGCACCGTGAACATAGAATGCCTCTCCAAAAAAGGAAATGGAAATATAAATCTACATACCGAAAATCATCCGGGTAAATTAAATAAATTATCAGCGGGAAACCTGGGGCCGTCCATCTTGCTATCTTCAGGAAGCAACCACCTCTCCGCACCAAAGTAGAACCCCGAGGAAATGTGGAGTTTTGGAATGGAAATTGGAAATATGGAAAGAAAGAAAGGAAAAAAAGAAAAAGAAACCCGACCAACAGTCTGGAAAAGAAAACAAATCCGCGATTAACACTTTAGCACTTCTAACCGAGGAAATGACAATGGGAACTGTATGGAAAAGAACGCAAGCTTCCCCATACTTTTAAAAGGAAAATCAAGAACACTCACCGAGTTTCTTTAAATGGAAATAATCACGACGTCTGCATTTTGTCGCAATTTAAGCGAAAAGTGAAGAAAACCTGTAATAGAAAATGCGTAACTTAAGTTAGTATGAAAAAATTTGAAGGTATTTCGAACGAAATTCGCTTCTTCTTCCTGGCGAATAATGGAAATACTTACATAAATGGAAATTGATGACAAATCCCGTCTTCTATATCTTCAGGGACATGTCGAAAATTTAATTGACAAAATCTGAAAAGACACACCTCGATAAATTTCCACAAATCAGTGCGAAACCGAAAAATAATTTATAAAACCGGTAAAGCTACTCACCAAAATCCAAAATAAACAATCAATCGAGCCATTTTATCGTCGATTGACACGATATTCGCGGCTACGCCGCGGAAAAGAAAAAAACTACATGATGGAGGCCTTGGTCTGAAGACCCGGAAAAAGAATGAATGAGTCAAGGACTTTTTTTTTTTAATCAAGGAGACAACCAGACAAAAAGTAGCAACAGATTAATCTACCTCCGCTTTCGTCCGTGCAAAAACCAGTAAATAAAGTAGTGATATGACCACACCAACTAATGAAGAAAGTAGGACATCCTTAGGGAAAAAAACAACTGTCAAGTTCAAAATGTAAACAAAAGGTTCCGAAAACGAAAGAAATCATCAAAATTTAGGTTAATTATGGCTGTAAGCCAATGGAGCGAAATTACAACGCTACAAACACTGAGCTGCTAATACCAGTGGGAGTGTGGCAGTGTTATGTCATATGGCAGCATGTGATATGGAGTGATGTGCGAGATGGTTAGCACATCAAATATACAGGCAAAATAAGTAAAGTATCAAAGAGTGGTGGTGGCACATGGTTAGAAAGCTGGCATCACATTCCATAGGTCAATGCATGTACCAATGACTTTATTTTCTAAGTCATGCACAGTTGTAAATTTGTAGTAAATACTAAGCTAACTCTGACCTTAGGACAATGGCCCATCTACGAGGCTAAGTGCGGATATCTCAGCTCAGGTCGAACTAACTAACAATCGGTTAACCGCCACTCGCGGACTATCCAGGGGCATTTTTTCTATGCTAAGAAAGCAGCCATATAATTTGTATTGTCAGTCGGTTAGTATTTTCTATAGACATTCTGAACGACTTAACCAATCAAGGGTAATATCTTCCAAAGTAGAGCCTGCACTCTAGAACTTTTTACCAATCAGTTTTCATGTCTTGGTAATATTTTCATTCAGTGATCCATCTGTCCTTTTTTTAAATGTAGCCTTAAGCAAGCACTTTTATGTATTCTAATAGGATGTAGTAGTATGACAGGTGAAGTATTTTTATATACCTAATTTAAATTAATAGGTAAATTATTGGTTACATTATCAAGCCCCTAATTTTCTAGACCATTATCATGACATACCTACACAGGTGATTTAATATTTAGTAGGTAAGCAAGGAGTTTGTAAGTACTTACTTACCTAATATTCCATGCACTTACAAATATAAAATGTATTAGTAATGCAAGTTTGCTTTACACACAATTTTTTTATGTAGTCTTTATGTGCAGAGCACAGGACTTCTCTCAGAGAGTACGGGCTCAATTACCACGCATGCCCTGCGAGGATTGGCAATTTAAAGCGCTGAGGTATGTGAACACCTTAGAGCCTCAGGTTTCCTCACAAAAAACAACAACACAATATACAAAATTTAAGTAGTTAATAAAGTAATGCTATCGCAATTTTTTATCAGAAACCGACAAGATTAATAGCGTAAAACTGTGCAAATACTTTCCTGTGTTGTAAATTTTACAGCTGTCGAGAATAAAAAATAATTTAGTGGCTACGCGAATTACGATGAATGTAGGCAGTGCTTACCTAGCATTAAAATTGCAGCTCACATGAATTACCAGGCCAGTAGATATATCTCTGCGGGAGTACCTACCTAAACTCGTTAATTAGAATAAGTGCAGACAAAAATTCTTACCGCAAAATAGAATCACAAAGTCCAAGATGATTTTTCGCAAAATATGTCTCGATTCACGGTCCATGGTGATGGGAGCTGTGATATGTCGCGAATTTGTCTTAGTACGATCAGTCCGTTCCATTTATTATTGCTAGATTAACTTAGAAACAAATAAAAACACCTTTGCAGCCAGTTCGTGCGAAAAGTCGAACGAAAACTGACAGTTCGAAAATGTCAAATCACAACAGAACCCACGTCATTCACAGAACGCACGCGCGCGCACACTGCGAAGCGATAAAGGCGCATTTACGAAGTTCACTCCATTCTCGAATGTTGCGTTTCGCTTCGTTTGGTCAGTCGCAGGGTGGCTGAAGCACGAAGCAAAAAAATACTCTGAGGCCAAAGGGGAGGGAAACGCTTAGAACCAATTCGGTTCGGTTTCGAACTAGATTTAATTAGTTAATAATAAATATTTCTGGCGGGAATTAAAAACAAGTGGAAAACCATTCGAAAACTCGGAATAGTTTGTGTAACTTTATATTGTAGTTTTCCAGATTCTTGGTTATACTAATTACCAATTACCACTCAGTAAAATAATAAGATCGTAACTGTTGCATTATATTGGCTATCCAAATATCAAAACTTTGTATGGTATCTAGCTGATCGGTAGGTACCTAACCTAAGTAGCAAATTTTTTTACGATATTTCGTTACAGCCTACGACAGCGGTGGACTTAGCCCACTGGGTAGAACATTGGGCTCGGAAGCGAGAGACCCAGATTCGATTCCCAGTGCTGGCATGTACCTATGATTTTGTTTTCTAAGTTATGTAGGTACATTTGTGAAGTTATAGTAGCAATACCACTCGCTAACCGTGAAGGAAAACATCGTGAGGAACCTGAGTGTCTGAGTTATTCACATGCCTCAGCGCTGGAAATTGTCAATCCGCGGTGGGCACCCCCTGAGAGAAGGCCTGTGCCCTACAGTGGGACGTTGCTTATGTGTTACCTATTGAACTCATAACATGAAATTGATCTTACCAACCTGTAAAGTTTTATTTCAATAACCGTAGTAATTACGGGTTATTGAAATTAGGTAAACTGTAAATGTTGGTAAGATTAATTTAATATTATGAGTTTAATAACGAAATAGTGTAAAAATATCAGCTCCTAGATATCAGGTAGGTACCATACAACATTTTGATATTAACTGTTAATGTATATAGATAGGTAGGTATCTAACTGAAGTGGGAAAACTCGTGAAACAAAGTTGTTGCCGGACTTTAACGGGATATTCTCAGGAATTTTAATTGCGCTTATTTTAGAAAAAAACCTGTATTTCAAGGGTAACTAGGTACCAAATGAAGTTGTTAGTTCTGTAAAGCAGCAGGTAAAAATCCCCTCCTCCTTCGGAATCCGTGTGCGTGGCCCATCAAACACTTAGCCTGTTTTTCATGAAATAAGTACCTAGTTATACATGTTACAATACTGAAAAAATTATGTAATTTAAGTTTGCTTCCTATAGTTAGCAGGTAACAGAAATGTTTTATTAATAAATTGTTGTAGGTATTTTGTTATACCAAGGTTATCCTTGGTTATACTTACCCATTTACAGGAGCAGCAGCCGCCTTCCTTTACATAAACCAATACGCACTTCCCTACCTAGCAGAGAAGAATGCTAGACCCAAGTCAAATCAAATTGGATGCGACAAAGAGCCCTTTTAATCCTTTTTTTTTTACATCTTTGTAATTCTTTCGGAGGCGTAGTAACAAAAAAAAAAATAAAGCTTACCACACGTCGTGTCGCTTGCATTCAAGTTGATCCATTTTTTTGATATTTCGGTAGTCACCAAGATTATTATTCACAGAGCCGTGGGTAACTTTTTAATTTGTTAGTTATACTGGTAGGTATACATACCTACCTACACACGCATGCATGTAAGTAGGTAAAAAATATAGAAATTTTGAGATTTTTTTTTACACTGAGTGACCGACCATCGAATGTTCGTCTAATCCTAACTATCACCGTCTATAAGGTTTTTCGTACATATCTATTAAACAGCTGCTGACAATTGTTGTTTTTGGATGCATTTTGGCCAACTGACACCAGGGCCGAGTTTCATAAAACTACAATTCGTTGCTTGCAATTATTACAATTCAAGGTACATTGCGTAGCAGAGTCGTTTTGTTAAATGTGTGGGTTAATCGGCCTTGCAATAGTAAACCATGATTTTTAGTTTTATGAAATAGGCCCTTGTTAACAATAGATTAATAGATTCTTAATGTACGAGAAACGGGGTAAGCGGCCGTGCATTCATGCCTACGGGTAGAGCATGCTTGTGCCATAATTTTAAGTTACCACCTACATAATTTGTAATTACCATGCTTTAGCAAATAAATACTCAATACTCAATACAATACAATTAATTCATCCAACGTGGTAACGCAAACCGGGAAAGCGTTCCTTCTGTATAGCTTTCCCGTACCTATAGGTATACATCATCATGTATAGCTCCATTGCTCCATCGAGCAAAAGTTTCAAATAGGTACTAATTTAATTATTTTCCTATGCTCGCTTATGTACTCGTCTATAACTATTAAGTAATCGTTTAAATTTTTTGTAAATATTTATTATTTCGAGTACTATACACGAATACTGAATACACGGGTATACTCAGTAGTATTTTATCTATCTATGCTGTTTATCTAATTTTGGCCTCAGTTTCTCGATAGTGAGTTCTAAAAATACATAATATCGTCAAAAAATATTTGAAAAAAGATTTTTAAAATAAGTTTTTTTTGTGGCGCTAGTGAACCTCGTGGTTTTTCTCTGTGCTCGTGGAGAAAAATTAGGTTAGTACCTACGTACCTATTTAAAATCAGTGGCTCCATCTCTATCTTTAATTTCGAACTATATTTTAGCGCTACTAGTGTAATTTTAAAGCAACGCTTCGGAGCATTGCGGATTATGGTTGTTGGACATCTAAGCGGTTTCATATAAAAACAACAGGGGGCGCTGATTTAAAGAACTATCAAGTTTGATCAACAGATGGCGCTTCTGCGTAACTACTCTGAAGAGAGTATCTTGAAAAGAGGATTTACTCTACGAAATGGAGAAAAATAAAAGGACATAGGAGGAGGCCTATGTCCAGCAGTGGACTTCTTGTGGCTGAATGATGATGATGAAAGAGTAGGTAGATAGATTGAAACAACTGGCTACAGAGAGGCTTTGAACGTATGAAAACCAACCGTATGAAGCTGAAAATCTAGCTTCTACGGTCTACAACGGAGGGTGTGGGTTCGATTCTCGCGCCCCGTAGCCAGCGGCCACACAGAAAAGACGCGATGAGTTGTATAGAAATAACGCCCTCGCCCCGTCTCTTCTGCGTGGGCTTCATCCCGTCCCTTCAGTACATTTTGTATGAAAGTGTGAGACGACGCGTTTTTTCCGCGCACGTCCATTCTGTGTGGCCGCTGGTAGGTACTCGATTTGTGCAAACCAGACTGAGTATAATAATTCTATGTTTATGATGTCCTGGCCTGGTTACCATAGCACAGGGTATCCTAGTTTGCAATCAGGTCAACTGATAGTTGTGTGTGGAAGTTATCATTTCTAGTTACGTAGGTAGACCGTAATTAATAAGTATGATCAGTAGGTATGTTTTTTTATAGTTAAAAAACTTAAAAACTCGCTTTTTTGTAGCTATAACTTTCGTAAATAACTTTTGCAAGATGTGTATCATTACAATTAAATAAAAATTTTGTTTGTTGGTAGGTAATTAACTAGAAAAGTGCCAGATATAACTTTTAAATTTTATTTCATTAAAAACCGAAAATTTTAAAATGTTGGAAATACTGAAATTGATAGATATCATTCACAGGGTAGGGTAAAGTTAGTTAGATCAGGCTGGTGCGTGTTTCACATGACATGACATAGGTACCTATACCTAGATAAAGACCTAAATGGGTAAAGACATAAATAATTTACCCAGTTTTGTAATAGCTAAGCCAAAGCGTCGTTGCCGCTGTTGACAATAGAAATTTAACAGGCAATTTATTTTTTGGTTACTGATTTTAAATTGGTGATATTTATATTTAGAGTACCTACCTAGAGAGAGTTGATGAAGGCCACCATCCACTCCTGGCTCTATCAATAGATCTGTTCCTCTACTCCCGGTGTTATTGTGTTCCAAATTGCGCCACAATAAGACCGAAATAACAGCCACTGCGAGCTGTCTCAGATCGTCGGTCCAGCGAGCTGGTGGGCGTCCTACGCTGCCTTTGCCAGTTCGTGGTCTCCACTCGAGAACCTTTACACCCCATCGAACATGGGTGCTTCGGCATATGTGACCAGCCCACTAAAGACTTAGTAAACGTTAACAGTGGACATTTTGCAAAATGTCCACTGTTAACGTCGAACATGGGTGCTTCGGCATATGTGACAAGCCCACTAAAGACTTAGTAAACGTTAACAGTGGACATTTTGCAAAATGTCTACTGTTAACGTCGAACATGGGTGCTTCGGCATATGTGACAAGCCCACTAAAGACTTAGTAAACGTTAACAGTGAACATTTTGCAAAAGGGACATTTTGCAAAAGAGACATAAGCATTTAAAGTGAAATAGCCATTCTACGAACGGTGGAAATTCTGCGACGGGCAGTTTCAAAAAGTTTAAGGCTTAATAAGGGCTAACAAGCGCCGCCAATAAACAAACCATCACATCTTCTTTCACAACCCGTTTTTGCAAAAGAGTGAACGACAAAAATGTCTGTGTTGGTAACGGCAATTTTTAGAACCTACAGCTTAGAAATTAGTTTCAAGAATCTAGGCTACAGTGTCGTTTTTGGCGAAAACGGCCGTTTCTGGCGTAAATGAAAAAATTGTGGACTAGGTTCTTGGCATTAGTTTCTAAGTTGTAGGTTCTAAAAATATCTAGCTATAACTAATATAAAAAACTCTGTCGTTCACTTTTTTTGAAAAAATGGATACAAACGAAGATGTGATTTTTTTGTTCATTGGCGGCGCTTGTTAGCCCTTATTAAAGCCTTAATGCTATTTCTTGTAACTTAGTAATAAAAAAATTGCATTAAACTAATAAGACGCTGCCAAAATACGCACGCGTACGGATTTGCAAACAACACAAGAATGTAGGCGACTGTAGGTACCTCAATATCAACCTGAACTCGCGTGCACTCTACTCAGTTCTGTTACGGGCGGCTTTGCAAAAATGTAAGTAATGACCTGCTGACGACTGTACGAAAGCAGCGTCACCTTATTAAGCATTTAGTCATATCAATCAGCATTACACACAATACATAGAACATTATACAAAAACTGGTGATTAGATTGCAATTGGACAGATGAGACAAAACACAAAAAAGATATAACTTAGCTAGTGAACTGACTGCGTATAAAGAGACTTATAAAGTTACGCATTTTTAACAAACTGTACTTGCCACATTTTTTTTTTTTTGCAAAATTTACTTAACGTTTTCTTTCTATAAGAATAAATTGGTTTAGACAAAATAGCAAACGGCTCATGTATCTATTTTGCGCTTACCGAAGTACAGGAGTTGTCATCCAAAAAATTTCACTATAATAAATAATATTACTTCCACACAACACAATCACTTGACCTGGTCCCAAACTAGGATACCCTGTGGTAATAATAACGTAGTATAGTCTGCACAAATCTTTTCGGCGGTAACGTGAACATAGTCACAGATCGTTTCCACATCGCTTATACTGTCTTTACAGTGTACGTGTGAGTAATTGACTATCTACTTTAGTAATTGAATAATAGTAGATAATTTACTACGCATCACACTACCTCAATTAGGTACTTACACATACACTGTAAATACCGTAAGCGATGTGCAAACCATCTGTGACTATGTTCACGTTACCGCCAATGTGCGGACTACTTATAAGATGTGTTTTCGTCTTAAGTCCCACAAAGCTTCATGTCAAGTTCTCGGCAAACAGTCTAAGTCCGGATTAGACCTAGGCTGGTCTTAGCCGAGCCAACGCTTGCCAACGCGTCTTGTCGGGATTACCTTCTTCGAGAAATCTCGTAACACGAGAGTGCATAAGTAGTCGTCATTGGTACCAATCAGTAAAAAAACACTTATCAGTCGTAGAGCTGTGGTGGCGGAGCGGTAGAACGCCGGCTTCTCATTCGGGAGGTCGTGGGTTCGAATCCCGGCATGTACCAATGACTTTGTTTTCTAAGTTACGTACATTTGTGAAATTATAGTGGCAATACCACTCGCTAACTGTGAAGGAAAACATCGTGAGGAAACCCCAGTGTCTGAGGTATTTACATACCTCAGCACTTGCTACGTACAATGGCCCAACTATGAGGCTAAGTGCGGAAATCTCCAGTCGAACTAGAACTAGAACCACTTACCAGTCAGCAAAAAAAGCGGATGTGGCTGTGTCGGGTTATACGGTAGTTGGTTTAACGTGAAACGTCTATTAGTAAACGTTTTTTTTTAGTATTTATTTGCTAAAGCATGGTAATTACAAATTATGTAGGTGGTAACTTAAAATTATGGCACAAGCATGCTCTACCCGTCAGGGTGCGCAAATATTATTTTTGTCTAATATTCAGCTCAAACTGCACAATGGGTCACACGGCACTGGCGCCATCTGGCGGCACGAATGAAAAGGATCTGAATAATGGTAACGTTGCTCTACTCAACGAAATATAAATGAATCGCACATAACACGTAGATATAGTTATAGAGCTGCAGCCTTCGCCGCGGCGACATGTTTTCGTTGCATGCGGTTTTAGCCTGTTCTGTGGTTTTAGCAAGTGACCCCTTATTAGCGAACTGAAAGACGTTTCACGTCAAAATAATCACAGAGTGATTTACTCTCCAGCACATCTTGCACTCATTTCATTGGTACAGACTAATCGAGAGGACAGGGGCCGTTTTTGAGAGTGCATTTTGTAGGAAGAAATACTACGATTGCCATCAAAATTAAAACTATAAATTTAAAAAATTTGTTACTTTTCGTACCTACACAAGTAAAAAAACTGGCCAAGTGCGAGTCGAACTCGCGCACGAAGGGTTCCGTACCACTATCTATACAACTCTTGAATATTCCAAGCGTCCGTTGCCGTTATTAATATCGAGCAAAAAACGGAAAAAAATCACGTTTGTTGTATGGGAGCCCCCCTTAATATTTATTTTATTCTGTTTTTAGTATTTGTTGTTATAAAGGCAATAGTACCTAATATAATCATCTGTGAAAATTTCACCTATCCAACTATCACGGTTCATGAGATACAGCCTGGTGACAGACGGACGGCCCGACGGACACGTCCGTCCGTCTGGCCGTCCGTCTGTCTGTCAAGACCTTTTATCTCGGAGACGCAGACGCATAGAGGTATCGAGTTGAAATTAACACCATGTACTCAAGTCTACAATCCCTTCAAGCTGCGAAAAAATCAATTATCTAAGTTACGTAAAAAAAAGATACGGCCGTTTATGCAAAATAACAACCGTATGTTTCGACACTCTCAAGGGAATCAAAAGCTGCAGGGTACTTTCTGTTGACCTAGAACTATGTTTGGCAAGCACGCACCGGGCCGCACCGCGAAAAACGTTCTGATAAGTATGTTCGGGCCGCGAGTCAATCGAAACAAGGTAGGTACTACATCTACGTCTTGCCGGCACGTGTGAGTGAAACAATTGCGAAAAATTCTTTTTTTTTTTTTTTATTTCATGAAACTCACAACTATTTGATTCATATGATTCATTTTGTCACTTCTTAGCGTCGCCTGCGCTTAGAGTGACGAGTGTATTGTTTTTTTTGTTAAGCAAATACCTATTGTCTCAAGGGTAGAAAACGAACCTCGCTTTCAGTCGAGAACACTAAAGATGACTAAATTATACGCGCCAATTATTCACGTGTTTTTTGCTCCTAACCTTTTAACCCAGAACCCAGACCAGCAGTTTTTATAAGTTCACTAACGTAACGATATAAAATGCAATTTTTGTCACAAGTTGCATTAAATCTTCCGAAATGTAACGCTTTAACGCTTAACGAAGTTAGCTTTTTTTAGTAACGGATTAGCGATTAACGAAGTTAACTTACTATTTGATGCTTGTAGGGTAGAACCCACTAACAATGAAAAACTTACCTATCTTACTTAATCCGACTCGTCGGGGGTCTCACCTAAACACCTGGAACTATGCAACTGGTATAAGTACCTACTTATTTACCTATTGTCATTAGGTCAACTAGCCGAAATAAACGTTACTAATATACATATTAAAAAAAATAACTCACACTTTGTTAACTTTTCTGAGTGTCTGTATCTACGAATACCCGGAAGATTTTTTTTCGTTTTCTGAATATGATATGATAACCTATTAAAAACAAGACATCTCATATGCATGCAGAACTGATCATAAGTGATCGGAACCAATAGTTACCCCGTTGTTTTTCATATTTTTGTTCCGAGAGGCCAAAGACAGTCACCGACAGGAACTAACCTCTATTACTCCGCCGAGCTAAGAAAGTAGATTACCTACTCACCTTTACTGTGAAACTTATAGATTATATTTTTTTGTTAATATATTAAGACTATTAAAGTGACCTTTTGTTTCCGAAATCAATAATTTATTTCAACGTAAAGAATTTACATGCCGTTTGCTGAATGTCAATGTACTGTGTTACTAGGTATGTTAGCCGCTGCCTTCGGTCCGTATTTGTATAGGTATATATATGTATATGTATGATATGATTCCATGACTGCTATCAATACTAACTTTAAAAGCCAAAATAATACTTCTTACAAAAGCCTGTGAGCTCGTTTACGTTATCCTGATTTTATGTGTGTGTATGCTTTGAGTGACATTCTAGATCTACAGCTTTAACCCTATTCTGCATCTTAGTGAATGTTTGTTACCGGTTTCGAACACCAATAAAATGTAATACACTTGACGTTACTTAGCAAACAGGAATGTATGGAAGTATTCTAAGCAGCAACGCGTGCGTCGATGGTACGGGTCACTCTACTTTGAAAATTAAATTGGTTACGATTACCTACCTGATAATTTATTTCAAGAAATATTTTTCTTAATTCTATGTAGGTACTATGTGTAATTCTTTCACCTGGTTGTGCAATAAAGTGTTCTCTATCTCTACCTATTATAATACATAGGTACTATTCACATAATCATAAGTTTAGTAGTTCTAATTGACCGTCCCACTGTAGGGCACAGGCCTTCTCTCAGGGAGAGAGTATGGGCTTAATCACCACGCGTGCTCACCGTGGATTGGCGATTTCAAGCGCTGAGGTATGTGAATAGCTCAGACACTCAGGTTTCCTCACGATGTGATGTTTTCCTTCACCGTTCGCGAGTGGTATTGCTGCTATAACTTCACAAATGTACATAGCTTAGAAAACAAAGTCATATTTACATGCCCGCACTGGGAATCGAACCTGGGTGTCTCGATTCCTTAGTGCAATGTTTTATCTACTAGGCTACCACCGCTGTAGCCTAGTGGGTAGAACATTGGACTACAAAGGTACAAATGTTTTGAATATTATTATTATGTGTAAGTTAGCTTTTACATTTAGCCACACACCTGCACTTTTATAGTATAAACACATTATTTATCTCTTCAAAAGTCCTTTAGTAAAATATTATAAGCATAGGTACTTATCATCATCATCATTCAGCCACAACAAGTCCGCTGCTGGACATAGGCCTCCTCCATGGATTTCCAAAAAGGCCGGTTGGAAGCGGCTTGCATCCAGCGTCTTCCTGCCACTTGGATGAGGTCATCCGTCCATCTTGTGGCTGGTCGTCCTACGCTGCGCTTGCCGATATTATGTGGTCTCCATTCGAGAACTTATCGGCCATCAGTTCTGCGTGCTATGTGCCCCGCCCACTGCCACTTCAACTTACTAATCCGCTGGGCTGTGTCGACGACTTTCGTTCGTCTACGGATCTCATCATTTCATTAGGTACTTAGGTTTTGATTACAATTTAGCTCTTAACTGCGGAAAAGCTTATTTCTTGCAGGCAAATAAAAGTTTGTAGGTATGTAAGTACACAAATAAATATAGTATGTTTCCTTTCTGTTTAGTTTTAGTTTGTAATACCTAGAACAATATTGCAAACATTAATATTTTGTTTAATAAAAGATTGTTTTATAATATAATCTTTTTGTTGCACTAACCCGTGCTGAGGACAATTTTAAAAACCTATTTAAAAGCTAAAAATTCCACCCATGCCGGGACTCCCAACTAAGCTAGTGGGCAAGTGCAAGCATCGATGAAATTTCGAGCCTCTTTACAAACTTCTATGTGTTACGTACAGGCAGCGACATCTGGCCGAAGTGAATTGCATCACTTGCAGCCCCGAAACCTAGTTTACTACTTGGTGCGTAGGATTGTATTGAAGTAATCTCCCAAACTACCTACTCATTCGATTTCATACCTACATTATTTCACCAATATTAAAAATAGTTCAAAATCAAAATATTTATTGCACCATAATGTAAATAAGGTCTTAAATAACAATGAGTGTAGATAATACCGATTATGGACCCTGTCGGGCGCGGCAATATGACTTAAAAACTAACATGCTTATAAAAATATTATGTAGTGGGAACACAAATATTTTCTTAAATTTAGTAGGAATTTCAACACATACATAAACTCACGCCTGTATCCCAGGGAAACTTGCTACGATCCTGACCCATCATCTTCGCTTCATCAACATTCATTAGTCGTTGCATGCACGCACGCCGGTTTCGGGTACTTTTTGTCTTGCCCTTTGCTGATACATCCCCTATTCGATCGAAGTATGCCCGCCTGGGAAGCCCTTTACCGCCCTTCCACCCACATCCACTCGATATAATCATCAATCTTTTTTCCTGCATCCTCTCCACATGTACAAACCAACGCAACATACCTTTCTCAATTCTAGTCACTACATCCTCTTTCAGTCCACAACATTCTCTAATCAAACTACTGCGGATCCTGTCACTCAAACTACCTAACACCGCATATACTTCTCAAGGACCTCATTTCTACTGCATTAATCCTATTTTCTTGATTCTTTTGCCATACCCAAGTGTTTGCGCCTGTCAAAAAGTATGCAAACTTCTTGCTCCATGGAATCTCAGAATTGACATTAGCTAGGTATTATTTTCCCTGAACACCATGCGGGCGAAACCGCTAGCACTTCTAGACTTTCATGACGTCAAATTGTCTCATTCTCGCTACAAAGCAAAGTTAATCCATGGTTAACACGCTTGGCTGACATAAAAACTTTATTTTATCAATTTCAATAAGCACAATAATAAAACTTACACGTACCTGCTCTTTGATCGAAAAAGTCAAAGTAAAAAATTTTATTCACTATAAAAACAAAATGTTTACTTAATGAACGTCAAAGCTGTTAGTTTCACAATTATATGCGGAGAAGAAGCTAACAAAGAAACGCCACATTTATTCCGGCATCGCCTACGAATCCGGCACCAAAAACAAATCGCCTACAAATGAATCGTGTGATTTTAAAACAACACAAGTCACATGTGTTTTTAAAATAAAACTAGCCCATTTTTTTTTTCGTTTTAAAATCACACGATTCAAATAAAAGCCCTACAACCTTAGTAGGTATATGTAATATATATGTCGGTATCCGAAAGAAGTAAAACCCAGCGGCACAGACAGAGAATCCAGGCAGAGAGATTCCATCATCAATTCGCCGACAATGCCTTCACTAAGCGGCTACTGTCTACATACAAATAACTCCCGTCGTCCAATTTAAATAACAAGCTCGCAATGCTGAAAAACAACCTGAAACCGAAGTTGGGAATAAATTAGCGTCCCCCCAGCCACCCCACGCTACCCAATGTGTACATTGTTCAAAATATTATTTGCGTTGCCAGACAATAATGGAATCTGTCGCCCCGCCCTGACATGTTAGCTTTCAAAAACTCCGCCCAGCTAAACTCAGCCTCTCATTGGCCGGAGCGCTCTGCCCTCTCAGTCTCGCACAGTCTCACCTCTCGCTCCCTCCTGTAGCTTTTTCCTCGACGCCCGAGGGGTAAATGTTTTGCTAGCTAACGTATACGAGGCTTTTCTAGAGCCCGTGCGCATTGTCGGGGTATTTCGCATAGGAATATTTTTTACGCCCGTTTATTTGGATGTCTACCTGAATGGAGTGCCAGTATTCCGCTTTTATGAGATTTTTTTCCCTTCGCTTTTCCCTCGTCTTCTTTCAATAATATGAAGGTGCGTCTTCCATGTTTCGGAGCGAGGGATTATGGGATCACATTTTCATATTCGCTCGGGTTTTCTCTTCGACGGCTTTTCCTGAAAGACCTTTTTTTTGGACTGTTTGTTTTGCGCTATTCAGATTCGTCTATTGCTTAGCAGTCTACCGATTTTCAGATGGGAATTCATGTTAGTTTTATATTATATGCTATTAGGAAAGCACGTCGTCACGACTACATTTCAAGTTTACCAAACATGTGCCTGAGAATGAATTAGCTTCTAATTTCTCGAGTTTTTCTACATGTAGGTACTGCTTCTCTTTCTCTCAAATCTAATCAAACAGAGCCAGCCGCCAACCTCGTCTACGTTTCCCAACACGCCAATCAACCGACCTCGGGCAGCCCCCGCACAGACCGCGGCCGCTCGATCGATAGCCTCAACAACTTTCTTCACAATAATTATTATTAGTAGTCGACGGCCTGAAATTCACGCACAAAGCGCGGGCCCGCAATAATAATAACGACGATTGTTGTGTTTACTGGCACGTAAGCCCCCGGGGGCGGCCGAGGGCGGGGCCCGCGCGCCGGCCCGCCGGCCGGGGGGGCGACCGCGCCAGTGTGACAGCAGCCGCGCGCGCCGCCGCACCTCTGACATGTGACCGCAGCATGGACGGCTGCGATCTCGGGCGCTACACCCGCGACATGCTCCTCGAGGGCGAGCTGCCTCTTGACCTGCGGCCACCGCCCCGGCTTTACTTACCACATTACCTCCGCGAAGATTACCCCCAGGACGACACGTACGTCTCCGTCGACGAGGACACGCCGGAGGTCCCACCGCCCGCGTCAAGCGACTCGGAGCGGTACGACGCGCCGTCGCCGAGCGAAAGCAAGCCTTCCTCCCCGTCCCGAAAGCCCAAGCAGAAGTCCTCGTCCCAACTCATAAAGCCGCCCTACTCCTACATTGCCCTAATCACCATGGCCATACTCCAGTCGCCGCACAAAAAGTTGACCCTGAGCGGGATCTGCGAGTTCATCATGACCCGCTTCCCGTACTACCGCGAGAAGTTTCCGGCGTGGCAGAACTCCATACGTCACAATCTGAGCCTGAATGACTGCTTCATAAAGATACCGAGGGAGCCAGGGAACCCTGGGAAGGGTAACTACTGGACGTTAGACCCAATGGCTGAAGATATGTTTGATAATGGGAGTTTTTTGAGACGTCGAAAGCGGTATAAGAGGCCCGTTCCGTCTTTGCAGCATGCCCACGCTGTGGTCGCTATGTTAGCAAGGGAGGCGTACGCCCCACTGTTGCCTCTACCATGCTACCTACCTCCTACGCCTTTGCTTGCCTTGCCGAGGCCACCACCGTCGACATTGCGACCAGTGCCCTTACCACCAAGACTGGCTGAGGTTACCGAAGCGGGGAACAAAAGATCCCGCAACGGGTTTTCAATAGAGTCCATAATCGGAGTTCAGGAGTCGGCAGTGAACTCGGAGCCTCGGAGGAGTGCGTTCTCGCCTCTTCATCAAGGAAGCATACCTCCGGACGACTGGGCCAGATGAATGTACATGAATGGGGGACCCGGGATGTCGCCCAATCAGTTTTAGGCCGTCTAGTGTTTCAGTGGACCTTCTGGAAGTTCTTATGTGCCATATCCTATTGACTAATAAATAACAGACACTTTTGAGTGAATGTGACTTTTTGTTTTTAGAGACAGTGTGTTTTCTAAAAAGGTAGGTATGTGTTTATGTTTTGTTATTATAAATGTGCCAAAATAATGCCGAGATTATAAATTCTTTTAAAAAATTCAAATGGAATGAACATATATTTATTTTTAATTAAAAACTTAAGGGCCGGTTTTGGAATTGAGAATTTCACTAAGTAAATACTTAAGTAACGTTCTGTCACGCTCTTTTCTGAGAAATTCGAAGAGACAGCACTACAGGTTAACCATTTAATTAGCGAAATTCTCAATTCAGAAACTGGCCATAAGTATTTCAATAGTTACAAGATGTCCACAATAGTGTCAATAAGGTTTTGTCAATAAATAAGTACTAAACATAGTATTTTTGATTGATTTTTCAATATTTCTAAGAGAAACTGTTACGTTATAAAAATTAAGACAAAATCTGCGCATAAATTAAAATGTAAGAACCTATTTTCAAAACTCTAGTCATTTCTATGTACAAAGTAACTTTAACTTTTACCAAAAAATGTAAATAGATAAGTTTTTCTTGTAAATAACAATTTTCTAAATTAATTAGGAGCTTATTTTGTAAGTAATTTATCACCTGCCAAATAAACCAGGCTGGCAATATTTGTGTTGTACCAAAAATAACTCCAAGGTGTCTAGTATTTTGCTAAGGAACGCTAAGCTATAAGTAATCGAACCATCTCTGTAACTAAATGTTTTAGCAGTAATATTTTTGTGAAACAATAATCAAACTAATTTGAATTAAGGTCTAATATAAAACAATTTAAAAAAATTGCTTTTGTTGTTCATTCTTCGAAAATGAAAAGGCTTTTTCAAAATGGCCGCCGGTATGTTTTGCTGGCGGCCGACGGGTAGTTCGTAAAACTCACTGACATTTTCATAAGCGGGAGAGAGAATCCCAGAACTGCCGTGTTGGTCCAGCGGTAACACATTTGATTATCATGACAGAGGTCGTGGTTTTGATTCCCACTGAGCGGCGCCATACTTTTATTTGTGAATTGGGCTCAGTGTGGAGTTTTCCGGAGTCACGTTTGCGATAGTCCGGCTACTATTATGTTATTATGGATATGAAGTTTTCTCAATAATTTAATTATCAAGAGTGGTAATTGTAAAATGTAGTAATTATAAAACCTCTTTACAGCTTACACTTTTGTCTTGGGAAATGGGGTCGTGCCCATAATTTTTTTAATTACCCTTTCTGAAAAACTGGATAAGTGCGAATCGGACTCGCCCACCGTTAATTACAAATTTGTAGGTACTTACATATTATTATAAATAGTTCCGAAATCGAGTCTTGCAGTTTTTTCCGAGCTTTTCACGAACTTCAGACTATTTTTTAATGATATAATTACAAATGTATTGTTTTCAGATTTACTGTACTTCTAGTATAAAACGATACTATTTGCCAACTTTCATAGTTCTAGATCAACTTAAAGTACCCTGAATAAATTTAAAAGTAAGTTTTGATTCCCTTGAGTGTCTAAATTTACGTTTTTTGCGGCATAAACGTCCGTATGTTCTTTTTACGTTAACTTAGAAGTTTTGTTTTTATTACAGCTTCGACGGACTGTACATGGTTTTAAATTCAACTCGATACTTCCACGAGTTTCCGAGATAAAGTCTTAACCGACCGACGCGTCGGACGGACGGACGGACGGACGCACAACAAAGTGATCCTATAAGGGTTCCGTTGTTTCTTTTTGATATACGGAACTCTATAAATCATGCGAGTAGTTCGCCAACAAACTGCCACGCAGTTTGGCGAATAATTTATAAAATTTAAAACTCAGCGATACAAACATACGTCAATAAATTAAAAAAAATATGGAAAGCCAAACACTTTCACTCAGAGCTGTAACTTTATAGAGGCCCTGGTTACTTTTAAAATATAACAGAAGACTATAACATTATTAATAACCAGCCAAAAGAGAGTATACATTTATACTTACCTACATAGCTTAACAAAATTTAAGATTTATTCAATTGTTATATTTATTTGCAGTTACATTTTAATGAATACCTAATGAAGCAATCACTATCCGCAGATTAGTGTTTAAAAAAAAAATGTTGATTAAAGTGGTAAGGGTATAATGCCCGATATTTATCTTGAACAAAAATCCGCGCAGTCGGGATGAGTTTGTAACGGACACATAAGGTTCTAAACAGACGGACTGCTTTTCAACTGCTTTTTGACTGCAAAGTTGTAGTTCAGATGCAGTTTGAATACGGTTGGCACGACTGCAATGAAATCGGCCACCAACCGAGCAGTCCGATTGCAGTCGGTGTGCAGTTTGCATCCAGTTCCCTGATCGGTTGGTTGGCAGTTTAATTGCGGTCGTGCCACTTACATTCCAATTTCAATTGGACATACATTGTCTAATTTCCTACATTCTAGGTTTCACTGCAAGATTTCCGTCGGAAAGCAGTTGAAATGCAGTCCGTCTGTTTAGAGCCTTGGAGTATTATTTTTTTATTATTTGTTAATTTGACTAAACTAAAGTCCGAAGAAAGTCACGAGAAAGTTAATAAGTCACATCTCGCGTCTTCCTTCAATGAGACCCAAAATACGTTCATGCGAAGTCAAATTAATTTGTTGAAGTTATTCGTTGGGTATTATTATAAGTAACCTTTTCACTTTCTAGACAAGCAAAGTATAAAAGGTGAGAAGTATCCTTATGGCCAGTAATTGCCGTTTAGAGCGAGAAAGAGAGGACGTCCTAAAACCACCTGGAGACGCTCAGTACAGCAGTAAGTAACCATTTCCGGGACAAATATGGATGAGCTTGGACAACTATGGCGCAAAATCGGCCAGTGTGGAAGTCGGTTTTGAGAGCTTTATGTCCCTAACGAGGGACAACAGGAACTGATAATGATTATGATGAATTGCCGTTTATCAATGCCGAAAATCGCGTAAGTATAAATATTTATCGATAACAGGTTGGTGATCCGGGCTGAGTTTCATAAGACACAATTCATGGTTTACTATGACAATTCGTTGTACATTGCAAAGTCGATCTTTGCTACGCAATGTACCTTGAATTGTCGTAATAGACTACAAATTGTAGTTTTATGAATCTCGGCCCTGGCAGTCACTTGGGAGCTCCATAAATTGCGGGGTACGTGGCACTTGCTCAGAGTGGCCAATGGAAAACAGGGGCCTGTCTCTAACTACTTATAGGTACGGCGCATGCTACTTATCCATCTTAAATGTGTACCGGGCCTTGATTCTGTTAGTCCATTATAGTACAAAGTTACACGGTCGGATCGCGTGACGTGTTTCTTCATAACATCGACGCCTAGAAGATTTGATACGCGCGCGTAGACTTGGATCTCAGCCTCAGACAATATTAAATTTATTAAAAGTGTATATGATTTTACAGTAAATAAAAATATTAAAATTTGTCAGGGAGACGGACGTCAGACGTGATAACGCCTTAAAGACCAAGACAAAAAGTCTGATTTTTAAATTCTACTTTTTAGGATTCCGAACCGGAGGGTGCTACACTGGATCCTATTACTAAGACATTACTGTCCGTCTGTCTGTCTATCTGTCACCAGGCTGTATCTTATGAACCGTGATAGCTAGGCAGTTGACGTATTTCTGTTGCCGCTATAACAACAAATACTAAAAACAGAATGAAGTAAATATTTAAGCGGGGCTCCCATACAGTAAACGCAATTTTTTGCCGTTTTTTGCTCGATATTAATAACGGCGGTAGGTAGACGCTTGAAATATTCACAGAATATGAAGTTCTATAATCGCTTCAAAAATAAATAATTAAATTAAAATAAAAGAATTATTTAAGGGACATGTGATTTTTTGCCGTTTTTTCTCGATCTTTGTGTCTAATGTTAAATAGATAATGGTACGGAATCCTTCGTGCGCGATTCCGACTCGCACTTGGCCGGTTTTTAATTTCTACTATTTCTTGTCAAGCTGAGAGTAACTCAATTTACCTATTGTAAGACCTTAGTTTAAATATAAAGGGTTACATGCGCAATTCCTGAGAGATAACCCGGTTGGGTTGTTTCAGAAATCTTAAAACAGCTCGGGCGCTTTTATTAAAGCTTGATTTTTATTATGAGTTTTTTCTCAATATTGTATTTTTCAAATTTTATTAAATTCGGTAAATAATTGTTTTACATACAATAATGCATTATCTATCAAGCAGTTTTTCGAGTTTTTGTGCGTTAAAATGCCGAAAACTATTTATTCACAGGCGCGAAAGAAAAGTGAAAAGTTTATTAATAGGTTTTATTCTCTCAATAAAAATAAACTATTGGTTGTCAACATGACTGGTTGGTACTGCGTACAGTTTGTGTAATAAATATTGGCCACTTTGTGGTTTATTCAATAAACTACAAAGTCTTCTATACAAATCATCAATACACACACAGCAATATATTAGATTAGATTAATACTCTTTAATGCACACCATAATATTATAAAGATACATGAAAGATCTTAAGTATCTAAGAATAAACAGAAAAAAGCAAATTAATATAGGTAATGTTGGTGGCTGTGAAAGTGACTCATCCAGCCCGATAATTAAGAATTTGTCTGATACAGCAAGAATTCAACCATTGATTCGTATTGGAAGATCAATACATTTTATAAAAACACTCAGACTGTTAAAAATTGGTATCGCTATACTAAGTGCTGCCGTAAATAAATCGGAAATATAGGGCTTAAAATTGATACTTACCTATTTCAATTTTACGGTCAGGGTTTAAATGAAATTGCATTTGGAAACTCTGACCGTAAAAATAAAATATCTGATCTATACACTGTGAACCTGTGATTGACTTTATGTTTCCCCATGCCAAATGCTAAGTTATTGTAGGTAATAGCTGTTCACCATAGATCTATAAATAAATAAATATTTTTGTGGTAACCCTGTTTGCTTTTCTAACAATCATTCACAATGCCGTCGGCCCACCGCACCGGGCTGAACAGCATTCAATGGTTACGCTCACAGCTTGCACTTGCAAGGTTACGCTCACAGCTTACACTGTCCACCGGCCGTCTACCCGCATTATCCAAATGCCCCGCCCAACTTCATTTTAGTATTTTAGTTATAATTTATTGATAAACTGGGACAGCTAATGTTTCTATTATTATATTACATGGTGGACCTGACTAAAGAAGTAAAGAAGTTAGACTGTGCGGGCGACAAGGATGTCAGAAGTAAAAGAAAGAAAGAAAGACATTTATTGGGGCAAATAGGCAAGAAAAAAAGGCATAACAAGTAACATCATTATCACCATCATCAACAAGTAACATAAACAAGTACAAAGGAAAAACAAGTCACATAAATACAACATAATACAAGGCAGCAGCAGCCTTAGGTGCCATATTGTCCTACACGCGTCCCAAAACCGTCGTGTGCGGCCCCAGATCCCGCACTATGCTATCGCAAACATTGGCCGGGCTGAGGCGTGTTGGAGGAGAGGATTACCCCGTCTCCGCTATCAGTCAGCTGGTGATAGCGGACTGGTTACGTCACGGGGCCTTTAGCGCGAGGCTTGGGTGGTCTGGTTGACTCCCGGACCTAAATTCTGTTAAAGCATTATAGCTAGTGCGTCGACAGCTCTGCTGCATAAGCGCGTCGAATTCATTTTGTTGCCGCTTCGAGTCTAAGGCCGGGTTTTGACGGTCTTAGCACGCTCGGACCGTGTGCGTACAGTTTTAGTTGATTATGATGACGCACTCGGTCCGACGCACGGCGGTGGTAGCCTAGTGGGTAGAACCTCGTACTCGGAAGTGGGAGATCTAGGTTCTATCCCCGGGGCGGGCATGTACCTATGACTTGGTTTTCTAAGTTATGTACATTTGTGAAGTTATAGTAGCAATACCACTCGCTAACGGTGAAGGAAAACATCGCGAGGAAACCTGAGTGTCTGATCTATTCACATACCTCAGCGCTTGAAATCGCCAATCCGCGGTGGGCACGCGTGGTGATTAAGCCCATACTCTCTCCCTGAGAGAAGGCCTGTGCCCTACAGTGGGACGTATATAGGCTGCTTATGTATGATATGTACTCGGTCCGAGCGTACCAAGACTGTCAAAACCCGGCTTACGTCTACACGTCTCAAACCGTCAAGCGTCAATAGTACAAAAAATAATGTCACGTGATCAGATCATGCAAATTTATTGTACTGGGAGCACAGCAGCTGTTGATAGGCAGAGGATATAAGAGAGGCTTATGTAGCCAACGTCCCACTGCTAGTCATTACGACTTCTCTCAGAGAGTATGGGCCAGATCACCAGATATGCCCACCGCGATTTCAAGAAGTCGTCTACTAGTGGACACCAATCCTGAGGTTGATATTAAAAACTTAGGCCTTTGCATCTACGTAATGAGAAGATGTATACAGCGTCCAGTGGCGCCTTCACTCACACTAGATGGGTTAAGGGACCACTCGGACGCTGCAATGCCTGGTACATTGTGTTTTTAGATGAAGTAGGCTTGCCCAGCACCTATACCATGCTGACAGCTTAGTCGGCCTAGCCCACAGGAAAGACAAGTAAGTCAATACGTGCGGAGCTCGGAAACGACGGGAACAAACCTTGTTTTGTTTCGTTTGCTCACAATGTTTTCCTTCAATGTTAACTATAAAAATAGGTATGCACATAATCTATCGATATAATATCATAATAGGTTATCTACCTCATTAATGACCCTGTTTGAGTAAGCTTAAATTAAAAGTCTACTAAAGTAGATTTTTCTAAAGATGCTATTTTGTGACACGTATTTGTGAACAAATTCTATGTATTCAACAAAAACGTTGCTCTAAATTTTGTCATAACTTTTGTTCCTTGCTCTCAATTTCGTAATCTTCAGTCAACATTTTCCCAACTCCTCAGGCCGCTGAAAAAACCAACCCGATTTCACAATAACAAGTCACGTATCACCGAGTATCAACGAACTATTTAAAAACGGACAACATAAACAGCCTCAGACGACGCTTCTTTGTATATTCTGTCTTAATTAAGTACTAGCTATGCCCGTGACTTCGTTCACGTATTCAAAACCAATACCTAACTCGTCTTACTTAGAGTCGTACTTAGAGTTAAGTTATCTATACAGCCCACTGTTGGGCATAGGCCTCTTCACTGTCACGCCAACCTCGCCCGGTCTCTTGCCAATCTCGTCCGTTGTCCTCCTGCTGTAATCAACCCATCGGGTAAGGGGCCTACCCACCGAACGACGGCCAGTTCTCGGCCACTACTTTGTGGCGGCCTTCGTCTACCGTCCATCTTCTCGTCTAACCAGATGACTCGCCCAGACTATCAGCATCATCATCATTCATCATCTGTCAGAATAAACGTGACGATATTTATTTAACACAGTAAAAACAGTAAAAATTTGTTGGAAGTCAAGCCAAGCTAAGCAAACATATGAAATGCGCATACAAACCCATTTAAGCACATACAGACAGGCTGAGAATCATCAAAAATTTTTTGCATATCCGTTTTCTGTTCCGATAGAGAGAGAAAGAAGAAGCTCTTCGAAAGAGAGAAGGCCTTTCTTTGAGAGATGGCCTGTACCCTGCTGTAAGTCGCATATTATATGTATAGTCTGCCAATGTTATGATTGCTTGTTTCTGCTGCTCATTTTGAGGCTCAGACGTTTGTTCAATTTCAATTAAGTAGGTACAATACCTATTACAGTACAGAAGATGTGTACTGAAAAAATGTAAAGCTTCCGTGCTTGATCACATCCACAGTACAGCTTGCGGGATCGGATGGAGGCATCACCCAGAGCAATCGCAGTGGTGCAGTTCCGGGAAAGAGATATCTGAGGACGAGTCGACGCTTTCGACACGAAAGAAGAAAGATGTTTAAAATTAAAAAGAAATGGAACAGATGATATGTGTTGATGGCGTTAAAAATCGCGAAGTTATACAGTACGTACATTTGTGAAGTGATGGTAGCAATACATGCCACTCGCTTGCGTGAAGGAAAACATCGTGAAGAAACCTGAGTGTCTGGAGTCTCCACATACCTTAGCGCTTGAAATTGACAATCCGCGTTGGGCACGCGTCTTAATTAAGTCAATACTATGTCTCTGAGAGAAGGCCTGTGCTAAGAACGATTTATTAAAAAAAAGGAATGAATAACTATCTGCATCTCACTCACACCATGTATGCGGCCATATTATCAATAGTTGTGCAGTCTCTATCTTTAATTAACAGTGTTATAGCTATTAGTTCTGATAATGTCATGACCGTTTTTCTCGTGATGAATAAACTTCTGTGTCATAAGGACGAAGCAAGACCTTACAAATAGACATACATTTTGTATTTTTTCGTAGATAATAGTAGTATTTGCTAGAGACACACATTGATGTGCCTATTTAAAAACATTGCGACAGTTTTTTACCCGACTGCGGCGGGGCCCAAAAAGAGGGTAATGTGTTTGACTCGTATTATGTACTTACCTATATTATTATGCATTTCGGAGCTTGGATAACGTCTTCTATCGGACGATAGCGATTGCCTATTTTTCATTGTGTACTCTTTGATTTAAAGTCGGTAATCCGAAATAAATCGCATGACTAATTGTCAGTTCAGTTAATGAAGGCAATTTTGAATAATCTAAATTTTGAAATGACAGTTGTATGGTAGCAATGTAATTACCGAGTGTAACTAAAATTGAGACTACATATTTGATAAGAAGTGTAGTATTAATTTCTGAAAGATCAAAGAAAGAGAAGTCCGCAAGGAGTTGTTTGCTGCTTTTTCTTCTTGGAGAGTATGTTTCCAAGGCAGTGTAGTTTAATAGGAATTAAAATGAAGATGAACTAACGATGAAGTGGTTTTCCTGTGCTATCCTGAACATCGCCCTGCTACCAATGACTGACACTCAGACATGTATGTATGTAAGTATATCCGATTCTATGTTCCCTCGTAACTACTTAACCACCATTCAAATTTTGACAAATAAGATCTCAATCGGTTCGTCATGTTTGCGCGAGTGTCATAGGCTATATGAAATTAATTTTAACACCAAAAGTATAAAGAATAAACAACCAAATAAAACAAAAACCAAGAAATTTTTTTAAATCTAGAGGTCGCGGGTTCAAGTCGCGGCCATAGGTGGAATTTTTAGCCTCTAAATAGGTTTTTAAAATTGTCCTTAGCACGGATTAGTGCAACGAAAAGAATATAACAACAAAGAAACCGACTGCTAAGCATTAATTACCTACTACCTAAGCAGGTTACCCAAATTCAACATTGTAACTCCTTGCGAGGTATCTAGATTGGTTAGATTGGTAGTTAATGCTTAGCAGTCGGGTTTTTGGTTATATTTTTATTTGCTTTTTTCGATAGCATTCTCTTTTTGGTGTCTGGAGTCGGTGGGTAAACTTTGTTATCTGGCTATGATGATATGCCGAGACTTTTATATTTCTGTTATTGTTTGGGTGGTATAATTTTAAAGCGAGGTGTCACATCAAACTGCGTATTTTTTCAGTAAAGCTTTCGTAATTAGAACAGATTTTATGGCACGGATTTAAGTAGACATGTCACTGCATTTTGAAGAAGCGAAAAAGTTAGGTATTAATAAAGGGTATACTCTCTCCCTGAGAGAAGGCCTGTGCCCTACAGTGGGACGTATATAGGCTGCTTATGTATACAATAAAGAATATTCTTATCTTATCTTATGAGAAACCAAGAACGTTTTTAGGCCAAACTGGTTCTCTGCTTAACCCTCAGGGATACACGCGTGAACTTAGTACTGTTTTTTTTTATTCGAGGCAAAAAACGAGGCAGTGTTACCATTATAAAACATAATGTTATACTCGGTACATTTTGGTTTTACAGTAAAATAGTAGACTCGTATGACCGACAACCATTTGCATGAAAGACATTAATATTGAATTACTCACAAAATAAATAGTAGATTGTTAACCGAGGGCTGAAAGGCACCCATTCCTGACGAGATGTTTTGGCGCTCGGACGAAGTGAGAGCGCCAATAGTTCGAGGCAGAAATGGGTGCTATCACCCGAGTAAAACACTCTACTTTTCATTACGAATACGAGGAAAGTAAACACAAGCCAGTTAAAATAAAAAAATATAAAACTTAAGGAATTCACGCCGAAACAGACGGATGGTCTAGCTCGCGCGCCAACTTGTGCTAGCCGTACATCACCATTCGCAAGATGGCGCGCGACCGCGAAAGACGGCCATTTTGAATTTGCGTATTTGGTGGTTTTATCTGTGTCGTAAGCAATATTTTAATTTATTTCACAAATCACATCTCGCCTTGAAAGTGACTAATAAATACATAAAGTACATTATATTAATTATAAACATCAAAAAGAATTTAAATGTCAACAAAACTAATAAATGAAGAATTAATCGTTTTATAGCTGTATAGGTTACTACCATTGCGTTGTTCAATATAAACTACGATTCATATATATATTTTTTTAATACTTTTCTGCTTTAGAGCAGGCATGTACCACTTTCAGCACGGTGCCTGGATGAACAATGACCCCCTTTCAGAGTATGAGTAATGAAAAGTATTTAAAAAAACACTAAAGTATCTCAAACAATTTTTATTTGGAAGTAAAATGGGAATAGGTTTAAATGGGAAGTAAGTAGGTTTTTAAAAATAGGAATATTAGTTTTTTACGTCTTGGAACTAGTTGGATGTTGATAACCTTGGGTTTGAGGTTTGACACATTCATCATATCATCATAAGCAGCCTATACTAGTCCCACTGTAGGGCATAGGCCTTCTCTCAGAGAGAGAGTATGGGCTTAATCACCACGCGTGCCCACCGCGGATTGGCGATTTCAAGCGCTGAGGTATGTGAATAGCTCAGACACCCAGGTTTCCTCACGATGTTTTCCTTCACCGTTAGCGAGTGGTATTGCTACTATAACTTCACATGTATGACACATTCATGAAGACGTAATTTGTTTTCAATCATTCCGTTTTTTTCTTGGTTACGCAAATGTTGTTTACCGTCTTCTCCCTTGATTTCGACAATTTTGACTAGTTTTTCGAGTCCATGAGTAGATGCAACATTTGAAAGTGATATAAATAAAATATTATATAAATAAATAGTAGATTATGTACTAAGGGAATAAAACCATGTATTATGTCATGGGCGGCATATTGAACCCTGAGCGGAGCGAAGGACTCCGAGTTAACTCGCGAGCGCAGCGAGGGAGTTAAATTTTAACTCCTGAGCGAAGCGAGGGAGTTATGTAGAGTCCTGAGTGAAGCGAGGGGTTCATACCGCCCGAGACTAAGACATGTTTTATTCCAGAGGTGAATACTCTACTTTTCACACCATCTGGGAGACAATAAAAAGACAGGGCTGCATAAGTTGAAAAATCATTTGACGCTTCGCTATCACTTGACGACATTATCGTGTTGAAAATATGTATTAAAACCTGAAATTAAATATAAAGTCCACACTCTTTTACGGCTTAGCAACTTAAATTGAATATAACTTTTAAATTCGTATTTGCAATTCGCGCCTTTTTTTCTTTTTTTTGTTGGTGTTTCGCGCGGTCACAGGACACAGTATTTCAGAAAAAAAAGAAAAAAAAGAGGTGAGTTTCGAACAACAATTCGAATTTCGAATTGCAATGCGGGGCTTCTCCATAGTTTTCATGCGAATTTTGACATTCTAAATTCAAATCACTTTATTCCCTAGGGAAATTCTTCATTATTATTGCCCTCGAGAGACAAGGCCATGCTTTACGATGATATTTGACGGTACGTAATAAGGCATTGTCGAGCAGGAGGTGTGAAAAGACCTTTTTCATTACTCATAGTCGGAAAGTAGCTCTAAAGTTGCCAGAGAAGCGGGTTGAAAGTAACACTTTTCAGCCCTAGGGAGAATCGTTCTCAACTGACAGCTGTCAACTTATTAAAAAAAAAAACTAGTTCTATTTTCAGATATCTCTTGAACCATGTGCCAACTTTTCAAATTTCAGCTAGCCAGCGACTAGAAAAAGAAAAGACGGAAAAGCGGCAATCCGATCTTCATGTGTTTTTTTGAGTTGTAGAGTTTTGTTTGTACTTCCGTATTGCAGAGATGTATAACATGTTAGCTAATTCATGTTTATATTTTTACTTTCCTTATATTCATAATGAAAAGCACAGTGTTTACCCCCGGTGAAAGACTTATTTAGTCCCGAGACGAGGTTTGGCGCCCGAGCGTTACTTTCACTCCTAGGGTAACAATATACTATTTACCACAGAGAATATAATCACTACTATTTACTTTTGTTTTGATAACTGAGTTTTTTTTTATTGGCATATATTTCATTGGAACCTTAGATTTATGGCCGTCAACGACGACGGCGTTAATATACTACTCTGTGTAAAAAGTATCGGGAATATGTCAATAAAAAGACCCGCGTAAAAGAGGTCGTTTTAATTTTTTTACTGCATGTTGGTAGCACTGTACTGATTTAGCGCGCAAAATTTGAGCGGGGTCTGTCATTTAATTTGTTTTAAACTACACTTTTTGTTGGTCATAGTTTTGAGTCCTCGGCGATTTTTACAATGGAAAATATTGTTGAACAAAGAGTGTGCCTTAAATTTTGTGTTTCAAATGATATTTCATGTGGTGAATCACTAAAAATGTTGCGAAATACCTACGGCGAATCGTGTATATCGAAAACAAGGGGTTATGAATGGTATAAGGCTTTTAAAGAAGGCCGAGAAGTAGTAGTAGACTTGCCTCGTTCTGGTAGACCTTCAACCGCTATGACCAAAGAAAACATCGACAGAATCAAGAAGCTAGTGCTCGAAAATCGACGTATGAGTCTGAGAGAGTTGGCTAGTGAGGTGAACATATCTTTTAAGTCCATCCACAACATTCTCATTGACATTTTAGGCATGAAACGCGTCACCGCTCGACTAGTTCCAAAAGAGCTCAATTTTGTTCAAAAAGCGCAGTAAAAGCATGTCGCTGAAGACATGGTTTCCCGAGCTTCTACGGATCCGACCTTTATGAAACGTATAATATATGGCGACGAGACATGGGTTTACGAGTACGACATGCAAACAAGCCAACAGTTTTCAGAATGGCGTCTCGAAAACGAGCCGAAACCCAAAAAACCGCGGCAAAGTCGCTCCAAAATCAAGGTGATGCTGACAGATTTTTTTGACTACCGTGGTATGGTTCACTCCGAATTCCTTCCAGAGGGAGAAACAGTGAATAAAGAATATTATTTAGGCGTCATGAAGCGTTTGCGTGAGAGTATCCGCCAAAAACGTCCAGATTTGTGGCAACACAACTCATGGATGCTGCACCATGATAATGCACCATCACACACAGCCATTATAGTGAAAGAGTTTTTAGCGAAAAATTCAACAAAAGTTCTCGACCAAGCACCGTATTCACCTGATATGGCTCCGTCTGACTTTTTTTTATTTCCCAAGTTAAAATTACCACTTCGAGGAAAACGTTTTGAGTCGATAGAAGCCATAAAAGAAAATTCGCTGAATGAGCTAAAGGCCATACCGCAAATAGCCTATGAAAAATGTATGGAAGACTGGGTGAAGCGGTGGAGATGTTGTATTGCAAGCGATGGGGCCTACTTTGAAGGCGATAAAATAAATTTAGATGAATAATTTGTATTTTTTGTTTTATTGGCAAATTCCCGATACTTAGTACACAGAAGTATGCCATGTTTTTTCAACACAATATCCAACATGCAAAACGAATCCACATACGACTGCGGTCAACAAAACAAGACATCGCGCGATATATTATTATTTATAGCCAGCGTCTGTCACGACCTTTAAAAAATAAACTTGTATTGATGTCCACATAGAGTACGTGAACAAATGTAATGGGTGGTGATGGCTTATAGTCCGCAAAAATATTTTTGGCGGTAACGTGAACATAGTTACAGATCGATGCACATCGCTTACTGTCTTTACAGAGTCATCATCATAAGCAGCCTATATACGTCCCACTGTAGGGCACAGGCCTTCTCTCGGAGAGAGAGAGTATGGGCTTAATCACCACGCGTGCCCACCGCGGATTGGCGATTTCAAGCGCTGAGGTATGTGAATAGCTCAGACACCCAGGTTTCCTCACGATGTTTTCCTTCACGGTTAGCGAGTGGTATTGCTACTATAACTTCACAAACGTACATAACTTAGAAAGAAAAGTCATAGGTACATGCCCGCAGTGGGAATTGAACCTGGGTCTCCCGCTTCCGAGTCCAATGTTCCACCCACTGGGCTACCACCGCATTATACGCCGCATTACAGAGTATGTGTGAGTAATTGACGTGGTGTGATGCGTAGTAAATTACTCTTAGTGAATTACTATTTTTGTAAATATTTCATGTTTGTGTTTTTCCTGGTACAATAAAAAATATTCTTATCTTCTCTTATCTTACTAAAGTAGTCGATTACTCACACATGCACTGTAAGAACAGGAGGCGATGTGCAAACGATCTGTGTCTATGTTCACGTTACCACCAAAAAGATCTGTGCGGGCTACGCCACTCGGTAGGTATGTGTCAAAGTGACAGTATTTTTTTTACATCGAATAAAAAAACAGACATTACCTATGTGTCTGTTAAACTGTTTATAGTCTAGATGAAATTTCCCTTAAACTATTATAACCGGCAAAGCGATGTTAAAATAGCTGAATCAAGGAAACATTTAATACTCTACCTGTGTGTACCTTTTATATTAGTGCTGTGGGTTAAGTACCTTTGAAGTTAGCAATTTGCACCATTATACTGCAATTTTGACCATATAGTGGACCAGCTTACCGGTAACCAGCATGCGGGCATGCAGCGACTAATGAAGGTTGATGAAGCAAAAGAAGTTTGTCGGAATCGTGGCAAGTGGCAAACTCTGGTGTCTACCTACCCCTCCGGGATACAGGCGTGAGTACAGCGTATGCAGCAACGAAAATAAACTGTATCAAAGAGCAATAAGTCAACATTATTGTACATTGTTCGTCTCTTTTCCTCCAGGACACGACAAAAATAACTAAAACCAGCTGATGACGAAAGCAGATATTGCGGATGACACATGATGAAAGAGTACAAGAGAAGTCTAATGAGGACAATACAGGACAAAAGTGGATGTTTGAGGACAACTGAGGACAATCGAAGAAATTACCGGGCAAATGACAACAACAGAGGTCAAAATGGGACGACTATGAACAGACGACGACTGAGGACAACAGAAGACGACTGAGGATAACACAGGATGGGTGTACATAGGTAGAAAGTGAAGACACCATTGGTGGCTTTTTTTTATGTTGCCTATAAACGTCCCACTGCAGGGCACAGGCCCTCTCTCAGAGAGTGCCCACCGCGGATTGGCAATTTCAAGCGTTGAGGTCACGTTGAGGTATATGAACACGTCAGACACTCTGATACTTCGTTCACCGTTAGCGAGTGGTATAGCTACTGTAACTTCACAAACGTACGTAACTTAGAAAAAAAGTCATCGGTACGTGTCGGGATTCGAATCCACGACCTTCCGAATACGAGGCCGCCATTCTACCGCTCCGCTACCCCTGGTAGAGTAGGATACTAAAATTTGTAATAATTGAATAGCTAGCAGATGCAGATGCCAGATGGGGACAAGTTACCGTATCACGTAAAGCTCGGCAAAAATTCAAGAAAGTGGAAGTGAAGTTTCACTAAGGCCGACTTGCACCACCACTTAAATGTCGCTAAATGACTAAATTTTGCACGAGAAGTTTTAGTTAAAAAAACCGAAATAAAAAATGGCCAACAACCCGACTGCTGAGCATTAACTATTGGGCAGGCGGGACCAACTTAGGTACTTTGCTTTACTTTCCTACGCTATTGAATTTAGGTCCTGCCTGCTCAGCCATCGGGTTGTAGGTTATTTTTTATTTCAGTTTTTTTTTGGTGATTTTTTTAATTTAATGATGATCTTATGATTGTTTTTATTATGCTGATTTCGTACAGCCTATACCACTCGCGCAAGCACGAAAAGTCGACTGGGATATTATTTGTCAAAATCTGACCATTGGTTAAGGAGATATGAGGGAAAATCACATCGGACGTAGGTACATACGAGTCAACAAACAAATTACCATACTTTTGGGCTCCGCCACAGTCGGGTAATAAAATAAGCCGCTTTAGCCACATTTAGACACATTCTGTGTTACTTTAAATATAAACATTTTGATTTGATTACTGAAACTGATTGATTTGATTAGTGAGATTCCACCAATCCGGACTTGGCCCCCGTGGTGGAGTATGGCCTATACCTTCCTCAGGGAAGAGACCCGTGCCCCTCAGTGGGGACATAATGGGTTGATGATGAAAACTGAGAATTGAAAAGAAAGAAAAATTTCTTAAAATTTTGCGCAAATCGTTGAATTTGTAATTACATATAGTTGTACTGGTAGTATCATAAAGTGAGACACAATATCACAGAATCATATCCTTTCAAAACTCATAAAGTTAATAATAAATACTTCTCTCTCCATGTTACAATAAGCTAACTATGGTACAGTAACTTGCGTTAAACACGCGCTGTAGTAAGTTTTAAAAACATTTTTTTTGATGATTGACCAAAACTGCTTTAGCAGCCTTTAGGTGATTTAGGCTAGTATGTCCTGTCAAACATACATAGCTAAAATGACGGTTTTGGGGCGTCCGCTCCAAATTTCAAATATGTATTCAGAACACAAACATTAACGTCAACTCGCTCTGTTCGGTCATTGCGATGCAGGCGATCTCAGTTTTCCATCCGCTCTTTTTAAAACTGTTGTTAATTTCATTTTGTGGTTTTAATTTTTTTATTTGAATAATAATAAAGCATAATAATAATAATTCTACTAACGAAATATGGCGTGGCATAAAATGAAGTCAATGGTTTCACGTTTTTGAATAAAACCAATGTAAAGTTACGCTGTCATTTACTATCGCTCAAACAACGTTCACGTCGTCACGAATGGCGCACAGAATGTTCACTTTACCAGCACATCTTGCGCTCATTTCATTGGTACAGACTAATCAAGAGGACAGGGGCCGTTTTTGAGAGTGAATTTTTTAGTAAGAAATACTTCTACGGTTTTTTTATTCGTAGGAACTGGAAGATTAGTAATGTTAGATAAAAAATGACCCTACATAGCCTCAAACAATATTGTGACTATTTGATTAGATTGAAAGAATATTTCGTTTCTTTAGGTTTCAAGCTATAACCTTTTTTATGGAGCCTATATACGTTCCAATGCAAGGCACAGGCCGTCTCTCACAGAGAGACAGAGAGTATGGGTTTAATTGCCACGCGTGGCCACCGCGGATTGGCAATTTCAAGTGTTGAGGTATGTGAACCCCTCAGACACCCAGGTTTCCAGGTTCACGATGTTTTCCTTCACTATTAGCGAGTGGTATTGATACTACAACTTCGCAAATGTACGTAACTCAGAAAAGCGGTATGAGCAATTGAGCACCGCGGTAGAGCGCCGGCGGCCTCACATTCGGGAGGCCTATGATCTATGAAAAACTTACGATCTGTATAATCAATGGTTTGCACTATAATAATAGGGGTTAAAGTATGAAATTGCCGTTTTATTGCAAAAGGTTCTTTGAATTGACATAGAATCTTCATGGTTTGAGGTTTTCGAATGAAACTTTTTTCAAATGGTTTCTATGATGTTCTTTTTTTAAAAAATGTGAAACATTTGAATATCGAATATTGAATATCAACAAGGCAACACAAGTTTCAACACGCGTTTCTTTCTGCAGATCAGTCAAATCATGAGGCACCCATTTTTCGTATTTTTTTATTTTATTGATTTGACGCAAGTGAGTCAATATTGTGGGTAAGGTAACGTTAAACCATGCCGCTAATTCCTGGGTAGTTTGACTAGGGTCGGCTTTCACTATCTCTCTTAATTCATCGTTATTCACCTGTGTGGGCGGTCTTCCTCGTGGCTCGTTCTTTGAGTCGAAATTTCCATCACGAAAGCGTTTAAACCAAAATCGCACGGTGCGTTCATTAGTAGATCCCTCTCCAAACGCAGCATTGATATTGCGGGCTGTTTCTGCCGCGTTAGTTCCGCGTCGGAACTCATATTCAAAAATCACTCGAATTTTCGCAGTATCCATCTTTCTTGTCTAAATTGAATAACAAAAACAATTGAAAGTCGATATTCAAATGTTTCACATTTTTTAAAAAAAGAACATCATAGAAACCATTTGAAAAAAGTTTCATTCGAAAACCTCAAACCATGAAGATTCTATGTCAATTCTAAGAACCTATTGCAATAAAACGGCAATTTCATACTTTAACCCCTAATATTATATTCGGGCATATTATGCCGAAGAGTTCATCAACAGTTTGTCTAGGTTACGACATCGTTTTATTTACGAAACGTTACATTTCCGAAATCTGCAAGCGAAGCAGACTTAACCTGGCAAGTACCTACTGCAAGCAGTTTATTTCCACTAACATAATTTCACATGTAATGCGGAATTAAATATTGACACTGAACTCTACGTTACATTTCCAAAGTCAACATTGAGATCTGCTAGGATTCGCAACAATGTCGCATACAATAACTGACTGATTGTTGGGCAAACATTATCTTTACAAGAAACTGATAACGGCCTTGTTTAAAATTGAGAGCCGACTGGTGTTTGCTTCCCATTTATGCTTCTGGGATTTAGGAAAGGTCTCGAGGGGAGTTAGAGTTTTGGGGTTCCATGCCGAAGATTGCCAGATGGAACCCTATTAATATTTGGCAATCTTAGCAATATTCGTAAACATACGAGTCTTAAAAATCATAAACCTACGAGTATATTATATATGTCTATGACGAATATCTGTCTATAAAAGGCTATAAAACGATCATAAGTAGTCAGTTTCTTTAACGCAATATCTGTTAACACTTTAAGCAAGAAACAATTTTATGTATTGTAAAGGTTGTCGAAGAAATCAAATCATTACAAGAAAAGGCAAAGGGTCGTGAAACTCAAAGAAAAAAAACTCGAATCTGTCGAATAAAATCTCCAGGTTATTTAGGTCAAGTGAAAAACATTTCTGTGCCGGGCTACCTATCGCTAGATATGTTAGTTGCATTATTTGTGAAAAAACGAGACAAACGAGAGGACCAACCAATGCGTAACATTTTTGTCATTAAACTTAAACATTCTGGACACTCTTTTTCTCACTCGATGAATACCACTTCCGTCGACCTTAAAGGTAGCAAAGACTCTTCCTTTACAAACTAATAGACAGGGTGTGCGAAGTCGTAGAAAAAATTAAGCGACGTCACACACACAATTGAGCAAGCGAAAAATAGCACACGCCTTGGTTAATTTCAACAATGTATTTCATGTCATTGTGTCCTTGAAGAGATGCTGTGAACATAGAAGATTTATCGCACGGAAATATGAAGACATGCCATTTCGTTCACGTTTAGAAGCGAATAAAGTTAACAATTTCTAAAAGTTAAAAGATAACTATTTTCAAGAAGAATGATTTTTGAACCATATGTAAAGTAGGACACTTAATTAGAAACGAACCTAAATATTCTTTAAGAACCGCTGCGCATAACACATTACAATTTTTACTAAAGATTCAGAGATAAGCTCGCCTCCGATTAGATTAAACCAGTACTTGTTATGTAGGTAGCGTATTCTACTTCTTTACATTTATTAGTAAAAAAACTTCATTGTATGAAGAAATATCGCATGTATTAATGCCATCCTCTGTGATGGCCATAAATCGAAGGTTCCAATGAAATTTATGCAAATAAAAAACTCTGTTATTAAAACAATAGTAAAAATTACTTTTATGTGTACTCTTAGGTTAAAAAATATCTGTGTAATATAATGTACAATAAAGTGTTCTCTATCTATCTATATAACAGACATCTCTTTCACATGTTTCAAATTGCTCATGTGGACTCGAAAAACCAGCCAAAATTGCCGAAATCACAACGAGACCCGGGAAACAAAATTTGCGTTGCAAAAAAAAAATAGGGTGTTTGAAAATAAATCACGTCTTCATGAATATGTCAAACCTCACACCGAAGGTTATCTACATCTCAATGTTGCTCATACGTAAAAAACAAATAATTATATTTTACTTTCAAATAAAATTTGTGTCATTAGGTTTTTGGTCCTATAAGTCTACTTCTTTACATAAAATCTACCAAATATAATGATATATTTTATAGTGGTAACACTGCTCAATTTTTTTTTGCATTCAATTAAAAAACAGACTTAAGATAAAAAATGATCCTCTGAGTATCTGAGTAACATTATTGTACGGTTTATTGTCAAAGATCTTAATTTTCTTAATTAACTGTGACATTTAAACTTTATATCGAAATTCCAACCAAGTTTGCCGCTAACCTGCATTTACTTTGAATTGTAAATTAACACAAAATTTTATTGAAGTTCTGTCACATTGCTCTACGTTTTGTACTTGTGAATAGGAACGTTACACAATAATAGCGGTAGTAACAATTGCTTGCCATATTTCATTATTTTTGTGTTCGTTGTTTTATCGATTGTACATGCTTTGATCTTAAGCGCGAAATTATTGCGGGAAGTGTCCGCGTCTCTAAGAGACAACTTCGTCTGAAATTGTCCTATCTGCAAACAACATACTCTTCATTGAAGTCATAAAACGCACCCGCTGCGTTGCCCCCATGATTTTTACATCTCAATTAGAGCGAAAGTTTGTAATACACGAGTTGTGCAATACAAAATACAATGCAATTGTATTACAAGTAGGTAGCATGACGGGTGCGAGCATAATCGAGTGGTTAATGGGGCTTGAACACATGGGACGCAAGTTCGATTTCAATTGAGTTTGTCTGAAGATGTTTCTTTCTGGCCCCGGGTTTTTTGCATAACATTGCTGACAATGATATGAATAAAAGTTTTGAACATTTTGTTTATTAGAGTTTAAGTATTTTTAACTTTGAAAATAAACAAAGTCACAGGTAGGTACATGCCCGCACTGGAAATAGAACCTGGGTCTCTCGCTTCCGAGTCCGAATTGACTTGTCTTTCCTGTGGGCTGGGCCGACTAAGCTGTCAGGATATTATAGTTTCTGGGCATGTCTACTCTATTTAAAAACAATGTCCCAGGCACTGCAGCGTCCGTGTGGTCCCTTCACCCATATAGTGTGAGTGAACGTGCCACCGGACGCTGCATAAATCATCTCAATAATAATAATAGTTTTTGAAGTTAAACTTTCGTAAGTTATTACTGACTTAATTCTGGAAGCACTAACTTGAATTTTTCCGACAAAAATCATGGAAGTGATTCACGAATTAAGTTAATAGTTTAATTAGTTCTTGTTACAAATGTAATTTTATCTAGATACCTAATCCTTTATGAACACCTACCCCGACTCTCTTCATAATTTCAGTACTATACATAATACTAAGGTTGTCTGAAAGAGATTGCTTTTGGCGCAAAGACCGCCAGTTGTACACTATGTTTAAAAAATATCATGTACTTTTCTTTTGAATTCTGTGCAGTAAAGAGTTCTAATCTAATTTTAATGGAGTGCACGTAAATAAAGGTATTTGTGCTGTCGATTGTACCAACAAACTATTCGACTCTCACACATATAAGTCAACTCAACCACAACAGCACACACAAATTGTGCGAGCCATAATCAAAATTAAGAGACCCAGTGACGATCCAGACGAATTAAATGAATCTCACTTACCCTTAGACCGTTTTACGTACCAAACAACCCTGACACAGAAAACCCGACTGTAAAACCAGTGCAAGAGAGTATGAAATCAAAAGGCGTTCGAAACTGACAATGCGACTACTTTTGATAGTGGCATTATCCGCACAATAGTGCTCAGATATTAAGCGCTGTGTCGACTAAAGCCTTTCAGGCTATTTAAAGTCCTATTTCCTAGTGAATAGAGTTGGTTTTTGTAGACAAGATGGTACAATACCGCCGCAGGGGTCTAAAAATCCAACCCCCGACAGTGACGCCCCGCGAAGTAAGCTATGATCTGTTCTTACACAAGCTTGTTGCAGTTAGAGTTGCATGAAAGTACATTTAAGAAACGTCTAGCTAGGTAAATAGGTAAAATTATAAATAAAAATAAACGTTATTGTAAAACTTGACTACAATAATGGTCACTGGCTTCCAAACTAGGATTCCCTATGCTATGGTGGCCAGGCTCCTTCCGAATTAGGTTAGTTTAACAATAAAGACTAGCAAATAGCTTTTTGTGTTTTATTAAATTGTGTATCTTGCTATGTTTAGCTGTAAGCTTTGGCTTAAGCTTAAAATAAAATAAGAATTAGAAACATAATGTGGCTATAAAATTATATAATAAAATAAAAATAATATTTAATTACATCTGTACACACTCACGTGTGTGAAATAAATATGGTAGGTACTTGAAGTTTTATCAGTGTTCGAGATACGCGTAGTACCTAGTAGCATTTAGTAGTGCGTAGCACTTTTTTAATACTGGTAATAAATTGACAAAGCAAAAGTCTTCAAATGAATACAGTAACATAACCCAAAAACTTTATAATGCCGGAAAATAAAAAACCTCCGCCACCCGTTTGCACCGCAACATAGGGAGCGCGGCGCAGATTAGAGCCTATGAATAGAAGTAATGAAATAAATATTTTGCCGGTGGGGCAAATTTCATAACGCCCGGTTGAACTAACCCCCAATTTAGTGCGTCCCGGCCATTTCACAATATGTCCAAATTGTCTGCGGTTAAGCACCGTGTAACTGATGACTTGCTCTAGAAACTACTACCGGTTTTTTCTTAACTCACAACTTGGGAAATAAAAAGTTCGCATACAACATACATACGTTAACTCTGTGGAGTTGTTGTGGGAAGTGAAAGATTCAAACTGGCCGATTTGATTGATTTTGATTACGACGGAGAAAACCTTCATTCCAACACATTTTACTTACAATACAAACCTGCCAGTATCTTTTGATAAGCATAATAATTCCAACACAAAGAGGTAGAAGGTAGAATGACATTTATCAAACGCCAAAATCACAATTTCGTCCTCCGACGCGTTTCGTTCGAAATGCAAACGATTTAAAAATAAAACTGTTGACACTGCCAACTTTAAAACTACAAATACGATTTCAATGAAACCCTGAGGGCGGTCACACACAATGCGAGTAAGGTGATTAAATGATACGATGTTTGATGTTAGGGGCCGAGGGAGTGCTTAAACAAAACACTCTGTGTGAAAGGGCCTTTATTGAACTAATGGTTGTATTAGGTAGGAAATTAGTTTTGCAATAAACATTGATTTAATAATGCCCGAATTTATTGCCAAATATCGTGTTCGAACGATGATTAAACAAGATCAATTGTATGGCGAGAAAGTAGCAGAGCCAGCCACCTTACTTTAAGAAACTACCTATGAACATAAACCATAAAAAACTCGACGAGTTTAATTTCAGTAAAATTATGCATAGACCTCTCAATAACAACTTAAAGGCCCACTTTGCATCTTCCCTTCTCATATTCTGCCTCGGCACGTAAACTTGGATTCTTAAACGGCTTTTCAAATCGCATAAAATATGCATAAGAAGCCTGGGGGGGTCGCCCCCACTCCTTTGAAGGCCGGAGTTTGCATAAACGCTTATGTACTTTGCAGATGGGCCGTTTCACAGGGAGTGAGTGGGCAACAATCCCTATGCCAAACATTGGGTTGCCCAACAATTGTTTATATTTTAACTTGGGCTTTCGTTCGAAGTTGTACGGTGTGTTCGGAGCTTAAAAAAGCTTTAGGAAATGAACGAGGCTTTTCATACTTGGTGGGGATTCACTTCATCATAGCTACACCGGCCTAGATACGGGAGGATATTCAATCCAATCATTTATAGTCATCAGTAAGTTTAGGTGTTACTTTTAGTACAATTCTGTGTATATCTGCCGTGATACATGTATTCATAAAAAAAATAATTATAAAATAAATGATTATAGCATTATAGCAGCTCCATCATTGTGATCCAACAACATCATTAGAAGCCTATATACATCCCACTGAAGGGGTTTGGTCTTGTAACTTATCACCGGCTCCAAACTTTATTTGTACAATACCTACATCAAATTAAAATTATTTCTCTGTTTTTAGTGCTGCAGTGTTTTGAAGTCGGTTTTTATTTTTTATTTGAAAATAATATTTCACAATTTTTTGTGAATATTACTACGACTGCGCCAAATTGTGTTTTCCGAAAGCAAATGTACGAGTCACTATAAAAAACTACCAAATCGCTTCAAGTGTTTCTTGAAAATTTGAAGAGTTCCCTTTATTTCTCCAGGATCCCATCATCACATCCTGACTTGGTGACTATACTAAGTAACCAATACTAAGTTTGAGATACTAAGAATCAAAACTGGTTAAGATCGCATGCTTATAATATTATAATTTTGTTTACTTAAGGGTCTATTTTTGTATACATATACTTTTTATTTTTTCCTGTTTGACTGTTTGTGTCCCAAATAAAATAAAATAAAAAAAAAAACAAAAAAATAAAGAATATGGGACCACCTGTGAAGTCTACCCTTTCAAACAAAAAAATATTTTTTCCAAATCAGTCCACGCGTCTTTAAGTAATCGGGGAGCACATAAAAAATAAAAAGATCCCGACGAATTGAGAACCTCCTTCTTTTTTGAAGGCAAAGCGTCGGCGCCAGTATGAAGCAGAAAACCCGTTTTGTTATAAACAAAAAAAGTTTTTTTTGAGAAGAAAATTGATAAAAAAAAAATCAAGCGTCGTAAAAGAAGTTGTGGTAAATGACAAACTCAAGCCAAAAAAATGTTTCAAGATTTACATGTTTAGAAACAATATTTTATACCTACGAATGCAGTGAATTAACGTTTGTCCCATTATCCCCCAGTTTCTTGTACACAAAGTAAAATTAATACATGTGATTGCGCGCAATAAAACATTAAAACAAATTTTAATAACAAAACAGTACCTCCCTCTGAACCAGTTCCCTGTTAAAACAGCCAAGTGTCGGCGTCGGTTAGTTCATAACAAAAAATAAAAATCGTTTTATTACAGAAAAAAAAAATTAAAATTAAACAAAATTTTTTTAACAGTCTTGAAACAAGTTGTGGTAAAAAACAAACTCTGGCCAACTGTATCAGGAATTACGCATTTAAAAAATAGCCGTGTAAATAAATGTCGGAAGAGGAAATAACTTATGAGTGCGCGCAGTAAGGCAGCAAAACAGATTTTAATAACGAAACAGTGCAGTGTTAAAACGGCGAAGTGTCGCGTGTGTGTCATAGCGCGACAACTTTGATGTCAAGTGTTGGCGCGTGCGAGTAATCAGTTGACACCTTTTCATTACACTGTAACACGTTATTGCATTGCTTGCTGGCGCAAAGTATGCAGATTTCATCAGCGTCTGAATCTGCGGATAACTAGAAGTTGATCGAAATTAAGACTGTTCTTACGTCTAGCATGCAGTCTCGCTCGCATAATTTAACATTTTTAATTATTGTAATGAAATGAGTAAACTAATGATAAATGCAGTCTGATGCATAATTAAATTAAGGACATTTTAAATATAGTTTTGTTTTCCGATGCGTAGTTTTTAATAAAAAAAAAGTTGTTTCCAAAATTATTAATTTTGGAATCGAATTCTCTCAATGAAAAACTTTGTAGGTAGAGGATAAGAATAATATTTCTTGAATATCTACAATTTAATGATCCATCAAACCCTCAGACCACATTTAACAAAAGTTAACACTATTCGCTGGATGCGGGCGGCACATGATGATGATTACAATATTCAAAAATGTTTAAATATGCGAGCGAGACAGCGTGCTTCACGTAACAGCAGCCTTAACGTCTAGGCGTTAGATAGACATTATTTAAATCACTCAGATATTTCTTGACCTATGAGTACAGATGGCGGCCTTATTACTAAAAGTGATGTCTTCCAGGCAACATTAGGATGGACTGGATTAATACATAGCTAGCTAGATAAAGATAAAGAGCTTTATTTGTAAAACATGTGTGTTGTGTTTAAACAAGGTGGTGTTTTTGCATAAGGTACAGAGCATGTTTTGCCTGTGAGGCATACAAATTTATACATTTAATATACCTACCTAATTAAGAAAATAGCGTATTTAGAATCTAAATTTCTACTTCTTACAATCGCAAGCGTACAGAAACAGGAATAATAAAATAAAATAAATTAGAATGTCCATAAATTGAAATAGAGCTTTTAAGATTTCAGCGCAAGTTTTAAGTTTTCACCTAGTAGGTACATGGAGCCATTTTTCTGTGGGCTATGTCCTATCGCTTCAGTACATTTTGTTAGAAAGTAAATTAAACGGAAGCCGCGTCTTTTCCATGCCCCCATCCCACATCCTTCTGCCCCATGCATTAAATACTTTATGGTCCGGCGATGTAGCCATCAAGTATTTAATCCAAAAAATCACGCCAATCTATTGATATCTATACATGCTGATTTCTGGGTGGTTTGAAAGCCGCAGTTATATAATTAGTAGTTAAATGTGGCATCTATTTAGACAATTACTTTCAAGTATAGACGTAATAAATTAAAAAAAAAAATCGTTGAGAAATATTTTTTCGAGTTGAGAAATCTTGTTTAAAAAAAGTGTGCGAACAATTAGCACCGCCTCTCCGTCTAACAGAACAATGACCCGTGGGCCGGCGGCACGCACGCACCGCTCTGGATGGCTACTAATGGTTCTAATAGATTCGAGTTTGTGTCGAGATATTTTTGAAAAGTGCGTTTTTCAAAAAAACTACTCGTAACTAGCGTATTCGATAGCTATTGTCAGGCACTTTCATTTTGTTACGTCTTTCAAACCCCCCAAAATTAATGCAGTAAAGATAAAAATTGTTTATTTTAAAGACAAAAGTTGTCATTGCTAAGTTAGTGCGTGGAAGAATGACGAACCAACAAACACACTTTCGCATTATTATGTATATAGTAGGGATGCTTAGTGGATAGATCCATTGCTTCACATCAAATCATTGCATGACCAATGCCTTTCTTTTCTAAGTTACGTTCATTTGTAGTTTTCTAGTAGCTATACCACTCGCTAACGGCAAAAAAATCCTGAAGTGTCAGAGGTGTTCACATACCTCAGCGCTTTAAATTGCCAATCCGCGGTGGGGACGCGTAGTGACCAGCCCATAGGTACTCTCTCTCTCTCTCTCTCTCTCTCTCTCTCTCTCTCTCTCTCAGAGAAGGCCTGTGCCCTACTGCGGGACGTATATTGGCTGCATTATTAAGTTGTAAGTCATTAGTATATATTTTATGTATTTTACTACATTTGAAGATTGTCTGATTAACTGTAAAGGAAAATCGTGAAAAAAAAACTGAGTGTCTGAAGTATTCACATATCTCGGTAGGCACGCGATACGTCGCTTGGTTACCATTAAACTTACATTTCTCTCTCTCTCTCTCTCTCTCTCTGTTTTAGGTATTGTGCCTTTCAGCGAAACGTAAACAGACTACATAACATAAGCAGCCTATATACGTCCCACTGTAGGGCACAGGCCTTCTCTCAGGGGGAGAGTGTGGGCTTAATCACCACGCATGCCCACCGCGGATCGGCGATTTCAAGCGCTGAGGTATATGAATAGCTAAGACACTCAGGTTTCCTCACGATGTTTCCTTCCTACCACCGCTGTGGTAGCCTAGTGGGTAGAACATTAAATGTCTATGCTAAGATTAGCCGTCGACTGTTCAGTCGACAGCACTTTAACCTTTGCACTTGGCGACCAAAACATGTAAAGGTTAAGCTGGTGTTGACTGTACCTAACAGGCATCTCTTTCGCGGCGTATTCCAACACGGCAGCGAGATGAGATCCGGTTTATTTGCAGCGATATTGTGTGGACACAATACTCGAGGACGCGACGCGACGCTAATACCGCAAAGCGGCGGATCATGCCGCTTGTCTGCCGCGCCTCGCGACACTCGAGCGCGAGTGTGCAAGCGGCTTAGGGTGAACTCCCACTGGAAGAGTGTGAGCCGTATTGAGGCGGCGCGCACGACCTTTTATCGTTTATCTTTTTAAATCTTATATCCTGAAGAAAAAAGTGAATAAAAAACGTCAAGAGAAAAAGGAAAACTATTATAAAAAATTACATAACAAATTACAAAAAATGCATTTGTCAAAAACATACAATTTTTTTCGATCATGACAACATGCTAGATGGGATGTCGATTCAAAGCATCAAGCTATGAAAAAATGGGGGAACTCTGGTGAAGGGCGCAACATGCATTTACTTACATTGTGGGGCCAATCACAAAAAATATCAGAATGTGCGAGCGGGAGGGATGCAACAATCAAAAGTGCAAATCTCGAGCGGTCTGTTTGCTGCAACCTTTTTTTTTTTACGTAGCCTCGTTTGTGTCCCACACCTATTTAATTATACAAATTATTTTATATCTTTTTCTTTATAAAAGCAGCTGCGCGCTGCTGCTCATTCAGTGGGAGTTGACCCTTATTTGGAGATGGAAGGTCGAGACTGTTGGTTCAAGGATTAAGGCTGGCTGGGGATTTTGACGGCCATGCTGAGTACCAAATTACCGATGTTAAAGAGAAATCAGACGGTTAACTCGGTTGAAATGAATGATTTGAACACAAAATAAAAATAACCAGAAAAGCTTTTATCCTTCCACATTACCTTCTACATGTTAAAAAAAAACGAATTAATTAATAAACCTTTTTTCTTCTAGAAACGGCTCAAGCCTTGTTTTGTTTATTCGTACAGTTTACATGCAAGATTCTCATTAACTGGATAGCATCCACGACGATTCGCTCACAATTAATCATACAAAGCGAGTTTTTAAGTGCTTACTTAAAACACAGTGCCCGTCACTCTGTCATCATAAAACGTGTCATAATTAATGTTTTTCATTACAGGCGTTATTCGTGCGGCGCCGGATTAAGAATAGCGTCACTCCATTTCCTTCCGTGGATGTCTCGTAGAAGGCGACTAAGGAAATGCATTACCAGGAGACGGGCAGCAGCGTTTTCCTGAGATTCCAACTGCATACTGCGATTGCCAACCCGCCTGCCAAGCGTGGCGATTATGGCAAAACCCTTCATGGTTAGGAGAACCATGAGGGAGGCCTATGTCCTGCAGGGGGCGTCAAATGGCTGATGATGATTACAGGCGTCTGCGGTTTTTCCAGGCTCAATTAAAGTGGTAGTGTTCGCCGCACGTTTTTTACTCTAATATACAAAAAAGCGGTGGTAGCTTAGTAGATAGAACCTCGGACTCGGAAGTGGGAGACCCAGGTTCGATCCCCGGTGCGGGCAGTACCTATGACTTGGTTTACTAAGTTATGTACATTTATGTGAAGTTACAGTAGCAATACCACTCGCTAACTGTGAAGGAAAACATCGTGAGGAAACCTGAGTATCTGAGCTATTCACATACCTCAGCGCTTGAAATCGCCAATCCGCGGTGGGCACGCGTGGTGATTAAGCCCATACTCTCTCCCTGAGAGAAGGCCTGTGCCCTACAGTGGGACGTATATAGGCTGCTTAATTGCTTATGTTATGTTATACAAAAATCTCATGTCACAGTGTTTGTTATCAAGCTCCTCTGAAACGGCATCACCGATTTTTATGATTTTTTTTTGTGTATATTTGGTATGTCTGAAAATGGGTCGTAGGCTAATTAATATGGCGAAACAAGGTTTGCCGAGTCAGCTAGTTTCAATACATATTTCGTAAAAAGCCTGGGGCCAGTGAAAGCGGTGGTAGCCCAGTGGGTATGGGTGTATTCATAGGCATGTACCTATGAGTTTGTTTATTTTCAAAGTTAAGTACATTTGTAGCAGCAATACCACACGCTAACGGTGAAGGAAAACATCGTTACGAAACCCGCGTTTGGTTGGCTCCGCACGTATTGACTTGTCTTTCCTGTGGGCTAGGCCTACTAACCTGTCAGGATGGTATAGGTGCTGGGCAAGCCTACTCCATCTAAAAAACAATGTCCCAGGCACTGCGACTGGTCTCTTCACCCATCTAGTGTGAGTGGAGGTGCCACTGAACGCTGTATAAATCATCTCATAACGTAGATGCAAAGGCCAAAGTTTGGGGCCAATGGCCCACCACAACGTTGACACACCACAGATGCACTCTGACGCTCTGTCTCTGTCTTGTATTATGTTGTATTTATGTGACTTCTTTTTCCTTTGTACTTGTTTATGTTACTTGTTATGAATTTTTTTCTTGTGATGTGTTAATTTGTCCCAATAAATGTCTTTCTTTCTTTTCTAAATAGAAATCGGGTTCTATAATTGTTTTTTAGAAAGTTAGTAAATAGACCACTTCCTCAGCGCTTTTCAGGGTTCCGTACCCAAAAGGTAAGGCACCCTATTACTAAGACTCCACTGTCTGTCTGTCTGTCTGTCACCAGGCTTTATCTCATGAACTCTTATAGTTATACAATTGCAATTTTCCCAGATGATGTATTTCTGTTACCGCTAAAACAAAATAACTGTAAACAGAATAACATAAATATTTAAAGGAGGCTCCCATACAACAACGAGATTTTTTGCCGGTTTTTGCTCGATAATAACGGCAACAGGTAGGCGCTTGAAATATTCAAATGTTGTAGATAATGGTATCTACGGATCCCTTCGTGCGCGTCGATGTCGAATGAGTCGACGTTTATTTATCTACCGTTTTAATTTTGTAAACAAGTATTTTTTGAGCGTACGATAACAAACTAACAATCTAGCCTCTCAGCCCAACAGCGTAACCGTATTTTTCATTCCAACACCCGACTTCAAAGGATGTACTCAAGTACGCGCGAAAATGATACCCCAAATTACAAATTGAACATCAATTAAGTGTTTCAACTCTACACGGCTGATATTAACACTTACTTTTCCAACAAACTGGGCTTTAGCGAGATGTGATTAGAGATTATTTTGCATTGTTTTTTCTTGTCTATGCGTTCGATACGGACACGTGTCAAGGCACGTTTCTCTGTACAGCGATATTGCTTTTTTATTTGCACTAAAGGCCCCTTCAAACTTGTCATCGTGTTTGCGCCGTCCGTCGTTTGCCCATCGGATACATATTACGTTTGAGTGCTGTTCTATTTGGGAAACTTCTTTCCTAGAGTATGCTCTTTCCCATGGTGGATTAGTTTGGATTTGTGTGTTTGTTTTGCTTTAATTTTGTCGTTTAGTCTTGGCGTTTGGGCTTGTAAAGGGGTACTTGGGCTGGACAGCCCTTTGTTGTTAACGGCACGTTAAGTGAGAGTTGTAGATAATTCTAACAGTCTGCCAAATGGACGTAGCGGTATCATTTCCTGCCTCGTTGGTCTAGCCGTTAAGGCGCTTAGCTAACTAAACAGAGGTCGTGGGTTCGATTCCCACTGGGGCCCGTACATTTGTACAAATGGCCTCAGTCTGGGTGTATTTTCATGTCTGTGATGTCGTTGCCTGGTTACCATAGCACAGGGTTGCCTAAAAAGCGGACTCGCACTTGTCCGGTTTTTTAGCTTACATTTTGCTAATACATCCCCTATTCGTCATATATCCGCCTGAGGCGTCCCTTCATCATCATCATCAACAGCCCTCTGACGCCCACTGTAGGAAACATGCCTCCCTCATGGATTTTCTAACCGTGAAGGGTTTTGCCATAATCGCCACGGTTGGCAGGCGGGTTGGCGATCGCAGTATGCGGTTGGAATTTCAGCAAAATGCTGCTGCCCGTCTCCTGGTAATTGTATCTCCTTAGTCGCCTTCTACGACATGCACGGAAGGAATCGGAGTGACGCTATTTTTAATCCGGCGCCACACGGAACGAGGCGTCCATTACTGGCGCTTAAGTACGGTTTTATCTGCATATTATACTTACCAAATATTAACAAAAATCCATCCATCTACTATCGTCATAATCATAAACCACCGAGGCCATAATAGTAGACCATCGGTTTCTTAATAAAGAATTGATTAAATTGATCTTGTTGGTATAATAAATGTCTTTCTTCTTTTTCTTCTTCAAATCACTTAGTAAAAAACATAACATGACATAAACTCACGCCTGTATCCTAGAGGGGTAGGCAGAGACCAGGGACTGCCCCTTAGTAAATACCCAGTAATAATCACTGAAATACCTAAGATTCTGTAAGTATTGTTCTTGTTTTGAGCAATCTGAAGATACAGAAGCACACTGTGGTATTTATTCAGTGTAATTCTCAATTGACAACGGGTGGTTAGATTTACATGAGAACATTGATTACGGGCAACAAAGAAAAACTTACTTCATTAGACGCGCTTTCCCTCCGTCCGGAGTTTTTTTTAGTTCAGTCGTTTTTTAATGCCACCATCGCCATCCAAGATGACTGAGGTATTTCATTAAGACAGAGAGAGCACTGGAGAGTCACCGCACGACTTTAAAAGAAAGGCGTCCCACATTCTTCGGCTTAAAAGACTTTCCTAATGAGGAATGTCCGTTTTCAGGCCCGCGGGTCGACGGTTTTGTCTTAGCGACGCGAGTACGCGACGGGCTTTTGTTCCGCTTTTGTCACGAGCGACGAAAAATTGTAAAGGTGTGTGGATCCTTAGCGTAACATGTTGACTTGTAGCCCGGTACGGGAACTTGACTAAAATCGCCTAGGGGTTCTTATGGATAGATTAACGTTAACTGAACAGAGTTAGGACACGAGATCGAATCAGAAATGATGAGATTCGTAGACGAACGAAAGTCGTCGACATAGCCCAGCGGATTAGTAAGTTGAAGTGGCAGTGGGCGGGGCACATAGCACGCAGAACTGATGGCCGATGGGGCCGAAAAGTTCTCGAATGGAGACCACATATCGGCAAGCGCAGCGTAGGACGACCAGCCACAAGATGGACAGATGACCTCATCCAAGTGGCAGGAAGACGCTGGATGCAGGCCGCTTCCAACTGGTCTTTTTGGAAATCCATGGAGGAGGCCTATGTCCAGCAGTGGACTTCTTGTGGCTAAATGATGAACAGAGTGATGTAAAAAAAATACCAAACATAGTAAACAAGGGCACGATAAAAAGCACCCGAAACCGGCGGGCGTGCATACAACTACTAATGAATGTTGAGGAAGCGAAAGTGATCTGTCAGGATCGTGGCAAGTGGCAGTCCCTGGTCGCTGCCTACCCCTTTGGGATACAGGCGTGAGTTTATGTATGTATGTTTAAATGTACCAATCATAGTCTTGCATCAGGCGCAGCGCGAGATTTTTTCTATATTTACTAGTTTTGAAATTCACTTATGAAACATCCAGTATATAAGCTATGATGCAATAACTTGCAATTTATACGCGTTTTCGTAAAAAAAAGGTAATGCCAGACAAAGATACAGATTGATACAGAAAGATACAGACTGGCTTATTAGCTTAGTGGAGATTTTGGGTTTATACCATGGAAAGTGTTAGGATTATGTACACACTACCAAGAGTGCTATAGGAATTTCACGTACACACTTTACAAACATCCATTATTGCATGAGAGGAAGACGCTGGATGCAAACCGCTTCCAACCGGGCTTTTTGGAAATCCATGGAGGAGGCCTATGTCCATCAGTGGACTTCTTATGGCTGAATGATGATGAAACTGATTGTATCACTTTTATTGACTGTTAATTTATATTTCAAATTTATTTAATTGCAATCGTATGTTTTTACACATATTCTGTGTAATTAAATAAAATTTAGCACGTGAACCCTGTTAGGGCACAACAAACATACAAAAACAAATTCAAACAATAAACAAATTCACAAGAACACACAGCAAACTATATACAATTTATTAAAACATTATTAAAAATTCGTAGGAGTAAGCAATATTAAAAGCCTTCTACATAGCGTCAGATTGAAGCATTTATAAGAGGGTGCAAAAACGATCTACTTATAGGTAATTCTCGAATACTTCGTTTATCCTACTAATATTATAAATATGAAAGTTTGTGAAGATGTTTGGATGTTTGTTACTCAATCACACAATAACGTCTGAACGGATTTAAATGAAACTTGGTGTACAGATAGAAAAAGACCTGAATTGAGACATAGCATACTTGATACCCCGGTAATGCGTTCCCGTGGGATAATATTTGTTTTAAGTTCAAAATAGATGGCGTTGTGCGAGCGAACGTTGCGTTTTAAAAATAGATGGCGTTGTGCAAGAATCGTAAAAACGGATTGTAAGGCGGTACGAAGTTTGCCGGAACAGCTAGTTTTATAATATAGAAAGAAGATTTATTGAGACAAATTAAGAAATCACAAGAAAAAAAGACATAACAAGTAACATAAACAAGTACAAAGGAAAAACAAGTCACATAAATACAACATAATACAAGACAAAGTCAGAGCGTCAGAGTGCATCCTGTGGTGTGTCAAAGTTGCCACAAAGGGCATCTGACTCAGCATTGTGCTGAGGGTGTGAGATCTCAGCTCTGGTTTTCAGTCAGTGCCTGCGGTAATTGACGCGTATATTACAAGTTTAATACTTACGTTGATTCCAAACTATGTGACCAAACAAAAACATCACAAACATTTAAAAAAACCGGCTAAGTGCGAGTCGGACTAGCACACCGAGGGTTCCGTACAAATTTGTTGGTAGGTTTACTTACATATTAGAAATAGTTCCGGAATAGAGTCTCGCAGTTTTTTCCCAGCTTTTCCTAAACTTCAAAGACAATTTTTTTATGATTTAATTACAAATATATAGTTTTAGATTTTTCCCTGTATTTGTTGTATAAGACTACTTGGCAAATTTCATAGTTCTAGGTCAACGGAAAGTACCCTATAAACTTAAACTCCCTTGAGTGTCGAAATATCCTTTTTTTGTGGCATAAACAGCCGTTTTTACAAGTTTGGTTTTTTCACAGCTTCAAGGGAATGTATGAAATAGGAATGTAACCTTGAATATATGGTTTTAATGTCAACTCGATACCTCCACGCGTTCCCGAGATAAAGGATCTTGACAGACAGACGGACGGACGGACGGACGGACAACAAAGTTATCCCATAAGGGTTCCGTTTTTCCTTTTGAGATACGGAACTCTAAAACACCCATATTTTTTACCATTTCAACAAATTTAATTACGGCAGAAATCGAACGCACGACTCGAGGTTGTTTCAATTTCTGGTTCAATTTCCGACGGAATTCTAATCAAATAGCTTAACGCTAGCCGCTGAAGTCAAAAGTTTTTAATACCTACTTAGTATATTTTCTGAGGTTAACACGAGCACTAGACCTAATAAACTGAATTTTAATAGATATTTACTCGTTTAATTTTCTATTTTACAATTTTCCGACGTTTCGGTACTTTTGCAAGTGCTGGGATCTCGGTAGACTAACGGAGTAAATATCCGTTAAAATGCGGTTTTTTCTTAATACTTTTCAATAACACGTTCAAATTCATCGAGAAGTTCCATTTAAAACCGTCCACCTAAGTAGATTCGGTACACTCTATATAATAGGGAGTACCTACCTACCCAAACTCTAAACTCGAATGCTCGGTGCATTCCAAGCTGCTCAATAATTCAGACCCGGGAATCGAACCCGCTGCAGGCCAGCTGCGATGGCCGATAAAATTATTTATTCAACTGGAGCCTCCGCGCTAGCGAATATCCAGTCGTTTGGTTATTTATTTTGCGCTTTGAAAATCGCTATTGAAGGTTGGTTTCGCTCTACGTAGATATTGGCTCAGATACTCTATTGTCGCTCATATTGCAAGGAGAATACATGCGAGTATTAAAAAAAATTGTAGAGAGGAAAACTGGTGGCGACGTCAACACAATGACGTTTCGGCAACACTAAAAATGCGACGCATAGCCGGCGATAAATGTAATATTTACATGCGTGAACTCTACCCGATTACGTTACGGGCCATTTTGCAGCAAAAATATAAAGTTTGACGTGCTGATTACTGTTCATACCTGTAAGAATAAGTGAAAAAACAAAAGTAGATCAAGCAAATTCAGCCTGGCTTTGTCTACCTCTTCAACAAACACGTGTCAGTCCATATTTCGACGTAACATTTTGTTAATTCTTTTATGAATACAATCAGCAAAACAAGACAGAATCTAGTAGGAAATCAGAAATAAAAAAAGATATTTTGACGTAGAGTAAAATTTACATTCTGTTTGTTAGAATATCAATGTACAGTGTTGAAACCCACTACTTATTTTTTAGGGTGTTTTTGCCACAACCAAATGCTGCCCAGCCTGCAGTGGTATCGATCCCTTAAGCGATTCGTCTGCCCATTGCATTATTAATGTCCAGGGGTTCGCTCCCGAAACGTTTCAGTTGGGGACCAAAATAGTTAAATGCGGAAATTGTTCTTATGTACAAATTACACATAAATGCACATACAGTTGTTCTAAGTGGTATTTTATACCATGATTAGCTGACCAAACATTGCTTTGCCATATTAATTGGTACTATAGGACATAGTCTCTTTTGTTATTTTTCAATACAATCATTAGCACAATGCCAACTATTAGAAATCTTCGTAAGTGAGATTGCAGTATGTCAAGTCAAAGTCAAAGTCAAAAATTTTTATTCACTATAAAAACAAAATGTTTACTTAATGAACGTCAAAGCTGTTGGTTTCACAATTAATAGATTATGCGGAGAAGAAGCTAACAAAGAAACTCCACATTTATTCTTTTCAAAACAGGTTTGCTTAATTAACAGAGTTTTCAACTTAAAGTTACACTACACTAGCTACAATCGTTCCTGTTAAGATTATTTAAATACCAGACATCCTTGTCTTCCAAATAATCCTTAATGTTATAATAAGCTTTTTTGCACATAAATTTTTTAAACCGCGTCGGTGGTAACTCTAATATATCTTGAGGAATCTTATTGTAGAACCGTACACAGTGCCCCATAAAGGATGTATTAACTTTTGCAGGTCTTTAGGGCCGATTCGACCAAACGCGAGTAACTTTTTACTCGAGAGTAAATCACTATTTACTCTAGAGTAAGCAGATTTTGCATTTTACCAACCGCTAATCTAAGATTAAGGAAGCTACTCGAGAGTAAATACTTATACGGCCAATTTCGGCGGAGTAAAACACTATACCCAGATTAAATTGTCAAATGTCAATAATCAGTTGTCTGTCACTGCATTATTTTGAACATATTTGTTTGTTTTGAAATCTGCTTTGAAGAGAAATATTATCTACGCGCCTCGATGGAACGACTGAGAAATATGTTGGAAGATTCCGACAGTGATGACGATTATGTACCAAGACCAAAACGTCCAAGATGGTTCAAGGAGAGAGTCAATTACTATGATGACCACGACTTTGCGAAGGAAGCCAATTGGGGCTTCGTTTTCGTTTTCCCGCATTCATAATTATTTTAATAACAGAGAACGAAAAGAAATAGGTAAACAATAAACAATTCAAGTTTTTCCTGTCAATTGTCAAATACACATGTCATGTCATACTATAAAATTAAATTGTATCGACATTCAATACAAGCTAGAAGGAACAATGTTGCATAATTTTTTGTCGGTTTATTCACTCGTTCATCATTCTCTTTTAAACCACAGATTAACAATACCGAGGATAATTTACTCCTCGAGTAAGTTGGAAAAACGTAAACGAAGTTATCCAGGAGTAAATCCAAGGAGTAAACTTATTCTCGGAATAGTTACACCGGTGTAACTCCATGTTTGGTCGAATCGGCCCTTAAACGTGGAAATGACAATTTATGTTTATTCCTAGTATCAATATTGTGATTGATACCAACATTTTCGAAATTGCTGATGTTTAGAATGAATGCCTAAAATAACACAAAGCCTATTGGCATAAAAGATTTGTTTAGTCGCACGATGCTCACTTTCATAGTCTGCAATACTTTAAACGCGTGGTTTGCCACCGATTTGTACAGCCAAGAACAAAAAACGAAATTTTTTATAATTATTAAAGTGGGCATGGTGCGTCTAATGTACGAAGATTGGCGGAAGTTGTCATTCTGCTACCGATTGTATTGAAAGGAAATAAAAGTAACAAAGTGCGTTAGTGGGCATCGTGTTATCAAACCTATTAATTGGCCTACGATCTATTTTGTCAGACCTACCAAATATAGACAAAAAAATTCAGAGCCGAAGCCGTTTCGGGGAAGTTCGATAACGAACACTGTATATTTTTATGTATTAGATTGAAAGATATCTCGAGATCATAAAAATCAGTTTGAAGGATAAGAAACTTTATTCCTATTCTTCACTTTTACACTCTCACTGAACGTCGTCACACTAGTGTGAACGTTGGGAAAAGATTATTCCTTACATTTACCTTTAGCTTCCACACTATAAAAGAATATGACCAACGGACACATTGTTTTTTTTTAAGTTATATTACCTATATCAGTCAGTTAATCGTTAGGTTGGTTGAAACCTCTTTACAAATGAATGACACAACTAGGCACTTGAGATAATGCGATAGGATTGACATTGTCATGAATTTTGAAGCGAAAGTCTCTGAACTCAAACGAGTTAGAGTCCAATGCACAGATCATATAGTATTATGCACAGAACAATAAAAACAGTAGAAGTGTAAAGTAGGCGTGTCGCGTGTGCCACTATTACGCGGAGTTCCGCGCAACCTAGCCCAGTTCGCCGCAGAGTGTTGTTTAAGCTGGTTGTGTCAACCATAACGGAAAAAAAAAGGATTGCGCTGTAAAATATGCCTTATTGCTCCATTTTGGAATGCATAAACGATAGCCGCACCAAAAACATCACCCATGGTGGCATTTCGTATCATCGGTAAGTAGTATTTCATTTAATTTTGATAAGTTTCTCAATTTTCAATTCCGTTAGGCATTTTACAGCAATGCAAAATACAAAAATGAACTCTGTGTGAATGCAATAAGGTCTATTTCTGTTTTTGTCATTAAATGGAGCTATTCTAGAATGTTCGCTACTCGATCGTACATTGAACTCTCGAAAATAGTGAGATGGTGTTGTCGATAAAGTTATCGATATTCGTTTCGTGCAGAGTTTGAGTGGTTTTACTATTGTTTCCTAGTTATCGAGTTAAAAATTAAAATGAATGTAATAATAATTTTAAATTAATTCTAGGCTGACTTATGATATTATTTCCACGTACCTACATGTAATAGTACGCGTAACTTCTTGTAAAAAGTGTACGTCTTATGATAATTTCCGAATCTTCGAATAAAAGACTGAAATATATTCCCACTGCTTTTCAGATTTCCTAAAGATCCTTTTCAGAAGAAAAAATGGATCGATGCGACAGGGAGACAAAATTGGATGCCAGCAAAGACAAGTACAGTAAAGGACAGTAAAGATATATTTTAAGCTTTGTATATTTTTCGTTGTTTGTTACTAATTGATTATATAAAAAACTGGTTGGTTGGTTCCTTTTTTTCTTAGTAAAGTTGATCCTTTAACTGTTGCATTTGTAATATTAGTATGGATAGATATATACTAGCTTTTGCCCGTGATTCACCCCCCCATTTCACCTCCTTAGGGAATGATATCCGGGTTAAAACTATCCTATATGCTTCCCGGGGACGATTTATATATATATCCATACTAATATTACAAATGCGACAATGTGTCTGTATGTCTGTTACCTCTCGTTTTTTTCTGTTCCGTGGTATTATGATCCAATGTATTGAACGTCACTCACGGCTAAGAACGTTTTACCCAGCTTGCGACCGATAAATCACCCTGTGAGGAAAGAGTATTTTGCTTATACAAGTAAAAACAAATAGTAAACAAGTGGATGGCATAGGATGTAAGCAAATTACTTTAGCCAATAAACTTTTAAAGACATTTCCACATCCAACGTTGTCTGCGAGCTCATTTCAAATGCGTAATTGCAAAATGCAAATACTAAATCTCTCCACACTATTTAATACAACTAGTATACTTCAATTCTTCTGGTGGTCTCCCGTTCTAACTGTTTAACTTGCAAGGGAGGTGACCGAAATTGGCGGTGGCTGGCGCTACCGTCCTTACCCCATTGTCGCTGAACGCAAGGCAACATTCGCCCAATTGCGTGCACACAACTCGAGTGTCGAATGGAAGCGTGCAAAAGGTCCGGGAAGGTCAGAAACTTTTCATCATCATCATCATCAACCCATTATGTCCCCACCAAGGGGCACGGGTCTCTTCCCTGTGGAAGGTATAGGCCATACTCCACCACGGGGGCCAAGTCCGGATTGGTGGAGGCTTGTAGACTAGTGGCTCGTCTACTGTCAGAAGTTGTCAAGCCGCCCTAAGGCCTCTGACTTGGCTTAACGACTGCCATCTATCGACAGCAGCCAGCACCAACAGCTTAACGTGCCTTGCGAAGCACGGAACCGCTCGGAAAAATGCCACTAGCGTTAGGCATAGACGGCGAGCCATCCATGCACTGAACGCGCCCTGTGTTGCTTAACTTTCGTGATCGTTTAAGATCACTCAGGCAGCCGGGGCTACGAGCGATTCTTTTGCGTTGTGCTATTTCTCACTGATTGGGAAGGAACTTTGCGAAACATCCTGAGTGGCTTTGTTTTCATTCCCACGATTTGTAAAATGTGTACGACTACATCCCTCAAGGTATTGTGTGCGGTAGCACAATAAGATTCGTTAAGATAATATGTTGAATCTTCAGATATGGCCTTGTTGGTTTAGCGGTAACATGTTTGACTATGAAGACAAATGGCGTCGGTTCGATTGCCGTAAGAGGCCGCCATACTTGATTTGTTCTAATAGCCTAAGTTAGGGTGTTGTTCCATGTTCGTGATGTCTTTTTCTGGTTCATATAGCATAGGGTGTCCTGGTTTGCGACAAATGATTGTGTTATGTGGAAGTTTTACTTTTATTCACGTTAAGTGTTAGAAAACCCTCTGTGAAACCCTGCTTAGTGACTCCATCCCAATGCAACTCGACGGGGATTCAATTTGATTCGGAGACAAGTGGGGGATAGGGGAGGAGGCGCGGAGGGAGGGGCGACTGCCGACGCGCGGCTGATGGCAGAATCGTGTTCGATTCACACCTGAATAGTTGGGTCGCGTTGGCAGGTGCTCTACTTGCGAGTATTTCGACATGAAACAGGAGTCTGGAATATAATTCTCATATGTAATTCCTGGTGTACATACAATAAAGAATATTCTATCTATCTATCTATTCTTTTTGCTGCACTAACCCGTGCTGAGGACAATTTTAAAAACCTATTTAGAGGCTAAAAATTCCACCCATGCCGAGACTTGCACCCGCGACCTCTGGCTCAGTTGGGAGAGGGCTGGCACGGTGAGCCAGAGGTCGCGGTTTCAAGTCCCGGCATGGGTGGAATTTATAGCCTCTAAATAGGTTTTTAAAAAAGGAGTCTGGAAGACGAGATGGTTGAATATTAGCTGGCATATAGAAATATTAAAATTTTCACATTTCCAAAAACAGTAGTTTTATCTACTTACTCATAAGACTACCGTTTTATACGTAGCCTGTATACGTTTTACTGCACAGGCCTTCTCTCAGAAAGAGAGTATGGACATAATTACGTGTTTATTGTTTGTAAACATCTCAGACACTCAGGCTTCCTCATGCCATTTTTCTTCGCGGTTAGCGAGTGGTTTTGCTGCTACAACTTCATAGACCATTAGTGATATTAATTTTGTTTTCAAATTTATGATATTTGTAAAATAAAGGATTCTTTCTCATTGATTATTCTTATCTCGTCGTTCAAGTGGAGCATCACCACAGCCGGTGCAACTGTTCACCATCCCGTTGGACACACGCAAGCCTCTCAACCGCACCGTGTCGCGGCTGCCTTGCGATAAACTCGCTCTCGCAGGGTTGTCAGGGGTACCATTTCATTTTTGCGCATAACATATCAATCAATCAGCCCACGCTCGTCCACTGGTTCTCGAGTGGAGACCACGAACAGGCCAGCGCAGAGAAAAACGTCCACCAGCTCGCTGAACCGACGATCTGAGGCAGATTGCTGATAGCGGCTGCTTGAAAATGGCTGAGGACAGGAGGAGTTGGCTTACCTTGGGGGAGGCATCATATATGGCTTAAGGTTTGATTTATTGTTGGTTGGCGCTCGAACTCGCTAATCCGCTGTGTGCACGGGTGGTAATATTCTATCTGTCTATTATGCTAAATACATGCAATATACATTTGTTCAAAACTTTGTAAGCCTTTCATTTGGTTATTGGTACAAACTTATTGCAAGCGGTTACCTATTATGAGTGATAACGTGTATTATAGAGAAGAATCAATTTGCCCGTAGCAGAAATAGACAGCCTACGACGCTCGGCGTAGCATTGCTACGTCTGCTAGTACGTGATTGCTGGACTGCTAGGATGGATTGTCTGAGTTTATTTTGTTGTTTTTAGGGTGCCGTACCTCAAAAGGAAACACGGAACCCTTATGGATCACTTTGTTATCCGTCCGTCCAGCCGTCTGTCTGTCAAGACCCTTTATCTCGGCGTGGACGTATCAAGTTGAAATTAAAACCACATACTTAAGTCTATAATCCCTTAAAGCTGTGAAAAAATCAAACCTTTTCATTTTCTGTGGTCAGCGACGCGCAACCGACGACGCAAGCTCCGTCTCTAGTCATCATGATTATGAATGAGAGCGAAACCTGGTCGGACTCTTCCGACAAAAATCAAGCAAGTGAATCCAGAATTAAGCTAATAATATTGTGACTCATTGCGAGGTTAGTCCCACCTGCTTGGTAGTTAATGCTCGAGTTTTACTTTGGTCTCAAATAGAGACCACGGCCGGAGTTTTACATTGCTTACTGAAAACCAGACGTAATAAATTATATTTAAATTTAAAACATTAAGTCGGCCGACCAGTCGTAGCTCAGCCCTGCCCGTCACCTGTGGGCGCCAGCTGCGTCGCCGCAAGTTTCCAAAACTTGTAAAATTGCAGCGAACTTCCTCACTCGGCGAGTTAAGGTCACTTGTGATGTACTTGTTGGCTGCTTCTTAGTTGCCAGTTACTTGAGGCTCGCGACTAATAGTGCTGTTACTTTAGTTCACTCCTTTCAAATATTGTTGGTAATCTTTATCAGCAGCAACTGGCGTATTAAAAAAAAAAGAAGAAGAAGAAAGACATTTATTATACCAACAAGACTAATCACAGAAACGAAATAATCAGATAAGTAACATAATATGCACAACAATAGAAAGAATACACAACAGACAAAACCAATAAATAAAACAGGAACATATATGTGGTCTGTGGTGTGTCTAAGTTGCCCCAAAAGGCAGCTGACTAAAGCCGGGTTTTGACGGTCTTAGTACGCTCGGACCGTGTGCGTACAGTTTTAGTTGATAATGATGACGCACTCGGTCCGAGTGCACTGACCGTCGTCATAATCAACTAAAAATGTACGCACACGGTCACAGCGTACTAAGACCGTCAAAACTCGGCATAAGCGTTCTGCTGAGAAAGTGATCCCTCAGCGCTGATCACTTCCTTAGGTTCAAGATTGTTTGAAAAAAGATGGTAATTTTTTCTTTCTTTTTTTGGCTGTATCTACTACAAATAGGTACAGCCCGAAGGCAGCGGCTAACATTATACGAGTACATTGACATTCAGCAAACAGAATGTAAATTCTTTGCTTGGAAATATTTTTTTCAACTCACTAGCTCGTAAAAGCTCTGTTTATCATTCGAAATCTGCGTGGAAAATCGCACTTTATCCGCTAGCGTGGAAAGTGTTTTTAAAATTCGAATATTTTGATTCAATAAAGGTTTCGTACAATAAATTACATATATATAGAACCTCATTGGTTTCGTAATAGTTTATATTCTCTGCAGCCAGTCCATTGATGATTGAAATGCAAATACTTATTTCATGTCATGCGCCAGCCACATTTAAAGAATCGCACTGGCCGGCAAGAAAATTTGATTTAAAAAAAATTAACTTTCAATATTACCAATTGTAGTAATTTTACTTTTAATTTTTGAAATAAATAAACAGTAATTTAATATTTATTAAAACTGTTTTTCTTGCGCCTAACATTTTCCTCGCTTTAGTGAGGTGAAAAGTTGTGTGTTGCGCTCGGCGGCAAAGTTATTTAGCGTCTCGTACCTTTGTAACCCTCGCTACGCTCAGGATTCTATATTTGAACCACTCGCTTCGCTCGTGGCTCAATCCTAGAATCCTTCGCTTGCTCAGGTTTCAATACAAGGTACTCGCGCCAAAAATTAACTTTGCAGCCTTGCATAACAAATAACTATTTCACCTCACTAGCTCGTAAAAGCTCTGTTTATCATTCGAAATCTGCGTGGAAAATCGCACTTTATCCGCTAGCGTGGAAAGTGTTTTTAAAATTCGAATATTTTGATTCAATAAAGGTTTCGTACAATAAATTACATATATATAGAACCTCATTGGTTTCGTAATAGTTTATATTCTCTGCAGCCAGTCCATTGATGATTGAAATGCAAATACTTATTTCATGTCATGCGCCAGCCTAATTTAAAGAATCGCACTGGCCGGCAAGAAAATTTGATTTAAAAAAAAATATTTAACTTTCAATATTACCAATTGTAGTAATTTTACTTTTAATTTTTGAAATAAAACAGTAATTTAATATTTATTAAAACTGTTTTTCTTGCACCTAACATTTTCCTCGCTTTAGTGAGGTGAAAAGTTGTGTGTTGCGCTCGGCAGCAAAGTTATTTAGCGTCTCGTACCTTTGAAACCCTCGCTACGCTCAGGATTCTATATTTGAATCCTTCGCTTGCTCAGGTTTCAATACAAGGTACTCGCGCCAAAAATTAACTTTGCAGCCTTGCATAACAAATAACTATTTGATTTCTGAGTTCGGAACAACGCCGGCGTTCCTAGCTTCGTTATCGAGTAAGTCCCGATTTCTCGTGCAGTAACATGTTGTCAGTTGGTCAAAGTGTAAACAAAAACAAGTGACAACTGTTAACAGTAGATTAAGAGTTCGTTAGTTTACGAAAAACCGGAGTCAATAGATAAAATCTACTGTCAGAACGATAAAATATTTTCTTTTCTTCTCCGGATCATACAATTCGGAGAAGAAAAGGTTATACCTACAGGATATTAATAAGATAATTAATAATAAGATAAGATAATTTATTCAAGGAACATTTTACAGTGACCTTATCACTAAGGCAGTGGTACAGGTATACAGGTTATATAGGATTTTTCCTACTTAAGTAATTGTCTTACGTACTTTCTCAACGTAGTTTATCGGAAACTTGCGTCTAATTTAGTCTTACATTGCTTACATCTAGACTTACATTGCTTGTAGGTATATCAAAGAAATCATACTTATAAAACTCAGGAAAAAATTTAAATTAAAACAATAAAAATATATTTTTCGGGTCACAAAAAATGCGACAAATAAAGTTATTCTAATAAAATACCTTATTTTTAGTTTTTTCATTGAATTCTGAACGTTTTCTCATAAGGGTGTGCCTACATACCTACATAAAAACATAATTTTGCGACATAACTCAAATATTAATAAACCCTTCATACGTTACAAGGAGTGACGTCCAAGTTGTGACGACATAGTATGAGCCCGATTTGCATGGCGCGTTTTAGTAGAACGTGACTTTAATATTTACTTTTCGATAGGTTATATTATGAAAAGTACCTATTAGTCGTAAAAAATTACCACGTTTATTTATCTTTTAACGTGCTCTCTCCTATTACATTTAAAAAATTTTAGTGCAAGTGCTCCATTGCCATATGTTCATGCTTTATGTACCTACCTTTACTTGTAAACGCAAACGTTCTTGTTTTAATTTTAAGTAGTTTAGTTACAACATGATCCTTTTTCTCAGCGTGTGGCAAACCTCATTTGCTGTATTTTGCTCATTTAATATATCTTTTGTGAACAGTTTAACGAATTTAAATCCAAAAAAAGTACTTAACTTTTTTGAATCTAAATTCGTTAAAACTTTTTCAAACTTTTACTGGGTACTGTAACGATTCCTCTTTATAGAAGCTGGCTGGCAGAGCCTTCTAGTCTTATTTTGAAGGGAATCGTTACGTTTTGTTTCAGATGTCAGTCAATCCCCAGCTAGGCTAGGGAATCGATAAAAAAGAGTAATAAAAAGATATATATTTGCCCGTAATTCGCGTATTAATAAAATAGCGTATTACAGTACCTTACTAGCTAACTTTTACTTGTCACCTCATTGGTGATCAAATAGGAATTCTAGGATAAAATCACTTTCTCCCTGTTTCAGCAGTCAAAATGCTACAAAAAAAAACTGATAACTGTAACCGAGAAATAACCGAGAAACCGGGGTTTTTCGACGCCGATTCTAATATTATTATAATACGATCTCAGGACTAGAATCGGCTAAACCAAGAAATATCGATCTCCATCCAAAATACGCCGCCTGTCCTGAAAACCTTTTCCCTGCAAATGTTTTTCCTCCGAAATCATTATCCATTTAGGGTTGCGCAGGCAATTTCCCGTAATCCGATACCGGCAAGGGCCCGATGCGGAATGAAATAATTTAATAGTCCCCCTCCCCCCACCCTAGCGCAAGATGGCGGCCGGGGCGGGGCGAGGGGTGGGGCGTGTTACTTCATTTGAATTTTGAAGCCCGCGGCAGAGGGGTGGTGAGATAGAAGGACCGATATGTTATGGGATAAACCGGTTTGCTCTGAATTAAGTACACGACAATTAAAATGAGCCTGAAGTAAGGGAGGCGCGACAAGCCAGCGGGGAGTAAAAGACTAAAATATTTATTTACATAAGCCAGCCTATATACATCCCACTGTAGGCCACAGGCCTTCTCTCAGAGAGAGAGTATGGGCTTAATCACCACGCGTGCCCACCGCGGATTGGCGATTTGTATAGCGAGTGGTATTGCTACTATAAATTAGAAACTTAGAAAATAAAGTGATACAGATATTCCGAGTCCAATGTTCTACCCACTAGGCTACCACCGCCAGTTATTATTCCTAACTTACTATGTAACAAGAACTGAATCATTATTCAATGATTTTTATTTTTTTTGGCTAGATTTTTGTATATTTTTTCTGTCTAAATCATTTAAATTTTGAATAGTTACGACAAGTATATTGGATGTTTATTAAACTCCTTCCCGAAATCCAAGTATTCTTTCTTTCCTTACGAACATTTTTTTTTTCATACGAACAGAACGTGCAACTAGCGTTGTTTGTTTCTGCCCAAGAAGACTCCTTGATTCGATAGAGACTTACAAGTTTTCTTTCACGAAACGAATTTTATATTGTATACTTTATTGCACAAAAAACATTAAACAGGACATTACATAAGAAATGGCATGTACAAAGGCGAGCTTATCTCCGTAAGAGATTTTTTCCTTGATGTCAAATTTCTCAAAAGTTTATGTTTACACTTCGTGCCATAATAACATTGAAAGTTACGCGTCCTTTGCGTGCTTTTTTGGAAATTTCAATAACCCAAATAAATTATCCATCTTCCAGCATAATCTTATGGATAATGTAGTTTGTTTTTCCTGCATATAAATAGTAGTTTGTCCTGCATATAAATAGTAGTTTGTCCTGCATATAAATAGGCGTAGAGAATTCTATTGTAGGTACTATCCAAAAGCGTACTTCCCAGCCTACCTATTTTGTGGCACATTTGTTTTTTCGAGCAACAAACTGGCGGCCCACACTCCCCTACGCTTAATTCACCTCTAGAGTTGTCCAGTAAAATGGAGCGATAAGTCTGTTTTTAGGACGCGTATTCGGTCGAAGTTGCTAACTGGTTTCACAGACAATTAATCGTAACATGATTCGGTTACCGTATGTATTGCGCTGTGTGTTACGGGCTTTATTGTTGCAGAATCAATTGTTAGTCAACGTTGGGCGGGCTTACTGAATTACACACTTATGTGCTTTTAATTTGAGTAGAAATTATTAACAACGATATTATATTACAACATGTTAGATACATAAATACGCGGCAGGGGTTTTTTACCATATTGATTAATATGGTAAAAAACCGGCCCAGAGCGAGTCGGACTCACGCACGAAGGCTTCCGTACCAGTATCTAACAACATTTGAATATTTAAAGCCTCTACCTGTTGCCGTTATTAATATCGAGCAAAAAGCAGCAAAAAAATCACGTTTGTTGTATAGGAGCCCCCCTTAAATATTTATTTTACCCTATTTTTAGTATGTGTTGTTATAGCGGCAACAGAAATACATCATCTGTGAAAATTTCAACTGTCTAACTATCACGTTTCATGAGATACAGCCTGGTGACAGACAGACGGACGGACGGGCGGCGGAGTCTTAGTAATAGGGTCCCTTACCCTTTGGGTACGGAACCCCAAAAAGTAACTATCTAAGTATGTAACTTGAAATGGTTACATGGTACTTATGAGAGTTCCATCCAACTATCTAAAGCGTAATCAGTACACATATAAAATGTTATTTCGGATGCTCCTGCTTGTAATTTTGTAGGAGGAGGACAAAGGACGGACGGTAGATTCACTCTTTCGACAAAACTACAAGTAAATTACACAAATGATAGGTATATAAGCTCTATACAAGATGTAACAAAACCACCGCATCCAAAAATTACCTGTGGCATTAAAATGTATCCAATGGGGCAATTTTTTTCGCAATTTCGAAATTGTCTCCATACTGAAAGTTATTACATTAATATTGAGGAACAGAAGCTCCCATTCTTTTATGTAGATGGAGATTTTGTTACACCCTGTATATTATGTATGTTATTCTGAATTGATCACTAAGATTATCAAATTACGTTGTGTCTTGATTAAGAATTCTTAAGACACAATAGACAACACAAGCCATTTCGAAGATGAAGCTTTTCAAAGGGGGGTCTACAAACAGAAATGCCAGTTCAAGAGACCTTAATAAACAAGGGAGCAATAAACACAGAAACCAGGCCCGTGAAGTCCCAAAATCAAACATCCTCGGAGCCCGGCGAAAACTAATCTCTGACACCTAAAGGGAAAACTCTTTGAGCGAGACAAAAAAAGCCGAAATGAGTTATTTTCTTTAAGGCTTGGTGCGGCGATGACAGCCGGGGCGTTTGTTCGGGCGACGTCACCCTGGTGCTTGAAGCGCTTTATAACGTACTAGCTGTTGCCCGCGACTTCGTTCGCGTGGTAATTTTGATGTGTATTTTTCCTGGATAAAAATGCCTATGTGCTAATCCAGACTATAACCTATCTCTGTGCAAAATTTCATCCGGATCCCTTCAGCCGTTTTTGCGTGAAAGAGTAAGAAACATCCATCCATACATACAAACTTTCGCGTTTATAATATTAGTAAGGATATACACAGGGCTATTTATAAAATGCGCAATTAATTCCTGTCTGTATCCTTCCTCGAGTATTTGGCATCGCACGCCATCTTTTCCACTTCTCGAGATGCGCTAGTTATGCGTCCCGTATTCTATCCAACTTCAGTAAAATTTGATGTCTGATTCTAAAAAAGAGTTTGAAAACGATTTATTGAGTCAGTAATTTTTAAATGCTACTACAATGCTGCTAACTGTAAAGTAAAACATCGTGAGGCAACCCGCGGTTGGTTGGTTCTGCACGTATTGACTTGTCTACTGCCAACTCCATCTAAAAACAATGTCCCAGGCACTGCAGCGTCCCAGTGGTCCTTTCGCCCATCTAGTGTGAGGGAACGTGCCACTGGATGCTGCATAAATAGTTTCATTACGTAGATGCAAAGGCAACAGTTTTAGTTTTTAAATAATAATGCACGTGCAAGGAAAAAATAAGAAGACAAGAGTGTATCATCAAAATATTTAATGCATTTTATAAAGATCGCGTCGGATGCGTGTTATAAGACATAGGCTAAGTGTGTTCTAAGCCTACAAATTCAAGCGGCCAGATTCAAATTCGGCCAATTCCACTATTGGTCACTAGTTGGTTCCAGTAACCAATAGTGGTAGGTAATATCTCGGTAATGAAAAAAAAAATGTCTTTCCTTACCTAATCCTATTTAAAAATCCCTTACTGTGTTTATTTTTGGGACAGCCGAAATGAGGTGAACTTGCGCGACGAATAAAAATAAAACACTTTTTCCTCTATAGATAGTTTTTGCAAAAAGTGGTTTACAAAACTCTAATTCATAGATTTTACATAGGTACATAGCATTGACGTCAAAACCGCCGCTTTTTTGCGGATATTCTGTCTAGTACTAGATTTTTCACCTATGGTGCTCTGTCCTGGGTACTAAAACCACTATTTACACGATTGAGAATGATGCTTCACGAAACCGCTTGACGCTCAATCACGTCAGTATCTAGGGCAATCTTCGGCTCAAGAAAAAGAGCGGAAGAGCACCACGGAACGCAGCGCTCGATGGCTTCCTTGGGTGAAACCACGGCATTGTCAGAAGTTTCACAATATTATGTGGAGTGGTGTAATGCGCTCACAAAGGCCCCCTCCCCCCACACCCCGGGCGGGCCGCGTCGGTAAATAGCGCTTTGTTCTGCGAAGCCAAATTTTGACAATCACTGGCTCACTCCTAGGATAGCTACGTTGTTGGATTGGCAGCAGAGAGCAGGCAACCGTACAGAAGAGATGCTGAGTCATGGCTAATTCCCTCCTATCTAAGATAACTTATCTTAGATAAGTATCGACTTCGAATTCTTACCCCATTTTTAATGGGGCATTCTAATCATGATTTAGAAACTTATGGCGCTAACATGGTGCGTCAACAAATTATTTACAAACTGGGAGCCCCCCTCAAATAGTTATTTTAATCTGGTATTTGTTGTTATGTCGTCAACAGAAATACATCATCTGTAAAAATTTCAACCACAAAAAGCTACAAAAGGCACTGTAAAGTTGAAAATTTTTTTCTACCACTTTCAATTTGTATTCACATTCACGAGTTCGAAAGAAGCAAAGCTCTAAATCACGTATATTTATAAATATGTTGTATCATTATTGTTAAACCATTGTTAAACTCTTTCAAAATCACGCTATCCTTATCAACAAATACTCGCCTGGCGACACAAACATAAAGCCATAACCAAATGCCATAACCCAATATCTGTCTTTGCCTGTACTCTGAGGATACAGAACCTGTACAGACGTTTTTGTTTTTTCTTTGTCGGTGTAGGTACAAACTCTCACGCCTGCATACCGGAGGGTAGACACAGACCAAGGGTCGGCCACTTGCCACGAGCCTGAAACACCTTTTTCGCACATTTATTTGTCACTGCATGTACGCACGCTGATTTCGGGCACTTTTCATTTTGCCAAACAACCGCGCCAAGCCTGTCCGAAGTCTGGTCGACTCCACTGCCAATACCGATTGAAGACCATCGCCTGGAAAGCAACCCATCATGACCCTTATACCTGCCTGTAGCTGCAGACAGCAGTAGATCCTCCACTCGGGAAGAGGGACCAACCGCTGTCCCAAGACCGCCTGACCGACCAGGAACTGGCAAACGCTTCCTAGGACGTCCAACAGCTCGCCGTACCAACGACTTGAAGCAGATTGTAGCTGCTTCAAATTGGCTTCTTTGGGACGGGAAAATTTTATTATAACTGGCAAGTCTGTAGAAAATATCCACGCGCTTACTCTTTGACGCAAAATCCTCTATGTTAGTAGGCGCCTCCCACCACCCCGGGAGGGTAGATCGAACGTTCACAGAGAAGGGATGCGTCAGTGTTGAATGTTGATGGATATCCCTCGTCTAGAGGTGGATTAATGCGCCATCTTCACGTCAAGAACCGAACAATCGGGACACTCTAACGGTGACGATTCTCAGCGGATTAGATGGTTTGTTAGAATGAAAAATCTACTGGGGACAATGCACGGCATTCGCACAAAGGATCCGAGTCAGTGGCCGTTTTCTTTTTCTTTTCCTTTTTGTGTGCCAAGATTGTCGCGTGTCTTTTGTTTTTTAAGTGAAAACTTTTTAGGTGCTCTTTTTCTGAACAAAACTGAACCGTCACGCTCGGATCGGTGACGCTGGATTGGATGTACTCGACTCCAGTCGGTCGGTGACGCTTAATCGCGTATACTCGGACCCAGGCTTCATCTAACATAAAATAAATACATATGAATTTCGATAAACATATTTTAGAAACATATTTTTATTTTAGTACCCGAAACCGGCGTGCGTGCATGCAACGATTAATGAATGTTGAGGAAGCGGAAGTGATCTGTCAGGATCGTGGCAAGTGGCAGTCCCTGGTCTCTGCCTACCCCTCTGGTAAACAGACGTGAGTTTATGTATGTATGTATGTTTATTTTAGAAATAAGCTCGCCTATGTACGCCTCTATTAAATGCTTCTCCCTTTGTATACAATTAATTTTATAAGAAAGGTGTACTGTACTTGTTTCAAAGAGTAACTCATAACAGGCACTGAAAGTTTCACGAAGTTACGCTGAAATCATGATGGCACCACGTCATAACACGACGGGAACCATTTGATGGCTCTTTAAAAATAATGGAAAGCGCAAAAAGTTAAGACTAACACAGATTTTGTTACTTCGCACTGCGCAATGTCAAAATTAAATCGGCGTCAAAATAGTTTCCGTCACTATAAATTAATAAACAGCTCTTTAGATGGTTTCCTCTGTCAAATAAAGCTTCAATGTCTAATTGCGCTTCGTAAATATTAACAAAAAAAAGTTTTGTATCAAGAACCTGATACAGAGGATTCCAATTGGGCTCCCAATATATTAAAGTTAAATGAAGAAGTCGAACTTGCTACGTTTTCTTTTTTTTGTTAATTATAGATTTAATTTAAATATCTTATTAGGTTGGTGAGGTTTCAAGTTTCCAACGTAAGTTAAGTTGAAAACCTTTATTTGAGTACACCCATAAAACTTCACAACGCCTTCCTACAAATCTTCTTCACTACAAAGACAAGACAAAATATTTAGCTATAAAGGCTGCAGCTCGTGCTATGTTGTCCTCCCATTTGTCCCTCGGACGCTCACACATTATTGACTCGTCCAATAAGCGGACCATGTCCATTCGCACGCCTTTTGTTAGAGATGCGGTAGTATATTGTGGAGAACACTTCTACTGGTCGTATTTTTACCCGACATTTCAGATAAGAATTTATTACGATTATTTACCAAAAAAGCTACAAGTATTATACTTAATCTAATGAGGGTACACGAAAATTAATTTCACTATGGTTTTCACGCCGCTGGGCTGTCAGTCGTGTGTTTTTTATATATTTTTACGTTTATTAACATGCGTAAATTCTATTAAAGTATGTTAGGGGTGACTTTGCTACAAATACGAAATTTTTCAAATTCTAAATTCGAAAATTTCTATAATGAAATCTAAACTTTACGTTATACTCGGGACAGCTCAAGGCGGAGATAGCTGGATTTCCTCCCTAGAGTTGAAGAACAAAGGGTTAAAGAATTTTACTTTACAAGTTGACGAAAAGCGAGCTTACATTTAAATTACATTCCGATGTCTTTTTATTTAAAAGCACTTTTATTTATTTTAACAAACCAGACTATTGTGAGTAGGACTCGAGCACTCAGGGTCCCAAACAAACGTAAATAATTTGAGGAGTTGCCTAAAATTATTTTGTAGGTTTGTACTTCCAAACAACCGCAAAGACTGCAAAGATAAGTTAGTAATCTTTTTTTGTGACAACTACGAATTTATTGGGAATTTATGAATTTTTCTCTTCACTTGTGCTTTGAGATCTTTCTTCTTGCCAATTTTATCGTTATACTACGGGAAGTGGTTTTCGTTGTGATTTTGACAGCGTGAAATACGTGAAATTTAATAAATAAATGGTCATGTCACTTGAATGCTTGAAATTTTCACACTACTGAGGGACCGTATTTGATATCTTGACACACGGACAGACATAGATAGACATGCACATGGACAGAGATACGAAATACAAACAGATAGACGACAGATAACAAAGTGATCATAGGATCAATCTGAAGGGTTCCCTTTTTTTCCTTTTGAGATAATAATGCAGCGTATAAACGTTTGTGATGTCTCACATTCAAGAGGCCGTGGGTTCGAACCCCGGTGCATGTTTTGTAAATTGGTAAAGAGTATGGGCTTAATCACCACGCGTACCCACCGTGGATAAGCTATTCGAAGCGCTGAGGCATATAACACCTCAGACAATCAGGTTTCCTCACGTTGTTTTCTTTCACAATTAGCGAGTGGTATTGCTACTAAAAAATCACAAATGTTAGTACTTCAAAAACAAAGTCATTGCTACATGTAGCGGGATTCGAACCCACGTCTAAGCGTTCTAAAAAAGTTGACTGGTCAAGCGTCAAGAAGCCTTTTCCACGCTTCCGCGCCGGCTCCTTCTCCTAAGAGCCGGTACATTCCGACGCGTGATTAAATGAGCTCCGGCCATCGCGCGATATTGCCGGCAATCCACGCGGGACTACACCCGCGAATGCGGATTGCCCTCGGCCCGCTCCTTCGACTACCTCTATATTACACGAGTGGACCGTTCCGTTTCGCCGTAAGTATTTACAGGGTGTCACAGGATGTTGCCTTTGTTTAAGCAGCGGGCATTTACTGTTGGTTTAAAATGTGGTATTCTTTCCATTAGACTGGTAAAGAAAGGTACATCGCTACTTTTTTTACTAGTATAATGGATCTGTTCTACAGGAATACCACGTTCTAAAACAAATGGTAAATGCCCGCTGTTGAAACAAAGGCGACTATCTGTGACAAAAATATAAAATATAGTTCATTGCCTGTAGATTGCAGGAAAACCTATAAGAATTCTATCAATAAAAATAAAGTGGTAAACTCAATATAATTCGTTCACTTACGGAAAATAGTTCACTAAAATACCATTAGATAGCGCTAGTAGTAGTTAACTCGCGTCTTACTGTGAGGATTTCAAATGTGATATTACAATTGAATAAAAACATTGCACTTGGCCGGTTTCGGCACTTGACAGACTGATTGCCGGCGTTTTAGCAGCGAGCGTTGTAGCAACCGGTAAACTGACACTTAAGGTGCTCCCACACAACAGTTATATAACGTTATAAAACATTTTTTAGCACGATAACATCTTATAACAATGTGTAACATTTGACTACAACGTGTCCAGAATGTTATATGTTAGGTATATATGCTCCCACTCTAGTTGAACTCGTTGTATAACATTCTGTAACAATCAGTTTGGGTCTGTTTCCCTTCCGCTAATGTCCCGCTGAGAGTCGGATGATGCTATATAACGAAAAGTTATAATTTTTTATATCATGTTGTAATTAGTTGTAAAACATTTTGATACATGAACTTCACTGTCATCATTAACAATTTTTAAGCAACATTTTCTAACGTTATGTAACTGCTGTGTGGGAGCACCTTTAGTTCCTGACATTTCAACAGCTTTGTAACTACCAGCAGACCGACACCTGTAGCTGTAATACTAGAACGGTGTGTGAGCTTCGCGAACGCTAATCATTAAAAGTTTGCTGTCGGACAAATAAGCAATGAAATGATATGAAACGAAACGAAACGAAACGAAACGAAACGAAACAAAACCCTAAAAACCGTTGATAAACATAATATTATTAGTGTTCTCTATCTATCCATCTATTCAGAGATAAAAAGAAGTGAGGTAATATTCAACGTCCATCTATTTATTTGCTGGTCCTAAGTAATTCATTCATCTCATTGATTCAAGAAACGCCCATCTGGGCCCTTAGTATGAAGCTGCGACATTATCGGAAGGGCTGTCAACGTCGCGCTTAAGCCCGACAATTCACTCGAATCTAGCGTCAAATACGGTTCTTTTTTGAATAGTTTCCATAGTTCAATAGTATAGCTATTCAAAAGAAAAACCGTATTTGTCGCTAGATTCGAGTGAATTGTCGGGCTCAAGCGCGCCGTTGACGAGCCTTCCGATAGAGTGGCATTTTTCCTAATAAGGCCCTGTTTTAAATTTCTCTACTTTGATCGTAGTTACAAAACAGTTTATTTACATCGAAGGGAAGTGGCTCTGGTATAGCGTACAAAAGGTCCTAAATTCATTACGCCACTGACGGATTGTTTCGAGGAAAAAATGCTGCCTCGAATCGCCCGACAAATTGTTATGGATCCAAGTAAGGCTGGGAGGCCGGAGGGTGCCGGAAAAATGCCGGCAAGTAGAGGAAAACAAGTTGATTTTATGTGCGACTTAATAAGCGTTTTTGTCCGGAAGAATGCTGAAGACATTTCGAAAAAGTGGGCGCATGATATTGAGAGATGGATTAGAATATTGTTTATGGTATATTAGGAAATTAGATTCAATCAATCAATCAGCCCTTGCTCGTTCACTGCTGGACACTGGCCTTCTCTAAGACGCTCCACTTCTTTCTGTCCTTGGCAATTCTCATCCAGCTGCTGCCAGCAATCTGCTTCAGATCGTCGGAAAAACCAATTAACGTCCAACGCTGCGTTTGAAAGTTCGTGGTCTCCATTCAAGAATATTTTTATCTATAATAATAATAACTTCCACACAATACGATCACTTCACCTGGTCCCAAACTAGGACACCCTGTGCTATGGTAACCAATCTCGATGACTATCGCTTGTTCAGCAGATGTAACCAACCCACTGCCACTTTAACTTGCTAATGTTACAGGCTATCTATCACCTTAGTTCTTTGGCGAATTGTTTCACTTCTGATGTGATCCATCAAAGAAAAAAATGACAATAATAGGTAGGTACTTACTCGGAAAGATAAAAGCAAATTGAAACTTATACTACGTAATTAAAATCTTCTTCCTCTTCATTACGTGCCGCCTCCTATCAGAGGTGGGCACTCATTTCGGCTATCTTGCTTTACGAGGCTGCCAATACAAACAAAGAACTGGTATTCTTTCCAAACCACAGTTGCAAGTTGTGTAGCCATGATGTCTTCTTTGTTTTCCCTAAGCGTAGTTCTTCCTGAAATATTGCCAAACTAAAATGTAGGTAGGTAGTCAAAAAGAAAATTTAGGTATTTTGTCATTCCCAGCGGTACATGAGTAGCTAACGGATGGTGAATCGATGCAAAAACGTTGTCTAAATGTTGCAACGCCGCTGCCTTTAGACACGTATACGCGCCGCACTCCGTCTTTGTGCTAGAGCGGCACTGGCGACCCGAGGGTGGAGAGCTAAGGTTGGGTGCAAGGCAGTTTCGCAGAGTATTTACCCCTAACATAAGGCATAGGCTTAACATATGCGTCATGCATATGACTGAATCACTGAGATGATTCCACACTGCGATGCCCTGTACGTTAATAATGACAAGGACACCACTAGTATAAACACTCATACTGAGACCATTTTTACAAGCGCAATTGGGATGTGATTACACTGGAATTAAGTTCGAATTATTTTTCAAAAAAATTATTATCAGCTAAAAAATACTAAGAATACTAAATACTGTTGTACTTACTCGAAAAAATACTTGTACTTAAACAAAGAAAATACATAAATATCTTGATTTGGCGGAAAATTGCTGATCAGATTTTTATACGAATATTAAATTTGGTATAGGTATGTGTTCAATGAGGCTTTAGTTTTGTCATAATAACGTCATTGGATTTTAACTTGTTTTTGTTCATTTTTTGTGCACATTTTTAAAAGTTTTCTTATCATTCTATTCTGAATGATCAGAAAAGTTTTAAAAAATGTGCACTCAAGGGAATCTAAATTTATATAGTGTTTTCCGTTGACCTAGAACTACGAGTATGAAAAACAAGTAATATCGTCGTATATTACAAGTACAGGAAAAAATCTGAAAACTATGCATTTGTAAAAACGTCATAAAAAATTGTATTTAAAGTTCGGGAAAAGCTCGGTAAAAGTGCAAGACTCAAATCCTGAACTATTTATAATATGTTAGTACGTACAAATTTGTACGGAACCCTCGGTGGGCGAGTCCAACTCGCACTTGTCCGGTTTTTTTACGTGACTTGCCTTGTTAACCTTATATGGACCCTTACAACTTTTTTAGTTTATACCACCCGCAACTGAACTTTTTGTTGAGCGGGCTTTTATTTTAGATCCCTCAAATATTCCAACCGAGCCCAACCCTAGCCAAGCTGAGTCAGCGCTCAAGCAGGCGTACCCCACACTGTAACCATGCCTACATAGATGTAATTGTTTGTAAGTACATTTTTCTTTGAGGTTACTCTATTAAGCGCTCCACGGTTAAATAGGACGCAATGGGCCCTCGTCCTTTGCCTCAAAGGTGTACCACATGAAAGGGCCGGAGTAATTGTTCCTCAAATTATTATGAATCTGTGATACAAAGTCAAAGGCGAGCGGGGGTTGTGTTTGAAGGAGAACGCTTCTGAATTGCGGAGGTTGGACTCCGTTGTTTAAAAATATATTCACCAAACTAGAAATGTTAAAACAGGGCTAATTGGTTGTCTTAGGGCCGGTTTCTGAACTGAGAATTTCACTAAGTAAATACTTAAGTAACGTTCTGTCACGCTCTTCTCTGAGAAATTCGAAGAGACATCACTACAGTTAACTATTTACTTAGCGAAATTCTCAATTCAGAAACCGGCCCTTAGTGACTTAAATTTACAGACAAACTTTGGCAAGTAAAGGATGAGGCTTATGCCCTAAAGTGGGTACTCCACCTAAACATCTTAATAACAATTTACATGACATAACTACTTAGTAATTAATTACATAATCGAATTAAATTTATTAAATAAAAACTATTAATAATGACTATTACCACGACCGTGTGGCACCGGGTTAAGAATAGCGTCACTCCATTTCCTTCCGTGGATGTCGTACAAAGCGACTAAGGAAATCAATTACCAGGAGACGGGCAGCAGCGTCTTCCTGAGATTCCAACCGCATACTGCGATCGCCAACCCGCCTGCCAAGCGTGGCGATTATGGCAAAACCCTTCATGGTTAGGAAAACCATGAGGGAGGCCTATGCCCTGCAGTGGGCGTCAAATAGCTGATGATGACTGTCTTGGCTTGTTATCCCATCCCTATCCTTCCCAACTCTAGTCCTTAACCTGCAGCGCCACCTACAACAAAATGTTGCACTAAAAAGAAAAAAAAAGTACTTCTAAAATCCGCGCGCTACAAAACGCATGGCGGCTCTTTCGCAAACTTAAATAAAACTGAAAAGGGGGTCTGATCCCACCAAATGTCTTAAAATTTAATCGACTATAGTGCTCTTGTGAGTGATCTAACGCAGGAAACTTGGCCGGCCGGCCCAATATCAAGTGCTGTGGAAAAGTGCATCGTCAACGTGGACTCGCTTCAATGGTGGCTCGATGTAAGTACTTTTGAAACTTCCCTTTTCCTGTCACCTCATGGGAAATCAGTGGCGCTAGATTAGATCTTCTATTTATACACTCCAACCAACTCATTCTTTTTCTTTTCCAACAATGGACGCCGGGCGTCTTTGAAACCCGTCCAATGACCATACCTATAATGAAACTGATTTAAACTTGTCTTGTGCTCTGTAAAAGTGTGTTAAGATAAAACCAAGAGATTTTTTACTAGAGGGCAATAGAGCGCCAATGAAAAAGTCTAGAATTTTTTTTCTTTTTTTGCATCTTAACGTTTTTGTTTTGCTGTTAGTGTTAAAGATGTACTTAAATTAAATTTATAATAGGTAGGTAGATAGTTATTTAGACCTGAGATTTCCGCACTTAGCCTCATAGTCGGGCCATTGTACGTAGCAAAGCTGTGAGCTCACTCCAGCCAACCTATCTCTTTCCAGAAAGCCAGCAGTGGTCGGATGTCACTTCAGGCCTCCTGAAGGGATCCCAGCTTCCCAATGATGGCGGTCTGTCAATTTTCCACGCCTTCACAGTAAATGGTCACGTGGGCGGGTGTTTCCTCTTCTTTGAGGCATCCCCGGCAAAGCGGGCTGTCAGTTAGTCGGTAGGTAGATGCAAATGTGACAAACGCGCGATCTCTCGCCATCAAACGTAACAGTTTGGCGAGTTTTCATGTACTGAGTCACCTGTATTATGTTATGTCATACACGGGTAATAAAAAATAATTGATTTTTTAAATTACTTTAGTTGTTGATACAAATTATTATTTTATTTATTTAAAAATGCGAAATTTGTGTGACAAAATAAAGGCTTAAATAAATAAGAGGATGATGATATTTTTATAATAATGACTTGTCAAGTATGATCTGTTTTAAAATCCATACAATATGTTTTATATTTATTAAAACACTGCTAATTATGTTTAGGCAGAACTTGCCAGATGTTTCCCTCTGTGAAATTTCTGTCCTGTGATGTAACTGGTTTCGAAGATAGAGGGAAATCAAAAGGAGTCGAATCAGTTCGTGTAAATATATATATTTACACGAACTGATTCGAGTCCTTTAGAGTATTCACAGTGCGGACCAGCCGAGAACTTGGCCTGGGGCTCTCTGTGCACCTAGATTTCTTCTTTGCATAATGGACACAAACAAAAACTGCAAAGAGTTTATTACGATTAACTGAATAAAGTACAATCCTCATTGCTTATTAAATTAGTTTTGTACAAGTTTGTGTCTTACGACAACTTTTCTACGAGTTTATTCAGTTTTTTTTTTTAAATAACCTTCATTAATAAATAATAAATAAATAACTTCCACACAACACAACCACTAGTCCTGGTCCCAAATTAGGATTCCTTATGCTATAGCAACCAGCAGGGGTAGAACGATGACGTTAGTCGCGCCTTTTAAATGTCAAAAGCTGCGACTTTCGAGTACATTAACTGTCAAATTCTGACATTTTAGCGCCACAAAACGCGTGACTCGGGCAATCGAACTACCCATGAAATACAAGACATCGACATCACAAACATGGAAATACGGGTGTATTACCCAAATACCTACATAATTTCGTTAAATTTCATCATTTATCCTTACTCTATTAACATGCATAATCTATTAACTCCTTATACTCTGCCAACAGCTGAGTTCTCACAATAAAAAAGCTCATAATCCTGCTTGAGACACTAACAAAGCGCTTATGCCACTGTAAATATTTACGCGCACGTCATGTGTGCGCTCTAACGTGATTTAGAACTTACTAGATTTTGCCCGCGACTTCGTCTGCGACTTCGGCGACTACTTCAGAATTGGCTCCAGAGAGCGGTATTGCTTCTACGAATTCACAAATAGCTCGTACGGAATAACAGCGACATAAATTATTTAGGTGTTTTTCAATGTTTGTGATGTCCTTGCCTGGTTTCCATAGCACAGAGTATCCTGGTATGAAAGTGAAAGTGAAAATATTTTATTTACCACAAATTTAACAAAAATACTAAGTTTCTTTTCATTCAGATGTTGTGGTAAAAAGGAACGGACTCAGCTTTATTGCCGTGACTGCATGCGTAGCCACAGCGCTGGTTTGGATCCAGGACAAGCAATTGTGTTGTTTGGAAGGTATTATAATTATTTGATTATCGTTTATTGAAGCGTTAATTGTATTTTTGCGAATTTTACAGGACAACCCTGCGTCGATGTTTGTACAGAAACTATATGAATCGGTACATGAATGCATTCGCGGCATGTAGCGCCATTTGACTGAAATTAATAGAAATTTAATTGTTTCCATGTTTCCCCGTATTTAACTATACTTAGCGTAATTCCGTCGTTATTGCTCCTGATGAGAGAAATGTTCTTATTTTAGAAAACAAAGTCATTGGTAGCAACTTTCACACAAGACAGTCACTTATCCTGGTTCCCAACTAGGATACCGTGTGCTGCGGTTATCAGGCAATAACATCACAATCATGGAAATACACCCAGACTGAGGCCTTTTGAAGCCACGGACTCTGTCGTGTAACGTCATACCGATGACTTTGTTTTCTGACCTCCTGTAGCTACTTAACAGCTGCCAGTAGGTCAAAGTCCACAGAAAAAGAAGAGATTTGCAAAAAAAATTTATAATTAATAATAATATAAAATTTATAAATAGGCAAAGTTTCACAAGTTAACGGACCCTTAAGTCAGGGGCATAAATTCCAAATACTCAGTTATCCTACCCATTATTCGTGAGTATTCATATTAAGTTCATTCATAACCGCAGCAATAAAGCGCTAAGCTGGACTATCAATACCATCTGTCAGCGGCGGCGGATAGTTGGCTATAAAATGTACAGTCAAGTGCAAGTAGGTATCATAGGTATCATATTAAAAAAAAAACTGGCCTTTGGATCTACTTAACGAGATGATTTATATAGCGTCCAATGGCACCTCCACTCACACTAGGATGGGTGAAGGGACCACTCGAACGCTGCAGTGTTTGGGACATTGTTTTTAGATGGAGTAGGCTTGCCCAGTACCTATACCATCCTGACAGCTTAGTCGGCCTAGCCCACAGGAAAGACAAGTCAATATGTGCGGAGCCAACCAAGCCGCGGGTTTCCTCACGATTTTTTCCTTCACAGTTAGCGTGTGGTATTGACAAATTCGCAGATGTACGTAACTTTGCAAATAAACAAAGTCAAGGTCGTCACTGGGAAGGCCCTCACTGGGAATCAAACCTGGGTCTCTCGCTTCCGAGTCCCTAGTTCTACTAGCCCAGTCTTCAACCGCTTTTTTTAGTTATAACTAGCCACTAAATGTTAGTGACATTTCTTACGAAAATTAAAAACAAAAGAACATCAGCGTTTTTAAAAACCTATTTAGAGGCTAAAAATTCCACCCATCGGCATGGGTCCCGGCGGACTTGAACCCGCGACCTCTGGCCAACCGCCTCCAATTTTTAGCCTTTAAATAGAGTTTAAAAAATTTTCCTCAGCACATAACGGATTAGTGCAACAAAAATAATACAATCAGCGTTTTTCTTCCAGGAGAAGAAAATTCAATGAAGTAACTTTGTTTTTAAGTATGCATAGACTCTTGGCTACCATATTAAGAACTGCTAACAAAAATGCCGTTGTTTGTTTAACATTTGGTGGGCAAAGCACTTTTTTTTTGTTCTATTTTGATATTTGTATACGAATCCCTTATCTATATCGAAATTTATAGAATAGCGAATGAGAATTTAAAAATAAATGTAGATTATTGTTTTTGTGTTATACACGGCACATTTTTTTTACTAGGACAGTTTGACACTTTACCCCAGTCACTCCTGGTGGTACACGAAGACAGGGTCTAAGATGTTACGTGCTTAGGTACCTGTTAAATGCCGGTTTACTCTAGTTTATTTACATTAGCATTACATTAGTGTAGCCTGATAGGAATTCTACACCGAAGTTGGCATTGGTAGCATGACATTTGACAACAGCTTGACATTCTTTATTCTTTATTTCATCACACATATACAGCCTTATTAATAAAAAAATAAATCCATATAACACTCTTTGAATGCAGCCTTTCGTTTAACCGAATATTATTTAAATCGAGGAGAGTTTAAGTGGAATCGTGCATTTATTTATAACGTCAATAGTGTAGACTACACTATTCTACACTGTACTAACTCTACACTGTAGAGTGAAAACATGCAAAGGTCAATATTCCACTATAGGTACTATGACATAGGTTGGACAGAGTTGATCACGATTGAGTTTATCACTGTACCTACTTTACTTTACAGTTTATAGGACATATAAAAGGCACACAGAAAACAAATAAAATCTAGTGAAAAATTGATAACCTATGGCATTTCAATGCCTATGGGGTGAGAAAGCTCTCGAGTGTAGAAAAAAAATCGGTTGTCGCAGTGTATCCACGCTCGTCATATCGCTGAATAGAAGATTTGAAGGAGATTTCCGGTGGTGGCCGAAGTGATGTTCTCTGAGGCCGGAATCACATAAATGTGAGCTCAGAAATTGAAAGAAACTGTCTCTCAAGCTATACTCGCTCTGACGGTGGCACATAGCTCGTTAATCTCATTGCACGTGGCATAAGAGCGAATATAGATAATTTTAAGGTAAATTTTCTTACTGAATTTAGAAAGGCATTTTGAATGTGTGCGCCCAGCCTCAAAAAAACTGTCCGGCTGTAGACGATTATGAGCTTAAACACTGAATAACTAAGTTGAAGAGGTTCTGTTAAATAACTAGAAGAAGAAGAAATACGTTTATTTATCGCCGCACGTACATTTTACAAGGCAAAACAAGGAAAAACAGACAAGTCCTGAGTCCCACAACTAAACTTAAAAGGGCTTAGGGCTTAAAATGAAGAAACACTAAATCTCATCGTTGTTTCACATACAGTCGCTTCCCTTCTGTCTAAACACCATATGGTCCAATAAGTAGGTACTAACTTGGGCTGTGTATAATAACTATCCCATAGCGCACACGCAGCGAATAGCAGCGCTGAGCCGCGAGATCCCGGGTGGTCGTTAGCTGGTCACGACACCGAGGGGGTGGTAAAGTGACGCTTCAATCTAATATAACATAACATAAACTCACGCCTGTATCCCAGAGGGGAAGGCAGAGACCAGGGACTGCCACTTGCTACGATCCTGACAGATCACTTTCGCTTCCTCAACATTCATTAGTCGTTGCATGCACGCACGCCGGTTTCGCGTACTTTTTATCTTGCCCTTTGCTAATACATCCCCTATTTGGTCGAAGTATGTCCGTCTGGGTCGTCCCTTACCGGCCCTACCATCCACCAATCAGACATTCGTTTATCTCTGGATACGTATTTATCTATTTACCAGTACAAAAGGCCAGTGACATGGCCCAAGTCATCCTTAGGCTCTGCCCTTTCTGTGTGTTTCAGGCCTTAGATTTTTTTAAGGGTCAAGGTAAGGACTAGCAGAAGGTGAAAGCAAGGGTCTTACATTGCGTTGGACTTTTTGATTACCTAATGGACAATATAATATATTATTAGGAGTCACTAAGATAGTGAGTAATTAACGATTTATTAGAAAGTGAAAGTGAACTACATTTATTGCCAAACACACTTTATACATAAATATAGACATAAGCTTACATAATTATCGTTATCTTTAATGTTTTATAGAAAATTACAACATAAAGGTTGATTATATTAGATCATATTAGATTGTGCTTAGGAGTCACTAACATAGTGAGTAATTAACGATTTATTAGAAAGTGAAAGTGAACAACATTTATTGCCAACACACTTTATACATAAATATAGACATAAGCTTACATAATTATCGTTACCTTTAATGTTTTATAGAAAATTACAACATAAAGGTTGATTATATTAGATCATATCAGAGTGTGCTTCTTAAACAGTGTATGCTCCTCTAAGCCCTAAGCACCACCTACCTAGTGATGAATAATTTGGCACCCCCAAAAATCCTCACATGACTAACTCATCAAACACTTGCGCTCAGCAAGTGGCTGCTTGTATAATAGGATTATATCGATATGTCCCGGGTTTTAGGTTCACCCTGTACGGAATAGCGATATGTGTTTTATTGCTATAATCTCCTAATGCCATTATTTGATATGATACTTGTCTGTTTTCATATGGCACGTGCGTGGCGGAGTTAAAAAGTTATTTTAAAAACTTCACATTGTAGTTTTGAGAATTTACAATTGCTAGGATCATCGTAATATCATTGCTTAAGTATTACTTTTTTCGACTTAATTTTTTTCGTTGAATGAAATGACAATAAATCGCTGACTCACTATTACAAGGTTCTATGTTAATTTTAATGAACTTTAGTAAAAGCTTGTGTGACATTATTATATCGTAATTTAGGAGTATATAATCCTTTCTAGGAACTAAAAAATGCATATTGACTTTTATAATTTAAAATACTATCGAAATTAAAATAACATGGAACTTTGGGATAGAAAAAATATTTATTTATTTATTTAAAAACCAGAACTAGGAACTTTGTTCCTCTGAAATAAGTCAAAGATTCAATTTTACTACTTAGTTGAGTATTAAATTGTTTAGTCACATGAACTAATTAGAGATAAATGATCATGACTTATAAGCATTAAAAACAATATCTGTGAAATATCTTTATTATCATAAAAAAGCAAGCCTATTTAGCCAAAATCAAACCAAAATTTAAAAAAGTTATGCAATATTTAAAAAAGTTACAAGGTAAACTTATCTTTTGAATATTGCCTCACAGTACTCCGTGTCTACTGTAGGCATCCATCTATACATAGACCGTACATTATCTATTTTAGTCCTGCATACAGGAATTTTTGACAGTTTTGGTACAGTCAAAAATTTTGTGTTTACATTCCTTCGGGTTTTCTGGGGTCTTACATTAGCTACAGTGTATGATTCTGCAGTATGTGAGCATTTGAAACTCACTTCAAATTGTGACTTCGTAAATCAAAGCTCTGTCACTTTGGAAAAAGAAACCAGAGAATATTTTAGCCCCAAGCAGACTTCTTGAAAATTAAAGAAGTCATTGTTACTCATTTGTATGATACGATAGGGTTTAGCTGAATTAACCTGTAATAATAATCTCATGAGAGATAAAGTTGAATACTACTCAGCTTTTGACAGGATTTTAATAAATTATAGTTTTCAAGTTCTAGTATAACATACAACCTTCTTCATACAAGTTCTATGTTCAACATAGAACTTAGTTATTTTATTCGTAAATAAATTAAAAACAACATAGGACTATGTAAAATTGAATATTTTGTATTAAATGTGCTGCCATCTAGTGTTTCACCTTTGCAAAAGTATAGCTAATGACACATAGAACCTTGTAGCATTAATAATTTAAAAAGTGCTAAAATTGTAACATAGAACCTTGTAATAGTTAGCCAGCGAAATGTTACTCTTTAAAATGGTTCCAGGAATTAACACTAGCGCCACCGAGGAAGAAATCATATCTTTTTTTACAGATTCAATTTGAGAGATGAATGATTGAGAGATTGTACAGACATTTTTTGCAAATCCGATTTTTTACAAAAAGATAACATACTTATCTTCGGTGGCGCTAGTGTTCCTCCCTGGAGCCCCGTAAAGTTTATGCTTCCTTTTGAGCTTCCTTAGGATAATTAATTATATATATAAAATAAATAAAATGTTTGATATTAATCAATCTATAATTATCTTAAAGAAGTAATTCAAAAGGAAGCATACACTTCCATATTAGGAACTAGTGATGGGCGGGGCAAAATGTCCTCCTGTGACGAAAACTTCAATATTGCACAAAAAGTGTGATTTATCTTTATTGAAATAATTTACAGTAACCTCGGCATATTTGTGGATGACTGTGGATAACTGAGCGGAATAAATTGAACGAAGACCTCATTTTTCCATCTAGAAGGTCTCGTCACACAAGAACGTCGACGCCTTTACACGCGTGCACTCTACTCAGTCATGTTACGGGCCATTTTGCAACAAAGATGTAAAGGTTGACCTGCTGTCTATTGTACAACACTGGCCGACTAAAGAGCCAGGCAGGGCCCTATTTCATAGAACTGCAATTTGTGGTTTACTATAACAGTTCGATGTACATTGCAAAGTCGATTAACCCACAGTTTAACAAGTAGGAACACTCGGCTACGCGATTACATCGAATTGTCATAAAAAAACTATGAATCGCAGTTTTCTCAATCGCGGCCAAGGCAACAAATCTGTGACTGAACCGACTCCATTCAATTCCATCCAATAAGCGATTGGACCTGCCGCTCCATAATCGGACTTTCAGTCATTTGAGGAAGTGGATCGCTTAGACACTTCTTAAATCGTCCGTAGCGGACATAAAAGCCTAAGATGATTGTGACCCATGTTCATTCATTCATTTGGCTATCGGCTGTCACTGATTACGCAGAATTCTCTTTTCTATTTCATCAACAACTTCTTCTAAAAAAAAAAAAACCTATTCTTTATGATGAGAAATTATAATTATCATACAACAAACCGGCAAATGACCGCATGTGTTTAAACAGGCATTAAAACCATAATAATCCCACCGGGATCTCCATCCTCACGCCCCAACCATTTAGGGTGAGACAGACTGACAAAATGTTCATTTTCCAACGTCACCGGCTGATAATAAATAACGGTATTAGGAGATATTTGCCACTGCCGTTATTATTGACAATCTGTTTTCAAAGGGCCTACGCTAATTGTATGGTCGTTAAGGCCTTCTGTTGGCAAAATATGGTACATTCGTGCTAGAACCAACAATTTTAATTTTAATTAATAGGTAAACTTTCAGGTTACAGCCACTTAAGTTACAGCTATCATAATGACGTGCAGTCTTATGTCTAGGCTGCAACCCAAAAACAGTTTACACAGCATGCTAGGTAACAAAGACAACAACAATACATGTAAACAAACTACCATTATTTGCAAAGTAAGAACGAGCAAAAACAAAAATACAAAATATACGGCTGTAACGTATAACACTCTTTAAAACTGACGAACTGATGACGTAGTGATGCTCATTGAAACAGGAGTGTTGCGTTGGTTTGGACATATGGCTACAAGCAAAGAAGAGAAATTGACAAAAGAAAAATCTTGAGCGAGTGTGGGTGCAGGAGCCGGTCAGGGACGTACCAGAATTTTTTCTCCAATTTGTAGGTTCCGATATATCAGGGTGTATATAATTTTATTAAATTCAAGCTTTACGCGCTCTACCAATATCACAGCGTTCAGTGGCTATTACATATATACATATACTTTTAAGTATTATTTCCTTTTTTCCTCTGTGGTATTATATATGAAATAGTACCACACTATAGTGCAGAAAAACTATAAACAAAATCTATGTTATTTAAAATAAAATTTAGTAGTTCGTAAATGACTTAACTCTAAACGACATGTTTCAGGAATCTGGCATTTGAGGAATAACTCTTTAGATACAAGTTTAAAAACTCTGGTGCTCTAGTATCATTGAATAAAGGAATCAATGATAAATTCCATCTGTATCGATAAAGGTCAGCATGATTAATTTGTTTGCATGACTTGCCCCAAAGCCAGTGGTCAGTGCGATTTAAGTAAACGAGTAATAACGATAGTCATAAATCAAAAGATTGGTTGTTAAATGATTAGCGATTCCATGGGAATGAAAGTAAATTCCCACATTTTGTTTTATTGTGATTTTGATTTCCTTTTTTTACAGTGTTTTTTATTTCTGTTCGCTAATGGTGCCAAAGGACCCTATTACTAAGCCAAAGCTGTCTGTCCATTCGTCCGTCTTACATGAAGTGAACTTTATCTTGACTCTACCTAAAAATTTTTTGTTAGATAGATAGAGAACACTTTATTGCACAACCAGGTGAAAGATATTACAAATAGTTTCTTATATTATCTACGAGTAGATTTTTCATTTAAAAATATGTTATGCCTTTTTACGTTTTTTCTTACTTTGGATTAGCGCTGTTGGATAAATGATAGGTACTTAAACCGTACGTGTTTAATAGAAGTACCTACTATGTAGGACAATGACATTATTGAAGGCTGCGATTCTAAAACGATTTAAACACTGATATTTCGAAACATACCAATCTGAGAATAAACTAATACTTATCCAGAACAAAAGTTGCTAAACACGAATTCTAATTTGGGTGTTTCAGAAATGCGGATTTTAGAAATAACCCTGTAGGTATATTTTTCGATATCTCGGAGTTATTCTCAAACGAACAATACGCTGAGAAGGCCACAGACATGGCTAGTTTTACTTAAACTTCACTCTCTACGGCACTCAAAACAGTACGAAATCACAATAAATCTGCCATACTCGTCAAAAACACACACTCGACCACTTTAAATGGAGCAAAAATTCAAAGCAATCGTACAATAAAAATTGGACATCATAATAATTGCGTTTAGTTCGCGCCACTTGAGTTAAACAAAAGGCTGTATTGGCGCCAGAAAAGGGCGCGCACACTCAACCATCTGGTTGTGAACTTGTCAGAGATGACGGTTGGGGATGTAAATCGATCGGGGCTTCGATTAAGTAGGTACTGGAAGAGTTTGCATGAAACAGACAGTTTACACGGACAGTTCAGACGGTGAACAGACCTTTCAGCCTTAAAAACACCGCATGTAGTATCATTATTCCAAGTAAAATTAGTTTGTAGATGTTCATGAACGCCATCTACCCGTTTTTTTTGGAATATTCTTCTTTGTCGTTCCCTCATGACTGAGGATCGCGGGAACATGGGTCGCTTGTTTCCTCTGCGAGCTGTTTAACTGTTATCTGGATATAGGTACAGAAAACTATCCAACATAAAATAGAGAAAATTCAGTGTTAAAGAAACTTCACTCTGATAACCATTTAAGGTAAATCCACTTGCTGTCCTACGCAGTTGCTAGCGCCGTGCTGTCGACAAGTCGGTAGTATTAAGTCCACTTACTTCGGTATAGATGACTTCACTTGTCACACAGTGAAATAGACTAGATACCCGCCCATCTCACTGGAGAGCCCCCGCAGTGACAAACGCTCAAACAAATGATGCAGTCAATAGCCCCTGATCCCTCTCAGAGCCACCTCTCCGCCTTCGGCTCAGAGTTGGAAAAGAAAAAGTTCAGATGGTCGGATCTGCTGTCATTTAGCGGTGGTAGCTCAGCATATAGGAGCGGTTTAGCTCAGAGGATAAACTAATTGCTTCATATTCGAATCCAGGCAAGTAACAACAACTAAGACCAATACGTTGTAAAGTTATCGTTATCATCAGATCCTAGTATCCCTTCATCAAGGACAGGCTCGCAAACCAGAATTAGAAAGTGAAAGTGGGGAAGTTGGCTTTTTCGGCAGGAACAAATTTAAAGTTTTTTTTTTTCAAATCGTGTCATTATTAACCGATTTATTTAGTGTCCTTTAGCACAGAGGAAAAAAGGAACCTTTAGGCAGGCTTTAAATCTTTCGTGCCGTAGCAGTCGATATAATATTTATGAATACCTAACGTGAAAACTTGCAAACCGTCCCGTCAGTATATATCGGTAAGTTAAATCAATTCAAATTTGTATTTGTTGGCAATACTGCAACATTGGGTGAATGAAGACTGACGAATGAATGAATGAATGAATGAATGAATAAATGAATGAATGGCTCTTGTTTCTGCACTCTCTGCGTGTAATCGTGTATCCGCCGTCGTTGACGGTGCTAATTTGCGTGTAAAATTGTGTTATAAACTTTGTTAAATTCTAGAATAAACGGCAAGGCCAACTTGAACCCAAGGCGTTTTCATCAACACATACAGTCCACTGTTTAATATCGTTCCTTTGGTACCTAATTATTAGAATTTATTCGATTTTTCAATAACACATTGTAAGCAGAAATTTCCAATTCTCAATTTTAGTTTACTTTTTTAATTGTCATACTACATTATTTTTTTTATAAAATTGACCGAGGTAATCCATGATTACTTCAAAAAGAAACGGCATTTTATATTAAACTGTTCCTAGAACAGTTTAATATAAATTACCGATTCTTTTTTAAGTAATCATGGAATCCCGTCGCATTTACAGCAAATTCTATGCGCTCATCCAAAATTCTTCGCCGAATAGTTCTTCTGGACTGTTTATTTCTCATTTCATCACGGGCGTGCTACCGAGGGGCGGGCGGGATTACCGTCAGACAATGAAAGGGTGGCTAGTTTTTAATCGAGGGAGACGGGGTGGAAATATTTCAGCATTGGGCACCGTTACCACCTGGCAGGGGTTGGTGAGGAGACTTATAGAATTTTTCTTCCGTGTGTCATGAAATAAACTAAATTTTATTCGTAGGTTTAGGCGTATGTTTTGAAGTAACTGACGACACCGACGGCCTCGCGCTTTCACCATTTTATAAACAAAAATGTACGGGTGTCTTTCCTTCATTAAGTTATCGCCTTCAGTTTAAATGAATTAAAAACCCCCTATTTTTCTTACGGTCGGTTTCTTATACACTAATGGCAATCTGTTATCTAAAGATAACAGCTGCTATCATTTAGCCAAAGTAGATACATAAAAAAACTCACAGCTGGTAATAGTAATATTTTGTAATATGAAAGGAATGAAGCAACGGATGGCGATGAAAATCACATGGAAGGTAATGAACTATTTGAAAAATATGACGATTATATCTGTGTGGTTACGAACCATATTCGGAGGCACTGAACCATATTCTGAGGAAGAACGTGGGGTGAGACGTGGGTGAGACATGCGCCGGCTCAGCGATGTCACCGTGCAGGAAAGCACTTAGACAAAAAAAAATTCCGTCAAAGCGGAAGTAATGCTTTCTCTTAACAAAATTAAAAACTCCGTTCTTTCGGAGTTGCAACGACTCAAAAAACGTACGTAAGCTTCACACTAATTATCTACATAAGTTTCTGCATGAAACAGTAAATTTTTCGTTGTGGCTAAATTATAAGTTGATAAATTATATATTATGCAGGTCGTGAGGAAAGGGAAAAAATGAAAATCATAGTTTTTTTTCCAAATTAATGGCTTTTGTTAACACATAACTATTCGGTAGGTAGATAGGTATAAGCGTAAACACTGTGTATTTTAGAGCATAGGTAAAGGTCAATAACAGTTATCGATTTTGAAAAATATAATACAGAATTATTATGAAGGATGCCTTGGAAGCAGCGTTGCCAGATACACTGTAATTACAGCAGATCTACTGTATTTTCACACCATCTACTGTTTACTGTAATAACAAAATTACAGTGTATGTAGAACACTGTAATTTTTCAACAGCAAAAAATTGAGTTTCTTTAATGTAAACTGAGACGCAACTTATGGGAAAAAAAAGAAAATTACGGAACGCAACCGAAACAAACCGGCTCCTAGTAACGCTCACGATCCACCTCCTCTACCTCTACAACCCATGTTCTTATTGGAATAATATTTAGCCGGCATGAGTACCGGCGCCGCTCCGTGGAATTCCCCGTGATAGACTAGAAACACTTCGTAGTATTAACCGCCCAAATTATATCAATCGTGTGCTAAGTAAGTTTTCAATCCTATAACAAAATTTTAATTAGCAGTATAAATTGAATGTTTCGTTCGTTTCGCGCGCAAAGAACACAAAGCATTACAACTTTACTGTATTTGGCTTCTTTAGTTGTGAAATTGAAAAATTAAAATGCCTAATTCTTCTAGTGATGACAGTGATAAAAATAACCAAAGTGGACCATCGACTCCTAAAAAACCAAAAAAGCTACATTACAAACAAAAATTTAGAGATGAATGGTTAAAAGATAATAGTTTCAAAACTTGGCTGCAACGTGACCCGAAAGATCCTTACCGTGCAGTTTGCGTTCTATGTGATGCAAAAATTATAGCTGACAGAGTGGCGACAAAGAGGCATGGTGAAGGCGCTAAGCATGTAAAAAAAACTACAGCAATTGCGCCAGCACAAACATCAATTGCCACTGCATTTGAAAAGTTTAGGCAGTCCGATGATGACAAATGCAAAGCTTCAAAGATTAAGTTGGCCGCTTTTGTAGCAGAACACAAAATTTCTGTTATCAAAAATCTGCTGTAAAATACACTGTATTTTTTTCTTACATTTACTGTATTTTTGTTAGTAACACTGTTATTTTGATCATGAAACACGGTAATTTCAATTTCCTCATCTGGCAACACTGCTTGGAAGTGCAATTTGTACGAACCGTAAGAACTGACCATCTATCAGATTGTTAGTGAGAAGAAGAGAAACAGTGTCATCTGCTCTACATCATCTACATCTTGAATTTTTAGACTATTAAATTGCTATTACAGGTTTGGGGCCTTTAAAGTATTACGTAAGCAGATATATTACAATTATTTACCCCCCTCCCCCTTCGTCAGCAAAAGTAAAGCTATGACGACCGCCCCTCCCCCCCTCCATGATTACGTAAACATTGGTAAGTATATACATTTTTCTTTTAATGTATTCCAATTGTCAATCGTACCGAAACGAAACAATACATTGGCGGAAAAAAATTAGACAAGTGAATAGCGCTCGGTTCTAACCGAGTAGGTACCTACCTGAACGTATCCATTATTTTTAGGAATCCCTGAAAATACGCTTCGATGTCAAGCACAGACAGAAAGTAAAGTGGCCATATGTGTTCAAAGCAACATCGACTAAGTTTTGTAGTCGATGTTGCTTTGAAAAAGGTAAAAAAATAAAATGCCTACCTACTGCTGACGTAACCACCATCCAGAGCCCCCAACCCCCCATGTCATAAAAAATAAGCAAAGCTGAGACCCCCGCGCCCCCCTGTAGCTTACATAGTACTTGAATGGCCCCTTTCAACTAAATTCAATTTTTTTTCGTTTATTGTAGTCTACGTAGAGTTACACTTTTTGTAAAACGGAACACGACGCTGACACTATTTCGTCAATAGGAACGTCAATAAGAAACGTTCTGAAACTTCTCTAGAAACAATTATTATTATTATTGCTATGATAAATACATAAGATAAGCATTTCTAACATCAACATAAGTACATTGTTAGAATATATTGTATAAACTTTAAAAAAAGTTTTATAGCTGCGACATATATTACAAATTTATTGGAAGTTAATTGTTGGCTGGAAAATTGTTGTATTATAAACTTTTATTACGTTTTAGATTGTGAAAACATTTGACATTTTGATGTCATTCAGTCATTGTTAAAAGTGACGTTTGCGATTTTCTTGATTGATTTGTTATTTTCCTCAGTAAAATCACGTAATCCCATAAATACGATATAGATGATGTGTTAATATACGCTATAGTCAAAGGTCAACGGTTATTTATTCAGTAAAATGTGGCAGTTACTGCAAATAAATTCGTGCCAAGCCTTCCGCCAAAGGTAACTCCTGCTCCAAAAGAACTCTACGTTGGTTTTCAATATAAAACGATATTTCACTTACATAAATTCAATTTCAGATTACTAACGACAAAGACGAATCCATGTTTTGAAAATGTGCTAAAAAAACAGACCACAAATATCGTAAAAAGACACTTTAGCGACGTCAAAAATGCTTCAGAAAAAAGTATAAAGCCTAGCCTCTTTTGGGTCTGTAGCCCTTGGAAATTATGCACCGGCGTGAGTTTAGGTATAGCAGCGAGGGTATTACTTAACAATCGACCGGTGTTTTGCAAAGCCAACCCAAGGCTTATACAAAGAAGTCCGCACTCACAAGACAGTGAAAAGTTTGACTGGCAAAGATTCCTCCAATATCTATGGCCTCATAGGTGGATTTTGGCAGCTGCTATTGCTGTAAGTACATATAAATACATACACACTTAAAACACATTAACTCTGTCTACCATTGTGGGTTCAGGACCTTTGAATCTGGATTCATGAAAAATTTTACTATTTAGTGCCACATAAGCATGTTTCTTGTACTGGATGTGTGTCATCAATGGAAGATTTTTTTTTCTAAACCTGGGTCAGGCCTCCAGAGCCCAGTGCGGTGTTAGATTGGTCTCAATTGTTATAGATGTACTGTGTCCTAAAATTAGTGCTAGTGTTCTTTTGTTGGTGTTACATTTGTGACCTTCATGTTACATTATACCTATAGTGAGAATATTCCTGGCCACTTCAATAGTTTCAAGTGAAATATTTTCTAAATTTCAGTCAGCACTAGCAGTGGCATTCCTGAACGTTTACATTCCAGCGATGCTGGGAACTATAGTCAATGTTTTGGCCAGTATGAAGAGAAACCCATCACTTGATTTTGTAGAAGCAATCCGGATGCCTGCCCTGAAGCTAATATCACTTTATATTGGACAGGTAAATTTTCAAAACTCCATCTTTGTGTACACTGTAATTTTAGCATCTAAAACTGCAGGTGTGAGGTCTTTCTAAGAAAAAAACCGGCCAAGTGCGAGTCAGACTCGCACACGAAGGGGTACCATTATGGATAAAACATTAGACACAAAGATCGAGAAAAAACAGCAAAAAATCACATTCATTTAAGTATTTATTTTAATTTAATTATTTATTTTTGAAGCAAATATTCTGTAAATATTTCAAGCGTCTACCAGTAGGCATTATTAATGTTGAGCAAAAGATGGCAAAAAAATGACGTTTGTTGTATGGGAGCCCCCCTTAAATATTTATTTTATTCGGTTTTTAATATTTGTTGTTGTAATGGCAACAGAAATAGATCATGTGTGAAAATTTCAACTGCCTAGCTGTCATGCTTCATGAAATACAACCTGGTGACTGACAGCCAGACAGACATACAGTGAAATCTTAGAAATAGGATCCCGTTTGTTACCCTTCAGGTACAGAACCCTAAAAATGGTTTGCAAAGAGGAAAGAAAATAAGGTTTTTAAAGGCAATGTGGTTTGCAGAGTTGTTTGCCTAGTGGATCAGTGGATAGACAAGCTTCTTTTCAAGAGTTTCAATCCCATTAAAATTTTTCATATTATGAGCCTGAGAATAAGATGTTTGCTACCCAAATATTCCCCCTTAACTCTATGACTATTTTTATTACTGAATAGGTAAGCAGGAATTTCTACTTCTTATATATAAGAATATTTTTTATTGCTCACAAAAAAATTAAGTATTATTCTTTCTTGTTCTTTTCTGAGAAACCTGAAGACAGAATTTCTCAATTCTGCAACTGGCAGTTATTTCCTTATTTATAACTCTCAACATCATCATACCAGTAAGGCTAGTTGAAAATATTCATAATTATAATTATTTATATATTTAAAATCTAATGTTATTTCAGGCTGCATTTACATTCCTATACATCCACCTTCTGTCCCAAGTTGGGGAGCAGGTGGCTGCTCAGATGAAGGAGGACCTGTTTGTCTCCATCATGAGACAAGATTTGGCCTTCTTCGACCAGGAGAGAACAGGAGAGCTGGTAAACAGGTAGGCAAAATAACTACTTGTTTAATTGTGACAAAAAATTACCTAGGCACATTGCATTTGTTTGACTAGTTAAGCCATCTATGGGGCACGGTCAAAACTTCTACAAGAAGGAAAAATTGCAACTGGAGTGTTTTTAGTGTGTAATAAATAATAAAGAGGGCGCTACATTACACAAAAACTTAGCAGGACCAGCGCCTATATTACGCTCACCAAAACCTGAGCGATTCCAATCGTCTAACTGATAAATTAGTATGGAATTTGACAGTCAGACGATTGGAATCGCTCAGGATTTGGTCGCATAATTAGGCCGGAGGGCTAATCTTCTTGTGAGAAATAATTCCACATGTATTGTGATGATTTTATTCGCTTCCAGGCTCACAGTTGATGTACAAGACTTCAAGAGTTCCTTTAAGCAAACTATTTCAGGAGGTCTCAGGGCAATAACTCAGGTAAGTGTGCAAAAAATGCTTAACATACAACTTAACGTTATATTACTTGCATTTCTTATTGAGGCTTTGATAAGAGACATCTAAAAAAAAGTTGGACCCAATTCAGAGATGTCGGTGAGTAAATTAAACCTTTAGTGACATCTGTGGTGAAACTTAGTACTACCAACCTAATAGTACATTTTTTTTTATTTTCACCTGTCAAATGGCAGTATTAACGTTAAACAGCCATACTCGTAGTTGTGATATGCTTGCACAAATAGAAACTGTTTCTATTAAACCACTATTAGACGCGGTTGACTGGTAGAAAATGGTTATGGCATTAGGTCCGCCGCATTGTACGATTTTTTTTTAATTGCAATAAAAGTATCAATAAATAATTAAATAAAATTAGACCACTGTTAAAGACATTGGCTGACAATGGTTTCTTGCACTCTCGCATTAACAGAACAGGGCTAGTTCAAACGTTTCATAAATACATACCTAAACTTACTCCTGCATCCCAGAGGGGTAGGCACAGACCAGGAACTGCCACTTGCCACGATCCTGACAGATCACTTTCGCTTCCTCAACATTCATAAGCATGCATGCACGCCGGTTTCGGGTATTTTTTATCTTGTCCTTTGCTAATACATCCCCTAGTTGGTCGAAGTATGTACAATTATGGTTGAAGGTCAAAAAGTTTCGTTGCTACTATAAAATGCGGCTGAGTGTTCCACTGTCTATTTATGTTCTTGTGAATACGAGAACTATTAAGAGAGCTTCACTTGATCGGCTTATAATGCCAAGCTCTTTGAAAGTAATTATTTAAGTTTACTTGTCCAATTCTGGTTTACAAAATGTTATCATAGTTCACTCTCTTTCCAGGTGATTGGCTCTGCAGTAAGTCTGCTGATCATATCTCCGCAGCTGACGGGTCTCACATTAGTCTGCGTGCCTTCAGTCGTCATCGGTGGGACATTCATCGGCTCCTTACTTAGGAAGCTGTCGAGAGATGCGCAATCACAGGTTATTACTTGTCCCAGAATAAGTTCCAAAAGTGCGTGCGTGCGTGCGTGCGTGTGTTTGTGTGTGTGTGTGTGTGTGTGTGTGTGTGTGTGTGTGTGTGTGTGTGTGTGTGTGTGTGTGTGTGTGTGTGTGTGTGTGCACTTGTGAATGTGTAGTACCTGCTTGCATATGTATGCGTGCGAGTATGAGTAGTACCTACTTATAGAATGCAGGCAACTTAACAGTGCTATGTATAGCCAACCCTTCCAGTCCACTGGTGTCAGCTTCAATCACCTTTCCGCTATCTTCACTAGATCGTCGTTGGTCCATCTCATCGGTTCTCTGCCAGCGTATTATCCTTGCTACTAGTCTCGACTATCGGCCTTTGCAGGTAGAGAAAGCAACGCTGGTAGCCGAGGAAGCTATCTCGAATATGCGCACGGTGCGAGCGTTCGCCGGCGAGCAGAGCGAGGCGAGCACGTTCGCGGAGGAGTGCAACAAGGTGGCGCGGCTCAATAAGGAGCTGGGGCTCGGCGTCGGCTTGTTCCAGGCCGGGACCAACCTCTTCTTGAATGGGTCAGTCTTTACGCATTGCACACAGTCTACAAACGCTTTGGGAGATAAAGGATGTCTGTCTGCGCCCAGCTTTGGGCTCGGCCTCGGCGTTCGGCCTTCGGCTTAGCTATCACGTTTTTTTTGTGCCGTATTGCCAGCTTGTTAAGTTCGTAGGGTTTTTTTTGCTCCGATGGCTGTCTTTACGGGATTCTGCCTTTGACCTCACTGGTCGGGACTCGCCGAACTCTGGAGTTAAGTTCTCTATAAGTTTTGCAGTTCCATTTTCGCAAAGAAAATAATATGAGGAGAGGTTTCTACAGGATTCGGCCTTCGGCCTTACTAGTCGGGTGTCGCTGAGCTCTGGAGTAGCTGTCTCTACAAGCTTAGCAGTTCCTTGTTCGCAAAGAAAATAATATGAAGAGTCTTTGCGAAGAGTCTGGTGACACTATACATTTGGAACTGCATGCTACTCAGTACGTTAATCGGCTGTTCATATTAAGCCGCCATCGGCATAGAGTAGGCACGAGGTAAAGCTTTCTTTAACATAAAAATGGTGCGAGCGTTCGAGCGCGCGAGCATGCTCGCGAAGGAGTGCGATAAGGTTGTGCGGCTCAATATGGAGCTGGGGCTGGGCGTCGGCTTTACTGGGACCATCCTATTCTTGTATTGGTCAGTCTTTAAGCATTAAACCCAGCCTGCAGATGTCTTTAATAATGACCGAGAGGATCTTACTACATCGAGCTCAGCTTCCTCCCTCCGGCAGAAGCAGGGTGTCATGGTGAAAATTTTTAAGTGTTTACAGTATTCTAAAGATCTTGACGTCTAAAAACGGTGCAGCGGCACTGTGTTGCTCGGGATTTCTAACTGCAAAAGTGGTAACACACTATTGGAGTATCTAAATATGTCAGGATGCTGTGATACGAAGCGTCAAGTGTATAAACTAGTCTTACAGATTTAATTATATAAGTATCTAAGGCTAAGGGCCAGTTTCTGTATTGAGAATTTCGCTAAGTAAATAGTTAACTGTTGTGCTGTCTCTTTTATTTTCTCAGAAAAGAGCGTGACAGAACGTTAGTATTTACTTAGTGAAATTCTCAATTCAGAAACCGGCCCTAATGATCCAGGGTTCTGAAGTGATTAACGAACCAAATGATACAGGTATTTCCATTTCAGCTATCCCTACCACCGTTCCTTTATTTCATATTTCTGCTACTATAACAATGACGTCATCTTTTCTCTCCAGTATGGTGCTCGGTACGATGTTCCTTGGCGGTCACCTGATGTCCACCGGCCAGATGTCGGCCGGTGACGTCATGGCGTTCCTGGTGAACGCCCAGACGGTGCAGCGTTCCGTCGCCCAACTCTCGCTGCTCTTTGGTGCCGTGGTGAAGGGCGTCAGTGCGGGAGGGCGTGTGTTCGAGGTACAAACTTGGTATTCTTGTTGTGTTTTAAGTTGTGACGCCCCATCCCGTCATTGTCGATTTCGCGATTTGATTTGTAATAAGTTATTTGTGCATAATATTTTAACATAATTGTTTTTGGTATCTTTATATATTAAGCTTTTGAATCTTTCAGATACTAAAAAAACAAACTGTAGAATTTCCCATTGAATAACTTATTCTTCTTAGCGTGTTATGGTAAAACAAATTTGATTAAAAGTCTGACAAATGCGGCCCGGAACTTTGCGACTCTGACAGCGTTATCACTCGCGAGCAATCAATGAATAAAAAAAAAAAACTTGCTATCTCCAAAACTTGTCATTGGCAGAATCCTTAGGGTAGACATTAATTAAGAATTGAATTGATTATATAGACTGTCAAACAGCGACTTCAGCAGTAAAACCTCTAGGTTTTAGTTGACCACGACCTTACCCAGTATTTCTTTCTGTATTGAATAAATTATCTTAAAAAAAAGTGAATCCTAGGTAATAACGTATAAATTTCTATCGTTTTCAGTACATAAACAAGGAACCTAAGATGGATACGTCAGGCACCAAGACATTAAAGTATCACGAGCTCCACGGAGACATAGAGTTTAAGAACGTCACATTCGCTTATCCAACGAGACCCGGTGTCGTAAGTTTAACTCGGAAAATATTCTTGCTAGTAATTTTGATCTCAGTAGACAATCTTGTCCCTTTTGCCCTCATTTACAGGTGGTTCTAAAGAATTTCAACCTGAAAATACCAGCTGGAAAGACGGTGGCCATTGTTGGAACGTCGGGCAATGGAAAATCGACCATAGCTTCTTTATTGGAAAGGTAATATTTAATGGCCGTTTCCTGCGAAAAAGCGACTTTACTAACATTTAATATTTAACCTCAACCTCAAAAGTGTTATTCACTTTAAAAAGAAAATTTTTACGATTTAAAGAACGTTAAAGCTGTTTGATTCAGAATGAAGACATTTCGTGGAGAAGACGCTAACAAAGAAACTCCACATTTATTCTTTTCAATTAATTTATTTCAAGTAGGGAGAAGGCTTATCTAATGACAGATCAGGCAGCATGCGTTATCCAGTGTGACCTTCTTATCGTACTCTTACACAGCTTTAGAGTGTATAGGACTAAATAAGTGATGTGAGTCTGTAATACATTGATGATTTTGCCTTCCCATCGGTAGGGGTAAAAGGTATCATCATCATCAGCCATTTGACGCACACTGCAGGACATAGGCCTCCTTCGTGCATTTCATAACCATAAGGGGTTTTGCCATTTTGTAAAGTCTATGCAAAATATTAATAAATAAATGAAAATAACTACAATACTAAACTGTCCCAACACTCCGCGTGGTCCTTGAATACGACGTGGAAACCAATAATAATTCTTCATTATGCGCCGGCGCCACATTCCGTGTGGAGCCGGATTAAGAATAGCGTCACTCCATTTCCTTCCGTGGATGTCGTAGAAGGCGACTAAGGAAATAAAATTACCAGGAGACGGGCAGCAGCGTCTTCCTGAGATTCCAACCGCATACTGCGATCGCCGACCCGCCTGCCAAGCGTGGCGATTATGGCAAAACCGAAGAGGCCTATGTCCTGCAGTGGGCGTCAAATGGCTGATGATGATGCGCCGCCCCCCATCAGATGTTGGCAACCAATTCGGCTATCTTGCTTTTCGAGGCTGCAAACATAAACACGCAATTGGTACCCTGTTCGCAGCACTGTCGTAAGCTATGATAACTTTGGTCTCCCAGGTCTCCTTCTTCGGCCTTTAAAACGCGATTCAAAAAGTGTGTAAAGCACACTTTGTGCCAAACGCTACTATAATATTAAAGATTATTTAGATGACAAAGATGTATGGAATTAAAGCCTTCCGGGACCTTGCCGCGCACATATGTGCTAAATAATACGAGAGTTAAAATGCGCAGCAGACATATAATCCGATTGTTTGAAAGAACGATTGTTATATACATTACTCGTCGTATAGATAATTTGTCAGAAAGAGCTAGTATCAAAATTAACTAATTGTTACAAAGTCCAAGTTTTAGAACGATCGAGTGTCCGAATGTATAGAATCATAAAATGTTAACGACATGAATGAGTGAGCGTCAAAATGTCCAATTTGTATCAATGTTATAATGACTAATACATGCGAATACTTACAAAGTATTGTTAGTTATCATGGATATTAAATCAATTACATGATTAGTCACTAAAATATTTCAACTTTTATATATTTTATCTCTGACATAACTTGACATGAGCACATTGTTAAATGTTTACATTCTGACACAAGCATGATGTAACATAAATACAATTGCAACATTTTAAGCATTAAACTTTATACATTTTGACACCTACACATTCGAACCCTTTAGACATTCCGTCATGTGAACAGCCATGTCCCGGAAGGAATTAAAGTCAGTTCAATGCATGAGTTCTAGGTTTTAGATTAATAAGTAAACTCTGTTCAAAATTATTTGCCTCTTCTAATACAGGTTTATTACACTTAAACGGTAATAACACAGGTTATTACACTTAGATCCATCCACTATTTTATTTGATTGGTTATGTAAATAAATAATTTTGAATTTTGAATTGAATTTTGAGCTCTGTTCATTAAGGACCATAATATTATTTTAAAAAGTCCAAGTTTGGAGTTTTTTGTCCAATTTTTCTCCAAAATGATCTAGATTTTGAAATGGACACCTAGTTTTACTTGTAAGGTTCATTAAGTCACAGTTTCTGTGTTATTTTAAATAAACACACTGTGATTGATTGATCGATTAAAATTCCCACAGTCCACAAGTCAATAGTAGAACCTCCGAGAAACCATTCTAAAAAGACGCCCAACTCGTTAGATTCTACGACGTGGACGAGGGCCAAGTTACGTTGGACGGTGTCGACATCCGACAACTGGACTGCACATGGCTGCGTGGCCGCGCGCTTGGCCTCATCAGCCAGGAGCCGGTGTTGTTCGCTACCACTATACGGGAGAACATCCGGTACGCGAGACCAGACGCTAGCGACGCTGAGGTGAACGTTCGCTCATTCAGTCATTCACTCACTCATTGATTCAAATTCATTCATTTATGAATACAATAAAGAATATTCTATCTATCTATCTGTTCACTCAATCATTCGGTCATGCACTCACTCATAATTTTTTTCATATAGATTTAAATTCCAATAATGCTAGAAGTATGGCGCCATCTTGAAATCATTATTTTGTACACTGCATTATATGCTAGAGTATATAGACTTAGAACCGAGTGACTACATGTGGATATGCAGCTGGACTGCTCGGCCTCATTAGCCAGGAGCCAGTGTTGTTCGCTACCACTATACGGGAGAACATCCGGTACGCAAGACCAGAGGCTAGCGACGCTGAGGTCAACATTCACTCATTCAGTCATGCACTCACTCATTGACTAGCATTTTGCTGAGCTGCAGCCTTTTTCTGTTGTAGCACTTGTGTTCGGCATAACTGCATTAGGTACTATTATTTTTGTGTTTTATTTTTCTGTTGTGGTCATTTAAAAAAAAAATTATATTAAGAAAAGATCACAATAAATTATGGTCGATGGCGACTCCCACACTAGGCGCAGCCTGTGTCGTGGGTGACGGGTAGAACACGCCCTTCATAGTTAGCCCCGGTTGACAGATCGAGACGAGCGAGTTACAAAGCAAAGCAAAAACAGTGCTACTATGGACTCTCGGGCTTCCACACTAGGCCGAGCCTGTGTCGTGGACAGCCATTGATTGTTTTTAAAGGATAGCGTAACGACTGCCCACGCCCGTGTTCCGATTGTAATTTTGGTGTTACAATCGAAATAAATGTTTTTCACTTTCTTTTACACTCAATATTTAAATAACAAAAGCGGAGCCATCTTGAAATCATTATTGTTAACACTGCAGAAAGGTGCATTGTACCATAGTAATGGATTTTAGTAATAGGTAGGCAGGTGGACTGCGCGGCCCGTCGGCCCCACACTAGACTGATTGTCTGAGGTGAAGATTCACTCATCAGTCTTGATCTCAATCATTTATTTTCTCATTCACTGAAATAATGTTTGAATGAATGATTTCGAATTACACCCAAGCCATCAAAACGGTGCCATTTTCAAATGCTAGTATTATGGTTAACACTTGTTAAAGATAACATAGTAGATTGGTGCTCAGACTTTGTTTTAGGTTTTTTTGTTACCCATGATTAATGACAGACTCTAATGATGTGAAGGTTTAATCTAATTCATTCATCAACAGAGTTGTCCATTCATTCTTTTTTTACTTTCCCATTCGTTCAATAAGACCTATCCCATTTTTTTGATAGATATACCGCGCCGCGACGATAGCCAACGCGCACGACTTCATATCGGGCTTCCCGGCCGGATACGACACGGTGGTCGGGGAGCGGGGCGTCACGCTCAGCGGGGGGCAGAAACAGCGCGTCGCCATCGCGCGCGCCGTCATCAAGGAGCCGCCTATACTCATCTTGGATGAGGCCACAAGGTACTAGCTTAAATAGCTGCATAACAAGCAATGAGGAATGATCCAAGGATCTGTTGATTCAAGAGTCCAAGCATACAAGGATCCAAGCATCCAAGGATCCAAGCATCTAAAGATCCGAGGATTCAAAATGCCATGGAATTGGTGATTCCACTGTATCACTAGTGTCAGGGTGGCAGTCGGTTTCCCGGCCGGTTACGAGCCTGTGGTGGGCGAGCGGGGCGTCACGCTCAACGGTGGGCAGAAGCAACGCGTCCCCATCGCACGCGCCGTCATCAAGGAACCGCCTATACTCAGCTTGGATGAGGCCGCAAGGTAACTAGCTAGCATTTGCTATGCCAATGCCGAAATTGATTCCAGGATCTATTGATCCAATGGTACAAAGATCCACTCAAAGAATAAAAGATACAAATATCCATGGATCCAAAGATCTGAGGATACAAAATGTCATGTATTCGAGGATGTAAGGATACAAAATTCCAAAGGGTCCAAACATCCACAAATCGAAATTAGGATCCAAGCAGCTATTAACAAATTCAACAATCCAAGGGGTCTAATAAAAGATAAAGATAAAAGATAAATTATTCAAGGAACATTTTACAGTGACCGTATCACTAAGGCAGTGGTACCCTGCTCCTTATAAAAGGTTAAATCCTGTGGTTTAGGATAAGCAGTGCTCCTCCGAAAAACATTTTACATTTTCAAGGTCAACAGAATTCAATACACTAGTGTATTACACAAATATAATCCAATGTTCTAAATATTCCTGCATCATCCGACTCAAGTATTCTTCTCTATAAAACTTCGCGGTGATTTCTCCTTATTACTGTAGGGTCATTGAAATCGCTAGCCGGTTACGAAATAAAGTAAAGCCAATAGGATTTCACGCTGAAGTTACACAATTCCTTCTCTTTCCAGTGCCCTCGACTCGGCGAGCGAGAAGATAGTACAGAAAGCTTTAGAGACGGCAGCCAAAGGCCGAACCGTGTTAGTGATTGCGCATCGACTGTCGACCATTAAGAACGCTGATGTCATTGTTGTACTGAACAGAGGACAGATCGTCGAGGTGAGTGATAGTAAACTTGTACGGGGTACAAGTACGTCCCTCATTTACATACATACCTAAACTCACGCCTGTATCCCAGAGGAGGCAGAGACCAGGGACCGCCACTTGCTACGATCCTGACAGATCACTTTCGCTTCCTCTCTCCTCTTCCCTCATTTGAGAAATTATTACTAAGGATCGAGTTGGTCCGATCGGATCAGGTTTATTTGGCCACTCTGTTATCCGGTTTCTGTGTCTATGTCACGGTTTTTGTGGCGCTAAAATTACAGAATTTCACAATTCGAGTACTGTAGGGAATCAGGCGTTTGCGGAAATCCATAATAGCATAAAAATGTGAAAATTACTTTGCTAAATTCCGCCAAAATCCCACAAGCACCGTGGTTAGTTAATGCACCGCCCTCCCTCCCAATTTTTCAAGCAGAAGCAAGACACAAACACACCACCGACAACAATACTTGTGTGAAAAAATGCGTTGCGACGCGTTTCGCCTCTAACACGAGGCATCCTCAGGCTTCGGTGGTCGACTGACGTGACTGACCGCATGGTGCTTGTTGAATTTTGGCGGAATTTAGCGAAGTAATTTTCACATCTTAATTCAAGTACCGAAAAGTCGCGACTTTTGAAATTTAAAACGCGGGACTACCTATGCAGGCCGTTATTTCGACGTACGATACGACTGTCTTTCCGACTCGGCGGCGACACGATAAATACTTTGTTCGACCCTTACATTCTACAAAAAATTTATATTCACTAAAAGCTTCGTCATAAAAAGTAGCACAACAAACAAACAACATAAAACTAAGAAACTAAATTCATCAAGCATACCGCCCGGGGCGTCCCCGTCAATGAGACCCGAAACGCTTCCATGCACAGTCAAAATCATCATCATCAACCCATTATGTCCCCACCGAGGGGCACGGGTCTCTTCCCTGAGGAAGGTATAGGCCATACTCCACCACGGGGGCCAAGTCCGGATTGGTGGAGGCTTGTAGACTAGTGGCTCGTCTACTGTCAGAAGTTGTCAAGCCGCCCTAAGGCCTCTGACTTGGCTTAACGACTGCCATCTATCGACGGCAGTCAAAATAATTTGGGTAAATTATTTGGTTAAAGTCAAAGTTAATGTGTTTTTATCCAATTCTTGCTGTCACGGCGAACTTCTTACCGCCATAGAATCCGTTTATAAGATTCTTGCACAACGCCACCTATTTTTAAAACACAACTATCGCTCGCACAACACCATCTCTTTTAAACTTAAAAAAAAAATATCCCACGGGAACGCATTACCGGGATATCAAGTATGCTATGTCTCAATTCAGGTCGTTGTCTATCATTACGCCAAGTTTCATGTAAATCCGTTCAGCCGCTATTGCGTGATTGAGTAGCAAACATCCAAACATCTTTACAAACTTTCACATTATTAGGATATTTAAATGATGTGCTGGCACTGTGTCTCGCTCCACTCGTACTCCTTGTATCACATCTCCTTAAAACGGCCGCTGAGAGATTGCTAACCCTTTCCAGATGGGTACCCACGACCAGCTCAAGAAACTGAAGGGGATCTACTGGAACTTAATCAAGCAGCAGGACCAAGAAAAGGCGAACGACTCTTTATGAGAGTAGATGACGCGGTAACACGTACCAGTACGACCAGTTAATGAATAGCCGTATTATGTTCAGCTCTGTTTGTGAGGCGGTGAGTTACTGACCAACTTTTTGTCAATGCCATCCTATTGATCGGTTTGTAAAATAATTTACTGCACTACCCACTAGTATTATGACTTCACAAATATACATAGCATATAAAACAAAGTTATACACGCACTGGGAATCGGACCTGGTTGTCTCGCTTCCGAGTTCAATGTTCTAACCACTACCCACCGCTGTGGTGCCTGCAATTGCCACATAAACAGAGCAAGCAGTTCAGTCAAGTAATTTTGCTACAGAAATCAGAAATCAATAATTTATTTCAACGTAAAGAATTTACATTCTGTTTGCTGAATATCAATGTACTATGTTACTATGTTAGCCGCTGCTTTCGGGCCGTATTTGTAGTGAAGTAAAAGGCAGCGGGAAAAAAAAAAAAAACTCCACTCTGACCATCTTTTCTCAAATCATCTTAAACTTATACATCAAAGCCTATATGATATGATTGCGTGATAGCCACCAATATCTTTAAAAGCCTAAATAACACTTCTTACAAAAGTAGGAAAAACATGAATGCTGCGGCCAGACAGGCAGTGAGCTACTGACACACTTTCTGTCTGATATAATTAACGGTTTGTAATATAATTCTGATATAATTAACGGTTTGTAATATAATTTACTGCACTACCCACTAATATTATGACGAGGGAAAATTTATCCTTCACGAGTATTTAGAATACATCTTCAGGATGAACATAAACCTAGGCTCTTCAATTGTAAAGCAACGGCTCGAATTACTGAGTTCAAATTCTCCAGTTAAAATGACAGTGTACTGTTTACTTCCTCACGAACAAAGGTGAGCTGTTAATTTGTTACGTACCTAAGACAGTATGGGGGGGGGGAGAAGGTTCGAACAAGCTTTGCATTTTGAAAATGTGGGGTTGACATAAGGCTCATTTTGTCTTGCGAAGAGGTTCAGAAAGTGATTGAAATTATCTTATGTAATAAAATAACAGACACTTGTAAATACGGCAATAGGACAATTTTTCTGTTAAGTTATTTACTACAGGGGGTCTACTGCGAACTAAACGAAACGGTGTCTATAAAATAGCCGGAGTATTGATTGGTATTATCGGAAAGAATTTCGTTGCTAAGGTTGTTTTTACCTTTAGCATTCGTATCGCTCGCGCATTGTAAAATTTTTACTTATTTGAAAGGAATAGTAAACTTTCAATACTTGTCGTCTAAGCTTTTTCTACAATCAGATAATAAAATTAGGTACGTACCAGATATATTTTTGTTACTACAATTAAAATTTCGGCTCTAAAATGTCCGTAATTTAATAATGAACATGCACCAAATCTACCAACCAAATGACGGTCCAGTCTTCATCTCGTAACTTCTAGTTCGCAATAGGCTCGTATATTGCTGGATGCATATTTAGCCCATACTCTCTCTCTAAGAGAAGGCCTGTGCCCTACAGTAGGACGTATATAGGCTGCTTATGATGATATTTAGCGTGTTGCGTAGCTTTGCCAACAAGTGCCTAAAAAACATTAATTTATTTGTAAATATCGTATATCGTTGTTGTTACCTTATAATTAGTAAGAAATGACATGACCAATTCAAAAGCGGTGTGATGTACCTACTATCATAGTGCTATTGCGCAATATAGAGGTGTAATAAAATTCTCTTATCTTCCCGAAATTTAGGGGATTTTGTTTTTACTACTCATCGGTAAGTAGATAGATAATTTTTGTATTTACACACCAAAATACGCACTTGTACACACAATACGACTTTTACTATGAGAACTGTAAAAACAGTATGATTGCTTTTTGTGATGTGCAACAAAGAATATTCTTATACTATCAGCTATTAGATTTTAACTTTAGTAGTAATTTTGTCGCAATTTCAAAGTTGTTTCTATAATGTAAAACTATAAAACGCACCAATGCGGTGACGGTTCATACATTACGTCATTTACTGCAGTGGTATTTACATGGACGTATGTCCATACCGCCACCTCGTTGGTCTGTTTCATCCTTTATACGTATTGATGAGTAGAACCCCGCCTTTTCGGGGAGATTAAGGGATTTTCATACACCCCGTATAAGAGGGAGAATTAAAAATATAAATTTTATTCTACGGGTCTTGCAAACTGTACCTCACTTATGGCTATACTATTTTATTTATTCAACACTCGCGCGTATGCCGAACGTGATAAGAGCCTGATTCGCTTGTGGTAAAGACCATCGTACCATTACCGAGGCAATAGAGTAGCTATTTAATTATTTCCGTTGCTGCTCAAAACGTCTGCATTTGACGCCATTTCTATGTAAGAATCGACGACCTCTGTGGCGCAGCGGTAGCGCATCAGCCTACCATGCGACAGGTCCCGGGTTCGAATCCCGGCTGGGGACAAAAAATAAAACCCCAGGTCTCGGATGTTTACATGTTTGTGATGTCGCTGTTTCTGGTTCCCACGACACAGGGTATCCTAGTGTGGGGCCAGAAGCAATGTATGTGCCTGTATGTAAATGTTTGTTTTATGTTTGTGTTTGTTTATGTAAGAATATTGTTTTTTTTTAGCTAGTAAGACTGTTATTATTGAAAATGGTGACATTAAAAGGTTGTTATAAAATAGTTTATGATATCAACTTAATATATAAGATCCCATTAGGCTTTTATATATTAGATTTTTGTTTATAGCCTCTATACGTCCCACTGCAGGATACAGGCCTTCTCTCAGAGAGAGAGTATGGGCTTAATTGCCTCGGGTGCCCACCGCGGATTGGCGATTTCAAGCTTGGTGTTATGCGAACACCTCAGACACACAGGTTTCCCCGCGATGATGTTTTCCTTCACCGTTAGCGAGTGGTATTGCTACTAGAACTTCACAAATGTACGTAACTTAGAAAACACAGTCGTTGGTACATACCACGATTCCAACCCACGACCTCCAGATTGAGAAGCCGGTGCTCTACCGGTCCGCTACCACCGCTCTATGTTAGATATTAAGACTGTTCTTACGTGGAGCATGATATGATATGTTCATCTTCTATTTCTTTTTACCCGACCGCGACGGAGCCCGAACACATACCTGTTTGGCTCGCATGTAGGTAAGTATGTCCCATTATTTGTTCCCGCATAACTCCTTAACCAATGGTCAGCTTTTGACAAATACGATCTAAATCGGTTTGGCGTGTTTGCGAAAGTGTCATACAGATGAAATCAGCACAAATCGGCCAAAAAAATAAAAGTACAAAATAAGAAACTGAATTAAAATAAAAACCAACAACCAACTGCTGAACATTAACTACCCAGCAGACGGGACCCTAATTCAACAATGTGACTAATAAGTCCCATGTTTGAATTAGGGTCCCGTCTGCTTGGTAGTGTGGTTTTGATTGACTGAAAATCCTTTATTTTACAATAAAAAAACATTTGTACATAGGCCTGCTTAATACTAATAAGTATTTTCTTCCAGCTAACCTTTGGCGATGGGAATAATGGATGGGGTAGTGGGTTGGTTATTTTTTATTTCAGTTTTTTTTACTCGAATGTGTTCAAACAACTCTATCAGCTCCGAAGAAGTCTTTATTGCATACGGAATCACCAAAATGTTTGTACAGTAATGTTTACTTTATTATAACACTGACAAAGGTCTATTTACAACGTTGCCTATTTTTCCTTTAATCTTAAATTCTCCTACCGTTTCTCGTTTTAAATATTTACAAAAACCAGACATTCCATTCACTTCCCATATAATATACGAATCGAAATTTTCGCTAATTTAATACACTTGTAACATAACAAATTGTTTTAGGAAAAACGAAATATACCTATATCACGATTTCTTAGTCACCAGCCAAATTATAATAACTTCCACACTAAATAATCACTTGGCCTGGCCCAAGCTAGGATACGCTGTGCTATGGTATCCAGGCTAGGACATCACAAACATGGAAATACACCCAGACTGAGGCCGTGTCTACAAATGTACGGTGGCCCCCAGTGGGAATCGAACCCACAACCTCTGGTATGGTATTCAGACGTGACACCACTAGACCAACGAGACATTCGTATTGAGAACGTTGGTGAAAAATAACAAGATACGTTATTTTTAGTATCACTCAGTATAAGTATAGAGGAAAGTATAAGAAAGTATAATAAGATAAAGTTTCGAACACAAAGTTGTGAAAAAAACCGGTGAAGTGCGAATCGAACTTGCGTACCGAGGGTTCCGTAAAAACTTGTAGGTACTCAAGCCTTTTTGCAATGTAACAAATTTACGATATTCGGTTTTTTATTGTGCTAGAAAAACATTGGCTGGTGATTTAGAACCAAGGATGTTTAGAACTTATTTTATTTTGTCTTATTTTCATTTTTGAAATTTTTTCATTAATCTGGGCAATTCCTATTAATTAAGATGATTTTCTTATTATAATTAAGTCTAGAATTAATAAATCTATCTTACAAATCATGTAGGTAAGTATACAGTTTGTTATTTCATAACTATCTATTTTATATTAATAATATGTTTTCTATATTTTATTTACCATTTCATTTTACCAAATATTATGCTTTGCAAACTTTGTGGTAAATAAATACAAATTGCTTACATGTAAATTCGAGTTAGTTATACCCACAATTTAAATTTGAATTCCTCAGAAATCTTATGATAAAGGTAAGTACTATTAATTTTTTATTTTTACCATTTATCATCTCTATATACACAATTTTATTATCAATTTTTTTCTTTTATCAAGTAAAACCACAATACTATGTACCTACTAAAGGCTTTTCAGAAGTTATTATTGATTTATTACGTCCTTTAAACTTTTTAATTGATTCAATCGAATAATTACGCATTTATTGATTTAGGATTTAATGTACAAATGAAATAAGGATTATATTTTCACGAATATTTGCATGTATGGTATTAAATAAAATAGTTGTACTTAAGTAATTTTAGATTTGAACACAATTGAAGAACATGATATTTCGTGACTAGAGATTCTGTGAGCATTTTCTGGAAAGTATAGAATCTACATAATATGCAGATTCTAATATTATTACTACTATAGAATGCGAGTTCAGAGGTTTATAGGGCTAACTTTCGATTTTGTACATAACCTCATAAAACATGTTACATATAATTTCCTTTATTTTCTTAACTCCTGGAGGTAAGATTACTCTGAATCTTCTGGAAGTACTTAGGTATTTAAGAAAACATTTTGTCAAAAAAAATTTTGAAAATATTTTGAAAAGACCAGTAGGTACGTTTTCAAGATTGAGTGTGAATTAAGAAAGTTAAAGGTGATGTCCTACGTATAGGACGCCAGGATTCAGGAGGAATATAACGGTCTTATTTATAAAAACACGATTCCTCTAAAACACTCCGCAGTGTAAATAATCTGTGGTTACGTTTTTTCCTTTACCACGGACTTGAAGAACATGATATTTCGTTACTAGGGATTCTGTGAGCAGTTTCTGGAAAGTAAAAAGCATTTTCAGACTATCGCCTCTGAGGAGAGTTTTAAGGAATCGCGTTTTATAGATAATACTGGAGTCAGTATTTTCCACTAACTTCAGTTATATTTTTTTTTACATCACCCAGCAAATACCTAAATTGTGAAACTATTAAACTTAACTTTTTTTAGGTACATAGGTAATTGTCCTGTGGCAGATATGACCAGCCCACTGCCACTTCAGTTTGCTAATTTGTTCAGCTATGTCGATTAGGTACTTTAGTTCTCTGTGTCGAATAACTTCGTTTCGGATTCGAACCCGCAGAGAAACCCTTCCTTCCTCGTGGTCTAACTTAGTAGTCAAACTGATTTGACCACGAGGAATTTTAACATTCTTCGTGGTCAAACTGTAACTATATAACCTCTTTGAACATACTGTATACGATGTAGTCTTATTGTACAGGGAAAAATAAAAATGTCACTTGTATTATTTTCCTGTCCGCGAGCGAATAAGTATATGGCAAGCGACATCGTACAAATAATACCTATAGTTAAATCATGGAATGGACAACTGAACAAATCGATGAAATGATATGATCTAATCACGGTTGCTCTTTTACTGGCAACTTTATTGAACAAAGAAAATACTGATCCAAAACCATCTGCTCGACGCCAAGAACTAATATTCCGAGACGAATTCATAATAAAGTGTCAAATGGAATTTAGACATGGCGATATAGGTGTATGTTACTTTTTTAATAAATTACGTTAAACAAAACTTTTGGCAATAACTGTACAATTTTATTTCAAGACTATCACACAGGGTGTAATTTTTTAATAAATTTGATAGTTTGACCGCGAAGAATGTGAAAATTCCTCGTGGTGAAATCAGTTTCACTACTTAGTTTGACCACGAGGAAGGAACGAGAGAAACACCGAGCATAGCTCTCTCCATAGCTCGCTGAGCGACTTTAAATTGGTGGACTAGTCGAACCGTGAGTGTCCACCGTCTCGGCTTTGTATGTCATGACGGGTAGGACGCACTGATTAAAGACTGATAACGCAGTGATAACTAAAACCACCAAACCAGTCAGTCATTCCACCTTCAAAATTAAAGCATAATAAGGGGCTCCATGCGCTAGCGCCACCAATGAAGAAAAAACATATCTTTTTACTCGACTGCGGCGAAGCCCAAAAGTAGGGTAATGTGTTTCACTCGAATGTAAGTACGTATGTATGTATGTCCGATTCTATGTTCCGTCATAACTCCTTAACCAATGGATAGATTTTGACAAATAATATCTTAATCGATTCATCGTGTTTGCGCGAGTGTTATGGGCTATATGAATTCAGCATAAAGCCAACAAAAAAATTATAAAAATATGACTAAAAAGAGAAATATAAAAAAAATAACCAACAAGCCGACTGCTGAGCACTAACTCGAGACCCAAATTTAATAATGTTACCTACTCATTGCGAGGAAACTAGGTAAGTCCCGCCTGCTTAGTAGTTAGGTAATACTCATCGTTAATGCTATCTAGTCCTAGGTTTTCTGCCCTAGGTTCATGTCCATGGTTTCTAAATATCACTATTATTAAAATGACAGAGATTATACTGACACTTTTTGCAAAAACAATGTGTAAAAAAAGATACGATTTTTTGTCCATTGGTGGTGCAAATGTTACTGCAGAGCCATTTAAGTATCCTTCGACTTAATTTTAAAATCGTGAGTAGGTACTGTACAATCATCAGCGATCCTCCAGTATTGTCAATTGTGATAACATTTTGAGGGAGATGTAGAACTTGGTACTGATTTGATTATTTCCGAAGTATTTGGCCAATAAACTTAACGAAAACACTTGGACATACAATCCACCCACACACACAGCCCTAGCCGCCTCAGAACTCCAAACCCGTGACCCGAGAAATTACTCTAACTATACAATACAGTATAAGTACAAACGAAATAGAACCTTACGCGCTACGCCCGAGTAGCGTTTCTACCGTCATCGGCACACAACGTGTATAAGTACGCTCGCTAGAAGCAGCAAGCAAGTGACGCTCGAAGTGATGCCGTGAATCGCGCTGGTGTTTCTACGAAGAATGGCAGCCATCTTGTTGCCTGCAATAGAGAAAGAGACAGGTTATCGCTTGCTCTGAACCCATTGTTGCGTAGGAAACAGTCAAGGCAAAAGCAAGCTGGCATCGACTGTTCCCATCCCGAAGAACCGATAACTGATAATGGTGTTGATACTACGATTTGGTGAAGGGCGTAGGACAATCTAGGTATCTAGCTAGGCTGATGAACTAAAACAATGCCGATGGAGGCTGGACCATGAACACTACTTCTCAGAAAACCGGATGCATAATAGGCGTCGAAAAGTAACAAATCAACATCAGAAGTGGGATACTATATCTAATGTAGGTCAGCAGCTTGTCGATCTCTATTGTAATGCAAATCCTCTAAAGAAGTGTTCGAACACATTTAGTTACAACCTGTGTTCAGTCAGTTTCCATGGTGACATTGGGCCGTAGTATTTTTAACGCTTCCTATTATGGCATGTTGGGTTGGGTTAGGTTGTCAGTGCGCTGACTTCGAGGTGACTACTAAAATTGTAATACTTACTTACCTATATGAAATGCAACTATTGCTACTTTTTTATTTAGTTTCATACAGGTACAAAGAAAACTTAAATTCTACCAGCGAGCGGGCAACTGTGATGATGAATTACTGGAATTGTTAGGTTAGGTTAGGAGTTAGCAGCACAAAAACCTGCGTTCGCTAGGCGGCAAAGAGCCCAATTACCGCTTAAGGACATCCGTCTAAAAACTACTCCTTGCCTTCACTCTAAGAAGAGTTCTTGAGCGTGGCGCTGCGCTTGGTGCAGCGTGATTACGTGCACGCTGTGTCTCCACGGTAACCTAACCTATCGTCTCGAGATTGTAAAGAGTAGGCACAGCCTGCCCTCCGACACGAAAAGCTCAATGTTGCTCGTTGAGCAGGTAGGTATAAGTAATTCAAGGAGTCATTGAGCGTGGCCCCGCGAACGGTCAGGCGCGACTGCATACTCGCGTCCTTGTGTCTCCACCGCGGTAATTACTTCATCTAACCTAACGCCGAAAACTCATTTGAAGATTAAAAAGTGTAGGTAGGTACTCACTGCCCTCCGATACGAAGACGTGTATGGAGGCCGGCTCAGTGTTGCTCGCCGAGCAGGTATAATTGCCGGAGTCCTTGAGCGTGGCCCCGCGAACGGTCAAGCGCGACTGCGTGCGCGCACCCGGCTCTGTTTCCACGGTGATACCGCCGCGCGTCGCGTCATAGTTGATCATGCGCTCGTTGTGGTACCAGAACACGTACTGCGGCGGTGTCGGGCTCTGAAATTGGGAATAGGGAACTTGCCTCAAACTTAGATTGGAATGACAATGTTCTTAACATAATTATACCAAAGAGGACACAAAAACAACTCCAAAAATAAAACCATAAAAATATTTTTAAGAGGGTTTTACATATTGTCTCAAAAAGCGTACTTTGATAGTAAAAAAAACTTATTAGATTAAGAATTCTAAAAGTTTTCGAATAAGGGAGTAGGCTCATTAAAACATTATTTTACGAGAGTTATTGATAAACGTTAGGTATGTACATACATTATAAGGCGATACGGTCACGTGACGTCATAGTTTGAGGCCGATTTCTATGGCGCGTTTTTGTATCACGTGACTAGATTATATAAGCAGCCTATATATGTCCCACTGTAGGGCACAGGCCTTCTCTCAGGGAGAGAGTATGGGCTTAATCACCACGCGTGCCCACCGCGGATTGGCAATTTCAAGCGCTGAGGTCAGACACTCAGGTTTCCTCACGATGTTTTCCTTCACAGTTAGCGAGTGGTATTGCTACTATAACTTCACAAATGTAATAACTTAAAAAACAAAGTCATAGGTACATGCCCGCACTGGGAATCGAACCTGGGTCTCCCGCTTCCGAGTCCTATGTTCTACCCACAAGGCTACCACCGCTCTACCACCGACTATATCTATAGTGTGCTCTATCTATATATCTATCTAGTGTTATTCCCATTAAGTACAAATTCGCAAGTATACGAATGTTCGAATTCCGGCATGTACCTACGTACCTGTCTTTGGTACCTACTTGCTTCAACGGTAAAAATAACAAATTCCCTTAAAGTGGCGGCGCCCGCCGTGCGTACCCAATACGTATATAGACTACAAAAACCCTAAATCAATCAAGAATCAATCGATATCTACTTTGTAGAAAAACACACTGCATTGAACATTTTTTAAGCACCCATCAACCCATAATATTATGAACATACCCAACAGTGACGTGTAGCTAAATAGGTACTTTCAAAACAAAACATAGAGCCTGTTTGGTGCTACGAATTTTAGCCAATTTATTTCGATCATGTCTTCGTCGGCAAAAAGGAAGAAATGCGGAAATAACGAGCCCCTGCCAATGTAAATAACGCCACCGATAGGTGCCGTACTAAAAATGTTACGTCGAAAAGAGTAAATAAAATATATGACATACTTATAAAATGGGGTAAGGGGCTGTACTCAAAACACAAAGTCCGAAGTTGGCTTGCATTAGTACATAACAATATGTCGTTGACAATGTCTCTCTACTATTACTTATAAATTCAAATGATAAAAAACCAAACTCCTAAAAAGTCTGTTTTGAATTTTTTTTGTTTATTAGAACCTTTTCCATAGCTTAAACTCACAACTGCTGACGTTCTGCCATTTTGTTTTTTGTGTTATACCTAGTGACACTCGTTTCACCTCATTTCTCAAAATCGCTATGAATAAAAAACCATAGAAATATTTATTCCTACAAAATTCACTCTCAAAAACGGCCCCTGTCCTCTCTGTACCAATGAAATGAGCGCAAGATGTGCTGTACAGCAAATCACTCTGTGATTGGTTCATTCTTTGCGCCATGCGTGCCAACATTGGTTTTGTACAAAAAAGTCAAACCATTGACTTCACAGATAACCCGTCGAAATATCTAGGTACCTCGCAAAATAGCGGTCTGACGGTGGCAGGTGCTTAGATATTTTGCCGGGTAATACTGAACTCGCTCCGATTGGTTGGTAACACAATTGACCAGCCACAATTAAACATGGGGTCATTTTTTAGCGCTGGTTAGACATTTATATTTTTAACTATCACTGCAAAATCGGTCTAACCGTTTCGCCTCTAAGCGGCCATTAATAAACACACCTACCGACATACATACATACACACGCGCGCAAAACATAACTTCCGACTGACTCCCGACTTTCTTTCGCAGTGGTAAAAAAGAGTTAGTTATTCAAAAATAGGACAAAGATAGAATAAAACTGTTAAGATTTGGATATGAATGCGAATCCATTTAACTCTAACCAGAGTAGGACTCGACGGCGAGTCTTAAAAAAATAAGTATATTTTTTCATACGAAGCCAATGCGTCGTTTTACGAGGTCGCGAAATAATCGTAAAATTTTACGGATGATTTATTCGCTTTACGGCTGTGTGCTTCTGACTGGAGGTCCTCATTTCGATTTTACTGATATAATATTATGTCTCCTCTTATTAGGGCCGGAAAGGGACGTCCCAGGCGGACATACTTCGACCAGATAAGTGATGTATGAGCAAAGGGCAAGATTAAAGTACCCAAAACCGGCGCGCGTGCATGCAACGACTAATGAATGTTGATGAAGCGAAAGAGATCTGTCAGGATCATGGCAAGTGGCAGACCTTAATCTCTGCCTACCCCTCCGGGATACAGGCGTGAGTTTATATTATGTTATGTCTTATTAGTTACAATCATAAACTTCGGGTCATAAACTTCAAACAACTGACAAAATTAAGGACTTTGGTATAATCTTCGATCGCAAGTTAATATTCCGCTTCCGAGTCCAATGTTCTACCCACTAGGCTACCACCGCTTTTGGTATTGTTTTTTATACATTTGATATTTTTATCTAAATTAAAGTTCGAAGAATTAGAAGAATCGAAGATTAAATCAATTAAAGTTCGAAGCCACGCCTCGCGTCCCCCGCCAATGAGACGCGAAATATACGTCAATGTCGTTTGTTCACGTTATTTGTCGGGAATTAAAACGGACGTAGATTCTACAAGGTGACTTTGAATTCATTCACCGCTTTTTAAGGGGACATTCTAAGCATGATTTAGAAACATAAAATATGGTAGTGTTTTGAAAAAAAAATACGCGTCAAAAAAAGTATTTTTTGTAACCCAAAATAACTTCATTTAAGCATAGACAAACAATATCGGGACGAAAAGTAATTAAAAATAAAAAATAAAACTGGTATGAGCGTCTTATGGTCGTCGCCGGCCAACTCAGTTGTTTTATCCATTGTTCACGCGTATTGGGTGACAGACTCTTAGGCATTTAACATATTAAAAAACATTTTTTAACGTTATGGTACTTCCTACCTTCGAATTTGGTTTCACAGTTTTGAGCCAAAGGTCGGATCATGAAGGATCATGAATATTTACAAATATGTTGTACCATTACTAATAAATCATTAATAATACTGTTTTTTCATAATGAAAAGAACATTCTCTCATTCAAAGTCAATAATATGAAATAAAATAATAATGTGCTAACTAAAACTACTTTAACAAATCTCTGTAATATTAATATTATTACTAACACTATGGACTTGTTCCGAAATAAACATATTATTGATTGATTGAAAGTCACCCTGTAGAGAGACATTAAAGAGTGACGTATATATTCCAAGGTAGCATACCTTCTCAACGATGCAAATGAGGTGTATGACGCTGCCCAGGTCTACATGGTGCTCGCCCGAGCCCAAGATGAAGGCTTCGGGCACCACGATCTGCAGTCTGACGTAGTGAGACACGATGCCTGTCCGCGTCGACACCTGGAACGGAACGGCTTATAGACGGGGCACGGAGTTTTAAGGATGACACATACCAATGCGGTGGCGGTCCATACATACGTCATTTACGGCTAAAGTGTTTTGTATGGACCGCCACCGTCACCGCCACCGCGTTGGTGTGTTTTACCCTTATGGTTCTTTTAAAATAATGGACATCAACCTGCCAATCAACTGGCTCTAACATAAGTAACGGTACTTCACACGGTGAAAATATTCTTAGGCTGGAATAAAATACACACCCTATAATGAAAATACATCTTAATCATAATTTCTGTTAATATCTTCAGCAAACCATTTATTTTAAATATCAAAGGTTATAGATGGCATATCGGCAAGCGCAGCGTAGGACGACCAGCCACAAGATGGACAGATGACCTCATCCAAGTGGCAGGAAGACGCTGGATGCAGGCCGCTTCCAACCGGTCCTTTTGGAAATCCATGGAGGAGGCCTATGTCCAGCAGTGGACTTCTTGTAGCCGAATGATGATGATGATGATAGATGGCAACATCTATTTCAAAGTACAGTAAAATATATCCCATGTTTATCACTTGTAATCTTATTAAACCCCTCATGGTTATGAAAACCACGAAGGAGGCCTATGTCCTACAGTGGGTGTCAAATGGCTGATGATGATGATGAATCTTATTCGACCGGCGGTTGGGTCATCTCATAGACAGGAATCAGGAGAACGCAAACATATTATTAACTTCACAAACCATACATAAGCGCTAGGCTTCTCTGGGGCCGCTACTTTCAGTACGCGCTCGGCTGTTATCAGTCAAACGGCCCCTTGTCAACATTCACAAAATGCAATAAATTCGAGCATCCCAAGAAAGGAGACATTATTACCACTCACCGTCATCGATTCCGTTACCGTAGGTAGGTATAAAAAAAATTGGTACCACTTGGTTTTCATACAAATCGCATTGCCTGCGTTGTGTAGCTAGAATCATGTCTGTAGATGACATCTGTGAATCCTTATAACAGTGAGTATATTGTTACTTCCAGCAATGAGAACAAACGGAGTTGGGAGTATCAAAATAGATCGCTCACCCCTAACAAGGGATAGGAAGGTATAACAGTATGCCGGTCACGCTTCAGCTCTCTGAACCTCAGTGCAGCGATGTATTGTGCCACCGGGTTTGTATCTACTAACGAAACATTTATTTCTTTGTCAAAAATGCTTACTTAATTTACCAAAAGGTGTATCTATGGTGTGTTTATTGTAAATAAATGATTTATCTATCTATATATGAAAATAAAAAAACCATTTCGGGACATTTACTATTTTAGCTTTTCCATTTTGGTGATTTTTAGGGTTCCGTACTCAAAGGGTAAGGGACCCTATTGCTAAGACTCCGCTGTCCGTCCGTCCGTCCTTCTGACACCAGGCTGTATCTCATGAACCGTGATAGTTAGACAGTTGAAATTTTCACAGTTGATGTATTTCTGTTGCCACTATAATAAAAAATACAGAATAAAACAAATATTTAAGGTCGCCTCCCATACAACAAACGTGATTTTTTTTGCCGTTTTTTGTTCCATTTTAATAGCGGCAACAGGTAGACGCTTGAAATATTCAAATGTTGTATAGATAATGGTATGGAACCCTTCGTGCGCGATTCCGACTCGCACTTGGCCGGTTTTTTATTTGTTTTGTGTAAATAATGTGTTATGGCGGCGATTCTGATTATATCTTGTCCATATCTTAATGATATCTTCCTCTGCTGATCTTCTATCTTAATGCTGATCAACGGCTTAAAATTAGAGCGAAATTAGCAAGAGGTCCCAAAGTTTTGAGTTTTGCCAGGAGCGTGGCTAATCTTGAAGACCACCAGTCTTCAATATTATTCTATAGTACATTGTTCACCGAGAGGAGAAAGTGACCGATTACCGTCGAGGGTGTCGTTTGAAGCCCGGGCCGTAGGCGAGGGCTTTAAAACATCCGAGATCGGGAATCGCAGTTTCTCTCGAGTGATACATAGTGCTTTATACTACACCTGCTTGATAGTTTTATTTTACTTTCTACGAAAACTGAATCCTCAAACAACACACAAATTGGAAATGGCGCCAATGGCGTCTGCAATTTTCACATGTTCTTTTTTCAAATTGTTTATCCTGCCGCCGCAGGGTCGCACTGCCAGCCCGACACCATCCAACACACAGCTAGTGGCCAGTGTCATTTTGCGAACTTGGAGATAAAAACTCACTGTAAAAACTTTTTGGCTTTTGATATTTAGGTTACCGGCGCATAGTCTTACCCAAAATTAAAAAAGAAAAACCACGTATGTAAGAAATGGATTTTCATACACTTTTCTCTCCCGCTCAGATGCGTTTTCTCCCCGCATATTTGTTCGATATGCAATGACGTACTTTCTACCGTAAATTTGATAAAGTATCAAGGTACTTTCCAAGCAGGTGTAGTATAAAGTTAATTTTTTTATCAGCCAGTGAACGTCACGTTATTAGCCGAGCTAGCACCTTTCCCCGCCAATCATCTTTTGTGGTATCTGGATTGCCATCCGCTTCCAAGTCCCCTCTATCGACCTCACCGCATCGGCCGACCATTCGGGTTGTTAGTCTCCCCATAGACCGTGCGGTTCTCAGCCGGAATCCTATTATTGCCCTGGGCCTCAATTATGTCTGGGCATTATAATACAATGACATATTGGGATACGTGAAATGTTTTTGTCTTTTCATTGACGCTTAGAAGGTTTGATACATGTGCGTGACTTGAAACGGCAGTGGAATCGGCGCATTCACATTCACACAGTCTAGGCCTTAGTCCACCTCTCGCCTTCCTTCCTCGTCATTCCTTTCTTCGTGATCTGTCCATAAATTCTGCCATCAATATCGTCAACCTACGACATTCGGTATACGAGCCTAAGTTTCTTTTTAATCTGTGGTCTAAGGCAAAAATATAGACACCGTTTATTGGTAATAATTGTAATAAATAGAAATTTAATGATGAAATTTAAATTGGTATAAATATATATGCATGTGAACGCTTCCTCCGTGTCTCTTTAAGTGCTACTTTGATTCGGTGCATGTTCTACTTCGTAAACGCCCATGTTGCGGCATCGTACGTGCGTGAGCGTTGGCGAAACAGGTTAATGGTTTTACAGGAAAAATGCTCCAGTCTTCGTGCGAAAATCCTTTTACAAATTGTCTAGAAAATCCTTTTTAGCACCAATTTAGAGCATCTGGGCAAACCAATTGCGAGAATTCCTTCCTTGTATCTCGGAAGCCATTTTGTAACCACAAATTGAAACACTCCGTGCCGTTTCAACTCTGCGGAATGGACAGGACAATTGTCCGAGACATCCCTTTTGTGCTAGCACTTCTGCTTCAGCTGCCAGCGCTGGCTTTAAGGCTGCTCTCATTCAACATCCGTACGTCAACATTGCTGTCTCGCTCTCGCTCGCACAATTTAACACTTAGTGATTGTAATAAAATGACTATACTATTGATAAATATAGTCTGCGGGTATGACAGATAATACAGTTGAGGACATTCAAAAATTTCCTTATCCCGTACCTAGTTTTTGATTGAGAAAAATTGTGTCCAAAATTAATAATCAAAATAGACTTCTAAATGACCCGATCGGACCACCGTAACAGTTGGTTTTAATTGTTTTTTTCAAGGTCATAATCTAACAGATTAAAAACTGCGTATAGAAAAACAAAAATATATTTGAAACGTCTATAAACGTCGTCGTAATAACATTGAATTTTAAGTAAAATTCAATGGTAATACAGAGATGTAAAGAGGCTCGAAATTTCGCCCATGCCTGTACTTGCCCATTAGCTCAGTTGCGAGAGCGCTGGCACGGTTAGCCAGAGGTCGCGGGTTCAAGTCCCGGCATGGGTGGAATTTTTAGCCTCTATTAGGTTTTTAAAAATCGTCTATAATTAAATTATGCATCAAACCATCAGACCACATTTACCAAAAGTTATTACAATAATTAAAAATGTTAAATTGTGCGAGCGAGACAACATGCTCTACGTAAGAACAGTCTTAATGGGTACCCCACCTAAACATCGAAATAATAAATTAAAATTAATTAATGTTATTTACTTTTTATTGATACTTATTTTATGCTCAGTTGATTATTTTACATTATTTATACTATTGATAAAAACTATTATGTAATTTTTACAATTTTATAATGCATGAATATTTTAATGTGAAATTTATTTTGTGTGAGGAAATAAAGGCTTAAAATAAATAAATAAATTACAATAATTAAAAATATTAAATTGTGTGAGCGAGACAGCATGCTCTACGTAAGAACAGTCTTAATGATTTTATTTTTTGCGACAGTTACTTTTTGTATACGTACGTATCCCGGCATTACCAATGGCTTACTAAGTTACGTATAACGCCCGGCAGATAACTTGAACAAAAATACGATTTTCTTTATAAGAATTCTGAGTCACATCAGGCGTCCCCCGCCAATAAGACCCAAAATACGTCCACGTGAAGTCAAAGTCATTTGGTCAAGTTATTTGCCGGGCAGAGGTGTAAATACCTCAGCGCTTGAAATTGCCAATCTGCGGTGGGCACGCGTGGTAATTAAGCCCATACTCTCTCTAAGAGAGAAGGCCTGTGCCCTGCAGTAGAACTTATATAGGCTGCATAAAAAAAATAACGGCTGGTTGTCCATTTTAAAACAACAAACAAACAAAATGTTTAATGAGCTGAACAAAAAGTAACAACATAAAGTAGGTAACTCTGAGCCCCAAACTAAATTAAATTGTATCTTGGGGCACAGTGGTCATATTTACTTGAGTAAATAAGATAAGTTGCACGAAGATGATTTGTACGTCTGTTGGTTTTCATAATAAAAAGCTTAAAAAGGCAGAGGACTTTGCCCAGCAGTGGGACTCAAAAGAGGCTAAGTAAAATAAAAATTAAAAATAAAGCGCTAGATTAAAATATAACTTTATCATTAGAGCGCTTAAACTCGGGCGTAGGTGTCAACCGTATAGCAACGCAGCGCATACAACATAACGGTATAAAAGAAACATAGAACGTAGCAAGGGTCCATTATACGGGTATCAATGAGAGCTCGTACACAGGGTTCCCTACTTGTCTGCGAAAGTTGATGATTCGATTTTTATTATATCGAACACGATGTGTCGATAATTCAGTAGCGCGATGTTTTATCCCATCGATGCTTTATTGGTGCGATGTAATGTTTGTCCGAAAAACCCTGTTGCGAAAATCTCAAGTGCGATTGCTCATTAATTCGGAAATTTATTAGCTCGATATTATGTTGGTTCGAAACGCATTACTGTACTCTGTAACCTTCTTTAGTAACCCTGGTACCTTATTTTGCATCATGGACATTTATGAAATTAATTCCTTTTATGCTTAAAAATCAAACCACTAGACACTAAACTAGTTTCTAACTAAATAATTTTATTAATCATTTTAAAATAATATTTTATATCTTTTTAACGTTTGCTAAATTCTTGCTTTCCTAAGAGCCATTTCTAATCATATATAATTGTAATAACAATAATGTAACAGTTTTTTTTAGTTACGTGAAAATTATTTTTTATTTACCATTAATGTTCTGTTTATTTCTTGTTTTATGATAATTACCTACCTATGTTCGAGACAATGATTTAAGAAGCCTTTTATGATTTGTAAAGTTTTTTTTTATTTGATCATTAATAGAAAATATATAATATTCTTTCAATAATGGGCTCTACTCAATAATCATAATTAGAAGATGATTTCTAATATTTTTTGTTATGTTTTTGTGTGATTTTTCAATACAATTACATTTTAATGAATAAGTACTTTATTTTTTTCATTTAATTTTGAGATAAAACTTGGGATTATGATAAATATCTGTACAGGACAGTACTATGGACAACAGTAGGTATGTGCTTCGAACCAACATACTATCGAGCTAATAAAGGGTAAGGCAAAATAAGGTACCCACCAGGGTTACTAAAGAGGGTTACAGAGTACAGTAATGCGTTTCGAACCAACATAATATCGAGCTAATAAATTTCCGAATTAATGTGCAATCGCACTTGAGATTTTCGCAACAGGGTTTTTCGGACAAACGTTACATCGCACCAATAAAGCATCGATGGGATAAAACATCGCGCTACTGAATTATCGACACATCGTGTTCGATATAATAAAAATCGAATCATCAACTTTCGCAGACAAGTAGGGAACCCCGTACACAGGCCGATCACGTTTCGTCTGATTGTTTTGTGCCCCCTCATGTATAAAGTATTTTTTTTAAGACCCGAGGTCTTACACTGAAGTGATGGAGAGTCTGATTCTGCCTTCTTTATGATTTTTCTCACTTTCAATTACAATTTACATCACTTGCAGCCCCTGATTAGTGCAAAAAAAGAATATAATCATGTCAGTACAGCGATATCATTCCGATGTAAAAATCTAAATGCAAATTGGGTTACTCGGGGCTGCAAGTGATGTTAATTGCTTCGGCTAGATGTCGCTGCCTGCACGTAATACAGAGAAGTTTGTAAAGAGGCTCGAAATTTCACTGATGTCTGCACTTGTCCATTAGCTCAGTTGGAAGAGCGCTGGCACGGTTAGCCCGAGGTTGCGGGTTCAAGTCCTGGCATGGGTGGAATTTTTAGCCTCTAAATAGGTTTTTTAAAACTTTATAATATGTTTAAATTTTTAAACTTTTTTTTGTAAGCTAATATTGAAACCTTTGATAAATTACCTCCTTGGTTGCCATGTTTCGGAGTAAAATATCGTTCCATTTTTAAATTGCACGACAGATATGAGTTTACTATGTACTATTTGGCCGCTGAAACATGACAGATATGGATTTTCATACAAATTTTGCTGGCCGCCGCTCGCATGTATTTGACCAGTACAGCAATTTCGATCTATCTCGAAGAAGGTTGTCTCGAAGAATGCACACATTTCCAAGCATGTTTGAGAAAAAATTGATACTAATTTTTTCATAGATTTCCGGAGTAGGTAACTAACCACTGCCTCCGCTGCCTGTGTTTTGGCAAGTGATAAAGTGTATTTAGACTTATCAGTTAACATGTTGTTTCATATAACGAGAGTATGGCGAGATAGAATTTCAATTATGCGCTCAAACAAACGCGCCACATGATTGAGCTTTCATTTTGTATTTTGCTTTTTTCATCATATTTTTATGATGCAAAAAGGATTAATATGTTATTGAAGAGTGTAATTGATTTTTTATGAATGTTGATGAAGCACGCTATGGTAGGGAGCGGTAGAACGCCGGCTTCTCATTCGGGAGGTCGTGGGTTCGAATCCCGGCACGTACCAACCACTTTGTTTTCTAAGTTACGCAAATTTGTGCGGTTTTAGTAGCAATACCGCTCGCTGACGGCGAACAAGACATCGTGAGAAAACCCTAGTGTCTGAGGTATTTATATACCTCAGCACTTGCAACGTACAATGGCATAACTGTGAGGCTCCACTTGAACTACAACTAGATGTCGACGCGTAATAGGTCTGCCAGGATCGTGGCAAGTGGCGAACCTTGGTCTCTACCTAACCTTCCGGGATAAAGGCGTGAGTTGATGTAAGTATGTATGTTATATTTAAAATTGGGATATGTATGATGTGTGACATTCCGTTTATTTGTAGATATGCTTATAAATTGGTGGATGATGTATGTTATGTATATATTTCCGTAATATTTAGGTTGGTATTTGCTCTAGCGACTGTATGAAACATCTGCAATATTTTTCGCCATATTCATAATGAAAGGTGTTCGTGTTGGTGAGTAGAATAATTTACCACAGATAATTTCATTGGACCCTTCGAAAAATCTGAATTAAAGAATAACAACAAAGCGGTGGTAGCGGAGAGGTAGAACGCCGGCTTCTCATTTGGGAGGTCGTGGGTTCGAATACCGGCATGAACCAATAACTTTGTTTTCTAAGTTACGTACATTTTTGAAGTTAATGTAGGAATACCACTCGCTTACCTGATGGAAAACATGGTGAGGAAACCTGAGTGTCTGAGGTGTTCGCATACCTCAGCGCTTAAATTGCCAATCCGCTGTGGGTTCGCTTGGTTATTAGCTCATACTCTCTCTGAGAGAAGGCCTGTGCCATGCAGCAGTGGGACGTATATAGGTTACGTAAAAAAATAAAAAATAAACAACACAGAGTTAGTTATTATTCTTAAATACAGATTCTATTCCGAAGCAGCCAGTTTAAATGGCGCAATTTAGTTTTTAATTTTGAAACAAATAATTTTCAAAATTAGAATTCCGCTATTACCGACTTCTCCCTAACACAAATTCGTCGCTCGGGCATCGGCTGGATAAAGCAAAATGCCGCGTTTCATTTGTTTTAATGAAATTCACCTCTCGTGGAAATTCTTAGAAATCGGTGCTCCCCGCAGTGCCTTTTCTATTACTTATTATTGTTGTTATTATTCTACTGAGTGAAGGACGATGCTCAGAGAAATTTTCGACCCAACGTGAATTCTTAATTGCCGTTTCAAATTGAGTAGGTAATTCAATTTGCGTCCTTTAAAAACGGCGTCTCTGTTTGTTGTTTGCGAGATGTTTTCGCAAATTGTGAGTAAACGTGATTCTGGGATGTTGGCATTTAATGTGAGGTGTTTACTAACAATTCTAATCTAAGGAATTGATTAGTCGGACTTTCGTTTAAGGTGGTTGGTTGGTTTATCCGATTACCTACTTGACCGTGAGGAAACCCGTGGATTAGTTCTCTACGTCTATTGATATTGTTTTGGTATCCTAGTGGGTAGAACATTGGACTCGGGAGCGGGAGATCCAGGTTCGCTTCCCAGTGCAGTGTAAGTATGACATTGTTTTCTAAGTTATGTACCTCTACATTTGTGAAGTTATAGTAGCAATAACACTCGCTAATTGTGAAGTGAGACATCGTAAGGAAACCTGACTGTCTGAGCTATTCACATAGATACCTCAGCGCTTGAAATCGCCAATCCGCGGTGGGCACGCGTGGTGATGTAGCCCAACTCTCTTTCTGAGAGAAGGCCTGTGCCCTACAGTGGGACGTATGTAGATTGCTTATTGACGTTATCTTTCCTGTGGATTAATCCACCGTAATCCGTTGAGAAAAAAAATACTTTGGTGCTAGCTTAAAGCATCTAAAAACATGTCCTAGGCACTGAAGCGTGTCTAAGTGGTCACTTTACTTATCAAGTCTAACTTGGGCTAATCTAGTACTTACAGTTGTAAAAACCCTAACTTTTGCACCCTTCTTTATCTTATTATGTACGTATCTTTTGTCGAATTAATTCCAATAGCGAGATCAATCCTAAGACCAAAAATATTCTTACAACAAAAAAACAGGCTTAAAATGAGCAGACCTAAATAAACCCTAAGACTGCGTTCAGAGTAACACAATTTCTATCTCTTTTCAAACATTCATTCTCGGAAAATGGCCAAATAACCGTTACACTCCGGAATGTGGCGTCGACGCCGAAAATTTCATTCTGGCATTTGAATTCCGAATTCCTTGCGTTCTTTTAAGAATTAACCTATGGTTTCCGGTTCCGGTAAGGTATCTAAGCATTTTATTTTCAGTGGGACAGATAGAGTCTATCTTCTTCTTAAAGTGCCTCTACATTTAGACTACTTCATTGGTCTAGCGGTATCACATCTGATTACCACGCCGGAGGTTATGGGCTCAATCCCCAATGGTGGCCGCTGTACATTTGTACAAATGGCCTCAGTCTGGGTGTATTTCCATGTTTGTGATGGCCTTGCCTGGTTACCTTAGCACAGGATATCCTAGTTAAGTTATTATTATCACTGTAGGTTGGCAGTCAGCTCTTTACAACGGTCTCTGTTCAGTGCAATTCTGAACAGCTCCTCAGAGGTTTTAACACCGGTCCACTCGTTCATGTTGCACAACCATGACATACTTCTCCCGCCCCGCCTTCACTTTCCTTCCACCTTGCCCATCATAATGGTCTGCAGCACTGGGTATCTCTTCCTTATGGGCTCTGTGTACAATAAAGAATATTCTATCTATCTATATAAGTAGGCTACTTTCCGCTACTTGATGGTGCGAACAAGTTCCACCTTCTTGTGCATTCGTCTAAGGACTTCGACGTTGCTCACATTTTCAGTCTTGAAAACAGTTGTGACCAACGGCTTCCGCATCTCTAAAGCAGAGAATTCTTGGCGTAATTGAAAGGGAAAAGAGATAACTAAGTACACCTATCAACATTTGAAAACGAAAATGGCTCTCCATATCTGATCTCTGCTTCTCTGCAAGAATTATCCGTTTACTGCGAGATTCTAAAAAGGTTTCTCTTTCACCACAAATAAATAGTATTAACCTCCTTGTGTTGTTCAAATACCTCTTTTTTATTAACATAGAACAAGAAAAAAACCGGTTCGTGCAGCAAGGGCTCCGTACATTGATAAATCGTATAAATAAATAACTTCCACACAAAATAATCACCTGTTCAGCTAGGATACCCTGTGCTATGGTAACCAGACAAGGACATCACAAACATGTAATTATTCCTAGACTGAGGCCATTTGTACAAATCAAGTAAGTACCTAAGGCGGCCTCTAGTGGGAACCGAACCCACGACCTCTGGCTTAATATCAAGGTCGACCTTTAAATATCGACGTTTAAAGGGTCGACCACCGGAGCCTGAGGATGCCTCGTGTTAGAGACGAAACGCGTCGCAACGCATGTACTGGTGTTAGTGGTGGTGTGTTTGTGTCTTGCTTCTACTTGAAAAAGTGGGAGGGAGGGCGGTGCATTAACTAACCGCATAATGCTCGTGGGATTTTGGCGGAATTTTGCAACGTAATTTTTACATTTTAATGCTATTATAGATTTCCGCAAAGTAACGCCTGATTCCATACAATATCTTTGTTGTTATACTAATAAGAGCTACCTCAATAACATAGCAAGTTTGACACTTATATGTATTACCGTTTTTACGTTATAGCAGCAACAATAAAACTTAAAAAAATGTTTCTTGTGACATTTTGGTCAATCCGTCATATTAACATCACTAGTCGTGGCATTGGTGAAAACGATGGAATGTTACTTTAAAGTAATTAAAAAAATATTCCAATGTTTGGTACCACCCTCCCCTCGTCACCTATTGGTTGGTTAGAATAAAATACTACTTAGTATTAAGCCCGCCAATCGTACAGTTTTCTTTCTGGCACAATTAAGAATTTTACAAAACATCTTGTGAACATTACGCTTCGGTTCAAGAGAAAATATGCAGCCCTATGCAGGTCAAACAGATGGACTTACGTCGTAGGCACATTAATACTATTCTTTTTGGCACCCTTTGGGTATGGAACCCTAAAATAACAGTCCATTTTCCCCGCCCAATCTCCATCTGTGTGGCACTCAAAAGCATTATTCCGAGGTACGAGCGTAATGCGAAAAAAAAACCCCGCGAGATTGTTAATGAATAAACAAACCAGACACTTTCCCCCGCCTTGAAGCGAAATTACATTTGAGGCCCAATTTATTCAAGCAAAATAAACCTCATCACTCACGGCGGCTTATTTTCAATGGCATCAACATCCAGATGTATGTCACAAGCGCTGTGGGTTAACCTTACGTAAGAATTGGCAGTAAACTTGGCTGTATCGAGAGGAGTCGCTGCCTCGAGTGAATTAAAAAGTTCCGAGCGCTTCATAGACAATAGACTTTTTCTTTCTCGGCAGTTTTCGGTGGCCAGTCACGTAATTAATAAATTTTCTTTTTAGAAACCAGTGAATTTCGTTTCTAATTTCAAATGTGATACTCTCTGAGTAGGATTTAATTTAAAAAAATGCCTACTGTACTGTGTTTGATTAACTGTTTAATACACTCCAAGTGAAATAAAGCTGAGTTAAGACCTAATAACTAAATCTTAGTGGCCTGCCAAAACTTGTGCTGTCGTAGCGATGGCGTAGTTCCCGGCAGCAATGCATTGGGAATGTAAGGCGGGCCTCGCTGCCTAAGGGATTAAAATATTCATGTCTGTGCCAGGCCAAATTATTCCACATACGTAGTACGTACGGGGTCAATGTACAGTCAGTAGAGAAGCTTTTGATTGCGTAAAAACTGACCTGATCTTTCAACGAAGTGGTTGAACGCTATAACATTCTATAGCATTAATAGAGGTAACATAGAATTCTATAGAAGATCCGAAATGGGACATATGAATATAATTTATCGTCATTGTATATTAATTTGCTCAGTTGATACAATTCTTTTCGTAGAAAATGAATTCTCCTGAAATATGTTTTATTGTAGAATACCTATCACTGGTAAATCCATTCAGAAACCAGCTGACAAACATCGTGTCTTCTCACTCCAATCATATTGGAAGAGCATAAGGACGTGTTTTATGAGCCTTGTTTTAAATAATTTCTTTAATGACACAAGTTACAAATGAATTCACCGACTCTGAGCAAGGGTTGCTCTGAGCGAGCGAATCTCATGAAACAAGCGCTTCAATATTGTCGATATCAGTTGATTAAGTGATTCGAACATCAAAAGCATGTTCTTTCAGAAGTCCATATAACATTTAAAATACAGGGTGTAAGAAAATTCCACGTGGAACCACTTTAAATAATGAGAAAATTTTACTCATCACGATTGAAATGTGAACTTATTAAATGATCAGCAAAATAAATATTTGTTCAGCAACGAAAATCAGCAAAAAAGTTATTCTTTCAACTTACAATTATTTTGGTCATCAGAATAAATAAATGAGCAGAGCAACACGCAGTCTGATTTGACACGTATTTGATTTACTTACTGACCAGGAAGTAAATAAATATAATCAGCAAATAAATTCAGCAAATCAGTCAAACATGGTCAGCAAATTAATTACTCAATTAGGTTTAAATACAAAAATGTAGAAACTGCATTTTTTGCTACTTAACTTTATATTTTCTGCCGACCGCTAATTAAAAATACTTTTATTTTAGTGATGACCCATATTTTTTGCCTGATTTTCGGGGATGCGGGATTTTGTTATTTTGTAACACCCTATATATAAAAAGAAAGGCCTCTTCTCCCTCCCTTTCCCCTGTTCCCTCCCGTTTCTTTCATCACTTTTTTCTCCGCCGAGTATTGAGCGTACTTAAATCTGAAATCTTTTTACAGATTTTGACACCGACACATTTTATTTTCCACGCGGTAATTTAAAGATGTAACAAATAAAAAGCTTGGACCGACATGAACGAAAGAATATCTAAAGATTTTTGTGATTTTCCTGCTCAAAATGGAACGTAATATTGTTACCTTTTACTTATTGTTAAATTAAGTGCCGGAGATTTGTAAAACATCGACCACAAATGTTTTAAACATCCTTGCATACGTCCCAATGCAGGGGACTGGTTTTAGACAAGAGAATTTTGTCTGCCAAGATTTATTAGATTGCTCCACATCAACGTAGGTTACCTGGTAGAAAATACTATCTAGTATTATGCTCGCCTTTGTACAAAATCGTTTTTTTTAGTGCAATAAGGAATTTTTCAACACAATTTATCTCTTCTCTAAATCGTCGCAGGAAAAATATGACGACTTTTCGATAGAAACAATGGTTTTAATTACAAAACGTGTGGCTTGCGTAAATATTTTCACAAGAAGGAAAAATAAGACGACCTTTTGATACAGGCAATGGTTTTAATAACAAAACGTGTTGCTTGCGCAAATATTTGCACAGGAAGAAGAAAACCAAAGACGATTTATTGAAAAATAAATAATTTCTAAGGTTCGCTTTCTCTAAGGTTTGCTGAAAGAAATCTCTTACAGATAAGCTCGCCTTTGTACATGATATTTCTTATGTAATGTCCTAATCCATGTTTCGTGTGCAATAAAGTATAATGAAAAAAAAAAACAAGTTTGAAGTAGCAAGGAGGTTACATACTTTTTGGCAGGCGCAAACACAGTACATAGCCTTAAATTGAACCCTATCTCTTTGATATAAAGTTCAAACCGATACCAGCGCATACCAGCCATGCCTGTTAAAGGGTTAAAGTATCGAGGTAAGTACGATAGCAGTGTCTCCTCACAAGGTTTTCCCTCAAGGTATGTCAAGCAGCCCAGCAGTTGTTGGCATCAATAAAGGATTACTTATCTAATCTAATCCTATGCCCAGCAGTGGGCTCTACTCTTGGGTTACACAGATACGATTGAAGCGAGCGGTACTGTTACCTACTTACTACAAACTCACAGATGTACGTGGACAACTATCAAGGAAAAAAATGTAGGATAAGGTTTCCTGTGAATTCTCTTAGGCCGATATTCAGAAACGATTTTGAGCGTGAGCTCAATGTGAGTCCGGGTCTTCCAACTGTCAAAATGAAAGTCTCAGGGATATTTTGTATTCACAGTTGAGTTTGAGATAACAAAAATTGAGCGCAAGCTAAGCTGAGACTGAGTAGTGGATTTCGGCGACTTAGCTCAGACTCAAGGTGGCAATGACGAAGAAAGTAGCGACACCTGTAGGCAATTCGAGAACTCTAAATAACCTGTGGCTGTGGTGAAGTAACCTTTTTTTTATTCACAATTTGACATTTTGCATGCTCATTTTCCTTCGAAAAGTTAAATTGTGTTTTTAGAGTAATGAGAAGTCAAAATAAAGTATAACCGCGCGTAAAAAGTTTCGACATTTGTTGCCATCTCGTTCACTCCTGTGGATTATTGTATGCCTTTCATGTAGCGTTAACAGATAATATAAACCGGTAACGTCAAAAACTGTACCACAGATTACACGCTCGAGTAAGTTTAGCTTGAGCTGTGGCTTAGCTGAGTTCGAGTCGAGATATTGACTGTGAATACAAAATTCTTGAGTCTTTGTTGAGATTGCTCAGCCGATGCTCAGCTTAGTGCACGTTAAGTGTAGCTCAACGCTGTGTTTCTGAATATCGGCCTTAGACTCGTCGGTAAGTGTCACAGGTGTTTACATGCCTCAGCGCAGTCAGTGAATGTTGTTAGGTTTTATCAAACATCATCATCATCAGCCATTTGACGCCCACTGCCAGGACACAGGCCTCCCTCATGGTTTTCCAAGCTTTCCGGTCTTGTGCCGCCCGCGGTCGCCAGATCAGAACTTTATCGCCCCACCGGCCATCAGTTCTCCGAGCTATGTGCCCCGCCCGCTGCCAACTATGTTAGTAACTCGGGTTCTTCTGCGAATCTCCTCATAGCTGATTCGATCACGCAGTAAAACTCCTACTCTCCATTGCTCGTTGGGCAATATCAAACATTGTCCATCATATATCATAAGCAGCCTAAATACGTCCCACTGTAGGGCACAGGCCTTCTCTCAGAGAGAGTCTAATTAAAAAAATATAAATGTAAAAAAAATATCTTGTATGTATATCTATAATGATATGTACGTTTGTAATGGAAATATACATTAGAACTTATTGTATTGTGCCATATACATAGGCTTATATTTTGTTATATATTGCAATATATTAATGTTTAAGTTTATTTAATTACACCGTATGTCTTTAAATTTTATTTTATTGTATTTATTTTTTGCACGCCTACCAACTCTCCTCTACCTCCTGCGGTTGACTGGTAAAAATGCTTGTGGCATTAAATCCGCCGCATTATACGATTTAGTAAGTTCAAGTAATTAAAAGTATAAATAGATAAATTAAACATGTGTCCGTAATGCATATTTTGGTAATGTACCAAAGTAGTACCAAATGCACACGTGGTGATGTAATGTACCAAATGCACACGTGGTGATTAAAGTAATTGTTTTTGTGTCCAGTATGCGTATCTTTTGGGTCAGGCGTCAGATTTTTTACAACTTGTTTAAGAGTCTTGAATGTGTTAAGGCCAAGGTTGAAAGCTTACCTGACATTCGTAGGTGCCGTTGTCACGTTTCTGAACGAATTTTATTTGTAGCGTCCAGTCCTCGGTGCCTTCTCCGTGCAGGACCTGCCAACCAAAATACATAAAATGTCAGATTTACAACCAACACACAGGGCGTCCCACGATACTATGCGACACGAAGGCAAAGTATCTTAAATATTGCAGATTGCGGATACTTTGCTTCACGGAGACATTATTTTATTTCTAAACGTAAATAAAATTCAAAGTTTTTTTTTAATTCCTCGCCTTATCTGGGAATCGGACCGACGAAGCGTGAAAAATATAAAATTCTGATGGTTATTGATGCTAATCGAAAGAGTAAATGATAAGTACCTAATGATGATGATGATTATGATGATTCTTTCCGACCGGATTCTGTCACGGCGACTGAGACGGCTGGGGAGAGCGTTGGTAATGTGCTCTCATATGACTGATGTAGCCTATCTTGCCTTTAAAGGTGTGGGTGCACCTAATACGTACCTAATGATTAACTTCTAAGTAACATAAAATATTACTTAAAAGTTAATTATGTAAATAAGTTAATTGTGAAGCGGTGGTAGCCTAGCGAGTTGAACATTGGACTCTGAAGCGGGAGTCCCAGGTTCGATTCCCAGTGCGGGCATGTACCTATGATTTTTCTTTCTAAGTTATGTACATTTGTGAAGTTATAGTAGCAATACCACTCGCTAACTGTGAAGGAAAACATCGTGAGGAAACCTGGGTGTCTGAGCTATTCACATACCTCAGCGCTTGAAATCGCCAATCCGCGGTGGGCGCGCGTGGTGATTAAGCCCATACTCTTTCTCTCTCTGAGAGAAGGCCTGTGCCCTACAGTGGGACGTATATAGGCTGCTTATGAACATAAAATATAAAATAAAAGGATACTGAAATTAATAAATTCATTTTTTTTTCGCTTCATTCTCGTTCGCTCATTCCGACATCGTTAACGATTGTAAAAGCAATGGTATACTTTTGAAAAATCAGCATAGATTAGTATGGTGACACGAGTCGCATTTCTTAAATGTCAAAAGTCGCGACTTTCTAGTACAATAATAGTCGAATTGAAGACGTGAGTGGATGAAGGTGATATGTCGTATTTTCGGTTTTCGGTATTTTTTGGTGTGGATGAAGGTGATATGTATAATTGAATTACTACAAACCTTAAAACCGTTGACATAAAGCTTATTTTTGTAAATAAAATTTTGAAAAAGGTGTTATGTTCAGTTTATTTTAAAAATTACAGATGATGAAAGAGGTATGTACACATATCACCCTCTCGCAAATAAAGAAAACAAAAACTTTACTTTTTCTGCGTTGAAGAAGGTGACATGTACAAACATAACACCTTCTTCCACTGCGCTTACTATGTTCGAATAAAGCGACCCCTATTCTCCGTGAATGAAGGTGTTAAGTCGCAAACATAACACCTTCATTCACTCCAGAGGTTCAAATATTTTGATTGCGTTCGTTCTTTGCAGTTTCGCGCGCTTTCTGTTATTGTCGATTTGTGTCATTTGGATACTGTAAAATATTGTTTAAAATATATAATTGATATTTTTAAAGTGAAAATAATATGGCAGGAGCCAAATCAAGAGCAAAGTTGTTGGTGGACGCTGCTTTAAGTGACCGGGTAAACGAAATAGCTCAAAACAACGATGATGACAATAATCATAACCTCAAAAATATTGCAGGTTAGATCTTTTCAAATTCTTGATTTGTTTGCATTGTTTGAATCACAGTATCTACACTATCATGGACTTTTCTGCTAAACTGGTGTTTACAATATGCCGCACTTCATTGGTTTCTTATTAATGTTTTTGGCATATCTAAGAGGTGATGGGGCTACGCTGACCTCTATGATATTTAGCTTTTTTTGAGTGTTCTTTCGCGTAATACTTGTTTTGTTTTGTACTTTTGGTTAAAAAGGTGTCAAAATAGGATGTGTTAGGATAAGGTTAATAAACGAAAAACATTGGATGGCAGGAGAAAAAACCGACTAAGTCAATATTTCAATCTTTCTGGTTCCGGCTTGTACTTGACGGGTGTTTACTAACTTTAATTTCTTTTTATTTACTTTTTGATCGCATGCCTTCTTCTACGCTTATGGCTTTGTTTTTTTGTAGGTAATCTGGACCCTGCGTGTGATCATGCAGATGCATGCATCCAAAGTTATGAAATCGCTGAACCTTCCACCAGCGGTCAAGGCAAAAATTATATTGGCAGTCTTGCGAACGTTCCTGTCTCTGTAGATGATGAAATTACAGATGTAATAGAAAATTCCCTAGAAGAAGATATAGATTCTTTTGGACTTACTTTGCGAAACAAAAAGTCATACACAGTCTTGGGGGATGTATCTCCATTTCAGAATAGAAATAAAGACTTTTCTTCCGGTAGTGATGACATGTACATTCCTGAAAGCCCGGATAGCACTAGCTCTTGTGGCGTTAGTGAGCATGAACCTGACAATGAATATGCTGACCAGCAGGAAATCCCCATTATTCTCTCCAGTAGTGAACAGCATGCAAATGAAGATTTGGAGGAAAATAATATGCCAAAAAAGCGCAAGATATTTCCACCAAAAGAAAATAAATCAAAAAAACGGCTGAGGAATGAACAATCTTGGAAGAAAAATGCTGCAGCTACAGCTAGAGCAAAAGGAGAAGAATATGTATCTTACAAAGGAGAGGTAGTTCCGAAAAAAAAGATTAAGGTAGGGACTTTGTGCCACGAGAAGTGCAGGCTGAAATGCTCAGATAATTTTTCCATTGAAGATCGGCAGTCTATTTTAAACAGCTATTATTCCCTGGACACCAATAGTAAGAATGCCCTATTATTCAGCAGCATTGAGAGTAAGCCTGTAGCGAATAAACGCTGTAATGCTAGAAAGCATAAATCTGCTTCCTACAAGTACTACGTGAAAAAGAATGGAATTACGAAAGAAATATGCAAGTTAGGTTTGTGCGGCATTTATCAGATAGGTCGCAAAAAAATTGATCTCATTATAAAAGGAATCAAGGAAGGACTTGCAGCTCCAAAACCAGATCAGAGAGGTAGACATCAGAATCGTCCTCACAAAATGGACGATGACGTTGTTAAACGTATTAAAGAACATATTTCAAGTTTTCCCGCTGAACAATCTCATTACTCACGAAACAAAAATATGAACAAACTCTATTTGTCACCGCTACTGAATGTGACCAAGATGCACAGTCTATACCTAGAAATGTGTCATAATGAGGACCTATCAGACAAATACCGTGTCAAGAAAACTTCATATAACCAAATTTTTGTTACACAATTCAACCTGTCTTTTGGATACCCAAAGAGTGATACGTGCGCTACTTGCGATGCTGGGGACTCAAATGACGAACATAAGTCAAATTATTATGCTGCTGTTGAAGCTATGCAAGTCGACCGGAAAAAACCAACCCGAAATGGAGATATTGTGTACATTACGATGGATTTACAACAAACCATGCCGTTACCAAAACTAACAACTTCAAAAGCGTTCTATTTACGTCAACTGTGGTTTTACAACCTGGGTATTCATGTTTGTGATGGAAGCAAAGAAAAAGCCGTATGTTGCACCTGGACTGAAGATGTTGCGGATCGCGGAAGTGCCGAAGTTGCGAGCGCACTTCTAAGATTTGTGGAAGTAGATCCAAGTTGCCAAAACAAAGATCACCTATTGATTTGGTCTGATTCGTGTGCCGGCCAAAACAAAAATTTCGCCATGATTACACTTTATCAATATCTTATCCTTAAAGGGTATTTCAAAGTAATCGATCACAAGTTTCCTGAAGTTGGCCATTCTTATTTAGATTCGGATCGTGATTTTGGCAGAATAGAAAAAGTCCTAAGAAAGCATGACACAGTTTATGTTCCTGACCAATACCGTGACATCATTTGCAAAGCTTCTCGTAATAATACAGTTATGGATATGACCGAACACTTCAGAGAAATTGGTGAGCTACAAGAGAATCTCAATTTGATAAATAGGAAAAAGGATGTAAGCAATGGAAAAATCAGTTTTAGGGATGGTATCAAATGGATTCGAGTTGAGGAGTATGGATCTTATCTATACAAAGAATCGTACGATGAAATGACACCGTTTAAAAAGGTGGACATATTAAAAAAGAGATCGAAGTTGTCCGCGAATTTAGAAATTCCACGTAAGACGAAGTATGGTACTGTTTCAGTAGAAAAAAAACAGAATCTCCGAGACCAACTAAAGTACGTGAAGCCAGAATATCGCTATTTTTTTGAGTCAATTTTAAGCCAAGAATAGTATTTTTTTATACGTAAGATGTTGCACACTTGTGATCACTGCTAATATAGCTTAAGTTTTTGATGACGGTGGTTCTGTTTATTAAAAAATAATAATATGTCTATTAATATTCGTACTTAGCACCTAATTTTATAAAGCCGCTAGGACAAATAAGTTAAAGTTAGATAATGAAAGAAGGAGGTATGTTCAGTTTTTTTTAAATATAATATGTAATAATATCGAAAGAGTTTTATTACCAACGTATCCTCAATATATAAGATCATTCATACTAATTTTCATTGAAATTTAAGGCATAAATAATCATTTAAGCGACTTACAAAAGAAAATTGTAGTAAAACTTTAACTTCAATTTACTCAAAATCTAAAAAAATGCACTTATCACCTTCATCCACTCACGTCTTCAATTCTGATGTTACGGAATGACAAAACGCGTGACTCGTGCCGTCATACTTGCCTGTGCTGCATAGTACGATGGCGAGAGTCACAATTTGTGGCGTTAAACTTACCGAATTGAACAGTTCATGTACTTTAAAAACCTACTTAGAGGCTAAAAATTCCACCCATGCCGGAAAAATAATTCCATAATTGCTTCGGCCAGATGTCGCTACCTGTACGTAACACAGAGAAGTTGGTAAAGAGGCTCGAAATTTCGCTGATGCCTGCACATGCCAATTAGCTCAGTTGGGAGAGCGCTGGCACGGATAGCCTAAGGTCGTGGGTTCAAGTCCCGGCACGGGTGGTTTTAATTGTTTAAATAGAGTACCAAAGTCGTTATCCGACGTCGGACGAAGGTCGATGATATTGGTGATCGAATCCCGAGTCTGAAGTGGCGTTGGGCGAGGCGGGAAGATGGCAGGTGGACCAGGGCAGCAACTGAATGGCGGTCATGAGTCGGACGGCGGTCCGTGGGTAGACCAAGTTGTCAAAGGGCCCGTGGATGCGAATGGCGAGAGCCCGCGAAAGAAGGCGCGATGGGGAAAGGCCTGTACCCAGCAGTGGGCAAAGGTGGGCTGATGATGATGATGATGATGATGAAAAGCATTCACTGTGCAAAACTTACTCTAGAAATTCTCCTCCCTTCCGAAAATGGATTGTTCCCAAAACAACTCTACGCTAATTAGCTTTCACACATAACATTTCCAACTAACGAATTTAGCTAGCTAAACAATATGCATAATGCCTTCTTAGGTCTTCTCCAGTGAAACCTTACATCAGCCGAACTTGTAGAGGCATTCAAATTTTATTGGATTGAAATCATGAGCCCTGACGCGTATCACTGCTAAGAATCAGCGTAGTAGCCCATAATGACTTAGCATTTTGCGCCTTATAGCTTCATGTTTTGGGACAGTTATGCATTGAGAGCTGGCGTTTACATTTGTAGGGTATCTCAAACTGAGGATTACATGTCATTCATTCATTCAGTACAAAAGGGATAGTAGGTATTATGAAATGGTAAAATTAGACATAAAATTAAGACTTCATCATCAACCCATTATGTCCCCACCGAGGGGCACGGGTCTCTTCCCTGAGGAAGGTATAGGCCATACTCCACCACGGGGGCCAAGTCCGGATTGGTGGAGGCTTGTAGACTAGTGGCTCGTCTACTGTCAGAAGTTGTCAAGCCGCCCTAAGGCCTCTGACTTGGCTTAACGACTGCCATCTATCGACGGCAGCCGGCACCAACAGCTTAACGTGCCTTGCGAAGCACGGAACCGCTCGGAAAAATGCCACTAGCGTTAGGCATAGACGGCGACCCATCCATGCACTGAACGCGCCCTGTGTTGCTTTACCTTCGTGATCGTTTAAGATCACTCAGGCAGCCGGGGCTACGAGCATTATGGCATTAAATTACTATTTAAACTGCATTTAAGGAGTGTTTTAGGGAGTTATAAGACGTTTAACTTTTAAACGGTAGAATGCTGGATCAACATTCGAGAGGGCGTGGGTTCGAATCCCGGCATGTACCAACGACTTTGTTTTGTAAGTTACGTTCATTCGTGAAATTGTAGGCCCAACACCCCTTGCTAAGTGTGAAGGAAAACATCGTGAGGAAACCCGAGCGTCTGACGTGTCACATATCCAATCCGCGGTGGGCACGTGTGGTGATTTAGCCCTTAGTCCATACTCTGTATACTCTGGGAGAAGGCTTGTGCCCTGCAGTCAGACATACTATAGGCTTCTTACGCAGTGTTCTTAATTCTTTATTAGTTCTAAAGTTATGAAATCAAGTAGGTGTATTTTGTGTATTTTAGCGAACTATCAAAATCGAACTGATTTATGCACAAATTACGGCCAACAAATCACTTCTGTACTTTCTCTTATAATTTTTAAATGTTGTGAACTGTTCAGTTAGATTTTCAGCATCAGTAAGTTTTATTTAGCTTAAAGAAGTAAAAAAGGACGCAGTGGCTATGAAATCGAAATTTATACAGTAGAATGATACTACAAATGACAGTTTCCAAAAGTTGTCTAAATGATCTGAAGCAGCTAATGATCGAAAATCACACGTACCGCACATACCCTCATTTACTTTCACCATCAAATAGTCATGACATGTTTGAGCTTAGGTAGATACCTACAACAATTTTTACACTGGAATTTATTTGTACCTATTCATAAAATTGTCTCTAAAATTATATTTCTCTCGCACCCGCCTCGTCACAAAAACTACTATTGTATTTTGATGAAAACATTATTTAACTCTAAAATTAATTCTTTCTCGCACTTGCCACAAAAAATTAAACTCTATGGTATTTTGTCTTCAGTCACACCATGTTCGCAAATATGATAATACTTTTGACCGTCGCGACAAAACAAGCGACAAAGTTTATCGCGCGTCGCGCCGCGTGCGGGCTAACCCGAACACGCTTCTGCTGCGCCCACTGAACACCTCAGAAATTCAGGTTTTCTCACGATGTTTTCCTTCACCGTTAACGAGTGGTACTGCTACTTATAACTTCACAGATGTACGTAACTTAGAAAATGCTCGTAAAGTCATTGGTACGTGCCGGGATTCGAGCCCACGACCTCCCGAATGTGAGGCCGGCCGTTCTGCCATCTGTTTTAAATGGTGGTAACGCATCATATTAAATATACAACGCTCAAAAGCATATGTGTTGTGTTACCTACACAGAATGGGCATCCTTCTCTGCAGGAAAATGCTACGCCGGAGGCTGCGATATTGCTAAAGCCCGTAAAGCGCCAATTTAATTCTAGGTTCTCTGACATTACCCATAATCACGGGTTTTAAAATATATTTTTACTCTCTAATGGTTAGTATTCAAAATGTGAAAAAAAATTGTTTTTAGGGCCGTCGGTCATTATTTTTATGATTTTTAAACTTTATAGCATCAAAAAAATCGCGAACATAGGTCAGTCTAAATTGTCACTGGATATGGTTTTATTTGAGCTGTACCCAGTTTTGGACAGCAAAAAATATCCGTGTTAGTGAAGTCGGTCGTCAAAATTCTATTAATAGGATTCGTATTTCTGTAATTTCAAACACCTACTTTCCCCCCAATTATTTGCTCGCGCAGCGCAATAAGTCCCATACAAAAGCGTCCGCTCGGAGCACCCAGCCTTAATCAAATTAAGTAATTCGTAATATTTCTAATAATTGGCGTGTTTCAGGAATTGCGCGTTCAAGAGGTAATTTATTGCATTATCATCGTTGTATTCACTGTAATATTCGAATACCAAAGGTAAAATATCTAGGAAGACCTCAATCATGCTAATCATTCAATGAAATTAAGCGGGATTTCATTAATTTGGAGCTGCAAAGTATTAGGCAAAAACGGGGAAAGTAATGAAGGCTCTAACTGGTTCAACGGAATGGCATTTAGGTCGTTTAAATAATTGTCAATTGTGAAAATTAGGCCATTTTATTTTTATGAGAACTCGTTTTGAGTGCTGTTCGAAACTAAAATCATGCAGTCCTTGAAAACAGATCTGCATACTATGGTTTGTTGGTCTAAGAGAGAAAATTACACTATATTATCTGCTAAGGCCGTGTGGCGCCGGATTAAGAATAGCGTCACTCCATTTCCTCCCGTGGATGTTGTAGAAGGCGACTAAGGGAATAAATTACCGGGAGACGGGCAGCAGCGTCTTCCTGAGATTCCTACCGCATACTGCGATCGCCAACCCGCCTGCCAAGCGTGGCGATTGGCGATTATGGCAAAACTACTCATGGTTATGAAAACCATGAGGGAGGCCTATGTCCTGCAGTGGGCGTCAAATGGCTGATGATGATCTGCTGAGTTAAAAAGAGTCTATTGCTTTTTTTGCCTGCCTCGTGGGTCTAGCAGTATCACGTCTGATTACCATGACGGAGGTCGTAGGTTCCATTCCCAATGGGCGTCGCCGTACATTTATACACAAATGGCCTCAGTCTAGGTGTATTTCCTAGTTTGGGACCAGGAGAAGTGATCGTATTGTGTGGAAGTTAATATTATTATATATTCTTTTTCTTAGCCTCTAAATAGGTTTTTAAAGTTAACATTACTATTTTATTTATTTGGTGTACCCATAGATATCTGAAATGTACCAAACAGATCACAACCACTAGAAAATAAACAAGGAACACTACCTATATAATATAAAAACTGAACTGTGGTCTAATGCATGCCACAATATCACATGTAATTTTGAGTATCTCAATAAAGTATTCATTAATATTAAAACATTTCGGAATACATTTATGACCAGTTTCTGAATTGAGAATTTCGCTAAGTAAATGGTTAATGCTGTCTCTTCAAATTTCTCAGAAAAGAGCGCGACAGAATGTTACTTAAGTATTTACTTAGTGAAATTCTCAATTCAGAAACTGGCCCATAATATTCTAATTTAATTAGATATCTTTGCAAATGTCGTGGATGCCATAACTGGGGTGAATAACTGAAACTTTAAAATAAACTGTGTTATTATTAGGAAATAAGTTGGTATGTAACCTGTACACAAAATAAATGAAACTAAACAGCAACACTCCAGAGCGATCTCGGAGGCAAGACCGTTTTTTTTAATATTATGATTGAATATATCATTTAAGGGCACTCAGGGCACTCGAAGAGTGCCAACGGGTTTCTATTACTATTCCACTGATCATAACTAACACAATAGAAGTGAAAACGTAGGTGGTTTACTACATTTTGATATATTTAGGAGCCGAGTTTACCCGATTCAGCTTCACCCACCAACTGAAGCCGAGTATATCCGATGCAGCGTCACCTAGCGTGAAGAAGTTTATAGTGTGCTTAAAAAAAAAATACAACTAAGTGTAGGCACTAGAACCGTATGAACAATAAAATACTCCGGTAGTAGCTTTAGATCAATTAGCTTAAAGTTGTTTTTTTAACTGGAACCAAAAAGTCCAAATGAACGAGTTGAATCGCACCCAAATTAGGCTATCCCTCTTTAACAGCACACAATATCGATATTCAATTTGTTTGTCCGCGGAACGAAATGGTGCTCCAACATTTTGCGGCGGCAAAAGCGTGGTAATTGTACAGGATGAAGCAAAAAAACATTAGACTGCACATGCGACTAAAGTATGCCAGTTATTTTAGCATCGTTTGATCACTGATCGCCCAGAGCGATATTTCGATGGCTTTGTGTTAGAATTGTGATTTTTCAAAACCGCGATCGGCACGATCGTTTTTACGAAAGCACAAGTCACATAAAAAAGATAGATAGATAGAGAACACTTTATTGCACATAAAAAAGGAAATTACGCAGATATGTCTTAACTTAAGAGTACGGACGGTGGCCTTATCAGTAAAAGCGATCTCTAAAAATAATTTTTACATACATACATTACATTCTTGACTATGCGGATGTTTGCTACTTGGACGCCAATGAGGAGCTGCTAGACAAACTCGAACGTCTACAAAATTTGGGTATCCGCTTCATATACGGATTACGCAAATATGATCATGTGTCTCGTTTCCGACAAGAGTTAAAATGGCTCCCAATTCGTCTTCGCCGGAATGCACATATACTGTCACTATTGTACAAAATCCTTAATCGACCCGCATCTCCCGCATACCTGAGAGAAAGGTTTCAATACCTGTTCTCCGGAGAAAGATCAAAAAGATCACTTAACTCCCATCTTCTTAAAATTCCTGCTCACAATACTGGAGCTTACGGTGACTCCTTCACGGTCCAGTCGGTTAGGCTGTGGAACGCACTGCCACAGAACATATGCGCCAGTCCCACTATTGGTACCTTCAAGAAGCGGTTGAAAGAGCATTATCTATCCCTGTAATAACATTGAGCTATATATATATATATATATATATATATATATATATATATATATATATATATATATATAATTTATGTATATCTAAGTAGGTATGTATTTTTATTCTGATATCTAGTTTATGTAGTTTTTGTTTTCCTTTTTACTTTGTGTTATTTAGGCTTTTTGTAGTTTATTTTGTGCACATATATAGACCCGTTCTTACAGAGATAAGCTCGCCTTTGTACATGTAATTTCTTATGTAATGTCCTGTTAAAAGTCTTGTGTGCAATAAAGTATAATAATAATAACATAAACTCACGCCTGCGTCCAGAGGGGTAGGCAGATACCAGGGACTGCCACTTGCAACAATCCTGACGGATCACTTTCGCTTCCTCGACAGTCATTAGTCGTTGCATGCACGCACGCCGGTTTCGGGTACTTTTTATCTTGCTTTTTGCAGTGTCCACGATTACGTTCGAGCACCATAAAGATCCATTCTAAATACGGGTGAAAGATTTTTTTAAATCGCATAAGTTCTTTCGTAGATAACCCCGACATACAAACTTACAAACATATAAACTTACAAACTTTTCCTCTTTATAATATTAGTCCTTATTCTTATAGTTGTTATTAATAATAATTATTCTTGTTCTTTCTTACTATTTTTTTGTCAAGTTTTTCTCCAATATGATCTACATTTTGAAATGGACACAACGTTTAACTTGTAAAGTACATTAAGTCACAGTTTCTGGTTTATTTTGAATAAACACATTTTTCTTTTGCGCATTTAAGGGTGTTGTTACCTTTAAGTGCGCGATAGCTGAAACACCCTGTTTAAGCCAATACACTATCAACCGCATTTTATAGCTGCGATCAGCCGCGCGTCCCATTTGCGGCAGTATTGGAACTCATACGTCATTTAGCGTTGCATGCTCGATGTGGCTTAATAAAACGGAATGCTGATGTTAGTTATACCGCGGTAGTAGTAAGGGCCTGTCCACAACGAGCTGGCGACGTGCCGACGCAACGATGCAAACTAAAATACACCTTGAATACTTTGAGGTTAACTACAATACTAGTGCAAATGAATACCCCACCACGTGCAGCTGGCGAGCACGTTATGTGGCCCTTCTTTTTCGTGTTTGTAATGTAGTTTCCAACTTCGTAAGTATTTAAGAATTAATTTCGATTAATACAGTGCCGCCCGCAGGTCGCCGGCGCGTTGTAGCGTGGACCCAAAGGGTGCCAAACGGGATCCTATTACTAAGACTCCACTGTCCGTCTGTCGGACAGTGGAGTCTTAGTAATATGATAATAATCTTAGTATATCTTAGTAATAGGATAAGTTATAGGGTAGACCGTTATAGCTAGGCAGACTATAATAACAAATACTAAAAACAGAATAAAATAAATATTTAAGGGGCGCTCCCATACAACAAACGTAGTTTTTTGCCGTTTTTTGCTTGATATTAATAACGGCAACAGCTAGAAGCTTAAAATATATATACGTAATAAATTAATTTATGCAGCGTCCAGCGGCACCTTCACTCACACATGGGTGAAGGGACCACACGGACTGTGCAGTGCCTGGGACACTATATGGGAATAGTATGTATACAACAGACGCCGGAGTTATGTTACTTAAACATATTTTCAGCGCGTGGGAGGATCGCAAGGATGCAGTAGGCATATTTTGTGATTTATCAAAAGCATTTGATTGTGTAGACCACGAAACGCTACTCCTAAAGTTAAAACACTACGGAATAAAGGGTGCAGGTTTAGATCTTTTAAGATCGTATTTAGAAGGAAGGGTCCAAAAAGCAGACGTAAATCGTATTAAATCCTCGGGTTCACTTGTAAAAATAGGAGTCCCGCAGAGATCTATCTTAGGGCCGCTCCTTTTCCTAGTCTATATAAATGATTTACCGTTTATGGTACAAAAAATGTCTGAGATAGTGTTATTTGCTGATGACACGTCACTTATTTTTAAAATAAGGAGACAAGAAAATAATCTTGACGATGCAAATAATGCTCTCTCGCAAGTACTAGATTGGTTCACAGCAAATAATCTGCTGCTAAATTCTAAAAAGACAAAATGTATAAAGTTTTCCTTACCTAACGTACGAGTAGTTGAGAACAACATAGTAATTGGACATGAAAAATTAGAATTTGTAGATGATACTGTATTTCTGGGCATCACAATCGATGCAAAACTACAATGGGGTCCACATATTGTAAAATTAGCACACAGACTTAGCTCTGCAGCATATGCAGTGAAAAGAATTAGGGAACTCACTGACGTTGCAACTGCTAGGCTAGTTTATTTTAGTTACTTCCATAGTATTATGTCCTACGGTATACTACTATGGGGCCGGGCAGCAGACATTGAGACTATCTTCATCTTGCAGAAGAGAGCCATCCGATTTATTTACAAGTTAGGTAGTAGGGATTCGCTAAGAGATTTCTTCAAAGAAACCAACATCTTAACAGTTGCATGTCAATACATTTATGAAAATATTATGTACGTTAGAAAAAATATCAAAGACTTCGAAAATGTTGGTGGCCACCATAATGTTAATACTAGAAATAAACATAAATTGTCATTTCCACTATTTAGACTTGCAAAAGTTAACACATCCTTTATGGGGCACTGTATAAGGTTCTACAACAAAATTCCTCAAGATATATTAGAGTTACCTCCAACGCGATTTAAAAAATGTGTTAAGCACATTCTGTGCAAAAAGGCTTACTATAACATCAAGGATTATTTAGAAGACAAAGATGTTTGGCATTAAACAGTAGATTAATATTATTTAAAGGACGATTGTGACTAGTGTTCAACACATTAATGACTAATATTTTAAGTTGAAAACTCTGTTAATTAAGTTAAAACGTGTTTTGAAAAGAATAAATGTGGAGTTTCTTTGTTAGTTTCTTCTCCACATAATCCATTAATTGTGAAACTAACAACTTTGACGTTCATTAAGTAAACATTCTGTTTTTACAATGAATAAAAATATTTGAATTGAATTGAATTGAATTGAATTTAAGCAACAAACAGCAGAAAAATTGGTTGAAATTGGGACAAGGTTATTTTCAACGGGCAATTAATTTCTAAAACGCCCATGTGTGTGTACAGAAACATAAACTCTAACCACATTTGAATATTAGTGGCTCGTTATATAGTGCTGAATACTAAGTTATATAGCGGGAACCGTAAGTGTTATAAATGTTATTTACTGCTTGCCAAACTAAATTAAATTCGTTACCTCAACAATATCATCTTTTCACCGATTAACTGCTGTTAACCAGTAATCGCTGACCTTTCACCGCATGGAATCTAGTTTCAAAGGTAGGCCGCCAGAAAAGTTTGGCATGTATTTTACCTGGGCTTTATTCTACAGGTTTTGTTGTTCGTGGAAAAGTGTTTTGCAGTTTGTGAATTGGTTTTGGTAAGTTAAATATTAAACGGCAAAGCGTTGTTTCAAAAAAGCATATGCAGAGTTTATTAATTTAACGTGACTGTGACTGCCACGTTGGCGTTACGGTTACACGACCTCATTTGGTCTCGGGTTCGATTCTCGTATTCGCCGTACATTGGTTGATACAAGTAGCCCGTCTGCGTGTTTTTCATATTTTTATGGAAGTTCACTTATTCTGTTTGTCCAAGCAGTTTTGTTTTTTTATTATTTTTTTAACTAGGACTCTGCGACTTTTACTAATATTATGACAGCTGACGTCCTCCATTTTGTTTTTTCATGACGTCACATAGCCAGTCAAGTCGGTTTATCTGTCTATCCGGTAAAAAAAATTGGATAACATAAGAATATTCCTTACTGCACACAAGAAACAAGAGACATAAATGAAAGTTACAATAAAAAAGTACAATGGGCGGGCCCCTTTAAAAGCACACTTGCAAACGCGAGAAAAATATAACTCGCTTTTGCTTTCGCAGTTGGGTGAATAATTTCGATCAATAAACCCCTACTCGTCCATTGCTGGACATAGGGCCGGTTTCTGAATTGAGAATTTCACTAAGTAAATACTAAGTAACGTTCTGTCACGCTCTTTTCTGAGAAATACCAAGAGACAGCACTACAGTTAACCATTTACTCAGCGAAATTCTCAATTCAGAAACAGGCCTATAGTTCTCCTCCAACCCGCCCGGCCCGCCACTTCCTTCTTTCCTCGGCCATCCTCAACCAGCCGCTGCCACAACGTTGCCCAAGATCGTCGGTCCAGCGAGGTGGTGGTCGTCCTACACTGCGTTTGCCATTTCGACTCGGGAACCTTTGCACCCCACCGGCCATCGGTTCTTTGGCGTAAATAATTTGGTTGCTGACTAAAAAAAAACCGGCCAAGTGCGAGTCGGACTTACACACGAAGGGTTCCGTATTAGACACAAAGAACGAGAAAACACGGCAAAAAATCAGGTTTGTTGTATGAGACCCCCCCTTAAATTGTTATTTTATTCTGTCGCTCTTTCTGTTATGAAATACACGACTAGTATATTCACGTCCAAGCTACCGGAAGAGTAAACAAAGGCATGAACTTAACTTATTGAGCTCTAGAGACTTTTCAGTTACTTTTCCATTGTAAAGAAACGATATTGTTACTGGAATTTATTTTGTGAGCGTCCGATGTTTTGGCATCGTCCCTTATGCACATGCTAAAATGTTATATGTGCAACTTTGTGCAACTATCTACATGCCAGTTCGTTCCAGTTATGTACAATAAATAACTTTGTTTTATAAAGCCAACTTGCGCCACTTTCTTAAGTAAGTCGCATTTAACTAAAACTCTTTGAACAAAATTTAATTTGAAATGGACAATTAAGGGACCAAGTCGATTTAAGTTAAGTACATTTTGTTTTGAACCAACTTCAAAAAGGAGGTGATTATTAATTCGCCTGTACACTTTTTATGTGTGTTCGAGTTGAATTTTATATGTTTTTCTATGATTTATGATTGTTATCATGTTTTATGATTTCATTCATTATTTTTGTTAGAAAAGGGATATCTCCAGGGTGGTCTCACCGAAATTTGGGCGAAATCTGTTGGTATCATATATGAGAAAGATATCGGACTTTTCTTTTCAGTGTGTGTTTTTTGTGAAGTTTTTTCTTTAAAAAACTAATGACCCGACTGCTGAACCTTAACTACTAAGCAGGCGGGACCAACGTACATATATCGAAACGAGTCACACACAATATTGAATTTGGTTTCCGCCTGCTTAGTAGTTAATGTTCAGCAGTCGGGTTGTTACTCTTTTTAGGCATTTTTGTATTTTTTGTTGGATTTATGCTAATTTCATGACACTCTCGCATACACAACAAATCGATTGAGATACTATTTGTCAAAATCGGACCATTGGTTAAGGAGTTATGAGACAACACAGAATCAGGCATACTTACATACATACATACGAGCCAAACACACTACCCTCCTTTTGGGCCACGCCGAAGTTGGGTACAAAGCTACCTAGTTATATTTCAGAAACGGCCTACAGCGGGATGCACATGGACTGCTTATAAGCATGACAGGACTAAACATTAACATATAGGTATATTTTCTATCGATCTTTGCGGTAAACTTCGATAAGTGAGCATGTCACGCCAAGTCGTTAATCAAGTGGTTTTAATTTTTAATTAGCAAAGCCAGCCGCGCCTTTGAAAGGAAAATTCGGGGCCTAAATTAAAAGTTCTTGAACGAAGGACAATTAAGGTCGTGTTAAGGTGGCATTTGCTTTGTACCGAACACAAGTCCCCCAAATATACACTTTTATAAATAGTTCAGTGATTAACTTGGCATTCGACACGACCATCCTTATACTAAATTTCTTTACTTTGATCGTACGTGAAACAATTATTTATTTACAATAAAGGTACTATGAACTAACGCAGATTATAATCATATTATGTTATTAATTAAACAACACCAGTTTAAAACCTGATATCACGTATATATTTTTTTATGACTTAAAAGGCAGCCATACCTTTACCTAAACCTCGTCAAAATCTCAAATTAGTATGTGCGTGTCTGTCACTTACTGTTTTGTAAGTACAAATTGATAGATAACGGAAGAAAAATATTATTAAAAAAAAATTTTTTTTTAACTAGCCCACACACATCCCGTTGCAGGGCACAGGCCTTCTCTCAGAGAGTATGGGCATAAATACCACTCGTAGTGGTATTGCTACTACAACGGCGGCACAAATGTACGAACTTAGAAAACAAAGTCATTGGTACACGCCGGGATTCAAGCCGACGACCTCCCGAATGTGAAGCCGGCGTTGTGCCGTTCTGCTACCACCGTACATCGTCGCGTCCGCATTAAAACCACCAATGAATTTAAGAATCAACTATGTATATAGTCTGCATGAATTATTAAATTTATTTTTATGTTACATGTTTACATGTTTGTGATGTCGTTGTTTCTGGTTCCCACGACACAGGGTATCCTAGTGTGGGGCCAGAAGCAATGTATGTGCCTGTATGTAAATGTTTATGTTATGTTTATGTTACAACCCAATAATAATCATGTCACCGTAGCCAAGGCCGAGGCTACGTAGTTGCTACGTAGAATTCTACGCAGATTGCTACGCCGTAGCAACTAAGATGTTCATTAAAGGACGCTTACTGCAACCTCAGACATTCGGATTTTCTCACGATGTCTACTTTCACAGTTTTAGAGTGGTGTTGCTACCAAAAATTTACAAATGTTCGTAACTTAAATAGACAGAACATTCTTTATTGTACACAGAAAAAAATATTAGAGACAAGAAAAACTTAGAGACGGTCAGTCGGTGCAACTAAGAAATATTGTTATGAGTTGAAAAAAAAACATAAACTTACTTAAACCATACATAAATATTTGAAAACAAAGTCATATTAATACAAGACGGGATTTGAACCGTCAACCGCTCGAATGTGGGGCTAGCGTTGTACCGATGGGCTGGCCCTGCTCTAGCTAGATGACGAAGCAAATAAAGCCCTTTTCTTTGCAATAGACGGAAAAGAAATGGTTTTGATGTAAGTCGTTCAGGTATGGGGTCGCAATAAATATCCAAGTTTTAGACCTAAGGACCTTCATTCAAGATGGCGGCTGGTGCCTTTCACCAGCCGCCATCTTGAATGAAGGTGCCAATTTTTCTTTCAAATAATTTCGCAACGATTGACTCTATGAAAATAGTGTTTGAGATTAGTATGAAGAAGACAAAATTCACAATTATTGTGAATCAATCTACATATTGCATTAACTGGAGATTGCATCTTTTGCTGAACAAAACCCGATACAGACTGAACTAAGTCGCTTTATTCAGTTTATTTCTTAGGGATTTATCAAAATACCGTATTTTCAGCGTGAGTCATAACACAGCCCTTCAGACCTACCCTTTGTTGTTACGACCCACCCTTCATTTGCGAGCCCTATACCCAACGGATTCAGGACGCCTAGACAAAGGGCTTAATTTTACTAATTGCATGAATAGGAAGGTTTTAGATACTACTCTGCACACAGAAGGTACACTTTTCATCTATTATAACGTTTTATTAAGATAACAAAATGTCTGAAACAACTTTCGTCAGAACGGCCAAAGGTATGGAATTCGTTGCCGTCGTCTTTTTTTTAAATACTATGACCTGGGTGTCTTTAAAACTAGACTTAAACATAAAATAACATAAACTCACGCCTGTATCCCAGAGGGGTAGGCAGAGACCAGGGACTGCCACTTGCTACGATCCTGACAGATCACTTTTGCTTCGTCAACATTCATTAGTCGTTGCGTGCACGCATGACAGTTTCGGGTACTTTTTATCTTGCCCTTTGCTAATAAATCCCCTATTTGATCGATATATGTCCGTCTGGGTTGTCCCTTACCGGCTCTTCCATCCACATTCGCTCGATATATTAACTAGAGTTAACCGTCATTTAACAGGTAAGTATGTAAAATCTTAGACCCCATCTTCGTTTATCAGTGTTGATCTGTACTAGGGGGACCTAGTTAAATAAGCGACGTCATAGTTTAAAATGACCAATTTTATTTAATGTTTTTTTTTTCATATAATATTGAAACTAGACAGTGACAATTTGTATGAAAATACAAAAATGACATTGAAAATTTTGAACTGCTTTTTGGGAGTATTTTAGTTATCGATAATATAATGCTAAAAAACCGCTATTATATTATTAACGAAAGGTCTGCTACTGAAAAACAGTTCTTATGGGGATCTCACAATCACATTAACAGTGATTTTAGGACCCACGACAGAGAACCTAGGATCACGGACCTGGGTGCCAAAAACGGCCGTTTTTAACGTAAATGCTATCTTGCCCTAGGGTTTTTGCCTTAGGTTCACGGCCATAGGTCCAAAAAATCGCTGTTCACACCATTGAGCGATTGTACAGACACTTTTTGCAAATTCAATATGTAAAAAAGTATGCGATTTTTTTCCCTCGGCTAGTATTACTCTATGGAGCCCCTTAACAGTAAGACAGTTACAATCGAAAGGTCGATTCAGGTGTTAGTGTTCTTGTGCTAATGCCCTTTGGTATTGCACGTGGAACTTTTGTTTCTTATTAATTTGTAACCCTAACCTAGTCATGCCCCAATTTTGCCACGAAACCTACAGTTTGGTAGCCACTGGGGTTGTATCATTAAAATGAAGGTGGAGACAACCAGCAACGGAACCGTTCAGTGATATCGCTGCCACAGTTTTAAATATTAACACAGTGTAGGCAGGATTTGCCTAATAAATGTAGTTAATCTAGAGAGTGCTTAGCCCTGACGGACTGTGAATATTAAGCTACTTGGATTAACTTCTCTGAATAATCCCACTGGATTGGAGTGGTTTCATTAGCACTCAATAAAAATACAAATTCTAATAAATCTGTTTTTACCCGACTACTATCGATGTTGGTTAAGAACTGGAAGGAGGGTAATGTTTTTCGCGTGTTTGTTTGTACCGCCACACGAGGAGGAGACCACACGCACACCCTGTAGGTCAGTATGTTTTTGTATGACCGCAGAGACCAGACTGCTGGATCTATTTTGACAAATGAAATGTGAAATGAAAGAGACTTGCCACGTGGGTAACACTGGCTATACGACGTCAAGAAAAAACTAAGAGGCGAACGTCTCCAAATTGTGACATACCATAGCATCCACACAACACAATCGGTTAACCTGTTCCCAAACTAGGATACCCTGTGCTATGGTAATCAGGTAACGACATCACAAACATGGAAATACACTCAGACTGAGGCCATAATAATCAATGAAAAATCTTCAAATAGGAAAATTTATTTTAAAACCGTGAGGTTCCTAGTGACAGATGTCTGGTTTTGAACAGTAGATTAATGTTGACGGGTATTTAGAGGACGATTGTGTCAAGTGTTCAACACATTCATGAGAAATGAATTTTTAAGATGAAAACTCTGATAATTGTGGTCTCCCGAGACCATGGGATTGCAAAAGTACCGAAACTTCGGAATATTGTAAAATGAAAAAAAAAAACCAGTAAATTTAGTTTTTATTCTGACCTTTTTGATAAGAATAAATGTGGATTTTTTTTGTATGCTTCTTCTCCACATAATCTATTAATTGTGAAACTAACAACTTTGTTGTTTATAAAGTAAATATTTTTTATAATTAAAAAACTGTTTGAATTTGAGGCCTAGAGAGGTTGAAAATTCAACAGACACATCTAAGCCTTATTTAAAGCTTTTTCCAGTCCGGTTTTTGGTTTAAAAGTTTTTTTAACTAGTACACTTACCTGGAATCGCTCGTCATTGGTGTAAGTGAACTTCCCGGAGCTCAGGATGTGCCAGTCACGTTTCCGGATCCACGATACTTGCTGGGAAAACAATTAAATCCATGTTAGATATATAGTTTTCATCATCAGAATCAGTGATTGGGCCTACGTGGGTACAGCGACAACACGCTTGATTACTAAAATTGAGGTTGTGGGTTTGATTTCTATTAATGATATCTATCGGTCTCGATGTTTCCATATTTGTGATGACCTTGCCTGGTTACAATAGCACAGTGATAGATAGATAGATAATAATTTTATTTGTACTTTTTGACACACACACACACACACACATACACACATCTTATCTATTACTAATATATATAGCTACAATCCGGTATACTCACTGACTGACTGACTGATCATCTATAGATTTCCTCGGAAACGGTAAGAGCTACGTGAAAATTTTGTATGAGAAAGTTGTAGGAAATGTATGATATACAGCCATCCTATGAAGCCGATTTTTGAATTTCGAACGCCTTCTCTTAGGGGAATGGGCCAACTCTTTTGTTTACCGGCCGATTTCGATCAAATTTTAAAGCGGACTTTTTTTCGGCACGCCATTTTCGGTTCCCCTATCGGTCGTTCGAAATTCAAAATAGGGGCGAGAATACGGCCGCCCAAAAAATCGACCTCTGCGCAAAAAAGTCGGCAGCCAACTGGGCACATGCTGGAGACGTGCTCTAAACGGCATCGGGTTGTCAAAGAACCCAGGTATATGAGAAAAATCGGACATTTTGGATTTTCAAGATGGCGGCCGAGATATCGACGATTGAAAATGAGAAAATTTTGTATGGAGAATTTGTACTGAAAATCGACTTTTAGTACAAAATTTTAAACAAAGATTATTTTTTTTTCAAAAAAACAATTTTTCGAGGCCGAAGTGGGGATGAGGAACCTCGCCGCGGCGAGGCCGAAGGCCGAGCTCCGTTCAGGCCGAGGCCGAAGGCCGAGACTATACATTTTCCGTTGAACAAGCAGCAACGCAAAAGCCAGATAGGACAAACTTGCGAGGCCGAAGGCCGAGCTCCGCGAAGCGGGCACCAGGAACCCCGCCGCGGCGAGGCCGAAGGCCGAGCTCCGTCCAGGCCGAGGCCGAAGGCCGAGACTATACATTTTCCGGCGAACAAGCAATAACGAAAAAGCCAGATGGGAGAAACTTGCGAGGCCGGAGGCCGAGCTCCGCGAAGCGGGTACGGGGAACCCCGCCGCGGCGAGGCCGAAGGCCGAGCTCCGTCCAGGCCGAGGCCGAAGGCCGAGACCATACATGTTCCCACTTATCAAATCCCTACCCCAAGTGTCTAGCGAGGCCCTAGGCCGAGCGCCGCGGAGAGCGAAGCTCGGAGCGGCTGGGGGTTGGCGCGCGTAAGCGCGCAGGGGGTTCACCCCCTAGTCTTAATATCTATATAAGTGCATCTTAGTGCGGCACTAGGGGCGCCATTACGGGACTATATAGACTCATCCGATTTAATCTGCTCCAAAATGTCAAATACATTATATTTTGACACTTTGGAAATGTCAAAATAGAGAATCCTATACAGGAGGCCAGAGAATTGATTGCATTGTATGGAATTGGACGTTAAGTGGTTCCAGGAAGTAACACTGGCGCCACCGAGGAAATGAAATCGCATCTTTTTTACAGATCTAATTTGCAAAAAGTATCTGTACAATCTCTCAATCATATTAATAGTGATTTTTAGGACCCACGGTCGGTCGTGAGCCTAATGCAAAAAACCTAGGACTAGATAGCATTAACGCCAAAAATGGCCATTTTTGCCATAAATGCTATCTAGTCCCAGGTTCGTGATCCTAGGTTCTTTGTCGTGGGTCTTAAAATCACTGTTAACATGATTGAGAGATTGTACAGATACTTTTAGGGTTCCGTACCCGAAGGGTGCCAAACGGGACCCTATCACTAAGACTTCACTGTCCTTCTGTCTCTCTGTCACCAGGCTGTATCTCGTGAACCGTTATAGCTGGGCAATAGAAATTTTCACAGATGATGTATTTCTGTTGCCACTATAACAAGAAATACTAAAACGAGAATAAAATAAATATTGAAGGGGGGCTCCTATACAAAAACGTAATTTGTTGCCGTTTTTTGCGCGATATTAATAACGGCAACAGGTAGACGATTGAAATATTCACAGAATATTTAGTTTTATATTCGCTGCAAAATTAAATAATGAAATAAAAATAAAATAAATTGTTAAGGGTGCTCCCATACAAAAAACGTGATTTTTTGCCGTTTTTCTCGATCTTCGTGTCTAATGTTGTGTAGATAATGGTATGGGACCCTTCGTGCGCGAGTCCGACTGGCACTTGGCCGGTTTTGCAAATACGATCTGTAAAGGAAGATATGATTTTTTTTTTTCATTAGTGGCACTAGTTAGCCCACTGGATTCCCTTAATAAGAGTTACCGGAGGCACTGACTGAAAATCAGCGCTGAGGCTTATTCTCTCTGCACAACGCTGAGTCAGCTGTCTCTTTCTTCCTGTCTCTTTCTCTTTCTCCCTTTCTTTCTTAGGACATATTTTAAATGGATTAGGCTTGACCAGAGCCTCTATTTTCCTTGCAGCTTTCAGTTGCTTGCAGTTGGATCAATCCGCAGGAAAGACAATGTCCAAATAGATCGCGGATTTTCTCAAGATATTTTTCTTCACAGTTAGCGTATGGACACTGGACAGATGGTGAATTGAACATTATTAGCATTATTAAAAACCTTATTTAACAAAAACTATTAGAGTGCCTCATGGCCGAGCAGAATCCAATAAAATTGGATTTGTAAAAAACAGGTACCTACGTTTTTTCCGCGGCATGTACGTAGATAAATTACTATTGAATTTTTCAACACGGTCCAGTGACTGATTCCAAAGGCATTTTAGCTATTCGCTGAGTATTTCTTTTTTACCCTCAATTTGTGGAACAGAGCGTAAATAAGTTGGAAAATGTTGCAAACACAATGAATGAAATTCAGCGAACCGAGAGTTAATTATAATGCAATCAACATGTTTGTGCTCAAAAGAAAACTCGATACCTATGTAGAAGCCGAACCAACGTACCCAAGTCAGACATTCAGTAAATCTGAAAAGCTTTTTGATGTGGCAGGCTTACTAAAAGCTTTAGCTTCGAAAGTGTACAAATGATAAACAAAAGTTACGTTTAAGAAATATTGCAGAGTGAAACCTGGTCGTATTAATCCGACAAAAAAGCAAGAAAGTGAATTCAGAATTAAACTAATACTATGTAGTGCTTACGAAAGTTTTCATCATCATCATCATCAGCCATTAGACGTCTACTGCAGGACATAGGCCTCCCTCACGGTTTTCATAACCGTGAATGAAGTTTATTATTATTAAATCCTTTATTGCATTTAAAACAGGCACTTTTGCACATAGGCGAGCTTAATGCTAGTTAGCATTATCTACCAGCTAACCTAAGTTTTGAAGAGAACATTAGTAAAATATGAAATATACTTCGAAATATAGTTCGAAAATACTATATCACTGTAGTTTGTATTCTTTTTGTTGCCCCGTGCTGAGGACAATTTTAAAAACCTATTTAGAGGCTAAAAATTCCACCCATGCGGGGAGATTGAACCCGCGACCTTTGGCTAACCGTATACTGAGAAGTTTATAAAGAGGTTCGAAATTTCGCCGATGCTACACTTGCCCATTAGCTCAGTTGGGAGAGCGCTGGCACGGTTAGCCAGAGGTCGCGGGTTCAAGTCCCGGCATGGGTGGAATTTTTGGCCCTTAAATAGGTTATCACTGTAGTTTGATAAATTTGATTTTTTCTTACTTATTAATTATTATCAATAATATTATTAAATTAGTCGCAATCAATTCAGGGCTATCTTTTGGGTTAGGTAGCGTCGGCAAAATCAAGCATGAATTTTCAGCGACCCGCGGTAATGACGTACTTCTTTTATTGCACTTCAAACTGACTTCATCGAGTTGTATGGTTTTATAAAAATTCTTATCCCTAAAATTTACTTTATTCAGATATACTCAAATTCACATGTGGCAATGTTGTGTGTGCATGCTTTAGACCACAACTTAGTACTCATGTCATTTTATTATTTTTATATCGTGTAATGGTTGTGATCTGTTTTGTACACCAAATAAAATAAAATAAAATAAAATAATTTTACAGTAGTGCGGCGGACATAATTATAAAACATACATAAATAGTTAGTAAATGACTCAGTCTATGCAAGTGAGATAGCATACTATACTTCCAAAACGGGCTACCAGCCCTATTGCTTAGTGCTTTAAGGATGCTGTTTGGACAGATGCCGCAAGCTCTACTTAATGCCATGAGCATTTTCTACCAGCCAACCGCAGGAGTTGTAGTCGACACACATCCCAGTGTCCTCTCTTAGAGAGAGAGAGAGAGAGAGAGAGAGAGAGAGAGAGAGTGTATGAGCATAATTATAAGTCTATCGACTCCAAAGATTTTATTCTTTATTTTTAATCTTTTAAGTGGCAAACCTTTTTCTCAGCATACCCGCAATATAAAGAGGAGTTTTATGTTTGTAATAAATATCAATTTAAACAAAACAAAAAATAAAACTATACACATCTATCACTTTCAGATAATTGATTTATGTTTGATCACGGGATCACGGACCAGCGGGCGTAGCACGAGCGCCAATTTGTCTATTCTCAACTGTCATCTCAAACTCTTCAGTATATTAAAATGACGAGACAGGCGGTTTCTCTGTGTATGCGAACATGAAAACGCCTAAGATCTCCTTCCCGCGTCCCTAAATTTAATTAAATCTAGTCAATTTTTCTTGGATTCGTCTCCCCCGCGAACACAACGATATTATTTGTCGCAAAATGACCGCTTAGTGCGAGTAGATATCTCTGCTTGTATCGAGGGTGGAGAAAAAGCTTTTATAGGTTCACATTTTTTATTTCTGCGTCCTGCGTGCCTTTTTTATTTGAATCCAAATTTAAGTAGATACTTATTGTTAACTCATTATGAAAAAGATATTTGTGTTTGAAACAAATATCTGGCGGAGAAAGAAGGTTAAAAATGTTAAAGGACTGTACGGGAGATGTCTCATGCCGACGATATGCCCGAAGAAGAGTTCCTCGAAAGTTTCAAAATAAGCCGGGAGATGATGTTCACGCCGCAGCCAATAGCAGCTAAGAAAGTAGCTAAGAACTATTATGAAAACAAAAAAAAAACCCGATTCCCGGCGTAACATACCCAGTATAATACATGCGACGTCAATAACTTTTATTTGACATCTCATTTGTCAAAATCGGTCAAGACGTATGACCATACCGTACGTACCCTCATTTACTTTCACAATCAAATAGGCATGGCATGTTTGAGTTTAGGTAGATACCTACAACAATTTTTACACTGGCATTTATTTGTCCCATTCATTAAATTGTCTCTAAGATTATTTTTTTCTCGCACCCGCCTCGTCACAACAAATGCTAGGCTACAAATGTATTTCGATAAAAATATTAATTTAGTTCTAAAATGAATTCTTTCTCGCAACTGCCACAAAAAAATTAAACCGGTATTGTTTTTTGTCTTCACTCACTCCCTGTTCGCACTTATGATACAATTATTGACCGTGGAGACAAAACAAGCGACAAAGTTCATTGCGCGTCGCGTCGCGTGCGGGATATCCCGCGCATGCTTGTACCACTTAGGGTTCCGTAGAAGAGGGGTTTTTTATCTCCTTAACAGAACTGAAAAAATAATGAAAGTTCTCAAATTAATCTTCGTACAAATTCCATTGAAAATATTTGTACGAAGTTTTCCTTTTATACGTGGAAGACGCCCTACTGTAACTAAAATTTGCGCTTAGTTAGCCTTTCCCTGTCAGCGTGATTAATATGTATGTCTATGCCGAATTTCAGCTTTCTAGTAGTCGTCGTCTCTGTGCTAAGTCGCGGACAGACATACGGACGGACATGGCGAAACTGTAAGGGTTCCTTGTTGACTGCGAAACCGTGAAAAGGCCGCTTTAAGCGTAATTGTTAATAGCGTCCTAAACAATGATTGAGAGAATAGTCAGACACTTTAAAAAATCTGTACAAGAAGATAATTTATTTTTTTGTCTGGTGGCGCTTGTGAATTCCCCTTAAGAGGAGAGGCTTATTATAAGAACACCAAACTGCTAGGCGTGGGACGAAGGCGTGGAAAAGACGCGACGCGTTTATAGATTCCTCATTCTCGTCCATGCCCCGTTTTATCTGAGTGGGCTATGTCCCACCCATCGCTTCAGTATATTTTGTATGACGCCGCGTTTGTTCCGCGCTCTCGTTCCCCGTCCTTCGTATACTCACTCCTCTTTCGCTCAGGTGCCCGACCAGGCAGTGCAGAAAAGCGGTGCCCCCGAGCTGCGCGGTCACGTTGCTCACGGAGTTGTTAGCGGCCGCCTCGGGCGCCCCGCCCTGCACCCCGGCGCGCCAGCTCCGCGCCCGTGACGTGCCGTGGTGCCCTGTGGAGATACGACTTTTAAAACTGAAGATACTCTAGTATTCTGGGATACATAATTACTTGACCATAACAACTCTGTTGGTACTTAATCTATGTAAAATTAATATTAATTGCATGTAAACATAGATATCCCAGAGAGGTAGGCAGAGACCGGGACTGCGCCACTTGCCACGATCCTGACAGATCACTTTCGCATTCATTAGTCGTTGCATGCACGCACGCCGGTTTCGGGTACTTTTTTATCTTGCCCTTTGCTAATACATCCCCTATTTGGTCGAAGTATGTCCACCTGGGTCGTCCCTTACTGGTTCTTCCACCCACATTCGCTCGATATATTTGTTTGGTCAATCTTTCTTTCTTCATCCTCTCCACATGTCCAAATCAACGCAACATTCCTTTCTCAACATTCTAGTCACTACAACCTCTTTTAGTCCACAACGTTAATATTAATTAGTATTATAAATTAGTATTAGTAATCATGCTGGATTTGGTAAACTTGCGGCAAATAGGTAAATAAATAAAAAATAAAGTTAAAAAACTAAACCCAAGATTAAGAGCCATCGTCCGCAACGACTTCTATGTGCGCTTCTGAATCGCGTTTTGTGACATTTTTGGGGAGTGATGCAGACGAATAACGAATACAAATTCTTAACGACACGTGAATCTCCTCACAATAGAAACATGTAAACATAGACACAGATAGTGGAACAAGAATTATGTGTAAGATATTTTTTTGTTTATTTTCTGTCCACAAAATACATTCGCATATGAAAACAACATTGAATAAATGATACAAAGCAAAAGAATGCACTATTTGTGGAAAGACTGGAGCCTAAACTAGACCCCCGATCAACTTTCATCGCCCCCGATCAACTTTCATCTGATCTGGACCGCCTACTAGAGGCCCAGTCCCAGTCAGACGTAGCCCCCGCCCCCGCCCCCGCCGGTGTCCCCACCACTCCCTCCTAGCCGCGGTCACGATGTGACGAGCTGTCCCAAGCGGACGCTCCCCTGAGGAGCTCCGCTGCGCGCCCTCCTCGGCATCGAGGTGGGTCGCTCACGATGTCGGTTTAGGGGTCCTTAGGACCAAACCAGCCCCCAGGTGGTGTTTAGTGGGTAGGCGCACTTCCTGTGAGTCCCACATTGGCAGCACGGCCGGGCCCGTGCTGTTATGCATGAGCATTCACCACCTCCCTCCCCCGTGTCCTCCGGAGGGTGCTGTTATAATCACATTTCCCTAGAGACTGTATGCATGGGAGAGTGCTGACGTGTCAGTAGGTGCAATCGACACGTGTAGCTTTTTCCCATGGCATGACGCAAGACCAGTCACTCCTTTTCACAATTCAATATCCGGGCTCGTGAAAGACGGTCGTCTCTATTCTTCTATTTCCATTGTCCAATTTCATTATTTCAATAAATGTGTTAAGAAAAATATCTTTTTAAAAAGACTTTCCTGACCCGCCCCGTAACAGTGGTGTCAGAAGTGGGATTTGCTGGTGGAAATCGCATTTCCCAGCATCTCAGACGCGAAAAACGTGAAAACGCGAAAAACTGGACCGCCGCAAAACTGTGTGTAAAACTGTGTCAAACTCTTCATGCTGTGAAATCCTTACGCTGTGAACTTTATCCTGTGAACTTTTGTGCTCTGTAATTGCGACAGTCAGCCTCCAACCCTGGAGCCTGCCAATACAGCCTGCCGTTCTCAAAGTCACTGCCGCCGCCGCTGTGCTGCCGCTCATCGTGGTCTCCGAATCGCTGCGCCATCTGCCACTCTCCGTATCCTGTTTCCAAGACGGGCCTGCCGCTGCTGCCCGTATAAGTACCTACCTACTTACCTGGTACTTACCTATTGTCGTCGCTGTCGCCGAGTCTCCGTGTCTATCGCCGTCGCCGCCGTCGTCGTCCTGCAACAAGAACCTTCAAACCGCAATGTCTGCCACTCTCCAGCTCACCGTGATCCTGTGAGTCGAACATTTAATTAACCGTTATTGTCACGAGTCCTTTCTATATCCGGTTATTCTATTCCCTTAAATTGACTATTTTACCAACTCAAGTACATACCTACTATATTTACTATTTCTAATTCCAAGCGTGCCGCCGTTAGTTCTTATTATTATCTAATAGGTATTCCTCAAACAAAATGGCAAAGGCCGAGCAATCGGCCCAAATTTTATTATCAGAGCCGTATCCCATCCAAGTTCTGTGTAACTTCATTTCTCCATACAAAGGAGACAGGGAATCATTAACAGCATTCCTTACAAATTGTCAAAATGCCCTGAATCTGTCATCACGAAGCCAGACAGACTTACTCTTAAAATTCATCATATCCAAACTCGAGGGCAAGGCCCAAATCGCATGTTCAAACCGAGAATTCAACAATTTCGATGAACTCAAGGCTGTTTTACAACAAAACTTTGGTCAGAGGAAACATTACAACCATCTCCTGCTTGACCTTCAATCATGTAAACAGATGCCGAATGAAACCGTAGCGCAATTTGCCCTCCGAATCGAAACGTCCCTCACAGACTTACAGTCTGAAATTCATAATGCTAACTCCCTTAAAAAGGAGCTTCCGGGACGTCTTGCTATGACAGAAGACTTAGCCCTGTACACATTTTGTCTAGGTCTCAATCCACGCTTAAGTAACATCGTTCGTTGCCGAGAGCCGAAATCTCTCAATGATGCCGTGATAGTGGCAGTAGAGGAAGAAAAAATTCAAAATCTCTTAAACAAGTCAACACCAAGGCCGATCGAAGGCCCTAAACAAAAATTCTGCAGACGCTGCAATAAGCCAGGCCACCTAGAGTCTGAATGTTTCAGGCGTGACTCTCGCGCCCTAGTCCCATTTAAACCAAATCTTCGCCCTCAGCGAGATTATTCAGATAGGTCTCAAGGGCCCTCTAATCCAGCAATTTGCAGATACTGCAAAAATGAGGGCCACGACATAAGCCAATGTAGAAAGCGTCAATTCAATAACGCCCGGAGAAATTCGAACAATACTCCTTATCAACACCAACATCACGTTACAGTCGAGTCGCCTCCACCATCGACCTCCGGCGAAGAGGCTGACGAAGATAACTGTAATTTAAACTAAGCAACCGGGTATCGCATTCGTGCCGACGAATACCCAGTAATTATGCAGGCACACTATCGACTCCCTCTGAATCGGCGAAATCGCCCGAGTCCCAAGTTCTAAATCCCTCTGTATCCAAGGCGAAAAAGCCTAAACGAGTCACGTTCAACTTGCCATCTCCTATTTCCAAATCTAAACGACAGATAAGTCGTCAAAATAAAAAACACCCCAATGACTCCACGAGTCCTTCTATTTCAAGTGTTGAAAACTCATCGTTACCTTCTATTTCGGCCACTAAGCCCAGTAACGTCAAAATAAACTCTTCTTCTAAATCAAATTCTCAAAATCCTCCCTCGGGAGCCTCTGTTTCTTTGAGCCAAAAGGCTAAGCCAACCTCTGAGTCCAAAAAAGGTTCTAAATCGAAAGAAAATGCTAAGTCCAATTCCAAGCCCGATTCTAAATCTAATTCCACGTCAATTCACGAGATTAATACAACCTCTAAAAAGGTGTCTCTGCCACACGTTTGTCTCAAAACAAACTACTCCGATAACGTGTTGTGCTTTCTCATCGATACTGGTGCAAGTGTGAGTATAGCTAAGCTTACCAACTTCACACAAAAGCCCTCACTCTCAAACGACACTATAAAGCTTAAGGGCCTAAGCGACAATGATTCATACTGTGAAAGCCTTGGCGTATTCCAAATCCAATTTGACTGTCAAACAGATACAGGTTCAATATCGTTCGACCATGAGTTTCACGCCATCAGCGAAAACGTGAACTTGAACTATGACGGGATATTAGGTAACGATTTCTTATCGCGCCAAAACGCTGATGTCCGCTACTCAAACAACGGTCTACACATACAGGGTCATATCATCCCTATAGAGTTCAACCAGCCTACCTACATAATCCCGGCTCGTTCTGAAGCCGTTATAGAATGTTCGATCACAAATGACCGGTCCGAGTTCCACAACTCCAATGAAGCCTTAGTCCTAGACCATTCAATTTCCGAAGGCATCTTTGTAGCAAATAGCCTCGTCTCTATCAAGCCCAATGGAAAAATAAATATTACAGTCCTTAACACTACCAATGCCGAAATAAAGGTTACAAATTACAAAGTCACCTTGACACAGACGTGTGATATACCAAGTTCAACTTCTAACTCTCAGGAAAAAATCTACTCTGTATCTTCTAGCGAATCTAATCGACACAACCGCGTCCTTGACAACATTCGCACCTCCCACCTTAATAGCGAAGAAGAAAAACGCTTACTCGACTGCTGTTCTAAGTACACTGATATCTTTCACTTGGAGGGCGAACAGCTAACCTACACTAACGTTACAAAACACACAATTAACACAGGTGACGCCCAACCCATTCATGTCAAGTCATACAGATTCCCAGAGTGTCATAAGGACGAGGTTGAACGGCAAATTAAGTCACTTCTAGACCAAAAAATAATTCGTCCTTCCAACTCCCCTTGGAGTGCGCCCGTATGGGTCGTGCCCAAAAAAATGGACGCCTCGGGCAAAAAGAAATGGCGATTAGTTATTGACTATAGAAAATTAAATGACGTCACCGTGTCTGACGTCTATCCTTTGCCCCTCATCTCTGATATCCTCGACCAATTAGGTCATTCAAAATATTTCACGACGCTGGACCTAGCCAGTGGTTTCCACGAAGTCCTTATGGACCCTCTCGATGCCCCTAAGACAGGGTTTACCGTTTCCACTAACAATAGTGCCGCTGGACACTACGAATTCTCTAGGATGCCTTTTGGGCTTAAAAATGCCCCTGCCACATTCCAAAGGCTTATGAACACCGTCCTATGTGGCCTTCAAGGTCTCCACTGTTTCATCTATCTTGACGACTGCATCGTCTACTCCCACGATCTTGACTCACACATGCAGAAGCTGGAACTCGTGTTCTCGAAGTTCCGAGAAGCGAATCTCAAGTTGCAGCCTGACAAGTGCGAGTTCCTGCGACGAGAAGTCGCTTATCTCGGCCACATTATAACGGACAAGGGTGTTTCTCCGAATCCCGACAAAATCAAAGCAGTCACAGATTTTCCAACCCCTAAGAATCCTAAGGACATTAAGTCATTCCTAGGCCTAGTGGGCTATTACCGTAGATTTATAGAAAATTTCAGCAAAATCACAAAGCCTCTGACGTCACTCCTCAAAAAGGACGCTGAATTTCACTGGGAGCAAGAACAACAGAACGCCTTCTCCATTCTAAAATCCAAACTAACTTCAGCCCCATTGCTCCAGTACCCCGACTTCGAAAAACCCTTCATACTTACTACGGATGCTTCCAATTATGCTGTCGGGGCCATTCTATCCCAAGGAGACGTTGGCAAGGACAAGCCTATCGCCTATGCATCACGAACTCTTAACAAAGCCGAGGGCAACTATTCCACCATCGAGAAAGAACTTCTGGCCATTCTATTCGGCGTTAAAACTTTCCGTCCATACCTTTATGGTCACAAATTCAAAATTGTAACTGATCATCGGCCCTTAGTGTGGCTATTCAATGTCAAAGACCCCAGTTCGAAGCTAATTCGCTGGCGTCTCAAATTAGAGGAGTACGACTACGAGATCATTTATAAACAAGGCAAACTCAATTCTAACGCCGACGCCCTATCCAGATTCCCTGTCAATGTCAATGTCACAGATCCAATTCCAAGTCCAAGCAACGTAAGCGGTAATAGTCCACCCGCTGCCAATAACAATTCGCAGTCCCCTCAGTTTCCGTCCACGCCTTCTACATCCGAAACCTACGAGCAGTATTTACAAAGTATTCGCCAATCCTCTGTATCATATGACACAGTCTTACAAGAGCATAATGACTCCTTGCTAAAAACAAAGTGTAACCTAGTTGTTTACCCGACCGCGATCGATTTAGATCCGTCAATCCCATACTGTTCGGACATAATAGAAATGTCAAACAGTGACCCCGACATTCGCTGTATCGAACGCGAGCTACTGAGTAGCTTCACAACATCAAACGCAAACCACATGTATACACACCTATTTCTACGCGTTCATCATTATGACGAGTATAGCTACAAGGACATCTTCAATGTCCTTCGTAACTATCGAGACATGATCATCGTATGGTATCAGGAAGAAAAAGAAATTGCTATCTCTGACTTTAAAGATCCTTTTAATAAAATCTCCTACACCAAGCTATATAATATGCTAGCCTTTCTATTTCATAATACCGGGATCAAAGTTAATATCTACAAAAACAGCATCATATTTCCTACACCCTCAGAGGTGAAGCGAATCTTAAAAGAAAACCATGACTCACCCTCTGCGGGTCATCCCGGTATCTCTCGTATGTACGACAGGATAAAGTCTATGTATTGGTGGAAGAATATGCGCCAAGACATCGAAGCTTATATTAAAAGCTGCAGATCATGCCAAGTTAACAAGCCGCTTCGCCAAACGAACCGAGCTCCTATGATTATTACCTCTACAGCCACTAGGCCAAATTAAAAAGTATTCCTCGACCTTGTAGGTCATCTTCCAGAAACCTCTGAATACAAATACAAATTCATATTAACCTTACAGGACGATCTTACGAAATATTCTCAGGCCTATCCTATGGTCACCTGTTCCGCCGAAGAAACGGCTAAACGCCTCGTCCACTATATATCCCACATGGGCATCCCTAAATTAATCGTCTCCGACCAAGGCACAAATTTCTGCTCGGATGTTTTCAAGCAGCTAGAACAGCTGTTCGGTATCAAACATTTATTCGCATCCCCGTACCATCCGCAAACATGCGGCGCCCTTGAAAGGAGCCACTCCACCCTAAAGGAATACTTGAAGTCCTACGTGGATGAAAATAGAGAGTGGGACCTGTACCTTAATACAGCCATGATAGCCTATAATTCCAACGTCCATTCAACCACGGGGTTTTCGCCTCTTGAACTCCTTTTCGGGTATAAACCCTATATTCCCCAGAGTATCGACTCTATTGATAATAACACCTATGGTGACTACGTCAGGGCTCTCAACTATAGACTCTATTACAGTCGTCAAAAGGCTCGAGATAATATTGAAGCCTCTAAAGAAAAGTCTAAGAAACATTATGACTCACACTCAAGGCCCGTGACCTATAAGATAGGTGATATGGTATATTTACGATGCCACCACAAACAAAACAAAGCCTTATCACCGGTGTGGAAAGGCCCATTTAAGATTGTCAAGATAAACGGCAATCACACCGCCACGCTGCTTATTAACCGAAAGCATATTCGTCATCATTATGATCAATTAAAACTAGATACCTCACCGTCTCCAATCTAGATTATATTTCCATTTCAGGGCAGTTACAGGACTATGCCAAGGCCGCTTTGTTACGCAAATCCACGGGAGCCCTGGGTTATACTTCGATGAACTCCGCCCTCTCAAGTTCACAAACGACAACTGGAATGTACTTACTTATATCGATATTAGTCACGTAAAGCCAACGTTTAGTAAAATCGATTATTTACTCGAAAAAGCAAATACCTTCTGTAGCTCTTTTATATCATCCCAAATTAAAACAGATTGTTCTAACTCTTTATCCGCATTACGCAATTTACGTGACGTCAATATTCGAAAATTCTCTTCTATTTCCCATCTAATGGTAAACAAACAAAACCTTCGCATTAAACGTGGTCTTTTCGATATCGGAGGCTCATTGCTCAAAACGTTCTTCGGTACTTTAAACTCTGATGACGCTATAAAATTCACTGACGCTATCAATAAAGTACAGACAGATGAAAAACATCTGATGCACTTAATGAAGGATAACATTCACGTTATCAAGTCTACTATATCTACGTTTAACAACACTATGTGTAAAGTATACGAGAACGAAAAACGTCTCGTCCAAAATATGGAAGCTATACACTCAGCCATGTCAGCAATAAATAATTCTAATGATAAACTACAAGTAAAAACGCAGGTCTCGTCCTTGTTGAATTCCTTAGAGTCCATTATCACCTCTGTTTCCTTCGACATAGACGACGTAAACAATGCTATTTTGTTTGCAAAGCTAAATATCCTGCATCCGACTGTACTTAGTCCTCATCAGCTGTACAATGAACTCGAAGGGCACCGAAACGACTTACCTCAGCATTACGAACTACCGGTGTCTCTCTCACTTCAAAATATTAACGAGATTATCGATGTATCTCAGCTGGTATGCTACTATCATACTGATAAGATAGTCATTGTAGTCAAAATTCCCTTAGTCCTTCCGCAAACCTATGAACTATTCAATGTTATTCCTTTACCAGTTCCCTACGACAATTCCAAACCCGAGACCTTCGCTCTTATCGCCCCTTCCAGTCCTTACGTAGCAATAACGGGCGATCATATGTTCTATTCACTAATCAAAGACTTGTCAAACTGCAAAGTGATAAGTGAAAAGTGCTATGTGTGCGTGTTAACAAACGTTTATTCAACCATCGCGAACCCTCTGTGCGAAATTAGTTTATTAACGGATATAGTTTCTAAGATTCCAGACTCTTGTACTATTAAGCTGTTACGCGGCTCTATTGACTTATTCCATAAGATAACTCATAACCGATGGATCTTCGTCCAATCAGAACCAGGCAGAAGCCACATAGCTTGCGGAGATAACCTGTACGATGAAATGTTATTTGCCACAGGCATCCTTTCGCTGCCGAAAAACTGTAAAGCATTTTTCAGGACCTTACAGTTGTCCTCCACTGATAGCTATACGATTAATATAACTCGTACTCATACTATGTCAAACTTTAGCATAGTCATCGATGACTGTTGCGATAGAATTAAGGTTAATAAAACTCTGTTTAAGATTCCTATGGTTAAGTTAGATAGTGTTAATTGTTCGGAATAAAGTAGCAACATTGTCTGTGACAGATGACACTTACTTTTGAGGTTATTGCACTTGAAAATTTTCTTGCTTGGTTGGCTCGTGGTTGAGCAAATTATACTTATCTAAATTGTTTGCAATTGGATTGCCGGCTATATATCTTCGCGTGGAGTGAATTATAAGAAAGGAGGGAAGGTTCCCGAGTCATTCCTGACGATTTGTGGTGAGGGGAAAGGATTCCCCTCGTGAAAGTGAGACGAACAGTTCTCCCTTGAGACCGCGAGGTCGTGGTACCAAGAACCTGCACTGAGACGCAGTTTTCTGGGGAAGAGCGCTCTTGGGGTAGTCTGGGGAAGACTAGGGCTCCCATTAGCGATCCGGTGCAGGCATCCCGGGAGGCGCCGGCTGTCTATTCGACGAGGACCGTCGACCAAACATTGGACATTCTGTAAGTGTTTTACTTGTGTTTCCGTGTTTATTAGTGTTTAATTTGGGACCAGGAGGCAGGCGGCCCTGTCTCCTTGGTCTCTGGTAGCAGAGCGGGTCCTATACCCAACATTAATAATTTAGATTCACTCTTACATGCCAGTGTCCATCTCGATCAATCTGAGAGTGAGATAAACGAAATCGAGAATTCCAATCATCTCCAAAAATACGGAGTTCATTATATGTCACTTAGTTATATAGTTAGTATTATATTTGTGTTTTATCTGCTGTATAGGGGTAGAAAAATAATCCTTCGAAAAAATATGTTTTCCAGTTGCACTCAAATTTTCCATAAACGCCGTAACCCGGAAGTTAAACCAGGTTTACCTTTGTCAATAATTGTACCTACTAAGGACACAGCTAGCAACGAATCTTCTATTGCTGAAGTCGAAGATATGGTCCATGTTCAGCATCCAACTCCTCAGAAGAGAAATATCGTACTTACAAGATCCTTATCTAACATAAAATAATCTTGTCATTAAGATCCTTATTCAGGTAGATAGTTAAGAACGTAGGTTAAGTCTAGATCTAAGTTTAATCCTGACAAAGTCTTAGTTTGTGAATCTGGAGCGAGTCCTGAAATTTCACATCACCCTTTCCGTGATGCTCAATCTTAAGGGGGGGGTTGTTATAATCACATTTCCCTAGAGACTGTATGCATGGGAGAGTGCTGACGTGTCAGTAGGTGCAATCGACACGTGTAGCTTTTTCCCATGGCATGACGCAAGACCAGTCACTCCTTTTCACAATTCAATATCCGGGCTCGTGAAAGACGGTCGTCTCTATTCTTCTATTTCCATTGTCCAATTTCATTATTTCAATAAATGTGTTAAGAAAAATATCTTTTTAAAAAGACTTTCCTGACCCGCCCCGTAACAGTGCCCTTTTTAGGGCTAAAAAAAAAGCCTAAACTAGATCAACAAATCTGTATCTTAGGTTTCCAGGCCTCCCGAAACTACAAAAGATTGGTATAGTCCGCACAAATCTTTTAGGCGGTAACGTGAACATAGTCACAGATCGTTTGCACATCGCTTACCGTCTTTACAGTGTATTATATGTGTGAGTAATTGACTACTTTAGTAATTGACTAATAGTAATTTACTACGCATCACTCTATCTCAATTACTTACACATACTCGTATACTGTAAAGGCAGTCAGCGATGTGCAAATGATCTTTGACTATGTTCACGTTACCGCCGAGAAGATCTGTGCGGACTATATCATATTCGAAGCGTCACCAGCATAAGGTACACGGTATTGTACGTTACGTATTCCATCTATCTAAATCCTAGATACGTGCTTGTCAATTCCTAGCTCCCATTGGCGCCGAATGAAGGAGAGAGTCGAGTGATTCATTCCATCCAAAGCCTTGGGGGACCGATAAGCACGGAGCTACAAGCCGACTGAGTTTGAAGGTTCTATCGCCGTCTAGCCGGGGAATAGTTGAGAAGGCGAACTTCGGCGGGTGAATCGGGAACTCAATAACGCGGAAGCGAATAAATCATAAGGGAGGGCTTGTGAAGAGCTGAGTCTCGTGAAGACGTGAAGAAAGAAAGAAAGAAAGACGTGTCCTAAGCACGGGTTAGTGCAACAAAAAGAATGTAATCATGTAGCTACAGCGATAACAATCCGATGTAAAAAACCTAACTGCAAAGTGGGTTACTCGGGGCTGCCAGTGTGTACTTAGGCATAAAGTTCCCTATAATACGCTAAGACTTCTTTACATGTCCTTGGCTGATTCTGTAATAAGCTATGGCTTAGCCAGCTATGGAAGAACATTCAAAACATCTTTAAATCATATTTACAACCTACAATTAAGATTACTGAAAGCGATTGTTCCCGCAAAGATTAAATACAAATATAAAAATAACTATGAAAATCTATTCAATTATTGTAAAGTGATGAACGTATTTGATAAGTTGGATTTGGCAATTGTTATTCAGTATAATGAAAATATACCCCTTTTAAAAAAAAAGAAAAGACCCGTCAATCTACGTAACCTACCTTATCTTTCAAACTTCGAGATACTTACCAACAAGTAAAAACGAATATGGCCAGAGAGTCTGGCAGTCAATTCTGCCTAGAGTATTGAATAGATTTCCAATAGAATTAGTTAGTAGAATAGAAAACAAAACTTGTCAGCAAACAAAAAATATTATTAAGCGGCACTTGTTTAAACCTACCTCAATAAATGTAAAAATATAATGTATATGTAAATTTATGAATAAGCAGCTCCTTAACTCAAAAATCTTTAAATATTAAGATTAGAAGTTAAGTTCATGCCATGTAATGTATATAATTTTTTTTTTTAAATAAACAGCTTAAATTTTAAATTTTTTTTTTAAAGTGATGTAAATGGCTTCGGCCAGATGTCGCTGCCTGTACGTAATACAAAGAAAGTTTGTAAAGAAGCTCGAAATTTCGCTGATGCCTGCATTTACCCATTAGCTCAGTTGGGAGAGCGCTGGCATGGTTAGCCAGAGGTCGCGGGTTCAAGTCCCGGCATGGATGGAATTTTTAGCTTCTAAATAGGTTTTTAAAATTGTCCTCAGCGGGTTAGTGCAACAAAAAGAATATAATAGAAAGAAAGAAGACATTTATGTAAATTGTCACAGAACACAAAGTAAATACGAAAGAACACAAACAAAATACACGAACGTCAAAAAAACAAAATAGTCGTGAAGAGAACATGTAAGGCATAGACTGTTATAGATTTGTATGAGTTGCCAATCGAATAAGCTACTTGTCTATTTCATTGAGTGTTGAAAATTTCCCTTTATCGTCGTCTCTGTGCTAAGCCGCGGACAGTCAGACAGACGGGCAAACGTGGTAAAATTATAAGGGTTCCTTGTCGACTACGGAACCCTTAAATTTTTTTGTGACATTTGGGACTACATGCAGCAAGCTTCTGGGTACGAACTGAGTCCTTACAGTGTTCACTTCGCGGCAAAAAATCTACGTATAGGTATCTAGATTTTCCACTAACAATGGATGGATTCAGTCAAGCAAACGTTTGCCGTCAAGACATCGTATATAGCTATCGTATATTGCATCGCGTCTGGTTCAAATACGCTTGCAAAAAGAGCTGTTTAACACTAGGATGTTATCACACCTCTCTAGGTCCGGTTGTATCCCAGTCTAGCTTGCTTTACATCTGAGTAAGTAAAGTGTAGTTTAGTTGTTAACAGCAGCAGTTGAATTAATAGTTTAGTTGAATTAATAATATATTTTTTTGAGTTTATCTGCCTTTTAGTTTAAGTGCCTTATTAGTTGTTAATTTATTGAATGTAGTTAAAATCTGTAATTTATCTAAGCAGCAGCGTCTCTTTACACAATGTATATTTTGATTAGTAACTGTCTAAATTGTTGACCTGCCTCAGACCGGATTTTCCAATAGTCAGATAAAACTTAACTGTTGAATAAAACTGATGTTGTCACTGTCTTGTCGTATGATTTAGGCAGAGATAGCACGCAATTGATTCTCCAGTTAAGTTTTATCAGACTATTGAAAAATTGGACTTTAAATAAATAAATAAATTTAGAATGGAATTACTGTTTTGGTGGGATGTATTAATCTTACCATAACCCGTGACCACCTTCAGGCATAAATATAATTTCTTCATAATATACCTATGTACTTACTACGTGTGTAAAACTGTTTATTTATAAAAGAGCTACATACTAGGGTAGTGAAAAATAGTTGATACTTTAATAAATAGATTATTTACAAAAAAAAAAAAAACGATTAATTGTACGATTTTTTTTGTAAAATCATCTATTTCAAAAAATCTATTTTCACTTCTATTTTAAGCGCCTTATTGCCGAAACTTACAATTTGTTAGAATTGTTGCGCTCCGCGTAGTTGCTGTAAAAGAGCCGGTGTCCGCAATCACCACGAATTACTGTTTATAAAAACCGACTTCAAAACATTATGGCACTAAAACACAGAAATAATTTAAACGAATGTGACCCTTAAATTTGAAGTCTAATAATAATAATAATATATAATAATTTGCGGTAGGTATACAAAACCCAGCATGGCTTCTTATACTAATTACTAAATATGTTATGGTAAATGATATGATTTTCATAATCCTCCCCCTCAGCGTGGCCGTTTTAATGTTTCCTTTAAATATATTACGAGAAAAACTTTGCTTACGCGATGCAGGATCTCGTGTACTCACGTATGTCTCCAGTGGAGGAGGTGACAAGCGGCAGCATGAAGAAAACGGCGGCGGCAAGCGGCAGGCTCATCCCGCCGGCCACTTGCCATCTCATCTGGAACGAGGGAAAACATTGCTTAGTACCTTGCGTTAAGCAGGGAATTTCTTCGGCAGTTTCTTCGCCAGAGTTACACTGGATCACTATTAGGTAGATGGTTCGCCGCTCTTACGGTAATCAATTTTGAACTCTTTGAAAATTCATTAACTTAAAATAGTGTTAAATAACAAAATAACGACAAAAATTAAATATCTGTATGTTTTCTTGATTTACTATAAATGGGGTCACTTTTCACCCCCGACACCTACTACGTTACTGATTTTAGCGATACCAGCCAAGGGTTAATAAAATCTCCATATACCTACATACAAAAATAGGGGTTTAACTCTTCAGGACAAACAATATTGTTGAATTTTGTTATTCTGCAACATGTTTCAGAAAAGTCTGGTGAATCTACATTGACTCATAATAAAAATAACTCATGTTAAAAAAATATATGACAATACAAACTCTGAAATCGCAAAAAAGTAATCAACTATTTGAAACATTCGCTAGGACAGTTATGAACAAATTTATATTTTCAAATTTAACAGCTGATATTTCTTGGGCGGTTTCAGTCTTGGTCTCGTAATAAAAGTTGTTTATATTGATGAAAGAATAAACATCTGAACTTTCAACACTTTTGCAACACCCTTTATTGTTACCGTGATAGCAGTGAGACAGATATGTCAGAAACTAAAGTCACAGCATCTGGTAGAGCAGTTAACATCCTCGACTACCAAAATGGTGTTCGTGGGTTCGATTTCCACTAGACGCCCTAAGCCGTGTTTGATTTATACAAATAGCCTCATTCTGGGGTGGTTCTTCATGTTTGTGATATCCTTGCCTGGATACCGTAGCACAAAGTATCCTAATTTGGGACCAGGATAAATGATTGTGGTACCATATCAAAGTCGTCAAAATATAAGAAGCCCGTTTTGACAGCTACACAAAATTGCATTTTACTTTGGATTTACTCGAACAAATACATAAAAAGACACGTACTCTGGCATATTATTTAACGCTCCAAAGAAAAAAGAGATTTTGAAGCCCGAAAAGTTACTCATAGTTTAGATTTTTTATGTTTTTGATCTCAAACTAGGTTAGATTCTATTGTTTTTGTAGCTGTCAAAACGGGCTTCTTATATTTTGACGACTTTACACTATAATTTGTCCTTGTCCCAAATTAGGATACTTTGTTAACATTATTAGTTATTATTATCGTATTATGTTATTCTAGCTCTGCGTAGAATAATGTGACCGAACTGGTATGTGAAAAGAAAAACACAGCAACGGACCTTCATTCAATAAACGTGGAAAAGCAAAAAGCCATTTCACAAGAAAACCCTCGAGGAAAGTATTGCTAAGTCGCAAAGGCAGCAACTTCAGCACAATGGAAAATAAAAGAGAGAAACCAATACGGCCCATTATTTAGACTCAAGTTAGCGCGTTGAACGATCGAGAATATAGCCCTATCACTGTCATTGCTCATAGGAGAGAACGGCTTAGCAAGACTTGGTAGTCGCAACTTTTAAGTGGCCCCCAACGTGCCAATGATTTTTGTGGTGCGACCGGCGACTGAAAAAGGAGGGCAATTGAAGAGTTTCACAGGGGACCGGGAACGTTGTTGTGACGGCAAAGAGGCTTATGTCCAACAGTGCACGTCTTTCATGGGCTGTATTTACATTGTTCTGTTGTATAAATAGATAAATAAGCAATGTTTGGCGACGCCTTATACGTGTAGTAAGTCACCATTTCAGTTGCAGTCATGTAGACGTTAAAGTACTGAATATACTGACTATGTGAACATTATGGTTCCCGTATAGAATGTTTCAACTTGCGGTGCAGCCGTATACTCTTCATAATGCCCTTGAGAACTCCTTGAGCTCTAAGCTGTCGCGCGTTTCTATTTGCATTTATTTACTAGTCGCAAGTCGCGTCTGACCCAATCACCCCGCGATGATCGAGTCACAATAAACTGTAGCAAAAACGATCACGGCAGCTTCAACCCGGAATTAAATCTTGCCTTTCACTTACCGTTTTTTAGGATTCCGTAAAGGCGCTATCGGGTCCCCATTATTACCATACCTACGCTGTCTGTCCGTCCAACTGTCTGTCTGTCTGTCTGCGTCTTTATGAGCATAAAAGGGTTGTATGCGTTAAGAAGAAGGTGCCTCACGTGGCGATTCCCACAAAAAACGTATTTTGATTTTACTTTACAAACGACATGCCGGATCCCAAATAAGCTTTACTAAGGTTTAGAGGTGAAAACTAAAGGTTTGATTGTGCTTACAATATTGTCATATGAATAAAAAAAGAAAATAGAAAAAAAAAACTTTTCAAAAAAAATTCTTTTTAATGTCTGTCCTCTCACCATATTAGCAAAGTTTCTTGGAAATCCGACCATGTCCTTTGTAAATTAAAACCTCTGTTCATGTAATGGAGAAAGAGGCGTTTTTTTGCTCTCTCAAATCAAATCAAATCAAAGTACCTATTTTTATTGAAAATAATATAAAAACTGTGACGTTCATCTAATCGGCATTTAGTCAGAAGCAGGTATCCATAAATCCAGATAATTTTGGAGAAAAAATGGACAGAAAAACTCCAAACTCACTCTTTTGATCCTTAATTAACAGAGTTTACATATTATTCTATGACCTATAACTCACGCGGTCCAGTGACTGGATTTAATTCCGCACATCTTCATTATGGAAATAATATTTAATGCCCTTCCTCCCTTATATTATGTGTACCAAACGTGAGTCCGAGTCGCTTTTGGCCGTTTTTTTATCCATCGCCAGCCGCCTCGGAAATTGGTGCATTTATTGAAAGGGAAGAAAAAGAAGGGAAATTTACCTATACATACAAAATTAACTAAGTTGGAATCGCTTCTCCCCGCGTTTATTGTTGCCAATCAGTTGTTCGGAGCCCATCGCAAACAAATCAGAAGTTCGATGAGTTTTTTACGCAAATTTCTTTCAGACGAGAGGAAATATTTTCCCGGCTACATTTGCTGGGAACGACGCCCTTGCGCCCGGCTATTCTGTTTGTTTAAGGATATTCTCTGCCCTATTCGACCGAAAGTTGGTATCAGCGAAAATAAACATACGTAGTAATAGAGTGGGTTGTCAAAAAGATTGGATTGTTTTGGAAATATTACATTGTGCATTTTCGTTATGAAAAAAAAAAAACAGCTGATTCACACATCCGCTAGAGCAAACAGCATAATTTTGTATTTTTTAAAATATTTTTTTCCGACATTTCGGAGTTGGCTTTTCGATGCTTCCCTGAAGTAAAATAAATACATTTTTTTCACTCGTTCGTAAGCCAATTGTTTTGTTTCAACAAATAGAAAGCGCCAGGTTGAAAGATGACACAACACTGGCTGATGACAAAGTTACTAAGATGTTATCTGTTATTTCCGTTAAAATAAATACTAACAATGGTTGTTATTGAAATATAGACCAAAATGGCGATGTAATAAAATTTAAATTCCGATATACAGCAGCACATTGTCGACTAATGCTCGTTGCATTACTCGACATCGTTAGCAGATCGTGAAGGCTGGGTTCTCCGACATTACCCCTAAATCAGGTGTTATAAAATACCTTTTACTTTGTAATTGTTAGTATTTAAAACTTAAAAAAATATATATTGCTTCTCAATGTCCTATCTAGGGTCGTCGGCCATTGTTTTCATGATTGTTTAAACTTTATAGCATCAAAAAAATTCTGCGTCTACATTATCACTAGATTCGGAAAATAAAAAAAATATACTAAAATGACTATGAATGAATATGTTAGTGATGTCGGTCGTCAAAATTGTATACATAGGGTTTGTATTTCTTTAATTTCAAAAATGCCTACTTTTCCCCTATTAGAACTATTCGCTCGCGCAGCGCGATAAGTCTAATACAAATCCGCGCGCGTCCTAACTAGTTATTGAGCAAACAATAACATTTTGTTTAAGTTATGACAAGTTGAGTCCGCATTGTCATAACATGAGATAATGAAACGTTTTGTTTCTCAACCTCCTACTCTTGAAGGCAGTTTCCATTTCAACCCCAGTTGAATATGCGAAATAGAGCAAATTTGTCATGTAATTATTAGCTGAACTGGCAAACGTTGTTTTGCCATATTCATTAGCCTACGACCTATTCTCAGAATTTCCAAATATACACAAAGCCGTTTCGGAGGAGTTCGATAACAAACACTGTAACACGAGATTTTTATTTATTAGATTTCTGTTTAACACACGTATTTTGCACTTGAAACAGATCAGAAATCAGAAATCAATAGTTTATTTTAACCTAAAGAATTTACATTACGTTTGCTGAATATCAAATGTACTATGTTAGCCACTGCTTCCGGGCCGTATTTGTAGTGGAGAAAAAAGCAGCGGGAAAAAAACTCCACTGTGACCATCTTTTCTCAAATCATCTTCAGCTTAATACATCACAGCCTATATGATAACATTCCATGATTGCCATCAATAACTTTAAAAGCCAAAACAAAACATTAATTGAAAATCAATACCTACTTTAATTGTGGTACAATTTTTTCATACTTCTTACTATTAAATATTTTCTTCTAAAGGTCGGTCTCCTGCTTTTAAAAATTGGATGTTGATATTTTGTTTACACGCAGGGGGGTCACGCTTCCATAGAGAGTACTTTGACATTTGGTTTCAATGATACTAGCGCCATCTGTTTTTGAGTTACTACATTTACTGGAAGCAATATACATATATGTATAGTACATTTAAACATAAATACTTCCATGGTTGTATTTCAACTTCAGTCTATTTAAAATAAAGTAATTAACATAATCTTTACAGAAGTTTGTCACTGGAGTGGTCGTTGCCAGTTATCTATGTAATCTGTGGACTATGCCGTAACATAATGCACTCTGTGCTAACCGTCGGTTATTATTTACAAAAAAAGATGGACGTCGTGTGCGCAGGCGTTTTTTCCACATTTCGTAGTTTCTTAACAGTTTTTGAGTGCTTTCTTGTGCTTTTTGTGTTGAGTTAATTTGTTTGCGTGGTGACCCTTTGCTTTTCAAAATTATAGTCGAACTTTGCGATTTTGGATGCACTGACTATTATGATTTCTTTGGTGTTAAGTTATTTTTAGTGTGCTAGTTAGTGTAATAAAGTACTTTTCACACCTCCTGCTCGACAATGACTTATTACGTACCGTCAAATATCATCGTAAAGCATGGCCTTGTCTCTCGAGGGCAATAATAATGAAGAATTTCCCTAGGGAATAAAGTGATTTGAATTTAGAATGTCAAAATTCGCATGAAAACTATGGAGAAGCCCCGCATTGCAATTCGAAATTCGAATTGTTGTTCGAAACTCACCTCTTTTTTTTCTTTTTTTTCTGAAATACTGTGTCCTGTGACCGCGCGAAACACCAACAAAAAAAAGAAAAAAAGGCGCGAATTGCAAATACGAATTTAAAAGTTATATTCAATTTAAGTTGCTAAGCCGTAAAAGAGTGTGGACTTTATATTTAATTTCAGGTTTTAATACATATTTTCAACTTATGCAGCCCTGTCTTTTTATTGTCTCCCAGATGGTGTGAAAAGTAGAGTATTCACCTCTGGAATAAAACATGTCTTAGTCTCGGGCGGTATGAACCCCTCGCTTCACTCAGGACTCTACATAACTCCCTCGCTTCGCTCAGGAGTTAAAATTTAACTCCCTCGCTGCGCTCGCGAGTTAACTCGGAGTCCTTCGCTCCGCTCAGGGTTCAATATGCCGCCCATGACATAATACATGGTTTTATTCCCTTAGTACATAATCTACTATTAAAAATTGTAAAATGCCTCATTAATGTCTACTGGCATGCCGGCCTCGTAGTGAATAATAATTTGCTTTTAGTATTTGATACTTTTAATTTTAGGTAACTATTAATTAATTAAAAAAAACCCTAACTGTAATGATGTTATGTCTGAAATGGCTTTATTTCGTATAAATTACGGCGAAAACATATTTTTTCAGAGTACCTAACGTCACAAAAGTTAGTTTTTTTGTTTCAATTCGGAACGATATTTATTTGTGATGTGACAATGACATCTTAATGATTTATTTTGGTCTCAGTAAAGATCCTTGCTAGGTCACACATACATAAAAAGTTAGTTACTTAAAGTTAGACACTCATATTTGTGAGACCTGATTCTGCATCATCAACTAATAAACATCGGCCAATAATTTTCTGATGGATCAAGGCTTTTAAGCTAGACTGACCATTTTTTTTCAGGTGCCATCCCTCTTCATAACTTCCCGAATCGAAATGCATTAGAGTGTCCAAATTGAAGACCAATGTACCGTGACAAAATGTAAGGTACCAAATAAGATAAAGATAAAAGATAATTTATTCAAAGAACATTCTACAGTGACTTTATAACTAAGGCAGTGGTACCCTGCTCCCTAAAACAACTGACTGAAGCAATGGTTTATTTTTCAACGAATTGTACGGAACACTATAAGACATTGGAAAATCATTTATGAACACACAATATGATGGTGACAACGAGACTAAAAGTAAAGCTCAAGTGCACTATAATAAACACAGACTTAAAAAAGCAAAAAATTAAATATGTACTTGTTAATATATTCTTTTTATTGAATCCCGATCTGCCTATAGCTGAAGCAAAATTCGGTTTCATATATGAAATTTGCTTCAACTACATATTCTCAGGGCAGGTTCTTATAGAGGTTTTTGCAGCTGCTTATTTTATCTGTGATTATTTTGATAAACATGGCAAAATAAACAGCTGCAAAACTTGCTGTAAGAGTCCAGCTGTACTATAGCTACATATAAGGGTACTTATAGGATACGTACCTAGCTATACGCATTATATATGCATTTTAGTACGGTTACTTAATAAGAGATGGCGCTTCAATTTAGGTTTCGAAATAACTCGCGAGGGGGCTCTCTTCTCCTTTGGTAATATGTACTACTCTGAATACACGCTAGATTTTAAAGCTCCCGACGCATAATGTCATATACGCATTACGACACATTTTTGTAAAGAAAAGAATACGTGAAATGGCTAAAAATTTACACAAAACCTCTAAATTTCATGCATCCAGCTAATCAGTCTACCTGTCTACCAAATCATGTTGAATCATAATCACTTTTGGTGGCGATTGATTATATTTTTTAACAAGTCGTGACTCCTACCAAAATTACCATATTTGGGAGTTCTGCGAAATTTCTTGTTTACAAGGAATTAGCGATATTTTGATAAATAAGGAAATATATCCCGTATAGGCAAGGCAAGGCTTGGCAGAGTTCATGTCATGTATTTGAGACAACAATTTGGCGCGTTTTTTGCATTTATGTTTTAGTAGGATTCTTATTTCAGATCTTTATCGTGTAATAAAACCTACCACCATTTCATTATTTGAGTCCAAAACCAAGGCACTTTCAAGAATAAGGCAAAGCTCCACTTGGACGCTCTGTTGGCTTGTCTCTTGATTTATAGTTTAGATTTGCAAAGTCGTTCTTCACGACAAGTTCTCAGAAGACGCTCATACACCGTTATTTTATTTGCGATCTTTACTCCGGAATAAAATTTACCACCATTGTATTATTTGAGTCCAAAATAAGGGCATTTTCAGGAGTAAGGCAAAGCTCCAGTTGGACGCTCTGTTGGTTTGTCTTGTGATTAATACTTTAGATTTGCAAAGCCTTCCTTCTCGGAAAGTTCTGAGAAGACGCCCGCGGGTTGCCAAAAACATCACAAAGCGCTCAGACAGCTCTTGTTGCAAAAGATATACGTTTCAGAATGGAACGTGCCTCAATTGTTTAAATCTAGACATTACGAGTATCTGCGTATATTCGGTAAGCTAGAGGCAATAAGCTTAGATGAGTTATGTAGCAATTAGATAATTATCGACCTACATGTATCACGCTGATTATCTTTCTTAATTTATGATTATCTACATGTATTACACTGATTATCTTTGACTGCCTCGTTAGTCTAGCCGTTAAGGAGCTTAGTTATCAAAACAGAGGTCATTTCTGATTTGATCTCGTAGAGAAATTCCGAGCACAGCCCTTGAATTTGGAAAAAAAAGGAAACGAAACTGTTTTTTTTTAACCTGCCTGAGGAGTCCTGCCCCTATATTACGCGCACCAAAACCTGAGCGATTCCAATCGTCTAACTGTCAAATTAGTATGGAATTTGACAGTTAAGCGATTGGAATCGCTCAGGATTTGGTGCGCATAATTGAGCCACTGACCTTGAAAATAACAATTGAAGCCCATGTTATTTTCATGGTCAGGACTGAGGAGGTTAAAAAGACACTTTTATATTATTTATTCATTTTTAGTTTTAAATAACACAAAAAATGGGTCTCAATGAACGTTACAAACAAAACTAGGCGTCCATTTCAAAATCTACATCATTTTGGAGAAAAAATGGAAGAAAAACTGCAAACTTATGGCCTTATTTATAAAAACATGATTCCTCTAAAACCAATCAAAAACTCTGTTTATTTAATCTGCGGCTACATCTTTTCCTTGTAAAATCTTCACCACAGGCTATTTTAATCGGCGTCTTTGAAGTGTTTTAAGAAGACATTTATTTAAATTGTCACAGAAACAAAGTAAACACGAAGGTACACAAACAAAATACACGAATGTCAACAAAACAAAACAATCGTGATGAGAATAATTTGGTCCTCGGCTAAAGGATGACACACACCAACGCGGCGGCGGTAGCGGTCCATACATAAATCTTTTACGGCAGTAGTATTTTGTATGAACCGCCACCGCCACCGCTCCCGCGTTAACGTTTTTTATCCTTAACAGAGGCTACATTATTATTCTTAAACCTAGAACTCATGCATTGAACTGGCTTTAATTCCCGACATTTTTTTTAATAATCTTTGATGTTATAGTAGCTCTTCTGGCACAAAAGGTTTTTGCGGTTTACCTTGAATCAAAAACAGATCTATTTTGATAAAATGTGTTCACTCTAGCGACCACGGTGCGGTGGTAGCCTAGTTGGTAAAACACTGCACTCGGAAGCGGGGGACCCAGGTTCGATTCCAGGTGCGGGCATGTACCTATGACTTTGTTTTCTAAGTTATGTACATTTGTGAAGTTATAGTAGCAATACCACTCGCTAACGATGAAGGAAAACATCGTGAGGAAACCTGAGTGTCTGAGCTATTCTCAGCACTTGAAATCGCCAATCCGCGGTGGGCACGCGTGGTGTGATTAACCTCATACTCTCTCCCTGAGAGAAGGCCTGTGCCCTACAGTGGGACGTATATAGGCTGCTTATACTCTAGGTCAACTGCACCAACAATGGTTTTGTTATAATAGTAGTGAAGTCCACTCGATCCAATTCTGAGAGAGCCTGCACGACAAAGCGTTCCGCGGAGAAGTTGTTGGCTTTTCCACCCACAGTATTAAGCTCGGTTCACACGTACGAACTTTGTTACGCTGCAAAGTTGTGAGCAAATATGTAACGTTTAAGCTGCTGGTTCAAACAAGATTGTGTTAGAAACTGAGGCAGTGATCTCCTACTCCTGAAATTTGAGACAGTGATCATCATTCTTTGACTTAATTCCGGGATTCCAGTCAGAGACGACTAACGGACAACGCGAGCTCCGCCTCTACTAAGAACGAAACCTGCCCCTATATTACGCGCACCAAATCCTGGGCGATTCCAATCATCTAACTGTCAAATTAGTATGGATTTTGACAGTTAGACGAGTGGAATCGCTCAGGATTTGGTGCGCGTAATCAGGCCCCTGGTCGGGCTCTTCTGACAAAAATTATGATTCCGGAATTAAGTTAAGAATGTTTAGTGCTTACGAAAGTTTTAGTTTAAAAAAGTGATCATCATCATCATAAGCATCGTAAGGTCGCGCTGAATGTGTCATTTGTAATGTATAATTTGATGATTCTGAATTTATGATTGAATAAAAAAGAATCGTGACCGAATACGACAAAACATATAATTATGTCCAATCTCGTAAATGTAAGGTGCTTATTTGGAGAAAAAAATTGCCCGAAATAGGACGTGATAAAATAAAATAAAAGGCCCGAATTTGGAATTAATTTCTATGGAAATTATATAACATTACCGCGTTTTTGTCTTTGTCAAATTCTAGGTAATATTATGGACATTCACATCTTACCTTATGAACGGTGGCAGCGGTAGATAAACCACTCGCTAACTGTGAAGGAAAACATACACATTTACATACAGGCACATACATTGCTTCTGGCCCTACACTAGGATACCTTGTGACGTTGGAACCAGAAACAGCGACATCACAAACATGTAAACATCCAAGACCTGGGGTTTTTTTTGTTCTCAGCCGGGATTCGAACCCGGGACCTCTAGCATGGTATGCAGATGCACTACCGCTGCGCCACGAGGTCGTCAACATCGTAAGGAACCCCTTGTGACTGAGGCATTTACATACCTCAGTACATCGGCCCAACTTTCATATTTTATGTCTCGTTTCTTGTGTGCAATAAAGAATATTCTTATCTTATCACCTAACAGCTATCAATAAAGTGTTAAAGGTACTGAGACCTGTTTGAACACGTACCAAAATCCTCCTTCGCTCCGGTATAGCCCCTTAAAGAAGTGGGTTTGGCAACATTTGCATCTACATAATTTGTTATACGGAGCTGTGTAGAAGGCACGTGCCGATACATAGACAATTTGATATGAATTGGCTGAGGGTGAACGGTATAATGTAATTCGAGAAAACAGACTTTGGTTAAAGGAAATCAATATCGATTATCCACTACATACTTTTGATGGAATAGTAATGAAATGCTCTGATGAAATATTTATTTTTATGTAGCTTAAATACGTCCCGCTGCAGGGTGCAGGCTTTCTCTCAGTGAAAGAGCATGGGATTAATTACCACGCGTGCCCACTGCGAATTGCCAATTTCAAGCCCTGAACACCTCAGGTCGTCAGATTTCCTCACGACGTTTTCCTTCACAGTTAGCTAGTGGTATTGCTACTACAACTTCACAAATGTACGTAACGTACAAAGAAAGTCAATGGTGCGTGCCGGAATTTGAACCCACGACCTCCCGAATGTGACGCCCGCGTTCTACCGCTGCGCTGCCACGGATCAAAATATTGATTGACACTTGATAAAATACACTTCATCATCATCAACCCATTATGTCCCCACCGAGGGGCACGGATCTCTTCCCTGAGGAAGGTATAGGCCATACTCCACCACGGGGGCCAAGTCCGGATTGGTGGAGGCTTGTAGACTAGTGGCTCGTCTACTTTCAGAAGTTGTCAAGCCGCCCTAAGGCCTCTGCCTTGGCTTAACGACTGCCATCTATCGACGGCAGCCTGCACCAACAGCTTAACGTGCCTTGCGAAGCACGGAACCGCTGGGAAAAATGCCACTAGCGTTAGGCATAGACGGCGACCCATCCATGCACTGAACGCGCCCTGTGTTGCTTAACATTCGTGATCGTTTAAGATCACTCAGGCAGCCGGGGTTACGAGCGAAAATACACTTAACTGATATTAATTTAGTCATACAGTACAGTCAATTTTATATACTTATGGATAGAAATAGCTAAAGAATACTTTATTGCACAACCAGAAAACAATGAAGAGCAATTAGTATTTCCTACGTCAGAGAGGATAGTATTGCGTATTTAAGAAATCAGGGTCATTTTGTCGTCTATACTGAATGTTTCTGTTTTCGTGTGAAATTGTGTATAATAATAATATTAGCACTCTTTCAATTCAATTCAATTCAATTCGTTTATTGCGATAAATTACAGTATAATTTTAGGTCTTAAGAAATGATTATACATAAAAGTACGTGTAATTTTACCGGGAGCGGCATGGCAATATTATAGTTATTATTAATTATTTATAATAATTACATTATCTTATTATTATGGAGTATTTAATCAATTTAATTCAATTTAATCAATTCAATTTAATTAAATTATAATTATATTATATTGTATTTATGTATTATTATCTGATATAAAATTAAGCAAATTATAATGCTATTAAAATCTATTTACTATTTTCAAAATATTCATTTAAATTATATGGGCACATTACTAATAAATACTGCTTTAAAGACTTTAGGAACCGATTACCAGAGAGATCCTTGATTTCTGTTGGTAGTTTGTTATAAATACTAATAGCCATATGACTAGTACTTTTACTGTACTCATTCCGGAATCATTATATAGTGAATTATATAAAATACACATATGAATTGCGTACTTTATAGTCATCATCAACCCATTATGTCCCCACCGAGGGGCACGGGTCTCTTCCCTGAGGAAGGTATAGGCCATACTCCACCACGGGGGCCAAGTCCGGATTGGTGGAGGCTTGTAGACTAGTGGCTCGTCTACTGTCAGAAGTTGTCAAGCCGCCCTAAGGCCTCTGACTTGGCTTAACGACTGCCATCTATCGGCGGCAGCCGGCACCAACAGCTTAACGTGCCTTGCGAAGCACGGAACCGCTCGGAAAAATGCCACTAGCGTTAGGCATAGACGGCGACCCATCCATGCACTGAACGCGCCCTATGTTGCTTAACCTTCGTGATCGTTTAAGATCACTCCGGCAGCCGGGGCTACGAGCGATTCTTACTTTATAGTAACTTTAAGTATTTTTATTAATGTAAGTCATATAGTCTAAGTGAGCAAATATTTTTGTACACCTACCTACTCTATTCATCTATCAGTCCTACCTATTCATCCTAATTTTGTCTTGAATGGATCGTTTTTAGCGATAAGATCGCCAGTTGTATAGTGTGTAACTTAAGTTCCATGTATTTTGTTATGTACGTTCTGCAAAAAAGAGTTTAAATCTAATTTACTCTACTCGGAGCTATTTGTTACGTCGAGCTTTAGCCTTGTTTCGACCCTACAAACCATACAGAGGTGGAATATAAGTGGCGGTTGGGCAGTAAAAGAGAAAATTGAAAGAAATTATGCCTTGCCAAACTGGCTCGGTGGTTTGAAGCCATAACTTATAGCCACGAAATGGCCAGCGCTTTTCACGGCTTATTTCAGTAAATTAATGCTTGTTACGACTGAGCTTTATCGTGTGTTTGTACATTTGCCTAGTTTCATATTTCATGAGCTGCGAATGTTGCCTTGTTAGTTATACGGTCGTTCAACTCAGTTGGTGCCATTTTTGATTCAGACGGTAGAGAACTTATAGAGAATGATTCTACGTTGCCAAAGGTGATGTAGTAGTTTTCATTATTGTATCTCGTACATATGGGTGCTACTAATTAAATATAAAAAATGGTAACAGGAGATATCTCGTGACAACTTTTAGCAGCTACTAAACCGCGAAGTTTTGACACTTTTTTTGGTTTCTCCCTCATAATTTCTAAACGGTGCATCATTGCGAGAAATTACTTTCCAGCAAATTAGGTAGCATAACATATTGCGTTTAATGAGTATCAAAACGTAATAATTTCGGTCAAGTAATATTGTAGAAAACTATAACAAAAAAATGAAGTTTTTCCCCCAACTCGGCTTAAAAACGGTCACTCTCAGAGAAAAACTTGCGGAATTAAAGTTCTAGAAAATTTAATTCTGCGTATATTATGTACCTTATATGTCGAATTCAGTCAAATACACTCGTCGCAATTGGCAATCCCTCAGTTTCCTGCAATTGGCGTTTGACGCCTCAATTGAGAGTTATAATTGCTTGAGAGTTATAGTTAGTATCATCACATAATCATGTTCAAGTGTGAATCAGGAAGGAGAAAATAAGCAAACACAAGTTGATGAAGTTAATTGCTACGTTTAAAGGACATCAAATATAATATATTTAGCTATATAATTAGCATACATTTATCTTGTAGTTAGGTTACTAATTTACAAAAAAAGTTAAAGTGGTTAAAAACTTAATCCGAAGGATAAAATCAGGAGTAACTTGAGTGTTATCCGCGTGTCACACGCTGCATTCATGTGGAACAATTGTTTATAATTATATTGACAGTACGGCTACTGATAATACATGTTTAATGAAATTCTTACCAATTTGCTAAACTACTGCAATTATTCCAATAAATTGAGCATAAATCGGCAATATGTGTTGGTCACACGGTTGCTCCCATTTCTGTATAGTGCTCTAACACGTTTCCCTGAGATATATCTGAACACTTTTTGGTCCAAAATTGTATGTTCCCGGCTTCCTTATTATTGTGTTAACATCCAAAAAGAAATTCTTTATGACTAGATGCAGTAAATCACTTATTGCCATAGGTTTTCACAATATTGCTAAATCCGACTTTTAAATTTTGGTACCTACTTATTAGATGCTAAATTTTATGTTCTCTAATTTGTTAGAAAATGACTTTTCGTTAGGACGCACCGTGTAGATGTTATGAGGGAGAAATCAAAATAAGTCGCAATTTTTCGACGTTTATTAGCTGACAAAAGTTATCCGGAGATATCTCGTGTTACCATTTTTTATATTTACTTAGTTGCAGCGTTATCTAAGAGATAAAAGCATAAAAACTTCTGGATCACGTTTTGCATCGTACATCCTAGTTTTTAACCTCTACTGAGCATACTAGTATGTATTATGTGGAAAATGCTTTAAGTTTGTTTGAAATTATAGATTTGGAAATTCCAAGAAATGAGGTTCTAATTTGAAACTATACATACCTTTAAGAACCTCTAAGAGAGATTATAAACATAATAAAACTAAAAGAGAGACAGTACAGTAGTGTTAGTAAGTGAAATAAATATCCCTAAACTATTGTAAGTAAGTAATACTTAACAGGCAGATAGAAAACACATTTTTTTTATGCAGAATATGTGTGGACAATTTAACAGTGGTTTATATACTGCAAATTGAACCTGCTGGCAAACACATAGCCTGTCCATCCATTTCCATTTATTTTAGGCAATCGCTTTTGCTTCCATAAATAGTTAGTTTCATTTGGATACTACGCCTAAACTACCAGTTAAATCAGTTTATAAATTTGTAAGTACCTCAGCCTTGACGTGACAACAGAAATGTATAAAGTTAACCAAAGAAAAGCTGGATTAAATACCTACAGCAACAATGCTGGCGCGAAGAACTATTCGAGATCGATACATTGCGCTTTATTTCTCTCTAATAAACTAAATAGAGCGAGATAGGCAGAAGTATAACACTGTATCGAAGCCGAATAAAGCATTTATTGGAAAGTTCACCTCCATCATTAGTCCGTCAATTACAGGACCGAAAAACCAGCTCTAGCTTGATTGGCCGCGGCGAATCAATAAGAAATTTAGGCGAAAATGCCACCTCAAGAAAATCTTTCTGTTCGATTGTGGGTTCTAAGTCAAGAATTATAAGAGCTAGGCAGCTCAAAGAACGTATGGGGATTGTGCCTAGCTATTTCTAAATGTCACTGTGCCGAGGAAACAACAGTTGTTGCTAATGATATATTTCTGGGGTTCATTATTCCACCCCCTCCCTTAAAATTATCTGATTCGTTACTTGTAACACTACTAGGTGACTTAAATTTATTCAACGTTTTTCAAGGGGACATAATAACCATGATGTAGATATATATGGCACTAGTTAAAAAAAAAATTGCGCGTCAAAAATGTTTTTTTTTGTTACCCAAATCTGCATCAAAAACTCAAATATTTTATTCACTATAGAAACAAAATTTTTAGAACCACTTAAGCAAAACAAACAAAACCTGGACGAAAGTTAATACAAAAGAAAAAGAAACCATGGGTCGAGCGTCTTATGGTCGGTGCCGGCCAACTCAATTGTTCTTTTACTTGTTCATGTATATCAAACGACAAAAACTTAAACATTTAACATAATAGAAAACATTTTTCAACGTTACCATACTTCTTAGAGCTTGAATATTTACAAATATGCTACACAATTCCTCATTATCATCGGCCATTTGACGCCCACTGCAGGACATAGGCCTTCCTCATGGTTTTCCAAGCTTCCCGGTCTTGTGCCGCCCGCATTCAGCGACTCCCCGCCACCGTAACCAGGTCGTCAGACCATCTGGTGGCAGGCCTGCCCACGCTGCGTCGTCCGGTCCGCGGTGGCCAGGTCAGAACTTTTTCGCCCCAACGGCCATCAGTTCTCCGAGCTATTTGCCCCGCCCACAGCCACTTCAACTGAGCAATTATTCGAGCTATATCCGTAACTCGGGTTCTTCTGCGGATCTCCTCATTCCTGATTCGATCACGCAGTGAATTTTAATCAGCGTGTGTCGAGTATTATAGGGAATCGTATTTTTATAAATAAAACTATAACGAAACTCAGGGTAACAGCTTCGATAAAGGAAAAAAAGTATCGTCTGCCCAGCTGTTTCACACAAAAGTTACGACGAAATTAAAATGTCAGAAAAAATGCTGATATATTTTCAACATTTCAAAGTTGTTCGTATTGACGAGAAGAACGCCCCATTTTCATATTGTGAATTTGTTTAACCTACACAAGCGCGATATATTTTGTGTACGTCTCTCAATATTACACGTTCGAGCGGGCGCGGACCGTTGTGTTTAATAGGGTATGATTTTAGCGCCGCCGCCTTCCCGGTTCGCCGATCAAAGCCTCCGGCCAGGCCAGTTCATTTGCTGACCTGGTTAAAGTTGGCCGGCTCATTAGAAAATAATTGTAGGATTGGAAAACATGGGGGAGCGCAGTGGCCGGCAAACTGTGGGCCTGATATAGCCAAAAAATTATCGCCTCGTGCGTGCGTGCAACCACTCAGTGCATGCAAGTCAGCTTCGCAGATTTACTCCTAATTACTGTTAATGACGTGAAAGATATTTGCCACGATGAGATGGCAAGTGGCAAACCCTGGTCTCTACCTTCCTGCCACTCCGGAATACAGGCGTCAGCTTATGTATTGTATTTAATTTATCGCAAAAAGAAAAAAGAGAGTGTATACGACGACATAGAAGAAGAAGAAGAAGGAAGACATTTATTATGCCAAGAAGATACATCGCAGAAACAAAATAAGCAGATAAGTAACATAATATGCACAACAACAGAAAGAAAACTAAATACACAACAGACACAACATAGGTTATGACCACACAATAGAACTAAATATTTGTATGACTTTTTAAATTTAAATGATGACTGGAATCGAGAATACGCGATTCAGTATCACCGACCGTGTGGAGTGTGTGGAGTACCGACGGTTTTCCGTGTGGCGCCGGATTTATTTATTTATTTATTTATTTATTTATTAGACACAACCAACAGATGTTAGATACATCACTTAAAATAACATTGTGTAGATAATTATGTTCTAGTCTAACATCCAATTACAGGTGTGCAACAACTCTCTTGACTTAAAGTAAATAATTTCTGAAATAACATAAATAACAATCTTTTTTTTTAAATTAAACTTTTACAAATGCTTTTTAAACTTATTTAAACACTTTATCTTAAAACTAAGTAACTAAGTTGAGTTGAAATGAGATCAAAGCATATTATAAACACAGAACTTGACGATTATAGTAAGATAGGCCGCAGCATTTCCAACTTCCAATAGCGTCACTCCATTTCCTTCCGTGGATGTCGTAGAAGGCGTCTAAGGAAATACATTACCAGGAGACGGGCAGCAGCATCTTCCTGAGATTCCAACTGCATACTGCGATCGCCAACCCGCCTGCCAAGCGTGGCGATTATGGCAAAATCCCTCATGGTTATGAAAACCATGAAGGAGGCCTATGTCCTGCAGTGGGCGTCGAATGGCTGATGATGATGATGATGACCGAATTAAACAGTATATGTCCAATTCAGCGGAGGTGGTGACTTTGGTACAGAAGAACAAATATTTGTTTTGCAATTTCGAATATTTCCCGTACTAAGAGTTGTTCGTATTCACGGTTCGTATTGACCAGACCACCCGCCAATTTTCGAATGGTTTAGGGATTTTATTACACCCTGTACATAATTTTACTGTAATATGAAGTGTTTATAATTATTTTACTTGAAAACGAAGTTATGATTTATCACCGAAAATGAAATAAAGAAAGAGAAAATTATAGGCTGCGAAGCCAACTGTCAAGTTGAATAATCAATATTCGGAGTAGCATTCGAGCTCCTGATGAAAAAGTCAGGAAAAAATGGCGTGATGAGACTACGAGACCTAATTTGAAATTTTTTTTTCTTGTACAACGACAAAAAAACCGGCCAAGTGCGAGTGGGACTCGCGCACAAAGGGTCCTGTACCATTATCTATACAACATTTGAATATTTGAAGCGTCTACCTGTTGCCGTTACTAATATCGGGCAAAAAACGGCAATAAAATATTTAAAATAAAATTTATTGTATGCCCCCGTTCAATATTAGCAGATAAAAAAATGCTGAAGAAGAAGAAAAATTAAAATGATTTACAATTTCAGGCGCTGTGATAAGTAAACTCCTGGGTTTCCTCAGGATGTTTTCCTTCACAGTAGCTAGTGGTGTTGCTTCTACAAATTCATAAAAGAATAAAACAAACTCATTTCATACCAGGGTTCGAACCCACGGCCTCTTGAATATGAGGCAAGCGTACAACCGACCGCATTTCCAGCGCACTGTTAATCTGTTTCCCTTTATTATGTTTTCAATCTATTTTCGCCTTATTGAAAAAGCTCCTCATATCCGGTGATCAAAACGCTGTCTGTGCTTTGTTGCTCCAGATTGCATATCAAACTTTTTTGTTGCCGTCACCTCTTTGGAAGGTTTAATAAAAAAAAGTTCTTTGGGCATAGACAGCTTTGTTTACGGAAATTCACTTCGGGGTTCGATAATTGAAAATGGTTGCCATGGGCGCTTGATTAGAGTTCACTCACGCGTCAATTATGAACGTAGAACATGTTGATTTTCGTTTACGAGCTTGTAGGTACTCAGGAGAGAGTAACCTAGCATTTACACAATATCGTCGTTCGGACGATATGTAAATGCTCGATCGGATCCGTCGAACGTCGAATTTTACAGGAGACACTAAAAATTTTAGAAATCACACCGTCATACACATACACATAAATTAAACCATGTTAGTCTAAAAACCATTATTTCGAAATTTTTCTATGTGTAAAACGGTATGATTTGAAAAGTTTTTAGTGTCTCCTGTACAGTTTGATAAAAGTCACGTTCGTGGTTTTGGATGCCGAACGAAGGTATGACTAATATAATGTATATAATGTAGTTTATTTTGTACACGTTTTTTACCGCTTCTCCGACTCTCAAAGGTTTGCTGGAAGAAATCTCTTACAGAGATAAGCTCGCCTTTGTACGTGTTATCTCTTATGTAATATCTTGTTCAATGTTTCGTGTGTAATAAAGTATAATTGATTAACTAATGCAATTTGCCAATCATTTACTGTAAAGTTATACCGCGAGTTTTCGAGTTGATAATTTAAAATTTGATAAGTAAATTTGAGTATCGTTCTGAGTCATTCTTATTGAGTGATTTGAAGTGACAAGCGATATAGAAGTAACAGAGTTTAGTAAAATTGTAGCGAAATTCTAAATTATATAGAAGCCAGTAAATAGTGGCGAAGGGGTAGTAGCCCAGTGGATAGAACATTGGACGCGGAAGCGGGAGACCCAGGTTCGATTTCCAGTGCGTGCATGTACCTATGACTTTATTTTCTCAGTTATGTACATTTGTGAAGTTATAGTAGCAATACCACTCGCTAACGGTGAAGGAAAACATCATGAGGAAACCTGGGTGTTTGAGCTATTCACATACCTCAGCGCTTAAAATCGCTAATCCGCGGTGGGCACACGTGGTGATTAAGCGCATACTCTCTCTCTGAGAGAAGGCATGTGCCCTACAGTGGGACGTATATAGGCTGCTTATGCAGTATGCTTATGCGGGGCACATAGCACGCAGAACTGGCGGCCGATGGGGCCGAAAAGTTCTCGAATGGAGACCACATATCGGCAAGCGCAGCGTAGGACGACCAGCCACAAGATGGACAGATGACCTCATTCAAGTGGCAGGAAGGCGCTGGATACAGGCCGCTTCCAATCGATCTTTTTGGAAATCCATGGAGGAGGCCTATGTCCAGCAGTGGACTTCTTGTGGCTGAATGATGATGATGATGATGCAGTAAATAGTTGGTTAATAATGTAAAATAAATAAATAAAAACTTTATTGATACTTACAGGGTTGACATTCACTTAACTGTTTAAATATAAATAGAAAAAAGTGAACGAAACTGGTTGGTATTGGCTGCTTTAACTAGGTTACTAAGTAGTCTGTATTAATAGCAGTAGGCCCGTGTCTCTTACGGGAAAATTTAGTTAATAATTATGTAAACTCATACATTTGCCAAAACAACAATCATTATATTTCTTTTATTTTCATATGTTTTAGCGCAGAACAAAAAATGTGTGATTATATTCTTTTTGTTGCACTAACCCGTGCTTAATAGACGCTTGAAATATAAACAGAATATTTAGTTTTAAAAACCTAATTAGAGGCTAAAAATTCCACCCATGCCGGGACTTGAGCCGTGTCAGCGCTCTCCCAACTGAGCTAATGGGCAGGTGCAGGCATCAGCGAAATTTCGAGCCTCTTTACAAACTTCTCTGTATTACGTACAGGCAGCGACAACTGGCCGAAGTAATTTACGTCACTTGCAGCCCCAAGAAAGCCACTTTGCAGTTGGATTTTTACATCGGAATGATATCGTTGTACCTACATGATTATATTATTTTTGTTGCACAAACCCGTGCTGAGGACAATTTTAAAAACCTATTTAGCGGCTAAAAATGCATTCCCTAAAATTATATGTATTCCCCTGACCCCATATAGTGTGTAGATATAATATATATTTTTAGTGGTATATAGGCTTATTGTATTTTAATATTAAATCGGTATATATGTAAGTCTATATTAATTTGTAAGTTTATTTAATTACATTGTATAATGGTATATTTTTAAAATATACTTAAATTTCGCGCACAGCTCAAGTGGCTCCCGATTCGCCTCCGCCGGAATGCACACATACTGTTTCTTCTCTGGTCTATACTATTCAATCCAGCTACCCCATCCTACCTCAAAGAGCGATTTGAGTTTCTCCACACCTCTCACAGCCTATCTCTTCGCTCATCCCAAACCGTACTCCTTAAGGTCCCTTCCCACCGTACCAACTTTTACGACTCTTCTTTCTCTGTGCAATCTGTTCGACTGTGGAATGCCCTGCCAGAGGAAGTGCGAAAAGCAAAGTCCCTTCCTATTTTCAAAGAATTGGTAAAGGTTCATTATCTCGCTGAAAACCTGTAATGCTGTTGCTATAATTCTCTATAATATAGTAACCATAGTAAGTCTTGTCTGTTGTCTGTTTATATGTAAAATTTATGTATTAGTATATTATAATGATATATACCTATGTTTGTATAGTATATATTTGTATTCTATGGTTAGTTTAAGTATTTTATTAAGTATGTATGAATATTAGAAGTAAGTCAGTTAGTTTATGTACATTTTCATCAGTTCTATCCATCCTAAGGTTGTCTGGAAGAGATCGCTTTTAGCGATAAGACCGCCAATTGTATACGGCAAAACTTAGACATTTAAGCCTTTTAATGCATTTTGTTTTCTGGTGTGTACAATAAAGTGTTCTAATCTAATCTAAAATTATATTAACTTGTCCTTTTTTTTGCACCAACTCTTTCCCTTACCTCCTGTGGTTGACTGATAGAAAACGCTTATGGCATTAAATCCGCCGCATTGTACGATTTTTTTTAAGTGCAATAAAAGTATCAATAAATAAATAAATAAAAAAAATTCCACCCATGCCGGTACTTGAACCGGCCAGTGCAGGCATTGTTTTCGAAGCAAAGAATGTTTATCAAAGCACACCTACCATAAACAAGCTTTAGCTGGCGGCTGCGTTCGCGCAGATGATAATTTATTCTCAAAAACTTTTATTTTCTCTTTAGGGTTGGATTTACTTTCACTTTAAGAAATATATATGGTATGGTAGCGAGACTTGGGTACGGCAAAAGAAGCAAGAAAGTAGGATTAATGCAGTAGAAATGAGGTCCTTGAGATGTATGTCTGGTGTTACTTTGAATGACAATAGTTAGATTAGAGAACGTTGTAGACTGAAAGAGGATGTAGTGACTAGAATTGAGAAAGGAATGTTGTGTTGGTTTGGACATATGGAGAGGATGAAGGAAGAAAAATTGACAAAACAAATATATCGAACGAATGTGGATGGAAGGGCCGGTAAGGGACGACCCAGGCGGACATATTTCGACCAAATAGGGAATGTATTAGCAAAGGGCAAGATAAAAAGTACATGAAACCGGGGTCCCTGGTCTCTGCCTACCCCTCTGGGATACAGGCGTGAGTTTACGTACGAGTATGTATGATTAGCAAATATTTTCTTCAAATTTCAATTCTAGGTCCACTGGTTTAGGTTTTGGCTGTCAGTAAGTCACGCTACCGTTCTATAGGTACTAAAATAAAAATATTATCAGAGGCAAATAGTAAAAAAGCAAACATAAAACAAAACTATTTCCTCTAATCAATTTAATTACGCCTGTGCAAACTTCTTCGTCAAAAGAAAAACACAGGAGAAAAACGAAAATCACTCCTCGTCTCAAACTTCGGCCGGCAATTAACGAAATTTTAATTTAAAAAACTTTGACCCAGCTCCGGCAACAGGAAGACGGACGATTCAGAATCGCCCTATTCTCAATTAAATTAAGGAAACAAAACTCTCAAAACGTTCGTTTTCATCATAACATTGGAAATTAAATTTATTACTAACTGAGCAAAACATGGAAAAGATCTTTATGTTTTTGAGTCTTTAAGATATTATTAGACTGGTTCCATATTAAAGTACATAAGAGAGCAATTTATTTTTCACAATAAAGGAAATCACGAAAAATGTCTGGACTACTCAATACACGCGGTAGCTTATCAAGCCAAGTTTGACGCCAAAAATACCCTGCACGAAAAAGAACACTGTTTTGTGTTGCCTATATTTCATCCACTGCAGGGCTTAGGCCTTCTCTCAGAGAGAAAGAGAGAGAGAGAGAGAGAGAGAGAGAGAGAGAGAGAGAGAGAGAACGGGCTTAATTACCACGCGTGCTCACCGCAGATTGGCAATTTCAACCGCTACGGGTATGTGAACAACTTAGACACTCAGTTTCCCCATGATATTTTCCTTTACCGTTGGCGGGCAGTAAGAAAACGTGTCAAGTTGCTTATTCATACAACCCAAAGCCAACAACCCAACAAGCTTTCCTTAATAAGTGAAGAAAGTGAAACTTTACTTCAGTTATGATTTAAGAAACCCCCATACGCCTGGACACATTCTGATCTCAATTGTTTTCAAAGTTAGCACGATTACCTAGTGTGAGTGCATAATAATAACTTCCACACAACACAATCACTTGTCCTGGTCCAAAGCTAGGATACCTTGTGCTATGGTAGCCAAGAAAGGACAACATAAACATAGAAAGAATAATGAAAAGTCTTAACCATAATTATGAAGTATATATTGTGGCTATTAGTTCCAATTAAAGTCGTACAACATCATGTGTTGAAACGATTCGTATGTAGCTGTAAACAAATTGGTAACAGCTAAAACAAATAACAACCAACTAACAAGAACAAACAATAACAACAACAAATTTCAACAACAACAATAGCAACTACCAAGTAATGAACACTCTCTGTATAGAAGTTTACCCCAAAATGATATAACTATCAAATGATCTCACCGATTATCTCACAATGCACACACACAAACTCAATAATGTACACGTAAGCACGCATACTCTAAGTTCATTGCATGATATATTTTACATTTTCTTTGTTTGCCTTTTTTCTGATATTTAAATTTATTTCCAAAACAGAATAAACAGTTTAGTTTTAACAGACCCTGTATTAATGCACATTACTTGGGAGAGCACTGCTCATCCTATATCACAGGTTACCTTTTTAGGGAGCAGGGTACCTATTATCCTTATCGCTAAGGTCATATTTTGTACAATGTTTTTGTGAAACCAGTTATCGTACCTTATCTTACCGATACCTACCATTAAAACGTAACTCAGTCTGCAAAACGAAAGGGGGAAAAACGCCTAGAACCTTCCTTTTTTCCCTCCGCCCTATACGTGGCTTGAATGAATATATCCTTAAATCAGTCAAGTGTAAAACTGTCGTCGGGTTTCTTAAGGCACAGTGCGTTATAAAAATATGCCTTTAAGGAATACTTTCCAAGCCATTATTGTTTTAAGCGGCAGATGTGAACGCTCAATCTCGGGGATGATGGTTTGATTCTGTAAAATAGCATGTGTATTTACTCGTAGAAGTCCTAGAGCTTGTTCTTGTCTGAGGGTGTGTTTACCTTTGTGGGAAAATGGGTGACATAAGGCGACCACAGGCGATATGTATAAGCAATGTGGGCGGCACATAGTTCGGAAAACTGATGGCCGTTGGGGCGAAAAAGTTCTGACCTGGCGACCGCGGACTGGACGACGCAGCGTGGGAAGGCCCCCCTCCAGATGGTCTGACAACCTGGTGGGGGCGTCGCTGGATGCGTCAGGCATAAGACCGGGAAGCTTGGCAAGCCACGAGGGAGGCCTATGTCCTGCAGTGGGCATCAAAGGGCTGATGATGATGATGATAAGGAATGTGAGCTGTTAAAAACGCAATAAACATCTTTGATCTCTTAATCAACCGGCGGTCGTATTATACTACGAATCAATAACAAATTCCAAGGAAATTTCTCAATAGGTTAATAACCGTAAGTTTAAAATGAAGTTTATTAGAGCGTTTTTTTAACCCACTGAGGAAAAAATAAAAATTTTAAATATAAGAAATGATCGCACGTTGTTTCTAACGGTAGAGAGTAGAGTGGAGTAGGAAGAAATATGTTGACGTAAAACTAAAAAAATATGAACGGCTTTTCTATAAAGGAATTTATTTCAGACAATCTTAGACAAGAGAAAATATATATTCTTAGTTTTCTGTATTGACAAGTAGAATATTATCTCATTTTGAGATGAATATTATGAGGAATTTGTAAACCCGTATAGTCGGATGAATTTATGAGAAACATTTTAGTGCCTTTAAAAACTGTCATGTAAAACATTAATTATCACTGATACCGCCTGCATTTGATTTGCAATAAATAGATGTTTGTGAATACTGCTACAGCAAGAGTTTCTTAGATGCTGAAGAATTCGGCGCGTAATTCATAATTATAATTACGCTCCCAATAAATTACCAACGAAGCCAGTTACAGCCATTTTAATTGATTCAGTGTATCGATATCCTTACATTTTAAGTACCCACCTAATGCCTATCGACACAAATGGTCGGGCAGAATAAAAAAGCTAATGTTGTTTCATCAAACAGTTGTTTTAGAGGGTCGTGTAAAATGTGTTTACATACTTTTAGCGCTGCGTGGGACTTAAGTGTTTCAATTTTGACGCACTTTCACTGGAATAATACGTTTTTGAGTTTGGAGAGCTACCTACCTATATGGTAGGTACATAAAAAACGGGACATCTATACATATGTGAGTGGTTGACCAAAAAGGGACCTCAAGGGAAAATAATTGATTTTGAGAAAATCGCGTTTGAAGTTTCGTGTATAAACAGGTTTCGATCAACCTCGGCTCACAAAAAAAATAAGTACGGCACCTAAAAATATTCTGGTTAGACCAAAAAATAAAACAGATTAAAAAATTCAAATAAAAAAATAACGGTTTCCAATCCCTCCAGGTTCCTTTTTGGTCAACCACTCACATATTATGATAAATCTGTAAAATCTGTCTCGGTCTGACATATTATGTCTGCCTCACTCTGTTTCTTTGTGCGCGCATCACGCAAAAACCACGGAAGGGAATTGAATAAACCTTGCCATGATTATTGCTTAGATTTCCGTGTAACATATAGGCTACATAACATAACGCTTAAATCCACAGGGGGCGAGATAATCACTATAAATATCTTCGTAACCTGGTTAATTGTATTCGACACTATAGAAAAACCAGTACTCGATGACCTCTGAGCTTTCAGGGTCGAGTTTCATAACACTGCAATTTGTCGTTTATTATGACAGTTCGAGGTACATTGCGTAGCTCATTTGTTTTGTTAATCTGGGCATCAATCGACTTTGCAATGTACATCGACTTATCATGGTAAACATACATTTTAATTTTGTGAAACATGCCCCAGGTACTAACCGAGTCAAAGGGTGGCTATAGGAACCTGATAACTTACAACTGCGGGCAATGGCAAGACGGTGTAGCTTCTTTTCACGTATGTCTGTTAACTTATTAAAAAGTAATAAAACAGCCGAATCATTTAGGTGAAATAATTATTATGTTTAACTTCCGATTTCAATGAAAGTACGATACGGCCAAATGTGTACGATCCAATGATTCAATATATTCACAGATTAATGCACAGATGAAACATAACCAACCTTTAAAAGCAAACCTTTTACTCACGACTGTATTCCGGAGGGGTAGGCAAAGGCTTAGAATCTGCCACTTGCCACGATTGCGACAGATCTCTTTCGCTTCATCAAAATTCATTAGTCGTTGCATGCACGCATTTTTATCCGGCTCAGAAAAGCATTTAAAAAACAAAACTTATAATTTGTTTGATTACGACAATGAATCGTGTTTTATACGATTTTAGGTGCTTGCCTGTTAAATGCCGGTTAGAACTAAGTAAGTTTGTTTGTTTAAAGAATTTATTGATGACACACAATTATATTTACATTTCAAAAGGCATCACTTAAACCTTATTAGGTTTTTGCGTGAAGCCTGAGCCGCTTTTATGAACATTTTATGCTCCCTTTTTTATAAAGTGTACCTATGTAATTTTATTTAGTTGCTGCCATAGACCTCATTTGTCAAAAGTACAGACATGTTTTTCAATTAATTAAAAAATTTAAAAACAATAGACACAGACCGGGGAGCTTTGCTGACAGAAATAAAAAATCGGCCAAGTGCGAGTCGGACTCGCGCACGAAGGGTTCCGTACCATTGACATTAGAACAAACATTTCCGTAACATTAGACACAAAATTCACGTTTCTTGCATGGGAGCCACCAGTAAATATTTATTTTAATTTAATTGTTTATTTTTTAAGCGAACATAAAACTAAATATTCTGTGAATATTTTAAGCGTCTATCTGTTGCCATTATTATCGGGCAGAAAACATTCTACAATTTTTAATTATTGTTATAAATATTGTAAAATAAAAAGGCCGACCTGCACCACTTCTTAAATGTCACCATTTAAATTGATTTTGTATGAAGAACTTTAGTTAAACGCGATTTATTCGCCACGTTTAAGAAAGTGGGCGCAAGTCGGCCTTAGAATACTTTTGACAAATGTACAAAACTTAGGTATAAAATGACTTCAATTTTCATATACTTAGGGTGTTATTTTTATAAAAACGCGATTCCTTAAAACAGTCCTCAAATGCTAATTTTTTATAAATATTAAAGTATGTCTAAAAAATCCGTTACTTTTTATCGTATTTATCCTAATGGCTCGTAGCCCCGGCTGCCTGAGTGATCTTAAACGATCACGAAGGTTAAGCAACACAGGGCGCGTTCAGTGCATGGATGGGTCGCCGTCTATGCCTAACGCTAGTGGCATTTTTCCGAGCGGTTCCGTGCTTCGCAAGGCACGTTAAGCTGTTGGTGCCGGCTGCCGTCGATAGATGGCAGTCGTTAAGCCAAGTCAGAGGCCTTAAGGCGGCTTGACAACTTCTGACAGTAGACGAGCCACTAGTCTACAAGCCTCCACCAATCCGGACTTGGCCCCCGTGGTGGAGTATGGCCTATACCTTCCTTAGGGAAGAGACCCGTGCCCCTCGGTGGGGACATAATGGGTTGATGATGATATCCTAATGGCTCTTACACCATCGCCCACGACGACTTAAAAACCTGATTCACGCGCGCGGGCGCACCGCTTTTCGGTAGTAAAAAAACCGGCCAAGTGCGAGTCGGACTCGCGCACCGAGGGTTCCGTACAAACCTGCAAGGTTTACAAAGTTCGTTCATTACGACAATCGAGTCATAACTATGGTATTTTTATTGCAAAACATGAGGAAAAAAGTAATAAGTTTATATTTATTAAAAAATATATATTTTGTAATGTAACTAAAAATTTAAGGTTTTCGGAATTTTTCCTTTATGTGTGCTATAAAACGTTGCTTCATGCCAAATTTCAAGATTCTAGGTCGACTGGAAGTACCCTTTAGGTTTTGATTCCCTTGCGAGTACTTGCGAGTTTCAAAATATGCAGCTTAAATTGCTGTTTCTTTTGATTGCGTTGACATAGAAGTTATATTTTGTTACAGCTTAAAGGTATTATAGACCTGAGTATTTGGTATGAATTTCAATTTAATACCTCTACGCGTTTATGAGGAAATGGGTAGTAAGTTTAAAATTATTAAAAAAATATATATTATGTGATGTAACTAAAAATTTATGGTTTTCGTAATTTTTCCTTTATCTATGCTATAAGACGTTGCTTCGTACCAAATTTCAAGATTCTGAGTTCACGGGAAGCACCCTGTAGGTTTTGATTCCCTTGCAAGTGTCGAAAATTTGCGGCATAAACGGCTGTATCTTTTGATTGCGTTGGCTTAGAAGTTTGATTTTTTCACAGCTTCAAGGGACAGTAGACCTGAGTAATTGATATAAATTTCAGCTTCATACCTCCACGCGTTCCTGAGAAAAAGGGTCTTGACAGACGGACGGACGGACAGACGGACAACAAAGTGATCCTATAAGGGTTCCGTTTTTTCCTTTTGAGGTACGGAACCCTAAAAAATGGAAGCAAAGCATAATATTATGCTACGCTGCGGCAACGCGTTTGCATCGCTTCTCAAGAATGTCACAAAACGCGCTCGAAGCGCATACAAAAATCATCTTGGGCGACGGCTGTTTAATATACAGATTTTTAATAAAAAAAAGTCTTTTAAGATCCCTAAACAAATCCTTTACATTTGCCGAAAGCATACTCATTCTTTTACAATATTTAAAAATAATACAATGTGCAACCGACAGGGAGTGCCAATATCATACAACCCTCCTAAATAACCGCCTTATTTAAAACATTCGGTGCACTAGTTTGAAACTGAGTAAATGAGTTGTGTGGACGATAATAATCAATACAAAAGTTTGCCAACGTTCCAAACAATTTTTGACTGTAATGCTACGTTGCCCGTAGAAGATCGCCGACAGCGATAAGCTAGCCTTTTAGTTACGCTACTATGACTTGTAATATTCGAAAAGCGCTCGTTCACAGAAATGTGTCCAACTTTTTCCACCCTTTTTAACGGAAAACTTGGCCTTAAACGGGGTCACGTAGAGTATTAGAAAGGATGATTTTAATTGCACTTAGCTTCTTTCGGGTCCGTCCGATTGCTACATTAGATTGTGCGACTAAATGAGGCAGAATTCCTCTATTCCCTGCGTCTTAATTAATAAAAGACTCTAAGGTCATGGGAGAAACGCCAACTAAGCGATCCTAAGGTCCCTTTTCGGCGAAAAAGGGAATGTTCTCGCTATGTTCCTTGAATTGTTATAGCCCGTATGGATTTGGCGTTATCGAGACCGCCGAGTTGCGTTAACTTTGCCAATGCGCATCGCCATTAAAGGTCTTGTCTTGAATGCAAATACAAATATGTTTATTTGCCAAAGTGAGATTTAATATCTGCACTGTTTTCACCTGGTTCCAATGCGTTTAATATTTAAGTGTAAGGCATCCACTGAAAATCAGCGCCGTGGCCCAACCATGGCGTAAGGCTGAGTGAAGACCTTTTTGGTGCATAATACGTAAGACTGTAATAATTTTAAGTTTAATTTATTCTATTGTATTTTTATGTGCCAAATAAAGATTATTCTATTCTATTTACAAAAATAACAAAGAAAACAGGAATACACAAGGTTAATATTGCTAAAAGCAAATGTTTTAACAAATGCCAAGACACAATTTGGCAGGGTTTTCTTTTCCGCTTGTTGATCTGCGATCCTGTATCAAGTTACGTATGTCAAGGCTTCGTAGATAATTTATCTAATATATAAAACAACCTCGTATCGCATTGTTTGTTATCGACCCTCTCCGAAATGGCTTCACCGATTTTTATGAAAATTTTTGTTTGTATTTGGTAGGTCTGCGAATAGGTTGTAGGGTAATTTATATGACAAAACAACGTTTGCCAGGTATATCCAGTATACTGTATATGCGCCGTGTGGCGCCGGATTAAGAATAGCGTTACTACCTTTCCTCCCGTGGATGTCGTAAAAGGCGACTAAGGGAATAAATTATCAGGAGATGGGCAGCAGCGTCTTCCTGAGATTCCAACCACATACTGCGATCGCCAACCCGCCTGCCAAGGGTGGCGATTATGGCAAAACACCTCATGGTTATGAAAACCATGAGGGAGGCCTATGTCCTGCAGTGGGCGTCAAATGGCTGATGATGATGATTATATATAATCACACATAAAAAAATGATGATATTACAGTTTGAATTCGATGCGACTATTATTATAAGTCAATAGTAGTCGCCTTGAACTCAAACGATAGTTTATCTATCCATAAAAATGTGAACAGTTCTAACTGACTCTCTCGTTGAAAATTTGCTGATTCCGAACTAAATGTACGTACCTATCTAGAAATTCAAGCGAAAATTGGCACTGACAATCCCATAGTACCGTCGACGACATATCTGCCCATACATATTTGTTGTGAAGTCACCTAACGCAACAGTAGAGTACCCGGTTATAATAACCTAGGTATTGTCGGCTGTACATACTTCAATTAATTATTTATCTACTTATTTACTACTTAGTAAAAAAAAGTCAGGTGGGGCTGTGTCGGGTTACACGGCCTGGTTTAATGTGAAACGTCTTTAAGTACGCGTTAATTTTTAGCTCAAACTGCGCAATGTGTTACGCGGCACTGGCGCCATCTAGCGGCACGAGTCAAGAGCATCTAAGTTGTGGCTACTTTGTTCTAGTCAACGATCCCCCCTACTACCGAAATGAAAGATGTTTCACATAAAAAATGATTTACAAAAACATAGAGAACATTTATGTAGGTAGGTATAATATATTTATGTTAAATTTGACAGAATAGCTGTTGCCTGCGGCTTCGTTCGCGTGAAATTTTGGATAATCTATCGCTATACCAAAATTCATCTAGATCCGTTCATCTGTTCTAGCGTGAAGAGGTTACAAACATCCATCCGTCCAAAGTTTCACATTTACAATATCAGTGGGGTTTTTGGAATTAACACTTTCGTAAGCACCACACATTCTTAACTTAATTCCGGACTCCGTCCTGCTTACCACGATTAAGTTTTTCGAATAAGAGAAAAACCTGGTCAGACTCTTGCGATGAAAATTCAAATAAGTGATTCCGGAATTAGTGGGTTTAAGTAAAGAATTTTCTGGATTAATAGAATCTGAATCCAGAAATTTCTTTACTTAAGCCCAGCGATAATTCGCCAGCAATCCGTTACTTTCGAAGCTTTGTGTTACAATGGTAAAGTAAATAACCCAATAACATAGCCTTGATCAAAACGCGCACATAGCAGGATCAAAGCGCTGATTAGAGCAGCCTGGTGGCCCGAGTTGTATGGCACAGAAGCACGATAACACGCAACGTAATGAGAACACAGTGGCGGCGCTTCGGTAGAATGCTGGCCTTGCATTCTAGAGGTCGCTGGCTTGATCCCGGCATGTACTAATTGCTTCGATTTCGAAGTTACGTACAGTTGTGGATTTAAAATAATATAAACTCACGCCTGTATCCCGGAGTGGCAGGTAGAGGCCAGGGTCTGCCACTTGCCACGATCCTAACAGATCTCTTTCGTTTCATCAAAATTAAAAGTGGCAGCCCTTATTACGAGACAGCTTTGTGTTTGTCATCATCAGCCAATTGACGCCCACTGCAGGACATAGGCCTTCTTCGTGGTTTTCATAGCCATGAAGGGTTTTGCCATAATCGCCACGCTTGGCAGGCGGTTTGGCGATCGCAGCATGCGGTTGATGCTGCTGCCCGTCTCCCGGTATTTGATTTCCTTAGTCGCCTTCTACGACATCCATGGAAGGAAATGGAGTGACGCTATTCTTAATCCGGCGCCACACAGAACCGTGTGTGTTTGTGTTTATATCGTAGTGTTTATTTTTAAATGAAATTTGTTTTTTTTTCTGACAAACGCAACTTTCTGTTCCGTCGTTCCTTAGCTATCATGGAATTACTGAGCAAGGCCTCTGGCAGAACTTATTTCAACACCAATGGCGACGTTAATTCGCCTTTGAGCCGTGTAATACTGTTATGCCTGCGGTAAATAGAGATTATTGTTCAATATTTTAGTATTCTGCAAATCGCGTAGTCTGAGCGCCGAAATAATAATGTTCTTAGCTTTGGCCTTTGCATCTACGTAATGAGATGATTTATACAGTGGTACCTACAATCACACTAGATGGGTGAATGGACCACTTGGACCACGCAGGTAGTTTTACAGAAAAGAAAAATAAGAGTCATTCGATTTCCAAGGGATATATCTGGAAGCTAATGAAGTTGATTGCGTGTAAGCGATTGCTTGGAGAGCTTTCTCCCAGTCAAAGAAAATGTTATAGATTGGAAATAGATATCCATCAGGCAGCGTGACGATATAAGTACCTATCTTGTATAGTTTATGTAGTGTTAAAATTTATGAAACCTGTATTTCCAAATATATGTATGCGCCACCTACGTACTATTTTATCTTATGTAAATGCAAAAATTATAGTCGATATTTGATAGGTAAGCCCAATCAGTGGCAGGGGATAGTTGAAAATCAACGCCCTCTTGAGTCTGCTTTAGATGGCATTTAGCTGAGCTATGTCTATTTTCGGGTTTATATAAATTCACTACTTAAGATAGCATAAGAAAACAGTTTTCCTCTGTAATCACAAGCAGCCTACGAGTATATACGTCCCACTGTAGGGCACAGGCCTTCTCTCAGGGAGAGAGTATGCATATTTGTGAAGTTATAGTAGCAATACCACTCGCTAACGGTGAAGGATCACATCGGGAGGAAACCTGAGTGTCTGAGCTATTAGGCCCTCTGTAATCGTAAAAATGTATTTCATATTTTTGTGTAATTGATTGTGTACCGAAATAAATATTTTCTATATCCATTTTTGTCTTCATCCTTATCTCTTTTGAGGGATTCTGTCAGCGTGTTTTGGAGGGATCCTGTTAGCGTGTTTTGGAGGGATCTTGTCAGTTTGTTTTTGAGGGATCCTGTCAGCGTGTTTTTGAGGGATCCTGTCAGCGTGTTTTTGAGGGATGCTGTCAGCGTGTATTTGAGGGATCCTGTCAGTTTGTTTTTGAGGGATCCTGTCAGCGTGTTTTTGAGGGATCCTGTCACCGTGTTTCTGAGGGATTCTGTCAGCGTGTTTTTGAGGGATCCTGCCAACGTGTTTTTGAGGGATCCTGTCAACGTGTTTTTGAGGGATCCTGTCAGTGTGTTTTTGAGGAATCCTGTCAGCGTGTATTTTAGGGATCCTGTCAGCGTGTTTTTGTACACTTTACCCACAAACGAAAGGGCGCAATAACACTGTCAGGCACTTTAATCATGGGCAGTGATTTTGGCAGTCTGCAAGCAAGGGGAGTCGCTGGATGCGGGCGGCACAAGACCGGGAAGCTTGAAAAACTATGATAGAGGCCTGTTCCGCAATGGGCGTCAAATGGCTGATGACGAAACATTGTATTATTGCATAGAATAAACGGGGGTTACAGTGGGGTGGAACCAACGAACTGATAATCTTGACTACAAGTTGATCCAAAAGCATCATTATCAAACTCGGTGATTTACAGGAAGACACAAGAAATGTGTATTACGGGGAGAAATTGAACGAAAGAAAGAATCTCTAGACCTTCTCTAGGTACGAAAACCTAAAAGGTCTAGAAGTACATTCTAGAGTGAACCCCAACCGTGGTGAAGGGGACAAAGGACAATGTGCTAAGTGAGTCACAGCTCCTCTAGTAAACAAGTAAAATATAGGTTTAAATACACTGTGTAGGTTTAGTAGTTATAGTGTTATGACTCGTCATTTCTATGACAGGTATATTTTAACTCAGACTAGCGTGCAATCATGTCATTGACGCCAGTATCTCCGGGTTCGACATTTCAGAGGGTCGTTTGTTGGTTTGAGGACTCAACTATCAAGTAAAGTGGAACGGATTGTGATCGGGCGGCAATTAAGTAATTGTACTGCTGTTTGTAAAAATGAAACGTGTCGTGTGCACGTATAGGTGTAGCGGATAGTCATGAATATGAGGAAAATTAAATTCAATGACGGGCAACCCCGCAATGCGCTTAATACACCATTAATATGAATTTTGGGTGGTTTGAATGGCGTAGCAAAATAGACGTGCCTTAACAATAGCTATCGAATACGCTGGTTTGTTTATTTAAAAAAGGTACTTTCAACAAATGTTTTGACTAAAACTCGAATCTATGAAAACTATTAGTAGCCAGCCAGAGCAGTGCGTGCGTGACGCGGGTCCCCGCGTCATTGTTACCTAAGTATTATGGTTCAAGAGAAAAAGAGCCTTAAAGGTCAGGTCTTTGCTTACTATGAATGAGACATACACCATTCGGCGTGCCTGTAATAAGTCAAAACAAACATCTTGGTGCATCGGTGAAAAAAGTGAAACTCTATACCTACAGATTCTGACCCCTCTCAACCTTCTTGTGAAGTTCTACTATGGCGTAAAGATGAATAATAGCCCCCTGACACCTGTAATTAACCCCATAGCGAAGAGGGCGGAGTAACACAAAAAGTTCTGCAAAAGCAATAACCGTACCGCGAACACCTAGCGGAGCGTCTCAGGGCGGCTGTAAAGTTAAATTGCACATTAATACGACGTCCCAAAGTTTAATGTACATCGCAGCCGCGAAAGGAAACACCTCTAGAAGGACAGCGACGGTATTCGGACCTTTCCACGTATACTCTGCGCCAGACAAACTTTACCTTGATCGAAATAAACCGTGAGGAAATTGGGAAAAATAATGTCCATCTAGTGGTTTGCTGGTCTTAGGAGATTCATTGATCTACTCATGGCGGAAAGATGGCAGGGGCGCCAGGGCAGTAACGGATTAGCGGCAGGGGACCGGACGGCTGTCAGGAGGTAGACCAACATCCCGGTGGTAGGGACAATGTGACCAAGTCATCAGAGGACCTATGGATGCGAATGGCGAGAGACCGCGAAAGGTGCCGTGATTGGGAAAAGGTCTATACCCAGCACTGGGCTGAGCTGGGCTGATGGTGATGATGAATATTTATTTTTACTGGCTGTTGTAGAGATGCTTCTGGTGTAGTAGGTTAACCTCTATAGCACTCACAAACCCGCCTGCCCAGCGTGGTGATTACGGGCAGAACCCATACATGGCTAGCATATTGTCTTTATGGCGTGCCCTGAGGGAGGTCTATGTCCAGCAGTGGACAAATTGGCTGACGATTAGTAAGGGTAATTGTCGGATAAGAGTTGTCAAGAGCAGTATTAAGATCATGGGTATTTAATAGACGGCTTTTGTGTACGTATCACATGCTGTCGATCTCAAGAGGAGCTGATGGGATCATAGGATCGCAGAAATGCTGATTTGATGAGTTCTGTTTGAGATTCTCAGGAGCTCAGAAACATCATAATTATTTTAAACAACAAACAAAACGTGACCTCATCAAATCAGCATGAAAGTGAAAAAATTAAACAACCTATTAACCAAGGTAAAGAAGGGCAAGTAGTAAAACATGGTCTCTGTCTAGGTGAGGATGTTTCTTACCCAATCACGCAATGACGGCTGAACGGATACAGATGAAATTTGGTATGGAGATAGTTTGAGTCCCGGTCAAGGACATAGGATACTTTTCATTCTGGAAATTACTCATTCCGGCGTCGAAGTCGCGGGCAAAAGCTTGTAAAGATATTATATAATATTGTTTGGATGTTTGTTACTCAATCACGTAACAACTGAACGGATTTAGATGAAATTTGGTATAGGGATAGTTTGAGTCGCGAAGAAGGACATAGGATACCTTTAATTCCGGAAATTGCTCATTCCATGCGCATATAGTGTATATAACTACTGATACAACTACTACTACTATTTTCTTGAAATGTATAGGTACCTCTGGTTGCAGTTAGTTAGTATTTTAATGATCACCGCAGTCGGGACTCTCCGACCCATTTCCGATTGGAATTTCATTTAATATCGATTTTTAACTTCATTAACAACGCAACAGTGCCACGTTTATTGGAACACCCAGGTTTATTTTATTGGTTTATTTGGTTTTCTAAGTTCATTTGTAACTTTGTTGTAGCGATACCATTGCCTAACGGTAAGAAATACATCGTGAGGAAACCTGAGTGTCTGAGGTGTTCTCGTATTGAGGTACAGTTGACAGCATATCCACCTTTACATGTATGCACTATAGTCAGTTACGTTGGGCGTACGTAGGTACGTAAGGGCGGCTTTGCAATAAAAATGTAAAGTTTGACCTGCTGTCGACGATACGGCGAAGTCACGCTGTGATTAAGCCTCTAGGTATTATGAGACAAAGCCTGTTCCCTGCAGCGGAATGTACTGTAATACGCTACTTATTTAAAACGCGGATTAAAGGGTAAAATATATTATTTTATTATACTCTTTTTGTCGATGCCCTAGCCTAGCTGGGGATTGACTGACATCTAAAACAAAACGTAACGATTCCCTTCAAAATATTCAAAATAAGACGAGAAGGCTCTGCCAGCCAGCTACTATAAAGAGGAATAGTTACAGTACATAAGATTTATGGTTCTTAATATCTTCTAATTTTTTAACTTCCACGCAACACAATCACTTAACCTGGTCCCAAACTGTACCCTGTGCTATGGTAACCAGGCAAGGACATCACAAACATGAAAATACACCCAGACTGAGGCCATGTGTACAGCGGCCGCCAGTGGGAATAGAAACCACGGCCTCCGGCATGGTAATCAGACGTGATACCGCTTCGCCAACGAGGCAGTCGGTTCTTAAATGAAATTAACGAAGGACGATCTTGAAAATGATGCTCAAGGTTCTATTTCGTCACACATCTGACCGTAAGTTACGTTCTGTTTCCGCTTTGCCGGTTAGTCTGTTTTACGACTGACCGGCAAAGCGGAAACGGAACGTACTTACCGGTCAGATATATGACGAACGGTTAGTCGTAAAACAAAAGAGAAATAAAACTAAACTCATCTCCGATCCCAGAAGTGGACGAAACCATAGATTTATAAAATCTAGACTAATTCAATAGAGAATAAAACATCGACGTAGTGACTAATAAAAACTTGTGACATGATTATGACAGTATTAAGGTTAGGTTTGGTCATGGCTTTAATGATGCTTTTATCATAATAACTTAAAGGCAGAAAACGATTGCAATTATTATGTATCTCCATCTTAATATGTATGTAGTTATCCATCTTAATATTTATGTAGTTTAGAGTACTTAAAAAACTGGCCACGTGCGAGTCGAACTCACGCACGAAGGGTTCCGTACCATTATTTATTTATTGATACTTTTATTGCATTTACAAAAGAAATTGTATCTATACAACATTTGAATATTTCAAGCGTCTACCTGTGGCAGTTATTAATATCGAGCATAAAACGGCAAAAAATCGCTTTTGTAATATGGAATCCCTCTTTAACCTCCTCAGTCCTGACCTTGAAAATAACAATTGAAAACCATTGTTATTTTCAAGGTCAGGACTGAAGAGGTTAAATACAAATTTATTTATTTTTAAAGTTAATATTCTGTGCATATTTCAAGCGTCTACCTGTTGCCGTTATTAACGTCGAGCAAGAAACGGCAAAAAATCACGTTTTTTGTGTGGGAACCCCCCTGAAATGTTTATTTTATTCGGTTTTTAGTATCTGTTGTTATAGCGGCAATAGAAATACATCATCTGTGAAAATTTCAACTGCCTAGCTATCACGGTTTTTGAGATACAGCCTGGTGACCGACAGACAGAGACAGACAGACGGACAGTGGAGTCTTAGTAATAGGGTACAGCTTTGGGTACGAAACCCTAAAAACTGGTAGGCATCATCTTCCAACATAGTGGAGACTTAAATAACAGAAGCGCTGTAAATAACAACGCTAGGTCTATATCTGAAACCCGACGATCTATCTAAGAAGCAGCGCGCATTTATTTTGTGTTTACGAAGTCACACGGATTTACTGGGCAGTAAGGAGTGTTTGTTCCTGCTCCCGCATTGTGCGGGCTGGTTTATGGAACGATAAGATCGGTGATGAAGTTGGGGGCGCGACATTATCTCTTGGCTTCGAGCTTGAGTGACTGCAGGCCTACTATTTTACCTATTATGCTAAGAAGAACAAATACTACCACGTTGGTCAAGCGGTTAACACGCTCGACTACAAGAACAGAGGTCGTGGGTTCGGTAGGTAGGTAGGTCTAGTGGGAGGTCGCCGTACTTGAGTTGTAAGAATAGCCTCGATCTCGGTCCATGTTTGTGATGTCCTTGTTTGGTTACCGTTCATAAGCAGGCTATATACGTCCCACTGTAGGGCACAGGCCTTCTCTCAGGGAGAGAGCATGGGCTTAATCACCACGCGTGCCCACCGCGGATTGGCGATTTTAAGCGCTGAGTCATGTGAATAGCTCGGACACTTAGGTTTCCTAGCGATGTTTTCCTTCACCGTTAGCGAGTGGTATTGCTACTATAACTTCACCGTAGCACATGGTATCCTAATTTAGAACCAGCCCTTCTATCATGTAACTGTCCCCTCAATCGGGATAACCATTTTGTCGACTCCGAAGTGGCAAAATATATATGTATTTGACAGTAGGCTAAATAAGACAACTCCATACAGTGGAAGACTTATGTAGTAGCGCTCCTGGGCAAGTGAAATAAAGGAACAGTGTAATCTGCTTGATAGTTAATTTATTAAGTTAATTCTAGAAATACCCATTCGATATACCGAAAGTTTCATGACAATAATTGGAAAGGTCTCTTATAAAACAGGCACCGGATATAAGCGGAACGAGATTTGCACCAACTTATGCATCGAAAATACAAGTCACTAACGTTTCCCGCGTACCTACGTTTACTGCTAAGGTTATGATGGAGCGGACCTCATTACCACCCAGACGTAAATATAGACGACACAGCACTAACAATAAAAAACAGATCGTCCCACCCCTGCCGCCAGCGTTAACGAACCAACGTCAACTAGGGAATACCGTATTGCCTGTAATTGCCGTTGGTAATTTGTGGAGACGTCCTAATTGCCACCTCCGACCGAAATTGCCGGTAAACACGGATCGCTGAGGCTTCGACACTCCGTAATGTATGTGTTTACACACACGATTCCGCGCCAGCGTAGTTATGTCACTGGAATGGTCGAAAACGGCGTCCGAATTGCATCGGGGACACCTGAAGAACGGGTGATGTATTGCTGGTGGCGTTCGATTGGTTGTATTGTTTGTGGCGTAATTGCAGAGATGGTGTATTCTCAAGTATCTGTGTGGTGCTTTCATGTAAAATAAAATATGGTAAAGCAAAAAAATTCGTTATTAAGAAAGATGGTTACATACACAGACAGTTTCAATCACAATTTCAATCCAAGCACAATCACAATCCGTGTGGCACCGGATTAAGAATAGCGTCACTCCATTACCTTCCGTGGATGTCGTAGAAGGCGACTAAAAAAATCAGTTACCTGGAGACGGGCAGCAGCGTCTTCCTGGGATTCTAACGGCATACTGCGATCGCCAACCCGCCTGATTTCGTAATAAACTTTTCTACGGGTTGAAAATTTATCATATATTTCAAAGTAACATTTTCACGACTCAGTTATTTCATTCGCTGCTTGCTAGTCACGTTTTCAATGCCCTAATTAGTTTACATGCTAATTAGTGTCATAATATAATAACTTCGTCAGCGTGACAGGTAACTACGTTTTGTCGTTTCAATGAGTTTAATGGGTCAATGAATCATTTATCATTGTGGAACCGTATTTAACGTCAGTAGCGTGAACTGGCTGAACTAAAAGTTAGTTCATTTTTAAAAAGGATTCTTCAAAATTTTTTAGATTGTATAAAAACTCAATCTAGAAAGAAATGAAAGAAGGACATTTATTAATCTGAATGTCTTAGATTTGAAAACGCTTCAAAAATCTTCACGCCCCTTTTTTTGCTTGCATACTGTAACAGTCGTAATGTGAATTTAAGACGTAACTGACTTATAGCGCGTTTTGATGTGAGCCTTACATACATGTTGTTTCGTGATAGGTTCATATCACTTACATTAATTTGACGAAAATAATAATTGCACATAATAATAATAATAATTGCCTTTTCCACGATACAGGCTTGACCTAGCGTGGCGACCACAGTGAACTGTCTGTATCATCATCAGCCATTTAACGCCCACTGCAGGACGTAGGCCTCCTGCTTGGTTTTTATAACCATGAGGGGTTTTGCCATAATCGCCACGCTTGGCAGACGGGTTGGCGATCGCAGTATGTGGTTGGAATCTCAGGAAGACGCTGCTGCCCGTCTCCCGGTAATTTATTTCCTTAAAACCGACGAAACATTACAGCACTAAAAAGTTAGAAATAATTTAAATAATTAGAAGTATGTTTACATCTCTGAAATTCTTCATCGGATCTTCACCAAAACGGGGCCAATGGGACGTTATATTTATTCGAAAAAAAAAAAGAATTGTCAAAATCGGTTAAGATCTGACGGAATTATGCGAAAACATAGCCAAAAAAATATACACGTAGAATTGATAACCTCCTCCTTTTTTTAAGTCGGTTAAAAATGGCGGAACGTCCGATACAATAATCAGCCAAGGAGCCGAGCGTTTCTCGATATATCCATTTATTAGGGCCAATCAGCGAACATCAAATTGGATAGCGACCATTAGGACGCTCGTGGCCTATATTCGATTTATTTCTATTTCACTTACAGGACTTTTTGGCTCGTGTGCGTTCGTTCATATAATACAGGGTGACTTTGAATTCGTTCACCGTTTTTTAAAGAGACATTATAACCATAATTTAGAAACAAATGGTGCTAGCTTAAAAACAAAATACGCATAATTATTTTTTTCGTTACCCAAAATTACTTCACTAAAGCATAAACCTACAATAGCAGGACGAAAAGTAATAGAAATTGTAAAAAAAAAACTGTGGTCAATTGTTTTTTTGATTGCGCATTTAACATATTAAAAAACATTTTTCAACGTTATAATAAATCCTACCACTTTGAACTTAGATTCACAGTTTGGAGCCAAAGGTCAGAAATAACGAATTTTTACAAATATTATGTTATACCATTACGAAAAGAATATTCCCTCAAAATATTGCAAGCTATTTAAAATCACCCTGTAGAATAAGCCTCGGTAGCACGAGTCTTTAAGGTTTAAAGCAGTTCTTCAGCATGCGGTCAAATACCCGCAATTACGGAAATTGCGGTGCGATTTCCGTCCCCCGCTCCCGCATGTCATCATCATCACCAGCTGACTGCTGTCCGCTGCTGTTTACAGGCCTTCTCAAGGACAAGGACAGTCCGCCCGACTCAACGCTAGAATAGAATATATAAAATAGAGATACAATTAATTTATTTAATAATATATTTAATAATGACGAAACAAATATATCAATCGAATATGGGTGGAAGGGTCGGCTAGGGACGACCCAGACGGACATACTTCGACCAAATAAGGGCAAAGGGCAAGATAAAAAAGTACCCGAAACAGGCGTGCATGCATGCAACGACTAATGAATGTTGAGGAAGCGAAAGTGATCTGTCGGGATCGTAGCAAGTGGCAGTCCCTGATCTCTACCTACCCCTCTGGGATACAGGCGTGAGTTTATGTTATGTTATAATTAATTTGTATATTCTTGAATTTGACTATGACTTTGTTTTCTAAGTTATGTACATTTGTGAAGTTATAGTAGCAATACCACTCGCTACTGGTGAAGGAAAACATCGTGAGAAAACCTGAGTGTCTGAGCTATTGGATGTTTACGTGTTTGTGATGTCGTTGTTTCTGGTTCCCACGACACAGGGTATCCTAGTGTGGGGCCAGAAGCAATGTATGTGCCTGTATGTAAATGTTTATGTTTATGTTTATTCACATAACTCAGCGCTTGAAATCGCGAATCCGCGGCGGGCACGCGTGGTGATTAAGCCCATACTCCCTGAGAGAAGGCCTGTGCCCTACAGTGGGACGTATATTTTATAGGCTGCTTCATCATCATCATTCAGCCACAAGAAGTACACTGCTGGACATAGGCCTCCTCCATGGATTTCCAAAAAGACCGGTTGGAAGCGGCTTGCATCCAGCGTCTTCCTGCCACTTGGATGAGGTCATCTGTCCATCTTGTGGCTGGTCGTCCTACGCTGCGCTTGCCGATATGTGGTCTCCACTCGAGAACTTTTCGGCCCCATCGGCCATCAGTTCTGCGTGCTATGTGCCCCGCCCACTGCCACTTCAACTTACTAATCCGCTGGGCTACGTCGAGGCTGCTTATATGTTATGTATATTCTTGAAATAAACAGTCCTTTTAACCAGGGCAGCCTGTCTGCCTGCTGACCGTCATCGTATAAGAGGCCAAGAGGCCGTCGCTCTGTCATTGTCCTCAGGATGCAAGCCGCTTGGAAATCCATGGAGGAGGCCTATGTCTAGCAGTGGACTTCTTGTGGCTGAATGATGATGATGATGATGAATAAATAATCACGATTAGACCCGTCAAGTGTATAACTACTAATAAATAATCGTGATTGGACCCGTTAAATGACTATGCCCGTAAGTCCGTTCATCCCTCGCGTAAGAATGTACAAATAATTGTCCCATTCTGCGCTCATGTAATAGATGAGATCGGGATCAAGTTTTCGGGACCTTTGTCTATTCTCGCGCGCAGGCTAAAGGACTATCCACACTGCAGCGGGCCGATAACGTGAGGGCGCAACGTTACAAACTAAATAAACCTTAAATACTCCTGAGGCTGGGTTTTCAACATTACCGCTAAATCAGGTGTTTGAAGATATAGTTTACTCTATAACAACTAATATTTAAAATTTGGAAAAAAAAAAATTACTTTTCAATATCCCATCTAGGGCAGTCGGTCATGGTTTTTATGAACTTTACAGCATAAAAATAATCGCAAACCTGAGTCTAAATTATCACTAGATATGGCTTTATTCGAGTTGTACTGAGTTTTGGGTAATAAAAAATATCCCAAAATGACTATCACTGAATGTGTTAGTGATGTTGGTCGTCAACATTCTATTAATAGGATTTGTATTTCTGTAATTTCAAAAATGCCTACTTTTCTCTCAACCTTTCGCCCGCGCTGCGCAATAAGTCCCATAAAAAACGGTGCGCTCGCAGAACCCGGCCTTAAGGTTAGAGAGCATAATACTAGCGAAAAAAATCCCGGCCAAGTGCAGCCGACGGACTGCCGATGAGTATGACCAGAAGACGGCCTTCTTTTGCGCTTGTAATGTAGTCTCTAACTTCGTAAGTATTTAAGAGTTATTTTAGATTGAAATCATGCCTCCCGTTTGTATCATGATAAACCTTAAAAGCTTATGCTACTAGGCATGAAATAAATACCCATTCGTCGACACAAACATTTTTGTTTTAAAACGAGCCCTGTTGAATAGACTACGGGTGTAAATTTCATTAATCAATGAGATGAAAAAATTACCAGCTAAAACTAATTTTCTAGTTGTTCATCATAAATAAAGGAAATAAATAATAATAATAATAAAATAAATAAAAATACGTTTATTGCCAGAAGATAGTTATTACAATAGTTATGTTTACACAGTGACTACCACACAAGGTCGAGCCTGAATCGTGGTAGTCGGGGAGACAGTTGCTAAATTGATTTTCATTGTACTGATATCATAGGAGCAGGTGTAATAAGGAAGTTATAAAGTTATGTTACTAACCGAGGATAATGCCAAAAATCAACGGCTTAAAGATAAAAAATATTTAAAGGCGATTTTTGTTAGTCCATGAATGTAGATTGTTGTAAAGTTAATAATACCCGCATTCATAGATTACGTGATAGGTACATTTACATTCATTCGTAGTTGTGTGAGAAAGTGTGTGGGATTATGTATGCATGATGCGTGTAAGAGAGTAAGCCTGTAAGCGTGCATGTGTTTGTGTGTGTGTGTGTGTGTGTGTGTGTGTGTGTGTGTGTGTGTGTGTGTGTGTGTGTGTGTGTGTGTTTGTGTATGTGTACGTATGTGAGTGTATGTGAGTATGGGGTTGCATGGTTTTGTGTTAGGAAATTACTTTTAATAGGTTTTCAGTTTCTATATACGAAAGTGATGAAAGCAATTTTTGTACCTTTTGTTTGGCTTCCCATGTGGTACAGCTTTTTATGTCACATCTGTTATTTACACGATTATATATAAATGGGTGCAAGAACTTCGGAAAACGACGAGCAAAAGCGGACTTAATTGGTGGTATTGGGATTTTATAAACGCGCTTCTTGATTAGGTCACGGTACTGGGGAGATCTTAGGGTCCGTCGGTGTGTAGCAATTGTGCTTTTATAAATATAAAGTTGCCGAACGTTAAGAACGCTAGCCTCTGCATATAGAGCTGTAGTTCTGTACAATCGCGGTCTGCTAAGCATTTTCTTTAGTACTGCGCGTTGGGCTCTTTCAGCTACAATCATTGAAGTAGTCCCTGAACCTCCCCAAGCCGTAATGCAGTAACCTATAACAGACTCACACAGAGCTATGTACACTAATCGTAGAACTTTTGGGTCTGCTGAGTTGCGAAGAAGGCCCATGATGTGTATTATTTTCCTGACACGGCTGGCGAGGCGCCCAATGTGATTTTTGAAGGTCAGGCGTTCATCCAACTCGACACCCAAGTATCTTATTGTATCGGTGCGTGCAATTGATTCACAGTTACAGCCGCTTTGGGTACATGCAGAATGGATTTTAATTGAGTTAGATCACCACGGTCCTTTTCGAAATTACTGTTTGTCTTTATTTTGTACCAAAACTGCATACATTCCGTTATGGTATATTCAAAAAGCCCCAACGATATTACATTTAGATAAGCAAGGGTTGGCTTAAACGGTGTAGAGCCTTGATCTTGTAACGACCGTTGAAAATGGAGTGAGCGCAACCTTTATAGGCCGTAATGGACTTTGATATAAACGTATCATACACTTACAACACTTATCTCGAACTGAAGATGAGAATAAGCACTTTTTATCCATCTGTAATTGACTTCTACAACAGTATCCTTAGTTTGTATCGTTAATGTAGGTAAAGTAACATTTGTCTGCCTCGTTGTCTACCATGTCTGAGTACCATGCCGGACACGACCTCCGGCATGGTAATCAGACACGGTAGACAACGAGGCTCCGTTCGACTTCCACTGCGTGTATTTTAGCGTGTATTTTATTCGGAAGTTAATTACCTATTTAAGTAATTGTCAAAAAAAAGTAAACTCGTTTTTTTCTTACAACGATTGAGAATTTCGGAACCGATTTTAGAATAAATTTATGGAGGCGAAGTCACTGGACTTCTTACATTACTCCAACGAACATCAAATTAGTAGATGGAAGATGTAAAAGGCCGAATCTGCCGCTGTGGCCTGACGTCCAGGAGGCTTGCTAAGCTGTTTTAAGTACAGATTATCCGCCGAATATTATGGCCTTTTAGTGTACGTCATTTGAAGTTTGAACGGTGAATTTTAGCGGTGTTTATTGTTGCCTTTGGTCTTTGAGTTTGTGTTTTCAGTCTAAGCCGTTAGCAGCAAAAGTTAATTGCTTTTAAGCAGTTAGCAGTTCGCAGCATTTTGCAATAAAAGGCGATATTTCTAGTGCTATCTTGTTGGGATTTACCAATCTAGGGATTGAAGTAGAGTATAGATATGGCCTCGTTGGTCTAGCGGTTATCATGACTGACTACCAAAACAGAGGTCGTGCATTCGATTTCCACTGAAGGCCGCCGTACTTGCATAATCAGCCTATATGCGTCCCACTGTAGGGCACAGGCCTTCTCTCAAGGAGAGAGTATGGGCTTAATCACCACGCGTGCCCACCGCGGATTGGCGATTTCAAGCGATGAGGTATGTGAATAGCTCAGACACTCAGTTTTCCTCACGATGTTTTCCTTCACCGTTAGCGTGTGGTATTGCTACTATAACTTACTTGAATTGTACATATTATTATGGCCTCAGTCTGGGTGTTTTTCCATGTTTGTGATGTCTTTGCCTTTTAGCCATAAGACAGGGCATCCTGAATCCAGGAGACTGAATCGTGCATCCGAACACTAAATATCCCGATTAATTCTGTTCAAGCCTAAGAAACATCTAAATATACTATCTTTTATTTAATATTATTTGTAGTAACAATACCACACGCAAACTGTGAAGGAAAACCTCGTGAGCAAAATCGTGGCTTGCTTGTCTCTGCATGTCTTGACTTGTCTTTTTGTGGGTAGGCCGAATATCCATCTAAAAAGCAATATCCCGGGCACTGCAGCGTCCGAGTGGTCCCTTCACCCTTCTAGTATGAGTGAAGGTGTCACTGGACGCTGTATAAATCATCTCACTACGTCAATAATCGCACATGTAACCACATACATACAAAAGTGGTAAGACGCAATGATGTACCTAAATTTCATACGGATTAATTTAGATTAAGCCTAAGTAAATAAACTATCACTCTTACGATATTATACGCCTAATTTAATATAGAGATTTATGCGCTATAAGTGTTCGAAACATAAACGGGGAAGAAGTTACCCAACGAAAAACGGTCCTCGGTATTTTTTAATAATCTCAGCGGTTTTATATGGAACCTTTCATGGCCCATGATGGATGATATCCAAAAGTTAGATTAAGGACGTTGTGATACTGCGGTATGTTGATGCGATACCGTAATCTGGCCAACCGTTTTTATCCGACTGTTAAAGAAATGTAGGATATTATGTTTTTCGTTACATTTTGAAAGACGAAAAGTAATGACGACTTCTTTACGGTCGTCAGGAGATGTATGATGAAACAATCAAAACGGCGGACGCCAGCACTTTGACAGCCGTTAGTCAGCCGTTTAAACAGCCGTTAGTTAAACTCGTGCCGCTAGAAAAATTGCCAATACACATGTTTCTTTTTCAGTTTATTAGTTTGTTCCTCCCACTGAGGATGACTAAAACATATTATTTATTTTAATACTTTTTTACTCCATTCTACAGAGTAAAATTAGATGGGCGTGTTTTATGCTATAAGTATTCTCTTCGAGTAAATCTCAGGCCTCATTTAGACTTTTTAAATTGTCGGGTTTTTGTTTTAACAATAAGTTTTTATGCTGAAGAGTTGGTGACCTATCACATTGTGCCCTTCTTTACATCGTAAATGTATACAGATTACTCTTGTTGTGTACGCCATAAGTGCCAATATTATGCGTAAAGCGATTAATTGCCATGTCGCTGGCTGTGTGTTATTTGTGGCTTGGCGATTGGTCCAATACTTTGTTAGAATTTCGATGAAATTGCCGTTTCGTGGACGGATATTAGGCCTCGTAATGTGATAAAATTTCATCCGACAAGCCGTTTACGTCAAGGGAGTTTGTGTCTGCTAATGGCGTTTTGGCTAATGGCGTTAATTTATTATCTAATAAACTATGTGACCGTACTGAGTTTAAATTATCTTCATCATAATCATCATTCAACCACAAGAAGTCCACTGCTGGACATAGGCCTCCGCCATGGATTTCCAAAAAGACCGGTTGGAAGCCGCTTGCATCCAGCGTCTTCCTGCCACTTGGATGAGGTCATCCGTCCATCTTTGGGCTGGTCGTCTTACGCTGCGTTTGCCGATATGTGGTTTCCATTCGAGAGCTTTTCGGCTCCATCGGCCATCAGTTCTGCGTGCTGTATGCCCCGCCCACTGCCACTTCAACTTACTAATCCGCCGAGCTATGTCGACGACTTTCGTCCGTCTACGTATATCATCATTTCTGATTCAATCTCGTAGAGAAATTCCGAGCATAGCCCTTTCCATAGCTCGTTGCGTGTCCTTGAGCTTTCTTATGAGGCCCAGTTTAAATAGAAAGATATATAATATTTCTATATGCGACCGTACTGAGTGTAAATTGTTAATTTTTATTGGGTTTAAAAGGGCGCCTAACGTGGCGATTCACATACGAACGTAGTTTAGTTTTAATATACAAACGACAAGCCGCGTCGCAATGTAACTTTACCGATATTAACAGGACTCAAGTTGAGGTTTCATCGTGACCATGCTCGTAGGATCGAGGATAAATGATAAAAAAATTAAGAGAGCCTTTTCATAACATAACAAAAAAAAAACCATAATATACACTCACGCCTGAATCTCGGAGGAGTATGCAGAGACCAGGGTCTCTGTCTCGATCCACCTACCACGATCCTGCCAAATCTCTTTTGCTTCATCAACATTAATTAGTCGTTGCATATACGCATGCCGGTTCCGGGTACTTTTTACCTTGCTCTTTGCCTATTTTGCCTATTTACCTATTTGGAAACTTAGAAACTTCAGAGACTTTTCATAAGGGTTAAATTTAGTTTTTATTGTTTTATTTGAAATTAAAATTTAGTAGTTTAGTTTTGTGTGTACCTTAAGCAACATAATATCCAATGTTATTGTTTTTGTGTTAGAGAGGCTATAAAAATTAGTATAATAAGTAGAATACCTAAGTGAGCACAAAATTAACTAACTTAGTACTCATGTCATATTATTACTTTTTTATCGTGTAATGGTTGTGATCTGTCTTGTACACCAAATAAAAAATAAATTAAAAAAATGCCCGCGCCACGTCATACGACGCATGCCACACGACACACGTCTCTTCTGTATAAACAATGGTAACAGTAAGGAGCTAACTAAGCTTCAGGTTTCTCCACGAAGCTTTTCCTTAAAGTTTCCTTAAAAATAGCTTGAGTATAATTTGTGCACCTTTTCTCTGATTTTATATCTCATTATTATTTGTTATTTTGTAGGTACATAATGGATTGGTTTTATTTCAAATAAATGATACATTATCATTACAAGAAGCCTATGTATGTCGCACTGCAGGGCACATACTTTCTCTCAGAAAGGCAGATTATGTAGGCTTAATCGCGACAGATGCGCTGGATCGATGGATCGGCGGATTAAAAAAAATTATAATTGTCACCAGTTACCTAAAACTGCTATACCACTGGCCTCAAACAATATCTACTTCTAACCACAACCTGCTACACACGACACTCGGTTAAATCGACAAATCTAACCCAGAAACCAGCGATTACTCCACAAACACGTCATTACGCGAGTGCTTTGTTTCATAGCCGCGGCGATGGCGGCAAAGGTGGCTGCAGACTGGTCGATATAGTGAGTGACGAATCTACTATTTTTCGAAATTAGATTCGTCACAAACGTTATTAACGTTGATTTGGCCACTTAAAGAAAACTTAATGTGAAGTTTCTTTGTCTGTACATTCTCCATAGTATCTAATTCATATGTAACACAGGTATCTATGGACTATTTTACTTATTTGACTTGTCTGTTGTGTATTTAGTTTTCTCTCTGTTGTTGTGCATATTATGTTACTTATCTGTTTATTTTGTTTCTGACACATCTTTTAGGTATAAGAAATGGCTTTTCTTATTTCTAAATTTCTGAAACTGAAAAATGTGATTTTGATCATACTTTAATGTATATTGGTGTTTGGGTTTTATGACTTCCCAATTACATTTTTTATTTTCATAAAAAATATGCCTATCCAAAAAGAGAGAAAGACAAAAGTTAATTGTAAGGATTTAACAAACATTATTTAAACTTAAAAATAAGTACAGCTAAATTTTTTTGTCATATAAATAAACTGAATTAAAGCACATTATGCTCACACAGAAGTTGAAGGTAAAAGAGCTGATTAAATTTAGCTAAAAAAGACCTAGGTACCTAATAGTTCTTCAGAGCCAGCGCTTTGTCCCGATTGTAAATTACCCATCAGAAGCTTCAACGATCACATTGTTTGTTATAATGCAAAATGTGCTTTATTTCCTACAATGCATAAATGCATTTCCTGGCATAGTGTGCAACATTTTCTGTTGAGGAAAAATAGACCTGCAAAATAGTGTCTATATTTGCTATTAATTCTGACTTCGCAATAACACAAATGAAGTTTATGTAATCGTATAACCAATATAGGTATTTTACATCGCACGTATTCTGAGTTTTCAATAGAAATACTAATAAAAAACGGGCTATCATAGCTCTATCTTAGGTGCAAGCCTACTCCATCTAAAAAAAAAAACAATGTCCAGGCACTGCTGCGTCCGAGTGGTTCCTTCACCCATCTAGTGTGAGTAAAGGTGCTACTGGACGCTGTATAAGTCATCTCATTACGTAGACGCAAAGGCCAAAGTAATATTATACACTGTCACATGAATAATTAACCATATTTAATAATATAAACATCAATTATAATATTATTCAATAGTTACTTAAACAGACTTTGTGTAGGATACAGTTATGACAGTTATGACGACGCGTACAAAGATAACAGTTTAGGTATCCCACTAAACAAAGTCTACATCCACCCTAAAAACATAACAAATCCACCGCCCACCATGACAAAACAAGAAAATTAGGCCATTTCTATCGCCGCCGGTAACGTAAGTTACGCGTAAATTCACAATAATACACTGCGGACAAGTTATGTCCTCTCCCTATAACTTAATCTTTATGGCGCACAATGATTTGGTGAACTCCGATTTCTCCGTCTCAGTTTGTCGGGGAAATAACTAGCAAAGCCATGGTTTGAGCTATCGTTAAAAGAACGAGTGAATAAAGTGTTCTGTCTATGGTTTTGGTGGTCCCCGGTGCCGAAGCGTTTCCACAGGCTTGTGGGCGGCTACTGGATACTATTTTGGGATCTCGTTAAAAGTATATTGTCAGTAAAGGCGTAGTAAACTGTGGGTTTATTAGTTCCTACTTCGCCAAATAAGCTCTAGAGTCGTGTGACCCTAAATTGGGTTATCTGGTTTATAATGGTGTTTACTGTGTGGAAAGCAATAAGCTGTTAAGTTAAAAAATTGAGGCGCAGTCACATGTTTTAGGCGTTTATCGTATTCGGTTGCATTTATTTATAATTCAAAATAATAATAATGAATAACTTATTTTCAGTATAAGACCAACGTTACAATAATAATAATTGAATTAAAATATATTAGATAAAAAGAGTTAAAAATGTTTAACAAAATTGTAGACACCAAGAACGCTCTCCAAAGTTTGCTGGAAGAAATCTCTCACAGAGATAAGCTAGCATCTACACATGTTATTAATTATGTAAAGTCATATTCAGTGTTTCACGAGCAATAAAGTATAATTAATGAATTTATAAATGCTGGTTCTAAGCGAAGGACAAAATAAAAAATAACCGAAACCGGCGTGCATGCATGCAGCGACCAATGAAGGTTGACGAAGCAAAAGAGGTTTGTTAGGATCGTGGCAAGTGGCAAACCCTAGTTCTCCCTACCCCTCTGGGATACAGGAGCAATAATGAAGAAAGAAGAGTGTAATTAACAATGTATAGGCTTAAGGGGCTCCAAACACTAGCGCCACCAAGGAAAGAAAATCATATATATTTTTTTACAGATCGTGTTTTCAGAAAGTGTCAGTACAATCACTCAATCATGCTAATAGTGATTTTTAGGACCGAAGATTGTGTTACGCAGAAACACTCCAATCCACAATAAATAACTTTCGAGGAGAAATTGAATTGTTTTTGTTCAGACGTATTTAATGAATTACAAATATAACACTGAACGTTAATGTAGAACAAAACAATGTTTCTCTTAAAAAAGCGATTTTTGGAAATTTACTTATTGTGGGTTGTTTCCGCGTAACACGGTCTAAATTTTTTTCTTTTTCTGTATTTTCCGGTTGGGGTGTGTTGAAACTCGGACAGACCGTTCCGCTTTGACGTAACTTTGCTGGAAACTTTGGTACCAACGTTCAAGCCCTCAAAATTTTCCGCCACATGCTCGTACGACAGTGCTTATATTTAAGACGAATCCCTCCTCGAGTACAAAATAAGTAACAACAGAATGCCAAACACGAAATTCGTTAGAAATAATATATTAACACTATCTCTCTTATCAAAAACAGATTTGATCGAATCACCATCCATCAGGGCCGCGTTTCATAAAACTGCAATTCTTTATTTATTATGACAATTCGATGTACATTTCTTGGCCGGGTCTTTCTTCTTTTTAATCTGTGGGTTGATCGACTTTTTGATGCACATAGAATTGTCATTGTAAACCATGAATTGTAATTCTATGAAATAGGACCGAAAAAATGTTTTATTTGAACAAAGTGAAATAAAAATGTATTACTTGGTTAAAAATTTGGAAAAATTTATGACAAATAAACTAAGTCGTTTTGGTCACTCAGCTAAAGTACTTATTTAAATTTACAAAATTTTATTTAGATACGAAAACATTTTTGATTTATTATGAAAAATCCGAAGTATGTTTTATTACTTTTTTTCTCCACTCCAAATCCACTGAGGAATGTGGTTTGGCTTGTAATTAACTTAATAGCCTGGTGCAGGAACCTTTTTCGCTTGACATAAATAGTCTAGAAGTTCTACTTGACAAGTTTTCTTTAACTGAGGAAAAATAATACTTCGGTTTTACTATTGGTAATAAGTAAGTAATAATAATAATAACTCCCACACAATACAATCACTTGACCTGGTCCCAAACTAGGATACTTTATGTTATCACTGAAAAATCGTCGCACATCGGCTGACTTGAATGTTCTCCAGGGCAATTGCACATCACAGCTTAACTGTTCCGATCTACTATCAAACATATGTTTCCGAGTACCTGTCCGTCCTCAAAGAAGCATGCGCGTTTTTTCGCTAGGTATTACAAGAACCAATGCCGGTAAGAGAGCTCCATTGTACCGAATGTGTGATACCTACAATATTTCGTTTACAGAAGTCGACTTATTTTACTTTTCCAAGTACCGTTGCAAACAAATGTTTATTTCTATTTTGAGAAATTTGTGATACTTGCATAGTCCTTGATGTAACAAAGTGCCTACCTATAAGTACCTACTTAACCACATCATAATTTTTGTGTGTATTGTTGTATATTTTCTTGCACGCCATTTGTTTTAAGTTTGTCATTTAAGATCATTAAGCTTTTATCTATCGGTGAGGAATGTTTAGGAGTTAACAAAATGTATTAAGTTAACTCTTTTTCTCTATTTAAGTATTTTTTGTTAATTCTGTTTTTCCTCCTTTATAAAATAAAATAAAAATAAAATAAAATAAAATGGTAACCAGGCAAGGACGTCACAAACATGGAAATACACCCAGACCAAGGCCATTTGTACAAATGTACGGCGTCCCCCAGTGGGAATCGAACCCACAACTTCTGTTTTGGTAGCTAAGCGCCTTAACGTCTAGACCACCGAGGCAGTCAAGTCGCTTACCTAATACAGTAAGCAATAGGTAAGCGTAAATGTACGCAATGTGTTACGTGGTACTGGCGCTATTTAGCGGCACGAATCAACAGAGCCAAGAGAGGGTAGAGTAATGGCTACTTTGTTTTACTCAACGATATGTAAGTAACATGTAGTTACAGAGTACAGCCCTTGCCGGGGTGTTCGTTGCATGCGGTTTTGATGACCCTAATGACTAGTGTCCCCCAACTATCCAAACTGTAAGACGTTTCACGTCAATATTTTTATTCTTAAATGACCACAACAGATTAGAGCCAATTTTTCAACATCTATAACGAGAATCAATATGAATCTTCTGGCGAAACAGTTTGCCTAAGAACGCCGATTTGCATGGACTCTTGAGCCGGACCGCTTCGGAATAAATTCCACTTGGAAATTTCAGGGACGGAATAACGACTTTGACTACAGGTTTTATGACGTACTTGCAACGTACAGTCGGCTATACGTTTAAAGGACCACTTACGGCATGCCACAAGGCCGCATGCTACAATAATTAAAAATGCACATTGTGGCAAGAATCATACGGCATAGCAACACATTGCGTCATGTGGCAGACTGTCGCAGTTTGTATCTTTGCTGATAAATTTTAATTCCAATTATTGTTGTTTACTATGACATTTTAACTATATTTTTAATTTAGATTATTTTTTAGAGTTATTTTTTATTGACATTAGTAATTATTTGACATTTGCAAGTTTTTAATTTTTTTGGCTTTATTTCACTTTATTTTTTTTATTGACATTGTATTCTTATTGACATTAGTAATTACTTGACGTTTGTAATTCTAATGCGGCTTAAGTCTCAGTTATTAATTATTTTTTTAACATGATCTGTATGCCTATCAGGTAGAGCGCATAGCAACTAATTTTTTTAATGTAACATCTTTATGTACTTGTGTCTCACCGTTCAATAAATGAATTATGAATTATGACGATGTTGCCCCGGCGTAAAATAGACTGCCGCGCGCTACATCGGCCGCATGATGTTGACGATTAGAGCATGCAACAAGGAGCCAGATGCCACAGTAGCATGCCGCACTGTAGCACGATGGTGCTCTGACGTAAGAGAGCCTTAAAAGTTACTCGAAATGAAGTATCTAAGACGGTTTACAATTTTTTAATAAGGTTAGAGTTCTAGAGACGAGATAAGATAAGATATTGCACACAAGAAACGAGACATACAATATGAAAGTTACAATGAAAAGAGAATTTTTTTTCCAGACAACCTTGTGACGGAAAGGTTGCCGAAGGAGAATGAGAGACGGGTATTTGGTGCAAAAACGAAAAGTACATACTTAAACTTAATAATAAACTTACACAAATCTTACTTAAATAATTGTTATAAACTACTAAATAAGTAAGTTATAACAAGTTAAAATGAGCAACGATGACGCGAGCTCCGCCTCTGCTCACATGATTAAGCTCTTCAAGTACGAGTAAGAACGAAACCTCTTCCGGACGGATTTATCAAATTCAAGTAGGTGATCCCGGAATTAAGTTGCGAATATGTCGTCCTTACGAAAGTTTTAGTTTCAAAAAAGGTGAGATTTAATAGTCTATTCAAGTCTTATTTATAGATTGGTGATTTGAAGTCACAAAAATTATAAATTTCCTATGTCCTGTTTCTCTATACACATTAACTAAAATGATACTGAAATTCAAAACGTGGCTAAAGTATCTTTAAGTTTATTTATTAAACATTAAAAAAAATATTGGGTTTACAGCTTTAAGGGGGACATCACAACACTGCACAGTGGTAACCCTTAAAAAGTGGAAAATGCCTGTGTCGCCATTAAAACTCTCACCGATCTTTCTCTCTTTCGTAGAAATATTTTAACAATTTTTTGCATCACGTTTCTGTGTCTAACGGCTGAAAGAGGGATGACTCAAAAGTGTGCCGGTACAATGAGTACATATTAACACAACACTACATAAACTTACGCCCGAATCCTGGAGAGGTAAGCAGAGACCAGTGTTTGCCACTTGCTACGATCCTGACAAACGCTTTTCATCAACATTCATTAGTCTTAATCATTAATTTTCGTGTGGCGCCGGGTTAAGAATAGCGGCACTCCATTTCCTTCCGTGGATGTCGTAGAAGGCGACTAAGGAAATCAATTACCAGGAGACGGGCAGCAGCGTCTTTCTGAGATTCCAACCGCATACTGTGATCGCCAACCCGCCGGACAAGCGTGGCGATTATGGCAAAACCCCATAATAAACTATAATGGTCCAGATATTTGATCATTTGATGATGCTAATTCACCAAATCAAAGAGAAGGTGGATGTTGTTCAGTGGTGCACTTATGATAGAAGCATACATATACATGCATACATGAACCAACGCCTGTATCCCAAAGGGGTGAGCAGAGACCAGGGACTGCCACTTGCCATGATCCTGACAGATCACTTTCACTTCCTCAACATTCATCAGTGGTTGCATGCACCCACGCGGGTTTCAGGTACTTTTTATCATGCCCTTTGCTAATACATCCCCTATTTGGTCGAAGTATACCCGCCTTGGACGTCCTTTATTGGCCCTTCCACCCATTTCGTCAATCTTTCTTCCTTCATCCTCCAAGTATGCGTCACGGTGATAAACTACATAATTGTTGTTACGTCTTTCGTACGTAAGCTATAAATAAAAAAAACCTTCGTAATTTTACAAACCTTCGTTACCTAGCCCTACGGCTATTTTATAAAAGTTGCTCCTGAAATCTAGGAAACGTAATTGAAAACTTAATTAGGAAATTGAAAACTGAATGGTGCCTGAGTTTATGGATTAAAATACATTATGCAATATTGCTTAGCCGCTGACTTGAGGCGTGTAATTTTCCGCCGAGCTATTGTTACCAAAGGTCAAACTAAAATGTGAGATAAAAGTATTTATAGTACATATGGTGCTACATTACCGCACTAGTGCGATAATGAGCACTTTACGTGCCTATGTCGAAACTTCAAAGGGCCATATGTACTATAAAACGTTGTACGATACACGTGCGAATAGGTAATTCGTAACTCGTGTCGATATAAAACACTCCCTTCGGTCGTGTTTTAATTTATCGCCACTCGTTGCGAATTTCCTACTTTTCGCACTAGTATCGTAATGTACTAAAATATATCCTTACACTAGCTGTTGCCCGCGACTTCGTTCGTGTGGTAATTTTCATGTGTATTTTTCCGGGATAAAAAATAGCCTATGTGCTAATCCAGACTATAATCTATCTCTGTGCAAAATTTCATCCGGATCCGTTCAGCCGTTTTTGCGTGAAAGAGTAACAAACATCCATCCATACATACAAACTTTCGCGTTTATAATATTAGTACGGATTTTACTAAAGCGCGACAGAGATATCGCGAGAAAAAATATTATAAAACCAAATATTGAGTTAAATAAAATATACAGAGTTATTTTTTTAACGCTCAATTCGTTAAATAATTTATTTATTATTTAAAATAATATTTTTTTATTTATGTATGTTTATTCTATATTTATTTCATATTTAGGTACCGTTTATGTATGTGTATTAAATATATAAATATCTTGCTTTGTATTATTTAGTTGCACCGACTACCCATCATTTAGCTTCTCATTTTTTTCCTTCAATGGTTGTCTGGAAGAAATTACTTTTAGTAATAAGGCCACCAATTGTACTATTATTATTGTTAAATTCTCATATGTAATTCCTGGTGTACATACAATAAAGAATATTCTATTCTATTCTAAAATACCCCAAAAAGAGTTTGTGCTGTAAGTACAAGAAATTTTTGTTCAATAAGTTTTTTAAGTTAATATGTCTGTGTGCAAAAAGAATTAATAATAATAATAATTTGCATTAATTGAAATGTCATATAAATGCGCGCTTTACGCACTCCACTACTACCGCAGCTTTCAGTGAAACATTATTCCACATTAAAGAATGCCCTTTCTATGTTACAAATATGGTTTGAAGAAAAATGTGTAATAAACATCGACACAAAAAAAAAACTATTTATTAATTTGTAAATTAAACGAAATATTTTCAACATAAGTACGATAGTAGAAAGACGGGTGCGTGAAACTCTTATCGACATGTTAAAAAAATGTGTATTTGACGATTACTTAAATATTTGTTCCGTTCCGTGTGGCGCCGGATTAAGAATAGCGTCACTCCATTTCCTTCCGTGGATGTCGTAGAAGGCGACTAAGGAAATCAATTACCAGGAGACGGGCAGCAGCGTCTTCCTGAGATTCCAACAGCATACTGCGATCGCCAACCCGCCTGCCAAGCGTGGCGATTATGGCAAAACCCCTCATGGTTGTGAAAACAATGAGGGAGGCCTATGTCCTGCAGTGGGCGTCAAATGGCTGATGATGATGATGATGAAATATTTATTTTATTCTATTTTTATTATTTTTCGTTATAGCGGCAAAGGAAATACATCATCTGTGAAAATTTCAACTGCCTAGCTATCACGGTTCATAAGATACAGCCTAGTGATAGACAGAAATACAGACAGACGTACAGTGAAGTCTTAGCAATAGGGCCCCGTTTGGCACCGTAACTACATTTATTGCCAAAAGCACACTTCACATAAACTACATAAATCTTACATAATTAACGGTTTTTTTTTTCAACATTTTATAAAAAAATACAACAAAAATTAAAAATTACATAAAGTGATCGCTTCCCGACAACCTTTGAATAGACTAGACTATACATTCTGTATCCTGGTCAGGCTGTATCCTGGTGACAGACAGACAGACAGACGGATGGACAGACAGACAGACAGACGGACAGTGAAGTATTAGTAATAGGGTTCCTTCGGGTACGAAACCCTAAAAGGTTCTAGGCTGGCTGGAAGAAATTTCTGTTGAAATAAGTCCGCCTTTGCACAATTATTTTTATCACAAGCCTGTTATTTAAGTTTTATTTTTGTTAGCGTATCTCTTTGTGCAATAAAATGTAACAAAACAAAAAAAAACAAATATTTGTTTAAACTAAGATTTTTCGAACTAACGTTTGTTCAAGATCGTGGCAAGTGGCAAAACCTGGTCTCTGCTTACCCCTCCGGCATACAGACGTGAGTTTATATTCTATAATGTTTTTGTTTAGCCCACGTAACAAAAAAATACCTACGTTTTCAAAGTTTGGATACCTCGACAGATACCTCGCCTGGCAACCCTGCGCAGGGCAAAATCTTTATGGAATGTCGTAAAATCTCCGCCCAGTATATGAGTGTACGAGACGAAATACTTCCGTCATTTTATGACGTTCGCATTTTTTAACGTGCTCCCGGATTTTATTAATATTATCTCGAAGGGCGATTTTACGGAGGGCGGACACGACACAGATAATTTTGGTAGCAAAGTGTCGATTTAAGCAGCGAATCTTGCTTAAATCGACACTGCTACCAAAATTAAAAGACGACAGAAGACGTCCAATCCTCGGGGCATTAAAGAAAGAAATACATTTATTGTAACAAATTAACACATCACAAGAAAAGAAAAAAACATACGATAGTAACTGTTACAATAGTAACTGTTATAAATACGGAAGAAAGAAAGAAATACAAAGAAAATAGGACAAGGTCAGACAATGCATCCCGTGGTGTGCGAGAGTTGCTACAAAGGGCATTAAATTAAAAACGTAGTTGTTCAATAGAGGGGTATTATTCGCCAATAGTTGTTTCATTGACAATATTGGTAGTCTACTAACCAAGCGCATTCCAATAACCCGTGCAACTTAACACAGCACCTCGCGGTATCCGATCTTCTTCGAAGATATGCCTATTTAATTTGTGCGGGTTGTTAATTTTTCGGGTATACCATTTGAATGACATTGTACTGGGATTGCTAGTCAAATAACAGCTATTGTCGTGGTAATATCATTTTATTGAATAGCTATGTGTGTATTAGACTGTAGGACCCGTACTCACAGTGGTAGGAACTAATTTGGAGAGAATCACCGAGTACAAATACTTAGGTACATCATCATCACATCATCATCATCAGCCATTCGACGCCCACTGCAGGACACAGGCCTCCTTAGTGGTTTTCATCACCATGAGGGATTTTGCCATAATCGCCACGCTTGGCAGGCGGGTTGGCGATCGCAGTATGCGATTGAAATCTCAGGAAGACGCTGCTGCCCGTCTCCTGGTAATTGATTTCCTTAGTCGCCTTCTACGACATCCACGGAAGGTAATGGAGTGACGCTATTCTTAATTCGGCGCCACACGGAACACTTAGGTAGGTACATAGGTCCACGGAGCACAACTCTAACAAATAAATAAAATATGGTAAAAAAGCCGTTTCGAAGCCTTACATTCGAGAGGTCGTGTGTTCGAAAGCCGGCCTAAGATTTCGTTTTGTAAGTTACAAACATTAGTGCATTTGTATTAATAATACCACTCGCTAGTGTGCGACGAAACCTGAGTGTCTGAGGTGTTGACGTACCTCAGCGCTTGAAATTGCCGATCCGTGGCAGACTTGCGTGGTAATAAAGCCCAAACTGTCACTCTGTGCTCTGCAGTAGGATTAATGGTATATCAAGACAATTATTTACGCGTGGGTCTGACTACTTTCTCGTTCGCACACAGACTATCGTTCTCGCTCGTTGTCCTCCCGCTGCGCCCCACCATCAAACAACGGCCGCCAGAGCCCAATATAAGGAGCCGCACCACATCGTGAAGATCCTGCGCGCCCTCCTCGGCATCGAGGTGGGTCGCTCACGATGTCGGTTTAGGGGTCCTTAGGACCAAACCAGCCCCCAGGTGGTATTTAGTGGGTAGGCGCACTTCCTGTGAGTCCCACATTGGCAGCACGGCCGGGCCCGTGCTGTTATGCATGAGCATTCACCACCTCCCTCCCCCGTGTCCTCCGGAGGGTGCCCTTTTTAGGGCTAAAAAAAACAAAACGTGAAGATCACTTAGCTAGCGACCGCGCTAGACAAGACAGGCATAACTGCTGGTCTACCTAGTAACGTCTGGACTCGGGCTCAACTAGGGGACCGTACTGGACAGGACCGGCTTTACTGCTGGTCTAACCAGTAACGTCCGGTTAGGGACACCAGACGCGACCAGCTTAACTGCAGGACCTCTAGTGCTTTCTTACAGTATCTACAGCAGCAACATCTGGCAAAAGATATCATCATCATCATCATCATCAGCCATTTGACGCCCACTGCAAGGCACAGGCCTCCCTCGTGGTTTTCATAAACATGAGGGGTTTTTCCATAATCGCCACGCTTGGCAGGCGGGTTGGCGATCGCAGTATGCAGTTGGAATCTCGAGAAGACGCTGCTGCCCGTCGCCTGGTAATTTATTTCCTTAGTCGCCTTCTACGACATCCACGGAAGGACGCTATTCTTAATCCGGCGCCACACGGCAAAAGATATGTCGATAGGAAATATTTTCCTATCTACAGTATGTGTGAAACGAATCAATACAAGTATTTACTTCTGCTTCTCAATTGACGTTTTTACCACCCCTTCAAGGCTACATAAAAAGGAAAGTTGTAAATGGAGATCGTCGCCAATCCGCGGCGGGCATTCGTTCTGTCTCCGAGAGAAGGCCTCTGTCCTGCTGTGGGACCCCCGTTTTCTCGTGGTCCTACGTATATTTGCTCTTAAGTTTCGTATGAAATTATGTATATATAACAAAATGCTTACATTCTAAAGGCCGCTGTATAGCAATGCCGATATTTTATTAACGATATTGTGACATCTAATGTAAAAAGGTCCAAAATGGAATGCGAAATTGAATTTTCATAAGCTTCGGAACGCATGTTATGTATTTTATTTCTAAAGTAATCTAAGCATATTTGTCTGGCAGGAAAGAGAACACGTTGAAAATTAGGGACATAACAGCTGTAATGTAAGTGCGAGCCAAATCCAGTAAGCTTTTACCAAGGGTTCTTTACGGATATTTCGCCTATAAAACCTACTAGAATTTTATCTTACATGCCTCTTTTATGGTACTTATAACAAAGTAAGTACCTGCTTAAAATATCGAAATGTTTTGCTCATGTAGAAGGTAAACAAAAAAAAGGTAAGGTAAATTGGTGGTGCTCCATATAAGATAATAAAATGTTACTGAGAAATAATAATAATCGTGGTAAGAATCCTTTTCCTGTTTTGTTTCTAACTTATGACTGAGGCCTTCAGAAGGAAATGCATGCATAATAACTCAACCAATATAATTATATTATTTTTGTTGCACTAACCCGTGCTGAGGATAATTTTAATTGCACGGGTGGAATTTTTAGCCTCTAAACAGGTTTTTAAAATCAACCAATATAAGTTACTAAATCCAGATAAAGAGATGGTAGGTCGTCTTTGTGCCGATGAAAAGAAAGCTCCATCTGTTAGATTTCCCGGCTAAGGCAAAACATTATCATGCTAAAGCTAAAAATGTGACGAAACGTGAATGTCTAAATTTTAGACAATGTGCAATAAAGTGTAACAAACAATAAATAGTGTATTCCGGGTGTGTCTCCATGTTTGTAATGTCCTTGCCTGGTTACCACAGCACAGGGTTTCCTAGTTTCATTTGCTGATAAAATATTCATTCTTTATTGCGCAATCAATCATTTGTACGCAGGCAAGCTTAATACTAGTTAACTTATTATTGGAACCAGGACATGTGATTGTGTTGTGTGAAAGTTATTATTTATAGTAGTATAACACTAAAGCTAAACTCTATAAAACTCTGGTTACAAAAGCCAGTGACCTCGTTTCTCCTCTCACCAACGTCCATCAGCCTTCTATCTGACACAATCAGCCCTGTCGTAGCCCCTATGTTTTTATATCTGCCTTTCATTACGGGGTGGGCCGTATCATTTGTCTTCTTGTTATGATGATCTGCTAACGGCCAGGGGTAAGGTTGGAGATGTAGCGGTGCACAATATTAATGCGTAGCGATTTGTTCCGTGCTATTCGTGTGGCACCGGATTAAGAATAGCGTCACTCCATTTCCTTCCGTGGATGTCGTAGAAGGCGACTAAGGAAATACGTTACCAGGAGACGGGCAGCAGCATCTTCCTGAGATTCCAACTGCATACTGCGATCGCCAACCCGCCTGCCAAGCGTGGCGATTATGGATTATGGAAAACCCTTCATGGTTTGTAAAACAATGAGGGAGGCCTATGCCCTGCAGTGGGCGTCAAATGGCTGATGATGATGATTTTTTGCACAAATTATAATCTGTCTCAAATCTTTATATTCTTTTTGTTGTACTAACCCGTGCCGAGGACAATTTTAAAAACTTATTTAGAGGCTGAAAATTCCACCTTCGCCAGAGGTCGCGGGTTCAGGTCCCGGCATGGGTAAAATTTTTAGCCTCTAAATAGGTTTTTAAAACTGTCTCAAGTCGTCGGTCCATCGAGCAGATGGGCGTCCTACGCTACGTTTGCTAGTTAGTGGCCTCCATTAGAGAACCTTTGCACCCAGCCAGCTAGCCAGCCCAGTCACCAGCCTACTGCTACTTAGAAAGAAAGAAAGACATTCATTATACCAACAAGACACATTACAGAAACAAAATAAACAGATAAGTAACGTAATATGCACAACAAAAGAAACAAAACTAAATACACAACAAACAAATCAAATAAATAAAACAGGACCATAGATGTAGCCTGTGGAGAATCTAAGTTGTCGCAAAAGGCAGCTGACTCAGCGTTGTGCTGAGTAAGTGATCCGTCAGCGCTGATTTTTAGTCAGTGCCTACGGTAACTCGTAATTGTACTATTGAGTGCGTGCCGTGGTGCTTTTAAAAAGTAAAAAATATCGTCATAAAACTACTTACATATAATAAATTATTCGTTTTGAATTAATATGATAAATATAGAGGAATGCCATAATAAATTGTTATGTACATTTGTGAAGTTATAGTAGCAATACCACTCGCTAACGGTGAAGGAAAACATCGTGAGGAAACCTGGATGTCTGAGTTATTCACATACCTCAGCGCTTGAAATCGCCAATCTGCGGTGGGCACGCATGGTGACCTATACTCTCTCTCTGAGAGAAGGCCTGTGCCCTACAGTGGGACGTATATAGGCTGCTTATGATGCCATAATAATCTAAATTCAAAGAGTAAATATAGGTGAAATGAAATAATAAAGTGAAGAGAGATAGAAAGATACACATCAAAGTAAATACATGCCCGAAATTACGCAATGGTAGCCTACAATTCATTGACGCGATTACATAGTTGGTCATTTTAGTGAAACCGGCCAAGTCCGAGTCGGACTCGTACACGAAGGGTTCCGTACCGTTATATATACAGCATTAGACAAAGATCGAATTTGAGAACGGCGCCATCTGTATAAACCAACAAGAAGCGTTTAACATTGACATTTAACGACATGACATCGGCGCTGTGAAGGTTACGCAGATGGCCGCTAGATGGCGAGCGCTTCTTTAGACAACGTTTGTTGTATGGTAGCCTGTTTTTAGTGTTTGTTGTTAATAGCGACAACAGAAATACACAATCTGTAAAAATTTCAACTGCCTAGCTGTCACGGTTCATGAGATACAGCCTGGTGACAGACAAACAGAGAGACGGACGGACAGACAGACAAATAGACGGACAGTGAAGTCTTAGTAATAGGGTCCCGTTCGGCACCGTAACTACATTTATTGCCAAAAGCACACTTTACATAAATATAGACATAAACCTACATAATTAATGCGTTTTTTTCCAATATTTTATAAAGAATTACAACAAAAACAAAAAGTTACATAAAGTGATCGACAGTTGAAATTTTCACAAATGATGTATTTCTATTGCCGCTATAACAACAATTACTAAAAACAGAATTAAATAAATACTTACCCATAGAAGAAACGTAATTTTTTTGCCGTTTTTTGCTCGATATTAATAACGGCGACAAGAAGACGCTTGAAATATTCAAATGTTGTAAAGATACTGGTACGGAACCCTTCGTGCGCGAGTGCGACTCGCACTTGGCAGGTTTTTTATGTGAAATAACTGTTCTCTATCTATCTATCTTTTTTCTTAACACCACCGCCAGGTATGCCCCTAACTCTTATTGGATATTTTTGGCTCTTTTTTCCTCGTTGTGACGCAAGTGTGAATAGGATTTCATGCGAGATATGAGTGGCCATACAGTTGACTTTAAGATGTGTTTGTTTTGACGTAAATGGAGTAGAAAGGTACGCATTTGACGTTTATCTTGTGCCAATGGTGACAATTACTGTATTAAAAAAGAGTTTGAAGGAATATACCTACGTTCAGAAATTATTGTAGCGTATCGATGTCACTTTTTAGTGAATAAATAGTTTACGATAAATAAATAAAATAAATAATAAATAACTTCCACACAACACAATTATTTGTCTTAGTCTCAAACTAGGACACCTTGTGCTAGGCTAACCGGGCAAGGATGGTCAGATGAAGTCGCGCGTTGTCGTGTCGAGCACAGGATGCGAAGCAATCTTTATTAATTTGACTGAACTAAACGCCGAAGAGTTCTAAGTCAAATCCCACGTCCCCCGCCAATGACACACTAAATACGTCCGTGCGAAGTTTAAATCATGTGTAGAAGTTACTCGTCGGGAATTGTTCAGTTTCATAAAGTTCTAAAGTAAATCATCATAGAACTTAATAAGAAACGGAACCTAGATTATTTTTGCAATTAGAATTTTCACAAAAATCTTTGTTAGGAACCAGTGATCGACACGACTTCATCTGCCACGCGTTTCAGTGCGCGCTATTGTCAAAATAGACGACTACAATCAGATCGACAATTCTCAGTAGCGATGTCACGGTAAAACGAGGGATACGTTAAGTCACGCTCTGTCATGCTACGAGTTCTGGTTGCGTGCTAAGAAACGGCATTTTTCTATCGCAACAAAGAAGACATAAACCTCTTCTACAACTGGCACCCAATCAACGTTCACTTCGTCACGCATGGGGCACAGAATGAACCAATCACAGAGTGATTTTACTCTACAGCAAATCTTGCGCTCAATTCATTAGCACCGACTAATTGAAAGGACAGTGGCCGTTTTTGTGAGTGAATTTTGTAGGAAGAAATACTACTATGGTTTTTTTATTCGCAGATTATGATAAACGACATTCGATTAACCGTTTGGTCAATCTAAGGATATCTTAGACTGCATGAACACGTCCCACTTCAGGGCACATACCTTCTTCTATAGAGAGACAGTATTGGCTTAAATATAATGCCCGGCATGAGTTTGAGATGAGTTTGTGATAAAAACGAAAAAAAAGATAATTTTATTTTAAATGGATATTTCTTAATTTGACTAAACTAAAGCCCAAAGAATTTTAAGACACATCCCGCGCCCGTAAGACCCGAAATACGTCCAAGTCAAAGTCAGTTGTTCAATATATTTGTCAGGCATTGTACTATGCGTGCCCACCGTGGATAAACACGTACGTTTCCCTCCATCACTAGTCAACCAATAAATCCAAATTTAAAATGAAATAATTCATATTTACCTGAAACAACGTCCAACAAACCGGACTGAGTTTAAAAAACAATAAATAACGCCACGCTATCAAAAAACCTCGCTGCAACTCAATTGAAAATTATACAAGAGCCAACACTTGACAGGTCTGTTATTTATGCACATAAAATTCATAAATCAACTTGTCTCTCTCACACTTCCACCTCTCCTCTAGACGCTCTCTTTCTGTCACGAATGTAGCGACGAGGTATCAGGTTTCATTACAATAATTCCGTATTCATAGCGACTAACTTGCGAGGGGACGAGGCACCCGAAAGAAAGGAAAGTCCCTGAAAAGTGTATAGGTATTGTTAAGATTTTTTCTCACGCATAATTTTGTCATTTTCTTCGATGTAAGTTATTATATAGAGTCTTACAAAAACAGGCAAGTAGCGATATTTTTGGGGGTCATATTGTATGTGATAAGGATACCATTTATAAAGTACTCTATGACCCCGTAGGCCAACCGCATACTGCGATCGCCAACCCGCCCCTGCCAAGTTGTGCTCGCCCTGCAGTGGGCGTCGAATGGCTGATGATGATGATGATGAACGGACAGCAATTTATTTATATATACCTAGACTAGCTGTACCAGCGCCTTAACCGCATGGAATTCAGTGTATGATAATGTATGGTACCCGGCTGCCTTCGACTCTACATGCCTCAAGAGAACAACTCTTCACGATTGTTTTGTTTTTATTTTTCTTTTTTTATCGTTCATGTATTTTGTTTGTGTACGTTGTTTAATTTGTGTTTCTGTGACAATTTAAATAAATGTCTTCTTTCTTTCTAATTTTTGTAGAGCATTGATTTATTTTAGAAAAGATTTATTAATTTTGGTCGATATTTTTTTCAGAGGATATGAAAAAGTAACCGAATCTGGCGTGCGTGCCTGCTATGAGTATTGTTTGTTGACGAAGCGAAACAGGTCTGTCAGGATCGTGGCAAGTAGCAATCCCTGGTCTCTGCTTACCCCTCCGGTTTACCAGCGTGATTTTATGTAACCTAATGTCGTTCGAAGTATTTATAAATGTTGTTTAGCATTAATTTATGTAGAAAGCCTTTATGTATTTTATTACAGATTAGAAGAAAAAAGACATTCATACCATCAAGATACATCACAGAAATAAAAAATTTATTCATAACATAAAATAAAAGAAAAGTAATTGAAATAAGAAACTGGACTTAACTAATATATAAATGATAAAAATATACAAATTACATAAATTCTATATTTACAAATAAAACACCTGCCCCAGGTCACTGTTCCGCGGTAATGAGCCCAGGACGCTGGCGACGTCACCCCTTGGTATAGCCAGGCTTATCCTCTGGCCGAGGTACGCGCCAGCCCTCTGGTCTCCCGATGCGTCGATTAGGCGCGCCGCTAAGTCTTTGTTATAAGTAAGTTACAGATTTAATTTATTAGAAGTCAATAAATTTTACTTGGTTCTTATTTCGCCTTTCATGTTTTTGGGATCTATGATGTTAAAGAATAATAATAAAGAAATTTTATTTAATACAACGTGTTACATTTGTGTCCTGACTCCCAAACTAGGATTCCCTGTACTATGGGTAGCCAGGCTACTTCCGAATCGTTAAAACTCAATTTTGTGTAAAGTCAAAGTCAAAGTCAAAAAAAATTATTCGCTATAAAAACAAAATGTTTACTTAATGAACGTCAAAGCTGTTAGTTTCACAATTAATAGATTATGCGGAGAAGAAGCTAACAAAGAAACTCCACTTAAGCATAAACTTACAACATGTTTTACCTACAATTCATTATAAATGTATTACCTGCAATTCAATATAAGCAACATTTGTCTAAGTTTCATTTTACAAACTATTGTTTTAACATTGACATCTTAATACAAAGATTCATTTAATGTGCAGTCGTTTTTAAAATGCATTATTTATTATAATGTTTAAAAGACAAACTAACATGTCAACAGTTTTGACAGATAACAAATAATGCATATTGCAATACCAATATAACGAGCGTTTTAAAGTAACTTGTAAGAAACTAACTTTGTCTTGACAGAAGCACGTTTCACACCTCCGCCCCGACTCCCAAAGTTTTGCTAGAAGAAATCTCTTACAGAGATAATCTCGCCATTGTACATGTATTTTCTTTTTATCTTTCCTGTAATTACTGTGTTGTCGTGTGTGCAATAAAGTATAATAATAATAAAAACAATAATAATAAGCTCTCTCGCTAGATGGCTGGATCAAGGGGCAGATACAGAAGGCGGTGCTCTTGGACACGGCGCGCATCGTCCGGAGATTTCTCTCTCTGCGGCCCTAACTGCCGGTAGCTTGAGCCTAGCTCCGTTACCGGTGGCCAACTAGGATAGGTTTATAAAATATATTTTGTATTTTTTATATTTTTTTACTTTTATAAACCTATTCTAAGTCATGAAAATAAATAAAGAGGATAATAATAATAAGCACTTATTGGTAACAAACAGGAAGCTAGGCTCGCTTCGCTCGCTCCGTTTAGTGAGATCACAAGCCTCACCCAACCTAACCTACTCTTCCCAGGTGAGCACGATGATTTTTTACTGCGGTGGGCTTCGCCTCCCTTCACCCCCCATGCCCTGTTCTTTGACTAGAGTGAACTCTATATCTTAAATCATATTAGTAGAAGTTTGCCGATTTAAAGCATTTACGTTAAGAAAAGTTAAGTAATGTTCCGGTGGCAAATTACATTATAAGAAAGAGTTACTTTGTGAGATGTAAGGTTTGCGGAACATTTTTATATGGAATGTCGAGTTGTGAAATTCCATATCTCCATTCCGTTGCTTGTTGTCTAAAACAATGCTTAATAACTGTCGGTCATTCGAAGGGGACCTATCTCCGTATCAGCTCAGACTAATTACAAATCTGAAGAAGGTAATACTTAATAAATTTCACACATTTTTTTCCGCGTTCTTTATCCGTGTGGTGCCGAAGAATAGCGTCACTCCATTTAATTCCCTGGATGTCGTAGAAGGCGACTGAGAAAATTAATTACCAGAAGGCGGGCAGCAGCGTCTTCCTGAGATTCCAACCGCATACTGCGATCGCCAAGCCGCCTGCCGAGCGTGGCGATTATGGCCAAACCCCTGTGTTCTGCAGTGAGCGTCAAAATGTCTGATGATGATGATGACACATCTTTTTAATTTTTGAAACTGTAAACTAAGTATTTATTCTAAATAAATCGTTCACAGAAACTGCTAAAAAGTTCACAAATTTCACACTAAAGTGAGTTATTGCTTTTTTATTTAAACACGGCTTTCGCAATCTAGAGCAAATTAATAATTCTTAAGTCCCTGGAAAAGTTCTACTCTACTCTGGATGAAAAAACTATATTTTTCTGTCTTATTACATGAATTTGACAATATTTTAATGGAATAATTAGGTTTCTCTTGACTGCTTTGGAAATAGATTTAAGAAAGTTTAAAAAACTTCATTCTTCATTCTTAATTTTCATGAAAATAACACGTGGCGTTGTAATTGAATTTATTTGTACTTGGAAAATATTTTGTTCAACCGCTGCCCTTTTTATCGGACTTCAAAAAGTCCGTTGTAATGTCCTTGCCAGGTTATCTACAACAGTGTATTCTACAGGACGATTATAATAATAATTTATTACACAAGAAATAATATGTACAAAGGCTAGCTTATTATTATCTGGGGGCTCGGTAATGCCCCCACCAAGACGAGCCTTATAGATTTACAAGTTATTATTATAGATTTTTAGTATTTCCAGGGTTGTATTCATAGTTTCATATTTGAAACCAAAATTGGCCTTCGCATATAAATGCTGATACTTGACGCTTAAAATAAAAAAATGAGGAAATAAACTCAAATATCAAGGTAAATCCTACACGTAGAAAGCTGATACAAATTGCAGCCTTAATCCGCAAAGATATTGTTTTGGATTTGTTCTGAATAAGATCATTAAAGTCTTAAGTGGTTGTTAAGAGTTTCGTTCGAGGCATGGAAAGGAAAAAAATACCCGCTTCCGTTGTCCTTAGACCCAAGAGACGTTACAGTTTTCACCTAGTATAAATTCGTTTTGTTTTTACCCGACTGCGAAATTATGTATGTATGTTCCTTTGTGACCGTGTGGAGGCCGAACACTGGACCGATTTTTATAAATTTAGATAGATAGATATAGAATATTCATTAACAGATAGAATATTCTTTATTGTACACAAAGAAGAAAAGAAGAAGAAAGACATTTATTATACCAACAAGATACATCACAGAAACAAAATAAGCACATAAGTACATAATATGCACAACACAAAAAGAAAACACAACAGACAAAACAGGACCATAGATGTAGCCTGTGGTGTATCTACATTGCCACAAAATATTTATATTTTATATACAAAATAAAATATATATATACCTTATTTGGTCGAAAATTTGGTCTTCCTACACCCACAATATTTTTAAACGTCCAAACGACACCCCACGAGAAAAAAATGCATCTCAAAATGATAATTTTTTTAAAGTTTTTTTTCTACCGTTTTGTCGGTGTGATTAATTTGTATGTCTATGCCAAATTTCATCGTTCTAGAACTGATCGGCTCTGAGCTAGGCCGCGAATAGACAGACGGACAGCCGGACAGATAGGCAGACAGACGGACGGACATGGCGAAACTATAAGGGTTCCTTGTCTACTACGGAACCCTAAAAACAAAGCAACGACTACCGTCCATGCAACGACTATGTAATGAATGTTGATGAGGCGAAAGTGATCTGTCAGGACCGTGGCAAGTGGCAGTCCCTGGTCTCTGCCTACCCCTCTGGGCTACAGGCGTGAGTTTATGTTATGTTATTCCGTGTGGTGCCGGATACGAATAGCGTCACTCCGTTTCCTTCCGTGGATGTCGTAGAAAGCGACTAAGGAAATCAATTACCAGGAGGCGTCTTCCTGAGATTTCAACCGCATACTGCGATCGCCAACCCGCCTGCCAAGCGTAGCGATTATGGCAAAAACCCCTAATGGTTATGAAAACCACGAAGGAGGCCTATGTCCTGCAGTGGGCGTCCAATGGCTGATGTTGATGATGATGTTACAAAACAAATAAAACAAAACGGGTCTACAGATCGGAGGCAAACGGGAACGAATTCCTTCCGTTTAAGCTTAATGAGTTTTCTCTTATTTCTTAATCTCATTTGCTAATGCTAGTTGTTTCTTCTGAAAGCTATACGGCCAAGACTAATTAAGTATTGGTTGTGTATAGGTTTTTTGTTTTTCTGTTGTTTGCAGGGGTTCCGTGTTTCCGAGACGTTTCCCTCAAAGTTTCGAGGTTAGTTTTGTGTCCTCGAAATACTTTTTTCTATTACTTTCATGGCTTAGTATTAAGTGGAATGCTTACTAATATAATTAGTTTTAATAGTGGCAGTCCCTGGTCTCTGTCTACCCCTCTGGGATGTAGGCGTGAGTTTACGTATGTATGTGTATTTATGCAGCAGCTTTTCATTGAATTTCACCAGTTGTCTGTATTTATTCCATATTTTATGCGGCCCTTGCTTGAAAGGCACATGTCTTCTGACGGCCGTGTATGAGCGAAGGAAGAATTTGCTAAGTGGGTATCATTCCACTAATACAAATTTTACAAATGTAAGTTTTATGTGTTAGTATGTCGATCGCTCGCTCGTAGCCCCGGCTGCCTGAGTGATCTTAAACGATCACGAAGGTTAAGCAACACAGGGCGCGTTCAGTGCATGGATGGGTCGCCGTCTATGCCTAACGCTAGTGGCATTTTTCCGAGCGGTTCCGTGCTTCGCAAGGCACGTTAAGCTGTTGGTGCCGGCTGCCGTCGATAGATGGCAGTCGTTAAGCCAAGTCAGAGGCCTTAGGGCGGCTTGACAACTTCTGACAGTAGACGAGCCACTAGTCTACAAGCCTCCACCAATCCGGACTTGGCCCCCGTGGTGGAGTATGGCCTATACCTTCCTCAGGGAAGAGACCCGTGCCCCTCGGTGGGGACATAATGGGTTGATGATGATGATGTCGATTACTAAAAAAACCGGCCAAGTGCGAGTCGGACTCGCGCACCGAGGGTTCCGTACAAACCTGCAATGTCAACAACATTTTTTCACGGGTTAAAGGCAATTAGATCTAAGTATTTGACATGAATTTCAACTTGATAGCTCTACGCGTTCATGAGGAAAAAAGTAATAAGTTTATATTTATTAAAAAATATATATTTTGTAATGTAACTAAAAATTTAAGGTTTTCGGAATTTTTCCTTTATGTGTGCTATAAAACGTTGCTTCATGCCAAATTTCAAGATTCTAGGTCGACTGGAAGTACCCTTTAGGTTTTGATTCCCTTGCGAGTACTTGCGAGTTTCAAAATATGCAGCTTAAATTGCTGTTTCTTTTGATTGCGTTGACATAGAAGTTAGATTTTGTTACAGCTTAAAGGTATTATAGACCTGAGTATTTGGTATGAATTTCAATTTAATACCTCTACGCGTTTATGAGGAAATGGGTAGTAAGTTTAAAATTATTAAAAAAAAATATATTATGTGATGTAACTAAAAATTTATGGTTTTCGTAATTTTTCCTTTATCTATGCTATAAGACGTTGCTTCGTACCAAATTTCAAGATTCTGAGTTCACGGGAAGCACCCTGTAGGTTTTGATTCCCTTGCAAGTGTCGAAAATTTGCGGCATAAACGGCTGTATCTTTTGATTGCGTTGGCTTAGAAGTTTGATTTTTTCACAGCTTCAAGGGACAGTAGACCTGAGTAATTGATATAAATTTCAGCTTCATACCTCCACGCGTTCCTGAGAAAAAGGGTCTTGACAGACGGACGGACGGACAGACGGACAACAAAGTGATCCTATAAGGGTTCCGTTTTTTCCTTTTGAGGTACGGAACCCTAAAAATGACTTACACAAAAACAAATAAATTTTGAATTTAAAATCAAAACAGAAGTATTGATTTTAGTTTATCACGTCCTACTGCGAACTCATTTAAACACAGCAGCTAGTTTTTGTCTCTGAATGAACAATTAACATTTATGAGACTTCACCCACAAGATTGTCATCACATTTTTAGGGTTCCGTACCCTAAGGGTGCCAAACGGGACGCTAATACTAAGGCTTCACTGTCCGTCTGTCTGTCTGTCTGTCCGTCTGTCCATCTGTCTGTCTGCCACCAGGCTGTATCTCATGAACCGTGATAGCTAGGCAGTTGAAATTTTCACAGATGATGTATTTCTGTTGCCGATATACTTAATAACTCCCATACAACAAACGTTGTCTAAAGACAGCGCTCGCCTTCTAGCGGCCATCTATGTTCCTTCACAGCGCCGATGGCATGTCGTTAAATGTCAGTGTTAAACGCTTCATGTTGGTTTCTATAGATGGCGCTGTTCTCAAATTTGAACTTTGTCTAATGTTGTGGGTGGTTTGAAAGCCATAGCAAAATAAACGTGTCCTAGTAACAGCTATCGAATAAGCTAGTTTGATTTTTTAAAGAGGGACTTTCCTAAAATATCTCAACACAAACTCAAATCTATGAGAAACATAGTAGCCAGCGCGAGCGACCACCCAGATTCCAGCGTGTATATTAAGCTCTTACAGCTGAGATCGATCAAGATTCAAGATGCTAATTTAACAAAAGCATGTCGTGTTTTACGCGCGTATGTATGTTTAGGGAAAGATAAAAAGTACCCGAAACCGGCGTGCGTGCATGCGACGACCAATGAATGTTGAGGAAGCGAAAGTGATCTGTAAGCATCGTGGTAACCCTGGTGTCTGCCTACCCCTCTCGGATACAGGCGTAAGTTTGTGTATATGTGTAATGTGTGTAATGTATGTTTACATATGCAGAGGATAACTTGACCGATTTTAACAGGCGAAGTGTCAAATTAAAGGTATAGACGACCTAAGTGTTTTATGGCGTACTAGATGACCCCGTGAACTTCGTATCACCGTCAACCGTTTTTTTTCTTCTCACCGTTTAAACCTTCCCTGGACTTCCACAAATATATAAAAACAACAATTAGCCAAATCGGCCCAGCCGTTCTCGAGTTTTAGTGAGACTAACGAACAGCAATTCATTTTTATATATATTACGTATACAAAAAAAAATCTTACTGCTTAAAATAAATGCAATGAGACTGAGTCCAATCCAACCTTTTCTGTGAAGGAAATTATTTTCTATTCATATACATGTATCTTATATCTACAAGTATATTTGTATTTCTACTTTTTTCCCCTTTTTTGCACGCCTACCAATTTTTTTTCCACCCCCTGCGGTTAACTGGTAGAAAATGCTTATGCAATTAAGTCCACCGTACTGTAGGTACATTAGTTTGTGTGCAATAAGAGTATTAATAATAATATATTTTTTAGCTAAGCTTTTGCCCAATCTGAGAAGTAGTTACCTGTTGTTATGCTTAGACGAGAATGACTTGCATATTTCCACCCCATAGATTTCCATCAAATACAGCTTTTCCTGCATTACCTACGCAAGCACAAAGAAATATATTATCATTCCATCTCTGTTTCATATTCACCCACTAAAGTTAAAGCGGGTGAGACGCAAACTCATCCTCAAAGTTTCCCATTTATTTTTAAATCCAAAGGTGCTTCGGAAGGGCTTCAAATAGCTATTAAAGTTTCATGTTCATCTCCTTACCTCGGAAAAACGGGGCTTCGAAAATGTAATGCTGCATTTACTCGACGCGCATTAACATGGAAGTGAGTGGTCCCGTTGAAGACTTTTTATTATTTTTGTTTATCAAACTACACAACATTACAGTATTTTATTTTATTTCCTACATCTTTATTATAATCACAAAATGGCTGTTGACATCAACTCTTTCAATTAAATGCTACTTAACCTGTTAGATTATGTCTCGAAAAGAACAATTAAAAACCATTGTTATGGTGGCGTGATTGGGTCCTTCAGAATTAACAGACTAAGCCACATTCAAGAAAGTGGTACAAGTCAGGCCCAGTGACATATTTATCATCTTTGGAGTTATTACGCACCCAAATGCCTTTTTTGTTTAGACGAGTTTAGAGAGACAGAGTCGCAATGATACTAGAATATTACTAGGTGCGCGCAGTAGATACTTTAGATAAAGTGATCTGAGAGTTGACTTGAACTTTAAAATGAGTAAAAAACATTAAAATTCGTAGGCGATACCTAAAACTTAAATGTCGTAATCCAGTAATTTATGTGGCAAAGGACCGTGTGAAATATAATATGAAAGAAAATGGCCTGTACCCAGCAGTTGGCAACAATGATGATGATAAACTTAAACCTACTTGGTAAAGTATGCCATGTCCCTTATTATGACCAATCCTTCTAGAAACGGTGAAGCTGCAGGGGAGGCGTAAGTCATTAGGGACGGAGTGTAAACGAGGGTTAGGTATTGAAGGAGCCGGGTTTGGAGACATAATGCGACAATGCGGCATTTCTCGGAAGGGAAAATAGACAGTGAATTTTCCTTTGTTGTCAACCGGAAACTGAAATATGTACGTAAGCGTAGGTGAATGTTGATGGAATTCCGGAAAATTATTATATGGTGAGTGTAAACTGTAAACAAGGAAGTTGAACACATTGAAGGTATAATGCCTGAAGATAACTTGAACAAAAATCTGCGCAGTAGAAAGCTTGCAATGGACATGTAAGAGCATTTTTTATATTATTTGTAAATTTTACTGAAACTTTAATTCAAAGAATTCGAAGTCACAATACGTCCATGCGAAGTCAAAGTCATTTGTTCAGGTTATTAATCGGGTATTGAACTGTTTATATAAATAAATAAAAAATCTTGCACAGGTGACTTACAAATTGAGACTAACACCAAGTAAAAGGTCAAGGTCAAAATAAAAGGCTTTGGCAACAAGGAATTTCAGAATATTATAGTTAGCCATAAACATTTGCTATTAGAGTAGGTAAAAAAAATGTAAGTCCACCTCTCTTGCAGTCCTTCCAGTTGTCCTCTTTGCTGATATAAAAAATATCTACCGCAATTTTTTCTCAACATACTAAATTGTAGTTTTTTTTAAAGTATTTAATGGTGTGATAATCAATCAAATTAGCCGCCTATATTTGTCCACTCCTGGACATAAGACTCCAAGGCTTCCAGTCCTCGGCCATCCTCATTCAGCCGCCACCAGCAATCTGCTTCAAATCGTCTGTCCAGCAAGCTTGTGGGAGTTCTACGCTGCGTTTGTCAGTGCGTGGTCCCTGTTCGAGAACCTTTGCATCCTATCGACTATGCATTCTTCGGCAAATGTGACCGACCCCCTGCCTCTTCAACTTGATGATCTTAAAGCCTATGTCAATTGCATTAGTTCTTTGGTGAACTGTCTCATTTCTGATGTGATCCGTGAAAAAAACTCCAAGCGTCGGAGGCATCGAAGCAAGGTCACCCGCAGGTTCGCTGGATGTTCAAAAGAAGTAAAGTTGACCCTATTTAGAGCCTTCCGCCAGACATTTTACACATGTGGCCTGTGGGTGAACTACTTGCAGAGGGCCTACAGCGCCCTGCACGTGCAATATAATAATGCCCTCAGGATGCTGTTGGGGTTGCCTCGCTGGTGTAGTGCATCAACAAAGTCAGCTGAGGCGTACATGGATGATTTTTTTACAATCATCCGTAAGCGTACCGCCTCGCTCATGCACAGAAGAAGGTCCAGCGACAACAGCATCCTGAGAACCCCATCTGAAAATGTTTCTGGCCCAATTCTGCAGCACTGGATGGGAAATTTAGTTATTTCTCATCCAGTGCGGTGGAAAATTAGATTTTCTTTGTTTTTATTGTTAGTTTTTAAGACTATTTCTATATTTGGGCCATTGTGGCCAAGTGAATAAAAGTTAAATAAATAAATAACGTTGAACTACTTAAAACTTACTGTATCGCTCGTAGCCCCGGCTGCCTGAGTGATCTTAAACGATCACGAAGGTTAAGCAACACAGGGCGCGTTCAGTGCATGGATGGGTCGCCGTCTATGCCTAACGCTAGTGGCATTTTTCCGAGCGGTTCCGTGCTTCGCAAGGCACGTTAAGCTGTTGGTGCCGGCTGCCGTCGATAGATGGCAGTCGTTAAGCCAAGTCAGAGGCCTTAGGGCGGCTTGACAACTTCTGACAGTAGACGAGCCACTAGTCTACAAGCCTCCACCAATCCGGACTTGGCCCCCGTGGTGGAGTATGGCCTATAGCTTCCTCAGGGAAGAGACCCGTGCCCCTCGGTGGGGACATAATGGGTTGATGATGAAATAAATAACCCGTTCCATAGTAAGCTGGTCGACTTTGAATTGGTGGACTAGTCCTGATGTCATTTTTCATGCTTCGGCTCCGTAGGTCATAGCTAAAAGGATGAATTTTGAGGTTGACGATGGTATGACAAATGGGTAAGTCCTTGAATACTTTATAGAAAATTGCGGGAGCATTCGTTTCCGGAATTCAGAAATATTGAATGAATAAAATGTTCAATACTTCTCGCCGCAACTAACTTCGCTTACTATAGGACTCTCTTACTCTCGGACTCTTGATCGCATCAAACAAATCTCTCTCTATTTAATATTTATCATTAGAATGTACAGAATAAATAGTTAATAGGTATGCATGTGAAAAAAAAATGTAAAAGAGCAAGCCGCCTACAAATTGCTGTTGCAATTTGGCGAAAATTAAATATAAGAATCGTGCATGTAAACTGATTAAATAAATTAAAAAAAATAATATTTTATTATCTCGTTTCCATTTTGTTGTATATATAATGTATGTGCGTATGTATGTACGTATGTTTTATACCAACATTACTTATTTTATATTCATCATATTTTATATTATTGTATGTATGATGTGTATGTGTTATGTGATGTATTATGATGATAAAACTTATTTTCACTGACAACGGAAGCATGCAGTGCCGCGCGCTGAAGCGCTTGTTTGACATCTGGCGCTAACTGAAAAACAGCGCTAAGGGCTTCAACCCTTAGCACGCCGAGTTAGCTGCCTTTTGTAGCAGCAGACACACCGTGACCACTTTGTTTTTTGTTTATTTTGAAATTAATTTGTTTATATTAATGTCTGTGTTTGTAATTTCTTGTACCTATTACTGTCTGCCAAATTTCTTTTCTTTTTTTGTTATGTTTATGCCTTGTGTGTGTGACTGTTGTTGCAAATAAATGTATTTCTTCTTCATTTAGTTTGAGGTTATGTCTGTTTTTGAGACCTATGTCTGGCAGTGGACTAGCAATGGCTGATAACTAGACCACAAATCGAATAAATGATCGACTTTTCCCTCAGATAGTTTTAATTAAGAAGATCTGAACAGTTCTATAATTTTTATGTGTTTAATTTAGCGGAAAAAGAAAATAATTAGAATAATTATGTAAGTCACTTTGTTGTACTTTATACTTATTTTAGGCTCGGTGACCAACGTGAATTTCGTTTTGTCCTTCAAAGCCTACGTCACCTGCGAAACAAAAATTAGGGAATTATCGCCCAAAGGCCGGGTTAATCCACCAAACCCGCGCTGCGTAAATAAAACGCTACAGCCACGGGAATAAAACAGAAAATAACGAACTGAGTAAATATTGAATTCGTCCGTTATTGTATTATAAAATATTATATAATTTAACGATGGCCATCGAGAGGGAATAGGCTCTTCCCTTTAAATTGAGTTGCAGCGCTGTGAGCATACTTTGTTAGGAAAATATTTACTGTATTTTTTATTTATAAAACCAATTTCCCTCTAAAACACTGCAGTTTAAATTATATGTGGTAAAGTTTCCCTCTAATAAAGACTAATTAAAGTGTATTTGAGGAACCGTGTTGTAATGATTTATAACACTAAAGAATGTAAGGTTAGGTTAGGTTGGTCGGAATGGAGAACTTGCTCTAAAAAATATTTTAATATAAACGGAAAGGCCATTTTTCTCTACGACTAATACTTTTCATAATAATATAACCTGTCAAAAACGTGGCATAAAAACGCGCCAAACAAATCGGGCTCAAACTATGACGTCAAAACTTGAACGTAACGCCTTATAATGTATGAAGCGTTTATCAATATTTGAGTTATCTGGTACAATAATTTTTATGCATCAACACCCTTAAAATAAAATACTTTTTACTATCATAGTAATTTTATTTTTTTATATTTTTCGTGACGAAAACCCTGAAAAAACATTTTTATGGTTTGATTTTTAAATTTTCCTAAGTTTCTATATGTTATATTTGGTATAAAAGCAATATCACTCCAATCTAAGTTAGACGCATTTCCTCATCTTACTCTCACTCTGCGAGTATCTTAAAAGAGTAAAAAAATATACTTATCTATCTATCTATACAGCCCATGAAAGACGCCCGCTGTTGGGCATAGGCCTCTTCACCGTCACGCCAACCTGCTAGTGTCGTCCATTGTCGTTACTCATCTAAAAAATATATATTTGCGGTGCGAGCTGTGGTGGGTGGTAGAAGCGGTGGTAGCCTAGTGGGTAGAACATTGGACTCGGAAGCGGGAGACCCAGGTTCGATTCCTAGTGCGGGCATGTACCTATGACTTTGTTTTCTAAGTTATGTACATTTGTGAAGTTATAGTAGCAATACCACTCGCTAACGGTGAAGGAATACATCGTGTTCTGAGTGTCTGAGCTATTCATATAGCTCAGCGCTTGAAATCGCCAATCCGCGGTGGGCACGCGTGGTGATTAAGCCCAACTCTCTCTCTGAGAGAAGGCCTGTACCCTACGGTGGGACGTATATAGGCTGCTTATGCTTATAAATTATTATTATCCTGAATTTTATTGTCTAGCAAAGTTTTAGACTATAATTTATTTATTTATTTATTTAATACGGAGATATTACAGAAACATGCCACTTATTCTAAACTTAGATGATAAAAATATGTACTAGGCATGCATCCAAAAACATAATAATTAATTAATAATTGATGAATAATATACTTTTTTTTCACAATCATTAAAAATTATTGACTTTATTTCCGAATCACTTACCTACTTGAATTTTTTTCGGAATAAAAACCAGGTTCAGTTTGATTCCGGAATTAAGTTAATCATGTATATTGCTTAACACCAGACCAAATGTAACGCCCGACGTAACAGCAATAAGTGTAAGTCTTAGGGCCAGTTTCTGAATTAAGAATTAGGCGAAGTAAATAACTTGTAGTGCTGTCTCTTCGAATTTCTCAGAAAAGAAACGGCCATTAGTATCACTAAGACTCCGCTGTCCGTCTGTCCGTCCTTCCGTTCCTCCGTCTGTCACCAGGCTGTATCTCATGAACCGTGATAATTGGACAGTTGAAATTTTTACTGATTATGTATTTCTATTACAAAAAATACTAAAAACAGAATAAAATAAATATTTAAGGGGGGCTGCCATACAACAACCGTGATTATTTTGCCGTTTTTTGCTCGATATTAATAGCGGCAACAAGTAGATGCTTGAAATGTTCAAATGTTGTAAAGATAATGGTACGAAACCCTTCGTGCGCGAGTCTGACTCGCAATTTTTGCGGTTTTTTTATTTACGTGTTTAGTAGAGTCATTCCCGTGACCCTCGAATATTGGTTCTACCAACTGGTTACCAAACAACGTAATATTCTCCAACAATATTATAACCTTAATTACACAAATACAGACCGAGCCCAAGGCCTCCCGCGCAAACTTCGTTATCATTCTCCATCGTGCCACTTAATCGAATTTTAATGGTGAATTGTTTTAAGCATTTTATTGCGGAGCTAACAGTGGTGCCTCGTAGTTACAGTTCATTTTCGCGTGTATTTACTCTTATTAAGGTCTGCTCGACTTAACCCCAGTTTTTCGTGATCTACTATGAACAGCTGCCAGTTGGCCAAAGTGCAACAGAAAAAGCCAGTGAAAGTTGTTGAGAGTAGAGTAACAGAGCTTACGTATTAGCGTACGAGAAGCTGGGGTTAGTTTATTGCAAGTTTAAAAGTTGAACGGCCATGGTAGTGCGGTGGTAGAATGCAGGCCTCACATTCGGGAGGTCGTGGGTTCGGATCACCATCTCTCAAGTAGTCCCATAGAAAAAGGGTCCCTTCGAACAAAAATAAAATCAATGAAATCGGACAACGTTTTGAAAGAAAGAAAGAAATGCATTTATTTATAACAACAGTCACATGCACAAAGCTACAATAAAGTGCACAAATACACAATGCTTACAATAAAAGGCTTAAAAAATGAATTATTGAAAACCTTCCTTTCTTTTATTCAAGTTAGTAAAAAACTGAAATAAAAAATTACAACAACCCGACTGCTGAGCTTTAACTAAGCAGGCGGGACCAACGTAGGTTCCTCACAATTAGTTATATTATTGTAGTCGGGTTGTTGGATATTTTATTTCAGTTTTTTACCAACTTGAATAAAAGAAGGTTTTCAATCATTACTTTTGCATTGCGTATTTGTGTACTTGTAACATTATCTTTTTATTGGGTTTTTACTGTTTTTTGTCAGCTCTATGCTAAATTTATATAGCATAGAGCTGACAAAAAACAGTAATATGACAGTTTATGTGACATTCGCGCAAACACGAGGAATCGATTGTGATATATTTGGCAATATTTGTCCATTGGTTAAGGAGTAATGAGGAAACAAAATCGGACATACTTACATACGTACATACATACATAGATACCAGCCAGACACATTACCCTCCTTTTGGGGATCATCGCAGCCGGCAAAAAAACAAGACAATTTTTACAAACTCGTAGCTACCAAAATCTCACTTAAATTGCTCCGAAACGTCACCAGTCAAGTATTTACACCGATACTTAAAGCCTAACTTTATGCCTTGGCGTGGACGTGGCCTTAAACCGTTCGACTTTCGTACTTTATTGAGCTGTAAATCGATCGTTAGGGCCACGAAACGAGACCGTTAAAACGAAGCCTAATCAGCTCAAAACAACTGCTTCACGCGATAACAGGGGCCTATTTCATAGGCCTACAATTCATACTTAATTAAAACAGTTATAATATGTACCTTACAGTTTATCAAGTAAGAAGACTTGGATAAGCAATGTACCTACATTCACTCTTTACAGATAATAAATCTGTCAATTTTGTCTGTTTCTGATATATGTCTTTCTCACACTGTTTCTTTGTGAGCAAAAACCACAGAACGGAATGAAGTAGAACTCACCAGAATTATAGCTTAGGTTCCTGTGCAATATAGCTTACATAACATCACACTTAAGTCCATGGGGGGGGGGCTAAGAAAATCACGACAAGCTGTGAGGTCATTGAACAGTGGTTTTATCACAATGATGGATACATTTAACAAGGTTATGAAGAATCAGTCAGTGTACGCACGACCTATCGGAAATTAATATATTTATCTGTCACCGTGAGAATCGCCATATTGCGATGTGCCTAAATAATTCCGCCGGGTTACACGGTGTGCAAACTTATGTCTCTTTTTGTAAGTATTGCTTTACTAACAAGAATTGTAAAAAATATCTGCTTATTTGTACTAAGGCGAGCTTATTACTTATAGGTATTTTTTCCAGCTAACCTTGAATCATGTAGATAGTGGAAGGTGTAGTGACAGGAAAGACTTATTGCGAAAAATTACATAGACCATAATAATATAACATAATTCGTAGTTACAGTATAATGCTCAATATACTAAATACGTCAACATAAATACCCACTACAACCAGAACACACAATATCTAATATATAGATTTCACAGTGTTTGTTTTCGAAGCACGCCGAAACTGTTTCACCGATTTTTATTATTTTTGCCATTTCTGCCAAAAAAATTACGTTTGTTGTATGGGCCCCCCTTAAATATCTGTTTTTAGTATTTGTTGTTATAGCAGCAACAGAAATACATCATCTGTGAAAATCTCAACTGCCTAGCTATCACAGTTCATGAGATACAGCCTGGTGACAGACAGACAGACGGACAGACACACAGATAGACAGACAGACGGACAGTCAAGCCTTAGTAATAGGGTCCCGTTTGGCACCCTTCGGGTGCGGAACCCAAAGAACTAAGTCATATGGTGCATACAAGAATTGAATCCATCACCTCAAGAATGTAAGGCAACCGTTCTACCTATGCGTAAATCCACGGAGCTTGGAAAAGCGTTTGTAGACTAACACCACTTTTCCAAGTTAAGCACCTGATTCTGCCTTATTCACACCCTTTCATCCCAGTCTATCATGTAATTTTACAAAGGTGCTCCGAGAATTAGGTCATAAAGAGCACTAGCTGAGGTATCATATACAGGGTGTTAATTAAGGATACAACGTTGTTACGTGCTCCGACGTTTGGCGCGGGTGGCTGTTAGGTTATCGTGTCACGTTTCCGAGGTAACGGTAAAAGCTGATATTGGTTTCGTGTAGGTTCGCGGGAACGTGTCTGATCGTATTGAGTGACGTCTGTTTTGAAATTAATACTTCTGCACTATTTCTGAGCAGTGAACAAGTGCTCCTCAAGAAGTTTTACTACAAAATTCAAATGTACGGTGACTTCATCATAATCATCATCAGCCGTTTGACGCCCACTGTAGAATATAGGCCTCCCTCAATCATTGCGATCGCAGTATGCGGTTGGAATCTCAGGAAAACGCTGCTGCCCGTCTCCTGGTAATTCATTTGCCTAGTCGCCTTCTACGACATCCACGGAAGGAAATGGAGTGACGCTATTCTTAATCCGGCGCCACACGGACTATCCTGCGCCACACGGACTATCCGGCGCCACACGGACTATCTGGCGCTACACAGACTCATCCGGCGCCACACGGACTATCCAGCGCCACACGGACTACTCGGCCCCACACGGACTATCTGGCGCCACACGGACTGTACGGTGACTGCCAACCATCAATAACCTTTTTCTTACAAGTGGATGACAAAACAAAATTTATTAAAAGTCTTTATTAAACAGTGGCGGCCCAAAACTCTGCAAAGCTGACTGCGTTATCACTCGCAATCATTGGCTAGTTCTGAGTGCAGGTGTTATGGCACGCAGGGAAGTACCGCACAAACTACTCAGATTACCGCTGTCCGCGAAACCTTCTGGCCATGTTATCCTTACTTCGGCCAAGGATCGTAGAAGGATTTCCAGATTGCCCAGGGCAATTTGTATCTAGGAGGGAGCTTCTCCAACTCCAACCGTCAATAATGGACCGGCACTTAAGGAAGGATATGCTTCATAGTTGCACAGTGATTTTATAACGAGAGAGTCAAGTCAGTAGAATTGCTTAGAGTACCGTCATCAAAAGGAAAACCAAAAGTACCCTCATAGGATCACTTTATAGTTTACACGTCCTAAAGTTGGACTTTCAACCTTCTTATCATAAAGCCTTGTTTATACGAAGCCATCGCTGGTTGCCAGTATCACTTGCAGCCAGCACTGGCTTGGTATTGGCCTTGTATGAACAGTTTTTCATGCCAAACCAGCGCTGGTGAGAATAGAGCGCCCGTCTATTTTTCAAGCCAGTGACCTCCGCCTGCCAACCCCTCAACCCCTGCGCATGCCACGTGCGTTTGTTTTGTTTAGAATTTCTTCGACAATATGCAGGCTGACTGGCTCCATCAAAACAATACGAGCCAAGCCAGCGGTGGCTTGTCTGTAGAACTGGCGACAGCGCACTGGCTTCGTATAAGCCACACTTTAGGGAAGAGAGTTGAGATCTGAGGCCTAATATTATGCTCACCAAATCCTATCGGAATCCATACTTTTGTTGTAGGTTTTAGTATGTAATTTGAGAGTTATAAGGTTGGAATCGTTCAAGATTTGATGCTTGTAATATAAGAGCTAAGCGTCAGATATTGATCGTTTTGCCGTCGTATAAACATCAAGCTACATAATATTGTTCCAACGTAGGTATTTCACAGGCGCTAATTAACACGTCGGTCATATTTTCTGTAGCATAATGGTGGGTTTAGGTGTGTTGATTGTTAATTAGTGCTTCTGCGCGATACGGTTCCTGTATTTCGCTGTATAGGAGGCCATGTTCCACTATAAACGTACCTAGTCTGTTTATATAAGACCAAAGACAGTTCAGTCGAAAATGGGCTGTGAAAATTGTGTTTTGTTTTGACGAAGCTCAGGAACATTGTTTTAAATTCGATTGATATAGCTATTACTATTCAACTATGGAAACTATTAAAAAAAAAGAACCGTATTTGTCGAGTTGTCGGGCTCAAGCGCGACGTTGGCGACCCTTTCGAACATATCGCTGCTTCATAATAAGGGCCCTGATTAATATTATAAACGATTTGAAATTAAGCTCTAGCAATACAAATAAAAAAGCGGTGGTAGCCTAGTGGGTCGAACATTGGACTGGGAAGCGGGAGACCCAGGTTCGATTCCCAGTGCGGGCATGTACCTATGACTTTGTTTTCTAAGTTATGTACATTTGTGAGGTTTTAGTAGCAATACCACTCGCTAACGGTGAAGGAAAACATCGTGAGGAAACCTGGGTGTCTGAGCTATTCACGTGCCTCAGCGCTTGAAATCGCCAATCCGCGGTGGGCACGCGTGGTGATTAAGCCCATACTCTCTCTGAGAGAAGGCCTGTGCCCTACAGTGGGACGTATATAGGCTGCTTATGAATACAAATAAACCCACGCCTGTAACTCGGAGGGGTAGGCAAACCACGGTTTATCACTTTCCTTGATCCTGACTCTTTCGCTTCATTAGCATTCATTAATTTAAAAATTTGCCAAAGTATTTTTGGAACGTAACTTAATAATTTTTTGCCGAGGGTAGTAAACTAACAGTTAATGCTTTCAAAAAGACGCCTGTCATCTCAGTCTACCGAGATCACGGTACTTAAAAAAGCACCTAAACGTCGGAAAAAAAGTAAACGAGTAAAAATATCCGTTCAAATTCAGTTTTCATTATGTTTTACATCAATATTACAAATTTCCATTTTAATTTCTTTCGCGCTTTCCTGAAACGAAATAGACCTTGACGCAAATTCAATACAGCATACGGCAGTGTATGGCGTGCAATCAAAGCTTGAATTAATTAATATGTCACTTGCGAATCGTGCTCAATTTTAGGCCGAACCGGACATCGAAAACAAACAAGGCTCATTAGCATTATGCTACATCCCATAATAGAATTGGCCGATGGTCTTCCGGTAAGTGGTTACTGCTAGTCGTGGCTTAGGCCTATTAATAAAGTAGACTAAGTTGTATGTAGCAAACCAGCAGTATTCTTATTTTGGTAAATAGATTTCCACCTTAAGATAAAGGCAGTTACTATAGAATTAATTTACGCAAAGATATACGTATTAAAGTTTATATGTCATTGATACTTAAAAGTTACTACCAATATTGATAGCACGGCAGATGTATCCACATTTGATATTATGGGCACATTTAATAGTCACTATGTTTCGGTACTTCATTGACAAATCGTCGCTTTTGTTATTCTTTTCTGATTTAACCATTAAATTTTAAATTTACAATTCGTAATATCTAAAGTAAAAGAAAGATATGTCGAGCCCAAAACATCTTTATAATATTATTTTAGAGGATTATCAGGATTGTGGCATGTGGCAAGTCCGCACACGATTTGTTTGTTGCAACTAAAAAAGAACATTCATAAGCGTCCCACTGTAGGGCACAGGCCTTCTCTCAGAGAGAGTATGGGCTTAATCACCACGCGTGCCCACCGCAGATTGGCGATTTCAAGCGCCGAGGTATGTGAATAGCTCAGACACCCAGGTTTCCTCGCGATGTTTTCCTTCACCGTTAGCGAGTGGTATTGCTACTATAACTTCGCAAATGTACATAACTTAGAAAGAAAAGTCATAGGTACATGCCCGCACTGGTAATCGAACCTGGGTCTCCCGCTTCCGAGTCCAATGTTCTACCCACTAGACTACCACAGCTATTATCTACATGCAACAGCTCAAAAAAGAACATTATTAAACACATAATGTTGATGTCAATCTCTTGTACGGGTTTCAAACTAAAATACCCTCTGCAATCAATAGCAGATATGGACATCACACACATAAAACCGAAATTCGGATAATTGTACAATTTCTAACACGGCAGCCCCCAACGCGATCAAAATTACGTCCATTGAAGAAGAAGACGAAGAAAGACATTTATTATACCAACAAGATACATCACAGAAACAAAATAAGCAGATAAGTAACATAATATGCACAACAACAAAAAGAAAACTAAATACACAACAGACAAAACGAATAAATAAAATAGGACCATAGATGTAGCCTGTGGTGTATCTTACTTCAAGCACGAGGAATCTTATATTCTATAGTTTCTACAGCAGCGTCCATCTCAAAACAAAAAAACATGCGGATAATTAACCGTTTTCCAATTATCCTAAAACCACTTAAAATATCTCGTTGACAACTGGAACAATCTAATTATAATTAATGTACCTAGAATAACCTACCATGAATCCAGCCCTCGGTGCCTCCGTGAAGCTTACCTGAAAAGATAAATAAGAAACTAATTATTTCAGTGGGCAATTTATTCTGCCGAAAATATACGAGAACTCTTAGCCTCAGCACATCAGGGCTAATTACAGAGTGGCTTGTAATTTACAACTGTATTCAAAGCCTTATCGTTAACAATGTAAACAAATGGCGATAATCTACAAATTTATCTGCAAATAAAAGCACCTACCTACGTACCTACCTACCCTTTCCCCCAATTGGAGACAGCCAAAAGGACGGCATGTGATCTATTCTGTAGGCATTTTTGCACCGCAAAATTTTGGCACCTTCCAGTCAAGATGGCGGCTAACGCCTCCCTCTCTAAAATTCGGATTTTTGTTATCTAATTAACATACATCAAAACCACTTTTTGCAAAGCAAAGTCCTCTCAATGTCCCCACAGACTGGACTTCTATCCTCAGAGCTACCACTGCTCAATCATTGGTACATAGTGGGTTCAAATCTTAACATACAACAATAACTTTGTTTTATGAACTACATTTGTGAATTTGTAAGAGCAGTAACACTCACCAACGGTAGAGGGAAAAGTTGTGAGGAAACCTGGGTGTCTGAGGTGTTGTACATAAGCGTTTAAAAACGTCATTCCGGGGTGGGCACGCGTGGTGATTAAGCCCAAACTCTCTCTCTTTGAGAGAAGGTTTGTCCCCTGCGAACAGACGGGTTCAATTGGGGAAAGCGAAGAGCGTTTAAAAATGTCATTTCACGGTGGGCAGGCGTGGAGATTAAGCCCATACTCTCTTTCTCTCCCTCTGAGTGAAGTTTTGTTCCCTGCGGACATTCAATTCAATTTGACAAGGTATCTTTACTGTACTTTGTATTTCGACGTACTAATTGAATTAGACTGGCAGATAATTTGTGTAATTTTGCATAAACTTACGTCAATATCTGTCAGTCTATTCCGGTTGTTATTTTTACGTTACAAGATGCTAAAGTACACTAGTATTATAGTTCAATTGATAACTGAACAAATATTTTTTTTAAATTGCCCATAACGTAAGTGAGTAGGAAAGACGCACGTAAATGTTGATATACCCTACAAGTGATTTATTGCAGGAAATTTTGCTACGTTAGGTACCGTAAAACTGGGTGATTGATTAGAAACTGAAGTATAGAAAAAAATGGCAAATGGTTCTTTGTCATCGATTTCCTACTCAACTTATAATTAAAAGATGTCTCTTGACAGATATGATCAGATATAAGACGACGTCGCTGTAGTTGTCACTTCAAGAGGAAAGTAGTTTAAACAAAAAATAATAAAAAAATAATTTTGCACTTTTTGTTTCTATTCATACCTAGTCCAGTTTCTAATTACCCCGTTTCACTGTACCTGTTTGATAGATCACATTTCCAGGACTTTACTCAAGATCACCTGTCTTATTGTTATCATCAGTGAACTGTAATGTGCTAACCAAATGCGATAACAGTTGATAACAAGTCAGCCTTAACGCCAGGACTCTATTCAGTTATGTTACGGTCGACATTCCAAAAAAAAGTTGGTTCAGCTATCAATGTTGTACTTCTGTTTGTATAAACGCGCACTTTCTCCTCCGGAGTTAATTTATTTACATAATTAAAATGTTTCACGTTCACAGATTAATGTGGAGCTTAAAAAATATTCTGTTTTGATCTCGCCGCTGTGTACACAGATAAAGGACAGGTTGATTATGTCCTATGAAAGAGTTACGAATCTGCGTTAAGTTGTTGACGTCGTAAATAATATTTTATTTTATTGAGATAATTTTGATTTACCGCTTTGAAAAACAAAACAAACAAAAGTAATAATAACTTCCACACAACACAATGAGCCGTTTTCAGCACAAATTCACAAAGCAATTCATAGATTATAAAGCAATTATAGGCGTGGCCATAGAAGAACCGGAATGCGGCTGTCAAAATTAATCTGCGCTGAGCAAAATTTGACAGACATGTCTCTGTTCTTGTATGTGCACGCCTATAAGCGCCATATGACCCTATGACGTCACAATAGGAATCAAGACCCGCCGGGCGCTTTTTAAAGCCGCCGAAGTTTACACTTCTCTAAATTCGTAATTTCTTGATGGATTTGAGTAATTCAAAAAGTAGTATGCTTAAATTTTTGTGCTACTTCCTAGTACTTGGGAAGTCCAATATTTTGATGGTCCTCATTATTAAGATTGTGATGCAATAAGCTTACGCGGCCTTCACTAAAATAGAATAACAACTTAAAAACTAAAACAGTCATAACAAAAAAAAAATTGGCTGAGATCTGTTTTCACAAATATTTTTGATGACGCAAGAATGTCGTCCATTCCACGTTGTCAGAGTGCATTTTGCGGGATTTTGCATTTTATTGTTATTATTAATTACTTTTATTGCACATAAGTAAAAAATACAATAACAATGTGGCGGACTTAATTTTGATCTTATTCTGCAGACATATCCGGCCGTCACAACTCCAACGACTTCAATTTTGGTATTTGAGCACAGAGCGTCATACAGAACTTAATTAACCCCCTAACGCAACTAACGAAGACCTCCTCTCCCGCAGACAGTAGGTCGCGGGTTTGAGTGAAGCGCGCTAGTTTTAACTTGGCACGCCCGAAGCAATTTCACTGGATTTCCATTCCGGCATTGCTTGCGTCGGCGGCGCTGATGAAGACGTTACAGAAGGCTATACTAAGCTCAAACCCACCCGGTCTAAATTGCTAAACTTAGGACCACATCGGTAAGTGGTCATTATTCTATCTGACGTTGTAGGAAGTGTCACACTAGCTAGCATAAAACACTAAAGAGTATCCAGACTAGAAGTACCAACTGCCACTCCGTAGTAAGTCATGTACCTGATGAAACGGGTGGTCAATAAAACGATAAATAAAGCTTTAACGCAGGGTTTTACTTAGACGTTCTCGCCAGTTATAGTTATCATTAGTGGGCGTGTGGTTGTTGGCCTGAGCCAAAACAGTATGAGGGCTCCAAGCCCGAGTGCATCTATTAGAGAAAAACGTGGCTAACATAAAAACAGTTGCGCTCAGATGCTCGCCTAACGATTTTAGAGTAAAAAAAGAAATTATTATACCAACAAGACACATCACAGAAACAAAATAAACAGATAAGTAACATAAATAAATAAGTTAGGTTAGGTTAGCCTCTAAGTAAATAGGTTTTTAAAAGAAAACTAAATACACCACAGACAAATAAAAAAAATAAAACAGGACCATATATATAGCTGTGGTGTGTCTAAGTTGCCACAAAAGGCAGCTGACTAAGCGTTGTGCTGAGGAAGTGATCCCTCAGCACTGATTTTCAGTCAGTGCCTACGGTAACTCATCATTGTTCTACGGAAGAAATATAGATGATGATGACATCGGCAATAGGTATTCATTCAATCTGATGAAGTTATATAACAAATTTTTATATTTATCATTGATTGCGAGCGATGGTAGAGGAGCGGTAAGATAAAGATAAAGATTTTTATTTGTAAACATGACTATGAATAGATGGTACAATAATAAATATTTGTTCTGCATGTTTTGTCATTGTAGACATACAAATTTTAATAATAGAGAGAGAGAGAGAGAGAGAGAGAGAGAGAGAGAGAGAGAGAGAGAGCACTAAAAAACGCTGACCTCTCATTCGGGAGGTCTTGGGTTCGAATCCCGGCTCGATTTTCTAAATTAAGAAGAAGAAGACATTTATTATACCAACAAGATACATAACAGAAACAAAATAAGCACATAAGTAACATAATATGCACAACAACAGAAAGAAAACTAAATACACAACAGACAAAACGAATAAATAAAACAGGACCATAGATGTAGCCTGTGGTGTTACGTACATTTATGAAGTTGTAGTAGCAATAGCACTCGGTAATTTAAAGGAAAACATCGTGAGGAAATCTGAGTGTCTGAGGTGTTCACATACCTCACCGCTTTAAATTGCCAATCCACTGTGGCCATGCGTGGTTATTAAGCCCTTACTCTCTCTCTGAGAGAGAGCCTGTGCCCTGCAGTAGGACGTATAAGCTACAAAAAAAAAAACATTGAAAGTAGGTGTGTTTAAGAGTAACCTGTAACACTACTAGAGACTTGTCTGGAAAAATCTATTTAAAAAAAAAACATTTACATACAGGCACATACATTGCTTCTGGCCCCACACTAGGATACCCTGTGTCGTGGGAACCAGAAACAACGATATCACAAACATGTAAACATCCAAGACCAGGGGTGTTTTTTGTCCCCAGCCGGGATTTGAACCCGGGACCTCTTGCATGGTATGCAGATGCACTACCGCTGCGCCACGAGGTCGTCAATTTTCAGTTACTTGATCATCATCATCGTTATGACCGAAATGAACCCTCTACCTTACTCTTCTGCCTATCAGGGCCGTCTTTACCAGGGGGTGCAAGGGGTGCGGTGCACCCGGGCGCGGAGCGCCCGGGGGCGCCTGACGAGCGCTGATTTATTTTTACTTACGACAAATATTCTATGCGCAAGCATAACGTCATCAACAATAATATATTTTTTTACTTTTATTACGCTATCGGCCCTTGTCATCAATGTAATTATACCGTATTACTACACTACACAAAATAGGTAACAACGCGCGCGGTAAATCTCTAATTCAAAGAGTGTATGTACGTTTGACACGTGCCGCCCGGTCGCCCGCACGTTGAGCAAAATGATCTCTAAATCAATAGAGTGTAAGTTCATTTGGAATGGGAGCGCGGCGCGGCACCTGTGCCTCTGACATAGGCGAGTATTTGTGCCCTTTGACATGTTGCCGCTTGGTCGCCCGCACATAAAGCAAAACGATCTCTAAGTCAATAAAGTGTAAGTTGAATTTCATGATATGAGATATGGGTACGCGGCGTGGCGCCATTGCGTCTGTTGCGGTCGGTGAGTGATTGATCTGATTTCTTCTTTTTAAGTAATTGAATTCCTTACCTCATTTCATTTGCGACAACCGGCAAATTAGCATGGGTTACAAAAGTTCTTAGAGAAAACTATAAAGGTAAGTCAATTTTATTCTTTACTGTTAGCGTTAGATTCATTACAATTATTACCATCACGCATCCTTTGTTTATCTATGACAGAGAGTCATAGTTTATTTGTTTATAATTGCAAAAGTACAAATTCTAAATGTTAGTGGTTGATAAAAAACTATCAACATTATTTAGAAAAAAGGTGAATAATAAAATATTAAATTGATATTTTATTTTATTGTAGATGGCCGAATTAGGAGATAAAAAGAAACCTTCGGGCGCTCAATATAGAAAAAGAAAACTGGAGAAAGAAGAAAAAATTAAAAAGCTAACTTCGCCGATTGACTCTTTGTTTCGACCTGGTCAGTCAGTTGGTACATACCTACCATAAATAAAACATCTGAAGTGGAGAGTGGCATAAATCAGTGACAGAAGTCGCTGCTTTAACCTGCCTGGGCTCGATCCCTAAGTTTGTTTGTCTCATTATCTTGAAGCCAAAGTTTTTGAAGGTTTCTCATCTACCACGTGTAAATTGCACACTTGACCCATTTTTGTTTACATTACCTGTATACCCAATGAGTCTTAAATAAAGTAGGATTTGATGATTATGACGATATCTAATTAATTATTTTTGCGGATTGCGTACCGGAAGGCGCAATGGTTAGTAACTAACAAGTAACACTCACTCTTGTGGCAAAGGCCTCGGGTTCAAATCCCAGCCTGTGCAATATTTGTTTAAATATGTACATACATACCTTTTCAGACCTTGTGTTAAATTATAAAAATTTTGTATTATATGTGATATGGTCAATCCAACACGCGTTCCAATAGTGGAGATTATGGCAATGAATAACCCCATAGTTTTGGACTGTCTGTACTTATATATGTAGTTATATGGCTGGTGTGTTTGTGATTTGGTTTTGGGGATGATGAATTATGTTTTTTCATGAAACATCCGTAGGCGAGATCCACCAATCTAAACTAAAATAATTTAATTTCTTTACTGCCTGTTTGCGCATAAAGCGTGCGTAAACGCCTCCGCAATTCCAAACTGAGCGCGCTCGCCCGGACCACAGATTATATTATACTATTCCCGGACTAACTGATTACACTATGCCCGATTGCCCGCCTTAACTTTATGGCGCTGTTTTTAAAGTCCTAAAAATTACTGCGTGGCCCTGTTACCACACTTGGTTATACAGATTGTTGACTATCTTATGTTTTTTAGGCACATCTTCGTCAACATCCATCCAACAGTTAGAAGAGACAGTCGACTTGGAAGAGAAAACTTCCACGAGTATTTCAGAAGTCCCAGCTCATGCTAGTACCAATAACTCCACTGGCTCGCTGACTCCAAGTGAACCAATTCCAATTGTGAACCAACCAGCGAAAGAAATACCGCACCGATAGCGCGTTTGAACAGTTGTTGTCTGAAGCAAAATTAATTGCTGAAGAATTAGAATGCGAAACAGAATTCAAAGAAGCTGCCCGTCCACGTGCCCGAAAAATACATTTTGATTACGAGGCTGCAGATGAGCCCATTTTAGACCCAACTTACAAATTTAAAGTATGTTTTTATTTTTTTCTATTGGACACTGCTATCTCGAAATTAAATGAGAGATTCGATTTGCTGACGGAACACAATTCAGTTTTTTCACTCTTCCAAAACATTGAATGCTGGAATGAATTGGAGATGCCGGAAAAAAAATCTCAGTGCTATCGGCTCCAAGAAAAACTTTCATTTGAAAATAGATTGGATATTGACGGGGAGGATTTATACAACGAATTAGAATGTTTGCCAATAATTTTTCCCAGTGCATCCACAAGTACTCCAGCCGATATTTTAAACTATATATTTTCTAAAAATTTAATTTCCTCATTCCCAAATATATCAACAGCTCTACGTATATATTTAACACTGCCTGTGACAGTCACAGAAGGAGAAAGATCTTTTTCCAAATTAAAATTAATAAAAAATTATCTTCGGTCCACCATGACCCAAGACAGACTGACAAACTTGGCGATAATAAGCATAGAATCCGAAATTAATATAAAAATGGATGATATTGTTAAAATCTTTGCCAACTCAAAAGCAAGAAAAATTGAGTTTATATAGATAAGTAAACGAAGTTATAAGTTTAATTTTGTTTTTAAAGTAATAAAAATAAATTATCAAAATTATGTGTATTGTGTTTTCTTGGTTGACTAGGACCCCAAAAACCCCTCCGGCGCGCCATTGTATCAAGGTAGATTACGAATTTCAGTTTAAATTTCAAAATCGTAATTTTTTTATTTTGAAATTTAAAAATACGACAGCAATTCGGAAAATTCATATATAGATATATATATATATATAGTTTTTCGATATCTTGTGTCTTTCAAAACGCGAACTCTCCGCAATAGGCATATTTCTAAAGAAATCTACCTAAAGGGGGCGCAGACTGAGTCCCGCACCCCGGCGCTGAATAGCCTTAAGACGGCCCTGCTGCCTATTTTGTGTCGACACTGGCAGGGTTAACTTGCAGTTCTGCACTGTAGTTTAATTTAAATAGCCCCTTTGCTTGTCTGGAATCTTTTGCACAGCATAATGGGAAGCAATGAAAATATTTGAAGAGCCGTGGTATTAATGAATAAGGAAACGAAACCTGTTCAAAATAATATTTCCTTAAGTTCGACACGAACGAAGAATAAGTTAAATAGAATAAAGTTTCAAGCTTTTCTTTGATTAAAATTAATTTGATTAGGATGGGTGATTGAAGTGGAATGGACAACCATTTCCGCCGCCGCTGGTTTCTGAATTGAGTTTTACTAAGTTGGCACTTACGTGTCGTTTCTATAAGTCTGTTTTGTTCTAAGAATGATTTCTTAGAAAGAAAAGTCTCGAATTTTGAAATTTGAACGCGTTAAAACGCGCGATTTGCGTTCTTACGTTGTATAAGGTTTTTTTTATTTTATTTATATCTATTTTGGCAACAGACAGTCACAGTTTTGAAAATAGGTACAATGGAAATATACTTAATGAAAAGACTTAGAGTGCCAAGAATAACATTTTAGGCTTAGCTGTTAATGGTAAGTAGTACACAATTCAACTCATGTTTATGATTAATAAATTAAGTAACATTTTTGCAAACAATTTTTGAAAATACATTTTTAAAGAAACTATAACAAAAACTTGTTTGAGTGTTTCATCCCGATAGCTAAAAGAAAATAAAACAATAATAAAAATAAATAAAGAGAACGCAGGTAAAGTAAAGAAAAGTAGAGTATTCCACTGCAAGCTTAGTGGGTTACAATATGATTGCAGTGGAGCACCTCAAAACATTCTTTTTCTGTTCACCACTTCATACTATCAAAGCTATCAAACCCATTAAGATTAGATCAGATCAAAGCTACTTGAGAGTAGAAAACGTTCCTATACGAGCTTAACTCGTAGCGCCATCTCGCTCTATATAGTGCAGCGAGAGCGTGATCGCATGTCTCACATTACTGTACCAAGCCTGATATTATGCATAATAGTAAGTGGAAAGTATCGTTATTTTATTTCGCGCCAGTCGTCACTCAAGCGATGCGCTGGCACTACGGTTGTCCATAAAGGGGTATTTTCCAAGCAAGGGTCAGCAGGACAACAGCCAAGCCCTGAAATTGGATGCCTGAATATTTTAGATTCGGGAAGTGTTCCCGGAATAAGTTTCGGGGTCATAAACTGGGGTGGACGGGCACAGGTGCTGACAGTAAACCCGAGCCGGAGGGGATTCGGTGCGCGTCGATAAGCGAAACCCCGTAGAACTTGCTCAAAATGCGCAGCGTGGCAGCAGTGGCAGTTTTGAGAGGTCAGTGCTCGCTTCGCAAACACTTCAACACCAAAGGTCGAAGTGTCAACAGCCAGCTATGTTGCTAGCCATTTTATGCCTCAAACTCCGTGTGGCGCCGTATTAAGAATAGCGTCACTCCATTTCCTTCCGTGGATGTCGTAGAAGGCGACTAAGGAAATCAATTACTAGGAGACGGGCACCAGCGTCTTCCTGAGATTACAACCGCATACTTCGATCGCCAACCCGCCTGCCAAGCGTGGCGATTATGGCAAATCCCTTATGGTTATGAAAACCACGAAGGGGGCATATGTCCTGCAGTGGACGTCAAATGGCTGATGATGATATGCCTAAAAGAGGAAATAACACCAGCCTACGTGAGCATTCACTATGATAGAGTAGAATAGCAATGGACCGACACCAATTAGAAGCCTTGAACCTATTCTGAAGGCCTGCAATATCATAAGCTGGGTTTCTGGAAAGAGATAAGCTAGCTGGAGTAGTCTCACAGCCTTTCTACGTACTACACAACTGTGTGACTAAGTGCAGAAATCTAATTAACCAACTAGGTTAATAATTACAACTGATGTGCTGCTGACATGTTGAGATATTGCTTGCAATGTAGTTATATTCAAATAGTATAATTGTCCAGTACTTATAATGAAACACAATACTGAGAATTTTGCTGCCGACGCATCATACAAGATATTTTTTTCCCCCTATAGCAATATTATTGTCAATTAATTGCGACAAAACTAGAGATGGAAGAGATATTGTCAGCTGAATTAAACTGCGAATACAGCGTGAATACAGTAATTCATGAGAACGTGAACATTAGCTGAGTCCCGTCAATGAAGTATGCAAGCCCTGCTACACACTTATGCGTAGGTTTACAATTGAAATATTAAAAGATTCCATGGATGTATACCCGTAAATCCTTGGTAGATTCTTTGTTTTCGTGCAAATAATAAGGGTTCTTACAACTTTTTTTTATTATATTTTTTATGTAGCTTACTAATGTGATACTGCAGGGCAAAGGCCTTCTCTCAGAGAAAGAGCGAGAGTATGGGCTTAATTACCACGCGGGCCCTCACCTCCCCGGGTGATGCGCTGGTGCGCAGGTGGTGCGCTCACCTCAGACGCTCAGATTGTTTCGATGTTTTCCTTCACCGTTAGCGAGTGGTATTGCTACCGTAACTTCACAAATGTGCGTAATTTAGAAAACAAAGTCATTGTTAAATGATTTGAACCCCGGACCTCCCGAATGAGAAGCCGGCGTTCTTCCGCTCCACTACCACCGCTCTACCCACCCTCCGCTCTTATAACTTTGATTGTTAGTAAATAGTGACTACAAGATATGGGGTACAGACCTTTTTGTCTTTATATCTAATTAACAGGCTGTTAAATAAATGATGCATTAAACTGCCATTATTGTTTTTTAGTATACTAGCTGTTGCCCGACACTTCGCTCGCGTGGTAATTTTGATGTGTATTTTTCCAGGATCATAAATAACCTATGTACTAATCCAGACTATAATCTTTTTCTGTGCAAAAATCATCCGGATCCGTTCAGCCGTTTTTGCGTGAAAGAGTAACAAACATCCATCCATACATACAAACTTTCGCGTTTATAATATTAGTAAGGATTATTGTGCCTCACTATGTTGAAGCCAAATGAACATTTTCTATTTCTATTTAACGGGATTGCAATAGAAACAAACCACAATATATCTAAACCACTTCTTTTAAAAAAATCTCTTTAATTGGAAAACTGACCGCGAGCCATCTCCGGCACTGGATCGAGAAGATTGAATGCGGATTTGTGATACAAGACCTAGCCTAGCTTCGCTCTGAAGTGCAGAACATTGAACTCGATGTGTGCCAAAATAATCTATCACCTACATAACACATACCGTTTGGCGTATCTTGTCACTTGTGCATTGATTATTATCAGGTGTTGCCACGTGATACTTGACTGTCCTGTAATGCTGTTATGGTTTTTAAGTGCTTTTTTACATCTTTACTTTTTAAACGCTTTTGATCTTGAGTACGCTATCAATATACTGTTTAAAACGAAGCATCTTAAAATCAGCAGCAACACCGCAATGTTCTCATTTTTACCATCGTATTATTATTATTTTTCTCATTTTTTTCGTCATTATATAAATTATGTTATTGTAGTTATTCAACAGCTTGTACCAAAACGTATGCCAATAAAAGTTATGAGTTATGAGTTGTGGGCTTTTACGGCAATGTAAATAAATGTATTTTTAGGGTTCCGTACCCAAAGGGTAAGGGACTAGACTAGATTACTAAGACTCCGCTGTTCGTCCGTCTGCTGTCCGTCCGTCCGTCTGTCACCAGGCTATATCTCATGAAGTGTGATAGTTAGACAGTTGAAATTTTCACTGATTATGTATTTCTGTTGCCGCTATAACAACAAATACTAAAAACAGAATAAATACTTAAGGGGTGCTCCCATACAACAAACTTGATTTCTTTGCCGTTTTTTGCTCGATATTAGTAACGGCAGCATGTAGACGCTCGAAATATTCAAATGTTGTATAGATAATGGTACGGTACCCTTCGTGCGTGAGTAAGGCTTGCACTTGCCGGTTTTTCTTTCTATCTTTACTCAAGATCAATCTCAGCGGTCATCGTCAGCCTGGGTATAGGCCTTTAATTAATTAATTATTATACTTCATTGCACACGAAAAATGTAACAGGACATTACGTAAGAAATAACATGTACCTACAAAGGCGAGCAAACCTCTTCTAGCATACCTGGGGACTATCCGAGGTTTGCTGGAAGCAAAAGAAATCTGCCAGGGTCGAGGCAAGTGACTCTGATCTCTCCCAATCCGTCGCTATCCCGGATAAATATTCAAAAAAAGTGCGAATTTGAACATCAATATCTCCTAAACTGTGGACTTCCTAGCACGGTTAGCCAGAGGTCGCGGGTTTAAGTTCCGGCATGGGTGCAGTTTTTGTCCTCTAAATAGGTTTTTAAAACTCTCCTCAGCACGGATTAGTGCAACAAAAAGAATATAATTCCTGTTTGATTTCAGGCATGGTCATTTTAGAAAATATGTTCGTATTGATGTAGAATTCACGCGGTGTAATAGTTAAAGATCCCAGAGATCCAATAATAAGCCACAATTCCAATAACAATTGATCACGTGCCATTTCAGTACAATTGCCGTAACCTATCTGTAAAATAGAGCAAGCCTGGCCACGTGACCCCACGTGCTTACTTGGAAGTTTTGTTGATATTTGGATGAACATACGGAGTGCACTCAAAGGTCGGAAGTTGGAAAGTCAATAGCAGTGGAACAGGCAGAATAGAAGGCCACAGATTTGCATGAATGTGTTTACTAGTCAAATAGCGGTGTTGGGCTGAATGTCAACTGGCAATAGATCTGCTAAGGCATTGGTCATATATATGACAGATGCTCGGTATATATTTACAGTCAGCTAAAAACTTATTTATTTATAAATAAACTGTGTGTGGCCCCCCACCAGACGGTCTGACGACCTGGTTAGGTTGGTGGGGAGTCGCTGGATGCGGGTGACACAAGACCGGGAAGCTTGGCAAACCATGAGGGAGATCTATGTCCTGCAGTGGGCGTCAAATGGCTGATGATGATGATGATGATGATGATGAAACTATGGATAGCGTAGTGGACTATTATATACACATATTTATCTATCTTAAAATCTGTTTATATTTAGAAATATTTGAATATGTAGTTGTTAGCAATTAATGCGACCAAGTGCTAATGGAAATAAAATATCTTCTTTTTTATGTAGCCTATAATGTCCCACTCTAGGGCACAGGCTTTCGAGAGAGAGTATGGGCTTAATTATATGCGCCGAGGTATGTGAACACCTCAGACACTCAGGCTTCTCCGCGATGTTTTCCTTCACAGTTAGCAAGTGGTATTGCTACATCAACTTCACAAATGTACGTAATTTAGTACGTAATGTCATTGGTACATGCCAGGATTCGAACCCACGACCTCCCGAACGTTCACCGCTCTATATTCTAACTCTAATATTCTTATCTTTCAAGTGAACATTTCATCCGTTTCGCTCTCGTAGTTTAATTTAGCTTCGACATTAATTTATGCACTTTAATCTCTACATAGATTAAAGTCCAAAATCGCTTAATAATTCCGGCCTCTACCAACGTAACGGGGCACGTTCGCGGCGAAATATAGGGCATCGAATCGCGGCACGTGAATATTTACTAGGTCATCAGATAGCACCAAATATTCACTAACAGTTAGGAAAACAGTGGCATTAAATAAGGTAAGATTAAGTTTCAGGTGGTTTAATAGAGAAATTGCACAAAAAAATATTTTAATCTCATTGGAGAGGTCATGCTAAAGATAAAAGGGTCTATTTCCATGTTTATGATGTCTTGCCTGGTTACCACAGCAGAGGGTATCCTAGTTTGGGACCAGGACAAGTGATAGTGTTGTGTTGAAGTTATTATTATTATTGTTATAATCGTTGTTAATTTCTAGATACGACTAATCCTTTTTATAATATAACCTTTCGAAAAGTCTTTCCAGTCACGTGGTACAAAAACGCGCCCTACAAATAGGGCTATGACGTAACAAGTAAAAGCTTTTATGTTTACCTTTATTAGAAAACGAAGTCATCATCATCGCCCTACGCTGGTCCACTACTGGACATAGGCCTCTCCTATTGCATGCCACTGAGCACGGTCCTCGGCTACTCTCATCCAGCTCTTGCCAGCTGCCCTGCGGAGATCATCGCTCCGCCGAGTCTGAGGACGTCCTACACTACGTTTACCGATTCGCGGTCTCCACTCAAGAACTCGCTACAGCTAGTCGTGCGACTATTTATGGTCTCAAGTCGCGCGACTATATCGCCTTATGTAAAAACGCTCTTTGAGGTCACACAATCATTACCAAGGCAAATATCAATCTGGGCAGTGCAAAGGAGTAGAATCGGCGAGCTGCTCATTTTCTTTTTAGTGTTCTGTAGTCAACAATGAACCCTTATAGTTTCGCCATGTCCGTCTGTCTAACTGTCTGTGCGGCGTACTTTGGAGATGATTAGTACTTGAAAGCTCAAATTTAGCATAGATTACGTATTATTTAAGCCGGCATAACGTTAGCATCAAATAAAAAAAAAAGGATATCTTGATTAGGGTCAACGCCACTCTGTGTACTCGCCACTTCAGTCTACCCGTGACCACGGCAGCTGCGACGTTGCCGAAACGTCGGGAACCAAAGGTTTTTTTTTTTTTTTTTTTTTTTTTTTTTTTTTTTTTTTTTTTTTACCTAATAAATAATAGGGATTAGACCCGTTTAATATATTACTACGTATGAGCATCGCGAGTCTTTAAAAATACTATTGATTAGGGAGGTAATCAGGATATCCCTCCTGCTAAAAATAATCAAGATACCCCTCCTTCTACGGAACCCTATAGTGCGTGTGACCCGACTTTGGCCGGTTTTTATGTGCAAAGTGTTCTATATCTATTTATCTCTCTATGTATCTAAGACCTTTAAATTGATGAGCCAATACTCAAAAACCTCTATGGAACCTGCCAAGGTGACCAAAACTTTGGAATCAAGTTAGTATCCGAGAACGTTAGACCTCAAACTAAAATAGTCATGAATCGCAACTGCAAAATTAATGAGCCAATTCCTAGTACTACTATTTTTGGCCTACGAAACATGTCACAGTTATCTAATTACTTCGGAACTCGATTCGTTATTGAGAATACTAGACGAGGAACCAAGATAGTTAAGGGTGCTTTTAACATTAAACTGGGAGTCAGCTGTATAGTTTGGAACTGTAGAGCTCTCGACTTGACCCAGTCTGTCGGGAGCTCGGTTTCATTGCACCTAAGTACTCAACCAGGGCTGTATTAGGGTACTGGGCACTATCAAAGCTCTAAGTAGCATTTTCTATTGTAGCACTTGTGTTCGGCATGATTGTATTGGGTACGTCTCTCCGTAAATATGTTTTATTTTGTGTTACAATGGAAATAAATGTTTTACACTTTCACTTTTAATTATTTTTATCGGTGAATTAAATATATTATTTTGAACAAGGTATGTATGTGGTTAAATTGTATTTGTTAGTCTGTAAAAAAAATATCGAAAAACACATCCGGTACATGCCTTCTTTATCTCAAAAAATATTACCTACTTTTTAATAAACAAAATACTTTTGGAGAGCTAGTTTTAATCGCTGTATAGGCATTGATGATGACGATGATGATTTTCGACCGGGTTCGGTCACGGCGACTGATACGGTTAGGGAGAGCGTCGGTCATGTGCTCTCATAGGACTGATGTAGCCTCTTTTCGTAGCTTTGAAGGTGCGGTTGGACCGAGTAAGTTTCCCGTTTTAGTAGTGGTATCGTATGGCAGCTGGTGGTCTACATCTGATTTCATCACGTCTGGCGACAAGAGCAGCTTTTCGTTTGGCCTCAAAATCAAAGATGTAGGCACTACTCTTCTCTTTTATCTTACTTCTTTGGTGTTATTATTACTGGGATCGTGAATGTTTTTTTTGTAATTCCCATATTAAGAGGTAAGTTAATTTTAAATATTCAATACCTTATTAGATCTATAAGTATGACAAGATCTTAAATAAACATCTTACCATGGATACTATAGCTGTAGGTACGATAGTTACTAGCGGACGATAAAATCAAAGTATTTAAAATTTATAAATATATTTGACTACTTCCAGGACTGTAAAAAAAGGGTTTATTGTTTATCTTGAGGTAGATGAAAGTGTGTAATGGAAGTAGAGTTACAGAATTTGCTAGCCAAGAAGATAGAAGGGGTAGGATGAACGAAAACAGATTTTTACGTTAAAATGCGTAAGGAAACGAATATTTAATACAAGCGTAGCCATCGAACTGACAGGCAAAAACTATCTGTCATGTCTGAGGTTACACTTTTCATAAATAGTTTATATCCTTCTAAGACTCCCACAAACATACATAATATTCTTATTCGAGACAGAATTTTACAATTTTTTTCCAAAGCAGATGTTTTAGTTTGAAATAGTTTTATATTTTAAAGATCGGTCAAAAACTCACGGAATCATTTGGCTAATAAAGTATGAGCGAACTTTCGACAGTGCTGTTAAAGACTTGAATTAGTATAAAAAATCCTCCCTTGATACAACCCTGTTTAACGTATAAGCTCACTGATGCAAGGTACTGAGCATTTACTTACTCAGCGAGAGTCTTACTAACACATAGAGCAATACCGCTCACAACATAAGTGAATGAGAGGATTTTAATCAGAAAGTTCTCTAGGATATTGTAATATTCAGTGCATTGCCATAGTCGGCTTGCTGTTGATGGCAATCAAGTGAAAGTGAAAGTGAAAAAAGTTTTACATACATACATAAACTCAAGCCTGTGTCCCAGCGAGGTAGGCAGAGACCATGTCACGTTACCGAGGGTTGTGTGAAGGCACAACCCTTGGTAACGGAAGCTAAAGAAATAAAAAAGAGAGATTTAGAGATGTAAAAATGTAATCATCAAAACCCCCTAACCTATAATTAAACTAAAAACTTAATAATAATAAAAACATCAAAAATATGTACAAAAGCAACCTTAAGTCCCAGAAGGGTAAGCAGGTCGGAGAGGCAGGCCGTGGAGTCAGGTCGTGGAGGCGGACAGGCAAGTTGCGAAGGCAGGCCGTGGAGACGGGCAGGCAAGTTGCGAAGGCAGGCCGTGGAGACGGACAGGTAAGTTGCGAAGGCAGGCCGTGGAGACGGACAGGTAAGTGGCGGAGACAGGCCGTGGCGAGGTAAACAGGATTCAGGTGATTCAGGTAAGATTCTTGAAGTATGACTCTGGTAAGACTCTTCGAGTAGGACTCAGGTAACTCTTCAAATAGTATTCAGGTAACTCTTCAAGTAGGACTGAAGTGAGACTCAAGTAGGGCTCAAGTAAGACTCTCAAGTAGAACTAATGTGAGACTCAAGTAGGGCTCAAGTAAGACTCTCAAGTAGAACTGAAGTGAGACTCAAGTAGAGCTCAAGTAAGACTCTCAAGTAGAACTGAAGTGAGACTGACTCGGAAAGCCTTCTTGAGCGGCTTTTATACCCCAAAAATAGTTCGATTCTAATATTCAAATTTGATCTGAATCTGCGTCAGAATTCTTCTGGAAGTTTCTGGATCCTGTTCCAAATCCATAATTTCAAATTCTAGATCTTCTTTCTCTTTCTTGCATTAAATTCATAATTTCGATTTAGAATGCGAGTAGTCTTCTAGAAGTCTCCATAGGCCAGAAGTTTCCTTATTCGACCTTCTTAGTATGACGATTATTTGACATAATTTAGAAAAATAAAGAACAATATTCAAATAAAAGAAATATCTGACTACCAGTTGAATCGTTGACAGTAAAGCAAAATACAATATTTACAATGTGAAAAGTGGAAAAATAATTAGAAATACGTATTAGCTTTGAAATAATAGTGAACCAATCTTATGTTTTCGTTCGTGATAACATGAAAGTGTTGTGAAATTGGATTTCAGTGGTTCAGCTTGGACAAAACGTAAGTCTTTTTTTGCATTGATAGAAAGAGTAGAGTGCTAGGCAATAGAATCGCGCTAGACGCGTAAGCTAATCCCTACAACCAGGGACTGCCACTTGCCACAATCTTGTCAGATCACTTTCACTTCCTCAACATTTAAAGAAAACAAAAGTGGAAAAAGTTTTATTTATCGAATTACGGAATATTTTTACCATGCAATTACGCTTGCAGTCACAGAAATAAATCTGAGCGCGTTCCTGTTTACCACAAAATTATCAGAATTTGTCGCCTCGAGAGGTCGTGGGTTCAAATCCCGAGATGTATCAATGACTTTATTTTTATAAGTTATTTGCGAAGTTTTAGTAGCAATACTATGGTCAAGGAAAACATCGTGAGGAAACCTGAGTGTCTGAGGTGTTCATATACCTCAGCGCTTGAAATTATAAGTCCGCGGTGGGCACACTCTCTCAAGCTCATACTCTCTCTCTCTCTGAGCGATAGCCTGTGCCCTGCAGTGGAATATCAAAAACTTACAAATTATCTCGAGTTTTCTGACTTAAATTGATGCTTTTAGTTCTAGACTACGTATCTGTGCTTTAACTCTATTTCTTTATTTATATATTTAGCTTTGTCAAAGGATTTCCACGTCAAGCATTGGTCAGGTTGTCTGTCGCTATATTTTAGTGGACTCCGGTGTAATGAAGCACGGATATTTGCTGTAAATTTCACACGGTACAAGCTGAAATTGCAGAAGAAAATACCTAACGCAATATGAAATCAACACAATACAATCAGTTGTCCTACACCAGGAGCATGAGCTGATTGCGTGCGAGAAATAGACACGGAATCACCCCGTTACGCGCTCACGTATTTTAATATTATTATAGTATAGGCTAGGTATGCTCGTCCCTCTGCTTTCAGAGAGAAAGAGAGTATGGGCTTAATTACCACGCATGCACACTGCCATTTTAGGGACAGTTTCCAGTTTTGCTACCAAGCAACCATTTGGTTGGAATAATATTCCTCCACCAATCCGTTCATTACCATCTTTGCATAACCAGCCTATATACGTCCCACTGTAGGACACAGGCCTTCTCTCAGGGAGAGAGTATGGGCTTAATCACCACGCGTGCCCACCGCGGATTGGCGATCTTAGGATCTTTAGGATCATTAAAAAATCATCACAGTTGTTGGAGGACCAGCAGAATGGTTGAAATTGTATAGCTTTGCCCTATTAGATGTGTCATCTGTAGTTTGTTTTGACACGCTTAGTAGGTTATGCCAACGAAAAAAGGAAATAAAACAAAATAAATTAATTACAATAACTCGCTTAAGATGTGTAAAACTAACCTATTTGATCTCTTCATTTACTTTAAGATCGGTCGAACTAACCTATTTAATCTTTTCGTTTACTTTATTTAATTTATTATATGATATTTTATTACTATATTATTTAATTATTTTATTTTTCTTAATTTCTATTGTGTGTGTCTTTTGTTTTTATTTGTTTTACTTATTAGGTGCTGACAGAATACCAGCGTTACAGAAGGTACCCCTTTTGTGACAAATGCTGAGTCGGGTCCTTTCACAAACGCGGTGCACTGGCTTTCCTTGCATGTTTCTTCTTAATTTATAAAATTATATGAGTATTCTGTCATTGTACTGTGTTTTAAGTGAATAAATGATTTCAATTCAATTCAATTCAATTCACCCTATTGCACCCACATTATATGAAGGGTGGTGTCCACCGAAGTCGTTCCTGTAGTCCTGTCCGCGAATGGGTTAATTCCAATCAGTCTCGCTGACCATCTGAGGCGGTTGGAACTCCGTGTGGGCATGCTTAGGGCTATCATGCAGAAGGCGGTGCTGCTTGATACGTTCGACGTTTTCTCTCTTTGCCGCCCTAACCTCCGGCCACTTGGACTCCTTAGCCGGAGGGCGTCCGTCTGGCCATTTTGGTCGGACGACACTATTATCTTTTTTATCCCCCCATAATAATAATAATAATGATAACATCAAGGGGTACACTGAGGAGAAGCTGCACAAATATGAGCAGCTTGCCGAGGAGATCCGGCAAGTCTGGCAGGAGCGGGAGGTATTTATTTCCAGTACAGGAGTTATTCCGACGAGCCTGTCGGAGGGTCTAGTCAAGACTCTGCGTTGTACAATGCAGAAAGCTGTTATACTCCGCACAACAGCAATCGTTAGGAGTCACCTAAATCTGCCATAGAAGGGTAGTGTGTTGCCGGTGAGGCCCACACTACTGAAGCACTCCCGTCAAGGTGAATAATAAATAATAATAACATTGTCCTCAGCAAATCAACAAGTGTTTATTAATAGAGACCACACTGTAGAGTGGTCGTATTCTACGTGGAACAAAGTAACAACAGAACAAAAACTCACACCTGTATCGCGGAGGGGGAGACCAGGGCCTGCCACTTGCCACGACCCAGACGGACCTCTTTCGCTTTATCAACATTCACCGGTCGTTGCCTGCACACGCACCGGTTTGGGGTACTTTTTACCTTGCCAGTTGCTAATACAATTCTTATTTGGTCGAAGTATTTCTCTTACCGGCCCAAAATAAACTATTTATTTCCTTGACGTTTTCATAAACTAAGTGAAAGCTCAAAGACGACATCCTCTTTGCTTGAGTAAGCAGCAATTTTTTTTATAATACCTACGTCCAAAGCTTGATGTGTCACATGCAATTTATTTTCAACATGATAAAGCACAATGTCTTTTTCCTAGGTAATTGTCGCAGCCGAGTCGGACGCACACGGCGCTAGCAGCTCCAGATAAATTGTTCGCCGTTTTGAGCTGACAGCTATACCTACTCTGTGCCTGAAAATTCCCTCGATGTAAAGTAACGTTAGTAAATATCGTGTAAATGTGGACATAATTTAATGTTAATTTTATTTACATGTGTCTGTATTTTTTATTTGTATATTTTTAACATTTATATATTAGTTAAGTCCAGTTTCTTATTTAAATTAGTTTTCTTTTTGTTATGTTATGAATAAAGACTTACATGTGTCTGTTATTTTTCAAGATATTTTGTGTAAGCAGAAATAGGGGTAATATGTGATAAGTTACTACATATTACCCCTATTTCTGCTTACAAAAAATATAAATAATAACTGTATAAACAATTACTGCTTTAAAGAATAAAATGTTGTACCTAGTAAATTTGCTGTCTGTACAATTTATTTGAAGGAGAAGAAGAAGAAATAACATTTATATATCACCACAGAAGGGGTTGTAAAAACAAATACAAAATCAAATTTAAAAAGCATTAACAATATCAACAGAAATTAAAGTAAAGTAAAGTAAAACAGATCCCCCCGTGGCAATAAATAGGTCTCCAGATCAGCATATTGTTGATGGTACGTACGTAGCGCAGTACCAAAAACATTGCTTAAGCATTTGCTTGAACATTTTTGTGTCAAGATAAAGTCCCCGAAAAATACCGTGTGCGGTCGGCCGGAGATGCCGGCCGCGAGATAAAACCGTACAATAGAGGTTGTCGCGTCCAGATTGGCACAAGTATGACCCGTTGTCGGGGCCAAGGCCTCGGAAGGGTTAGTGGGCCTATATGCCAAGGTAGGCATGTGTAGGCCTTATGACGTAGGAGATATTACGCAGCGATATTGGGGATAAAGTATTGTTAGGGCTTGTTATTTCTGAGTAATTATGGGCAAATAAGGGTGACTTCTTTTTCTTTACAGTGATGAACGTTTGAAGATAAACGTTTATTTGTTTGTTATATTTTATTGCACAGGAAAAAACATTATCATAGATAATCATGCACGAGGCATTACTGTAAGCGCAAGCCGTAGGCGAGCGCGGTAAGGAAGCTGAGTGTGTAATGATCAAAGCACACGAGTTGCATACGACGTTTTTCAACACAATTTCGAGGAAAAAACAAACATGTATTGTTAGTAACTTGAAGTAGACATTTTTATAGTAATTAACAACACAGCAACAACTTTACCGAATATTTACGGAGAATGGGGTGTAAGTTTTGTTTTTTTCGCGCGCCGCACTTTCGATGCGCGCGCAGGTGCAATAAAGGCACAGGAAAATCTGGCTGTTCAGCCGGCGCAGGAGCAATATAGAAAATAAAATAAACTATAAATTAATGTTTCTAAATGCGATCGTTAAAAACCTATTTAGAGGCTAAAAATTCCACCCATGCCGGTACTTGAACCCGCGATCTCTGGCTAACCATGCCAGCGCTCTCCCAACTGAGCTAATAGTCAAGTGCAGGCAACGGCGAAATTCCGAACCTCTTAAAAACTTCTCTGTATTCCGTACACGCAGTACGATAGTTAAGTTAACATGTATTTATAAAAAGACATTTTGATGAAATGAAACGTTTATTAATTTGTAATCTTTACCCTAAAATAATTTAATATTCGTAAAAATATTCAATGTTCTTAGACATAAACTTGCTGAAATTTAAAAAAAAGTTTATTACAGCACTTGTACGGTAATGTCTTTACAGCATAGGTATGGTAATATGGAAGAGACCCGTGCCCCTCGGTGGGGACATAGTGGGTTGATGATGATGATGATGATGGTAATATGCTGAATTATGAAACAAAAAAATTGAATAGAAAATAAAAACCGACTTCAAAACACTACAGCACTAAAAAGTTGAAGTCGGCTTTTATTTTTTATTTAAATAAAATTGTTTTTCAGTTTTTAGTGGGGGGAGGGGGGGCCGGAAAAAAATAAAAAAGTACCCTACCATAGGTAGGGTAAACTTAATTCGTTGCTTTAAAATTTGAAGTTCTCAATTTCCATCTCCGAAAGTCTTCACTAGAATATCACCAAATTACCTTGGGACTACTTTTACGCTATTTTATGATCCATACGGATATTACTAAAGGATGGGCCCCAGGCCTTTACTCCATTGAAGAGTTCCGTTCTCTGAAAGTCTTCGTCAGATTTTCACCAAATTAAAATGGGACCGACAGGACGTCATATCTATTCGAACAAAAAAATAATTGTAGAATTCGGTTAAGATTTGACGGAGGTATGCGAGAACATAGCATATATATATATATATATATATACGCGTCGAATTGATAACCTCCTCCCTTTTTGAAGTCAATTAAAAACTGTGTAATTAGAGTCAATTTACGGGCAACTGTGTTGAAAAAATTTAAATAGCATGTGACAATAACAACAGCATGACCTGATGACTGTCACACATCGTCTGTCTAAGACCGGCAAATCACTAGAGGCCATGGGTCCGCGTATTTATAACAAAATTCCCGTGGACATAAGGGAGTCGCCGAGCAATTACATATTCTTAAATTAACTAAACAAATATCGGTGTGTAAAACCTTACTATTCTGTTGAGGAATACCTGGACGAACAACCGAATTGACATTTATTTATTATCTATCATTATTAATATTTTAATTTTTGAGTTATTTAAACTAAGATCAATAAACTAGATCTTGTATTACTATTTTGACGATGTTGTTACCTAAACTGAATAAATTAATATGAATATATGAATATAACGTGGCTCACGATCGTAGTGAAAGTATTTGCCAAATCCTGTCAGAATCTTAACGTTTGCGAGATGAATTGGTATGGAATCTGACAGACGATTGGAATCCTTCAAGTTTTGGTCCACGTAATTTAAGGGCATATCCCCCTTAATAAAGACCGGCCACTCAATAGCCATTTGCCCACTTTCACACAATACAATCACTTGACCTGGTCCCAAACTAGGATACCCTGTGCTATGGTAACCCGGCAACGAAATCACAAACATGGAAATACACCCAGACTGAGGCCATTTGTACAAATGTACGGTGCCCCCAGTGGGGATCAAACCTACGACCTCTACCTTGGTAGCTAAGCGCCTTAACCGCTAGCACAACGAGGCATTCATGTAAATAAATTCCTGATCGCTTGTGTCTGCAAATAGATAGATAGATAGATAGAATATTCTTTATTGTACACAAAGATTACATTAACAAAAATTCAATAAATCCCAGTATAATCGCGGCCTTATTACTACAAGCTATTTCTTCCAGGCAACCATAGACGGAGACAAGAAAGAAGTTAGAGACGGGTAGGCGGTGCAATTAAGAAATATGAGTTGAAATACCTCAGGCACTCAGATTTACTCACAATGTTTACTTTGACTTTGGCAAACGGTATTGCTACTGCAAATTTACAATTGTAGGTAACTGTAAGGCAATCGTGTTATCCATCACACTTGCACCGCAAGAGTGATAGTTGTGCGATAATAAAATAGATGTTCACGAATGTTTGAACTATTCTGGAGTGATGAGTGTAGTCTTTATTTTGGTGTCCTTAGCAAAATTTTCATAATATAGCCGGCAAATGTAGCTCAATGTAAGTTCTTCCACTTCTTTTCGGGTGTACAATTGAGGTTAGCGGACAGTAAAGAAGCTTCTGCCCAAAAATGCACAATATACAATGTGTAAGTTCCTTTTTTATGTACAATAAAGTGTTCTCTATCTATCTACTAATCAATCAGCTCGTATTCGTTGCTGCTGGACATGGGGCTTCCCCAAGCACGCCTATTCTTTCTGTCCTTTGCCATTCTCATCCACTCACTGCCAGCAATCTGCATCAGATCGTCGGCCCAGCGAGCTGGAGGTGTCGTACGCTGCATTTGCCTGTTCGTGGTTTGTGGTGGTTTTCACTCGAGCACAATACACATAGATAGTACAACTATCTCGTAGATGATCGTTCAGACGAACTTCGTACAAACATCTCAAATTCTTAAGCATTCAAGAGGTTTACACCGAAAACCCATTGTTATTGACCCACATTACGTTAATGCGTGACGCTAAAGGCGTGTCGCACTGAAGCGTTTGATTGATGAGCGACGGAACGCTTAGCTGATTCTATCGTGCCTATACACACGACTTTCTGTTGGGCTTTGAAGATGATGAGTTTCTTTTGGGTTGAGAAGCGCTGTTCGATTGGATAGTATCTTTTTGGGGTTCCCTACCCGTGCCAGTGGGATCCGATTACTTATTAATTTATTAAATTAGGTACTATGTTTTTCCATCAGTTCGCCTCCTAGTTCATGCGTTTGTATACTACCTATAAAAGGTTGTATCTTTAAAATTACAATCGGTGGCCTGTGGAAATTTTCCTAAAATGTGGTGTTATTAGAGCGCATTTTGTAACAAAGCATGTACAAACTACCGAGCAATTTTTATAAATATTCATATACAAATAAAAATCTTGGAAACGGCCCCAACGGTTTCGATGGAATATTCTACGTCTAAAAATAAGTCCCAGGTACTACGTTACAGCGCTTGAGAGGTTGCTTCGCATATTCAGTGTCAGAAATCATAAATCAATAATTTATTTCAACGTAAAGATTTTACATTCTGTTTGCTGAATGTCAATGTACTATGTTACTATGTTAGCCGGTATAAGTTGCCGGTATAGATCATCATCAGCCATTTGATGCCCAGTGCAGGAAGGGAGGCAAGGACATAGGCCTCCCTCGCGGTTTTCCAAGCTTCCCGGTGTCCCAGCGACTCCCCGCCACCGTAATCAGGTCGGTGTAGATATAAAGAGATCTATTAGATGTTATTAATTGGTACCACAATGAGTTCAAGTATGGAGTAAGTACAAATGAACCGACGGACGCACGCAAATCGAACAATCAACTACATCTAATGGCGTTTTTTACCTCATAATTTTTTTTAATTTTTGAACTAAATAAAGTTCTCCGCCCCTGAGTAAGAGAAAAAGTGTCCTAAACCTATTCTAAATATCTTCAAATTGTTTTTATTTACATACAATCAACACCGTCCCAGTGTTGTTGAGTGTATGTAAATAAAAACAATTTTAACGGCTACGCACACGGTAGACAACAAAATTCGAAAACAATTGGTTAACGACGTTCCAATTAAGCCGAATCAATTCGATTAAAAATTGAACAAAACAAAAAAAAAGGAAACGTATCGGAAGCTGTTTTCACAATTTTCACACAATAGTCCATTAGTATAATAGAATGAAATCGCTCGATTTTTTTTATATTACGGATTTTCACTTCATTGGTTTTAATTGCATCGGTAACAGGTACCATTTTAAATCTTTTTCGAAGTCTAAGTAAATAACTTCCACCTAATCTCAAACTAGGTTACCCCGTGCTGTGGTAAGGACATCACAAATATGGAAACACGCCAAAACTGAGGCCATTTGTACATAGTACCTCGGCCCAAAGTGGGAATCGAACCCACGACCTCCGACTTGGTAATCAGACGTGATACCGCTAGACCAACGAGGCAGTCAACTGGAGACTGCAGTCTACTATATCTTACCGGAGAGATCTGTCTTGGGTGTTTGACTTGTGATTTCATAAATAAATGTATAGTACCTGTGCGACCGATCGCTGCTCTTTTACTTTTTAGGGTTCCGTAGTCAATAACGAATCCTTATAGTTTCGCCTTTAGTATGACCTTATCCAAGTGGCAGATATCCTTGACGCTGGATGCAAGCCGCTTCCAACCGGTCTTTATGGAAATCCATGGAGGAGGCCTATGTCCAGTAGTGGACTTCTTGTGGCTGAGTGATGACGATGATGATGATGATAGTTAGATAGAATATTCTTTATTGTACAAAAAGATTACATTAACAGAAATTCTATAAATCGCAGTACAATTGGCGGTCTTATTACTACAAGCAATTTCTTCCAGGCCATAGTTTCGCCATGTCCATCCGTCTGTCTGTCTGTCTGTCCGCGGCGTCTCACAGAGACGACAAGTACAATTTCAGGTACTAGGTATAGACAAAACAGCAGCATAAAATCTTTAAAAAAAAGTTTAAGTACTTCCCCTATACCTATATTAGGTACGCATTCTTTTCTGGCCTACCCCATAGTGTGGGGTAACGTTGGATTGGTGGTATAAAATACTGTGAGTGTAGGAAAACTATTTTTTTTATTTAGGAATCCGTTTGTGAAATATTAAGAAAGCGCAATTTTTTGCTACAGAAGAGCGTCCCCCTCTGTCTCCCTGCTAAACGGTTGATTGGAGAAACCTGAAAAAAATCGGGGCAGTAGCGCATATAATTAACTTAAAAGGTAACTTATTGCGGCTAAGAAGGCTTTACGAGTTAACGAGTAATAGGCGATCAACTTATAAAAGAAAAACTTCGTAAAAATTTCATTCAAAATTACTTGACATGCCTGACAGTGCCTGACACGCACTTGACCGATTTTTTTTTGTAGAATACCTACGCGTTACAAAATATGTTCAAAAAAAATGAAATTTCCATTCCTATGTCATTTGTTATCAATGAAAAATTAGACAAATCTAAAATATAAAGATTTGTGTCACAGTGTTTGTTATCGAACTCCTCCGAAACGGCTTCACCGATTGTTTTTTTTTTTTTTGTATAATTTGGTAGGTCTGAGAATAATTCGTCGGCTAATTAATACGCCAATTCAACGTTTGCCGAGTCAGCTAGTAATAAATGAAGAAGGAAACGTAATAAATCACTGACAAGCACTTAAATTCGGGCAGTATATTTTTTATTTTGATCTTATTTTATATTTTTTTCTTAAAGCAGAAGTAATTTCTAGAGACTAATTTCATTTTTTCAGCGATTTGTTAAGTTTATTATTATAAATTATTTATTTAAAATATTTGAAAGCGTGACGTCATATTTTTCGAGTGCACACGCCGAAACGTCGCGCAAACTGTCACACTTTGTTTCTGTGATTTGCTGTCACTGATGTTTTTTTCACAGACAAGGAAATGATATGCATATGACAGTTATGACAGCAAGTCTTTTTTTTAAGTAACGTATTGTTGCCATATGTTATGTTTATTTTAAAATGTGACGTCATCAGAAGGTCAAATGAAGGTTATTGTTTTTTGGCAAAAATAACGCTCATCTTCCTTAATATTTATCTTAAATATAGAAAATATGGTTACTTAGATGTTAATCTCGAAATGGTTTTTGATTCAGCCCTCAAGAAAAAAAAATTGTCTGCGAATTCCAGGCTCCTAGTTTCGTAGACGCGCTTCTTCCATACTGAACCGAAACCCCTTCAGTCGGGTTTTGGGAGACGATAAAGTATAGAAAATATACTAAATTCCGTCCCAATCGTTGGAACCCTTTTGAGATTCTTATTATACACCAGCTGGGCCCGCAACTACGTTCGCGTGATTTACGGATTAGCCTACAAAGCATGTCCACCCTGAAGGTCCATTCAAAATACTGCGGAAGAATTTTTGAAATCGGATAAGTACTTTAGGAGATTACCCTCTTCATATTAACTTACAAACTTCTCCGCTTTGTAATATTAGTACAGCTATGTATGTAAAAGAATTGCTCTTTAAATGTAATGACTTTTTTGTATTGTGTCTCTCTGCTGGGCAAAAACCTCCTCTTTAGTCTTCCATTCCTGCTTGCCTTGGCCAACTCATGCCACCCAGGTAAACATTAACTTGCATTACAAATTATTTATGAAATCACTAGATAGTCCGGCGAAATCTAATTTTACAACGTCAATACACAACATAATGTTATGTATAAGGTAACCAAATACTACCTCCGACCGAACATTCGCCCGTGTCGCTAGCAAATGAAATGCAAACACCGCCGTCGCCGCCGCAGAGCGTAATAAACACAACTAAAGTAATAGAAAAGGCAAGAATAAAGGAAACGTAGGAAACGTCGTGTTGTTGCATTGGCAGTTTGTGTCATACTGTATAAAATACCTGTTTAGTACGGTTTATTAAAGAAAGGGACTGAATAAAGAATAAAAATAACAACTGAAGTAATAGAGAAGGCAGGAATAAAGGAAACGTAGGAAACGTGGTGTTGGTGCATTGGCGGTTTGTGTCATACTATTTAATACCTGTTTAGTACGGTTCATTAAAGAAAGGGTCTGAATAACATAATAAAAAAAACAACTGAAGTAATAGAAAAGGCAGGAACAAAGAAAACGTAAGAAACGTCGCGTTGGTGCACTGGAAGTTTATGTCACTTTTAAAATTACATGTATAGTAAGGTTCATTAAAAAAGGAACTGATTATATTATCTAACAAATACAAACGAGACAGTTTTTGTATACCTGTACGTTTGTTTATATTTTACTTCTTGTATTTTTGTTATGCGTTGGGCAATCCGCAATAATTCCTGACATATAGTTTGTGAAGTTGTCAACTAGCTTGTTATTATTGTTCAGAGATAAAGAGCGCCTTAATAGGTCAGATGGACAGACAGACAGATAACACCACATCGATGTTGTTGGAAGCCATAGTGAAATTATAAATTGAAACTCAAAATCAGGCAAATATACAAACATGATTCCTATATGAATTAATCCTGCATCAACATTATTTAAAATATTTCTGGCAACATTTTATTTTCTGTATTCTTAATTAGATTATAATGCAGACATTTTTGTTATTTTGTGTCGTTGGATTTCCAAATAAAGAATTACAAATAAAAATAGATCTTCTATAGCTAACTTTATGTACGTACACTACAATTAACAATTAACGTCTCATATTGTAATTTTCATCGCTTCGGTATGAGTGCCCGACCGTATTTACCTGTTTAAATAAAAAAAAAATAACTTTTATGGTATGGAGACAATTTTTTAAAGAACATTGAATCCAGTTTGCGTTCACCATTTACAAGTTAGATGCCGAAAATGTCGAAAAGAAGGCCTTCTTAAATCGAAACCTTATACAAACTACGCTTCACAAGACAGCAGGAAAAAAAAACACAAATCCTGGAAACATTACTCATGTTTGAACACTTGGGCAGTCGTGAAAAAAAAAGATAAACGCTGTTCTTCCACTCAAGGTTACCTATTTAGTTTTGCAAATACCGAACCTCGTGCCGTTTCCAATTTACCGTGACATCGCTGAAATACGTGTCGATATTTATTCATAACGTCTTCTATAGGACGTGAACCGAAAGGGACGCAGGCGTGGGCTTAAAACCAATCAAAATCATAATTGTTTTTGTTCTTAGTTACACAGAAACTGCCACTTAATGAATATTACAAGTTAAACTAGGTGTTAATTTTAAAAACTAGATCATTTTGGAGTAAAAATGCAAGCTTAGTCTTTCAAAATTTGGTCCTTAATTAACAGAGTCTACATTTCATTCTAAAACTTATAACTCATGCATTAAATAGGGCTTAATTCCAGATAAATAGTACCTACCAGGAACCAGGGGCCGGGTTAGGTTATCTTTGTTATTGTTTTTGTGTTTTTCTTGGATCTCAGTTTTATAAAATAAATAAATATTATATTGTACTGACGATTACAGCCCTTTCATATCAGGAAGTTAAGGAAACTTCGAAACACCCTGTGTACTGTTGAAGTTCCAAAGACGGACAAAAACACTTTAGTTTTCACATGAAATGTGACGGTATTTGCGGTTCAGCTTCCAGAGCTAGATTAATAATGTACCTATTTCTTTTCGTTTTTGAAATAAACAGTTTAAATTAGTTTTTTTTTTTAAATGAGTAATATTCTTTTTCTATTTTAGGGAAAATCATTACAACGAAAGAACGGCATGGTTAGCCGGAGGTCGCGGGTTCAAGTCCCGGCATGGGTGGAATTTTTAGCCTCTAAATAGGTTTTTAAAACGAAAGAACGCTTTTTCCTTTGGGTCCGATAAAATTGAGAAAGTAGTTTGCAGTTTTTTTCTAGGAGTAATGAAAGAATTACTTGAATTTTCGGAGAAGTACGAAATTATAAAAACAGCCATGTGCGAGTCGGTCAATTAAAATAAACCAGCATTTAACAGGGAAGCACCCAAAATCTTAGACCACCTTTTCGTTTACCATCAGGCATGACCGGATCTAATTAAAAGAAAACTTAGCCAATTAGTAAGAGATGGCGTGTATAATTATTTTATTCCTATTTCTCTCGCCTTTGTAAGGCCCTGGCCACACAGAAACACGTGGGGCGAGGGCGCGGAAATGACGCGACGTGTTGTATAGAGCTCGCGCCCTCGCCGGTATGGGTTTCGTCCCGTGCCTTCAGTATTTTGTATGAAAGTGAATTGGAAAAACGACGCGCCTTTTCCGCGTCCGCGCCCCACGTCCTTTCTGTGTGTCTAAGGCCTAAGATTATTCATGCGTAAGAGAGATATGATTTACGTGCCAGCTCTTGAAGAACTAGGTATAACATTGAAGATAAATATAGATAGATAGATAGAGAACACTACCCCGCGTAGCAACAAATCAAATGGGAGACATGAATCGGTCCGTAACGAAATTTATTATGACGATTGTATCTGGGGCCATAAATTACGTGAAACAAAAGAAGCGCTTTTTTTTTCTACGAGGCAGCCAAGTTCTTTTTTCGAAAATAGAACGTTGAAGTCAGGATCAAAGGAAAGGATATTACGATAAAGACGATGTTGAACTTGTTACGGTCTGTTTCTGGGAATCTTTATTTGACTAATGGTCTTAAAGACACTTCGTTTTTACTGTTGTGATATGCCTACGTGCTTTAAAAATAAGACCGCCAATTGTATACGGCAAAACTTACACATGTAAGCCTTTTAGTGTATTTTGTTTTCTGGTGTGTACAATAAAGTGATCTAATCCAATCTAACCTATCTTAGCGTTCACTCTTAATTCGAAGAACTTAGGCGTCTATGTAAAATGATTATTATATACATCGTTAACTGGCAAGTTCCGTTTACACTATAATAGTTTGGAGAAGTGACCTCTCAGACGAATATATGGGACATATTGATGGAAAGCTAAACATTTAATATTTACATCGCTGATAGCCAGATATCACTGATAATTAGCTGCTACAAGCAGATACGTTTCAACAAGGAAAATCAGTTTTTCCAGAGCTAATTTGGTGAATTTATACAATCGGTGACAACATAATGACTATTATAAGTAACAACGTTAAAGCAGATATTTTATAGATATGTTTCAGGATATCCTAGTTTGGTTTGCATTATGTAGAAGTTATATATACCATTAAATTAAGACTGCTGAAGATAGTGGCTCCAGAAAATGTAGTTTCAAGCTGCCTGAATGCATACAAATGTATCCAAGAACCGCCTATATCCCAAAAGGCCAAGCCATTGTAAAATGTAAAACACGCCTGCAATACAGCGAAGTGGTTACGTACAAGCATTCTGCAAAGTTTTAAGTGTAGAAGACCGATTTAGCTAACAAATTAAGAACTATAGCGTTACATATAAATCGTTAGCAATATTCTGATTAACTTCTTTTCATTAATAAACACATACTATTGATGATTTAAGACATTCGTGATTTCCGACTTTTGATTCAAAACTATGAATCCAAATTTAAAGTCATGCAGAGCCCTTAGCCCAGAAGTAGCGAGATAGTTGGAAATCCGTATCTCAAGATTTGATATGTCATTGGCCTAACATTGACCTAGCGTTCATTACTCAGTGGCAGGAAATTTTGAAACTTAAAAAAAATAACAGTATTCGTCACTAGATTCAAGTGAATTGTCGGGCTCAAGCGCGACGTTGACGACCTTTCCGAACATATCGCTGCTTCATAATAAGGGCCCAGGAGACATCAACCCAGCCCAATCTCAGGGGCACGGTTTTGGGTGACGACGATTTCCATACGAAGGAAGAAGAATTCAAAGTGAATGTACCGTAGCGTATAATTGTACACCGAGGGGAGAAAACGATCGATATCTGTTGGAGAGAACGTTTAAGCCCGACGCGCAGCGTAATTAACTGTACCTGATAAACATTCCTAGGTAAGGTAAACCTTGATTCCCGTCGTTATAACTACGTATGAGTATCGCTCGTAGCCCCGGCTGCCTGAGTGATCTTAAACGATCACGAAGGTTAAGCAACACAGGGCGCGTTCAGTGCATGGATGGGTCGCCGTCTATGCCTAACGCTAGTGGCATTTTTCCGAGCGGTTCCGTGCTTCGCAAGGCACGTTAAGCTGTTGGTGCCGGCTGCCATCGATAGATGGCAGTCGTTAAGCCAAGTCAGAGGCCTTAGGGCGGCTTGACAACTTCTGACAGTAGACGAGCCACTAGTCTACAAGCCTCCACCAATCTGGACTGGGCCCCCGTGGTGGAGTATGGCCTATACCTTCCTCAAGGAAGAGACCCGTGCCCCTCGATGGGGACATAATGGGTTGATGATGATGAGCATTGCGAGTCATTAAAAATTAGACTTATGTGTAGAGCTACAAAAAAACAGATCCTTCCGCCACCTTCTATCATTTAGCCGTACTATCTCGGCTACGCCGTTAATAAATAACCTGCAACAGAAACAAGTGCTAAATGTTTAACGAAACAACTGGATTGGCCGACGGTCGATGCTAACTATCCTTCTGGGCGCATTGCTGAGGTTTTATGGGGCCTAAGTGAGCGCTAGTGGAAGTTATAGCTACGTCGTGAGTGTGCGTACAATTGTTTGGATTTAATGGTGCTTATTTACAAACTACATGCAAACCTCAATGCAATAACTACAATAATTATAGTGGAGAGGTATTGGAAGAAGAAGAAAAAGATTTATAAATTTAGGTACTTGCAGGGTCAATATTCCTGGAACATGTCGGTTAAAGTTTGTCATTTACAACATTTTTTTTCCTCACTTTTCCATTAAAGAAAATGTTTTTTTACAGATCTTGGGTTGTATTATCATTTATCAAATTATCACTGACGTACTTAATTTGTACAAATGGCTTCAGTATAATATTTCCATGTTTGTGATTTTCTTGCCTGGTTACATAGTGCATAGTGCATCCATAGTGCAGTGTATCCTAGTTTGGGACCAGAACACGTGATTGTGTTGTGTGGAAGTTATTTAAAGTAATTTTATTTCACGGTTTTTTTTCCTTGTTGTGACGCTGAAATAATGCTTAAAATATGCTTGTGTAAAATAAATTGGACATAACTGTTTGTAGGAGAATGTTTTACTGAAAGTTGCGACTTCGTAGAGCACGTAAAGCGCGAATTTACTAAAATTATATAAACCCTGATATTAATAAACACCTCGGTATGGTGTGCAAAACAAATAATAATAATAGTGAAGAGGCAAGCAGGAGGGGCATCGCATTCCAGCGAAGTGCATAGATATTGTAATCATGTTGTAATTAGGAATTGATACTAGCTTTAACTTAGAAGTCTTGCCTGGTCAGTGCTGCACAGGTTTAATAAATTTAAAAAAATGTCGCAACAAGGAGGATGAAAGTTTCGCATTTTTTTATCCTCCTTGGTCCCATGGAAAAATGGAACTTTTATTTTCATGGTGTTGGTAGTTGGTAAGTAGTAATTGTAAGCAATTTAACTTTCATGGCATTTAAAGCAGCCCAGTTACTCGTATGTCCCACTTCCGAGCACAGGCATTCTCTCAGAGAGAGAGACGCTTGAGACAGCTTGGCAGCTTGATTCCTCCTTTTCTAAAGTCGGTTAAAATAACAGGTTGTTTTTCACACAACACAGTCACTTAACCTAGTCCTATACTAGATACCCTGTTCTATGGTAACTAGGCAAGGACATCACAAGCATGGAAATACATCCAGACTGAAGCCATTTATGCAAATCAAGTACGGCGCTCAAACATAGAAATACATCCAGACTGAGGCCATTTATGCAAATCAAGTACGGTGTACAAACATAGAAATATATCCAGACTGGGGCCATTTGTGCAAAGCAAGTACAGCGCACAAACATAGAAATATATCCAGACTGAGGCCATTTGTGCAAAGCAAGTACGGTCCACAAACATATAAATATATCCAGACTGAGGCCATTTGTACGAATCAAGTACGGCGCACAAACATATAAATATATCCAGACTGAGAGCATTTGTGCAAATCAAGTACGGCGCACAAACACAGAAATATATCCAGACTGAGGCCATTTGTGCAAATCAAGTACGGCGTACAAACATAGAAATATATCCAGACTGAGGCCATTTGTGCAAAGCAAGTACAGCGCACAAACATAGAAATATATCCAGACTGAGGCCATTTGTGCAAATCAAGTACGGCGCACAAACACAGAAATATATCCAGACTGAGGCCATTTGTGCAAATCAAGTACGGCGCACAAACATAGAAATATATCCAGACTGAGGCCATTTGTGCAAAGCAAGTACAGCGCACAAACATAGAAATATATCCAGACTGAGGCCATTTGTGCAAAGCAAGTACGGTGCACAAACATAGAAAATATATCCAGACTGAGGCCATTTGTGCAAATCAAGTAGGGCGCACAAAACACGGAAATATATCCAGGAGCATTTGTGCAAATCAAGTACGGCGCACAAACACAGAAATATATCCAGACTGAGGCCATTTGTGCAAATCAAGTACGGCGTACAAACATAGAAATATATCCAGACTGAGGCCATTTGTGCAAAGCAAGTACAGCGCACAAACATAGAAATATATCCAGACTGAGGCCATTTGTGCAAATCAAGTACGGCGCACAAACACAGAAATATATCCAGACTGAGGCCATTTGTGCAAATCAAGTACGGCGCACAAACATAGAAATATATCCAGACTGAGGCCATTTGTGCAAAGCAAGTACAGCGCACAAACATAGAAATATATCCAGACTAAGGTCATTTGTGCAAATCAAGTAGGGTGCACAAAACACGGAAATATATCCAGACTGAGGCCATTTGTACGAATCAAGTACGGCGCACAAACATAGAAATATATCCAGACTGAGAGCATTTGTGCAAATCAAGTACGGCGCACAAACACAGCAATATATCCAGACTGAGGCCATTTGTGCAAATCAAGTACGGCGCGCAAACATAGAAATACATCCAGACTGAGTCCATTTATACAAATCAACTACTGCGTCCTCCGGTGGGAATGAAACCCACGACCTGCATTTTGCGAATCAAACGTGTTAACTACGCCAAGGATCTGGGGCGCTACTGCGTAAGTTCTCCACTATCAAATTCATGCATATTTTGACACTTTGGAATCGTAAAACGGTTACCCAATACAGTGTATTGTTACGTAATAGGAAGGCTGGAGCCTGCTTCTCGATATTTTGCAACCGTCTCCGTAACTCCTCCTTAGACAAATTTTAGTCACAAATCTGGCGCAAATTGGCCCTTTGCTATCAGGCTTTTGTTCTAAATTCCCTCCAATTTATTGCGAAGACGCTACATAAAACGCAGGCCTTTACGTCTACTGCGGGCTATTAAAGCCGTGCCTGGCTAATGGCCTTTGCAAGACTAAATGGGTGAGGTGACCTCTCAAGTAAAACTACATTATTATTACACTATCCTTATATGTAGGTATATACATTTTTGTAGCGTTTACGTCCCACTGCAGGGCACAGGCCTTCTCTCAGAGAGAGTAAGGGCTTAATTACCATGCGTGCCCACTTCGGATTGGCAATTTTAAGCGCTGAGATAATTATGTGAACACCTCAGACACTTTACTCACGATTTTTCTTCGCCGCCACCGAGTGATTTTACTACTACAACTTCACAAAAGGAACCTAACATAAAAAACAAAGTCATTAGTAAGTACTTATAATTATGTCGGGATTTGAACCCACGACTTCCGGAATGTGAAGCCGGCGTTTTACCGCTGCACTTCCGCTTTGCTAACAAAACTGCATTATTATTACCTAAAACATTATAATTTTTATTTTTCCTTGTGTTTTTAACGTAACTACGCGTAGTTTTAGACTAGCCTCTACTATGTAATTGCTAATTGATGTAAAACTAACCCTACGACGTCATAGTCGACCAGTATGTCCCACTGTGTCATGTATTTACTATTTTATACAGTATGGCACTTAAAGCACTACATTGTCGTGTTGCAAAAACAGTTTTACGGAATATATCCGAATAAAGGTTTTGAAGTTAAACACTTGGCAACACAATACTTGGCTGCAGGTTTTGACGTATAGTGCTGCTGAGGAGATTTTGCGTATCATTAAATGAATATACTAGCTTTCTTATACACAAACACACACACACACACACACACACACATATACACACACACCAACACACAAACACACACACACACACACACACACACACACACACACACACACACACACACACACACATTTTACATTTTTGTTTTTCTCTGTTTATCTTAATTTAGTTTTGTCTTTGCGTGCGATAGATAGTTACGTTGTATTGACAGATAGTCGTTCACCCAATGTATCTCAAGTGTGTATCTACGCACATTTTATCGTTTTAATTTAATTTTGCCTTCAATTCATAATTCATAAGATACAGGTTTTCGCCTGGTTTAGGAGATAGGATGCAACGATTAGATTATTGTACAATAGCACCAAACGATTGTTGTCATTTTTGCATGTACTTTTTGGTTTCAAAATAAACAACTTGTTATTATATTATTATAAGTCTCCACTATGTTGAGTGAGGTGGATTTTTACTGTATTAGGCCACTCTAACTGTCAAATACACAGATATTTCGACACTTAGGAAACGCTAAGATGGACAACCCAACACAGTGGAAAGATGTGGAACGCGTTGTCGTCGTCTGTTTTTCCAGAGACTTTTAACAAGCGGCATTTAACAGGCAAACACGTAACATCTTAGACTCCGTCTTCGTTTACCACCAGGCGTGACTGGGGTCAAGTGTCAAACCGTCCTAATTAAAAAAAAAGTTACATAATAGGGGAGAAGGGCACGTGATTGTACTGTATGAATATGAGTGTTGATCAAATCACGTGTCTAATATCCGTAGGAGGTCTCCATTAAATTCTGATTTAAATTATGCAATACTACTAAGCTACTGCTAAAATGCGCAGTTCCCGCGGAGATAAATTAAATGAGTCTGTGTTTGGCACGCCTGGATAAGCGGGTGTGTTTGGCAACAACTTTTTCTCAATCAGTTTTTTCTGGAAATGTCAGGGTTTATTAAATATAATTTTATTAAATTCACGCTTTACAAATGTCGCCGTCCTTAGTAAATCATTGTCCCACACGGATGAATGTCTATTATTTTTAACAATTATGGTCTTAAGCATTTTCTATCAAACAGCGCTACTCCGAAGCAGAAAAACCGTACAAACAAATAATATTTTTGCTTGGAAAAATGGAAAACTGTACCGAAAATTTTGTAAAGTCATAGAACAACAGTTGTTGTAGGCAAATGACAAAACACGTACTGGCTTTTTTTTTTAAATTGCGTATTTAGGAATAACTGTATAACGTGCGGCGCATTCAAAATCGTTAGCATTAACTTAAGGTTATGTTTTTTAGGGCGTACGCGAAGGGTGCCAAACGGGACCCTATTACTAAGACTTCACTGTCCGTCTGTCTGTCTGTCCGTCCGTCTGTCTGTCTGTCCGTCCGTCTGTCTGTCTGTCTGTCACAAGGCTGTATCTCATGAACCATGATACTCGTAGCTAGGCAGTTGAAATTTTCACAGAAGATGTATTTCTGTTGCCGCTGGAACAACAAATAATACCACTATAACAATAAAAAACCAAATAAAATAAATATTTAAGGGGGCTCCCATACAACAAACGTTGTCTAAAGACAGCGCTCGCCATCTAGCGGCCATCTATGTAACCTTCACAGCGCCGATGTCATGTCGTTAAATGTCATCGTCCTGTTGGTTTCTATAGATAGCGCTGTTTTCAAATTCGATCTTTGTCTAATGTTGTATAAATGATGGCACGGAACCTTTCGTGCGCGTGTCTGACTCGCACTTGGCCGGTTTCATTTCATATTTATTTATGACATTTTTTATTAGGTTAAACGATATTAACGATTTAAACGTGATAAGAGTATTTTTTTATATACTCAAATCAACTAAATAAACTGACCCCGGATAATAATTGGGTGTGCCTGCCCCTTTCGGGTAATTTCGTTAATCAGGGCCGCAGGACCATTTTTTGTTCGCCAAATCTGGTTAGGTCAGCAGTGAATGATGGGGGCGTTATTTGTGTCATTTGTCATGTCATCTTAGGAGGTGTCGGTTTGCCTTTTAACAGGCTGCAACAGTAGGTTACTGACCGTATTGGGGTTGTCTGGACGAGATTGTTTGCAGCGGTAAGCCCCTTTTTTGGGGTTCCGTAGTCGACAAGGAACCATTATAGTTTCTCCATGTCCATCCGTCTGTCTGTCTCTCTATATGTCCGTCTGTCTGTCTGCGGCCTAGCTCAGAGACGATTAGTACGAGAAAACTGAAATTTGGCGTAGACATACATATTAATTACGGCAACAAAACGGTAAAATAAAATATTTAAAAAAGTTTTTAAGGTACCCCTGCTACACCTAAATTAGGGATGATTTTTTTTTCTCGCCTCCACTATACTGTGGAGTATCGTTGGATTGGTCGTTTAAAAATATTGTGTGTGTACAAAGATATATATTTTTTATTTGGTGTCCCGTTTGCGAAATATTAAGCTTTAAAGCGCATTTTTGTCCAAGTCCTGGAAATGGGGGGCGATGGGCAGCCAGGAGATGGGGGGCGCCCCGCCATCTCCTGGCCAAGCGGTTGATTGTAGAAATGTGAAAAAATTCAGAGTAGGAGCACATATTATAATGAACTGAAAAGGAAAACTATCACGGCTATGTACACTTTACAAGTTAACAACGAGTTAAGAGCCTATCTCAGAGACGATAAGTACGAGAAGGCTGTTTGGCATAGAAATACATATTTCTAAGTGGGCTTTACAAGTTAACAGGTAATAGGCGACCAACGCGAAAAGCGGAACTTCGTACAAAATCCATTGAAAATTACGTTGATGAATTTGTTAGTTCTGTAAGGGCCAATTTTTCAATAGTCAGATAAAACTTAACTGGAGAATAAATTGCATGCTATCACTGTCTAAATCATGCGACAAGACAGTGACAACATCAGTTTTACTCTCCAGTTAAGTTTTATCTGACTATTGAAAAATCCGGTCTTAAGCAAATAAAACCTCCTCTTTCTATGGAAACCTACACTGCGCATGGCCCGACTCGCACTTGGCCGGCTTTTATACTAGTAAGTCCATACACACCACGAGTTATTGAAATGACGCAAGACCAGGAAACAGTTTTTTCTATAATCTTCAGTTAGACTACTATCAAAAAGCAATGTTCAAAATGCTTTATTTTTATTTGTCATACAAATTTTAATAGCAGTCAGGTTTCAAAATTGTGCGAGAAATTTAAATATAGATAGAGAGAAATGTACAGGAATATATAGGATAGAATATGTACAAGGTTGATGATAAAATTTTAAAGTTTATAGCAAGGTCTTCCGTGCTTTCATTGTGTTAATTTGTTTTTTCCGATGCATAGAAAAAGAACATTCCTTTCTTACTCTTATGGTTCCGTGTGGCACCGGATTAAGAATAGCGTCACTCCATTTCCTTCCGTGGATGTCGAAGAAGACGACTAAGGAAATCAATTACCAGAAGGCGGGCAGCAGCGTCTTCCTGAGATCCCAACCGCATACTGCGATCGCCAACCCGCCTGCCGAGCGTGGCGATTGTGGCAAAACCCCTCATGGTTATGAAAACCATGAAGGAGGCCTATGTCCTGCAGTGGGCGTCAAATGGCTGATGATGATGATGATGATTCTTATGGTTTCTAATTCAATCAAGAGTCTCTAAAGGTCACGACCTAAAATACTTTAGCTAATTGAATGTATACACTGTTCCTACCTGAACCAAAATTCCAGGCCAGAGATCAGTGACTGCCACTTGCCACGATCCTGACAGATCACTTTTGCTTCCTCGATATTCATTAGTCGTTGCATGCACGTTATGGGTACTTTTTATCTTGCCCTTTGTTAATACGAGCACATCCCCTATTCGGTCGAAGTATGTCCACCTGGGATGTCCCTTACCGGCCCTTTCACCCACATTCACTCGATATATTTGTTTTGTCTATCTTTCTTCCGTCATCATTTCCACATGTCCAAACCAACGCAACATTGCTTTCTCAATTCTATTTTCAATATTCTTTGCAGGATTATTCAAAAATGAATACACAATTCCGATCCAATCCCGCCCACTTCCCAATTCAATTTCATTGAAACATTAATTTTTTTTTCATCTCTTCCCTCAGCTTGATATGTTGTATAGTTTTTTTTTAATTTTTTATTTCGGACCATTAAAATCCACACACACACACATTTATGGTTATAAGTGCAATCTATTTTTGGCATTATTGTCACTGTAATTGATTGCAGATTTTTTTTGTTATTTTGTGCTATTTGATTTCCAAATAACGGATAATTATAATAAGAGTAAACTTATACCTACTACCGTACTACTATTGTACGTCACAGCTTGTTTGTGACGGACTAATCATGCGAGAGACATCTTTTTACAACTTCTTTTATTCGTCAGTATACGTTTAATAGCCCATAGACCAAGGGGAAAGGGGGTCATAATGAAGTTTTTATGCCTATGGTATGGTACGGTACTAGGGTCGGTGTTACACATTCGGCAAACGATCACAATGCGAGGTTAAACAAAAGATTTCACCATGTTCTGATCGTGAGTCTTCTTCTTCTTATGGTGCAGCTCCGACTAGCGAAATTTTGCCGGTTATTTCGGGTTCCCTACTGTATAACAACTATTGAAAATGTCAACATTTATAATACGAACACTGTTTGACTAACGTTTTACTAAAGCAAATGCTTAAAATGTCACTACTTCAAAATATCAACAATTTACTAGGACAACTGTTTGCATAGTAAACCTTTCAAAATGTTAACACTCAGTTTATCAACAAATTGAAAATTCGGTTTTGGTCAGCAGGCATAAAAATTTTGATTCAGACTCGAGGCTCTTACTCAACGACGGGTGGAGGAAAGGTAAGTGAAACAATAGAACAGTAAGTACATAATAGCATAAGCAGCCTATATACGTCCCACTGTAGGGCACAGGCCTTCTCTCAGGGAGAGAGTATGGGCTTAATCACCACGCGTGCCCACCGCGGATTGGTAATTTCAAGCGCTGAGGTACATAGCTCAGACACTCAGGTTTCCTCACGAAAGTACATAATGATGTCACATATTTATATTTTAACAAACATAATAAAAAAACAAACAAAACACATCTCTCGGTGTTAAACCAATATAGGTATCGTATGTATGAACATCGGTCCACTTCATTTTATATTCTGTAAACGTAGGAAATCTTGTTGAGAAATTCCATCAAGTCAATATCTTCTCTTTTATTTATGATGCGTTGTAAGGAATCTTCGTACATTTTTCTCTTCGTTTTTGGTGGCGTAACAGGAATATTTGCTGTCATTCTTTCAATTTTCAGCTCTGTCATATTTTATTCCTTTACGAATTCGGAAATCATTATATTCAAATTCCATTTTTTAACACTTAAAAGTATATTCCACCTCCTTTGCCACGATTCAACAACATTCTGCATACGCGGAAAGACAAACTAATAATGTCATAAACTGACCAAAGTTCTGGTGGTAACAAAGGCTTCGTTTTCCTCATGATTATATAAGTAGGTCCTTTATTTTTGAGTTTTAATTTTCCGTTTTTGTGCTTGCTGCCCAAAACCGAAATTTCAATTTGTTGATAAACTGACTGTTGACATTTTGAACCGTTGACTATGAAAACAGTTGTCCACTTATTGATATTTTGAAGTACCAACATTTGCCCAACGTTTTACTAAAGCGTTTGCTTTAGTAAAACGTTGATCAATCGGTGTTTGTATTATAAATGTTGACATTTTCAATTTTTGTTACACAGTAGGGCACCCGCTTTTTCATTTAAGTACTTTCAAATTCAATTCAACGCTGCACCCAATACGGTAACCCAATAGTCCAAGTGGTGGCGCCAATAATTTGTGAGAATTCCAAACCTCCCGTAACACAGGCCATTTCATGGCAAATGCAAGTCCATTATTCTTGTAATCCCACTTTACCAGTGATGGCGTATCAGATTACAGAGTATAGCGCTGTTAATTAAAGGAAGGGACTAGACAACTATTTCATCATCATCATCAACGGCCTACGCTTGTCCACTGCTGGACATAGGCCTTTCCTATTGCACGCCACTGAGCACGGTCCTCGAGAACTTTTCAACAAATTTGCTTTTCACTTATACAATATTATTTTCTAAGGTTAATACGAGCACTAGATATAATAAATATATATATATATATATATACGCGTCGTATTGATAACCTCCTCCTTCCTGAAGTCGGTTAAAAACTGAATTTGCACGGATATTTACTCATTTATTTATTAATTTTACAATTTTCCGACGTTTCGGTACTTTTGCAAGTTCCGTGGTCTCGGTAGACTGAGGTGACAGGCGTCTTTTTGAAAGCATTAACTTTTAGTTTAATACCCTCCGCAAAAATTACAAAAAATTATTTAGTTACGTTCTAAAAAAATTGTGACAAATTTTTTAATTATTAAATTAAAACCCAAATGTATTTATTATTAGTTATTGAAATAAAATTCAATCTACAAAACCATTATTTTAAATAAATTCAAAAATATTGATTATTAGTATTGAAATTCAAATTAAATCTACAGTCACACTTCTAGCAAGGGGGTCACATGCACTTAAACATAAAAATAATCGAGTAAATATCCGTACAAATTCATTTTATATTATACAATATTGCCTTCTAGATGATTGAGAGGCAAATAGCTTTTCATTATTATAAATATTTAGTGTTCGTTTTATTCTGGTGTGCAGTACATAATAATTTTCACCTTATAATCATATAATTCTGCCCGTACTCGTCCACTGCTGGACATAGGCCTCCCCAAGGCACGCCATCACCCTGGCCTCGGCCATCCTCATCCAGCCGCCGCCAGCAATCTGCCTCAAATCGTCGGTCCAGCGAGCTGGTGGGCGTCCCACGCTCCGTTTGCCAGCTCGAGGTCTCCACTCGAGAACCCTTGCACCCTGTCGACCATCGGTTCTTCGGCATATGTGACTGGCCCGCTGCCACTTCAACTTGCTAATCTTGTAGGCTATATCAGTCATCTTAGTTCATTGGCGAATTGTTAGAAGAAAGGGGACGTATTGTATAGACTGCTAGAAGCAGAATCAAGGCGCACAGAGTGCGTCAGGCTCATTTCTCGGCCGGCCCGCGCTGTGCATATATTTACACGAAGCCATTCGAGCACTTTTCGACCCCCCTCTATCTTTGAAGCCAGTTCGGTCACATGACTAAAAATTTGCGGACAGGTTAATGTTACCGAATTGAAAGATTATTCTAAAGGAGAAAGACGGTCGGTCATATAACCCTGGGCCTAGGTGTTAACAAGACGAAAGCAACGTATATTTAAAGAGTACATGTCAAGTAACAATCGTGGAAAATTCGGTGATTTTTGGCAATCCAGGAGCTGAGATATAGGGGATACAATAAAAATGAGGTTATGTGTTCTTCAGTTGTCACTCTGATAATTTTGCTGTAATTTTATGATATTTCAACCTTTTGACGCGTTAATAATTAAAATAAAGTCGTCAAGGTCAGTAAGGTTCGCAAAGTCCGTGAGAAGCTGAGGTCGTCGAAAAATCAAAGAAACTAAAGGCACACTCAAAACGCACGGAACGCAACGAAACGAGTAAGATTTTTATGACAGCGGGTATTTTGTCATTTTTATGACAATGTCAAGGTGTAATTGTTTTTAGATTATAATGGCGTGGCTAGATACTTCTTTAGTTACGAGAAAATCGATTTATATTTAAAAAAATAATCGGTTTCTATATTAAATGGCTGAAGATATATTTTTTACGAAGATATTTTCACATTTTATTGTGGAATTATAGCATGTTATGTATATGTGAAGCATTCTGAATCCATTAAAGTGAAGTTAAACCTATTAACAATGATTTTAATCGATTATGACGATTTCAGTCGATTACACTTTTACTTAGGTATTTCCAGTGTTCTCGTTTCCTAGATTGTGAATTTATCTGAGTTTTTGTACTTTAAACCACAAAAATATAACTAATTTTTTTAACCTAATTTCAACTTGTTAACTTTGGGCCCAGAGCCTTCTTTCTCCTTTGATGCTTCCATCTATTGTAGTTTAGAAGACGTGGGGGGGGTTCTAAATTTCAAAATTGCAATTTTTGGCACTCACTGACTCACTCACTGATGGATAATCAAAAGGCTAGGGTACTTCTAATTGAACTAGAGATGGGAAATTTGGAATGTGAACACTGTTTATGAAAACGGTTTTCATTGTAAAACTATTCAACATCTTCTAAAAACTGACCAAGTTTGATCTGTAAATTTAAAAGTTACACAATTTTTCCTTATTTATTATAACACTGCTAAATCCGCGAAGACAAGAAACTTGGCAAGCTCTTATATATCAAGTATTTTTTTGAACAAGAAGTTGGCCAGTTTTTTAATGTTTTAGTGGGTATTTTAGTCCTGACCTTGTAGTTTCAGCTATCAAACGGATGTACAAAACTTGTCAAACAAAGTCGCGCTCGCCTATGTTAACCGAATGTGGCTCTGCCAGTCCCGGATTAAGCCAGCGCAGGGTCTATAACAAATTCTATCAAGGGGCCCTTGATTTGCTTTAGGTTACCAAGTTTATCATCTTTATTATCATCAGCCATTTGATGCCCACTTCAGGACATAGGCCTCCCTCATGGTTTTCCAAGCTTCCCGGTCTTGTGTCGCCCACATGCAGCGACTCCACGTCACCGTAACCAAGTCATCAGACCATCTGGTAGGGGCCTTCTCGCGCTGCGTCGTCCGGTCCGCAGTCGCCAGGTCTGAACCAAGTTTATTGTAGCTATGAAATAAAATGAAACTATTAATAGAAAATAAACTTTTCTGGATTTATTTGCGGTAGAAATAAATACTATTCATGTCGACTTCTTCGAGCGAATCGTATTTAATATTCATCAAAGTGAAGTGATTAAGATGTTTAGCACATGGTGTTCCTTAACTTAATCACGTTTTAATGTCGAGAAAGAACGTTCACCACTGCAATTTGTGACCTTGGCAGACAAAAAAATCCGCAAAGCAAATTGATATTTTTATGGCCAGAAAGCACGCGGGGCACGGAGCCCCCAAATGCGCGGGGCTTCTAGCATTTGCCACTCTTGCTACTTGGCTAATCCGCCACTGGGCTCTGTAAAACCTGAATAAACAGCTCTGTATAAACAGATGAAAATAGCCAAAACGAGTACTTTAGCCGTTCTATTTTCCTTGTTTATTTAACATAAAATATTCAAAAGTATAGGGACGAAATGCTAAAGTTCAAATACCTTATGAAAAGTGATATAAATATTTTAATTGTTTTACCTAGTGCGCAAAGAAAAGAAAGAAAAAGTCACTAGAATCTTCTCAGAAGCTGATATCGCAAACCTAAAACGTGTGCCCTGGGCTGGGTAATCTTACATATCTCACACTACATTTTACTATAAGTATACACTTTCACACCCCATGGAGTTCGATGATGGTTTAGTAGAAAATTGCACTTGCAATACTTTCACAACCATTAGCAGCTGGACTTCCTGCAGTGGATTAATGCAGTAGAAATGAGGTCCTTGAGAAGTATGTCTGGTGTTACTTTAAATGACAGGATACGCAATAGTTTGATTAGATAACGTTGTGGACTGAAAGAGGATGTAGTGACTAGAATTGGTTAAGGAAAGGAAATGTTGCATGGGTTTGGATATGTGGAGAGGATGAAGGAAGGAAGATTGACGAAAAAAATATATCGAGCGAATGAGGGTGGAAGAGCTAGAAAGGGACGTCCCAGGCGGACATACTTCGACCAAAAAGGGGATGTATTAGCAAAGGGCAAGATAAAAAGTACCCGAAACCGGCGTGCGTGCATGCAACGACTAATGAATGTTGATAATGCGAAAGCGATGTGTCAGGATCGTGGCAAGTGGCAGTCCTTGGTCTCTGCCAACCCCTCTGGGATACCCCTTGGGATGTGTGTATGTACTTCCCACATAAACAGAAACAATGGCTCTAATATTTTCCATTTAAATATCAGATCCAACAGAAAACATTTTGACCAACTACTATGCGTAATCTGTAGAATTCTAACGAACCCGATCGGGCCACCATAACAATGGTTTTTAGGGTTCTGTACCCAAAAGGTAAGGGACCCTATTGCTAAGACTCCGCTGTCTGTCCATCCGTCCATCCGTCTGTCACCAAGCTGTATCTCATGAACCGTCATAGTGAAACACTTGAAATTTCACAGATGTATTTCTGTTGCCGGTATAACAACAAATACTAAAAACAGAATAAAATAAATATTTATTTGGGGCTCCCATACAACAAACGTGATATTTTGCCATTTTTTCTCGATATTAATCACGGCAACAGGTAGACGCTTGAAGTAATCAAATGTTTTATAGATAATGGTATGGAACCCTTCGTGCGCGATTTCGAATCGCACTTGGCCGGTTTTTTATTGTTATTTTCAAGGTCATAATTTAACAGCTGTCTTTCCACCATACATATTGTTTTTCTCACAGAATCGAACATAAAAGAGTAGGAGGTGCCTTTTTATAATATACCTAACTATACTACGTATAAGCAGCCTATATACGTCCCACTGTAGGGCACATGCCTTCTCTCAGGGAGAGAGTGTGGGCTTAATCACCACGCGTGCCCACCGCGGATTGGCGATTTCAAGCGCTGAGGTATGTGAATAGCTCCGACACTCAGGTTTCCTCACGATGTTTTCCTTCACCGTTAGCGAGTGGTATTGCTACTATAACTTCACAAATGTACATAACTTAGAAAACCAAGTCATAGGTACATGCCCGCACCGGGGATCGAACCTGGGTCTCCCACTTCCGAGTCCGAGGTTCTACCCACTATGCTACCACCGCCGTAGGTGGCATACTACCCTATATCTCTCTAAATCTCTATGTCTCAAAGACTGCCACATTTTCTCACCGACCAACCATAACAGAATGGCAGCCGAAATGACGTCAGCACTACCAGAAACTCCAGGCGGCCTGTACATAGTAGGTATCAAAGGATAATTACTTTACAATTTGACTACCTTGTTGGTCTAGCCATTAAGGCTCTTAGCTACCTAAGCAGCCGTCGTGGATTTGATTCCCATTGGGGGCCGCCATTCATTTGTACTCCTCAGTCTTGTGTCTTGTGTATTTTTTATGTTTGTTACGTCCTCGCCTGGTTACCATAGCACAGGGTGTCCTAGTTTGGGACCAGGTCAAGTGACTGTATTTTGTGGAAGTTATTATTATTACAATAAAAATAGGTTAAATATGTTGGGTAGTCACAGAAAGAATGAAAGGAGCCTCCCCAAACGACGTAGTCACTGAGCCCGTTCGTCTGGCGTGCCCTGTACAACAATCAGCGAGTCCCTAACGCTGATTGGCAAATGCTTCACCACTAAGAAGCTAAGATCGCTAAAAAGCAGAAGTCAGATGGCTGGATGAGGATGGCTGAGGATAGAAAGAAATGGCGTGCCTTAGACGAGGCCTATGTCTAACAGTGGACGAACATGGACTTGTGGATTTGGATTGGACTTGTACAAACTTCTGCCAAAATCGCTTAGCAGTGGAAGAATATGGACTAATGGATGTAAGTATTTTTTTATTATTTGTGCATATCAAACAAACTTTTCCAGTCACTGCCCACAGCTTTGCGAATGTCGTCGCTCCACCTGGTCACAGGGCGTCCTACGCTACGTTTGCCGATTCGCGAATCGAAGCCGATCCGTAGACCGAGCCGGAGATCGGGCTCGGTGATGTGTCTTAGGAGAGGTCTATGTCCAGCAGTGGACTGACACCGGCTGAATATCTGTGTGATGATATAACAAACTTTTACATTGCGGTGCAGCTTGTTGGCGTTGCGCTTTTATAACTTAAGGTAATTAATTTAAGTTAATTAATTAAGTAATTTTTATACAGTTTTTTTACTATAAGTAACAATATCAGTTCAAAACACTGTTTCATTTGTAACTAAAATCTCGCATGTATATATGGCCTTAGTCAGCTTCTGAAAAAAAAAACCGCTTTTATGACACTGCTAACGAAACCAGGTCACGTGCGAGCTGGCCGCTGTAACTCGCGAGAACAGTTTTAATTCTTCACGTGGCTTCCGTGACAATTCACCCAGTGGGTGTGAAAATAAAAAGAAAGGGGTTCTAAAAGGGCTTTGTCATACAACACATCGGCCTTTCCGCGTGCGTCAGAACGTTGCACAGTTGAGTTGCACAGAAAGCCAACTTTTGCCGGAATAATTAGCGATAACGCTTCTATCGTTAAGATAAGATAATAGAGCTTATTTTGCCACAAAAGATACAAGATACTCACTGATTACACTGATTACTAAATTAAATTGCTCTTAATAGCGAGACTGTATCGCGAGGGCCAAAAAATTACGATTACCAATTTAGCAGAAAAACCGTTGATAAAGGCTGATAGGTACTAAAATAGTGATTTTTGTTTCAACACACTTTAAAAAAAGAGACAGGCAGGTGGAAACCAATTTTTTTGTAGTGGCTCATCTGACATCAGCTTATGATGCCGTTAGCAGATTGTTTATTGGTTTTAAGGCTTGGAAAGCTGTCTTCCAAACTTCTTTTTTAATAGCCTACCTTTACTTGCTAAAGTTCACGTTATTGAGACGTTTCAGTCGTGCAACGTCACTATTTGTGGTAGAACGCTCGTTTGCAAGACGACTTATGTGCTTTTGTAGGTGGAGTTTGTGTGACTCAACTCCCGACTTTATCTCTAGTTTCAATGAAATTTCAAGATTGCTGTATGTTTCTTCATCTCTTGTGAACCAGACTCCATGCAGTAACACTAGCGCTACCAATGGTAAGAAACTGGACAATTGCGAGTCTGACTCGCCCACCGAGGGTCCGGTACAAAATTGTAGGTACTTACATATTATAAATAAATAGTTCAGAAAACGAGTCTCGCAGTTTTTTTCAGAGCTTATCCCGAAGTTCAAAGATATTTTTTTTATGATGTAATTACAAATGCTTAGTTTTCAGATTTTTCCCTGTATTTCTAGTATAAGACGATACTTGCCAAATAGTTCTAGATCAACGGCAAGTACCCTATAAATTTAGATTTTTGTTGCACTAACCCGTGCTGAGGACAATTTTTAAAAACCTATTTAGAGGCTAAAAATTCAAGTTCAAGTCCCGGCATGGGTGGAATTTTTAGCCTCCAAATAGGTGTTTAAAAATTGTCCTCAAATAGGTTTTTTCCCTCTAGAATGTCAAAATATACGTTTTTTCCGACATAAATGACCGTTTATTTTTATATTCATTCGAAAAATTGATGTTTTTCACAGCTTCAACGGACTGTTGACTTGAGTATATGGTTTTAATTTTAACTCAATACCTTCTCGTGTTCCCGAGATAAAGGGTCGTGACAGACAGACGGACGGACGGACAAACGCACGGACAACAAAGTGATCCTGTAAGGGTTCTGTTATTTCCTTTTGACGTACGGAACCCTAAAAAAATTTTTTTACAGATCGTTTTCGCAAAACGTATCCGACCAATCTCTCAATAATTAGGTCCCACGACCGATAATCTACACGGACCTGGTTTTGTTTGTACAAAATTCATGACTCACCTTGAGCTATATATTTATATATTATTTACAGTGTATTTTATTTATTTTTACAGGTAGGTACTTATCTATTATTAGTCTATCTTGTTTATTTATTTTTTTCCTGTAAATATGTATACTTATTTAGAAATTATATTTATTAGTATTAGTTTAAATTATTAGTTGTATAGTTATTATTAATAAATTTCTATTTACATATGTAATTATATCCTTTCTTGCTTAATATTGGTTATGGTTAAGGATTTTTGTAGTTTATGTAGTTTACTTTGTACACGAATTAAGACCCATTTTTTACCCCTGTTTCAAGGTTAGCTGGAAGAAATCTCTTAAAGAGATAAGCTCGCCTTTGTACATGCTATTTCTTGTGTAAATTCCTGTTTAATGTTTCGTGCGCAATAAATTAAATCATGTTATTATTCATGGCAAATATTTAGTTGGGGCCTTCTGTCGTATCATAGTTTGTGTCTGCGTCATAAAATGTAGGGCGTGGAAACACGTACGCGGGTAAAGGTAGTTGCAAATTAGGCGATGCCCGCTTGACTGAGGCCCGATCGTAATTTGAACTGAACTGGTTTTGTTCTAAACTGAGTTTAGTAAGTACTTCAGACCTCTTTGTTCAAGACTTCTTTAGAAAATAAATAAGTTAATTGTAAAAGTATAGTTACACTGGTTTAAGATTAACTTGGAACATAATTAAATGTAATGGTACAAACATAAATTAATAATTATAAATAAAAAAAAAATAATACATCCACAATTGTTTCGTCCAAAGTAATAAATCAAGAGGTCCAGAACGGACATCTTTAAAAATGCATATGTGAGTGGTTAAACAAAAATGGACCTGGAGAGATTGGAAACCGTTATTTTTTTTATTTGAATTTTTAATTATTGGTATTTTAGCTTTGTTTTGGTCTAACCAGAATATTTTTAGGTGCCGTAGTTATTTTTTTATTATTTTTTTTGTGAGCCGAGGCAGTTTTGAAAAAAATACACCTTACACACAGCGTACACTAGGTTTTGTGTTGGTTTTGTGATCGAAACCTGTTTATACACGAAACTTCAAACGCGATTTTCTCGAAATCAATTATTTTCCCTTGAGGTTCCTTTTTGGTCAACCACTCACATATAGTGTAACCTCACAACATTTGTGTTCTGACGTCACAATTGTAGTGAGGCTATTTGACAGGTTTCTGAAAACCATCTCAGATTTTTGTTCTGGTTCAGTAAAAAGAACAAATAAAAATTCACTTTTAAAATAAGCCATCAAAACGCTATCTTGGGCAATATGGCGTCGCATAGGAATCAGCGACGTCACTGGTCACTAAGAAAACAAACTGACACTCCACAGAACAATATAGGAAGAATGTCGACTCCATAGAAAAAAAGAGGGGTAGTAAGATTGACTGTAACGCCATCTAGTGTGTGCCCCTAGAGCGGGAAATTTTAAATATTAGGGTGCGGAAAAGCAAACAGGTTCCTTGAATAATCAGAGAATTTTGGGGATTCTAAACTATATATATTTTTGTACTGACCCGTGCTGAGGACAACTTTAAAAACCATTTAGAGGCTAAAAATTCCGCCCATGCTGGGATTTGAACCCGCGACCTCTGGCTACCCGCGCCAGCGCTCTCCCAACTGAGGTAATGGGGAAGTGCAGGCCTCGGCAAAATTTCGAGTCTCTTTACAAACTTCTCTGTATTACGTACAGGCAGCGACATCTGGCCGAAGCAATTTACATCATTTGCAGCCCCGAGTAACCCGTTGCGGTTAGGTTTTTACATCGGAATGATATCGCTGTACCTACATGATTATAGTTTTTTTTTTTGTTGCACTAGATGCTGACAGATGCTGACCTGTAACTTCATCATAGTTTCGGCCAATCCAGGCAGTTTTCGTTGAAATGGCTACATATACAAAAATATCAAGTTTTATCCTGGTTTTTCGAATAAATGATCCATTTTTGTATGCCTTAAATCGGTTTTGAAACTCTTAGTTTATACGAATATACCTATATTATATACCCATTAGCTCAGTTGGGAGAGCGCTGGCACGGTTAGCCAGAGGTCACGGGCTCAAGTCCCGGCATGGGTGGAATTTTTGGCCTCTAAGTAGGTTTTTAAAATTGTCCTCAGCACGGGTTAGTGCAACAAAAAGAATATAACGAATATATTTATTTATTTATTTATATATAATGTATACTTTTTTTTACAGGAACAAATAGCCTATTGTAACGCAAAGCAAGCTAAATCATCGCCGAGAGAAGGGAGGTAGTCCTTCCCTCCGAGAAACAGTCTCTTATACTATAGTCAAAGTTTTTTTTTGTTAGCTAAAAATTATGACAATTGTAGTGGCATTTTATTTCACATAATTTTCATTACAATAATAATTAAGTTTGTATGGCCAAAGGCACAACATGGAGCGACTTCATTATTTTATGACATCCTGTATTATTTACCTATGTTTACAAATAAATAAATAAATTGATTGATATAATATCACCTCGCACGCATACCGCGTATTGGCAATTTCAAGCATCGAGCAAACATGGGGTGCGACGCTCCAAAAGTGGCTTCAGATTGGGCTTAGAGTTAAGCCTGGCTTAGTTTCGATGATGAAATTGGAGTTGAACGATTGAACGAGTCCGTAGGTTAATTTACTGGCTTTGGCGTGACAATGTAACTGGACGGCGCTGGATACCCACTTTTGTCCTTTTGACGGTTAGTTGCAGAGGCTGTTGATACTACAGGTTGAAAAAACGATGGTCGCACGGTCGGTAGAACACTTGCTTCACGTTCCTGTCTGCCTCGTGGTATCACGTCTGATTTCCATGCAGGAGGTCGTGGGTTCGATTCTCACTGGGGGCCGGCCGCCGTAAATATGTACAAATGGCCTCAGTCTGGGTGTTTTTCCATGTTTGTGATGTACTTGCCCATTTACTATAGCACGGGGTATCGTTCATGACAGTTCATGGCATAGTTTGGGCCCAGGACAAGTGATTGAGTGATTGTGTTATGTGGAAGTTATTACTAGTCGAAAGTTCGTGGGTACGAATCCCGGCACCGATGACTTTGTTTTCTAAGCTACGCGTATTTGCGAATTCGTAGTAGCAATACCACTCGCTAAAGGTGACGGAAAACGTCTCGACGAAACCTGACCGCCTGAGGAGTTCGGTTCACATGACTCGGCGCTTGAAATTGCCAGTCTTCGGTGGACTAAAAATGCAGCCTATACTTTTGCTATCAGCTGCATTGTATTATACTTTATTGCACACGAAACATTGAACGTGGTAATATATATTGAAATATAGGTGCCCCCCTCCTTATATACTTTTATCTCTTTCTTTATTGCACGCCTACCTCAATTTTTGCCTCTCCTGTACCTCCTGCAGGTTGACTGGTAGAAAATGCCATTAGCATTAAGTCCACCTTTTGTACACTGTCTTTGTGCATTAAAGAATTAATAATAATAATAATGTGGCATTACATAAGAAATAGCATGTACAAAGGCGAGCTTGTCTCTGTAAGGGATTTCTTCCAGCAAACCTTGGAGAATCGGAACAGCGGTAAGAACGAGTCTAAATGCGTGTACAAAATAAGCGACAAAAACCCTTAACCATAACCTACATTAAGCAGAAAATAAATAATTATTATACAGAAATATCAAATTACCTCAGGCAACATAGTGGTTAAAATAAATTCAAATGCCAATCTGACAAGCAATAAGCTTATGTTATTGTTTATGGAAAAAAAAATTGAGTATGCAGCACTAACTGCTCTAAAAGTAAGTGGTCTCCTAAGAACTTTTTCCAGAAGGTGCCTAAATAAATGAACCACCTCCTTCCTCATCTCAAATATTTAGCTTTACTTATATTTTTCCCTATTAGAATGGAACCATTTAGAAACCTCTAAACATTTTTCCATTAGCCAACTGCTTTTTACTGTAAGTAATTCTATAGCATCCTCACCTCTGCGGCCATTGAATTAAGGGATAGTTTTCTATTAAAGTGACCCACTGACAAGGGTCGAATTTCTTTTCCCAGGTGTGTTTTCAGTTACATAAGGTTGATCGTATTTGTACAGCGAGAAGCCGGCGGCGGATTCAAATTTATCACCACAATCCTTTGGGTGAATGCTGGAAGGCCTACTTGAGACTTAAAATACTTCAAAGTGGCTTCAAATTTATTCACCGCGTTTAGGCGATACTCTAACCACGATTTAAAAGCTTATAGCGCTTATTAAAAAGGAACTTTCACACAAAACGATCGTTTTTCTCGGTCTCTCTGCTACGGTAACCAGGCAAGGCCATCACGAACATAGAAATACACCCAAATTGAGGTGGTTTGCACAAATGTACTGCGGCTTCCAATGGGAATCGAACCTACTACCTCCGGCATGGTAGTCAGAAGTGTTACCACTAGACCAACGAGGCAGCCGAATGTTGTGAAATATCAGGGGTACAACTGAATACATTTTATTAAATTCGCGGTTTTAGCACTTTGCCAATATCACAGCCGTCAGTAAATCATTATCGCCCATACAAAAATATCCATTCTATGTAACACTTAATGGTCTTCAGTATTATTTATCAAACAATGACACTCACATCATCATCATCATTAGCTATTTGACGCCCACTGCAGGACATAAGCCTCCTTTATGGTTTTCCCTATAGGGAAGGTTATAATCTTGAAGGGTTTTGCCATAATCGCCACGCTTGGCAGGCGGGTTGGCGATCGCAGTATGCGATTGGAATATCAGGAACACGCTGCTGCCCGTCTCCTGGTAATTTATTTCCTTAGGAACAGTCTTCAGTATTATCTATCAAACAATGACACTCACCTATTCAGAAATCCGCAACGCAATGCAGAAAAACCGTCAAAATTCATACATTTTTTTTTAAATTGTAAATTGAACAAAAGAAAATATGAAAGTGTTAAAACAAAAGTCGTCGTAATTGGCTATTTAAAAATAACCTTGTATAATACTGAGTCTATGTTACTCGTTGCTGTTCAAAGTCATTACTTGAAAACGAGTAGTCGAAAGACGTAAATAGTAACGGACCAATAAGGGATTAGCAAAGGGCACGATAAAAAGTACCCGAAACCGGCGTACGTGCATGCAGCAACTAATTAATGTTGATGAAGTGGCAGACCTACCCCTCCGGGATACAGGAATCAATACGTGAATATGTTATGTCATGTTTCTAAAATAGTACGGTAAACACGTTGTTGATTCAGAATCTTATGTCATTGATAGCACGATGCCCACTATAGCACATTGTCACTTTTATTATTTTTAATGCAATCAGTAGCACAATGCCAACTACATAATACAATCTTCATAAGTGAGTGAGATCGCACAAAGCCTATTGGTATAAAAGATTTGTTTTGTCGCACGATACTCACTTTTATAGTGTGCAATACTTTAAATGCGCGGATTGCCACCGATTTGTACAGTCAAGAACAAAAAAACGAAAACTTTTTATAATTATTAAAGTGGTCATGGTGCGATCTAATGTATGAAGATTTACAAAGGTTGTCATTGTGCTACCGATTGAATTGAAATGATATAAAAGTAACAAAGTACGATAGTGGGCATCGTGCTATCAAACCCTATAGTACGGTAAACACGTTGTTGATTCAGAATCTTAAAGTTAATTGGATTATCATCATTGTCCTTATAAAATAAAACTATAGAATTTAAACTTTCAAATTTAGAAAACTCAAAAGATAAATATCGAAGTGAAATAGGTAAGTATGTTAAAAAAAAACTAAAGTGTCAAAGAGGTAACGGAACTAAGTAACAAGGCCATTAAAAGGTATAACGACATCAAGCTATTCGATATTCATTGGTTCCGAAGTTACCTAACTACCTTTGGATAGAGTAGAGCCCCTGGATAAATTCAGAAGGGCAATTTATGTATAGAGCCCGACGCTCCCAATATGAGCGGTATTTGCATAAAGTATGCATAATGCTTCTAAAATCTGGAAGCTAGGAAAACAAACTACGAAAATGTAGTAAGTTTACTCTGTAAGGTCTTATAATAAAAAACTCAAATAAAAAATAACCTAGCACGAGACTGCTGAGCGTTAACTACTTTCATAAGCAGCCTATATACGTCCCACTGTAGGGCACAGGCCTTCTCTCAGAGAGAGAGTATGGGATTAATCACCACGCGTGCCCACCGCGGATTGGCGATTTCAAGCGCTGAGATATTGGAATAGCTCAGACACTCAGGTTTCCTCACGTTGTTTTCCTTCTCCGTTAGCGAGTGGTACTGCTACTATTGTGAAGTTTCACAAATTCACAAATGTACATAACTTAGAAAACCAAGTCATAGGTACATGCCCGCACTGGGGATCGAACCTGGGTCTCTCGCTTCCGAGTCCGATGGTCTACCCACTAGGGTCACTTACTACTTTATTACTTTAACTGTTATTTATTTCTGTTTTTTATTAATTTCTTTTTAGTGTTTTGTTTTTGTTAGCTTTATGCTGAATTCATATAGCCTATGGCACTCGCGCAAACACGATGAATCGATTGAGGTATTATTTGTCAAAATCTGTGCATTGGTTTTTCCTCTGTGGCATTGGTTAAGGAGTTATAAGGGATCTAGAATCGGACATTTATAACATACGAACCAAACACATTACCCTCCTTTTGGGATTCGCCGTAGTTGGGTAAAAATTAATCGGCTAGTCTATGACTATGTTGTCTTTGTTGTTGTTTTTATATTGTTATTACGGATCTTGCAACCTGAAATAAATGCATTTTATTTATTTTATATTAAGCGCAAGTCGGACTCATGCATCCGTATCACCCACCATAAATAATATTACGTATTTATTTAGCAAAAGCGTTTTCTAATTAACGTACGTTTGTGAAGTTGTAGCAGCAATGCCCCTGGCTAATGTTCACATACCACAGCGCTTGAAGTTACAAATTCGCGGTGGGCACGCGTGGAAATTAAGCCCATGCTCTCTCTCTGAGAGAAGGCTTGTGCCCTGATTTTATATAGGCTTTATAAACAAAAGAATTGCATAATGTGTTTTCTTTGATTCATACTTAGTGGAAGACTGATTAACACTCGGCTGGTTTTTAGGGTTCCGTACCCGAACTGTGCCAAACGGCACCCTATTACTAAGAATTCACTGTCTATCTGTCTGTCACCAGGCTGTATATCATGCACCGTGATAGCTAGGCAGTAGAAATTTTCACAGATGATGTATTTCTGTAGCCGCTATAACAACAAATACTAAAAACCTAATAAAATACATATTTAAGGGGGACTCTCATGCAGCAAACGTTGTCTAAAGACAGCGCTCGCCATCTAGCGGCCATCTATGTAACATTCACAGAGCCGATGTCATGTCGTTAAATGTCATTGTTCTGTAAAGCCTACTTCGCCGTGATAGTTTTCCTTTTAAGTTCATTTGCTACTGCCTTGATTTTTTGCACCCAACTCGGTCAAAAAATTGAGCTTTAAAGCTCAATAGTTTTAAACGACCAATCCAACGATATGGTGTAGGCGAAAATAAAATTGCACCCTTTATTTAGGTGTATGACGATTATCGTAAAAAAAAATTATTATTTTGTTCTACCTTTTTGTCGGCGTGATTAATTTGTATGTCAATGCCAAATTTCAGCTTTCTCGTACTAATCCTCTCTGAGCTAGGCCGCAGACAGACAGACGGACAGAGGAACAGACAGAAAGACAGACTATGGAGCCCTAAAAATGCCTGTATCTACATGATACAATGAGTATCGATTCAATTACGTCGATATGAAAAAAAAACTCCTACATAACACAATCACTTGCCCTGGTCCCAAACTAGGTAACGAAACTATGCTATGGTAACCAGGAAAGGCAGAAGGCATTTGTACAAATGTATGGAAAACGAACCTACGACCTCCGGCATGGTATTCAAACGCGATACCGCTAGACCAACGAGGCAGTCAGTCTTTGTGATAGTTGTAGACGAAAAAAATGCCTTTTCCTCGATAAATATCACAAAGCCACCGAAATATTGCTCTAGGTGACTTAAGACAAGATCATTTTCCAAACAGTATCAAGGTGAGTGGCTTAAAATGGCTAGTCAAAGTATCGATGGCTGTAAGTTTATCGGTGCCTTTTTCAGTGGCTAATCTTATTTCTAAGTTTGTGACATAAAGCCAACGATAATAATTAAATATAAGAATATTCTGCATCATAAAACTTACAAACAAACTACTCAAACTCGTATTAAAATATCCTGGTCACGGCACACCATATTGTGACCCCCAACCCCGGAATATTAAACGTAAGACCCCGATAGTAAGGAGAAAAGTACTATGATGCAAAACACTCCAATGGCCAACTGTGATCGTCTAGTCTAGTGGGGACCCTTCATTGTGAACGTATTAATAACCCAAGAACTTTTAGGATATGAGATTGAGTAATGAGTGCATGTAAGAGATCCGTTAAAATAATAAAAGTGGAACTAAGAACATTCAGTTCAAACCAAATGTTTATTAGAAAAGGTAAATTTTAGAAAAATTCGAAGAAACTAAAATAGCAATAAAGCAACATTAAATAAGCAGAAGCGAGACAAGATTGGGATAAAGAAGGAAAATTTAAATAAAGAAGTTAAGTTTAGAAGACAATAAATTTAAGGTTAAATAAAATAAATTCCATGTAAATAAAATAAGATTATAGTAGCAAAATATTTGAAATAAATAACTACTTGTCATACTACTACACATGTGAGTGTTTTAGTATAACGTCCCCTACCAAAGGCCGGTTAAGGCAGACATTATTAGCCAGCTAAGTAGATAATATTGGATAAGAAGAGAGTGCAATACTCAATTATCTACTAGCCGATAGTGCTAATTATATCTACCGTGGATGGGGATTGGCCACCACTACGTTATACTGTTAATATATACTTATAAATAATAAAACTATGACTGACTAGAAATAAGAATACAATGATTCATTATTCCGAGTCTATGCCTTAAGAAAACATACATGATTAACGCAAGAATTGGCAAAGAGACGTTCAGCAGTACAATGCATTGGCAGACGAGAGTGAGAGAGGTAAAAAACCAAATGCACAAAGTACGTTGGAATAAGACTTCATCGAAGCTTACCAACACTGAAACAGTCCGGCCAAACCCACGCAACCATGAAATGTCACCCAAAGACATAAGTCATACAAATAAATTTAATAGAAGCAATAAAAGCTTTGAGCAGGCAGAGATATATTAAGACTCAAGTCACTTCACACAATTAACGCAAGAAACGGCAAAGGGATGTTCAGCAGTACTATGCATTGGCAGACGAAAGTGTGAGAGAGGTAATAACCAAATGCACAAAGTACGTTGGAATAAGACTTCATCGAAGCTTACCAACACTGAAACAATCCAGCCGAGCTCACGCAACTATGAGATGCCACTCAAGGACAAGTCAAACATAATAAAAGCTTTAAGCAAGTATAGAGATCTTAAGACTCAAGACGCTTCACACAATTAACGCAAGAAACGGCAAAGGGATGTTCAGCAGTACAATGCATTGGCAGACGAGTGTGAGAGAGGTAATAACCAAATGCACAAAGTACGTTGGAATAAGACTTCATCGAAGCTTACCAACACTGAAACAATCCAGCCGCGCTCACGCAACTATGAGATTAAGCAGAGTATTAAGCCAATATACTTAAAATGAATATAGCATTACTACTACAAAGCCTATAGTGGCTCTTAACTACTCCCTAACGTCCCATAACGTCTTTCAATTCCTAACAATAATCCGAGTTTTGACCACCCTATATATTATTCACCCTATATTGCGCCTAAAATGCAATAATACTAAAGAAACAACGGTCGGAAGGAAAAGTATCTACGCACCTACATAAATTGTTCCTACCTCTGCAATAGTGGAATGACCCGTCCGAAGGTCAAAAGATAAGTACCTATGAAGCTAATATTTTCGTTTCGTTTTACCTATTCCTTAGTTTCAAATGATCACCGTGTGGATGAAACGCACCAACCTTTACGTCTAGTTTTAAGGTAAGGACCAGAGACATAGATAAGCAGTAAGTTTAGTAGCTACTAATTCAAGACTCGCACAATTAAATAACGAATACAATCTTTTAGTCCAACAGAGCTTTGCAGGTTTACACTAGCGCGGCGCGGAATTTTGCGGGGTTACATCTACATCCTTATGAGTAGGTGATAAGAGAATTACTTAACGCTATCATTTACAGACGGGTTTGGAAACAGATTTATTGAACACTAAACCTATTGCGACATATTGATTACAATATCACTACACTACAAAACATTGTGGAAGCACCAATTTCACTTATTTTAGTTTTATTGAATGAACCTTAAAGCATCTAATGACCGCATTGTTATGGTGGGGACTTGGGGAAATACTTACTCTAATCATACAACTGGATACCCTGAAAGAAAAGGGGGAGCCTGCCTAATTCTTCCCAACCCCGTAAGCTAATATATTTAACCACCCATCAAAATTATTATTGTTTCAGCAAAACAAACCCCATTTACATTTAATCGTGTGTATGCGTGAGTGCCTAAGGTGTCTCCCTAGTCACAGCTATTTCCTACTTCTATCCTCCCTAACTCCGGAAAACCAGACTGTTTCAAATTACTTGGTAACTTGACTCAGTTAGCTTTCAGACTTTCTGGCCGGCCAGAGTGTGTAGCCTAGGATGTGTATGTGCAGGTGGTTTTATGGGTTCGGTAACCACCCGCAAGGTAAGAATATTCGGAATATAATACATAAATATGTTATGGGTGCAAAGTGCCAGAGGGCTAGAATCGTCTGTCACTCAGGGTAAGCAGGGGGAAAATTGCTACACCACGTATGCTAACGGAAGAAGATCTAACACCGCATTCACAAGAAGCATTTTATCCCAATCTTCAAACAAGATAATTAATGTAATTATCTCAATTCAAAATTATTGTTAGTATTACTTTTTTATTATTAAATTAAATTGGGAACGCCTCCGGTGAAGGGATTCTTTAAACCTTTCAACCCAAGCAGACTCAGATTCAGCCGTAGCATAGTAAGCAGAGCTAGATTTTGGGTTCCTTAGTCCATTAATTTAAACTTCTTAAGGCTCCCAAGTGAATTCGCTCTAAATTCACACGTTTGTATACTGAAACTCAATTACCACTAGCTAGTGGAATTAAGCTAAAGTAATAAGTGGAATTAAATGTCTGCAAAGGCTCAGAAAGCTATGACGCAAGAATGATATCGATCATCACGTGTGCCCCCGCCGAGCCTTGGTTATTTGACAAAGGCTAGACACACGGATTATCCATAGCATACCTTTGCCACCGTGAGTTATCCTTTGCACAAATTTATTTCCGCATAAACGTAGTACTGTGGAGGAAAAGGATTAGTAAACTTTTATTTCGCGAGAGCTACCCTAATTACTAAGGCTGAAAACCCTATTTTACGCGGAAAACTTCTAGCTAAATATACAAACGGTTTAGGAATCGAAGGGCGCTTCTAACCTTACACTTTCACTTTCAAATCTCATTCCCTAGCTAAGAAAGTAATTCAGAACCTGAAACTTCACACCAGAGCTGATAGTCTGGGACGCAATGCCCACAGGTGATGTTAGGTTACAAATCCAAAACCACTCTCCTACTTTCGAATTTAAATACAAACGAAACTCCCTAATAGTAAATTCACAAAATGGCGAATTTGCCTACGAGCGTAGCAGACGTATTTACTGTTCAATTTTCTGTTCCGGAAAAGCTCTGAATAGTTCCCGAACCCAGCTTTTATAACCTCGCGGCCCCCTCCTAATATGATGCCACTTCTCCCGCTCGCGAAACCAATAACGAAATCCCGCCAACTAAGAATTTTATTCCTTACTGCTATTAATTTAAGGACTTCAACATTGGTAATTCTATTTTTGTTCGTCATACTCGTACCACATCGCGCCACTATCTTCTCAATCAATTTCAGAACTTTAATATTATGCTATTTTATAAATTAATATTTAATGTCTGCAATTATATTGTCAATTAAGTTTTTATTTATTTATCTCGATATTTCCCGATTGATTTATTTTTCTACAATCCTTTTATCAATTTATTCAACGCACATTTGAATGACGCGGTGGTGTTTTCGAAAAACTAGTTTCTGTTAATAACAAAGTTTCGTATCTCGTATATAGAACAACATCTCTTTAATTCAGTCTATATTCATCTAAACATACTCTACTTTATCTACAATTGGGATTTGAAGCGTTATAATGATTTATTTGGTTGGCGTCAACCGGACGGAAATAACAGTGGCGCCCCCCCACTCAAACGGTTAATATCGTATTAACAAAGAACTAATACTGATACGCTACTCACTCCTAGATGGAGCTAACTCTAGAGCTTATGCGAAGATATTCGATAATGGGGACTTGCACCAAGAAAAACTTTAATAAAGTATGAGAGGACACGTCCAAAGGCAAACAAACGTGGTATCTCTTTCTTCCGCGACCATACACTCCCTACGATACAAACAGTCAAAAAGTCAATACAATCTCGCGGCACTACAACGCGGCATACAACTCGACCTCAGACCATGACGTCACTCCCCAACGTATGAACGCAACGCCTACAATATATGAAGCGTTTATCAATATATATGAGTCATCTCGTAAAATAATGTTTCTAAGAAAACGTTCCGAGTTCAATGAAAAACTAAATTCTACGTTTTTAAGTAGAAATGAGGTCCTTGAGAAGTATGTCTGGTGTTACTTTGAATGACCGGACACATAACCGTGTGACTAGAAAACGTTGTGGACTAAAAGAGGATGCAGTGACTAAAATTGAGAAAGGAATGTTGAGTTCGTTTGGACATGTGGAGAGGAAACAAATCCATCGAACAAATGTGGGTGGAAGGGCCGGCAAGGGATGACCCAGACGGACACACCTCGACCAAACAGGGGATGCATTAGCAAAGGGCAAGACAAAAGCACCCGAAACCGGCGCGCGCGCAAGCAACGACCAATGAATGTTGAGAAAGCGACAGCGATCCGTCAAGATCGCAACAAGTGGCAGTCCCCGACATTCGCCCACCCCTCTGGGACACAGGCGTGAGTCTATGTTGTTTTGTTAAAGTTTTATATGATTTAAGTTCCCTATTTATTTAGTACCTGAATGACCGAGCTTTTCGGATGCAATTTTTTGTTTTGTTTTAGAGAATGAATTAAAAAAGCGTCATCTATGAACAAAATAATGAACTGCCATGTACTGTATTAGATTTAGGTGACAGACTTTCTTCAATCCAAAATTTATTAGTTATGCTATTTCGCAAGAGAGATGTCATTGTGATTAATCTCAATTATCGTAAACCATCCCTAAAACCAGTTGCATAATTTAATCTACAAAAGACAACGCAATAAGTATTTTACAAGAACTGTTTAAATGTTTACAAATGCTACAAAACAAAAGCTTTTCGGATGCACTTTTTTTTTTTTGTTTTTGTTTTATTAGAGAATGAATTCAGACCCACGCGTATAGACCGGTAGCGTCACCTACGAACAAAGCGATGAACTGTCATGTATTGTAACAGGTTTTAGGTGAAAAACTTTCTTCAATCCATAATTCATTAGTTGTGCCATCTCGCAAAATAGATGCCGTTGTAATTAATCTCAATTATCGTAAATATTTAATCTAGAAAAGACAACGCAATATTTCACAAGAACTGCTTAAATATTTACAAATGATACAAACAAAATATACCTAGCTGTATTTTATGTCGAGGAACCAAATACGTTTCGGCGCTTTATCCGATTCTATAATACGCTCTTTAAATGTTTTACAATCCCTATATAAGTATACGATTATCATTTCTCGGTTTATTTTAGCTTCCATCCTTAATCTTCTCGTGCAGAACACAATTCAACATGATATTAACGATCGTGAGCACTTGTACGGAGCTTGGTCCGTCACAAGTTCTTAAAACTAATTTTGTAGGTTTTAAGAGTCAATAAGAGATTCAATTCTCTCAAGAACACTCATCAAAATCAACTCAAGTAAGCCCTCTCGAGTCTTCTATTTTCGGGTAGATTCAGTACCTAGGGTATTAAGCTCTCCGCGTCTACAATAGCAAGGTCTTTTAACAACTTTAATTCTGTTCGATAAAATTTTTGACGATTTTACCTTGGAATCTAATATATTCATATTTTAGGGCATACAATAGGGCATTAGGGTATATTTACCATAGCATAAACTCACGCCTGTATCCCGGAGGGGTAGACAAAGACTAGCGTCTGCCACTTGCCACAATCCTGACGGATTTTTTCCCTTGATCAACATTTATTAGTCGTTGCATGCCCGCACGCCGGTATCGGGTACTTTTTATCTTGCTCATTGCTACTACATTCCCTAATAATAACAATAATAACGAAAAATAATAATACCAAATCAAATAAGATTTTTGCTCGTCACGTGGTCAATTTACGACGAAATATGTGGAGCGCGTCAGCTCACTGACACGGTAATAAAGTCATTACGAATTTTAGCAAAAACTCGAAGTCGCCATGCACGTCATACAAAAGTAGATCGTAAAGCCAACGTTGATTGCAAAGTGACAACGTATTTCACAAAGTCCGAAATGATTTGAAGCTTATGTGTACTGCAAGGCCATATTGCAATGGTAAATTGGCTCTAGTGAAAATCCATGTTACAGGTACTAGAATACAAAGATGACAATCTTCTAGCTTTGTTCTTAAAAGCTACGATAGGATAGTTTAGCTAGTGGACAAAAAATATTTTGCTTTGATTCGAGATTCGGCGTTGTTCAAACTAATAAAGTTTTTTCCGCTAGTAATTTTCCTTTTATAACCTAGAGTAGTACAAATCATGCCGTACAAAGCTGGCGTGAGCTGTGACGTCACGAGCTATCAGTTCGCCTTTAATATACGAATCTCTTTTCAGTATTTGGATAGTAAGTTTTATAGGTTTCCGAAGGAACCAGGAACCTTTATAGTTTCGCCATGTCCGTCCGTTCTGCATGTCTGTCCGCGGCTTAGGTCTGAGACGATTAGTACTAGACACCTGAAATTTTACATAAAAATACATCAATCACACCGATATAATGGTTGAATTAAATCTTAATAAATATATTATGGTACCTTCCCAACACCTTCTTCTTCTTCTTAGCGTTTTGATGGCCAACAAATGTTATTAAAGTTACTAATAAACACCAAATTAGGGATGATATTATTTCTCATCTACCCCATAGTGTGGGGTATCGTTGGTCGTTTAAAAGTATTGTAGGTGTACACCATTTTTCGATTTGGAATATTGAGTAGAATTTTTGTTCGATTGGAGTGTACCGCTTCCCACAAAGGGCGGTATTTTTTTCATATTGATATTATAAGATTCATCGATATTGGACGCGGGCGGCACAAGACCGGAAAGCTTGGAAAACCATGAGGGAGGCCTATGTCCTGCGTCGAATAGCTGATGATGATGATGATAAAGATAAAAATAAAAATAAAAATAAAAATAAAAATAAAAATAAAAATAAAAATAAAAATAAAAATAAAAATAAAAATAAAAATAAAAATAAAAATAAAAATAAAAATAAAAATAAAAATAAAAATAAAAATAAAAATAAAAATAAAAATAAAAATAAAAATAAAAATAAAAATAAAAATAAAAATAAAAATAAAAATAAAAATAAAAATAAAAATAAAAATAAAAATAAAAATAAAAATAAAAATAAAAATAAAAATAAAAATAAAAATAAAAATAAAAATAAAAATAAAAATAAAAATAGTAGATGCGTATTTCGTTGACAATCACGTGAAAACGCTGGCTTCGAAACTTACAAAGGGTTCTAGGTGTCTATTTTTTTATATTTTCAATCATACTCATAATAATCAATCATACATACGTATTTATATACGTCTTAGCCAACTTAAAACTCCAGTCTACAAAAATACTAAATAAATTCGATGAAGAACCCCAAACATACTCAGAAAATATTTATAAAATAATTCAGGCAATTATATAACTAAAATAGTGCTATGAATATCGAACCATATTACATTAATCCAGCCAGTCTGAGAATTCTAAATGAAATGACTGAAACGTGACCTTGTCTAAAGTATTTGTAATTTGACCTGGGTACTCGTACCTACCACAAACTCAGTCGAGTGTTCACTCCAATACTTTATTAGTATTTAAGATAACAATGATATTCCAAGAGAAAAACACGCTTTTAATGAGCATGTATTTTGGTACTTATAAATATATTTAATCAAAAACAAAAACTTTTATGCATCGTAGCGAAAAAACTGTGACATAGTGAGCATCACAAATCAAACAGTCCGTTAGGTCCATTTCAAGCAAGATTTAGATTGTTGTAAGGAAAAAAAATATTGAAAACATCGTACAAAAACTTAATTATAAATCTTAAACCGCGCCTTAAACTGAATTAATGCCAGATATATTTCTCGCTCTCAAGAAAATGATCTTTAATATTATAGTAGCCATTTTTAAATAAGCTTTGCATATTTTTTGAGCCGCATGTAAGCTCAATGTATCTTCAGGGATGTTATTGTAGAAAGTAAGTAAGTAAGTTAGTTTTTATGTTTATTTCTAGTATTCACATTGTATTGAGCGAAGGGCGCGGAGCGCTTCCCTGAAGCGAGGAGCGCTTCGACTACATTAATTGGAAATAAATCCACAAACAATACCATGAATTTTGTTTGAGCCACGGAACATCACGAAACTTGATTGTAATTAAATTGGTTCTCAGTAACGCGACCTAATCAACAAAATTTGAACTGTATGTTGTTTATATTGACAAACTGAAATTTAAGTCAAGAGTAGATGGTACAGCGATTAGAATGGAAGAATTTTAAAATTCACCTTTTGGCGCCATCATCAGCTCAACTTGACGATACCAAATTATTGTACTGTCATCCAATCTGTTTATATAATATTTGCAAAGTCTTAAATCGTTACGACAAAAGTAAGTTGAAACTGCATTCTAAAGAACAACGGACCTCGTACCCACCCTCGTAGCATTATGACTAAGCAATCAAAAATCAAGGAACGAATTAATGAATGAATTAAAGAGACAAGTTACAATTACTTAATTTTTGAATCAAGCGCGCACGTCGACGGTGCGACGAGTGAATTCACAAAGGATTTCGGAATATTTTAATGTCAAATAACTTTTTTCTTCAGCAAGCTACAAAGTTGCCGTAATGTAAGAAAATATTTATTTTCAAAGACCTTTCTAATGGACTGGGTCTCAAGTTGCTACAATTTGTAGAGCTTAGTACATACATAGATTTAGGTAAAGCTACATAATAAAAACGTGGTAAATAGTACATTGTTACCCTCGGGGTGAAAGCAACTTTTTAGTCCTAAGAGGGGCTCTTGGGACTAAAAAGTTGCTTTATAATATACCTAATCTATATTATTATTATAAAGTACATTAAGGAATGGTTACCCGAATCGTGGAAGGGAAATGCCTTGACGCACGAAATCACATCGCAGTAATTCATGTCGCAGTTTTCTGCGTTGCGAATTCGCATCGCGCCGATTCGCAGTTTTGTGTACGGAATGTGGATGTGGTTTTGTACCATATTTTTAGCGTCCGATACAATGTTTCTGGAGTTAATTCTATTCTATTCTGTTCTTATTCATAAGTTGCACTTACTTATTTTTTCATAGAAGGTAATAAAAAGTAAAGTGTCCAACTCAGGAGCAACACTATTTCAAGCTCGAGTGGTGTACTTTGAATCTCTCGCTGCGCTCAGGATTTTACTTTAGAATCTCTCGCTGCACTCAGGATTCTACTTTAGAATCATTCGCTCCGCTCTGGATTCAAAGAAACACTCTCGCCTTAAAAATAGCTTGCTTCCTGGGGAAACAATGTACTATTTTCATTACTCATACTCGGAAAATAGGTCTGAAGTTGCCTGAGGAGCGAGTTGAAAGTAATACTTTTCAGCCCTAGGGAGAATCGTTTTCAATTGACAGCTGTCAAATTATAAAAGAAACTAGAACCATGTTTTTTATTATAACTTTATTTCAACTACTAGCTGTTACAGACTATAATCTACCTCTCTGCAAACTTTTATCCGGATCCGTTTAGCCGTTTTTGCGTGAAAGATTAACAAACATCCATTCATACATACAAACTTTCGCGTTTATAATATTATAGTAAGGATTTCATGAAAATAACATAGAATTGAGCAAAATATTTACCATTTATTAAATGATCAAAATGAAAAATAATCGCTAAATAACTGGTAACAGAAAAAAAAATTGACGGAAAAGCGGCAATCCGATCTTCGTTTGGTTTTTCGAGAGTTTATTTATTTATTTTTATTTTCCTTGTATTCGTAATGAAAAGCAGTGTTTACCTCAGGTTAAAGACTTATTTAGTCCCTCGACTACTTTCGTTATTTTCACTCCTAGGGTAACAATGTACTACAAAAGTTTAGTTCCGTTTTTCGTTTTAAAATTAGTGACAATCAATAGCATCTTTATGTCCAAAATTTGAAAAGAAAAAAGGTCAAATGAATATTTTTATTCAAGTTAAATGTAATTTAGTGGGATTTCTCGTGGTCTGATGAAAAAAAACGAAGAGGTCCGTCAAATAATATAATTAATATAACATCGCCGTTCGTGGTGTAATAAAAGTCCTTTTAAAGAGATATCAATCTTTATATATTGAATCAAAGTATATCCATGTTAGATCCCATACAAAAATACACTCGTAGAAGGAGAATCGGCAGGTACGAACTTAATTTATCACGTCATTATGTCAAGGGCATTCGGTCTTAAGAAAGATCTAAGCTAAGTTCCTGACAAACAAATTGATACTCAAAAGAGTGGTATCAAATAGTCAACCATCTATATCCATTATGGCGGCACCTCCATTCTGTTTGTATTCCGCAATATGTTTGAGTATACGTATATTCACCGACTGTCTTGTAAGGCGATAAAATACGAGTAATTTTCTTTCTTTTCTCTTGTTATCTGATAACAAGTAGGGTGACAGTGAGATAACGATACCTGATAAGATAGAAATGATAGATATAGGTAACTAAAGACAAATCGATAATATTTTGTCAATCCATGGGAGGTTCTAATCCTCAATACAAACAACTTTTGCCGTGGGGAAAACTTTGAAATAGCGAAAAAATATCAGCTGGCGCCTCACGAGGCGCTTCCCATACAAACGTAGTTCGGTTTTTATTTACAAACTACATGCCGGATCGCAACGAAACTTTACCAATACGTTTAGAGGACACAAATTGAGGTTTGATCACGCTTTGAATTGGAATTACACTTATCAAAAAAATTCATTCAATTATTCTCAGTTGTAAGCACGAGCAAACCTTGATTGGTATCCTCTAAATATGGTATGTCGTTTGTGAATTAAAACCGATTTACGTTTGCATGGGAATTACTCCTTCAGGGACTACCTTAAGTTACCACCTGGGGCATTAAAATGTATGGATTGGCTGATATTTTTTTCGCAAACTTTTCCCCATAATGTACTTTATTTTTCTTTCGTTGGCGTTCGTGTATTTTGTTTGTGTACCTTTGTGTTTACTTTGTGTTTCTGTGACTATGTAAATAAATGTCTTCTTTCTTTCTTCCAAACCCCCATTCAGATGTATATGGACATTTTGTTAAACCTTCGTGTAAAAGGGGAGTGTAACAAGGATGTTGTTTTATCATCCAATATACGGAACCCAAAAAACAAATTATCGCGTACGGAGCGCGACATCCTTAGGGAAGTTGATCCGTAAGTGTATCAAATAGCCGTTGATCTATATCAACATGGCGGCACTTCTTGTCTGTGTGTCTCACGCAATTAGGCGAAACGCTTTTATTGAGGAGGCCTCGTAATTGGCCTGTATTGTTATCGTTGAAGCCATGATGGGTGGACGGAGATCCGGATGTGTGCTCCGGAAACTGTGGAACTTAACAATGTTTATTATGCAGGCTTTCTTTGATTGTATTAGGTACGTCTCTCAGTAAATTTGTTTTATTTTTATGTTGCAATGGAAATAAATGTTTTTCACTTTTACTTTCACGCTCGTCGATTGTAACGATTTAAATTATTGTAAAATAATGATACTTTTGGTTTTGTGATCCATAGACTTTGTGTGAACATAGAAGGAAAAACTTTTTAGTTCTATGACGGCCAAAGGAGAGGTGGTGAGTTCTTTTCCTACTGGCGGCTGCTGTATTGGATTTGTTCAAATGGCCTTAGTCTGAATGTATTTCAATGTTTATGCTGTCCTTGCCTGGTTACTATATGTTACCGGGACAAGTGATTGTGTTGTGTGGAACTTATTATTATGATAGCCTCTATTGGTGTGCCGTTTCCGGCAATATTAAGAATATGCCCGGCCAAGAAATTTTACAATACGGTATTTGACACGATCAACAATAAATTATTTCATATGCTCGTTTAAAACAAAAATTACAAAATATCTCGGAAAACGTAGTTACCTCTTTTCGTCAAATACTAGTTATTAGATTTTTAAATAGATTAAAGACAAAAAGAGTGCTCTGATATGTGACGTCATAAGCCAGTATTTTTATACAAAATTCCGTTTTAAAAGTAACTCATTTGATATTTTGTCAAATACCCAATTACAAAAGCGCGCTAGCGCTATTTTTTTTAATACGCCGGAGTCAACCGCTCAGCTACCGCAGCGCGCGCATTTGTTGGTACCCGGGCATATTGCCAATATTACCAGGCACGGTACACAGATAGTCGCTGCAGGCACGCTTACCGGTTTCGGGTACTTACGATACTTTCTAAAAAGTATTTTAATATGGTAATTTTATTTGCATTGAAATATTCACCAAGTATCTGTAATGTAACGAAGATAGGTATTACATATTTAGAAAGAAAAAAAAAAACAAAAAGCATATTACATTATTATTAGAGAGGTCAAAGTGATTTGGTCAGAAAATATTAGCTAGATAGTAGTAGATATTTATTTAAGTCCCTGAAGACATTGTTACGTAAGGTACGAAAGAAAATCTAGGTCACGTTTGTCCGTTCGTTAGAGAAAAAATAAATCATGTTATCTTAGTGATTAGGTGGGTAGACCTTTCTTCAATATTTTTCGTTTCTTTTCTTTTAGATTTGTTTTATTATTGGTAAAGTAATTATTGAGTTTGCTCCAGGTAATTCAAACATGCTTGTTCACAACAGTTCATCAACTGTTATGGATGCTTCTAAGTTCTTATTACGGAACGTTAAAACATAATCGTAGTTCATTTAGAAATAAAGATTGATTAAAAAGTAGATGGCTTACGAAAATGAAGAGCCATATAAGTTACAAACCAGAATTTGTATTTGCATGGCAAAAACCTAAATTGATTAATAAAATTTGCACAGATGTACGCTTTGCATCAGGAAACAGTTACAAGATATTTATTTGCGTCAAATATCATAAATTTTATAACTAATTGGGTGTAATAGGGTACATTGCAAATTAATAGGGTAAAACCGCGTTTTAAACATATTTTAGCTATTTTATGCATACAAATATTGAGAATTAGAATTATGAATTTTTTTCCAACTCCGGCTTAAAATTGCGTTATATATTAAATCATTAATTCATTTTAAAGAGTACTATCAAATGAAAACGTCAATGGACTTTTGGAAAATGTACACAAACCGTTCATAAATATAGTCTATGGTGAAGTTTTGCTGCAAGTTGGCAAGGCAAGTACGTAGCAAAACTCTTTTGTCAATAACATCTCCAAACTTTTTTGCAAATAACTCCTTGAAGGTGAACAATAAAAAGGTCGATGGATGTCAAAATGAGAGCGAGCCACGTTCAACCTCTTTTTTATGTATGAGACTGTTTCTCCCGCTCGCGGCCTCACCCCTGGGGACTTCCGGTGGACGGCAGGGGCATTTATAATTTTTTCGGTCTGACAATGGGGATGGCAACAGGAAACTAATTACAGATGGCGCCACTGAGAGAGACAATGTTTGTTTTGTTTCATAAGTGTTGCTGATTTTTTCATGGAAATTTAACATAAAAACGTCATGAAATGCTTTTTACTAAAAAAAATTAAAGCTATAGTTTATACCAAAACTAAAAAAGCAAAGTTTTGTATACCGCGAAAGGAATACAGACTGTAATACATAGGTAACGTCAAAAATTTTTTTTTATCATTTCTTGCAGAAATAATCGATACCTTTGATTAATACCTGTTTACTGGCTGATTTATTGATTATAAAGTGTAAAATGTTAAATTTACTTTAGAAAGTAACTATTTCCACATGCAATTTTTACATGAACTCTCTTAATTTTGTTCCAGTTTGGAGACAAAGCAGCTTTATGAGCATAAAATGATGCTGCGGGACTACTACTTGAAGGTTCCTATCACCAGCAACTAAATTGTCCTATTAGAAATATTGATATTTATTCCGATCTGCCCAGTTCAATGCTATAGGCTGGCTCTGGGTAATTAAGTGCTGCCGCTCACCTATTTTGAGATAAGGGCTTAGGCCCGAAGAAATGCACGTTACAATGTATTATTATGATTTTATTAAAAAAAATGATGTTTACGGGTTATACTTATGCCCAGGAACATTGTTTTAATTCACTTACAATTGCAGTAATAATAGCTGGCTTTACATTTTCTAAATGGGTTGAATCATTAATATCAAGTCTTGCATTTCTCGTTTTTAGTTAGTTTTAGGTTTAACAGTAAATTCGGCCTCAGTTTTTAACAAGTGTGAAAGATGCGGACCTGAAAACAAACAGGAATGATAAAACATAACTATTATCTATGATTCTGAATGTATTTCATTAGTGTTATTTGTATTTACCTGCATAGAAATATTTTTTGTTTTTTTTTTTTACTAGAATCATAACTTATAAACTTCTTGATAATCGATTTACGTACTCCAACGTACGTTTTTCTATTGCAAACTGAGCAGTAAATGCGTAGGCACTGATTTAAAAAAATATATATACTTAACATATCTCTGGGGCTTATATAATTAAAAGTATTGTGCTTTTCCCATACAAATAGTCAAGAAAACGGTACATCCTCCATTTTGAATTTTTTGACAGGTTACCACCCCCATTCTTGAAGTCTCTGACGCTCTGATTTTTTCTCTTTGATTTTAACATCTGCGACTCCAAAATTCCATCCTATTTAATTTTCTTTTTTTTGTTGGTTTTTTTGTTTTCGTAAACACAAAACATATTTGTAATACCCTCTACTGTCTATTTATAAGCTACGTTAATTTGTATTGTCTTTTTGGAAATATTTATTTACATAATTACTTACAAAAAACATAAAAATTAAAAAAGGAAACATTGTATAGATTGGCACTCCGCATAAAGGATATAATATTATTATTATTAATACGTTTATTGTACATAAGTAAAAAATACAATGGCAATGTGGCGGACTTAACGCTACAAGCATTTTCTATAAACAGTGAACAACGAGATCGGCCAGTATTAACTCCTGAACTGCCCTCGCGGAACGCAACGTATAGGTGGCCCATACTAAGTTGGACACAGATCTGTGTCGCGGCAGACGAGTGGTTAATGAACTTAAATTGACTTTCTCATACAATATTTCACAGAATTGTTTGTATACACCATGGTAACATTGACTTGGAACAAAGTATATGTAAGCCATCGATATTTTTCGATAAAAGCCAAGTGAAACTTTTTCAGAGCCCTGTATTTTTAAACTTTGATCGATGGTGTTGCCCTAATGACAAAACGGTGTATTTCAGTTTTTCTCTTTTTTGGAGCAACAAGGATGTGGGACTGGGTATTGAAAAAGTTACAACTTGGTGGACTAATGGTGATTATGGTTAATGGGTGACGTGTTCTTTGTTTTTTTTTTAAACACGTTCATTCACTCTAGTTTCATGTTTATTGTGCCCTCAATGTTGCCAGCGTGAGGTTTTGTTAATAAGGACATGGTATATTTATGTACCCCAAACATAATTATACTATACTTTGAATATTGTTGAAGGGCACACGAAAGAGGTTTGTCAAGATTATGTACATAAGCAGCCTATATACGTCCCACTGTAGGACACCGGACTTCTCTCAGGGAGAGAGTCTGGTCTTAATCACCACGCGTGCCCACCGCGGATTGGCGATTGGCGTCGAGATTATGGCAAACTGCAAACCATGGTCTCCGCAGACTCATCCGGAATATACACGTGAGTTTATTTATGTATGAGTTTTCTATGTAGGCATGAAAAAATTCATTGGAAAAGCGAAACATAGAAATGTAGTAATAATGATATCCGAAAAAATTATTTCTCACGATTAATCCATAAAAAATGCTGTGAAAATATATTTACGCATTCAGTTACTTTTTCCAAATGTTTTTTTGGGTGATTAAAATAACTAAGATGTTTCGACATTGTTACTATCAGCGTTTTTATGCGCAATGGAGCAGAGCTACGCTCTTTTGAGATTTTGATGTATTGGATACATTGCGAGTTGAAATCCGAGATTTGGTAAATAAGGCATGAAAAGGTTCTTTGTAAAGTAACTTTTTATCTTGCCCCTCGCTAATACATGCTTTATATAGTCTAAGTAAAGTTCACTAAAATTATAGTCTAATAATCTTGATTTCGAATAATTGTACACAGGGAATCCTAGTTTGGGAGTCAGTAACCATTCTCTTAACCCTTTTCTAAATAAAGTTTTTTTTCATTTTTTTTTATTGAAGATCATATTATTATTGTCAGATCGTTTTATTATTGAAGCGGTGGTAGCGTAGTGGGTAGAAAATTGGACTCGGAAGCGAGAGACCCAGGTTCGATTCCCAGTGCGGGCATGTACCTATGACTTTTCTTTCTAAGTTATGTACATTTGTGAATTTATGGTAGGTGAAGGAAAACATCGTGAGGAACTATGGGTGTCTGAGCTATTCACATACCTCAGCGCTTAAAATCGCCAATCCGCGGTGGGCACGCGTGGTGATTATGCCCACACTCTCTCTCTGAGAGAAGGCCTGTACCTTGCAGTGGGACGTGTGTAGGCTGCTTATGATATGATGTACATTTATCTTTTTTAGGACCACAAAATAATTCAAACTACCGTGAACAATGGGAAGTCAATGGCGAGACGAAAAAAAATTCCAAATGGTCTCTTAAAATGTTAAGAACCACAGCTCTACAAGCAAAAAAATGTGATATTTTAAACATAAATGACGTGCGCCATAATAAAGTCGTCGCTCAAACGTACAGTCGGTTCTGTCTGAGCGTTCGTTTTCGTTTCGATAAAACGGATCGCCATTAATCACCCGAGAGTTGTACTGAACCGCAATGTCCCCTACCTCGCGTCACTGAACTGGGACACACATACAGAAAGTTGGCATAAAATACACGTATAAAACGTCAGTAGCCTATATACAAAATACAACCAATTTATTGGATAAAGAATACGGTTACAATGAGACACTTATTCTACCGTACAAATTGTTTCCTAATTGGCAACAGTTACCTGCACTGGCCTATCGATCGCATCGCAGAGTAACTGTCATAAAAGATGGCCCAGAGCATTTGGGATAGAAAGCCGTGACCTACAAATGAGCATATTTTTTTTTTTAATAAAAAAGAAAAAACGACCAACATATTTGTGCTGGTCATGAAACTGGGTACCGACTACAAATTATACTTCTACAATACCTACATGTATACATACTTCTAATTATTTAAATTATTTTTAACTTTTTGAAAGCAAAGAATTAAGTAGGGTAAATTATGGTTATCATGCACTTGCTTATTTTTCTCCCGCTGCTCCACTAGAAATTGATAGTGTTTCGAAGTCGATTTTTATTTTTTTTTGTTTCGCAATTTCTAGTGGGGGAGCGGGAGATAAATAAACAAGTGCATGATAACCATAATTTACCCTACTTAATACTTTGCTTTAAGATGTTCTCAATTTCCATCTCCGAAATTCTTCACCAGAACATCAACAAATTAACTGGTGACTACTTTTACGCTATTTTATGAAACATACCGATAGCACTAAAGGATGGGCCCTACTAGACCTTATTTACTGCTGCCCATTGAAGAGTTAAGTTCTCCATCTCTGAAAGTCTTCATCAGATCTTCATCAAATTATAATGGGACTAATGGGTCGTTACATTTATTCGAACGAAAAGAGAATTGTCGAAATCGGTTAAGATTTGACGGATTTATGCAAAAACATAACCAAAAAATAGAAAAATAAAAATATAAGCGTCGAATTAATAACCTCCTCATTTTTGAAGTCGGTTAAAACGGTGATGACATTAGCAAAAAAATAACTACAAAATTATCTCCCACTTCGGACAATTCGTCAAAGAATCAAGAATATTTATTGTGAGCTTAGACATGGGTTACACAAAGAAATAAGATGACTAACATAGCCTACAAGATTAGCAAATTAAACTGGCAACGGGTTGATCATATGTGCTGAAGAACCGATGGTTGCTGGGGTGCAAAGATTTTCGAGTGGAGACCACAAACTAGCAAACGCAGCGTAGGACTATCACCAGCTTGCTGGACTGACAATCTAAAGCAGACTGCTGGCAGCGGCTGGATGAGTATGGCCGAGGATAGAAGGAAGTGGCGTGACTTGAGTAAATTATATCCGGCAGTCAACAAACACGAGTTGATTGATCAAGTGATACATCCCGCTGCTGGGCACAGAACTTCGCTCCGAGAGAGAGCATGTGCTTAATAACCACGAGTTCTCAACGCTAATTATCGATTTTAACTGCTGAGGTTCTCCGCCGGTGTTCTCAGCTCAGGAAGTTTTTCTTTTCTGTAAGTGAATAGTATTGATTCTAGAAATTCACAAATAAACAAGTATATAAGATAGAAAACAAGGTCGTAGTTCTTAAAATTTTCGTGGCTATACAGAGACATAATTGAGGATAAATATTATTAAATGTCGAAATACATAAATTACGAATCAAATACATAAATAATCGTGGTAAGTATAAATGTGTCCAAAGTACGTTGTGTCCCTTCTGTAATACTGTATTGTAATCCAGTTTGAAATATGATATTTGGATAAGTTGAGCTTTTGTGAGAGTAGCACTTTTTGGAGGAGTATTTTATATCCGTTTTTTCAGCTCGGACTATTAGCATTGGTTGCCTGATTTATTACTAGTTTTCAGACGATACTTAGAAAAATATGGTTGTGCTAGTCAATGCAAAAAGAAAAGCCATAAAGCGTGACAGGTGTGTATATGATAACGTCTTTATTCTTTCTATTTTCAACAGGCTTCAAAACGGGAAGTTCCAATTTGCCGCGTTTCAGTACTTTTTACGTCGGGTTATTAAATTTTACCTAATAAATAATCGCAATTAGACCCGTTTAATACATAACTTTGCCACATTTTTTTTGTGTTCTATGTTCCCATGTAGCTCCGTTAAATCTTATACGATTTCGATAATCTGATAAGTCTAAAGGTAAAATAATTGATCTTATTTTAATTTGGCGAAGATTTGATAAAGAACTTCGCAGATGGAGAAGACAACTCTTCGTTGGACAGCAACAAATTAAGCCTAATTGGAGGAATGCTTTAACCTACAAAATTAATAGTTATGAAATATGCCATCAAAATAGTAATAATTAAGTGATTATCTGACTTAGGGCCGGTTTCTGAATTGAGAATTTCACTAAGTAAATACTTAAGTAACGTTCTGTCACGCTCTTTTCTGAGAAATTCGAAGAGACAGCACTACAGTTAACCATTTAATTAGCGAAATTCTCAATTCAGAAACTGGCCAAAAGACATTAGGAGATGGAAAAGGAACCTTTTGAATGGAAAGCAGAAAATTAATAGTTATAGTTTCGTCAGTACGATCTCTGCAGAAAGAGGTAATATAAAATAGAATTTAAATATAACAACTGATTTCAAAACACTTCTGTACTGCCGTAGTATTTTGAAGTCAGCCATTATTTAAATACCTCTAAACGCTTAGAATTAAAAGTTCGCCTTCATTTCTGTAAACAATCACAGAACTAAACGTGACCAGTAATTTCGAAATATACACGAAGGTGTTGTAATAGATTTTGCAGTCAATACTAAGTTGCATGACCATGACATTTGTTCACAATATTTTTATAATTTTTTTCTTATTTAAAATGTTGGGATTCAAATTATAACACCGTGTAGAAGCGCCGTAGCCTGCTACGCCGCTACGAAAATGGCTGCTACGAGCGCGCGTAGCTGCCGCGTAGCAAATGTATTAAACGCATACCTACCAGGACATTACAATAACACATAAACATAAACAAAGTACAATTGTCGGCCTTGGCTCATAATTTGTTTGTTGTGCCCGCGACATCGTTCATGTATCATTTGGATAGAAAGTAGTCTATATAAACAGTATTCGCGGTTTTTTGCAACAAACACACTTTTTTATTAGTAACTAGCTGTTGCCTGCGTCGTCGTCGACATAGCCCAGCGGATTAGTAACTTGAAGTGGCAGTGGGCGGGGCACATAGCACGCAGAACTGATGGCCGATGGGGCCGTAAAATTCTCAAATGGGGACCACATATCGGCAAGCGCAGCGTAGGACGACCAGCCACAAGATGGACAGATGACCTCATCCAAGTGGCAGGAAGGCGCTGGATGCAGGCCGCTTCCAACCGGTCTTTTTGGAAATCCATGGAGGAGGCCTATGTCCAGCAGTGGACTTCTTGTGGCTGAATGATGATGATGATGATGTTGCCCGCGACTTCGTTCGCGTGGTAATTTTGATGTGTATTTTTCCGGGATAAAAAATTGCCTATGTGCTTATCCAGACTATAATCTATCTCTGTGCAAAATTTCATCCGGACCCGTTCAGCCAGTTTTGAGTGAAAGAGGAACAAACATCCATCCATACGTACAAACTTTCACGTTTATAATATTAGTAAGGATAATAATATTAAGATATTAGATTAAATATTCTATAATGTACACGGAACAGAGAGCGCCGGCTTGGGGGTATGGGTTTAAGAAAACGGTGGGCTGTTCGTTGATTAGTCTTTTTTCTAAATCTAATATATAAAAGTCTCGTATCACAGTGTTTGTTAATGAACTTCTCCGAAACATCACCGATTTTTATGAATTTTTTGTGTATGTTCGATAAGTCTGAGTATAGGTCGCAGTCAGCTAGTAATTTTTGAATAAGTTCTGTATAAAAATAAACTCACACCTGTTCTGGAGGGGCAAGTTTGCCACTTTTTTTTTCAATTATGACAAACCTTCTTGGCATCATTAATACACAATATTATTCTTTTTTTGTAAGAATAATGTCTGTCATGTCAGCTAGCCTCGAATAATATTAGAGTTACATGTGGCAGTAAAGCTATTGATAAAATTTTTCTCAACAAGTCCTAACAACCTAACTAACAACTAACGAATGACTGCTATACGTAAGCCAACATGGGACTTCCCCCACAGAGGTACCTAGTCTCAATTGAATTTGGATCCAATAATCTTTCAATACATTGAGGAGACAACACGCTATTTGAAACTATACTAAAATCACTGGTGATCTCTCTGCCTCTGAATAAAGTGCGACTGGCTCAAATACCAGATAATTTATCGTTGGATAAGACCTACGTGTAGTTATTTCCCACGAGAGAAGGAGACGTGAATAGGCTTAGATGGTGTTGTCACGTTCGCTCTCCAAGATTGGATCGTCTGTGACCTCCTTATGCAGTCGAGGAAACTTTTTAGTACAGTTAGGAGTAGTTAAGTTTACCGAGAGGCAAGTTCTACTTCAATGGATGGATACTTACGTTCATTGAAGTAGAACCTGCCTATCAATAGTGGATATTTGATTACGCCGTACTCTTTGAAAGACTAGTGTCGTCGATGTCATAAAAAATCTCACATGCGTCTATTTTAAACTGTCATTTATATAAAACAAAATCAACATTTGAACTTTAGATCTTGGAACAATTTGATCAAAAGACAAGAAAAAAAATACAATCAAAGCAAAGCAAATATAAACCTAAATGTGCGCTGGTATACGTATGTCAGACTTCATGTTTCTTCATTGCATATAAATAATGTCGAGTTTTTTTTATCAACGCAAGAATTAATACATTTTCTATAGCATAAGCAGCCTATATTTATGGTACTATGAGGTACTTTGAGAGTACGTCAATGCCCTTGACGTACTCTCAAAGATGCTCTCAAAGTAAAAAATGAGTGGGCTTAGTAACTTTGTGTCATCATCATCATCATCATTCAGCCACAAGAAGTCCACTGCTGAACATAGGCCTCCTCCATGGATTTCCAGAAGACCGGTTGGAAGCGGCTTGCATCCAGCGCTTCCTGCCTCTTGGATGAGGTCATCTGTCCATCTAGTGGCTGGTCGTTCTACGCTGCGCTTGCCGATATGTGGTCTCCATTCGAGAACTTTTCGGTCATGAGTTTATTTAGAGACTCTTTCTCGATCTTTTTTAAGACATGGTATACGTAATCTTTTAGAACTCAAACGTCGTTGTCGAATGAGCCGTTACACATCTATACGTTAAACCATCCATATCATGTGAAAATTGCATAGACTTTCGAAGCGCCCATAAATAATCCCGTTCCAGCTGAAGTGTACACAAAAAAGACCGTAATCTGGTAACTAGTACGGTCTACCCCATCAGTATTATGTTTGTCTCCCATATCAATCACTGAGGTAGGGGCGTGAGTACACTGTGCAAGAGAAATATCCTTCACACACTTCCTCTTATTTTTGGCTTAAATAACTTCCACACAATGCAATCACTTGTCCTGGTTCCAAACTACAATACCCTGTACTATGTAACCAGGTAAACAGGTCAGGAAATTCTTGCCCTGCCTTGAAATTTTTATTTGTAAGGGAGAAAAAACTAATAAAGGCGCCATCTAGTGTCGAGTAGCAGTATTAGAATACTAAGTATTGACGAGAGATGGCATTTTTCGCAGATACCTAGTCAGTTTGGGTACTACAATACCCACGACGTATGACGCTACTTTTTTTTTTGGTACTACAGTTCCCCGGACGCTTGAGTGGTTAGGGACCAAATTAAAAGACACTAAGTTGTAGTTCTGAATCCATTTTATCTCCAAAATGATCTAGATTTTGAAATAGACACCTAGTTGAACTTATAACGTTCATTACATTACAAATTTTATATATATATATATTTTAATCAATACAATTTTAATTTAGATTAATTTTTCACTGATTTTGTAATTATTGTCTTATATTTTATATTAATTAATTCTGCTGTGATGTTAACATTTTTATTTTTATTGCTGTTATTATTGTCAAATATGGACCCAGGTCTGAAATAAATATTTTCATTCATTCATTCATTCATTAAGTTGCAGTTTCTGGTTTACCTTAAATAAAAAAATAGCTGGAGGCTTTTTTCCCCGATTTTAAAGAGAGACTCGTTTTAATATTTGCTTACGCAAAAAAAAAATCATGTAACATTCAAGTTAATAAAATCTGCCAAGTGCAAGTTTCGAGTCGCGCAATGAGGAACGTAGTAATTTTACGTAGGTAGGTATTTAGCACATAATATGTGGTTTCTTTTATTCTGTTTGAGACCCTTAGCGAGAGTCTGACTCATACTTGACCAATACTTTTTTTATACCATAGATACTACACTAAAATGAGTCCACTTTTGGCATTTGCATGTGTGGGGTCTTGTATGGTTTGTAAAGCCATGACAGAGGCCTATGTCCTGCAGTGGGCGTCAAATAGCTGATGATGATGATGATGATTATGTGGGGTCATCAAATTTCAGGTTTCACCCAAAATCACGTGTATTTTTTGGTACAAAGTATCTTAAAAAACTCTTTGCTTAGCTACGGCAAAGCAAAGCACCGCATTTCGGTTTAGAAATCGCGCATTTAAAGAAAAAATAAATACCTGCTATCTCACTACAGCCCCCCTCCCCCGTAGTAATATTTCGTGATCTTTCCGAACCCCTAGGCCCCTTTCGAGCCTCACTTCATTAATGCAGGACCCCTTCACAACTCCCACGTCGACTCAACTCCTCCTTCGTCACTCCAGACTCAAACTCTTGTAAAGACCAGTTTTGGTGTATAAAATCTTCCCTCGCATCTCGCTTTTATGCCTGCGACTCAGTGGAAATGCACCTTGAGGCTCTCGTAACAGCGGCGCGGTAGAGCGGCACGCACGGTACCGAAATAAATTATTTCAAAATCAATGGCGGCACGCCAAAGAACTGTGAAATTTGAAGAAGAAAATGGGAGGTGGCATTTTACCGCATGATATACCCGAGAAAAACTTTGAAGGGGCTTGAATGCGAATGGGTAAAGAAGCGTTAACGAGGGTTAACGTATCATATATATAAATTAAAATTAAAATATTTTATTCATTATAAAAACCAAATGTAGTTAATTAATTAATTAAAAAGTTAATAATTAAGTAAAATGAACGTTTAAGTTGTTAATTTCACAATTAACAGAAAACTACTCATTGAATATGTCGAACACGATACAATCGTCTTCTAAATACTCATCAACATTTATCCACTGTTTAATTCCAGACATCTTTGTCTTCTAAATAATCCTTTAAGTCATAGTAGATTTTTTTACAAAGAGCGTGCTAAACACATTTTTATACCGAGTAACTCATGAATAGGCGTCCCACCTGCTGAGGTTTAAAATGTTATTCTTGGTTTGAGATAGTATTTTTGTATGAATCGCGAAACTGATACATAGTCATACATTTGACGGGTCCAATAAATAATCGCGATTAGACTCTTTAAACATATAACTTTATGTTTTTTTGCAGTTAGGTTTTTAGTTTTAAAAAGCTAGGTTACCTGTCGGTCTAGATTGATTTCGATTCCTACTGGGGCCTGGCGTACATTTTTGTACAAATGGCTTTAGTCTGTGTGTATTTCTATGTTTGTCCTTAGCACTGGTTACCTTTGCAAAGGGTATCCTAGTTTGGGACCAGGACAAGCAAAGATGTTGTGTAGAAGTTATTGTTATTATTATTGTTTTTTTAATAGTATGTATTTTTAGGGTTCCGTACGTTTTTGTACAAATGGCCTTCAATAAGTAACCTTTGTAGTTTTGCCATGTCCGTCCGCCTATCTGTCTGTCCATCTGTCTGTCCGCGGCTTGGCACAGAGACTATAAGTACTAGAGACCTAAAAGTTAGCATAGATATACATATTTACTATGCCGACAAAGCGGCAGAATAAAATCTCAAAAATATTTTTTTACAGTACCTCCCCTACACCTAAATTAGGGATGCAATTTTTCTCGCCTACGCCATAGCGTGGGGTATCGTTGGATTGGTCGATTATTCAGGGCAGTAGCACATATAATGAACTTAAAAGGACAACTATCACGGCTTAGTTGGCTTTACAAGTTAACGAGTAATAGACGACCAACTCATAAAAAGAAAACTTCGTACAAATTCCATTGAAAATTACTTTGATAAAGTTGTGAGTTCTATAAAGCAAATAAAATACCCTCTATCTACGGAACACTTCGCGTGGCCCGACACGCACTTGGCTGGTTTTGTTTTTAAGTATTTTATTTGGAAATCCCTATCAATAGTAACTTCGAGGCAGATACTTAAGCATTACGAAGCGGGCGGAATTCAAACCAGAAATACTTAGAAATTCAAGGCTAAGCACTTAGGAAGGCTACATAACTCCACCACCTAGGACCTTGTATTTAAGTCACGCACGTCACTTAAGGCAAGGCCTAACTTTGAACGGCTCAGAAGTTTAGTTACGTTGCTATATGCATAGGGTATCATACACCTTTTAGTTGTTATTGTTGCCTTTGGTCTGGTAGAAAATATTGTAATGGGGTATTACGTCCCCTATTTATAATTTGCTTACTTTTTATCTTGCAAGGGGCAAAAGAGTTTATGTAAGTATGGGCTTAATTACCACGTGTGCACATCGCAGTTTGGCAATATCAAGCGCTGAGGTATGCAAGAACCTCTGACACTCAGGTTTCCTCACGATGTTTTCCTTCACAGTTAGCGAGTGGTACCGCTACTACAACTTCACAAATATAAGTAATTAAGAAAACAAAGTCATCTATCTAGCATTAAAGAAGGAAAATGTTATTGGTAGCGCTACTGTATCTCTGAAGCCCCGTAACATTTACACACCATATTCCCATGTTCTGGGCCTAAACTAGGTTACCCCGTGGTATTGTAACCGGATAAGGATATAGCAAACATGGAAAAACCTTCAGACTTACCATTTGTATGTGTTGAAGTTTGTCGCTCCCGTGACATAATAATAGTCAAACTTATTACCGCTAGACCAACGAAGCAGTATTTGTACTATAACGATAGGTACCTACCTCTTTATCAGAGCTGGCTGGCACAGCCGTCTGGTTAGATTTTGAATTAATTGAAGGGAAATCATTATATTTTGTTTGAGGTGTCAGTCGATGACAAGTGAGGAAAACGATAGGGTTAAAAAAACTGTAATTAAAAATAACCAATTATATCATTTTTCTTTTTAGTGTTTATTTTTTGTTGTGTTAAAATTTCACATAGCCTATAACACTCGCGCAAACACGACCAATCGATAGAGATCTTATTTGCCAAAATCTGACCATTGGTTAAGGAGTTATGAGGGAACACAGAGCCGTACATAATTACATACATACACGCATCATCATCAGCCATCCGACGCCCACTGCAGGACAAAGGCCTCCCTCATGGTTTTCATAACCATGAGGGATTTTACCATAATCGCCGCGCTTGGCAGGCGGGTTGGCGATCGCAGTATGCGGTTGGAATCTCAGGAAGACGCTGCTGCCCGTCTCCTGGTAATTTATTTCCTTAGTCGCCTTCTACGACATCCACGGAAGGAAATGGAGTGACGCTATTCTTAATCCGGCGCCACACGGGACATACACGCATATGTACATACATTGCCCTTCTTTTGAGCTCCGCCGCAGTCGGGTAAAAATAAAAACGTAAATCTGATTCGGTTTCATTTAGCTAGGGCGTCAGAGTGAATGGCTTTGTTTTGGTTGCAATCATTCAATAATAGTAAAATATATCAATATATATTTAATGATGATAATGAGGATAATCGCGCGCACAAAACCAGAGTTTCATCGTATTCAGTATTGATTCCCGTCATGTGGCCTGTAAATTTTTACCAGTTAAGTCCGCCAGAATTGTAATGGCTGAACGATATAATTGCAACAGGATAGGCTGAGTCTCCTTTACTCTCTCCTTTAGAACGGATTTCCTGCCAATCAGTGCAATGATATAATGTCATATGTTGTGTGTGTGTGTATATGTGTTTACTATGTTGCGTACCAATACAGCTATACGTATAAGAAAGAGGGTGTGTGCTTATGACGACTTTTTTGCACCTCGCCTTTAAACGTCCCACTGCTGGGCACAGGCCTTCTCTCAGAGAGAGAGAGAGTATGGGATTAATTGCCTCGCGTGCCCGCCATGTAGGTATTGGCGATTTCAAGCGCGGTGAACGTGAACAGTGTTTGAATACCTCAGACACTCAGGTTTCCTCACGATATCTTTCTTTACGATTAGCGAACCAATTCACAATTGGCAGTGGTATGACGACAAAATAGAAGTAAAACCTTGTAAAGATATTGCTCTTGGCGCTAAGGCGCCCATTATACGCACATCAACCTTTACACACGCGCACTTTAATCAAATACGTCAAGGGCGATTTTGGAACAAAAATGTGAAGGTTAACCAGCTGTCGACTGTAATCAATGTTTTACAAAATCTTTTGTCATGCGTTGTGGTGTGAGCACAATGAAGAAAATCTTTCTATTATCTTATACGATTTTCAAAATTTAGATGATGACCAGAGCAATGTACACGTGATTCAGCGTCACCGATCGATTGGACCAGCGCTATCTGACAGTACGATCTATTTGTTTATCCAGGGGTAAGATCTATCCAGTGAATTAGTGTAAAACGTCCACTCTTTTCCCGTGGTACGGTTCTGTAGTCCGGTTAACCGGACCATGGCAAAAAAAAAGATTTTCCATAGTTTTGCAACGAAAAAATGATAAATCATTCTGTGACGATTCTGAAAAATAATATTTTACGTGGTCCGGTTGCCTTTTTTATATAAGTATAGGAATAAACTCAAAGGAGACTCAAAATAACAATGGAAGGTTTAATCAAATAAAAAAAAGCTATTCATTAAGTCAAAGGAGACTTAAAATAACTATGTTAGGTTTGATAAAATAAGAAAAAAAGTGTAATAATTCTATTCGCCACAGTTACTATTAAAATTCTTCCTTAGTCCGGCCAAATGTATTATACCTAGAAAATATTTTTTTCCTGTGGTCCGGTTGACCGAAGAACAGAACCGTACCACAGGCAGTGGAAACGGCTTGCACCATGACGCTTGTAGAGCTATCCATACATAAGTTGGTGACTACCCTGTCAAATAACCACTAATTCGTTTTTCTCTGGATAAATATTTATCTTTTTACTTACTTATGCACTGACTTTGCGCAAGTTGCCCTAAGGGTCACCGACGCGAGCGTGACGCCCTAGTTTCATTCACAATTCATAGTGCGCCTAAAGTGATTTTCAATATTTAGCTTTTTTAGCGGTGTAAGCCCAGCAGTAGAACGCCGGCCTCTCATTCGGGAGGCTCTGGGTTCGAATCTTGGCATGTACCAACAACTTTGTTTTCTAAGTTCCGTACATTTGTGAAGTTGTAGTAGGAAAACATCGTGAGAAAACCTGCGTATATGAAATATTCATATACCTCGAAATTGACAATCAGCGGGGGGCACGTGTGGTAATTAAGCCCATACTATCTCTCTCTCAGAGAAAGCCTGTGCCCAGCAGTGGGACGTACGTATGTTGTTAAATGCGCGCGGAAGACGTTTGTTCCAGACAAGTACTGTTCAAGAATTGCGCTAAAGATTAATACAATGTCATTTTTATTTCAGTTTCCTTTTCGTAATATTTATGTTTTGCAGTGTCCAATTTGAGATCTTATTTTATACTTTTATCTACACTCATATCATAATCTTCAAATTAAGAATTCAAAGGTAAACACATATTGACAGGCTTTAAACAATACATAACTTTAAAGAAAATTAAAAAAAATAGTGTAATATAAACTTACATTAAAGGTCAGATTTTTCACCTTATGTTACAGTTATTTTTTTTAAAGTGTTGCTGTGATCACGAAACAAAACTTAAGTTTTTTTTTAATGTCAAAAGTTGACTCTATAAAAAACCTAATTTCATTTTCGTGGTACCAAAAGTGCAACTAAAAATACCTAAAATTGCGCGCGCAAAACTGAGTGCAGACGATTGAATGTCATGATACTTTTGTCGAAATTGCGCCATTTTGTTTCAAAAATTTCATTATGAGTGTAGATAAAGTAGTGTATGAGACTGCACATAACTTGGTATTAAAACACTCGCGAATGCTATAACAAACACGCCAAGGCTCGTTTTTTAAAATCTCGCTCGTGTTTTAATAACCCTCATTATGTCACAGTCACATAAACTACTATTAAAGGTCTCGAGGCTATCGAATATCTATGACAGGCCCCTATGCTTTGAAAACTTGCCACACCCACGTCCTCTTAAGGAGGCTAAAACCGTTCGTAGTTCACAGAAAATTTCATGCTCCAAACAAGAAATTACTCCGATGGTGTCCAGAGTAATCCCCTAATGAGTAGAGGGCCTTTAGAAAACGGGCCATGGAAAGGAAAACTCCTAACTCGCGCGAAACTTCCGTCAAAGCAAACTTGCCCCTGAAAAGGCAACTTGCGAGTAAGTTAGTTATAACAGTTGCCTAATTTTGGGGTATCTCGTACATCTTAAACGCCGATAGAAGTATCGGTGTCTATGGGTGATACGGCACCGAGCGCTTGAAACTAACAGGTAAGGACTCTGTTAGACCAGATAGAATATTCTGGACTAGCAGAGTTCGTCGGATGTTTCGGTGCAAATAGTTGAATGCAATTGTTACTCGGATAATAGACATTGGTGATTGTACGGTTATGATAAGGTTTAAATTTGCAGGGAACTGAGAAAGTTGGTGGGTTTAGTTCTGGGATAGAGAGAGAGAGAGAGAGAGACAGACTTCTAGAGCAGGAACTTTTAAGTATAACATCGTTCTTTGCTTTTGTATCTCGATTCCGACAATTCACAATTCTCTACCTCAACATCGTGAGGAAACCTGTGTGTATGAGATTTTTATACATCATCATCAACATTGGCCATTTTACGCCCACTGCAGGACATAGGCCTCCCTCATGGCTTTCACTAACCGTGAAGGGTTTTGCCATAATCGCCACGCTTAGCAGGCGGGTCGGCGATCGCAGTATGCGGTTGGAATATCAGGAAGACGCTGCTGCCCGTTTCCTGGTAATTTATTTCCTTAGTCGCCTTCTACGACATCCACGGAAGGAAATGGAGTGACGCTATTCTTAATCTGGCACCACACGCATACACACGCGGTGTATCCGTGTGGCGCCGGGTGGACGGACATATTTACATATGTCAGCGCCTAAATTGTCAATCATTATAATTCATCATCTTCTTCTTCAGCGTTTGTTTATCCGCTGTTACGATGTATGCGTTTGAAATCTCCAAACCATAGCGAATAACGCCATACTCTTTCTCTGAGAGAAGACATGCACTCTGCTTTGGAACGTTTATATGCCACTTATGTGTATTTATGAGTAGATCAACCTTCATAAGAGTGTTTGTAACGCGGGTTTTCATCTCGCTCGCATAATGCAACATTTTTAATTAACCTAAGAGAATATAAGTAAATCTGGCCGTAAATACTAGAAACCAATAATACGGGAATTGAACAGAGATACTACTTAGTCGAGTCCAATCAAAATTTGTTTGCTTTATTCAGATTATTTCAAAGGCTCGGGTCTTGCGGCACACAAAATTTTTGGTTTATCGCTACTTGAGCCGAAACTTTTCCACTCTCTTTAGAAACAATACTTGGATAACGAGCAGGGCTTGTCCTAATTATATACGCGTTGCGAGCGACCGAAGCAGCCAAAGATGCTAGCAATAAAGAAAATACCTGAAGGTAGCTGAGGGCTTGTTCTAATAGACGTGTTGCGAGCGAGCGATGCTACTAAATATACTATCATCATCATCATCATCAGCTATTTGACGCCCACTGCAGGATATAGGCCTCCTTCGTGGTTTTCATAACCATGAGGTGTTTTGCCATAATCGCCACGCTTGGCAAGCGGGTCGGCGATCGCCGTATGCGGTTGGAATCTCAGGAAGACGCTGCTGCCCGTCCCCTGGTGATTGATTTCCTTAGTCGCCTTCTACGACATCCACGGAAGGAAATGGCGTAACTCTATTCTTAATCCGGCGCCACACGGATAAAGATGCTAGCAATAAAAGAAATGCCTGGAGGTACCTGAGGGCTTGACCTAATAGACACATTGTGAGCGAGCATCGTGACTAAACATACTTGCAATAAAGAAAATACCTAGAGGTAGCTGAGGGCTTGTCCTAATAGAACCTGTTGCGAGTGAGCGACGCGACCAAAGACGTTAGCAATAATGGAAAGACCAAAAGCTAACAATCCAATGTTGACGGTCACGATCCAACCTGGCGGTGGCAATCATGTTGTTCATGGATTTTTGTTAAAAAAAAATAATACAAAACCTTACTTTTCGTAAACTTCCTTATTTTTTAATTTCCTTTTGAACATGGCATGCCTGTACTAGGTGTGTGTGTATGTGTGTTGTGTGTGTATGTGTGTGTGTGTGTGTGTGTGTGTGTGTGTGTCTGTGTGCGTCTGCGTGTGTTCAAGTTCCCGCTTTAAATTCATCACTCGCGTCACTAGCTCACTCGCAACGCTTGGTATTAAGACAAGGCCTACGGTTGATACTGAATAGCTGAGCGCTCAGAAATTACCAAGTTGCTACCCCAGGAACTTAGTTGGCAGGTGAATTTCGTGCCTATCGCGCTTAGTTGCAACTTGTGGCTGAGAGATTAAGGTCTCAATGTTAGGGAGGGTTTCTAACGAAGGAGTAAATCATTCCCCAAGGTTTTTTTTTCGAGATAGGCGATACAGAACCTTATGAGCAATAGCAGGCGTAAACTTTTCTAGGTTTAAGGCTCCGTACACAAATCTGCGTATCGACGCGATGCGAATTTGCAACGTAGAAAACTGCGACACGAATTGCTGTGATGCGATTTCGTGCGGCAAAGACTTTCCCTTCCACAATTCGGGTGACCATTCCTTCGAAGACCGTTAACCGTACTGATCGTATTTTGTAAGCTAGGTCGCGAAATAGATCGTAAAAAGAAATGCTCACTTCTGTTACTGATACAGATACAGGAAAAGGAAACAAAAAAGATGTTAGGTTAATCCATTCGTTACTATTATGAACGCTGATGCCAATCAATTAACAAGTTCTTACGATGCGTCGCGCGAGCTCGCAGATTTTTACGATGCGACGTCCCACGTGTATATATTTGTGTTTTTCGTTATTAGTTGGTTTGAACAATTTTTACAAATGGAAAAAATATTGGCTTTGAAGGGAGGTTTTTTGTAGAAATATAGTCAACCCAAACTATGGAAATTTTTAATGAGCGAGAGAGATATATACATCTAGATGTAGTTTATGAAAGAGTCAGGCTGTCTTAATAGGGTTCAGTCAAAATAGGAGCGTAGTTTATTTACCACTTTCTTCGACCTCGGAAGTGTAGCCAGACCCTGACTATTTTATTTTTCATTAAAATCATAATAAATTAATAAATGTGTTTATAACGCAGTTGCTTTGGTACGAATTTTAGATCCCAAACTATTTATAGATAGTCAACCAAAAGTGGTATTAAGGTTGGGTTCTCCGAGCGCACGGATTTGTATAAGACTTATTGCGCTGCGCAAGCGCAAAGTTGAGGAAAAAGTAAGCGTTTATGAATTACCGAAATACAAATCGTATTAATAAAATTTTGGTATATTTTTTACTATCCAAAAGTCAGCACAGCTCAAACAAAACCATATCTAGTGATATTTTAGACTCGTATTCAACGTTTCTAAATGATTAAAAAAAGACCGACGGCCCTAGACAGGACATTTAAAAGTATTTATTTATTTTATTTTTATTTATTGAAAGAAAACAAACAATTGTACAATATGGTTAAATACATAGAATAATTACTAGAATTATAATAAGAAGTATTTTTTTTTCAGACTTTATATACCTATGCTTAGGCATTAAGTCCGCCGCATTATACGATTTTTTTAAGCGCAATAAAAGTATCAATAAATAAATAGGTATACCATAGAAAGTAAAATATATGTTAAAACACCTGATTTAAGGGTAATTTCGGAAAACTCAGTCTTAATTCGCAGTCATTTTATTTTGTACACAACTCTTACTTTACTCATTTATAAACCATTTGAAGCCCATTGCAGGACATAGGCCTCTTTCATGGTTTTCATAACCTTGAGGGATTTTGCCATAATCGCCACGCTTGGCAGGCGGGTTGGCGATCGCAGTATGCGGTGGGAATCTCAGAAAAACGCTGCTGCCCGTCGCTAATCGCCTTAATTGATTTCCTCAGTCAGCTTCTACGACGTCCACGAAAGGAAATGGAGTGACGCTATTCTTAATCCGGCGCCACACGGAACTCAATAACACAATAATTTAGCTGATACAAAGAGTCAAATGAGGATATAAAACTAGTAATTGGGCTCTTTTTGGACGTAAAATGTAGGCTCACAAGCTTCAAAAGACTTAATTGTAAGCCCTCAATGATCAATTGATATTAACGGCTATCGCATGGAAATTGGGACCGATTATTTTCAGCGCAGAGATATGTCAATACAACGACTTTATCTGCCGTCAATATGTACAGTTAGCAGCTGAGGAATGTTATATTTTTTCTTGTTAAATCAAGAGCGGTGGTAACGGAGCCGTAGAATTTCTCTCTTAGGGTGGCCGTGGGTTCAAACCCGGCATGTACCAATGACTCTGTTTTGTAAGTTACGTATAGTTATACCATTCGTTAATGGTGGAGGAAAACATTGTGAGGAAACATGAGTGTCTGAGGTGTTCACATACCTCAGCGCTTGAAATTGCCAGTCCGCGGTGGGCACGCGTGGTGATTAAGCCCATTCTCTCTCTGAGAGAAGGCATGTGCCCTGCAGGGGGACGAATATAGGCTACGCAAGAAAATACCGGTTGCGTAACTGATTAGTCTGCATGCAAAAGTAAGATAAGAATAGCTCAGACACTCAGATTTCCTCACGATGTTTTCCTCCACCGTCAGCGAGTCGTATTGCTACTGTAACTTCACAAATATACATAACTTAGAAAACAATTCCTAGGTACATGCCCGCACTGGCACTTATTTCAGACCATATGTCCATACAGGCAGGCGGTACAAGAAAGGGGTACAAAAAAATACAAATAGTACAAATAGGGGATTTAGTTAACGGCAAGATAAAAGTACCCGAAAACGGAGTGAGTGCATGCAACGACTAATGAATGTTGATAAAGCGAAAGAGATCTGTCAGGATTGTGGCAAGTGGCAGACCTCTGCGAACCCCCCGTGATACAGGCGTGAGTTTATGTTACGTGTTTGCCATGTTATGCTTCATACATTACAAGGCTTTACGAATATCTAGTGACGTCATTGTTCACGCCCGATTTGTATGGCGCGTTTCGGTCCCACGTGAGACGGCGGAAGGTCCGTGTTTGCGGATAGCAAAGGACCGTCAAAATACTTTGAGCTTTGCGTCTACGTAATGAGATAATTTGTACAGCGTCCAGTGGCACCTTCACTCACACTAGATGGGTGAAAGGACCACTCAGACCCTGCAGTGCCTGGGAAACTGTTTTTGAGATGGATTCGGCTTGCCCAGCACCGATACCATCTTGACAGCTTAGTCGGCCTAGCCCACAGGAAAGACAAGTCAATACGTGCGGAGCCAATCAAGCTGCGGGTTTCCTCACGATGTTTACCTTCTCAGTTAGCGTGTGGTGTTGCTTCTGCAAAGTCGCAGATGTACGTAAATTACATCACGTTTATTTTCAAAGTTACGTACACCTGCAAATTTGTAGAAGGACCGTCAATGAATAGTCTATATCCAGAAATGTGATGATGATGATGACATATTTAGGTCCAATCTTCCTGTAAACTTCATTATAATCAGCTAATCATAAAGTTTACGGGAAGTAAGTAGTTCCAATTTGGCTTTCAAGATTTGAACTTAACATTTATGGTGAATTATTAAAACTGCGTGTAAAATAAAAACGTGCACCGACGGTTACGTGCTCCCGCTTGGCCGTGTTTTTTATTATTTTTTGTTAGAATATAATTAGTCCCACAATCACGCCAATTTTGATGCCTGTATGTAAATTAACGTTTTTACGTTAGAGCATAAACAAAAAAACGGTGAAAAACCACGTTTTTTGTGGCTACTGGCTACATATTACGTTTCCAAAGATAGAGCCCTTTTAAGAGAGAGACAGACAGCGGAGGCAAAGTAATAGGGTCCCGTTTGGCACCCTTCCGGTACGGAACCCTAAAAACGGATTGACTATTGCTAATTCATAATACTTAGCTGATAATACTGTAATAAAAAAATCTCCCTTTTTGCCAGACTGTACTCGCCGCTCGAGTGTGAATCGCATAATTTATTCAAATTTATTGCTCTCGGTCGGATTCGACCTATGATTGTGGTCTGCTAAAGTGCTATTGCCAATAGGTAACATGAATAACGCAGATAATAATTCTAACTCCGTTTTATTATTGCATCATTCCACTTCCCATGTGAGGCGTTTTAGAATACGAGTAAGAATAAGATAATTTTTATTTAAATCAGGCAGTATCAATATATATGTTAGTAATCATTTAAAGCGAGAAATTGTGTTAACGGTACCTTGCACTCCTTTGTGAGTGGCCAAAACATCTTCAAAAGAGCTAGATTGGCTATCCATAATGGAGTGCTGGTCCCAACACTCACGTAATGGTAGCGAGACTTGGGTATGCCAAAAGAAGCAAGAAAGTAGGATTAATGGCGTACAAATGAGGTCATTGAGAAGTATGTCTGTCTGGTGTTATTTTGAATGACAGTATATGCAATAGTTGGATTAGAGAACGTTGTGAAGTGAAAGAGGATGTCGTGACTAGAATTGAAAAAGCAATGCTGCGTTGGTTTGGACATGTGGAGAGGATGAAGGAAAAAATATTGACGAAACAAATATATCGAGCGAATGTTACGAGTGAGATAGTAACCATAAACATAATTGGACCGTATTACGCAGAAACATTTCAACCAACAATAACCAGCGAGAAAAAACCTTTTCAATGTATTTGACTGATTTGGTCCGAATTTTTGTGCTGACGTTTTATATTTTGCATTTACTTTAACGTTAAATAAGCCTGAACAAACACATGAAAAACATGAAAAATATCTTTAAATTAAATACATAAAAGTTGTTTTTCTTTAAAGCTGTTTATTGTGGGTTGGGATGTTTCTGCGTAACACTGTCCAATTATGTTTCTTAGACAGCTTTGCACATCCAAATCTCAAAAATCCAGGCTGCACCTAGTTCAATAATAACATGTCTGTACATCCATATCATCACCGGCCTAGTAGAATATTTAAATTCCATTTATCCCGTAGCTTAATCTACACGGTAAGTAAAAGTCCGTGGTACGTCCTCTTGAGACTGGCTAGACGAAGAGCCATTAGTGATACTTGTACTACCGATTACAGTATGTCGATATGACCTTGACCTGGTCCCAAACTAGGATACCCTGTTCTATGATAATCAGGCAAGGATATAAAAACATAGAAATACACCCCGACTGAGGCCATTTGTACAAGTGTAAGGCGGCTCCCACTGGGGGCCGGGTCAAGTGATTGTGTCATGTGGAAGTTCTTTAGATATTATGTAGAAGTTTCACATTCCGACGCCTTTGTGCCTGTTATATTCTTTTTTTTTTCGAAACTTCTGCTCTGATGCTACCAATGCTCTTTTATACAGGGTGTGTTTGTAGAAAATTTGGATGGAACCATGTGGGTTATTCTAATAATCAATAAAAACAACTTTTATCGTGGAACCATCTCTGAAATCGCGATAAAAATAATAGCTTCATTCTTATCCGTGTGGCGCCGGATTAAGAATAGCGTCACTCCATTTCCTCCCGCGGATGTCGTAGAAGGCGATTAAGGAAATTAATTACCAGAAGACGGGCAGCAGCGTCTTCCCGAGATTCCAACCACATACTGCGATCGCCAACCCGCCTGCCAAGCGTGGCGATTATGGCCAAACCCCTCTTGGTTATGAACACCATGAGGAAGACCTTTGTCCTGCAGTGGGCGTCAAGGGGCTGATGATGATGATGATTCGTATGCTAGAGCCACTACAAAAAGTATGGAACAACTGATATTTTTTCATTTTTTCTGAGTTGGGTTTCAAACGCCAGATTATGTGTCTCTCAGATTTCATATTCAGGCACTCAGGTTTTCTCACTAAGTCTTCCGCCAGTCACCCTCAGTAAACTTAAACAACAAATTACAGCTTAGATCAATGTTGAGTGTGCTGTCAAAATTATGTTCGAAACAAAACACCATCTTCACATCGCACTCAAGATATAAATTTCACATTCAATAAACAGCGCCTTAGTGACTGTTTACGCGTGTAAACTACTGAGTAAGTAATTGATTTGTTTATTGCCTTATCACAGAGGTATCAGGGCACGAAAACTGACGAGGACAACCAAAATGTACCGGGTATCGAACCTCTCGCATCTGCGGCGACTTGCCAACCGCCACTAACCGCAGTGCATTACTTGAAAAATCCAATCGACAAAGCAAAGAAACTCCGATTTCTCCACGTAAAAAATAGTCGGGTACTTCTCGTATAATACGATCCGAGAGAACAAGTAAAGTTTTCTGCGATTCCTCTCACGTGCCAGGGGCGGCATAGTTCCACAGTAACTTATTCTCACCTTGCACCTTCAGAACATAAAGAACAGTGAAGAACAAAAACACTGCCTCCTTTAGGCTGGGGACGTACTGGCAACTGCCTTGATTGTGAACCATTTCAGTAAAAACATAGTTACATTTGTCTACTCTGACATTCGTTTGTATTGATATTGTTTCGCGATTGCTTTACTTGTCAATATTCAATGTATAAATTACTATCAGCCACGTCTTATAGTGTGGTACATAAGGCGTTTCCTCCACTTAAGAATACTGTAAAAGTGAACCTGCTCACCCTTCTCCGTCGCCGTCCTTCCCGACTAAACCACGCATCCGCCATAGTTTGTCGCAATGGTGCCAACCTAACGACCCGTTATTTTTTTATAGTGGCAATGACGCTTCCGATTTTCATGGTATCGTGACACAATTTTATTAAATACTTTTAAATTATATACTATTTAAATAACGAGTCGTTAGGTTGGCACCCTTGCGACAAAATATGGCAGATGCGTGGGTAATTTGGGAAGGACGGCGACGGAGAAGGGCGAGCTGGTTCACTTTTACGGTTTTTTTAGTGAAGGAAACACCTTATGTACCACACTTGGCGATAGTCATTTATGGGTGCGATTGATCATACGCCAGCGAATAATTCATACATGGCACCAGCTTGTCTTAGTCATTTATTTTAGTATATCATCATTGATTTGGAAAACCAATATTAATTACAACCCGGTCCGTGCAAGCATGCAACGACTCATGAATGTTGATGAAGCGAAAGCTGGCTAACCCTAGTCTCTGCTTACTCTTCCAGGATACAAGTGTGAGTTTATGTAATGTAGTTTATGTAATGTAGTAGTAGGTATGTGTAATTTACAAAAACCTTACAATCATTGTTAATAAATTGACGTAGTAAATTTTATTCACAGTTTTATTTACTGCAAGTGGTATTTTCTATCAATAAACCGAAAGCGGGATAGGCAGAGGCGGGCTGATGATGATCATGATGATAAAACCGATGAAACGGTTTTACGTCAAATTACGTTATTTCAATGACACGAACCTGTTGTATGTAGTCTTTATCTTAATATAAAGATTATATTCTCTTGTTTAGAAGAAGAATAAAGTTAATTTATTTGATGACATAATACTCAAAAAATATAAAGTCATCATAACGTGCAAAACAGAAAACGCCCAAAATGTGGGTAACAGTAAAAATAGTACGACTCGAAAACGAACAATAATAAAATAAGAAGAAAAAATAAGAAAGACAAATTGGTAAAAAGGGTGCCAGAATTGTTTTTGAGGTTTTAAGTTTAAGCCCTCTTTTAAATGCTTGTGTGCATTTTGTGTCGTCAACTTTATAAACAGTAGGTATAAGAACGTCCTCCTTGGGCTTTCCGTGCTCGCGTGTCACGACACGGTTTCGATTATTAAGTCGATCGTTTGGGACGAATCGTACAAAGAAACTAACTACTGTTGCTGTGAACCTTGAAAACTGAACATAACTTCATTTCCTTTCTCGTTTAGCTACGTTCTTGAGTACCACTGGCTAATAATGAAGATGGGGATGTATTAGAAAAGGGCAAGATAACAAGTGCCTGAAACCGGCGTGCGTGCATGCAACGACTGATGAATGTTGAGGAAGTAAAAGTTATCTGTCAGGATTGTGGCAAGTGACAGTCCCTGGTCTCTGCCTACCCCTATGGGATACAAGCGTGAGTTTATGTATGTAACGATGAAGAAAACCACCATAGCGAAACAGACTCTAAAGTGTTCACATACTGCCTCGTTTGAAGTGTTCGATTGATTTAATTCCCGCTGAAGTCTGTCCGTCATACTTTATTCGTAAAAATATCCTCATGTTTGTGATGTATTTTCTGGTTACTATAGCACAGAGTACCCTAGTTTAATTGTTTCAGGTTATTATTATTGTCATAGTGTCTCAGCGCTTGAAATCACCAATCTGACGTGGAATATAGTCCGCCACTGGGCATAGCTCTCTTCCTTGTCACTCCAACCCCCTCAGTCCCCTGCCAATATCATCTATAGTTTTGTGACAGTTTTAGTGACATCATCGGCCCATCGCTATTCAGCCAATCAGCCGTTTACTCAACCAATGCCCTTCGTGACCACCTTAGTCTACTGTCCGTCCTGCTGCCCGACCATATGTACTGCCCATCTTTGCTTAAATTTAGCTATTCGCGTGCCGAAGTTTTCGACATTAGTCTTTGGCAAAATTATAATATTAGGCTTAATCGATTCAAGGAGTGAAATGCCTACAAGGGCGTATTGGCCATCTCCATGGCTATCTGCGAAACTTGGTTCTTATTCATTTTAAAGAATATTCTCAAACGACTCTGTTGTCGATAAATTTTGTGCACTAAACCTAAAACTTTTCGAGTATCAGCTCGAATGTGGTTTGATTTTGAAATATTTAGGCAATCGATTGCTGAGAATGCATCAAAGAAGTTGAATTTAATAAAAAAATGACACTTAATAAAAAACATCAATGGACTGTGTTGTTATGACACTAGTGCTCAACGAGTAGAGTGAAAAATAAGCTTTTCCTTGGTCCACAGTTTTTTAGCTCTGTAATCGTCACCATTCGGCATAGTGAAGTGCAAAAGCGTTTTGGCGTAATGTGTTAAATCGCGAGGGCGCCCGTGTGTGACAGGTAATAAGGGGGACATATATATTCCTTCCTCAAACCACTCTATTTTCTTTAAATTTTCTGCTGACGACTTTTCCGGTTTCAGCTAAAATGTAGTTTGAATTCGAATTAGTGGGTCGATTCTGAAATAATCGAAAAAGCAGAATATAAATACGAGTTAGTCAAATTAATAAAAATAACCTATTCACTGGGTTGTGTGACGTCATCCAATAAAGTGAAAAGCACTTTTTCCTCGGTTCACAGTTTTGGAGCTCTGTAATCGTCACCATTCGGCACAGTCACGCGCAAAAGCGTTTTGGCTTAATGTGTTAAATCGAGTGTGCGCCCGTGTGTGACAGGTGGCGCGATTGCAGCCGCGTCCGCGCGCTTTTTCATTTTACACTAGAGCATTGTAAAGGGAAGCGAGTAAATTACGTAAGGGATCGGGGCAGGACAAAGAACTGACGGATGGCGCCGGTGGCACCCGCATCGGTATCTGGCTAAAGCAGTGGCACTTCTAACTGGCCACTACTCACTGAATGAACACTGTGGTAGGTACTGACCGAGCCTTAAGAAATAGGATGTGTGACTATTCATTGATGTAGTGTTTCTTACGTACATCTACGTACCTACCCATCCTCATCTTCTTTCAATCCTGTCCATCTTAAAGTAGTCTGGAAGATTTGGCCTTTAGCGATAAGACCGCCGATTGTATACTCTTAATGACTTTTTCTGTAATTAACTGTTCTGTGTAATTCACTGTGAGAGCGTAAAAAAGCAAAAGACTACCATCATTGGGAAGCTGGAAACCCTTCAAGAGGTTAGCAGTAACATTCACAATAATAGCATTACAAGTGCTATCTTAAAAGATTAGAAAGTTAGGTTTATTTTTATAAAATTTTATTGTAGGGGCGTTCGACGGCAGATCAGCCTTTACATTTCTGTTGCAAGGTCACGCCTAAGGTAGCTAAATAAAACGCACGTATGTGAGAGCTGATGTGCTGTCGACTCGGCTCTTGTCTACCTTTACGGTCTGGTTTATCTTTCTACACCACAGAAATTTAGCATACCATCTCGCTTAGAAAGGCAAGGGACTGTGGTCTACTTCTGCCATGTTGTTATGATAGTATTATGATAAAAGATCATATATTAAGTTTTACGTTACATTTATGAAAATAAGTACTTTGAAATTTTTGTTTTTTCTATCGCATTAGGTTTAAGCCTGTAATGATAGATGTAAACTTGTAGAATTAAAGTATATAAATTGTTACGCTGCTGGATTTTCGGAAAGAGAAACGCTGGCTTGAGTGATTTTACAGCCCTATTACTGTATGAAAATATAAGGCTCAGTGCGGAAATCACAGGTCTAACTAAGATAGATAAATAGATAGATAGAATATTCTTTATTGTACACAGAGATTACATTAACAGAAATTCAATAAATCGCAGTACAATTGGCGACCTAACTACTGTATTGCGTCCACAAGATAGGTCTACAGGTTTACTGCATAGCGAAGCAGTTTCTAAATGCTCCGCAACAGGGCACAGGTTCTCCCTCAGAGAGAGAGAGAGAGAGAGAGAGAGAGAGAGAGAGAGAGAGAGAGAGAGAGAGAGAGAGAGAGACTTTGTAAGCTTTACCAACACGCATATTCACTGACTGGTGATTTCAAGAGCTGAGGACTGAGCATACTTCAAATACTCAGATCTCTTTACGACGATGTAAAGACACGGGTATTTTCAATTTATTTTAAAAATAGAGTAATTATTATCAAAATGTCTTTGTGGTTACCATGAACCGTTCTGTGGCTCATGTAAGAAAATCCAGCTGATATTTTAACTTTACGTAACTCTCTGGATCCACTGTAGTATAAGCTGTGGGAATTTTTTCTGTGCAAAAGGTAGAAAATAAACGGTTTTGATGTGGGTTGGATTGTTGTGGGGTCCAAAAATAAGTTTTCGACCTTGGCTAGGGGGAAGGAGTGCGCCGCCATCTTGAATTGAAGGTGCCTAAATTTGAAAAAAAAAAACATGTTATGTAATTCAGTTATATTTTTTCCTGCGTTGGAGATAACTATGCCTAAATCTGTCTGTTAATTAAGTGAAAACTTTATTGAAAATAATAAATATGGAGTTTTCTTTGTTAGCTTCTTCTCCACATCATTTATTAATTGTAAAACTAACAACTTCATCGTTCTATAAGCAAATATTTCGTTTTTATAATGAATAAAAATAAAAATATATGAATTGAATTGAGCAAGTCAAGCTACTCACTTATCTTTACATTTTACACGTGGGAGCACCTATCGGAAATCGTGAGCACTTTTGTTCGCGCCACCTTTGTGACGTCATTACGGTGCTACACAGTCGAGGCTCGTTGCGTTCGCAAAGTTGTTTTATGTTTATCATTAATGAATAACGAATATTGTGTTCGATAACAGTGTCGCAGTTTACCATTTTTATTGGATGTGGCATTGTTTTGAGGTTAACCTACTGAATCATCTCAACTGATGTTTTTTAATTAGTCCGTTTACGATTCATAATAAAAGTCAATATTCTATATGAGTTTCGGTAGGTAGGCCACCATCGAAAGCAGTTAGGAGGACAGTGGAGGCGACCAGCGGAGGACCGAGGGGTAGACGTGACTAACCCGTGCTGAGGACAATTTTAAAAACCTATTTAGAGGCTCAAAGCTCCAGCCATGCCGAGACTTGAACCCGCGACCTCTGGCTAATCGTGCCAGCGCTCTCCCAACTGAGCTAGTGCAAAAAAAGAATATAATCATGTAGGTACAGCGATATCATTCCGATGTAAAAACCTAACTGCAAAATGGGTTGCTCGGGGCTGCAAGTGATGTAAATCACTTCGGCCAGATGTCACTGCCTGTACGTAATACAGAGAAGTTTGTAAAGAGGCTCAAAATTTCGCCGATGCTTGCACTTGCCCATTAGCTCAGTTGGGAGACCGCTGGCACGGTTAGCCAGAGGTCGCGGGTTCAAGTCCCGGCGTGGGTGGAATTTTTAGCCTCTAATTAGGTTTTCATTTTTGAGTTGTTGAAATATACTTATGCCAAATGACACCTAGCTTATAATGCTACAGGGTGGGTACGGTATCCATACAAAAATACTCATTGTTCTTCATTTTAGTTCGGGCATCCTACTCCCGAACAAGAAGGCGCGTGTTCATGGCCATTAAAGTCTATAAAATCTGCCTCGAAGTCGTGCGTGATCGACTGAGTGTACAAGGCATTAACGGAATTGTCATTTCCTTGAAGTGGACTGACTATGTGAGCCTCTAAGAAGTCCTTCGGGATACAAAGGCTCTCAAAATCAAACGCAACTGACCGTAGGTAAAGACGAAAAAGAGGAAATAGAGGAGAAAAAAATCGGCCAAGTGGGTGTCGGGCCGCGTGGAGTGTATAATTATGCAATGTTCCGTAGAAAGAGGGTTTTCTTATCTGCTTCAGGGAGCTAACAACTTCATCGAAGTCATTTTCAGTGGATTTTGTTCTAAATTTTACTTTTATAAGTTGCCTATTACTCGTTAACTAGTAAAGCCTACTTAGCCGTGATAGTTTTCCTTTTAAGTTTGTTATATGTGGCCTGGTTCACAAATTTAAAGTCGCTCAGCGTGCTATGGAAAGGGCTATGCTCGGGGTTTCTCTGAAAGATCGAATTCGAAACAAGGTGGTCCGACAGAGAACCAAAGTCACCGACATAGCCCACCGAATTAGCGTGCTGAAGTGGCAGTGGGCCGGCCATATGATCCGAAGAACTAACTGATGGGGTAGACAAGTTCTTGAGTGGAGACCGCGGATCGGTAAACGTAGCGTAGGACGTCCTCAGACTCGGCGGAGCGATGATTTTCGCAGGGCGGCTGGTAAGAGCTGGATGAGAGTAGCCGAGGACCGTGCTCAGTGGCGAGCTATAGGAGAGGCCTATGTCCGTCAGACGTATGTACCGTCTCTGTGCTAAGCCGCGGATGGACAGACGGACGGACATGGCGAAACTGTAAGGGTTCCTTGTCCACTACGGAAACCTAAAAAGATGCAAACGTTACTTACCTCCAGTTTATGGTATACTAACAATCTTACAGATTAATTTAGCAGGTCTACTGCTTACAGCTGTCAGTTGTTCTTACGTGGGAACAATTTATTATACATAAAAAAGGAAATTACCGAGATACTTCTTAACATAAAATTACAGACGGCGGCCTTATCACTATAAGCGATTTCCTCCAAACAACCTTTGGATGGACTGGACTAACATTGTAGAAGGAAGTAGATGTACCAACATACAAAATAATAATTTTAGAAGTATATGAATGGATATGGGGTATACGAATAGCTGTGGTAGCCTAGTAAGTAGAACATTGGACTCGGAAGCGAGAGACCCAGATTCGAGTCCCAGTGCTTTGACTTTATTTTGTGAGTTATGTACATTTGCGAAGTTATACTACTCGCTAACTGTGAAGAAAACATCATGAGTAAAGCTGAGTGTCTGAGCTATTCACATATCTCAGCGCTTGATATCACCAATCCGCGGTGGGCACGCGTGGTGATTAAGCCCATACTATTTCTATGAGAGAAGGCCTGTGACCTAGAGTGGCACGTATATAGACTGCTTATGATATGATTAGTTGACTGTAAGTTTACCAGGGGGTTAGTATAGAGCACGGATGTAAAGGTCGATGTGCTGTCAACAGTGTAGCCACAAAAGTTTTAATAGTATTTCGATATTTGGAAGATCTGCGAAAACGCATATGTGGTCGCCGATGATGCTGGAGAAGCTATTGTATAATTATAAATAAAATCAAGGCAAAGATGGCAGGATGACCTACATGCAGTTTATGTATTTGTATCTTTATTGTATTACAGTGTGTATTTTAGTTATTTATGTTGACGTATTTGGTAACGTGTTATATCTATGTATTTTTATTATGAAGGGTGCCAAACTGGTTAGTAAACCATGAGGGAGGCCTATGTCCTGCAGTGGGCGTAAAAATGGTTGATGATGATGAAATTAAAATTAAATGAATATTTATGGGGGGCTCCCATACAACAAACGTGTTTTTTTTTGCGTTTTTTTTCTATATCTATGTGTCTAATGTTGTTAAGATAATGGTATGGAACCCTTCGTGCGCGAGTCCGTCTCGAACTTGGTTTTTTTTATTTGGGGTTCCGTTTGCAAAATATTAAGCTTTAAAGCACAATTTTTTGTCCGAGTAGGGCGTCCCCCCTCTCCTGGCTAAACGGTTGATTGTAGAAACGTGAAAAAATTCAAGGTAGTACAATGAACTTAAAAAAAACTATAACGGCTAAGTAGGCTTTACAAGTTACCGAGTAATAGGCGACCAACTTATAAAAGGAAGACTTAAGGAAAATTGCGTTGACGAAGTTGTTAGTTCCGTAAAGTAAACCCCCTCTTTCTGCGGAACCCTACACTGCGTGTGGCCCGACACGCACTTGGACGGTTTTCACAATACTAATGATTAGCCTCAAGATTACACTTTGTTAGAGGTAACAACGGAAACATAAACATCTGTGCTGAGCTCGGTTCTCGACCTGTATTTTAGACACAGTGCTCTTCTGTACAAAATATCAATAACAAATAATACAAAGGGACATTAAACAATATCAAATAATACAAAAAACGACACGATCCGCCAAAGAACCTTTACAATTCGTTACCTTGCAGAACGCTCTTTCCTTCCCCGACTTCGGATTGTTTACCTGTTAGGCCGATCTTTCCGCACTGATTCCCAGATAAAATAAAACGCGATACATCAGGAATGCCCTTAAACTTCCCGGAAGAAATGTGACCCAGAATCTCGATGGGCGGATTGCCAAGTCAAACGGACTAAAGGTTGAGGCAGACAATGCGCTGGAATGCCGGATGTAATGCGACTGGATAAGAAGAAGAAGAAAAAACATTTATTAAAAAAACAGTGACAACAACAATAAAAACAACAAAAAACATTTATCAGAAAGGAAAACGAAAGGTCACGGCGTGTCACTGCTGCTATAAATGGCAACTGACTCAGCAGTATGCTGAGGGTCAAGCCTTCAGCGCTGATTTTCAGTCAGTGTCAGGACTTACTCCGCGATCGTCACATGCCGCGGTGTGGTACAACCGTGAACAATACTATATATAGTAGAATACTATGTAATAATTACATACAATAATCCAATCAACATTTTCCGCGTGGCGCCGGATTAAGAATAGCGTCACTCCATTTCCTTCCGTGGATGTCATAGAAGGCGACTAAGGAAATAAATTACTAGGATACGGGCAGCAGCGTCTTCCTGAGATTCCAACCGCATACTGCGATCGCCAACCCGCCTGCCAAGCGTGGCGATTATGGCAAAACCCCTCGTGGTTATGAAAACACGAAGGAGACCTATGTCCTGGTGGGCGTCAAATGGCTGATGATGATGATGATGAATTATATACAATAGGATACGTATTATACCTATATACAGTAAATAACGCTCGCAATAACTACTGTCATCATCCAAATGTCTCGTATAAGAATTTAAATTCTGAGAGAAATACCAATATAACTTAATTATGGGGGCCATCGTACATTTGTACTAATGGCCTCAGTCTGGGTGTATTTTCATGTTTGTGAAGTCCTTGCCTGGTTACCATAGCACAGGGTATCCTAGTCTGGGACGAGGTCAAGTGATTATATTATTTGGACGCTATCATTATTATTCTTACTATTATTATTATCCATATTTGTTTATAAATTTATTTACATACATACATACAAGGAGCGGTGGTAGCCTAGTGGGTAGAACATTGGACTCTGAGCGAATTTGTTTTTTAAGTTGTTTTTTAATTTGTGAAGTTATAGTAGCAATACCACTCGCTAACTGTGAAGGAAAACATCGTGAGGAAACCTGAGTGTCCGAGGTGTTCACAAACCTCAGCGCTTGAAATCGCCAACATGCGGTGGGCGCGCGTGATGATTAAGCCTATACTCTCTCCTTGAGAGAAGGCCTGTGCCCTACAGTGGGACGTATATAGGCTGTTTATGTATATCTACATACATACAAAAACTCACGCCTGTATCCCAGAGGGGTAGGCAGAGACCAGGGACTGCAACTTGCCACGATCCGGACAGATCACTTTCGCTTCCTCAACATTCCTTAGTCGTTGAATGAATGTATGATTTATTGCCACAAACAAACATGCTTACATACAATAATAAAAAAATAAAGGAGTGTGCGTGTGACAATGATACTATTTCAGCGTTTGCTTTTTCTATTCGAAACTACGTGGGTTTTCAAATAACACCTCCACGCCACATGAAGAAAACGTGTCATGGTTTACCGCTAAGAAAAAAAATTAAAAACTACCAATTAGAAAATAATACATAGATAAATTTGTGCCAATTAAGAAAATTCTACAAATCCGGATATAAATAACGTGAATGTCAATTTAGGAAAATATTTTTATACTTATTAATTGCAATAGTAGGTAAAAAAATTCATTTTAATTGAACTTAATTTAATTTTAATTTTAACTTAGTTTTAATTACAATGCGAGATAGTCAATAAAGTCATTCATTAATAAAAATGTAATAATTGACATCTTTTCATTTCTAGCCAGGTGAAAAATTTTAATGTCCGTTGATAAAGCCATAAAAACTTACTACGAAACAAACTTTTATTATTTCTTTGTTCATTCGTTTTAGGGATTTTTAAAAAATAAATCAAATATTAAGGATGTGGTCTGAAGAACTGCAATACCTTTGCCTAGAAGTAAAAAAAACTAACACTCAATGTCAATCCGAATATAATCTGTGATCTTTCTGTGAATTTGACGTTTGACGCGTTGACATCAGTGTTGCCACTTTGTTTCCCACGTCTCGTAGGCTATAGAGGCATGTATGTATTCAATTCTTCTTCAAAATTATTCAGTATCATTTAGGTAGATTTTTTAGGGTTCCCTACAAGAAAAAAATCCCATTTGAAATACATAGGTACGCCATTTTAGATTACTTCAAGCTGCAATGGCACAACAACTGAAACATAAATGTATGAATAGGTAATTAATAAGTGAATTATTTTTAAAATCAATGGAATAAAAGCCGTACGTCCTAATGGGAGAGGAGAACTTTACCCTTCTTCGCATCTCAAGCCTAAATTCCTTTCAAACGGGAAATTTCTCTCGGTACGGCAACACTGCTTGCTTCTTGTCTTTTAAAGTTTTATGCCAATGGCTCATGAGTTTTTCAGCCCACAAGTGGTTTTTACAAAAAAATATATTTTAAAAATTAATATAAAATAAAAAAAATCTATATTTTGGAAAAGGGTTGGAAGCAAATCCCTTAGTTTTTTACCTACTTTCGGCTAAGCTATTAAAATATCCGGGTTATTATTTTGAAATGTAGTCAATTATTAGCATGCCGGCTTATTATTACGTTTATTGTACATAAGTAAAAAAAATACAATGGCAATGTCGCGGACTTGTTTGCTATAAGCATTTTCTAAGAGTCAACCACATTTATATAATGTTTTACATTGCAACAACCTGTACTGACAGTTTGGTAGGCTATAAATAGTGAAAATTGTTTTAAAAGTGTGAATAAATAAACTAAAACAAAAATCAGCAAAATGGTACGGCTCTTCTAGATGTTGGTGGGCACGTGTGGTGATTAAGCCCATATTCTCTCTCAGAGAGAAGGCCTGTTCCCTGTAGGGGACGTACATAGGCTGCTAACGAACAGCTTCGTTGAGTACATAGCCTCTGTTGTTTATGTTGATAATTAAACTTCCTTGCTGATAAACTTGGGGTAATTACCTGGAACAAGGAAAATTTTAAATTAGTACGCATAAAGAGAGGCCAAGTAAAGAAAAGCTTATTATTTCGTCAGCCAACGAGAGCATGATCCCAATTTATTTTATCCATCTAAAGAGGCACCATGCTGTAACACTTGCGCAACTAGTGAAAAAAAAACCGGCCAAGTGCGTTTTTATCTGCTTTACAGAACTAACAACTTCATCGAAGTAATTTTCTATTACTCGTTAACTAGTAAAGCCTATTTAGCCATGATACTTTAAATTTTAAGTTCATTATATGTGCTACTGCCCTGATTTTTTTCACGTTTCTACAATCAACCGTTTAGCCAGGAGAGGGGGGGACGCCCTACTCGGACAAAAATTTGCGCTTTAAAGCGACTTATTCGCATATCAAAACCTGACTCTCCCTTCACATAACAAGCATAGCTTGGTGAGGAAGCTTTGTTGGCTTTTGGCGAGTTCAAGATGGGCTTGAATCATTGTTCAACAGGAAGTAGAGACATATTTCGCAAACGGAACCCTGAATAAAAAAATGGTCTTCCTATAGCTACTACCCCAACTATGGGGTAGACGAGAAAAAGAAGCCCCAGTTGTGTCCCTAACATGAAAAGTGAGGATGATTTTTTTTTGAGGTAGAGTAATATAATATTTTTTCCAACATTTTATTCTTTAACTTTGTCGGCGTGATAAATATGTATCCCTTTACAACCGAAGGAAATAATTTAATCAGACTTTTTTGAAATTCACAGGACTGTTTCATGGGTGCCTAAGTATAATGTAAAAAATAAAAGAAAAAATCCTGATGTCTCTGGTTTCCTGAAAACTTACCCTCACGAGCGTGGGGCTTAGGAGATAGCTCGAAATGTGAGTACCCTCACGAGCGTGGGGCTTAGGAGATAGCTCGAGATGTGAGTTTTGTATATTTTGGGGGGTATGATTGGACATTAAATTAATTAAACTGTGTTTATAATCATCATTCATTTATTAACGATACTAATAATAATCTTTGTATCTTTGGCACAATGTTTTTGACAAAATAATCAACAGTATTTTGAGACAACTAAAATCTTACTCTCTTTTTTTGGGATAAAACTTATAAAAATCAAAACAAACAACTTATACAAATTTTCGAATCACATGAGATCTCACTATTTAGTACAGTACCGTTGTACATAATTAGCGTATAATATATGAACAAGTAATTAGCATAAAAATAGATTGAACTAGGTCTTCTTGTGAAAAGCATGGAAACAATTTTTGTCACGAGATATACAGAGATATACATCGCATTTGACGCATTTTATTTTAGACCGACTGCCACAATCTTCCATGCGACAGCTCCTCGGTGCCTTAATATCATCAAAGACAGGTAGGTGATCGTAACCGTCATGTCTTTTAGCTGTTGAAGGCATGCTTACAGGTTTGTAGATTTTCAAGGGCTGACGACGTTGACGTTGCTGTGGTGTAGGCTCATCTTCTCTGCGCTCTATTTCCGGTAGACACTTCAGGCATTCTGCGACATCGAAACGAAACTCTAGTAAGGCCAGAGTATCCTTTCGGCGGTAACCATTAGCTGTGCAGTCGTTTTTGTAAAGCCTCCACGCGTTTACACAAGCGAGATCTATGAAATGTACTAGAACTTTAAGAGGCCATTTTCTGGTTTTGATAAACGTCCTGTAATATTCCATTTGTTGATCTAGGACATCCACGCCCCCCATGTTCTGATTGTATCGTTCGATTACTGTTGGAGCCGAAACGTCGACATAGGTTTTGGTATTCTTGTCCCAACGTTTCACAAGTGTAGTTTCTCCAACTCCCGTGCAGTTAGATGCCATCAATACGGACTTATTGTCTTTCCATTTGACGATTGCAATGTCATTGCAGACGAACTGCTGCATGTCGCCACGAGCCATCTCGGTATCCTTTTTGAGATCGATTGTCCCACGATCAGGAATCCGGTTCTGCATTATTGTGCCAGTGCTGTGGAGGTTTCGCTTCAGCATTTCTTCAGCCAAAGGAACTGTTGTGAAATATCTGTCATGGTACACACAACTACCAGGTGGTATACTCTGAGAAAGATGGAGGATTACCGACGGGCCCAACCCAAGAGTTTTGTCGCCGAACATTGTTTTAGCCCCTCGATAGATGGCAAAATCCAGCATTAGGCCCTCACTGGTTGTTAGAACAAAGTTCTTTAACCCTACTGGCCTTGGTTTATTTTTGACTACTTGGCGGAGTTTGCATCGGCCAGTAAAGGGTATCATTTGCTCATCTATCGAGTAGTATCCAGGGGCTCTCTCCAATCGGTTACACGTGTCTTTGACCTTGTTGATCATGGGTTGCACCTTCCACAGGGGATTATCCTTTTCAGCTTCTGCTGGCGTATCGCTGTCGACAACGTGAAGTGCATTGCGTAGAGTTAGAAATCTGTCTCTGCTCATGGTGTCGCTGACCAATTCCAGTTTCATTCCAGTTTTCCAGTACATAGGTAGTCTAGGAAAGGGAATACAGCCCATGATTAGATGAACAGCAAAGAGTTCAGCTATTTCCAGTCTGTTAGTCTTGAGTTCAAAGCCGGTTTTGCGCAAGTGGTATAGATTCGTGCATCTAGCAACTTGTTCCAGGAATGAATCATCAAAATAGTCACGGTAGTAATCAATCGGAGATCGAACTCGATTTATCGGAAGCGGAGTGAAATCATGAGCTTTGTTTGGATAGACAGTTTCCACCCACACTTTCTGACCTGTCCTTCCTCTTCCTCTAGCATGTCCTCTTCTCGTACTCCGCCCTCTACCTCTCGTACTTGCCGCTTGTCTTGTCCTGCCTGATCTGCCTCTAGTGGATCCCCTGCTTCTGAATGTTGTTGGGATAGGTGGTGGTGCCTCATCCACTTCGGTGGACTCATCGCCAGAACTAGACCCACTGTTTTCTAGATGATCTAAGACTCTCGGCACAATATCTTCGTCATCATCGGCAAATTCCTCAATTTCCGAGTCATTTCCTAGTGCTAATATTTGTTCTACTTGGTCATCCCTGAGAGCTTGTCCTAAAAATTAAGAAAACCATTGTTTGACAATCATACATACACAAAAATCATGTTAAGGTATAAAAAATGAATGAATATCTATTTAGCACGAATCACCTAACCTATACGATCGTGCGTCCTTGATTTTGGGTGACAATATACGCCTAAGTAAGCATGCTACGTTCAAATTACATACATACAGGCGTAAAACAACACTTATTTCAGTAAATGATATAAGCAAAACAATAAAAAATGCATTAATTTAATTAAAAAAAGAACACTTACCCGGACGACTTCGGGCGCCAAAAAACGCAGCCATCTTTCACTGTGGTAACGAGCGACTAACAGGTTTAAACCGGCTTGCAAGGCGCCCAGGCGTATTTTTTCTAGCAATAGGATAGTCTCACGATCGATCGAGTCCGGTTGCGTCCCGAAAAATCGATTTGCGTTGGCGCCAGAATTTTTGAAAATCAACTCTCACTATCGTATCAAGTCGGTTGTAAAGGGACGCATACCAAATTACAGCTTTCTAGTATCACCAGTCTTCTCGCTAGGCCACGGACGAACAGACAGACAGACAGCAGACAGACAGACAGACAGAGATTTTTTTGGGCATAATTTTTTTTAACAGGTCTTTTTTCGCTAAAACTGTCAGTATAATCTCTCAATGACGTTTGAGTGTGGCAAACGAAAGTGTGACCTGGAATTTTCTTTAAAACCTTGTTTATCGCTGGCTGCCAGTACCACTGGTATGGCTGATCATGATGATGATCTCCGCCCGCCTTACCCCTCAACCCCCGCGCCAGCCGTGTGCGTTTTTTTTTGTTTAGAATTTCTGCAACAAGATGCAGGCTGACTGGCTTCATCTAAACAACACGAGCCAAGTCAGCGGTAGCATGTCTGTAGAACTGGCGCCAGCGCACTGGCTACGTATAAACCATACTTAAGTCTTTACATAGCACCACTAAATGACTGTCAGTAATGTCGTACCACTGTTACTTTATAATTTTGATACTTGTTGGTTATAGTCGCACTTGACCGGTTTTATTTTTTCATTAGAGGCGCTAGTATTACTAAATGGAGTGGAGCCCCTTAAAAACCGAAGATACATTAAAGTTTGAGGGTTTCACGAGAACGCAAACAAATCCCCGAAGAATGCTAGTCCAGGGAGGAATAGCATTCATATAACGTTCACACAATTTTCGCACAAAAGCCTTAGTAAATATATTGAATATAAGTTCAGTGACTTTTATTTAGTAAAAAAATTGAAATAATTGTTCATACCCGTCATATATCAATTTATTTCACTTTTCCACAACCACGGTTGCATTGAGATTAAATTTTGTACAAAACAGCTTCTACTACGACAACTAAGTACTGCTTTTGTTTTTGGGCTTGTATTTTGCTTTTGTTTTGTTTTTGTAAAATACTTTGTGTAAGTGCTGCAGAAACTCGAAGCTTCTCCAATATCTAAGAAATTCACAAGAGATTGCAGTAGGGACCCTCCATTAAGAATATTAATTCAAGGAAAATGTATTCAGAAAGAGGAAATATGAAATTCCAAAGCAGCTGCCACTGCTGCGCCGTCTTTAATAATAGCAGAGCAATTTTGATTCGGTTCACAGCGTATAATTTTTTTTGCTTGCTTGAAATTTCCATCTCATTGATGACGGATTCCGTAGCTTTCCAAAACGTTGATCAATTTTTAGAAATTAATTTACAAGGTCATTCAGTGAGTTTTTTAATTTATCTTTAAAACCCTAAAATGCCTAACTCCATTAAAATAATATTGATATCTCAACTGGAAAACACGTGTAAAATTTTGTTTCAAACAAGAATTGTTAGTGCGGAGTGCAATTTTTGTCTCATTTTAGTAAAGCTTCGTGCACTCAAATCTGAAATAAAAATAAAAGTTTCTCCCATTTAAACAATATGCATACCTTTAATTTAGTAAAAAAAAATTGTATTTTGTTTTATGTAGCCTATGTATGTACCACTGCAGAGCACAGACCTTCTCTCAGAGAGAGAGAGAGAGAGAGAGAGAGAGAGAGAGAGAGAGAGTACGGGCGTAATCACCGCACGTGCCCTACATGGATTGGCAATTTGAAGACTCTCAGGTTTCTTCACGATGTTTTTCTTCACAGTAACAAGCAAAAATTACATCAAAATATTTTTTTAAACACTGTATTTTGAAGTCAATTGTCATGCGCTTAGATTTCTATTAATCCGACTGCAGCAAAACCAGCCAACAAACGTTCCATTACTTTGAAAGTATTAGTATGCTCCTTCTCCCAGAAAGAGAGTGTAGGGCTTAATAACTATACGTGCTCACCGCGGTTTGTTGATTTCAAGACCTATGATTGGGGTGAGATAGGGGTGGAGGTTTTATAAAATCCAAGCGCTGAATACAAATAAGTACATTTAAGTACATTTTGGACATGTGGAGAGGATGAAGGAAGAAAGATTGACAAAACAAATATATCGAGCGAATGTGAATGGAAGGGCCGGTAAGGGACGACGCAGACGGACATACTTCGACCAAATAGGGGATGTATTAGCAAAGGGCAAGATAAAAAGTACCCGAAACCGGCGTGCGTGCATGCAACGACTAATGAATGTTGAGGAAGCGAAAGTGATCTGTCAGGATCGTAGTAAGTGGCAGTCCCTGGTCTCTGCCTACCCCTCTGGGATACAGGCGTGAGTTTATGTTATGTTATGTTACATTTAAATAAAATATAACTTCCACACAACACAATGGCTTGTCCTGGTCCCAAACTAGGATACCCTGTGCTATGGTAACCAGGCAAGGAAATCACAAGCACAGAAATACATCCAGATTGAGGCCATTTGTAAAAAATTAAAATGTTTGGCGGCCCCCAGTGGTAATCGGACCAACGACCTCCGGCATGGTAATCAGCCGTGATACCGCAAGACCTACGAGGCAGTCAAAACATTATTTTGCGTCTGCAAATACATTAATAAAACATTGCACTTCTTGAGTTAGCTGCTCTATCCAATGAAGTAATTTGAATGACATGATACATAATAGTTTGATTAGAGAACGTTGTGGACTGAAAGAGGATGGGGTGACTAGAATTGAGAATGGAATGTTACGTCGCTTTGGTCATGCGAAAAGGATGAAGGAAGAAAGAAATGTATCGAGCGAACGAGGTGGAAGGGCCGGTAAGGGACGCCCCAGGCGTACATACTTCGACCAAATATACTTCGTCCATCGGGTTGTTTTAGCAAAGGGAAAAAAAAGTACCCGAAACCGGCGTGCGTACAACGTACATGCAAAGACTAATTAAAGTGGAATGTTGAAGCGAAAGAGATCTGCCAGGATCATGGTAAGTGGTCTCTGCCTACCCCTCCAGGATACAGGCATGAGTTTATGAAATAAAGTTTTTGTTTGATTTTATTTGTAGATTTAAGAAGATATTTGTAGATCTTCGAACATTCATACTCACACACACTTATCACACTCATATATACCCACGCATGCACACTCACACACATCCTCATCACCTTACATACGACCCTAGTTTAATTGGTGTTATTCTTTTAAATAAATGGCTACTTCAAATTAATTGGGCATACGCATGACTAGAATACCAATCCGGACTTGGCCCCCGTGGTGAAGTATGGCCTATACCTTCCTCAGGGAGGAGACCCGTGCCCCTCGGTGGGGACATAATGGGTTGATGATGATGATGACTAGAATTAATTGTTCGGTCTTAATCAAACATTCCTGCCTTTCGAACCAAAATGTTAGCCACTACAATTCGGTATTTGACACGATCAACAATAAATTATTTCATATGCTCGATTAAAACAAAAATTACAAAATATCTCGGAAAATGTATCACTTTTAGTCAATTGCTAGTTATTACAATTTTTAAATAGATTAAACGTATAAAAAAAGAGCTCTGAAATGTGACGTCTTAAGCCAGTATTTTCATACAAAATTCCGTCTTAAAAGTAACTCATTTGATATTTGTCAAATACCCAATTGCTACAATGGCAACCCATGATACAGGCTTGCCTAGTGTGGGGCCGCACTGCCAAAAGTATCGCTAAATATTGTAAATATCTACATTTAAAACTGTTTTCAATGCAGTTGCCCGTAAAGTTTTCTTTTTTGTGTAACAAAATTATGCGGAAACCGACTCTTTCACGCGTGAAATAAAGTATTTTTTTTTAGTTTTTGACTCTGTGGTGCATGGTGTAAGTCACAAAATTTAAAAAAATTACAAAGATACAAGGAGGTTTTGCTGTAAAAAAAACAATTATTTATAAGTATGCGCGCTCTAGCAATAATTGAATGATTATAAACACCATAACACATAAGATTCTTGATTATCTCATTTAAAAATACGTGTTTTGTTTCCGCAAACAAAAATAAATATTCACATTATTGGCTGTATGTATACTGTACCTTTGCCTCAAGAAAAAAAAACTGTATGAAACGCGCGCTCTGCAAAGAAAGCACGCCATTTTGTTGTAAAATAGGCTTTGGTGAAATAAAATTACTTTATTATGCTTAGTTTTTGGTTGTATTTCCTCGCAAAATGCATTGAAAAATGTTGTAAGATACTTGAGCGTAAAAGGTTTTTATCCGAATGCGTGCCAATGAAAACACTCGCTGCGCTCGTGTTTTCAATTTGGCATTTATTCGTATAAAACCTTACTTTCCGCACGTGTATCTTAAATATGATGGTTTAAAATGTCTCACTATCTTCATTTAATAACAATAAAGTTTATATTTAGAATTCTCTTCTACCTCCCCATGTGAAGCAACGGCTATGTGATATATCTACTAGGCCACCGCCCACTCGCCTGCCAAAGACAATAAAAACGATACCGGCCAAGTGCGAGTAGAACTCCGTACAATCACTAATGCATTTTCTTTCATTCAGTTTGGGTAATTTAGCGGAAGTCCAACTCACACTTGATCGGTTTCTATTATTTGTTGCTACTTAGAGTCTGCACTGTAAACATGCGAAATTCGACATTTGTGTACACCATGAATTTTGAATGGTTTGAAAGCCATAGCGAATTGAACGTGCCCTTACAATAGCTATAGAATTAGGTAGCTAGTTTTATTTTTAAACAGGCACTTTCCAAAAATATCTCGACACAAACTCGAATCAAGTAGCGGTGCGTGGGCGCCGCGAGGCCGCGGGTCATTGTTCTGACAGACAGAGAGGCTGTATTAATTGTTCGCCTTTTTTTACACAATATTTCTTAACTATTTTTTTTAGTTTACTTAAAAGTAGTAATAGTATAAATAGATGGCATTCATAATTATTAATAACATAACCGCGGCCTTCAAATCACCCAGATGACAGTGTGTATATTACCGTTCCTACGATAGAGCAAAAATAAAAGGATAACCTTAAAAAGACCCGTTTCTTGTACTGAGGATCCCTTTTATCACGTTTTTTTTCTGGGAAATCTGACGTAAACACATCAAATTCTGTAAAATTTTCAACTATCAAATCTAAGATAAGATAAGATAAGAATATTCTTTATTGTACCAGGAGAAACACAAACATGAAATATTAATACAGTACAATTGGCGGCCTTATTGCTTATAGTAATTTCTTCCAGGCAACCAACGATGGAGAATCCAAGAGAATCTACTGAGGTCCAAGAAATCAAGCCCTTTATAGGTCAGAGAGACATATAGCCAATCAATCAGATAGATGAACGGACAAACAGACAGACGTCATAGGCTCAGAAATAAGGTCCCAAAGGCAAACCAAATGCAAACAATACGGTATTTGACATGATCAAGAATAAATTATTCATATGCTCGATTAAAACAAAAATTACAAAATATCTCGGAAAATGTATCTCTTTTAGTCAATTACTAGTTATTACAAATTTTTAATAGATTAAACATAAAAAGAGTGCTCTGAAATGTGACGTCATAAGCCATTATTTTAATAGAAAATTCCGTTTTAAAAGTAACTCATTTGATATTTTGTCAAATACCCAATTGTACGCCAAAGTAATTAGAAAATAGATTTATTAGAACAAGTCCTATGCGAGCTGTAGGTAAAAAAAAAAACAATCATAATAATTTCGTCGATAGCAGTAAAAATTTTTATTTATATGGTCAAAAATAAAAGCGGGTGGGGCTGCGTCGGGTTACACGGCTTTTTAACTCAAACTGCGCAAAGTGTTACGCGGCATTGGCTCCATCTAGCGACACAAATCAAGAAGATCTGAGTGATGGCTCCTTAGTTCTCCTCAACTATATTTAAATGAATTGCACACGACACAGTGTTACAGAGTTATAGCCCACGTCGAGGCGACATATTTTCGTTGCATACGGTTTTAGCCCGTGACCCCCCTAACGCCAAACTGAAAGACGCTTCACGTCAATATCCAAAAAATGTCACTAAAATAAGCTAAAGCCATTAATTCACTTATTAAAACAATTTAAGTGCAGCTCGAACAGCCCGGGCAGATCCGCTGAAATGATGTCTCCTAACATTTTTATACTCTACAGTTGAATTACTATTGGCAAACTTATGCCGTTACGCTTGGATTCGATCCCATATTTGCTGAGCTATAGTCTTGTGATACTGCCAGATTTTCAGGCTTGGGGAATTATTAAAATGGCGCCAATAACTCTGTCGTCCGGAATGTCTGCAGAAATACCTTATGGTCTTTAGGATTTGGTGGGTTTGCGCCTGCAATAGATATAAGTCTAAGTAGACAGTGTAAGCATTGCGATTTGTATGAAGAGCAAACAATGCCAGTTTTTTACTTTGACGGAAAGTTGTACTTTGACGATTTAATAAGATAATCGGTAAACGTAGTGTAGGACGTCTTCAGACTCGGTGGAGCGATGATCTTCGCAGGGCGGCTAGCGAGAGCTGGATGAGAGTAGCCGAGGACCGTGCTCAGTGGCGTGCAATAGGAGAGGCTTATGTCCAGCAGAGGACATGCGTAGGCCGATGATGATGATTATGATGATTAGAAAATAAAATTAGAGTAGTTTCATGTCTTGGATTATTTATTTTAACGCTACCAATGCTAGAAGATAATATTTAAAATCACCTGTTACGCGTAAATCTTTACTGTAAATTGTAAGCAGACTTTATGTTCTTGAACCCGTATTTTATTAAATTTTCAAAGTCACGTTGTACCTAAAGCTTTAATTATAGAATACACAACCGAAGATCATGATTACTTTAGTTTTGAGACGTAATATGAAAACTTCAATTTGGCTTGTCAAAATAAAATCGTGCTATACTGTCGTATCTAACCGATTAGAAGAGATTGGAAACACAATTTTAGCTAGAGTAACATTGCCACGAACCATGGAGTTCTTAGAACTTCGAGAAACTGGGGGCAACCCTCAACCAAGTACGGCATCCGTGTTTAACGGAAACGCGACGCGAACATCGGGTGTAAAATCATAGGGTCTACCTGTCCAGGCGCCGCTGGCCAGTCCTCTTCTAGTCTGACTGAAGATCTCAGAAAATAAAACATATTTGTAGGTTTCCTTGCTTACCTAGCTTTACCTCTGCGTTGGTGAATTAAAAATTCTTTCACGTAGTCCGCAACACAACACATATTTACGCTAAACAAATGTGAATGGTTGACCAAAAAGGGACCTCAAAGGAAAATAATTAATTTCGAGAAAATCGCGTTTGAAGTTTCGTGTATAAACAGGTTTCGATCACAAAACCTAGTGTACGCTGTGTGTAAGGTGTAATTTTTCCAAACCTGCCTCGGCTCACAAAAAAAAACATAAAAAAATAACTACGGCACTTAAAAATATTCTGGTTAGACCAAAACAAAGCTAAAATACCACAGATTAAAGAAATCTAATAAAAAAAAAAACGATTTCCAATCCCTCCAGGTCCTTTTTTGGTCAACCACTCACAAATAGAGAAAATAAATTCATCTTACCCTCCCAAACTACAGGTGGAGGGCGTAACTGAAATTGATTACGTCGCGAACGACGCAAAAGAACTAAAATGAACAAATCTAAAGAAGCAAACTTTTTTTACTCAGAGATATAAATAAGGAACAAGAAACTAGGGAAAGAACTTTCTGTATGAAAGGCCTCCGAGTTGCCTTGAAGAGGCAGATCAAAGGGAAGGTTACATGGAGGGAAAATAAACAGTTTGTACTTCCTTTGTATTATTACGTGGGCACCGTTACAATAAAGGTCCGATTTTGTCCGGGAGTCGTCGTTAAAACTGACAACCCATTAAAATGAGGATGATTCAGCTACGTTTGCCATTTGATGATTTATTACAAGGCCTTTTTAAGAGCAACTACCACCGCTGCACAACGCCTGCCTCGTATTCGAGTGGTCGTGGGTTCTTTTCCCGCTTCTGTCAAATACTTTGTTTTCCAAGCTACACATTTGCGTAGTGCATTTGCCTACCGCGCGTTAACTGTGAAGGAAAACATTGCGAGGAAACCTGAGCGCCTGAGGCGATCACATGCCTCAGAGCTTGAAATTGTCATTCCGCGGTGGGCACGCGTGGTGATTGAGCTCGATCTCTCTCGCTGAAAGAAGGCCTGTGCCCTATAGTGGGACGTACACATACGTACAGGCTGCATTGTCATCATCATCAGCCTACCTCTGCCCCCTGCTGGGTATAGGCCTTTTCCCAATCACACCATCTTTCGCGGTCTCTCGCCATTCGCATACACGGGCGAGGGCCGACCTGACCACATCGTCCAACCATCGGGCTGTTGGTCTACCGACTGACCGCCACCTTGTTCTCGACCGCCACTCCGTTACTGCCCTGGTCCACCTGCCGTCTTCCCGCCTCGCCAGGTGTCCCACCAAGGAACAATTGCTCGATGCTAAACTCCGTCAAGCCGAGGTACGAGACCTAAGCTACGAGTGCTGAAGCTTAATAAGGTACGAGTGCTGAAGCTTAATAGCCTTTAACAGAAACTGTTATATTCTAGGCAAGACAAAACGTACCCGAAACAGGCGTCCGTGCATGCAACTACATATGAATGTTGATGAAGCGAAAGAGATCTGTCAGGATCGTGGCAAGTGGCAGACCCTGGTATCTGCCTACCCCTTCGGAATACAGGCGTGAGTTTATGTCATGTTTTTGTTATACTGTATCAAAAAAAGTTATAAATTTGGGGACACGTGAGCGCGCAATCGCAACTGGCTTTTTCCATCGCATACGTAAAGCACGTATGCTATGCTCATTTGTTTATACTAAAGGTTACACGAGTTGCTTGATTGGCAGTTTCATCATCCCTTCGTACAACTCGTAGCGTTCGCCAATATTTCATGCCATAAAGGCGTAAATGTACGTTTCAGGTTAAATGTTATAGAAATGTACGGTACCTAAGTGTAAACAGACGGTTGCGTGAAACACGTGGGATTACGTCTAAAAAAAAACAATAAAAAACTTTGTATAAGTTGCGGTGTGTTCCTGTTGCTGGAAAAGGCAGCTGGCTCAGCGTTGTGCTGAGGGTATTCACCCAAAGCGCTGATTTTCAGCCAGTGCCTGTCCGTCTCACAAATATGCTAGGTTGCGGTGCAGTGCATACCAATAATTACATAGTTAAATAAATGAATGGATAAATTACATAAAATAGAAATAAAGTTAATGATTTGTTATGTTAATGATTATGATGCGATCATATTGTCAGTCACTTGCGGGGAGAAGTTGGGACAGGATGAGAAAGTGTCTGCTGCTCGAATAAATATGCCCTGAGCTTGAGCCTAAAGGCAAATCCACTAGGCGCTTCACGGACTGGAGGAGGAATATCATTCCAACACTTGGACGCCGCATACCTAAAGCTACCACGGAATCCCATAGTTCGGTGCGCGGGGACACATATTTTATTTTTATGCACGGATCGCTACGGATAGAGAACGAACCTCTTCAAGGGACATCAGTAAATAAGGAAATGACCTCTCTGCACGTTTTCAAGAGGTCATTACGTAGTGGGAGGAGTGGATACCTGAAAGGGAGATCTTTATCCAGTATATAAGCAGCCTATATACGTCACCCTGTAGGGCACAGGCCTTCTCTCAGGGAGAGAGTACGGGCTTAATCACCACACGTGCCCACCGCGGATTGGCGATTTCAAGCGCTGAGGTATATGAATAGCTGAGACACTCAGGTTTCCTCACGATGTTTTCCTTCACCGTTAGCGAGTGGTATTGCTACTATAACTTCTTCACAAATGTACATAACATAGAAAACAAAGTCATAGGTACATGCCCGCACTGGGAATCGAACCTGGGTCTCCCGCTTCCGAGTAAAATGTTCTACCCACTAGGCTACCACCGCACCAGTATTAGGACGTGATTGAGGCTCCAAATGCTTATAAATGCAACGTTTGTCCTAGCCTGGTTACCATAGCCGGGATATCCTAGGTTGGGTCTGCGGTTGGGGCCAGGACGCTAGATTATGGGCCGGTTTCTGAATTGAGAATTTCACTGAGCAAATACTTAAGTAACGTTCTGTCACGCTCTTTTCTGAGAAATTCGAAGAGACAGCACTACATTTAACTATTTACTTAGCGAAATTCTCAATTCAGAAACTGGCCCTGTGTTGTGCAAGTTGTTATTTATATATTGCTTCTTTTTTTTTAAATTTATATATTCTCAGTAAAACAAGAAAAACAACAATTTCATTAATTTGCCAAACTGCCAATGCCGTTTATCGGCAAGCCAAGTTTATCTTACAAACCCGTGCAAGTAAAATACTTCTTTATTATATCATGGAATCATTCAGCTCATAGTTATTTCTAAAAAAAAACGCAATAAATCCACATATTGAATAGGAGAGGGACAGTCTTTTGAATGTATAAAGCTGAGAGGTTTAGCGCTTAGAATCTTTATACTGTATATAAAAAAACCGTCCGCTAGACCAAAGTATTTCTTTACATTATGACTATGACAAGGCAAAATCGTCTTTGTGATAGGGGTCACAAGGATACTTCGTTTACAAAAATATCACTCTACCTTCATCCTTCATTTTCGGCTTGCGTGCGCGGCACGTCTAATGAATGTTGATAAAGCGATAGAAATCGAGAAAAGAAAGAAAAGATCGTGGCAAATGGTGGACCCTCGTCTCTGCCTACCCCTTCGAAATACAGCCGTGAGTTTATGTTGTTATATTGTTATTGTAACGAACCTTTTTTAGGGATCCGTACCCGAAGGGTGCCAAACGGGACCCTATTACTAAAACTTCACTGTCCGTCTGTCTGCCTATCTGTCCGTCTGTTTATCTGTCACCAGGCTGTATTTTATGAACCGTGATAGTTAGGCAGTTGGAATTTTCAGAGATGACGTATTTCTATTGCTGATATAACAACAAATACTAAAACAGAATAAAATAAATATTTAAGGTGGGCTCCCATACAACAAACATTGTCTAAAGACAGCGCTCGCTTTCATGTCGTTAATAGTCAATGTTAAACGCTTCTTGTTGGTTTCTATAGACGGCGCTGTTCTCAAATTAGATCTTTGTCTAATGTTGTACAGATAATGGTACTGAACCCTTCGTGCGCGAGTCCAACTCACACTTGCCCGGTTTTTATAGTACCGTAAAGTATAAGTAAAGTATTCGTCAACTTATGAGAACTAAGGGAATGGCTCGCATTGATCGTAAAGGATCGTGTAAGGTTCTTCAAGTGGGTAAAAACAGAAAGATGACTTTTACATCGACATCAATTGCAGTGCTCGTGATTACGTACACGTCGTAAACGAACGTCTTAGCCTAAGGCCACACCAATATAAAAGTCTATTCTAAATACTGGTGAAAGACTTTCTGAAATCAGATAAGTATCTTTGGAGATTGGCCCCGATATATATATATATATATATATAAGTTTGTATATCGGGGCCAATCTCTAAAGATACTTATCTGATTTCAGAAATTCTTTCACCAGTATTTAGAACGGACTTTTAGGGTGGCCTTAGGCTACGACGTTCGTTTACGTTTTATATATATGTTATAGGCAAACTCCGAAGCTCCGGCGCTCCTAGGTTGGACTGGTCAATCCTCAGGTCAGACTGAATGACTTAGTCAAAGCCCAAACAAATGTAAATTTTCGGCCTTTGACTAAACAATTTTCGTCAAACCTGGGAGAGACTAATTTGGTCAGGCAAACGTCAAAACACAATTTTATTAAATCGGGGTTTGACGAGTAAGTTTAAGTTTGACACAAAACTAAGTTTTTTAGTGAAATATTTTTTTTCGCTTTTATATAAAAAAAAAGAACTAACACCCGAAGTTTCAGAATGGAGCGTCGCTGCGCTCCGCTCCATCCTGGAACTTCGAACCTATTTTTGCTTATGTGTACTGACCTAACAAACAAAATGCGAAATATTAATCAAACAATTATTTGCTATATAACACTTGCCAAAATAAAACGTTAGCATAATAAACGTTTGTCTTAATAAAACTTGACGCAGTAAAATTATGCGAAACATGTTCAGATCAACGTTTGACCGAGTTTTGCAGTCGCTTCTAGGATTGACTAGGCCAAAACCGAAACAGAATAATTTACTTTCGACGTTTGACTGAAAAGTTAGGAGCTCCTGGGTTTGACTAAAAATACTTCAGGCAAAGGGCGAAATTGAAATGTATTTCGGGGATTGCCTGATGGCTTTGGCCAAACCTAGGATAAACCAGTCCTTCCGCGAAGAGACTGTGTATCGGACTTTGACTATAACATATATATATAAGCAGCCTATATACGTCCCACTGTAGGGCACAGGCCTTCTCTCAGAGAGAGAGTATGGGCTTAATCATAGTTTATATAGTTAATCACATATACAAACTTACAAACATATAAACAAATAAATAACTTCCACACAACACAATCACTTGTCCTGCTCCTATGGTAACCAGGCAAGGACATCACAAACATGCAAATACACCCAGACTAAGTTCATTTGCTTAAATTTACGGCGGCCGCCAGTGGGAATCGAAAGTATGACCTCCGGCATATCAATCAGACGTGATAATGCTAGGTCAACAAGGCAGTCTGTAAGCTATAAATATCAAAATACAAACTTTACCTCTTTATGATATTTTTGTAGATAGATAAATGGAATATCTTATATTGTACACCGGTAAAGGATTACCAAGCCCGGATCCAAAGTAGCGGCCGCATAGGTGCCAGGCATTCATCTCCAGCGCACAAAGTAAATAATGTCTAGCTTGATTTTAATCTGTGATATTAACAATCTCAATTACCGGTTCTTCGGCAAACGGCTTCTAGTCTGTGGTCTGCTTATCCATCCGTACAAACTTGGGGTAGTTGGAAACGACAGCACCGGACACGAGGGGAGTTATAAGGAATTCGACACACAGACAAATTGTATTAACTTTCGAGAAAAAACGCGAGGAGAAAAGGAACGATGCTATTCTGACCGGTTGGGTAAGGGCGCGGTAATAGTGATTTAGGGCGACTTGTGCCAAGACAGTTTTTTTCAGAACGTAGATATTATTAAGGCTTTTCTTTTTTGCTGACGTGCCGCAGAACTGACAAATTAATAAGGTAAAAATCGGCCAAGTGTGTGTTGGGCCACGTGCAATATAGGTTTTCGTAAAGGAGGGGTTTTGTACCTTGCTTTACAGAACTCACAACTTCATGAAAGTAATTTTCAATGGAATTTTGCGAAGTTTTTCTTTTATAAGTTGGTCGCCTATTAAAATCAAAATCAAAATCAAAATCAAATTTTTTTATTCAAAGTAGCACAGAAACTGCGACTTAATGAACGTTACAAGTTAAACTAGGTGTCCATTTCAAAATCTAGATCATTTTGGAGAAAAAATGGACAAAAAAACTCCAAACTTAGTCTTTTCAAGTCCTTAATTTACAGGATTTATATAAATGTTCTAAAACTCATGCATTGAACTGGCTTTAATTCCAGACATCATTGTCATCTAAATAATCTTTAATGTTATAGTAGCTTTTTTGGCACAAAGTGCGCTTCACACATTTTTTGAACCGCGTTTCTGGCAAGCTTATTATATCCTCAGGGATCTTATTGTAGAAACGTATACAATGCCCCATAAAGGATGTATTAACCTTTGCCAGCCTAAATTTTGGGAACGAAAGTTTATGTCTATTTCTAGTATTTACATTGTGTTGGCTACCTACAGTTTTAAAGTCACTGATATTTTTCCTAACATACATAATATTTTCATAGATATACTGACTAGCAACTGTTAGGATGTTGGTTTCTTTAAAGAAATCTCTTAACGAATCTCTATTGCCTAGCTTATATATGAATCTGATCGCTCTCTTCTGCAGGACGAAGATGGTCTCAATGTCTGCAGCCCGACCCCACAGTAGTATACCATAGGACATAATACTATGGAAGTAACTAAAATAAACAAGCCTAGCAGTTGCGACATCAGTTAGTTCCCGGATTCTTTTAACTGCGTATGCTGCAGAACTGAACCTATTTGCCAATTTTCCTATATGAGGACCCCATTGAAGCTTTGCATCAATTGTGATACCCAGAAATACAGTTTCTTCTACAAGGTCTAGTTTATCATTCCCCAATATAACATTGCTGTCAACCATTTTGACATTTGGTAGTGTAAATTTTATACATTTTGTCTTTTTTGAATTTAATAATAAGTTATTAGAAGTAAACCAATATAGTACCTTAGAGAGAGCATTATTTGTACCCGCAAGGTCATTTTCTTGTCTCTTAATCTTAAAAATAAGTGACGTGTCATCTGCAAACAATACTATCTCTGACATATTTTGAACCATGAACGGCAAATCATTTACATATACGAGGAAAAGGAACGGCCCCAAAATAGATCCCTGTGGCACTCCCATCTTAACCTCCGACCCGGATGATTTAGTCCTATTTATGTCAGCTTTTTGAACCCTCCCTTCTAAATATGATCTCATAAGTTTTAAGCTCCTCCCATTCACTCCGTAGTGTTTTAATTTTAAGAGAAGTGTTTTATGGTCTACGCAGTCAAATGCCTTCGACAAGTCACAGAAAACACCTATAGCATCCTTCCGATCCTCCCATGCACTAAATATATGTTTAACTAATGTGACACCAGCATCCGTCGTAGACCGCCCTTGCGTGAAACCGAATTGCTCACTATGAAAAAGTTGATAATTATTAAAGTGTGTAAGTAGTTGACCTAGAACTATTTTCTCGAATATTTTACTCAAAACGGGTAGAACCGAGACTGGTCTGAAATTTGTGGGATCTTGCCTGTCGCCACTTTTAAATAAAGGAACGAGCCTACTATATTTCATTAGGTCAGGGAATGTACCCTCATCTAAACATTTGTTAAAGATTCTGGCCAAATGGGGTGCTAGGACATCGATAACTGAGCTAACTATTATTACTGACATACCCCACAGGTCTTCAGTTTTTTTAAGATTAAGCTTTTTAAACGCTTTATTCACGGTATGAGCTTCAATATAATCAAATGAAAAATCGTGATCGCAGGGAGGGACATTATCTTTCAAAATACTTTCTGCAAGATCAGGAGATGAATCTAAAGGAGCCGTAGTTATAATTGGAACATTTGTAAAGAATTGTTCAAAAGCCGCGGCAACGTCTTCATTTGACGTTATTAATTTATTATCTATCTTAAGCGAAAATTCGGGGTCCGCTGATTTGGATTTACCGGTTTCCTTATTTATTATATTCCAAATGGTTTTAGATTTATTAGACGATTTAAGAATTTTGGCTTTTATATGCTCGCATTTAGCTTTGTGGCAGACGGCCCTAAATAATTTTGAATATAATTTAACATACTGTAGAAAACTAGGGTCATATGTGTATGTCTTTTTCTCATATAGTGAATAAAGTGTGTCCCTACTTTTCCGGATGCCGGCAGTGGCCCATTCACTAAATTCTACCTTATTTCCTTTCGAAGATAGCTTTTTCAATTTAAAAACTTTTTCAAAACTATCTGAAACGACCTTAAAGAAATCTCCATAATGGGCATTAGCATTGATGGTTTTATTTTTTTCGGTATGTAAACTACTTTGTAAATCAGTTTTAAATAATTCTAATTTTTTTGTTGTCATGGGCCTGTAAAGTATATCTTGTTCTGATTTTTTAAAATCAGATTCAAAGTGTACAATTTGACCACTGTGGTCTGACTTTAAGCAATTTATTGTAGAATAGTGCGAAAATTCACAGTCACAGTATACATTATCAAGACAGGTGGCTGTGATTTCGGTAATCCTAGTAGGCTCTAAGAAAATATTAACTAAATTAAAAGATAAGTTTTAATTTAGTATTTAAAGTGGAATCTACCAGCAAGTCGATATTAAAATCTCCACAGACTATAAGGTTCTTGCTACTACTTGAAGCTACATTTAAGACATCCTCTAGTACTGATTCGAATAAACTGTAGTCACTGGCGGGGGGCCTGTATACGCTTACTACAATGTGCTTAGCCAGTTCAACACATGAGAGCTCAATAACTTTTTCAACAGAAAGTCTGCAAATATCTTTCCGTTCTTTATATTTTAAACTACTATTTACTATTATTAAGGATCCCCCGTGCAATGCAGACTTTCTATTGAAGCAACTGGCTATTTCATAATTATGTATAGCAAAATTCATTTGAGACTCTAGTAGCCAGTGCTCTGTGACACAAAGTATATTCACTCTATGTTGTTCTAAGAACAACTCTAATTCTAGTAGTTTACCAGAAAAGCCACCCTGTAAATTTTGGTTAGCTAAGACAAGTTTGTTTAAGGGGGACTTTTCTGTTGTCTGCGCTGACAGTTTAAATCAGCAGTCAAGCTTAACCTACTTATGCTAGGTTTTTTTACAGCCTCAGAATACAGAGGTTTGCAAGTAGAATTTTTTCTACAGTTTGTATCCACGACTGGTCCCTGTTTTATTGTCTTAACAATAATAGGGTCATAAATATTGAATGCCAACAATTTGGCAATCTGTCGCTTTGAAGAAAGGGGCACATGCATTGTGTCCCTAGTCAATATTAAGCCTACTTAGCCGTGATAGTTTTCCTCTTAAGTTCCAATGAATTTTTTCACGTTTCTACAATCAACCGTTTAGCCGGGAGAGAGAGGGGGGGTTGATGCACATGAATCTACGTCAAATTTCAGCTTTCTAGTACTTGTCGTCTCTGTGCTAAGCCGAAGAACTGACGAATTAATGGGAAAGTAGTAAAGTGTAATAAATTGATAAATTTTAGACTTTCCTTTTTTTTGGTTGGTCACATATGCCGAAGAACTGTCCATTTAATGGGGTAGAAGTGAAGTGAATTAAAAAAGTTTTATTTCTTAGAAGAAGAATAAAACAAATGTAAGAAGAAACATAATAATAGTACAATATCATGCAAACTAAAGTGCTGCAGAAGAAAAAGGCTGCAGCTCAGCAAGACGGTAAAAAGGTTCTCTGGTGGAGACCACGAAGCGCAGATGGGCAGGCCACCTAGAACGCATGCCGTATAACGGAGCGGCAAAATACACAACAAAAGAGACAAAGGGACAGGGTGAAAAACGTGGCTTGACTGCATTGTGAAAGATCTTGCGAAGATGGGGAAGGTATCAGCGGACCGAGCGAAATGGACCGAGCGAAAAATATTGAAGAGGCCAAGACCCACACCGGGTTGTAGGAATTTAGAAGTAAGTAGATCTGAAGGTAATTGCTGGTGATGGCTGAATGAGGATGTTTAGGAAAGTAAAGAGTGGTGTGCCTTAAGAGAGGCCTACATCCAACAGTAGATGAATTTTTCATCGTGGATTGGTGATTTCAAGCGCTAATGTATAGTAATACCGAGAACACTCAGATTTTCTCACGGTGCTTTCTTTCACCCGAGTGGTATTGCTACAAAAAGATCACAAATCTTATAACTTAGAAATCTCTCGAATGTAAGGAAAACCTTTTACCGGTAATCTGTAACGACAATGTAGGTATGTTATGCAAATAAATAATAATAATAATCACGTTAATAAATAAAACTACATTTATAAATTTTCCTTTTATTTAAAACGTTATCAGTTAAACTAACCTAGTACTTTCTGACATTAACACGAGCACTAGACATAATAAAACTGAAGATTAACATGAACATACACTCAGCGGCACCAACCACTTCATTCATTTTGATAAAGTTCAAGTTTTAGCCCGAGAGGACCGTTTATCTCCTAGAATGATACGAGAAGTAATAGAGATCCGTCGGCATCCAAATTTCAATAGAGATCGTGGTTGGAACATAGCTACAGCATGGGAACTAGTGCTTAAGTGCATGAGACCCCCTTGCTAAAAGTATGACAGTAGATTTAATTTTAATTTCAATAACTAATAATCAATATTTTTGAGTTTAAATAAAATAATTGTTTTGTAGTTGGAATTTTAACTTCAATAACTAATAATCAATATTTTTTAAGTTTATATGAAATAATTGTTTTGTAGATTGAATTATAATTTCAATAACTAATAATCAGTATTTTTATATAAAATGATTGTAGTGCCAATTTAAATTTTAAAATTTGTCAAAATATTTTTGGAACGTATTTTAATAATTTTTGCCGAGGATAGTAAACTAACAGTTAATGCTTTCAAAAAGACGCCTGTCACCTCAGTCTACCGAGTCCACGGCACTTGCAAAAGTACCGAAACGTCGGAAAATTGTAAAATGGAATTTGTAAACGAGTAAATATCCGTTGAAATTCAGTTAACTAACCTGTTGGATTACCTATCTTGAAAAGCACATTTAAAAACCATTGTTATGGTGGCCCGATCGGGTCATTTAGAATTCTACGGATTAAGTAGATTATTTTTTGGAACTCGTAACATGGATTTTTACAATGAGTAAATTTTACTTATAATTAAATAACAGTATTTTTTATATTTTACTATGATGCAAAGATATATTCACATTTTCACTAAAAAAAGGTCGCGCCGATCGCAGCCATAGAGATATTGCTCTAGGCGATTTAGGATAACTTAATTAATCTGTCAAACAATGCTAAAATAACTGAAATTAAATTACTATCTACCCAGATGTCACAATCCAAAGTAACTCAGCTATCAAAGCTGGCTCTCAACAACATAACTTTACAGTGACCTCAAACTAAATAATGAAAGCCTTGCAATTTCAAACTGACAGATGTTTGATTATATCTACATTACGAATGCCAGGGCCCAAAGGATGAGCCTTTGTGATACTGTTGTTAAAACGTATGACAGTCTGATTTCACTGTTTGACACGTATGACAGTCTGACTGTTGGGACGATTGTGATCAAAGTGTAATAAAGTACTCACTCAAACAAAGTCTTCGACTAAGGAAACCTTTGGAAACCATAATTATTTTACGTTAGATTATCATATCTTAGTGAGATTTATGCAGCGCTCAGAATGCATACGAATGAAACAGAAGAAAAATGAAGTCAGTCACTGAAATTAAGTGATTTTTTTTAGATCTTTATCGCGTTATGGTTGTGTCTATAATGCCGCGAAGATACCTTTGTAAATTGAAGAGTTTGATGAATTATTCGTAGATCTCGTTAATAGATCTATTATTTTGGGGCCACCTCTAAGGTACCCCATTTCTAACATAAAAGAATCAGTTAATCAGACAGGGTGGTATGGAATTATGGCTGAACATACTTACATAAAAATTACATAATTATAATATATACGAACTGAGAACCTCCACCTTTTTTTGTATTCGTTTAAAAATAAGGCTTTCTTAAAAATATTCTTCCGGCAAAGCAAGCCGATTTATTCCATACGCATCGGCGTGCATCTCACGATAGGACCGAAAAGGGAAGGGCCCTCCATGTACTTTTCTTAAACAAATAAAGTCCTCAGGGATCGAATAAGAATCATTAACTTTCCATTCGTAAAGAGGAAGAAGCGTTTGGCGATCCGGGCCACGGAGGTAAGAACAACATTATTGAAGGAAGTATCGGACTTGTGTTAAAAAAATATTGGTTTTTAGTAGGTACTTACTTTACGAAATAAATAAAAAAAAGTTCTACAATATAAATTAATATATATATAGATAAATTTATTTTCTTTTATTCTATTTGTAAGATAATATAAGATAAGAATATTCTTTATTGCACACAAGAAACGAGACATAAAATATGAAAGTTACAAAGAATGAAAAAGTGCAATGGGCAGCCTTATTGCTAACAGAAATTTCTTCCAAACGACCTTGTGACGGAAAGGTTTATTTATTTACTAATCATAGACTATTACTCTGTTTAACACATTATATACATTACGTAAACTCACGCTTGTATACCTGAGGCACTGCCTGAGGAGTAGGCAGAGACCAGGGCTTCGCACTTGCCACGAACTTGACCTCTTATATATTGGTTTAACGGTTTCACTTACTTTTATTAACGTCGGGATAGCTGACTAGTTTCGACCGGTAATTTGGGGCTTGCCCTGGGGCTTAATTATGCGGACTACATCCAGAGCGAGTCCAATCGCCTAACTGTCAAATTCCATACTAATTTGACGGTTAGACGATTGGAAACGCTCAGGATTTGGTGCGCGTAATATGGGGGCCGAGCTGTCCACGCGGGCGTAGCGCCTGCGAGCCCGCTGTGAGAGATCGATGGCCGGCGAATGCATCGACTCTCCTCCCTGATTAAGGCTGCCGGACGAGGTTGAAACTAGTCGGTGGTCCCGACGTCCATAAAAGTAAGTGAAACCGTTAAACCAGTATATAAAATGTGCAGTGCTTACAAGTTTAAGTTGTAAAACTGACGGACCTCTTTCGCTTCATCAACATTAGTCATTGATCGTTAGGTACTTTTTCTCTGTTTAATAATACCTACAGATAGATCGTAAAAGAAACTTTTACTCTTAGGTTTTGTCCGATTGGCTGAAACGTTTCTAACACAAAATAAAGATTTTTTCACGACTACAAAGTTCCCCACAGTAAAATATTGTAAAGTTTAATGGCCAGTATTTTAGAAAACTGAATTTAATCGGTGACTTAAGTGACATGTAAGAAGTCGGCCTTACATTATTATTATTATAATAATATTCTTTTTGTTGCACTGACCCGTGCTGAGGACAATTTAAAAAAATTGTATTTTTTTTTAATTGTCCGCAGAACGGGTTAGTGCAGCAAAAAGAATATAATCATGTAGGTACAGCGATATCATTCCAATGTTAACACCTAACTGCAAAGTGGGTTACTCGGGGCTGCAAGTGATGTAAATTGCTTCAGCCAGATGTCGCTGCCTGTACGTAATACAGAGATGTTTGTAAAGAGGCTCGAAATTTCATCGATGCTTGCACTTGCCCATTAGCTCAGTTGGGAGAGCGCTGGCACGGTGAGCCAGAGGTCGCGGGGTTAAGTCCCGGCATGGGTGGAATTTTTAGCCTCTAAAGAGGTTTTTAAATTATTGTTATTACTAATACTTTTATTGCACTAAACGAATGTACAATACAGTGGACTTAATGCCAAAAGCATTTACTAGCTGTGAGTGAGATGCTGGACGAGAATAAAAAAAATGTTGATAAAAATGCACAAAAAACAAAATCATAGAAGCAAAAAATGAGCTGTGGTAGCCTAGTGGGTAGAACATTGGAATCGGAAGCGAGAGACCCAGGTTCGATTCCCAGTGCGGGAATGTATATCTATTTATTTACTTTTTTTTAAATTATATTGTGTATAATAACATTGCCGGTTATAATTTCCTGTTAAACTCAAGAACTTTCAAAAATGTACATACAATTGAGAAACAATGCATCGTAAGTTTAGTTAGGGCCTGGAGATCTGTCACACAGGATCTTTCCTAGTATGGACTCCAGCCTCTCACATAGGAGTAGGTCCTGATTACTCAAATTGCACCTACTATATTTTCTGATAAACGAAAATTACTACTTACCTATGACTTTCTTTTCTAAGTTATGTACATTTGTGAAGTTACTGTAGCAATACCACTCGTTAACCGTGAAGGAAAACATCGTGAGGAAACCTGAGTGTCTGAGCTATTCACATACCTCAGCGCTTGAAACCGCCAATCCGCGGTGGGCACGCGTGGTGATTAAGCCCATACTCTCTCCCTGAGAGAAGGTCCGTGCCCTACAGTGGGACGTTATATAGGCTGCTTATGATGAAAAAATCGCGAGGGTTTCCTTCCTCACGATGTTATCCTCCTATGATTGAGTGTCTGAGGCATTTGCACCTCAGCGCTCAAAATCGCCAAACCGCGGTTTCCTCACGATGTTATCCTCCTATGATTGAGTATCTGAGGCATTTGTACCTCAGCGCTCAAAATCGCCGAAACGCGGTTTCCTCACGATGTTATCCTCCTATGATTGAGTGTCTGAGGCATTTGTACCTCAGCGCTCAAAATCGCCAAACCGCGCTTTCTTCACGATGTTATCCTCCTATGATTGAGTATCTGAGGTGTTTGTACCTCAGCGCTCAAAATCGCCAAACCGCGCTTTCTTCACGATGTTATCCTCCTATGATTGAGTAACTGAGGCATTTGTACCTCAGCGCTCAAAATCGCCAAACCGCGGTTTCCTCACGATGTTATCCTCCTATGATTGAGTGTCTGAGGTGTTTGTACCTCAGCGCTCAAAATCGCCAAACCGCGTTTTCTTCACGATGTTATCCTCCTATGATTGAGTAACTGAGGCATTTGTACCTCAGCGCTCAAAATCGCCAAACCGCGGTTTCCTCACGATGTTATCCTCCTATGATTGAGTATCTGAGGCATTTGCACCTCAGCGCTCAAAATCGCCAAACCGCGGTTTCCTCACGATGTTATCCTCCTATGATTGAGTATCTGAGGCATTTGTACCTCAGCGCTCAAAATCGCCGAAACGCGGTTTCCTCACGATGTTATCCTCCTATGATTGAGTGTCTGAGGCATTTGTACCTCAGCGCTCAAAATCGCCAAACCGCGGTTTCCTCACGATGTTATCCTCCTATGATTAAGTATCTGAGGCATTTGTACCTCAGCGCTCAAAATCGCCGAAACGCGGTTTCCTCACGATGTTATCCTCCTATGATTGAGTGTCTGAGGCATTTGCACCTCAGCGCTCAAAATCGCCAAACCGCGGTTTCCTCACGATGTTATCCTCCTATGATTGAGTATCTGAGGCATTTGTACCTCAGCGCTCAAAATCGCCGAAACGCGGTTTCCTCACGATGTTATCCTCCTATGATTGAGTGTCTGAGGCATTTGCACCTCAGCGCTCAAAATCGCCAAACCGCGGTTTCCTCACGATGTTATCCTCCTATGATTGAGTGTCTGAGGCATTTGTACCTCAGCGCTCAAAATCGCCAAACCGCGGTTTCCTCACGATGTTATCCTCCTATGATTGAGTGTCTGAGGTATTTGTAACTCAGCGCTCAAAATCGCCAAACCGCGGTTTCCTCACGATGTTATCCTCCTATGATTGAGTGTCTGAGGCATTTGTACCTCAGCGCTCAAAATCGCCAAACCGCGGTTTCCTCACGATCTTATCCTCCTATGATTGAGTGTCTGAGGTGTTTGTACCTCAGCGCTCAAAATCGTCAAACCGCGGTGGGCGCGCGTGGTTATTAAGCCCGGAATATCCCTATTTGAGAGAAGGCCTGTCCCATGCAATAGGATGTAAAAATGCTAAATAAAAAAATAGTTCGAATACGGGAAAAATAAATTGCAAAACTTGCCCGAAAAATTGGGATACTCAGGAAATCCTCAAGTGCTGTTTTCTACAGGTCAACGTCTCTGGGGTTAGCTAGTACCTGTTGCATAAAACTATTTTGACTTTGACTTAGGGACGGGAGGCACTCTTATCTATTCCTAGTACCTAGTATGTAGGTATATTTTTCGTTCATCTCCTCCCTTTATATGATAATTTTTATTTATGTATGTTTATTCTATATTTGTCTCATATTTATGTACCGTTTATGTATGTGTATTAAATATATAAATATGTTCCTTAGTATTGTTTAGTTGCAACGACTACCCGTCATTTAGCTTCTCATTTTTTTTTCCGTCAATGGTTGTCTGGAAGAAATTACTTTTAGTAATAAAGCCGCCAATTGTACTGGATTATGTTATTGTTAAATTCTCATATGTAAATCCTGGTGTACATGCAATAAAGATATTCTATCTATCTGTCTATCTTATGTAACCCAATGCTATCAGCGCTCACATGAATAAACTAAGGGCGTCCCGCGAATCGCATCTGATCCCGCTTAACCCACCACCCCTTTGGTTTTCTATTGCCACTTTAGATAAGAACCGACTCCACATTGAAATTCAAACCCTGTGACACTTGACAGAGAGTAGCTTTCTCTTCGACGTAATTAACGTGGAATTGATAAAAGAGGACCCGGTGTCCATTTTAGTATAAAATAAAGAAAATGTGCTAGCTCTTTTCAGTTCAGCGTGTGAAGTGTTTTACTTCTCGCTCAGGCTAATAACGTCTGAGTGAGAGGTAAAGCAATATTAACCTTGAGCGTACCACTTGAGAGAGACATCCAAAATGGTGCCAGTGAATAAAAGCATTCCTTCCCACTTCAAGTCTAACGTACTGTCAATGAAAATTTATATAAATTACAAACGGACCCTGTTTTGCCATATTAATTAGCCTACGACCTATTCTCAGACTTACCAAATATACACAAAAAAAAAAAAATCGGTGAAGCCGTTTTGGAGGAGTTCCATAACAAACACTGTGACACGAGATTGTTATGATGCTCTGGGTTCTTAGAATAAGTCCCTATATTACGCGCACCGAATCATGAGCGATTCCAATCGTCTAACTGTCAAATTAGTATGGAATTTGACAGTTGATGTCAGTTTCCACCCACAACGGATCGCGTGGCACCTGATCACGCGATCCGTTGTGGGTGGAAACTGATATCGCACTCAAGGTGTGTTATGATCTCGATCACGAGATCAGTTTCTACTTTTCATTCTTTTCTTTTTTCCCTGTTTTGCCATATTAATTAGCCTACGACCTATTCTCAGAAAAATAAAAATAAAAATCGGTGAAGCCGTTTTGGAGGAGTTCCATAACAAACACTGTGACACGAGATTGTTATGATGCTCTGGGTTCTTAGAATAAGTCCCTATATTACGCGCACCGAATCATGAGCGATTCCAATCGTCTAACTGTCAAATTAGTATGGAATTTGACAGTTGATGTCAGTTTCCACCCACAACTGATCACGCGATCCGTTGTGGGTGGAAACTGATATCGCACTCAAGGTGTGTTATGATCTCGATCACGAGATCAGTTTCTACTTTTCATTCTTTTCTTTTTTTAGGTGAAACTGATGTCAGATCATAATACACCCTGAGTGCGATATCAGTTTCCACCCACAAAACACAACGGATTGCGCGCGTGATCTGTAAAAAAGATACGATTTTAATCCGTTGGTGGCGGTAGTGTGGAGACTCTTAAAGGGTACTAGGTCAAGTGGGGAATGTTCCTGTACCGGTCCAATTAGGCACTAATTAAACACTTCATCATCATCATCATCATCAGCCAATTGACGCCCACTGCAGGACATAGGCCTCCCTCATAGTTTTCATAACCATCAGGGGTTTTGCCATAATTGCCACGCTTGGCAGGTGGGTTGGCGATCGCAGTATGCGGTTGGAATGTCAGAAAGACGCTGCTACCCGTCTCCTAGTAATTGATTTCCTTAGTCGCCTTCTACGACATCCACGGGAGGAAATGGAGTGACGCTATTCTTAATCCGGCGCCATACGGTTAAACGCTTCATTACCGAATATTTACCGAAGAAAATAAATATTTTGTTTGTCTTTATCTTCACCGAACTAGGAAGTAACTAATCCCTGTTAAACGTCCGTGTAAGCGACTAAACACATAAATTGCCAGCGAGAGCCAAGTCGAGTTATTATTATTCGCGCGCTGATGAATTCCGCAGAGTTTTAAGCGTGCAAAGTTACCTTATTTGATATTTGAAATTCAAATTCGGGCGTAACTATTCGTCTAGTTGGTAAAGAAGTTCCGGTGTTAAAGGCGTAGGCTGTCAGTCGGATAGTTTAGTTGCCGAGTTTGCAGTTTGAGCCCGGGGGAATTGGGCTTTATCTTGTTAACAGCCCTATCACACTAGCGATTCGCGAGCGATTTGAAAGCGATGCGATTGCGCACCGAGCTCGCCGCGATTGCGTAGTAACGCCGCGACGATGCCGTCGCGGTAAGCTCGTGGCGAGCTCGCTGCATGCTCGCTGCGTTTTGGACACTTAGTAGTGTGCAGATATGTTTGCTCCACCAAGAATACAGTAAAAGTGATCCAACTTGCGCTTCTCACCTTCCCAACTAATCGATGCACCCCGCCATACTTTGTCGCAGTGATGCCAACCTAATGACCGTTTACTTTTGAATAGTGACAACGACACTTCCGATTTTAAAGATATCATGACACTATTTTATTGAATACTTTTAATATCGTGATGTTGAATATTGACCCGTACAGCAATTGGGAAACAATATAATCTGTTTTCATTAAAATTGTTCAAAATCATGACAGTAGCCAAAATTAATTGATCTGACGAGGAGACACTACTGCTGGCTTTGCTACTTGAAAGACGCAGAAAACAAAAGCAGTTACAAGTCAACAACGAATATGGAAGGATGGATTGTCCAGTAATCGACTGGGAGAGACCGACTACTATGTATCCCATGTAACGGGATGATTTTGAATTTTAGTTATAAATAACTTCGTATCCATTGCATCATCGACAATCTCTAAACGATGCTATGTCCGCTTACACACGTATCTTTGACATGACTCAAGTGGGGCGGTTCGGACTGTCACACGCAACTGTGTGAAATGACACCGGCGACGGTGATAATCGCGGCGCAATTGCAGCGTGCTCGCCGCGCAATCGTGGTGAACTCACTGCGTGATCGCGGCGAGCTCGCTCCGCAATTGCATCGCTCTCCAATTGGTCGCAAATCGCTAGTGTGATAGGGCTCTGAGGCGTCGTACTGCCACCTAGTGGAGCGCGACCGCCAGATTTGGAAGCGCAAAGTGAACATCGGTATTGCGTCTTATGTATCCTTTATAAAAAGCTCGTACACGGCAGATAATGATAATAAAATAATAATAACTTCCACACAACACCATCACTAGTCCTGGTACCGAACTAGGATACCCTTTATAGATAGATAGCGATTCGGTCTACAACCGGCACGCCGCTAAGTATCCAAGTATCATTACTCTCAGTTTCTCGTACACTAACACGCTGTTAATCTACTGTTAACAGCTGTCAAATGAGCAAAGTGCATACAAAAAAAACCACTGACAGCTGTTAACAGTAGATTAACAGCTTGTTAGTGTACGAGAAACGGGGGTTAGTGTATCTAAAATATAATTTCTAGTGTTCTACTTCGGTTGGAGATTTTCGCACTTAGCCTCATAGCTGGGCCATAGTACGTAGCAGGTGCTAAGGTCTGTAAATACTTCAGACATTAGGGTTTCCTCACGATGTTTTCCTTTACAGTTAGCGAGTAGTATCGCTGCTGTAACTTCACAAACGTATATAACTTACAAAACGTATATTCATTGGTATATGCCGGGACCTGCCGAATGAGAAGCCGACGTTCTACCGCGCCGTTACCACCATTATCATTAAAGTATCACTTAACCCATACATATGTATGCAAAAGCATAATATGTACTTGGCTCTGCCGTAGGTACGGTAATTGATAGAGGTAATACATTTCACATAATTATAGTGGGTATTGCGTATCTGTAATGTGACACTGATATTAAGCCACGATAATTGTACGACAAACCAGAGCAAACTAGAGTTTTGTTATTGTACGATTGCACATGCATAAAACACACGTTATCAAAGCGGTAATCCCACGTTTTGACACGATTTCACAAAATAAGGAGTGTAATTTATGTATTTACTCAGTTCAGGCAAAAGGCCTATAATACCGTAATATATATATATTTTTTATGAAGCCTACATACATTACCCTGCAGGGCACAGGCCTTCTCTCTCGAGAGAGAGTATGGGCTTCATTAAGACGCGTGCCCAGCGTGAATTGGCAATTTCAAGCGCTGAAACCTTAATACAAATATCATCATCATCATCAGCCATTTGACGCCCACTGCAGGACATAGGCCTCCTTCATGGTTTTCATAACCATGAGGGGTTTTGCCATAATCGCCACGATTGCGATGGTCGGTTGGCGATCGCAGTATGCGGTTGGAATCTCAGGAAGACGCTGCTGCCCGTCTCCTGGTAATTGATTTCCTTAGTCGCCTTCTACGACATCCACGGAAGGAAATGGAGTGACGCTATTCTTAATCCGGCGCCACACGGAAACGACATTCCACCCATGCTGGGACTTGAACTCGCGACCTCTGGCTAACCGTGCCAGCGATCTCCCAACTGAGCTAATGGGCAAGTGCATTTCGAATCTCTTTACAAACTTGTTAAAATTGTTAAACAATAGGTTAAAATATTTTAATGGTAAAAAATGTACCGATTAGAGTTGGTAGAAATTGTGCGTAGCCACAATAATAAAAAAAAAATGTTATTGCTTACTAACTTAACCATAGTAGTCTGAAATTTATTTTTCATATGCTTACGTTCATGCTATAAGGAGGGCAAAAGACATCTTTAGTGAAAAAGACATGTGGCTAACCCGTAACTTGATTTATGTAGCCGCAAATTTATAACAATAAATTCAAATTGTTATTGGACATTGTAGAGCGTTGGTAGCCTAGTGGGTAGAACATCGGACTCGGAAGCGAGAGACTCAGGTTCGATCCCAAGTGCGGGCATGTACCTATGACTTGGTTTTCTAAATACCACACGCTAACGGTGAAGGAAAACATCGTGAGGAAACCTGAGTGTCTGAGCTATTCACATACCTCAGCGCTTGAAATCGCCAATCCGCGGTGGGCACGCGTGGTGATTAAGCCCATACTCTCTCCTTCAGAGAAGGCCTGTGCCCTACAGTGGGACGCATATAGGCTGATTATGCTATTGTACTAGTCCATGTGTGCGAAATCAAAAATGTGCCAGATGTTTTCTATTTAACAGACCTTTCCTAGATAATTTCCACAGTCGTTCGTATGAAGCACCAAAATTGTACTCGAAATATTTTCCACTTCACATTTTTCTCTCTAAATATCTCTGTACAATGTATATTCAACCTCACCCACATGTGTCTTCATAAATAATTTTTACGTGGCGCGCGGCCTTAAGTGATTTACATATCTTCCTGGCTCGTAGTTATAACGTGGGAAAGGCCCATTAACTCATGCTGTGAAATACTGAGTGTCCGCTGTAATTACCAACACTAAGTACGCGTTGGGCGGTCGTATTGCTAAGGGAATAAGGCTTAAGTTGGGCCCGTTTTTGTTACTGAAAATTATTTGCGGCCAAATTAATTTCGTATTCTAGGTGGTTAATTTGGTTGACTACAATTTGTAATGGAGTTCTGGATGATGTGATGAATATTGGTATTGGATTAAAGTGCAAGTCGAAATCGCGCACCGAGGGTTTCGTGCTACTGTAATAAATTAGGCTTTATTTACTTTACAACAAAGGCTTTTGATTACATTCAATTTGAAAAAAAGAAAGTGAAGTTATCTTTATTGCCAACAAGAATTAAATAAAGTATATAACCGAAAAAATGATAATAACTAGGCAAAGGCCTTATGCTTATATTTGAAACCATTAGCGGGATTCCAGCTTTTAATTGGCTGATTTATATTACTTTTTCAGACCAAGTTTCATAATTGTATGTACTAATGTTTCTAGTGTAACGATACCTCTTTATAGTAGGTAGCCGGTATAGCCGTCTGGTTAGATTTTAAATTGAAAGGGAATCGTTACGTTTTGTTTGAAGTGTCAACCGATCACTAGCTGGGCTATGAAATCGATAAGATGTCAAAAAATACAGAATAAAGAAGATAGGTAATAAATAATTTCGAATTTCATTGAGATAAAGCGATATAGAGCGACAAAACATAAAAAGTGACGTTTCTTGTACGGAGCGCCCTACTTCTATGCTCTTATACTTTTTATTACCTACTTGCTTGGCAGTCTGATTCAACAACTCATATTATGTGAAAATTTCTACTGTGGTTTAAGAGATAAAGTCCTATATAGGTCAGATAGACAAACATAAGTCATAAGTAGAGTAATAGCGTTAATTTGAACCTTCAGGTACGGAACCCTAAAAAAAAAGCTTCCCTGATATGCGTTTTCACGCACGCACACCTTCATCTCAACAATGAAATACGATTTTGGTATCGTATTTTAAACAATTTAAATAGGCATGTGTATTGAGAGTGTCGCACTGAGGTAGATTCTTTATTGAAACACGAATTTAAAGCCTTTCAGCTTTCATGACAAAATGCAATGTTGAAATACTCGCGAATGTCAAAATGGAATTTGGACGCGAGTTAATTTTCACAGGAGTATGCGCACAGGGAAATACTTCAACGGAAACAAGGTATTATGTTACATAACACATAATTTTATTCCACAAATAGAGACGAATGCATTAGCATTTTCAGCTCGATGAGCTAAAAATTATAGCATTTTTAGCAGAACTTAATTTTGACCTTAATGAAGTACATTACTTTTACATCAAATAAAACAATAGCGGAGGTAGCGGGCTGAAGGTTCAAATCCCGGCATATACCAATGACTTTGTTTTCTGTGTTACGTATCGGTGAAGAGAAATGTCGTGGAGGAGCCTGAGTCTCTGAGGTTTTTACATACCTAAGCGCTTGAAATTGCTAATCCGCGGTGGGCACGCGTGGTAATTAAGCCCACACTCACCGAAGGCCTGTGCCTACAGTGGAACTATTATAGGCTACATACAAAAAGCAATATTTAATTTTGCTTCATTAACTTCATCGAATCATTACAGTTGATTACGAATTCTGAAAACAATGAGGAAATACCTACATAACTATTTAACAGTCTAGTGGAAACAGATCAATGGTTCACCACTTACCACACTCCTGAGAAACCTCATTCGCTTCGTCCAAATTCATTAGTTATTCTTAGGGTACTTGGAAAATAAATATGATTAAATTAAAGGCAATTGCGTCGTATGTTCCTGTTATCTGCTTAGCAACCGTAGATTTACCTGAAACAATGAAACATATTATTAAGATTTTTTTCAATAATTAAAAGAGAACCTTTTGAGTACACGAAATGTTAAAATAATAATTTCTATACGACACGATCAAATTTTGTCCTGTAGTGCTAACATAAGAGAGGCAAGATTGTATACAAATCAGCGAATGAATTACATAATTATCAGAAATCAATAATTTACTTCAACGTAAAGAAATTACACTCTGTTAGCTGAATGTCAATGTAGGTACTGTGTTTCAGAAACCTATTTAGAAATTCCACCCATGCCGGGACTTGAACCCGCGACCTCTGGCTAACCGTGCCAGCGCTCTCTCAATTGAGCTAATGGGCAAGTGCAGGCATCGGCGAAATTTCGAACCTCTTTACAAACTCCTCGTACTATTACGTACTATGTTACTGTGCTATGGTAACCAGGTAAGGACATCACAGACATGGAAATACACCCAGACTGAGTGTCTACATTTTATTTTAGCTCCCCTTCAGTCCACTTTGTGACCTATAATATCATACATAGATTTCAGGTGAATTACAAAAATTATGAGGAATATGGAGTATATTGTATCTCGTTTCACTCACAGAACGCTTTCGCGCCCGTTCTGAAACACAAACACAGCCGAGGAAAAAGTTTGAAAACTCGAGAAAAGGGAAGTCAGGATGCCGGAAATAGCTCGGCCCAGTTTCGAGATCGGATGCGCTTGGGTCGGAGGCTCAGTGCTTATCGGAGCGGCTAGCAATTCAAGATGGCAGTATGCAAAATGATGAACAGCAAAATGCAGTCTTACAAATGAAGGCTCGAACGAATAAACGTGGAAGGTTTTTACGTTTTTTTGTTTTCCATGTTTCTTGTAAGTTGCGGAAAATTATTTGTTAGACGATTTCATTTAAACGCTTTGAAGAATAGCTAATATCTTTTTGAAATATTGAAGTTTTCTTTGTTGGTACGCATTGACGTATTTTGGTCGCGTATGTCATGATTTTGCGATATACTTATATTTAACTTTATACGTAAGTAATAGTCTTTTACCCATTAAAGTATGTACCATCATAATAGAGGCGCTTTTTACAAGAACAACCTTTGTCCCTAGAGTAAATTTGGTGCCTTTTGGCCAAAACCGTTGTCCTACAAACAAACCTTGTTGGTTTTTGTAAAATTTCCTAAACTTTTCGATGGAATAAGTGTGGACATAGGATGGTTTTGTAAAAACTGATTAGTGAGCCTAAAGCAGCTTGTTGAACAACGTGCCAAAAACCGAAAACAGAAATTCTTTAAAATTGGACATTGGCTGTTTTTGTAAAAAGCGCTTCTAACAGTCGCATCAGTCACCATTTCATTAGAGAGTCATGAATTGTGGGGTATGTTAAGTTGACAAGCATTCAATAGTAAAAATATTGAATGGTAGTTGTAAAAGGAAACGGGGTTTGAAAATTGCTTCACGTCGCCCGCTAGCGGCGAGAGGCCACTGCGTTCGCGAATATGGTGCCTATCGGATCTCCCGAACAAACATAGTATTATCACGTATATATGTAGTACCCTTTTTGTTACATCTTGTAGATAGATAAGAATGGCATGTCCTTTTTATAACTATATACATTTAGATTAGATTAGATAAGAACACTATTGTACATACGAGAAAACAAAATACATTAAAAGGCTTACACATCTAAGTTTTGCCGTATACAGTTGGCGGTAATTTAATCACTATACAAAATTCGATAACGTATCATTCCATTCAACAACTTCATAAACGAGTCAGACTCGTTATAAATTGCCTGAAACACACAAAGGCCTGTGATATTACTGATAAACACCGACATCTTAATTAACTATCGATTTTACCCTTTTAAGGATCTTATGAACAATTCACGTCTGCTTTAGATCTAATTTCACAATTTACAAGCAGTTAAATACTAAGCTCAGTTTAGTGATAGAATACTCCAAGCATGTGCTAATTAATGTCCTCGTGTAAGAACAATTGAGTTGGCCAGCGTTGACTTGATTGATTGGGTTTTACTTTTCTTCCTGATACTGTTTATGCTTAAGTGAGGTAACTTTGGGTACTATTTTTATTTTTTTGACTACCCATATTTTTTTAAAGTAGCGCGACATGTTTCTAAATCATAGCTGTATGTCCCCTTACAAAACGGTGAACCAATTCAAAGTCACCCTGTAGACCGTACAAGTAAAAAATAAAATGACACTTTTGAAATTGTACTAATTGGTCGTGTTTTAATTCCCGATACTAAAGAAACGACGTTCAGATTGTGTTCATGCAGAGAACTTTGAACACAGATTAGTAACAAAGCGCGTTTGGCTTGAATGGTGAATTTGGATCTATAGCCTTAGGGCGCTTATACACGGGCAACATGTCGGCGACTGCCGTCGGCACGTCGACGGCTGACCTGGACACACGTCGACGCGTCGACGCCTACCGGCGACTGGTTGACACACGTGCACGTGTATAAGCGCCCTTAGCCAACAACCGCCCATTATTGAACACATCGCTCTCGCTCTCCCCTGTAGGCCCAGCTCAACTGAGTCTATTGAAAAGGAGACAAGTCATTTAGGCCAAACGTACATTGTAGGCGCTAAACGATTCATAGAAGGTCTTCTCAGTACTAACTGTACAACAGCGATCAAACTTGATACTTAGAACTGGTGGTGTCAGGAATATTAAGATTAAATTCAATTTGTTTGAATCAATCGAACTGTTGGAATCAATGGGCCCTAACTGAAAATCAACGACGATCAACTTGTGGATTCATAACTGAGTTAGGGCTCTTTTGAATCACCGAATATTAAGTCCGTGTGATGCTATTAAGTTATTTATTTTATAATGACCCAAGTAAAGCATTTTTTTATTTATTACATGCCGCGCACAAATAATTTTGTAATTTTTTTTCTGAAATACCTAGAAAATGTTCACGTCCAAGAATTATGAAAATTATCACGAAGCAGACCGTTGTCGTAGTCCTTATTTGCAAAAAATCATATCTTCAACTTCTTTCTTGTCTCCGTCTATGGTTGCCTGGAAGAAATTGCTTGTAGTAATAAGGCCGCCAATTGTAATGCCTTTTATTGAATTTCTGTTAATGTAATCTTTGTGTACAATAAAAAATATTCTATCTATCTATCAAAGAATATTCTATCTATCTATATAATTAACTCGCAATCTTTTGCTACTATTTTGTAAATACTACGATGTTTCGTACTTGGGCATAAGGGCATAGAACGGCATTGCCAATAATACATGTAAATGTATTTTCACTATCAACTTCACTGTCACGGAGCGTTCAGCGTTCAGCTGGCAGAAATTGTACATCTCTATATGTTGGTATTCCCAAGTATTTTGGGAATACGGCAGGGCATGGGCACTATCGGACACGAGACTGAATCACTCAAGCTCTCACTAAGTGCTGAGTTAGACTTCTGCAGCTCTTGTTTTGTCCTTTAGCTTTGAAGCGTACTGAACAAAAGATATTCTCCATAACAACCCGCTCTGAATTAATTTTCTTGGCCGAACTGAGCGTAAAATTTGCAATAGTCTATCCTGAGGGTAGACTTATTGGAACGGGGTGATGGTTGCTAAGAAAGATTGATCCGGCTCGTTTAGCCATTTTCTGCCTATTTAGTAGACATTCAATGAGGCTTACTTTGAGTTTCTTTGCCTGCTTAGTTCCCTTCGAAGTATAGCACAAATACAGGTACATGTTACATAAATATATTACACACACACACATATACATATTACACTATTTGTAATATATTTTGAGAAAGCTACTTTGACGACCGTATGTCACATCTTATGAATTTGTTATAAAAGTACCTAATTCGTCCGTATGACACCGGATTAAGAAAGCGTCAAACCATTTCCTTCCGTGGATGTCGTAGAAGGCGACTAAGGAAATCAATTACCAGGAGATGGGCGGCAGCGTCTTCCTGAGATTCCAAAATACTGCGATCGCCAACCCGCCTGCCAAGCGTGGTGATTATCATAAAACCATGAGGGAGGCCTGTGTTCTGGAGTGGGCGTCAAATGGCTGATGATGATGATGATGTACCTAATTACATATAATTTACTAGCTGACCCGGCAAACTTGTTTTTGTCATATTAATTAGCCTACAGCCTATTCTCAGACCTAACATTATCCACAAAAAAAATCATAAAAATCGGTGAAGCCGCTTCGGAGGAGTTCGATGACAAACACTGTGATACGAGATTTTTATATATTAGATAAAAACCTTTAGATCAGTATCAGTGTATTTATAGTATTTCCTTTTTTTCTGTTCAATAAAGTGTTTTTATCTATCTATACGGCAATAAAGTAATTAATTTCAGTCGAGAGAACCGCCACCTGTCATAACTTCACAGGCAAAAGCAATATATAAGTATGGTTCACCTTTGATAGCAGGAACTTATGATCCGTTTTCCCTGAATCGCCAAGGGTGCTAATCCCCGAACTACACTCTCTCCATTTCACATGACATCCTGGTATGGCGATTTTTGACGAAAAACTCATATTCTAGAATTGGGAAAGGAATGTTGCAATATTAGCAAAGGGCAAGATAAAAAGTACCCGAAACCGGCGTGCGTGCATGCAACGACTAATGAATGTTGAGGAAGCGAAAGTGATCTGTCAGGATCGTAGCAAGTGGCAGTCCCTGGCCTCTGCCTACCCTTCTGGGATACGGGCGTGAGTTTATGTTATGTTACTCATATTTTCCCCGAACACCGCGCTCTTTATATCGAATGATTGTAGACAGAACGAGCTAATGCTTCAAAAAGATTTATACACAAAAATGGAGCCCTATAAATAGGCCCCTGTCTGCATAGACATTCCTTCTAAGGAAAAGTATTTGGATCATCTCTTTTTATCTTACGCGAGAATATTTTTGTACTTGGGAAAAACCGGCCAAGCGCGAGTCGGACTCGTGAACGAAGAGTTCCGTACCGTTATCTATCTATACAACAAAGATAGAATTTGAGAACAGCGCCATCTATAGAAACCAACCAGAAGAGTTTAACATTGACATTTAACGACATGACATCGGCGCTGTGAAGGTACATAGATGGCTGCTAGATAGCGAGTGCTATCTTTAGACAACGTTTGCTGTATGGCTTAAATATTTATTTTTGTCTGTTTTAGTATTTGTTAGAGCGCCAACTAGTTGTCACGGTTTATGAGACACAGCCTGGTGACAGCCAGACAGACAGATAGCGGAGTCTTAGTAATAGGGTCCCTTACCCTTTTGGGTACGGAACCCTAAAAAACAAGATTACTGACGTAAGCCTCCTGAGAGCTCTTCTAACTTTTGCCAAAGCGAGATCACTTCGACAGATCGATTGAACCACCAGTAATCAACACCAAATATAAGATCATTAACAAAACTATAGGGTGATTTTGAAATAGTTAGCTATATTTTAAGAGAATGTTCTTTTCATTGAGAAAAACAGTATTATTAATGATGATCGACAGCCTCGTAGGACTGACCGTTAAGGCGCTTAACTACCAAGACAGAGGTCGTGGGTTCGATTTCCACTGGTGTCTGGGTGTATTTCCATGTTTGTGATGTCCTTGCTTGGTTACCATAGCACAGGGTATCCTAGTTTGGGGCCGGGTCAAGTGATTTCGTTGTGTGAAAGTTATTTATTTATCAGTAATGGTATAACATCGTTGTAAATATTCGTGATTTCCGACCTTTTGCTCGAAACTGTAAATACAAATTCAAAGTGGTTGGTAGTACCATGACATTGAAAAATGGTTTCTAATATGTTAAATATATAAGAACATGTCCCCCCTTATGCGTAAACAATTAAAATAACAATTGAGTATGCCGGCGCCGACCATAACACGCTTGACCCATAGTTTTTTTTTTTTCGATTTTCATATCTTTTTGTCCTGATATTGTTTAAACATAAGCAGCCTTTATACGTCCCACTGCAGGGCGCAAGCCTTCTCTCAGGGAGAGAGTATGGGCTTAATCACCACGCGCGCCCACCACGGAATGGCGACTTGATATTGTTTGTACACGCTTAAGTGTACTTCACTTAAGGGTAAGTAAAAAAAAAATTTTCTAAGAACCAATTTTTTCAAAACTAGCGCGTTATATTTTTAAATCATGGTTAGAATGTCCCCTTAAAGTTTGTCAATCGAATTCCAAGTCACCCTGTAGTGTAGCAACTGCAATTGAACTGCTTAGTCTACTATCTAATCTGTGACAATAAATCGTTAACTTTCCCCATACATCGCTCACCTCTCCATTCGCAAGTTTAATCTGGATCCTAAACTCATTTGAGGGGTGAATTCAAATTCTTGTGTCTACAGTCGAAAACTACATGCACACACCATTTCATTCTATAGCACAGATTTATGACTTGCCTTCGCCGAGGCAGTAGTTTCGCCAAAGTATCCGTGCCCCCCTGATAAACCAAACTAACTCCTACTGCCTAGAGGATAAAGTTGCAAGACTCGTTTGAAAATAATCTTGTACGTCTGCCTGGAGCCTCCATTTCTTCTCAGTTAGGTTCCGGGGAGAGATAGCGCACACAAAGTGCCCTATCTTGAATTGGAAATGGACCCCTCTTCAGCAGTGGCATGGTCCTTAAAATATGGAAGATATAGCTTCAGTGGCTTGGATTGATTGCTGAAGGCTTTACAGTCTGTTCGAAGAAAGATGTCGTGAACATTCTTCTGGTGCGAAGAGAAATATTGTGGGAGGTTTCTTAGTTCGTTATCTGAAGTTTATCTGACTAAATGCTGGTTTCTATATTGAGAAGGATACTTCTGGAATTATATAAAAATTAGGAGGTTATGGTTTATTACGAGTATTAATTTTTTTACAAGAAATTAATATAAAAATCAGTCAAGCTCACTTTTTTTGAGCTTCGTCTAGACAGAACGACACTATGTATATTTTCTTTCGGAAAATTCTAAATTCAGAGACCAGCGGCCTTACATAGATTTTCCTAGATACCTAGAGTTTATAAAATGTTAATCAACGCAACGCAAAGTGCATTTTAAGTGGCCTATTAGCACCATAACTGATTTGTCTCGATGGCCGTGTCTTAAATTACTCTTAGATTATCCTTAAGTTACCATCATAATAACACAAAACTGACATACATACCTATCAATATTAAAACAGTATGTAGCAGCACCCGGGTTGAATAATTAAAATAATATACCTTCATTTTATATTCCTCAAATTATTATACTTGTCTATGTTATCTCGGTCCAGTATTTCAGATCAACGAACCAGGGTCCAAAACGAAGGTCCTCACAGATCACGAACCTCGACTCAAATATCATTCAATCTAAGCTACCTACTTTTCTTTATACCCTTATATACTTGCCATCACGTAAGGGGTCGGTAGTAACATTCGCGGTTAAGTGAAATCCACTTAGAATATAATTTTGAGGTAGCGAAACCCTTTCAAATAAAGATTAAAAAAGAAAAATATGTTAATCTCATTAGAATGGCCGTTTTAAAAGATAAATAATCGTGATAAAGATTTTCTCTACCACTATAACACTTTTCGTAATATTTAGCTAATACTCTTCTCTTTTTTATTGCATGACTAGAATTAAAGCCTTGTTTAAGGTAGACTTCCTTGCGATAGATCGCGTGCGACTGACGCGCGCGGCTGATGCGACAATAGTTATTGTATGAAAATGTATGGCGCCGTTTTTGTCGTCTGCCGCACGCGTCCGTCGTAGACTTTGAAAACAGCGCCATACATTTTCATACAATGACTATTGCCGCATCAGCCGCACGTACGATCAGTCGCGCGCGGCTGCGATCGGCCGCGATGCACGGAAGTCTACCTTAATACGAAGCCATCGCTGGCTGTCAGTATCACTGGCAACCAGCATTGGGTGGGTATTGGCCTTATACAAACAGTTTTTCATTCTAAGCCAGCACTGGCGAAAATAGAGCGCCCGTCTATTTTTCAATCCAGTGACCTCCGCCCCCGCGCTAGCTATGTGCTTTTGTTTTCTGCGACATGAACCAGGCTGACTGGCTTCATCTAAACAACACGAGTCAATCCAGCGGTGGCTTGTCTGTAGAACTGGTGCCAGGGCACTGGCTTACTTAACGCCTCATACAAATTGGGATGTCATAATGCTACTGTCATCATCAACCCATTATGTCCCCACCGAGGGGCACGGGTCTCTTCCCTGAGGAAGGTATAGGTCATACTCCACCACGAGGCCAAGTCTGGATTGGTGGAGGCTTGTAGACTAGTGGCTCGTCTACTGTCAGAAGTTGTCAAGCCGCCCTAAGGCCTCTGACTTGGCTTAACGACTGCCATCTATCGACGGCAGCCGGCACCAACAGCTTAACGTGCCTTGCGAAGCACGGAACCGCTCGGAAAAATGCCACTAGCGTTAGGCATAGACGGCGACCCACCCATGCACTGAACGCGCCCTGTGTTGCTTAACCTTCGTGATCGTTTAAGATCACTCAGGCAGCCGGGGCTACGAGCGATTCACGCCTTGAATGCTACTGACGCCTTGTTATTTAATAAGCTTATGGCCCAGTTTCTGAATTGAGAATTTCTCTAGGTAAATAGTTAACTGTAGTGCTGTCTCTTAGAATTTCTCAGAAAAGAGCATGACAGAACGTTAAGTAGAACAGTGCCAGTTTCTGAATTGAGCATTTCTCTAAGTAAATAGTTAACTGTAGTGATGTCTCTTAGAATTTCTCAGAAAAGAGCATGACAGAACGTCAAGTAGAAGTATTTTATATTGAAATATAGGTAGCGATAGGTTTTGGTTACACTTTGTCTGCCCTACCCCGCTTTCTTATTTTAATTTTCAAAAATTGTTAGGCTAGCTGGAAGAAATTTCTTTTGAAATAAGTCCGCCTTTGGACAATTTTGTCTGTTATTTAAGTTTTACTTTTGTTAACGTATTTTTATTGTGCAATAAAGTGTAATAAACAAAGAAACGTTACTTAAGTATTTACTTAGTGAAATTTCCAATTGAGAAACCGGCCCTATACCTCGTAAATTATTGATTTTATGTGTCCAAACTCTTGTCAGAACATGTTTTGAATTAATTAATTAATTACGTGCAGCATTTTCTTTATTATTAGAGCAAAATTTTGATGTAGGTACCTTTTGAGATTTCTAAACACCGCAAAAATATTTATGTGGCTTTGTTTTGTACATCACTATTTATTGTGTATCTAGTTAATCGTGCTTTTTAAATCAAATACATCCCACTGAACTGCAATAAATAACTCCTAACGACTCTACGATTGGTACTATCGAGTGGAACGATCAGCGATAATGGAGTGAGTTACACTGGTAATGACATTCTGATTATCCTGACGTAACATTACTGTGCACTTGATATATTATTGTGATGTACTAATATACCATCAAGTAGCTATAAATTGATATTCCGGTAAGGTTTGATTATAGTAAGGATAAGGATTGATTATTCCGTGTGGCGCCGGATAAAGAATACCGTCACTCCATTTCCTTCCGTGGATGTCGTAGAAGGCGACTAAGGAAATGAATTACCGGGGAGACGGACAGCAGCGTCTTCCTGAGATTCTAACCGCATACTGCGATCGCCAACCCGTGCCAAGCGTGGTGATTATGGCAAAACCCCTCGTGAAATGAAATGAAATTTATTTGTCTCCCAAAAATATGTTACAGCTATCTTTAAAATATAGAACATACAATTCAAATAAATTCTATTATCATCAAAACCACGAAGGAGGCCTATGTCCTACAGTGAGCGTCAAATGGCTGATGATGACAGTAAGGATTAGGATTGTTCTTCTTCAATTATGAATTAATGTAACTATTCAAAAGACTGAAAGTACCAGATAACAAGGCGCAGGCCTGTCCACCTTTCTTGGTCCAATTTCCTGCTGGCGCGGACATTCGCAAATTTCGACAAATTAAATACATTTGTAACTGTGTTGTTCGAATACGTAAATTCCAATCTAACAATATCTATGGAACTCAGTGCTTCAGATGCCAGGGGTTTGGTCACTCCTCTATGAATTGCAATCTTCCTGCGCGATGCGTCAAGTGTACAAAACAACATCCTACCGCAGAATGTCTAAAGAAGGACCGAACGCAACCAGCTCAATGTTGCAATTGCTCGGAAAACCACCCGGCTAATTATCGCCAGTGTAAAGAACGGCAAAAATACTTGCAACTTCTGCGCGATAGGCAACAGCAACTGAAGTTGACTCAGGACGCAGTGAAAACAACAATAAAACCTCCAATGAAGCAAGCTCAATTCAATGAACATGCATGGCCCAGTCTCCCAACGAAAGCTCCAATCTTAAACCTACAAAGCAGCACTCAGCAAGATCAAACCACAACTGACATTCTGGCTATATTAAGTGCCATTAAGAATATAAAAACTCAGTTTCTATCTTGTACCAATATGACCGACAAAGTCATTCTAGTTCTGACTCATCTTGGACAGTATGTCTAGTACTAAAAGCCTCCGTCTTCTCTACTGGAATGCCGATGGTATACGCACAAAGCTGGATGAGTTACTTTACCTGGTGGGCGAGCTATCCTTAGATTTAATTGCCATATCTGAGACCAGAATAGGTCCAAATTGTACTTTAAACACTCCAGGTTTTGTCTGTTACCGGCAAGACAAAAAACATGACGGTCGTGGACAGGGCGTTGCATTGCTGATAAAGTCTGATATCCCTCATCTCCCCGTAAACTTACCACCGACTAACAATTTAGAATGTTGTGGCATACAGCTATCAATTTCTGGTGAAATTGTTGCTATCGTCTCTGCTTATCAGTCACCCAATTTGCCTTTGCTTACCAGTGATTTGGATAAGGTGCTTAACATCAGCCCCAGGTCACTAATTATGGGCGATCTCAATACAAAACATCCATACTGGAACTGTCACACTGCCAATCCTCACGGAGTAAAATTATACGATCATATGATTAGCAACGAATATGATGTGCTTGCCCCGTTATCCCCTACTTTAGTGCATTATCGCTCGGCCCATATCCCAACAATTCCTGATGTTGTTCTTGTTAAGAATATCCAAGAAATATCGGAGTTAAAAACGCTAACTAAACTCTCCTCGAATCATCTTCCGATCTTCTTCACTCTTGGTGGAACCATCCAACGAAAAACTCGCATCCACTATAACTATAGTAAGGCCGACTGGGTGGGATTTCGAGCATATCTAGATAAAAATATTGTTCTCTCCTCTGCCACGTTCAACACTGCTGTTGAAATTGAAAATGCTATAGAGCAATTTACAACAATCATAACTAGTGCACGAAACAACTCTGTCCCCTCCACCCCTAGCACATCACTAAACAAGAAACTCCCAAGACGAATTAAAACCACAATCAGGCTTAAAAACCACTTACGTAGACTGGCACTTAAAGAGACTAACTTCTATGGCAAAAAAGCGCTGCATGCAGAGGTTAATCATCTGCAAAGCGCTATCAAACGAGAAATTAAACTACTAAATGACAAACTATGGAATAATAAATTAGCACGAGTTGACAATCCTAGTTCAGATATTTGGCGCTTAGCTAAATCATTTAGTAAAAAAGCCTCAATAATTCCTCCTCTTAAAATGCCCTCTGGTGACCTGACCTCCTCGACCCAGGAACAATGTGAGGTGTTGGCCAATGTTTTCCTAGATTGTATGCATCTGACCAAAAATTGGGTTAGCGAAGACAACATTGAGGACACTGTTAAGGTATCTGTTGCGCGTCTCGATTCTCTTAATATTCTCGAACGCCAGCACAATGTAAGGCCTCACGAAGTACGCAAACTGTTAAATAAGTTAAAGCTTCGTAAGGCCCCTGGTGTTGACAGTATTCAAAATATTCTCCTGAAAAATCTGTCCCAAAAAAGTGTTGTCCTCCTTACCAAAGTTTTCAATGATTGCTTTAAGATCGGTTACTACCCTGCAATTTGGAAGCTTGCAAAAATTATTCCCGTTAAAAAACCAGGCAAAGAAGAAACTATCCCAACTAGCTACCGTCCCATTAGCCTACTTCCTTCCCTTGGCAAATTATTTGAGACTGTTATCTTGAAGCGACTCTCGTCTGCTACTGAAAATCTGCTAATTGCCGAACAATTCGGTTTCCGCAGAACTCACTCGACCACCCAGCAGCTAGCAAGAGTCACCGAGCATATTGCGCACAATCTCAACCTAGGAAACTCCACTGGATTGATTCTCCTAGACATTGAAAAGGCCTTTGATACGGTGTGGCATTCTGGTCTACTGCATAAGCTCGTATCCAATAACGTGCCACTCTGCCTTGTTAAACTCATCCAATCTTATTTGAGTGATCGCAGTTTCTCCGTTTTTATAGGCGACTTATACTCTACACCAAGAAAAATTCCCTCCGGAGTCCCACAGGGCTCAATTTTGGGGCCGTACCTTTTCATCATATACCTTAACGATATTCCCAAACAACCACATACTCATCTTGCTATTTATGCTGACGACACAGCGTCTTATACCTCTTCTGTTGACATTGATCTGATAGTCAGTCGCTTGCAACTCTCTCTGGAACTGCTCCTTGAGTACTTTACACAATGGAAGCTAAAGCTAAACTCCTCTAAAACTGAAGCCATCATGTTTACCAGGAAACCCTTACACACAGAACAATTAAAGCAAATGGATTTCCTATACCATGGAGTAGGTCTGTAAAATACCTTGGATTGGTGTTAGATGATAAAATCAACTGGCATAAAAACACAGAAACTATTTGCAACAAAGGCATTAAGGCCCTTAGTGCCCTGCGTCCGGTTTTAAGTCGTACAGCCAATCTGAGTCCTGAAACTAAATTGCGAATATACTCGACACTAGTTCGACCATGTCTGACTTACGCAGCCCCAGTTTGGTGCAGTCTGACTGAAAGTAATTATTCCAAGCTTCAACGGATTCAAAATAAAGCCCTAAAATCATCCTACAATACTCCATTCAAAACGAACTTAAAAACCCTACACAGAAAAATTAAATATCCGCTCCTTAAAGATTTTATTTTAAATATTTCGCGCAACTTTTATCTGAAGAAAAATCCTAATCACCCCAACACTCTGGTCTCATCAATAGGTAAATCCAGATTAATGAGTTTAAGATATGCTGATTCTTACAATCGATATCGTCTACCCCATCACTATTTTCTCGACACCTAACGATGGCTCGCTCACCTGATGACCGGTTCCACGTAACAACCAAAGGTAGGGTATTCTTGTATGAACGCCTAATGAGCGAGTCAAAATTATACATATGTAGTTCTTTTAAACTGTTTATTGTCTGCTTGTGATTGTGATTCGTTTTGTATACAGTTTCTGTTATTAGTGTTATTGTGACTTACTAAAGCATACGGATACCTCGAAACTTCTTCTCAGACCTAGGTAGGTACCCAAAATAGGAATGTACCTACTTACTTAACACAATCTTGATAGTTTTCTTTCGACAAAACATCTGTAGCACATAGAAATTATGATAGGTGGGTCAACACGCCCGCTGTAGAATCCGGGCTGATTCTTTCCAGAGTACCCCACGGTTCTATCTATTTTGTCTGTAAGTATTTTCCTGTTGCTATGCGGTAGTTACTGACGTAGTTAATTTCTTGTTTTGTCAAATGTTCACCTCTTACCTACGGGTATTCTTCATTGTATTAAGTGTGAGGAGTATCTCTAAACCTCACACACCCAGTCTTAATCTAAAAAAAAACAAAAAAAAAAAAAACCATTGCTTATTTTGGCAACTAATCACTTCTAGCCTAATTGTAAATTAATCTAAATGTTCAAAAAGGTACTGTAACCTAATCAACAGATTGAAACATCCTAGCATACCCTTAGAATAAGATCTTTGTGTATCATGCCTCTGCACATTATTAGTCAAATAAAGAATTTTTCAAATCAAATCAATCAAATGTAACTATTAATTCATAATTGAAGAAGAAAATTTTTGAAAATCCGTCTTGATTCTTCTCAAATAAATTTAGTTTTTAGTTTAAGCATAACATAACATAAACTCACGCCTGTATTCAGGAGGGGTAGGCAGAGACCAAGGTATGCCACACGATCCCGACAAACCTCTTTCGCTTCCTCAACATTGGTTTGTCGTTGCATGCCCGCACGCTGGTTTCGGGTACTTTTTATTTTGCCCAATTCAATTTAAACTTGTTAAGAAACTAGTTTCTATCTATCGACCATACCACCGATGCATTTATTCCCCGAATTTCACTGTTATATACTAAGAATCTGTTAATATACTGCTTACACATGTTTTTAGGGTTCCGTACCCGAAGGGTGCCAAACGGGACCCTATTACTCTGCCTCCGCTGTCTATCTGTCCGTACGCCCGGCCTTTAAAAGGGCTCTATCTTAGGAACCGTAATAGGTAGTCAGTTGAAAATTTCACAGAATATGTGTTATTACGGCGTATTACTTAACGTTATTAAATTAAGTTAAAAATAAGGGGGATCTCCATATAAAAAAAGATGTTTTTTTTATATCGTAAAAACGTTAATACATACATGCATCAAACTTGGCGAGATTGTGGGACTTATATATTCCAAGTCCAACTCGCACTTGGCCGTTTTTTCTATGCACTTTGGCCAACTGACAGAGACACAAGATCTACGATAGCTTAACTACGTACCACCTTTATAAGAAAATTAGCAAAAGAAAATTATACACTTTAGCAATTTCGCATTTATACGTTTACGAAAATTATATACATCAGCAATAAGTAAACAAAAGGAAGTTTAACAAAAACAAAAAAAAATATTGAACCCGTACAAGTATTATGACCGTTGTCTATAAAGTGAAATTGCCAGCATCTAAACTGAAGAAAACAAGGGAATAAAGAAATTTTATATGGGACATTAAAATAGCGCATCCCACAGAGAAATTAAAGCGTATTTTTCTCTGTCGTGAACTGTTAAATAACAACTTAAGATCGAAGAAGCGAAATAAAATTGAAATGCTATGTAACATGTTTAGTAGAAATTGTTGCTTTAAAAATTGTGGGATTTTTAATGGCATTCTACTGGTAATGTCCGACGGAGATTGCAATTTTCAATCATGTCTGTAGATCATTGAACCGAACTAAGATCGTGAATTTCGATATCAATTTCAGTTTAGCGACCGCATACTTCAAAGGGATGCCAAGCTTCATTTCGAATACTATTATCGGGTCAGACCATCACAAGCAGGCTTTAATTTTCAGTGAAAGTAACAGTTGATGATAAATTCATTGAAATTACCTACTATGCAATACGTATCAGATACAGATTCCTTATTATTTGTCAAACATAATACAAATGCATGGTGTTATAAGTATCAAATGTGCGCCATATTTAGCCAATAAGGCGTACCAATGTTTTAAGAAAACTTAAATTGATGTCAACAAAATTGCAAGTCAATAATATTAAATGGTTATAATTAAAAAAATATTATCATCATCATCAGCCACTCGACGCCCACTGTAGGACACAGGCCTCCTTCATGGTTTTCCTAACCATGACCTAATCATGAAGGGTTTTGCCATAATCGCCACGCTTGGCAGACGGGTTGGCGATCGCAGTATGCTGTTAAAATCTCAGGAAGACGCTGCTGCCCGTCTCCTGGTAAATTATTTCCTTAGTCGCCTTCTACGACATCCACGGAAGGAAATGGAGTGACGCAATTCTTAATCCGGCGCCACACGGAAATAATATGAATCATAATAAAAAGTATAAAATGTCAAAATTTTTCATTTAAATATTCGAAGAAGCTATACCTAATAAGATTTCGTTCAAAGTAAATTCTTCAACTTAAATTTGTCTGGGAGTTCCCTCCATGCTGAAGGCAGTTTATTATATAAAGTAGGAGCCATGTGACTAACGATTTTCGTCATAAGTGCCGTGTTCGACTTGTTTTTTAGGGTTCCGTACCCAAAGGGTAAAAACAGGACCCTATTACTAGGACTTCGCTGTCAGTCTGTCCGTCCATCCGTCCGTCCGTCTGTCTGTCATCAGGCTGTATCTCAAGAACCGTTATAGCTAGAGAGTTGAAATATTCACAGATTATGTATTTCTGTTGCTGCTATAACAACAAATACTAAAAACAAAATAAAATAATTATTTAAGGGGGGCTCCCATACAACAAAAGTGATTTTATTGCTGTTTTTTTATCTTTGTGTCTAATGTTGTATAGATAATGGTACGGAACCCTTCGTGCGCGAGTCCGACTCGCACTTGGCCTGTTTTTATTATTCTGGTGGGATCTCTTTGGGCTTATTATTAATAGAAAGATCTTCATTTGTTTTTACAAAAAGGCATATTTCTAATACGTACATCGCAGGCAAAGTCAGAATCTGATATTTAATGAATAAAGGCTTACAGGGTTCCGTACCCAAAGGGCAAGGGACCCTATTACTAAGACTCCGCTGTCCGTCTGTCTGTCCATCCGTCTGTCACCAGGCTGTATCTCATGAACCGTGATAGCTAGACAGTTGGAATTTTCACACATGATATATTTCTGTTGACGCTATAACAACAAATACTAAAAATAGAATAAAGTAAAAAAGGGGGGCTCCCATACAACAAACGTGATTTTTTTGCTGGTTTTTGCTCGATATTAGTAACGGCAACAAGTAGATGCTTGAAATATTAAAATGTTGTATAGATAATGGTACGGAACCCTTTGTGCGCGTGTCCGACTCGCACTTGGTCAGTTTTTTTTAAAAACACATGCAGACGTTGCTTGTAGCGCCATCTGTTGTTAAACTTTCTAAACACGAAAAAGGTCCCCAGTTCGAATACCTCATTTGTACAGTTATGACCTTGTAGTAGCAACAAATTAAATCAAACGTTACGTCTCAAACGGCCCCTCCGTGACTCAAGAATCCGCGAAAAGTCCCAAACTTCAAGGTTAACGTGAAAGTAGCCAAATTTGGCAAAGGCAGATAGACATCTAGCTCCACAGGAAAGTTTAAATTAGTTTTTGTTCTTCCTCGCGAGTTTGAGGAAATCTTACCTTTGTAACAAAGAGTGTAGGCTCTGTCATTTCTAAGGTTTACTCGAGATGCTGTTGTTATGCGTAAGTTAGCCCCGTTGAACCTGCAGTAAACTATTGGTCCTAGGCTTCTAGGCTGTAGGTTCTAAAAGTAGCTATCGCAGTTATTGAGACGTTTTGATATGTTCACTTTTTGTGAAACCGGCCAAGTGCGAGTCGGACTCACGCACAAAGGGTTCCGTACCATTATCTATGCAACATTTGAATATTTCAAGCGTCTACCTGTTGCCATTGTGAATATTCGGCAAAAAACGGCAAAAAAAATCACTGGGGCAGGACCGTAAATATAAATTTTATTCCATTTTTAGTATTGGTTGTCATGGTGGCAACAGAAACACATCATTCGTGAAAATTTCAACTGTTTTTCAACTATCGGACTGGTGGACCGGACAACTGGTGACAGACGGACAGACGGATAGCGGAGCCTAAGTGATAGCCTTACCCTTTGGGTACGCAACCCGCAGTGGTACCGAGTAGCACCAGGTCGAGCCTCGTCGGCAGCCCATCACTGCCCACTGCTGGGTATAGGTTTTTTGCCCCAAATGCCATCTCTCACGGCCCCTCGCCATCGGCATCCACTGACCCTCCGCCGACTCAGGAACATCGTCTTATCGACCATCACGCCGCTGGTCTGCCCACTACTTTGTATGGTCGAACATAAAGAGCTAAGTGTCTTGGTCGAGCCGTTAATAACAGCTGATTGAGCCTTACTGAAACATTTTAGCATATTTACGTTGTTATGAAATCTGTTTATCACATCGATTTCGAAAAAGATTTCGCCTGAAATGCTTTTTAATCGAAATGGCATGAATTTATTGTTGATTTATTCTATGTAATGATTTTAGTGTGTGGAAGTTACTTGTAAGTTAATTCTTCACTTAAATTCAGTGGTCTTTATTCTCTTTCAAACGTATACACATCAAAAATGATGAAGCTAGTGTGTTAACTCTTAAGGGGTTAGACAACGAGTCTACTAAACTAACTATAAGCTCGTATTCCGTTACGTGTTACACATAAATAGCGCGCCAGCTAATACAGGTGTTAAACTAAATTAAATAAAATTAAAAGAAAAAACCTATTTAGAGGCAAAAAAATCCACCCATGCCGGGACGTGAACCCACGACCTCTGGCTCACCATGCCAGCGCTCTCCCAACTGAGCTAATGGGCAAGTGCAAGCATCGATGAAATTTCGAGCCTTTAAATAGGTTTTTAAAATTGTCCTCAGCACGGGTTAGTGCAAAAAAGAATATAATAAATAAAATTAACAAAGTAGTTGTAAGGTTGAATCATGAAATAAGCATGACCATGCTCTCAACATCACAACATGAAAATACTGACAAAAGAAAGCACAATAGCTCTAAGTGCAAAGTTAACGCTTTTCGCTAACACAATTCACTTTTACTTCTAATGGAGACAACACACAGCCGAACATAAATTATATTCCACTTTGTCCTGTACATTTACGTCACAACCAGCTAAACTCCGCAAGCGAGGACCAACTCTAAGGACAAATGAAATAAGGTGTAAATTGAAACAGAGGCAATTGAAAGCGGAATATGCTAAAGGCCCGTTTTAATTAATAAAACACACATGCTTCCTTCAACTTGACACCTTTGAACAAAACAATGCGTTGTCGTCGCCGGTTAATAAATAAATAGGTTTCTTCACAAAATAAATAACTGTCTTAACAGAAGAACAATTTTATTGCAGAAAACTCTTTCATGGAACTTCGCAAACGATATCTTTGAAATCCTTGATATCTCAATATTAATATTGATATTTTATTATGTTAATAGCGGGTCGACGGTCGGTGGGCAGACCACCAGCCCGGTGGACCGACGGCATTGTGAAAGCGGATGGGAAACAATGGACGAGACTGGCAAGGGTCCGGATGGGCTAGCGTGAAAGAGAAGAGGCCTATGCCCAACAGTGGGCTCTGTTTATGGGCTGATTAGAATAGAATAGATTACTATGTTACTTCTATAGGGAGTTTACTATCTATAGAAGTAACATAATAATCACCATGCCTGCGCACCGCAGAATGGCCATTTCAAGCGCTGAGGTATGTGAATAGCTCAGACACTCAGGTTTCCTTGCGAGTGGCATTGCTATTATGACTTCACAAATATACATAGCATATAAAACAAAGTCATAGGTACATACCCACACTGGGAATCGGACCTGGTTGTCTCGCTTCCGAGTCCAATGTTCTACCCACCGCTGTGGTGCCTACAATTGCCTCATAAGCAGAGCAAGCAGTTCAGTCAAGTAATTTTGCTACAGAAATAAATAATCTCTAATAAAAAGTTAAGATATATTCTGAGTTATTTCGACATGCATAAAAAAACGAAACTGATACAAATTTAACTCAGTTCTTTTGTTGAATTTACTTAGACAACATTGTTTAGGCTACCCGTTTCCCTTATAATGAAAAGGGTCTGTCTTATTTCAAGAGCTTAATTAGAACTTTTAAAACCGTCTAGTTTTAAATAGAAGAAAATAATTGTTTCACAGCATAAATTGAAGACATTTCAAGGGTGGTTAATGCCTCAAAAATGTCACTGCCATGCCCTCTAAAAAAGTGTAAACAATCCCTATATTATCTTTCCAAAAAGAGTAGGTTTTATCTGCTCGTCAATGCATACGACGTTCCTGCTACTCGAAGACTTAAAGCAGTTTATGTTGCATACAGGATTATTTCTAAAACTCGCCATCTCTGAGTCATCGCAATGAAAAACAAAGTCATAGGTACATTCCCGCACTGGGTGTCGAACCTGGGCCTCTCGCTTCCGAGTCCAATGTTTTACCCACTACCACCGGCTACCACCGCCATGTACCTAGGACTTTGTTTTCTAAGTTATGTACATTTGTGAAGTTATAGTAGCGATACCACTCGCTAACGGTGAAGGAAAACATCGTGAGGAAACCTGAGTGTCTGAGCTATTCACATACCTCAGCGCTTGAAATCACCAATCTGCGGTGGGCACGCGTGGTGAATAAGCCCATACTCTCTTTCTACAGTGGGACGTATATAGGCTGCTTAGGTATGCTTATGCAATAAAAAACTGGCATGTTTGGCGACCACTTTTGTTCAAAACATTTTTGCTCAGATTTATATTCATATATTATATATGTTATGTAGCTCCGCAACCCCTGCAAACGCATTTTTTTTAAATATCAGAGGTACATATGAAATTCACACTTCATGAACTGAAGGCAACCGTTTTAATAAATTATACTTAATGAAACTTTAAAGTGCAATAAATACCGTAATACTTAAGGAAAATTTAAAGTACAACAGCTTAAATTATCGTCGACAGTACGCGGGTTGCTTGCCACTTATTTCAATCCTATTTATTAGTATGATATTGTTATTTAATTGTTCACGCTTTTGATACCGGAGCAAGCTTCACACACGCATGACACAATGTCAACGTCGACATATTATTATGTCATATAAGAAGATCACGTCATTTTGGACCAATCAAATGCACGAAGGTGCCGTGCTGTCAATAGGATAGCCAATAGAAGCGCGCCAATGATCTATTTTTCAATAGAAGACTTTTAACGGTCATTAACCTCTACGTGGCTAACGAACTTTCACACATGAACTTGTAACTTATTTTCCGAATTAAATGTAAATTTAGTAATCGAAAAGCCGCTGCATCATTCATCGACTGCCTTCCTCGTCTGCATCCTCATCACCGTGTCCGAACGCGGACATTTGGTACTCCGGAGCCGGATAGAAGCTGCGAACCATCCACTGGGGACCAGCGCCTTGGATAGTAGACGGGAGAACGCGCACTTGGCAGCGAAGAAGATCGGCATTAGCCATCGTCAGCAGCATAACGCACCTGGTGAAACGTACCAGCCACCAATTCCAAGCCCCTTTCCCTATACTCAGTTGTGTCAGAGCCGTGCCTTTCTAAATTCCAGCGCATCTGGGTGCCTTGCCTGCCGCGAGCCGTACAGTGGTCATTTCCAGCTACTACAGAACGTGAGTGCTTCAGTTTCCTTTGTGCGCCAATATGACTAGCAGTGGAGATGAAAGTGACACTAGCAAAATGGAAATTAAATTACTTAATAAAAAGCGAGGTTCTCTAAAGGGTAGGCTCACGAACTTCATTAAGTACCTGGACAGTTTTGGCGATTCGGTTCTTTCAGTCAGCCAGCAGGCAGAAATAAAGTTGCGCATGCAGGGAGCTTCAAGCTTGTTCACGGAATTCAGTGCAATTCAGAACCGAATCGATGAAATTGTGCCAGACAGTGAAATGCTAAAGCAGCTTGAAGCTAGAGAGAACTTTGAGGCTAGCTATTACAGTGCAATTGCTAAAGCTCAATGCATGTGTAGTGCCATTGCTGAAAGCTCTAAAAAGCAAAATACGTCTGTGGCCGTGCAATTGCCCACCATAACGCTTCCTACCTTTAACGGACAATATGAGCACTGGTTAGAATTTCGCGACACTTTCGAGTCACTGGTCCACAACAATAGCAAAATTGATTCATTTGGCAAATTACACTATTTAAAGAGATCTCTGACAGGGGACGCTAAGCTAGTGATAGATTCGATTGAAATATCAAGCGCAAATTATACGATTGCATGGGATTTATTACTAAATCGCTATAATAACAATAGATTGCTAGTACATACCCATGTTAAGTCGCTATTTTCACTTCAAACACTCACAAAGGAATCACCTGACTTAATCCGGAAGTTTGTCGACACTATATTAAAAAATCTACGATCACTGAATGTTCTCGGTGAGCCTACGGACTCGTGGGACACTTTAATTATTTACATGGCCGTATCTAAGCTGGATCAAATAACCGAGCGTGAATGGGAACAACACAAAAGTTCGTTGTTGTCCGTCAAGTCAGACGATTCCCAAGCAACTTTGAAATTAAGTGATTTGTTGAAATTTCTAAGAGACAGGGCTGATATGCTGGAGACGCTTAATTTAAATCACACAAAATCCACACACAATGCACGCGACTCTAAGAAACAAAGTTTGCCAAACATGCCAAACTCATCTAAAATCCACTGCAATGTAGTCACTGACAAAACTACGCAAAAAACACATTTTAAGCGGTCGGCGGCGAAGAGGTCGTGTTTCGCTTGCAATGGGACCCATCCGCTATATTCATGCCAAACATTCCTTGATTATTCGTTGCAGGAGAGGATAAAAATTGTGCGCGATAACAAGTTATGCGAAAACTGTTTCCGTTCAGGACATGTAAGTAGTGAATGTCGTAATGGGCCGTGCAGGAAGTGTGAAAAGAAACACAATTCACTAATTCATTGTGATGACGGAGCTGCTGAGAGTCAAGTAAACCATCGCGCGGTGGCCCTTCTCGCGACTGAAAAGGAGCTAAATACTTTGATTCCCATCAGCCCGCTCACCACTACATCGACAGATAAGCAATTAGATTTGCAAGGGAACGCACACAAGAATGACATACAATGCGCACACTCGTCTTCGGTGCAACCCGTTCTGTTGTCAACGGCTATTGTGGAGATCCCTGATAATTTAGGTATTTACCATAAAGCGCGCGCAATATTAGACAGCGGAAGCGAACGCAGTTTTATTACAAAATCACTATGTGATAAATTAAACGCTCAACTAATACAGTCCACTCAAACTATACAAGGTGTAGGAGGTTTCGTCACACAAAGCGCGCAGACTTGTAAAATTGAAATTAATTCCGTGGCGGGCACCTTCATTAGGCGTATGGAGTGTTTTGTTTTGCCGCAAATAACATCACATCTACCCAGCGTAGCTATGGATAGATCTCACTTTCACATTCCAGAGCACATTGAATTAGCTGATCCTGGTTTCTATAAAAGTTTACCTATAGACTTGTTATTAGGTGTCGATGTTTTCTGGGACCTTTTAACTGAAGGTAGGATGCGCTTATCCAATGGACCCTATCTACAAAATACGAAGCTGGGGTGGGTTATTTCTGGGACTTTATTTTCGCACAATAAAGGGCAAAACAAAAACTTCTGTCATTTCACGCAATCTATAGACAGTATGGAAGCTATAGATAGTCAACTACGTAAGTTCTGGGAGATTGAGGAGATGCCTTCAGACAATAAATTTAGTGAATGTCTCAGTATGGAGGAGCAAGCGTGCGAGGATCACTTCGTTAAGACAACGGAACGGCTTGCTGACGGGAGATTTTGTGTACAAATACCCTTAAAACACTCACCTGACACATTAGGTCAATCGTACATGCAAGCGGAGCGTAGGTTTCTAGCATTAGAGAGGCGCCTTCAGCGAAACGATAGTTACAAACAGATGTACACTGACTTTGTCCACGAATATATCCATCTAGGACACATGAGTTTAGTCACTTCACACGGCACGCCACATTATTTCATGCCTCACCATGGCGTTTTTCGTGAGCACGCAACTACCACGAAGCTCAGGGTGGTCTTCGACGCCAGTGCAGCCACGTCGTCCGGCAAATCTCTAAACGGATTGCAATTAGTCGGGCCACCCATACAGGGTGACTTAATTGCAATTCTGTTGAGATTTCGCGAGAACCGGTACGTAGCCTGTGCGGACATTGAAAAAATGTACCGGCAGATTATGGTAAACGAAAAACAGCGTGATTTACAGTTGATCCTCTGGCGCGACGAACCAACCCTTCCACTTCAAATTTATAGGTTGAACACCGTCACTTACGGAACTGCTTCCGCACCGTTTTTAAGCTGTAGATGCTTGAAACAGATGGCACTGGAGAGTTCGGATCCTGATGTGGCCAGAACCATCGAAGAGGACTTTTATGTCGATGACCTTATATGTGGCCACTCCAGTGCGACTAAGTTGTTGGAGATTTGCGAAAAAACTGCGAAGGTTTTAAGTTCAGCGTGTTTTCCGTTGCGCAAATGGATTTTTAACTTCGACTGTACTTCTCTCAATAGCGTAGAAAGCAAGCCGAGCTCTAAAGAGTTGTCACTAGGCGAACACACACACAGCAAAACACTGGGCCTCGGTTGGTACAACAAAAGTGATGAGTTGTTTTTTCATTCGAAGTTGGTGGGTAGTCGGGCCGATGACTCATTATTTCACTCACAGCTGTCACAGTCACAAAACATTCCGACAAAACGTATAATTTTGTCTGGCGCATCTCAAATCTTTGACCCCCTAGGTTTGCTCAGTCCGTTAATTACAATCGCAAAAGTCCTGTTACAAAAAATATGGCTGTTAAAACTGGGCTGGGATGAATCTGTTCCCAAAGACATCGCGCAAGTCTGGGATAATTTCCTGAAAAATCTAGTTTTTCTTGAGTACATTCGTGTGCCGCGTCATGTTATGTGTATTGAGTCTACGCACACAGAGCTACACATATTTACAGATGCATCACAATCAGCGTACGGCGCCTGCGCCTATATTCGCACAATTGATAACGAGTCAGCTGTTACAGTTAGGTTGCTTTTTTCCAAGGGCAAGGTCGCATCGCTTAAGCCCATTAGCATACCTAGACTGGAGCTATGTGGCGCATTAGTGGGTGCTCGATTATTTAAAAAAATTATTAAATCAATTCGATCGCCACTGCACAAAATTTTCTTTTGGACAGACTCCACAATAGTCCTAGGTTGGCTGCGCATGCCACCTAATTTACTAAAGACGTTTGTCCAAAACCGCGTAGCAGAAATTCATGACTTGACGTCGGGCAATTCTTGGTATCATGTAAAAGGAATCCACAATCCGGCAGACCTTATATCACGTGGTTTAAACATTGAGTCATTGGGTAAATCTGACTTGTGGTGGCATGGACCCCAGTTCCTTCACGATCCCAATTTCAACAGCGGCTCAATGGGGTCATGCATGAAACTTGATGACACGGAGTTGCCCGAGGTCAAGTCTAACTTGATACAAAGTTTAATAGCGCAAAATACTGATGAATCATTATTCCCGTTTTCTAGGTTCTCTCAGTTTAGTCGCATGCAGCGCGCGTGTGCGTATATGCTTCGATTCATCCATAACACTCGCCATTCAAAGGACCGAAGGACGGGTGCGCTTGGTGTGAACGAACTGAGGCAATCTAATTTCACATTAGCTAGATTGTCACAGTTAGAATCTTTTTCAGATTTATATGACAATCTGCAGCGGGGAAAGAGTAAACCTCTTAAAAGGTCACATGCAATAGCAAATTTAAATTTATTTTTAGACAAAAACAATTGTCACGAATTAATCAGAGTGGGTGGCCGCATTGCTAACTCTGAATTTAACTATGAGAAAAGGCATCCAATATTGCTGTCTAGTAAACACCATTTTACCCTATTGCTAGCTAGACATGAACACAAACAGCTAATGCATGCAGGACCACAAATGCTTTTGTTTACATTACGTGAAACATGGTGGCCACTCGGAGGAAGGAATCTAACACGAGCTATTGTCCATGGGTGCGTCACGTGCGCGCGTCTACGAGGTAGAACGTTGACTCCTCTAATGGGTAATTTGCCGAAGGAACGACTTGAATTTGGTATTCCTTTCCTTAGATGTGGCGTCGATTATGCTGGGCCAGTGCACATATTAACCCGCAAGGGTCGGGGCGCAAAAACTACGAAGGCTTATATATGTCTTTTTATATGTTTTATTACACGCGCGATCCACCTCGAGCTTGTCTCCGACCTTTCTTCAGACGCTTATTTTCTAGCTCTAAAACGGTTTATATCAAGGCGAGGTAAACCAGCCGAGATATATTCCGATAATGGAACAAACTTCGTTGGGTTGATGAATGAGTTTGCAAGGTTTCTGGCTAGTTGTTCTGACAAAATAAAGGAATACGCTACGTCACAAAATATAATATTTAAAATGATTCCTCCTCATGCTAGTCATTTTGGTGGTTTGTGGGAGGCTGGAGTAAAGAGCTGCAAACACCACTTGCGGCGAGTGGTAGGCAATGCCAACTTAACGTTCGAGGAGTTCGGCACGGTTTTGACGCAAGTTGAGGCCATCCTGAACTCCCGACCCCTTACTCCTATGTCTATAGATCCGCAAGACCTTGTCCCTCTTACCCCAGCTCACTTCCTGGTTGGTCGTCCACTGACTGCACCTGTGCTCGCTGACCTGCACGACGTTCCTGTCCATCGTCTTACCCGCTACGAACGTGTGGAGCAAATTCGCCAACACTTCTGGGCCAGGTGGTCCAAGGAAGTTGTGTCTGAAATGCAACTACGAAGCAAGTGGAAGGAGAACCGGGATGATTTGGCAAAGGACACGCTTGTCCTTATAAAAGACGACAATTTGCCGCCGCTTAAGTGGAGTTTGGGCCGTATCATACAAACTTTCCCGGGCAAAGATGGTATTTCCAGAGTCGCAGAGATCAAAACGGCGACCAACACTATTCGAAGAGCATTTTCAAAGATTTGCCCACTGCCTATCCGCGATCAAGTTTGATTGAAACTCCAGAGTTCCAAGGCCGGGAGAATGTTCACGCTTTTGATACCGGAGCAAGCTTCACACACGCATGACACAATGTCAACGTCGACATATTATTATGTCATATAAGAAGATCACGTCATTTTGGACCAATCAAATGCACGAAGGTGCCGTGCTGTCAATAGGATAGCCAATAGAAGCGCGCCAATGATCTATTTTTCAATAGAAGACTTTTAACGGTCATTAACCTCTACGTGGCTAACGAACTTTCACACATGAACTTGTAACTTATTTTCCGAATTAAATGTAAATTTAGTAATCGCAAAGCCGCTGCATCATTCATCGACTGCCTTCCTCGTCTGCATCCTCATCACCGTGTCCGAACGCGGACATTAATATTATTAATTATTATATTAATAAAAATTACTTCATTTCTCGCTATCGCTTCATATACCTATCTCATGTCATTTACATAATTACTCATTTTTATTTACAAATCTACGTTACTATATTTTTTGGCACTTACCGTACGTTGTATGGCAAAATTGTATGTGTGTCTGGGTTTATTCTGTTACTTTCATCGTTTTTTTTTTTGTTTGTGAACGTGCTATGTGTGTGTGAAAATGCAAATAAATGGCTCCTCCTTGGCTTTATCAGCATTCATTAGTCTCTGTAAGCATGCTTGCAAATTTCAGTTATAATCGACATGATCTCAGTCTAGACAAACTTAAACAAAGTGTGAGCTTAATTACCACGCGTGCACACCGCAGATTGGCAATTTCAAGTGATGAATGTGACACCTGTGATACATAGGTTTACTTATGATGTGTTCCTTCACCTTCCTTCCTTATTGCTACAACTTCACAAATGTGTGTAATTTGAAAAAAAATACATTGGTACATGCCAAGACTCGAACCCATGGACTGCACATAATCATGTTCAAACATACGCTTAGCAGCTATCGCCTGACTCCATCCCCGCACCCGGCAGATAAAGGTCGTCGCACACTTGCGAACTTGCCGTACCCGAGAGCTACTTTTGATTAACGGGCCCGAGCGCCATCGTTATCGCGCCTACCATAATTTATTTCAACTGGATAATGATATATGAGGGACAGAAGCGGTATGAGTGAGTAGTTGCTCCGCTCGCGTGATAAACATCGCTTGCCAACCTTGATGTGTGCGTAGCTTAAGTTTGTTAGATTAATTTGTTGTGATTAGGCTCGCGGATTTATCCGTGTGGTGCCGGATTAAGAATAGCGTCACTCCATTTCCTTCCGTAGATGTCGTAGAAGGCGACTAAGGAAATCAATTACCAGGAGACGGGCAGCAGCGTCTACCTGAGATTTCAACCGCATACTGCGATCGCCAACCCGCTTGCCAAGCGTGGCGATTGTGGCAAAGCCCCTCATGGTTATGAAAACCACGAAGGCGGCCTATGTCCTGCAGTGGGCGTCAAATGGCTGATGATATTGATGATGATTTATCCGCTCTACTGGCAGGTGTGAAAGATCGATTGAGCGACTTAGTTCTTGAAGGAGAGTCTTTATTAAAGATAAAAAGAGACACGCATTTACATGCACCCCTATATATTTGTTTGTGTTCGGGTTAACCTTGTGAACTAGCTAACTATTGAGGTACAACTCGTGAGGACACCCGACTTACTGAAATATACACTTTCTGCCATTTGTGGTGGTAAATTATTTATAATATTAATCTTGGTACATATCTCGTAGATTATCAAGCCGAAACTAGGTACTAAGGTTTACGAATAAATACTGAATCTCACAGAAAAAAGCTAAAGACAGTGGGGCTTAGAGCGGCTTGCGCCAAGTGACTGGATGAGGTTTACAGATATTGTACCGGTTTGTACTAACTTAATACGTATCCAGGGACAAAGAAATGCTGTAATTCATACAACTTATCCGTGAATAATATCACGGTGCAAAACGTTTTTGTACCCATTCCCAGGAAAGTTTTCAGCCCTGGATAAACAGATAGATAGTGTTGTCAGATAGCGTTGGCTCAAGCCGGCCTTAGAGTAGCTAAATTCCCTCACCAATCTATCACAGAGAACATCTAAAAAAATCCCATTGAGTGTCATTTAAAGAGGTTATTCCTTTTCGCGGTTCTCTGATGACTGAGGATGGCGATTATGGGTCGCTTGTTTCCAAACGGTTTTTCGTACATGCTGCCATCGGCTGCCGCTTTTAAGGCATCCGAGCATCTTGTCGGTGCCCTTCCTTTGACTCGCTTGTCATCCAGCCGGTGATCATCAGCCTTATCAGAGAGGTGAACCGTTGTAAAAAAAAAGTTCCCACGGTTCACCCAGGTGGTCTCAGAAGGTGGACCATGGGTAAGAAGCGCTCCAAACGGTGCCTAGAAGAACGCATGAAGTGTCCGAAGATTGAAATAAGTACACTCCTAGTTTATAGCAGCAATACCACTCGCTAACGGTGAAGGAAAACATCGTGAGGAAACCGGAGTGTCTGAGCACTTCAGCGCTTGAAATCGCCAATCCGCGGTGTGCACGCGTGGTGATTAAGCCCATACTCTCTCCCTGAGAGAAGGCCTGCACCCTACAGTGGGACATTTAAAGGCTGCTTAGCAACTCTTAGTTTATAAAAACATGATTCCTTAAAACATTCCTCAGAAGCAGTTGAAATAGTCTTTCGTGAAAATACGTAACCACTGATAATTTAAACTCCTTGTAAAGAGCGTTATGGAGGAATCGTATTTTTATAAATAAGACTTAAAATTCCACGGAACTTCTAAAAGCTCCACGGAACAACATCATCCAAAACACTTGTGGAGTCTACAGTAGTTTACGTAACATAACATAAACTCACGCCTGTATCCCAGAGGGATAGGCAGAGACTGGGGTCTGCCAATTGCCACGATCCTGACAGATCTATTTTGCTTCATCAAGATTAATTAATCATGGCATGCACGCACGCCGGTTTCGGGTTAACGTATATTAGTTGCAACGTCGCCCGTAACGTAACCGAGTTTTTTACACGCATTAAGGATAAATTGTGGCGTCAACTGTACTTAAAATTACAAGTATTTATCTCCATTAGACGCGTGTTAAGATCAGCCAAAAAGATATACGCCTCGCAACTTTGATGTCACTTCTCTACAAAGGCGATTAGCGCGATAATGATCTTTCTCCGGCGCAGAATTACTGCAAAAAGGAGATACTTCACAAAATACCCCATATTTATCTTTTTAACATTTCAACACTGTCACTGAAGTGTCTTGATAACTCAAGGGGTTTGTCGGGGTCCTATTCTGAGAATTCCTGAGGTTTGTCACCGTTATTTATGTAAGATCATAAGTGTAGCTTAGGTGAAGTTCCCGTGTTGGTCTAGCGCCTGAATTATTGATTCAAGCCGTCGCTCATTGAATTCCAGAGGTCTTAGTGGGAGAGTTTTCATTGTGTTGTCTTTTAAGTCTAGGGAGGCAAACGACAAATTGAAGTAAGTAATATCTCTAGTCTAAGCGCAAATAAAAGCCCTGTCTATGCCTGCCGTGTTAGGAGATTCGACTTGCATAATTTGTATCTATTTGTCAAAATCTGGTTGTAGAGTTATCTAATAGGTAGGTATATAAAAATCTCGTGTCATAATGGTTGATATCGAACTCCTCCGAAACGGCTTCATAAATTTTTATGAAAATTTTTGTGTATAAGCATTGGGTAGGTCTGAGAATAGGGCGTAGGCTAATTAATATGGCAAAACAACGTTTGCCAGATCAGCTAGTATTAACAGAAAATCTGACATACATGCGTACAAGGCAATCACATTAGGCCTTTTTTAGGCTCCGACTAAACCTACTTCAATAGTTAATTTTCTCTCAGACTACAGAGTACCTCCCCGTTTCGTGTCAGCAAAAAGGGGTATGGAAACTCTGACTCGCAAGCGCCACACTAATCTAAACAGGCAATTAACGTACAAAAAAAACACGTTAACGAACTGAGGTGTTAATTCCCCAGATTTATACACTAACGATCACTGAAACTGGTGTAAGTAAACGAAAATAGTATTGAAACGTATTCTGGTAGGTAAGTATTTTTTTATTTGTGTAGAAGTTACAAAATTGGGTCGTGGTGTGCGTAATGGACAGCATTTTTTTATAAGTAACATCTAAGAGCAGATCTTGGAATTATAATACACGGGCTACACGAAAAGAAAATGTAAGCAAAGAGAGTAAATGTTAAAATTCTGCCTAAATCTTCATTCAATTATGTCCGTAACTGTACGATTGACATCTCTTATTTTGTGAAAATTTTGGTCTATTTGTCCTATACTAAAGTTAGCACATGCACATGTATGGATCATATCACAAATTTTTTCGCAATGTAAAATTTATTCGTATCGACAAGTATAACTCTCTTTTTTTGGATAATATCCAAAAACAGAGAGTTATACTTGTCGATATATTATATTATCTATATTGAGTTTAGTTATACCTTATACTGGGTGGCAATTTGATATGTGACAGCATAGGGAACTACCTGATCTTTTGAAACCGGCTCCTGTTGGATTGAGCCAAAATGTAGTGCAGCTGAGTCCGAAAGAAAATTGACGTAAGTAATCCATATAGCGGGCATGTACCTATAACTTGGTTTTCTAAGTCATGTATATTTGTAAAGTTATAGTAGTAGCAATACCACTCGCTAACGGTGAAGGAAAACATCGTGAGGAAACCTGAGTGTCTGAGCTATTCACATACCTCAGCGCTTGAAATCGCCAACCCGCGGTAGGCACGCGTGGTGATTAAGCCCATACTCTCTCCCTGAGAGAAGGCCTGTGCCCTACAGTGGGTCGTATCGTATATAGTCTAAAACAACAACAGCAATCCATATAACTGTATATAAAATACTTAACTTTAGGTAAAAACAACAGGTAGTAGATTGTATAAATTATGGTTCAGGTTAATTAACAGTACTACTTAGATGTAAGAAACTATTTGTAATATCATTAACCTGGTTGTGCATTAAAGTGTTCTTATGAATTCATAATCATTCACGGTTCATTTGCAACTCTTCTAGAAGGATGGGAACCGGTTAGATACTGGAATGTAAACTCTGGCCGGTTGGTCCATCAGTTATACACGACGCCAGTACTCAGCTCAGTATCGCGACTATTACAGTAATCAGTAGGCTATAGAGTAACTCTATAGCCTACTGATTCTGATGATGATATAGAAATTCGCTGTTTCGCATCTTATATTGTTATATTTCTACTAGTTCTTGTATAATTTTAATTGTGAAAGTTATTGAAACCTATATTTTTTGGGGTGTAACGTTACACTCAAAATCTACGTACCTACGTACTTCTTGCCGAGTTCTCGACCCTGGTATCTTTACCTATCTTCTACGGGGTGGCCAAACTCAATCGTCTCTCTTTATACGGTGCTTCATAATTCAGAAGAATGCTGTGCGGGGTACCTATTTTTGACAAAACCTATAATTCAGTGAAAACCAAATTTGCTTTGGAGACAAAGAACCTCACCTGGAGATTTTTTTATTTAATAACAGTTTTAAATATAATCTACTATATTCCACACATAAAAGACATACACAAAACACTAACCCCTTATTTATAAAAACATGATTTCTCTAAAGCACTCCTAAGAGGTACTTTATTTAATCTGTGGTTACGACTTTTCATTGTAAAATCTCCACCACAGACTATTTTAATTGGCGTTTTGAGGAATCGTATTTTTTTATAAGTTAGACCGTAAATTTAAAATATGAAAAACTGTACTACATAGCGAGCGCAATGTAGTTTAATATTAAACTTAAAAACTCACAACTATGTCTCAGCAATGAATTTTGCTTCATAAACAAGATACCTTAAGGACACTAAGCCCCTAGCCAGCATCATAGTTCATTAGAAGTAACACCTTATCTAATTAATAAAACGATATTTCACTGAACGGTTTTCACAGTTAGCATTTCCTATTTCCAAGCCATTCCTCGTTAAATAATATACAAAGTTGGCCATGCCGACTGTTTGCAGCGACAGGAAGCGGGAGCAGAAACTTTACTTGTTAATATTGAGGTCAGCGCATTTATAAAACTGCTCAGTTAGTCGAGTGGTCCGTTAATTCCTGCGGCCAGTGTAAAGACTGAGGTTTAATGCTGCGGCAGAGAAACAGGGTATATTCTTTCAGAAGTGACTAGAACAGGAACATCGATAAAAACAGATCACTTATAAAATAGACCATGCAAAAGTAACCTAAGTACAGTTGGCGGACTGAACGCATGCTGAGGATGATTTGGCCTCTTTAGACTTCACACTACAAACGAACTCAACCATAATGGCGAGGTTACACGCCGACACTAGACACTCGGTGTATACACCGAGTGTCTGCGTGTGTCCACGGTCGCGACACCGAGTGCAGACGCAGTGTCGGTGTCGCTGCTTACCGCATGGACGCAACCGACACTAGTGTCGACATTTGTGTCGAGTGTTTAGATAGATAGATAGAGAACACTTTTATTGCACAGCCAGGTGAAAAATATTATTACATTTAGTAGGCCTCTTACACATAAACATGATTCGAAAGTCAAATTAACGCGTCGTCGCACGACGTTTGTTTTGTTTATTAGGCATGTAAAATAGGCAACAATCTAAATCCTTACTAATATTACAAACGCGAAAGTTTGTATGTATGGATGGATGTTTGTTGCTCTTTCATGCAATAACGGCTGAACGAATCCGGATGAAATTTTAAACAGAGACAGATTATAGTCTGGATTAGCACATAGGCGACTCTTTATCCCGGAAAAATACACATCAAAATTTCTACGCGAACGAAGTCGCGGACAACAGCTAGTATAACATAATATTGTAGTATATTCTTGTTTTAACCTAGATTTACATCCAAAGTATACATGCACATTAAAATACATAGAAAAACGAATAATGGTAGGCCTCATGTTTAGGAACAGTGAGGCAAGCATTATATAAAAATTCTCATCCCCAACTTTAAACTACAAAACAGCCTTTTAAATAATAGGGGTTAAAGTATGAATAATAATATTGACTCACTTGCGTCAAATCAATAAAATAAAAAAAATACGAAAAATGGGTGCCTCATAATCACTCGAATTTTCGCAGTATCCATCTTTCTTGTGTAAATTGAATAACAAAAACAATTGAAAGTCGATATTCAAATGTTTCACATTTTTTAAAAAAAGAACATCATAGAAACCATTTGAAAAAAGTTTCATTCGAAAACCTCAAACCATGAAGATTCTATGTCAATTCAAAGAACCTATTGCAATAAAACGGCAATTTCATACTTTAATCCCTAATACTTATTATATTTTCGACAGACTTAAACAACACAGAAACATATACTTATGCCTGTATCCCGGAGGAGTAGGTAGAGACCAGGTGAAACTTATGCCTGCGTCCCGGACGTTTACACAGAGACCAAAAATGTTTTGGTCACAACTTCAAATAGGTAAGGTAAGGTTATCAATCAATCAATCAATCAGTCCCTACTAGTCCACTGGTGGATATAGGCCTTCTCCAAAGCACGCCACTTCTTTATGTCCTCGGCCATTCTCGATACTGCCAGCAATCTGCCTCAGATCAGTCCATCAATCAATCAATCAATATATTTATTTGTGAACATAGGTGTGCTTACAATAAAGGTTTTACAGTATATTTTGGAGCGTTATGTTCCACCCAAAACGAATGTATACAAATAAATACAGGGTATACAGATATTTTAGAGCATGCACATGCACAATGAATTGCGAAATTAAAATATTATACAAAACCAACAAATGTCACAATTAGATAATAGTAGATAATAGGAGAGGCCTATGTCTAGCACTGGACAAGCGTAGGCTGATGACGATGGTGATGATGATGAAGTCATTATACAGTAATGTCATGAAAGAAATGTCAAAATGGTCTTTAAATTTATATAGTGATGTCATTCAATAATTCGTCTAAAGAATAATAACATTTGTCAATGAGAAATCACGGAAAACACAATTGGTTGGAGTCGTAGTGATGATGGGCCCAGCACGCTTCCACTGCGTACATAGCACGCAGAACTGATGGCCGATGGGGCCGAAAAGTTTTCGAATGGAGTTCACATTTCGGCAAGCGCAGCGTGGGACCACCAGCCAAAAGATGGACAGATGACCTCATCCAAGTGGCAGGAAGACGCTGGATGCGAGCCGCTTCCAACCGGTCTTTTTGGAAATCCATGGAGGAGGACATAGGTCCAGCAGTGGACTTCTGGCGCCTGAATGATGATGATGATGATGATGTAGTGATGATATTCACAAAAAAATCATACAATAAAATAATTTTGAAATTATTTCTGTACTTTATTTTTGCAATTTTTTGAGCTCGGTTTTTATTTCTTTGTATTATTACTTATTTTTTTTATTTTTTTGGAAATAGAAAGCAAACATGCTATTTATAGAAAGGAACCGCCCTTTTTCTCGACCATCGCTTAATGATGCACAGCTGACCTATTTAGAGGGTTACGGCGGTTCCAGTTACCTGTAATTGATTAGTCGTTCACTGAGCTTCGCTAAACCGTTAAATAGTAAGTATACCATCATAGCGGTGGTAGCCTAGCGGGTAGAACATTGGACTCGGAAGCGAGAGACCCAGGTTCGATTCCTAGTGCGGAATGTATGTATGAACCTATGACTTTTAAGTTATGTATATTTGTGAAGTTATAGGAGCAATACTGTGAAGCTATAGTAAGAAAATTGACGTAAGTAATCCATATAGCGTGCATGTACCTATGACTTGGTTTTCTAAAGTTATAGTAGTAGCAATACCACTCGCTAACTGTGAAGGAAAACATCGTGGAAAACCTGGTGTCTCAGCTATTCGCATACCTCAGCGCTTGAAATTGCCAATCCAAGGTGGGGACGCATGGTGATTAAGCCCGTACTCTCCCTGAGAGAAGGCCTATGCCCTACAGTTGGATGTAAATAGACTGCTTATGTACTGTAACACGCTATTTTATTAAAACCCAGATTAAGGGAAAATATATTTTTTTATTATACTCTTCTTCATCGATTCCATCATCATAGGGCCAACTGAAGGAAATTGCTATTAGCAATAAGGCCGCCAATTGTACTCTATCGGTGAATAAAAACACTGTCGTCTGGAACGTTTGTCTGGAAGAGATCACGTTTAGTGATAAGGCCGCCATCTGTATTGTATAAGACATTGTATTGTATTGTACTCTTAGGTTAAGAAATATCTGTGTAATTTCCATTTTTATGTACAATAAAGTGTTCTCTATCTATCTATCTATCTTTGCTTTTCATTTCCATTTTAAAACATAATCTCAGAGACCGTTTTAATAATATGCAGTTACGTCTTTCCTGTTTACTACATAGTATTTAACTGCCTCTGAGGAGTGTCTTAAGGAATCGTGTTTTTATAGATAAGACCGTAAATATTTTCAAATTTTATGTCCTGTGCTCTGGTGTATAATAAAATGTAGTTTTATCTTATCTACTCTGTACAGTCAATGTAAATACTGAATAATTGCGTTGCAATTGAGCGCGTTTACAAAGCATATTATAAGCAAGGTATGTATTAGGTCAAACTAATTGTAATAATGTAAAATATTCGTGAAAATGCTTAATTCTACGTAATTAAATAAAACTAGGAAACAATACAATACCAGAAATAAGTACCTACTAAATTGTACGCCGTTAAAATAAAATAACATAGAAAAATAACATCAGCATCCATATATTCGTAGTTCAACATATTCACTCAAGAAGATATACTTAACATGATGTATAACTTTAAAATAAGGCTTTATAGTCGGAGAACCTAAACAAATAAAAACAATAAAAATAATATTCCTGTGCAAAGGGCTAGATAAAAAGTAACCGAAACCAGCGTGCGTGCATGCAAAGACTAATAAATGTTAATGTTTTCGCAAAAGAACTAAAGCGTCTGATGTAGCCAATAAGATTAGCAAGCTGAAGTGGCAGTGGGCTGGTCACATATGCCGATCGACAGGTTGTAAAGGTTCTCGAGTGGACACCACGGACTGACAAACGCAGCATAGAACGCCCACCAGTTGGCTGGACCGACGATCTGAGGCAGATTGCTGGCAGTAGCTGCGGTAATATATGGCGATAGATGGGGTGCAAAGGTTCTCAAGTGGAGGCCATAGTCTGGCAAACGCAGCATAGGATGCCCACCAGCTCGCTGGACCGACGGTCTGATGGAGATTTCTGGCAGTGGCTGTGGTCACATATACCGGTCGATGGGGTGCAAAGATTCTCGATTGGAGACCATGGACTGGCAATCGCAGCATAGGATGCCCACCAGCTCGCTGGATCGACGGTCTTAGGCAAATTGCTGGCAGTGGCTGGGGTCCCATTTGCCGATCGATGGGGTGCAAGGTTCTCCAGTGGAGACTACAGACTGGCAAACGCAGCATAGGACGCCCACCAGCTCACTGGACCGACGATTTGAGGCTGCTGGCAGCGGCTGGATGAGAATGGCCAAGGACAGAAGAAAGGATGACTTGGGATGGGGAGGCCTATGTCCAGCAGGTGACGACGTACAGGCTCATTGATTGAAACTAATATAGGAAGTTGATTTTAACGTACTTCTCAATTGCCGTATCTCCGAGTATTTAAAACACTGAAAATCTTATAATAATGATATCTAATTTGCACTATATTTCATTTCATCATTTGGACCAAACCGTTGAGGTTATCTGATCATCAAGTCAGGAGGTAGGTAGGTAGGTAGAAGAACTCTTCAATCGCTACGACTTGTAAGCGTCTTAGGTTAGAGCAAATTTTGTTTGTTTTGACGAGTCTAATTTTGTATATTACTGAAAAAAAGGTTTTCTTTTAGTTTTGTTGTACCTTTGTTGTTTTCAACTAGCAAAAAACATTTAATAGAGAGTTGTAACGAGTTAAATATATGCAGCGAATATTTTTCAATTAGCCTCGAGTATTCTCATATATGCAGATCCAATATAGGCGCCTTTCAAATACAAACACTTTATATACCTGCAGGTCACCAGTAAACCTAGTTAAGGTACGTGAACTACAAGTACCAGCCGTTTGTTCGACACTCACACCTATTTCCTGCGTTGCAAGAACTTCTTTCACTGAAAGTACAATTTCTCGCCAGCTAATATCGAAGCTTCAGAGAGAAAGTTGCAATTCCCATCGAACGGGCACCCTTTGTGTCGTCGCCTTCATACAGAAGTGTGGTGGTGTTTAGCTAGCTCGTTTCGCTGGATCTAGCGGAGAGCAGCGCGGGGTTCAAAGGCCAATAAGCTAAGAAAGTCCTTCGAGTTTTTAATTTTCTAACGCATATATAAAAAAGTCAAACATTACATTACAACACATCATCAAAATCGTGACGAAACCCGCGGCTTGGTTGGCTCCGCACGTATTAACTTGTCTTTCCTGTGGGCTAGGCCGACTAAGCTGTCAAGATCGTATAGGTGCTGGGCAAACCTACTCCATCTGAAAAAACAATGTCCCAGGTACTGCAGCGTCCGATTGGTCCCTTCACCCATCTAGTGCAAGTAAAGGTGCCGCTGGGTGCTGTTTAAATCATCTCATTATATCACGCAAAGGCCAAAGTTTTACATTACAACATAAAATATGCTTGTATCCCGGAAGGGTAGGGGCAGCATCTTTAGGTTTATCAACATTCATTAGTCGATGCATGCTCATCATCAGCCTATGCTTGTCCACTGCTGGACATAGGCCTCTCCTATAGCACGCCATTGAGCACGGTCCTCGGCTACTCTCATCCAGCTCTTGCCAGCCGCCCTGCGAAGATCATCGCTCCACCGAGTCTGAGGACGTCCCACACTATGTTTACCGATCCGCGGTCTCCACTCGAGAACTCGTCTACCCCATCGGTTATCAGTTCTTCGGATAATATGGCCGGCCCACTGCCACTTCAGCATGCTAATTCGGTGGGCTATGTCGGTGACTTTTCCCATACGCTGCCCAGCCCAGCTGTATTCTTCTACTGGCCTCTTTCTCGAAGTTGTTTTTACCTAACTGCATGGTTAGGTTATGCAATGTGATGCATGCTCGCACGCCTGTTTTGGGTACTTTTTATTTTGACCTACATCCCGATATATTTCTTTCGTCAGTATTTCTTCCTTCATGCTCTCCACAAGTCCAAACTAACGCGACATTGATTTTTCAATTCTCTTTGAGTTCACAAAGAGGTCGAAATAAATAAAAATTGGGGAGCTTCGTATACTGCGGAACGAACTATGTACGGAAGTCTTGGATCGCATTTATGAATGAAACAGCTTATCGGCAGACGCATTATGGGAGGCCTGTGTATCTCCAATGCACCGGCATCAGCAGTGACTTGATAACGATGGCATAAGCAACCTATGAACGTTCCATTACTGGATGCAGCCTTCCGTCAGAGCTATCTCTGATTGATCAGAATACGGAATTAAAACCACGCTTGCCCAGCGCGGACTAAGGTGGCTATGAGAACACTTAGGCGTGAGACACACAGAAGGAACGTGGGGCGAGGACGCTGAAAAGACGCGTCGTCTTTCCAATTCACTTTCATACAAAATGTACTGAAAAGACGGATGAGACGGGGCAAGGGCGCAAACTCTATACAACCGCGGGGCGATGCATCGCCCCACGTCCCTTCCATGTGGCCAGGGACTTAGATACTCGAGAAGATAAAGAGGCCAGCATTCTACCTTGCGCTTCCACCGCCTCTTACTTAAAGTGTGAATTTTTTAAAAATTATATCCAGGATCCCATCATCAGATCCTGACTTAATGTTTATGGGACCATCTATGAAGTCTAGCCTTTCAAACAAAAAAAGAATTTCCCAAATCGGTCTCGTGTCTTTAAGTAATTCAGGAATATACAAAAAAGAGAAACAAAATCTGACGTGTTCAGAACTTCCTCCTTTTTTGAAGATGGTTAAAAGTAAACGTCCATCGTATACATATATGAGGTATCGCAGATAACGATGGCAATAACATCAAATAAATCTCTCAAAAAGAAAAAGTTCTCCTCGAACATGGCTCAATAAAAATTCCAGTTATGCAGTTTGTGGAACAACCGTTTATACGTACATTATGGTACAAGTGTGTAATGTTGGTGATAACCGCTGAGGCACCACTGAGGTCTTAAGAGAGCCGAGGACGGTAATCATCAATACACACGTGTATCATACGACGTTTTTCGACACACTTGTGAAGAAAATAATACTAAAAATAAGTATAAAATTACAACAGTGAAAACGAGTTGTGAAATTTTTTTCGCAATGGTGGGAAAAATTAATCAGTTTTCCTATGCGCGCGCATCTAACAATGTCGATCGGCCATAGACTAAAATAATGAGGTTTCTTTTTTTTTGCTTTTCGCTATCCGCGTTTTAGCCACGTACCTACAAAACGGGGAATTCAAATTTTCTTTATTACAGAGAAAACAAAAGTTATAGCTGAGTGAAAGTTTTATGTCGTAAAGTTTCTCAGAAATCTTTGTTTAATTCCCGATGATTTTATGTTAAGTGCCTATATATTTTGTTCTATTTTTTTCGTGCTGGGATATAGAGAAATATTTTTCTTTAAAGAATGGCCCCTCTTCTGAATTTAACCATGTGGAGATGGCGCGAATTTATCACACATCCCAAATAACTGTTTCGAGTTCTAAGTGTGCTAAAAGATACCCCGAGAAAAGTATGGCATCGTTTTTAGCGAATAAGACTCGAACAGCTAGGTGGTTGCAGTGCACGGAGGTAATAGGCTCCTATTGGGAACAAAGGACTTCCGGTTTGCTCATGATTAAAACCTTTATTGGCAATCCACCTAGCGACTTTTTTTGTTTTTAGTTTTCGTTTCTTTAGAACGACTGTTTCAAGTTCTAAGCGTGCTGGAAGATTCCCCTAGAAAAATATGGCTTTTAGCGAGTAAAACTAGAACAGGTGGTGGCACTGTACCAAGGCCGCCAATTGTATCTTTTCTTTTGTCATTGCTGTTTCTGTAACATTTTTTTTCCGGTATACAATAAAGAATATTCTTATCTTATCTTATCTTACTAGGAGCGCAGGGAACAAAATGTCATCGGTTTGCTCATGATTAAAACCTCTATCAGCAATCGACCTATCCATTTTTTTGGTTTTTGTTTCTTAGCTGTTTTTGAAGTCATTACTGGTGGAAATAGGTACCTAATTAATTACCGATTTCGTAAGCATTTTGTAGCGGAACCCACGACAAAATTGCGTACCTACTCTCTTGATATTTCTCGTATTATAGTAACCCCACTCTCGGGTGTCGCCGGTGAAGAGGGGTGCCAACAGCGGCCTGTTTCGCTGCTGCACCAACAATTCCCTATTTGGTCGAAGTATGTCTGCCTGGGTGGGTAGAACATTGGACTCGGAAGCGGGTGACCCAGGTTCGATTCCCAGTGCGGGCATGTACCTATTTGCTTTGTTTGACATTGTTTTCTAAGTTATGTACATTTGTGAAGTTATAGTAGCAATACCACTCGCTAACGGTGAAGGAAAACATCGTGAGGAAACCTGAGTGTCTAAGCCATTCAGCGCTTGAAATCGCGAATCCGCGGTGGGCACGCGTGGTGATTAAGCCCATACTCTCTCCCTAAGAGAAGGCCTGTGCCCTACAGTGGGACAAATATAGGCTGCTTATGCTATATGTCCGCCTGGGACGTCCCTTACCGGTCCTTTTCGTTTGCTCCTATTTCATTCGTCAATCTATATTCATTCATCCACTGTATAACCCCAAACCAACGCAACCTTATTTTCTCAACTCTAGACACTACATCCTCTTTCAGTCCACAACGTTCTCTAATAAAAGGCGTATCGACTCATTCAAAAGCTTCTCAAGGACCTCATATCTACTGCATTAATCCTACCTTCTTGATTATTCCGCCATTCTCAAGTCTTGCTGCCGTACATGAGTGTTGGGACCAACAGCATCTAAAAGTGGCTAAAAATACGACAGGAAGCAACTTTAACCATACATTAAAATTACGGCTGTAAGACGCAATTGTTACACAACCAACAAGATAAATACTGCCTACCGTATCTTTTACGTCTTTTTGGGGTTCCGTAGTCAACAAGGAACCCTTACAGTTTCGCCATATCCGTCCGTCCGTCCGTCTGTCTAGCTGTATGTATTTATGTCTGTCTGTCCGCGGCTTAGCGCAGAGACGACAAGTACTAGAAAACTGAAATTTGGCATAGATATATGCATATTAATTACGCCGACAAAACAGTAGGATCATCATCATCATCATCAGCCATTTGACGCCCACTGCAGGACATAGGCCTCCTTCGTGGTTTTCATGAACATGAGGTGTTTTGCCATATTCGCCACGCTTGGCAGGCGGGTTAGCGATCGCAGTATACGGTTGGAATCTCAGGAAGACGCCGCTGCCCGTCTCCTGCTAATTGATTTCCTTAGTCGCCTTCTACGACTTCCACGGAAGCAAACGGAGTGACGCTATTTTTAATCCGGCCCCACATGAATTAGGATAAAATCTTCTCAGCACTGATTTTTAGCAAGGGCGTGATCTAGTGACTCACTAAACATCGCATCGAGACATCGCAGAAGGACAAATCGACAAAATATAGGTCCTGGTAGGTACAATTGAATGTCGATTGTCTGCGCGAGTGTCATAAGCTATTTGAATTCAGCATAAAGCCAACAAAAAAATAACAAATCACTATAAAGACAGAAATAAAAAACTGAAATAAAAAATAACCTAAAAAATAAAATTCAACAATGTATACCTCATTGCGAGTTACCTAGGTTGGTCCCGCCTGCTTAGTAGTTATACTCAGCAGTGAGGGTGTTGGTTATTTTTTATTTCAGTTTTTTTGAACTTGTATCGTGTGTAACTACTTGTATTGTAGCCTCTAACTTCGTACCTAAGTCTTTCAGGATTATTTTGGTCTAAATCTTGCCGCCTACATGTCACTGGCTTGTTATAATGTGGATAGTATTTTAGAATGACATTCCAATGCGATTATTAATTTACTACTAATACAGAGCAGCCATTGCTATGCTATTATCTATTATGCGTTTAGTAAACTTTAGGCCGAGATCTGTTTAAATTTAACGGAGGGTTCTTATGTTAGATTAAATGGATTTGTGGCTACTTAAGCTTTATTTCTTTCACGTAAAAGCACACGGAATAAGACTGCCGGTATTTATAAAAAATATACAATATAAATTACCACTAATCTTCCTTTAAGACCGAGTGAACACTGTTGTAAAACTAAAGTAAATTTTGATGTAGATACATATAAAATTAGCACATATAAAGATAACGTCTCCGTAAATACATGTGCAAGTGAATTGTATAATATGTGATAAGAAGAGTCATCTTAGCATAGTATTTGTGAAGGTTGGACGTTCCGTAGTAACGTTATAATGAGACTAGAATTTAACAGTAAATAATTTTAAGAGTATATTAGAAAATAAATATAGTCAAAATGAGTGAGGTTGATTTAAAATCGTTGGCAGATGTTGGTAAGTAGAGAAGCAGTTTCAGTGAAATATTAGTAAAACCTTTCCAGTGCTTTTTATTTTACATGAACAAGTATTTAAAGGCCGCATTTCAGACCTCAAATATACATTAAAACCAAACTAAAATTTCCCATAACCACCCTTTAATATCCATATTTTATTTAACAACCATGGAATGCTAATGCATTCCACGTTTTTTCAATTAATCTGTGGAATTCTAAATGACCCAATCGGACCCCAATAACAGTGGTTTTTAGGGTTCCGTACCCAAAAGGGTAAACCCTATTACTAAGACTCCACTATCAGTCTGTCTCTCTGTCTATCTGGCTGTCTGTCACCAGGCTGTATCTCATGAACCGTGATAGATAGACAGTTGAAATTTTCACAGATGATGTATTTCTGTTGCCGCTACAACAATAATTACTAAAAACAGAATAAAATAAATATTTAAGGGAGACTCCCATACAACAAACGTTGTCTAAAGAAAACGCTCGCCATCTAGCGGTCATCTATGTAACCTTCACAGCGCCGATGTCATGTAGTTAAATATCATTTAACATTGATATTTAACTACATGACATCTACATGACATGCTTCTTGTTGGTTTCTATAGATGGCGCTGTTCACAATGTGCATAGTCTATCTTGTCTCGATCCTTGTCTAATGTTGCATAGAAAATGGTGCGCGAGTCCGACTCGCACTTGGCCGGTTTTTAATTATTCTTTTCAATGTCATCTAATAGGTTTTAATAAAGTTTTACAATACCAAACTATTGCAGATACCAACTATCATGATAAGGATTGGGGTCATAATCACAACCAACCGTAAAAGGTAAACAGTAAGGAACTTGTTAGAGAATAACTTCCCAAGGCGCATTGTCGCTCGTAGTGCGCGAATACCTGACATATTCACGAAATGTGTTTCCGACATTGTGGACGCAATTTTCCCTCTCAACCATCCTCACCACGTACAGTTCTTTATAAGTTTCTAAGAAACATTTCTCTGTATCCACACTTACCTCTGGGAAATCTCTTTTCAACAACCGGCGCCAGAGAGTGTCTTGCTTAACAATATGACTCAATCTTGGGCAAGTCTTTGCTATGTTAATAATGTCTACAACAGACAGCCGTATCATTATTTCGTGCGCGATCTCATCTGGTATGCCAAAGAAGCTGCATCCCGGTGAGTTATAATAATTGTATATGACGCCCTTTAGAGACGTTATCGTCTTGTCTTTGTACAACATAGATAGCTCGTCTAGGTTCATGAAAGTATATCGAATTGCTCTGATAAGCTTCGGTAGCGGTTGATTGGAAAACATATTGAGAACGTCTCGTTAGAAAGATCTACTATTGAAGCATTAATTAATACAACATCGTTCAGATACGTAGCAATTACTCTGATGTGAAGATTTAATTTGAACAAAGCTTCATGTTGATTACACTTTTTAACTCTCAAATGTAGGATGTAGTCATGTATCAGCAGCCTCGCCGTTGTAGGTTTTAATAAGAATCAAATCGTTTTCTGTCATTAAGACGAGTAACAAAGCGAAAAACAGGTCGTTTTTCAAAGATTTCGGTTTGATTAATTCTTCAATCAGAGGCTCTATTGTTCCTCGGAAGGCTACAGGTAGAGGCTTGCGCATTGTGTTTACGGATCTCTCCATTATTAGATCCACTTTAAAAATATCTCTCGCCTTGTGCTTTTACGGTGAATTGTTTTTGTCGCTTGCCCTTCCGAGTGCAGATAAAATGTTTTAATGTCACAACCATAACACAAAATGGTCGTTTTGGAAAATGATGGGCTTCGAAACATAAATATTATTGTCAGATTTCGTAACCAAACTTACTCAGCGCTAAACTAACTAACTCAGCGCTCGATTTATTGAACGCAGATTATGAGCTCAGCTGGGGGCTCTTTCTCCATTGCATTATAGCGTACCAAGTTCACTTATTAAATGCATTCCTGCCGGCCTGCGTCTAAGATTGATAATATAAAAATAAAGTCTCATTATTATTCATTATCTCATTCCCCTTCCTTCGAGTCTGCGTTCGTGTAAAGACGTGTAATTTGTTGCGTTAACACAAATCCTATACAAAAATAACTGACTAAAAACTCATCTAACAATGGATGAATAGAAGTCTCGTCCAGCATAGTGAGAACCTCGTTAAGTGATATTCGACTCATCCGTGCGTGCCAGCACAAATTGGCCCCAAGCGGCTGCGATAAGCAAGTGGTTCGACCGCGAAAACAGTGAACGTAACGAAAGATGTTTCATTCGCCATCCAAGTCTGGATCGGATACCAACCTGGCCCGCCTTGACAATGCATGTGGAGGTCTCGACTTTGTTACTTCGAGGAACAAACGCAAGAGGTCGGAAGATAACATGACGCTGCTGATTCAAAACGAATTAAAATCCTTTAAAACGGAAATCATGTCACTTCTTACCGATTGGAGATCCGAGGATGAGAAAAAACATGCGAAGTGGGATCAAACATTTATGGAGATAAAAGAAACTACTAAAGATCTTGAAAAATCCATGGATTTTATAGCATCTCAGTATGAGGAGATGTCAGCAAGAATAAATGGATTAGAACAGAAGACCAAACAACAGGAAGAAGTTATCTCTGCTCTTAAAAGCGATATTGAAAATTTGAACAGGGAATCAAGAAAAACATACCTAGAGATACGGAATATGCCTATGGAATCAGAAGAGACTAAACATTCCCTCTCAAACGCAATCGTCACGTTGTGCAGGACGATCAACATTGAAGCATCGGTTGAAGAAATAAAAGACGTATACAGAGTACCCGGAAAACGTGACACAAATAAGCCAGTGGTGATTGAAGTCAGCTCAAAAGAGAAGAAACTGGCCATACTCAAAGCAAGCAAAGCATACAATCTAAAACACAAAAACTCCAAATTGAATGCCACTAACTGCGGCTTTAAGCAAGACTCGCCGATCTACGTATCAGATCACCTTACGCCGTTTGCCAACCGGCTCTACTTCCTAGCTCGAGATCTGGTAAGGTCAAAACTTTTCAAATATTGCTGGTCAGCAAATGGCAAGATTTATGTGAAGAAGGACGACAACTCGCCCCAAATCCTTATTTCAAGTGAAGACCAAATTTGTCAACTAAAATCACCATGACTGTATTTCCCTTCTAGTCCAAACTTATGCCTTAACAGTAAAACAACTAACTTCTTAGTATTTAAGAACCTTGCATGTCCATTGCTTTATTTTCTAGAAGTAAGAAAATTCTCAACAAATGTACCAAAAAATTACAAAATGTTCAACCGAAACAGCATTGAATTGCATATGCCTGGAATTGTTCAACGCCGAATCGACCAATTTCCGAAAATGTTAACTGACGTTAGCTTCATAATTTTGTATTATGGCTAATAATATCATAACAGTTCAAGAGGAACTAGACGCCATTAAAGTCTCTGATAGTTGTTTAATAAATCCTGAAGAGTATTTCACCATGACAAACGATATGAGCAACCATAGATCTACATATAAAATAATCACCCAAAACATACGTAGCATTAATGCCAACCTTGACTCTTTTTGTCTGCTTTTGCAGAGGACAGGGGCAGAGTTTGACGTTTTAGTTCTAACTGAGTGCTGGCTTGATACTCGAAAAGTAATTCCCCACCTTGATGGATATAATACCTACTCGACTAATAATCTACTCAATCAAAACGACGGTATAGTGGTGTATGTACGGAGTGGTTTGACAAGTACAGTACAAGAACCGGCTTGCGAGGAAACAAATTGTATTACTGTAAAACTAGATCTGGATACCGTCCTAATCGCCATATATAGATCCCCCTCGTTTCCCAATACTGACAAATTCCTAAACTCTATTGATAATGTACTCTCATCTCTTAAATCGTATAAGAACATAGTACTTCTTGGGGATGTCAATATAGATATAAAAACTGGTAACACCGACCGTTCCTCAACTAATTATCTAAATCTTCTGGCTGTGCATGGCCTATTGCCGGCACACACCCTACCCACAAGGGAAGAAAATTGTTTGGATCACATCAATCTGAAATCGTCTTCACAGGCTCAAACTTTTGTCCTTAATACCTATGTGACCGACCATAGACCTGTGATAATAAATTTAGGTACACTCAACAAACCGAGAAACACTTCAACTCCTATCATCAGAACAAAAATTGACTACCCAAAAGCCATCACTCACCTAACTAATTCAAATCTTTCCCATATTTATTCAATTACCAATCCAAACCAAGCCACTGACGCTTTAATAAAAAATATGACTGAAGCACTTGCAAACAGCTCAACCTTGGTTGTGATACCAAAAAAATCTAGACTGCTAAAACCCTGGATGACACCCGGTCTTCTCAGATGCTCCAGAAACAGAGACAAACTTCATACTAAATATAGATCTGACCCTGATAATACCACTCTTAGTATAACATATCGGAGATATCGTAACTATTGCAATACACTCATAAAACAGATAAAATGCTCATATGAGAAAGAAGAACTTGAAAAGGCCTCACGAGACTCAAAACGTACTTGGAAGATTATAAAAGAGATTACAAGTACAATCCCTAATAACGAACCTTCAACTCAATTGCTAAAGTTCAATCCTACTGGTGAACAAAACTCTATAAACGATGTTAACGCGTTCTTTGCCAATGTTGGCCCAACCTTAGCAAATAATATCCTGCGGAGTGACGGTTCAATAAATGACTCAGGAATTAGGGAACCGTCACACAGTAGATCATTTGGGTTGTTAGATTGTGACACAGGTGAAATCTTAAGAATAATTAACTTGCTGAAAGTAGACACTGCCACTGGTGCTGATGGTATAGCTATTAAATTCATAAAATTTACGAAGCAAATTATCACACCAATCCTTGCACACATATTTAACCTGTGTTTTACACAAGGAATTTTCCCAAATTCTCTTAAAATTTCACTCATACATCCAATCTATAAAGGAGGTAGTGGGGACGAGGTCGGAAACTATAGGCCAATCTCGGTTCTACCGGCCCTGTCCAAAATATTAGAAAAGCTTATCAACAGCAGACTAGTGGATTATCTTGAAAAAGAGAATCTGATATCTGAATCACAATTTGGTTTCAGGGCTGGTAGATCCACTGAAGACGCAGTTACTAGCCTCACAAATTACATAGTTGAGCAACTTGACAGGAACAAAAAGTGCATAGGCATCTTTATTGACCTGGCCAAGGCTTTCGACACCGTCTCTACTCCTATCCTACTATCCAAAATGGAGAACATTGGCATACGGGGTGTTGCTCTCAAACTTTTCAGTGACTACCTCTCCCAAAGAACACAAAAGGTAAAAATAGGGAGTCTGACTTCGTCGGAACTTCCTGTCGCTTTCGGAGTACCCCAAGGAAGCGTTCTAGGCCCGAGCCTCTTCCTCATTTATTTGAATTCACTGTGTCTTCATTCTCCATCTCAAGGAAAAATAGTTTCTTTTGCTGATGACACGGCACTCATATTTCAGGGAGACACCTGGTCAGATGTTCGAACTCAAGCAGAAATAGGGTTACATAAGGTTATGCTCTGGCTTCAGAATAATTTGCTTACTATAAACCTAACTAAAACGAAGTACATGACATTTAATATTCGCTCACAGAAAATTCCTCAAGAAACAATAAAAGCTCACTGTTGCAATTTCCCATTAGTCCAAACATGTGACTGCACTGAATTGTCCAAAGTAAGCTCAATTAAGTATCTCGGTGTCGTTTTGGATGATCGCCTGACATGGTCTCCCCACATTGATTACCTATCATCTCGTACACGGAAATTAATATTTGTTTTTAAAAAACTACGACATGTTGCTTCTCCACAACTCTTACATTCTATTTACCTTGCTCTAGGTCAGTCCGTTCTCTCCTATTGTATATCAGCCTGGGGGGGAGCATGTAAAACTATATTATTGAGGCTTGAGCGCACCCAGAGATCCTTACTAAAGGTTATGCATTTTAAACCATATAGATACCCTACTGCGTCTCTTTATAGCGAAGTCAAGGTCTTATCTATACGACAATTATTTATACATAAAATCACTACAATACACCACACAAAAACATACGTTGACTCGCAATTTTTTCACATTAAAAGACGAAATGATATTGTCTGCACGGTTCCGAAAGTTAATAAAGTCTTTGCTAGACGTCACTCCAAATTTCTCGCACCCTTTTTATATAATAAGCTAAACAGAGTCTTGACATTATATCCAAAAACTTTAAGTGAATGCAAAAACTTGATTAAAACTCTGTTATTGGCTTCTGATTATAATGTAACAGAGTCGTTCCTAGTTACAGTATCCTAGACATAAGAAAGTGTTTCCTACTACCTTGGTGGTCTATGCGCCACAGAAAATGCGCCACAGAAAACGCAACCCGACCCCACGCTCTTAATGTCTCGTCATTTTAAAATTATTATCATTGTGTGGTGTTGTGGTCGACGGCGCGTCGCCCTTTGCATGTGTGCACATTATTCAACAGGTGAGTAGCTGGAATGTGTGTGGGGGTTGGTGTGATGTCGGCCCTCCGTTGGTATTTGCTGTGGCGCATAAACCTTAAACTTTTTCCAAGTTCACAGTTTAATGGTAGCACTATAGTAGTGAATAGGTATGATAACAATTAATATTCTAGTTTGGACGCATGCAACCAAACAGTATTTGTTCTACCAGTGCTCTTAAAGGTATGCTGTGGGTGTGGTGATCTGATTCGGTCTGTATTGAACCAACCCTTACAAGTATAATCATAAACTTTATTTATGTTTCGGTACAACTAATTTTATCGACATACCCCCAACATTGCAATGTATTCAAGACTCGATAAGAGGCGTCGAAAGCCATGATACAGGCTCGCCTAGTATGGTTTTCGATGTGAAAACATAATAATACAATAACACGCCTACCTACTAAGTTCAATGTATACAAGACATGTTCTATTTTTTGTTGTACAGACGTTCGTTACACAATAAATTTCTTAATTCTTAATTCTTAATTATTTGATTGTTTTTCTTGATTGTGCTAAGCTACTCGTAGTATTGGTGTTCCACACTTAAACTTAAAAAAATCTTAGTAAATCCACTTGTAACTAATAAGTAGAGCCATTTAACATGTAATATTACTGATATTGGTTGCGAATTAGGACTACGCTTTTCTTTTTTCTCAACCACATATTTGCAAAGTCCTTTTTCGAAACCAAGTTGCGAAAGAAGAATAAAAGGTATTCTTTCGCAACTGGTTGCGAACAAGGAGTTTTCATTCTTCTTTCGCACCTGGTTACGAAACTCAGTTGCGGTAGCGGCCGAAAGGAAGCAGATAGTCACACTTACCTGAATCGTTTCAGAATAATGTGACCAAATAGGTTGTGGTGGTATCGAAGCGGTAGAACGCCGGCCTCACATTCGGGAGGTCGTAGGTTCGAATCTTGGCATGTACCAATGACTTGTTTTCTAAATTGAAGGAAAATATCGTGAAATAACCTGACTGTCTGAGGTTATTAACCTCAGTGCTTGAAATTGTCAGTGCGCGGTGGGCACGCGTGATAATTAAGGCCATACTCTCTCTATGAAAGAAGGTCTATACCTTAACAGTGCTACATTAAAAAATTAAAAAGTACTAATAGTTACACGATTATATTATTTTTGATGCACTAATCAGTGCTGAGGGCAATTTTAACCTAACTGCAAAGTGGGTTACTCCGGGCTGCAAGTGATGTAAATTCCTTCAGCCAGATGTCGCTGCCTGTGCGTAATACAGAGAAGTTTGTAAAGAGGTTCGAAATGTTGCCGATGCCTGCACTCGCCCATTAGCTCAGTTGAGAGAGCGCTGGCACGGTTACCCAAGGGTCGCGGGTTCAAGTCGCGGCATGGGTGGAATTTTAGCCCCTAACTAGGTTTTTAATACATCAAGCAAATTTATATTAGGAGGGTCAGTCCCTGCCTTCCTACAGGAAACAAGCTTAAATTTTAAACTCAATTTGAGCAATTTGTTTGATTCCATTTTATATTTTTAAGCCACTTATAGCCTAACGTGGTCTGATTACACTGAACCTCCATCAAGATATAAGTTCGTGGAGTGGCAGGTATTTACTAGTAATCGTTTGTACCCCAACTCACAGGTTTTCTTTCCTTTTTTTCTAGGTCAAGCCCAGCTGGAGATCAAGGCACCAACGATGCAGGAAATAAACGTAGCACTAAAAGAGTGCAAATTTGGCACATTTCACTACCGCCTACTAGTATCTTCCTTCATCGGCATGAATAGCTTGGTTTTTGTGACCGGAAATTCCTCGTATCTATTGCCGTTTGCCGAGTGTGATTTGCAAATGAATTTGGTGCAGAAAGGAATTTTGAACGCTGTACCGTATTTTGGTCAGTAAAAATAAAGTAGCTCTATTTTCATCACAGACAGTACAAACTTGACCAGTTGTCAAATAAAGTATAGCAATAACAAAGGAAAAGGAGTCATTTCTGTAACAAAGGCATTGGAAAAACTCATAAGCGGAGCATTTCCATTTGTATTGATATCGCATAAGTGAGTAAAAAAAAAAAAAATAGTTACGCGTATGAAATCCAGTCATTTATTACGAGAAAACCATGGCAAAGTTTAATTCGTAGCAGAAGGGGAAAGTTATAATAATAACATGGCTATTTTGTTGGAATTCAATCCCTTTAGAGTGATTCGGGTTTCTTCATTCGAAACGACTGTTTCAAGGGAAAGTTTGGTGAGGGCTCAAGAACAGATGCTGCCGTCTCTGTCAATCCTTCAAACTTCACACCATTATTCTTTTGGAGAAGTTGCTCTTCGACGAGTCGGTTTTGAACAAGTTGGCGCACAGTTGGACGCTCGAGTTGGCAGGTTACTCTGAAGAGTTTAAAAGTTCAGCCTGTCGAGGAGTTGAATAACTATTATTTTCGTAGCTTCACTCGATAAATTTAATGTAAAACACATACGTATTTAGACTACTTTTATGTAAGTATGTCGAAAATAATGCTAAATATTATTACCTACTTTATTGTACACAAGAAAGATATATTTACACATAAAAACAAAGTAATAAGAACGGGTACATAGGCGAGCTTATTTCTATAGAAATTTCTTCCAGCCAACCAGATCAGTTGTGAGACGATGATTTTAAAGAGTATAATAAGACTACAAAACAGCTAAACAGTATAATAAGACTACAAAAAACGCTGTAATAGACTGGTTTAGATATTTCTGGGGAGATCCACTAGTCTAGTCTTTCACTTGACTTGTCGTCTTTTTAGGATTCCGTACTCAAAGAGTAAGGGACCCCTTTACTAAGACTCTACTGTCCATCTGTCTGTCACAAGGCTGTATCTCATGAACCGTGATAGCTAGATAGTTGAAATTTTAGCAGTATTTTCAATGTATTTTTGTTGCCGCTACAACAACAAATACTAAAAACAGAATGAAATAAATATTTATCCCATATAACAATGTCTATTAGCAATAACAGGACGTTATGTGTCTCAAGATGTCACAAAGAAATTAACAACTTCTCTGTCCCCATACAACTTGCAGTTTCTCCGCTACAATACAGAAAATATAACAACAAAATACAAGAAGTTTATTTAGGGAAAAACAGGCAGATCCTTAATGGTAAGAACTAACAGTTTCATTTATGAAGCACTACTCAGAGGCTCTTTGATGACGTTTTTACCTTCAACACAGACTATTGAAACTGCTTTTAAGGAGTGTTTTAAGGAATCGTGTTTTTGTAAATAAGACCGCAAGATTATAAGGATATAGATAATGTACCTCATTTAATTGGAGATCGTAGGAACGATTGCGGAGAAAAAGGTTTTGATTTTGTGTTAGATGCCAAAGTTCATTGCAGAAACTTCAGAGTAAGGCCTCCCGGAGTTTTCACAACGATTTCGATGGAATTCCATTTGATGTGAGAGAGCACCGGCTGCGCAGTTTATTCTGCCTGTGCTCGTGTATTTTTGCGTGCAGATACGCCATTTTTGTGTTTTTTAAGCTGTTTCGTCCTCACGGAAACACAGTTTTCACAAACATTTTTCGCTTGCCTTCGCCTGGAGACTACTTTCGAAAGATTTCTGTAAACTGACCATAGTAAAAAAAAACTCTTTGTTTTAAAATTACTAAATGTCAAATTTTACTATGGCATTAGGAGAGTTATTGCATCACTAATATTTTTCATGTAGGTTATTGCCATTTTTTTATTAAAAAGATTCATTTGTTTCGTGAAAAGCAAGCATTATGTATGTTCAGCCGCGTTGTCTGATTTTGTTCATTGCTTTTCGTGTTAAAGTGGTGTACCACCTGTCTAACAAGAAACGGGGTGATCCCATAAAAGAGGTGGCTCCAGGGTGGTCCCAAATAGGCATGTTGTGAAGACTTGTTGATGAGATCATCATCAGCTTCTTTTTTTTTTGTTAAAAAAAAGCCTCCACTCGACACAATTACTTGTCCTGGACCCAAACTAGGATACCCTGTACTATGGTAACCAGCCAAGGACATGGGATGCCTTTGTCCAGCAGTGGACGAACCTCCAATAATAATATTTTCCACACAATACAATCACATATCCTGGTCCCAAACTAGGATACCCTGTGTTATGGTAGCCAGGCCAGGACATCACAAACATGGAAATACACCCAGACTGAGGCATTTTGTACAAACGTACAGGGTTCCCAGTAGGAATCGGACCCACGAGCACGTTAAAAGTTTTTTTTTTCTCAGGGATGCTTCTGACCTCGATAGCGGCTGGTCTGATGACGGACATATTTGGCCGCAAGATCTTCCTGCAAGTGGGTTACGGTGGGCTTTTCCTGTTCACACTGGTCTCTGCTTTCAGTCAGTCCTACAGGGTCCTGGTCACGGCGAAGTTTTTTGAAGGTATTTTGTAAGTGTTTTTTTTTTTATATAAATAAATAATAAGTTCCACACAGCACTTCACATCACCTGTCGTCGCCCTAAACTAGAATACGCTGTGCTGAGGTAATTAGGCACGGGCATCACAGATAAAGAAAAACACCCTGCCTGAGGCCATTTCTAAAAATCCAGTACGGCGGTAGATACGCCAGCCGATAGCCTACTACGTCCCACTGCTGGGCACAGGCTTTCTCCCAGAGAGAGGGTATAGGCTTAGTTACCACGCGTGCCCACCGCCAATTCGAATTATCCAGCGCTGAGGTATGTATGTGAACGTCTCAGACAATCAGGTTTTCTCACAATGTTTTGTAAGTGTTGGAAAGAAGAAGAAAAGTCCAAGGCGTTTTCATACATTTTTTATAAAGTATTGTTAAAAAACCTGTTTCAGTAACGATGAATAAAACCAGTTTTAATAAAGTGAAAGTTTGAAATTCTCAATATTAGGTTTGATCTTATATATAAAAATGTCGTGTTTGTTATCGAACTCCTCCGGTCCGAGAATAGGTCGTAGGCTAATTTACTAATTAGCCATATTTGGCAAAACAATTTTTGCCCGGTCAGCCATTTTTTTTATAAAGTTGAAGAAAAATAGAAAAAGAAAGATATTTATTGTACCAACAAGACACATCACAGAAACAAAATAAATAATTGCGCTTTTTATATAGAAAATGAAAAAAAAATCGATATTGTTAAATTTTTCAATACTGGAAGTAGATTACGATTTTTTTTTATTAGTACAGTTTCACAATGGACCACAGTCACGCCTTATGGTAAACGAAGGTTATTATAACATATCTTTGAAATAATTGCCAAGACACCCAAAACTTGAAAACTTGAAGGTTGACACTTGACCTCAGTCACGCCTGATAGTAAACGAAGATTACTATATCTAATCTTTGAAATAATAGCCAAAACCCAAAACTCAGTCTTTTCAAAATTGATCCTCAATTGACAGAGTTTCAATTATTATTCTGAATCCTAGAACTCATGCATTGCACTGGCTAGATAGAGTATACTAACTACACTTCAGGTTAGTCGGATTTACCCTCAGGAAAGAAATCAGAAATAACCTTACCCCCTGGTTTTTCGTACGCCAACAATCTGCTAACCTCCGGGTAAAAATTGTCAGTTGTTGTTTTTTATGCACTTTGGCTAACTGACAGTTTTTAACGGTATATAAACCGATTGTTTGCTGGTTTGCTGGAAGAGAATGCTTCTTGCATTAAGCACGCCCTTGTACATTTACGATGTAATTAGAGCAATAAAGAAAATTAAAATAATAACAATAATTGTTAGTGTACGATAAAACTGTACAGAGAACCAAATTCACCGACGTAGCCCACCAAACTAGCATGCTGAAGTGGCAGTGGGCCGGCCATATCACCCGAAGAACTGACAACCGATGAGATAGACGATTTCTTGAGTGGAGACCGTGGATCGGTAAACGTAGTGTAGGACGTCCTCAGACTCGGTGGAGCGATGACCTGCGCAGGGCGGCTGGCAAGAGCTGGATGAGAGTAGCCGAGGACAGTGCTCAGTGGCGTGCAATAGGAGAGGCCTATGTCCAGCATTGGACAAGCGTATGAAAGCGATTATGTAAACTGGAGGTAAATCTCGGATATCCTTGCAATGTTTTCCTTCGCTAACGGCGACTATTGGTATAACGGATAACTATTGGTATCACATTGCACCCGCCCCCTATTACAACAACAACAATACAACTTTTGTAAGCCTATTTCACTTTGAACAAAGACCGCTTTAAGTCTAAAGGGCAAGCAGTCGACATTTTTACTCTCCACTTTTCCAAGGCTTTTTCTGCGACGCTGAACCGTCTTTTGAAGATTGCTGTTGTAATTCTCTATTGTAACGTAGGTATTTGTAATTTTACAAGTTTTTATTTTAATGAAATTATAAATAAAGAGTCTATTAAAAGGAAATAGATCGTGTGTACATATCTCCGTATACATTATATTTTATTTGATTGAAAAGAAAAAAATGCACCTATGAAGTGATAAGTGAGAGTATTGTACCTTACATATTATGACAAAAATGCGTCATATTTGGTGCAGAACAACTGGTTTTTCTATGTTGGTCATTTTAATTGATTTATTCGTGATCATTAAAAAGTATTTAATCGTAATCAAATAACATGATTTCTTCATTTTATACCCCATTAGAAACGATGACAAAAATAAATCAAAACCTACTTTTTAGGGTTCAGTAGTCGACAAGGAACCCTTATAGTTTCGCCATGTCCATCGCCATTCGCCATCCGTTTGTCTGTCTATGTGCTTGTGCGCGGCCTAGCTCAGAGATGATTAGTACTAGAAAGCTGAAACTTGGCATAGACATAAATATTAATTATGCCAATAAAACGGTAGAGTAAAATCTTAAAAAAAACCTACCTACCCCAAAATTAGGGACACTGTTTTTTTTCTCAATTACACCATAGTGTGAGGTTTCGTTGGTTTGGTCGTTTAAAAATATTGTGGGTACAGCACAATTTTTTTTTATTTAAGGTTCCGTTTGTGAAATATAGGCTTTAAGGCGCAATTTTTTGTCCGAGTAGGGCATCCTCCCTCCTCTCCCAGCTAAACGGTTGATTGAAGAAACGTGTAAAAATTCAGGGCAGTAGCACATAATGAAGTTAAAATAAAAACTATCACGGCTTAGCAGACTTTTCAAGTTAACCAACTCATAAAGGGAGAACTTCGTACAAAATCCATTGAAAATTACTTTGATGAAGTTGTTAGTTCTATAGATAAAACACCCTCTTTCTACGGAACCCTATACAGCGCGTAGCCTGACATGCACTTGGCCGGTTTTTAATGTAACATCCGTCATATTGATTTGTTTATGTAAAATGTAGCTAATGTCACTCGGACCTCAATAACAAAATGTAATGACAGTAAAGTTGACAAGTCATTAATCAAAATTGGACGATTAGGCGTAGGCGCTACGGTAGAATATCAATAAATAAAAATGTACCCATATAGATACATACAGAGCGCTAAATTCATTTAATAAACCTTCCGTTTGGCTCTGCCATAGTCGGGTGGAGATAGTGACAGCAAATGTTTCATCATCATCATCACCAGCCATTTGACGCCCACTGCAGGACATAGGCCTCCTTCGTGGTTTTCATAACCATGAGGGGTTTTGCCATAATCGCCACGCTTGGCAGGCGGATTGGCGATCGCAGTATGCGGTTAGAATCTCAGGAAGACGCTGCTGCCCGTCTCTTGGCAATTGATTTCCTTAGTCGCCTTCTACGACATCCACGGAAAGAAATGGAGTGACGCTATTCTTAATCCGGCGCCACACCAAGCAAATGTTTAGCCCTCCTGTAACGAAGACATTTAGCAGTTAGATCTATATTATGTCCTTGTCATAGGTCGTTTTGTCCACAGTTTCGCGACAGCCTTCAACCCGCACGTGATTTTGACGTCAGAGTTTTGCCACAACGGCATCAGAGACCGAGTGATGCTGACTCAGTCCTCTTTTGTGGCCATCGCACATATTGTCTCCGCTCTCCTGTCCTGGCTGATTCTCACCACGAACTGGAAATACACCGTCGCTGAAGGGTTCGGTAAATACATTATTTGATTGAAAACCCTTCATGGTTAGGAAAAATATGAAGGAGGCCTGTGTCCTGCGTTGGGCGTCGAGTGGCTGATGATGATGATGATGATGATGATGATGATGACGATGATGATTATTTGATTTAAATGCTAACGGTGAAGGAAAACATAGTGAGTAAACCTGAGTGTCTGAGTTGCTTCCTATCTCAGCGCTGGAAATTGCCAATTCACGGTGGGCACGCGTGGTGATTAAGCCCATACTTTCTCTCCGAGAGGAGGCCTGTATGGCACAGGCCTTCTCTCAGGGAGAGAGTATGGGCTTTTAATCACCACGCGTGCCCACCGCGGATTGGCGATTTCAAGCGCTGAGGTATGTGAATAGCTCAGACACTCAGGTTTCCTCACGATGTTTTCCTTCACCGTTAGCGAGTGGTATTGCTACTACTATAACTTCACAAATGTACATAACTTAGAAAACCAAGTCATAGGTACATGCCCGCACCGGGGATCGAACCTGGTTCTCCCACTTCCGAGTCCGAGGTTCTACCCACTAGGCTACCACCGCCTAATTTAGCCACATTTCTAATTTAAACTTGAATAGTCATTGTTTAGCTGCGCATACCGAATACTTACATCCTGTCGCTGAAACAATTGAGGATGCATTTTTAGTAAAAATAACCGGACGGACGGACGGACGGACAGCGGAGTCTTAGTAATAGGGTCCCTTACCCTTTGGGTACGGAACCTTAAAAAAAGGGCGTTTACTGTGATCAAAAGATAGAAGTGTTTTTTTTTTATTAATAATCAGATTAAAATGATGACTGAAGCCAAATATACACGACTCGGCGTCACTCGACCTGATCGGCGATTCCTCGCCTCAAGATTGAGATACATTCACTGTTCAAAAACAACGCACCTAAAAAGGTTTAATAAAAAGTGTTGATGCCTGTATTAGCTTACATTCAAACAAAACCTGTGAGTGTCTTTACATTCCTAGGCGCACGGCAGACCTCGAGAGAGCAATCTCGGGGCGGGCCGGTTTATTACGTCATCGCACCCGGCGACGCGTTTGACAGATGACAAAGTGACATCGTTGTTTCCCTCGACATCTAGCGCCACGTCTGAAAAGATTGGCTAGAGTGAAGGTAAAGTTTCTTGCTCGAGATGATTATAATAGCACGGTGCCACGTGGCCACACTAACGCACACGTAAATAATTTACACACGTAGTAATTTAAGTAAATGTAATTTCTTTACGTACTATTTTAATTGTGAAGAATTTACTTTGGTCAACTTTACTCGTAAAAAGTATACATAAATCACAAATGATATACATAGAGAGTGTGTCGAAAGAAATAATTTATAGAGTGAATGAGGGTAAAACGCCTGGTAAGGTTAGGTTAGGTATGTCCCCATACGGACATAATTATGACGAACAAAACAGGAGATGTATTAGCGAAAGGTATGGTAAAAAGTACCAATTGTAGAACTGTTTAATAAAGACTTCAATGAAAATTGTTTTGCTATCGATACGCTGAGAAGAAGAAAGTGAAACTAATGAGTGGTTTTATTTATTTATTTATTGATAATTTACTTGCTCTTGCATTAAAAGAATCGTACAATGCGGTGGATGCGTACAATAACGTAAGCATTTTCTAATTTTTCTGAATTTAAATAAATTACACATTAAATGTTAACGAATTATTATCAATCTTTATTGCACACGAAAAACTGGACAGGAAATATGACATCAGAAATTACATGTACAAAGGCGAGCTTATCTCTGTGGGAGATTTCTTCCAAGCAAACCTTGGGGCGGTAGCCTAGTGGGTAGAACATTGAACTCGGAAGGGGGAGACCCAGGTTGGATACCCAGTGCGAGCATGTACCTATGACTTTGTTTTCTAAGTTATGTACATTTGTGAAGTTATAGTAGCGATACCACTCGCTAGTGCTGAAGGAAAACATCGTGAGGAAACCTGAGTCTCTGAGCTATTCACATGCCTCAGCGCTTGAAATCACCAATCCGTGGTGGGCGCGCGTGGTGATTAAGCCCATACTCTCACTCTGAGAGAAGGCCTGTGCCCTGCAGTGGGACGTATACAGGCTGCTTATGATGAAACCTTATGCTTATGATGATTGGGGAGTCGGAGTGGTGTGAAACGGGCCTGTGCACGTGCGCAACAAAGCCCGTCGATGCTAAATGAAAATTTCAATGAAGCAAAAGGAGCTTGTCTGCAACGTAGCCAGCGACAAGCCTGCGTACCTTTCTGAGTTACAGGCGTGATCATTATCTACGTATGTTTCGTTTTTCTGTTAGCGTTTTCTTATCTTGAGATGGGTAGCAGTTGCCACTAGACCGTGTTTAAATAATAAGATAAAGGTGTAAAAGGCCTCTTTCTTCCGAAAATGGGGTCTTCTATGACTCTAAATGAACCACTACAGGTTCAAAAATAACAAAAAAAAAATATGATGTTAAAAATATTAGGATTAGAGAAATTGCCTTATGACGTTACTTTTCATCGCAGGCTTACTCCATCTATGACTTAGACTTCGAAAATTGGAGTATTCGTATTATTCGAATATTCGGCTGTACGATTCGTATATTTTGAAACTTTGTATTCGTTTTTTCGAGTAATTCGAAAATTGAATAAATTTGAGTTTTCGAACTGGTTTCAACGCTACTGCCAGTGGAAAGGAAAAAAATAAAGGGTACTGCCGAAAAACTTGTCAATTTTCACGTACTCTTTCGTGAAAGCCAAGCACATTTTTGACAGCTATAATCGCCGAAACGATTTCGGAAAAGCCCAGGTTTCATCGTAGTTGAAGCGTTTTTCTTAGTTCACGAATACTGCTAGCCACAACGTGGTTATTGGAAAATTTAATACAAATTGGTCTGTCAAGGTCGCGGTAAGTGGTAATCCCTGGTCTTTACCTACCCCTCTCTCATTCTTTGTATTTTAACGAAGCAAATTTTTACTCCCAAGCCTCCTGAAGGCCTCGATATGGCTCAATAATATGTTGATACTTGGCTGGGTTTTCTGAAGAAAACTACAAAATTATGATCTAAGGGGCAAGAAAAATACTTTTATTCATAAAATAGCAATTGTCAATATTGGATATACTCGAACAATTCGGCTTTGTGCTACTCGAATAATAGAAATGGGCGAATATTTGACGCCCTAGTCGCATCGCTACTTCAATTTAAGAGGTTGTATTATCATATTTTGTCATACAAACGCCCTAGTTACTAGCGAAGTTAATGACGTAAGGCGTTTTGGCCCAATAGGTTAGAGTTCTCTGGCCCTTATGACTCTTTGCCCCGCGCCCCGCCCTTCACGTGCCACGAAATCAATAGACTGGAACCTTCTCTATAGCTTGCATCATGCGTCTTTCAATATCAGATGATATAGCCTTTTTTATTTATTTATTAAATTTACTTGGTTTTCTAAGTTATGCACATTGTGAAGTTATAATAGCAATACCACACGCTAAAGGTGAAGGAAAACATCGTAAGGAAACCTGAGTGTCTGAGCTATTTACATACCTCAGCGCTTGAAATCGCCAATCCGCGGTGGGCACGCGTGGTGATTAAGCCCATACTCTCTCCTTGAGAGAAGGCCTGTGCCCTACAGTGGGACGCATATAGGCTGATTAAGCTATATTAAATTTACATGCATGATTCTTACACCAACTTTTCTCTTTTGCTCGCTCTTTTAATTTTTTTTAAGCCTACTTAATTAAATAAGCATAAAAAAGTTTTGTTCCCGTCAAAAAAAAAAGGTACCCACCGGGATCCGTTGACGAAACACAGACTTTAGATAAAATTCAGCCGGTCGAGTCTCTGGAGACTCCTAGTTTCGAATTGTGACCACGGATCTGTAGGTCATCAGTCTTGCGGTAAGTAAGTGGATGTGAGATGGGTCTATTCATTCGAGCTTGACGTCACTCAGGTTTGTTTGTGATGGTTAAAACAAACAGTCCAAGTAGGTGCTTTGGAGTCATGCAATATTGGTATCATATTAGTTGTTTGGTGATTAATTTCGTCCCATAAATTGTGTATTTATGAGACATGAACGAGTCCCCGACTATCTGAGTTTGTAGTTTGGACATATGAAGTATTTCCACTTACGAACAAATATAAAAAAAAGTTGTTATCGATAACAAATAGCGCCATCTGTTGGATATCGGAAAAAGATATCAATGATATTATTATCATCATCATCGTCATCAGCCATTTGACGCCCACTGCAGGACATAGGCCTCCCTCATGGTTTTCCGAGCTCCCCGGGCTTGTGATGCCGCCCGCATTCAGCGACTCCCCGCCACCGTAACCAGGTCGTCAGACCATCTGCCCCTATATTACGCTCACCAAATCCTGAGCGATTCCAATCGTTTAACTGTCAAATTAGTATGGAATTTGACAGTTAGACGATTGGAATCGCTCAGGATTTGGTGAGCGTAATTAGGCCACTGATGGGGGGCCTTCCCACTCTATTATTATGAAGAGAAAAAAAAAACAGGAATACCTCGTATATCGGTCTAGCGGTTAAGTACAATTTCACTGTAATACCGGTGGTTGTGTGTTCGATACCCGCTGGGGTCAACGTACATTAATTTGTACGAGTGACCTCAGTCTGGGTGTTTTCTATGTTTGTGGTGTCCTTGTCTGGTTACCGTATCACAGGGATTCCTAGTTTAGAACCAAAGCAATTGAGGCTACGATTATAGTAAGACAATGCTTTGTCATCGCCGGTTAATAAATAAATAGGTTTGTTCACAAAATAAATAGCTGTCTTAACAGAAGAACAATTGTCGAAAATTCATTCATGGAACTTCGCAGTGTGTATCTTCGAAATTCTTAAAATTTAAATAATATTATTATGTTAATAGCGGGTCGATGGTCGGTGGGCAAACCACCAGCCCGGTGAGCCAAAACGCGAAAAGCAGCTGAGAAACAATGGACGAGACTGGCAAGGGACCGCATGGGTTGGCGTGAAAGAGACGAGGCCCATGCCCAACAGTGGACTCTGTTTATGGGCTGATTGGATTGATAGAGACGGAGGATATGTTATATTATTAAAAATAGTAAACAGCGCCTTTCTCATTTCAGTCTTGAACACGTGGAACATCTACCTATTAAGCTGCTCACTATGGACTCTCACCGCTCTACTTCTTTACACATGGTTGCCCGAAAGTCCGAAGTACTTGCTATCCCAGAAGAAGTACGACGAAGCGCGCGCGGTTTTAATTCAGATCTATAGAGAGAATACGGGAAAACCCGCTGATACGTATCCGGTAAGTCATTCATATTCATTTACAAAAAAAAGTAGAGGTCAGGCCAGATAGTTAGGTAGTAACAAAGTACGTATTTTTGGAAAATCCATGAAGGAGGTCTATGTCCAGCAGTGGACTTCTTGTGGCTGAATGATAATGATGATGAAAGTATGTATACAAAAAGGACACAAGGTTGCATATCGCGATATAAGCGCCACTTAAAGTCTGTTTTTTAATTCAGTGAAAAAAAGAGGCAGTGTTACCATTGTGAAATATATTCGGTAGATTTTGTTTTACTGTAAAAAAGTAGACTCGTGTAACTGGAAACACTATTGCACGAAAAACATTAATATTTAGTTACTCATAAAAGAAAAGTATTTTAAAAAAACACTAACGTAGCTCACACAATTTTTATTTGGAAGTAAAATGGGATTTATAGTTTTTTACGTATTGACAACACTTGGATGATGAAAACCTTGGGTTTGAGGTTTGACACATTCGTGAAGTAATTTATTTTCAAACATTCCGTTCTATTCTTGGTTACGCGAATGTTATTTCCCGTGTTGTCTTGTTATTTTGACAATTTCAACAAGTTTTTAGAGCCTACATGAGTAGATGCTATATGTAAAAGAGATTTTTATTGAATAAATAAGATCGTTTTACTTTTTCTTTGATAACAGAGTTGGCATAGATTTCATTGGAACCTTAGATTCATGGCCGTCACAGACGACGGTATTAATATATGCGATATTTTTTCACACCATATCCAACCGGGCACCCACACACGACTGCGATCAGATGATCTTGACATCGCGCGATATGTTATTGTTAAAGAGAATTTGAATAGGCCTGGCGCGCTCGGGCTCGCTGCTCTGCGTCAGTCCTTGTTAGGCGTTTTCCAAGCACCACAAATTATTCTTCAACGTCCATAATGCGGAATGAAACTCGTTGGCACACTTAGCATCTTCGACTTTGAATGATTACGTATAAATCACGAAAAAACATATAGAGCGCCACTTCTCTCACGTTTGAATTTTCACCAATGTGTAGAGTGTCCCACGTCGCCGATAGAGGCGCGAGAATCGCCCAGAAGGCTCCAGAGCAAGTATTCAGTTTAGATCACGGATCGCTACTAGGCTGAATAAACTTTAATTGTCTAAAATAAGCGCATCATTCCAGAATGTGTTGTTTGTAAGAGAAAAAATAAAAGGAAATTTAAGAATTTATTTCAGTACAAAACAATTATTAATTATAGCCGTCATCTGTTACGACCTTTAAAAAATAAACTTTTATTAATGTCTACAAATGGGTTAACTGGGATAAATGTAATCTGTTGTAATGGTTTACGACCCCGGCACATGTCAAAGTGACAGTATTTTTTTTGCATAGATTTAACAAAGAAACTGTAGTGTTAAAATTAGCAAAGTATAGTTTCTATTTAGTGCGTATTTTTTGAAGACAGGTTTCTTTGTTTTTATCAACTTGTATCTCATGGATAGACACAACAAAAATAAAAGAAAAAATACTTAAATAAAGAATATCCAACCACCCGACTGCTGAGCATTAACTACTAAGCAAGCGGGACCAACCTAAGTGACCAACCAAACATTTCTGAATTTGGGTCCCGTTTGCTTAGTAGTTAATGCTCAGCAGTTGGGTTGTTGCTTATTTTTCATCTCAGTATTTATTTTTGTCTTTTATTGATTTTTTAATGCTGATTTATATATAGCCTATGACACCCGCGTACTGATGTTTTACACATGTTACACGTGATTGGCGCAGCTAAATAAAATTAAGATTCGAGTATAATAAATTAAATATAACAGCGCCATCTAGTGCCTCATGGTTGTACTACAATGTTACTAAATAGCGATTTTTAATTTTTGTTACTTTTCTGTTCCACTGCTTATTCAATATAGCCTATGACACTCGCGCAGGGAGGACGGATCGATTGAGACCTTATTTGTCAAAATCTGACTATTGGTTAAGGAGTTATGAGGGAACGTAGAATCGGACATACTTACGTACATACATGCACACATACATGCATACGAGCTAAATACATTACCCTCCTTTTGGGCTCCGACGCAGTCGGGTAATAACCCCAGCTCCCCAAAACAAAAGCAGGTTTTGAATATTCTTCATATTAAATGTCTGAAGTATTTCAACCTTAAAGTACTGCGAAACGTTCACCCTTTGGAAAGTTAGTACGACTCTGTTTGTATACCTTCGCTTTCTGGGCCAACCTTTATATTCAACTTCAGGAAATCTAAAACGGAAGTTACGGGAAAGGGTTAAATACGACAAAATTGAGCTTTCATCTTGTATTGGTTCATTCTTCTGAGGAATACAAAGAGCCTACCTTTACTGTATCCGGTGTGTAAACAGTGATATCTCATAATATGAATTTATGATGCTGCCAACAACATTTCCGCTCGGTCTTACCTACATTTAATTTTTGAGAGAGACTTACGGCTGCATTTAGGGGCGACCTGGAGCTACCTAGCGCTGACAAAAAAAAATACATACTTTTATACAACACATTTCTGCACACAGTGTATATCACAAACCTTAACTCCTGAACTGCCCTCGCGGAACGCAACGTATAGGTGGCCCATACTAAGTTGGACACAGATCTGTGTCGCGGCAGACGAGTGGTTAATAAAGGTTTTTTTTGTATTATTCTCCGTTATCTGCGATCAGTCCTATGACTATGAGCAGATGTGTTCCTTGATTAATCACATGTGGAGTGTGCCCTCCATTGAGAGCATCTACTCATAGGTAGCCTAGAGCTAGGGGCGTTCATGCAGCTCTAGGGCGTGATGTCGCTTGAGTCTCTTCACATAGCTTTGTAAGGTCATATGGTGAGCTAGTTTATTCTGATTTCCTCCTTCACTGTATTCAGTTCCTGGTGTATTTTATGATTTGTTATATACCGTGGCACATTAGCAATGTTCCGCAGAATCTTGTTTTGCTGTTTTTGCAATATGTTTATATTTGAGTCGCAAGCATTATCCCATAGCTATATGCCGTACATCCAGATAGGCTTTATTATAGTTTTATACAGAAGGAGCTTGTTGTTCATTGACAAACTGAAGTTTCGTCCCAGAATCCAGAAGAGATTCCTGTGTCTGTGGTTTATTTCACCTCTTTTGGCTTTGATGTGTTCTTTCCAGGTAAGGCGTCGTCGGTCTATGTTTAGTCCCAGATACTTTACACAATCATTATGTGGAAGAGTATTTTCTGCAAGTTTCACAGATGGCCAGTTTCCTTTGCGCATAGTGAATGTTACGTGAGTCATTTGCGGCGCTCGCCTTAATCCTCCACTGCTGCAGCCAGGAGTGTATTTTTCTGTAGGCCAGCTTGCAGTCGGTCTGATGCCACCTTTGGATCTTTATGACTGGCGAGGATCGCAGTGTCGTCGGCAAAGTTTGCAGTTCTGATACCGGTAGTTAATGGAAGATCTGCCGTACATAAGGTGTAGAGGGCCGGTGATTAATAAAGTTGATAGCTGTTTTTAGAACATACAGCCCAGAACCCAGGCTCAATAATTTGGGACTTTCAAGCGTTTTTGACAGAAACGGCCGTTGATTAAAGTCCTAGTATTGGCGCAAGAAGGCCAACCTGTGATTGTTTTATTTGATAGAAATTGAGGCTTGTTTCTAAGACTAGGTAATTGAACCTACGTTCCAATATGTAGGTTCTAGAAATAGCTATCACTGTTATTGATATTTATTATGAGGTACACCTTTAGAAGAAAAAAAACGATTGTCCATTTTGCAACTAAACAACAGTTATCTCAGAAGTATGTATAAGGTCTTAGGCCCTGGTTTCTTGTTCAATTACTATGCTTGAAATCGTTTATCCACAATGGTAATTCGTGACAATTAAACTAATAAGTAGATACTATTCTCTCTATTTCTTTATGTAGCCTTTATACGTCGCAGTGCAGGACTTCTCAGAGAGAGAGTATGAGTGACCACCGTGGATGGGCAATTTCAAGCGCGGTATGGTAACACCTCAGAGACTCAGGTTTCTTCACGTTTCCTTCGCGGTTAGCGAGTGGTATTGCTACTACAACATCACAAATGGCATTGGTAAGCCGGGATTCAAGCCCTCCTCCCGAATGTGAGGTCCTCGATCTACCGCTGCGCTACCATCGCCAATAAACTATGGTACACTAACTAGCTATTTATTCACGCTATCATTAAAAAATATTGTTTGCCTTTTTGTTCTCAGTTGCACAAAGCCATTTAAAAATGACTTCACGCAATTCAAGACGGTACAAGCGACGCTAAAGTGACTTTTTACCTGTGTAAAGGTTTCTATTATTTCTCTTCTTTCTATTAACTCAATGGTGGAAGAGAGAAGGGACATAGCAACGGGAAAGGGGTCAATCAAATTACTTCAATAGACTGCGGACCTTCAATCTGATCCAACCTTGTTTCACATGAAAAGAGATAGTTTAAGCGATTTCGGACACAATTAGGGAAGAGAAAGTGCTTAGGATTTTAGGGAATTTCCGGTTTGTACCGAAGGCTTGTACCGACTATACCATTGCGTTGCTGGGAAAAGTATCCTTAAAATTTTCGTTAGCACGTGTATTTCTCTTTTATTAAGAAAAAAATATCGATGTAAAATGTATTTTGCAGGTGGTTTACCCTAAACTGTTATTCTTTAACGTCGTAGGACTTGATAAGAAAACTTATCAACAAATTAATTCGTCCGATCGAACTCTTTTTGAGGTTACAGCAATGTATATTTTGAGGTTACAGTAAGTTTCTAATAAATTCTTGAGTAGTTAAACGGTCAAAGGTCAGCCTGTATATTTTCAAAATTGAAATTTTTGCAATTTATTTAAATAATAATTTAAGTTGACTGAAGCAGACTTTACGTTAATTATTTATTACTTTACCGGATGAAACCTTTCGTAACTCTTCGAACTGTTTTAAGCAAAGGAAGTCGCAGGTCAACGACAGAGTTATTAAAAAAACGGGCCAAGTGCGAGGATTCCATATTTCAATATTTAAAATATCGAGCAAAAACACGTTTGTTGTATGGGAGCCCCCATTAAATATATATTTTATTTTGTTTTTAGTACCTATTTGTTTTAGCGGCAACATAAATATATCATCTGTGAAAATTTCAACTGTCTAGCTATCACGGTTCATCAGTATCTCATGAACCTTGATAGCTACCTGATGACAGACAGACAGAGGCTTAGTAATAGGGTCCCTTACCCTTTGAAACCCTAAAAAGTAAAAATTAAATGTCATCTCCAATCAACTCATTTGAAAAGACCTACGAGTGCGAGTTGGACTTACGTAGGTACCAACCGAGGGTTCCGTGCCACCATACATAACATAAAATAACATACAATAACATATCATGACATGACACGACACGACACAAAATGAAATTACATAATATAGCTTAATAAACATAACATAAACTCACGCCTGTATCCCGGAGGGGTAAGCAGAGACTAAGGTGTGATCTCTTTCGCTTCATTAACATTCATTAGTCGTTGCCTGCACGCACGCTGGTTCCGGCTACTTTTTATATGACCTTTTGCTAATACATCCCCTATTTGGAAGAAGATATCACAGGGTACCCTAATTTGGGACCAGGGCAAGTGATGGTATCGTGTGGAATGTATTATTGTGACTTAGCATATTTTCAGTGTGCCAGCCTTTGGAGGAATAAAGCTCAGCAAGAGCAACAAACAATTGACGAGGCAGCTGAATATCAGCAGAAGAAAGGCCTAAGAAACCAGCTTGCGGAAGGTCTTCATAACGTGAAGCCTGCCTTCCAGAAACCGTTTGTATTTTACCTGATGCTGATTTCCAGTATGATCTTCCTTTCAATGTGCATGTAAGTTTATGATTCGATATATTTACCAATGTTTTTATTTGGCTGAAGCGATATTCAAATGTGCATTCGATTGGCAGTTAATCGAATCGAACAATCGAGTTACAATCAACAATTGCCTCAGTTTTATTGTGCGCTGGGCCAATAGCAAATTATGTTGGCACTGCGTGCGACGCAAAAGTTTGAACGTGCGGTATGTAGAGAAGTAAAGAGTTATATCTCACAATATTATTAATTATAATGATTCGTTTGATTATAACATAACAAAATTCACGTCTGTATCCCGGAGGGACAGGCAGAGCCCAGGGCTTGCTACTTGCCACGATCCTAACAGATCGCTTTTGCTTCATAAACGTTTTCATTGTTTTATTAAAACTCAGCCCTAACGCGTGACATTTAATATGCGGAAAATGACGTTGACTACTATTGATTAATCGTCATTTGCGATGACCGCGGACCAAGAGCAAACTCGGCTACGATGTGTTCATACATGCATACATAAACTCACGCCTGTATCCCAGAGGAGTAGGCAGAGACCAGGGACTGCCACTTGCCAAGATCCTGACTGATCACTTTCGCTTCCTCGACATTCATTAGTCGGGCTCAAGGTCGCCCAACGAGCAATGTTAGGAGTTTCACTGCGTGATCGAATCAGGAATGAGGAGTTCCGTAAAAGAACTCGAGTTACTGATGTAGATCGAAGAATTGCTCAGTTGAAGTAGCAGTGGGTGGGGCACATTGCTCAGAGACCTAACGGCCTTTGGGGTGAAAAAGTTCTAACCTGGTGACCGCGGACTGGACGACGCAGCGTGGGCAGGGCTCCCAACAGATGGTCTGGTGATCTTGTTACGGTGATGGGGAGTCGCTGGATGCGGGTGGCACAAGACCGTGAAGCTTGGAAAATCATGAGGGAGGCCTATGTCCTGCAGTGGGCGTCAAATGAGTGATGATGATGATGATGACGATAAGCAGCGTAATCAATTGAAAATACGTTTTTAGCAACCCGCAATTCTGGCATTCTCGATTGTTCAATTGTTATTCGATGGTTATCCAACAGACGCAACATTCGAATGATTGAATTGTGTTTTGTACTTTGGACCCCAGACTTTGTACGATGCCACATTTTATTAATTAATTTATTTAGACCTTTTTAGGGTTCCGTACCTCAAAAGGAAAAAACGGAAGCCTTATAGGATCACTTTGTTGTCCCTCCGTCCGCCTGTCCATTCATCCGTCCGTCCATCCGTTTTCTGTCAAGAACCTCTATCTCGGGAACGCGTGAAGGTATCGAGTTGAACTACTATATGCTCGGGTCTACAGTACGTTAAACGTAAAAAAAAGATGCGGCCGTTATGCCTCAAAAACCGAGTAGGAATCAAAATTTATAGGGTACTTTCCGCTGACCTAGAACTATGGAATTTGGCAAGTAATATCGTCTTATACTGCAAGTACAGGGAAAAATCTGAAAACTATAAATTTTTAATTAATCTTGAAATTGCGGGCAAAGCTCGGAAAAACTTGTGAAACCCGATTCCTGAACTATTTACAATACGTAAGCACTTACAAATTTGTACAGAACCCTCGGTGGGCAAGTCCGACTCGCACTTGTCCGGTTTTATAGGATGCTGTAGGTGATAAGTAATCCATTACCATCTACAAAAGTATTTCAGACACTACAGCGTTCACTTCACCAACCTAGCATAGATAGGAGTTACCAATACACAGTAAAAGTTAATAAGCATAAATGTAAAGAGGCCCATTTTTTTGCTCAATTTAAATAGCAATCGCTTGCACAGGCTGTATAACTGTTAGGAAAATATGCAGCGTCGTTTTACAGCCGAATTTTGCCGCAACTGGGTCGGATCTTAATAGTTAAAAACAGGGACCTCCTGCCTAAACCAATAGCTGTGAAGGTTACTTTACACATGCCCAGTAACTACATACACATAGTCAAGCCTAAATCCCGGAAGAGACCGAGGGATCAAGGTTTGCCTCTTGCCAGGACCCTAGCAAACCTTCATTATTATTAATTTGATCAACATTTATTAGTGCAACAATCCATGTTTTAGGTTTTTTTCGGATTCAATTTCTACCTTTGTTTTGTATTCTGTTACACAACTTTGCTGAAGTTCCACTTCATTTAAGATACCAAGAACAAAGACTGAGAAATGTAAAAAAAACAAAAATTCTATCATTGTATTCTTTTTGTTGCATTAACCCGTGCCATTTTAAAAAGCTATTTAGAGGCCAAAAATTCCACCCATGCCGGGACTTCAACCCGCGACCTCTGGCTAACCGTGCCAGCGCTCTCCCAACTGAGCTAATGGGCAAGTACAGGCATCGGCGAAATTTCGAGCCTCCTTACAAACTTCTCTGTATTACGTACAGGCAGCGACATCTGGTCTATCAGTCTACGAACCTGATTGTAACTACTAACTATGGCTTCTAGCTAATAAGATTTTTTTTCTTTTTATGTTTTTTTTTTTTGCTACAAATTAAGAATTACTTTTCATACACTTTATAACATTATAGTATTAAATACGTGGCAACTAAACCCATAGGTTCTCTTTGAGAGAAGGCCTGTGCCCTGCACTAGGACGTATATAGGCTACTTAGAGAACACTTTAGAATTAGTAAGTATAGTGCACTTGCCCATTAGCTCAGTTGGGAGAGCGCTGGCACGGTTAGCCAGAGGTCGCGGGTTCAAGTCCCGGCATGGGTGGAATTTTTAGCCTCTAAATGGGTTTTTATAAGTATAGAGATCTGAAAAATAAAAACCTTAGTGACCCAACACTAGCATCATGTAAATAAACGGAAACACTTTAAAACACAGAGCGGGCGGCTGTACCAATAACCGTAACTATAAAGAGGAAACATCTAAGCGCGCAAAACGCAAGGAAATAGTCTGAAAATTAGGCACCCTACACGTGTAGCCAGGGCGTTTAGGCAAAATGTGGGCTGAATAAAGACGTTAAGACCTAATTTTGCTTGGGAAGTCTAAAGTGTATTATAGCGCTGTAAGCAACATTGCATTAAATCTAAATGCTTGATACGCATCAAGCATTTAGATTTCATCATAATCATCAGCCATTTGACGCCCACTGCAGGACATAGGCCTCCTTCGTAGTTTTCATAACCATGAGGGGTTTTGCCATAATCACCACGCTTGGCAGGCGGGTTGGCGATAGCCGTATGCGGTTGGAATCTCAGGAAGACGCTGCTGCCCGTCTCCTGGTAATTGATTTCGTTAATCGCCTTCTACGACATCCACGGAAGGAAATGGAGTGACGTTATTCTTAATCGGGTGCCACACGGATTTTGTAAATCTAAATTGAGGTAATTTCCAAAAGCAGACCTCGAGCTTAAAAAGATGTTTCTGCAAAGTAGGGTTTTTCGATTCGGTTGGCTGAAACATATATAAATGGACGCCTATCCGGAAAAGTACAAGAAAGTGCCCAAAAGCGCGCACGTATACTAATGTATGTTGATGGAGTGAAAAGGGTTTGCCGGGATCATGACACGTGGGAAACCCAGGTGTCTACCAACGTCTCCGGGATTCTGGCGTGTGTCTAAGTAATATCGACGGCCCCTACGTAAATCATCGTATCTGCAATAACGATTTTTTTTGTTTCTTATTTTTTATTTTATTAATTTTACAAAGTCCACAGCACAAAGTTACAAAAGATAGGCAATTAATGTAGAACAAACATAGGCCAATTACGGACTAGTATTTTTTAAACTTCTCTTATTTACAAAGCACAGTTCGAAATTATACAGCCAGGCATAAACAAAATAAAAAAAGCAAAACTAACGTAAATCTTGCAAAGTTTGGCGCGTGTGTGTGTGTGTGTGTGTGTGTGTATATATATATGTGTGTGTATGTGTAAGAATCAAGAGAAAGACTAGACTTTAATTTTTACCCTTTATAGTTTCTATAAACCTGTTGTTTAAGAGTTTATTGCACTCATGGCTTTTCAAATAATCTTTCCTACTTCACGTAAGCACTACACATTTTATATACTAGTAGGCTTTCGCGACGCTAATAAAAGTAAGTGAAACCGTTAAATAAATATAGAAAATATTTCCTACTAGGTATATAAATTAATATAAAAAATTTGAAAGTTTGTGAAGACGTTTGGATGTTTGTTACTCAATCACGCAGTAACGGCGTACAGATAGACAAAGACCCGAATTGAGACATAGCATACTTGATATTCCGGTAATGCGTTCCCGTGGAATAATATTTATTTTGAGTTTAAAATCATCGATAATTTTTTTTATCGATGTTTAAAATACATGGCTTTGTGCGAGCGAACGTTGAGTTTTAAAAATAGATGGCGTTGTGCAAGAATCGTACAAACTGATTCTGTGGCAGTACGAAGTTCGCCGGGACAGCTGGCAATACTATAAATGTAAAAGTTTGTGAAGATGTTTGGATTTTGGTTACTCAATCACGCGATAACGGCTGAACGGATTTAGATGAAATTTGGTAGATATGGAGATAGTTTAAGTCTCGGGGAAGGACATATTATTATGATACTTTTCATCCCGGAAATTAGTCATTCCATGCGGACGACGTCGCGGGCAAAAGCTAGTCAGTCTATAAGTGGCAATTTTTTTTTGTTGATAATACCAACTATAATATATTTTTCAATATTACCGGTGAAATAAGATAGTATCGACCTTCGTGAAATGACAAACATTATCATATGTGGCAGATTCGTTAGTCATAAGCAGCCTATATACGTCCCAGTGTAGGGCACAGGCCTTTTCTCAGAGAGAGAGAGAGAGAGAGAGAGATTCGGTAGTGTTACTTGACAAACACAATTCATGGCATATTTTGAAGTAACGGAGAAAACTGTCGAAATTAGTAGTTCCAAACAATAGTTCCGATACAACTCTTTTCCTAAAATATTAAATAGGGCCTTAAATTCTATCGAATTTACCACATTCAATGAAATTTTAGCTTTTATTAACAAAGAAAACTGTTGAAATTGTAAGTATTCGTGTATTTTTCGAAATATCTCGACAAGTACTATCAATAGAATCAACACTAATTATTGGAATTAAAAAGTGTACATTTTCGGTTAATTGATATAATAAATATTTCCGAACAAACATTAACTTTCTTGACAACATTTATTTTAATTTCAAATTGTTCTCAAATTGCTTTCAAATTAGCATTAAAATGTGAAAATTACTTGCTAAATTCCGCCAAAATCCCACAAGGACAATGCGGTTAGTTAATGCACCGCCCTCCCTCCCACTTTTTCAAGCAGAAGCAAGACACAAACACACCACCGACACCAATACTTCTGTGAAAAAATGCGTTGCGACGCGTTTCGCCTCTAACACGAGGCATCCTCAGGCTCCGATGGTCGACTGATAAGTGCTTTCAAATTGTAAAGTTTCACTTTTACAGTTACGATGATTTGGCTAAACTTCTTCTTAAGATTCTTATTAAATAATCTTAAAACCCTAACATTGAAAAACCGGCCAAGTGCAAGTGGGACTCGCGCACGAAAGGTTCTGTACCATTATCTATACAACATTTGACTATTTCAAGCTTCTGCCTGTTGCCGTTATTAGTATCGAGCAAAAAACGGCCAAAGACACGTTTGTTGTATGGGAGCCGCCCTTAAATATTAATTTTATTCTGTTTTTAGTATTTGTTGTCATAGCGGCAACAGAAATACATCATCTGTGAAAATTTCAACTGTCTAACTATCACGGTTCATGAGATAGAGCCTGGTGGGAGATGGACGGACGGACGGACAGCGGAGTCTTAGTAATAGGGTCCTTTACCCTTTGGATACGGAGTCCTAAAAAAATATAGGTAACATCGCACGTATTATTTTTCAGGTACAACATAATAAGACTATGGTTCCCGCAGTTGGCTACGATAATAGAGCACTCCAAGATGGGGAACTCGAACGAGACAGTGTACCTCTGTGACATGTTCGACGAATACACCAACGAGTTGAAGTCGAAGGTCACGAAAGCTGGGGTCGACGGCGTCTGTGTGCCTGTGAGTCGTTATCTTTTATTGACACTTCGAGCGTACATAATTGGCGAATAACAGGCGGAGACGGTTCGCCGAAATATGGATTTTAGGTTAGACGAACGATGTAAATTGGACCAATCGGGAGCGAGACCGAATGTCCTACAACGACCTGATATTTTTTACTGCTAAAGGATTGAGCTTTTCTAAACGCTTCAGATGTATATTAAATAGAATAGATAGATAGCGAGAGAACACTTTGTTATACATAGAAAAGGAAATTGCACAGATGTTTCTTAAGCTAAGACACTTAAATAGAGATACCTAAGTATTTCAGAATTCCAAAATTCACATTGTGATCTGAAAAATGAATTAATGGCTGAACCACAATAACATCAATGTACTATTTGAAACTTTTGTGATTGTACATAAACATGATAGAAATAAAAAAGAAAGAAAAAAAATAAACAACAATTTTTGCCTCTCCTGTACCTCCTGCAGATTGACTGGTAGAAAATGCCATTAGCATTAAGTCCACCTTTTGTACACTGTCTTTGTGCAATAAAGAATTAATAATAATAATAATAACAACACATAAAAAAACTTTGGCCTTTGCATCTACGTAATGAGGTGATTTGTGCAGAGTCCAGTGGCACCTTCGTGATGGGTTAAATGAGGAAAAAAAGACATTAAACTCGAATTAGTCGGCCTAGCCCACAGGAAAGACAAGTCAATATCTGCGGAGCCAACCAAGCCGCGGGTTTCCTCACGATGTTTTCCTTCACAGTTAGCGTGAAGCAACGCATACCAGAACATAAACGCACGCATGCATGCCGGGGGGGTAGGCAGAGACCAGGGCCTGCCACCTGCCACGATCCTGACAGATCTCTTTCGCTTCGTCAACATTCATTAGTCGTTCTATGCACGCACGCCGATTGCAGGTACTTTCAAAATCAAAATCAAAATCAAAATCAAATTTTTTTATTCAAAGTAGCACAGAAACTGCGACTTAATGAACGTTACAAGTTAAACTAGGTGTCCATTTCAAAATCTAGATCATTTTGGAGAAAAAATGGACAAAAAAACTCCAAACTTAGTCTTTTCACGTCCTTAATTTACAGGATTTATATAAATGTTCTAAAACTCATGCATTGAACTGGCTTTAATTCCAGACATCATTGTCATCTAAATAATCTTTAATGTTATAGTAGCTTTTTTTTTTTTTTTCTGTCTTGTTCTTTGCTAAAAAATAATAAAAATAAACCAAATGAAAAACTATAACAGACCTACGTCACTGAGCGGAGCCCGCGCCTCGCAGGCCAAAACCGGTGTTACTACTCGCAAGAGGGTCGACGGGCACCGCGGCACTTCACTCTACCTTACCAATGTGTCGATACACATATTTTTGAAATCTTTTAACTCCTGAACTGCCCTCGCGGAACGCAACGTATAGGTGGCCCATACTAAGTTGGACACAGATCTGTGTCGCGGCAGACGAGTGGTTAATTTTCAATTATACTCCGCCTGTATTGTACCACCATAGTCCATTTATATTACCCTTGAGTCTGCATCTTTCCTAGTATGGACTCCAGCCTCTCACATAGGAATTAGTCTTGATTACTCAAATTGTACCTACTATATGTTTTGATACCTCTGTGAGAAGGAAATAAACGAAATTACTTACTTACTTACTTAAGTATGGTGTTAAAATTTCCGTTTCTAGAATAATGTCCAATAACACCGTTGCTTCAAAAATACGACAGGCAGTGCTGCCAACTTACCTTACGACGACTATTTTTAGGGTTACGTATCCGAAAGGTGCCAAACGGGACCCTATTACTAAGACTTCACTGTCCGTCTGTCTGTCTGTCTGTCTGTCACCAGACTGTATCTCATGAACCGTGATAGCCAGGCAGTTGAAATTTTCACAGATAGGAAGCTGTAACTTGGCATAGACATACATAATAATCACGCCGAGAAAACAGTAGAATAAAATATTTGTTTTCCCGTTTTTCACGTTTCCCTAAGCAAAACAACTTGGCCCATATACCTGGCATAACAATTTGCATTCATTTCGTTGAAACAAAAGGCCAATAATTCAATAATGGGCATCCCAAAATTGCCACACCCTCGCAAGCACGTAATGCAAGGCGATTCCGGCCCTGATTGTACCCCAACCTTAACGCTAGACTGATTGATTGCACTGACGCCCTTTTCAGCGGCGCGCTTCGTGACTCATGACAGAATATAAATAAGGCAGTGAAACCGCGTCGGTATCCAATCGAATGTTCGAAGAAATCTTCACACACAGTTCGAACTTTTCAATTTGGACTTTAGACGTTGGGAGATAATGTTGAGTTCTGACGACAGTACTTTATTGTGCGCATACGATTTCGAAAAGTAACCAGATTTGTCTCACTGACTTTACGATCCTTACATTTTTCACGAGCTATCGATAAAACCGTTGATAGCTGAATCGTAAATTATTTTTCAAAGTTTCGTTTAATAAAATTTGCAGTGATGAGATTTTATGTTTCGCTTTTACAAAGCTCATATAATCTATGCTTTTTATGGTCTAAATGTTTTGATTGTCTATCGTATAAAAAGACAAGTAAAATTTGACTTGTAATTACAGACACCACATACAATGGATTGTACGTCAATGGATATTTAATAACAATTAAGTGAAAATGTTTCCACATTGATTCCATTAGTAGTTTGTACACTTCCTACGCTCGCTCGCTCCTGCTCGGAGTCTCTTTGATGGATCACATAAAAAATGAGTCAATTCGCCAAAGAACTAAGGTGACTGACGTAGCCTATGAGATTAGCAAGCCGAAGTGGCAGTGGGCTGGTCTCCTATGCCGATGAATCGATATTCAATGGGGTGCAAAAGTTCTTGAGTGGAGACCACGAACTGGCGAATGCAGCGTAGAACACCCACCAGCTCGCTGGACCGGCGTTCTAAGACAGGTTGCTGGCAGTGGCAGGACAGGAGGAAGTGGCGTGCCTTGCGGGAGGACGAGTACGGAAGTTTTTAATTTGAAGTTTTTAGCCTATCTACTTCATTTTTCGTATTTCTGAGACCTGCGTAAGACCTGAAATCATTTTATCTTCTTCTTCTTCTTTTATGGTGTAACAATGTCACTCCAATCTAAGTTTATTGCAAGTTTTCTATATATAATCTTGCGGCCAGTTATGTCATTAGCTACGTTGAAAAAGAAACCACCATGCTTCAAAAACTTGGCCTTCGAAAATTCTATTACAGCGCCTTCAACCCAGAACTACGCAATCAACGCGGCGCAAAGTAACCGGACTAAAAAGTTCGCCTTTATGAAAAACAGGGCTCGAAATTGCACTTTGTGAACCCATCGTTGGCAAGAATAACAAAGACGTTAGCGCTTGTTTTATAGTTACCACTGTGCGGTTTAAAAAGTTCGAATGAATCATTTGGCACCCAACTTTAGCTTTAGTCTGTTACGAGTCTATTTACAGCTTGGATCAACTTTTCAGTACCTCGAGCATAAGTTTTCCAATTTACGTGTTCGATCAAAAACTGTCTAGTCTGTGTATATTCCATCGTTTGTCTAACAACGCATCTAGTGCTAGGCGGGGTATTGTTGTTTAGAACAAAATTTGAGTTTCTAGCTATGCACCTAGATTTGATTGGGTGAGTATTGGAAAAAAACGAAACCGGAGAGTGACCTCGGACCCAAAAACTGTATCTATTCCCTCAATCAGTGGCTGCATGAAATATAGAAAAACGATCAAATACATTTTTCATTTTTTATGTAGCCTAAATGATGCGACCCACTGCAGGCCTTCTCTCAGAGAGAGAGAGAGTGTGGGCTTAAAAACCACGCGTGCCCACCGTGGATTGGCTATTTCAAGCTGTGTCTGAACACCTTAGACACTCAGGTTTCCTCACGATGTTTTCCTTTACAGTGAGCGAGTGGTATTTCTACTGCGACTTCACAAATGTCATTGGTATATGCCGGAATTTGACCCCACTGCTTCCCGAATGTGAGGCTAGCGTTCTACCGCTATGCTACTACGGCTTCGCTTCGCTTTCGCATTTAAAATATTAAAAAGTTGAGGAAGCGAAAGTGATCTGTCAGGATCGTGGCAAATGGAAGTCTTTGTTCTTTGCCCTCCCCTCTGGCATAAAGGCGTGAGTTTATGTATGTATGTATGTAATTTCAAAAAGTGGGGATTGAATATTTTTAGTTTAAAAGCTATAAAGGTCTTATTTATAAGAACACGATTTCTTCAAAACACTTCTCAGAGGCAGTTTAACTACTCTGTGATTACGTTTTTTCCTTTACCACAGACTGCTTAAACTGCATCTGAGCGGTGTTTTAAGGTATCGTGTTTTTATAAAATAAGACGTTACTCTTTGTCATCGTCAGCCATTTGACGCCCACCGCAGGACATAGGCCTCCCTCATGGTTTTCCAAGCTTCCCGGTCTTGTGCCGCCCGCATCCAGCGACTCCCCGCCACCGTAACCAGGTCCTCAGACCATCTGGTGGGGGGCTTTCCTACGCTGCGTCGTCCGGAACTTTGTCCATACTTTATTCAAGGACGAAACAAAAAGAACCATGGACGTTTGAAGTCTGTAGTATTATGTATGTGATTCTTAGAACTCGTTCCGCTTGTGTTAGAATGTGGTTAAGCCGGCTATGTTGCATCTAAATACAACAACAAATTACAATACGGTAATTCGCTTCTCTAAGCGAACCTCTGTTCAATTCGATAGATTTACGCTAACTGTGCAGCAAATAGCAAAGGATTTTGGTGTGAATATTACGAATCGTTGAATTGTGATTCGGTCTACTTGCGATATCACATAGGGAGTTCTGATATTAGGTAGACAATTAACTTTGAACTTAAAATTATTAAAAGCGCATAATGTAGATGAAAAAGTGCCTCTCGTGATACAGGAAGTTTAACCTACAAACATACTAGGTGATTTAGGATTACACTATCGGTCAAATAGTTATGACATCACCGACTTATTAACTCAGTAAAGATTAACTGAATTCCAGAATTACTTGAATTTTCAAGCTACCGACGACGCGAGCTCCGTCTCTGATTACTACGATTAAGCTCTCCGAATCAGAACGAATCCCAGTCGGACTCTTCCGATCAACATCGGACCGTGTCACGCAGAAATATTTAAATCCACAATACGTAACATGCGAGAAAAACGCTCTTTTCGACACGTCTGAATATGAACATGAAAAAAAAATGTTTTACATAAAAAACTTTTTTCTAGAAAGTTATTAATTGTGGAATGTTTTTGCGTAATACGGTCCAGTTCTAGTAAGTAATTCCGAAATGAAATTAATAATGTGTATGTAGTGCTTGGGGTGGTAGCCTAGTGGGTAGAACATTGGACCCGGAAGCGAGAGACCCAGGTTCGGTTCTCAGTGCGGGCATGTACCTATGACTTTGTTTTCTAAGTTATGTACATTTGTAAAATTATAGTAGCAATACCACTCGCTAACCGTGAAGGAAAACATCGTAAGGAAACCTGAGTGTCTGAGCTATTCACATACCTCAGCGCTTGAAATCGCCAATCCGCGGTGGGCACGCGTGGTGATTAAACCCATACGCTCTCTCTGAGTTTGGGCTTAGTGAATATTACCGTCACTTACCATTGTCCTACTATTTTTCAGACGATCTCCGGCTTGGAAACCTACATAAGCAGTATGATAATGGGGTCAGTATGCGTGATACCGTATCTCGTCAGCGGGATCCTCGTGAACAAAGTCGGGAAGAAGCCTCTAATCATGTTCTCTGCTCTGACATCTTCTGTATTCATGCTGGCACTAAAGTGGACGTATACTAAAACAGCAGTCGTGGCCTTCTTCTCTATAGACACGGCGCTGTCTCAGATCATAACGAGCTTGCTGCAGACGTCAGTTGTCGAGTTCTTTCCTACAACAACGAGGTGAGTATTTGTGTTCTTAACCTCCTCAGTCCTAACCTTGAAAATCACAATTGAAAACAATTGTTATTTTTCAAGGTCAGGCCTGAGGAGTTCAGGGAGGTTTCGGGACTGGGAATTGTATTTTTTGCAGACTAAGCCCTATAGATAGGGCTGCCTTTTTCTCCACTACAAATACGGCCCGAAGGCAGCGGCTAACATAGTAACATAGTACATTGACATTCAGCAAACAGAATGTAAATTCTTTACGTTGAAATAAATTATTGATTTCTGATATCTGTCTAGCGCCAAAAACGGACTCCATGCTCAATTGGCGTAAGAAGGCGGTTTCCCAGCCAATACGGTATTTGACACGATCAAAAATAAATTATTTCATATGCTCGATTAAAACAAAAATTACAAAATATCTCTGAAAATGTATCTCTTTTAGTTAATTACTAGTTATTACAATTTTTAAATTGATTAAGCATAAAAAGAGTGCTCTGAAATTTGACGTCATAAGCAAGTAGTTATATTCATACAAATTTCCGTTTAAAACTAACTCATTTGATATTTTGTCAAATACCCAATAGGAGCAAATTCTTTACGATCTACCGGTCGGATACATCTGGGCTCCGTCGCCGTCAGATCGGCATCTGGCAAGGGTGCGTAGATATCCCTAACAGATGAATTGACGTTGTAAAAAAAATGTTTTTTAAATTGCCGAAAATGCTAAAGCATGCCTAAGTAGTAAAATGGTGCATAAACAACATTCACACTTTAGTACTAGGTGGAGAAAATGTACTTACCTAATGTTATTACTGCATACATTATTTCATAGTGCACTAAGTGTGAAAGGTCGTATACCCCATTTATGTCTGCGCATGCATTAACGCAAAAGCTACTTGATCAAAACTGGTTTTACCCAGACAGCCTTGTTTCAACTCATCCCTGAATAACCTTTGTTCATTTTCATTTTCTCAACTCACTCACCATTTCAAACGAAAATGTATCTCTTTACGTTTATTGAAATTCAAAAGGTTTACGTACAACATCTATCGACGGACATGACAGTTACGAGTATGTTACGATATTACAAGGGATAACAGACAGTATTATCCGAAGCCAACGTCAATATTGAAATCTTCAGTTCGCGATGCACGATATTGAATAACCTAGTTTTTGGGTGGCTAGTCTTGTGAAGTAAAATTGGGTCAGTTTACAAATTACTACTGAATATCGTGAGATCTAAAAAGATCTTTTTACCGTATGGATAAAATTAAATCACTTACGAAAAACTCATATAACAATGGTTGTAAAACATACAATTCTGATATAATCACTCAGACACTCAGGTTTCCTCACGATGTTTTCCTTCACAGTTAGCGAGTGGTATTGCTACTATAACTTCACAAATGTACATAACTTAGGAAACAAGGTCATAGGTACATGCCCGCACTGGGAATCGAACCTGGGTCTCCCGCTTCCGAGTCCAATATTCTACCCGCTAGGCTACTACCGCCACTCAAATACGTTTAAAAAAACCATGTCTATCCGTGTACAACTACAAAACTTGTAGCAATATATTTTATATCGTAGTACACGAAGCATGCGCTACGAATCGTAACACGTAGCGAAAAGATTAAAGGACTACCCACATTATAACGCGTCAGTACCGTGCGGGTGCATCGTTGCAAACTAAAATAAACCTTAAAGACTTTCAACTTTAGATGCGACATTACTAGCGCAAAAAAAGCCCGGGCGTGTGCGGCCGACGAGCGCGACATGGAACGAGCTTTATGTCACTCGTATTGTAGTAAATTTAATCGTATATGGGCATCACATCCATGACATATTTGCTATCAACTGAATCATATTATCATCATCATCAGCCTACCCCTGCCCTCTGCTGGGTAGGCCTTTTCCCCCAAATGCTATCGCTTACGGTCCCTTGCCATTCACATTCACGGACCCTCCACCGACTCAACTACATCATCCGACCATAGGTCTGCTGGTCTGCCCACTGATCGACGTCCTATTCTCGGTCATATCATGTGTAGGTTGCATCTATTTATCTATCTATCTAATACCTTTAAACGAGCAATTATTGTATATAATATATAAGCTGACTCTCGGAAACGGCCCGAACGATTTTCATGACATTCAGTATGCGGAGGGTTTCGGGGACGATAAATCGATCTAGCTTGGTTTAATTTCTAGAAAACGTCGTTTTATCCTTGTTTTTAGGCGATAAAAAAACTGCAAAAATGTAATTAGAATACGAAATTTCGCCAGCATCTCCAAGGTTGTAATAGCTCAGGGTGGGGAATAGGGCGGTCCCGAAACCAGTAGACGCCGGTTCGAGCTATCTCCAGCCGGATTACTTTTTTTCATTTTTTCCCCTTTTTTTTCGTCGTATCTAAATATAATTTCCAAAAAACACGATTACAAAAAAATATATATATATGAGCTGTTTAACCGAAACCGTAAATGCTCCGAATATAACGGAATATATGTTAAACGAAGTTGCTGTTGGAAAGAAAAATATCCTTTGCTTTTAGGTGGAAACTACGAAAATAAACCTTGACTGTTGAAGCCCGCTGAGACGAGCACGGCGTTGCATTTTTCGCGATAAGAAGCAATATTTTGTTTAGCTCTGGCCGGCTTTCTGCCAAGGTTGTTATTTGAGATCATACGTTACGTAGCTTTTACGTCGCGTCGTCGTCGTCGCTTTTAAGCAAAGCGCTAGCAATAGTAACGATAAAATGCCTCTGTACTGTTGGCTTCGACCCCACGCAACGCATGCCTCAAAAGATCGGGTCCCTAGTTCCAGTTCGACTGAAGATTTCCGCACTTAGGGTCTGTTTCAAAATCTACAGATAAAGTTCCGGATAAGCTATCCGCAACCAGGGCTGCCGTTTGTTCTAAATTTGAATCCATAAACGAACACACGCAGTAAGGGAAAATTTATTTAAATTTAGAACAAACGGCAGCCCTGGTTGCGGATAGCTTATCGGGAACTTTATTTGAACATTGTGAAACAGGGGCTTAGCCTCATAGTTGAGCCATTGTAAGCAAGTGCTGAGGTATGTAAATAGCTCAGACACTAGGGTTTCCTCACGACGTTTTCCTTCAACGTTAGCGAGTGGTATTGCTACTATAACTCCACAAATGCACGTAACTTAGAAAACAAAGTCATTGATAGATGCCGGGATTCGAACCCACGACCTCCCGAATGAGAAGCCGGCATTCTACCGCTCCACTACCACCGCGACCGGGTCCCTATCGGCCCGTGAATCTTAAGATATACCAACATAATAATAATGACTTCCACACAACACAAGCGCTTGTCTTGGTCCCAAACTAAAATACCCTATGCTACGGTAACCAGGCAAGGTCGTTACAAACATGGAAATACACCCGGACTGAGGCCATTTGTACAAATAAATGTACGGCGGCCCACGAAAATCGAACCCACGACCTCCGGCATGATAATCAGTCTATATTTGAAAAGAATAAGTTTTGTGTCCGTTTTTTCTCCAAATGAAATGAATAAGTCACAGTTTTGTGTACTACTTGTGTACTGCGAATTTTTTTTTTAAAGTTTTTCATGTATTTTTTTCTGTCTTAAGGCGCATACACACATTGCTAGTAGGTTTAACTTGTTACCATAGCAGTTGACTCAGTTCAGAAGAGTCTGCGCGAGGTGAATCTTACAAAAACGTATTCATTTATATACGACGTGCCAGATCTCAATCAATTTGGAAATCATGAACATAAATTGAAGATTTGGTCGTGTTCAGAATAGAAAATAAAAAGGAATTACTGGAAGAAATTACTCATTAGTCGTAGAAATATTTGTCACTGAATCTTTTTCGGTATGAAAATACAACAACAGCCTTAATGAAACGAAATAATTGTAGTTTGAAATGAATTATTTGTTTCGTCTGCGACAGACCACCTGAATGAAATAAATAATAGTTTAAAACGGAATAACTCGTATTTGTTTTGTCTACATAATTACGACACAATTTTGTTTAGAATTCGTTTGCCTGTTACGGCAAATGTGAAGCATTTTTAGAAGATTTCGACCTATACACATTAGATAGCAAATTTCTGACTGCAAATTGTATCAAACATTGGCCTTCTTTGCGTCGTTTTTGCCTTTGTAAAATATTATCCACACATTTTTTGACCCGACGACGGTGGAGCCCAAAAACAACGTATGTCCGATACTATGTCCCTCATAACTCCTTAACCATTGGTGACATTTTGACAAACAACAACTCAATCGATTCTTCTTGTTTGTGCAAGTGTCATATTGGGCTTAATGACAAAAGACAAAAAAAGCTGACATAAAAATATCCAACAACCCACTTGCTGAGCATTAACTACCAAGCAGGTGAGAGCAACCTAGCTACGTCGCAATCAGTTAAATTGTTGAATTTTTGCTTATTTTCTGTTTCAGTTTTATTATATATTTCTCAATTTTAATATCCAATTAAGAGTAGCTTCAGTGACCCCTGACATACAAGTACATTATAAGGCGTAGAATGACCATCCCAGCTTCGTAGACAAAAGGCAGCTGTGACGCCGGGGAGCTTTTATCCTTACTCTAGTTGAGCTAAAGGTCATTGTTGTCTGAACTCGTTATTATACAAGGACCTATATCAAGTTTTACACGTGCCAGGTGGGTTTAAGCATCAAATGAGGCGATTTGTCAAAGAACCCAGGTGATCGACGCAGTGTCAGGTTAACATGTCGCCTTTTATTATGTTTATCAAAGTGTAGGTACGACAAATAGGTTTTACTCTACCTGAGCCGGGTCTGAACTCTATAGTCTATATATTTATATTATTATTGTAACTAAAATCTTTTATTGCATTTAAACACACAATTTTGCACACAAGCGAGCTTAATGCCACTTACCATTATCTACCAGCTAACCTAAGTTTTGAAGAAAATATTACCAGGCATTGCAACTTACTCGTACAATATTAAATATACTTACCAATTACTTATTTAGACCTAAATATATAAAAATATAATAAAGAGGAAAAAATATACAAATACAACGTAATAATAAATATATACATAATACAATAAATAAATACATAGAACCTACAAATTTGCAAAATACATTGTGATATTATATGTGTGAATACAATACTTATAATAAATTAAAACAATTGTTGGAGATTTAGGTAGACTAATTATAAAAAGGAAAAGTTTTTAAGTTTATATGTTTGTAAGTATGTATGTAGGGGGTAATCTCCTAAGCTAAATACCGATTTCCAAAATTATTTCACCAGTATTTAGACCTTCAGGATGGGTTTATTCATTACCACGCGAACGAAGTCACGGGCACTGCTAGTTTTAATAGTAAATTACTTCAGAGGGAAGAAAGTGACAGTTCCATACCGATATTATGGCATTTGCGCCACGAGCTTGCGGGGGGCGCAAACCATTTGAGGTATGGAACTGTACTTTATCCTGAGGTATGTATAGTGCTTTTTATTACACCTACGAGGAAAATTATAGACATAAATGCATAGAAATGTTTATATTTAGTTAAAAGTATATTCGCCCGTTTCTGGAGTAGGCTAAGATCATAAGGTCATGCAGCCACTTCTTCCGTGATTCCGCGCGTTTTATATACAAAAATAATTTCGTTTTTAATTTTCTGTATGCACCAAGGAGGTTGGTAACTGGTAAAAAAAAAACTGTATGTGGCCAGTAACAATTTACTTGAAATTTAATTAGTAGACAGTTAAAGTCTCTTTGCAGTATGACTGCTGACAAATTAAAAAAAAAAAACGGGTATGTAATGGAATTTCATACATACTTCCCACCCTTGGGTCGGAAGGATTTTCATACAAACTTCCATACCTTGGGATGAAAGGATTTGAAGGGCGGGATAAAGGCGTTTCTTCCCTCTAATTGGTATAATTAGTATGTATTTTCAGAGCAGGTGTGATAAAAAAATCTTTTTCACTTCTCATGCTCTAAAAGTTCGTCTTTATGTCGTGCGTAGGCGACATAAAGTCGCTTTTTATGCTCTAGAGCATAAAGTAAAATCTTCGTCGAAGACCAAGGCAATCGCTGCAACAGCCACACGAACATCTTTAACTTCATACAACAACCTCTTTATTTTATTTCGTTTCGTTCGTATTCTGAGACCAAGGCAAAGATACCAACAGCCAAAGTACACAATAAAACTTCATGAAATAAACTTATAATTTGTATTTCGTCTCATTTATTATTTTTTATATTTGTTTATTTTTCAATTTAGTAGATCAGTATAGTATTTAAGCCATAACAACAACTTATCATAGTTATAAAAAGAAAATGTTTTTATAACTGAGCAGTATGTAACGACCTTAAGTCAGGTGTCACGTCCCTACAGAAAAAAAAAAGAAAAAAAGTTAATTGGCGGGAACCATAATTATTTTTACATGTTGCTGTTTCATTTCCTCGCAATCGAAGTGAAAAGTAGAGTGTACAACTCGTCCATAAAACCCATTTTACACTCGACTTTATATCTATCCTCGCTCGCAAGCTCGCTCGGATGGATAAACGTCTCGAGTAAAATGGTGCGTTTTATGCACTTGTTGTACAATCTACTATATTTAACCGCCACATAAAATCTTACTTTGCTTAGACCGGGTTTTCCAATAGTCAGATAAAACGCACCGGAGAACAAAAACGATGCTGTCACTGTCTTGTCGCATGATTTAGACAGCGACAGTATGCAGTTTACTCCCAAGTTAAGTTTCATCCGACCATCCAAAAATTGACACTTAGATAGGATATAACAAAGTGAGTGCAAACAAAAAGAGATATAAACTAAACAAAACAAAAAAAGCAGTAGTAACTAACATAATAATACGATTGTTTGGTTACACTTACCGTTTACCAATTATATTTTAGCTTCCACGTACTCACGTATTACATACAAGCTGTCCCGGCGAACTTCGTACCGCCACAGAATCCGTTTATAAGTATACGATTCTTATTACCATGGCAACGCAATAAATAAATATCTTAGAAATAAGCTCCAAAAAAGTTTACGGTAACAATATCAAATATCCTGTGTCTCAATTCAGGTCTTTGTCTATATGTGTGCCAAGTTTCATGTAATTCCGTTTAGCCGTTGTTGCGTGATTGAGTAACAAACATCTAAACATTCTCGCAAACTTTCACATTTGTAATATTAAGTAGGATATGATGCGATGTCGAGTAGGTATGTTTATATAAGTGAACACAGTATTGATTTTCGAGAACGGTCAGGTAAATTGAGGAGGAAATAGTGGTAATAGGTGTTGACGAAAAACTTCAAGGTCAAAGTGTCGTTCAATTCTTATACGTATTTTGCCTTTAAACTTTTGGTTACTTGGTTGGTAACAAAAGACTTATTTCATTGTAATAGTTAGCAACTTCCGATGTTTCGAAAGTTTCCGTTTGTTTTCAAAACAATTTATAATTAATTGTTGGTAGGAACACTATTATTCGGTGGAAACCTGCCGAAAGTTTTGTGTAATTTTTGTAAAATCAACGCGAATTGAATTGAGGCCGTCAGCGCAAAGGTGGCCCAAGCTTAATATAGTTAGTATGGAGATAATGAGCTATACATTTTCGTAAAGGATCTTGACCATTGGCAGTATCGCTAAAATCTAAATAGTGTCACCAGTTTTCAGTGTCCATAATTCATGTTTTCAATTATAAAAAATAGGGGTTTTCTTATAAAACCATGACTTCTCCGTAATTCTAAATTAATAAAGTTATACTATAATTGGCTCCCTGGAGCGAAGAGTTGATGCAGTCGAGAAGCAGGTCACTGAGAAGACCGTCGCGGTGGGCACTAAGTTGCTGGAGGATGCCATTGCAGACCTTAAGTGCCAGCTAAACGACCGAGATCAGGATCTCCTAGCCAACGACGTCCAGGTCTCGAACGTGTCGGAGACGCCGGGTGAGAACACTGTGCACTTGGTATCACTGATAGGCACCAAACTGGGTGTACAGCTGGACGAGCGCGAGATCGTGAGCGCGGTTCGCATGGGCGCGCGGCGCGAGGGCGAGCGGCCGCGGCCTATTGTCATACGTCTGGCGCGGCGGGCTACGCGCGATGAACTGCTGCGCGCGGCCCGGGTGCGCCGCGGCGCCACCACTGCCGACATGGGTATCGTCGGGGAGCCTCGGAGATTCTACCTCAACGAGCGGCTCACGCGCGTGAACAGGCAGCTGTTTGGCAAGGCACGCGAGCGTGACTCGGGAGGGTCGCGTACAAGTCCGACAAGCAGACGGGACAGCCCTCCATAGGATTACGTCAGAGGCGGATATAAATCGTGTTTTTTCGGCAGGCTCGGTTAGCCCAAGCATTGAAGCCCAGTAAATGTATTGTACCTGAAAAAAAAGCGTGGTGTCTATCTTTACTGTTGCCTGTTATAAATTGCTTGTGTCCGCCGATTAGTTTAAAATTTGTAAAATTCGGCAACTACAACCTTTATATTTCCTCACCTCAATTGTATGTCCATTGTTTTTATCCCTGTGGTGGCTCACTGACTCCGCGGTGTGACGTTTTTTCGGTCGGTGCCGGCGGTACCTTCATGGAAGCGGTGTGCGTTGTTGTATGCCTACAAATAATATGTAATATATGTAACGATTTATATCCTATCCATGTAATAGTATGTACGTTGATGAAACTTCACACTAATGACTTGGCAAATACTTACTGTTTATTTTCTGCATTTCTTCATCACTATGTTTAGCACAAAGTCTTTCCGAGTTGGATTATTTAACGCCGGCTCCTTAGGTACAGGACACGATGAGCTAATGGTAGCTATGGAAAATTTTTCGGCTGATCTGGTGGCCATCAATGAGACTTGGCTTCGCGAAGGAGAGGAAGGCCGCGCGCCCACTGTGCCCGGCTACCGCTTGCGTCACATCCCGCGTCCACGCGAGTTGCGTGCGCGCGGCGGCGGCGTCGGCTTCTATGTGAGGCGCGGCGTCGCCGCCCGGCTCTGTGCACACCCGCCCGCCCCCACCGTTGAGCAGATGTGGCTGCGCGTCAATGTCAATGGAAGGAAATTGTTGGTCGGCACGGCCTATCGTCCGCCATGGATGAACGTTGACACGTTTTTTGATGCGATTACCGACTCTTTAACTTCGATAACTGGATATGATAACGTTTTACTAATGGGTGACTTTAACATTGATTTTACTGACTGTCATAACCGAAACCTTACACCTTTGACGCAATTTTTAAATTCCGTAAAACTCACACAGATTGTTGACAAACCGACTCACTTTACTGACCACAGCGAGACTACTATCGATCTCGTCTGCACTGACGCACAGATTCGTAGTGTTGATGTGCACTTTATACCAGACCTAGGTCGGCACGCATTTATTATCGTCGACCTGAACATTAAAAAACAAAAGCTACCCCCTAAATACATAACGTACCGGCCTCTAAAGGACATAGACCGTGACCTCTTTGACTTGGATTTGAACTTGACTGATTGGGAAAGTATTTCTTTACTGGGTGACGTCAACGAGATGGTGCGACGTTTTAACGACCTGATTTCTGGACTTTTTGACAGACATGCGCCTCTTAGGACCAAAGTTGTGAGGGACTCTCCGAAGCCATGGCTTACTGCAACCGTGCGCTTGATGATGCGACTGCGAGATAAGGCCCACAAACGGTACAAAGAGTCAAAGCAAGAAGTGCATAAGAAGTACTACCTTGACTTAAAGCACCTTGTCATATCCGCAATTTTTTATGAAAAAAGTGCGTACTTTGAACACAATATTAATCGTTGTGTGGGTGACTCTAAGCGCCTGTGGAAAAATCTCAAGCGCACGGTTTTGCCGGAAAAGCGGAGCTTGGAATTACCCTCACACTTTGACAATGCTGACGATATAAACAATCATTTTGTAAATATACCAGGCAACACTGATGTGACTATTTCAGACTTGACGTTTTTTGAATTCCACAGACATGACAAAGCGACGAACTTTACTCTGAATGCTGTTTCTCCTTTCACCATCTCGAAGATATTGTCTACAATCAAGACTAACGCGACGGGACTTGACGCATTAAGTATCGACATGCTATTATTAACTTTACCTAGGACACTGCCGATTTTGACTGCGATAGTCAACCGGAGTATATTGACTAACACTTTTCCTACTGACTGGAAGACTGCGAAAGTTATTCCGCTTCCCAAAATACCCAACCCCATCCAAATTTCCAGCCTACGTCCTATCAGCATCCTTCCCTGTATGTCCAAGATAATTGAGAGGGTAGTGTGTGATCAGATGTCGAAATATTTGGAGGAAAATGGTATACTACCTGACTTGCAGTCCGGTTTCCGGAAGGAGCGAGGGACAGCAACGGCTCTGTTGGATGTCGTGGACAACGTATTGTCAGCGCTTGATGGAGGCAGGAGTACAATTCTGGTGTTGCTAGATTTCTCCAGAGCTTTCGACTGTCTGAATACGTCCCTCTTATTATCGAAGATGTCGTATTATGGATTTGATAACACTACGGTTCGATGGTTTGATAGTTACCTGTCAGGCCGTGCTCAGATGGTTGGGTTGCAAAGTAGCAATGGTACTACGCAGTTCTCGTCGGCAAAACCGCTAGAGAGAGGCGTTCCGCAAGGATCCATTCTGGGGCCTTTGCTTTTTATTTTGTTTAGCGCAGATGTCACCACGCAGATCCAGAATAGCAAGTACCACTTATACGCCGACGATACACAGTTGTATATTTCTACGCCACCAGCTGATGCGGCTAATGCAGCTCAACTTATCAATAGTGATTTGGATCGTATTGCAGAATGGTCTGACAGGAGCTGTCTTGTGCTGAACCCTAGTAAGTCCAAGTACCTTGTGCTTGGAACTAAACATCAAATTCATAATACAGTAGAGGCTCTTGCCGTCAACGATATAGTTATTAAGGGCGAACCAGTGAAAAGGGTTGTAGAAGCCAGAAACCTCGGACTGCTGCTAGATGGTGAACTTCGCTTCGAAAACCATATCTGCAATGTTGTGAGCAACTGCTTCTACCGCCTTAAGATTTTATATAATATACGCGATTACCTTAGAACTGATTTGCGTGTTAGTCTATGTGAATCGTTGATATTATCTAGATTGAACTACTGTGATGTCGTTTATGGTGGCTGTATTTTTGGCAGGACGAGAAGATTAATACAACGTGTGCAAAACGCATGCGCACGGTTTTGTTTCAAAATCTCTCCCAGATCCCATATCACCCCGTACTTGAACGACGCAAAACTCCTGAACATGGAGGCTCGACGACAACTACACCTTGCCAAGCTCCTTTTTGGAGTAGTGCGCACGAAAACACCCTGTTATCTATACAGGAAACTTGAGTTTTCGTCGAGACAACGCATAGTTCACAAGGATAGGATTATCATCCCTGTGCACCGTACGATGGCTTTTCGAGGTAGTTTCCGTTTTGCGGCGTCCAAGTGCTGGAATGATATACCTCCCCCAGTCCGTGACGCTTCCAGTAGGTATGCCTTTGGGCGCAAGCTCAAGGTATATTTGCTTGAACAGCAGAGACTATCCCGCCCGATTTTTCGCCGCTTCTGACTCTGATTTACTTTTACTTCTACTTTTACTATTTAGTAAAATGACCGACTATGTAATCGCATCAACTAAATCATAGGCCACCATTGCGTAATGTCGGGCATGTATTTACTTTTTATTTATTTTGGTGTGTATCCTCCCCTCTCTTCTCCTTCACTTATATTTCTTTCACTTATATTTACTTATTGAATTTAATTTATTATGGTGTTCCTTTATATTTCATACACATTAATTTAAAACTAATAATATATGTAAGTATTTTATGACGATATTTTATTTATTTTTTTTACTTTATTGCACCACGGCACGCACTCCGTAGTACAATTATGGGTTACCGTAGGCACTGACTGAAAATCAGCGCTGAGGGATCACTTCCTCAGCACAACGCTGAGTCAGCTGCCTTTTGTGGCAATGTAGATACACCACAGGCTACATCTATAGTCCTGTTTTATTTATTCGTTTTGTCTGTTGTGTATTTAGTTTTCCTTCTGTGTTGTGCATATTATGTTACTTATGTGCTTATTTTGTTTCTGTGATGTATCTTGTTGGTATAATAAATGTCTTTCTTCTTCTTCTTCTTCTAATGCTTCCGGTTTAACGACCGCTGTCATCTTGATACAAATCTATTGATCCAATCACAGACCTCTTCAAATCTCAATCTGTGCATTCAATAATGTAGTGTTGCCATCCAACCGACCGCTACTTTTCAAATCGAATGAATCGATACAGAGAAAAAATAGGTATATATAGGTATAGCTGAAAAAAAATAGCATAACATAACTTTTGTTATTTCGTTTACTACCTACTTCATTTGCATATTTCTTCATCCACCTGTTCATTTAGATTATTTGCGGTTTACTTTATATATTAGGTACTAACACTAGATAACAGATTCAACACTGTGGACCTTCATCATCATCATCATCAGCCATTTAACGCCCACTGCAGGACAAAGGCCTCCTTCGTGGTTTTCATAACCATGAGGGGTTTTGCCATAATCGCCACGCTTGGCAGGCGGGTTGGCGATCGCAGTATGCGGTTGAAATCTCAAGAAAACGCTGCTGCCCGTCTTCTGGTAATTTATTTCCTTAGTCGCCTTCTACGACATCCACGGAAGGAAATGGAGTGGCGCTATTCTTAATCCAGTGCCACACGGATCTGTGGATCTTGTGGACCTTAATTTGACCGAATCGCTCGGATGCTGATCTTTAAATAAACCTTTAAATTAACTAGGAAAGCGGAGGTTATGTATTAACAGAACGCTTGCATCACATTCCAAGGTGTTGGGTTCGAATCGGACATTGTATGTGATTTTTTTATAGCATTACGACTGTCTAACGTTTACGGAAAACATCGAGAGGAAACATGTGTATGAGGTACACCCCATGCCCCCATACCTCACCTCACTCCAAAAAAGCTAAGCATAGTGGCAGATTACACTCCTCGGTCTTTTGTACATTCTGCCGCAGCGTATGTGTGTGGTCCAACGTATGTAAAGCCTTATCGGAAACCGGCTTGTTCGGGGGGCTGAAAGTCATCAAGCTTGCGTGCGAGACGATTCGTGCCCTAAAGTGGGAACATAACGTAATCAGTACCTACGCATGTAAAGATTTACATGCCTGACTGATTATGTTATGGATGACTTTCCAACTAAAATGTTATGGTTTATCTACATAGACTGCATATTATATGTTATTATGTAAAGGTGATATGAGGCATAATCACCGGGCTTTCTACTCGCATCAAGTAAATCAATTATATTACATTTCAGTTATATTTTATGAAATGGTGACTGATAGAATCGAATTGATGATCGATATAAATTACATTTTGCAGCACTGAATGTCATCGTTCCTAATCTGTGCTACGTCCTGTCACCTATCATTATAACCACAGAGAATATAATCATATGTGTTCTGTGATATAATCACTAAGTTTTCAACGGTTTTGCGATGGTTTTCTTCATGATCAGAATGTATATTTCTTTATTAACTATTTCGCATGAATTTTAGTATTTCTGTGAGACAGAGTCTCAGTAAAATAAATACCTGTAAATTAACTAAGCTAGATACTTCTTGTGTTTTGGTAAGTCTCCATGCAATACTATTACATCCTCGTCCGGAGAATTACTTTAATGCTAACAATAATATTTTAAAATTTTAAGCCAGTACTACAAATTAAGGTATTATTTCATTGTGGCATAACTTTGTTGCTAGCGATTCTAAGTGTCTTAATCACTTGATCTTTTTCCTTTAAATCGAATACTTACATTTGTAGGCAAAAAAACAATACGTGCGAAAATAATGTCTACAACGCCATCTGTTATCCATGGGTGAAACTAGGGATAGGCTGGTTATTATGTTTTAAATAAATTGCTTATCTGTTGCGATTTTCATACTTATCTGTTGCAATTTATTTAAAACATAATAAATTTTGATGCAGAACTATGCCAAGTTTCACCCATGGATAACAGATGGCGTTGTAATTGCGCGTATTGTTATATTCAACTTTAATTCATGAAAATGTATTCCTCATTATCTCCATACTAACTATGTTAATCTTAGGCCACTTTTGTGCTGACGGCCTCGATCGTTCGTAGCTTTTTGAAAAAAAAAGGGAAATATAGTGATACCTATAATAGGTTGGTTAGGTGACGGCACATAAACAAGAACAATTTTCATTTTTCGTTTCATTTTCTGTTTGCCTTAATTTTTAGTATAAAAAGAATTCTTCGCGGTGGTAGCGCGGCTGCAGAATGCCGGCCCCGCATTGGGGAGGTCGTGGATTTGAATCCGGGCACGGACTTTGTTTTCTAAGTTACGTGCATTTGTGAACTTGTAGTAACAATATCACTCGGCAACGGTTAAGGCAAACATTATGAGGAAGCCGGGGTGTTCCCAATCCGCTGTGGGCATGCGTCGAAATCAAGCCCATACCGTTTCTGAGAGAAAGCCTGTACCCTGCAGTAAGACGTATGCTACGCAATAAAAAAACGAATTCTCTTGAAACTCGTAACGTTTATACAAAATATGCCATTTTAGTAATGCCTTAACTTTATTTAATATTAAATTAAAAACATTTATAGCATTATTCACCTGAAAACATGACATGTGTCGGCAGCAGGATAAAAAACAATTGTTTGTTTTACTAGTTAATTTGTATATTTTAAAAAATATATGTTCATATCCATACATAACATAAACACTCGCCTGTATCCCAGAGGGGTAGACCGAGATCACGTTCGGCCACGATCCTGACCGACCTCTGTCGCATAGATAAGAATCAACGTTTATCAGCCGCTGCATGCACGCACGCCAGTTTCGTGTACTTTTATCTTGCCCTTCGCTAATACATTCCCTATTTGGTAGGTAAGTATGTCTGCCTGGGATCTATGTTCAGTTAGCGTTAATCTTTCTAATAAAACCTTTAGGCGATTTAAGTAACAAATGTTCCCGTACCTGAGCTGTTCTTATAAAAGGCTATCAAGTCTTTTGTTTAATGATTTTTTGAGATAAAAAGAAAAAAATACTTTACGAGGATATAGGTAGGTAATGCACCTCACTTAAGTACAAATTGTAGGTTTAATTGCGGTCCCTGCAGTAGGTCAAGCCTGTGCTGCTTTGTGTGATGCTTTATAGGGTGAGGTGTAGGTAGAAAGGACCTGTTTCTTATGCTATTTTAAATTCCCTACATCCAACCCTCTTGCTTGCCCTACGCCTTAGGCGTGGTTTCAGTTAAAATGCCACAAACAGGTGACCTACATACCTAAATGAATATGGTGCTTTGTATTCCAGGATCGAGCATGATGATGGCGAGGCGCGTGTGGTAGCGTCCCCACGCGTCTAGCCATCAAATAAGAGGTGACCTAGGTACCTAAATAGATATGGTGCTCTGTATTCCAGGACGCTAGCAATATCGATTATGATGATGGCGGGACGCGTGGGGACGCTAATTGGGCAGGTGGCATTTCCTGCACTTCTCAACATGCGCTGTGTCATACCGTTCTTTACAATGGCGGGCATCATGGCTTGTGAGTATTTTCTTTTACGGGGCTCCATGCAGTAACACTAAGGTGACCAATGGAAAAAAAAAATCATCTTTTTTTAAGGATCGTTTTTGCAAAAAATGACGGACCGACATCTCAAAGTTGTTAATAGCAATTTTCAGGACCCATGGCCGTGAAGCTATGGTAAAAAACGCAGGACTAGATATCATTAACGCCAAAAACGGTCGCTTTTATCATAAATGCTATCTAGTCCCACCATGGACCTCCATGATCATAGGTTTTCGGTCGTGGGTCCTAAAAATCACTTGATAGGAATCAAAATGTAACCTGTAGTTGTTACAGTTATAACTTGCACAAAACACAATAACGTGTCCTATTTCCAAACTCGGATACTGTGTGCTAAGGTAACCAGGCAAGGACGTCACTAACATGTTTGAGAGATTGATCTGAAACTTTATGCAAAAATGATCTTTAAAGACATGTACCTACCTCAAAAGCAAAGAAAACGGAACAAGGGTGAGGGTTCCGTTATATAAAGATAGGCAAACCTCTGTCAAAAACTCAGTAACACGTCTGTTTTTTTTTGACAAGTTCAACGATCAAATTAAATTTTACTTATGTACAACATGACTGCAATAAATTAATATAAATATGAATTGATATCGAATGCTAACAGTCCTTAGAAAAAAACCTTGCTTCTATTCAATGTTACAATCTATTTAATAATCACTATAATTAATATTCAAGTCACTGCAATTAAAAGAGATAAAGTATTACGTAATATTTTTCACACAATCAAAGTCATTACGTGTAGAGTAATTTTCGTCAACCTTGAATTTACCAGACAATTGAAAGGAAACTTTTGTTTTCGGCTATTTCATGCAGAAAATTCGGTTAATTGCGAGTAGGACCAGCGGCCTTAGGTCTCCAAACAAACGGTTACAAACTTAACTTTGCGGTTAAAAAAGTATGTACACTCGACAGCAGAGCTCAACATCCTTTGAATTCGTGCACTCTACTCACTTCGATTACGATCCAAATTGCAACTAAGGCACAAAAGTTGCTGTGCTAGCACTACGTATAGCTTGTTTCTGTGTAAAATCATTAAATACAATTCCTTACAAGAAAAGAAGGAGTTGTTTACGTCAATTACAAGATGGACGTGCAAAAGAAGGCGAAGTAAATTCAAAGCCTCTCTATCAATCATATATTCGACCTTATTATTATTGTGCTAAGGTCGATTTTTTATCTTTCAGGTGTCACGGTAATGTCAGTATTCTTGCCGTCGAAGAAAAAGTGATATTTTATGTTAAGGACCCTCTTTTGGTACCTGCTACAATTACTAGTCCGGTGCTCAAAAAAGTACTTAAGATATTAATAAAGGTATGTTAAGGGTATAGCTAAGTTTTCAATTACTTCGAACCTCCCTTATAAAACACGTCAGGCTTGATAATAATACAGTAAATTGTACACCGAGGTGAGAGGTGTTAACCAACCTCAGCGCTTGAAATTAATTCAATACTCTCTCTCTGACGGAAGGCCTGTGCCCTGCAATGGGACGTATATGATATACGTATATATAATATAAGTCCCACTATATTATATATACGTATATAATATACGTATACCCGTAGCTTATAATAGGTTACATAAAAAAAAAACAAAACAGCAATACTGAATATCAACGATTCGACAATATGGGATTCTTCAAATGCAAAAGGCTTATTAAAATCGATCCTAGGAACATAATTTACAACAATTTTTTTTTTAGCAGCCTATATACGTGCCACTGTTGGGAACAGGCTTTCTCGCAGGGAGGAGTATGGGCTTAATCACCACTGAGGTCGTCTTGTAAGTTAGAAGTGGTAAAATTGTCCCTCTGGCCACGTGGTACTTTGATAGTGCTTTAAATTTAATTTTGTATAAAGAATTTTAATTAAATGCTACTAGGCTAGTTGTATCGAATCAGAAATGATGAGATCCATAGAAGAACGAAAGTCGTCGACATAGCCCAGCGGATTAGTAAGTTGAAGTGGCAGTGAGCGGGGCACATAGCACGCAGATCTGATGGCCGATGGGGCCAAAAAGTTCTGGAATGGAGACCACATATCGGCAAGCGCAGCGTAGGACGACCAGCCACAAGATGGACAGATGACCTCATCCAAGTGGCATGAAGGCGCTGGATGCAGGCCGCTTCCAACCTATCTTTTTGGAAATCCATGGAGGAGGCCCATGTCCAGCAGTGGACTTCCTGTGGCTGAATGATGATGATGATAAAGGCCAGTTGTGCAGGGCGAGCTAATAGTTGAATAAGGATTAACTACTTATGTAATTGATTCTTTAAAAGAAAACTGAAGAAAAGGTTTCTGAATAAAGAATTTCACTGAGAAAATACCTAATAAACTATCATCATCATCATCATCATCATCATCAGCCATTCGACGCCCACTGCAGGACACAGGCCTCCCTCATGGTTTTCTAACCATGAAGGGGTTTGCCATAATCGCCACGCTTGGCAGGCAGGTTGGCGATCACAGTATGCGGTTGGAATCTCAGAACGACGCTGCTGCCCGTCTTCTGGTAATTTATTTCCTCAGTCGCCTTCTACGACATCCACGGAAGGAAATGGAGTGACGCTATTCTTAATCCGGCGCCACACGGATTAAATATCTGCCTCCTGAAAATCTGAAGAGATTCACTAAGTTTAGTCCTCAGTTCAGAAATCGGCGGTGAGTGTGTAGAGAAAATAAGGTTTATTAATCGGGAGCAGAATAAATGTTTTAAAGGAAAATGTTACATATTATTATATTTTTTTGTTGCATTAATCCGTGTTGCCGTATTTTTAGGTAATCGGGCAAATGTTTTATCATCCCCCACGTGACAGGCTCTGCCCAGTGTTGGGGTCAGCTTATTTGTAAAATGTACCTTTTTATGGCAATAATTAATACTTTTAAATACTAATCCGTGCTGAGGACAGAGAAAGAAGAAAAAAAGAAGTTTGTATAGAGGTTCAAAATTTCACCGATTCCTGCACTTGCCCATTAGCTCAGTTGGGAGAGCGCTGGCACGGCTAGACGCCAGAGGTCGCGGGTTCAAGTCTTTTTAGCCTCTAAAAAGGTTGCTACATATTATTTTTTGTATAAAGCAACGATATTCTATGTCAATAAATTAGCCAGTGCATATTCAAAGTGGGTTGTTACTACTTTAGACTGAATAAAACCTTATTATAAAACGAGAACCCTAACGAGTTTTATTTCAACTCCGTTCTTTGGCACCGCGGCGTATAGAGGGCGTCTGGTCAACGTTCCCATTTCGGGATTTGGACCGTTTCTATCTTAGAGGCATAAAGTTGAGTTTTGATTGTCACTAAATTGATTGGTGTGCCGTCGTATTGTGCGGAGACTCAGCAGTTTCGGGCCACTCTGAAAGCTTCGTCCATAAACTCACAAGCGTCAGACTGCATTAAAGTGGACCTCAGCAAACCAAAATCCTAGGATTTGGACCGAGTTTATACACTAGGTGATAAAAACTAAAATTGCTAAATAAATACAACAGAGCCGTTATTCCCAGAAGCCCCCTTCAAGATTGTCCCCTCTTAATCTTTGAAGGGGGCATAATATTAGGAGGGGATAATCTTGAAGGGGATATCTGGGAATACTATGCCCCCTTCTGCAACAAAGAGGGGACAATGCTGAAGGGGGCATATGGGAATAAAGGCAACAGGGAATAGACAGTGGCTTGACTTGTAGTTAATTAGTTTTACAATAATTGTTTCTCTTATGCATCCTCTTACACTAACACTGCTGTCTGTTGGCCAAAGTACATACGAAGAAAACTCAAATAGCTTTAACAGTAGATTAACAGATAGTGTACGAGAAACCGGGATCAGCATGAGTAGCACAATGACGCGAGTCGCGCGTTTTAACGTCAAATGTTACGACTTCACCGAATATTAATTGTCAAATTCTGACATTTTAGCGCCACAAAACGCGTGACTCGTACCATCGTCTTACTCATGCTGTGTTGCTTGGGACAAAATGGCCATTTTGGTCAGTATGTGATATAGGTACACCATGAATTTCGGGTGGTTCAAAACCGATAGCAAAATGAAAGTGCCGGTCAGTTAAATACCAAGGTTCGCTGGAAGAGAATGTTTCTTGCAGCGCTTGTACACTTACAATGTAATTAGTGCAATAAAGGACTAAAATTAATAAAGTGCCTTAACAATAGCTATCGAATACGCTAGTTTCTTTGTAGAAGACACTTCATCATCTCGACACAAACTCGAATCTTTGAGAACCATTAGCAGCTAGCCAGAGCAGTGCGTGCGTGCCACAGTCCGCGGCTCTTTGTTCTAATCTGAGGTTCTAATAGACGCAAAAGGCGGTACAAATCGTTCGCGAATTTTTTTAAACAAGATTTCTCAACTCAATTTTTATTTTTCGTCAATAATTAAAAGTAATAGTCTAAATAGATGGCACGTTTAATTACATAACCGCGGCTTTCAAGTCACCCAGATTTCAGCGTGTTTAGTGTAAAAACGAACAAGCGAGACATGAAACAATAGAGACTTCTTAGTACGTACTTCCCGCTACACCGCATCCAGTGTGGGCAACTTAATACGATCCCGCTGCACAAACTGCAGTCTACAGACAAAGTTGTGTCAGAATCTCATCACCACGGAAGTCCTGCCAGTCTTCGGAGTTGGAATTAAATGGGGCGCGCTCATGGTTGCGGCTGTATAAAGGAGGTGCAGAGCCTTAGCACTATTCGTAATTATTATTCATTACTACACAAGCAGCTCTAAGCTGATACGTGCATATCACTTTTGTGCACTTGTAAAATCTATCAAGTACCTATGTTTTCAAATGTAAGAGAGCACCGAACTTTTATTTTATTTATTTATTCAGTTTACATGTATGATTCTTACGTCTGATTGTAGCCAAATTAAATATTCGAAATATTTTATAATGACAAAACTGTCACATTGGAGCATTGAAGAAGACAGATTCCTTGACACTTTTGTAAGAATAGAATGGAATAGAAATTGTTTATTACCAAAACACAAATAATTAAAAAACCCCGTGATAGCAGAGATTTACAATTTTTTAGAATGCGTCTAACCATTTTGGTGACTAATCACCAAGCTATCAAGCGATCACAGCTCGAAAATAGTTCATGTGCGCCTATTGGTCAATGCGCGTGACCTTCAATAGCCACTTCAATAGCGGACCGTCTTCGCTTATTGTTTCGCTTATTATTTTGGCTTATCTCTAGCCGCGCGCATTAACCAATGAGATGCGAGTATTTTGTTCAGTTGGAGTTCCACTCATGGAACGGAGTATAATATAGCAGGCTTTACAAAAATTAAGCAATACACTTAAGTTTTGTAAATAAGTCTGCCAAAGTGGAAACCCTCCTTTACTTTCGCAGTCAGGTAGATAATTAAAAGAAAAAATATAATTAATATTTATATGTATGTGTATGAATAGGTGCGTGCCTCTTAGCCCTACGACAAGGTCTTGGGTTCAGTGTAGTACTACTTAGTGTAAGTGTGTGCTTTGTGTCGAGGTAGGTTGCGAGAGGTGATAAATCATGTAATATAGTATCTATCCGTGTGGCGCCGGATTATGAATAAAGTCGCTCCATTTCCTTTCGTGGATGTCGTAGAAGGCAACTAAGAAAATCAATTACCAGGAGACGAGCAGCAGCGTCTTCCTGAGATTCCAACCGCATACTGCGATAGCCAACCCGCCTGCCAAGCGTGGCGAATATGGCAAAACCCCTCATGGTTATGAAAACTACGAATGAGGCCTATTTCCTGCAGTGGATGTCAAATGGCTGATGATGATAGCATCTATCTATAGATACGTCTCAAATTCTCAGCTATTTTCTATTTGTCAAAGATATTATTAAAGATTTGGCGGCAAATTGTACCAAATTTTGGAAGCCGCATATTTGAAACATCCCTCATAGCCTTTGGTCTTATGTTTGGTTATAGCGAATATAATATTGGTCTTGTATTGCACGTTTCATTGGTTAAAGTCTTCAACACATGATAATTTATCAAAGAGATATTTTGGGTTCTTCCTGTAAATAGCTTTTTTGATCAAACAAGCGATGTGCAGCTCTTTTCTAGCTCTCATATTGGAAATCCCAAATTGGTTTAGATATAAAATTACGTATGAACGCTTAGGAATTCTAAAGCAGAATCTGGTGAAAGCATTTTGTACTCAAATGAGTTACTTGCATTAAGTAACTCATTTGATATTTGGTCAAATACCCAATTACTGTTGTGTAGTCTACGGGCCACAGTTTTTGCAAAAACTATTGCTATTTATAGGTGTGGCAAAGTAAGGATTACTGCTCACAATTGTTATTATAAGTTCCATATTTTTGCATTTGTGTCTGTAAACACTCCGGTAATGCAATTGTAGAACAAAAGCAAATGAATATTCGATACAGCCAACGACGGCCGAACCGTTCTAAAAAATGTTAAAAATATCGAATGCACTTTCAATTAAATATATCAAAAAGTGCAGCTAACTCACGGTTAGATAGATAGAGGAATATACATTATTGCTTACAAAAAATGTCTAGATAAGGGTACGGAACCCTTCATGCACGAGTTCGACTCGCACTTGGCCGTTTTTTTAGCTGGACGTTACTTTTTCGGCTACCCTGTAAATTAAATGTTTTAATTGTATCCGTTTACACCTCAACCTCATTCCGCCACTGTACCTGCGCAACACTCATTGTGGTTATGTCAAAGTTTCTTATTGTGTTCAAGTTGTTTACGCTTATAAATGTGTTCTGGTGTCGCCATTAGTGTCCTTTGTGCCGTGTTGTGTTGCTATGGAGTGGGAGTGGAGTGGAGTAAGGAAATTGTACACACTCTACGTTATTTCCATTATTGGAATATTTACAAGAAAATCCATAAGTACGCATAGAGTATGTTTCAAAGGTGTCCGAAGGTTCGAAGTTACAATATAGAAACGGCCGTTTTGTCCACACGATATTTCCTGCATTATTGTCAACCAATGTTTGTAAGCCTCATTGTTCCAGCAGTTAGCACGCTAGGCTGCTAAAATAGAATCACGTCCGTCTTCGTATCCGTCTCTACTCACCATGATTAAACCCGGTCGGACTCTTCCGACACAAACTAGGTAAATCCGGAATGAAATTAATAATTCAACTTAAAATAATTCAAAATTATTTATTTATAACAGTGATAAGTTGATAACAATAGTAGACGTCGAATCCTCCTTTTAATTTTATACCTGTGTTAGAAGGAATTCGCTCTTCCGGACGAGTATTTGCACATAATGTTATAAATACATTTAAAATACAAATCTGAAAGTAAAACTAAAATACTTTACTAACTTTTAATTTTAGTGTACAAATGTACAATGTACAATAATATGTAGTGCTTACGAAATGGACAAAGACAGAGGTCATGGGTTCGATTCCCACTGAAGGTACTTGATTCGTACAAATGACCTCAGTCTGGGTGTATTTCCATATTTGTGGTATGATTGCATGCCTACCATAGCACAGGTTATCCTAGTTTGGGACCAGTAGAAGTGATTATGCTATTTGGAATATATTATAATTATTATTATTGAACGTTCATCCACTGCAGGACAAAGAGAGGTATCCCAGGGTAACTCATAGGCGTGAGACACACAGATGGGACGTGGGGCGAGTGCGCGGTAAGATGTATATAGTCACAGAACACAGCCCTTGCTCTGCGGTCGCTCTTGGTCTGTGACTCTATACATATTACCGCGCCCTCGCCCCTGTCCCATCTGTATGTCTCGCACCATACAGATGGGACAGTGTGATAACCATTGGGGTTGGTCCCTGTCATCATGCACAAAAAAATACTCAATGATATGCCGCCAAGATTGTACACGAATTGTAGCCAACAACAATATCAGAAACAGAGAAGAAAGAAAAAGGGAGAACCCATTTCTTTAAATTGCCGAAGAAACACAAAGTAAACGAGTAAACAAACAAAATACACGAAAAACATCAACGTAAAAAAACACCACTGTGAAGAGAGCATGTGAAGTACATACAATTGGAGACGGCCGGGTACCATACCATAATATATGCAGCATTTGGAGTCGGTGAGTCGGTGGGGGTTGCGTGCCATATAATGTGCTTCTGTGACAGCAAAAAGGGTCTCAATTTCAGCAAACATTACCAGCAAAACTGACTGAATGCAATGTAAGGTGCCTTCAATATTCCAACTGATCGCCTTGATCGTACTTCGCTGGGCAGGCAGGTTGCTGACCGCAGTCAAGGTTTATTCCAGTATACGAGAGTTACTTCTAACCACCATCTTCCCTTGGTCGCTTCTTACCACGCCCAAGGGAAGGGTCGCGATGGTCATATTCTTACACCAGGTAACTATACGGCGTTTTCCGCATACAACTGCACTCAACTGCTGAGCATTAACTACTGAGCAGACGGGAATAACGTAGGTACCAAACTGAGTTATATTGTTGAGTTTGGTACCCGCTTCCTTAGTAGTTAAAAAGGTCAGCAGTCGGGTTGTTTGTGTTTTTTTTTTATTAATGTGGGTTTCATACAGCCTATCACACTCACGCATATCGATTGAGATTTTATTTATTATAATCTGATCATTGTTTAAGGAGTGATGAGAATCATACATCCTAGTAATATTATAAATGTGAAAATTTGTGAAGATGTTTGTATGTTGGGAGGTTTGGATGTTTGTTACTCAATCACGCAATAACATCTGAACAGATTTACATAAAATTTGGCATACATACTTGATATTTTGGTAATACGTAACACACGAGCTAAAACATCACCCTCCTTTTGGGATCAATTAGAGTTTGTGCATTACAACCACTTTGGTTTCATGAGTCTTTCTTAGATTTACATTTATTTATGAAATATCAGGTTTTACATGATTATTCAGACAAATATTCAATTATGTCTCTGTGATCAACATGGTGAAAACCGGAAGCGATCACCGAATAGTAAGAGGCATATTGAATATCAATGTCAAACTTGAGAGGTCTCGTCTCATGAAGTCCACGCTCCGACCTACTCGTGCCCATATCCAGAACCCCGAGAACTTTCAACTCAAATTGTCAAATCGCTTTGAGTGCCTGGAGACCGCCACATCGGTGGATGAGATCAATGACAGGTTTGTAGAAACTGTTCGTACAATGGGCTCGAGGTTCTATAGACCGAACCGTACGAGTAGACCACAAAAACTCTCAAACTATACTCTCGACCTCATGACTAAACGTCGCTCGTTGCAACTGCAGTCCTCCGAGGATGCTGAGTCATATAGGCAGCTCAATAGACACATCTCAAAGTCTATGCGGCACGAAATTTGTTCCTTTATTACCGGACGTATTAAAAGACTATAGAGCGTATTTTACGGAATACCCGTGCGAAATACTTTCTTTCAAGTTTAAGTACAGAGACAGGCACTTTCATAATGCATTCTAAGCTCTTATCCATTTTTACATAGATACGATACATTTAGGTACTTACTTTACTTTATACTTTATTGCACATGTAAAAAGACACAGGTAAATAAAACACAACATTTACAACAACAAAAAAATAATTGAAAAGTTACATGGCGAGCTTATTTCAGCAGAAATCTCTTCTTAGGTACCTATTTTGCGTGTAAGTAGCGATTTGCCCTGCTATTAACCAATTAAAGTCTAGCCACTTCGGTTAAATCGTTTCTCAGTCAGTACATGCCACTAATGAGCTTATAATAGTTTCAGTTAAATAATTAACAAGCCTACAGGCACCGCTCGTCTCAGACTGAACTGAAACTGCCTTACCTCAGACTGATGACGCCAACTTAAGATGTAGGTAAAGACAAGTTGCGTACTGTTTTGAAGGGCTCTCACGCTGACCTCAACGAAGTTTCAAGCCCCAAACTATGCTCATGACTTGAGTAGAGACTAAGGAGTTGGACGTGGTTTGGGGCACATTTTCACTACAAAACATCAACCAAGAAAATGTTAGCGTTGTAGTTGACACAAAAATACAGAATATAAACTGGCACATATACCTCATCTTAAAATCAACTTTCTCCAACGCACACATATTTATCCCCGGGTTCTCGTACTATAAAATTGCGTTGATCTTGAATCTTATTTTGTTTCTTTCTGCAATATTCTTATGCAGTTTAAGTATATTATGTTACCACTTTCTTAAAAGTTAGGGCGTAATGACACCATAATCTGCTCTTTTAATCAATTTGCTAGATTTTTCATCTCTACAGAGAGGCCACAATCGTGATGAAGATTTTTCTCAGCAACAACCTACTTTTTCTAATAAAACCTTTCTAAACGTAATTCAAATTTCGCCGTCAAATAATTCACGGCCATATTGCCGTTGTATTTTTTACTTATGTGCAATAAACGTATCAATAATAATAAATAATACTCCCATACAAATCGGGCACCGACTGTGACGTCACATATTGCGAGTGTCGCCTTTTCAAAATGTCCTATCTAGTAGAAAACGTTCAAAATTAAATTAAATCTATTTTTTTATTACCTCTTACAACTCCGTATAACTCCGATAATTATTTTTAATTCTTTCACCAAACCAAATGTCTTGTTAACTACCGGACTGAGTCCATACCACTGAATACCAACCTATAGATATACTTTATTCATGTTTTGTTAACAAGAGAGAGCTTTAGCATAGTGTGCTGGGTTATTATTCTGTTGTTGAATAGCTAAAGCGGTTAACCTCGGCTTTCACGTTTAATTGTTGATATTATAAGCGCTAACTTTGAAACTTCGCATGGTTTATGGGTTGACAGCTTGGCTCGTGGATATAGTGTTTTATGGTCGTAAGCTGGAATTGATTGGCGTTTAACAAAGATTCATGGTCTCAAACCTGTTTCTAGGTAAGTTTAACTACTTTTCAGTACATGCTTCCTCTCAGAGAGATTATGGGCTTAATTACCATACGTGTCCACCGCAGATCGGTAATTTCAAGCGCTGAGGTATGTGAACACCTTAGGCACTCCGGTTTCCTCACGATGTTTTTCCTTCCCCGTAGTATTGCTGTTACAACTTCACAGAAAACTACTACTTAGTTTAACTACCAACAACTGTTTTTTTTTTGTGTGGGTTCAGAGACAATCATGTTTTATTTTATATTTCTATATTAGGACTACCCATAACATATACATTCACAATAGGCAATAAAACTAAAAATAAGCTAAGTGTTAGTATTATGTTGGTTGTGGAAATTAATGTCTAACTTAATGTCTTAATCATAAACGAAATAAAAACACTATTGCATGCACAGCCACATATGAAAAGATCAATAAAGCCATGCCTTGCCTCGATCGGTGACCACAATATTTTATTGCTCTATCTTGATAGTCTATATTCTATTGGTATAGACGAACAGTCTTCTTTATAAAAAGTCGATTCCACATAGATTTCCTATTTATTAATTTTAGTAGGAGTATAATATACCTCTAATATCGATCCCGACCGTGTTCGGTCACAGCGACTGTAATCTGACTATGGAGAGTTATGTTCGTGTGCTCTCAGGTAACTGATATAGCCAATTTCGGCAGAAAATGTGCGTCCACATTCGCTGCACGTTAGCACCCCTCTGACGTAGTTGTAGTGTATGGCCGCAGGTGGTCGGGCCTTGAGCTCGTCTCGCTTAGCATCGAGCTCTGCTCTACGTTTCGCTTCAAAATTGTGCACCTTAGTGCTTACGGTATGCTCCACACTGCCCTGCGGCTGCCAATATCTCCCACTGATTCGGATCCATAGTTTTGCTAATATTAATTTCAAGCTACGAGTTCAATCAGTCCCATTTTTAAAGTAGACTATTAAGTATTCTATGTCTAAGCGCCACTTTCGGGGCTAACCGGTTAAACCTGCAGTTACCATGGTTATCAGTACAGTTGGATACTGGGTTAACGGTTTAACGGGTTAACCCCGGGTTAGTGGGATGGTACAAGTGGCGCTAAGTTAGCTGTTGCGTTGAACTACAAATATGTTGAACTAATATTTCCATTACTCACTACACAAAATATTTTTTCAATTGTCTCCTTATGTGGTTCGTAAAATAAAGTTCTTACCTATGTGGTTCGCAAAATAGTGCTCTTAATGTGGTTAAACCCTTATTAGAAAACAATAAATAATAATAATATACCTACGTTTATTTCAGACCAATGATCCATAGCTGTTAGCATAAACTTAAAACAATAGGTTTTACAAATATATTTTTTTAATTTGATTTTCGCACATTTCAGAGCAATTTTTGGTGAGTTTCGTTTTATTTTACAAATAAAATTCCAACCTAATCTAATTGTGAGTCAGCTACCGTATTTGTCTTTACACAGCCCACTGCAAACATCGAAACACATTCATCTGTGTCTAAGCTCGGAAGAAGTGCAAAGTTCCCGTGACTAACTTTACACAATACAACCACACAAACGATCATACGTTCTCAGAGCGTTCCGTAAATTGAAAAACTTAGCCATGTTGTTTCTTGTTCCGCATCCTTATACACGGTTAGTCATTTTGTCGCAGAAACTTATCTAAGCTTCGAAACAATGCTTCTTTCAAACACAGATAGGACAGAGCATAGCCCATAGCAAGGCGGAGTTGAACTTGAGGTAAGAGTTTAATATAAGCGTCTCTAACAACACATAATTATTAAAAGCTATATTTTTTAAATGTATCTATTTTACATAACATAAATTCATGCCTGTATACTGAAGGGGTAGGCAGAGAGCAAGGTCTGCCACTTGCCATTATTCTGTCTAACAGATCTCTTTGGCTTCATCAACATTAATTTAGGCGTTGCATGAACGCACGCAGGTTTCGGGTACAATTTATTCCATTTGCTAATACATCCACCCTTTGGTCGAAGTATGTCCGCCACCCTTATCTATTTAACTCATAGTAACTGTTCTATAGTTAACATCATCATCATCATCAGCTATTTGACGCCCACTGCGGGAGATACGCGTCCTTTTTTGCCGTAATCGCTACTCTTGGCTGCCGGGTGGGCGATCGCAGTATGCGGTTGGAATCTCAGGAAGACGCTGCTGCCCGTCTCCTGGTAATTGATTTCCTTATTCGCCTTCTACGACAATTCAATTTTTTTCAATTCAAATATTTTTATTCATTGTAAAAACAGAATGTTTACTTAATGAACGTCAAAGTTGTTAGTTTCACAATTAATGGATTATGGACATCCATGGAGGGAAATGGAGTGACGCTATTCTTATTCCGGTGCCACACGAAACTAAGGTTGCCAACCCTGCTATATAATATAGGCGAAACTACTATATTTTGCGTAAAGCGGAACCCAGCCTTAATCTTTTTCTAAGGCTCGCTCTTCAAGTCTAAGTCCGTGAATCGCGCGGCAAGACCGCTATTTTTTTTTACCATCATTTTGCCATCTACTATATTTTTAGAGGCAATTGCTTCGAAAATACTATATTTGTTAGAAAAAAAGTTAGCAACCCTACACGGAACATACATCGTAAACGTACTGATTAGAAACTGTCAGGAAAATAGTATTGGAAAAGCTGATAATTTTTACGCGATTGTAAAGCTGTCCCCATATTAAAAGTTGTTTGCATCGACTCGTAAAACCCACAATTTTCGGACATATATCAATTTTTTAGGGTTCCGTACCTCAAAAGGAAAAAACGGAACCCTTATAGGATCACTTTCTTGTCCGTCTGTCCGTCCGTCCGTCCGTCTGTCAAGACCCTTTTTCTCAGGAACGCGTGGAGGTATGAAGCTGAAATTTATATCAATTACTCAGGTCTACTGTCCCTTGAAGCTGTGAAAAAATCAAACTTCTAAGCCAACGCAATCAAAAGATACAGCCGTTTATGCCGCAAATTTTCGACACTTGCAAGGGAATCAAAACCTACAGGGTGCTTCCCGTGAACTCAGAATCTTGAAATTTGGTACGAAGCAACGTCTTATAGCATAGATAAAGGAAAAATTACGAAAACCATAAATTTTTAGTTACATTACATAATATATATTTTTTTTATAATTTTAAACTTACTACCCATTTCCTCATAAACGCGTAGAGGTATTAAATTGAAATTCATACCAAATACTCAGGTCTATAATACCTTTAAGCTGTAACAAAATCTAACTTCTATGTCAACGCAATCAAAAGAAACAGCAATTTAAGCTGCATATTTTGAAACTCGCAAGTACTCGCAAGGGAATCAAAACCTAAAGGGTACTTCCAGTCGACCTAGAATCTTGAAATTTGGCATGAAGCAACGTTTTATAGCACACATAAAGGAAAAATTCCGAAAACCTTAAATTTTTAGTTACATTACAAAATATATATTTTTTAATAAATATAAACTTATTACTTTTTTCCTCATGAACGCGTAGAGCTATCAAGTTGAAATTCATATCAAATACTTAGATCTAATTGCCTTTAACCCGTGAAAAAATGTTGTTGACATTGCAGGTTTGTACGGAACCCTCGGTGCGTGAGTCCGACTCGCACTTGGCCGGTTTTTCATTTTGTTACACGCTGTAAATTTATACTTGTTCGTTTACGGAGCGGTGGGGTAGAACGCCGGCTTCTCATTCGAGAGGTCGTGGGTTCGAATCCCGGCATGTGCTAATGACTTTCTTTTCTAAGTTACGTACATTTATGAAGTTATAGCAGCAATACCATTCGCTAACTGTGAAAGAAAACATCGTGAGAAAACCGGAGTGTCTGAGGTATTCGCGTACCTCAGCTCTTGAAATCAATCCGCGGTGGGCACGCGTGGTAATTAAGCCCATACTCTCTCTCTGAGAGACGGCCTGTGCCCTGCAATAGGACGTATTTAGGCAACTTAAAAAAAACTGGTTCGTGTAGTATACGCATTTATCAATTTACTTTAAGATTCGCAACTTTCCTAAGTAATTAGAACTGATTGTGGTGGGCTTACGGCTTATTTTGAACATGCCGTAAATCTAGGGTGATTCTTTTTTTAAGTGCCATAAGCTGTGAAGCCGGCGCCCCACTTGGCCACTCGTATTTGGTTATTTGGCAAATATTAACCATCCATTGCCGGGTTTCCGGGACCTTCATTTTGTAAAATCTGCAATGTATTATTAGTAGTCGGCAAATAAGTGAATACTAATAGCAAGTGAAGCGCCAAAATAAGGAAACTTAAAATTTTAAATGAATGGGAATATTATTACCTAGATAAAAACATTAATCAACTAGAATGCCCTCTTGCACAGGTAATTTTATTTCTTTATTAACGTAAAACCAACGACAGTAGGCTGTACCGGAAGTGACGTAACCAGCAATCATCAGATAAAAAAGCTTTACGCGTAATAAATCGAGCGACCACACAAAACCGTTCACATATCCACAAACCATTTACTTCCTATCCATTATTATAGTGACACATCAATACACGCCGCCCATCATAAACATACGAGATTCTTCGGGCATCCCACTTAAACCGTGCATAATTTATGAAGTCTCCAATGTCACATTGTCACGCTCGAACAGTGACAAAGTGACTCTTTAACTTAAAGGACAGGAGGTACCCGTAAAGACACCCAGTTTTAAAAGCTGTCACACTCTCAAGAATCATATTTGGCCCGTGTCACATTGATCAATTGTCATCGTGATCCAAGTATCGCAAGTCTCACAAGTATTGTTGGGGCTATTATACGTGTCAATATTACCATCATCAGAATGCCTTTAGATTCACTGGAGTGAAGTCGTGTTTTGCTAGTAAATCTTTATATTTATCATTGTGTTTTGATTGCGGAAAGTAACAGAAATGCAGCTACAGCAATAATACACGTAAACGCGTTGAAATGTAAACGTAGGAGGAAGCGTTGGCTGAAAGACTGGATTTTAAAACGAAATCAATCATTTGAACATTACACAAGAAAAGATCGCGGGCGGTGATTTGCATGACTACAACAAATACTCACTCATAACTTGTCGAATGAGTGAGGACTTGTTTGTGAAACTTTTAACCTTGGTTTCACTCTATATACTAAACAAGAGACACAGATGAGACCAACTATTACACCAAGAACATTTTTTCGGTGAAATTACGGTATTTAACATCTGACACGTCTCAAACGCAATAATAAATTCTTTTTTCTAACATTTTTTGTTCGTTATTGTCAGCAGCGGAACGTTCTTCATCTTCCCTTCTAGCACATCGTTCCTCCGTGGTTGTCAGTTGAATACTGATACTGATACTAGCGATATTATTGATAATATAAAATCGCGTGGATCACAGGATTTCTGGATATTCTGTGATATTATAACGATACTGCGATACGGCCTATTACACAGTCGATAATATCACGATATCGTGATAATATGTCCATTACTGCCTTTTTAGAGATCCGTACCCGAAGCCAAACGGGACCCTATTACCAAGGATTCACTGTCCGTCTGTCTGCCTGTCTGTCACCAGGCTGTATCTCATGAACCGTGATAGCTAAGCAGTTGAAATTTTTACAGATTTCTGTTGCCATTATAACAACAAATACTAAAAACAGAATAAAATAAACATTTAGGGGGGGCTGCCATACAAAAAATGTGATTTTTTGCCATTTTTTGCTCGATATTAATAACGGCAACAGGTAGACGCTTCAAATATTCAAATGTTGTATAGATAATGGTACAAAATCCTTCGTGTGTAAGTCCGACTCCCACTTGGCCAGTTTTTTATACAATATTCTTTATTGCACATCAGGAAAAGATAACAGTTTTTAAATAAAAATGTCTATTAGGTGGAGATAAAACAGATACAACATATCACGGATTTTTGGAGAAACGATAAAACGTAAAAAATGCATACTTATTCCGGGATTTTTTTTTGCATTTTGTTCACACACTTTCTACACTCGAGTGTCTGACCAAAGCACTGTCCTCAACAACACAAGACGAGTCTATCAAACGACGCAAGACCGGAACGTACGCAGTTTGCTCTCAGCCTACGGCCGTTTATTTAGGCTCACAGAGGCGTCCATGCTGGCCTACCCGGCGAAAGAAATAGTACACAACTGGAGGTCTCCAGTTCTGGTGAGGACGAGGAAAAAACTACAAGCAAAGACCTCTTTGCTTAGATGGAGTAGTATATTTGGAGTAGGAGAACCCTTTCTCGGTGAACGTAATGATAGGGTAAATATCTTTCAAGGAAGGGATGATTTAACAAGTTGTCGGCGTACGATGTACGGTTGACCTTCACCGTAGACGTTAAGAGCTACGGAGCTCTCGCTAGTGCATTCTGCATTGTTTTATAATTGTAAAAGAATAAGGCCCACTTGCACCACTTCTTAAATGTCACTTTAGTCGCCATTTAAATCGATTTTTGTCTGAAGAATTTTAGTTAAATGCTTTTTAAGCCGCATTTAAGAAAGTGGTGAAGGTCGGCTTAAGTATACTTTTGACCAATGTCGAAAATATAGGCACTAGATAAATTAAACAAAGGACGATTTAGACGTGTTTTACATTATATTGCATACACTCGGGCCTGTATACCGGAGGGGTATGCACAGACCCGGGCCTCGATTCTGTTAGTGTATTGTAGTATAATGACAGATACACTGTCGGGTCACGTGACGTGTTTTTTCATACCATTGACGCCTAGAAGGTTTGATACGCGTGCCCGCGTAGACTTAAAGCAGCCATGAAAATGAAACCGCCATGTTCATGCAGTTGTCATGGTACTACAATGCATTAACAGAATCTAGGCCCAGGGCTTACCACTTTCCACGATCCTGCTAGACCTCTCGCTTAATGAACATTTATTAGTCGTTGCATGCACGCACGCCGGTTACGGATACTTTTTATCTTACCCTTTGCTAATACATACCCTATTTAGTTTTAGAAGTATGTGTGTGGTGTTACTTTGATTTGCAATGGGTTGGCTTGGAGATATGGAGAGGATGAAGGAAGAAAGATTAACGAAATAAATAAGTACATCGAGCTAATGTGGGTGGAAGGACCGGTAAGGGTATTACGTATTACGTATTTTAATTTTTATGTTTAATTTTCAAGTTTCTGATAGCGTTAATGGTTGTGCTCAGTTCAGAACGTTTAAAACGATTTTCTCTATTAAAAAGTATACTTACAAAACATGTGTAAGTCAACGTTAAAATACGTGCAAAATTTTCGTAATTTTATTTCCCACAGCTTACAGTTGCTACTTTTGTCAAAACTAATATTGATAAAGCGGAAGTGGTTTGCTGGGATCATGGTAAATAGCAAACTTTGATCTCTACCTACCCCTCCCGGTACGGGTGTGAGTTTATTTTATTTATGTATGTGTATATATGTGTTAAAAATTATAAATATGCGAGGGAAAGGGAAGGCTGAGATGGTACCGACGAGTATATATTATAAAAACAGGCCAAGTGCGAGTCGGACATGTGCACGAAGGGTTCTATACAACATTAGACACAAAGATCGAGACAAAACATTTGTTGTATGGGAGCCTTCTGAAACATTTATTTTAATTTAATATAATTAGCTCCATGCGGTTCAAAAAATGTGTGAAGCGCACTTTGTGCCAAAAAAGCTACTATAACATTAAAGATTATTTAAATGACAATGATGTCTGGAATTAAAGCCAGTTCAATGCATGAGTTTTAGAACATTTATATAAATCCTGTAAATTAAGGACTTGAAAAGACTAAGTTTGGAGTTTTTTTGTCCATTTTTTCTCCAAAATGATCTAGATTTTGAAATGGACACCTAGTTTAACTTGTAACGTTCATTAAGTCGCAGTTTCTGTGCTACTTTGAATAAAAAAATTTGATTTTGATTTTTTTGATTTTATTTATTTTTAAACTAAATATAGAACTAAATATTGTGTGATTATTTCAAGCGTCTACTTGTTGCGTTATTAATATCGAGCAAAAAACGGCAAAAAAATTACGTGTCTCATATGGGAACACCCTTTAAATATTTATTTTATTCTGTCGCCAACAGAAATACATCATCTGTGAAAATTTTAACTGCCTAGCTATCACGGTTCATGAGATACAGCCTGGTGATAGACAGACAGACAGAAGGACAGACAGACAGACAGTGAAGTCTTAGTAATAGGGTCCCGTTTGGCACCCTTCAGGTAAGGAACCCTAAAAAGGAGGTGAGAATATTACATTACATAAACTCACGCATGTAATATGACCAGGAATTGCCATGATCCTGACAGACCTCTTTGGTTTGATCAACATTAGAGAGGACCTCCGCCTCCTCCTTTTTTTCAAGTAGGTTAAAACCCAAAGTTTTTTCGACTGTATATATAATCAGCCTATATACGTCCCACTGTAGGGCACAGGCCTTCTCTCAAGGAGAGAATATGGGCTTAATCACCACGCGTGCCCGCCGCGGATTGGCGATTTCAAGCGCTGAGGTATGTGAATAGCTCAGACACTCAGGTTTCCTCACGATGTTTTCCTTCATCTACCATAACTTCACAAATATACATAACTTAGAAAGAAAAGTCATAGGTACATTCCCGCACTTGGGATCGAACCTGGGTCTCTCGCTTCCGAGTCCGATGTTCTACGCACTAGGCTACCAACGTTCCCACTGCTTATATTCTATCGACTGTATACCCGATAGTTTATGTACCTACACGTTATATGATTAAAAACAACTTATTTCACATACGTTCGCAACGTTCATTACATATTTTTAGCTAAAACAATTTTGATGAGTGCCACGGTAAGTGGGTTTATTTAAAGTCTTCAACATCAGCAAGATTAATAATGCCACCCACATTCCAATTTTGTAGAAGTAATTACAAAGCCTTGGCTAGGCTAAGTAAACAGACGCCTATAGATCTGGGCCCTTATTATGAAGCAGCGAGGGTCGTCAACGTCGCGCTTGAGCCCGACGATTCACTCGAATCTAGCGACAAGTACGGTTCTTTTTTTGAATAGTTCATAAATTTTCTGCAGTTATCCCAGTATAATTTGGAAATAAAAAAATAATTGTATTTGTCGCTAGATTCGAGTGAATTGTCGGGCTCAAGCGCGACTTTGACGACCCTCATTGCTTCATAATAAGGGCCCAGCTCTATAGGCGTCTGTTTACTTAGCCTAGCCAAGGCCCAGTCTGTGTACTATAGTACCACCACTCGTGGAACTAAACAAATCAACTCTGTAAACCTGTCAAGGATCCGTGTTTCCTGGGCCCCGACAATTCTCTCGAATCTAGCGACAAATACGGTTCTTTTTTTGAATAGTTTCGAAATTTTCTGCAGTTATCTAATGAGGGATTTTCTTTTTATTTTTTTTTATTTCTTCCCTAGTCGCTGGATAGATGGCGCTGCACTTGGTACGTTACTGCAAGGAAGGGAACGTCACATTATTTTTTGATTAATTCACTTGGATGTAGTCTGAGATCATGAAACGAAACGTACTGACAGCATTACTTCCTCTCTTTTGTTCATATCGAAGACTCGTATGCGAAATTTGCAAGAACCTAATGTCTTCCTCATTGAAGTCGTATAATTTAAACGTTTTCTATTAATTAATCTGAGTATGTAAGCGATCTGCAATGCGTTCAGGTTTGCCCACGGTCGCAAATTGGAACGTTCGGCTGGTAACGTAGTCAGTTCAGCGCCATCTACAGAGTCCTTGGGAACTACTTTTTTTTTAGTTTGGAAATTTCGAAACTATTCGAGTTAATATAATTAATTTTTACCTGATAAACAATCGCGATTAGACGCTAATAAAAATAACAGTTATTTATTTCAGGCATTTCAGAAAATAACTGAAAAACGGATAAAAGGCAAAATACATACTAAATAACAAATTATGAGTAGGTATCAAAAATGAATGAATGAATGAATGAACGACTAATGAAAGTTGAGGAAGCGAAAGTGATCTGTCAGGATCGTAGCAAGTTCCTGGTCTCTGCCTACCCCTCTGGGATACAAGCAAGAGTTTATGTTATGTTATGTTATGTTATCAAAAATAACCTATGTCAGCAAATAACTTCCGGTTCGCGCACATCTGCACACAGATCCAGTGTCATATATAGAACTTGTGAAATCATCATAAACGGCTTGTAGGATTGCATTCGTGGTCTCACACAGCCTAGACGTTATTATTTTATTTTTGTGAAAATGCTGAAGAGCTGAATATTTAAATTTGTGCGTCAATTAATTTTTAAAACGAAAAAAAGAGCCAGAGTCTACGAAACCGGAAGTACGTCACGCACGGCAGTCCGACATCAACCGAGATCCTACAAGCTGTCAGTTTCTAGTGATACGGTCACTCTACAAGAACTCTTCAAATAAACACAACTAAAAGACTCCTTATATGTGCAAATGTAAAAAATATATTATATTATTGTGTTTTTTACGGAATACCGAGATATGAATCTCTTGGCGTTTTTATTCAAAACTATGAATTCTACCTTCATCCACTTGTGAAACAAACGTTAGAAGATCGAATTAGTAACGAACTTATTCTCAAAAATACAAGAAATCTGTAAATATTAATTAATTATTATTGTAGCATTATCAAAGGGCAAGATAAAAAGTACCCGAAACCGGCGTGCGTGCATGCAACGACTAATGAATGTTGAGGAAGCGAAAGTGATCTGTCAGGATCGTAGCAAGTGGCAGTCCCTGGTCTCTGCCTACCCCTCAGGGATACAGGCGTGAGTTTATGTTATGTTATGTAGCATTATATTTACAGACCTTATACGTTTATTATGAAGTATCATTCGTAAATATAGTCAATATTTAGGACAATGCCCATTGTATGTCTGGTCTTCCGTTGCCACTCTAGTAAAGGGGCCCAGACTCGTTCCCTCTCTCTCTCCGGGGAGTAATTCCCTGCAGTGGCCGATTACCTCGTACATCATCATCATCATCATCATCAGCCATTTGACGCTCAATGCAGGACACAGGCACCCCTCATCGTTTTCTAACCATGAAGGGGTTTGCCATATAGGTGTACCTTATATAAGTGTACCAGTGTACCTACATAGAGTTCAGGGTTCACTAGGGTATGTAAACATTACACTAATTAATTTTAGAAGGCTCGCGTACATTTCCGCTCACCTGAGTCCCTGTTAAAGGGTAACGTACACAATATTAATTAATTATTCTACGTTGTGTGTAATTTCCATGTTATTTTACATAATTTTAGCTTGACGACTTAATTGGCAGAACGAGTTCACGGTTGTGAAAAGTGCTTTAAGGACAAAATATTTTTATCCATACTTGCTAATGAAACAGTTTTAAAGCCCTGACAACTTAACCTCCTCAGTCCTGACCTTGAAAATAACAATTGAAAATCAATGATTTCGGTTCGGTTCGGTTTCGGAGTCTTCCGGTTTCGTAGACTCTGGCTCTTTTTTTCGCTTAAAAAATTAATTGACGCACAAATTTAAATATTCAGCTCTTCAGCATTTTCTCAAAAATAAAATAATAACGTCTAGGCTGTGTGAGACCACGAATGCAATCCTACAAGCCGTTTATGATGATCTCACAAGTTCTATATACAGACACTGGATCTGTGTACAGATGTGTGCGAACCGGAAGTTATTTGCTGACATAGGTTATTTTTGATACCTACTCATAATTTGTTATTTAGTATGTATTTTGCCTTTTATCCGTTTTTCAGTTATTTGCTGAAATGCCTGAAATAAATAACTGTTATTTTTATTATTATAATATATTAAACGGCGTCTAATCGCGATTGTTTATTAGGTAAAAATTAATTATATTAACTCGAATAGTTTCGAAATTTCCAAACTACAATTACCTAGATAACTGCAGAAAATTTCGAAACTATTCAAAAAAAGAACCGTATTTTGTCGCTAGATTCGAGTGAATTGTCGGGCTCAAGCGCGACGTTGACAACTGAGGAGGTTAATAGAGCTCATTGGTTCTAAGTAAAATCTGGTTAGTATAACGCAGCACAAAAAAAAATGTTGAAAATATGTGTGAAAGCATCCTTCTAAAAAAAGTTTCTTTATTTATATTCTACATTACAACAATAATTGTTTTATAATATATTATGATTCAATAATATTGATAAGTACATTGTTGTATTTTTTAATGACTCGCGATGCTCAACATTGTAGTATATTAAACGGGTCTAACCGCGATTATTTATTAGGTAAAATGTAATTACCTTTAATTCCCGACGTTTCGGCAACGTTGCAGCTGCCGTGGTCACGGGTAGACTGAAGTGGCGAGTACAGTCAATTATTGTAATGAGGGTAAGTGATCTACCCTCAAGTCACTCTTAGTTTTTCGCCGCGGGCCGTCAACGTCGGGAATCAAAGGTAATTAAATTTTATTAAGAACATTGCTGATTTTTATTTTATCGAATATTCTGACATCTGAGGGTTGTGAGAGAGATGAATTTATTCCATTATTCAGAACGGATTCAGCTACTATTAAAGGCCAATCTGGGGTACAAAATAGATTTAAAATTGAACTTTCACACAGCTAATAAACTTCATTGAGTCCTGACGAATAGTTTATACATTCGATAGCATGACCTAGATACAATATTAATAATAATATACATACATACATACATACACCTACGCCCTGTATCTCAAAAGAGTAGGCAGAGACCAGGAACCGTCACTTGCCACGATCATTTTCGCTTCCTCAACATGACGATACAACGTTTGCCAGTTCAGTAATAATTATATATTATATATCAGTAATATTAAAAACATAAATTTAAAAGAGAAACATCTGAATAGGACATAAATAAAGCACAAATAACAGCAGAACAGAATTACAAAAAGTAACAACACTATAAATTACAGTACGCCAGAGATATGTAGAAATAACAGCTGATATGTTTTTTTTTAGTTTTGCAAACTTTAAACACTTGGGCCTCCTACTTCTTAAAATTGGAGCTCTTAAAGACTATAAAATAAAGAAAACTTCACCCTGGTCGTATCATGCGCAGTAACTAGAACAATCTGCTGCATGCATGTCATTCTACAAGGCAAAATCCAGGGATAAAGAAGACCTGGCCGCAGAAAAATATCATGGCTCCAAGGGGACCCACCGGGCTAACTGGCGCCACCAATGAAAATAATCATATTATCTTCATTTACAGATCCCTGAACCTAACGCAAAAAACCTAGGACAAGATGGCATTAACGCCAAAATCAGCCGTTTTGGCATAAAGGCTATCTAGTCCCGGGTTTTCATCCTAGGTTCTTTGTCGTGGGTCCTAAAATTCACTGTTAACACGATTGAGAGATTTTGCAGACACTTTGTAAATTCAGTCTGTTAAAAAAGGTATGTATTTTTCCTGTGTGGCGCCAATGTTGGGCGGTAGGTTCTCCGAGCGCACGGATTCGTATGGAACTTATTGCGGGCAGTTTTGAAATTATAGAAGTATAAATCGTAATAATAATCGTAAATATAAATCGTCGACCGACGTCACTAGCACATTCAGTGATAGTCATTTTAGAATAATAAGAACAGCTCAAATAAAACCTAAAAATAAAAACAAAAAATAAAGTTAGACACATGTTGGCATTTTTTTATGCTATAACATTTAAAAAATTATAAAAATAATGACCAACCACTCTGGACACTAATTAGTAGAGAGTAAAATGTATTTTAAAACGCCTGATTTAGGGGTAAGGTCGGAAAACTCAGCCTTAACGTGAAAAATGTACACGGGACAAGGCAGCTGTAATGATAGCCGATCTGCGATATGAGATGGCAATGGCACCTAAAAAAGAAGAACATCCTGTTCTTACTCTAAAGAGAGAACTTGCACTAAAAATTGTTTAATATAATCGGAGAGACCACGTTAAAAGATAAATAAACGTGGTATTTTTTTCTCTACTACTAATACTTTTCATAATATAACCTGTCAAAAAGTCAATATAGTCACGTAGTACAAAAACGCGCCATACAAGTCGGGCTCAAACTATGAGTCACAACAACGCCTTATAATTCATGAAGCGTTTATTAATATTTGAGTTATCTCGTAAAACAATGTTTTTATGCATGTACACCCTTATAAGAAAACGTTCAACGATAAAACAAAATTTTTAAAGGCGTTTATTATTAGAGTAACTTTATTTTTTGCATTGTTTATGACCTCGAAAACCACAAAAAAAAATAGTTTTACTATTTTATTTTTAAATTTTTCCTTAATGTTTATATGATTGTTTTGGTATGAAAGCAAGGTCACTCCAATCTAAGTCAGACGCAAGTTCCCTATTATTGTGTTCTGAATTGCACCATACAATACATAGATAGATAGACAGAATATTATTTATTGTACGTACACAAGAAATTACATATGCGAATTAAACAATTATAGTACAGTACAATTGGCGGCCTTGTTACCAAAAGTAGGTAATTTCTTCCAGACACCCATGACCAAACAATAATCGAATGTTATATGTCACACTCCTACGAAATAGCATATCAGAGACTAAAGACATATTTTAGCTAAATGAATAAATAAACTTATTCAATCGTAACGCAAGTTGGCTAAATTAGTGTCAAGAAAACGTAGCTAGAAGGTTAAAGGCCAGTTTCTGAATTGAGAATTTCGTTAAGTGAATAGTTAACTGTAGTGCTGTCTCTTCGAATTTCTCAGAAAAGAGCGTGACAAAACGTTACTTAAGTATTTACTTAGTGAAATTCTCAATTCAGAAACCGGCTTTAAGGCTGACTAGCAACGAATAGTCTTCCAATGTAAATTCTAGAAAAATATGCTAACCTTGAAAGTTGATGAGAAGTCAGTTTGATGCAGTTTACCTGTAACAAGAATAAATATAATTAATGGTTATGAGAATGAGAACAGATAACACCTAAATAAATACATTTTACGTAATCTACTGGAAAATTTACGCAACAACGATCGTAATTTAAACATAAAATAAAATACTTTTAAATATTTCTTAAAGCCTATTTGAAAACTTTGCACTGAAATATTAAAAAATCTTTTTATTATATTTAAGCCTTTGCTCTTAGCTTGCTACTATTTGCTACTAAAACAGAACTTAACCTTACCTACGTTACAAATAAAGATCAAAATGTAACGATGAGTTGGTGAGACTCCTATTTTAGCATGCCACTAGACAGTTAAGCTAGTTCAAGGTCTAACGAGTTGGTAAAAAGCCAGTTACAGTGAACTCATTATGCTTTTGACAAATGGGAGATAGGCACAGAATCGGTAGAAACATTGTTATGATATTTTTGTTTGATTAGTTGAGATAACTACCTACATACTTACATACATACTGACACCTCACATGTATGCTGTGTATCTGAGGTGTCAAATGTATAAATTTTTTTAGTGACATACAACACAATTACCAGGTAAGGGCGATATGATATATGAATAATATTTGTTGACGCCAAATTCATAGTAATGTAGTGATAGGCCTAAATTCAAAGACCACTGTGACATTTACAAGAAGTTATCACATGTAATCAACATTCTAGTAAAAGCTCACAATATAAACGTGAGCGTTTTAGCGAATTTGATTCGAGTTTGCTTCGAGCTTTTTGTCGAGCCGAGCAATGTTGTTATTGTTACGCTCGCTCAGGTCACTTTAGCACGGGTGGCACTGTGCTGCCAACTGCGGCCGTCGACGTGTGCCGACGGCATTCGCCGACATGTCAGCGTCGAATATTCGCGTCAGCGCGTCGGCGTCTGCCGTGTCGATGAGTGTCGACGGCTGCAGTTGGCATTGGCACGCGTGCCACTATTGTGAGTAGGTATGTCGAGAACTGACTAGAGCGTTTGCTATAATGATCGTGAAAATTTTCGTAGCGATCTTTGGTTTCTATGCTTGGCTCGGTTCGTTGTTCATTTCGACCAACAAAGATACGGCGAGCTTGAGTCTGTTCGTTGTTCATTTCGACAAACATAGATACGGTGAATGCTCGATGTTTTGTTACGGGTCTATCACCACCATAGCATTTCATAATGCTCTTATTACATTCTGGAGAACATTAATCTGCATTAATAGAATGCTACGGTGGCACGCGTCGTGACAAAGCTCATACTTCTTATCTGAGAGAAGGCCTCTGCCCTACACTGTGACCTAGTAGGCTTTGCTGTTGTATCAAGGGTGATCAGAGCCACGTTTCATAAAACTACAACTCACAGTTTATTATGAAGAAGAAGAAGAAAGACCAACAAGATATTATACCAACAAGATACATCACAGAAACAAAATAAGCAGATAAGTAACATAATATGAACAACAACAGAAAGAAAACTAAATACACAACAGACAAAACGAATAAACGAAGTATTATAACACTTTGGTGGAAATTGCGAAGCGTAAAAATCCTCTCAGATTCCTGACGTTTACCATAGCAATTAGTATGGAATTTGACAGTTAGACGAGGAGAATCGTTCAAGATTTGGTGTGCGTAATTTAGGAGCAGATAGTAAAACCCGCTACCACAGCTTGCATGCAACGCCTGCAGTTTTGTTCTGATTAAAGCATCCAACGTTGCTCATCAAGTTACTGAAACTCCGAAACAGTGTGCATGACACAAACTGAGCGGTAGAACAATTTATGGCCCCCAACAACTGCACGGGTCAGCGACATTCGATTCTCGGTTGCCTAGCGATATAATTTTGCTGGTTGCGGTATTCGAAACGTGCTGGCTCCTATTTTAAGGCTATTTTAACTAAATGAGTGACCATCCACATTAGGTACAACGGGTCCGTGGTTCGCGGGCGGCCGGCCACATGCGACCATGTACGTCGTAGGAACGTTTTTTTTGCACTTTCCCTCTACAGGGTGACTTCGTTTACCGTATTTTAAGGGGACATTCTAACCATGTCTTAGAATCATAATAATAATTATGGTACTGGTTTTGAAAAAAATATGCATATTTTTTTGTTACATACATACATAACACATACATAATACATACATACAACCCACGCTTGTATCCCAGAGTATCTGTATCTGCCCTAAAATTACTTCACTTGACAATAAACAAATAACATCAGGACGAAAGTAAGTAATCTTAATCGAAAAGTAAGTGATAAAAATCAAAGAAATATATGGTTCGAGCGTCTTACGTTCGAGGCCGACCAACTCTATTGTTTTTTTAATTATTTACACATATTGGACAACAAACTCTTAAAAAACATATTAGAAAACATTTTTCAAGGTTATGGTAGGTACTTCCTACCTACTTTGAATTTAGAGTCATTGATTCGAGCGTTAAGGTCGGAAATCACGAATATTTACTGATAAATCATTAATAATATAACATGTACTGTTTTCCACAATATTTCCTCAAACTATTGCTAACCATTTTAAAATCACGCTGTAGTCTATAATTTCGTAAGTACGAGGGGTGTTTAATAAGAAGCGAGAGTGAGGTATAAACTCCCAAGGAGTTAAGGAGGATAGAGAATAAAAAAAATAAAAACCGACTTTGAAATCCTACAGCACTAAAAAGTTAGAAATAATTTAAATAATTAGAAGTATGTGCACATGTAGATATTGTAGAAGTATAATTTGGAGTCGGTGCCCAAAATATATGTGCTTTTCATGAAACTGGGCACCGACTACAAAATTATAAGAGAAACAGGGGTTAAGTATCTGGAGCATACTACTATAACATAGTTCAGTGTCGATGAGGTTGTTAATTTTATTGAAAACTCGAGAGAAATATCGTTTCCTTACCAAGCATCGAGTTCGAGCTTGTGTTCAATGTTAGCGAAGTAAGAGAACTATGGCGCTATTTCATAATTGCATTAAGATTTAAAGCTTGCAGAGTGTTGCGTCTGTTATTTTTCAGCGTTCGGTGCAGACTGCAGCTAATAAAGTCGGTAATTGTTTTTCCTCTGAAGGAAAATCCTTGGAAAATTTACTGGCATTTATATGGCCATATTTAATAAAGCATCCTGAAGTCGTCCTTTAGTGCTCATCTCAAGATCATTTTTTTTAAAAAAACACTTAACGTGAATTTTCTTGTCTTTTCTTTTCTCGTATTACTCTATTCATATTTATTTCCAATCACTAGTGCACACTCGTTTTTTCTCAATTGCGAGGCTGCATGTACCTGATAATTATAATTATTTATTTTTTCTAGTTTTTAACACAAGGTTAGCTTAGTTATTTTCTTAATAATATCCTATCTGCCTCAGTGGCACTTCCGAAAACTAGAAACCAGCAAACGGGAGCCCACGATATAGGATTTACCTAGTGTGGGGCTCACCAGTCATTGTATACCGCCAAACACTTTTTTTTAAATAAACAATTTTTAATTTACTTTACACTTGTAACTTAAGGTGCAGTCGACACGAGTAGTATGTCCTTTCTTTCTTCCTTATCTCCTACTAGTAGCACTCATCATCATCATCATCATTGGCCTACGCTCCCCTATAGTACGGCTACTCTCATCCAGCTCTTGCCAGCCGCCCTGCGAAGATCATCGCTCCACCGAGTCGGAGGACGTCCTAAACTACGTTTACGGTTCCGCGGTCTCCACTCAAGAACTCGTCTACCCCATCGGTTATCAGTTCTTCGGATGATATGGCCGGCCCACTGCCACTTCAGCATGCTAATTCGGTGGGCTATGTCGGTGACTTTGGTTCTCTGTCAGCACTCTTACAGAGATACAGTGAATTTTGGGTGGCAAAAAGAACGTGCCTCTACAAAAGCAATTGAATTCGCTAGTACGTAGTTTTTCAAAATGGCGTCTTTCAAAAATACTCGAACCTATGAGAACCTCATTCTTTTAGTCTATGGCCGATCGCCATTGTTAGATGCGCGCGCATAGGAAAACTGATTATTTTTTTCCGCCATTGCGAAAAATTTTGCACAACTCGTTTTCACTGTTTAAATTATAGTTATTTTTAGTATTATTTTTTTCACCAGTGTGTTGAAAAACGTCGTATGATACACGTGTGTATTGATAATTACCGTCCTCGGCTCTCTCAATGGAGCCTCAACGGTAATTATCAACATTACACACTTGTACCATAATAAGGCATTTGCCTTGAGACCGGCTTTACCTAGTGTGGGAGTTAGCAAGTGTTTAAATCGTATAACTGACTAATGGCAATTAAAGAGATAAAGCCCTTTATAGGTCAATCAGACAGATAGACGCCATAGGTACAGTAATGGGGCCCTTTGCACCAAAGGCTATAGGCTAAGCCGGCCAAGTATGAATCGGACTCACGCTAAAGAGTGTTTATTTTAAACCATTTGAAAATACACACATCACATTGACTTTGAGAGAAGTTCGGTACTTTATTTCCAAAACCCTTTTTATGCTTATTCGGAGAATCCTGAAATACGTTTATAATAATTGGTACGTGTGCATGCAGCCACTAGTGAATGTTGATGAAGCAAACAAGATGTGTCAGTATCGTGGCCAGTGGCAAATCTTGGTCTCTGCAGTGGCAGAGATACAGCTGTGAGTTGGCCAAGTATACAGGGTTATTTTTCAAATGCGCATTTCAATACAATGTCGGTCAGACTTTGTAATTTACAACAACTTTCGATCGACAACTTTTGATTTTTCGGAAAAGTTTATTTTTTATTTATCGCTATCTTCTGCTTTATATCGGCGCTGTTTGATAAATAATGCTTAGAAACATCATATATGCGCAACATAGGTAGACCGCGTAAAACGTCAATTTTAATAAAATTGTATGTAAGCCCTGATATTTCGAGAACTATAAATAAATCACTTCCACACAATAAAATCATTTGTCCTGGTCCTAAACTAGGACATCCTGTACTATGGTAACCAGGCAAGGACATCACAAACATGGAAATACATCAAATACCTAGATCAAATCTGAGAAAAAAGTCAATCATAGAACAAAACCTGTTTTAAAACCGAACCTCTAATTTTAAAGGTTTAAAGGTTTGCGCATTTCAGGAATAACCTTGTATACCAGATTTAGTTTGACTGGCGAATATGAAAAGCTGACGCAATCCCGCAAAAAGCTATCGCCAGGCGGTTTTTCATAATTCACAACAAAACTTCAGCGAGTCGACGGTGCGATTCCGTGTAAACAGGCCAGTCGATTTACATAACAAATCTGTGTTTGTCGCATAAACTACTGCCCCTCGAATATTTAGAAACAGTAGGCTTACTGTCTTTAAAACTCCTTTTATATTCTCCTTTCATATTCTAATGATTCTAAAATAATAGCAACGAATAGCTTTTCACTATCAGGGCCGAGCTTCGTTGGGGTAGAACTACATTTCACAGTAAACTGTGACAATTTCATGTACATTGCATAGTTCATTCCTACGTGTTAATCTGTGGGTTTACTGGCTATGCAATGTACATCGAATTGTCAGTGTAAACCAAATATTTCTATGAAATAGAGCCCACATGGGCGGTTCCTAGGCGGATAAGCATTGAACAATTTTGTATGTAAGCGCAATAAAAGTAAAATAAAGTGATTAAATCAACAAGCAAAGCTTATATTTTGGCAGTATGTGGGGGTCACAAGTTCACAGCATGCCTAGCAACGAAGAGCTCGAGTTGAACCCCAAGCAACGTCTTGGGATGGCTTAGAGGCATTTTGTCCTAGCTTTGCCGAAAAACGTTTGTCCAATTGTATAGGAGAATTATTATTCTCGGGAATATTACAAATTCTTTACAAAAATTCTTTGCCTCGACGACTTGTACGAAAAACTCTACTGCCCTAATCCTACTTAGCTACAGGCACCGTAGTATGCCTTTTTTATATTTTCAGCCTACAAATCAACGCTGATCCCTCCGTCTCTTAAATTCCCTGTGGAAAAGAGATCGTCGTCGCCTGGGTGGCTCACAGACAAGTTATATAACCGGATTTGACAGGGTAAGCAGGAAATGTGTAGGGATGGATGGCCAGGGGCTCTTTAATAAGGAATATGAGGGAAAGGAATGGTGAAGGATGTGGTGCTACTCAGTTATTTATTAACAGGGATTTGCGTCGTAGCGGTATTGAATTTTAAATCACTTGTAAAGGGTGGAGTAGTAGGTAAACGATTCTAAGATCTGTAGCTTATGTAGCTATGGGTTTTAGAATACCAAATTCTTAAGGTCCTGCGTAAGGAACCTCATCATCATCATCATCAGCCATTTGACGCCCACTGCAGGACATAGGCCTCCCTCGTGGTTTCCATAACCATGAAGGGTTTTGCCATAATCGCCACGCTTGGCAGGCGGGTTGGCGATCGCAGTATGCGGTTGGAATCTCAGGAAGACGCTGCTGCCCGTCTCCTGGTAATTGATTTCCTTACTCGCCTTCTGCGACATCCACGGAAGGAATTGGAGTGACGCTATTCTTAATCCGGCGCCACACGGTAAGGAAACTGCTTTGGCTTTATCGAATGCAGTATTTTCCTGCCACTTTTCATGTAAGTAGCGCAGCGGTAAAACGGCATCTTATTCAGGAGGTCCTGAGCTCTAATCCCGCCATATACCAAGGACTTTGTTATCAAAGTTATTTTTGTGAAATAGCAATGCCGAGTGTCTGAGATATTCACATTCCTGAGCGCTTCAAATTGCCAATCCGCTATGGGCACGCGTGGTAATTAAGCCCATACTCACTCTCTGGGACTCAGTGGGATGGATATAGGCTACGTAAAAAAACTTAAACAGTATATTTGTGAGTCTAGTTAACCTAGCATAAATGAAGCTATATAGTGTGCACACCTTTGCACCAGGAATCTGAATTCAACCCTACGCCTTCGCGATAAGAACGGTTTGAAACTATTCTATACCTAAACGACTGGAATACAATATAAATTGGAAGTGCAACTGGAATAAAGTAGATTGAAACTCTGTACAACATACCAGAAGGAACACAAACCCGATAACAAAGGAGTCTCGCAATGTAGTTCGAAGTAGTATTAGACAAATCTAGACAAACATAATGCAAATGTCTGAAAGAGGAGAATAGAGAGAAAAAGCTGGTCAGAAAAGTAAAATAATACCAAAAGTGAAATAGTAGAAGTAGTAGTAATACTATCTATCAATCTAGCTATTATAGTAAAGTTAAACTATAACAGATAAATAGGAAAGGTGACAAATGAGCAAGCTCTAAAAAAATTAAAGGAGAAAAGAACGTTGTTGAGGACGATCGAACATAGAACAACGATATTTGGCCAATTGACACATCATTAAAACTTTATGAAAGACATCATGGAAGGAACGACAAAAAGAACGAGCGATAGAGGAAGGCAAGGAGAAGTTACTTTGATCAAATAATAATAATGACTTCCACAAAACACAATCACTTATCCTGGTCACAAACTAGGATATCCTGTGCTAGGGTAACCAGCCAAGGACATCGCAAACATAGAAATACACCCAGACTGAGGCCAGGTGTACATAATATGTACGGCGGTTCTCAGTGAGAATCGAACCCATGACGGAAAATTAAATCTACGTACATAATGAGATGATTTATACGGAGTCCAGTGGCACCTTCATTCACACGAGATGGATTAAGGCACCACTCGGACGCTGCAGTGACTGGGACATTAAATTTTAGATGGAGTGCTTGCCTAGCACTTATACCATCCTGACAGTTTAGTCGCCCTAGCCCAAAAGAAAGACAAGTCAATACGTGCGGAGCCTACCAAGCCGCGGGTTTCCTCACGATGTTTTCCTTCTTTACTTTTACAATAGCGTGTAGTTTTGCTACTACAAATTCGCAGATATGTACATGTGTAATAATATATACGTCCCACTGCAGGGCACAGCCTTCTCTCAGAGAAAGAGGCTTAATTACCATGCGTGCCCACCGTGGATTGGCAATTTCAAGCGCTTAGGTACATAAATTACATGTTGTTTTAAACATTGAGAGAAAAACAGAGTGTCTACTGTGTCCACATATTATTCTGTTTTTCTCTGAATGTTTAAAAAAACATGTCATTTGTTATCAGAGTATTATTATGTCAGAGTACAACTGGCTGGAATGGAGTGTTTACTGTCCATATTAAAAGAAAAAATCTGTGCTGCTGCAAGAATGTACTGCTCCGACTAGAGTCTATTTCTTATTCGTTGACATTAGTTGCGCTACTGTTCTATTACTTGTTGTTTTTAGGGTTCCGTAACCAAATGATAAGACTCCACTATCCGTCTGTCTGTTTGTCTGCCACTAGGCTGTATCTCATGAACCGTGGTAGCTAGACAGTTAAAATTTTCACAGATGATGTATTTCGGTTGCCGCTAAAACAAGAAATACTAAAAACGGAATAAAGTTATTATTGAACCCAACAAGCGCTTAACGGACACCAGTTAACCGTAAAGATTATGACGCTCTAGAGCAATTAGCGGACATCATATCTGGAAGCAAAGTAAGGCTGATTGGTCGACGATTTTCACCGTTCCGATTTAACTAAAAAATTAACTACATTACTGTTATCTTGAACATCTAGTACTTCATTGATGCGCTTTTTTGATGACCTTGTCAAATCGGAACGCCATTTTTGATTATCGCATTTTTTTGCTACCGCAAAGTATTTTCATGTCTCTTGAATAGTGCTAAGGGTAAAAACCATTAGTGAAATTATACCCGTCACTGTAAATGGAATAGAAATGGTATTTGTGAAGTGCAAGTAGATAAAACGTGGACGTGAAATACGACCCATGTCAAAAAAAATTAACAAAAGAAATATCACATCTATGGAATAACAGGTACCTACTATTAATATCTTATTTTTATGACAACATAGGCGTAGAAAATTTTATAAACTTTACAGCGGTATATAATTTATGCTGCAATGTACAACTTTTGACTGCCTATATACAGTTTTTCTTCGATTGGGTCCGAAGAAAATCGTTTTCCGAGTCGTTCCGTTCCGAGTTAGGAGTAATAATAGGTTTTTGCGCTATTGTTAGTTATACGGGTTAAGTGGGGCTCCCATACAACAAACGTGATTTTTTGCCATTTTTTCTCGGTATTAATAACGGCAACGGATAGATGCTTAAAATATTCACAAAATATTTAGTTTAAAAAATATATACATAATAAAATAAAAAGAAAATAAGTCTTTAAGCGGGGCTCCCACAGCACAAACATGAATTTTTTGCCGTATTTTGCTCAATGTTAGTAAGGGCAACAGGTAGATATATTCCTTAAAATATTCAAATGTTGTATAGATAATGGTACGGAGCCCAGTACGAAACCCTTCGTGCGCGAGTCTGACTCGCACTTAGCTGGTTTTTACATATTATACTAAGGTAATTACTGTTACAGTAAATGTAGTATTATTATTAGCATTTTGTCAAGAAACGCAACGGGCCTCAACTTTTGTTGCTACGCTTCCATATTAACACAATACGGCAAGAAAACCCTAAGCCTCACATTTCAGGAAGCTCATTAAAATACCCTCCGCATTATTCACTCCCCTCACAGTATAATGTCAATTCTTAGGATGTTATGAAAATAATAACAACATGCGAATAAAAAGTTCGCGGGGAAAGGAAAAAATGTTATTTTGACCAACTTTGGTAAGTGAGTATCAAATCAATATGTATCTATACTAGCTGACCGCGCAAACGTCAGAGCATATGCCTCATCATCATCATCATCATCGGCCTATGCTTGTCCACTGCATAGGCCTCTCCTATAGCACGCCACTGAGCATGGTCCTCGGCTACTCTCATCCAGCTCTTGCCAGCCACCCTGCGAAGATCATCGCTTCACCGAGTCTGAGGACGTCCTACTCTACGTTTACCGATCCGCGGTCTCCACTCAAGAACTCTTCTACCCCATCGGTTATCAGTTCTTCGGATGATATGGCCGGACCACTGCCACTTTAGCATGCTAATTCGGTGGGCTATGTCGGTGACTTTGGTTATCTGTCGGATCACCTCATTTCAAATTCGATCTTTCAGAGCATAGCCCTTTCCATAGCACGCTGAGCGACTTTAAATTTGTGGACCAGCCCCACCGTGAGTGCCCACGTTTCGGCATCGTATGTCATGCATATGCATATGACCTACTAATCAAAATTTCATAAACATTTTTGAAGCAGTTTCGGAGGAGTTCGATAACACATATTGTCACACGTGATTTTTATATATTAGATTACGAGTGCCATTTGTATAACATCACGGATAATAGAAAATGGCGTACGTAAGCAGTCTCAGTGCTGGCCAAAAATACGTATTTTAAAAGAGAAAACCTCAAGTTTCATAATTAAAGACTTAAAAAACACACAAAAGAGGCCAAATAAATAAAAAAAATATTTAATAAAGAAACAAACAGGTTATAGACAAAAAACTGAAGATTATTCCAATGCGCGTGAGCACTAGCCAATAGCGCTAGCACGTAAACCTGCCCTATGAAGCGGACCTTATTCGCTTATTGTTTCGCTTATCTGAAGAAGAAGAAGAAGAAGAAGAAAGACATTTATTATACCAACAAGATACATCACAGAAACAAAATAAGCACATAAGTAACATAATATGCACAACACAGAAGGAAAACTAAATACACAACAGACAAAACGAATAAATAAAACAGGACTATAGATGTAGCCTGCCACAAAAGGCAACTGACTCAGCGTTGTGCTGAGGAAGTGATCCCTCAGCGCTGATTTTCAGTCAGTGCCTACGGTAACCCATAATTGTACTACGGAGTGCGTGCCGTGGTGCAGTTAAAGAATTAAGTCAAATTCAATAACATACATACAATAAAGTAAAAAAAAAAATCTCTAGCCGCGCGCATTGACCAGTGAGATGCGAGTATTTGTTTCCTGGGAGTTTGACTCGTGGAACGGAGTATAGAGTCGCGTGTGGTTTACAAATTGTCATGTTTATGCTACTAATCATGGAGTACTCTCATGAGGAGAGGAATACAATTATTTACCCTGGTCCCAAACTAGGATACCCTGTTCTATGGCAAATAGGCAAGGCCATCACAAGCAAGGAATTACACTCGGACCATTTGCACAAATCAAGTACGGCGACCGCCATTAGGAGGCGAATTCATAAACTTCTATAATAGTAGTCTAGCGTGTTAACCGCTAGACCAAAGAGTAAACAAATAAAAGTGTAGTATAAAATACGACAGCTAAAAAGTTTTACACAAGATCTGGGAAAAGTCTGTTGAGTTTTTATTTAAACCTCGGCGAGCAGCACCGAAATAACAAATCAAACGACATCCCGTTTACCCAGGTTAAAGTCAACAGACTCCTATAGGTTTTTTACCAAAGTGATCTAGTATTGAGTCTCTTACCTAGCAAAACCTCTCTTTCATGGCAAGAGGCAAACCCTGGTGTCTGCCTAACTCCTCCGAGATGCAGGTTACGTTACGTTTATTTTATTTTACTCTTACTTACAACTAGATTTTTTTTTTCAAAAAAATATAATTATAATATATAAAAATCTCGTGTCCCAGTGTTTGTTATCGAACTCCTCTGAAACGGTTTCACCGACTTTTATACATTTTTTTGTGTTTATTTGGTAGGTCTGAGAGTAGGTCGTAGGTTAATGCGGGAAAACAACGTTTGCCAGGTCAGCTTGACTAAATATAAAAATATTAATATGTATATTATATTTTCTGGTTGTGCAATAAAGTGTTCTCTATGTATCTATAAAAGAAACGTCAAATGACGATCGAAACAATCGATGTTTTGAAAGCTTGCTTGGATGCAAGAAGTATTCATAGAAATTAAGTGTTTTTATTCGTTCACGATCGCTTAAGATGCTGTTAGCGTTGAGTTCTTTTGTACAGCCTTTGAACATTTTATTTTTTTAAATAGCTCAATAATTTTTAATAACATGCAAAGAAGCGGCTGATACTGATAAAATAAAAACTAGCTAGGTGTATTATAAAAAAGAAATCTAAATCCGGCGTTTATTTGGCTTCGTAATAAATTTTTTAACGCTTGTCTATTCGAGAAATTTTTAAGGGAATATCACATATACAATGAATTTCATATAATAGGTTGCTTATATTGTTGTTTAATAAAAAAGTGTAATTAAAATGGGCTTTCCTGAAGATCAAAGACAGTTTTAACTGCCTTTTAGAAGTGTTTTAGAGGAATTTTGTTTTTATAAATAACAAATTAATGTTAATAAAAGAATTAGGATAAGTAGCGAGCAATGTTTGAGCTCTTGTTCTTCGGGTCGGGCAGCGGAAGCCTCAATGCGTTGGAATCCCGTTGGAATATACGTCGTAAAATCGTTTCATAGTGCAATTTTTACCTAACTTTCTAGGATATTATCCGAGAGTCTTATGACTATATCGTCTCAGGATCTTCGCCAAGATACAAGTTCGTTTTCCCATCCGATCAGTCGGTCCCTCAATACTCTCGTGGCCGCTATGACGAGGATGGACGTAGAGTGCTCTCTATTTGGACCTGCGCTGTGTGGACCGGTTGGTGAAACTTACGTTTAGCTTTGGTGATCTGGTCACACCATTTAGCGGGTGGACTGCCTCGAGCTCTCTTTCCCTTCACTTTGCCCGTATACTATGCTCAATTGCTCAAGGATATCAAGTCGTTGTGCGCTGTGCCCAAAGAAAAACAAAATGCTGTATCGATAGGTGAGTTTGGATCTTGAGCTTCTTAAGTATAAAGGTCGGGTACTTATAGCAGTCCAGGGACTCCGCAGTTCATTTTAGGATGTTTGATATATTGACTGCCGATTCAACTGACCGCAACCAATGGCTTTATTCTGATTGGTCAATGGCGTAGTATCTAAGTTCTTACACATTTTCTAGACTTCTTGGCAGATTAATGGTCAACTTTATTAACTGTTCACAATATCGGTCCAATCTATTTTTGTTAAATGTTCCCTATTATGAGTACCTGGTTCGATTCCCAGTGTGTTCATGTACATATGACTTTGTTTATTTTCAAGGTAACGTAAATCTGCGAATTTGTAGTAGCAATACCACACGCTAACTGTGAAGGAAAAGATCGTGAGGAAACCCGCGGCTTGGGTGGCTCCGCACGTATTGACTTGTGTTTCCTGTGGGCTAGGCCGACTATGCTGTCAGGATGGTATAGGTGCTGGGCAAGCCTACTCCATCTAAAAAACATTACGTCCCAGGCACTGCAGCGTGCTCCTTTCACATATCTAGTGTGAGAGAAGGTGGCACTGGTCGCTGTACAAATCATCTCATTATAAGCAACCTATAAGTCCCACAGTAAGGCACAGGCCTTCTTTCAGAGAGAGATAGAGTATGGGCTTAAACACCACGCGTGCCCACCGCGGATTAGCGATTTCAAGCGCTGAGGTATGTGAATAGCTCAGACACCCAGGTTTCCTCACGATGTTTTCCTTCACAGTTAGCGAGTGGTATTGCTTCTATAACTTCACAAACGGACATAACTTAGAAAACAAAGTCATGGGTACATACCCGCACTGGGAATCTAACCTGGGTCTCCAGCTTCCGAGTCCAATGTTCTACCCACTAAGCTACCACCGCTTCTCTCATTCAATTCAATCACCTCATTACGCAGATGCAAAGGGCAAAGTTTCTTTTTTCCATTATGTATTTTATTGAGTTAATGCTTCGATGAGTAAATAGTATGAATTATTCCAACTGTAAATAGGATTTCCCACATATTTTCATGAGTAACATAAAGATTACACGCAAATTCGACAATTTGAACAGGTACAGAATCTGGAAGAACTTTCTCTCGTATAATAATGAATGCCGCACGATTTTCTTAGAGGGAACTTGATAACGATGTTGATTTACTTCTCGAGCGAAGGAAGTGTGTAACTTTTGGTACAGTCGGTGTATTCAATCTTTTGCAGATTTATTTTGCTCACAATGTAAGAAAGTAGCGGGGGCAGCGCGTTGGTAGAACGCTGGCCTCCGAGGTCCTGGGTTCATTACCGACGTGCACCAATGTCTTTCTTTATCTACGTTACGTACATTTGTGAATTCATAGTTATTATTGAGTTGAAATTGAAAAAAATTTATTCCGATACCACAACACACATAAAATCTTAAAAATAATAAAACGCGAAAACAGTAAAAACAGCTTAAAGTAAAAAGTAATAATAAATAATCTTATTCTAAACAATCACACAGTAGTAATGAAGTGATATGGTGGAGACGCTGTGTGTCATGGTACAAGAAAAGGTTCTTGACTCAGCATATGTCGAAGGTTCCCGGTTGTCAACCCGTGACGCTGGTATTCTGTCAGAACCTAAAGTGACGGACGAACAATCAACGCAAGATCTCATAAATTCAATTTTTTCATTTGATTCCAAATAGATGGGGTATAATGTATATAAAATGACAAGTAGGCCAATAAGACTTAAATGAATTCAAGTAGGTACTTAATAAATACATAATAAACATTTCTCATAAGGAAACACTACTCAGAAGCAGCACTTATATGTCCCACTGCAGGCTCAGACTTTTTCTCAGAGGGTACGGCCCCATAGAAGGGACGAGGGGCATGGGTGCGAAAAAGATGCGATGCTTTGTATAGAATTCGCGTCCTGGCCCTATCTCTTCTGTGTGGGCTTCGTCCCGTCTTGTATGAAAGTGTATTGGAAAGACAACGCGTCTTCCCGCGCCCTCGCCTCACGTCCCTTCTGTTTGAGCAGGGCCAGTGATGGAGAATAATATGTGCCCAATGCAGATTGACGGTTTTAAGCGCTGAGGTGTGTGAACACTTCGGAAACTCGGGTTTTCTCACGACGTTTTCCTTCTAGTGGTATCGCTACTAGAAATTCACAAGTGTACGTGAGGTAGAAAACAAATTCATTGGTCTCAGATGTGAAGAACTCGTACATTCTACCACACGATCCTCCTCTCTGAAGAAAAATGTCGTGAGGAAACCCAAGACTTAGTTGGGTCCACACGAATTGGCTTTATCTTTTTCATAGACTAGGCCGACTGAGCCGAAAGGATAGGACAGGTGCTGGGAAATAATAAATAAATAGCGTCCACACAAAACAATCACTTATCCTGGTCCCAAACGTGGTATTGCTACTATAACTTCACAAAAATACATAACTTAGAAAACCAAGTCATAGGTATATGCCCGCACTGGGGATCGAACCTGGGTCTCTCGCTTCCGAGTCCAATGTTCTACCCACTAGGCTACCACCGCTGTTCCAAAGAATATTCTTATCTTATCTTAAACCGAAACCACGAACTTTGTTTTAGTAGTCAAGCGTGTTAACCGCTAGACCAACGAGGAAAGCTTACTCTATCTGAAACCCGTCTCAAGTGTTACATACAGCGTCTAAGGGGCCTCTTCACTTGTCTAATGTATGCAGGAGTGTCTGAGGTATTTCTATACCTCATTTCCGGGTACCTACAGGAATAAAGTCGTCTTATCCTAAATTACCGTAGAGATTTCGCTTGAAAGATTTACTTTGACAGCAACAGTACAGTGAAGAAAAATAATTATTTTCTTTCGTCTAGCGACCGGCGTTAAATTGTAATGAAAGTGAAAGGTTGTCTTTATTGCCAACATAAATTAAATAAAGTACGACGATTGAAAAAATCTTAAAAACTCAGTTTGGCAAAAGGCCTGACGGCTTTAAGTTGAGCATAACAGATAACTTTTTATTGGCATGCGTATTTGTACAACCTGTTAAGTAACAATCAAGTGTGTCGGTAGTTGGGGAAAATATATATTTTTGATAACAGCGGAAAGGTGGCTTGGACTACGCTCCAAGCTAAAGTCTATTTTTTAATTAGATTCAAAAAAATAGGGCAGTGCTACCATTATAAAATATATCGTTATACTTGGTAGATTTTGGTTTTACTGTAAAAAAGTAGACTCGTATGACCAAAAACCTTATTGCATCAAAGACATTTAGTTTCTCATAAAAAAAAGTATTTAAAAATGCACTAACTTAAGATAAGATAAGATAGTTTATTCGTCCAAAGTATAAGTAGCTCACACAATTTTTATTTGCAAGTAAAATGGTATTATAAGTTTTTTGCGCATTGGCAACACTTGGATGTTGATAACCCTGGGTTTGGTTTGACACAATTATGAAGGCGTTATATATATTTTCAAACATTCCGTTTTTTCTTGGTTACGCTAATGTTGTTTTCTTGTGATTTCAACAATTTTAACTGATTTTTCGAGTCCACAAATGCGACATAAGAAAAAGATTTCTATAAAAGATCTTTTTACTTTTGTTTTCATAACAGAGGTTTTTTTTTGCATAGATTTCATTAGAACCTTACATTTTATGTCCGTCACAGACGACGGCGTTGATATATGCGATATTTTTTCCACAAAATATCCAACGTGCAACCCGCGTCCACACACGACGGCGGTCGGATGTAGTATAGAACAAGACATCGCGCGATATGTTATTATCTTAGCCATCGACAGACACGGCCTTTAAAAAATAAGTTTGTTTTGATGTCCATATTGAGTACGTCAACAAAATTTAATTAGATGATAGTTTGCGACTCCGGTACATGTCAAAGTGACAGTATTTTTTTGCATTGAATTGAATGACAGACTTTTGTTAGAACTGTGTTGCGGCAGAGAAGCATTCGCCGCCCCCTACGTGACGAGTGTGCAAACAAGTATCGATCTCCACTACTTGCAAATCCTGTCCTACTTATATTATAAATGTGATAGTTTGTGAAGGTGTTTGGATGTTAGGAGGTTTGGATGTTTGGATGTTTGTTACTCAATCACGCAATAACGGCTGAACGGATTTACATGAAACTTGGAGGTACAGATAGACAAAGACCTGAATTTGAGACATAGCATACTTGCTGTCCCGGTAAATCATGTTCCCGTGGGATAATATTTATTTTAAGTTTAAAATAGATGGCATTGTGCGAGCGAACGTTGTGGTTTAATAATAGATGGCGTTGTGCAAGAAGCTTATAAACGGATTCATGGGCGGTGCAAAGTTCGCCGGGACAGCTAGTATAAATAATTACAGATTTGCTGAGTGCAGGAAAATTGTTTTAATTTTAAACACATTTTAAATTAATATTTTCTACAGTTTTGTGTTTTTAGATGTTAGGTTAAGAAGTGTAAGGATAGTTACAGAGTCGCTGAGCGCAAAACGACTTAGATAACTTTAAAACAATTAGGTATGGTTGAATGGATAGAGAGGCGTTTAATGTCCACGTTTTGAATTGGTTAACAGTTGACTGAACATTTTGCAAAACTACTAAATTTTCGCTTATAATCAGCAAAGTTTTTGTATAAATTTCAAGCTAGTAGAGTATACATACTTTATTGTAAGTCAAGTGTCCCCACTAGCAAACAATTCGATCACAAAATAATGTACTCTTGAATTGACGAACCTAAAAGAAAATCACCTCCTATTCTGTTAAAATGAAAGACTCAGGCAGGGCCCTATTCTGCACCGTTTTAACATTCCATAACACGGCCAAGTACCTACGCATCGGGCTCATTCCGTACATAAAACATATTATTATTTGTCTTGCTTTGCAAAAATGTGTTTTTTTTTTCATTTAATATATGGCCCTTACCGGGGGTCTAAATAACACTTCGCCGGTTTTATTATTTGTTGTTATACTGTAGACAATTAAATAATTATGTCAATTTTGAAACTACGTAGAGCTGTGTATGGAAGACTGCGCCAGCTGTGCTGAATAAACCTTAGAAAAAGATGTGATTTCTGCCGATCACCACCTAATACGGAGCTGAAACGTGGACACTGTTGTTACTAATAAAATGATTCAAAGTCACACAGATTATATGGAACGGGCCACTCTCATAATCTCATTGATGGATCATATCAGAAATGAGACAATTCGTCCAATAACTAAGGTGACTGACATAGTCTGCTAGATAAGCCAGTTAAAGTGGCCTTGGGCTGATCACATCTGCCAAAAAAACAGATAACTGATGAACAAAGGTTTGCGAGTAAATACTATGATCTGCCAAATGCAGCGTACAGACTAGGACGCCCACCAGCTAGACCTAAGATCTGAAGCGGATTGCTGGAAGCGGCTGCATCAGAATGGCTGATGAACAAAATAAGTAGCGTGCCTTGGGGGTGGCCTATGTCCTGCAAAAGATGAGTATGGACTGAGAGATTGGATTGGATAAGGTCTAAGAAAATCTTCAAATCTGCTCGAGAGAGGTTCTGCAACTTTTAATTAGTTGAACTTCCTTTACTTTTACTACGAAATTCCGATATTTTTTTTCAAACTCTGCCGTACATGGTAATTTAAGCGTGGAACAGTAAATGTTGTTTGTACTGACGAATAGAAAAGTCATATCCAGCTTCGCCTATGATAAAATTTACGATTTCGTTTGGGATATTTTAATACACTCAGTAACTCAGAATAGGACCCTGACTTCTACAAAGTGAAAAGGGACGACGAGAATCGATCATGCGAAAAGAATTCCTTTCAAATCTGTGTAGGTGTAAGATAATATTTTTCGAATAAGAGATATTCGTTTGATTTCATTTTTGTACTGTTCATGGTTGATTAAATCCAAAGGTAAAGTATCGTTAATCATTTTTTCGAGTGGACTAGGTTATCACGTTACATTCCAGATAGCAATTTGGTCGACGTTTGCTCGAAGATTTATGTCGACTAAACTAAAAAAGCCTGCTCCCTCTAAAAACCTTCATTGCTGCTCTTGAGTGGTCAAATGACCAATCTAGTGTAGCCAACTGCACTTAGCCTCATATTTTGACCATTGTCGGTTGTAAATCCTGAGGCATGAGACTACTGCAGACACTCGGGTTTCTCGGCATGTTTTTATTCATAGTCAACGAGCGGTATTGCTACGGCAAATTCACGCTTTATGCACCTACGTATAAAAAAGCTACTACGAAAAAGCATCTACGAAACGAGATGATTTATGCAGCGTCCAGTGGCACCTTTATTCACACTGAATAGGTGAAGGGAACACTCGGACGCTGCAGTGCCTGAGGACATTGTTTTTTAGATTCCCCAGCATCTATACAATCCTGACAGCTTAGTCGGCCTAACCCACAGGAAATACAAGTCAATATGTGCGGAGCTAACCATGCCGCGGGTTTTCTCACGATGTTTTCCTTCGCAGTTAGCGTGTGGTACTGCTACTAAAAATTCGCAGATATACGTAACTTTGAAAGTGAACAAGTTGCGTATACCTAACTACATCGTATACGTAACTAAGAAAACTAAGTCATGCCGTGCTAAGGACCCTCACGCATGTGAGCTCAGCACACTTTTGTGTTCTGTGCATGTGAGGAATGGGCACGGTTTTATTTACTGATAAGCTACCAGCGCCCGTAGCATATACCTATGATGAGGCTGATTTACATGCTCGTTGCGTGACCTTGAGCCTTCTTATGAGGCCCATAGTGAGAGACCACGTTTCAGTGCCGTAAGTCATCACTGGTAACACACACTGGTTGTATAAATTTGTCTTGAGCGATTGAGGCATATTAAACGAAAAGACTTTTCTAAGTTTCCCAAATGCTGCCCAGCCCAGCGTGGCAGTAGGCGGGACACATAGCACGCAGAACTGATAGCCGATGGTGGCAGGAAGGCGCTGGATGCAGGCCGCTTCCAACCGGTCTTTTTGGAACTCCATGGAGGAGGCCTATGTCCAGCAGTGGACCTCTTGTGGCTGAATGATGATGATCATGAAGTGGAATTTATCCGTCAAATAGAAATGAAAAAGACGACACTCATTTACTTGCTGACCCCGCAAACATTGTTTTGCTATATTAATTAGCCTACGACATATTCTCAGACCTACCAAATATACACAAAAAAAAAATCAATGAACATAGGTGAAGCCGTTTCGGAGGAGTTCGATAACAAACGCTGTGACACGAGATTTTTATGTATTAGATTTATTGCCACATAGACAAATAAAATTATACCAAACACGGCAGAACACTGCAAGGCCTACCTTGTTGTATGATGCCGTGTCCCCTAGGACAGGAGCTATGTTAATTAGCTACCGGTAAAACGGCCTAAGGTTCAGTAATTGCTACAGGTTTATTTCCCACAGCACTGGTTTAGCAAAGCGATTGGATGGACTGGACTAATACATTGGAGAAGGAAGTAGACATAAAAACATTGCTAGTAGTAATCTCAGAAATTTATGAATTACACATGCCTTCGCCAGAGAACTAAAGTGATCGACATAGCTGAACGGATTAGCAAACTGAAGTGGCAGTGGGCTGGTCATATCTGCCGCAGGACCGATAACCGACTGGTTAGAAGGAAGACTGGTTCTAGAGTGGAGATCGCGAATCGGCAAACGTAGCGTAAGACGCCCTGTGACCAGATGGAGCGACGACATTCGCAAAGCGGTGGGCAGTCTGGAAAAGAACAGCCTTAGATCGGGCTCAGTGGCGTGTCTTGAGACAGGCCTATGTGCAGTAGTGGACTGACACCGGCTAATTATGATGATGATGACATGCCTTAATTATTAAGTATGCAAATACATATGAACAATATACACAAATATAAAGAAAATCCGCAACAAGATGAATGCACAGAGGAAATAAAAAAAAATACTTTGTGGTTAATATTTGATGTTTAATATAGGCTAGTCTTGTTAATTGTGTTAAGTACATAAATTTAATTGTGTAACGAGTTATTTTAAAAGGGTAATATTGGACAATTTAATAAAAAAATGAACTCATATTAATATGGAAACATAAACGTGCGTGGGACGAAGCGAGGTAGACCTCAACAAATTTAGAAAGCAAGTTTATTGAGATTGGCTAGCACCAAGCCAATGACTGACCAAGTTAAGTCCACTGGCCACCACAGTCCACAGCGTGAATGGACTAGAACGGCGTTTGACCGAGAAGAATGGCGAGACATCGTATGGTACGAAACATGACTCTAGAATTAAACGTCTTCATGAGGACCACGGTGCGGTGGTATCGCTGGTAGAGGAGGGGCAGAATGCCGGCTTCTCACTCGGGAGGCCGTGGGTTCAAATTCCGACATGTAGCATTGTCTGTTTTCTAAGTTACGTAAATTTGTAAAGTTATAGTAGCAATCATCACCTTCATCGTCATCATCATGATCAGCCGGTATCAGTCCACTGCTAGACATAGGGCTGTAGTAGTAATACCACTCGCTAACGGTAAAGGAAAACGTCGTGAGGAAACCTGAGTGTCTGAGGTATTCCCATGCCTCAGCGCGTTAAGAGCGTACTAACGAAGAAGAAGGAGCCGAGGTGACCCGCGTCTGTCCGATGGGTTGGAACCCCCACGATCACTTGCTGCTGGATAAGGATGGCAGCGGCTGGATAAGGATGGCCGAAGACAGAAAGAAGTGTCCTAACTTGCTGGAGGCCTATGTACAGCAGTGAATAGTTACGGGTAGATTGATTGATTGTCCGATCGGCTTAAGCCACATTCCTCACTCACTGTACTAATCTACTTCACTAAATGCACGTACAATGTAAATTCGGCCTTAGGACGTTCAAGTTTAGTAGGTAGGCAAGTAAAATTCCTAAAAGTCATGTACGCCACACATTCCGGGGCGTCAAAATTGAGGCGCGAGAATTTCTGCGGCGCCCATTCGGAAAGCAATTTCGCTACCGATGATGTTCCGGGCACCCATTCGGGGGAACACCTGGTACGTGACAGACAAAAAGTCCTATTACTTTTTAAGTACACAGAGTGCAGAGGTTTGCGAGTTGAGTAGATTTGGAAGAGCGATAACACCTTTTCTGGGTAAGTAAAAGAGCGGTTTTGGAGTTACTTGTAACACGAGAAAAACTGGTCGATTTCTTTTTATGTCAAAGCCATTTGCACACACAGACACGCGCGCGCAGACACACACACACACACACACACACAAACAAAAACACATTATATAATATTGATTACAATTAGATATAAGGTATTTTCAAAAACAAAGCAAATTTTGCAAGAAAACTGTCCGATATTGTCTTGACATTTGTCAAAACATTGAATTTGCTTTTTTCTAATTATTAACATTTTTGTTTTCTTTAATAAAATTAATATATTTGTATTATAGTATCTTACTAACTTCTGGCAACCCTCTTGCTCACACATCTTAACATTTTGGACATCTTTATATTTCGGGAAGAAAATGCTATTTAGCATTAAGTACGCCTTTTTAAGAAATTTTTTAATAATAGTCTCGAGTCGGTGCAGCATCTTTTACCTACTCCAATCATAGGACAGTTCTTTTACAGCCTGCGCCCTGCAGTGGGACGTATATAGGCCACATTAAAAAAAAGATTTAAACAGCGTATTGGTGGGTCTAGTTCATTTAACATTGATATAGCGATGTGATGTGCACACCTTGGAAACAGCAATCTGACTACGCCTCCCCGACACGGAACGGTTCGAAGCATTTCTGTTCTTAAACTACTACGAACTGTAATACAACATCAACATGGCGATATATCGTAATCATCGTCATCATCATCATCAGCCATTTTACGCCCACTGCAGGACACAGGCCTCCCTTATGGTTTTCCCTAACCATGAAGGGTTTTGAAATAATCGCCACGCTTGGCAGACGGGTTGGCGATCGCAGCATGCGGTTGGGATCTCAGGAAGACGCTGCTGCCCGTCTCCTGGTAATTTATTAATTTCCTTAGTCGCCTTCTACGACATCCACGGAATGAAATGCAGTGACGCTATTCCTAATCCGGCACCACAAGGACAATATCGTAATAATGCTAGGTAAATAAATATATTGATTGGTTGAATTTGAATCAACCAAATTAATAGACTGTCGCGTCTTCAGTACTTCTGTTCTTTAACTTATGAATTAAAGTAACAAGTTGAACATTGACAAATAAAAAAAAGTATTTTATATGAACCAAATTATTTTCAGTTCAGAGGCGCCACTAGTAATCATTTCTTGCAAAAAATATAAATAGTTCAGTGAACTAACTTCACCTTCCGTCCAATGTAATTTTCCCTGAATCGCGAAAGGGGGCCTCGTCAATCCTCAAATTTCACTTTCCCATGTTTCATGAGGGCCTGGTCCAACAAGGATTCGACACATCTTTTCGCTAATAAATTAGCTCTAAAGGTCCCTTTTATCCCCCTAATTCACGGTGAGAGCCCTTCCCAATCTCCCAAAAGATACAGCTTAGATATCGCCCTATAAATAATATTAACATGAATGAAAATATATTTTCTAAAATCACCTTTTTCACTGGCTCCGTACGGGCCATATCCCGTCCTTTCATCATTTAAGTACACTCGCGAACACCTTCATTTTGGGGCTAAGTGATATATAGCCTTTCGCTTATGTTTTATTTATGCGACAGTTTTTTTTTTATTCCATCTGACAGCACCTTACACGAGCGCTTTTAAGGGTCACCTTTTAGCGTTGATTGAAATTATTCGCGTTGGATTTCTCAAATACATTTTATGCCTTTTTTTAATAATGGGGAAGGAAAGCTAAAATGTTAAGAGGAAAAGGTTGGGTAATTATTAGAATAGGCAAGGTTTCATTCAAAATTAAGGGAAATATTTTTTTAGGCGTAATAAAAGTCACCCTTAGTAAAGCATAAACGTTTATTTAGCAGGGTACATAAGTTCTCATAATTTTGTGTCATACGAGCGCTTTTAAGGGTCACCTTTTAGCGTTGATTGAAATTATTCGCGTTGGATTTCTCAAATACATTTTACGCCTTTTTTTAAGAATGGGGAAGGAAAGCTGAAATGTTAAGAGGAAAAAAGTTAGGTAATTATTAGAATAGGCAGGGTTTCATTCAAAATTAAGGGAAATATTTTTTTAGGCGTGATAATAGTCACCCTTAGTATAGCATTTACCAGAATATGAGTACATAAGTTCTCATAATTTTATGTCAAGATTCTTCACGATCTACCGATGATTATAACAAAACGATCGATGATCGTGACTTTCTGATAAAGGCTCTGCCTACTGTGTACCTAAACTACCGTTTATGCACAGGATAATGAAACTAAAAAGAGTTTTCCTAACAGTCTGATAGCTTTCAGAAGAAGCTTGTCAAACTCAGACACACGAGCCAATACTTCGCTAGCCGTTCTGATTGTGATTCGGCCCTCAAAGCAAATGGGCTGTCTCAAATCTGAAACAACTCAGAAGAGGCTTAGTTTGACAAACGGCGGACCATTATCAAAATAAAAGCCCGATTGCGCAAGAGGGAACCCCTGAAAATGGCATCAATAAAAAATATCTGTTTCCGGATTTCGGGCACTATTCACGAAACGCTCACGATTGTACAGTCATCACCGAAATCTCATTAACATTTTAAATATCAAAGGCAATTTAAGTTTGGATGATAAGAGGCTTGTCACATTGTAAACAGCTGAACTAAAATTGTTAGAGTAGCACCATGTCTTGGATTGAAACCTAGGATTTACTGTAAAATGGTTTACGAAGCACAATCCCTTATGCTGGTCCTAAACTAGGCTACCCTGTGCTATGATCTATGCAAGGACATCACACACATGGAAATTCACTCAGACTGAGGCCATTCGTAAAAATCAAGTACGGTGACCTCCATTGGGAACATGGCATCTGTTTATGTAGTCAAGCGTGTTATCCGCATCAAAGTACATTACTATTAGTAATAAAGCTACCAAGACTGCATCGTCGGCCTGGGTGTATTTCCTTGTTTGTGATGTCCTTGCCTAGTTACCATAGCACAAGGTATCCTAGTTTGGGACCAGGGCAAGAGATTGTGTTGTGTGGAAGATATGTATTTAGTTAATTGTACGGTATTTTACTGTTTTGAAATGTAGTTCCTGGTGTACAACAAACCTACTGTGTACCTACATTTTTTTTTGTGAGGACAAAGTCGCAGGGACAGCTAGGTTTTGTTCAAAAGTATAGTGTCAATTCATTGGGTATTATTCCCTCTATTTTTTATATGCGAAATCTTATGGTTTGCCGCCAATTGCTACGGTTAAATTGCTCTAGTATTTACGTTGTACCTAGTAAGAGCCGCTGTAATAAATAGCTAAGGTTTTCTGTACACTACAGATAACATCAGTTTCAGGTCATCGGTAGTGTAACCCAGTATTAGACGTAAAATACATAATTATCTAATACCGGTTTGAAAACTTTGCGTAAATGCAACCATAAAACAAATACATAGAGTGCAAAATAGCAGCTTCTATATTTTCCGGCATGTTGTTTTTCCTATTGATAATAACTTTGTGTCGGATCCAGTCTGTTCACGACAAAGAATTTCGGTGTTCACTGTACCGTTAGAGCAGCAATAGCAAAAACGAATATGTCACGCGTAAAGTGTTTTTTTATTTGTATTTTTTGGAAGCATTGGCTTTTTTGCGCCGGCAAGTTTTGTTTTTTCCAAGCACGCCTCGGTTAGTTCTATAAAAATCAAGTTGGACCGTCTATTTTAGCGGTCCATACGCATTTGCGTCCGGCCGGCTGTTATTGTTTTCAGCAGGTTTACGCGGAAAGAAACAGAAAACTTGAATGCTAAGGCCGACTTACGCGGATTCCTTAAATGTGGCTTAAGTAGCATTTGATGCTCGCGTGAATTGCTTTTTCGCCATAATGCATAAGATATGCGCGTCCTGCCTCTATATTACTCTCACCAAATCCTGGACGATTCCAATCGTCTAACAGTCAAATTCCATACAAATTGCTCTCGCAAACGTCAGGATTTGATGCGCATAATTAGCCCCTTAAGCATGATTGCGGACAGAATTGACTGTCCAAACATTATTAATTTAATTCCGGATTCACTTACTTCGTTCATCCGACATATACTCCGATATCCAGACATTAGAAACAGAAATAGAAAATGTTTATTTGTCTTTAACATAGTAAGGCACAATAATCACTTACGCTATAAAACAAAAATGAAAATTCATTGAGTAATTTACTAATTTATTTACATTATTCGCCGCCTTAGTGTTTCGGCATCTGTGAGACCACTGAAACCGTGAAATGTAAATTACAAAAAAATGGACTTGCACTAAAATCTATAACAACCAATAAGAACGTTATAGCCACCGTTGTTACGAACCTTTTGGGCCACAGATGCTTTAAATAATTGTATTATTATTAACTAAAACTCTTCACATTAAATATGTTATTATTATTAATGATATATATCTAATACCTCTAAACGAGCAATTCTTGTATATATATTACCATGAGTATGCAGAGGGTTTCGGGGACGATAAATCGATCTACATCGAACTGCGAATGCATTATAAGTAAAATTAGCGCTCTAAGTTTGGCGGTGCACGGAATGCGCGTCCGTCACGGTCACAAGCAAACTTAGAGCGCACGGGTTGATAGCACATATTTAAAGGTGATAAAAGAACGTAGTGTAGGACGTCCTCAGACTCGGTGGAGCGATGATCTTCGCAGGGCGGCTGGCAAGAGCTGGATGAGAGTAGCCGAGGACCGTGCTCAGTGGCGTGCAATAGGAGAGGCCAATGTCCAGTATGTTAAATTTGAATTTCTAATGAATTTTTGTTTGTAGGTTTGTGCCTACGGGAGTGTCAAGTTTTTGATTCTGACACTTTTCGACAAAAAAAGTTTATGTCGAATGAGGCGGTACGTTTAAAGACCTATGAGCCCTTTAGGTAAAACAAACAAAACTGTGTGTGCAAGATGGCGAGCGGTCACAAAGATTTTTATCGAATCATCGTCTTTGTCACTAAAAACACAAAACATTCTATAAAATACGCACCAAATCCTGTCAAATTCCTTACTGTTGATTGTTAGAGAATAACACATTCTTTTGACGATACCGCGCCGGGCGCGATATCACGTCAAAGGTATGTGAAAAATTATATTTTGTTTGAAGTTTTAATAAACCCCATATCTTTCTGGTCTCGACCAACCTGATTCAGACCCTACCAGAAATTTGTCTTAGTTAGCTGATCCTCGACCTGTGCCGCCTTTGGCAATATTTCGCAAATAGATTTAAATTTACGAGGGATGGAAAGTGTGAAGCTGGCATTGAAAGGAGAGTAAAAGCGGGACATTGTGTAAACGGTGCACGGATGCACTCTTTCGTGAGTAGCCAAAACATTTCCAAAAAAGCTAGATTGGCTATCTATAATGGAGTGCTGGTCCTAACACTGATTTACGGTAGCGAGACTGTTGGGAGTTGGGTATGGCAAAAGAATCAAGAAAGTAGGATCAATGCAGTAGAAATGAGGTCGTTGAAAACTATATGTAATGATAGGATGTAATGATAGTTTGATTAGACAACGTTGTGGACTGAAGGGGGATTTAGTGGCTAGAATTGAGGAAGGAATGTTGTGTTGGTTTGGACATGTGCAGAGAATGAAGGAAGGAAGACTGATGAAACAAATATATCGAGAAAATGTGGGAGGAAGGACCGGCAAGGGATGTTCCAGGCGGACATACTTCGACCAAATAAGGAATATATTAGCAAAGGGCAAGATAAAAAGTACCCGAATCCGGCGTGGGTGCATAAAACGACTAATTAATGTCGATGAAGCGAAAATGATCTGTCAGGATCGTGGCGACTGACAGTCCCTGGTATCTGCCTACCCCTCTGGGATACAGACGCGAGTTCATTTATATTTGTATGTATTTACTTATTTTATTTTTTATTTTATTTTATTAAGGATATCAACAGCGAAAACAAATAATTCGATTACAATAATAAAGAAACAGTTCACAAGGCCAATAACAGACAATGACTGTATTATATTGAGTATCTAAGACACCATCTATTAGATACGCAATGTACTTAATACTTTCTAGTCCATTCCACCTGGAATTAGTTTGAGCAAACGATAAGATGCGCCGACGGGAGACGTCGTGGTGAGGGTGTAATAATGAATAGTAAATTTCATACAATCGCGAAAAGGTTTAATTAAGACATAAGGGCACTTTATATTCTGATGCATCGTGAACGACGTCGCAGGCACAGCTAGTCAATAATAAAACTAGAATGCTTATGGCATTAAGTCCGCCGTACTGTATGATTGTTTTATGGAACTACAATTGAAGTTTCAATAAATTAATAAACAAATTTTCAGTAATGTTCGCCCAATCGACTTATGCGCGAGGCTAGATTGGCCGCAAGTGGCTGACAATTCTATTTCTTTTTACATGGTGCTTTAACACACACTGGCCGTTAGGACAATCATCTGACGGGTGCGGTTTAATTAGGCTGACTAAGCCACACACCAGTTTCTCCTGCAGACCTCAGTTCTATACTGTTGTACCAGGACCGGTTGGTCGCACTTGCGCGAACTTAAGCGCCCGTACGCGCAACAAAGCGTCAGTTGGGTCCTGACCTAGGTCGGAGTTTGCGCTATATTCAATAAATATTCGCGGATCCGCGAGAATGCATTCGGGCAACTTAGGTTCAAGGCACGCTTACACAGAGTCGAAGCGTAGCAAAGCGTCAATCTATAAATGTAGCATGCTATCTCCTATCGGAGATTGTCCATCATTTTGGCTACTTCGTCCCGTGATGTTGCGGCCCGGAAGTCAGAAGAGATCTACATTTCTCGCGTTAAACCATTCCGCGAGATTTTAGAGCCATGATGTTTTTCTGCAGCCAGGTCTTTGGGTTAGATTTGAATAAGTTGCAGCAGACTGTATTTGTTACAGGGCATGGTAATGAAATTTTGTGCATTTTACGATCCTATTAACCCTTATCCCTATTATCATAATGCAGCTACGAGTTATATCAATATTAAAAAAAAAACGAACAGACAACTCCAATAAGCGCGCGCGTAGCAGTGCGGACTCAATCGCATCTCAGTCAGATCCTCACATGTGTTGGATACTACAAGAAAAAATCACGAGCGAATGCACACAAAGACGCGCGGATGATCTTCTACTTTGCGACCGTCTGCCTTGACCCTTACCTTAAGCTGTGGAGAATTTGACGCTTCAATGTGTTTCGACTGTGCACCAGTTAGTGCCGACCTTTAGACAGTGCGACTACATATACAGCCAAGTCCACCAACTCGGCAATGTCAATATTGGTTCCAGCTCCGCAAGTTGCTGAACGTATAGATCGAGCGACCGAAGCTATTGGGGAATAGACTACATAATGGTAGTACCATTGTATAGATCCTTTGTTCAAACCACGTTCGTACGATGTGTAGCTACATCTAAGCTCTTCCAGACCTCCTTCTGGCTGACGCTATTTTGACTTGTAAGTGTGATAACTTGAACGTACTAGTTACGTTCCTACACTGATTCTCAAGGAGTTCGCATCCGCTTCCGCACAGACGGCAGCCTTTTCAACTTGGCTAGACTTAAGGCTCGCACTAAAGTCTCACACGTACTGATCACCGAGATCATGTATGCTGATGACCTGTGCTTCGTAGCAGAATCCCCAGACGGCTTGCAACAGCTAATGTCCGCATTCCACCAAGCCTGCAGTAAGTTCGGCCTGAAGATCAATGTCAATAAGACGGAGGTGATGTCCCTGGATATACACGGTCACGAGACACTGGCCATAAAACTTGGTGAGGATGTGCTGAAGCAGGTGGATAAATTTCGCTATCTGGGGAACACTGTAACATCCAAGTGTGACCTTGATGCTGAGATCAATAGCAGGGTCGGTGCCGCAGCTGCAGCATTCGGCAAGCTATGTTCCAAGGTCTTCTGCTCTCATGACCTTAAGTTGGCCACTAAGATATCGACATATATGGCAATCGTGCTGCCAAACCTCTTATACTCCTCTGAGACGTGGTGTGTATACCGCCGCCACATTCGCACTCTGGATCGCTTCCACCTTAAATGCCTCCGTACCATCATGAAGATCAGATGGTCTGATAGAGTGCGAAATACAGAAGTTCTGCGACGAGCCAATGTTGGTGGCATTGAGGCCTATTTAATGCGTCGACAGCTTCGGTGGTGCGGTCACGTATCTCGTATGGCGGAGGAAAGAGTGGCGAAGCGCATCTTCTATTCTGAACTAAAGGAGGGCAAGCGGAATCATGGCGGTCCCCTCCTCCGGTACAAGGATGTCCAAAAGCGACACATGAAGAGATGCAAAATAGAGCCCTCCCGCTGGGAACGTTTGGCAGCACAGCGGCCAGAATGGCGCAGGATGGTGAACAGTCAAGTACGCGAGTTTGAGGTTCAGCGTAAAGCTGACCTGGATACCAAACGCGACCAGTTAAAGGCTCGCCCACCTGCTGCCATAATATATAATTATGAGAACGGCATTCTCACGTGCCCTTAGTGTGCACGGAGTTTCGCCGTGAAGATAGGCTACATAAGCCATCTTCGAGCGCACCAGCGCCTCATTACTGATTAGGGGTCAAAGTGGTCGCCATGGCCGAAACCGGTTGGATCAATCATCATCAGTTACGTTCCTTTATTACTTCAACGTTAATTTTCCTTTCTATCAGCTTTGAAATCTGACAAACCGGAACCTACGATAGGGGATATGACAAAAAAATAGGATCTACGGGAAGATGGGAACACTTGACACGATTGAGGTAATTATTTTATTTTATTTTATAAAGCAGGAAAAACAGAATTAACGAAAATTACCTAAATCAGTTCCGGTTCATGTGGACTCTATTTTTTTAGAATAAACAATGAAAGCTCAGTGGAATTGCAATAGAAAAGAAATAAAATTTTTCCGGGTGACATTATTGAAAAGAGATAAGAGATAGATCTTGTTGGTATAATAAATCTTATTCTTCAGATATTTTTCTTGGACCACTTTATTTCGAGCAATGACAAACGTGTTATTTCTAAAACTTTGCCAAAAGGAACGTTTGCTTTCGTTTACGTAAAAAAGGAGGATCAGATGCTAAAATCGTCCTTGAAACTTTTAAACTACCGAAATTTGACAAAGACAGACATTTATAAAGTTACGCTGTTTATTTTCTTTGTTCCCTCTTTTTCCGAGACAAAAATGTAACCATTAATATGTAACCAGCTCTACAGAGGCCGATTACGTACCAATTCCCGAGAGATGTCAATGAATCCGCTCGCACTTCACACTCACACTGACACATCACGTAGGGGTGTCGATGGCGTAAGAAAATGAGATCGTCACCGCCCCGTCCGCCCTGAGTGACGTTTAATAAAAGAGGAGGAAATAAGAAAATATCATGTCGGCCGTAATCCAGAAGAAAGAAGACAGAAGGACTGCTGAATAAAATATACAACTACAAACCAATGGGCAACATTTAGGGTGCTTTGCGCCAAATCGAAAGATTAATATCTGATTATTAAATTAAATAACTTGCACACAACACAATCACTTGACCTGGTCCCAAACTAGGATACCCTGTGCTATGGTAATCAGGTAAGGCATCACAAACGTGGAAGTACACCCAGACTGAGGCCATTTGTACAAATGTACGGCGCCCCTCTGTGGGAATCGAAGCCACAACCTCTGTCTTGGTAGTTGAGCGCCTTAAGGCCTAGTCCACCAAGGCAGTCAAATTGATTGATAGGGTTGTTTTATACAATTTTTCGAAATGTCGCGGTGCAAGACGTTTTTGGACTTACTAGAGCTTACCTGTGGATAAACAGATAGATATTCCTATCAGATAGTGATGGGCCAAGCCAGTCTTAGTTTTCTATCCTTGTCACTCAGTACCTAACTAACAAAGACACAAGATTGCACTAAATAGTTGTGACAAACATTACCGTGACAAACCCGGTAGCGACAGAACGTTGGTGCGACAGTAACCCTACAAAGACAATCGACAATCCTGACGTCTGACGCTGTTCATACAGTAAAGGTGTTGCCGCTTTGTTTATATTTTTGTGAGGGAAATCTCAGGTAATAATAACTGGAACATAACAACAGCAACAACCAAGTCATCGCACGACAAAAAAACGATAACTTTGGTCGGTTGTAACTTAACTCTAGTAGTACTTTCAAAGATCCTGGAAGCCAAATAAAACATCTGTTAGATTCTCAGTATTTTGTAAAAATATTGCTCTGGAGTATCCATATTTGCAAAAGGAGATTGAATATGCAGTACTTGATGCTTTGACAAATGTAAGATGTCTGCAAATGTTGAGTTTGAAATATAAATTGAATTTGAACTGGATATGGATTCTCTGGATATCGATTTCTAAATTGAGGCTATGAAACGGATTTGTTTTTTAACTTTTTAATGGCTTAGGCTCGTTAAACCGAGTCTTAAATTGCAAATAAAATCAGGAAGTGGAATTTGGAAATGGGGTACAGTATTATAAAATAGTGGATGTTTTAAGGACGTTGACAAGGTAACGCTGCTACGTATAGACAGATCAACCGCTACTTTCAATATATAAAACATATCGTAGACATCACAACACAACATTGTTTAGTACAACAAATCCAAGCAGAAGAACTCGTTCTAATTTGAATTTTGTAATATTTGAAAGTTGCTTTTTTGTTGCAGATAGAAGTTTTTTAAAGGGTTTAATAAAAGTCAAATCTGGAACGACAGTTCGATTTTTGAAATATTGGGTGCTTGTTAATTTTATAATGAAAGTTACATTACCGTTGATGACCATTTTTAGAGGATTCACAGAAGTCAGCTTTTACAATATATGGGTAATTCCTTGTACAACATGTTATTGATATATTTTTCAGGTTTTTCTGTATTATAGAGAACTGAACTGGCCGGCAAGAACTGACGGTAATCTAGTCCAGACGACCTTTGAATGTAAATATTTTTATTTTATCTGTATTATTATATTTTTATTTGACCTTATCCCAAATTTTATCCATCTACTTACCTACCTATTTGAGCAGAAAAAGTAATTATGCTAACGTCAAACACAACGGTAATAGATCGGTAGTACGAACGCCAATTTTAATTATCTTGTTCATTAGTAAGCATTGAAATAAGAAGCGATTAAGAAAGTTAAAAGCCTATTTGTTTTAACTTGCCAAAATCTTTTGGTGCGAAAAGTAGACCATTTTCGGCCTCTTTTCAGTTATTTTCATTAAATTCTATTCTTTGAGCTTGCTTTGTTTTTGAGTCAACAGAAATAAGTTTCTTAACGAAACTTGCTTTCGTTTGTAGTATGAGAAATAAAAAGTAGCGGTACGATTTTGCCTCACTTCGAGACGTTTATATTTGTGTTCTATTCCGGCATCGACTAATGTTTGTTTTTTTTGTAAACCGACTTCAAAAAAAGGAGGATGTTTTCAAAATTTGAATTCAAAATAATTTTATTTAATAATCCGTATATTTTATGTATGTACAGTTGTCAAATTTAATTGATTACTCGTTGTTAAAAAGGGGGTCCCACAGAGATTCGGTCAAGATTCGTTGATGGGATCCATGAGAAACTCAAACTCTTCAATTTGCAAGGGCAAATGCATTATGGACACATGGCATCATGGCATTATGGACACAACCATGTTGTAATAAAACATACCGTCAGCGCCATCTATTGCTTTTGATTACTGTGCTTTATGATTAATGCGTATTTTGAACGCGGTTTATTTGTTTGTTTACTCGGTATGCGAGTCCGCCAAGCACCTGGCCGTTTTTTTTAAACCTTTCAATAAAAACATTTTTAATTCTCGCTTTACTTAATCAGCCTCTTTTTCTAGATACATAACCAGTTTCTCGTATACAAAAGTAACGCTGATTGACGTCGTCATCGAATTTATTGAAACTTTATTTTTTCGAGATTATCGTGAGACATATTCACCTTCCGGCTCAGATTGTTTGATTTCGCTCTAGCTTTTAAAGAAATCGTTAACGCTGTGTAACGGTTTAGATTGTTAAATAGGCTTATTTGTGTGCGACAAGAAAAAAGAAGATGGGGCTCTACCGGGTATTGTTTGCGGTGAAATCTCTAGAAGTGAGCGCTAATTTTAAGCGCCATCTTGTGGCCTAAGTAAAGAGGATCTGCGTAATGGCAACTTTTTTCTACTTAACAATGTAATAAATGAATTGCACATGCATGACAGGTATTTACAGAGTTACAGCCCGCGCCGAGGTGACATGTCGTCGGTTGGAATCATTACCAGAACATCTCCAAAATAACGTGTTTTCTGTTAAGTATGCAGAATTATTAAGATTTTTCCTAATCACTAATAAGTCAAACGTTACACCATTATAAAATGACTTCGATTATTAAAGAAACTATGATTGTGCTATGAATTTTAAAATTTTATAATTACGCAACACAGTAATCTTGTTGGCATAATAAATGTCTTTCTTCTGCTTCTTCTTCTATATACTTTGAAACGTTCCAATTATGAATTCAACCAACGATGTTTTTGTAGCATGCGGTTTTAGCAAGTAAGCCTCTACTACCAAACGGAAAGACGTTTCACGTCAAAAACGAAATGAGACCCCGGTTTCTCGTACAATAACAATCTGTTTTTTCCCTTTGGACAACTCACAGCTGTTAACAGTGCATTAATCGATAGTGTACGAGAAAAAGAGGGTGACAATTTTATTGTCACTTTCTTTTTCACTACATATCCAATATCAAGAGTGAATTAGCTTAATGGATGTTGACGTACAAGAGACGAGGTTTGATACAAATCACAATAAGAGAGAAAGAGAACGAGCAAGATAGATGAAGTGAGTGAGTGAGACCAAATGAAAAAGACAGTCTACGCTGATAACGATAAAGTTCATTACTAGAAGCCATCACGCATCATTAATATTACACATGAAACGAACAGAATCAAAGTCCGCGGGATAAACTCATTTCGGAGTATCCGAGCATTGCCGTATTGCGTTGCGTCGTTGTCATTGATGGCGCAAAGTGAGTCAAGACTACTTACAGTCTAACCTCCAGTTTCTCGTACACCAACAAGCTGTTAATCTACTGTTAACAGCTGCCAATTGACCAAATTGCATACAAAAAAAAAATCACTGACAGCTGTTAACAGTAGATTAACAGCTTGTTAGTGCACGAGAAACCGGGGGTATGTGTTAGAGAATTGACGCTGGAAGAGAAAATGGTATAAATATATATTTCATATTTATGTATGCAGGCTGATGTTTTTTAAAGTGATGACCGACTCAATTATCGTTACACATGAAATGAATAGGATCGAATACCGCGAAATAAACTCATTTCGAAGCAACCGACCATTGCCGTATTGCGTAATTGACACTGGGAGAGGAAAACTTAAAAAATAACACTTCATAGCTATTTATGTATGCAGGCTGTTGTTTTGTAAAGTGATGCTCGGCTCAATTAACATTACACCTGAAACGAACAGAATCGAATACCACGGACTAAACTCAACCGAGCATTGCCGTATTGCGTTGCGTCGTTGACATTGATGGCGCAAAATGAGTGAGGCGTACAGACTATGCGTTACAGAATTCATACTGGTAGAGAAAATTGTACCATATTAAATATACCTTTCTTATTATTTACGAGTATCTATACGAATTCATATTCAATTATTAACTTCTTACCCTTTGGGTACGGAAACCTAATTACCAACAACCCGACTGCTGAACGTTAACTAGGTATCACGCAGGCGGGACCAACGCAACGAGTTGAATTCCAGTCCCGTTAATGTCCATCAGTAGGGTTGTTGGTAAGTTTTTATAATATTTATTTATTTCAGATAACATTGATCCATTTGATTAGTAAGCAATATTATGTACACACAGTTTGGTTAATAGGCGTAAAGAAAAAAATTAATTAATCATTGTGGGTTATTACAGTTTTTTTATTTTTGTCTTTTTAGTGTTTTTTTTTTTACTTTTGTTGGATAGCCAAACATTTACACCAACACGACGAATCAATTGAGATGTTATTTGTCAAAATCTGACCATTGGTTAAGGAGTTACGAGGGAACATAGAATCGGACATACTTACATACATACATACACACGAGCCAAACACATTACCCTCCATTTGGGCTCCACCGGGTGCAGTCGGGTAAAGAACCAAAATGGCCGCAACCGGGCGTGTTTCAGTAAATATACCTACATTCTAGAGGTAACCATGTAGTTGCTTAACTCAGAAGCACCCACCGGGAACGTGATTAACTGTACTCCATGTCACACCACAAGACAAATCGTCATATCTGCTCGTAAATTCCCGTGCATTGTCACGTCAACGCGGGTAGAGGTCTAACCGCAATTATTTATTAGGTAGAATAAGAACGCGAATCATTGAAAAATACTATTGTAGAGTTACCTATTCCATTGGCCATTACATACTACAAACAGCATACATGTTACGTATAACTAAAGTAAGCCTCGATTCTGTTAGGTTAGTGCATTGTAGTATAATGACAGGTACACTGTCGGTTCGCGTGACGTGTTTTTTCGTACCATTGACGCCTAGAAGGTTTGATGGGTGTGCCCGCGTAGACTTAAAGCAGCCATGAAATGAAATCGCCATGTTCATGCAGTTGTCATGTTACTACAATGCATTAACAGAATCTAGGCCCAGTACCTGAAAACCATTACTTCATTATCGATAGTTAAAGTCAAACAAAAAAATATAGCAGAAGTGGCTTAACAACCGATGCTGAAGAAACAGATAAAGTACACTTTATCGCTCAACCATTAGTAAAAAATATTGAAAGTTAGAATTGTGGCACTTGAAATCAACACGAAACTAAATTTATTTCCTGTCTAGCGCATCACAGGCATGAATATAGCAGTCAAAGATAGAGTGAGTAAAAAAATCCGCTCAAAAGCACAGCTATTCGTACACAGCCTAACCAAATTGCAGTAAGTAACGTTCGCAGTTGCGCAGAAATGCATTACATCACGCAACATTATTAGTACATCAGTGACAACCGGCTAAGCTAAGAATGCGAATACCATTTTGTTGCTTCCCTTTGAAAGCCTGGACTAAACTTCTGCGACTTATAATTCTATAATGGTCACAGGCCTCAATAAAGTATTTTTTTTTTGTTATTAATAGCAAAGGGGTGGTCCTTTACCATGAACGGAAACATTTTGACGAAACCCAAATGTCAGTGTCTCAAAATCACCATACGAACTTTTTGAATTTTGAAGCCCATACTGTTTTCCTGAGATAATATCTGCGTAAAAAGACCGTGCAGGCTTATTAAATTTTGCTTATTTTATTACGGGATTTTATGATATAGATGTTTATATTTAAGCCGGGTTTTGACGGTCTTAGTATGCTCGGACCGTATGCGTACAGTTTTAGTTGATTGTGACGACGCACTCGGTCCGAGCGCACTGACCGTCTTCATAATGAACTAAAACTGTACGCACACGGTTCGAGCATACTAAGACCGTCAACAACCGGCTTAAAGGGTTTTATCGATTTTTCATCATTGCGTACTGCGTAACTACCTAGCAAACGAATCCGGAATCTGTTAATTTCAGCGCAGGCTGGTCTAGTGAGATGTTCAGGCACTAACTACATTCTCAAACACGATTTTGAGAAAAAAAGCAATTCAGTACCTAATCAGATATTTTTTTATCTTTGTTTTTGAAGTGTCGAGAGTTATCAGCTTTTATGCAGTGAAATTTAACAGCAGGTCATATCACAATGACGGCAATAGAACTAATGTTATGCTTGACTCTCGTCATAAGATCTCCTCTTTCAAAGGTGAAGTAGATAGTGTCAACTGCCTGAGTCAGATTTCTAAGCAAAGCTTACGTGTAAATGTTTTTTTATAAGCATAGAAATATATTTTTAAGTACGGTTGTGGTAGAAAATTATACTCGTTTCAATTGTAGTCGATACCTAGTGATTAACTCTCAATTCACAAATTTTGCGTCTAATCTACGCGGTTGTCCAGTGGCATAATTAGGCGCATTAAATCCTGTAGAAATCATGAAAATTTAATCAAATGCTTGAATGACCTTCAGCCCTATAGTTGGATGCCGCCGCCTAATGAACGTCCTAGTTGGCGGCGACACATTATGTAGGTATGTAAGTCCTAAATTAGTCCTTTGCAACCACTGCTCCACTTACCCTTTCTCGTCTGCGCTTGTATTTATTCTTTGGCCGCCATTTTAATTACGACGTGCGCATCGAAATGAAACATCGGCCAGTATTCCATTTGATTCGATTTTCAGTGGGACATCGAGTCCCGCGGGTGTCGCAGCGCGTTTTGTTCCGAGGCATGTTTTGCACCGTTGCTGCTAGGGCTGGGATTAACTGGGATTTGCGAGCGATGCGATTGCGCACGATGACGCTGCGCCGTTGCGGCTATGTCTCGCGACCACCCTCGACGCCATTTTGTATAATCACGTTCGACAGACAGTCCGCCTCGCTCGCCCCACTTGAGTCATATCAAAGATACGTGTGGAAGCGGACATAGCATCTTTTAGACTCTAAACGATGCTACGTCCGCTTGCACGCTTTAGAGACTCAATCGTCGTTGATGCATTGGATACAAAGCTACTTGTAACTAAAATTCAAAATCGTCCCATTATACGTGATGCATAGTAGTCACTCTTTCCCAGTCTATTACTTGATAATGAATCCTCACAGATTCGTCGCAGACTTGTATCGGCTTACATTCCCTGCATCTTCGAAGTATCAAAGCCAGCAGCAGTGTTTCCTCGTCAAATCAATCAATTTTGTTACAGAGTGTCCAAAACGCGGATCGCGAAAACGCAGCGTGCTTACCGCGTTTTCTCGCAAATCGCTAGTATGATAGGGCTGTAAAAGCAGCTTAGGGGCTAATCAGTTCTTGCCTACCTACCGTAATATTGTAGGTAGTTAAATTAACTACAACTATTTATTTTCCTGTCTTATGTTTGCAAAGGGTCTCCTCGTGCCCTATTTGCTATTATTTTTTTAAATTTAAATTTGCTTTTATTTGCTCATACGCTAACCTGTTTTGGTTCACCAGCTTGTATTCTCAAGGGAGACTCGTGTGTTTTTTCGCTGTTTTTGTTGGGTTAGACAGACAAATAAGGTTAAGTATGTTAGTAGTAACAGTGCGTTAGGTGTCATAAAAGCGTACCTATCTGTTTACTTTAAATTTAACAACGACATATTTCCCGAGGGACTCCGCAAAATGCTTGCTATGGTTTCGACATCAATCTGTCCGTAGGTACTCGTCCACTGCTGGACATTGGCCTCCCCAAGGTACGCCAGTTCCTTCTGTCCTCGGCCATCTTCATCCACTCACTACCAGCAATACTATGGTGCCGTATGGTGTATGGTGGTATGGTATTATAATTGTTTATGGTGGTGTATGCTTGACTATGGTGTCAACCATATATAGGAATACTTGTGTAGTTGGTTTACTGTTATCATTCTGATCTCTCTCTCGTCGTCCATGAGCTCACATCATGATCTATTTCGGTGCCTGATGTTCCTTCATTACTATCAACTCTGTCATCCTGTTAAACACAAACGCAAAAAAATTGTTCACTATAAAAACTAAATGTGTGCTTCACGAACGTCACAGCTGTTAGTTACAGAATTAATAGATTATGTGGAGAAGAAGCTAGTAAAGAAACTCCACATTTTTATTGTTTTCAAAACACTTATTAACTTAATTAACAGAGTACCCGAAACCGGCGTGCGTGCATGCAACTACTAATGAATGTCGAGGAAGTGAAACTGATCTGTCAGGATCGCAGTCCCTGGTCTCTTCTAACCCTCTGCGATACAGGCGTGAGTTTATGTACATACATATTTTAAGAGAGTTTTTATCTTAAAGTTACACTACACTGGACATGATCGTCCCGGTTAACATTATTTTAATACCAGACATCATTGTCTTTTACTTGGACTGTTGGATTTAGACTTCTTCAAGTTCGCACCAATTTTCACGGTTATGTGCCATATACAATACAACCACTGTTTGTCGGCTACTCGGACTATGCCGTCGGACTATCTGGCTAGTGGTCTTCCGACAGATTGTTTTTGCGGTTTCGAATCCGGGGTTGGCTTCGACTATCTATCGTCAGTATATCTAGCTAAGTGCCCTTTCTGCACCCGTTGCACTTTGACAGAGATAAATTGGTAATCAAGCTAGGATTTAAGCTCGTCTTCATACTTTGTGTATGGACCTACTTACTGCACTGATTGAATATTTTACAATACTGTACTTATGCTGTCTGATACCTATTTAAGTAAGCATGTTAATTTTATTCGAAGTAAATGATATATAGTTTTCACATTCGATCTGTGCTGTGATGTATCGATTATTTTAAAATTTTGTCTAAATGACTGGATTTTGAATAGAGAGTTTTATGAGATAATAGATTTTGCAAATTGAGAAGAATTTTTTATTAATTAATTTGGCGCTAAAATTTGTAAAGAATTTCTGTTGTTGAAAGTAAGGTGCTTTGTAGCAGTTTTTACCTCAAGCTAGATAATTCTGATTGACTTGGCCTCCTGGGCAATTTTCCAAGTAATCCGCGACCATCGTCTTTTTTCGTTCTCCGAGAGAGTGCAGATAACGTCTTATGTAGCCAGACGTAAGTTCGCTTTTTCCAAGCAAGGGAAGGCAAACTAGGATACCTCATGCTATTGGTGACCAGGCAAGGAGATCATAACCATGAAAAAACACCCAGGCTGAGGCCATGTACGCAAATGTACGGAGGTCTAAAGTGGGAATCGGACCCCCGGCATGGTAAACCGTTGAACCAATAAGGAATTTTTTTTAAGAAATCCTTGGCTATCATATTTTTACGTTCTCCAAGAGAGTGCAGATGACTTCTTATCTAGGCGTACATAAATTCGCGTTATCCAAGCAAGTGAAGGCCACCATATCATTTACAAACGAGTATTATTTTCAACAGAACAATTATAGAGGTGGATAGTTCTTAATTTAAGATTTAAGAACTTGATTTAAGAACAGTCGCGTATAAATCAGCTTCGTTTTTTTGATATCGCTAACAAAAAAGCCTATTTAATGGACTAACCTTGTACACAGCGCTAACGATTGATTAAAAAGCTAAAGCGAAATCAAACAATCTGAGCCCGAAGGCGAAGATGTTTCATGATAATCTCGAATTAATTCAGTTCCAATAAATTCCAATACACAAATGACGACGAAGGCTTGCGCTTCTTTTTTGTTTATTGCTCCATTAAATATTTGAGCCAATGAACGAAATATCTTCTGCCTAATCAAGAGTGTCTTTGATCGTGATACATACCTGCTTAGAATATGTAGGTACATGAATTTTATTGTAATAGACCTTTCTATCTTTGTGTTTTGTTGACTAAATTACTTTTATTGTAGTACAGCGTGTTGATTTGTAAAGTAACGCCCGACTCAAGGTACTTTCTACTCATTAACACAAAAAACTTCTACTATCGGGTCGACTTCGAAATCGCGAAAAAAAAAACAGCTGTTCCATACTAAAAATTCGATACCTACTGAACAAAATTGTATGGCACAGCTGATTTTTTTTAAAGATTTTAGAGTTGGTCCCACAGTAAAAGTTGTTCGTAGTGGTGAGTACAAAGTACCCTGAGTCGGGTACATTACAAAGCAATACTTTATACGAGAAAAAGAAAGAACGGCCATAATGAAACCGTTGATTTTTCAATAACAGCTGGTGGGATTTTTCATTTCCTTTCTTGAAGGTAAGTTTTTTGCTTTTATTTTGATGATATCATGGTTGGATTATACAGTTTCTGGCGAACTCCATATTCGTAGTTTTTTTTATTTTATTTAAGATAAAAAATATTTACAATATTATGAAGTAAAAGGAATGGTGTTAAAAAGGTTCATCATCATAATCATTAGCCATTTGACGCCCACTGCAGGGTTTTGCCATAATCGCCACGCTTGGCAGGCGGGTTGGCGATCGCAGTATGCGGTTGGAATCTCAGAAAGACGTTGCTGCCCGTCTCTTGATAATTGATTTCCTTAGTCGCCTTCTACGACATCCACGGAAGGAAACGGAGTGACGCTATTCTTAATCCGGCGCCACACGGGTAAGATTACACTGTTACAATCCGATTAAAATCTTGAACTGGCTTCTACAGCTTGTTCTTACTCATAAAAATTGTCTTATTTATCTGTTATTTTATTGTTATTTTAAATATCACTTTTATTATGTGAGAGATAGATAGAGAACACTTTATTGCACATAAAAATAGAAATTACTCAGATATTTCGTAACCTAAAAGCACAGATGGCGGCCTTATCACTAAAAGTGATCTCTTCCAGATAACCTAACTTCTAACCATTTTGTTAGTCAAATTCTATTCAATGTAATTTACGTCATTTTAAATTTCATATTATTCTCATTTTTTTCCAGTTTTAATTTCGCCCTTGATTTGCAAACTATTTGGTTGAATACAATTAACTTAATATATTTTAATTTAACTTTATTATTATTGTTAAGTTTTATTGGACTTGATCTGGAAAAAAAAATAATTTGTAAAGTAGCTAGAGTAGGTATTAAAATTTAGTACAAAATAGTTGATAATTTTTGCGATTTCAGAGTACGTCTGATAATTAAAGTTGTTTACAACGATCAGTATAATAGCTACCTTAATTTTTTCTAGACGTTTCTGCAATCCACTCTATGTTATTCACTATATAATTAGCATGTGGTGGTAGCGCAGCGGTAGAATGCCGGTCTTACATTTGGGAGGTCGTGGGTTCGAATCCTTGAAAATCAAATCCTCGGTTCGTGAGGAAACCTCAGTAATCTGAGGCGTACACATACCTCAACGCTTGAAATTACCAATCCACGGTGGGCACGCGTGGTAATTAAGCCCGTACTCTCTCTCTCTCTCTCTCTCTCTCTGAGAGAAATCCTATTCCCTGCGCATATAGGCTACATAAAAATTTATCTGTTTTAGATTATAATTATTACGTACCTACCTTCTCAGACGCATTACAGACCTTGACCCCATTGAACACAACAAGACCCAATTTGCTGCCCAGCGAAACTCCAAATCTGCAAAGCTTTCAAATTTCCTCACGCGAAAAGGGCAGCGCATCCAACGTACCTAATATAACGCAGATAATTTCTGTCCCCTGTCATAACGTAACAAAGGCAAGGGTTTGGGATTTGATGGTAGATAAAAATGTGTGTGTATGTATGTGTATGTACGAATGTTGTAAAAATAAATGTTTGCATGCTTACATGGGCGAGCAATGATCTGACAGTATTTGTTGAGATTTGAGTTAGGTAAGGCAAAGGTTGAATTGTTGACATATTCTTTTGCTTTGTTTTTGTAATGGTTACCATATTTATAGAACTACTATGAAAGTCTTTCAAAAATACTGAACTGTGTTCAGTGTGGTGAAATATAAAAGAAAAAATATTTTTTTAAGGAAAAACTTTACAAGCAAAATCGTTTGCAGAAACGAGGTTATTTTACTCATCTAAAGCCGACTTGCACCAATACTATCGGATTGGACTTCTCATTTATTTTTCCATGGGTAAGGTCTATCCAGTGAATAAGTCCAAAAAAATCTTGCACCGTTACATTTTCAGATATATCCACAGATAGATTATATGAGTGACAACCCTGTCAATCAGCTATTTATTCGTTTGTCCTAGGTTAGGTTAGGTTAGGTTAGGTCTTTCCTACAATCCTTTGTATACAGGTGCTAACCACCCCGTTTTTATTACGGATGGTTAAACAAGATAAGAGACCAAGGGAAATTATAATATGGACTTTAGTAGCTATTGAAATACGTACTTAGTAGCTCACATAGATAGATAGAGAACACTTTATACAATATACAATATGTACAATATACATAGAAAAGGACGTATAAAAAGTTTGGAGTAACTTTTTGAACTGAGAACAGTACTAGCTTATGTGAAAATTTATATGTGTGTATTTCTAAATTAAAGGTAGCTTATGAGCTGTTACGGACTATATTCTATCTCTAATCCAAATTTCATCCAGACCCGTCTAGTCGTTCTGGCGTGATTAATACGATTCATCCATCGAAACTTCCGAATTTATGATAGCAGTAAGATTTAATGTAAATTTACAGGATTACAAAGAATAAAGCAAAGAAATCAAAGCAGGAAAAGGAAATCAAATGCCCCTTTGTTTTTATTTTCGCTTTGTTTCCCAAGAAAAACGACAGGTGGACTGCGTGCGCCTTCCGCAAAGAGGCGAACATCCTCGCGATTTTTCATAATTCCCCCAAGCAAAGCCGGGGGCCTCCGTAATTTACTTTTGTTTCAATTGTTACAACTTTTGGGGGAAGAAAACGCGAAAAAAGTTTTATTCGACAGCTTCCTGCTGGGTCTTTTGTTGGTTGGGAAAAAACGGCCCGTTCAATTCGATAAGATTTCTGCCCTGGAGGGGCATGTCTCTTAAATACATAGTTGTTCTATAGAGTAATCTTACTACGGTAATCTAGAAAGTAAGGGACAGTCCCTTAATATACCTCCAACAAGAAGCATATAAATACACTTTTTTAAAAACCTATTTCAATTTTATTAATTGTCCTGAGCACGGGTTAGTGCAACAAAAAGGAATATAATAAATACACTCGGTATGAATTATTAGTCTCATAAAAACCTTAGCTTCTAAATAGACCTAACTTTTAAGTAAGTATTATGTTTTTTATAGGCAAATCAGCCTGGTAAAAATATGTTTAAGCTAATACTGTGCACTAGTTAATTGCATCAAGCGTGTACTATTTGTAAACTTATAAATAAAGAAATCTGAAAATAAAATCAAATCGATCACTACGGTAATGGTGGTTTCAATGACACTATTAGTGGTCAACTAACAAATCGCATTCCAACCAATTTAACTATCTATCGACGCGATTATATCTCCTTCGCGAGAGAATATGCCTATTTAATTTGCGCGGGTTATACCATTAGATTAGCCAAGTGGGTAGAACATTAGACTCGGAAGCAAGAGACCCAGGTTTAGTGGCCCAGTACGGGAATGTACCTATGACTTTGTTTTCTAAGTTATGTACATTTGTGAAGTTATAGTAGCAATACCACTCGCTAACGGTGAAGGAAAATATCCTGAGGAAACCTGAGTGCCTGAGCTATTCACATACCTCAGCTCTTGAAATCGACAATCCACGGTGGGCACGCGTGGTGATTAAGTCCATACTCTCTCCCTGTGAGAAGGCCTGTGCCCTGCAGTGGGTCGTATATAGGCTGCTAATGTATGTATGTAATTGACATGTAAATGTATGCCATTAAAATGACATTGTAATGCTATTGCTCAGTAGACTACGAAATAGCGATAAATAACAGCTTTTGTCATGCTAAAACTATTCTGTTGAACCACGATGCGTTTATAAGACTAGGTCCCGAGTCTTACCTACCGCTGCGCTGCCGTGGGTGGTAGGGGTCTATTTTACCGTTGACGGTGTGGGACTGCTAAAGGTGTAGATCGGCAGCAGATCGACCTTTATATTATGTACAAAGTCGGCCATAACACGACTGAGAAGAATGCAAGCGTGTTAAGGTCAATAAATCCGGGGGCTGTAGGTACACTAAATGCTACTCTTACAATACAGTTCGGCTGTCCCAAAAATTAACACAGTAAGGGACATTTTTTTCAAAACCGAAATATTTCTACTATTAGTTACTGGAACCAACTAGTGGCTAAAGGGTAATTCTCAGTTCTGAAAAAAAAAACCCTTTCTGTGTTTATTTTTGGAACAGCCTAGTTGTATTCCACTCTATTCCGCGGCCAGTTATTTAACAGATATTTTCGTTACAGTTTCACGTACCTAAACTCGTATTATTTACGTCCGTGTTATTAACGTATACGCGTATCGAGGTATCCAACCATTTATGGGCCTGTACTTACCGATCTGCAACCGGTAATATATACATTTCATTTTTATAACTGGGAAAACGTGATCGTCTGCGCGTGCTGACTTTTAGCGACATTAGAATCAATCAATAATTTATTTCAACGTAAAGAATTTACATTCTGTTTGCTGAATGTCAGTGTACTATATTACTATGTTAGCCGCTGCCTTCGGGCTGTATTTGAAGTGGAGAAAAAGGCAACGGGAAAAAAACTCCACTCTGACTATCTTTTCTCAAATCATCTTAAACTATACATCAAAACCTAAAATACATCAAAACCTATATGATATTATGATTCCGTGATAGCCACCAATAACTTTAAAAGCCAAAATAACACTTCTTACAAAAGTAGGAAAAACGTTAATGCTGCGGCCAGACACACGAACAGCACCCGTTCACGAGCATAACGCAGGGGTCAGCCATCACCAGTCTCAACCATTTTAGAGGGAGATAGGTGACCCGCATTCTTATCTTTTAAAAAAAAATACCCAGTTAATTGACTACGGCAGTTTCATGTATGTTTTTAATTTGATTAAAATGATTAATTTCACGCTGTTCCTTTCTTTTAAAATACTATGTTATTTAAGAAGAGTTATTATTTTTTGGCCATTCTTTCGATTGGCATCATAAAATTAAGGGTGTTTTTTTTACATTTAAGTCGGTTCGATTCCCAGACAAGGCAAGTATTTTTTAGAAAATCTTTGAATGCAGAATTACTAACTTTTAAAAATAACATAAAGTCTTCTTTCAGCAAAATACCCTATCTACGATATTTAAGGTACTTTCCCTTCATGGCCCATAACTTTGGGACGCCCTGTATACATGTATATCATGTATTATATTATGTCTACTTCTGTTGTTTTATTTCAAAATAGATAACCATGTAGTGCCAAATATTTTTCAGTGGCTTTCTCCGCTACCAAATACGAGGGGGGTGTGACAAAAGACGTACTCGTAAATACCTTCTCGTCAAAAGACATTCCATAAATCGAAACTCGTAAATATAGGTCAAGAGGACGTGACAAATCAAAAGGGGCGTCCTAAATGCTTTTGTAAGTAGCCGAGCAGCCATTTTAAAATGCTACTTGGGAACTAGCTTTACATACGATGAATTTTGGGTGGTTTGAGAGTCACAGTAAAATGAACCTGAATTAAAAGTAGCTTTCGAATACGCTAGTTTTTTTTTTAGAAAGTTTTTTACTCACATTTTTACAGAAATAGTTAGGATTTTGCTAAGTATGTTACTAGATAACTCAACATGTATGTTACTAGAAATGTATGTAATGTTACTAGATAACAAATGACTTATATAGGTACTCGACATGTATGTTATGTTACAAGTATGTTACCAGATAACAAACGGCTTATAATTTATAAGGTCTTACCTTCAAGTTGTGACAGCGCGTTTTAGTACCACGTGAGTAGAATGACTTTTCGTGAGGTTACATCATGAAAAGTATTAGTCGCAGAGAAAAAAATAAGCACGGTTATTTATCTAGTTATTTATCTTTTAATATTGTCTTTCCAATGAGACCTATCCGTGTGGCACCGGATTAAGAATAGCGTCACATCAATCCCTTCCGTGGATGTCATAGAAGGCGACTAAGGAAATAAATTAACAGGAGACGGGCAGAAGCGTCTTCCTAAGGTTCCAACCGCATACTGCGATCGCCAACCCGCCTGCCAAGCGTGGCGATTATGGCAAAACTCCTCATGGTTTTCATAACCACGAGGGAGGCCTATGTCCTGCAGTGGACGTCAAATGGCTGATGATGATGATGAATGCGATTAAAACATTGCTTATGCAGGTTCTCCATTCAGAAACTGGCGATAAGTGACTCTTCAAGTATCATTAATGACTCGTGCGACCCTAATACTAAGTTATACAATCACGATAAGACCAAAATTCCAAATTATATATCTATTATTATCCAAATTCAACGCAGATTCCATCGCCTTCTAATTCCCGAGTAAGCCTCCGATATGTCAGTACCAGGATAATTACGTGTTCTTATTATATCCCGGTCCTATGACGTAACTGATTAATTAACGTAGGCACAGTCAACAGCACATCGACCTTTACATACATGCACTCTGATAATTACGTTGAGGGTAACTTTGCAGCAAAAATGTAAAGACTGACCTTCTGTCGACTGTACTTTGCATTTGATGACTATTTAAATAAGCTGTGGCGACACAGTGGAAAGTGCCATTTCTCGTAAGTTTTACGGTAATAAAATACGGTATTTGACACGATCAACAATAAACTATTTTATATGCTCGATTAAAACAAAAGTTACGAAATATCTCGGAAAATGTATCTCTTTTAGTCAATTACTAGATAGTTATTACAATTTTTAAATAGATTAAACATAAAAAGAGTGCTCTGAAATGTGACGTCATAAGCCAGTATTTTCATACAAAATTCCGTTTTAAATGTAACTCATTTGATAGTTTGTCAAATACCCTAATGAATACGATTTAAATAAAATATTTATGACACTCATGTAACAATAAATTATTTTCGAAACATACTATTTATTCCATTTTAACTAAACTAAGACAATGTTTTTAGCATTAAGTTCGCCTTAGTACTTTTATTTTTATAAGTGCAGTAAAGAATTTTAATAATAATATACATTCTTCAGTGCTCAGATATCAAGAACTTTGTCAGTTATTCATTGCTCTCGAGTAAAGATATACCTTGATTCAGTTTAGCTAATAAATCGATATTAGACCCGTTTAGTGTCATTGACGACAATATTAACAGCCGTATGATAGAGAGAAAGAAATAACGTAAACATAACAACATAACACTATTACGGAGAGACCAGGGTTTGCCAGAAATGCAAATAAATTATAAAATAGAAAAATAGCTGTAAAATAGCTAAAGAAAAATAACATAGTAGAGGTATAAGTAAGGTCGGCGTTTGTACGATGTTTTGCACGCTATTAGGGCTAAGAGGTGGTGGCCCAGTGGCTAGAACAATGGACTTGGAAGCGAGAGACCCAGGTTCGATTCCCAGTTCGGGCGTGTACCTATGACTGTTCATTTTCAAAGTGACGTACATCTGCGAATTTATAGTAGCAATGCCACACGCTAAGCGTGAAGGAAAAAATCGTGAGGAAACCTGCGACTTGGTTGGCTCTGCCCATATTGACTTGTCTTTCCTGTGGGCTAGGCCGACTTAGCTGTCAGGATGGTATAGGTATAGCTGGGTAAGCCTACTACATCTAAAAAACAACGTCCGAGGCACTGCAGCGTCCAAGTGGTCCCTTCACCCATCTAGTGCGAGTGAAGATGCCACTGGACGCTGTATAAATCATCTTATTAAGTAATTTTTTTATGAGAACCCTTTCCAATACCTTTGTTAAATGACGTCAGCAGTTTATTATTATATTGAGTGAAGAGATAATACTAGATGACGTCACTCAATCCGCTGTCCATCTTCATCTCATTTCAAACTCTCGCGGATGTAACGGGCCACGCGTTACATAAGAAATGGGAGGTGCCTGAAGTATATATAAACATTCTTGAGATTTGAGGACGTTTGAATTTTCGTAATAAGAAAATATTTGGAGATTTTAATAAACTTGTTATTATTTTAATACATACATACATACACTCACACCTGTATTGCAGAGGGGTAGACAGAGACCAGAGACTGCCACTTGCCATGAATCTGATAGATCACTTTCGCTTCCTCAGCTTCCTTGCTTGAAAATAGAACTTTTTTTTTTAAATAAATTGACAGCCGTCAGTTGAAAAGGGTTCTCCCTAGGGCTGAAAAGTATTACTTTAAACCCGCTTCTCAGGCAACTTCAGAGCTACTTTCCGACTACGAGTAATGAAAAATATATTTTAATCTCATAAGAGACACAATGTTAAAAGATAAATAGTCGTGATAAATATTATTAATATTTTAACATCTGCAAGCTGCAACTAGTACTCTTTATAATTTAACGATTCAAAAAGTAATTCTAGTAATGCGGTACATAAACGCTCCATACAAATTGGGCATACAGAATGACGGAATACATTTATAGTGACGCCTTATAGTGTATGAAGCATTTTATATAAATGCATACCTGAATTACCACAAAAATAATGTTTTATGTATCTACACTCTCTCTCGTGGAACGTATATAGGCTAAATAAAAAAAAAATCTACATACTTTTTAGAAAAAGTTTAAAATTCAATGCTATAGCTAAAGCTAATAAGTTTCTTGTCATTGTTGCAACTTAATTTTGAGCATTTTTTGAGTAATTTAAAACTCCGATTCCTATTCTTATGGATTTTTGCTGAGTTTTTCTATGTCCTTAAAAATCCTCAATACAATGTCACTCCGATCTTACACTGAAGCAATATTCCCATTTACGTCCTATCAAGCCTAAGCGCGGCCAATTACACCCGCGAGACTCAGCTCCAAACATCTTTTCACGCGTTCTCTTTATATCCTAATGTCCAAGCAAGGGTTCGGCGCATGATTTATTTACCATTCATAAGAGGGGTAAAATGCTAACATAACTCTTTAGACCATTTTTGTTACCTTTTTACGCCCAGTACGAAGAGATGAGACCATTTAGTTAAATCGTGTAGAAACTTGTATGCTTCAAAAGCACATGTATACAGGTGTATGTATGTATAGCCTTACGGTGTTATTTGTATATACACGGATCCTCTAAAACACTCCACAAATGTAGTTTAGATAGAAAACACGTTACTGTATATAAACATGGAAAGAAAGAAAGAAAGGAAATGAGTTTGATTAGTCCTGCGTAAAGGGGTAGACGAGTTTAAAGTATAATTGAGGAGTGATTTAGGGAATCGTAAAGTGCACCTGAAGAAGTTTCTACTTCAAATATAAGCCATTACATACTAAAGTTACCACAGCAAGGTTGTATGTACGGATGAAACACTCCCTTTTCAAAAAGGCAAAATAAATAACGTCCACAAAACACAATCAATTGTACTGGCCTCAAACTAGAATACCCACTGATAATATGGTTACCAGACAGGGACATCACAAACATTGAGAAACATCCATACTGGGGCCGTTTGTAAGAAGTACAGCGGTCCAACGTGGGAACCTCTTCTTGGCTAGTCAAGCGTGATAACGCTAGTAATCAGAAGTCAGAAATCAATAATTTATTTCAACGTAAAGAATTTACATTCTGTTTGCTGAATGTCAATGCAAATACTACGTTACTATGTTAGCCGCTGCCTTCGGCCCGTATTTGTAGTGGAGAAAAAGGCAGCGGGAAAAAAAACTCCACTCTGACCATCTTTTCTCAAATCATCTTAAACTTGTACATCAAAGCCTATATGATATGATTCCCTGATAGCCACCAATAACTAATAGTCCTACGATACAGTCAAACCAAGGTTCTTGTATCGAGTAAATATAGAAAACACGATCAGGAGACCCAACTTTAAATAGACGTGCCGTACGACTTTCAGAAGTACTAAGATGACTTTAAACATAAAGTTGCTAAGTGACAACATCGCCCCGCCCCGTAGTGACGGAAAGTATACATAAACTCGAGCCAGTAAAGTGTGCCGACAGCCTTAAATCAATATTAGCTCTGAAGCGCTGAAGTTTCTCCGTTTACTTTGGTTGGTACGTAGCAACGTGCAATTTTATCGCTAGCGCTTAACGAAACAGGTCATGGGAATATAGGCACCTATAGTCTCAGCGAGCAATTCCCATCCAAACGTAGTTAGGTTTTAATTCATAAACGACATTCCGGATTGCAAAAATACTCTACTAATACGTTTAGAGGACACAAATCAAGGTTTGCTCGTGCTTACAGCTGAAAATACCAAAATAAAAAAGAAATTAGAGCGTCATTAGACTTTTCATAGACACTCATCACTAGACTATAATTTCTTTTGAAAAAGTTTAATATTTCCAATTCTAAGTACGATGAAACCTTGATTTGTAACCTCTCAACGTATTGGCAGAGTTTCATTGCGCTCCGGCATGTCGTTTGTAAATAAAAAACAAACTACGTTTATATGGGAACCGCTTCGTAAGGATCGTTTCAATTATATAATAATTGGCCTTTATTTTATTTTATTTTATTTATTTAGATACATAGGCAGGGCCACACAATTAAAGTACAAATTTCTACATAACAAGTCTGCTGTGCACCCAAAGGAATGTATACATCATTCGACTTGTACAGCAACACTATTATGAGTAAGTACTTAAAACTAAAAAACACAAATTAAAAAAACAATAAAGCTTAAGTAAAAAAAATTTAAAACAGAAATTAAGTTTTTAAACGAAAACAAACTGAAAGTTTACTTTAATTTTCTTATTTTAACCTTAAATATGTTCAATGAGTCAGAAAAAGTATCTATGCTGGAATCTTTAAAAATTATATCGTTGCAGCTTTGACACATTCTATTTACAGGTGCGTAAGCACCAGTAATAGTTTTTCTATGGGGACCACATAGTATTTTAGTGATAGGTTGACGAGGGTATTTGTAAGGCACTGTAAGAGATACGCGTTCAACGAGTAAGATGCTCCTACAGAAAATGCTGCCATTCATTAATTGCGATTCATAGCCATTAACTAATACTATCTGGGCGCACCTTTCAAGACCAGTTGAGCAGCGATCCATGAATACCATTGGCTTTGAGTTTAGCGATTGGAAGTAAATGGCCTTAGTGATGATAGTCTCATCGTTGAGATCGCTCTTATGTGCCCATCTCAAGTTGTTCTTCGAATCAAAACAGCAACTTAACAGCGCCATTAAAAAAAGTGTGCCCAGCCTTTATATGCCCCACTGCAGGGTACAGAACTTCTTTCAGAGAGAGAATATGGGCTTAATGGCCACGCGTGCGAATTGGTGATGTCAAGCGCTGTGGTAGTTGAAGATGTCAGGTACTCCTCACGATATTTCCCTTCACTTTTAGTTGCTGGTTTTGCTACTATATACCTAACTTCAAAAATTAACGTAACTTACAAAAAAGTCGTTGTTTTGTAAGTGGTACAAGACTTTTCGAATGTGGAGCCAGCGTTCTACTGATTATGCAACCAGCGTGCTGAAAGGATGACAAATCACAGCATTGAAGCTGGTGACAGGCATTTGGGAAACACATCAATGGAAGAATCAGAAATCGATATATGTGTTGTTTGGGCAATCTATTCCATCTGCAATTAGTTTGAGCTTATGCCTACGACAACTGAAGAACTGAAACCTGAAGTCGCCAAGTGGTAATAGTCAGCCAGCTGCTTTATATAAGTAGTGGTGATTCAATCTGTCCACACAAGTTTATGTAGCTGATTTGCTGTTCCCCAGTACCTTGTGAGTCCCAAGTTCCCAACATACAACTGAGCCTTTTTGTTTCATCCTGTGTAATAGCCGGGAGCTCTTATTTTGCCGCAGTGGCGTTAAATTACTCAAGTTTGATCATAAAATTAACATTACGGAAGGAATTTCAACTTTGCGCTTTCGACTCATCTCAGACTATTTAGTTGATTCATGGTGAGCGAAGACAAAGCCGCTTTAGAGGCGAACAAACGGGAAAAGTTGTTTGGGAAAATCGAAAAATTTCGGTAACCTAAGATAGAGCTCGAGGGTAAATTTCGAAATGTAGCACGAACATGAATTTTTTTATCGAAATCTCCATCGCTCAGTCGTGAACGTTTTACTGAATCATGTGCCTAGTTAAATTACTGGTTTATTTACTTGACATCTGGGATTTAAGAAGCTGCTGATGTTTTATCTTTAATAAAATGATGCTTCTGCTTTGTAATATGTTTTCTTTGTGCTGTTTCTTGTAATTAGTTGTGTTTATGCTTTGTATACGTGTGTGTGACTTATGTAAATAAATGATCTATCTATCTATCTATAATATGGTTTGAGAAAAGTTGGTCAAAATGGAGTTTTTTCGATGCCTTTGATGTATATTATATTTGATATGATTGGAGAAAAATTGGTCGGAATTAAGTTTTTCTCTGCCTTTCTTTCCATTAGATGGCTCGAAGGGAGCTTTCGTTACGTTCAGATATTAAAGTTCAACAAACAGTGCAACAAACGTTTGCGGGTCAGCTAATAGTACTATACTTAGCCTACAAATCCTGACAGTCGCGAGTCTTTCAAATAAATAGGTTATTTTACTGTCTAAATGGCAACAGAATAAAAAAGGTTCCCTTAACGATAAAGTCAGACGAATACATGGTCAAAATAAAAAAGAACGTAGCAGCACAGATTTGTTCAATTTTTTGTAATATATTCAAGTTTCCTTTAGCAGGAAAAGTGAAAGAAATCTCGTATTAATCCGGTGCTCGATTGATTACGTGCTTTAACCCGAATTGTCATTAATACCTATATAGTAGAAGAAAACAGTAGAAGTAATAGAGTAAAAGATTTTTCGACTGCCTCAATGTGCTAATGCAACATTACCGCAGAGATTTGAATATTTAAGAAATAACTTTTTAAATACATTTTTAATAATATCATTTTAGACAGCTATTTAAGAGTTACGGAAAAAGTACACGGTCTTTCATCCTTATACTAGTGCAGTAACTTTGCTACTAAAATGTAAATGGTTAGACGTAGTCTAAAAAAAATGTAAATCTCTGCTATTATTGCTTTTTTTAATTGTTTGTGTTTTGGTAATAAACGATTTCTATTCTATTCTAAAGCTTTATGTGCTTTCAACTTCGCCAGATGAAGAAGAAAAAATTGTGTAGGCAGTAACATTTTGTGCATTCACTGCACTAAGTGCTCTGCGCCTTATTAACTTTGTTCCTTCCATCTTAGCTAGAAGTTACCCTCAAAGAGCGTTTAAAATTCATTTAGATTAAACGTGGAACAAAGCGGTCGCCCATTCATTGCTCATTCATCACTGCAGAAAAGTAATGGTAACAACAAAAGTACAATCAAAATGTCGTTAAAGGCGTTGTTGGGGGTTCGCAGTCAAAACGGAATAATAGCCCGCCCGAAACAGGATACGGAAATACAAACTCAAGGTCGTAATCATGACAGGCTACGACAAAGGGGAGACTACTCTGAACCCTTTGAGACACTATCGAATAACCAATTTCGATATCCTTTATATGTGGCGTGATTGATAATATTTCGATATCCTATAGGCGGGGTGTATTTACCAAAACAGGTGATCTCTACTCAGCGTAATAATCCGTCGACCAACGTAAATTTATTTGGCCATATATCACGACGGAACAATAACTCTATCGAGCGTTTTGTAGTACCGGGAAAAGTAGAGGGCACCGGAGCTCACTCTGGAAATCACGTTAAGTCCATTGTAGATAGGCCACTGCATGAATGCACCAGTGAGTACAGCATCGGACCGAGAGGAATGGCAAAGCGTTGTGTGACGTACGCTACATCAGCCAACAAAAAGACGTTTTTTTATGAGGACCGTGACCGCTCTGTTAAGAGCGTACGGACAAAGAAGAAGATAGTGAAAATTGGTTACTATTTTGTATGTCATCTGAAACGGCCTATTTACACGTGAATGGATTTATTTATTGCAAATAGGGCCAAGTTACAAAAATGAGGTAGTTGATACGTTATTTTTACAATTTGTTTATTGGACCGTGACACTTGTGGTAGATAAAAATCTGTAACTAACATGCATATACATAAGCAGCCCATTTAAATCCCACTGTAGGGTACAAGCCTTCTCTCAGAGAGAGAGTATGGGCTTAATCAACACGCGTGCCCGCCGCGGATTGGGGATTTAAAGCGCTGAGGTATCCGAATAGCTTAGACACTCAGTTTTCGTCACGGTGTTTTCTTTCACAGTTAGCGAGTGTTATTGCTACTGTAACTAAGGTTACAGACGTACCTATAAATACCTAGGGTCAGCCACATAAGCACTTATTTTAAGCTAAAACTTTAGTGAAACTGTCCCTCAACAGGAGCTATAGTTCAGTAAGATAAGATAAGTTAAGAATATTCTTTATTGCACACAAGAAGCGAGACATAAAATATAAAAGTTACAATAAAAAAGTACAATGGGCTGCCTTATTGCTAACAGCAATTTCTTCCAGACAACCTTGTTGAAGAAGGAGAAAGAGTAAGGAGCGATTAGAAGGGCCAAATCATTCTCTAACGGTAGTTTACAGCTCGTGACTCTTGTTCCGTGTGGCTTAAGAGCGAATCTCGATAAATTTTTGTTTCATTCTCTTTCCTAACTGAGAAAGCATTCCTGATGCACGCAGCCTTAGGGCCGGTTTCTGAATTGAGAATTTCACTAAATAAATATACTTAAGTAACATTCTGTCACGCTCTTTTCTGCGAAGTTCAAAAAACAGCACTACAGTTAACTATTTACTTAACGAAATTCTTAATTCAGAAACTGGCCCTTAGACTCTCGCCAAATTGAGAGTAGAGCCTTGGCAGGGCCACCGCTGGAATACTAAACAAAGGAGAGCAGTTTTAAACGCCCGCCTTGTTAGTTAGTAAATAAATTACGTACTCAAGACTCCGTCCCCGACATTTAATGTGGTGCCCCGATTACATTCAGTACCTCGGACGCGTCTTGCCTCCACTGATGTATCTCTTTACACTGTCGCTGAAGCAACAGCCAGCACAGGAAGGTAAACTACCCTCAATGTTTGAATCTTTAATGGATATTTACCTACTTTCTGTAATTTATGCATAATAAATAAATTGAATTCAGTTTTTGGCTCGTTTACACACCTAAGGCTGGCGTGCGCCAGCGCTAAATCTGGACAAACCTGGATAAATCAATATTATAGTCATGTTAAATATAACAATAACCTGGATAAATCAATATTATAGTTCTGTTAAATATAACAGGAGTTGCAAGTGTCACGATCCAAGGACGTCTTGAATCGTGACATTTGCAGAGTTATCCATAAATCAATTGTATGACTGACAACCTATTTATCCGTTTCTCCCTGGATAAGTAGTTAGTATCCTTAACCAGCAACTTGACGACAGTGGCCCTTAACGACGTGCCGTTTCTGAAACACCTCAATCAGAGTTTGTATTTTACGACTTTTGTTCTTCTTAGATGTATTTTTTCGAAATAACAGGGGTTAAATACATAATTTTATTGAAGTGGTGACTCACGTACTCTACCAATGTTGCACCCTCTAAATGTTTAGTAACCTACTCGCCAAAAATAAATCTTAGAAACGGGCAATTGAACAAACGAACAAAGACAAACACTGTTGGTTGTATTTTTATTGCAGGGTTGCCTGCAATATGTATTGTGTATGTGTCGTAGCCATATCATAGAATTGACCATATCATGATGTGGTTAGCCATATCATGATATGGTATGAAAAAAAAAAAAAACTGGCCGTATCATGAAATGGCTTAGCCAGATCAATGAGCGACCGACGTTTGACGATTTGAATAGCGAAATGCATGACTATTTCATGATGCGGCCAAACGTTAGCGGCCATATCGTAAAATACTTCCATTATCCACCGTTAGAGGCGCTGATGTTAGTTTGTTGTGTATTCCTACATTTACATTTTGGCTTTTTTTTAGAAGCTACATAGCTGAAGTTTTACTAAGAATTAAATTAAAATTTTGGGTTGGTTGTTAGGTCAGTACACATAAGCAAAAATAGGTTCGAAGTTCCTGAAACTTCGGGTGTTAGTTTTTTTTTTTTATATAAAAGCGAAAAAAAAATATTTCACTAAAAAACTTAGTTTTGAGTCAAACTTAAACAAGGTTGGTGCATGGAAAAGTCATAGGTACCCTACATTATGATATGGCAAAACGTAGTTTGCCATATCGTCAAACGTTGATGCTTAAACGATACGGCCAGTTTGACTTGGCCTTTTCATGAAAAGGACACATTTCGTGATATGGCTAACCACATCATGATATGGCACAATCTACGATATGGCTACGACATATGTACAATTACGTATGCTTTTTCTGTTATGACTCCCAACAATCATTATGGCTTGCTGTTTAGCGCGTTTTCGAGGCAACCCCGAATAATTATTATGCATGTCGGTCAGGGAAAAAGGCAAATATTACTCAGTAACGTCACTCAAATAAAAATAATGCATAAAAATGTAAAAACGGAATGTTGAAACGTCTAAGGATAAGTAAGGATCAGGTGAGTCTGTTGAATGTTTTAACCTCGGACCTATTAACGTACGTATAAAAATGGAATAACAATTTTTTAAACATCCTGGAGGTATAGGTAGAGGTAATCTATGTATCAATGCTGATACCTACATATATTTTTAATTTTAAAATAGACCAAATACTAAACAACATTGGAAATGACATCAGTATTTATCAGAATTGACGTATTAAATCGATGCTACAAATGCCAGTCTCATTGATAGAAAAAACAAGCAGACAGACTCATAGAGACTTATCACACTAGCGATGCGAGCCCGCCGCGATTACGCAGCATACACGGCGCGACGACGCCGGGATGATGCTGCACTGTCGCGGCGATGTCGCCGCAATTATCAACGTCAACGTCATTTTGTACAATCGCATTCGACAGTACGCCCGCCCCACTCGATTCATATCAAAGATACGTGTGTAGGCGGACGTAGCACCGTTTAGAGGTTCAATCGTTGTTGATATAATGGATACAAAGTTATTTATAACTAAAATTCAAAATCGTCCCGTTATATGGGATACATAGTTGTCGATCCCTCCCAGTAGATTACTTGATAATGAATCCTCTGATTTATTTCCTGCGGAGACGCAAGAAACGATGTCTGATTTCGTTTCCTGCGTTTTCTAAGTAACAATGGCAGCAGTAGTGTCTCCTTGTCACATCAATCGATTTTGCTACTGAGTGTCAAAAACGCGGATCGCACGCCGCGAGCTCGTTGCAACGGCGCAGCGTGGTCGAGGCGTGCCCGCTGCTCAATCACGGCAAACTCGGTAATCGCTTGCAAATCGCTAGTATAATAGGGCTGATAGAACTTACAGCCAACCTCAGTTTATTAGAAATCAAAAGGTTTTAAAATACTTCTCATAATTAGGCTTTCTTTGATTTATGCACTCGGACGCTCGATCTCGAAATTATAACAACAAATACACTTTCGCATTATGCTGCTTACTCCAATGACAGTAGAAGTTATGTAGGCTTGGCAGTTCGTGATAGGGCTAGATAAAGGGTTGGGGTAATTAAAGGTTTGGTTAAGCTATTGACTTTGATATAATTACTCTATCAGAGTTAAGCTATTAATTCTGATAAAATTATACATATATTATAATTAAGTATAGAGAGAGAGTGAGTATGGGCTCAATCGCCACACGTGACCACCGCGGATTGGCAATTTCAGGCGCTGAGGTATGTGTACTGTTGTCTCTGTGATTGTTGTCTGGTGTGTACATCATCATCATCATCATCATCAGCCGTTTGACGCCCACTGCAGGACATAGGCCTCCCTCATGGTTTTCATAACCATGAGGGGTTATGAAAACCACGAGAGAGGCCTATGTCTGGTGTGTACAATAAAGAATATTCTTATCTTAACTAATCTTATGTGAACACCTAAGACACCCAGGCTTTCACACGATGTTAACGACTGATATTGCTACTACTAAGTAATTCACAAATATACGTAACTTAGAAAACAAAGTAACTGGTTTACCGGTTTTGTGATGTTCCATGTTTATTATGTTCTTGCTTTGCCTGGTTACCCTAGCACAGGGTGTCCGAGTTTGGGATCAGCACAAGCGATTGTGTTGTGTGGAAGTTATTTATTTTATGATTATATATAAAGTAAAAAACGTACCTAACCATAGATTATTTAAACTCAAAACGGCGTTCGGTATAGCTGAAGGGTTCTTGATGTATATACGATAATAAAATGTAGAACTTCTATAGCTGTTATTTTATTTCGGAAAACTGTAGATAAAAGGTGGTCAACAGAAAACTTCGATTAAAACGAATAAAATAGGAAAATAAGTAATTCACAAGTAGATAATTGTCAGCGGTAATCTGTAATCAAATGATGAAGTAGTAATGATGATCCGAAAGAAATCTAGAATGGGTGACGTAATATTAAATTTTGAGTTTAAGATGATAGACAGAATGAAATAAAATAACAGAAATGGTGTAAGAAGGTTTGTACCGTTACACTAGTCGGGGGGCGTCCGGTAAAAAAAAATGGAAATTAAGAAGACGATGAACCAGGTCGTCAGACAATCTCGGCTATCCCAAAAATAAACACAGTAAGGGACATTTTTTTCAAAACTGAGAAATACCCCTCCAGTAACCAATAGTGGAAATGTCTCGGTTTTGAAAAAAAATGTCCCTAACGGCGTTTCTTTTTGGGACAGACAGCCGATCTGGCGGGGGGCCTTCCCACTCTGCGTCGTCCGGTCCGCGGTCGCCAGGTCAGAACGAAGGTCAGAAGAGTAAAGTAAAGGATTATTTTTAGATTACTCTGCATGTACTTTAAGTATTAGTGAGTATTGCTGTTTGTAAGTGAGATTGACTGCCTTTGAGGAGTGTTTTAAAGGAATCGTGTTTATATAAATAACACCGTTATTCTTTATGCCTTAACAATCTATTAGCCAACTAACCCCTAGTTTCTCGTACACTAACACGCTGTTAATCTACTGTTAACAGCTGTGAATTGACCAAAGTGCATAGAAAAACCACTGACAGCTGTCAACAGTAGATTAACAGTAGAGTAGATTAAAATAAAATAAAAAATAAAAACCGACTTCGAAACACTACAGCACTAAAAAGTTATAAATAATTTAAATAATTAGAAGTATTCAAACATGTAGGTTTTTATATTTTATTTAAAAAAATATATATTTCACTTTTTAGTTGGGGAGCGGGAGAAAAACAAACAAGACCCTTATAACCATATTTTACCCTACTTAATTCGTTGCTTTAAAATTTTGTGTTCACCAGAACATCATCAAATTAACTTGGGACTATTTTTACGCTATTTTATGAAACGGATATTACTAAAGGATGGGCCCCATTAGGGCTTATTTACTGCTGTCCATTGAAGAGTTCCGTTCCCTATCTCTGAAAGTATTCATTAGATCGTCACCAAATTAAAATGGGACCAATCGGTTAACATTTGACGGAGTTATGGAGGAACATGCGCAAAAATATATATACACGCGTCGAATTGATAACCTCCTTCTTTTTTGAAGTCGGTTAAAAATACACGAACGTCAAAAAAACAAAAATAAAAACAAAACGATCGTGAAGAGAACATGTGAGGTACGTTTACACGCTTGCCAAGCCTTGGCAAGGATCGACAATCGCAAGCATATAAAAAGGGCGTTTGGCTTGGCTTGCGTGGGCTTGTGCCTGCTTGCTTCCGATCCAGTCGAGTGTCGGTTTTTTTACGCAGATCAAAGGGCGTTTGCGGCAAGCGCTTGCGATGCATTTACATGTTGGTCCGCGTTTAGTAGTAGTAATAAATATATTAAATATTTTAAAATAAATAAAATTATTTCACTTTGCTTACATTTCAAATAAAAGTACGTTAAACCAAATGCAATAGCCGTCACAAGTTCGGTGTCCGCCATGCTTGGATGTATATTGCAGACTGACGCATTCACAAGCGTATAAACGCCTTTCAAACGCCAAAAGAGATTTGTGGAGGCTTGGGACTGTTTGCAGTTTGCCAAGGCTTGGCAAGCGTGTAAACGTACCAGAAAGGACGTTTGGCTTGGCTTGTCGTGGCTTGTAAGCACTTGCCGCCGATCCAAACTATGTCGGTAAGGCCACAAATCAAATAAAGCTTGCGGCAAACGCTTGCAACGGCTTGCAATGTATCCACACGTTTGTGGGTCGTTTTAGTATGGCCTCCGCTCGCATACACTTCTATGAATTTTACCTACAATTCACCTAGTACGATATCTGTGAATTTTTATCATCCACCATCTTCGTTGGCAAATTTTCAGTTTCCTTGCACTATTTCTTCTTTTTATAATAAAAAAAGGCATAAGCCAAACGTAATAGCTGACACTGAACGTATGCCATGCTTGCTCATCTACGCCAAACTAACGCCCTCATAGGCGTGTGGATGACAAGGTTTGTTTGTCCATAATTTGCCAAGTATTCGTAGAGGCTTGCGGCTTGCGGCAAGCGGCAAGCATGTGGGCCCCATATCGTGACAAGGAGCTATAGCGGTCATAAGCCAATTTTATTGCAACATTAAACAAAACAGATAGTTTTGCAAGACTAACCGATGTCACTGTAGTTAATAATATCACATTACAAATAGAATACTCGTAGTATAAAGCCATCACAGGCAAACCTTTTATAAATAATGAAAAAATTATTTATGAATTAAGCTGCCAGTACATTAAGGGCGTGGCCTCCCAAGGCGCGAAGTTCCAGCGCCATTGTACACGGATAATTATATAAAATTATAATTCGGTCGAACTGGCCAGTAATAATTGGCTGTTAAGTTAGCGTCGCGTGACGTCGTTGTAAAAATAAAAAAGTAAACTTGAAAAAAGAATTCGTCGTTGAAATAATGCTTCGTCGTCGTTTGAGTTTGATTTTGTAAATATTCGCCTCTTTGTACGAACGATAGTTCAGCATTATTTTCGGTGAAAATAACTCGCTTCTTTTACTAAATTTAAGAATTCTAGGCACTGGATTCTCATAGGTACGAGAAAAAAAGTTTACTTAAAAATTTGCTGCGTTTAAGGTCCTTAATTGATTCAATATACAGTCAACGATTCTTGACAAGAATCGTATTTCAAAGATTAGTTTGTGTATACATGTACACCAGGAAAGCGTGTCAGAATATTTAAGACTAATGGACTTACCCGAAACCAGCGTGCGTTCATGCTACGACTAATGATTGTTGATGAAGCGAAAGAGATCTTTGAGGATTATTTCAAGTGGTAGACCCTGGTCTTTGCCTACCCCTCCGGGATATAGGCGTGAGTTTATGTTATATTTTTTTAAAATAAATTTAAAGAAAAATGTATTTTCAGAGGCCATTTTTTCATAATGTATTAGACTTTTTTAGAATCATCAAGACAAAACAAGTGCAAGTCAGACTCGCCCACCGAGGGTTCCGTGTAAATTTTTAGGTACTAACATGTCTAGCTATTTTTTTTCGAGCTTTTCCTGAACTTCAAAAACATTTTTTTCTATCTTTTAATTACAAAGGCATAGTTTTCAGTTTTTTTTTTAAATATAGCCAAATTTTATAGTACTAGGTCAACGGAAAGTACCCTATAAATTTTGACTCCCTTGAGTGTCGAAATTTACGTTTTTTGCGGCATAAACGGCCGTATCTTTATTTTAAGCTTACTTAGAAATTTTCACAGCATCAAGGGACTGTAGACTTGAGTTTATGGTTTTAATTTTTAACTCGATACCTCCATGCATTCCTGAAATAAAAGGTCGTGATAAACAGACGGATGGTTGGACAACAAAGTGATCCTATAAAGGTTCCGTTTTTTCCTTTTGAGGTACGGAACCCTAAAAGTAATATGTGAACAATATACACGTAAAATGTTTTGAAAGGTTCATGTTTTGACAGGTTCCCTTGAATAAAAATCTTTGAGTAAAAGTGCGCGCAGTCGAGATGAGTTTGCGAGGGACACTTAAGAGCAATTTTAGTTTTAATTAGCTATTAATTTGTTAATTTCACTAATGTGCGATGAATTTTAAATCACATCACGCGTCCCCCGCTAATGAGACCCGAAATACTTCCCTGAGGGGTAAAAGTCATGTCATCTACGCTTTATATCACCTTGTACGTTTTTTTATCTTAATGAAATAAAGTATCAATAAATAAATTTTATTGTAATCGTAACAACTAAGCAGTATTTAATTTAACTAATTTACTATTAAATTCTTTTTGTTGTACTAACCCGTGCTGAGGACAATTTTAAAAACCTATCTAGAGGCTAAAAATTCCACCCATGCCGGGACTTGAACCCGCGACCTCTAATTCACCGTTCCAGCGCTCTTCCAACCAAGAAATCTTTGCTCCCAACTGAGCTAATGGGCAAGTGCAAGCATCGATGAAATTTCGAGCCACTTTACAAACTTCTCTGTATTGCGTACAGGCAGCGACATCAATTCCCGCCATGGGTGGAATTTTTAGCCTCTAAATAGGTTTTATAATTTACTATTGCTAAAATTTTCTTTGCCTTCAAAATAATGAAACCTTCGTGTGATGACGTCACTATAAAAAATCGGCCAAGTGCGTATCGGGCCACGCGTAGTGTAGGGTTCGGTAGAAAGAAGGGGTTTTATCTGCTTTACATAACTAACAACTCTAATTTTCAAATAAATTTTAAACGTAATTTTCAATGGACTTTGTACGAAGTTTTCTTTTTATAAGTTAGTCGCCTATTACTCGTTAACTTGTAAAGCCGTCTTAGCCATGATAGTTTTCATTCTAATTGTTTATATTTGCTACTACCCTGAATTTTTTCACGTTTCTACAATCAACCGTTTAGCAAGGAGAGGGGCGGGAAATGTCAACTCGTTCCGTGTCGACTACGAAACCCTAAAAAGAAAGGAGGGCGCCATCTTGGCTTGTCGTTTTTTTCGTGGGAAGGACGTAGCTGTAATTTTGTAAAGTAAATTACTCGAGTAATAATTTTGTTATCGTCTGCGAATTATTCACTGTATATTTATAATTATTGTGTTAGCAATTGCTAACTAATTGACAAGGTGACAAGTTTGAATATAAATGTGAGTAGGTATGTCTATGAATATTTTATTTTAGCTAGGGACCTCTGCTATTTGATAAATACGGCGGCGTCGTCCCTTACAGGTCATTGTCTCAAGTTACTTGTCGACCATTAGATAATTGTTTGTAACAACCATGACCTTTGTAACAAACACAACCGAACCCCACCCAACCAAAAACCAGTACCGGTGAAAATAAGACGACAAACAATCCCATTTACCATATTAGATAAGTATATCCTTATTTATGAAGCAGTACCACTCGCTAACTGTGAAGGAAAACATCGTGTAGAAACCTGGGTGTCGGAGGTGTTCACATACCTCAGCGCTTGAAATGGCCAATCCGCGGTGGGCACGCGTGGTAAATAAGCCCATACTCTCTCTGTGAGAGAAGACCTGTGCCCCGTAGCGGGACGTATGTATATGAAGAAGAAGAAGAAGAAGAAAGACATTTATTATACCTACAAGATACATCACAGAAACAAAACAAGCACACAAGCAACATAATATGCACAACAACAGAAAGAAAACTTAATACACAACAGACAAAATGAGCTACATTTAAAAACAATACTTAAGTACGGATCATTAACGTTTATGAATCAAATAGGGGATGTATTTGCAAAGATAAAAAGTACTCAAAACCGTGCACGCGTGAAACGACTAATGAATGTTGAGGAAGCGAAAGTGATCTGTCAGGATCGTGGCAAGTGGCAGTCCCTGGTCTCTGCCTACCGCTCTGGGATACAGGTGTGAGTTTAACATTTATATTATCGGAATGCGCAAAACGTTCACCCCTATACCCCAAGGGGTTTCTTGTTACCACGACAGAAAAACGACAAAAATATCCCTGCAATTTAATACAAGCTATCATCGATAAAGTAATTTGACGTTGACAGTTGACGCCAAAGTTGTGGCAATGCGGTATATAAAAACAAGGTAGAATTTTCAACATATGGTTATGTATACGACATATTCTTTTACATTGTTTGTTTATTATATAGGTGATGGTTAGATTTGACTGTTTTGCTAAACTTAATAAAGTAGGGATTTGTTATCGATATTGTAAATTTTAGTGTGTTCTGAACTACAATGTCGCTATAAATGAAAACCTTTTAATGACTCTCAGTTACTATAATGTACAATGTACCTTTCATCGTGTTATCTTTAGTCAATGGTTTTCCTAAAACCCAATAAATAAATAAAATTTTGGACTACGATACTTAAATAGAAGTACAAATAGTACAAACTTACGCCTGTGTCCAAGAGGAGTAGGCAGAGGCCATGGTTTGCCACTTGCCGTGACCCTCACAATCCTCTTTCAGTTCTTCGAAGTTCATTAGTCGATAAGGTATTTAACATCTAGTTCTTAATGTTTTTTTAAATGTGTGGGGTGCAATAAAGAGAGTTAATCTAATCTAACCTAATCTAAGCCCCTAAGCACTCTTTAAGACCTTGTGCACTTTGTACTCGTAGCAACACCGAACATATTTTATTTATTAAGGAAAACCACCACTATTTCAATAATAATTATGCCAAGTAGCGTCTTAAACCTTCCTAGTATATTTAGTCATATTCAGCTTCAGTCTGGGCGTAAGCAAATAGTTTTTAGGGTTCCGTGCCCAGAGGGTAAGGGATCCTACTACTAAGACTCCGCTGTCCGTCCGTCCGTCCGTCCGTCTGTCACCAGGCTGTATCTCATGAACCGTGATAGTTAGACAGTTAAAATTTTCACAAATGATGTATTACTGTTGCCGCTATAACTACTAAAGACAGAATAAAATAAATATAAATACTAAAAACAGAATAAAATTAATATTAAAGGGGCTGCCATAAAAAAAAAAACTTTGCTCGATATTAATAACGCTCGAAATATTCAAATGTTTTATAGATAATGGTAGGTACCGAACCCTTCGACTCGCACTTGGCCGGTTTTTAAATACTATCAAATTCGGTTTCGGGTACTTCTTATCTTGCCACAATATACAGCGCATTGCAATCTATGAACAGAAATAACCACTAAAATATTAGCAGACTCCCAAAGCGCCGCAACAATTTTGAACAACCGAACTGAGATCGTTCGGAGATCAGAAATGCATGTCAAAATAAAGTTTGTCACGACCCCGTCCTCACGGTCCTCTGGGGACCGCCCCGTCCATTACAGAGGTGTATGCACATTTTTATTCGAAACTCGTTCGTATGCGGCGAGCAACAAGAGTGGCCAGCAGTGAGGACCTTTATGTTACAACGTCACCCGTATCTTACCTAAGTAGACCGCATTCTTGTAAAGATTGAATTACTGTTGTCTGTATGTATGTGACACTGTATGTAAGTAATGCTGGCAGAGACAGACGTTTTTTTTTTTTAAATTTCATTACATCCTTACTAATATTATAAACGCGAAAGTTTGTACGTATGGATGGATGTTTGTTGCTCTTTCACGCAAAAACGGCTGAACGGATCCGGATGAAATTTTGCACAGAGATAGATTATAGTCTGGATTAGCACATAGGTTATTTTTTATCCCGGAAAAATACGCGTCAAAATTATCACGCAAACGAAGTCGCGGGCAACAGCTAGTAGGTAATAAAGACTAAAGGTCTAAATAGTCTGTGGTAAAAGGAGAGACGTAACTACAGATTATTTAAATTGCCTCTGAGGAGTGATTTAGAGGAATCTCGTTTTTATAAAAAAAAAAGCGTTATGATTTAAAATAATTTAAGAATTGAAAAACACGCTGAGTGCTTCAGTTTTAGTGCTTCAAATAAAGTTAGTGCCAATTTCATTCCCTAGTCGCTGGATAGATAGCGCTGAAATTGCTAAGATACTGCAAGGAACGGAACGTCACATTATTTTTTAATTATTTCACTTGGGTGTAATTTTTAGATCATAAAACAAAACTTACATAATTATGTCATTGCCACATCATATCACAAATAAATATCGGTCCGTATTAATTCATTCACGTTATCGCAATATCTATTGACGTCAATTTCGGAACGGGTATCATAGACGCGATTGCGTAAGCTCGGTGAGCTACGTGAGCGATCGGTAGTGCGTTCCGATTTGCCCTTGTTCGCTCACAGTCGCAAAACGGAACGCACGGCTAGTAACGTAGTCAGTTCAGCGCCATCTACAGAGTTCTCGGGAACTACGTTTTTTTTAATAGTCGAAAAGAAAACCTCCCAATTGAAAGCCATTGTTAGTTTCAAGGTTAGTTTCATGCATTCAACTAATAAGGGCTGATTGATTGGACAAGTGTACTTAAAACCTCCTATATCATTGTTTTGAATTTTAGGGTTCAAATTCTGAAGAACTTTTGAGTCAGTCTCCAGCTAAGAATAACTGTAATTGGTTCATGGCTATTAAAGTAGTCAAACCGTATTTTAGAGGATATCAATTAGAATGACCTATCAATAGAACATGCTTGAAACGAACTTCAAAGTAATATTGTAAGTAGATGCCATTTTTATTGCTAATTACATAATCACGGCTTTCAAAACCGTGATTTCAGCGTGTATATCGAATAGCTGTTTTACTGCATTATTTGACCCATTTTATCGTACACTGTAGGTATGACCCATTTAACTACACAAGCCTTACTTTAATTTTACTCATTCATGAGCTCCTAGCCTCATTTGAAGTAACTTAATCGATTGTCCATTACCAAATGGTACGCTGCGTATTTTGAAACATCAGATGGTGAATACATTCCGTAGTAAACGTACAAAGGCACACTATTTTGATCCACTTAATTTAGAGATAAGAGGCACGTTAAGCTGTTGGTGCCGGCTGCCGTCGATAGATGACAGTCGTTAAGCCAAGTCAGAGGCCTTAGGGCGGCTTGACAACTTCTGACAGTAGACGAGCCACTAGTCTACAAGCCTCCACCAATCCGGACTTGGCCCCCGTGGTGGAGTATGGCCTATAGCTTCCTCTGGGAAGAGACCCGTGCCCCTCGGTGGGGACATAATGGGTTGATGATGATGATGAATGTAGAGATTTATAATCGCGCTAATACACGGGTGGCACGTTGTGAACGACAGTACCAACTGCAGCCGTCGACGCGGATATTCGATGTCGGCGACTGCCGCCGACGCGTCGACGGCTCCCGTCGATACAAATACAAAATGTTTTATTAAAAAGAAAAACATTACAAGCATGGTTTGCGTTGGCGCCCTAACATGAAGCTGCATCATAGGGTGGCCATTATTATGGATTGCCTCAAGTGTAAATTCTGACACTTTCTCGTTTATCGTAATTTATAATTTTGTCACGAACATTACCTACGAACCATTAATAAAACTGCTGTAAGAGAACTGTTAACTCATATCATATATTAATATAATTATTAAAGCTTAAAAAAACAGGATATTAATAAATAGAAATAACATAAAAAAAAATATTAATAAATAAATAGAACTTGGCCCCCGTGGTGGAGTATGGCCTATACCTTCCTCAGGGAAGAGACCCGTGCCCCTCGGTGGGGACATAATGGGTTGATGATGATGATGATGATGAAATAGAATAAATTTCATCTACGATCAATTGCCTAAAAGTGATAAGCAGTGACATCAATAAACTATGTAGTGGCCAAAGAAGTAAATTGAGCTTAAGCTCATACAAACTAAAGCGACTTCAGCACCATTGACAGCTGGTGATGCATGCAAACTGATTGTAGATAAACTGTACGTGTCAAATAAAAATTGGCATTTTAGATGTACCACATTGTTTTCAGTTCAGTGACTGTTTATCTACAATCAGTTTGCATGCATCACCAGCTGTCAATGGTGCTGAAGTCGCTTTAGTTTGTATGAACTTCTTTGGCCACTACATAGTTTATTGATGTCACTGCTTATCACTTTTAGGCAATTGATCGTAGATGAAATTTATTCTATCCTCTAGTCATAATTTCATGAAAGCAATGTACATAGTTCCTTTTTTGTCACTTTCTTCGTTTTCATTTCCTCATTTTTTATGAGATCGTGGTCCACCTATACTATGATTTACCTGTTATTTGTATAACTGATATTACAAAATATGTTCCGAGGAAAGCTGTACGTATAAGAGTTACCAACTCGAATTGTGCTACTGTAATCACCGGGTGTATAATAATGTTATTGAGTTTTCGTATTCAGCATTCGTCAGTATCTCAGCTTACAGTTTACCAAAAAGAATTTTTTTTTGCTTTTGATCTGACTACGAAGGCAGACGAGGATTGTTAGTTTAATAATAATAATTAGGGTTATTTATAAATTGCGCAATTCCTGAAACATGCCGATTAGAGTTTGCCATTACAACAAGTTTTGTTCTACTTTCCAAATTTGTTTTCTTCAATTTTCCCTAAAAAAAAGTTTTTAAAATAACCCTGTATACTACACATAATTCAGGATTTGAAAGCAATAATTTTGCCTCTTCTGAAAAAAAAAACACTTATAAATAACTCGCTTATTTCACTGACCATTATTATCAAAATATCTGGCTTGTTTGACCAAGGCAAAAATATACCAAAATTACACATATAGATTTTTATTTTGCTGTAGACTTTACTTTAGAGAACTTAAAAATGAGAACCTTTTCTTCATACATCGCAACATACCCTTAGGCATAGCTCAACATTACCTAAACACATGCAAGGCTCTGCATTGCCGGCTCAACTGGCCTGTTGATGACATATCAATGGCGCTGGGGTCGCGTGCTAGCCGGACCTAAATTATTGTGTTTCGAGTTAGACCGGGCCAAGGTCTGAACAATGTCGGTTGTCAGTCACCCAATGCGTTTTCGAGTGAAATAATTTATCGCGACGAGTAGTTGAAGCATACCGAACTGACGGGAGCTGGCTGGAATTTTCCGGCCCTTTGTCTTTCAGGGAAATTTACGTGTTGATTTTTCAATGGGTGTTACTGCTCTGCTTAAAAATGTTCGTGGTAGCCATCACAGTCATCAGGTCAGGTAGTGTCAGTTCTAACATAACAGACATATTCTTTATTGTATTTTATTTAAATATTTTAATAAAGAAGAAAATAACAAATAGGTTGACAGATTTGCCAAACTGCGCAGCATAAATTAGAAAATTAACTACATAGCATTGTTACAAAGGTGAACTTATCTCTAAGAGAGATCTCTTCCAGCCAACCTTAGCACAGGGTGTTCTATTCTTCAGTTCGACTACTTGTTTGCACCCTTTGCGACACAGTAGGCCACAATATCTTATGATGACAGGTTATCTATTCTACAATTGGACACAATATTTTTTCCCTGACGAGGAGTTAAACTCTATATTCTACAATTTTATTAAAAACAATATCTTTGCCGCCGATGACAGGTCATAAGGTTTATTTACCTTTTCCCGCTCTCTGTTTTATTATTCAGAACCTCTCTTAGGCTGGCTGGAAGCAATTTATTTTGAAATAAGTCCGCCCTTGTACATCTACAAACAAACATACATTCTACCCCTGTCAACAATAAATATGTTTTGCCTCTTATCATTATCACAGGCCTCCTTCGTAGTTTTCACAACCATGAAAGGTTTTGCCATAATCGCCACGCTTGGCAGGCGGGTTGGCGATCGCAGTATGCGCTTGGAATCTCAGGAAGACGCTGTTGCCTGTCTCCTGGTAATTAATTTCCTTAGTCGCCTTCTACGACATCCACGGAAGGAAATGGTCTAACGCTATTCCTAATCCGGCGCCACACGGATATGCCTCTTATGGTAGGTCAAAACATACATTCTACAGTTGGGTAAAATGTTACAACCCTATCACACTAGCGGTTTGCAAGCGATTTGAAAGCGATGCGAATGCGCAGTGGCCTCGCCGCGATTGCGTAGAGATGCAATCGCTTCGTTTTCAAATGTTGAATCTACGTTGCAGGGGATGCCGTTTCTTTTCTAGAATGATACGACAGGCAATAGAGATCCGCCGGCATCCAAATTTCAATGGAGATCGTGGTTGGAACATAGCTACAGCATGGGAACCAGTGCTCAAGTGCATGAGACCCCTTGCTAGAAGTGTGACTGTAGATTAATTTTAATTTCAATAACTAGGGAACAATCAATATTTTTGAGTTCATATAAAATAATTGTTTTGTAGATTGAATCTTCAATAACTAATTATCAGTATTTTTTTTTAGTTTATATGAAATTATTGTTTTGCCAATTTAAATTTAAAAATTTGCCAAAATGTTTTTGGTACGTAACTTAATATTTTTTTGCCGAGGGTAGTGAACTAACAGTTAGCGCTTAGAGACCACGGCACTTGTAAAAGTACCGAAACGTCAGGAAATTATAAAATGAACAAGAAAACGAGTAAATATCCGTTAAAATTAAGTTATTATCATATCTAGCGCTCGTGTTAACTTTAGAAAATACTATGTAAGGGACGACCCAGACGGACATACTTCGACCAAATAGGGAATGTATTAGCAAAGGGCAACATAAAAAGTACCCGAAACCGGCGTGCGTGCATGCAACGACTAATGAATGTCGAGGAAGCGGAAGTGATCTGTCAGGATCGTAGCAAGTGGCAGTCCCTGGTCTCTGCCTGCCCCTCTGGGATACAGGCGTGAGTTTATGTTATGTTATGTTAAATACTATGCCTAAAAGAACCATTCACTGCGATAGCGCAGAAAAGCAACGGGCCACTATCATTGGAAAACTGTGATCCCTTCAAGAGACCTGCAGTGACATCAGAGCACTGCTGGATTTTTAGAAAGAGACAGGTAGGCTGGAGTAAACTCACAGCCTTGCTGCGTACTGAAGTGATCGTCATCATCTAATTAAATAATAAATACTTTATACATTTATTTGCTTCTTACTAAGTAAGTTACAGAGTGAGCCTAAAAATAACAGGTGATTTTAAAGGATGTTCTCTGATTTAAAAAAAAATTAGTGGCCTACTGAGTTCAACCCGTAACGTGCGTGAGTGCAAGTGTAACTCTGGTCTCCTCGCTAGGTTACCCTGTGTGGAGGGAACCAGTGAAACGGACTTAATAATTTTGGCTGAGAATTTAGAGTTCCGAGGATTAGAAGGAAATAAAGAATAATAGCAAAGAGAAACAAAAACCACAAGATTAGAAGAAAATTAAGTTCCGCTATTAAATTTTCTAAGTTATGAAGCCATTAAAAATACTAGAACCTCTTTTTTTTACTTTACGTACTTTTGGATATCATCAGCCACTTGACGCCCACTGCAGGACATAGGCCTCCCTCATGGTTTTCATAAACATGATTGGTTTTGCCATAATCGCCGCGCTTGGCAGGCGGGTTGGCGATCGCAGTATGCGGTTAGAATCTCAGGAAGACGCTGCTGCCCGTCTCTTGGTAATTTATTTCCTTAGTCGCCTTCTACGACATCCACGGAAGGAAATGGTGTGACGCTATTCTTAATCCGGCGCTTAAGTGATACTCGTACTACTTTGTAAACGTATGTAGACGAAACCATCGTTGCATTAGAATTTATGTATAACCAGATGTTTGTTTTTTAGGGTTCCGTATCCAAAGGGCAAGGGACGTAGGCAAATGTTCAGTAGGTATCCCTACTCAATTTTGACAAAAAAGAAACTATATACCAATTACTATAAGTCGACCTCGTGGCGCAGCGGTAGTGCAACTGCATACCATGCGAGAGGTCCCGGGTTCGAATCCCGGCTGGGGACAAAAAAAAAACCCCATGTCTTGGATGTTTACATGTTTGTGATGTCGTTGTTTCTGGTTCCCACGACACAGGGTATCCTAGTGTGGGGCCAGAAGCAATGTATGTGCCTGTATGTAAATGTTTATGTTTATGTTTACTTAAAGATAAACAGTGATACCTAATGAAACTTTAATTTACGTCAACATTTCGGAAGTATTTATTATTGCGATCAATATTACATTTTGAAGTATTAGAAATAATTTCCATCGATGAAGTCGCAATCTAACACGATCTGTTAATATTGTAATTTCGACTAAATTACGGGAGGATACACATCTAGTATAATTTTTGAAACCTTGGCTTTCATATAGCGACCAATAATAATAAGTTAAAACTTGTCAGCCTTTTTCGTCCAACCGACTCATTGTGCGTGAGACTGAACCCCAGTTTCTCGTACTTAAACTAACAAGTTGTGTCGGTTGTGTTTTTTTTTTATACTAGCCAAGTGGTAGCTGCTAACAGTCAATTAACAGATTGTTACCCCCGGTTTCTCGTACACTAAGAAGCTGTTAATCTACTGTTAACAGCTGTCAGTAGTTTTTTTTGTATGCACTTTGGTCAATTGACAGCTATTAACAGTAGATTATCACCATGTTAGTGTACGAGAAACAGGGGGTTAGTGTACGGGAATCGTGGGTTAGTAAGAAAAACAATACTGATAAATTGGATCGTATTTCGCAGAAACATTCCAACCCACAAAAATTATATTGTTTGTTGCATGTATTATATTTGTAATATATTTGAAAAAAACAATGTTTATATGGGTTGGAATGTTTCTAGGTAATACGGTATAATAGTAAGCTTCTAATTTGTAATTGTTGCTTAATAAAACGAGGCCCAGGTCTTCCAAGTTTGAAGTAAAAAGTGTAAGAAGGAAATGACCCTCCGTCTCTTAAGTGACTGTAGTCTAAAAGGTTTATAAAAAGCGAGGAATAGTTTGGAATAAAGCAACAAATAAACGCGGTGCGACAAGAGTCACTTAAAAAAACATTTTACTTCACCATTTCCCCAGCAAAAGCCGTGTATTACCACCAACTTACCATAATTGTCCACATAATTGGAGACACGAAAATGAGTATAGAAATCGTAATGAAAACTACCTACAAATGTTTCAGACCATTATATGAGGAAATTATACATAACTATTTCCCCACACAACAGCAGTGTAGACCTACCACATTATGAAAGAATAATGTGGTCTTTTAATTCGTATTCACGTATAAATAACAAAGGATTACTACACCCATTAAATGCGACTCAAAAGGAAATAATTAAAGGCGCAATTTAAACCATTAAGTACCTACGTTTCCAGGGAATGCTGATCCCGCGAATAGCGCTCGCTCCGTCGAGCAAACATTAAATTAGACTCGAGATACTGAATTAAAATACCTCTGCAGCAATTAATTCGGGCGTTAACTTAAGCTGAATAATTCAGAGGACAAAAAAAACACTTCAGCAACTAATCAAAGCTACGAACGAAATAAAGCGATAATTTACCATTTTCCCGCACCATCAAACGTTCCAACTACGAGACCGGATCTTGCTCTCGTAATCACAATCACACATAACTTGTTAACCCTTCACTCGACCATATGCGTCTCACAGGCCGGTAAACACAAATTCATTCACTATCACGGATTATTATTAGGTCCGGAATCCCGTAGGCTATCGGCGGTGCCAGCTACGTGGTCTACGCGCGAACGTACCCCAAGCACTGCCGCTACGAAAAGCCGAGCGCCTCCGAAGTTTTCCGAGAATACCCGAGCCCATGCTCGGGGGAGCCTGGTGAATTTCGCTCGGTCTTTCATATTTTATGTCCACCGACGAGTCGGAATTACAGAGTGTGCTCAGATCTTCTATTCGGTCTCTGCTCTCTGTTTTTGCTAAGCCTAAATATTACTGATGTTACGTCTTTATGACGCACATTAAGGAGCCCATGAATGATTAACGTGATTGTGATTTAATAGGCCCAATGTTGTTTTAAGTGAAAGGTTTTCTTAAAGCGATCATTTCTTAGAATCGCCACGTTTTCGAGGCTAATTTACTCACTTTCGGACTTCGGTGAAAATTCCGAAAACGATTCTCGGAAGTCACGAACTATTTCGTGGCCCACAAAACGGTTACCCTTTTCAAAATGGGAGACCTGACGCGAAAACTAATAAAAATCAATATAGAGAGGCACAAAAAGGAGCAATAAATATCAAAACGTTTTTCCGAACAAAAAAGCCATTTCATAAAAAACCAGAATACTCACCCTCCCTCGGTAGGTTTTTACAACGCAACGGAACCAGAGCGGCTGGCGCGGATTCTACAATGCCGACAACTTATCTTTGCCAATGAGTCAGAGGAAAATCACCCCTAGCTGTCGTAGAACAAGGGTGAAAAAACCTCGGTCGGAGTCCCAAGATAACTTTGCCTCACGTAGCAGCGAATACTTTTTTCGCGTGCTCTGAGGCCCTCAGATACTTTCATTGTTTGCCTTACCCCTGTAAAATTGTAACTCGGTAACATGGCAATAATAATTTGACTGTATGGGACTCGTTGGAGTGGATAAATTAACGTTTTACGGTACTTAGGTGGAACAATGGGTTTGTAAATATGGAGCCTCCAACGAGAATGTGTAAGTAGGGTTAGATAACGGGAGGGTCTATTCTGTGACCTCAGGTTTTGAGGGTTGACAAATGTTAAATAGAAGCTTGGAGAATGAGAGATTAGGGATGGGTAAGTTCATAAACAACGCTCTTTGTAGCACCTTTTACACTGAGTACTTGTTAAATTCTCAAACCAGAGGTAAATTAAGCGTTATAAGATTTGATTGTCACTATTTTGTTTTTAGCTTTGATTGTAAAGCTTGTGATTTCCCTCAAACTTATGTAACGAACTGAATTTCTCAAATACAACATTTGTGATGAGGAGTTAAAAGATACGTCGTTTTCAAAAAGCTTAGTATAGTAAGCGCTCCCCGTATTAATTAACAATATAGATTTTTTCGACATGTAAACAAACAATCGATAAAAATCATTTAAATACGGAACGCAACGATATCTATAAAGTTGTTTACTGACGACTTGGTTACGACGTACTTATGAGCTTATCGGATATCATATGAACTTATTGGACAGTTACTTGAGTTGGTTAATTGTGGATGAAGTGAAAAAGGTCTGACAGACCTTGTGCAGTTTGTGCACATAGGCAAGGCCTCCCTCGCTGTTTTCCAAGCTTCCCGATCTTGTGCCGCCCTCATCACTGGATTCTAATTCTTAAAATAATCATGTAATTATGTTTAATTATTATTGTACTACTTTTTGTTTTCCTTAATAAATAAAATAAATTCAATTTATGTATGTTCGGTGGTGGAGAGTCGCTGGATGAGGGCGGCACAAGACCGGGAAGCTTGGAAAACCATGAAGGAGGCCTTTATCCTGCAGTGGCCGTCAAATGAATGATGATGATGTAACTTATTGCCACAAAGTGTACAAGGTCACTTAACAGACCTTTTTCGCTTCATCAACAATTAACTAAGTCAAGTGTTGCGCCGGACCATTTCGGTGTGGCGCCGGATTAAGAATAGCGTCACTCCATTTGCTCTCGCGGATGTCGCAGAAGGCGACTAAGGAAATAGATTACCAAGAGATAGGCAGCAGCGTCTTCTTGACATTCCAACTACATACTGCGATCGTCAACCCGCCTGCCAAGCGTGGCGATTATGGCAAAATCTATGTCCTGCAGTGGGCGTCAAATGGCTGATGATGAAGTAACTTTTAACTGTCCGATAAGTTTATATTTACAGCACAGATTAGACTGTAAGACAAAAACCTCGTTGTTGCTGTTTACCAGCAAAAGGAAATTTGCGTTGGTTGCTTATTTTTCGAATTTTGTAACGTTTAATATACATAACAATCTATGCAATAAAATACAAAAAATACACTGCGAAACTTTTATTTTCACGTAAAGTATCTTTTTTTTTCGCATTGACGATTTCAAGCGCAGAGTTATGTGAACACCTCATACACTTAGGTGGCCTTTCGATGTTTTTCTTCACATTAAGCGAGTGGTATTGCTACTACAACTCCACAAATGTAGGTAACCTAGAAAACGAAGTTATTGGTACATACTGGGATTCAAACCAACCAACTAACAAATACTCTTCAATAGAGCGTAGAATCACCGTTAAATATTCTTCAATAGTATGGGTCTTATACAAGGTGCCCTTTTAGTGCTGCTACTCAAGTAATGTACAGTTACTCAAGCAAGACACATTACCGGTGCTGTGCTAGGCGAATTTTGCTTTAGAAATTGACGTGACTGCAAGGAACAGGAAGCAAATTGTTGCGACTGTAGACGCGACCTAGCGACTGTCTCAGAAACAGCCGCTGTGCTCAAGCGCTTATACTTACCACCAGTTTCCTCAAATTGTTGCGACTGTAGAGGCGAGCTAGCGACTGTCTCAGAAGCAGCCGCTGCTCAAGCGCGTATAAATACCACCACTTTCCTCAAATTGACCACCGATCCACTGTGTTTTGGAACGAAAACTTTCGTAAGCATTACACATTGTAACACACGTACGCACGCACGCACGTACGCGCGCACGCACACACGCATGCACGCACGCACGCACGCACGCACGCACGCAGGCACGCACGCATGCACGCACGCACGCACGCACGCACGCACGCACGTACGCACGCCCGCACGCACGCACGCACGCACACACGCACACACGCACACACACATGAGCCGCACCTAGATTCAAGTAAGTGATTCCGCAAATAAGAGTGTGTTTTGAAATGAGATTTTTTCGGATGTACTTTTTTTTATCAGTCAGGTTTCTTTAGGATGTTTGTTACACATAAGTAAAAGATACAATGGCAATGTGGCGGACTTAAAGCTATAATGCGTAACCTATATTCTCTCTCACACGGCTTCCTTATCAACAACTAATTGTGATTGTGCGAAATATACATGTGTTTTAGGAAGGCAGTTATTAATTTGTCTATTTATGTAACCATTTTTACTAATAAAAATGGTTTACTTACTTTCGAACACACAGAAATCCGTAACGGAGCTCGCAAATCCAAACCAACGATGCACAGTCTTTTTGAACCAAAACTTACGTAACCACGGCACCTTATTATACATAAGCAGCCTATATACGTCCCACTGTAGGGCACAGGCCTTCTCACAGGGAGAGAGTATGGGCTTAATCACCACGAGTGCCCACCGCGGATTGGCGATTTCAAGCGCTGAGGTATGTGAATAGCTCAGACACTTAGGTTTCCTCACGATGTTTTCCTTCACCGTTAGCGAGTAGTATTGCTACTATAACTTCACAAATGTACATAACTTAGAAAACCAAGTCATAGGTACATGCCCGCACTGGGGATCGAACCTGGGTCTCCCACTTCCGAGTCCGAGGTTCTACCCACTAGGCTACCACCGCTTTGTTATAATCGGTCCGTATTATAATCGGTCCAAACGTTTATTTACCCTTTTACAGATGCACACCCATGAAGTTTATTTGACAGGAAACCATAGGCAAAAATGCAACATTTCATGAACACTTTTTTTCCACAATAGTGATGCGACGTATTTTGCCACGATATAACGAATAGATTATGTAGCGAAGACTATTCAAGTTGATTTAAAAAATATATATATAAACCTATACTACTACAAAGATACATAGTATAATAAATTAGGTTTAAATATTATTATTTACAAAATAATATGAAAACCCCTTCGGCAGTTTTTAGTTTATCACGCTCAGACAGTCGAACTATAAAAATATCAATATAAAATATCAATGCAATCAATCGATTAAAACTTCAAATTTTTTAAAATCGATCATCATAAACAATCAAATCGGTAACTTTTTAGAACGTCACTAAATTGAGCTGTCAAAAGTCAAATAAACGGTTGGACCCACCCACAGGTTGGACCGACTATACGAGTACATACTGCTTGTTTTCAATCCATGGTGACGTGTGGGATAAAAGAGGCACGTCCGAAAATCGGATCTCAGAACACACGGTGGATGATTTACTTAATTGCAGAATCACTTACTTGAGTTTTGTCAAGAGTCTGACTAGGTTTCGCTCTTAAATAATATGACTAATTTGTCAACCGTTCATTTACCTAACTTTTGACAGCTCAATTTAGTCATGTTCTAGGAAGTTACCGATTCCAATGTGAGCACCTCATGTTCTTCAAAATTTTTCAAAATTTTGAACCGGCTGACAGTTTTCGTGTCGTTTACTCATGCAACTCGTGGTACAACTAAGCAATACATTATTTAGCAGCTGATCGTTTCCGAGCCGAAAGCGTACGCAAACAGGCACTGAATCGCTAAAAGCAAGCTCCTATCATGCTGCGAGCGAATAGCTCTCCAGGGTCGTACCGCATTCAAACACCGTGTGTTGTTTACCCAGGTTGCTGAATTTTCACCCTTGCAGCACCTAAACCTGCGTTGCCTTTTTTTTTTTTTTTTTTTTTATCTTTATTTTAAAGAACTTGGTACACAAAAAAGCGACCATGTCGTCCTAGTAATGCTATACACAGTTTGTACAGTGACAGGTAAGTCACTGTACAAACTGTGTATAGCATAGTTATCTTAACTCTGTAGAACGCTTTAGGCGCAGCAATGGAACGTCGGCCTCACAATCGGGAGGTCGTGGGTTCGAATCTTGACCTTTACCAATGACTGTTTTCTAACCCCCGGATTCTCATACACTAACAAGCTGTTAATCTACTGTTAATAGCTGTCAGTGGTTTTTTTTTGTATGCACTTTGGTCAATTGACAGCTGTTAATAGTAGATTAACAGCGTGTTAGTGTACGAGAAAGTGGGGGCAAGTTACGCACATTTGTGAAGTTGGTATAAGGTATAACTATAAGTAACCTGTTTCCAGATTTTTCCCAAATAAGTAAAATAAAAATAAAATGTATACCTTAGCATTTGCTGCCTACAATGGCCCAAATATGAGGCTAAAGGACGTAGCACATTATACCGGCACCGCAACGGCACGGCTCCAACCCAGCGATTAACTTTTCATTCAAATTTGAGCATTAGGTTTTGAGTCGTTTCATAATGTCACTGTAAAAAGGCAACCGCGGGCAGTTAGAGCGCTTGCTGCTACTTGCATGGTAGCCGGCGCGTTTCAAGCGAATGGTGAAGCGATGCCCCGATCAGAGCGTCGATTGCAAGCCGCCAACTAGACCTAGTCCTAGGCGTGTTCCATCAGCAAGCTCGCACTCTGCATCTGCCACCAACGCGCATACGGTGAGCTTGCACCTCGCGGGCGACGCGTGGTTAGTGTGGTAACGGCTAGCAGTGGCCTTAATTCGAGGCGGAGCAGGGCCCTTCTTATAAAGCAGGGGTATCTTCGGAAGGGTCATCAACGTCGCGCTTGAGCCCGACAATTCACTCGAATCTAGCAACAAATACGGTTCTTTTTTTGAATAGTTTCCGTAGCTGAATAGTTTAGTTGAATAGTAATAGCTATTTAAAAAAAACCGGCCTAGTGCGAGTCGGACGCGCGCACGAAGGGTTCCGTTCCATTATCTATACAACATTAGACACAAAGATGAAAAAAACAGCAAAAAATCACGTTTGTTGTATGGGAGCCCCCCTTAAATAATTATTTTGTTTTGTTTTTAGTATTTGTTGTTATAGCGGCAACAGAAATACATAATCTGTTAAAATTTCGACTCTCTAGCTATCACGGTTCTTGAGATACAGCCTCGTGACAGACGGACGGACGGACGGACGGGCAGACAGACAGCGAAGTCTTAGTAATAGGGTCCCGTTTTTACCCTTTTGGAACGGAACCCTAAAAAGAACCGTATTTATTGTCGTTAGATTCGAGTGAATTGTCAGGCTCAAGCGCGACTTTGACGACCCTTTCGATAATGTCGCAGGTCTTACTTACTACCTAAAGTGTATGAAATTCAAGTTTCGAACTAAAGTTCAGCATCAAAATTTAGGTACGGCATAATATGTCTACAGTGTCCGGGTGTCTGAAATTTTGCGAGAAATGCGTGATATTTTTGTATTGTTTAAATTTTGTTTTAATTTTCGTCGAGTCACGTTATTGACCTGAACATTGCACGTTTGATGTTCAGTGCCGGGATTATTAGCCTGTGACAGGGACACGAAAAACCGTACACCGGGCTACTTAAGCCAACTGAAGAAGAAGAAGAAGAAGAAGAAGAAGAAGAAGAAGAAGAAAGACATTTATTATACCAACAAGATACATCACAGAAACAAAATAAGCACATAAGTAACATAATATGCACAACACAGAAAGAAAACTAAATACACAACAGACAAAACGAACTGCACCGGCGCCGGCGTATGGCAGTAATAATTCTTTTTTGTTATCACACCCGGGCGTATTGGCAATATTACTGGACATAGTACATTAATAATTTGACCTAACCATCAAGTTTTGAATTTCATTTTTGTACTTTTTCAACGCTCTCGTATCGAATTATTGGCCTTTCTTAAACTTTCGCAAAACTTACACAAGTGTGTACCTACAGAATCACCCGTGAAAAAATGGACAAGCGCGAGTCTGACACACGTACCTACCAAAAGTTCCGTATAACGACACTTATATTTGGGAAATACAATAATAGCTACATAGCTATGTTCTATGGAGCAGTAACATAAAAAATATATATATACAACAAAAAAGATAAATAAAATTCTTAATAATAATAAGTTTACTGCCTTATTGGTCTAGCGGTTAACACGCTTGACTACCAAAATAGAGATCGTGTGTTCGATTCCTGCTGGAGGCCGCCTCACTCAAATTTTATAAATGCCTCAGGGTGGGTTTCCATGTTTTTGGTGTCCTTGCCTGGTTACCATAACACAGGGTATCCTATTATCGGACCAGGACAAGCAGTTGTGTTGTGTGGAAGTTATGATTATAATGATTTAGTTCATAGTACCTTGAACTGTCATAATAGACTACAAATTGCAGTGTTATGAAACTCGGCCCTGAAAGCTCAGAGGTCATCGAGTATGTGTTTTTCTAAAGTGTTGGATACAATTAACCAGTTTATCAAGATATTCATAGTGATTTTCTCGCCCCCTGCGGACTTAAGCGTGATGATATATAGCCTATATGTTACACAAAAATCTAAGCTATAATCGTGGTAAGTTTTATTCAATTCCCTTCAGTGGTTTTTACGTGATCCAACAAAGAAACAGAGTGAGACACACATATATCAGACAGAGACAAAATTTACAGATTTATTAGATGTATGGATGTATGAGCATTGCGAGTCATAAAAAATACTAGATATGTAGGTACACAGACGAGAGTAATTCTACAAGTTTTATGTTTTTTTTCATCCGAACGGGAGCCTAAGAAACTCCTAGACCGCGTATTTGCGAACCATATTTTTATTCAGAGCATCGCTCCATTCAGGCGATGCGCTTTTCACAACAAGCGCGCCGTATTCAGACGGTGTTACGGTTGGAAAATATCATTGAATACGTACACGCCAACCTGAATCGCTACGGGGTTTCTTTTAGTATAATATTTTTTGGTCGGCACTCAGCATAGTGGGAGTTTTCTCCCGAAACTTTTTTGGGATGTTTGAAGTGTCAGATTTAATTTAGGACGTTTTGAGGTCTAAAAAGCCAAATTTAAAAGAAACAAAACAAAAACAGTGAATAATATGACAAATCTAAAAATATGTAATTATGTTTTGTTAAATGTGAAGGAAAACATTGTGAGGAAACCCGCGGCTTGGTTGGCTCTGCACGTATTGACGGGTCCTTCCTGTGGGCTAGCCCAACTAAGCTGTCAGGATGGTATAGGTGCTGGGCAAGCCTGCTCCATCTAAAAACAATGTGCCAGGCACTGCAGCGTCCTAGTGGTCCCGTCGCTCGGCTACGTCAGATCCGAATCCGATCCGAGCGCATGAAAATGCGGTCCGAAGCAGTCGTAGAACTATTTATATGGTAGTTTACGCACTGGATCCAGCTTCCATCTTCCGATGTCTCTCCGTCACCCGTGAACCTCCATTTAGAAGAAGAAGAAAGACATTTATTATACCAACAAGATACATCACAGAAACAAAATAAGCACATAAGTAACATAATATAAAAGAAAGAAAACTAAATACACAACAGACAAAACGAATAAATAAAACAGGATCATAGATGTAGCCTGTGGTGTATCTAAGTTGCCACAAAAGGCAGCTGACTCAGCGTTGTGCTGAGGAAGTGATCCCCCAGCGCTGATTTCGGATAAGATTATTGACGAACTGAAGTAACCATAGAATTTTTTGCATGAACGCTCGCGCACTGCGTCTGGTCGGAATCCGAGCTACATACGAGCAGAGAGGCAGCGGGGTTGCGGGGTATGTAGCAGGGGCCGGGGGCGCGTAGCATCGAGTTTAGTACGAACAATATCAATGCCAGAAGTTGACGCCAATTGAAAGGACTCATGATCAACGACGTGAACGCGGGGATCTGGTGTGTGTGGCTGCATGCGTGGCCCCGTGGCCCCTGAACTGCTTGGATTTAGATCAGAGATCGGACTAGGGCGTAAGCAATATCCAAATTCGGCCCGAGATTTCTAGATCCGTATTTTCACGGATTCGGATCGGACGTAGTGCGAAACCGCTCTTACGTAAATGCTAAGCCAAAGCTTTTTTGCCAAATTTTGAATCCTTTCGATTCGATCCATTCAAATTGACTGCCTCGTTAGTTGAGTGGTACCATGTCTGATTACCATTCCGGAGGTCGTGGGTCTGATTCTCACTGGAGGCAGCCGTACATTTTTACATTAATGGCCTTATCCAGGTGTATTTCCATGTTTGTGATGTCCTTGCCTGATTACCATAGCACATGGTATCCTAGTTTATGATCTACGGAAGTGTTACTATTATTATTATTCTGCCTCAATTTTTTTTGGTAAATACACCTATGATACACGAAATCGCTGATTTACATTGAGTATTCTATTCCACCTGGAATGAGTTTGAGCAAGTGACAAGCTGTGTCGACGGGAGACGGAATAATATACACTCGCGAAATGGTTTCAAGGGACGCAATTTAAAACGGAGATAGACCATGACGTTGACTTAGTATTAGATTAGATTTTTTTTATTACACAATAAGCTCATTACTAATGAGTATTTTTTTCCAGCTAGCCTTGGCTTATGCGTATAGTGAAAAATATAGTGCCGGAAAAAGTTATCGTGAAAAATTACATTGATCATAATCGAATATATAAAAATCTTGTGTCACAGTGTTATCAAACTCGTCCGAAACGGCTTCACTGATCTTTATGATTTTTTTGTGTATAATTAGTAGGTCTGAGAATAGGTCGTAGGCTAATTAAGCCTAAACAACGTTTTCCGGGTCAGCTAGTGATTAAATAAATTTTCGTTTAGATACGTCGTCATAAAAACGGTCACGACGGTCACGATTCCAAATAAAGAAATTATTTGCAGTTTCGCTTCAATTATTAAACGTGATCCTGACAGATCACTTTCGCTTTCTCAACCTTCATTCGTCGTTGCATGCATGCACGCCGGTTTCGGGAACCTTTTATCTTGCCCTTTGCTAATACATGTCCTATTTGGTCGAAGTATTTTCTCCTGGGACGTCCTTTATCGGCCCTCCCACCCACATTAGCTCGATGTATCTGTGGCAGTCCCTCGTCTCTGCCTACCCTTCTGGGATACAGGCGTGAGGTTATGAATGTATGTATTAAAATTGATTTAGGACGAGACAATCTGTCAAACGATGCTGAAATTATTGGCTTAGAAGAAGTGTCATGCAGCAAAGAAAATACCGTACCTTCTATCCCAAATACTGCATGCCGTGGTTACCGGTACAAAAATTTGCGAACAGTCTGACATGTTTCATAAACTATGCCCCTGTATTTCAGATTTTTCTGCGAGCCCGCTGTATTGTGTGCGGATTTCGAAATCGCTTTGTAACTTTAATTGCTACGAGCTTTCATATCAAAGGACGATCAGTCTGGGATTTGGGAAGCTGTCCTAGATTCTGTTAAGGCATTATACAGGGTATCTCAAAAAGTCCTGTGGAACTTAAGGGGTTTATTCTTTTGTCACTTGTCAACGAAAACACATTTCATAAAGGTCCGGTGTAAAGCTAACTGCGCGCAACTTCAATCGACTAATTCCTTGATAACTCATTTTAATAAAATAGGCATACAAGAATTCTTTTTACATGTAGTCCTATATACATCCTACAGCAGGGCACAGGCCTTCAGTCAAAGAGACAGAGAGTATGGGCTTAATTACTACGCGTGCCTACCGCGGATTGGCAATTTCAAGCGCTGAGGTAAACAAGAAAATATTGGCAAAAACGTATCTTAGAAAAAACGCATTAACCTTAGGGTAACTCATTAAAAAAAAAAAATACACAGTTTCCTAAATTTTAACGATTCAACACCTAAATGGTTGTTGCCGGAATCGTCAAAGTACAAAGACACTCATCGAAATCGTTTGATGTGGTACTTATTACATAATATATTGTGCAAATTGTCCTATTTTCATTTGTTACGCACCACCTTGTAATATACACGTCAATTACCACGGGCACTGACTGAAAACCAGCGCTGAGGGCTTACAAGGGCTTAAAATATTGGAAAGTTTTTCCCCAAAATGGGCCCAATGTTGCACGTGAGTGATCAGTTGCAACGCTTATTTTCAGATGTACGTCTGTCCTTTTATTTAAAAGGTGCCCTTGTTGTGAGAAAAAGAAAGACCATATTTGCTTAAATACTGTAAGATGTGGCGTGGTTGTATGAAAGTAATAAATACATCTTATAAAATGCATATTATTATGACAATATTATCGACGACGTGCCTTGGCTTTTGAAATCTTAAGAGTTTGATGATTTTGGCGTAAACCCCATCAACAGATCTTCACCAAGTTTTTATGAGACCACCGTTGAGATAATATATATACATATGTAAACTCACGCCTGTATCCCAGAAGGGTAGGCAGAGACCAGGGACTGCCACTTGCCACGATCCTGACAATTCACTTTCGCTTCCTCAACATTCATTAGTCGTATGCACGCACGCCGGTTTCGGGTAATTTCTTAAAATAACGCGCAACGTAGAAAAGAATTATGGATGAACATACGCAAAACAATAACATATATAGATGAATTCAGAACTTCCTCCGTTTTTGAAGTGAAACGGACGTACGGACAGCAAAGTGATTTTATAAGGGTTCCATTTCTTTTTTCTTTTAAGTAGTAGAACGCTTAATAATAGGTAAAAACGCCATCACAATACAATCAATTGCCTGATGCTAAACTAGGATACCCTATGCTATGGTAACTTGGCAAGGACATCATCATCATCAGCCTATGCTTGTCCACTGTTGGACATAGGCCTCTCCTATTGCACGCCATTGAGCACGGTCCTCGGCTACTCTCATCCAGCTCTTGCCAGCCGCCCTGCGAAGATCATCCCTCCACCGAGTCTGAGGACGTCCTACACTACGCTTACCGATCCGCGGTCTCCACTCAAGGACATTACAAACATGAATTTTAAGTTTAATATGTATATTTGATGATACCCCCCTGAATCACACGTTTTTACGTTTCTACAATCAACCGTTTAGCCGGGTACCGGGTCTCCAAATAGAAAAATGGTTTTCCTACGCTAACCCCCAGTTTCTCGTACACTAACACGCTGTTAATCTACTGTTAACAGCTGTCAATTGACCAAAGTGCATACAAAAAAAACCGCTGATATTAACAGTAGATCAACAGCTTGTTAGTGTACGAGAAACCGGGGGTTACAATATTTTAAATGGGCAATTCAAAGTTACCCCGTACTATGGTGCAGGCGAGAAAAAAACTGATTAATATGTATGTCTATGCCAAATTTCAGCTTTCTAGTACTAATCGTCTCTGAGCTAGGCAGAGGACAGACAGACAGACAGGCGGACTGAACAGAAAACCGGCCAAGTGCGAGTAGGAGTCGCGCACGAAGGGTTCCGTAGCATTATCTATAAAACATTAAACACGAAGATGGAAAAACCGGCAAAAAATCACGTTTAATGTACGGAAGCTCCCCTTCAATATTAATTTTACTCTGTTTTTACTATAAAATTTGTTGTTATAGCCGCAATAGAATTACATCATCTGTGAAAATTTCAACAGCCTAGCTATCACAGTTCGTGAGATACAGCCTGACGACAGACAGACAGACAGACAGACGGACAATGAAGTCTTAGTAACAGGGTCCTGTTTGGCACCCCTCGGGTACGGAACTCTAAAAACGATCATTCATTGCTTTCGCGGTCAAGTGAGAGGTGAGCCACTTTGCGCTGTGATACAGCTTCATAATACTCTATTTGCCTCAAACTAGTAAATAATAGTAGTTTCAGAATGCACTGGCACAATACCGTTCACGTGCCATGCGTGACGCATATTTCACTGCATAAATTCAAAAGCCTCAGTGTGAATACTTCGCAGCTGCCTCTAACGCTGCAACCAGCATATGCGGCCATTACAAACAGACGAAAAGGAACCTTTTTGCTTAAAAAATAAGGTGGTGTTAAGGCCACAAGTTAGAGTGGTCGCGTAGAACAGTTTGTAACGAACTCTTTTCTATTAAAAACGTACGCGTCGCTGTTTTAGTTAGAGAGCGGGAGGAATTAAAAGTGCGGACGAATGAGGCTGGTTATTTCACAATTGTAAGGGCTCAAACATAAGCGGCAACATGTTAGTTACGACTGTAAGTACCTAAATAAACAAATTTGCCAGCATTCAGGTATGTCTTATGTCGTAAAGTTAAATGAAACTATTTTGTTTACGTTTGTTTAACGGTCACCGTCCATGCTCATTTTCTGGCAATCTGACAGGCAATCCTAGTACAATCGTGGTATTGATTCTTTTCATTGTTACATCATCAATTAATTACCAATAAAGTAAAGCTATGATCTCACCTGTAACTAGAAACTGACTCATTGAAACTCACTGGGGAATTGGCACTGCTTGCTGTAATATAGATGTCGTGCCTAGCACAGCAACAGAAGCTAATGTAATAATGTTGATTCATAAACTAGTTTTTGTATTAGATTATATCAATACTGTAAGTTATCTGGAAATAAATTATTCTTATTCTTATCATTGGCCCTATTTCATCCTACTTAATACTATGAATGTGAAAGTTTATGAAGATTTTTGGATGTTTGTTACTCAATCACGCAATAACGGCTTATTAATTAGTACGTTTCGTACTTTTTATCTTGCCCTTTGCGGTGATTTTCTGTAGCAGTATTTAACACTTCAGGAAGATTTGAGTAGATTTGTGTATAAATTCATTGATAATTTTTAATAAATATTTTTTTTTTTTATAAAATCAATCCCAAAAATCTTGCCCAATTAAATTTTTTCTGCAAAACTTACATAAGTGTAAATCGTTAGAAACATAAATATGGATCCTTTGTTGCATCAGTTTATCCTAGCAGTTCTAACACGCATACCAATCTCTCAACATACCAACTACATTCATTTGGTATCTTGAGAAAATGGTATGCGCACAGATCTTGAGGGTATGCTTGTTAGAACTGCTAGAATGAACTAATGCAACAAAGGATCCATATTTATGTTTCTAACGATTTACACTTATGTAAGTTTTGCAGAGAAAATTTAATTGGGCAAGATTTTTGGGATTGATTTTATAAAAAAAAAATATTTATTAAAAATTATCAATGAATTTATACACAAATCTACTCAAATCTTCCTGAAGTGTTAAATACTTATACAGAAACTACGAGTATGTAGGTTTTGCATCGCAAAAATAATTTGGCAAGGTATACGCTGAAGCCTCGGCACTCGTGTCCTCAAAACTAGGCATAACCAATAGGTACGCATAAGTAGTAACGATATGCTTAACACAACGCGTTATCACTCACCCGAGGCAAAAAGGTAAAGCTATAAAAGATAACTACATATCGAAATCATCACGGGGCGAATATGTAAATCGTTTGAATACCACCCAACGCTAGGCTATTCGGAGAGAGAAAAAAAAAACGTCGTCAAGTGCGAGTTTTATTTCGAGAGGGGTTCGCACCAACCATAAAACTATCTAATCCGTCTGAAACCATCGCCGTCTCTATATCACTCTATCTATGTCCATAAACACAGCCCATAAACAGAGCCCACTGTTGGGCATAGGCCTCTTCTCTTTCACGCCAACCCATCCGGTCCATTACTAGTCTCGTTCAATGTTCCTAGCCGCTTTCTCAATGTCGTCGACCCACCGGGCATTCGCCGTCTGTATCATTACGAACGTTTTTTTCCAAAGGAACTGCAACTAAATACACACATGTATACATACATAAATAAACTCACGCCTGTATCCCAGAGAGGCAGGCAGAGACCAGGGACTGCCACTTGCCACGATCCTGACGGATCACTTTCGCTTCCTCAACATTCATTAGTCGTTGCATGCACGCACGCCTGTTTCGGGTACTTTTTATTTTACACTTTGCTAATGGATCCCCTTTTTGGTCGAAGTATGTCCACCTGGGTCATCCCTTGCCGGCCCTTCCACCCACATTCGCTCATACTAAATACAGCAATACTCTTATTGGTCCATACAAAAAAGAGTCATCGCCCACGGTGAATTTCCAACGCGATTCACGCGCGCGTATGCATCATTTCCGTAAAAACGGAAGTAAAACATACGCTGTGATTACAGCAGCTTATTCCTTATTATAAATTAAAAAAAAAAAAAAAATTTTTTACCCTTTTTCTGCTTTGTAGTTGCACTGTTAGATACTTAAATGAAGGAAGAGAAGGATTTCGAACTGACAGCAGAGAAAATCCGTCTGGAACCCACTTACCATTTTAAAGGTGTCCCTGTAGATGTACATACAGTGATAGTGAAGTGTACTCGATGGGGTTTTCATGTTTATTAAGATCGAGACCCTAAAGATCATCCGTGCCAGGGGCATATCTAGGTCTTTGGAATGAAGTTTTCAAGTCGTTCATGTAGAAATAACTGTCTCATGTGTTTTTCCCGTTTGTTTATTAAATAACACAGCATAATGAAGCCCTGCACGTTTCTTTTGTTGTATGATTAATACCCTTTAGAGTCATTAACATCTCAACTGTTAATACATATTAGACAACATACTCTTGAATATTTTACATTTATAATAATCACATTTTTCATCGCTGTTATTTTTCATTTTATAAGCCAACGGCCCTCTTATAAAACACTTCAACTTAATTATAATTTCACAGTTTTAGCCTTATAAGGTTGCCAATTATAGGCTCACACAGCATTCGCCTAATTCTTTCCTAATAGTAATTAAACATGTATTAAACATAACAGAGACAAGTCTAACCACAAACCACCAAAAGAATTTCACTTAAGAAACTTAAAAATCATTTCACTTATGAAACTTATAAATAAAAATAATTAGAAACAAGAGATATTTCGAAACTTAAATGCTTGAGGAACTGTAATGGAGTAATTTGCGCACTTCAAACCGTTAAATCGTAATTAATTCGGTTTATCATAATGAAAAGGACATTCCCTTAAAATATTGCTAACGATTTCGAAATCACGCTATAACGGTCTTTGGCGTGACCCTACAACGGTCTACAGCATGATTTTGAAATATTTACCAATATTTTAATGGAATTTCCATTTCACTATGATAAACAGAATTATTCATAAATTAACAGTAATGTTAAATACGGTGGTAGCGGAGCGGTAAAACGCCGGCTTCTTATTCGGGGGTCGGGGGTTCGAATCCTGGCATGTACCAATGACTTTGTTTTCTAAGTTGCGTATATTTATGTAGTTATAGTAGCGGAGCGGTAAAACGCCGGCTTCTTATTCGGGGGTCGGGGGTTCGAATCCTGGCATGTACCAATGACTTTGTTTTCTAAGTTGCGTATATTTGTGTAGTTATAGTAGCAATACCACTCGCTAACGGTGAAGGAAAACATCGTGAGGAAACCTGAGTATATGAGGTGTTCACACACCTCAGCGCTTGAAATTGCCAATCCGCAACGGGCACGCGTGGTGATTAAGCCCATACTCTCTCTTTTTCTGAGAGAAAGCCTGTGCCCTGCAGTGGGACGTGTATAAGCTACATAAAAAAAAACAGTAATATTTGAGACGTTTGTAAATAAAAGAAGTGTGGATTAAGAATAGTGGACAAAACTTCTGCAACTGGCCCTCCCAAAAGCAATACCAATCCCTACCTGCGCAAAAAAACAAAAAAAAAACTGGGAAAACGCCAGCCGTCGTTCCGTACGACCCAGAGCGCCCGTTGTACCGAACTCCGCGAATAGTTTTTCAACTGTCCATTGAGATTACATTTGATTCAATGCGTCGGGACAAAAAACAGGCGTGTTAACACCTCACCGATCAAATTCAATCGAGAACCTGTGTGTACTGTCGACAGTGGAGTAACCTTTGTAGATTTACAAATAGATTTATTTCACCAAAAACAATTATAAATCCTTATTATCTACAGATAGTATGTATCTGTGTGGCACCGGATTAAGAATAGCGTCACTCCATTTCCTTCCATGGATGTCGTAGGCGACTAAGGTAATAAATTACCAGGAGACGGGCAGCAGCGTCTTCCTTAGATTCCAACCGCATACTGCGATCGCCAACCCGCCTGCCAAGCGTGGCGATTATGGCAAAACCCCTCATGGTTATAAAAACCACGAAGGAGGCCTATGTCCTGCAGTGGGCGTCAAATGCCTGATGATGATGATGATGAAGTATGAATAGTATTATAATTTTAATTGTGGCCCTCACACTAGGTCAATGCGGTGGTAGCCTAGTGGGTAGAACATTGGACTCGGAAGCGGGAGACCCAGGTTCGATTCCCAGTGCGGGCATGTACCTATGACGTTTCTTTCTAAGTTATGTACATTTGTGAAGTTCTAGTAGCAATACCACTCGCTAATGGTGAAGGAAAACATCGTGAGGAAACCTGGGTGTCTGAGCTATTCACATACCTCAGCGCTTGAAATCGCCAATCCGCGGTGGACGCGCGTGGTGATTAAGCCCATACTCTCTCTCTGAGAGAAGGCCTGTGCCCTACAGTGGGCTGTATATAGACTGCTTATGCACTAGGTCAAGCCTGTCCTGTGAGGACCGTGCGAAAAATATTACCAAATATGTTACGATTTATGACAGAATATGGATGCCCTTAAATTTAAACAAATCAATTGAATTATATTTAATTAAAACATAAACATGCAAACTTAATATTATAATAATGTTGTTTCATAAGTATTCTATTTATTTTTATCACTTAAAGGTAGCTACTTTGCATTGCTAAGGACTGGTTCCAAAATTGGCTATGGACTAGTCCATAGTTCCGAAGTTAATAAAGTATATATATAATTTTAATTCTTATTTGGTGATTTTGAGGACGTTTTCAGTTTCAAGATATGAGAGATTAGATAGACAGTTACAAATTAGAAGTTTTGCTTTATTCACAGTAGATTCTTTTATGTTACAGTATGTTATGACTTTATTGTAGATGTATGTATGTTACAGTATGTTATGACTTTATTGTTCATATAGGTGCACTCTACTCAGTTTACGAAAAATGTAAAAGTTGATAGACTGTGTAGCTTCCAGCACATTGACTTATATATGCTTGCACTCTACTCAGTCACACTTCGGGTGATTTTGCATTTATATGGATTTTGCAACCATAACGTACCTACAAATTGACAAGCTGTTGAATGCACAGTCGATAGCACATACATGAGTGCGCTCTTCTCAGTTACGTTGCGAGCGACTTTGCGACGAAAACGTAAATGTTGACATGCTGTTGAATGTACTGTCTATGAGATTTAGCTCAAGCGCAGTCTTCGACCATACTTGATTATTGTCAGTGCGCAACTGCGCACCCGCACGGTCGGTCACCGACACAGAAGCAAAACACCATACTACTCACGTGACATTACACAGAGCATAGATGTCACCGCCAACTCATTAAATCAGCAGCCGTCCAATTCAACGTCTAGGAAGGGTTATTAGGCGGCAGCATCGGCATTCGATTACATGGCTAGCATTTTAGTTATAATATAGCATTGTCTAAAACAATGATTGACTTTGTTTTCTGAGTTATGTACATTTGTGAAGTTATAGTAGCAATACCACTCGCTAACGGTGAAGGAAAACATCGTGAGGAAACCTGAGTATCTGAGCTATTCACATACCTCAGCGCTTGAAATCGCCGACCCACAGTGGGCACGCGTGGTGATTAAGCCCATACTCTCTCCCTGAGAGAAGGCCTGTGCCCTACAGTGGGACGTATATAGGCTGCTTATGTATGTAAAATATCCATAATTTTATTATCTAGCAAGGCGTCAGACCACATTTATCAAAAGTGTACAATTTATTTTCACAATCAGAAACATTTTTAGATTGTGCGATCGAGACAGCGTGCCAAACGTATATGTTAATAAAGACTACAATCATTAATATTGTGCTGAGCGTAGAACCGCCGGCACGTATATTTATTTGCAAAATACATACTCGAGTACATTAGTAGGAAATCATAAATTGTGGCTATAAACAAGGCAGTGTGTTTGGCTAATGCAATACTTTATCTACGTAGCCTGCGTTAAGATGTGAAGTAGAAATATGCAGAAGAATCAAGGCTCCAGGCAGCAAATAAAAAAAATATGACGTGCTTTATGCACTTTCATTATGTATGGTGTGGAATAATAGTAGTTTATGATACTGTTGCATAATAAGGGTTCTTATAATACGAGCCGTAGGCGAGTTTTTTTACAGTATCACACGAGTGTTATATAAGACCAAGTTATGTACAGTGTCATACACTACTTTATCTACTCTCACACTATAATACATAAAATAATATTGCAAATAAAACACTGAATATCAATAAATTTAGTTTTACTTGTAATAAACTCGTGGTAACATTTATTATAGTTGCTCCTAGATTTCGCCGGTAACAGGTTCATAGTCATGTTTGACGCAGCTTCCAGAATGTCTGGTGGTGTACAATTACTACTATCCTCGCTTTCAGACATGTTTTTACACAAAAAATAATTTATTTTACAAACAGAACCAATTGTTCAAACATTGAAAAGTTTTTTAAATGTAAAATGTTGGCGCCAAGGCGCAAAACATCGATTGCGCATGCGTGTTGTGTCGCCGCGGACTCGTTCATTGAAACCTTTTTTTTTTTAAGTAGAGGTTCAACCTTCTTGGTCCAGCTGGAGGTTGTATAGGTGTATCGTTATGATTAAAAAGTTATATTATGATACAGGTGTCCATACAAGACCTGTATCGTAATAAAACTTATTTTAAATTATTTTTGGCCTATGCGTAATGTTTGTCATAAGAGTTTTGTTTTCAGTTTTATAATCTTTGTATTATAGTATCAGAGTAGATAAAGAGTTTAAACCTAATCTGAAAGAAAGAAAAACCTCTAGTTTTATCAGATTGTTGTTGCCGTAAGAACTGTAAAGGTTTACTAGAATTTTAAGGGTTTTAATCATGAAGGGTAACCTTCCACTTTCTCTGAAACGAAAACTCGTCGACATCCTGCCGGTCCTTACCTATGGAGGCTATGGCTCACAGAGTTGGTCACTGACTGAACAATAGACGTCCAAAGTCAAGATTTACCAAAGACCGATGGAGCGTAGTATATTGGGCGTCCGGAGGATAGATTGTGTCCGGAATACCGCACTGCGCTCCAAAACGCACATAGCGGTCTTAGGTGTTCAGATCGCCAAACCGAACCGGGACGGCCACGTAAGCCGCATGCACCCAAATAGGTGGGCGAGACTTGCCACCGAGTGGGTACTGCGCGGCGGTCATCGCAAGACGATGGCGGGATGATCTCGACAAATTCTTGCCGGAGTGGTCAGAGGTGGCAAATGACCGAAAATCTTGGTCTAAAAGGGAGGAGGCCTTTGCCCTGCAGTGGGACACACATATTATGGAGGTTGCATAAAAAAGGGTTTTAAGAAAAAAATGGTTGGTATATTTTGACGGCCAATTACGAAACGTGGTCGGACTCTTCACTTTGGAAGCTCCAACTGCGGTTCTTTAATGCAGCCAATATACGTCCCCCTGTAGGGCACAGGCCGTCTCTCAGAGAGAGACTCTGGGCTTGATCACCATTCGTGCCCACCGCAGATTGACAATTTAAAGCGCTGAGGTATGTGTACACCTCAGACACTCATGTGGACACAATGTTTTGTAAGCGGGGGTATAGGAAGTTATAGTAGCAATACCACTCGCTAACTGTAAAGGAAAACATCGTAAGGAAACCTGAGTTTCTGAGCTATTCACATACTTCAGCGCTTGAAATCACCAATCCGTGGTGGGCACGCGTGGTGATTAACCTCTGAACTGCCCTCGCGGAACGGAACGTATAGGTGGCCCATACTAAGTTGGACACAGATCTGTGTCGCGGCAGACGAGTGGTTAAGCCCATACTCGCTCTCTGAGAGAAGGCCTGTGCCCTACACTGGGACGTATATAGGCTGCTTATGACATAGGCGCGGTTATGATGTGCGGTTCTACAGCTCACAATAATTCGATGCTCCGAGAATAGCCGGAGCGTGCGTAGTCACGGTATCGGCGTCCGACTAGACGCGAGCATAGAGGCAGTGGCTGAACGAAAATAAAAAAGATATATGACAGTGGGAAATCGATCAAAAGAACTGCGGGGAAATAATCTGCTCGTCACATTTTTTTAAGAGTGAATGGAGTTGTGGGAATCGCTCTGAGCGCAGGTTGTTTTGCTTTTATTTCAGGCAATAGACAGACGGCGTCAGAGTCTGAGCGGTTTTTTTTTTAAACAAGTAAAATATGTTTTTTCTTATATCTATTTAGCCACTCACGGAAACCTATTAATTTGTTATTTTGTTAATTTTTCCTACATTTTTTGTTTTATTCGCACAGGGTTGCATAATATACAAAGTTATTTCCATTAAGATCGCATGCTTATAACATTATAATTTTGTTTACTTAAGGGACCTCCAGGTCTATTTTTGTTTACATGTACTTTTTATTTTTTCCTGTTTGACTGTTTGTGTCCTAAATAAAATAAAATAAAAATAAAATAAATAAAATGCACAACTCCTGGAACACCCCAATTAAAATTTTGTTTTGTGAGTTTTGTCTCAGATTTATATTTTTCAAAGTATCAGGGAGCAAATTTTATTATACTCACACTTGGCTCGCTGCATAAAAGAATAAAATGCGTAAGCGTTTTAAATATGGTTTAAGCATTAATCTATAACGCAGAAAATTATTTTTGATATTTTTTTAATTTATAAACTTCATCATAAGCCAATTAACGCCCACTGCAGGATATAGGCCTCCTTCGTGGTTTTCATAACCATGAGGGGTTTTGCCATAATCGCCACGCTTGGCAGGCGGGTTGGCGATCGCAGTATGCGGTTGGAATCTCAGGAAGACGCTGCTTCCCGTCTCCTGGTAATTGATTTCCTTAGTCGCCTTCTACGACATCCACGGAAGGAAATGAAGTGACTTGAAAACTTAACAACCCTAAATTCAACTTTGTTTTCTGGCGTAAAATAAATAGTATCGTTATTTTAAAACGTTTTTTATTTATTTATCAATTTCATGCACTTGTAAAATATTTATCAAGACTGTTTTCAAATGAGTTCAATGAGGGAGCATTATTTTTTTAATTTATAGCCAAGGTAAAATTAAGTAGCCTAGTCAAACCGTCTCTTTATTTCCACGTATTCAATTTGTCATCACAAACACAGCGCAGTTCCATCTGGGTGGTACCGCACTAAAACGTTTTCGCGTGGTGCAGAAATAAACGGTTATCCCTTCCGAGAAAACACTATGAGGTCTTTTCGCTGCTTTAATTTGTTCAGTCTGGGTGTTTTTCCATATCCAGTACGATAACACAGGGTACCATAGTTACCAGGTAGCCGGTTTACCGGGTATCCTAGTTCTGGTAACAATAATGGCCAGAAAAAGGACATCGTATATTCTGTGGTTACCCGAACTAGCATTCTATGGTTACTCGAACTGGGATACCCTGGAAACTAGGATACCCTGCGCTATAGCACTGGGGAATATCGGCTTCTCCCAAACCAAGCCACTTATTACGCTTCTTCGGTGAACAACGTATTATAGAAATAACTCACTTTGCACAACCTGTCGCCAGTCTCTTCAACACCTACGGTTTGCTGGAAGAGAATGTTTCTTGCATTAAGCACGCATTAAGTTATGGAATAAATAATTAAAATCTAATATACAAAAATCTCGTGTTACAGTGTTTGTTATCGAACTCCTCCGAAAGGGCTTCTCTCCGATTTTGATAAAGTTTTTTGTGTGTATTTGGTAGGTATGAGAATAGGTCGTTGGCTAATTAATATGGCGAAACAACGTTTGACGAGACAGCTAGCAAATAAAATATAGTAACTTAAAATCTGAATTAAAAAATAAATGTTTTGTTAGGTATTCAAACAATCTTTAAACTTGACACCTGAGACCTTTATGCCAATTTGCATGAAAAATAGAAGCAATTGACTCGATACTGAATAAACGTTTTCCAGTTTTGGCGTTATTTCAATAATTAGTTGTATATCTGAAAGGCCTAACAGGAATAGACTTATGTATGAGACTTAATATGTTTAAAAAAAACTGGCCTAGTGCAAGAAGAGTTCGCGCACGAAGGGTTTCGTATCATTATCTTTAAAGCATTAGAATATTCCACGCCTCCACCTCTTGCCGTTATTAATATCGAGCAAAAAACGGCAAACAATCCCGTTCGTTGTATGGGTGCCCCTCTTAAATATTTATTACATTCTGTTTTTAGTATAATTTGTTATAGCGGCAACAGAAATTCATCATCTGTGAAAATTTCAACTGTCTAGCTATCACGGTTCATGAGATGCAGCCTGGTGACGGACAGATAGACAGTGGTGTCTTAGTAATAGGGTCCCTTACCCTTTGAGTACGGAGCTCTAAAAACGATTGTCAAAGCGATTTTCTTTTTCGTTGCCTTTTTATCCACTACAACTAGACGTGACTTGACGCTAAGGCACCGGCTAACATTGCATCGAGGCATTCAACAAACTGGTGGGCGTCTACCTGCTCGCTGAACCAACTATGTGAGGCAGATTGCTGGCAAGAGGCTGGCTGAGAATGACCGAGGATAATTCAATTCAATTCAAATATTTTTATTCATTGTAAAAACAGAATGTTTACTTAATGAACGTCAAAGTTGTTAGTTTTACAATTAATGGATTATGTGGAGAAGAAGCTAACAAAGAAACTCCACATTTATTCTTTTCAAAACACGTTTTAACTTAATTAACAGAGTTTTCAACTTAAAATATTAGTCATGAATGTGTTGAACACTAGTCACAATCGTCCTTTAAATAATATTAATCTACTGTTTAATGCCAAACATCTTTGTCTTCTAAATAATCCTTGATGTTATAGTAAGCCTTTTTGCACAGAATGTGCTTAACACATTTTTTAAATCGCGTTGGAGGTAACTTTAATAAGTATATCTTGAGGAATTTTGTTGTAGAACCTTAAATACAGTGCCCCATAAAGGATGTGTTATTTTTTGCAAGTCTAAATAGTGGAAATGACAATTTATGTTTATTTCTAGTATTAACATTATGGTGGCCACCAACATTTTCGAAGTCTTTGATATTTTTTCTAACGTACATAATATTTTCATAAATGTATTGACATGCCACTGTTAAGATGTTGGTTTCTTTGAAGAAATCTCTTAACGAATCCCTACTACCTAACTTGTAAATAAATCGGATGGCTCTCTTCTGTAAGATGAAGATCGTCTTAATGTCTGCTGCCCGACCCCACAGTAGTATGCGATAGAAGGAAGTGGCGTACATTGGGGAAGGGCTATGTCCACGTGACGAGTACAGACTGATTAATTGATTCTAAAAACAGAATATAAATTCTTTCATCATCATTCAGCCACAAGAAGGCCACTGCTGAACATAGGCCTCCTCCATGGATTTCCAAAAAGACCGGTTGGAAGCGGCTTACATCCAGCGTCTTCCTGCCACTTGGATGAGGTCATCTGTCCGTCTTGTGGTTGGTCGTCCTACGCTGCGCTTGCCGATATGTGGTCTCCATTCGAGAACTTTTCGGCGCCATCGGCCATCAGTTCTGCGTGCTATGTGTCCCGCCCACTGCCACTTCAATTTATTAATCCGCTGGGTTACGTCGACGACATTCGTTCGTCTACGGATCTCATCATTTCTGATTCGATCTCGCAGAGAAATTCCGAGCATAGCGCTTTCCATAGGTCGTTGCGTGACCTTGAGCCTTCTTATGAGGTCCATGATAGTGGGAGACCACGTTTCAGTGCCATAAGCCATCACTGGTAACACACACTGGTTGTATAATTTTGTCTTGAGCGATTGAGGTATATTAGGCGAAAAGACTTTTCTAATTTTCTCGAATGCCGAGTTGGATTCGACGATCGACGTCCCAAGTAACGTATTCGTCTACAACTTCAAGAGTCGAGTTCCCCAATGTAAATTCCTTACATTGAATTTAATTTTCTATTTCTGATTTCTAGCAGAGCGTCACCGGTTCAGTAGAAAACCATGTTAGCGAAACGTTCCCGTCTAACAAGGGAGTGTGTAACGAACGTTTACCCAGCCGCGCTTGGTGTGCGCTCATCTCATTTGCCGCGACCTACAAAACTGGAATGTTGCTCCGGATGTTTACTGGGATAATTGAAAAATAACACGCTTTTAATTACGGCCCGCCCCTTACGTAGGGTTGCCAGTTGGACGGAATTTGTACGGGTTCTTCCGATCTTTAATACGGTTTAAGTTAGTTGAGATTCGCCAATAATTGCAAAGTAAAAAAGTTTTGTGCACAACGGAGTGTTTGCGTGACAAACTTTTCAACACTTCTTTTCACATTTATGATATTAACTTAGCGCAATTAATTCATTTGACACAGAAATAACTAAAATAAATGTTACTGATCAGATCATTTATTAGTATCAATCAATCAATCTACTGAGTTATTGAGTAGATAGTTAAAAATAGTAAGTAGGTACTATTTCATTTCTCCAGACCACTCCCTGAAATACTTTTTTAAATTTTTTAAGATATTTCGGGCTCGAATCTGGCAATAATCTGGAATCTTTATCGGTACGAAATAGGAAAACGTTTTGTCTAGACTATCTACCTATATTACTATAGCGAAGTAGTGGGCTTCTTTACTGTTTTTCTGAATTTAAAAGAAACCTAGTCTTGAATTGCCTTCAAAATTTTATTTAAAAGAAAAGTCTTTTAAGTTTTTTTTTTGAAAAATTGCACCTTTTGACGCCAATAACGATTTTAATTAAATTTGAAACATCGGTCTAAAATTTGTGGAATTCATCGGTCTTTAGATCAAGCAATAATAATCATAATTAGAGTGATCGTGCTCTTTTAATAACAAAGTTATCAAACCTTTCCGGACTATATTATTGTAAGTAATTTACTAAAAGTTAGCTTGTGTAATCGAGCAAGCCCTTAAAAACCTGGACCGAGGATGAAAAAAAAAATACAGGAGGAAAAGAAACTAAAACGGCTAAGTGCGATTCGTACTTGAGCGCCGAGGGTTCCAATGATGTGTTTTCCCGGATTCTTTGCTCCTAGGTAAATGAGCAGACTCAAACTTGAACGGTTTTCATTTTATGTTGCTTTAACTATGTTCGCCTGGGTCGTGCCTTACCGACCCTTCCACCCATATTCGCTGGATATATTTGTTTCGTCAATCTTTCTACCTTCATCCTCTCCACATGTCCAAACCAACGCAACATTCCTTTCTCAATTTTAGTCACTACATCCTCTTTCAGTCCACGACATGAACAGTCTTATTTATAAAAACTCGATTCCTTAAACACACCTCCGATGTAGTTTAAATAATCTGTGGTAAAGGGAAAGGCGTGACGAGAGATTACATAAACTGCCTCTGATGAGAGTTTTAGAGGAATCGTGTTTTTCCGTTACCCATAAATCAGGTATTTTAAAACACATTTTACTTTCTTATGGTTAGTACATAAGATCTGAAAAATATATATATATATATATTACTTTTCAATATCGTTTCTAGGGCCGTCGGTCATTATTCTTATGACTTTTGAAACTCTATAGCATTAAAAAAATCGCGAATCGCGAATGAGTCTAAATTATCACTTGATATAGTCTTATTTGAGTTGTACTGAGTTTTGGACAGTAAAAATTATACTAAGATGACTATCACTGAACGCGTTAGTGACGTCAGTCATCAAAATTCTACTAATTTGTATTTCTGTAATTTAAAAAATGCCTGCTTTTCCCCCAACTATTCGCTCGCGCAGCGCAATAGGTCCCATATACCTAAATCCGTGCGCTCGGAGAAACTAGCCTTAAAACCAATTACAATTTGGCGGTCTTATTACCAAAAAGTGATTTCTTTCAGACAAACATAGCCGGGGTTCCGTAGGTGGTCTTTCGGACGGAACGCTTAAAAAGAAACGGGGCAGCGCACCGCGGTAGCTTTGAGAGCTCGCGTTATTTGAGACGCTCCGACCTGTTTCCGAGAAAGTAATTGGTGCGAACGATGTGATTTCTTTCCGACTATCCTGTACGGTACGGGTAGGTACATTCTACGTACAAAACGTACCTAATAAATCTAGAAGGGGCTCAAAGATTCTTGCTAAAAGTGATGACTTAGTACTTTCAGATTTCCAACAAAGTTTTACAACAACACTTTACGTGAAATGTAAGGTTCCCACTGTAAGATAACATTTTATTATTTCCGTCGTAGCAAAAACGCACAAAAATACCCCATTTAATATAGAACATTACGATGGAAGGCGCACAAACGACCGTAGATGCCCTCCTATCTCCTGCCGAACCATATTCACAACGCCAATCACATTTCCTTTCAAGTTACCTTCATAATAATATAAATGAAATTCTTAATTATCACCCGTTCACTACTTTTAAATGTAGATAGATAGATAGAGAACACTTTACTGTACATAAAAATGGAAATAACACATACTTCTTAATCTAAGAGTGCAGATAGCGGAGTTATCGCTAAAGGTGATCTTTTCCAGACAACCTTTGGATGGACTAGACTAATATATTGGAGGAGAAAGTAAAGAAATCCTAACAATATGGTTAAGGACTCGTGATTATGATGACTCCGACAAACTTTTAGAAATACAAAAATAGTTGATACAAACTTTATTTATTACTCCTAATATTCATCATCATCATCATCATCAGCCACTCGACACCCACTGCAGGACATAGGCTTCTTTCGTGGTTTTCATAACCATGAGTGGTTTTGCCATAAACGCCACGCTTGGCAGGCGGGTTGGCGATCACAGTATGCGGTTGGAATCTCAGGAAGACGCTGCTGCCCGTCTCCAGGTAATTGATCTCCTTAGTCGCGTTCTACGACATCCACGGAAGGAAATGGAGTGACGCTATTCTTAATCTGGCGCCACACGGAGATATATTCTAATATTCATATTATTTCTTTATTAGTACAACATTTTATATAAAATATATCATCATCATCATCATGATCATTCAGCCACAAGAAGTCCACTGCTGGACATAGACCTCCTCCATGAATTTCCAAAAAGACCGGTTGGAAGCGGCTTGCATCTATTATATATAAACTATACTATGATATGCACTAAATATTAATATTGATATCTATCTCCCTCTAAAATGGTTGAGACTGGTGATGGCTGACCCCTGCGTTATGCTCGTGAACGGGTGCTGTTCGTGTGTCTGGCCGCAGCATTACTGTTTTTCCTACTTTTGTAAGAAGTGTTATTTTGGCTTTTAAAGTTATTAGTGGCTATCACGGAATCATATCATATAGGCTTTGATGTATAAGTTTAAGATGATTTGAGAAAAGATGGTCAGAGTGGAGTTTTTTTTCCCGCTGCCTTTTTTTCCACTACAAATACGGCCCGAAGGCAGCGGCTAACATAGTAACATAGTACATTGACATTCAGCAAACAGAATGTAAATTCTTTACGTTGAAATAAATTATTGATTTCTGATTTCTGATGATTGTATTTATTATTAAACATATTGAATTAAATATGTAAAATATTTATGAACACTAAATATTAATATCGTATTTATCATTAAACATATTTATTTATATATCATCATCATCATCATTCAGCCACAAGAAGTTCACTGCTGGACATAGGCCTCCACCATGGATTTCCAAAAAGACCGGTTGGAAGCGGCCTGCATCCAGCGCCTTCCTGCCACTGGGATGAGGTCATCTGTCCATCTTGTGGCTGGTCGTCCTACGCTGTATGTGGTCTCCATTCGAGAACTTTTCGGCCCCATCGGCCATTAGTTCTGCGTGCTATGTGCCCCGCCCACTGCCACTTCAACTTACTAATCCGCTGGGCTATGTTGACTACTTTCGTTCTAAGAGATATTGATTTTTTTTCTACTTTCAATGCTACATAAAAGTCATTCTAGTCACGTGGTACAAGAACACGACATACATATCGGTCTGAAACTATGACGTCACAACTTGCTCGTGTTATCTCGTAAAATAATGTTTTACGCGTCTAAACTAACGTCATTGAATATACATATTCTTTTTGTTGCACTAACCCGTGCTGAGGACATATTTAAAAACCTATTTAGAGACAAAAAAAATCCACCCATGCCGGGACTTGAACCCGCGACCTCTGGCTCACCGTGCATTGAATATGTCAGTTCATGACTGTAATTAATCGGGCATCCAGACGTAGAATATGCTTTGTGCATCAAATACCGTAGCGGATCGTATTTCAAAGGTATCGATGTTAATTAAGGCCTCCGCTGGCAATTCCACTGATTGCACTTGTTAATTTCTTCACACTTGTATCCCGGGGGGTGATCCGCAGTTTGCCGCTTGCCACGATCCGACCAAAATCATTCGCTTCATCAACATTAATTAGTGGCTATTAGACGCTAATTACCAACACTTAATATTTTTCATTCATCATCATCGTCAGCCATTTGACGCCCACTGCAGGACATAGGCCTCCCTCATGGTTTTCCTAATTGTTTTGCCATAATCGTTACGCTTGGCAGACGGGTTGGCGATCACAGTATGCGGTTGGAATCTCGGAAAGACGCTGCTGCTCGTCTCCTGGTAATGTATTTCCCTAGTCGCCTTTTACGACATCCACGGAAGGAAATGTGGTGACGCTATTCTTAATCCTTAATTCTTAATATGTTTCATTCCTACATATCTTGTATATTTGTGAAAAGAGTGTAAAAACATTTAATTTTTATATTCTTACTAGATGACCCCGTAAACTTCGTATCTTACTTTTTTAACTGTTTTTTTCTCGCCGCTTAAAGCTTCCCTGGACTTCCACAAATATACAAAAACCAAATTTAGCGAAATCGGCCCAGCCGTTCTCGAGTTTTAGTGAGACTAACGAACAGCAATTCGTTTTTATATATAAGATTTTTTATTTATTTGCAAATCGATGTTCACATAAATACGATCTGTTCAACACTGGTACTAGAGGGGTGAGGGAACAGTTACTGTTTATTAGACATGAATAGATCTCAATCAGAGAGATCTAAATGAAACAGATCACATAAACATAAACATAAACATAAACACCTCGAAACACTATCTAGATATAAGAAACTATTTGTAATATCTTTCACCTGGTTGTGCAATAAAGTGTTCTCTATCTATCTATCTATCTTAACTCACGACTCGCTCACTCACTCAAACCACTATCAACCGTGTCATCATAATCATGATATAAATTCAATGATATCATGTATACTTGCGAGCTAATGTGACTAGCGAGACACAAATAGTGTACGCGATACAATGTCTTTCTCATTCTAACTCATGCAATCACTTCCGAAATCTCGCTCGCATCCCGGTTGTCGGAATTACTCAGGCGCACCGCATGTTCGCTCCTTGGTTAAATTGCTCTGTCTCATTGTAACTCATATTTTAGTCCGTTCTCTCTCGCTCGCCTCTCGATTCTGGTATTCCACCAATCAAATTGTATGAAGGGTCACACGCAGTATACTATATTGTATGGATTCCATTGGCGTTATGACTTTTGGAAGTTTTCGCGCATGCGTATTTGTCTGTGTTTACTATTGCTAAGTATGTATCTAAAGCAACACCCTTTTCTAAATTTAAGGTCACATTTGAATGCAATTGGAATGATTTGAAATTATTTGCTTCCTTTCCCTATGCTTCTCTTTCACTCGCATCCTAATATATTTTATTGTTGTCAATAAAATGGGTAAAAATTGTGCAGCTAGTGTAACGGCTGAAATGGTCAACCCTTTCATCCTTACAGTTTTCAACAACATATTTCTAAAATCGATACGAGTATCGCCATCTATTGTGATCTTAAAGAAGTTTTCTACTATAGGAAGGGATAGACGTAAGGATGATCCGCCCATTGGGGGGGAACACAAACTACTGCAGGTATAGAATTATGTATCTTAAAGCTTCATTGATACACTCGAAGATCGTTTAAGTCATGCCAACCGTGTAACTCTTACACACACATTTACAAGCAAGATTCGTCGAAATCATAACTGTCGGCCGAAACTAAACAGCATAATGGCATTTTGCTGTGACAAAAGTATTTTATTTTCTAGAGCAACTTCGACCTTATTCATATGATAATAGGGCGTGATTATTAAAGCTAAAGTTAACATTTACATGTGGCCTCTGATACGTCATTCGGACTTTGTTCTAAGAAATAAATGAGAACAGAGGGTCTCTGTATGAATTTAAAGTAAATATTGTATGAATGTTTATTAAATATAATTATTTGTCGGCTAGGGACAAAAGGGTTAGAATTACGGGGACTTCACTTTCAAGAAATTATGGGTTTGTCCTCATCTATCCCTCAGGTTTGGAACTCGTCTTTGTATGGGAAAAATGCATTTATTGGGTAATTTCGAGAATTAAAATTGTCATAATGTATTTCATAGTTAGTATAAAAGTTTAGTCTAGACAGAACAACAAACATTTTTGCAAACAAACCCGTAAGATTTTCGAATAAACGATATGTAATGATGCCATCATATTTTTCCAAAGCATAGAGTTATATTCTCAGTCACGAATCTACAATATTCTACAATTTCCATTCTTTGCCATACAATCCTTAGATGCAGTGGGTCCGACGGGGAATACACCGCGTAATGTAAACAATATTCTCTAATCTAAACTAGCTTCGAAGTGTTCGACGAAATTTTGTACGGGTTCAGATTTCAAGTACGTGGGACCAAGATTTCGGGCAAGTCATAAAATGGATGATGAATGGTTTGTTTGGGAGGAAAAATTTGGGAGGAGTCGAGGATTGAACCGAGGAGAGCTGGTAAATCAGGAAGAAATCATCGGGAGTTCAGTTACGGCATTCAAAGAGAGAGGTAGTTCACCTGAACATTCGTCCGCGCGCGCATACCTCTGACTAGACCCAGCAGTCTAGACTTCCCGCATTTACTGTGTTCTTTAGGACAAGTCCTCAGTGAAGACTTCGCGAGTGTAATAATAAGCAAGCCAGCAGAGACTTCGCAAAGTAGAGAAGGGAAAAGTGCATCGATCCGTTTTCCGTGAAACAAAGAGTTTTTCCGTCAAGGGGCGTTCTTTCTAACATCAAATATAAAGTTTTGCGTTACCTTCACGTGATATTTAATTATTATCTATGTATACTCATATATTTTAAGTATGTGTATATTTTCATCCCGCTAATTAAAGTTCTTCCAGATTCCAGTTATTCCAGAATTCTATTTATAGATTTTACACTAACTAGCGAGAGCAGAAGGAGCGTTGGAGTTTCCCACTATGGGTTCTGCGTTGGAGATTGTCTCTAATTACTTAGGGCTTAGAGCAGGATATCATGACATGAGTAGCTACAGGACAGGATTCCGATGCCAGAAGGAGTTATTTACTAACAAACCACATCAGAACGAGACGGCGGATTGAAGGAGTGACTAAGACAACCTTTTATTACTTTTCTTTATCAAGGACTACAGTTTTGGAGCAGAGCATCGGGCAACACATCGCTTCACATATTTATATTTCTAACTTATGTTTCTCTGTCATAGCTAGCGTCGTTTCAATTCTTTGGTGTGAAAAGGTGATGCAAGCTTCGGGGTTCAATTAGGTCCACGGGTTTCGCGAGAGTACTGTCGTACAGAAGAGTAAGAGTCGGCGGCGTGCCCTGTCCCAGCGCGTGTGCACGTTGGAGAGCTTGTTATCTCATACTCGGAAGTTTGACAGTGCAGTTGCGAGAGTTGTGCCAAGAAGGTATGTTGTAGATATACTCTTGGGTGGACGATTAAGAGTCAGCGGTGTGCCTTGTCCCAGCGCCTGTGCACATTGGAGAGCTTGTTATCTCATATTCTGAAACTTGGGAAGTATATCTACAATAGTAGAATCATTTAGTCTCTCAGGATCATGACTGGCAGAAGAGTAAGAGTCAGCGGCGTGCCCTGTCCCAGCGCGTGTGCACGTTGGAGAGCTTGTTATCTCATACTCGGAAGCTGGGAAATGTCTTGTGAGAAGATTTAACGGGGGTAGATTAGAGGGAATATAGGGAAATGTATTTTAATTTAGAATAGGATAAGAGGAGCGAAAGAAGAAGACTGTAAGTGTGATGGTTCGTTAGATGAGAGAGAGATTTTGTGTATGTTGCAATTATGGCTGCATGAAAGAGGTAGGCGGAATCGTTGTGCCCGATGGATTCTGTTGGACCGGACTTCTTATAAGTTCATGGGAGATGGGTATGTGTTGGAAGGGAGCCCATCATCAATTTGTAGATTCTTTCTTCTAGATTTTCTCCTGAAGGTCTAGAATCCCTCCCAATTCTATTTATTCACAGGAAGGAGATCTGCTGACTACGAACTATATTAGTTATCCCTTTCGTTCCTATATTTTAATAATGACATATTATTTGTACTTTGTATTTTATCATATTATGTATTGTTTTACTGTACGAGTTATTATTTTTGTGTTACGCTATTCGCGAGTGAAACTAATTAGGCGCGTGTGTCAAAAGTCTTCCTAGAGAAGCATCGTGTAATGCATCGACATGCATAGTTGTAGTGTACAGAAGGATTGCAGTGCTCACTCTCTCACTAGTCGCGGACATTGAGGCTAATCGAGTCTCGATGCTTGTCTTCTTGGGGCGTTTACGATTACTGACCGAAGCTAAGTTGCATGTTTTCTTTACTTAAACTGATTATGTGTACGGTTAATTTAATCGCGGATTATTATTTACTTTCTTTATCATTGTTAAATTATTCGTCTTTATCATTTCTCAACACAACGTATGGGTCTTTATTACTTAACTAGACGATCACGACTATTTTCATTGGCCAATTAATTTTCAGAAAATTTTACAACCCTTCAGGTTATTTTTATATGTTTATATATTTTATTTACGTGGGGTGGTGGCGTCTCGCATTTAATTTATTTGAGGGACCCCCCATCCTGTTTACAGATGGTGCCGTGACCAGGATTTGCGTCATTAAATTTTAAATACTTCGTTATTTAAAAACGCATAAAAAGAATCTGAATTACTATGGTTTTAAATTAGGCGAAAATGTTAGGTAAATACAAGGCGTAGGTAAATACAATAATTGTTAAAATATCTGGTGTTTCCAAACAAAATTAAGGTGATATTTCTATTCGTTCTTATTTTGCACCGTTGAAGGCGTTGGTGTTCAAAGTTCAGTTGTTTAAGAGTCACAAAAACAAAGGGCGCTTAGAAAAAAATGGTCGCACGGCTCAAGTGGGTTCTGCGTTGGAATTTCGTTCGTTTTTGCTATCAGGTAGGGCGCTGCTCACAAAGCTTTACTTCTATTTTTAGATTTCAATCGAACGATACTTAGCTAATTTTCTTAAGACAAAGAAGTCTATGCGTAAAATTAAATCACTTTCATTTTTACTGTTTCTGTTTGAATTTGTTTTGTGCACTATTTTGCGATGCGAATGCAATTCCATTTTGTTGTTTGTGTGTTATTGATATGTTATTGGGCTTGCGATGTATTTTACTAGCGATGTTATTTTCGTATGTTTATTTATTCTATTTATTCTGCAAGAAAAAAAAAAGATTATGTGTTTCCCTGTAGGTAAACTTTGTGATCAGCGCCTCCCGTATTTCAAACGTAGAACTAGCTTACGTCATCGATCTAAACAAAGCAAATCTTATGATCCCGCTTGTTGCTCCTGTGACCCGTTTTAGAAATAAGTTCGTCGGTTATACCACAGAGGGCGTTAGTATAGGCCTCAACTGTCAAGGTGCACGTGTCTTTGTTTACGTCTTGAATCGAAGTGTTTACGTTTTGAGTTTGGAGAATAGGGGCGCGAATATTACGTTCATTCATCGGTGCGGTAGTAAGCAGCTGACTTACAAACATCTGATTAGTTGTAGATAGTTGATTATAAGGAATCGGTTAACGTTAAAAAAAATCTATTTATTGATACTACTGCAGCTAGCTGATTGGGGGGAAAGAAGGGATACATTTTGTTTGCTTTTAATTTCATTCTTATTATGTTATACTTATGTTCAAGTACTTGAGTATAGTAAAAACAAGTAAGTATTAATACAGTTAAATTAGAAGTATTCTTTTATTTTGTTGACTTTTACTTAATTGATTTAAACTAACCTTAGAAAGGCAATTATGATTTTCATTAGTAACTTTCAACAAGCTGATTACCTAGGGGCGCGCATACGTTATTTTATTTAGGAAATTTCGTTGTTTTCTTTAATTTCAGTTTTATTTAATTTGCCTACTCACTTATATTTTGTTATTTTACAAAGTTTTAGAATAGACTGGTATTTGAAAAAAAAAATCCTTAGATTGACTATTACTAAAATATTTTGCGGCATTTACTATGTAAGGGCCAATATGCGAAAAATTGATCTCTACTTTCCAGTAGGGACAACTAATATGGCTCCCTTGTGTCTGAGTCTACTTGATAAAAAAAAAAAAAAAAAAAAGCGGATTTTTGTTCTTTTCCCTTTACTACAAAGTTGCGATATTTTTGTGACGATTTATATGATTCGTTTAAATTATTTTCAAAGTGAAATTATAAAACAAGTGCTGTAATGTACCTTATCCTACCTCTTACCTTACCTTAGTGTTCTTTATATTACTGTGAACTACTTTAATCGGTTATACGTCATTTATTATGGACCGGCGGCGTAAAACAAGACGGCCAGAACAAACTAAGAGAGCACCGAGGCCCCACGCAAGATGCCGTAACAACACAAGACTGGGTGCAATGTCGGAGAGATTCAATGAAGTTCCTGTCCCTCTAATTCAAAGAACGTTATTTTTATATGTTTATATATTTTATTTACGTGGGGTGGTGGCGTCTCGCATTTAATTTATTTGAGGGACCCCCCATCCTGTTTACACTAGTCAGTTATACCTGACCTTCAGTATATTTTTATACATTCCCAACCCGCGGGCATTCGACCGCATGCAAAGTAACCGCTACTACGTTTCAGACACAAAACACACCTGTCACTTAAATCTGTTCTGAGGTGACACGAAGACGGACTGCGTAAATTGGAACTACGGGTTGTAATATAATCCGCAGCGGAATGAATCTATCACAGTTGTGTTTGTCCAATGAATTGCAAATGACGTCTTCGGTAGGACCGCAATGTAGATGAACACGGAAGTTGGGGTCGAATTTCCTTCAAGAAATCAAATATTCAACTTCATAAGTTTTCGCTAGAAACTACTTAACGATGGTAACTACTATTTTGTCGGGAATAGAAGTGCCACAATAATAGTCCATTTGAAAAAAAAAACTTAAATCCGGGTCGTGGCATTATCACGCAATCACGCAGATTATAGGGGCTGGATAAGGTTGGACAGAAAAAGGCAGTGGCTGAATGTGATGGACAAAAGTTAAATGGATGGCTGATAGGCTGATAGATTGGATAAAGAAGGAATCACGTTTGTTTAAGCGCTATGCGGATTTGCATAATATATATTTTCTGTCTACAGAATAATCCAATTGCAACAGAATGTTCTAAGTGGACAGACTGGAGCCTAATAGATTCTCAGTCTTCCAGGATTTTCAAACTATAAATTACTGGTACAAATATAGAAGGTATTTATTATACACTAGATGACCCCGTGATCTTCGTATCACCTAAATCAATCTTTTTTTTTCCTTCTCACCGTTTAAACCTTCCCTGAACTTTCACAAACATAAAAAGATATATTAGCCAAATCGGCCTAGCCATTCTCGAGTTTTAGCGAAACAAACAAACAGCAATTGATTTATATATATATATTACGTGTCAAAAGTAGCAGATGTTGGCGGAACTTACAAAAAAGTAGGGATGAATGTGTATGTGTATATACACAAAAAGATCATGCGTGTGGATCAAAACGTATAATTTAAATCGCACACGCAAGCATACCAATGATAAGTGAGACCAAACGAGAAGCAAAATAGCAGAACATTACATCACATAAACTAATGCCTGTACTATAGTATTTTCTAAGGTTAAAGTTCCGTGTGGCGCCGGATTAAGAATATCGTCACTCCATTTCCTTCCGTGGATGTCGTAGAAGGCGACTAAGGAAATCAATTACCAGGAGACGGGCAGCAGCGTCTTCCTGAGATTCTAACCGCATATTGCGATCGCCAACCTGGCTGCTAAGCGTGGCGATTATGGCAAAACCCCACATGGTAATGAAAACCACGAAGGAGGCCTATGTCCTGCAGTGGGCGTCGAGTGGCTGATGATGAAGTTTGACACGAGCACTAGACACTCAGTATTTGAGATATCTGTGACTAGACGTAATAAAAACGAGTACACATCCGTGCAAATTCAGTTTTTATTATGCCTGTGTCCCGAAGGGTAGGCAGAGAACAGGGGTTTTTACTTACCACGATCCTGAAAAGCCTCTTTCTCTTCGTCTAAAATCATTGGGTGTTGCATGCACGCACGCCGGTTTCAAATAACAGCAGAACAGAACCGAATAAAGTGAATTATCTGTACATGTTAATCCAATGACATGTTCGGTGGCAAAGAGCGCTAACACCTCGTTTATATGCCGAGTATGCCGAGTGCACTGTCGCCAGAGTGCGGAAAACTGATATCCGAATACTTTAAATGTTTATTCTGAACTCTGTGACGGTTATTGGAAAATAACGAGGTCAGAACCCCTTCAGAAGTGAGAAGTGAGGCATTGTATGGGCGTTTCGTTTACATATGCCCGTTTTTCACCGGTGGTGATCTTTGCATAAGATTAATAAATAAATTCTGAATACAAACTAAAATATTTAAAGGAACCCATTTTGTTGAACAAATTTTACATTAAATGTTATATTAGGGGTTAAAGTATGAAATTGCCGTTTTATTTCAATAGGTTCTTTGAATTGACATAGAATCTTCATGGTTTGAGGTTTTCGAATGAAACTTTTTTCAAATGGTTTCTATGATGTTCTTTTTTTAAGAAATGTGAAACATTTGAATATTGACTTTCAATTGTTTTTGTTATTCAATTTAGACAAGAAAGATGGATACTGCGAAAATTCGAGTGATTATGAGGCACCCATTTTTCGTATTTTCTTATTTTATTGATTTGACGCAAGTGAGTTAATATTGTGGATAAGGTAACGTTAAACCATGCCGCTAATTCCTGGGTAGTTTGACCCTAGTCGGCTTCCACTATCTCTCTTAATTCATCGTTATTCACCAGTGTGGGCGGTCTTCCTCGTGGCTCGTTCTTTAAGTCGAAATTTCCATGACGAAAGCGTTTAAACCAAAATCGCACGGTGCGTTCATTAGTAGACCCCTCTCCAAACGCAGCATTGATATTGCGGGCTGTTTCTGCCGCGTTAGTTCCGCGTTGGAACTCGTATTAAAAAATCACTCGAATTTTCGCAGTATCCATCTTTCTTGTCTAAATTGAATAACAAAAACAATTGAAAGTCGATATTCAAATGTTAAACATTTTTTAAAAAAAGAACATCATAGAAACCATTTGAAAAAAGTTTCATTCGAAAACCTCAAACCATGAAGATTCTATGTCAATTCAAAGAACCTATTGCAATAAAACGGCAATTTCATACTTTAACCCCTATTATAAGTAAATGTTAATAATATATATGGTAGCAAAATTATTAATGCACCAATCGGCAAATGCAATATAAGAGATTTAAAATAAAAATCTGAAAAACCATAAAAATCCAAAATGCAACTTTGGTGCTATTTTACATGATCTCATAAGACTTTTTGGATAATTTTTAGGGTTCCGTAGTCGATAAGGGACCCATGTCCGTTCGTCTGTCTGTCCATCTGTCTGTCCACTGCCTAGCTCAGAGACCGTTAGTACGAGAAAGCTGAAATTTACCATAGATATACATATTAATCACGCCGACATAACGGTGGAAAAAAATATTTAAAAGAGTTTTTTTAGGGTACTTGGTGTAGGAGGGACACCTAAATTAGAGATGCAATCTTTTTTTCTCGCCTACAGCATAGTGTGGGGTATCGTTGGATTGGTCGTTTAAATATTGTGTGTGTAGGAAGATCATTTCTTGATTGAGGGTTCCATTTGCGAAATATTAAGCTTTAAAGCGCAATTTTTCGTCGGAGTAGGGCATCTTGAAATATACAACATTGAATATTTCCGTTATTAATATATAGCAAAAACGGCCAAAAAATACGTTGGTTGCATGGAAGCCCCGTTAAATATTAATAATATTTATTTTATTCGGTTTTTAGTATTTTTTGTTATAGTGGCGATAGAAATACATCATCTGTGAAAATTTCAACTGTCTGACTATCACGGTTCATGAGATACAGCCTGGTGACAGATGGACGGACGGACGGAGGGGCGGACGGACAGCGGAGTCTTAGTAATAGGGTCCCTTATCCTTTGGGTGCGAAACCCTAAAGAAACGGGATTTTTTACTTACAGCTGGTACTGTATTTACTCATCTTGATGAATGATTACTATCATATTCTCTATGTTGCATTAATCCTTGCTGAGGACAATTTTAAAAACCTATTTAGAGGCTAAAAATTCACCCATTCCGGGACTTGAACCCGCGACCTCTGGCTAACCGTACCAGCGCTCTCCCAACTGAGCTAATGGGCTAGTGCAGGCGTCGGCGAAATTTCGAACCTCTTTACAAACTTCTCTACTCTTCTCTTTTGTTGATTACTATCATTGATATGACTCAAGTAATAAATTACAATTCTATTCAAATGTGAAAATTACTTTGCTTAATTCCGCCAAAGTCCCACAAGCACCATGCGATTAGTTAATGCACCGCCCACTAACCGCATGGTGCTTGTGGGATTTCGGCAGAATTTAGCAAAGTAATTTTTACATTTTAATACTATCATGGATTTCCGCATGGCGCATTCCATCATCATCATCATCATCAGCCACCCGACGCCCACTGCAGGGCATATGCCTCCCTCATGGTTTTCCTAACCATGAAGGGTTTTGCCATAATCGCCACGCTTGGCAGGCGGGTGATCGCAGTATGCGGTTGGAATCTCAGGAAGACGCTGCTGCCCGTCTCCTGGTAATGTTTTTCCTTAGTCACCTTCTACGACATCCACGGAAGGAAATGTAGTGACGCTATTCTTAATCCGGCGCCACACGGAAAATAGAGAGAGTATTTATAATTAATTCCAAATTAGAAACATTTTCTATTTTATCAAACGGTAAATTATCAAATGGTAAAAAAAGTATCAAAATGAAATACTGAATAGTCTTTAAATAAGTACAAGTTTTTCACAATGGAAACCGATTCGCGAAAGATCGTGGCTGGCTGTTACCACCTGGCGTCGATAAAACACTGAAAATTATTCCTTTCAACTTCAAATACGCAATTCCAAGTCTCAAAGACAAACAAAACTTCTGGGCGGCCATGACTTCCACCGGGCGAATTGCGATGCCCTTTATCGAAGGGAGTTCACCCCTACTCCCGCACATATTAAGGAGGTTTCATACATAAGCAGCCTATATACACCAAAAATTTAGGACGAATGCCATAGCAAAATACGCGTGCAGTTTGTTTTATTAAAAAAGGCACTTTCCAAACATATCTCGACACTAATTTGAATTTTTGACAACCATTAGTAGCCAGCGAGAGCGCGGAAGGGGGTACTTGAAGGCGAAGTTTTCGAAACAAGATTTCTCTAATATTTTTTAAAGTCTAAATAGATGGCATTTTTAAATACTAATTACATAACCGCGGCTTTCAAACCACCCAGATTTCAGCGTGTAAGTACGTCGCACTGCAGGGCACGGGCCTTCTTTCTGAGGGAGCGTATGGCTTGATTACCACAAGTGCACACCGCGGTTTGACGATTTCAGAAAGGTATATGAACACCTGAGGCACTCTGAGGTTTGATTGAGATGTTTTTCTGTCTGCAGCATGTACGATTTATTTATTTATTTACTTATACTTTTATTTCACTCACATAAAAAATATATCGTCCAATGCGGCAGATGCCAGAAGCATATTTTTTTTCTTTATTATGAAGTGAAAAAAAAATTGTGAAAAATTATTATGAAACCAAAACTTATGGGGTAATTATAACGATAATTACGACTAATGAATGTTGATGAAGCGAAAGAGATCTATCAGGATCGTGGAAAGTGGCAGACCCTAGCCTTTGCCTACCCTCCGGGATAAAGGCGTGGACTTATGCTATGTTTTTTAGGATATTTACTTGAATTGCCACAGAAACACAGAGAAAACAAGTATTTCAATGCCCGCTTTAGCATGGAACAGCTAATGTTTTTCGTTATTCCAAAATTTTCTTTATAGTTACGGGTGCTTTCGGAGATTTGATTACAGATTGTACTGGATCCATCGTTGGTCCAATCTCTGCAATCATACCCGAGCTGTAACGCTTACCAGAAGTCCAAGATTCATTTAAATAGGGACCGTTAACACGAGACCGAGGATCGATAGCGGCATACCGTTTCGCGAGAATAACTCTGCAATCGGAGCTACAGAATTATAATACGGTAGCGAAAGACCGTTCCATTGAGATAAAGAGAGAATAGTTTTATTTTTAAATTCAAATATTTTATTAATTATAAAAAATTACGATCTTATTTATATAAACACGATTCCTCTAAAGTACAGAGGCAGTTTATTTAATCTGTGGTTACGTGTTTTCCTGTTACAGTCTCCACCACAGACTATTTCAATCGGCGTTTATAGAGTGTTTTGAGGAATCGTGTTATCCTACTTGATATTATAAATGTGAAAGTCTGTGAAGATGTTTGGATGTTTGTCACTCAATCACGCAATAACGGCTGAACGGATTTACCTAAAAAAAGAACATCATAGAAACCATTTGAAAAAGTTTTATTCGAAAACCTCAAACCATGAAGATTCTATGTCAATTCAAAGAACCTATTGCAATAAAACGGCAATTTCATACTTTAACCCCTAATAATAACATAATAACTTCCATACAACACAATCACTTGACCTGGTCTCAAACTAGGATACCCTGTGCTATAGTAACCAGGCTAGAACATCACAAACATTGAAATACATCCAGACTAATTCCATTCGTACAAATGTGCGGCGGCCCCCAGTGGGAATCGAACTCACGACCTCTGCCTTGGTAGTTAAGGGCCTTAACGGCTAGTCCAATGAGGCAGTCTAATAGATGTAATTACTACGAATAATGCAGTAATAGATATTCGTCCTTCTACTCGTATAATCTGTGATCGAACGAAGTTTCCAGTAAGAGCGGCAAAGCTCCCGTTTACGTCGGTGCCCACTTGCCGCAATTTATTTGCTCCAATTGTTTTAACTCCTGCTCCCTTCTGCGCTCTTTGTTACTGCTCTATTTGAGAAAAATAGGCGGGATCGTTTAATTCAGTTACACGCCACGAAGGGATAGGTACGTCGTGAGTAAGTTGATTTAGATGTGCCCTCGCTTTTGACCTTGTCAGTGAGGATAAGGCTAACGAGGGAAAGTGGCTACTTCATCTAAAAATGTAACTTACTAATATTTGGAATGCTCTGCAGCGGGATGTGTAATATGGGGTGTTGCAGACGGGTTCAAACAAAATTGAACTTAATATTCTAATATTTTAACTCCTGCCCAAGGCAAAAGGAAGCGGCGTGCCTTGGAGGAGGCCTATGTCCAGAGCAGTGGACGAGTGTAGGCTGATTGATTGATAGTTATTAAGAAAAGCAGGGCAAGTATACACTTACACTTTGTCTCATTTAAGGATGTCAACTTATCTTATTACAAGACAATGCATGTGCCATCAAAAACATAACTTGTAAAAAAACCAAGTCTTGAAACTCAGATCTTCTAGAGCAAAAAGTTGTGAGATCCATGTAATACCTGTCTTAAGTTATTACCTAATTAGCTAACCTAAATATATTTTATAGTGACCATATCGATATAAAAAATCTTTTATGTTTTAAATAAATAGATTTATTTGGCTATCGCGTGAAAACACAAATTGGATTGTGTCGACTGAGTGAGTTACAAAATTAAGAAATTTGACTTGTTATTATTCTTAAACTACTGGTTCAAATTGAATGTTACTTCAAATATACCGTTTTTATCAATGCCTGCTTGGTTACTGAATATTTAGGATTCTAGTTTTAACCATAACGAAGTTATAGGGGGGTCGACAACTGCTGAATTGCTTCGAGAAAATTATGCCTGCACTGAGGCCTGAAATGAGGCCCGAACTGCTTCGAGAAAATGATGGTACAGCCGTGCCGCTATTTTGCTCGACTTGGTGGGGGCACTATCGTACCCCCAGATTTGGTTACGCATACACATTCACAGACATTATAATCCTAAACCAGATACTCAAGCGTCACTGACTCACTGTAGATGCCTTTTGGGACCACAGAATATCGCCAGAAGATTCTTTGGTAACTTGAAAGAGAATTTCCATCATTTTCGCTTGTTGATTTTATTTGAGCGTCAATATACCACTGACAGTATATTGACTACTGCAGCGGAGGACCGGCAATGAGCTTCTTTCATGGGTTGTTTAGATATTTATAGACAGATAGATAGAGTGTATTGTGAGCACACTTTATGCCAAAAGGGCTACTACAACATTAAAAAACCGGCCAAGTGCGAGTCGGACTCGCGCACCGAGGGTTCCGTACAAACCTACAAGGTTTACAAAGTTCGTTCATTACGACAATCGAGTCATAACTATGGTATTTTTATTGCAAAACATGAGGAAAAAAGTAATAAGTTTATATTTATTAAAAAATATATATTTTGTAATGTAACTAAAAATTTAAGGTTTTCGGAATTTTTCCTTTATGTGTGCTATAAAACGTTGCTTCATGCCAAATTTCAAGATTCTAGGTCGACTGGAAGTACCCTTTAGGTTTTGATTTCCTTGCGAGTACTTGCGAGTTTCAAAATATGCAGCTTAAATTGCTGTTTCTTTTGATTGCGTTGACATAGAAGTTAGATTTTGTTACAGCTTAAAGGTATTATAGACTTGAGTATTTGGTATGAATTTCAATTTAATACCTCTACGCGTTTATGAGGAAATGGGTAGTAAGTTTAAAATTATTAAAAAAATATATATTATGTGATGTAACTAAAAATGTATGGTTTTCGTAATTTTTCCTTTATCTATGCTATAAGACGTTGCTTCGTACCAAATTTCAAGATTCTGAGTTCACGGGAAGCACCCTGTAGGTTTTGATTCCCTTGCAAGTGTCGAAAATTTGCGGCATAAACGGCTGTATCTTTTGATTGCGTTGGCTTAGAAGTTTGATTTTTTCACAGCTTCAAGGGACAGTAGACCTGAGTAATTGATATAAATTTAAGCTTCATACCTCCACGCGTTCCTGAGAAAAAGGGTCTTGACAGACGGACGGACGGACGGACAGACGGACAACAAAGTGATCCTATAAGGGTTCCGTTTTTTCCTTTTGAGGTACGGAACCCTAAAAATTATTGAGATGACATGGATGTCTGGAATTAACGCCGGTTCAATGCAGGTTTTAGAATAATTTTGTAAACTCTGTTAATGAAGGACCTTGAAAAGACGAATTTTGGAGTTTTTATGTCAATTTTCTCTCCAAAATGATCTAGATATTAAAATGGACACCTAGTATAACTTGTAACGTTCATTAAGTCGCAGATTCTGTGCTATTTTGAATAAAACATTTTTGAATAGAATTCGAATTATTTACCTATCCAAATTCAATCTTATGTGTTCACACAAAAACGGTTTAGTAATCCAAACATTAATGTTTTAAAAGTTGATGAGCTGCTCACTGACGCCATAAGTTGAAGCTCTGCATCTGATTGCTATAGGAAAAAATATTAATTTTGAAGATCATATTAAATTCGTACTTTCCTGCTGATCAAATTTTACTGCTGTTCATAAGTATAAAAACAAATATATTCTATTACTTGCTAACTTGACAAACGTTGTTTCGCCATATTAATTAGCTTACGACCTATGGTCAGACCTATGGTCAGACCTACGAAATATACAAAAATTCATAAAAATCGGTGAAGCCATTTCGGAGGAGTTCGATAGCAAACACTTTGACACAAGATTGTTATATATTAGATTACTGTTTGAGGGTCTACTCTCTAGCCAACTTCTAAAAGCAATTCTTTAAATATTACTATTAAAGTGAAAGTTCGAAAGCCAATCAAAAGTACCTAATACCTTAATAAAATTGTTCGAATGTTAATGAAGTGAATAAAAGGGGTTTGTCAGGACCATGGTAAGTGGCAAACCCAGCTATCTACCTACTCCTTTGGGATATGTCAATCTCTCTTCCTTCATCCTCTCCATATATCCAAACCAACGTAACATTCCTTTCTCAATTCGATACATGTATATATATATATATATATAATATATATTATGTACGTCAAGAGGCGACACGGTGCTGGCACCGCCAATGGAAATATGTACCTAATATCTTCAATTACAACATTTTTTGTAAAACCGGCCAGCGTAGGGGTTTTTTATCTGCTAACAACTTCATCAAAATAATTTTCAATGGATTTTGTACGAAGTGTTCCTTTTGTAAGTTGGTCGCTTGTTGCTCGTTAACTTGTAAAGGCTTCTTAACCGTGACAGTATTTCTTTTAAGTTCATTATGTGTGCTACTGCCATGAAGTGTTTCATGTTTCTGCAATCAACCGTTTATCCAGCAGAAAGGGGGGAAATTGAAAAATGGTCTTCCTAAACCCACAATATTCTTTAACGAGCAATTTAACTATACCCCACACTATGGTGTAGGCGAGAGAAAAAAAAATGCATTTCCAATTTTATTTAGGTGTAGGATAACATATTTTTTTTAAGATTTTTTCTACCGTTTTGTTGGCTTGATTAGTATGTGTGTCTGTGCCAAATTTCAGCTTTCAAGTGCTAATCGTCTCTGAGCTAGGCCGCGGACAGACAGACGGACAGACGGACAGACGGACGGACATGGCGAAACTATAAGGGTTCCTTGTTGACTACTGAACCCTAAAAGGGGTAATTAACTTAATTGCGGATTAACTGCTTTTTTGTTGCTACTTGCTTTATTGTCGGAAGAAACCGACTAGGTTTTGCTTTGTAAAAAAAACTGGCCAAGTGCTAGTCGAACACGCGTACGAAGGGGTCCGTACCATTTTCTATACAGCCAAGCATTCCAAGCGTCTACCTTTTGCCGTTATTAATATCCAGAAAAAAACGGCAAAAAATCTCGTTTGTTGTATGGGAGCCCCACTTAAATATTTATTTTATTCTGTTTTTAGTATTTTTTTTATTATAGCGACTACAAAAATACATCATCTGTGAAAATTTCAACTGTCTAGCTATCACGTTTTATGAGATACAGACAGGCGGACAGTGGAGTCTTAGCAATAGGGTCCCTTACCCTAGAGAACCCTAAAATACGATGACACATTACTGCAATTTATCTCCAAGATCTCCTTTGACTTTCGCATTTATATAAATTACAGTTACACGAGAAACTCAAGAAAAGAGAAACATCCAGCAAACTTGTTTAATAAGCCTCCCAGCGAGTCGCTATATTATAAGGGGATCGGACTTTATCTAGCAATAGACTACAAGAAGCGGGTTTGAACCTTATTAGTTACATCGCAGAACCCTCACTTATTATTGTTAAGAAGTAGCTTTGCGAAAGTGAGGATGTGATGGGTTTTGATTATTGTTGACCGAAAGAGGATGTTATATTTAGAATTGAGAAAGATTGACGAAAAAAAACTGGCTAAGTGCGAGTCGGACTCGCGCACGAAGGGTTTCGTACCATTATATTATACAACATTTAAATATTTCATGCGTCTACCTGTTGCCGTTATTAGTATCCAGCAGAAAACGGCAAAAAATCACGTTTGTTGTAAGGGAGCCTCACTTAAATATTTATTTTATTCTGTTTTTAGTATGTGTTGTTATAGCGGCAACAGAAATACATAATCTGTGAAAATTTCAACTATCTAACTATCACGGTTCATGAGATACAGCCTGGTGACAGATGGACGGATAGACGGACGGACTTTACCCTTTGTATACAGATCCTAAAAACGACATCCCAGGCGGACATACTTCAACCAAATAGAGGATGTGTTAAAAAGGGTAAGATAAACAGTACCCGAAACCGGTGTGCGTGCGTGCAGAGACTAATGAATGCTTATTCAATTCATTTAATTTTATTTCAAATATAAAAATTCATATAAAGTTGTTAGTGATCTTATTCTAGTGTTAGTAAATATTCTTATTCCAGTAAATACAACGCACTGTCATTGCCTGCCACCTGAAGATGGCAGGAATGTTTTATGTAGGCACAATCTACCTTCTTATGAAGCAAAGAGGTTCGTCAGGATTTTGGCAGTGGCAAACCCTGGTCTCTGCCTATCCCTGTCGGATACAGGCGTGGGTTTATGTAATGTATAGTCCGCACAGATCTTTTTGGCGGTACCGTGAATATAGTCACAGATCGTTTGTACATCGCTCACTGTCTTTACAGTGTATGAGTGAGTAATTGACGTAGTGTGATGCGTAGTAAATTACTATTAGCCAATTACTAAGATAGTCCATTACTCACACGTACACTGTAAAGACAGTAAGCGATGTGCAAACGATCTGTGACTATGTTCACGTTACCGCCAAAAAGATTTGTGCGAACTATAATGATGATTGTGTTGTTTTTTTTTCACAGTCAGCTGATAAGTATGAAACTTAGAAATAAAGTCATTCATGCATGCCGGGATTTGAGCCCACGACCTCTCAGATACGTTTGGCCAGTAAATAACTTCCACAAAACACAATCACTTCACCTGGTCCCAGACGAGGATACCCTGTGCTATGGTAACCAGGCAAAGACATGGAAATATACCCAGTGATCACTACTACCGCATTTTAGCTTATATACGCCCTATCGCAAGACACAGAAATTTTGTTATGCAGAGAGAGAGTGAGATGTTTAAGATTCAACTACTTTTCAGAGATTTTAGAACTGCAGGCATCAAATTTATCGTGCGACCAGTAACCATGAAATCGCAAAAGAAGTATGTCAATTGTTTTTTGTCAGTGATCGCGATTTTACATTATCTAGGTAAGTTTAATTTCGGTAATTGTGCGTTTTATAACTAGAGTTTACAACAATACAACTAAAGCTTAAAATAGTAGTTTATGCAACTGTCATATAATGAAGGGTATTAAAACACGAGTGTGAGTTTATGAAACGAGCGCAGCGAGTTTCATAATAGTAACGAGTGTTTTAATACCCGTGTTATATGCAGTAAAGTTGCATACACTACTTTATCTTCACTAATGCAATTAATCAAACAACAAATTTATTAAATTAAATTCACGCGTACGTGTATAATCACAGTGATTTTGCCGCCATTAAAATTTAACCAATGAGAGCGCAGCTGCGCGCTTCAATAAAACGCGACCAACCTGATTGGCCCTGCAATCAAGTTGGTCGCGTTTTATTGATGTTATAATGAGATTTTACGATATCGATGTGAATATTATACCATCATGTGAAATTGCTTAAATTGAGTGTTTTGTTGTCTGCGCTATAACAGTAGTAATTATAAGTCAAGTATTGAAAACATAAGTAGAATGTTACAACATTAGTGTAGATAAAATATATTTCATACTAACGGTCTAACTTATAAAAACAAGATTCCTCTAAAACTCTGTTTTTTTAATCGGTGGCTACATATTTTCTTGTAAAATCTCCACCACAAACTATTGTAATCGGCGTTTTTGTAGTGTTTTAAGAATCGATTTTTTAGAAATTAAACTAAGGCCTTTGCATCTACGTAATGAGATGATTTTATACAGCGTCCAGTGACACCTTCACTCAGACTAGATGGGTTAAGGGACCACTCGGACTCTGCAGTGCCTAGGACACTGTATTTTACATGGAGTAGGCTTGCCCAGCACCTATACCATTCTGACAGCTTAGTCGGCCTAGCCCACAGGAAAGACAAATCAATACGTGTAGAGCCAACCAAACCGTGGATTTCCTCAAGATGTTCTCCTTCACGGCCCGAAGGCAGCGGCTAACATAGTACCATAGTACATTGACATTCAGCAAACAGAATGTAAATTCTTTACGTTGAAATAAATTATTGATTTCTGATTTCTGTTAGCGTGTGGTATTGTATAGACCCGAAATATTTAATTTTATTATTGTATGTTTTTGATTGCACTCATCGGATTTTCGTAGGTAGCTACTCTTACCAACTAATGGATACCTATACCAGAGAAAAGATGGTCAGAGTTAAGTAGGTATTTTTTGCTGTTTTTTTCTCCACAACACCCGGAGACGGCGGATAACATCGTACTCGTATATTGTATAACATAGAACAGAATGTACATTCTTTACATTGAAATACATTTTTGATTTCTCTCTTCTGATTTAAATATATTTTATATAGATTCAGTCAGGACGCTTATTTTTCATGTACTGGCTAATTACTACAATAGAACGCCTTAGTAATCACGTCAATGCGGATTTTTGTCACTCTCACATCGCGTGACTGCAACCCATTTAGTAATAATTCGAAATAACGTTTCCACGAGACGTTTAAAAAGGGGACTTCGGGATTCCCCTAACCGCAATACGAAGAATATCCAGCTTTCTGATTAAGGTGCGCCTGTCACTGTGAATTATGTCCTATTAGATAGGCATGGCTGCGTTGGAAGTTTACTTCAATATGCGTAATTAAGTTTGAAGTTAAGGCCTACAGGCTTGTTACGTTTTCAAACTGGCGGAGATAAAATTATTGCAGCGTAATGCAACAATAGCTCTGCACTTTTGGACATTTTCTTATGACTGGTATAGGTTCATCATCATCATTCAGCCACAAGAAGTCCACTGCTGGACATCACTGCTGGACATAGGCCTCCTCCATGGATTTCCAAAAAGACCGGTTGGAAGCGGCTTTCTGCCACTTGGATGAGGTCATCTGTCCATCTTGTAGCTGGTCATCCTACGCTGCCCTTGATGTGGTCTCCATTCGAGAACTTTCCGGCCCCATCGGCCATCAGATCTGCGTGCTATGTGCCCCGCCCACTGCCACTTCAACTTACTAATCCGCTAGGCTATGTCGATGACTTCCGTTCTTCTACGGATCTCATAATTTCTGATTAGATCTTGTAGAGGTACGTAGAGGTTACTATTATATTATTAACAAATACACGGGTTATTTAAGTAACTTATAAATCCAAGTTGGGACGCAATTGCTTTGCCGATACTGCTTTCATCTTGAGTTTACACCTCGACCCTATGTGACTTTTTAGTTAAGTCGGTTTTGTAATAATTTATTTTTTTCTCTTTTTAGGGTTCCGTACCCAAAGGGGTAAGGAACCCTTTTGCTAAGACTCTACTGCCCGACTGTCTGTCTGTCTGTCTATCGCCAGGCTGTGAACCCAGTCTCATGAACCGTGACAGCTAGACAGCAAATACTAAAAACAGAATAAAATAAATATTTGGGGGGAGACGGGGCTCCCATATAACAAACGTTGTCTAAAGATAGCGCTCGCCATCTTGTGGCCATCTATGTAACCTTCACAGCGCCGATGTCATGTCGTTAAATGTCAATATTAAACGCTGTTTGTAGGTTTCTATAGATGGCGCTGTTCTCAATGTACCTAATCTATCTTGTCTCGATCTTTGTCTAAGTCCGACTCGCATTTGGCCAATTTTTTCGATAGTCATACAATCGATACTGAGCTCAATAAGAGCATCACGTTCTTCTTTTCTCCACTACCAGCTTCGGTAGCCCACTCGTATGTGATTTGGAATGACATACGTATTTTGGAATGACATACTTTTAATTAAGGTTCATAAGTTCATAAGGTTCAAATATTCGGCAATTGCACAATTAACTCTAAAAATATCACACTCTGTTTTTGTTTGGACAGTCACAAATAATTTGTTGGATAGCTGATGACATTGCAACTTTTTCTTGAATGAATGAATAAAATTGTCCTCGGCACGGGTTAGTGCAACAAAAAGAATATAATGAATTAATGAAGATTTTTATTAATAAATAAAGAAAAATACAAAGTTGTATTTCTGCCAATCTGCATAATACTTATACCGCGCCATGCAGCAAAAGCGGTCCGTTGACATAAAAATCAAACAACGAATGGGCATTCCTAGTTTAAATAAAAATATAAAAGTAAAATTCATTATTGTCTTTTTAGTCTGTTTTCTTTAGCCCAAAGTTTAATTTTAAATACCATTTCATGCTTACCAAAAGAAGCCTCCATTTGATACCTATCAAAAGCAGCGTAAGGTCCAAACTCGAAGAGACGATCAAGCCCAACCTCTCGGAAACTACTAATTAGTTTTACACAAATGAGTGCCAGTAATGATAACGTTCAGTAACAATTAAGTTTAATTTCTCAACTAATTCCCGGGCGAGAGAATTTCTTATTCTTCTCGGCTGAGAGGAAAAGTTGTACGTTTTTACGACTCGGACTCTGGAGCAGAAAACTACTACACCGTGAAGATTGCTTTGTCTGTCTATGCTAGCCTATCATATCAAAACAAAGAAACTGTAACATATGTATGTAGTATTCTACAAGAAATTTCACTGCACTTGGCGGTTGAAGATACTAGCTTTTAAGTTTTCAAACACATGATGAAAGCCAGAGTCTGAACATAATATATGTAACCGTTTATTACAGTGCCTGGTACATTTGGCCGAATCTTTTATAAGGATGTGAGTCTTGGACAAGCAGATAAGATTTCAGGAAACATTTACAAGCATTTGAGGTATGGCGCCTTAGACGAATGTTTAGAATTGGCTTGAACCAAAAGGTTATCAAGGAGGAGGTTCTACAACGTGTCAGCAAGGAACGCGAACTTTGTAATAGCATCGGAAGGAAGGCTGCATATTTAGTTCATGTATTTAGGTACCCAAGATATAGTCAACAACTCGTAATGATGGACAGACTGGCAAAAGACACGTAGGTCGAAGAAGGAAACTCATGAGAGTGGACTGGAATGCTGTAAAGCTTTTCCGACTTCATCCGACAGAAAGAAATAAATATGCGGAGTTGATTGCCAATCTTCGTTGCAGAGGCACTTTAGGAAGAAGATTAGGTGTAATTACACTACATACTGACATCATCCTCATCATCATCGGCCCACCTCTGCCCACTGCTGGGTATAGGCCTTTTCCCCATACTGACAATAAAGTAGAAATGACTTGGATGAGAACATCGCAGAGCCGAAATGACTGGTGCTTGCAAGAAGATGCCCTTGGCCAACAGCGGATATTGATTTTCTGAGGATGATGACGATTATGACGATGAACATTGTTTTGTTTAGCTGATGTCTGGACTATAAATAGAACATTTCTTACTTTCTATTCGTCGGGGTCTAGCGTGATGTCCTCCGGCGTTTCAACTAATAGGCAAGCGCGTAACATTATTAGCTTCGTCTTCACTTACAATCAGCTAAGAGCTCTCGTAGCATATTTTGACATGATGAGCTTTAATCTTATAACTTATAATCAGGTAAGACAGCGACAGATTTCGACCTGTCGTAAGTATAATACGTAAAAAATTTCAACGTCTGCTTAGCTCTAGTTAGTTTATTCACCGTTGATGAGGAGTGTTATTTCAACCTAAAATAATCCTTAAATACTGACGTATTTAGAGACAATAGTACAGGTGCAAGAAAAAACATGTTCTCGTGCCACCCGATGGCCGACAAGCGATCTTTAACTCTAGAAGTAAGTATTTAAGGTTTATATTAGTTCGTGTCGCTGCGCCCGCACGTTGCCTGACCGTTGTAATGTGGTTAGTCCTTAAAGGCGTCAAAAGGGGTGGTAATGAAATGAAAATGAGTTTATTTGCATTAAATGTCGTACATTTGGTGGTCGGATTTGGCTCTACACCTTTCTAGGCGTGCAAAAATTGTTATATTCTAACATCAGATTTAATTTAGTATTTTTTTTAATACGTCAATAATTTTTCTTCTATGTCAATACAAATATTTGCATGCATTATAAAGTTTGCACGAAAAATATATTGTCTATGTGCATGAGACTGCGGGCAAAGGCTAGTTATTTTTCTTGCAAAGTCAGGGCCGGGTGTTAGCGAGAAATAATTTCCCCGAGCTCGACCTATGGTTATGATAATTTACTTCCAGCTGTCTGAATTTGTACTTTATATAACATTTTTAAGTTTTCGTCCGTCTATTCTTTTTCTTTTGTCCTCGAGAATTCCGAGGGCGTAATAAAGTTTGCGATACTTTGCCGCCATTTTCGCTTGCTATTATTATGCTGTGCCCGTTCATTTAAATGACGGACGTAAGCCTATGTAGAGCAAGCTTTCTTTTTGCTATGATATCAATGTAAGAATGAATAAAATAAAAAAAAAACGGACAAGTGCCAGTTGGAGTCGCCGGCCGAGAGTTCCGTACAAATTCACAGGTACTTACATATTATAGATAGTTCAGGAAACGAGTTTCGCAGTTTTGACATTGGAAATGTCTTTTCGTTCGCTCCAGTGTTATGTTTTCCTTTTGAGGTACGGAACCCTAAAAAGGCTGTGTACCAAACACAGCCTTTTTAGGCGCACGAAAATTTAAAGATTTATTAGCAACAGTTTATTTACTTTTAGGACACACAACATAACATTAACTCACGCCTGCATCCCGGAGGGCTAGGCTGAGACCAGTTTAATAACTTTTAATTTTTTTTGTAATTCTGTATCGATGTATAAAACCTAAATTTGGATAGTAACGATATTTTGTGTCCCAAGCAAATTTTCCTCGACAATCTCTAGACTATATATTATTTTTAGTTTTGTTATTATAGCGACATATCGAGCTTAAATAGTAGTCGTAAAAATGCATATAGACCAGCATCGTGACAATTGGCAATGACTACACCTATAAATAGATGCAATAAGGTGTTAACGAAGATTTCTTGTGTGAAAGAATATTTTATTCAATCCATCAATCACTAATTTATTTTATAGTACATATGGTGCTACATTACCGCACTAGTGCGATAATGAGCACTTTACGTGCCTATGTCGAAACTTCAAAGGGCCATATGTACTATAAAACGTTGTACGATACACGTGCGAATAGGTAATCCGCAACTCGTGTCGATATAAAACACTCCCTTCGGTCGTGTTTTAATTTATCGCCACTCGTTGCGAATTTCCTACTTTTCGCACTAGTATCGTAATGTACTATTGTGAAACATATGTAGGTGACATTCGTGTGTAGGTGTTACAGCTATTACGTTTCTCTATGTTATACCCATTGGGTATACAAAAAAAATTATCCTTAAATGCTATCATGCACACATGCACAGGCGTTACACACAACGAAAAGAAAAGTGTGCTTATGTAAATTTGCATTATTGAAATAATATTAATTACGCACCGAATAAATAAAAAATATTTTTAAAAAATATAAGAACACAGATATGAAGTTTCCTTGCGAATCTTCAGACGCTCAAACATAGGTCATTCATTGAAAGGGTCTAATTGCGATCTTAGCACGATTGGTTTCGTACCAATCGTGACCTTAGTCTACGGGAAATATTTATTGGCCTGCCGAAAGCAGTGAGATCGGGTGAAAAATAGCCGCAGCATTTTCCGGTCTGATATCGAGGCTGGTAATTGGCGTCTAATGTACCAAGAATAGCTAAATGCGAGGAGGCTTCGGTTGCAAAAGCTTTGTTTAGTTCTAGAAACTTAACCTTCTCAGTCCTGACCTTGAAAATAACAATGGTCTTCAATTGTTATTTTCAAGGTCAGGACTGAGGAGGTTAAGGCTGGGTTCTTCAACATTACCATTAAATCAGTTGTTTTAAAATAAAGTTTACTCTCTAATGGTTAGTATTTTTCCTGAAAAAATTATATATATTACTTTTAATGTCCTATATAGGGCTGTCAGTCATTATTTTAATGACTCTTTAAACTTTATAGTATCAAAACAAATCACGAACGTGAAACCAAATTAATACTAGTATGGTTTTATTTGAGCTGTACTGTGTGGATTGTAAAAATATGCCAAAATTACTAACAGTGAATGTGTTAACATTCTATTAATTTTCATTTCTGGTATTTCTGCAATTTAAAAAATGCCTACTTTTACCCTATTCGCTGGCGCAGAGCAATAGGTAGGTCCCATGCTAATCCGTGACATTGGAGAACTCAGCCTTAAGTATGGCTTAAGAAAAAAATGACCAAGTGCCAGTTGGACTCGCGCACGAAGGGTTCCGTACCCTTTGAATATTTCAAGCGTCTACCTGTTGCCGTTATTAATATCGAGCAATAAACGGCAAAAAAATCACGTTTTTCGTATGGGAGTCCCCGTGAATATTTATTTTATTTTATTTTGTTATTTGTGAAAAATTCAACTGTCTAACTATCACAGTTCATGAGACACAGCCTAGTGACAGACGGACGGACGGACAGCGGAGTTCTAGTAATAGGGTCCCTTACCCTTTGGGTATGGAACATACACTCACTCATGTAACAGTGTTTGCACTTACCACGGTCCTGACAAACCTCTTTCGCTCCACCAAACTTTGTTGCTGCATGCAAGCACGCCGGTCTCTTCCACCAAATAGTGAATCGATGCTAAAAGATGCATAAGTTCTCGTGAAACCGGTTCAAATTTAATTCACTAAATTTGTTGGACTTACTTTAACGTTAAAAAGCTGAGCCCTTATTATGCAAAATGCGACATTATCGGAAGTCGCTTGTCAGCGTCAAAATCCGTATCTCAAGATATGATATAACGTCATTGCGCTAACAAAGAGCTGCATTTCTAGCGTTCATTACTCAGCGGCAGGAAATTTCAAAAATATTCAAAAAAGGAACCGTATTAGTCGCTAGATTCGAGTGAATTGTCGGGCTCAAGCGCGACGTTGACAACCCTTCCGAACATATCGCTGCTTCATAAAAAGGGCCCTGTTCACAACATGGATTACCCGACTGCGGCAGAGCCCAAAAGGAAGGTAATGTGTTTGGCTAGTATGTGTGTATGTGCGTCCGCTTCTATGTTCCCTCATAACTCCTTAAGCAATGGTCAGATTTTGACAAATAATATCTCAATCGATTCGTCCCGTTTGCGCGAGTGTTATAAGCGGCACAAAATCAACACAAATCCAGCAAAAAAATCACAAATAAAAATAAGAAAATTGACAAGAACCCGACTGCTAAGCATTATCTACTAATTAGGCAGGATGCAATTCAACGTTGTAACTCCTTGCAAGGTATCGAGCAGCTTAGTATTTTACGCTTAGCAGTCGGGTTGTTAGTTATTTTTTAATTTAGTTTTTTGTTTTCCTGAAGAACATTCAATGCGCACGTATTTAACTTTTGTCATTGCATGTTTATTGAAATAGGAAACAAATAAACTTAGCGCCTAAAATTGCCAGTTCGTGTGGAACTCAATTATGGTGATTAATTCCGCACTCTCCCTCTGAGAGAAGGTATGTGTGCCCTGTATTATAAAGGTCAATAAAATTATAACTGTGCTTTGTTATATAATAGCTGATATTACGTACAAAATAAGTTTTTATATGCCTTACTGCAGGGCACAGGCCTTCTACATACATACATACATAAACTCATGCTTGTATCCCAGGGGGGGTAGGCAGAGTCTAGGGACTCCCAATTGCCACGATCCTGACAGATCACTTTCACTTCTTCAACATTCATTAGTCGTTGCATGCACGCACGCCGGTTTCTGGTACTTTTTATCCTGCCCTTTGCTAATACATCCCCTATTTGGTCGAAGTATGTCCGCCTGGGATGTCCCTTACCGACCCTTGCACTCACATTCACTCGATATATTTGTTTCGTCAATCTTTCTTTCTTCATCCTCTCCACATGTCCAAACCAACGCAACATTACCTACTTTTTCAGTTCTAGTCACTACATTTACCATAGACCTTATATGAGGGAGAAATATTGAAGATGATATTATATTAAACGGGTTTAACCGCGATTATTATATTAGGGGTTAAAGTATGAAATTGCCGTTTTATTGCAATAGGTTCTTTGAATTGACATAGAATCTTCATGGTTTGAGGTTATCGAATGAAACTTTTTTCAAATGGTTTCTATGATGTTCTTTTTTTAAAAAATGTGAAACATTTGAATATCGACTTTCAATTGTTTTTGTTATTCAATTTAGACAAGAAAGATGGATACTGCGAAAATTCGAGTGATTATGAGGCACCTATTTTTCGTATTTTTTTATTTTATTGATTTGACGCAAGTGAGTCAATATTGTGGGTAAGGTAACGTTAAACCATGCCGCTAATTCCTGGGTGGTTTGACTAGGGTCGGCTTCCACTATCTCTCTTAATTCATCGTTATTCACCTGTGTGGGCGGTCTTCCTCGTGGCTCGTTTTTTAAGTCGAAATTTCCATCACGAAAGCGTTTAAACCAAAATCGCACGGTGTGTTCATTAGTAGACCCCTCTCCAAACGCAGCATTACTATTGCGGGCTGTTTCTGCCGCGTTAGTTCCGCGTCGGAACTCGTATTCAAAAATCACTCGAATTTTCGCAGTATCCATCTTTCTTGTCTAAATTGAATAACAAAAACAATTGAAAGTCGATATTCAAATGTTTCACATTTTTTAAAAAAAGAACATCATAGAAACCATTTGAAAAAAGTTTCATTCGAAAACCTCAAACCATGAAGATTCTATGTCAATTCAAAGCACCTATTGCAATAAAACGGCAATTTCATACTTTAACCCCTATTATTAAACGGGTTTAACCGCGATTAATATATTAGACCCGTTTATTATATTAATCACTGTGTATGAGCATCGCGAGTCATTAAAAATATTAATGGTAAAAATTAACATCCATCGAACACCATCAGTATGTGACATGTACTGTATTTTTCCCAAAACAGGATACCCTGTACCAGGTAAGGATATGAAAAACATGAAAGAGTACAAGTCAAGTTAGGGGAGCCTCTAGCGGGAATCAAATCCATGGCCTCTGTATTAATCAGGCAAAATAATGATAGACAAACAAAGTCCATTTGTCCATTTTTTTCCAAACTGATCTAGATTTCAAAGTGGCCTAATTTAACTTGCATTGTTAATTTAGTCACTCTCTACATTACTTTGAATTTTAAAACACTTTGATTTGATTCCTTTGCGTCATATCCTCAAGACTGGTGGTTTATTACTTTTATGCCAGTCTAAAAGTCGTATAACAAATCACGTAAGACGCATGTGCGTGCATGCAGCCATCGCGTTCCTGCTTTAATTAGCCTGTTAGAGCTAATTAAGCAACTTGAAGTCCTCTAATTTTAATATCGTGTACTTGCTCTGCCATAAGTTTCGACGGGCCTACTTGGGAGCGCGTTGAACTCCTGTTCGTAATAAATTATTTGTCACGGAAATAAAAACCATACACAAAACATCCAAAGCTACACAACCTGCACTGGCTTTCAAAACTAAGTATCACACTTTTCAAATTGCATTAACTTTTTAAGTACACAAGATATACTTTCGAAATAAAAAGGACTCGAAAAGAGTTTCATTTTGTATATAAAAACTTCATTGTCAGTAACATTCTTGTAAGAAAGAGCAGAAAAGCTTTAAAAACAAAAATAATCCTTTTAATTTTTTTTATCGATGTATTTTGTTACAAGAGCTGAGTTATACAACAGCACATAAACTTTATTTATCATGCCTCTTTCACCTGAAGCATGCGCTAGTACCATTATTTTTTTGGAACTAGGGATCATGCGACGTACTGCAGGAATGGTGGATGTGACGTTACGAACGTTCCAAGGTGAAGTGAAGGTACGATGAGTCTGGAAACCATCTGAGGAGACCTTGTAATGGCTGCCCCAGAGAAGAGAAGACCGTCACATTGTTTCCACTGTGTTGATAAATCGCCACCTAAATGCAGTTGAAATTCAGCAACAGCTTCTTCAGACCCGAAGGAGCTGCATTAGTGACAGCACAGTGACAAGAAGACTTGCTGAAGCAAATCTGAAACCCCGAAGACCAGCGAGTGGCCCCAAACTCGAAAGAGAGCATCGAGTAGCGAGACTGCGATGCGCCCGTGTACAGTGGGATGAAGAAGAATGGTCAAGAATTTTGTTCACAGGTGAGTCTTGATTCTCACTTCATACTTCTGATGGAAGGCGAAATGTCTACGGTGGAGGCAGTGTACATGTATGGGCTGGCATATCTACAGAAAGTTGCACAGAGTTAGTGGCCGTCGGAGCGATTTATCTGGTTAGGTTATATTATTATTATTAATATTTTTTTCAATATTGTTTTAACATTTTAATTTGACTGTATTGCTCAATTGCATCCATTTCACAAGTAGAGGCTTAGCGGGAGTAATTAATTAATAACCCCCTATGTAGCCTCCGAGCGTAACACGCGTGAATATTCCGTCACGGGTGTTTTAATTGTGCCAGTCATAACTTCTCGTATTGATGGCTTCATTGGTATGCTATGCCACCATTGAGGGATTGAACGTGTAAAACATAGGTACTTAAATTGATTCTATTGTGTTTCAAATCGACCTACGAGTAGAATAAGGTGGTTATTATACCTTATGATTTTGTTGTGTTAGAAATATATCTATGAGTAGAACAAGGTTACATGTCATCCATCGCTTAGGTAACGCCACCGCTCAAGTACAAATTTGACGGTTTTGACATCTGAATGCCTTTGGGTACCATCGATCAAATTATAGTCTAGAAGTCAAAATAGACGAAAAAAGCGCTGAGTTAGCATTAATTCTCGACAAGCTGGATTTTTATACATGTCTTAAATACGGCATTACAAATGCTATATCAAAAGTCCCTATCGATCCCGCTTGCTTGCATTGTTTTTTATCCGGGTTCAAAGGTCACTAGTTTTTGTTTTTTGCGTATGACTTTGAAACAGTAAGAGCCACCGGAAAAATAAATTAAGCAAGTTTGTAAATCGTAAAATTTTCTACAAAAATGGTATCGACACATTTTTCCTTACTAAGCGTCGTTCTCGAGTTATCACGATTTCAGAATGTAGAAAAGTCGTATTTATAGATAGATAGATAGAGACAACTTTATTGCATAACCAGGTGAAAGATAGTACAAATAGTTTCTTATATCTAAGTAGTGGTATACAATTTATAATTATATGTACACATTTCCGTACCACCTCTGAGATAGTGTACTCGGCGCTTTTTATGGTTCCCTAGTCATCAAGAAATCCTCATAGTTTTGCCATGTCCGTCCGTCTGTCGGTCCGTCTCTCCGCGGAATCTCCGGCAGAGATCCGGCTGCCATACACATTGACCCTGGCTATGTTTAACACAAGGTCTTTAAGACATAACGCCCGATTTGAAGAGCTCCTCCAAGAGCTAGAAAATATCACCTGGGATGTCGTAGGCTCTTAGAGGTGAGACGCCAAGGTAAGGTAACGTATTCGAGAGATTGTGGGTTCGAAGCCCGGCATGTACTACATGACTTTGTTTTGTAAGTAACGTACATGTGGGAATGTATAGTAGCAATGATTTTTAATTGTTATAAAAATAATATATTACATACTACACAAACTCGCGCTTGTGTTCCGGAGGGGTAGGCAGACACCAGGGTTGGCCATTTGCCACTTGTTAATCTTTCTGCCTTCATCTTCTCTATATGCTCGAACTCCATATTCCTGTAAAATATTCTGTAATGAACTCTGCTGTATAATGTAATGTATTACATTTACAAAAACTATTTTGTCAAGTTTGAGCCAAGGAAGGAAGTTAAACTTCGTCCGCTACCGAACTAAACTGTACTTTGTTGGACTCAAACTTTGCCGCTAAGTATATTTGTCTTTCAACGAAACTCGCTTTAAATTCGTAGAACAAAAAGTTTAAACTGTAACACGTCCCGGAAATCCCAAGAAAACTTATTTAAGATATTGAGGAAAACTGTTTATTCTACCTCGTGTGAAAAAAAACGTAGCCGGAGCTAGAAGCCACAAAAGAATTAAAAAAAAAATACGTGAAATTAAAATTTGGAATTCGAATATTGACGGTATATTTTAATTCATTCAGATTTTCTCGCGGTGTAAGCAAAAAATATTTTGGAAGACTATCAAAGAGCGATGGTACCGGAGCAGTAGAATGCCGACCTCACATTCGGGAGGGCGTGGGTTTGAATGCCGGCATGTACCAATGACTTTGGTTTGTAAGTAACATACATTTGTGAATTCATAGAAGCAATACCACTCGCTAAGTATGACGGTAAACATCGTGAGAAAAACTGACCGTCGGAGGTGTTCACAGCCCTCAGCGCTTGAAATTACCAATCTGCGGTGGACACACGTAGTAATGAAGCCCATATGCTCTCTCTGAGAGATAGCCTGTGCCCTGCAATGAAAGTATATACTCGTAGGCTAAAAAAAAACTAGCAAAGTAAAGCAAGACATTGACATTGTTGCGTTTGATATTTTTTTTAGATAATTGGGATGAATTTATGTATTATGAAGAAAAAACAACACGACGGACTCCCGTAATTTACCAACCGTTATCAAATGCTTGCTTACCAGTAAACAAAAGCTGAATAAAATAAAGTATACCCTGCCGTTAAAAAATATAAAAAATATATATTACCCAAGGCGCCATAATTACTCTGTGTAATTTCACAATCTTTTGATCATTCCTCGTAATCTTGAACAACGAATAATGAAAATTATGTTTACCGTCAAATACAGTGCTACGAAAGTTGCTACGGGCGTAGTTGCTACGGCGCGTAGTTGCTACGGGCTACGCTTTTTAGTTTTTGCTAATCTATACTACGCTCGTAGGAAAGAGACGAAACATTAAACAAAATTTATCTGTTCAATAGAAAAAAAATAAATTAAAACTGACTTCGAAACACTACAGCACAAAAAAGTTGGAAATAATTTAAAGAAGAATTAGAAGTATGTATACACGTAGGTATAATTTGGATTCGGTGCCCAAAATATATGTGCTGGTCATGAAACTGGGCACCGACTACAAATTATACTTCTACAATACCTACATGTATACATACTTCTAATTATTTAAATTATTTCTAATCTTTTATTGCTGTAGTGTTTCAAAGTCGGTTTTTATTTGTTATTTAATTTTTTTTATTTTTACTGGGGGAACGGGAGAAAAATAAACAAGTCCCCTATAACCACAATTTACCCTACTTAATTTGTTGCTTTAAAATTTTACGTTCTCAGTTTCCGTCTCCGGAAGTCTTCACCAGACCATCGCCAAATTAACTTGGGACTACTTTTACGCTATTCTATGAAACATACGAATATTACTAAACTATCGGGTCTATTAAGCCTTATTTACTGCTGTCCGTTGAAGAATTCCATTCTCCATCTGTGAAAGTCTTTATCAGATCTTCACCAAATTAAAATGCGGCTAATAAGACGTTAGTGACAGGAACGATTGTATCTAGTGTAGTGTAACTTTAAGTTGAAAACTCTGTTAATTAAGCAAACCTGTTTTGAAATAATAAATGTGGAGTTTCTTTGTTAGCTTCTTCTCCGCATAATCTATTAATTGTGAAACTAACAGCTTTGACGTTCATTAAGTAAACATTTTGTTTTTATAGTGAATAAACATTTTTGACTTTGACTTTGACTTTGACTTTGTTATATCTATTCGAACAAAAAAAGAATTGTCAAAATTGGTTAACATTTGACGGAGTTATGTGAAAATGTTGCTAAAATATATATACGCACCGAATTGATAACCTCCTCCTTTTTTGAAGTCGTTTAGAAAGTAAAAATATGTGCTTTGTTTTACTAATAATAATTGTGATTATGTATATTTGTCAATGTTGCTCAATCCGTATGAACGGAGGAGCGTTAATTAACGTTCAGAATATGCTTTAAAGCACATTCTAAATAAACAGTTGTGTACACTTTTTATCTGTATACTTCTGGTCTAATTCAAAGAGACAGCCAACTTTGCATAATATTAAATGAAATAATGATTTTGTTAAAATGTTACGCTAAACGCGAACAATATTTCTCCTCAAATTGACACAGCCAAAATCAAAACTGATTACCAACGAACCGCCTTTAGCAATTTAATTAATCACTGTTTGAGTACGCACTGGCCGGTGCTCACAGAGTTGAGTATAGAATTAAGGGACAACATCTACCTACCACTTTACCAGCGACCTCTCTCTTGAACCATTTCTTTAAATCTCCAGTCTACCAGAAACTCAATAACAAACAATACAGCAATATGAGACCCTTAAAACAGCGTTGTTTTCTGTGGCCTGGAATAGCATACAAGTTGTATGAAAACATGGTTGACCCAAAGAGCTGATAAGAGCTGAGGCTATAAGGGAGCCCGCCATCCATCAAGTCTGAACATGTCACCGTACAATCTACTAAAAGCCCCCGATCGATCTATCTGTGATGGCGACGTTCGGATTTTGTTATTAGAGATGGTAGGTATCGTTATTAAATATTCGCCACTGCTGAAAACTATCCAAAACTACAGCTTACTAGAAACAAATTGAGATCAATTTACTATGACTTATTTTGCTTAAGACAGCGGTGGTAGCCTAGTGGGTAGAAGACAGCAGTAGTAGTCTAGTGGGTAGAAAATTGGACTCGGAATCGAGAGACCCAGGTTCGAATCCCAGTGCGGGCATGTACCCATGACTTTGTTTTCTAATTTATGCACAATTGTGAATTTATAGTAGCAATATCACTCGCTAACTATGAAGGAAAACATTATGAGGAAACCTGAGTGTCTGAGCTATTTACAAACCTCAGCGCTTGAAATCGCCATTTCGCGGTGGGCACGTGTGGTGATTAAGCCCATACTCTCTCCCTTTAAGAAAGCCTGTGCCCTGCAGTGGGACGTATATAGGCTGCTTATGATGATTGTGCTTTTTATGCCTCGACTACGTATACAAGTGAGAGGTATTATTAGATTATCACCGTTGTCTACCTGTGTGTATTTTTATATCTCCTACGTAGAGTTTGGTGGTGACATTAGCTTCTTCGACGCTTTATCGAAAGCATGTGATTGCTAGTTAGTTAGTTAGAAGTGAAATTTCCGCACTTACCCCCGGTTTCTCTTATACTAACAAGCTGTTAATCTACTGTTAACAGCTGTCAGTTTTTTTATGTATGCACAATGGTCAATTGACAGCTGTTAACAGTAGATTAACAGCGTGTTAGTGTACGAGAAACTGGGGGTTAGCCTCATGGTTGGGCCATTTACTTAGCAAAGCTGTGAGCTCACTCCAGCCAGCCTATCTCTTTTCAGAAAGCCAGCAGTGCTCTGATGTCACTGCAGGCCTCCCGAAGGGCTCCCAGCTTTCTAATGATGATGGTCCATTGCTTTTCCACGCCTTCATAGTGAATGGTCACGAAGGCGGGTGTTTCCTCTTCTTTGAGGCATCCCCGTCAAAGCGGGCTATATGTTAGTCCCATGTTAGAGAAATGTCTATTCAGTGAGCAGTGGCCTGTTCATGTGATGGCTATTGACCATGGTCAAGCCATTGACTTTAGGTAATTCGGCTGCAATTTCTACTTCGACGTAAGAATAAAAGGAAGTAGCCAATTAGTGGTTGAACTCTTAATTGATCGTTTACTCAAGTTGGCTTTGTGTCTATTGTCACAGCACCTGTAGTGGAGGTTACATTCGAATATTTTTTGTTCGAGCAATGATTCGTCGAATCACGCTTCCTCGAAAGAACATTAATTTCGTCAATAAAATTTTTAGAGGCGTATTGATAAAGAACTTATACCTCTGATAATCAAATTGAAGTGCCCATTTCAAGATACTGATGCTGGGTCATTGCGCGTGCATACACACAAACTCACGCCTGTATCCCGGTGGGGTAAGCAGAGACCAGCGTTTGATCCTGCCGGAATTGTAAGCCTGGATTTTGACAAATTATTCCGCGTATATAATTATATCTGTGCAATTTCCTTTTTCATGTGCAACAAAATTGTTCTCTAATAATAACTTCCACATAACAAAATTACCTGTCCTGGTGCCAAACTAGGATACCTTGTGCTATAGCAACTAGGCAAGAATATTACAAACATGCAAAAACACCCAGACGGAGGCCTTTTTACAAATCAATTACGGCGGCCTCCAGTGGGAATCGAACCCACGACCTCTGTTTTGATATCAAGCGTGTTAACCGCTAGTCTGACGAGGCATATCTACGCATATATTCTGGTTTTGACCTTTATGGTGATGCGTCAGTATGCGAAGGCATTCTAATGCAGGAAAACCGGCCAAGTGCGAGTCGGTCTCGCGCACGAGGGGTTCCGTACCATTATCTATGCGACATTTGAATATTTCAAGCTGTTGCCGTTATTAATATCGAGCAAAACGCCAATAAAATTACGTTTGTTGTATAGGAGCTCGCTTAAATATTTATTTTATTCTGTTTTTAGCATTTGTTGTTATAGTGGCAACAGAAATACATCATCTGCAAAAATTTCAACTGTCTATCTATTACGTTTCATGAGATACAGCCTGGTGACAGACGGACGGACGGACAGCAGAGTCTTATTAATAGGTTTCCTTACCCTTTAGGTACGGAACCCTAAAAATGACATTAGTAAATATGCGTCCAACGAGGTATCCTTGTTTTAATATGAAATGATAAGTTTACAGTGGAAGGAAGTCGAATAAAATTAAATAAGCTTAGATTATAGTAATGTTATTTATGGGTATTATTAAGTTAGAGCGCTTCGTTATTAAACTGCTTTGCAGATTGATGAAAATCTCTATAATCCAGATCTCGGAAAATGTATCTCTTTTAGTCAATTACTAGTTAGGTATTACAATTTTTAAATAGATTAAACACAAAAAGAGTGCTCTGAAATGTGATGTCAAAAGCCAGTATTTTCATACAAAATTCCGTTTTAAGAGTAACATTTGATATTTTGTCAAATACCCAATTCCCAACGAGCTGTATTTTTGGAGGGCTTAAATACGTCATTACAAATGCTATTCCAAAAGTCTCCATTGATCCCGCTTAAAACATGGTTTTCTATCTGAGGTCAAAGGTCACAATTTGTACCTTTTTGCGCATGTCCCTGAAATGGTGAGAGCAGTCTTTCCCCTACGACGCACCGTTTTCGAGTTATCTACTCTAACAAAAATGTACGTTAGGAATTAATTCAAACTCAGCCCTTTTCGCCTATTTAGACTGGACTAGTACAAGCATTGAGGTTTTTCAAGTTGAATAAATAGACTTAAGAAAACATGGTAAGGTCAGCCAGTCGACTAATACATAATCTCCTGAGTCCTGACCTTGAAAATAGCAATTGAAAACCATTGTTATTTTCAAGGTCAGGACTGACGAGGTTAATACACGCGGACACATAGTGGTGCCTCGGGTTGGGTAAACGATGAGTAGACAAACCAGCCGATGAGTAGACCGGATGGGTCGTGATATGATGATGATGATGGTGTGATTTGTGTGTCTTACATTCACAGGTATTTTCACAATGTCTTCCTTCAGGCAAACGAGGCGGACTAATGCCGTCGAAAAGCAATGGACGAATTTTCAGAGGAACGAGCTTAGCCGATTTCAACAATTCGTTCACCAGTACCTACTTAGAATGGACCTTCAGGGTGGACATAAGCTATAAGTGCGAACGTAGTCGCGCGCACTGCTAGTTGTTTATATTGTAGAAAAAAATCTAGGTCGTTGCCACACGGAATACGTTTCAGTAGTTACACATTTAGGGTAAAAACTTACGAGTGATTTAATTAACCTTCAAACGTGCCCAGTGCTTACAAAGAAATGAATAGTACCCATAAACATGTTTAAAATATGGTGCCAAAACAAGTCATTTTGCGCTTCAAATAACTTGAACAAACGACTTTGACCTCGCACGGATGTACCTATTTCGAGTCTCATTGACAAGGACGCGGGAGAGAATTAGAATTATTGTAATTAAAAATAATTCTTCGAATTAATACTTAGAAGTCTTTGGAGTTTAGTTAGTTCAGATTATAAAAAAATTGTGTGTTGTGGAATTAGTGAATAAAGAACGAATTTCAAGCGAAGGCCATAGATGAATCACGAGCAAGTGAAAGATTCTAACAACTTAATTACGACCCTAGGGAGTGATTCAAGTGTTAGAATATTGAGCGACGCGAATGATGTAAATCCGTAATTTATTTAAGAGTTGCAAACTATAATTTAAGCGAAAATAGACATTTAATGAAGAAAAAAGGTAGGTTAAATTAATTCAAATTCACACTAAAATTGGAACAATTACTAAAGTTAAGAGTATTTTTTTTTATTATTATTTAGTTGCTCAACTTGTGAAGCGATATTTATTTCCTGCCGATGATGGTTCAAAACGGCCAATTTACTATATTTTTCTGCAATGGCAGTACATAAAGAACACAAAACAGTTTTTATTCTAATGTCGACTAATCAAATCTTTTGCAGAAAGAGTTTGTATGTCGAGTATTCTTTGCGCAAGGAGTTTGTATCGAGTATTTTTTGCGCAAGGAGGTTGTATAAGCATTGATATTGAGGTCGAATATATTGGTGTGTTCTGAATTCAAACACCAAAATAGTGATTAAAAGGCTTTTTTATTCACTTTTTTAGTGAATAAAATAACCTTTTTAGAGTGGGAATGGTATAAAATGCTTTTAAATGTTCGTCTGCACGGAATTTTGATAATGGGCTCCATCGAGTAACACTAGCACCCATCCAGGAAAAAAACCATATTATGATAATATAAGAATATTCTTTATTGTACACACCAGAAAACAATTACAGAGACAATAATTACAATATGAGACGTACAATTGGCGGCCCTATTGCTGATAGCAATTTCTTCCAGGCAACCCTGTATTGCAACCATCATCACATTTGTATTGTACTATCGTATCTCTTTTACAGATCGTTTTACCAAAAAGTGTCTGTACAATCTCTCAATCGTGTTAACAGTGATTTTTAGGACATATGGCCGTAGACCTGAGGAAAAAAACCTAGGACTATATAGCATTAACGCCAAAAATAACTGTTTTGACATAAATGCTTTCTAGTCCCAGGTCCGTTATCCTAGGTCGAGGGTCTAGGAGTATTTCTTCCTACAGAAGTCACACTCAAAAACGGCCCCAGTCCGCACAATAAGTCCTTACCAATCAAATGAGCGCAAAATGTGCTAAAGAGTAAATCACAGATCGGTAAACGTAGTGTAGGACGTCCTCAGACTCGGTGGAGCGATGATCTTCGCAGGGCGGCTGGCAAGAGCTGGATGAGAGTAGCCGAGGACCGTGCTCAGTGGCGTGCTATAGGAGAGGCCTATGTCCAGCAGTGGACAAGCATAGGCTGATGATGATTGTTCGGAATAAAGTAGCAACATTGTCTGTGACAGATGACACTTACTTTTGAGGTTATTGCACTTGAAAATTTTCTTGCTTGGTTGGCTCGTGGTTGAGCAAATTATACTTATCTAAATTGTTTGCAATTGGATTGCCGGCTATATATCTTCGCGTGGAGTGAATTATAAGAAAGGAGGGAAGGTTCCCGAGTCATTCCTGACGATTTGTGGTGAGGGGAAAGGATTCCCCTCGTGAAAGTGAGACGAACAGTTCTCCCTTGAGACCGCGAGGTCGTGGTACCAAGAACCTGCACTGAGACGCAGTTTTCTGGGGAAGAGCGCTCTTGGGGTAGTCTGGGGAAGACTAGGGCTCCCATTAGCGATCCGGTGCAGGCATCCCGGGAGGCGCCGGCTGTCTATTCGACGAGGACCGTCGACGAATCATTGGACATTCTGTAAGTGTTTTACTCGTGTTTCAGTGTTTATTAGTATTTAATTTGGGACCAGGAGGCAGGCGGCCCTGTCTCCTTGGTCTCTGGTAGCAGAGCGGGTCCTATACCCAACATTTTCTGGTAGCAGAGCGTGGTTTATCCCATAACCCTGGGGCCAAACCTGCACTTTGTAGGTTAACTTTGTTTTCGCATATTTTGTAGATAAACTTTGTATACTTACAACTATACTAACAGTTGCAATTGTTGTTTGCAAGTGTTATATGTGTTTTCATATACAATTGTTGTATGTTAATAGTAAATAGATTGACTATTTAGCAAATAGTTCTAAGGAACTTAGGTTATATTGTTGTTTGCTTTGCTAGTTTGAGCCTTTGTCGAGGTTGTTGTCATCGCTGTTAGTTTGATTCTTGGTGATCCACGCGATGGCGAGGGCTACACTAGCCAATGAACTGCGGTGGTTCATTGCTGTTCAGGGACTGCTCTCTCGGACGGACCGGGATGACGCCATCCTTGAACGAGCGCAGCAACTGGGGCAACGTATGGCCACGGCTGAGGCAGCCGTGATGGCGCTGGCAGAGGGTTCTCCAGCGCCCAGTCCTGAGGTATTGTTGGGCTACGAGCGGGATCTGGCCCAAATAATGGAAATAGAGAGCTCCATGGTCCAGGCGGCCTGCGACATACGGAGACAACGGTCAGGTGGTCCTGTACCAAGGAAGCCGCTACCGACGGGAGGGCCCGCGGTCACAGGCAGGCTTCCTACTCTCCAGCTAACCCATTTCAGTGGAGCTGTTGAGGAGTGGGTCGCTTTTAAGAATATGTTTTCTTCACTGGTGGATTCCAGGCAGGATTTGTCACCGGGGCAAAAGATGGCCTATCTTTTATCGACTCTCGAGGGCGAGTCGAGGGCAATCGTCCAGCATCTGAAGGTCATGGATGACCATTATGAGACAGCCTGGGAGCTGCTGAATAAGCGGTACCAGAACGTTCGTCTGCTGGCAGACGCACATGCAGGTCAGTTGTTGGGACTACCGAAGGTCACCAACCGGGCACATTTGCGGGTGCAGCTGTTGACTCCGGTCACCGTTGCATGTAACGCGTTGAGAACGCTGAATTTGCCCGTGGATGAGTGGTCCTTCTTATTGGTACACATAATTTTAACTAAACTACCGGCCGACATCCGCGTACGGTTTGAACGGGAGTCGGCAGAGAGGGATGGCGATAGATTGCCCAAGTTCACGGACTTAATGAAGTTCCTGGAGTATGAGGCTAGGGTCGTGGAGACTTCACAGCCGGACTTAGGGCAATTAGCGGCGCCGAAGTGTAAGTGCGGCGTCTCACCGGCGCGCAGTACGTCCCAGCCAGCGCAGCCGCTGCGAGGACGCACTACGGCGCGCTTGGCAGCACTGGCGGCGGCCGGGAAGGACTCGGCTTGTTTGCAGTGTGGGCACGCGGGCCATACTCTGCTGGAGTGCCACGACTGGCAAGGGTTGCCAGTTGCTGATAGGCGGCGCATGGTGAAGCGCAATAGCCTGTGCTTTGGCTGCCTGGGGGACCACTTTGAACGGAACTGCCCCAGGCCCCAGCGTTGTCGTGCATGCGGTGGGCCGCACCACTTAATGTTGTGTGCCAACAGGTCGGGAGCGGACTCTCCGACGGCACAACAGCGGCGCCCTACGGGCGGGGGCCCCTCAGGGCGAGGCCCCCCGTCCGATGGGAGGAGGAGTCCTCCACGAGGCGCGCCCCCACAACCGGAGCTGAGCCAGGTGCCTGCGCGTGGACCCACGGGGGACCCCGCGCCTGCGGGTTACCATGCAGCCGGCCCGAGTGTGAGTTGGGCCCCTACGGGCGGGGGCCCGATGGTTGACATGGGGAGAGGGTCTCCTCTCTGTGCACCGGCTCCTGCGCGCGCTGGCGTGGAGCAGCGCGGCTCAAAGGTGCCACAGCGGTATTCTCCGCCGTGCCACGAGTACCCACGGCTGGAGTACCACCCGCCGTATTACAGGTACGGTAGGGCTGCAGGGTATACCCTGCCTAGGATGGCGATGTGCACTCGCCAGCCATATTACCAGCAGGGGCCCCCCTACGGGAGGGGGAGTCTGTAGCTGGCTTGCCCCGCTGCGAGCGCAGAACCGAGGACGGTTCTGCTGCCCACCGCGGTGGTCCGCGTATGGGGCCCCCAGGGAGATTCGGTTAGGGTTAGGGCCCTGCTAGATTCGGGGGCCCAGGGATGTCTATTATCAACACGAGTGGCCGAGCAATTAGGTTTAGGGCTGGGTGCCCCTTCGGTGCCCCTCTTGGGAATTGGCGGTGTGAAGGTTCCGCGTCTGGCGGGGCAGACGCACCTTACCTTTTCGTCGGTACACTCTTCTACGCTGAGGATTTCGGCCATGGCCATGGTAATGGATACCATTGTAGGATGGCAGCCATCTACAGATCTGCCCTCAGGTGTACGGTCATGCACGTTGGATCTGGATCTGGCCGATCCACTTTTCTACCATCCCGCTCCAGTGGATCTACTCCTGGGCTCGGATGTATTAGGATGGGTCCTACTAGGCACCCAGAAGGCTCTGGGGCCCTCTTCACTGGTGGCAGTGTCGACAATTTTTGGATTTTCTGTAATGGGGCCAGTCTTTGAGGACTCGACTCCGGACGAGTCGAAGGTAATTGCGTCTGCATCTCTTGCCAAGGCGATGCAAAGGTTTTGGGAAGTTGAGGAGCCTCCCATGGTTCCAAGGGTGGATCCGGACCATGAGGAGTGTGAGGCCTTTTATCAAGCCAATACGTCGCGGCTGACGTCCGGTCAATTCGTAACTAGGTTACCGTTCATTGCTTCTTCTCCTGCTCTAGGGCAGTCCAGGGCACTGGCGGAGAAACGACTGCTGGCCATGGAACGGCGCATGCGGCGTGACCCCGTCCTTCGCGATAAGTACATTAAGTTTATGCGCGAGTATGAGGCATTGGGCCACATGTCTCCGGCTCGAGTTGATTGGAGCTCAACTGAGCATTATTTCTTGCCTCACCATGCGGTGATGAAGGCGTCGTCAGGTAAGCTGAGGACCGTATTTGACGGCTCAGCCCCCACGTCGACAGGGGTGTCATTAAATCAGTGCTTGCATTCCGGTCCCAAGTTGCACAGGGATGTCGTGGACATTATACTGAACTTTAGAAGACATCAGGTGGTGTTTGGAGCGGACATCCGGATGATGTTTCGGCAGACGGTTATCCACCCAGATGACAGGCGTTTCCAGCTGATTCTCTGGCGTGAACACCCGGAGGACCCGGTGACTGTCTACGAGCTCAACACCAACACATATGGGTTGAAGTCCAGCCCTTATATTGCCATTCGCTGCTTGTTGGAGTTGGCAGAGCGGGAACGGGCCCGCTTTCCCCGCGCAGCCGCCGTGTTGGCACGCGACCTTTATGTTGACGATGTGTGCACCGGGGCCCAAAGTATCGAGGAGGCTCTCATACTGCGGGATGAATTGATTGCCATTCTAGCAGCCGGAGGCTACGAGCTGCGGAAATGGTTGTCTAACGAGCCGGGTCTGTTGGAGGGTATCCCGGAGGATCACCAACAGAACCCTAATTTGTTTGAGGATGTGGAAGATCCCAACATGATAGCGGTGTTAGGAATGCAATACCAACCCGTTAATGATATTTTCACGTTCCAGGTGGACCTGGAGCACCAGAGGGTCTGGAGTAAACGGACAGTGCTGTCCACCATAGCTCGTATGTTTGATCCGAACGGGTGGATTAGCCCAGTGATCTTCCTGGCCAAGTGTCTGCTGCAGCAGCTCTGGATTATGGGCGTCTCGTGGGACGAGCCGCTCATCGGGCCTCCACTGGACACCTGGCTTGCGCTGATATCTTCGATGAAGGAGGTCAACCGGGTTGCCCTGCCTCGTCGGATTTTGCCGCCGGGCAAGTATCAGGCAAGTCTGCATGGGTTTTGTGATGCATCCGAGCGGGGGTACGCTGCGGTAGTGTATCTACGTACGGTTGATTCCGAGGGTCGGGTCAACGTCGTTTTACTCTTGGCAAAGAGCAAGGTGGCACCTATTAGAACTCGTCTGACCATACCTAAGCTAGAGTTGATAGTTTAAGTCATATATTTTTCAGATATTTTTAGAAAATAATGGTGATAGTTTAAGTCAAATCCTCGCCCGGAAAGGGGTAACTTGGCGGTTTAGTCCCCCAAATTGCCCCCACTGGGGACGTATCTTTGAAGCTGCCGTCAAGTCAGCGAAGACCCATATCCGTCGCGTGATCGGAGAGACTGTCCTGACGTTTGAGGAGCTTGCTACTGTATTTTGTAAAGTAGAGGCGGTCCTCAATTCTCGCCCTCTCTGTCCCCTGTCCCCTGATCCAAACGATCTAGAGGTCCTGACTCCTGGCCATTTTTTGATTGGGCAGCCACTTACTGCGCTGCCAGAATACCCATGGAGGGATGAACGTACGTCACGGTTGTCACGTTTTCAAATGTTGCAACAAATGGGCCAGGACTTTTGGAATCGTTGGTCGGTTGAATACCTGCATCTGTTGCAGCAAAGGGTGAAGTGGACAGACAGGACCGAGCCTCCTAGGGAAGGGGATTTGGTACTTTTGAAGGAGGCCAATTGGCCATCCTTGTTTTGGCGCCGGGGGCGCATTTTAAAGTTGCTATTTGGGGAGGACGGAACTCCACGCGTCGCGGATGTGTTGGTCGATGGTTCGATTCTGCGACGAGCCGTAGCAACGCTCTCTCGTCTCCCGGTTGATTAGGCTAGCGGCCTGAGCCTCTCAGCCCGGAGCGGGGGGATGTTCGGAATAAAGTAGCAACATTGTCTGTGACAGATGACACTTACTTTTGAGGTTATTGCACTTGAAAATTTTCTTGCTTGGTTGGCTCGTGGTTGAGCAAATTATACTTATCTAAATTGTTTGCAATTGGATTGCCGGCTATATATCTTCGCGTGGAGTGAATTATAAGAAAGGAGGGAAGGTTCCCGAGTCATTCCTGACGATTTGTGGTGAGGGGAAAGGATTCCCCTCGTGAAAGTGAGACGAACAGTTCTCCCTTGAGACCGCGAGGTCGTGGTACCAAGAACCTGCACTGAGACGCAGTTTTCTGGGGAAGAGCGCTCTTGGGGTAGTCTGGGGAAGACTAGGGCTCCCATTAGCGATCCGGTGCAGGCATCCCGGGAGGCGCCGGCTGTCTATTCGACGAGGACCGTCGACGAATCATTGGACATTCTGTAAGTGTTTTACTCGTGTTTCAGTGTTTATTAGTATTTAATTTGGGACCAGGAGGCAGGCGGCCCTGTCTCCTTGGTCTCTGGTAGCAGAGCGGGTCCTATACCCAACAATGATGATGATGAGTAAATCACTCTGTGAGTGGTTCTTTCCGTGCACCAAGCGTGATGTGAACGTTGATTGGGCGTTAGTAAGTGACAGCGTAATTGATGGATGGTTTTATGCAAAAACATCAAACTAATGGCTTCATTGATACTCATCATTGATACCCGTCGAGATATCAAAGTACCTTGCAAGATGGCGGACTGTGGAGGCTGGTGCAGAAATATTTTGCCGTGCAATTCTGAACTCGCTCCGATTCGCAACACAATTGACAAGCCCCGCGCACCATCGCATAGTTATACGTGGGGTAATTTTTTAGCGCTAGCTAGACATCTATGTTTTTTATTATCACTTTTATAGTCAATAATATATGGTGACAATGAATCGTACAGCAGGAATAGAACCCATGACTTCTATCACTCTAGCATCGTAATCTAACGTGTTACGCGTAGCGCTAGACCAACGAGAAAGTCGCAAACACGTAAATGGCTGAACGAATTTGGATTAAATTGGGCACTGTTATAAAAATTGGCGGGATTTATTCAACTATCGACGCTACTCGTCGACTTGGCAGGCTACCCTAGAGCTGGTAGCTACGAGTACCTCGGTCAGCGCATCAGACTGGCCATCTTCCCCTGGAAGGGGAAATGCTTCCAGCATCTTGGGAACTCACCCCAACGGCAACGGTCTAGAGACACTATTTTACATATAGATAATATTTAGATACATACATACTTAAACTAACGCCTGTACCCCAGAGGGGTAGGCAGAGACCAGGGACTGCTTGCCACGATCCTGACAGATCACTTCCTCAACATTCAATAAGTTCATTCAATAGTTAATATTTATTGTGGGTCTTACCAATTCTACGTCATACCTATATTTGTAAATCATGTGATATTGTGTAACTGTTTATTATCCCTAATAAAATAAAAAATAAAATAAAACTACTTCGCCTCAGGAAATCTATACTACGAGTGAACTTGGCTCTGTATTATGAACGAAAATAATTTTGGGTTAATTAACAGATTTGGCCCGGCACGATTAAATAATGTACAGCCAACAACGAAATTATGTTTTTAGGACAATATTTATAGTGTGCCATAAGACTTAACATGAGATAGCCCGTGTATGGCCGATTATATTTTGGGCACTTGATTTAGACATTTTGGTAAAGGTAAAACCATGAACACAAAACAACAAAAAGTGTTCATCACTTTTGGACACTTTGGTAGGTATTTGATAGAAATTAAAGGACAAAATAGAGGATATTTTAGCACAGAGCAAGATAAAAAGTACCCGAATACGGCGAGCGTGCATGCAACGACTCATGAATATTGATGAAGGCAAAGAGGTCTGTCAGGATCGTGGCAAGTGGCAAACCCTGGTCCCCGCCCACAGCTCCGGGATACAGGCGTGAGTTTATAAAAACTAACCTTAATTCTTTTAGTAATTCTTAGATTTGGCTAAACCACTTATATTTTTGTAGTAGAATTGTACAAAGAGAAAGTAGGCTCCATCTGCGGCAAAACGTGATGAGCCTAGCATTTAATTTTGTGTCTTTAAAACTAGTGTCAACCGGCATTTAAGAGGTAAGCACGTGATATCTTAGATCCCGTCATCGTTTACCATCAGGCGTGACTGGGGTCAAGTGTCAAATTCAATCAATTTGTCAATTCAAAAAATTGTCAATTAAAAAAAAACGCGCGGAAACGAAGGTTCATTGCACTCAGCAAAGAAAAGAGAGGAACACGTATATCTGAGAACCATCCTCCAATAGTGGGGAGGCACTGAAATAGGAAGATGATTGGAGTCTCATACCTTTATAATAAGTAGCCTATATACGTCCCACTGTAGGGCACAGGCCTTCTCTCAGAGAGAGAGAGAGAGAGAGAGTGTGGGCCACCACGCGTGCCCACCGCTGATTGGCGATTTCAAGCGCAGAGGTATGCGAATAGCTCAGACATTCAGGTTTCCTCACGATGTTTTCCTTCAAAATTAGCGAGTGGTATTGCTAATATAACCACCCAAATTTACATAACTTAGAATACAAATTCATAGGTACATGCCCGCACTGAGAATCGAACCTGGGTCTCGAGTCCAATTTTCTGCCCACTAGGCTAGCAACGCTCCTACCTTATAATTAAGGCTACTGGCAAACATTGGACGAGACTAGCAATGGATGGGTTGGCGTGAAAGTGAAAATGCGAAAGATTGTTATTTATGTTATTTCAGAAATTATTTACTTTAAGTCAAGAGAGTTGTTGCACACCTGTAATTGGATGTTAGACTAGAACATAATTATCTACACAATGTTATTTTAAGTGATGTATCTAACATCTGTTGGTTGTGTCTAATAAATAAATAAATGCCTATGCCCAGCAGTGGGCCCTGTTTATGGGCTGATTAGATAGATAGATATATCATTACACCCTGATTAATAACCTGACTGCACAGTATATTTGACAAGACGTTTGGTTTGACATGCGTGCACTCAACTCAGCTACGCGAAAGAACTTTTTCGTGACCAAATCGTCAAAGCCGATCTGCCCCTGTGTTACGCGCACCAAACCCTGTGCGTTTCTAATCGTCTAACTATCAAATTAGTATGAAATTGGGCAGTTAGACGTTTGGAGTCGCTCAGGATTTGGTGCGCATAATTAGGCCAGGCCTCAGATGCCCAATTATGCGTAACAAATCCTGTCGGAATCCTGCCGTTTGCGACAGCAATTAGTATGGAATTGGGCAGTTAGACGATTGGAATCGTTTACGATTTGTTGCGCGTAATATAGGGTCAGAGTTGACTGTACAGTGTACTTACCTGTGTAAGTGAGCCATTAAACCAGTTTACGCACGCCATTAGTCACGTTTCACAGATCGTAAACTTATTTCCAGCAACACCATCGGGCGGTGAAATTAATATTTCAATCGGGGTTGTATTGCATGCGGGAGTGAACTTTATGCCAAGAGTTTATTTGCCGTATTGAAATTTAAAAGTAAAGTCAGGGTTATGTCCCGGAGGAACAAACATATTTGAACATGAAAAAATCATATATGTAATATTAAGGTTTATTAAGCCAAGTCCTACAGGAAATAAACATTTTCTTAATAAATGTTAAGCAAATTTTCGTCAAAGTGTTTGCCATGTTTTAAGGTATACAATTTTAATTTTTTTTTTTCATCGAAACGGACAGACAGACTCGGTAGTGATCACATACGGGTCCTGTTTTGTCATCGGAGATGTGCGGGACCCTAAACATTTGTGAATCTCAGACAAATACGCAGCGAAAATTCCTAACATAGCTCTCTCCATTGCTCGTTGGGCGACCTTGAGCCTCATTAGGCCCATACTCAGTGACCAGGTCTCACATCCATAAGTCGTCACTAGTACCACACATTAGTTATACACCTTTGTCTTGAGAAACAGGTATTTTGGACGCGAAAATGTGTTTTGGTTTCTCGAATGCTGCCCATCCCAGTTAGAATCGACGAGTGACCTCTTTCTCGAAGTTGGACTTACCTAACTGGACTGTTTATCCCAGGTATACATAGTGGTCGACAACTTCGAGGTCACAGCCGTCACCGTTGAAAGGAGTAGGCATTTTATTAAAATCAATTTTTTTGTGATCGTAATAAAATTAGTATACTTTTGATGTGGTCTCAGAGTTTGATAGATAATAAAATTGCGGTCATTCAAGACATATATTTTCATTTTTCTGAGTGCTACCGGGTACTGACGGAAGACCAGCGCTGGAGTGGTCTGCCACTCCAGCACATGCTGAGTCAGAGCCCCTTTGCATTTGCCACAGCCGCAAACTGTTCTCTTGTATTATCTGTTGATTTACTTGTGCTTATTTCTGTTACTCCCTTTCTGAGCTCGCTCACTTGCTGCAAATTTTGCGTTGTGTTACTTGTGCTATTCTTTATATTATGTTCTATACCTGAGTGTGTGTGCGTAGATGCAAATAAATGTTTCTATCTATCTAACATATTTTTCTTATTCTTTATATAGTTTTTGATTCAGAAAATTTGATTCCAAGCTGAGTAATTTTGGAAACAAATTTTTATTTTATTAAAATATTTAGAAAAATACCTTTATCATAAGTTTACTCATTTTTACAATCATTAAAAATGTTATATTTTGCGAGCGAGACCGCTTACTCCACGTAAAAACAGCCTTAAAAGGCGGCTGGGTGACGTACATTATTGCCCGGTATCCGGATGCCTTTGGTTGTATGGACCTCACATGTTCTCTTCTCGATTGTTTTGTTATTTTTGTTGTTTTGTTGCTTTCCTTGCATTTTTGTTAGTGGGTTAGTAGGACCTGAGATTTCCGCACTTAGCCTCATAGTTGGGCCCTTGTACGTAGCCAGCGCTAACGCTGTAAATACCTCAGACGCTACGGTTTCCTCACGGTGTTTTCCTTCGCCGTTTAGCGAATGATATTGCTACTACAACTTCACCAATGTACTTAACTTACAAAACAAAGTCCCGACCATGACCTGCCGAATGTTTTACTGCTGTGATACCACATGACTTAAATGCATTTTTGTTTGTTTACTTATTTACACTGTTTTTCTGTGGCAATTTATTTTTTTCTTTCCTAATGCGTGAGCAAGACATAATAATATGCCAAACGTCACAGCAGCTTTAAGTCAAACCCAACACAAAGGTAACCTTTGGAATTTAATCACGTAATGCCATTGATTAGTAATCAACGAGTCTTAGCGTAGCTTCACATTAGGTCACAAGCAGCGCTGCACTAGCAGACGACGGATCACACGCGGCTGCCGCGCTGCCCTCCGCTATGACAATCACGTGTCGCGCGGCTATCGCGCTCTTTTAACTCCTGAACTGCCCTCGCGGAACGCAACGTATAGGTGGCCCATACTAAGTTGGACACAGATCTGTGTCGCGGCAGACGAGTGGTTAATTATGGATGTCAGCCGCTTCTGAGCGTCGCGACAGTCGCACTGCTGCAGAAGCTGCTTGCGCGCTAATGTGAACCCGTCTTAATAGTCGGTGTCGAACGGAAACCTCTGTTTGAGGTTTATTGATTGCTAAGCTCTGTCTACACTGAGCAAATTCGAATTTCGAATGAGTTTTCCAGTAGCAGCTGTTTGTTGATTTGCACGCGTAGATGGCGCTAGTAAATTAGTAAAAAAATAATATAACATAGACTCACGCCTGTATCCCGAAGGGATAGGCTGGGACAAGGATCTGCCACTTGCCATGATCCTGACAGATTTCTTTCACTGCATCAACATTAATTAGCCGTTGCATGCACGCACGCCAGTGTCGGGTACTATTTATCTGGCTTACCCAAGGCTTACCCCTTGCTAATATTTGGTCGAAGTATGTCCGCTTAGGACAGAATTATTAACTTGCTCTCAATTTAATATCGACACCAAGAAGTTCACAGAAAAGAACTAATGTACTTTTGTTTTAATTCCCACGAGACAGGATGTACCTAGTGCGGGAGCCAATGTCAATCGTATAGTCAGTTATTTAAGTTTTAAAGATAAGTATGCTTCCTGTTCGCAGCCTCGCTATAAAAACTTTGGCCTTTGCATCTGCGTAATGAGATGATTTATACAGCATCCAGTGGCACCATCACTCACACTAGATGGGTGAAGGGTCCACTCGGATGCTGCAGTGCCTGGGACATTATTTTAAGCTTGCCCAGCACCTGGCAGCCTAGTCGGCCTAGCCCACAGAAAAGACAAGTCAATACGTGCGGAGCCAACCAAGCCGCGGGTTTCCTCATAGCCGTACTATACATTTATTGCAAATGAATGTTTTTTGCATTTTTTACACCACAGTCACTTGTCTTGAGGTCTAAGTAGGTGCTCCAAATCATGTCGGAATCCTAACGTTTGCGATAGAAATTAGTATGAAATTTCACAGCTAGATGTAAAGATACCTTGATTTAGTTGGTGTGCATAATTAGGCCTTTTATCTTAAGTTAGGATTCCCTACGCTATGATAACCAGGCAAACACGTCAATAATATGAAAAGCACTAAAATACATACATACATACGTACATAAACTCACGCCTGTATCCCCGAGGGGTAGGCAGAGACCAGGGACTGCCACTTGCCACGATCCTGACAGATCACTTTCGCTTCCTCAACATTCATTAGTCGTTGCATGCACGCACGCCGGTTTCGGGTACTTCTTATGTTGCCCTTTGCTAAGTAATACATTCTCTATTTGGCCAGATACACAAGTCTTCAGCTGAAATAAACCCAAAAACTCTGTTTTGTTAGTAACCAGCCGGGGTAACATACCAGTTATATTCTTTTTGTTGTACTAACTCGTGCTGAGGACAATTTCAAAACCCTATTTAGAGGCTAACCCGCGACCTCTCGAGAGAAGTTTGTAAAGGGGCTCGAAATTTCGCCGTTGCCTGCACTTGCCCATTAGCTAAGTTTTCACGGTTAGCCTGAGGTCGCGGGTTCAAGTCCCGGCATGGGTGGAATTCTTAGCCTCTAAATAGGGTGTTAAAACATACCAGTTACTTCATACGGAGGAGGTTCAGGCTTCGAATCCCAGAGTGTACGAATGACTTACAATACCTATAATTGAATGCAGTAGAAAACCCCGTGAGGAAACCTGAGTTGTTCACATACCTAAACACTTCGACGCAATAGCCACTAATAAAAAAAATATTAAATACAAAAAAAATACCTAGATAGCAATTTTATGACAAAAAATATATTTTTAGCGGAAATTGTATGCAGTCGTAGATAGTCGCACCCCACCGCTCCTGGAGTATAACTGCTTACAATGTTACGTAACCAAAACCTGTATTTTCAGTGTCATTTCTGTGCTCGTTCGTTTTCGTGTTTTAGTAGTAAGTATATCTACTTCATCTGTCCATCCTGTGGCTGCTTGTCCTACGCTGCGCTTGGCGATATGTGGTCTACATTCGAGAAGTTTTCGGCGCCATCGGCCATCAGTTCTGAGTGCTATGGTCCCCGCCCACTGCCATTTCAACTTACTAATCCGCTGGGTTATGTCGACGACTTTCGTTCGTTTCGTTCGGATCTCATCATTTCTGAGCGTGGCAGGAAGGCGCTGGATGCAGGCCGCTTCCAACCGGTCTTTTTGGAAATCCATGGAGGAGGCCTATGTAAAGCAGTGGACTTCTTGTGGCTGAATGATGATGATATCTACTTCTATGTGTCCAATAGACTCTTTTATTTATCTCTACAGACTCAAATAGGCCTAGCTCTCGTATAGCGCCGAAGGTTTTAGGTCCCCAAGGTGAGTATAATTGTAATGTATATGAAAATTGCAAATAATCTCTTGCAGACAGATTCACAGAACCACTGCTTGAAATAACCTCCAAAGGAGATAATACGATTTATTTTCAATTGTAGAGCTAGTGAACCGCATGAATACCCGTAAAATGTTATATCTACGATGGGCAGGCTGGAGGTTAATCTTATAGATCTTCTCTTTGAGAGCTAATATGTGTAACGCAGTTGGACGCATCTGTGCTGCTTTTCTTATCCTAACAAAGATATCCGGCGTCAAATCCTATAGCATCATCAACCTAACAGGATTTTGGAACATTGTTCCGTATTGAACCATGTGTACTCCTTACAATAGACTTGATAAACTTGGATGCTTTCAGAGCTTACAACAATTCTTGGAAAGCGGATTAAGTCACAGGCCTTGTCCAGTAGGCGATGAAAGCAAGCGAGGCTTGAGAGCGATTGAATAAGCTTGGACTCAGAATTCAATTTATACCACAAAGTGCAAGACTTCAAAAAGATTAATAAAAAAAATCTCGAGCAGCGAGTAGGTAGAAATGAAACAAATCATGTTACATTTAGATTGTCCGTGAAATTCTGAACGATTTCTTATTAGGGTACAAAAAAAAACATTATTTCAAGTGTCAAGTGGTCCCCATCTTCTTATACATATTTTTTTATCAGTGTATTGAACTTGCGTCTAATTTAGATTGGAGTGACATTGACACTCTTGTGTATTGTTATTGTGTTTCACTATGGATTTGTATGACTCTGAAATAAATATTATATTATATTGTTATTATTGCTTTTATAATAAAAATATTTTACTCAGGGTTTTCAGGGCCGCAAAATATGCGAAAAATAAAAATACTCCAATAACATTAAACTTATTAGATTTCGTTTTGTCATTGAATTCTGAACGTTTTCTTATAAGGGTGTACATGCATTAAAACATTATTTGACGAGATAACTCAAATACTAATAAAAAAAAATCTTTGACTTTTGCATCTACGTAATGAGATGATTTATACAGCATAGACCACTCGGACGCTGCAGTGCCTGGGACATTGTTGCTTAGATGGAGTAGGCTTGCGCAGCACCTATACCATCCTGATAGCTTAGTCGGCCTAGCCCTCTAATATTGTTACGTTAGGGAGTGACGTCATAGTCTAAGGTCAATTTGTGTGGCGTGTTTTAGTACTACGTGACTATATTGACTTTTTGACTGGTTATGTTATCACAAGTACTATTCGCAGAGGAAAAAAAAATGCTACGTTTATTTATCTTTTAAGGTGTCCTCTCCCATTCTATTAACACATTTTTTTAGTGCAAGTTCTCTATTATTGGGATTTTTGGTCATCATCAATGTACAAAATTGCCACGATGCTGTTTTGTGCTCGAAATGCGATTTGCAGATGGGCATAAAATCTACAGGTTTTACACCTGTAAAATCACAGGTTGACTTCGAATTCGTTCGCCGCTTTTAAAGGGAATATTTTAACTATTTATGTTTATAATGTAAAGAAATTATTATATATAGGTACAACATGATTTGTTATCACAATATAAATAATAATAAACTAAGAATTGAAAAAGAAAATAACCAATAAATTAAATAGAAAATCGAAGCCAAATCGCTGCCGTCGGCTGGCAAGGTCCCTAGAAGGCTCGCAGCATTACGAGTATCTCGCGAGACTCAGAGAATTATAATTGTTATAACCATGAGGGGTTTTGCCATAATCGCTACGCTTGGCAGGCTTGTTGGCAATCGCAGTATGCAGTTGGAATCTCAGAAAGACGCTGCTGCCCGTCTCCTGGTAATTTATTTCCTTAGTTGCCTTCTACGACATCCTCGGAAGGAAATGGAGGCCACGAGGAAGGCCTTTGCCCTGCAGTGGGCGTCGAATGGCTAATGATAATTAATTGTTATACCTATAGTGTGTAAAGGTTTATGTAAGTATATTATTATTAATTATAAGTATGTTTATCAATATTCATATTTGCACCTACTACACGTCTCACTTTTCCTTCAGCAACTCTCGATCTTCGGTTGCCTGGAAGAAATTTCTATAGGTAATAAGGCCGCCAATTGTACTGTATTTTTGTAAATATTTCATGTTAATTTTATTTTTTTTTATTTTTTTATTTATTGACTAGAAATTGATTAATAATAACTATACAACTAATAATTAAAACTAATACTAATCAAATCGATTTACATATTTACAGGTAAAAAACTTGCCCCAGGTCGGTGTCCCGCGGCAGGGAGCCCAGGATGCTGGCAACATTCCCCCTTTGGATGGCCAGTTTGTGTTTCTCCTGGTACAATAAAGAATATTCTTATCTTATCTTATCTTATGACTCAATAACACATGGCGCTAGTTGTGATAGGGGTGGCGCGTCAAAAATCGAAAAAGGAACTATTTACTTTAAAAAAAACACCAATGTTTTTTCACTGGTTTCTGCGTATCGACCCACAAAAAATTAAACATGTAATATAATAGAAAACATTTTTCCACGTTACTGTTCTTCTTATCACTTTGAATTTGGATTCAGAGTTCCGAACCAACAGACCAAAATAATGAATACATATTTACAAATATGTCATAGAATTTTTATTAATTATGCTCTTTATAATAATCACAATATTGCAAACGATTTCAAAATCATGCTGTAGATATTTAATATATAAAAATCTCATATCACAGTGTTACCGAATGTACGACACTGTAGTAGAGGGGTGAGGGGGTGGAACTAGCCATGGGTAACTCAGGAGCCAGATATGATAGGACACACATCTCCCTCGCCATCAAGTGTGTCCCAGTCATATCCCAGAGATGTCAACTATATCTGGCTCCTTCACACATACTCTCAACTCAGTACGGTAGACATCTAGCTCCCGCTACTTTATCCAGCTCACACACAGTGCGCGAGAGCGAGACCGAGATCGGCTGAAATCGGATGCGTTCGGCCGCATCTCTCGTAATAAACGAGAGACGAGAAAGGGGTGATCTTTTTGATCGCTATTGGTACGGATGGCTTGTTCGGTCAACATCGGGCATTTGGTCGCAGTACTCATACTAAAAAGATGAACGGTAAAGACGATAATCATAAATGCTTGTCACGTTTTAATTGGGTTCAAAGATATTTATTTCTCATAAAGAACTTACAGTTCACTTAATTAATGAGAAAACCTATATAAAGTGTCAAAAGTTAATTAATACATATACATTTTGATTCTGGTTTGAACTCCTCTTAGGGCCAATTTTTCAATAGTCAGATAAAACTTAACTGGAGAATAAAACTGATGTTGTCACTGTCTTGTCATATGATTTAGACAGTGACAGCATGCAATTTATTCTCCAGGTTAGTTTTATCTGACTATTGAAAAATTGGCCCTTATTGGAATAGACTGATAGTATAAAAAAGAGCGCGTCAGCTGGATAAAGTAGGAAGAGATAAACTAGACTCACTCACCACTTGTGTCTTACGGCTCTTGTATCCAAACACACTCACTCGATTGTATATCGTATGAGCTAGGATACAAGTGGTGAGCCAGATATGATACAGATATAGTGTGTCCCGGTGAGCAAAGATATGGGATATAACAACTCCCTCTAAGGACACACTTTGCGCAAGTCTAGGTGGAACTGTTTATTTAAAGAAGGTGCATAGTTGTGGTAGTATTTATTGAGACCTACTTGGTCTCTTTACCTACGCTCAAAAACAATTCAAAAAAATATTACAATGTTCTGCTTATAAAGGTTTAACTTGGATAAAACTATACTGTGATGTAAGAAACAATTAAAGCCATCTATTAGCCAAAAATAAAACAAAACTATTCAGTACGAACACCGAACTCCTTGGCAAAACAACGTTTGCCGACTCAGCTAGTTTAAATATAAAATTAAATAAGAACGGCAGAGGGAATTCAGAAGGTTTTTTTAATTTTTTTTATTAATTAATTTATAATAAAACATGTTTCTCGAAATAAAATCATTCGCCAAACTGCGTAGCAGTTTGTTAGCGAGTTACAGCGAATTATGAGTTGTATTAGACCATTCCTTTGCTCATATACCAGCATCGCTAGCATACAACGAATGGGCATTGTCCCAAACATTGGCAATAGTTACAAATAATACGGGATTTTAAAGGTATTAACTCAGTAAATACAATGTAAAAATCATAAATTATAATATTCACTGATTTCTTGTATTTTTTGTAACTAAGCGTATCACTTTCATTCGACCTTCCAACTTTCATTCACACGTAAATGAAAGAAGGTTTAATTTTTATATAAAAATGATGACGTACCTAATTTCGTGCATGACGTACTTCCGGTTTCGTAGACTCAGATTCTTTCGAAAGCGACCCAAATCGAAACATTTAGGGCCGGTTTCTGAATTGAGAATTTCATTAAGTAAATACTTAAGTAACGTTCTGTCAGGCTCTTCTCTGAGAAATTGTAAGAGACAACACTACAGTTAACTATTTCCTTAGCGATATTCTCAATTCAGAAACTGGCAATATTAGCCCATGTTCTCAAAATTACCTATTTCCACGGCCGTCGCCGGGGTGACACGTTTTCATTGCATGCGATTTCAGCAAGTGACCCCCTACTACTGGACTGGAAGACGTTTCACGTCAATACACTTATGTTACAGATGAAAAGCTAAATGCGAAACTAAGTAACAACCGCGATACACATTCTGTCCTTCTATTAAGCTGAGACATTGTATAGAAACATTGCAAAACAAAGGCTGAAGAGTCAACAGGAAAGAGTCGCTACTTCCTGGTGATATTTCCCGCCCAGGTGGCGATTCTGTAAGGAAGAGGAATGCAGCTTGGACCCCAGCCAAACCCCTTGCAGCTTAGTGCTTCCATTAAAAAAAAAACACGCCAGCGTGTTACGTTGGTTGTTGAGGTAAAACTTAATTAATTTCACGTCGGAATTGTGGTGGACATATACGGGTACCACTAATTAAAATTAACCTGACTGTTAATTTTGTGCTTTTTCAAATACGCTAGGTTAATTATAGCCCATCTGGTCGTTTTTCCACAAAAAAGTGGTTGGATCTGGGCCAAGTGTCATATAATAATTGTTCAATAGAATTATATACCTAAGCACGGCAATAGCTGTCATTAGCCTCTATTTCGTAGTTACTGATATTAACACGCGCAAATTAAATAGCCATCTCTCGCGTAGAAGATCGAATCGTATGAGGTGCCGAGTTAAGTTACACGGCTTATACCATTGGAATGCCATGTTATCGAAAAATCATTATGTTTGGTAACAAATATTTTTTGTAAAAAGTGTCAGACTAATCTGTAAATCATGTTAACAGTGTAGGTCCGATGGCTATGCACCTAAGGCACGGAACCCGGGACTCGATGAGATGATTTAAAAAAACATGATCAGTGGAGTTTTTTTTTTCCGCTGCCTTTTTCTAGACTACAAAAACGGCCCGACAGCGGCTAACATAGTACACTGATATTCAGAAAACATAATGTAAATTCTTTTCGTTCTAACAAATTTTTGATTTCTGATTTGACTTCTGATGACTAGATAGGCTTAACGCCAAAGATGACTGTTTTTGGCTCGAGTGCCATGTAGTCCCAGATCCGCGATCCTAGGTTCTGGGTCGCGGGTCCTAAAATCACTACTGCCATGATTGAGAGATTGATCGGGTGCCAAACGGGACCCTATTACTACGACTTCACTGTCCGTCTGTCTGTCTGTCACTAGGCTTTAGCTCATGAACCGTGATAGCTAAATAATGTATTTCTATTGCCGCTATAGTAACAAATACTAAAAACAGAATAAAATAAGTATCTAAGGGAGCCCCCCTTAAATATATATATATATATATATATTTAAGGGGGGCTCCCATACAATAAACGTGATTTTTTGCCGTTTTTTCTCGATCTCTGTGTCTAATATTGTATAGATAATGGTACGGAACCCTTCGTGCGCGAATCTGACTCGCACTTGGCTGGTTTTTTTCCATTTGTGGCGCTAGTGTCACTGCATCGAGAGACGACTTTTCCGAAACTGGCGTTTGGTGTCAATTATTCTTTTCATGTAGTTTATATACGTCCCACTGCAGGGCACAGGCCTTCTCTCAGAGAGTGATGAGTGAGATCCGTGCCCACCACGGATTGACAATTTCAAGGGCTGAGGTATGTGAACAACTCAGACACTCAGGGTTCCTCACGATGTTTTCCTTTACAGTTAGCGAATGGTATTGCCTCACAAATGTACGTAACAACCCCCGGTTTCTCGTACACTAGCAATCTGTTAATCTACTGTTAACAACTGTCAGTTGGCCAAAGTGCATACAAAAAAAAACAACTGACGGATTTTAACAGTAGATTAACAGATTTTTAGTGTACGAGAAACCGGGGGTTAGAAAACAAAGTCATTGGTGCATGCCGGTATTCGAACCCATGACCTCCCGAATGAGAATCCGACGTTCTACCGCTCCGCTACCACCGCTCCAGTAATAAAAATCGTAATCAATTTGTCACTACGAGGGGTCAAGTGTAGAGTGACGTGAGTATGCACACGGACGCGATATACTTGAATGACCAGGTTAGTTAGACCTTTTCGCACTTAGTCTCATACTTGGATGACCAGCTAGGGGAGCACAACTTCACGATAAAAGTTTTATCCCGTTATCGGCTAGCGCCATCTTACTTTATTGCATCGCGTAAAGCGAGATGCCGCTACTGGGATAGCGGGATAAAACTTTTATCTTGACCTTATGCTTCCCTAGCTGGTTAATTAGTTAGACCTGCACCATCAGCCATTTGACGCCCACTGCAGGACATAGGCCTCCCTCATGGTTTTACAAACCATGAGGGGTTTTGCCATAATCGCCACGCTTGGCAGGCAGTTGGCGATCGCAGTACGCGGTTGGAATCTCAGGAAGACGCTGCTGCCCGTCTCCTGGTAAATGATTTCCTTCGTCGCCTTCTACGACATCCACGGAGGGAAATGGAGTGACGCTATTCTTAATCCGGCGCCACACGGAGCGGATTTAATAATAATAATATTTATTTATTTCAGGCATATATGGGTATATACAAATATTTTTTAGCAAGTAACTGAATGACAGGTAAAAGTAAACAGAAAAAATATGAGTATAGTTTTTATTAACTTTTGTTGGTCGGAGCTCAATGAGTCACTGTCAAATTTCTCAAGAAGTTTGATGTCAAAGTTTCAGATTCAAAATAAGCCAAAGTTTAATCGGTATTAAAACCCCGAACGAAAACAAAGTAGGAAGTGTCAAAACTAATCACAAATCACCAAGTTCCCCGCCCCAAGCCCTCTGAGATTTAACTCAATAAAATCACTGGTAACATCATTACCCTCTTCTCGTTTAAGGGCTGAAACGCACCAGCAGTTGCTTACTCTGCGATCGAGTGCCCACATTTATAAAATTTCAATTATGAAAAAGTATTAAGGATAATGGAGTGCTCGTCACGACACTTATGTATGGGTAGCGAAAGAAAGCAAGAAAGTACGATTAATGCAGTGGAAATGAGGCCCTTGAGAAGTATTTCTGGTGTTACTTTGAATGAAAGGATACCCGATAGTCCGATTTGAGAACATTAGAACATTGTGGACTGGAAGAGGATGTAGTGACCAGAATTGAGAAAGGAATATTGCGTTGATTTGGACATGTGGAGAGGATGAAGGAAGAAAGATTGACGAAACAAATATATCGAGGAAATGTAGGTGGAACGTGCGTAAATGCAATGACTAATGAATGTAGAGGAAGCGAAAGTGGTCTGGCAGGACATCAGGATCGTGGCAAGTGGCAGTCCCTGGTCTCTGCCTACCCATCTGTGATGCAGGCGTGAGTTTATGTATGTATTAAAGATCGTAGAGATGCGGTTGCATTTTTCCCCAGAATTTGCTACTGCGCTGGTGCGCGTAACAAGTGAGTTCTAACAGTCGCAGACAAGTAACGGAGTGAAAAACTATGAAAAAAACCGGACAAGTGTGAGTCGGACTCGCCCACCTAGGGTTCCGTACAAACTTTTAGGTACTTACATATTATGAATTAGCTGTCCCGGCGAACTTCGTACCGCCACAGAATCCGTTTATACGATTCTTGAACAACGCCATCTATTTTTAAAACACAACGTTTGCTCGCACAACGCCATCTATTTTAAACTTAAAATAAATATCTCACAGGAACGCCTTACCGGGATACCAAGTATGCTAAACCTCAATTCAGGTCTTTGTCTATCTGTACGCCAAGTTTCATTTAAATCCGTTCAGCCGTTATTGCGTGATTGGGTAACAAACATCGAAAAATCCAAACCTCCAAACATCCAAATATCGAAACATCTTCACAAACTTTCACATTTATAATATTAGTAGGCTAGTTTAGAAATCGAGTCTCGCAGTTTTTTCCGAGCCTTTCCCTCACTTCAAAGACAACTTTTTTATGATTTAATTACAAATGTATGGCTTTCAGATTTTTCCATGTACTTGCAGTATAAAACGACATTACTTTTCGAATTTCATAGTTACAGTTCTTAGTTCTAGTAGTACCCTATGAATTTTGATTTCTTTGAGGTAGGAAAACCTAATAGAAAGTGTGCTTTTTCGTTGATCCCAAAGTATCAGAACAAAAAACTTTTCAAGTGTTGGCAGAAAACTGACGGTCTTAACTTTAATAGACCATTTTTGTATATTTTGTATAAGTTGATAATTGTTTGAGGCGGTACGAAGCTTGCCGGGTCATAGTGTCATATTTTTTTTTTACTTACGATGCTCATCCGTAGTAATATATTACATGGGTCTAACCGCGCTTATTTATAAGGTAAATTTTAATTACCTTTGATTATTAAGAGTGACTTGAGGGTAGACCACCTACCCTCACTACAATAATTGACTGTACTCGCCACTTCAGTCTACTCGTGACCACGGCTGCTGCAACGTTGCCGAAACCTCGGGAATCAAAGGTAATTAAATTTTACTTAATTAGCCGCGGTTAGACCCGTTTAATATAACGATACTGTCATATTGTCTTGGTTAGGCAAAACCCCTCATGGTTATGAAAACCACGAAGTCCACTGGGCGTCAAATGGCTGATGATGATGATGATCATACTGTCTTGGAATCAATAAATTTTGAAATTTCTCATTGTTCTCATTTTCTCGTGTTTTGATAGTTATTTTTCTATTCGGGGCAAAGAAAAAAGGCAATAAATCAAGGATCATAAAAATAGGCCAAGTCGTTCTTGAGTCATATGTAAATGGTGTAACCCGACTTTGTTTTATATAGGTAATACTCGAGACCCCGGTTCGATTCCCAGTGCGGGCATGTAACTATAAATTTGTTTCCTAAGTTGCGTACATTTGTAAAGTTATAGTAGCAATACCACTCGCTAAGGTGAAGGAAAACATCGTGAGGAAACCTGAGTGTCTGAGTTATTCACATACCTCAACGCTTGAAACCGCCAAACCGCGGTGGGCACGCATGGTGATTAAGCCCATACCTTCTCTCTGAGAGTAGGCTATTTATGAATTATCGTATGACCTATTCTCAGATCTACTAAATAAACACAAAAAAAAATCATAAATATCGGTGAAGCCGTTTCGGAGGAATTCGATAACAACATAATGTGACCCGAGATTTTTGTATATTCTATATTTTAAATCGCACATCAACCGATGCTCAACTTGAAAAGTACCGATCACTTAATTGTTTGACTCTTTCCTCCCCGTTTCGTTCCGCCGATGGAAGCCTTACTGAAAAATCAAAAGGTCTTAATGTCTTTCATGTTTTTGTGATTGGGCCAGAAAGCATCTCCCCGGCACGACCATGTTAGATTTAATTATAGGGGTACAATTTTCGAAGTCAAGCGTACAATTATGTGCATATTTTTTCATGAATTTGTGCACCAATTAAAAAAAAAACTGAAAATAACCAACAACCAGACGGCACCCAAATTCAGCAATGTAACTCCTTAGGTTGGTCCCGCCTGCTTAGTAGTTAATGCTCGGCAGTCGGGTGGTTGGTAATTTTTTATTTCAGTTTTTTATTTATGTCTAAGTGATTTTTTTATGCTGATTTATATATAGCCTATAACACCTGCATACTGATGTTTCACATACATCACACGTGATGGGCCGAAAATCTAAGATCTGAGTATAATAAATTAAATATAACAGCGCCATCTAGTTACTGATTGTTGTACTATAACGTTACTTATAGCGTCTACATTTAATTTATTCTGAGGATCTGAATAGAATAAATTAAATCTAGCAGCGCCATCTAGTGACTCAATGTGGTACTTTAACGTAGCTTAATGCAAATTTTATTTTTTGTTCTTTTTTTGTTCTATTAATACCAATTTAATATAGCCTGTGACACTCCGACAGGGGTGACGAATCGATCGAGACCTTATTTGTCAAAATCTGTACATTTGGTTAAGGAGTTATGAGGGAACATAGAATCGGACATACTTACATACATACATCCGTGTGGCGCCGGATATCCGTGTGGCGCTGAAGAATAGCGTCACTCCATTTCCTTCCGTGGATGTCGTAGAAGGCGACTAAGTAAATCAATTACCAGGAGACGGGCAGCAGCGTCTTCCTGAGATTCCAACCGCATACTGCGATCGCCAACACGCTTGCCGAGCGTGGCGATTATGGCAATACCCCCTCATGGTTTTGAAAACCACGAAGGAGGCCTATGTCCTGCAGTGGACGTCAAATGGCTGATGATGATGATGATACAGACATACGAGCAAAACACATTACCCTCCTTTTGGGCTCCGTCGCAGTTGGGTAAAAACAGATGTACCATGGTCGTGCTGTATAGCATGACAAAACACGTGTCCACTACCAAACCTGCTGAAAAAAAACTGTGGGTTACGTTACACTTCTGTTGTTCGCGAAATCAATTTAATCTCGCCTTCTATTAATTAATTTCCAATCACGCCGAACCTGGCGTTGTTGAATCTGGGTCACAACTAAGTCAATGCGCCCTTTCTCAGAGTTCTGATTGAATATAACGATTTTGTTTGCATAGATTCGGCCGTCTCTATCGCACGGCTTCTGAATACTACATGTAATTGAAATAATTGATCTGTATTCAAAATTAATTAATCCAATATCAACGAGCATAACTTTAAAATTATTTACTTTTAACATTTCACGAGGTCAAGGTATACATGCTAATCTAGGTGGTTTGAAAGCCGCGGTTATATAATTAGTACAAAAAATGCCGTATTTTAGACCATTGCTTCAAAGTATAGACGTAATATAAAATATTTTTTTAGAAATCTTGTTTCGGGATGAAAAATCTTTTTAAAAAAATTAGCAAACAATAAGTGGCACCTCTTCACCAATCAGAAATTCAGAACAATGACCCGCGAACTCGCGGCACGCATGCACCGCTCTGGCTGGCTGCTAATGGTACTCACAGTCGAGTTTGTGTCGAGATATTTTTGGAGGTGTCTTTTTAAAAAAACAAACTAGCTTAAGTGGCAAACAAAGGAGTGTCAAGGCACGTTCATTTTGCTATGGCTCTCAGGTTTGAGTGGTTACCCAACATTTTTGGTGTAATAATAATAAAAGTGAATGCAGATTGAGAATTTTTAGTTCCTGCTTACTGGATCTGGATATGGTTAAATTATCCATTCTAATAAAAAAAAATCAGGGTTAGCGTAATTTCAGTACATTGCACTAGTAAAAAAAAAGGAGGAAGATAAAAAATACCGTGCATGCAACGACAAATAATTTTTGATGAAGCGAAATAGGTTTGACCAGATCGTTGCAAGTGGCAAACTCTGGTTCTGCCTACCCCTCCGGGATACGGGTGTGAGTTTATGTAACGAAATGTATAGGTATGTATAATTTAACCCTAGGCCATCAGTCTATTTGGCTGTCCAACTAACTGCATACCCTTCTGGGATGTATATATAGGTACTCGTATTTTGGACCGTAACAAAGTACCAGGCCCTAGAGTCTAGTATACACATTATAGTATTAGTCTAGTATACAAAATTCTCCAAACTCAGTACAGCTCAAATAAAATTATGACTAGTGATAATTTAGACTCATCATCATCATCATCATCAGCCACTTGACGCCCACTGCAGGACATAGGCCTCCTTCGTGGTTTTGATAACCATGAGGGGTTTTGCGATAATCGTCACATTTGGCAGGCGGGTTGGCGATCGCAGTATGCTGTTGGAATCTCAGGAAGACGCTGCTGCCCGTCTCCTGGTAATTAATTACCTTAGTCGCTTTCTACGACATCCACGGAAGGAAATGGAGTGACGCTATTCTTAATCCGGCAAGACACGGAATTTAGACTCATGTTCGCGATTTTTTAATACTACAAAGTTTAAAAAAACTTAAAAATAATTTCCGATGGCTCTATAAAGGACATTGAAAAGTAATATATATTTTTCATATATTTCTTTCTCACGATGTTTTCCTTCACTTGCGAGTGTGTTGCCACTGCAAAAACACATCATAATATCGAACACGTATTTGGCTTTAAATTTCAGTAGGCGTATATAATGCCCAATGGCAAAATGCTGTAATGAAAAGATTTCACATTTCATACTCATTAATTTACACAGTCAAACCATTTAATTCACGATAGAGCCCTAAAGGATAGAAAAAAAACAGGTTTAAAAGTCTCACATCACTTGACCTAAACTATGTTAATTACATAATTTTTGTTCAATTCCAAAAATCCATGCTCAACACGGATTATTTTTTCTCAACGCAAATTACAATAACAATGTACCTAATTGTTTATTTGCATTAAGATAATTTAACATAATATTTTACATTTAGTTTCAAATTAATTAGCTCCGCGTAAAACAAATCTTGCCTAAGCAAACTACTTAAACATATCTTTGGCGTACGTAAAAAAAACTGCAGAATTTTCAAACTCATATGAGATTGAGTTTTAAGACTGGGCTCTCCAACGTTACCCTTAAATCAGGTGTTTTAAAATACATTTTACTATCTAATGATAGTAGTTGAAGTGGCAGTGGGCGGGGCACATAGCACGGAGAACTGATGGCCGATGGGGCCGAAAAGTTCTGGAAGGGAGACCACATATCGGCAAGCGCAGCGTAGTACGACCGGCCACAAGATGGACAGATGACCTCATCCAAGTGGCAGGAAGGCGCTGGATGCAGGCCGCTTCCAACCGGTCTTTTTGGAAATCCATGGTGGAGGCCTATGTCCAGCAGTGGACTTCTTGTGGCTGAATGATGATGATGATCTAATGATAGTAAAATGTATTTTAAAATCTGAAAAAAAAAATACAATACTTTTCAATGTCTTTATCTAGGGCTACCGGTCATTATTTTGATGATTTTTTTAAACTTGGCATAATATAGAATCGCGAATTTGAATCTAAATTATATCCAGACATGGTATTATTTGAGCTGTACTAAGTTTTGGACAATATAACATATACCAAAATGACTATCACTGAGTGTGTTAGTGGTCGTCAAATTTCCAATAATAGGATTTAATTTTATATTTCTGTAATTTTAAAAAAATCCTACTTTTCCCCCAACTATTAGCTCGCGCAGCGTAATAAGCCCCATACAATTCCATGCGCTCTGAGGACCCGGCCTAAATAAAACATAATTTATGTTTTTATTTTTTTTATGTTTATATTTTGGTTTTTACAATTTATGTTCACAAAATTTTCTTTCACCTTATTGCGAAAAAATCTGGGACTGCAGAAAACAAAAATAAAAAACTCATGATAAATTGTACACAAAGATGGACTAATTCCTAAATAAAGAAATCACTGTATTCAACAAACAACCAATAAACAACTGCGATTAGACCCGTTAAATGTATTAGTATGTAAAATAAAATTGTAAGCGATAATCTGACGAATCTTTCTTCGTCTCAATAAAAATAGAAATTGATTTATTTATTTTATTTTATAAAGGAGGAAAAACAGAATTAACAAAAATAACTTAAATAGAGAAAATGAGTTAGCTTAATAAATTTAGCAAACTACATAAAATCATAGGTCGATCTAATCCGAGCAAAGCCTCTATACTCACCTCTATCTAGTGCCGAACCGCTGTACAATTAGAACGATAATCGGCATCGATCCCTCGCCCAGTGAATAATTAAATAATTGTGCTGATAACTGTTATTGTGTGATAGGAAGGCAGTTCAACCCCAATTACGTAATGAGGGGAGGCATAAAATATAAGGGAGCGAGGGTTATGTGAATATTGATAGTGGACTGTGCTTTTCGTTTCATTTGGGTGCATTGTTTGGTGGTTGTATACTTTGTTATTATAACATACATATATATATAAACTCACGCCTGTATCCCAGAGGGGTAGGCAGAGACCAGGGATTGCTACTTACCACGATCCTGACAGCACACTTTCGCTTCCTCAATATTCATTAGTCGTTGCATGTACGCGCGCCGGTTTCGGGTACTTTTTATTTTTCCCTTTGCTCATACTCACCTTATTAGGTCGAAGTACATCCGCCTGGGACGTCCCTTACCGGCCCTTATATCCGCATTCGCTCGATATATTTCTTTCGTCAATCTTTCTTCCTTCATCCTCTCCACATGTCCAAACGAACGCAAAAAACCTTTCTCAATTCTAGTCATTACATCCTCTTTCAGTCCACAACGTTCTCTAATCAAACTATTGCGTATTCTGTCATTCAAAGTAACACATACTATTTCGGTTATTATTATTATGCTTTATTGTACAGGAAAAACTCCATGCAGGAAATATGACATTAGAAAATACATGTACGAAGTCGAGCTTATGGGTCCGTGCCTTAGGCTCCCAGCGGTCGACGCACCCGTGGTCGAGGCCCCCGGTTGATTTAATTTGATTCGAAGCAATTTTTAATCAAATATAATGGCAGGCATAAAAATGTTTTACAAAACTGATAAATGTATATTGAGAGTAGATATATTATGTATCATATTATATCTTAGTGATACTCCTAGAAAAGCTTTTATTTTGTATGTATCTTTGTGCATGTTGTTCAAAGCATTTAAAGTTTTTATAATGTTTGGAACACCCAAACGCTTATGCTTGGGGCATCTCTGACCACTCTATTTGAGCTAAAGGTCGTGAATTTATGCATGTATGTATTTTTTACCTAACAAGCTTAACAAAAAAAAATATTGATAAACAAAGAACGTTTTTCTCTAACAGAGAGGCGAGAAGATTTTGTGAAAAAGTGAGTAGGTTCAGGCAAAAGATAGAAATAACTATTAACGAACCAAAAATTGAACGATGGCGACTTTTTTTTAAAGTCCTCAATGTTTTCTTTATACCGATCTGCCAAGAAAGCATTTCTAGTTTGAAACAGCCCAGTAAAATACCAAAAATTAATTGTGGGACGACGACCTAGGTGGGAATTTCCGATTCTCCCACATAAACCCTTACCCGTGCGCACTTTCAAAATGGTTGCTTATTTGCTTTGTTATGGCATTTATTGATTGATTTGTTGACTTTGCCATTATGATTATTAATATTTTGTTGATTAATACACTATTTTAAGAATAGGGCGTTCTTTGTGCAAGACGCAGTTGACTTTACTTTAGGCGGGCCACTAATGCGCAAGACCAAAAGAACAATGGCGGCCAATTATCGTTCCTGAAAGTAATATTATGGCTGCGCAGTTCCTTTCTTTCGCCACCTCATTTTATTTCCCGGCCGATTGCCAGCGTCCGCTTTCGAACACATTCTTTGCACTTTACTTTTTATTTCTATCGCTCGTTTTTGTGAGCGGCCAGTTTCGACGATTGGAGGTTTTGTTTAATTCAAAGGAGGATCATTGTAATTAAGTTTTGTGGACTGGCCAAAAACGCAGTTTTCAATCAAAAGAAAACATAAATAAATGGCTTATGTGAGTGTTCGAAAGATTTTTTTTTTACTGTTTCTATCGTCGCTTAGCAAACAATTACGCTCATTACCCTCCAAGCAGGCCGTTAGAATCAACCGACCTTTTTTATTAGACCTTATTAAAATATAGAGATACATTGTATACAGAAAAAGACCTCACCAATTTATCAGCTAATAAAGACTTAGAGACTTACAAAAATTCAAAATTAGCATGTTTTTATAGTTTCCTGACCCAAATAAATTTTCAATGTAATAATTTACGCATCGTAACCCGTAAAATTGTCTTCAAAATGCTGTGATAGTGAATATTCACTTACATAAATCATAATCGAAAACAAGCTTGAGTTTTACAGACTACAGATTAATATGGAATGTTATACACCACTAAATGTCAAGATTTTGACTATCACTTTCAAATGGTTTTCTCTTGTAACTTCAAAAATAAATTTTATAATTGAGTTTTGCTTCAATACGATTGTAATGTAATGCCAGCATTTTAGCTTAATTACTATATTTTTTGTTCCCCAGTCTCTCGGAAAGAAGGATTGTGCTTTGTCAGGAGATGGATATAGGCTGCTGATGTAGTTTTGTTGTTATTCATAAGCAGCCTATATACGTCCCACTGTAGGGCACAGGCCTTCTCTCAGAGATAGAGAGAGTATGGGCTTAATCACCACGCGTGCCCACCGCGGATTGGCGATTTCAAGCGCTGAGGTATGTGAATAGCTCAGACACCCAGGTTTCCTCACGATGTTTTCCTTCACCGTTAGCGAGTGGCATTGCTACTATAACTTCACAAACGTACATAACTTAGAAAACGAAGTCATAGGTACATGCCCGCACTGGGAATCGAACCTGGGTCTCCCGCTTCCGAGTCCAATGTTCTACCCACTAGGCTACCACCGTGCCTATGTCCTGCAGTGGGCGTCGTTTTTTGTTAGATCTAGAAAATAATATTATAAAGCAAGAATCTTTTAACTAGCATTTCCAAAAATAGCATTGGCGCCGAAGTAAGAATAGAATCACTCCATTTCCTTACGTGGATGTCGCAGAAGGCGACTAAGGAAATCAATTACCAGGAGATGGGCAGCAGCGTCTTCCTCAGATTCCAACCGCATCCTGTGATCGCCAACCCGCCTGCCAAGCGTGGCGATTATGGCAAAATCCCTCATGGTTATGAAAACCACGAGGGAGGCCTGTGTCCTGCAGTGGGCGTCAAATGGCTAATGATAATGATGATTCGGTACGTTCCGAATCTTTGTATGATTTGATTCCCATCTGTTAAAAGACTTGCCTTTTTTCTTTCTAATCTGTGCCCCAAGTCGAAATTTTTCTTTTTGTCATTTGTATGCCATTAGGTGCAGATTACAAGCGCGAATCGATCAACATATAAGATTCAAGCATTCAGACTAATCACCGGCCGTTATTAAAAAATGTAACACAGCGTATTTCTAAATTACAGTTCTTTGTCTCTTGTAAAGTAGGGCAAAAAGGACTCGTGTGGTTTGCTAAGCGATGATATGTATCTCTAAAATAATACGGATTGCACACCATTCAGATGTAATGAGAAACCTTCATATGAACGCTTATAAGTTGATATCGTTCTTTATACAAATCAATGGGCGTACACACACAGCATGATCATGAAAAACTGAGAGATATCGACGTATTATATCGACCACGACTAGCTAAACCCTTCATGGTTAGTTAAAACCATGACGGAGGCCTATGTCCTGCAGTGGGCGTAAAATGGCTGATGATGATGATGAAACCACGACTTCATGTAGCCCTCTTAACATGTTCTGTTTCCATATACAAATTGGCTATCGTATTTGTTCCGTGTGTGACCTTGACATAATATTAGTTTTAATACTTAGATTATGGCACGTAAAATACATTGCATTTTAACCTATTTCTATACGCTAAGAAATAATTTCTTCGATACCTAACACTACAATGTAAGTAAGCCAACACACTACACGACTAAACTCAAGTGAACCAATACGGTATTTGACACGATCAATAATAAATTATTTCATAAGCTCGATTAAAACAAAAATTACAAAATATCTCGGAAAAGGTATCTCTTTTAGTCAATTACTAATTATTACTATTTTTAAATAGATTAAACATAAAAAGAGTGCTCTGAAATGTGACGTCATAAGCAAGTATTTTCATACAAAATTCAGTTTTAAAAGTAACTCATTTGATATTTAGTCAAATACCCAATTAAAGTGCCCTTCAGATTCAGTTTAATTCTACTTTATTGTAGCTTCAAATCACTATATTGATGAAAGCTGATATACAAACCCGGATATGAGCTGTAACTTTTTTACTGATATCTTAACTACACCATGGTATTCCCACCAATATTTAATAGGAAATCTCTCTAAAAAGTTATTTCTGTGAATAAAAAAACGTAGCTAAAGTTCGAAGCTAATGTAATTTCGCAGGAGATGTCAGTATTCAACCATTAAGCCATAATTGCTAACCAGAGGGGTAGTAAGTTTGATAACACAATCAGCTGCCCGTCACAAATGCTGCACTTGGTCGCCCAAGACGCCCGCCCCCAAGTTTTAAAGCCATAGAGCAAGAATCCCAGACCGTTCTTAAAGTCTAGACAAGACAGTTTAAATGTCTCTGTCTGGTTGGTACAGTAGATTTAACGTACCCTTATGCCAATATTGACGAATAGGTAATCAGAAGTACCAAATTTTTCAGATATTATCGTTAGTACCTGGGTGACCTTCGGTTCTTTTTGCTAATCATGTTTTTTGGAAATTATATGATAAGAATTACATACTGATGAAATATGAACAATATTTTTCGATCTTACTGACACATACCTAATGATAAAAAAATATAAACTGGTTATTTAAGTAACGAATCACGAATGCAATTACTTTAACATTTTATTAGAAACAAGTACTTTTTTACAGTTTATCAATGAATCACGTAAGTATATACACACATCAAAAAAAGTTTGTGATCAATAGCATAAGCTCCTATAATTCTTTAAATTAACTTTATCAAGAAAAAATCTATGTTGTATGCTTTCTTTAAATAGGAATACCCTGTTTGAAATTAAAATATAAAACTATTTTTTACTATTTATTTTAAAAAAATTGAGCCATTAATCATAATGTAATTGTGATAGAAATTTCATAGAAAGAAAAATACTGTTTAATTAAACTTAAACAACAATTTATTATTAAAAGGTTAAATTCAATATAAAATAACTCCTCCCCTGGCTCGAACACATGCGGAGATCCTCCTGGGCATGCTGAGGATCAAGTTATACAGCATTTCCTGGGGTAACTTATCCCATTCTTCAATAGCGGCTTCCGTGAGCTCTGGAACTGTCTGGGGACGTGGCTCACGGTTCCATACAGCTCGTTTAAGAGCATCCCACGCGTGCTCTATTGGGTTTAAGTCGAGCGAGCCGGCAGGTCAGTCTAAACGTGTGATATCGTATTCTTGAAGAGCAGCATTGACTCGTTGAGCTCGATGTGCGGGCGCATTATCATCGACCAGTACAAATTGGTGCCCATGGTTTACTCGGAATGGTCTGATGATATCATCAATACCTAACAACTGCTTTGTACATGAATGTCTGCTGTCGTGTAGCCCCGATACGGGATCAAAGGCGTTCTAGCTCCAATCATAATGCCACCCCAAAAGGACACCGATTTTCCGCCTTGCTGAACTGTGCCAGTGGCAGTTCTTTGTCTTTCACGGTCGCCTGGTCTTCTCCAGACACGGACACGTCGGTGATCTGGATGAGTGCTGATTCGGGATTCGTCAACGAAGAGACAGTTTTTCCAAATGTTTTCTTCCTCACCTTCTTCATTTTGCCGAAGTCTAGCCCACTGCAATCTTCGTTGTTGACGTTGCCGGGAATTGAGCGGAGCTTGCCAAGACCTCCGTGCTCGTAATCCAGCGTGGTGCAAGCAATTGCGAACGGTCTGCGAGCTAACTTCAAGCCCAGAGGCGGCCCTGACTTCTGCTTTTATTTTAGTGGCGTTGATTGTTGGATCACGGGCTGCCAGCAATCTAATATAGCGCTTTTGGGCAGCTGTCAAAACAGTTGGGCGACCGCTGCGGGGTCGGTCAGCTAAATTCCCCATTCCGTGGTACCTCTGCAACGTAGCCACGACACAGGATTGGGATATAGCAAGTCTGCGTGCTAGTACTCTCGTGGTGTATCCTTCTTCCCTCAAAGTTACTATTCTTGCTCGTAAAACCTCTGATAATCCTCTTGGCATTTTTTCAATCACAACTTTCCGCAAAAAATATCTTGAATCGGTTATAATTGACTAAATCAGATTTCTGAATGAGCGTAAGCTAGGACTGAAAGCCTTTTAATATGAAAAAAACCACTGAACGGTGTCATTGTTTTGTGTTCTAATTCTTTATTTTTATATAAAGAATCTAAAAAGAAGAAAAAATCATAATATAATCTAAAGTAACAAAAAAGATTTCAGTTTTTCAAAGTGATCGCAAACTTTTTTTGATGTGTGTATACCTATATTTTTATCATCACAGTTTTTATTATGAAATCGGGTCTTAACCTAATACTTCCCTCCATAGTATATTTCGGGTGTATCTAAGATTGTCATTATGTTGCCAAGGCTTAGAAAAACCGATCAAGTGCGAGTCTTAGTTTTAGGGTTCCTATCCCTTTAGGTACGGAACCCTAAAAAAACTAATTAATTCAGCCCTCACAGTTTGCATGTTTACTCAAATAAAAAAATATATAGCTTTTGGAAATATTCGAATGCACTGGCCGTTTTTCGCCTGAACGCTCTAGACTCTAGGACTCCGGAGCATGTTACATCAACCATTACGTTATTAGGCGGCCATTAGCGCAGCCCGCCCCCTGAGGGTCTGCGCCCCCCCGCTCCACCGTTCTCCAATGCCGCCCCCAGGTCCCCACTCTGAGAGTTTTCGAATTAGTATTCAATAATGTGAACAGCTGATGCTGGCAAATTTTGGAGATTCTTGTAGCATCTGTAGATTCTCGGGAAAATGAACTCTATAATTTCAAGACTGCAGCAGAGGTTAGTCCAGAAACGAGTTATTTTTATGTATTTGAGATCTTTCGTCGCGCTAGCAAAGTTTTTTTTTTATTTAGCATTAATATAATTATTTTTTTATTTCATTTCAATTTTATTTCACCAATTTATAATATATTGGGTGAGCAAGGATGGCAGGGGTACAATACTGGGATTGTTAGACTTCTCCAAAGCATTTGACTCCTTAAATTACTTAGAGTTACTGCTTTCCAAGCTTACTTTCTATGGGTTTCAGGATAATGTAGTCTCTTGGTTTCGGAGTTATTTATTCAACCGCCGTCATCAAGTTATAGTGCATAAGTCAGATGGCTCCGGAGTCAGGTCTAATGTGTGTCGGGTGGGGAGAAGAGTTCCTCAACGTTCAATCCTGGGGCCGCTCCTTTTCACGATATACTCGGCTGATATAGTAAAATGCATTAAATCTTGCGGATACTATCTCTACGCGGACGACCTCCAGATTTATATTTCTGCTGATCCCAATAATGTTAAAGCTGCTACAAGCTTATTGAATGATGACTTTGAACGCATCTTTGTATGGTGTACAAATAACGGTCTATTACTGAATCGGCAGAAGTCAAAAGTTATGGTCCTGGGCTCTAAAGTTCAGGAACAGAAAATTACGGCGCTCAACCCCTGGGTCCATATAAGAGGTGAGCGTTTGTGCCTTGTCGATGAAGTACGTAACTTAGGCGTTACTATGGACAGTGGTCTGAAGTTTGAGAGACATTTAGGTGAAATTGTGCGTAATTGTTTTTATAGAATTAGGATTTTATATAATATAAGGAAATACCTTAGTGTATCAACCCGAAGCCTTCTCTGTGATAGCCTTGTCATGTCCAGAGTCAATTATGCTATCACTGCATATGGTCCGTGCTTGTACGCGAAAACACTCAAGCTCTTGCAACGAGTTCAAAATGCGTGTGCTCGCTTTTGTTATAATATTCCCCCATGAGCACATATCACGCCATTCATTAATAACGCCAATATATAGAAGATGGAAAGCAGACTTAAAATTTTTAAAGCTACTCTCATGTTTGGAACTGTGAAATTCCAGAAACCAGCTTATTTACACAATAAACTTATTTGGCGGTGGACTTTATACGGAAACTGCAACAGAGTTAGGGCCAACTCGAACCCGCTTGGTGTGCCACGTCACCGTACTGCCGCATTTCGTGGTAGTTTTCGGTTTCAGGCAACCAAGTGTTGGAACAACATCCCTCCACCTGTTAGGCAAATACAATCAAGAAATTGCTTTAAAAACAGCTACAAAAAAATTCTTCTTGACCTACAAAAGCTGCTTCCTTAACATCTGTAACTATATAAAAGTAAAACCTAACCAAATCGTATTTTCACCATGCCCTTGTATGAATTTTATTTCAATTAAATTTGTTGACGTCAATAGATAATGTACAATTTTTATTTTTATTACTATTTTCACAATTTATGCAATTACCATAACTGACATTTCGCTAATAATATCCAATTTATGCTATTAATTTAACTGACATTCCGCTAACATTAATTCAGCAGTCAGCAGTCTACTTCGTTAACCCGAAGTTGACTCGCGCGATGCTATTACTAATACTACTTATCGTACTTAGCTCACTATCTCATATTCTATTTACTTTATTTTTATTTACGATTTTGAACTAATTCGTACCATCTCTTCGAGCCCTGCACGCCGCGTTACGGGTACTGACGGAAGACCAGCGCTGGGGTACCATCATATCTCCAGCTTATGCTGAGTCAGAGCCCTTTTGCATTTTCCGCACCCACAGTACACATACTGGATAAGGCATTGCTGTGTGTCTCATTTGTAAATGTTTTTTGTAATAATGTTTCATTGTGCTTTGTGCGTGCTCTTACTTCTGTATTATTGTTTTTATTGCGTGTGTGTGTGTGTGTGTAAATGCACATAAATAATTCATCTATCTATAAATTTAATAAATACTTAGGCGAATCTCTCCGTTATAACGCAACATACTACCGATTCGAAATCGGTCGTAAAATATATATATAAATATAATTATTTGTGTCATTATTGTTCCATAATAATTCTTTGTATAAATATTTCCCTTATAACCCTGCTTTATATCTGAAGTAGCAGCTTTTGCCCGTCAGCCACTGAGTTAGTTACAAGTTTTGATAATTGGATCGGGGCTGCTTGTGAAGCGATGACGCTGATGACAGGCTCCTAAATACAGGTTGAACACTTCAACAGGCACTGCCATTGGGGTAATAGCAATACCAATTCGGTATTTGACACGATCAACAATAAATTATTTCATATGCTCGATTAAAACAAAAATTAAAAAATTTCTCGGAAAATGTATCTCTTTTAGTCAATTACTATTTTATTAACTTTTGAATCAGATTAAACATAAAAAGAGTGCTCTGAAATGTGACGTCATAACCAAGTATTTTCATAAAAAAATCCGTTTTAAAAGTAACTCTTTTTATATTTTGTCAAATACCCAATTATAATAAATGGAATTGCAGCGCTGCGATATAATACGCTCTTCAATAGCAACACGGTATGGCAATACTTCAATAGCAATACTTCATTGGCCTCAGTGTGGGTGTATTTTCATGTTTGTGACGTCCTTGCCTGGTTACGATAGCCTATCATATCGACAGGGTATCCTAGTATGGGACCAGGTCAAGTAATTGTATTGTGTGGAAGCTATTATTAGACATACAAACACACACACACACACACGTCCTTAAAACCCTTTTGAGTCTCTTTATGGCCGGCTAGTTTTGCAAAAATGAAGAAATGTCTTGAGTTAGTTGAGTTGAAATATTTAGTGAAATTATAGTAGCAATACCATTCGCTAAAGGTGAAGGATAAAATGAGTGAGAAAATCTCAGTGTCTGAGGTGTTCACACACCTCATTGAAATTGCCAATCCGCGGTGGGCACGCGTGGTGATTAAGCCCATACTCTCTCTCTCTCTCTCTCTCTCTCTCTCTCTCTCTCTCTCTCTCTCTCTCTCTCTCTCTTTCTCTCTCTCTCTCTCTCTCTCTCTCTCTCGACCTTTAATAGCGTAGTAGAGACAAAGATTTACTGAACGTATTTCTTTGTCTTCGATTTCGTAGATTGTTCTAGTCTCTATAATGTAAATAACTGTAGCCTGATGCTAAAAGGGCCAAAGTCAGAGGTTTGGCTAAAATCGGCCTTTGCTGCCAAAGTATTGAAAAATGTATATTATATTTATTTGTGCTAAAAGGGCGTAAGTGTAACGACAATATTTTCAAAGATGAGATGTAAAAAGGCCAATGTTGGGTGTAGGTATGCCTTTGTACTGGTATAGCAAAATTTATTAGTTATAAAAGGGCAGTGAACTTAGGCTCACGGTAAATAAAAAAAAAACCTTTGCTTGTAATAGAGTCAGAACTAAAAGTCAGAACCTGAGCCCTTTTTGTAGGTATTATCTTTGCCATCGTGGCATCAGTTCTGTTATTTTACTATTATATCTTTATTTTTAAGAACTGTACCGTCACACTGTCTTAAGTGTTGTGTCATCATCATCATCAGCCATTTGACGCCCACTGCAGGACATAGGCCTCCACTTTTCACAACCATGAGGAGTTTTGCCATAATCGCCACGCTTGCCGGGCGGGTTGGCGATCTCACGAAGACGCTGCTGCATGTCTCCTGGTAATTTATTTCCTTAGTCGCCATCTACGACATCCACGGGAGGGAATGGAGTGACGCTATTCTTAATCCGGCGCCACACGGACAAAAATACTTTGGCCTTCTAATTTCACACGTGATTTTGGAGTCTGAAACCTCCTTTACCGGCCCCTCCTCCCACATTCGCTCGATATATTTGTTTGGTAAATCTTCCTCCTTCATCCTCTCCATATGTCCAAACCTTCTTAGGTTTGGCATTCCTTTCGCAATTCTAGTCACTAAATCCTTTTTCAGTCCACAACGTAAATGGCGAAACTGGGGCAAATAACCAATTAAGGCAGAGACACGTCTCATAACCGCCCAGTAAGAGCCACACAATCGACGATTCCCTATTACTTACTTCGAGACGTCCACAAACTATCTCTCCCGGTTTACTTGACAGGTTATCCGGTTCAAATATATCCTGTTTTACTTTCGACCAGTCATGCCAGACCTCTGATTTCTCACGTAACCTCCCCTCCTGCGTTGGTTGGTTAAGCACAGAAAGGGGGTGCAGTGGTCAGACTACAGTGGTTCCGATTAATAGAACTGCATTCAGGCGATTGCTGAATGAGACATGTTCTAAATGACGTTGTAATGTTCTACTTTGATGATAAATTGAAAGTAGCTAATTCTAATATTTTTAACGAAATAGTACGAGTTTGATTACATCATTTAAAAGTTTTTCTACTTATACCGCGCGACATTACATAAACTCACGCATGTATCCCGGAGGGGTAGACAGGGCCCAATACTTCGATTTAATAAGTTAAAATTACTTACCTCCAGCAGTGGACTTCTTGTGGCTGAGTGATGATGATGATGATGATGATGACTTACCTACATTACCAAGTCTCAAGTCTTCAGACTCCACCTTCAGGTGCCACCAACGAAAATAAAATCATTTTAACTCGTACATAACTACATACATAAACTCACGTCTGCATCCCACAGGGTTAGGCAGAGACCAGGGACGGCGACTTGCCACGATCCTAACCGATCACTTTCGCTTCCTCAACATTCATTAGTCGTTGCACGCACGCACGTAGGTTTCGGGTATGCTAATACATCCCCTATTTAGTGGAAGTATGTCTGCCTAGTGCGTCCCTTACCAGCCCTAAACTTTAAACTTGCACACATCATATTTGCAATCAGCCATTTGACGCCCACAGCAGGAAATAGGCTAAATGGTGGTGGCCCAATGGTGTTTGCAAACAATGGTGTACAACTCTCTTAATCATAAAGCAGCCTATATACGTCCCACTGTAGGGCACAGGCCTTCTCTCAAAGAGAGAGTAAGGGCTTAATCACCACGCGTGCCCACCGCGGATTGGCGATTTCAAGCGCTGACGTATGTGAATAGCTCAGACACCCAGGTTTTCTCACGATGTTTTCCTTCACCGTTAGCGAGTGGTATTGCTACTATAACTTCTTCTATAACTCTCTTCATAATAATAATAATTTCCACACAACACAATCCCTTGACCTGCTTACAAACTAGGATACCCTCTGCTATGGTAAACAGCCAAGGACATCACACACATGGAAATACACCCAGGCCATTTGTACAAACGTACGGCAGCCCCCAGTGGGAATCGAACCCACGACCTCTGTCTTGGTAGTAAGCGCCTTAACCGCTTACTACCTAATATAAAATGTTATTTTAGGGACCCACAGCCAAGAAGCTTGTAACGAGGATACAGGACGAGATGGCATTTATGCTAAGAAGTCAGTTAGAAACAGCCATTTTAGCCATAAATACTACTGTACCGGATTGTTTTAGCCGAAAAATTTTTATTTATACAGTCTTAAAACTTGGCGCGGCTGATTTGCGTGAACAATTAAATTTTATAGTTTTATAGATTATTTATAAAAACACGATTCCTCTAAAGCACTCAGTTAGAGGCAGTTTATTTAATCTGTGGTTAGGATTTGTCCTTGTAAAATCTCCACTACAGACGGTTTTAATCAGCGTTTTGAGGAACCGAGTATTTTATAAATAAGTTCGTTGAACTTTTGTTCATCATTAGTTTTGAACATTGACACAATTTTCATGTTTCCACCATTTTAATTAATAATACGTAGCCCAATAACACCTTGCAACTGCAAGGTACATTGTAGTACATACCATTACTGCATACCCGGCTGCCTTCGACTCTATATGCCTCACATGTTCTCTTCTCGATTGTTTTGTTTTTATTTTTTATTTTTTCACGTTCGTGTATTTTGTTTGTGTACCTTCGTGTTTACTTTGTGTTTCTATGACAATTTAAATAAATGTCTTCTTTCTTTCTTCTTTCAAATGCGTGTTTTAAAAAGTCCCATTAAAAACAAACTGTATTTGTATAGGATCTCAACTATTTAGGTTCTCTTGACTAATGAATGCTGAATGCTGAAGGCGCGAGTTTATGTATGTGTATGTAGGTTCCCTTGCAGTTTTAAAGTTCGTTCTTACTACTCACCAAAGCAAACAAATTTTAATGTGACTACTAATTTGTGAAAATTTGCTATGGAGGAGCTGATATATTTTTTTAATCTCTGAGTTAGACTCATAATAAGAGATAAATAGAAGCTAGATAGATATAGAGAACACTTTATTGCACAACCAGGTGAAAGATATTACAAATAGTTGCATGATGAGAAGAGTGACCCTCTCAATTTAATTGTGTTGGTTCAGAAACTGCACATTCTAGAAATAACCCTCTATAAGCAATCCTCATACGTCTCACTACAGGGCATATACCTTCTCCAGAGAAAGAGTACGGGATTAATCACCACGCGGCGCGTGCCCACGTGAGATTGGCATTAATTTGAAATTTTTGATTATTTTTTTATTTTGCAAGTGAATGTGAGTCTTGTGTTCTCCCGGTGCACTTCCACCACGCTCACTTCTATATCGAATGGTAATAACAACTTCCACACAAAACAATCACATGTCCTAGTCTCAAACTAGGACACCCTGGCTATGGTAACCAGGCAAGGCCAACACAAACATGGAAATACATCCATACCACAGTATAATGAACACACAGTAAGCAATATTGGCCGTCCGCTGGATTTAACCACCTACCCTCGCTCGATCGGAGTAGGCGTGACGGGGTTGACGCGCTTATATTTCGAATTCGATACTGCCACGTTTAAATATTGTCGTCTCATTTACCAGGTATTTCGAGAGTTGTAGGTAGTTATTTATATTACGTGCTTGTGTAGTATGAAGTCTAATAAGTTGATACGAAATAATAAGTCTAGTTTCTACTTACAATGTAATAGAAAGACGAAATTTAAAAAAAAAATTATTGAAAAAGAGCAGGAAATTAAAAAAAAGATAACTCTGATCTTGATACTGTCGAGTTTAGACATCCATACACCGAGCAATATAGTCGACGGCATTTCGACATTTTCGTCTAACTATCCGATCCGATGCGTGATGCCAGTGTGGCCTCTTAGTCTTTTGGTACCGTGGCAGGAAATAAAACCGTAGACTTAAAGCGTTACACAATTGTTTTTTTATTCATAATTTTACAGTTCGTGGATTATAGTAAGCCCTACACACTGGTCAGTCACTTTCACCTTGGGTTCGATGGGTAGGCACTCCCCTGAGCTGATTTGGTCGGCACGACTACCCGACGATCCTGCGACTAGCGTGGCGGTCCAAAGTCCAATCTCAGGAACATCCGAGGAATGTAGTAGGCAGAAGGGCCTTGATGTCACCACAACACGGAGGTAGAGGGTTGTGGTCAGCGGGATGTTGACCCGGAAGGTGCACTCACGCGCGGTGGACACCGGACTGCGGTGTGAACGAAGCTCACCGAGATCTCGCGTTTCAAAGTTATCTATATTGTATAGACGCGTTTCGGACGTTAGTAAGAAGATTTGTAACTAAGGCCATTAATATCGAATCAGGTGCTGCGGCCTTAAGTGGTAATCGAACGGAGAATTAATTAAGCTTACTGAACATATTCTTTTTGTTGCACTAACCCGTGCTGAGGACAATTTTTAGAAACCTATTTAGAGGCTTAAAATTCCACTCATGCCGGGATTTGAACCCGCGACCTCTGGATCACCGTGCCAGCACTCTCCCAACTGAGCTAATGGGCAAGTGCAAGCATCGATGAAATTTCAAACTTCTCTGTATTACGTACAAGCAGCGCCATCTGACCGAAACGATTTACATCACTTTTAGCCCCGGGAGAGCGCTGGCACGGTGAGCTAGAGGTCGCGGGTTCAAGTCCAGGCAGGGGTGAAATTTTTAGCCTCTAAATAGGTTTTTAGTTAAGAACAGGCTTGAAAGATAATACCTATTTCTTATACCGTCACAGGAGCCATTTTTGTCACGCCATGTTACTGATTTGTAATTTCATCAGGCGTTATTGTATGGTCGACTAAACAAGTCTTTTCGTTTTTGAAAATATTGGCATTGGTTTGAATAATTTAATGTTAAAAAAATACATTTTAACATATGTGTCTCCATTGTAATAAAAATTATGATATTTTATTTTTTAGTGACGTTTTGGTGCCCAAACTTGAGGTTAAACGTTAAACGTCCTGTCTACTAGCTATAGTTTAATTAATGTAAATCTTGCATGGCAATAAATGATTATTCTTTCTTTTCTTTCTTTCTTTCTTTCAAAGGTAAAAACATAGAAAGGTATAAAAATTATTTTTTTTATAATCATACAGATACAAATATTTGCGCGACTGGACTTATGAAATTTATGATATTTTGAAACGGCCTCGTTATCATTTCCATTCTTTTTCCCAGTTCATTTTGTACCGCTGGACCGGTTGTCTACGACAACACATCGCCCGCGCTGGCCCCCGCCCCCGCTCCCCCTCGCGCTTCACCTCGCGCGCCCGCCGGGCCGCCCGCGCCGCCCGCGCCCGCCACCCGCCACCCGCCGCGCGCCAGACAAAAACAACTCATGAACGCGAGCGCGTGCGCCGCGCGTTAGCATTTTATTCTCTTGATTGTAACAGAATTTCTGTTCATTATATACCTTAAGCAGAGCCTGCCTTATTAATTAAAAATAGTCCTGCGAACACCGGTCCTGTATCTAGATAGTACTCATGTAAAATCTTGCCCTGCGTGGGTAGTACGATGGCACGACTCACGCGTTTTGTGGCGCTAAAATGTTAGAATTTGACAATTAATCAACTGCAAAGTGGCTATTTTTTACATTTAAAACGTGCGACTAGCGTCATCGTACCACCCCTGCTGGTCACAAACTAGGATACTGTGATATTATGGTAACAAAACAAGTACATAACAAACACGGAGACATACAAAAAACTGAGTTCATTAGTAAAAAGCTAAGCACGACCTTCCTCGTGCAAATCAAACCTATTACCGCTAGACTATCGAGGTGGTCATACTTTTTTGCAGTTAAAACTCCACTCCTTTTTCTATTTTTTATTCCATCTCACCTGCTAAACGACTTCTGACTCTGACTGTACACTGCCGCATACCGATCACGCGCTGGCTTTACGTTGCGCTCGGTATCCCGGCCTTATGTAAAATATAGAGCCATTCTACTCCACCCAAAAACACTGTTTTAACTTGGCTGATGTGTGAAACCATAGGTTTTGAATCTAAAGGATGGTTTTGAAGCATGGAATAGTCTTTTGTGGACGTGAACCGACGGACACGGCGAAGCTAGAAGGGTTTCTTGTTGATAACGGAACCCTAAATATTGGTACACGAATAGCTCACTAGTTTGAAAATATTTGAAGCTTGTTTATTGCGATATAGGCTACCTATATAAGCTAAGTATACTTTGTTGTAATACTTCTAGAGGGAAGTTAAACACGAGGTAACGTCAACACGATTGAATTTCTATGAATTTCAGTCATATGACACATTATGCTTTATATACTGATTCATTCTACAGGATGATTTTGAAATCGTTAGCTATATTTTAAGAGAATATTCCTTTCATTTTTTCCTACAATTTTGGGTAACTGAAAAAAAAGGTTTTTGTAGCTCCATGATTTCATGAGATCATGCTTAGAATGTCCCCGTAAAATATTTTCAATTGAATTCAAAGTCACCCTGTAGTTTCCGTGAGACTATCGGTGAAATGGCAAAACCCCTCATGGTTATGAAAACCACGAAGGAGGCCTACGTCCTGTAGTGGGCGTCAAATGGCTGATGATGATGATGATGATGATGATGATCGGCGAAATGTTCTCCTGTTAAATTTCCAAAAATGTAATTACGTCGTTGATATCCCGCATGAGCGATGTATAAACTTGCGCCCGTATCTCAGAGGTGTAGACAGAGACCAGAGTAACCCCTTGCCACCATCCTGACAAACATATTTCGCTTCATCAACATTTATTGAGATTGCCTGGAGGAAAGTTCTATTAATCTGTACCTGATTCATCTGTTCATCTGGGTGATGGGCTTGGTTCTTTTACATTGTTTGTTTATTATATAGGTGATGGTTAGATTTAACTGTTTTGTTAAACTTAATTAAGTATGGATTTGTTTTCGATATTGTAAATTTTTGTGTGTTGTGAACTACAGTGTCGCATTAAGTGAAAACCTTTTAATTACTCTCAGTTACTATAATGTACAATGTACCTTTCATCATGTTACTTTTAGTCGATGGTTTTCCTAAAACCCAATAAACAAATAAAATAAATAAATAATACTAAGGCCACCAATCGTAACTCCTAACTGTAGTGTTTGTATTTTTTTTCGGTGTGTGCTAGAAAGAATATTCTATCTATAAGAATATAATAAGAAATAGTCCTATAAGAAGATCTTCATCGCACGAGGGTTTCGGGTAGTTTTACATGGCCTTCACTAATACGAGTGCATACTCTGTTTGCTCGACGTATGTCCGCGTGGGGGGTGTCCCTCAAGATACAATCTAATACACAAAAATCTCATGTCACAGTGTTTGTTTTCGAACTCCCCCGAGACGACTTCATCGATTTGGTAGGTCTGAGAATGGATCGTAGGCTAATTAATATGGCAAAACAACGTTTGCTGGGTCAGCTAGTTACTCAATGATAATAATAGTCTATTCATTTATGCGGCGGTAGCCTAGTGGGTACAACATTATACTCGGAAGCGAGAGACCCAGGTTCGGTTCCCAGTATGGGAACCAAAGTCATAGACATGTACCTATTTGTTTTCTAAGTTATATAAATTATCGTGAGGAAACCTAAGTGTCTGAGCTATTCACATACCTCAGCGATTGAAATCGCCAATCCGCGGTGGGCACGCGTAGTGTTTAAGCCCATACTCTCTCTCTGAGAGAAGGCCTGTGCCATGCAGTGGGACGTATATAGGCTGCTTGCGATCAATTTATTCGCTTCGTAGCTAAATAGTTTACAGAGTAAGCCTAAAAATAATAGGTATTTCGTAAAAACGGATGTTCTTAGAATATTAAAATTAGTGGCCTACTAAGCTTGTTCCCTAAAGTGAGCAAGTGTAACCCTGGTCCGCTCTCCAGGTTATCCTGACAGTGATAGCAGAAAGGCGTCATGTCAACTATTCCAATAATCACCGTCAACCCGGCAGAAGTTTAATCGGTCTAAAGAGGCTCAAATCCCTCACTTTGCCCGCCCTTAAACTTGTCTAGCTCTTTGTTATTAATGAGGCAAGTGAAATTGAGTTAATTACTTAATTAACAAATGCTATCGATCTCAGGATAACTTCACAAATACTGAGTAAAATAATCAAGACGTAAAATACGGGCCAAGTTTGATAGCCGAGATGTGAAAGAAATGAGATCTAAGTAGGTGCCAAGTTTTATTTTTAATCAAGCTTTGCTGGCTTCTCGGCTACTGAATTGGCAAGTATTAGTAATATAGCAAGTACTGTTACCATTATTAGCTTAAGTGCCAATCCTTGAGATCATAAATGCGATAGTTTAACTAGAAATAAGAAAACATTGGAACGTACCTTAATAATTTTTGCCGAGGGTAGTAAACTAACAGTTAATACTTTCAAAAAGACGCCTCTCACCTCAGTCTACCGAGACCACGGCACTTGCAAAAGTACCGAAACGTCGGAAAATTGTAAAATGGAAAAGTAAACGAGTAAATATCCGTTAAAATTCAGTTTTATTATGTCTAGTGCTCGTGTTAACCTCAGAAAATACTAGAGAAACATATTAGCGTGTGAGTGATATTAGCATAAAAAGGACTATAAGTTGACGCCATTTCGTAGTCTACTAAGAAATAGCATTAAAACATCATTCCTATGCATAATCCGCGCAAATTAAATAGGCATCTCTCGCAACGGAGATCGAGTGGCGCGAGGCGCCGAGTTAAGTTGCACGGGTTATACCAATGAAATGCACCATGACTTTTCAATGAAGTAACTATTACCGTACATTTGTTTTATTATGAGGGTGGGGAGGGGAAGGGGGGGGGATTTAAAGTAACTTATCTGGTGTCACTGCTTATCGCTTTAAACTTGGCGCGAGACGCGGCGTGTCTTATTGTCGCGCAGGGAAACCTGCGGACATGGTAGAACGGTGGTAGGCACACAAGCAGTGGTAGGCTTTATATTTGAGAGATCGTGGGTTTGATTCCTGGCGTGTACCTCCCTATACTTTGTTTCATAACTTACGTACATTTTTGATTTTTAGCAGCAGCACTAAATGAATTTTCTTCTTCTTCTTCTAAAGAGGTGTTCATTATTCCTTAGTGCTTGAAATCACAAATCCACGGTACAGTCCATACTCTCTGCCTCTGAGAGAAGGCTAGTGCCCTTTGAATATTTATTTTCTCCGCTTATCTATACAGTATAAGGTTGAAAGAATGTCCTGATATTACATTTTTGGGGTCGTTCTTTGTACACTCTAAATAGGGTTATGTTTTCGTCCCTTATGCTGCATACATATCAGCGGGCCTAAGGCTTTACCTACATTAGAGCGCCTAGCTTCTGCAGTCATTCCGACTGTTATTCGTAAATTAATTATTTCCATTATATAAAAATCTCGTTTTGTTATCGAACTCCTCCTAAATGTCTTCACCAATTTTTGTTTTTTTTTGTGTATATTTTGTAAGTCTGAAAATAGGACGTAGGCTAATTAATATGGCAAAATAACGTTTGATAGTTATTGTTATAAATTATTGTCCAAGTAAGAGAGTATGTCCTTATGATAACTGTTATGAGACTCGAGTACAACTAAGGCGAACTTATTTCTTATTTATTTGCTGTGAACTTATTTCTTTTTTTTTATTTGCTTGTGAAGTTGTAGTAGCGATACTCGCTAACGTTGAAGGAAAACATCGTAAGGAAACAAGTGTCTGAGGTGTTCATATACTTCCGCGCTTGAAATTGCCATTACGCGGCGGGTATTAAGCCCATACTCTCTCTCTGGGAGAAGTTCTGTTCTTTTCAGTGGGATGTATGAATGTTACATAAAAAATCCGGCCAAGTGCGAGTCAGACTCGCGCACCGAGGGTTCCTTACTCACGCATGGCCATTTTTTATTATTTTTCGTTAGAATAAATCGCGCCAAATTTGATGCCTATTGTATTACCGTTTTTACGATAGAGCATTAACAGAAAAAGGTCGAAAAAACACGTTTGCTGTAAGAATACTGCCCTTATTTTTTATTTACTATTTTTTTAACTTCATTATTTTTTAGGTAATCCGCCGTAGTAACGGATATTCTGTAAAAAAACAGCAGGCTACCTATTACGGTTCCAAAGATGAAAGAGGCCTTTAAAGGTCGGACGGACAGACAGACAGAAAGCGGAGGCAGATTAATAGGGTCCCGTTTGGCACCATTCGGGTATGGAACTCTGAAAACGGCCTCACTGCGTGAAGCTTTACTTTTCATCTCATGAGCATGTCTTGAATGGCCAGGCTTGGTCTGCAAGCGCCCTAGAGATTTCACTTGGGCTATGAAATATTGTAGGTCATAATATTCTACTGAAGCTCTTCTTGCGTCAAAATGTTCCTTTGTAGGATGTGGGTCGATTTTGACAGAAAAGGGAAAAGTTCCAGGTAAGTTAGGAAAGGCACTTCTCAGGATCGTATTAATAAAGCGCTGTGTGTGTGTGTGTTTTTGTGTGTGTGTATGTGTGTGTGTGTGCGCACGTGCGCGTGTGCGTGTGTGTGTGTGTACGTGTGCGTGTGTGTGTGCGTGTGTGAGAGAGAGAGTATGTGTTCACACAAGTGTGGGAGCATGTATGAGTAAATTTCGCGTATTTTCTACCATCCCCGTGAAATATTGTAAGCCCCGATATCCAATATAGGGCCATTCGTAAGTATTTCTCGTCACGTGGCGTTTCATTGGCGTGTAGAGTAGCGTAGTCGGTGCCGCGCCGGGATTCTGTGGCCCATTCGAACGCGATACACGCTCAATCATTGCAGCAGAGGCGACAGTGTGAGGTTCATACAGTTAACCTGGCGAGTAGTTGCACCAAGCCACTGTCGACTGAAATGGTTGATAGATTAAACGAAACGAACCGGTATTAGACGAAACAGCTATGATATTAAAACATCTGTCAAAGACACTAAATTGACAAGTCAAATACACAGTTTTTATCAAAGGCATGAATTGACACTGCCTTGACTCAAAAGTTTCGTATAAAATTTTGTTGAAATATAACATTTCACAGCCATGATATTTTGTAACAGATTAATGTAGACGTCTGACGGAAAGAGAACCTTGAAATGTTAAAAAATATTGCGACAACATTCTCCAGCATTTCCCAATATTTAGCAGCGGATTCTTTTCTGATTTTTTATTTTTCACTTACACAGTTGCAGTATTCCTTAAAATATTCCATAAACGCAGTATATCGGTGGTAAAGTCTTGTCCATGTAAAATCTCTACCGCCTAATATTTATAAGGCGTTTATGAAATGCTTTAAGGAACCGTGTTTTTATAAATAACACCGTATGTTTTCACAACATCGACGCCTGAAATGCTTGATGGATTTATGCGGGAGGACTTGAAGCGGCTTGTAAAATATCTAGAAAATATTTTTCAAAGGACCGTAAATTGCAGAGACAAATAAGCCACTTTCAAAGCTTTTTGTTGCTTTTCTGTAGTTTTCACCAAAGGCACGTATTTACTGTCTCCTGACTCAAGAGTCTGCTTGCATTTCGTATTTATTTATTTATTTATCTTTATTAGGAACGTAAACAGTGTAGGTACATACGTGACATTCACAATGTTCTTGCAGTAGTATTACAACTAGTATGTGCACCAATTACATAATATGTTCACAGCTTTCGCTAAGTGGAAAAAATCAAAACTTCAAAACTAGGTAGGTACTATTGGTTTGATTGAAGTATAAGCTTTTACACACATGTTTCTCGTAGGACATTACTCGTAGAGACTCCTATGAAGGAGACATGCCTGTCCTGCCTCCTTAAACCCAGGACGGTCATGTCACATATATAAATATCTCGCGGCAACATTTTCCAGCGTTTTCCAATTTTCTTTATTTTATTTAAACAGTCTTTTTTAGGATTCCGTAGTCGACAAGGGACCCTTAACATTTCACCATGTCCATCCGTCTGTCTGTCTCTCTGTCTGTCCGTCTGTCTGTCCGTGGCCTAACTCAGAGACGATTACTACGAGAAAGCTTAAATTTGGCATAGACATACATATTAATGACGCCTACAAAACGGACTATCTCATTATTATTATTATTCTTTATAGCACACAAGACAATTAACAGGACATTACATAACAAATAACAAGACGAGCTTATCTCTGTAAAAGATTTCTTATATTATTTAATATACATTATTTAATCAGCCCATAAACAGAGCCCACTGTTGAAATGTTTTTCAAAAGCTCGTTGGCTAATTTCAAAGTAATATTACTGATACTACAAACAATGCAAGAAGAAGTATATTCTTTCTGGATCACCCATCGAAATTGAAGCCAATAGAGAATTCATTTTTTTTGCACAAAATCAGGCCGTTCACAAAAAGCTTCGTCATCATCATCAGCCATTTCACGCCAAATGCAGGACATAGGCCTCCCTCATGGTTTTCCAAGCTTCACGGTCTTGTGCCGCCCGCATCCAGCGTCTCCCCGCCACCTTAACCAGGTCATCAGACCATCTGGTGGGGGGCCTGCCCACGCTACGTCGTCCGGTCCGCGGTCGCCAGGTCAGAACTTTTTCGCCCCAACGGCCATCAGTTCTCCGGGCTATGTGCCCCGCCCACTTACCGACCTTTATCAGTAACTCGGGTTCTTCTGTAGATATCCCCATTCATGATTCGAATGTCGACGTACAATGGGACACAACCAACAAAAAAAAAATACAAAAACGCAAAACTCCAATATTCAAAATTACCGCCCCGAGACACACCCGACTTAAAGGATCCCATGTCGATAGCAGCGTTCCCTGCTGCGTTGCCAGGGAAGTCTTTTGCATCAGGAATGCCCCGGAACGATGGTTATACCCACGACTCCTCAAACGGGACGTACACTTTGGGTTTAGGCCTCTTCTCCTTCACGCCAACCGATCCGGTCTTTTGCTATCCTCGTCAGTCAGACTAACCCTCAATTTTTTCTAATACTTACTGCAGACCAAAGCACATAATTAAAGTGACCCCAGCCAACGGAAGAGCACACCTATGCGCTTTTATACACAGCACAATCGTGTGGAGGTGGCAGAGTCCCAATGTTTGTGCCAAGCTCTTGGGAACGTCTTCTTGCACTAATAACAGGCAATTTAGTCGGGGAGGCAATAAAATTTTACTCCTTTCGGCGTTGCACTTTCTGTTTGTCCCTGGGCCATTATGTTCCTTTGGCTGCAAAAACGTTTACAGTATGTTTTCCTCGAGAGCGTAACCTGTTAAAACAGGCTGTAAACAGGGGCTGCTTCAGACGCAGTAGTTAGGGGTGCTACCCGAACGTTAAGTTGTACAGAAAAGTCCTTAAGAGACCACAACTAAATTTTTGGGCTACTATTATCTATATTCATGATTTTTGTATGAATCTGATTTTTACGACTCGCTATTCTTATAATCAGCATTGTAATCCGCAGCCTTGCTATATTCTCGGAGGTAACCATATTTTTGAATCTTAATACTAATCAATTCCATTCCGGACTCAAGACACCCCCAGAAGACACCCCTGGGGGTGCCACGGGAACTTTGCTTCGGACCCAATTCATACACACACACACACACACACACACACACACACACACACACACACACACACACACACACACACACACACACACACACACTCACACACACACTCACACCTTGTTGGATAATTTATTAGATACATAGAGAACACTTTATTGTACATAAAAAAGGAAATTACACATATATTTATTAACCTGATAGTACTTAATAAATTGGAGAATGGTTTCACAAATTGAATTTTAAAAATAAATAAATTTTCATATCCCTAACTTAATTTTGCACCCAATTTATTTTTATTCATTTTAAGCTTTGTTGAAAAGCAATAAAAACAGAATCCTACTATTTTAGGAACTTGTTTTTATAACCACGGTAATCGAAAGACCAGGTCTTTCATGCTTTATTTATTATATTTATTTACTGTGTTGAAAAATATGCCTACTAAAAGACTACAAAAATGAGTCTGATAATTTTTTAACTCCTAAAACACCATTATTCAAAGGTTGGACATTTCGCGAACTGGACCTTTTAAGAATTGGACTTTTTGCAACTTGGTCATTTTGAGAGTTGGAGATCATGCGATTTGGACATTTTGAGTCTGCTGGACATTTTGCGAATTGGACCTTTTGCGCATGAACGTTTCCGTAATACAGGTCTTTACCTAGTACGGAGTCCTTACCCTTTTAAGAATTGTGAAATTTTGTAACAAACTAATATTTTATTTTGTAACAATAAAAAGAGCTGCGACTGATCCCCGTACGTCTGGAGCTTCCTGGGCTACAGAAGAGATGCTGATAAATCTTTTCACTTAACTTAATTTGCCATCAATACCTGCGTACCTAAAGAGGATTAATTATTTCAATGGCTCTTTTTTCCATCTCAGCTTAAATACACAACTTTAGATATTAAACCACCTATTGACTGCCTCGTTGGTCTAGAAGTTAAGGCGCTTAGCTACCAAAATAAAGGTCGTGAGTTCGATTCCCACTTGGGGCTGCTGTACAAGTGGCCTGAGTCTGAGTGTATTTTCATGTTTGTGACGTCCTTACCTGGTTACCATAGCACAGGGTATCCTAGTTTAGGACCAGGTCAAGGGACTGTATTGTGTGGAAGTTATTATTATTGTAATTCTTGTTTTTCTCCGAAATTCGGTAATATTATGTGATAATTAAAATTCAGCTGAGCTGAAGGAGAGTAGCCGAGGACCGTGCTCAGTGGCGTGTAATAGGAGAGGCCTATGTTCAGCAGTGGACAAGCGTAGGCCGATGAAGAATTAATATTATTCTGTGCGGGTCATTAATCGCTAGATCCGAGATTAGATTACATTGAGACTCTTTATTGCACACCATCTAATATACATTATAAAGATACAGTTATTTCTAATACTCCCAAAACTTTTCAAGTTATTCAAATTTTCTGCCTACCTAAGTGCAATCTCCTTAGAACGTGAGTTGAACTATAATTACTTTTTTAAATATTTTTTTATAGATTTATGAGTTCGTAACACAAATGAATAGACTATACTCAGAGAGGTGGTAGCGGAGCATTAGAACCCAGCTTCTCATCCGTGGGTTCAAATCCTGGCATGTACCAATGACTTTGTTTTCTAAGTTACGTACATTTCTGAAGTTGTAGTAGCAATAATCACACGCTAACGGTGAAGGAAAACATCGTGAGGAAACCCTAGTGTCTGAGGTATTTTGCGCTTTCTAAGTGCGGAAATCGCAGGTCTAAGTAGAATTAGACTATACTTACTCAAATTGGCAGTATCAAAAACATATTCACGCCTGAGAAAAGCCACTTGTTTCTCGAGAAACTTTCCAGGCTCGAGTTGTATTGCTTCCAAATTGCCACACAATATTTTATTGGTCATATTCAGAAATGGGAAGCGTCGTACGTTTTGCACAGAGCACTTTCAGTAGGATGAAAAACACACTATACATCATTCTCTATCTTCAACTGTGAAAGATATATGAGTTACATTTTACTTTTGTGGCATAGAACAGACAAAACAAATTAATACTATTGGTACAAACAATTATCGTAAGACGAGATGTCCCGCTTTTCGTTTTTATGTATTGTGTACAATATAGGGCCAGTTTCTGAATGGAGAATTTCACTAAGTAAATAGTTAACTGTAGTGCTGTCTCTTCCAATTTCTTAGAAAAAAGCGTGACCGAACGTTACTTAAGTATTTACTTAGTAAATTTCTCAATTCAGAAACCGGCCCAAAGAGTACCTGACTCTAAAGACCAATACTACTAATAAACTGTGAAGGAAAACATCGCGAGGAAACCTGAGTGTCTGAGGTGTTCACATACCTCTGCGCTTGAAATCGCCAATCCGCGGTGGGCACGCGTGGTGATTAAGCCCACTCTCTCTCCCTGAGAGAAGGCCTGTGCCCTACAGTGGGACGTTTATAGGCTGCTCATTTATTAGTGAAATAGGGCTTTTATAAGATTTCCACTTGCTGCGGTCCTAAGCGATGACTTCGAGGTCGTCACTGATTTGATGACTAATAATGCGGAGTCGGAGTCTTGACTATTGCGATAGCAATTAGTATGTATATTAGAAATATTTTGATAGTTTGACGATCAGAATCGTTTAGGATTTCGTGCGCATAATATGTGAAGTTGGTTGTCATTTGTAATCGGTCAACATATTAATATAAACATCTTAATTTCATAAGCAGCCTATATACCTCCACTGTAGGGCAAGGGCCTTCTCTCAGAGAGAGAGAGAGAGAGAGTTGGGCTTAATCATCACGCGTGCCCACCGCGCCTCGGTGATTTCAAGCGCTAAGGTATGTGAAGCTCAGACACTCAGGTTTCCTCACGATGTTTTCCTTCACAGTTAGCGAGTGACATTGCTACTATAACTTCACAAATGTACATAACTTAGAAAACAAAGTCATAGGTACATGCCCGCACTGGGAATCGAATTTGGATCTCTCGTTTCCGAGTCCAATGTTCTACCCACTAGGCTACCACCGCTCTTACTTGAAAATATTAATTATAGGTTTAAAAATGCATGTTACAGGTTTCATGCCCCGAATTCTATGGCCTAGGAGAGAAGTGCATCTTCCTTGCTCTTTAGAAATCCGAAATTAGAAATCAATAATTTATTTCAACGTAAAGAATTTACATTCTGTTTGCTGAATGTCAACGTACTATGTTACTATGTTAGCCGCTGCCTTCGGGCCGTATTTGTAGTGGAGAAAAAGGCAGCGGGAAGAAAAAACTCAACACTGACCATCTTTTCTTAAATCATCTTAAACCGATTCCGTGATTGTCACCAGTAACTTTAAACGTACATTTAAGTTCCATTGGCACGGATCCTTAAAAATGGATATCATCGTTCGGACTATAGCTATGCCGCTGACTCTATCATGTTTGGGGCACGTCCCGACCGTGCATCTGGGCCCCGGCGGCAAATCCTTTGGCTATCCACCGACTTAACTGCACTGCTTTAAAATGAGCCCACGTTTCGTTCTGAGAAGGTAATGGAGTAAGTTTTTTGATAGTACCAAGGAAACATTTACAAACAAAGAAAATGAAAAATCGGGTGGGGCTGTATCGGATACACGGTCGTTGGTTTAATGTGAAACGTCTATAGTCTAAGTGTTCCGTGTGGCGCCGGATTAAGAATAGCGTCACTCCATTTCCTTGCGTGGATGTCGTAGAAGACGACTAAGGAAATCAATTACCAGGAGACGGGCAGCAGCGTCTTCTTGAGATTCCAACCGCATACTGCGATCGCCAACCCGCCTGCCGAGCGTGGCGATTATGGCAAAACCCCTCATGGTTATGAAAACCACGAAGGAGGCTTATGTCCTGTAGTGGGCGTCAAATGGCTGATGATGTCTATAAGTAAACATTAATTTTTAGCTCGGGCATGGGCGCCATCTAGCGGCACGAGTCAAGAGGATCTGAGTGAGGGAAAATTTGCTTGACTTAGCGATATAATAAATAGTTACAGCCCTCGGCGAAGCGACATGTTTTTGTTGCATGCGGTTTTAGCAAGTAGTACGGGGTGCTACCGAACTGAAAGACATCTCAAGTAAAAAAAATACCACACAACACACTCAAAATTTGTCCTGATCCCAAACTAATTATAAGTCCTTCTCGCTTCACCCGCCAATGAGACTCGAAATAAATCCTGCGAAGACAAAGTAATTCGTTCAAATAATTTGTCAGACATGAAAAAGTAAGTAGAACCACTCCCATCCTAGAAAGAAATTGTACTTTAATACACTCCAAAACCCCACTCCAAAATACTACATTGACATTACCAGTTGAATGTGGCTATCTATTCTGAAAGGCTCTGGGAAGGTTTCCCTATTTGTCAATTCCGTGTTACCGCACCACTAAAGCGAAAGGTATGATGGAGTCTTTGGTTACGAATATGTTAGTCTGAGTATTGGACAACCAGAAGCGCCATCGTTAGCCCATTTTAGTTGCATTAATCCCGATTACCTTGACAGAGTTTTCTGAAACGTTTCTACTGTTACAATTTAGATGAGCTAAAGTGATCTTTCACGTAATTTTCTACCCAAATTATTGAGAATTAGAGAGGCAAGTGTCTATTTTTTAGGGTTTCGTAGTAGACAAGGAACCCTTATAATTATGCCATGTCCATCCATCTGTCTGTCTGTCCGTCTGTGCATCTGTCTGTCCGCGGCCTAGCCCAGAGAAAGCTGAAATTTGGCATAGACATACATATTGACCCCCGTGGTGGAGTATGGCCTATACCTTCCTCAGGGAAGTGACCCGTGCCCCTCGGTGGGGACATAATGGGTTGATGATGAATACATATTAATTACGCCGACAAAACAGGAATAACATCATAGAAAAAAATTACGGTACCCCTCTGCACCTAAATTAGGGATGCAATTTTTTTTTCTCGCCTCCACCATAGTATGAGGTGATTCGATGTTTAAAAGTGGGGTCCCTTACCCTAGGGGTACGGAACCCTAAAAAACACACAGAAATAGATGTAGTTAACTTCAAGTACTTACTTATCTTATTTTGAATGCATGAAGTCATGCGAAAGGCAAGATAAAAAGTACTCTAAACCGGCGTGCGTGCATGCAGCTACTAATGAATGTTGATGAACCGAAAGAGGTTAGTCAGAATCATGGCAAAAGGCAAACCCTAGTGTCTGCCTACCTCCTGGAATATACGCGTGAGTTTATGTATGAATTCATATAGTGGGTGTTTCAGAAAGGTTGGTGAAACTTAGAGGTCATTCTACTCATCAATACAAATAGCATTCGATTGATTAGTCAATATTGTAAAACATAAAATATTTAGTATCTGTGCCTGTATTTTCTCCAAATAAAAAAATTAATTAAATCAAACCGTCATAGAACTTCATTAATACGGAGGGCACACAGTGGTCAAGCCCAAACTCTCTTCCTGAGAGAATGTCCATGCCCTGCAGTGTGCCGTATAGGCGATGTAACAAATACCCCATACCTATACGAGAACGGGTTGTAAAACAATAAATAAAAAATAAAAACCGACTTCGAAACACTACAACACTAAAAAGATAGAAATAATTTAAATAATTAGAAGTATTTATACATGTAGGTATTGTAGAAGTATAATTTGAAGTCGGTGCCCAAATATATATGTCGCACTCCTAGAACAAGACGGAATTATGTCGAAAAATCTCAAAATCGACTTTATTGCATATTTGAATCCGCCAAGTTTTACCGCGCATACCACTAAGACACGCTTATTTATATTTGCACAGACGCCCAAGAGATGGCACTGTACGTCGCTCTTAGTGAATAAATGAGTAAAAGGTCATACCATGAACACGGATTTATGTTTAGTTGCAACATGGCCGCCGTCGTAATAAACCGTATTGCGCTTACGCAAACCCAAATTATTTAGGAATAATCTGGTATTGTTGAAATTATTGAGACGATTTATGTGAGATATTTAGTGATAATCCCGTGTTGGAGAACTTAACTGGTTGGCGTTTTACTAGTATTCCGAAATACGGCAGTATTATTGACAAAGGTATGTTATTTTTTTTTTATTATTCTAAAATAGTTCCGTATTGTTTGAAATAGGTGTTTTCTTTTAAATAACGCCCTATTGATGGTACATTTAAAAGTTGCGATAGTTTATTAAAGAATCATTCAAAATAGTCTCTGAATACTTTGAATTATTAGTATAGTTGTATATTAAAAGGAAAGTATTTTTATGCAGTATTTTTCTTATTATAGTAGGACAAACTAAACATGATTTTTAGATAATGCTCTCTTTTTGAATTAATTTAGTTTTCACTCATTCTATGGCAGATGATGAAGGGACGTGGCTTGCTGATGCTCAAAAAGGCAATCGGAGCAACCTTAGAAGACCAGTCAACTGTCCAAGAAGCAATACCGGCTGGTACATTACCTGGTCTAAGTGATGAAAGTGATTTCATAGACGATTTAGATACCTACAGATCCCACTTTTTCTCTTACTGCTCAACAAAAAATTAGGCCTCTTGTAGTCAGTCCCTAGAAGAATTTCTACTACTTCCTGCTCGAGCTCCTCATCAGAGTTGAGCTCATCATCATCAAGCTCCAGTAGCAGCAGCAGCTCACCCAGCGATTATAATCACTAATTATAAGTAAATATGGTACAGAACTGAATTAAAAGTCATAACTAAGTTTTAGGTTAATATGAAAGTACTTGTTGATCTTTGTAACATTGTGATTATTTAAATTATATAATAATTTATGTCATTATAAAACACTTGATATTTATAAAGAATGGATACCGTAGAAGTTACCGAATTTTATGAAAAGATGCTACAGAACTGAATAAAAGTCACAAGTAAGTTTTAAGTGCCATCTTAGTTAAAAGATTTAAAGATGTTTTACCTTGATTTTTGTATTCATTTGTTATGAAGGTGCTTGTTGATTATGTGAGATTTAAGTCAATTAATATTTCATTGTTAAAGTTAAGATTTAAATAGGAATAAAAGATTATCTTAGGTTACCAAGATAGTACAGATGTAAAGCATTTTTTCCTAACATTGGTCACAGTCAGTAGTACTTATGTAGTAACTACTTATCGTATGGTGAAACTTGGTGTTTCAATAATTTTGTAAACTCGAGTTTACTTGTCTTGTTTTTTTTTTATTTTGTGCCTGTGTGTGTTGTTTAATCACTTTGTCCAAAACCACACTACGGTTCTTGATGATGATGTTTATTTTGTTTAATAAAAATGCTGATTTTTGTAATTTTTGTCTTACTAACAACAGGAAAATTCTTGAAAAGAAATCAAATAGGTCCTTATTGTATATCTGAACTTAACTAATATATGGCAAGATAATAGAGCACTATTTCAGAATCATTCAACAAAAAGGACGTGTCTCAAAATAGTTCGTTTTTATTTCATGAGATAATTACGAAATAGAGAATTAAATCGAAAAATGCGTATGAACTCTTGCTCGACGTTTAGTAAGGGGAATAAACTATATAACATTGATTCACATTGGATACATTACATGAAACATTCAAGACTTTGGCAATAACTTAAATACAAAACCAGTTAACTGTTTTTCGTCGATTCTGAAAAAATAAGTTTTTCGACTTAGTGCTGTCTTGTTCTAGGAGTGCGATGTGCTGGTCATGAAACTGGGCACCGACTACAAATTATACTGTATTGTAATGTATAAAGACTTCTAATTATTTAAATTATTTGTAACTTTTTAGTATTGTAGTGTTTCGAAGTCGGTTTTTATTTTTTATTTAAAAATGTTTACTTTTCAGTTTTTAGTGGAGGAGCGAGAGAAAAACTATAACGAGAAATTCTATATAACCATAATTTACCGTACATGATTCTTTCGTTTAAAATTTATGTTCTAAATCCCCGAAAGTCTTCACCAGAACATCACCAAATTAACTTTTAACTTGGGACTACTTTTACGCAATTTTATGAAACATACGGATATTACTAAAGGATGGGCCCCATTAGGCCTTATTTACTGCTGTCCATTGAAGAGTTCCTTTCTCCATCTCTGAAAGTCTTCATCAGATCTTCACCAAATTAAAATGTGACCAATGGGACGTTATATCTGTTCAAACAAAAAAAGAATTGTCGAAATCGGTTAAGATTTGACGGAGTTATTGATGAACGTAGCCAAATAAAAAAATATATATATACGCGTCGAATTGATAACCTCCTCCTTTTTTGAAGTCGGTTAAAAAATTATAATTACTTCCACACAACACAATCACTTGTCCTGGTCCCAAACTAGGATACCTTGTGCTACGGTAACCAGCCAAGGACATCACAAACATGGAAATACACCTAGATCGAGGCCATATCGTCGTTCGGCATCCAAAACCGTGAACGTGACTTTTATAAAATTTTACAGGAGACACAAAAGAACTTTATAAATCAATACCGTCGTACACATACAAAAAATTCGAAATAATGGCTTTTAAACTAACTTAAACCATGTTAGACTAGAAACTATTATTTCGAAATTTTCGTGTGTGTGCGCCGGGTTTTTAGTGTCTCCTGTAAAATTTTATAAAATTCACCTTCGTGGTTGTGGATGCCGATGATGCCGAACAACGATATGCAAGAATCGGAATCGAACCCACGACCTCCAGCAATAAATGTCACTGAGGGAAATTTTCACTTTGAAATTGCGTGAAAAATCGGAGAGACGACGCTCGAGTCGAAATTCTGCTTTTAATATCGCACCGAATGGTGAACGATATACATCGGTGGTCAGTTCTAAATGGCCGCCCGAGATGAAAACACACCGGTTTACATAACAAGTGAGCCTGAATATCGGAATTCCGGGCCGTTACTTTGGTATAGAGGTGGTCCAGTTATTGAAATTATTCAGCCAAGCACAGCTTACATTTTCAAAAAGACTCACGACTATGTAGAGTATATAATAGTAATTACGAATGTACTTGAATATAAAAAAAAATGTTTCCCCTCTTAAAAAAATTAAGGAAAAAAACAACTACAAGAAAAACACGTACTAGAAAGAAAGTTCCGACGATTTTGTCATGGATCTCATAAACAGATATTGACCAAATTCATGTGGAACCAACCTTAAAATACCTACGTCATATACAGCAAGGATTGGTTTTAAAATAAAAAGATATCTTATCTTAAAGAAAGAAGGAAACTAAAAAAGAGGAAGAAAGACATTTATTGAGACAAATTAACACATCACAAGAAAAAAAGGCGTAACAAGTAACATAAATACAAAAGAGAGGCATGGTCACAGAACATAAAGGAGCTGACTAAGGCTCTTTCATGAGTTGCGCTGACCTCTTTACCCCATCGGTATTGAATCTGGTGAGTCTTTCAGCATTCCTGAAACTCCGCTTTCATACCACACTACATAACGGGTGTCCGAATGGTAGTAGTGGTCCTAAAAGTGGCAGAATTAGGATTTTAAATTGAAATAAAAAAAATACTCGTAGGAATATTCATAATATAATAAAAGAACTTACAGATAAAGGATCATCATCATCAGGATCAGCCATTTGACGCCCACTGCAGGACATATGCCTCCCTCATGGTTTTCATAACCATGAGGGGTTTTGCCGTAATCGCCATGCTTGGCAGGCGGATTGGCGATCGCAGTATGCGGTTGGAATCTCAGGAAAACGCTGCTGCCCGTCTCCTGGTAATGTATTTTATTATATAAAGGATAAATGCGGATTTTAATAGATGTGTCGGCGAACTTCACACCACCACAGAATCTGTCTATTCGATTCTTGCACAGCGCCATCTATTTTTAAAACACAACGTTCGCTCGTACAACGCCACCTATTTTAAACTTAAAATAAATATTATCCCACGTGAACGCATTACCGGAATATCAAAAATGTCTCAATTCAGGTCTTTGTCTATCTGTACGCCAAGTTTCATGTAAATCCGTTCAGCCGTTATTACGTGATTGAGTAGCAAACATAGAAACGTTCAAACAGCCAAACATCTTCACAAACTTTCATATTTACAATATTAAATAATAATAATATACCTATATAAACATAAACATGTACATACAGGCACATACATTGCTTCTAGCCCCACACTACGATACCCTGTGTTGTGGGAACCAGAAACAGCGACATCACAAACATGTAAACATCTAAGACCTCGGGTTTTTTTTTGTGTACCTACCCAGCCGGGATTCGAACCCGGGACCTCTATGCACTACCGCTGCGCCACAGAGGTCGTCGTCGTCGAAAGTACGATTTATTCATTCACTTATTCATCCATTCACGTACATCATTGTCTGTACGATTTTACTAGGTACGCCTGTACCTCCCGCTCATCAGCCTCAAAGGCAACAGAAACAAATGTTTAGACGGGAGCGTTAAATGGGCGCTAACAGAAGATTTATTCGTCCATAGGGTGACGCCATGACAGCGGTTTGTCCAACCGGAATGGATGTCCCAATGGATAACAGTACGTGTGCCGTAAAGGGACAGAGTGCAGAATTACGCGCGTTTAATTAGGCTGCGTAGTAAGTCGTTCCTTTTTAGGGTTCCATAGTTGACAAGGAACACTTCATGTTTTGATGTTTGTAACGTCCTTGCCTGGTTACCATAGCACAGAGACGATTAGTACTAAAAAGCGGAAATTTTAATCACGCCAACAAAAAGGTAGATTAAATTCTTAAAAATATTTTTATTTAAGGTACCTCCCTTACACCTAAATTAGGGATGCATTTTGGTGTCAATATGCTTATATAATTAAAAAACAATAAGACGCTCTTGGGGGACGGGCTTTTTTCGATTTTTATTACTTTTCGTCTTGATATTGTTTCTTTATACTTAAATGAAGTAATTTTGGGTAACAAAAATTTACGTTTTTGAAGCGTAATTTTTTATAAGACCGCACCAAATGTCCACTTCATATATGGTGAACGAATCACCCTAGAGGCACGGGATCGAGGCTCACTGCGGCCTAGAATTTTTCTGTATGAAGTTTGTTTATCAAGTTTAACATGGTAATCCATATTCACGCTAACCAACAAAACGAATATTATTCTATCTAATATATTCTATTCTTTTAGGCGTGTGGGGTATCGGTCGGTAATAAATAAATAAATAACTTTCACACAAAACAATAACTTTTTTGGTCCCAAAATAGGATACCCAGTGCTATTGTAACCATGCAAGGTCATCAGAAATATGAAGATATACCGAGACTGAGGCCATTTGTCCAAATCAAGTTCGGCGGCCTCTAATGGGAATGGGACCCACGACCTCTCCTTTGGTAGTGAAGCGTGTGCAGCTGGCGGTCAAGCAGTCAAGAACCAACCACTCCAAGCGGTGGTAGAAACTAGGTAGAACGCTTGCCTCATATTCGAGAGGTCTTGGGTTTGAATCCCGGCATGTACCAATGAATTTATTTTATAAGTTACGTACATGTACGAATTTGTAGTAGCCATACCACTAGCTAACTGTGAAGAAAAACATCGCGAGGAAACCCTAATGTCTAAGTTACTTACATACTTCAGCGCTTGCTACGTACAATGGCCCAACTATGAGGCTAAGGGCCGGTTTCTGAACTGAGGATTTCACTAAGTAAATACTTAAGTAACATTCTGTCACGCCCTTCTCTGAGAAATTCTAAGAGACAGCACTACAGTTAACTATTTACTTAGCGAAATTCTCAATTCAGAAACTGGCCCTGAAACCGGAAATCTCAGGTCTAATTAAACTAACCAACCACTCCGCTGTAATGCCACTCGTAAGTCATCGGTCGCGATCGCTTACTTGGTATGTACGCAGCATTAGGTACAATATCATCCCAGTCTGCAGATGAAACATATAAATCGTCAGATCTCGTTCGGAGCCCATAAGAGCTTCTCCACAAAAACGTGCTACATATTTCCAGCCATTTTCCTTTGCCATCTGTCAGCAACCATTGCAACCTTCCACTGCAACACATTGTGAACTAGAAGACAGACAAATTTATGTTTTACCGCTCTAGTTTATTCCTGATCCTTATAGACAAGACTTAAGGTTGAAAATGCGAAGGGTGGACCGAAAAAGAAGTTTGTAGCACAGCACAAGACATTTAGAAAGGCAAAGTTGTTTGTGCGGCTGGTCTGATGTTTAGTAGTTTTTTTTCGCAGGGTAACAAGGTTGGTATTTGAGTGGCAGAAGTGAAGTTAGTGTTGTACAGTAATAGTAGGAAAGTTAACACTTTCATATCTTGTGTGAGGCGTCAGTTTGTTAATAGAACAGTGAGGATGTGTGCTGAAAAAAGTCATTTATACTCCATTCTACGAAACGCGGTCCCAAAGAAAATAGTCCATGTGCGCCCAATGGTTAATACACGTGACCTTCAATAGCCACTTCAATAGCGGACCGTCTTCGCTTAATGTTTCGCTTATCTCTAGCCGCGCGCGTTGACCAATGAGAGGCGAGTATTTGGTTCTCTGGGAGTTCGACACGTGGAACGAAGTGTAGTTTTTGATTTATGATAAGTATGTGTTGCAGTACAGTGTAAGGAGAGTTCGAGTTTCGTATTAAAATTCTTGTTTAAAAATGAACGTCTACGCTACATGGACTTTTTTTAGAAAAACTATGTTGCGCTATTACAAAGCTCGCGTATTCTACCAGAACCCGCCTGTGGCCGGAGTACATTATTGTTATGATTTTATTTATTTAATCGGCTTTCAGGCAGTGCACGACTAACCTGAAAGAATCACAAGAAGAATGCTGCGCCGACAAGGAAGCAGATCATAGATCGTATTCAGATTATCTGTCAAATGTAGCCTTTTACATCTATCTCGTAAGAATCAACGGAGGAAAGTACCAACATTCCGTTGGTAGAGCCAAATTCATTCATTCATTCATTCAATTAGTAGTACAATTATGGGTTACCGTAGGCACTGACTGAAAATCAGCGCTGAGGGATCACTTCCTCAGCACAACGCTGAGTCAGCTGCCTTTTGTGGCAATGTAGACACACCACAGCTACGTCTATGGTCCTGTTTTATATATTCGTTTTGTCTGTTGTGTATTTAGTTTTCTTTCTGTGTTGTGCATATTGTGTTACTTATGTGCTTATTTTGTTTCTGTGATGTATCTTGTTGGTATAATAAATGTCTTTCTTCTTCTTCTTTTCCTTCTTCAATGGAAAATTTAATTTAAAATTTAAAATAAAAATAAGCGTTATTCCTTGTGAATTAATCAGTAAACTGGTGAGTATATTATAATGTTATAGCAAAAAATGCGAACTACCCGAAGTTAACATACAAAAATACCGATGTAAGTATTCCATTCAGTAAATATTGTTGTTACAAGTTTCCCAGTCTATGCCTTTGAGAAGTACCTAGTTTATATTTTCTTCTAGTGTGTACTTGAAATTAAAGGACACATCCTGGCGTGGCCTTGACCGCCAGTGACTTGGCAATGTGAACCTAAGAACTTGTTTTCGAGCAGAAAGAGATGGTTGACCTATGAAAATCCAATATGACAAGGGCAAAAGCCGAGCTCCGTTTAGGCCGTGGTGTCGTGACCGTGACCATGATACTAAAATACGTAATTATTGATAAGAATCCCATAGGGATTATCATCAATAAACACGTATTTTAGTATCATATTATATTTTATCTACTCTGATACTATATAATATAATACAAAAATTATAAAACTGAAAACAAAACTCTTATGACAAATATTACGCATAGGCCAAAAATAAAAAAAATAAAGCTTTATTACGATACAGGTCTTGTATGGACACCTGTATCATAATATAACTTTTTAATCATAACAATACACCTATACAACTTCCAGCTGGACCAAGAAGGTTGAATCTCTACTTTTAAATAAAAGGTTTCATTGAACGAGTCCACGGCGACGCAACACGCATGCGCAATCGATGTTTGCGCCTAGGCGCCAACATTTTGCATTAAAAAAAACTTTTCAATATTTAAACAAATTTTGGTTCTGTTTGTAAAATAAATTAGTTAACTAGTTAAAAACCTAACTGCAAAGTGGATTACTCGGGGCTGCAAGTGATGTAAATTGCTTCGGCCAGATGTCGCTGCCTGTACGTAATAAAGAAGAGAAGAATAAATAACTAGAGAAGTTTGTGAAGCGGCTCTAAGTTTTACCGATGTCTCCACTTGCCCATTAGCTCCGTTGGGAGAGCCCTGGCACGGTTAGCCAGAGGTCGCGGGTTCAAGTCCCGGCACGGGTGGAATTTTTAGCCTCATTCATTCAACCCTTCCTCCCTCTCCTCCACTCTCTAGTGGATACGGGGAATTCGTTGCGTTTTACAGTCAACCTTCTGCCGCACATTTATTTGGAGTCCAGCGGTTTATAACATTGTTGGGCAAACAGTTTTCTGAACCTGTATATAAATCCCGAGCCGCGTCCGCCATACAACAGATGCAATGGTAAAAGGAAATGTGTTACCATTTCCCCTAGGGATTAGGTTACTAGCAGAATTTGTGGTCTGACCACAGACATAGGGTCTGACCAATAAATTGTTGCGATACGTCGGCTCTGTTAACGGTCGGCTGTGCGCGACAGATGTGGGGGGAATGTGTTTGTTTTAAAATATCACTGTAAACTATGTAATACTTACTTTAAAGTTCATGTGTTGCAGGCTTGGCGTAAGCTGCAATAACTATATTGGTGTATTAAACTAACAAAGCGCTGACTGGAAATCAGCGCTTCGGGCAAATAGCCTTTGGCAAATGCTGAGCCTTTTGCCGCAACAATGTTCGTTTTTTACCTTTGTATTGTGTTTCAAAGCATGAATGAATGAATAACCATTTATTGTATGAATGATTGAATGAAAAAATCTTTATTGCACTAAAACAACTTTGTACAAAGGCGAGCTTAATACTGGCTAGTATTTTCTTCGAGCTAACCCACGTTGATGTGGAGAGTGGAAGTGGAGTGTTTATTGCCAAGAACGAAGATGTTTTACACTTAGTACATTACATTAGATACTTATTAATTACCGACTGACCCAGCGAACGTCATTTTGCTATATTAATTAACCTACAATCTATCCTCAGACCCACCAAATATACACAAAAAAAATCATAAAAATCGGTGAAGCCGTTTCGGAGGAGTTCGATGACAAACGCTGACACGAGATTTGTATATATTAGATACAAGCGTTGGCCCGCAACTTCGTCCGCATGAAATGAGTAATTTCCGAGATGAAAAGTATTCTATACCCTTTCCCGGGACTCAAACTATCTGATTTCATCTAAATCCATTAAGCCGTTATTGCGTGATTGAGTAACAAAAATCCAAATTTCTTCACAACTTTCACAATTATAATATTAGTGGGACACACTTTCACATTTACAATATTTTGTTTGCTTAGTAACTTTACACCGGATAAAGTTACTTGGTTTTTGTCGGATGAGTCCGACCAGTCTCCTGGTAATTGATTTTCTTAGTCGCCTTCTACGACATCCACGGAAGGAAATCTAGTGTATATGGATGTCTTTACAGTGTATGTGTGAGTAACTTTTTTTTTATACATGATCCCATATGCGCCCTACGCGCCCTACCAATGTCACATCCTACAGTACACCAGTGCCTTACATAGAAGAATGTCCATTCTATTTAACACATATGATTTTACGGCTTATCTATAAACTGCACCACTGCTAAGTACAAAAACCGTTTTTTGGCATAATTTTAAATTTAAAAAGTCGTAAAATTAAAGTCGTTGTAACTGACCAACTCTAACCGACATGTCTTAAGAATTGCGCTTTTTAGAAATAAACCTGTACATACTATGATTAACTATATTTTACTATGCTTTACTATACTTTGTATGCTGGCGAGACTCGGGTATGGCAAAAGAAGCAAGAAAGTAGGATTAATGCAGTAGAAATGAGGTCCTTGAGAAGTATGCCTGGTGTTACTTTTAATGACAGGATACGCAATAATTTGATTAGACAACGTTGTGGACTGAAAGAGGATGTAGTGACTAGAATTGAGAAAGGAATGTTGCGTTGGTTCGGACATGTGGAGAGGGTGAAGGAAGAAAGATTGACGAAACAAATATATCGAGCGAATGTGGGTGAAAGGGCCGGTAAGGGACGACCCAGACGGACATACTTCGACCAAATAGGCGATGTATTAGCTAAGGGCAAGATAAAAAGTACCCGAAACCGGCGTGCGTGCACGCAACTACTAATGAATGCTAAGGAAGCTAAAGTGATCTGTCAGGGTCGTAACAAGAGGTGTCCCTGGTCTCTGCCTACACATCTGGGATACAGGTGTGAGTATACATACATAAGTATGTCCGTATGTATGTATACTATGTTTAAAGTCCGCTACACAATAGATAGAGCGATCATAGAGGTAGCCGTGGACACGAGCTATAAAAAACATCTGGCTGCGATTTGTATGAGCCAATTTTGTTTAACGAAATCCATTTATTGATTCCCTATCTACATACATACATACACAGTTTGTTAGAGTGGACGTTGGAAATGTTACGCGAGTATTTATAGATAGATAGTTTGATACATAGATATTTTTCCAGATAGGTGGAATATTATTTATTGTACATCATCAATTACATTTCAAACTGAAAAAATAATAAACAACAGTACGATTGGACGTCTTGTTAATAATATATTTTTTTTCTAGACAACTTTTGGTCGTCTCTTAGCTATAATACCAATAAAAGCTTGACCAAATGTTTTTCAATAAAATTTCATCGCTTCTATTTCGTCCGAATCAGTAGAATTATTTGACATATATATTTACCGAAAATGTTGCCAAGCAACTAGGAAAGGTCTATGAAATTATAAATCGACTTGCATGCTCTATATCCTCATGCACGGTAGTCGTGCACACAACTATATTTCGAACGGACCTTCAGGGTAAATTATCATCCCTGAATTCCACCCAGTTAAAACTGCGGACACAGCTAATTTCTAATAAAACTTTTTAACCGAAGCTCCTTTTGTGCACTGACGTCAGAGTAAAAGAACGCAGTCATATAATCTCCGTCATGATTTACCAGCGCAGCACCGATTCATCTGGATAAATAAACTAGCCTCTCGAAAACCACAATAAATGGCGTCGATTTAAACTCGCGTCGTCCGCAAAGGATTAGGTGGCTCGCACACTATCGGCTGCGAGATCCTGTTATGAGCTTAGTTATAAAGGTTGCACAAAACGGATAAACGCGCGCCGTGTGTTGCCGGTAAATCATTCTTTATATCTAAAGGCGTAGCATGATCTTTGTTTGCGTAATTTGCTTTACTATCTGAAAGAAAGGCCTAACGGTGAGGTCTCCTAGCTTTCTGTGTTCAGTAAGTGGTAGAGCACGCCTCATAATAAGGCCAAAGTCCTAATTTTCTGTGTCTGGTGTGAGGTAGAGCGTGCTTCATGCTGAGGTCCCAACTCCTGATTTTCTGTATCCAGTACGCAGTAAGGCATGCCCCGAGCTGATGTTCCAACTTTTAATTTTCTGTGTCCGATGTGGGGTAAAGCGCGCCTCGTGCTGAGGTCTCAAAACCGTGCTTTTCTGTGTCCAGTACGCGGTAGACCCATCCCCTGATTTTTATTTAGATAGTTAATTAAGTATGCGGTAAGTCTTAACTGCTAATTTTCTGTGTCCGATGTGGAGTACAGAGTGCCTAATGCTGAGATCCTATACCCAGCAGTGGGCAGTAGTGAGGTGATGATGATGTGGAGTATAGCTTGGTTCTTCCCAAATTCAGATTTTTTGTGTCCGGAGTGTCCGGGTGTACCAAAAATATACACAATAAATGTGAGACAAAAACTTACACAACCATAAGACAAGTAAAGTAACAAAAACAGTATATTGTTTGTTACACTTTGTTGCACAACAAAAAAAAACTTTAACAGAAATGAAACTTAAATAACAGGCTTGTGATAAAAAAAAATGTGCAAAGGCGGACTTATTTCAAAACAAATTTCTTCCAACCAGCATACAATTAAAAAAAAAGCGGGGTAGAGCAGAGTGGACAATAGACAGTGTAGCTTACAAAACAATACCGTGACATTCACAAAACACTATTCCCCAAAACATTTCCCAAAGCTGACTAAATTTTGGGCAAAGGCTTTCCCTCTACCCCAGACCATCCAAACCGTATCCTAGGAGTGCTTCAAGGATTCGTGCCCTCATAAATAAGACCGAAAGAGCCTAGTGCATAGATACATAAAACTAAGAATTAATATTACAAGATAGACGGACGGACATGGTGTAACTATAATGATTCCTTGTCGACTACGGCACCCTAAAAACGGAGGTAAGTCTTTCTGAATCCTAGTGAAATCAAGATAGACTGTTTATCAAACAAACATCATAAACATAAGTTTTGGATGAGCTATCTCTAGACTAGCAGAAAAAGACGCACATAAAATGGATTTCCGTCATCATTCTTTCATTCATCAGAGATCTGAGCTCGCGGATGGTACAAAAATATGTTTTTCCCATCCAGACGTCGTCGGATAATTTATAAAGCTCCACATTGTTAGATTTCAGCTAAACGCTTAACTTTTCGGCTCCAGACAGTATCCCACGCGCATATTCTAGGCACGTCATTAATCTACGGGCGCAGGAATTCGCTCCAGCATTTTATGACACTTTTGACGAGTCACACCAGATTCTAGATTATGATGAGTTATTTTCGAGAGGAATGTGATCGACTTGCTACTTTCGCAACCAGCTCCCGCACTCTCGACGCTAATTTATTCTGCTTGCGTTGTAACTGAGTAAGTTTATAAACCCTTTGTAAATAAAATGCTTAGATATTATCTGTGACTTTCAAAGAGAGCAAATAAACTTTTAATTGCCATTGTTATCAAGTTTATTTAATAGCCAAAATTATGACTTTTATTTCTGATGCACAGTAAAGTTTTTATAAGTACGAGTATTATGTTATTTCATATGACTAATATGTTTACTACTATTATTATTATTATTATTATAAATACTTTTAATGTACTAAAACTAGTAGGTATACTAGATATTATTTTGATATTATTTATTATTTTTATTTTATTTTATTAGGAAAACTAACAGCTTATCACTAACACAATAAATTACACACATAGATACAGGAAGCCAACAAAAAGTTTTCACAGCTAGCAATATTTTGAGCAATTAGCACAGGTGAAAAAAAACGATACACGAAACAACAGACACGGTAACTATATCCAATAATAGAAGAAGGAAGATGGCACACCATTATAGTGGGTTATATCGGTAATGAGGCCTCAACCGAGTCACAAAACTTAGAGGTTAATACTTTACGGATAACGGAAATACTACTAGCGAACAAATCAATGTCTTCGTTTTCAATGCAAAGGTCGTTGAAAGATGATATTTCGTATATTATTTTATTGCATTTCACTGTAGCGCTTTTTAGAACACAATAAAGTCGAGGGTAACTATGTTAAATATTTTGTACTAAATTGCGCCATAATTAGGTCTAATAATTTTAATGTAAGTGTAATTTAATTTGGTAAACGTTTTCATTATTACAAACACTCATTAGAACATCGGTACAACGCTGGTCTCACCTCACATTTGAGAGGTTCTGCGTTCGATACCAACATTTATCTAGGAGGTTTTTTTTTCTGAGTCACGTGCATTTATAAATTCGTATACCAGAAATAAGAACCGATACCACTCGTTAACGGCGAAGGAAAACATCGCAACCTTCTAAAACTGTCATTATTTTTAATTTTATTTATTTATTTGGTTTATCAACAGTTGCGACATCCTTACATGCTAAATGAGAAATAATATTGTATTAAACTAGATGTACAACTAATTACAGATAAACACCGCATGCATAGAAAATAAACAAGTACTTATAACTAGTATTACTTTACTTACTTTACGAATGTATACAGACTGGCTGATTATCCCTTGTCTAAATAATAATAATATAGAGTTACTATAACGCAAATTACAGATTGTTTATCAATTTTACCGATAAAGCCCCAGAATCTTGTTCCAAAATATCACCTGTAGGCGGTCAGAACAGATAGATAATAATATAATAACTTCCAGACAACACAATCACTTGACCCGGGCCTCGATTCTGTTAGTGCATTGTAGTATAATGACAGGTACACTGTCGGGTCACGTGACGTGTTTTTTCGTACCATTGACCCCTAGAAGGTTTGATGGGTGTGCCCGCGTAGACTTAAAGCAGCCATGAAATGAAAACCGCCATGTTCATGCAGTTGTCATGTTATTACAATGCATTAACAGAATCTAGGCCCTGGTCCCAATACCCTGTGCTATGGTAACCAGGCAAGAACATCACAAACATGGAAATACACTCAGACTGAGGCCATTTGTACAAATGTACGGCGGCCCCGTGTGGGAACCCACGACCTCTGTCTTGGTAGTTAAGCGCCTTAACGGCTAGTCCACCGAGGAAGTGTAACTTATACGAGTATGGGCTTAATTACTACCGTGGTGGTAGCCCAGTGGATAGAACATTAGACTCGGAAGCGAGAGACCCAGGTTCAATTCCCAGAGCGGGCATGTACGTATGACTTGTTTTTTCTAAGTTATGTACATTTGTGAAGTTATAGTAGCAATACCACTCTCTAACCGTGAAGGAAAACATCCTGAGGAAACCTGAATGTCTGAGCTATTCACATACTTCAGCGCTACAAATTGCCAATCCGCGGTGGGCAGGCGTGGTGATTAAGCCTATACTCTCTCCCTGAGAAAAGGCCTGTGCCCTACGGTGGGACGTATATAGGCTGCTTATGGGTATCCTAGTTTGGTACTTACTTTTCTTTCGGACCACCAGATGCTTTAAAGAAATGAATTATTATTGTTATTATTGTACTAAAGTTAGCAATACCACGCTAACGGCGAAAGAAGACATCGTGAGGAAACCTGAGTGTCTGAGCTATTCATATATCTGAGCGCTTCAAATTGCCGGTCCGCGGTGGGCACGCGTGGTGATTAAGCCCATAGTCTCTCTCAGAGAGAAGGCCTGTGCCCTGCAGTGGGACGAATATAGGCTACAAAAAGAACTGGCTCTGCGTCGGCATGCGGCATCGGTATTAAATCCGATCATTAGTCATGAATGCTTCCGCAGGATTATCCTGTGCGGATTGCGAGACCATTCTGCCGGCTCAGCGGACAGTAATGTGGCCACGGCCTGTCATTTTACGCGGGACATCCGAGAATTTCGAGGTCACGCTGGTGGATTTCACAGTTTCGCAGATGTGGTGGGCTGATTGGCGATTAAAAGTCTGCTTAGCCGAATCGAACTCGAAACTATTATGAGAGTCATATAACTAAGTCATATTTTAGGGTTGTAGAGAAGATTCCCATTTACGTCCAAAACCGGCTAAGTGCGTGTTAAGCCACGCACAATCTAGGGTTAGGTAGAAGGAGGTGTTTTTGACCTGCTTTATCGAACTAACAACTTCATCAAAGTAATTTTCAAAAGTTTTTTTATAAGATGGTCGCCTCCATTTCCTCCCGTGGATGTCGTAGAAGGCGACTAAGGCAATTATATTACCAAGAGATGGGCAGCAGCGTCTTCCTGAGATTCTAACCATACTACGATCGCCAACCCGCCTGCCAAGCGTGGCGATTATGGCAAAACCCCTCGTGTTATGAAAACCATGAGGGAGGCCTATGTTCTGCAGTGGGCGTCAAATGGCTGATGATTATGATGATGAAGTTGGTCGCCTAATACTCGTTAACTTGTAAATCCTTCTTAGCCGTGATCATTTTCCTTTTAAGTTCATTATATGTGCTACTGCCCTGAATTTTTTTAAGTTTCTGCAATTAACCGTTTAGCCAGTAGAGGGCGGAGGGGGGGCTTAATATTTCACAAACGGAACCTTAAATCAAAGAATATTTTGTCTACATCCGTCATATTTTTAAACGACCAATCCAACGATACCCCGCACTCTGGTGTAGGCGAGAAAAAAATCACTAATGTAGGTGTAGGGGAGTAAACAAAAAAAAAAAAAAAATAATATTTTATTCTACCGTTTTGTCGGCGTGATTAATATGTTTGTCTATGCCATATTTCAGCCTTCTCGTACTAATAGTCTCTGAGATAGGCCATGGACAGACAGAAAGACGGACTGACATGGCGAAACTGCTGCACCTTAAAAAGGGGGAATTCTACTTATCAATAAATTAATTTTTAGTTTGGGGAAACTTAGAAATCGCGAAATAAGTATTTTCTGCTCCGTACTTTAGTTACCACCTGCTGAGTTTAAATGTAAGGAACATGAGATAATTTTTAACCTAGTGCAAGAATGCAAAATAGTACTCAAATCTGCTTATCCTTTTAAGCGTGACAAACGGTCTAACAACTGAACTCTCCGAAATTTAACGATCACAATTACACATCCTGACTACTACTACTAATCTTGACATTAACAAATTTCATTTACTTTTATTATGTATGGTGTGCAATAAAGATTTTAAATTCAATCTAATCTGATCTTGTGACGTCTACTACTCTTTTACTACTGTGACTGAGAAATTACTGTGATTGTTTTACAATTTCAGTTATGATTATATTGTAAGGGTTCCGTACTTCAAAAGGAACAAACGGAACCCATAATGGATCAATCTTTTATTCTAAGGGTTCCGAACTTTAAAAGAAACAAACGGAACCCATAAAGATCAATCTGTTTTCCGTCCGTCCGTCTGTCTGTCAAGACCTTTTATCTCGTTAGCGCCTGAAGGTATCAAGACGAAATTAAAACCATATAGGTGTAGCGGTACCAACCTTCTTAAACCATTTCTGTTATTTTCTTTCCTTCTGTCTATCATCTTAAGCTCAAAATTTAAAATTACGTTACCCATTCTAGATTTCCTTTGGATCATCATTACTACTTCACCCTTTTGATGAATCACCACTGCTGACAAAATTACTTATGAATTGCTTATTTTCCTATTATATTCTGTTTTGATCGAAGTTTTCTGTTTACCACCTCTTATCCACAGTATTCCAAAATAAAACAACATAAAACAAAATCGTATTATTTACACCAAGAACCCTCTAACCATACCAAACCCCGTTTTACTGGCGCCCAATGTGGGGCGCCTAAGTTTACAGGCCCTTAAAGCTGTGAAAAAAATCAAACTTCTAAGTTAACTTAAAAAAAGGATACGGCCGTTTATGCCGCAAAAAACGTATATTTCGACACTCAAGGGAATCAAAATGTATAGGGTACTTTCCGATAACCTAGAACTATGAAATTCGGCAAGCAATATTGTCTTATACTACAAGAATAAGGAAAAATCTGAAAATAAAATAAAATAAATTTAATTTGTAATTAAATAATTAAAATATAAGTTCAGGAAAAGCTCAGAAAAAATTGCGAGACTCGATTCCTGAACTACTACTAATGTTATGTAAGTACGGACTCCCACTTATCCGGTTTTTTTTCATTTACGATCACCAAAACGAGAAGTTGTAAACAAAATCCGACCTATGGTCACCGTAGTGGCTGATCCGATTTGTAATGGGCTGCAGTGGAAGGGTTCGCGGACTGATAACAAGCGTTTGTTCCGCTTCCCTGTAACTAAGTACCTTATCGGCTGTTTCGATTACATAACTCACATAAAGGCTAAGTTACACGTTGAGATTGTCATGGACGGTCGACAGCACACAGACATTTCACACAGTCAATCAGCCCGTACGTCCACTGCTAAACACCGCCCCCCCCCCCTTTCAGGAAAAGCTCTGAAAAGTTGCGAGATTCCATTCCTGAACTATTTATAGTATGTAAGTACCTACAAATTTGTACAGAACCCTCGGTGGGCGAGTCCGACGTCCGAAGGCATGCCACTTCCTTGTGTCCTCGGCCATTCTCATCCAGTCACTGCCATTAATCTGCCCCAGATTGTTGGTCTAGCGAGCTGGTGGCTAACCTATGCTACGTTCGCCAGATCGTGGTCTCCACTCGAGATCCTTTGTACCCCAGCGAAGTTCGGTTCTTCGTCATATGTGACCAGCCTACTGCCACTTCAGCTTGTTAATCTTATAGGCCGTATCAGTCACCTTGGTTCCTCGGCGGATTGTCTCATTTCTGATGTGATCCATCAAGGAGACTTCGAGCCCGTTCCACTTTCAATCGGTGGATCAGCGCATACATTTATAACATACTAGTTGACTCGGCGAACGCTGTTTTGCCATATTAATTAGCCTACGACCTATTTTCAGACCTACCAAATACATACAAAAAAAAATCGTAAAAATATGTGAAGCCGTTTCGGAGGAGTTCGATAACAAACACTGTGACACGAGATTTTATACTTACACTAGATCTATATTTATAGACATTTATGTACGTGCGATCTTCTTAGTAGCGTAACAGGCAACTTTGCAACAACACTTTAGATTTTCATCAGCTGTTGACTGCAATATTGGCAGCTCGGGTGTACAGGGTGTAACAGAGTCCAAATCTATTAAAAAAACCGGACAGTTGCGAGGTCGAGGTCGTTTTTTTGCGACATAAACAGCCGTATCTTTTTTTTACGTTAACTTAAAAGTTCCCGTTAGGTACTGTAGATTAGAGTATATATAGTTTTAATTTCAACTCGATACCTTGACGCGTTCCCAAGAGGGTCTTGACAGACAGATGGACGGACCGACAACAAAGTGATCCGACGGGTTTCGTTTTTCCTTTTGAGGTACGGAACCTTCGCACCGAACGGGGACGGAATATCATACTCGCGGGTATCACGGAAAAGACCGAGCAAAATGCTGTCCTAAGGCGCCAGTATGATCAAGAAGAGGCATCAAAGATTTTACAAGTATTTGAAGAAAATTGTCCGAAACCGATTAAAGTGCTTAGAATTGGCAAGTATAAACTAAATGAAAGTCGTAAGCTGAAAGTATGTTTTGAGTCAGCGGATACTGCGAAGTTTATTTTACGGAACAAAACTAAACTGCCTACCACGGTCGAAGTCTTTTCTGACAAAACACCTGCACAGCAAAACTACCTACGGGGCCTTAGGGATGAGTTATTGCAACGGAAACAGAACGGAGAGCCGGATTTGACTATTAAATACCTAAAAGGGATTCCCACTATAATTAAAACTCCTGTAACAAAAAACTAAAAGCGGTAAATGACTCACTATTACTGTCCTGCACTAAAAACGAACCCGATAACACAATACACTACCTCATACAGTCATATCAAGACTTACCTACAAAACAGCGCTCCCTCAGGTTTTTCTACGCAAATGCAAGAAGTATATGTAAACAAGGTAAATTTGATGAATTGAGATGTATTCTTAAGGCGATCCCACACGAAGCACAAATAATAATATTGACTGAAACTTGGATAAAAAGTGATTCCGATGCACGGCTTTATCAGCTACCAAACTACACGCATAACTATAGCTATAGGACGAATACGACTGGAGGCGGCGTATCAATCTACGTACACAACAACTTAAGACACAGCGTTACAATGGATTTAAGTGAAAACAATAACAACTACTTATGGCTATTTTTGGACCAATTTTCACTACATATTGGAGGAGTCTACAGACCTGGAAGCTCAAATTTGGAGCAGTTTCTTGAAACGTTTTCTAGTCAGCTCGAAGTTAGAAAGAGATCGATTATATTCGGAGACTTTAATGTCGACCTCCTAGACAGTTCAAAGAAACAGTTAAAAGCAGTTGAGATGTATACTACCGCCATTATGGAATCCGGTTATAGTATACTAAATAGAATTCATCCAGAATATTGTACAAGAGTGACCGATTCTACATCAACAATATTAGACCATGTTATCACTAATGTCACTAATGATTCATTTTGTCTCTCATTATTAGATTCATCTTTCTCTGACCATAAGCAAATATATCTTGAATTAAGCAAAAGTAAAATACCTCCTAAGCAAAAAATCGAATATGAATGTACAGATTACTCAGGCTTATTAACTTCTATTACTAATACTAACCTAGACGCACACACTTATGATTATACACACTTAGAGAATCTTATACAAGAAAAAGTGAAACAAAACAAAATAAAAAAATACAAAATATTAAACGCTCCTCGAGATGATTGGATAAATAAGAAAATAATTGATGAAATAAATAAACGCAACTTGTTATGGTGTCAACTAAAAAAGGATACTAATAATAAAACTTTAAAGGATATCTACACAAAAAATAAAAATAAAGCAGATAACTTGATACAAAGTGCAAAAAAAAAATATTACTCAAAGGCTTTTCAAAGTTGCTCAAATAATCCGAGAGGTATGTGGAAATTAATAAATAGTTTTTCTAATAATAAAGTAAAGACAAACGACATTTATCCTCCTAATTTACTCATAGGTCCTACTGCTATCACCGATGGCAATGAAGTTTGTGAACAGTTCAACGATTTTTTCTCTACTATTGGCGCTTTACTAGCTAATAAAATCCCGACACAGTATCACAATAATACAATTAACACAATAAATAATACACAAAAACAGAAACTTGAAGCATTGACGCCTTGTACAATAAAAGAAATAAGTAAAATCATCGATGGCTTAGATGCAAATTGTAGTACTGGGATCGATGGAATTAGTACTAAATCAATCAAATGTATAAAAAGACCTATAATAGAAAGTCTCACAAGCTGTATAAATAGATGTCTAGTTGATGGTATTTTTCCTGATAGTCTTAAGATAGCTAAAGTAAATCCCATACATAAATCAGGCCCAAAAACCGATTCCTCAAACTACCGGCCGATTTCGGTACTTCCTGTGCTGTCAAAAATTTTTGAAAAAGTAATTTACAATCGTCTTACTCTTTACCTAAATAGTATAAATTTCTTCTTTAATAAGCAATATGGCTTTCGCTCACAGTCAAACACCTTAACGGCAACTCTCGATCTAGTAACCGAAATAAAGAACAACATTGATGAAAAAAAAATTGCACTCGGTATATTTATTGATCTAAAAAAGGCTTTTGATACCGTTAGCCACCCCATTTTATTACAGAAACTCGCTAGCACTGGAATTATCGGATCTGCGTTTAAAATGTTTGAATCCTACATGGAAAACAGGCAACAAATTGTAAAAATTGGCCAATATAAAAGCAATCCGAGAACTGTAACGTATGGTATCCCGCAGGGCTCAATTTTAGGACCATTGCTCTTTTTAGTCTACGTAAACAATATAAGTAATATCAGTCTTCACGGGGACGTAACACTTTACGCTGATGATACATGCCTTTTTTATTTTGGGCATTCTCTTTTAGACATAATTGCTACTGCACAAGCCGACCTAAATTTACTTAGTTCCTGGTTCAAATATAACTTATTAACTATAAACACACAAAAGACATCATACATGATATTTGCCGCTAAAAATAAAAAAATCCCGGACTATCCACATCTTACAATAGACAACGACACAATTCATAGATCCAAAGAAGAAAAATATTTAGGACTCATTCTTGATGAGAAACTCACTTGGAAAGGTCATATACAACATGTCAAATCAAAAATAGTGCCTTTAACAGGAGCCTTACATAACATGGTCCGTTATGTTCCCTATAAACTGCGCACTCTTATCTATAATGCATTAGTAAAATCACACCTCGAGTACCTTATAGAAGTCTGGGGCACAGCTAGTAAAACAAATTTAAAAGAATTGCAGAGGTCACAAAATAAAGTCATCAAAATCTTATTTAACTACAAATATGACACCTCGACAAAATTTTTATACGAAAAGACAAAGTTACTTAATATCCGTCAAATATATACATATAAAACATGCATACTAATAAAAAAAATATTGAAGAACGATATACATACTAATATAAACCTAAGTCGAGTCAAATCACCTCAATATAACTTGAAAGGCAAACGCAAAAACAAACTTAAACTAAGAAAACCACGAACTGAATATGGTAAAAGAAATGTGATGTATGAAGGAGTCCAACTTTATAATAACTTACCGGCCGAAATAAAGGACATAGAAAATATGAATGCTTTTAAAAATAAACTTAAACTACATGTCTCAAATTATAATTAAGCTTAATCTTACCTTAAGGCATGCCATATAAATTTAATCTAATTTTAAGTTTTATTTTCTCATTAGTTAAGCGAACTGTAAGTTCTTTATGAGAAATAAATATCTTTGAACCCAAAAAGATGGAAACTGATCCTTATAACGAATACTTTTGTCTATGGTGGCGACTTAGAAATAGCTTAATTTGGCGCTCCTGTTTTCTTTTAAAGAGGATTTTTTTTAGGATAGCTCCCCTGAAAAGGTAGCTTTGTGTGATGAACGTTGGACACTTCGGTTCACTGCCGAATGAGCTGATTCTAATTCTGATGTTCAGCTAAGCGCTGGCTTACACATATGCCCTAGTGACAGCCAAGTCTTATTTATCAATAGCATTTACAGTTAATAAATGCGTTTTCTGCAGTTCATAATTACATAAAATTTTAAATATTAGGGGTTAAAGTATGAAATTGCCGTTTTATTGCAATAGGTTCTTTGAATTGACATAGAATCTTCATGGTTTGAGGTTTTCGAATGAAACTTTTTTCAAATGGTTTCTATGATGTTCTTTTTTTAAAAATCTGAAACATTTGAATATCGACTTTCAATTGTTTTTGTTATTCAATTTAGACAAGAAAGATGGATACTTCGAAAATTCGAGTGATTATGAGGCACCCATTTTTCGTACTTTTTTATTTTATTGATTTGACGCAAGTGAGTCAATATTGTGGGTAAGGTAACGTTAAACCATGCCGCTAATTCCTGGGTAGTTTGACTAGGGTCGGCTTCCACTATCTCTCTTAATTCATCGTTATTCACCTGTGTGGGCGGTCTTCCTCGTGGCTCGTTCTTTAAGTCGAAAGGAAAATGATCAAGTGATTAAGACACTTAGTAGCGCTATCAACAAAGTTGTGCCACAATGAAATAATACCTTAATTTGAAGTACTGGCTTAGAATTTTAAAATACTATTGTTAGCATTAAAGTAATTCTCCGGACGAGGATGTAATTAGGTCATTAATACTACCGCATTTTTCTTGTCCTATACCATGTCATGACATGAAACTGTCATTCTCACGCGTCGTGTGTATACTCTCCGCGTAACTCAGGTGAATTCAGCTAGCGAAGAGGTTGCACCGGGACTAAACTGTTCGTCCAGACTAAATTCTTTCACTCATTCTTCTCCAACCGCTCTTGAGTTGAAATAATAATAAGCCATAACCCACACAAAATGCATGGAAGCTGTTTTATTTAAGCTGTAGTACTATTTATGCCCGGTTCCTATATTCAAGAACGACTCGTTTTGCTTACGGATAGTTAAAATGTCTACTCAAGTATTCCTCTTAAAAACGGTTTCGAATAACGTACCGTGCGATAAATGTATGGAGATAACAATTTGTAAAGTTCCTAACAATTTTTTAAACATCAACCAGCTATTCAAGTTACGGGACGCTTGTTAATGATAAGTTACCGATTACCAATATCGATTCATTAAATATAGGAACCGGGTATTAGAGAAGAAAATGGAAGTTGACGAGTGTTGACGATGGATTTGAGGCGACAATGTTCAACACTTGTTGCAGCGACGATGACTGAGACGTAGGAGAATTCTAAGGGTATTCTTATAGTATAACAGGCCAGCGCAAATTCAGTGTATCATCCATAATGATGGAGTGTGTATTTTACGATAGAATACACACCAATATGGAGACTTACAAAAACACAAGAACTCATTCACTCCGTCACACTCCGTCTCACAAAAATACTAACATCCATGCGAAATAGTTCATAAACAAATATACATTCTGATCATGAAGAAAACAATCGCAAAACTGTTATAATGATAGGTGACAGGGCATAGCACAGATTATGAACGATGACGTTCAGTGCTGCAAAATGTAATTTATATCGATCATCAATTCGATTCCATCAGTCACCATTTCATAAAATATAACTGAAATGTAATATAATTGATTAACGTGATGCGAGTAGAAAGCCCGGTGATTATGCCTCATATCACCTTTACATAATAACATATATAATGTGCAGTCTATGTACATAAACCATGACATTTTAGTTGCAAAGTCACCCATGCGTAGGTACTGATTACGTTATGTGCCCACTTTAGGGCACGAATCGTCTCGCACGCGAGCTCGATGACTTTCAGCTCCCCGAACAAGTCGGTTTCCGATAAGGCTTTACATACGTTGGACCAAATACATACGCTGCGGCAGAATGTACAAAATACCGAGGAGTATAATCTGCCACTATTTTTAGCTTTTTTGGAGTAAGGTGAGGTATGGGGACATGGGGTGTACCTCATACACATGTTTCCTCTCGATGTTTTCTGTAAACGTTGGACAGTCGTACTGCTATAAAAAGATCACATACAATGTCCGATTCGAACCCAACACCTTGGAATGTGATGCAAGCGTTCTGTTAATACATAACCACCGCTTTCCTGATTTATTTAAAGATCAGCATCCGAGCGATTCCGTCAAATTAAGGTCCACAAGATCCACGGATCCGTGTGGCACCGGATTAAGAATAGCGTCACTCCATTTCCTTCCGTGGATGTCGTAGAAGGCGACTAAGGAAATAAATTACCAGGAGACGGGCAGCAGCGTCTTCCTGAGATTTCAACCGCATACTGCGATGGCCAACCCGCCTACCAAGCGTGGCGATTATGGCAAAACCCCTCATGGTTATGAAAACCACGAAGGAGGCCTATGTCCTGCAGTGGCCTTTAAATGGCTGATGATGATGATGATTAAGGTCCACACTGTTGAATCTGTTATCTAGTGTTAGTACCTAATATATAATGTAAACCACAAATAATCTTAATGAACAGGTGGATAAAGAAATATGCAAATGAAGTAGGTATTATCAAACGAAATAACAAAAGTTGTTAGGTATGCAATTTTTTTCAGCTAAATATGCCTATTTCTTCCCTGTATCGATTCATTCGATTTGAAAAGTAGCGGTCGGTTGGATGGCAACACTACATTATTGAATGCACAGATTGAGATTTAAACAGGTCTGTGAATGGATCAGTAGACTTGTATCAAGATGACAGCGGTCGTTAAACCGGAAGCATTAATTATTGTATAACTTTATTAATTTAGAATTACGGAGAAGTCATGGTTTAATAAGAAAACCCCTATTTTTTATAATTTAAAACATGAATTATGGACACTGAAAACTGGTGACACTATTTAGATTTTAGCGATACTGCTAATGGTCGAGATCCTTTCCATCACGAAAGCGTTTAAACCAAAATCGCACGGTGCGTTCATTAGTAGACCCCTCTCCAAACGCAGCATTGATATTGCGGGCTGTTTCTGCCGCGTTAGTTGAGCGTCGGAACTCGTATTAAAAAATCACTCGAATTTTCACAGTATCCATCTTTCTTGTCTAAATTGAATAACAAAAACAAATGAAAGTCGACATTCAAATGTTTCACATTTTTTAAAAAAAGAACATCATAGAAACCATTTGAAAAAAGTTTCATTCGAAAACCTCAAACCATGAAGATTCTATGTCAATTCAAAGAACCTATTGAAATAAAACGGCAATTTCATACTTTAACCCCTATTATAATTTTAGGCCAATTAAGGGCTTTCCCCATAGTCAAATTCATTCGTTTTGACGAGTAGAGCCCCTATTTTCTTATGTATGCTGTGATTTTGTTGCACTTTGTATAACTTTGCGAAACTAATAAATTGGTTTGTTAACTGTTTTATGATTTTAAAAACCCGCGGGACTTGAACCCGCGACCTCTGTCTAACCGTGTCGGCGCTCTCCCAACTGAGCTACTGGGCAAGTGCAGGCATCAGTGAAATTTCGACCCTCTTTACAAACTTCTCTGTATTACGTACCGGCAGCGACATCTGGCCGAAGCAATTTACATCACTTGCAGCCCCGAGCATTGCGTGCGTGCAAGGAACGACTAATGAATGTTGAGGAAGCGAAAGTGATCTGTCAGGATCGTAGCAAGTGTCAGTCCCTGGTCTCTGCCTACTGTAACGGCTGAAATGGTCAACCCTTTCACCCTTACAGTTTTCAGCAACATATTTCTAAAATCGATACGAGTATCGCCATCTATTGTGATCTTAAAGAAGTTTTCTACTATAGGAAGGGATAGACGTAAGGATGCTCCACCCATTGGGGGGAACACAAACTTCTGCAGGTATAGAATAATGTATCTTAAAGTTACATTGATACGCTCGAAGATCGTTTAAGTCATGCCAACCGTGTAACTCTTACACACACACTTACAAGCAAGATTCGTCGAAATCATAACTGTCAGTCGAAACTAAACAGCATAATGCCATTTTGCTGTGGCAAAAGTATTGTATTTTCTAGAGCAACGTCGACCTTATTCATATGATAATAGGGCGTGATTATTAAAGTTAAAGTTAACATTTACATGTGGCCTCTGATACGTCATTCGGACTTTGTTCTAAGAAATAAATGAGAACAAAGGGTCTCTGTATGAATTTAAAGTAAATATTGTATGAATGTTTATTAAATTTAATTATTTGTCGGCTAGGGACAAAAGGGTTAGAATTACGCCGCCTTACGGGGACTTCACTTTCAAGAAATCATGGGTTTGTCCTCATCTATCCCTCAGGTTTGGAACTCGTCTTTGTATAGGAAAAATGCATTTATTGGGTAATTCCGAGAATTACGATTGTCATGATGTATTTAATAGTGTAAAAGTTTAGTCTAGACAGAACAACAAACATTTTTGGAAACAAACTCGTAAGATTTTCAAATGAAGCGATATGTAATGATGCCATCATATTTTTCCAAAGCATCGAGTTATATTCTCAGTCACGAATCTACAATATTCTAGAATTTCCATTCTTTGCCATACAATCCTTAGATGCAGTGGGTCCAATGGGGAATACACCGCGTAATGTAAACAATATTCTCTAATCTAAACTAGCTTCGAGGTGTTCGACGAATTTTGTACGGGTTCAGATTTCAAGTACGTGGGACCAAGATTTCGGGCAAGTCATAAAATGGATGATGAATGGTTTTGTGGGAGGAGTCGAGGATTGAACCGAGGAGAGCTGGTAAATCAGGAAGAAATCATCGAGAGTCAAGTCGGAGCCGTCGAAGAGAGTGGTAGTTCTACCGGAACTTACAAACGCGCGTGCAATCCTCTCCAGAGTCTAGCATCTAGACTTACCGCGTTGCAAGTGTTTTATTAGAACAAGTCCTAAGTGAAGACTTCGTGAGTGCAATAATAAGCTAGCCAGCAGAGAACTCGCATAGTAGAGAAAGAGTGCTACGCGTCGGACCGTTTTTCCGCGAAACAAAAGATTTTCCGTCGAGGGGCGAATTTCCTTAACCGAACAAACTATTTTTCTAATTTCCGCGACGCGAGTGATATTTAATTTTTATCTATGTATTCTATGTATTTTGTTATACATGTATATATAATCCTTCAGTCTTACTTTCATTCTTCCAGTTCTATTTTTAGATTCCACATTAACTAGCGAGAGCAGAAGGCGCGGTGCTTCCCACATGGGTTCTGCGTTTAGTCTTTGATCTTAGCTAGGAATTAGGACTCATCGACAGAAGCAGAACGGAACGCACATAATACTTTGTCTTTGGAAGGAGGTTTTACTAACATAATGTCATCTGAATGGAGCTGCGGTTTTGGAGAAATGGCGGAGTTAATCTTCTATATTTACTACAACAAACGGAGCTGCATCATTATGGATTACTTACTGATCTACATCACTACAAGGATTCTTACATCATCATGGATACTACCGGTTACATCGGGAACGTTCTATCCGTTCTATCTTCACTTTAGCTAGGGTTGATTCGAAATTGAGTAATTATGTGACTGTACGTCGTGTGTGTTCTAGTAGAGTTTTTTTAGTATCTCCACGGGTGTACAACTCGAGGTACATTTGTGAAGATGATGTGACGAAGGTTTTCGCGGATGTACGACTCGGCTGGATGGACGAAGTGGTCCTCTACGGCTAGCCGGAATCCCTGTCTTAAATGACGTGTGTAGGAAGGGAGCCTGTTCCATAGTCCGGAGGTCAAATGGGTAATACATTTGCGAAAACTCTAGCACATTTGGTTTTGTTCTTTAGAACCACGACCGAAGTACATGAATGAATGCTGTATTCGGTGAATGTTGGGCGTTAAGTGAAGGTTTGAATGTGATAGGGTGAAACGTTGTGTCCCGATGGATTCTGAAGGAGCGAGTTTCTTGTGGAAGCTCGTGGGGGTGGGTGTAGGTTGGAAGGGAGCCCATCGTCATCACGCTAGGGAAACAAAAGTTCTTCTAGATTTCCTCCTGGAAGTCTAGAACCCCTCCCAATTCCATTTATTTACAGGAAGGAGATCTGCTGACTACGAACTACATAAGTTGTCCTTTTCATTCCTATATTTCGATAATGACATATTATCTATACTTTGTATTTTATCATATTATGTATTAATATACTGTACGTGTTATTATTTTTGTGATGCGCTATTCGCGAGTGAAACTGATTAGGCGCGTGTGCTAAAAGTCTTCCTAGAGAAGCATCGTGTAACGCATCGACATGCAAAGTTGTAGTGTACAGAAGGATTGCAGTGCTCACTCTCTCACTAGTCGCGGACATTGAGGCTAATCGAGTCTCGATGCTTGTCTTCTTGGGGCGTTTACGATTACTGACCGAAGCTAAGTTGCATGTTTTCTTTACTTAAACTGATTATGTGTACGGTTAATTTAATCGCGGATTATTATTTACTTTCTTTATCATTGTTAAATTATTCGTCTTTATAATTTCTCAACACAACGTATGGGTCTTTATTACTTAACTAGACGATCACGACTATTTTCATTGGCCAATTAATTTTCAGAAAATTTTACAACCCTTCAGGTTATTTTTATATGTTTATATATTTTATTTGCGTGGGGTGGTGGCGTCTCGCATTTAATTTATTTGAGGGACCCCCCATCCTCTTTACACTACCCCTCTGGGTTACAGGCGTGAGTTTATCTTGTATGAATGTATGAAGTCGTCCTCATATTAAAAGATATTTTGAAGAAGTATATTTACGATATTTTTCGCTTAACAAGGTTTCTTGCATCAAAGTAAAGCGTCTGTTCAGAAGCTTATCATATCACGGCACCTACCGAAGAGTAAGCCCGCCTTTAGTCCACAGTAGCACAATGGGCTTAGCGACAGGAAAACAGGAAAATATGTGACGATAGCTACAATGCTTCGTTATGACGGAGGAAGCAACATTACGTTTCATAGAGAGATAAAAGCTCCCCAAACAGGAATCCAATTGAGATAAAACAGGATACCCGGTGTTTATATGAGAGTTGGTGAAAGTTTTACATGTCAGCGAAAATATTATGTAAGTGCTTCGTTAATTTTGGCAGAAGATTGAAGTATAATATTACCATGATACCTTTCAGGTTGACTGCACGGTCAATGGTAATATAGTGGTAGGATGATGGTAAATGAGAGTTGATGAGGCGAAAGAGGTTTGCCACGATCGTGGTAAGTGGCAAAGGCCAGGGTCTGGCTAGGGCTTCGGCATGCAGACGTGAGTTTATGTCTCAATTTCAGTTTTCATGTTAGATCATTAATTATGACATTGCTTCAGCAAAGCCCGAAAGGCCACAATTTGTTTAAAATTTACTTATCTTTCAGTAGTGAAGCAATGTTTTGAACAAAATAGTATTAATTACTTTTTAACATTTTCTAATTTTCAATACATTCAATGGCTTACCTAACATACGCAAATCACAAAACGCGTCAATTCGCGCTTGTGTGTTGCAATAACTTTGGGTATTTGCGTTTTTGCGTTCTTTCGGTTTTTTTAATTTTTTTTTAAATATATCAGTTTACATAATTTTGAGAAGTTCGCGCTTTACGCGTTGTCACAGCCTCCAGTAAATAATCGTACCTAAGAGTTTTATCTATTTTATCTTTACCATTTTTTTTAACAGCGTCACGTAGAAAGTAGAAAATCAATACAATTTTATGAAAAAAATAATGGCAAAAATTGAAACTAATTGACGTATTTCCCTGATAACCCTGTACTTATAAATACCTTGTAGATATCGCGATGAAAATCCTAGTAGTAGACGTATGTCCGTAGCCAGACAATATTAGCCCATTAATTGTTTATATCGTCTGAAACAGTTTTCCAGTATTCTCTGGAGGCAATCACTACACGACCAAACCTCATCAGGTATGTATGAGAATTTAACCTATCTCCTATCTGAGATTGCTTAAGTAACTAACTTTGGTGCAATCGCAAAAGAAAAACGCTGGTTCACTTTGTGAAAAGTCTACAGGGTGAAGTCTCTAGGGTCTTAAATAATTATGCTCAAACTAAAATCTAAGCGAAGCTCCTCATGACTCAATTTGTGATGTTCGAGAACCAACTCTTTTGTATCGCTTATAAGGGTGAAACAAAGAATTTCGACAAAGTAAGGCCAGCCCGTTTCCCATGCGCTCTGAAGTTTCAATAAGTTTAATGCTATTTCGTACAACTAAAACGTTTACTAAGTCGTTGTTTCTGACTTGTTGCATTTAATTGTGACGCAGTTTGAACACAATAGCATCAAAATAAGACAGCAGCGTTGTTTGTGCTGTGCTATAGGGAACACTTATGTTGATTGGTAGTATGTGAATTATAGTGATAATAAGTTAATTAAATTAAATAGTTGTTAAGTTATTCGACATAAGATATTTTGGAAATCGTATGTTTCATATCAATCGAAAATATAACGCCTGTAAAGATAGGTATAAGTGGAAATATTATAAAATAAAAAATAAAAGTATAGGGGCAGAACTGGAATAACCACATTTTAAGGTTTTTTTTTTAATTTTTGTGGCAAGAGGCCAGCCTCGAAAATGGTAAAGCCTCTAAGATATTAGCGCAACTTGCTGAGAAAAATACCCAAAGACACCACCACAAGTACTAAGAAAATTAATTACTTCCTCAGCAATATTATTTTCTTAATGGTATCTTTAAGGTATCGAGGTGAATTTAAAACCAAACTCACGTCTACAGTTCCTTGAAGCTGGGAAAAAACCTACCTAACTTCTAAGTTGACGTAAAAAAAAATAAAAAAAGCTTATATTCCGATACATACTCAAGGGATCCGTGTGGCGCCGGATTAAGAATAGCGTCACTCCATTTCCTTCCGTGGATGTCGTAAAAGGCGACTAAGGAAATCAATTACCAGAAGACGGGCAGCAGCGTCTTCCTGAGATTCTAACCGCATACTGCGATCACCAAACCGCCTGCCAAGCGTGGCGATTACGGCAAAACCTTTCATGGTTAAAAACCATCATAGAGGCCTATGTCCTGCAGTAGGCGTCAAACGGCTGATGATGATGATGACTCAAGGGAGTCAAAATTTATAGGGAACTTTCCGTTGACCAAGAACTATGAAAATTGGCATGTAATATATCATCTTATACTACAAGTAGGTACAGGAAAAAATCTGAAAACTATAAATTTTTAATTAAACATAAAAAAATTGTATTTGAAGTTCAGGGAATGCTCTGAAAAGTTGCGAGATTCGATTCCTGAACTATTTATAATGTGTAAATACCTACAAATTTGTACGGAACCCTCGGTGAGCGAGTCCGACTCGCACTTGTCCGGTTTTTTTTAAGTTTAAATATTTATTAATAATGACTAGAATGTCCCCTTAAATTTAGCCGAAGATTTCGATGTTGCCATGTAAAGAAACTGTATCTGGCATGAAGTAGGTATACTTGTTCTATTGCTCCACGTTCCGCGGCATTCGTGAGCAATGAATTTTAGCATATTTATGAGCGTGACGCGAAGAGTTACGGTCTCACTTTTTACATGGAGATATAATCAAGAAACACTTTATGACGTGATTATGCAGAACGGGGAACTCCGGTTAGTTAGGGCGAGTATTCACTTCGTACCCCGTCTAAAAGGGCGTGAAAGAGCCTCCTCGATTCTTTGAGCCTAAGGCAGTGATTGGGAACCAATGACAACGCAACATGATAATTCGGTCTCGTCAATCGGTCGTGTAATTTCCTTTTTTATGTACAATAATTTCGATGTGTCAAAATAATGTCGATTTAATTTATTGGAAGCATAATTTTTGAATCACAAACATAACATTAGACTTACAATGGTGCCGCGAAAGATATCCTGATAAAAAACCACCAAATTTAGGACGTTTCGAAGTGCGACTTTGTATTCAGTAGGATGGGACTCATTTTGACAGAATGGGACTTATTTTGAGCATTTGATAAATTAAATTGATTAATTTTGAATTAAACATGTTAAAATTCATGGTCTTCCTTTTATTTCTGACACTACTTTTATATTCTCTTGGTAAGTATTTAGCAATTTTCTGAGAGAGAAAGGGCCCTCATCAGAACAACTCTCAATATCTAAGATCCGCTCAAGATGCTTTGTCGCGATCGCACGTTTGTTTTGGTATCTCGAAATAAGAATCTGCAAAGCCACATGATAATTGTCATCCGTGATGGGAATGGATTTGATCAAATTGAAGGGCTCGTCGTTCAGGGTCAGTAACAAACAAACATACTAGCAAAAAATAATCCTTATGATGAAGCCTTTCGATCGGTATGATAAAGCTACTGCTACAAACCATATAATTGTTGAAAAATCAATGAATAAATTAAAATAATGTCTTCTTTCATTAAAATGTTTCATCCACAATATTTAAGGTAGTACTTTCCCTCCATGTGGCATAGCCGTGGGACACCCTGTATATATTTTTTAAAAAATTGGCACTTACGCCCACAAAGGTTCACCATGCCTGGCCTAAGGTTTTATATGTTCGGCAAAACCAAACTCAAATCAGAATGACAGACACAGATCAGGAATTCTTATGGGAGAATGTGCTCCGAAAAATTGTGGTCACCGTTGTCGTCAAATGTCAAACCGTGCAATGTGGAGTTTTGTTTTTTTATCCCTACAATACCTTGATTCTAACACTGTATGATACCACCCTAGCCTTCTATATTGTAACAAGTAATAATGTTCAACCACTTCTTCACTTCGAAGTTACCTACTTGTATTACGGTAGGTCTTATTCTCGGATGTGATCTTTGAACCCAAAATTTAGGCTGGCAAAGGTTAATACATCCTTTATGGGGCATTGTATACGTTTCTACAATAAGATCCCTGAAGATATAATAAGCTTGCCAGAAACGCGGTTCAAAAAATGTGTGAAGCGCACTTTGTGCCAAAAAAGCTACTATAACATTAAAGATTATTTAGATGACAATGATGTCTGGAATTAAAGCCAGTACAATGCATGAGTTTTAGAAAATTTATATAAATCCTGTAAATTAAGGACTTGAAAAGACTAAGTTTGGAGTTTTTTAACGTTCATTAAGTCGCAGTTTCTGTGCTACTTTGAATAAAAAAATTTGATTTTGATTTTGATTTGATTTTGAACGTTTGACTAGCGCTTTCAGAGTTACATTTACCGGGTCTAATCGCGATCTCAGACGACATACCGCCTTCCATTGTGCCCTGCATGTATTTATACCTGCACTTGAGAGGATCTAATGATTAGAAGTAATAACGCAGTCAGCGTCGCCAAGTTCTGAGCCGCAACTGTTTACTAAAGACTTTTAGTATTCTTAGTTATGCCATCAACACGATAAGAAGAAGAAGAAGAAGAAGAACGAGCCTAATTTCCATTATTTATTACCTTAATTCCTGACGTTTTGGCGACGTTGCCGTTGCCCTGGTCACGGGTATTGTCAATTATTATTAAATAATCGCATTGCAGCCTTATTCAAGACTCATTATAGTTTTTAAACGCCTCTGTTGTTTTTTACCTGTAAATTTAGCTTTTAAACAAATAAATATAAAGATTAGATTGGTTAAACGACGATTTTCAATGAGCATAATGTCTGCACCTAAAAGTTACGGATGCTTGCTGGAATTGCATGCATTTAAGCACTGGATAGGCAAGTAGTCTCACTATTACACAGAGCTACAAACCGTTATGTGAATAAATATTATTTTATTTGATTTTAATACCGCGAATTGTAAAAAAAAATCTCGCGCATTCAAGTTTACTCCTCGACATGACACTCAAAGTACTAAAAGGAACTTTTTGACGTCTCAAGTACGGCTTAGCGCTTCCCCTTTCGCACGTTCGTGCTTCCGACACTATACGTAAAATACAGATTATTTATCATTCGAAGTCTATTTGAGTCATATTACTTTACTCTTTATTCATATTACTTATCTGCTTATTTTGTTTCTGTGATGTATCTTGTTGATATAATAAATGTCTTTGTTCTTCTTCTTCTTCTTCATATTTATAATTCATTTATTTATTGTACTTGAGACCCATTTCTTTACTCTTTGTTCATAATAAAAATATGTCATAGGTAATTATAATTATATTTTTAATTTTTTTTTTGGATTTAGCCTCCATAACACGGGTGTCCCAGCGCAGGGCAAAGCCCTCCCTCCTTTTAGACTAAGATTTTCGGTCATTTGCCACCTCTGACCACTCCGGCAAGAATTTGTCGAGATCATCCCGGTGCCAGCATCCTCCGGCCGCCCCCGTTGTCGATAGCCGCCGCGCGGTACCCACTCGGTGGCAAGTCTCGCTCACCTATTGCCGTTACATGCCCGGGTGCATGTGGCTTATGTGGCCAGCTTAGTGCCACTCAATTTTTAGGGTTCCGTACCCGAAGGGTAAGGGACCCTGTTACTAAGACTCCGCTGTCCGTCCGTCCGTCTGTTCGTCTGTCACCAGGCTGTATCTCATGGACAGTTGAAATTTTCACAGATTATGTAACAAACGGGATTTTTTGCCGTTTTTCGCTCGATATAAATAATGGCAACAGGTAGACGCTTGAAATATTGAAATGTTTTATAGTTAATGGTACGTAACTCTTCGTGCGCGAGTCCGACTCGCACTTGGCCGGTTTTTTACATAGTTTTGATTTTATGTTCACTGTATTTTAGAGGATGTACCGAAATATTCACGAATTCATTCATATTCATTCGCGTACAAAAACGTGGGGTTCTATTCGTCAATAAGAACAACTTTCACTAGGAGAATACTCCAAAACCACGAAAAAAACAGTTGTTCCATTAATATGAATAGAGCAGCTGACATTTCTTTCGCGACTTGGAAATCTTCCTCTGCAACCGCTTAGCTGAGGTGGAATTGGGCGGGCCACGTAAGCTGGGTCCCTCGCGACGACTATTGCAAACGTGGCCGACCCAAGCGGAGATGGCGGGACGACCTCACGATCTTTCGACCGGGTTGGCAGGAGGTAGCTACGAACAGCGAGGAGTAGAGAGCTAATGGGAGGTCTTTGCCCAGAAATGGGATAAAATCGGGGTTACATAAAAAAATCCTCTTGTTTGTATTAACAAGTACACTCGTTAATACAAACACAAGTTACACTCTGAATATTTAACAGCTACTTTTCATACAGTTGAAATATTAAACAGAGCCTGACCAACCCGCCGTAGGAGAACCGTATACAAACATCTTGTGTATCCGGCGCCATATTTGGGTCACAAGATCCTAGATAAACAAACCTAAATACCTTATCAAAACAGATCGCGTAGCACAATCTGGGACGTCCCATTGATACTACTATTGAGGCAAGTCGTAGCAATTCCGAATGAAACAAAGACGATACAATAGGATGGAGTTAGCGCATTCTTAATTTAAAACTTGCATCAAACTTAGGTTGGATTGTTTCTGTTCTTTTTATACCATGAAAAACGTAGAAAAACTCAGAAGTAAAACACGATAAGGAAAAAACAGGTCTCAAATATACGAAATATCAAGTAACTCTAAGAATAAAGAAACTGGCCACGTGCTAGTCGGGCCACGCGTAATGTAAGGTTCCGTAGAAAGAGGGTTTTTTTTATCTACTTTCCAGAACTAACAACTTCATCGAAGTCATTTGCAATGGATTTTGTACGAAATTTTACTTTAAAAAGTTGGTTGCCTATTACTCGTTAACTAGTAAAGCCTACTTAGCCGTGATACTTTTCCTTTTAAGTTTATTATATGTGCTACTACCGTGAACTTTTTCACGTTTCTACAATCAACCGTTTAGCCAGGAGAGGGGGAGACGACCTACTCGGACAAAAAATTGCGCTTTAAAGCTTAACCCTTATTTGACCATAGGGATAATAGTTCCCACTTTAAATTGAACCTTACCTCCTTGAGATAAAGTCCAACACCAATGAAAAATGTATACTAGCTATGGCCGTTTAAGGGTTAACGCAAACGAAACCCTAAATCAAAAAAATGGTTTACCTACACCCACAATATGTTTTAACGACCAATCTAACGATGCCCCACATGATGAGGTAGACGTGAAAAAAAAAATCCCTACCCCTTTCATCCCCTTTCAATCCTTATCCCTTTTTATGTTAAAGGAGGTACAGAAAAAACATTTTTTCCATAATTTTATTCTTTAACTTTGTCGGCGTGATAAATATGTATACACATACAAAATTACAGCATTCTATTACCACCGGTCTTTGCGCTAGGCCGCTAGTTCCTTGTCGGACTACGGAACCCTAAAAACTTACAAGATCTCGCTTTTTCATTGAATTCTACCTCAAAAGCTTCCTGATAAGGCCGTAGACTCGTAAAACATTATTTTATGAGATAACTCAAATACTGATAAACGCTTCATAAATTATAAGACATTACCTTCAAGTTGTGACGTCACACTCAGAGCGCGATTTATATGGCTCGTTATTGTACCACGTGACTAGAATGACTTTTCGACAGGTTATCATGAAAAGTGTTAGTTGTAGAGAAAAACATTAAGCAAAGTTGTTTTTCTTTTAACATGGCCCCTCCAATGTAATTAAAACATTTTTTGTGGAAGTACCTCCATTGGAGTGACCTATTGTAAAGTGTGATTCACATTTCATCTTTAAGCCAAAGTGTGCACTATTTAATAAGTGATGTCATTTAGATTGTAAGTCATCACTTTATATATTCATCGATTCATACTTGTATTTTAAATATCATTGTATTTTAAATATCGTTACTGTACAAAAACCACTTTTGAGTTTAATGTTGATCATGATCACCAGCCATTTGACGCCCACTGCAGGACCTAGGCGTCCTCCGTGGTTTTTATAACCATGAGGGGTTTTGCCATAATCGCCACGCTTGGCAGTCGGGTTGGCGATCGCAGTACCTATGCGGTTGGAATCTCAGGAAGACGCTGCTACCCGCCTCCTGGTAATTGATTTCCTTAGTCGCCTTCTACGACATCCACGTTCGGGTTCACGTACAATTATGAAAACATACATTACATTTGGTACAAAAACTCACGCCTATATTCTGGAGAGGTAGGCAAAGATCAGGGTTTGCTACTTACCACGGTCCAGACGTACCTTTTTAGCGTCAGCAGCATTTATTAGGCACTGCAAGCACGCACGGCAGTCTCGGGTACTTTTTATCTTGCCATTCGCTAATACGCCCCTACAGATTATAAGATGCTGAAAAAGTATGAAATACTGTTTGGCTTGACAGTGATAAGAATGGCAAGTATTTAGCTTTATGAAAGGATGTACAAAAAACGCTTTGGTCAATGTCAGAAGTATTGTTCCTTCGCTCTTCTACCGTGTAACAGAATTGGGTCCCAACATCAATGATTAAACAGACCCCAGAGCTTAGCCTGTGAGAACGGAAACCATCCGTTTGTTAGTGTAGAATGCCCTTTCCGCAAATTATCTTCAGAGTTTGTGTATACGGGTGTTTTCAGGGTGCCATCGAACCCACTAGCCAAATTTGAAAGGGGAACTCTGGCCATGATTTTGAACCCAAATGCCTCTGGAATAAAAATAAAATGGTATCTAATAAAAAAAGATTTTTTTTCTTATTGTGCCAAAAATTATTAGCCAATACTTTTCGAGCACCTTATGGCCGGAACCGGCCATCTCAAATGTTATTTTACTTGTTGACTCATGTCGGTCGATAGGCTCAACGCTTCGACAAGCTTTGATTCGTTATTACACTTTCGAACCAAACGCGCAGAATCGCGATTATCTATGAAAATGTTGAACCATTATCACTTAAAAACAAAATATTTCCTTACAAATTTCCTGATATTATCAAAGTTGCCCTGTAAAGCGCAAGTTCTTTCTACGGTAAAATATGATATTGTAAATACTTCCTTTTTTATCGTGTTGGTGATAAAACTAAATTTTATTGGCCCAGAACCAGGCCACGCGCACTCCAGCCGTTCCATTGAACTACAAAATTCATGACTTACTATGAAAATTCGATGTACATTGCCCACGTCGATAAATCCACAGATTAACAAGTAGGAAGACTACGCAACGTACATCTAACTGTCATAATAAACTAAGATATTGTGGTAATATGAGACTCGGCCCGGCAAGTCCAAATACTCGTATGGTCAAAGTATTGTAAATACAACAAATCTGTTAATACGTATTATTGTCTACCTACACGTACACCTATGTTTGTATTTCGAGCGGTATTGGTCAGTTTTGTGTACCCTAGCCCCGGGCCACACAGAAGGGTAGCGGAAAAGACGCGTCGTAATCCACTTCACTTTCATACAAAATCTACCGAAGGTACCTACTTGTAGTGTATGCGCGAATGTGCGAACGTGTATGCTACACTTCATTAGCGCATGCGTTGTCGTCTCGGCGCACACACTAAGAAACAGATCACGGGCTGGCAACACTATAATGGACGAAGTGGAATACACTGGACACAGGGTACTTTTAACCGGTGGGAGTGGAGAGAGAAATAACGAGAGTGCATGCGTGCGGAGCCGATAAGGTGTAAGCTTACATAAGCAGCCTATATACGTCTGACTGTGGGGCACAGGCCTTCTCTCAGGGAGAGAGTATAGGCGGATTGGGGATTTCAAGCGCTGAGGTATGTGAATAGACTCCGGTTTCCTCACGATGTTTTCGTTCACCGTTAGCGACTGCTACTGCTACTATAACTTCACAAATGTACATTAGAAAAAAAAGTCATAGGTACATGCCCGCACTGGGTATCGAACCTGGGTCTCTCGCTTCCGAGTCCAATGTTCTACCCACTAAGCTCCCACCGCACTCGGTGTAAGCTTGGTGAGACATTAAATACCGCAGGAATACACTACAGTACTGAAGTTACGGGACGAAGCCCACTCAGAAGAGACGGGGCGAGGACGCAATCTCTATGCAACGCGTCGTGTCTATTCTGCGCCCCCGTCCCACGTCCCTTCTGTGTGGCCCGGGGCCTAGATTTTCGTATGTAATCCAATTTCAAATTAGCCCACTGGCCAAACCTACCGTAAGCTTGAACAGTGGGACAATTTGAAATTAACCTACTATTCAAAGTGGCACGAAAAGGAGGAAGGATTAGCTTTGGCGGTTCAAAATATAATATTTCCGGGTAAAAATCCTAACCGCTACGCATATCTTGACGGGTGAACAAAGAAAAAAAAAGTAAACAAACGTTTTACTTTCAGATACCTGAGCACTGCGTGTGAGCACTGCGTAGGAGCCTATTAAGGGCAGTAACGCTAGCGCCACCACACCAATGGAAACCATAGACCCACGGCTGTGAACCTAAGGACCAGATAGAATTAACGCCAAAAGCGGCCGTTTTTGGCATAAATACTATCTAGTTCCAGGTCCGTGATTCTAAGTTCTTCGTCGTGGGTCCTAAAAATCACTCTTAGCATGATTGAGAGATTGATCTGACAGTTTTTGCAAAACGATCCGTACAAAAAGATCTATTGTTTTTCATTGGTGGCGCTCGTGTTACTGATTGGAGCCCCTTAACGTAAGTTCGCCAATTTAGCGTACAAAGCACGGGAACTGCATTGGCTTGGCTACGAGTCGAAGAACAAGAAACTTGCTGCCCACACTCCACAAGTTTCTCCAAACACCTATCCAGGTAATGGTAACGTTCATAAACGGGTCATAACTTGTCTGGCAGGCCAGGTTGCGGCGTGCGTGTCGCCTGTAGCCTGCCGTGATTTGAATATGCGGGCCTGGGTCACTCCCGTCAGACGCTAATACTAATACGCCGCTGGGAACATTCCCATCTCACAGAAATGTAATTGTGGTATTTCGCACTTGTAAGGCCGACTTGTACCACTTCTTAAATATCACTTAAGTCACCATTTAAATTGACTTTTGTATGAAGAGTTTTAGTTGAATGCTGTTTAAGCCACATTTATGAAAGTGGTGCAGTCGGCCTAAATCTAGCCTAAATGTCATCAGTCATGAGCGAATGCATGTTCGTCTACTGCTGGACATAGGTCTTCCCCGTGGCAGGCTACGCACATACGAAAACGTGCTGACCATGGGGGATGGGCAAATTGGTGATCGTAGAGGTTTCTCTTGTGCATGAGAGGTAGATAAATATCATTAAAATTTAAGTAAGCACTAATTAAGTTAAATACAATTTAATTAAACACGGAAGTGCGAATTTCGGGGATCTTGGGATTGTTCCCAAAATTCCCGTAGACGCAAATATAATATGAATTCGTGCGTGCAATTGAGGAATCTGATTGCTGCTTGATTTATAGGTTAAATTAACGTAACAAGTTTTTGGCTCTGGTTGGAAGATTACCTTGTATTTAACCATCTAGAGCCAACTTTTCGATCGCTTTAGTACAGCTGATGACAAATAACAAAAAAATATATACCTACAGGTATTTTACTCACCGATTTTTAAAACGAAGGGTTATAAATTTGACGCCTATGTATGTTTGTTGATTTGCAGCATCATAGCTTCCAAACCGACGGATCGATAGCTTAATTGCGCAATACCGTACTCAAATTATCGATGTCGATGTCGTTTTTGTTCTTGCAATGTCTTTTTCATCATCATCATCATCAGCCATTTGACGCCCACTGCAGGACATGGACACTCCCTCATGGTATTCCAAGCTTCCCGGTCTTGTTCCGCCTCCCCGACTCAGCGACTCCCCGCCACCGTAATTTGGTGGGTGGCCTGCCCACGCTGCGTCATCCGGTCCGCGGTCGCCAGGTCAGAACTTTTTCGCCCCAACGGCTATCAGTTCTCCGAGCTATGTGCCCCGCCCTCTGCTACTTAAACTGAGCAATTCTTTGAGCTAGATCAGTAAATTGGGTTCTTGTAGTCTTGTTTTAATGTTTTTTAAAGTTTTTTTTAAGATGTAAGCTGAAAAAAAGCTGAGCGTAGCATCCATTATCAGATTTCATTGTAATGAGAAGGATTGTAATATTATTGTACACTTATTTACTATGAATGTCGAATAATAGTTGTTAATTTATATTTTATATCTGACAATAAACATATTTTTTCTTTCTTTCTTTTAAATTGGTCCGTGTACTTGGGACGTACGTTGCAATAAACGGACAGACAGACCTCAACAGACAGCTCAACCTCACAAAATCGTGCCCGGTTATAAAAACGTGGGTACCTAACCAAAAAAAAAATGATTTTACACCAAATAATCCAATTTATTATTAAGATGACTGGAATGAAAGTCCGACTTCACATTCAGAAAATAACTGAAGGTTGAAAAGTAACTATAAATATTCTCTCGGGTGACAGGTACCAACTTAATTTTCTCTTTGCACTTTAGTATAAAAGCAAGGAAAGTAAGTTATTTACTCTTGCAAATACGATCTCATCGTTAGTTTTGAACGAGAAACATAAATAATTTCCGCCGAATGCCAACAGACTGGACATACGGGAACAAGCCGTTACATGAAGCTTAGCTTGTATAGAGGCGGTGAATTAATAATGGCCGTCGCAGAAACAAAAGCCGGCGACGCTGGAAAAAAGGGGAGAAGCAATTATCCGTGGAGACATCGGCTCTTTGTCTTTTTTATAGTCGTCTGCCTTTTTGTATCGCTTTCATGGTCACGATTCAGTTCTTTTTTTTTTAATTAATATTTACATTTTTAAATTTTGCTTCTATTCGTTTTAGCCTCCGAATTAACTAATTTAAAAAGTTCCGATTGTTTTTTAAGGTAGGCTATATACGTCCCACTGCAGGGCACGGGCCTTCCCTCAGAGAGAGCGTATGGGCTTAATTGCTACGCATACTCATCGCGGATTGGCAATTTCAAGCGCTGATGTATGTGAACACCCGAGACACTCAGGTTACGTCACAATGTTTTCCTTCACGGTGTGCGAGTGGTAGTACTACAACTCCACAAATGTACGTAACATAGAAAACAAAGAGGGACATCTAAAAGACGAATAATACGGCCGCCATTGGATTACGCAACTACGCAGCGTTTTGTCTATTCTAGACGCGCTTAGCTCTGTGCAAACTCTACGTGCGACTTACAGTAGCAAGTCAAGATTTTTATGAATAATTTATATAACACCCCGTTTTTATCGTACCCACGGTGTTCTCCTAATATAGAAGGCGGGCTGTTTACCTATATTTTTCGTGAAAATTTAAAGCTCGAGGGAATATTTTTTCTCGGTGGAGGGACGTGTTGATAACTTTTTGAAGGCCATTTCTCCTCTGTCTCTCTGTACATTACGACGAGTTGTAGATTGTGTTTGTTTTAGGGGAGAATTTTCAATCGTCGTATAAAGACTGAAGTGTAAGGAATAAAACAATATTGTGTATAGGTTGGAACCGTGTTATTTATTGAATAGAATTTATCTAAGTGGATTGGGCCATAACATTAACTTTAAATGATTTTTACAGTAAATTATATAACTAAAATATACCTAATATGTAAAATTCTGGTATACCAGTGTTTGTTATCAAACTCCTCCGAAACAGCTTCACCGATTTTTATGAATTTATTTAGTAGGTCTAAGAATAGTTCGTCGGCTAATTAATACGGCAAAAAGACGTTTGCCGAGTAGCTAGTAATATAAAATTATTATTTTAGTATTAAATATAAAACTTGTTACTTTTGTTTATTTTCAGTATTTTTACCCAATTGATCCCTAAAATCTTACCAATGCTAATGCTCATAAACTAATATTTATATAAAAAATGGAAAGGCTAGCGTAGCTATAAATATTAACTTGATTATCAACATCTAAAAGCAGGTTAACATTTAAACATTAAATACAAATACAAGTACAAATACAAATACAAGTCCAAGTACAAGTACAGGTACAGGTACAGGTACAGGTACAGGTACAGGTACAGGTACAGGTACAGGTACAGGTACAGGTACAGGTACAGGTACAGGTACAGGTACAGGTACAGGTACAGGTACAGGTACAGGTACAGGTACAGGTACAGGTACAGGTACAGGTACAGGTACAGGTACAGGTACAGGTACAGGTACAGGTACAGGTACAGGTACAGGTACAGGTACAGGTACAGGTACAGGTACAGGTACAGGTACAGGTACAGGTACAGGTACAGGTACAGGTACAGGTACAGGTACAGGTACAGGTACAGGTACAGGTACAGGTACAGGTACAGGTACAGGTACAGGTACAGGTACAGGTACAGGTACAGGTACAGGTACAGGTACAGGTACAGGTACAGGTACAGGTACAGGTACAGGTACAGGTACAGGTACAGGTACAGGTACAGGTACAGGTACAGGTACAGGTACAGGTACAGGTACAGGTACAGGTACAGGTACAGGTACAGGTACAGGTACAGGTACAGGTACAGGTACAGGTACAGGTACAGGTACAGGTACAGGTACAGGTACAGGTACAGGTACAGGTACAGGTACAGGTAAAGGTACAGGTACAGGTACAGGTACAGGTACAGGTACAGGTACAGGTATAGGTACAGGTACAAGTACAAGTACAAAACGTGTTATTAAAAAGAAAGATATTACAAGCATTAAAAAATAAAAACCGACTTCGAAACACTACAGCACTAAAAAGTTTGAAATAATTAAAATAATTAGAAGTAGAAGTATTTATACATGTAGGTATATAATTTGTAGTCGGTGCCCAGTTTCAAGACCAGCACATATATTTTGGGCACATCTGGCCAAAGCAATTTACATCACTTGCAGCCCCGAGTAACCCACTTTGCAGTTACGTTTTTACATCGGAATGATATCGCTGTACCTACATGATCGCTCTGTTGGGAGAGCGCTGGCACAGTCCTTACATGGGTGGAATTTTTAGTCTCCAAAAAATTTAGTAAAAAAAATTGTAGTTTATGATACTGTTGCATAATAAGGGTTCTTACAACACGAGTGTGTTTTAAAAAAACGAGCCGTAGGCGAGTTTTTTTATAATAGGTATCACACGAGGTGTTATAAGATCAAGTTATGTACTACTTTATATACTCTCATACTATAATACATAAAATAACATTGCAAATAAAACGCTGAATATAAAAAAAAAAAATTTTTACTTCTAATAAACTCGTGGTAACATTTATTTTAGTTGCTCGTAGATTTCAACGGTAACAGGTTCATAGTCATGTTTGACGCAGCTTCCAGAATGTCTGGTAGTGTACAATTACCACTATCCTCGCTTTCAGACATGTTTTTACACAAAAACTAATTTATTTTACAAACAGAACCAAATTTGTTTAAATATTGGAAAGTTTTTTTAAAGGCGCAAATATCGATTGCGCATGCGTGTTGCGTCGCCGAGGACTCGTTCATTGAAACCTTTTTTTTTAAAGTAGAGGTTCAACCTTCTTGGTCCAGCTGGAGGTTGTATAGGTGTATCGTTATGATTAAAAAGTTATATTATGATACAGGTGTCCATACAAGACCTGTATCGTAATAAAACTTTATTTTTTTATTTTTGGCCTATGCGTAATGTTTGTCATAAGAGTTTTTGTTTTCAGTTTTATAATATTTGTATTATAGTATCAGATTAGATAATAGTAGATTGTACAACAAGTGCATAAAACGCACCATTTTACTCGAGACGTTTATCCATCCGAGCGAGCTTGCGAGCGAGGATAGATATAAAGTCGAGTGTAAAATGGGTTTTATGGACGAGTTGTACACTCTACTTTTCACTTCGATTGCGAGGAAATGAAACAGCAACATGTAAATATAGTAAATGCTAATTTAATTAAAATTGAAAGTTACATTAGAGCAATGAGAAAATAATTATGGTTCCCGCCAATTAACTTTTTTTTCTTTTTTTTTTCTGTAGGGACGTGACACCTGACTTAAGGTCGTTACATACTGCTCAGTTATAAAAACATTTTCTTTTTATAACTATGATAAGTTGTTGTTATGGCTTAAATACTATACTGATCTACTAAATTGAAAAATAAACAAATATAAAAAATAATAAATGAGTCGAAATACAAATTATAAGTTTATTTCATGAAGTTTTATTGTGTACTTTGGCTGTTGGTATCTTTGCCTTGGTCTTAGAATACGAACGAAACGAAATAAAATAAAGAGGTTGTTGTATGAAGTTAAAGATGTTCGTGTGGCTGTTGCAGCGATTGCCTTGGTCTTCGACGAAGATTTTACTTTATGCTCTAGAGCATAAAAAGCGACTTTATGTCGCCTACGCACGACATAAAGACGAACTTTTAGAGCATGAGAAGTGAAAAGAATATAATTTTATCACGTTTTATCACTACAGTCCGATTATCACGAGAGACAAATAAATGTGCAAATGTATTAATTTTTAAGCCCCCAAATGTACGGGCCTGCAGCATTTGCCACTCTTACTACGTGGATAATCCGCCACTGGCTACAGCATACATAAAACGCGGTCAGAAAGTACCTACAGCCTGATGTCGGTACTTTTAAGCATTGCAAAAGAAACGATGTGAAAGGCTGGCATAATCTATGGAACCGAGAGTGCACGAGAGTATTTGGTCACCGTTGTCACCGGCGAGCGGACTTATCCATAACACTGACACAGTGTCGCTCTTGATCCAACTGTTTATTTATCTGAAACATGAGCTTGCTCTGAAGTAATATAGCAGTGTTTTGTGTATAAAAAATGGAAAAAAAAATTGTTTACTCCTCAATCAATCAATCAATTAGCCCGTATTCGTTCACTGCTGGGCACGGGCCTCCTCTAGGGCACGTCACTTTTTTCTGCCCTTGGATGGCCGAGAATGATTCATGTACCTAGATTCAGTACAATAGAATACATTATTAGAATTGGTTAAAATAAGTAAAATATAATTTTCTAACCTGCAAAGTAAAATCCATCATTGGCTGTATGTAAAATTTATTAAGAACCTATTTTTTACTGTAATTGTATTGCTGTGGATTTCTGTTAAATAAATAAAATGGTGGAGGCTTCAAGCCTCCACCAATCCGGACTTGGCCCCCGTGGTGGAGTAGGAATATAGTATGGCCTATACCTTCCTCAAGGAAGAGACCCGTGCTCCTCGGTGGGGACATAAATGGGTTGATGATGATGAAATAAAATAAAATAAAAGTATATATGTACATATATATACACACACACACAACACAACATAGCTAAGAAAGTTATTTTTCTATAAGTGAATCTTTTTATTTCATTGTCACTTTAAGTCTACGCACAAAAACGTCTCAATCTTTTCGGCGTCAACTGAATTAAATAACAAGTCTGGTGACCCGACTGTAATTACAATTTATAATTTTACTAGAGAACACTTCATTGTACACAGATATGTACTTATGATGTACTAACAGAATCAAACGATCGAAGCTTATATTTGCTTGAATCAATCAGCCAATATCCATTTATGGTCAGACAAAGGCTTTCTGAACATTACTACTACTTTATCCTCGGCCATATTCACTCAGGCGCTACCAGCACTCTGCCTCAGATCGTTGGTCCAGCGAGCTGGTGGGCATCCTACATTGCATTTTCCGATTCGTAGTTTTCACTTGAGAACCTTGTACCCCTCGCCTATGCTTTTTTCGGCAGATGTGACCAGTTCACTGTCCTTCATTCATTCATTTATTTAATGTCATTTGTGTTTTCGGCAATAAATTTAGTTTACTTTCACTTTCACCTCAACATGCTAATCGTATAGGCCATGTCAATAACCTTTATTCGTTAACCAGGAGATAACCTAACGCAGTATCCCCAACGCAGCCCAACCCAGTTGGATCAAACGTGCGGCCTCTTTCTTGAATAGTTTAGCCTAAGTAAACATTTTTCCGGGCGTGTAGGGTAACAAGGATAAACTGACGGCTGATAGTAGCGTCAGTCAGCAAAACACGTATGATGGGTAGAATAACGAGAGTAAACTTACGGTTTGGAGTTGCTTCAACCGTCAAAAAGCTCAAAATATTCAGAGTAAATGCCCGCCGTGGTAGCGCACAGGCTGTGACACGTTGCATCGGTGGCAAAGCCTGGATTTGCACGACTAGTTGCGCCTTTTTTGACAAGCGTTGCAGTAATGATATTACTACATCAACAGCTTAACTGAGTATTACGAGAGATAGCGATGTGGCTCAATTGATAGGGTCAAGAACAGTTTAATTTCCAAGCCGAATTTTCATAATTTTAACAGAAAGCTATTGGACATCCCAACAAACCACTTTATTCTTAAAATTTTGCTAGAAAATAAAGTTTTTGTTTAGGGTTACTAATATCACAATGTCAGCATTCAATGGACGCGTAACTTTTACCGCGTTTATAGCACGGAGCGTGGGTAAGTATTCACAAACCAGCGCTGTGATTTTTTGTGATTCCGACGTCCTGATACATTGTGCATAAAAATTTTAAATTCGTTTAATAAAAGAAAACTTAATAAAACTGAATTTTAACGGATATTTACTCGTTTATTTTTCCATTTTACAATTGGGTTCCTCATACATTGGTCAAACTAAGCGTACCATAGCTGAGCGGGTGAAGGAAGATATCGCGGACGTGAAACATTAGCGCTCTGGTAGATCTGCAGTCAGTGAACATACACTAAGCGGTACCAACCACTTCATTCATTTTGATAAAGTTCAAGTTTTAGCCCGAGAGGACTTTCCACGAATGATACGCGAGGCAATAGACATCCGCCGGCATCCAAATTTCAATAGAGATCGTGGTTGGAACATAGCTACAGCATGGGAACCAGTGCTTAAGTGCATGAGACCCCCTTGCTAGAAGTGTCACTGTAGATTTAACTTTAATTTCAATAACTAATAATCAATATTTTTGAGTTTATATAAAATAATTGTTTTTTAGATTGAATTTAATTTCAACAACCAATAATCAGTATTTTTGAGTTTACATAAAATTATTGTAGTTTTAATTTCAATTTAAAAATTTGCCAAAATATTTTTGGAACGTAATATTTTTTGCCGAGGGTAGTATACTAACAGTTAATGCATTCAATAAGACGCCTGTCATCTCAGCCTGCCGAGACCATCGCATTTGCAAAAGTACCGAAACGTGGGAAAATTGTAAAATGGAAAAATAAACGAGTAAACATCTGTTCAATTTCAGTTTTATTATGTCTAGTGCTTGTGTTAACCTCAAAAAAGAAAACTTCTAAATTTCAATATAGAACTGCTACGTATCTGAAAATGATCAAGCACATAGTTTCGCGTTGAAACCCACTGAGTTAATGTTCTGATGGGAGTCCAACTCCCTATTACAGCGCATGACGAAACAACAAAGGGACATCCTACAGGGAATTGCGTCAGTTAAAATTTTAATTTTGACGCAAAGGTTTTAACGAAAGGATTTTTTATTTATTTGTATACCTTCAAGCCTCCAGTTCTTAGCCTACATCGTGTATCCTACCCTAGTTTGACCTTCAATAACAATCTGATAATCTACTGTTAACTATTGTCAGTTGTATCTTTACATTGCACGTTGGCCAAGTGACAGCTATTAAAAACAAACTTGCCAGAGAGGTAGGCAAAGTGTGAGGGACTGCCACTTGCCACGATCCTGACAGATCACTTTCGCTTCATCAATATTCATCAGTCGTTGCATAAACGCACGCCGGTTTCGGGTACTTTTTATCTTGCCCTTTGCTAGTACATCCCCTATTTGGTCTAAGTATGTCCGCCTAGGACGTTCCTTACCAGCCGTTCCAGCCACATTCGCTCAATATATTTGTTTCGTCAATCTTTCTTCCTTCATCCTCTCCCCATGTCCAAACCACCGCAACATTCCTTTCCCAATTCTAACCTCTACATCCTCTTTCAGTCCACAACATTCTCTAATTAAACTATCGCGTATCCTGTCATTCAAAGTAACACCACACATACTTCTCAAGGACCTCAATTCCATTTCTACTTTTTGACAGCTATTAACAGTTGGTTAACAAATTGTTTGTGTACAAGGAACAAGTGGTAAAAGTACTTGCTAGAACTTGGGATTTCTTTTTGCTCTCGTTGGTCTAGCCGTTAAGGCGTTTAGCTACCAAAAAAAAGGTCGTGGGCTCGATTCCCACTGGGGGCCGCCGTACGTTTGCACAAATAGCCACAGTCTGAGTGTATTTTCATGTTTGTAACGTCCTTGTCTGGTTACCATAGCACAGGGTATCTTAGTTTGGGACCAGGCCATGTGATTGTATTGTGTGGAAGTTATTTTTTTTGGATTCGTACGTTTTGTGTTTACATTTATTTAATTATTCATATTTTTTCATAATAAAACTTTCGCCAAATACTTTTTGCCAAACTACTGATGCAGTTTATCAGCGAGTTCCTGGTAACAATTCCTTAATATAAACTTACACAACCAGCAGCATCGATAGTACTTATGTCTACAGGGTGACTTGAATTCGTTCACCGTATTTTAAGGGGACATTTTAACCTTGATTTAGAAACATGGTGCTTAAACATTTTTAAACTATTAAAAAAAATGCGTCAAGAAAAGTTTTCTTATTTACCCAAAATTACCTCACTTTCCTGGTCTCTGCCTACCCCTCTACGCAAATAAACAATGTCCGGACGAAGAGTAATAAAATTCTAAAAAAACTGTTTTGAGCGTCTTATGGTCGGCACCGGCCAACCTAATTGTTTTTTTTTTACTGTTTATGCATATCGGACGTCAGACTCTTAAGCATTTAACATCATCATCATCATCATCACCAGCAATTGAACGCCCACTGCAGGACATAGGCCTCCTTGGTGGTTTTCATAACCATGAAGGGTTTTGCCATAATTATTAGAAAACATTTTTCAATTTTACGGTACTTCCTACCACTTCAAATTTGGATTTACAATTTTGGGCCAAAGGCCTTCACGAATATTTAAAAATATGTTATATCATTACTGATAAACCGTTCATAATACTGCTTTTCACAATGAAAAGAACGTACCCTCAAAATACGGTGAACGAATTCAAAGTCACCCTGTAGCACATCTCCAAAAACGCTGCATAAATCATCTGTAATAGATGTAAATGCCGTTGATGATGACTATGAGGGGTAGACTGAAATTCTGCCGTCGAAAAGCTAAGACGTTATCTCCAATAATCAACTTTCCAGTTACGCGCAAAAAAACCAGGGAAATAATAGAAATATATGCTACTTGATAGCTACACGTAATTTCACTACACTTTAGATATCATAGGATATATCTTTTTGATTACTATATCGTCCTCAGTCCTGACCTTGAAAACAACAATGGTTTTCAATTGTTATTTTCAAGGTCAGAACTTAGGAGGTTAAAACAGCTTTACCTATAATTAGTAACGATAAATTCAACTTAACAAAAATATGTTTTTGGCGTTATTTTATTTTATTTTTTATTTTGATTTTATTTATTTGACCGAAATCCACATTGATACAATTACAGTAAACAATAGGTTCCTAATAGTTTTATTAAACACAATTACTATTTAATAATTAAACTAACATAACGGCATTTTTCAGTTTTTTATCTCTGGAAGTATAAAAGCTAGGAAAAATTGGGATGGAGAGATCGATAGACTTTTTTTTCTGATTAAGATGTCATCAAAAAGTCAGAATCAACTGGCATTTTACCTGGTGGATGACAGAATTAAGGTAAAGTTTGCCACATGTCACCATCCTGGCATATTTCCAATCAACCAATCGACATTCATTAGACGCTGCATGCACACGAGTGTGTGAGAAACCTAGTTTATAGTGGCTAAACGACCAATAGTAACTACAACAGACTAGATTCTCGGCCTAAAATACTTATTGGATCACTTTTACATATATAAAAATGAATTTCAAGCCTAGTGGGCTATCGTGCCCAGTGTAATATGAGCCTTACTTTACCTTAACTATCCACACGTAAATTGACCCCTTCCACTGTGTACACAGAAGACATACAGTATTAAGCGACCACCAGGTCACAGCTGCTCTGTAGAGGTGCAGAAACACGTGGTTTTCTCTTTTCATTGTGACTATAGTAAATTGTAGAACTAAACCTTTCGTAAGCACAACACATTATTAACTTAATTCCGGATTCACTTACTTGCTTTTTTGTCGGAGGAGTCCGACCAGGTTTCGCTCTGATTCGCAGAGCCTAATCATGGTGAGTAGAGACGGAGCTCGCGTCGTCGGTTGCTCGTCTCTGACTCTGGTCGGACTCTTCCGACAAAAAAACAAGGAACTAAGTCCGGAATTAAGTTAGTAAATTGTACTGTACTAAAGGGTTATTTTTAAAAAGCGTGGTTCATGAAATACATCAATTAGAGTTTGTGTTTTACAACAGTGTTTGTTCTATGAGTTTTTTCTGAGATTGCTACTCGAAATATCGGGGTTTATTACATTTGCGCTCTACGCGCTCTACCAATGCCGTAGTGTTCAATATATCATTGTTTTACATAAAAGAACGTCCATTCTATTTAAAACACGTGGCTTTAAGCATCAGTTATCAAACAGTTGCCACTGTTTGTAAAATAGCGTAAATTCACGCCTGAGTCCCGAAGGGGTGAGCAGAGTCCAAGGTTTACCACTTGCCACGATTTTTACATACCTCTTTAGCGTCATCAACACGAATTAGTCGTTCCATGCACGCACGCCAATTTCGGGTACTTTTGTCTTGCCCTTTGCTAATACATTCCCTTTTTGGTCGAAGTATGTCCACCTGGGACGTCCCAGGCCTTTTCGGCCCTTCCGCCCGCATTCGCTCGATATATTTCTTTCGTTGATCTATCTGCCTTCATCCTCTCCATACGTCTAAACCAACACAGGTATGTTGCGTTGGTTCTCACTGAAAATACATACAGAAAATCGTAAAAAAATATCACAAATTTCGTGAGCAAAATTAGAAAACGATGGAAAATTTCACCTAAGTCTTCTAAAGTGGTCATAAATGCAATAAACCTTTATCTCCAATAAGTAGGCAGAGACTAGGTTTGCCCCAGCGTCTGTGAGTTAAGTACAATAATATGTATCAGGAATTGTGCATTTTAAAAATAATCATATACCTACATGATTATTACAATTATTCATTTAAAGGGGAAAGATTTAGAACTGATGAGAACATATTTAAAAGGAAGGGTTCTAAAAGCGGACATTAACACGTTCACGCTAACATAACAATGTCGAAGTACTATGCGGTGAAGCACATTGATTTTTCATACAAAGGGAATGGTCGTCTAGTGACGTTGTGCAAATAGGTAGCAACATAAAAGCTATCATATATTGCACTGACGTCCTACGCCGTCGACGTATATGGACGCATGTGCTCTGTAGAGTAGATAAAAGTCTATGCGACCGCTAACAACGTATTATAACGTCGACGTATATAGATGCATGTGCTGTACAGCGTACACAAAGATATACACAACCCCCAACAACGTATTATAGCGTCGACGTATATAGATGCTTGTGCTGTACAGAGTAGACAATAATATACGCAACCGCTAACAACGTATAACAACGGTGACGTATAAAGACACCTGTGATGTAGAAAAAAGACAAATACGTCTTCAACAGCTAACAAGGCTTAATAGCGTTGACGTGTATAGGCGCCAGCGGCAAAAAGCATAAACTAATATACGTTTGATAATTAACAACGTCGTATCACGTTAGGATTATATGAAGGTTTTGTAGGGTATGAGAGCAAGGATTTAGGTTAGGGGCCTAGTTGGATTGATTAAAACGACAAATTAATTAGTTAAACGGGCATCAAAGTATTTATTTTTCTATTACTTAATTATATATTTTGTCTTAGATATGCAGTTCTTGGTACATAATAATAAACAAAATTTTTCACACTTTAATTTGTAGTAAACTCAAATTTAAAACTTAATGGTAACTCCTTAACCCTTATTTAATAAGTGAAGGTAAGATTTGGTTACATTATTGTCAAATATTATATTATTATAGTTTTAGTGGATGGTACAATAATCACATAGGTAGTCATTAAACGAATGCTTTTTATCCGTTACAGTCATCCTAAGAATCACTTTGTCTTAATAAAGTTTTTGGTTCGTTTGTATCTTATCAAGAAATATATCTTGGGAACTTATAGACCCAATACTATACTTACGACTACAAATGACTCACAGGAGAATAAATGTTTAAAAAAAATTACAACATATTATATGTAATAACTACTCATAATCTAGCAAAACAGTTATTTAGATTAATCAAAATAAAAAAACAATCAACAATCAAATTTGAAAAAAAATCCTACCTGTAAAATAGATATCTAAATATGCAATACCTATGTACTCATAATCTAGCAAAGCAATTATTTAGATTAATCAAAATAAACAACAATCAGTCTTGATAAGTATGTACCTAGCCATATAACCTGAAAATAATAGAGTAGGAACTATCATTTTATCAAGAAACACATTTTGGGAATTTATAGAGCCAGACTACTTAGGACAAATGACTCACAAAAACTAAAAATACCAAAAACTATAGTAACAATACGTAAATAGGCATCTAATAGCTATCTAATAAATAATTTAGCATAGCAATAAATCAGTCTTGATTATGCCAGTCTTCAAAGCAAATTGCACAAAGTGCTGGTTTATCTGGACAGCCCTTGCACCGAAGGCCTGTCTCCCTTCTAACCTTCTTTTTGGTACACATTTTACATTTCATGTAATTTTTGTTTTTCGTCGATCCAGGTTTCAATGGAATTTTTTCAGGCCAGTGGCCACTACCAGTATAATTTTCATTGTTGCTAGTAGATGGATTGCCATCGCTGCTCATTGCTGGAACATTGGTACCAGTCTGTGAAAGTGGATCATAATCGAAATCCGAGCCATGCTCGCCGTCATCTTCAAAAGGGTCAGGGGTCGTTTCTCTGGATGAAACAGGAGACTCGAAGACTTTCATGGAAGATTTCTGCTGCTTCTTCTTGGTATTATCCATCTACAAAAACGTAAAACACAAAAAGATTATTTCCAAATACATTCACAGCAATAAGTATCATAATATAAACGTATATTATTCAAAATACTTACGATTTCATTTATTTGTATGATACAAATGCGTGACAATAGGAACAGCGCACGCGCTCTTCGTGCGCTGGGCACAGGTCAACTGAATCGAAGGACAACTTACCGGCGCATGGCGTACAATGACGTTGTGCGCAAACAAAGTGGGTACATCGTGCCAGGTTGGGTAGTTCTCAAATATAACAAAAAGTCGATGCAGTGTCGCACTAGAGTTTTAATAATTTGATGTGTCGTAGCACAGCAACAGAACTCTTTGTTACTAATATGGCAAGGCGCCGTACTATAACGTTGTGTTTTAAAACAACGATCTTTGTCGGGCGTCATCATGCGTTGTGCCACAACGAATCTATCAATATATGACGTATAGCAACGTTGTTCGCATGAACGTGTTAACACGTTCACGCTAACATAACAATGTCGAAGTACTATGCGGTGAAGCACATTGATTTTTCATACAAAGGGAATGGTCGTCTAGTGACGTTGTGCAAATAGGTAGCAACATAAAAGCTATCATATATTGCACTGACGTCCTACGCCGTCGACGTATATGGACGCATGTGCTCTGTAGAGTAGATAAAAGTCTATGCGACCGCTAACAACGTATTATAACGTCGACGTATATAGATGCATGTGCTGTACAGCGTACACAAAGATATACACAACCCCCAACAACGTATTATAGCGTCGACGTATATAGATGCTTGTGCTGTACAGAGTAGACAATAATATACGCAACCGCTAACAACGTATAACAACGGTGACGTATAAAGACACCTGTGATGTAGAAAAAAGACAAATACGTCTTCAACAGCTAACAAGGCTTAATAGCGTTGACGTGTATAGGCGCCAGCGGCAAAAAGCATAAACTAATATACGTTTGATAATTAACAACGTCGTATCACGTTAGGATTATATGAAGGTTTTGTAGGGTATGAGAGCAAGGATTTAGGTTAGGGGCCTAGTTGGATTGATTAAAACGACAAATTAATTAGTTAAACGGGCATCAAAGTATTTATTTTTCTATTACTTAATTATATATTTTGTCTTAGATATGCAGTTCTTGGTACATAATAATAAACAAAATTTTTCACACTTTAATTTGTAGTAAACTCAAATTTAAAACTTAATGGTAACTCCTTAACCCTTATTTAATAAGTGAAGGTAAGATTTGGTTACATTATTGTCAAATATTATATTATTATAGTTTTAGTGGATGGTACAATAATCACATAGGTAGTCATTAAACGAATGCTTTTTATCCGTTACAGTCATCCTAAGAATCACTTTGTCTTAATAAAGTTTTTGGTTCGTTTGTATCTTATCAAGAAATATATCTTGGGAACTTATAGACCCAATACTATACTTACGACTACAAATGACTCACAGGAGAATAAATGTTTAAAAAAAATTACAACATATTATATGTAATAACTACTCATAATCTAGCAAAACAGTTATTTAGATTAATCAAAATAAAAAAACAATCAACAATCAAATTTGAAAAAAAATCCTACCTGTAAAATAGATATCTAAATATGCAATACCTATGTACTCATAATCTAGCAAAGCAATTATTTAGATTAATCAAAATAAACAACAATCAGTCTTGATAAGTATGTACCTAGCCATATAACCTGAAAATAATAGAGTAGGAACTATCATTTTATCAAGAAACACATTTTGGGAATTTATAGAGCCAGACTACTTAGGACAAATGACTCACAAAAACTAAAAATACCAAAAACTATAGTAACAATACGTAAATAGGCATCTAATAGCTATCTAATAAATAATTTAGCATAGCAATAAATCAGTCTTGATTATGCCAGTCTTCAAAGCAAATTGCACAAAGTGCTGGTTTATCTGGACAGCCCTTGCACCGAAGGCCTGTCTCCCTTCTAACCTTCTTTTTGGTACACATTTTACATTTCATGTAATTTTTGTTTTTCGTCGATCCAGGTTTCAATGGAATTTTTTCAGGCCAGTGGCCACTACCAGTATAATTTTCATTGTTGCTAGTAGATGGATTGCCATCGCTGCTCATTGCTGGAACATTGGTACCAGTCTGTGAAAGTGGATCATAATCGAAATCCGAGCCATGCTCGCCGTCATCTTCAAAAGGGTCAGGGGTCGTTTCTCTGGATGAAACAGGAGACTCGAAGACTTTCATGGAAGATTTCTGCTGCTTCTTCTTGGTATTATCCATCTACAAAAACGTAAAACACAAAAAGATTATTTCCAAATACATTCACAGCAATAAGTATCATTATATAAACGTATATTATTCAAAATACTTACGATTTCATTTATTTGTATGATACAAATGCGTGACAATAGGAACAGCGCACGCGCTCTTCGTGCGCTGGGCACAGGTCAACTGAATCGAAGGACAACTTACCGGCGCATGGCGTACAATGACGTTGTGCGCAAACAAAGTGGGTACATCGTGCCAGGTTGGGTAGTTCTCAAATATAACAAAAAGTCGATGCAGTGTCGCACTAGAGTTTTAATAATTTGATGTGTCGTAGCACAGCAACAGAACTCTTTGTTACTAATATGGCAAGGCGCCGTACTATAACGTTGTGTTTTAAAACAACGATCTTTGTCGGGCGTCATCATGCGTTGTGCCACAACGAATCTATCAATATATGACGTATAGCAACGTTGTTCGCATGAACGTGTTAATCGCATAAAATCTACAGGTTCACAAATAAAAAATGGGAGTAGCACAAAATCAATTATAGGGCCGTTCTTTTTCCTTGTATTTGTAAATGATTTGAAATTTATGGTACAAAAAAATGTCCGAGATAGTATTATTTGCAGATGATACGTCACTTATTTTTAAAATTAAGAGACAGGAAAATAATTTGCATACCGCAAATAATGCTCTCTCGCTCGTTCTTGATATTGGTTCACGTCTATTAATCTGCTTCTAAACTCCAAGAAGACAAAATGTACAAAGTTTACATTACCAAACGTAAGATTAAGAACAACATTGTACTCGGAAAAGAATAACTAGAACTTGTAGAAGATAACGTATTTAGAGGCATCACGATCGATTCAAAATTACAATGGGGTCCTTATATTGTAAAACTAGCACACAGTCTTCACTCTGCAGCATATGCAGTCAAATTTTTAGATTTTTAGTCAGATTTTTTTACAAGCTAGGTAGTAGGGATTCGTTGAGGGATCTCTTCAAAGAAGCTAACATGTTAACAGTTGCAGGTAATACATTTATGACAATATTATGTACCTGTTATAGAAAAAAATATCAGCATTGTCGAAAATATTGTTAGCCATCATAATACAGATACTAGCTAGGAATAAACATAAATTGTAGTTTCCACGTTTTAGACTTACATACACTGGCCTGCAAAACTAAGTATCACACTTTTAAAATTGCAATAACTTTTTATGTAGGTACACGAGATATAATTTAGAAATAAAAAGGACTGGAAAAAAAGTTTTATTTTGCAGTATAGTTTAAAGAAAGCTGATAAAATTAGTTGATAAACGTTTTTTTTATTTTAAATCTTTAACTTCTATAGTTTAGAAAAAAATATAAAATGAAAAGTGTGATACTTACTTTTGCAGGTCAGTATAGTTTAATACATTCTTTATGGATCACTGTATACAGTTCTACAATAAGATTACTCAAGAAATATTAGAGTTACCACCGACGCGGTTTAAAAAATGTATTAAACATACGGCAAAAAAGCCTATTACAACATCAAGGATTATTTGGAAGACAAAGATGTCTGTTAACGGGGAGTTAAATAAGTTTACGGAGAAGATTTGTAAAATACCTGATTATATTCTTTTTGTTGCATAAACCCGTGCTGAGGACAGTTTTAAAAACCTATTTAGGGGCTAACAATTCCATCCATCCCAGGACTTGAACCCCGACCTGTGGCTAACCGTGCCAGCGCTGCAGCCCGGCGTAATTTTTAGCCTCTAAATAGGTTTTTAGCAAACCTGTTTTGAAAAGAATAAATGTGGACTTTGTTTCTTAGCTTCTATTTTATTAATTGTGAAACGAATAGTTTTGACGTTCATTAAGTAAACATTTATTTTTATAGTGAATAACATTTGTTACTTAGACTTTCAATTGATGTTTTCTATGCTAGGCCATTGCAAGTGTAGTGTAACAATAAAGTTTCATAAAGTGATACTATGCAAAGATACAAGCACAATACCATGTTTCCTTACACCAGGTTCCTAACAATACCACTCTGTTGGACAACCACAATGTAGTGCTTACTTGGATAATTAACTAGCTGGTGTGTCTAATCAAGATTTATTGGTGGTAACTTGTAGACGTGGCGGAAAATCTCTTGTGCAGTCTTTTAGTCTTATTTTCAAAAACGCTATTCTTCTAAGACACTCCACAGAGGCAGTTAAAAAAAATCTATGGTTAGGTCTTTCCCTTTACCTTATATTAAATCCGGACCTGAGTAGTGTTTTTTAAGGAATCGTGTTTTTAGGGTTCCGTACCCGAAGGGTGCCAAACGGGACCCTTATTAAGACTTCACTGTCCGTCCGTCCGTTCGTCTATCACCAGGCTGTATCTCATGAACTGTGATAGTTAGACAGTTGAAATTTTCACAGCTGATGTACACTGGCCTGCAAAACTACGTATCACACTTTTAAAATTGCAATAACTTTTTATTTACACAAGATATAATTTAGAAATAAAAAGGACTGGAAAAAAAGTTTTATTTTGCAGTATAGTTTAAAAGAAAGCTGATAAAATTAGTTGATGAACGTTTTTTTTATTTTAAATCTTTAACTTCTATAGTTTAGAAAAAAATATAAAATGAAAAGTGTGATACTTACTTTTGCAGGTCAGTATATTTCTGTTGCTGCTATAACAAAAAATACTAAAAACAGAATAAAATAAATATTTAAGGGGGGCTCCCATACAAAAAACGTGACTTTTTGCCGTTTCTTGCTCGATATTAATAACGGCAACAGATAGATGCTTGAAATATTCAATTGTTGTATAGATAATGGTACGGAAGCCTTCGTGCGCGAGTCCGACTCGCACTTGGCCGGTTTTATTATAAATAGGACTGTTCGTTTTTCTAGCTTTAACAATATTAATATCGCAACGAAACTTGACCAATACGTTAAGAGGATAGTGATGGAGGTTGGATCATACTCAGAGTTGCAAATAAAGCAATTTATACAATATTTGAATGATACGAGTTTCTGATTTTTTTTTCCATTTACTCTAAATTATTCGCACTGTCATCGGTTTCATTGCAAGATAATAAATCAATGTCATAATTTTTTGCTAACGAATTATATGTCGCGCTGTAGAAATGCGAGATTGTTTACGACTTTTACAAAATAAGTTTTTAAAAAACTCTGAATTCCCCTAATTAATATCACTTTGCAAGTAGACGAGACGCCTACAATAAATACAAGTTTTGTCAAACTTTATCAGCGCACACATCTAGAGCACATCATTAAAATATTGTGATATTAAAACAAACACACTCACGGAATCTTATACAAACATAACAAAGTTCCTTCTCAAACAGTATTATTAAAGTACAGAGCAGTTACTGACCTAGAATATTTTGGCGTTTGGATCTACGTAATGAGATAATTTATGCAGAGCGTCTAGTGGCAACTTCAATCACACTAGATGGGTGAAAGGACCACTCGGACGCTCCAGAACCTGGGATATTGTTTTTTAGATGGTGTAGACTTGCCCAGCAGCTATACCATCCTGACAGCTTAGTCGGCTTAGCCCACAGGAAAGACAAGTCAATACATGCGGAGCCAACTAATTTGCGGGTTTCCTCACGATACTTTCCTTCACGGTTAGCGTATGGTGTTGCTACTACAAATTCGCAGATATATGTAACTTCTAAAATAAACAAAGTAATGAAACAAACATGCCTGCACTGGGAATCGAACCTGGGTCTCCCGCTTCATAAAATTACGCCTGTATCGCGGAGGGGTAGACAGCGACCAGTATTTGCCACGTGCCACCATCCTGACAAAGCTCTTTCGCTTCATCAACATTAATATAATGTAACTATACATTACATAAACTCACGCCTCTATCCGAGAGGGGTAGGCAGAGACCAGGGCTTACTATTTTCCACGATCCTAAAAAAACTCTTTTAACTCAACAACATTTATTAGGCTCTCCTCTTTTTGGCAGGTAAAGAGATTTATCTACAGATCTTTGTATTGCAAAAGTAGGACAAGACAAAAACATGATGCAGATTCCTCGACAAATACTACAAAAACTCACGCCTGTATCCCGTATGGGTAGGCAGAGACCAAGGTTTGCCACTTGCCACGATCCTGACAGACCTCTTTCGCTTCATCAATATTCATTAGTCGGTTTCGGGTACTTTTTATCTTGCCCTCTGCTAATGCATCCTTATTTGGTCCGCATATGTCCACCTAGAACGTCGCTTTCCGGGCCTTCCACCCACATTTACTCGATATATTTCTTTCGTCAATCTTTCTCCCATACATCCTCTTACAGTCCACTACGTTCTCCAATCAAAGTACTACTGTTTGTTTTAGCTCTCTCTTCTACCGATTTATTAATAAAATAAGACACAATGCAGTCACGGAGGTACATCACAAAAACCCACAAACCAATTTCGGTGGGCCACTAAGTTGCCGCTACGTGTAAGCGTTAGTCGGCGTGCTAATCCGGCGCTTGTTAACGAGCTGAATCATTAACTGATCTTCGATACTCGAGCTCGGATTTAACGAGGTCTCCGAAAGTGTTTGTTGGCAATAAATTGAATGCCACGTTTTGTCGTCTTCCTAAAGTGGCTGAGCTAATTTTAATGCTCGCTTAGTTGATGCCGTCTAGTGTTAAGTGAAATTTCATCCGCACATGAATTTAAAAAGGGTCGATTTATGTATGCATAATGTTATCAAGAATCGACTGCCTTGCTGGTTTAGCAGTTAACACGAGTAACTACCAAAACCGAGGTGGTGGATTCGATTTCCACTCGAAGCCTGGGTGTATTTGCATGTTTGTTTCCATTTTTTGTTCTGTTCCATTTTTTGTTCTGGTTAACACAGCACAGGCAATCCTAGTTTGGGACCAGGACAAGTAATTGTATAGTTTGGGACCAGGACAAGTAATTGTATTGTTTGGGACCAGGACAAGTAATTGTATTGTTTGGGATCAGGACAAGTAATTGTGAAGTTTGGGATCAGGACAAGTAATTGTATTGTTTGGGACCAGGACAAGTAATTGTATAGTTTGGGACCAGGACAAGTAATTGTATTGTTTGGGATCAGGACAAGTAATTGTATTGTTTGGGACCAGGACAAGTAATTGTATAGTTTGGGACCAGGACAAGTAATTGTATTGTTTGGGATCAGGACAAGTAATTGTATTGTTTGGGATCAGGACAAGTAATTGTATAGTTTGGGACCAGGACAAGTAATTGTATTGTTTGGGATCAGGACACGTAATTGTGTAGTTTGGGACCAGGACAAGTAATTGTATAGTTTGGGACCAGGACAAGTAATTATATTGTTTGGAATCAGGACAAGTAACTGTGTTGTTTGGGATCAGGACAAGTAATTGTATTGTTTGGGATCAGGACAAGTAATTGTATTGTTTGGGATCAGGACAAGTAATTGTATAGTTTGGGACCAGGACAAGTAATTGTATTGTTTGGGATCAGGACAAGTAATTGTATCGTTTGAGATCAGGACAAGTAATTGTATTGTTTGGGATCAGGACAAGTAATTGTATAGTTTGGGACCAGGACAAGTAATTGTATAGTGTGGAAGTTATTATTATTACATATTATTATGTTACAAATTAATGTTTTTTTTTAATGGAAAATTTAATAAAAAAAAAATCCGAAACCGTTCAATTCAATTCAATTCTATTTATTTGTTCAAACACGAGTATTACATACATTCAGATGGTACAATAGAATAAGAGTCTCCATGTTTTGTCATTTCGACATACAAATATTTGAGCTTAGTTTAATTCAAATAATAACCATATAAAATCAATATCTTATGCAAGTCAGTACATATGCCGTAGAAATTAAATGCAGCTTAGATTTACATAATACATTAATGTTAAATTATGTCAGGATAATAAATTGGGGCAATGTCAATATAATACAAAACTAAATAAATGTCAAAACTTAAAAAAGTACCTACCTATTTATAGATTAAATTAAATTTACAATTTGTCAGCAAGAAATTAATTAATTGTATAATAATATCTGTCTATTAGTAGCTCCTTGAGTTTTTTCTTAAATATAGTTAATTTTAAATTTTTATTGACAATGGAATTTTATTAAAAATTCCGTAGTACAGAAGTTTTTGTTAATATCTAAATTAGTCATGAAATCAAATCAAAATGCTTTTATTCAATGCATAATGAACTTTACAAGTAAAACTAAGTGTCTATTTCAAAATCTAGATCATTTTGGAGAAAAAATGGACAAAAAATCTTCAAAATATTTTTGAAAACAATATAGTTATTTCAGAGTTAGCGTGCTTCTGAGAAAATTTTGAAAAATATCTAGTTTTATTTTCCATTTTTGAATATTTGTTACGGTTTACATACATAAACTCATACCTGTATCCCAGGGTGGTAGGCAGAGTTTAACACAAATATTTTACCCCTGATTTATTTTTTTCGCTCGAAAGAAGGCCTGTGTCGAATATAGGCTATGAAAAAAATTTAAAACTCGCAGAACAAAATATGTTGTCGTAAAACACTATCTAAAACTAAAATAAACTCGCAATGTAAACTGTTTTATTTTTTGTAAGTGTTGTGTTTTTTTTATAATTTTGCACACTTAAAGTATAAACTAAAGTGGTAATAGGTAACCATTTAATTTGTGTTCTCTCTCTGGTTCAGAGATCATGGACCACTCCATTCCCGTCTCTGTTTTGACCATCGTCCATTTCTGGGTCCCATCGTCCATCGTCCATTCTTATTTTTTTCATTTTTTTCATCTTATTTCACTTCAATATTATTATTTTTTTAGATAAAACGATAACAAAATGGTTAGTCGAGCGGCGTAAAGTTTATTGACTCGCGCGCGACACGACAGCCAGGCGAGGTTCACGGGCTAGATTGAACTGGCTATGGAAGGAAGAATATTACTCTAGGATTTTTTTATGTAGCCTATAGGTATAGGTGCGTCGCACTGCTGGACACAGGCCTTCTCTCAGAGAGAGAAAGAGCGAGAGAGAGAGAGAGAGAGAGAGGCCTATGCCCTACAGTGGATCCTATATAAACTGCATTATTATTATTTTACACCGTAAATTTTGGGTGGTTTGGTTTGGAAGCTTGAAAGCCATGGTAAAATGAACGCGTCTTAAGAACAGCTTTCGAATACGCTAGTTTGCTTTTTTTTAATAATGCACTCCAAAAATATCTCGACATCAACTCGAATCTATTAGAACCATTAGCAGCCAGCCAGAGTGGTGCGTGCATGCCGCGGGTACGCAGGTTATTGTTCTGATAAAAGGACAGGCAGTACTAATAGTGTTCGTGCATTTTTCACGTTAAACGCCAATCAAATATAGTGGTTGTTCCGTTTGGGCCGTGGGGCTCACCGGTGAGTGACAGCAATACTACCCGTTCGGGCCGTGGGGCTCACCGGTGACCGCGCGACATGCTCATATTCAAACTCGATTTTTTCGCTGGAGAACACCGTGACGGTACAAAATTATATGTAGTGTGCCCGGCACGGCCCTAGCGAACAGTTTACACATACTAGCTCGCTTCGACACTAAGTGTAAAAAAAGACTTAGACGATTTTTTGGCTAAGTATACAAGAGGCGGTTTATAATAAAAGAAGGTTTGCAAAATTAGTGTTTTATTACAAAATGTTTTATCGTACGTTAGGCAATTACTTATTTTCGTACTTGTGAAACATAAACAAAAGAATCTAAAAAAAAAAACTTAAAATAACTCAAAAAAACTTACGAATAACTTAAATTTTCTCATGAATATTTGGCACATAAATGAAATCAGTCGTAACAACAAATTAATTTAAAAAAGGTCAATGATGAAGCACATTGAAGCAGGACATGCAAAGAAAAGGCTTCTCCGGGCATTGTGGACAAAAAGTTATCACCTTTTTAGTCTTGTTTTTAGCAAAGTTTCTACCATAAGAAGCTACATTATTTTTGTAGCAATTTACGCATGTGCGTCTGCTTGTTCTGGCTTGCCCTTCTTTTTGTTGCAGTTTGTGTGCCATTCTTTTAGGTCGTGCAACTGGAACATCTTGTTGGCTACAAAATGTCCTCAGTAATGCCAGCCGGAAGCACGCCATTTGTATTTTCTTGCCAGTGACGCTTTGATATAAAACCAGTGCATTGACCACCGCCGTGTTCAGAAGAAGGTTGATCGCATACTTTTTGTACCATTTTATTGATTTTCTCAGTGGAGTTGAATAAGCCGCCATTTGATCGGACAGATCTACTGCCCCTTTGGCGCCGTTATAATCAATTACTATTTTCGGTTTGGAAATGACTTTGTTCCGTTTTCGGACATTTTGGAACCGCACTGAGTGCTTTGTGGACAGCAACAGGACATCTCTTTTATCCTTCCACTTCATTACAGTTATGCCCTCACTGTTTTCCTTAGCTGCGAACTGGCCTCGCTTCAGTTTAGCATTTACTACATCCTTTGGCAGATGCTTCCGGTTCTTCCGAATCGTGCCTACAAGATGAGTCTCTGCATCCAAAAGTTGTTTGGCAAGATTCATACTGGTGTACCAGTTGTCGGTCACTAGTGTATGTCCTTTGTAAAGAAGATCGCTGCATAAAGACATAACAACGTTCAACGGCGTGGTATTAATTTCATCACCATCTTTTCCTGCGTATACATTTATTTTGTATGTATAGCCAGGAATAGTGCATAATTTAAACTCTTTTATGCCATATTTATGCCTTTTCTGTTTATTGTATTGACGAAAAATTAATCGTCCCCGAAAAGGCACCACGCTCTCATCTATGCAGATCTCTTCAGACGGAGTGTAGTTTTTTTGGAAGTTGCTGTTTACTACTTCGAGCAATTTTGCAATCCTGTGTAGTCTATTAGATATATTTTCTTCGTCTTGCGCAGAAAAGTGCAGCATTTGCAATAGCAGCTCAAAACGGTTTCGACTCATTATTTTTCGAGGAAAGTTCTGTCCAAGTACAGGATCTTTTGACCAGTAGTCAGATATTTTGGGTAATTTTACTATCTCCATGAAAATAATCAATCCAAAAAATCTTTTGATCTCTGCTGTGGATGTAGGTGTCCACTGGCGAATCCGCGCAGATTTAGAGGCTAAGTCAGATCCTGCGATTTTTTTATAGCAAAGCCATTTGTATGATCGGCCACCATTTCAAATACTTCGTTTGGTATTAAAAGATGATAGAAATCTGCCGGGGTCTTATCGACCATTTCTCTTGCAACTCGTGAATTTAATCCTGGGAATTCTGTATAAGGGATAATCCGACGTTGATTACCTTTTGGTTCGTGCCACAGGGTAGATGATGCAGGAAGCGAGGCGGTGTAACCAGAAGTACTTGGCACGGCATTTTCGAATTCAATGTCACTCGTGTCACTAATCGACAGAACTCGTCGACGTCGCTTTCGTAACGGTGGTTGTAAGTAACACTCTTCCTCAGACTCCGAATTCAGCTGGAAGCTACTATTGAGCAAGGTAATTTCAATATTTTCAATCTGCGTCAAATCGTCATTTGTTATTTCAAAGTCTTCAAAATCATCCATGATTCTCACTACACTTTACAGTCAGACAGTACACCATTTATTTCAGTTTAGAGGTAAATCAGAGTAAAACTTTCGCTAAAACAATCGAAGATAAACAATGCGCGTGACCTTGCGTACGATTAACCTCGATGTAATGGCACGTGTCAAGCGCAGCGCTTCCGGGAATTTCGCGCGGGGCGCGAAGGGCGCGGGGGTGTGGCCGGCACCGTGACCCCCGCGGCTCCGCGGGGAGGAAATGCAGATTTCTATCGGCGTAGGCCGTGGTGGTCACCGGTGAGCGACAGCAACTATTTTGTCAATTCTTTTGATAGAAATAAAAAAGAATTGTTTTGATCGGGGTTTTTGACTATTTTGAATCGTATAAGCTAATAAAATATCATTTGAAAAATTTGTCGAAATTACGATTCGGTGTCGGCCCTCAAGGAAAGCATAGTGATGGTCACCGGTGACCACCATGGCGTCTAATGTGTTACAAGATTTCTCATTTTAATTTCATCATCATCATCATCGTCCACTGCAACTGCAGGACGTACAAGATAAAAGGACAAAAAACAAGTGCTTTCGCCGCCAGTAACCACCGCAGATTGATCATTTTAATGTAGGCCTCCTTTATGGTTTAATTTAAGCCTACTTAAAAGTACTGTTTGTTTATTGGTCATATTTTATTGCACACGAAACATTGAACAGGACATCACATAGGAAATAACATGTGGCAAGGCGAGCTTATTAAAAGTGGTGGTCTAAATAGAAGCCATGTTTAATTACTGGGTAATAACATAACCGTGGCTTTCAAACCACCCAGATTTCAACGCGTATTGTTTCATCATCATCAATTTATTTTTATACCCACTGCTGGGTGTAGGCAATTTTATGTTTGCGTCCCTTTCACGGCCCTATGCAGTCCACTATTTGACTATGGGCATTTGTTATAACACAGGATACTTATTATGGCCATGTCTGCCGTATGAGCTCAGATAGGCAAAATATGGGATCCAGAAAGTGGACAATGTCGTCGCAGCCGGCCAAGGCAAAGGCAAAGGCAACTGGAAACCTATTTTGGGTACCCACAATATAAGCTTCATTATTGAAAATTCTTTATCGCACAGTACATAGGCGAGCTTAATACTAATAAGTATCTATGTCTTAAATTACGTAATGAAACGATAATTTTAATTTAATATCTGACATAAGATATACGTACAAATAATAATTTTCGAGAATTGGACTTTTGGCGACTTGGTAATTTTGAGAGTTGGACATATGATTTGGACGTTTTTAGTCTGCTGGACATTTTGCAAAATGGACCTTTTGCGCATGAACGCCCGCAGCAATATTTTCCCCTGTTCCACATACCCCTACTGGTCTATCCCTACTGGTTTTTGTATTTTCCTACCTCCGTGACATGTGAGCTCTAGTAATAAGTAGCAGTGAAGCGTACAAATCTCACCCCTTTGCACCTGCGAATGCTCCTGCACCTGCCAATAGCGCGAACCGCTGCATTGTGTGGTCTGGCTCCTACTTGCTGAGACCACAATGTGCTGTGACTTATGAAGGTTTGTAAAGCCGTGAAATTGCCACTCCGCGGTGGGCATGCGGGGTAATTAAGCCCCATACTCACTCACTGCGAGAGGCCTGTGCCATACAGTGGGTCCTATATCGGCTACATAAAAAAGCCACATTGACATACTTGTGCGGCGTTTGACGAAAATAGCCTAATGTATACGAAAATAGCGAGCAAAAATGGGTGGAAGGGTTGGTTAGAGACCTTCCAGGCGGGCATAATTCGGCCAAATAAAAGGTACCCGAAACCGGCGTGTGTACATGCAGCGACCAATAAATGTTGATAAAGTGAAAAATTCACAGATTTCGTGTATCACACGATTATCGAGCACATTGGGAATGAATCGAGTCATGTCATGTGAAAAATGTCGTTCTGACTTTTTTTAAATGGTTATGCTACATGGCAAACCCTTAACCCGATCGCCTTGGTTGTAAGCTCAAATTGTAGCTGACTAAATTTTCCAGAGGAAGTTTTCTTAAATTTTTGAAGTCATTCTTTGTTTCCAAAATATCCTGCGCTAAAATCAAAACTTCAAAACTTCGGAAAAATTGAATTCTCTTTTTCACTCATCATCAGCCATTTGACGACCACCGCAGGACAATGCCTCCTTCGTGGTTTTCAAAACCATGAGTGGTTTTGCCATAATCGCCACGCTTGGCAGGCGGGTTGGGGATCGCAGTATGCGGATGGAATCTCGGGTAGACGCTGCTGCCCATCTCCTGGTAATTGATTTCCTTAGTTACCTTCTACGAAATCCACGGAAAGAAACGGAGTGACGCTATTCTTAATCCGGCGCCACACGGCGTTTTCTTTTTTCACTATTACGGCCGTAACTTTTTTCGTTTTTTACTTTCTCATAATTGCATCTTAGAGCTCTTGTAAATACGCTATTTTGGGCATTTTTTGAAAATCACATCTTCACAACTCTCTGAGATATAAGGGGATCGCACTTTTTCATGAACTCGGAGCCTACACTGGAGCGAACGACATTTCCTATGTAAAAAGGCTTCTAAAGATCGTGGCAAATAGCAAACCCTGGTTTCTGCCTACCCTTCCCAGATACAGGCGAGATTTTATGTCATGTAATGTAAATCATTTGTTTTCTATCTACAAAACTACTCAGACAAAACACGTACATAGGTAGGCTAGGTTTGTTTATCTTAGGTTTAATGGTTAACTAACACAATTTGCACAGCTTGTTTGCTGATAAACAGTGTGTATTGACCGTGTCTTTCCTGGGGATTAGACCAACTGGGGAATTGGCTACCAATCTCGTCATACCGGGATCCCGAAAAACCGGGATCCCGCATACATTTCATCATCGTTCAGCCACAAGAAGTCCACTGCTGGACATAGGCCTTCTCCATGGATTTCCAAAAAGACCGGTTGGAAGCGGCCTGCATCCAGCGCCTTCCTGCCACTTGGATGAGGTCATCTGTACATCTTGTCGCTGGTCGTCCTACGCTGCACTTGCCGATATGTTGTCTCCATTCGAAAATCAGTTCTGCGTGCTATGTGCCCCGCCCACTGCCACTTCAACTTACTAATCCGCTGGATTATCTCGACGACTTTCGTTCCTCTACGGACCTCATAATTTCTGATTCGATCTCGTAGAGAACTTCCGAGCAAAGCCCTTTCTATAGCTCGTTGTGTGACCTTCGTTTTGTCCATGTTTGTTTTAAGGCCCACACGTTAGAAAACTCGACTGAGGTCTTCGAACATTATGCCGAGGTCTTCCATCGTTTCTGCCATGACTACCATATCGTCGGCAAATCGAAGGTGAGTGATGTACTCGCTAGTGGTATTGATGAGGCGACCCTGCCATTCCAGAAGCTTGAAGGCATTTTCTAGTCCGTTCGTGAACAGTTTCGGAGAGATAATGTCTCCTTGTCTCACGCATACATTTTGCGGGACTAATTTCGGTCGAAAATTTTGCGGGATCCCGCTGAACTAACGGGATTACAAGGGAAGCGTGGATCATACGTGTTACTCTGCGCGCGGCGGCGTGTGCTTGTCAATTTGGTAATTGTGATATTTAAGTGACCATGGCAATTTGTTTTTCTGATGTTTATGTTGTTATGTCAATTTAAGTTTTTTTCTTAATCTTTTATACCTATCTAAACTCTAAATATTGGTAAAATTTAAAACCATGAAGATTAAGTCTATTAGTTCGTTATTACGATTGATTTCAGAGGACTAAGTCCACCCTGTTGGATCCCACAAATACCTGGATCCAGCGGGACTACGATGGTCCAGTCCCGCAAACACCTGAATTGTAATTATCTTGCGGGATTGCATTCCCTAAGACCAACTAAGGGCGCTTATACACGGGCGGCACGTGTGTCAACTGCAGCCGCCGACGCGCTAACGCGGATATTCGACGCTGACATGTCGGCGACTGCTGTCGACAAGTGTCTTGGCACACGTGCCGCCCGTATACAAGCGCCCTAAGCTGAGAGAATATTGAAGGTACTCAGCAAACCTACTCGGCTTAATCGACCTATACTTACCAATCGTATTTACCTTTGCAAGCCAAAATTTTGGGAATTAAAGTTCTTGTTTATTTCTAGTATTTACATTCTGTTGGCTAACTAAAATCTTAAAGTTACTGATATTTTTCCTGACTTTCATAATATTTTCATATGTACTGACTAGCAACCGTTAGGATGTTACTTTCTGCAAAACGAAGATGGTCTCAATGTCTGCTGCCCGGCCCCACAGTAGTATGCCATAGGATATAATACTATGGAAGTAACACAAATAAACAAGCCTAGCAGTTGCGACACCAGTTAGTTCCTGGATTCTTTTGACTGCATATGCTGCAGAACTAAGCCTATTTGCCAATCTTTCTATATGAGGACCCCATTGAAGCTTCGCATCAATTGTGATAGCTAGAAATACAGTTTATTCTACAAGGTCTAGTTTGTCATGCCCCAATATAACATTGCTGTCAACCATTTTGCCATTTGGTAGAATGAACTTTATACATTTCGTCTTTTTCGAATTTAACAATAGTTATTAGAAGTAAACCAATTTAATATCTGAGAGAGAGCATTATTTGTATCACCAAGGTAATTTTTCCTTAATTTTAAAAATAAACGAAGAATCATCTGCAAATAATCCTATCTCTGATATGTTTTGAACCATGAACGGCAAAACATTTTCATATACATAATGTTTCATCATCATCAGCCATTTGACGCCCAATGCAGGACATAGGCTTCCTTCGTGGTTTTCATAACCATGAGGGGTTTTGCCATAATCGCCACGCTTCGCAGGGGGGTCAGCGATCGCAGTATGCGGACAGTGCTGCCCGTCTCCTGATAATTGATTTCCTTAGTCGCCTTCTACGACATCCACGAAAGATAATGGATACATATGATTATTTGCTTTTAAATCGAGTTTTATTTAATATTGTGTAATTTAATTTGTCTTGTGTAATGATCGTATATTTCATTAACTCATTTTGAGTTAATCATCACTCCTCCCAAACCTCAAACCCGTCTAGAACGCAGGTTTGATGACTTCCAGCCTCCCGAACAAGCCGGTTTCCGAAAGGGCTTTAGTACCATAGACCACATCCACACGCTGCGGCAAATTATACAGAAGACTGAGGAGTATAATTTGCCATTCTGCTTAGCGTTTGTGGACTATGAGAAAGCCTTCGATTCGATCGAGACATGGGCAGTGCTCGAGTCTCTCCAGCGTTGCCGGATTGACTATCGGTATATCGAGGTGCTGAAGTGCTTGTACAACAGCGCCACCATGTCGGTCCGAGTACAGGAGCAGAATTCGGAGGCAATTCCATTGAGAAGAGGCGTGAAACATTAATACAAGGTAGTCAAATACGCTTGTATTAATGTATTCCTGAAATATTACGCTCACGTTTTTGGTTGGGTATGAAAAAATACATTAGGCTTTCAGTAGCTTTTTGTCGGCAACAGGATATAAACTGTTTGTGTAATAACAGCCAGTTAATTTCAACCAAAGAAAAATATTAACAGACACAGTATGAAGTAGTATTTTTCAACTCGGAGTAACTTTAATCCCACAAGGTCCGGTTTAATCGCCGTTAAAAAGAAACCCGAGCTCCTCACAGAACTGCAAGATTGAAAAGAGTCACTCAGTTGATTAAAAAATATTTTAAATGATGCACCTTTGTAATTTTAGCCGTATAAAGAGGCCAGTGTATCTTGATCCCGTGCGATTTAAGCCGGTATTGAAATTCACATCGGATGAATAGGAATGTTAAAAGAGTCGGAGGTCCAGTCTGACTGGTGACAAGAGTTAGTGGAAACTGGATATCGCAGGTAGGTTTTTGTTGAGCCGTGGGCTTTTCAGCTTTGCAACGAGGGTATTTTAAACAAATTTTAAATAAAACGGTCCTACCGTCTTCCGTAATGTCGTTGAATAAGATATTGTTGACTATTCCTTGAGAAATCTGTGGCTCAATGAATTGTATAACTATGGGACATGACCACAGATTCTACTAAAATTGGAATTCAAAATAATTTTTAACTTTCATGTTATTGGTAGAGAAAAGGAAACAGATTTTAAGACAACCGCAATTGCATTGTCTTATGTTTAATTTATGTGACTCGTTTATCCTTTGTAGGTACTCGTTTATGTTACTTGTAATGCCTTTTTTCCTTGTGTTAATTTATCCCAATAAATCTCTTTCTTTCTTTCTTTCAATTCTTTTTTGCTCATTTGCTAAGCTGACCTCCGGACAAAAGTCTAGACCGGATAAGGTAGATAGTCTAGGAATTTAATTAATGTAACATTCAACAGTGGCAACAGAACTCGACGGGGCATTCATCTTACTAACAACGCGCTGGAAAAGTGTGAGAAAATGTTGGGACTGCGATCAACCCTTTTTTTTGCGTTGGTATTTTTAGGGCGCCATAACGTGATAATAAGAAGTTATAGTAGCAATACCACTCGCTAACGGTGAAGGAAAACATCGTGAGGAAACCTGGGTGTCTGAGCTATTCACATACCTCAGCGCTTGAAATCGCCAATCTGCGGTGGGCACGCGTGGTGATTAAGCCCATACTCTCTCTCTGAGAGAAGGCCTGTGCCCTACAGTGGGACGTATATAGGCTGCTTATAAACGTGATAATGATAAAACATAGGGTTCGGCCAACGATATTTTGTTTTTTTTTTTTCAATTGAATAGTCAAGCCTGGTACATTTATTTATTTATTATTTATTTATTTTAATTCTTTATTGCACTAATTACATTGTAAGTGTACAAGGGCGTGCTTAATGCAAGAAGCATTTTCTTCCAGCAAACCTTTGGTATTGAAGAGACTGGCGACGGGTAGTGCAAGAAGAAGATTAAATACAATAATAAACTTACGTAAACCTAGGAAAATACATTAACTTAGACTTAGTGGAGGGAGGGGGGGGGATAATAGAAATTATTATAAACCTACGTAAATGATAGTACATAAAAAAATATAAATAAATAAATAACAACAAAAATACGTACATTTCATCTCATCCAGAAGTTTAAGCGTAATAATCTATAGATACTTCGCTTGATGAGACATTATGGTTAATCGCCACGCCAAGACCCGCAAATGTCAACGGAAAAATAAGATTTATAATAATACATTTATTTATAATAACATTCCTGCCATCTACAAGGCTCTAATTTCCTTTCGTTTTTTTTAAAATATTATTGTAGTTATGCATAATTTCCACCAACTCTTGTCGATGCCGTTTTAAATCCATATTAATTGATTTTTAAATATCCTTGTTAATATTTTGTACACTGTAGTAGTCTTTTAGAAAAAGCCCTGTATAGAAATTTTATTGTCTCCTACTATTTTATTACATATACAAGTACGTACGTTTTATTGATTCGTATTGATTCCAGTGTAGGTTCAATTCAAACCAATTCATTTTCTACGCACGCCATTGACGCCTCAGAGAGTGCCAAACAAATTCAGACAAATTGAGTTATAAGAGACGAATACTGCTTAAACAAATACCGCTTTGTTCATTATATAAACGGCTGATCGAAATTAATTAACATTTTTGTTGCAGAGTACGGTACCTAGCGTATGTAAAGCTCGACGTTTTGTCGAATGTAAGACAAGAAGAAGTTAATTAATTCATTAAATTCTTAGCAAAATTTTAGGGATAAAGGTGGGTACTACTCGGTACCTGTGAATGAAAACTTGGCGAGAAAACCCAAACAAGTGTCCTTACAACTCCCTGTAAATGGGCTGCTCCATGTTTGTGATGTCCTTGCTTGGTTACCATAGCACAGGGTATCCTAGTTTAGGACTAGGACAAGTGATTATGTTGCGTGGAAGTTATTATTATTATGTTTATTGCTCTAATAAGTTGAAGGAATAATGAGTTATTGGTACATATTTATCTGTCTAGTATTTTCCTCCGGACTTTAAATTTATTGAATATAATATATCATCATCATCATCAACCCATTATGTCCCCACCGAGGGGCACGGGTCTCTTCCCTGAGGAAGGTATAGGCCATACTCCACCACGGGGGCCAAGTCCGGATTGGTGGAGGCTTGTAGACTATAATATAATATATATTTTATTACAAATTACTATTTCTTGGACATGTATATTATATTATATTACCAATTTAATTACTTTATTTTATTCAGTTTAATATTATAATACAATTTAATTTCATCCCCTTTAGACATTTTTTGTTTGGATCTTGTACTTCTGGACTTTTCTTGCCTCAGAACAAATTATTAAAATAATATCATGTTGACATTTAAAATTTATTTTTTTCAAACATTAATATTTATAAAATTAGTTAATATCTATTACTCTACACGGATTTACACTTTATATGGATATTTTACACGAATATATACAAACTATTTCTAATAATATACTTATATAAAAATACAATTTATTCTAATATTTGCAACGTGACATTACATTATTTAATCCAGTCTGATAACAATTCGACCACCTCACCTCAGCTCTCCTGGCGCGGCATGCACGCTCCCACCGGGTACCGGCAGAATATCAGCGCTGAAGTTCTTCCTGGACTTTCAGCACATGCTGAGTCGGAGCCCATTCACATTTGCCACACCTACGTTGTTCGTGATGTATTAACAAAAGGCGAGATAAAAAGTAACCGAAACCGGCGTGCGTGCATGCAACGACTAATGAATGTTGAGGAAGCGAAAGTGATCTGTCAGGATCGTAGCAAGTGGCAGTCCCTGGTCTCTGCCTACCCCTCAGGGATACAGGCGTGAGTTTATGTTATGTTATGCTACGCTATTCACTCTTGTACTGCTGCCGTACCGTGTCTGGCTAATTTCCAGTGTGTTTTTGCTTTTTTCTGTATGTTATTGTTTTGTTATATTCTTTCTTCGTATTGTGACTTTTAAATGGATTTGTATTACTTTGCTTTATATACGTGTGTGTGTCTTATGTGAATAAATTATTTATCTATCTATCGATCTAATATTTATTTAACAGTAATTATCAGCACCAAACAGTAACTTCAGTACAAACAAATAATTAAGAATATTCTTTATTCCAGAAAACACCCAAACATAAAATATTTAGAAAGATACCGTACAATTGGTGGCCTTATTGCTTATAGCAATTTCTAAGGTTATGCAAGGTAATTAAGTTTAGCTAACAAAGTCACTCGCGATTAAACCATACTTCCATTGAACTTTGACACAAGTTATCTGACAGTAATTGTATCTGTCAATGGATTAAATAAGTAATTGTAGTATTACTTAACCGAAAGTTACTTTTTCCTTGAATAAATTATAATAATAACCTCCACACAACGCAATCACTTGTCCTGGTCTCAAAACAGAACATCCCGCGCTACGGCAACCAGGCAAGGACATCACAAACACGGAACTACACCTAGACTAAGCTCATTTGTACAAATGTTATTTTATTTAATTTATTTAGGACACCCAACAGGCAATACAACAAAATATTCTAAGAAAAAACACACATAACATAGTTATTGCTCACCCACTTACAGGATGTCCCATCATGCACATAAGACTTAACAAAACTGTAATACACAAAACTGTAATATCCGACGGCCCCCAGTAGGAATCGAACCCATGACCCCCGGCGTGGTAATCACACGTGATACCGCTAAACCAACGAGGCAGTCAACGAATGTGCAAACGGTAAGCGGTAAATCTCACTGTAATTTCAAGGTATCTACTTTGAGAAAAGGAATTTAGTGAAGAAATATAATTACTACCGAGAAACTTCAAGCGGGCGGGGGTGTAAGTACTAGTTTGCATAAAATAGCACACAGCGTGGACTATGGTTCATAATGACCCTCCAGTTTGATCCCACTTACAGGGATATTATAACCTACCTGTCTCGGCGAACTTTGTAACGCCTTATAAGCAATTATACGCCATTTATGTTATTTGAGCAACACAAATCTTTAAAACGGTTTTTTCCATATCTACCGAACGTTCAACTTGTAACAAAAAGCGAAGTTTTAAATTCTCAATTACATTTTGTAATGCAAATGGATTGCAACGAGTTTCAAGATTGTATCCTTACTAATATTATAAACGCGAAAGTTTGTATGTATGGAGGGATGTTTGTTACTCTTTCCACGCAAAAAACGGCTGAACGGATCCGGATGAAATTTTGCACAGAGAAGACGGGTAGCAACGTCTTCCTGAGATTCCAACCGCATACTGCGATCGCCAACCCGCCTGCCGGGCGTGGCGATTATGGAGGCCTATGTCCTGCAGTGGGCGTCAAATGGCTGATTATAATGATGTCGTGTGTAGATGTTTTTTTATTATATACAATAATGTACAGAATAGTATAATAAAAACGTTTGGACATTTAAAATGAGCACACTTAACAAAAACTTATGCTCGTATCCCAAAGAGGCAGTCAGATACTAAGGTTTGCCAGTTCACACGATCCTGACGTATCTTTTTCGGCACTAAAATTATCTAAATCTCATGAAAAACAAATCGAAAAGTTTAAAATTGTCAATCAGATTTTTTATTTTTCATATCAGATTGTAGTGTTTGGAAAATAAGGGACAAAAAAGGAACAAACATAAGATAGAATGTTTCGCTTCATAAATAAAATTAATACAAAACCCTGCATACGCTCATCGTAGGAAAATGCAAATTTGTGTGGACCCCGAAGACAAAATGAGATACTTTAATAGCATAAATATTACACACAAAGCATTCACTTTCGGTACAGGGTATAGGCATCCCGTTAGAGAAATATTATGGGCTTAATTACAACGCATGCCTACCGCGTATAGGTAATTTCTTAGGTAGGTATAAAACATTTTTGTAACAAAGATTATCGACACTTTCAACATGTGGTTCAAAAATATACCCTCAAATCAAAGTGGCTAATGCAATGCCACAATACTTCGTAGTATCGTGGCATTGCAAAACACAAAAGAAAGGGCTCGCAAGAGCTTAAGCCCTTGAGAGGTTGTTGGCCGATATGTGCAGCAGTGCCACATTTTTTAACCGACTTCAAAAAAGGAGAAGGTTATCAATTCAACGAGTATATATATTTTTGCTATGTTCCTTTATAACTCCGTCAAATCTTAACCGATTTCGACAAATTTTCTTTTTCGAATATACTTATATAACGTCCCATTGGTCCCATTCTAATTTGGTGAAGATCTGATAAAGACTTTCAGAGATGGATAGGTAATATTGTAGAAGTATAATTTGTAGTCGGTGCCCGTTATACATACCTCTAATTATTTAAATTATTTCTAACTTTTTAGTGCTGTAGTGTTTCGAAGTCGGTTTTTATTTAAAAAAATAATAATTCTTATTGTGAATCTTAGCATAAAGCCGGTAGCTAATATAAGTCAAATAAAATCCTAACATCAATAAAAAACATCTCCTTCTAGGTTCCTATATTTTGATGACCAACTGCGGAACCCTACAATGCGTGTGGCCCGACGTCCACTTTGTCGGTTTTTTTAACTAGTTTAACATTGTGCTAACAAATGTGTAACACATTTGCCTGCGGTTTTATTCAATTTACTGCCCTACTCATGGTAGGGCAGTAAAAAGTATACACACTGAACCAGCTTAGAAGCGAACAATGTCGACTATAATTTCCGTAGCCTATAGGTACCACGGCGTAGCATTTATCCGAGCATTGCTACGTCGTAGCAACGGTAAGTCTACGCCATACTTTGTAAGGAGACCTGTTTATTGAATGAAAGGCTCATAATATAAAATAATGGAATTCGCTATAAAATTATTTTAAAGATCATGGGTTATAGATTAAAACCTCGATTTTAAAGAACATTTCAATATAACTACCCCTACAAAAACTAAATCTATCGCCTTTTCTTCACAGAGTAATTCCTAAGCTCGCGTCCAAACACAGTTGCTTTCTAAATTGCACACAAGTTTACAGATAAATCACGATAGCAGTGTAGCGCTAGGTACCCTCACCTAGTAAATTGAAGTTAGGGATTCGCTCATAGAAGCTGTGTTTGTCATGAGTGTGGTCAACATTATAGGGTACCCGAAGGATGCCAAACGAGACCTCATTACTCTGCCACCGCTGACTGTCTGTACTTTTGTCAAAAACGCTAAAAATCTCCAAAAACCAACTTTTGAGTTATGCACAAAAACCGGAGAAATAATAAAAATATATGTTACTTAGTCATCATCAGCCATCTGACGCCCACTGCAGAACATAGGCCTCCTTCGTGGTTTTCATGACCATGAGGAGTTTTACCATAATCGCCACGCTTGACCCGCCTGGGTTGGCGATCGCAGTAGCGGCAGTGGTGAAGAAGTAGTGGCGATTATGGCAAAACCCTTCATGGTTACGAAAACCGTGAGGGAGGCCTCAGTCCTGCAGTGGGCGCCAAATGGCTGATGATGATGATGATGATGAACAGATTCATGACTGCGTCGTTAGTCACTACCAAAAAACCGAAATAAAAAATAACTAACAACCCGACTGCTGAGCATGTAACGACTAAGCAGGCGGGACCAACCCAGTTAGGTACTGTAACGATTCCTCTTTATAGAAGCTGGCTGGCAGAGCCTTCTCGTCTTATTTTAAATATTTTGAAGGGAATCGTTACGTTTTGTTTTAGATGTCAGTCGATCCCCAGCTAGGCTAGGGAATCGATGAAAAATACTAGAATAAAATAATTATTGCTCCTTAAATTTGTATTTTAATAAGTAGAGCGCTACAGTACCTTAAATTGAATTTGGGTCGCGCCTGTTTATTAGTTAATACTCAGCAGTCTGGTTGGTTATTTCTTATTTTTACCTTTTTAGTGACTTTTTAACCACTCGTCTGCCGCGACACAGATCTGTGTCTAACTTAGTATGGGCCACCTATACGTTGCGTTCCGCGAGGGCAGTTCAGAGGTTAAAGAAAAATATTTCTTAGATTTATGCTGATTTCTTATGAAACTACCGCAAATACGACAAATACATTGAGATCTCATTTGTCAAAATCTGTCTGATCATTGGTTAAGAAGTTAAAGAGGAACATAGAAACGGGCATACTAACATACATACATACGAGCCAAATACATTACCCTCCTTTTGGACTCCGCCGCAGTTCGGTAATAACAGAGATTGTGAAAACAGAGATTGTTATATTATTTACTTATTTTGTTGGTAAAAAAGTGCCTGAGGTCTCATTTAAACAATAAAAAAATTGTCTGAGATACCAAATTCAAGGTCTGTGTTGTATCAAACTAAAATTAACAAAATAGTCTCAAAAAAAAATCTTGTATGACTTCTTACGACGAAGCTTTCTGTTAACAACAGCATGTTATTTTGCAACAGAATGTAAAATTTTCAACATATTAAGATCTTAAAAAAGAAAAAAAAAACTGCTCACATTTATAACTTCTATAACTTCCATACAATGAAATCACTTGACCTGGATTCCCAAACTAGGATACCCCATTTATTTATTTATTTATTTATTTATATTTATTCTCAATAAAACAAGAAAAAACCACAATGGTAACCAGCTATGCTATGGTAACCAGGCAAGGACATCACAAACATGAAAACACACCCAAACTGAAGTCATTTGTACAAATATACGGCGGCCCCCAGTGGGAATCGAACCCACAACCTCTGCTTTGGTGGCAAACCTTAACGGCTTGACCAACGAGGGAATCGTTAAACAAACTTAAAAATACATTGTAAACATAGTTACTTCATACGGCGACCGTTTCATATCGACCAACGGAAATGAGATTACCTATAGATTTTGTCATGAAGTGATCATAAATTATTATCCAGCCTCATACAACAAAAGAAACAAAAAGAGGGCAAGATAAAAAGCACTCGTAACCGGCGCGCGTGCATGCAAAGACTAATTAATGTAGATAAAACGAAATTGATCTGTCAGGATCGTGGCAAGTGTTAGTCCCTGGTCTCTGCCTACACCTCCAGGATACAGGCGTGAGTTTATATTATATTATGCTTTATACAAAATGTGTTGATCTAGATTATTTTAATGCTCCATTTTACCTTTCAATTTGCAACAACGTTGGATCAGACAAAATATTTATGAATTCCCCTCTTAGGTTACTAAGCGAGTCATGAAACTTCGTCCATCGGTATTTTCCCATCCGATCACTTAACTTAATATTTAATGTAGAGAACACAAAAATATATACATACCTTATCGTTGTTTTATAATATGATGCTGTCCGGGATTTTGTGCCAATGGGAAATATAGGTAAAAGCTTTGCAAATTCGCAAATAGTAAAAAAAAATCATTTTGATGTCGCGATTTCGTATTCACAAAGTAAAAGTTGTTCGTTTGACGAGTGGAACTTCCAATTTTCAGGTATATGTAGTTTTTATGCTACATCCTGCAGTTGTAAGTTTCAAAGGGATTAGTTAACAATTTTTTGAGACTTTAGTAAAATCTTTAAAAAAATGAAAGAATAAGTAATTCACTATAACAACAAGATACACGCATAGAAACAAAATAAAACAAATAAGTAACATAAAATACAACAAGAGATAGAAAACGAAAGGGGTAACGTTATCTTAAGAACATCCACAAAATTCACCAATGATGGATACATCTCCATAATTTGTGAATTTTGTGGGCAGGAATGACTAACACTCTTTAAAAATGTTATTATGTGGAGCATGCTATCTCGCTTGCACAACTTAATATTTTTAATTATTGAAATAAAATTATTACATTTTTGATGAATTTGGTCTGAGGGTTTGATCGATAATTAAATTGCGGATATTCGAGGCATATTTTTCTTATCCTGTACGAAGTTTTTGACGGAGAAAATTGGATTCCAAAATTAATAATTTTGGAAACAGCTTTTCTTTATTAAATACTACGTATAGGAAAACAAAACTATATTTAAAATATCCGTAATTTAATTATGCATCAAATCCTCAGACCACATTTATGAAAAGTTTACTCATTTTATTACCATTATGCTCCATGTAAGAACAATTACGACTGTTACGTTCTGCGTTCGCTCGCTCACATGCAATTTTTTTTTATGTTAAACTTATATACTTCTGATACATATGTTCTAGAATGTGCAAGCGAGACGGACAGCAAACGTAATAGTAACCTTAAGATTATAACATTTTAGCACTCTATTGCAATATTTAACTGCTATAGAGAGCGGTGGTAACGGAGCGGTAGAACGCCGGCTTCTCATTCGGGAGGTCGTGGGTTTGAATCCCGGCATGTACCAATGACTTTCTTTTTGTACATTTGTGATGTTATAGTAGCAATACCACACGCTTACCGTGAAGGAAAACTGACTGTCTGAGGTGTTCACACACCTCAGCGCTTGAAATTGCCAATTCGCGATGGGCACGCGTAGTGATTAAACTCGCACTCTCTCTCTCTCTCTTTGACAGAAGACACGTGCCCTGCAATGGGACGTGTATAGGCTGAGTACCGTTCCTTTCTGTACTTCTATATTTATTTTGAAGTTCGACAAGATTGACTAAAGCACATTGATTTCACAGGAAGAGCCCTCTATGGGCGGGTTATCGTACTACTCATAAAATCGACTCCTGATACGAGCCAGAGTTGAAATTTATGGTCACCCTTGTACGTACCCAGCGAGTATAATGTGCGGACCTATTTTACCGCCTCGCTGCGTATTACTATAGACCATATCTGTAAGGACTTATGACTCTTAGTGCCTTAGTCATAAACGCTGTTATTGGACAAGATTGCAAGTTTTTAGGTTCTCGGCAAATGTACTGGATTTAGAATGGGAGCGGCCCAAACGAAACTGGTACGGATAGACCACTTTCAGCGCAATTTCCTACAGCGTGATTTAAAAATTTTTCGCCACATTTTCAGAAGTATAACGATTTTCTCCGTATGATTAATGCTCGTCGCGATACAGACTAAGCCTAGCGCTTTCTTTGTATTTTGAAGTTTTGAAAAAATAAAAAATATTTAAATTTAATAAGTAATTTAAGAGAGCTAATAATATCTAATAATATCTTCCACGAAACACAATCACTTGTCCTGGTCCCAAACTAGGATACTCTGTTCTATGGTAACCAGGCAAGGACATCACAATCATAGGAATACACCCTGACTGAGGCCATTTGTACAAATAAGTACGTCGCCCCTAGTGGAAATCGATCCTACGACCTCCGACATGGTAATAAAATATGATACCGCTAGACTAACGAGGCAGTAGAAGTACCAACGAGGCAGCAGAAGTAATTGTTTATGCAACCACTTCGATAGTCTTAGGGGGTCCTGGTTACCACCTTTTCCTTGTGGGCAAGGCTTGGTAGGGCTATCATCATCAACCCATTATGTCCCCACCGAGGGGCACGAGTCTCTTCCCTGAGGAAGGTATAGGCCACACTCTACCACGGGGGCCAAGTCCGGATTGGTGGAGGCTTGTAGACTAGTGGCTCGTCTACTGTCAGAAGTTGTCAAGCCGCCCTAAGGCCTCTGACATGGCTTAACGACTGCCATCTATCGACGGCAGCCGGCACCAACAGCTTAACGTGCCTTGCGAAGCACGGAACCGCTCGGAAAAATGCCACTAGCGTTAGGCATAGACGGCGACCCATCCATGCACTGAACGCGCCCTGTGTTGCTTAACCTTCGTGATCCTTTAAGATCATTGCTAGGGCTATAATATCTATAATTCCGACATACATCCACCGAACATAAATCTCGCACTCACCTGGTTCCGCCGAACAGCGCCTCCCTACACGCTGACGAATGTTCAAGGCACCGTCCACTTGCCGTCCAATGACTGCTTCGCAGTGTTTGAATGAATTTATTGTCAATTAAGTCATATAAAAAATCCGAAATCCGAAATGCTTGATACAGCAGACACGAGCGCGGTTTTTCCTTTTGACCGACCCGCGCACACACCACAGTTTTTTATTTTTATTTTATGTGTGTGTAGTGCCTCTTCCCATACAGCCACCCAAACGCTGGTTTGATATAGCTACAGGGTAATTTTTTTTCTCGTGTAGCGGGTTCGATTTCCGGTTCAACCATGTAATTATTTAAAAATCTATGAATGCAGTTTAAATTGTTTTAAAAAAGTCTTCTTTCAATAAAATGTTCTATCAACAATATTCAAGGTAATTTCCTTCCCCGTGGCATAGCTGTGAGATGCCCTGTATATACAAGCCTTTGTCAGAAACAGAGTATGTGTTAATTCGCACGCGTGCCCATCGCGGATTGGCAACTTCAAGCGCTGACGTGAATACCTCAGACTCTCAGGTTTCATCACGATGTTTTCCTTTCCCGTCAGGTTAGGTTAGGTTAGGTTACTATTAAAATTCACAAAATGTACGTAACTTAGAAAACCAAGTCATTCGTCAGCATGACCGGGGTTTGAACCCACATCCTCCTGTGTGTGAGGCAAGTGTTCTACCAAACGCACAGCCACCGCTATATGTAAAACAATTCGAAAGGGATATTAAAATGTCAGTTCTGTTTTTTCTTAGTTCCACGAACGGTCCGTGAATTTTGATATCGAATATGTTCCAGTACTGGGTCCGCTGGTAATGATATTATCTTGGACTGAAAATTAATTATTTTATGAAGCTTTGTCGTAGATTTGAATTGCCTTTTGGGTCAGCCCTGGGTTTTGAGCTTTATGTTGTTTGCGCTTAGGTTTGTTTTCGTGTAAAGGTTGTTTTGTCGCAATTGTATTTGCGTTAACTGCCATCACCGCTATTCTCGTTAGGTGGATTCATACGCTCGCCAAAAAAGGCGATAAAAGATAAAACAATGTCAATGTAAAACAAAACAAAACGATGAATAAATATTAACGAAGCGAATGAGGTTGACCGAGATCGTGGCAAGTGACAAACCTGGTCTCTGCCTACCTCTTTAGGACATCGAATGTGTACGGCATTCAATCCTGTCTGTGAAGTATTTTTTTAATCTGTGAAGTATTACACAAGCTACTGACATAAAAATATATGAGGTAATCTATGTTATTTTACTGGTTTTTGACGATAATACTTAGCCTACATTATGCTACAAGGTATGCTTAATTGATTTGTAGTAGTTTCTCTGCAATAGGCGAGTGATTCATGAAATTAATTAATTCGAAACACTACACGAAATGTAAGGTCAGAACTCACCAATTCCACGTACATGCCAACTTTATAATAAACTTCGTAGCATCCTAGATGCGCACTTTGACATTGCACAAAATTATCGAAAAAATGTATTTAATAATTTGATGTCAAGCGCTTAAGTAACATAATTAGACTGCAGTAACTTATTATTAAGATACAACTGTAGATACTTAACTACTTTGTCATGCATGCTGAGTTTATCTATAATTAGTTATACATCTAGTTCAACATAACCTCATATATGCTGTGAGCACGTTAGGATGTATATACTGTTGATTAACCTAATTAAAGATATCATCATCATCATCATCAGCCATTTAACGCCCACTGCAGGTCCCATACCAGATGGTCTGACGACCCGGTTAAGATGGCGGGGAGTCGCTGGATACGGGCGGCACAAGGCCGGGAAGCTTGGAAAATCATAAGGGAGGCCTATGTCCTGCAATTAAGGGAACAAATAAATAAATCACTATTAAAAGTGGGTGCTTAGGAACAGTTTAATACCAATTACAAAATTGGTATTTGTTGTTACATATTTCTGCTAGTATTTACCTCCCGTTAGATCATTGAAGGCTCGATTTTCACGCCGCGCGTTACATGTGACTTGATTGTAAAAATATTTTTCTCTAAAGTCATGTTTTGATATCTTTAAAATAACGATAAGATAGGCAATACAATAAGCTAAAAGGAAAAATAGGTTGTTGCTTTAGATTTCATTTAAACTACACTTTTATTTTTTAAACGCCCATTTAATCTGATTAAAGGTAGCTAACAAAATATATTCTTCGACTCTATTATAACTCTATCCTTCCTGTAACACAAAAAATCATTCCTTATGCGATTAGATTTATGTGCGCCTTTCTCAGAATATTTGTAGTAGGTACGCGCCTATCGCTTAACAAGGGGGACTCGAGCGTCGTATTTTTTAAACGTGGTCGTTTGAGCGGATAAACATTTCTCTGTAGGCATAGGTCTTCTCTCAAAGAAAGAACGAGAGAGATTATGGACTTATTCATCACGGGATCCACTGCGAATTAACGAAAAGTTCTGAGGTATGTAAATACCTTAGACTCTCGGTTTCCCTCACGATGTCTTCTTTCACAAAAAGCCTCTAGAACCGCCTTTTTGTTCAACACCTGTTGATGAGATCTTTGGTATAATCTAGTGCTCTTCGACTTACAAAGGCATCTGCTAACTTTTTTTTATCTCAACTATATACGTCCCGCTGCAGGGCACAGGCCTTCTCTCAAAGAGAAAGAGCTTATTTACCACGCAAACCTACCGCGGATTGGCAATTGGCAAGTGCTGATGTTTGTGAACACCTCAGACACTCAGGTTTCCTCACGATGTTTCCCTACACAATTAGCGAGTGGTATTGCTACTACAACTTCACAAATGTACGTAACTTATAAAACAAATCGACGTATGGGCGAACAAATTTTTCAACCGATTTTGATGGCGGTTTGGTTTGAAAGGAGTTACCTGAAAGGTTATTTCTTGGATTCAGAAAACGACTAGCCGGTTCATACCAGCTCAATGCCTAAAGCAGTTTATTTATTTTATGTTACATAAAAAGGAGGCAGTGAATTTTAACTCAGCTTAATCCTTTACCCTCAGGGTAGACTTGAAAAGATAATTCAAACGTATCCTTTTAGGAGCTCCTGAAAATAACCAATCCAGTTCCAGCCAAAAAAGTGCCTGCTACGGAAATTTAACGCGTTTTTAATTTCTCACAAAAGAACCGGTTAACGTTAGGGGCCGTAGGCACTGCTTCCGTCATTTAATAATATAGGGAAAAAGTTTAAAAGGAGAGATAAAACTGGCGATAGAGTATGTAGTATGACGTTTAACAAAGAAATAAAAACATATAAAGACGCCTAAGAGCGATTCGGATATATTTGTGTCATTTATCAAAAATGTGTTTTCTTACATTGAGTTCGTTCAAAACTTACGTTATTTTTTATTGTTATATTACAGAAAATGCACTATAATCATATCAAATTATTATAACAACGATACAAACAAAAAAACAGATACGTGACATAATATGAAAATAACAGAAAGGATAATATATTATAAGTAACAGAGAAAAAACGTACACTATTAACTTATCATTGGATAAAGTTAGGTACTTGTTTCTTGGTCGGAAAGGTCCGACCAGGTTTGGCTCTGATTTGCAGAGCTTAATCATAGAGAGTAGAGACGGAGCTCGCGTCGCGCGTCGGTTGCTCGTCTCTGACTGGTCTGATCGGACTCTTCCGATAAAAAACCAAGTAAGTTTATCCGGTGTTAAGTTAATAATGTGTGCTTACGAAAGTTTTAGTCCGATAACAAACATTCTTGCACATTCTGTGAAAATTTCAATCAGCTATCTGTTACGATTGAAAAACCCTTTACTTAAGTTACATTATCAACTCAAATAAAATTACTATATTAATCAAGTAAACAGAAAAAAAAGAAAACTATATTATATTCAAGCACTTTAAAATTACTTATTTAAACCTTTTACGTAGAGCTAAAAGAGCCTTAAAAGAGCAAAGATAATTATGAAATATTTTAAATATTTTATTAATATATAACAAGGAACCGCAGCGGCGCGCAGGAAGTAGTTATGCCGAGTAATGGGCAAAGGAGAATGTTTTCAGAGAATGTACCCGCAGGTCGAGAGCTTTAAATTTGAAAAAAATGTATCCTTATGTGTATTGTAATAAGTTACAGTAAATAAATATATTTAATACTATTACCTTCATACGGGATAAACTTACTTAATAAACCTGGTCGGACTCTTCCGATAAAAAACCAAGTAAGTTTATGCGGTATAAAGTTAATAATATGTAGTGCTTATGAAAGTTGCAGTACGAAAGTATTTATACTGTGAAAAACTGAATTCGATTAAACAATGATATAATTTATCACCTTTTTCGTCTATTCTTGTGATAACTATTTAGTTATACAAAGTTATACGAAGCACGACCGACCGACGGCGGTAACAGAGTATTGTGACCCTTATTCCGGGTCAGTTGTAAAGGTTCCGGGGGTCGATTCTGTCCAGGCCGCCATTGAGACTATTTCCGCAGAATTGCCTCCTTGGCGCTAAAATGTGTGTGCGATCCATCTCCATTTCATTTGAGTAATGTCGCTAAGCGGCATTTTAGTGCAATTTTTACTGAGATCGCGAATGGATTTTAGAGGTAGCTGCTAAGCGAGAATGGGTGGGCGGGGTTGAAAACTGTTATTACCTGGAGTTGGGTAAGTTGATTTAGCTAAGCAAATACTATTTAGTTTTTAGGGTTCCGCATATGAAAGGTGGCAGCAGGATCCTAGTGATATACCTACAACGTTTTTTTCTTCTCAGGTAATAGGACCCTGGTTGAAATGCTTACAAAATATGCATTATTTCCCAAAAAATAATAAATAAACCCTTGGTGTGTGAGTGCTGACGCGCTCTTGGCCGTTTTTTTAAGTAACTGGTTTTCGATTTGGCGTGGTCAAACAAAGGTATTGGTAACGATTCCCACTGGCGCCCGCCGTAAATGATTTTTACAAATGTCCTCAGTCTAGGTGTATTTCTGTGTTTGTGATGTACTTGTCTGGTTACCATAGTACAGGGTATCTTAGTTTGGGACCAGGACGAGTAACTGTGTTGTTTGGAAATCATTATTGTTATTGGACTAAAATAGATTTAAATGCATATTTTTTTCGTATCGTGCAGTTCTTAAGATAAAGATAAAACATTTTATTTGCTAAAGCATGGTAAATACATTAAAGCAGCTGGTAAAGTAAATGAAAAGAACATGCATGCTCTACCAGTTAGTGTGTACAAACATTATACTTTGAGAATAATGTAAATAACAAATTTAGAATCTTAGAATGAATATTGAACACTAACTATCAGTAGGTACCTATATAACTGAAAGTTAGCATATTAATTAGTTGTATCCCGGAGGAAAAAAAATGAAGTTGTATTAATCTATTAGGAACATTGTTTTTTTTTTTACTCTGTTATAAAAGTACCCATGTTGTTAATTAATGAGACGGTCGTCAAGAAATTCTCTTACACTGTAATACATATTATCTAGTAAGAATTTATGTAACTGTGTTTTAAATGGTCATTGTATCATTGTATCGAGCTCGATATACTGAAACTACATTCATGTCATTTCATTTTCATTTCAGTTCCGTAGCCCGACAAGGTACCTTTATAGTCTCGCCATGTCCGTATGTCTGTCGGTTTGTCTGTCCGGTGGTACTAGAAAGCTTTAATTTGGTATGTATATCACACCGAAAAAGTTAAAGTTAAATGTTGGAATTTGTTTTTCTTTACTGTACTTTCCCCTAACATGAAAAGTGGGGATGATTTTTTTTCTCGTCCACCCCATCATGCGGGGCATCGTTGGATCCATCATCATCATCATCATCAGCCATTTGACGCCCACTGCAGGGCACAGGCCTCCCTCGTGGTTTTCATAACCATGAGGGGTTTTGCCATAATCGCCGCGCTTGGCAGGCGGGTTGGCGATCGCAGCATGCAGTTGGAATCTCAGGAAGACGCTGCCGCCCGTAGTTTATTTCCCTGGTAATTTATTTCCTTAGTCGCCTTCTACGACATCCACGGAAGGAAATGGAGTGACGCTATTCTTAATCCGGCGCCACACGGTTGTTCACCACACAATCGTTGGATTGGTCGTTGATAAATATTATAGGTGTAGGAAGACAATTTTTTTATTTAGGGTTCCGTTTGCGCAAATTTTTGTCCAAGTAGGGCGTCCCCTCCCCCCCCTCTCCTGGCTAAACGGTTGATTGTAGAAGCGTGAAAAAAATCAGGGTAGTAGCACATATAATGAAATTAAAAGTAAAAGTATCACGGCTAAGTAGGCTTTACTAGTTAACGAGTGATGGACAACCAACTTATAAAAGTAAAATTTGAAAATGACTCCGATGAATTTGTTAGTTCTGTAAAGCTGATAAAAAAACCTCGGTTCCATAAACCTTAGATTGCGCGTGGCCCGACATGCTATTGGCCGGTTTTTATTACAATGGCGGGCCAAGTCTTTTAAAAATAATGTTTGTTTTTCTTCTTTTTTTGCTTTCTTGTATATTACAATCAGTTGGTGATCCATATAATAAATAATAATAAATAAATCGTTTATTTACTTTACAAAAGGCTTACAGTGACATAATCGGGCAAGAACTTCCTTTTAAGTATGGAAATACCTGTATCAGGAAGCTCCGCTCCTCCACACTTGGACGCTATATCTATTGTTGGTCTAAATGCTAATCAACTTATTTTCTAGGTAGGTATTACCGTATCTATGTATGTATAGTGTATTATGATGTGTGTGTGTGTGTGTGTGTGTGTGTGTGAGGGTGTGTGTGGGTGTGTGTATGTGTGTGAGGTATAGTGAGTACCTTTCACATCATAGCGCTGGTAGCGCATCTGCAGAACTTTTGCCGCACATGCGAGAGGTCGTGGGTTCCAATTCCATACTGTGCCTTTGATTGGATATTCTAAGTTGTTAATATGTCAGCTGATATTTTTAATCTGACGGTTCGCGATTTCAAAGTTTTCCCCACAGTAAAAGACTGGAATGGTACCTACTCGCAGTTCTAGTTATACCTGAGATTGCCGCACTGAGCCTCACGGTTGGGCCATTGTTTGTACGTAGCAAGCGCTGATGTGTGTTAATATCTCAGACACAAGGGTTTCCTTAAGATGTTAGCGAGTGGTATTGCTACAACAACTTCAGAAATTTACGTAGAAAACAAAGTCATTGGACCTTCCCCAATGTGAGGCCGAAGTGCGCTACCACCACTCCAAGATTTCAGTATTGACGAGTAAAGCCCCCATTTTCGAACGTGTACGGGGATTAGTTACACTCTGGACTCATAAAATATGGAAGCACCAATTTATTTGCACTGACCTAGGTCAAAGAACGTTGTCACAAGTGCCGGTATCAGTATTTGTGAAGCTAAGCATTCGTGGAATGATGGAACACGGAAAATCGCGTGACCAGTTGTTATTATCTGCAGTTTTGTGTACCGTGCATAAATAACTGGGGATGATAATATTGTTAAAATTAACTGTAACGTATAGGTCACAGTGGAATACAGAGGAGAATACAGTCCATAGTCCCGCTCTTGGGCACGGGCCATCTCTCAAAGGCAGTTTGATTTTTGATTATCTGATTTCTTTAATCATAAATTTACAATAAATAAATGTTGTGGAATGTTGAGGAAGCGAAAGTGATTAGAGTAGAGTAATACTCTTTATTGCACACCATAAATTATAAAGATACACGAAAAATCTTAAATATCTAAGTTACATAGTAGTGATCTGCCAGGATCGTGGCAAGTGGCAGTCCCTGGTTTCTGCCTACCGCTCCGGGATACAGGCGTGAGTTTATGTAGTAATGTATGTAAATTTACAATAGTACACACGTAGTACAATAATCAAGTGCACAATAATAATTGCTCCAATAGCTCCTTACATGGCGCTCGTGTCAGGCCGGACTGCCGGAGAGGCAACCGGATGGTGAGCTAAATAAATTTAAATTTTAAAGTAATTCATTAATGAATTATAAAAAAACGTAAAGAATTAACACGTTCCTTGTGAGTGACCCACATGTGGGGTATTTCGAGGTTTAGGTGAGGCATGAGTGCACCACATGTGGTTCTCTCCCCCAAATGAAGTATTAGGCTTGTCAAATCTAGCACTTCTGAGCTAAAGCATTACATTTGGCTTACACGTGTGGGCTATGAAATTGTGAATAAAAGCATGTCGGTACCGGGAGGACATTTTGGATAATGTTGCCATATAATGACTGTGAAAATATGACGAAACTACAAATATATATTATGATTTCCATTTATTCTAGGCTTCAGAGAATTGATATTTGTTCAGAATATTGCTTTACACTAATATCTCACCTATGACAAACTCGGGTAGGTTACAAACTTGTATCTACCTTCTATCTAGAATGACTTCATAGGTGCGTGCGCCACTTATGTATGACACTAAGTTAAGAACTCTCACGTGCATGACCTATATATGGGTCACCGAGACAAATATGGAAAAACATGAAAAGGGATTTTCAGAAAACATGTTTTCTATGATAATATTAAAGTACACAATATTTGAATGCGTTTAAAAATAAATTTATTGCACGTGAGAGGTCATTGTCTTATTTTCAGTTACACAGGCAACGTGTTAAATAACCAAGGGAATCCATAACCAAAAAGTACAATACACAACGTTTAGCCATAAAAAACACTGTTTCAGTAACATCACTAAGCTTAGGACCTTCAATGGTACTACATCTATTGAGTATGTATTTATTTTCATAGCGAGAGAGAGAGAGACAGGCAGAAAGAGAAAGTAAGGACGTAAGGACTGCTTAACAGTTTCAAGTGGAGAGATTCAGAGAATCAGGATTCCTCACAAGGTTTCCTTCACGGCTGATCTAACTTAACTTGTAGTCAAAACTAGAAAATTCATCATTCATTGCATTATTTTGGTTCCATTTAGTTGCAAATTCAAACCTAACTACTAGATTCACGTGGACACGTCTCAATTTCAAGGGTGACTACAATTTGGTGTGCAATATTTTTGTAAAAACGTGAAAAAGGTATCAGGCAGCGATATGTTTGGAAGGGTCGTCAACGTCGCGCTCGAGCCCGACAATTCACTCGAATCTAGCGACAACTACGGTTCTTTTTTGAATATTTTCGAAATTTTCTGCCACTGAGTAATGAATGCCAGAAATGCACGGCTCTTTGTTAGGTCAATGACGTCATATCATATCTTGAGATACGGATTAACGACCATCTCGCTACTTCCGATAGTATCGCATTTTTTATGCCTTTGGTACTCTTTCAAGTCATTGGTACATGCCGGGATTCGAACCCACGACCTCCCGAATGTGAGTCCAGCGTTCTATCGTTGCGCTACCGCCACTCTTAGTGATGGAACCTACGAATAAAGAAACCGTACAATAACCATGGCCCCAGTCCTCTCGATAGTAAATGACAGCGTAACTTATGATTACTTTTATACAAAAACGTCAAACCATTGACTTTATGATATAACCTCCCAAAATGGCAGTCCTACGGTGGCAGGTACATAGATATTTTGCCGGGTAATCCTGAACTCGCTCCGGTTGGTAACACAATTGACAAGCCCCGCCCACCTTTTCACAATTGAACGTAGAGTATTTTTTTAGCGCTAGTTAGACATCTATGTTTTTAACTATCACTGGATGGATCTAATATACACCTAGATCAGCGACAATCGTGAAACTATGGCCCGCTGTGCATAACTCACGTGGTTACCCTATTTATCGGTCGGTGCAGACTCGGCATCTCGAAGCGTCGAGTGCGCTATGCAGAAGGAGCAGTAAAAAAACCCAGTCAAATTTTACTTCACTGTGCGCAAAGTTTATGAAAGGCCCATCATAATAAGGCTTCATAATACTACAATGCATAGTTTGTCATGACAAAACGACGTACACTGCGTAGCCGAGGATTTCCACTCGTTCGCCTAAGCAATGTACAAAAAATTGTCGTTCTGTTTATATGGTGGCGACTGAGTCGTATACATTTACCGGTAAACTTAAATTACATAGATACATAAATAACTACGCCACTCAAATATTAGTTTCGTATGTATCACGTTGACTAAATACTAACTAGATGACTGGATACAAAAAGTTCAAACTGCATAATCATAGTAGAAAACAATGTCTCCATAAACTTTGTAACTTCAATCCTTCAATGCTTTATAATTCGCAAACTGTTTAAGTTAATAAATATAAATAATAAAATCAACATAAAATACACCCGCAGGTTTCGTCAGTCAAAATAGTTACAAAAATATAATACAATGTCAAAACACTATTTAAAACAAATAATAAAAAAATATAACCTAACCAACCAAATCGCTCCAAGCCACATCCGACCCAAACGTCCCCATGCTACTGGCCGCATTGCCGCGCTGCACAGCGAGGGAAATCTTTTGGCTCAGATATGCCCCAGAGCAAACGTCCATTTCATGGTCCCTCAGTCGGTGGCCCAGCTCCCGAATAGAAGCTCTCGAAGTGAAGTGGTATCGATAGCCAGCGGCAAAAAAATATAATAATTCATGAGCTGGCTAAACTGCGCCCTCGGTATTGTAGTGTATAGTTTGGTGTAAACTTACTTTAATTTTTTCATTTACTTGCACATGTTTGCCACTTAGTTACTATAATGCGGAAACTTATTCTTAGCTTATGTGTAGTTATTCTAAGTCTCTGTCCATTTATTATATAAGCTGCAAGTTTCCCAAATAAATAATAATAATAATATCTGCGTTACCGGTGGCCAGCTAGGATAGGTTTATAAAATATATTTTGTATTTTTTATATTTTTTACTTCCTATATTGATTTTATAAACCTATTCTAAGTTAAGAAAATAAATAAAGAGAATAATAATATTAGTGTCACTAACAACTTAAGCAATATCCTAATTTGTAATATTTACAAATCATCATCATCAACCCATTATGTCCCCACCGAGGGGCACGGGTCTCTTCCCTGAGGAAGGTATAGGCCATACTCCACCACGGGGGCCAAGTCCGGATTGGTGGAGGCTTGTAGACTAGTGGCTCGTCTACTGTCAGAAGTTGTCAAGCCGCCCTAAGGCCTCTGACTTGGCTTAACGACTGCCATCTATCGACGGCAGCCGGCACCAACAGCTTAACGTGCCTTGCGAAGCACGGAACCGCTCGGAAAAATGCCACTAGCGTTAGGCATAGACGGCGACCCATCCATGCACTGAACGCGCCCAGTGTTGCTTAACCTTCGTGATCGTTTAAGATCACTCAGGCAGCCGGGGCTACGAGCGAATTTACAAATCCGTACTACTAAATATTATAAACGAGAAAGTTTGTATGTATGGATGGATGTTTGTTACTCTTTCACGGCAAAACGGCTGAACGGATCCGGAAGAAATTTTGCACAGAGGTAGATTATAGTCTGGATTAGCATATAGGCTATTTTTTATCCCGGAAAATAACACATCAAAATTACCAAGCGAACGAAGTCGCGGGCAACAGCTAGTAGGTAGGTACTCTATGAAGTCAGAAAATCATAATAGCCAGAAATAACATAAAAAGGTAACAACATCGTACCTCCGTTACTTAAAGCATTGGAGCTCAAGTTTTAATTGAAATCTCTATTCGATGCGATCGTGACATTTTATAGCGCATTATATTCAACGGTTATCGCTTTCTAACGTCTTTTAAACGGTTACCAGTTATAGTGCACTTTAGAGGCGAGTACTGGCACTAGGTGCTACAATCTAAGACTAATTTATATAAAAAGAGTCTCATGAATACGTGATTTGAGTTCAGTTTTCGTGGTAAGAGCTGAACTTCTATTTCCAGCGATTAGGTTTTGAAGGTAGTGAAAATTGTGGATTTGGCTACCCCGTTGGTGCAGCGGTAAATCATTTCAGTACCAAGACAGAATTCGTGGGTTTGAGTCCCGCTGAAGGCTGTGATTTTCCTTAGAGAGATAGTTTAAGGGCCGGCGAAATAAGTCACTTTTATTCAAATGCTCGGGGGCAAATTGTCTGCCAACAGTGCTGTCAAGTTACTGTTTTGCTTCAAACAGCATCTTGAAATGCGCTGGCGGGACTTAAATTAAACAATGTAAACAATAGTTGGTCCCACCCGCTTAGTAGTAAGTCCTCAGCAGTCGGGTTGTTGGTTACTTTTATACAGAGAAGTTTTTAAAGAGGCCCGAAATTTCATCGATGCTTGCACTTGCCCATTAGCTCAGTTGGGAGAGCGCTGGCACGGTGAGCCAGAGGTCGCTTGTTACGGTCCCGGCATGGGTGGAATTTTTTTATTCCAATTTTCTTTTCGTAGCCACCATAATAACGGTTGTTTTTTTTAATCATTATTGACTTACGTTTGTATCGAAGATTTTCAAATTTTATAAAACGCCAAGCTGCGCGGCAGTTTGTTGGCGAATTAATCACACTCTTTTAACATTTTTTTTAAAACTACCAGTAGGTAACAATAAAACTAATGTTGAAGTACAGTTGACAGCGGATGCCCTACATGCACGGTCACATTACGAATGACTATACAACACAATGCTAAGGCTGATTCGCTGTCCACTCTACCTCATTTAATAAACTTTTATCTTAAAAACATTAGCAGCTTCGTACGCATCGCTTTGATGATCGTCAAATAAACATTTTGTTCATTTAATTATTTATTTATTTTCTTCGTTTTTTCGTTTCTTCGTTTAAGACCAATATTTTCAGTCATTTGCCACCTCTGCCCCTTCACTTTCGACGCTATTGTGTTCAAATTGTGTCACAATTAAATGCAAAAGGTCATAAATAACGACATAGTAAACATTTTAGTTATAAGGAATAGCATGAAACTTATTGAAACTTCAGTGGGCAAAGCATATTTCGGCCAAATTAATAAATAAAAGCACTCAATGGTTGTATCAGATTTTGTCTCATATTTAGTGTAGCAAAGTGTGTGTTTTGGTATAGCAAATAAACTTTTTATCTCAAGTTGGCTAAATTAGCGTCAAGAGTTGGTTGACCTCTAGTTTGACCACTCCGACAAGATGTAGTCTAAAACTATCTTAATTCTCTCTGTTTCGTGAATCTAGAACTGTTTACGTAACTGAACTTTTAAATCGACAGCTAAGCACTTAACTGAGACGTATTTTTTATGGCTCTCTGTTTTCCTAGCTTAATCGACTGTGCGAATCTAAAACATCTACTTAGAACTTTTTAAAGACTTTCTTGAACATGAAGTGTGATTCAGTTTAAATACTTTTGAGAAATCCAATTGTTAATAGACAATACCGACTGCTTTTATAGTGGCGTAGATTTCTTTTTTTTTTAAATTAAGTATATTTATTCATGAAAATTCATAAAACACGTATCACATACAAAAAATTATGGCAATCATGGAAACTTATCATATAGGTAGAAACTGATGTATTTGTTTAAGGTTTGATAAAACCGCCCAAGTGCGAGTCGGACTCCAACACGAAGGGTTCCGTACCATTTTTTTATTTTTTTTATTTAGAACACAAAACAGGTCACTACACAAGATTTGAATATTTCAATCGTCTACCTGTTGCCTTTATTAATATCAAGCAAAAAATGGCAAGAAAATCACGTTTGTTGTATGGGAGCCCCCTTAAATATTTACTTTATTCGGTTTTTAGTTTGTAGCGGTAACTGAAATACATTATCTGTGAAAATTTCAACTGTCTAACTATCACGGTTCATGAGATACAGCCTGGTGACAGACACACGGACAGTGGAGTCTTAGTAACAGTAGGAGGTCCCTTACCCTTTGGGTACAGAACCCAAAAAAATATGGTCAAACTGGAGTTTTTTTGCCGCTGCCTTTTTTTTCCACTACTAATTCGGCCCGAAGGCAGCGGGTAATATTGTACATTAACATTCACCAAAAAGAATGACAATTCTTTCCTTCGAAATAAAGTTTTGATTTCTGATTTCTGTAGATCAAAATATTATCATCATAAGGAGCCTACAAACGTCCCACTGTAGGGCACAGACCTTCTCTCAGAGAGAGAGTATGGGCTTCATCAACACGCGTGCCCACCGCGGATTGGGCACTTATGCATTACTCAATAGAGTAGTATTAAGACACGAATGTAACACCAACGAAAGCTCGCGCCGCGATAACTGAGCGGACACCTCCCAAAAATTATGGTTAATTAAAGCTCCAAACAATACAAAATATATGTATCGATACCAAACAATTTAGGAGTAATATAAGCGGTGGTAACCAAGTGGGTAGACCCAGGTTCGATTCCCAGCGCGGGCATGTACCTATGACTTTGTTTTCTAAGTTACGTACATTTGTGAAGTTATAGGTAGCAATACATCTCGCTAACGTTGAAGGAAAAATATCGTGAGGAAACCTGAGTGTCTGAGCTATTCACATACTTCACGCTTGAAATCGCCATTTCGTGGTGGGCACGCGCGGTGATGAAGCCTATACTCTCTCTCTGAGAGAATGCATGTGCCCTACAGTGGGACGTATATAGGCTGCTTATGTACACCATTGGAATGACATTGTTCTGCTACTTCTTAGTAGACTACCAAATAGACGCAAATGACAGCTATTGTCGTGCTTATATCATTCTATTGATAAACTATGTGTTTGATTAGAGTCTAGAGCCAGGACAACTGACTGTATTGTATTGAAGTTATTTATTTATTTTGTTTTGAGACTCGACGCTCCCTTGTTGCATCTGACGCAAACCTTGCGTTACTTCTTTATATCATTCAATCTAACGTCAGTTTCTTACAGCCTGTAAGCGATATCTCCATCACACCGGGCGTGTTGGTAAGCCCTTGGGCGCCGAGATAAACTGTGGACTATACACCGCAAGTTATTCCGTGTTTTGTAAACAAACAAAGGATCTCCTTTCAGCGAAATTCAGCGACCATTAAAGATTCCCTCCGCTCGTCTGCTGCAAGGTTGCGGGTGGGGCTAGGAAGCTGTTGTCGGTAGCTGGCTGAGCTGGGTTATGAAAGGCGAAGGAGAAGCAATTTTGGTGTTGCAAGGTTGTTAAAGAACTAGTCTTTGACTGGAGAACATGAATAATGCTAAAAACCTATTTAGAGGCTAAAAATGCCACCCATGCTGGGACTTGAACCCGCGACCTCTGGCTAACCCTGCCAGCGCTCTCCCAACTGAGCTAATGGGCAGGTGCAGGCATCAGTGAAATTTCGAGCATCTTTACAAATTCTCTGTGTTATGTGCATGGGTTTTTAAAATTGTCCTTAGCACGGGTTAGTGCTACAAAAAGAATATAATGAATAATGCTGCTTCTTGTTCGTAACTTCAACTCTTTAAATAAGATGTTGTTGAATGAGATTAGGAAACAATCCAGTGTAGGCTTCGATTTCACGGAAAAGTGCGATCCCCTTATATATCGGAGAGTCGTGAAGATGTGATATTCAAAAAAGGTCCAATGGATCCTGAATGTCAAAAAAAATAGTCTCACAATTGATAATCTTGAAAAAAATATTATTATATATTGCAATTCTTCAACTGAAACAGAAGATAGCAGTTTAGATTTAGAACAGTCGCTGGAATCTGACGTAACACCATCATGTTCAACGCAGACAGACAGAGCAATGTTAACGTCAGATTTCAGTGACCAAACTATAGTGATAGACAGTGATTAAAGTTGTAATATTTACGAAGAATATAGTATACCTAATTTATTGAAAAAAACTTTTTTTATGTTTTGTATTTTGTAATTGTGTGCAATAAAGTATTATTGTATTGTTTTATTTGTTTTTTTTTTTAAATAATACCTACACGAATAATTATGTAATCCCGGAGTCTCGTGTTTTTTTTAAAAGAAAACCACATACTAAAAAATTCATTTACTCACCCCGTTACCGATCAGTTTTGCATTCTCGAATTTTCCGTAATCCTTGGATTTGTTTTAAAAAGTACGTTTTAAGAATTCGCTTCCATAATTTTCTAGCCAAAAATTTACTTTAGGTAAATATGCATGCGATTAGTTCGATATTCCCGATTTTTTTGTAATCCCGGAATTTGTGTTTAAAAAATATGTTTTAAGAAGCCGCTTCCATAATTTCCTAGCCAAAAATTAACTTTACGCAAATATGCATCCGATTATCCGACCATTGCTTATGAGCAATGGTTTAAACCACTCCTGGTCCTCAGCCACCTCGCGTCATCCCGGTCAGATCGTCCTGCAATTTTCGCCTTGGTCTGCCTCAATTCTCACATGATTTGTAGTAGATAGCCTTGTATATTGTGGTTATTTTAAAATAAGCTTGTAACGGTGCAAACCTTCTTACACCATTTCTGTTATTTTCTTTCATTCTGTATATCATCTTAAACCCAAAATTTAAAACTACTTTTCCCGAACATCAAAGATATTTTTTTATGTGTTTATTAAAAATGTATAGTTTTTCCGAGGTGAAAAATGTATAGTTTTTGTTGATTATAAAAATGTAAGATTTTCCCTGCATTTTTCGTCTACGACAATATTACTTGCCAAATTGCATAGTTTTCGGTCAACGAAAAGTACTCTATAAATTTTGGTTACCTTGAGTCTCGAAATATACGGCCCTATCTTTTTTTAACGTTAACTAAGAAGTTACATTTTTTCACAACTTCAAGGGACTGTAAATTTAAGTACATATATCGTTTTAATGTTCACTCGATACCTCTACGAGTTCCCGAGACAAAGGGTCATGACGGATGGACGGACAGACGGACGGACGGACGGACGGACGGATGCACGAATGAACAAGAAAGCGATCCTATATGCAGATAAATTGGTTGTATTTTGCAAGGTTCATTTGAAGCTCGTGGCCCGATCCCTAAATTCAACACGCTTGAGTGCTCAAGACCGTTTAAGCCGGCTATTGTTTCAGAGGATATTAAACTAAATCCATAATTTTTATACAGACCGACTCGGAAACCACGGGCGATGGTGTTATCTGGGTAACACTATCCCGACCAATCCATCCTGTAAAAAGTTCTTGCTGAATAAATGTTACTGTGAATATTTATATTTAATACCTGTGTAAGTAGCTGATAAAAGATGAAAGTCATTAATTGAGGTACAGGTGGTGGACAGCTGATTATTGCACGAGGTGCTTCTACACATACGCACACGCGCACATGTGAAGGAAAACATCGTGAGGAAACCTGAGTGTCTGTGGCGTTAACATACCTCGGTGCTTGAAATTGCCAATCCACTGTGGGCACGCGTAGTGATTAAGCCCATTCTCTCTCTCTAAGAGAAGGCCTGTGCCCTACAGTGGGACGTATATAGGCTGAATACATACATACTTATGGCAAAAACTTTGACCAGGGGCGTGTTTCATCGTTTATTGCGACAATTCAATTCAATTCAATTCAAATATTTTTATTCATTGTAAAAAGAGAACGTTTACTTAATGAACGTCAAAGTTGTTAGTTTCACAATTAATGGATTATGTGGAGAAGAAGCTAACAAAGAAACTCCACATTTATTCTTTTCAAAACACGTTTTAACTTAATTAACAGAGTTTTCAACTTAAAATATTAGTCATAAATGTGTTGAACACTAGTCACAATCGTCCTTTAAATAATATTAATCTACTGTTTAATGCCAAACATCTTTGTCTTCTAAATAATCCTTGATGTTATAGTAAGCCTTTTTGCACAGAATGTGCTTAACACATTTTTTAAATCGCGTTGGAGGTAACTCTAATATATTTTGAGGAATTTTGTTGTAGAACCGTATACAGTGCCCCATAAAGGATGTGTTAACTTTTGCAAGTCTAAATAGTGGAAATGACAATTTATGTTTATTTCTAGTATTAACATTATGGTGGCCACCAACATTTTCGAAGTCTTTGATATTTTTTCTAACGTACATAATATTTTCATAAATTTATTGACATGCAAATGTTAAGATGTTGGTTTCTTTGAAGAAATCTCTTAGCGAATCCCTACTACCTAACTTGTAAATAAATCGGATGGCTCTCTTCTGCAGGATGAAGATAGTCTCAATGTCTGCTGCCCGGCCCCATAGTAGTATACCGTAGGACATAATACTGTGGAAGTAACTAAAATTCTTTTCACTGCATATGCTGCAGAGCTAAGTCTGTGTGCTAATTTTACAATATGTGGACCTCATCGTAGTTTTGCATCGATTGTGATGCCCAGAAATACAGTATCATCTACAAAGTCTAGTTTTTCATGTCCAATTACTATGTTGTTCTCAACTACTCATTGCAACTACTCATTCAATATACATTGCAGAATATTAACCCAAAGATTGACACTTAGGAAGACTCGGCTAAGCATTGTAAATCGAATTGTAGTTCTATGAAACAATCTCTGATCTAAATAGTGTACACGTGCACACTAAAGGCCGGTTTCACATTTGACGATAATATTTATCACACGACATCATTGGACTGGTGGTTTCATACATTTACTGAGGCGGTTGTATGACTCCCTCCTTGGTCTAGCGGCATCACGTCTGATTACTATGCCGGATGGGTTCGATGTCCACTTGGGGGCGCATACATTTGCACAAATGACCTCAGTCTGGATGTATTTCCATGTTTGTGATGTCCTTGCCTGGTTACCATAGCACCGGGTATCCTAAATTGGGACCAGGTTAATTGATTGTGTTATGTGGATGTTATTATTAATACTAGTCCAACGATGTCATGCAGTGACAGTTACCGTCCAATATGCTATGCTATGAAACTATGCTAATATCATCATCATCAGCCATTTGACGCCCAATGCAGGACTTAGGCCTCCCTCATGATTTTCCGAGATTCCCGGTCTTCTGCCGCCCGCATCCAGCGACTCCCCGTACCGTAACTAGGTCATCAGACCATCTGGTGCTAATATAGGGCGACCATATGCTAATTTCCGTATGGCGCCGGATTAAGAATAGCGTCGCTCCATTTCCTACCGTGGATGTCGTACAAGGCGACTAAGGAAATCAATTACCAGGAGACGGGCAGCAGTGTCTTCCTGAGATTCCAACCGCATACTGCGATCGCCAACCCGCCGCGCAAATAGCTGATGATGATGATGATATGCTAATATAGGGCGATCATATAATACTTACTTCTAATCCCCCGTTCCGTAAAAGACACATGAGAAGGAAACCCCCGTTCGTGAAGCAGACAGACAATACGAAATGTAGTGGAGTGAAATAAAGTAAAGTTCCTTAAAGCCCGTATCTTAAGAGCTCTGTAGCGGATTGCCTTAAGAGGGCGCGCTCAAGCGATTCAGAAAGTAGTAGGGTGGCCACGAATTGGGTCTTGGGGAGGATTTGTTGAAATGTGGACAGAAAATTTGGACTCAGACCGCCCTCAGGCTTAAAATTTATCCAAAACATCGGAAGCACACATTTGCTATTTTGACACACAGCTTCGTTGGCTGTTTGAGACCTGATTTATTTTTATTCTTTATTGCTAATCATAAATGTGGTCTATGCATTATTTTTATATTTTATTGTTTAGTTTTAGATTTATTCATTCATTCAATCACACAAGTAAGTAACTAAATTGTAGCAGTTTATAATTTTCTATGACTGTCAAAAAATAAAAAAATTCTTATCATTAATTGTGTTGAAATTAGTTGGTTTTTCAACCTCTATATTACAAGACTACCTCGTTGGTCTAGCCGTTAAGGTTCTGAGCCACCAAAATAGAAGTCGTGGGTTTGATTCCCACTGGGAGGTGCCGTACATTTCCACAAATAGCCTCAGTCTGGGTGTATTTTCATGTTTGTGACGTCCTTGCCTGGTTACCATATTACAGGGTATACTAGTTTAGGACCAGGTCAAGTGATTGTATTGTGAGGAAATTATTATTATTAATTTAATTTAATTATTTATTTGCCTCGAACAACAAGATTAATAATTGGTTAGTACATTTCAAAACTTATATGTTAGTAGCATTTTAAGACAGTGAACACATATACATATTTATTTATTTACATACATCAAGTAAACCCTTAATTTTTAAACTCATGGCCACCTTACTACCGACTGTCGATTGAAAACGAACGAATTGTTATTTCTGGAAAAAGGGATAGGTGAAGAAAAAAGGCAATTATTACGACCCGTATTTGGTGTTTGCCTAACACGTGACTCAGGTAAAATAAATCTTGTTTTTTGGAGTAGTTTTCCTTTATGTAAAACTAGCTGTCCCGGCAAACTTCGTACCGCCACAGAATCCGTTCATACGATTCTCGCACAACGCCATCTATTTTTAAAATACAACGTTCGCTCGCACAACGCCATCTATTTTAAACTTAAAATAAATATTATCCCAAGGGAACGCATTATCGGGATATCAAGTGTGTCATGTCTCAATTCAGGTCTTTGCCTATTTGTACGCCATGTTTGATGTAAATCCGTTCAGCCGTTATTGCGTGATTGAGTAACAAACATCCAAACCTCTAAACATGCAAACATCTTCACAAACTTTCACATTTAGTAGGATTAGTAGGATTAGTAGCTATCCGCGGGTCATTGTTCTGTTCGATGGAGAGGCGGTACTAATTGTTCGTGCATTTATTTAAACAAAATTTCTCAACTCGAAGCAAGACTTCTCAAAATTTTTTTTATTTACGTTTATACTCAAAAGTAATAGTCGAAATGGATGCCATTTTTTATTACTAACTAGCTGTTGCCCGCGACTTCGTTAGCGTGGTAATTTTGATGTGTATTTTTTCGGGATAAAAAATAGCCTATGTGCTAATCCAGACTATAGTCTATCTCTGTGAGACTGTTCATCCGGATCCGTTCAGCCGTTTTTGCGTGAAAGAGTAACAAACATCCATCCATACATATAAACTTTCACACACACACATACACACACACACACACACGCACACGCACGCGAACACACACAAACACGTACTTAAATTTGTTTAATTTAATTTTTTTTTATAAAATGAAATGTTATTTTTAAGTTGTGTGTGGCTTGATGTGCTTTGGCTCTCGTCCATATTCTACCATGCTGTCATCACACGTTAAAGGATATGTAACTAAATTATAAGCTTTCATCATGATATTATAACATGCAATGTTACTTATCTGTTGTGTAATGCAATAAATAAAATAAAATAAAATAAGTGTAACTTCTATAAAATAATTTATATTGGCTATGCAAGAGCGGAGTGTCCTAACACAGGCATCTTTTTGCTTAAATGGAAGCTCCACATACTGTTAAGACAAATGTACCTTAAGTTGATGAAATAAACATTTTATTATTATTATTTATTATTATTATATAGTAAAGATTACATAACCACGGCAAGCCACCCAGATTTAAGCCAGTATAGAGAACACTTTATTGCACAACCACAAGAAATAATTACAGACGGTTTCTTATATTTAAGTACTGGTATATAACTGTGGTCTTATCGGGATTTATTAGATTGGAAGAGACTACGTAAATTTTTACAAGATCTATCGATTCAGTTTGTGCGAATCCGAGATGTATGTCTCTACCTACTGTAAATCACAATTTTATTCTTTCAACTTCTAAAGCACATTATTTTAACAAAGTAAGGGATTTTACGAGGTAGCGAAAATCGGCCTTTATATTCGCGTTTTATGGCATTCGCAAAAAGAAAATTATGCTGACGTGTTGAAGGGCAAAGCAAAGGGTCGTAAAGGGCTGTGTCATTCAATTTTGTTGAGACATGCCTTGTAGAATACCTATGCGATCAAAGTGCGGCTAAAATACGCTAATCTTTTCTGCAGACAATGTGCTACGTAATTTTCGTTTGATAATATTTTTTAATAGTTCGAATAATAGTTCGTTTAATAGGCCGAAAAGTTCTCGAATGGAGACCACATGTCATATTGGCAAGCGCAGCGTAGGACGACCAGCCACAAGATGGACAGATGACCTCATCCAAGTGGCAGGAAGGCGCTGGATGCAGGCCGCTTCCAACCGATCTTTTTGGAAATCCATGGAGGAGGCCTATGTTCAGCAGTGGACTTCTTGTGGCTGAATGATGATGATGATTAATATTTTTTAATGACTTCCTATGCTCATGCTTAGTTTTACATTTAAACGGTCTAATGGTGGTGGTATAAGAGGTAAACTTCATTTTACCTTAATTCCTTCGGTTGAATCGTTCTACATACAGAATCGTTTGAATCATACGTGCGTTTGGACCCATTAATTGTAAAACAAAGTATGTATTTACTTAGGTATTAAAATTTTACTAGTTAGAAAAAAGCGTTGCAGTAGTAGTTTTATAGTACATTATTACTGCAGCGGCCAGCAAAAGAGGCATTGATGGACGAACGTGGAAATGTGAACCGAGGCACACATACGTGAGTCCATCAATGCCTAGTTGTGGCCAAGGCTTGTATATGATTTTTCTCAAATAATGCGCGGAAAATAAAACTAAGTAGTACATACTAAGGCAGAACTTCTTTCAAAATCCGACGAACCACGAACGAACAACAATAATTTTTGCCGCGTTAAAGTGTTGTTTTGTGTTTCAATAGGTATATCCAGCTTTCTATCGCAAGCCAGTTCGAAATTTAAATAAAACCTCTCATGAGTTGTCATTGTTTGGAGTAAAAGATCGTTCCATTTTAAAATAACACGACAGATATGAGTTTAGCATGTAGTTTATTTGGCCGCAAAACACGACAGTTATGAATTTTCATAGAACTTTTTCCGGCCGCTGCTCGCGTGTAATTGGCCAGTACAGCAATTTCGATTTATCTCGAAGAAGGTTGTCGAAATAATGCTCAAATTTCCAAGCATGTTTGAGAAAAATTATTTTACAGTACTATTTATAAAAAAATGAACCTACTAGAACACTCTTAAGACGTAATTAAAGTCGGTACATCGGAGGAATTCCTGTTATAAACCGGCTTTAAATCCGTCTGAAGAATGTTTTAATGGGATCGACTTTTTATAAATCAGACTGTTAATCTATGTTACAGTAAACTTCTTTTTGGAGAAACACTTTCCAATATTATTATTTTCTCATCCAACAGTTATGCTTAGTTCATTATCATCATTATCAGCCATTTGACGTCAACTGCAGGACATAGGCCTCCCTCCATCAGTGTGGCCACAGGCCTCCTCCATGGATTTCCAAAAAGACCGGTTGGAAGCGGCTTGCATCCAGTGTCTTCCTGCCACTTGGATGAGGTCTGCTGTCCATCTTGTGGCTGGTCGTCCTACGCTGCGCTTGTAGATATGTGGTCTCCATTCGAGAACTTTTCGGCCCCATCGGCCATCAGTTCTGCGTGCTATGTGCCCCACCCACTGCCACTTCAACTTACTAATCCGCTGGGCTATGTCGACGACTTTCGTTCCTCTACGGATCTCATCATTACTGATTCGATCTCGTCGAGAAATTCCAAGCATATCCTTTTCCATAGCTCGTTGCGTGACCTTGAGCTTTCTTATCAGACCCATAGTGAGAGACCACGTTTCATACTTAGTTCAATAAAGACAATTTAAACCGAAAAGGCAACTTCATAAAGCTTAATTAGGCTGATTATCCGTTAATCTAACATGTTCCCTTTCCAGTCGCTCTTATTTTCCCGCAACTGTGACGCGCAGTATACTCAGAGACTTTAATTACAGTTTAAACATCTCAGGCGTCTGTGGCGTTATCATCATCTGGCGCTTTAGCCTGGCACATTTGCATATTATTATTCCTACTTCTTAAGCCCTTACCATGGTGCACACTGATCTGTAAGCTGTATTTATTTCTGGCATTTCTTTCGTGCTTACGTTATAAAATAAAGGCAAGCAGGCAGAGGGGTAGGCAGAGACTATAGATTTTGCCACTGAGCATGATTGCGACGGAAAAAAATATTACAGAAATGTTATGTTAAATATAATCAAATGTGACTCATTTTCTTAAAATATAGTTTTACATAAAAGTCTGATTATGTTCTTTTTGTTGCACTAACCCGTGCTGAGGACAATTTCAAAAACCTATGTAGAGGCTAAAAATTCCACCCATGCCGGGACTTGAAGCCGCGACTTCTGGCTAACCGTGCCAGCGCTCTTACAAACTTATCTGTATGGTAAAGAGGCTCGAAATTTCGCCGATGCTTGCACTTGCCCATTAGCTCAGTTCGGAGAGCGTTGGCACGGTTAGCCAGAGGTCGCGGGTGCAAGTCCCGGCATGGATGGAATTTTTAGCCTCTAAATAGGTTTTATAAAAGTCAGAATCTACAAAAAAATATATATGTCTTAAAAATATGACTTTTAACCACTCGTCTGCTGCGACACAGATCTGTATCCAACTTAGTATGGGCCACCTATACGTTGCGTTCCGCGAGGGCAGTTCAGGAGTTAAAGAGGCATTCGTCCAATAGAGGACAAACAAATGCTGAAGAAGAAGAAGAATGCTCAAACGTCCGTTATTTCATTTGTATCTATGTGGGCAAGCTATGGCTTTTATCAGGCAAGCTATGGCTTTTATCAAGCTATGGTGCTTGTCAACAATATACTTATTATTTCACAATAATCAAAAATATTTGCATGATAATAATATTTGGGCGATGTCCCTTTTGTTTAAAAATTCTAAGAAATTTTACGTAGACCGTTTTTTATCTTAAAGCTGCATTGATAACAATGAAAACATATGGTATTAAGGCTTTATGAAGGGCTAACTAGCTCCACCAATGAAAAAAAAATCACATCTTCCTTTGAATCCATTTTTCCAAAAAAGTGAACGACAGAGTTTTCTGTGTTAGTAATAGCTATTTTTAGAACCTACAACTTAGTAGGGCGTTTTTTCGCCAAAAACTAAATTGTAGCCTAGATTCTTGAACCTAATTTCTAAGCTGTAGGTTCTAAAAATTGCTGTTACCAACACAGACACCTTTGTCGTTCACTTTTTTGCAAAAACGGATTGTAAAAGAAGATGAGATCTTTTGTTCATTGGCGGCGCTAGTTAGCCCTTATTAAACTTAAGTACGACGGCCTCTGGTGGGAATAAAACCCACGACCTCTCTTTTGGTAGTCTAGCAAATTAACCGCTACACCAATGGTCATAAATTTTAAATACAATATTATCTGTTTTCCAATGCAGGTCAAGGATCATACATCGCTAGCGTTCAAGATAACCATAGTACGGGGCGCGGGTGTGCAAAATTCATAAACTAGTGTGTGTTTCGGGGCTTTACTCGCGCGTCGAACTATAAATTGAGTTTGTATTCCCGGGAGGTCACAAGTTCTATCGGCCGGCTAACGTTACTGTGCTAGAATGTGTCTTCTACACACTGGTTGATATAAATAGTGCCGATTTGTGCACGCCATATACTGGCTGTGGTTCGGTAAACGCCAGACTTAGGCAGGGCTGTCTAACCCCCAGTTTCTCGTACTCTAACAAGCTGTTAGTCTACTGTAAACAGCTGCCAATCGACCAAAGTGCATACAAAAAAAACACTGACAGATGTTAACAGAAGATTAACAGCTTGTTAGTGTACGAGAAACCGGGGGTAAGTGATGTTTGTACCTTAAAATGTGTTTTTATTTTTCCTACATATTATTTTCATTCATATTATGTCCTGTTCAATTCGTTCTAAAGAAGTTTTTAAATAAAAATGATAATAATTACTTTCACACAACAAATGATAGTAACTTGACTTGTCCTGATCCCAAACTAGGATGCTTTGTATTATGGTAACCAGGCAAGGCCATCAAAAATATGGAAATATACTCAAACTGCGCCATGGGGCACAGCGATCCATTAAGGGTGAATTTAAAGATATCACAACATAGTGTTTGTACAGTAATAAAATAAAATAAAAATTAAACGTGAAAACAGCAAACTATAATATGGCTCAAGTACCATATTATAGTTTAAATGGCTTGTGTACCATTACTGAAGCAAATTAGTTGTAATTCGCTCTTCTGATCATGCAATAAATAGCTCTCTATCTACCTATCTACATCAAAATTGCTATGTTAATTAAATGATAACTTGGTACCTCCCAACATTTTGTAAGAGCTTCTGCCTCTCCAAGCGTTGAACGCCTTGCATTGCGAAGTGTTCGCGATCCACGAGATTGCTCGCCTCATTTGAATTTAAACGAATGTAAACGAGAGCACATGTCGCCTCTGGAGGATGTGTCCCTTGCTCTAATGTAATTTACGCTTCGTACAACTACTCTTCCACTGGTGAAATACAAGATATGATTATGGTGATCAAGAAATCATACAACAAACGTGATTTTTGCCGTTTTTTCTCGATATTTATGTCTAATTTCGTATAGATAATGGTACGGAACCCTTCGTGCGCGAGTCCGACTCGCACTTAGCCGTTTTTTATTATTAGAGTAACGTGATTTTTCTCACCTTAGGTAACCCGAAAACCCCAAGAAAAATATCTGTATGGTTTTATTTCTTAATTTTTCCTAGAATAGAATAGAATAGAATAGAAATCGTTTATTACCAAAACACAAACAATTAAAAAAAGTAAGTTAAGTTTCTCTGTGTTTTCTATGGTAAAAGGGCAACGTCACAACAATTTAAGTTTGACGCAAGTTTCCCAGTGTCAGTTGTACTTACGTATACACGCTGAAATCTGGCTGGATTGAAAGCCGCGGTCAAGTTAAAAAAAATGGGTTAAGAAATCTTGATTCGAGTTGAGAAACCTGGTCTAAAAAAATTGCGAATAACTATTAAGCTAGTACTAAGCTCGCCTATGTACAAAGTTGGTTTTTTAGTGCAATAAAGAACTTTTCAATCAATCAATCAATCAACAATTAGTACCGCCTCTCCATCTGAACAATGAATGACCCGCGGACCCGCGGCGAGCGAGCACTCACCACTCTGGCTGGCTACTAATGGTTTTTATAATTATATTCGAGTTTGAGTCGAGACATTTTTGGAAAGTGCCTTTTTAAAAAAACAAACTAGCGTATTCAATGTTTTGGCACGTAAGGTGGTTTGAAAGACTAAGCAAGAGTCTTTCAAACCACCCAAAATTCATGGTTTATTGAATAAGTATAATTCATTGACGTTGTGTGATATTGACATTTTGAACTTGTAAATTTGATTTTTTACTTATTCTGTACCGGTTAGGAAGTTTCAGATATCTTTGTAATTTCACCATGACATGATTATCAATTATCAATAAATTATGTCTATGCCGGCACGATACGGGGACGGGTTTCTTTAACCTTTTTTACAGAAACACAGATAAGAAGAAGAAGAAGAAGAAGAAGAAGAAGAAAGACATTTATTATACCAACAAGATACATCACAGAAACAAAATAAGTAACATAATATGCACAACACAGAAGGAAAACTAAATACACAACAGACAAAACGAATAAATAAAACAGGACTATAATTTCTCGCCTGTATCCCAGAGAGGTAGGCAGAGATGGTTTGCCACTTGCAACCATCCTGACAGATCGCTTTCGCTTCATCGACATTCATTAGTCGTTACATGCACGCACGCCGGTTTCGAGTACATTTTATCTTGCCCTTTAGTAGTCTTCAGCTTAATAAATATTTAAGGAGCAGGGGCGGTATCGCAACGGTAGAACGCCGCGCTCGCCATTTTATGAGTCCAGAGTGTTACAAATTCCCATATACGTTCGAAAATCGGGGCTTTAGTCGTCAATACTGAAATCTTGGAGCGGTGGGAGCGCAGCGGTAAAGCTTCGGCCTCACATTCGCGGGAGGTCGTAGGTTCGAATCCGAGTTAAGTACATTTGTGAAATAGTATTAACAATAACACTCGCTGACTGCGAAGGAAAAAATCGTGAGGAAGCCCTAGTGTATGAGGTATTTACATACCTCAGCGCTTGCTAAGTACAACGTCTCAACTATGACGCTAAGTGCGGAAATATCAGGTCTAACCTACTAATTAAAAAGTATTTGAGGATTATTTTAGATTTAAATAGTGCCGTTCACTCGTCGCCAGCCTGTTGTAATGTGGATAAATCATTAAGAGCCTAAAGGGTCTTACGGCCTAACAGCCCTTTAAGACTATTCAATACGAAAATTAGCAGTCGGAGACGAGTTACTATATTTTGATTAAGTGATCGTGAATCACAAAATACTGAATTACTTACATACAAGTTCACGAATAACATTAACTTGATATTGAACTTGAACGGAATTATATTTTTATTTAAATATAAATTGATTAAAAATAACTTTACGGCTAACCATAAAAACTAATACTTACTTTACTAATACTTTCTTGATATTTTAATAAAATAAACATAACATAAACTCATGCCTGTATCGCGGAAGGGTAGGCAGAGACCAGTGCGTACCAGTTTCTATGATCCTGGCAAACTTCTAAAATAAAATAGACTGAATAAATTTCACCCCCGGTCAGATCAAAAGTTTGAGGAAATAACACTTAATTAATAGATACAATTAAGGTATTAAAAGTTTAAAAGAAACAAATATAATATACATAAATTAAAGCTAAATCCATGCAAAGTGTTATAGTATCATCTTTATCGAATAAAATTATTTATAATTTCTTTCACTTCCTATCTCTCTGATAGTACGTCAGTGTGTTCTACAGTCAGAAATCAGAAATCAATAATTTATTTCAACATAAATAATTCACATTCAGTTTGCTGAATGTCAATGTACTATGTTACTATATTAGCCGCTGCCTTCGGGCCGTATTTTTAGTGGAGAAAAAGGCAACGGGGAAAAAAAACTCCACTCTGACCATCTTTTTTCAAATCATCTTAAAATTAATACATCTAAGCCCATATGATATGATTCCGTGATTGCCATCAATAACTTTAAAAGTCAGTAGGACGAACAATGACTTCATAAGTTACGTGTGTAAGCGACATGGGAGCAGGTTAATTGATTCTGCTCCTATTACCCTTTTAATACAGGTGATTGTACTTTGCATGGCGATTAATGCCTGGCAGGTACTTTAATCAGCTTCGTTGTTAATTTTGCAACCGGATGTGAGAGCCATTCCGGCCTGTTATGAACGGCTTAATAGAGTTGTTACGTGCACTGGTACTTTGTTGACATTTTAAAACGTGGTATTAGTTACCTGTTGCTTTGTATAAAATGTACGTCTCGTGATTGTGTTGCAAAAAGGTTGTATTTATTATTAACTTATTTGCTGAATCACTTACTTGGATTTGCGTCGGAAGAATCAGGTTTCGCTCATGTTGGAAGAATCATGGTGAGTTGAGACGGAGCTCGCATCGTCGGTTGCTTCTCTCTGAATGGTGAATGGAATTTTAATTTTTTGATCTATTCAAATTTTTAATCATTGGAACTGTGGTAGCCTGGTGGATAGAATATTGGATTCGAAAGCAAGAGACCCATATTCGATTCCCAGTGCGGGGATGTACCTATAACTTTGTTTTCTAAGTTGGCGTTAACACTTAGGTTCATTGTCGTGAGTCCCAAAAATTACTGTTAACATGACAGAGATTGTAGAGTAATTTATGTTTTTGAATTCAAGATGAGCTTTAAGATCTACAGAAGTGCCCGGTTTGATGATATTAAAAATTTCAGGTGTCTCGTGAATTTTTTAATATCGCTGAGCTAGGCCGCGGACAAACAGACGGACAGAGAAACAGACAGACGGACGGACATGGCAAAACGATAAGGGTTCCTGGTTGACTACGGAACCCTAAAAATAGAAAATAGTTTTTATTGCCGATTTTTCTGATCACATCTGTGAAGACTTCAGGAGACGTCCTATAGTTAAAAGTTTAGTAGATAATCGGTGACGAAAAAATCCATTAATTTGCCACTTTTTGTTTATATTCATACCTCAGTTCCTAGTCAGCCCGTTTCGCGGTACAAAGTCCAGATATCATAAAAACTCATCATAAATTGTACATGGTTATTCTAGCAACACTCTGCTCCAAACTGTAAAAAATATATATTTTTTTTAATGAAACATTAAAAAGGTTACTGGAATTGAGCATTTTAAATCGTAAATCTATTGCTTTAAGAAAGCAGTTCATAGAATATTTCCTTTTGGCTTACATAACATCTGTAGCTTTGTGTGAGCGAGAGGCAAAGAGTTACATAGGTAGAATATACTTTATTGTACACCAGGAAGGAAAGGAAGCGAAAGTGATCTGTCAGGATCGTGGCAAGTGGCAGCCCCTGGTCTCTGCCTGCCTCTCTGGGATACAGGCGTGAGTTTATGCATAAGATACAATTTATTCATAAAACCGTAGGTATAAAGTGTACATAAGAATTAAATTTAACATAGGTAAGAGTAAGTACTTAGCCTAAACTAGGAATAAACCTGTATTTTAGGCTGTGTATTTAGCTCAAATTATAATAACGATAAAGTCAGATGTTTTTTAATTATTTCAAACATAAAATAAGAGACTTAATTAATATATAAATGATAAAAATATACAAATAACTAATTCTATATTTACAAATAAAACACCTGCCCCAGGTCACTGTCCCGCGGTAATGAGCCCAGAACGCTGGCGACGTTACCTCTTTGGATGGCCAGGCTTATCCTCTGGCCGAGGTACGCGCCGGCGCCCTCTGGTCTCCCGATGCGTCGATTAGGCGCGCCGCTAAGTCTTTGAACAGCAGGCGCGCCTCTGGGCCCCAAGTGCCTATGGTTTCGACCCCAAACGGCGCAAATATGATAAAAGTTAACAACAATTCAGGAAATAAATGTTAAATAAATGGAATGAATCAATAGAATCAGTTAGAAAGCCTAGTAGCTTAGAATTAAACGTGTTACTTAAAATTACTTAACTTACAACATTCAGGAGGATCTCTGTCTCATCGTACGTCAGTCCTTGCAAGAAATTTTACAACGTATGTATGTACACCGGGAATTACATTAAAATAGTTGCACAGTTACTCTTACTGTTTTCATTTCTCGTCTGGTCTAGTGCTATCACGTCTGATCACCGTGCTGCGGGTCGCCGTACATTTGTACAAAATTGCCTTATATTTGTGATATTTCTATGTTTCTATATTTCTATGTTTGTGATATTCTTGCCTGGTTGCCATATAGGTTTTTTTTGATGCTGCAAGGCACAACTTTTCTATTTTGCATAAAAAAACGGGCATTTTACATTTTCCCCGGGACAAATAAAAAACATGTATTTTACGTTGTTTTTATTCCTATTAATAGTAACATTTTAAAGAGGATGGCGTACGTTTTCACACATCTTTGTTTTGATTTTATCATCATCATCATCAGCCGGTGTCAGTCCACTGCTGGACATAGGCCTCTCCCAAGACACGCCACTGAGCTCGATCTAAGGCTCTTCTTTCCCAGTCACTGCCCACCACTTTGCGAATGATTTTATATATTTGTAAAATTCAATGCATCTACAATCATAGTTGAAAACGGACAATTAATCACTCTTTATCAAATCAGGAGTACTGCCGGAGTAATACGGGACAGCGTCTGTCCCGACGGGGCGTTTAAAATGATGCCTGAAATAGGAGACGTCCCGGGAAATACAGGACGTCTGGCAACGCTAATGCCATAACACAGGATATCCTAGTTTGGGACCAGGACACGTGATTAAGAAAAATAAGATAAGAATATTATTTATTGGTGATTAAGCCCATACTGTCTCTCTGAGAGAAGGCCTGTGCCCTACAGTGGGACGTATATAGGCTGCTTATATATTCTTTATTGTATCAGGAAAAACACAACATAAAATATTTACAAAGAAACAGTACAATTGGTGGCCTTATTGCTAACAGCAATTTCTTCCAGACAACCGTATGATGGAAAAATAGATGACCATGATTGTGTTGTGTGGAAGTTATTATTATTGTTACTGTCTCTGATTCGGTTAGGTACTTGCTGTCAAATATTATGCTTTACGCTCTTAGTTCATATCAAAACGACTCAGTGTCACCTAGATTTCCTCGGAGTCTTCCAAACAGAAACAGCGAAAAACCTAGACGGCTTCCCCTGCGTCTCTCAAACTACAATAAGCCCAAGGGTCTACTCTTGAAGACGAGTTCCCCATAGGTTTTAACCGAGACGTTTGCTCCTCATTTGTCAGGAATGCACAAGGAGCCTATACTATACGTCTTACTGCAGAACACTGCCGGTGTCGCTTATTGTACATTCGCTAATATGTTCATTGCAAGTAAATACCCAAGTTTATTGTTACTAGAGCTGGATAAAAAAACCGGCCAAGTGCGAGTCGGACTCGCGATAATGGTTCCATACCAGAGGTAAAAACTTAAATATTTATCTTATTTTAATTTCATTATTTCTTTTTGAAGCGAATATACAATTTCAAGCGTCTACCTGTTGCCGTTATTAATATCGAGTAAAAAACAAGTATGTTTGTTGTATGGGAGCCCCCCTTAAATATGTATTTCATTAGGTTTTTAGTATTTGTTGTTATAGCGGCAACAGATATACATCAACTGTCTAGCTATCACGGTTCGTGAGATACAGCCTGGTAACAGACAGACAGACAGAGATACAGACAAACAGACGGACAGTGAAATCTTAGTAAGAGGGTCCCGTTTGGCACCCTTTGGGTACGGAACCCTACTAAGCTCGCCATATAAACTTTTTAATTTTTCTGTAAATGTGCTGTTTTATTTACGTCTTTTTATGTGTGCAATAAGATATACAGTAAAGAGAATACTCTCGCGTAACGCGAACTCAACAGATAAAAAAAAAATTTGAACTATTTTTTTAAATTATTTACAGAAGACTTAATAGCTTAGAGGAATTAATGAAAAGTGAAAAACATTTATTTCCATTGATTATGGCGAACTTGCACCAAAAATGTTTTAACATAATCCGAGAGGAAATGTCATTGAAAGATAAATAAACGTGGTGTTTTTTTTCTTTGCGACTAATACTTGTCATAATATAACCTGTCGAAATATCAATAGTCACTTGGTACAAAAACGTGCCACATAAATCGGGCTCAAACTATGACGTCGCAACTGGCACCTAACGCCTTATACCTAATGTATGAAGCAGTTATCAATATTTGAGTTATCTCGTAAATTAATGTTTTTATGCATTTGCACCCTTATAAGAAAACGATAAGAATTCAATGAAAAAACTAAATATAATAAGTTTTTTATCATTATAGTAACTTTTCTTTCCGTGGATGTCGTAGAAGGCGACTAAAGAAATACGAGTACATTACCAAGAGACTGGCAGCAGCGTCTTCCTGAGATTCCAACCACATACTGCGATCGTCAAGGATGCGATGCGTGGCGATTATGGCAAAACCCTTCATGGTTTGTAAAACCATGAGGGAGGCATATGTCCTGCAGTGGGCGTCAAATAGCTGATGATGATGATGATGTATGTCCACAGAATGTAGGGTAACATAGCAAAGGTCTTGTCACAATAAGAATCAAACATATTTATAGGCAGCTGACGCAGACAGAGTGTACATTTATTTATTCATTCATTCATTCTGGCTCAGGGACCCAAAATGGGTATTGACCTCCGCAACCAAAAGACGCCATCTTTCCCTATCCAAGCATCCACGCAGGTCTCTTTAAATCGCGTCTTTCCACAGAGTGTGCGTCATGACAAAACTCATTCTCGTACATCGAAGCGGGTGAGATGGGCCGTCGGCGCTCTGATTAAAAGTCTTTCCATTACTGCGACGCGTATACTCGCCAAGTTGGCTCCACTGCACGCTGGCAGGTGATAAAACGAACGTATTTTAGTCAAGGTGTCACGGAAAGGTCTCTTGAAAGGTAATTTTAATACTGTCTTTCTGAAGGTACTTTGTAAATTAATCGGTACCGTTTGAAGGTCTAAATTTTGCCATCGATTAGGTATTTTTGTGGTATCACATAGATTTTGGTCACGCCTAAGTGGCCACCGTAGAAACGGTACAATGCCCTAACTTAACACATAACTGCGCATTGACGTATAGAGGGTCACATTGGTGGGGAACGCGGGATATGAATCCGTGGACCTTAGTTTCGTGACATTAACAAACAATTTAAAAAAATACTGAAATCAACTTCTTTTTATTTGAATTTTTTAAAATTCTTTATTGCTCTAATTACATTGTAAATGTAAAAGGGCGTGCTTAATGCAAGAAGTGTTCTCTTCAAGCAAACCTTTCGCATTGAAGAGACTGGCGACGGGTAGTGCTAGAAAAAGATGAAATAATACAATAATAAACTTACGTGAACATAGGGAAGTACATTAACTCAGACCTACAGGAGGGGCTGGAGGGAAGGGGGGGATTAATAGAAATCATGATAAACCTACATAAAGAATGATTCATAAATAAAAAAATAACAACAATAATACGTACATACATACCTATTGAAGATAACTACTAATCACGATTACTAACATACCAATAAGCAGTAAAATAAAATAACTGGTGATAGGTTACTGCCTATTCTGCAGATCAAGATTTAATTGAGAAGTACCTATTCAATAAAGATATGTTAATTTCAGCATTCATCGAAATCAATCCGACTACTTAGTAGTCAGAATGTGCCCGGTATTATACTGTTATTGGATCTTTATTCATCTGAGAAAACCTCATCTTCTGTTCGTGTTTTTCACATACCAATCAGTTTCCAGTGCGCAAAGCAATGCTAATTCTGGTTTTGTTTTACATAATTTTTTCAGCAAGGCGTGCACTTATAGCATAATTAGTGCACGCCTTGCTGAAATAATAATTGAATGTTACCGTAAGCTTTTTTCTAGCCAATCTCTAGATTTTTATTTATTGCGGTACCATGGTAACAAGAATCGTATAAACGGATTCTGTGGCGGTACGAAGTTTGCCGAGACAGCTGAGCTAACTAGTAAAAAATTCCTGGACACAATTACCAGTTATAAATAAAACTAGCTGTGCCCGCGACTCCGTTCGCGTACATTTCGATTTTTACGAAGCAGCATTTGTATGGGGGCCACGTCTTATCATAACTGGAGCTAGAATTTAAATAGCCTATCCTGTGTCCCAGATGTCTATATGTTTTTATACCAAATTTCATCAAATTCGGATAATTGGTTTAAGAGTTATGGAGGAACATACATACATACATACACACATACAGAAAAAAAATCTAAAAATCGTGAAATTAGTTTCAGTATCATATATTGAGCCTATAATCTGTATCATATATCTCTGAAAACAAACTAACTTACTCCATGACCGACCCTTACAGATTTATTATTAGTATAGAGTATAGATAATTAAAAAGTTTCACAATCTTGTTACTCCATCCACGCAGCAAAGAGGTTTTTCTCTGCGAAAAATAGGCAACGGAACAATGTAGTTTGATTGTGCAGTGTAGGTCTGCCTAAAATTTAAATATTATTGTTTTTAGTGTGCTGAAAGGAGCCTGGTTTTCCGTTGCAATAAATTTTTCTATTGCAATCTAAGTAACAATAAATGCAACTAAATTAATTTTGTCAGAAGCACATAATCTGTAGGATACAGGCCTTCTCTCAGAGAGAGAGAGTATGGGCTTACCACGCGTGCCCACCAGGGATTGGTGATTTCAAGCGCTGAGGTATGCGAATCGCTCAGACGCTCAGGGTTCCTCACGATGTTTAAATAAAAGTACATAAAAGTACCTCGCAGAGGTACGTAAAAGTAACTAATATGGTGCTCCGCTTTATAATTTCAGAAATAACCTAACCTAACCTACATGTTCTGGGGTGAAGATTTTTTTTCGGTTTGCTTTTGTCGGTTTTGGTATGTGAAAGTGTGAAAACTATTTTTTATTTTCTCTGCAAATAATTCTTACTAATTAGCATATCAAGAGCTGCAGTTGTGTTATTAATCAGGTAATATACATAATACCCGAGAACGGGAGATGACAAATACAGTTCTTCACTCATTTTATTACTTACTATTGTTTAATTTTGACCTATTTTATTTTTGCATAATTAAAGATCCAGTTTAGAAATATAAAACCGCTCTTCCCACTTTTGCAGCGTTTTAAATAACGCTTCTTCCTTGTCGACCGCCCGTGTGTAGCAACCCCGCTCCCAGGCTCCTCTATACAGCGTTTGTCTAAGCATACATGAAACGTAGACAACAAGCTTTGTTAGCGCTCGCTATTACTGTGGTAAAATTATTACAAAGTAAACCACGTACAATTATATATTTGTGCTTCAGAATGTTTCTATTAAAACACCGGTTTCAGTTAGCCAGGGTTTTAAATTCGCTAATACCGAAGAAGTGAAAGCCTGTGCCCTGCAGTGGGACGTAGGTAAGTAGGCTTCATAAAAAAAAATCTCCTCTGTATATCTGTAATTTTTAACGTGTTCTGATGCACAATAATGCAAACAATATTCGTAGGTATCTAGTAATAAAAGTAAATTTAAAGATTAGATTACAGTATATATTTTTTTGTACACCAGAAATGATAATGGTACAAAGTAAAGAATAAAACAAAAAAAGTGCCAACAGTTTAAGGAATACTGAATTGCCTATAAAACGTGTTATTATTATTTTGAGGATATCAAAAGGAAAAGGAATGGGTAACTAAACAAACTTCACTTATAACAAACAAATTTGCGCCACAAAGTAACTTTTTCGACCCCAGTAGTTCGAGCCGAAGAAAATAAACTGACTCCTAAACGGGCCTCCCAAAATAATATGTAATAGAATAAGATCTAACATTTTCTGATCATTTCTGGGGAAAATTTATTTATTTATATTGTACTTTTTCGAAAAACACAATTTAGTGAGATTTCATTCTATTTGGCAGAGATTTATAATTTTATGATTTATATTTTAATTTTAGAGAATTATATTTATAGATTTTCTTGGTGCAGGCGTTTGAACAAAATCCGTGAACAACTATAACATAGGCTTTTCCATTAAAATATTGTTAAAAGTGGCAACGATGACGGTTAACTAAAACTAGTTTTGCCTGCGTTTTTGCTCGCGTGTATTTTCAGCTTGTGATTATAAGAGAGTCAAGAAAAAAATAATGTAATTACAATTAGGTTTTATGCTTCTAGTATGGAAATTGGCGGTATGATTTTCGCGGATCGTTTGCGAGGCAAACTAGCAGGCTGCTAGTGCAACTATTGGGTTCCTTTTACTTAGCTATTACTATTAAATGGAAGCTAATAAATATTCAAGCATCTGTAAACATGACTCGAATGCGCGGTGTATGTTTGACTGGTGGATCGGGAATAATTTCCAATGTTTGTTGACTCGTTTTGATTTTGGAATTGTTGTCTTGTTTGTTTTAAGCCGAGTCTCCTGCTCGTGTTTTTCATAAAACATTATGCAAAACAATCCGTTTTTTGTTATGACGTACTCTCTGTATGTGTCTGTTTGACTCCCTTAGCTGCGAAAATGATTTTGCGCGTGGATTTGCCCTATTATTATGTGAGGCATTGATTCTACTCACAGTAGGTGCCATGTATATCTTTCGATGTGCTACCAATCCAAACAGTGATATTGTGTTGGTGATACAAATATAGACTGCCAATCAATTTCGCAACAAATCTATGGACTAGTCGACTGAAAATACTTCCCATGTTTAAGATTACCTTTCACCCAAAGCAACATCCAAACAGCTGCAACTTCTACTCCCTAAAGAAATTTCAAACGTAAGTGCATCCCTTTTACGCTGGCGAGCAACGTCTATCGACATTTTGCGCCATTGTCCGTGTCACTTAAAGGGTTAACTCAGTTTGTCGTGCACGATAGCTACATGAAGAGGGCGTGACGTCATTGCACTAAATAATTACGTAACACTTTGCCGGGAAATACCCTAATAGTTATAATTCTCAATGTAAAGTTTTATTTTGTAGGGCTGAATTAACAACCAATGCAGCCAATATTGTTCAAATAACAATAATGCCCTTGTTAAAGCTAGGAAATATTATCAATATTGGCATTTTGAATAAAAAAATCACGATATATTTGCCTTTCACTGTGACCGACTGTGACGTCATCTGCAAGATAGTATATTTGGCAGCCAGATCAACATAGAAATCAGTGTGAACCTTATTCCATCACGCTATGACCAGTCAACACAAAAATTTTCGGGCCGACTGTCGATCTTTTCACCCACAGATTACCCAAACAAACAGTTCAAACCAAGGATACTCTCAAACAAACAACCAAAACGAACGTCAGTCTGACAAGTATGACAGGTATTCTCATCCGATGCATTATTTTGTCGTTTCATTTCGTTTCATTTCTTTACATAAATCTTGTATTTGTTATCAAATTTCTCCGAAACGGACACACCGACTGGAAAATAAATTTAAATTATTCATCTTCAATTTAATTTTATTTTTAAAACAACGTTTGCCGAGTTAGCCAGTTACCTTATATATTCTGTTTTACGAGGACTGTCGACGGGATCCTATTTTCGTCTATCAGTCAGTCCGGCTTAAATTTAACAATCTACACATAAAAATATAACAAATCTGTTAATTTTGTCTCTGTCTGATATATGTCTAACTCACTCTATTTCTTTGTGCATGCATCCCGCTTAAACCGCCGAAGGGAATGAAGTAAAACTCAGCAGAATTATTAGCTTAGGTTACATAACACCACGCTTAAGTCCATGAAGGGCGGAGGGAGGTTGGGCTAAGAAAATCACCACCCAACAACAACAAGGTATATACATTTATTGTGAAAGATATAGTATGCAATACTCTGAGTTTAATATTACATATATCATTTATGTAAAGCAAAAAAAGGCATTACAAAAATGAAACATTCACTAAAAGTCAACAACTTAACTAATCGTTAACTTACCGCATCTAGTTTAGTTAATTCAATTTTCAAAAGTTTAGTCTCTGTGTTTTTACCCAAACTTACTAGTTGATTATGTTACTGGAGCTGCTTCACTCACAGATATATAAACCTCAGTTCTAGAAATTCGCCAATCCGCGGTGGGCACGCGTGGTGATTAAGCACATGCCCTTTCTCTCTGAGACAGGATCTGTGCCCTAAAGTGGGACGTGTGTTATAAGCAACTTTATATCTACTCTTAGCACAGGGAGTCCTAGTTTGGGAGCCAGTAACCACCATTGTTACCCTGTTTTATACAACGCGGCTGGGCAGCATTCGGGAAACTTAGAAAAGTCTTTTCGTCTAATATACCTCAATCGCTCAAGACAAAATTATACAATCAGTGTGTGTTACCAGTGATGACTTATGGCACTGAAACGTGGTCTCTCACTATGGGCCGCATAAGAAGGCTCGAGGTCACGCAACGAGCTATGGAAAGGGCTGTGCTCGGAATTTCTCTACGAGATCGAATCAGAAATGATGAGATCCGTAGACGAACGAAAGTCGTCGACATAGCCCAGCGGATTAGTAAGTTGAAGTGGCAGTGGGTGGGGCACATAGCACGCAGAACTGATGGCCGAGGAAGGCGCTGGATGCAGGCCGCTTCCAGCCGGTCTTTTTGGAAATCCATGGAGGAGGCCTATGTCCAGCAGTGGAGTTCTTGTGGCTGAATGATGATGATGATGATGATGACATAAATTAACTAAAAGAAAATAAATAATAACACACAAACCCTAGTCTAAGCCTACCCCTTTGGGATATAGGCGGGAGTTTATGTCATCATCAGCCATTTTATGCCCACTGCAGAACATACGCCTCCGTCATGGTTGTCATAACAATGAGGTGGTTTTGCCATAATCACCACGCTTGGCAGGCGGGTTGGCGATCGCAGTATGCGGTTGCAATCTCACGAAGACGCTACTGCCTGTCTCCTGGTAATTTGTTTCCTTAGTCGCCTTCTACGACATCGACATGGAGTGATGCTATTCTTAATCTGGCGCCACATGGATATGAGTTTATGTAACTAAATGTAAAAAAAATACTAAGAATAAAACCGAAACCTCTACATACGTATATTTGAGTCCATATATTTGAACAAGTAACGAAATGAAATTGACTCTAACGAAAACGCTGAAATTATTTATTGCAACGCTAAACATGACTTCACGACATTCTCAGCAAATAAGTACAGTTGAAAATAGGTCAACCTGTACATCTTTGTTGCAGTCGCCTTTAGTGTAACCGAGTAGAGTGCATTTTCAAATAAATATCGATGTGCCGTCGACTGTCTTTACTTCATGCGGAGGCAGGAGTAACAACTTAATATATCATGAAAAATGGTCTCGGCCAACGTACAGCTGATATATTTAGTGAAAAATGAAGATTTGAGCAAACTCTGTAACTTTGAACTGACTCGGCGATTCCGCAACTTGTTGAGAGATAATATTTTCTCTCTGGAAGTTTCTAGCGGAAAATGCCAGTTGACCGAGTGTTGCAAGATTTGAATCGCCTTCCGCTTTTTAAAGTTATTTCTAGATGTAATAAAAATTATTAATGTTAATAAAAAATGTGTACTGGGCCGTTGTTATGAAGCAGCGATATGTTCGGAAGGGTCGTCAACGTCGCGCTTGAGCCCGACAATTCACTAAAATCTAGCGACAAATATGGTTCTTCTTTTGAATAGTTTCGAAATTTCCTGCCACTGAGTAACGAACGCTAGAAATGCGTTAGCCCAATGATGTCATTTTATGTCTTGAGATACGGATTTTGACAATGACAAGCTACTTTCGATAATGTCGCATTTTTCATAATAATGGCCCTGTTCATTGAAGAGACTTCCAATGCAAAGTTCTTTTCTTCATCCTTTCTTAATGGTATCCAATGATAAAAAAAAATCTCTTATGTAGGCAAAAAGATAGAGAACTCTTTATTGCACAGCCAGAAAAAAATAATCACATACGTACGTAATTGCTGTGGAACGTTTGTCTAAAATCATGTTTTATCGGCTGACAAAAAGCAAGGCATTTTGTAAATGATATTGCAAGCTACAAGAAATGTGTGGCACGGGAGGAATTTCACTATGGGGATACTCTCGATCACTTTATCATCACGTCATTACGAGACAATACTGCTCTGGGAACACAAACTCAACGGATTTATTTGGGACCGTAAATAAAATGATTAAAAAATATCATCATCATCCATTTGACGCCCACTGCAGGACATAGGTCTCCCTCGTGATTCCCGAGTATTACGAAAAAATATGGAATACTAAATATTATCATATGGTTCCGTGTGGGGCCGGATTAAGAATAGCGTCACTCCATTTCCTTCCGTGGATGTCGTAGAAGGCAACTAGGGAAATAAATTACCAGGAGACGGGCAGCAGCGTCTTCCTGAGATTCCAACCGCATACTGCGATCGCCAACCCGCCTGCCAAGCGTGGCGATTATTACAAAAACCCCCCATGGTTATGAAAACCACGAAGGAGGCCTATGTCCTGCAGTGGGCGTCAAATGGCTGATGATAATGAAATAACAATTGGTCGTCTCCAAAATTTTTGTTTTCCTCTGTGCACTTTTATGAAGGCAAATAATACTATTGCAAGTGGAGGAACCTCAAAATAGATACCTGTACATAGGTACCTATGACATAAAGTAATGAGCGTGGACTCGCTATCTTAATAAAAAGCCTGCAATTCCACAAATATCTTTTTTCTCTCTGTGTAAGAATGCGTAAAAGTTGAAACGAAAAATAGGCGTGGAACGTTTTTATATATCACCACTGACATTGGGAAAATATGTTCGGCTAAGATAAGATAAGAATATTCTTTATTGTATCATCAGCCATTTGACGCCCACTGCAGGACATAGGCCTCCTTCATGGTTTTCCTAACCACGAAGGGTTTTGCCATAATCGCCACGCTTGGCAAGCGGGTTGGCAATCGCAGTATGCTGTTGGAATCTCAGGAAGACGCTGCTGCCCGTCTCCTGGTAATGTATTTCCTTGGTCGCCTTCTACGACATCCACGGAAGGAAATGGAGTGACGCTATTCTTAATTCGACGCCACATGGAATTTCTTAATCCGACCTTTATTGTATACCGGAGCAATAATAGCATAAATACATCCCATTTAAAAAATTCTAAATCTATTACAAATATTTTACTGTGGTACTGTACTGTTTACTATTGTTGCTGTGCTGTAGATGTTATTTGTTCAATAACAGCTGATATTTTACGGGAGTAGGCCACCACAGGTAAGATGATGTTTGTACAAATTTTGGACCACTCCCAAGGTCTTTACTTATGGAAGGGATTTCGCTTGCACCTTCAATATCATCATCATCACCAGCCATTTGACGCCCACTGCAGGACACAGGCCTGCTTCGTGGTTTTCATAACCATGAGGGGTTTTGCCATAATCGCTACGCTTGGCATCAGTAATAGTTTTCCTTTTAAGTTCATTATATGGGCTACTACCCTGAATTTTTTCACGGTTCTACAATCAACCGTTTAGCCAGGAGAGGGGGAGAATTTGGGGCATCAGAAGCAACTTAATATTTCGCAAACGGAACCCTTAACAAAAAATGATCTTGCTACACCCACAATATTTCAACCGCCAATCCAACGGTACCCCTATGGCGTAGGCGGGAAAAGAAATTGCATCGGAAGGTACCTACCCTATAAAATTTTTTTCCTATGATTTTATTCTACGGTTTTTCGGCGTGATTAATATGTATGTGCTGTGCGGTGGTAGCCTAGTGGGTAGAACATTGGACTCTGAAGCGGGAGACCCAGGTTCGATTCTCAGTGCGGGCATGTACCTATGACTTTTCTTCCTAAGTTATGTACATTTGTGAAGTTATAGTAGCAATAGCACTCGCTAACTGTGAAGGAAAACATCGTGAGGAAACCTGGGTGTCTGAGCTATTGACATAACTCAGCGCTTGAAATCACCAATCCGTGGTGGGCACGCGTGGTGATTAAGCCCATACTCTCTCTCTGAGAGAAGGCCTGTGCCCTACAGTGGGACGTATATAGGCTGCCTATGATGAATATGTATGTCTATGCCAAATTTCAGCTTTCTCGTACTAATCGTCTCTGAAGTAGGCCGGGGACAGATAGACGGACGGACATGGCGAAACTTTAAGGGTTCCTTGTACACTACGGAACCCTAAAAATGGGTTTATATACGTGTACAAAATAAACTAATACAAAATAAAAAATCTAAACCATGACTGCAAAAGTCCCTGAATAAAATAAGCAGTAAATTATATATGGGGTTAGATACTGCTCTTTCAACAACTTCTTAAGGTAGGTAAAAACATGATTCCTCTAGAACACTCCTCAGAGGCAGTTTAAATAATGTGTTTTTACGTCTTTCCTTTACAAAAGACTATTTAAATTGCATCTGAGGTTTAAGTCATAAGAATGTAAAGTCTGAACGACTGTATGAAGCAGTTCCTCACTTTATTTAGCATAATAAGCTATAAAGAAACACTCAATGTTAATAACTCACTCACTTGCCAAATCCACCACGTTTATCTGAGTAAGCAAAACCGAACTTTGCGTCAAACTGTTTTCATTGCAGAAACTTATCTCGGAGCGCCACAGTACCTATGTACCCTATGTACTATGTCGCCTATGTACCCGTTCTTATTGCTACGTTTTTATGTCTACAATGAAGTATAACTGTAAATTTAAGTGTTTTTTTTACTCTTCTTTTAAAGGATTGCCTGTGCTAATAAAAGCCCATCGATAACCGTACTCCTATGAAATTAAATCCTTGTATTTTAGATTTTTTTAATACATACAAATATTTAAAAAATCTTAAATACATTTAAGCATTTGTCTTCGCTGTTACTACCTATTTTCTCTAGTTTGCTTTTCACCTTTACTCGTAGGTAACAAACATTAACATCGCTCTCAAAATTAGTTAATCTTCTACTAGCGAACGTTTGTATCTGTACAAACGGTGAAAGCAAATCCCCGAGTATTAAAACATTAATCAGTAAATTCAGCTTGGCGCATTGAATTATAAATCATTGTTTGCTCATCCAAATTTAATTTGACGTGGCCACGTTTTACGCTTTGTTATTGTTAATTATTTTTGGCCAAATGTGTATAGAAGCTGTTTTGAATGAACATAGAAGAGTACAATAAAATTAAGAAAAACCTTAACACGCTTTTTTGTTAAGAGACTAATAATTAGAAAATATTATTTCTATTGACTTTTTGCTAAGCCGGGAAGCGTGGGGCGCTTTTTATTTTTTCATAATTTGCTAACACAATTTAAGACTGTGTTTTCCAATATTATTATGTAGCAAAGTATGTTATATGTATTTATGTCGCTTTATGGCCACTTTAGAAGCTTCTTAAATAGACCTTCGGTGTTCTTGCGATAAATAAAAAATAAAGATCACTTTTCTAAGTAGTTAGCGACGCTAGGGCGTTTGTGATACGTTCAAAAGGTGACAAAAGTGTGATAGGACATTGGGCACGTATTATCCACACAACACAATCACTTGTGCTGGTCTCATATTAGGTCACCCATGGTCTTATATGGTAACTGATGTCCCTCTTTGGCTGTAATAGACAAAATATAGTTGGATCCGCAATACTGATTGTCAATGGGCGGACCTATTTCTATATTGTCTGTAGTCAGACTTCATACTGGTCATCTTGCTATTTTTTGGTTGGAAATATTATGGGAGTATTCCCATGTTTTTCGTTACAAAAAAGTGCCATGGCGGCAACAACGATCAGTAGACTAATTTCTCAAGTGGTATTCAACAGTGAACTCAAGTTATTTTGTGAAGTTCTGATCAAAACATAATCTTCAGCCACGCGGCATCGGAGTGAAGATAAATCTGCACTTGTCAGTAGCTTGCGTGGGATGAGCGCTCTTGAGGTAGTCTTTGGGGAAGACTAGGGCCTTCAACTACAAGTGCACATTACAAATTGTAAAATTTCTCCGTAAAACTAAAATACTCATTTAATGGTCACCAGTTACCGGTACTTTTTAACAATCTGTTACTATCGCACCACGAGCACTTTGGCATTATTGTTAAAAACGGCCGTTTCTGGCATTAAATTTAATAACGTCCAGCCCCTTTAATCTCGAAATAACGAGATAGTAAACGTTACGTTAGCTGTAAGAAATAGCATTAAACATCAAACATCAAACTATTAATTAAATGTACTCCATTGCAACGCAAGTTGGCTAAATTGCTTTCGAGAGTAGACAAGCTGATCCTTGATTATAAAAAAAAATTGAAGGATCTGTTAGCCACTAAAGTACAAAAATTATATGTTATGTAAAATACATATTTTTTTAATGGAGAACTTGTCCAAAACATCATCATCATCAGCCATTTGACGCCCACTGCAGGACATAGGCCTCCCTCTAACCATAAGGGGTTTTGCCATAATCGCCACGCTTGGCAGGCGGGTTGGCGATCGCAGTATGCGGTTGGAATCTCAGGAAGACGCTGCTGCCCGTCTCCTGGTAATTTATTTCCCTAGTTGCCTTCTACGACATCCACGGAAGGAAATGGAGTGATGCTATTCTTAATCCGGCATACACCAAAACATGGTTTTAATATAATCGCTCTTCGATTAAAAGATAAGTAAACGTGGCAAGTTTTTTTTTCTACGTCTAATACTTTTCATGATACGACTCAACTCATTCCCGTCACGTGGTACAAAAACTCGTCATACAAAATGGGCTCAATCTGTGACGTCACACCTAGCACGTAACGCCTTAGAATGTGTGTAGCGTTTATCAATATTAGTTTTCTCGTAAGATAGTGTTTTTATGCACACCCTTATTAAAAAAACGATTAGAAATTTAATTTAAAAACTAAATGTAATAAGTTTTTAATTTTTAAAGTAACTTGATTTTTCGCATTATTCGGTAACCCGAAATTTTTTTGGTTTTATATTTTTTTAGATTTTCCGAAGCTTTTCTGTATATTCTATTGTATCAAAGCAATGGCACTCCAATTTAAGTTTGATGCAAGTTGGAGGCGGCAGTGTACCTCATAAAGTCCCTTTAGTTAAGGGTGACTTTTCAATTAAAATTTATAAGTTCATATGCTGCCGTCGACCTGCCCCTTTAGGACACAAGCGTGTGTTTATTACTATCGGGCGTTGATAAACGAAAGGCGCGACGTGTGCTTAGACGAATAGCTATAATGCGACTACGTTACAGGGTTTATTTATTTATTTATTTATTTATTTAACACAGTAACAGCCATAAGAATTATACACGAACATACTAAAAAAAAACGGCCAAGTGCCAGTCGGACTCGGACACAAAGGGTTTCGTACCACTATCTATACAAAATTTGAATATTTCAAGCATTTACCTGTTGCCGTTATTAATATCGAAGTCACGTTTGTTGTATGGGAGCCTCCCATCTATTTTATTCTGTTTTTAGTATTTGTTATTATAGCGGCAACAGAAATACATCTGTGAAAATTTCAACTGTCTAACTATCACGGATCATGAAATATAGCCTGGTGACAGACGGACGGACGGACGGACGGACAGCGGAGTCTTAGTAGAACCCTAAAAACAGCAAATTATTCCTTCAAAAAGCTTCCCACAAAAATCTAGCATAGAACAATGTTTGCCAGCAAAGCCAACTAAGCCGAAATGCAATTAAGTGCCATTGTTATGACGTTGACAAATTGTTCAAGAGTTTGTTTGTCATTTCCCCGTGAGTCCGTGGTGTTATTTTTGCGAGTCCCTGGTTGCAAAACACTGATGACTGTTAATCAAAAGACGACAAACAATGCCTTTTCCAAAAGCGCATATTGCTTGTCTGCCTCATTATATAGGGTGTCACAAGGCTATCGAGGGAAAGTACTTTAAATATTTAAGATACTATTTTACTGAAATGAGACTTCCTATCATTTTCAACAATAAAATTAGTGCCACTTTCTGAACATCATTCATCGAACTGTATGTATGTTCTTCACTTAGCTGTATGTATCTTGAAACAGTGCCTACCTGAATAATATAATTAACTCACTAACATAATTATAGTGTTTATATTTTAATATTTTACTATGCACCAAAGTGCGTTTAACTCTCGGCTTAGCTTGAATTTTACGAAAAAATGTTCGGGTACTTCTAATTATTATTGAAATTTAAGTTTCAAATAACCTTTCAGTAAAATATCGTATCATCAATATTTAAAATATATTCTCTCCATATGGCATCGCCGAGGGACAACCTGTAGACAGACTTAAATCTGTAAAAGTGCCAATAATATTGCATCCTACATATTACGTTTACTTTACTCTACACTTTCTAAAATGCGCCATTCCCGAAACACTCCACTTGGATATATTTGACGAAATATCCATTGAGTTACTTTTAAAACGGAATTTTGTATGAAAATACTGGCTTATGACGTCACATTTCAGAGCACTATTTTTATGTTTCATCTATTTAAAAATTGTAATAACTAGTAATTGACTAATAGAGATACATTTTCCGAGATATTTCGTATTTTTTGTTTTAATCGAGCAAATAGAGTGTGTCTTAGGACAACTTTTGTTTTTTTTTTTAATATCAGCGATCATTTTATAAAATTCGCTCTTTACGCACTCTACCAACGTCGCAGTAAATCATTGCTCTAGAGGGAACATACATTTTATGCAACTTAATATGGTTTGACCAGATGGTTTGATGACCTGGTTATGGTAGCAGAGAGTCGCCGCATGCGGGCGGCACAAGCTTGAACAACCATGAAGGAGGCCTATGGCCTGCAGTAGGCGTCAAATGGCTGATGATGATGATGTTGAATATGATTTTTAAGTATCATTTATTAAACAAAGCCATTCATAAAAAAACAGTTATTTTTTTGAAGTGAAACAAAAATATTTAAAACGTGATAGAACAATTCAAGGACTGAGGTATGTGAACATCTAAGTCATTGTGGTATCCTCACGATATTTTCCTTTACAATTAGCGAGTGGAATTATACAAATACACAAATATAAGCTACTTTAAAAACAAAGTCGGTACATATTGACCAAATACCAACAACCTCTCGAATATGAAGGCATGCTTCTAACTTTAAACGATAGTAATATACAAATAATTATAATCTTATACATTGTTGCTTTATTGTTTGTTTATTTTAATCTTAGAACTAAATCTAGAATCCTGTATAGCGCCTTTTACTTATTTATTATATTAAGTATTATCTACTTGTGGGAAATGCTAAGGAATTGGCAAAATGTACTATATTGACTCTAATATTTTTTATCCTATAAGTTTGTCAATTCTGTTTTTTCTTCTTAAATAAATAATAATAAATAAATAAATAATAATATTTTATAGTTAATCCCAGATATAAATTCACATGAAAATTAGCGGGAAAAGAAGAAGAGGACGAGCTTCAATGCGACATTTATCAAAAACATTTTAAAAAAAAACAGCAAATTGTGCATTTTGAAAATACTTTATTTATTATTATTTTAAAAGATAAACTGACATTCTTGATAATCTCAAGTTTGCAATGTAACTTTGAAAATGTTATTTATTCTGCAAGGGTGTCATTTCCATTTAGGACAAACCATTTGTCACGAATCGAAGAATGCCGGCTTCTGATTCGGGAGGTCATGGGTTCGAATCCTGGCATGTATCAATAACTTTGTTTTCTAATTTACGTACACTTGTGAAGTTATAGTAGCAATATCACTCGCCAACGATGCAGGAAAACATCGTGAGGAAACCTGAGTGTATAAGTGTACACACCTCAGCGCTTGAAATTGCCAATCCGCGATGGGCACACATGGTCACTAAGCCCATACTCTCTCTCTCTGAGAGAAGGCCTGTGCCCCACAGTGGGACGTATATAGGCTGAATTATTATAATTTTTATATGAATTTAGTAGAGAACAAGCATATTCTAATACGTATCTTCTTGCAACATTGCATTTTATACATGCCAATGTATTTTACGAACCCACATTCAGGGAAAAGTAAGCGCTGGTACTCTGGGGTTAGAGCTTAAAATGTTTTGAGCTCGCATCCTTTGGTCTGCTCTTTGATGCGGGTGCTGTAATGTTATAAGACACGCTGACGGCTACCCTTAATAATACAAAGAAAAGGAAATTTTACTTAGTTGTACAAATATTATTAAAGCTTTTGATGAGCGTAAACAGCAAGCAGGGGCCTGTTTCATAAAATTACAATTCATGGCTTACTGTGACAGACGATTCGACGAGGACGACTCGGCTGCGCAATTTAAAAAACTGGCCAAGTGCGAGTCGGACTCACCCACCGAGGGTTCCGTATAAATTTACACTATATATATATATATATATAAATTTATACGGAACCCTCGCTGGGTGAGTCCGACTCGCACTTGGCGGTTTTTTAAATTGCGCATATATATAGTTCAGGTATCGAGTTTCGCAGTCTTTTCCGAGCTTTTCCCGAACTTCAAAGACTATTTTTTTTTATTATTTAATTACAAAAATATAATAGTTTTAAGGTTTTTCTCTGTACTTGTTAATAAGAAGATATTGCTTGCCAATTTAAACCAATATTAAAGTCATGTTTTGGTATCCGTGTGACGCCGGATTAAGAATAGCGTCACTCCATTTCCTTCCGTGGATGTCGTGGAAGGCGACTAAGGAAATACATTACCAGGAGACGGGCAGCAGCGTCTTCCTGATATTTCAACCGCATACTGCGATCGCCAACCCGCCTGCCAAGCGTGGCGATTATGGCAAAACCCTAGAGGCCTATGCCCTGCAGTGGGCGTCAAATGGCTGATGATGATGATGCTTGCCAAAATTTCATAGTTTTCATAGTATTTTCATATAAATTTGATAGTCAACGAAAAGTACTCTATAAATTTTGATTCCCTTGAGTGTCGAAATATACGTTATTTTGCGGCATAAACCGCCATATCTTTGTTTTTCTACATTAACTTAGAAATTTGAAATTTAGAAATTTCACGGCTTCAACTTAAACTCGATACCTTCACGCGGTTCCGAGATAAAGGGTATTAACAGAGAAATGGACGGACGTACGGACGGACAACAAAGTGATCCTATAAGGTTTCCGTTTTTTCCTTTTGAAGTACGAATCTCTAAAAATAACAACCATGAAAAAATAATGAAATAATAACCATGTACGCGGTGGTGGCGGGGCGGTGGAACGCCGGCTTCTCATTCGGGAGGTCGTGGGTTCAAATCCCGGTTTGTATCAATGACTTTGTTTTCTAAGTTACGTACATTTGTGAAGTAACAGTAGCAATACCACTCGCTAACTGTGAAGGAAAACATCGTGAGGAAACCTGAGAGTCTGAGGTGTTCACATACCTTGGCGCTTGAAATCGCTAATCCGCGGTGGGCACGCGTGGCGATTAAGCCCGTACTCTCTCTCTGAGAGAAGGCCTGTTCCCTACAATGGGAAGTTTGTAGGCTGAATACAACAATGTACGCATCTAAACTATGAATTGTAGTTTTATGAAACAGGCCCCAGGTGGTATCTATTGGAATATCCACATTACAACGAGCCGGCGACGAGCAGGCGTAACGATACAAACTAAAGGGACTTCAATACCATGGAACGGGCCTTTTTCTACTTGAATGGTAGTTCTTAACTTCGAATGTGCTTAAGGATTATTTTAGAATTAAAACCGTGCCCCCTACAGGTCACCGGCCCGTAATATGAATATACCTTAAGTAGAGCAACTGACTCTTTGTTTGTATGGAAAATCTAACTTTGCAGCATTTTTTTTTTTTGCTTTGCTGCTTGTTTCAATATTACACTTTTATATTGCCTAACTTATTTAATTACTATTAAATAAAAGAAAATTTAAAAAAAAGTTTGTATTTATGGCATTTATTTATGATTTTTAGGGTAACGTTGCTGCACTATGTTGGTCTCTGAACATTATAATGAAATGAAAACACACGGAACGCACATTGGGATGCCTTTGGATAGCCGAGTACTTGGATAGCCTGGCATTACACTTGACTTTATTTTTCTGGCGGATTTCGCTTGATTCTACTTTTTGGAACAGCGCATAGGTACTGTAACGATTTCTCTTTAAAGAAGCTGGCTGGCAGAGCCTTCTAGTCTTATTTTAAAATATTTTGAAGGGAATCGTTACGTTTTGTTTTAGATGTCAGTCGATCCCCAGCTAGGCTAGGGCATCGATGAAAAAGAGTATAATAAAACAATATATTTTCCCTTAATTTGGATATTAATAAAATAGCGTATTACAGTACACAGGCCGTGGTTCTGTAAAGTGACGCCCGACTCAGTGGTACCGATAAACGTTATTATTATTATTTAATACTTTTATTGCACTTAGCCTAATGTACAATTCGGCGGACTTACGGATCTATCAATCTATACAGCCCATGAGAGAAGAAGAAGAAGAAAAACATTTATTATACCAACAAGACACATCACAGAAACAAAATAAACATATAACTAACATAATATTCACAACAACAGAAAGAAAACTAAATATGTACACAACAGATAAAACAAATAAATAAAACAGAACCATAGATGTATATTGTGGTGTGTCTGAGTTGCCACCAAAGGCAGCTGCCCACTGTTGGGCTCAGGTCTCTTCACCGTCACGCCAACCTCGCCGGTCCTCTGCTAATCTCGTTCATTGTCTTCCTGCCGCTTTCTTAATGTAATCAACCCATCGGGTAGGCGGCCTATGCACCGTACAACAGCCAGTCCATGACCACTCTGTGACTGCCTTTTGTATTTTATAAAAAAACATTAAAATCATCAAATGACATCCACCCTAAAAATAAAATTTATTTTGTTATTATTTTAAATTTATTTCACTATTATTAAAATTATTTTATTTTTATTGAATGATTGAAAAATTTTTTGTTGCACTAAAAACCAATTTTGTACAAAGGCGAGCTTCATAGAGCTGTAGAGAGTCGATGGGGTAGTGCCAGAAGAAAATTATGGGAGTAATATTTTTAATTCTTGGTGGTTACAACAGGATGAGTTACACATAAAAAAACCTTATAGTGAAATACACAAGTGAGTAAGGTAAACTAACACATCCCTTAGAGTATCTCACTGTGAACATAACTGATTGCAGTTTGCGAAAAGCAATGTTTTTTCAGTCATATTATTATGGAGAGTAGAAAACCTCATCTTTATTCACTTTACTCCACAGAAAGACAAGAAAACAATAGAGATGTGTCCGCAAGCAAAGTCACGAGCAAAAGTTAGAGCGACATGCTGACGATTCAGTCCGTAGCCGTAGAGGCGGCATGTGAAATATAGAATAGAAACGAGGTTATCGAAAGACGCCGCTATAGCTCACGTACGACTAATTGGCCGCTCTTACGGGACCAGTATTACTCCGGAAGGCCGCCCAAAAACTTAAAATCATGAAAAAACCGTCCCCAACGTATTCCTCTTTTTATCATCATCATCATCATCAACCCATTATGTCCCCACCGAGGGGCACGGGTCTCTTCCCTGAGGAAGGTATAGGCCATACTCCACCACGGGGGCCAAGTCCGGATTGGTGGAGGCTTGTAGACTAGTGGCTCGTCTACTGTCAGAAGTTGTCAAGCCACCCTAAGGCCTCTGACTTGGCTTAACGACTGCCATCTATCGACGGCAGCCGGCACCAACAGCTTAACGTGCCTTGCGAAGCACGGAACCGCTCGGAAAAATGCCACTAGCGTTAGGCATAGACGGCGACCCATCCATGCACTGAACGCGCCCAGTGTTGCTTAACCCTCGTGATCGTTTAAGATCACTCAGGCAGCCGGGGCTACGAGCGATTCTTTTTATCTAGCCTCCATAATATGGGTGTCCCACTGCAGGGCAAACGCTTCCCCCATTTAAGACGAAGATTTTCGGTCATTTGCAACCTCTGACTACTCCGGTAAGAATTTGTCGATATCATCCCGCCATCGTCTTCTCGGCCGCTCCCGTTTGCGAGCGTATTTCTAAAACTAACGTATTCCTTACATTATTTTTTAATACTATTTATTGATGAAGACTGGCCACATATGCCGAAGAAACGCTAACCGATGGAGTAAAAGGTTTTTGAGTGAATACCACAGAGCGCCAACGCTGCGTTTGTTAGTTTTAACACTTATCAGTTCGCTGGATCGACGATCTGTGGAAGATTGCTGGTAGCAACTGTATGAGGATGGCCAAGTACTCATACAGAAAGAAGTAGCGTATCTTGAGGGATATCTACGATGAAGGATGTACAGCATTGGATTAATATGGGCTAGTGCATTGTTTCCTAATCTGTGGTCCGCGTACCCCTGGGGGTCCGCGAGCATATGTTTGGGGGTCCGCGGTCCCATACGCATCTATCTTACTTGGAGCATTAACATCTCGTAATTATTACGCTTACTGAGCGCGGCAAACAAGAGCCAGTGGGCTTTGCCCGAGACTGACTGAAGTGTGCAGTTTTTTTAAAAACACAAAAACCAAAAGTTTGGTTTTTGTTTTTTAATTTAATGAAGGAATACTAAAATATAATATTGTCTGAAAATTGCACCTTTTTTTTCACTCAGAAATCCTTGGCATTATGCTTGATTTGCTTGGGGGTCCGCGGCGGAAAAAGGTTAGGAACTAGTGGATTTTATTTAAATATTATTACTAGTACTATAGCTATGCTACTTTCTCCTGTGTCTGCTGACACTGTAAAAAGTTACATTAGACTGGTGACACTAGTGTAAATATAGAACGATATCTGCCAACACTATTAACGAGACAATCTGCCGCTAATTTCAAGAACAAAGTAGAATGTAAAGTATACAAAACGACCATCAAGTTTACTGAACATACTTTGATAAATTAGCAGACATAAAGTTTCAAATTCGTAGCCAATTAAATTGGGGTTGTAGCGTCATTTAATTTCCTGCCTTCCGAATAGAAAGCTGCAGCTGTTGTACAGAGACCCACTTCCTCGCAGTAGCTGCTATTTTTCACGTCGCTTACATTGCGTCCATGTCTAACGATAGGCAATCAATACCGCGCAGGCAATACCTAACGCTGCTAGTTTCTTTATGATAGACAGATCTAGACAATGCAATATTGATTCTGTTCAGCCAGCGAATTGCGCTGGGTATTACAAAATATTACGTTATTTTAAAAAGTTTTATGATAAGGATGAAGGAGGTAGGAATATAGAAAGAAGTTATAATAAATAATAAGGATGGTAAGGGACACTTAAGGCGGACCTTATGTCGACCAACTATGTGTTGTACTCGCAAAGCGGAAGATGATTAGGAAAAAAAAACGATTGCTAAAAACCCTTCAGGCTGGGCTATCCGACATTACCCCTAAATCGGGTGTTCTAAAATACATTTTATTCTCTAATGGTTAGTATTTAAAATCCAAAAAAAATATATACATATAGGGCCGTCGGTCGTTATTTTTATGATTTTTTAAACTTAATAGCATCAAAAATAATCGCGAACGTTTAAACTATCACTAGATGTGGTTTTTTTGAGCTGTACTGAATTTTGGATAGTAAAAATATGGCAAAATAACTATCATTAAATGTGTGACGTCGGTCATCAAAATTCTATTAATTTTGGATTCTATAAAATTAATAGAAATTTGTTCTTTTGTTTTTTTAAAGGATTTGTATTTCTGTACTTTTAAAAATGCCTACTTTTCCTCCAAACTCGCGCAGCGCAATAAGTCACATACAAACCGTGCGCTTAGGGTTCCATGTCTGGGAAATCAACGGCTTAGGAGATACTGAGGTTCGAAGTGGCCCTTTTTATTTTAAGGTGACACTGTGGCACTTAAGTATTTTAACACCTTGTACTTTGTAGATAGAATGACGGTCGGATCGAGTGACATATTCTATTTGATTGTAGTCTGGGAAGTTTTCCGGTTTTCATTTCAGGTAATTAAATAACATCGACGCGTGCGTGCCAAAAATTGCCATTGTAGATACTATAATGGAGTAACAAAAATCTAAGCCCACCTCACCTCGGAAAAAAAAACCACAGTCGGGCTCTTGCTGTCGACCAGACAGGTCAGTAAGTGGACCAACAGTCAGATGGTCGCACAGTGGCCATAGGTGCAGATGGAGACTGACCGCAAAAAGCGTAATGAGGAAAAGGGAAAAGTCCCAGTAGTGCGCAGAAGTGGCCTGGTGAGGGTTTGTTGTCCCCTTCAGGGTATAGACTAGAGCTTATGTTTGTAAAATGTTCGATGTAAACAAGGTTTAGGGACGACAGAGCAAGATTCAAGGAAAGCTGGCTCTGCCACCAAGAATCAGAGAGAAAATTTGGCAGTGCAGCGGGAAAAAAGCTTGTGCAGTTAACAGCGGTCCAACCTTGAACTTTTTGATGCTGTTGCAAATTCGTTTTTGTAGTACTTTGGGCTTACCCCCCGGTTTCTCATACACTAACAAGCTGTTAATCTACTGTTAACAGTCGTCAGTGGTTTTTTGTATGCAATTTGGTCAATTGACAGCTGTTAACAGTAGATTAACAGCGTGTCAGTGTACGAGAAACTGGGGGTTAGACACTCACACTCAAGGAGAAAAATAAGTTACTGGTTGCGGAGAGAAACACTAAGAGGAAGATTCCGAGTCCAACGAGGACGGAAGATGGTTATTGAAGAGTTAAGTTAAGAACAAAAAAAATTGAGGTCCTGATTTCCGAACCCAACATCATCCGCGAAATGAAACACCACCGAATCCGGTGGATCGGTCTCTTAGAATGCATGGGAGAGGATCGGGCGGTGAAGAGGGCTTATCTGGGGCTTTCAAGCGGCCAAAGACCGGTTGGCCGCCCCAGATATCGCTGGAAGGATGAAGCGGCCAAGGAGGCGACTGGCAAGAGACCGCGCAGGACAGAGACAAGTGGTACGTTCGTGTGTTGGAGGAAGTGTGAAGACCCACTTCGGGTCGCTGAGCCAGCGAAGTAAGTAAGTACCTAATTCCACTACTAAGGATCACGTTGGGAGGAAACCTGGCTGTCACACAGTTTTCACATACGGCTGTATATGTAAACTTAGTTTTAACTATATATGTATTTCTTTGGTTGACTCTGTGTTAAAATTCTTTTGTGTGTTTGGTGTGCAACAAATAAACTGTTTCTATTCTATTCTATTCTATTCTATTCTATTCTATTCTATTCTATTCTGTCAGAGGTATTTGTGATTGAAGTTGCCATGTCTTTGTGGACTATTTCCGGGAGAAGGCTTGTGCCCTTGCTTGTTCAAAAACGTGTGAATAAAATCCGACAACTTATTAGGATAGGGCCCGAAGATAGAATGCGCTCGCTAATACGAAAGTTTGTCTACTGTCTGCTCCCGGCTGATAGGGTTAGCGTTTTGTTTGCAAAAACACTACCGATTCGTGCCACCAACCCAATCTCTGTTTGGCTACTCTGTTCTATACGGTTATTTAAACAACGTTTGTAAGATACACGATATAGCAGAAGTCCCTATTTGAAATTGAATACCTATAGACATACATTTATAAGAATAAGAAGAATAAGAATAAGAATAAGAATAAACTTTATTTGGCAACATTACAAAGAAATACTTACAGTAGGCACATAAACCAATATCCTTACAAAGAATTACAAACAATAAGTGCATAATTAAGTTAGTAAACCATAGGACATATTCAATCTTGTCGCATTTTCAATTAGATTTCAGTATTTTTTAAAGTGATGTCAAGTCAAGAAGGTTTCACGCCTTCATGTGCGTTTGTTCAATCAAATTCGCTCAGTGTATGAATATGGTTTACAGTAAAATAGTAACATTTTTATTTTCTACGAAATTTCAGTGATTAACGGGCAATATTCATGCAATTAATTTTTGTTCGCCACAGCCATTGTACGGGCCCCACATGGTTTGCCGCAGAAATAATAATTGAACAACGTTTCAAATGAAAACAAACAGAACTTTTATTCTGCGAAGAACTAATGTGAGATACAACTTTCAAGATATAGTGTTTGAACCTTAAGAATAGAATTTATGTTTTAGAAAACATTTAATGAACTCGTCTGAGGTTTTACATACCCCAGTACTTGAAATTGCCGATCCGCGTTGGGCATACGAGTAATTAAGCCCAACCTCTCTCTCTCAGAGAACGTCTGTGCCCTGCGTATATATGCTGCTTATGTATGTATGTATGTTAATAAACGTAACTATGTTAATTATCTTCGCCAGTTTTTTTTTCTACTCTGCATACGTCCCACTGTAGAGCACAGGCCTCCTCTGAGAGAGAGAGGTTGGGCTTAATTACTCGCATATCCACCGCGTGTCGGCAATTTCGAGTACTGAGGTGTGTGAAACCTCAGATACTCAGGTTTCCTCACGATGTTTTCCTTCACGGTTAGCGAGTTGTTTGCTACTAAAACTTCTCAAATGTACGTAACTTCGAAAACCACGTCATTGGTACATGCCGGGATACGAACCCACGATCTTCCGAATGTGAGGCGTTTTACCGCTGCGCTACCGCCGGTCTTAGTTTACTTAATACTATTATAAAATTATAGTAAAATTTCGTCAAAAAGAGTCTTTCACCCAGGTTTGATTCCCAGTGCGGGCACATACCTATGACTTTGTTTTCTAAGTTACGTACATTTGTGAAGTTATAGTAGCAATACCGCTCGCTAACGGTGAAGGAAAACATCGTGAAGAAACCTGAGTGTCTGAGGCGTTCACATACCTTGCCGCTTGAAATCGCCAATCCGCGGTGGGCACGCGTGGTGATTTAGCCCATACTCTCTCCCTGAGAGAAGGCCTGTGCCCTACAGTGGGACGTGTTTAGGCTGTTTATATTACGTATGTTAAGAAGAAAATTCCATATCATTATGTATCATCATCATCATCAGCCCCTTGACGCCCACTGCAGGACCTAGGCCTCCCTCATAACGCCACGCTTGGCAGATGGGTTGGCGATCGCAGTATGCGGTTGGAATCTCAGGAAGACGCTGCTGCCCGTCTCCTGGTAATTTATTTCCTTAGTCGCCTTCTACGACATCCACGGGAACTGTATGCTACATAATATTCTCACGCAAAATTTTTGGTGGGAAGACAGAAAATTTCCCTACCTTTAATTTTGGACCCCGGATTCATGGGAAATAATTTGCTTCATATTATCTCTACTCTATTATCTCTATAACCTACCTAGTTCCAAATTCTCAAAGCCGACCAAGCCTCGCTCGCTCGCTCGAGCTCTGCTGATATTTTAACGAACTTTCCGTCCCGCTATACAGCGCTGAGTTAAAATCTGGCGGAGTGCGTTCTGATACTTGATTTAGTGTTATTAAAGTGTCATAGAGTCGCCCACCCGGGGACCGTTCGGAACGGCTTTATAAGCAAACAATGACGCTCGATTATGCGATAAATTTTGCACGGATACCGTCGCGCGCGTTATTTTGCTTTGTTTATTTAATGCAGTTGGCAAATAATGCTAGTCGTCCGAAAGCTAGTTCGAGAGAAAATAAGCATAACAATACGATTTTTGTTTTTTCATCGAAATTGTATAAAAATTAATCTGTCACACGTGCAAGACATCGTAATTCTCGGTCTGATTAGCTGTGTATGACTTAATTTTCTTCTAATTCACTAATTTTCATACTATTTCGATGAAAAAAAACAAAAATCGTATTTTTTTTACATGTGACATTTTGCAATATGAACGACGACAGTATAAATTGGACGGTGTTACGCAGAATGTGTTAGATTATTTTGTTTCAATGCTTTTGTTGGATTTATTATTATTATTTATTATACTTTATTGCACACAAGACATTTAACAGGACATTACATAACAAATTACATGTACAAAGGCGAGCTTATGCTTATTTACGCTGATGTCATTCATACAGCCTATGACACTCGGACAAACACGACGAACTGATTGAGATATGATTTGTCAAAATCTGACTATTGTTTGAGGAGTTATGACGGAACATAGAATCAGACATACTTATATACATACAAGCCAAACACATTACCCTCCTTTTGGGCTCCACCGCAGTCGGGTAAATAGGTGGCGTTTCAGACAGTTTGCGTGCACAAACAGAACATCTACCTGCTTATAGTGAAAGATTAAGCAAAAACAATGTTATTTACGTCTATCAAACACAATAACATTATATGACAACATACATACATACATACATAAACTCACGCTTGTATCCATAAGGGTAAGCAGAGACCAGAGACTGCCACTTGGCACGATCCTAACAGATCTCTTTCGCTTCATATAAACTATTACACAATATTATGTGGAAAGTTTATAAAAAAGCAAAGATCTGTTTATCGTTGCATATCTGGTCTTTGTTTTTGACTATAAAGACATGCGTTATTGCTATAAAGTTTAAAGTCGTGTCCCGTACAAGAGAATAGTCTCAGCGGCAATAATAAATAGTATAATAAACAAGATTAACGGGCCGAAAGGAAGCACGTTTTGGGGACAGTGATATGTAGGAGCACATAGTCGGTTGGCGCGTTTACACTAGGCGAGCATTCGTCGTCGCCCGGGACAGGAACAAATCCGACTTGGCCGACACGACCATTTTCACATTCCTAGGCTGGACAGTGGATATAGATCTCCCCCAAGGCACGCCACCTCCCTCTGTCCTGGGCCACCCTCGTCCAGCCGTTACCAGCAATCAGCCTTAGGACATCGTTGGTCCAGCGACTGGGTGGGCGTCTACGCTGCGTTCGGGAACATTTGCACACCATCGACCATCGCTTCTTCGGCATATGTGACCAGCCTACTGCCACTTCGGCGAATGTGAGAAATTCGAGATATTCACTCCCGCCAAGCGTGGCGATTATGGCAAAACCCCTAGTGGTTATGAAAACCATGAGGGAGGCCTATGTCCTGCAGTGGGCGTCAAGGGGCTGATGATGATGATGATGATGACTTCCACTGAACAAAGTAAGGATTTTCTTCTTTTTGTCTTGCAACCAGCGCCGTCTTCTTGTGACGCGACAAATCGAGAATCGTTGAACTTTAGTTCAATCTAGTTACGGTATCATGAATAAAATGTGATCGGGCCTAGATTCTGTTAATGCATTGTAGTAACATGACAACTGCATGAATATGGCGGTTTTCATTTCATGGCTGCTTTAAGTCTACGCGGGCACACCCTTGATGGGTGCCTTCTAGGCGTCAATGGTACGAAAAAACACGTCACGTGACCCGACAGTGTACCTGTCATTATACTACAATGCACTAACAGAATCGAGGCCATATGTCCTATGTGTGGACCAACCATATCAAAATCCGTTCAAATATTTATGAAACGTATCGCGTGACAAACATTGTATCGAGATCTAATTAAAAATAAATATATCGAAACATTATAATTCTAAAAGTAATTCCTTACTTTAAATAAGGATATACCTATTTTTACTAGCACTTCTCTAAGAATCAATTATTTATAGCTAAGAAGAAGCCATTACAAAATTCAAACATTCACTAAAAGCTCCGTCACAAAAAGTTGCACAGCAAACAAACAACATAAAACTAAGAAAATAAATTAATCAAAAATACCGCACGCACACCCGACCCATGACGCTAGCAGCGTTCCCCCGCCGCACCGCTAGGGAAATCCTCTGCATCAGGTATGCCCCGGAACGATGGTCATACCCGCGACTCCTCAGGCGCCGACCGATTTCCCTAACGAAAACACGTTCCTCATCACCCATACTCCCATTCTCCCCATTCTTCCACAGCCAGTGGGGCAAACAAACAGTGTAGATGCTAAGCTGGCTATATTTCCTAATCATAAGTATAGTCTTTTTTTTTTTAATTCTACTAGTTCTTAATTCTTTAATCTTTAGTTAAAATTTTAATATTGTAAGTTGCTTTGCCTGCTGATCTGGTCTTCATAAGTAAGGTTAGTTGGTATATAAATCTAAGTAGCATATAACTCGCCCATGTGCAAAACTTTTTATGCGATCAATTTTAATAATAATAATAAACGACGAAATATCTATTCTCGAACTACAAAGCTCGATGTAAATGCATAATCCACAGTAGCAGAGTACTGCTACCGCGCGCTGCGCATGTGCAATATGCACTTGGGTTTAAACTTAAATATTTATGTCGGGGGGACTGCTTTTGGGCAATAAAATTTACATTTTTACAAAGCGCGCGTCTTTGTACATTTGCGGAGGCCGATTCTCCTATGGTCCGTTTAGACAGGGGTTAGTACTGTAGCCAGTTCAGCTACACATATGGGCCGCGTTTCATAGAACTGCAATTTATTGTTATAATTCGATGTACTTTGCCTATCAGTTACTTTTCTGGGTGAGTTAACCGGATAAGCATTGAATTAAATTCTAGTTTTATCATACGGGGCCCTGCAGTCAAATCACACGCATTTAATTCTACACCATTTTAGTTCCAACTCGGTTGCAAATAGTATTTTTAACAGTATTTTATTTTACAAAGGCTTACATCATGTGGTCTGGTGTAGAGTAAAGAGTATTCTTATCTTATCTTGAATTACGAAGACCTATATTACAAGAAATGTAAAGCTTGATCAGCTGTTGTCTTTACTGGTAACAAGTGAAAGTACTAGTTAGGTAAACCTGAAATTTCCGCACTTAACCTCATAGCTGGCCAATTTGAACGTAGAAAGACTGTGAGACTTCAGGAAGCCTTTTTCTTTCCAAAATAGTGGTGCTTTAATATCATATCACTGAAGGTCTCTTGAAGGGATTCTAGATTCCTAATCATAGTGATCCCACAGTGAGTCACGTAAACTAAAAAGTATTTCAAGAAAAAACACGGTATTCGAACTAAAACTAAATAAAGTAATTGAATTCGGAATTAAGCTACTTACAGTCTTATTTATAAAAACACGATTCCTTACAACACTCCATTAACTCCGAATAAACATTCTGTGATAGACTTTACAAATGAACCACAAACCAAAACTCTTTATTGCTTGCTTTTAGCGATAAGGCCGCCATTATTGTACTGTGTATTTTTAAATTTTTTATGTGTTGTGCTCTAGTGTACTACATAAGCAGCCTGTATACGTCCCACTGTAGAGTGTGGGCTTAATCACCACGCGTGCCCACCGTGGATTGGCGATTTCAAGCGCTGAGGTATATGAATAGCTTAGACACTCAGGTTTCCTCACGATGTTTTCCTTCACAGTTAGCGAGTGGTATTGCTACTATAACTTCACAAATGTACATAAATTAGCTCTAGTGTACAATAAAGAATATTCTTATCTTATCTTACCTTATCTTTATTTTGTGTTTATGGAGTGTCTGAAGGAAATCGTGTTTTTATGAATAACACCGTTAGTAAACAATTTACTTGCTCAACTTAACTTACCACTCTACTTGCCAGTGCAAAGTAATAGAAATAGCCACCTGAGCCGAGGAGGCACGGTTTTACATTTTATTAACTGCCTGTAAGAGTTTTGAGCCGGTTCTCCCTTCACTTTTTTTGCCCTTTTTAGGGTTCCGTAGTCGACAAGGAACCCTTACAGTTTCACCATGTCCGTCTGTCCGACTGTCTGTCTGTCCGTCTGTCAGTCTGTCTGTCCGCGGCCAAACTCCCCTACGCCTAAATTAGCGATGCAATTTTTTTCTCACCTGCACCATAATGTGGGGTATCGTTAGGTTGGTCGTCTAATATTGTGGATGTAGAAATATTTTTTTTATTTAGGGTTCCGTTGGTGATATATTAAGCTTTAAAGCGCAAATTTTTGTCCGAGTAGGGCGTCCCCTCTCCTGACCAAGCGGTTGATTGTAGAAACGTGAACAAATTTAGGGTAATTGTGCTACTACCCTGAATTTCTTCACGTTTCTACCATCAATACAGTTAACAAATTTTAAGGAACTTAAAAGGAAAAGTGATAATTTTCCTTTTAAGTTCCTTAAAATTTGTTTAAATTTGGCTAAGTAGACTTTACTAGTTAACGAGTTATAGGCAACCAACTTATTTATTTTATTTTATTTTATTAACCATATCAACAGCGAAAACCAGTAATTTAACCACAATAATAAAGATTCACAAGGTCAATAACATATATCCACAAATAGGCAGTAAAAGTGAAATTTCGTACAAAATCCATTGAAAAAGACTTCAATGAAGTTGTTATTTACGTAAAGCAGATAAAAAAAACCCTCTTTCTACGGAACCCTATATTGCGCGTGGACCAACACGCACTTCATCGGTTTTTTATGTAGCCTCGATCGTTTCCCACTGCTGGGAAAAGACCTCCCTTTTAGTTCTCGACTCCTCCCTGTTCGTGGCCACCTTCTGCCAACCCGGGTCGTTCTACCATCTTCTTGGGTTGCTTGGGTTTTACGCGTTTGCAATGCCCGTCGCATGGAGTTTGTAAGTTTTGGGCCAATTTTAAGTGCTGAGGTTTGTGAACATCTCAGATACTTAGGTTTCCTCACGATATTTTTCTTCACGGTTCATTCAGCCACAAGAAGTCCACTGCTGAACATAGGCCTTCTCCATGGATTTCCAAAAAGACCGGTTGGAAGTAGCTTGCATCCAGCGTCTTCCTGATACTTGGATGAGGTGGTTAACGGTTAGCGAGTGGTATTGCTACTATAACTTCACAAATGTACGTAACATAGAAAAGTCATTTGGTAAATGCCGGAATTTGAACCCACGACCTTCCGAATGAGAAGCCGGCGTTCTACCGCTTCGCTACCACCGCTTCTATTTACAACAACTGTTTAACTCTCGCTTAGACAATAAGCCTCAACTCTATCTTGAGTGAACGAGAGGCAGATAGTTATACTGTTCCATTCTTTAATTAACAGTGCTATACACAAGAGGTTATAACTATCCACAGCAATAACATTGTATATTGACATTCAAGAAACGGAATATAAACTCTTTGCGTTGAAAAAAAATATTATTTCTGATTTCTTCTTCTGTCACGGAAGTGAATTCCATATCGTCTGTACATGGCGCGAGTTTGTGCGATCCCAACTAGTGTTCACTAATTTCGGAACACCGAGTTCATTTGAAAGTTTAATGCATACAGCTGGGTCTATTACTAGAGTTTACATATTTATGATCCAGCTACCCCGCAATAGAAAGGTGTAGAAAGTAAGCTTGGGGTCGGCTTGTGCAGAATATTGTAATCCAAAGGTTCTGATTTGATAAAGCCGCGTTGGCGGGATCCGTGAGAAAATAATCACACTTCAATTCAAAGGCATCTTCTTCTTCTTCAACCTATAGCCACCCAATGCAGAGTGTAGGTCTTTTATAATGCACGCCATTCAATTCGGTCTTGGACTTTTCCCATCCAGTCTTTTCCTGCCACCTTGACCAGGTCATCAGTCCATCTGGTTGGTCGCCTGCCACACTTCTGCGCCCATACTTCTGCGTGCCACAACTCTGCAGTCTCCAGACTAGCACTTTTACACCTATCTTTTGTCTTCTTCACGGCGTCTTCACGCCATTACAAACACAACCATACCGCGATAAAGAAATCCATCAGCGACATCTCGTAGTAAAATCAGCAAACCAGTTTCTGCTGCTGCTTTCTGCTATTGAGGCCGTTTTTTTTCTTTATCGACTTGTAGTTTACTTTTAATAACATATAACCTCCTCAGTCATGACCTTGAAAATAACCATTGAAAAACATTGTTATTTTCAAGGTCAAGACTGAGGAAGTTAAGGCAGAACTGGTCTAGCTGAACCTTCTTTAACTCTACGTTTCGTACAGTTACCGCTCGTACCTCTCGCGCGATTCAATGCAAATTAATTACAATGTTGTTTCAATTAAGCTCCTTCCCTAGTCTTAACATTTTTTCTCTTTGTTTAAACGGTGATTATTTTGTGGAGGTTCATAATGAGACCACCCTCTTGTCTTCTACTTTAATAAGCCGTCTTCGAGGATTTTACTTTTAATTTTCCTATTAAAATAATAATAACACAATGCGACCACTTATCCATACATACATATATGGAATACATACGTAAATCGTGTCTCAATAAGAGTGCACGATTTAATTTACAAGAAAAACGCATTTTTTGAGCGAGTGAATATATTTTTAATGCATTGTAAACTAGACATGTTCCGATTATGTATGGAATAAAATATCCGGCATATGGCCAATGCGGCTTCGAACACAGGCTATTCCTTTTTTCACGAAATTTACGATCATATTTTGACAAAGATGAGGCTCTATCTCACCGATGACGCGTCGGATCTCGGCCTTGAGCTCTGGAATTGTTTGCGGTTTATCCACATAGACCTAAGATAAAAAAAACTCAGAGAAAGAAACCGCACGGCCTTAAATCGCATGATCGTGGCGGCCAACTGATTCGGCTTGAAATCCAATGGGGCAGGTGGCGCCGTCCTGCTGAAACCATATGTCGTTTAGATCCATACCATCCAGTTGAGGCCACAAGAACTCCGTTATCGTGTTAGTGTAACGAACTCCCATTTCGCTGTCACCCAAGCCACTCCATTTCCGGCCACATTTTTACAGTGATAACGCGATGTTCAATCGCGTAGCACTGCATTTTTATTAATAATCGGATTAGAGAACGTTGTGGACTGAAAGAGGATGTAGTGACTAGAATTGAGAAAGGAATGTTGCGTTGGTTTGGACATGTGGAGAGGATGAAGGAAGAAAGATTGACAAAACAAATATATCGAGCGAATATGAATGGAAGGGCCGGTAAGGGACGACCCAGACGGACATACTTCGACCAAATAGGGGATGTATTAGCAAAAGGCAAGATAAAAAGTACCCGAAACCGGCGTGCGTGCATGCAACGAGTAATGAATGTTGAGGAAGCGAAAGTGATCTGTCAGGATCGTAACAAGTGGCAGTCCCTGGTCTCTGCCTACCCCTCTGGGATACAGGCGTGGGTTTATGCTATGTTATGATTTGTTATGTTACAATCGTTGATGTCAGCTGTCAAATTACAGAGCTGTAACGTGCAAAGGCAAAATAAATGGCGTCAAATTTAAATCGCGCACTCTTATTGACACACCCTTTACATACATATACAATACACACATACATAGACTGCTAAGATCATTACCATTCCTTTTGTTTCTGCCGTAGCCTAATAAGTGAGGCCTTATAAGAGTCAAGTTTCCCTAACAAACAATCGCAATTACACCCGTTAAATGTACGTATGAGCGTCACAATTATTTGAGTCACCAAAAATACCCTTGTGAGAGTCTTTTAGAAGTCGGGTTCATTCTTCAAAGTGGCGCAGCGGGCAGACGGCAAAATGACGGCCGCAAACCGCAACGGAGACGAAGTTCAAAAGCCTACATTTGCAAAATACCTGTTTGAAACACAAAAGCATTTTGCGACACAGATGTTATACAATATTGTTAGTAACGATACCTGTATTTTAATTACATACTTGGACATAATATGTCCACAAGTCTACACTAATATTATAAAGAGGAAAAGTTTGTGATGTTTGTGAGTTTGTACCTTACATAGGTAGGTAGTCTACGAAACTACTCATCCGATTCCAAAAATTCTTTACCCGTATTTGGAATGATTCTTCAGGATGGTCATAGGCTATAGATTGTGTTATAAACTTAAAGAGACTTTTATGTACAATAAAGTGCTCTCTATCTATACATCTATTACTTTTTGAACAATTAAAATTATAATTTACGTTATTTTTCAGTAGAATAGTTAAGGAGAGTGTTATAATTGTAAATAAACAGAGGACACTAATTATACACTAATAAAAAGGATAACAAAAGTTTTACCCATAGTTTTTCTGATACTTGACAATTGACGCTGAGGACAATTTTAAAAAGCCTATTTAGAGGCTAAAAATTCCACCCATGCCGGAACTTGAACCCGCGACCTCTGGCTAAATAGATCCTTTAACTCATCATCCGCCCACCTCTGCCCACTGCTGGGTGGGTGGGTATACCTTTCGCATCGTTCGCGGTCTCTCGCCATTCGCATCCACGGGCCCTTTGACGACTTGCTCACATCGTCCGACCATCGGGCTCTCGGTCTACTGACTTACCGCCGTCCATCATCATCAGCCATTTGACGCCCACTGCAGGACATAGGCCTCCCTCATGGTTTTCCAAACTTCCCGGTCTTGTGCCGCCCATATCGAGCGACTCCTCGCCACCGTAACCAGGTCGTCAGACCATCTGGTGGGGGGCCTTCCCACGCTGCGTCTTACGGTCAGCGGTCGCCAGGTCAGAACTTTTTCGCCCCAACGGCAATCAGTTCTCCGAGCTATGTGCCCCATCGCCGTCCGGTTCTTGGCTTTTACCAAATATTGTCTGTATCATATCATACATTTTAATTCGGAAACTTTGGCATGGAAATAAAAGCTTGAAATTACGAAAAACTATTGGCATCATAATTTTTTTATTTCTGTATTATGGAAAATCAGGAAATTTTATGTTTGTATTGTGACGAGCCGACCCTCCTATTTTTGGACATATAAGAGGATTTGGGATAACCAAATAATTAGTTGAACTGTCTAATAAAGACTGCTTTAAAAGAGCTATAAAATAAGATAAGATTTATTGTGCTTTCTTGTTGTACATGAGATGTCTTTATAACTAATGTCATCATCATCATCATCAACCCATTATGTCCCCACCGAGGGGCACGGGTCTCTTCCCTGAGGAAGGTATAGGCCATACTCCACCACGGGGGCCAAGTCCGGATTGGTGGAGGCTTGTAGACTAGTGGCTCGTCTACTGTCAGAAGTTGTCAAGCCGCCCTAAGGCCTCTGACTTGGCTTAACGACTGCCATCTATCGACGGCAGCCGGCACCAACAGCTTAAAGTGCCTTGCGAAGCACGGAACCGCTCGGAAAAATGCCACTAGCGTTAGGCATAGACGGCGACCCATCCATGCACTGAACGCGCCACTCACTCGAGATCATTCAGGCAGCCGGGGCTACGAGCGATTCTAATCTAAAAGTATCAAATAAGAACCCTACCAGGGTGCTGCAAAAAATAAGGTATCAACAACACAAAAATATATTCTAATAATTTAAGAGGCGTCGCTACATCTAATAGAGACATCACAAACCAACCAACCGAGCTTAACAAGGCTTATCCTAAGCCGATTACTCTGTTTACGTCTACTATATTATTGTGCTAAAGATACGAAATCAAAGGGACTTATTTATGAGACAGCCGTCATGTTAATAAAATACGGGAGGAACAAGTATGATTTATCGTGATACAGTTTCTGTGGTGAGTTTGAGTGGCCCAGATAGTTGCCTTATTATGCTGATGCGGGATGGTACAACTGTTAACAGCACATAAACCTTTAAGTGCACTCTAGGTAGTTACTTTAAGGGTGACCTAGCAAAAAAAACTTCTGCGTGAAAATGTCAAAAAATGTAAACATGTCTACGTGGTATCAACTGTACCCGTATTTTTCCACATTACTGTGACCTACGGGGGGCAACTTCCTCCCATAACAAACGATCGTCGAATCATTGTTTTTGCATTCCAATTCGTTATCCGGGCAAGTTTTACGATGCCATAAAAATCCAGCGGTTTTGTTGACTGTCTGTTGATACTATGTAGTAACTAGGTATGTTACAGCTAGCTTAGTGCATGAAAATTACAAACAATTTGAAAATGCCTTTAACTATTTGAAGAGGGTCAATCGTAGAGTGACTCATTTATATAACTCGATCACAATACCGTGCTCGATGCCGAAAATCGGCTCTCTGCTCACTTGTCCGGTCCCAAGCTAGGACAATCTGTGCTATGTCAAATTGTCAACCAGGTAAGGACATCACAAACATGGAAATACATCCAGAATGAGGCCATGTTTTTATGTATGTACGGCGCCCCCCAGTGGGAGTTGAACCCAACTCCAGCATGGTAATCTGACGTGATACCGCTAGACAAACGAGGCTATAAAATGTAAAACTTCATCGGCATGGCATGTACTACAGCTGTTCATTTCACACGAAAGACAACGTTCCTTGAATTGCAGGAGTTTCATTGTCTAGAACCGTTAAAATGTACTGAACAGCTATACCGTTGCGTCGGTAAAAAGATGATTATTTTACGTGTAAAGGTGCGATTGAACGGCGCGGGGTAGCACAATCCAAACGCAAGCTTACTCCTAAACATGGCGCGACATGTAAGGGTTAGTACACAAAACTGCTGTGCAAAGTCGCACCGTAAAAACTGTGAGCTCGCGCGACGCATCGCCAGAACTTGCGAATTGATGCGCATCAGCGTTCATAATAGTAATAAATGGATGAACTCAAGATCTTCCTTGTTTCTTTTTCTTGTATTTTTAGCAACAACTAAAGTGAGCGCTTCTTTCATGTCACGACCTAGTTTACAAAATACGTTCCGTACGATTGACGGTCGTCGAAGGAATGGTCGCCCGAATCGTGGAAGGGAGATGCCTTGCCACACGAAATCGCATCGCACCAATTCGTGCCGCCGATTCGCAGTTTTGTGTACGGAGCCATAAACCGACAAGCAATGGATCGTACGAACTTTGCCGAGCCGTGCCGAGCCACGCCGAGCCTCGCTCGGCTCGCGTGTTTACGCACCATTTAAAAGCACCTTAACTATATCGCGGATTGTTTGTAATGCGCTCTCTCAGATTGCGAACCAATCTTGTACATCCCATAATTGTAAAAACAGAAAACCCGACTGCTGAGAATTCGTTAACTAAGGCCGCCCCCATTGTACTTTTCCATTGTAGCTTTTAATTGTCTCTTGTTTCTTTTATGCAATAAAGAATATCCTTATTTTTATCCTATCTTAACTTGTCCATCACGTTTTAACCTAAGCAATCCTTTTTTCTCCAAAAATTTGGACACCTAGTTTAACTTGTATGTAACTACTTGTAAAATTGCAGTTTTTGCATAGAAACTTTTGGATTTCATAGATAAAAATACTTTAAAATCTTTTCATTGTAGTAGGGTAACTGTGACTTAATGTAAAATTAAATTATTAGGTAAACAGAATAATATAATGGAAGTAAGAAACAAGACAATACGTGTGCACACATTCGTGTTGCAGATTTGAAGAGGAATATCCTCCGCGTCAGATTAGTACCTTTACGGTGTTACTATAAAGGTGGAATTATGTTACAGTTACCAACAACGACCCTCCCTTGCTTTGGCAGTAGGGTAAAAAACTGCATCGTCGGGGTTCGCTGCGTGTTTTTAGCTTTCAGTTTCTCGGTTGGCAAAAGTGGTTTATAGAAAACAGATTCCGAACTTGGTCCGGGCAAAATTGGAGAGTTGAGCGAACTAAGTTTGGGTGCTCCATTTTTGCGACACGGTTTGACACTGCGCGGTACCGGGTAATGAAATTTATGACGGTATAAAATGAGAGGTGTTTGGACAATCCAGAGAGATAGGTGTAGATCATTTGTTGAGATGTGAGTGTGGCTTCAATGAATGTCATTTTTGTGGCATTTATACATAATCACTTTCAAAACTGAATGCAACGTAAATATGTCGCCTCGGCGAGTACTGTAACTCTTTAATTACGTGCCGTGTGCAATTCATTTATATAACGTTAAGTAGAACAAAATAGCCGTTACTCAGATTTTTACGACTCGTGCCGCTAGATGGTGTCAGTGCCGCGTAATTTATTGCGCAGTTTGAGCTAAAAATTAACGCTTACTTACAGATATTTCACTTTAAACCAACGGCCGTGTACACGTGACACGGCTCCACCTGCTTTTTGCTTGACCCAAAATATTCCTTCTTCTCCTTTGAGATAGATTTACTTTATTCAGGACCGGTGTAAGCCGTGTTTGCGTGGATACGTAACCAGATGCAATTACAATTAAATGTTAATTGTTATTTGTTACTCCTCGACTCGTGGAGTCCGTGCTTTGTCAATCCTGCGAGCATTTTACTTGATTGTATTATATTGTAACTACAGTAGATTAAGGAAAACATAAGCAACCTATATACGTCCCCCTGTAGGGCACAGGCCTTCTCTCAGAGAGAGAGAGTATGGGCTTAATCACCACGCGTGCCCACTGCGGACTGGCGATTTCAAGCGCTGAGCTATGTGAATAGCTCAGACACCCAGGTTTCCTCACGATGTTTTCCTTCACCGTTAGCTAGTGGTATTGCTACTATAACTTCACAAATGTACATAACTTAGAAAACAAAGTCATAGGTACATGCCCGTACTGGGAATAGAACTACCCACTAGGCCACCACCGCTTCAGTTGGATTCCATACTAATTGTTATCGCAAGAGTCAGGATTCCGACAGGATTTGGTGCACATATTTAAACCTCTGGTATCTAACTGAGAATATCGTTCTATAATTATAGTACAGACGGCCAGTCGGACCTGGGGGAAAGAAAGAAAATACAGTTTAGTTACCCTTAGTGGATAATATTCTTTTATTTGTCACACATACATTTTACAGCTAAGTAGGTAGGTTAAACTAAATATTAAATTAAACTAATCAAATATACCGCCCCGGGACACGCTCGATCCAAAAGTTCCCATGACGCTAGCAGCGTTCCCCCGCTGCAGCGCCAGGGAAATCCTCTGCATCAGTTATGCCCCGGAGCGATGGTCATACCCACGACTTCTCAGGCGCCGACCGATTTCCCTATCCGTGTGGCGCCGGATTAAGAATAGCGTCACTCCATTTCCTTCCGTGGATGTCGTAGAAGGCGACTAAGGAAATCAATTACCAGGAGACGGGCAGCAGCGTCTTCCTGAGATTTCAACCGTATTCTGCGATCACCAACCCGCCTGCCAAGCGTGGCGATTATGGCAAAACCCTTCATGGTTAAAAACCATGAGGGATGCCTATGTCCTGCAGTGGGCGTCAAATGGTTGATGATGATGATGATGATGACCGATTTCCCTAAAAAATAACCCTTAGTGTAGACAAAGGTTCTCGATTGTACAAACGCAGCATAGGACGCCCACTGGCTCGCTAGACCGATGATCTTAAGATGAGCGAGCCATGAGCAGTGGCTGGATGAGGATGGCGGACGACAGAAAGAAGTGGCGTGCCTTCGGGGCGGGGGCGTTCAGCAGTGAACAAGCACGGGCTGATTGTCTGATTGATTGATTAAAGTCTTTGTTCTCGACAACCGACCTATACATCGTGGTCAGTAAAGTATAGTGAAGTTGGGCAGAACTCAAGGATTGTTTGCGAGTCCGGTGTGCGACCACAAGAGAGGCGAGTGGTCAAACTTTATGACGCATATTGTTGTTTGTTGGTAACACGGAGCGAAGGAGATATGTATGGCGAGAAAAAGTTAAACGTTCCCCGGCCTAAGCAAACTTTCCTGAAAAACTTCTTAATAACGTCATACTAAGCGGTGGTAGCCTAGTAGGTAGAACATTGGACTCGGACGCGGGAGACCCAGGTTCGATTCCCAGTTATGTACATTTTTGAAGTTATAGTAGCAAAACCACTAGCTAACTGTGAAGGAAAACATCGTGAGGAAACCTGGGTGTCTGAGCTATTAACATAGTCAGCGCTTGAAATCGCCAATCCGCGGTGGGCACGCGTGGTGATTAAGCCCATACTCTCTCTCTGAGAGAAGGCCTGTGCCCTACAGTGGGACGAATATAGGCTGCTTATGAACGTTATACTAGCGAGGTTGGCGTGCGCCAGGGTCTGGCGTATAGCATGGGTAAACTTAAGACCCCTTTCCTTAGTATCGATAATTTGACCACTTCCAGAAGCCTGTTAGATTGTGACCTTGAAAAGAACAATTAAAAACCATTGTTATGGAAGCCCGATCGGGTCCTCTGCAGATTACGTCATGATAAGAACTCCGCTGCCGTGGTATGACAAAACACTGTATCTATAGATAAAGCTAACCGCAGATGAGGTTTATTGCTCATAGCTTGTATTGCGCACAGCATGGCATCACACATATCATATATCGACCATTTCAAAAAGACCGACGCTGTAGATAGATGAATAAATAGAACTTACTTATTACTATTACTGACACCATCTTATCCAATCCAAACCAATCACTCGGTTCCTCAATGCTGAAGATCGTGGTCGCAGTGACAAAAAACGAAAGTGGGGAAGAAGTTTCATTGAAATGGTTTCATTCATCCTTAATCAGGGATATGGGGCTCGAAGTAATTTTATCCTTTTCGCCTCTCAATAGCTCAGGCACTTGCCTCTAAAACGTCAATGCTCCGCTGTGTGGTTTTTGGGCAGCCTCTTTTTAGGCTGCTGTCTACATCAGAGGCTTTAAGTAAATGATCGTCTAGTCTCCTCAGAGCGTGACCAATCTAGCGTCTTTTGTACAAACAAAAGCTTTAGCGTGTCGATGGCAAAACAAATTATATCAAAAGCCTTTATTAAGCAATCGTGGCCCAGAACATTACGACGCTAACAGCGTTATGTATTCCTTGATCAGGAGATCATAGGCGGTTTCCTATTACAGTCGGAGATTATTAGTTCAATGCTATAATATCAATGATATTAGAAACATAATCGACATCCATCACCCTTCTCTACGGAAACTGTCACCCCAACGCTCGTGCTTGTATTTTTTTCATTCAAAGTTTCCCAATTTCCTCGTTTTTTTCCCTATACGTTTTCCCACAAGGTTTTCCGTCCAATTTTCCCCTTTTATCTCCCTTCAATGCAATCATGGAATCAAACGAAATAAAAACCGTCATTCGCGACTGCATGTGTAACTGAGTCAAAAAATACGCAACGTTGGAAAGCTTCCTTGGTTTTAATTCAAATTTATCTTCAAGCTAGCAACCGAAAGAGCAATGGTAATTGTTGAATTTAAAATAGCTTTGGATGAGCTATCAGTTTAATGCAGTGTTCAGACCGCGAGGCACGTGATGTTGTATTGTGAGATAATTACGCTGTCCAAAAAAATACAGCCAAGCGAAAGAACAGAGGTAGAGAAACTCTGGGGTTATCCAAATTCTCACTGGAGGTCTCTGTACTTGATTCGAACAAATGAACTCAGTCTGGGTTTATTTCTATGTCTGTGATGTCCTTCCCTAGTTATGTCATAACCAGGCAAGGACATAACAAACATCAAAGGACATCATCCTGTGCTATCAACCCTACCCTAACGTGATACCCTAACTTAGGACCAGTCAAGTGATTGTTGTGTGTAAGTTATTATTATTACTAAATTATCCCTTAGTACATGTATCTTTTGCAATTTTTCGTACTTTCCGAGTCGTGGCGCTTTTTCGTGTTTTTTGCGGTGGAAAAATGAGATGGAGAAAAAATGGATTATAGTAGCCGACGTAAAAATTGTCACTACAATCTTTGTTGCAACGTAGGTACGTTGAAAGAAATCTGTAGGTAAAAAATAATAATTTATTTTTGACGTGAAACGTCTTTCAGTTTGGGAGAAGGGGATACCTTGATAAAACCGCATGCCGCGAAAACATGTCGCCTTGTTGTAGCTATTACGCAGATCCTCTTGACTCTTGCCGCTAGATGGCGCCAGTTTCGCGTAACCCATTGCGAAGTTTGAGCTAAAAATTAACGCTTACTTGTATAAAAATTTATGTTTCACGTTAAACCAACGGACTTGCAACCCGACACAGTCACACCCGCTTTTTATTTTGTGTACGTCATTAAGCTCTCCCCTGTGTTGAAAATTTTACATCGCTAGATGTATCGACATCGACAAAGACAGTAGGGCATTTGCGCCATGCCTCGTGGTGTCAATCCCCAGCTTTAGGGCTAAGTATAACACGTAAATGCTCAGTGCCAGTATTAAATGCTTATAACTCCGACTCCACCAAGACCGGGCTTTTTACATCATAAACGTTTTAGTTATGTGTGCGCAGCGAGTGCAGCCTTATGAGGACTAATGGACTTTATTACAATATTTTATCCTACCCCCATTAATATGAAGCTCACTAAAGATGGGCGCTACGCTATATGTAATATGTACTATGGTCCGTAGACTCCTTTTAAATGTTTCTTGATTCTAAATTTTTAGGTTGTTCCTTTCTGTTTAATGTTTGTTTTGATGCTATCATACAATATTCAAATTATTATTCAATATTCAATGCCCTCACACTGCCTCTATATTGGACATACCCCCGGTTTCTCGTACACTAACAAGCTGTTAATCTACTGCTAACAGCTGTCAGTGGTTTTTTTTGTATGCACTTTGGTCAATTGACAGCTGTTAACAGTAGATTAACAGCATGCTAGTGTACGAGAAAGTGGGGGATATTGAATTATTTATTGTTATGTCGCAATATTAATATGTAAATAAAATAAATAAATCACGCCCTTTTCAGATGCCGCGCTACACTTAACAGCGCGGAATAGTGTTGATCAAGCTTGTCTGCTAAAGTGTCCAATCGACAGCATATGATCTTACGGGCGCGTTTGCAACTAAGATGTAAAGGTTGATGTGGTGTGGGCTGTACCATGTTTTGCTAATTTCACAATGTTGCCGAGTAGATTGACAAGCGAACATTGTTGCTTGAAATGTTCCATTGCTTTGTAAGACGGTAGTTTCCCTGCCAAATTGAACGGTGGAACCCGTGAAAAGGTTGAGTCACTTAATGTGACTCACAGAAGGTTAACTAGCTGACTCGATGGGCAAGCCGAACGCCGCAAACATGCATCACAATTAGTTTCGTTTGAAGTCCAGAACTCGAGACAATGTCCTGAGCCCTGAGGAGCAATTAGCTAAGCCAGATTGCTGGCAGTGACTGTTTTAACATGGCCAATCGCAGAAAGAATTGGCGTGTTTTAGGGGAAGCCTATGTCCAACAATGAACGAATATGGACTAATAGATTGGATTGGAAGTTTGCTTAATTACTACTCGTTTTAATTTTTCCACGTATGGAAAATGTAAAGCTCTTGTGTAAGTACAAATAACACTACATAGGCAAAAACAAAAAAAATGTTGAAAATTGTGTTTCTATTTCAGGTTAGGTACAATCAATAAAAGCAAAGAAAAATACTTTTACCTTTGTGATTTAATGTTTCCTGTAACCTAATAGAGTGCACCGCATAGAGTTTGCTGGTGTCGATTACCCGTTTATTTTTCTTTTTGAAAATCGAACCTGGAGTCCATAGGAAGAATTAAGTATTTGATTGTACATTGCAATTATTCCATAGTCTACGGTTTTATAACCACTCAACCAATGTGAACGTACTTGGGATAACCAGATAACCTACGTAAAGAGCTTCTTATAGTAACTGAGTTAATCTTCTGTTAGTAATGAAGAGTAAAACCGGAAGAAATGCGCTTTTGCACAGCGTGTCAAATACAAAATGTGTGTGTGTCGTTATTATATTGGGTGTATATACATAGCTGAGCCTTCAACTTTGTTGACAGTGGAAATGCATAATACAGGGGTACCTCAAAATGCGCAATTTCTGAAATGCGTCCATTATAGTTCGTGTTTTACAATAATTTTTGTTCTACGAGGTTTTCCTCAGACTGTTTTGTTTTAAATATCACGGCTTATATAATTTTGAATTTCCGCTTAAGTATTACACCAATATTACAGTTTCCGGCAAATCATTGTTCTGCTTTCCTATGCAGGCATGCATACTCCTGTATGTCATAATTGTACAATATGAGAAAAGGTGAGTGTGAGATATACGGATACGTTATCCCGCTTAATCTGCAGAATTCTAAAGGACCCGATCGGGCCACCATAACAATGGTTTTCAATTGTTCTTTACAAGGTTAGGCTTCTTGGAAATGGTCAAATTATCTAACAGGTTTTTAACCTCAAAAAACCTATTCAGAGGCTAAAAGTTCCACCCATGCCGGGACTTAAACCCGCGACCTCTGGCTAACCGTGCCAGCGCTCTCCCAACTGGGAGAATAATAAAAAACTTTTTCGATTCCGTTTTTTCATTGACTTCTAAATATTTACTATATTAGACTTATAAGGGTGTATATAAAAACATCATTTTACGAGAAAACTCATAGATTGATAAACGCTTCATACATATAAAGCGTTATGTGTAAATTGTGACGTCATAGTCTGAAGCCAATTTGTGTGGCGCGTTTTCATACCACGTGACTATGTTGACTTTTTTACAATTTATATTATGACATGTATTAGTCGTAGAGAAAAAAATTGTCAGTCGTTTATTTATCTTTTAACATGGTCTCTCCGATTATATTAAACATTTTTTGTGCAAATTCTCTATTAAAGCACCACACAAACCTACCACAATGGGATGGGACTCTGTGAAGGACTGCAAAGATTTGTATGTTGCTCTAATTACCCGACTGCGGCGGAGCCCAAAAGGAGGATAATGTGTTTGGCTCGTATGTATGTATGTATGTATGTATGTATGTATGTATATGTCCGATTGTATGTTCCCTCATAATAACTTAACCAGTGGGCAGATTTCGACAAATAAGAACGTAATCATTATCTTTCGAAATCTGATCGTTCATTATGTTTGCGCGAGTTTCATATTATTATATAGAATAAAAAAAATCACTAAAAAAATAAAATAAAAAATATAAGTCACAAAATAGACGAAAACCCGACTGCTAAGCATTAACTACTAAGCAGGTGGGAGCCAAATTCAACATTGTAACTCTTTGCGAGGTACTCGTATCTAGGTTGGTCCCGTTCACTTTTCGTCTTTTTTTTTTCATTGATAATTTTTTTTTTGTATTACCACTTAACAACTATCGTTACAGGTGTAGTACCTAATGCGATAGAGTTAGATAAATATTATTCATTATTATTTAATTTTTCATCATCATCATCAGCCATTTGACGCCCACTGCAGGACATAGGCCTCCCTCATGGTTTTACAAACCATGAAGGGTTTTGCCATAATCGCCACGCTTGGCAGGCGGGTTGGCGATCGCAGTATGTGGTTGGAATCTCTGGAAGACGTAAGTAATGTATTTCCTTCTACAACATCCACGGAAGGAAATGGAGTGACGCTAGTCTTAATCCGGCGTCACACGATTTAATTTTTGTTCAGTGACAAATATGAGGCTCCGAGCGCATGTTTTTTGCTGCTAACTTTGTTAAGGCCTCTCTTACTCATTCGTAGCATAACACAATAATATAACATAAGCAGAAAATTCACGGCTATGCTTATATACAGGCGTACAATACACTCACAAAGAGTATGCTTAATCAGTCAGGAGCCAAAGCCAAGGACAACACATTATTCACAGTGGGTGTCGCGAATTATTACTAAAGAGTACCTCCAATGCGGTACAACGACGCTGCGACACGCAGGGACGCGGACGTCCTGAAAAGGGTCGCTGGTAGACGTATGCTAACCGCTTGGATAAGTGTAGTCTGACTAAAATTTTCGATCAATCGTTTTCTCATACACCTATATCGAGCAAATGTGCGTGAAAGGGCAGGTAAGCGACGTCCGAATAAGGGATGTATTAGCGAAGGGCAAGATCAAAAGTACCCGAAACCGGCGTGCGTGCATGTAACGACTAATGAATGTTGATGCAGCGAAAGAGATCTCTCAGGATCGTGGCTAGTGGCAGACACTGGTCTCTACTAAGGCCGAATTAGTAATAAGGCCGTCAATTGTACTGTACTATATTATTGTTAAATTTTCATATGTAATTCCTGGTGTACATACAATAAAGAATATTGTATCTATCTATCTATCTACTAAGAATAAATAAAGTAATAAAACAGTAATGGTAAAACATATATGTTAATGTTCTTGATTTTCAAACCCTTAGTTTGAAAGTGTGAATTCACTTTTCAATTGGGTATTTGACAAAATATCAAATGAGTTACTTTTAAAACGGAATTTTGTATGAAAATACTGACTTAAGACGTCACATTTCAGAGCACTCTTTTTATGTTTAATGTATTAAAAAATTGTAATAACTAGTAATTGACTAAAAGAGATACATTTTCCGAGATATTTTGTAATTTTTGTTTTAATCGAGCATATGAAATAATTTATTATTGATCGTGTCAAATACCGAATTGGGTATTTGACAAAATATCAAATGAGTTACTTTTAAAACGGAATTTTGTACGAAAATACTGGCTTATGACGTCACATTTCAGAGCACTCTTTTTATGTTTACTCTATTTAAAAATTCTAATAACTAGTAATTGACTAAAAGAGATACATTTTCCGAAATATTTTGGAATTTTTGTTTTAATCGAGCATATGAAATAATTTATTGTTGATCGTGTGAAATATCGAGTTCAAAGTGCGTTTGGTAGACATTTTTTTTTTCAATGTTTTAAATGTTTAAAAGTCACCGAAAACCTACGCAATAAAGATGAGTCCTCGATGTACCCATAAAAAAAATATACATTTGTTAAATAACTAACCTAAGTTTGAATTATTCTAAGTTCCGTGTGGCGCCGGATTAAGAATAGCTTCACTCCATTTCCTTCCGTGGATGTCGCAGAAGGCGACTAAGGAAATCAATTACCAGAAGACGGGCAGCGGTTCAAGTCCCGGCATGGGTGGAATTTTTAGCCTCTAAATGGGTTTTTAGAGCTATTAGCTTATGACCTTGAAAAGATCAATTAAAAACCATTGTTGTGGTGGCGCGATCGGATCCTTTAGAATTCTACAGATTAAGGCATTAAGTTTGTCGTATTGTATGTTTTGTTAATGTAAGTGCAATAAAAGTATTAATAAATAAATGAAATAATGAATTGCGATAGCTAACCAATTGTGACTGAAATTAGGTACATTATTATTATTATTGTTATCATTATTTCGTTTTGTTACTTTTCCCGACGCGCGTCAAGCTAATCAATTAATTAGGTAGATACATAATTGTTATTATTATCAATATTATGTCTTTTGTTCTTTTTCCCGACGCGTGTTAAGCTAACCAATTGTGACTGAAATTAGGTACATATTGTTATTATCATTATTATTTGTTTAGTTTCTTTTCCCGACGCTCGTCAAGCTAACCATTTGTGACCGAAATTAGGTACATTCTTATTATTATTATCATTATTATTTATTTAGTTCCATTTCCCGCCACGCGCTAAGCTCATCTGCCAGCACCACAATCCCGTACGGCGGGCGTTAATTAAAGGTCGTTTCGTTTCGACAGGGGGCGCTCGGGGATGGCGCAGAATTACTTTTTAATTAGTCGCCAATATGTGCCGGATACATTCATTACAATGGAGTATGGAACACTTGCTTCATAAGTACACTTTTGCGCGGTTAATTGTCTTTGAGGAGATAAGGGTCGTTATTATGAAAAAAAAAACTTATTAAGTAATAATTTAAAATTATTAGATATACCTGAAGCATGAAGCCTTGGATCTCGGTCTGAAATAAATAATTTCATTTCATTAATTTAATTTTATTAACGTAATTATAAAATTATGGAAACACTACATTATTTCGTGTACCGGACATGAGACAATATTTCATATAACACGTATATTTCCGTATATAAGCACTTATTTTAACTTTTTCAGAGCATAGTTTTCGTAGTTTGGTAGAGTTTTATTTTTTAGTCATTAGATTTTAATAATTTTTGGGCTATCCACCAGTCATCAGCCAATGTTCGTGTACCGCTGAGCATAGGCCTCCCCCAGGGTACGCGACGAAGTCATTCTGACCGTGTTTTGTCCGTAATCAGCACGCTAAGTAGACCAAAATTTCACATAATTATGTGAAACATAGTTATATACGTATATTCAACGGGTGTCATCTCAACTATTTATTAGGTAAAATTTAATTACCTCAAATTCCCGACGCTTCGGCAACGTTGCAGCTGAAGGAAATGGAGTGACGCTATTCTTAATCCGGCGCCACATAGCCATATCAACCAGTTTCAACTTTCAGGATACTGTTAGTGCAACCTCGGACCTGGCTGCGCAACATAGCGGCTCTTTTCCTTATGATTGCATGAAACCCTTAAAATAATAATAAGGATAATATACAGGGCGTCCCAAAATTATGGGCCATGAAGGGAAAGTACCTTAAATATCGTAGATAGGGTATTTTGCTGAAAGAAGACTTCATGTTATTTTTAAAAGTTAGTAATTCTTCAATTCCACATACTGCAGAATTACTAACTTTTAAAAATAACATGAAGTCTTCTTTCAGCAGAATACCCTATCTACGATATTTAAGATACTTTCCCTTCATGTCCCATAACTTTGGGACGCCCTGTATATTTTAAAGGACGACATCCAAACTCAAGCTCTGAGAAATCAATCTTCATAATGATAAGAATCTACTTTAGCTGTACTATGAATGGAAATTATGTAAACAGATTCAATATTCACTGAATGTTTCAATGGAAAGTTCCACGAAATGCTGAAAATAAAATAACAATTTACTCACTGAATACTTAATCGTTTTATTTCATAAATTGAAATAAATATTCATTCGTTCAACCTGCAACCAACCTTCAGTTGAATCGTGCATCAAAGCAAAGTTAACAAGCACCCAGAAGTGAGACCAGTATTTACCTAACTTTTAAAATTAGGAGAATAACTGACTAATAGAGAACTACATCAAGCACTATATTCCTGTACTATATATTTATGGGATACCTTTTAGAGAATAACAGTATTTTTATAAAAAGTAGCTCCTACTAAAAGACTCTTAAAACGGAGATAAAGCCAGTTTATGAGAGGAATTCCTGTTATAAACCGGCTTTGACTCCGTCTTGAGAGTGTTTTAGTGGGATCGACCATTGTAAAATCTTTTAGACAAAGTAAAGAGTCGACAGTTCCGGAGCTCAGATTCGGGAGGTCGTGCGTTCGAATCCCGACTTATATCTTATCTTATTTGTTGTAGTTATAAGGCCGCCAATTGTACTGCTATTTATTGAATTTCTGTTAATGTAATCTCTGTGTACAATAAAGAATTATCTATCTATCTATCTATATCAATTTCGTAGCTTTCTTATCTTAATTCTTTCTTACGCACATTTGCGAATTTGTAGTAGCAATACCAGTCGCGGCTACAATTTATTTTCTACTTTGTTATTCTCAGTTGTAAGCACGAGCAAACCTTGTTTAGATTAGATTAGATTAATATTCCTTATTGCATATCTTATAAATATCATCACCATTCAGTCACAAGAAGTCCACTGCTGGACATAGGCCTCCTCCATGGATTTCTAAAAAGACCGGTTGGAAGCGACTTGCATCCAGCGTCTTCCTGCCACTTGGATGAGGTCATCTGTCCATCTTGTGGCTGGTCGTCCTACGCCACGCTTGCCGATATGTGGTCTCCATTCGAGAACTATCCTTTTTACACCATTTTGACAACTTTTACGTTTCCGAATGGACGTCGCGGTTCGTTTTGCGTGTTGGATGAACTTATTTCTGTCGCAACTTTATTACAACTTAACAAAATTTTATTTAAATATTGAATAACAGTTTTATGAATTATAAATATATTACAATACTACAATGAAATCATACAAATTTTAACAAGGTTAAAAACATTAAATTCAGATAAGTAATAAATATTATGTGAAATGGTGAGTCATATTTCTCCATCCGCCGTCTCGTTGTTTGTCAACAAATCTGTCATTGTTTGTCTACCTAATCAGAGCATTTGCCGTACAACGTATGACTACCATGGCGTCCTTCCAGCCCTTGGCTCGGGTTCTAATGCTTACCCGCCCAAAGAATTGCGTGTAGTGCAAGTGTTGGACTTTATTATGAGTAAATTATGACGAGTACACGAATTTGTTTACAGTAACTGATTTCGTGTTGTGGCAAAGGATCCGGAAATTAAGCAAAAAAAATTGTTGCAACATTCTTCTGCTTTGAGCTGTGTGTCATTGAAACAATTAAAATTTGTGAAACGGACAACCAAAATCACTTAGAACTGATGGTTGAAGGTAGGTACCAGCTAAGGTTAGCTGATGCGCTTTTTAAGATTCCTACCGACACAACAGTTAGACCTGCATTGTGTCAGGTGCGGAGTAATATTCAAATCGGGAGCGCCTCTATGCGGAATGTAGTAATTCGCATATTCATTAGATGCCTGCTGAGTTGGGCTGCTACTCTGAAATGTTGCACCATGCGCTTCCTAGATGCTATGGAGGAAGTTTGTGTTTGATACTAGGTACATAGGCTCCTATAATGAACATTGGTATAAACATTTTTAGGGATTCCTTACCAGAAACGGAGAAACAACTTGCAGAACCGCCATCCATCTGCCATTCATCTGGCAGTCAGGGCCGTTTTACTCGATCTTACCTCCACTTTAAAAAAAGGTGGTTTTCAATTCACCGGAATATTTTTTCCCCGGTTGTGGTGGAGCCCAAAAGGAGGGTAATGTGTTTAGCTCAAATGTCCGATTCTATGTTCTCTCATAACTCCTTAACCAATGGTCAGATTTTGACAAATAAGGTCTCAATAGATTCGTCACCCCTGTCGGGGTGTCATAGGCTATATAAAATTGGTATTAATAGAACAGAAAAGTCACAAAAAATTAAATTTGCTATTAAGCTACGTTAAAGTACCAAATTGAGTCACTAGATGGCGCTGCTACATTTAATTTATTTTATTCAGATCCTTAGAATAAATGAAATGTATACGCTATTAAGTAACGTTGTAGTACAACCATCAGTAACTAGATGACGCTGTTATATTAAATTTATAATACTCGGATTTTAGATCTTCGGCCAATCACGTGTGATATGTATGTACATAAAATATCAGTACGCGGGTGTCATAGGCTACATATAAATCAGCATAAAAAATTACTAAAAAGACAAAAGTAACAAACTGAAATAAAAAATAACAAACAACCGGGACTCAAATTCAGCAATGTAAAGCTGCTGAGTAGCTCAACAGTCGGGTTGTTTGTTATTTTTTATTATTTCAGTTTTTTATTTATGTATGTTCCCCGACTACACGAAGACTCCTGGACCGACTTGGATGTTTTTTTTTTGTTTGAAGGGGTGGACTACAGAGATTGTCATCAAGTTAGGTTCTGATGATCGGATCCTGGAGAAATTGAGGAAACTCTTCAAATTTTAAAGACACATTCAGACAGATTGTTGTGTCTTTTATAGTGACTCGTGCATTTGCTTTCGGAAAATACAATTTGGTGGAGTCGTAGTGATTTTCACAAAAAGTCGTGGAATATTTTTTTTAAATAAAAAACAAAGACCTACAGCAAAACACTACAGCACTAAAGAAACAAAATAATTTAAACGAATATGACTTATAGGTAGGTACTTATATTCATATTCTGTATTTATTGCTAAATCACGTACACAGTTATAATTATAGGTGGTATTGGTTGTATATATGTAGTAGGTAGTGTAGAACTATATTTTGGAGAAGGTCCTAAGTTACATAACCAGCATATACATTTTGGGCTCCGACTCCAAAATATATTTCTACAGTACCTACATGTATGTACCTACTTAGAATTTAAATTGTTTCTGTGGTTTTAGTGTTTTGAAGTCGGTTTTAATTTTTTATTTAATTGTTAAATTAGGCTTTATGTTTTACATATAGCTTTATATTAAATTCTATATGATTCTATATTATGTAACCGTTGATCTAGACTGAATATGAAAACATGAAGAATGCCAAGAAGCAAGGTCTCATGGTACAAATCCAGAATAAAAACATCCGAAGCTTAATTAGCATCATTCGCATAGGCATTTTACCTGTCACTCCACATCTCTGGTCACCATCAGAAAGCAATGAACGAGAGAGAAAGCTTCTCTCGTCATAGAGAGACGAGAAAACAAGGAGTCCCTTGCTAATGGCGTCCATTGTCATCGTCACAAAGAAACGGCCGCCATTACGTGGTAATTGAGGCTGCTGTTACGTCAGTCATGCCGTCTCGCTAGCACAATCTAAAATTTTTATTGAATTTAATATAATTAGGTTTACTTTCGATAAATTTGGTCTAAGAGTTTGATAAAATTAAATAAAATTACAGACACTCAAGATATATTTTTTCTTATACTGTGCCTAGTTTTTGATTGAGAAAATTTTACATTTATCAAAAGTATACTCATTTTATTACAGTCATTAAAAATTTTATAATGTGTGAGCGAGACAACATGTCAGGTGTAAGAGCACCCGTACTCTTGCTATTTATGCAAGAAGGCCTGTGGCCTACCCTGGGACGTATCACCTTCATCATCATCAGCCATTTGACGCCTACTGCAGGACATGCCACCCTCATGGTTTTATAAGCTTCTCGGTCTTGTGCCGCCACATCCAGCGACTCCCTGCCATCGTGACCTGGTCTTCAGACCATCTGGTGTGGGGCCTCCCTACGCTGCGTCATCCGGTCCGCCGTCGCCAGGTCAGAACTTTTCCCCCCCAACGGCCATCAGTTCTCCGAGCTATGTGCCTGGCCCACTGCCACTTCAACTGAGCAATACTACGAGCTATATTAGTAACTCGGGTTCTTCTCGGAGTAAAGAGGCTACTACGTGAGGCTGTTACGTGATGTAATGTTCTTGAGTAGACGCATTCCGAAATCAAATGGCGCGTAGCAATGCTTAGAGAATGCCAAGTACTTGTAGATAGATCTAAAGTTGGATCTAGAGCCGTAGCCAGAGATACCAGAGATGCCATAGAAAATTTACATTTGAGTATAGAAAATGTTGAGCCTATCCCGGATTGTTTTCATCTGGCCCCAGAAAATGTTCAGCCTACCCTAGAAGTTTTATTTTTGCTCTACAAAATTTTCAACCTACCTTAGAAATTCTTGATTATGCAATAGCCGCTCAGGCGAGCATTTTATAGGTCAGGTGAGGTGATTAAGCCCAGACTCTCTCTCTGAGAAAAGGCCTGTGCCCTACAGTGGGACGTATATGGCTGCTTATGATACAGGTGAGTTTATTAAAGATTTCAGATTTCCTACAAAAATTACAACCTACCTTGACGATGTTGTAATTTGTCAGCAAAGCTTTAGGTCACATTTATTAAAAGTATAATTTTTTTTTTCACAATCATTAAACATTTTAGATTGTGTCACCGAAACGAATGCGAAGTATGAAGATGTACATAAAAGTGGAAAAATTCAATTTCCTGTCAGTCTGCAGTCTTCATTACACCATTTGGCTACAACTATGGTTCGTATCTTGGTTTCAAGTAGATGATCACGGTAATCGGATTGTGAAAAACGGCCGGTGGGTGCACACTTACTGTCGGATAGTTCCGTATTTTTAATCAAAAAAACAGCTAAAATTACCATATTTCGAAGTATTTTTTAGTTCAAGTGCAAGTACAGAGATTTGGCTTCAAACTGATATGGTGGTTTAAGTAACAAATAAGTGAAAGTGGCGAAACTATTGTGAATAAAGTTAAAGTTGACGGTGAATTTAAAACAGTTTTTTTTCGCTTCGATGCCGGGTCACTCCGTTCCGAGCGAGCAAAAGTGGCCGACCTTTATTGTACCCGCCACTAAGAATAACACCACTGCAATATCATTAGAACTTTCGCATGTCTGTTATCAGCGACGGTGACGCAGTCGAGTAAACGTCCAGATAGTCACCCTAGCACGTGCAATACGGGAGTTCAATCCCGGGCTCCGACGGCGCAAACTTTTTGTTTTTGTTTGTTCTTCTTGGCGTTAAGGTGCGAACGGGATGGCCACAGTCAAGAAAACTACCACATCTAATAGGCCTAAAGAAGCAAAGTTTAATGGAAATACCATGTATGCTTGCTGTCACGCACCCGTTGGGAAGGAAGACCTGCCTCTTAAATGCAGTATATGCTGCCTTCTATTTCACGAGCAATGTATTTGCCCTCGCAGAGGAACCTCCCCTCTACTGCCGCGTGTAGACGGTGAAGTATCCTGGCGCTGTCCCTCATGTGCGGCCAAAGGACCAAAAGAGGCAAAAAATGACAACACTCCCATAAAGTGTCAGAGTAACTCCTACGTCGATGCCGAACACGCTAACAATGAACCTAGAGGGGGAAGAGGAAAGAAACTAAGGGAGGAGACTCGGAAAACTACCGAGGAAACAGAAACCACTCATATGGATGAGGTGTGCTCCAGAGCGGATATGCTTAAATTCTCCGAGGACCTACGTTTAACGCGAACAACGATGGAGGCATTTAGACAAGACATGCTGGAGATCAGACAAATTATGAAGAGCTTCTCAACGCGTCTGGATGCCCTGGAGGGCAGGGTTGACACTCTGGTTAGTGTTACTCCAGGGGTTACAAATGAACAGGAGACTGCCCTCAAGGAGTCAATCTTGAAGCTGCAAATCCAGTTGAATGACCGGGACCAGGAATTGCTGGCAAATGACATAGACGTCACTAACATACCCGAACAAAAAGGTGAGAACCCAATACACCTGGTCACCCTGATAGCATCAAAGCTTGGTGTGACATTAGACGAGAGGGATATTGTGAGTGCCGAGCGCGTTGGTGCCAGAAGAGACCAAGACAGCAATAAGACCGCAACAAAACCTCGTACAATCATTGTGAAGTTGGCGCGCCGTGCCATAAAAAACGATCTTCTGCAAAACGCCAGAGTAAGACGCGGTGCTACGACGGCAAATATGGATTTGCCTGGGGAGTCACGTAACTTCTACGTCAATGAACGTCTTACTAAAACCAACAGGCAACTATTTCAGCTTGCCCGCGCTGCTGCCAGGCGACTGGGTTGGAAATATGTATGGACACGCCACGGCAAAATATCGGCAAGGCGGGAACAAGGCAGCCCCGCATATCGCATATGTACGGCGGAAGATATAAATCGTGTTTTTGGTCCTGATTAAGTTTGTTGCAACCAGTTGTAATTCGTACGTTCATTCAAGTAGGTTGAATAATTTAAATTTTATAAACACACACACACACAGACACATTCTTACTCACACTCACTCATACACATATACACATTTCTACAACTGGCATGTAAATAAGGAGGTAGATTTCCTACAGAAATGTAACACCACGCATCACTATTACATACGGCATAGGCCATGACACACAAAGAAAAAGTTTGCGCCTTGGTCTTTTAAATGTGAGGTCCTTGAACACAGGACAGGATGAATTTTACGTCAGCTTGTCCAAACATAAACCAGACATATTAGCGCTCAATGAGACTTGGATAAAGGATGGCCAAGAAATTCTGGCACCGGTGATCAAGGATTACAAATTTATACATAGAAGTCGAAAAGGGAAGGCTAGGGGAGGGGGTGTTGGTTTTTATGTGAAACATAGTATAAAGGCTAGAGTAAGACCGCATCCAGACTCTGACTTAGAACAACTTTGGTTGGAGGTGAAACTTCCTGGTGCAAAGCGCATGGCTGTTGGAACTGCCTACAGACCTGAATCCGTCAAAGTACCAAATGCCTTAGATGCTATTGGTGAATCGATAAACGTATTTTCAAACTATGATTATACTTGTTTACTCACCGACTTTAATGTTGACCTACTTAGTATGAATTCATCAAAATCTCAGCAACTGATACAATTCTGCAACCAACAGAATCTGGAACAGATGGTCCATGAACCTACTAGGATACATGACAACTCAAGTACATTATTGGATCTGATTATCACTGATATACCACATAAATGTAAAAAAATTATAGTTTGTCATAATAAGTCACTCAGTGATCATGGAATGGTACTGGCTGATTTTAATGTTAAGAAAGAAAAACCACTTAAACAATTTAAATTTACTCGTGCTTTGCAATTAATTAATAGGGAACAATTTGAGAAGGATTTAAACAATATCCCGTGGTCTTGTATAGTAGAACATGAAGATATCGATGATATGGTTAAATCTTTTAACGACTGCATACTAACACTATTTGACAAACACGCACCGATAAAGAAAAAACCCCTAAAAACGACTTGTAAACCCTGGATTACGGACACAGTGAAGCTTAGGATGTCCTTGAGGGATAAAGCATTAGAAAAAGCTCAAAAAACAAAAAAAGACTCGGCTGTAGAATATTATAAAAATAGCAAAAATCTTGTCACATCAGCAATTGACAGAGAAAAAACTGCTTACTATCAATATAAATTAAACCAAAATATAAACAATCCAGAAGTTCTTTGGAAAAACATAAAAAATACCACTTTGTTTGACAACCCATGCAAGGTTCCCATACCTGATCACGTAAATGATCCAGACAAAATTAATGCCCACTTTCTTAGCGTGCCAAATAGTGACAACGAACTGGACCTAGAATTAGTAAAAACCTACTCTGAAAAAAGAAAGATTACAGGATCGTTTACCCTAAAAACAACAACAGAGGAAGAAGTGGGTAAGATTATAATGGGCATACAAACAAACGCCACGGGTCACGACCTCATAAACGCCGAAATGTTAAAACTAATTATGCCAGAGGCACTCCCGACTATTACTGAGTTGGTTAACAAATCAATTAGAGCAAATTACTTTCCAGATAATTATAAGACCGCCTTGGTTACTCCTCTGCCTAAAACAAACGTAGTAGAAAGTGCTAAAGACTTGCGCCCTGTCAGTATTCTTCCAACGATCTCCAAGATTATAGAAAGAGTGGTCCAAAGGCAGCTAGTTGAATACTTGCACTCAGAAAAAATTATACCAGAAGTACAGTCAGGCTTCCGAAGGGTACACGGCACGGAAACAGCTTTGCTAAAAGTGACAGATGATATTATCTCTGAGTCAGACTTAGGTAAGAGTAGTATCTTGGTTCTACTCGACTTCTCACGTGCCTTCGACTGCTTACATCCCTCTATACTTCTTGCTAAATTGGCATACTACGGGTTTTCTACGGAAACATGTAAGTGGTTTGAATCATTTTTAAATAACCGGAAACAGATAGTAGTTGCAGAATGCCCAAATGGGGATAAAAGATATTCAAACCTAGGTAAACTATCCCGAGGAGTTCCTCAAGGGTCCATAATCAGTCCGATCCTTTTCACCATATTTACAGCAGATATAGTGGATGTAATAGAAACAACAAAGTGTCATCTCTATGCAGATGATACACAGATTTATTATTCGTTTGACAGTAATAACACACCCCAAGCAATCGAGAAAATAAATGACGATTTAAATAAAATATTCATATGGTCAAGGAAAAACTCGTTGATTTTGAATCCATCTAAATCTAAAACATTAATTTTGGGCACAAAAAGGCAAATTGAAAAGGTGAAGGAATTTAACCCTAGGATAGAAATGAATGGCGCCGAAATACCTATAGTCGCTGAAGCTAAAAACTTAGGGTTAATCATAGACAGCGAATTGCGCTTCACGAAACATGTAGAGCATAAAATTAAAACAGCTTTTTACAAACTAAAGGTTCTATATAGTGTGCGAAAATACCTCTCAGTCGATCTTAGGATGCTCCTTACAGACTTGCTGGTACTCTCGCCACTCAATTACTGTTGTGCAGTATACGGGCCGCGGCTCTATGAAAAAACCGAGCGGGCAATACAAAGGGTACAAAATGCTTGCGCCAGATTCTGCTTTAGAATTCCTAAACGTTCACACGTAACTCCATATCTAAACCAATATGGTATTCTCAATATGAAAGCTAGAAGAGAGCTGCACATCGCTTGTTTAACCAAAAAACTTATTTACAGAAAGAACCCAAAATACCTCTTCGATAAATTATCATGGGTTAAAGACCTTAACAAATTAAACACGCGATCTAAGTCTACAAATTTACTCGCTATAACCAAACATAAGACCAAAGGATATGAGGGATGTTTCAAATATGCGGCTTCCAAAATTTGGAACAATTTGCCACCGCCATTACGCTCAAAAATTGGACTAGCTTCATTTAAGACCAAATTGAAAATTATCTTCTTGGACAAACAGAAAATAAATGAGAATTTGAGACGTCCCTATAGATAGATACTTTATTTTTACTATCATCACCTCTTGCAATTTACTTCGACACAAAGCACACACTTGCCTCTTAGCAGTACCTACTACATATACTGAACCCAAGACCTTGTCGCAGGGCTAAGAGGCACGCACCCATTCATACATACATGTACTCACACACTCATACACTCATACATACTCATGCACTCATACACACACACACACACACACACACACACACACACACTTAGCACGTTTCTTGTTTGTTTCTTTTAATTACCACTAGTCGGGTGACTGCGGATTCTTAGTTAATGCATAATTGTTTTTTTTTCTTTTTATTTATATAATCTTTTATTTAACGTGTACCTACCTGGCTTAACTCCTGCTCTAAATGTCAACCTAAGAGCTGGGGAGTGCTGAAAACCAGCGTTGGTTACTACCTGGTGGTAGCCGACATGTTAGCTGAGCTCTCTCCAATTACCAAAATGGTTAGACGTGGTCTAAGAAGAAATATAAATCTGCTATTATTGCTTTTTAAATTGTTTGTGTTTTGGTAATAAACGATTTCTATTCTATTCTATTCTATTCTAATTTAGATAACATGACAAGAACACAAGTACCATGAACAGCAGTGTCGGCGTCGACTACAGCAGAAACGCATCGAATCGAAGCGAGTCTCATTTAGGCCTAATGCATCTATCTCTGAAGAATCAAATCGAATTGTTCATTCATCGCAACTCTTCACCAAATTAAGTCGTTTTTAAAAAGATGTTTTTATTTCAAATACTGTTTGATGATAAAGAGGAGAATATAAGAAAAATGAACGGCGTGCTCCAAAATACTGCGTGTGTGGCATTAAAATTTTTATTTAAACAAAGATTTTTCAAACGCTACAAAAATACGTTGTCGCGCATCCGCTTCTCCGCGTCGAATGAGTTGAATCAAATCGCATCGGCGGCGAAGCAATCCGCCTGTCGAGTAATTCGCGCGGTCGATTCAATTCGGCTCGCCGCGGCTCGTCGTTAATGGACACAGTTTCATAGTAAATATATAGGGGGCGAATTTCTGCGGTTCGATTCGACTCAGCTCAGCGAGCCTAGTGGACACGAAGACGGGACGCGAGATGCTGAAACCTAATAGTTTTTGAGAAAAATTAAAAACAAATTTTGAGGTTATGTTGAAAAAAATCCAATCAGTTAATTACTGGAAACCTTATTTACTTAAATTGAGTTAATATACAATATGATAATGAATGATCAAATAAGGTTTTAAACAAAAACCTAAAAAAAAAATTAGAAAGTTACAAAAGACTTTTCTTTTTTGCTGCAACATCGTCAACCTAACAAAATAAACTACAGTTTTGCCCATGTTTCCTAATACACTAACCAAGTACTTTATGGTACAGATTCGACCTATATTGGATTAATCTTGTAAATGGCCTGATTTTACTACTGCAACAGCTCCGGCGCTGCGGGAAGTGCAGCCCCAACGCCCTTGCGTAACAAAGTACAGACACCTATGTTCACCTTCGCAGCTCCGCTTCTCCGACTTTTCATATACATTCTAGGGAGGTAGCCACAACCACTGCATGGATACGTGGAACGCGTGCCGAGTCGGATTTGAAGACAATTAAACCTAATTATAAGTGCACTAAGTCTGTATTTACCCATATTTCCAAGTGGAACTTACCTTCATTGCTCAGAGAGGTAATTTATTCTTCGCCCAGACCACCCGTATGCACCATGGGGTTAGGACGAAGGGCGTGCAGGGAACGGCTCAAAGGAGTCCACCACTTGCAAGTGGTGGTACACTCTATTCTACAAACAGACACGGAGGCACAAAAGAATAGCTTGTAGGAAGCAGCTCGAAAGACTTAGTGAGATATATTTTTTGATGCATGCTTGGAACATATTTTTATCATCTAAGTTTAGAATAAGTGGCATGTTTCTGTAATATCTCCATATTAAATGAATAATTACACATAGAGATATTTACTAAATACCTACTGCTGAGTACACAACTCTTCCCCGTTACGCCAACCCTATCGTTATATCATTAGTTTAGAAAAAAAATATATTTTTTGTTGATATGAACAACAAATAGAAACAGTAATGACTTACTATTGAGTTTCTCCGTGTGGAGTTATTCCGTGTGGCTTCGGATTAAGAACAGCGTCACTCCAATTCCTTCCGTGGATGTCGTAGAAGGCGACTAAGGAAATCAATTACCAGGAGACGGGCAGCAGCATCTTCCTGAGATTCCAACCGCATACTGCGATCGCCAACCCGCCTGCCAAGCGTGGTCATTATGGCAAAACCCCTCATGGTAATGGAAACCACGAAGGAGGCCTATGTCCTGCAGTGGGCGTCAAATGGCAGATGATGATGATGGAGTTGCCATTGACTTTAGTTGCTGTTCCTTAGTTTTATAGTTGTTGATATATGATAGATCGGAAAGGACAAACCTATTCAAAATATACCTGAAACTTTGAACGTTTAATAGAAATGTATTCGATTTGCAGTCCTGTTCACCCAACTACCGTTTTTCCCCAACTCGGGACGATTGGCCGACGACAAAGAGATCCTTAACCAGACGATATACAATCAAATCGGGACTGTCTGTAACCCGCATTTACTTTCATTCCTTCCAAAGTGCCTGCTTTGTTTAGCGGCAAACACGCTTGACTACCAAAAGGAGGTCGTACGCTTGATTCCAGCTGGAGGTCGCCAAAGTTGATTTGTACCGATGGCCTTCCATGTATGGGTGTATTTCAATGTTTATGATACCTAGGTTAAGTGATTGTGTATTGTACAAGTTGCCGTTTATGTTCAATGCCTGCACTACATGATATTTCTGAACAATTTGTTTAAATATTACTTATGAAATATAATTTATGAAGTTTCTCAATCTAATTCCACTGTATCGCGCACGAATTTCCAGTGAAGTTACCAAGCAATGAATGATTAAGTTGTTTTTTTCACCAATTCCACAGCAATACGTTAAGTTAGTTTTGTTAATAGAAGACACTGTATTTTTTTAACGGCTAACAACTAGGTAAATGTAAAAAAAGAAACATTTAATTACTTTTCTCATAATCAGGCCGACTTGCACTATTTTAATAAATGGGGCTTAAGGCTTTTAGAAAATAAATTTTAAAGGGGTTTTTCTATGGAAGCTGGCGTATCCACTTGCCGCCGTTTCAAGACGGCCGCGGCGGGCGACGGGATGGAAAACAAGGCAACTATTGCGGTTAAAACTAGCTACTTTGACAAAATAACGTTAAGGCAAAGTTTTTTTTTTGTGGCAAACCTGGAAACTATCATTTTAATTCAATGAAATGCGTTTACAAACGTAGTTACTGCATCCTTAATGATTGTCACTGATCTGATATGACGATCTTTACCCCAAAAATACAAATACAATAGTACATTGTTCACCGAGAGGAGAAAGTGACCGATTACCGTCGAGGGTGTCGTTTAAGACACCCGAGATCGGGAATCGCAGTTTCTCTCGAGTGATACATAGTGCTTTATACTACACCTGCTTGATAGTTTTATTTTGCTTTCTACGAAAACTGAATCCTCAAACAACACACAAATTGGAAATGGCGCCAATGGCGTCTGCAATTTTCACATGTTCTTTTTTCAAATTGTTTATCCTGCCGCCGCAGGGTCGCACTGCCAGCCCGACACCATCCAACACACAGCTAGTGGCCAGTGTCATTTTACGAACTTGGAGATAAAAACTCACTGTAAAAACTTTTTGGCTTTTGATATTTAGGTTACCGGCGCATAGTCTTACCCAAAATTAAAAAAGAAAAACCACGTAAGAAATGGATTTTCATACACTTTTCCCTCCCGCTCAGATGCGTTTTCTCCCCGCATACTTTCTACCGTAAATTTGATAAAGTATCAAGGTACTTTCCAAGCAGGTGTAGTATAAATAAACTTTATTTCTCCATCCACAAATAAGGTACAAAAGAGGTGGCACAATATGGCACAATCTGAAGCAATTTGTGGAAAGACTAGGTCCTAAACTAGATCAGAGATCTGTATCTTAGGATGCCAGGCGTCCCAAAAACTAGGACAGCAAAGAAACATACTGTAGACACTAAGTCAGTCCAAGTCAAAAATCGACGGAGAAATAAAAAAAAAAAAAATTACGGAAACGTGACACTTTATGACTAAAAGTTTTTTGTTTTCGAAGTTTTTTGTTTGTATTAAGTATCTTCTATCCATATTTACCAGTTTCATTGTGCGTGGAAACTTTAAAAAAAATTCTAAATGGCGGCGGGTGGATATGCTACAGAGTTGCAATCCCCTTTAAACTATTTATTTCAAGAAAATACAAATAAATTCTAGCTCTGCTAAATCTTCAATTCGCTTCTCTTATGCGCTATCAATCATCTGAAGTTTTTTATTTGGCGAAATTTGAGCTTTTCTTACGTAAAAATAAGTCTTCAGTGACTGCAGACAAAGGCGATGTAAACACGGCATAACAGCGAGTGGGACAGACAATAGTTCATTGAGTGAAGCTGCTCATTCTGTGGATGTATTATTATTGCGCTCGTACTGTACTGTTCTGGATTGCAGCTTCAGCTAGCAAACAGAGAGAGGGCTAGGTGGCTGGAAACAGCGAGAATCGGAATTAAAATCAACAAGCACATGTTTTAAAACCATCACCCAACTGCGATAAAAAAAATACAAGATTGATGTACAAAACAGCCAATAAGTGGCGCTGATAGTATTCAAAAACGCTGACACATAGTAAAAGTGTTTTTCTTTTACTCGGTTTATTTTAATTATCATACCATATTTGCATTTATGAACTCAGAATTTTTTCCTCTTACGATGGCAAAAAATATCGGTGATCCCTACGATCTGTGTTCGCATCTCGTAATTATATTTTAAATCCGAAGATAAAGCCCTCTACGATCTGTTTTCATATCTCGTAACATTTCAAATCTGGAGATACAGAGTGATATCTCGAAACCTACATCTGGATTTGCTACGAGCGTAGCACTGCTACGAGCGCTACGGGCTACGAAACGTAGCAACGCCTACGAGTGCAGGCACTCGTAGCAAATTCAATCAATAAAGTACGCCACTTCCTTCTGTCCTCGGCCATCCTCATCCAGCCGCTGCCACGTAGCACATTATAAAGCTGTTATTCAGCAATCATTTTACGGTAGATCGCCATCCTATCACATTTACACATTTAAACAAAGAATACTCATATACATATGAATGAATATATTGATGATGAATTTTATTGTAAGTGTGAATCTTTCAGTGACGTTCTGTATCTTACCACGTCGAGGCCAAAGGGCTTGACCGATTTCGATAAAACCAATTAAAGGTATTTGTAACGCAAATATGACTGGGCAAATACTTTGAAAAAAAAAAGAAACATAAAATAGCCAACGTCACAATCATATTATTGAAAAATAAAGGTTATAAGAACCCTCTTTCAGCATCCTTCAGCATGTCCTCCACCTTTTCTGCAGAAACTATAGCTTGCGGCGAAGCAAGGTTTTCCTTCCCACGGGCGAGTAAAAGAGTGCCGTTATAAGAGCATCATTTTATATGCTTCGCGATCGCTCTCCTGTGTCGTGATAAAAATCAAATTTTCTCCGGAAATAACTTTAGAAAACGCCCCGCCGTACCGAGACCGCGGCGCGTGTAATAAATGGCCAGGGTCGGACCGTCGCAACGTCGACGCCAGAATAAATATGTTTAATATCAGACATGATGCTACATCGGGCGACGACTTATTGCTATCGGCATCTCGTATATTAAATAATTCCTGAGAAGGACAGATGTACCGCTTTATTATGTTTACTATTAAGCGTAAAAATGCAGCTTATATTTAATTTCATTAAACTTTTCCCTGGCCATATGTATGTATATATGTGTACGTTATGCTTATTTTAAGAATATCATATCATCATCATTATATCATCATCATCATCATCAGCCATTTGACGCCCACGGCAGGACATAGGCCTCCTTCGTAGTTTTCATAACCATGAGGGGTTTTGCCATAATCGCCACGCTTGGCAGGCGGGTTGGCGATCGCAGTATGCGGTTGGAATCTCAGGAAGACGCTGCTGCCCGTCTCCTGATAATTGATTTCCTTAGTTGCCTTTTACGATATCCACGGAAGGAAATGGAGAGTGACGCTATTCTTCATCTGGCGCCACACGGAGCGTATATATGTGTACGTTATGCCTATTTTAAGAGCTAGACCATTTTGGAGCATAAATGAACAAAAAAACTCCAAACTCGAGCAAAAAATGGCAAAAAAATAACGTTAGTTGTATGGGGGCCCCCCTTAAAGATTTATTTTATTCTATTTTCAGTACAAATATTTGTTGTTATAGCGGCAACAAAAATACATCATCTGTGAAAATTTCAACTGTCTAACTATCACGGTTCATGAGATACGCAGCCTGGTGCCAGACAGCGGAGTCTTAGTAATAGGTTCCCTTACTCTTTGGGTACGGAACCCTAAAAATGGCATCTATTTAGACAATTACTTTTAAGTATAGACATAGTAAATAAAAAAATTTAAATCTTGTTTCGAGTTAAGAAATCTTGTCTAAAAAAATGCGCGTACAATTAGTCTCGCCTCTCCGTCTAACAGAAGAATGACTCGCGCTTGTGTGTAGATATTTTTTAAAAGTGCTTTTAAAAAAACTAGATTCGCTAGCTATTGTCAGAAACGTTTTGTTAGGTCTGGTTTTTTTGGTTGTCTGGAAGAAATTACTTTTAGTAATATGGCCGCCAATTGTACTGTACTATATTATTGTTAAATTCTCATATGTAATTCCTTGTACATACAATAAAGAATATTCTATCTATCTATCTATCTCGCATCGAACTGGTTTATTTCATTATTAACTTGATACCGGATTTACTTGGTTTTTTGTCGGAAGAGTCCTGGTCGGACTCTTCCGACTCTTCCGGTTTCGCTCTGGTCTATTTCATTCCAACACCTGTGTCATCTAAATAATCTTTTCACTCCATCTGCTCGAAATGATGCATTTTGATGTCCAAATTTAGGACCCAAAACACGCTATTGTTGTTCAAGCTAAGATGCATCAAAGTAAATAGTCTCAAAATTGGGTTTTGAATCTATTTACCTTTAGGTGCCTTTAAGTAAATAGACTCAAAATCCAATTTTGAATTTATGTACTAATGCACTCATTTACTAAGAAGTCGGACTTCTCTTTCACTCTTGAGGATTCGACCTATATCTGTTTCGCTCCAACCCAAGCAATAAGTTTTAAAACCAAGTTTGGAACTACTTACTGAACTACCAAACTCTTTGCTGCAAAACTTTTAAGTACCTAATTGTCCAATATTTGAAATTGGAACGCAAGTTTTTTTTTTTCTATGCAAAAAATCAATAACAATGGCCCGATTTTTTTGTCTATTTTTGCGTATTTTCTCGGAAAAATGTTGTCAAGCGATGATTGATGATAGTGTCTTCTTAACACCAGAATATATAAAAAAACAGGCAACACAAGCAATTCAAAACCTCCTGCCAGCAGTTACATTTGAGTGGTATGTAAGTGTTATATTTTATTTCATCCTCTCCGATGGTAGTGAAAAGCAGAGTGTTCTACACGGGCGCAAGTCATTTTTGGTCTCGGTAGTGTTGAATCCCTCGCTCCTTCAGCGAATCGCCAACCTCGACGCAAAAACTTTGTTTGCGCAATTGGTGAACAATCTACTATTAATGTTATAGCCCTTATTTCAGTGTGCTTTTCGCATTTTTGAACAGCGTCTCCGGCAAGCCTTTTTTCGGTTACCCCACTCATTGATGGCTAGGGTAATCCCCCTAATTTTCAATGTTTAAGGTTTAAGAATGTTTATTTCACTTGTATATGAAACACATAACTGAACAAAATTTGTCCACTTATAGAAAAACACACAACTTAACGAAGAGATCGCTTTTAGCGATAAGACCGCCAATTGTATACGGCAAAACTTAGACATTTAAGCCTTTTAATGTATTTTGTTTTCTGGTGTGTACAATAAAGTGTTCTAATCTAATCTAATCTAATCTTAACGAAAAAATTTAATTTAATTTATTTATTTGGAGGAAATACAGGCACAGATAATAAATATAATGTTATAAATACAAGAAATTAATTCCAATTCTGATGTCTAGCCCAAGAGTTAAACATAAACATAAACATTTACATACAGGCACATACATTGCTTCTGGCCCCACACTAGGATACCCTGTGTCGTGGGAACCAGAAACAACGACATCACAAACATGTAAACATCCAAGACCTGGGGTTTTTTTTTTTGTCCCCAGCCGGGATTCGAACCCGGGACCTCTTGCATGGTATGCAGATGCACTACCGCTGCGCCACGAGGTCGTCAAGTTGACCAGTGGATCCACGAGTATTTAAAATATAATAAAATTCTAAACCTAGTACCGATGTCTCCCCCAGCAAGAGGAGATATGAGGACTGGAAAATCCCAGGGGGTTGACCAGAGGAGACACGGATCTGAAGTCGTTTTATGTTTTACAATATTAGGCATGGACTTATCTATGGAACATTTCTCACTTATAGATTAAGCAGGTAGGTAGTGTAAAAACGAGAAGCGTTTACTATTCTAATACTGTCTGATATGCAAAAAAAAAATATTAAAGAGAACTAGGTAGGTATAGACCACTCAACAGGTCAGAAAATTATACTGTTGCTTTGCTAGACTCGCAATCAGAATACAGTAAATTATACACCATTGCCCTTAATAAAATAAATGAGGATTATTATTTATTTTATTTATTATCTATGGAAAACCAACAGCTGATAAACAATTAATATATGTGACTTATATAACTAGTTAGTGAGCCAATTACAGGTTTTCACCTATAGGTCCTATAGCAACAGAGTGCTAGATTTCTGCAAGGATACAAAACTTAGAGGTGATGGTACATGTAGCATGCATCGTACTATGAAATATTGACGCGTATCATTTGGAGGTGTGGATTCCTATGGCTTATGTTATTATTATTAAATGTTTATTGCACATAAGTAAAACATATGATGGCAACATAAGCATCCGATATACGTCCCACTGTAGGGCACACGCCTCTCAGGGAGGGAGTATGGGCTTGATCACCACGCGTGCCCACCGCGGATTGGCGATTTTAAGCGCTGAGGTATGTGAATAGCTCAGACATTCAAGTTTCCTCACGATGTGTGCTACAGCAGTAGTAAAAATGTCTAAAAATATACGTAGAGCGTAGTGTTCTTACATATTGGTAGGAACACTTCGCTCGTGTGAGTAATAGTTTGGCAATAAAATAATACAGATAAGTCATTTACACTAAGGACGACTTGCACCACTTCTTAAATGTCACTTAAGTCATCATTTCGATCGACTTTTGTTTAAAGAATTGAATTTAATTTAATTTACACAACGCACTAATAGAAAAGTTTCGTAGGTATTTAATCAATTAAACTCTACAAAGAAGAGCGATAAATATCTCAAAAGAGCGGTCGACAAAACAAATAACCGGTTCAGAAGAGAGAATGGTCTCATAAATTTAAATTTATGTATTAGAAAGTGACACAAGCTGTAAGTCTACCACCATTGCTTTAATTAAGAACCGGTTTATTTACGTTTCGGAAAGGGGTATCGGAAGGGGTACCTTTCAAAGGTAGCTCGTTCTTTGAATTTCTGAACAGTAAGTGAAGTAAAAAATGTTTATTCAGGTGAAAGTACATAATTATACATTTGCGAGGCTTATAGAAATCCGTGTCTCGCCGGATTAGGAATAACGTCACTCCATTTCCTCCCGTGGATGTCGTAGAAGGCGACTAAAGAAATCAATTGCCAGGAGACCGGCAGCAGCGTCTTCCTGAGATTCGAACCGTATACTGCGATCGCCCGCATGCCAAGCGTGGTGATTATGGCAAAACCCCTCGTGGTTATGAAAGCCATGAGGGAGGCCTATGTCCTGCAGTGGGCGTCAAATGGCTGACGTTGATGATGATGACAGAACTTAGAATAATTACACAGATAGAATATAACTTTAAAGGAATAGTCTTCAGACTAAGCACAGCCTGTATCGTGGGCAACGGTTTCTGTGTGGTTCGAAAACAAGTGTGCCGTGTTCTTGCTTAAATTTTAGTTATGATACGGTAGGAATACACATCGAACCTAAAAACGAAATTAAAACTAAAATAAGCAAATTACTTCATTTACTAAGAGACCATAATATTGTATTTAGAAAATCAAGGTGACTGGTGACTGAACGATTTATTTATTGAGTATAATCGGTTTTATTTTTCTTAAAATAACCTGAATCTGAACATTTAGTAGCAAAAAAAGGGTTCCGTAGCAAACAAGTGCCAAAAAACACCTGGCGCCGGTCAGTTACATTAGGGCGCTTATACACGGGCGGCACGTTGCGTGCGAACGACAGTGTCAACTGCAGCCATCGACACGCGTCGATGGCAGTCACCGACATAATATCAGCGTCGAATATCCGCGTCGCGTCGGCGCGTCGACGCCTGCAGTTGGCACTGTCTTTCGCAACGTTCCGCCTGTTTATAAGCACCTTTAGAGGCGAAAACACTTGGTTTGGGATGTGAAGACTCGAAATCGCGGCTCAAGACTGCAGTAAGTAGACATTTTTCATAAAGGCACTATGTCCCTGACGAAGGCCAACATGATATAAGTAAGTAGTCAACAAGGAACCCTTATTGTTTCACCATGTATATCCGTCGGTTTTTTGTTAACTATGGAACCCTAAAAACGAGAATTATAAACTGTTGCTTACCTTTCCGTAAAGTAAAGTTCAATTCTGAAAAAATAATTTAAGGTTATGTGTTATTTTTGTAACATTTACTTATCAAGCATTTCTGTTCTTAAACCTATTTTTAAAATGTTTAGTTTGCGAGTTTACGAAATGTTTGCTTATATGGACGTAGAATCGATAACACATCAACCTTTGCACAAGTGCACTCTAATCAGTTACGTTAAGGGTGACTTTGCAACAAAAATATAAGGGTTGACGTGCAGTCAACTGTACACAATTTATTTTGGCTGTGAAAAGTCTATATCAGTAATCTGTTTATTTGTGCGTAGAATTTGTTTAATTACATTCGAAATGGGTCCTACTTTGAAGATTGAATAACTTATTTGTTCATTAAGTAAATTTCGTTTGCTTTCGCCACATAGAAACGACGCAAAAGAGAATGCTATTGTGACATCGGCTGCAGATGGTGCTTAAAAATAAAGTTTTACTTGCATATCTGAAAACGTAATTGAAATATCCCTATAAACAACACAACAGCTCACTAGATTGCACTACAAATATTGTAATAACACTGAACCCTGAGATACAGGCCTTAAACCTAGTTCAGGGGCCAGGGTACCATTTTATTTTATAAGTATGTTATACTGAACTTGTTTGCATCTCATTATTTTTTTGCTTTTCTTTCCCTCAGGGAGAGAGTATGGGCATAATCACCACGCGTGCCCACCGCAGATTGGCGATTTCAAGCGCTGAGGTACGTGAATAGCTTAGACGCTCAGGTTTCCTCACGATGTTTTCCTTCGCCGTTAGCAAGTGTTATTAAATACAAAGTCATAGGTACATGCCTGCAATGGGAATCAAACCTGGGTCTTTCGCTTCCAAGTCCAATGTTCTACCCACTAGGGTAGCCCGCTCGCGGATTAAATAAACTCATTATATATTTGGACGGGTTATGAAATAATCTTACTGGGGGGAGGGGGGCGGTGAAACGGCTACTGACCCGACAACTAGATAGATACATAACTCTTTATTCTGCACCAGTAATTTATACAGACAGTTTTTTTTTTGACGTCCCAAACGGACACATGTCCACTGGCGCATTTGGGGATGTATTAGCGAAGGGTAAGATAATAAGTACCCGAAACCGGCGTACTGAATGATGATGATGATGAATGGTGATGAAGCGAATAAGGTTCGTCATTAATGCGGCAAGCGCCAAGCCTGGTCTCTCCCTACCCGTGCGGGATGAAAACTGTTTCGTGGTATATTTATCGCAGAACTTGCGTGTCTGAGGTGCTCACATACCTCAGCGCTTGAAATTGCCAATCCAGGATGGGCACCCTTGGTGATTAAGCTCATACTCTCTCTCTCTCTCTCCGAGAGAAGGTCCGTGCCCTGCAGTGGGACGAAAATAGGCTGCATAAAAAATAAAAAAGTGGCAGGCAAATCGGAATGTTCCAGGTTCAAATCCTGTCATGTAAGGAGGTGCCTTGGAGAGGAGAGTGAAAGTGAGGGTGGTCGATGCAATACTAGCTTTAATTACATCATCATCATCAACCCATAGCAGTCCACTGCAGGACATGGGTCTCTCCCTGTATGAGAGGTTTTGCCGTAATCTCCACACTTGGCAGGCGGATTGGAGATCGCAGTGTTTGGTGGTCTGGTATCACAGGTGAACGCTGCTGGCCGTTCCCTGGTTTCCGTTTTTAGTCGCCCCTTGCGACACCCACCGGAAGTAATGGGGTGGCTCATTCTAGGCCGGAGCCACACGGCGCTTTAGTTACATATTATGTCTTTATTAAAGATTAAACATACATATGAGATTAATATGGCCTTCGCCTGTGTAACCTACTTACACTGTACAACGATACCCTGGGTGCGCAATTTTGAATCGCACTTGACCGGTTTTTCTTCCGGTCTATCATCATCATCATCATCAGCCATTTGACGCCTACTGCAGGACATAGGCCTCCCTCATGGTTTTCCAAGTTTCCCGTTCTTGTGCCGCCCGCATCCAGCGACCGTAACCAGGTCGTCAGACCATCTGCTGGGGGGCCTTCCCACACTACGTCGTCCGGTCCCAGTCGCCAGGTCAGACTTGTCTATAAATACACGTAATAGCAGGTAACCTGACCTGACCCGAATGAAAGAGCTAAGTGTGTTGCTACACATTCATACCTCCCTACCTAAATGGAAACCGATAATTCGACGCACGCCTTTTCCAACAAATAAAGATCAAAACGAGATGCCCCAGTATTAAGTTAAGGTGACAAGGGTCTACTCTCATTTCGGAATGCGTAGGCACTAAGCTAGGGACAAAATCACCAGAAGAACTTTGGACAAATATAGATTTTTCAAAGTGATACCAAAAAAATATAATTTTCTATTTCAAATACCCTGCCATTTCCAATAATGTTCAGAGAAATACATATAATAATAATAATAATAACTGTCACACAACACAATCTCATCTCCTGGTCCCAAACTAGGATACCTTGTGCTATAACCAGGCAAGGACATCCTAAACATGGAAATACACCCAGACTAAGGCCATTTGTACAAATGTAACCGAATGGTATTCAGACATGACACCACTAGAACAACGACAGACAGTCATATAATATTTGAACAGCAATGCACCATAAGGTTACAGAGAGACTCCAGCCTCTCACATAAGAATAAGCTTTGATTTGTCAAATTTTACCTACAATGTTTGCCGATACCTTTGTGGGAAGGAAATAAATATAAATGAAATGCTTACTCACACACACATACACTCACTCACTCACCCGCCTATTCACTCACTCACTCACTTAACTTTATGCTAATTGGGCAGTCTTGTCGGCCCATAAAGGATGAAACACACCAACGCGGTGGCGGTCCATACATACAACATTTACTGCAGCAGTATTTATATGGACGTTTGTATGGACCGCCACTGCGTTGGTATGTTTCATTCTTTAGACAGGCGGGAGCTATTTATCAACTAATTTCGATCACTGACCATGATGGAGCTCTTCTTCTGTGTTGCACCTATTTACATCTGGTCCCGTAGGTTTGTAGACAACTGACTTGGGTCATAAATGAACTGGGACGCTCTTTAGCGGCGAGCGTGAGAGACATTTTATCCCGAGTGCTGTAATATACTAGACCTAGAGCTCCGTGTACACCTGATTTCGTTTATTTGCTAGCTGTGACTAGCGATAACGTTCACGCGGAATATGGATTAATTCCAGTTAACCGGCTGCTGTGTATAGTGCGCGCGCGCTGTGTGTGTATGTTTATGTGTGTGTATGCGTGTGTGAGTATTTGTTTAAATTACGTTTCAGGAGTCGGGGTTTTATTTTTTGTATTTCGCCGTCCTATTAGCGTGGTTTATGAATTGACGTGATAATTTTCGGGCGGGCTACAATTTCTACCCTGCTCCCGACAGGTCATAATGGATGCCATTACGGCGGGAAAACAGCTTGGCTGCGTACCTTTCAAAAGTGTTGTTTGTTGTTAGTAACTCTTTGAGATTATGCACACAGTATCCGATTATGCATGAGGCGGAAAAGGTGATAACAGCCAACAGCCGCACTTATGGGTAGGGAATAAATAAATCCTACCGGCTTTCTGTGCAAGAAAATAAATTAGCCCCTATACTACGCGCACAAAATCCTGAAGGATTCCTAATATCTAACTGTCAAACTCCATACTAATTGCTATCGCAAACGTCAGGATTCAGGCAGAATTTGGTGTGCGTAATTAGGCGCCGCTCTTTTTTACATAGTAACAAAATATGGGACTCATAAGACTCACTGACTGATTCGTTTATCTAGCAAATTGCACATTTTTCAAATTCAAATATGCTTAGAGTGCCGTACCTACCTCAAAGGGAAACAACGGAATCCTCATACGATGACTTAGTTGTCCGTCCGTCTGTCTGTCAAGACCCTTTATCTCAAGAACGCGTAGAGGTATCGAGTTGAAATTAAAACCATATACTTTGCAATCCCTTGAAGTTGTGAAAAAATCAAACTTCTAAGTTAATGTAAAAAAGAGACGGCAGTTCATGCCGCAAAAAACGTACATTGACACTAAAGTGAATAAAAATTTATAGGGTACTTTCCGTTGACCGAGAACTATAATAATAGGGGTTAAAGTATGAAATTGCCGTTTTATTGCAATAGGTTCTCTGAATTGACATAGAATCTTCATGGTTTGAGGTTTTCGAATGAAACTTTTTTCAAATGGTTTCTATGATGTTCTTTTTTTAAAAAAATGTGTAACATTTGAATATCGACTTTCAATTGTTTTTGTTATTCAATTTAGACAAGAAAGATGGATACTGCGAAAATTTGAGTGATTTTTGAATACGAGTTCCGACGCGGAACTAACGCGGCAGAAACAGCCCGCAATATCAATGCTGCGTTTGGAGAGGGGTCTACTAATGAACGCACCGTGCGATTTTGGTTTAAACGCTTTCGTGATGGAAATTTCGACTTAAAGAACGAGCCACGAGGAAGACCGCCCATACAGGTGAATAACGATGAATAAAGAGAGATAGTGGAAGCCGACCCTAGTCAAACTACCCAGGAATTAGCGGCATGGTTTAACGTTACCTTACCCACAATATTGACTCACTTGCGTCAAATCAATAAAATAAAAAAATACGAAAAATGGGTGCCTCATAATCACTCGAATTTTCGCAGTATCCATCTTTCTTGTCTAAATTGAATAACAAAAACAATTGAAAGTCGATATTCAAATGTTTCACATTTTTTAAAAAAAGAACATCATAGAAACCATTTGAAAAAAGTTTCATTCGAAAACCTCAAACCATGAAGATTCTATGTCAATTCAAAGAACCTATTGTAATAAAACGGCAATTTCATACTTTAACCCCTATTATTTGGCAAGTAATATTGCCATATACTACAAGTGCAGTGAAAAATCTGAAACTATACATTTGTAATTAAATCATAAAAAAATAGTCTTTGTAGTTCGGGAAATACTCAGTAAAACCCCATTCCTGAACTATTTATAATATGTATCTAAGTATCTACAAATTGGTACGGAACCCTCGGTGGGCGAGACCCAACGTTTATTATTTTCTAAAAGTTTTAACTTACAATTTATAACTCATGAATGTGTTATAAATTAGACACAATCATCTTCTAAATACTCATTAAATAACCCTTGATGTTATAGTAAGCTTTTTTGCACAGAGTGTGCTTAAAAAATTTTTAAGCCGCGTCGCAGGTAACTCTAATATATCTTGAGGAATCTAATTTTCTTACCAAAACAGAGGTCGTGGGTTCAAACGGGTCTACTGGGGTCCATCGTATCTGATTGATATAAATGGTGTCAGTCTGGGTATATTTTCATTTCTGTAATGTTCTTGTCCGGTTACTCGCACCCTAGCGTATCATATGGATTACCATACAAACGTAATTTGGTTTTAATTTACAGGTACCCAATAGAACTTTACCAATACGCTTAGAGGTTTGATCGAAATTTGATTTAAGAAACCTCCGTTTTAGTAGTCAAGGATATCAACCGTTACATCAATATGGCAAACAGAATTTATTTCATCAATAACCCTCACTTGCTTTCTTAGTAGAGTTTTCAAAATATTTCTCTCAGAATAGAAACCATAGTCCTGCATACCATAAAATAAAATCCATTGAAAGATGAGGCAGCCATGTTGATAATTTTAATCAACCTTTTGTCGGATTATTTGCTTAAGGACGCTAAAAGGGTTGTCGCTTCGAAATTAAGGACAATTTTATTTTGACTTGACAAAATTAACTTGGATTACACAGGTTTACCTCTAAAATGCGCAATTATTGAGACACTCAACTTATAGTTTTGATTTGCAACTACTTTTATAAAAAGAGTTTCTTGTCAGACTTTAACTTTATATTCTTATTGTTGCACTAACCCGTGCTGAGGACAATCTCAAAAACCTATTTAGAGGCTAAAAATCCCACCCACGCCGGGACTTGAACTAGCGACCTCTGGCTCACCGTGCCAGCGCTCTCCCAACTGAGCTAATGGAAGCATCGATGAAATTTCGAGCCTCTTTACAAACTTCTCTGTATTACGTACAGGTAGCGACATCTGTTGTATGTTTTCGAAATATCATGATGTTATTAAATTCACACTTTACGTGCACAAAGCCGCAGCTTTCAAGTAAATCAATATCCTGGGTAGATAAATTTTTAGTGAATGTATGGTTTTATGCATTATTTATTAAACAGCGCCAAACCGACGCAAAAAACCGTAAAGATGTCTATCTATCTATCTACCTATTCGGCCCATGAAAGACGCCCACTGTTGAGCATAGGCCTCTTCACCGTCACGCCATCCTCGCCGGTCCCCTGTCAATCTTGTCCAATGCCCTCCTGCCGCCGCCTTCTTAACATCCTCGACCCATCGGGTAGGAGCCTTCCCACCGAATAACGGCCAGTTCTCGGGCACCACTCTGTGACTGCCTTCGTCCACCGTCCGTCTTCTCGTCTAGCTAGATGTCCCGCCCATCGCCCGGTATTTTAATTGTAACAATCAATATTTGATCTATTTACACACTTATTTATCTTACAAGTAGCTGACCCGGCAAACGTTGTTTTGTCATATTAAATAGCCTACGACCTATTCTCAGACCTAGCAAATATACACAAAAAATTCATAAGAATCGGTGAAGCCGTTTCGGACGAGTTCGATAACAAACACTGTGACACGAGATTTTTATGTATTAAATTTCTACTCATCGATGCGAAAAACTAAAACTTTCTTAAGGACATGTACTCACCATCATTAAGATCTGCAAGTAAGAGCGAAACCTGATCGGACTCTTTCGACAAAAATCAAGTAAGTGATACCGGAATTAAATTTATGATGCGAAATTCTTTTATAAATGAAAAACTTCGAAAATTGCGAAAACAATATCTAGCTGTTCTATAAACAAAGCCCCAGGTAGTTATTCAAATATAAAACAGCTGATATTGCTGATATAGCTCGCTAACTGTGAAGAAAAACATCGTGAGGACACCTGAGTGCCTGAGGTGTTCAAGGTGTTCACATACCTCAGTGCTTGAAATAGCCAATCCGCAGTGGGCACGCGTGGTGATTAAGCCTATGCCATGCTCTCTCTGAGAGAAGGCCTGTGCCCTGCAGTGGGACGTATATAGGCTAGGGACATAAAAAAAGTATTAGCACCTACAGTCGAATATTAACCCCATTTTTAGTATATGTGATGAATTTATTACACCCTGTATGTATGTAATATGTATAAATACTTCTGCTTAACAAAACCAATACCAACTGAAAGTGAGTGGTCGAATTGTTAAATCGAGCAGTAATTTTAAATGGCTTGATTAATTTTAATGTCCCAATGTTCAGCGTAAGCAGAACGAATTGGGCTTAACCGAAATAATGAGTACGCATTCACTGTGGTAAGCGATACGCTCAGTCAGTGTTATTGCAGCTTACATTGGATTATATTTACGGATATAGGGAAGAGCGGGTGATCATGCTCTTCCACTATAAAGGGAAATTTCCCGCCAGGCAGATCGTAAGCCTGGGGACGGCCGGTCCGACTGATGACCGGCCGTCCCCAGGCTTACGATCTGCCTCGGTATGTCATGTGAAACATTTTACTTGCGCGATGTAGGAATGTTGGAGTTTATAGTGCGCGCGCAGAGTTGACATGTGCTCGCCACATCACTCCCCTTCAAGGCCGTAGCTACGCATAGCTAGGTCTGATAGGAATCGAAGTCTGTGCTCTAAAGCCTGCAAGTGCCAGGAGTCGCTGAGTTAGTGAGTCGACTAGCGGTTGAGGGTGTTCGGCGGCTAACAGTCACTTCACCGGCGACAGTACCATGGGGACCGCGCATGTGGTAGGAACCGGTGAGGGCTGCTACCACTGGCAACGTGCTCTGTTGCTGTGTGGCTGCCATGCCGAGGGGTTGGAGGGAGATCACCTTCAGTACCAGTAGTCTGTGCGTTGACTGTAGTGGAACTGATAAGGTGAGAGGGAAGAGGATGCTGGCCTTGCTTTGAGACTGATTGTATGTGGGGTGCTGCGAGAGCGAAGGAAGGTTGACATTGTTCTGTCGAGGGTCACCACTATAGTGAAGAGCGGGTGATCGTGCTCTTCCACTATAAAGGGAAATTTCCCGCCAGGCAGATCGAAAGCCTGGGGACGGCCGGTCCGACTGATGTTCGTCGGACGTTATATTTATGGTATGTCATGTGAAACATTTTGCTTGCGCGATGTAAGAATGTTGGAGTTTATAGTGCGCGCGCAGAGTTGACATGTGCTCGCCACACGGATTTACATTTACTTTTTTATATAGTTATTATTTTCTAAGGTTAACACGAGCACTAGACATAATAAAAACTGAATTTACACGGATAATTACTCGTTTATTTTTTTCATTTTACAATTTTCCGACGTTACGGCACTTTGGCAAGTGCCGTGGTCTCGGTAGACTGAAATTAGATTAGAACACTTTCCTTACGCATATTTATCCCCTTAACATAACATCACGCTTTAGTTTACTTATCTAGCATAATCCAATATTAAATCTGTCACTTCGCGTACTGCAAAAATATTTATCTTGCTTAGCCTATATGTTTAATAACTAGGTACGTAAATGTTGTCATTTAACAAATTTAGGGTTCTGAGCAAACTAGGTACTTATCTTACCTATTACAAACTTTAGTGCGCGCGGCTTCATACATTATTTAAATGCGGTAATTTCACCGCAGACTGCGCCGTTTTACCCCCTGTTTCTAGTAGACTAACGAACTGTTAATATACTGTCAACATTATGTCAGTTGAGAACAGTGCATAATGGAAGCCCCCTTAAATATCTATTTTATTTTCATTCCATTATTTATCATCAGCATCGTCATTCAGCCACAAGAAGTCCACTGCTGGACATAGGCCACCTCCATGGATTTCCAAAAAGACCGGTTGGAAGCGGCCTGCATCCAGCGCCTTCCTGCCACTTGGATGAGGTCATCTGTCCATCTTGTGGCTGGTTGTCCTACGCTGCGCTTGCCGATGTGTGGTGCGATGAAAGACCTCGGCATAATGCTCGAAGACCTCAGTCGAGTTTCCCAACGTGTGGGCCTTAAAATGAACATGGACCAAACGAAGGTCATGTCGAACGCCCGTGTTGTGCCTATTATTTATATTGAAAGAAACGATAGAATCACATATTCTGTAAATATTTCAAGCGTCTCCCTATTGCCGTTATTAATATCGAGCAAAAACCGGCAAAAAAAATTACGTTTATTGTATCGTATATTCTGTTTTTAGTATTTTTTGTTCTAGCAGCAACAGAAATACATCATCTGTGAAAATTTCAACTGCTTAGCTATCACGGTTCATGAGATACAGCCTGGTGACAGACAGCCAGAAAGACAGATAGACAGACGGACAATGAAGTCTTAATAATAGGGTCCCGTTTGGCACCCTTCGGGTACGGAACCTTAAAAACAACCAACAGCTCTCATGTGTGTTTTTGTATGCACTGATACAAACTGACAGCTGTTAAGAGTATATTAAAAGTATACAAGAAACCGGGGGTAACTTAACCTAATATACAACAATCTCGAATTGTTTGTTACCGAACTCCTCCGAAAGCTTCACCGATTTTTATGAATTTTTTTTTTGCACATTGGTAGGTCTGAGAATAGGTCGTAGGCTAATTAATATGGCAAAACAACGTTTGCCGGGTTAGCTACATAAGCAGCCTATATACGTCCCACTGTAGGGCACAGGCCTTCTCTCAGGGAGAGAGTATGGGCTTAATCACCACGCGTGCCCACCGCGGATTGGCGATTTCAAGCGCTGAGGTATGTGAATAGCTCAGACACTCAGGTTTCCTCACGATGTTTTCCTTCACCGTTAGCGAGTGGTATTGCTACTATAACTTCACAAATGTACATAACTTAGAAAACCAAGTCATAGGTACATGCCCGCACCGGGGATCGAACCTGGGTCTCCCACTTCCGAGTCCGAGGTTCTACCCACTAGGCTACCACCGCTTAAATACGCCAAGACTGACGTCATCTATGCTAAGTCCGGCGGCCTTCTTAATATAACTCTGTTATTACCTTGTAGTTTGTGACGGACCAAGCTCCGTACAAGTGCTCACGATCGTTAATATCATGTTGAATTGTGTTCTGCACGAGAAAATTAAGGATGGAAGCTAAAAGAAACCAAGAAATAATAATCGTATACTTATATAGGGATTGTAAAACATTTAAATAGCGTTTTATAGAATCGGATAAAGCGCCGAAACGTATTTGGTTCCCCGACATAAAATAAAGCTAGGTATATTTTGTTTGTATCATTTGTAAATATTTAAGCAGTTCTTGTGAGATATTGCGTTGTCTTTTATAGATTAAATTTTTACGATAATTGAGATTAATTACAACGGCATCTATTTTGCGAGATGGCACAACTAATGAATTATGGATTGAAGAAAGTTTTTCACCTAAAACCTGTTACAATACATGACAGTTCATCGCTTTGTTCGTAGGTGACGCTACCGGTCTATACGCGTGGGTCTGAATTCATTCTCTAATAAAACAAAAACAAAAAAAAGTGCATCCGAAAAGCTTTTGTTTTGTAGCATTTGTAAACATTTAAACAGTTCTTGTGAAATATTGTGTTGTCTTTTGTAGATTAAATTATGCAACTTGTTTTAGGGATGGTTTACGATAATTGAGATTAATCACAATGACATCTCTCTTGCGAAATAGCATAACTAATAAATTTTGGATTGAAGAAAGTCTGTCACCTAAATCTAATACAGTACATGGCAGTTCATTATTTTGTTCATAGATGACGCTTTTTTAATTCATTCTCTAAAACAAAACAAAAAATTGCATCCGAAAAGCTCGGTCATTCAGGTACTAAATAAATAGGGAACTTAAATCATATAAAACTTTAACAAAACAACATAGACTCACGCCTGTGTCCCAGAGGGGTAGGCGAAGGTCGGGGACTGCCACTTGTTGCGATCTTGACGGATCGCTGTCGCTTTCTCAACATTCATTGGTCGTTGCTTGCGCGCGCGCCGGTTTCGGGTGCTTTTGTCTTGCCCTTTGCTAATGCATCCCCTGTTTGGTCGAGGTGTGTCCGTCTGGGTCATCCCTTGCCGGCCCTTCCACCCACATTTGTTCGATGGATTTGTTTCCTCCTCTCCACATGTCCAAACGAACTCAACATTCCTTTCTCAATTTTAGTCACTGCATCCTCTTTTAGTCCACAACGTTTTCTAGTCACACGGTTATGTGTCCGGTCATTCAAAGTAACACCAGACATACTTCTCAAGGACCTCATTTCTACTTAAAAACGTAGAATTTAGTTTTTCATTGAACTCTGAACGTTTTCTTAGAAACATTATTTTACGAGATGACTCATATATATTGATAAACGCTTCATATATTGTAGGCGTTGCGTTCATACGTTGGGGAGTGACGTCATGGTCTGAGGTCGAGTTGTATGCCGCGTTGTAGTGCCGCGTGATTGTATTGACTTTTTAACTGTTTGTATCGTAGGGAGTGTATGGTCGCGGAAGAAAGAGATACCACGTTTGTTTGCCTTTGGACGTGTCCTCTCATACTTTATTAAAGTTTTTCTTAGTGCAAGTCCCCATTATCGAATATCTTCGCATAAGCTCTAGAGTTAGCTCCATCTAGGAGTGAGTAGCGTATCAGTATTAGTTCTTTGTTAATACGATATTAACCGTTTGAGTGGGGGGGCGCCACTGTTATTTCCGTCCGGTTGACGCCAACCAAATAAATCATTATAACGCTTCAAATCCCAATTGTAGATAAAGTAGAGTATGTTTAGATGAATATAGACTGAATTAAAGAGATGTTGTTCTATATACGAGATACGAAACTTTGTTATTAACAGAAACTAGTTTTTCGAAAACACCACCGCGTCATTCAAATGTGCGTTGAATAAATTGATAAAAGGATTGTAGAAAAATAAATCAATCGGGAAATATCGAGATAAATAAATAGAAACTTAATTGACAATATAATTGCAGACATTAAATATTAATTTATAAAATAGCATAATATTAAAGTTCTGAAATTGATTGAGAAGATAGTGGCGCGATGTGGTACGAGTTTGACGAACAAAAATAGAATTACCAATGTTGAAGTCCTTAAATTAATAGCAGTAAGGAATAAAATTCTTAGTTGGCGGGATTTCGTTATTGGTTTCGCGAGCGGGAGAAGTGGCATCATATTAGGAGGGGGCCGCGAGGTTATAAAAGCTGGGTTCGGGAACTATTCAGAGCTTTTCCGGAACAGAAAATTGAACAGTAAATACGTCTGCTGCGCTCGTAGGCAAATTCGCCATTTTGTGAATTTACTATTAGGGAGTTTCGTTTGTATTTAAATTCGAAAGTAGGAGAGTGGTTTTGGATTTGTAACCTAACATCACCTGTGGGCATTGCGTCCCAGACTATCAGCTCTGGTGTGAAGTTTCAGGTTCTGAATTACTTTCTTAGCTAGGGAATGAGATTTGAAAGTGAAGTGTAAGGTTAGAAGCGGCCTTCGATTCCTAAACCGTTTGTATATTTAGCTAGAAGTTTTCCGCGTAAAATAGGGTTTTCAGCCTTAGTAATTAGCTCTCGCGAAATAAAAGTTTACTAATCCTTTTCCTCCACAGTACTACGTTTATGCGGAAGTAAATTTGTGCAAAGGAAAACTCACGGTGACAAAGGTATGCTATGGATAATCCGTGTGTCTAGCCTTTGTCAAATAACCAAGGCTCGGCGGGGGCACACGAGATGATCGATATCATTCTTGCGTCATAGCTTTCTGAGCCTTTGCAGACATTTAATTCCACTTATTACTCTAGCTTAATTCCACTAGCTAGTGGTAATTGAGTTTCAGTATACAAACGTGTGAATTTAGAGCGAATTCACTTGGGAGCCTTAAGAAGTTTAAATTAATGGACTAAGGAACCCAAAATCTAGCTCTGCTTACTATGCTACGGCTGAATCTGAGTCTGCTTGGGTTGAAAGGTTTAAAGAATCCCTTCACCGGAGGCGTTCCCAATTTAATTTAATAATAAAAAAGTAATACTAACAATAACTTTGAATTGAGATAATTACATTAATTATCTTGTTTGAAGATTGGGATAAAATGCTTCTTGTGAATGCGGTGTTAGATCTTCTTCCGTTAGCATACGTGGTGTAGCAATTTTCCCCCTGCTTACCCTGAGTGACAGACGATTCTAGCCCTCTGGCACTTTGCACCCATAACATATTTATGTATTATATTCCGAATATTCTTACCTTGCGGGTGGTTACCGAACCCATAAAACCACCTGCGCATACACATCCTAGGCTACACACTCTGGCCGGCCAGAAAGTCTGAAAGCTAACTGAGTCAAGTTACCAAGTAATTTGAAACAGTCTGGTTTTCCGGAGTTAGGGAGGATAGAAGTAGGAAATAGCTGTGACTAGGGAGACACCTTAGGCACTCACGCATACACACGATTAAATGTAAATGGGGTTTGTTTTGCTGAAACAATAATAATTTTGATGGGTGGTTAAATAAATTAGCTTACGGGGTTGGGAAAAATTAGGCAGGCTCCCCCTTTTCTTTCAGGGTATCCAGTTGTATGATGAGAGTAAGTATTTCCCCAAGTCCCCACCATAACAATGCGGTCATTAGATGCGTTTAAGGTTCATTTAATAAAACTAAAATAAGTGAAATTGGTGCTTCCACAATGTTTTGTAGTGTAGTGATATTGTAATCAATATGTCGCAATAGGTTTAGTGTTCAATAAATATGTTTCCAAACCCGTCTGTAAATGATAGCGTTAAGTAATTCTCTTATCACCTACTCATAAGGATGTAGATGTAACCCCGCAAAATTCCGCGCCGCGCTAATGTAAACCTGCAAAGCTCTGTTGGACTAAAAGATTGTATTCGTTATTTAATTGTGCGAGTCTTGAATTAGTAGCTACTAAACTTACTGCTTATCTATGTCTCTGGTCCTTACCTTAAAACTAGGCGTAAAGGTTGGTGCGTTTCATCCACACGGTGATCATTTCAAACTGAAGAATAGGTAAAACGAAACGAAAATATTAGCTTCGTAGGTACCTATCTTTTGACCTTCGGACGGGTCATACCACTATTGCAGAGGTAGGAACAATTTATGTAGGTGCGTAGATACTTTTCCTTCCGACCGTTGTTTCTTTAGTATTATTGCATTTTAGGCGCAATATAGGGTGAATAATATATAGGGTGGTCAAAACTCGGATTATTGTTAGGAATTGAAAGACGTTATGGGACGTTAGGGAGTAGTTAAGAGCCACTATAGGCTTTATAGTAGTAATGCTATATTCATTTTAAGTATATTGGCTTAATACTCTGCTTAATCTCATAGTTGCGTGAGCGCGGCTGGATTGTTTCAGTGTTGGTAAGCTTCGATGAAGTCTTATTCCAACGTACTTTGTGCATTTGGTTATTACCTCTCTCACACTCTCGTCAGCCAATGCATTGTACTGCTGAACATCCCTTTGCCGTTTCTTGCGTTAATTGTGTGAAGCGTCTTGAGTCTTAAGATCTCTATACTTGCTTAAAGCTTTTATTATGTTTGACTTGTCCTTGAGTGGCATCTCATAGTTGCGTGAGCTCGGCTGGATTGTTTCAGTGTTGGTAAGCTTCGATGAAGTCTTATTCCAACGTACTTTGTGCATTTGGTTATTACCTCTCTCACACTCGTCTGCCAATGCATTGTACTGCTGAACATCCCTTTGCCGTTTCTTGCGTTAATTGTGTGAAGTGACTTGAGTCTTAAAATGTCTATGCCTGCTCAAAGCTTTTATTGCCTCTATTATATTTATTTGTATGACTTATGTCTTTGGGTGACATTTCATGGTTGCGTGGGTTTGGCCGGACTGTTTCAGTGTTGGTAAGCTTCGATGAAGTCTTATTCCAACGTACTTTGTGCATTTGGTTTTTACCTCTCTCACTCTCGTCTGCCAATGCATTGTACTGCTGAACGTCTCTTTGCCAATTCTTGCGTTAATCATGTATGTTTTCTTAAGGCATAGACTCGGAATAATGAATCATTGTATTCTTATTTCTAGTCAGTCATAGTTTTATTATTTCTAAGTATATATTAACAGTATAACGTAGTGGTGGCCAATCCCCATCCACGGTAGATATAATTAGCACTATCGGCTAGTAGATAATTGAGTATTGCACTCACTTCTTCTTATCCAATATTATCTACTTAGCTGGCTAATAATGTCTGCCTTAACCGGCCTTTGGTAGGGGACGTTATACTAAAACACTCACATGTGTAGTAGTATGACAAGTAGTTATTTCAAATATTTTGCTACTATAATCTTATTTTATTTACATGGAATTTATTTTATTTAACCTTTAATTTATTGTCTTCTAAACTTAACTTCTTTATTTAAATTTTCCTTCTTTATCCCAATCTTGTCTCGCTTCTGCTTATTTAATGTTGCTTTATTGCTATTTTAGTTTCTTCGAATCTTTCTAAAATTTACCTTTTCTAATAAACATTTGGTTTGAACTGAATGTTCTTAGTTCCACTTTTATTATTTTAGCGGATCTCTTACATGCACTCATTACTCAATCTCATATCCTAAAAGTTCTTGGGTTATTAATACGTTCACAATGAAGGGTCCTCACTAGACTAGACGATCACAGTTGGCCATTGGAGTGTTTTGCATCATAGTAACTTTTCTCCTTTACTATCGGGGTCATACGTTTAATATTACGGGGTGGGGGGTTACAAGTTGCAACTAAGTAGGTACAAAAAATTAAATAATTCACACAGAAAATTAAAAGAGGGTTTAAGATGTTCACTTAAATCATCGACTGCCTCGATTGTCTAGCCGTTAAGGCGCTTAACTACCAAAACAGAGTCGTGGGTTCTATTCTTACTGGGGGCCGCCAAACATTTGCACAAATGACCTCAGTCTGGGTGTATTTTCGTGTTTGCGACGTCCATGCCTGGTGACCATAGCACAGGGTATCCTGGTTTGGGACCAGGTCAAGTGATTGTTTAAAAATAAAGTAGGGTAAAAGGCGTAACTGAGCAATTGAATCGTGTGATTTTAAAACGACACATGTCCTTTCATTACAACTTTGCAGGAAATAGAAAAAACTGATTTATTCAAATACTAATATCTACAACAGCAATATTTTAGCATATTATATTGATTTCTGTATGAATAAACTACAATTTTTTTTTCTAATGTAAATCAATAGGTAGGTGTAAATAATTTAATAAAAAAAAATGGGCAAGTGTTATTTTAAACTTGTGTTGTTTTAAAATCACACGATTCAATTGCCTTTCTTCGAAGAAATACTCTTACTTTACAGTCTCTTACATTACTGCTGGAAAAAGAGGTACCTAATTGACAATAACTTTAGCTACAAAAGACCTAATTATCAAGTTAGGAATGTGCCATCCTACTTACTTTTTATACTAAAAAGAAAGGGTAAACTGCCGATAGTTAATACACTTTTAATCTACGAAAACATCCTATGAAACAATTTTTTTTCTTATAATTGTAAAATAGCCATCATCGGTGACAAGTTATCAGAAATACAAGCAAGTTATCAGAAATGCTTTGAGAATCACTTTTGACTAAAGTTCAATTAACTCGAAACTAAGTTCGAGGTAATTGCGGCCTTTCTTCTAATGACGGCAGATAACCTTTCTACTCCCAATCTAGTTGCATTTAGTTTCACGAAATTGTCCGACCGACGCAGTGGATGTTTCATTACCGCCTACAGCGCTTGGTGGACGGTAATTAAGCGTCAACAAAGATGAGGGAGAACAGCTGTTAGTAGGCCATCGATAGGGTGGCCATTTGAGGGCTGTAATGAGTTATACCCTTTACCAAGCTGTATGAAAGGACCAACCCCGAATGACGTACCTGGGCTCCATTGTATAGAACTGAAATTCGAGCTAGATTGGCTATCCATAATGGAGTGCTAGTCCCAACACTTATGTATGCTAGCGAGACTTGGGTATGGCAAAAGAAGCAAGAAAGTAGGATTAATGCAGTAGAAATGAGGTCCTTGAGAAGTATGTCTGGCGTTACTTTAAATGACAGGATACGCAATAGTGTGATTAGAGAACGTTGTGGACTGAAAGAGTATGTAGTGACAAGAATTGAGAAAGGAATGTTGCGTTGGTTTGGACATGTGGAGAGGATGAAGGAAGAAAGATTGACAAAACAAATATATCGAGCGAATGTGGATGGAAGGGCCGGTAAGGGACGACCCAGACGGATATACAAGACCAAATAGAGTACGTATTAAGAAAGGGCAAGATAAAAAGTACCCGAAACCGGCGTGCGTGCATGCAACGACTAATGAATGTTGAGGAAGCGAAAGTGATCTGTCAGGATCGTAGCAAGTGGCAGTCCCTGGTCTCTGCCTACCCCTCTGGGATACAGGCGTGAGTTTATGTTATGTTATGTTAAAATTCGAAGTTTACTATGAAAATTTTACGTACGTTGCATAGCCCATGGTCCCATAGACTAACAAGACGATGAAGCCACAGACTAAGAAGACGGAAGACTGTAATAAAGAAATCGAGGGGTGAAAGGCTAATTGCTTTAAGCGACACCATGGGCGATATTGAGTTATATATATATTCGGAATCAGCAAATTTTTCTACGTCTTTTGAACCGGGTTTCATGCCGATCTGAGCACTTTTTTGGCGCTTGAGGCAATTAGATTTGACGCTGAATTTTACACCGCTACTGACTCAACTGACACAAAAAGTGCCTTTTTTTAAAACATGGTTGACTTGAGCTATGTTAAGATACTGTAGGTAGTTGGTTAACTCATTTTGCCTTTCTCGTATTTAAACTCAAATGGTTGTTAACGTTTTTTTGCTGTTTCTATACTAAAAGAAGATAGTAGGTTGAATCATTTAGCTTGCCCCAGAATACACAAACCCTTGTTATTTAAAGCAATTAGGCCGCCACAAAAAAAATATAAGCTTGTCGCTTGAGGCAATTAGCTCTCCACAAAAACATATGGGAAATGTCGTTTGAATCAAATAGCCCTCCCCAAAAATAAATAAAGTATGGCCTTTGAATCAATTAGATTTGCTCTATTTTATGTTAAGAGCAGTCATTTAAAGTATTTACCCTCTTCGAAAATTCAAGAGAGCAGGTCGTTTGAGATAATTATGGCCTACATTTTTTACAATAAACAGTCGCTTAATTCAAAAACTATTAATAGTGTTTGGACTTGAATCAATTATCCTGTTTTACAATTAGTAACGAACGTCTGTTCAGCAAATTCATTTTTCTATGACACTAGTTGAACGATGTCCTTTAAGACGTAGGTATAATCTTTGCGTTGCGCTTAGAACTTCTCGGGAATAAAGGGGCGCACGCGCGGGGGGCGCTTCAGTCATCGCCGAACCATGACGGAGGCCGGACGCGCGCGTTGTTTTTGAGTCACGCGCAAGAAGATTATTGGTAAGTAAGCTTTTAAACCTGTGTAACTCATGTATTTCGGTTTAATTAAGTATCCTCAATTAAGATGTTAAATTTTTGAGGCTGACTTTATGAACATTAAGCATAATTTATTGTTAAACGATATTTGTGCAAAGCATTTATCGACCTGATAGTTTTCTGTGATTTCTTATTAAGAACATAACTGACTGATTGTTACAGTATTAGTAGGTTATAATTATTAAAAATAATAGTAGTGAGTGATAACTCCAATTAGAAATGGTTAAGAAATTTCTTTAACTTCAATGTTTATCTAATTTTGATGATTTAATAAATAAACACTTTGTTCCTTTAACTTTTTGTTTTATTCTCGCCAAACATCAACGAAAACTCATAAATCTCATAATGAATGCTGCTCCAATTTTGATGCGGTTACATTTTGGTTATGGATTCAACCGCCAAATTCAACCAAAGTTCAAAATTATGATGATTTAAGTCAACGAGATTAGAATAGTGATCATTGCTTAAGTCATTTTTCCTGTTTCTAAATAAGAATGGAACTGGTATTTCAACTAATTAGATGTAATCTATTTCACCTGTAGCTAGGTAGTTCAATCAATTAGCTCTACTCGAAAACCACGACTACGAGCTCCTTGACTTATTTAGTCCTCCACTAATCATGATAGTTGTTGTATCTTAAAGCATTTGGTCTTACTCCAAAAACAAGGGCAACCGACGCTTAAGTCTTTTTGCCTTACCCTAAAAAAAAGAGCATACGAGCATTTTGGACTCAAGCGACATTTATTTCTGTAACCCGTTGATCTATTTGATTGAAAATTACAATATCTGATGAAAAATTTAATTTCCAAAAGAACTGTATACTTAGAATCTAAATTAAACAAAAACCTGATTTACTACGATTTTTTTTTCTTTTTTCAAAACTTTAAAACGCTCTCCTCTAAAGTTCACAAAATGTCGCTTAAAGCAATTAGCCTTTCACCCCTCGAAATCATAAATTTATTTCAACGTAAAAAATACCTACATTCTGTTCAATGTGGACATTCAAGTCAATGTACAATGTTAGCCACTACCTTCCGGTCGTATTTGTAGTGGAGAAAACGGCAGTGAAAATAAATTCAATTCTGACCATCTTTATATGGGGCACTGTATAAGGTTCTCCAACAAGATTCCTCAAGATATATTAGAGTAAGGTCTGACGCGGTTTAAAAAATGTGTTAAGCATACTCTAAAAGAAGCTTAAAAAGGTTACTATAACATCAACGATTATTTAGAAGGCAAATATGTTTGATATTAAACCTCGGATTCATATTATAGGACGATTGTGTATAGTGTTTAACAGATTCATGAACATTTTAAGTTGAAAAGTCTATTAAAAGTTAAAACGTGATTTAAAAAAAATAATGTGGAGTTTCTTTATTAGCTTCTTCTCCACTAACAACTTTGACGTTCACTAAGTAAACATTTTGTTTTTATAATAAATAACAAATATATTTAAATTAAATTGAACCTATTCTTACAAAAGTAGGAAAACCCCAATGCTGTGGCCACGTATGTACGTCTACGTATGCTGTGGTGAGTAGTGTAGAGGTACGTTCAATGAATTGTCATTTAATAATTTACATAATAATAAGTTTCATGGAAAGAGGCTCTGCATGTCTGGCGTCCCTCGGGCATCAATCAATGAGCTGTTCACGCCAATTGGCGAAACCTTTTACTGCAATAGCAAAACTTGTTTGTCATCATCGACTGCCTCGATGCTCTAGCGGTATCACGTCTGATTACCATTCCGGAGGTCATGGGTTCGATTCCCACTGTTAGCGGCCGTACATTTGTACAAATGGACTCAGCTTGGGTGTATTTTACATGTGTCCATGATTGTGGTATCCTTGCCTGGTTATCATATTACAGGATATTCTAATTTGGGACCAAGACAAGTGATTGCGTTGTGTGGAAGTTATTATTAATTTAATTCGCAAATATTTCACGTTTCTTAAACACTTTCAAAGCAGTTTGTCTCTATGGTGCAGACCAGTGATTTCTAACGTGTTTTTCTCGGAATCCAATAGTTTGTGGACATTGGGGTTTCGCGAATCACATTCGTCATAATTACACGACATTCACATGATTACGAGGTATATTCATAATCATCATCAACATTAAATAGATTGAAAACTATTGATCCTATCTATCGACCTATCATTATTAGCCCACTACTCCCCTGCTGGAAACAGGTTTTGGTCCCTTGCCATCCTCATCCACAGACCTTCCACTGACACAACGATATTATTCAAATATCGTCTGTATCCAAATATTATTTTGGACAGTGGCGGCCCCATAAGAAGCTTGGAGTCAAGTCTAGTCTTCAATTTACAGAAATGAAATCAAATCTTAAATTGGATATTATGGAGTTCCGTTAAATAATATAGCTTTGATAGTGTTGTTTTGTGTTGTATAGCGATTCTTAGTATTAATAAAAAACATATTTTATGGTTTTTTTTATTTCTTATTTTATTTTTCTAATATAGGTATAGCCTATGACACTCGGGCAAACACGACAAATCGATCTGAAATCTTATTTGTCAAAATCTAACCATTGGTTAAGATAGTATAGGATATACTTACATACATACATAAATACGAACCAAACACATTTCCCTCTTTTTGGGCTCCACCGCAGTCGGGTGAAAAGCTTAAATACCGCTGGTATAGGCAATCAGGAGATAACGTTATCATGATTTTGAACAATTTTAACGAAAACAGAGTTACATTTGATCATTCTGGCATTAGTTTGCATTGATATTGTTTCCCAATTGCTTTATCGGTCAATATTCAACATCACGATATTAAAAGTATTCAATAAAATAGTGTCATGATATCTGCAAAATCGGAAGTGTCGTTGTCACTATTCAAAGTATGGCGGGGTGCATCGATTAGTTGGGAAGGTGAGAAGCGCAAGCTTGATCACTTTTACGGTATTCTTGGTGGAGGAAACATATATTCACAACGTTATCAAGTGTTTACCTACAATATGGCTGGGACTCCTTGTAATTTTGACGCATATCATAGCATCACCCTGTACATCCAACCTTAATGTGCTCGGTATTCTAACTAACCTAACAATAGCAAGGTTCTCTATCTAAACATGTTGTGAATACAACAGTAAGTCTAGTCTAGCCAGCCAAATTGGTAGCCAACTTAGATTAAAATTACGCATCTGATTAACTCGCAAATACAACCTAATTTCCAAAGAGATACACGTCATTTTCCCTTGAATCTGCTTTAGATATTCTTTCACGAAAAATACAACATTTTATCTTTAAAAAATAAATGTAAACTAAACAACACAAGCGGCTAAACCTCACGTACACACAGTGACTCATCAAGTACATTTTTGTTGCAGTCTCCCGAAATGTAACGGATTAAAGTCTTCGCATATAAAAGTTGTTTTGCTGACGACTGTATACAACACATGCCAACTATACTGCACCTTTACGAGTATACATTTACGGTCTTACATTTTTCGATTACAGTATTAAGGAATATTGAGATTTCTCAAAAACCTATTTAGAGGCTAATAATTCCACCCATGCCAGGACTTGAACCCGCAACCTCTGGCTCACCGTGCCAGCGCTCTCCCAACTGAGCCAATGGGCAAGTGCAAGCATCGATGAAATTTCGAGCCTCTTTACAAACTGATCTGTATTACGTACAGGCAGCGAAATTTAAAAAAAAATGTCCTCAGCACGGGTAAGTGCAACAAAAAGAATATAATCATGTCGGTAATCATATTGTTAGTGGACGAGAAACGGGAGATTGAAGTTGCATTCGAAGCGTCAGCGTGAAAGTCGATGTGCCTTCACGTGCGCTACGCTTGCACGGTAAACACATATGTTCTGTAATAAAAGGTGAGGCAGCCCATATTTGTGGAGCGACACCACCGCTGTGGCTTATTCCATTTGCACCCAAAATTTAGATAACTTAAAAAAACTCATACTTTCATTTACTTTTTCCACCGTCAATAGAAGAAGAAGATGAAATAACATTGATTAAGCGCCACAGAAGTGGTCGTAAAACAGATATAAAAGCACCTTTAAATGAAAATGGAAATTCAAACAAAACAAAGTATTACAGATTCCCCCCGTGTCAACAAATAGGTAGGTCTCCAGCTCAACATGTTGTCGTTGGTACGCACGTAGCGTAGTACCAAAAACGGATAAAAGTACAAAAAATACTCTTAAATAATAAGACAGAATATACCTACTATCCTTTAGTTTAATTTAGTATATTCGTTTTAGTTTAGTTCAGGGTAGTATATTCTGTGCATAGGATATTATTTGATGGACACCATGCAATTGCAGGTATTACGATATTTCGACCAAGTAGGAGTCCGAGTAGGACAAACGAGGAATATTTCGTCCAAGTAAAGGTTAGAATATTTTATCTATCGAATAATATTGATTTTATACCAGTTATTAAGATATATCATCCTAGGAGGACTTGCAAGGAATAACCCATCCAAATAAAACTGTTGCTTCTAAAAGTAGCGATAACGCTTGGTGAATTTTAATTTGACGGTATATTTAATGATGTTGATTAGGTGTTGTCTGTCTCTGATAAGGAAGGGGACGTTTGGATGACATCTGGGATTATTAGTTTAAGGGGCTACCCGGAGCTAAATAGCGCCGCCAATAAAAATAAAAAATCTTTATATACACAAAGTTCAATTCTTGCATTAAACTAAGTAAGTAAAATTTAAATAAGTAATTTTATTCATAACATAACAAAAAGAAAACTAATTGAAATAAGAAACTGGACTTAATTAATATATAAATGATAATTTTAATTAATATTAATAAATTATAATAAAATAAGTAAAATTAAATAAGTTATAGAATAAATAGGTGATTTTTAGTTTTTTTTATTCTTATTTTTGAGCTTTATTTGCCTTCTCCCGCTTTCTGTTTTATCATTCAGTACTTCTCTTAGGCTGGCTGGAGAAATTTATTAATTCAAACCACATGAAAAATAATATTATTGAATCGTGTAGTTAACATTTTAACCGACGGTTTGTATATTCGCGTATAGGTAGGCCGAAGCTGAATGAAATGTAATTAAGGTAATTAGAAAGGTGGGTTTGCCTGAAGAAAACCACCTTGCTAATTCCAACTTATTCCTTTTTTGTCATTCATCTTTTGTTTTCCTTCTGGGATAAATTATTAGCAATACGTGTTATTATTGAAACCCTTTGATTCTATTGAAAAGTTGACGTATTTTTTCTACGAGGATTTGCAGAATTGATGAATCTTTTTATGGGGTAAAGATTTTCTTACTCCGCATATTCATGAGTGCTTTTAGTCGTTCTAGCTAGCGCCACCAATGCAAAAATAATCATATCTTCTTTCACAGATCGTATTTGCAAAAAGTGTCTGTACAATCCCTCAATTATGTTGTTAGTGATTTGTAGGACGATTTACAATGATTTTTAGGCCGTGAACCTAAGGCGAAAAACCTGCGACTAGATAGCATTTACGCCAAAAATGGCCGTTTTTGGCATAAATGAAATCTAGTCCCAGGTTTGCGATCCTATGTGCTTTGTTGTGGGTCCAAATGACTGTTAACATGATTGAGAGATTGTAAAGACACTTTTTGAAAATACGATCTGTAAAAGATATGATTTTTTGGTATTGATGGCGCTCGTTAGCCAACTGGATCCCCTTAAGACGCGACACCGATGCGTCGAAATTACACACGAATTTATTTAAGACTTCCATGGAGATATTGGAACACGTCCCACTTGATTTTCGCCCCGCCATTGAAAACGAAGAAAAACTAATTCAAAAGTATGCAATTTTATGTGATATTGAAGATAAATTAAAAGTGGACGATGAGAAAGTACGAAATCTTTCTTTTTGACTGCCTCGTTGGTCCAGTGGTATCACGATTCGATTCGCACGGGGGGCCGCCATACATTTGTATACATGGGTCTATTTCAATGTGTATCATGCCCTTGCCTGGTTACTATAGCACAGGGTATCCTAGTTTGTGACCAGGACAGGTGATTGCGTTGTATGGAAGTTATTATTATTAATATTATTATTCCCAATGTATAACAGAGTTATGTTATGCACAGTTTTAGGAGTAAGCTTAAGCATATATATATATATATTGCGACTAACCGGAAAACACAGGGAATAAGCTATAATGGTAATTATTATTATACGCTTTCAAGGTGGAAGTAGTCAATCAGCAGATGCTTTTCAGATACTTTCCATGGGAAACTGGCCCTGTGACCAGTATCCCGCGTCTTCGTGGGACGAATTATCCGCGGAGCCTTTTACACGTTACGTCCTATCGCGCCGCGAAACGCGCGGCATGACGAGCGTACGTTTTCCCGTAATTTGATACAGCGTTTACCCGCCGAAATGTGTCGCCTACTTGAGATGATATTTCCCTTTACGAACCCTTTATAAACGTGCTTCGTGACACTGGTGTCATCTAGCGATGTAACCGGAAGACTGTATCTACTTAGAAGAGTGATACAAAACGTCCGCTTCAGTTTCATTGAAATGGTATGGAACCTTGTTGACTTGAATTCGATATTCAAATTTTTTGAGAGGCAATAATACAAGGCTGCATACCTAATTGCAAAAAAAAAGTTTGCATAATGGGATCTTGTCAAAAAGAATGGGAGGTTTGCTTTTTGGCTATTAAGAAAAAAAGGTAGTTCCCAAGAACTCTGTAGATGGCGCTGAACTGACTACGTTCCAAGCCGTGCGTTCTGATTTGCAGCCGTGAGCGATCATGGGTAAATTGGAACGCACTACAGATTGCTCACACGTATTCATGTCTATGATAGCCGTTCCAAAATGGATGTCAATGGATATTGCAATAACGTGAATGGATCAATTCAATCTATGCAGCAACTAGGGAGTGATTAAAAAAAAATCCCTCATCGAAAATAGAGTTAATGATGCACAGTCAAGAAATGTATGGTCAATACTGTTATACATTAATTATTTCCAGTACACAATAGATACATAGTACATACAATCATAGAAAACCAGTATTTACTGATATAGTATAAACCTCGGTGTGATTTAACCCTTTTAAGCAAACAATAGAATAAAACTTCCGTGCATTTCAAATCTTGCAACATTCTATCGCAAAGGTACGTTTCCTCTGTTAAATTACCTCTATCAAAAAGTAACAAGAACTCGTTCACTGCAATAAATCTCAGCTTTATTTCGTTAGCCATAAGCTGCATTTTGCCACGTGCGCGATGCGACAGTAATGTAGGCTGTATTAATTTTTCCCTGTAGCGTGATTTTGTGAACGCGTTACGGCAAACTCTGAGAGCGGTTTCAAGGTTGAAAGGGTCCAGTTTGTTTTGAACTCTTTTGAGCTCCGTACTTCTCTACAAAAGCTTGTAATTCAAGGGGTCAGAATATATTGGTCTGGACCTTTTGGCGCCTTGGCGTTTCAGGCGTTATCCCGAAATAATTAAATGTCAATTTAATTCGAGAACTCGTGTTAATAGGCTGGTTTCACGTCAAATAAGAATCACACGCGAATGTGTTTATTCAAGGCATCTACACTGTCTATAAGGAGGAGATGGGGAGATTCGACACGGATGAGAGTAATTTACTTACTTACCTAATTTTCTCTGAAAATTACTGACTGATGTTTGCATTGTAACCTCCAATGTGGCGGAGTTTATCTGCTTACCGCCATGATACGCTATTAAATGTAATGTAATAACGTATCATGGCGGTATAAGTACTTTGTGAATAAATAACTAAATTTAATTTGCTACTAAGTGTTTGTGTTGTGTGCGTTTATCTTATCTTATCATATTTGGGCGTTTAAAATAATCAACGAAAACAATAAGTATGAATGAAGTCAAGAAGAAAATAAGCCTAAAAGTTAAGCGGCAGCGGCAGATAAGCCTTTTGTGGTTTTCGCCCGCTGGTAGAATAAGATATTGAAGTTTATTTTGTGTCTATTAGGTATTAGTATTAGAAATAAACTGACTGACGCTAATGTATGCCTGTGGCTAGGTTTCTGGTAACAAAATGTCTCTGATCTGAAAATTGAGATATTTCACGTAAAGCAAGGCCTCGCTCTATTTTCTGCTTGGCCCCTGTCATGCGCCGTAAATTTCCCGTTCCGTTGTTTTGTCACAATGACGTCAGCTAAAAAGTAATTTTCGCGGTGACTTGCCGCACTTGTTCAGCGCCGTCACCGTCGAGATCGTGACGCAACTTGTTCGTAATTAACAGGATCGGTGTTGCAACAATAATGTATTTAAATAATCACAGAAAATTATTATAGTTATAAGTTTGAATAAAAATTTAAAATAAATTTTTGTTTATTTTATCTAAATAAAGGCTGCTACACACATGCCGCCGGCATGACCGCCGGATTGTGCCAAGCGGCACGCTTTGATTTTCTATAGCGGGCGTACCGCGGCTTTCCGGACGGCAAGGCCGGCCGCGAGCATAGTGTATGGCAGCTTTAAGATCTCGATTTAGTTAATATTAATAGGAAGGCGTATGTTGTGGGCGCCTAAAGCGGTGCATATTAGAACAATAAATTGTAACTTAGAGTGTTAAAGCTGTATATGAAGTCGTTTGGTACTCTTTGACCATAAGACGCTGAAACCATAATTTTTCAATTTTTATTCTTTTCGTCCTGATATTATTTGTTTATGCTTACTTAAAATATTTATTTGACGTGTAATTTTTTTCTATTCTAGCACCATATGTTTCGAAATCGTGGTTAGAATGTCCACTTAAAAAGCGGTAAACGAATTCCAAGTCACCCTGTAGAATTTGATACTACCTCCAGTAAATAGATAACAGTATGATAATAATATGATATTTATTTTTTTGCTTAATACTTGTTGGCTGTGTCAATAAAACATATAAATAAATAATAACAGTTGATATTTTTTGTTAGGTTAAGTGGTTTGTGAAATCACGCAAAAATAAAATTCAATCCTAAGACCTTAGGATAACATTTTGACTTTGGATGCAACTTCTTCAAGGAGGAGTCTACTCATCAATACAATAGACGAACTTTTTGAGGTTTTTGTATTGATGAGTAGACTCCTCCTTAAAGAAGTTGTTATATAAGATACATTTATTTCATTTAAATGACTTATTTCCACAAGACACACATCCTTGCTTAATATTAGATATAAACGCGAAAGTTTATATGTATAGATGGATGTTTGTTACTCTTGCACGCAAAAACGGCTAAACGGATCCAGATGAAATTTTGAACAGACATAGATTATAGTCTGGATTAGTAAATAGGCTATTTTTTATCCCGGAAAATACATATCAAAATTACCACGCTAGTTACGTTACTGTACGACATAATATGTAATGCATTATATACGAACTAGCTGTTGCGGCATCAGACATCAAACTATAATGAAAGGTTAGATAGATAGATAACACTTTCTTGCACCCCAGTAATTAGGTAGAGTGGGTACTTCAAGGTAATGCAATATTGATGGTCTAGGGTTGCTAATTGCGCTGTCTACGAAGCTTAAAGTGCCTTCAGCAGAAATTGTAGCAGACGGGGGTTAATTAAATGTTTACGTTTTTATAGTGATTGAAACGAATAATATATAAATGTGAACTTGATTGCAACTTGATAGCGCGAAATTTTTTAATCGAAATTTGAGATGGAATAGAGAAGGATACTATTATTGTTACGCATTAAGCATTTATTAACCATTTTTTTAACTTATTCGATATAAAAATCTGTAGTCAATTTAACATAGAGAAGAGAACGGGAACCTACACATCAAGGAACAATATTGTTGGTGATAAGAAATAACATGTCGCATAATACAATAAGACATATTTCAGAAACAAAAAACTCGACTGCAAAGTAGTCTAAATAGCTAAATATGTCCGTAAATTATAAATCTTCAGCAGAAAGCCCAAAATAATTTACCTACGAAATATTGTTCAGCAGGCGGGACCGCCTGCCACCTCTACAAATACAATTCAGGTTTGTAATAAGACGTTTTAGGAGACAGGTTTTTTGTTTTTAAAATAAGTTTTTTTTTATTAGAAACTTTTTGGTGACTGTCAACGGCGCCGACTGTTAAACTGTATCACGACATGACCGCTGACAACCTCCGCATACTTACTTTTTCTTCGTGACGCCATGTATCCAGTGACATTTGCATCGTTAATACCTTTCAGTTGTCAAAATTGGTACAGCTGTTTGGCCTCTACGCGGTCATACAGAAACATATGTACATACTAACTGACATACATGTGAAAACATAACCCTCTTTTGCTTTCGCAGACGAGTTAATAAAACAAAGTAGGTATCTGTACCATGGTACAAAAAACTAGAAAGGATTGTTTATTGTACGACCAGAATCAAAGGAATTACAATTACGACACCTACTATAGTTATGACATTATTACATACATAAATACATACATCCATAAACTCGCGCCTGTATCTCAGAGGGGTAAGGAGAGACCAGGGATAAATTAATAAATAAATAAATATTGCCAGTAGTTGTTTACATCGTTTAAACACTTGCTGACTCCCACACCAGGCAAAACCTGTCTGGTGGAAGAGAAAAATCGTTTAAAAGGTTATGAGCGGCCTAATTATGCGCACCAAATCCTGAGCGATTCCAATCGTCTAACTGTCAAATTCCATACTAATTTGACGGTTAGACGATTGTAATAGCTCAGGATTTGGTGCGCGCAATATAGGGGCAGATTATGTGGTTGTGATACGAGGCATTTGTGAGTTAAAAAAACACAAATGGGTAAAGTAAAATAAGGTAAGGCTAAACTAAAGTAAGGCAAGGCCGACTTGCACCAGTTTCCTATACATGGCGCAGGAAGCGCTCGACTAAATTTGATTAAATGACGACTTAATAACCAGTTATGAAATAAATAAAAACCGACCAAGTGCGAGTCGGACTCGCGCACGAAGGGTACCGTACAATATGTATACAACAACAGAATATTTCAAGCATCTATTTATTTATTTCTTTTAATTCTTTATTGCACTAATTACATTGTAAGTGTACAAGGGCGTGCTTAATGCAATCTGTTGCTGTTATTAATATCCAGCAAAAAAACGGCAAAAAAATCACGTTGGTTAAGGCGCCCCCCTTAATTATAAATTTTATTCTGTTTTTAGTATTTGTTGTTATAGATAGATAAAGAACACTTTATTGCATAACCAGGTGAAAGATATTACAAATAGTTTCTTATATCTAAGTAGTGGTATACAATTGGCGGTCTTATCGCTTAGAGTGATCTCTTCCAGACAACCTTTGGATGGAGTGGATTGCAGCAAGAATATAGTCGGTAGATGGATGTACAAAAAAAAAGAGAATCTGAAATATAATGCTATGTTAAGTAACAAATATGTATAGCGAGAGATTACAAGAATATAAGTACTTATAATTACATATTGTACCATTAATATACTTACATGAATACGAAAAAATAAATAGGTACTACATTAAATACATATAAGCAGCAGTTTACATGTACATAATATACATGAGTACCTATAGCGGCAACAGCGCGTCTAACTATCACGGTGCTTGAGACACAGCCTGGTGACAGACGCAAGGACGGACGGACGGACAGCGGAGTCTTAGTATTAGGGTCCCTTACCCTTTTAGCACGGAACCCTAAAAACCGACTGCTAATTATTCCTAGGCACTTAAAAAGCTCTCACAAGCCTTCTCTCATAGAGAGAGCGAGAGAAAAAGATATGGAGTATCCCAGAAACAGGATTTCAGACTCACTAACATACACCTAGTTTTGTTGCAAATTAATTTTGTGTGAAAGGCCAACAAATATCAACGCGGAATTTTGCACTATTTGTGGAGTTGTTCGTACAGAAGCAAACAGTATGGCTGAACTATTTCGCGTGGAAATGGCTGTTTCGGTCCGAAAAAAAATTGTTTATTCTATTCTAGTACATCCCAAGTACGCACTACCCCTGCACTGGTTAGCGCTTCATTGCTTCAAAATAAGAAACTATGTACCATCTTGTTGTGATTAGACATCGTTGAGCAAAATCAAAGCCACGGTATTCGTGGACTATCTCTTCGGTTAGGCTGACTGCCTCGTTCGTCACGTTTGATTACCATGCCGGAGATCGTGGGTTCGATTCGATTTTTCCAGTCTGGGTGTAGTTTGTGAGGTCCTTCCCTGGTTACCATAGCACAGGTTCCTAGTTTGGGACCAGGACAAGTGATTGTGTTGTGTGGAAGTTATTATTATATAAAAGTAGTTATAGACACCCTCCTTTGGGCTCTCTTTGGGAAAGAAATGCTTGTGCCTTTTCTCAAAGTGAGAGAGTTCAGAGAGTGTTGTCTTTATCACCACGCATGCCCACCTCAGCTATTTCTACCGCATACCTTTATTTTTTTATAAAGCTTTCTCTCAGAGATAGAAGAAGAGAGAAAGATTACAAATTTAAAAAACCTACTTAGAGGCTAAAAATTCCACCCACGCCGAGACTTGAACCCGTGACCTGTGGCTAACCGTGCCAGCGCTCTCCGAACTGAGCTAATGGGCAAGTGCAAGTATCGGCGAAATTTCGAGCCCCTTTACAAATTTCTCTGTATTACGTAGTCGCTAATAATACAGTTACTCTGTATTATTAGCGACATCTGGCCGAAGCAATTTAGGTACATCCGAGTAACCCACTTTGCAGTTAGGTTTTAACGTTGGAATGATATCGCTGTACCTACATTATTGTATTATTTTAAATAGGTTTTTAAAATTGTGCTCAGCACGGGTTAGTGCAATAAAAAGAATATAATTACACACTTAGTTTGCTAAAAGTACAAAAAGTAAAAAAAAAAATGGTTACAAGTAGATAAAAGTTTACTGTGGTCACTACGCTAAGTTAAGCGTGTGTTGTGGTGGCTTTTTATAGCATGCAATAAAATATAGCATTCAAATGAAAGCAGCGATAAATTCTAAACTGAGTTGAATCAGTGGCATTGTGCTGGCTTTTTTGCGTCTGTATTGGGGCCAGCCGCGGACAAACTATGCTGCTCCTCCCTTGAGAATGCAGCTAAATTGTAACTGAAATACAATGAGAATTGATGGCCCGTTTTATGTTTTGCAGCATTGTTTGAAAATAAGCGCCACTGGTGCGCAAAATATTGCTTTTAAATAATACTTTGCAGTCGTAATAATAATATTATTTTATGGTGGTGACCTTTTGGGGGTTCTCTACCCAAAGGGTAAGGGACCCTATTGCTAAGACTCCACTGTCAGTCTGTCTGTCTGTTTGCCCTGGCCATGGAATGTTTTGAAATGGAACTGTAGCTTTTCTCAAATGTTGATGAGTATTTTTATGTTATTACCACCAAAACTATTTCAATGCGAAGCATGCACGGTTTTAATGCAACGTCTAGAAGGCACAAGATAATATTAAGCTCGGTTTTATTTTCCTAATTAATTTAATCTGTGGTTTACGGTACTGGTGGTACAATTACGTAATACTTTAAATGATTTAGTAATTATGTTAAGTTATTATTGAATTACTGATTGTTTTCTTTAATACATAAAATAAAATATCATTTTTCTAGATAAAAACGCAGGGTTAGAATTGAAAAACTATTCAATAGTCCTATAACTAAAGTTGTAAATCACAAACACTAATTTTATTGAGATATTGATTATAAAATACAATGCAAATGCGAGTAGATGCATTTTCAAGACTTGCAGGTTCTGTTGAATTTTTAATTTTATCTACTTGATTGTTACGCCGTCTGATAAAATATAGTCCTTATAGCCATATGTGTTAAATACAGACATTCTGATTAAATGGACATTCTTCTTGTAGGATAATGATTTACCAAAAGCTCCGAAAATAATCCTAGTATTGTACTGTAAACACAAATTTTGTCTATATATCTAACCAGTCCATAAACAGAGCCCACTGTTGGGCATATGCGTCTTCTCTTTCACGTAAACCCATGCGGTCATTTGCTTCTCTCAATCAATGATTCAAATTTCATTATCGTCAGCCATTTGAAGCTCACTGCAGGACATAGGCCTCTCTCATGGTTTTCCAAGCTTCCCGGTCTTGTGCCGCCCGCATCCAGCGACTCTCCGCCACCGTAACCAAGTCGTCAGATTCCATAAAATAATTTTATTCATAATATCATGACAAATATCAATCTGAAAAAAAGCTCAGAGAGTAAACGTTGTTGTAAAAGAAAAACTCAATTCGATATGTTTCATTCACCACTACAGGTGGAACCTAAAAACTATAAAATACGGTATTTGACACGATCAACAATAAATTATTTCATATGCTCGATTAAAACAACAATTACAAAATATCGCGGAAAATGTATCTCTTTTAGTCAATTACTAGTTATTACAATTTTTTAATAGATTAAACATAAAAAGAGTGCTCCGATTTCCTATTTTCATACAAAATTCCGTTTTAAAAGTAACTCAAAAGGGACAACTGAAATTTTCTGCTATTCACTTATTTTGAAAGAGCTAAAATCAGCATTCCACCAGTTCGTGAGGACGGTATAAAGTGGTAACTCAGTTTTAAGCGCCTTAAAACTGAACGGTAATTGGAAAGCAGAAGCACACTGGAGAAATCAACTGAGAAAAGCCTAGGGCTAAGTTACACCTGGGGGATTTTCTAGACCATTATCGAGGCATTTGATAACGATACTCTTAGTCTCTACATCTCTGATCTTAGAAAAATTTGCCTACATTCGATATATGTCTAAGGTAAAAACTTTATTGACCGAAGACGGAGATACTTCGACGAAAAGGAGATGTATTAGCATGCAAGGACTAATGAATGTTGGGGAAGCGAAAGTATTCTGTCAGAATCGTGGAAAGTGGCAGTCCCTGATCTCTGCCTACCCCTCTAGGATACAGGCGTGAGTTTATGTGTGTAAAAGCTTTATTGCTGAAGTAACTTAAGCCTAGTTTCCACCCCTTGTTTTGTAGTTCCATGATGCCATAAAACCGAAGTGCCGAGCCTGTTAGTAAACCTCTACTTCGTGACGTCCTTATCTGGTTACCATCCTATTTTGGGACCACCACAAGTAGGTAATTGTGTTGTATGGACGTTATTCATCATCATTATCATTCAGCCATAAGAAGTCCACTGCTGGACGTAGGACTGACTCCTCCATGGATTTCCATAAAAACCGATTGGAAGCGGCGTAAATCCAGCGTCTTCCTGCCACTTGGATGAGGTCATCTGACCATCTTGTGGCTGGTCGTCTTACGCTGCGCTTGCCGATATGTGGTCTCCATTCGACGTTATTGTGTGGACGTTATTTGTAGGACGCCTTTCTAATGTAATTATATCAAACTACCTATCAATTCAGTATTGGCATATATGATAGATAGATGAGATAGATATATGCAATCTCTTTTTGGTCTTCCGCTAAATGAGCCACTGACCTAACTCAAGACTGTTCCTAATAGATAAAGTCAGTTACACCGTTGATAGGACTTAAGCCGAGCAAGCACAGCGTAAGCAAACGCCTAATTTACTTAAGACTTGTTTACCAAATCGCCGAAAATTCTCGAGTTTCGCTTTGTTCGGCGAAATAACTTATCGCTGCTGACAAATAGGTTCTTTGGTGTTTGGTAGTCAAATAGGCGTCGTGTCTATGTTTGTAACAACTGACCATTACGATCGCATGAGCGGTGGTAGCGCGGTTGGTAGAACCCTTGCCTCGCATTCAGGAAGTCGTGGGTTCGAACCCCGGCACTTCTGCATGTACCAAAGATTTTCAGTCTTATTTAAGAGTGTTTTAGTGGCATCGACATTTTATAAATAAGACTGTTACGCACATTTGTGAATTCATAATAGCAATACCACTCGCTAACCGTGAATAAAAACATATTAAGTAAACTTGAAGGTACACGTACCTCAGCGCTTGCAATCGCCATTCCGCCGTGGGTACGCCTGGTGATCAAGCCCATGCTCACTCTTTGAGAGAAGGCCTCTGCCCTACAGTGAGACTCATAATAAAAAAAAAAAAAAAAAAAATAAAAAGCCTTTATTTCAGGTTGCAAAACCCATATGAACACAATGAAAACAATAAAAAAAGACAATACTTACAGTAATTTTAGGCTGCTTTATTTATACAGGGCTTAACAAAATATCCATATTATATACCTACATCCGAAACGCTCTGAGATCGATTTTCGTTCATGGATCAGTATCAAGATGCGAGCAGTCATCTTGAATAAAAACTGAAACCAATCTGACTGCCTCGTTGGTCTAGCGCTTAATACGCTTGACTACTAAAACAGAGGTCGTTCAAATACTAGTCAAACTAGGATACCCTGTGCTATGGTAACTAATCAAGTACATCACAAACATGGAGACACACCCAGATTGAGGCCATGTGTACAAATGCACCAGTGGGAATGGCACCCCCGACCTTCGGCTGGTAATCAGACGTGATACCCCTAGACCAACGAGGCAGTTGAGGTAGTGGGCTCTATTCATGCTCTGTATAGATAGATACTCGTAGATATCAGAAAAGGCATTATGTGACTGTGGATGTGGAATTGGTGTACCTAACTATTCTTGCCTTGACCCCGCAACTTAAAACTAGAGTAAGCTGGCATTCAACAGGCAAACATGCAAAACCTTGGACCCCGCCTTTGTTTACCACCAGGGGGCCTGTTTCATAGAACTAAAATTCATTGTTTACTATGACAATTTGACGTACATTACAAAGTCGATTAACCCACACATTAACTAGTAGGAACACTCTGCTACGCAATGTACATCGAATGTCATAATGAACTACGAATGGTAGTTTTACGAAACTCGGCCCACGCCTGACTGGTTTCAAATGTTTACCTACCTGTCCTACTTGAAAAAAAACTCCTATCTACGAGAAAACCTTCTCGTCTTAACGTCTCTATCCGTAGTTTTCGTAAGCATTGGATTAATTATACGGTACCCTATTTCCTATGAATGTCAATGAGCCTCATAAGCTTTGTATCCAACAGTATGCTCGAAAACACATCTACTTTTACACGCATGAAAATCTCTCTGGCGGTTTAGCAACAATGGTTTGAAAGCCGTAGCAAAATGAACGTTCCCTTTATACCTAATAGCTATCGAATACGCTGGTAGGTGTTTTTTTAAAAGGCACTTTGCACACATATCTCGACGCAAACTCGATTTTTTTTAGGGTACCCCCCTGTAGGGTTCGAGGGGTAAGGGACGACCCAGACGGACATACTTCCACCGAATAGGGGATGTATTAGCAAAGGACAAGATAAAAAGTAGGGTAAGATATCTAGTAACTGGCCATGCACCAGTAACTGGTCACTAAAATATTAAAGTAATTAAATAAGGCTTCCAGGCAAGTAACTCCATCTAGTTTCAAATTTTTAAATCAGATAGTTCATCGGAAGTTGATTTTCGCCAAGAGTTGCCACTTTTTGACATTAGATGGACTTTGATCGATACATCGAGTTCAGTTGCCGGGAGCGATGCGTGCGACGCACTTGTGTGTTACTGAAAGCTTAAGGTTTCTTTTAATTTCTTGTTTTTGCATGAAAACTGGTTGTTTTTGCTCAAGTAATGTGTTCATTTGGTTTGTTACGTAATGGCTAAATACTATGTTTTGTTTGATTTATCAGCTACCTATTACCTACCCGAAACCGGCGTGCGTGCATGCAACTAATATCGTGAGTGGAGGAAGATAATTTTTTAACGCAGGGTTCCGTTTGCAAGATTTAGACATAGACATAGACATAATTTATTGGTAATATTCATTACATGTCAAATTGAGAGATAATAATTACATTAAAGCTATAAAAATAATATTAATTCAATTGAATACAGAAAAATGTCAATGATATAAAATGTCAAGAATAATGTCAAATTTTACATAATTGTAACAATATCAATTTTAAAAATGAAAGAAAGTAATATCGATGGTCTACATTATGTAGACTGTTTAAAGGCCAGGAACTCAGCTAGCTGTAGAAGCACCTCTCGACAAGCCATTTTTTAAATTTTATTTTTAATTTTATTTATTGGTCGCAGTATACATATCCCGACAAAAAGAGGCAGACGTTTTTCATGATACTCGTATCTACGTGGTGTTTTGATGTACGAGTTGATTTGTTTCTTAATAAACAAAACAATCGATTCGCAAAACGTTAAATTTATTTGCTTCCCCCTAGCAACGAAAACGTTTTGCGCATGGAAAACGAATTGTTTTTCTTCAATGTTTATTGGTGAATTACCTTAGGTTATGCATCAACATCCAACATCGGTGATTTTCAAAGAAAACACATTGACGAAACCTGAGCGTTAGAGGTTAATATTCCTCAGCAATTTGTGGTGAATAACGTCGTTCATATTGCAAAATGTCGAATGACAAAAAAATACGATTTTTGTTTTTTCATCGAAATTGTACAAAAAATTTATTCTGTCATACGTGCAAGACATCGTAATCCTCGGTCTGATTTGCTGTGCATACTATTACGACTTAATTTTCTTCTAATTTACTATTCTTCATACAATTTCGATGAAAAAACAAAAATCTAATTTTTTTGACATGTGACATTCTGCAATATGACCGATACGATAAGCAATTTGTGCACGCACACACGCACACACGCACACACGCACACACGCACGCACGTACGCGCGCACGCAGTCTCACACATACATACACACACACACACACACACACACACACACGCACACACACACAAACACAACACACACACACACACACACACACACACACACACACACACACACACACACACACACACACACACACACACACACACACACACACACACACACACACACACACACACCATTGTATATTGCATTGTATATTGTATTTGCTAATAATACTTTGTCTGCCTCGGTGCGCTGATCCGTGAGTCACTAGACCAGGCCTTTGCTGAAAGTCAGGAGCAAAAAACCTGCAGCAATTACTGAGCCCACACGGACATAGCTTGTGTTCCGTAATTGTTGTTGGGTTCTGCCGTGTTTATTTTTTTTATTTTCGTTTTTGGTTTTTTTTTCTGAATGTGGCGTTAAATAAATGTAATAATGTTTTGCGACCGGCACTGGTCTTTGAGTGAATGCTGCAATTTAAAATGTTAAATTGTTGAACTGTTATTAATTACTATAGTTGTGTGTATCGTGAAGGGAGAGGCATTTACGGTCTACGTTTTGAGTTTCAAAAGGATTCGTTTACAATGAACTGTTTACTTAGCAAAATTGTAAAAAGCCAACGTAGTGCTATTGTAGAAAGTCGTCTAATTTTTCGATACTGATTTAAGTTTTGCTTTATTTTAGTAACGAGTCATACTTCAGTGGATCAAATTGCCAACGTGCGGCGGGTTTGTTGTAAGTTAAACATTCAACAGCAGGTTTTGCATTTTTGTTGCAAAGTCGCCTTTAACCTAGCTAATTAGAGTGCACGTGTATAAAGGTTGAAGTGCATCGAATGACCTCAAAACAACTCTCTCTGAGGCGGATTATGGTTATTACGCTGACTGTACTTGTACAAAGTTTTAAGCAGTTTTAACATTACCTAACATGAGATTGAGTACACTTACGGCAGGAAACTTTTAATGAAGCCAGCAATAATTAGGAAACATACCCTCTCTACATGCGTACTCATCGTATTTTACCTCCATTATGTTCTTATATTAAAAGTAAGACTGTGAGCTTCTACAATTAATTTTTGCCAGTGCCTAGACAGTGTGGATTGCGCTACTACAAATTAAACTAAAATAAAAGGAAAACGAGAAATGCAGGTCGCTTTCGCGTACTTATGCAAGTTTATAGTATGCAGTGGAACTTTCCCTAGCATAAGCAGCCTATATACGTCCCACTGTAGGGCACAGGCCTTCTCTCAGGGAGAGAGTATGGGCTTAATCACCACGCGTGCCCACCGCGGATTGGAGATTTCAAGCGCTGAGGGATATGAATAGATCAGACACTCTGGTTTCCTCACGATGTTTTCCTTCACAGTTAGTGGTGTTGCTACTATAACTTCACAAATGTACTCCTACATAACTTAGAAACCAAAGTCATAGGTACATGCCCGCACTGGGAATCGAACCTGGGTCTCCCACTTCCGAGTCCAATGTTCTACCCACTAGGCTACCACCGCTACCACTTTCCCTAACGAATATTCAAATACCCTGCTTGAGAAGGTATAGTCCTTCGCGAAGTTTACGAAGCCACTTGCGCCTTATTTGCCTACAGGTAAATTCACGCATCTTCATATGCGTGAAGGTATTATTAACGTAATCTGAGAAATCCAATGCGGTTTGTAGCAAGCCTATTATCACATATAAACGCAAAAATACCCAATTTGAGAAGGTAGGTATAAAACTTTTCAAAGTAATTTTTACAAAGCTACTCTCAAAAAATCGGTGAACTCAGATGTAGACCACCTGCCATACAGCCACTAATTAAATGGAAAACTTACATGTACCTATATATGCTAGGTACCTCTCTTGTCGATCGTCTGCGTAACGTCGTAATTCGACAGAAGACCAAAGTGGAAGACGTGTGCACACGAATCACGAAACTTAAGTGGAGATGGGCGGGACATCTAGCTAGACGAGAAGACGGACGGTGGACGAAGGCAGTCACAGAGTGGTACCCGAGCACTGGCCGTCATTCGGTGGGTAGGCTCACTACCCGAAGGGTTGATGACTTTAAGAAGGCGGTAGGAGGGCAATGGACAGGATTAACAGGGGACCGGCGAGGTTGGCGTGACGGTGAAGAGGCGTATGCCCAACAGTGGGCGTCTTTCATGCGCTGTATAGATAGTTAGACCTGTATGTGGTCGGTGCAACCGCACTTTTGTAGCCAAGCTAGGATACATCAGTCACGTGAGGGCACACGACCGACGCTCTCTCCAGCTTTAACAGTCGCCGTGACCCGGACCGAAAATATCATCGTGCAGGAATCTAATTGAGAGGATGGTAGTTGCATCGCATCCTAGCCAAGACTTCTATATATCGAGAACATTAATAAACCCCACTGGTGGGCACGGGCCCTGTCTCCTGTCTCTTCACTGGCAACATTGGTTGAACGCGATTAGTAAGCCATGATGTTTCGAAAAATATACATTTGATAAAAAAGCTCTAATAGCAAAAGTCAAACACAAACTCTAATTGGGGTGTCGCAGGAAGTGCGAATCTTAAGTTTAACCCTGTATACGTTCTACCACATGGAACATGTATCTTCTTCTTGTATAAGGCTGCCCATTGTACTTTTTCATTGTAACTTTCATATTTTATGTCTCGCTTCTTGTGTGCAATAAAGAATATTCTTATCTTATCTTATCTATGGATCTTCTTTCAGAAAGAGCACTTACTCGTAAAGCGAGCCCACCACAGATTGGCGATTTGAAGCACCTACGTACTAGTAATTTTTGATGACTCGCGATTCTTTTATACATATTTACATGTATAACGAGTCTAATTGCGAATAAATATTCGCGGTTAGATCAATCAAACCATTTCTAACACTCGCTAATTGCTAACTAAAGCCTAATTGTCTGAGGTGTTCACATAAGGTCCAAAACCAATGGCCAAACTATTTTAGCTATAGCCTATTACGGGTTAATTGCGACCATTAGCCGAAATCCAAACAAAGCGCATTCCGTTTAGAGTAAGCCACCGTGAGAACCCTGCAGCAGCGGGGGTTTAAGCATTGCGTGACGTCACCTTCCATACGCTAAGCTATGTCGAGCCCTTGTCAGCGAATATTAAACCTTCACAACCTTCCCTTACCATTCAGTCAAGCCATTCTGGCCTCTATTCCCAAGAAGGAAAGAGTCTCATAGAGGGTATGACTAGCGGCGAAGGTATTAGTTTGAGGTTTAACAGTTGTACTGCCAGGTACAAGGGTGACGCGACGAAATGTTCTAGTTAGTAGACGGGTTATTCTGCCGCCCGCCCGCCGGGGCAATTTTGCGTGTAATTTTCCTGGCGTTTGTTATGATATTGTCCACCCCGATGTTGAAATGGAAAGTTTAGGAGGATGACGTCACAAAGAGACATTGGAGAAATGTAATAATGTAACGTTACAGACCCTGAAATCGTATTGAGTTTGAAAAGTTGGTACAATATGAAATGTGAATCCTGCATATGAGTATTTTGCCTTTGTAGATATGCCTACAAACATGAGAAGGTGAGCGTCGGCTGAAATCTCTTTTCAGAATTAATACATCGAAATGAAATTAAGGTGCTATTCGTGTTTCCTACTTTTGTAAGAAATGTAACTAATGTTTTGGTATTTCAAGTTATTGAAGGCGATCATGGAATCTTTATCATGTAGTTAGCAACTGATGGTTTAAGATGTTTTAAAAAAATTAGCTCAGACCGGAGTATTTTTTTCGCTGAATTTTTCTCCGCTGAAAATCGACTCACAGGCGGCGGCTAGCATTGTACACTGACATGCAACCAACAGAATGTAAATTCTCGTTGAACAATTTTTTTTATTTTTTATTTCAAGTTATACGTACAAGCACTCCCTCCACGGAGCCTGTGCCTAAGCTACAGGTGTCCTGCCACTGGAGTTGCCCCGACCCGCCGCCCGCAGCAGGACTTATCAAGTTGCTGGTGCTTGCTTTGAGTGCGTCCGGTGACAGACAAATGCTGCTGGAGTGCGCGCGCTGTTGTGTACTGGCAAGGCGAGCCGGACTTCAAACTAGAGCGGTGGGGTGCGATCACGCGGTGGACGGCTGATGCTTGCTTGCTCTGTGTGCGAGCGGCCGGCGGGTGCTCATTGCACGTCGTTGAAACGCCACGTTACAATGTCGATAAAATATTAATATAACAAACTAAAATGAACAAAAAATTTGCAAATTCAAATTAACGATTCAAACATTGGAGCACGTCGTTGTCTGTGAATAAATGCTTTGAATTGAATTTGCCTCGTTATATTGTCGAATGCCACATCTTATAATCCATACCTCACTGGTTGGGGGGACTGTTCCACGTGTGGCTGCTGAATTAAAGTCTCAAATTAATGTGACAAATGCAGCTATTAAAACGACAACTAATAACTATACAAATTCGTGGATTAAATTACTAGTTTCAGAAGAAAAAAATCATAAAAAGTTGCACAATTTCATACTTCAATTTTCTACTGCATACGAGTAACAACAAGTTTTTTGTTTACGCAAAAATCAGGGAAGCAGTGATGTATGCCCCTATGTTACGCGATTCTAATCGTCTGTCGCATTCCATACACATCCGTGCCCGCCTCGAATTGGATATTATAAGCGCGTGTGGACACTACAGCCATTCAGGTTTTTCCACGATGTTTTCTTTCACAGTCGGCGAGTGGTGAATGGACTTGGAAGCGGGAGACACAGGTTCGATTCCCAGCGTGGGCATGTACCTATGACTTTGTTTATTTTCGAAGTTACGTACATCTGCGAATTTGTGGTAGCAATACCACACGCTAGACGTGAAGGAAAACATCGTGAGGAAACCCACGGCTTGGTTGGCTCCGCACATATTGACTTATCTTTCCTGTGGGCTAGGCTGACCAAGCTGTCAGGATGGTATAGGTGCTGGGCAAGCCTACTACATCTAAAATAAAATTTAATAAAATTTCCCAAAAAATATTCCTAAATAAATTTTCGCAAAAAAATGACAACACCATTCTAACTTTAAGCAGACCATATACTATGATGGGCCTAGTTATGCACACCAAATCCTGTCGGAATTCTAACGTTTGCGATAGCAATTAGTGTGGAATTTGACTGGTTCAGGGTTTGGTGCACGTAATATAGGAAAAGGACAAGTGACTTATGTTGTGTGAAAGTTATTATTATTATTAAGTTGATTATAGTATTTTGACATTGTATTATTTCTTTTTTTTTATTTACCATTTTGACTGACGAAACCTGCGGGTGTATTTTGTATCGATTATTATTATTTCTTTGTTTGTATTTTAATGTGTATTGTCTTTTTAAAATTGAGTATTTCAATTGTTTATTGCCATAAATTACAGCTATACTTGTATAATACCTTGACAAATAAAGGCTGTACTAAGTTTGTACAAATCAAAAAAAAAATTGGTGGAGGCTTGTAGACTAGTGGCTCGTCTACTGTCAGAAGTTGTCAAGCCGCCCTAAGGCCTCTGACTTGGCTTAACGACTGCCATCTATCAACGGCAGCCGGCACCAACAGCTTAACGTACCTTGCGAAGCACGGACTTTTATGTAATTGAAGAAATGTTTATTTATTAGCTAGTGGTTTAAATAAAATTTTTTTTTTTGTTTAGTGGCTAAAAATTCCACCCATGCCGGGACTTGAACCCGCGACCTCTGGCATGGGTGGAATTTTTAGCCTCTATATAGGTTTTTTTTAAATTGTCCTCAGCACAGGTTAGTGCAACAAAAAGAATATAATCATGTAAGTACAGCGATATCATTCCGATGTAAAAACCTAACTGCAAAGTGGGTTACTCGGGGCTGCAAGTGATGTAAATTGCTTCGTCAGATGTGGCTGCCTGTACGTGATACAGACATGTTTGTTAAGAGGTTGGGTTCAAGTCCCGGCATGGGTGGAATTTTTTGCCTCTAAATAGGTTTTTAAAATATTATTAAGTTACCATAGTGGGTCTTATACAGGCTATGTTATAATAAAACGTTGTAGAATACTCCCATTAAAGCCGCAGTCACACTTGTATCAATCAATCGTGCACTCAAGTTCAGTCGAAAGAGCGCAGAACACTTGGCTCGGCTGAAATAAAAGACTTCGCGCTTTTCTCACAATTAAACCGTTGCCATGGCGACCGGTAATCTCCTGCATACCGACTAACTACCCGCCGCTTAACTATGTAAGTGCTATGGGGATCGGTTGCGGAACGAAACATTCTGGTGTGAGCTTCCAAGCTTATCGCTGGTATAGGCGTGTTAGCTGATTTAGTAATAAAGTGTTGAATTTATCTGGTCGTGAGTCCACACTTTCCAAGTGGTCCAAATGGCTTAGTTGGTAAGGGCGCTGGCACGGTATGCTTTAGGCGTGGGTTCATTAAAGCATGCTCAATTATTTTTATATGTAAACTTCGTTCACAGAAAGAAAGAAGACATTTATTAAAATTGTCACAGAAACACAAATTGCTCTTTTTTACCCCAATGACGTCATATCATATCTTGACATACGGCTTTGCGACCATCTCGCTGACCTTCCGATAATGTCGCAATTTTCATAATCAGGGCCCTGTGCAAACGTAAAAAATATATTATATTTGTTTATTTATGCAATACCGAGATGTCAATGTCTGGGCGTTTTTTTTTATTTCATTTTTCATTTCATTCAAGTGTGAAACGAACGTTAGACGGTCGAATTAGTCGGACATTATATTCACAAAAATACAAGAAATCTGTGAATTTTATTAATTTATAATTATAGCACGACATTTACTGACGTTGACGCTGATGTGACGTAAGAAAGAGGATATTTATTTAAATTGTCCCAGAAACTCAAAGTAAACATAAAGGTACACAAACAAAAGACACGAACCTCAACAAAACAGAAATAAAACAAAACAATCGTGAAGAGACCATGTGAGGCATATAGTCAGAGGCAGCCGGGTACCATACAGTAATGTATTACAACTATTGTCAATATTTAGGACAATATCCATTATTGCAAAGTTAAGCGCCGTCCTTTCTTTATTAATAGAAAAATAGATAGAATAATTATACAAGCTTATTGGATTCACTACTGAAAATTCGACCTGGTAAGTTTCCATAACGTAAAAGTTTCTACGATTAGCTTAAGTCACAATCGTTGAAGTCCTGCATGCGATAGTTGACTAAGAAAAGTCAACTTAGCAGTAGGTTGCTCCATACCTCTTCACTTCACTCAAAGCTAAGTTTGTAATAGAAAATAAAAAAACTAGACAAGTGCGAGTCGGACTAGCCCACCGAGGGTTCCGTACAAATTTGTACATAGTTACATATTATAAGAAGTTCAGGAATCGAGTCTTGCAGTTTTTCCGAGTTTTTCCCGAACAACAAATAATTTTTTTTATGACTTCATTACAAATATACAGATTTCGGCTGACTTTAAGATAAGGCGGACGGGCGAACGAATCGACGGAGCGAAAACGAAGCGGTTCTATAAGGATTCGTTTTTTAGCGTTTCATTGCCAACAGGGGACCCTTAGCTCACGCTGACGGATGGCATAGATGTACCTATCGGTCAAAAATCCCCCATTTTAAGTTCGCATATTTTGACGGCCAACTACGGAACTTTGCACTGCGCGTGTCCTGACGCGCGCTTGGTCGATTTTTCTTCTCGAGTTATGGAACCGTATTCTGAGTAGGACCCCTGTCTAACGTCTGTCATAGTCGACAAATGCCGCCCTGAAAGAGGCATGTTGTTAATTGGCGCTATTCATTCCAGTGAAAAGGCGTCTCGAGTGAGTGTTTGATGACGTCACGCCAGTTTTTGCAGTTGCGGCGTTGGCTTTCCGGTGGAAATAGCTTGCGTACTACTACTTACGGAAAACTGATCAGTGTTGGTGACGCTGGCGATATGCAGGGTTTTTTTCAAAAAGTGCAATTCATGAGACACCACAGAGTTTGTGTTTGGTTATAATTTTTTGAAATATCAATAATAATAATACGTGCTTTATGCGAGCGGCGGTGGTAGCCTAGTGGGAAGAACATCGGACTCGGAAGCGAGAGACCCAGGTTCGATCCCCAGTGCGGGCATATACCTATGACTTGGTTTTTTAAGTTATGTACATTTGTGAAGTTATAGTAGCAATACCACTCGCTAACCGTGAAGGAAAACATCGTGAGGAAACCTGAGTGTCTGAGCTCACATACCTCAGCGCTTGAAATCGCCAATCCGTGGTGGGCACGCGTGGTGATTAAGCCCACACTCTCTTCCTGAGAGAAGGCGTGTGCCCTACAGTTTGACTTATATAGGCTGCTTATGTTATGTTATGCGATCTACCAATGTCGCAGCTTTCAGTAAATCTTTGTCCTTCATAGAAGAATTTCCATTTTATTTGTTTTGAAAAAAAACGCAAAAATTTATTTAGGGTTCCGTTCCTCAAAAAGAAAACAACTGAAACACTTATAGGCTCAATTTGTTGTCCATCCGTCCATCCGCACGTCCGTCCGTCTGTCTGTCTGTCAAGACCCTTTATCTCGGGAACGCGGGGAGGTATGGAGTTAAAATTAAGACCATATACACAAGTCTACTGTCCCTTGAGGCTATGAAAAAATCTAACTTCTAAGTTAGTGTAGAAAAAGATACAGCCGAAGATGTTTATGCCGAAAAAATGTACTTATATTTCATCACTCAAGGGAATCAAAATTTATAGGGTACTTTTCTTTCACCTATAACTATGAAATTTGGCAGTAATATGGTCTTATACTACAAGTACGGGGAAAAATCTGAAAACCATATATTTGTTAATATACGGGAAAAGCTCGGAAAAAACTGCGAGACTTGATTCTTGAACTGTTTATAATATGTAAGTACCTAAAAATTTATGCGGAACCTTCGGTGGGCAAGTCCAACTCGCACTTGTCCGGTTTTTTTATGTAGCCTATATAAGTCCTACTGGAGGTTACAGGCCTTCTTTTAGAGAGAGAGATTATGGGCTTAATTACCACCTGTGCCCACCGCGGATTGGCAATTTCAACCGCTGAGGTATGCGAACACCTCAGAAACTCAGGTTTCCTCACGATGTTTTCCCTCATGGCTAGCGAGTGGTGTTGCTACTATAACTTCACAAATGTATGTAACTTAGAAAACAAAGTCATTGGTACATACCGGGATCGAACCCACGACCTCTTGAATGAGAAGCCGGCGTTCTACCGCTCCGCTACCACCGCTCTGGAAAATGGAAAATGACACGAAAAATTCCGAAAGGTGTATGTTATAAATTATTTTAACCGAATTGTTTCAGAAAATGCGGGTTTTAAGATAACTCTGTGTTAAATAAAACTCACTTTATAGTTCGCCCCGTCCAAGAACTTTTACAAGCATTTTAAGTCCACTGCACATCGCTTACAAACTGCTTGAGCCCGCATGTGGACTGTGAACTTGTGGAAAGTATCACAACTACGACGACGCTAGTCGCGCGTTTCATACGTATCACAAGTTCTTCAAAATGTCAGAAGTCGCGACTTTCTAGTGCAACTGTCAAATTCTGACGTTATAGCACAACAAAACACGTGACTCGTATCAACGTACTACCCGTACTGTGTCAATAGCCCACATGAGATGTGCGCTGTGAATTTGTTGAATAGGTTGTAGTTTCTTTTAACAAACACACATTTTCTTTTGTGTGATAAAGAACTCTCAAAAACCGGCCAAGTGCGAGTCGGATTCGCGCACGAAGGGTTCGGTGCCATTATCTATTTGAATATTTGAAGCGTCTACCTGTTGCCGTTATTAATATCGAGCAAAAAACGGCAAAAAATCACGTTTGTTATATGGGAGTCCCTTTGAGTATTTATTTTATTCTGTATTTAGTATTTTAGTCATGGTGACCATTAGTAAAATGGTAAGGCTTTTCTTGTGCCAAAAATTACTTCACTTTGTCATAACATAAACCAGAAATCAATAAATTTATTTCAACGTGAAGAATTTACATTCTGTTTGCTGAATGTCAATGTACTATGTTACTATGTTAGCCGCTGCCTTCGGTCCGTATTTTCAGTGGAGAAATAGGGAGCGGGAAAAAAAAGTCCACCTTTACTCAAATCATCTCAAACGTACTACATCAATGCCTATATGATAAGATTTCATAATTGCCATCAATAAATTTAAATACCAAAGCATTACTTAATTTTATTACAAAAGTACGAAAAACTACTATTAAAAGTAAAAACTCAAAAAAAAATTTATTCAAAGTAAACAGAAACTGTGACTTATTGAACGTTACAAGAAAAACTAGGTAGGTAAGAAAAGTGGGATCGACTTTTTATGAATAAAATTTTTAGTCTCTATCTCCGTTTACCGTTCCCATGTCTGGAATCAAGTGGTAACCTGTACTGATAAATAAAAACCTCATATCACAGTTTTTCTTATCGAACTGCTCCAAAACGGCTCCACCGATTTTTATGATTTTTTTTTTTGTATACTTGGTAGGTCTGTCAACAGATCCGTAGACTAAAGAAATAAATTACCAGGAGACGGGCAGCAGGGTCTTCCTGAGATTCCAACCGCACACTGCGATCGCCAACCCGCCTGCCAAGCGTGGCGATTATGGCAAAACCCCTCATGGTTTTCATAACCGTTTTGGAGACCTATGTCCTGCAGTAGGTGTCAAGAGGCTGATGATGGTAATGATGAGAACGTATCCTAGGCTAATAATTAATATGGCAAAATCACGTTTACCGAGTCAGCTAGTATACATATACAAATTTTCCTCCAAAGGTCGAGCGCATTTCCGCATTTTCTCAACCAAAACCGAACCCGAACCCATTTTCCGTTGTTCATATCAAAAACTCGCCCATTCCTCTCCCGACGGGGCTCGCGAGAAGGAAAATTGCTAAGACGTCCAGGGGCCGGCATAAATTCATAACTTTACATCAACATTATGACAAAAAAAGGCTGAGCAGACGCGGCGGGTTCCGTGATACGTCAAAGGTTTACTTGTTGAAAATGCTACTTAGCACAAAGTACGCACTACCAAACGTGCAATAAAGAATTTTAATAATTATTATAAAGTACTATGCACTACTTCAATTCAAAATAACCCTTAAGAGACTGCCCCACGAAGTAGATAGATAGATAGATAGAGAACACTTTATTGCACAACCAGGTGAAAGATATTACAAATAGTTTCTTATATCTAAGTAGTGGCATACAATTGGCGGTCTTATCGCTTAGAGCGATCTCTTCCAGACAACCTAAAAAAAAAGATAATCTGAAATATAATGATATGTGAAGTAACAAATTATATGTTATATATTATATTATCACTAGCAATGGAAAAAAATATATATTTTGCAAAAAGTATCAGAGTAATCTCTCAATCACGTTGATAGTGATATTAAGGACCTACGATCGAGAAGCTAGGATCACGGACGCTGGGAGTAGATAGCATTTGTGCCAAAAACGGCCGTTTTGGCGTTAATGCTATTCAGTCCTGGGCTTGCCTTAGGTTCACGGCCATGGGTCCTAAAAATCGCTATTAACACGATTAAGAGTGATTGCTCCGACATTTTTTGCAAAAACGATCTGTATTGAAAGATATGATTATTTTCCATTGGTGGTCCAGCGTTACTGCACGGAGCCCGTTAAGGCTACTGTCACGTCTGGCATTCCGTCGCGTTCGCAGATTTTAATACATTTAATCATTGTAATAAAATTTTGAGGTACGGTTCTTAGAGACAAACACTTTAAATTTTTCAATAACATGAAATAACCTCGAGAATAACCTCCCAAATTTTTGTACTGTACGGATTTTACTACGTTCTGTTCTGTATAATCTGCCACCTAAAAATCCACCGGAATAAAAAATTACCAACTACCCGACTGCTGACTTTTAACTAATGAGCAGGCGAAACCAACCTAGGTGAGTCGCAATAAGATTAGCCTGCTTAGTTTTTAATGCTGCGATTTTTTTTATTTTATGTTGGTTTTATGCTGATTTTCTGACGAAAACACGAATCGATTGATATCTTGTTTGTCAAAGGGAACGTAGAATCGGACATACTTACCTACATACAAACGAGCCAAACACATTACCCTCCTTTTGGGCTTCGCCGCAATCGGGTAAAAATAATCACGTTAAAATTTTTTCAAATGCGGAACCCTGAAACCAACAACTCCGCGAGACGTTGTAAAATTTCGAACGAATTACATTACTCAATGCAAAAAGCTCTCTATAGCCTCAATTTTAAGCGGCTTTTTGTCGCAAGCCACAAATTCACAGTACAAATTTGCTTGTTCCCGGTGCAACAAGAAAAAAAAGTATGTTATGGCAAATTCTGAGCATTACTTGCCATTGTAGCTGCTTTTGTTCGAAGCTGAACCTTTTTATTTGCTTAGAAATAGTAGATTGTACAACAAGTGCATAAAACGCACCATTTTACTCGAGACGTTTATCCATCCGAGCGAGCTTGCGAGCGAGGATAGATATAAAGTCGAGTGTAAAATGGGTTTTATGGACGAGTTGTACACTCTACTTTTCACTTCGATTGCGAGGAAATGAAACAGCAACATGTAAAAATAATTATGGTTCCCGCCAATTAACTTTTTTTTCTTTTTTTTTTCTGTAGGGACGTGACACCTGACTTAAGGTCGTTACATACTGCTCAGTTATAAAAACATTTTCTTTTTATAACTATGATAAGTTGTTGTTATGGCTTAAATACTATACTGATCTACTAAATTGAAAAATAAACAAATATAAAAAATAATAAATGAGACGAAATACAAATTATAAGTTTATTTCATGAAGTTTTATTGTGTACTTTGGCTGTCGGTATCTTTGCCTTGGTCTTAGAATACGAACGAAACGAAATAAAATAAAGAGGTTGTTGTATGAAGTTAAAGATGTTCGTGTGGCTGTTGCAGCGATTGCCTTGGTCTTCGACGAAGATTTTACTTTATGCTCTAGAGCATAAAAAGCGACTTTATGTCGCCTACGCACGACATAAAGACGAACTTTTAGAGCATGAGAAGTGAAAAAAATATATAATTCTACTCTTTGCTATTGAATTACTGTAGTGAGGGTTGTGTGTCGAACGGTGGTACCCTAGTGGGTAAAACATTGGACTCGGAAGCGAGAGACCCAGATTCGATTCCCAGTGCGGGCATGTAACTATGACTTTGTTTTCTAACTTATATACATTTGAGAAGTTACAGTAGCAGTACCTACCACTCGCTAACCGTGAAGAAAAACATCGTGAGGAAACCTGAGTGTCTGATCGCCAATCCGCGGTGGGCACGCGTGGTGATTAAGCCCATACTCTCTCCCTGAGAGAAGGCCTGTGCCCTACAGTGGGACTTATATAGGCTGCTTATGAGAGTGTTTTGTGTCAGCACGCTGGGAAAAACTGAGAGTGACTTGAGGGTAGACCATTCACTCTAGCCGTGACCACGGCTGCTGCAACGTTGCCAACACGTCGGCATAAATTATATTGTATTAAGGAATATTAAATTGAATTTAATCATCATCATCATCAATAATTATTCATGATGATGATGAAACTAATTTACCTATAAGTGAAGTTCTATCATAATTATACGATGGCCTTATCCGAATATGTTAGCATATTTACTACCTCTGAACTATGCTAATATAAGAGGATAAAGCTGAGTATAATCGTGATAAGGCCCACCCATCTCTCGACTGCCTCTCTCTGACTGATCTCATTACCGTGTCGGAGGTTGTCGGCTCGATTTCCACTGCGTACACTGGCCGTACCTATATATGTATTTCCATGTTTGTCTGGTTAACATATGTCTGGATACCTGGTTACCATAGCTCCAGGGTCTAGGATACCCTGGGACCAAGACCTATCATCGTGTTGTGTGGAAGTTAGTAATTATTTATTTATTTATGTATAGTAATATATCAGCATTGTGATTAGTTAAAAAAATACTATGGAATTGAAACTGTTGATTGAAACAATTAAGAATTGTAGCAAGAATCGTGCGGCATAGCAACAACTTGCGTCATGTGGCAGACTATCGCAGCTTGTACCTATCCTAATCTACAACAGAATAGTCAGGACGTTGATATCGCGAAATCTACCACAAAGGAAACCAAGAAAATAGTTACAGAGCATCTCTTGCAACTGAATTGTTACTTCTGAGGATCTACTATCTATAAAAAAATGAGACACACACACACACACACACCCACACGCACACGAACACGCACACGCACACGCACACACACACGCACACACACACGCACACATCCTTGCTTGCTCGCATGATTATTGTTCTTTAAAACTTAGTTTTTAATTTTATACTTTTTTACTCTTAAATGGGTTTTGAATTTTAGTATTTGTACTCAAAAAGTTATTACGTTTTATTTAATACTATAGATACTCTACATAATATAATAAATTACCTACTTATTCAGCGTTGTAAGTTGGTTGAAATTCAACGGCAAATAATCACAAATCTAGTAATCGTTTCTCGGCCCCCACGATACAGGCTCGGCCTAGTGTGGGGACCACAGTTACTTCAAAATTGTTAACAGCCAATATGTTGCAATCATGTAAGTTCCTCTTTTCTTATGTAAACAGTATTTTTGTAAACTTTATTTTGTGCAACTTGATTTTAATAAACTATTCTATTCTAAAAAAAAAATTCTAACACGATGTTGCTCCGGCGTAAAATAGACTGAAGCATGCTACATCGGCCGCATGATGTTGACGATTAGAGCATGCAACAAGGAGCCGGATGCCACAATTTGAAGCATGCCGCACTGTAGCACGATGTTGCTTTGGCGTAAAAGAGCCTTTACACTAACCACTAACCACTTAAACTAGTAGCAAAATTTCATTGGAAAAGAAAGAAGACAGAAAGAAAGCAAGACATTTATTGGGACCAATTAACACATCACAACAAAGAAAAGGCATAACAAGTAACATAAATACAAGATACAACAAGGCAAAGTCAGAGCGTCAGAGTGCATCCTGTGGCGTGTCAAAGTTGCCACAAAGGGCATCTGACTCAGCATTGTGCTGAGGGTGTGATAAAGTATTTTGTTTTGGTATCCAGCCCGATCTGAAAGCAGTGCGTTGCTTTCAGATCGGGCGGCAGTATTTTAACACCTTGTATAAACATAAACATTTACATACAGGCGCATACATTGCTTCTGGCCCTACACTAGGATATCCTGTGTTGTGGGAACCAGAAACAACGACATCACAAACATGTAAACATCCAAGACCTGGGGGTTTTTTTTTTTACCCAGCCGGGATTTGAACCCGGGACCTCTCGCATGGTATGCAGATGCACTACCGCTGCGCTACGAGGTCGTGTTGGTCATGTTTATCTAAAAAACATGGTTAAAAACTTTCAGTAGAAACTTAAAATTACCGTGAGCAAACCCCCTGTCTCGTTCTACAACGAATGCGCCAATAAATTATACACATTTGCCCATAATCCGCGGCTCGCTGCCTTGTAATAAAGAATTTTTAACGCTCCCGCTAACTGGGCTTCGGGCATAAAATAAACAGAGAGCACAAAACGGCCAGTTTGGCCAGTCATATTTAGCCTATATTCGTCCCACTGCCGGGCACAGGCCGTCTCTCAGAGACAGAGTATGGGCTTAATTAACACACGTGCCCACCGCGGATTGGCAAGCGCAGACGTATGGGCACACCTCAGACATTCCGGTTTCCTCGCGATGTTTTCCTTCACTTTAGCCAGTGGTACTGCTACTACAATTCCAAAAAATGTACTTAGAAAACAAAGGCGTTGGTTGGTACATGACGGGATTCGAACCCACGACCTCCTGAATGTGAGTTTTACCGCTGTGATACCACTGCCGGTTAGGCCGCTTATACGAGTACACAACTTGCTGAATAAACATAAAGTTCACCTGATTCAGACACTCTTGTTGTTTTTGCCAATAAGACTGCCAATTGTACACTTATTTGACTGTCTCGTTGGTCTATTTGATTACCATGCCGGAGGTCGTGGGTTCGATTCCCACTGGGGACCACCGTACATTTGTACAAGTGGCCTCAGTCTGTGTCTATTTCTATGTTTGTTACGTCCTTGCCTGGTTACAATAGCACAAGGTATCCTCGTTTGGGATCAGGACAAGTGGTTGTGCTATGTGAACGTTATTATTATTATTTAAAGAGACTAAGGGCCCTTGCAGAGGGCGTATCTTATTCGCGTAGATGACGCGCGTAGAACGTAATTCATTTGAGCTGCACGTAAACCCAGTCTTCTTTGTACTTACGACATTTTCATCTCATAATTTATTCCAGCGAATGTGGGTGGAAGGACTGGTAAGGGATGACTCAGGCGGACATATTTCAAGCAATTAGGGAATGAATTAGCAAAGGGCAAGATAAAAAGTTCCCGAAACCGGCGTGCGTGCATGCAACGTCTGACGAATTTTAATAAATAGAATATGTAGAATTTATTACAGAAACTAAATATTACAACTTTTTTATAAGGTATTACAGTAACTTGACAGTTATTTCGAATGTTTTGAGAGCTGCCAAAATAAAAATAAAAATTGTGTTTATTCTAAATGTATAAAGACTTTGGCCTTTACGTCTACGTAATACGATGATTTAATACAGAGTCTAGTCGCACTTTTACTCACACTAGATGGGCGAAGGGACCACACGGACGCTGCAGTGCCTGTTTTTAGATGGAGTAGGCTTGCCCAGCACCTGTACCATCCTGACAGCTTAGTTGGCCTAGCCCACAGGAAAGACAAGTCAATACGTGCGGAGCCCATAAAGACGCGGGTTTCCTTACGATGTTTTCCTTCACAGTTAGCGTGCGGTATTGCTATCAAAAATTCGCAGATGAACGTAACTTTGAAAATAAACAAAATCATGCCCGCACTGGGAATCAAACCTGGGTCTCCCGTTTCCGAGTCCATTATTCTACCTACTAGGCAACAAGCGCTTAGAATATTTTCTAAATATATAAAATTGATTCCACTTCTAAATGTATAAAAGTCGTATATAAAAACAATGCCACTTCACTTCAAGTTTGATACAAGTTCCCCGTTGTGACAGTATTTTAGCGTGAGTGTGACATGGTTTGACACCACGCGTAGACTTGACGCGACGAAAGAATTAGATCGACGCGCTCGTAGAAGAACGTGAGACGTGAAAACCCACTGTTCTATTTATTTTGTGGTCCCGACGTCGGCCGGCTCCGAGCGATAAAGGTTTTTAATTGACAGCAGCTTTATTAACGTTCTCAGTTCAGCATTTTAATTCTTATTCCGTTAGGATAGGAGAAACTGTACATGCTCTTCATATAATATTGTTATGTTATATTGTTTCCGATTCTAATAAGAGAAAGTTTAAAATTCTCAATTTTATATCTTGAATCTAGACGAGGTCGATCTGTATGAAAAATATAAAAATAAAATTAAAAATTTCAAAGTTGCTTATTAGAAGTGGTTTAATTATATCGATTCTGAAGAAGTGGTTATCATTTTGGTATTAGAATAAATGACCCTCACAGACCAGACAGCCTTATCCACATAACAGATAAGGTCAAGGGTAGATAGCGGTGGTAGCCTAGTGGGTAGAACATTAGACTCGGAAGCGAGAGACCCAGGTTCGTTTCCTTGTGCGGGCATGTACCTATGACTGTGTTTTCTAAGTTATGTAAGTTTGTGAAGTTATAGTAGCAATACCACTCGCTAACTGCGAAGGAATAACATCGTGAGGAAACCTGAGTGTCTGAGCTGTTAACATACCTCAGCGCTTGAAATCGCCAATTCCCGGTGGGCACGCGTGGTGATTAAGCCCATACTATCTCCCTGAGAAAATGTCTGTGCCCTGCAGTGGGACGTATAATCATCATCATCATCAGCCATTTGACACCCACTGCAGGACATAGGCCTCCTTCGCAGTTTTCATAGCCATGAGGGGTTTTTGCCGTAATCGCCACGCTTGGCAGGCGGGTTGGCGATCGCAGTATGCGGTTTGAATCTTAGGAAGACGCTGCTGCCCGTCTCCTGGTAATGTATTTCCTTAGTTGCCTTCTACGACATCCACGGACGGAAATGGAGTGACGTTATTCTTAATCCGGCGCCACACGGAAGTGGGACGTATATGTATAGGCTGTTTATGTAGGGGTAGATACAAGGAGCGGGTTTCTTCACCATATTTTCTCTGATGCCACAGCTTCATTTTGATATTTTATACCAATTCCACAAAACCCTCCTTTCATTTTTGCCGGTAACTGAGTTCTACCGGAGGTCGGTCCGCACTCGCCGCTAAGAGAGAATAATCACGCTTCTGCTGGGGTTGTCAACCTTTGCTATTCGAGGTTTAACTTCGTGAGACTGACTCACAAGCCTCAGCCGTCGCTGTCGGTGTAAACTGTGGATACCTATGGTAGAGAAGAATAACTCACGCCACTGAAATTACATTAAATGAAATTAATTGGACAAAACAGTTAATCTACAAAAAAAGCTTGTTTTTTAAGATTTAAGACTAAGTTAACATTTAAGATGTAAGTTAGCAATATATTTAGTTTTTTTTTAATTATTTGGAAAATAAATACTTTTTTCTTATAACTATGTAGCCGCCCTCGGAAACCTATTGGTTTATTTGATAGCGGTGATCGTTCTCTTTTAGTGGTATACGTTTTTAAGCACAACATAAAAAGGCCTACGGCCGGTTTGGTACACTAGATACCTAGCAAGTAGGTATGTGTTGTTTTACTCAATGTTATCGACAAAGTTAGATTAATAACAGATATGTTATTGCAAAATGGTTATTTTAAGGTGTATTTTGGAATTATTTTTCATCATCATCATCATTCAGTCACAAGAAGTCCACTGCTGGACATAGGCCTCCTCCATGGATTTCCAAAATGACCGGTTATTTTTCATAGAGAATAATTTTTTTACTTAATGAATTTTGGATGCAAATACCTATATCTTCATAAATATTCTCAAGAAAAACATGTTTGTTTTTCATTATTGTATACTAAGCAGGTTTTGCTAGAAACTTATTTATATAAGGCCCAACTGGCTCAATTTGCTTTTATCAGCGCCGTAGGGTTGCGGTTACGTCTGACATTCCGTCTCGCTCGCACATTCTAATATTGTAATGATTGTAAAAAAAATTATGTTTTTCAAAGATGTAGTCTGAGGCTTTACTAGATAGTAAAATTGGTTTACTAATGTATTGCCAAAAATCCTTTCCCAAAGTATTACTTCCCAAACTATTTTCCGCAAATTATCACTTGGCAAAAAAACATTTCTCAAAACAACTTAAAGCAAATAAACAGTTAGCAAAAGTTATTATGGCAAGTTCTTGTTTACCAAATAAATCATCATCATCAACCCATTTATGTCCCCACCGAGGGGCACGGGTCTCTTCCCTGAGGAAGGTATAGGCCATACTCCACCACGGGGGCCAAGTCCGGATTGGTGGAGGCTTGTAGACTAGTGGCTCGTCTACTGTCAGAAGTTGTCAAGCCGCCCTAAGGCCTCTGACTTGGCTTAACGACTGCCATCTATCGACGGCAGCCGGCACCAACAGCTTAACGTGCCTTGCGAAGCACGGAACCGCTCGGAAAAATGCCACTAGCGTTAGGCCTAGACGGCGACCCATCCATGCACTGAACGCGCCCTGTGTTGCTTAACCTTCGTGATCGTTTTTTAAGATCACTCAGGCAGCCGAGGCTACGATTATTCAGTCAAAAGTATCGTTTGGCAAAAACGGCGGTATCCCACGTTTTGCCATATCATAATGTAGGGTACCTATGACTTTTCCATGCACCAACCTTGTTTAAGTTTGACACAAAACTAAGTTTTTTAGTGAAATATTTTTTTTCGCTTTTATATAAAAAAAAAGAACTAACACCCGAAGTTCCAGGATGGAGCGGAGCGCAGCGACGAACCTATTTTTGCTTATGTGTACTGACCTAACAAACAAAATGCGAAATATAAATTTAATCAAACAATTATTTGCTATATAACACTTGCCAAAATAAAACGTTAGCATAATAAACGTTTGTCTTAATAAAACTTGACGCAGTAAAATTATGCGAAATGATAATTTGACCAAATGAATAAAATGCGAGATGAAAACTTGCTAAAGTTTCATTTGGGAAATGAAACTGATGCCATAAGTTTATTGGGAAGTAAAATTTGGCGAAAAATACTTTGGCTAAACGGCGGTATCCCAGTAAAATTACGAGACAAACATACTATTTACCCTAAAAGGCTGTTTGTACTGACGAGCATTTTCCGATATGTGTGCCCTGTTGCACCATCTGTAAACCGAAATTTATTACTAATGACTTATTACTGAAAAAAAAATCCTAAGAAATACCATCCAAAAGTAGACCATCCCTGAGCTAAAAGGTTTCCATGATAGGATATTTAAAATCCCTCCGCGCTCCGCTCCAAGCTTTTTACATGGCAAATTAATTTATGCAGCTCGGCATTAAAACGCACACTCCTTTGTAGTTAATTTTTAGCTGTAAATCAATTACCTTGCAGTTTAGGTGAGTTTGAAAAAAACCTTGTTGAAGGAAATCCGACCATGATTATTTTAACCCTTGTAAAAATATCTGAATAATGGGTTTTTTCCTGAATAAATCCGAAGAAAAGGTGATTGGAACTGTTCCAAAGGCAGAACAACGCCTTAGAAAGGGTCTACATAACATAATAAGCATAACGTAAACTCACTCCTGTATCCTGTAGGGATAGCCACAAGCCACGATCCTGACAAACATATTTAGTTTCATCAAAATTCATTAGTCGTTATATGCGCGCGCGCTCCTCGGGTACATTTTTATCTTGCCCTTCGCCCTCACCTAGGACATCTCTTACCGACCGTTCCACCCACATTCCCTTGATATATTTCTTTCGTCAATATTTCTCCCTCCATTCTCTCCATATAGGTACTAACATAGGATAAGTTCTACTAATAAACTATATGGATCATTGGTCTGAAATGAACATATATTTTTATTTTTTATATGTCCAAACCAATGCAACATTCCTTGCTCTACCTTTGTCAATCCTTAATCAATGAATAACTGAATTTAGTAATGATTCTAGTTGGAAGTTCTGTTAACGTCTTTGTCATCACAGAACAATTTTATTTTGTTCTGTGTTTGTCATAGTCACCATATCACAGTCATAACTCGGTACTAACTCATTTTTCACTCAAATAGTCTAGCAGTTTTATTCAATAGGTTTGTCTTAACTGAACGTATTATTGTTTTTTTATACGGTTATAGTTTCATGAAGAGGGAAGCATTCTAAAATATAACGGAACAGAACAGAATGGAATAGAAAACGTTATATTATATGAGTTTTTAACAAAATTCGTAAACAATTCACTTCTTCTTACGCGTCGGTGATAAAACCAATTATATTTTACTGGCCCAGAACTCGGCCACGCGCACTCCAGCGTCGGTGGCCTCCAGCAAGTCCTCTCGAGTGCATGTGGACGGGCACAAGGCACACAGAGAGGTACTCCATAGTCCCGCAACAGCAGTGATTCCGCTCCTCGCCCATGTAGCCCCACCTGCGTAAGTTATTTTTACATCTGCCGACCTGAGTGCGAAGTCTGTTTAGTGACTTCCACGTCCCCCATGGTAACTCGTGTCCCGGTGGTAGCGCCTCGCCGGCCTCTACGAAACAATCGGAAGCAGAAGCCGAGTCACGCCACTCTTTTGACTGCAGTTGCCAAAAAGCTTTTTCGGCTTTTTAGTGGGGAGGGTGCCGCTATTTTACAGGTTCTATCTCCTGTTTGTACTTCTCAACGGAGCCAGCCACCGCTCTTCGGACCCCAGGTGGCACGATGCCTGCGGGCGGAAACAATTGACTGGCGGTGAGAACAATTAACTGAAACAACTTAATATTTTATTTTTTTTATTTTATTTTATTTAGGACACAAACAGTCAAACAGGAAAAAATAAAAAGTATAAGTAAACAAAAATAGACCTGGAGGTCCCTTAAGTAAACAAAATTATAATATTATAAGCATGCAATCTTAACCAGTTTAGATTCTTAGTATGTTTAAAAAATGCTACTGTTGAACTGACTGGCTTAGTTCCTGGAAAACGCGATCGAATTCAATAGTGAAATCTACACTCGTAGTTGGAGAGTCACTATGTATGTGACTCTTCCACTACATATTATAATTACAATGGTCGTATCAACGCGTATATAATGCGCTAGGCTAAATTTCGGTGAATAATCACTGTTACCTCTAACAAATACACTGTTACCTCTAATGTACAATTCCTGAAACACAAATTCACGCCTGTATCCCGCAGGGGAAGGCAGACACCAGGGGCCTGTTTTATAGAACTACAATTCATGCTTTACTATGACAATTTAATTTACATGGCAAAGAAGAGTAACCCACAGATTAATAAATAGGAAGCTCGCTATGCAATCCACATTGAATTGTCGTAGTACTACTACGAATTGTAGTTATATGACACGCGGCCTAGCGACGACGCTGGTCGCGTGTTTTAAACGTCAAAAGTCGCGACTTTTCAGCACATTGACTGCACCACAAAACGCGTGACTCGCTGTATCGTACTACTCAGCTTGGGTTTGGGTTTCCTGAAACAACCCAATTAGAATTTGTGTCTTGCAACAACGTGTGCCCTATGAGTTTATTCTGAGATTTACATCATCCACCCAACCATACCTACTGATATCATTTAATATTTAAGAAGAACAAGAAGAAAGACATTTATTATACCAACAAGATACATCACAGAAACAAAATAAGCAGCTAATTAACATAATATGCACAACAACAGAAAGAAAACTAAATACACAACAGACAAAACGAATAAATAAAACAAGACCATAGATGTAGTCTGTGGTGTATCTAGGTTGCCACAAAAGGCATTTAAATTATTTTGTTTTTTTTTTTTGTAACAGTGACATGGTACTCTTATGACAGGCGTCACTTTACAAAACCACAGCTTGCGTAACGTTTTTTTTTTTAGATAGATTGGTCCATTTTTTCACATTTACGTTTTTGTGGAATTTCCTAATTTACTGTGTTCTATTTGTAACTGTAGGTAGCTACTTTAAGCCTACTTTAATACGCTGTTGTTTTGTTGGAGTTCAAACGCTACCTAGAAGTACGAATATATTTATCAAAATGTCGTAATTTAGTTTAGAAAAAACATTAGCACGTAGGTCGTAAAATAAGAAGATAAGATAAGAATATTCTTTAATGTACCAGGAAAAACACAAACATGATATATTTACAAAAATACAGTACAATTGGCGGCCTTATTGCTTATAGCTATTTCTTCCAGGCAACCGACGACGGAGAGTTGCTGAAGGAAAAGTGAGACGGGTAGTAGGTGCAAATATGAATATTGATTTTATTGACATACTTATACTTAATAATAATATACTTACATAAACCTTTACATACTATAGGTGCAACAATTATAAACATAGTATAAAGTTACATAAGGTCGTAGGAGTCGTACAAAAGCAAAACGGCAACAACCACTTTTTTTTTTTTTGATAATAGGAAAATCTCAAACGAAACTAACAGACATTTTTAATTTATAGTGGCAATCAAGGTATTTTGTTAATGGCATTTAATCGTTTTTTTAATCGTTTATTCCAGAAAATATACAGTACCGTGTGATATCCAATAAAATTGGACAATCTGCGGAGCAGTTTGTTGGGTTGCGCGCTTCTCCCATAGTTTTTACCTGCAATCCTGAAAGATCCCAATCGTCTAACTCAAAGGAAAATTTAAAAACTAATAACTTCCACACAATACAATACAACTGGTGAATTCAACGACATAACATGTTTATATTCTTTTTGTTGCACTAACCCGTGCTGAGGACATCATGTCTTGAATGAAAGGATAATATAGATGCAATGAGATAAACAATTATATAAATATAACTTTTTAAATATAATTAAATTGCATGGTTATTAATTCAATTAAACATTCTAATTTTAAGTTTATATAAATAATGCATATTTTAATGCAGCACAAGCAGTAAATGTTGCGTGCCCTGCAGGGTCCACAAAGGTCTTATCAAATAACTGTTAAGTTAAAATGTAACAATCCTAAAACTTGTGAAATGCAATAAAGTTTTGAGTATTGAATCTTAGACAATATTTGGTAACTGTTTTGCTAATGGTACAAAACCCTCCAGGTTTGGGACTATGTATTTAGATACCCTACTTCCTACTTATAATATTATAAATGTGAAAGTTTTTGAAGATGTTTGGAGGTTTGTTACTTAATCACGTAATAACGGCTGAACGGATTTAGATGAAATTTGGTATGGAGATACTTTTCATCCCGGAAATTACTCATTCCATGCGGATGAAGTCGCGGTAAAAAGCTAGTATTTTATATTTTAAAAGAAAAATTTAATACTTAACAACTTTCGCTACCTTTGAATCTGCGCAAATTCGTTAATGTTAAACAAAATTATTTTTCTGAATGAAACACGGAAAACTGTGAGATACTCTAACGGGTCACGGAACAGGGAAAGTATTAAGCCAATATTGGGCCTCAAGCTTGGAAAACTATGAGGGAGGCCTGTGTCCTGCAGTGGGCGTTAAATGGCTGATGGTGATGATGATGATGATTGAGCCTTAAGTAAATCGAACCGTGCGGGCATGTACCTATGACTTTGTTATCAAAGTTATGTACATTTGTGAAGTTATAGTAGCAAAACCACTCGCTAACTGTGAAGAAAAACGTGGTGAGGAAACCTGATTGTCTGAGCTATTCACATACCTCAGCGCTTGACATTGCCCAATCCTCGGCCGGCAGCGTGGTGATTAAGCCCATAATTTCTCTCTGAGAGAAGGCCTGTGCACTACAGTAGGACGTATATAGGCTGATAACGATGAAGAAATCGAACCGGACTCCATTCCGCAGTATCTTCGTAGCTCCTGAACGAAAGAGCAGAAGCTATTGTTTGCCCTAACATAATTAACAACGTCCACGGTCATCGCGCAGACGGACTGACAGACCGACAAAATGATAAATTGGCCTCCACTCGTCTTTTGCGAAAAAAAAGCTAACTATTTTCCGTGTCCATTCAACGCAGGCTAAGGGAAGAGGTTGACCTTTGAACCACGGAACAATAGTTTTTTTTTTCTTGGACACTCGGCCTATTTTCAAAGAATTAAGTGCGGAACAATTTTTGTTCCGCGAAGTCAAGGCTGCTTTAACTCAACCACCCCGCTTACTCCCCCATTTTCACAATATTAATGGTTTTACAAATATTAAAGTGATGTCACACTTTTGACCAATTCATCATCATCATCATCAGCCTATGCTTGTCCACTGCTGGACATAGGCCTCTTCTATTGCACGCCACTGAGCACGGTCCTCGGCCACTCTCGGCTAACATAGTAACATAGTACATTGACATTCAGCAAACAGAATGTAAATTCTTTACGTTAAAATAAATTATTGATTTCTGATTTGTCATCCAGCTCTTGCCAGCCGCTCTGCGAAGATCATCGCTCCGCCGAGTCTGAGGACGTTCTACACTACGTTTACCGATCCGCGGTCTCTACTCAAGAACTCGTCTACGCCATCGGTTATTAGTTCTTCGGATCATATGGCCGGCCCATTGCCACTTCAGCATGCTAATTCGGTGGGTTATGTCGGCGACTTTGGTTCTCTGTCGGATCACCTCGTTTCGAATTCGATCTTTCAGAGAAACCCCGAGCATAGCCCTTTCCATAGCACGCTGAGCCACTTTAAATTTGTGGACCAGCCCCACCCTGAGTGTCCACGTTTCGGCACCATATTTCAGGACGGGTAGGATGGTAATTTTAGAAGTTATTTAATTTTTATGCAGGTAGTTAATTTACATGGGCCCATAACCTATTGGAAATGAAAGATGCTTGCGGACTTTATAGCATTTTATTTAGCGGAGCCCATGCAGACGGCAGGCTGCCTTGACAGACGCGAGCACAGAACAATATTACATAGAGTAATTCCAATAGCGCCGGATAAGGAATAGGGTCACTCCATTTCCTCCTGTGGATGTCGTAGAAGGCGACTAAAGAAATCAATTAACAGGAGACGGGCAGCAGCTTCCTGAGATTCCAACCGCATACTGCGATCGCCAACCCGCCTGCCAAGCGTGGCGATTATGGCAAAACCCCTCATAAGCAGCCTATATAAGGCCCACTGTATGGCACAGGCCTTCTCTCAGAGAGAGAGCATGGGCTTAATCACCACGCGTGCCCACCGCGGATTGGCGATTTCCAGCGCTGAGGTATGTGAATAGCTCGGACACCCAGGTTTCCTCACGATGTTTTCCTTCACCGTTAGCGAGTGGTATTGCTACTATAACTTCACAAATGTACATAACTGCAAAACCCCTCATGGTCATGAAAACCACGAAGGAGGCCTATGTCCTGCAGTGGGAGTCAAATGGCTGATGATGATACGTGTAAAGTGATTTATTTAATTACTCTATCGTTAACTTGTAAGTGAAATAGAATCGATTCAGAAATAGTTTCTGTTAAAAACGGACCAAATGCGTGTCGGGCCACGCGTAGTGTAAGGTTCCGTAAGAGGAAGGGTTTTCAAGAAGCAGATAGCTTTACAGAACTAACAACTTCATCAAAGTAATTTGAAATTAATTTTATACGAAGTTTTCCTTTTAGGTATAAGTTGGTCGCCTATTACGACTGATCCATCACGGGTAAGTAGGCCTTACAAGTTAACGTTTAAAGCCTACTTAGATGTGATAGTTTTCCTCTTAAGTTCATTGTATGTATGTACTACTAGTGTTCTGATTTTTGCGTTTCTATAATCAACCATTTAGCCGGAAGAAGGGGTGGGGACGCCCTACTCTAACAACAATTTGCACTTTCTAATACTGGTCACCTTTCTGCTAAGCCGTGGACATACAAACAAACAGACATACGGACAGACATGGCGAAACTATAAACTATATCCTTGTTGATCACCGAACCCTAAAAACATAAGTCCCAAAAACTACAATCCTAGTTTTTGTCATACTCATCGAAAAACTTTTAGAGCAGACAAGCTATGAACATCTTAAGACCTATTTAAAAAGGTTATCCAATAGCGTGTTGAACTCGTTTTGACACTGAATTCCTCAAACTATTCCGGAAGAGAACACCTTTGCAGACAACACGCGGTATCTGCAACAAAATCCAACAGAGTATTCTAAAGGATATCGCCGCAATAAACCCAACTGTAAAGCACGTCTCAAGGGGATCGAAAAATTACCAGGCCCTACCTTTTTGTTCGCGAAACTCGGGCTTCGACCATAAACGTTTACGTTTGTTTTATAACAATAAATTGTGCGTCTTGTGGCCGGTTCTGGGTTGTATAGTAGACGTGTAGTGGGCGAATGAGCTGAGAAGGCGAGCCGGGAAACGTTACAGTAATAGGAATCCGCGCGACTTTAGAGGAAATTATTTAGGTCCATATCACTCCATATGGTCCACCACTACTTTTGTGTTGTAACTTTCAATTTGTGGTTGGTTTGGCTCCCGTCAGACTATAGAGCACCTGCCGTGGTCACGGGCAGACTGAAGCGGCGAGTACAGTCAATTATTGTAGTGAGGGTAGGTGGTCTACCCTCACTGACGTCGGGAATAAAGGTAATAAAATTTTACATAACAAATAATAGCGATTAGACCCGTTTCACATGTAACTACGTATGAGCATCGTGAGTCATCCTTACTAATATTATAAACGCAAAAGCTTGTATGTATGGATGAATGTTTGTTACTCTTTTACGCAAAAACGGCTGAACGGATCCGGATGAAATTTTTCACAGAGATAGATTTTAGTCTGGATTAGCACATAGGCGATTTTTATATATGTTTCATTTTATTTTCATAAATGCTTGTTATGTTCACCAATAAACAATGATTCTGAAAGTATTTATTGGGTTTATTGTAAATAAATCAACTTAAATAAGATATTCTTTTCTGCAATTAACTCTGCAGCGTGACGTTTTCGGACCTTAGTATTTTTATGTTTGTAGAAGTGTCGTCAGTTGATGAACATAGGTATTATTGTGCGCCGCCATTTTGAAAAAAGAAACAAAATGGTGGCTGACCAGTATGCCAAAATCTTCAAACCCCTTTTACCAATTATCACCAATTTTATCGATTGTTTATATTTAATTAAGGGCCGATTTTTTTTGGACCGAATAAATCGGCCCTTAATTAAAGTATCACGAAGCGAAAAAACAAATGCCTCCTAATTGCTCCGGGATCAGCGAAGGTTACTTCTCACAACATTAAGTCAAAACAGTCATTATAAAAACATACTTTCCCTCCAAACTGGCTTGAAGTGTCTATTGCAGAAAGTTATGGTCCGTCGGGGCCGCCGGAGTTAACTTTAATCGCCAAAGCATTTTATGTACTAGCGCCGGGGCAATAAAGTTCTTTTTACGGGCTCCGTAAGCTCTGTTTTGGGGGTCGAAACGGCCTAATGGTTAACATTGGAGGTGCACTTGTCCCAACGGCTCTCGACAAAGTGGTGATATTTTTTCCTGTCTCTTAGATTCAACGATGGACGGTGTACGCGAACGTTTGACTCGGAAAAAAATTGTGAATATTTCAACGCTTCAACCACGCCACCTTGAGCAAGTGTTATATCTCTTCCCTTATTCTCTCTGGGTGTACTTATTTCTATGTTTGTGATGCCCTTGCCTGGTTACCCATAGCACTTATTATTATTTATATGTCTCTCACACTCATTCTTTAATTAATAAATTGTTTAGAGTGGGTTAGTATCAGATGATCGTAAAAGCAACTGGTCTACGGCATCAACTAGTCCTAAAATCATCTTGGCGAAATTGCAACTAGACTAAAAAGTAAATCGTCTATGAAGCAGTCCGTCAGAAAATTGTGTTGTCTACTGCCCTATTATCTATTCGACGATATTTGTTGCATTCATTCAGTAATAATAGATACTAAAAGATTAGGTATGTAGTAAAATAACTCAAAAGCTAAAAACCTTTTCTGCATTATCGATAACTTAATTCACTTCCAACAAGTTTCAATTTTTTTTTTCCATAGGTACATTTTTAAAACTTTCAGTTAGTATAGGTAGGTTAGGAGATGTACTAGCAAAGGGCAAGATAAAAAGTGCCCGAAACCGGCGTGCGTGCATGCAACGACTAATAAATGTTGATGAAGCGAAAGTGATCTGTCAGGATCGTTTCAAGTGACAGGTCCTGGTATCTGCCTACTCCTCTGGGATACAGGCTTGAGGTTACGTATGTATGTGTAGGTATTTGTTCTAGATGAAATATTGCAGAAACCAGTGTTTCCCACTAATATCCCTTTTCTTTAAAATAATTCTGACTTAGTTATTTCACCTTAGCTAATCTGTCATGACAATGCACGGCTGAATCATTTATTCCGTATCCAAAAATAAAACTGAATAAAACTGGTCTCTTGAAAAACTCTTCATCTGCTTTAATTCTGAAAAACGAAAATATCTGACGCGCATTATCTTCTTAGTTTATCTGTAGATTCACAGTCTTATTTATAATAACACGATTCCTTAAAACGCTGATGGTGGAGATTTTATAAGAAAAAGTTGTAACCACGGATTAAATAAACTGACTCTTAGGAGTGCTTTAGAGGAATCGTGTATTTATATAAGGCCGTTATTCTTTGTAGGTACACTAAGGTTAGTGGTGCGGTGGTAGCGCGGTTGTTAGAACACTTGCCTCACGTTCAGGAGGTCGTGGGTTCGAACCTCGGGCACGTACCAATGACTTTGTTTTCTAAGTTACGTTTGTAAATTTGTAGTGGCAGTGGCTAACGGTTAAGGAAAACATCGTGTGGAAACCTGGGTGTGTGGGGTGTAAGCGCCTGAAATTACCAATTCGTGGTGGGCATGCGTGGCAATCAAGACTATACTCTCTCTGAGAGCAGGCCTGTGCCCTACAGCGGGACGCATATAGGCTACATAAAAATGTTTCCCTACTTGTCACCCTGAAAAGTCTAAAAGTAATTTTTAGTCCTTAGCAACATCTAGGTAGGCACCTTTCCCTCCGTCTCTATTAGCACACCTAAAGCAGTTATGCAAATCACCAGTCACTTTATTCCATTCACAAAAAGCGCGAAATTACATCCGAAAATCGTCCCCTCTGCGGCTATTAAAATTCATTTGGATGGTTATTTTTCTTTAATTAAAATGAGACACGGTCAATGTAGCCAGCTAGGACGGAGCGGAGAAAATTACGACGCTGAAAGAACACGTTTAAGAAACAAAAAATATAAACAGCCAGTACGCGGCGCAAAAATGTCTGAAGAAAAAAAAACAGCAATTTCAAACAAAGTCGAAAGTTTGTTGTCATTAAGTCTTACGTGTAGGTAGATCTATGGTTGTAGCATTGTTGTTCTACTTTTTTTTATTCTTGATGTCAATTGCCTGTTAGTATCAACTGCTGGCTCAACACTATGGCGATTTCTACTAACTGCTACTTGAACTAATATCCCCGTCCCGACAACCAGACCGCCTACTCATATGTCGTGGAAATTCCGCAAATTCGCACCAAGCGATTCGCGAATTCTTTTATATTAAGAACGGCAAAGATGTGGAACGCGCGTCGCCGTTGTCTGTTTTTCCAGAGACATTATAACCTGGGTGATATTAAAACTAGAGTCAACCGGTATTTAACAGGTAAACAGGCAACATCTTAGATCTCGTCTTCGTTTACCATCAGGTGTGACTGGGGTCAAGTGTCAACCTGTACAAATAAAAAAAAGTAGTAGAGCGTAAGCTGCTACCAATGTTCTAGTTAGACCTGAAATTTCCGCACTTAGGCTCGTAGTTGGGCCAATATGGGCTAAGTATGTAAATACCTCAGACACTAGGGTGTCCTCACTATGTTTTCCTTCACTGTAAGCGCGTGGTATTGCTGCTACAACTTTACAAATATACGTAACTTAAATAAATAAATAAAGAAACAATGTTTAAGCCGATTGTAGACTGTTATGACTGTTTCAGATGCAACAGTCATAACAGTCTACAATCGGCTTAAACATTGTTAAAAATAACATATTTTTGCTTGAATTAGGTTAAACAATAACCTGTATCTCAAGCGGCTAAAATTTACAGTTAAAGGTTGTAGCAAAATTATAAGATTGTAGCAAACGGCTATTTTAAACAAAAGTCTTCAAAAAACCAAGTCATTGGTACATGCCAGAATTCGAACCCACGACCTCCCGAATGAGAAGCTGGCGTTCCACCGCTCTGCTACGCTCTCAGCCGCTACCAATGTTCCCCTACGACTTTTTTTTTGTATTTGTACCTAGCGCTATGCGATCTCCTTTGTGAAATGCACGGATAAGTTCACGTCCTCGCCCCGTCTTATCTGCGTGGGCTGAGCATATCTTCAGTACATTTTGTATAAAAGTGAATTGAAAGGACACTGCGTCTTTTCCGCGCACTCGTCCCGCTTCCTTTCTACGTGGCTCACGCCTAAGGAAAAAAAGAACTCACAGAAATACAAGATGGAACAGGACAAAGTGAGAGCATACAACCTCTGGTGTGTTAAAGTAGCTACAAAGGGAATCTGAATCGGCATTGTAATGAGGGTGTGGTCCCTCAGCTTCGTTTTCAGTCAGTGCCCGCGGTAATTGACGTGAAAATCTTGCGCCATCCTGGTTTCATCCGCTGCGTTAGTTCAGGATGGGGGGCGGTCATTTGTCTATTTACTGTGCTATGCGCTGCGGGATATGGGCTCATCCTACCAAAGCTTGCCAAGTATGATTTCAGACGTTCCCGCTTCGGAGCCGCTATGGTCGCGCAGGTCTGGCCGCGCGGTGGCATCGGTAAAGGAGGTCAATCTGGTTGTTTCGAGTTTTTTTGCCCTGGAAAGCTGCCTACATCTGGCAACGGAATAGTGCAATCAACAGCAGATGAGCCGTTACAATTTTGTGGGAAAGTCACACGTAATGTAACGTGTTGAGTTAGTGCAGCTATGCAAAAATCAAATGATTTTTAGCTGATATTGGTTCATTGTATTATTACTTGACATCATATTGATTATTGACATCATATTTCTACTTGAAATTATTATGTTGTTTGTTTGACATTACTGTAATTAAGCGTACTAGCACAAAATGTTGATATTCAGAATGTGATTTATTTACTTAATTTCTATAAAACACTGATGTAAGTACTTAATATATAAAATAGTGACTGTTTCAAGGATTATCGTAGTAATAAGCTTAGCTTAAACTTGTACGCTTTGTAAATGTTTAACATCTGCATGTATCAATGCTCGTGTTCATGCAAATTAAGTAATTTAATTTGATTTGAATGTGCCGTCGAATGTACGAAATACTTCTTTGCTGAGACTCTATTATTACTTACATCTTCGTTGCATACCTTACAAATTGGGTATTTGATAAAATATCAAATGAGTTACTTTTAAAACGGAATTTTGTATGAAAATACTTGCTTGTGACGTCACATTTCAGAGCACTCTTTTTATGTTTAATCTATTTAAAAATTGTAATAACTAGTAATTGACTACAAGAGATACATTTTCCGAGATATTTTGTAATTTTTGTTTTAATCGAGCATATGAAATAATTTATTGTTGATCGTGTCAAATACCGTATTGCTGCATATGCGAGCTATGGAAAGGGCTATGCTCGGAATTTCGCTACGAGATCGAATCAGAAATAATCAGAAATCGACATAGCCCCGCGGATTACTAGGTAAGTTGAAGTGGCAGTGGGCGGGGCACATAGCACGCAGAACTGATGGCCGATGGGGCCGAAAAGTTCTTGAATGGAGACCACATATCGGCAAGCGCAGCGTAGGACGACCAGCCACAAGATGGGCAGATGACCTCATCCAAGTGGCAGGATGGCGCTGGATGCAGGCCGCTTCCAACCGGTCTTTTTGGAAATCCTTGGAGGAGTCCTATGTCTAGCAGTGGACTTCTGTGGCTGAATGATGATGATGATGGCTATAATCAATAATTTATACATAAAAATATTGGTTATTAATATTAAGCATTATCATAGTTAAACTATATCAAATAAGTACGTTCATAAATTGAATTGAATTATTGGAGATAAATAAATGTCATTGTGATCATAATAATAATCTGGATTGTAGGATGGATTGTGGATATCAAGTGCATGCTTCGTGACAACGAAGTAATTCACAACTAAGTCGTATTATGCGACGTTATTGACATTCCAATCACGAATGATGTAGTAGATGAATGGTTATCAGAATAAAGCCCCAAACAAATACATATAAACAACTTATGTTGCCAAGATAAAGCCCGTAGCATTGTTATGTTTAAGATTACCTGCTTTATAACAACAATGATTCTACGCGATAATTTAACCACGTCTATAAAATGTTCCTTGACTTTACTTCTTGTTATAAATGCGAGCTTTGAAGGAATGCCAAAGAAATTGCAGTTCCAAGTGGAAACTGCTTCTGGAACAATTTTCACATTTTATTCAATTAAATTATCACAAAAACTGTGACATACCCAATTGAATTGAACACTGTGAGGTCTCTTTTTATACATGCTGGTCAAACTAAACCATCAATCCTTTGAACCCTTGCAAAAGGATTTGCAACTCGCCATTTAGGACGCCACCAGGGAGTTGGCAAACAGCTTAGCTCGGGGTTTGGCGAGTACATAAAAAAATAAAACGTTCTGACTTATGAATCTAATTACGGAATTCCGGAAAAAACTCCACGTCCACTGGTTTGTGCAGCGGGCGGCCTCGCAAAGAGGGTCGCAGCGTCGCAGCCATGTAAACGGTATGCGGTATTCTTTTGCCGAGAGCTTCTATTTGACCTCTTTTTAGTGACAGCTGTGCATAAGGCGGTTTGAGATGAGGTTTAGAAGTATTATATATAAAAATGAATTGCTGTTTGTTAGTCTCGCTAAAACTCAAGAACGGCTGGACCAATTTAGCTATTTGTTTTGTATTATAATAACAAATCCAGTCTCGCAGTTTTTTCCGAGCTTCTCCCGAACTACAATGACAATTTTATTTATGATTTTTTTTTAAATGTATAATTTTCAGATTGTTCTCTGTACGTGTAGTATAAGGAGATATTACTTGCCAAATTTCATAGTTCTAGGTTAACAAAAAGTACCCTATAAATTTTGATTCCCTTCAGTGTCGACATACACATTTTTGTTCCATAAACGGCTGTATTTTTTTTTTACGTTAATATTGAAGTTTGATTTTTCACAGCTTCAAAGGACTGGTATACTTGAATATTATTCTTTTAATTTCAACTCAATAATCGCGCGCGCTCCGCGCGTTCCTTTCCGTGATAAAGGGTCTTGATAGATAGACAGACGGACAACAAAGTGATCGTATAAGGGTTCCGTTTTTCTTTTGAGGTACAGTACCCTAAAAAGATAGATACGAAGTTCAACGAGTCAACTTGTATGGAATAAAATATTTTAAAGCTAATTATATAAAAATAGAAACCGTTTTCGAAACTAAAAACACAGAAATAATTTAAACAAATAGGTATTACCTTTAAATTCGAAGTGGGTACGTACATGATGGTATTTTAAAAGTATAATTTGGAGAAAAATTAAATTATTTCTGTGCTTTTAGTGCTGTATTGTTTTGAAGTCGGTTTTTATTTTTTATTAAAAAAATCATTTTATGATTTTTTGTGAATAGGTATCACTATGATCGACTAAATTGTGTTTTCCGAGAGCAAATTCACAAATCACTGTAAAAACACCCAACTTGCTTCTAGTGAGGCTATAAAATCTGAAGATTTCCCTCGATTTCTTCCGGATCCCATCATCAGATTCTGACTTGTCTACCACCTGTAAAGTCTACCCTTTCCAACAAAAAAAAAATATTCCAAATCAGTCCAGGCGTCTTCGAGTAATCGGGAAACATACATAAAAAATAAAAAAATAATCCGACGAATTGAGATCCAACAAATCAAAGATCATAAAGAAGAGGAAAAAGAGAAATGAGAAAGAGAAAAAAAGAAAAATATGGAAAGAGCGGAAAAGAGAGAAATGAAGTAAAAGATTTTTTCAGGTATTCCAGATTTGGGGGAACCTAAATTAAGCTATCTCCTGTACATAAATGGTTGACCCACTTGACCATTTTAGGAAAAATGCTCTCATTTGTTACCTTATGACGTATGGTAACCAACTGCGCGCTCCTGTTCTACCAGCCCTAAAGAGAATACCAGAAATGTCTCCACCGGGTGGAGATGAAGTAAATTGCTTGCACAAATTTCGCAATACGCCAGAGCTGAGGTCTATAATATTTTTTTGCGACGAAAGAAGCTAGCTAAGTGAAAACTCTTATTTTCACAATTAATGTGGGCTGACCGTGTCGGAATAATAATAAGCTGGAATACATAGTCTGTAAGTGAATGAACGAACTGTAGACGAACAAAAGTCGTCGACATAGCCCAGCGGATTAGTAAGTTGAAGTGGCAGTGGGCGGGGCACCTAGCACGCAGAACTGATGGCCATAGGGCCGAAAAGTTCTCGAATTGAGACCACATATCGGCAAGCGCAGCATAGGACGACCAGCCACAAGATGGACAGATGACCTCATCCAAGTGGCAGGAGGACGCTGGATGCCAGCCGCTTCCAACCGGTCTTTTTGGAAATCCATGGAGGAGGCCTATGTCCAGCAGTGGACTTCTTGTGGCTGAATGATGATGGTGATGATGAATGAACGTACTTGCAGGCTCTTAGTCGCATTTTCTCGCCAATGAAAACTAAAGTAGTTTCTTTTGGACATGTAAAGGTGTTATGAAAACCGCGAAGGAGGTCTTTGTCCTGCAGTGGGCTTCAAATGGATGATGATGATGATGAAAAGTGTTATTAGAGAGATAGAGACAGCTTGAGAATACTTTATTAGTAATAAGGTATGTGCCCTGCAGTGGCACGTGTACAGGGTACATGAAAAAAACCGACTAATTGAGAACCACTTCCTTTTTGAAGTCGGTTAAAAATACACAACAAAGCGACTGTGTCTGTTACACCTAGAGCTAGGAGGTGTCGCTACAATGTCTACATTAGTTCTCTAATAAGTTTTTCCCTTTCGTAGAGTATCTGACTTTGTTTTCTAAGCTATGTACACTTGTGAAGTTATAGTAGCAATACCACTCGCTAACTGTGAAGGAAAACGTCGTGAGGAAACCTGAGTGTGTGAGCTATTCAGCGCTTGAAATCGCCAATCCGCGGTCGGCACGCGTGGTGATTAAGCCCATACTCTCTCCCTGAGAGAAGGCCTGTGCCCTGCAGTGGGCCGTATATAGGCTGCTTATGCTGACGGTATCCGACTGACCCGACATCGTCGATCAAATGAACCGTGTTTCTCAGAAAAAATCCTACCCAGTTATGGTTTCTGTAATCCTGAACCGATAATAAATACATTATCATTTCAAGAAAAGCATGGAACGAAACAATGTAATTCCTAAAACAATATTTTATTCTCGCAAGTTACGTACTGTGGATTGGAATGTTTCTGCGTAACAGGGTCCAAATATCAATCAAAGTAAGTAATGGTAAAAAGTTATTTGTTAATAATAACGATTACAATCAGAAATAGTTTACTGTGGTCACCAGCCAAATTAGTGGCCTTCTTTGTGTTTACGTTTATGAGTGGTGCATGAAGTAGATAAGACAAGATTTATTAATTTAGATTTGTAACTTATAGCTAATGCCAAATCGCTAGAAACTTAGTAATTACTAAAATTAAACACCGCATTAAACAATATAAAAGACATAACATTGCATAAGCCCGCCTCCTTGCTGTCTCAGAGCGCGAGTCGGGTGATTGGTTACAGGCACATCCATCAGTGGTAATTGGCACACTGATGGACAACATCTCTTTTAGCACTGCTGTGGGACTGCGTCTGGGTTGCGCTGTCACTGTGCCCTATCGGTGCCCCTGCGACGCTGACGTCGACCATATGTGTCACCACGGGCTATCCTGTCCACGGAGTGCTGGCCACTTACCGCGGCAGGCAGCCCTAAATGGCGTCATCCGTAGGACTCTCGCCACATCCGGAGTTCCAGCAATGCTAGAACCTCCGGGAATATTTCGCGATGATGGAAAGAGGCCCGACGGAATGACGTCAATACCCTGGAAACATGGGAGGCCGCTAGTATTGGGCTCAACCTACGTCGACACGCTGGCACCTTCCCGTGTTTCTCAGAGTAGAAGGGCGGCTGGCTTGGGCGGCCGGCGGCGCAGCGGAGAGCCTCAAACGGCGGAAATACGCAACATTGGGTAACCAATACATATCCTCGCCGTTTGGGGTCAAGACACTGGGACCGTGGGGCCCACTTTTTTACCTGTAAATTTGTATACTTAATTAGAAATTATATTTGTAACTATTAGATAGATAGATAGAATATTCTTTATTGTATGTACACCAGGAATTACATATGAGAATTTAACAATAATATAGTAAAGTACAATTGGCGGCCTTATTACTAAAAGTAATTTCTTCCAGACACTCATTAGTTCTATAGTTATTATTATTAGTTTATATTATTAGTTGTATAGTTATTATTAATTAATTTCTATTTAATTAAAAATCAATACACTACTACTACTAACAACAAAAAACAAAATCATTCTTCTTCAAGCATTCCCTTGCATTCTTCGATCATTTTCCCAATATCACAAGATGAGAGATAAAAAAAATATTATCTTAAGAATGAAAGTAGCTGGTAAAGTAAAAGAGCATGCATGCTCTACCGGTTAAGACTCGGTTAGACGACTCTAAATGCGATTGGAAAGACCATGTAAATAATGTGTGTTCTAAAGTGAATAGATTTGTTTATGCTCTAAGAAAAATTAAGCCAAGTGGTGTCAAAATAAGCAGCTCTAATGGCTTATGGTGGCTATGTGGACTCCACTGTGCGATATGGTATTGTGCTTTGGGGAAATTCGGTGGATGTGTATAACGCATTTTTAATTCAAAAACGGTGTGTGAGGGCCATTTTTGGAATCAAGCAGATTTAATCATGCCGTCCTTACTTCCAAAAGTATCAGATCCTACCAGTTTATTTGTCTTTAAAAACAGGTGTCTTTTTCAAAGTAATCAGTATATATGAACCCTCCGATCAAAATACTCACAAAAGCTACATAAACCACCAGCAAATTTATCTCTAGTATCTAGAAACTCATTCATAATTTGTGTAAATATTTATAACAAATTACCAGTCTTTTAAAAAAGAAACATTATATTTTAATACTTTTAAAAGATTAAAGAAGAAAGAAGAAGTTGCTTCTCTTCCCCGGCACCGCAACCAGGTCCTCAGACCATCTGGTGGGGGGCCTTCCCACGCTGCGTCGTCCGGTCCGCGGTCGCCAGGTCAGAACTTTCTCACCCCAACGGCGAACAGTTCTCCGAGCTATTTGCTCCGCCCACTGACACTTCAACTGAGCAATTCTTCGAGCTATATGAGTAACTCGGGTTCTTCTGCGGATCTCCTCATTCCTGATTCGATCACGTAGTGAAACCCCTAACATAGCTCTCTCCGTTGCTTATTGGGCGACCTTGAGCCTTCTTATGAGGCCCATAGTCAGCGAGCAGGTCTCATATCCGAACTTAGAAATATTTAACACAAGCTATCAGTATTATAACACTTAGAAACATCTAAAAATCAGTATGATAATTAGATGTATTAAGCTATTAGGAAATATTATTGTCAACAAAATTCAAAATTAAAAAACAATTATTCAAAGTAATACAGAAACTGTGACTGTGAACGTTACAAGTAAAACTATATAGGCGTCTAGATCATTCGGAGAAAAAACGTACAAAAAACTTTTAGTATTCATGGGGAATCCAAGTACGGGACCGTCTACCTATGTTTTTGTGTTTTGCATTTCTAAAAGTATAAAAACGAGGCTCTAGTTAAGCTAAATAAGCTTAAGCAGTGACACTAAAAGCGTTACCATGTTTCACTGGTTTTAATTATAATATGAGAAAGAATTTCGTTATTAAACTTACAGGAGACAAAGTTGTTAAGTTATTTCTAGCACGGATTTAGCTCGTTTAGATATTACGTTGGACTCATGCGTGTACCTAGATTGTTTTGCATTTGTTAATACCGCCAACTGTGCTTTTTCTATGAAGGCAAATTTGAAAAAGCTTATCTAACCCCGGTTTTTGTTTGTTTGTTTTTTCTTTACAAATGTTTCTTTACAAACACATGCCGGGATTCAAACCCACGGCCTTCCAAATGTGAGGCTGGCGTTCTACCGCTGCGCTGCCACAGCCCAAATGTTTTTCTATACTTGAACTTAACTTAGATTTTAGTTTTACCACCTGTAGTGGAATAATCAGCTACACTTTACTTTTATAAAATATACGTGCACTAGATATATTGCTCTATTCTACTTAATCATAGAATCCACTAACTACACTCAAGGTTCTTCAGGTAAGTATAACGTGAAAGAAAGACGAAGCCCTTCCAAAGTTCGGGACCTAATGGGTCTTTAATTCCCAGAACAAACAGCAACACGAAGCCATCTTGTATGCATAGTCCAATAATCCGCTAGGGTGTTAGTTGAGGCACGTTTTAGTAACATGCACTCGGCGGGGCTACTGCGGTCGCCGTTTATAGTGCACAGAAATACCCACGAATTTTCAACTTAATTCCGGAATGAATTATTTGAATTTTTGTCTGAAGAGTCCGACCAGGCTTCGTGAAGCTCGCGGTCGCTCGTCTCTGGTTGGTTAGTTTAAAAATACCCGCGTAGTTTAAACTTTCTCGCGATTGACTGCCGGTGGCCGCACGACTCGTGGAAATCGACCATGCTTGCGAAAAACCCTGATAGCTACATTTTAGCTAGATAAAGTAGCTGAAGTGATTCACGCATTTACAGGTAAAAAGTTTAAACCCAGATGAAACCCTACCCAAACCCTATATTTTAGTTAGGTATTTAAGAAATCGTGGTTGTATTCTTTTCTTCGCTGTGCAGTAAAGTGTAAACGCTTGATACTCTGAAGAGTTTAAATATGATACATCGCAAAGTAGCTAAATTGTGTTTCTCGGAGTTAATATAGGGAGGATCGAAATACGCATTCGTTATTTTGCCGCACAGTTGAAGAATGCAGTAAGATAAGATACTTAATAATATTCTTTATTGTACACCTGAGCACATAACCCAAAAAATATTTTAGTTATTAATTTTTATCTTCATAATTATTCATCATCATCATCACTAATCTGCTGCCATCTGTCCCAATAATTGCTTTTAGTTATAAGGCCGCCAATTGTACTCTGTATCTTTACATGTGTTTAATACCTTATTTTACTTTATCTTATCTTATCTACTGTCGACTCCACGATATCATCCGGTCAACGAGCTGCTGATTTGCTCAGTGGCCGTCATCCTGTTCTCGATAAAGACCTAGTTCGCGACACAATCTGGCTATTTATATCGCTCCATGTTAACCCCGCCGGCCCCAACTCCCAGAGAACTATTTATAAAGCAAAATGAACTTTACTTGCATAGATATTCTGCTCTGTTTTACATGCCGATGTGGGGAGAACTTATTTATACAAAGTACAACCATTTGCGAAATTGTCATGGTTTCCGAGGTTTTATTTTGAGCATACATATGTAGTGACAGAAAGTAGGTAGAACTCGACCAGCCATCACTGACAATTCTATTTTCAAACCAAACACAATTTATCACTAACCAGAGTTCTGAATTCCCAATAAGGTCTGCAACGTAATAGCGGTTGCTTCATCATCATCATCATCAGCCATTTGACGCCCACTGCAGGACATAGGCCTCCTTCGTGGTTTTCATACCCATGAGGGGTTTTGCCATAATCGCCACGCTCGGCAGGCGGGTTGGCGATCGCAGTATGCGGTTGGAATCTCAGGAAGACGCTGCTGCCCGTTTCTTGGTATTTGATTTCCTTAGTCGCTATTCTTAATCCGGCCACAGGGAAAAGCGGTTGCTTAACATGCTCTTAAATACCTTCATTTATACAATGTATGAAAATGTGCTAAAGCTCGCACTCTTGCGGTATAGAATCGCTCGTAGCCCCGGCTGCCTGAGTGATCTTAAACGATCACGAAGGTTAAGCAACACAGGGCGCATTCAGTGCATGGATGGGTCGCCGTCTATGCCTAACTGGCCTAAAGCTAGTGGCATTTTTCCGAGCGGTTCCGTGCTTCGCAAGGCACGTTAAGCTGTTGGTGCTGGCTGCCGTCGATAGATGGCATGGTTGATCTGGACTTGGCCCCCGTGGTGGAGTATGGCCTATACCTTCCTCAGGGAAGAGACCCGTGCCCCTCGGTGGGGACATAATGGGTTGATGATGATGATGATGAAGCCAAGTCAGAGGCCTTAGGGCGGCTTGACAATTTCTGACAGTAGACGAGCCACTAGTCTACAAGCCTCCACCAATCCGGACTTGGCCCCCGTGGTGGAGTATGGCCTATACCTTCCTCGGGGAAGAGACCCGTGCCCCTCGGTGGGAACATAATGGGTTGATGATGATGATAAGAAAATAGTTGTTCATGGAAATAATATAACATTTCAAATGTGCTACCTAGCAAGCGTGGGTTGTGCAATGACAGAGTTACGGGTCGATATTTTTTCATTTCATTGACACCCAGAAGGTTTAATACGTGCACAAAGACTTGAATTAACAAAAAAAAATATCGAGGTGGTAAAATCGAATGTGCCATGAATATGCCATTGAACGTACCTATAACTCTATCAACACCTTAAACTTGTCATTGCAATAAATGAGGATGATGATGATAAAGTATTAACAGAATCTAGGTAAGCAAATTGTGGGTAGTGACTAGCGGAGCTTGGCCGATCCAGCAGTGCCAAAATCGGACAAGTGGATTAGGTGGCACACAAAACACTTTTCGTTTTGACTGTCCCGCACTAAAAAATTCTGTGACGGGTTGGATTGCATTTGATGCGTTTGCAGGTATGTACTTAGAATTGCCACATATATGACACTTTTCGTTTCGTCTGTCCCACCCTGAAAAAATCTACGCTGACGGATCGACTTACGTCGGATGTGTTCGTAGGTACTGAGAATTGTCACAAAACACTTTTTGCTTTGACTGTCCCACCCTGAAAGAATCGTCACGGATAGGTTGGGTTGGGTTTCTTAGAGTTGCCAAATAAAATTTTTCGTTTCGACTGTCCCACCCTAGAGGAATAATTGCATGCTTTTGGATATGTTACAGGTCGTTAGAATGACCACAAAACACTTTTCGTTTCGACTGTCCTGTCGTAACTTCGTGAAGCGCGAGTCGGTGGCAGGTCCGGCGGGCATTCCGCCGCAAACTAGGTACTTCATCTTTCCTTCCAACGTGTGGGAATAACCAAGTTCCGAGCGGGGTTATTGCCAAACAGATCCTCTATTTTGACACCACGCCATGGGTCTTACTGATAGCCCACTTTGTAGATGATATCTAATAGAAGAGGAAACCATTCTCTGTGAGTTAAAATCAACAACAGGCGACCTGCATTGACGCTGACATCAGAACACTGCTGGCTTTCTGGAAAGAGATAGGTGGGCTGGAGTTATATCACAGGTCTGCTACGAACAAAGTCCCAACTACTATGAGGCTAAGTGCAGAAATCTCAGACAAGCTACCTAAACAGGTCCTCGATATTTCCATAGCAAGCATTTTGGAGACTTTCCAGTAGTAACGGTGTTACACACCCCAGATAGCAGGAAGGAAACATGGATGCAGATGCGGAAGCATGGATAAACAAATGACTGCCTCTTTGAACTAGCCGTTAAGGTCAAGTTAGAGGTCGTGGGTTCGATTCCCACTGGGGGCCGCCGTACATTAGTGCAAATGGCCTCAGCTTGGGTGCATTTCCATGTTTTTGATGTCCTTGCCCGGTCACCATAGCACAGAGTATCCTAGTTTGGGACCAGGTCAAGTGATTGTGTTGTGTGGAAGTTATTATTATTATTATAAACTCGTACATATTTATGGTTTCGTTGTGGACTGTAACAAATTGTAAACTGGAGACATTTTTTTTTTTTTTAACAGACAGTTTATTTATAAAAAGACTAAATCACTCTCAAGCCGGAGTTATAGCCGGTTTATGGCAGGATTTCCTGTTATAAAGTGGTTTTAACTCCGTCTTAAGAGTGTTTTAGTAGAATCGGTTTCTGGTCTCAACCATTAATCTTTAGTTGTTCAAAATATCAGGTAAATTTTATATTTTTTAAAACTCGCAACAAGCTTACATGTGGCATATTTGAAGCAAGGCACATAAGAAATCTATGGTGGTAGCCTAGTGGATAGAACATCGGACTCGGAAGCGAGAGACCCAGGTTCGAGTGCGGGCATGTACCTATGACTTGGTTTTCTAAGGTATGTACAATTTGTGAAGTTACAGTAGCAATACCACTCGCTAACAGTGAAGGAAAACATCGTGAGGAAACCTGAGTGTCTGAGCTATTTACAAAACTCAGCGCCTAAAATCGCCGATCCGCGATGGGCACGGTTGGTGATTAAGCCCATACTCTCTTCCTGAGAGAAGGCCTGTGCCCTACAGTGGGACGTATATAGGCTGCTTATGTGTGTATACTTAAGAAATCTTGCATTTAGGCTGCATTACAGTAGAATTGAAGATAACCGCAAGGGCACATTGATTGTTTCATATCATAAGCAGCCTATATGCATCCCACTGTAGGGCACAGGCCTTCTCTATATTCTATTGATTGTTTTACTTTTTATATTCTTTTTGTTGCACTAACCCGTGCTGAGAACAATTTTAAAAACCTACTCGTAGAGGCTAAAAATTCCACCCATGCCGGGACTTCTTTACAAACTTCTCTGTATTACGTACAGGCATACATTACATTTTTTACTTTTAGTTATGATTAAGTTTTTTTTAGGGTAACTTACGCCAAGTCACCGAGTTACCGGAAAGCACTTCAGTAATTTTTAAAAGAGTAATTTTAATTCGAGATAGCACAAGTTTATTGTGCAGCCATTTTTTCCCAGGAGACAGACAGATAGACAGACAGTGGGAGAGTGAGCATAGACAAAATACATAAGAAAGCAGCGCCATCTGTTTGAATCGATACAAAGCAATTTGTCTTGTGTTACAGCTTCAACATAGATGGCGCTGTGAAGTTTAGATATATGGTCAGTAGATCGCAAACGTTGTCTTTTAGACATACTGGATAAGTAAATATATAAATACTTATCCAGGGCTGTGTCCAGGGATAAACTAATAAATTACTGATTGACAGAGTCGGCAGTTATACAAATTATCTATGGTTATCTCTGCAAATGTCATGGTGCAAGACGTTTTCGGACTTATTCACTGGATATAGCTTACCCATTGATAAACACATAGATAGTGTTGTCAGATAAGAGCTAAATAAGTTTGAATAATTGAATTTAATTACATAATTACATGTTTCATGTATGTAGTTCAATTTAATGTAATTTAATCCCATTATCGATAATATAATGAATTTTATTACGATTTATTATATTATTTAATTATGTAGGTACTTAGGTACAGGTATTTCGCCAAATGTGTCCTATGGTTTACTAACTTAATTATGCACCTATCGTTTGTAATTCTTTGTAAGGATATTGGCTTATGTGCCTACTGTATGTAATTCTTTGTAATGTTGCCAAATAAAGTTTATTCTTATTCTTATTCTTATTCTTAATGAATGTCTATTGAATTTTACAATTGAATCTAATATCTATAATGCCTACCTATACACCTAAATATTATATTACCGATTTTTTATTCCAAGTCTTCTTGCAATTACACTGTTCTCCTTTTTTTTAAATCCGTGCATTATATGTTTTAGCTTATGAGAACAGGGACGGGCTGAAAATCAGCGCTGTGATGATACATGCACTCACAGCACCAAGCACAGCCCTATCTTTTTTATCACATAACAAATTTTGCTATATTACATGTTTTACAATTTATAAGTGTGATAAATAAAAGTTTTTCAGTTTTAATTTCAGATAGCGTTGGCGCAAGCCAGCCTTATTAGAGTAAAATTTTAATAGCTTGAGGCGAAGGCCAGAAAGGACCAATAGGAACAAACCCACCTGGCATACATCTTTTACACAACAACCACATTGATTGACACCTTGTTTAGCGCTTACTCGTGGCTTATTCACGATTTTTCTGCAACTATCTGCAAGATTATACAACAAAACCTACAGACATACATAAACTCATACCTGTATCCCGGCGAAATCTTGAGGGGTAGGCAGTCAAATTCACACTCGAAAACGGCTCCAGTCCTCTGGATTAGTCTTCACCAATAAAATGGGCGCAAAATATGCTGTAAAATAAGTCATTCTGTGATTGGTTCTTTATGCTATGCGTGACGTGAAAGTTGATTCCAATCCACGATAGTCAGTAAGTTACAGCGTAACTGATGGTTGGTTTTATACAAAAACGTCAAACCAATGATGGCTTCATTGACCCGTCAAAATATCTAGGAACCTCGCGAGACGGCGGTCTGACCGAGGCAGGTGCATATATATTTTGCCGGGTAATACTGAACTCGCTCCGATTGGTAACACAATTGACAAGCCCCGCCCACCATCCCACAATTGAACGTGGGTTCCTTTCATTATTTTAGCGCTAGTTAGACATCTATGTTTTTAACTATCACTGGTTGTTTGTTAGCAGTTTAGGGTCGGCTGGACGTCGATTTATTTGTTCTAGAGTATATATAGACCACTCTCCTCTGTGTCTCTCTCTCTCTCTGAAAGAAGAAGAACAAAAAACATTTATTATAAAAACAGTGCACACGCCACAATAACAAAACAAAAAACCCAGAAAATATTTCAACAGAAAAGTTATAATAAAGAAAGGAAAACGAAAGGTCACGGCGTGTCACTGCTGCTATAAATGGCAACTGACTCAGCAGTATGCTGAGGGTCAAGCCTTCAGCGCTGATTTTCAGTCAGTGCCAGGAGTTACCCCGCGAGCGTCACATGCCGTGGTGTGGTACAACCGTGAGCAATACTGTATATAGTAGAATACTATGTAATACAGTATTCTCTCTCTCTGAGAGAAGATTTGTTACCTGTAGTGAGGCGTATATCCAGCATGGGTAGTACGATGGCACGAGTCACGCGTTTTGTGGCGCTAAAATGTCAGATTTTGATAATTAAGGCTGGATTCTCCGGGACTTACTGCGCTGCGCGAACGAATAGTTGCGGGTGAAGTAGGCATTTTTGAAATTACAGAAATACGAATCGTATGATTAGAATTTTGACGACCGACGTCACTAACACATTCAATGATGGTCATTTAGGTATATTATTCATTATCCAAAACGCAGTACAGCTCAAATAAAACCACATCTAGTGATAATTTAAACTCATTTTCGCCGGCGATTTTTTTCATTCTGTAAAGTTTAAAAACTCATAAAAATTATAACCAACGGCCCTAGATAGGTACGTTGATTTTTTATTTTTTATTTTAATAGGAATTTTAATTTTTTTTTTTTTCAAATTTACATACTTACCAACCATTAGAGAGTAAAATGTATTTTAGAACACCTGATTTAGTGGTAATGTCGGAGAACCCAGCCTTGTACTGAAAGTCGCGACTTTCGACACTTCAAATGCGCGTCTAGCTCCATCGCACTATCCCTGCTGATGTTATAAGGTGGTGAGCATTCACCTGTAACAGAATAGCCTAGAACGCTCGCTAAAACTCACCCGTTTATTTTGCAAACATTCGCGTGAACGCTCAAGTCCATCAGGTGCTTACGCGACAAGTGCGTTTGTGGGCAAAAACGGACTGTACTGTGTTTATACACGAGTTTGTGATAACTTTAGCCAGCTCTGGTACCCGGGGGCCGCTCGCCCGACATTTCCTTCCGACACACTCTTGACAAAGTCTCATTTCTATACAGTTAGCGAAAGTTTTGCACTACGCTGGTGGAGTTAAGTGATGTTTTCTATTAAATTATTAAGCGAGCTGCATAAGCTAGTCTGCTACAGGAAGGAAGCAGACTTGTCCTAAAATCCGTAGGTTATATTCCATAGATGTACGTTCACTGAATTCTGTAAAAACGCTTTTTTCTCTGTCTTTTGCTTGTAAAAATAAAATCGATTGGTCTTTTGCTAATATTTGTGATCATTGAACATTGCGATAAATCTCAAATCGTTGAAATGTAATGAAATCTACTTACCATATCATGAAGAGAAAGGCATTTAATGTGCTTAGGTAGTGGTCTATGTTTAAATAACGTAATGTTTAACTAAAATAATTCGGTAGTTCGGCAGTTGTCAATGTTTAACTAACGTAGTTAGGTAGTTTGACAGTTGTCAATGTTTAACTAACGTAATTCGGTAGTTTGACAGTTGTTAATGTTTAACTAACGTAGTTCGGTAGTTCGGTAGTTGTCAATGTTTAACTAACGTAGTTCGGTAGTTTGTCAGTTGTCAATGTTTAACTAACGTAATTCGGTAGTTTGACAGTTGTCAATGTTCACCCAACGAAATTCTGTCGAATAAGATCTCTAGGCTATTCGGGTTCGGATTATGTGTTGGATAAGTGTCCAACCCGCTAATTCAAAGTAAAATCTCAGTGAGATTAACAAACTGTCTCATCGCCTCAAGAAAATAAAACCAACCAGTTCATTCGAAGTCAAAGTAAACATGTTTTTATTCAAAATACTTAATGCAGAAACTGCGACTAAATGAACGATACAAGTTAACATAGGCGTCCATTTCAATACCTAATTTTTGTATAGAAAATTTTATATTGTTTATTCTCGTTATCTCGAAACCTGACTGTCTGAAGTGTTTTCATACCTCAGCGCTTGGACTTGCAAACCCGCGGTAGGCACGCGTGGTAATTAAGCCTATACTCTCTCTGAGAGAAGGGATGATTATGATGATAAATCATTTTGCTACAACAGCCGAGCCATGCATAAAGTGAATGTGCTCATAGTGCAAAGTGCAGACTTTGCACATTGTCACTTAGTGCGACCACAACAGCCCAACGGAAATCCTTTCATCGTAGTAGCTTCCTGTGCTGAGAGTTGATTCTTCTTTGCAACAAAAAGGTCCATTCAGGCGAACGCAGCGTAAATTCATATTTTTTAAAGAAAAAACTGCGGTTCCGCACCGGTAAGCTGCGTATTTCCTTTTCTTATAGTCGTGGCACTAAGAAATAACAACAATAACAACATCATAAACTCACGCCTGTACCCTGTAGAGGCAGGCAATGACCAGGGTATGCCACTTGCCACGATCCTAACGAAGTTGCGCTGCGTGATGACGTGACATTTTTTTCTGTCTGGAAATTAATTTATATATCAAACGTGACCCTCATTTAGTCAATAAATTAACGTTTTACATATCATAAGCCTTTCCTCATTTAGCTTCGGTCGTTCTCTTCATAAAACCTCAAACGAACGACGCCGGCATGTACATTCTAACCTACTCGATATTTTGACCTACTAAATTCTCAATAACTTTTGTACCTCTTATCAAGGTTCTTCTTTCTTCTTGATCAACATTTTTACAAGTTAGGTACTCAAGGAAAAGGATCAACTTTGCTTACTAAACCCGTTTTTACTAAAACTTAGAAATTGGAATGATGTATATGTACGAGGTTAGCTGGAAGAAAATACTACCTAGTATTACGCGTAATAGGCGTAATACCTAGTATAACGCCTTGATACAAAATTGTGTTTTTTTAGCGGAATAACGGATTTCCCTGGCGGTGCAGCGGGGGAACGCTGCTAGCGTCATGGGAACTTTTGGATCAGGCGTGTCCCGGGGCGGTATATTTAATTAGTTTAATTTAATATTTAGTTTACTCCTTAGCTACAAAATGTATGTGTGTATTATTTAGTTAAGTTATTAAAATGTAACAACCCTAAAACTTGTGGAATGCAATAAAGATATAATTTTTATATAACATTATTTAGGAAACTTCTGAAATTGTATGGTGTTCAAGATAACACGGTAACGTAAACAGGGATAATGGGTTTTGGATCTAAGTTTATATTTCATGTAAGTATATTTTTTAATTGATAATTTTATTTATAATAACTTACAATTAAAAATAACTAAAGAAACTGGACTTAATATATAAATGATAAAAATATACAAATAACATAAATTCTATATTTACAAATAAAACACCTGCCCCAGGTCACTGTCCCGTGGTAATGAGCCCAGGACGCTGGCGACGTTACCTCTTTGAATGGCCAGGCTTATCCTCTGGCCGAGGTACGCGCTAGCCCTCCTGGTCTTCCGATGCGTCGATTAGGCGCGCCGCTAAGTCTTTTTTTTATTTTTTAATGAATACCCGTGTTTCAAATCCGTGCTTAGGTGCAAAACTTGGGCCCTTGTTATGAAAAATGCGACATTATTGGAAGTAGCGAGATGGTCACCAATCCGTATCTCAAAATATGATATGACGTCATTGAGCTGACAAAGAGCCATGAATTTCTAGCATTCATTATTTTGCCAGGAAATTTCGAAACTAAAAAAGTATTTGTCGCTATATTCGAATGAACTGTCGGGCTCAAGTGCGACATTGATGACCCTTCCAAAAATATCGCTGCTTAATAACAAGGGCCTTTGGTTCGAATGAAAATTCATCTAAACTCAGACTCAAAAGTCGCCATCGATTCTATATGCAATTTTGCATGCCTAGAAAGGTGAAATGTGTAGAGCCAAATACTTATCCGACCACCATATGTACGACGTTTCATGCAAATAAACTCATTTCATTTCATGTTCTCTTCACGATTTTTTTTTTGTTTACTTGTGTACTCTGTGTTTCTGTGTCAATTTGAATAAATATCTTCCTTCTTTCAAAGTGGAGTCTGTAAACACGCAGCCTACCCGCTTGAGTTCCGTGACTTCTCCCACCTTTGTGTAAGTGTTTTTGCGCCGACTCACTTACAAGATAATACCTTGAGGTGAAAATGTTCTTTTGAATATTTCAGTTCCTTTTGACTTTGAGGAATTTATTAATTTTTCGTTCCGTTCATTTCTTTTTCGTTTCCTTTTATGGCCTTTTAGTCCACAAAAACTTCCTGACCTCGACTGATAGAGCGTTCTTGCAGCAATTCATAGTCGCTGTTTATAAAGTAATTAAATAAAAAATAAAAACCGACTTCAAAACACTACAGCACTAAAAAGTTAGAAATAATTTAAATAATTAGAAGTAGAAGTATTCATACATGTAGGTATTGTAGAAGTATAATTTGGAGCCGGTGCCCAAAATATATGTGCTGGTCTTGAAACTGGGCACCGACCTGGGACTATCCTGACGGGATAGGAAGAGGTCCTATCCCGTCAGGATGCGGGTGTATGAAGGGAAATGAAAAAAATTGAGAATTTAGTTAAGTACAGTGTGTCCTGCCTCCTAAACTCTACAGGGTGATTTTGAATTAGGTCACCTTATTTTGAGGAAAGTTTCTTTTTATTGTGAAAAACATAATTATTAATTATTTATCTATAATTGTATAATATATTTGTAAATATTCGTGGTTTCCGACCTTTGGCTTCAAACTGTGAATCCAAATTCGAAATGGTAGGAAGTACCGTAACGTTAAACAATTGAGTTGGCCGGCGCCGACCATAAGACACTCAAAACATAGTTTTTTAATATCGTCTTAATATCTATTGTTTTTTTTTATGATTAAGTAAAAAAAAATTTCTTACGCATATTTTTTCAAAGCTAACACTGTATGTATCTTAATCATGGTTAGAATGTCCCTGTTGTGGACGCCGAGACGGGTTAGGCATAATTATCGGAGTTAGTTGTAGGCTGAACCAGGGTATTTATATGTTCGGAGCGGCTGAGGGAAGACGACCCTTCGTCTCAGCCGATCCGCCGCAGGAGGACGGGACGGAGAAGGAGGGTGTATGCCCACCTTCTTCCGCCCCCGTGAGGATTGCCGGATTGGGGAATCCGGCCTCACGGAGCGGAGCGGAATGCTACGTGTTCCTAGCATTCCGCTCATAGTGGAGGATAATGGGCAATGGAGGGGTCCACCAGGACTGACGCTGGCGCGGTTGCGGAAGAATGCGAAAGCGTTCCCGCGACCCCACCACAAGGCGTGAGAATGTTTTAGCCGGTAAGAGTCCGGCATAACCTTGCCGCCATCCCCAGCGGCAGGGTATCCATGAGGATTTCCCCATGAAAAAAAAAGGGTATTTATATGTTGCGTAACACTTGTAGTGGACGCCGAGACGGGCTTAGCATAATTATCAGTTAGCTGTAGGCTGAACCGGGGTTTTTAATTATTGCGTAAGACTTTGTGAATATTGCGTAAGACTCTGGAAAATTCCTAAGAACTGTGATTGGTTGGACTGCTGGCCCAAATTGTATACATATAAGCCGGAACATTTCCCGTATCAGCGATTAGCTTTCAGTTAGCTACCACCGGAATGTAGAATAAACAGTTATCAAGAACCACTGGAAGTTTTCATCAGCTATACAGTCCACAATAGTCACCTTAAAATGCGGTGAACGAATTCAAAGTCATCCTGTATAATACCCTGTGCTAGGGGGGCATGTAATATTATCACCCTGTTTTTCTTTAATAAAAATTCTGTGTATCTACTATTAACAACTGTCTGTTGGCAAAAGTGCATACAGAACAAACACATTACAGCTGTTAACTGTTAACGATTAACAGATTGTAAACTATTATTTTATTTTGTTAGTGTATATTTTTTACCTCAAAATTTGAACAACAAACGCCTTCCAGTATTTTCAAGTACAATAAAACTCTTTGAAAATAATCCAACGGTATCTGTACTCATCTCTCATCTGTCTATTTTAGTACAGTCAACAGCAGGTCAACCTTTACATTTTTGTTGCAAAGTCACCCCTAGCGTAACTAATTAGAGTGCACGCATGTAATCGTAAACGACAGCTCATCAACCTTCACGTTTTCCTGTTTTCCTGATTTCCTGGTGTACTTCGTATAAAAAATTATATTCTGTCTATCTAGATTTGTTATTCAGTAGAAGCGAAATATTTCTCTTTTGAAATATAAAGTGAGCACTAAAAATAACTCAACTGGTACCTATGCAAAGTTTCCACTGCAAAGAAAACTCCAGACCCATGTTCGCCTAGCCAAAGGGTCCCTGAACACTAATAAGCAAACTTCGTACCGCCACAGAATCCGTTTATACGATTCTTGCACAACGCTATATATTTTTAAAACACAACGTTCGCTCGCACAACGCCATCTATTTTATACTTAAAATAAATGCTATCCCACGGGAACGCGTTACTGGGATATCAAGTAGGTATGCTATATCTCAATTCAGATATTTGTCTATCTGTACGCCAAGTGTCATGTTAATCCGTTCAGCCGTTATTGCGTGATTGAGTAACAAACATCCACATGTCCAAACATCCAAACATCTTCACAAGCTTTCACATTTATAATATTAGTAGGATTATTAGGAGGACAGAATATGGGTACGCACAAGTCGCAAAAATATTGTATCAAGATCCCTTATGAGTGTGCAAATGTACAGGCTTATTTACAACACGCGCCGGACCCGAACCGGATTCAGCGTTCCCGAGAAATTCAATCGGAAGATGTGCACACACCCCAAGAATACGTAGTAACTAACTTTATTGAAAATTCTCTTTCTGCAGGATGATTTAATCAGCGCTATGCAGTTTTTACGCCGTGTCTTGCACCTGGATTGTTAAGGCATCTGAAGAGCTGGCGACACCACACCAAGGATAAAGCCATATTCCTCCGAGAGGGTAACGTGCGGGCGGCACGATTTCAATCTAAATTATTTTTTACATACATATGATGCGAAATGCAATTTGACAGAACACAATCACATGATCAGCCCCTATATTACGCGCACCAAATCCTGAGCGATTCCAATCGTCTAACTGTCAAATTTGTATGGAATTTGACAGTTACGCGAGTGGAATCGCTCAGGATTTGGTGCGCGTAATTAGACCCCTGATCGCGAACTAGGACACCCTGTGCTATAGTAACCAGGAAAGGACATCACAAACATGGAACTACAATGTATAACATTATTACCAGTCTGACATTACAAATATTTTTTACTCCGCGTCTACCAATTTGACTACCTCACCTCTTGGCGCTGCATGCCGCTCACACCGGGCTACCGGCAGAATATCAGCGCTAAAGATTGTCCCAAACTTTTAGCACATGCTGAGTCGGAGCCCATTAACATTTGCCACATCTACGTTGCCACTCTTTTCACCAATTGGTACATTACCGTACCGTGTATCTCAAATCTAAATTTAATGTATTTTGTTTTCTGGTGTATACAATACAATGTTCTAATCTAATCTAATCTTAAATGATGTTGCTCTTCATTGTGTGCTTCTGTTTAGCACGAAACAGTCTGCCACATCACCGGTCACAGTGGAGATAATTATAACCGACCATAGCCGACAAAAAGAAAAAGAAATACTTAAAAATTTTCTCCAACAAACTATTTAAGGGGCTCCATGAGGTAAAGATAAAGAAGATAAAGGCAATTTATTTCACAAAATATGAACTTAGTCATAAGGATAATAGGTACCGAAAAAAGGAACACAAAGAAAATTATATCATACAATGAACTTAGAGTGTGTATGCTCACGTGACACTATTGAGTTTGTGTGGTTGCGTGTGTGTGTGTGTGTGTGTGTGTGTGTGTGTGTGTGTGTGTGTGTGTGTGTGTACATGTGTGTATACATTTGCGTGTATATATGTATATGTGTGTTTCCATTCTACTTTTTTAATAATAATGAAAAAAGAATATAAATATGATGATAAAGGTCAAAGTCCAAGTCAAAAAATTTTATTCAAAGTAACACAGAATCTGTGACTTATTGAACGTTACAAGAAAAACTAGGTGTCCGTTTTAAAATCTTGATCGTTTGGAGAAAAAGCGGACAAAAAAACTCCAAACTTAGTCTTTTCAAACATATTTCTTAATTAACAAAGGTTCTCTAGCACCACTTCTTTCTCTTTATGTGCCTTTATGTGTCTTATAAGAGGTTGGTAACCAATTTAGCTATCTTGCTTTTTGAGGCTGCCGATAAAAAACTGGTACTCTAGTACTCTGTTCAAACCACTGTCGTAAGTTGCGTAGCCGTGTGATATTTTTGCTCTTCCAGGTGTCCCTCTTCCTGGAATCTTGCCTTGTATGATAAACTGAAGGACACTGTCCTTGGTGTTCGTATTATATGTCCAAAATACGTGTTGAAGACCTCTGTCTTCTTTTTCTTTATTTTATGCGGAACAAAAGCGCCGCTGAAAAACATTTTCTTTTTTTACACATCATTTTTTCAAAAGCTGGCTTACAAATCTTCTCTTAATAATGAAAATTATGATTTTTAGGACGCAAGACCAAAAACAAGGATCAAGGACAAAGGACACTAATAACACGCTACTGACACGGACATTCGGTTAGGCGACGGCTAACTGCGAACTTTTTTTGGGAGTGAGTGAGTAGGCTCTCTTCTTATTACTTATGTATAAATCTCAGCTATATATATTTCCTTTTGAAATGCTTAAATCTAAAATTTTTCTATGCAGACACCCGTTTTTGCGGTGACTTAATTGTTAGTTCTTCTTAACTACTAGTTTTAATATTCTGTTGCTATCAGTGGAAGCCTGTTAATGACTTTCTGTTCTCATATTTTTAAATAGTATTAAGTTATATAATGTCAATGGCTTTCCTAAAACTAAATAAATAAAATAAAATAATAACTTCCACACAATACAATCACTTGACCTGGTCCCAAACTAGGATACCCTGTGCTATGGTAAGCTGGCATGGACGTCACAAACAGGAAAATACACCCAGACTGAGGCCATTTGTAGAAATGGACGGAGGCCCCCAGTGTGTATCGAACCCACGAGCTCTGTTTTGGTGACTAAGCGCCGTAACGGCTAGACCAACGAGGCAGTCATGATAGCATTTATGCCAAAACTGGGCGTTCTTAGTGGAAATTCTATTTAATCCTAGGTTTTGACTTTATGTTCTCGGTCCTGTGCGGTAAAAATCACAATTTACACTACTGCGAGATTTGCAACACATCTTTTTCAAAAAAGGTCTGTAAAAATCATGATTTTTTCAGCGAATGAGGTCTGTCCGAATCGTGACAAGTGGCAAATCCCGGTCCCTACCCACCCGTCTGGGATACAGGTGTGGGTTTATATTATGTTAGTTTTTTTTTCGTTGGTCGCGCTAATCATGCTCACGGAGCCCCTTAAATGGCACCTTAAGTGAAGTTTAAGAAATGGTGTAATTCGGTTTTAATGATGTACTCAAACCTTTTGATTGCCGTCGCCACATTGCTACAATGTATTTCATAGCCACGATCAAAATCACTAAAGACAAAAAATAACCGTATTTTTTACAGTAACTGCAGAGTTACGATGGCCATAAAGGCTATTTAACGACAGCAGTAACTTTTTGATAAGTATTTTTATCCTTCCTGTATACTGCACAATGATGACTGGCTACCAAAAACATAGTCGACAAAATCAAGGGATTTTTGCGGTTCGAAAAATGGAAGTGATAGGGATGAGTTTTTGCGTTGCTTTGCTAGTTATAAATTATGTCATTGAACTACAAGGTAACGTCAAATTATTTAACCGTTTTTAAAAGGACATTTTAAGAATGATAAAGAAACATGTGACGCTAGATTTGGAAAATTGTGTATAAAATATTTTTACCCAAAATTACTTTACATGAGCAAAACAAACAATCAGGACGACAAGTAATAAACATCGACAAAACTATGCTTCGGGCTTCTTATGGTCAGCGCCAGCCAACTGAATAGTTGTTTCACTTTTTGACGCATATCGCACGACAGAATTTTAAACATTTAACAAATTAGAAATCATTTTTCAACTTTTCAAATTTAATTTCTACCACTTCCAATTTTTATGCACAGTTTTGAACCGAAGGTTGGAAATCACGATATTTACAAATATTTTATGCCATCACTGCTACATTATTAATAATACTTTTTATCTTTAAAGTACTGGTTAATAATAATACTCTTTATCGTTGGGAAAAGAACATTCTGTATTGCTTTTATTATGTACTAGCTGTCCCGGCGAGCTTCGTACCGCCACAGAATCCATTTATACGATTCTTGCACAACGCCATCTATTTTTAAAACACTACGTTCGCTCGCATAACGCCATCTATATTAAACTTAAAATAAATATTATCCCACGGGAACGCATTACCGGGATACCAAGTATGCTATGTCTCAATCCAGGTCTTTGTCTATCTGTACGCCAAGTTTCATGTAAATCCAAGTAACATCCAAACATCTTCGCAAACTCTCACGTTTATAATATTACTAGGATGGTGTGCAATTAAGAGTATTAATCTAATCTATCGATTTCAAAATCACGCTGTAGTGCCTGAACACGGTACTCATGAATTATTAGGTATTGTTTGATCACTCCAGGCTTCAGAGCTTACCCTTCCTGACACAATGCATCGCAAACAAAGGGATAATCGTTACATAACGTAGATTAGGGTGGCAGACACACAATACATGAAGCGGCTTTCTTGGGACGAACCTGAACACTTTGCTGAACTTATGTGATCTTTTAACCGACTGCGAAATTAAAGGAGCTTAGAAGTTTGTCGCGCCTCTGTATGTAAGTATATATTCTTTACGCCCGCGCAGAGCCTGTCAGTTTAAGTAGTCTATAGTAAGGGAAAGATTTAACTTCGTCTGTATAAACGCATTCCCAGTGCGGGCATGTACATATGACTTTGTTTTCTAAGTTATGTACATTTGTGAAGTTATAGTAGCAATACCACTCGCTAACGGTGAAGGAAACATCGTGAGTGATTGTCTGAGCTATTCAGCGCTGGAAATCGCCAATCAGCGGTAGGCTCGTGTGGTGATTAAGCCCATACTTTCTCCGTGACAGAAGGCCTGTGCCCTAAAGTGGGACTTATATATAGGCTGCTTATGTATGTATGTATGTATGTATAAACGCATGAGTAGTTTTTTGAGTAGTGATTAGAATTGAGAAAGTAATGTTGCGTTGGTTTGGACACGTGGAGAGGATGAAGGAAGAAAGATTGACGAAACAAATATATCGAGCGAATGTGGGTGGAAGGCCCGTTAAAGGACGACGAAGGGATGTGTTAGCAAAGAGCAAAATAAAAAGTACGCGAAACCGGCTTGCGTACATGCAACGACTAATCAAAGTTGAGGAAGCGAAAGGAGCTGTCAGGATCGTGGCAAGTGGCAGTCCCTGGTCTCTGCCTACCCCTCCGGGATACAGGCGTGAGTTTATGTATGTACGTATGAGTAGCGTTTCAAAGGAATCATAGTTTTATTAGTTCTTCTCCTTTTTGGCCGTGACCTCGTGACCTAGGGTCTCAGAACACAAAAGGTCGTGACTATGGGGCAGCTTCCGCCACTAACGCTTTCCATTCGGTTTGATAGCACGATGCCCACTAATAGGACAATACCAACTATTACAAATCTTCGTAAGTGAGCTCGCTTTATGCCTAAAATAGCACAAAGCCTGGCATAATAGTAGTTTATGCAACTGTCATATAATGAAGGGTATTAAAACACGAGTGTGAGTTTATGAAACGAGCGCAGCTAGTTTCATAATAGTAGCGAGTGTTTTAATACCCGTGTTATATGCAGTTGCATACACTACTTTATCTTCACTAATGCAATTAAAAATTAAATTCACGCGTACGTGTATAATCACAGTGATTTTGCCGCCATTAAAATTTAACCAATGAGAGTGCAGCTGCGCGCTTCAATAAAACGCGACCAACCTGATTGGCCCTGCAATCAAGTTGGTCGCATTTTATTGATGTTATAATGAGATTTTACGATATCGATGTGAATATTATACCATCATGTGAAATTGCTTAAATTGAGTGTTTTGTTGTCTGCGCTATAACAGTAGTAATTATAAGTCAAGTATTGAAAACATAAGTAGAATGTTACAACATTAGCGTAGATAAAAGATTTAATAAAACTGATTTTTAACGGATATTAACTCGTTTACTTTTCCATTTTACAATTTTCCGACGTTTCGGCACTTTTGCAAGTTCCGTGGTCTCGGTAGACTGAGGTGACAGGCGTCTTTTTGAAACTATTAACTGTTAGTTTACTACCCTCGGCAGAAATTATTAAGTTACGTTACGTTATAAAAGATTTGTTTAGTCGCAGGATGCTCACTTTTACAGTCTGCAACTCTTTAAATAAGTGGATTGTGAGATAATCCATTTCCGCGCCGGACAGTACACCGATGAACTTCAGGATGCGTTGAGCGCAGATTGTAATACATAAGCAGCCCATTACGTCCCACTGTAGGGCACAGGCCTTCTCTCAGAGAGAGAGTATGAGCTTAATCACCACGCGTGCCTACCGCTGATTGGCGATTTCAAGCGCTGAATAGCTCAGACACTCAGGTTTCCTCACGATGTTTTCCTTCAGATTGGAATGCCTAGTCTTTACTTAAAGTTCTTTCAAGATCATCTCGATCGCGCGTGGTTCTCCTGACCACGATATACGTAGCATTCTCCACAAGAAACACATTTTAAAGGGGAACTTGCATCTAATTTAGATTGAAGTAGCATTGCTTTTATACCACAGAAGAAATAGACATAACCAAGTTTTTTTTTAAATACAACCATAAAAAAAAAACGGGCTTTTCGGGATCTCAAAAAATGTGAAAAATAAAGATACTCTAATAATAAAAAAACATATTAGATTTCGTTTCGGTTGTGACATCATAGTTTGAGTCAGATTTGTGCGGCGCGTTTTTGTACTACGTGACTGGAATGAGTTTTCGACAGGTCACATTATGAAAAGTATTAGTCGCAGGGAAAAAAATACCACGTTTATTTATCTTTTAACATGAACTCTCCTATAGTATTAAAACATTTTTAGTGCAAGTTCTCCATTATAAATAAAACAGTACAAATCTGATATACAAGGTTGATATAACATTGGATAGATAGATAAACAAGAAAATTACACAAAATTTCTTAACCTAAGAGTACAGACGGTGGACTTGTCACTAAAAGTGATCTCTTCCAGATAACCTTACCTGTACCATTAACTGCACAACTATTATAGAACACACAAATTGGAAGGCTAAGTTTGCTTGTTACAAATCTCCAGTCTCGCTCTATACAGCGTGCTTCACAAAGGTCTGGTGGAACTTAAGGCGCTTATTCCACCCATGCCGGGACTTGAACCCGCGACCGCTGGCTAACCGTGCCAGCGCTCTCCCAACTGAGCTAATGGGCAAGTGCAAGCATCGATGAAATTTCGAGCCTCTTTACAAACTTCTCTGTATTACATACAGGCAGCGACATCCGACCGAAGCGATTTACATCACTTGCAGCCCCGAGTCAGCCGTTTCAAACATTCGCTAGGACAAATATAAAAAAAATCTATGTAACAGCTGATATCTCATCTGAAATCACGAAAAAAATATAAGCCGTTTGAAACACTCGTCAGCGCAAATATCAAAATTTAGTACAGCAGCTTACATTCGCGTTTTCAGTCATCATCATCATCATCATCGTCGTCCCGTACTTTTCTTTTGCTATACATAGACCTCCCCCAGCGGCACGCCTCTTCTTTCTATCCTCTTCCATCCCGTCCAGCCTCAGAGTCGAGGGCATTCTCAAACTCAAAGGTTCTCGAGTGAAGGCCATGAACTGACAAACGCTGCCTGGGACGCCCACCAACATTATTAGGATATTGAACCCACAGTGAAATGAGTTCTATACATGATTAGAATGATCCCCTTCAGTTATAAGACCTTTCTGCACAACCCCGTAGACTATTACTGGGTGCTAAGTCACAGAACAGCTGGTACAAAAAGCGAAGTGAAGTAGGGGAGCTGTGGCGAAGTTTAGTCGGTGACAAGGTTCCTCGTGTGGGAACTTTGCAGTGACTTCGGTCGGTATCACTGTTGGAACTAAACGCGGTTTACAGGTAAACGTGAAAGTATCTGTTAATAGGCTGTTTGCTACAATAAAACTCCATCCAACTCATCCAACCCATGACAAAAGTTAAAATTTTTGCGCAGTTGTTGTGCTGTGCAAAAAACTGTGTAGTTCTTAAATCTGAGCATTGGCGAAGGATTTCTGAGAGAACATAGAATCAGACATACTTACAAACATACGAGCTAAACGCATTACCCTACTTTTGGGATCCGCCGCAGTCGGGCAAAAACAGGAACGCAATTATTCGCAGCGCATTTTATGTATTGCCAAACTCGCCAGATGGTGTAAAGTTGCTCTACGTGTTATTGCTAAGTTCCACGCCTGCACAATACTAAAACTATTACAATTTGTTCCACGCGAAATTCCTTCGCTAAGAGAGCGCTGTGGCAACTTTTAAGTTGGTGCGTTTGTGTTTTACCCGGCTGCGCAAAGGAAGGCGGATTATATATGTAGGTGGGTAACTCTGACTGGCATAGCCTATAAGATTGCCAAGTTGAAGTGGCTGTGGGCTAGACACATATGGCGAACAACGGAAGATGGTCGATGGGGTGCAAATAATGTCGAGTGGAGACCATGAACTCGCAAACGCATTGCAAAACGCCCACCAGCTCGCTGGACCGACGGTCTGAGGCAGAATGCTGGCAGCGCCTGGATGAGTATGACCGAGGACAGAAGGAAGTGGCGGGTTTTGAGGAAGGTACGGAGTGTTGATTATATGATTGACTGATTTGAAGAACGTTCAGAATTAAAAGCTGTTCGGTGTTTCTCTGCGGGATCGAATCCGAAACGAAGTAATTCGCCTATCTGCCGCAGGACCGATAACCGTTGGGTTAGACTGGTTCTAGAGCAGAGACCACGAATAGGAGAGCGTCCGACGCCCTTTGACCAGGTGGAGCGGCGACATTCGCAAAGCGGTGGGCAATGAATGGAAAAGAAGAGCCGAAAGTCGGCCTCAGTGACGTGTCTTGGGAGAGGCCTATGTTCAGCAGTGATCCGACACCAGCTGATTATAATGATGATGATTAAAAGCTCAAACTTCAAATTAAAACCAAATCTTTTATATACATTCGATTTTAGTTCTACAGCTAAAAAAAATCATCTAAAGTCGCACATATCGACAACTAAACCAAACATATATCATCCACGAAATTCTATTGAAATGTGAAATGTTTAAACATTTACATTATAGCTTTGGTCAAGTCTCCGCGAGCCCACGTTTTGCCCATCCCTCCGATTTGTATTTACCAACTGCAGGGGCACAGGAAAACTTCGCTAATTGACGACGTATATTTCCGCACAAAGTTCAACTTTCAGAATCAGCGCGCAGCCTAAGAAGCTTTTGCACTTACACACAGCTTTTCACTTCGGTGCCGTGCTGGCACAAAACAACGCAATGGGCAAAAGGACCAATAATGTAGCCTATACACCTGTTTTGGGTGGTTTGAAAGCCCGGCTGTCCCAAAAAGAAACACAGTAAGGGATATTTTTTTTCTCAAAACCGAGACAGTTCCGCTATTGGTTACTGGAACCAACTAGTAACCAATTGGGGTATTTCTCAGTTTTGAAAAAAAATGTCCCTTAGTGTGTTTATTTTTAAGACAGTCGGGCCGCAGTAAAACGGACGTGCCTTAACAATAGCTATCGATTACGCTAGTTTGTGTTATTTCAGGCACTTTCAAAAAATTATCTCGCCACAAACTCTAATCCATGAGAACCAATAGTAGCCAGAACAGTGCGTGCGTGCTGCTGGTCCGTGCGTCATTGTTCTAATAGACGGAGCTGTACTATTATGGTCGCGAAATTTTCGAAAGAAGATTTCTCAACTTGAAACAAGATCATTTTTTAGGGTTCCGTACCCGAAGGATGCCAAACGGGACCCTATTACTTAGACTTCACTGTCCGTCTGTCTATCTGTCTGTTTGTCCGCCTGTCTGTCACCAGGCTGTATCTCAGGCCTGTATGTAACCGTGATAGCTGAAATAGCTGATAGTTGAAATTTGGAAATTTGAGGTATTTCTGTCGCCGCTATAACAACAAATACTAAAAACAGAATAACATAAATATTTAAGGTGGGCTCCCATACAACAAACGTTGTCGTTGGCTCGCCATCTAGCGGCCATCTATGTAACCTTCACAGCGCCGAAGTCATGTTAAACGTTAAATATCAATGTTCAACGCTTCTTGTTGGTTCCTATAGTTGGCGCTGTTCTCAAACACTTTGTCTAATGTTGTGTAGATAATGGAACGGAACCCTTCGTGTCCCTTCGTTTTGTGTCCCACTGCTGGGAAAAGGCCTCCCCCATGATCTTCCAGTTCTCTCTGTCTTGGGCCATCGTCTCCCATCCGGGTTGAAAAAGGTTGAGAGATCGTTTTGCCATCTCCGTCTTGGCCGACCACGTCTGCGATATCCGTCGCGTGGAATCAGTGACAATTTTCGCCCAAAACATAGACGTAAAAAACTGGCCAACTTCTCGTCTCAAAAGATCATAATTTCAATGCAATGAACATTAATTAGTCGCTGGACACACGTACGCCGGTTTCGGGTGCGTTCAAGCAATTTTGATGATAATATCCAATAGATATAATAATTCAAAAACCCTCTTGACTGAATGTAATCCTAGACAGTGTCACCTTCAATGTATAAAGTGTTTTCCATGTTGCATAGTCAGTTTGTCGGGTCAGGTTGTTGCATACCTGAGTGGCAGAGGTGATCACATACCTCAGTGCTTGAAATTGCCAACGCGCAGTGGGCACGCGTGGTAAGTAAGCTCTCTGAGAGAAGACATGTGCCCTACAGTGGGACATATATATCATCTACCCATTATGTCCCCACCGAGGGGCACGGGTCTCTTCCCTGAGGAAGGTATAGGCCATACTCCACCACGGGGGCCAAGTCCGGATTGGTGGAGGCTTGTAGACTAGTGGCTCGTCTACTGTCAGAAGTTGTCAAGCCGCCCTAAGGCCTCTGACTTGGCTTAACGACTGCCATCTATCGACGGCAGCCGGCACCAACAGCTTAACGTGCCTTGCGAAGCACGGAACCGCTCGGAAAAATGCCACTAGCGTTAGGCATAGACGGTGACCCATCCATGCACTGAACGCGCCCTGTGTTGCTTAACCTTCGTGATCGTTTAAGATCACTCAGGCAGCCGGGGCTACGAGCGATTCATATATATAGGCTGCATTATTATAGACGGGTACCTACTCAAACCTTTTCATCAGTCAAGGATCCTCCGTTTTAAGCCAGTTTGTGGCGCAGGCTCTCCACACTGCAAACTTTCTGCGTCCCAAAAGTTCTCACACCGAAATGCAGAAAAGCTGTGAATTCTGTGCACTTAGCGCTGGTTATTCACTTCTCTGTGCAGCGGAAGAGGTGGCAGCATGTGGAAGTGGAAAGAATCTTTTTATTTATTTTATTTTTACTTATTAGGACTAACAATTAAGTAATGGAGAGAGACATTCACTATATTCATTTTATTCAGCTCTGGTATACATGTAAAAAAATAGTTAATAGAAAAAAAAAACATAACATAAACTCACACCTGTATCGCGGAGGGGTAGACTGAGACCAGGGTCTGCCACTTGCCGCGATCTAGATCCCTTTCGCTTCATCAACATTTATTAGTCGTTGCATGCACACACGCCAGTTAACAGAAATAGTTAGAATACAAGAAGCAATAATGCCCATCAAGCTGTTCGCTAGTCCTATGTCATCAATTCATATAATTAATTCAAGAAATTTAATATCAATCCGAATTGTAAATTTCTGGACTTTGGTTCAAAGCTGAAATAAACAAAAATACGTTATCATTTTATTGTATACTAGATGACCCCGTGAACTTCGTATCACGTACATCGATAATTTTTTTTTCTTCTCACCGTTTAAACCTTCCCTGCCCTGTCAGCCCAGCCGTTCTCGAATTTTAGCGTGACAAACGAACAGCAATTAATTTTTATACATAAACTAGATGACCCCGTGAACTTCGTATCACCTACATCAACCTTTTTTTTCTTTCTCACCGTTTAAACCTTTCCTGGACTTCCACAAATAAAAAAAGGAAAAAATAACCAAATCAGCCCAGCCGTTTTCGATTTTTAGCGAGACTAACGAACAGCAATTCATTTTTATATATAATAGATTAACTGAGAAATATAAAGTAATGTATTTTCTTAGTACTTTATTGCCCTTTTTTCAATTGTGCTAAATTCTCAGTTAATTGAAGACGACTCTTTTGGGACTCATAACGAAGGCAGCTTTAAATTTAATTCAATATTTACAATTTAACGCGTTTTTCACAAAGAAAATGAAATATTTTTACTTAACTGTGATCAGTAAACAAATTATATCTATCAAATAAAACCTCTAAACCCTGGGTTCCAAACCTCGGGGTAGTAACCGCCGTGGGGGTAAGAATTATTACTCAGCGAGGGCAATATAGCAAAATTGGTAAATTGACAGATCTGGGGCCTAATTATGCGGACCAAATCCTGAGCGTTTCCAATCGTATAACTGTCAAATTCCATACTAACTTGACAGTTAGGCGATTGAAATCGCTTAGGATTTGGTGCGCGTAATACAGGGGCAGCGGCGTGTGAATTGCACTCTCTAGCACTGAAAATATTGTGCTGCTATCACTGTATTTATTAACAGGGAATAAATACAGTTTCACTTCTACGTTTTAGAGGAAAAGAGGTCTAAAAGGCTCATTGCTGTCCTAAAGGACCCGAGTGATGTCAGTCAAGTGGGCTATAATATAATTACCAATGATACACAATGCGAGCGCAACCTAGTTAGAATAAACAATAGAATGGAATAGAAAATCTTCATTCGGTACTTAGCCAGTTATAAAACACACTAGGTTAAGTAAAATGAATATAAAACAAAAATTAATATAAAAGTACCAAAAGGGTTACCGCTCAGCTCAATGCCGTAGCAGAGCTCCGGCGCTAATTTTCAGCGGATACCTAATAGCTTATTTATTAATTACTAAAAGTAATAATCTAGGTAACTAAAACTAAACACAATATGACCTGATTAAAGCTTTTTAAGGATCTGAGGGATCCGTGTGACGCCGGATTAAGAATAGCGTCACTCAATTTCCTCCCGTGGATGTCCTAGAAGTCGACTACGGAAATCTATTACCAGGAGACGGACAGCAGCGTCTTCCTGAGATTCCAACCGCATACTGATCGGCAACACGCCTGCCAAGCGTGGCGATTATGGCAAAACCCCTCATGGTTATGAAAACCGTGAGCTCCCGTATCTCCTGCAGTGGACGTCGAATGGCTGATGATGATGATACATATTATACACACATAAACAGACTATATACGTCTCAATGTAGGGCCTTCTCTCAGGGAGAGAACCACCGTCCTAAAGGACCCGAGTGATGTCAGTCAAGTGGGCTATAATATAATTTTATTATAATGCAGCCTATCACCACGTGTTCCCACCGCGGATTGGCGATTTCAAGCGCTCAGGTGTGTGAATAGCTCAGACACTCAGGTTTTTCTCACGTATATAGGCTGCTTATATGTGGCTGAGGGTTCGATAAACAATAAAATTATGGACATTTAAATTAATGTTTGTTTCCCTCTTCTTAGGTTTTAAGTAATCAATAAAAGTTGTTTCTAAAGGAAAGCGCCCCTTAACACTAGGTTCTCCGAGTGCACAGCTTTGTATGAGACTTATTGCGCTGCGCGAGCAATAGTTGCGGAAAAGTTGGCATTTCTTAAATTATGAAATTTCGGTTAATGAAATTTTGACGACCGACGTCACTAACACATTAAGTGATAGTCATTTCGGTATATTGTTTATTATCCAAAACTCAGTACAGGTCAAATGAAACCATGTCTAGTGATAATTTAGACTGATGTTCGTAAATTTTTTTATGTTATAAAGTTTAAAAAGCAGCGACGCAGTGAAAAGTAATAAATATATATTTTTTGTAGATTTTAAATACTAACCATTAGAGAGTAAAATGTATTTTAAAACACCTGATCAAGAGGTGATGTCGGAGAAACCAGCCTTAAGAGCTAGAGTGCAGGCAGCAAGCCATACATTCCTGGGTACCTAGACGGTAGCAATTACAGGGCTGCCCGCTGCTGGGGTGCTATTCTTTTTAACAATGGCCACTTGTTTCTTGCTCGCCGCTCGCAGGCAATGGCATTTGTACGGAATCCAGCGCGCTCCCTCGCCTCGTAGAAGCACGGCTACCTAGCTGGACCTCGATCCGCTTAGGGCATTATGCAGGGTGACTTTGGATCTTAGGACAATATGCAGGGTGACTTTGGATCTTAGGGCAATATGCAGGGTGACTTTGGATCTTAGGGCAATATGCAGGGTGACTTTGGATCTTAGGGCATTATGCAGGGTGACTTTGGATCTTAGGGCATTATGCAGGGTGACTTTGGATCTTAGGGCATTATGCAGGGTGACTTTGGATCTTAGGGCATTATGCAGGGTGACTTTGGATCTTAGGGCATTATGCAGGGTGACTTTGGATCTTAGGGCAATATGCAGAGTGCCTGTACGGGAGCCACCGAGCTACCAAGTAGAAGTACGGCTACCTAGCTGGGCCTCGATTCTCTTAGCGCATGTATATAGGGTGAATTCGTTCACCGTTTTGAAGGGGACATTCTAACCACGATTTACAAATGAATGGCGCTAGTTCCGAAAGGAAAAGTGTCTCAAGATAATATTTTTTTGTTACCCAGCTTAGATACTTATTTAATATTATTAAAATTCTTTATTGCACTATTAAACATAAGCATAAACGAAAACAATTAATATTGTTTATATAAAAGAAATAAAAAAACTAAATGTTCGAGCGCCTCATGGTTGGCACCGAACCAACTCAAATGTCCTTCCATTTGTTAACGCTCATCGGATGAGAGACCCTTAAATATTTAAAATAATAGAAAATAAAATTCATCGCTACCAGTTCTTTCCTACGAATTTCAATTTGGATTTACTGTTTTGTACCGTATAGGTACGAGTTTTAAATTCTATTTTAATTTGTTTTCTTACACACGACACATTTTGGAATGATGCACGTATTTTAGACGATAAAAGTTTATTCAGCGGTAGCGATCCGTGATCTAAACTGAATACTCGCTCTAGGGCCTTCCGGGCGATCGTCGCGCCCCTATAGGCGACGTGAGACACTTTTCACATTGGTGAAAATTCAAACGTGAGAGGAGTTGCGCTCTATGTGTTTTTTCGTGACTTATACGTAATCATTCAAAGTCGAAGACGTTAAATGTGCCAACGAGTTTCATTCCGCCCTATGGACGTTGAAGAATAATTTGTGGTGCCTGGAAAACGCCCAACAAGGACAGACGCAGAGCAGCGAGCCCGAGCGCGCTAGAGTTAAGATGCGGAGACCGGTGAGTTGCCAGGCCTATATAGTTTCTCTTTAACAACGAAGTTATTCTTCTTAAAAACCTAATTAGAGGCTAAAAAATCCACCCATGCCGGGACTTGAACCCGCGACCTCTGGCTATCCGTGCCAGCGCTCTTCCAACTGAGCTAATGGGCAAGTGCAAGCATCGGCGAAATTTAGAACCTCTTTACAATCTTCTCTGCATTCTTCTTGTCAATATAATGATAAATCTTAAATCATTAAACTGTAACTCAGTCTATGGTAATAATAACTTCCACACAACAGAATCACCTGACCCGGTCCTAAACTAGGATACCCTGTGCTATGGTAACCAGGCAAGATAACGAGCGAATGTGGGTGGAAGGGCCGGTAAGGGACGTCCCAGGACGACGTGCTTTGGCCAAATAGTGGATGTATTAGCAAAGGACAAGATAGAAAGTTCCTGAAACCGGCGTGCGTGCATGCAACAACTAATGAATGTTGAGGAAGCGAAAGTGATCTGTCAGGATCCTGGCAAGTGGCAGTCCCTGGTCTCCGCCTACCCCTCTGGGATACAGGCGTGAGTTTATGTATGTATGTAGGGTATTATGAAGAGAGGTATGTACTGTCTACTCTAGTCCAATTAGTACTTGGCCGGTTTATTAATACGACCCTTTAAAGGTTGTGAGAAAAAAAATTATTGGTATTTAACTTCCAGCTAGTTAGATGTGCACGCATTTTACCTGCAACCCAATGGAACGGCTAAGCTTCGGAAAATGAGTTTTCCTGAAACAATGTACAGGGTGACTGTATGTCTACTGTGTGGTACCTACAGATCTTGTTGCAAATTCGCTCGTATCGTAACTGAGCAGAACACACCTACGTAAAAGTTGATATTTTATCACAAAAGATGTAAAAAAATCAGGAATCAAAAATTTATTTTAAAGTATAGAATTATGTTTCCCGGTATGTAAGTACATTTGGGAAATTGTAGTAGCAATACAACTCGCTAACGCTGAAGGAAAACATCGCGAGAAAACCTTAGTGTCTGAGGTGTTCACATACCCCAGCGCTTGAAATTGCCAATCCTCAGTGGGCACGCGTGGTAATTAAGCCCATACTATCTCTTTCTCTCTCTAAGAGAACTCCTGTGCCCCCCAGTAAGGCTTGTATAAGCTACATAAAAAATGTGACGGATATTGCAGACGTAGTCGGCCAAGGCGGAGATGACAGGTCGGACAGACAATCGGACCTTATTTTCTCTGTTCTGTGGATCGGACGATGCCTGGATGGAAAAGGATAGCCCAAGACTGGTAGGAGTTACAAATTATGGGAGATGCCTTTGCCCAGCACTGAAACATAAACGTGGCTAACAAAAAAAATTGAAAATTAGATTTCAGAATCAGAATATTACCGTCTTATTTATAAAAACACAATTCCTTGAAAGACTCGATAAACATCGATTAAAATTGTCTATGGTGGAAATTATACAGGGAAAAGACCTAACCACAGATTAAATAAACTGCCTCTTAGGAGTGCTTTAGAGAATCGTGTTTTATAAATAATTGTATTTTTTATTTTGGTTTAGTGATAGCTATCACCAAATAAAACAAAAAAAATATGTAAGAAAATAAGCAGTGTTTATTTCACAAAATTAAAATCAATCATATCAGGCGTCATTAATCATTAGGCATTTGAATGAATGTAAATGTAGTAGACCTACTGATAAAATACCTAAAACAAAGTTCAAGCTTAACTAAGTGTTTTCTCTGGGAACAGTATCACTTACAAATCTTAAAAGTTAATAATCCTCACGCTGAGGAAAGTAATAAAAAAATTAAACCTGACCTGGCTTACGATCATTCTGAAAAGTCTGCCATAGGAACTTCCTCAAGAAGTAAGTTTGCTCCCCGATAGCTTCGAGAATCTTCTGGGAGTTTATGAGCAATCTCTCATCAGTACCTCCGTATGTACCATCTCTAATCGGCTGGCTCACTCCATCACCAGACACGCATGGTATACCTTCCAAGGTACTAGCACTTGTCGATAGTGAAAGGACGGAAGGCCGCATCTTAGAATATCCACTATAATAATCCCTCAAAGCTACGCTCAGCCATTCACAAGTTATGTTATTGCCATCTAGGAATACTTGCGGTCCAATCTTATTACCCAGCCATCCGTTATAGTCTAACTGGTTCACCTGGTTGAAGCTTAGAGATAGCACCCGAATGTCTCTCAAGTCTGATAGGACTTTGGAGTCTAAGAAGTGTATGTTATTGTTTGAAAGGTCCAAGTTCTTTAGCTCACGTAGGCCGCTAAACGTTCCGTAGCTGACTTTAGCCAGATTATTATGGGACAGGCGCAGTGTTTGTAAGTGGGCCACCCGGTGGAAAGTGCCGTCTCCAATTTTAGATATTCGATTGAACCTGAAGTCGAGGTAAGCCAACCCGATGGGAAGTCGAAGTGAACCGCTATCAAGCTCGCTAATGTGATTCTCGCTCAAATACAAAGTTTTTAAGTTGCGCTGATCAGAAAGTATTATGGATGTGACATCTTTTATATTGTTCGATGTCAGAATAAGGGTCATCAGCCTCTTAGTTGCGTGCATTGGAAGATGTAGCTGAAACAGCCCGTTGTTAGACAGATCAAGAACGCCTCCTTCGGGATGGAACTGCATCATGTGAAAGTTGTTCAGCTCTCTCAATTTGTTGAATGTCATGTTTACGTATTTCAAGTTGTAATTGTTGAGCAACGTTCGATCAGGAATTAACTCGAGTTGGTTATGCGACAAATCAAGATTTTGCAAGTTCGTCATCGATGCGAAACTATCGAAAAAAAGTGTTGTTATGCTGTTGCAACTTAAGTTCAGTAACTTCATGTCGGCTAGATCTTTGGGATTTATGATGAAGTTATTGAGCTTGTTGTTTGAAAGATCGAGTGTAGTGAGATGTTCAATTGTCTGGAAGGCGTCGAATTCCACGTACAATATTTTGTTCTTGGACAAATCCAACTCGGTATGCACTATAACTTTGTGTGGCAAGCTATCCTTAGAAGGATCCAAGTAATTCAGTTCATTGCTATTTGCCAAATGACGAGTGAACCTCTTGGTCATTTCATTGTTTGTCACGTTTGGAATGCTTTGGATGTGGTTACCGGATAGTATAATCTTGCAAATACTGTACTGTTGCTCTGCAAAATGACGCCAATGTCGCATAAATACCGTAGGCTTCAGAGTAGTAAGGTCGTTTTCTGATACATCAAAGGTTTCCAGATGGTAAATAATTTGTAGAGACTCAGCGTCAATGTTTTGTAACTGGTTATCTTTTAAGAACAAATGTTTTAGTTTGACGAGTTTATTCACCGCACCATTGAGATCTTTTATCCTATTGTTATTCAGCCTCAAAGTTTCGAGATTCGTGAGATTCGAAAATGGTTCGACAGTAAGATCACTCAAGCGGTTGTTTGAAAGATCCAGCTCGACAAGCGAGGAAAGCTCTTCGAAAGCAGTACTAGGCAGATTATCGATTTGATTGAATGCCAAGGACAGTACTTTCAATTTGTTATCTGGCGCTTCAAAACTGAACAGGTCACCAATGTCGTTCAAGCTGTTGTATGACAAATCTACCTCCTCTAACCGTTCCAGGAAGTAAAAGGGCTTGCCTTCCACTTGTTCAATCTTGTCATTAACCAGATGCAATCTCTCCAAGCTGTGCATGTCTTCTATGAAAGCCAAGGAAGTCTTGGGCAAGTTTCCAGAGACGTGAAGGGTGACAATTGCGCTCATGAATTCCGGGTTAGTGATATTTTCTTCATATTTGTCAATGGCGTCTGTCAAGGTGACTTCAATCCTCACAGGGTAGTTGGGGGAGCCTTGGCAGCGGGCGGGAAGCATGATGTCGTCGATGGTGCCGCGACAATGCACGTGTAGAGAGCACCGACCGTTGACCTCCGTCTGCTGCGGAGGGCAGTCGCTGGCGACCAGGCTGAGTGACGTCATCAGCATACCCACGGTGAGGAAGAAGCCTGGGTAAGAAATAAGATTTGTTAAAGTTTGTGACAGTGCACACTTTAGGGTGTTTTAAGGCGACATTCCAACAATGATTTAGAAACCTGCGGAGATAGTTTCGAAAGAAATTACGCGTCAATCCATTTTTTTTTTGTTACCCAAAATTACTTCATTTCAGCATAAACAATATCAGTATCAGCGTCCGAGCATCTTATGGTTGGCGTCGGCCAAATCAATTGTTTTTCTTTAATTGTTTACGCATATCGGACGGAAGACTCTTAAGCATTTAACACATTAAAAAACATGTTTCAAAGTTATGGTACCTATTTCTTATTTACACATCGAATTTAGATTCACAGTTTACAAATATGTTATACCATTACTAATATAATAAACTATTAGTAATACGTGGTAATACAAATTTAGTGTAAAGTAATACGTGGTAATACTGAAAAAAGACGAGTTTCTTTCACCAAAGAAACGGACATTCCCAACAGAGTGACTGCCCTGCCACCCAGCCTGAGGCCACCGTACATCTGTACAAGTGGCCTCAGGCCGGGTGTATTTCCGTGATTGTGACGTCCTCGCCTGGCTACCATAGCACACTTAAAAGAAAATCTAGTCTAAGTAGGTCTTACAAGTTACGAGCAATAGGTGATAGGTTTTCAAAGGAAAACTTTGTACAAAACCCATTGAAAATTACTTTCATGAAGTTGTTAGTATTGTAAGGCAGGTGAAAAAACCCTTCTTCTACGGAACCCTACAATGCGCATAGCCCGACACGCAGTTCGCCGGTTTTTCTAGGATAAAGTTTTTTCTCGCTAACACTTTTTGTGCACAGCCCTACTTAGTAAAAAAGTATTATCTGCTATGCTTATCAGGCTCAAATATGACCTTTGCACTGACCAGGGCATTGTGGGGCTTAACCTACATTTACCTCGTGAATTTCGCAAAGTGATAGAACAAAGTTCAGAATCCGGTTACGGTACACGCGCTTTTGTTTAATATTAAATACACCACTTGTTTAAATCTACAAAGGCATAAAAATATTTCTTTCTATTCTAAACACGCATTTAAATCAATAGCAATAAGACACATTAGGTACGTATGTTAGAAAAATGCTGACATTACGCTATCAGTTCCACTTACAATATCAGGGGAACTCCCGCCGGAGTTGATAAATTCACTGACTCTACATATTTGTACTTTATTGCGTTACCCGGCTAGGAAAGCGGACGAGGTTTTATGTTTTGGACGCGTATGTATGTGTGTGTTTCTTTATGGCTACGCAAAGGTCAAATGGTTGAAAGCAAAGGCCAAATGGAGCGCGTTACGCAGAAACATTCCAACCCAGAATGAGTAACTTTCCGGAAAAACGCTTTTTAGGGTTCCGTACTTCAAGAGGAAAAAAACTGAACCCTTATAGGACCACTTTGTTGTCCGTCCGTCCGTCCGTCCGTCTGTCTGTCAAGATTATTTGTCTCGCGAACGCGTAGAGGTATCGAGTTGCACTTAAAACCATGTAATCAGGTTCCTTGAAGCTGAAAAAATCAAACTCCTAAGTTAACGTAAAAAAATATACGGCCGTTTATACCCCAAAAACGTATATGTCGACACTCAAGGGAATCATAATTTATAGGGTACTTTCCGTTGACCTAGAACTATGAAATTTAGCAAGTAATATTGTCATATACTACAAGTACAGGAAAAAATCTGAAAATTATACATTTGTAATTAAACCATAAAATAAATTGTCTTTGAAGTTCGGGAAAAGCTCGAAGAAAACTGCGAGACTCGATTCCTGAAACAAATTTAATGTAAGTATGTACCTACAAATTTGTTCGGAACCCTCGGTGAGTGAGTCCGACTCGCACTTGTCGTCCGGTTTTGTCCAATGTTATACATAACGTTTTTATTTCCATGTTCTCGTTCAGACGTGTATTATGTTACAGTGATTACAAAATATAAATTGTTTATACATAAAATAAAACTTTTTAATTGAAAGTTGTGGGTAACACGTAACACGGTCCGAATGGTCTCAGAAGAATTCCCATATATATAACACGGTTAATTAAAGAAAAGGACTGGTCAACTATTTGTTTCCTGCTCCTACAATTATGCCGTCCATATTGTGTGAGAGAGAGGCAAACGTATGTTGTATGTACGTATGTAAACGTATGATGTAAATTGATTTTATGGTAAATAAATATTTTCACTTTCACTTTCACTTTCACTTTCACTTTCAAACAAAATTTTGGCCTTTGCATCTACGTAATGAGATGGTTTATGCAGCATCCAGTGGCACCTTCACTCACACTATATGGGTGAAGGGACCACGCGGACGCTGCATTGCTTGAGACCTTGTTTTTTTTAGACGGAGTAGGCTTGCACCTACACCATCCTGACAGCTTAGTGAGCCTAGCCCACAGGAAACACAAGTTAATACGTGCTGAGCCAACCAAGCCGCCGGTTTCCTCACGATTTTTTCCTTCACGGTTAGCGTGTGAAGAGAGAGAGGCAAATAGTTATTCAATAATAACAATTACAATAACAGTTTACCAAACAAAATAATCGCGATTAGACCCGTTAACTAAATAGGGGGCTGGATACCCCTGTCTTATGCTAACAGTGCAAAGTTATCAGCAGTTCTATTCTAATAGGTTGCCAGGTAGAACAACACTTTTTAGGGTTCCGTACACAAAGGGTGCCGAACGGGACCCTATTACTAATACTGTCCGTCTGTCTGTCTTTATATCCGTCTGTCTATCTGTCACCAGCCTGTATCTCGTGAGCCGTGACAGCTAGGTAGGTAGTTGAAATTTTCACAGATGATGTATTTCTGTTGCTGCTGTAACAACAAATACTAGAACAGAATAAAATAAACATTTAAGGGGGCAAACGTAACACCCATACAACAAAAGTAAATTTTTGCCGTTTTTTTCCTCGATATTAATAACGGCAACAGGTAGACGCTTGAAATATTTACAGAATATTTAGTTCCATATTCGTTTCAAAAATAAATAACTAAAATAAAATAAATATTTCATATTCAAATTCATAAATTTATTGCATTGTCATGTTTCATTACAGTTCGTTTTTGTAATTTTAAGAGTAGGCACATAACACCCTGTAAGGGCATTACAACATTTAAACATAATAAAACATTGAGAAATAAATTAGGAATTTCATGCTGTAGTTTTAATGACACATCTTTGCCGTTCTTAATATTTATTTTATTCTGTTTTCAGTACATTTTTGTTATAGCAGCAACAGAAATAGGCATCATCTGTGAAAATTTCCACTGCCAAAATTTCAATCACAGTTCATGAGATACAGCCTGGTGACAGACAGCCAGACAGACAGACGGACCGTGTAGTCTTAGTAATAGGGTCCCGTTTGGCACCCTTCGGATACGGAACCCCTTAAAAAATCATTGGGTTATGTGTATCTAATAAGATCCCATGAGTGGCAAGCCAAGCGCTTCCTCGCCAGACATACGACCGTTACCCGTTCACACGGTAACATAAGATAAGTTATATAAACTCGTAAATAAATATTTACATTCTAGGTACATAAATTGTATCAACCATTTTGCATGCTGCTGCTAAAACATTTACTTATTGCAATTAAGATCTGTGCAACGTATATGATATGACATGTATTCTGAAATAAATTAATTGAGTTTGAGTTCTTTTACTGCGTGTTTTATCAAGAAAAAAAATAAAAGAGCTACGAAGATTTTTGTATGGGGCCTGGCATAGTTCATAGTGGCGCCCTCTATATTTTTTTCAATATCGTGGAGCATGATGAAACCTAGCTAGATCGATAGAGGACAAAAAAGTAAACAAGAAATTATTAAGGTCACCATGTCCTAAAGTGGCACGTTTAGGAGTTATTGAGCTTTGAAGTTTGTATGAGATTTTTATAAAACTTAACTTTTGAATCATTTTTCACTAAATACTGGACTATATGCTTGGCACCTGTGACTCGTTGCCGATTCTTGACTAAATTGCTAAATAAGTCGTAGAAAAAACATCCAGTTTATTATAGATACCGTATATTAAGGCACCCGAGCGTAGCGAGGATGCTTACAATGCGAGGGTATTACGGGAGCTTTTACCAGAGTTATAAATCTACTTTTCATCAATCCTATCAGGTAAATAAATAAAATAGTGTATTTAAAGGAAAATTCACAAGATATTTCTTTATTTTAATTACAAATTACACTTAGCTGCTAGACTAATTACAATATACAATTAGGCATTACTTATCATTAAATCATTCTACCGAACAGTGAGCGAGTTATTGATCGGAGAAGTAGGTACCGGAAGAAACATTTATACTTAAATTAAGTTTTATGGTGGCTGTGTTTAGTTATAAGCATTATCTGATTAAATATTAGCAGTTAAACAATAATTAGGTAGTTAGACCTGAAAATATGATTAATCCCTGTTTCTATGTTTAATATGGTTTCATAGTAAACATATGTCACTTCAATGTAGGTAATTATTGGCTGACAGAAGTCATTTATATATATATATCCTCATTCCTCATTGAACATGGTTTTACACACAGCAGGGTTTAAGTTTCTAGCGATATGTACCTATCTACATTATTTATAGGTACCTACCTACCACCTAAACCTATCTATAATATTAATTAAACTGTAGGTTTTATATTGACATGTTTTGAATTTTAATCGAATTGAACGAATTGGATGCATGAATAATACTATAATTTCATGTATATATGTATATAAGTAGGTAGGTACCTACTAGACATAGCTACCCAGACTTTAAAAAACATCAAAGTAGGTTTGAATCCCCGAGAAAACTCATATCAAGTGACAAATTCAGTGATGAAACTCAGTTAGTGGAAATTCCATACAAACTTCAAAGCTCAATAACTCCTAAACGTGCCACTTTAGGACATGGTGACTTTAATAATTTCTTGTTTACTTTTTTGTCCTCTATCGATCTAGCTAGGTTTCATCGTGCTCCACGACATTGAAAAAAATATAGAGGGCGCCACTGAGACTATGCCACTAATCTTCGTGGCTCTTTAATTTAATTTATTTGACTGTACTTATGTATTACGTCCTAATAGCCGCATATTTTTGTTAGATTATGACCTTGAAAAGAACAATTAAAAACCATAGGGGGGCCGTTGGGTCCTCCCCATACTACAGATTACTTATGAAAAGAATTACTTTTTCTGACACTACAATCGGATAGCCTGAACTAGGTAACAAGGACAACACATTAAGAAACACACAAACGGAAACCAATCTGTGGCTGTTCATTAACTTACAGCTTTGTCAAGAAATAGTAGAAATTAGGCCGGCCACATTATGCAAAAGCGTAGACTTTACGTCCGGCCACATGCAATGCTACGGCATAACATTTCAAACGGAAAACTGCCGAATGTATGTGGCAGGTCCACAGGTTTGTACGAATTTGCTGCGTTCGGAATCGCGATTCGAAATTCCGAACCGAATTCTGGCCGTATGTCATCATCATCATCAACCCATTATGTCCCCACCGAGGGGCACGGGTCTCTTCCCTGAGGAAGGTATAGGCCATACTCCACCACGGGGGCCAAGTCCGGATTGGCGGAGGCTTGTAGACTAGTGGCTCGTCTACTGTCAGAAGTTGTCAAGCCGCCCTAAGGCCTCTGACTTGGCTTAACGACTGCCATCTATCGACGGCAGCCGGCACCAACAGCTTAACGTGCCTTGCGAAGCACGGAACCGCTCGGAAAAATGCCACTAGCGTTAGGCATAGACGGCGACCCATCCATGCACTGAACGCGCCCTGTGTTGCTTAACCTTCGTGATCGTTTAAGATCACTCAGGCAGCCGGGGCTACGAGCGATTCGTATGTGGCTGGCCCTAAAGAGTACGATTCTGTTAATTTCCGTAACTTACACGAGTTGCAGGCCGGCCACATACAGTCGAAATTCCGGTTCGGGATTCCGAACGTAGCAAATTCATACAAACTTAGGGACCTAAGTACCTACATACATCCGGCAGTTTTCCGTACGAATTTTGTCCCGATACGGAATCCCCCGCTGTATTTGGCCGGCCATAAGGCCTTTAAATATTCCACAAACGCAGTATAAGTATTCTGTGGTATTTCCCTTGTAAAGGCTCTACCACAGCCGTTTATGGAGTATTTTTGTAACTCCTACCCCTACCGCGATACGCCCTACCCCTCTGGGATACAGACGAGAGTTTATTTTATGTTCATTTTATAAATAACAAATAATAATAAGCTTTAGGTAAAACAATCAGTGAAGTTTCACTTCAAGTTCCTAACTTTCTTTGCAGTTCTACGTAGGAAAATTAAAATAACTTCCACACAACACAATCACTTGTCTCGGTCCCAAACTAGGATAACACAGTTTTATGATAACCAGGCGAGGACATCACAAGTATGGAAATATACCCAGACTGAGGCCATTTGTGCAAATGTACGTCGGCCCGCAGTGGGAATCAAACCCACAACCTCCGGCATGTTAATCAGGCGTGAAGCCGCTAGACCAACGAGGCATTCAAGGTAAGACAATATTAACCACCGTCTGCTCAAACTATGTTGGCCAAGCATGTGAACGTGGGAGTCAAAATCAAACTTAATTCTAGTGAACTTACCTTTCGGCATATTGGCAGCTCTCTTATTCGTTTCCACGTTTGATCTGTAAAAATAACAAGAGATTAGAAAAAAGTCATGCCGGTACATGCCGGTATCGAACCCAGAACCTCTCTAGTGTGAGGACCTCACTACCACCGCTTCCACTATCGTACCTACCGTAAAAACATTGTAATAATAACCAACTTTACCCACCAACCATAATAGTGACATCTACACAACACAATCACTTGTCCTGGTTCCAAACCAGGATACCATGTTATATGGTAACCAGGTAAGGACATCACAAACATGGAAATACACCAAGACTGGGTACAGCGGTGGTAGCCTAGTTTGTAGAGCATCGGACTGGGAAGCGAGAGACCCAGGTTCGATCCCCAGTGCGGGCACGTACCTATGACATGGTTTTCTAAGTTATGTACATTTGTGAAGTTACAGTACCAATACCACAGGCTAACCGTGAAGGAAAACATCGTGAGGAAACCTGAGTGTCTGAGCTATTCACATACCTCAGCGCTTGAAATCGCCAACCCGCGGTGGGCACGCGTGGTGATTAAGCCCATACTCTCTGCCTGAGAGAAGGCCTGTGCCCTACAGTGGGACGTATATAGGCTGCTTATGTACGTGGGTACAAATGTACGGCGGTGGCCCCGGTGGGATTCAAACCCATGACTTCCGGCACGATAATCATACATGATACCGCTATACCGACGAGGTAGTCACGTCACTGTTAGTCATTGTGTAGATTGAACATCTACCACTCAGTATTCAGCACTGGAATACATAAGGCAGTGTCTCTCTTACAGGGAGATTAGTTACAAAACCAAAGCATTGTAAAATTCCAATGCTTACATAGATTCTGAAATACTACCTCTCTTAAATGGAGAGTACAGTCGACAGCAACGCCCTTACCTTTTCGCTGCGAAGTCGCCCCTAACCTGACTAAATAGAGTTCATGTATGGCTGTCAGCTCTACATACTTATAAGTTTATTCAAAAATCTCTCCCGAGGACAACTTACGTTTTCACGCGATGTTTAATACCCATCAACCGAAGGAAGAAAACCTCACTGTGGTGCGGGATAAAAACACTGTCTACAAAAGTCAAAGTCCAAACGAGCACTGTTCAAGTCCGCTATGTAGGTGGTATACCTAGAAGTACCTAGGTGTATACTGCATACTTCATGCGTCGTTCATCGGATGCCACCATTTTTGCTGATGTCCCGAAATGGGACGCGTCAAATCGTTTGCATGTGGCCAAAGAATATACAATGTACTAGGACATGGTAGCTTAATAACTTTATTTATTTATTTGTTACCGCTATCCCGTATCATCATCATCAACCATTTGACGCCCACTGCAGGACATAGGCCTCCCTCATAACCATAACAAACGCAAACCCGAACCATGAAAATCGAGGGAGTAAAAAAATAGTATTTTTGATCACTGGTTTAATTACCGTTAATTGATTATCTATGTATGGGCATTATTACGATTATTCATTTGGAAAACTTAATTACATAAGGAATTGAGGTAATTAAATTTACCGAATAAATAATGGCGTTTAGACCCGTTTAATTTAAAACTAATTAAAAAATATATGTTACCAAATTACACTTCTGCCTCTTTTGTTAGTCTATGACCAATTCGTAGATTGACACTGGGATTTCCGTGAATGTCAAGACGAGCTAAATGTAGTATCTGCTAAATGATTGTAGGTAATTAATTGTGTAGCCGCGGCTAGCACCTATATTACGCGCACCCGGCGCACAATATTATAATACGGGGCCTGTACTTACGCCAGGCCCTGAGCACTACTTCGAACTTCAGAGTAATAATCCTATTATATAAGTAAATTTTATGTAGTTGTGTTTATTGTGTTACAGTGTGTATTTTATATGTATTTGGTAATAGGGGTTAAAGTATGAAATTGCCGTTTTATTGCAATAGGTTCTTCGAATTGACATAGAATCTTCATGGTTTGAGGTTTTCGAATGAATTTTTTCAAATGGTTTCTATGATGTTCTTTTTTTAAAAAATGTGAAACATTTGAATATCGACTTTCAATTGTTTTTGTTATTCAATTTAGACAAGAAAGATGGATACTGCGAAAATTCGAGTGATTATGAGGCACCCATTTTTCGTATTTTTTTTTTTTTTTTATTTTATTGATTTGACGCAAGTGAGTCAATATTGTGGGTAAGGTAACGTTAAACCATGCCGCTAATTCTTGGGTAGTTTGACTAGGGTCGGCTTCCACTATCTCTCTTAATTCATCGTTATTCACCTGTGTGGGCGGTCTTCCTCATGGCTCGAATTTCCATCACGAAAGCGTTTAAACCAAAATCGCACGGTGCGTTCATTAGTAGACAAAGATTCTATGTCAATTCAAAGAACCTATTGCAATAAAACGGCAATTTCATACTTTAACCCCTAATATGTATCTTGTTGTAATAACTATGCAATTTTATTGTAATATAGTTTATTAATTATTATTATTTATTCATTTTTTTATCTTTGTTTCTTGGCACTACCCCTTGCACTATCCACATAACCCAAGGTTATCTGGAAGAAAATACCTTACTAGTATTAAGCTCGCCTTTGTACAAACACCCCTTTTGTGCAATAAAGTTTTTTTTTAATTGAATAATAGCACAATAATTAAATGATAGTTCAATTCAATTCAATTCAAATATTTTTATTCATTGTAAAAACAGAATGTTTACTTAATGAACGTCAAAGTTGTTAGTTTCACAATTAATGGATTATGTGGAGAAGAAGCTAACAAAGAAACTCCACATTTATTCTTTTCAAAACACGTTTTAACTTAATTAACAGAGTTTTCAACTTAAAATATTAGTCATGAATGTGTTGAACACTAGTCACAATCGTCCTTTAAATAATATTAATCTACTGTTTAATGCCAAACATCTTTGTCTTCTAAATAATCCTTGATGTTATAGTAAGCCTTTTTGCACAGAATGTGCTTAACACATTTTTTAAATCGCGTTGGAGGTAACTCTAATATATCTTGAGGAATTTTGTTGTAGAACCTTATACAGTGCCCCATAAAGGATGTGTTAACTTTTGCAAGTCTAAATAGTGGAAATGACAATTTATGTTTATTTCTAGTATTAACATTATGGTGGCCACCAACATTTTCGAAGTCTTTGATATTTTTTCTAACGTACATAATATTTTCATAAATGTATTGACATGCAACTGTTAAGATGTTGGTTTCTTTGAAGAAATCTCTTAGCGAATCCCTACTACCTAACTTGTAAATAAATCGGATGGCTCTCTTCTGCAAGATGAAGATAGTCTCAATGTCTGCTGCCCGGCCCCATAGTAGTATACCGTAGGACATAATACTATGGAAGTAACTAAAATAAACAAGCCTAGCAGTTGCAACGTCAGTGAGTTCCCTAATTCTTTTCACTGCATATGCTGCAGAGCTAAGTCTGTGTGCTAATTTTACAATATGTGGACCCCATTGTAGTTTTGCATCGATTGTGATGCCCAGAAATACAGTATCATCTACAAATTCTAATTTTTCATGTCCAATTACTATGTTGTTCTCAACTACTCGTACGTTAGGTAAGGAAAACTTTATACATTTTGTCTTTTTAGAATTTAGCAGCAGATTATTTGCTGTGAACCAATCTAGTACTTGCGAGAGAGCATTATTTGCATCGTCAAGATTATTTTCTTGTCTCCTTATTTTAAAAATAAGTGACGTGTCATCCGCAAATAACAGTATCTCATACATTTTTTGTACCATAAACGGTAAATCATTTATATAGACTAGGAAAAGGAGCGGCCCTAAGATAGATCTCTGCGGGACTCCTATTTTTACAAGTGAACCCGTTTAATAATTTTTGGACCCTTCCTTCTAAATACGATCTTAAAAGATCTAAACCTGCACCCTTTATTCCGTAGTGTTTTAACTTTAGGAGTAGCGTTTCGTGGTCTACACAATCAAATGCTTTTGATAAATCACAAAATATGCCTACTGCATCCTTGCGATCCTACCACGCGCTGAAAATATGTTTAAGTAACATAACTCCGGCGTCTGTTGTATTCCGCCCTTTAGTAAAACCAAATTGCTAGCTATGAAAGAGTTGGTAATTATTGAAATGCGTAAGTAATTGATCTAAGATGATCTTCTCAAATATTTTACTTAATACTGGTAGTACTGAGAGATTATTTATTATTTTTATTAGTCATTATTTACCTCTATTTATATTCTACGAAGCAATAGCAATGTCGTTCCAATAACCCGTGGGCATTTCTCGCGAAGAAGATCGTAAGTCGCACGTTGCGCTGAGTGAAGTTGCACGGTTTATACCATCGGAATGCGATTGGCTATTAGAATAGGTACCAATATTGTCAATGAATCGCCACATTCACATCGCCAATCCCAACGAGTCTCAAGACGAAAGTCTTCAATCGGTGCGTCCTACCCTTCATGACAATGACATATGGTGTCGAAACGTGGATAATGACGGTGGGGCTGGTCCACAAATTTAAAGTCGCTCAGCGTGCTATGGAAAGGGCTATGCTCGGGGTTTCTCTGAAAGATCGAATTCGAAACGAGATGATCCGACAGAGAACCAAAGTCACCGACATAGACCACCGAATTAGTGGCAGTGGGCCGGCCATATTATTCGAAGAACTGATAACCGATGGGGTAGAAGAGTTCTTGAGTGGAGACCGCGGATCGGTCAAGTGTAGGACGTCCTCAGACTCGGTGGAGCGATGATCTTCGCAGGGCGGCTGGCAAGAGCTGGATGAGAGTAGCCGAGGAACGTGCTCAGTGGCGTGCTATAGGAGAGGCCTATGTCCAGCAGTGGACAAGCATAGGCTGATGATGATGATTGTCAATGAAACAACCATCACTCTATTGAACAACCATGCAACTAAGAAACTCGCCCCCTTGACGTTTGCGCCAGCAATTAGTATCGAATTCGACAGCTAAAACTTAGGAGTCTTTATGGATTTGGTGCGCATAATAAATTAAGCCTCTGATCTATGGAGGGTGGTCGCACTGTATACTGACAGTTGCTACTCCTACACAAAAACTTGGTAGGTAGGACGGAGGAGCGTATAACATGGTTAATAAAAAAATCGGCCAAGTGCGTGTTGGGCTACACGCAGCGTAGGGTTCCGTAGGACGGCTTTTTTACCTGCTTAACGGAACTAACATCTTCATCAAAGTAATTTTCAATGGAATTTATACGAAGTTGTCCTTTTAAAAGAAGTTGGTCGCCTATTACTCTTTAATTTGTAAAGTCTACTTAGCCATGGTCGAGAAAAGTGATGTGATGTGAAAGACCAACTTTTTATTAAGTACATGTGCCTCGAATTTTTTCACGTTTCTTTAACACGCCCTACTCTAACAAAAAATTCCTTTTTGAAGCTTAATGTTTCGCAAATGGATCCCTAAGTCGGAAAATTGTTTTCCTCCACATACAATATTTTTAAACGACCAATCCAACGAGGGGACGAAGAGCGAAGAGCGGTGGTAGCCTAGTAGGTACAACATTGGACTCGGAAGCGAGAGACCCAAGTTCGATTCCCATTGCGGGCATGTACTTATGACTTAATTTTTTAAGTTATGTACAATTGTGAAGTTATAGCAGCAATACCACTCGCTAATTGTGAAGGAAAACATCGTAAGGAAACCCGAGTGTCTGAGCTATTCACATACCTCAGCGCTTGAAATCGCCAATCCGCGGTGGGCACGCGTGGTGATTAAGCCCGTACTCTCTCCCTGAGAGAAGGCCTGTGCCCTACAGTGGGACGTGTATAGGCTGCTTATGATAGGATAGATAGGTTATGATAGGTATATTAAGAATAATTTAGGTATTCCTAGTGTCACGCACATTGGTCATCTTTATCGGCATTGTCAACTCACAAACGCGTGGGTGCTCTTGTCAATGCACACAATTGTTTTTATAGTACAAAATGTTATATTACGCTGTTAAGTACAGTGTTGTGTAACGCCTGAAGCTCACTAATGAAGCTACTAATGTAGCGAGGTAGTCATTTTGTTGTGAATTACGACAAGCTTGCAGAAATGTGGATTTCCATTTTTTTACGTGAGTGTTGTAGATAGTTAACCTTCTGTCAGTGACTTTTAAGATTATTAACTGAAACAGTAAGTTACGGCTTTACAAGCTGTTACTTGGAATATACTTATACATATTACAGTCTAACGGTTTCTTAGAACACTCCACAAACGCAGCATAAATAAGTGTTTCCCTTGGAAACTATCTACCACAGACTTTTTATACGACGTTTGTGGTGTGTTTTAAGGAATCGTGTTTTTACAAATAACACCGGAATTATTTGACCGCCTCGTTGGTGTAGCGATTAACACGCTACCAAAACAAAAGCCGTGGGTTCAATTCCCTCTGAAGGCCGCCGTACTTGATTAGTCCAATAGACTCAGAGTACCTACATTAGAGTCTGGATGTATTTCCATGTTTGTGACGTCCTCGCCCTCTTACCATATCACAGAGTATCCCAGTTTGGGACCAGGGTAAGTGATTGTGTGTATTGTGGGTTCGATACGATAAATAACTATTTTACTTATTTGATTGTTGTTTGCTCTTCTGTCAACGTGTTTTACTTACCTAGTACCTACTAGTGAAGATTCTGCGCACATCAAAAGGGCTTTTTTAAACCTACTCTTATCATACTTGAAAGACACTGTCATCATCAAATCATCAGCGCTTTTTTGTATGGTGAAATTGGGGCCTTATCTTCTGGAGAACACGTCAACTATTTATAGAATTGACGCTTGCATCCACTCGATCAGCTTTTTTTTGAACCGACTTCCCTCCATCGTGATTCCACCATTCGCCACTATTGTGTCGTGTGTAAGTTATTGTTATTATCCTTTTAATTGGAACCTATTTTGCAAAACAATTTCAAAGATTTCAAACTCTCATATTTTTTTATTTTTAACATTACAAAAAGGTTAATAGTAATCACTCTTCTCAGAGTCAGGAACTAGATAATACTAAGAAGAAATTCACAAGAACTCTGCACGTCCGCCGGCGTGATAAACGAAGAGAACCATCTGTACAAACGGACAGACCGATTTCAACATATTTAATTGAAAGCTTCTTTAATCGGGTGGTTCTTGGCTATGTGCATTAGTGCAGCTATTTCCAAGATCATCAGATCAAAATTAAAATTACAGTTCTGAGTAGTAATCATCCACTATTCTGGGTAGTGGTTGGAACAGAAAATATACCTAGTCAGTTTATTATCATTTTGCACACTCGAAGACTTTGGGGCCTGATCATGACCAGCTTCAGATCAGCTAGATTTACGGTGCCGGTACAGCTAAAAACATAAAATTTGTTTTTAATTACAGAGATTCTTGTCATTTCCTACTTTAGAAGAATTGAGAGATGATGACCAGCTTACGAATACCGAATTCTAAGATAAGATAAGATGGTCTTAATCATTATTACACATTAGAAAACTCGAGGTGCGCTAAAGCTTTCAATCTTTTCAATAGTTCAATACGAATGAAATTAAAAGTAATATGAGCATTTTACAAGCCCCGATCCCTTAAAAAAACTCTTTAAACGCATCAGGGGCTTTACCTTCTGCAGTTCGACAATGGATCCATAACTTCATTCAGCCAGCCCATCTCTGCCATTCATTATTGACTACATATCGGAAATGAATTTTATAATAGGGGTAATTTATAATGCTGTGTAGTATTTTAGCAAAACCTGCTCAACCTGTTCTTTTCCATCTGTTTTGCAGTGTTCAGCGTCGCTGCTACCACTGGAAGTTCTCAACGAACGTGTGATATTTACATTGATGATGCCTGCGATGGCGTGGTCACGTGCAAAACATTCCCTGGGCGGGTCGACTACCTTCCAGACTGTGGACGTAGCTCCTACAACCTCGAGTTCATCGTTAAATACTCCACACAAACCTCTTTGGAAACCCACTTCTTTGGCGATACGAACTTCGATGTGAAAGTGACCAAATTCACCGGAATCGGTAACTCGTGGACCAGAATTGGGAAGAGCGCTTTCAAATACTACGTCAACTGCCTTAATATGGACTTGTCTAATAATAATATAGTCGCGTTTCAGGGAGGCGCGTTGGCGCAATTAGCCAAATTGACGCACCTGAATTTATCTCACAATAACATCAAAAATTTGGAGTCCGACTTCCTGGAAGTCTCAGCAGATTATTACAGCGATATACAAGTTGTAGATTTATCCCATAATAACCTAGTGGATCTACGATCTTCGGCATTTAAGGAAGCACCCAAATTAACTTTTTTGTCTCTTAGCAATAATATGCTAATATCTTTGGATCAAAATATATTTTCAGGAGTACATGATTTGACTGAGTTATATTTGAACAATAATATGTTAAGTTCACTAACATTTCAACCGGATGATGTAAAATCTCTTAGTACGCTTGACGTGTCTAATAATGTACTGAGTGTTGTGCTCGAAGGCGAAATTAATAAACTTTTATCACTCAAAAACCTCAATATGTCTCACAACATTATAGAGTCGGTGGAAACGTATAGTTTTGGTCATTCTCACTACTTAGAAGTCATTGATCTGAGCAATAATAAAATTAAAACAGATGTAGAAACTATACAATTTAGCGGCAACCATGAATTGAAATTTTTGGATTTGACCAATAATTCCATAAAAATAATTCAAGGCAGGGCGTTTTTAAAAAATCGTCTACATGATTTACATTTAGAAGGAAATATACTATCGGGATTCATAGAAGGCGACACTTTTGCTGGCTTGAATCTGGTTAGAACGCTGGACCTGTCTTCTCAAAACTTTACTGGAATACGAGCAAATTCGTTCCAAGATATGAGTAATTTAGAAACGATTACTTTTAAGGCCAACCAGATAGCATCTATAGAGCCTAATAGTTTCAAAAACGCAAATGCTTTGCAGTTGTTAGATCTGTCATTCAACAGAATCTCGGACTTAATATTTTTAAATAATTCTTTGAGTAATTTGACTCAGTTAGATTTAAATCACAACCGCCTAACAGTGATTAAGAGTGAATCTTTTCTAAGTCAAACTCTATTGATAAAGTTAGATCTATCGCAGAATGAAATATATATTATAGAACAGAACGCATTACCACTCAAAAGACTGGAATACTTATTTCTATCAGGTAACAAACTCAACGGAACTGTAGACAAATTTACATTCAGTCCAGCAAAATTTCTTAGACGCTTAGATTTGAGTAACTTTTCCATAAAAAGAATCGAGGATGAAAGTTTCTCTGACATGCCTGTACTTACGAGTCTAGATATCTCGGTGAATCAAATAGATTTTTTAGGAGGCAATAACTTTAATGGAATGAATAATATGTATAGTTTGAATATATCACACAACAGATTGTCCCAGTTGGTGCTAAATGATTCAAATACCTATAATATACATGGTTTATATCTGCAGCACAATAATCTGCATTCGCTTAACTTTCACAACTTGTCCCAACTAACATTCCTAGATGTATCACAAAATAAAATATCCGACCTTTCAATCAAAATGTTCAACAGTTTACCACAAATCCAAGTGCTTTTGTTATCACATAATGACATCAGTCAATTTAATTCAAATGAGACGAATACGTTAACCAATCTTACAAAGTTAGATCTATCTAACAACAGAATTTGTAGCATAAACCTGACATATTTTGAAAAACTTGAAGATATCAATTTGAGCTACAATTTGCTGAAAAACATAAGTCATAACATCTTGCAAAATCTTGGGAAAGTTCTATTGCTTGATATCAGTAATAATAAAATCAGCAATATTGCACCGGGAACTTTTAAGGATGTTGGATCCCTAAGAACTCTCAACTTGTCCACCAATTCACTCACCACCTTACGCTACGGTGTTTTCCATGGGCTGTCCAATGTCGACATCTTAGATATCTCCAAAAATAATTTAAGTGACTTGGAAGTTGACATTTTTCATGAGTTGCCAAAATTGCATACTTTGATTCTTGATTACAATAACCTAAGCCATATCGATGTTGTTAGACTAGGCAATGTTGCACCGCAATTACAAACAATAAGCCTAGGTGGCAACCGTTTACCTTGCAAAGATATTGTTTCCTTCAAATATATCGATCAAACCTTGATGAGACCAATTTTAATAACATCAATAGATAACATACACCACGAGGAAAATGTTAGTGGACTGAAATGTAAAGGGGGAGCCGATATGAAATCAGACATAGAAGTGAAATCTAAAGATAACGTAGACAATTCTGCTGGTATTGGTACAATCATGATCTGGTGTCTTGTACTTACAATTTTATTTGCTTCTTTGTGTTTAGGTGGAGGCTTCTATCTTTATAAAAAATCTGGAAATAACTATGCGACTAATAATGAAATATACTTAAACGTGCAGCAACAACAAGATTTGCTCTCATAATGTATACTTAGTATTTTTTTGGATATGCAGCTGCTACATCTACAGCTGCTATATATGTATGGAAATAGAGAAGGACAAATCATTGAAACAAAGTGATAACCAGGGTTAAAAATTTATAGCTTTGGTAGATGGCGGCTGAAGAGCGATTGCTAAATAAAATTATTTTTCATGTCAGGAGATGGTAAATTCTACTTAACAAGAATACTTTACTTGATTTGCATGAGTTCGTCATGCTCAATAAATGTTTTTAAAACATAAACGGATTCTTCAGGAAGATTTAGTTATATAGGACAAGTCTGTACTGAATTTAGTTGATTCCTAAGCTTAAAGATACACATATTCTTTAACGTTACGTTACGTGTCCCTTACGTAAACTACCTACTTAGTTTAATTATAGTATCATAGGTAGCGGAGAAATACACCCAATATGAACGTCTAAGGTAACAAGGCACAGTCAACAGCTCATAGGCCTTTACTCGCGTTCATTCTACTCAGTTTCCTTAAGGGTGGTTTTACTAAAAACTTTAAAGTTTCGCTGCTGTCAACTGTAGGTAAGTTATTCATATAAATTGTTCCATAATTTTAAAAAAATGTACACTAGGTTGTTTTAATAAACTGCATTAATTTATGACGAGAGAGTTTATTTACCTCGTTTTGCATACCGACTTCCTTACATTCAAATATTGCAAATGGGTCATACTGATAACAACAATATTGCAACCATTGTGATGCGCAATCTCTCTTCCCACTTATTAAAATATTTACTTAACATTGCTTTTAGTTTAAATTTTGCATTTGTATAATTAATTCCCTAAATTCCGTAACGATTCTTCTTTATAGAAGCTGGCTGGCAGAGCCTTCTCGTCTTATTTTGAATATTTTGAAGGGAATCGTTACGTTTTGTTTTAGATGTCGGTCGATCCCGAGCTAGGCTAGGGCATCGATAAAAAAGAGAATAAAATTATAATATTGCTCCTTCAATCTGTATTTTAAATAAGTAGCGTGTTACATATGTCATAGACAACAGCTCTAGTGCCTACAAATTTTATGCGGGATAGTAGGCAATAGAGCTGACCCTAAATCCTCATTACCTATCCGAAATAAGTCCCCATTACCTATCCGAAGTACCTATGGAAATATTTGGCAGCGTGCTACTCGTAGTTACTGTTTCCCTGGACCTTAATAAAACAGTCATATTGCTATCGTTTCACAGATTATTTCGTTCTTAATTTCCTAGAGTAATTTTTCTATGGCCTTATGATACTATGTGACTTTTTTTAATACCACGAGCATGGATAAAGTTTTTGTATCAATATCAAATGGAACAAAGAAAGTATCATAAATAGTTAACTTAATATATAGTGCGGCCCATGTTACAATTTAGAAAAAAATCAGTGAGTTATCGAATCCTTTCGTAACTTCATCATCAGCCATTTGACGCCCACTGCAGGACATAGGCGTCCTTCGTGGTTTTCGTAACTTATCGTACTATATTATATATGTGGAAGTTTGTGAATATGTTTGGATGTTTGTTACTCAATCGCGCAGTAGCGGCTGAACTGATTTAGATGAAATTTGGTATGGAGTTGGTTTGAGTCCCCGGGAAGGACATGGAATACTTTTCACCCCGGAAATTACTCATTCCATGCGGATGGAAAATATCAAAAATCATACAATATCTTAAGTTGAACTGATTTAGATTAAATATGGTTTGGACATAATTTGAGTCCCGGGGAAGGACTAGGATTCATCATCCCGGAAATTGCTCATTCCATGCGCACTAAGTCGCGGGCAAAGCTGGTAACGTAATACTTATTACATAAGAGCCACGACGACTTCATAACTTTCCACTCTATCGGGTTAAGTATTTAGACGACTCTAAAGTGTCAAAATATGTGTATATTTGACAGTTCGGTGTAGGCTAAATCAGACAACTCCATACAGTGGAGGACTTACATGGACCCCTTGGCCGAGTTGCACAAAACTATAATTTGCAGTTTGCTATGACAATTCGAGGTGCATTGCGTAGCACAGTCTATTTGTTAATCTTTGGTTTAATCGATTTAGCTATGTACATCGAATAGTTATAGAAACTTTCCTTACCTAACGTACGAGTAGTTGAGAACAACATAGTAATTGGACATGAAAAACTAGAATTTGTAGATGATACTGTATTTCTGGGCATCACAATCGATGCAAAACTACAATGGGGTCCACATTATTGTAAAATTAGCACACAGACTTAGCTCTGCAGCATATGCAGTGAAAAGAATTAGGGAATGAGTTCCGTCAGTGAGCTGACGTTTCAACTGCTAGGCTTGTTTATTTTAGTTACTTCCATAGTATTATGTCCTACGGTATACTACTATGGGGCCGGGCAGCAGACATTGAGACTATCTTCATCTTGCAGAAGAGAGCCATCCGATTTATTTACAAGTTAGGTAGTAGGGATTCGCTAACAGATTTCTTCAAAGAAACCAACATCTTAACAGTTGCATGTCAATACATTTATGAAAATATTATGTACGTTAGAAAAAATATCAAAGACTTCGAAAATGTTGGTGGCCACCATAATGTTAATACTAGAAATAAACATAAATTTTCATTTCCACTATTTAGACTTGCAAAGGTTAACACATCCTTTATGGGGCACTGTATAAGGTTCTACAACAAAATTCCTCAAGATATATTAGAGTTACCTCCAACGCGATTTAAAAAATGTGTTAAGCACATTTTGTGCAAAAAGGCTTACTATAACATCAAGGATTATTTAGAAGACAAAGATGTTTGGCATTAAACAGTAGATTAATATTATTTAAAGGACGATTGTGACTAGTGTTCAACACATTCATGACTAATATTTTAAGTTGAAAACTCTGTTAATTAAGATTTTTCCCTGTGCCGATGACCTTGAGCGTTTGACACAGGTGTGCAGCACTTCAACATTTCGCCGCTAGATGACACGACTGAATTAATTCCTAGTAGTAATCTCCATAGAAAGACGCTCGCGCTGCCGCACACACACAGTCTCATTCCCTTCGCGTAAGCACACGCCGCCAAACGCACACATATATAGCCGAATTTCGAACGCGTCGAGCGAGCCGAGCGGTTTCTACTTTTCTAGCCGGCTCGCCAGCCCGCCCGCGTACGCGTAGATTGAATAGACTTCAATCTAATGCCTTCTTGTATAGCATGCGTCATTCATTACAAACAAAAAAGATAAAGGTAGGTACATCTCTTCAAAACTTATCTATGCTTTGTAGAAAGAATAGCTTTCAAACAAAAATCACATGTTTAGTAAGTGCGTATTTATTTACCTACCTACTTATGAAATAGTACATGTTTTTGCACAACAACAGGTTTTTATGTCAAAAAGTGAAAAAAAATCATCTTATATTTTTCAGTAAAGTGAATTTGACTTTGATTTCACATGGATGTATTTCGGGACTCAGTGGCAGAATTGGAACGTAGGAAGCGACTTCCCCATATGAAATAAAAAATATATTTCTAATGCCAATTCCATGGAAAGTAGAAATTACGACCATTTTAATTGTTATCCGGATTTTACGTCGTTAGGGTTGTCACGCTCTCAGATAGTAATTTATAATCCGGATCTGATTTGATTTTGAAAAAAATATGTAAATACCTGGTGCCGTTATTATTGATATTAATTAAAATAGTAACATGATATACATCGCATATAACAACTTTATGTACACGGTGTGACGTGAAGAATGTATATAGGTACATAAAGTTGATCAGCGAAAAACACCTAGATAAAATTGTTGTCCCATTTTGATGTTACTAACTTGAAATTTTCTATACGATTAGTTTTTTTGCTAAAACCGACGGAGAAAATCGAAAACTTGGAGAAGCTGGTCTCCATGAGTTTCTTTTTTTTCAACGGCTTGGGATAATGGTAACACTTAGGGGTGGTCTTTTAAAACAACATAAACTCGTTGCATAAACCCTAGATAGGACGGTGACCTAAATTAATTTTTATGGCAAATTTAATAGTGCCGATTGAAAAGTAAAATTGCTTAAATTTTCAACCAACACCTAATGCAGGTTTTGCCACCGGGCCCCGCTGGTCTAGCGGCTGGACTAATATGGTATCAACTTTATAGTCACACAGCGTTTGAATGCTAAAATAACTAGACGTGTGAAAATTCTTGAATTTTTGGTTGTTCTAATTTCGGTCTTATCAGGTGCTAAAAGATTTCCAAGTTCCACATATGGTGTAAACTTGGAATTTTCCATCCTTACAGGGTGATCCCTCAAACCGATAAGAAAAATCTGAATTGGAAAATCCGGTCTCTACAGCTTTTTTGTCAAAGCCTGAGAAAACGGTAAAATTACGGGGTAGTCTTGTCGAACAAATGTTGAATAAGACCTTGGGTTGGATGACAATGTTAACTTACTTTTTACAAAATGGCGTAAATCAAATTTCAAGCTGGCTCCTAAAAATTTAAAAATTCTGATTTTTATCTCTGGCTCCGTTTTTCTATGAAAATTAGTATTGGAGGTTTTTGTGGTCGCTGATGACTACTCTGCGCCATGTATTGAACGCAGGTTTGATGACTTCCAGCCTCCCGAACAAGCCGGTTTCCGAAAGGGCTTTAGTACCATTAGACCACATCCACACGTTGCGGCAAATTATACAGAAGACTGAGGAGTATAATTTGCCATTATGCTTTGCGTTTGTGGACTTTGAGAAAGCCTTCGATTCGATCGAGTTATGGACAGTGCTCGAGTCTCTCCAGCGTTGCCGTATTGACTATCGGTATATCGAGGTGCTGAAATGCTTGTACAACAGTCCACTATGACCACAGAACCACTATGTCGGTCCGAGTACAGGAACAGAATTCGGAGGCAATTCCATTGAAAAAGGGCGTAAGACAGGGAGACGTTATCTCTCCAAAAATGTTCACAAACGGACTGGAAGATACCTTCAAGGTTCTGGAATGTCAGGGACACGGCATCAATATCAATGGCGAGTACATCACTCACCTTCGATTTGCCGACGATATAGTAGTCATGGCAGAAACGATGGAAGACCTCGGCATAATGCTCGAAGACCTCAGTCGAGTTTCCCAACGGGTGGGCCTTGAAATGAACATGGACAAAACGAAGGTCATATCGATTGCTCGTTTTGTGCCCACCCCAATAACATTGGGGAACTCGACTCTCGAAGTTGTAGACGAATACGTCTACTCAGGACAAACAGTCCAACTAGGCCGGTCCAACTTTGTGAAAGAGGTCGAATCCAACTTGGCTGGGCAGCATTCGGGAAACTTAGAAAAGTCCTTTCGTCTAATATACCTCAATCACTCAAGACAAAATTATACAACCAGTGATGACTTAAGGCACTGAAACGTGGCCTCTCACTATGGGCCTCCTAAGAAAGCTCAAGGTCACGCAAATAGCTATGGAAAGGCCTATGCTTTCTCTACGATATCGAATCAGAAATGATGAGATTCGTAGAGGAACGAAAGTCACCTTAGCCCAGCGGATTACTAAGTTGAAGTGACAGTGGGCGGGGCACATAGCAAGCAGAACTAATGGCCGATGGGGCCGAAAAGTTCTCGAATGGAGACCACATATCGGCAAGCGCTGCGTAGGACGACCAGCCGACAGATGACCTCATCCAAGTGCCAGGAAGACGCCCGATGAAATCCGCTTCCAACTGGTCTTTTTGGAAATGCATGGAGGAGGCCTATATCCAGCAGTGGACTTCTTGTGTTTCCATGACTCGAGAGGTTTCTTTACAAAAGCTGCTGAAAACTTAAAATATAGTGTAAAAATACAGAGGTTTTTATAAACATTTTAAAATAGTGGAAATTTTGATAAATTTGAAGCTTGGATTAAGATTTTGGCTCAAAATCTTTGAATTTAAATCATCGACTTTACGCATTTTTTTATTTTATTTTACACTACGCGCATTCACTAAAGCGGTTTCAAAAGGGTGAATATGTGTCATCGCTATCGTGCCTGTGTGGCCAATAGTCCATTGAACAAATCTGACTCGATAATTTTTTTTCTATGGTATACCTAACACAAACAAAATTATAAAAATTTTAAGAACAAAAGCAAAATAATTAATTTTTTACAGAAGAAAAAAAAAACATTTCAAAATGGATATTGACCAAAGAAATAAAACAAAAATTATGAAAATGGAAAAAGACTTCGTTGCTAAGGATGTTGGCAAAAGAGCTACAAATGGATTTGAGTGCTTATTTGGCCTGCATCCTTGTTTCAGCACAAAGACTGATAAATATAATTATTAATCAACAGTGCCTCCTGGTCTTAACTTATATTGGTATGTTATAACAGATTAATCTGTTGATAATCGTATTAATAGTGTAATTCATACCATTTCTATTATTTCATTCCAATAGCACAGGAAACATACAGCATTTAAGTGATTTTTGGCGTTAAAGCTGATAGTTAAAAACTATCTATACTATAGTGCAGGGAATTCTAGTTTGATTGCGTTGTATGGACGTTATTATTATTATAATTTTGGAACTCCCCACCGACGAATATTTTCAAGATACATTAAACTATTCATTGTGACACTTAAATAAAAATATGTAATATCGGTAAACCAGGAACGCAGATTTTTGTTTAATCTACTGTGTGATACAGTACTTCTATTTCTATTTGGTTACTTTTTGTTACACTTTTCCTTTTTGTTAAGGTTTCAGTTGTTTTTTTTTTTGTTACGTGTACAAAAAACTTACCTACTTTCTTTTGTTGTAATTACCTATAATTACGGAACCCAAAAAATATTATGCGCGTTAAATTATATATTTAAATTACGTTGTACCTAAAAATGAGCACCGAATAAATCTTGAATAAAAAAAACCCGGATTTTGTGCCAACCCTAGCAAAAACAATTGAATAGGATCAACTTATACATGTCATGGAAGTGTGATTTATATTACATGTAGGGAAGGTAAAGAGCATAATTATTGCAGTGTAGATAACTTACCCCAATACAGCGGAATTTCGAGAAAATAAAAAAACTAAAAACAAGTACCTACACACGTATATAAATTATAATTCCTACAAAATTTTTAGCATTACGCCATTGATTCTTCTAACAATACTTCCGCTTGTACAATAAAATGCGTGATAAAAATATACAGCGTTTTATTTTATTTAAAACAGAAAAACATGTCAGGCAGATAGAAAAAAAAATCAGAGACGAAATCTACACAGATTCGTTTTGTATGTTTAGAAAAGGTTCTAAACATAATATTATTGACACAATTCATATAACTATGTAAAATATTTTTCTATATATCCGGATGGAACGACCGAGCCGAGTTCGATAGCGCTATCTTCTTCTGTCGCTACGAAAGTGAGCGGTGCGGAAATACTAAGTACTGTAATTCGGCTTGGTTCACTCAAAGGTTATGAATCTAGTATTATTCGTAACGCCCCAATCGAAATTATTATTTACCAACACATTATTTACCGCCTATGTACCCTACAATCTAACGAGGAGGCGAAGTGCGAGCGCAAGGAGTGAAACAAAACTCAATCAAACTAAAATGAACCTTAAATGCTAGTATTTAGAGACTACAAGGCTCGAGCAACAAGTCTGGCCGCGTGCGGCCGACCTAATCGCGACAATAAATGGATTATAATACATAGGTAGTTAGGTTTAATTTTTAATGAACCTCACTTTTACCGTGATTTAGGCACAAATAGTAAAACGATGTTTCGCTTAGGTTGGTAATATTACAATAGCTCGGATGGGAAGAGGCGTTCCTTGAACGGCAGAGAGCTCTTGGTTCGAATACTAGTAAATGATCGGTTTCCTTTTTACTTTTCTTTTTTAGTTATTTACTTAAATAAAAAAATACAAGAATTGGGATTTCATATTGTATGTTTTTCTAACATTTGAAGCTCGATCACTACTACAAAAATCAGTTGCCGTGCGTTGGTCTTGCAAACACTCGAAAATGTCTCCACCGATTGGACTAATAGCTATATAATATTTTTTTGTTTTGTTCGGACATGGGACGTGGGGCGAGGGCGCGGAAAAGACCCATCCCTTCAGGAGCCTGTTTCATAGAACTACAATTCATTGTGACTATGACAATTCGATGTACATTGCAAAGCCGATTAACCCACAGATTAACAAATAGACTCTGCTGCGCAGTGTACTTCGAATTGTCATAATAAACTACGAAATTATAGTTTTATGAAACTTGACCCAGTACATTTTGTACGAAAGTGAATTGGAAAGATGCGGCGTCTTTTTCGGTCCCTCGCCCCACGTCCTTGGCCTACAATCGGTAATTTTGTATGAGAATTGCTACTTTGAATTAATTTCACTATAATGGCGCTCGAGGTGAACTTTGGAAGGTTGATTTATGATTGATAAATCGCTTATGAAAAGTTACAATGAAATCAATGGTGATGCGAAGAGCGCCTGGTCACAGACAACAGGCAACGAGTAGACTGGGCTTACCTCGTAAGGCGTAATGTGATAAATTGATGAAAACGTTTTTTCTGAATGAGTAACTATGGTTCCTGTTAGTTTTAAACATTAACATACAAGATTTTGATATTGCCCGTAAGACTGTATAAGCTTAAACGTAATCCACTGCGCATTTAAAATGGTACATAAATTCTTAGCTTTTTTTTAAGCATTCTTACGGAATATATTTACTCATAGAAGGCGTAAGGTTATGACAGTTGTCAAACATCCAATAGGGAATCAAGGAGTTAAATTATATCATATATTAATTTCAACGGTCTGCCATGTTCCTAGAGGATGTCACAAGCGATTCAAAAACGTCTGCTAGCCAGTTCCAGCACACTGTAGCCCCTTAAGTTAAAACGTGTTTTGAAAAGAATAAATGTGGAGTTTCTTTGTTAGCTTTTTCTCCACATAATCCATTAATTGTGAAACTAACAACTTTGACGTTCATTAAGTAAACATTCTGTTTTTACAATGAATAAAAATATTTGAATTGAATTGAACTTCCCCAAGCATAGAAAGTTCCCCAAAGATCGTTACTAGCACCGATATTACTTATAATTTTTGTTTGTGATAATTCCAATTGTTTTCAAAATTCCCATATTCTACTTTTTGCCAACGACTTGAACAGGAGGGCTATGGTGTCCTGTAAAACAAACAACGAACATGGCCGGGAGAAAGAAAATTCAACTATTTTTGGAAATAACCAACACGAGAGAATTCGAGACCATTTTGAGCAGATACAAGGACGTCTTAATTTGTAAGGGTTTTTTTTTCTTATTTGCGGACAGTGATGGCCGAGAACTAGCCGTTTTTCGGTGGGTAAGACATTAGAATAATAACATAAAAACATAAAAACGTGTGTGTGACAAATGCAAATGGGTTCGACTCAGCATGTGCCGAAAGTTTACAAGTAAACTCAAGCGCTGGTATTCTGCCGATACCCGGTGTGAACGGCGTGCAGAGCCCGGAGAGTGAGGCTAGCCAACTGGTAGAAAAACAAGGTATTAATGAAGTACGCTAGTTTCAGGCTGATACTCAATAATATAATATATTTATAATTTTAGCAATAAATTACGTTTTTGTTTATATACTTGTATGTCAAATGTCCAAGCAGATTAAATAAGAAAAAGAAAAACTCAAACCTGTCCAAACTTTGCATAGGACGCATACCCGATGGGTCAATGACAATAAGAAGGCAGCAGGAGGATAATGGACGAGATTAGACGAGGACCGGCGAGGGTAGCGTGATGGTGAACAGGCCTATGCCCAACAGTGGGCGTTTTTCATGGACTGTTTTACCTAGTTTAGGGGTCAAAAGTTCGAATCGTATAGTGACAATGTGCACAAGCAACTAGTGTATTTAGATAAAAAAATGCAGACTGTACCAATAACAATTATTTATTATTATTATTATTACTGTTCAGATAAATAGGTGTGCCTTCGGGAGGAATTGATATGGACGAATTTGCAAAAAAACAATAAAACAAATTAGGAATTTCAGGATCGTATAAAGCCTGCGCTCTCTAAGGATACAAGTGCGTGTTTATGTTTGTATGTTTATCAGCTTTCGACTGTATACGAGCAGCCTATTTACATTCCATTTCAGGACCCAGGCCTTCTTCTAGAGAGAGAGATTATAGGCTTAATCACAACATGAGCCGCGCATTGGCGATTGCAAGCGTTGAAGTATTCACAGACTCTCGGGTTCATCAAGATGCCGCCGTTAGCGTTAGCGAGTTAGCGAGTGGTATTGCTACTAGGAATTCACAAAAGTAAAAGTTACTTAGAAAAAAGTGATTGGCATGTAGGTGTCCGGTATTGAACCGTGGACATGTCGAATGTAGAGCCAGCGCTATACCGACGCGCTGCCACAGGACCTAGATTTTGTTAATCGACGATTTTATTTCATAGCCGCTTCAAATCTACACGCGCACGCGCGTATCCAACATTATAGACGGCATAGTATGGAAAATCATTTACATACCATTGACGTCTATAAAGTTTGATACGCGGATACACAACAAATCACGTGACCCGACTTGTCATGGTACTCTCTTAATGTCTGCTCTAAGAGTGTTGAAGCCCTGCTTGATTTATCTCTTATCTACGCGGAATAAACAGCGCCTAGGGCTCACATTCTCAGCATAATGCTTAGTCACCCAGCGAGTTCTATAGCAACCTCGACACTCGATACCATTGTAAAATTAAATAATAAAATCAGAAAACACAAATGCAGGCAAATAATGGTTACCTAATTACCTAGCTGCGGGGACCTGGTTTAGGTTTGATCATTTTCTTGTCCCTTTCAGGGTCTCGTGATTTTTAGGGTTCCGTACCCAATGGGTAAGGGACCCTATTACTAAGACCGCTGTCCGTCCGTCCGTCCGTCTGTCACTAGGCTGTATCTCATGAACCGTGATATTTAGAAAATTGAAATTTTCACAGATGATGTATTTCTATTGCCGCTATAACAGCAAATACTAAAAACAGTATAAAATAAATATTTAAGGGGGCTCCCATACAACAAACGTAATTTTTTGCCGTTTTTTGCTCGATATTAATAACGGCAACAGGAAGACGCTTGAAATACTCAAATGTTGTATAGACAATAGTATGGAACCCTTCGTGCGTGAGTGCGACTCGCATTTGGCCGGTTATTTTATTACGTGGCTGTGGGGATCTGGTTCGCTCATTTTCTTGCTTTGTGTTTCCTGAAATTCATTATTTTATGTTACAATGGTAACAAGTTGAATACTAAAAGGAAACTTTTGTATTTTAACAAAGGGGCCTCCCGAAGATTTTCTTTAAACTATTTCTATTACATAACATAAACTCACACCTGGGAAACCTTTTTCGCTTCATCGACATTCATTAGCCGTCGCATGCACGCACGGCGGTTTCAAGCACTTAGAGTTCCGTACCTTAAAAGGAAAAACAGGACCCTTATATGATCACTTTGTTGTCTGTCTGTCTGTCCGCAAAGACCCTTTATCTTGGAAACGCGCAAAGGTATCGAGTTGACTTTAAAATCATATACTCAAGCTATAAAAAAATCAAACTTCTAAATTAACATAAAAAAAAAGAAATGGCCGTTTATGCCGCAAAAAACGTATATTTCGACACACAAGGATTCATAATTTATAGGGTACTTTCCGTTGACCTACAACTATGAAATTTGGCAAGAAATATAGTACAAGTGTAGGGAAAAATCTGAAAACTATACATAAAATCATAAAAAATGTTCAGATAAATAGGTGTGCCTTCGGGAGGCCCCTTTGTTAAAATACAAAAGTTTCCTTTTAGTATTCAACTTGTTACCATTGTAACATAAAATAATGAATTTCAGGAAACACAAAGCAAGAAAATGAGCGAACCAGATCCCCACAGCCACGTAATAAAATAACCGGCCAAATGCGAGTCGCACTCACGCACGAAGGGTTCCATACTATTGTCTATACAACATTTGAGTATTTCAAGCGTCTTCCTGTTGCCGTTATTAATATCGAGCAAAAAACGGCAAAAAATTACGTTTGTTGTATGGGAGCCCCCTTAAATATTTATTTTATACTGTTTTTAGTATTTGCTGTTATAGCGGCAATAGAAATACATCATCTGTGAAAATTTCAATTTTCTAAATATCACGGTTCATGAGATACAGCCTAGTGACAGACGGACGGACGGACGGACAGCGGTCTTAGTAATAGGGTCCCTTACCCATTGGGTACGGAACCCTAAAAATCACGAGACCCTGAAAGGGACAAGAAAATGATCAAACCTAAACCAGGTCCCCGCAGCTAGGTAATTAGGTAACCATTATTTGCCTGCATTTGTGTTTTCTGATTTTATTATTTAATTTTACAATGGTATCGAGTGTCGAGGTTGCTATAGAACTCGCTGGGTGACTAAGCATTATGCTGAGAATGTGAGCCCTAGGCGCTGTTTATTCCGCGTAGATAAGAGATAAATCAAGCAGGGCTTCAACACTCTTAGAGCAGACATTAAGAGAGTACCATGACAAGTCGGGTCACGTGATTTGTTGTGTATCCGCGTATCAAACTTTATAGACGTCAATGGTATGTAAATGATTTTCCATACTATGCCGTCTATAATGTTGGATACGCGCGTGCGCGTGTAGATTTGAAGCGGCTATGAAATAAAATCGTCGATTAACAAAATCTAGGTCCTGTGGCAGCGCGTCGGTATAGCGCTGGCTCTACATTCGACATGTCCACGGTTCAATACCGGACACCTACATGCCAATCACTTTTTTCTAAGTAACTTTTACTTTTGTGAATTCCTAGTAGCAATACCACTCGCTAACTCGCTAACGCTAACGGCGGCATCTTGATGAACCCGAGAGTCTGTGAATACTTCAACGCTTGCAATCGCCAATGCGCGGCTCATGTTGTGATTAAGCCTATAATCTCTCTCTCTAGAAGAAGGCCTGGGTCCTGAAATGGAATGTAAATAGGCTGCTCGTATACAGTCGAAAGCTGATAAACATACAAACATAAACACGCACTTGTATCCTTAGAGAGCGCAGGCTTTATACGATCCTGAAATTCCTAATTTGTTTTATTGTTTTTTTGCAAATTCGTCCATATCAATTCCTCCCGAAGGCACACCTATTTATCTGAACAGTAATAATAATAATAATAAATAATTGTTATTGGTACAGTCTGCATTTTTTTATCTAAATACACTAGTTGCTTGTGCACATTGTCACTATACGATTCGAACTTTTGACCCCTAAACTAGGTAAAACAGTCCATGAAAAACGCCCACTGTTACTAACTTAATTATTTACCTACTCACTCACTCGCTTGCTTGATTACTCACTCACTCGCTCGCTCGCTCGATTACTCACTCACTCGTTCACTCGTTTACTTACTCATTTTCTTCATTGATGCGTTCTCTTGCAGATGCCAAGAAAACGAGAGAAAAAGACAGGCCGCGGTTCGAAGGATCTTTTACTTTACAAATAAGCGTACGAAGAAGAAAATTACCAATCCTAGTAATAACCCAACCTTATATAACTACATAAAAATCTTTCATTGTAGAAGATTCTTATTTCAATATTTTTTGGACAGGGTCAATTGTATCAGGTGTCAATTGTACCAGATGTAAATTTGTACGAAAACTATGTTTTGTCCAAAAATGTTGATTTTAAGTAGCTTTTAATGAGTAAAATTGCTCTAAATAAATGCTATGAGCATTAAATAGCTTCATTCATTGGATGATGACTTAATTTTTTGTTATAAGTTGAGATAATTATATTTGTTATTGTTTACTTTAAGATATCTTTTATTTCGTTGAATAATGTTGTTCCTGATACCTAAGGCTGATTATAACGAAAAGATTGTTTATGCATAAGCATTTAAAAATAAGACCAATTTGGTTTATAAATTAATATGGGTTTTATTGTCATTTGAAGTTGTGTTACAATTGACCCAGGCTAGGGGTCATTTGTACCAGTAGGAGTAGCTGAAGAAAAACTTAATTTTACAGCGTTCTGTTATTATCTGACAAAAACAAACTTCAACAATGTATAGAGTATTAATCTATACTGTGCTATGTTTATGCAGTTTTACTAACAAACTTGTAGATTCTGAGCTAAAAGCAGTTATATCAAAACTGTTACAATTGCCCCCGGTCTATCCTAGGCGTTCTCACAGAACAATTAACAATTAGTAAGCGAATGTAATACTTGGCATAGGCTTCTTCCCTGCGCTACACGCCAACCCGGTCTCCTATCAATAACATCCAGTGCTATCCGACGACGACTCCAGTAATGTCATCAACCAATAGGGTCGCTGGTCTGTCTACTGATCGTTTTCCCAAGCTCAGCCATCATTCTGTGACCGCCTCAGCCCACCGACGATCCTGCAGCCGGACCACATGCCCTTTCTATTTTCACTTTAACTTGCTTAATCGCGTGCTGACGTCATCGACCTTGGTCTTTTGCCGATTTACGATGTTGCTACCTTCGAGAAACTGGACGACGTATACAAAGTGGCCTACCAACAAAATCCTTCTCGGTATCGAGCAGGCGGAAGCAGATGGCCAGGGCCGGACCGGCCAGCAGCGCGTGCAGGGACGCCTCGTTCAGCGACGCGTCCCCCCCGTACAATATGTCCCTGGCGCTCGTTTCAGTCAATTGCAGGTCTTCGCGACCCACCATTATTATGTCTGCAATTTAAACTTGGATTACTTGCGGAATGAGCGGTGTTAGGCAATTAACGTACCCCCTGCGGAGTATCTACACCTTAGTTTCTTTTAAACGCTTCCAACCGGTCTTTTTGGAAATCCATGGAGGAGGCCTATGCCTATGTCCAGCAGTGGACTTCTTGTGGCTGAATGATGATGATGTAACTATGTATACAAATTATTAGGTTATCGTAATATATCGGTTAGCTATTAACTGTTCAAATCCCATCGTTCGTACAACTCGATGTGTGCGTGGCGGGCATGCGGCCAGTAAAGAACGAAGTTTAGGTTCGTCAGGTGAGGGGCCATCAGCTCGGCCCGGTGCCGCTTTCGCTCTGCCTGTCGCTTCGCCCGACTCTCTTCCACTATTTCCTCGGCGCGCCTCATGTCCGTAGCGAGGGCCGTACGCCACGCCTAGAATTAATAGTAAATATATATTTTTCTACTGTGGTAAAGGGGCACCTCATCATCATCATCAGCCATTTGACGCCCACTGCAGAACAAAGGCCTCCCTCATGGTTTACCAGGGTGTAGGTACCTAGTCGCATAAAAATATGGGTTATTCACCGACTCGACACACAAGACTGGACACACGGAAAATATTGGAAAATAATAATAACTTTTTTTTGTATTCAGTTCGTGAGACTCTTTTCAGGATAACTGTCAAGTCGCACACGGTAAAATGGCTCAAAAACTGTAGGAGATAGAGAACATTTCTCCCTGTCGCTACCTAAAATTAAAATTAAGCTTGTCAGTTTGTGTGCACATCCTTCCAATATGTTTCATGTGCACCTAGCTACTCTCTTCATCTTTCAGTTCTATCCATAACAAGGTTGCCCGGAAGAGATAACTTTTATAGATAAGACCGTCAGTGTGTATGCGGCAAAATATACATAATATTAATATGTATGCAGTATGTATAACTGTAATGTATAAGGCTTTTAATTTACTTATTTTTTTACGTGTACGATAAAGAGTTATAATCTAATCTAATATTGACATACATACTTGTTCCTCCGGTGTTTGCTCGTCCAATGCGTACGTCGGTCTCTCGACCTGAATCCCCTCTCTCTCTTTATTGAAGTACTCTATCTCTTTCCTTGCGAGCTTGGATAGCTGTATGCTATCGACGCCTCTGAATACGGCTGTGACACGCTTGTTCTGTAGTAAACATGACATGGTTAATTTTAATGATTAGATACTTACTTATTTATTACTAAAATTACACGCAAATATGTTATGACTAATTAATAATATCTTATGGTTGACTAATTAATAATTATAATAATCCCACATCTTTAACATCTAATAGTATCAGCATCTTTGTACGGAACCCTAATAAACCTAAAAAAGGAATAGGCCTACCCACCCACCTCTGCCCACTGATGGGTGGGTAGGCCTTTTCCTTTTTTAGGGTTCCGTACCCGAAGGGTGCCAAACGGGACCCTATTACTCTGCCTTCGCTGTCTGCCTGTCCGTCCGTCCGACCTTTAAAGGACTCTATCTTTGTGAAATTTTCACATAATATGTATTATTACGGCGGAGTACCTAAGAAATAACAAATTTAAAACCAGCCAAGTGCGAGTCGGATTCACGCACGAAGGGTTCCGTACCAATATCTATACAACATTAGACAAAGATCGAATTTGTGAAACCAACAAGAAGCGTTTAACATTGACATTTAATGACAATGTTTTTGAGCCATTTTACCGTGTGCGACTTGACAGTTATCCTGAAAAGAGTCTCACGAACTGAATACAAAAAAAAGTTATTATTATTTTCCAATATTTTCCGTGTGTCCAGTCTTGTGTGTCGAGTCGGTGAATAACCCATATTTTTATGCGACTAGGTACCTACACCCTGGTAAACCATGAGGGAGGCCTTTGTTCTGCAGTGGGCGTCAAATGGCTGATGATGATGATGAGGTGCCCCTTTACCACAGTAGAAAAATATATATTTACTATTAATTCTAGGCGTGGCGTACGGCCCTCGCTACGGACATGAGGCGCGCCGAGGAAATAGTGGAAGAGAGTCGGGCGAAGCGACAGGCAGAGCGAAAGCGGCACCGGGCCGAGCTGATGGCCCCTCACCTGACGAACCTAAACTTCGTTCTTTACTGGCCGCATGCCCGCCACGCACACATCGAGTTGTACGAACGATGGGATTTGAACAGTTAATAGCTAACCGATATATTACGATAACCTAATAATTTGTATACATAGTTACATCATCATCATTCAGCCACAAGAAGTCCACTGCTGGACATAGGCATAGGCCTCCTCCATGGATTTCCAAAAAGACCGGTTGGAAGCGTTTAAAAGAAACTAAGGTGTAGATACTCCGCAGGGGGTACGTTAATTGCCTAACACCGCTCATTCCGCAAGTAATCCAAGTTTAAATTGCAGACATAATAATGGTGGGTCGCGAAGACCTGCAATTGACTGAAACGAGCGCCAGGGACATATTGTACGGGGGGGACGCGTCGCTGAACGAGGCGTCCCTGCACGCGCTGCTGGCCGGTCCGGCCCTGGCCATCTGCTTCCGCCTGCTCGATACCGAGAAGGATTTTGTTGGTAGGCCACTTTGTATACGTCGTCCAGTTTCTCGAAGGTAGCAACATCGTAAATCGGCAAAAGACCAAGGTCGATGACGTCAGCACGCGATTAAGCAAGTTAAAGTGAAAATAGAAAGGGCATGTGGTCCGGCTGCAGGATCGTCGGTGGGCTGAGGCGGTCACAGAATGATGGCTGAGCTTGGGAAAACGATCAGTAGACAGACCAGCGACCCTATTGGTTGATGACATTACTGGAGTCGTCGTCGGATAGCACTGGATGTTATTGATAGGAGACCGGGTTGGCGTGTAGCGCAGGGAAGAAGCCTATGCCAAGTATTACATTCGCTTACTAATTGTTAATTGTTCTGTGAGAACGCCTAGGATAGACCGGGGGCAATTGTAACAGTTTTGATATAACTGCTTTTAGCTCAGAATCTACAAGTTTGTTAGTAAAACTGCATAAACATAGCACAGTATAGATTAATACTCTATACATTGTTGAAGTTTGTTTTTGTCAGATAATAACAGAACGCTGTAAAATTAAGTTTTTCTTCAGCTACTCCTACTGGTACAAATGACCCCTAGCCTGGGTCAATTGTAACACAACTTCAAATGACAATAAAACCCATATTAATTTATAAACCAAATTGGTCTTATTTTTAAATGCTTATGCATAAACAATCTTTTCGTTATAATCAGCCTTAGGTATCAGGAACAACATTATTCAACGAAATAAAAGATATCTTAAAGTAAACAATAACAAATATAATTATCTCAACTTATAACAAAAAATTAAGTCATCATCCAATGAATGAAGCTATTTAATGCTCATAGCATTTATTTAGAGCAATTTTACTCATTAAAAGCTACTTAAAATCAACATTTTTGGACAAAACATAGTTTTCGTACAAATTTACATCTGGTACAATTGACACCTGATACAATTGACCCTGTCCAAAAAATATTGAAATAAGAATCTTCTACAATGAAAGATTTTTATGTAGTTATATAAGGTTGGGTTATTACTAGGATTGGTAATTTTCTTCTTCGTACGCTTATTTGTAAAGTAAAAGATCCTTCGAACCGCGGCCTGTCTTTTTCTCTCGTTTTCTTGGCATCTGCAAGAGAACGCATCAATGAAGAAAATGAGTAAGTAAACGAGTGAACGAGTGAGTGAGTAATCGAGCGAGCGAGCGAGTGAGTGAGTAATCAAGCAAGCGAGTGAGTGAGTAGGTAAATAATTAAGTTAGTAAGTTTCGTACCTACGTAAGAAAGTAAGTACCTAAGAGTAAAGACATAGTATTGGTCAGTAATAAAATGTGAACCTAACGTCTTTGAGGTCATTTGTACCATGAGGTCAATTGTAACGTTACAAATGACCCCGATAGTGTTGGTACAATTGCGCCAGTCTCCAAAAACAGAAAAACCACCAAAAAACACAGTTTCTAAACTAAACACAACCTTAAACCACTGCACATTTGAAGCATCGATAAGTAACTAATCATTATTTTGTGACACTTTGACATTAATATTAGTTTCGGGTGAGTAACAAGCCAAAATCTTAGCAGGAAATATTTACCTTAAGCGCGCGAAAACCAAAATTGTCCAATAACTCGTCCATTTCGCACCGTGGCTCGACGTCGACTGGTGAACAGGTCGGTACACGCTCTGGTCACATTCCTATACACTTACACAAGCTTATGTCATGGTGGTTTTCAAAATATTGATGTTAGTACTACTGACCCATGGTACTATTGTCCTCGGTCTACCCTAACAGAGTTGTAATGACTTGTGTTTCCAATGGATTATCCCCGGCCACTCTCTTGGATCCATTTTTGTTTTCATTTTCAATCCATCTATTTTGGGATATAAAAAATCTGAGACGATGATGGTCTGCCCCATACGGCCAACCAAGAGACCGAGAAGGATTTTGTTCGTGAAAGGTCACATTTTTTTCTTATGGTCTCATAATATCTTCTATGGGAGGTCGGCTTTTTGTCACGGCTATTTTGTCCTTTGATTTTTCGCCTCGAAGTAGTTCTAAGTTTGTTGTGAAATAAAAGTGAAACTACTCTTTAAAATTTTGTTGCTATTTTTTGTGGGCAGGTCTTGTTCCTTCGTCCCTGGATATTGATTTTTTACTTCACTTTAAAGATCGTATTTAACTTGAGTGAATAATTATAATTCTTGACTTTGACTATGATCCACCGTACCATCGCCTCATTAAACGCTTCTTCTTTTCTAGTCAATAGTAGAACCAATTGCAAACTGTCTTGCGTGGCATAGTTGGCCTCTAATCTTTCGAAAGTCCACTTCTCCTTCTGAAAATTACGTCCTTTTGGTCTGAAAATCATCTTTGGCTCTACGGTGACGTTCAAAACTCATCCTTGATACGCAGCCCTAACGCGCCGAATCCTGTACGAAGACCTCCCTGAGTGGGACGAGAGCAAACCGGCAAACCAGAAGCGCCGAACCGCCTACGACCTGTATAAGACCTATAGCAAAACTCGGGAGGAGATACTGCAAATGAGAGCTGAAGAGAGGTTGAGAAAGAAAGTAATTATACCTACCTACTTCACAATGTGTTTCACAAGAACTATTTGTTAATTTGACTAAAATCCCACTGATTCTAAGTCTAAGTTCGGCAAGGGCATGGTCCGGGACCATTAGGTACAATGTGGATAGACAATTATCATCTCAAGCCCCCTCTGCTGGCTATAGATGGTCGGGTAAGCATAAGCAGCCTATAAAGGTACGTCCCGAGGCCTTCTCTCAGAGAGAGAGTATGGGCTTAATCACCACGCGTGCCCACCGCGGATTGGCGATTTTAAGCGCTGAGGTTTTCTCACGATTCTTTCCTTCACCGTTAGAGAGTGGTATCTACCTATTGCTACTAAAATTTCGCAAATGTACGTAACTTAGAAAACAAAGATCTGGTAAATGCTAGTATTGGATCCTGCGACCTCGGAATGTAAGGTGGTTCTGTCGAGTGTTTTAAGGAATGGTTTTTTTATAAATAAGGCTGTTACGCTTTATTGTTTTTATTGTCATCAGGAAGAGAAGTATTACAAGCGCGCCAGGCGTCTCTCAGAAATGCAGCGGCTGGCGCGCCAGCAGAAGGAAGAGGCTGTCCAGCTCAGGCGCCAGGAGAAGGAGCTACGGCAGCTGGAGTTGCTGAAGCTTGGGGTGAGAGTACGAAACTCCTGACATCGAATTCGTTTGTGATGTTTTTTGGGGACATTCTAGCCATGATTTAGAAACACACGAGAGAAATAACTTGGGGCAAATAAAAGTATTTTTTTTTTTACGCGAATGTTAGAATGTCCCCTTAAAAAACGGCTAATGAATTCAAATTAAAATTGTAGATAGCAGCCAACTCCTGGCCGGTACCTACTAGCCCAGGAAACGCATCAGACATACAAAAGCTTCTACGCATCAGACACCATGCTTTAACACAAAATATGGAGCAACTCGAGATAATTTCCAGACTTATAAATAGGTAAGGTAACCTACCTAACATTCACTCAAATAATGTTTTTCCTTTCCCTTCGCCACAGACTATTCAACCTGCATTCGAAGAGTTTTAAGGAATCTTGTGTTTACAAATAACTCCGTAACGTTGACACAGACATCATCTTTTATGGGGATAAAAACAAGGGATAACGGGATCAATCATTCTTCGTTCGCAGAAATTAACCGAGCTAGATCAGCTGAAACAGGAGCCAGATTATGAAGGAATCAGCTTCATAATACCCGAGGTAGGTTTATTCTATTTTAATCTTCAAAAACACTGTTTCCTTCTGCATTCCTGAAGATAAGTGTTTAATACCTAAAGCGACACCGTTGCAGTAGGTAAATCTAGACACGCGGTAGCGTGTCCAGCCAAGTTATCGTGTAATATAGCACCGTGTGTATATTACACGAACTATTTGGAGCCACTTTTGACCCCTCATAACCCAAAAACTATTGGACATAAATATGTCAACTTTGGCTCATATATTGAGACTAGCGAGATACATATGTGAACCAAATTATATAAACATAACTCAAACGGTTATTTAGATATTAACGTCCAAAAATTGTCATTTTTATTACTGACTTACCTATAGATCAAAACTCTAACCCAGTTCCAGACGACCTAGAAAGTTCAAATTTGGCATCCAGATAGATAGTTGGGTGAATACAAAGGAATAAATTAGAAAGTAGTAAATTTTTATCATTTTATTATAATTTTTCAATTAATTTATTATTAGAAACACTTAACTTACTTATAGTGCCTCTAATGTAATGTAAGAATCAGCAATCAAAATTGATGACAGCCGGTCTTTATGTGAATTGTAAGGTCCCCAAGTGAATATAATATAACGAGTGGAATACAACTCTTAATTTTTTTAAATCCAGAATTTAAAAAATACCGGATACTGAATGGGCTCGAACATTTCAAAGGTACAAGAAAATATAGAAAATAACTCAAAAAAGACAATGTTCCCCGTAAACGTAGGAAAATATAGTAGTAACCATTTGGTATTAATTTTATTACGAAATAAGTACCTACTAATAATTTCTGTACAAAAAGATAGTAATGATATGCCATCACATCAAAAACATGAATGTGAAATGAGAGCCAAGTTCAATATACTTATTATGATATATGCCTTGGTTGTTGACTTCGAAGACAAAAGAAGTGAGATCTAAATTGCCAATGCCAAGTTCAATGGTCAGTCCTGAAATTTATTTATATTTTAAACAGCATAAAATATTTTATAACAACTTAAATATCATTTAGGTATATATAAAAATTATCATAGAAATTAAAATCATCTTTAATCTACTTTTGAGTTAGATTGTACCTATCTAATCAAAATATGAAAGTCCATCATCGTACTTTATTATAAATACCTACACATTTACAAGGCTTATGAAGAGTTGGGAATTTGGGCACCTAACATGACCACCTCTGGTAACCCTATTTCGCTAACCTGTAATGGCAGCAACACGAAGCTGAACATATTATTTTAATGGAATAGCTGGAGCCTCGTTACGTTTTTTACGTTCACAGAAGTTCTCCACTTTCAACACCATCTGTCTTTCATAGCTTTTCAATGTTTTGGGCATGATTATAAGTATCACAGAAACCTTCAAAAACTAATAAAATGAGCAGAGGCATTTTTAAGTTCTACCCATGGAAGTAGTATGTACTAAAGTACATACTACTTCCATGATTCTACCTATATCCTTGGCAAACAAGTGTATCAACATTACAGCATAGGAACTATTTGTTAAATGAACTCTAGGCCACTGATATTCTCTCAGAATGAGTCTGTGGATACGCGCACAGATGGATCCACCATGGATTGGCGAGAAGTCGGCACTTGAACTTTTATCTCTCCAGGAGTTACCAGACGAGGAAGAAGATGCTTCAGAAGAAGAGGAGGATACACAGGAGTACTTCCCCCCGCCGGGGCTCCTCATACCTGCCTTCTACGCGCCACCTTCCGATGTCGCCAAGGCCAACGGGCTGGCCATACTGTTTCCCAAAGTAAGCACGCTGTTTCGATAAATTATGTTATTATGGTCAGCAGCGTTTCATAAAACTACAATTCATAGTTTATTAAGACAATTCGATTGCATTGCCGCATAGAACAATATTCTTCAAGTCTCTAACTGGGGTGTGACACAAAAAACGCGTATTTTAGAGGTAACCTTGCATTAGACACATATTCGAACAGGTAGAGCCACTACTGCCATAGGCCAACCGCATAGGCCAACCGCGCCCATTGCATTCCGGCTGCCTCACCACAACAATGGGGGATAAAACTCTCCGTAGTAGAAATTACGTGGCTTTCTGTACCTTGCACTGACACATACATAGAGCAATTTCTAAAATGATCAATTCCTGAAACATGTCGGTTAGTATATAGCCAACTAAACTGCGGGTTCCCTTATCATCATCATCATCAACCATTTGACGCCCACTGCAGGACATAGCCCTCCTTCATGGTTTTCCTAACCATGAAGGGTTTTGCCATAATCGCCACGCTTGGCAGGCGGGTTCGCGATCGCAGTATGCTGTTGGAAGCTCAGGAATACGCTGCTGCCCATCTCCTGGTAATGTATTTCCTTAGTCGCCTTCTAAGATATCCACGAAAGGAAATGGAGTGACGCTATTCTTAATCCGACGCCACACGGAAAACGGGGTCCCTCGCGACTTACTTATTCTTATAACATCTTAATGCTTCTCAACAGCTAGTCCGGGAATACGTGACACCCACGGCGGAGTTCCTACCACCCCATGCACTGGTCCTGCTCCACGTCGCCCAGAGATACAAGGCTTTACAGGCCCTCGCCAGGCATAAGCATGACGTCATACACGTTAGTACTTAGAGCGGAACACGGGGTACAGGATATTAACGTGCCTGTACCGTACTTACACTCCATTCACTTCCATTACAGGGATCACTTCCTTAGCACAACGCTGAGTCAGCTGCCTTTTGTGGCAATGTAGATACACCACAGGCTACATCTATAGTCCTATTTTATTTATTCGTTTTGTCTGTTGTGTATTTAGTTTTCCTTCTGTGTTGTGCATATTATGTTACTTATGTGCTTATGTTGTTTCTGTGATGTATCTTGTTGGTATAATAAATGTCTTTCTTCTTCTTCTTCTTCATTCCAAGATACGAGCTCCCAAAGAAAATTGTCCATGTGCGCCCATTGGTTAATGCGCGTGACCTTCAATAAGTATTGTATTAAGTAAACCTACGCTTATTCTAGCTGCGCACATTGACCGACCCGTGGAACAGAGTATGGGACTGTTGACAGTATGTCCAGAAAACTCCGTGCTCTGTTAGAAAAAGTGTTAGCGTGACGGACATACCACGCAAAGTGTGCCGAACAAAGTTCCCGCCTAAAATCGTGGCGACACGCACACATTAACGTTACATGTGTGTGCCTAATCAGATTGTAGTGACGTTCGCAGACACGCACGCATTCGCATTAACAGTACAACACTGACAACCAGCTAAGCCAACCAATTTGTTGCTTCACTTTGGAAATTCGGCCTGCAGTCATAGGCCTCCTGCAGGACATAGGCCTCCCTCATGGTTTTCAAAGCTTCCCGGTCTTTGCCGTCCGCATCCAGCGACTCCCTGCCACCGTAACCAGGTCGTAAGACCATGTGGTGGGGGGCATGCTCACGCAGCGTCGACCGGTCCGCGGTCGCCAGGTCAGAACTTTTCCACCCCAACGGCTATCATTCTCCGAGCTATGTGCCCCGCCCACCGCCACTTCAACTGAGGAATTCTTCGAGCTATATCAGTAACTCGGGTTCTTCTGCGGATCTCCTCATTCCTGATTCGATCACGCAGTGAAACTCCTAACACAGCTCTCTCTATTGCTCGTTGGGCGACCATATGAGTCAGTCATCGTCATCATCATCAGCCAATGACGCCCACTGCAGGACATAGGCCTCCTTCGTGGTTTTCATAACCATGAAGGGTTTTGCCATAATCGCCACGCTGGCAGACGGGTTGGCGAGTCAGTCATATGACCTTACAATAAGTATATTTATAGTTAGCATGCATTCGTGCCGAGGTATAAGGTCATACGAAAAGTTATTTGTATGACGTGTGTGGATTTTTAACCTCCTGTACCAAAGAACCCATATACAAGATAACAGCGTCATGTTTCACGCCCACAGATGGGATTCTTCGAAATGGCGACTCTAGACAATGCGCAGCACTTATGTTACTCTGTAAAGGAATTTGACGCGCTGGAGTTGGCGCCTAAACAACAGTACGTTTTGTTTATTTTCGATAACAACATCCTCCAGATTGTTTATATACCTAGAGGGCCTAATCGCGGTAGGAGTTAATTTTCTGTCACTAGTATTTTTAATGACCCACGACGCTTACCCAGGAACACAGTTTATGAAACAATTAAGTTTCATCAAGTAATAGATCAAGTAATAGCCGTGTGGCGCCGGATTACGAATAGCGTCACTCAATTTCCTTCCGTGGATGTCGTAGAAGGCGACTACGGAAATCAATTACTAGGAGACGGGCAGCAGCGTCTTCCTGAGATTCCAACTGCATACTGCGATCGCCAACCCGCCTGCCAAGCGTGGCGATTATGGCAAAACCCCTCATGACTTGAAAACCATGAAGGAGGCCTGTGTCCTGCAGTGGGCGTCGGGTGGCTGATTATGAAGTAATAGAAAGGAATGTACAAATGGTGTAAGTTAGCCTAAACTAAGCTAAAGCCTATATGATAAGAGCCAGTACTATGATAGCTTAGAGTTGGGGGTAGACCACATAGGTACTTTCTTTTTTTATGTAGCCTTTATACGTCCCACTGCAGGGCACACTCCGAGAGAGAGTATGGACTTAATTACCACACGTGTCCACGATTGGAATGGCAATTTCAAGCGCCGAGGTATGCGAACACCTCAGACACTCAGGTTTCCTCATGATGTTTTCCTTTACGGTTAGTCTACTATAACTTCACAAATGTACTTATAGTCGCAATTGTAACTTCGAAAACAAAGTCATTGGTACATGCAGGGATTCGAACCCACGACTTCGACCTCCCGAATGAAAAGCGCGCGGTCTACCGCTCCGCTACCACCGCTCACATACACTCACTATAATGCCACGGCAGCTGAAGTGTCAAAAATTAGGGTAATTAAGCGCTGCAAGGTCATTGCAACATGCTTGCATGCAAAATAAGTTATAATACATTTAAAGGCAAGCATGCTACAAGCGGTGGTAGCCTAGTGGGCAGAACATTGGACTCGGAAGCGGGAGACCCAGGTTCGATTCCCAGTACCTATGACTTTGTTTTCTAAGTTATGTACATTTGTGAAGTTACAGTAGCAATACCACTCGCTAACAGTGAAGGAAAACATCATGAGGAAACCTGAGTGTCTGAGCTATTTACATACCTCAGCGCTTGAAATCACCAATCCGCGGTGGGCACGCGTGGTGATTAAGCCCATACTCTCTCTCTGAGAGAAGGCCTGTGCCCTACGGTGGGACGTATATAGGCTGCTTATGATGATGCTACTAGTCTGAGTTCAAAATGGTGAAATTGGCTTGATACCTAAGCATCCCGTTGGCTACCTCTGAAGGACCAGCTGCATCAAAGGTGGCCATTGCGAATGTTTTGTCTGTGTGTCACTCTGTCTATTGACTGTACACCACGGGTTACAGTGGGTGCGTTACAGCGAGAATAAGCGATCATACCAGCCTCCTCCCACGCCATGGGCATAACATACTGAGATAAATCAAGTTCGAGTACAATAATTTATCACATCACATGGCATTAATAGTCGTCAACATGACCCCTGTAAGGGCACTGCAAATGCTTTTTTAAGAGGATTGAGGGAAAATGCATGTTGGGAGAAGGAAGTCGTGGTTCAGAAACATCAGGGAATTGACGGATGTAGCCAGCGTTGAACACCTCTTTCCCTTGGCAAGAAATGAAGAAGACTAAGTGAACAGACACGGAAAGAAGAAGTTAAAAAACACAAATAGTAGATATACCTTTACCTTCCATCCGCTGAACCCGCCAAGGTTTATCTGCGGATTGGATTGCTTTGATAGTCGCTAGCTTAATAATAGACTTACTTCTTTTGCTCGCAGCGCTGACGTCAAGCTAGCTTTCATGCTGTCGACGGCATCAGACCTGCCGCTGCTGCAGCTGATGGACTGTCTGCCACTGCACGTGTCACAGGATGACGCAGCTGGCGAGGAGGAGTGCGCCAAACTCTTCCACGTGCAGTACGGGGACCAAGTTAATGAGCTGGAAGACTGGTCACATTTAGACTCAGACATTTAGAGTGCTTTAGGTCGACTTGCACCAATTTCTTGAATGTAGCTTAAATTGCATTTAAATAAAATTCTTCATGCTGTCGACGGCTTCAGATCTGCCGCAGCTGTAGCTTAAGGCCGGGTTCTCCGAACGCTCGGATTTGTATGGGACTTATTGAGCTGCGCGAGCGAGTACTTATGGGGTAGGCATTTTTGAAATTACCGAAATACAAATCCTATCATTAGAATTTTGACGACCGACGACGTCACTAACACATCGCTTGTATAACCAAAAAACTTATTTACAGAAAGAACCCAAAATACCTCTTCGATAAATTATCATCGACCTTAACAAATTAAACACGCGATCTAAGTCTACAAATTTACTCGCTATAACCAAACATAAGACCAAAGGATATGAGGGATGTTTCAAATATGCGGCTTCCAAAATTTGGAATAATTTGCCACCGCCATTACGCTCAAAAATTGGACTAGCTTCATTTAAGACCAAATTGAAAATTATCTTCTTGGACAAACAGAAAATAAATGAGAATTTGAGACGTCCGTATAGATAGATACTTTATTTTTACTATCAACACCTCTTGCAATTTAGGTACTTCGACACAAAGCACACACTTGCCTCTTAGCAGTACCTACTATCTATACTGAACCCAAGACCTTGTCGCAGGGCTAAGAGGCACGCACCCATTCATACATATACATATACTCACACACTCATACATACTCATACACTCATACACACACACACACACTTAGCACGTTTCTTGTTTGTTTCTTTTAATTACCAGTAGTCGGGTGACTGCTGATTTTTAGTTAATTCATAATTGTTTTTTTTTTCTTTTTATTTATTTATTTATATAATTTTATATTTAACGTGTACCTACCTGCCTTAACTCCTGCTCTAAATGTCAACCTAAGAGCTGGGGAGTGCTGAAAACCAGCGTTGGCTACTACCCTGTGGTAGCCGACATGTTAGCTGAGCTCTCTCCAAATACCAAAATGGTTAGACGTGTCTAAAAAAAAATGTAAATCTCTGCTATTATTGCTTTGTTAAATTGTTTGTGTTTTGGTAATAAACGATTTCTATTCTTTTCTATTCTATTCTATTCAATTTGGTATACTCTCCAAAACTCAGTACAAATAAAACCATATCTAGTGATAATTTACACTCATGTACCTACGCGATTTATTTTGCTGCTATAAAGTTTTAAAAAGTCATAAAAACTGAATCAATTCCATCAGTAGAACAATAGTTGTTCACTACGATGAGTAGAATCACCCTTGAATCGGTTTAAAATTTACAAATTGTTTATTTGCGTAATTAAAGTAGGTAACTCATACATACCTATAGGCGCTATCACTGTACGTAGGTAAACAGCGGTGGCATTCCGTTGATTCTGCCCTGCTTAGCATAAAGGCACATAAAGGTCTACGTTACACTGAGATCCCACCAAAACATAAATGTTAAAAACTGACCAAGTTCTCGTCTCAAGAAGTATCTAACCACTTGCCAAGTTCCTTGTCTTCACTGAATAAGCAGTGTTTTCATAAACACAGAACATATTGTGTGATTTTTAATTTTATGTTTTGGTGGGAATTCACGGCTTTTTGTTAAAAATTACATAATAGCTTAGAAACGAGCAATATGATCAATTAAGGCCATTGAAGTAAGAAAATAGTTTGTTTTTTATTTTCTGTGAAAGCAGGTACGCAAAACTTAAAAAAAATAGGGTACGTCTTCTAGCGAAGCTGTTCTCTCATAAACAGATTAGGTACGAGTACGTCATACGTGATAGATACGTCATCTCAAATACCCCGGTCAACCTTTATATTATTTTAATGATTTTAGATTTTTTCTGTGGTCTCGGTGCGTTTATGTCTTAATAAGATGTTTATGACGAGAAATGTGACCAATTATCATTTAAAAAGTAAGAAGTGTTTTTGTGCTGACGGTACTTTTATTTTGAATTTGTAAATCCAAAAATTCTGGAATGAAATGGCTCTCCTAACAAAGTTGTTTTCTAACTATACAGGAGTAGGTAGTTGCACTTAATACGCCCCGTTTCAAATGATTATCTTTCAAATTTCAAATGTTCCTGAATACAAGGTCATCCTGTATAAGACCAAGGCAAAGATCTAAAATAGTATATTTTTTACTATTTTAGATCTTTGCCTTGGTCTTCGTTTGTGTCTAATGAAGTGGTAATAAGTGTATTAGATGATAAATAACATATGATCAGTTGTCGTTATGTATTTGGATGGATGGATTTTTTGCTGTCAGTATACATTTTTTTCAAAATCTATGTGTGCAAATATACATAACTTTTATAATTAGCAGAGGTCTTTTAACAAATTTTTTCTCTGTCTACAACGTATTAGGTGGTTCCCTATAAATAAATTACGACCCTTTAGGATGTCCTAAGCCCTGTATATTTTTAATGATTTCCGATTTTTTGCATTATCTACTAATTAAAGACTGTTTATAACTCTATATTCTATCTATCTATATTCCAAATTCTAAACCTCCAGTTGAATTACGAACCTCCAGTTCAAGTACCCTTAAGACTTTTGATGGTCCATCAGTGAGTGAACTTAGAATCCTCAGTCCTTAATCCAGAGCGGTAAATGCGTACCGCGGGTCATTGTTCTGTTAGACGAAGATGCGGTACTAATTGTTTGAGCATTTTTTTAAACAAGATTTCTCAACTTAAAACAAATTTTCTCATTTTTTTGTAAATTTACGACTATACTTCAAAGTAATAGCATAAATATAGATGTCATTTTCTATTACTACATAACCGCAGCTTTCAATCCACCCAGAAATCAGCCAGTATATACTGGCTGATATTATATGGCCAAGTTCTCGGCCGGCCCGCACTGTCTAGAAACTATATTAATATACACAGTGCGGGCCGGCCGAGAACTTGGCTTGGTGCACACTGTGCGCCTTAATCCGTGCGACGTGCGGGCGCAACGATATCAACTAAAATAATCTTTAAACATTTATGAAATTAGAGACTATGATACCTACAATGGTGCATAGTTGGTATCGAAGTCTCAAACTTAAAAGTATTTAGGGATTATTTACCCAGCTTCGTACCCAAAAGACCCTCTTCTCATATTAAGTGCTAAGAGGTGGATCATGAGTGATACAAGTGTGAATACATAAAAGTGTGTGCTTCAAGTACCTAAGGGCATTCAATTTTAAGAAAATTCAATGGTACAGGTAACAGTTTGATACGCCCGCCCGTCCGCGTTCCTATACATTGTAACTTGGATAGACCTTAACACTTACCAGTCTTATTTATAACAACACGATTCGTTTATATAGTCTGTGGTGAAGGGTTACCTACGTAACCACAGATTATTTAAACTGCCTCTGAGTAGTGTCTAATCAAATCAAATCAAATCAATTTATTTTGTTTAACATAGGTAATGGTCGTAGGTACAGGTGTTATATTTATTTTAAGTGGCTCTATGTTATACCGATTGGGTGTACAAAAATATTTTTAAAAACTGTATTAGAATCCGTGTTTTTTAGGGTTCCGAACCTCAAAAATAAAAGGGAACCCTTATAGGACCACTTTGTTGTCCGTCCGTCCCTCCGTCCCTCCGTCCCTCCGTCCCTCCGCCTGTCCGTCCGTCTGGCTATCTGTCTGTCAAGACCCTTTATCTCCGGAACGCGTGTAGGTATCGAGTTGAAATTAAAACCATATACTCAGGTCTACAGCACCTTGAAGCTGGTGAAAAACTTAAAACTTCTAAGTTAACGTAAAAAAAAAAGTTAAGACCGTTTATGCCGCAAAAAACGTATAATTCAACATTCTCAAGAGAATCAAAATTTATAGAGTAGGTACTTTCCGTTGACCGAGAATTATGAAATTTGGCAAGTCTTATACTACAAGTACCGACAGGGAACAGAATTTGTAATTAAATCATAAAAAAATAGTCTTTGAGGTTCGGGAAAAGCTCCGAAAAACTACGATGCTACAAATTTGTACGAAACCTCCGTGGGCGAGTCCGACACGCACTTGTCCGGTTTTGTATAAATAATACAGTAGGTACATGTTCCATGCCACAACTCTCTGCCTATTTTTTTCACCGTCATACTGTAGAACAGGAACAAAGGATGACATCACTCGTTGCAGATAGTTCACCAGTGCGTAGGTATTTCACAATAATTCACATCCAGATTGCGGCGCTCGAAAGGAAATCCTCTCTGCATAAAACTACTGCACCACCTTTTGCATCGTACACCCTAGTTTTGAACCCCTAACGACTGGCCTAGTCATATAATTTTGTTTTCAGAGATTTAAAAGAATTGATATTAATTATAAATTCAATGCATGCCAGATATGTTTTAGACCTAAAATATTTGTGTGCCCTGTGGGTAAAACATAGAGATACAATTCACACTCAAGACCTATGTTTATCAACACCTATGTTTATGTTAATGATCTGATCTGATCTGATCTGATTAGATTTGATTTGATTTAAACATCTCCTTTGTAGAAATGCACTATATCGATCATGAGCGAATTCATACACTGACTTGCACTTGGCCGATTTTCGGTTGGTTATGACCACAACCTTTGTTGAGGCCTAAGACGACTGCAGTTAACACATTGGTCTGGCGGTTAACACGCTTGGCCACCAAAACAGAGGTCGTGCTTTCGATTTCCATTGGAGGCCACCGTACTTAACGCTTTCATCACGGTGAACTTTTATTAATTTTGGGAAACCGTATGTATTTTTGTGTTAATTTTATTTGAGCCAATTTACTTTATTTGGCTTAGTAGGTAATGGGGTCGAAAAAAATAAAATAAAAAAAAAGAACCGACAACGGTCGACGGTTTGTTAACGAAAAACCGGGGAGAGTTTTAAATATTAAAAGGCAATATTTAAAACCTTCATGAATTACCTTTTCTCAAACATGCTTGAAAGAGCCACGAAGATTAGTGGCATAGTCTCAGTGGCGCCCTCTATATTTTTTTCAATGTCGTGGAGCACGATGAAACCTAGCTAGATCGATAGAGGACAAAAAAGTAAACAAGAAGTTATTAAAGTCACCATGTCCTAAAGTGGCACGTTTAGGAGTTATTGAGCTTTGAAGTTTGTATGGAATTTCCACTAACTGAGTTTCATCACTGAATTTGTCACTTGATATGAGTTTTCTCGGGGATTCAAACCTACTTTGATGTTTTTTAAAGTCTGGGTAGCTATGTCTAGTAGGTACCTACCTACTTATATACATATATACATGAAATTATCAATTCGATTAAAATTCAAAACATGTCAATATAAAACCTACAGTTTAATTAATATAGTACACATTTTGTTGGTGCTTATTGTTATCAAACAAATTCTATCTTTTTTCAGCTCAGTCCAAAGTTTTTTTATTCCGATATGAGCTTACCCTTGACCACAATCTTGCCTAGGGCGTAGATGTTCGTTTTTGGTGGTTCTCATAGTTGTCTGCTGTCTTACTCGTAGCTGTGAAGACTGCGGCTTTATGTATCTTGTTTGTGGGATGTGATGGACTATGGATGAACCAAAAAGATCAAAACCTTTCCCTTACCTGGTGTAATAGACTGTACTTGGACTTGGGGAATGAGGATATATGTATAAAAATGACTTCTGTCAGCCAATAATTACCTACATCGAAGTGACATATGTTTACTATGAAACCATATTAAACATAGAAACAGGGATTAATCATATTTTCAGGTCTAACTACCTAATTATTGTTTAACTGCTAATATTTAATCAGATAAAACTAAACACAGCCACCATAAAACTTAATTTAAGTACAAATGTTTCTTCCGGTACCTACTTCTCCGATCAATAACTCGCTCACTGTTCGGTAGAATGATTTAATGGATAAGTAATGCCTAATTGTATATTGTAATTAGTCTAGCAGCTAAGTGTAATTTGTAATTAAAATAAAGAAATATCTTGTGAATTTTCCTTTAAATACACTATTTTATTTATTTACCTGATAGGATTGATGAAAAGCAGATTTATAACTCTGGTAAAAGCTCCCGTAATACCCTCGCATTGTAAGCATCCTCGCTACGCTCGGGTGCCTTAATATACGGTATCTATAATAAACTGGGTGTTTTTTCTACGACTTATTTAGCAATTTAGTCAAGAATCGGCAACGAGTCACAGGTGCCAAGCATATAGTCCAGTATTTAGTGAAAAATGATTCAAAAGTTAAGTTTTATAAAAATCTCATACAAACTTCAAAGCTCAATAACTCCTAAACGTGCCACTTTAGGACATGGTGACCTTAATAATTTCTTGTTTACTTTTTGGTCCTCTATCGATCTAGCTAGGTTTCATCATGCTCCACGATATTGAAAAAAATATAGAGGGCGCCACTATGAACTATGCCAGGCCCCATACAAAAATCTTCGTAGCTCTTTGAGCATTATTTCGACAACCTTCTTCGAAATAAATCGAAATTGCTGTACTGGCCAGGCACTAAACTCATATCTGTCGTGTTACTTAAAAATGGAACGACTACTTAGTTTTAATTTCCGCGCATTATTTGAGAAAAATCATATACAAGCCTTGGCCACAACTAGGCATTGATGGACTCACGGCTTCGCCTCGGCCCACATTTCCATGTTCGTCCATCAATGCCTCTTTTGCTGGCCGCTGCAGTAATGTACTATTTTTGTTTTCAATGAAAGACCTGCCTTTCATTGAAACCAAAAAAAATCACATGAATGATAATAGCGCCATCTGATAGGAATACTTGGAACTTACAGACCAACTAGCAAACCGGCGACGCCGCACAGAGGAAAAAAGTCTGAGTGTTTATGTGGTTTGATTTGCCCTTTTCCGAGCGCGCCTGCTACGATCCTAGGTTCCAATCCAGTAGAGGTCGACACATTATTTTGTAGCATGTTTTTCATTTATCGTGTTTGTTCAACGCACAAAGTAAATATTTTTTCATTTATGTTTTTGCTCGCCACTCAAGTAAATGAAGTACATTTATCATATTAATAGCCCTATCACCTAGCGATTTGAGAGCGATTTGAAAACGATGCAATTAGGTATTTAACAAATCAAATCGAGTTACTTTTAAAACGGAATTTCGTATGAAAATACTGGCTTATGACGTCACATTTCAGAGCACTCTTTTTATGTTTAATCTATTTAAAAAATTTAATAACTAGTAATTGACTAAAAGAGATACATTTTCCGAGATATATTGTAATTTTTGTTTTAATCGAGCATATGAGATAATTTATTGTTGATCGTGTCAAATACCGAATTGCGTAGCGATTGCGCGGCGTGCTCGGCGCCTTTTGAACACTCAATAGCAAAATGGAGTAATTTGATGAGGAACACTACTGCTGGCTTTGTTACTTCGAAGACACAGAAAACGAAAGCAGATAGGTACAAGTCAGCGATGAAAATGGGTGGATTGATTATCAAGTAATCGACTGAAAAAGTGCAACTACTAAGTATTCCCCACGCCAGACTTACCTTCATTATTCCCATGTAACAGGACGATTTTGGGTTTGTATATGTCGTAGCCATATCATAGAATTGACCATATCATGATGTGGTTAGCCATATCACGAAATGTGTCCTTTTCATGAAAAGGCCAAGTCAAACTGGCCGTATCATGAAATGGCTTAGCCAGATCAATGAGCGACCGACGTTTGACGATTTGAATAGCGAAATGCATGACTATTTCATGATGCGGCCAAACGTTAGCGGTCATATCGTAAAATACTTCCATTATCCACGTTAGAGGCGCTGATGCTAGTTTGTTGTGTATTTCTACCATGGAGGCGACAGAAAATATTTCTAGTGACGGCAATATTCCCGTAAATACTGTGCAAAATGAGGAAAGTAGGGCAGCAATCTCATGTTGTTGTAATCATTGCACCACATTGTATTTTACGAGTGATAAAATATAAACTTTTGCTTCTTTTATTTGTATTTTATTCAACCTATAAGGTTCAAATGCACCAAAATACTAAATACGAGTACGTTAGGCATCTTCAATCTATTTTTCAGCTCAATGCAGTAAATATGTCAAACTTAAATCAGGTGGGTGCATGGAAAAGTCATGGGTACCCTACTCAGAACACAATGTTCTGAGGTACCCTACATTAAGATATGGCAAAACGTAGATTGCCATATCGTCAAACGTTGATGCTTAAACGATACGGCCAGTTTGACTTGTTCTTTTCATGAAAAGGACACATTTCGTGATATGGCTAACCACATCATGATGTGGCACAATCTACGATATGGCTACGACATATACATTGTGTCAACGACGATTGTACCTCTACAAGATTGTACGTCCGCATACTTTGAATTTAACGGCGTCAGTGGGTGAAGTAGGTTTCTTGATTTTAGTAAAGTATATGGTGTTAAAAAGCCACTCAGACAGCGACAGCGCCCCACGCCCTCAGCCTTGCGGCTTCGGGTGAACGATCATCGACGGCTGGCGCCCTACAGGGCCCCGCCTTGCTCACGCTCAGGGCGCCGCGCCACTCCTCATCAACGCGGCTTGGCCGGTCTCACATGTAGTGAAGATCTCGGGAAGAACTTACTATAGAAATGATCCTATGAAGTAAGGTCTTAGCCTTATCGACGCGAGGCGCGGTAGTCATAAATACAGAAAAGTTTTCGATTGCGCGATGTACAGTTTTGGCACAGAGACATCTAGTGATCGTGAGAGGGAGTTGATAGTGACGTGGTTATGTTATAGCTTATAGGTCTAGAAGAAGAAGAACATTTATTTCATTTGTCTCTTGTAGATACGTGAACTTTGCATTGGTTTTTCACTGTTCGGCAAAAGAAACAATGGTGTAACACATTTACAATAAAAACCCTAAGTTACCATACAGCATTAACAATAATCAACTAGAAGTTGTTGGATGCCAAGGATTTAGGAGTCAATATCACCTCAAACCTGAAATGGGAAATTACATCTAGTTGAAATTACAAAGAAAACGAACTCCATCTTCTACATTACTTTATATCTCTACTATATACGCAAAGCATTTTCATACATAGATAACGAACTTTTCCTGAACCTTTACAAAACCTACGTTCGACCACTACTAGAATATGTATTTCATATATGGAACCCCTACTTTAAGTAAGACATTAATTAACTTGAGAGAGAACAACGAAGAGCTACATAAGTGGTGTCCAGTCTTAAAAATAATCATCCCTATGGACTGGGGCTAACTAATTTGGAAAAGAGTAGAGATCGAGGCGACCTAATAGAGACTTCTTGGACAAACCGAAAATCTTGGACAACTGTGCCTGTATGTAAATGTTAAATGTTTATGTTATGTTTACTACCTTCATTCCGGTACGGTACGACCTTGCTAATATGCTATACATAATGGATACGAACAAATATCTAAGAGGGCACTCGCTGAAGTTAGTCAAGCAACCATAATAGACAGGCAATCCCAGATAACACTTCTTGCCGAGCCGTGTTCTGAATACGTGGAATAAACTACCGGAGACAGTAATTAGTGCTCCCCCAGTGAATTCATCTAAAAACAGACCTGATAAACATTTTTCAAGTGCACGAAAGTGATTTACTTACTGTCAGTGGCTTTTTTGTATGCACTTTGGTCAATTGACAGCTGTTAACAGTAGATTAACAGCATGTTAGGGTAGGAGAAACTGGGGGAAGCTCGGTTTTCTAATAGCACAGAAAAAATCTATTTATGTTCATAGTACCTACTTACTAGACCTACTTAGTACATTATAGAAAATAGGTAAAAAAGACCATAAACACTTTATTACAGAGTCAAGAGATCAGCTAGTTCTAGTTAGGCGATATTACACGGTTCAATCACATTGAAGCAATGCCATTGAAAGGCATTGGACATTGAACGACTTTACCTATTTACACGGCTCAATCACATTGAAGCAATGCCATTGAAAAGCATTAAACATTGAAAAATGCCCGATCGTTCAATCTCCGTGTTTACACTTTTAAATCTCATTAAATTATTGTCTGCGTAGACTTGTTTCCACACAGCCTCGTAGTTGGGCCACTGTAAGTACGCAGCAAGCGCTAAGGTATGTAAATACTTCAGACACTAGGGCGTCCTTACGATGTTTTCGTTCACAGTTAGCGAATGGTACTGCTACTAAGTATAACATCACAGATGCACGTAACTTAGAAAATAAAGTCATCGGTACATGCCGAGATTTGAACCCACGATCTCCCGAATGAGAAGCCGGCGTTCTACCACTCCGCTACCACCGTACAACTTCAGCTATTGGTGATGATAAAATAAATATCAAAATAAATAGAATGGAATAAGAGGTCACCAGTTTGTGCGTAAACATTCATTGCACGAAACATAAACGCTGCACAACACTGGAATCTAATAGACCGCATTGAAAAAAAAACATTAAGTGGAAAAATTATGAAGGGAAAGTAGACCTCACAATAATAACATAATTTTCTAAAACAATTATGTTATCTGCAGTCTGTTTAACCCATTATTATTTTGAGTATGATCTATTATATTTTGGAAAAACTGAACAAAAAGTTTTAATAAGGTACCTAATATACACATTAACATTAGTTAATGTCACATGAACCTGTTAGTTTCGTTTGTATCGATAGAATATCCACGTAGATATTTATATAAATCTATAAATAACTTGTGATGGGAAAACCATTTAATTTTAAGCCTTACGATACGGTATTTTAGAATCATAGTCGTGTACACGATGAGTTTATTCCGCTTTAGTCAACCTTGAACCAAATTATTGTTATTAGCTACAAGTGGCAACCCACGCCACTAGACATGCTCGGATACTGTTTATTTGTACTGTGCGGATACGGTCGGGACTCGGGTCGGACGACAAGGTGAATATTGGAAAAACAAAATACCTTAAGGACCTACCGTATTTTGAAATACCTACTAAATCGCCATACTGAACTAATATTATTTTATTACGATTAATTTTTGCAATATTCTGAATCTATTAATTCTGAAACTAACAGATTTGACGTTCACTAAATAAACATTTTGTTTTTATAATGAGTAAAATTTTTGAATTAAACATTTTGTTTTTCATAACAATTAAACAATTTGGTAGTTTCATAATAGCATATTCATAAAAAAATTGATTATTATTTATGAATATTCTTAATTTTTTTCATTATCAAGGATAATTTTAAGCCTTTTTCACATTAATGGAGGAGATATTGAGATATATTTTCATTTTAATACTCAAAAAAATATTAACTGCAAAATATATATTTTTTTGTTTCATTACTTATAGCGATCGAGCACAAGGAGCGCAAAAAAGTTGTTAAGTAATTGAAAACAAATATGTTATTTGTATTCTAAGCTTCTGATGTTTATTACAAGAGCTATCTCTTTCATAAAACCTCTGTCAACTATTTACAAAAATTTTGGTACAGAATCTTGTTGCCATACGTTCATTCTCAGACAGGCGTTTTCCTTAGATAAGTTTTGAAAATAAAATCAAAGAAATTTTGTTATTTTTAAAACTGTTGAATGCTTAAAGAATGTTATTTCGGATAATCTTAGGGACCTACTTGTAAATTTATCGGAAGAGTCCGAGACGAGCTGCCGACGCGGGTTCCATGGATATTCTCTCCACAATTAAGATCTGTGAATCAGAGCGATACCTGAACGCAGTCTTCTATTCTGGATACAATTACAAGTCCTAATTGTATTCAGAATAACGTCCATAACATCAAAAAATACCTTATAAAGGTTTGTTTCGTTTTCTCCAGATTGTTCGTCTGAATGAGCTTTTACACTACCCGTCACATTGGAATGGGTATTTTTCTACAAACATAATTTCCGAACATCCGACTTGCCGAAAGTGTAACATAATCTCAGTTTTATTTTCCACCATCGCACACTAGATGTCTCTCTGCCTAAAACTGTACATCGCGCAATCGAAAACTTTTCTGCGTATATGACTACCGCGCCTCGCGTCGACAGGAGTAAGACCTTACTTCATAGGATCATTTCTATAGTAAGCTCTTCCCGAGATCTTCACTACATGTGAGACCGGCCAAGCCGCGTTGATGAGGAGTGGCGCGGCGCCCTGAGCGTGAGCAAGGCGGGGCCCTGTAGGGCGCCAGCCGTCGATGATCGTTCACCCGAAGCCGCAAGGCTGAGGGCGTGGGGCGCTGTCGCTGTCTGAGTGGCTTTTTAACACCATATACTTTACTAAAATCAAGAAACCTACTTCACCCACTGACGCCGTTAAATTCAAAGTATGCGGACGTACAATCTATTAGAGGTACCCGAAGCCGCAAGGCTGAGGGCGTGGGGCGCTGTCGCTGTCTGAGTGGCTTTTTAACACCATATATTTACTAAAATCAAACAAATTTAAATTTTAATGAAACGGAATTATCTTTTTCGCCATTTTCCCCATATAAATCAAAATTATATTTCAACGTCAAGAATTTGTATTCTGTTTGTTGAACGATAAGGTATGGTAAGGTTAGCCGTATACTTAAATTTGTTTATAACTTTATAGTGACTAATAATGTTTATGTTAATGGATATTTTTACATCCTGTACATATAGTTATCTACCAATTAAAATCACTTACATGGAAATGTAAAACAGCAATGACATTAAACTGATTTCCGGTTCGACTTTCAATTATGAAAGAGGACGAAAAGGGTCGGAGCGGACGGTATACCGCCGTCTGCCGTATGGTATTGATGGAACCATTGCGGCAGCAACTTTTCCTTGGAATCTCACACCTGTGGTGCCACAGGCCTGTAGCAGTGCTTTACACTCCAGCCAAGGTGTTCGAGTCAGCCACACAGTACCTACTCCTCAGAACTTGTGTTCTGAGACCTACTCCTTGTACGAGCAAGTGAGCACCCGGTTGTACGACGCGCAGAACGGCTTCCGTCCAGGGAGGGAACCAAGAACGTTTTACCCAACACCCTTGCCGGGAACTTACTGAACCTAATGACACAATTGGTACCGGTAGTGGACGCTGGCCTTCAAGTAGCTGTCGCCTACTTCGATTTTAAATAGGCTTTCGACACGGTCGACTACGATATCCTGCTCGCGATGTTGGCCGACGTGGGTTGTACGCCACAAATGACTTTCTTCGCCAGCTACATGCGAGACAGACGTGCTACGTTGACTGCGGGGGACACAATGACATGTCGGGGCCTTACTGGACACGATCAGGCGTCAGCCAAGGTAGGACCTCTCAACCGAGGACCTCTCCAATTTATCCTAATGATAAAATGACTTACCGGAGGTAGTCAGCGAGTCAACATGCCTGCTGTTTTGCTGACGTCCTAAAATTGGTCGGTGAGTTGAGAGACAACTCCGATCATGATAAACTGAAGCAAGATATAGATGAGATTATTAAATGGAGCAAAGACAATAAGTTATTTTGTAATGTTCCAAGTGCTCCATACTGTCATTCAGTCGCGCCCGGGCCCCGAACCACCACCGGTACCATATGGAGGGAGAGCTGCTGCTGCGCGTCACTGAGGTCCAGGACCTAGGCGTTCGCTTGAAGTCTGCTCTGAGGTTTCGGGAACACATCAATAAGACAGTCCCCTTCACCAGCGGTCTTTAAAATATTACCTATCTATAGAATAGATAATGTATCCAATATTACGTAGATATATTATATTATTTCCTCTCCCCATAATATAATTTGATTATTAGTATGTATGTATGTCTATTTGTTTAAATATTTATGTATGGTTTAAGTAACTTTATATACTTTCGTCTCTAACTTCTTTCTTGTCTCCGTCTATGGTTGCCTGGAAGAAATTGCTTGTAGTAATAAGGCCGCCAATTGTACCGCGATTTATTGAATTTCTGTTAATGTAATCTTTGTGTACAATAAAGAATATTCTATAGCTATCTATCTATCTATCATCGATGGGGCGGCGGCGGCCGGCGCTGCTGGCGGGGGCGGAACTCAACGGAGTGACTGTCACACACAATAGATGAGTTCACATGCTCACTGAACGAGGTCATAGGGGTCACTGTGTACATATTGTATAACTAGTAGTTCATCATCAGCCATTTGACGCCCACTCCAGGACATAGGCCTCCCTCATGGTTTTCCTAGCCATGAAGGGTTTTGCCATAATCGCCACGCTTGGCAGTGGCAGACGGGTTGGCGATCGCAGTATGCGGTTGGAATCTCAGGAAGACGCTGCTGCCCGTCTCCTGGTAATGTATTTCGTTAGTCGCCTTCTACGACATCCACGGAAGGAAAGCTGGCTATTCGTAACATTTTACATTATATTATTTTATAACATTTTACATTATATAACTAAATTTGTTATCGCATTAAGTTTAGTCCTGTAATGTCAGCTGTAAGTGGATTATATTAAATTAATTAATTAATTATCTCCTATTCAGATTCATAGCCGAGTAGTTTTACATCTGAAAGTTTAGTTAAATTATTGACAAGCTTATTTTTCTCTGACTCTGATTTTTATCAATATCACGGAACATAATTATCTACGATTACAGTTTTGATTTGAAAAATGATTTTGATTTCATTTGAAGTCATGTAAGCTGCTCCAAAGTAAGATAGCAGTCTTTTTTTCTAAAAACACGATTCCCTGAAACACTCCTTAAAAGCAGTTTAAGTAGTCTGTGGTAAAGGGCAACGGTGTTGTTATTAAAAACACGACCTTAGAAAGTTAAAACACTATAAACGCCTTACAAATAGTGTGCGGCAAAGACTTTACAAGGAAAAGACTACCATGGATTATTTATAGGTAGGTACTGTGTTTATGGAGTGTTTTAAGGGAATCGTGTTTATATAAACAACACCAAAAGACTAATAACAGCAGAAACAAATCTGTTGCGCTTTTATCTTGTGGGTGGATGAGAATGCCCAAGGACAGAACAGTGTGGTATACATACCTTAGGGGTTAAGGAACCGCTGGTGTAGAACATAAAATTTGTAATTATCAATACCTTAATTATAAAAACAAGCTTCTTTAAAACACTCCTCACAAGCAGATTAATAGACTTTGGTAAAGGGAAAATCGTAACCACAGATTATTTAAACTCCTCTAGGAGTGTTAGAGAAATCGCGTTTTTACAAATAAGCCTGTTAGCCGCTCCTATACTTTTAGTGTTCTCACACCTCTTTAATTTTGCCAAACCTCAATATATTAAATATCAAATTCTAGATTTAGCTTCGCTTTAAGCTTCTGTAGGTAGTGCCACTGTCCCATTACACGAAAATAATATTTGTTTTCAGCTAAAATATTTAATTGTAGGTTACTCCTGTACTCGTGTAAGAAAAAAACATACCTAATATTATTATGTTGTACTTACTTAGCGAAGGCCGACTTGCACCACTTTCTTAAATGTGGCTTAAACAGCATTTAACTAAAATTATTCATACAAAAGTCGATTTAAATGGCGACCTAAGTAACATTTAAGAAGTGGTGCAAGTTGGCCCTAATGTTCCTTCTATATCTCTAAATTTAAATTGACGAAGGCATGAAGCATGAGGCAATTGACTGCAGGAGTATTGTGGCTGTACATTATAAGATCAATGTCCACCTTAGCATCGGGCAATTTCTGAAAGGAAAATTAAAGTCATTCCAACATGCACACTACCATGTTCCATAAATTGTAGGTATTCTTACCAACCTATAGGCCAACACTGTATTTGCCACAACTAGAAGATTAAAGGATGAATTCTAGGGTCGGCGGACTAAAGCACATAAGTCCAAAACAATTTTTTTTGAAGATTACTTATATACTGTCTTTATTTCATTACGTGATCTATCATAAAATAATGAATTGAACATAATAAGTATACATATTTTTTCACAACACTGTTAAGTTAATTCCTTATGTTGTACAGAACAATAACTTAATGAATATTTGACTTACGGGCTTTAGTCCGCCAACCCTAGAATTACTGTATCCCAAAACTGTTCATAGCTGTGGCGGTGTAATAAATGAAGGTGTTAGTAAGCAGTAACTAGGAACTACGTTAAACATTACTTGAATATTTAACTGGCAGTAGTATTGCTAAAAAAACTCTTTTAGTCAGCAGACTAAAAGGTTGCTCATAGCCTGTATTGCACGTAAAAGCAGTTTATTTGATCTAGGTACTTACGGTACTAATTTGCTAAAGCAAGGCTAGGTACGCAATGTCTAAGCTACAGGAAGACGTGTTTACATGTCATGTCAAAGCGTGAAACTGGCAGAAATAGTCGCCATCGGCTGATTGCCATTAAACAAAATTGAATTGAATTGAATTGAAATTCAAACTTTTCGCATTTTTGCAAAACTTGCAAAAAGATCACCACAGAGTAGGTAGTATATTTTGTACATTGACAGCATTAGTGTTGTAACATTGGTAATCGAATTCAGAATCGAATTGGGTTATCCGTAGCTATGAGGGGATGCTTTTCCTCCTCAACATGCTCCTCAACAATGGAGATGGCAACATGAAACTATTTACAGAGATTTGGCCCGACAATGTTTGTTTTGTTTTATAAGTGCTGCTTATATCTGTGTAATTTCCATTTTTATGTACAATAAAGTGTTCTCTATCAACAAAAAAAAGGGAAAGCCATAATTTATACCAAAACTGAAAAAGCTAAGTTTTGTACATGGCCAAAGGAGGTAAGGGTCACACTGTAACACAAAGGTGACCCCAAAATTAATACTTTTAGAAATATTCGCATACCTTTAATTTAATACCTCTTTACTGGCTGATTTATTAATTATAAAGTGTAAAATCTTAAATTTACTTAAAAAAGTTTCTTGGAAACATCGAAAATCGTTGTAAAATTACCCACACTATGTACCATTATAAACTTACTCATAAAAATCATACTACATCAACTCTCTTAATTTTATTCCAGTTTTGAGACGAAGCATGAGTATAAGATGATGCCATGATGAAGGTTCCTGTCTTTTTTTTATGTTGCCATTTCAGTGTCCCACTGTTGGGCAAAGGCCTCACCTTGGATTCTCTACTAGTCCCTGTTCTCGGCCACCCTTCGCCAATCTGGTAGGAAAGCTATGAGGTCGTCCCTCCATGTTCGCCTTGGTCTGCCACGTTTGCGCTGTTCGTCGCGTGGAACCTAGTCTGCTGCAATTTTTGTCTATCCATCTAGACTCATACGGCTTACGTGACTAGCCCAATTCCACTTCAGCTTCCTATCACCAACAACTAATTTATCCTATCAGAGTATTGATATCTATTCAGATCTGCCCAGTTCAATGCTATGAGCTAGCTCTGCGTAATTTAATGCTGCTGCTTAGGTAGGTACCTATTTTGAGATACGGGCTTAGGCCCAAAGAATAAATGCGTGTACAAAAGTACCCAGGAACATTGTTTTACTTCACTTACAATTGCAGCAATAATAGCTGGCTTTACATTTGCTAAATGTGTTGAATGATTGATAGCAAGCTTTCATTTCTCGTTAAATAGTTTTATCAGGTTTACAAGCACAGACGGACAAACACTGTCAATGCCACGATGGTCCGATATGGATCCGATCTCGACTGACTGCACAGACAGAAAGTGTAACCGTCTCAAAGGTGTGCCACACAGTCTAGGTAACTGAAGACTGCCTCCACTTTTAATGAGTTTGAAAGATGCGGACCTGAAAACAAACAAGAGTGATGAAACGTAAGTTTTAACTGTGATTCTGAATGTATTTAATTAGTATTATTTGTATATACCTGCATCGATTTTTTTTTGTGTTTGTTTTTTAGAATCATAACCTATAAGCTTCTTGATAATCGATTTACTTCCTCCAAATGATTTAGGAGCCAGTTTTTCTATTGCAAACTGAGGGATAAATACGTAGGTAGATTCTGTTTTTTTTAATAAAGCCACTACATCTCTGGGGTGTATAAAATTACAAATATTGTGCTCTTCTCATAAAAATAGTTAATAAAACGAGACACCATCCATTTTGAATTTTTTGAGAGTTGCCACCCCCATTGAAAGGAACAGAATAGATTTGCATGATGTAATTTTGTATGCGAGAAAATTCGTGACCGCAAGAATGAGAGAGAGACTTGAAGCGACTGACTTTTGACTGATGTGTCGCGCGGTGGCGAGAACATTCTGCCAGCCAGCACGCGTGAGGCGTGCGAACGCTCCATGTAGTATGCACTACATACCTTTTTAAAGACAAAAAAATTTAAGAAAAAAAATTCAAAGTTCTCTAGAGCGTGGGTTTGAGCAAATTTGAGTAAAACCTTACTACTTGGTAATTTTAATACAAAAAAATATATCCCTAGTACTTACACGAGTTCGTTTTCTTGACGTAAAAGATGGTAGTAGTATTAATGGGTATCCCATATTTTCGAATGTATGAATACACCAAGTATTCGTTACGCTTTGCATACTGATGAATGATGATAATGGTCCCGACCAATGTCGGTCAAGGTGACTGCTTTGACTCGTTTTGGTGGCATCAGACATCGTCAATGTTTTCTTAACGCTTTTTTGCCAAGTTTAAGTCCCAATTTATTTTATTGGAGTCGCAGCTCAACAAAAATAAAATAAGTCACCGATTATTAACGGTCCTTGGTACAGCGAAAAGTACAACACTACACCCGGTAGCCATCTTAGAATTTCAGTGAATCGAATTTTTGTGTCTGCAATGGAGTGTCATTCTATTTTATCGAATTTTGATTACATTTTATTTGGAATTTCACCAAGAACATGTCTGTTGTTGAACGTATTTCAATCTCTACGCGGTCATTGTATAAAATTCTCGGTCGTTTGACAAGATTCGCCTGAGAATATTGTTGATAATAAATTCAAAGTCGTCGATCCTGGAGACATCTTGTGATAAAAAATCATATTGCGCGCAGACAAGTCACATCTGAATTTTCGAACGTGAATCGCGAAATTGTAATATTGGTGCCTAAAAAAGTTCCGCAATCATGGACGTGTCATGGGGTAAGTAGAGACGTAGTTCTACGCAGTTTGCGCGATCAATAACCCAGGCAGCTGAGTAATCGTGGTATATTTGCAGACGCGGATAACTTCGAGCCTAAACTTCCGACCACGTTGACTACTTCGAACAGATGGGAGGGCGAAGACGAGGAAGACGAAGTGAAGGTAACATATCCGACTGCCAAATTCTAACGTTCTCTTACTATTATTCACTGGCCTTGACTAGCGTTTGCCCAGGCGACATAACCTCAACTCTGCCTACGTGTTGACGTCAGATGACTCTTGCAGGAGAGCTGGGAGGACGATGAGGAGGAAAAAAAAGATGAGGAGAAAAAGGAACTCCCGACGGCCCCCGTGAAGCCTAAGAAAAAAATCGCGGACAAGATCGCCGAAAAAGAGGTAAGTGCATCTCATTTGCATTTTGCAACATATTGCATATTAACACTTACAAGGAATCTATATTCGGCTCAGTTTTTGTGGTTCCAAGGCAATGCATAGTGCTTTTGCTTCTGACTCCTAAGATACAGGTTACCCTAGTTTAGGAGTCGGGACATTACTTAGTATTTTAAGAAAGCAGTATACCATTATTATATTGATACTTACACTGTATGTATAGTCAAAATAAATTATTTATTTACTTACTTTGCTTAAGTTGTTGTAGCAGAGAGACTGTTCGATATGGCAATGCTAAATTAAAGCCTCCATTCAATATGACAAATATAGCTAACGAAACTATAACAAATAGTGTAAAAATTCCTGAAGGAAATTATTATTATGAGCTTATATTTGCTACATTTATCAAAAGTATCCTCATTCTTTTACAATTATAGTTTGTGCAAGTGAGAGGGAATGCCGAGGTGGTGTCAAGCCCTTAAGAGAAGATCTTCGCCATTTAACTTTATAGTTTAACCTCTCCTATTGTGACTGGCATAGATCTATTCTCAGTACTGAACACAGAGGAAGCCTTGGAGAAGATAGAAATAGAATAAAATGTGCAAGTAAGAAGAAATGCATACGCAACTAACAAATCTGAGTTGTATAAGCTGGTCATGTAAGAGCATTAATAATCTTTAGTGGATGCGAAAGTTGCCCCAATTATCTGACTAAACAGTCATACAGTGCTGGCATATAGGTTGTGTACACTGCAAAGCAATCTGACCACAATGACTTTATTTTTGGGAAAGGCCATTGGTAGGTTGTGAAACTTGTTAATGACATTGTACACCAAATTAGTTAAATAGGTCTGGGTTGGTGACTTGGCTTTATCAGTAGGTCAGTGAGGGTGATGGAATGCTCTAGAAATATCAACTCTGTGTTGATTACACTTTATTTAACTACATAGTTACTTGTGTCTACTTAGACACACTCTTCATTGTTGGTAGAGATGAGGAGCGCCGGAACAAAAACTGATAAATCAGTTTTGTTATTTTTGTGGGAAATTGTGAAACAGTGAATAGATAGATAGAGATAGATAGAGAACACATTATTGTACATAAAAATGGAAGTTACACAGATATTTCTTAACCTAAGAGTATGATGGCAGCCTTATCTTTATAATTTAGAATTTAGTGAAGTCTAGCTGTGGTAGCCTAGTAGGTAGAACATTGGACTTGGAAGCGAGAGACCTGGGTTTGATTCCCAGTGCGGGTATATTGTAGCTATGACTTTGTTCTCTAATTGATGTACATTTGTGAAGTTATTGTAGCAATACCACTTGCTAACTGTGAAGGAAAACATTGTAAGGAAACCTGAGTGTCTGAGCTATTCACATACATGCATTTGATTCTGAGCTATTCACATACATGCGTTTGATATCGCGAATCCGCGGTGGGCACGCATGGTGATTAAGCCCATATTCTCTCCCTAAGAGAAGGCCTATGGCCTACAGCAGGACTGCCACTTGCCATGATCCTGACAGATCACTTTCGCTTCCTCAGCAGTCATTAGTCCTTGCATGCACGCACGCCGGTTTCGGGTACTCTTTATCTTGCCCTTTGAGAATACATCCCCTATTTGGTCGAAGTATGTCCGCCTGAGTTGTCCCTTACCGGCCCTTCCACCCAACAAATAAGAAATAAAATAATTTGATTTCCCTCCAGGTTAAAGTAGTGATTAATTACGTAAAAATTTACAAAAAGGCAGCCCTGCTATATTTTTTTTTAACACTGGATCTGTGCCGTGGGTCCATAAAACAAAATTGATTGATTCCCTTGAGCTAAACCCCAAAAACTAAGATATGATAAGAATATTACTAAACTATTGCTGCATATTAGCTGCTGATAGTAAAAGATATTTATTTATTATTTATTTTTATTTTATTATAATAGGAAAACTTACAGCTATGAAAAACATACATTACAAATGAAATAGACACAGAGAGCCAATGACAAGTTTTCACTGGTAGAAATATTATAGTAGAAAATGCCTAAGCACACACAGGAGACAATATTTCACTCACTTCAAAACAAATAGATAAATAGGTAGTCAATACACATTCGTGGTCTCAGATGTAATTCAGAGTGTACAACAGAGAACAAATAATAGATGTAATTAAGTAGGTAACGGTCAGTCAATCCATATTCGACGGTCAGGGAATTGATTGCAAAGAGTTACAGAAATCCGAGGTAATAGATTTACGTACGATACTTATACTGTCGCAGAATAAATCAATGCTGTTGTTTACACTACAGAGTTGATTAAATGACCGGGCGGCCCTCAGAAGAAATTAATTTTGCCGGTAATTAGAATGAGCGCGGGGAACATATAGAATAGACTTATTGCGGGAAGATAGACGTGAAGGGACTAAGATATTCAAATGAGCTAACAATTCAGGAGAGTCAATGAAATTTTGGGCAATTTTCATCAAAAATGAAATATCGCTAATATTACGACGAATATGAAGGGGCAGTAGGTGAAGTTTAACACAAAGTTGGCTATAGTCTTGCTTAGGGATTTTGAATTTGAATCTAAGGTAACGAATAAACTTCCTTTGGATGCTTTCTAGTTTGGTTATATAAATATTATTTTTCCAACAAAGTTCATTGCATTATTTAATTTAATCTTAACTATCTGGGTATATTACAACTATATTTAACTTAACAGAGATATCTGTATGTCAAAGTTATGTAGGTAGAGTCTAATTACATCAGTGTCCCACATTGTATACATTCCATCTTGCACAAGTATTTGCCCACTTCGTTGAAACGATTGCTACAATACAGACTGCTTGATTTCTTGCACTAATAGATAGATAATTAACTCTAATCAAATTGTACATTATGCATCATCCAGATGTCAAAGTAGCATTGTAAAGACTGTCATTTCTCCACACCATTATAGTTTGAATATCACTATGTGATGGATGCCAGACCTCCCAAAAACTAGACAACAAAGTATGAAACACACGGCAGACGTTACGTCAGACCAAGAGAAGACCGACAGAGAAATCAGAAAGTTAAAAGTTTCCAAATACATATTAACTTAGTATTTTCTAAGGTTAACCGAGCATTGACATAATACACAAACATAATAAAAACACGGATATTTAATCGTTTATTTTTTCATTTTACAATTTTCCGACTTTCAATCTACCGAGACCATGGCACTTGCAAAAGTACCAAAACGTCGGAAAATTGTAAAATGTAAAAATTAACGAGAAATATCCGTGCAAATTCAGTTTTTATTGTACCTATTGACTGTTAAGGCCTAACCTTATTTTGATTGCGCCATTCCTACCCGTGGGGTGCGACATTGTATGCTGAAGCACGGGCCCAGCAACAGCAACTTCAGCAACAAAAGCTTGACACTAATTGTAAAAATGTTATATTTTGGTTAGAACTTTCGGCTAAGTTTTAAAATAAGTTAAGATAATATAAGAATATTCTTTATTGTACCAGGAAAAACACAAACATAAAATATTTACAAAAATACAGTAAAATTGGCGGCCTTATTGCTTATAGCAATTTTTTTTCCAGGCCACCTAAGATGGAGAGTTGCTGAAGGAAAAGTGAGACGCGTAGTCGGTGCAAATATGAATATTGATTTACATACTTGTACTTAATAATAATATACTTAAAACCTTTGCATATTATAAGTACATAAAGTTACATAAGTAACAATAAAGTTCTACTAGAGGACAAAAGAAAAGTCGTACATACCTACATTCAGGAAAACAATAATTGAACTATTTAATAAATTACAGTGATAGATACAGATCGTGAACCCTGCTTTTAAAGATAGCTGGGGAAGAAGAGCGCCTTATTGAAACCGGCAGATCATACCACAGCCGTGCGGCCCTAACCACAATTAAGAGCCTAAGTGCTTAAGAGCCTCGTCGAATGACTTGGAATCTTTAGCATCAAACTCTGGTCAGACTGAAGGGCCCGGCTGTGGGAGTTACTGAGGTAGTTAAAGCGCTCTTTAAGATATAGAGATAAGAATAAGTGTTGTTTTATGAAAGAAACTATTTGTACAAAAATAAATTGACTCTTGCTTCTTTCTAGCGTCTGGAGCGCGAGAAGGCAGAGCGACTTGCCGCCGAGCAAGCGGCTGAGAACATGACGCCCGAGCAGCGGCTCGCCGAGAAGCTGCGCCAGCAGAAGATATTGGAGGAGGCTGACCTGCGCATCGCCATGGAAACTTTCGGTAAGAAGCATTTTTTAATGACTTAATACTAAGTAGTGGTTTCTTGCAACTTTTTTTTTTAATTAGGACAGATATACACTTGACCCCATTCACATCATCATCATCATCATCATCAGCCATTTGACGCCCACTGCAGGACACAGGCTTCCCTAATGGTTTTCCTAACCATGAAGGGTTTTGCCATAATCGCCAGAATCTCAGGAAGACGTCGCTGCCCGTCTTCTGGTAATGTATTTCCTTAGTCGCCTTATGCGACATCCACGGAAGGAAATGGAGCCCCCATTCACGCCTGATGCTAAACAAAGTCGGGGTCTAATATGTTACGTGTCCACAGGATGATTTTGAAATCGTTGGCAAAAAATGACTAAAAAAATTTTTTTTAGCAATAAGGTGGTCGCCAATTCTACTGTGTATTTTTGAAATGTTTATGTCATATGCTCTGGTGTGCGATAAATAGTAGTCTTATCTTATTTTTGATGCGTAATTTTTTTAAACTAGCACCATATTATGTTAGAATGTCCATGCCATGGTTAGAATGTCCTCTTAAAAAGCGGTGAACGAATTCAAAGTCACCCTGCCCTTCCTTCCTTCCACTGTTCTTGTAATTTCGCATTAACAGAACCCAATTTCTTGCTGGCTCAGCCAGATTTTCATGTTCAGACGCTCCAACTCGCGCTCTAGATGCTAGAATGTCCCGAAATAGTGTTTAGCAAACTCGCTTCTCAGCGAAATTATACATTTAACGGGTGTAGATTAGATTAGAACACTTTATTGCACACACCAGAAAATCGCGACTATTTGACTACCTCGATGGTCTAGCCGTTAAGGCGCTTAGCTACCAAAACAGAGTCCGTGGGTTCGATTCCCATTGGGGGCCGCCGTACATTTGTATTAATGGCCTCAGTCTGGGTGTATTTTCATGTTTGTGACGTCCTTCCGTGGTTACCATAGCACAGGGTTTTCTAGTTTGGGACCAGGTTAGGTGATTGTATTGTGTGGAAGTTATTATTATGGGGGATAAAAAAAGATAATAGTCTCGTCTGACCAAAATGGCCAGACGGACGCCCTTCGGCTGAGGAGTCCAAGCGGCCGGAAGTCAGGGCGTCAACGAGAGAAAACGTCGGACTATCCGGGCTGTATCAAGCAGCACCGCCTTCTGCATGATAGCCGGAAGCGATGGTCAGCGAGACTGGTTGGAATCAATCCATTCGCGGAGAGGACTACTGGAACGATTTCGGTGGACACCACCCCCCACATATCGGTAACCTCGTGCGCCACGTCCTTACTTGGTTTTCTTATCCGTTTCGGCTTTCACGAGGTTCTCATCATGTGGGACAGTGATGTCGACCAATAACGCCTTATTATTATTATTTATCGGCAATATGTCGGGACATTCTAGCATCTGGATAGCGAGATAAAGCGTTCAGGACATGATGACATGGAATATCTGGCTGCGCCAGCAGAAAATCAGGTTCTCTTAGTGCGAAGGTGCAAGAAACCATTGTCAAGCCAATTTCTTTGACAGATGTTTTGTGGCACTGCTGCTCCTGCAGTTTCATTCGCATAAACGCGACCAGAACTAGTGGTGTTAATGTATGTGTGCCCCAAGATACAATTTAATTTAGTTTGGGGTTCGGAGTTACTTTATATATTGTTAATTTTTGTTCAGCTCAATAAACATTTTTCATTTCATTTCATTAAAAACATCTGCCATTGAAGTCTTTCGTAAACCTCAAAAAACTTTTGTAAGAATCAACATACAACGGCTTCACGCAGAACTCATACCCACAACCAGTGGCGTAACTATAGGGTGGCAGCGCTGGCAAAATGCCACGGGCCCCCGACCTGAAGGGGCCCACGAACTATGAGGCCGCGAGCACAGAAGTAACTTAACATTTTTAACAAAAATTTGTAACCATTATAATGTTTATATATAAGTACTTCAAATCAATTAAAGTTGGGGCATATTATACTACAACTAAAGACTATGTATATATTTTTTATTTTTACTGGGAGGGAGGAATGTGTTTGTCACGGGCCTCTGATGGTATAGTTACGCCACTGTCCACAACTTCATCATTGGTAGACAGGCGCTCAACTGTTGAAGCAACCGGTAATAATTTCGAGCTAGTGGCATTTTCCATTACAGTATTAGTGCATTTTAAAAAATTTACTTTATTCAGATACTCAAATTCACATGTGGCAATGTTGTGTGTGCATGCTTTAGACCACAACTTAGTACTCATGTCATTTTATTATTTTTATATCGTGTAATGGTTGTGATCTGTTTTGTACACCAAATAAAATAAAATTAAATTAAATTTTGTGCCGTTGCTACTGCAAATTCGCAGATGTACGCAACTTTGGAAATAAACAAAGTCCTGGCATGTACCCATGTACATGCCCGCGCTGGGAATCGAACCTGGGTTTCCCGCTAACCGTGAAGGAAAACATCGTGAGGAAACCCGCGGCTTGGTTGGCTCCGCACGTATTGACTTGTCCTTCCTGTGGGCTAGCCCGGTTAAGCTGTCAGGATGGTATAGGTGCTGGGCAAGCCTACTCCACCTAAAAAACAATGTCCCAGGCACTGTGGAGTGGTCCCTTCACCCATCTCGTGTGAGTGAAGGTGCCACTGGACGCTGTATAAAATATCATCTTATTACGTAGATGCAAAGGCCAAAGTTTTTTGTTCCTTGGACACGAAAGTCGCCAGCCACTTGTCTCAGTTTTAGGCGGCCTCCTACCATTTCCCTCCTGGCGCTGCTGCCATTTTATTTTATTTATTTTATTTTACTTTACTAGGAACAACAACAGCGTAATCTGATTATAATTACCCATTAACCATTTTTATTTACTGCAAGATATGATATGTTCAAGGCGTAACCGACGGCGCGGTGGGCAAAATCGACAGCTTCCAACCGGTCGAGAAGGCGGACTTTGCCGAGTTCGCCGAGATGCTCAGCAAAAAGATCGTCCTGTACAAGCACAGTGGCGAGTACCCCGGCTTCGTCGACGACTTGGTGCGGAATATTATTGTTCAAAGTAAGCCCCTTTTATTTGTGTACATATTTTTATTAGAATTGAGAAAGGAATGCTACGTTGGTTTGGACATATGGAGAGGATGAAAAAAAGAATGATTGTCGAAAGAAATATATCGAGCGGATGTGACAGGACCGGTAAGGGCAAGATAAAAAGTGCCCGAAACCGGCGTGCGTGCATGCGACGTCTAAGGAGTGTTGATGATGCGAAAGGGGTCTGTCAGGATCGTGGCAAGTGGCAGACCGTGGTCTCTGCCTTCCCCTCCGGGATACAGGCGTGAGTTTATGTTATGTTTTGTTTATATTTTTATTAGTTGAGTATAAATTACATCAGCTTAGAACCGTATAGAATAGCAGAGTTTGCGTTCGCAGAAATGCCCACTAGAAATCCTCCACACCAGCCATGTATCACGTAACTTTCCACTCTATCGGGTTAAACATTTAGAAGAAGAAAGTGTCAAAATATGTATGAAGGCTAACTCAGCAAACTCCATACAGTGGAGACTTACGTGGTCGCACCTCTGCTCTAGAGTCATGTATGTAACTAACTCTATCATTAGTAGATTTCAGTATTTGGAATTATCCCTTCAAACACTCAATAACAATATCACACTGCGTGATCTAAACTCTTGACAACTAAGAATTAATTTGTATGCTTTGTGACTATAAGTTGGTTGATCCTTAGTCCCAGTTTGTAAACAGTGATACTTCCAGCTATACAAGAATAGATAACACGTTTTCTTCGTCGACTGATTTGTAACAAACGAGAAACTAGGAGTCCATTGCGTCAAAGGTGTGAAACATCTGCCTTTAGCTTACGAAAACTCAGGTCGTATAACTAACTCTTGGTGTTAACACTAAACGTGCAATTTCTTTATAGCTAGGTAGCGCAGCGTTAGAACTAGCCTTAGCTTAGGTAGCCTTACATTCGGGAGGTGGTGGGTTCGAATCCCGGCAAGTACCAATGACATTGTTTTCTAAGTTACGTACATTTGTGAAGTGGTAGTAGCAATATCGCTCACTTACAGTGAAAGAAAATATTTTGAGGAAACCCTAGTGTCTTAGGTATTTACATACCTAAGCGCTAGCTACGTACAATGGCCCAACTATGAGGCTAAGTGCGAAAATCCCATGTCTAACTAACTAACTGGCTGCCTCGTTCATCGTCATCATCAGCCATTTGACGCCCTCTGCGGGACATAGGCCTCCTTCGTGGTTTTCGTAACCATGAGGGGTTTTGCCATAATCGCCACGCTTGGCAGGCGGGTTGGCGATCGCAGTATACGGTTGAAATCTCAGGAAGACGCTGCTGCCCGTCTCCTGGTAATTGATTTCCTTAGTCGCCTTCTACGACATCCACGGAAGGTAATGGCGTGACGCTATTCTTAATCCGGCGCCACACGGACCACTACACCAAACTGCCTCGTTGGTCTAGTGGTACCACGTCTGATTAAAGTGCCGGAGGTCGTTCCCACTGGGGACCCCAGTACGTTTTGCACAAATGGCCTCAGTCTAGGTGTATTTCCATGTTTGTGATGTCCTTGCCTGGTTACCATAGCACAGGGTATCCTGGTTTGCATTCAGGAGAAGTTGGCTGTCCCAAAAATAAACGCAGCAAGGGACATTGTTACGAAATGTTTAATATGCTGCTAAATCGATTCTAATGAAGTGTCTGACGACCTCTGTGGCGCAGCGGTAGTGCATCGGCCTACCGTGCGAGAGGTCCCGGATTCGAATCCCGGCTGGGGACACAAAAAAAACATAACCCCAGGTCTTCGATTTTTACATGTTTGTGATGTCGCTGTTTCCGGTTCCCACAACACAGGGTATCCTAGTGTGGGGCCAGAAGCAATGTATGTGCCTGTATGTAAATGTTTGTTTTATGAATTTTTGTTACCTACTATTGCAAATAATATGTATAAAAATATTCTCCTAAATTGGCATAAACGTTATTTACATTCGAATTTGTATAAGTTTCTTAATTGGCACAAATGTATCTATTTATTATTTTTTAATTATTAATTAGACCCGGGAGAGACCCAGGTTCGATCCCCAGTGCGGACATGTACCTATGACTTGGTTTTCTACGCTATGTACATTTGTGAAGTTATAGTAGCAATACCACTCGCTAACTGTGAAGAAAAACATCGTGAGGCGACCTGAGTGTCTGAGCTATTCACATACATCAGCGCTTAAAATCGCCAATCCGCGGTGGGCACGCGTGGTGATTACGTCCATATTGTCTCCCTGAGAGAAGGCCCGTGCCCTACAGTAGGACGTATATAGGCTGCTTATGTATGCAATGTATGTGTTCCAGTGCCGTCAGCCGACATAAAGAGGATAAAGATGACAGTGGACAACCTGTACATAGAGAAGCAGAAGGCAGAGAAGAACGACAAATCCAAGAAGCCCACGAAGGGCAAAGGCAAGGCCAAGTTAAAAGTGGAGGGCGATAACGTGAGTTGATTTGTGTTTATTTCAAGGTCGAAAATTCGAATTCTAAATTATCCTTACTAACGACGGTGGTCTACCCTCACTAACGTCGGGAATAAAGGTAATTAAATTTTACGCAATAAATAATAGCGATTAGACGTATAAAAATCGCGAGTCATCCTTACTAATATTATAAATGCGAAAGTTTGTATGTATGGATGGATGTTTGTTACTCTTTCACGCAAAAACGGCTGAACGGATCCGGATGAAATTTTGCACAGAGATAGATTATAGTCTGGATTAGCACATAGGCAATTTTTTATCCCGAAAAAATACACATCAATATTACCACGCGAACGAAGTCGCGGGCAACAGCTAGTCATATAAATGGTTGTCTGGAAGAAATTACTTTTAGTTAAAGGCCGCCAATTGTACTGTACTGTACTATATTATTGTTAAATTCTCATATGTAATTCCTGGTGTACATACAATAATGAATATTCTATCTATCTATCTATCTATATAACAGTGGTAATTCACTTTATGCCACTCGCTATCGGTGAAGGAAAACATTGTGGAGAAACTTGAGTGTCTGAGATGTTTACGTAAGTCAGCGCTCGAAATTGCCAATCTGTCGTGGGCACGCTCGGTAATTAAGCCCGTACATACTGTATCTCTGAGATAACACCTGTGTTCTGCAGTAGGAAGTTTATAGGCTACATGAAAAAAAATGTAATAATTGAATCGTGTGATCTTAAAACAACACATGTCCTTTCATTACAACTTGTCAGGATATAGAAAAAACTGTTTTATTCAAATACTAATATCTACAACAGCAATGTTTTAGCATATTATGCTAATTTCTGTATGAATGAACTACAATTTTTTTTCTAATGTAAATCAATAGGTAGGTGTAAATTATTTAATACAAAAAAAAATGGACAAGTGTTATTTTAACAACACATCATGTGACTTGTGTTGTTTTAAAATCACACGATTCAATTATACCAAACTGGACCTGAGTTTTGCCAGCCACAACTCACCAATGTTCCCGTCCTCGTTCCAGGCACATCTCAACCAATACGACGGCTACGGTAATTATGACGATGATTTGGACGACTTCATGTAAAGGAATAATAAGCAGCAACACACCCTAAGTCCAACTGAGGGGGGCGCAATATCCACTGCAAGTTATGTAGACCACAGATATTTGATAGTATTCCTGTTAATTTACAAGAGCATGGGCTCACGCCTTGGAGTCTGCCTAACCAGCATGTTAAGTTGTTGCATAATTACCTGTAAGATGGTAATTGCTCGACAGCATCTCTCCGGGCACTATTTCATAAAGTTAAAATTAGTAATGATTAGTTAACATGACACTTGATTACCTTCAGGTATGAGCAAGTGCGAAGATAATTGCAACAGCGCCAGTGCTGTTGCATCACGCGTGTTCTAAAGTACTAAGCTGTTATAACTTCAATAAAATGTACATGTTTGCCCTTAAATGAGTACCTAACTCAAATTAAATTGCAATTAGATTTAATCGAGATTAAATAACAATTGTGAGGCTAGGTAGGACGAATATGACCGTCAGCTCGGTAAGTTAATTACTAATAGGTGTTATTTAAGAGACGGTTTCGTGGCAAAAGCTTATTTTTAATACCACTATTATAAAGAAGAAATATGTGCAAAAAAGGCTACATAAAAAGGTTCCTATGCTACAAAATTATTAATCGCCAACAATAGGTGATACAGACATTGGCAGATTCCTAGCGATGCTGTAGAAAAGAATGGGATTGAATACAAGCCGCAGTCTGTCATTATAAGGCTACTAGTTTGGTACCACCTATTAACGATACATGGTAGATGTTACAAAAACCGAAAAAAAAAGTCAAGATGCATGTATTTCACAGTGTTGAGTGGACATAACGTCAAACTTTTGGTACTGGACTTGATTACCATAACATAACCTCACGCCTGTATCCCAGAGGGGTAGGTAGAGGTCAGGGACTGCCACTTGCTACGATCCTGACAGGTCACTTTGCTTCCTCAATATTCATTAGTCGTTGCATGCACGCATGCCGGTTTCGGGCACTTTTTATCTTGCCCTTTGCCAATACATCCCCTATTTCGTCGAAGTATGTCCGGCTAGGTCGTCCCTTACCGACCCTTCCACCCACATTCGCTCGATATATTTGTTTCGTCAATCTTTCTTCCTTCCTTCTTCTCCACATGTCCAAACCAACGCAACATTCCTTTCTCAATAATAATTCTAATCACTACATCCTCTGTCAGTCCACAACGTTCTCTAATCACACTATTGTGTATCCTGTCATTCAAAGTAACACCAGACATACTTCTCAAGGACCTCATTTCTACTGCATTAATCTCGATACAGACGACTATGGACACAATTGTAATAATAAGCCATGTTTTACCAACTCATCTGCCGCGACACAGATCTGTGCCCAACTTAGTATTCGCCACTTATACGTTCCATTCCGCGAGGGCAGTTCAGGGATTAATACTGTAACTAAAGAGCATACAATATCAAAAAGGAAATACTGTCTCGAATCAACACCTGAAATATTACCAAAATATCCATATAATACGGTATTTGACACGATCAACAATAAATTATTTCATATGCCCGATTAAAACAAGAATTACAAAATATCTCAGAAAATGTATTTCTTTTAGTCAATTACTAGTTATTACAATTTTTTAATAGATTAAACATAAAAAGAGTGCCCTGAAATGTGACGTCATAAGCAAGTATTTTCATATAAAATTCCGTTTTCAAAGTAACTCATTTGATATTTTGTCAAATACCCAATTTGCAGTGGATATTGCACACTGAGAGACAAAAATGCATATGTAAATAAGTCATTATTTAGTTGAGGATACCTGATTGCGAAACGCTACTATTGGTAACTAATATTTTACAATTTTACGTTTTTTCGTACGGCTAGCTTATGAAACATTGGTCGATGAAATATAGTGTACGGTACAGTTCGATGCAAACTTAATGGCGGCGGCGGCGGCTCGGAAGTTAGCTGCGAGCGCAGGTGCGCGCAAGTACTGTCGAGTCGACAGTCATGTGTTTCGACAATTTTTTTCTTCGCAACGACTTGTACGATGTTCCGAACCGCCATTAAATAAAATCATAGTTTCTATGTATAGTTGCGGAAGAGTGGGATCTCCTGGCACAGGTGTTTAAACACTTAACTTAAAAGGAGGCCTCAGCTTTGTAAGAGATATGTTTGTAAAATTTTGTTTTAGAAATAAATATTTTTAAATTTTTTCAGTTTTCAATTAAGTTTGCATCGAACTGTACTATAATAATTATTTGAAATTAATTTAGACAAGTTTAACAATATACTAATTTTAGCTTTTAAAGAGAATGTAACTAAATTTAATTAGTGATAGGCACAATAATATCCGTACTAGTTTTAAATACCGTATGGCACAGCAGCTCCTTCCGTCTGCAATATTTTTTATTGCATTACTGCTCGAGTATTCACTAAGAATGCTAGTTGCAAGCTACAACGGATGATAATTGATGATGATTGGCCAGTGTTTCATAATCTTGTTGGTGATGTTTTTTTTTTAAATGAAATGTTAAATTATTACTGTGTTTATTTATAAAAAACGACTCCTATAAAGCACTCCCCAAATGCAGTTTAAATAGTCTAAGGAGATGCAGTTTAGAAAGTTTGTTGTGAAGGTAATTTGTTGCACTTGAAGAGTGTTTAGAAGAACCATGTTTTATAAATAACACCGTTACGGTTTCATTTGTAAAAACAGGATTCTTTAAAACACTTCTCAGAGTCTGTTTAAATATTCTGTGGTATAGGAAATACGTAATCACAGATTATTCAAACTGCCTCTGAGGAGCGTTTTAGGAATCGTGTTTAGGAGACGGTAACGGTCTTATTTATAAAAAAAACACGATTACAAAAGCGATTAAAACGCCGATTAAAATAGTCTCTGGTGGAGATTCTACAAGGAAAAGTCTTAACCACAGATTAAATAAACTGATTTAGGAGTGCTCTGGGGAAATTGTGTTGTTATAAAAAAGGCCGTTAGTCTTTATTTCCGTTAGGTTGACGCGCGTTTTAACGAGATGGGTTTTAAGGTGTTATTTTGTTATCTAATACAGGTGCATATGTGCTAAGCGCATATGTACTAGAAATGACTTCTCTAAGTTTCTGTTATCCTGAGGACCTATCATGCTTAGAAGAGTGTGTCAAAATGTTCTTTGTATCATAAAAATCACGTCTACCTTTGGGGGTAGGCAGATATTGCTTCTATTCTAGAATAACTCATTTGCATCCACGATTATAATCACCTTAACTTGACTTAACTAAGTATTTCCTTACTTTGACTCTACTCGATATAGACTACTACGTCCACGAAAATTCATTTTCAATTCGCGCTAATCCATGAATTTGTATGGAAAAGCGCGGTTAATTTAATTAACGGTGGTTGTAGTAGAATTGATAGCGTGATAGGGCCTTTCTCTGATTAACCCCAGCCTTTTGACGTCAGGTATCAAGTTTGTACGGTCGTAGACGGTTATAGATAACCGAAGAGAATTGTGCGTCTAGAATTCACCAGGTGCACTTACATGTTTAGTATTTCGTCACGGCGCTCTAGTTGACATATGTGTACAATGGGATTGACAGAAATGAAAATAACTTGAAAAGTAACACTCTTATTCATAAAAAGTCGATGCCATTAAAACATTGTTAAAACGGAGTTGAAGCCATTAAGAGTGTCATTTTATTTTCGGAGAAGAGAAGCTTTGGGTAACCCTATGTCTGAGAAATCGTTAGTGCATCTGAATTTATACGTGTTAGGTGACCCATTGACAGAGCCAATTCTCTGTAGTCTGTCGGTCGGTCGATCTGATCAGTCGCTTCAGATGCAGTGGACGCCTGGAAATATTCGTCGCATGCAACGTGTATATTCGAAAATAAAGAAAAAAATCATACGCACAATCTTCTTCGTTAATCTGTAAAGGGTGGTTCAGAATAGTCCTATTTTACGTGAGGAATCTTTGTACTCGCCACTAAAGTTGTTTTTATTGATGAGTAAGTCAGCTACCAAGTATTGCAGGATATCTCTGACCACTCTGTATAGCATATTATGCCTATTATATTATACAATGTATTATACAGTCGTTTCATTCTACTGTAACGGTCCGATGTTATGAAGAAGATAGAGAATAAATTTTTTATTGTGATAATATCTCAGGGTTTTATTTTGGAGTCTCCATTGAGCTGAATTGGAGACTATCAATGTCAAGAAGTTGATAATAGTGTTTTATATTTCGTAAATTATGACATGAATGAATGACATAGCATGAGCAAACTGAAAATCCTATTTAGAGGCTAAAAATTTCACCCATGCCGGGACTTGAACCCGCGACCTCGGGCTAAGTGGCTGCAAGTGATGTAAATTACTTCAGCCAGATGTTGCTGCCTGTACGTAATACAGAGAAGTTTGTAAAGAGGTTCGAAATTTCGCATATGCCTGCACTCGCCCATTAGCTCAGCTGGGAGAGCACTGGCACGTTTAGCCAGAGGTCGCGGGTTTAAGTCCCGACATGGGTGGAATATTAAGCCTATATATTATTATTATTAAAATTGTCTTTCCCTTTATACCTGAGACTTTCTAAGGTGAATTTCGGCGCCTCTATTATGTTTAAATCTCCATTGGGTCGAGTGACGATAATTTTCCTACATCGGTACATCGGGAACTTTAAGATGGATAACCCAACACAATGGAGGGTTCCATAGGGGGGCAGGAGGGTTTTTAGAGGAATCGTGTTTTAACAACAGTAACAGTAAGTAACAACAGTAAAAAACAGATTTCTAACTAGCGCTTAAAATGACCCCACGTAAAATTGTCGGAGGGCGGGCGGGACGGGGAAGCAAACTGCCTCAAAACATCTCAATCCTGCCTCTTACTAAATTTAGAACACAGTTACATAAATTCTTATTAGATAATATGTATTACAGTGTAAGAGAATTTCTTGACGACCGTCTCATTAATTAACAACTTGGGTACCTTTATAATTATAACAGAGTAAAAAAAAAAACAATGTTCCTAATAGATTAATACAACTTCATTTTTTTTCCTCCGGGATACAACTAATTAATATGCTAACTTTCAGTTATATAGGTACCTACTGATAGTTAGTGTTCAATATTCATTCTAAGATTCTAAATTTGTTATTTACATTATTCTCAAAGTATAATATTTGCACACCTTAACTGGTAGAGCATGCATGTTCTTTTCATTTACTTTACCAGCTACTTTAATGTATTTACCATGCTTTAGCAAATAAAATGTTTTATCTTATCTTACTTTAGTTCCAAGCAGATGGCGCTGAGTGTTTGTTACAAATAAACAACCCAACACAGTGGAGGGTTCCATAGGGGGGGCAGGAGGTTTTTAGAGGAATCGTGTTTTTATAAGTAACAACAGTAACAGTAAAAAACAGATGTCTAACTAGCGCTAAAAATGACCCCACGTATAATTGTCGGGAGGGGGAAGCGAACTGTCACTTTAGTTCCAAGCAGATGGCGCTGAGTGTTTGTTACAAATAAACAACCCAACACAGTGGAGGGTTCCATAGCGGGGCAGGAGGTTTTTAGAGGAATCGTGTTTTTATAAGTAACAACAGTAACAGTAAAAAACAGATGTCTAACTAGCGCTAAAAATGACCCCACGTATAGTTGTCGGGAGGGGGAAGCGAACTGTCACTTTAGTTCCAAGCAGATGGCGCTGAGTGTTTGTTACGTTGTGCGCTGTTTTGTTGGTAAATAATCAAGTTTTGTTAAAAATGGGATGCTGTGCAGCAATAGGGTGTGAAGACTTGGGTTCATATAAATTCCCCAGTAAGGGAAACGTGGGAAAGGGCGTTGAGAAGGAAAAACTTTGAATCTAGTGATTTTTCCAGGTAATGTGGAAAACATTTGGGGCTCTGGGCTGCCCTTCACAGGTTTCTCAAAGTTGAAATTCCTATCGTATGCCTCCAATCTATCAAGAACTAAAGACATAACACAATTTTAGAGGTTATACACATAGTAATGTTGTTATCGCTCGATTTAAAATTTTACAAGTTGCCTTTAGTTGAGACTATATTTAATCAAATTAAGCCATGAACTTGCTTTGAAAACGTGTAAAAATTAATGAAATATGTAAAAATCACCTCTCCACTAATTCGGCTTTTTTCCTTTTAGAGAAGCTCCACGTTTTCTCAGCTCTTCCTTCAACCTATTTAAACGCCACAAAGAATACATCCTTGTAAAACTGCAACAAAAAAGGGGTCCAGGTATGTACTTCTTGAATAGCAATAATCCACGAAAGCAAAAAACTGTTTATTGTCGCAGTGCTTTGACAGGCAACAAACGTACAGCGCCCTCTATTAAAAAGTTTTGCGTAATCTTCCCCGGAGCGAGTTCAGTATTACCCGGCAAAATATCAATGCACCACGCCATCTTGCGATGTACCTAGATATTTCGACGGGTTATAGATCAAGTCATGGGTTTCATGTTTTTGTATAAAACCAACGATCAGTTACGCTTTTACTATTGCCATTGAATTTTAAAATTCAATGCTATCGCCCAATCAACGTTCACATCACGCTTGGCGCACAGAAAGAACCAATCACAGAGTGATTTACTCTGCAGCACATCTTGCTCATTTCATGGGTAAAGACTGATCGAGAGGACTGGGACTGTTTTGAGTGTGAATTTTGTAGGACAAAATATTTCTATGATTTTTTTATTCGTAGAAAGACACACGAGAGTTTACAGAGCTAAGACAAGTAGATAACTAACTAACTACCTATCATTAATCTTAGGAATTGCTAGATTCACAGCAGAGTAGAGAGCATCATTACAAAAAAAAAACGATTTCCGGTATATTTTATAAATGGGATCCTTATCACTCCGTGATTTATATCAATTATAATATTCCGTGTGGTGCCGGATTAAGAATAGCGTCACTCCATTTCTTTCCGTGGATAACGTAGAAGGCGACTAAGGAAATAAATTAGCAGGAGACGGGCAGCGGCGTCTTCCTGAGATAAGACCGCATACTGCGATCGCCAACCCGCCTGCCGTGGCGTGGCGATTATGGCGAAACCCTTCATGGTTAGCGAAAACCATGAGGGAGCCCCACGGGAGCCCTATGTCCTGCAGTGGGCGTAAAATGGCTGATGATGATGACGATGATCCTTATCACATATCACTATTTGACCAGCGAAAATATCGTTATATTTATTCATGCAACCCTTCCTATTAATAAAATAGACCTATTTTTTTAACCGACTTCAAAAAAGGAGGAGGTTATCAATTCGACGCGTATATACATATTGTTACGACGGTGGATAGGAGGTAAAACTTTGAACGCGTTTTTCCGTGCCTTGGAGGCGTTTTCAGCGGACTGAAAACATGTTTCAGGCGCCTGAAAACCATGGTAAGTTGGGTGAAATTTTGATAAACTAGTATGTGACAGAGCACCCTCTGAAACGGTATTTCAGCCTGCTGAAAACGCCTCCAAGGCACGGAAAAACGCGTTCAAAGTTCTACCTCCTATCCACCGTCGTAACACTACCCCCTCCTAAGACATGCTCGTCCCGAGCATCATTAGACCCATGGTATCTGGCCAGTCGATCAACATGCACTATCTTACAGGGGCCGTTAATCCGAGTGACTACTTTGCACGGCCCTTCCTAATTCGGCGATAATTTTGGAGACTGCTTTTCGTCGCATAGGGTTATGCAGCCACACCAACGAACCTTCCTCAAACCTCGTCTGGTTAGACTTCCGTTCATATCGAGTTTTCATCTTTTTGCTGGCTTGTATTCCATGTTCACGAACATGACTGTGAACATCATCAATCCGGTTTCGTAATTCACTTGCATACTCCGAAATCGTCTTTGGTGCATCCGGAGGACGTCCGGTCAGTAGATCCGCATCTCGTCGTCTCCAGTTTCTTTTCGCACAGCCAGATTGAATGTGCCCTCTTTCGCCACAGTAGTAGCATCGAGGCCCATTTTTACGAGGCGGAGCAATTGGATCCCTAGCCGCAACTTCGCGCACTCTAAAGGATCGCGTCTGGTCCTGTCGGACAGCTTCTACCTCAAGGGCATGGGCAAGTGCATTTTTCAGGCTCCCATGGTGACCCAGATGTACAGTAGCCCTCACTTCAAGGTCCCGAATTCCATCTATGAATGCTTGTACTAGCATTCCATCTACAAATGTGGCTGACGAATCCTGGTACGCTTTCCGGACCAGTTTCTCTATTTCCAGGGCCCACTTTTGTAATGACTCATTACCACCCTGAGTTCTGTCCTTCAGTTGGGCTCTGAACACGTGCTCTAGGTGACTGTCACCGTAACGTGCCTCTAGAGCTTCCAGGAGACGATCGTAAGTCTTATCCTTGCCCAACGCTTCCAATACCGTGAGAGCTTCGTCTCGTAGCGCCAAACTTAATAGCGTTGTCCTTGCTCCAACCATTCGCTGCGGTAACGATTTCAAATTGAAGTTTGTACGCGGCCCAAGAAGAGGTACCATCAAAAGGTACTTTTAATTTCTCACCTCCTGTGGCTGGTGTACCCGACAAGCTGGTGGTGCCGTTGGCCACTTTTGTCTCTCACTTCTGTCGTGGCCGTCTACTTTTTCATTTAACTCATGGAGCGCTCCTCGTGATCCTCAACCTTGACGTCCACCTCCATAAGTTTATCCTGAACCACAGCCATCTCCTTCCTCCACTCTGCAGTGGCTTCGTGCACCTCAAGCAGAAGTCTGGCTTGTTCCCGTTGAGCTTCCTTCTGTCCTCGTAGCTCTTCCTGCAGAGTTCTGGCTTGTTCCTCTTGAGCTTCCTTCTGTCCTCGTAGCTCTTCCTGCAGAGTTTTGGCTTGTTCCTCTTGAGCTTCCCTCTGTCCTCGTAGCTCTTCCCTCTGTCCTCGTAGCTCTTCCCTCAGTTCTCGTAGCTCTTCCTGCAGAGTTCTGGCTTGTTCCTTCAGGAGGACCAGAATCATGTTCATGTCCACCTGTGGCTTTAGTGACTCCGGTGCCGCTACATCTGACGTCGTTTCGGTGCCCGAAGTGTCTTCAGTCCTCCCAGCTGCGGCTTGGCTACGGATTTGCGTCCCCTCCTTCTCTCGTTCTCGCGGAGTAATCGGCATTTCCAATCCCACTTCTGACACCAAATGTTACGTTCTAGGGGTGGGTTCGTGATCGGAAAACGCTGAAGACTTCAGGACCCCTTATGGGCCCTTGAAGTACATTTCAGTATAGGACGAAATTTTCAGTAGGAGTGAAAGAGATAGCACTGTTAGAGAGGGATAGCTATAGTCCGAACATTCCGGAAAGGTGTGACAGAGACATCACGATCGAGCGAGACGGCAGAACCTTCCACGACTTGATGGAGTTTTCGAGAACACCTCAAACGGTATATAAGCGGGGACGACGCGTGCCGCGAGTACCTCGGCATCGAGGTGGGTCGCTCACGATGTCGGTTTAGGGGTCCTTAGGACCAAACCAGCCCCCAGGTGGTGTTTAGTGGGTAGGCGCACTTCCTGTGAGTCCCACATTGGCAGCACGGCCGGGCCCGTGCTGTTATGCATGAGCATTCACCACCTCCCTCCCCCGTGTCCTCCGGAGGGTGCCCTTTTTAGGGCTAAAAAAAAAAAAAGTGCCGCGAGTCAGTTTTACTTTGGAAGCGGAAGCGAAAGGAAGTACAAGCGAAGGAAGAAACTACTACGAGTATTATCGGATCAGTGCAGTGTGATTAAAAGTGTTTGTTGTTAAAGTGTTGTGAAGTTAAGAAATAGTGCGTAAATAAATCCTACTCTTATTCATCGGTGTATAAAGTGCTATTCCGATCACGAACCCACCCCTAGAACGTAACAATATATATATATATTTGGCTATGGTCCTTCATTTCTTTGTCAAATCTTAACCGATTATTTCGACATTTCTTTTTTTGTTCGATAGGTATAACGTCCCACAGGTCCCATATTAATTTGGTGAAGATTTGATGAAGACTTTCAGAGATGGAGAACGGAACTCTTCAATGGACAGCAGTTAAAAAGGCCTAATGGGGCCCATCCAAAAAAAATCATAAAAATCGATGAAGCCGTTTCGGGGGAGTTCTGTAATTATACTTATATTAGATTTATTGTGTTGTGCCGATGATAATACCTTCACAAATATATTTTCACTTAATTTAGTGCCAAAGTTAACCTCTCGGGTAACCGTGTCCAAGCTAAACTAAGACACGACAATTATTAAAACCGCTAATCTTCGCAGACGGAAGTGGTGGCGTCAGATGTTACAATTCACGTTTTCACAGCCGCAAATTGCTCGCAACAAATTAATGTCATTAACACGTTCTTTTGTTTTAGTTCACTTTAAGTCTTTTCCACTTTACATACTATATAAGTTTAGGTTTTTTTTTGTTAGTAGCGACACTTTCAATATCATTTACCTGTAGGTGTCACTTTACAGCTTTAAGTACCTAGGTACGTGTAAAACTGACTAGCGTATCTACTGCCTGAACAGAAAACGATGCGTGAGCTGACTGCGACCACGCTAGTCAGTTTTACATGGAAAGCAGGTAAGTATTCATTAAAAATCCATTAGTTGCCATTGGAATATAATAAAAATTATAATTTTTATAAGTGGTAGGTAACTAGATCTATCGTTTAATAATATTTTAGCATCGGACGTTTGTTAAAAGATGACCCAACATTTCCCAACTTCAGGCGCTGAAACAGTACCTATGAGTAGAGTACCTAGTATTAAAACGGTATTATTATTATTAGCTGAATTCCGGATTCACTTGCTTGATTTTTCGTCGGAAGAATCCGATTCAGAGCGAAACCATCGGACTCTTCCGACAAAAAATCAAGTATGTGAATCCGGAATTAAGCTGATGATGTGTTAGTGCTTACGAAAGTTTCAGTTCAAAAACGGGATTATCCGTGAAAGAAAAGCACACAACAAGGCAATTTTTATTCAACTTCGTTACACTCGAGTGCGCTCTATTCAGTTACGTTAGGTACTTAACAACGTGACATTACAATAAAAACGTAAAGTTCGAGCTGCGGCCGAGTATACTTACCCACTGCTTTCTATTTCACTACGCACATCTCTGTTCTGCCACTTTCAAATTACCTCTTAAATTAAAATCACAATCAGTCATTCATTACGCCCTGCCAACCGTGATTACCTACCTAGCTTAATTTTAATCTGCAATCGGAACATGGTCAATCGCTAATCTAAACCGCTAAACGCTCGTTGCATGTCATTTATCAATACATCATGCACGCGATGCGAGGTCATGATTTAGAACAGAATAGATACCTAATCGCTTGTGCCGGAATTGTTTCGGCTACTCACTCCACGGTCAGTGGTTGTCAAACTTGGGAAACTTTTACATTTCTTTGGTACGGTACGACCTTAAAACAAATAAACGACTACGGCTTATCGCATCAGCTTTAATACTGGTAAAACGTGCTTAATTGACACGTGATTAATCCCCCTTTTCTCGTACCTACAATAAGGCCGACTTGCACCACTTTCTTAAATGTGGCTTAAGCAACATTTAAGTAAAATTCTTCATACAAAATTCGATGTAATTCGTCGCTTAAGTCGCCATCTTAAGCGACCGCAAAAAAGTGGTGCAAGTCGACCTAACGAGTATGTTAAAATAATCAATTAGTGTTAATAGCAGACAGTAAGACAACTTTTTCTTCGAACAATAAAACTGTGTTTATATAAAAATAATGCTAACTGTTTGGCTATACGAATTTATAATACATTGACAAACGAAATAAGGGATTGCTTACATTTTATCGAATTTAAGAACAAATTAACAGAGTGGCTTTTAGAAAAATTCTTTTACTCAATTAATGATATTTTTAACGAGAATTGGAAGCTGCGATGATTCATTTGATTTATATTTATTAGAATAAATGACTTTATTTTCTGTACGTCTATAAATGTTACATTTCAAGACTGACAGAATGTGCGTTCCATAATATGATTTATGATTTATTTTCTGTACTTATTTATGTATTTATGTAAATAAATGAATTGAATTGCATATAACAAAAACAATTGAAACTGAACTTAACAGTACCTACCTACCTAGATTAACAGATTGCAACTTAACAGTACGTGGGTTGGGTTGGGTATTTGTGGCTACTGCTCCAAGGTTGAGACCGAACCTTAATATGATCCCGATTTGTTTCCAATTCGAATTTCATTATTAGTAGTAAGTACCTACAAATGTATTAGAAGTAGTTGCGTGTCTGCATACACAAATTCACGCCTGTATCCTGGAGGGCACCAGGAGACCAGGGTTTGACTTGCCACACGCGATCATGAAACACTATTAATAGACATATTTTCTGTGCCTTTAGATAATGACCACGGTGCAGCTGCTTTGACACGTCTTAGGGGGCGTGAACTGTAGACGATATTTATCAAATAAAAGTTTGACAAACCCTGACATAATGGCACGATTACCAAACCCGGTTCCAGTGGACAAGAGAGTCGCGCGCGACACAAAATACAATAGTGGCAGTTTTGTAACACACTCTTCTTACGTTGGCTGAGATGATTTATATTGCTCCGCACCGTAATGGTCTCGGACCTAGTAACTGAACTTCTCAATTCAATAGACAATCTGCGCTAATTGCGAATAGGAAATTGCTTTTTTGGCAGTCAGTCAGACATTTATCTATCTAATCTGTGCGTCTGTGGGTCGACCCGCAACATTGCACCATACAAAGATTTATTGGAATAACGTAAAATCTGACAACCGTTTCTTTAGCATTAATGTTCGATTCCCTCGTTTGTCTAGCGGTTAATACGCTTGAATACCGAAACAGAGGTCCAGGGTTCGTTTCCCACTGGAAGCCGCCGTACTCGATTTGTACAAATGGCCTCAGTCTGGGTGTATTTCCATGTTTGTGATTTGCTTGCCTGGTTTATAGAACAAGGTATCCTAGTTGGGACTAGGGCAAGTGATTGTGTTGTGTGAATTTTAGTGTTATTATTAATTAAAACACTTCCAATGAATAACACACTTTATCGGTGTTATTTATGAAAACACGATTCCTCAAAATACTTCCCAGAGGCAGTTTAAATAGTCTGTGGTAAAGGGTAACACGTTAACAGAAACAAGGAGGTCCGGCGGTGTCGATTTGGGTTACCTAAGCCTGACATGTGTGCATTTCTATTCAGCCATATTGTCACGTCGAAGAAGCATTGTACAAGCCTATAAAATAATTACTTAAAACCTCTATGTTCTTATAAATTATACAGTAAAAATCTCGTGGTTTATTTATAAAGAAACGCGTTTCATCATCACCATCGCTTTAAATCACAATTAGTTAAGTTAAAAATTTAATAAGTAAGTAAGATCGTTAATTGTTGATTAAAGTTTTCTTGGTTTTCTTTATACTTAATTTAATACTTACTTATTTGAGTAAGGAGAGCTCTTGGATCCGTTTGTAGAAGCGGATCGGGCCACAATTATGTCCTGGTGCGACCGTTCGGCGTAGGGTGTCTTTGATACTTTGCACTGAGTGGTCGTATTTGGTTGTGTGTGGCTTGATGTGCTTTGGCTCTCGTCCATATTCTACCATGCTGTCATCACACGTTAAAGGATATGTAACTAAATTATAAGCTTTCATCATGATATTATAACATGCAATGTTACTTATCTGTTGTGTAGTGCAATAAATAAAATAAAATAATTCATTAGCCGGTAGTCGTCCGCTGCTGGGCATAGGCCTCCTCCAAGTCACGCCTCTCCCTTCTGTCCTCGACCATCCTCACCCAGCCGCTACGAGCAAACTGCCTCAGATCTCGACACGGCCGACGCAATGAGCCCACATTCTTGCGGGCCATGTCCTTACGCCTACAAAGCCTCTTGACACTGAGATCTTCAACATTTTAGTGAACATGCCGTGGGATACATTTCAACATGACACATGAAGATGCAATGTTTTCTGTAATAACACGGGCTAAGATGTTTTTGAGGTGATGACGTCTGGCCTCCTACGTGAAATAGTCAAGCCATGGACTTTTGTAACAGTGTTGGATGACCACATCTACGTACCAGAATCGTGCTCGTTCCCGTATTTCAGCTAGATCACAGACCTGCAGTACCTACACTCGACAGCACAGCACATCAATCTGGTGCATCTGGAGCACATCAAACCAACACGCGTGCGCTCTACCACGCTCTACTCAGCAATCTTATGACCAGTGGTCGGAGTAGGTATATTCGTTTTTCGTACTTGCATCATGATATCGTAACATGGACATGCCATTTTTCTCAATGTCTTAAACGTCATCGCCATTGTCATCATTACCATTTGTTTTTTTGTAAATGGTAATGATGAAATGTAAACGATAATTATGTAATGTGTATTTTATGAGCAATAAGCGTATATCTAAAACTATGGTATACCTACAATTATTGCTATTTTTTTAATATATTATTATCGTCGACTACCACAGTTGAACAACACTCCGACCACTGCTTATGACTGGTGACTGCGTTGACTGCGAAATGTAGGTAGGTACGCAACATTTCGCAGTCCTCGCAGCAACCTGCGCAACCTAAAAGTCGACTAACTGTCGCCTGCACTAAACGAAGTAGGTATTAAAAAAAAAATCTGCCAAGTGCGAGTCGGACTCGCGCACGAAGGGTTCCGTACCATACAACATTAGACACAAAGAGAGGGAAAAAAAATGTGCAAAAAATCACGTTTGTTGTATGGGAGCCAGAACAGTATAATTATACCCTTAAAAATTATGTAAATAATTGTTGACCTATTTTTGACCAAAATGATGTACCTTGGCCAGTGACCAAGGTACATCGTAAGTGGGGTGGCTAAGGTACAACATCGCGACGTCTTCACTTCACAAGCTTTTCAAGCCCACTTGTGATTGAGGTTAGGATCTGACGCTTACCTATGCTGTTCAGTGGATAGATATACTAACATCACATTTTAAATAAATCAGTTTGCACGAACATGCATCACTTTAAGTAAATTGGCATTACGTAAAGCCTTAAAAACCTACTTTTTGACTGCATAAAATTAAAAAAAAAACAAAAAACGGCCAAGTGCGAGTCGGACTTGCGCACGAAGGGTTCCGTACCATTATCTATACAACATTTGAATATTTCAAGCGTCTACCGGTTGCCGTTATTAGTATCGAGCAAAAAACGGCAAAAAAGTCACGTTTGTTGTGTGGGAGCCACCCTTAAATATTTATTTTATTCTGTTTTTAGCGGCAACAAAAATACATCATCTGTGAAAATTTCAACTTCTAGCGATCACGGTTCATGAGATACAGCCTGGTAACAGATGGACGGACTGCGGAGTCTTAGTAATAGGGTCCTTTGGGTACAGAACTCTAATTACCTTTTTTAATTGTGCTCACACGGCGCCGGCAAACCACAACTGACTTCACGTTAATTTTGACAAATGAAGTTTCAAATACCATAGACAAATGTTCTTAAAAGCGCGAGAGTTAAAAAAATGATTGTTCTAGGTACAACTCTGTCCAAGGTACAGTCAGCGTCATTAACATATTTAATACACAGCCATCGGGTCAAAATATGTAAACACCAACCTTATTGTCAGTGTCATCGAGGTGTGTAGATATTTTTGACCTCTTGTTAACATAAGTAAGTAACATGTATATTTATGACGCTAACATATATATTTATAACGCTGACTGTACAACAGGTTAGCAATACGGCAATACCCCTAGCTAACGGCGAAGTCAACATCCTGAGGAAACCTGAGTGTCTGAGGTATTCACATACCTCGCCGCTTCAAATTGGCAATCCGCGTTGGGCATGCGTGGTAACTAAGCCCATACTCTCTGAGGGCCCTGTGCCCTGCAGTAAGACATAAAAATGTATGTATCTTAATAGTCACTTGTAGAAAAAGCAACCGAAGTGACAGAGGTATGTCAGGATCATGTCAAACCCTGGTCTCTGCTTACCCCTCCGGGCTATAAGCGTGAGTTTATGTTGTGGTTGGTAAAGGCATTTACACCGCTATCGTGTTTTCCTCATTTCACACTGCATCATCCAAGTTATCTGACCGTACAATACAAATAGTCACTCAACATGGATGAAATCAAAAGATGGAAGATACGGTATATTTTTAACTCGCTTTTATTTGATTCTCTTTTATGTAACTGTCAAAAATTTCACTAAGTAAATACTTAAGTAACGTTATGTCACGCTCTTTTCTGAGAAATTCGAAGAGACAGCACTACAGTTAACTATTTACTAAGCGAAATTTTTAATTTACAAACCTGGCCTTTGTCGTAAAAACGTAATAAATCTAGGAATTCTGTTGACCTACTTCTAACAGTCGTAAAGACACGAAATTTTGCCAAGTTATTGAAATTTCCATGACAATTTGCTATACCTAATGGAGCTAGCTGGTTTAATGTTGAAGCTTCTTCCACTACTCTACTCTTACGCCATTTCATTCTTAGTCTGTCAAGTTATCAACAGCAGCAACTAAAGATGGCGCTAAATAAATTACCAGAGGGTAAGCCAGAAAGCGTGAGGCGTTTTTTGATTTCTACAATTATCTTTCATATACCTACTTTTAAATAATGTTGTGTTTAGGATAAACAGAGAGACCTATCATCATCATCATCATCTACCCATTATGTCCCCACCGAGGGGCACGGGTCTCTTCCCTGAGGAAGGTATAGGCCATACTCCACCACGGGGGCCAAGTCCGGATTGGTGGAGGCTTGTAGACTAGTGGCTCGTCTACTGTCAGAAGTTGTCAAGCCGCCCTAAGGCCTCTGACTTGGCTTAACGACTGCCATCTATCGACGGCAGCCGGCACCAACAGCTTAACGTGCCTTGCGAAGCACGGAACCGCTCGGAAAAATGCCACTAGCGTTAGGCATAGACGGCGACCCATCCATGCACTGAACGCGCCCTGTGTTGCTTAACCTTCGTGATCGTTTTTTAAGATCACTCAGGCAGCCGGGGCTACGAGCGATTAAATTAGCAAAGTAACGTATCTGACTCATTTGAACATAATCTAAGCAACAATTTTGCACTCGGAGTTTTCGCGCACTGTCCGACACGTCCGGAAGACAGTACGAATGATGACGTCATTCAAACAATAGTTTCGCTTTAACATGCATGATTCATGGAGTGGAGACATACCCTATACGTAAGAGCCTTTCGTAGACTTTAACGGTAAAAACATAAGGTTTAGAATGCGTTAAATTGGTTTGACTAATTGTATTGTAACAAATTGTAGTCTCTTCCTAGGTTTTTGTTTAAAGATTAGATGGTTTTATATGGAATAATGCGGTCGTTTAATACCTAAAGGCCTTTGGCGTTATAGCCTTTTTATTAGTACCACAGAAGCCAACAGATAGGTTAATCGAACGAACTTTTGAAATGAGTGGTATCGAGTAAAAACGCTGTCATTGATTAAAACACGATTTCTCTAAAACACCCCTCAAATGCAGTTTAAATAGTCTGTCGCAAAGGGAAATACCAACTTGAATTGCATTTGAAAAGTGTTTTAAAGAATTGTGTATTTCTAAGTGACTGCTTACGTATCTGACGGTCGCTGACTCTATGTTTTGACTGGGATTTTCATATTTTTTTAGCAAAATGACGCGAACTTGATTATACCTATATCACAATTCTCTGAAATAATTTCCTGCAAACACCTACAAAATCACTAGAATTAGACCAAAACTGAAAATCACCCTAGAACCTACAAAATTATTAAAAAAAAATATCTTGCGTGTTCATCACAAGTCAACACTACCTCGCGGGTTTTTATTGGAGTTATCTATCGGTCTACATACATCTTGTACATATATCTGGCCCGACGCATAATATAGTTACATACAAGTTTTAGTTAGCAAACAAACTTAAAATCACTTTGACTTTCATGACGATTAAAATGTTATACCAGAAAATACAACCGACGAATAATCGTAAATTGCTACCTTCTTCCACAAAATGATAACGTCTAATGGTAGAATGTTTAAAAACCTATAATTTCCTCGTCACATAGAAACTGTGACCAATGTTAAATGGTAGGGCGGATGGTGTAATAACATAGAGGCCTACGCTTCATTCTTGCAAGCTGCAGAACTGTGAAATGATCACATTATGCGGTCTTCAAATGATTACTAAACGACGAATTATGCTTTACATTAAAGTTGCAATATTGGAGTGTTGTAACCGCAAGGGCTTAACATACGAACTGCTTGATGAATAGAGCTCACGTGAAAATAAGCGAAATCAGTCACATCAAATTATTTACAAGTTCGGGATAAGCTTTCTGAACTACTTATAATATGCAAGTATAGTATTTTCTGAGGTTTACACGAGCACTAGAATGCTTAAGTGCATGAGACCCCCTTGCTAGAAGTGTAACTGTAGAGTTAATTTTAATTTCCATAACTAATAATCAATAGTTTTGAGTTTATGTAAAATAATAATTGTTTTTTGGATTGAATTTTAACTTCAATAACTAATAATCAGTATTTTTGAGTTATATAAAATTATTGTAGTGTCGATTTCAATTTAAAAAATTGCCAAAATATTTTGGAACGTAACTTAATAATTTCTGCCGAGAGAGTAAACTAACAGTTAATACTTTCAAAGAGACGCCTGTCACCTCAGTCTACCGAGACAACGACGCTTGCAAAATGCCGAAACGTCGGAAAATAGTAAAATGGAAAAGTAAACGAGTTAATATCCTTTAAAAATCAGTTTTGTTATATGTAAGTACTTATAAATTTATACGGAACCCCCGGTTCCGGCGAGTCCGACTTGACTGGTTTTTTATAAATATCACCGATATAGGTAAATATTAATTATATAAATATCACCGGTACAAAGAAGAAAAGTTTGTATGTGGGGGTATTCCGAAAGTATTTATCCGATTTTGAAAATTCGTTCACCAGTATTGAGAATGGTCATAGGCTAATCCGTTTACCATGCGAACATAGTCGCTGGCACAACTAGTTTTTAGGGTTCCGTACCTGAAGGGTGCCAAACGGGCCCCTATTACTAAGACTTCACTGTCCGTCTGTCTGTCTGTACGTCACCAGGCTGTACCTCATGAACCGTGATAGCTAGGGAGCTGAAATTTTCACAGATCACGTATTTTTGTTGCCGGTATAACAACAAATACTAAAAACAGAATAAAATAAATATTTAAGGGGGGCTCCCATACAACAAACGTGATTTCTTGCCTCATGTTGTATAAATAATGGTACGGAACCCTTCATGCGCGAGTCCAACTCGCACTTGGCCAGTTTTAATAAAATCTGTCAAATAATGTCACTGGCTTGCTTGCGCTTTTCGGTCACCGACCTCTCGCATTTATGCCGACTGCGTTGCTGTAGGCTAATCACTTTTGTGGTTATTTAATGTGACTCGTCTTTTATCTAATGAATTAGTTATGGCGTAGGTAGGGTTAAAATTATTGGTAAATTTTCACATTTTTATTGAATTTAAACTATTTTTTTATTACAAGATATTTTTTGTGAATCAATCTGTGATATGATATTGTTATTATTAATGAAATGGTATGAAATAAATAATTTCACAGTATTGCCTTGACATCGAGAGTACGGGCAGGGGCGTGAGTAAGAGGGTTGCATGTGAAAAGTGGAAAGTGATAATATTATTTATTTATGTATATATTTTATTTATATTTATGCAGTTTCTACGCGATGTTTTTCTTCATAGTAAGCATGTGATTTGTTACTATTTACTTAAAAGAACTAATGGTTTTCTGTAAGAAATTACTTTTAATAATACGGCCATAATCGCCAATTGTACTGGACTTTTATTTTTCAAGTTTAGTTGCGTCATGTGGTACATTGTATGGTCTTACATATTCAATTGCGTTCACAATATGAGCCCTGTAAGGGCATTGCAACATGCATGGGTAAATGACCATAATACGTCTTAAACTAAGTAGTATCTTGTGAGTTAAATTAAATTAATACAAATTTGCATTAGGCTTAGGTAACACTTTTGTATTATGTTATATGTTTTTATCGTCCTTGTCCTCGTTAAGGTTTCAAATGTGATTCCTGATTCCTAGATAGTATCAACACTATAAGGTATCTGGAAAACAAGTTATTCTTATTCTTATTGGTGTACTTCAGTTGTAAAGTGCCCCGGGCCTAAGATGTAAAGGTTGATGCGCTGTCGACTGTACATACAATAAAGAATATTCTATCTAGTTACGCCTGGCGACCCAGCCTCTAAACCCGGAGTCAGCTCTATATTCCCAGAGCCCAGACGCTGAGTCGGCAGACGGATGCAGATAAGCCCGAGTACTTGCGGTGCCCAGGGCAGTTAGTTTAAGTTGATTATTCTTTAGTCTTAATACAACCATGGTAAAGTCAATACACGTAATTGATTAAAATAATTGTATTTTTTAAAACGTCCTCCGGCTCCCGAAACACTTGACTATCTATCTATCATAAAACAAACTGACATATTATGTAAATAATTCAATGGTCCTACTAAAATAACTAGGCAAGAAGACAGCCTTCAGCGCACATAAATAATTAAGGTCCGTTAAGTAACGTTCTGTCACGCTCTTTTCTGAGAAATTCGAAGAGACAGCACTATAGTTAACTATTTACTTAGCAAAAGTCTCAATTCAGAAACTGGCCCTAAGATTCACTTTATTTACTCAGATGCTGCGCTAATTCCACGTCTAACCAATCTAACCTACGATCGAGCTCGTTGCAAAACGACACCTCTCAGATGACCTCGTAGGAGTAAATAAATAAAGCTGATGTCGCAACTGAGCACGCATACGAAATATAGCAAGTTATCGCTAGATTTTTTTATTTCATTCACTCGAAACAATTTATATTCACGATAATTCACCCAAATCCGAGGATTGGGCAATCGTAGCAGGCGTTAGCAAAATAACTTTTGCATTGAATTTGTAGAGACGCCCCAGGAAGGTAATGCAGACATTCGTGTAGGGTAGACCGAGGCGAATCGGATCACTTTTTTTTTGAGAGTACGAAAAACACACTAAAGTGTAATATGTGTAACATTTATTGACAAAATGGTAATCAGTAACAATCCAGCTACACAATTAATATTTCAAAACTTAAATTGTTCAAAAATTCTCCAAAATAGTAACTGAAAACTAAAAAGACAGAAATATCCGAATCGCCCCAATTCACGGGGCGAATGGGATCGCACATAACATTATAACAAAAGTATTTTTTTATTCATTATAAGCTTTGTAATCATTAACAAAATTATAATGAGATCAATATTAGTTACCCTAACACATAAATCACATATATGCGGGCCTTTTTTCCCTCCCATGTCAGCACGTTTTTCGTGGCACCATTCTTCTCATGCATCGCATAGAATCCAATCCTCTGATGGTAGATGAATGATTTTTTCTGAGCAGTACATCCAATGCCAATCTGTCTGGTTCGCAGACGAACCTTTCATTTTTATTCCAGGCGTTCTTTTATTCTTCTTCTTCTTCACACTTTGTTTGTCATCAGTCTTTTTCTCCTTTTCCCCAGCTTTTTTGTAAACTCGTGTTTATGGTAATTCGTAAATCTCAGCAGCCCGACGTAAGGTTAACTCTTTGACCAGGACTCTATTTGCGGCTTCTCTCATTTTTTCTTGAGACTTTCTCCCGCATCTGTCTTTCTTTTGTGCGTGAATGACTATCGTGCAAACCATCTAAAATGAATTAAAAATGCATCATTAACCTCAAACATAAAATAATTCATTTTACGAAAGTGATTCAATTCGCCCCCGATGACGCGATCCGAATAACCCCAAATTAAAGACTTTCGAAATAAATATTTTACACATTAAACTATAATGTTGTGCTTAAAAACTAAAATTATTTCTAAAATAGATCCCTTCCCAGTCACTTTAAGCAATATAATTTAAAGTTTTAACACAAATTCTTAGAATGACACAAATAAATGGTAAGTACGAACCTTAGATGAGCGCCAAAATTGTAACACACACAAACACCCGAATCGCTGACGAACAGCGCTGACATTAATGTACTAGTCGAATCGAAACACTACCGGCGGCGGGGGGTGCGGGGCGGTAGAGACTTCCTAAGACGCCAGTCGCTCGCGTTCCATGTCAACGCGTTATTCAAAATATTTAAGGATTTCTTATTTCGATCCGATTCACCCATTGATCCGATTCGCCTCGGTCTACCCTACTCTTCATAAATTACTAATATCCGCCCTCATCTTAACTTACTCATAACAAAGTACTTTATATTTGTGGATGCACGCCTATTACCTACATATTTTTATCATGTAAGTTTAGAATGAATGTAATGTTTCTGTAATATATTATAAATAAATAAAATAAAACTTTTATTTACTTATTTTCATACAATCCACTAAGAGGACTGATAAATTCAAAAAAGACAAAGTGTATAAAGTTCACGCCACCAAATGTCAAAATGGTTGACAACAATGTTATATTGGGGAATGATAAACGAGACCTTGCAGAAGAAACTGTATTTCTGGGTATCACAATTGATGCAAAGCTTCAATGGGGTCCTCATATTGAAAAATTGGCTAACAGGCTTAGTTCTGCAGCATATGCAGTTAAAAGAATCCGGGAAGTAACTGATGTCGCAACGGATAGGCTTGTTTATTTTAGTTACTTCCATAGTATTTGTCCTATGGTATACTACTGTGGGGTCGGGCAGCAGACATTGAGACCATCTTCATCCTGCAGAAGAGAGCGATCAGATTCATATATAACTAGGCAGTAGAGATTCGTTAAGATATTTCTTTAAAGAAACCAACATCCTAACGGTTGCTAGTCAAGTCATACATATCTATCAAAATATTATGCGCGTTAGGAAAAATATCAGTAACTTTAAAACTGTATGTAGCACAATGGAAATACTAGAACACAATGGAAATACTAGAAATAGACATAAACTTTCGTTCCCAAAATTTAGGCTGGCAAAGGTTATTGTAGTGTTGTAGAAACGTATACACTTCCTTTATGGTAGTGATTATATTCTCTGTGCTTTATGGGGTATTGTATAAGTTTCTACAACAAGATCCCTGAGGATAATAAGCTTGCCAGAAACGCGGTTCAAAAAATGTGTAAATAATAATATAATATTTATTTCAGACTCATACAAATCCATAGCACACTTTGTGCCAAAAAAGCTACTATAACATTAAAGATTATTTAGATGACAATGATGTCTGGAATTAAGGCCAGTTCAATGCATGAGTTCCAGGTTTTACAATATTTATATAAACTCTGTTAATTAAGGACTTGAAAAGACTAAGTTTGGATGCTTTTTGTCCATTTTTTCTCCAAAATGATTTAGATTTTGAAAAGCGACTTAGTTTAACTTGTAACGTTCACTAACTCCTGAACAGCCCTCGCGGAACGCAACGTATAGGTGGCCCATACTAAGTTGGACACAGATCTGTGTCGCGGCAGACGAGTGGTTAATTCTCAGTTTCTGTGCTACCTTAAATTAAAAAAAAAATTATGTGGCTTGTGTCTCTGAAGTCTGACTTCATCCGGAATTTTAGATCGAGTTGGAAGGGTATGAAGTAAAAAAATATGAATGAGTGGTTTTGTAAAAAAATGTTTTTCAAATGCCGTGCTGTTTGCTTACCTTTTTAAAATAAGGCAATACTGTAGGCAAGTGTGATATCAAGTACCTATTAAACGATTTTACCTATCTACTTAGCACCTACCATTGTAATATCCGAAGTCGCTAGCTATATAAGTCCCACTGCAGGGCACGGGCCTTCTCTCAGAGAGGGAGAGAGAGAGAGAGTATGGGCTTCATAGCCACGTGTGCCCACCACGTTTGGCAATTTCAAGCGCTAAGGTATGGTGAACATCTCAAACACTTAGGTTTCCTCGCAATGTATATGTATTTTTAAAACATCATAAAAAAGGGAAATAAAAATCCGTTGCCACTAGGTTGAGCCACCTACATCCGTAGCCAATGCCTTACCTCGCCAGGCGGCCTGCCCATTTCCACTAAACATATGCGAGTATTTCTGACACTGCAATTGAAACCAATTAAACAGTAGTTATAGTTACACTGTTAAATAATGGTATGTAGCCAAGATTCATTGCCCATTGTCATAGAAGCTATAAATAATTAGAGATTTGGCAATGTTTCTTTATGAAATTGTCTATTTGTATTTGAATTCTTTTCGGACGGGACTTTGTTTGGACGCATTGCAACAGAAGGTTATTAACTTTTGCATTCCATCACAAGAACTCTTAGATAAATAGAGAGATTACTTTGTAAGAAACTCAGTTGATAGAGATCTAGATTTGTGGGATTGCCTAATTTAATAAACAAGTAAGCGATGGCCTTTTAAAACCTATCAGTCGTGTCGATCAATCAGTGATTAGACTAGGTAGGTATGTACGAATAGAACGGAAGAAGTAAGGTGAATAATTTAACATACCTTGAAGGTCAGACACACAGACAGACAAACAGACAGACGTACGGACAGACAAACGGACGGTAGGTCGAACGGACGGAAGGACGGACGGATGGCCGGACGTACGGTCAGACGGACGGACAGACACACATATAGACAATCAGGCGAACGGACGGACGGATGGACTGTCAGATGGCAGGACGGACGGTCGGACGGACGGTCGGTCGGACGGATGGACAGATAGCCAGAGAGTCAAAAGAAGTTAAAATAGAAGTATTGTGATGTTTATAGACATTGAACTCGTTTCATATGTACAAATCCATCGGAGGATTCATAGTGCTAAGGTATATGTGATGTCGACTGTAGGTACAACTTCCCTACAGATACATTATTCTTTGTCGGCGGCCTATCTTGCCCTATTAATTAAGACTAGGTATTGCATTTCCACTGCCCCATAACTCTGATCTAGAACAATGTAAGTCGTTTTGTAACTTGCGCATAGGAAATGGATAAGAAGATGCAAGTTTGTTTTACAAGCTACTTTGTAAAACAAAAGTAGGCCTTTACAACCTATCGGCAAAGTCTCACCCTATCTCATTTAGGGGGACAGGAGGTTATTGAGAAACTAATTTGTATTGTATAGTATCAAATTATTTCGGATGAAATAATGGTTGTTATTAAGGTTACAATAAATATTAAAACTAAGTATGCTACAGAGAATAGATTAATATATTTTATATTTTTGTTATTGTTTTACCGCAAAATTGTAGGGGAAGTATCACGCTTTACCCTCCATATTTCACGAAATCTCACCGAGGGTTGGGGAAGGGGGGTTCTAAATTTGTGAAAAACGCCACACGCACATACTTAATGAACGACCGGTTAGGTTAGCGTTGGACTGTTTCCAAGAACGTTTCATTGGTCAGCCTGGCCCACCGTAGAGCAGTCGAGCCACTTAGAGAAATTATCGTCTGTTATTCGGACTAGCAGATGATAATTTCTCTAAGTGGCTTAGAGGCCGAAAATTCCACCCATGCCGGGACTTGAACCGGCGACCTCTGGCTAACCGTGCCAGCGCTCCCCAACGGAGCTAATAGGTGCAGGCATCTGCGAAATTTCGAACCTCTTTACAAACTTCTCTGTATTACCATATTACGTACAGGTAGCGACATCTGGCTGAAGTAATTTACATCACTTGCAGCCCCGAGTACCTACCCACTTTTATGCAGTTAAGTTTTACATCGGAATGGTGTCGCTGTACCTACATGATTATATTCTTTTTGTTGCACTAATCCTTGCTGAAGACAATTTTAAACACCTATTTAGAGATTACTGATAATTTGTGAGTATTTTTTTTTTACTTTACGTAATCTACCCTTTCCTCTATCCACGTCACCCATGGTTATCTGAAATAACATCCTTTTTAGTACTAAGCTAGCCTTTGTACACATTGATTTCTTATGCAATAAAAAATAAAACAACAATACAAATGCTTGCTTTCCTTCCATAAGTTGCTAAACATTTAATAATATCTTGGTATCCTATTAATACAGGCATAAAAATTAAACAGTTTCACAGGAGCTCTACATTATCTCACGCTCGTTTTTGCACAAGATTCAATTTCGCTATGCTTTTAATTATGGTGAGTTTACACCATCCGATCGAATATACCACAGTGCCAACTCTGGGCCCATAATTTGTCTTTATTGGGTCCCACTTTTTGCTATTTACTAACAGCATTTCCCGAAACCCACGTACTTATACTTTACATCATAACTAACATTTTTTTCTAATCAACCTTGCTTGGGAAATTTCCACCTTGGGGCATTTCTCCAAAATGCGCAAATTCCTAAACAAGAATATTACACGAAGCTATGTTTGACACGTGATAAATCATACATAAATCATTACTGGGAGCGTGGACGTTTAAGTATTGCACAAACAATGTATGAAAAAGGACAGCGAACCTTGGCCGCTGGATTCGCTGTCCTTTTGTATTTTTTTTTGTGTAGGTTTTTCCGTCAATGCGCAAACATCCTTCATCCAAACTCCGAGTGAAGGTACTAAAGGGGTTCTTGACGATGCTCCTTCAACGCTCGCTCGGTCTAAACTTGCCACGAGTTTATGAAGCGAAAGGAACGCAAAATTTTCAAATTAATAAACCCACGTTCACACGAGCCGTCGTGGAAACTGCACTACAATCTCCGCTCTTTCGTAATTTCGTAATTAAACATCCGACTACGTTTAAGGTAACTGTTTTATGACTCTGTACAGCCAACAGCCTTTGTAGCCATTGTACGGGGCAGGTTACGGAACAATGGGATAGATGCTCGGGGTGTGTCTGGTGAAGAAAACTACACATTGTTAACACTGCTACAATGTCGGTAGAAAATATCGTGTATAGTTACAACAGTGGGTTGATCGCCAAAGAACGACGGGTCGAGCGATCGTACAGGCGACAGCACCGCAACCTTTACATTTTCGTTGGAAACTCACCCATAACGTTACTGAATAGCATGCATGGATGTAAAAGACAAATGTGCTGTCGACTCTCTAAATACGGAGTTTCGGCAACAGACGAGCTTTCTCAACAACAAAAGTGGTTTGTCTGAGGACCAGATGAGGAAAAGTCTTGGTGGGTGGACGCCCTGAAGTCGCCATAAGATGGACGCCAGTTGATCTCAAGTTGTCGGAATTAATTTATGTAGTCCCAACAGAGTCTAACTATAGCTTCACCAATAAAAGAATCATATCGTTTTAAAAGGTACCTTATAATTCCCGCGAAAAGATCGCTTTAGACAACAATGCATGCTGTTTGTTTTTAGTCCTAGGCTGTCGGTTCTGTAAATAGTTACTAGTAATATTGACATCTCTGTTGGTCACTATTTCCAAAAACGGACTATAAAAGAAATTATGTTGTTTTTCAGGGGCGGCGCTAGTTAATTTTGTTCCAAACTTAAAATCGAGAGAGCAAATAATAGGCTAAAGGTTCTAAGTTAGGTTTAAAAGTTCTAAGTAAGCAATTTTGCTGTGTTTCACTTGTGATATTTTTTTATCTAACATATAAAAATCTCGTGTCACAGCGTTTGTTATCTAACTCCTCCGAAACGGCTTCAAGAAAAAGAAGAAAGTCATTTATTATACCAATAAGACACGTCACAGAAACAGAATAAGCCGATAAGTAACATAATATGCACAACAACAGAAAGAAAACTAAATACACAACAGACAAAATAAATAAATGAAACAGGACCATAGATGTAGTCTGTGGTGTATCTAAGTTGCCACAAAAGGCAGCTGACTCAGCGTTGTGCTGAGGAAGTGATCCCTCAGCGCTGTATTTCAGTCAGTGCCTACGCTTCCCACACTGCGTCGTCCGGTCTGCGGTCGCCAGGTCAGAACTTTTTCGCCCCAACGGCCATCAGTTCTTCGGGCTACGGGCCCCGCCCACTGCCACTTCACCTGAGCTATCAGAAACTCGGGTTCTTCTGCGGATCTCCTCATTCCTGATTCGATGACGCAGTGAAACTCCTAACATAGGTATCTCCATTGCTCGTTGGGTGACCTTGAGCCTTCTTATGAGGCCCATAGTCAGCGACCAGGTCTCACATCCATAAGTCATCACTGGCAACACACATTGGTTATACACCTTTGTCTTGAGACACTGAGCTATTATGGACGCAAAAATGTGCTTAGTTTCCCGAACGCCGACGAGTTGGATTCGACGAGTGACCTCTTTCTCGAAGTTGGACTTACCTAATCATCGCGAGCTGAAACGCATGCACGTAAAAATTGAAGAAAACGTAACGAGAGTAACTTTTAGGAATCTTTAATTCGTCTTTTTCCTTGACATAGCTAATTTCAATTTTAAAATATTAGACATATAGAAAAAGTATAAAAGAAGGGAAGGGTAGCCTAGTGGGTAGAACATTGGACTCGGAAGCGGGACACCCAGGTTCGATTCCCAGTGCGGGCATGTACTTATGACTTTGTTCTCTAAGTTATGTACATTTGTGAAGTTATAGTAGAAATACCACTCGCTAACTGTGAAGGAAAACATCGCGAGGAAACCTGACTGTCTGAGCTATTTACATACCTCAGCGCTTGAAATCGCCAATCTGCGATGGGCACGCGTGGTGATTAAGCCCTCTCTCTCTCTCTCTGAGAGAAGGCCTGTGCCCTACAGTGGGACGTATACATATAGGCTGCTTATGATATAAAAGAAGTCAAAACATAAAAAAACGGTTGGTTGGTCGGTCGGCAACACGAGCCATTAAAATACTACATTAGAGTCACAAATCTAACCACCTGTCAAGTCACGTCATGGAGACAGGTCACGGAGACAATTATAATAGGAACAGGAACTCGCGCAGATTTATTACAAGGACACGGCGCGCGCGCTTTCACCGCCACCTTTCTATTCCTCGCGATGCGCGGGCGCAGACTCGCGAATCTCGCTTGCGCATGCGCGTGACCCCAGCGGCCCGGCAAAAGACGATCGCCGTAGAGTCAGATTGTCTTTCGGCGCCCTTAATTAATCCACTGAAATTGACAATAATAAATAAATAATGTCTTGTTTAGGCATATATTGTATAACTCAGATACCTCTGAAGGGGGTCACCGTATGTCGGTTATCGTAATAAAGGTACTTATAGCCTATTCTTGTCGACTCTCGAAACACCGAAGGGGCGTGCTTCGGAGATTTGAGGAGCCAGATGTGATCAAAGAAGACTCACCCTAAGCTAAGCAATAGTCAATTGTTAATTTGATTTATACAGTAACTATACCCGCGACTTCGGTCGTCTTGAATTCTGATTCTCGTCCACACGTTTGGATGATAAGTATCCTAATCCCTTCATATTTTTAAGCATAATTTCGAAAAAAAAAACTGCGAAAAATACAATCTATCATAATTTATAATAGTATCTTATGGGTTCCGAATTTCCGATCCGTTCATTTTGCTCATTAGAATCAGTTTCTACTTAACCCATATCTACATATTCTCAGTCTATAGGTGCCTGGAAGAAATTGCTAGGAAATTACATAGCACATCTTAAGTGTGTATATAATTTTCTGAACACTAAATAAGGTTTCAATCTAACCTGTGTTTAGATATGTCACGAAAAAACGCATCAACCAATTTCGATGCAATATGGCACTCATATCGACGATATCGAAGATGGAGAATTCTTTATCAGAATCTCTGGCAAACGAAGTCGTGGTAACAGACATTTCTGTTATAAAGAGCTATTTTTAAAATTTGCCATAGTTTGTGTTCTTCATATTGGTATTCTTCTATCTAAATAACGTTTCCCAGGTCAGCTAGTAATATTATTACTAGCTGACCTGGGAAACGTTATTTAGAGTCTAAAAATTCCACCCATGCCGGGACTCTAACCCGCTATCTCTGGCTCACCGTGCCAGCGCTCTCCCAACTGAGCTAATGGGCAAGTGCAAGCATCGATGAAATTTCGAGCCTCTTTACAAACTTCTCTGTATTACGTACAGCACGGGTTAGTGCAACAAAAAGAATATATAACTAAATATACACAAAAAAAACATAAAAATCGGTGAAGCCATTTCGGAGGAATTCGATAACACTGTGACACGAGTTTTTTATATAATTAGAAGATAAGGGCTTACATTTACTAATTCTCGCAGCCTCCGGTGAATCAATATCCTACATAAAAGAATACACATTTGAAATAACACATATGGTTATAAAAAATATCTATCGTCACCACTATAAAACCAAACTAAACGTTAAACCACATGAATGTAAAATACAATATATCATTTGAACAAAAAGAGAATTATAAGTTCTATAAAAACTAAGACGAACACTGATTGGTTTGTTTCACGTACAGCGCATTTCAAAAAAGAACCCTGTATATATCCCATAATAGCTATGTTCTTAAATACCGGACACATTGAGTCTCAATAGTTTGTGTAACAAATAAAAGTACCACAGAGGCAGAGGGGGAAGGTAATTACAAAAGCGTTCAAGGTTTTAATTAAGGGGCAGGCACCAACCGGGCCGCGTTTCATAAACTTTAGCCTACAATCAATAGGTTTTTATCACACCTGCTCTGAAAATACATACTAATTATACCAATTAGAGGGAAGAAACGCCTTTATCCCGCCCTTCAAATCCTTTCATCCCAAGGTATGGAAGTTTGTATGAAAATCCTTCCGACCCAAGGGTGGGAAGTATGTATGAAATTGCATTACATACCCGGTTTTTTTTTTTTTTAATTTGTCAGCAGTCATACTGCAAAGAGACTTTAACTGTCTACTAATTAAATTTCAAGTAAATTGTTAATGGCCACATACAGTTTTTTTTTTTACCAGTTACCAACCTCCTTGGTGCATACAGAAAATTAAAAACGAAATTATTTTTGTATATAAAACGCGCGGAATCACGGAAGAAGTGGCTGCATGACCTTATGATCTTAGCCTACTCCAGAAACGGGCGAATAAAAAAAGGAAAAGCCCGCGCATTTTCGCGAAAACTTCGATTGATTTAGCATTTATCTTTGTGTTTTTTGTAAACATTTCTATGCATTTATGTCTATAATTTTCCTCGTAGGTGTAATAAAAAGCACTATACATACCTCAGGATAAAGTACAGTTCCATACCTCAAATGGTTTGCGCCCCTCGCAAGCTCGTGGCGCAAATGCCATAATCTCGGTATGGAACTGTCACTTTCTTCCCTCTGAAGTAATGTACTATTTAATGCTAGTTTTGATTAGTATTATATTATGCTTTAGGTAATATAAAATGTATGTGTAGGTACGACAAACAATAGATCAAGTCCAAGTGCGGAAGAGCGGAGCTTCCTGATACATGTATTTCTTGCCCGATTCATCGTCATCAGCCACTGTAGAACATAGGCCTCCCTCATGCTTTGTCCGATTATGTTACTTTAAATATTTTGTAAAGTAAATAAACGATTTATGTTATTTTTATTTTTACAATTCGATGTACGTTGCGTAGACCAGTCTTCGTACTTGGTTAATCGACTTTCCAACGAGCATCGAATTGTAATAGTAAACCATTTTGTAGTTCTATGGAATAGGGACCAAGGCCTACAGGGTTTTGGTAAACACGAGTAACTGGTGGTTGTCAGTTGTAATTAATTGAGTGAAAGGTAACTACAAACTTTAAAATTAGTCATAACAATAAGAAAACACTTTTTTGTCGATAATAATAATAATAATTATTATTATTAATTTGGGAAACTTGCAGCTTACATAATAAATCGACAGAGACTTAGAAAACCTACACATAAGCTAAGAATAAGTTTCCGCATATAGTAACTAAGTGGCAAACATGTGCAAGTGAATGAAAAATTTAAAGTAAGTCTACACCACATTTACACTCTACAACACCGAGGGCGCGTCGTTGAATGTTCGCAAATTAGAAAAAAAAAGTTCACCACTGCCATTAGACCAAATTAAATAACTAGGCACCTATCTCCAGAGAGAATACTTCTTGTTCACGCGTCAGAAAGGGAACCGAAATGATGTTTGACGATCTCTTGCCTTACTGTGGCTATGTGGCGGAAAAGCATAGTTTTAGCGGCAAGTGGGAGACTCTGCTTTCTGTCTACCGCTCCGAGATACAGGCATGAGATTATGTATGTAAAAGTATTTATGAATTTCAATAAAACATATTTTTAGGGTTCCGTACCCAAAGGGTTACGGACCCTATTACCAAGACTCCGCTGTCTGTCCGTCTGTCACCAGGCTATACAGCCTCATGAACCGTGATAGTTCGACAGTTGAAATTTTCACAGATGATGTATTTCTGTTGCCGCTATAACAACAAATACTAGAAACAGAATAAAATTAATATTTAAGGGGGCTCCCATACAACAAACGTGATTTTTTCGGCCTTTTTTGCTCGATATTAATAACGGCAACAGGTAGACGCTTGAAATATTCAAATGTGGTATAATAAATGGTATGGAACCCTTCGTGCGCGAGTCCGACTTGCACTTGGCCGGTTTTTACTGTTGAGTTTGTGGTCTTCTATTTTCCCGACGACACAAATCACACTAGACGCATACGTACTAACTACTAAGATAACCCGTGAAAAATAGTAAATAACCATTAAATTTTATAAAATAAAATTAACTGGTAGGTACTACATGTGCTAACTTTAATTTTACTATTTAATTTGAAGCAGCGGTAGAACGCCGGCCTCACATTTGGGAGGTCGTGGGTTCTAATCCCAGCATGTACCAATGACTTTGTTTTCTGTGTTACGTACATTTGTGAAGTTCTAGACTCAATATCACTCGCTAACTGTGAAGCAAAACTTCGTGAGGAAACTCTCGTTTCTGAGGTGAACACATCACCTCAGCGCTTGAAATTGCCAATCCGCGCCGCGGTGGGCGCGCGTGATAATTAAGCCGATTCTCTCTTTTTGAGAGAAGGCCTACGCCCTACAGTGGGACGTATATAGGCTACATTGAAAAAAGAACTATTTAACTTAAAGTGAGGCCGAACTTCTATAAGCCATCTTTTTCAATACCTTCCCCTTAACATTACAAGATTGAGTTGCACTTTTTAGGGGTCCGTAGTCAACAAGGAACCCTTATAGTTTCGCCATGTCCGTCCGTCTGTCTATCTGTCAGTCTGTCCGTCTGTCTGTCCGCGGCTTAGCACAGAGAGGATAAGTATCGCAGAGCTGAATTTTTGCTCAGATATATTTATTATGCCGACAAAATGGTAGAATAAAATCTCAAAAAAAAATTTTTTTAGCGTATCTCCCCTACAACCAAATTAGGGATGCAATTTTTTTCTCTCGCCTACGCCGTAGTGTGGGGTACCGTTAGATAAACGACCAGTTTAAAAATATTATGGTTGTAGAAAGACCATTTTTTGATTTAGGGTTTGGTTTTATCTATTGGTTTGCGGAACATTAAGCTATCAAGCGCAACTTTATGTCAGAGTGCCCCCCCCCGTCTCCTCGCTAAACGGTTGATTGTAAAAATGTGAAAAAAATCAGGGTTGTAGCACATATAATAAACTTAAATGAAAAACTATCACGGCTAAATAATTTTAGAAGTTAATGAGTAATAGGCGACCAACTTAAAAAAGGAAAACTTCGTACAAAATCTATTGAAAATTACGAGTACTTTTAATGAGGTTATTAGTTCTGTAAAGCAGATAAAAAATCTTCTTTCTACGGAACCCTACACTGGGCGTGGCCCGACATGCACTTGGCCGGTTTTACATTTAATAAACTATCTATCAGTCCACTCATCTCGTCGGCTCACTATTATGCAACTGACCGTCTCTCGGTAACAGTTGGAATGTGCTCTATAACATTTTAACATTTTCTTTAGAAGGTCTATTGAAACATCTTTCCAATGATACGACAAAAACCTGTCGGACAGTCGGCGAGAAAATACAACAGAGATAATGCAGTAATGAAGCTACAATTTGTACGCTTCATCAGATTTCGAAGGAGCTTTGACCAAGTCCAATGTGTCAATGTTTAAAAAGTTTTTTGTAGGGTGGCTTCGTACAGACGACAGCTGATCAACCTTAACATTTACTTTCCTGAGTTTTTGGCGTAAATGAGTAGAGCTCTTCGTAATCCTTGACAATTTTCTAAATATTAAAAGTCCCACGGATTTTTCTAATGCTTTTTATTGAGCAGGACTAGTCTCTGGAGGAGAATATCATGTGTTGTATAGTCAGTTAGTGAGAAAGAAGGGTGCTGCTGCTTTTGTCTATATAGAACGCGTCCTTTACGATTAGGATTTTTCATTATAGTCATTGACATAAAACTTTAATTTTGATTAAAAAACCGACTTCAAGAAATACACGCCCTAAAAAGAAGAGTTTGAATATTTTCTTATGGATCTCATAATTTTTTGAAGTTGATTAAAGTAAGGGAGGGGGTAATTGTCGTAAAGAACATCAAAAGTCGCTAACATTTGTTGAATTCAGCTCGTGATAAGTATTTTTCTAATCCCAAGTCAAGCCATGCAACTCGGCAATCGTGACATAGACCCCTCAGGGTTTCTTGGAGTCCAGGGTTAGAAGCCCTGGAGCACTCGTACTCGTAGAGTGTAAGCGTGTAAAGGTTCACTTTTAATCGACTTACATATACTTTTATCTTCTAATTGTGTTGGCAAATTATAAGTAGTAGCTAGCAAACTCTGTTAAATAAGTCAAAATGTAATTTTGAAGTTGTAGTAGCAATACCACTCGCTAACGATGAGGAAACCTGAGTATCTGAGGTGTTCACATACTTCAGCACTTGAAGTTGCTTAGCCGCGGTGGGCACGCGTGGTAGTTAAGCCAATACTCTCTCTCCGAGAGAAGACCTTTACCCTGCAGTGGGACGTATATAGGCCATTTAAAAAGAAAGTTTTTTTTAATAGAATAAATGTGGAGTTTCTTTGTTAGATTTTTCTCCACAAAATTTGTTAATTCTGAAACTAACATCTTTTATCAAAAATGTTTTAATTTTAATTCACTTGCACTTCCTCAACCGACAGTACAGAAAAAAGTAACAGATGGACCTTCGAATTGAATACGTTTTACAAATAGGCGCTATTCCCACGTTTACTAGAAACGACAAGACTTTCGTTTCATTTGAATTCAGTGCGTATTTTACATATCGCGTGGACTAGGATGTGTTGGTGACTGGTGTGGGCTGGGTCATTGAAGCTCGCATATTATTATACAGGGGATAAAAATTAAAATGATCTTTGTCACGTGATAATAAAAATATTCCCCAAACGTAAGCAGCTTTTTCCTGAATATGTTTTTTTCTTTTCTCTGTGACATAAGTCAAATCCACATAAACATGTAAGTCTTTGCGGCGTTAATTATTATTATTATTATTATTATTATTTATTTACTTCAGATGAGACATCCATAAATAATATAGTAATAGAACCGGCAAAGTGCGAGTTGGACTCGCGCACGACGGGTTTCGTACCGTTATCTGTTGAATACTTATTGCTACCTCTAGTGTCTACCTGTTGCCGTTATTAATATCGAGCAAAAAACAGCAAACAAATCATGTTAGTTGCATGGGAGCCCAGTTTTAATATTTATTTAATTCTATTTTTATTAATATTCTATGTTATTATAGCGGCTCGCTCGTAGCCCCGGCTGCCTGAGTGATCTTAAACGATCACGAAGCGCGTTCAGTGCATGGATGGGTCGCCGTCTATGCCTAACGCTAGTGGCATTTTTCCGAGCGGTTCCGTGCTTCGCAAGGCACGTTAAGCCGTTGGTGCCGGCTGCCGTCGATAGATGGCAGTCGTTAAGCCAAGTCAGAGGCCTTAGGGCGGCTTGACAACTTCTGACAGTAGACGAGTCACTAGTCTACAAGCCTCCACCAATCCGGACTTGGCCCCCGTGGTGGAGTATGGCCTATACCTTCCTCAGGGAAGAGACCCGTGCCCCTCGGTGGGGACATAATGGGTTGATGATGATTATAGCGGCAACAGAAATAATCTTCTGTAAAAATTTCAACTGCCTAACTATCACGGTACCACGGACCATACAAAACTATGGCAGTTCCTTCGATAACACTTAACTGGGCAAGCAATCAAAAAGCTCGTTTAGCCGACAATTTGCAGAGTATCGCAATTGAGATTGTAGGCACATAACAGAGGAAGCAAGCGATTCCGTTAATGGAATATCAATATGATATGAATGTGATGTAATATTTCTTGTTGCACAGGATGCAACAATACCCAGCGGTGTAGCTTGGTGGCCATAGACTCTGGAGCAAGAAAAAAATTGGGGCCTTAACGAAATGGTAATGAATTATGAGTGAAACGATTAGAAAGATCTTTGAAAATACATGTTTTTATATTACGGAAACTTTGAAGAAAAAAATATTTGACACTAAAATATGCTGAAATCCTTAGTGAATTCACCACTCGCGCCAATTGGAACTTCTTTCCGCCATTCATTCGGAAATTCAGTCATGCATTCTCTCGTTAATTTTTGAGTGTTTATGCTTATTTTAAATGACACCAATTCGATAATGCTGCAAAGATGGGTACGGGACCCATACAAAATTACCCATTGTTCTTTGTATATTTACATAGCACACTCCCGCTAAAACACTGTCACAAGTTCACAACTCAAACAACCGTGATTTTGAATTTTCGACCAAACTTATTTATTAAAAAAAAAAACATCGAACCCCGCTAAAATACTGTCACAACTCGAAAAAAAAGAGCATTCAAAATTTTTTTTTTCAATCGAGTGTGGACCATAATTCAATATGACGGTTGTTTGAGATGAAACAACGTTTTAGCGGGGGCGCGAGATATTTTTCGTTTGCTCGTGCTTTTCAAGTTATTTCAGTATTTTAGCTCGATTTTGGACAATATTTTAACGGAGGTGTGATACGTTATAGTTATGTTGCCAACAACTAGGGGCCCTTTAAGCTTGGGGCCCTCGAAGGGGCAGGGCACCGGCCAGCCCCTTCGTAAAATTAAAAATTAAAAAAATTAATACAAAGTACCACAGAAACTGTGACTTATTGAACGTTACAAGTAAAACTAGGTGTCCGTTTCAAAATATAGATCATTTAGAGAAAAACCTCTGACAGGTAGCTACGGCACTGCTAATATCTTTCAATAATCAGAGAACTCCATAAATAAGTATGTATTGGGAGAACTCTCTGACAGGCTCTTTTTGATGGACGCGTCAAAGTGCTGGATAAAAATATATAGAAAGAATTATTTATTGTAACAAATTGACATATCACAAGAAAAGCAAAAACAACATACAATAGTTACTTACAAATAGGGGAAAAAAGAAGCTCACAGAAATTCACAGAGGACAGGACAAAGTCAGAATATATATTCCGTGGTATGTCAGAGTTGTTACAAAGTGCATCTGGTGATTTCAGTACTATGTACTGTAGCTAATGTACTTACCTAATCTATCTTGTCTCGATATTTGTCTAATGTTGTATAGATAATGGTACGGAACCCTTCGTGTGCGAGTCCGACTCGCACTTGGCCAGTTTTTTTTTTTTCAAGTTATGTTTTTTCTTTTTGTAGATAGTCGTACTTTTTTTTCTTGATGTTTTTACAAGTTACCTTTGAACATCATTATATTTAGGTACCTTATCTACACCTATTACTCGTATTCCATTATATTATTATGTATAAGTACACTGATTCATTCACTGCAAATGTAACTTTCTAATCCTATATATTTATATATATAGGATTAGAAGAATCCTATACCTTCCTCAGGAAAGAGACCCGTGCCCCTCGGTGGGGACATAATGGGTTGATGATGATGATATTTATATGGGATTACACGGCTATTTATGTAAACTATACCGAAATTGGAAAATATTTTAGTTTTTCCTTGATTTATACACCAAACACTAATTCTATTCTAAATTTGAAGCTTCTATGTCTGCTAAAAGTGCCTTAGAGTTTTGAGGACAAAATTAAGAAACTTTGACTAGTTATAACTCTTAAAGTACTGGTTCAAACTGAATGACATTTGAAATATACCGTGTTTACACAATGCCTGCCTGGTTACTGAAAATTGAGGCTTCTAGTCTTATCCACAACGAAGTTACAGGGGATCGAAATAGCCTGAACTGCTTCGAGAAAAGGATGACATGATACGGCCGTGCCGCTTTTTTGCTCGACTTGGCGTGCCCCTAGATCTACCTGACGACTGTATCCACTTTACAATCTTCTGAATTCACCGCTGGTCTTGTAGAGATCACTTTAAGCGATAAGGCTGCCATTGACTAATAATTATACAATAAATACTTAGATCTTTCGTATAAGTATTGCATATTAGTGTGCAATAAATATTTCTCTTCACTGCTCTATAGAATTGACATTAAAAAGGTGAATGGATAGTTCGTTTTGTTTTTCAGCACGTACGCCTAGCTTTCGGGTCGGATGTCAGACTTTTATCACTCTGTACAAAGCGAACAAAGCCCTGTCACCTCAACGACCTTTTTAGGATTCCGTACCCAAAGGGTAAACACGGGACCCAATTACTAAGACTTCGCTGTCTGTTTGTCCGTCCGTCCGTCCGTCTGTCTGTCACCAGGCTGTATCTCAAGAACAGTGATAGCTAGAGAGTTGAAATTTTCACAGATTATGTATTTCTGTTGCCGGTATAACAACAAATACTAAAAACAAAATAAAATAATTATTTAAGGGTATATACAAGTACAACAAACATGATTTTTTTGCTGTTTTTTTTATCTTTGTACCTAATGTTGTATAGGTAATGGTACGGAACCCTTCGTGTGCGAGTCCGACTCACACTTGGCCGGTTTTTAGGATTAACAAAAAGATATACACCATTTGTTGACTAATATACGAAAAGTAAGTTTTATCTTACAGCCAGAAACAAGATTATCAAACCAAGAAAAGAGAACCGGACAAGTGCGAGTCGCACTCGCCCACCGCGGGTTCCATACAGTACTTCAAAGACATTTTTTAGTGATTTAATTATAAATGTATAGTTTTCAGATATTTTTCTGGACCATGGTCAATGGAAAGTACCCTATAAATTTTGATTCCCTTGAGAGTGTCGAAATATACGTTTTTGCGGCATAAATGGCCGTATCTTTTTTTGCGTTTATACCTCCACGCGTTCCCGAGATAAAGGGTCTTCACAGACAGACGGATGGCTGGACTGACGGACGGACGGACGGACGGACAACAATATGATCCTATAAGAGTTCCGTTTTTCCTTTTAAGGCGCGTAACTCTAAAAAGTGCCGTTGCCACTCATTATATTAAAATCATTACCAATTATAGAACGTGCGACCGAGACGAAATACTAACATCATGTAGGGCGATATTGCAACTCAAATTTTGAGTTTGATTTGCTGTTGACTGTGCGTTAACTTCGTTTCCACGCAAATGGTATGCGGCTCCGTAGAGATCCTACACGCCTGAGTACAAGAATATCCAATACTGCTTTCACGAGAAAAAATATTTTATGCATGGGTCCAAAAATATATAATAAACTGCTAATGAGTATTAGAGAATTGGATTACGATAATATCTTCAAAAGACAGATGAAACTAATACTCATCAAGAAATGTTGCTACAATTTAAATGATTATTTAGTGTGACATTTTAATTAATTGCCAATCAATTTATTTATGATTTTTTTATCTTATTTTAATATTTCTATATGATTCTAACTTAAAAATAATAATCTTGTAAACCACATTGCAAATATTAAATATTTTAAGATGTAGACTATCCGTGTGGCGCCGGATTAAGAATAGCGTCACTCCATTTCCTTCCGTGGATGGCGTAGAAGGCGACTAAGGAAATAAATTACCAGGAGACGGGCAGCAGCGTCTTCCCGAGATTCCAACCGCATACTGCGATCGCCAACCCGGCTGCCGAGCGTGGCAATTATGGCAAAACCCCTCATGGTTATGAAAACCATGAGGAAGGCCTATGTCCTGCAGTGAATGATGATGAAGATGTAGACATTCGTGTGCCTCTACGGCCAAACATGCTGAAACTTCATTATTTACCTATACCTAAGAACTTTTATGTACACGCATGTTTCATAAATAAATAAATTTGTATTTGTAAATGATTCTACTAGTAGCTAATAAGTGAGCCTCGCGTTACATGGGTGACATAAGTAGGACGTTGAGATATAATTTGTGAAATACCTATAGTTCAACATGTGAAATGAGGAAGGCAGACCAATAGCCTCAATAACAATAACCTCAACAACAATAACCGATCATAAGATTATAATCGTTTCATAATAGGTCGCCATTTCGATCGGCGAAATAAGGTTCTATATTAAAACGGTAAGTACTCGCAACAAAACAAAAGTAGAAGGAAGAGTAGAGTAGTATTTACAGTCGACAACATATGACAATCTTACTTAAAAAATATCTTGATTAATTTTAGCCAACTCTCTACAAAATAAAACCGGTCAAGTGTGAGTCGGACTCGCGCACGAAGGGTTCCGTAACATTATCTATACAACATTGGGAACAGCGCCATCTATATAAACCAACAAGAAGCGTTTAACATTGATATTTAACGATATGACATCGGCGCTGTAAAGTTTACATAGATGGCCAGTATATGGCGAGCGCTGTCTTTAGACAACGGTTTTTGCGTGGGAGCTCCTCTTAAATGTTTATTTTATTCTGTTTTTAGTATTTGTTGTTATAGCGACAACAGAAATAGATCATCGGTGAAAATTTCAACTGTCTAGCTATCACGGTTCGTGAGATACAACCTGGTGACAGACAGACAGAGAGACAGACAGACAGACAGACAGACAGTGAAGTCTTAGTAACAGGGTCCCGTTTGGCACCCTTCGGGTATGGAACTCTAAAAAGTCGTCTTAGTGTCCATCACAAACTCAACTCCTGACTGCGCGGATTTTCGTCCAAGTTATCCGTTAATCATTATACGAGTGACATACCGAAACTTAGATTTTTCAGTGGTTTTTCATCTGAAAACAAAAGCGGGTGGAGCTGTGTCGGGTTACACGGTCGTTAGTTTAATGTGGAACATCAGAACATAAGTAAGCGTTAATTTTTAGCTCAAACTGAGCAATGTGTTACGTGGCACTTGCGAAATCTAGCGGCACGAGTCAAGAGGATCTGAGAAATGGTTACTTTGCTCTACTCAAAGAAATTAATTGTACACGACACGTAGTTACAGAGCGAGCGAGTCCGACTTGCACTTGACTGGTTTTTATTATACGTTAATTTGACTAAGTCCAAATAATTCTAAGTCACATCCCACGTCCCCCGCCAATGTGACCGGAAATACATTCAAAGCAAAGTCAGTCATTTGTTCAATTTATATATTTGTCGGGTATTAGCTTATTAAAACTAGGCAGGTGAATATCGCAATAATTATGAAGAAATAACATTGCTTCGTACAAACAACAGAGCCAAAGTAAGTGGATTCATAAATACTTAGATAAAGTCATCTGGAAGATGCAACACTGTGTATTGTTAGTACAGTGGGCCACTGACAAGTCTACCTTTCTTAAGCTACATTGGATAGCACATTAATCCGTAGATCAAACGGTCGATATTGTAACGACTAACAGGGTTGAAATCCAACCCAGATAAGATAAGATAAAAAGTATTTATGCAAATACCCACAGTTGAGAAAGTAACAAAGTACCCGAAACCGGCGTGTGCGCATGCAACGACTAATGAATGTTGATGATGCGAGAGAGCTCTGTCAGGATCGTGGCAAGTGGCAGACCCTGGTCACTGCCTGCTGCTCCGGGATGCAGTCGTGAGTTCATATTATGTTATGCTATGAGAAAGTAACATTTTTAAAAGATAAAAGAATAATTTATAATCATTCGCAATATAGAAAAAAAAAATCATAAAACTTTTCTAAAGTTGTTCTAAAAACTAATTCAAATTGGGGTATTTCAGTCATTGCACAATTTACAAATAAACCTGTATTCCATTTCAGCGGCCAATTGTTACCAAACCTAGTTCCTTAACTTCTGTTCTTTTCGTCGGAGGCAACATGAGCTCAGCAGTACTTTAGTCCACAGTGAAAGGACGCGGTTGCATTCGCAGCCCACGTGTTACATAAGCCTCACCGCATCACGTCGCGTCGGCGAAATGCCCCGGCCATAGAATTTTTGTAAGGTATAGAACCGCAGTCCGGGCTTCCTAAGTGAGGCCAAAAATTGGTAGTCAGATTGGCATGCTTAGGACATCCGGTTATCAGTGTTGCACTATTAAAGTGGCTCACGACGACCCGGAAGACGACGACGACCGTCCCAGACGTGGAAGAGATCTGTTCTCTCTGAAACGAAAGAGCAGAGGGTTTCTTGGCCATAGCTACCCTCCCTAGCCATGAACAGAATGGTACCAGGTTTTAGAATATTTATATAAATTCTGTAAATTAAGGACTTGAAAAGACTAAGTTTGGAGTTTTTTTGTCCATTTTTTCTCCAAAATTATCTAGATTTTGAAATGGACACCAAGTTTGACTTGTAACGTTCATTAATTCGCAGTTTCTGTGCTACTTTGAATAAAAAAATTGATTTGATTGAATGGAAAGCTCTTGTGTCTGCCCCAGACTCCACGGAGGAGTGAAGGAATTAAGGCTTGAACAAGGGCTAACTAGCGCAGCCAATGAACAAAATCATAATATCTTCTTTCACAAACCGTTTTTGCAAAAAAGTGAACGACAAAAATGTCTGTGTTGGTAACAGCAATTTTTAGAACCTACAGCTTAGAAATTAGGTTCAAGAATTTAGGCTATAATGTAGTTTTTGGCGAAAACGGCCGTTTTTGGCGTAAATGAAATTGTGGACTAGATTATTGGGCTCTTGGCCCTAGGTTCTAAGTTTTAGGTTCTAAAATAGCTATCACTAATACAGAAAATTCTGTCATTCACTTTTTTGGAAAAATGGATACAAACGAAGATGTGATTTTTTTTTCATTGGCGGCGCTAGTCAAGCCTTAAAGAAGAAGAAGAAGAAGAAGAAGAGAAGACTATTATAGCGAATATATGCGTGTCTGCGAACGTCACTTATTACAATCCACTTAAGTACCTCAGTTCTAACCTTGAAAATAATAATGGACAATAATTCAAAAAAATATTAAGCTGAAATAAAAAAAACATTTCGAGTTTAAGCTTCACAGAATACAAGATAAATACTCGAAAGATTTTTCTGTAGTTTTCTTTCAGAGATAAATAAAAAAATTGCAAAATTTATAAATAATAGCGGCTTTACAGCGTGGTATACTTGCCATTGTGAGCAAAAAAGTCAAATGTCAGCAATATTTTTATAGTCTGTGGTATATCGAAGGGAATGTTCATCTGTGAAAAGAAAAGTGAAAGAAAAAATATTAGCTAGCACGATCATGGATGTAATAATCAATACATCCATCAGCACGATCTATTTGAAACAACAAACAACCAACACAGATTATTATAAATGACTGTCACGTCATGCAAGATATAGTGCCACAAAGTTATCTGACCCGGTAGAGGTGTCAAATATAGTATGGAAACGTCAAGTTTACTATGAGAAAAGTGACGCCTTCACCGGGTCAGATAAGTTTGTCGCACTCTAATAACGTGACAATGACACTTTTTTTTCAGCTAAAGGCAAAGGTAGAGGCAAAGATTATGTTTTTCGTCGCGTTCTAGCCTACGTCACTTCCGGCCCTAAAAAAATAACTTTAAAACTTAAAAATAACTATTATTTCCAAATAAATACAAGAAATGTAGAAATACGTGTCCCCTATTTTTATATTTTCTTCTCAAAAAAGCAATAAAATCATAGGGCTTTATTTTTGCACCATTGTCACTGCAAACCATTCTCATTTTCAAGGTTAGGACTGAGGAGATTATGCACATTCATCGTATGTGTCGCCTCGCTTTTGAGCGGAATTTTGTTCTACACACTCTGTCTTTGCGTGATATGTCTATGGCCTAGGCTATAACTTGTTTCGTAGAACCTTAATAACTTAGCGTTAATAAACGAGTGAGCGCCCGGACGTCATGCAAAGTTAGGTTACTTATGTTGGTAAATGATAGGGTACCTACGTAAATTTCATGTAGACAAGTAATTTGTTTCTTATAATAATTACTAATGGCAGCGTGGTCGGTAGAACGCTGGGAGGTCGTGGGTTCGAATCCCGGCCTTTGATTTCTAAGTTACGTAAATTTGTGAATATAACATAACAACGTAACATAAACTCACGCCTGCATCCCGGAGGGGTAGGCAGAGATCCTGACAGATCTCTTTCGCTTCATCAACATTGATTAGTCGTGAATATGTGGTAGCAATACCTCTTGCTAACTGTGAAGGAAAACATCCAGAGGAAACCCAAGTGTCTGAGGTCTTTACATACCTTAGCGCTGGCTACGTACAATGAAATCTCAGGTCTAACTAACGAGTGAATAACAATAAGTACAATAATTATTCATGGTTGTCTATGACAATTAGATGTACATTAACCCACACATTAACAAGTAGTAAAACCAACCCCCGGTTTCTCGTACACTAACAATCTGTTAATCTACTGTTAACAGCAGGCTGTTGGTTTGGCAAAGTGCATACAGAAAAAAACAACTGATAGATGGGAAAAGTGTATAAAAAAAACTTAGGCCTTTGCATCTACTACGTAGTGAGATGATTTATACAGCGTCCAGTGGCACCTTCACTCACACTAGATGGGTTAAGGGACCACTCGGACGCTGCAGTGCCTGGGATATTGCAGTTATTGGGATATTTAGATGGAGTAGGCTTGCCCAGCACCTATACCATCCTGACAGCTTAGTCGGCCTAGCCCACATAAAGTGCATAAAGCATTGCATAAATCGGTTACGCAATGTGCATTGTCACAATCCACTATGAATCATAATAAACGTGTGTCTGGCCGCAGCATTAGTGTTTTCCTAATTTTGTAAGAACAGTAACTAATGTTTTAGAATAAATTGCAAGTTGTTGCTTGCACTGGGGTCTAGTTAGGTAGGTACTCGTACCAACTTATGTACCTACTTATTAGATTTAGGATAATTTGAGAAAAGATGGCCAGAGTGGAGTTTTTTCTCAGTGTCTTTTTCTCCAATGCAACTCGACCCGAAGACATTTACAATGTCAATTTACATTTAACATTGTAAATTGACTTTTAACAAAAATAATGTTTTACGTGTATTCAGTGTGTCGCCGGATTAAGAATAGCGAGGCCTATGTCCTGCAGTAGGCTTCAAATGGCTGATGATGATGATGAAACATATTAGATTAGATAAGAACACTTTATTGTACACACCAGAAAACAAAATACATTAAAAAGCTTACATGTCTAAGGTTTGGCGTATACAATTGGCGGTCTTATCGCTAAAAGCGAACTATTCCAGATGGATAGAAACAGAATGTAAATTCTTTACGTTGAAAAAAAATTTTGATATCATTCTGATAGTAGTTGTATGAAACGCTGCCCTGGACGTTGTGACAAGTTAGGCCACTTATGTTGGTAAATGAAGGGATTCATGATAAGGGTGACTGTAAGGATTCATGAACTAAATTTCATGGCGGCAAGTATTTTGTTTGTTGATCTCTACAATGTATTTTCTGCAGTCCACCCGTGTCCACTGCAAGTGCACCATGGCCATAAAAACAGTCGGAATTAGTCGTATAACAACGTTATAATACATATACGTTCATATAAGTCTATAATAAGTGGCATGTTTCTGGCAATGTAAGATGGATTTTCAACCTTCTTTCTATGCCATGAAAAATTGCAGATGGCAAATCTAGAAATTACTACTTGTAGGTTAGTTCAAAAGTATGTATACCATTCGTCAACGGTGTAGGAAAAAACATCACGAGAAATCCTGAGTGTCGGAGGTCAGCACTTCTTCGCTTCGTCCATCGCCAATCCGCCACGGGTATGCGTGATTGTATATTTTGTTTATCACATGGCATTCAACACGTATGGTGATTAAACTCGTGCTCTCTCTCTGTAAGATATGTTGTTATGGACAGCTGAAGATTAATGAGTTCCTTTTTCGGCAGGATATGAGGACTATATTACACCCTGCATCTATTATTTCACTTCTTCTTTCAAGTATCCGGAACTTTTGGGTTGTTTAGCGATTCAAAAGACACGTCAGACTAGCGAGCCTGGCTTCAATGACGCTTTACGAGACCGTGAATCATGAATTGTCTCTTGGTTGAGTCCGGTCTTGGAAAGAGTGACGCCTTGATATTATGCTGTTTATGTGGTACCAAAGCACTTGTAGGGTGTTATAGAAAATGTTCCGTATTGATTATTATTATAATAATTTTTGAAAATAGAAATCAAAAACGTTTATGCATCGTAGCGCAGAAAATGTGACTTTTTTAATGAACGTTACAAACTAAATATAGGTGTCCTTTTCAAGCAAGATCTAGATTGTTATGGAGAAAAAAGGATCAAAAAGCTCCAACGTTGTTAATTGAATGTTTTTTTATACATAGACTTGTTTTCTGTCATGATCTGATATTATTAAATATACTAAAATGAAAGTATGTGTTTTTTCCGTTCATAAATGTAAACTACAAGGTAAGAGAATTATTTCAGGAATCATCCTGCGATGATTCGACTTCTGAAATATACGTAAGGCTGTAGAAAAGACCTCCCATCGAAGGATCGATAGGAAACGGCCATTTAGACACTCCACCCTACGAATAAAAAAACCATAGAACAATTTTTTCCTACAAAATTCACCCCCAAAAAAATCCCCCGGTCTCTCGATTTGCCTTTACCAATGAAATGAGCGCAAGATGTACTGTAGAGTAAATCACTATGTGATTGGTTCGCCATGCGTGACGACGTGAACGTTGATTGGGCGATAGTGAGTGACAGCGTAACTGATGATTGGTTATACACAAAAACGTCAAACCATTGAGGTGCCGTTGAAATATCAATGTACGTCGCAAGATGTCGGTCTGACAGTGACAGGTGCATAAATATTTTGCCGGGTGATACTGAATTGGCTCCGATTGGTAACACAATTGACAAGCCACGCCCGCCTTCCCACACAAACTAGCGTTCAATTATTGAACGTGGGATCATTGTTTTAGCGAGTTCGTTCAATTATTAAACGTGGGGTAATTTCTAGCGCTAGTTAGACATAGATGTGTTTAATTCATAACTATCACCAGATAAGGTTTTCCTTGATTTAAGATTAAGTTAATAAGACAAGAATATTCTTGCATAAACAAACACATTTTTCGAATACAATCAAATACAAGACGTAAAAAACGCAGACCAGCATTTTTTTAATCTAGTGACTAGATAAAAACGAGCTGATAAAAACAACTGAATATACATTATTTTGTATTTATATGTGTGATAATCCTTGTAATTTTTATCGCTTGCGGCATACTTATGTAATGCTCCGTCTATGTCTAGTCTACATAAGCAAGTTAGCACGAGGCATCTGTCCACTACAAATTTCTCTTTCCACTCAACACCGCCATTTTTACCGGAACCGGACCACCGCGCCTGCGCAGGCCAAGGTCGCGAGAAAGTCCTGCGACATTCTTGCCGCATTCACATACTCGGTATGTGTAATTCTTATGAGAGAGACGGGTAGGGCGCACGTCGCGAGGTGCTGGGCTGGCTGAGGACTTGGCGAAAGTTTTCTCAGGCATAGAGCATGGGTGTGAGTAGACAGTTCCGTACAAGGGTACCAACCGGACCGAACGCTGTTGAGAAACCGCTTCTATCTTCTACGAATACAGCCCAATACCAATAAAGACGCCCACTTTCGGCCATAGGACTCTTCAACGTCACGTCAACTCCACCGGTCCCTTGCCAATCCTAAAAATAGGTATTAAATCCGCTTTAGTCAATCAATCAGCCTGTATTCGGCTACTGGTGGACATAGGCCTCCCCCAAGACACGCCACTTCTATCTGTCCTCGGTCATCATCATCCAGCAGCTGCCAAGAATCTGCATCAGATCGTCGGTCCAGCGAGCTGGACGTCCTTCGTCCTTCGCTGCGTGTTCCTGTTGCTGGTCTCCACTCAAAAACCTAAAACCGCTGCTATTTAATATTCTCTTCCATGTTACTTAGCCCAAAAATAATATCGCTTGGTATTATACCTAATTACCGTTTATATTGGTGTATAACTCAGACATATTTTTTACAATTCACAAAAATTGTGTTGCTTTATTCCGAAAAAGATTTTGTCATGTCTCCAGCGTCTGTATATTAGTTGATGCTATACGGGCGGATACCAAAATACCTATGACCAATTTCACCAACTTCCGGACATCTCAAGCTTTGTCTCTTTCACTCTACAGGTGTTGGAAGAATCGAAACGATGACTTTGTCGAGTTGTAACCAAACACTCTGTGTTACCGAATCAGGCATGCAGGAAACTTCGCGGATGACGAGTTTGCAACCTCCTTACGTTTGACAATGACACTTTTGGTTATTTACCGCTTTTCTGAATAGCTGCGGCACTGGAGGTCACCAGATTATCGCATTCGCTGGTTTTCATTCACCGATAGCGGATGTATCGTCTTTGGTAGACGCAGGTGCGTCAGCTGCCGCATTGAGCTCTATTACATGATATTCTACGGGGTGTTGCAGGATGGTCCGGTAGTACGTACTCCAGTTTCATCGTGAGTATCACTATGAAATTCTGAAAAAAACTGCCTCGGTGGTCTGGCGATAACATGCCCTGACTACCACGACAAATGTGGTGGGTTCGATTCCCTTAATCTGTGGGCTAATCGGCTATGCAATCTACAACGAATTTGTCACAGTAAAGCACGAATTTTAGTTCTATTAGGGGCAGAGGGTTCCGTGTGGCGCCGAATTAAGAATACCGTCACTCCATTTCCTTTCGTGGATGTCGTAGAAGGCGACTACAGAAATTAATTACCAGGAGACGGGCAGCAGCGTCTTCCTGAGATTCCAACCGCATACTGCGATCGCCAACCCGCCTGCCAAGCGTGGCGATTATGGCAAAACCCCTCATGATTATGAAAACCATGAAGGACGCCTATGTCCTGCAGTGGGCGTCAAATGGCTGATGATGATGAGGGGCACAGTTCCTATATTACGCGCACCAAATCCTGAGCGATTCCAATCGTCTAACTGTCAAGTTCCATGCTAATTACTATTGCAAACGTCAAGGCTCCGACCCTGAACTCCGTGCAGGTCTTTATGCTTTAGTACGTCTTCCTAGCGTTGCTTCTATCATCTTGCCTATCAACGCCCAACGAGTTGTCCTTCAATTATTATCTCTTCGTAATCCAAACCGACGGAGCGGTGGTGGCGGAGCGGTAGAACGCTGGCCTCACATTCGGGAGGTAGTGGGTTTGAATTCCGGCATGTACCAATGAATAAGTGACCGTGAAGGAAAACATCGTGAGGAAACCTAAGTGTCTGAGGTATTCACATACATTGAAATTGCCAATAATTACTAGTATTAAGCTCGCCTTTGTACAAACACCCCTTTTGTGCAATAAAGTATTTTTTAATCTGAATTTGAATCCGCGGTGGGCACACGTGGTGATTAAGCCCATAACCTCTCTCTTTGTGCCCTGCAGTGGGACATATATGTATAAGTTTTATAAGAAAAACCTAAACCATGCCCACGAAAGCAATCCAATCTAATCCCAGCCCGTATTTATTTATTTATTTATTTAATACGGAGACTTTTTTTTTATTTATTTGGTTTATTGACAGATTAGTTACACGTTTTAATTATTATTCGCTTATTACATTGCAAGGAATGTGTACTATCTACAAATAATAACAAACTTAACCTACTGCTAGTGGTGTCTCGTAAGTACCATTAATGTTGGTATTTTAGAGAAGCAACAAACAAAAAAGAGAACTTCATACAAAAGACAAAAGTTGTTGTGGAAGAGAACAGAGACTTCATCATCAGCCGTTCGACGCCCACTGGAGGACATAGGCCTCCCTCATGGTTTTCCTAACCATGAGGGTTTTTGCCATAATCGCCACGCTTGGCAGGCGGGTTGTCGATCGCAGTATGTGGTTGGAATCTCAGGAAGACGCTGCTGCCCGTCTCCTGGTAATTTATTTCCTTAGCCGCCTTCTACGACATCCACGGGAGGAAATGTAGTGACACTATTCTTAACCCGGCGCCACACGGATATACAGAGATTTAGTTTTTATTATTATTTTACAGGATCTAAACAGATTTTTTTCATTTCATTTGCTTTGTAGTCAAGAATAGGTCCACATGACATTACAGAAAGATGCCACTGATTCTAGACTTAGATTATAAAGTTAGGTACTAAGCCTACCTTCTAAAATATATCTCACTAAATTAAAGGTGATGCCGCGTATTTAGTACTAACATAGTAACATGTAACGGTGCAAACCATTTCAGTTATTTTCTTTCATTCTGTCTATCATCTTAAACTCAAAATTTAAAATTACGTCACCCATTCTAGTTTTCTTTCGGATCATCATTACCACAGATTAAAAAGAAAAAAAGACAAGTCTTTTAAATCATTACCTCTTTACCTTTTCACGGACAACTATCGACTTGTGATTTATCTTTTGGTTCCTGCTTTTTTATTCTGTATTGTCATGTATTCATCGAAGTTTCGCTACAGTAAAATAAATACAGTTTTCTGGAAGTCGTATATATTTTTATTAATCTTTATCAAGAATCCTAGAAACGTAGTACACTGACATTCAGCATACAGAATGTATATCTTTACGTTGAAATAAATTATTGATTTCTGATTTCTGCCGTTAGTGTGTACTACGGCGAAATCGAAATATAGTTCAGTGAGGTGGACAAGCCTATTGCTCTGAAATGCCCGTGGCATAGGCAAGCAACTATCAGCTGATCATAATCGTGCGCACTGATCACACCTAACGTTTTCCCTAGTTATTATAATGTACGATTTCTTCGATAGGCCGGTAGCGCAGAGTAAGAACCCACCGAAATCTCACTCAGTATACAAATCAACGACAAATCTACTATTGAAGATAATAATGTTATATACATTATAATAAGCAGGGAAATCGTTAGGTGTGATCTGTGCGCACGATTATGATCAGCTGATAGTTGCTTGCCTATGCCACGGGCATTTCAGAGCAATAGGCTTGTCCACCTCACGGAACTATATTTCGATTTCGCCGTAGTACACACTAACGGTAGATAAGAATATTCTTTGTTGTACACACCAGAAAACAATCCTCTTAACCTCTTCCTATTGTGACAGCTTCAAAATAACAGAAAAGTTATCAATAAAAGTTATTTAATATATAAAAATCTCCTGTAACAGTGTTTGTTATCGAACTCCTTCGAAACGGCTTCATTGATTTTTATTGTTTTTTTTAGTATATTTGGTAGGTCTGAGAATAGATCGCAGGCTAATAACATGGAAAATAACGTTTGCCGGGTCAGCTAATATTAAAATAAAATGTATAGAGCAGCTGATTTTTTTTTCGTGATTTTAAAGGTTTTCTTGTAACAAAAGTTGTTCGTATTGACAAGTGGAACCACCTATTTTCTTGCTAACTTTACAGCAATACAACTTAAAATTTTCTTTCTATTCTTTCCATTGTATCAGGCCGCAACATGCTGTTCAAAGTGGCCACAAGAGGAAATAGAGAATATTTCTTAAACATATCTAATGCCTGGTACATTTAAACTGGACCACAAACCCGCGTAGTCAGGATGAAATTGCGGAAGACACATAAAAAAATTTAAGGCCGAAGAATTCTGAAGATATACGGGTACGTCCAAGCAAAGATGAAGATATTTGATCAAGTTATGTGCCGTGCGTTACATTATTTCGGCACTGATAATGCCCATGCTTTTATACTTTAATGCACACATAAAACCCGTGCATAAAATCCAAAAAAATCATAAAACAATTAACTCAACGAACGAACAATAATTGCTGGCAGCAGTTGTGTGAGAATGAGCAAAGAAAGAAGTGACGTGCCTTGGGCAGGCCTATGTCCAGAATCCGAGGACGGGCTGATTGATTGAAACGAAAAAGGTTCTTGAAAACGCACAACAAACGGGTCCTTTCATAAGTCCCACGTTGGTGCCAATAGATTTTCCAACGGACGCCGATTACCGAGCGACGGACGAGATTACTTTCTACGGCCGATCTCGCGCAACCCGTTTCGCTGACAAGCCTCGACGACTATGCTGATGCTTAACCCAGTGCCCCGCTGCGAATAGATTCGGTGGCGGTTTGTAGGTCGAAAACGCGTGGAGCTGCCGGTGATGAGGTTACATTCCAATCCTACACATCATTATCATCATCATCATCAACCATGTGGCGCCCACTGCAGACCACATATCGCATATTATGATAAAAATAAGCATCCTAAAAACATGGCAAGGACAAGACTTCTCTCATTTAGAGTGTATGGGCTTAATCACTACGCATGCCCAGCGCGGATTAGCGATTTCAAGTGAGTGCGTGTTAATGATATATTCATAAGCCATAACATCACCTATACAAAACAATATTAAATGGCAATAATTGAGCTTAATATTAGAAAAACCACTTCACCCTGACTGTGAAAAGCAACGGCTTAGGAGACATTGAGATTTAAATTAGCACTTATTTCTGCAAAAATGCATCTAGTATCTTCTCATCAAGCTTTCTTTTAGAAAACGAATTTTAAATTTCAACTAGTAATATATTGTGTATTAGTAAATTGGGATCTCAAACATGCGTCGCACCACAAAGTAGCACTAGCTTATAGCTCTGTGCTATAATTATAATAGTTGAAAGTGGTGCGTTTAATTTCTTCTTCTTCTGTTTGTACCGTCTCTTGTCGGCTAACAATAAACGGGGAACTTGCGTCTAACTTAGATTGGAGTGACATTGCTTTTATACCATAGAAATCATATAAAAACCTTGGAAAAATTTAAAAATAAAAAAATGAAAAAATTGTTTTCGGGATTTTCGTGGTAACTCTAGTAACATAAAATAAGTTTTATTCATTTTGTCATTGAATTCTGAACGTTTTCTTATAGGGATGCACATACATGGATAAAATCATTATTTTTCGTCTCAAATATTGATAAACGCTTCATATATTAAAGACGTTAGGTTAGGGAGTGACATCATCACAGAACCGATGTTCTGTGGACGACATAGTCTAAGGTAAATTTTTATGGCGCATTTTAGTACCACGTAACTATATTGACTTTTCAACTGGTCATATTATGAAAAGTAGTAGTCGCAGAGAAGAAAAAATGCTACGTTTATTTATCTTCTAATTTTTTGTGCAAGTTCTGCGTTCGGCTATCTTGCTTTTCGAAGCCGACGATACAAACAAGGATGGTAATCGGTTCAAACAACCGTCGCTGTAGCCGTGATATCTTTGTATCTACTTTGATAACTCAAAATTTTATGGTTATAGGTATGCAGTTTGTTTTGATGTTTCGTGTGCGTAGCTTCCGGGTCTGGCCTGAACACCCTTGAGCCATTCATAATCTCAGCTGATCTTTCATCCTAGGCCTCTTCATCGAGCCAACCGCCGGTAACTAGTAACTAAATGGTCAATAACAAATAAAAATCCAAAGTGAATTGTTGAACAATTAATTTACGTATTTTAGAGAAAAATTTATTTATTTATTATCGCCGGCTCAAAAAGACACCGCCCAATTCTATCTTGCTATCTCCCTCCGATCGTCCACCTGGAGCTAGCGCAGATCCGTTAAGCCGCCAATTGTACCTTTCCCTTTGCGACTGCTATCAACGAATTTATTTTCCCGTGTGCAATAAAGAATATTCTTATCTTATCCATCTCGACTAGTATGTCCAGCGATACTTGAGAAATTCAACGGGACGTCTCTGCTAATGACCTCTTGTTCTAGCGCGGCCTTCTTCTCTTCTTTACACTTAGCTGAACCATTGGCGTAGTTAGGTGGAGCGTGCCTAGCCCAAAATTCTTGGCCTATTTTTACCCGATTACCGAAGAAGGAGAGTTTACATTCATGTTTTTGGTTGAATAAGGTCTAGGAATATGATAATAACTGTATTGTGTTTCTGACGAGTTGCTTTTGAGACCAATAACTTTTTAGCTGAATTGCGAATTTGTTCAAATGATTTTAAGACGATTATCTATAGAGTCCAGTTACTTCATGGGCAACCTCATAATTTGTCTAACTGATTTCTGACGAGTTGCTTCATAGACGAGTTACTTTTTAGTCTAGTTCTTTGCAATTTCGTCGAGATGATTTTAGGACAAGTTGATGCCGTGGACCACTTGCGTTTACGAGTATCTGATACTAACTCAAATGGTCTAGTGTGCCTCCCCTCGCTCAAGTTTGTTAGGTCGCTGCATACAAGCATTGGGTCCGCTGTGGTAGGCCATCGCTTTTCAGAACCAGTGCCCTCCTGGAAAATAACCCTAGAGACTTTCGGAACCTGGTTGGACTCTTCCGACATTAAGCTATGTAAGTTTATCCGGTGTTAAGTTAACAATGTGAAAATTTTGGTTCGAAAACTCTCGAGACTGAATTTATGAATTTTTTCGGATCAATAATAAAGTGCTTGTAACTCTTAGAACTCTCTTAAGACACTGAAGAGCTATCTCGGAGGTAAGAGCGCTTCTTAATACGGCCCTAACCCCCAGTTTCTCGCACACTAACACGCTGTTAATCTACTGTTAACGGCTGTCAATTGACCAAAAAGTATACAAAAAAAAAACACTGACAGCTGTTAACAGTAGATTAACAGCTTGTTAGTGTACGAGAAACCGGGGTTTAGTATCTTCGGAATTATTTAGGGCACGATATCTTTGTTCAGTGCTTTGTGTCTTCCATGAACCATCTCTGCATGAAAAGGAAAAGTGAAACTAAACTTATTTGATAGGTCAGCAGAACAGGTTCAGTGAAGCACATAATTAAGAAGCTGACACATCGATTTTCAGTTAAATGCCTTTGATATGACCTAATAACATCGAGTTCGTTATTAAAATAAGTCGACCAGAAATCGTTCGCATCGAATCGGTCCGCCATCGATAGCTTTGAGATTGAACTTGAAATATAGAGTGCACACAAACTAGATCGGCGAGGCAATATAAATTATACGCTTTTATTGAATGGCCATTTTGCTCAATGCAAAGCGGCTTGACAAGTCGATAAATTTATTTTGAATTACATACACGTAAATAACAAGTAAAGCAATTTCACAAATCATGCCATTGCGAAGTCTTGGTGCAAAATGTACATATCCACTTTAGCAAAAATAATACTTGACACAGAATTCAATATTCTTTATTAGTCAATATTTAGTCGTATTTTTTGTTATTGTACATAAAAATAGAAATTACACAGATATTTATTAACCTAAGAGTACAGTGGCAGACTCATCACTAAAATTCTTAGTACAAAAAGGGCCCGAGTTCGTTGAAAAAGGCCTGCGAGAAGTTGTCTAAGTTAAACGAAAGTTGTTTTCTATGTTTGTTTGTGTGTGTGTGTGTGTGTGAGAGAGACAGAGATGTAGGCCTTTTTTGAGTTCAAGTGAAATTAGAATTATCATTAATTAGAACAAAAAAATATTATAGGGGATTATCCATAACAGAAATTTAATCGTGGTGGCCCGCTTCACAGGCCCAAAAGGCCCGTAACTACATACATGCTTAAAATTTGGTGGGAGCTTACGGCTCCCCCAACACCCCTCTTCCGACGCCCCTGTGTCCCAGTCATGGTTGGCCATGGCTTTGACAGTTGATCCTTAGAAAAAAAAGTTAAAATTAAAGCACACTTAGCTATTGAAGAACCATTTTTTGTTTCACAAGACGAGTGTGGTTACCAAACAAGAACATCCTTGTTACCAAACAAATGCTCGAAATGAATGAATTCACTTTATAAAACAACTCATTCATTCATTACATACCTATCCTATTGTGTCTCCTTCACCTTTTTTAAGCAAATAAAGTGATAAACATTTCATTCGTTTGTATAAATAAAAATGCGTCAATCATCGTCCTACTAATATTAAAATGTGAAAGTTTGTGAAGATGTTTGGATACAATAACGACTGAACGGATTTACATAAAACTTGGCGTACAGATAGACAAAGGCCTGAATTGAGACAAAGCATACTTGATATCCCAGTAATGGGTGCCCGTGGGATAATATTTATTTTACGTTTAAAATAGATGGCGTTGTGCGAGCGAACGTTGTGTTTTAAAATGATGGCATTGTACAAGAATCGTATAAACGAATTCTGTGACGGTACGAAGTCCACCGGGACATCTAGTAGGACTATATTTGTTACATTACGTTACATAATCTGCTGTACCCCGGAGGGGCAGGCAGAGACCAGGGTTTGCCACTTCCCACGGTCCTGACAGACCTCTTTCGCTTCATCGTCTTTCATGAGCCATTGCATGCACGCACGACGGTTTCGGTACTTACTTACTTTTTATCTACATCTTTTATCTGGAGCGAAAAGGTTCTGACCTGGTGACCGCGGACCGGACGACGCAGCGTGGGAAGGACGCGCTCACCAGATGGTCTGACGTGCTGGTTCCGATGGCGGGGAGTCGCTGGATGCGGGCGGCACATGGCCGAGAAGCTTGAAAAACCGTGAGGGAGGCCTATGTCCTGCAGTGGGCGTCAAATGGCTGATGATGATGATGATATCTTTTATCTTTGCTGTCTATATTTTTAGGCATAAATTTAACAACTCATTCATTCATTGTCATTCGCGAATCTAGTAGAAACTTACGAGAGCTGGGACGAAACGTGAACTATGAACTAATAAGAAGAACTACTCATTTGAAGGAAATGAACGAAATCACTTTTCTTTTTTAAATTAAGCGTTGGGCGCGCTTCTATGTTTCATCGTTCTTCTTCAAACGTTACTAGCTTTCATCACGAATTTAACAATGCTTTTGGCTCATAAACCGAATTATTCGCCCGTGAACCAAATTGCTATTGTAATCGCATTATTACGGCAGATTCATGTGGTAATTACATTTCTGCAACAGTAAGTAGGCACGTTTTCCTTTTGGATCGTGTTAACACGATATTTGAGGTTCTTTCTGCCACTGTAGTACTCTCATCAAGTTAAATCACTCTACTCTTGTCGTGCAATCCAATCCAATCCATGAACCCACATTCATCCATTACTGAGCGTAGGCGGCCTCCAAGGCACCTCAATTCTTTCTGTCCTCGGCAATCCTCATCCAGCCGTCACCAGCAAACTGCAGCATAGTCGCTGAACCGACTGTGGCGGACATCCCATGCTGTGGTTGCTGTTTCGTGGTCACCAAATTTTATTACGATGACGCAGAAGTAGATAAATAAATAAAAAACTTCCACACAACACAGTCGCTTGTCCTGATCCCAAACTAGGATACCCTGTGCTACGGTAACCAGGCAAGGACATTACAAACATGGAAATACACCCAGACTGAGGCCATTTGTGCAAGTGGGAATCGAACCCAAGACCTCCGGCATGGTAATCAGCCATGATACTGCTAGACCAACGAGGCAAGGACATTACAAACATGGAAATACACCCAGACTGAGGCCATTTGTGCAAGTGAGAATAGAATCCAAGACCTCCGGCATGGTAATCAGACGTGATACCGCTAGACCAACGAGGCAGTCAAGCCAGGCAAGTATTTTTCTGTCTGTCTACTGCCTACTGTCTGCCATGTTATTCGGAATAATAATAATAAACTCCACACAATACAATCACTTGACCTGGTCCCAAACTAGGATACCCTGTGCTATGATTACCAGGCAAGGACGTTACAAAGATGAAAGTACACCCAGACTGAGACCATTTGTACAAATGTACGTCTGCCCCCAGTGGGAATCGAACCCACGATCTCTGTTTTGGTAGCTAAGCGGCTTAACGGCTAGACCAACGAGGCAGTCGTAATGTGGTCTGTATAAATAAACTGTATCCACAGAAAAAAGAGTAGAGGCCATAAATAAAAAGCCAGCTAAGTACAAGTCGGAATCGCGCATCGAGGGCTCCGTTCTCCCATAAATATAATTTTACAGCACAAAGATGTGATTCTATTCATTCAGTTTGGGACCCTTAGCGTGAATATAAAGTATGATTCTTGTATGAAGAACCGTTTCTGCGGTAGAGCAAAAACGAAAAGAAAAAACTTTAAAAACGCTTTTTATGTAGGTAAGTGTAGGCTTGGGAATTTTATCACCGATTTTTTTTATTATTTCGTTGGACAGTGTGCCATAATGGAAATCTCAACTAGCTATCCATTAAGGCTCAGGGGATAAAGCCCTTTATAGGATAGACGGACAGACAGACAGACTTGTAAGCATATTAATAGGGCAGTTTCGCACCCTTCGTGTACATTACATTACATAAACTGAAAATGAAAAGTTTAATCTACGGGTCTTAATCTAATTTATCTTAAATAGGAAATTAAATAGAAAAAACAAACACGTCAACTTCAGCATGAACACACACACACACACACACACACACACACACACACACACACATACACACACAATCAATAAACGTATTGTAAAATCATGGTTTCTAAAACTGATCAATGTATAGTTGTGGAAGAGTGGGATCTCCTGGCACCACAAAAATTTTGTTTTAGAAATAAATGTTTTTAATTTTCATTTTTCATTTTCGTTTTCAAACTCACGCCTGTATCCCGGGTAGGCATATGCCAGGGTCAGGTGATAGATTATTTGGTATGGACACCCATACACCCTACACCCGTCGTGTACGGAACTCTAAAAAGGTATCATAATTAGCTACGGTGAGATACTCGCAGAAACAATCATTCACGAATTTGCACGCCACGCCAATGAAATTATAGTGAAATGTCTTCATACATCATGTTCAGTTGTTATCAAATAGAAAAGTGTGAGAAACGTGAATGGGCCAAACAGAGACGTAACACAGAGAGAACCTGCATTATGAGAGAAACACTCTTTTGTATTTATAAGTTGTTTAAACTTGTAATTTTCCTAAAATATTTTATAGATTAGCCATCTTATTATAAAAGTAACTTAACCTATTTTTTTTTGGCACATACATTGCTTCTGGCCCCACACTAGGATACCCTGTGTCGTGGGAACCAGAAACAACGACATCACAAACATGTAAACATCCAAGACCTGGGGTTTTTTTTTGTCCCCAGCCGGGATTCGAACCCGGGACCTCTCGCATGGTATGCAGATGCACTACCGCTGCGCCACGAGGTCGTCAAAAAGAACAATTAAAAACCATTGCTATTTTATGGTCGCCCGATCGGGTCCGTTAGAATTCTACATATTACAGCTTAACAAGGTTTTATTTTAAATTACGCAGATATTAATGAACCCACGATCTCTGTTTTGGTAGCTAAGCGGCTTAACGGCTAGACCAACGAGGCAGTCGTAATGTGGTCTGTATAAATAAACTGTATCCACAGAAAAAAGAGTAGAGGCCATAAATAAAAAGCCAGCTAAGTACAAGTCGGAATCGCGCATCGAGGGCTCCGTTCTCCCATAAATATAATTTTACAGCACAAAGATGTGATTCTATTCATTCAGTTTGGGACCCTTAGCGTGAATATAAAGTATGATTCTTGTATGAAGAACCGTTTCTGCGGTAGAGCAAAAACGAAAAGAAAAAACTTTAAAAACGCTTTTTATGTAGGTAAGTGTAGGCTTGGGAATTTTATCACCGATTTTTTTTATTATTTCGTTGGACAGTGTGCCATAATGGAAATCTCAACTAGCTATCCATTAAGGCTCAGGGGATAAAGCCCTTTATAGGATAGACGGACAGACAGACAGACTTGTAAGCATATTAATAGGGCAGTTTCGCACCCTTCGTGTACATTACATTACATAAACTGAAAATGAAAAGTTTAATCTACGGGTCTTAATCTAATTTATCTTAAATAGGAAATTAAATAGAAAAAACAAACACGTCAACTTCAGCATGAACACACACACACACACACACACACACACACACACACACACACATACACACACGATCAATAAACGTATTGTAAAATCATGGTTTCTAAAACTGATCAATGTATAGTTGTGGAAGAGTGGGATCTCCTGGCACCACAAAAATTTTGTTTTAGAAATAAATGTTTTTAATTTTCATTTTTCATTTTCGTTTTCAAACTCACGCCTGTATCCCGGGTAGGCATATGCCAGGGTCAGGTGATAGATTATTTGGTATGGACACCCATACACCCTACACCCGTCGTGTACGGAACTCTAAAAAGGTATCATAATTAGCTACGGTGAGATACTCGCAGAAACAATCATTCACGAATTTGCACGCCACGCCAATGAAATTATAGTGAAATGTCTTCATACATCATGTTCAGTTGTTATCAAATAGAAAAGTGTGAGAAACGTGAATGGGCCAAACAGAGACGTAACACAGAGAGAACCTGCATTATGAGAGAAACACTCTTTTGTATTTATAAGTTGTTTAAACTTGTAATTTTCCTAAAATATTTTATAGATTAGCCATCTTATTATAAAAGTAACTTAACCTATTTTTTTTTGGCACATACATTGCTTCTGGCCCCACACTAGGATACCCTGTGTCGTGGGAACCAGAAACAACGACATCACAAACATGTAAACATCCAAGACCTGGGGTTTTTTTTTGTCCCCAGCCGGGATTCGAACCCGGGACCTCTCGCATGGTATGCAGCTGCACTACCGCTGCGCCACGAGGTCGTCAAAAAGAACAATTAAAAACCATTGCTATTTTATGGTCGCCCGATCGGGTCCGTTAGAATTCTACATATTACAGCTTAACAAGGTTTTATTTTAAATTACGCAGATATTAATGATTTGCGAACAAAGAACGTATAGGTACCTAAAACGTGCTATTGTAATAACGTAGAACACAAAAAATATTTGCGTAAAAAAGCTGAAGGGGCTCCATGCAGTAATGCTAAGCCTCACGAATGGAGAAAAATCATGTCTGTTTTTACGGATCGTTTTTGCAAAAAGTGTCATACCAATCTTCCAATTATGTTAGCAGTGATTTTTAGGACCCACGAGAAAGAACCTAGGATCACGAACCTGGGACTAGATAGCATTTATGCCAAAAGCGGCCGTTTTTCCTAGTCCTAGGTTTTTTGCCTTAGGTTCACGGCCATGGGTTCTAAAAATCACTATTAACATGATTGAGAGTTTGTACAGACACTTTTTGCATATTCCAACTGCAAGAAAAAGATATGACTTTTTTCCTCGGTGGCGCTAATGTTACTCCCTGTGGCCCCTTAATAGTGTTATTTGTGGTTATTAGTGGGTTCGATTCCCACTGGGGGCCACCGTACCGTTGTACAAATGGCCTCATAAGAAACCTATATATAGTCTATTCATCCTTACTTGTCCAATTTAGTAAACAAGATTCTACCCGCAAAGTATTACTTTTTATTCGAAAACTGCCATATTTCCATAAATTAAGTAACCTGGGACACCATTTTGGATGACACGCTGCTATGTTTATAAACAAAGTGCACGAACTTGCAAGAAAATATGTTTCGGCATCGAATGTAAATTTTGAGGTTAGAATATTGTTTACTAAATTGGACAAGTAAGGATGAACAGACTGTACGTCCCACTGTAGGGCACAAGCCTTCTCTCAGGGAGAGAGTATGGGCTTAATCACCACGCGTGCCCACCGCGGATTGGCGATTTCCAGCGATGAGGTATGTGAATAACTCAGACACAGGTTTCCTCACGATGTTTTCCTTCACCGATAGCGTGTGGTATTGCTACTATAACTTCACAAATGGATATAACTTAGAAAATCAAGTCCGCACTGGGGATCGAAACTGGGTCTCTCGCTTCTGAGTCCGATGTTCTACCCACTAGGCTACCAACGCTCGCATGGCTCAAATGGCCTCAGCCTGGGTGTATTTCCTTGTTTGTGACTTCCTTGCCTGGTATAGAGTATACTAGTTTCGGACCAGGTCAATTGTGTTGTGTGGAAGTTATTTATTTATTATACATTGTTTGCTTAAGAAGCCAATTTTTTAGTTTACTTTTAAAACACTGCGATGAGGACTGTCATAATCTTCATTATTTCTTTCTGGTTGTACAATAAAATGATCTTTATGTATCTATAATAAACATAATTATGAGTTTATTATGACAGTCCTGCTCTCGCTCAGCTACAAAAAGGTAACAAAAGGCGTCAATTGCTTTTCCTAGGACCAACTTTGGCCAGACAGGTATCACCTTCGATTCAGCCCCTGAAAACGTGAAAAGTATCACAATAACAACACAAAAATTTATGTCATCAACATTTCTTTCTTTCTTTATTTATGTGATGTTGCAGTTTGCAAAAAAGCGTTATTTCACATTCTACTCTGATCCACCTAACAAACAGAATTTTACAAGAGGTCTCCAGGGTTACTTTTCATCTTTGGAGTAATTTGTATGGTAATGAATGAGTTAGCAGTCATAATACACCTACGACTACGCAGGAAGATCGCGGGGATTTCGCAATGTATTGCTTAATCTTCTCAGTTTAGCTTCAGTTTCGAAGAGCTTAGAGGTCAGTTAGTAAAAGTGAATCATAAAAAAATTTAGGAGCCATGATTTAGTGTAATTCGTTGAGCCGGAGGGGTTTATTTAACTTGGTTAGCGGTAACAAGAAAGAGCTCAAGAAAAACAAAAGTGAAGAGGTATATTTTAAGAATAATTTGCAACCTGTCATTAGAAGCATTTATGCAAACACACGCGGCAATGGAAAATGTTGTGTGCTCAATTAGTTGCGTAATAGAGTTCATTTTCGTGCGCACATAAATGGAAAGGTTAATGATATTCCAAAGTGCGCAATTTGCTACTCCGACCGTATTTCGGTGAAGGGATTCGGAATTGGCGGCAAAGTGGGCTTAATGCTAAATGTATTCGTATTGTATTTGTATGTAATCGTGTAAACAGCGGAAGAGTTGTTCAGAGTTACACTAAACCGAGAACTTTGCAAACAGCTGACTGCCAACCACCAGTGCTGGAGAGGCACCTCAAGAAGAAGAAAATTCGTACAACATTCACATTAAGTTAATTTACCTTGTAATTTCCGCCACATTGTAATTTAATTTACCTATTTGCAAAAAACATTTTCAATGATATTCCACAACAAAAATAAAGGCTCTAACAAAAGAAAAACATCTACTTATATTTTAAAAACCTATTTAGAGGCTATAAATTCCACCCATGCCGGGACTTGAACCAGCGCTCTCCCAACTGAGCTAATGGGCAAGTGCAAGCATCGATGAAATTTCGAGCCTCGTTACAAACTTCTCTGTATTACGTACAGGCAGCGACATCTGACCGAAGTGATTTATACCACTTGCAGCCCCGAGCAACCCACTTTGCAGTTAGGTTTTTACATCGGAATGATATCGCTGTACCTACATGATTATATACTTTTTGTTGCACTAACCCGTGCTGAGGACAATTTTTAAAACCTCAGCACGGGTTAGTGCAACAAAAAGAATATAATCTACTTATATGTCCCAAAATTAGGCGTTCTACTGGTCAGTACAGTAAACAGCACACCTACCTTTGCATGTTATGTACACGTGACCTTGCAACTGTCAAGGTTGACCTGCTGTCGACTGTACGAACAAATTTACGATGGGAGAAACTTCGATATAAGTAACTAAAACATTATCATGTTTTTTTACATGTAGACAGAAGCTGAATGAAATTAAACATAAATATCAACGGGTTGTACAATACATGTTTTACCAAAGTACGGTATTCTTACAGCAATGTTCCTAATAAGCACAATCGATAGCACAAGAATAGACTACTCACTTACGTTACAAGTGACTTTGTAACGAATGGTTGATCAAAGGCCTGTATCGTGAAACTACAATTCACAGTTAATTATGACAATTCATAATAAATTATATAAATAAACAATTCGATCTACATTGCATAGCCGATTCCTTCTACTTGTTAAGCTGTAGGTTGATCGACTTTGTAATTTATATTGAATTGCCATGATAAACCATGAATTGTAGCTCTATGAAGCAGGCCCCTGATGTCTACGATATTATATTCAGCCTGTATACGTCCCACTGTAGGGCACAGACCTTCTCTCAGAGAGAGAGTACGGGCTTAATCACCACCACAAGCGCCCACCGCGGGTTGTCAATTTAAAGCGCGGAAGTATTGGAAACCTCGGACACTCAGGTTTCCTCACGACGTTTTCCTTCACGGTTAGCGAGTGATAGGTATTGCTTCACAAATGTACGTAACTTAGAAAACAAAGTCATTGGTACATGCCGGGATTCGAACCCACGAATGAGACGCCAGCGTTCTAACGCTCCGCTATCCACCGCTTGTTCGCGACATAGATTATTTTACCATACTTTTATTGTGTTATTGTGGCAACATTGTTTTACAACAACATTCTGATGTTGTCACTATTGTGAGAATTGTAAATAGAGTTCGTGCCTTGCCGCTCTCGCACGCGGTTTGTTTCATTATATAATATAGCCTAGAATATAGTAATGGTCAGTTTCTGAATTGAGAATTTCGCTAAATAAATGGTTAACTGTAGTGCTGCCTCTTTGAAATTCTCAGAAAAGAGCGCGATAGAACTTTACTTAAGTATTTTATTAATTGAATTCTCAATTCAGAAACCGGCCATAAATCTCGGTTTGAATTAATCGTCAGCCCCTAAAAATACAGTCCACTAAACTACAAGTGTGTGCTACACCGACCATGTCCACGATACTTAAGTAGGTACATTACCATATTTTCTATCTTTCTGCCTAAACAAGTCTTGTTATCGTTATGAAAACAAAATCAAGACACAGACAGTTGCTGAAGCTCATTCCACACGCTCGTTCCGTATCGACTACCAAAATACTGATCTATTGATACGTCAATCACGTTGTCACTGTTTGTACTGCCGACCTCTCACCTCGATCATACACGTCGTTTTATATTACATGCTTATAGAAAATCATACTAATACAGCCATCCCACTTCGATTCTTGACGTGGAAAAGACATGGGCTATTCAGCGTGTGAATTAGGGAGATGAATCCGACAAGAGTCTTTGTTATCAGACAGAGTCAGTTTTGATCTCTCTCTAGAGAAATTGGTATGAAAATATTATGTTAGTGAAGAAGTTCAAATAATAAGGCTCACGTACTTACATGGATGCGCGACCAATTATAGACTTTCTCTAAGGCTTCAATGGGGAACTTGCGTGTAACTTAGATTAGAGTGACTTTGCTTTTATGCCACAGAAATCATATACAAACCCAGGAAAAATTTAAAAATAAAATAATAAAAATATTGTTTTCGGGGTTTTCGGGGTCACAAGATATGTGAAAAATAAATTTACTCTAATAACATAAAACTTATTAGATCTCGTTGTGTTGTTGAATGTACATGCATAAAAACATTATTTTACGAGATAACTCAAACATTCATAAACGTTTCATGGGATAAGATAAGATAACAAGATAAGAATATTCTTTATTGCACACAAGAAGCGAGACATAAAATATGAAGGTTACAATGAAAAAGTACAATGGGCGGCCTTATTGCTAACAGCAATTTCTTCCAGACAACATACATTATTAGCGTTACGTTAGGGAGTGACGCCATAGTCTAATGTCGATTTGTATGGCGCGTTTTAGTACCACGCGACTATATTGACTTTTCGACTGGTTATATTTTAAAAAGTATTAGTCGCAGAGAAAAAAGAAACCACCTTTATTTATCTTTTAATGTGTCCTCTTCTATTAAAACATTTTTAGTGCAAGTTCTCTATTCGTTAGTCAAGGGCGTCAGCGAGACGAAAGGTCGCAATATAAAATATGATTATTGAGTTCTGAAAGAAGAAGCCGTTTATTAATCAATTATTTGGTATATAAATAACTAAATACATAAAATTTCAGTTACTTTTAAATACTAACATAAACTCACGTCTCTCCCGCCATTTACCGAAGACGTCTAATTTAATTTTACACTTTACTCACTTAATTTAAATACAGAGTTAAAAACTAGTGTCTTCTCCTACTGCCAACTTATAAGCAGCTTATATACGAGTATGCCCCACTGTAGGGCATAGGCCTTCTCTCAGGGAGAGTGTATGGGCTTAATCACCATGCGTGCCCACCGCGAATTGGCGATTTCAAGGGCTGAGATATGTGAATAGCTCAGACACTCAGGTTTCCTCACGATGTTCTCCTGCACAGTTAGCGAGTGATATTGCTACTATAACTTCACAAATGTACATAACTTAGAAAACAAAGTCATAGGTAAGTACACGCACGCACTGGGAATTGAACCTAGGTATCTCGTTTCCGCGTCCAATCTACCCACTAGGCTACCACCGCTCGCCAACTCCTTCTTCTTTTCAATTTAGTAAAATTATACTAAAGTTTTTCCGTTTCTCCCCTTTTTGCGTTATAATTTAGCGAAATTACACTAAATTGTCACGCAAAAAGTGGGAAAAAACATTGACTTACTCATTACAAATGCATTTTGTTTCAATACAATAGGATTGTTTCTATAGGCGTGCTTAATCCAAATTAGTCGGCGTCTAATCTGCCCTGACTTGCGACAAATCTCTTTCGCACAACTGACCGCGCAAATCGCTCTAAAGGCGGAGCTAATTCGACAAACATGGCGAGTAATTTTGGCTGAGAAGACTACAACTGTATTACTTGTAAGGCAAATAAGGCAAAACCAGTAAACAGCTTCTTCACTATTGATAATTAATACCTTTTTCTGGGAAAGTCGACAGCTTATCAAATTTTACACTTTCTTTGCGAAGTCGCCCGTAACTTCACTGAGGAGAAAAGTACACTACTCTACCGTACACTAATTGCCAAGCTTAATACACAGCCTAAAGTTTATACTTACACGCTTAGCTCTAGAAAATACGTCATTACAGTTTGTCAATTCCAACAACTCCTTACAGTAAGGAGCCCGGCGTTAGTGATAGAGTTCTTACAATTTTTCTGCTCTGTAATGACTCTGTCTGATAGACAAAGCTTAAACTTATGAGTGAAAAAGAATAGACATTCTTCTAATCTGGTAGGATAATGACAATTGGCGTATGTGCATGCGACGGCTAATTAGTGTTGCCGAATTTAAAGTGTCTTGTCAGGATCGTGGCAAGTGGCAAACCCTGGTCCCTGCCTACCCCTCCAGGATACAGGCGTCAGTTTATGTAAGTAGGATAATGATTTACCGAAGGCTATGACATTGGTAAAACGTATAAAGATCGAATTACATAATATTATGTACCCAAAAGCCGATTTTTTCGAAAAATATCAATATGGGAAAAACTCGTAGAACATGAATGTTGTAGTAAAAACATCAATTATATTAAGTAATTGTGCAGTTTAGACGTAACCCTATGTTGACTCTTTAATAGGTAGGTACTCTACACAGCTATAATTTACAATAACAGCAAATTATCAATTTAGATAATCAATTACTTTAATTCAATGATCATTATGATTACGCTGACCTCCAATTGAAGCCATAAAATTATGCCACAAAGGAAAAAAAGCATGTCAAATTCAATGACGGCCATCTTTTGTATTCAGACACTCGTCTATTTTACATAATTGTATCATAATAAGTGTTATGTGTTTCGCCATATCAAGTGTCAATTTTACATAAGAGTTGCATGCATACATAACAGAGAATGTGACTTGGTCGTGTACGTTTCATAAAATAGTTCATTTTGATCCAATATCACCCCTAAGTCATTGTGATAAGGGTTATACCGATGAAGCTCTTTGAAGTTGCACTCATGAGGTAGTAAACTAGAGGATTGGAAATATAACTGAATGAAGCAAGATCGGTTTACGATTCCATTGGATTTTTTATAACCGTTGAAATTGCGATCATGATAATTTGCGTAATGGGCGGACGTTTATTCTACGAAGTGTCTACAAAATCTACAAAAGCACGAACACTTGAACGTTTCTATACTGTCATCCTTTTTGTGATAATCCGATAGCTTGTTCGAAACGTTTGGAAGCGTAGCGTTTCCATGGTGATCAATGGTTTTTTGCCTAAGTTATCTCATTTTACACCGCCACCATTTTACTTTTTTACTCTACTTCGCTGGCTTCGCGTGACTCGTAGCCTCCGTTACGGGAAGTCGCCAGTTGTACAGCTCTCGCTGGAAGGACAAAGCGGCCAAGGAGCTCACGCAGGTCCTTGGCCGCTTTGTCCTTCCAGCGATAACTGGGGGCGGCCCTAGGTATGCCCTCAGCACTACCCAATTCTCTCCCATCCTTCCTAAGTGACTGAGCTAATGGATTCGGTGAGATTTTGTCATTGCGATGTTGTTAGGTTCGGAAATCAGGTCTTCAATTTCCTGATTCTTTGTAAGTCAGTTAAAAGTAGTATTACTTAATTTACCATAAACAGTCAATAGCACGTCAACCTTGACCTTTCGGTTGACTTTGCAACAAAAATCATATTTGTGATTTCCTTAATATGTACCTGCAATTAAATTTTCTCTGGTCTACCTACTACTTTACATATTAACTAAGACCGCGCATTCAGTAGCTGCACATAAAATGGCTCAAAATTCGTTACAAACAGACGTAACACATTAGCAACAGACGCTCTTACAGCGTAGCTCTTAAAGCTGAAAGCATAAGTGTGAGAGTAATAAAAATTGAGACCTCCCCAGTGTCGCCGACTCTACATATTTCATAAAAAGTGAACGTGCATTGTGACGTGTAGCTTTTAGGTCTTTATTCGTTTTTCAGTTGCGCAGCCTCTCTGCAGCTCTATTAGCGCTAATAGCTTCTTATAGATTGCATTTCATTAATTCTTGAAACAGCTCAGAACAATAAGTCTCAGGTATTTCATTATAAGCTTGGTTATGGTCTCTCGATGTTGCAAAAGTACCTAGTGGGTAAAATTAATTACTTTGACAGCTTCTGCCAGAAGGAGGTGCAGTCAATATGAAATTTACAAATAGTTCGTACGGATGACTGATAGTTGTGCAAAGAAACAAATATGACAACTAAGCTTCATAGTCGACAAGGTTCAAATCTCCTTGCCGAGAGTAGACCCAAGTTTAACTATAAGCGATAAGTCTATGTAAGTTTTACATATTTGTGAGGTAGCTGACGCCGATTTGCATTAAAATTAAATTTCAGAAGTTTTATGACTGTTTGTATACTTAACTTACACTGTACCGGTGTAACTACTTGGTACTTTGGAATGACGACGTTTTATTATAGACCCTAAACCGATTTTCTCATGATATCAACCGCGCTTACCTAATATTACCGACTTTTGAAAGTACGTCGTCGTTTATATAATGAATAACATCTTTGAAAGGTACAATTAAATCAAAACAACCAAGGTATCGTGATTCAAGTAGACACAGAAGTTCTTCTCCATTGATTTCAAAGGAGGAATCATATGGTTCCAACTGAAAATCAGTTTTGCTGGTGTTATGCTAGCTATAGCACACACCGGTAAAGTATGCTGAGTTGGAGCCCCTTTTTTGTTGTCACGGAGGCACCTGAGGTGTTTGAGGTCCGAGGTGGCTGGGTGCCATACATTACTATATGGTACCCGACTTCCTTTGACTCTATACGCCTCACATGTTCTCGTCACGATTGTTTTGTTTTATTTCTGTTTTGTTGAGGTTCATTTCTTTTGTTTGTGTACCTTTTTGTTTACTTTGTGTTTCTGTGACAATTTAAATAAATATCCTCTTTCTTTTTTTCTTTCTCTTTCCGGTTTACATGGAAAATCACACAAAGGCGCTCACAGAGATGATAATGTGGTCTTGTTGATCGGGAGGCGAACAAGCGATCTGCTAAAGCTGCTGGAAAGCAATGGATGAGATTGGCGGGTTGAGCCACGTGTCATAAGACTAAACTCAGTTTGTTGAGACAATTCGATGATTAGCACAATTAGTTTTCCTACATGCTAATTTGAATCAACTGAAATAAATCGCAACCAATTTAGAGCTAGCTTTTGGGGTAAGCAGCGTCAGCGAAATCAAGCACGAATTTAAATTTTAGCTGTTTGCTGTAATGCCTATGTCCAGCAGTGGACTTCTTGTGGCTGAATGATGATGATGATGCTGTAATACAGACACTAAGCCTAGCTCAGTAACCGATGCTAAAGTTTTTGTGCTGTTTAACTTGTATCAGTGCTGTATAACTATAGCATATCATGTAGGTAGTTATTTGGTGAAACAAATTATAAATTTTATCTTAGCAGCCAGCTGTATTTACGTTCCAGATACTTTGCGCGGTCAATTTGTATGAAAAATAAATATAAATTGATTGATAATTTGAAACTTTTGCTTAAAATAATTAATTTAACTATCGATACTAAAGAAACATTCTCAGTAACAAATATATCGAACGAATAGACGTCCCAGGTGGATATATTTCGACCGAATAGGGGATGTATTAGCAAAGGGTAAGATAAAAAGTGCCCGAAACGACTAATGAATGTTGAGGAAGCGAAAGTGATCTGTCAGGATCGTGGTAAGTGGCAGTCCTTGGTCTCTGCCTACCCCTCTGGGATACCTGCGTGAGTTTATGTATGTATCTGTATGTATTCTTAGAAAATATCACTTCTAGTCACCATACTGTAGATCAGGTACATAGGTGTTCTGTTTTACTCATAAAGCGCTCTTCACGAATATTAAAACAATTTCAATACGGTTATAAGACGTGCTGTTTGTGACATAATACTACGTGTGTTCGAATGTACATTGTACAATGGACCGCAAAATGTAAGCTGTCTTCGAATATGGTCAGCAAATTTGTTAACAGCAGTGCTTTTGACAGCACTGTCGATGTATTGTTATCGATCGATTACGGACAAAGACTTAGGGATTAGCTTACTTTTTCGGTTATACTAACATTATATGGTTGAGTGCAGCGTTTGCCGATAGATCGTTTTTGCACTAGCTTATTGGAAAGGCTTATAGGGAGTAAGTGGAAACGAACTAAAAAGATCGAAATAAAGTAAAATAATTTTTTTTTACTAAATTTCCTAGTAGGTGTCAACTATTGCATTATAACTTAGACGATTTGAGATAAGATGATGAGAGTAGTTTTTTCGCTGCCTTTTTCTTCGCTACAACTCGACTCGAAGAGAGCGGATAACATTCTACATTGACATTCAACAAACAGAAGGTAAATTCTTTGCGTTGAAATAAATTTTTGATTTCTGATTTTGATGTTATTTATAAAGAGTCGTCACATAAAGTGCCCCAAGATCTTCCCCCATCACGTTTCGATCATCGCCAGCATCGGCCTAATTGTCTCCTTGACTCATTCCAAAAATTACTCATTTGTTAACTTCCCATAGCCTTTTTGTGGCTGTATCTCATGACCGAGGGACGTGACTGTGAGGCAGGTTTCGCCACCAACGCTCTCCATTCAATCCGATTATGCGCCAGATCTGTGGCTGCTTGTAGGGTCCCATAGCTTCACTTATGTTGTCCTTCCATCGCATTGGTGCTCGTCCTCTGCTTCTTGTGCCGTCCGCGCGACCGGTGATAATGACTATCCGTTTGTCTACGGAACCCTAAAAGGTAATGAACCACCGACAGTACCGCAACGTTCCGTAACTTTTGGCAATAATGGACCTATTGACCGACCTACGGAACTTAGTATTCCGATACGGTGTCGACCCTTATTCCGTGAGCCAGTAGCCTAAATGCAGTTCACAGACATTTAGTGACAGGACGACACAACCAGTTCGCTTCGAGGACACCTGGTAGATTCGATTATTAGATGCGCAAAGTGAGAGGAGTGTAGGTTCGTTTGATGATTGATGCATGAGATGGACAAGGCCAGTCGCAAATGAGGCATTTCCTCACGACTTTACTAATAGCGAGCGCTAAGCCATTTAGAACAACCTCCGTACCGACTCTCCTCGCTGATTTAGCCAACTTGCGCGACAATAAAAATAGTAATAACTCCCACTCTGTACAGTCACTTGTCCTGGTCTCGCAGTAGGATAGCATGTGCTATGGTAACCAGGCAAGGACATCACAAACATGTAAACACATCCAGACTGAGGTCATTTGTACAAATGTACGGCAGCCCCCAGTGGGAATCGAACCCACGACTTTTGGCATGATAATCAGACGTCATACCGCTAGAGCAAGGAGGGAGTCACTTGAGTGCGTTGAATAAATTCAGCGATGAATAATCTTTGGCGCTCTAAAGTTTTAATAAGTAGGTACTTGTGATGGTATTTCTTACGACTAAAACGTTTCCTAAGTCATTATTTGTAACACGATCGCCAACTCGCCTGCCAAGCGTGGCGATTATGGCAAAACCCCTCATGGTTAGGAAAACCATGAGGGAGGCCTATGTCCGGCAGTGGGCGTCAAATGGCTGATGATGATGACCCTAATGACAAGCGACACGGCCCAATAACACAACTGATGCAGAGCATGATGGTCGTTAACAGACGAGGCAGTAAAATGACTGATGTGCCGTATAACTAGGCCTTAACGTCACCCTTTCTCAACTGGCGTCCTTCCCTTGATACAGTTCTTGATGGGCCATGAAAACAGCCGGGTTCATTAAAAGTGAGGGAATTATGTCGATGCGCGTTTTTAAGCGAACTTCCTTTTATTACCGTGTTTTATGGATAAAAAATTGCTCAGTGAACTCATTTAAAAACAGACTTGATAAAGTGCATGAAACTAATATATACGCATCAGCTTAAGGCTGTTTGTGTATTAATGAATAATAAAATAGAAAGATAATTCCGCCATCATCGGTAACATTACAATAGCTTAGTTGAGAAGAAGCGAATCTTGGAAACAAGGAGTCAATAGTATTTACTATTTATTTTATTTACATAAATATTCCAACATAACAGTAATTAAACCAAAGCGTTACAATATTATTTATTTATTTATTTAGTTCGAATTCATCACAATTTGTCATAGTTAACCAGGATGCGGAAAATATTGATGTATTTGTTTGTCCTTTGGAAGAAATTAAAAAGTACTATGTTAGGAACTATGAGTATGGCCTAGACCTTCCTCAGGGAAGAGACCCGTGCCCCTCGGTGGGGACATAATGGGTTGATGATGATGATGTTGGGAAGCATTGTTAATTATTTGTAACATATTAAATATTTTCTATTTAACCTATTCAGAATATATTGAGAGCATAATTGGAATGTAGAATTTTAATTGTGCAACGAATTAGCGCAAACTGTAATGTTAGGCAATTCTATAAATAAAAATAAAATAAAATAAATACTAGGAGACTGTTTCAAACGGTGGAAGTGACGCCGGTTTCGTGGCCCCGCGCGTATTTTACTTTTACTCGAAACAGAAAATGGGCAGGTTGCCCGAGAACTGGTACAATAAAAGGCAGCGACGTTGAGCAATACGTTATGATTTGGACTGAATTCGGAAGTTACGTTTATTCGAAGAAACCTGAAAGTGGAGCATTCAGTTTACATGCTTAAACTCGCAATCATCATAAGCAGCCTACATACGTCCCACTGTGCGGCACAGGCCTTCTCTCAAAGAGAGAGTATGGGCTTAGTCACCACGCGTGCCCACCGCGGATTGGCGATTTCAAGCGCTGAGGTATGTGAATAGCTCAGACATTCAGGTTTCCTCACGGTGTTTTCCTTCACAATTAGCGAGTGGTATTGCTACTATAACTTCACAAATCTGCATAACTTAGATAACAAAGTCATGGGTACATGCCCGCACTGGGAATCGAACCTGGATCTCTCGCTTCCGAGTCCAATGTTCTACCCACTAGCCTGCCACCGCAAAAAAACTCGCAATACCACTTGCTAACGGTGAAGGAAAAATTCTTGAGGAAACCTGGGTGTTTTTAAATCGCCAATCTGTCCATACTCTCCATCTCTCTTTAAAGCGGCCCCTCAAGGAGCAATTCCCATACAAATGTAGTTTGGTTTTTATTTAGAAACGACATGCCGGATTGCAATGAAACTGCCAATATGTTTAAAGGACACGAATCGAGGTTTGGTCATGATTACAACTCAGAATAAAAGAATAAAAAACCGGCCACGTACGAGTCGGACTCGCACACGGAGGGTTCCATACCATTAGAATACAACATTGGAATATTTCAATTTATACCCGTTGCCGTTATTAGTATCGAGCAAAAAACGGCGGAAAAATTACGTTTAATGTATGGGCGCCCCCCTTAAATATTAATTTTATTCTGTTTTTAGTATTTTTTGTTATAGCAGCAACAGAATTACATCATCTGTGAAAATTTCAACTACCTAGCTATTACGGTTCATGAGATACAGCCTGGTGACAGACAGACGAACAGCGAAGTCTTAGTAATATCATTATTATTATTAAATCCTTTATTGCATTTAAAACAGGCAGTTTTGCACATAGGCGAGCTTAATAATAGTAATAGGGTCCCGTTTGGCATCCTTCGGTACGGAACTCTAAAAAATCAAGTACGGCGGCCTCTAGTGGGTATCGAAGCCCGACCTCTGTTTTGCAGTTAAGCGTGTTAACCGCTAGACCAACGGAGCAGTCACAAAAAAGCAGGTATAAAAGTAAGCAAGCTCAGGTTATTTGTAGATAAGACACTAATTTGTTGCTATGTAATAAATAATAATGAAATTGTGTAACTAATCTGTCAAATAACAAAATAAACATAAAAAATATGTTATAAACTTCATTTCCTACTTACAAATAAACCGAAGCTTCCAAGAAAAAAATAAAAGATCACAAAAACTATAGGTCGATCAACTAGGAACTAAAAATGCCAGCGAACGTCGTGTGAATGATTCAATTGTGTGAACTTCTCACTCCGTGACCGATTATTAATCGATTTGTAATGGAAACATTGTAAAATCAAAGGCTAGACCCATTTTGCTCATAGTTTAAGCCCGACTTGCACCACTTGCTTAAATGTGGCTTAAACAGCATTTAACTAAAATTCTTCATACAAAAGTCGATTTAAAAGTTGATCTTAACCTTTATCGCACCCAATTTAAACTGCATTACAAGATTGTTTTAGTTAAATCGTATTTTTATACACAACGCCATATATTAAATTGTATCTATCTGTACAATTTTATTGTTGGGTATCGAGTATCCAGTTTTATTTCCAACAAGGTGTTCAAATGTTCTACACATACATACGTCCTACTCACCAATACCTATGCATAACTATAGGAAAATTAAAATCACGAAAAAAACATCCAAATTAAATCTACCACCTGCAGCATTAAAATATACCCGGCATTAACATCTTTTTCATGATTACAAAATTTTCTCCTTAGTAAAGTTGTTTGAGTCCACGGATGGGGATGGGACGTGAGAGATGATTTAGAGGAAATAGCTTATACCCAGCAGTGGGCAGCGATGGGCTAATGATGATGAAAATGAAAAAAAAATTCAAACATATTTTACAAGGGTTGAGGCCTCCTTTTGATGATGATGATGAAAAGTTGTTTGCCTGACATGTAGTGTAGTACCCCACATATTCAAATGTACATAGGGATTAATAGGTTACGAAGCACCAGTTACCTAGGTGGCCGAAAGAGTACCTGGGACATATTTTTTAGACAAACTTACTCTTAGCTCAGTCCACTTATTTTACAGAAATGACAATGTCAGTGCGTGCAGTGCCAACTAAGCCACCGGTGTCTTCACGCACGACGTAAATAACTAACAATCTATGATGACTTAATAAAGCTATCATTATTTGTGTGGCTCTACTCTGCAGTCTATGATAGTATGAGTCGTATATGTGTGTTTCCCTTACGCATTTAAATAAATAACTTTCACACAACACAATCACTTGTCCTGGTTCCAAGCTACGATACCCTCTGCTCTGGTAACCAGGGAAGGACATCATAAACATGGAAATACACCCAGTCTGAGGCCATTTTGACAAATGTACGGTGACCCCCAGTGGGTATCGAACTCCCAAATCAGACGCGATACCGCTTAGGGAATTACAAACAAGTATAATATAATAGTAATTTTGTGTTCATCTAACCGCTTCATTAGAGCCTTGGCATAAATAAGCCAGCGATGCACCATTGAGTTCAACTAATCCAATTTGATTGCTTTATTGCAGAATAAATTTTTACATTTATTACAATAAATGTCAGTGCTTGTCGTTGATTGCAGTTAGGAAAGAAACTTAAAATTAATGTTTCGAGATAGTTTCGTATGTTACGAAATATTCAACACTGATAATTTGTAAACAAACACGTAATACTATTTGTTGATTTAGAACAAATGGAATTATCAGTTCTTGATGTTCAGTATTTTCTGAGGTTAACACGAGCATTAGACATAATAAAACTGAATTTTGACGGATATTTACGAGTACCGAAACGTCGGAAAAATTGTAAAATGGAAAAGTAAACGAGTAAATATCCGTTAAAATTCAGTTTTATTACAACATTCATTAATTATTGCACGCACGCACGCCGGACTCGGGTACTTTTTAACTTGCCCTTTGCCAATACATCTCATATTTGGTCGAAGTATGTCCGCCTGGGACGTCCCTTCCACCCATATTCGCCTTCTTTTGCCATTTTGTTTTTATCTGAATTTCAGTAATATATTCTTTGGACCACCATTGCCAAAAATGTTGCCGCATCTGCTCCGCACGATCGTAACGCCTTGTTTCGTCAATCTTTCTTCCTTCATATTGTCTGCATGTCCAAACCAATGTAACATTCCCGTCTCAATTCTAGTCACTACATCCTATTTCAGTCCACAACGTTCTCTAATCAAACTTTTTAGAACTTTTGCGTATCCTGTCATCTAAAGGCAAACTCAACAATTTTATTCACCTACACTAGAGACAAAATGTTTACTTAATGAACGTCGAAGCTGTTAGTTTCACAATTAATAGATTATGCTTACAAAGAAACTGGAGTTTATTTATTCTTTTCAAAACCGGTTTGCTTAATTAACAGAGTTTTCAACTTAAAGTTACACTACCTGCACTAGATACAATCGTTCCCGTTAACATTATTTCAATATCAGAAATCTTTTTCTTAGTGTTATAATAGGCTTTTTTGCACAGAGTATGCTTAACACATTTTTGAACCGCGTCGGTGGTAACTCTAATGAGAAAATTTATCGTGGAACCGTATACAAACACCACACATACTTCTGAAACACCTCACCTGTTGGTGAAGCGAAAGAGATCTGTCAGGATCGTGGCAAGTGGCAGACCCTGGTATCTGCCTACTCCTCTAGCAACAAGCGTGTGTTTATGTTATGTTATGATGATGGTAGACAGCAGTGGAACTTTGTATATTCCTTGTATTAAATTGTGACTAGCAGCGCCTCCTTCAACTGAAAATAAGTTGGTGAAAATAAGTTTTTCTTTATTTATGTTATCAGTTAGTTATAGTATTGCAATTGATGACACCATGGAAGTCGGAAGCGCGGTACTTGCATCCCAATCAAGAGAGGTCGAAGGTTCGATATACCAATGACTTTGTTACGTACATTTGTGAATTCGTACTAGCAATACCAACGGTCAAGTAAAACACCGTGTGGAAGCCTGAGTGCCTGAGAAGTTCTCATACCTCAGCTTGCGCGCTTGTGGCCAAATACTGTATTAAATTTACATTTATTCAATAATTTTACACCAGTCAACTAGCGTGTTTCTGAAACACGTCAGTCAAGTTTGTCGTAAATTACAAATTTATTTAGAAATTTATTTATTTCGCAAATGAATATAATAAAATAAACATTACAGTTTACGCTATTTCATAATTATTTGCGGTATATACTTAATCTAATGAAATAAACTAGCATGCAGACACAAATCATATTGTAAATTACGACCTAAGCGCGAACCGAGAAAGTCAAAAACCTGCAGACAGGATGTTTGAACCCATTTAGAAGAAGATACGACCTTGTCGCACCATAGATCTTTGCGCTCTCGAGATTTGAATCAACCAGGAACTTACTCAATAGCGATCATCGAGCGCATCCACTCGCCTTTGCGGCTTTTTTTTTTACCATCAGACGATGTAGGTTTTACGCGCACAATAAGAACAGTTATTTAGAGATTTTTAGAACCACTTTTAGATTGTTATTTAGTTAGTTTGGTGTCAGAGCCTCATAGAAACGAATCCTAATAAACGCTTGAATAACACAGGTATATGAGATTAGATAGATTAGATCACAGACAGGTAGATTTTGCCCAATATGGCAATGTGAACTCATCGGAATATTAAAACAGGCTCTTCTTACTTGTAGCAAGTAAATGGTGTTATTAATAAAAATACAATTCCTCTAAAACACTCCTCAGTGGCAGTTTAAATAATCTGTGGTTACAGCTTCGTCTTTACAACAAACTATTTAAACTTCTTCTGACGAGTGCTTTAGAGGAATCGTGTTTTTATAAATAAGGTCGTAAATTTTTACTAACATGCTCAGCAATACTCTACGTAGGGCGACGATGGCCCGCGTACTAACCGGACTAACCCCACAGTTTTGCCGTTTACATAATCTGCAGCCGTGTGAAGGTTGCTTAGCTTTCTTTCGGTCAGAGGCGACGGCTCGCGCGCAAACAGTCTATAGTGTCGGGCGCTGAGATGCGCTAGTGTGGTGGAATTCCATTTTTAAAATTCGATTTTTTCTTCTCCATCTGAGTGCAGTGAGTTTTGAGTTCGGATACAATGAGGTTAATTTTCTGGGTACGTTTTTGACATTTATTTTTTTTCGATCTTTTTTTGCGTGGGCGCCTTTGTCAACTTTCTTCGTTGCCAGTGAAAGTAAAGAAGCTTCGGATGATCGAACGCATCGATGGATTTTGATTGGTTTCGAGTGTTTTGTGTGTCAATGGAATTTATTAGTGCTGTAAATAATTACTTGAGTATTTTATAAATTGGACATTATACACGTAGACACTGGGTGACACAAAATAATCTTTTTATTCATAACTCATTTTCTCCAGTCAGTTACAAAATTAATTATTCATATCGTCATTAATAATTCAAATTCCATTCATATTTAAAAGTTTTGAAATGAAAGTTTTTTTTTATGTTTTCTGTCTATAAACCTAGAAAAAACGTGATTTGCTATTCAAGTTAGCTTTAATTTCACTTTTCTCAAGTCTCGATATTGAAGTGAAAATACTTTGACTAGACAAAGTTAGGAAATATTTTTGTCATAAAGTGAATTAGCTCTCTATAATTAGGTGGGCATAGATATTATTTATACGTCAAAGATCGATCTATCCTATAACTTATTAGGTATTTTAAATAATTTCTTCAGACTTTTCAGGCGTACAATCTTATTTATTCCCTAACATTCCCTTTAAACATAGTTTAAATAGACTTTCTCTTTGCGCTACACTATTTAAACTGCATTTGAGGAGTGTTTTAGGTAATCGTGTTTTCACCGATAACACCGATACACTTTAAACTCAACTTAAGTTGACAATACAGCAGTCTTCCGTCTGTCAACCAGATGAATATATCTTCGGCCACACTAGATCTAGGTCGAATCGTGTACTCGTAGATTTACCGAAGGGACATCCGCGCAGGCTCTCTCGCTAGTAAAAGACATCAACGCGCGCGCGCCGCCCAACCGGCCGGTTTCCACTCAATTCTCGTCGCAATACTACTTTCATTCGAGAAAATTATTTGTTACGCGTCGACTATGGTTGGGAGTAGATTTATTTATGGAGAAGAGATGTTCGTTGGGTACATATGTTAAAATAGAGCTAAAGTATGTTAACGTATTTCTCAAAAACGATGGTATTGAAGTTAGCTTTTCCGCTAACCTTTGCTTCATTGCTCTAGATAATAAGAATATATTTTACACATTTTACAAAAAATAAAAGCGGAGAATATTGAGGAAAAAATTATTTCTTGAGGTACCCTTATTGCCAATTAATTGGTACCTATTTCTACGACATAGCCGCAGTTCTAGAGATTAGAGTAATTCAAATTAATATCTTATCTAGGGTAAACACAAACGTCAGATGAATCAAAAGATGCATGCTTACAAAAAACTTGGTTCCTACTACAAAATCATTTTGTAAACAAACTTTTTTTATTTCCAAAAAAACCGGATAACTACCTGCCTAGCAGGACGCATTTGGTTTCCTTTAAGCGAATACCTATGTCATACGTCTATTTTTATGGCCTCTTCTCAAATATCGCTAACAGTGAACAGAAAAAACAATAGACGAGGAAGAAGAAGAAAGACTTTTATTATACCAACAAGACACATCACACAAACAAAGAAAACAGATAAGTAACATAATATGCACAACAACAGAAAGAAAACTAAATATGTGTATTTTAAAAACCTGTTTAGGGGCTAAAAATTCCACCCATACTGGGACTTGAACCCGCGACCTCTGGCTAACCATGCCAGCGCTCTCCCAACAGAGCTAATGTAACGTACGTAATACAGAGAAGTCTGTAAAGAGGCTCGAAATTTCACTCACGCCTGCACTTGCCCATTAGCTCAGTTGGGAGAGCGCTGGCACGGTTAGCCAGAGGTCGCGGGTTCAAGTTCCAGTATGGGTGGAATTTTTGGCCTCTAAATAGGTTTTTAAAATTGTTCTCAGCACGGGTTAGTGCAACAAAAATAACATAAATATGTATATTTAGTAGAAACAATAGAAATAAATTAATATTAACGTACCGCTTGTTTCCTGGATAAAAATTCAATATAAGTGCAGAAACTCTTCGTGATAAAATCCAGGGCTAAAAACCGGCTAAACTGAGAGCATAGTATCAATCAATCTATTAGCCCGCATTCGTTGACTACTAAGAGAAAATAGTTTTTACTCCAAAAGCTTATTCCATCAAGAATATGACTCAAACACCAACCCTCCGTTTCTCGCACCCTAACCATGGGGTATGTCTAAGTAGGCGCTTACCTAAAGCAAAACCTAATGAAAAAAAGTGTCCAGCCGACGGCCACTGGAATTAAAATGGCATTGAAATGCTCTCGCTCTAGATTTAGGACGCATATTATTAGCCCATTGAAATCTTCGCGCAAATACATTACCGGAAGCCTAAAGTCCAAGAAATATCAATGAGCGCAGTGGCACTTGCTTTATTAACTCAGTGACCATAAACAGGTTTACTTTCTTTGACCTATTTCCTTCACAATACAGCCTTCGCGGTAGGGCTTATATGACGAACGGAGAAAGGATGTGACGCGCCGGTCCTTATAAAATAATATGACGAACGTACGGACCTATACTCTGTGTCTCACGAGATTTTCGTGGACGTAAAGAAACATGACGTACATTACATTACATAAACTCGCGCCTGTATCTCGGGGGGGTAAGGCAGAGACCAGGGTTTACCACTTGCCACGATCCTGACAAACCTCTTTCTTAAACAAACCTTTGATAATAGTTGTTAAAATACGGTATAATGCCCGACAAAGAACTTGAAAAAATATATTTGGACTTTAGTTTGGTCAATTAAACAAATAATGAAAAAAAAAATCTTACGTCTTCAAGTTACCTGTCAAGTTGAGTACATTTGTGAAGTTTTAGTAGCAATACTACTCGCTAACTGTGAGGGAAAAAGTCGTGAGGAAACCTGAGTTTCTGACGTGTTCACATACTTCATTGCTTGAATTTCAACGACAGTTACAACAGACCACGAACTAGTAAACGCAGCGTAGCGTAGATTGCTGGCTGGATGAGGATGGCGGAGAACAGAAGGAAGTGGCGGGCCTTGGGAGAAATCTAGCAATGGATGAAGACGGACTGAATGATTGGCAGATTCGCGTTATAAAACGCATGACAATTGAAGATGCGTGTTGTTTTGCCACAAACAGACACTCTAGTCTCTTTATGACGTATTTCTTAGTACTTAATAAGTGATATTGCCAATTATTAATATGATTTGTAGCTTTGTCAAGAAAGTTAATAAATACCTGAATATGTATGGTAATCACCACGCGTGCCCACCGCGGATTGGCGATTTCAAGCGCTGAGGTATGTAATTAGCTCAGACACTCAGGTTTCCTCACGATGTTTTCCTTCACAGTTAGCGAGTAGTATTGCTACTATAACTACACAAACGTATTGTATGTAAAATGTAAATTTTATCTTATGTACCATAAATATTCAGTTATTTATTAACTTTCTTGAGAAAGCTACATTTGAGAGTTCATTCATCTTAGGATGAATGAACTCTCATATTTATAATTTGCAATACCACTTATTAAGTACTAGGAAATACGTCATAAAGAGACTAGAGTGTCTGTTTGTGGCAAAACAACACGCATCTTCAATTGTCATGCGTTTTATAACGCGAATCTGCCAATCATTCAGTCCATCTTCATCCATTGCTAGATTTTTCCCAAGGCCCGCCACTTCCTTCTGTCCTCCGCCATCCTCATCCAGCCAGCAATCTACGCTACGCTGCGTTTACTAGTTCGTGGTCTGTTGTAAATATCGACCTTGACAATGGCTTTAAATAATTTAACTGGAGTATGATTGTAAATTGTAGTGCAGCGGTGGTAGCGGAGCGGGAGAACGCCGGCTTCTCATTCGGGAGGTCGTGGGTTTGAATTCCGGCATGTACCAATTTCTTTGTTTTATATGAATTTATACTAGCAATACCACTTGCTAACATCGTGAGGAAACTTGAGTCTTTGAGGTGTTCGCATACCTCAGCGCTTGAAATTGCCAATCCGCGGTGGGCACGCGTGATAACTAAGCCCATAATTTCTCTCTGAAAGAAGGGCTATGCTCTGCAATACAATGTCTAAAAAAATCTTTAGGTAGCTGGGTGCACACATGATCGTCAGCGGCCAAAACACGAAATTATAATTTTACATAACATAACATAAACTCACGCCTGTATCCCAGAGGGGTAGGCAGAGACCAGGGACTGCCACTTGCTACGATCTTGACAGATCACTTTCGCTTCCTCAACATTCATTAGTCGGTGCATGCAATTTTAAGTCTACCATAATGTGTACATAGCGAAATTCCTGGAGTGCTTAATTCGTTAATTGCTCAGTATTGTATAACTCTATCTTAACAGTTAAAGCTCTCGCCGGAAATGTGAGTTTTTTGTGCGTCCATTAATAAAGCCTTAAAGATCAATTTAACACTAAATGGAGTTTAAACTCAAACTTGGCTTAAGGTGGATACAAATCCAACCAAGCCATTTGTAAACCCCATTCGAGTACAGTCGACAGCCCGCCTAACATAACATGGCTACACTGTATTCAGTTACACTATGAACACCTTTGCAATGAAAATGTACAGGATTGTTGACCCGTTGACGATATAATTTGATAAGATTATACCCATCGACCTCCGTCGACCACAGTAATTGATCGAACGGTACAATCGATTTGTCAAATTTTTTTCGAAGGTAATGTTAAAAGGAAGGTAACTTAATAAAACTATCAGATAGCTATTCTGTAAAGTAAATTGTCAAGCGGAGAATTGATGTGCTTGTCAATATCATATTGAATTGAACTGTTTGTATTACATCGAACTTTAATATCTCTTGTTCCCATACTAATGAATGTTATGCGTAGACATGAAGCGTCAGTGGAATGATCACAAGAAGAAATACATTCGCACCTGTGTGGGGTACCCGAGGATATTTTGTCTGTCTATATATTGTGACATCTCTTGTGGATCAATTTTATTGCAATGTAATAAATTGACTCAATGTAAAGGTGCCGAAACTGCAATAAATAGAACCCATCTGTATAATTTATGAGCAGAGTGTTTTATACTTGTTTATTTACCACAATATCTTATGCAATGTTAAGTGGACCGACCGCTGGCTACTCCATAGTAGCACTTATCACGAACGGCATAAACGTGATATTCGCACGAAATGGGGTTACAGAGAGATCTTTATAGTAAAGTGTGAACTTTTAACCTCAACGTAACAGCTTTTAGCTACAACTTTAAACGATTGGACCATCGCGTCGACTGGAGCTCTTAGGTAGCGGCCACACAGAGGAGACGTGGGGCGGGGGCGCGGAAAAGACGCGATAAAAATCGCGCCCTCGCCCCGTCTCTTCTGTGAGGGCTTTGTCCCGTCCCTTCAGTACATTTTGTATGAAAATGAATTGGTTTAACGACGCGTCTTTTCCGCGCCCTCGCCCCACGTCCCTTCCGTGTGGCCGCTGGCTTACCATGCACGCTCTAAGAAGGGCGAGAATAGACAACGATTCATCTCCATCCCGCTCTCACCTACTGTGTCAGCGCAGGATGGGGTGATTCCTAAGCCCATTTCATACAATATTTTATTTTGACAATTCGATTTAAATTGCGAAGTCGATTAACCCTCTGTTCAACAAGTAGGAATCTAGATTCGGCTACGCATTGTGCATCGAATTGTCATAATAAACTATGAATTATAGTTTTAAGGTAGTTTTGCCATGTTAATTAGCCTACGACCTGTTCTCAGACCTACCAGATAAGTGGCTTACTCGGGGCTGCAAGTGATGTGAATTGCTTCTGCCGGATGTCGCTGCCTGTACCATATCTGTACGTAATACAGAGAAATTTTTAAAGAGGTTCGAAATTTCGCCGATGCCTGCACTCGCCAATTAGCTCATTTGGGAGAGCGCTGGCACGGTTAGCCGGAGGTCGCGGGTTCAAGTCCTAGCATGGGTGGAATTTCTAGCCTCTAAATAGGTTTTTAAATTGTCCTCAGCACGGGTTTGTGCAACAAAAAGAATTAACTTTATTTCTCGCATTTGTGACCCCAAAAACCAGAAAAATATATTTTTATCGTTTTATTTTTAAATTTTTCCAAGGTTTTTATATGATTTCTATGGTATTTTTAAAATGGATTTTTTAGCCTCATAATAGGTTTTTACAATTGTCCTTAGCACGGGTCAGTGCAACAAAAAGAATACACAAAAGAAATTATAAAACTCGATGAAGCCGTTTCGGAAGAGTTCGATAACAAACACTGTGACACGAGATTTGTTCAATAATTATTGACTTATTGACAATAAGTAGTGAGAATGACGTAAAAACTCCTTGGATAGAAAAAAAGAAAATACTGGCAGGCATAGCCCACTTATTTGTCGTCGAATGTTGAAACAATTGTTTTGGCGGATCGACGTACTACTGTTCGTTTTATAGCTGATGAACTAAAGATTTCAATAGGGAGTGTTCACAATATAATACATGGCCATTTGGGAATTTAAAAAGTCTCAGCGCGTTGGGTGCCTAGAATGCTAACGGCACCGTACAAAAACAAACTCGGATGAGAACTTCACAAAGCTGTTACAACAATCCTGACCGGTTTTTGGGTTGGTATGGTGATGATTGAATACCTCAGTCATGGAGCCACTATAACAGGGAATATGTAGATGCAGAACAAATCAAAAAGTTGCGTGACGAAATACACGAAAAACGGCGTCGCAAACTCTCTGAAGTTGTTTTGTTTCATCAAGATAACGCCCCAGCGCACACGTCCAAAGTTGAGATGGCTGCCATCAATGATGCTGGCTTCGAATTGGTGAAACATCCTCCTAGTCACTTTTATCTATTTCCGATATTATAAGAATATCTAAGAGGCCAGAAATTCGACGATGATAACGCAGTGATCGCCGCAGTACAGTATTTTTGAGATTTACAGAATTCATATGAAAATGTACAGAAGCTCGCGTACTTTCATCATCATCATCAACATCATCATCATTAGACATTGGACGCCTACTGCAGGATACAGGGCCCCCTCATGGTTTTCCAAGCTTCGCGGTCTTTTGCCGCCAGGTTGATTGTCTAACCAGGTCGTTAGACAATCTGGTGGGGACCTGCCTACGCTGCGTCGTCTGGTCCGCGATCGCCAGGTCAGAACTTATTCCCTCCAACGGCCATCAGCCCTTCGAGCTATGTGCCCTGCTCACTGCCACAGATGAACGTGAACGTGACATATGACGACAAGGAAACGTGAGAGATGGCATTTGGGGGAAAAGGAACCCAGCGGTGGGCAGCGGTGGGCTGACGATGATAAATAACTTTTACACAACAAAATCACTTCTCCTGGTCCCATACTAGGATGATGATGATGTTTAAGTCAGTGTCTTAATATTCCCGAAGCTCGAACAGAAAGTGAGAAGATCCTATCAACTCACCCGAAGTACTTAACTGTAGTGTTATTACATTACACAATTTCGTAATCAAACCACTTAATTCAATCGATTTTATCTCATTGCATATATACGTTCACTCTTGCTGTCTCGCTTTCAGCTTTTTGAAGGCTTTAGGTGGATAATGATATATTTGCAAACATATGGCCTTGTTGCAAAAAGTTATGTGTGTTATTTATTACGTATGTGTTAAAGCTTAGTAATTAATTAAGTGGTTTTCATTGACATTCTTTTTGTTTACAAAGGCAGGCTGGAGTGTCAGAAAAGGTCAATTCCCTCGCCTTATAACTAATACTCACTCGGAGGTAATTTAAGATTGAACTAATAACCATTGTTACTACTGGAAGAAGTGCAATTTCTTCATTTTTTTGTGATGACTGCTGCTATATTAATCGCAAAACATCCGTGCTGACTACAAACTGTGCTTGTAATTGGTAAACAGTTAACGTAAATAAATTTAAGGGGTCTCAACGCTGTTTATTCGGTTTCTTATTACAATCCCGACAAATAACGCAAATCATAAAAAAATACTATTAGGTAAATGCCAAACGACAGATGTGGTCTCCTAAACCGTTATCCTGCGGCTACAAAGGTTCAGGTATTTTTTTGTTACTTCCTTAACTCAAACTACCACCCGATGTAAAGGAGTGTTCACACCACCAACAGGTTTTTTCACTATGTATTTCATCACAGTAGGCAGAGCTTCTATTGGTTTTCATTATTAGACATAATTACGAAGCATAGCGAAAACAAATAAGAATCTTACCAAAGTAATAACGTTGGGTGAAGACGTTGACAAACAGACGGTCAGACAGTTTTGTGTGTTGATCAATAGGCTGGGTCCTCTTGACGTACATTGTGTAAGAACTTCACGCTCACTGCAGGCATAGAACAAAAAATATGTGCAATCGGCATTTTTGTTAAAGTAGAAATCACTATGTATGCCCAAACACAATGTTCAATAATGATGTAGGGGCAAAGACAGCATAGGTGATTTTCAGCTGGACTAATTATGGTGCGCATATTAATTTGAAGGTTTTCAGCAAAATTATTACTCTGTTTACCCAATTTAGTGCCTCTTTAAAGTTAGTTATTTTCTATATGTAATAGCCATAAATCAGCTCAATATTTTTGCTAAAATGCAAGAATTAAAAAGTTCTAACTGAAAATCACCCGTCGACATTTGCGTTCACACCACGTAGTTGCGTTATAGACGGTTGTGCAAAAAAATTTGAGCCATAAATAGTAATCTTTGTTATTTTGAGTTATCCGGTCTCAAAAATGTTGTTCTCTATATTTTTTAGCTTTTCTAAAACGAAACACCATAAATAATAAAATTACAGGCGACAACACATCCATATATGCGTCAACAAATAGAATGCGGATGATTTGCAACAAAAAATTACTGATTGGATTTTGACTACATTACGCATGCTCCACACCAAACCATACTTTATATCTAAAGTTTAAAAGAGCGGCTCTATAGTTTTCTTCATCTAATGCGTTTGACCTTCCGCGAAAGCGGACTGACAGAGTCAACGTCTATTTTTATCACATTCTATATAATCGAGCTCGCTATGTTGTTGCCATCTCAACACTTACTAATATTTCGAAGGCTCTACAGTAAATATGTACCAAGAAAGCTATAGAATGGCAAAACTGGTGATTTTTCTAAAAGCTAATCTGCATTGCTTGCTTGAACCTATTTACTCTTTTTGTAGAGTAATCTAGTGTTGATACAGGCATATTACGCTTTTTTTCATTCAAGAGTTCTGTACGGCTTGGCGCTCTGGGGTGCTAGTGTCGATGTAAATAAAATATTTATTTTGCAAAAGAGATGCATTCGTATTTTGTGTGGAATTAAATCAAACCGAGTCTCTTGTCGCGAGTTATTTTCTAAATTAAAGATCCACACGGTCACTGCCTTATATATTATTGAATTGTGCAAATTGGTCAGACGATATCCTGATAAATTCCCTCTTAGTGCCGAACGAAAAAGTGTTAGGTTAAGAGAATTTTATAAGCTCAACCTTGCATTAAAGCCTTGTAGGACTACGTCCTACAGTAAAAGCACTAGCTATATGGCTGTTACTGTTTACAACAAACTCCCAATTAAAATCAAGGCTCTCGCAGGTGATCAGTTCCTGAAGGCTTTAAAGCAATTTCTAATAAAAATATCCCCATATAATTTAAATGAATTTTATGAAAATTGTGATAATAATAATTTTTGTGAGTGAGATAAAATTTATATAGAAATGGAAATATTTTTGTCAAATGCTATTGACTCGTAATGATTCTGAATTGACATAAGTATTTTATTTTTAATAAAAATATTATTATGATATTGCCATGCCGTGCCCGGTAAAATTACACTTGTACTTGTATGAATAATACCTACTTAAGACCTATTTACTGTAATTTATCGCAATAAATTGAATTGAATTGAATTGAATTGAATTGAATTGAATTGATAATACTTATAAGTAAAAGCCTCTTTTCACCAGTAATACTTCCTTTTTGTTCATTAAAAATAGATTTTCACACCTGCTATTCAGAAAAGATCCCTTGATTCCCTCAAATGGTTTGCCTATTATGTTTCGTACACATGCGCCAATCTTCTTTATGTTAACATATACGAAGGTTTCCACAACACAGGCTAGACCTAGCGTGGCGACCACAGTAAACTGTTTGTACATATATGTAACCTTTTTTATTAATAAAGAACTTTTTACTTTTACTTTTTACTTTTAAATGAGGAATCAAAGTTGTACTTTTCTTCCCTGATATTCTAGTTTATTTTTATTGCCCTCAGCATGATCCGTGTGCAATTTTCACAAAATGTAATTCCAATTCGATTTTTATTTTGTTGCAATCGATCATAATTGTCTTCCACGGCACATGAATAATTTTTCCTTATAGCAGGTGTGAAAAGCAGTATGTGTCACTCGGTAGCAAAATTATTTCCGTCTTGGGCGTAAACACTTGAATCCCTCGCTACGCTCAAGATTCTACTTTAGAATCCCTCGCTACGCTCGTGATTCTATTGTAGAATCTTTCGCTTCACTCAGGATTCAATATACCGCCCTCGCCGTAAATATATCATTTTGCTCCTTTGAGACACAATCTACTATTCCTCGTTTGTTTTTTCTGTAGTAATTCCTTTCGGTCATTTCTCCATAAAACTTTTATTTTTTAAATGTACGATTCGTGAAACACGTCATATGCTGTCATAAAAAATGTATTAAGTATATCAAAATATCATGTAAAACACAAATCACTCTAGTTGACGTATTACAGGAATTGCGCAGTATTATATTACATAATTCAAGGGACAGCATCCCTTTACTCCGATCACTTGTCGCTTGATAAACAGATACTTATGTCAATCTTGCAAAGACTGACATTCCGTACATTCGACACGTAACTTGGTAACACTGTACCACACGCGCATCTGTCAACTTTTACTTTTTTTACCGACCCGCTAACTACCGCGGCAAATAAGATAAAATTCACTTTCGATTGGGCACTCTACGTGTGTATCTACCGGTTCCGATTACGAAATACTGTATGTCCAATAGCTCAACACGATGGTGCATTTGTTACAGGGAAGTTTGTGCTTTACCCTTTTCTACCCTCATTAGATTAAGTATAACACTTGTAACTTTTTTGGTAAATAAAGACTTTCTTGTACTCTATCGGTTTACGTTCCACACTAGCGTGAAGTTTGTTTTGAGTTCGATCTGTATATTTCAGTGAACATACGAGCAGTCGGATCCCCTGTTGCGTAATGTGTGGCTGAGCGTCTTGTCCCGAGCATCTTCTCTGGGGGTCTACCCGCGTGTCACTTTGCCATCTTAGCTTATATAGGTGATGGGATGTTTGAGCTGTCGTAGTCTAAAAGCTCGACGAGCTCCCACGGATATAGATATCCTTCTTCTTGCCGGTCGAAGTTAAGCGTTGTGGTAGAGTCGTTATCAGCACAGTAAAACGAACGGCGCAACAGGCGGACCACGAACTCTTCTACGCTCTCCACCCCTAAATCCGGAACATGACGTTTGACGTTTGAGTATTATGGACACAAATTTATGCTGGAGTAGACGCCCCACAGGTCGAGTAGTCTGAATGCACTTCTAAACAAAAAAATTAAAAATTTTATCATTGGACCGTGCCGAGTGTGCAGAGTGTTAAAAATATTACGAGCCTTCATTACAGCTCGAGAAATCATAAGTTAAGTCGAAGAAAGTAAACATTTTGGTCATTTACACACTGCGTTTAATTGACGTAAAAGCTCCTAAACGCAAGTATCTTTCGGTCGTGCGTGATGTTGACATCAAAATAGATACCTTGCATAAAAAGGTTGAAACTTCTCAAGATAAAAAAAGAATTTAAGTAGGTCAGTCCGTTTGCAATCTCGATAAACCAAGAGAGCGTGAGAAGGAAAAACACCGATGTTTACTGAGTCCTCTTGAGCTCACTTGGTTCAGAAAGGTAGGTCCACATACAAAATCGGAACCAAACTAAATGCTAGTGAAAATAGGGACAGTCTGGAAATAGGGATATCTGCCAAAGAACTGACGTTCCCGAAAATATTAGAGATCATAATAATTATATAAGATGTAATATATATTCTAAGATATAGAGAGGTGTACAATGTCATTGTTCAACTAAGATATCCGGACTCAGAACAATTAACGCAATTTGTCAAACGGATAAACCTCATGGGTGTCCCAACGTAAAAGGAAAGTTAATAAAACAAAAACCTTAAAAAACACCCATTATAGTTAACTATCAACGAAATTACACCTGACCTCCAAGCACAGAGTTAAGTCAGCGTTAACTAACGATTACGTATACCCTGATCAAAGATGAGAGGGTGATTTATCTTAACGACCACACATTTTGGGGAAAGCTCAGTAAAAACGGTCGGTTAACTACTGGACATGTGAAAAATTCATTTTTATTTACCTAAGCCTTTCTTTTGAAACGTGCATTTAACATTTAACTACTAAACGTGCTGAACATGTTTTTTTATTTACGTATGCGTTTAATTCATTATAGTTTATTGTACACGAAACATTTTACAGTACGTTACATAGATATTTGATAGAAAGAAAATTCTTTTTCCTGCACCAGTAATACAGATAACACAATACATAAGACAGTAGATTACTTTTCTTTCTATAAGTAGTAATTTTACCTCTGTAAATGAGGTAAACTATTCCGAAAAAAGGGTTATTAAATTTTAAAGTAAAATAGATTTTACGGCTGAGAGAATATAGGTCAATTCCAAACTTCGGTCCCAGGTTTATTTATTCCGCAACGAATTGAATTTAGTCTAGTACCTAGTGGAGAACCGCAAGATGTTGCGGTGCGCCGTGTCGTCTTGCTAACTTGCTAAATAAAATAACTTGCTAAAATTATGTAACCTGAACTTTTAATATAAGGATACACATCATACCTATCTTAAAATTACCAATACCCGGTAGAAACTCATGGAGATTTAACTATCTCTATGTTTAAGAGAAGGTCCGTGCCATGCAGTGGGACATAAAGGCTGCTTCTAAGATGCGAGAAAGCTAAAGTATGATGAATATATACTTAGATATTTCGACGAATATAATGAGATTTTTCGCTATGCATCAATCGCGGCTATTTCGTCATCAGAATAGTACGTTTTGTGATTGCCGCAAATATAAGTAAGGTTGAAAACAAAATTATGTACATGCCGGGATTCGAACCCACGACCGCACGCATGTTGGGCATATGTTCCACTGATGCGCTATCGCCGTTATTTCAATAGTAGTAGGCAAACTGTAACATTCAGGGGAGTTTTCACCGATCTAAGGTCTCCTGAATGTCTGAGACGATCGTGAGAAAGCAGGAGATCAGTGTAGCATACTCTTATCAGTCTATTGTACCCTAAGAGTTAATCGCAGTGAATGAAAACTAAGTTAAAATCAATTCAAACAAGTGAATAACGCAACTCCGTGTTGCGCCGGATTAAGAATAGCGTCACTCCATTTCCTCCCGTGGATATCGTACAAGGTGACTAAGGAAATAAATTACCAGGAGACGGGCAGCAGCGTCTTCCTGAGATTCCAACATACTGCGATCGCCAACCCGCTTGCCAAGCGTGGCGATTATGGCAAAACTCCTCATGGTTATGAAAACCATGAGGGAGGTCTGTGTCCTGCAGTGGGCGTCAAATGGCTGATGATGAATAACGCAACGACCCTACATTTCCCACGATCTTGCGCACCCGAGGCACTTTCGAATGAGATCCGCCTAGAAGCCACCTCCTTTCGAAGGCAACTAGTCATCAGCGCTGCTAGGATACTGTTTATCTAAATCACATGTTTACATTTGTGCCAGTAAAAGCTGAAGAAAGAAACTGATTAATGATCTGTTAGTAAGATGGTCTGTTCTTAACGCATTATGTAGGTAGAACGGTTGGTATGCAGTCTAAAGGGCCTTGCTTGATTCCCGGCCTGCAAAATAGAAATACAATCTTACAAGTATGAATTTAATATCGCTCTATCTAGCTCGGTAACGTTTATACCTAGACAGCAGAGCTCTAGTGTCGACAACAAATAATCGCATCGTCTCGGGCGAATAATAGGTGCCGTCAGCCAAACCATCCCTGCTATAATGCCAAACAAATTTTAACTTCGCACGGACCTATTTCGAGTCTCATTGGCGGGAAACGCAGGATGTGAATCAGAATTATTCGTACCTCAATTTAGTCAAATTAAGAAATACAAAAAACAACTCCTAAGCGTCCGACTGTGCGGATTCTGTTCAAGTTATCTGCCGGGTATTACGTATACACAAATTTTGTGAAACTTTTCTTTGAAGAGACCTCCGTGATTTTTCAGAGAGATGTTCCCTTACCCGAAGTGGCTACTCAGATGGCATTTACGTCACTACCGATAAGACTGCCGGATCCATTTCAATTCTGCACTTTCTATCTTCCAACCCATCGGCTAGGGACAGTAAAACAATGGTCTCTTGGAGAAAAAAACCCGTTCATTATTACGATCAATCGGTTTATCTGACGGATCGTGGCAGTGGAGGCGAGCATTGTGGAGCGTTGGAGTGTAATGGTGGTGATACACATGTCAGTGGTATGCTAAGAGCTAGTAAGCTAGCACGCCAGAGGCCTAATTCATCATAAGCAGCCAATATACGTTCCAGTGGAGGGCACAGACCTTCTCTGAGAGAGATAGTATGGGCTTAATCACCACGCGTGCCCACCGCAGATTGGCTATTTCAAGCGCTGAGGTATGTGAATAGCTCAGATACTCAGGTTTCCTCACGATGTTTTCCTTTACCGTTAGCGAGTGGTATTGCTACTATAACTTCACAAAGATAGATAGATGGAGAACACTTTAATACATAACCTAGAAAACAAAGTTATATGTACATGCCCGCACTAGGAATCGAACCTGGGTCTCTCGCTTCCGAGTCCAATGTTCGACCCACTAGGATACCACCTAAGAGGCCTAATGCACACCAAATCCTGTCGGAATCATGACGTTTGCGATAGTAAAAATTATCAGCATGGAATTTGACAGTTAGAAGATTGGAGCGCTCAGGATTTGGTGCGCGTAATATGGGTACTGATCCCAGTGCTAGTATTCCAGTTTGTATAATCAGTTTCTAGGTAACTAGCACGTGAATGAGAGGCTTAAGGGGCGATCCGGTGCTAACTAGCGTCATCAGTCGGAAAAAATCACACCTTCTCTTTTATTACGTTTTTGTAAAAAGTCATAAGCCTCAACATTGGTGATGGCAATTTTTAGAATCTACCCTATGTCCTTTATTGTAAGTTATACAATCTCACTCTAATCTAATTTTGAGGCAAGGTTCCCATTGGCATTTTATTTTGATTAGTCTATGATGAGCGCTTGCCATGACGGGATGTACATATTTTACGTATTGTATTAAAAAAATCCATCCACTAAAATCTCGATGGAGTTTTCATCGGTAAGTTCTGTAAAATCTTGGTTTTGCAACACAATAGTTATAATACAATATTCTTTTTGTTGCGCTAACCCGTGCTGAGGAGAATTTTAAAAACCTATTTAGAGGCTAAAACTTCCACCCATGCCGGGACTTGAACCCGCGACCTCTGGCTAACCGTGTCGGCGCTCTCCCAACTGAGCTAATGGGCAAGTTCAGGCATCGGCGAAATTTCTAGCCTCTTTACAAACTTCTCTGTATTACGTACAGGCAGCGACATCTGGCCGAAGCAATTTACATCACTTGCAGCCCCGAGTAACCCACTTTGCAGTTAGGTTTTTACATCGGAATGATATCGCTAAAAAAAGAATATAATCATGTAGTTACAGCGATATCATTCCGATATCGCTATACCTACTACACTTTTTGGTGCTGTAGTGTTTTGATGTCGGTTTTTATTTTTTATTTAAAAATTTTTATTTTAAATTTTTATTGGGGGAGCGGCAGAACAAAATAAATAAGTCCCTTATAACCATAATTTACTTTACTTAATAATCCCTATCATATGGATAAAAGAGAATGTAATAAGTAATTATGGTTATAAGGGACTTGTTTATTTTTCTCCCGCTCCCCCACTAAAAATTGAAAAGTAAAAAAATGTTAAATAAAAAACAAAAACCGACTTCAAAACTCTACAGCACTAAAAAGTTAGAAATAATTCAAAAGAATACCTTTGAATTGTAAGTATGTATCATCATCAACCCATTATGTCCCCACCGAGGGGCACGGGTCCCTTCCCTGAGGAAGGCATAGGCCATACTCCACCACGGGGGCCAAGTCCGGATTGGTGGAGGCTTGTAGACTAGTGGCTCGTCTACTGTCAGAAGTTGTCAAGCCGCCCTAAGGCCTCTGACTTGGCTTAACGACTGCCATCTATCGACGGCAGCCGGCACCAACAGCTTAACGTGCCTTGCGAAGCACGGAACCGCTCGGAAAAATGCCACTAGCGTTAGGCATAGACGGCGACCCATCCATGCACTGAACGCGCCCTGTGTTGCTTAACCTTCGTGATCGTTTAAGATCACTCAGGCAGCCGGGGCTACGAGCGATTCTCTAAGTATGTATGCATGTAGGTATTGTAGAAGTATAATTTGTAGTCGGTGCCCAGCTTCACGACTAGGACGTATATTTTGGGCACCAACTGCAAATTATACATCTACAATACCTACATGTATATGTACTATATTTCTAATTTAAAGGTATTTTATTTTAAAGGTGTTTTGAAGTCGGTCTTATTTAGCTTTCACCACTGATCCCATAGTGCCTACACCACCTACCATAGAGGCTTGCACTATGTTAGAATGAGGGGATATGAACGTCAAAGGAGATGTCCAGGTGGGCCCCGCTGTTCCACTTACGGTGTCCACGGTTTTCAACTTGAGCGTCTGCTTATCATTCGAAGCACTGTCAGCATTGATTGGCTAGAAGTGGGTAGAGAACCCATTCACTTGCCGCGAGGAAGCCGCCGAATGGCCCGATGCTCATTAAGATGCGAATTCCGTGCCGATAGCGGTAGCTTTCTCGTTGTAGGGTTACCATGGTACCAAGCGGTAACTATTTATTTCTGTGTTCATACGCTCATTCCGGTATCACAGAGGTGTAGGCAGAGATTATACCGGCTTGTATAATCGTGGCACGAAATAAATAGGGTGGCCTCAAATGCAACAGTTATTTTAAGTTTTTTTTTTTTTTAGGCTCTTTCTTAAGAATGGCAGTATATTGCCGTTACAAATGCTAAAATTTATGGCATTACAGCCTAATTACAGCATAGTCTTTATGTAGGGAATTTGAGAAAACGGCCGTTTTTTACTGTTACGTGCAAAATTACAGCAAAAGTGGTTCCTACTACAGCGTTTATCGACAAATTACATTTGAAAGATGTGTGTGGGATGACAGCGAAGATAATTCGTACATTCTTAAGCTCGTTCTAAAATACATTCAAAACTTCATTCCGCCACAATAGGCCTATAAAAAAACCGCAGGAAAAGAATTTCCGACGGTACACGTGACTTGCTAAATGTCAAGTAATTAATAAAATTACCAGTGACAGCTTGTCGTTCGATTTTGGACGTCGATTGTACGATTAATTAAGATCTTAACGTACCTACTGCGGTAGAAAGACAATGTTTGACGATAAGCGTGGTGAATGTTGTCTCGTCATTGTCGGTTAAGATTCACCGCCTGGCAGAAAAATAAGATTTTTACTGGATATGACTGCCTCGTTGGTCTAGTAGTTAACATGCTCGATTACCACGGTGGAGGTCTTAGGGCCGCCGTACATTTGTACAAATGGGCTCAGTCTGGGTGTATTTCTGTACTGTCTGTGATGTCCTTGCCTGGTTACCATAGTAAAGGGTATCCTAGTTTGGGACCAGGACATGTGATTGTGTTGTGTGGAACTTCGTTTATTATTTATTTATCTACTTATTTATTATTTTCTTCGAACTTGAACTTTCGTGAGCACCAACAATTATTTTTTTCTTTATTTTGTTAAACCAATACACTTTATCCTCATTTCCGTTCAATCGTCCCTGCATGATTGCTTTTCTAATGATGTAGGTTGGGATGTCAGATTTAACACAAATACCATTAAATAATTCCTTTATGAGTGAATTCGTATTAAAAATATTAGTTCTATAATTCTATGTTGACAAGAAACCCTGGTTTCTACCTACCCCTCAGGGATACAGGAGTGAGTTTAAGTATATTGAATAAATCGTGGTCACCCTCCCTCGGTGCAGGGTTAATTTAAAGGGCAATTCAAAAGGGCAGGTCCAATAACTTGCCAAGGAGAAATTACCGGCTCTTAGTCTGGATTCTAACCTAAGACCTTGTTATGAGACTGCACTGCACATTGCACGAAATAGAGCACAGAGAAAGTAGTTCTGCACAGTTCATTATAGAAGTGTTAGTTTAATACCTTTTCTTGAGCATCAAGAGCATTAAAAATACTATGATAACATTCGATCGATGTTATCATAATATTTTTAATGACTCGCGATGCTCAGACATTGTTATATAAATGTGACGGTTAAACACTATTAGACCCGTTAAATAAATTATCATGTTATATTTAATATAGAGCATTCCTCTGGAAGGACTATAATCCCATATTTAAGATTCAGCTTCCAGAGCTAGAATGTATTTCTCTAATTTTTTTAATAAACAGTTAACGTTTTAATTTTTTTTAACGTCTTGAACGTCTTTAAGGCCTCAATGTAGGCAGGTAATAAAAATCATTTGTCAAAGACATTTTGCTGCACATTTTGAAAATATCAAGTTTTCGATTATTATGGAATAATAGTAGGTATGGCATAAAGATTCTATAACACTATCACAATATATGTGCACCTGACTCGATGTGCAAAGTAAATAAACCAAATATCAAGATGTGTATTGGAAACGAAGGTGTTAATCGTACTGGGGCGGCGGGGCGAGCACAGCGTGTGACAATTTTATATAGGAAAAACGGGATTTGCACGGATATTTACTAGTTTCACGATATCACGAGTAAATATCCGTGCTAATTCAGTTTTTATTATGTCTAGTGCTCATGTTAACCTTAGTAAATACAGTGTTATATAAAAAAATTGTCTGGAACAGCTGTTTCTTTTTTAACATTTTGACAGTAAACAACAAAAACATGTCGCTGTAACTCTGTGTCGTCTAATGTAATGAATTCTTTTCACGTGTAGTGTAAAATTATGAATAAATATCTATAAACCTGCAATTCATTTATATGTCGTTGAGTAGAGCAAAGTTGCCATTACTCAGATAGATGTTTTTGACTAGTGCCGCTAGATGGCGCCAGAGTCGCGAAATACTTAAAAATTCATTCAGTTTAATAAGTTAAAAATTCATCATCATCATCATCAGCCATCTGACGCCCACTGCAGGACATAGGCCTCCCTTATAGTCTTCATAACCATGAGTCGCTTTGCCATAATCGCCACGTTTGGCAGGCGGGTGGGCGATCTCAGTATGCGGTTGGAGTCTCAGGAAGACGCTGCTGCCCGTCTCCTGGTAATTTATTTCCTTAGTCGCCTTCTACGACATCCACGGGAGGAAATGGAGTGACGCTATTCTTAATCCGGGGCACCACACGCAGTTAAAAGTTAAAAATTTACGCTTACTTATAGACGGTTCACGGGTGTAACCCACCCGCTTCTTTATAAGTTGGTCTTGTAATATAATTTGTTTGTATTGATGAGTAGAACAACTCCATTAAGTTTCACCGGATTTGTCTGAAACAACCCGACCACTTTCAGAATCGAGGTCCATCTAGATCTTGAATTCCAACAATTAATTTCCATTCAGACATCGTCCTAAGAAACCACAAGAGCGTCCCCGCAAAATAAAAGCAAGTCCAAAGACACTTTCCCCAACCTCAAGCAGCCTTAACAATACGTTGGTAAAAAGAGCGCTTTTCCTCTTTAATTTCATTCATTTGCTTGCCCGTCGCACGTGTGGCTTGCCGACTCTACGTAGTGTCGCACCAATGTATTGTCGGTACGTCGTTTGTCACAGCGTTGCTTGTCGAGTTAGAACTTGAACTTTTATTTGGCGACGGATAATGAGCCAGTTCGAATTCAACACCGAGCAGACTCTACTGGAATATATATATATCGTCACCTACTGGCCCGTTCTTGATCAATTCGACGCATCCGCAAACGTGTCAACAATACTAGTACAAAATGTCTGCCTACTCGGCGACTAAGTCAATGGTCACTTTGGTGCTGTACAGTACAAGTTGTATTAAAATCCCCATATCTATCCGAAAAAGAGAGGAACTTTTGGTGAACTATGGTGAAATTTATTAAACATTATTGCCACGATTTCGAGGTCTCCCCTGCTAAAAGTTGTTTGAGAAGAACTCCCTATTTTCAGATAGATATGGGGATTTTGTTACCCCCTGCAAGATAAGATAAGATAAGAATATTTTTATTGCACACAAGAAGAAAAACACAGAAGTAAGAGTTACAATGAGAAAGTAATATGCGGGCTTATTACTAATAGCAATTTCTTCCAGACAACCTTGTGATGGAAATATTGCCGAAGGAGAAAGAGAAGCAGGTAATGCATAACTGAAATGTCCTATGAAAATAATCTTCGCACCAAAAAGCTCAGTTTTGTTTTTGTTTTGGCAAATGAAGTCGTCCTTGAGAAATTCTTTGTCAGAACTCAACTTGATATTTACCGTGAACGACGTCTTTATATTTGTCTAGCCGTGAACATATTTTAAGACTTCACAGTCAATTGATTTGTTCCACTGTCAAACCGAAGGCGTGCATGTCCATAGTTTCTGCAGAAGTACAGTCTGCCGCTGTCAAACTTTATATTTACGTTGTAATGTCGCCACTAACGTCATTGAATAAATAACACGCACGTAAAGGTTAATGTCGACTGCACATATTTTATATATATATATTTTTATAAGGTAGACAAGGTAAGAGTATTACGGAAATGGCCTTAACTTCTTCCGTATGAGTTTGGTTTCAAGAAATTTTTTTTTGTAAACTCTCGTATCTAAACAAAGAGCCCCTAAGTTTTACAGACACTCACTGCACATTTAGTATAATGGTAAAAAAACACTGTGCTTTATAAGTAGTACTAATTTCCGACGGAAACTTCTACCTATTGTCACCATGTCAATACACTTTTTGTTAGCTCTCGTTCTCCATTCACGCTCGCTTTTAACTTTCAAGCCGTATGTTGCCTCCTGTGTTGGTACGAATAGAACGAACTTTTTGAAAAGCTTTCATTTTCAACCAAGATTTTAAAAAAAGAATGCTGGGAACCTCAAAAATTCTATTTTCATCCCCCCATCTCGGAAAGAGTATTTTTGCTCTTCCATATCTGAGTGCAAAAGCCGTTTCTTAGAACATATCGTGTGCACTAAGTTTGTAAATTCAAAACATTATTAAACCTATTTACTTCTACCTCCATGGTGCTGAATTTATCATACAACTTTTTTTAATTTGTTAAAAACTCAGACTCGGAACCTCCTTTGTATTTTATTTTTTTGCATTAGTCATTTCCTCGCTGAGGTGAGGGGGGATGAAAAGTTACGTGTTGCACTCGAGTGCAAAGATTTTTTACCTTGTGATTTTTTAAATTGAGCACGCGGTTAAAAAGCAACTTTGCACTCTTGTATAACAAATAACTATTGACTTGTTAGTTTTTTTTTATTCGAACTTTTTGTTATTTCTTAATTCGAAATTGCTTGACCGTGGACCGGCCTTAAAAAGACGTAAATAAAAATTATAACTGTACCTTAATCGTAAAGTAGGTCTTCTTATCTGATTATACAAGGAAAAATTATGTATTAACTGTCGAGTGTGAATAAAATAGGCAGGGCGTCAATAAATAAAGAAAGTCAAGAATATCCCCTAAAAAATATTCCATGATAACTACAATACCTATATAGTTTATTATGACTCCAAGAATTATAGAACTAGGTAATTGCTAAGTTTGAATATTATCAATTAATATCAGCAAAGTAAACAGTACCGTTGCTTCACATCAATTCAATTCGTGCGTGCGTTAGCGTGCGTTATGCGTTAAGGTTTCAATCCCAAAAGTACATTTAGTTTTCTACGCTAAATTAAAATGTGACATTGTTGTGTAGCAAGCAATACCTGGCTGTCCGGGTCTCCGAGGTATTCACACACCTCAGCGCTTGAAAACACCAAACCGCGATAAACGTTCTTTCTCATTGAGAGAAGGCCTCCGTCCCGCAGCACCCTACAGACGTATAACATATCAGGTATACGTCTAGTATAGGCTGCTTATACGCGATGCGGCTGCGATGGTTCACACCATTTCGAGCCTAACGCACGTGGAACAAAGATCTTATTTCAATGCAACTCCTATTAACGTTTCCATAGCGTGCTTTGACGAGTATAATGACAATTAATCACGTAGTTCCGTCTTTAATCCCGTCATCTCTCGGTCACGGTGCATTATCCATCATTTCTCAGAAACCCGCTCTATTTTCCACTCTACAGCTCTCGACATAAGGCGTAGAAGAAAGTGGAACCACATTAAGTTAGATTTCCGCATTTGGTAGAAAGAACCGTGAAGCGACGGTTATTTAAATTACTTCGGAGGTTTTAAGTAAATTATTGGTCTAAGCTTGATTGCCACGTTAATGCCTTTATTAATGTATTTTATACCTTCTATAGGTATATCCATATTTTATTTTATCCTCTGGTCCCATCATAACCATCAAATCTTATCATAACTGTTTAATTCTCATAATAAAAATAAAAAAATAATTAATAATAAAAAGAAAAATCAACAGGATGTTAAAAACCTCTCTAAAAAGCTACCCGTAATCAAAAACAACTAAGAACTTTATAAACCTTTGCATTCTTATTGCAAAGTAACCCCCTTATTGTACGTAAATGAGTAGAGTTCGCGTATTTATGGAGTGATGTGCAGCCGGCTCTGTAGCCAAAACAGTTCTCTTAACATTTATTCAATATCAACTATGTAATTACCAAAAGATATACCTAAGGTTCGCATGTACCAATGACTTTGTTTTCTAAGTTACGTACATTTGTCAAGATATAGTAACAATACCACTCGCTAACTGTGAAGGAAAACATCGTGAGGAAACCTGAGTGTCTGAGCTATTCACATATCTCAGCGCTTGAAATCGCCAATCCGTGGTGGTTAAGCCCATACTCTCTCCCTGACAGAAGGCCTGTGCCCTACAGTGGGACGTATATAGGCTGCTTATGTTATCAAAACAAGAGAGTTTCAACGAACGCCAACGTCACCCACTGTAACATTAATTGCATCGTATTACAGTACGTTAATATTAGATGAATATTATGTAGTTACGTGTTATAATTACTAGTCGTTAACATTCCCACTCGATCTTGATGGATGCTAGGCAGTCTAATTGTAGTCAGACAAAGGTTAAAGTTTGATTAGTTTTATTCCGATGCTTCATTAATAAGTGCAGTCGACCGCGGCATTGCGTCAGTACTAACACGCGCTTTGTAACAAAAATTATGTTAAAGCTGTTGAGTTTTCGACTGTACCTAGGGCTGCTACCTCTCCGGGTTTGAATGAATGATTTATTTCCGCAAACATGCTTACATAACGATAAAAGTACTAATAATAAAATTGACCCAGAGTCTCCGCGGGTTTCAATGGTGCAAGTCCAGGCTCCGGGTTAACATGATAATTCTCCAGGTTCGCGGACTGGAGAATGTTTTATTTAACTGCACATTGGTAGTTACAGAGGGTAAATAAAAATGTACTTAAATTTTAAATTTGACATAATATCTGTCTTAATATGTTATTAAATATGAGCTCACATTCTATTAGGTATGTTCTAACAAGCAAATATGTAATTAAAATTTATTGATGTAAATTAATCTGTAGAATTCTAAGGGACCCAATCGGGCCACCATAATACCTAATGGTTCTTTTCAAGGTCCATAATCTAACAGGTTAAAATGTCAAAATACCGTATGTCAAATCTACTGTCAGTTAGGAAGGCCGACTTGCACCAGTTTCTTAAATGTGGCTTAAACAGCATTTAAATAAAATTCTTCATACAAAAATCGATTTAAATGGCGACTTAAAGGTAGACTTCCGTGCATCGCGGCCGATCGCAGCCGCGCTCGATAGATCGCGTGCGACTGACGCGCGCGGCTGATGCGACAATAGTTATTGTATGAAAATGTATGGCGCCGTTTTTGTCGTCTGCCGCACGCGTCCGTCGCAGACTTTGGAAACAGCGCCATACATTTTCATACAATGACTATTGCCGCATCAGCCGCACATACGATCAGTCGCGCGCGGCTGCGATCGGCCGCGATGCACGGAAGTCTACCTTAAGTGAGATTTACAGACGTTGATATAATACAATGTCCAAGTAAAATAATTGAAATGTCAGTTGCATTGAATCAAGTTAAATAGATTAAAATTTAAAAAATCTGGAATGTCATAAATAAAAAGGCACTTTACTTAACTTTATCTGTCAGTAATTCATTTAGAGAATAATAGCACTTTTGGCGCAGCCAATTATGTAGTTCTGGCTTGAACATCGTCCATATTAATTTTAGGAATTCAACAGGTATTTTGTTCTAAGCTCTTGCAAGCATAGAGCCGCAATTTCTACTGTGCAAAGCCATTTTAGATGCTGGTAATATTAGTTTATCTTCATATCGCGTTCTAACGCTTAATGCCTGTTTTTTTGTTGCGAATATTTTTTTATATTTCATTACAAAACAAGCTGCCTCATAGATATACATGCAAGGTGAGGTAAGTAAATTCTTTGCAAGAGTCGAGCTAGTGGCTTAGCGGCCGCGATGACACGTATATGTACATCTTTTCTAATATAAATGCTATGTTCAACTCCGTAGCGCTACCCCATAAGATCAAGCCATAACGTATTATAGGAGCCACATATCCATGATATGCAATGCAAGACGTGCAGTTTTCCTATCAGCTATATTATTTAGCCTATATATGTTTTGTTTTATTCATGTAATTTTATGTGTGCAATAAAGTATAAAGTAAGTAAAGTAAGTACCTCATGTTAAGCTAAGCCTAGAATAGACGAATGACGAGAGAATTATATATGCCAAGATTACGTAAAATTTATGGACACCCCAGATGGACATAAGACGATTACCTTGGTCCTAAAAAAGTATTCGATGTCTCTCTATACAAACGCAGAATCTTGTCGGTGTCCATAGATTAAACGTTTAGTAAATAGAAGCGGTGGTAGTGCAGCCGAAGTACTGATTTCATGCGTTTGAATTCCGGCGTACACCAAATATTTGTGAAGTTGTAGTAGCAATACCAGTCGCTAACCGTGAAGGAAAACATGCTGAAGAAACCTAAGTGCCTGAGGTGATCACACCTTAGCGCTTGAAATTGCCAATCCGCGGTGGGAACGCGTGGTAATTATGTACATCTCTCTCTAAGAAAAGGCATGGACCCTGCAAGGGGACGTATGCTACGTAAATAAAAGTTTCAAGATTGTATGAAGTAGGTAGGTAAAAAATAAAACTATAGAATTTTTAACTTTTTTTAAGCATAATTATAAATATTATAGGATTCATTGATCGATTCTGACGAAACTATTTCAGGTTTTGCTTTATTTTTTAATAACATAATGTAATTTGTAAGTATCTACATCACTCTTTCGTTTTCTCTCATTTTCTCAGAGTGGAGTTTTTTTTTCGCTGTCTTTTTCTAGAGTACAACTTGACCCGAAGACAGCGGGCAACATTGTACATAGAATGTAAATTGTTTACGTTGAAATAAATTTTTGATTACTCATTTCTCTTCGTTGTCCACCACACCATAATACGCACGTAAGCATTTGGAAGTTCAGTCGATCAATAAAGTACACATATACAATACATAGTACAAAAGTGACTAAGAACGTACTTAATTAAGCGGTTAACATTTCCGTACGTTTATTTACCTTCTCTCTAAACAATAGAATTATCTAAAGTGTACTGCTGACCTCATAAACACTTTCATGGCTGTGGAGCGTCAAAAAGAGGCTTTGTCTCCGTGTTTTGTTATATGACGCAACTTTGCATGGCAAACGAGCACCTTAATTTCCTTATATAGCGAGTTTAGCTCTTCATTTTGCTAGAAGCTTTACTCTGAAGTAAGTCTTTAGATTCATCGCGCTTAAGCGCTGAATGGTCAAGCAAGATTTATTCAATTCGGTGCAGGTCAACCTTTACATACGTGCTCTCTACTCCTTTATAAGTACTCTAATTTGTGATAAAAATGTAAAGATCGTAATACGTACTTCCGACTGTATGGATATGAGCAAATAATGCGCCTCGACTTTCTTTCCAATTTGGACGAAGTGGACCCGTCCTTTGGGCTAATTCCTGAAAGGAAGTACAAATATATGTAGAATGGTGTTTTGGAAAAACAACCTACCAACAAGTTTTATTAAAACATGTACTTAGGTACTTTTTGATACTTAAAAAAAAGTGACATTAGATTTATTTTCAAAGTAGTGAAGTCTAGCATAAAGGGAGCTAGAGCTTTTAGAGCTAACCTATTAGAACTAGCGGTGGTAACCATCACAATCCTCCTAAACCTCTTCCATTACACAACAGCGGATGATATCTCACCGCGCCGTCCTATGTCCATTTACGGGTCATTCGCTCGTTATTCCACATTACATCATGTAGAGAAGCAAATTACATTCCTAACTTTATCATCATTAACTCCTACTCATTCTTATGCTATGGCAATAAAGGCTACATTTGGAAGGCTTTGCTACTTAACCCCATATGTCTTAAAATAGAGTCTATTTTGGTTACGTTTATCGACCCAGAAAGGTAATGACGAGCGCCATCTGCCAAAGTCGTATTAGATGGTCCGTGAGACGAAATGTAGTGCAATCTGGGTTGGCCAACATTGTTGACGTCGTGAAATATGGAAATTTAATTGCGTTCTCTGATTGAGTTTCGTAAAGTTGAACGATACATTATTGCATGAGATTAATGGTTTATAACGACTTTATAAATGACAAGGCTATAATAGTTGAGTAATTAATCCACTCACATATTTGGATTCTAAGATATTAATTGAATACCCATTCCCTAAAACGAATCTCAAAATTCTCAAGATATATACAATAAACTTACACTATACTGATTTGTATTTTTTTTATCTATCGATTAAGGTCATTTTGCTCATCGTAATCTTGCCAAACGAGACCCTATTACTAAGACTTCACTGTCCCTCTGTCTGTCCGTCACCAGGCTGTATCTCATGAACCGTTGGCAGTAAAAATTTTCACAGATGATGTATTTCTGTTGCCGCTATAACAACAAATACTAAAAACAGAATAAAATAAATATTTAAGGGGGGCTTCCGTACAACAAACGTAAATTTGTTGCCCTTTTTTGCTCGATATTAATAACGGCAACAGGTAAACGCTTGAAATATTTACAGAATATTAAAAAATAAACAATTAAATTAAAATACAATAAATATTTAAGGGGGCACAAACGTGATTTTTCGCGGTTTTTTTCTCGATCTTTGTATCTAGGATACGGAACCCTTCGTGCGCGAGTCCGACTCGCACTTGATCTGTTTTATATTCTACTCGCAACTCTATCGAGCGATTGGATTGTTAAATTGAAAGTGAATGCAGTCCACATAACATGCAGTCGTCTTGTATTATTTTTTCATCACGATACTTTTTAGTCTGCATATGTAGGTAGACCTTACGTAATGTGTTGGTACCTACCTATTTGCATGCTTAAATCAACTTTCAACCAGTCACGAGTAGAAATACCTAGGCAAGCCAAAGGGGGCGAGAGGAGAGAGACAACTAAGCAAAAGCATGTAGAAGTTTATAAACATAACATAAACTCACGCCCACAGATATCTCAAATGCTCTGAGCTCACGCCTGTATCCCGGAGGTGTAGCTAGGCAGAGACCAGATCTGCCACTTGCCACGATCCGGACAGATCTCTTTCGGTTCATCAACATTCATTGGTCGGTGCATGCACGCACAACGGTTTCGGGTACTTTTATCTTGCCCATTGCTAATACATCCCCTATTTGGTCGAAGTATGTCCGCCTGGGACGTCCCTTACCGGCCCTTTATGTTTCTCATCGATTTTCAGTTTTGAAACATAAAATAATTACAGCAGTCATAAAACTTAATCCCTTAAGTTTCATGACTGCTGTAATCTGTACGATTCTAACCCCCAGTTTCTCGTACACTAACATGCTGTTAATCTACTGTTAACAGGTGTCAATTGACCAAAGCGCATACAAAAAAAACACTGACAGCTGTTAACAGTAGATTAACAGCTTGTTAGTGTACGAGAAACCGGGTGTAAATGACTCGATCGGACCACCATAACAATGGTTTTTAATTGTTGTTTTGTTTTTTTCAAGTTCATACTCTAACCGGTTAAATAGCTTCATGAGTCGATGAGGCAAGCCCGAACGACACGAATTTTGTCGGATTTTTAACGAATCAGTAAAGTTTCTAATATCTCCAAACATGTCCTTGGCTACTGCGCAGTAAGGCATACCTGTTTGTTTATGTTGTAACTTTTCTCCCGCATAGACCTGCAAAAACCTTTAACGGTAAGTACCTATATCGAGGATATTTTATGCCAGGAATCCTTAACAAAAGTTCTTGTTTTTTAACACTTTAAGAAACAAACAAACCACTTGCTGATGTTGTGGAATGGTATCTACATAGTGTCCCTTTGAACTGTCATTGAAGATTTTCTTGTCCCTACAGAAAATCATCCAATAGGTGCAGAAGAGTAGACGTATTCTAATTCGAAGAAACCGTGCCCTGATACGAATTTTTCAAACTAAAATAGATCTACCCACCTACATCTAGATAACACCCAAGATGCACTAAAAGAATAAAAAGTAAAAAGAAGCACGGAAACGAACAGTAATACGCCTTCGTGAAGACACTCCAGAATCTAACAATACGTCTCTCGAATGCCGCCCTATTTTCTTTAAACACCGTGTAAATAAGACCAACTATTACCTACTAATCCGCAGGTTGAAGCTTCTAGGGCTGTCATTACTTTGTAAGCCCATCATGATTCCTCCAGACTCTCAATGATGAACGTGAGGAGACGCGTGTGCGAGAGTGTAGACGGCCTCTTTGCCTTCCCTCTGCTATACGAAATTATGTGCAAGAAACTCCGCGAAGGTTTTGCCGAGAGTGTGATTTCGCCATCAGTCTCCTGCCATTTTCTCACGGTACATTGTTGGCATTGTTGGCAGCACTGGCAGCAAATTGCTGCGTTTTGCTGCGCATTGCTTGCGTGCCCGCGCTTTTGATTGTCATGGATCAGAGCCACCTTGCAACTCTAGACTTCCTACTACACGGTACGAGCCTTAGATAAGGTATCTTATGGACGGATAAGGCCCGTACTCAAGGGTTCGGGGTAAAGGAAAGATCAAGTTGACATTTTGTAACTAACTTGTAACATTTGGCCTCAGTCTGGGTGTATTTACATGTTTATGATGTCCTTGCCTGGTTACCAAAGCACAAGGTATCCTAGTTTGGGACCAGGTCAAGTGATTGTGTTGTGTGGAAGTTATTATTATTATTAAGTTAATTCCGGAATCCGGAATTAAGTGAATAATGTGTAGTGCTTAGGTTTAGTTCAAAGATTTTGTAACTAGTTCTCACTTATGTTACTGGTTAAAAATGTCAACCACCAATTTAAACCTACATCTACGTATTTAACTTATTAACTATTAAATACGTAGAACAGTTTATAGATAGTTAAAATTTATAAAAAAACCGGACAAGTGCGAGTGGGACTCGCCCACCGATGGTTCCGTATGTAGGTACTTAAATGTTATAAATAGTTCAGGAGTCGAGTCTCCCAGTTTTTTCCGAGCTATAACTTCAAAGACAATTTTTTATGATTTAAATACAAAAATTAAAAAGTTTTCAGATTTTCCCCTGTATTTGTAGTTTAACACACTTGCTTGCCATTACTTGCCAAATTTCATAGTTCTAGGTCAAAGGAAAGTAGTAATGTATTTTGGTTCCCTTGAGTGTCGTAAACGTTTTTTGCGGCATAAACGGCCGTATCTTTTTTTACGTAACTTAGATGTACGATTTTTTCACAGCTTCAAGGGACTGTACCCTTCATGGTTAGGAAAACTGTGTCCCGCAGTGGGCGTCAAATGGCTGATGATGATGATGAAGGGACTGTAGACCTGAATGGTTTTGAATTTTAACTCGATAACTCCACGGCCATCCCGAAATAAAGGGTCTTGGCGGACGGACAACAAAGTGATCCTATAAGGGTTCCATTTTTTTCCTTTTTCGGTACGGAACCCTAAAAAATAATTACATCTCTAACTTAACTTTTAACTCTTCTTATGTTTAGGTATCTTGCTAAATAATTTAAATTGTAGAGTAGGATGGGTATATTAATAATATATTTAGGTAAATTTTAGGTTAATTTATTGTTTATTAATATAATTTGTCTTAATAAATGATATACTTATTCATATACTCTTCTGGCCTACGCAGAAACGCACTTAGTAAGCGGTCAAATTCCTGCATTTATACAAAAAGATATGACATGTATTGTACTGAAGCTCGCGTACTTTCTTGCTGTAAGTGGCCGCTAATGTGTTCAGTCCCTTATTTGCCTTTACCGATTATAGGATTGCGTGTGGAAAATTGAAAAGTCAAAAATATGCTATTCATAACTTGAAAATAGAACCCACACTTATCAATAACTTCGACTCTTACGTCTATCTAAACCACCATTCAACGTTTATTAAATGTACATTATCCCATTTCACAATAACTAAACTTAAACTAGCACATTCACATACCATCTCTAGTTCAAATAAGTCAGTCGTAATTTTCTATTTAACATTTTGTAGGTGGTATGCGGTACTTATATTGTATACATAGGTAGGTAGGCACTAGATGACTCAGGAAAAACTTCTGCCGGTCAAATGAGGTTTTTTGCATAACATCCGCCAGTCTTTACTTCAGAGGCTTATATTTGGGAAGAGTACATATAGAAAAAGATCCTTATTCCCTTGTGTTAAGATTCTTTAGTTAGAGCATATACCTAAGTGTCTGCCTGCAATAGACAGAGAAATGTATGTATTTACTTTGCTATTTAGCATAATATTTCGCTCGGAGTGAGGTAACACTTTTGTCCATTGTCAGTTTGTATAATAGGTATTACTTTCTCACGATAGCCAGATAAGACGGTTTATTTTATTATGTAAAAAAAAGGTTTTGTAATCATTACAATGCAGTAGACAGCAAAGATTTTGGTATCCAATGATAGTAAAATAACAATATGTCTAACTAGCGCTAAAAACTGACACATACACACGTAAACTCACGCCTATCCCAGAGGGGGAAGGAATATACAAAGTTCCACTGCTCTGTACCATCATCATAACATAACATAAACACACGCTTGTATCCCGGAGGGGTAGGCAGATAACAGGGTCTGCCACTTGCCACGATCTTGACATATCAGAGAGAGAGAGAGAGAGAGAGAGAGAGAGAAACAATTTGTTTAACGGCACAATACTCCAAACATAAACAAAACGATACCAAAAAACATGATAAAGACAATATTAACAAAATTATCACTTTCGCTGCTCAATATTCAATAGTCGCTTGAATATTCAATTGCACCTGCAAATTGTGCCACGGGATGGAGCATGCTAATTGTGCCAGCCAATCGCAGTGAGTTCGATACAGCCACCATGCACTTACGTTGTCACGGTAGAAACGTGGTAGCGTGTCAAGCCAAGTTCTCAAGCTATAACAGAACTGGCGAGCAGCACTGTGTGTAATATTACTCGAACCATTTGTAGCCACTTTTGATCCTCTCGTAACTCAAAAACAATTGCACATAAACATGTCAAATTTGGCTCATATACTGAGTCTTGCGAGATACATATGTAATACAAATTTCATAAACACACCTCAAACGGTTATTTAGATGTGAACGTCCAAAAATCGTCATTTTTATCACTGACTCACCCTAACCCAGTTCCAGATGACCTAGAAAGTTCAAATTTGGTATCCAGATTGGTAGTTAGGTGAAGGAATAGAAAGGAATAAACCAGAAACTAGTAAATTTTTATCATTTTGTTATAATTTTTCAATTAATCGATTCCAATAGGAACACTTAACTTACTTATAGCGCCTGTAATGTAATGTAAAAATTAGCAATCAAAATTGATGCGGATTTTTACGTCTTCTCGTGAATATAATAATGAGTGGAATACCACCCTATTCTTTTTTTAATCCAAACATATCAGTTTTAGTCACCATCGGCCACTTGACGTCCACTGCGGGACATAGGCCTCCCTCGTGGTGTTCATAACCATGAGGGGTTTTGCCATAATCGCCACGCTTGGCAGGCGGGTTGGCGATCGCAGTATGCGGTCGGAATCTCAGGAAGACGCTGCTGCCCGTCTCCTGGTAATTGTTTTCCTTAGTCGCCTTCTACGACATCCACGGAAGGAAATGGAGTGACGCTATTCTTAATCCGGCGCCACACGGATAAGTTTTAGTACGGATCAGTTTTAGTACTTACTTATAATAAAATGGGCAATTTACTCAAACATTTCAAAGGTACAAAGAATATGGAAAATAAGACAAAAAAGACAATTGTACCCCGTAAACATAGGAAAATACATTATCCTTACAAAAACCATTTGGTATTAATTTTATTATGAAATAAGTACCTACTTATACTTTCTGAGCAAAAAGTAATGATATCCCATCAAAAAATGAATGTGAAATGAGAGCCAAGTTCAATATTATGATATATGCCTTGGTTATTGACTTCATCGACAAAAAAGTGAGATCTAAATGGGTGCTAAGTTCAGTCCAGATATTATTATATAACATTGAAATTCGCTCTCATTTCACGTTTTTGATAGGATTATAGGTATCCCACTACAACGAGTTGTGAGACAGTGTCATTTCTCCGAAACTATTCACCAATGCCTTAGAAGGTATCTTAAATTCAAATCAGTGGATTGAACTGGACGACGCATCAATATTAGCGACGAATACATCACGCTCCTGTGTGGATATTTCAGAAGCACTATATGTCCGATCCTTTTACTTCTTAACGTTAAAGTATTTAAAACTAAATTTCCTCATTTGACGACCTAAACTAATGATAAAAAAACTACAGAGACCATTATGAGTTAATAAAAAATATCTACCAAAAACGCATTATTCGGCGTGTTCCATTGGCAATTGTGTCAGTGTTTCATGGTCTATAAAAATCACTGTTAGGATTTGTCGAATCCTGTTCACAATATTGTTTATACACTAATAAATAAAGGGTCCCGTAAAAAAAAATAAGAAACAACTCAAACTGGAAGTTAACCGAAAATTGTATCAAATAGTAGATTGTACAACAAGTGCATAAAACGCACCATTTTACTCGAGACGTTTATCCATCCGAGCGAGCTTGCGAGCGAGGATAGATATAAAGTCGAGTGTAAAATGGGTTTTATGGACGAGTTGTACACTCTACTTTTCACTTCGATTGCGAGGAAATGAAACACTTGAAACAGCAACATGTAAAAATAATTATGGTTCCCGCCAATTAACTTTTTTTTCTTTTTTTTTTCTGTAGGGACGTGACACCTGACTTAAGGTCGTTACATACTGCTCAGTTATAAAAACATTTTCTTTTTATAACTATGATAAGTTGTTGTTATGGCTTAAATACTATACTGATCTACTAAATTGAAAAATAAACAAATATAAAAAATAATAAATGAGACGAAATACAAATTATAAGTTTATTTCATGAAGTTTTATTGTGTACTTTGGCTGTTGGTATTTTTGCCTTGGTCTTAGAATACGAACGAAACGAAATAAAATAAAGAGGTTGTTGTATGAAGTTAAAGATGTTCGTGTGGCTGTTGCAGCGATTGCCTTGGTCTTCGACGAAGATTTTACTTTATGCTCTAGAGCATAAAAAGCGACTTTATGTCGCCTACGCACGACATAAAGACGAACTTTTAGAGCATGAGAAGTGAAAAAATTATTACATACCACTAGCGGCACATTTTTAGTTGTAATATTTTGGGAAAACGAAATGCTTTTGAAGCGCTATTTATATTTGACGTGACGGTCCCCCCATACTTCAGTCGGCCGCCACTCTTCAACGGGAACTGACGCTACGGCGTTTTGCACGGTAACTTGTTGAATTCGATATTTTGTCATGTCATTCGTCATTATTATCTATAACTATATGTTTTGTTTATTGCAAGTTAAGGTGTTATTATGTAACCACGAGGAAGTCTGATCGTGGGACTGATATAAATAAGTTATTTTTCTTTTGGTTTCGTATTATTGGCATGCCCGAATATGAAATTTCTGGAAATTGTCATTAGTGGCAACGTCATTGTTAGCAACATTGCAAGAGGTTATGCTTGATTTGAGCCTATAAAATCCAAAATTTTCAAGTCGTAATAAATTTGAAACAATTTGGATAAATAAAGAAAAAGGTACAACCAAATCAGATTAAAATAGATGATAAATTAATAACTTCAAATGAAACATTCCCACGGTTTTTAAACTTATAAATCTTACAATTTATTTATTGTAACGATGGCTTCTTTAGGCTCTTCTCCTGACGTTGCTGAATGTATTTTCAAAGGTAATGAATGGTCTCCCGTGCGACCGCAATTTTTCGTTCGACTAGGTATTGTTTCGGTTCTACCACCGCGGTGGTGGGTTGATTAAACTTCTGAAATTAGAACTTACTTGATTTAGAGTTAGGTTAACAGCAATCTACAGAGGTAGGTACTTACTCAAAGTTCATTGTAATCTACTTGTGGAAGCTGCTTCTTGATTTGACCACGCGCGCTCCTTAAAAAATCTTAGACGTCAGCTCACTGATTTTTTATTCCTGTTGGAATGCCGCAGAACTGGTCTCTATTAGTTTGAACGTGACTAACACTTACGGCAAGTCACGAAAACAAATATATTACGTGTTAGAGTATTATCTTAGGTACGTTTACCTTACCAGACGTAAGATTAGTTGAGAACAACATTGCACTCGGAAAAGAAAAACTAGAACTTGTAGAAGATATTATTAACTTTGTTTGGCGAAGCTTTTTGCGAGTGAATGTTGATTATTGATTGTTGCATGTACTGGTGTATCTCTACTCGATTAGGTTTCATTATTTAATTATGGCAATTTTATCGTAAATACTTGTGACAAGTGTGTCACAAGTGGTTAAATGGGGAACTCGCCTCAAACTCAGACTGCAAAAAGTCATAAAACAAAATTTCGGTTTATTGAGGTCTCAGAATGTGCAAAAAGTTTACCTTTTAACGTCTGCCTATTTTTTTCTTTTTTTTATGTCTATTTCATGTTGTGTAATTTCGCTTTGTGTGTGTGACTGTAGTTGAAAATAAATGTATTTATAATAAAACATGAAAGGGAAAAAATCCGAAGTCCGTAAATTAGTAATTACAAAAAATATATATCTTGGAAACTAGATTCCTGCAATGGACGAACTATTTACATACCTACAAGTCTGTACTGCCCCTATATTACGCTCACCAAATCCTGAGCGATTCCAATCGTTTAACTGTCAAATTAGTATGGAATTTGACAGTTAGACGATTGGAATCGCTCAGGATTTGGTGATCGTAATTAGGCCACTGAACCCTTGGTGCGCGATATTGGCTCGCACTTAGCCGGTTTCTAAGAGCAATTAAATATTCGGTAATAACAACGTTGAAACAATATCGACACCACGACAAACTGACCCAACACTATCGATAAGTAATTTCCTTCGCTACTCTTTTTGGGGAGTACCACGGAATATTGTGAAGTCAATCGTTCACGCAGACACACATGCTTTGCATTGCTCTTCGCGTACATAATACGTTGACGCAGCAATTATTTGCGTACAACACCGGCAATGTATACTTCAACTTGCGATATTTTTCACTATTGCTGGAAAACATACTCTTTTCAATATTTTCGATCAAATCACTCAAAATAAAGGTTTAATTTACTTATCGATGAAAAGAAATCCCTCCATTTGTCAGACTAACATCTTTGCTTCGAGCTGCAGGTGATAATTGCGCACGATGGTATTTTTACCCTTTTTTTAGTAACATGCTCGGTAAGACTCCGCGGCCGACTGGCTATGTTTTGTAAAATATGATCATTTGTACAAATTCGTGGCACGCGCGCCCCGCCTACATGCTCTTTCTTCCTTATTCCTATGTTCTATGTGTAGTATGTGTCCTACGGTATACTACTGTGGGGTCAGGCAGCAGACATTGAAACGATCTTCATGTTACAGAAGAGAGCGATGCGATTTATTACAAGCTACGTAGTAGGGACTCGTTAAGGGATTTCTCTAAAGAGACTGACATGAATAGTTGCAATTTATGGAAATATTTTGCATGTTAGAAAAAATATCAGCAATTTCGAACATTTTGGTAGCCATCATAATATTGATACTAGGAATAAACATAAATTGTCATTTCCACGTTTTACCCCCGGTTTCTCGCACACTAACAAGCTGTTAATCTACTGTTAACAGCTTGTTTTTTTTTTGTATGCGCTTTGATCAATTGACAGCTGTTAACTATTATTAGGCACATTTATAATGTAAAAAACCAAAGCGGAATGGAGCACAGCTGACAGCACAATGAGGCCGAGTAGGCCGACCGACACTTAGACAGTGGAGTGGGATTTTTTTTAATATTCCCGCGTCTTTATTTAGTTGGCATTACTGACTTTTTATTTCCACGTTGGCGCACCTTCGGATGAAAGTGTTGCCAAGTTCTAAAACCATGCCGAAAAAATATTCCACCAACTCGATACTTTAATCGATTATGTACTTGAGGTATTTACCTTTTTTTTCTTGTTACAGGTTACAGCCTTGGCTGTGCTCAGTCTGGCGTGGGCAAAAAATTCCACAACCAAATTGAAACCGAAGCGACAACTAGAAAATATAAGGACGCCTCAAAACCTCCAATACTCTTTAGTGTTGCCTCATTCAAGAGTAGCCTCATTTAGATCACTGAATAGTAACCGAAGAATATCCAATGCCTCGCCCAGAGGGAAACTACCGCCTTACGCTGTGCAAATGGAGCCAGTCGTCCAATATTCGCAAAAAGACCCTTTGTATGATCCTAATCATGAAAACATTGATGAAGTCGTGAATAAGAACGAACTCTATGCTCAAGCGAAGGTTCTTAACATTGGCGATCAGGGAGTTGAGAGCATTTACGCACCACACTATGGCTCTTTGCCTACAGCACCGTTGTACAGCCATGAGCCTCACCCACAATACTACGAAGCCCCAGAACCGATAATCGAGATCATCATTAAAGAATCCAACGAGACTTTGCCAGCACCACCCTCACCTCCAGTACAAAAAAAAAAGAAAGAACCAGTACAAGTTTTTTACGTGAAATACAGCAAAGACCCTCACTCGCATGATAAAGTTATATACGAAAAACCGATTCCAGCTGTAACTCCTCCAACTAACAATGAAGATGAGGCTCATAATCATTATGAAGAATACGTAACTGTTACTCCTGAACCTTACTATGTGCAACCACAAACAACTACGCTAAGGGCCATCATAAAACCTGACTCTGAAGTATTCCACAGTGACAGTAGCGTAAAAGTTACGTTTGGAAGCGAAAGCGATCATCATAACCAATACAGTGATAGACGTGAAGGACATGGCAATCATGAAGATCATGAAGAAACTGCACCAAGGCCCGCTATAGCGTATCCTCAACAAGTACCAAATCATCCACCTCTAGAACGATCAGCGCATCCTCAACCTCAGCCTCAGCCACAGATTCATAAATACCTTGAGTCCCCACCAAGAGCGCAGATTCAATCTAATCATCCTACCCAGCAGACATATAGACAAATCCAATCTCCTCAACCCCACGCTCAAAGTCGTATCCAATTCCAAACACCATTCTTGGCTAATGAACAACAACTTCCCAGACAAACTTCTCCGAATCTATTCAGAGGTCAAATAAACCGTCAAAATCCATTCTCAAATCCTATCACAAGTTTCCCTGGTCCAATAGCACATTTCCCAAACAGCCCTCCAACAATTCCTGGACCAATCGGAGCATCTTTTCCGACTTCTCAGCCTAGACCCAGCAACCCTCCTTCTTTCCACCCCAGACCCAATAGTCAGCCACCGTTTGCCCCACGCCCAAGCTTTGGTGGCCCTCCACGCACTGCCTTCCACTCCGGACCACAAAGACCGTTCCATCAGCCTCCACAGCCTCAACCATTCTTCGACGAAGCCAAGTACTTGCAGGAGAACTATCATACTATTACCACAGAGCAAATTGATCAGCCTAAAGAGCAAAGACCATCTCAAAACTTTAATTTCATTCCTAAAGGCAGTCCATCACCAAATCCTCAGTTCCAAGATAACCTTCGTCCTCAGCAGCTCATCCCAGTCACACAACTTCTTCCTCAACAAAGGCCTCACCAGCAATTTGTTGATAATGCTCGTAACAAGCCATCATTTGCAGCAGCACCTAGCAGGTCTCCTTTCTATAATCTGAAGCCTTCACCACCTCATATTGAAGAGCCCCGAATTCCGTTCCAATCTCAAAGTAATCAGCAATTCAGCTTTCACCAGGAGGTTCAGTCTATCACAAGGCCTTCTATTGAAGTCCAACCTCAGCAGCATAGATTCCCAGGTCCCATATCCGCCTCACCATCTACAATTCCTCAGACGCAATTCTTACCTCAGCCATCCTCTCCACCTCAATTTCACTTCCAGCCTCAACCATCACGTACCCCTGAACGACCCGACCACTTCCAGCCACACTCACCATCAGAGCGCCCTCAGTTCCAACATTTCAATAGTAATCCTTCTGAACGGCCTCTTCATCAGTCTAATTTTCAAGACCAAGCCAATCTACAGCATCAACAAAACGTTGGACAATTCGTTCCAAATGGCGGAGAGCTAGTCGCAGCCATACCGAAATATGAGCAGCATATTACTGTCACTGGTTCTAGTACAGACTATAGTGGCCTTGGCGGTGCATCTCCAACGGGCGCTCCAAGCAGAAATGAACAACAGTACAGGCAACAGCAGGAACAGCAACATCATCAACAACTACAACATCAGCAACAGCAACAACTTCAGCAGAAACATCGACAAGAACAACAGCAACAAGACCAACAACGTCAGCAATACCTGGACGCTGAACAAGAACAAGTTAGACTTCAACTGGCTCAAAATGTTCAGAAACAACAAGAAGAAATCCAAAGATTACAGTCACAATTAATACAAGCCCAACATCAGCAACAGCGACAACAACACCAACAACAGCAACAACAGCAGCAGCAACAACAGCATCAGCAGCAACAACAACAACAGCAGCAGCAGCTACAACAACAGCATCAACAACAGCAATTACAGCATCAACAAAAGCAATACGAGTTAAATTATAGACAATTACAACAAGAGTACCATCAACAACAATCTGAAAGTACTTCACCTGAGCCCCAGTACAATCAAGAGCAACAAAGGCCTAGCAATTACCGCCCTACCTACGCGCCAAGTTCTGCGTCACCACCATATTACCAATCTACCTCCAGAACTATTGAGATCAAGCCGACAACACCCAAATACGTATCATCTACAGCGAACTCTATCAGCACTGCACCTGAAGGTAGAAAGGAGCAAAAGAAAAATAAACCAGCCTTTGAACTTCCTGATGAAGTTCCCGATGATTTGAGACAGCAACTTCTCTCATCAGGTATTTTAGATAATGCTGATATCAGTGTTTTAGACTACGATAAAGTTGGGGATACTCCTTTGGATGCTCTACCCCCAGATCAGTTAGCTAACTTTTTCAGTGCCGGTGGTGGCCAGGCTATTGCATCTAGTGAACACAGGCCTATTGTTGTTGCACCAAATGGTGAACAAATCCAATCCAGAATCGATGATGACGCAGATGATGACCAGGACATTGCTGCATCTGAAAATGTTGCAACTTATGCTGTGGCACCACCTCATGATAAGCAAGCCGTAGAAATGAAAGTTGTACACTTTGACCCGTCAACTTCTGAAGGAAAAAAGATTCCTGAGAACTACGTGAAGGAAGACGCTACAAGGCTTGAGCCAGTTGCGCTCAATGATAAAAAATATAACCGATACTTGCCTTTAAAAGTTAGTGGTAACCAATTCCCTCTGCCTGACATTCTAAAAGGAAGGAAAGTGACCTCAGTAGTTGTGTTGGCTCCAGTAGAAACTGAAGCTATAAATAGCGAGCGCCCTAGAGTAGAGCGTGCTGCAACCAATAACCTGAAAGGAATTAAGTTCATTGCTGGTGATAGCCTTCAAGATTTGCTGAAGAATCCAACAACAGAAAACTTCGAAAGATGGCTGAAAACCGAAAAAAATACCGCTACTGATCTTCAGTCCGTCGTTCTTCTGGTAACCGGGTAAGAATAAAAATTTGCTTTGCTGCAGTATTCGTTGTTATTTGATTATTTTTATCCCACTGCTAAAGCAAAGGGGAGTTAAAGTAATACAGCTGGACAGAGAGAGATAAATGGAGGCAGGCAGCATGGTCGAGGATAGATTAAAGTCTGAATAGACTGAAACTGAAACTATGGGCATTCCAGTGAAATCTGTTAGCCTTTATTAGGTGGTTAATTAACACCCCTCCCTAAACCCAAGTATTTTTTGCATTATTATAAACATTTTTTCCACAGGCAGCGATTGCTGTGGATTTCCTAGGCATGATTAGGTATGCTTAGGAAATCAACAGATTACGAAATATTAAAGTGAAAACTTTTTTTTTGAAGAGAAAACTTCCTCAGGCAAACATTGCGTTCTTTCTAAATAGTGAATGGATGTGAACTGCCATGATTTCTTCGGTGACGCTAAATTGGGTAGGTATACTTGGTCACTGAAATACTAAGACTGTCGCCAACATTTTGGATTCAACTTTATACAAATAAATTTTCATCTTCTTCTACCACGTCGTTTCGATTTTAAAATGAAGTTTCGGATGACAATATAATAACTATAATCATCGAACTGATCGTAAACAGTAAAATTCTTCAAAACTCTACTGCGCGCCATCTATTATCAATTTCTATTGTATGTAAGCAAACTAAATCAAGTTCAGATTTTATTGATTAGGTGCTGAGCTGTACTCCTCAGTAGACTGTCCCTTAGGTGGCTTCTACTGCAGAGCCATTTTAGTTATAAGTAAAAAATAAAATAAATAAAAATCTGTTTATTGAACAGAAGACATGTTACGTAAATGTATACAGTAGCACCCATAACTAGGCATAACCTGTGTTGTGGGTACTAATACTCCTAATATAGTTTTACATAGGTGTCTTAGCTTTTAACTATGATCTATTAGACAAAAAATTGCTTAAATCACTTAAAAATACACTTTTGTCGGTGTACTACTTTTTTTTTGGTTAGCCGGGTTTATGTCCCACTGCTGGGCAAAGGCCTCCCCCAAGATCCTCCACTCCTCTCTATCTTGAGCCATCCTCACCCTCCGGGCAAAAAGGTTGAGAGAGCGCCATCTCCGCCTTGGTCGACCACGTTTGCGATATTCGTCGCATGGAACCCAATCACTGATATGTGTATCCTGCCCATCCTAACCTACGGTGCTTAGACCTGGTCTTTGACTGAACATCAGCAGACCAGCATGAGTACCTAGTACGACGACGCCAGTCGCGCGTTTTAAATGTCAAAAGTCGCTACTTTCCAGTACATTAATTGTCAAATTCGGACTTTTTAGCACCACAAAACGCGTGACTCGTGCCATCGTACCTCAAAGCTGAAGTGGAACTGGACAAGCCACGTTAGTCGCATCGGCCCAGACAGATAGGATAAAAATTGTCACTGATGGGGTTCCACGGTGTAACACTAAAAAGTAAAAAATAATTTCTCGGTTTCGTTGTGTTCAGTAAAACCATGGGGCGCTCATTGGTATCATTTAGTTACCTGATTATGGGCTATGACTGAACGGCATAGCCACTGTTTTTTTATATTTATTAGAAAACCAACAGACACGATAAAACATAAAAAATATGTAATAAAAACTGGATTGGCACGGATATTTACTCCTTTATTTTTTATTTTACAATTTTCCAACGTTTTACATTTTACAACGTTTAGTCTACTGAGACCACGGGACTTGCAAAAGTACCAAATCCTCGGAAAATTGTAAAATGAAATAATAAACGAGTAAATATCCGTGCAAATTCATTTTTTATTATGTCTAGTGCTCGTGTTAACCTTAGAAAATGTTATAAAAACACATAACAAAAGTAAGACCCAATTACAGGTTAACATTAAAATATTTTATAAAAATTTGACACGCAAAAAAAATGAAAGAATGAAGAAAGATAGTACATTATCAGGTTTTTAGTGTAGCCATACAGGTAATAAAGCTTTAATTTTTTTGTAGACACTTGCTAGATAAAATAAATCAATATAATTAAAAAACTTATTGTAAATGCTCATAATTCGTTGAATTACGCTATTTTGCCCATAATTGCTGCGGCTGAATAGAACTTGAAAAAGTAATTTTATTCTGGTTGACGCTCTTGGGAATCTGAAAGATAACAGCGATAGTAACCTGGGGCAATTAATCAGTTCATTTACAAGGCTGTAAAGAAACATGACATCTGTGATTGTTTGTCTGTCACTCAGAGACACCATGCCAATACGTTTAATGGTACTGTCATAATTATAATCGACAACACTTTGGCGATCATTCAAATGGCGTGTAAATTTTTTTTTTGATGCTTTCAATCCTAGAAAAATGAATGCATGTGTAGGATTCCAAATCAAGGAACAATATTCAAGTTGGCTTTGCACGTATAAGCATAAAACAACATTTTTAGGGTTGACAAATTTCTTTTGAAAAACGCAAAACAAATCCTATCATTTTAAAAGATTTTTGGGCAATATTATCAATATGTGGGAGGTAAGAAAGTTCAGTATCGAGAATTACCCCGAGATCTCTAACAATGCTTACCTCTTCAACAATCGTATCCCCTATATTGTAATCAAAATAATTTTACTGAACATCATGAAACTTATATTACGATGTCATTGTCTAATTCTCATGATTTTGATCAATCCCCGATAGTTACAACTGAAACCACATAAATAGTAAATGAAACTTTTTTACATTTCAGAAGCGATGATTCTTCAGAAGACCGTGAAATATATATGTACGACATCTCATCAGGTAACGTGAACAAACTGGATGGAGAACTATCGAATGCTTTTGTGGAAGCCGCTGAAAACAATTCTCTCAGCAAGGATATTGAAAAACTAGCCATAGAGGGAGAAGGCGTGCCTGAAAACTTTGAAAAGAATGACAAGGTTGAGGAGACAGTTCCTGAAAATCTTGAAAAGGACGATGAAAGTGGAGCAGAGGAAGACAGTGATTCTGAAGCCGAGGGTTCAGTCAATGTGCCATTTCTAGTAGGTTTATCAGGTCTGAGCATAGACCAAGACAACAGCAATCATGTGTCAATATCGACTGGATACAGTAAAACAAAACTCGGAAGATCGTTACGGAAACACTGACTTATGTGAAATGCCTAGAGATGTGAGGTGTCAATCTTGTAAATAGTACTAGTGTTAGTGAATTTCTAAATTAAATCTATCGACGTGATGAGTATTTACCTACTTGATTTTATCACGAAAGTGATAAAGGTTGTATGTACAATATAAAGTACCTTTTTAAATGAAAAGTTAATTTTATTTTCCTTGAAAATAAAACAATACCTTTATGGCAGATAACGAACATACAAAAACTCACGCCTATGTCCCTGGGGGATAGCCAGAGACCAGGGGTTGCCACTTGTTCACGGTTTTGTTACTACCGGCAGATATCATCTTGCAAAATGTTTTTTTAGTTAATAGTTAATTTAACTGAACTAAAGCCCGAAATACGTCTTTGCAATGTCAAAGTCATTCGACTTGGTTATTTGTCAGGCATTATATAAGAAATTGTACAAGGAAATAGAAAATAGAAATGGAAAATGTTTGTTTGTTTACAAAATAGTAAGGCACAATAATCACTTATTCTGTAAAACGATAATGACAGTTTAGTGTGTAGTTTATTTAACAGCACAGTAAAAATAATAAAGCTTTAATTTCGTACATTATATATACCACAAGTGGAAAGTGATATAAAGATCTAAATTATGGGTTCCTAATACAAACGAAAAGAAGAACGGAGTTGAGTTCTATATAATTTCAATCTTACGTATAGTCGACAGCGCATCACTCTACTATGTTACGTTACGGTTGAACTTGCAAATAAAATGTAAAGGTTTGTTTGTTTGTTACACTTTATTGCACAAAATACAAAATTTAGCACATAAAAGACCATGAATGTCTTAGACTATGAGCAAGGGCGGACTTATTTCAAGAGAAATTTCTTCCAGCCAGCCTTGACGTTTACAGTGTTAAACAGACAGCGGGAAAAGGGCATGTAAAGCACAAACAAAAAATTATTACTACTTATTTTTTTTTATTATACTTTATTGCACACACAAGAATAGAGTACAGGAAAGGTAACAAAAGAAAGTACATGTACAAAGGCGAGCTTATCTCTGTAAGAGATTTCTTCCAGCAAACCTTGGGGAGTCGGAGCGGAGGTGTGAAACGGGTCTACGCACGTGCACATGATATAATATACTACATATATATATTGTATTTTTGGGTAGGTATTTATATTGTTATTATTTTGTTATTTGTGTAAATATGTATGTAGTATATTATATCATGTGCACGTGCGTAGACCCGTTTCACACCTCCATTATTGTCATATATATATATAAATGACAATAATGAAAAGAATAAACTACATAAACAATGAAAGGAAAATACGTACTTACTTAAAATATATACCTAATGACAACTTACTTATCAGGGAGTTAAGATATTGATAGGTAATGCTCTTTCAACCGTTTTTTGAAAATACTAGGCTAGTACGAATACTCTGCGGCAGTGCATTCCACAGCCTGGCTGAGTGCACCGAGAAGGAATCCCCATAAGCCCCAGTATTGTGGACAGGAATGTGAAGAAGATGAGAGTTTATTGATCTTACATAATTGCTACATTATTTTTTAATATGAAACTATAATATCTACATACTAATATACATAAAATTGACTTGTTGACATGCTGTCGACTGTAATTACATGGCGATCTTATTATTAATTATCTTCTTTACACTGAAGGCCGCATACTGTATCGTAGCAATCAAATAAAATAAATAAAAAAATTAAATGTTTATTTCATCAACTTAAGGTACATTTGTCTTTACAGTATGTGGAGCTTCCATTTAAGCAAATAGATGCCTGTGTTAGGACACTCCGCTCTTCCATAGCCAGTATAAATATCTTCCCTTACCTTATTTACTCCTAATTGTTTTGATTAGATTAGATTATTACTGTTTATTGCATACCATACACGCTTTGATGCTTTCACTAGAGCTCCATCCATGCCGCAATGACAAGTTAAACCACTTTGAGTATTTTATACCATCGTAAAATTTACATATACGTATTTATCAGGTTTTTGAGTCGTCAATATAATGATCAAGTTTTAAAACGTCCGAGACGGTTCAGTATTAGTGTATGTTAAAGTAGCACTTCCGCTCCTTTTTACATATAACACTTGATCTTGATGCTTGATCATCTCGGGGCCATTTATTGTTAGATAATTAATTAGCTCCGGTCGCACACGCACCCACCTAACATCCTACCGAAAAATCTGATCTAATGGCAGACTTGTGGTAGACATTTCATGTAACACTATTTTTTAATAATCGATTATATTACAAAATATAACTGATCTCTTCATTCGATTCGATCTTGGATCATTTTTGCAGTCAAAAAAAACATTCCGATATTCTTTCGACACTGGCAACACTATGGTTTAAATGTCATTTTGCGCTGGTAGGCTGTCTATCGAAATCCGTTCGTAGTTTTTATTTTTCATGTTTTTTCATATTAATGTCTTTTTGATTGTGAACTATGATGGAGGGTTCTTTGAGTAAATGGACGAATGTGATGAAGGGGTGGCAGTATCGGTGGTTCGTGCTCGACGAGAACGCCGGGCTTCTCTCGTACTACACGGTGAGTGACGTTTTTCGTATTTTAGCACCTATAAGAAAGAAATTGTAGCTACAATAATAGCAGCTAAAATCGAAGATACTCACGTTGAGCTATTATTGTAGTTAAATTATATTCTTTCATAGATTTTACGGGGATCTTGTTGGTGTACGTAACTGACCAATCATCATCATAGTCATCCAACTCTGTATTTTTAGCATCATCAACATCGTCTTCAGTCGCCTACCGCTGCCCACTTTTTGGTTAGCATAATTTGACCACAGTCCAACAATTCACCAACTGGTCGTACTTAAAACAGTCTTTTAATCTGAGAAAAACAAGAACCCTATTTGCTATGTTAAAAAAACAGTAATTGGGTAGGTATTTACTTCCATTAGGTATTTATATTTACCACATCCAGGATCGTTCAAAGTTATTTCTAGGAAAACTTCAAGAAAAATGTGTAACATACCAACTATAATAGTTATACAAAATAAACTGCTGGTTGAATCCATTTCACATAAGATAAGATAAGAACATTCTTTTTTGTACCAGGAAAAACACAAATTGACACAACAATCTAAATATTTTCATTTAGGTAGTTTGGTACAGGTTATCAGTTAAGTGCAATTAACTTCAAAGCATACAGAAAATACTTAGATAGAATATTACAGATAGAATGCTTAAGTATATCATAAACAAGTTGTTTTTCTGTAAAATACATAATGGATACAAATCGTTAAAATACACAAGGGTATGTTTATCGAGTTGTTGTTTGCCCTAAGTCATCCATTCATCTTATAAAATCAAGAAATTTTATTTGATAGTCTTTGATAGTATTTAAAAAGAATGTTTCTTTACACCTATTAAATGCTGAATGGAATAAAAATACTCCTATACATGAAATATTTCTCCCACTACAAGTGACATTGTTTAGTAACTGTGATCTGTTTGTCCATAAATCATCAATCTGTTTCATCCATAAAACATACCCTTTCTGAAATTGTAATACAAAAGCCACTCTCTAACAGAAAACATTGTGAGGAAACCTTTGTTTCTGAGGTGTTCATATACCGTAGCACTTGAACTTGCAACCCCGGTGGGCACATGTGGTAAGCCCATACTCTCTCTCTCTCTCTCTGAGAGAAGGCCTGGCATGAGCCTCTTTCACTGCTTGTGATGTGCTAGCATCTAACAGCCTATGCTAGTTGCCACACAGGTGTAAACAATAACTCTAAGCTACACTTAATATTAACATGCTGGTGCATTATCATACAGTATGCAGTTTCCTTAAAAACTTAATTATCATAGCCAGGAGGATAAGTGTCTATTTATAGTTAACAGCTAAGTAACTTTTGTTTTGGACCACCACTCTGCAGTGTAACTGAGAGTGTCTGCCGTTAAACTGCAAGACAGTTTGGCAGAAGGGAATATATTGTATAACTTTGTCACTGTGCTTAATATAAAAAAAAAAAAAAAAAAAAAAAAAACGCAGAAAAGTCCAGTAGAATTTAAGAATCTACTCAACAGTACAAGCAACTGATTATGAGACCAGCTCTGAAATTGCATAAAGGATTATCAGCTGTTCCATACCAAATTTTGATACCTACTTGCTCTATAGTAAGTGAAATAGCAGATTGGTTGGGTCATGACGCATGTTTTTTCATTCTATTGACACTATGATTGACACTGTCTAATACCACTCCATAGACTTGATGCAGGGATAAAATTAAATCAAAGCGTTCATGCAGTTGTCAAAATGTGTGCAAAAATTAGATCTTATTCTTTCTTCATTCCATTACTGCCATTCTGCAGTCTGGTCGCCCTACTGTAATTATCTTTGAAGAACTTGTAGAACATGTAGTAGACAAAGATGACGTTAGGGAAGTACAAACAGGATACTCCGTTAGGAGCCGGGCAGCTTGGTAGGAACACTTGGGCACTGTACACTATCATCAGTGTAAACTGGATCTGGAATGAATACAGTAGGTAGTTGTGTTTTTATTTGTGTAGATGGTATATGTGGGCGAATATGGACTGATTGATTGATTAATTATGACGATCTTTGCTTCCTCCACAAGTAAATTAATCCTCCTAAATGACATTGAGTAAAATATATGAATAAATTAAATTTGATTCGCACAATTTGATGACAAATCAGTTGACCATACCATTTGCATGACCGTCAGCCATTTCTTGTACCGCTGCAAGGCAGCACGGAGCTTTGGTCCGCCTTCAGCAGCAGCTAAGTAGTAGCTGTACATGAGCGTGTGGACCATGTTGTTGATCATCGGCGAGAAGGATGTTATGCCACCTGTGGAGGAGCAATATCATCATCATTCAGCCACAAGAAGTCCACTGCTAGACATAGGCCTCCTCCATCTTCTGCCACTTAGATGAGGTCTTCTGTCTTGTGGCAGAGCAGTATATGATTTTTAAATTCCTGTAACAACTTCTGAAACGATGTTATTTATAAAAACACAAGTCCTCTAAAACACTTCCCAAGGACAAGCCGGGGAGGCTCTACCAACAATCTCGAAACGTCTTTCACGCAGCCTGCTGCGTCTGAGAAGAGATAATCTGTGCAAAGCTGTAGCAATCCTAACAGGCCACTGCTCACTGAATAGAAATTTCTACAACATGGGACTAATTGACAGCCCGCTTTGCTGGGGTTACCTCAAAGCTGGACACCTAGTTTAACTTGTAACGTTCATTAAGTCGCAGTTTCTGTGCTACTTTGAATAAAAAATTTTGATTTTGATTTGATTTTGAAAGAAGAGGAACATGACCATTCACAGTGAAGGCCTGGAAAAGCAACGGACCGCCATCATCTGGGATCCCTTCGAGAGGCCTGCAGTAACATCAAAGCACTGCTGGCTTTCTGGAAAAAAATAGGCTGGCTGCAATAAACTCACAGCTTTACTACATACAATAGCCCAACCATATGGCTAAGTGCGAAAATCTCAGGTCCAACTAAGTAACTAGACACTTCCCAAATGCAGTTAAAATAGTCTGTTGTTTGGTTTTTCCCTTTACTACAGACTACTTAAATTTGCATTCGAGCAGTGTTTTAAGGAATCGTGTTTTTATAAATAAGACTCGTGTTTCTCTTCAAGCATTTATTGAAACTGCCCTAAACCTCACCGTCTACGCCTCCGGGATAGAGATAGAAAAAAAAAGTATGTAATACAGGGATACAGAATTTACATAATTATGTGTACAAATGTAGTCTTTCGTCTTGATGACGAAAAGTAAGAAAAAAAAATAGTTAGAAAGCTAATGTTCTTGTCAGTAATTTATGTACTGCACATACGGTATAAAGTCGTACTTGGTTTGCAAAGTTTTTATGGTTATGGCATCATAACCAGATCATGCTCATAACCGTTGAGCACTGCCCTCGTGAAGAGACATCCCTGGCTGCAGCATCGTTTATATCTGGGTGGTTTGAAAGCCGCGGTTATGTAATTAGTAATTAAAAATGGCATTCATTTAGACTTACTTTTAAGTATAGTTGAGAAATCTTGTTTCGAGTGAAGAAATGTTGTTTAAAAAAATGCGCTAACAATTAGTACCGCCTCTCCGACTAACAGAACAATGACTCACGGACCCGCGGCACGAACGCACTGCTCTGGATGGCTACTAATGGTTCTAATAGATTCGAGTTAGCGATTTTTGAAAAGTGCGTTTTACAAAAACAAACTAGCGTATTCGATAGCTTTTGTCAGGCACGTTCATTTCGCTGTCTTTCAAACCACCCAAAATTATTGCAGTATAATTTTGGTGTACTTATTGTCGTCCGAAATTTCAAAGTCGTAAGTTTACAGGAAATGGTACAAACTGGGCTTGCAACATTTGAACTAACCTACATAAGTGTGAAGTTTAACGTTGCTAATTATTTCAACAAAAATCGCAAGGTCTTTTAGATTGAACCCAGTTCTAGTGATGTATTAAGCAAACGTGAAAAGTTAAGACGTATAGCACTGTCCTGTTTCCTCCTTTATGAGGTATTTAGACCATTAATTACTTGGGGAATTCGCAAAGACTATTTTTTTTCTTGAGGGCTGAATCAAAAACCATTTCGAGATTAACATCTAAGTAACCATATTTTCTATATTTAAGATAAATATTAAGGAAGATGAGCGTTATTTTTGCCAAAAAACAATAACCTTCGTTTGACCTTCTGATGACGTCACATTTTAAAATAAACATAACATATGGCAACACTACGTTACTTAAAAAAAGGACTTGCTGTCATAACTGTCATATGCATATCATTTCCTTGTCTGTGAAAAAAACGTCTGTGACAGCAAATCACAGAAACAAAGTGTGACAGTTTGCGCGACGTTTCGGCGTGTGCACTCGAAAAATATGACGTCACCCTTTCAAATATTTTAAATAAATAATTTATAATAATAAACTTAACAAATCGCTGAAAAAATGAAATTAGTCTCTAGAAATTACTTCTGCTTTAAGAAAAAAATATAAAATAAGATCAAAATAAAAAATATACTGCCCGACGGTGCTATTGGGATGATTCATGCCCTTCCACATTTCCCAAATTTGTTTCACAATTATTGGAATTTGTAAGCTCAATACGAGGTAGCGTTGGTCGTCCCAGCACACTGATCATTCATATTTTATTTCAATACGTGAAAAAGCTTTTAGGATTACCCGGTTATCTAAATTGAACAACACGTTTTTAGGGTTCCGTAGGTACCTCAAAAGGAAAATCGGAACCCATATAGGATCACTTTGTTGTCTGTCTGTCCGTCCGTCCGTCCGTCCGTCTGCCTGTCTGTCAAGACCCTTTATCTCGGGAATGCGTAGAGGTATCGAGTTGAAATAAAAACCATATACTCACGTCTACAGTCCCTTAAAGCTGAAAAAAATCAAACTTCTACGTTAACTTAAAAAAAAGTTACAACCGTTTAGCCGCAAAAAGGTGTATTTCGACTCTCAAGGAAATCAAAATTTATATGGTACTTTCCGTTGACTTATCACTATGAAATTTGGCAATTAATATCGTCGTACACTACAAGTACTTAAAGGGAAAAATGTGAAAACTATACATTTGCAATAAATACATTCAAAAAAATAGTCTTTGAAGTTCGGGAAAAGCTCGAAAAAACGACGAGACTCGATTCCTGAACTATTTCCTGAAATTGCAATGGGGTCCTCATATTGTAAAACTAGCACACAGGCTTAGTTCGGCAGCATATGCAGTCAAAAAAATTAGAGAGCTCACTGACGTTGCAACGGATAGGCTTGTTTATTTTAGTTACTTCCATAGTAATAGGGGTTAAAGTATGAAATTGCCGTTTTATTGCAATAGGTTCTTTGAATTGACATAGAATCTTCATGGTTTGAGGTTTTCGAATGAAACTTTTTTCAAATGGTTTCTATGATGTTCTTTTTTTAAAAAATGTGAAACATTTGAATATCGACTTTCAATTGTTTTTGTTATTCAATTTAGACAAGAAAGATGAATATCTTTCTACAATAAGATCCCTGAGGATATAATAAGCTTGCCAGAAACGCGGTTCAAAAAATGTGTGAAGCGCACTTTGTGCCAAAAAAGCTACTATAACATTAAAGATTATTTAGATGACAATGATGTCTGGAATTAAAGCCATTTTAGAACATTTATATAAATCCTGTAAATTAAGGACTTGAAAAGACTAAGTTTGGAGTTTTTTTGTCCATTTTTTCTCCAAATTGATCTAGATTTTGAAATGGACACCTAGTTTAACTTGTAACGTTCATTAAGTCGCAGTTTCTGTGCTACTTTGAATAAAAAAAATTGATTTTGATTTTGATACTGCGAAAATTCGAGTGATTTTTGAATACTGTTGTGGCATTTGACCTGGGGTCAGCCATTGCATTTTTCTTTTCCGGTTATCATAAAGAATCCACTTTTCATCACATGTTACAATTCGATCCAATATTCCTTCATTTCTGTACCGGTTCAACAAGGCAACACAAGTTTCAACACGTGTTTCTTTCTGCAGATCAGCCCATTTTTCGTATTTTTTTATTTTATTGATTTGACGCAAGTAAGTCAATATTGTGGGTAAGGTAACGTTAAACCATGCCGCTAATTCCTGGGTAGTTTGACTAGGGTCGGCTTCCACTATCTCTCTTAATTCATCGTTATTCACCTGTGTGGGCGGTCTTCCTCGTGGCTCGTTCTTTAAGTCGAAATTTCCATCACGAAAGCATTTAAACCAAAATCGCACGGTGCGTTCATTAGTAGACCCCTCTCCAAACGCAGCATTGATATTGCGGGCTGTTTCTGCCGCGTTAGTTCCGCGTCGGAACTCGTATTCAAAAATCACTCGAATTTTCGCAGTATCCATCTTTCTTGTCTAAATTGAATAACAAAAACAATTGAAAGTCGATATTCAAATGTTTCACATTTTTTAAAAAAAGAACATCATAGAAACCATTTGAAAAAAGTTTCATTCGAAAACCTCAAACCATGAAGATTCTATGTCAATTCAAAGAACCTATTGCAATAAAACGGCAATTTCATACTTTAACCCCTAATATTATGTCCTACGGCATACTACTGTGGGGTCTGCAGACATTGACACGATCTTCATCTTACAGAAGAGAGCGATCCGATTTATTTACAAGCTAGGTAGTAGGGACTCGTTAAGGGATTTCTTTAAAGAAACTAACATCTTAACAGTGGCAAGTCAATACATTTATGAAAATATAATGTATGTTAGAAAAAACATCAGCAAATTCGAAAATGTTGGTAGCCATCACAATATTGATACTAGGAATAAACATAAATTGTCATTTCCACGTTTTAGACTTGCAAAAGTTTATATATCCTTTATGGGGCACTGTGTACGGTTCTACAATAAGATTCCTCAAGATATATTAGAGTTACCACCGACGCGGTTTAAAAAATGTATTAAGCATACTCTGTGCAAAAAAACCTATTATAACATTAAGGATTATTTGGAAGACAAGGATGTCTGGTATTTAAATAATGTTAACAGGAACGATTGTATCTAGTATAGTGTAACTTTAAGTTGAAAACACTGTTAATTAAGCAAACCTGTTTTGAAAAGAATAAATGTGGAGTTTCTTTGTTAGCTTCTTCTCCGCATAATCTATTAATTGTAAAACTAACAGTTTTGACGTTCATTAAGTAAACATTTGGTTTTTATAGTGAATAAAAATTTTTGACTTTGACTTTATAATATGTCAGTACCTACAAATTTGTACGGAACCCTCGGTGGGCGAGTCCGACTCACACTTGTCCAGTTTTATAACTCTGCTTCGAAACCTGTACCAGTGTGTAGGTCTCGCGCTTACGTAATGTTTATCACTTCCACCATTTTCACAGTACCTTGTGATTCCTACAGGTATTCAATCACCATTTCCGTGGAACCCCACCTGTCATCTGAACCTTCGTCGATACAGCCAACCACAGCTGGTCTATCGTTGGCTACAATTATTATTGGAATGTAGGTCTGTTCATACGACTCTCTAATGAAATTGATCCCTTAGCAGCAAGCTGTTAAGGCAGTTGTTTACATACGCGTGACAACAACGTGGTGCCTGACCTGACCACACTTTTTGGTGACTTCCCTTGTAAAACGTTTAGTTCCACGAGTAGAAAACCATCCACTCTGTTGGGCTACAATAATGGGTGTTGTCTGTTGTGAACGGGTATGCCTTTGGTTTGGCACACGGACGCCTATTGTCATAGGGCGTTGGCAAGGCATTGTTTTTCAACAAAATGAGAGGTTAAATAGAGAGCACTTTAATTTCACCAAGTGAATTTAGTACCCGAAACCGGCGAAGGTTGGGATCGTGGCAACGGCATACCCTAGTCTGTGGCTAGCCCTCCGGGATACGTACGTTAGATTACGTCTGAATGTACCTATGATAATTTTAGAGGAAGTTTCCTCAAATATTTAAATTTATAAATGTACCTATACAAAAGGCACCACAATACGACTGAATCCTGCAACAAAGGCATCCTGCATGAACTACAGAACTGGCGTGCTGTACGTAAGACGCCTAAAACGACAATGCACACGGGCGAATTCTCTTATCGTTAAAAGAAGGAGAGAAAGGGATATATTTTTTACAGAAAAGTAAGTAGAAAGGGATACATTTCTTAGAGAAAAAAAATCAATAAAAAATAAAAACCTGCCTCAAAACCCTACAACACGAAAAACACAGAAATATTTTAAACGAATCATCATCATCATCAGCCATTTGACGCCTACTGCAGGACATAGGCCTCCTTCGTGGTTTTTATAACCATGAAGGGTTTTGCCATAATCGCCACGCTTGGCAGACGGGTTGGCCATCGCAGCATGTGGTTGGAATCTCAGGAAGACGCTGCTGCCCGTCTTTTGGTAATTGATTTCCTTAGTCGCCTTCTACGACATCCACGGAAGGAAATGGAGTGACACTATTCTTAATCCGGCGCCACACGGACAACGAATATAACCTTTAAATTCGAAGTCGGTACGTACATGAAGGTATTGTAGAAGTATAATTTGGAGAAATATAACATACATGGTACGTACCGACTTCAAATTTAAAGGTCATATTCGTTTAAATTATTTCTGTGTTTTTAGTTCTGTAGTGTTTTAAAGTCGATTTTTGTTTTTTATTTATAAAAATATATTATCGATTTTTTTGTGAATCGCTATGACGCCACCAAATTGTGTTTTCCGAAAGCACGAATTAGGTTTTGTAAAAAAAACACCCAAATCGCTTCAATTGCGCCTTTAAAATTTGAAGAGTTCCCTCGATTTCTCCAGGATCGCGTCATCAGATCCTGACTTGTTGACCATGGGACCACCTGTGAAGTCTACAAAAAAAGAATTTTCCAAATCAGTCCAGGCGTCTTCCTCGAGTAATCGGGGAGCATACATGAAAAATAAAAAAATATTCCGTCGAATTGAGAACCGTCCTCCTTTTTTCGAGTCGGTCGGTTACGAAGTAAGAAATACCAATTGCTGCAAACCATTATGGTGGGCAAGCTGGAAACAGGAGGTCGGGCAGGAGAAACATGTTAACATATGTACTTATTAAAAGAACTATTGACCAGCACTGCAGCTGTTGGTATTATTAATCGTCCATGTAGATAAGGGTGTGTTAATTTGTCCCAATAAATGTCTTTCTTTCTTTCTAATTGAAAGAAGTTCAAATAGACAAAGTCTATCTTCATGTCAACAGAAGAAAGTCAGTTATTAGGGTTGTGCAACATCAAAGAGTGGACCGGTTTTAAGACCGCGGAGCTTTTCAGAATTGCACTGAAAACTGACCGTTGTAAAGAGCGGTCTGCCAACCTCCAGTGATGGAGAGGCACTTTAAGAAGAAGAATAAGGAACAAGCGTGCTGCGCCGGCACCTGCCACTGTTGGAATTCATTCAAACAAGTGCAATACCCGAAACAGCCCAATTAGAGTATGTGATTTACAACATCTCGGCTGTCCCAAAAATAAACACAGAAAACATTTTTTTCAAAACCGACATATTACCACTATTGGTTATTGAAACCAACTAGTAACCAATAGTGGAAATATCTCGGTTTTGAAAAAAAAATGGTCCCTTACTGTAATTATTTTTGGGACAGCCGAACTGTTCTATGAGTATTTTCTAGGATTTATATTTTTCGAAATATCAGGGTTTATACAATGTTACTTGTTGACCTGGCAAACGTCGTTTTGTCATATTAGCCTACGTGAGTAGCCTACGACCTATTCTCAGACCTAACAAATATACAGAAATAAAAAAACATAAAAATCGGTGAAGCCGTTTCGAAGGAGTTCGATAACAAACACTGTGACAGGAGATTTTATATAATATTAAAAGATTAAATTCGCATTTTACATGCTCTACTAATGTCACAGCCTTCAGTAAATCATTGTCCTGCGTAGAAGAATGACCATTCTTTTCAACACATATAGTTTTAGGCATCATCTATGAAACGGCGTCACTTTAAAGTAGAAAAACCGTAAAAATATTATATATGTATATATATATATATATATATATATATATATATATATATATATATATATATATATATAGTGTAGTCTATATACGTCTTACTCCAGGGCACAGGCCTTCCCTCAAAGAGAGAGAGAGAGAGAGAGAGACATAAATACATAAACTCACGCCTGTATCCCAGAGGGGTAGGCAGAGACCAGGGACTGTCACCTGCCACGATCCTGGCAGATCACTTTCGCTTCCTCAACATTCATTAGAGAGAGAAAGTACGGGCTTAATCACCATGAGTGCCTACCGCGGATTGGCAATTTCAAGCTTTGAGGTGTGTGAACACCTCAGACACTCAGGTTATCAAGTGGTATTGTTACTATAACTTCACAAATGTAAATAACTTAGAAAACAAAGTCATTGATACATGCCGGGATTCGAACTCACGACCTCCCGAATAAGAAGCCGGCGTTCTAGCGTTCCGCTACCACTGCTCTGTATTGGTACATTTTGTGGTGTCATACTACGGTGAAGGAAAACATTGTGAGGAGACCTGAGTGTCTGAGGTGATCACAAACCTCTGCGTTTTAAAATCAATCCGCGGTAGGCACGCGTGGTAATTAACCTCTCTCTCTCTCTGAGAGAAGGCCTGTGCCCTACAGTGGGATATAGGTTATATAAAAAAGTACTACGACTCTCCACTAGGCACTGGTGACCTATATTACGTTTGCGCTATTCGATTCTTCTTGAATCAAAGGTCTGGATTTGGTTAGTTCACTGTAACTTCTCTGCTCTACTGACCAGAGTCAGAAGTTAAGAGACGCTTAGCTACCTTAAATATGGTTTCAATCGATAAGCCACTACGACCTTGCCAATGCTTTTGCATCGAGTTAAGGTGAATTTCGTAATCTAAGCTTAGGGCTAATCTCAACTGAGACTTACTTGGCAGTAAACACAATAATGAGTACAACAAGGGGTTTCTCCATATTTGCCTAGTTACCATTTCACAAGTTACTCGCACTTGGCCGGTTTTTTTTAACTACTCCAAATTATCATGTGTTTTTTTGTGCAGACTTTTATTAACTTGGTGTGAACCCAGCTTGAGGGTTCATTAGACTTTTCTTTGGGAGCAACTGCGGCAGCTAGCTTTATTGGTGGCCTGGGTTTTTCTGCTGTTTCTTCGACGCCTAGGTTCATTAGAAGCGTCTTCGCTAGCGTAGAATATGACACCGCGAGTCAAAGTGTAGTCTTGACCTTTTGCAATCAAAAGACGCCAAGTTTTCTCCCTCCTTTTTAACTTGCGAACATAATATTTTTCTTTGTGGTCGGATTTAGGTTTTCCCGAATTAGATCTGTTTCTGAATTAAATTGATCTTATATCGGACGGCATTAGTTCTAAACTTCTATAAAACTGGTAATTCCCGATTTCTAATACGCTCAGAAGCCGTTAACAGACTCTTGACAGTTGCTTGGTATGCACCATCGTGAATCTGAAAATCGTCGACAATCTGTTAACAGCTTGTTAGCAAATCGGGTGTAAGAGTAACTAAATGCTGTTCGTAACGAAAGACAGACCGTATAGATAGATAAAATATTCTTTATTGTACACTTTAATTCTTAGAAAGAAACGGAAACAGAATCGCATAGAGACAGAAACTATAGGAACTGACCAAAAAACGCGGAAAGCTAGTAAAACCCTTCGAGCTTTATTGTGACTTGTCTAATACCTATGTAGAGTAGATGCCCTCTCATTTCAAATAACAGTCGTACGTTGTTGTTTTAGGATCTCTTTCCGTGATTGTCGGTATTGCCTTTGCGCCCTAGCAATATTGCTTGGATAGGCTTTCAATTGTTTTTGTTTTATGGGCCGTTTGCACTACTGTATCTGTGACTATAGGTTTTCTTTCAATTCTAAATCTCTTAGAGACGTTCAAAACTGCCATTCTCGTATCCCTTCAGACTTTCAATAGTTTCTAGTCGTTCCAAACCTACCCGGTGGTATTACCGTACCGTGTTCAGTCAGACACGGTCGACGTTAATGTCTTTATTATGACCTGTAAAAGCCAGCAACGCTGTTTTACTGCCTTATCACCGATGACCATACAGTATGGTTTGTACGAAGCCAGTGCGGTGGCACCAGTTCTAGAGACAAGCCACCGCTGGCTTGGCTCGTGTTGTTTAGATGAAGCTATTCAGCCGGTATCTTGTCGCCGAAATTGTATAAAATATAAACGCACATGGCTGGCGCGGGGGTTGATGGGTTAGCGGGCGTAGGTCACTGGCTTGAAAAATAGACGGTCGCTCTATTCTCGCCAGCGCTGGCTTGGCATAAAAATTGTTAATACATGGCCAATACCAAGCCAGTGCTGACTGCCAGTGATACTGGCAGCCAGCGATGGATCGTATAAACAAGGCTTAAGAGTGTCTGGATAATATAGAAATTTTCTGTCGCTCTTCGCGAATAGTTTACTTGCTTATCTTTCTTCCGAGTAATATAACTAAACTTCGTATCCTATAGTTCGTTCAAAAAATCCCCTTGACTACACAAATGCCCAAACTAAAAACATTTCAACTATGTACATATGTTTGTCTCTTTCTTTATTCTACGATTGAATAGTATACCTACTACCTCAGAGCATTATCTGATATTGAAATATCTATGCCTAGAACATTTATCGTAGAATATAAATAATATACCACATTTTTCTAAATGTTAGAATCAATTTAGATGTACCTATATGGTGTTTGAATCTTCTTATAATATATTATTATCATCCCGGATCGTAACTGCCTAATCTAAACTGCCAGTGTTTTTTTTTTTAATAATCTCTTTATTCGCCGATGACTCCATAAAACGAGCGGTGACCAGTGACCAAACTCGGTTGCCGCATTTGATTTTAATATATCCGCGTGAATAATTGACGCTCTAGTATTACGGCAGGCCTGATCCAGACTGGCATCCTTTGTGGTGACCTGTGCTTTGGTACGTATTACTGGCAAATGCCGCTCACTCTGAAGAACCTTCAGGTGGCTGGACGGATATTTCTTTGAACAGCCACTGGAGGCTTCGTTTTTAATAAATTATCTGGTCTACTCAAGGAGGGGCTTTCGACTCTAATTTAGTTTCTGAATCTGTTAGGAGGAACCGGTTTTCGTAATTCGTGATTCCGTTAATTCTGTACGTTATTTCCTGACGAAATAAACACCTATAAAATCTATCTATAAACAAATCACCCATAAAAGTACAGTCACCGAGACTGCAGTAACTCGTTTGTCCGATTCTCGCACTTATAACTCGTGCTATACGGGCAAACATTATGAAAACATCTAAACAAGCTTTACATTTTCTTTCAGAAACCAACATAGGCCGAATTAGACTTAGGACCATTCTTATCGCAGTTGCAAAGAGCTAATTTCAGGTGGTCTATGTGAAGTTCGATTTGTGTAATTTTATTTACGTACTTTTATTTGGTTTTTCCAATTTTTTTTTTATTATAACCATTGAGAATGTTTGAATGTGCAAGCCCGAGGGATGCCGGAGTCTGGACAAGCCATAAGAAAGTATTTTCTAATGAACCGCAATACTCATAAATACGTCGGGAATTATGGTAGTCAAGTTTGCCTGCGAAATAATCGCGATTAAACCCGTTAAATGTAAAACTTCTTTCCCACAAGTAGATCTACCCTATAGATATTTCATGCTCTGAGATCTACACTATTCAGCCCACATTGGATACTGGATAGAGTTAGCCTAACTATCTACCGGATTTGCCGGAGATGTCTCAAAGAAGGGGAAATTCCCGCCCACGGGACCTTTCACTGTCTGAGCGTGGAAAAGCAACGGACCGCTATCATTGGGAAGCTGGGATCCTGAGGCAGCCTGCAGTGTCACCAGAGCACTGGCTTTGTGGAAAGATTATAGGCTGGCTGGAGTAATCTCGCAGCTTTACTAAGTACAATGGCCTAACTATGACGCTAAGTGCGAAAATCGCAGGTGTAACTAAGTCGGCAACAAAAATAAAGATGACTTGATCTGTCGATCATTCGATACATAATTTCCGTTATTAATGTTGACGCCACGATGGTGGTGTGACGACAATAAAGTGATAGTGAAAACGCTCTGTTGTATCCGATTTACGAGGAAAGGCGATTGTCATCGACAAGCGATCTTTGCCGTCTTGTCGCCAAGACACAATGTTTGAGACGTTGGACGTCGACTACAAGCGGTTTTGTTTCGATTATCTTGGAAAGGTGTTATGTGATAAAGTACGGGTTTAAATGCCTCCTTTGATTGGGAAGTCAATATCTATGATTTAGGTTTGTGTGGAGAGATTTGGTCGCTCTATTTTAGAACGAAATAAGAAGGTATGGAATGAGGGTAGGGGGAGGTATGGAGGTAGGGATGAAGAGAGGGAGAGGGAGAGAGAGAGAGAGAGAGGAAAGAAGGAAGGATAGTTATAGTCTGTAACTTATAGTCTATGCCGCGGTTAGTAAAATAGGATGCTTTGTATCAGAATCGAAGCTAAAGAAATAGTCGATGAATTGAAGCCTACTGAAGGTGCTCCGTAACGCAATCATTTATCCTGGTCCCAAATAGGACACACTTTATATACATCCACTACATTGTACATTACTTCCTTTTTAAAGCGCTACACCACTTTGTGGTCTTGGCCTCTGTTTGCGCCCGCCAAAAAGTATGCAAACTTCTTGCTGCTTCAAACTTATTCCTTTTATATAGATCGTCTTTTGTTTTGTCTTCTTGTGAAAATATTTGCTCGAGCAACATGTAATTGTACAATAATCTATTAAAACTATTGTTTCTATCGAAAAGTCGTCGTATTTTTGTTGCGAGGATATACAGAAGAGATAAATCTCTTCAGCCTCCTCCACAATCTTCTTCCACGTGTTTCGGGCCCTCGGCTCTCTTCTACCTTTAGTGATAAGGCCACCATCTGTACTCTTAGGTTAAGAAATATCTTTGTAATTTCCATGTTTATGTACCATAAAGTGTTGTCTATCTATTAAACTATCTTCCAGTTCGTATAATATAATGCAGCCTATATACGTCCCACTGCAGGGCACAGGCCTTTTCTCAGAAAGAGTATGGGCTTAATTGCCACGCGTGTCCACCGCGCGGATTGGCAATTTCAAGCGCTGAGGTATGTGAATACCTCAGACACTCAGGTTGTCTCACGATGTTTTCCTTCACGGTTAGCGGGTAGTAGTGGTCGTACATTGTACATTACAAAGCGTATTTCGAATCTTCCGTTGGGTATATGAAATGGGTATGAAATGTAACGGAAATAGATAGCAAAAAGCAGATCCGAATGTCAATCATTTAAGCACCGGTTGACCTTTAAAAAGGGATCGACCGTGTCCACTCCCTGGTGTTCGTGGCGGCATTGCTATTTATTTCTGGCGAAATAACAAACATGAAACTCCTAACAACGAGCCATGTTTTAAATGTTGTGGTACGAAATAATGTTTGGATGGATCTTTTTAGTTAGCGTAAAAGGTAAAACATTTTTTTTATCTCTTTTGCATTCAGGAGCTCGTGAGTTCGAGGTTTGTGAAGTGAAGGAAAAAATCGTAAGGAAACCTGACTTTATGAGGTGTTCACACACCTCAGCGGTTGAAATTGACACTCCGTGGTGGGCACGCATTATTATCATTTATGTCTTTTTCATATTATTATCAACAAGTTGTACTTATTTCGAGTTTCGACACTTGCTTCTCCTGTTCCTTGTGTACAGGGCCGCGTTTCATGAAACTGCAATTCATAGAAAGAAATTCATAGAAAAAAAAGAGTAGTAAGAGCAATTTACGACTTAAGCAGTAGGGAATCGCTAAGGGAGCGTTTCAAAGAAATGGGAATTCTTACACTGGCTTGCCAATATATATTCGATAATATAATGTATGTCCGTAAAAATATAACAAGGTTCAAATTAAATAGGGACGTCCATAACGTAAACACTAGAAATAGAAATAAGCTTGCTTATTCTAAATTTTGTTTAGCCAAGTTAAATACATCGTTTGTAGGCTATTGCGTTCGTTTTTACAACAGAATTCCACAACATGTTGTATCCTTGTCTGAAAATAAATTTAAAACATTCACTAAAAATCGCTATATGAAAGCCTATTATAGAATAGACGAGTATATGAACGATGTAAGCCCTTGGTAGTAAACCAATTCCATTGCGATTTCATTGTTATTTAATTATTAATATTATAATTTATTTAGTTTTAAAAACGTGTAGTGACGACGTGATTGCACATTAATAACTATAGCACACATTTTATAGCTGACAAGAACTCAATCTGCAGGTTTGCTAAAGGTCATTCGAATGGTGGCGTGGTGGCCGGGTCACCTATCTCCCTCTAAAATGACACTGGTGATGGCTGACCCCTGCGTTATGCTCGGGAACGGGTGCTGTTCGTGTGTCTGGCCGCAGCATTAATCCTACTTTTGTAAGAAGTGTTATTTTCGCTTTTAAAGTTATTGGTGGCTATCACGGAATCATATCAAGTTTAAGATGATTTGAGAAAAGATGGTCAGAGTGGAGTTTTTTTTTGCCGCTGCCTTTTTCTCCACTACAAATACGGCCCGAAGGCAGGGGGTAACATAGTAACATAGTACATTGACATTCAGCAAACAGAATGTAAATTCTTTACTTTGAAATAAATTATTGATTTCTGATAGTTCATTATGACAATTCGATGTACATTGCGTAGAAGAGTCTTCCTACTTGTTAATCTGTGGCTTAATATAAGGAACCATAAATTGTAGTTTTATGAAACAAACCACAGTTGGTGAAATTCCCGTTAAAAACCTTGATACAATTTTTACTAGGAACTTAATAAAATCCGCATACCCCGGCAAGCTGTGAAATCGCTTAAATTTCAACGCATTTAACGTATGCTAATTATGTAAGACATTCTCATGCTGCACAGCAGACAGCAATTGCAGCAACAATACTAGTAATAAATAACATTAATTTCGAAGGTACATTACCAGCCAGTGAAAGTGACGCACAAGCTAACGGGCATTGTTGTATTTACGTTCGCTTATAACCTGTATTTCCGGGTGATAGAGTTCTAATTGCAGCTAATCAAATATGGGCAATAAATATTTTTATACAGCTGTTGGTTGTTGGACATCATTGTTGTTTTGATCTGTATCGGATTCCAAAAGTTGCATAAGTCGTTGCACTAAAATTTCGATACTCATGATTACCGTAATCATTCAAATACTATATACCTTAGTATGGAACCAATCTGATTACGAGTATATAGGTATGTTTAAATTAAGGCTTAGGGCCTACCTATAGAATAAGATTAGTCTAAATTGTTACAATCGCTTCGAAGAGAAATATTGATAAATACAACGTTTGGCCCATTTTTAGGAGAGATTTTGTCGTCTATAATACAGGGTCTCCCTAGTGTAGGCAACTAATGACAAAATTTAAATAGTAATTGTGCAAATAAATTTTAATTTTCAACAAAATTTCGTTTTTACCTACTTTGAGATAAATACGAAAAATTATAAAAACTAAATCAGATTTTTGCTAAATGCTTTATTTAGGTAGTAAGATAGCACGGTCAAATGGTAAAAAATCCGAAGTGTCTTAACTAAAGATTAGCAGTCTCGTTTATAAAAACACGATTTTGAATTACTCCTCAGATCCAGTTTAAATAGTCTGTGATAAAGCTAAAGCCTATTTAAACTGCTTCTGAGATGTGTTTTATAAAAAACACTGCTAAACTTTATTTAGGACACTTTTACACGGATTTAACCATGGAGTTGAGGGGTTTTGTAGAGGAATAAACATTGACCTTTGCATCTACGTAATAAGATTATTTATACAGCGTCCAGTGGCACCTTCACTCACACTAGATGGGCGGGTAGACATTGTTTTTTAGATGGAGTATGCTTGCCCAGCACCTATACCATCCTGATAGCTTAGTCGGCCTAACCCACAGGAAAGAAAAGTCAATACGTGCGGAGCCAACCAAGCCGCGGGTTTCCTCACGATGTTTTCCTTGACAGTTAGCGTGTGGCATTGCTACTACAGATTCGCAGATGTACGTAACTTTTAAAAAAAACAAATTAATTAGAGGAATAGAGCCGGTTTATACATTGAGAATTTCACTGAGTAAATACTTAAGTAACGGTCTGTCACCCTCTTTTCTGATAAATTCGAAGAGACAGCACTACAGTTAACTATTCACTTAGCGAAATTCTCAATTCAGAAACTGGCCCATAGTGTTCTTGTAAATAACACTGCTGTTTGCGACATAGATTATATTACCATACTTTTACCAGAACGCGGTCTGTTTGATTTTATAATATGGGCTAAAAAATAATAAATCTCGGTTTTATTTCGTCAGCCCCTACACTACATGTGTGCTACGCTTGCAACGCTGTAGATCGAAATTCATTTATTCATTACTTTCAGTTGTGTTAAATTCGTTGTCCAATAATGCCGCAAATAATTCGGTAATCAAAATAATTGGGGTATTAAGTAAGTAAATCGAGCAAACATTACATACATAAACTCACGCCTGTATCCCAGAGGGGTAGGCAGAGACCAGGGACTGCGACTTGCCACGATCCTGACAGATCACTTTCGCTTCCTCAACATTCATACAATTTATTGGATTGGTCGTGACCTTGCTAAAATATTAACGCGTTCTGCACTGTAACTAATGGAGATGCACAAAAAAACCTGTTAATATTATCGGATAGGCCATGTTAAAGGGTGAATAAATGTGGTTATTTTTTTTCTCTACGATAAATCCTTTTCATAATGTAACTTATCGAAAAGTCAATAAAGTCACGTGGTACAAAAACGCGCCATACAAATCGAGCTCAAACTATGACGTGAGAACTTGCACGTGACGCCTTATAATGTATGAAGCATTTATCAATATTGGAGTTATCTCTTAAAATAATGTTTTTTATGCATAATATGCACCATTATAAGAAAACGTTTAAAGTTAAATGAAAAAACTAAATTGAATAAGTCATTGTTATTGTAACTTTATTTTCGCATTTATTGCCTTAGAGTTTTTATGATCGATCAGTCAGTCAGTGAGTGAGTGAGTGACAAAATTAAGAAACTTTGACTACTTATAATAATTAAACTACTGGCTGAAATTGAATGAAATTTGAAATATACCGGGTATATTAAATGCCCGCTTGTTTACTGAAAATGGCTAGTCAGGCTTCTAGTTTTATCCACAACGAAGTTACGGGGGGTCAAAAATAGCCTGAACTGCTTCGATAAAAGGATGGTATGGTACGGCCGTGACGCTTTTTTGCTCGACTCGGCGGGGGCACTGCCGTGCCCCCAGATTCATTAAAAGGCTTATACGTATATATCTAAGTTACCTTAGTTACCAGTATTTTAGCAACAACGGACGACGCCCTAGTCTTCAATGCACTAATGGAATAGAATCTGTATCTCAACTCCTATTGTCTTGCAAAGTCAGTAAACATAGCTTATCGGTTCCAGCGAAAGCGAAGCTGATAGGGAAGCCCTTTGTGTTCCGATTATGTTACAGAAAATGGCCAAGCTATAGAAAAGGTGTTTGTAGTGTATTACAAACAGCCTTGTTTTTGGCAAAAATGTATAGTCACTAGGTGCTTGGCACTAGGTTCTAAGCTGTAAGTTATACCCGGGTGCCGGTACACATAAGAACTTTTTTTAAAATCTTACTACTGTTAGTGTCTGTGAATTGTGTATCTACAAGTTACCATAAACGGCTAATCCCTAAATAAGAACCTATTGTTATTCTCGGCATTTTAAGTCTTTTCAATATTTGTACCTACTTTTACTCATGGCTGTCTTTCGTATTAAAAAAATATATAAATACGAAAGTTTGGATGTATTGATGTTTGTTACTCAATCACGCCAGAACAGCTGGACGGATCGGGATAAAACTAGTCACACAGATAGATTACAGTCTGGAATAGCACGTAGGCTACTATTTATCCCGGAAAAATACACACAACATTACCACGCGAACGAACAGCTAGTATAATATCTCGGCTTGATACTTGCAAGGGAAAGTCATGCAGAACCCGCCAACAGCTAATTGTTGGGTGGAAACGTTTAGCGAATCACTTAGGTACCTCGGAGCGGCATTCGCTGCAGCATCGATAACGAATAACAATCGACAATGATGTTGATGTGATGAACAACAGATTAAAACATTCACAGCGGCCTCTACTCTGTAACCACGTATTTGAATGAGGCAACCAACCAAAGATCCAACAATCGCTTCATAAAGTCATCGGTCCAGTTAGGGCCGTGTTACCGCAACGCGGTAATAAGTGGTCTCTACTCGAGCACCCTATTATTACCCATCGGTTGTATGTTCCTTGGCAAATGAGACCTCGCGCTTGGCCGTTTTTTATAGAATATATTATAAGTCCCACATTCACGCTAAGTTTGAGGCCTGTATGTATTACGGTTTTTACGATAGAGCATAAACCAAAAAACGGCGCAAAAACACGTTTATTGTAGGGAGACCCCGCTTATATTTTATTATTTTTTAAATTTTATTGTTTGAAACGCCCGAAACAACACATAATTCTGTGAAAATTTCAACTGGCTACCTATTACGGTTGCAAAGATAGAGCCCTTTAAAGGTCGGCCGGACAAACAGACAGCGGAGGCAGAGTAATAGGGTCCCGTTTGGCACCCTTCGGGTACGGAAAAACCAAAAATCGAACGAATGGTTAACACGATTATAAATTTATGCGAGTTTCCAATATTTCGTCACCGTTGCAGGCATCTAAAGAAAAGGTGAGACTGATAGATGTGCCTGCGTGCAACAGTTGCCCTACCGACATGAATCTCGCAGGACAACGCAAGCATCACGATGTGTATGAAAACCAAGCGTGTCGATTTTTTACTACATGCAACGACGGATAATGGAAGGAAATGTCTCTTCTTCTTTGGGTGCAAGGATGTACTTTATGGATGACCCCTAATAGTTGAGCGCGGATTGAAAGTAGGAGCCGCAGAGGTGCCTGGCACTTATATCGGTCATGCGAAGTAGGTGTGTGAGTTGTCCTCTCACAAAACTTCAGTCTACTCGTGCGTGGTCATGGCTCTAACTTACCAAATTAATAAACGGAATCGCGTTTATTTTACAATGTCTGTGTAAAAGTATCTTATTTTACGGTGTATATCTTGAGTAGTACCCTAGGTTTATCTTTCACAGCGCGCTGATTGTTTGTGCTATCGTCCGATACATCTTGTGAACGTCGAATCAAATTATTTACTTCGCGATGACGAATGTTTTTTTGTGGACCCGCGGGTTATATTTCTTTTTGTTATGCGCTTCGCACCTATATCCAATGAAATCTTTGAGCCAAATCTCCTAGATTACCTCCAGACAGTTGTATGCGTGATATGCGATGTAAGAGGCTGTTACGAGTGTTGAGCAAAACTTCATTTGGGTTGGCTTGAAAGAGAAGAGGATTATGCCCAACAGTGGGCTCTCTTTATGGGCGGATTAGATAGATGGATTGAAAAATTAGTCTCAGCTGTAGTCCGGCGTCTGAATTTTGACCATCTTATGTATAATCAAAACACAATAATTTATTTCAACGTAGAGAATTTACATTCTGTGTGCTGAATGTCAATGTGCTATGTTAGCCGCTGCCTTCGGGCCGTATTTGTACAGGAGAAAAAAGTAGCGGGAAAGAACACTATTCCTCTAAACCACTTCTCAGAGGCAGTTTATTAAATCGATGGTTACATCTTTTCCTTGTAAAATCAACAGACTATTTTAATCGACGTTTATAGAGTGTTTTAAGGAGTCGTGTTTTTGTAAATAAGACCGTCAATCTACTAAAATTCACAAAGGAGATGTCTAATAAACTCTGTTCATCATATTAAGGGCCGGTTTCTGAATTGAGAATTTCACTAAGTAAATACTGTAACGTTCTGTCACGCTCTTCTCTGAGAAATTCGAAGAGACAGCACTACAGTTAACTATTAACTTAGCGAAATTCTCAATTCAGAAACTGTCCCTTAATCATCCAGAGTAGATGTAAATAAAAGGCCTACGCGGGTTAAAGTCGCTTGTCATCGAAAGATAAATAATGGGATGCCGCATTGATAAATTCAAATCGAATGAGCGATAACACATGACTAAGGATTGAGTAATGAGTATACTTGAGGAAAAAACGGCTTCGGGGTTTTCAGCTTTTAAGATAGATAACACTTTATGTGCAATCGTACAGTACCAATAGTATTTTAACATAGATTTCTTAGTGAATCGTTCGCAGTGAAGGGATTTCCCAGCGTCAGGAGATCGCTGATTGTTGCTTATGATATGCAAGACGCTCACTATGTTCACACGTTAGTACAGGGATGCTACTTTCATGCCTCCCAACTTTGTGTCGATCAGAAATTAAACTAGTGTTCATAATAACACCTACCTTATGCAACGAATTATTGAAAAAACGGAAAACCTGAAAAAAGTTTCCTCAGTACCCGTGATTAAAAGACAATTTCTCAATTCTCAAAAGCTTGAAATTATAATGAAGCTGGCTGTTGGCCTCGACTATGTTCGTGCGGAAGTATTGATGTGTATTTTTCCGGGATAGAAAGTAGCCTATGTGGTATTCCAGGCTCTGTACTTCTATCTCTGTGCCAAATTTCATCCAGATCAGTTCAGCCGTTCTGGCGTGATTGAGTAACAATCATCCATCCAAACTTTCGCATTTGTAAGAAGTATGTTAAACTATAAAATTAGCTTTGTAGTACACATTTGTGATATTAGTACTTTTGTTGAGGTTTTGCGTTATTCCAATAAACACTGTACAAATTATGTATCTACAGGATGGCTTCGAATTCGATTGATAAATTTTAAGGGAACGTTCAAACCATGATTTAGAAACTTAAGGCGATAGTTTTAAAAAAACTTCAAAATGTTTTTTTGTAGTTACCCTAAATATCTTCACTTAGCAGAGACAAATATTAGGACGAACAGTTATCAAAATCGAAAAAAGTATGAGTCGAGCGTCTTATGGTCGGCGCCGGCCAACTCTATTGTTCTTTTAATTGTTTACGCATTAAAAACTATGGGTCGAGCGTCTTATGGTCGGCGCCGGCCAACTCAATTGTTCTTTTAATTGTTTACGCGTAATTGTTTATCGGAGGGCAGACACTTCCTACCACTTTGAATTTGGATTCACAGTTTCGAGCAAAAGGTCGTATAAAAGGTCAAATATGTCATAAATAATGTTTATCACAATGAAAAGAACATAACGATTTGAAAATCACCTGTACAGTAAGTCCAAAAACCCAGTTCATTGCATTCGCGCTTTAATCCCCATAACGTAACAGACCATGCAAAACGAAGATTGATTTCACCTAGACCTTTCTGTGCCAGCTGGCCCTGCAATATTATCATCGACCCATTCGGGGTCCTTTGTCTCGCGACCATAAAAGATCTAGGTCTCAAGGCCTGAGCCGTCGCCTCGACTTTTTCTAATATCCGGTTGTATGTAGATAAAACGCCTCCCAGAGGGGCAATCCTCTTGGCCTATTTCTTTTTAGGCTGTGGTAGCGCGGGCGGTAGAACACTTGCCTCACATTCTGAAGGTCGTGGGTTCGAACCCTGCTTTGTAGTAGCAATGCCATTCGCTAACTGAAGGAAAACATCGTGAGGAAACCTGAGTGCCTTGCCTTGCATGAGGTTTTCACATACCTTAGCGCTTGAAATCGCCAATCCGCGGCGGGCACGCGTGGTGATTGAGGCCATACACACTCTCTCTCTGAGAGAAGCCTGTGCCCTACAGTGGAACGTGTATAGGCTGAATTATTATATTTGTTTCTCTTACCTGTGCGGGGAAGTTGGAAACATATTGTTTTGATTTTTTTTTTTTTGGGTTACGTCTAAATTGGGATGCAATTTTTTTTCTCGCCTCCTCCATAGTGTGCGGTATCGTTGGATTGATCGTTGAAAAATATTGTGGGTGTAGGTGAAAATTTTTGTCAGAGTAGGGCGTCCCCCCTCCACTCAGCAACTTGAAAAAATTCAGGTCCGTAGCACATATAATGAAGTTAAGAGGAAAACTTTCACGGCTAAGTAGGCTTTACTAGTTAACGAGTAATAGGCGACTAACTTATAAAAGGAAAACTTCGTACAAAATCCATTGAAAATTACTTCAGTGAAGTTAGTTCTGTAAAGCAGATAAAAAAGCCCTCTTTCTACGGATCCCTACATTACGCGTGGCCCGACACTCACTTGGGCAGCTTTTTCTGTATCCCTTAGAGTCAATTGTCTAAACCTGCATTCCTGAAACCAAATCAACTTCCCAAAAGAACGCCTATTAAAGAACATACTAAAATATAAATGCGAAAAAGTATATGTTTTGTTATTGAGACAAACGCCCAAATGTAACGTCACTATGTTCAGAATTGTTAATAATGACGACCTCTACAATCGTGTTTAGACAACCAGTCACGATCAGATAACCACCTGTCCAAACATTACGGTGAGAAAATTGTTCGTTACTTTTAGTTTACGCACACGCAGTTATAGACGTTTCTTCAGAACGTACAGAGAAATTCACATTTTATTTTATGGTTCCCTTCATCCATATGCTTGCATTTACTCGGTCTACTTATAATATGCTTTCTACTGCCTATACGTGAGCTGAATTTTCATGTTAAAGTTTTTAGATTTGCAGTTTTGGAAGCATCGTTTCTTTATGGACGTTTCTTCCGAACGCGGAGAGAATCTGTTGCTGTGATTCACATTTTACTTTATGGTTCCCTCCATATGATTACATTGCATTAGCCTACCTATAATAATATAGCTTCCTACTGTCCGGTTTCGGAAGCATAGCTTTTTTGGAAAGTATTTAGAGTATATTCTTTTTGTTGCACTAACCCGTGCTGAGAACAGTGCTGCAAGTGATGTAAATTGCTTCGACCAGACGTCGCTGCCTGTACGTAATACAGAGAAGTTTGTAAAGAAGCTCGAAATTTCGCTGATGCCTGCACTTGCCCATTAGCTCAGTAGGGAGAGCGCTGGCACGGTTAGCCAGAGGTCGCGGGTTCAAGTCCCGGCATGGGTGGAATTTTTAGCCTCTAAATAAGTTTTCAAAGTATTTAAAGATGAGAAGGTCTCGTTCACTAGACATTTTACACTCTGTACGTAAATAGTAAATATTATAGAAGTATATTGTGGCTTCGTAGGATTACAGTTCAGATAATGATTCTATTGTTTCGAAACTAATATCAGAAAACATACTCGGCAATTCCGTTAGAGCCCGCTGAGCAGAGCACGCCACCTTTTCTGTCACAAGGTTACCTGAAATTTATTTGTTTTTAAATTATTTCGGAGGAATAAACCTTGTTTCTCGATACCAATGTTTAACCCAGTTTTGTATTTGGCCGACAAGTGAATTTCATGCAGCACTCACTAGACATTCACGCTATAACTACGGTTCATTAGTGTACAAGGAGATGTTACACAAATTATACACGGCATCGTCTGCGATCCATCATAATTTGTGCGCTACACCGCAGACGATGAATAGGAGAATCAACGAGGGCTATTACGGTTTCTACATTCGCAAATGGCGGACGTTTTTGAAAGCAATCATACATCCAAAGAGTTTTCCTCGACCTTGTGATTTTCCGTTTACTTTACTTTACTTATGGCCTACAAAGTCGGCGTGCGCTGATGTCGTTTATGGAACTCAATTAAGTTCGTGATTTCGACTGAAATGTGTTTATGTTTTCAACGAATTGGTAACGTTATTTATTGGATTTTTATGGGGACCCACAGTAACTTGTTACGGTGTTGTTAGCCAACACTTAAACTTTAGGAGATCTTAGAATATACTGTGGTTGAACTACGACAAAGTTCGTATTACAATTTCTTTGTTTGTCGTCTCTTTCCGCGGAATCTTAAGTAGGATTTCTGATAAGATACGGGCAAGGTCTTGTTCTGTTCCAGTTCTTTTGCCAACAAAAGCCTGAAAATTTATAAATGGAGCCGCAACAAGTTACGCCGCAAGACTGTAGTTATCTGTAAATACCAGCTTCCCCCTCCCTTCTTCCTTGAAGAATAATATTGAAGAATAATATTTCGAGTGTAATCGCATCTCTCCAAAACATGACACACCATTTCTTATCGCGCGAGCGGTTTCATCACACGATGAAATTGCATCGCATCATCGCGCGAACGATGGCAATAGGACGGCGCCTTTCGAGTGTGATCGCATCGCTACAAATCAGGAGACACAAATTCTTATCGCGCGAGCGGTTTCATCGCACGATGAAATCGCATTGCATCATCGCGCGAACGATGGCAATAGGACGGCGCCTAAGATGAAATTCGATAATTCGCTGAATCGAACGATCTAAAGCTGATAGCTAAACATTAAGGCTGAAGAAACATACAGTCTTCGGGTGATTGATAGCTAATTAAGTGACAGGCCCTTATAAAACTCGGATACGAACGTGTTTTTATGTCAGTCCTTTCGTTTGGCTCGGATAAGTTCGCAGTCTCCTTTAGTGGGATTTGACTCCGTCCCTCTAACTCCCCGTACCAAACGAAACCAATCATTATTGATTAGGCTCATGTTGTAAACCAATTAAAAAAATACGTTATGAACAGCCGAACACCTACCTCCAACATACTTAGTGCCGGACCAAATTATGATCAGCGTGCTGACGTGGTGATACACGTGCAGGAAGGACGCCTGGCGCTCCTTCTTCCTCAAAATGAAGAACATAGTCTCGAACAGCTCTAGGAGCTTGAGTATGACGGTCCACCAGAGGAACCGGAGCATCCTCAGCGGTTCCGGGTCCATGGAGTAGTCTGGCAATACGCACCCGAAGTGGTAGGTGGTCGTCCATCCTGACGTGGCTATCTGGAATTTGAAAAGCTACGTTTATCATACTCTACTGGCATAGGGCATGGCCCTAAGACAGAGCTTAAAAGATCGCGAAAACAGTCTACTCGTTAGTATAGCAAGTAAGATATGTAAGGTTTAATATGAATTTTACATAGTGTACCTAGTTGTAGAGTTTCGCCATAGGTTATTCCTTACAGACACCTAGGCAGGCACCTGTAAGCAACTCAGTTAGGGTACAAAATGGTGTGTCATTAAGTTTGATTGTTATGAGACTTGTTGAAGTTTTATTTTAAAGGTCTAGAAACGGGATTATACTGCAGTGCATCGCCGCAACTCTACCATCACTTCGCAGTAATAATTTGTTGTGGTTACCGTCTAGCCTAGTGAAGTTATTCAGGCGAAAATTGCAATGCAAAAAGCTCTTGAAATACCTAGAAATATTGGAAATTCTCTCCGAACATTGTTCGGGTTTCCAATATTTAGGTATAAAGGATATATTTTATAAAGGAGGAAAAACAGAATTAACAAAAAATACTTAAATAGAGAAAATGATTTAGCTTAATACATTTTGTTAACTCCTAAACATTCCTCACCGATAGATAAAAGCTTAATGATCTTAATAATGAGTATAAAAGGCCTTACGATTTTTTAAGATTTTCCTTGTTCTTTAAAGAGAGCGACAGTTGACATATAATATGATTGAAATGCAACCAGCCGTGATAGTTTTGACATAACTTTTATTTCTATTACTAGATACCATTTATAGAGAATCCCTTTGGTGGTGGGTTCCATCAGTCCTTGGAATTGCTGTTGTATCTGTTGCCGCAGTTTTGACATATATAATAATCTGTAGTTTTGATTCGTCCCTAGGATAATCTTTGAAAAGGATAATTACACTACTAATACTATACAGGGTGTTAATTTGCAAGCGTGCCATATTTAAAGAAAAAATAGTAATTCATGTTACCGGCTAATGCAGTCTACTCGCAGTCTTCCATATTGAAGGAAACCGTCGATAAAAATAAAACTTATTTTTAGGGTTTGAATAGGAATAACCTAAGATTGAAGGTGCTGCGACACGCACGCAATGGGAAAAGACCGAGACACCGTTGCCAAGTTTGCAGTTTTGCACCGAGTGAAAGAAACAGCAATAACAACACAAGAAACAGATGATTTCAGATTTCCCTTCCTACTCTCACGGGCGTAGGACCGACAAAACAACCAATTTCTTTGGTAGGAGGTTAGTAGGTATTATGCGCAAATTAGTTTATTTACAGGTTAGTACAAAAAAGTGGGAAGTAGATAACATACCTACCCAAGTACTAACCTACCTTCAGATAAATCGTTGATCTGGCGTAGTTAAAAGTCTGAAATCACCATTATTTACACTAATTGAAACGTTATTTACAGGGTACTTACAATGATTAAGTTGTATGGAGCAATTGTTCGAAGTGGCCACCATTCTGCGCTATGCATAGTCTCGCACGGCGACACAAATTACTTTTTAAATTTTGCAACACAAACACATTTTCCCTAACAGTTTGGAAGGCAGAAACAATCCTTTCACGCAACACAGCCGCACTGTCAACTTCTTCAGCATACACCAGTCTTTTAACTTCTCCCCACAAATAAAAGTCTAGGGGAGTAAGATCCGGGGACCGCGCTGGCCAGGCCACTGGGCCTCCGCGTCCTATCCAGCGGTCACCAAAAGTGTCATTGAGGTACTCGCGCACTATGAGTCCGTAGTGCGGAGGAGCACCGTCCTGCTGAAAATGGAGGTTTTGATAATTGCTCAGTGGCACGTCATCCAACATCTCATCAACCATGTGGTGCAGCAACTCCAAGTATGTAGCGCTGTTGAGGCGGCCCTCGATAAAATAAGGCCCCAACAGGTTCACGCCAATTATGCCGGCCCACACGTTAAAACTAAACCTATGTTGGAATGAGTCCCGTTTTGTTTTATTGGGGTTGTGTTCTCGGTGGGTCCACCAATGTTCATTGTGGACATTGAACACACCGATTCGCGTGAACAAACTTTCATCGGACCATAAAATGTTAATGGTTTGGTTTTCAAGCAACCATCGGCAGAACGCAACACGTGGGGCGGCATCCGTGGGCAGAAGCTCTTGCACTCTTCGGAAGTGGAACGGGTGCAATTCCTCTTGCTTTAGCACATTCCACACCGTTACGTGGCTGATGCCGAAGTGCCGCCCTGCCTCCCGGGTGCTGGCACGGGGTTCATTTTCAAAATAAGCAAGAATTTGTTCCTGCAGCTCCACGCTGATTCCTACTCCGCCTCGACCTTGGGCATGGTTGGGCACGTCAAACTGGCGGTAATCTCGTAGCCGTTGAGTAGCAGCCAGCATTACTTGGCGAGATGGTCTCGGCCGATTCGGAAACATTTCGGCGAACATTTCGACAGCTTGCCGCAAACTATCGCCACTCACTGCGTACAGTCGCACCATTTCCACTAACTCAATATTTGTGTAGTTGTCCGTCATTGTCTTTACGAAACGGCGCGCGGCGTAATGAAAGAGCGTGCGATACCGGCACGTGCGCACGTCACAAAGGATGTCCGGTCACTGAGTGGGCTAGGCTAATTGGGGGTGCGCTCGCGCGGCGTGTTTGTTCTATCTATCTGTGATTGACGCATGCGCATGCCGCGCGGGGTGCGAATGTGTGTGTGTGTGTGTGTGGATGCGCGTGGTTGCCAAGCCGTCGTCCTTTTATACGAAAATTTAGGGATGCGCGAGATAATTCGATATTAGAGCTGGGCGTTCTCTTTATCGATAAAAAGTGTGACGTCAGAGAATAAAAGAAAAAAAATAGAATCTTCTTTTATGATTGATTTCTGTTGATAATCAGCAGTATAATCACGTCCTAAAATATGGCACGCTTGCAAATTAACACTCTGTATATACTCCATTCCACGAAACGAGCTCCCAAAGAATATCGTCCATGTGCGCCCATTGTTTAATGGGCGTGACCTTCAATAGCCACTAGCCAATAACGCCAACATGTAAACCTACCATATAAAGCGTACTTACGTGGACCCACTGTATGGATCTTCCTTATTGTTTCGCTTATCTAGCCGCGCGCATTGACCAATGAGATGCGAGTATTTGTTCCCTCAGAGTTGGACTCGTGGAATGGAGTATAGTAGGCCACCCAATCTTGACCAACACCGACGTGATATCTTACAGCATATTCCTTGTCGCGTGTACTTAGTGCAATTTGCACTAAGGTGTTTATATAGGTATTTGGGCAAATTGTGCAGCGAACGTTATGTCACGTTAAAATACCTACTGACGACTCCATATCAAAATTTGCGAATAATTGCGTTCGAAACATACGAAATGCTCTTAGCCGCTGTTTCTCGTACACCAACAATCTGTTAATCGCCATCTGTTAGAAGCTGGCTCAGGGTGAAGCAAGTGGACTGTAGAATTTTACATACAAAACGCGGCACTCGGAACCAAAGAATTTATTACCTCTAATTTTACACAACACACGCACCATGGATTCGGTCACACAGAGAGAGACATTTTTGTGTTACCAACTTAAAGAGCTAAACTAGGAAACATGAAATACTTGTGTTGCCATAAACATACACTTGGCCAAAGTATAAAAAAAACCGGCCAAGTGCGAGTCGGACTCGGGCGACCAGATTGTTAGTGCACTAGAAATCAGGGCTTACTTCAGATCTTCGGGGCAGTATGTTGTAATTGGATGTTAGGGCATCAAAAACTCTGTAAGGGTTTGTTACGCCCCTAGCATATCAAAAACTCTTTCTGTTTTTCGTAAACTAACAATATGTTAAGTAATCGACTGTTAACAGCTGCCAGTTGGCCAAAGCGCATATAGAAAAAAAACAACTGACACCTGTGAACAACAGATTAACCGCAGATTGTTAGTGCACAAGAAACCGTGCGATATGATAAGATAAGGTTATTCTTTATTCCAGGTCCGAGTCACAGTGCGGGTTTGTACCCTACGACTTTGTTTCTATGTTATGTACATTTGTGAAGTTAAAGTAGCAATACAACGCTAACGGTATAGGAAAACATCGTGAGGAAACCTGAGTGTCTGAGCTATTCACATACCTCAGCGCTTGAAATCGCGGTGGGCACGCGTGGTGATTAAGCCCTCTCAGAGAAAGCCTGTGCCCTACAGTGGGACGTATATGGTGCTTATGATGATTTTTTAATGTACACCATAGCACATAACATAAAAGTGTGCAAAGATACACAGCACAATTGGCGGCCTTATTGCTAAAAGCAATTTCTTCCAGACAACCCTATGTTATACTTGTATTCAGGGGGGACGTTACGTCTTATTTTTACATCTCTTACGTACACACGGGCCGAAAGTATGGTCTTCAACGTTAGGCAGCCTGGAGATAAATTACCGAAAAAAAAAACCATAAAACGCTGAAAGCTACGAGTTCATCGAGCGGCAGAGTTAAAGGATCTCGGATCCACACTACGAGTGATTAAATTATTACTTAATGCACCGTGAAAGAAAGTGAGCGAGTAAGCCTTTATAATCTTCAGTCAAGTGAGAGCGCTGCAAAATTAGTTAAAGCAATAAAATTTATAATCTATTTTTGTACTTTTCAAGCGTTCTAATATGATCCGCTGGCACTGGAATGTGAGTTCTAGTTCTGAATCAAGTTTTAGGTCACAGTTCTGAAACAGATTTTGTGAAAAACAAAAGAGTTTTGTGTTCCCGAGTTCTTCAAAATTTGTTGAATCGATGAACATAGATTCTTTCGCCTTTGTAAACTTCTCTACATGAGCTGCGGGTACTTGAATTTGAATATAGAACTATTCCTGAAAAGTATCAGGCTCTTTTTGATTTGCTGCACACTGTTCTGCCACGAGTTGGTCATTTTCATCATTTTTGTTAATAGACTTTAGGGTGAACTTGCCAGAACTATTTCTAAAAATTATCAGGAACTGTGGAATGAAAACTCACATTTATTTTTGATCTGCTAAGGTCACTAACATGCTGCGCTGCGGCCCTGGAGAGGATAGACGGTTTGCCAAAAGGAACAAGTCTTAAAACCGTGCATAAGGGAGGCGTAGAGCCAAGGTCAGCCGAATACCATACATTAAGAAAAACTAGATTTAGGATAACAAAAATAGGTCTAAGTCTGTTTTTTTAATTTTTTTATGCGTGCGATAGAAAAGCAAAAGGTTTGTAATGATACGACTTTCATACTTAATCAGAATAGGTTACCACCTATTTTAATGATGACATTTTCAAAGTTTATGGATATTGAAACATCTACAAAAAGTTTAAAGTTAATTATTTCAGAGAAAATGGCAAAAAATATAACGATTTAACACATTCACAAAAGTTTTGTCCACAAACAAACATTAAACATTTTTGACAGTCTCATGTAAACGACTCATTTATTTACAAAGACACATGTACGTATAGAAAGCATTACAAATCTTATCACATGTAACAGCACCAACAAAACAAAAGAACATAATAGTACATGCATAGGAAGCAAAAAAAAAAGCATAGAACAAAACAATGCGTACATAGAAGCAAAAGCACAGAAAATGATACGGATACGGGTGGGAGTTTATGTAATTTAATGTAACAAAAAAATCGGCAAAGTGTGAGTCGGACTCGCGTACGAAGGGCTCCGTAGCATTATCTGTACAACATTAGACAAAGACCGAGAAATTTGAGAATCGATCGCCATCGATAGAAACCAACAAGAAGCGTTTAACATTAACATTTAACGACATGACATTGGCTCTGTGAAAGTTACATAGATGGCCGCTAAATGGCGAACCCTGTCTTTAGACAACGTTTGTTGTGCGGGAGCCCACATAAATATTTATTTCATTCTGTTTTCTAGTATTTGTTGATATAGCGGCAACAGAAATACATCATCTGTGAAAATTTCAACTGCCTAGCTATCACGGTTCATGAGATACAGCCTGGTGACAGACCGACAGACAGACAGACGGACAATTAAGTCTTAGTAATAGGGTCCCGTTTGGCACCCTTCGGATACGGAACCCTAAAAGCAACTGATAACAGTAGATTAACAGACTGTTAATGTTTGATAAACTGGGATTCGTGAAAAGTTGAGTTTTTGGAGCCTAGATCAGTAAGGACAAGTAGTCGTTTGATGTTGACAAATACGACCTCGCCAAAGCGGACTCGCTGTCAGGTTTCCTTCGAGGAATTTCTAAGGAAACCTGCCTTCAGGATTTACGTCAAAAGAGCAGTATGGAATATTGAAAGACGAGGCGTGTTTGATAAATTAAACCGTTTGATGTCTACGCTGGCAATAATGTGTGCCGAATATGACATGTAAAACTTCGATTTTATAGACGATTCCAACGTTAATCGTGTAATAGAAGGAGACCCATTTAAAGGCTCTTAAAAATTATGGAAATCACTATAAATATAATGACTAACATAAATAATGCTACTTCACGCTGTGATAAAATTGTTACACTGCAATAAAATAAACCCCCTTTAATAAAAATATATGTGCGACGCGCATATATAAAATAATTTCCGTCGCTATGGATTAATAAACAATTTTAAATAGATGGTTTCCATTATAAAATGATGCTTCAATGACAGCATGGGTAGTACGGCGACGCTAGTCGCGCGTTTTAAATGTCAAAAGTCGCGACTTTCCAGTACATTAATTGCCAAATTCAGACATTTTAGCGCCACAAAACGCGTGACTCGTGCTATCGTACAACCCGTGCTGATTTCGCTTAGTAAATTTTAACACGAGAAAGTGGCCTTAAGGCTGAGCTCCCCGAGCGCACGTATTTGTAGGAGACTTATTGTGCTGCGCGACCGAATAGTGAGGGATTACAGAAATACAAATCCTGTTAGTAGAATTTTGACGACCGACGTCACTGACACATTCAGTGATAGTAATTTTGGTATACTTTTTATTATCCCAAACTCAGTACAGCTTAAATAAAATGATATCTAGTGATAATTTAGACTCATGTTTGGGGTTTTTTTGATGCCATGAATTTTTTTAAATGATAAAACTAATGACAGACGGCCCTAGATAGATTTTTTTTTCAGATTTTAAATACTAACCACCTGATTTACGAGAACCCAGCCTTAAAATGTGTTGGTAAATTTCACCGAAGTGTCATATCTTGATAGCTTGGCTCAGTGGTATTGTCTCAAGATCCTGATACGGAGGATATTAATTTAAGTGAATATAAAATTATAGAGCAAACCATTTGTTCGCAAGTTATAGTTGAAAACCTTTATTTTAAAGTAAATTTAAATATAGTTGATGATAAAGTTTGTTTGCATTTATAGTTAAACGACCGCCTAAATTGTGACATGATCCTTCTAAAGCACCTTGAAGTGTACGGCATCGATCACCATCCGTCCCACTTACCCCCCAAGCCACAACAGCGTTGGCGACAATCTGCACTATGTTGTACCACTTGATAACCGTCCTTAACTCGTAGGCCTTACGGCCCTTCATGTACGCTGGCAGAATAAGCTTTATAATGATAAGGTAGGCTGTGATGATGCTGGCCAGAGGTACCGGCGACCACATGAGCGGCCAGTCTTTGACGCGTGTATCTGGAAAGAGGAAAAGATGACATGAATTTAATGTATTTGTCTCGTTCAGCATTTACATGGTACAGTACGTAGGACCTTTTCTCATAAGTAACCATTACAAGTAACCATTGTTAGTAATGGTTACTTGTGAGAAAAGGTCCACCACTCTCCGTACTAGCATAAACTGTATCACGTCAGGGTAGTATCAGACTCTAATAAAAATAGATTTTCAGGCAAGTCATAAACCTTTGCCTGGTAAACCATGCAACGATGGACAGTGGATTAAATATATGATTGTAACTATCTAATCAATTACATAGTAAGGAAAAGTTATTTTGATGGAGATGGGTCGGGTTCAGTCGACTAGCTTACGGTCTAGCTAGATTATATCAGTGCGTTGTTGTACCTACAATGGCAAGTGTATGAACGGGTCGATTTCATTTCATTGCTGATTCAAGTCTACGCACACATATCAAGCCTTCTAGTCGTCAATGGCATGAAAATCATATCACGTGAACCGACCGTGAAACGAAGTGCGGGTCATACTCGCCAACTTGCATATGGAGGGTCCCGTACTGCCGTAATACAATTACAGTAGAATGCAGTGTTCTCAACGCTTGAAATTTCCAAGTGGTAATTGAGCCCAAACTCTCTCTGAGAGAAGGCCTGTGCCCTGCACAGCAGTCCTATGTGGGTTTGTCCCACTGTAAGGAGTTGCCGGTCAGAGAAAGAGAGAGAGCCGACGCCAACGCGCACACCGCGGAACGGTGATTGGCTACGTTGTTGGCCGATCATTGGTGATGGGCAGTTCGAGTGACGGCGTGTTGTCAATATTTTTCGCGATTTTCTAAAGTCTTTAGACTAAAATGTTATTCCAGTCTAAGCGTAGGCGCGAGTCACGCGTTTTGTGGCGCTAAAATCTCAGGAACTTACGTTAGTGTTTAACTTAATATGTAACTTTTAAAATGTGATATGTCTCTGTAACTTATCTATATATATATATATATATATATATATATATATATATATCACTTTATCTAAACTGAGTAGACAACATATATGTTACAGCCAAAGTAATAAATCTGGATATTATATATATTGTCTAGTCGTCTAGTCATTATATATAATGTCTACTCAGTTTAGATAAAGTGATAATTAACACAAAATTAATCACATTTACTAGCAATTTTATTTAATATCATATTAATATCATAATGTAGGGTACCTATGACTTTTCCATGCACCAACCTTGTTTAAGTTTGACACAAAACTAAGTTTTTTAGTGAAATATTTTTTTTTTCGTTTTTATATAAAAAAAAAGAACTAACACCCGAAGTTTCGAACCTTCGAACCTATTTTTGCTTATGTGTACTGACCTAACAAACAAAATGCGAAATATAAATTTAATCAAACAATTATTTGCTATATAACACTTGCCAAAATAAAACGTTAGCATAATAATTTATTACTTTGTCTAGTGAATTTGGCTTTTATATATAATGACCAGTCATTATGTATAATAGCTATTTAATCACTATGACTGTAACATATATATATATATATATATATATATATATATATATATATATATATATATATATATATATATATATATATATATATATATATATATATATATATATATATATAAATGAATTGCTGTTCGTTAGTCTCACTAAAACTCGAGAACGGCTGAACGGATTTATCTTATCTTAGTCTTGAAATGTTTGTGGAGGTCTAGGGAAGGTTTAAAAGGCGAGAAAACATCGAATAATTTCCGGGAAAACCCTAAAAACAGCCCTTTTCTATTTCCCATACAAACGTTTTCTGTGGCGTTACGAAGTTCGCCGGGACAGCTAGTAGGCAATAAATTACTTACTTACTAATTAATGTACTGGAAAGTCGCGACTTTTGACGTTAAAACGGGCGACTCGCGGTCGCCGTGCTGCCGTGCTGCCGTGCTAGCCGTGATGGTGTACAATGCTGGTGTAATTTTCTATCTATCCTTATCGATTGGAAAAACAATCACCTGGATTCAGTTCCCGAACCCTCGAAGCGCCTTGTCTGATTCGCCGGTTTTTGTATTTCGCCGGCTTCGTCGCTTACTGCATTATTAATAGATAGACTTCAAAAAAGGAGGAGGTTATCAATTCGACGCGGATGTTTTTTTTTGCTAGTTCTCGCATAACTCCGCGACTTATCCGATTTTGACAATTCTTTTTTGTTCGAATAGATATAACGTCCCATTGGTCCCATTTTAATTTGGAGAAGATCTGATGAATACTTTCAGAGATAGAGAACGAAACTCTTCAATGTACAGCAGTATAAATAAGGCCTAATGGGTCCCATCCTTTAGTAATATCCGTGTGTTTCATAAAATAGCGTAAAACTAGTCCCAAGGTAATATGGCGATGTTCTGGTGAAGACTTTCGGGGATAAAAATTGAGACCTTTAAATTTTAAAGCAACGAATTAAGTAGGGTAAATTATGTTTATAAAGGACTGGTTTATTTTTCTCCCCCTCCTCCGCGAAAAATTGAAAAATAACAATTTTTGGTTAAAAAACAAAAACTACAAATTATACTTCTGCAATACCTACATGTAAACATACTTCTAGGTAATATAAAGGTATTCTTTTAAATTATTTCTAACTTTTTAGTGCTGTGGTGTTTTGAAGTCTGTTTTTATTTTGTATTTAAATGTTTTTGTTGTATCTAGGCTTCTGGTACTCGTCTATTGCTATGAAGGCTGAGAAGACGCGCGGCTTCAATTTCCGTGGTCACCTACTTTGAGCACTCGTTTCCGCTTCATTTGCCTGTCGTATAGTCTAGCTGCCATTTTTCATAAGTCTGCTCAGTGGTCATATCATACTTGGTATAACTCAAGGTGAACACTCACATTTCCTCACGATGTTTTCCTTCACGGGTAGCGAGTGATATTGCTATAAAAATTCATTGAGTTTCATAGATTTCACGATCTCACAGATTTAATTACTATGCACCTGCAAATCCACTGATTTATTTATCAACACCAATTTCCAGTTTCATCAATTACAATTTCCGCAACACTAAGGTTAACTGGAAAATAGTAATACTAATAGATAGTAATAGTTTATTGACCAATAATATTACAAGGATCTACAACTAAGAGTAGTTACATGAGATGACTTAAATTTATAGTATAGCCTCTGTTGCCGAGCTAGGCATAAAGCCTGTATCACGGCATCCAGCGCCAACTCCCACGGAATATGGCAAAGTAAAGTATTCTCATAAATATAACGTTTAACAAAGAAATAATTTTGAAGATGCTGTTTGCATTAAATTCGCCTATGTACTTTTACAGGTGTAATAAATAATTTTGATAATAACTATTAATTTGTTTATTAACACTCACCAGATTGCTCATAAAATACTAAATTGTAGATCCTCGCAATGTGATCCATTTTACACAAAAACAACAAAACCCGGATGACTTTGCGGAGCAACGATCGACCGTTGCCAAGTTGAAGTACTAAGCGGAAACTAATAATTTGGAATTCATAAGACTTCACTCAACAGGAGTGTAGTCTGACAAAATTACACACACTTCGGTACCTTGCTACAAAGTAGTCGGTGATCAAAATGTATGTAGGTTATGCAGCTTGGCACCGACTCCAAAATATACTTCATAAGCAGCCTATATACGGCCCACTGTAGGGCACAGGCCTTCTCTCAGAGAGAGAGAGCATGAGCTTAATCACCACGCGTGCCCAACGCGGATTGGCGATTTCAAGCGCTGAGGTATGTGAATAGCTCAGACACCCAGGTTTCCTCACGATGTTTTCCTTCACCGTTAGCGAGTGGTATTGCTACTATAACTTCACAAATGTACATAACTTAGAAAGAAATATACTTCCTACTGTGGAATACTTCATGTTTCCTTCATTTCGGTGTCTTTAGTTTCGAAGGTTTATTTTTTAAATATATCAACCAATCGATTAATCAATCGTCTACTGCTGGACATAGGTCTCTCCCAAGGCACACCACTTCTTTCTGTCCTCGGCTATACTTATCCAGCTGCTGCCAGCAATCTTCCTCAGATCGTCGGTCTAGCAAGCTGGTATATTTACGAAAATATAAATTTTCGATTTTTTTTATACAGAAGATAAAACTGAAGCTTTAAAGCTGCTGCGAGTAATTTGCTATTCCAAAGTTTCCTTCTCCAAGGTCTTCATAAAAGCGTCACCAAGTTACCCTGGATCTAACTTGACGATACATTTTATGAAACATATTATATACTACTTACTAGCTGACCTGGCAAACGTTGTTTTGCCATATTAATTAGCCTACGACCTATACTCAGACCTACCAAATACACACGAAAAAAAAACATAAAAATTGGTGAAGCCGTTTCGGAGGAATTCGATAACAAACACTGTGACACGAGATTTTTGTATGTATACTAGCTTACTCAGCAAACGTTGTGCGCCATATTAATTAACCTACGGCCTCTTCTCAGACTTACCACAGGTACACAAAAAAATCATAAAAATCGGTGAAGCCGTTTCAGATGAGTTCGATAACAAACACTGTTACACGAGATTTTTATATATTAGATTAGATTACATTTACTAAAGCATTGCTTTAATTAGGCTTAATGTGCGTATTTATATTGAAGAGTTATCTTCTTCATCTCCGAAGGTTTTCATCAGACCTTCACCAAATTAAAATGGGACCAAGCGGACGGTATACCTTTTCGACCAAAAAAAAAAAAATATCGAAATCAGTTGCTGCAATCAGGGAACTTCGAATTGAAAACCTTGAATTCGGTAAGAATTTGTAAAAGCGCCACTGCAAAGTATCATCATCATTTGGTCAAAGTACCTTGGATACTTCATTTTCATTTGCAATTCTCATTATTCGGTGCTGTGTAATGCATTGTTTTTGCTCATTTGACTTGGGGTTCAATGTCTATAGCTCGGACGAAAGGCGGAAAGCCCTGCTTCACTATCACTGCCATAAGTCCAATAAAATCTTTTTATAAAACAATCCGTCGAAAAAATTCAGTGGAAAGTGAAAATAAAATAAACCTTTTTAGTCCTTATAATTACGCTCTTAAACTAATGTATGGAACTAATTTTGAGTCGGCGCTAAATAAACAATATATATTTATTTAGGTATTATTTATTATTGCAAGAAAAATAATTACATTACAGTTAAAACTATGAACAATGATATTTGTTTTTAATGGTTTTGTTTAGCGTCGACTCAAAGTTAGTTATTAACATTACTTTAAGACCGTAATTATTAAGAAACAATACTAAGAGCGTAGTTATTAACACTAAAAAGCTTTCTTCTATTTTCGCTTTTCAGTTTTTTCTCTCGAGTCGCGAATTTTCACATTTGAGACGCGCGACTCGTTTCTTCTTGGTACCTATGCAGCGTGGATAGACCGACGACGACGCGAGTCGCGCTTTTTAAATGTTAAAAGCGCGACTTTCCAATTTATTTATTGTCATTTTCTGACGTTTTACACAATCACGCGCCACAAAACACGTGACTCACATCTTCGTCCTACCTACCTATGCAAGGCTATGCAGGTCTCCATTATGCTATAATCTTATCAAAACTACATAGTGTACCAAGTATGATCAGAATCAGGATTATCCTCTATTTTCTATCCTTGGGCGTGTTTTGTTCAATTTAAATAATAACTATTTCGAGGTTCGCCCTATTCAATATCGGACTACTCTGTAAACAATTATGTGTTGTCTGTCATACATAAAAAATTAAAAAGGTGGTAAAAAATTACCTCTAGAATATCATCATAATCATAAGCAGCCTATATACGTCCCACACTGTGGGGTACAGGCCTTCTCTGAGAGAGAGAGTATGGGTTCAATCACCACGCGTGCCCACCGCGAATTCGCGATTATAAAGCGCTGAGGTATGTAAATAGCTCAGACACTCAGGTTTCCTCGCGATGTTTTCCTTCACCGTTAGCGAGTGGTATTGCTACTATAACTTCACAAATGTACGTAACTTAGAAAGCAAAGTCATAGGCACATGCCCGCACTGGGAATCGAACCTGGGTCTCTCGCTTCCGAGTCCAATGTTCTACCCTCTAGACTACCACCGCAAATGTACAACTTAAAAACAAAGTCACTGGCTGGTACACGACGGGGAAAGAAAACCGACCAAAATGTTACTTATTTTTTTGTTACAACATCCTAACTTTCGAGACAGCTTCCATCAAAACTTCTTAATAAAGTCACACGTTGGACGGGCAACAGAAAAGTAACCTTTCAGTAACCTGGCAAGAGCTGGATGAGAGTAGCCGAGGACCGTGCTCAGTGGCGTGCAATAGGAAAGGCCTATGTCCAGCAGTGGACAAGCGTAGGCTGATGATGATGATGAACCTTTCAGCATAACTGCATCCACCAATTGAGGAGCCACCCCCAGTAACTTGCCTTGCCAATAGGCAAACATATACCTCGCTTCCAAACTAACCTCCATTTTGTCTATAATTGCAGTCCAAGGAGAAAATGACGCGAGGCGTCAGACGGGGCTGTGTCAGACTGCGCGCCGCCGTCATCGGCATTGACGACGAAGATGACAGCACCTTTACCATTACCGTCGACCACAAGACCTTCCACTTTCAGGTAAAAAGCCCCTTCGGGTTTTTCTTCTATTTCTAGGCTTCCGTACCTCAAAACAAAAAAAACGGAACAATTAATAGTAGATTATGCATTAAAGGGATAAAGCAGTGTATTATGTCTCGGGCGATATTTTGAACCCCAAGGACGAGGGATCCGAGGGTTAACTCACGAGCGAAGCGAGGGAGTTAAAGCTAGAATCCCGTGGCCGAGGGGTTCAAAAACGCCCGAGACAAATACACTGCTTTATCCCCAAAATGCATACTCTACTTTATATAAACACTGCGAGGCAATAAAACATAATACAATTAAAAAGAAAAAGTTTTCATTCTAATTTTGAATAAATTCTTCTTGGTGTAGGGCTCTATGAAAAGTTTATATTCTAATTTTGATGTTTGGTCATGGATTGCAAGGAGCTCGTATATTCAATGTTGATTGCATTCCAAATTCAAATGTCATAATTCCCTAGGGGATTATGAAATTCAGTACATTTATAATGACCCGGCTAGACCATAGGACACAAATGACTTGCTTTAAGTTGAGTTTGCATGACACATAATATGCCATTGATGAGCAGGTGTTATATAAAAGATCTTTTTTTCTGCAATGGATCGAGCTATGGAATTGAAATTAATGTCAATTATTAAGGCCCACTTTATTCAAGCTTCAGTCAACGGTTATTAAGTGTTTTATAATGAATAAAAATATTTAAATTGAATTGAATTGAACGAAATTAAAATATGTGACCATTTATTAAATGTCACATTTTCATATGCACTATCAAAACTTATCATGAAACTTTGATACAAGCCCACAGCACATTCGGGAACCACTCGAGAAGTCTAGAACCTTCGTCCCTCATCGGTTTGGTTTTTCGACAGATGTTTCGTAGACTTTTTCTAAAACACTCGATCAAAGCCTGGCTGGCCTCGGCTTAGTACAGGGCTCCGACGTAATTTTTGTATCTTGACATGTTTAATGAATAAACGAATTTATTATTGTTATTAAATGCGTCGTATAAAATACTCTTAGTTTCAGAATCGACGATTAAACTTTCACATTGAATAGTGAGATTTATTAGATACCTACTCTAACAACATCTTAAAATGTAAATAAGTTGTCCGGAGCTGCGGATCAAAACAACTTTGTCATTCGAATGCAACCTCCGTGTGGCGCCGGATTAAGAATAGGGTCACTCCATTTCCTCCCGTGGATGTGGTAGAAGGCGACTAAGGAAATAAATTACCAGGAAACGGGCAGCGTCGTCTTGCTGAGATTCCAACCGCATACAGCGATCGCCAACCCGCCTGCCAAGCGCGGCCAAGTCGTCTAATGCCATCCCGTTTTTAAGATGTTATCAAATGAGTCTAAAGTAAACCTGAACAGGAACTGCTTATCATCCTTGAAAGGCAAAAAAAACTGTAAATCTGGTATATGGGTGAGTCGGCAGTCGTAAACCAGTTAACGTTGCCATAAATCCCGATAAAACTTATTTATTACTTTTCACTCCGCCCCTAATAGTCACTTGATATTTTATCAAACCAATGAAATGATCTCCCTTGGGAAAAGCTGAAGCTTTAGAAGTAATATCTACTTGCCACATTTACCTTACTTCGTGGAAACCCACAGTACACGATTATTCTTTTCTATTTGTTACAGAATAATAATCGAAAATATGATAGAATTTCGCAGATAAGTAGCATTCAAGCAAGGCCTCCACTTGTAATAGAGTCCACTCTAAGCAAACGCTAGTACTGAGACCAAGCTTCTACAAACCTGCCAGTGAAGAGGCTTTTGAGCACTATCCTTTACGAATCTAAACCTAGCCGACGAGATAAAATATAGTAGTGCTTAGGATATGCTTTTTCAAGAAGTGGACTAGAACCGGCCGACTGAATGAATGAAGCAAGTTTGTCATGATCATGACAAGTGGCAAACACTGATCTCTGCCTTCTTCTTCGGGATACAGGCGTGAATTTAAGTAATGTAGTGTGGACGAAGCTTGCCCAGCACCTACTATCCTCTCAGTCTTTGTCTAGTTTCTTTCTCCAATTCCAGGCGCGCGACGGATCCGAGCGCGAACGTTGGGTGCGTGCGCTGGAAGACACGATCTCGCGACACGGGCGGCGCGAGCGGTGGTCGCGATCGGTGCCCGCGCCCAGCCACCGCCACGGCGACTTAGAGCGACGCGTCGCCGAGGCCGACGCCTATCTGCAGATCATGATCGACTTGATCGAGGTATCTAGCCCTCCCATCGCACTTATATGGATAGATGGATGTATAGACTATTCTTGACATGACGTATCGCGCGGCAAGCCACCGCCACGGCGACTTAGAGCGACGCGTCGCCGAGGCCGACGCCTATCTGCAGATCCTGACCGACTTCATGGAGGTAGCTGGCCTTGTAGACACACTTTTATATGTAGTCACGGCACTGTTAGGACACAATTTCATGGTATGTTCGGCGCGAGCGGTGGACGCGAGTTGCACGGCGACGCGGGCATAATTGGTATGGGCGGCGCGAGCTGTAAAACTGCTGCGAGTTGCATCAATGGTGGGGAGACCACCAGACTGCCGCTAAGTCGATGGGCCTTGTGAAGGGAGCTGTAATAGTATATTTCATTACAAGTGTGGAAAGGCTGTCATTGCAAAGAGTTCCGACAAATGTCTACCCGAGCCGAGGCGCAGCCGAAGGCGAGGGTTGACAGTCGGAACAAGTTGCAATGACGGTTCCGCACGTGTACTGAACGACTATTTTTAATACAGTTGCGAAAAAATGAAAAACTATTTGCTTTTTTCTCTTCTCTCCACGCAATAAATTCGTCGTATGTAGATATGTAGCGACTTTTTGACTTTTCCGGTAAAATGTTCTCCGAAGCATTTTGTGCAATTATACTGAGTTCCGGTGGTGTTAATTCAAAAAAACAAGGGTCGAAATTACTCATTTTGTGCAACAAACAACTAAACTCGCAAAGAAAATTTCTGAGAAATGGCGCCAACCGTAGAATATAAGCAGTTTTTTTTTCTTCTTCACCCATTCTGGTAGGCAAAGGAAACTATGCCCATACAGCCAAGTCTTCAGTAGAAGTTTTTTATTGATATGAAATGAAAATGAAATTTAATGAGATGAAATGAAATGAAACCTAACCAAACTCATTCAATCAAATAATTAAATCTGATATTGAAACAAATTAGTAGCTTCTTTTTAGAAATATACGTATTTGCATGAATCATAAAAACTTCTATGATTTTTTTTAGTAAAAACTTCATGGTTGGTTATTCTTTTTAATAGACATTATTTTGACAGTTGGGAAAGAGAACGCACGAGTGCGGGAAAGGTAAAAAAAAAGCACGAGTGTGAAATAGCCCACATCCCGAACGCTATACGTCCCTGCAATACGCCACTTTTTGAGCAACTGTATTAAAAAATAATATACGACACTGGCAAAGGATCAGCCCCTGTATTACGCGCACTAAATTGACGACCTCGTGGCGCAGCGGTAGTGCATCTGCATTCCTTGCGAGAGGTCCCGAGTTCGAATCCCGGCTGGGGACAAAAAAAATAAACCCCAGGTCTTGGATGTTTACATGTTTGTGATGTCGCTGTTTCTGGTTCCCACGACACAAGGTATCCTAGTGTGGGGCCAGAAGCAATGTATGTGCCTGTTTATGTAGAAATGTTTATGTAGAAAAAAAAATAGAAAGAAAAAGAAAACCTGAACGATTCCGATCGTCTAACTGTCGAATTCCATACTAATTGCTATCGCAAACGTCAGGATTCCGACAGGATTTGGTGCGCATAATTAGGCCTCTGCGGCCCCTATATTACGCGCATCAAATCCTAAGCGATTTCGTCCAACTGTCAAATTCCATACTGATTTCACAGTTAGACGATTGGAATCGCTCCAGATTAGGTGCGCGTAATACAGGGGCTGATCTGTGTATGCATCGGTGCTCATTACTCTGTTGAACATTCCAGCAATGGATAAATTTAAGGTAAAGGTAAAAAAATAATCTGAAAATAATATTATGTGTGGATTATCCGGGTTACCCATTTCACACTCGCGAAATACTTTTTGTTATTGTACATAACAAACCCCTCTTAACTGTTGAACCTTTTTGCATGGTACCCGAAACGAGTTAAAAAACTAAAGACTACATTGTTACAGAAAATGACAAGGCGAGTGTCAGAGCTGCCAGACGCCAACGAAAAGGGCAGAGGACAAATCCTATTAAATCATTCCAATGTAAGTGTGTGTTTCAGTAAAAATCATTCGAAAACTGTAAAATTAATCCGACGTGTAAGTTCTGCAAAAGTGAATGTGTGATTTGAGTCTTGAATAAATCGTGAACTAGTGGAAAAACGATGGATTTCCTTAGCAGCAGTAGGTATATTTCATTTGGGAGCATCGGTGTTGGTCGATCATTGTACAATTCAAAGTCGCCCAGCGTACTATGAAACGAGCTATGTTCGGAGTCTCTTTGATGTATCACATCAGAAATGAGACAATTCGCCAAAGAACTTAGGTGTCTGAAATGGCCATAAGATAAGCAACCACGAACTGGCAAACGCAGCTAGGACGCCCACCAGCTTGCTGGACCGACGTTATGAGGCAGATTGCTGGACCGACTTTATGAGGCAGATTGCTGGACCGACTATGAGGCAGATTGCTGGACCGACTTTATGAGGCAAATTGCTGGACCGACTTTATGAGGCAGATTGCTGGACCGACTTTATGAGGCAGATTGCTGGACCGACTTTATGAGGCAGATTGCTGGACCGACTTTATGAGGCAGATTGCTGGACCGACTTTATGAGATTGCTGGCAGCGGTTGGATGAGGATGGCCGAGGACGGCAGGAAGTGGCGTGCCTGGGGGAGGACTATGTCCACCAGGGGACGAGTGCGAGCTGATTGATTGATTGATGTAAATAGTAGCACAGAGAGCCCGGCCGAAAAACAACTAACTTCCACCTAGTATTACACCTGACTTCTTGAGTGTATAATATGTGGAAAAGGTCCTACACTAAACAGCTACTCTGATTATTATTATTATTACATACATAAACTCACGCCTGTATCCCGAGAGGGTAGGCAGAGACCAGGGCCTGCCACGATCCTGACTGATCACTTTCGCATCCTCAACATTCATTTGTCGTTGCAAGCACGCACGCCGGTTTCGGGTACTTTTTATCTTGCCCTTTGCTAATACATCCCTTATTTATTATTATTATTAATACATTATTGCACAAAGATTATGTTCGTCCACTGCTCGACGTAGGCCTCTCACTGGGCACGCCACAACGATGCGCCGGCCATGGGAGGGGGAGGAGGTTATTTAATTCGCGCATATTCACCATAGAAGAAAATTTGTTTCCTCATCATCATCAGCCATTCGAAGCCCACTGCAGGACATAGGCCTCCTTCGTGGTTTTCATAACCATGAGGGGTTTTGCCATAATCGCCACGCTTGGCCAGTATGCGGTTGGAATGTCAGGAAGACGCTGCTGCCCGTCCCCTGGTAATTTAATCTAATAGAATTAATGTATTTTATTTTGTTGCAGGCTATGTTAGATAACATAAAACATTCCATAGTGCTTCTACAAATAGCTAAGGTACAGTTAATTATTTATTATTATTTGTCATTTGAGAAGTACAGTTTTATTTAAACCCTTGTTCTGATGTGTTTTCGTTCGTTTGCAGAATACTGTAAATCCCGTCAATGGAATTTACCAAGGGCCATCTCACGCTACAACACAAACTCATATGAAACAAGGTAACTGACGGCATGGAAAGTTGGTACAAAGGATGTTGTTTTAATCTTTTTTTCTTTTCCCGGCTATAATTTCGTTTCTTTTCCAATTCTAAGTACGATCAAACCCTGATATGTATCCTCTAAACGTATTGGTAAAGTTTCGTTGCGATGCGGCATGTCGTTTGTAAATTAAACCCAAACTACGATTGTACGAGAATCGCCTAGTGAGGCGCCCTCTTAATCACCACGCGTGCCACCGCGGATTTCAACCCATAAGGGTGACCCATAATAAACCTGCTATTGAGGCCAAATTCAATTAGGATCGGGAAAAGGGCTATAATTTCTTTTTTATTCAGTTATTCTTAACGGTAAGCACGAGCAAACCTCAATTTGTGTCCTTTAAACGTATTGGTAAATTTCATTGCGATCCGACACGTCGTCTGAGAATTAAAACAAAACTGCGTTTTTTTGGGAATAGCCCCTTAAGCCCATACTCTCCGCTTCTCTCTCTCTCTCTCTCTCTCTCTCTCTCTCTCTCTCTCTCTCTCTCTCTCTCTCTCTCTCTCTTTCTCATTCTTTATCTCTCTTTCTCAGACAAGGCCTGTGCCCTGCATTGGGAATTATATGCATAGGCTGGCCACCCGCGCGGTAGTTCCGTATGGCTCCTGTGCACCAAATCCTGTCGGAATCCTGACGTTTGCGATAGAAGTTATTGTGGAATTTTACAGTGACGATTTCAATCGTTCAGGATTTGGCGCGCGTAATAATATAAGAGCTGGTGAGCTAAATCAGCTCAGAATCACCCGAGAACCAACTGGGGCACTGGGGGAGGGCACTGCACTGATTCGTGGACTAAATTAATTGGTTATGTTCATGCTTCGACCGACAATACGCTATTGAAACTTTTTTTTAAAATAGGTCTTAACTTGTTTGTAATCGTTCTATTAGACCGTAAAAAAATATTTTTTTTGAGGGTTACATAACATAAATTTTAAATTGAACTTCATGAACAGATGAAATTGCTGTCAGCCATGGTGTTTTAAGACTACCTCTTGTATGGCTTCACATAGCTTGCGAACAAACACGTAAGGCTGGGGCCTAAACATACTTAGTGACGTCACGACAATGGTGAATAGCGTTTTTGACGTTTCAAATGTATGTAAGATTGAAAACAAGATGAAAACCATCTTCTACTTTTATCTCTTCCAATCCGTATATTTGGGTTCGTTACGCCAAGTACTATCCTCCTGAGACCCAGACCTAAATTTTTCGAAAATGTTAAAAAATAAAATATAGGTTTAAGCTGTTAGGAAAAGAACAATTAAAAACAATTGTTATAGTGGTCCGATCGGGTCATTTAGAATTCTACAGATTTCAGTTCATGAAGCAACCCCGGCTCTTAAGTTTATGTCTCAGCAGGCTATAGAAATAGACATTCCAGCGTATCTGTCGAAGTAGGAACCTCAAGGTGCAAGTTTGCCTCCAAGGTTCCCCCGCCTGGAGGCTGCGGCGGCGAAGGCACAAGCGAGACGCCAAACAAATGGCCGCGCGCGTGCCCGCCCTCGCGTGGGACTTGACCATACGAAAGACCATCTCCTTGCAAACGTTCGCCGAGTGTATGTACTCTGTAAAGAACTCGCATCCGTACTTCTACTGTATTTAGTCACGCGGGAGGCGAAGTCTGCATATGTAAAGCATAATTATTTTTAAAGAAAAAAACGTGCAAAAAGGTCGCATCATACTGTTTGCTTGCTTATTGCGCACTCGATATTTGGTCTCGAGATAGCCAAACAGCTCGCCTGCCTTAAGGCACGTCAGTCCTTTACGTACACCATTCTCATACAGTCTCCAACGGCAATCTGTTTCACGGCCTCGATTCTCTTAGTGCATTTGTTTATTGATTTGACTGACGGTCTAGTCACGTAACATGTTTCTTTTTATTCCATTGACGTCTAGGTTTAACGTGTGTGCACGCGTAGAATTGTAGCGGCAATTGAATGGAATCGATTTGTTCATGCAGTTGTGATTGTACTACAATGCATTAACAAAATCTAGGCCCTGATCGTCGGTCCAGTTGGGTAGGCGTTTGTTTTCACCCGAGAACCTTCAAAATGCCCATTGCAAGTGAATTCTCAGGTGTGTCAGCGCCTTGACGATGAAACGATTTCATATATTTAGTTCATGATAAGCATGGATAGTTATGAGCGAACCATTTTGGCACATTTTAGGCAGATGTTCCCCTGCATAGGTAATTAATAAGATTACACGCTGATCCATTTATTTATTCATTCCTAACAACCTTATGTTAAATAGTTATTGCAACTCATGTAATGTAAATATTTAAACACATTTTTCAAGCCTTTAGCTATTGTAATATCGTCACATAATACCACTGATATGTCCAGGAATACCTTAAGTCACTTAAAAGCTTTTGGCTGCGTTTACATGACAAAATGTTTCTATAGATAGTTCACTTGTTGGTCCGATCGCGTTATACATAGCTTAGCTAGCTTTGATTCTTACTATTTTATCTGCTTACATACAGACTTGTATTTACTGTAATTTGTTTTATAAATTTGGAAGTGAATGAGTGCATAATATTATTGTACTTCAGGAATGCACAAAAAGTCCTAGTAAAGTCACATACAAATCGGTACACGTACCCGTATTCTGCACGCATTCGCTTCGCCGAATAAAACGTTCACATCGATGTTGAATGGCATAAATGCCACCGCAGTTTAACGAGGTATTTTGTTCTAACCACGCTTCCGGGCGGTTTTTTTACATCGCTAAGGATTTGATTATAAAACAGATATCTTAAGGCGACTTCTGGCAACTCGCTGTACTGTATCTATAAGTTGATACTTGACATGGCCTTCTGTTTCTGTTACTCTGATATATTGTGCTGTCAGTCTGCTTTAAACTTATATAAATAAATCCGCTTGCTTCACATTCTAACATTTTTAACTATTGTTAAAGAATGAGTGAATGTCACAAGTAAAAGCTGCCTAATGTAACACGGCGCCATGCAGTGCTTACTTCAAAAGGGCGCAGCGCCCGTCCCCCAGTCCTCCAATAGAATTGTTCACCTGAGGTCTGGGACTAATGGGATTATTATTTTTAATTGCACAAAATGAAGAGTACAAAGGAATGTCGTAGTATTTTTAATGCCTCGTGATGCTCATGCATTTAAGGAGTCTGATCGTGTTTTTTACTATAGGTAAACCTTAAGTCCCGACGTTGGGAGAAATGTGTTAAAATTTAATTAAAATGGGATGCCATTGATTGATCTAACAGGCCATGTCTCTGTTAAGGTGCGGACGCGTCCCAGGTGGAGCTGGGCGACGAGTGCCGCGAGATGACGCAATCGCTATCGCTGACGCCTCTCGAGGGAATGGACGCGCCGAGTAAGTCTTATTTGAGAATAAATAGGTTTTTAACATAGGAGAGGCTATGTTGAAAATAAATATCGTGTTAAAGACTTTTCTCTACAACCAATACTTTCCATAATATAACCCCTCAAAAAGTAGTTCTAGTGATGTGGTCGGGCGTCAACTGCGTAGTCATAAGTACTCGTATTCAGAAGACTTATTATAAATCTCTTACATACCTTATCCCCAGGGAAACGATGACCTTACATGTGCCGGACACGTCCTAGTAGTCTATTATAAGTACCTTACGTTGTCCCCAGGGCAAGCGATGACCTTACTAGTGCCGGACACGTCGTACTCGTATACAGAAGGCTTATTATAAATCCCTCACGTTGTCCCCATGGTAAGCGATGACCTTACTAGTGCCGGACACAACCAGTTATCGGAAGGCTATTATGAACTTCTTCGTTATCCCCAGGGCAAGCGATGAGCTTACAAGTGCCGGACACGTACTCGTATACAGAATGCTTATTATAAACCTCTTACGTTGTCCCCAGGGCAAGCGATGACATTACTAGTGCCGGACACATCCTACTCGTCTTCAGAAGGCGAGGACGATTTCTACGACGCTGACGACGAGCCAGCTGGCTTCACACCGCCCGGGTCCACCGCGCAGTGAGTACTTTTACTATCTTTAGATACTCTTATGAGGAAATATGTGTAAAGGCTACCACACACTAGCGCGTTGGTGGTCGCGGCTCATACAAAACATAAGTCAGAGTGTTCTTTATTGTACACAAAGAAAAGGCCGCGTGGGTTCGAATAAGACTTCCATGGTACACAACTGGCCGCTACTGCTCACAATTATGACTTATGTATGACAACCCAGTGGTCGCTGAAGGCTGGCTGAAGCAGTCTAACAGCGTTGCTAAGGACAATAGGCTAACATTGGCTAAGTGATGAAATAGCAGGTGTAACTGTTCATAATACCTTCTTCTTGTTCAAGGAACATTTGTTTGTTTTCTGATGCCATTTCCGGCATTCGCAATGAGGAGTTTTCTTTTTATTTATTTTTTATTATTCCCTAGTCGCTGCATAGATGGCGCTGAACTTGGTAAGTTACTGCTTATTGATTGCTAATTATTGATTTCTGATTTCTGACTCCAAGGAAAGGAACGTCACATAATTTTTTGATTATTTCACTTGAATGTAATTTTTAGATCATAAAACGAAACTTACATATGTCATCCATCACAAATAAATATCGACCCGAAGTGATCAATTCACGTTACCGCAATATCCACTGACGTCCATTGCGGAACGGCTATCATACTCGCGAATACGTACGTGAGCAATATGTAGTGCGTTCCGATTTGCCCATGATCACTCACGGTCGCAAATCGGAACGCACGGCTAGTAACATAGGTCCGCGCCATCTACGGAGTTCTTGGAAACTACTTTTTTTTCTTAATAGTCAAAAAGAAAACCTCCCATTTAAAAACTGCAAAGTTCTGTGTCTCGGTGTATCCAATTTTTTCTATTATTTTTCGATCTAGTTGTTAATTCTGGTCTTCCGTGTGATGTTTTCATTTCATCTGTGCTAATTGTTTATTTAAACTATAATAATCTTCATCTTCGGTGCGATTAAGAAATGTGCCAAATTAAAGTGAAGCAGAATGGAAAACCGACACGTGCAAATATCCCCAAAAAATCGGTGCTAACGGTGATCGGAGCGGTATGTATTATTCACACCCCGTCGTATGTATATAAATTATGTTCTATAATGCACTAATTAGAGTAAGTACAGAGTTTGGAATGGTTTACGTTAAATATATTATTAGGTCGTGCGTGTAAGCTCTTTCTGCGGAAAATGTAACAATGTGTGAGTGGCTCATACATATCGGCCTCTACATACTATAAAAGTCACACTCCGCGTATCCGCTCCGTCGGAACCTTTTCTTGGAGAAAGATGGCAAGATTTTTTTCGGTCTGAATCAGCATCACTATTTCAGGTTGCATAGTTAGAGGGATGATACGACGAAGGTCGCATATTAGAATAAAATAATCGTCAAAGAATGCACACCCATTACTCCGTGTACGTGAGGCGCAAATTATTGCGCAATGTACAATATGTGGTCGGCAAATACTCTATTTTACTCAAAAATGGTTCCCACAATACAGGCGTGTCTGGGTCAAAGTATAAATTATTTTGAGATTGCCTACTTTATATTTTTGTAGTATTTTCCGACCACGTGTATTACGTATTCACGTCCCATGTACATAGATGTTGGCCATTCTTTAATTATGGGCTGTGTTTTATTTCGATGCGCGTTTCTGACTGCATTATTGACTCTCTAAATTACGAATTCACTTCGACAAAATTCCATCCTATTTTGATCGCACTCACGAAACCCCTTTATATCATCAATCTTGGACAACTACGCATTTAATCTTGAATCTTGATTAGTTTTAAATTGTAATAAGATATATTTATTTTAATAATTAAAAAAATGCATGTATTTTTATATTGCTGAGCGCTATCGTGGTATATTTCTGGTAATTATGAACTGCCTATTTGTGGATGTCTGTTATTGGCCGTGTGAACTCATCAACAGTCATTTGACGCTCACTGCAGGACATAGGCCTCCTTCGTGGTTTTCATAACCATGAAGGGTTTTGCCATAATCGCCACGCTTGGCAGGCGGGTTGGCAATCGCAGCATGCGGTTGGAATCTCAGGAAGACGCTGCTGCCCGTCTCCTGGTAATTGATTTCCTTAGTCGCCTTCTACGACATCCACGGAAAGAAATGGAGTGACGCTATTCTTAATCCGGCGCCACACAGATTTGCATGTTTTCGCTGTTGATATCCTTAATAAAATAAAATAAATAAATATAATAAAATTTAGTAGACACGACCGAGGCTCTGCCTAGAGGAGACACGGCAAAGGCCTCCCCAGAAACATTCATTCAGAAACAAACAACAACAAACACAGTTTTGCCTCTATTTGGTGATCTACTAAGCAATAGCAGTACAAAGTCATTTCAATGGTAAAATCCGCCCAAATTAAATAAACATCTCTTGCGAAGAAGATCACGAGAATCGCACGAGGCGCCGAGTTAGTTGCACGGGTTATACCATTGGAATGCGATTGGTTACTGGACTACCAATATTGTTAAGGAAACTCCCATTACAGGTTCTAATATGACTCTATTAAAGAACTATGCATTTTAGGCGCGGAGTCCACTGATCTGGCATCTGGCACGGGCATGGCACAGGCATGACGATAAAAAGCTTGGAGCGAAGGAACTGACTGCGAACTGACCTAAAACTGACTGCAATCGGGCGCGGACGCCGTAATGGCGTTCGACGAAAGGCCGTTGAGTGTATTCAAATAATTACTCTATGACCGTGTGTTTCGTACGGTATTTGAATGAGCAGAATAATGGCTGCGATATGCCCGTGCCAAACGCCAGATCAGTGGGCGCCGCGCCTTACAGACTCGCCCCTAGAAATAATATGTAACGCGTACGTATAAGTTACTAAAGCTGGGCTTCCAGTAGTTTGGCAGCTATTCTGAAAATAGGTTAGACCTATCCAGGTCAATCGACGACGGACTGTCGTGCCGCCTCAATCGTGCTACGTTCACTCACCCTAATGCGTCGTCGCTTTATGTGGAAAGCCACTCGGAATCTGAAAGCACAAGAGGGTGGAACAAAGATATTATATTGGGTTCGAAAGTTTGAGCGCTGTCCTATTCGTAAATAGTAATTTTCACACCATACAATCACTTGACCTGGTCCCAAACTAGGACACCCTGTGCTATGGTCACCAGGCAGGCTAATTTCAGGTCTTAGGCATTGAGGATGGATGGGGATGGCCATGACGTGGTGCCATGGAGGAGGCCCATGTTACTATGACCTTGCCTGATTCATAATTATTGTTTTTAGATTTTTAATATTATTATGTATATTTTCATTTTCTAGTTTTAGGTACACATATTATTATCCTTTACAAATAATTCTGTGAGAAAAAAGGACGGATAAAAACTAATGGAAGCAAAATACCAAAAAAAAGTCATTTTCTAGTTTTAGGTACACATATTATTATCCTTTATAAATGGTTCTGTAAGAAAAAAGGACGGAAAAAAATTAATGGAAGCAAAAATACTATAAAAAAAAATACGCCTCGAATTGAAAACCTCCTTTTTTGAAGTCTGTTAAAAATTAAAATAATAAACGTTTCTCGCTAGAGTAGTCTTTAATTAATTATACTTTATTGGGTTCAAGTCCCGGCATGGGTGGAACTTTTAGCCTCTAATAGGTTTTTAGAATTGTCCTCAGCACGGGTTAGTGCAACAAAAAGAATATAACTCAAGATTACCCAGTTACTCTGGCTAACGACACTTTGACATCCGTCTGAGACAGTTTGAGCAAACTGTACCAGTAGTAGTACTACCTACCTAAACTTTGGTGGCAAACCTAACCCGCGACTCACGGTCGCAACTGTGCCGATATATCGGGAACTCGGGAAAGTTGGCAAATCTTGATTAGTATAAATTATAATAAGATATATTATTTTAAACTTGAAATAATACATTTTTATGTTGTTAGCGTTATCGTGGCATATTTTTTTGTAATTATGAACTGCCTATTTGTGGATTTATTATTGTGTTCATGCAGCCTTCGTCCCACTGCAGGGCACAGGCCTTCTCTCAGGGAGAGAGAGGGCTTACGGCGTGTACCAATGACTTTGTTTCCTAAGTTACGTAAAGTTGAGTTGTTGTAGCAACACCACCTGCTAACTGTGAAGGAAAATATTGTGAGGAAAACTGAGCGCCTGAGGTGTTCAAATACATCAGCGCTTGAAATTGCCAATCCGCGGTGGGCACGCGTGGTGATTATAAATTAATAATCAATTCAATTTATTCAATGTAAAAAATAGTGTATAGGTACATACAGATATTCGGTATTAAATATTAGTTTACTATGCTAAGCCCTTACGACCTGATTAAGGTGGCAGAGAGTCGCTGGATGCGGGCGGCCCAAGACCGGGAAGCTTGGAAATCCATGATGGAGGCCTATGTTCTGCAGTGGGCATCAAATGGCTGATGATGATGATGCTATGCCATTCGGCGTTCAAGATTACATCATATTATAAGATATTAATAATCGTATTGTCGTGGTAAGAATCCAGTTTCTTTTTTATTACTGTCTATCTATGTACTATATGCTACTAGCTGACCTGGCATTGCCATATTAATTAGCTTACGACCTATTCTCAGACCTATCACATGTAAACAAAAAAATTCTCATAACTCGGTGAAGCCGTTTCGGAAGAGTTCGATAACCAACGCTGTGACACGAGATTTTTATATATTAGCCAATAAAATAAATAAGTGCAAAACGACACTATCTTTGTAAAGGTTTTATGGTGTTATAATTTAACTCTTTTGAGTCTTTTGTCATCTCGTGTGGACTCATTAGTTTATAGAACGATAAAATCTCAGTGGACGTACCTACTTGATTTTAAACACAGTTGACATCCAACTGCATCTTCAATTTCGATCACGCGCCAATTTCACTGCAACCTATTTTAATTTTAATAGCCATTGCCATTCATTATAATTTACTTTAATTCATGTTGTGTCCATTCCTGATTTAGCGTAAAGCTGGTTGGTTCCAGCAGGACGTCAGGAGCGAGATAATCTATATTGGGAATCGGAATATTGATCCAGGTTATTCTAGAGCAGTTTAAAATAACGGGTATTCTCTGCCGTTAGGATGGCCTCGCCACGAAACAATTAATATTATTAGTTTGTAATTGTAGCATTATATGTATACTGTTCTTGTTAATATTGAATAAGTTGTAACCCGAAAAATCAAAATACAATAAAGAATCTATGAACAGTGTCCGTCTATATGAACTATCATACTAATTTTTAGTCGTACGACTTCAGGAGTTTCCAGATAACTAATTGAGAGTTTAGATTAGAAACTCCATGTTTTTTTTTTTGTTAAGATAAGCTGAAATTTTCACTATTAATTATTTTATTTATCCCCTCTGGGATACAGGCGTGAGTTTATGTATGTATGTAATTGCTTAATATTGCCGAAATCGTTTGTGACTTTGTATCAATGCCAGCCTTCAGTGAATCATTCTTCAAGTTCAACTAGTAAGGTAACGCGAAAACCGACCAGTCTAATACAACCCTCCCTCTTATACTCGACATTTCGTGATATAACAGTCGAATAACGACTCTATTATGTAAAGTTAGAGGCTATTTTGGCATGAATATGAAGAAAGTGCCAATATGTCAATATAAAATGGCGATGGTGACTGAAAGTACAGTATAGCGCAGGGCGGGCGAGATCGATGGGCCAGCAGGCAAAGAGTAAACAGTTACGAAAATTGTTTGCGGATCTGACACGGCTGAAAAATTAAATTGCAGCATTAATTTTATGTTTTCTCTCACTGTGAGAAGGCCTGCCTATGCCCTGCAGTGGGACGAATAGAGACTACATAAAAAAAATGTCAGTTATGTATTTAGCGAAAAAATTAACAAAGAAGCAGTACGTGTTATACGCACCAGGCTATTTTTCTGTAGGAAATTTCTAAATATTATATTAAGTGAGCATGTTTAGTTATTATCATGTCTGTTTACGTAATTAAGGTCGGTCAACCACTAATGGTCGAGTTAGTTAAATTGATAACTAATTTATGTTAGGCGAGGCATAGAGAAAATTAGAAACACTTTGTAATGAAACTGTATGTATTACTGTGTGTAAGTATTATTATAGGCTAATTCAGTGTAATCTACAAATATGGTGAGTTTACTGTATAATAATAATAATAATGCATTCTATATACGATTATCTACACTTTTTCCAATATCAAGTTATTTTTGTGCATGAAAATTTTCCCCGCCCACCACTATTTACGACGTGAGTACGTAGCTTCAGCTGCACTCAGTTTCAGCCAGTTGGAATTGGAATCTGTTGGCCTGTCTTGTCTGCACTCGTTTTAGTCTATGGCAGCAGCACGTTTCTTGGCCAGTGCAAACTCGGTCGTGCCGTCGGGCGCACCACTTCGCGCGGCCGCCCGCGATCGATACCGTCACAACACCGAAAAATAATAATAACAAACCCCACCCGAGTATGCGTGTAGTGGACGGACCCGAAATTACGTACGTGTGCGTGTTGTTTACCAAAGCAATTGTTTGGATTCTTAATTTAGACTAGGTCCTCTTTTTTTCTGCGACGCGCTGCATCATGCATGCGAAATGCCGGCCAGTGTTTTGGCGTTGCTGTTTGTTATTCATTGACCTGCATGGAGGTTTTAATTGCTTGTTCGAAATATCTCTGTAGAACGAGACGAGACACGTATCAAGTGTCTCGTAGGTAAAGTGATTTCGTTTTTAGAGTTTTATTGGTAACTACGTAATAGCAATAGGGGTTTGAAGTTACTTGAGTTGCTAACAGAATTTCAGCTTTATGACAACTGTTTTAGAGAGACTTTGCTAAGGAAACTGTTCGGGGTTCATTAGTGAAAAACCGGATATTGAAACTCAGTCACCGGAACCTTTTCTAATTTCAGTCAGTTACTCCAAACGATATTTTCTTAGCTATAGCATAAACAGAGGTTGACGAACCTGGACCTGTAGATACTTGTAACATTGTACGTCTTTGCTGTAATAGGCTTAGTATTAGCATTTACGTATACGTAGACACGGCCACATAAATCTGTACACGCGTGTACTTTACTCAGTCACATTACGGGTGGCTTTGCAACGATTAGACGCAGCGGGATTTTTTTCGAATCCGTTCGAGAGTTACTGTTCTATTTACAAATTATTTGTCCGGCTTCCTCTACGATGTATACTCAATGATGCTGCGTCAACAGGATGACCCAACGTATTATCCTATTTTGAACAAACACATAGCGCGCGCTTGCTGATATAGGCCAGCATGAAAAATACTTCGATCCAGTTTGTCATTTAAGATCATTAAGCTTTTATCTATCGGTGAGGAATGTTTAGGAGTTAACAAAATGTATTAAGTTAACTCTTTTTCTCTATTTAAGTATTTTTTGTTAATTCTGTTTTTCCTCCTTTATAAAATAAAATAAAATCCCAACTAAAGATGGACCGAGGAGAATGTCTCCGTTTCCACATGAAGAGACCTTGTACATACGAAAAAAGGGATTTCGGAAGGGTTTCGCGGAGAGCGATAATTTATACTTCCCTCGCACTTCCCAGACGATCTTTTATCGTACCCTGCGTGCCCTAACACCTGCACGCATGATCATCTGATAACGCAGCGTCGCTGACCTCTTAATAGAATTTGTTTTAACCTCTGAACTACCCTCGCGGAATGGAACGTATAGGTGGCCCATACTAAGTTGGACACAGATCTGTGTCGCGGCAGACGAGTGGTTAAGTACCATCGACACATTAAGAAGTTATTGACAATACAAATATTATATAAGTTATGCAGGTACTTTACAGTTTATACTAAAATACCTGGTTTTTTTTTTTTTTTTTTGTTATTCGTGTTTTTCGGAAATTATATTTAGATATGATAAAAAAGGGGGTAAAAAGGAAAAAAAAATTATCGGACTGGAGACAGGCTCGAACCGGCGCGGCGTCTCCCACCTGGGCGAAATTTACCTTCGTGTTGTAACGACATTTTAGCAGTTTTTCATTGCCTAAAAACACGGATACAACGACGTTTTCTAAAAATGGAACCTACCTGGATCGATTTATCTTCCCCGAAACCCTCTGCATACTAAATTTCATGGAGATCGCTGGAGCCGTTGGGCCGTCTCTAAATCTCAACTCGAGTTATGGTGAGGGAACACAAACTGTTAATCTCTTGTTAACAGCTGTCAGCTGTATTTTTTTGTATACAATTTGGCCTACTGATGGCTGGAAACATTAGCTTTATGGTATAGAGTAACGCTAGAGCCACAAAGGGAAAAAAATCTTTTTTTTACAGATCGTATTTGCAAAAAAGCGGCCAAGTGCGTGTCGGGCCACGCGAAGTGAAGGGTTCAGTAGAAGGGATTTTTTTACCTGCCTTGCGGTACTAAAAACTTCATCAAAGTAATTATTAAAAATAATCATGCCTAATTTAAGCGTAGGGGAGGTACGCAAAATTTTTTTTGTAAGATATCGTGACTAATATGTATGTCTATGCTAAATTTCAGCTTTCAGTACTTGTCTGACATGGCGAAACTACTACGCCATGTCAGACTAAAGTGTCTCAACAATGTTAATAGTTGTTTTAGGACACACGGCCGAGCACCTAGGATCACGGACCTGGGAAAAGATAGTATTCATGCCAGAAACGGCCGTTTTGGACGTTAATGCTATCTCGTCCTAGGTTTTTTGGTCTCACGGTCTTGGGTCCTAAAAATTACTATTAACATGATTGAGAGTTTGTAGACACTTTTTGGGTGACGCTAGTGTTACTCTGTGGAGCCCCTTAACAGATTGTTAGCGCACGAGAAACAAAGCGTCAGTAGTATAGGCACCAACCGGGCAATCGTCCAGAGTTCCACACCCATACATGACTAATTCAACAGGAAAAGTCTCCAGCCGATTGAGCCAGTCTGGGCCAACGATTGAGCCACCTTGGCTTGGACTTTCGCTCTGGGGCACATAGTCAAAGGATTTCCCTCGCGTGCAACGCGGCCAGCGTTATGAGGACTTTTGGGTCGGATGTGGCTCGGAGCGATTTGTCAGGTTAGGTTTAATTTTTTTTTTAATATTTAATGTTTTGGCAATATCTATTTTATTATTGTTTTATTTTTTGTAATTAATTTAACACTGACGAAACCTGCAGGTGTATTTTGTATTGAATTTGTTTTTATTTGTATTGCGTTTTATTTTAAGTTTTGTATTTTTGTAACATAACATAACCTCACGCCTGTATCCCGGAGGGGTGGGCAAAGACCAGGCTCTGCCACTTGCCACGATCCTGACAGATAGATCTCTTTCGCTTCATCAACAATCTACTTTTTTCTAAATAAATTGATAAAATAATCCAATCGTATTACACAAGTGATTCAATATTTAGTCACCGAACATGGGAAGTAGAAAACAAGAGTTCTTTATAGATAACTCGGTTAGGATACTCGTTCACGCGCGTGAACAAACATTTTTTGCGCACGTTATATTCTTGTTAATACTTCAGTGTCTGTGCACTCTACGAAGTTAATTTTAATTAGAAACTGCATGCGACAGTCTTGTTCGTAACATAATTGCTCAGCTTACAACAAAATAATATACGAGGTTAAATGACTTATGAAATAATTTATTTCCTCATTAATACCTCGCATTGGTGATGAGCGTGAACAAGCGCCGAGTTATGTGAACATCTCCGACACTCAGGTTTCCTCACGATGTTCCTTCGCAGTTAGCGTGTGGTAGGTATTGCTACTTTAAATTCACAAATATAGATAATTTGGAAAACAAAGTCATTGATACATGCCGGTATCGAACCCAAGACCTGTCGAATGTGAGGCAAGCTCACTTTAGGTAAATCTTTTGTAATATTTTATGTACCATTTAGTAATTATTCTGACATGTAACTTTAAATCTATAGTAATAGTTATGCCTGAAATAAATTAATAACATTAAATTGAGCTAACTCTGCAAACGTTGTTTTGCCATATTAATTAGTCTTTGACCTACTTTCAGTACTACTAAATATACACAAAAAATCATAAAAATCGGTGAAGCCGTTTCGGAGGAGTTCGATAACTAACAGTGTGACACGAGATTTTTATATATTAGATTCCACCGGTGTGCTGCTTAGCTACTACTTCGTACCCAAGTTTTCTCTGAATACAATCGTACTGAAACTCCGTAGGAGTATAAACCGGCTATAAAAGCACCGTAGAGAGCCCGATTGTCTGGCACACAATGCAGCGCGGCTAACGATCCTCTTACATAAACGAATCGAGCCGTTTGCTTGCGTCGAATCGCATAATAACACGGTGCCATTGTTGTAGGTTAATTGGGCTACTTTTGGCTTGTTTTCTAACTAAAACTTTCACAAGACCGGAAATGTAAGGACGAAATCAAACAGCGACACTACAAGGTAAAAAAAAACCGTGAGAAACCAGTTTTTTATTAACAAAACAAATAAACAGTCGTAGAAACAAGCTGCTTTATTTTTGCACGAAATGTGTAATCGTTTAGTCGAGCAGTGCTAATATTACCCGATTTATAGTTTATGAACCTGTGATAACGTAAACGATAGGTTTTGTAAGAACGAATAGTTGGCTCAGCTAATTAAAGAAAATAGTAATAAATAACCGACAGCGAAAACTTGGTGCTTGAAATTAAAAGGATGTTGTCTTTTAAAACGTTTCATTTAATGGCCGATGGCCTTACAATCTACAAATCTAGGTTTAATTGCTCATTTATTAGGTTTTTATTTTAGTCCGTGATTCTGGCCAGTGAAACGTAAACTTACAATGCCATAAAAACGATCTAAAAAGAAATTTAGTGCCTCGCAAAGTGATTGACTGTTCAATTGGATAGTTATTAACTGTCGAAAGAAGTGTATTTTCAAAAAAAAAAAAAAAGAAAAACAAAAGAATGACTCTTGTTATACGATTTTGTCGGAGTTCCGATGTATTAGTTTAGTTGTTACGTTTGAGTGTGTGTGTGCGTGTGCGTGTTCAATTTGTGTCGTCACGATGATACGTGCGTTGACGTCTCGGAGGTGGTCGCTAAGGAGGGACAGCGAGAGGTGAGATAATTTTCCTTATACAATCAACAGCATCGACCTCTGAGTGGAGTTTTTTTTTTCCGCTGCCCTTTTCTCCACTACAAATTCAGCCTGAAGGCGGCGGCTCACATTGGACATTGACGTTCAGCAAACAGAACGTAAATTCCTTACGTTGAAAAAAATTTTGGTTTTACTGAAATATTTTCCAGTAACGTAAGTGAATGTATTATACGAACATGTCAGACACTAAGAACACAAAAAAAAATACCTTTTACTAAGAATTTGTAATCCGCTGGCGCTAGTGAACCCCATGGAGACCTCACCTTAAGGGGACCCAGAGCCACCAATGAAAAAAAAAACATATCTTCTTTTACAAATCGTATTTGCAAAAAGTTGTACAATCTCTCAAACATGTTAACAGTGATTTTTAGGACCCACGACAAAGAACCTAGGATCACGAACCCCTTAAGGAGAAACGATAGTAACGTGGCAGAAAATTCAACATTTTCACGGTTTTTATTTTTCTTTTGTAACCAGTTTTCAGTTCTGGGCTATGCGACTAGTTGTTAGCCCACAGTACCAAATCGGCTGAATTACTTTTGATCATTTGTGAAGAATAAAAAATACTATTATAATGTCGCGACTTATTCAATGATAGCAAGGCAAAAATTGCTTGAAATAAAATACAATTTACAGCCTTGAAGTTGAATTAAGTACATAATTTTATAACGCTTTTTAAAGCGTAAATATAATTTAAAGTTTATTACAAATAATACTATATCAGTCTACTGGGAACAAGTAGGTCATCGCAGCTGCACAGTGTGAGTCAAGTATGTGGACCTATTATAGTCATCCGACTAACATTATAAACACCGTATAAATTCCATTCCAGGCTCCACAAACTCCACATAATTTACACTTTTGTTTCAAATGCCATAAGAATCATCATCATGAACTCTCAAGCTCCAGCAGTCATCTCTTCGATTTTCACCCCACTTTCAAGCGCATTATGGTCCATGTCAAGATACCATAAATGCGTAAGATAACGGTAGTATCACGGTGGTTGAGCGCTGATTCACGCCCGGTGCATGTTCCAAGAAAGTTGCTGTACCGTGAAACAAAAGAATGACAATACGCATTACGTCCGGTAATCGCTTGAGCACAACTGAATATATAAAAAAATACAAATATTTTTACCATCTCAATCCACAAATCAAGTGCATTTTGTGTAGGTACAGATGGTAGATACAATTTATAAAAAGTCTGGAGCCTAAACTAGATCCGTGATCTATATTTTTGGCTGCATTTTAGGAGACTAGTTAATAATAATATCTTTCACACAAAAAGAAGAAGAAGAAGAAAGACATTTATTATACCAACACAACAAAATACATCACAGAAACAAAATAAACACATAAGTAACATAATATGCACAACAACAGAAAGAAAACTAAACACACAACAGACAAAACGAATAAATAAAACAGGACCATAGATGTAGCCTGTGGTCGATCATTGTCCCGAGGCCTAATTATGCGCTCCAAATCCTGAGCGATTACAATCGTCTAACTGTCAAATTCTATACTAATTTGACAGTTAGACTATTGGAATCGCTCAGGATTTGGAGCGCATAATAAATTAGGGCCCTGGTTCCAATCTAGGATACCCTGTGCTATGGTAACCAGACAAGGACATCACAAGCATGGAAATACACCCAGATTGAGAGAAAGCCACTTGTACGAATCAATTAGTTAGTTGCTACTCTGCCACTTAGTGGACCCAATTAGAAGCGATTACCCGTTTTTTAGCAATTTCGGTTATTCATTCTCGTTCCATCATACTTTATATTCTTTATTTATTCATGAATATAAATCAAATTCTATAATTAGAACCTTGGATCATTATTAACATAACATATATTAATTTATTCTCGTCTGCATCTGCAATCGCTGTGTGCCGGGAGGCCATCGTATTATTGAGAATCTGGCCTATGTTTTTGGCCTTGGTTTTGCAGGCTATGTGCCGCACATTATTACGGTCCTATATTACGCGCGCCGAATCCTGAACGATTCCAATCGCTTAACTGTCAAATTCCATACTAATTGCTATCGCAAACTTCAGGATTCCGACAGGATTTGGTGCGCATAGTTAGGTCGCCTAGCATTGTCCGTTATGGTCCACAAAAGGCGGCATTCGGAAAATTCAAGAAACCGACGAGGAAGTAATCAAGTAACCCAGTGGTCTCTTAATGGCCTCCCTTTCGTACTTAACCCACTTCATCTTCTTAGCGTGTAGATGGCAAAACAAATCCGCTGCATACCATACACAAAAATAATAATGTACTTATTTGTAACTCTAATGCAAAAAGTTCTCGAGTGAAGACCACCGATCGGCAAACGCAGCAGCATAGTTGGTATGCTCACCAGGGCCCCATTTCCTAGATCTAGAATTCACGGTTTACTACGGCTACGGATTGTTCATCGAATTTTCATAATAAACTATATAGGTATTTTAGTTCTATGAAAAGCGGCCCTGCTCGCTTGGCCGACGATCTGAAGCAAATTGTGGCAGCTGAGCAAGGTCGAGGACTGAAAAGCTTGGTGCAGGCGTATGTTCAGCAGTGGACGAATGTGGGCTGATGAATGTTTTATACTCGTGAGTATAAGGTTAGAGTTGAATTCAGGACCTCGATTCTGTTAGTGAGTTATTTTATAATGACAGATACAAGATACGAGTCACGGGGCGTGATAAGACTCCGCTGTCCGTCCGTCCGTCCGTCTGTCACCAGGCTGTATCTCATGAACCGTGATAGACAGTTGAAATTTTTCACAGATGATATATTTCTCTTGCCGCTATAACAACAATTACTAAAATCAGAATAAAGTAAATATTTTAGGCGGGTCTCCCATACCTACAACAAACGTAATTTTTTTGCTCGTAGTTAATAACGGGAACAGGTAGACGCTTGCAATATTCAAATGTAAAAAAGAAAATGGTACGGAACCCTTCGTGCGCGAGTCCGACTCGCACTTGGCCGGTTTTTTCATACTATTGACGAATCGAAGGTTTGATACGTGTACGCGTGTAGACTTGAATTGGCAATGAAATTAAATCAACGTGTTCATTCAGTTGTCATTGTACTACAATGCATTAACTGAATCTAGGCCCAGATCGATAACAAAACCGTGACAAACTGTTACATGATATAATCAGGAACATTTGGCAAGATCCCACAGTTTTGTCCGCGCAACACCCACCGTCTTATGTCACATTCGGTATTATTTATTGATCGCGTATTAGATTTGTCTGGCCTGGCGGATGTAGAATGGGCGCCATTTAAACGATCACAAAAACGTTGTCACTAATAAAATATTTTCTGATCGCAGTAAAAGCTTTTTGGGCAGTGACTAGTGGTGAAGATACAAAATTGTGCCGCGAAATAAACAAATTGATCAGCAGAAAATTCTAAACTAATCAGCGTAAAATTCCAAATTGATCATCAACTTGCAAACTGTTGGATTAATTAATCCGCTGACCATGTTTCATTAATTTGCTGACCACGTGTTGGTGTTCGTTTATTTGTTCTGCCAAAATAATTGTTGGATGATGACGTTGAATGATGTTGATTTTTTTGATGATTTTTGTTGGGTATGAAATATTTATATTACTCATCATTATCATTATAATATTTTTTTGTATGACTAGTTACTATACTCGTACTTACTGAAGCCTGCATCCTAGTATCCCGCAGTGGTAGACTGATACCAAGGTTTGCCACTGTATTTAAATGACAATGAGTCTGTAATGTACTTAGCCTCATCGCAGACTAAATAATAGTTGGCCACATTACATTACCATGTCTTCACATAATAAAAACAAGCCGCAAAATACATTTTACCGGCACGTCTTGTCCGAAGCCAAGGTGTAAGAAAGTACGCAATGACTCACTCGTATTGCTTAGCCATTCAGGGGAGACCGAAGCTTTTTTTTTCTGCCCTCCCTTTTTGGAAGAGTCGCCCGCAACGGAAATGCCATTAAAGTTAATCGATCAGAGACGAACTGACATACAGTCGACAGCGGGTAATATATTTTTTGGTCTTGTGTGAATCCTTACGCCATTGGGTAGCATAGTGTGCCTAACCTGGCGCAGTTTTTTGTTGTATTATCAGACTTATAACCAGCTCGATAAGATCTGCGCCCTGTTACCAGTGGTGAGGTCCGCCGTACTTATAATACTTCTAAGAACACTTCACGTTCGATGCGCTAAATAATCGACAGCCACCCCTATAGCCTTGACCACTGTTATTGACCGTGGAAACAGATAGTGTGGAGGGGGCCAGGCTATGCCAAGTTGCCGACAGAAACAATTCTTTTGTCGAGGATTCACAAATGCAATGAAAGAAAGAAATTTATTTATATTTTCACAGAAACAGGAACTAAACAAACAAAATAAAAAAAAAAACACAAAACTAACATTACAAAAAATAACACTTTCGATACTAAAATCGCTCTTGGTGCTAAATAGCTGTGTGACTGCGCTATGCAGAAGCGAAACGCACAAATCGTGAAATGTAAATGGAACTCATTCAAGACTGCTTAGAGGACTTTGACTTGCCACTTGTCCTCCCAAACCAGACAAGGACATCACAAACATGGAAAAACACCCAGTCTGGGGTCATTTGTACAAAACGAAGTACAGCGGTCACCAGCAGATATCCATCCATATTTTCATTTTAGACTGTCCTGGAGTCCAAGTCGTACAGGCTCCAGGCACTAGCTTCTGAGACGAAGGGTTTTTCCGAGTCCGACTGCTGGCTGAGGGGATTGTTTCGTCGCTACAGCTGTGGCTACTGGAAGGCGAGACAGGCAACCAAACTCAGTTATTAAAACTAGAATATAACAATTATAAATTGCATAAAGTTGTATTTACATTTAGGTACAGATGTTGTTATGGGACTAGTTTCATGAAACAGATGGTTCATTATTATTAATCGCACTTTCCGGCAAAAGATCTATAGTTAGGCCACCACGACACGACATATTGCCAGTTTCTCGTCACCGCCCCTAGCGCTCCCGTCGTACGGTTGGCAAGAAAACTCGTTGTGCAAGTACAAAATTGACTTTGAGAACTAATCTATCCAGCCCGCCCGAGTCTATTCTGTTCACAGGTAACTAGTGTCTCTCTATATAGAGATAAATTTGTTCCGCGTGGGCAGTGCGTAAATTCCAGTTGTCTTCAATCAACTGGAACAGTAATTGTACTTAGGAATATCAAGTATTCAGTGACCTCCTCTAGGCCACCTACATCATCATGACGTCGCAACAAATACATAATGTGGTTTTCTAACGCAGTTGGGATAAATAATTAATTTATAGTATTGAATGTTATAGTCATAGACACTTTTGTGTTGACTTTACCCTGTTATTTATTAGTCTCTTTTTTATTGACTACCTTATACTTATTGATTGACTTACATATATATTGATTGAATTGAGTGTCGAGAATTGACCTTAAAAGTGCACGTGTAATGAATAATGATAGATAACTGAAATACAGAAAAAAAAAACCATCAAAACATCGAAAACATAATGTTTCTCCTTTACATAAACAACAAACTTTATTACTTACTTACTCGTCAGCATTGATAGACACACAAGATTTACGATAAGGAACAAAATATCTTCACAGCAGCGAGGTAAACGTTTCGTACTATAAAAGCGATCGTTCGCAATGTTTGGCTTCGTAAAAGCGTCGGCAGTGCGTCATAGTGCTACATCTTTCCGCATCTTCCCCATCAATCGTGTCTGCTAAAATAAATCTTACAAAAGAGTAGCTGGTGTGCCGTGACAGCTGATTAACCTTTGTTTTTTAGACTTAGCAAAGCTCTTATCGTAAAGGCATAGCATCCAAAACAAACTCCCAGAGATGAATGATTTTAAATCGTACATTATAAAACCGACAGCCGACAAGGCCTTACATTCTGATTTTGCATAAAAAATCGCCTTAATTATTTCTTCACATTTTGTGGTCTATATTTTCATTAGGCTATAGTTGCGTTGATTTGCCGCTTTCAGTTGAGGAGTTCCGTTCTACATTCCGAAGTTCTTAGAAAAATATTGAAACATTAATTGTCACGCCAATTTGCTACTTAGGAAGTTGACTATTGATTATAATTAAAACCTAGCTAAGTGTGATCTGTAAATGTGAAAGTCACACAACAAGCTTTTCTCTATTTATAAAAAAAAACTGCTAATACTTGGCAAGTTGCTACATATCATCTATTATTTTTAAGACAAGAAATTGGTTCGTTTTTTACAGTTATTATTATTAAGATAATGTTTTGTTCGTGCTAAATTCCATAAACAATTTTGATTGTCTCACAACCCCCTCAACTGGATTAGATCGGCTTTTGTTTAGAAAATAGGTTAGTTAATTATATTTATTTGTCAAGCGACCTCCATTTTAAGGGCAGTAAGACCTAATGATACGTAAGATGGACGAGGTGCGTGCTAGTTTAACCAGAGTTCGTGAGATCCAAACATTTGCTTCGACACGCAGTCACTGCGCTATCAGCCCCTATGTTACACGCGCAAAATCCTGAATGATCCTAATCGTCTGTCAAATTCCATTCTAATGAGGGAGTTTCTTTTTATTTTTTTAAATTATTTTCTAGTCGCTGCATAGATGGCGGTGATTTCATGCGCTGATGGCGTATTTCAATTTGATGTAATTTTTAGATCATAAAACGAAACTTACATATTATGTCATTTTTACATCACAAATATCGTTCGAACTGATCCATTCACGTTATCGCAATATCCATTGAAGTCCGTTTCGGAACGGCTATCCTATCATAGACGCGAAACGCACGAATACGTGAGCCGTGAGCGATCTGTAGTGCGTTCCGATTTGCGACCGTGAGCGATCATGGGCAAATCGGAAATACTCATTACAATGTAAAATGAACATTAATTTGGTAGCGAAATAAATACTAACGGTCTTATTCATAAAAACACGATTCCTTATAACACTCCTCAGATGCAGTTAAATAGTCTTAAGACATTTTTTTTTTTATTATATGAGTATATGGAGTATTGATCTGAAAGCCACGAGGCTAAAACTTAAGCTTAAGCTTGACCCGGTAACTAAAGTACTATTAAAGGAATCCAATGTTGATGTGTTTTCAGGGTTCAGTGTTGGCAGTAGGTTGCCTCGTCAGTCTAGCGGTAACAAGCATGACTAATTTGATCTGTACCAATAGCCTTACCGTTTTATTCTTGTAAAAAAACGATGCTTTAGTATTTAGGTACTTAGTGAAATTCGCAATTCGCGCCCGCCTAAGTTTTTATGTTTTTTTCCCATGTTTGTGATGTCCTTATCTGGTTAACTTAGCACAAGTAATCCAGGACTAATATTTGCGTTTATTTATTTATTTATTTATTTAATACGGAGATATTACAGAAACATGCCACTTATTCTAAACTTAGATGATAAAAATATGTACTAGGCATGCATCCAAAAACATATCTCACTAAGAACTTTATTATGAGTAAGTTTAAGGTGAGGGCGTGTATTGAGTAATTCATGAAGAGTACATGAATTATTTTACAGCAATAATATGTGACACAACTTATAGAGACTAAATTAAAACTTAATGAACGTTCATGTGGGGTCCTGAAGTGAGTGCACAATACAATATTGAAGTCTTGCGGCCTCTCCCACACCAGCAAACCGCCAATATCAACAGCATGTCGTATCACTTAATAGGCTACGGTACAAACAAAAAAAGAAGACAAAGGAAACAAATGAGCTGCTAACAACAGGCCGTGCCGGGTGGCCAGCAGACCGCTGGTGTACGAGAAACCGGGGGCAAGTTATATAATAATATGGTATTGTAGATGTGGTATTGCGGTGGAATAGTTATAAGAAGATAGTTGTTTTAATAACAATAACAGTAATTAGGTTAGAGCTTTTTTGCAACACTGCTTATCAGCAGTCATCTGAGGGCTACGGCTAATTTGGCTGGCTGAGCCGTGAACCAGTTTCTCTTTCAATTAGGGATATAATTTTCTTCACAAATGACGCCTGTCTTTCATGGAAAATATCTACAGATAAGAATTTTTTGTTGTATGCGGTACATATTCTATTGAGAGGGGTTCGGAATCCCGCGTTTGTCCTTGAAACAGGCAAATGGAACAAAGGTGGAGCACGTCCACGCCTTATAGGGGTATAGAAATTAATTTTCTCTAGCAATTCAGGGCAGTTATAAATATCGTTACAAATATTACGTAATATCTTCGCATCCGTTAGTATACGGCGGTCACCAAGAGACATAAGTTTATATTTTGCTAGTAAATCTCTATATGATTTACAAGTTGAGGTTAGACGACGGTTTAAGCTACGCAAGTATTTCTTTTGTATGCTCTCTATTTTGTTGTTGTAGATGGCATAGTATGGGTTCCAAATGCTAGAGGCGTATTCCAGTTGTGATCGGACCAGCGACTGATACAAAGTTATGCAAGCAGACGAATTTTTGAAGTGTTTTGTATTTCTTAATACGAAACCCATCATTCTGTAAGCCTTTTTACAGATATTATCCACATGAGTATCAAAAGTAAGTTTGCTATCTAATAACAAACCGAGGTCCTTAATTAAATTAGTAGAAGCAAGCGATTGATTACCAATCTTATATGAGGCAGTTACTTTATTAACTTTTTTTGTAAAAGAAATAACCTGACATTTATCAAATGCCAGATAAATTTTGTTCCTTTTGCAATAGTCTTCTAGTCTATCTAGATCACTCTGTATTCCAGTGCAATCTTCGCTTTTACCTATAACTGAAAAGATTTTTAAATCGTCGGCGTACATAAGAAACTTGCTATGTTTAAAGCAAGTATGTATATCATTTATGAATAAAACGTAGAGTAACGGCCCCAAAATAGAGCCCTGTGGCACTCCGGACGATATTGTGAGTGGATTTGACGAGTACCCGTTGATGGCTACTATCTGAGTCCTATCCTTAAGATAAGATGTGAACCACCTTAGCAAATTTCCTTTAATTCCGTTAAAAGCTAGTTTCCTTAATAGTAGCAAGTGATCCACTTTATCAAAAGCTTTTCGGAAGTCTGTATAAACGGCATCCACTTGCTCTCCTTTATCCAGACTTTCGAATAGGTAGTTAGTGTAGATCAGCAGATTTGTTAGTGTTGATTTTTGTTTTACAAAGCCATGTTGTTCTTTTAGTATGACACGTTCAATGCTAGGATAAAGGTGCTTGTGAACAAGTTTTTCAAAAATTTTTGAAAAGCATGAAAGAATTGAAATAGGCCTATAATTTTCTACCTTTTTTCTAGGGCCAGACTTGTGTAGCGGTATTATGTTTGCAATTTTCCAGCGTGTTGGAAATATACCATTCTTAAGACAGTGGTTATAAATTAACGTTAATGGCTCCGATAAATATTTGGAAGTGTTTTTAATAAAAATAGGACTAATTTTATCTATACCGGGGCCTTTATTAGTGTCAATGGTCTTTAGTGCAAGTTCCACTTCTGTGGGTCCTAGCACGATATCGTGGATTAGGTTACTATTTCTCTGAGGTTCTATAGCGACCAATTCTCTCTCTACAAACTCGGACGTTGGCTCAAAAACAGATCCAAAGAACTCGGAGAAGAAATCACTGATTTCAGAATGATGTTTAGATTTTTTTTGGCCTAGTGTCATAGTAGCTGGATAATTAGAACCTTTGCTTTGTAAATTTGAAATGTATTGCCAGAAAATTTTTGGATTATTCTTTAAGGATGCCTGTACATCACAAAGGTAACTTTGAAAACATTCTTTTATTAGTATTTTAGATCGCGTTCGTAGCAGAGCAAATTCCCTGTAATCTGCAACAGAGCGGTACGTTATCCATTTATACCACACTTTTAACTTCCTTCTAATAGTGGCTATGAGTGGACGAGAAAACCAAACGGGATATCTTCTTGACTTAGGTACTTTCAATGGTATATAATCAGCGAAAATGTTATCTAGTATTGCGTAAAATTTGTCTAGTGTAGATTCCGGGTCAAGTCCGTTAAATTCCAGGCTCCAGTTAATGTGTTGTAAGGCATTATTTATAACGCTATAGTCTGCATTACGGAAATTATATTTTTTTGCAGGCTTAATGGAAAGTGTGGGTGACGGAGTAACAGAGATGTATAATTCTAGAGGCGGGTGATGCCTGTCAGGTGTAGATAGTGGCACTAATGATTGTAATACAGGACATTCTATATTACATAGTATTAAATCTAAGTATCTATTATTTTCATTCGGAATATTGTTATATTGTTCTAAGTTCAATAAGGCAGAAGTGTGATTAAGGAGATTAGCTACCTGAGAAGTCACGGGCATAGCTAGGGTACCGGCGTTGCTTCCTGTAGGAAATACCCAGTTTAAATCTGGAAGGTTAAAATCACCCAGTATGCAAAATATAGAACTCGGGTTTTTAAAATATATTGTTTGTAAATTCTCAAAATAACATTCATAAACACATTTTGGAGAAGCTGGGGGTATGTAAACAGTATTAATAATAAGGTTATGTTTATTCAATGGTATAGAGATAATTACGTCCTCAGCGTATGACATTTCCCATTCGTGACATCGAGATGCAGCTATGTTTTTTCGTACCGCAACAAAAATTCCTCCTCCATCCTTTTTATTTGTTAATGATAGATCGCGATCCCGTCGAAATACCAAATACCTATCATCGCATACCTCTAAGTCATGTATGCCTGGCTGAAGCCATGTTTCAACTAAAACTATAATATCGAAGTCGCAAGTCATAATATTTAATCGTAATTCAGTTAATTTAGACTTAATTCCACCGCAATTTTGATAGTAAATTGATAGATTTGTATTATCCATAACATAAAAGTTTGTCATAACTTTTCCAAGACCCCTTCATAATTAAGTCAAACCTTTTTTTACAAATTAAATGTGTCCATAATGTTTTATAGTATATAACTGCCATCAATACTCCACTTGTTATACTAATTCTATAATAGACTCTTAGTGCCCTCACAGAAACAAAAACAGTAATAATAGCATCGATACAATTCACAACAGTTACCAGGGACATTATACAAAACATAAATGGATAATATACAAAGTTGATTAGTCATATGTTTAGCTTATCTAGATCACTGAGTTCCCGTACAGGGATTGATTTGGTGCTATCCGATTTTCTCATAAGTATAGTGCCACGCTTGACCCATACATATTTATAGCTGTTTACTTTAGCAAACTCCCGAGCTCTGTTGTAGATGATCTTGTTGCTTAGCGTCAGATGCTCATTTATGTATATGGGAGAATGCGGTCCCTTTGTGCTCAAGCCCAGCTGTTCAGTAGTCAGTCCGCGGCGCACGCGCGCGGCCGCCAGGATGTCATCACGTTGACGGCGAGAGTTAAGTTCGACGATTACGTTTTTCGGCTTATCAGTAGCAATGTTTTGGCGGATGCGGTGGATGGCTCGGATACTTTCCCTGGGAATGGGAGTTTGGATTACCTTACATATGGACTCGAACACCCCAAGTAGGTTTTCCCCCTGTTTTTCGGGTATATTTTGGATTTCTAGGTTACATAATCGGGATCTTTGCTCCATGTCCTCCCAGTTTTTTTTAAGCGCGACTAGCTCCTTACGTAGGTTATTATTATCCGTCTCCAGAGCGGCGATGGACCCAGATATGTGGTCAAGTGAAGTGATTCTATCTTCTAGTGCTTGAAGTCTATTTTCCCAGGCGTTCATGCGTTCAGATATTTTCGTAATATCACTGTGTACTGGCTTCAAGGCCTCAACCAAGTCTTTTTGCCAGTCCTCACGTTGACGAGTAAAACTTTCCTCAAAAAATGACATAAAAGCCTTTGTATCCACATTGACCATGGATGTAGGGATATCTGAGTGGCCCTGGGTCGGTATGCTGGAGCTGGGGGTGCTTGCTTGAGGACTAATAGGAATAACTGCTGAGATTTGGGGAGCTTTAGCTGATTTACAATTTGAACATTTCCATTTATTCTTATTCATGGGGAGCATCTTAATATACTTATCGTCCGGCATTGACACACACATATAGTGGTGGTAATTGTGACAGGATGAACATTTTAAATTATCCTTATCTGAGGTTGGTTTATTACAGACAGCACACTCCTTCACTTTCGAGACATTTGCCTCATTCTTCATGATTTGTTTGTGCACTTTTCAACAACTCCTTTGTAGTTCAAGTAAAGTTGTAAAGTAAAACGCGGAGTAGAGGGTAGTCACAGCGCTGTTTCAATTTTGGTTCACTGTTTTAGTTCTATAATACTCAATACTGCAATGAGATAACACTTTCAGGTGCACTTTACTTCTTACTGAACACAATCCTTGCACTCAATACCTAAGAATTAGCCGGCAAACGGCGTTACTAGAATAATATTTACGATGGACGTAAATGGAGCTCTTTGCTACTCGAGCGCCCTCTGGCGAAAAAAGGTGGCGTTGTAAGAATAGTATTAATATTTCTAATTATACACTGTGGTTAGGTTCTTACCTAGTTTTTTTATTAGTAGTGATACCAATAAAACCGAAAAAACTGTGCGGAAATTTACTAATAAATTTTGTGTGTAACACCCATCAATACAACTATATGCGTATTCAGAAAGAAAAATAATGCTAAATGTTGGCACCGCTTCACTATGCCTCCGTTGCTTAAATAGGTAGCAAATTGGTAGTAGCAATGCAGTGGCTCGGCCGGTGCACTAGTTTCGTTCCTAGTTCCTACTTTCGTTTGGCAGCCCCGAAAAATCGGAATTCCACAAGAGAGTTCGGCCTTAACACGAAAAAGAAAAAGGAAAAACGTTAGACCTGGCTGCACGGACGAAAGTCCTTTGCCTATTCTGCTATTAGCAGAATAAGAAGATGAAAAAAAAAAAAAAATGAACTGACAACTGTTCTGTCAACAGCTATCTGACATATTGTTAGCGAACGAGAAACAAATATAAGTACTCCCAATTATTCCGCGTGGCGCTGGATTAAGAATAGCGTCATTCCATTTCCTTCCGTGGATGTCGTAGAAGGCGATTAAGGAAATCAATTACCAGGAGACGGGCAGCAGCGTCTTCCTGAGATTCCAACCGCATACGGCGATCGCCCACCCGCCTGCCAGGCGTGGCGATTATGGCAAAACCCCCTCATGGTTATGAAAACCACGAGGGAGGCCTGTGTCCTGCAGTGGGCGTCGGATGGCTGTTGTTTGTTCACCCTGTTTAAGACCCTTTCTCTCCTTGCTAAAGAAAACTCCGCAGTGTGACCCTAGGGAGGTGTCAGTTTCATTTTAGGCAGTTTATCTGGAGCCAAGAGCCAAGCACTCGTAACTTTAGAGCTTCTTGGAGCCCTTCCAAGTGGCTTGAGACGGCCGATGGCAGTGACAGTTTGACAACAGAATTAATGAAAGAGACGTTCGTGATACGCATGCTTTAGAGGCTTTGCTAGTCAACATTTAAAGTAACTACTTATTTATTTAAGGTCGAATCTCCCTCTAAATGGTGGCAATTAAATTCAGAATTACAAGTACCTAAGAGAAAGCTTGAGGGTTTTGAGCAGTATAGTGCTTGTGAATCATTTACGATGATAGGCGTGTTGATCAAATCTGGATGTTTAGTATATTTTACAATAGTTCTCTATAAGTTTTTCATTGCGAAAAATTCTTCTGTCATACTCTAATGTTTTCTTTAATCTTCACTGCATTGTTTTGTTTGGAGCGTAGGCCTCCACGTGACTCTTGACTGCTTGCTAGCAGCTTTGTAGGCCTTTGAACAGCAGCGGGACATAGGTATTTGTTTCCCCGCTAGACAAAGGTCTCCATTTTAAACTTACCCTCCCTGTCTCTGGCTACCGCGATGTCGTCCCGCAATCAAACAATTCAGTATAGCGAAAAAGATTATTATATTTTGCTTGCCAGAAACGTGCTTCAAATACGTGTAAAGCACACTTTGTGCCAAAAGGGCTGCTATATCATTAAATTCGACGACAAAGTTGTCTGGGAATAAAGCCAATGCGTAAGTTCTAGGTTTTAGAATAATATGTAAACTCTGTTAATTAAGAAGCAAAATACTTGGAATCAAAAGACTGAAAGAAGTTGAAAAGACTAAGTCTTTTAGAGTTTTTGAGATTTTTGTCCAATTTTTCTCAAAAATGATCTAGGTCTTGAAATGGACAGTTTTACTTGTAATGTTCAGTGACAGTTTCTGTGTTATTTTGAATAAAAATACTTTCAAGCAGAAATGAACAATAATATTTGCCGTATCGCGTGAAACGTTGTGTCGTGCTTAAGACTGATTTTCAACAGGCATTTGCTAACCAGCATATTTCCTTTGTTGCAGCGCTAGCCGTACACTGCCCACGGAGGGCACCACAGAGGTGGAGCCCGGGGCCACCACCGCATCCCTGCCCAGGACCCGAGATGGCGAGATCGACTATGACGGTAGGCAATTTATATTTCTGCGATCTCATTCGATCTAAGTCGGACTATGTATAATAGTGTTATGATTTCGAAGTTTTCCCCACAGTAAAAGTGGTTCGTATTGACGAGTAGAACCCATCATTTTCGGATGTAAGGTCATGGCACATTATACCGGCACCGCTACGACACATTTGCAGCACATCGCCGATTAGAACAGGGATGGCAAACCTTTATGAATCAACGTGCCATTTTTTCTAAAAAATGTTTTTGAAGAAGCCATAGACTTCTAGGCCCCTCCTATTGCACGTCACTGAGCACGGTCCTCGGCTACTCTCATCCAGCTCTTGCTAGCCGCCCTGCCATAGACGGCCCATTGAATAATTTTGACTTACCTTTACCCCCTGAACTGCCCTCGCGTAACGCAATGTATAGGTGGCCCATACTAAGTTGGACACAGATCTGTGGACAGGAAACTAAATATTACTAACAAAAAATGCACTATAAGTATGCGTGATGGTGAATTTTGTTATATTTTGTCACGTGCCATCAATGGCACGCGTGCCACTGGTTTGCCATGCCTGGCCTAGAATTTAGGCTACATACTGCTAGCAGTCAGCTCGCTAACCACGCGTCGCCCGCGTGGTGCAAGCTCGCCGGCTGCGTGCTTGCTGTCACTAGCAGAGGCCTGTTTCATAAAACTACAATTCTGATTTACTATGACAGTTCGGTGTCGATTAACCCACTTACCATATCAATTACCATAATACACTGCGAATCGTAGTTGTGTGAAACTCAGCCTGGATTGTATGAAACTCAGTCGGCGCGCTGGAAGTATGCGGTCCGCTCGCTTGAAGCGCGCCGGCTGCTATTTTTGAGTTGTATTGTAGTGGAAAGCGCGCTGACTGCCCGCCGTTGGCTTTTGTACAGTGACATTATGAAACATACTATACCACACACAACTTAATGCTTAAATTTGAATGAATAGTTAATTGCTGGGTTGGAGCCGTGCCGTTGCGGTGCCGCTATAATGTTCTACGACCTTTGTACGAAGAAATTGTTATACCCTGTTTAGTAAAGAAATATTGGAACGATGATGTTGATCTACAAACAAACAAGCACACTGTATTGTTTGACAATCGTACAAAGGTTATTTTGGATTCCTTTCAATTTCACGATGAAGATACATAACGAGCTTAGTGCAAAAACTACAGCTGACAATGTGGATGTCAACGAATCTGTAGCTAAGCAACATCATAATACAATGGCGCCAAGCAACACGCACATAATAACGTGTATATTATACAGGGAAACCATATTATACTCTAAGCATTGTGTGCTAATGTAGCTACCGTTTGAATTTAGCACCAGTTGAAGACTCAGGTTGTGTGAATCATAGAGATGACAGTGGAACACTTCATATATTTACTTTTTTTCTACATTCTTACACAACGTTATGCAGTTCTCACAGTCCGTAGCATTAAAATAGGAACAAGTTTACTATGACTGTAAGAGCGGTTGCGAATGTGTGCCCAAGTCAGAGATATTGGAATGAGATGCGTGCCGAATATTTAGAGCCTTTTTAGATAACATACGACGAAAAACACGTAGAAGGTTCGTAGACTGATGGCCCATCAGCCTCCGTATATCCTTAAAACGGCTGCAATAAACCTAATGTTATCGATAGCCTTTTACGACCATTGTAAATGATTTATTCAGGTCTCGAGCCCACACCCATTTTATGGCTGCTTTTACTACAGCCTTATTAGGGAAACTTGGCGTGAGAAGTTCATAATTTTTCTTGCCTCTTATTGATCAATAGCTAAGTACTATATGTCCTCCGCGACGTATCCGACGAAGGCGATCAAAGCTATCTCCTTATATGGGCTTTTATATGAATGAATAAATGAATAAGTTAACATTTATTGCCAAGAACAAGATTTTTCACTCGTATACACTAAATTACTTATATATTATTTTAAACAAAATGGCTAGCAAAACCGAATTTCGTCTTGAACTAGAACACCCTGACACTGAGCACAGTGCAGCTGACCAGAATTGATGTAAGTGAAGATGTATATGAAGGTTTCGGGGAGTTTTTCTCATTTGAGCCATCTTTGAAAAGCCTCTGAACTAGACGGTAAATATCAAATGAGCCAAGTACTGGTAACGATATGAAAATTAAAATGCCTAAAATCTATAATTTTAGTATGTCTTGCCGCCTTAGACCTCATTGTTCAAAGTAGATATACAACGTCTTACAATAATTAAAAATCCAATCCAAGCTGGATACGGATACTAATCTCCTAAAAGGAAGGAGTAAAAGTATTCATTTACTTACTTTTAGGGTTCCGTACTCAAAGGGTAAGGGGGTATTACTAGGACTCCACTGTCCGCTTGTCTGTCTGCCACCAGGCTGTATCTCATGAACCGTCATCATCTTCATCATCATCAACCTATGCTTGTCTACTGCTGGACATAGGCCTCTCCTATAGCACGCCACTGAGCACGGGCCTCGGCTACTCTCATCCATGAACCGTGATAGCTAGCAAGTGAAATTTTCACAGATAATGTATTTCTATTGCCGCTATAACAACAAATACTAAAAACAGAATAATTGTTTGAGTGGGGCTCCCATGCAACAAAAGTAATTTTTTGGCCGTTTTTTGCTAGATATTAATAACGGCAACAGGTAGACGCTTGAAATATTCACAGAATCATCATCATCATCATCAACCCATTATGTCCCCACCGAGGGGCACGGGTCTCTTCCCTGAGGAAGGTATAGGCCATACTTCACCACGGGGGCCAAGTCCGGATTGGTGGAGGTTTGTAGACTAGTGACTTGGCTTAACGACTGCCATCTATCGACGGCAGCCGGCACCAACAGCTTAACGTGCCTTGCGAAGCACGGAACCGCTCGGAAAATTGCCACTAGCGTTAGGCACAGACGGCGACCCATCCATGCACAGAACGCGCCCTGTGTTGCTTAACCTTCGTGATCGTTTAAGATCACTCAGGCAGCCGGGGCTACGAGCGATTCACAGAATATTTAGTTGTATATTCACTTTAAAAATAAATAATTAAATTAAAATAAAATAAATATTTAAGGACAGGTAGACGCTTCAAATATTCACATGTTGTATAGATAATGGTACGGAACCCTTCGTGCGCAAGTCCCACTCGCACTTAGTCGGTTTTTTATTTTTGTTCTGCCTGCGGCGGTGGCGTTCTCGTAAAAGTATGAAAAAAATCCATATTTCAATCGAGGATCTGATCTATCTGTGTCCACATTTCATCCAAATAGGTTTAGCCGTTTATGCACGATTGCGTGATAAAAATCTAACCATACACACGGCCTCGTCTGCGTGGAATTCGGCGATATTATACAGTCTAAGTCCACCCTGAATGCCCATTCTAAATAAAGTAAAAGAATTTTTGAAATAGCAACCATATAGGGGATGTATTGGCGTGCGTGCATACAACGACTAATGAATGTTGAGGAAGCGAAAGTGATCTGTCAGGATCGTAGCAAGTGGCAGTCCCTGGTCGATGCCTACTGCGTGAGTTTATGTATGTATGTAATTAATTTTTGATATCTGTTTAATTGTTTACGTCCAAACTTACAAACTTCACCTCTTTAAAATATTAGTGTAGATATTAATACTATGTCATAGATTTTATCGAGGATTTGATGAAACACGGCATGAAATTCAATGCCGAAAAATGTAGGTTTCCTGTTTGTAAAGCCAGTCGCAAATGCCCTGATATATTGCCATCACTGTCCATTAATAAAACTGAAGAGAAGAGAGTGTCTCACTTTAAATATCTCGGGCACATAAGATAAGATAAGAATATTCTTTATTGCACACAAGAAGCGAGACATAAAATAGTGACATAGTGACAGATACCCTGAGCGATGACCTCGATATTGAGCGTGAGCGCAGGGCGCTGTCGGTCCGTGGTAACATGGTCGCCCGCAGGTTCGCTAGGTGTTCAAAGGAAGTAAAGTTGACCTTATTTAGAGTCTTCTGCCAGACATTTTACACCTGTGGCCTGCGTTTGAACTGCACGCAGAGGGCCTACAATGTGCGCAATATAATAATGCCTTCGGGATGCTATTGAGGTTGCCTCGCTGGTGTAGTGCATGGAAGGTTGTGATATATTTAAGTTCACTCTAAATGGATCACTGTGCCCCAAGATACAACTTAATTTAGTTTGGGGTTTAGAGTTACTTTATAACACGTGGCGCAAAAGTAACGTCATAATTGGAATTACCTGGCATTTGTTATAGGTAAATGAAATAAAAGAGCTCTGTTTTCATAAAAAAGTTTATTTGAAAGTGTATAATTGATTACATTACTTGGAAAAAAATATATCGCTCAAATGGCCACTTCCCTAGTTGATGCATAACTGCGCTCGTTTTACGGCATTTTAAATTGTTGCTCGCTAAACATCTGGCTCCGAATTGGCGATTTCTTGTTCAATGTTACGAGTAGCTTTCAAATCTTGCAAGGTTCGTGGTTTGTTGTGGTAAACGCGAGATTTTATAAAGCCCCAAAGGAAGACGTCTGGTGTTGTTAGATCTGGTGATCTGGACGGCCAGTTCATATCTCCAGAACGGGAGATCAATCGACCTGGAAATTTATGTCTCAAAATCCATGGGCCATTTGAGAGATATAATTATTTCCAGATAATGCAACCAAAATTATCTACTTTCAAATAAACTTTTGATGAAAATAGAGCTCTTATTTTTCATTTATAACAAAATGCCAGCTAATTCAAATTATGACATTACTTTTGCGCCACCTTGTATATTGTTAAGTTTTGTTCAGCTCAATAAACATTTTTCACTTTCATTTCATTTTAACAATGTTCGCTGAGGCGCACGTGGATGATTATTTGCAATCATCCGTAAGCCTACCGCCTCGCTCATGCGCAGAAGCACGTCCAGCGATAACAGCATCCAGAGAACGCTATCTGAAAAATTTGATAACCTAATTCTGCAGCACTGGTTGGGAAAATTAATTATTTTTATTTTATTTTTTTATTGGGGATAATAATATTTCTCATCCAGTGCGATAGACAAGGTTTGATTTTCTTTGTTTTTATTTTGAGTTTATATTGGGCATTGTAGCTAAGTGAATGAAAGTTAAATGAATATTTACATACGTGCACTCTAATTAGTTGCGTTAAGGGGCGATTTGCAACAAAAATCTAAAGCTGACCTGCTCTCGACGGTGCTAGGGTGTTGTATAATATATATAGGTAGGTATGTAGCGGTGCGAAAAGATTACTTAATGGAGTGTATTTTCATTCCATACCAACTGGAATAAATGCAAAAGCTGACTGAAACCTAAGAGCGTACATACATGTTTTTGTTCAGTGACATTTTGCTGGTTGTACGGGACGTTTACATATTTCGCTCTTTTTAAATGATAAATGAGTGTCTCGCGTCAACAGGATTATTTTGTTAGGGACTGAAATTCTATGCAACATTTTATGAAACACTTTGTTCTGTAACTTAATTACAATGTTGATACAAAATGGATGGAGATATAATTAAGCTACCGCAGTATGGAACGGATTCTTCGTACTTTGTTGAATTCACAATCACCGTACGTGACTTTTCCCCTTCGATTCACTAATCAGCAGAGGCCTAATAAAACTATGCGCGCCAAATCGTTTCGGAATCCTGACGCCCTGCAGTAGCAAAAAACCGGTCAAGTGCGAGTCGGACTCGCACACGAAGGGTTCCGTACTATTATCTATGCAACATTAGACAAATATGGAGACAAGATAGATTAGGTACATTAGAACAGCGCCATCTATACCTTAGAAACCAACAAGAAGCATTCAACATTGACATATAACAACATGACATCGGCGCTGTGAAGGTTACATACATGGCCGCTAGATGGCGAGAGCTGTCTTTAGACAACGTTTGTTGTATGGGAGCCCCCATTAAATATTTATGTTATTCTGTTTCTAGTATTTGTTGTTATAGCGGCAACAGAAATACATCATCTGTGAAAATTTTAACTATCTAGCCATCACGGTTCATGAGATACAGCCTGGTGACAGACAGACAGACAGACGGACAGACAGTGGAGTCTTAGTAATAGGGTCCCTCACCCCTTTGGGTACGGAACCCTCATTAATATGAAATTTGACAGACGATTGGAATCGATCCGGATTTGTTACGCGTAACATAGTAGCAGTTATCAGGTATAGGCTCTCTCAGTGAAATAATCATCACCACCACGATTGGTATATATCTAACGGGTCGATGTTTTTAAAAAAACCTGCCAAGTGCGATTCGGACTAGCGCACATATAGTTATTTACCACCGTTAATATCAATACATACATAAACTCACGCCTGTATCCCAGTGGGCTAGACAGACACCAGCGCGTTTGTTACTTGCCACAATCCACAAACCACGACCACTTGCCACAAACCTCCAAAATTATTTTATCCAAAGTAGCGCAAAAACTGCGACTTAATGAACGTCACCAGTACGACATAGGCGTCCATTTCAAGATCTAGATCGTTTTGTGCTTCAACATTCATTAATTGAGATCCTTAAAGGCTCCTCCTTTTTAACCGACTTCAAAAAAAGGATGTTCGCAAATTGTCTGCATATTTTGATAAAAAAAATACCAGGTTCTCCAATTTCATTCATTCTTCTTTGTTGTCGATTTCATCCATCCTCCAGGATGGCCCCACAATTTTTTTGTTGATGAGCTGGATGAGAAAATCATCGAACTCTTATTTTTAGTACGTGTTTTTCCTTAAGTCAGTTATTCTTGTAGTGTTTGAAGTCGTTTAGAGGATTAACTTGAACCTGCTTACCGCCAGCCCTCTATGAGGACGAGTCTGACAACGAGCTGGGCTCGATGGAAAGCCACGGGTCTGTTGTTACCCACCTGCTGTCTCAAGTGAAGATCGGGATGGACCTCACCAAGGTGGTGCTTCCCACCTTCATCCTCGAGCGGCGCTCGCTGCTTGAGATGTACGCGGATTACTTCGCGCACCCCGACCACTTCGTCCGGTGAGCTATTTTTACTTTTAACTCTGAGCTATTAGACTTAGTTCAACTTTCCAGCATTTTAGGAAGGACTTAAATGAAATGAACAATGTATTGCAACGTAAATAATTTACATTCTGTTTGCTGAATGTCAATGTACTATGTTACTATGTTAGCCGCTGCCTTCGGGCCGTATTTGTAATGGAGAAAAAGGCAGCGGGAAAAAGAAACTCCGCTCTGACCATCTTTCCTCAAATCATCTTTATACATCAAAACATATATGATTCCGTAATTGAAACCTTTTTCTGTGACCAGAGTGAACCGCATACTCTTCTAACTTCGCGCTCTGGGAATCGTGGTCCTGGGATTGCAATAAGTGGTGGACGTTCATATTTGATCATAGCGGTATATTATTTCGCGTTTTTATCATCAAAGGTATCGACGGCCTCATTCGTCAAGCAGTATCACGTATAATTACCATGCCGAGAGTCGTGGGTCGATTCCTACTGGGGGGCGCCGTAAATTTGTACCCATGGACACAGTCTAGTTGTTTATATTCTTTTTATTGCTGAGGACAATTTTTTAGCCTCTAAATAGGTTTTTAAAACAGTCTAGGTGTATTTCCATGTTTATGATGTCCATGCCTAGTTACCATAGCACAGGGTATCCTAGTTTGGGTCGAGGACAAGTGATTGTGTTGTGTGAAAGTTATTTATTTTAATTAATAAGACGCTATTAACCTTAACCTTTTCTTGTATTCAGCTACACAGAGTAGCTATGGATATCTTTTTTTTTTTTGAGTCGAAAGTGTCTACTTTCTCTTCTTATTTTGCATGCTCTCAAAACGCCCTACCCCATTCACTGATTGATGACATATTATTCAATTGTCATATCTTCAATCTGCAGTTTTACGATCCGACATTTGTCCGCCTTCTCCCACACGGAAACGGTCAGTACAATAACCATTTCCTACCCATATTCCAGGATAGTAGACCAGCCGACGCCCCGCGAGCGGATGGTGCAAGTGGTACGCTGGTACCTCAGCTCGTACCACGCGGGGCGCAAGTCTCAGGTTGCCAAGAAGCCGTACAACCCGATATTGGGCGAGATCTTCCGCTGCCACTGGGACATGGACGCGCCCGACCCGCCGCCCCCGCCCAGCTCTGATAAGGTTCGTCGGTTAAAGAATCCTTTGGTTATTTTTAGATATTATGTTGAATAGGAATTATTTGTTGAACCAGAGATAGTAAAAAACATATATGTCTAACTGGCGCAAGAAACTTACTAAACGTTCAATTGTGTAAAGGCGGCCGTGGCTTGTCAATTGTATTACCAATCAGAGCGAGTTCAGTATTACACGGGAAAATATCCACCTGCCACTGTCAGACCGCCATCTTGCGAACTACCTAGATATTTCGACGAGTTATACATGAATGAAGGCAATTGTTTGACCTTTTCAAAAAAATGTTACTATGAGAATGGTGCTATGCAAGCATGCTTAAACTCCGAGGAAGTTAGAAGTAAAACTGAACGTGAAAACAATTCAAAAAACCTCTCAACTTTATATAGGTTGTCCAGTTTTATAAGTGGTGTCCAGTGCCGGCCTTAAGCACACATAAGCACACTCCGTTTTTCTTACGAAGCGTTCTTACGAATCACGAAGCGTGATTCTTAAAATCGCCGGAGTTCCGTTTTTAGGGTTCTGTACCCAAAGGGTGCCAAACGGAGGATCCGTTTACTAAGACTTCACTGTCTGTCTGTCTGTTTGTCTGTCTGTCTATCTGACCGTCTGTCTGTCGGCTGTATCGCATGAAACGTGATAGCTAGGCAGTTGAAATTTTCACAGATGATGTATTTCTGTTACCGCTATAACAAAAAATACTAAAAACAGAACAAAATAAATATTTAAGGGGGGCCCCCATACAACAAACTTTGTCTAAAGACAGCGCTCGCCATCTAGCGGCCATCTATGTAACCTTCACAGCGCCGATGTCATGTCGTTAAATGTCAATGTTAAACGCTTGTTGTTGGTTTCTATAGATGGCGCTGTTCTCAAATTCGATCTTTGTCTAATGTTGTATAGATAATGGTACGGAATCCTTCGTGCGCGAGTCCGACTCGCACTTGGCCTTTTTTTAAGATGCAACGCAGCTGAGTGTATTACTACTATTATTATTACTAATTATCCATCCTCCATTTTCTTCATTCCAGCAAGAAGTAGGCGACGGGCCAGTTCCCTGGTGTTCCCCCGACCAGCTCTCCTTCGTGGCGGAGCAAGTGTCCCACCACCCTCCCATCTCGGCCTTCTACGCCGAGCACGTGAACCGGCGCATCCAGTTCTCGGCCTGGGTGTGGACGAAGAGCAAGTTCCTCGGCCTCTCTATTGGCGTGCACAATATTGGGAAAGGCACCGTGACACTGCTGGATCTCGAGGAGGAGTATACGCTGACGTTTCCCAATGGATACGGCAGGTTTGTGAGATTGTTTTCGATTCACCTACTCTTATAGCGATAGCCAACATCTGGCTTTTTTCTAGTCTTTCAAACCCTAGACCCAATTCAGTCATTTGGTCCCTCTGATTAGCACTTGTGTTTGGGCCCGAAAGGTAAGTCACAACGCTCCCATCTCGGCCTTCTACGCCGCCGAGCACGTGTATCGGCGCATCTAGTTCTCGGCCTGGGTGTGGACGAAGATCAAGTTTCTCGGCCTCTCTATTGGCGTGCACAATATTGGGAAAGGCACCGTGACACTGCTGGATCTCGGGGAGGAGTATACCCTGACGTTTCCCAACGGATACGGCAGGTTAGTGAGATTGCTTTCGATTCAAACACTCCAAAGGCTTTATCCAACGGCAATGGCTTTTGTATAGAGTCTTAAGCGCAGAAGCAGTTGGCGGAGCACATAGCTCGGAGAACTGATGGCCGTTGGGGCGAAAAAATTCTGACCTGGAGATGGTCTGACAATCTGTTTACGGTGGCGGGGAGTCGCTGGATGCGGGCTGCACAGGAAGCTTGGAAAACCATGAGGGAGGCCTATGTCCTGCAGTAGACGTCAAATGGCTGATGATGATGATGAAGCGTAGAAGAGACGCAAAACTGTAAGCGTAGAATAAATCAATGTCTTAGCCCGGCATAGCGACCAATACAGTCTTGTGCACTGTAGGCGAGGTCCTCACGCTCATTGGTAAAACCTTGTCACTAAAATGGCGAACCTCGTTTACCATCGATACGCTAAGGAGAAGAATAGAATCAATGCGTTCTTTTCCCCACAGATCAATCCTCACCGTCCCATGGATCGAGCTGGGCGGGCCGGTCACCATTGAGTGCCCACAGACGGGCCATAAGGCAACCATAGACTTCATCACTAAGCCTTTCTACGGCGGCAAGAAACATAGAGTCACGTGCGAGATCTACGCCGGCGGGGATAAGAAACCGTACTACAGCGCGCAGGGAGAGTGGAACACTAGGATGGACGGACGGTGGAACGATACCGGGGTACGTTGATATTTTTCTTAACAAAAGCATAAACTTTTTTCTTCAAAAGCGTTCTATAAGCGCGCCAGTCGAGGCTGTGCCAAGATTGTGTGAACATCTAAGGATTAAACCAAAAAAATATTCCCGATACCCCTAATGTGCGAATAGTCACAGATAAAGATAGGTTGACGTGTTAAAATACGATTTTGCATGTGACATGTGTACGCAAAGCTAAAAATGCAAGATGGCGGGCATCAGAAAACACCTTAAAATGGCGGCTTAGGCAATCGGTTATCTTTCTAGTAAAACAACGGTTTAAAGTCGATCAGAACCTTATATTTTCGCACCACCTTCTGACACTGTATCTTAGCCTTGCGTTGCAAAGACAGTGGTACAAGACTATAGAATTAGTCACTGAGAAACCGTATTATAGCGCGAAGGGAGAGTGTAACATTAGGAGGGACGATACCAGGGTACGTTGATAATTTTTCAGCTCGCCACTTCAAGTTGTGCATGACCCAGAAGAAAGCAGAATGGCTACTCTTCTTCTTCTTTTCCCTCTTCAGCAACAATAGTTCTGTAAACCGTGCACCGTGTTTTTGAAGTAAAAAGTTATTAAGGAGCACTTTGCGTACTTTCTGAAAAAAAAATTGCCAAATCGGCCCAGCCGTTCTCGAGTTTTAGCGAGACAAACGAACGGATTTTTTATTTTTATATACATATATAGAAGAGAAGAAGAGATAGATTAAGAGCCCGCACCACTCACCTGAGCCGCACGTTTTCCTCGCAGCGCACTGAAGTCCTCTTCGACGTGTCCAACATGAAGCCCCGTCGCAAGCGCGTGGCGCCCATCTCGCGGCAGGCGGCGCTGGAGTCGCGCGCCGTGTGGCGCCACGTGACCTGCGCCCTGCGGGCCGCCGACTGCGACGCGGCCACGCAGGCCAAGCGGAAGGTCGAGCAGGCGCAGCGGGACGCCGTCAAGCGGAGGGACCTCAGCGGGGAGAAGTGGAACACTCAGGTCGGTGGCGAGGGCAGCTCCTATTATTCATCATCATCATCATTCAGACACAAGCAGTCCACTGCTGGATAGAGGCCTCCTCCATAGATTTCCAAAAAGACCGGTTGGAAGCGGCTTGCATCCAGCGTCTTCCTGCCACTTGGATGAGGTCGTCTGTCCATCTTGTGGCTGGTCGTTCTACGCTGCGCTTGCCGATATGCGGTCTCCATTCGAGAACTTTTCGGCCCCATCGGCCATCAGCAGGTGGAGGTGGAACACTCTGGTGAGTGGCGAGGGCAGCTCCTATTATTACGGGAACCAAATCCTGAATCGTCTAACTGTCAAATTCCATACTAGGTGCTATCGCAAACGTTGGGATTCCACAGGATTTGGTGCGTAATTGGGCCTCTGGACCCTTTCGCTTACCAGGTAAGCAGTGTGAGATGGTCGGTATTTCGTGCAGCAGGAGACTGGTCTACATACCGACGATACAATCCCTCGCAGTATGGCGAGGCAGCCCCACAGGCCAAGCGGAAAGTGGAGCAGGCGCAGCGGGACTATGTTAAGAGAAGGAATGTAACCGGGGGAGAAGTGGGACACTGCGCGACACGCGCTTGTTTGCGGATTGAATTTTAGGTGGCGAGTGCGATGATCGGTCTTGATGACACACAGTTCATCGGTCACTTCCTCTCAACAAAAAAGGAAAAACAATTGTGTTTTCCCTTTCGGCCGCCTAGGTAACTAGTGCTTCATAACCAGTTGTTTTGTTATCAAACCTCTTCTAAGTACTAAAAGAAGGAAACATTTCTGTAGGGCATTGTCTCGAATGAGGAGTGAACGATCAAAGAAAGAATCACCGATTTGAGTGATTAAAGAATCACTTTGATCGTTTTGTAATAGCTTCGAATGCGGTTTTTTTTTCTTTAGAAAGTTCAATTATTCTATTTCTACAAAGTTTCGTTTGTAACTGGTTTCGTGCAAGGACAAAATAGTATTCGATCGCAACTGGTTTGGTACAAGGATGAAAAATATTCGATCGCAACTGGTTACGAAGAACCAGTTACCTAGGCGGCCCAAAGTTGTTTTTCATTAATTAATTTATCCATTCATTCAAATTTGATGCTCTATTTTTGTCCTCTCAATTCTCTCATTCTATTTACACTGAATCTAACAACTTTGACAGCGAATGTTTTGTTTTTTACGGTGCATATTTTTTTGTTTTTCTCTGCCACGTTTTTTCTCCTTCAGCAACGTTTCTTCCTCACAAAAGTATAATTAATAACCAATGATATCCCTGTGGCTTCCGTGTGACGCCGGATTAAGAATAACGTCACTCCATTTCCTTCCGTGGATGTCGTAGAAGGCGACTTAGGAAAATTTCCTTCCGTGGATGTCGTAGAAGGCGACTTAGGAAATCAGTTACCAGGAGACGGGCAGCAGCGTCTTCCTGAGATTCCAACCGCATACTGCGATCGCCAACCCGCCTGCCAAGCGTGGCGATTATGGCAAACCCCCTCATGGTTATGAAAACTGCGAAGGAAGCCTATGTCCTGCAGTGGGCGTCAAATGGCTGATGATGATGATATCCCTGTGTTAACTCTAAATTAACTACGAGGCCCTAACCAGTCGCTCCTCTCTCTCCAGCTCTTCAGCCCGAAGGGAGAAGACGGGTGGGACTTCAACATGCCCCTTAGCAAACGCCTCGGCGCGAAGGCCAACGTCTCTCCTCAAAAACGCGGCGACGGCGCAGCGTCAGAGAACACTAGATAATGCGCCGAGCCACTCTGCCCCCTGGACGGTCTCTCTTAAGGTAGCGTTTCCTCTGGCATGGAGCGGGCCCGTCTCTCTGTTGTAGGACTTTCGACACTACGGCACTTGGTAATTGAGGCGATTTGAATGATTGGAGCGAATAAGCGGGCTGTTTGTCCCCATTGTAAGGGGCTGTTTCGCTATTTACCTCTGATGTCTGCTTTACAATAGGAAAATGTGGTGATCCGTGGAGAGGACGTACGGTGATTAAATACTCTTTTACTGTCACTGTCTCCAAGTGAGAGAAGGCCTATGCCCTATAACGGTATAAATATTAAGTCTCGCCTTCGAATTTGAAAATAGTTTATATTTTTCAAAATTGCCTACGAACAGTAAAAGGTAGGTGATCTTTTTAGATTTCAAAAAATGTTTAATCCACGGAGGTTAATGGTAATGTTACCGACTCTTTTGCTCCCTTAGGATTTTGGCTGTTTTGCAATGCTTAGGGCTTTGCACACCGCGTTTTTTTGCGCGTTTTTCTTTATCAGCGCGTGCTCTGCAAGTTATCAACGCGTATTAGCAGTATTCGAACGCAATGATCGTGTGCAAAGATTACAACGTGCCGGCGGCCTTGTGTTTGCTGAGCGTCCTGATTGCGTTCTACGCGCGTCGTCGGCGCGTTCAAAAAACGTCGTGTGCAAAGGCCCTCAAGTGATATTTCGGTGTTGCAGGGCAGCCTTAAAGGTAGGTTAGCTATAGCAATAATGGCCAGTAAAGTGTCGTTACAATAGAGAGACAGAATTCATTGAAGAGCGATCAATGTACTTCGAAATGTACTTTGTGTCGGCCCGTGCCTAAAAAAGGAAAATAAACGAGAAATTGTGACGCACCGATCTAATCTAAACTTAATTACTCAATCAAATCACACACTTCTACTCTTCGAATTTTGCCATTTTCAAACTTAGGTATCTTAATTTGTATTTAACTTGAAATTTAAATACCGTGAATTTGGTGAATATAACTACAGGGTGGTAAAAGATAGTTATTTAATGAATGCAGAGTCTGATGAAAATCAACACACCTGGAATTATGTTAGTCCGTAGTACTCAAGTGGATCTTTGGTTGGTCTCTGGGCCAATAGGTTACAGGATCTGTTTGAGGTCACTTGTGCCAGCGTTGTTTCTTATCCCCGTAGTTATGTTTACCTTAGATTTCGAGTAAGTAAGAGTTTTTTTAGTCCTTGACTTCGATTTTGATATTTTTTAAAGAACCTCTTAAAATTCTACTGGCCTATCGTAATGTGAAGTCCAGCAATATTAGTGTAAATATAATAAAATTAATATTAAATAGAAAAATGGTTACATTTTTTTCTGAATATAAAGCTTTGTATAGCTGTTACGGTTATAGTAGCGGAAAGCACACGAAATGTATGAGAATCATTGCGATTAAAAAAAATGGGAAAGTGTGAAAAGACTGAATGCTGTTACGATATTTATCAAATGCCCGATATCGGTAGACAGTGATCGAAGAAACGTGCAAAAATTATATCATTAAATCACATAGAATATTATTATTATATTTGATGAGCTAGTTGTAAAACTACCATGTTGTATATTTAAATTAAAATTGCAATTTAAAACATGTTAAATTGTTTTTATTCGTTGCTCACGCGTAATCCACATTACTTGACGACTGAATTTTGATGTATCAAATAAAATCCTTAAATTACTTGGGAGTTAAACACATAGGTAACTTGAAATACTTTCAAATTTAATACTTTCAGATTTTTATACATATTTAAATGTTGCTAATTCCCTAAATTCTCAAATGCGTTGGCCCTACCACCATGAAAGCGTTACCTTATCATATGCCACGTTTTTAACTAATTTAGGAAAGTACGCGCCTCTGCATCGTATGTCCAACCTCTATAATATGTCTTCAGCAAAAATACATACTTTGTATTTTAATGATACATTACTTAAACTCAAATAAAATTCAATTAGTTTAAATATCTTTTACTCTCGTTTATTTAAATAGTTTCTTTATCTATTCAACTATATATTTAATATCTTTGCGTTTATTTTGTTAAGTCTTACATGCATGCTGAACTAAGTGGGTGAGCAATTACTATGTTATGTATGTGTGTTCTTTTCTTCGGTGAATGTTTTGTTATATTGCTTGTTGGATTTCCTAAATAAATAAATGCCATCTAGTCCCAGGGCCTTGATCCTCGGCATGATTGAGAGATAATTTTGTACAAAAACGATCTGTAAGGGTTTGCGCGCACTGCGAAATTTATTCGTTGCGAAAATAATTCCTAGGCGCACTACGAGGTTATTGTCGTCTGCGAAATAGCGGGAGCCAAATACATGAAATAATCAACGGTTAACACTATGCCACCACGAAAGATGGGAGTGTACATCGAAACATGGATTTAAAAAAGTAAAGAGCCATTAATATACTTCTTAATTTTACGCAATAGTAGATTATTGCCAAGGCAGCGAAATAGGCAATTGCAGTAGGCTTAGCACGCTGAACATTAGCATTGGGTAACTCAGGAGCCAGATATGAGAAGACTCCCTTGCCGTCAACTGTGTCCCAGTTATATCCCAGAGATGTCAACTATATCTGGCTCCCTCACTATACTCTCAACTCAGTACGGTAGACATCTAGCTCCTGCTACTTTATCCAGCTCACACACAGTGCGCGAGAGCGAGACCGAGATCGGCTGAAATTGGATGCGTTCGGCCGCATTTCTCGTCGCAGTAATAAACGAGACGAGAAAGGGGTCACCAAACTCCTACAAATGTATTGACTTGGTGATCTTTTTGATCGCTATTAGTACGGATGGCTTGTTCGCAGTACTCGTACTAAAAAGATGATAATCATATATGCTTGTCACGCTTTAATTGGGTTCAAAGATATTTATTTCTCATAAACTACTTACAGTTCACTTAATTAATGAGAAAACCTAAAATGTCAAAAGTTAATTAATAGATAATACATTTTGATTCTGGTTTGAACTCCTCTTATTGGAATAGACTGATAGTATAAAAAAGAGCGCGTCAGCTGAATAAGGTAGGAAACAGATAGACTAGACTCACTCACCACTTGTGTCTTACGGCTCTTGTATCCAAACACACTCACTCGATTGTATGTCGTATGAGCTAGGATACAAGTGGTGAGCCAGATATGATACAGATATAGTGTGTCCCGGTGAGCAAAGATATGGGATATAACAACTCCCTCTAAGGACACACTTTGCGCAAGTCTACTGAACATTTTGCCTGCTCTCAACTGTCACATTATACACTGAACAGTATTAAGATGACGTCACACAGGGATATCTCGCCGGTGCGAACATGGAGACCGCGTGAGCTGTCTCAACGCGCCTCCTTCTGTCAGTTTAATATCGTTTGTCTATGGTTTGCCGCAACCGCGAACAACATGAAGATGTTTTTTTCTCGCAAAATGAATGACAGCTTAACTAAGAGAAATTTCTCTGTCGGTGTCGAGGTAAAGACAAGGCTTTTAGGTTATAATTTATCTTTGCTGTCATACTCTTACATATTTGCGTTTCTTAGTTTTCGTGTTGATTTATGTCATGTGGGGATGACGAGCATACCCAATGAGGATATGAGGATGGCTTTACTTACTACTAGGTCTTCACTTCACTTACCAGCCATGAGAGGTCAAGTAAGTATACAAATACAAGCAAATGAATTGTGTGAAATTAGATGACGGCGTTATTGTACACGTTCGAAACGACATATAATTACATAAAGCAGTTTTGCATTGAGTTTAAAGACAGCCCAATGAACAAATACACATGTAACTGTCGTATACTGTTCCGCTCCATTTTCTCTGGAACTTCAGAAAACTGTTATTTGTTTTGTAAGGTCGGTTGTTGGAAAGAAGAACAAACGTTTCGATATTCCATTCATATATTTACCTTTATAGTCAGTTCAGACTTCAGACAAAACACGTAAGTTATCGACTGTTCTTAGGGAAAAAAAATTGTGAACGAAACGCAGAAGAGCTAAATGACCAATTTATAGTGTTGTCATACAGTCGAAGTGTACCGATTGAGTGTGACCAACCCAAAAAATATTAAAATTGAAGCTTTTTTTTTAACTGTAATCTCCATTTTGCCGCCTGCGAGAAAGACTATCACACCACATCAACAGGAAACTCCAGCAAACTGCAGTGGGTTGTAATAACCGGTGTCGTAGAATTTGTGAACTTTGGAGGTATTCCTACATCAAATGTTTCGGTTTATCTGTTAAAAATCTGAACTTTTAATCCGAAATACCTCTTCGCGCACAAAAGGTAAACACTGTCAGTCTCATCTTCTGTCTTATTTATAAATAAAGTTTCCTTAAAACATTCTTCAAATGCAGGGTTAAATAGTCTTACCACATACTATTCAAATGGCATTTGAGGAGTCTGGTGGGTTCTCCGAGCGCACGGATTTGTATGGGACTTATGACGCTGCGCGAGCGAAAAGTTGGGGGAAAAGTAGGCATTGTTACAAAAATACAAATCTTTTGAATCATTATATACAATGTTTAAAAAAAAATTAAATTGCCATTACACTCATCGTGTTTTAAGGAATCGTGTTTTTATAAATAAATAAATAACTTTAACACAACACAATCATTTGTCTTGGTCCCAAACTAGGACACCCTGTGCTATGGTAACCAGGCAAGGACATCACAAACATGGAAATACACCCATACTGAGGTAATTTGTACAAATGTATGGCGGCCCCCAGTGGGAATCGAATCCACGATCTCCGGCATGGTAGTCAGACGTGATGCCGCTACGTCAACGAGGCAAGCAAATGAGACCGTAAGTCATTAACGGTAAGGGTGCGTTTCCACTGACGCGGAGCTGGGCGGAGTGGAGAGGAGCGGACCGTAAATTGGCCAATCACAGTGCTCGAAATCCCCGCTCCGCATCAGTGGAAACAGTGTAAGTGGAACGGAGCGGAGCTGCGTGGATTTTCAAATAAAACGTATGAACATGTGGCCCCGAGCCGGACACAACGGAGTCGAGCGGGCTGTGGTGCCCGTGGTTTGTGGTGGAGGGCAGAGGGCACGAAGCGAAGGGCATTAGCGGTGCGGTGCGGCGTGGCCTGTGGGCGCGCTGGTTAAGGTAGTAGACTTGTCAGGACAGAATTCGTGCGCTGCATTTTAGTTTAGTTAGCCATATTACGTCATAAACTTCACACGTCATCGACATTGTAAGTTATCCTTACGATACTACTGGTCAGGGATGTTTAAAGATATAACTAACTGTATATCTAGCTGCGAACAGTGTTTAGCTTACAAACATTCCAATCATTCCCCTTACGGCCCTATGGGCAAACCCAAAATCTGTTCCAGACCATTCCAATGTATCTCTAGACCTAATAGGCCCTTTATATGAATCTAATTGAAAGTTTCAAAAAATTTATGAGGAGCTAATTGACTGATTGGAACACGGCTCGATGCAGCTCGGTCTGCTCAGCTCCACTTCGACGCGCTCCGCTCCACTCCGCCCCGCTTCAGTGGAAACACTTGCCACTTTTCACTGCTCTTCTCCGCTCCACTCCGCCTAGCTCCGCGTTTGTGGACGCACCCTTACTGCCTGTAGGCAATATACAATCGGTGTTATACATGTCTATACATGTCTTCAACAACATCAACATCAGCCATTCGACGCCCACTGCAGGACACAGGCCTCCCTCATGGTTCCTTCTAACCATGAAGGGTTTTGCCATAATCGCCACGCTTGGCGGGTTGGCGATCGCAGTATGCGGTTGGAATCTCAGGAAGACGCTGCTGCCCGTCTCCTGGTAATTTATTTCCTTAGTCACCTTCTACGACATCCACGGAAGGAAATGGAGTGACGCTATTCTTAATCCGGCGCCACACGGAGAGGAATGTCGTTACCGCAGACTATTATATTAACAAAAATAACATACACTTTAATACATAGTAGATCATGACCTCGAATTGTGCAAGGGGAAGGATAGCATTGGAAGGAGTAGCATTTAATGCTGGAAAAGAAAGAAAGGTTCATGTTTTCTGGATATTCAACAAATAACCCCTAAGTTTGACTTTAAAGGCATATCTGCTGGTAAGGACCTTGATGGGAGGAGGAATGTCATTCCAGCAATTTGACGCCGCAAATCTGAAGCTGCCCCGAAAGGCTGCAGTTCGATATGCCGGCACTACTGTTCTGGTCTTGAATTTGTACTTATTACGAGACCACTGGATTTTGTTATAAAAATATTCAGGGGTCTCAGTTCTGATGATATTGAATAACAAGCCAGCAAGATGAAGGTTTCGACGCGTGGACATCTTTAACAGATTCGCATTGTCCAAATACAGGGTGAGATGGGTTCGTGGTGGTATTCGGAAACAGAAAGAACACACGCATTCTGCACACGTTGTACCTATAAATCTTTCAGACCTGCGAAGTAAACTGCCGCTATAGACAATGTCACAGTAGTTAGGTTTTGGCAAGATAAGCGACTCACAAAACTTGACTCGCATGTCAACACTGAGGTAGTCTCGTATCCTGTACAGTACTTTAAGCCGGTACAAACAATTTGCAACAACTTCGACGACATGGTTCTCAAATCGGAGCTGCCCGTCCATCACCAAGCCCAAGTTCCTGGCTTCCGACACTCGCTCAATCTGCTCACCGTTTGTCTCAACCAGTCTACGGTATTTCCGATTTGAGCAGCCTATCCCAGTACCAGGTACTTGGACTTGTTGGGGTTGAGCGACAAGCAATTCCTTTCGGACCACTCCGCCACTGCCTCCAAATCTTCATTGAGCTTGTTCACAGCCGTCGGTATTTCTTCAGGAGACCACGAAATATACAACTGAAGATCATCTTCATACAAATTATACCTACAGTGTTTAATGGCCGATATTATATCAGCACTGTACAAAATGAAAATCAGAGGCCCCAGGATCGAGCTCTGAGGGACCCTTCGAGCCAGAGGACATGGAGCCGAGAAGAGAGTGCTCCCGTCGAGCAAACCAACGATTTGCTCACAATTAGACAGGTAGCTGCCACACCGTAGCCCTGTCCAAGCCGTAATAACTCATCTTGGATAAGTAAACAAACGGAAATTTGGGATTATCGCCACAGATTATCACTTTGTATTTTTGCGCCATTTTGTTTTGACTTTGTTTTTCGATTTCAATACCATAGATAAAAAGTTCAAAGGTTAAGAAAGTTCATAGTGGTCTATAACCGTATATTACCGTACATAATAAAATTGGCAACACTTTCGAATCGAATGAATCGAATCAATAAGAACTGTCAAAAAATCTCGCGCAGCGCAGGATGACATCACTCGCTTCGATAGTCTTCCTTGTTTTCATGAAATGTCATCTTGGAAACGTGAAGTGAAAATGTATCGTTAATAAATTACAGGATAAATCCAATCAATGTGTATATGTTGCAAATAGAAAAATTATCCATGGTTCCGCCGTCCTAGCTTTGTCACTGACCCTATCAGCTGTTAATTTTCGTAAAATGTCATCACAACGTGAAGAAATCGAGATTGTAAAAGAGCCAGATTCTTTTGCAGAAACTCCTGAAAAACGCATCGGCTGTGCTCACTACAAACGGCGCGCCAAGTTTGTGGTAAGACCTATGTACAGAAATATGAATATCACTCGCGGATCATTGGTTTATTGACAAAGTTCATCGCAGAGTACAGCTATATTTAAACACATGCGACGACGTAGAAAACACGAGAAATACGAATTTGAACAACAAAGCGGCGTCAATGAACCACAACTGGCGTTGGAACCACAACTACTTCATTATGTATTTGGCTTTGTTTCTTCTTAACTACTGTGGGCTTACCAAAACTATAAAATTACAATGCTTCCTAACAATTCCTAACTACTGTCTCATGCCTTAAGCAACCCGTTACTTTCCTTAATCGTCACTAAAACAAAGCCTTCTTATTTAAGTAATTGTTTAGGAAAGTTTTAAACTGCGGCAAATGGTAAGGCAAACAAGGTTGAATGATGAGTCATTGTTGGCTTTCGTCAATGTTTTCAAATATATATTTTCATTATTGCTTATTTTGCGCCTTCAAATTCAAGTAAAAACATAAAAAAAGGTTGGTTGGTCGGTCGGCAACATGGCCCCAAGCGGTCATGTTGCCGACCGACCAACCAACCTTTTTTATGTTATTAGTTCTTTTATACTTTTTCTATATTATTATGTCTAATATTTTAAAAACATAAAAAAGGTTGGTTGGTCGGTCGGCAACATCAAGATTGCCAACTTCCTAACCTTACCTAACCCTAGTGCATTTTATATGAAAGCTGCATTACCTCTACAGGTTGACATGCTTCCTTAATCCTTAAAAACTTACAGTTAGAGACAGCGCTGCTACAGTAGTGTAGTGCAAAAAAGTATTTATGGTTTATTTTTGTTTGTATTGTTGTGGATAGTCCTTCACTCTGTGTAAAGCTGAACAGCTTGGTCACATCAAATTTAACATCCATAACTCTAAATGTAGAATTAGGAGTAAAATAACCATGAATATTACAAACTCTCAGATATTTTATGTGGGATATTTCTTTCTTATTACTAGCTGATGCAGATTTGCTTGCATAGAAGTCCATTATTTCAGAGGCCCATAACTCAAAAAGAAAAATGGAACCCTTATAGGATCCCTTTGTTGTCTGTCTGTCAAGACCGTTTATATCAGCAACATGTGGAGGTGTTGGGTTGAAATTCAAATCACAAACTCAGATCTATAGTCCCTTGAAGCTGAGAAAAAAATCTAACTTTAAGTTAACGTAAAAAAAAGTTATGGCCATTTATGCTGCAAAAAACGTATAGAGAATCAAAGAGCCACGAAGATTAGTGGCATAGTCTCAGTGGCGCCCTCTATATTTTTTTCAATGTCGTGGAGCACGATGAAACCTGGCTAGATCGATAGAGGACAAAAAAGTAAACAAGAAATTATTAAAGTCACCATGTCCTAAAGTGGCACGTTTAGGAGTTATTGAGCTTTGAAGTTTGTATGGAATTTCCACTAACTGAGTTTCATCACTGAATTTGTCACTTGATATGAGTTTTCTCGGGGATTAAAACCTACTTTGATGTTTTTTAAAGTCTGGGTAGCTATGTCTAGTAGGTACCTACCTACTTATATATACATATATACATGAAATTATAGTATTATTCATGCATCCAATTCGATTAAAATTCAAAACATGTCAATATAAAACCTACAGTTTAATTAATATAGTACACATTTTGTTGGTGCTTATTGTTATCAAACAAATTCTATTTTTTTTCAGCTCAGTCCAAAGTTTTTTTATTCCGATATGAGCTTACCCTTGACCACAATCTTGCCTAGGGCGTAGATGTTCGTTTTTGGTGGCTCTCATAGTTGTCTGCTGTCTTACTCGTAGCTGTGAAGACTGCGGCTTTATGTATTTTGTTTGTGGGATGTGATGGACTATGGATGAACCAAAAAGATCAAAACCTTTCCCTTACCTGGTGTAATAGACTGTACTTGGACTTGGGGAATGAGGATATATGTATAAAAATGACTTCTGTCAGCCAATAATTACCTACATTGAAGTGACATATGTTTACTATGAAACCATATTAAACATAGAAACAGGGATTAATTATATTTTCAGGTCTAACTACCTAATTGTTTAACTGCTAATATTTAATCAGATACAGCCACCATAAAACTTAATTTAAGTACAAATGTTTCTTCCGGTACCTACTTCTCCCATCAATAACTCGCTCACTGTTCGGTAGAATGATTTAATGATAAGTAATGCCTAATTGTATATTGTAATTAGTCTAGCAGCTAAGTGTAATTTGTAATTAAAATAAAGAAATATCTTGTGAATTTTTCTTTAAATACACTATTTTATTTATTTACCTGATAGGATTGAAGAAAAGCAGATTTATAACTCTGGTAAAAGCTCCCGTAATACCCTCGCATTGTAAGCATCCTCGCTACGCTCGGGTGCCTTAATATACGGTATTTATAATAAACTGGGTGTTTTTTCTACGACTTATTTAGCAATTTAGTCAAGAATCGGCAATGAGTCACAGGTGCCAAGCATATAGTCCAGTATTTAGTGAAAAATGATTCAAAAGTTAAGTTTTATAAAAATCTCATACAAACTTCAAAGCTCAATAACTCCTAAACGTGCCACTTTAGGACATGGTGACCTTAATAATTTCTTGTTTACTTTTTTGTCCTCTATCAATCTAGCTAGGTTTCATCATGCTCCACGATATTGAAAAAATATAGAGGGCGCCACTATGAACTATGCCAGGCCCCATACAAAAATCTTCGTAGCTCTTTATACGGTACTTTCCGTTGACTTGGAACTGTGAAAGGAGAATGATCAATTTACCATAGGAGTTAGTCTATTTTTGCGTCTTCTTGCGCATTGACGAAACCAATGTTAATCTATAAGAAATTAGCTCTGGATTATGCAGGAAAAATTTTATGAAAATATTAGATGGGAGTTTCGAGAAATCTTAATTTTGAGCCCATGTTTTGAGGTTTTGGTGGTTTGGTGTTATTTTGTGTTGGCATTGGCACCTAGTCAGTTTGAATTATAAACATAGGTCATTATTAGGTAGGTATGGTTAGTTAGTGCCAAGTAATAATTCTGTATAAAATACAAAATATATATGACTATATCGCTGCAAAAAGTCGCAGTGTTTAAGGAGCCTTATGGGGGACAAAGAGATAATTTCTGATAAATAAGCACAAACAGTCTTAGGTCCTGCGCACAATTGAGACAAGACTATCCTAAGCCCACAATGGCGGTTTATTTTAGTTATTTATTCCACATATTGTTCATACATCATCATCATCATCATCATCATCACTTCAGCCATTGGACATCCACTGCTTGACAAAAGCCTCCCCCAACGATTTCCAGAAGGGCCGGTTTGATTATTCATACACACGGTCATTTCAACAATAAACTACACTAATTAAACAGTATAGAATCCACTGGAATCAATTTGCAAAAATAAAAGCGTAATAACACCGCTCGTTTGAATTCCCGTCAAAAACTCCCCGTTTGCAGTTTGCACTTTCGCATTTTATGTATGTACACGATTTGCGATTTTTGCAATAATGTAATCTAATTTGTGTTTGTAATCTGTATTGACTGACTGAAGTTTTTTAGTTATACAATCAATACAGATATTTTTTTATTATTACCTTTAAACCCCTGATTCTTTTAATTTATCAAATAGAACTATGAAATCATTTTTCAAAAGAAACATTTTGAGGTATAATTGCTTAAAGCGCAACATAGACTGTTTTTGATCATTCTCCTTTGGCAAGTAATGTCGTCGTATACTTTAAGTACAGGGAAAAAATGTGAAAACTATTAATTTGTAATTAAATCATAAAAAAAAATTGTCTTGGAAGTTCGGGAAAAGCTCGAAGACACTGCGAGACTTTGGTTCCTGAACTATTTATAATATGTAAGTACATATCTACTATACGGAACCCTCGGTGGGCGAGTCAGACTAGCACTTGTCCTGTTTTTTTTAAACTAGCCGTAGCTGGTGGCAGGATGCTTTGTATCTCCTTGCCAGTTTTTATTAAAATCTATTTATGCAATGCAATGTAGTCATGAAAATGTAACACAGATAAACAAAGTCAATTAAGTATTTATTTCAAAAACACAACATAATTTTTGTTAATTAAAATATTATTAATAAATTAACAAAAACGTTTTTATTTTAATAAATGTTTCATGTTTTGTAAACAGTCTTACATTTATTTGACATAATGACATATTGACATAAAGCTTTTCACAAAACAAAAAGTTCTCCTAAAATCCAATATTTTTCTAAAATGCACACTGTCATTTTTGTCATATTTAACAAAACTTAGACTTAAAATTAATAAATGAACATAAAATCACTTGGGTTTCGCCGCATTCACAGTCACTTATATTTACAGATGTTACGTTTTTGTTGGTGTTGTCATTTGTTCGAACTTTGAATTTCGGGAAAGTTGCAGAAACCCAAATCGTTCAAAAACAACACCTAAAGCCACTTAAATTAAATTAGAACTGCATGGTCCCCAGACACCATGCTGCAACAAGTTCTACATGTGCCGCTACTGTCACGACGAGAAGGAGCAGCACTACTTCAACCGAAAGTCCGTCACGGAGCTCATCTGCACAGAGTGTGACACACGGCAGAAAGTGCAGGCTAAGTGTGAGAACTGCGGCGTCACATTTGGAAAGGTGAATTCAACATCATCATCATCAACCCATTATGTCCCCACCGAGAGGCACGGGTCTCTTCCCTGAGGAAGGAATTCAACATGCTCCCATGAAATCTAGTCTGTCAGTCTACATTTGTCCACGGCTGGCCATAAGTCGCCCCAAGGTATGCCAGTACTTTCGTCTCTTCTGTTCTTCGCGGTACTTGTGACAGGTCAAATAAAAAAAATGTTGCCTTATCTCTCTGATGAGGGGCGACAGGACACAGGTAAGTAACAACACAATTCTGTTTCAGTACACGTGTCTTATCTGCAACTTGTTCGACGATGAAGACAAGCGGCAGTACCACTGCGACGGCTGCGGCATATGCCGCGTGGGCGGTCGCGACCGCTTCTTCCACTGCGAGCGCTGCAACATGTGTCTGCCGGTGCAACTGCAGACTGTTGGACATCGGGTAAGGAAGACTTGCTGTACTGATATTGCCATAATCATCATCATCATCATCAACCATTTGACGCTCACTGCAGGACATAGGCCTCCCTCGTGGTTTTCATAACCATGAGGGGTTTTGCCATAATCGCCACGCTTGGCAGGCGGGTTGGCGATCGCAGGATGCGGTTGAAATCTCAGGAAGACGCTGCTGCCCGTCTCCTGGTAATTGATTTCCTTAGTCGCCTTCTACGACATCCACGGAAGGAAATGGAGTGAGGCTATTAGTCCGGCGCCATTGCCATAATATTTAAGTTTATTTTTCATGCCCATTGTGATCTCTCGTAATTGTCAGAATGGCTGGTTGCCTGTAGAGTTTGGCTGCAAGAGTTTATTCAAAAATTGCTTCTATTCGGTCTCTGTCGTAAAAAATTGCTAAATAATGTAACATATTTAAAAAACCTATTTAGAGGCTAAAAATACCACCCGTGTCGGGACTTGAACCCGCGACCTCTGGCTAACCGTGCCAGCGCTCTCCCAACTGAGGTAATGGGCAAGTGCAGGCATCAGTGAAATTTCGAGCCGCATTACAAACATCTCTGTATTACGTACAGGCAGCGACATCTGGCCGAAGCAATTTAAATTTCGCCGATGCTTGCACTTGCCCATTGGCTCAGTTGGGAGAGCGCTGGCACGGTTAGCCAGAGGTCGCGGGCTCAAGTCCCGGCATGGGTGGAATTTTTAGCCTCTAAATAGGTTTTTAGAGAAGAAGTCGGTTTTGGACAGTTGAAGATGTGATCTAGTGTCACTTCGTCCATACAACACTCACATAGCTTAATCACATAGATAATTATCTCCCCCAGTGCGTAGAGAACGTATCCCGCTCCAACTGTCCCGTCTGCCTGGAAGACATCCACACGTCCCGGATCCCGTGCCACATTCCCGACTGCGGGCACCTGCTGCACCGGCCTTGCTTCGAGCAGCTGCTGCACTCGGGACACTACGCCTGTCCTACTTGTCAGACCAGCATGATCGATATGACGAATGTAAGTACATGAACATTGTAATCTCTCTCTCTTCTACTTATTATTTCACTTCACTTATATTTCACTCATTGAATTGGGTATTTGACAAAATATCAAATGAGTTACTTTTAAAATGGAATTTTGTATGAAAATACTTGCTTATGACGTCACATTTCAGAGCACTCTTTTTATGTTTAATCTATTTAAAAATAGTAATAACTAGTAACTGATTAAAAGAGATACATTTTCCAAGATATTTTGTAATTTTTGTTTTAATCGAGCATATGAAATAATTGTTGATCGTGTCAAATACCGTATTGTTTATTATGGTCTTCCTCTATATTTCACACATTAATTTAAAACTAATAATATAGGTATGTAAGTATTTTATGACGATATTTTTTTACTTTATTGTTTGTATGTTAATTGCATTTGATATAATTCTTTTAACTGCACCACGGCACGCACTCCGTAGTACAAATTATGGGTTACCGTAGGCACTGACTGAAAATCAGCGCTGAGGGATCACTTCCTCAGCACAACGCTGAGTCAGCTGCCTTTTGTGGCAACTTAGGTACACCACAGGCTACATCTATGGTCCTGTTTTATTTATTCGTTTTGTCTGTTGTGTATTTAGTTTTCTTTCTTTTGTTGTGCATACTATGTTACTTATCTGTTTATTTTGTTTCTGTGATGTATCTTGTTGGTATAATAGTTGGTATATGTCGTCAAATTAATGTATTTTCTTACTTTGATTCAAAAAGCGTATTTTTTTAATGACTACCAATACTCATACATAATTTTATTTCGTATTTTTTTCTGCATCTTTCATTTTTATGGTATAACCAGCAGTACCGACGACTACGTCCGCGCGGTAAACGGATTAGGCCTATGTCCACCCTGAAGCTCCATTCTAAATACTGGTGAAAGAATACGGTATTTTACACGATCAACAATAAATTAATTCATATGCTCGATTAAAACAAAATTTACAAAGTATCTCCGAAAATGTATCTCTTTTAGTCAATTACTAGTTGTTACAATTTTTAAATAGATTAAACATAAAAAGAGTGCTCTGAAATGTGACGTCATAAGCAAGTATTTTCATACAAAATTCCGTTTTAAAAGCAATTCATTTGATATTTTGTCAAATACCCAATTTTTGGAACCGATTAAGTACTTTTGGCGATTACCCCCTTACTTACAAACTTTATAATATAACTAGCTGTCCCGGCGAACTTCGTACCGCCACAGAATCCGTTTATACGATTCTGGCACAACGCCATCTATTAGAAACTTAAAAGAAATATTATCCCGCGGGAACGCATTACCGGGATATCAAGTATGCTGTCTCAATTCAGGTCTCTGTCTATATGTACGCCAAGTTTTATGTAAATCCGTTTGTGAAGATATTTGGATGTTGAGTAACAAACATCCAAACATCTTCACAAACTTTCACATTTATAATATTAGTAGGATAAGTATAGAATACAATGTCACTCCAATAATTTAAAAAGAAAGAGAAACATTTATTGCACCAACAGTCACACACACTAAAGAAATACGAAACAAAATTAACAGAAAACATCGCAACCTTCACACTTATATAAATACAATTAGTACAGCGTTGTCGCGGTGTGTTTCCGTTTGCTGCAAAAGGCATCAGCTGCATTTTGCTGAGGGTGCGGGCCATCAGCGCTGGTTTTCTGTCAGTGCCTACAAAATGTTTGTTTGTGCACGTCTTTCATTTGAGTTACATATTTTATTTCTTGTTCTTCCTCAGTTATGGAGTTACTTGGACTCTGAAGTCGCCGCAACGCCAATGCCACCGGAATACGCCGACTACAAGGCGACGATACTTTGCAAAGACTGTCACAAGGTAACACTATGTAGCTATGATTCATCCCCCAGTGCATATTACCGCGATGATTATTTCACCGTAAAGAATTTACATTCTGTTGAATGTTGTTGAATGTCAATGTAAGCCGCTTCCTTTGGGTTGATTTGAAGCGGAGAATATGGCAACGAAAAAAATCTCCACTGGCCATCTTTTATCAGATGATCTTAAACATAATACATCTGTTGCTACGTGATAAGATTCCATGTTTGCCATCAATAACTTTAAATACCAAAATATTAGTTACTTTTCTTACTAAGAAGGAATGAAAAAAGTTCGAATGTGGATGGAAGGGCCGGTAAGGGACGACCCAGACGGACATACTTTGACCAAATAGAGGATGTATTAACAAAGGGCAAGATAAAAAGTACCCGAAACCGGCGTGCGTGCATGCAACGACTAATGAGTGTTGAGGAAGCGAAAGTGATCTGTCAGGATCGTAGCAAGTGGCAGTCCCTGGTCTCTGCCTACCCCTCTGGGATACAGGCGTGAGTTTATGTTATGTTATGACAAAAGTTGCTATCGTCTTATAGATTAGCGTGATCTCGCTATTACACATTATTTCTCTACTGGCTGTCTCGTCGAACTCCACTTTTCATATAGAGCGGAGAAATTAAAAACAATCAAAGATCGTATAAAGCGGTTCACCTTTTCTTGTTAAAAATAGGTTTTTGTTTTCTATAAATTTTCTATGTAAAGCAAAGGCGCCATTTTGCAGTGAGGTAGGAAAATACAAATATTTATCGCGGTGATGTGCAGCGGGGCAGAGCCATTGTATGGACATCAGTTCTAGATAAAGACAGATTTGTGAGATGAGATAATTTAAAAATAAAACAGTAAAAATATATTTTTTGGGTTCACAAAAAATGCGAAAAATAAAGTTACTCTAGTATCAAAAACCTTATTAGATTTAATTTTTTCATTGAATTCTGAACGTCTTCTTATAATTTTTTTATGCATGTACACCCTACACGAAATGATTCAAATGTGTATTGATAAACGCTTCATACATTATAAGGCGTTATGTGCAATTTATGACGTCATAGTTTGAGCCCCATTTTTATGGCACCTTTTTGTACCACGTGAGTATATTGACTTTTCGACAGGTTACGTTATGAAAAGTATAAAAAATAAAAATAAAATATTTGTCTTTTAGCCTCTCTTATCCTGTTCTTCCGATTATATTAAAACATTTTTAGTGCAAGTCCTCCATTGTGTAGTGTCCTTATCAGCCATCGATAGCCAATCATCACCGTGCCCTTCAAGTGGCGCCATAACAGATACAATAGTTGCAACACAATAGTTGCAGTTTTCTATAACTGTTGTAATAGTAAATTGTAATAGTCAAAGGGGTAAGCCTATAGAAACTTAATTGACTGGTCTAGCGGTTGGCACGGTTGGCACGCCGTACTGCCAAAACAGAGGTCGTGGGTTTGATTACCACTGGAGGCCGCCGCACTTGATATGTAAAAATAGCCTCTGTCTGGACTTATTTCCACGTTTATGATGTCCTTACCAAAGCACAGGGTATCCCTGTTTTGTGTTCGTCTTTTTACTGTGTTGTATGTAAGGGAGTTATTTATTATTAAAGGAAAAAACACACCAACGTGGTCGCGGTCGCGTTTCCGGTGACGGTCCATACAAATACTACTGCCGTAAATGACGTATGTATGGACCGCCGCCAGCGCGGTGGGCGCTGGTGTGTTTTGTCCTTAACGAATTCTGACGTAACGCAAATTTATCACTGTTTTTCTGTCGTTTCAGCTGTCAACGGTAAAGTTTCACGTGGTTGGACTGAAATGCCAGCACTGCGGCGCATACAACACTTGTCAGACGAACGGATTCCATAAGTCAGTTTCATTCACGCACATTTTACATTCTTATTAAGTGGCAAAGTAGATTTACGTAGTAAACGTCTTAGACGCTTTTAATATCGTCAGTTCGCTGCGGGCACGCCATTATGTATGAGAAAAAGCCTGTGATAAGGCCCACTGCAGGCACTGATCTTGATCTATCTACGTGATGCTCCAAAAAGATCCGACGGAAACTATAATGTCCATTTTGTACTAAATGGTGAAAATAATGTCAGTAAAAACAAGTACAGGTCAAACACAGCCTAGTTTTTGCTTGTGTGGTTGTATTAATCGGCAGGGAAATCTATTCCGGGGCATCATTTTAATGTGGTATGTACACATTAAAATGCAGGTCTGATACCAACGAAATACCAATCTAATTGAAGACCTTATTAGAAATATGTTTACTTTTATGCTGTAGTTTTTCCATACATTCTCCATGTTTGTGATGAACCTACCCTGGTTAGCATAGCACAGGGGAACCGTAGTCCGGGACCAGGACAAGGCATTGTATTTTGTGGAAATTATTTTTCTTATTGTTTGTGGAAGTTATATTTTTGTGTCTGTCAAAGATTAAAGTTTGACCTACCTCCACAGAGACGCCCCGGCCGACCCAACGGAGGCGACCGAATCGACCTCGAGTTCAACCTCAAGTTCAACCTCGACCTCAAACTCGTCCTCAACCTCGAGCAGCCGCGGTGGCGCTTCGCCCGGGCCCAGCGCGGAGCCCCGAGGCGAGCTCCCACGAGCCAACCCGCTTGACGAGCCACCACAGGCCTGACCGCGCTAACTGCCCGCCAGGTGGGCTGTCATCAGTTATATATGTGTACACTCGAACATTCTCGGGTAAAATCAAACTGGGGGAGATTTTGTAGCCGGTTGGTGCTTGTACAACCAGAGTCCTGTGACATGCAGCTATTCCGATTAATAAACTTAATTATATTCTTTTTGTTGCACGAACCCGTGCTGAGGACAATTTTAAAAACCTATTTACGAAGTTTTGCTCGAGAATATCGTCAATATGCTGTCAACCCCTTCGACGAGCCGCCGCAGACCTGACCGCGCTAACTGCCCGCCGGGTGGGCTATGTACATTCGAACATTCTCTGGTAAAATAAAACGGGACGAGATTTGTAGCCAGTTTGTCCTTGTAAGACCACATAAAGCTGTACTGAGGAATAAACTTACGAAGATTTGCTCGAGAATATTGTCAATATGCTGTCAACTCGCTCGATGAGCCCCAGATCGCGCTAATTGCTCGGCGGGTGGGCTTTTTACAACTGAACATTCTCTGGTAAAGTTCCACTAGACGATATTCTGTAGCCAGTTGATTCTTATCCGACTAGGGCCTTCTTGTCCTTCCTGTTTCATAAAGCTACAATGTGTAATAAACTTACGAAGTTTTTCCCGGGAATATTGCCAAAATACTGTCAACCCGCTCGGGGTAAACTTCGAAATAAAATTTCTGTTGCAGACGTTTAGTACAGAACAGCTGGTAATAATTTTGGTAATATTGCCAATATGCCCAGGCACAAATGTAGCGACAACAAAAGCGCATTAGTGCGTTTTTACTAACGTTACGCAAATGGAATCCGCTTAGCTAGCGCATCGCGCCTTTTTTCTGGTGTTTCATTCCTGGCGTATTGGCAATTTTTCCTCATCAATAGTTGATGCAGGTTCGTTAAACCATTTCTTTGTTGGTGTATCTAATGGTTTTTATTTAAGAAAGAAAGAAATTTATTGGGACAAGTCAACACATCACAGGAAAAAAGGCATAACAAGTAACATAAACAAGTACAAAGGAAAAACAAGTCATATAAATACAACATAATACAAGGCAAAGTCGAGCGTCAGAGTGCATCCTGTGGTGTATCAATAGTAGATTGTGTCTCAAGGGAGCAAAATGATATATTTACGGCGAGGGCGGTATATTGAATCCTGAGTGAAGCGAAAGATTCTACAATAGAATCTTGAGCGTAGCGAGGGATTCAAGTGTTTACGCCCAAGACGGAAATAATTTTGCTACCGAGTGACACATACTGCTTTTTACACCTGCTATAAGGAAAAATTATTTATGTGCCGTGGAAGACAATTATGATCGATTGCAACAAAATAAAAATCTAATTGGAATTACATTTTGTGAAAATCTGCACACGGATCATGCTGAGGGCAATAAAAATAAACTAGAATATCAGGGAAGAAAAGTACAACTTTGATCCCTCATTTGAGGGAATCAAGGGATCTTTTCTGAATAGCAGGTGTGAAAATTTAATTACTGAACAAACTATAAAGTTTTGTAAAGTATTTTTTAATAAATTCTAATAGGGGTCATTGATACCGTCTAAATGCGGCATTATACGATGTTGTAAATATACTGAGTTACATATTGTGTACAGTATGAAACGTAGGTCTAGGCTTGAAATAAAAGTAGTTCGCAGACTTTATTTAGTTCCATTGTTTCTATTGTAACAGGATAGAAAAAATTGTTAGACCCATACTCGGAATCGCGATTTACGATTGCAAACTGCAAAGTTTTTAATCGATTTTTTTAGAAAACCAAGGACGCGAGTCCTACCAGAACTTGTCTGTTTGTTTTGTATTGAAATACATTATAGAAGCTAGCTTCCGTAAGCTAGAATACAAGGACGTGGGGTGAGGGCGCGGAAAAGACACGACGCGTTGTGTAGAGTCACAGAGCACAGCGAGGACTGACTGTGGTCTGTGACTCATACAAGGCGTCGCGTCTTTTCTGCGTCCTCGCCCCACTTCCTTTCTGTATGGCCCACGCCTTACAGAAAGGAGCTAACCTTAGGAGTTCCTAAGTTGAGTTACTCAGTTGAGTAGCGACAAAACTAATCTATTTAACGGAATAATTCCTAAATTATTGTGATACTATAATTTGCTCACGAGAAAAAGTAACGGAATTCTAAGATGGGAAAAGTTTACTCGTTTTCACTGAGAACACGTAAAATTTTTGAAGCGTTTGGCACCATAACTATAGTAAATTGTATGTAAAATATAGCTAATGTGTTAAGGTGCATTCAGACACAATGTTTACTTGTCACTCCGCACTTCTGCTCCACTGTTAACTTGCATCCGCGTAATCTTGTTGCAAATAAGAATAAGAATATTCTTTATTGCACACAAGAAGCGAGACATAAAATATGAAAGTTACAACGAAAAAGTACAATGGGCGGCCTTATTGCTAACAGCTCCCAAATTGCTCCCAAAGAATATGGTTATTGAATTCAAATGAGATTGACGTGTAATTATATTTGTTCTAGAAAAGATATAAAGAAAAGTCATAAAAGATTTTTTTGGGGTTGTAGCGTTATTTATTCAATAATAAATAACAGACTAAATGAACAAAAAAAAAATTAATAACAAAGAAACAACTAATCAAGATTAAACCTACGTACTATTTTACAACTTAAATCTAAACCTTAATTCTATTAATTAATAAACCTAATAAAAAAACAAGTATCGATGATTGGTTACCGACTTATCTTTAACATTTTGGGCTACGAAGCTGAAAATTTAGGCGATTTGGGCTACGAGAACTGAGGCGATTATAGGGCGACTGTTTTTCAAAATTTTGGCGACATTGGCCGGCCAGCATCTGGCAACACCGTCGTCAATTCATTCGACCACGGACCGCTTTGAGAGCTGCGCGCACGCGCCTCTGCTGTGCTCACAATATTTCCGGGACCGCTCTGAACGGTCGGATGACATTAATTAGAAGTAAATCGATTATAATATTTCACATATCGAGTAAACTTATCCCCCGCTATTGGGACCTAAGTTCCGGGCCAACCATCTGCCAGACTATACTTACTTGGGCCCACGTCCCGTTCCTGAAGTCAAGCCCACTATCTCCGCGCTGCAGTGCACTACGGGAACTTTATTCAAACACAAAAATATATTCTCTTAAAACAAACCTTAAGAAAAGATTGCCTTCTGCAGGTTCAAAATCGCATTTTGCCCAAGCCCCATCTTTGTCCCTTGTCTCCCATTTACTTTTTCCGGCTCTCAGCAACTTATCTTTTTCGCCCATCAGTTCAATAATAAATAACGCTACAGGGTTTTAGTTGTAAAAAATGCGAAAAATCAAGTTACTCTAATAATAAAAAAAAAATAATAGTCAGGTCTAGTTTCTTCATGCATTTTAAGGTTGTCTTCGCAGTTCAGCCCTTCTATCACGTAACTATCCACTCTGTCGTGTTTACCATTTTTAAGCCTCCAAAGTGTCAAAATATGTATCAGATTTCTGTATTTCTATACAGTGGAGGACTTAAGTGGTACCGCGTGACTAGAGTTACTATTCGACAGTTTATATTTTGAAAAGCATTAATTGTAGAGAAAAATCTTATCAGGATTATTCTTTTACATTGCCTCACGAATGAGAGCAAATTTTTTTCTTTGTCAACTTATTGTGAGCACGCGCACCGCCTTACTAACTCGTCAAGAGGAGGAGTCGCATAACTGTGTGTGTCTGAAAATAACTTTAAGCCTAAATGTGAGCTTAATTATGTCTACATATTTTACATCTCCCTTACTGCCTTTTTTACTCGACTGCAAATTTAAGAGAGTTAGTTACCGCACATACCTAATATTTTGCTAGAATTAAAATAGTTTTGATCTCAACGCGTTACTTTACTGTTATTCCAAAATGGTGTCGGTCATTTATTAAGGATGAATCACACCACGCGATGGCGTTGGCGGTCCATACATACGACATTTACTGCAGTAGTAAATATGGACGTTTGTATGGCCGCCACCGCGTTGGTGTGTTTCATCCTTTAGGGATTTCAAAAGTGCGATCAATGGTGACTTAGCGATAATATGTAAAATATCATATTCCATGTTTTGACAAAAATCGCTGCTGCCGTGTAAAGTGACTATGAGATTTTGATTTATAAAGAACACCGTAAAAGTTCATCATTTACAACATGTATATGTAAGACTTGAAAAAGCTCAAAATCTCATGTAAAAAGGGTGTAGCTAAACATGTATAAGAAAGTATTGTAACATGCTACGTCCACTTAGGTGATGTGATTAACATCATAACTATAACAATTCCTTGACTAAAGTTTGTCTTTTAATTCGATGCAAAAAAAGAGGCAGTGTTACCTTTTTATTTATTTATTTAAGGAGAAAAAACAGAATTGACAAACTTATAGCATAAAAAATATTAGAGTCAAAAATATATCGTTATACTCGGTAGATTTTTGTTCTACTGTAAAAACGTGTGACCAAAAAGTTTCTTGTATCAAAGACATATTTACTTACTCATAAAAGAAAAGTACTTATTAAAAAAAACACAACATAGCTCACACATTTTTTTAAAAAATGAAGTGAAATGGGGATTATTAGTTTTTTACGTATTGGCAACACTTGGATGTTGATAACATTGGGTTAGAGGTTTGACACATTCGTGAAGACTTACTAATTTATTTCCAAACATTCCGTTTTTTTTTTCTTGGTTACGCGAATGTTGTTTTCCTTGTTCTCTTGTGATTTCGATAATTTTGGCTAGTTTTTCGAGTCCACATGAGTAGATGCAACACGTGAAAGAGATTTCTATTGTATATTGATACAAAAGATCTTACTTTTTTATAACAGCGTTTATAATTGGCATAGATTTAATTTTAACCTTTGATTTATGGCCGTCGCAGACGACGGCGTTAACGCGATATTTTTTCCATACAATATCCAACATGCAACCCGTGTCCACACACGACTGCGGTCAGATTTAGTTTAGAACAAGACATCGCGCGATATATCATTATTTATAGCCGTCGTCTGTCACGACCTTTAAAAATAAACTTGTTTTGATGTCCACATAGAAAACGTCAACAAATGTAATGGGTTGTGACGGTTTACGACCCCGGCACATGTCAAAGCGACAATATTTTTTTTTGCATCGAATTAAAAATGACTAGAAAAACAGACTAATTATAAAGTAGATCTGAGGAACATTAGACGAATTAAACAAAGAATAACCTGAAAAATGTTTCTTCAGTATTATACAATTTTTAATAAGGAAAAGTTCAAAGCCCTTATAAAAACTCGATTTCTTAAACACTCATCAGTGTCAGTTTAAATAGCCTTTGATAAAGGGAAAGTCGTAAACACAGATTATTTAAACTGCCTCTGAGGAGTGTTTTAAAGGAATCGAGTTTTTATAAATAACACCGTTAAATTTTATGTTTTTATTTTTCATACGAATTGACCACGTAAAATACACGATTGTTTGATAACATAAATACATAAACTCACGCCTGTATCCCGGAAAGGTAGACAGAGACCAGGGTTTACCGCTTGTCACGATCCTGACAAAACTTTTTCGCTTCATCAACATTTATTAGTCGCAGCACGCACGCCGGGTATTGGGTACTTTTTATCTTACCCTTCGCTAATACATCCCCAATTTAAACGTATGTCCGTCTAGGATACGTCTAAATTGGGGACGTATCCCAGGCGGATACCATTCCACCCACATTCGCTCTACATATTTCTGAAAAATAAACAAATAAAATTGAGTTAAATAGTTAAAACTTCTGTTTAGGAAGTGGTTTGGTATTGGGTACTTTTTATCTTGCCCTTCACTGATACATCCCCAATTTAAACTCATGTCCGTCTAGGATACGTCTAAATTGGGGGCGTATCCCAGGCGGATACCATTCCACCCACATTAGCTCTACATATTTCTGAAAAATAAACAAATAAAATAGTTAAAACTTCTGTTTAGGAAGTGGTTTAATTATTATTATTATCGATGCTGAAGAAACTGTTATCAAGATTTTCGTCATATCAAAAACTGGTTGTATTCCCAGGCGGGACAGGTACATTTCCACTGTATGTAAACAGTAAACACACCTAAAAATTGCAATATAAAAAGAAAATTAGTCTCAAATTTGTTATTTTGCTGGCCCTAGATCGTTCATTTATATCAAATAGACATCCCTTTTCCCGCAAAATTATTATTACTATACCAGCCTCTCATCGAAAGAGGTTCTAACCCCTTTGCAAAAAGCTAATAACTGCACTTTGGGTCAACGTAACACCGTCTGCCTGCGACGTGAGGTGTTGTAGGTTCGAGTCCAAAATCCAAAATTATGTACCTAATCTTTTCAAAAATAACTAAGTAGTATGAGTTCTGTTCATTTGTACCGCCAAAACGAGATCTGTATTATTATCAGCCCGAAACCCCTGGTCTCCTTTTTATTGTTTACATTTATAGAATTTGTATAGAGCATGTAGTAGTTACACTTATAAAACATCAAACAAAGTCCACCGTGTTGTAGAATTGTGACTAAATTAGCTTTTGCAGCATGTTTTGTAATGTAAGTACATAGCCTTAGCTTTATAATACGTTCATGTAAAAAAAAGTAAGCTGGATATTAAATTGTGTATTCTTTTTGTAAAGGGGGGTAAAATGATCCCCTTTTTTGTGACTTCACTGTAACAGTATATTATGTTTTAATAGCTTTATTAAACACAGTGATATAAAATAATTAAAACAATAAAAGTGCTATTACTTGTAATGTAAAATGCATAATAGTTATTTTTTTCGTTGATTTGTGGTGATCCATTGCCCCACTGAGTTATTTTGTTTTAATTATTAGATAAATATTATTTTTATTAAAATATCTGTCTGATAAATATTGTTGTTTTAATAATTAAGAGTATTCAATTTTAAAGAAAATTAAATTATACGAATAATCAAGAGCACACTGCATTTAATTTAAATTTACAAATATAAAATTTCAATTCTACTATTAAAAATATAAGCAAGTACATTGCAATTTAGCTAGGAATGCTATGGGAATGTAGAAAAATATGCTAAATGTAATGTTGTTCACATGGGCCTTTATAATTAATTACAAAATGAAAGCTGATTTCTTAAAATCCACACAATAGCATTTACTACTGGATCTAACTGTGGACGTATGCATGATTGTGTATGACGTATGATTATGCACCAAAAGCATTTTAAACTTTATAATACAAAATCTACTAAATTACCTATTGAAACAAAACATTATACCTGAGCAAATGTTTCAATATTGAGCTCAGAAGTTGATTTTGAAGCATGGGCAAGTACACATGAAATATCTTTCCGCACTTCTAGATCGATAAGAATCGGCTTAACTTATTATAAATTGGAGCGTATTACGCAGAAACATTCCAACCCACAATACGTAACCAAAAACGCTTTTTTACTTCAATTTCTTTTTTTCAATTTTTTGTTCCGACGTGTTTAATGGTATAAGTTATAAAACGCCTGAACAAAAACTTGGAACACAGCAATATAATAATAGGGGTTAAAGTATGAAATTGCCGTTTTATTGCAATAGGTTCTTTGAATTGACATAGAATCTTCATGGTTTGAGGTTTTCGAATGAAACTTTTTTCAAATGGTTTCTAAGATGTTCTTTTTTTAAAAAATGTGAAACATTTGAATATCGACTTTCAATTGTTTTTGTTATTCAATTTAGACAAGAAAGATGGATACTGCGAAAATTCGAGTGATTTTTGAATACGAGTTCCGACGCGGAACTAACGCGGCAGAAACAGCCCGCAATATCAATGCTGCGTTTGGAGAGGGGTCTACTAATGAACGCACCGAGCAATTTTGGTTTAAACGCTTTCGTGATGGAAATTTCGACTTAAAGAACGAGCCACGAATCACTGCGAATCAAGTGCGAGTCGGACTCGCGCACGAAGAGTTCCGTACCATATCTATACAACATTAGACACAAAGATCGAGAAAAAAACGGCAAGAAATCACATTTGTTGTATGGGAGCCCCCCTTAAATATTTATTTTATTTTAATTGTTTATTTTTTAAGCGAATTTAGAACTAAATATTCTGTGAATATTTCAAGCGTCTACCTGTTGCCGTTATTAATATCAAGCAAAAAACGGCAAAAAAAATACGTTTGTTGTATGGGAGGCCCCCATAAATAATTATTTTATTCTGTTTTTAGTTTTTGTTGTAGCACAGACAGACAGACGGACAGTGAAGTCTTAGTAATAGACTTCACTGTCCGTCTGTTTGTCTGTGTTTGGCACCCTTCGGGTACGGAACCCTAAAAAACAGTGATTAATAACTTGATTACAAAGTAGATATAGCCTCTTATCAACGTAATACAATAACCAGCCTACAATAATGAAAATAAGTACCTTGATCATGTTAATAATTAATACTTACGGCAAACAACACTGAACTTTTTGTTCAGCCTATTTTGTCAACTACTGCAAAATTACTTGTGTACCTAAACAAATAAAAAGCACATATAATATGCAAAATACAGAATGTTACAAAATATGTGAGTGGTTGACCAAAAAGGGACCTGGAGGGATTGGAAACCGTTATTTTTTTATTTGAATTTTATAATCTGTGGTATCTTAGCTTTGTTTTGGTCTAACCAGAATATTTTTAGGTGCCGTAGTTATTTTCTTATGATTTTTTTTGTGAGCCGAGGCAGTTTTGGAAACATGTTATACACGAAACTTCAAACGCGATTTTCTCGAAATCAATTATTTTCCCTTGAGGTCCCCTTTTGGTCAACCACTCACATATATTTTAACAGCTTACAATATGTATGTACTAATTCACGTAATCTCTATACACAACAGGCATCTCCGGCAAATAACAACGAAGGCAGTACCTTCGTTACTTGCCGAATACACCTGTTGAAACCTGGCTTGACATAGGAATTACGTACATATTAATCTCATTTTTTGTTTCAAGCGAATACATCTGTTGAACCCTGGCTTGACATAGGAATTACCTAGATATTAATTTAATTAGTTGTTCGAGGCTAAAGCTCACTAAAATGTACAGACACTGTGACTGCATATCAATAACTATGCTATTCTAACATGTTGATTACACTCATGGGATCTTGTTAGTTAGGTACTTGTACCAACTACAACTAATGTATATTATACTTAAGATGACTTGAAAATAGATGGTAAGAGTGGAGTTTTTTTTTCGCTGTCTCTTCCTCCACTACAACACGACCCGAAGACAACGGATAACATTGTACATTGACATTCAACAAACAGAGTAATTTTTTTACGTTGAAATAATTTTTTGATATGATTTGATTTGACCTACTTCGTGCCCGACGTAAGTGCCAGGCACCTCTGCCGCCTTCAGTCCGCGCACGACTATTGTCGTAGTCGGACGTCCAGGAAAATTTGAAAAAACTCATTGCCACATTAAACTGTACAAATACAACAAAGTACAGTTCCTTCCACTTTCATTCACAGTAGGTAGTAAAAATAGGCACGTTCATAGTATTTTCTAAGGTCAACACAAGCACTAGACATAATAAAAACTGAATTTTAATTTCAATAACTAATCATTAATATTTTTGAGTTAATATAAAATAACTGTTTTGCCAATTAAAATTTAAAAAATTTTCAAAGTATTTTTGGAACGTAACTTAATAATTTTTGCCGAGGGTAGTAAACTAGCAGTTAATGCTTTCAAAAAGACGCCTGACATCTCAGTCTACCGAGATCACGGCACTTGCAAAAGCACCGAAAGGTAGGAAAATTAGAAAATGAATAAGTAAACGAGTAAATATCCGTTCAAATTCAGTTTTTATTATAGGCACGTTCATACAAATGCGTTGGCAAGCTAGATTCATATCTGTGGACGTAACCTTATTAATGCCGGAAAAACGATAATCTGCCTCTCTATCACATAACGGTCCACTCTATCGTGTTAACCATTTTGACGACTCCGAAGTGTCAAACGATGTATGACAGATCAAAATATTTAGGCTAAATCAGACAACTCCATACAGTGGAGGACTTACGTAGTAACGACCCGCGTTTCATTAAACTAAAATTCATAGTTTTTTTATGACAATTTGATGTACATTGCGTAGCCCATTAGTACAATTAGGCCGACTTGCACCATTTCTTATTTTCGCCATTTAAATCGACTTTTGTATGAAGAATTTTAGTTAAATGCTGTGTAAGCCACATTTAAGAAACCGGTGCAAGTCGGCCTCAGTCTTCCTACTTCTTATGTGGGTTCCGCTATCCAATGTACATCGAATTGTCATAATAAACCGAATTGTAGTCCTATGAAATAGGGCGCTGAATTGCTAATCAACATTCTCTTCTCAGCGTACCGATCAAAGGAGACCAGTTAAAAACCAGGGCCATGTTCCATAAAACAATTCATACTTTACTATGATAGTTCGATGTGCATTGCGTAGCCTAGTCTTCCTACTTGTTAATCTGTGCGCTGATCTACTTTGCAATGTACATCGAATTGTCATAGTAAACTACGTTTGTAGTTACATGATACGAGCCCCAGGTATTTCTTAAGAGTGTATATTTTTTTTAAATCACCTTGCATAATTTCACAACTTAAACGTTCGTAAGCACTGCACATTTTATATATTGGCTATCCCGACGTTAATAAAAGTAAGTGGAACCGTTAAACCAATATATAAATCCTGGCATAATTTCCCGACATTCCCTTATTTCTCAGTCCTCAAGGCAAGCCGTGGAGCTCGAATGTGGCGTACAGCTGCTCCACTCGCTGGTAGACTTCGTCGCACGAGTCCAACATCTGCGGTAGGATGCTCAGAGCCGCCGTTAGACTCTCTTCGGAGCCGAAAATCTGTTTTAAGAATAGAAGGTTGTTAGATTCTTTTTATATTTATTTTCCATGTTTGTGATGTCCTGCCTGGTTACCATAGTACAGGGCATCCTAGTTTGGGACCAGGACAAGTGATTGTGTTTAGTAGAATTTAAGTTACAAGTTATTTATTTAGATACATTAGCAAAATATACATTGACATTATATGGCATGTATAGCACAATTATTAAGATTCTGACGTATATTTCTATTAGAAATGAAATTATTGAAATTCCATACAAATAAAATTAACTTGACAAACGCTTTGTAGGTTTGTGGTGCGGGGTTGAAAACAGTTTCTTAGAATATTAGGTAAGAAAGTGACGGGCATAATCAAGGCGATTGTTTGCCTGAAAGAAGTGGAAATGGGCATACCATACATGCCGCAGACAGGACCAACGATGGGATGTACCGGTACTAGTCCGGAGACCTAGAGATGGGCACAGAAACAGACAACCAACGAGATGGACTGACAAACTAACAAGGCAGGCGTAGAATCTACTTTTGTCGGGGATGGACGACTGGTCTCAGTATTTTTAAACGTAAAACCACGAAAGTCTTAAAGTAATTCATCGCTCAAGTTTTAGGGGTCAACGCTCCCCAAACCCTCTCTCCTGTGAACGTCATTGTAAAACACCCTTTTATTCTAACACAAGGCGCGGGTATGTACACCATAATATTATTAAGTATCTAGCAAAACTTTTTTATAATAATATAAACTTATTAGGTAATAATTTTTTTCTAATAAGAGAAACTTTATCGAACTTTTCGCATTTTTTGAGACCAGTAAAATCCTAAAAAAATATTTTCAAGGTATTTTTTTCTCCAATCTAATTTTAGTACCCTACCCATTGTTATATTTTGCATCACATTTTTTGGCAAGACTGCAAGAAGCGAAGATCATTATGCAAATTATGATGGCGAATGAGAATATGTTTTTTCTTTACCTAGCCTCTATGTTTGTGTCCCACTGCTGGGCAAAGGCCTCCTCCACTAATTCAGTCCAGGGCCACCTCAGACCACTCCGCCAGATGTTAGTCGGTCGTCTGGACGCCGCACGTCAATTATTCGGGTTATGATATTTTAATTAAATTTTTATCTAATACTTCCAATGGAAAATACTTACGTAGATATAAATTTAAAGCCATACCCAGTAATTTGTAACAAAAATACACGGTGGTTTTGGTGGTTTCAGAGCGGTGGTAGCCTAGTGGGTAGAACATTGGACTCAGAACCGAGAGACCCAGTGCGGGCATGCAACCTATGACTTTACATTTCTGAAGCTATAGTAGCAATACCACTCGCTAACTGTGAAGGAAAACATCGTGAGGAAATTTCGCGATTTCAGCGCTTGAAATCGCCAATCCGCGGTGGGCACGCGTGGTGATTAAGCCCATATTCTCTCTCTGAGAGAAGGCCTGTGCCGTACAGTGGGACGTATATAGGCTGCTTATGATGATGATGATATGATGACATACCTTTTTAAGTAGGTCTGGCCGTGAAGGCAGTGTATGCATGGCGAGAGTGGCAGCCTTCCGTATGTACCATGGGTGGAACTCGGCGAGCGTTTCGTTGTATGAGTTTTGGCACACTGTACAGGTCCCGACAGATTCGTCTGACTCATTCAGTCGTTTTAAAAACAGTCTTATAAAGTCTGCAATAAAGAACAGATTAAATTAATATGTACATATTTATCAAAGTTTAAATACAAAGAAATACTTAAATAAACAAACATATATATTTTCTTCACTACTTTAATAAGGGTTGGCCTTAAATATAATTCTGGTAGTCATAACGACGGTCCCTAAGTACAATCGCGTAAGTGTCGGTTACACGATTATACGTATTTTCGTAATGTCCGTACCCGAATGTATCTACAAAAAAAAATGTAGAAAAAATTTGCCGACTCGCCCACCGAGGGTTCTGTACAAATTTATAAGTTCAGGAATCGATTCTCACAGTTCTTACAAGCTTTTTCCGAACTTCAGACTAATTTTTTTTTTATTTAATTACATATGAATAGTTTCAGATTTTTCCCTGTACTCATAGTATACGACGATATTACTTGCCAAATTTCATAGTTCTAGGCGTTGAATTTTAAAATTCAATGTTCTAGGTCAACAGAAAGTACCCTCTAAATTGATTCCCTTGAGTGTTGAAAATGCATATAGCATTTTGCAGCATAAACCGTGGTAACTTTTTTTACATTAACTTAGAAGTTTGATTTTTCACTTAATTATATAAATAAATTATGAAATAAATAAATAGTTCTAATTTCAACTCGATACCTCTACATGTTCCCAAGATAAAGGGTGTTGACAGACAGCCGGACCGACGGATGGACAACAAAAAGATCCTAAGTGAACTGCCTCTGAGGAGCGTCATAGAGGAATCGTGTTTTTATAAATAAGACCATTTAATCTCTGATCCAGTTTGTTTTGTCACAAATTACACAATGTTTTATGAAATAATTTAGGTGGCTCACCTAACCCTCTGTGCAACCGCAGCATAGTTCTCGACCCGGAAACGAAACCAGACTTGTCATGCAAGCTGGTCTCCTTCTCAAACTTCATCATTTTCTTGAAAGACTCGTAATACAGAGCATTCTCGCCCTCTCTGTGCTTTTCCATAACCTTTATCTTGCTCTTAACATCGCTGCTCACGAACGAAAATACCGTGCCGATGAGGCTCAAGAATCTGGGGAAGTAACAGCTGGCTCACGGACAAGAAAATAGTAAAAACAAGACAATAGATTGAGCACCTACTTGACTAGCTCATTGTAGCCGTCCATATAGGCTTCTAGGATCACATCGTCTTCTTCTTTCAGGCACCTTTGGAAGCTGGTTTGGACATAGTTCAAGTCCAGCGTAATTTCATTGGACATATCTGTTAGGAATTGCGATAAAAATTAAAAACCCAACACTCACGCAGGAGATCGCCCATCCACAGAGAGAGGGTGACAACAGGGTTGCCAGACGCCGACGACTTGCCCTCGTACAGACATAGTCGAAAATCTCGTACTTTGGCAACACAACCTCTACACACCCACTATTACACCTCAAAATTTATGCATCATCATGGAACATTGGATCTTTCAGCCAAGCCTCCCTGAAAGACTGTGCAAGATGAAAGTTTTTGGTATTACCTACCTTAATTTTTCGCTGTCCATCCACCCACTTTAACCACTATTTATCGTCACTACTGTCACTCATTTGTTTCCATTTAGTTCACAACTTTTGATCGTAAATAAACCAAACCAACCAACGGCAAAGCAATTACAAAGTAGCTTGCTTTGAATTGAATGAGTAATAATTGTGCATACACACGTACTCATTGCTACCAACTTAAATCTTTAAATTTGCGAAGATTATCATCGGGGGAATCACCACGTGGCAGCGAACGATTGCTGGAAAACGAAGTACAATGCTGCTTCTTACTCTCAGTGAAAGCAGCAGTGTATCTCGTTTCCGATTAAGGTGCGTTCCAAAATATGATCTGCATCCGGGCATTAAAATTAAAATTTGTATCAATGAATCTCATACAATATCGTACGAGGATGGATGTGAGCTCGTACCTCGTACCGGCACCTCTAAATCTCGTATTTGTACGAGAAACCTCGTACGGATGACAACCCAGGGTGACAGCTTTTCTGGGTGACAGGCAGTGTTGCCAGATGCTGGCCGGCCAATGTCGCCAAAATTTTGAAAAACATTCGCCCTAAAATCGCCTAAATTTTCAGCTTTGTAGCCCAAAATCGCCACAATAAAATGATTTTTTTTAATTGTAGCGCTAAATAATTACTGGTCCATCTTAGCAATTAATATTCATTGCAACCATATACCGATACGACAAATACCTAATAAATACATATAATTTCTTTTGATTTCCCAAGTAGCCCAAAAGTCGCCGAAAATAAAATTGAAATAGCCCAATTATCGCCCGATCGCTATTTTTGCAATTGCAATTTTTGGTCGCCAAATCACCCTCGAAGATAGCCCAAATGCTCCTCTGGCATCCCTGGTGACAGAGTGACACTTGACAGAGGAGCAATGTTGCCAGCATGGAAGTAGTATGTAATTTATACAACATACTACTTCGATGGTTGCCAGAGCCCTGGCAAAAGTGACACGAGTAACATAAAGAAGTGTGACAAAATAGGTAACGATATTTGGGAGTTAAATAGTATAAGATAAAGAAAGATATGTAGGAACGACATTTCAAACTTTTTTAATTATTTCGAATAGGGTTCCGTCATAATAATATTTCTTTATCTCATACTATTTGACTTAACGCTAACACTACTTATCTTACTAGAATTATTGAAAAACGGCACAGGCGTGATAGTGTTATAGACTTTGCTAGGTTATCAATCCATTCTAATAAGAGAAATTGCATGAATCAGTGTAAATAAAAAAAGTAAAAAAATTTTGTTCGATTTTCTGTAGAAGTTCCCCCAATACCGAGGGAAAACTTGGAAAATCTGGTCTCCATCAGTTTTTGGTCAACGGCTCGGGAAAACCGTAACACTTAGAATTGGCCTCTTTAAAAAGTTTCATAAAACCCCAGGGTTTGTAATTTTTTTTCTGAATAGCGAATTTTAGTATGGTGACAGTAAAGAAATTTTGTTTGAATGAAAATAGGTATCAGGGTCACTGATGACGATTTTTATTTTATTTTATTTTATTGAGTCTACAAAACAGAATACAGTCGATTGTTATACAAAATAAACTTAGAAATAAACTATTTGTGTTCTGTGGCCTAATTACGCTCACCAAATCCTGAGCAATTCCAATCGTCTAACTGTCAAACTCCATACTAATTTGACAGTTAAACGATTGGAATCGCTCAGGATTTGGTGAGCGTAATATAGGGGCTGGACTATAGTCCAAGGTATGTAAACATAGAAGTTTGCCAAAATGGAAGTGGGATATGCAGTACTTAATCTAAAACACTAAGCCTAAATTGAACATAAAGTAGATAATTTAGAACTGAAGCAGCTTTAATTATTTAATTAATGGGTAAAGCGTTGGACGATGACGGGTTAGATATTATAAAACTAATAATTTTGATGAATTTTGAAGGCCTTGGTTCAAATATGTCAATACCAGGAAATTCGGCGAAGAGGTTGTTATATAGACGACACATTCTAGAAATAGGGTTGTAATACGAGGTGTTGTTCTTATACACGCGCAGGTGAAATGGTCTATATTTACGGGTTCTAAAATAACAATTGATGTTGAGGAGACTAACCAAGAAGGGAGAATCTATCTTAGAATGTAGGATCTTGTGAAGTAGTTTGAGATCAAGAATTTTTCTGCGATTTTCTAAGGAAACAAGGTTAAATTTTCTCAGGCGTTGTTCATAATTTAATAGCGTGCGTCCCATACCATGCCGATACGATAATGTTTTTAGCATTTTGTTTTGAATACTGTCAATGTTATTGATGTGAACGGCATAAAAGGGGGACCATATTCTAAAATGATTTAGTTATATCATAGACCAAAAATGGTCTATGGTTATATTAAATATAACTAAACATAAATTGCGCTTTATACTTGAGAAAAGGCTCTCCACAACGGAATTAGAAAATGGCAGCGATATAATTCGATTTTGTCACTGCCATTTTCACAATCAGCGAAAAGTAGATTGTAATTTGTATGAATAATTGCTTTATAGCACAAATGTGTGTAATGGGGTAACCATTAATATTATATGAAAAGCCCGTATGACATTCTTTGTGTGAAGATGTTATCGTTCAAAAGTGTGCTTCCTTATTTTGGAGATAAAAGATTAACCTCCAGTTGCCAGATATTGGCCGGCTAATGTCGGCAAAATTTTGAAAAACAGTCACCCTATGATTGCCTAACTTCTCGTAGCCCAAATCACCTACATTTTTAGCTTTGTAGCCCAAAATCACCTCAATAAAACGATTTTTTTAAATTGTGGCGCTCATAATTAATTTCGTACGCAGGTGTTTTCTAAAATTATCTCATTGAATCTTAAGAATGTAAAAATACTTTTTAAGTAATTATAATTACTGGTCCATCTTAGCAATTAATATTCATTGCACCCTTATACCGCTACGACAAATAAAAAAAAAACGCAAAGATCAATAAACAAACATAGAATTACCCAATAAATACATATGATTTCTTTTGATTTTCCAAGTAGCCCAAAAGTCACCGAAAATAAAATTGAGATAGCCCAATATTGTCGCCTGTTCACCAATTGCCATTTTTGGTCGCCAATTCACCCTCGGAGATAGCCCAAATGGCGATAAATCGCCTCATCTGGCATCCCTGCTCCAGAAAACCCTGAACTCCATTTTTTCCCTCCGAAATTCCCCCCAAAGAACTCCCTCCAAAATTCTCCCCTGAGCAAAAAAAACCTCTGAATTAGGAGGGAGATCTGTTCCGTGGGGAGAACCCATGGAAGTAGTAGTATACTTCCATGGGTTCTCCCACGTACAGTAGTATACTACTTCCATGGAAGAACCCCCCATCTGACAACACTGCCTTGCGCTTGTCAGACTCTTGTAGAGTTGCGTTTGAAAATTTCCCAATGAATCTTTTCTTGACGCTCGAAACACAGATGGGACGTGGGGCGAGGGCGTGGTAGTATGTATAGAGTCACAGACCACAGTCCTTGCGCTGCGCGGTCGCTCTTTGTCTGTGACTCTATGCTTACCGCGCCCTCGCCCCACGTCCCATCTGTGTATTTCACGCCTTAAGGCGCGAGATGGGACGTGGTAAGATGTATAGAGTCACAGACCACAGTCCTTGCTCTGCGGTCGCATTTGGTCAGTGACTATGGCGTTAGGCGTGAACCATACAGATGGGACGTGGGGCGAGGGGGCGCGGTAATAAATATGTATAGAGTCACAGACCAAGTGCGACCGCAGAGCAAGGACTGTGGTCTGTAACTCTATACATACATCTTACAACATCGTCTGTGCACTCGAGTTTGACAGCTCTGCGTCAGATTGGATTTCTCTATTTCCGCCGAATTAGTTAGGTACCTATCCAGTTTCCAAAACAAATAAATCTTCGAAAGCATTAAAGTTACTTACGGTTCACTTGTACTAGTTCATACTAGTTCATTGTTACTAGTGAGTTCCCGCTACCTTATTTTTTATTATCTGTTAGCATCGTTGAATGACCTGAACTCAAACCCACCTCCTACGTTTTATTTTTAGTTCCTCTTGACGAGATTATTATTATTGTTGCATTAAACATATCTCTTCACCGATCGACTGTTTTTCTCACTACCTGCAGCCAGACCCCATAAATTGGCCATTTCATTGCAGGTAATGTTGAGCAATGGCTTCAAGACTGGACCTAAATGAGGAAGAGTCCTTCATAATTCTGGGTTCTTCCCCTGGAACCAGCTTGGATATGAAGTGTAATGGGGAAGTTAGCTCTGACATCGATACACCCCTGAAAAAGACTGAAATGGAAGATGCCATGAAGGATTTGTCCACCGAGGCCAATCAGGCTTTCAAGGCTCATTTCAAACTTGGAGATTGTGTAAGTACCTTTCTAAATTAGACTTGAGTTGTTGGAAACATATAGGATTTATTATTGAATGAATTTTGAAAGTATCATATTTTGAGAATTTAAGTCAGATAAAAAAGTATTTTCGTGCATGTGTCCAAAGTTCAAGTTGAACTCTGATTAGGGTATTTATTATTGTTTTAAAACATGCACATAAGGTTTACCACAATCTGACAAACCTCTTTCCTAAAATGGAGTGGACCTTTTACTTTTTGATGCCTGCCTGGCAATATACACCCAATTAGGTAGGTTAACATTTTGTAAGAGGTATACTGTATTTTATTCTTATAATTAACAACTTACTGATCAAGATACTGCAGGTAAATTATTTTAGTTTCTTATTGTTTTAAAAAAAAATAATTTACAAAATCAATTTTTTTTTTTATAATATTATAGAATAAAATAAAATATAATATCAATAACTTTACCTTCCGAATTCTTTGCTCTCCATTGTTTAGAATTTGCCATGGATTTAGAGTTTCTTTAGAATGATCAGCCTTTACGGCTGGCATTCATTCATGGTTGCTTTATTGCATGCAATGGCATGATATACAAAATGATGATGTATGTATACTCTAGGAATAAAAAACAGTGTAAGATTTTTGATTCTTTTTGTCATGTCAGTGAGAAACTGTTAAAATTCAGTCATCCAGCATCCATGGCCCTCTTGTATAGTGCTTCATCTCAACTTCAATCTAAGGTCTAGTAAAGTTTATATTGCTAAAGACTGATGGTCTTATTTACAAAAGCACGATTCCATAAAACACTCCTCAGGCAGTTTAATCTTTAGGATTCTATATTTCTAAAAGACCCTATGAGGCCACCATAACAATGGTTTTTAATAGTTATTCTGTTATATTGTGCTGTTAGTCTTCTTTAAAACAAAATAAATAAATAAATAGTTCTTTTCAAGGTCATAATCTAACACGTTAAATAATCTGTGTTTATGTCTTTCGCTGGTAGAGCGAGGTGGTAGTGGAGCAGTAGAACGCTGGCTTCTCATTTGGGAGGTTGTGGGTTTGAATCCTGGCATGTACCAATGACTTTGTTTCTAAGGTGACATGTATTTCTGAAGTTATAGTTGCAATACCATTAGCTAAACAATGGCCCAACTATGAGGCTTAGTACAGAAATCTTAGGTCTAACTAGAACTAGAACTACATGTTTTGCTTTACTACAGAGTACAGACTATTTAAACTGCATCTAAGGAGTGTTTTAGATAGATAGACACATAGAATATTCTTTATGGGAATCATGTTTTCATTAATAAAACAGTATCTGTTCTATTATTACTAGAGTGAAGTGTGTGTGTGTGTGATCTTAGTTATTAATTCAACTCGCGACTCTACTTGAAGAAGGTGTTAATCTACTTGAAAGGTACTAATGAACTTAAGCATCCCCAATTTAGCTGATATTAGGTATATAATATGGACATTCAACAAACAGGATGTAAATAATAATAATAACTTCCACACAACACAATCACTCAATGACTGGTCCTGGCCCCAAACTAGGATACCCTGTGCTATGGTAACCAGGCAAGGACATCACAAACGTGTATAAATAAAAGTGGTTTTTTGTCAGTGGTTTTTTTTTGTATGCACTTTGGTCAATTGACAGCTGTTAACAGTAGATTAACAGCTTGTTAGTGTACGAGAAACTGGGGGTTAGTTACGTAAATTTGAGAAGTTATAGTTATAATTATCCTTTCTATCTTATCTTAATACTACTCGCTAACTGTGAAGGAAAACATCGTGAGGAAACCTGAGCCTGAGGTGTTCACATACTTCGGCGCTTGAAATTGCAAATCTGCGGTAGGGTTTTTTTTTTCTATAACTCTTTCAGGCGCCATTAGTGCGATTTATCGATCAAAGAGGCGTCACTGCGAGACTAGTTTTTATATCGTAAGAATAGGGTCTAGATTGCTGTAGACCAAATGTCGCTGAACAAAATAGTAGTGTAACTTACAGCAGGATGTTTGCGTCAGAACCTTATCAATGAACGCTGCGAACCACTCGCTTGCCGCGACACAGATCTGTGTCCAACTTAGTATGGGCCACCTATACGTTCCATTCCGAGTTAAAGGTGGAATAGTATAAACATTGCGAAGTACCAATTATAAAACGATTTCAAATGAAATTGCGCGTGCGTAAATCATTGCGTTTGATGACGCTTTTGCAGTTATTGAATATTTCGTGTGAATGCTGACATTGGCTCACGATTAAAACGAGATATAAGTTTTAATCGTGTATATTTGCATGAGTATTCATACAGCCGTAATGGGAAGTTTTTTGTTTATCCATAGGCCGCTCTTTAAACCTTGTTAATGAATAAGTAAATGATTCAGAAATGTGGTTCTGTACCGTTATTTGTTGCTTTGAGTTATATTATTCATGCTATACTCTGTTTCACGAGTCGAACTCGTAGGGAACAAAATACTCGCTGTTCATTGGTCAATGCGTGCGGCTAGAGATAAGTGAAACAATAAGCGTGGACGGTCCGCTTCCTGGGGTAGGTAGGTTTAATGCAGTGGCAATTGAAGGTCACGCGCATTAACCAATGGGCGCACATGGATGATTTTCTTTGGGAGCTCGTTTCGTGGAAAAGCCGAACGGGCACGCTACGCAGAGTAACCTGCGTTTGATTCTTTGATAATGTCTGATAACCAGTGGTCGGAGTAGGTATATTGAATTAAGGTCACTGACATCAAACGTATATGTTAATATGGATACGCCTCCGAGTTTCCGGATTATTATGATAAAAATACCGAAACATCGAAATTATTACATGAAACTAGTTAAAAATGTATCAATACTCTCAACGCTATGCTGCTAGTGACGTAGATGACCAGAATTTAATAGTAAAAAATGACTGGTCAAAAAAAAAAAATCAAAATGTAGAACTTGTAACCGATGAGGATTAAAAATAATTATTTTTAATAAAACTGTAATAATGATTATTTGTTTTAACAATAAACAATTTTGTTTGCTTACATACGGTTTTTTATTTTATTACTCTATTTACCAAATTTTTGGAAACTCCGGTACATTCCGGAAGAAATGCATGTCCATGTTATGATATCATGACGCAAGTATCTAAAATCAATATACCTACTCCGACCACTGCTGATAACCTACATCGATCATTCCTGCTGTTTGTTTCAAAATTGTATTCAATTTTAAATCATTTGCATTTTGTTTAGCCGGCTGCTTTTGCATAATATTTTATGCCCAAAGGCCATAGGTAAGAGACGGAAATTAGCAAAGGAGAAGTCGCACGATGTAGGTGTTCATTTGAAAGAGTTGTTAAGGGGCTCCATGAAGTTTTTGCTAGCGCCATCAATGGAAGAAAACATCATAACTTCTTTTACAGATAATTTTTGCAAAAAGTTTCAGATCAATCTCTCAATCATGTTGATAGTGATTTTTGGGGTTCTGTAGTCAACAAGGAACGGAACTGTAGTCATCTTTCTGTCTGTCCGTCCTCTGCTTAGCACAGATACGACAAGTACTAGAAAGCTGAAATTTGGCACAGATATACATATTGATTACGCCGACAAAACGGTAGGATAATATGTTCAAAAAAAATGTTTTGTGTACCTCCCCTGTACCTAAATTAGGGATGCATTTTTTCCTCGCGAACACCACAGTGTGGGGTCTCGTTAGATTGGTCGTTTAAAAATATTGTGAGTGTAGTAAAACCATTTTTTGACTCAGTGATCCGTTTGCAAAACATTAAGAGTAGGGTGTCCCAGGCTAAACGGTTGATTGTAGAAACGTGAAAAAGTTCAGGGCAGTAGCACATATAATGAACTTTAAAGAAAACCTATCACGGATACGTAGGCTTTACAAGTGGACGAGTAATAGGCGACGAATTTATAAAAGGAAAACTTCGTACAAATTACATTGAAAATTACTTTGATGAAGATGTTAGTTCTGTAAAGCAGGTAAAAACCCGTCCTTCTACGGAACCCTACACTGCGAGTGGCCCGACACGCACTTGGCCGGTTTTGTAAATGCAAATTACCTAAAGGTAGACAAGCTGTCGACTGTATGACATTAACATTAGCGTGACTCGTCTTATTGCTCGGACGCGAAGCTCCAATAATGAAAACTGCTTCCAATCGGTCCGATTATTTTAGTGTGAAATCAGTTAGACTGAAATTTTTTTTCACGCGTTCTCAGTCGCCACAACAGCAATTGCATTTAGACAGAAAGAAAGACTTTTATTGGGACAAATTAACACATCACCAATTTCTCCTAACACAGCCCTCACCATGCAGCGTGATGGCCGCCAGCGCCATAGTCTCCGACTCCCGAAGCACGGAAGAACTCCAGAAATCCTTCGGGGAGCTCCTAGACGAAAACGTGGTCCTGAAGGAGACTCTGCGGCAGAACAACGAGTCCCTGAAGGGACAATTTCTCCTCATAGCGTCCTGCCAGCAGGACATGCTGCGGACACACCAGATGCACCAGGAAAAGTTCAACGAGACTAAGGAGTTGGTGGAAAGGGTAAGTCTCTTCTCTGTAGTGACATTCTAGCGCCCGCCGTAGGCCTTTTACTCTCGCTGGAGACATTCTAGCGCCGTAGGCCAAACTCTCTAGTGACATTACAATGTCATAGGGTTCACTGTCTACAGTGTCACTCTAGCGCCACGGACCGAGTAGGCCGACTCTTTTTAGTGATATTCTAGCGCCACAAACACATTCTCTAATTTCTTTAAAAACCTATTTAGAGGCTAAAAATTCCACCCCTGCCTGGACTTGAACCCGCGACCTGCTAAGCGCTGGCACGGTTAGCCAGAGGTCGCGGGTTCAAGTCTCGGCATGGGTGGATTTTTTAGCCTCTCAATAGGTTTTTTAAAAATTGTCCTCAGCACGGGTTAGTGCAACAAAAAGAATATAATCATGTAGGTACAGCGATATCATTCCGATGTAAAAACCTTACTGCAAAGTGGGTTACTCGGGGCTTGCATTCTGAATGGAAGGCGATAAGATTTTTATTGTGTTTAGTTATTGCAAACCACTTCGTTTGCGTAGAATTTGAAAATAATGTATTTAATCCCGTCGCGATTAAATTCACTAAACGTAGAAGAGTTTGTGAGCATTGTGACCTAGTATTATCCCGGATCATTAAAATAACTTCTACTGAATCTTACTAACACCGTGTTCTTCTTCTAGCTACGGCAAGAGAACAAAAAGCTGAAGCAAGACCTCTCCCTCCTCATTACCAGCGGCCCGGCGACCATTAACGGGCCGGGTGACAGCCTGACCAAGTCCAGTCCGGCGCTCGACCAGCCCGACGGGACCAAGTCGGGTCCGCCGTCGGCGATCGAGTTTGTGACATCACCCGATGAGGACACCATCAACAAGCTGACTTCGCAACTTGAGCTGGTGGAGAAGCAGCGAAGGCAGGTGAGTCATTGTTACACGACTGCGCCAGAAAGAGGGCAACGTTTTGACATGAAACGTTTTTCAGTTAGGGGGTTAGTTGCTAAAACCGTATGCAACGAAAACATGTCGCCCCGGCGTGGGCTGTAACTCTGTAAGTACGTGACGTGTTTAATTCACTATATATATCGTTGAGAAGAGCAAAGTAGCCATTACTCAGATCCTCTTGACTCGTGTCGCTAGATGGCGCCAACGCCGCGTAACTGCGAAGTTTAAGCTAAAAATTACGCCCATAGACGTTTCATGTTAAACTAACCGCCGTATAACCTGACACAGGGCCACCCCCTTTTTGTTGTGGTTTGTTCGAGATGTTTGTTCAAGTGTTTGTGCTAAGTATGAAGTTTTATTGTCGTTTTTTTTTCTATGAAAGTCTAGGTCTTGCTTGAAATGGACGTGTTTAATTTGTAACGCGAATCTGCTGGAAGTAGTTAGAACGTCTACTCGAACGATGTGCGGACGGCACAATTTCAGTCTAAAATTATCCTTAAACACTCGCATAGTTAGAGACTACAATACAAATGCAAAAAAGCCTATTCACGTGACGTGCTCGTCAACCGCACGTGGCCGGGCTTTTTTACGTATTACGTACAGGCAGTAATATAATCATGTAGGTACAGCGATATCATTCCGATGTAAAAACCTAACTGCAAAGTGGGTTACTCGGGGCTGCAAGTGATGTAAATTCACTTCGACCAGATGTCGCTGCCTGTATGTAATACAGAGAAGTTTGTAAAGAGGCTCGAAATTTCATCGATGCTTGCACTTGCCCATTAGGTCAGTTGGGAGAGCGCTGGCACGGTGAGCCAGAGGTCGCGGGTTCAAGTCCCGGCATGGGTGGAATTTTTAGCCTCTAAATAGGGTTTTAAAATTGTCCTCAGCACGGGTTAGTGCAACAAAAAGAATATATAACGTATTGTACTTAAGATGATTCGAGAAATGGTCAGAGTGGAGTTTCTTTTTGCTGTCTTTTTCTCCACTACAACTCGACCCGGATAGTCAATTGACATTCAACAAACAGAATGTAAATTATTTACGTGGAAATTTTTGATATCCGATTACTAAAGCATTTGAAGTAATGTGAACCGGGCCTAAGAAGGATTTCTTGTTTCAGGTCATAGTGGACAACGAGAAGTTGACTTGGCAAAAAGAATCTTTGGAGAACATAGTCGATGCTACAACTAAAGAGAGGGATGAACTCAAGGAAAAACTGAAGAGACTCGAGGTAATTGAGTCTTTTGTAGTACTACTGGATGTCGGGCCTTTATAGTAAGGGGCTCGATATTGAGTACGTAAATATTAATCCTTCTAAAAAGCATATAATTTAGCACACTGTAGGTTTAATTTCTATGGTTTAATTTCGCCGTTGAAGGTTGAAACTAATAAGACATTAATCGTGTTAGTTTTAATAACTTAGTTCTAATAAGTCAGAAGTTACCTCTATCTGAGGCCTTTGTTTTCTGTATTTATTTTCTCTTTATCCATTTCGTGGTAAGCGTTGCTGGTTGTACAATTACTTAAAATACTTAATTGTCACCTAAGTTGCTGTTACCATTCGTTGTATAATTGACAACATTTCAAAATAGTAACCCGGATATTTTAACCGAAAGTAGGTAAAAAACTACAGGATTTGCTTCCAACCCTTTTCCAAAATATTGTTTTTTTTATTTTATATTAATTTTTTTTTTTTTTTTGTAATAACCACTTGTGGGCTGAAAAACTCATGAGCCATTGCCATAAAACTTTAAAGGACAAGAAGCAAGCAGTGTTGCCGTACCGAGAGAAATTTCCCTTTTGAATGGATTGAGATGTGAAGAGGGAGAAAGTTTCCCTCTCCCATTCGGACGTACGGCTGTTATTCCATTGATTTTAAAAATAATTCACTTATTAATTACCTATTCATACATTTATGTTTCTGTTGTTGTGCCATTGCAGCTGAAGTAATCTAAAATGGCGTATGTATTTCAAATGGGATTTTTTTTTCTTGTATGGAACCCTAAAAAAGTACCTAAATCATATGGAATAATTTTGAAGAAGAAGTGAATACATACATGCCTCTGTAGCCTACGAGACGTGGGAAACTATAACCATCAAAGTGGCAACACTGATGTCAACGCGTCAAACAAACGTCAAATTCACAGATTATATTCGGATGTCAACATGACGTTGACAGTTAGTTTTTTTTTTACTTCTAGGCAAAGGTATTGCAGCTCTTCAGCCCACATCCTTAATATTTGATTTATTTTTTAAAAATCTCTAAAACGAATGAACAGAGAAATAATAAAAGTTGGTTTCGTAGTAAGTTTTTATGGCTTTATCAATGGACATAAAAAATTTTCACCTGGCTCGAAATGAAAACATGTCAATTGTTCATTTACCCTAATAAAATAAAAATAAAATTACATGAAAGTATTTTTGAGCGTGTGGCGCCGGATTAAGAATAGCGTCACTCCATTTCCTCCCGTGGATGTCGTAGAAGGCGACTGAGGAAATAAATTACCAGGAGAAGGGCAGCAGCGTCTTCCTGAGATTCCAACCACATACTGCGATCGCCAACCCGCCTGCCAAGCGTGGCGATTTTGGCAAAACTCCTCATGGTTGTGAAAACCATGAGGGAGGTCTGACTATGTCTTGCAGTGGACGTCAAATGGCTAATGATGATGATGATTTTTGTGCGGTGACAGCGCATCGTTAGAATCTGTGCCTCACATGCGGGAGGTCGTGGGTTGTTTCCGTGAGCCGGAAGGCCCGGCGTGTACCAATTTACCCGGTATGCCTTTGATTTTGAAAGTTACGTACATGAAGTTTTTTCTATCTATCTACATTTGTGAACTTAACGTAGCAATACCACTCGCTAACGTAGCAATACCAGCTCGCACTCGCTCGCAAATGTACATAACTAAGAAAACAAGTCATAGGTAAATGCCCGCACTAGGAATCGAATTTGGGTCCCTCGCTTCCGAGTCCAATGTTCTACCCACTAGGCCACCACCGCTTTTTGCGTCAACAAGTGTTCACGCGCTCGCCAATCCGCGCCGGAAACACATGGTGATTAAAAGCTCACACTGTGTCTCTGATAGGAGGGCCACGCCTTCCAGTGCCACTCATAAAGTGTATTTCCTGAGCATTATTTAATGACTCGCAATACTCCTACACAATTGACTGTACTCGCCACAGTCTACCCGTGGCCATGGCAACTGCGACGTTACCGAAACGTCGGAAATGAACAATCTCTATCAACCGTTTGTTTACGTATGGAGACTAAAGCTGAATGAAATTAAATGTAGGATAAAATATTGTATTGTATTGTATTTATTTCATCTTTAGGCATATAAGATACACTTAGAAACGTCAACATTATGGACACTTAAAATTATCATTATAAATCATTCATGCAGGTAGTCTATATATGCAACTAAATAATATTAGAAATTTTATTACAGATTAGTATTATAATTATGCCAATTTTCATGAGTATACATTAAAATTATAAAATTAGAGGAATTCTTAAGTACTAAGTCTACATGTCAGGTTGTACAAGGCCATTATCAGCAAGTGCTTCATCTATTGAATAGTAGGTTTTATCAATAAGATTCTTTCTGATTATTGCACAAAATTCTATATGATCGAGAGACTGTATGTACTCCGGCAATTTGTTATATAATTTGATTCCCTGTACAAAATGGGACTTTGATACTTTAGCCAGTCTATGTGTTGGGATCACCAATCTTGTCCTATGTCTAGTATCAATACTGTGAACGTCACCAAGTGTTTTAAACGATATTAAATTGTCCCTTACATATAATAAGCTTTGATATAATGTATTCTCCCGTCATTGTCATTATACCTAGTTCTTTAAATTTTTCCCTGCATGAATCTCTGTACTTTAGTCCTAGAACATAACGTAAAGCCCTTTTCTGAAGCACAAACATGGAGTTTGCTTGTGCAGCAGTGCCCCAGAATAACACACCATATATCATTATAGAGTGAAAGTAAGCAAAATAGACTGTTTTTGCGGCCTCTATACCACCCAATTCCTTAATTTTCTTGACAGCATAGGTAGCAGGATTCAACTTTTGTTTTATTTTGTCAATTTGTGTTGCCCACGTTAGCTTTGCGTCAAGATAAACACCAAGAAATTTTACTTCGTCTACAGGACGTACATTAAGTGCTTTAATAGCTAATTGGACGAGCTCAGGCACTTCATTAAATCTTGAGCCTAGCGCAAAGCGGATAATATGTGTCTTCTCCACATTAAGCAGCATATTATTAACGGCAAACCACTCCATCAAATTATCAATTGATTCATTTAATTTATTTACAATATTAATGTCATCTTTATCTTTAATAATAAATAAATAAATAGAATCATGTTTATTTGGTACAAGAACATTTTACATTAAAAATCTTGAAATTGACACGGAAAGAACGCTTCACATTATAGAACATAAAAAAATATATATTAACATGATGTACCGAAAAGGTCTCCGCTCAGCCTAATGCCGCGACAGAGTGTGACGGACCAAGCTCCGTACAGGTGCTCACGATCGTTAATATCATGTTGAATTGTGTTCTGCACGAGAAGATTAAGGATGGAAGCTAAAAGAAACCGAGAAATGATAATCGTATACTTATATAGGGATTGTAAAACATTTAAAGAGCGTATTATAGAATCTGATAAAGCGCCGAAACGTATTTGGTTCCCCGACATAAAATAAAGTTAGGTATATTTTGTTTGTATCATTTGTAAACATTTAAACAGTTCTTGTGAAATATTGCGTTGTCTTTTCTAGATTAAATATTTACGATAATTGAGATTAATTACAACGGCATCTATTTTGCGAGATGGTACAACTAATGAATTATGGATTAAAGAAAGTTTTTCACCTAAAACCTGTTACAATACATGACAGTTCATCGCTTTGTTCGTAGGTGACGCTACCGGTCTAAACGCGTGGGTCTGAATTCATTCTCTAATAAAACAAAAACAAAAAAAAAGTGCATCCGAAAAGCTTTTGTTTTGTAGCATTTGTAAACATTTAAACAGTTCTTGTGAAATATTGCGTTGTCTTTTGTAGATTAAATTATGCAACTGGTTTTAGGGATGGTTTACGATAATTGAGATTAATCACAATGACATCTCTCTTGCGAAATAGCATAACTAATAAATTTTGGATTGAAGAAAGTCTGTCACCTAAATCTAATACAGTACATGGCAGTTCATTATTTTGTTCATAGATGACGCTTTTTTAATTCATTCTCTAAAACAAAACAAAAAATTGCATCCGAAAAGCTCGGTCATTCAGGTACTAAATAAATAGGGAACTTAAATCATATAAAACTTTAACAAAACAACATAGACTCACGCCTGTGTCCCGGAGGGGTAGGCGAATGTCGGGGACTGCCACTTGTTGCGATCTTGACGGATCGCTGTCGCTTTCTCAACATTCATTGGTCGTTGCTTGCGCGCGCGCCGGTTTCGGGTGCTTTTGTCTTGCCCTTTGCTAATGCATCCCCTGTTTGGTCGAGGTGTGTCCGTATGGGTCATCCCTTGCCGGCCCTTCCACCCACATTTGTTCGATGGATTTGTTTCCTCCTCTCCACATGTCCAAACGAACTCAACATTCCTTTCTCAATTTTAGTCACTGCATCCTCTTTTAGTCCACAACGTTTTCTAGTCACACGGTTATGTGTACGGTCATTCAAAGTAACACCAGACATACTTCTCAAGGACCTCATTTCTACTTAAAAACGTAGAATTTAGTTTTTCATTGAACTCTGAACGTTTTCTTAGAAACATTATTTTACGAGATGACTCATATATATTGATAAACGCTTCATATATTGTAGGCGTTGCGTTCATACGTTGGGGAGTGACGTCATGGTCTGAGGTCGAGTTGTATGCCGCGTTGTAGTGCTACGTGATTGTATTGACTTTTTGACTGTTTGTATCGTAGGGAGTGTATAGTCGCGGAAGAAAGAGATACCACGTTTGTTTGCCTTTGGACGTGTCCTCTCATACTTTATTAAAGTTTTTCTTAGTGCAAGTCCCCATTATCGAATATCTTCGCATAAGCTCTAGAGTTAGCTCCATCTAGGAGTGAGTAGCGTATCAGTATTAGTTCCTTGTTAATACGATATTAACCGTTTGAGTGGGGGGGCGCCACTGTTATTTCCGTCCGGTTGACGCCAACCAAATAAATCATTATAACGCTTCAAATCCCAATTGTAGATAAAGTAGAGTATGTTTAGATGAATATAGACTGAATTAAAGAGATGTTGTTCTATATACGAGATACGAAACTTTGTTATTAACAGAAACTAGTTTTTCGAAAACACCACCGCGTCATTCAAATGTGCGTTGAATAAATTGATAAAAGGATTGTAGAAAAATAAATCAATCGGGAAATATCGAGATAAATAAATAGAAACTTAATTGACAATATAATTGCAGACATTAAATATTAATTTATAAAATAGCATAATATTAAAGTTCTGAAATTGATTGAGAAGATAGTGGCGCGATGTGGTACGAGTTTGACGAACAAAAATAGAATTACCAATGTTGAAGTCCTTAAATTAATAGCAATAAGGAATAAAATTCTTAGTTGGCGGGATTTCGTTATTGGTTTCGCGAGCGGGAGAAGTGGCATCATATTAGGAGGGGGCCGCGAGATTATAAAAGCGGGGTTCGGGAACTATTCGCGGCTTTTCCGGAACAGAAAATTGAACAGTAAATACGTCTGCTGCGCTCGTAGGCAAATTCGCCATTTTGTGAATTTACTATTAGGGAGTTTCGTTTGTATTTAAATTCGAAAGTAGGAGAGTGGTTTTGGATTTGTAACCTAACATCACCTGTGGGCATTGCGTCCCAGACTATCAGCTCTGGTGTGAAGTTTCAGGTTCTGAATTACTTTCTTAGCTAAGGAATGAGATTTGAAAGTGAAAGTGTAAGGTTAGAAGCGGCCTTCGATTCCTAAACCGTTTGTATATTTAGCTAGAAGTTTTCCGCGTAAAATAGGGTTTTCAGCCTTAGTAATTAGGGTAGCTCTCGCGAAATAAAAGTTTACTAATCCTTTTCCTCCACAGTACTACGTTTATGCGGAAGTAAATTTGTGCAAAGGAAAACTCACGGTGATAAAGGTATGCTATGGATAATCCGTGTGTCTAGCCTTTGTCAAATAACCAAGGCTCGGCGGGGGCACACGTGATGATCGATATCATTCTTGCGTCATAGCTTTCTGAGCCTTTGCAGACATTTAATTCCACTTATTACTCTAGCTTAATTCCACTAGCTAGTGGTAATTGAGTTTCAGTATACAAACGTGTGAATTTAGAGCGAATTCACTTGGGAGCCTTAAGAAGTTTAAATAAATGGACTAAGGAACCCAAAATCTAGCTCTGCTTACTATGCTACGGCTGAATCTGAGTCTGCTTGGGTTGAAAGGTTTAAAGAATCCCTTCACCGGAGGCGTTCCCAATTTAATTTAATAATAAAAAAGTAATACTAACAATAATTTTGAATTGAGATAATTACATTAATTATCTTGTTTGAAGATTGGGATAAAATGCTTCTTGTGAATGCGGTGTTAGATCTTCTTCCGTTAGCATACGTGGTGTAGCAATTTTCCCCCTGCTTACCCTGAGTGACAGACGATTCTAGCCCTCTGGCACTTTGCACCCATAACATATTTATGTATTATATTCCGAATATTCTTGCCTTGCGGGTGGTTACCGAACCCATAAAACCACCTGCGCATACACATCCTAGGCTACACACTCTGGCCGGCCAGAAAGTCTGAAAGCTAACTGAGTCAAGTTACCAAGTAATTTGAAACAGTCTGGTTTTCCGGAGTTAGGGAGGATAGAAGTAGGAAATAGCTGTGACTAGGGAGACACCTTAGGCACTCACGCATACACACGATTAAATGTAAATGGGGTTTGTTTTGCTGATACAATAATAATTTTGATGGGTGGTTAAATATATTAGCTTACGGGGTTGGGAGAAATTAGGCAGGCTCCCCCTTTTCTTTCAGGGTATCCAGTTGTATGATGAGAGTAAGTATTTCCCCAAGTCCCCACCATAACAATGCGGACATTAGATGCGTTTAAGGTTCATTTAATAAAACTAAAATAAGTGAAATTGGTGCTTCCACAATGTTTTGTAGTGTAGTGATATTGTAATCAATATGTCGCAATAGGTTTAGTGTTCAATAAATCTGTTTCCAAACCCGTCTGTAAATGATAGCGTTAAGTAATTCTCTTATCACCTACTCATAAGGATGTAGATGTAACCCCGCAAAATTCCGCGCCGCGCTAATGTAAACCTGCAAAACTCTGTTTGACTAAAAGATTGTGTTCGTTATTTAATTGTGCGAGTCTTGAATTAGTAGCTACTAAACTTACTGCTTATCTATGTCTCTGGTCCTTACCTTAAAACTAGACGTAAAGGTTGGTGCGTTTCATCCACACGGTGATCATTTGAAACTAAGGAATAGGTAAAACGAAACGAAAATATTAGCTTCATAGGTACTTATCTTTTGACCTTCGGACGGGTCATTCCACTATTGCAGAGGTAGGAACAATTTATGTAGGTGCGTAGATACTTTTCCTTCCGACCGTTGTTTCTTTAGTATTATTGCATTTTAGGCGCAATATAGGGTGAATAATATATAGGGTGGTCAAAACTCGGATTATTGTTAGGAATTGAAAGACGTTATGGGACGTTAGAGAGTAGTTAAGAGCCACTATAGGCTTTGTAGTAGTAATGCTATATTCATTTTAAGTATATTGGCTTAATACTCTGCTTAATCTCATAGTTGCGTGAGCGCGGCTGGATTGTTTCAGTGTTGGTAAGCTTCGATGAAGTCTTATTCCAACGTACTTTGTGCATTTGGTTATTACCTCTCTCACACTCTCGTCAGCCAATGCATTGTACTGCTGAACATCCCTTTGCCGTTTCTTGCGTTAATTGTGTGAAGCGTCTTGAGTCTTAAGATCTCTATACTTGCTTAAAGCTTTTATTATGTTTGACTTGTCCTTGAGTGGCATCTCATAGTTGCGTGAGCTCGGCTGGATTGTTTCAGTGTTGGTAAGCTTCGATGAAGTCTTATTCCAACGTACTTTGTGCATTTGGTTATTACCTCTCTCACACTTTCGTCTGCCAATGCATAGTACTGCTGAACATCCCTTTGCCGTTTCTTGCGTTAATTGTGTGAAGTGACTTGAGTCTTAATATATCTCTGCCTGCTCAAAGCTTTTATTGCTTCTATTAAATTTATTTGTATGACTTATGTCTTTGGGTGACATTTCATGGTTGCGTGGGTTTGGCCGGACTGTTTCAGTGTTGGTAAGCTTCGATGAAGTCTTATTCCAACGTACTTTGTGCATTTGGTTTTTTACCTCTCTCACTCTCGTCTGCCAATGCATTGTACTGCTGAACGTCTCTTTGCCAATTCTTGCGTTAATCATGTATGTTTTCTTAAGGCATAGACTCGGAATAATGAATCATTGTATTCTTATTTCTAGTCAGTCATAGTTTTATTATTTCTAAGTATATATTAACAGTATAACGTAGTGGTGGCCAATCCCCATCCACGGTTGATATAATTAGCACTATCGGCTAGTAGATAATTGAGTATTGCACTCACTTCTTCTTATCCAATATTATCTACTTAGCTGGCTAATAATGTCTGCCTTAACCGGCCTTTGGTAGGGGACGTTATACTAAAACACTCACATGTGTAGTAGTATGACAAGTAGTTATTTCAAATATTTTGCTACTATAATCTTATTTTATTTACATGGAATTTATTTTATTTAACCTTTAATTTATTGTCTTCTAAACTTAACTTCTTTATTTAAAATTTCCTTCCTTATCCCAATCTTGTCTCGCTTCTGCTTATTTAATGTTGCTTTATTGCTATTTTAGTTTCTTCGAATCTTTCTAAAATTTACCTTTTCTAATAAACATTTGATTTGAACTGAATGTTCTTAGTTCCACTTTTATTATTTTAACGGATCTCTTACATGCACTCATTACTCAATCTCATATCCTAAAAGTTCTTGGGTTATTAATACGTTCACAATGAAGGGTCCTCACTAGACTAGACGATCACAGTTGGCCATTGGAGTGTTTTGCATCATAGTACTTTTCTCCTTTACTATCCGGGGTGCATACGTTTAATATACCGGGTTGGGGGTCACAATATGGTGTGCCGTGACCATGATATTTTAATACGAGTTTGAGTAGTTTGTTTGTATGTTTTATGATGCAGAATATTCTTATTTTTAATTATTATCGTTGGCTTTATGCCACAATTTGATGTTCGTGAAATGGAAAGGTTTGAGATTGACGATGAGGGTATGATTGAGATCCGTTAATTTTGCTTTCGCATAGATTTATGGATGTATGCACGGGTAAAAATAAATATTTAATTCGTGTATGGATCTATTTATCTAATTGTTTACGTGTAATCACGTTATTTTAACTAACGTTCCATAACTTCTTGGTTATTTCTATTCAAATTACGTTACTTTACAATAAACCTTTAGTTGATTCAGTGCTTTCGTGTCGGATTTTAATAATAGTCTGTAGAGGTTATACTGTTCGATCGTTTTTAAGTAGGTACGTTTAACAGTTTTTTATTCAGGGGGTTGTATCAAATTATGTTTTACGTCAGAAGTTGCTTTCATAGGTAAACTAAGGTTAATAATAATTCCAGTTTAATTAATTAAGAAAATAATTAGGGAATTATAAAAAAAAACTAATGTCATCAGGTTACATTAATTAGTCAAAGGTCTGCTTTATGGGGGGTTGTCAAAATATCGGTTTTCTTTTACGCGATTTAAAATTCTTAAATATTTTAATACTTGTTTTGCTTATTAATTAATAGTTATTATTGTGAAAGATTTTTGTTATTTTATTTTGTTGATGTAATTCATTTTAATTATTTTTATGCTGGGGTTTGATATCCTTCTTACTTTCGATTTAGCATTCCATTACGCGGAAACTTGTCTTTTATTTGGGGGGTTGTGGGGTTGTAAAAGAAAAAAAAGCAACATTATTAACAAAAGTTTTCTCGACGGGGGGTTGCTGTTATTACAGTATTGCTAGGAATTTAGTATTGCGTAATTCGGTAGTTTCGTATAGTGGTGGCGCAAATAAATTCAAGAATTCTAAATTATTCCATTAGACTCGAGATTAATTTTAATTTGCTAAAATATCAATATGTCAAATAAATTTAGTATGTTTTATTCACATCGATTCGTAAATTTCTTCAGACATAAAAAAAAAACTAATTCATTAAAAAAAAAAAAAAAAAAGAAAATTTTATTTTATTTTAGTAATCCGCGTACCTATAATAAATTATAAATAATAGAGAAAACAACACATTTTGTTTTATTTTAACAATCCGCGTACAGTAAACGATAAAAGTATATAATCGAATATTCTTAAACCAAACTTTGGATTTAAATGTACCTTACCATAATTTACGTCTTACCCAAATACTATTTTTAATAAAATACGGACGCGAGTTAATCTAATCGGGATTTACACTTGATTATTTAATTTTCGTCGTTGACTGTACTTCTTAAACCAGGTAATTGAAACGGTTTTGAAAGGTAATCTGGTAATTAAAATTGAGGTATTGTGTGCGGTAATCAAGGTAATTCGTGTGGTACTGTGTAAGGTAAAACAAATTTAATTTTAAAAATTTTACTTGCGTCTCATAACGTCTATCACTAGGTATATTTGCGATCGCGGGCTCTGGTTCAAATTATTTTATTCCTCATATTGGATGGGGTTGTCAAATTTATAATAAAATTAGTAGTTTATTTTGTATCGCGGTAATCAAAATCATATCTGCGAAGAGTTCATTCGCTAAATTCTCAGGCTTCATATATAAGTATGTAAGCAAGTAAGAGTAAGCTTGGAAATGATTCAATGAATGGAGAAGGAATTAGTTGGAGTATTTAGAAAGAGAATGAAAAGGGGCTTGAATGGAAGTTCTAGAGTTCGGTGAATCGGTTTTACGCAGATAACTTGTTTTATTTAGTTTCCGAATACAGCACACACCTCAAGCGGATACAAATACTTCTTTTGATTTTCATTTTCAATTAAGTTAAACTGTATTTGTATCCCGGACTCCACAAGAAGCTAAGAACTAGTTTCGGCAACTGAGCAGGCTCCAGAAGCGAAGATGTTGTCGATTGGGGATTTTCATTGATTAATATCGTTTGTTTGATAGCTTCCCGTAGTGATTTCGCAGCTGATTGTTATTTGAGGCTATTGTAAGGGTCGGTTCTACTACCGGTGCACGTTTGCTCTTGGGGAGGCCTCCCCTTTGGAGTTTAAGCGAGTGTATCTGGTACTTAGCAGTCGGTGCCTTCGGGCTGTTCTGCCTCACAACCAGGATCCCTTTATCAAGGTCTTAAATGATAGGCTGTGTTAAAAGCTGCTAAGCGATCCGAATAAAACGGTGTCGATTGAAATTTCACATAGGCAATTATCCGAAGAGTCTGGTTGAAAAACACAACTCACTCATTTCGTCATTTCTGGAAAATAGTGAAACAAGTAATTAATAACTTATGTAGCAAGACCACTCTCGTGATCACTTATGTTTTATTGAAAATTTGATAACGACAGGTCTTATCCAAATTTTGGGGGTTGATTGTGACGGACCAAGCTCCGTACAGGTGCTCACGATCGTTAATATCATGTTGAATTGTGTTCTGCACGAGAAGATTAAGGATGGAAGCTAAAAGAAACCGAGAAATGATAATCGTATACTTATATAGGGATTGTAAAACATTTAAAGAGCGTATTATAGAATCTGATAAAGCGCCGAAACGTATTTGGTTCCCCGACATAAAATAAAGTTAGGTATATTTTGTTTGTATCATTTGTAAACATTTAAACAGTTCTTGTGAAATATTGCGTTGTCTTTTCTAGATTAAATATTTACGATAATTGAGATTAATTACAACGGCATCTATTTTGCGAGATGGTACAACTAATGAATTATGGATTAAAGAAAGTTTTTCACCTAAAACCTGTTACAATACATGACAGTTCATCGCTTTGTTCGTAGGTGACGCTACCGGTCTAAACGCGTGGGTCTGAATTCATTCTCTAATAAAACAAAAACAAAAAAAAAGTGCATCCGAAAAGCTTTTGTTTTGTAGCATTTGTAAACATTTAAACAGTTCTTGTGAAATATTGCGTTGTCTTTTGTAGATTAAATTATGCAACTGGTTTTAGGGATGGTTTACGATAATTGAGATTAATCACAATGACATCTCTCTTGCGAAATAGCATAACTAATAAATTTTGGATTGAAGAAAGTCTGTCACCTAAATCTAATACAGTACATGGCAGTTCATTATTTTGTTCATAGATGACGCTTTTTTAATTCATTCTCTAAAACAAAACAAAAAATTGCATCCGAAAAGCTCGGTCATTCAGGTACTAAATAAATAGGGAACTTAAATCATATAAAACTTTAACAAAACAACATAGACTCACGCCTGTGTCCCGGAGGGGTAGGCGAATGTCGGGGACTGCCACTTGTTGCGATCTTGACGGATCGCTGTCGCTTTCTCAACATTCATTGGTCGTTGCTTGCGCGCGCGCCGGTTTCGGGTGCTTTTGTCTTGCCCTTTGCTAATGCATCCCCTGTTTGGTCGAGGTGTGTCCGTATGGGTCATCCCTTGCCGGCCCTTCCACCCACATTTGTTCGATGGATTTGTTTCCTCCTCTCCACATGTCCAAACGAACTCAACATTCCTTTCTCAATTTTAGTCACTGCATCCTCTTTTAGTCCACAACGTTTTCTAGTCACACGGTTATGTGTACGGTCATTCAAAGTAACACCAGACATACTTCTCAAGGACCTCATTTCTACTTAAAAACGTAGAATTTAGTTTTTCATTGAACTCTGAACGTTTTCTTAGAAACATTATTTTACGAGATGACTCATATATATTGATAAACGCTTCATATATTGTAGGCGTTGCGTTCATACGTTGGGGAGTGACGTCATGGTCTGAGGTCGAGTTGTATGCCGCGTTGTAGTGCTACGTGATTGTATTGACTTTTTGACTGTTTGTATCGTAGGGAGTGTATAGTCGCGGAAGAAAGAGATACCACGTTTGTTTGCCTTTGGACGTGTCCTCTCATACTTTATTAAAGTTTTTCTTAGTGCAAGTCCCCATTATCGAATATCTTCGCATAAGCTCTAGAGTTAGCTCCATCTAGGAGTGAGTAGCGTATCAGTATTAGTTCCTTGTTAATACGATATTAACCGTTTGAGTGGGGGGGCGCCACTGTTATTTCCGTCCGGTTGACGCCAACCAAATAAATCATTATAACGCTTCAAATCCCAATTGTAGATAAAGTAGAGTATGTTTAGATGAATATAGACTGAATTAAAGAGATGTTGTTCTATATACGAGATACGAAACTTTGTTATTAACAGAAACTAGTTTTTCGAAAACACCACCGCGTCATTCAAATGTGCGTTGAATAAATTGATAAAAGGATTGTAGAAAAATAAATCAATCGGGAAATATCGAGATAAATAAATAGAAACTTAATTGACAATATAATTGCAGACATTAAATATTAATTTATAAAATAGCATAATATTAAAGTTCTGAAATTGATTGAGAAGATAGTGGCGCGATGTGGTACGAGTTTGACGAACAAAAATAGAATTACCAATGTTGAAGTCCTTAAATTAATAGCAATAAGGAATAAAATTCTTAGTTGGCGGGATTTCGTTATTGGTTTCGCGAGCGGGAGAAGTGGCATCATATTAGGAGGGGGCCGCGAGATTATAAAAGCGGGGTTCGGGAACTATTCGCGGCTTTTCCGGAACAGAAAATTGAACAGTAAATACGTCTGCTGCGCTCGTAGGCAAATTCGCCATTTTGTGAATTTACTATTAGGGAGTTTCGTTTGTATTTAAATTCGAAAGTAGGAGAGTGGTTTTGGATTTGTAACCTAACATCACCTGTGGGCATTGCGTCCCAGACTATCAGCTCTGGTGTGAAGTTTCAGGTTCTGAATTACTTTCTTAGCTAAGGAATGAGATTTGAAAGTGAAAGTGTAAGGTTAGAAGCGGCCTTCGATTCCTAAACCGTTTGTATATTTAGCTAGAAGTTTTCCGCGTAAAATAGGGTTTTCAGCCTTAGTAATTAGGGTAGCTCTCGCGAAATAAAAGTTTACTAATCCTTTTCCTCCACAGTACTACGTTTATGCGGAAGTAAATTTGTGCAAAGGAAAACTCACGGTGATAAAGGTATGCTATGGATAATCCGTGTGTCTAGCCTTTGTCAAATAACCAAGGCTCGGCGGGGGCACACGTGATGATCGATATCATTCTTGCGTCATAGCTTTCTGAGCCTTTGCAGACATTTAATTCCACTTATTACTCTAGCTTAATTCCACTAGCTAGTGGTAATTGAGTTTCAGTATACAAACGTGTGAATTTAGAGCGAATTCACTTGGGAGCCTTAAGAAGTTTAAATAAATGGACTAAGGAACCCAAAATCTAGCTCTGCTTACTATGCTACGGCTGAATCTGAGTCTGCTTGGGTTGAAAGGTTTAAAGAATCCCTTCACCGGAGGCGTTCCCAATTTAATTTAATAATAAAAAAGTAATACTAACAATAATTTTGAATTGAGATAATTACATTAATTATCTTGTTTGAAGATTGGGATAAAATGCTTCTTGTGAATGCGGTGTTAGATCTTCTTCCGTTAGCATACGTGGTGTAGCAATTTTCCCCCTGCTTACCCTGAGTGACAGACGATTCTAGCCCTCTGGCACTTTGCACCCATAACATATTTATGTATTATATTCCGAATATTCTTGCCTTGCGGGTGGTTACCGAACCCATAAAACCACCTGCGCATACACATCCTAGGCTACACACTCTGGCCGGCCAGAAAGTCTGAAAGCTAACTGAGTCAAGTTACCAAGTAATTTGAAACAGTCTGGTTTTCCGGAGTTAGGGAGGATAGAAGTAGGAAATAGCTGTGACTAGGGAGACACCTTAGGCACTCACGCATACACACGATTAAATGTAAATGGGGTTTGTTTTGCTGATACAATAATAATTTTGATGGGTGGTTAAATATATTAGCTTACGGGGTTGGGAGAAATTAGGCAGGCTCCCCCTTTTCTTTCAGGGTATCCAGTTGTATGATGAGAGTAAGTATTTCCCCAAGTCCCCACCATAACAATGCGGACATTAGATGCGTTTAAGGTTCATTTAATAAAACTAAAATAAGTGAAATTGGTGCTTCCACAATGTTTTGTAGTGTAGTGATATTGTAATCAATATGTCGCAATAGGTTTAGTGTTCAATAAATCTGTTTCCAAACCCGTCTGTAAATGATAGCGTTAAGTAATTCTCTTATCACCTACTCATAAGGATGTAGATGTAACCCCGCAAAATTCCGCGCCGCGCTAATGTAAACCTGCAAAACTCTGTTTGACTAAAAGATTGTGTTCGTTATTTAATTGTGCGAGTCTTGAATTAGTAGCTACTAAACTTACTGCTTATCTATGTCTCTGGTCCTTACCTTAAAACTAGACGTAAAGGTTGGTGCGTTTCATCCACACGGTGATCATTTGAAACTAAGGAATAGGTAAAACGAAACGAAAATATTAGCTTCATAGGTACTTATCTTTTGACCTTCGGACGGGTCATTCCACTATTGCAGAGGTAGGAACAATTTATGTAGGTGCGTAGATACTTTTCCTTCCGACCGTTGTTTCTTTAGTATTATTGCATTTTAGGCGCAATATAGGGTGAATAATATATAGGGTGGTCAAAACTCGGATTATTGTTAGGAATTGAAAGACGTTATGGGACGTTAGAGAGTAGTTAAGAGCCACTATAGGCTTTGTAGTAGTAATGCTATATTCATTTTAAGTATATTGGCTTAATACTCTGCTTAATCTCATAGTTGCGTGAGCGCGGCTGGATTGTTTCAGTGTTGGTAAGCTTCGATGAAGTCTTATTCCAACGTACTTTGTGCATTTGGTTATTACCTCTCTCACACTCTCGTCAGCCAATGCATTGTACTGCTGAACATCCCTTTGCCGTTTCTTGCGTTAATTGTGTGAAGCGTCTTGAGTCTTAAGATCTCTATACTTGCTTAAAGCTTTTATTATGTTTGACTTGTCCTTGAGTGGCATCTCATAGTTGCGTGAGCTCGGCTGGATTGTTTCAGTGTTGGTAAGCTTCGATGAAGTCTTATTCCAACGTACTTTGTGCATTTGGTTATTACCTCTCTCACACTTTCGTCTGCCAATGCATAGTACTGCTGAACATCCCTTTGCCGTTTCTTGCGTTAATTGTGTGAAGTGACTTGAGTCTTAATATATCTCTGCCTGCTCAAAGCTTTTATTGCTTCTATTAAATTTATTTGTATGACTTATGTCTTTGGGTGACATTTCATGGTTGCGTGGGTTTGGCCGGACTGTTTCAGTGTTGGTAAGCTTCGATGAAGTCTTATTCCAACGTACTTTGTGCATTTGGTTTTTTACCTCTCTCACTCTCGTCTGCCAATGCATTGTACTGCTGAACGTCTCTTTGCCAATTCTTGCGTTAATCATGTATGTTTTCTTAAGGCATAGACTCGGAATAATGAATCATTGTATTCTTATTTCTAGTCAGTCATAGTTTTATTATTTCTAAGTATATATTAACAGTATAACGTAGTGGTGGCCAATCCCCATCCACGGTTGATATAATTAGCACTATCGGCTAGTAGATAATTGAGTATTGCACTCACTTCTTCTTATCCAATATTATCTACTTAGCTGGCTAATAATGTCTGCCTTAACCGGCCTTTGGTAGGGGACGTTATACTAAAACACTCACATGTGTAGTAGTATGACAAGTAGTTATTTCAAATATTTTGCTACTATAATCTTATTTTATTTACATGGAATTTATTTTATTTAACCTTTAATTTATTGTCTTCTAAACTTAACTTCTTTATTTAAAATTTCCTTCCTTATCCCAATCTTGTCTCGCTTCTGCTTATTTAATGTTGCTTTATTGCTATTTTAGTTTCTTCGAATCTTTCTAAAATTTACCTTTTCTAATAAACATTTGATTTGAACTGAATGTTCTTAGTTCCACTTTTATTATTTTAACGGATCTCTTACATGCACTCATTACTCAATCTCATATCCTAAAAGTTCTTGGGTTATTAATACGTTCACAATGAAGGGTCCTCACTAGACTAGACGATCACAGTTGGCCATTGGAGTGTTTTGCATCATAGTACTTTTCTCCTTTACTATCCGGGGTGCATACGTTTAATATACCGGGTTGGGGGTCACAAGAGCCCTGGCGCTTAGTTTTCAGCGGATGCCTACCACTACTTATGAACTTACATGTATAACTTATTATGTATAAGTTAAACAAGCTCTTTTTAGGGTTCCGTACCCAAAGGGTATGGGACCCTATTACTAAGACTACTGCCCGTCCGTCCGTCCGTCACCAGGCTGTATCTCATAAACCGTGGTAGTTAGACAGTTGAAATATTCACAGATGATGTGTTTCTGTTGCCGCTATAACACCAAATACTAAAAACAGAATAAAATAAATATTTAAGGGGGGCTCCCATACAACAAACTTGATTTTTTTTGCCGTTTCTTGCTCGATGTTAATAACGCCAACAGCGCTTGAAATATTCAAATGTTGTATAGATAACGGTACGGAACCACTCTTGCGGGAGTCCGACTCGCACTTGGCCGGTTTTTACATTACATTAATAAGCAGGTTACTGAACTATTGTTAATATTGTTTTATGTACCTTTATTTGTGTAAATTTGCTTTTTTCATTTACATTCGTTTCAGTCTAGTTCATTACTTGTTGTGAATGAGTTGCGTGTTTGTTTCAGTTGCATTATTCAAAGAAGGAAATGGAGTACCAGACTGAGATTGGTGGCCTCAAGGCGGCCATAGGAGGTTTGCAGAGGGAGCTACAGGTGGCCAGTGGCATTGTGAGTTGTTCTTCTTTTCTTGTTCGCTTATTCTTTTGCTAGAAATAAGAAATCAATAATTTATCCCAACGTAAAGCATGTAAATACATGCTGTTTGCTGATACCGCTGCCTTCGGGCCGTATTTGTAGCTAATAGCGAGTATCATAATACATAAGCGGCGGTGTACGTGCCGATGAAAAACTCTCAAACCAAATTGCCATTATCACGATGTAATTTTTTTTTAAATCATGAGTTAAAGCAATTCACAAACCGAAGCGGTCGCGGTCGCGGTGGCGGTGGCCGTCACTTACTGCAATAGTATTTTACATCATTTACTGCAGTATTATTTGTATCTCTATCTAGCTATCTATACAGCCCATGAAAGACGCCCACTGTTGGGCATACGCCTCTTCACCGCCACGCCAACCTCGCCGGTCCCCTGCTAATCATGTCCCGTCCGTCTTCTCGTCTAATAGAACCCGATGTCCCGATGTAACCGTTTGTTTGTATGGACGTATTCAAACCAGCGCGTTCTTCACCGCGAAGGCAGCCATTATTTGTTTGGCGGTTAATCGATTAGTCGCGTCCATATAGATACTACTGCAGTAAATGACAGCCACCTCCACCGCGACCCCTTTGATTTGTGATTTCCCTTAACTCATGATTGAAAAAAACTACGTCGAGATAATGGAAATGTTATTAAGGGAAGAAAAACACCAACGATAAATAAAATATTGGCATTTTATTATTCAAAAACCTATTTAGAGGCTAAAAATACAGAATAATACACAGAAGTTTGTAAAAAGGCTCGAAATTTCATCGATGCTTGCACTTGCCCATTAGCTCAGTTGGGAGAGTGCTGGCACGGTGAGCCAGAGGTCGCGGGTTCGAGTCCCGGCATGGGTGGAATAATTAGCCTCTAAATAGGTTTTTAAAATTGTCTTCAGCACGGGTTAGTGCAACAAAAAGAATAATAATTTTATTATTTAATTCCTTTATTGACCACTAAGGCCCAATTTTCTTCAATATTACATTAATCTTACTCTTCTTCACAAACTTTCACATTTATAATACTTATATATAAATGTGAAAGTTTGTGAAGATGTTTGGATGTTTGTTACTCAATCACGCAATAACGGCTGAACGGATTTACATGAAACTTGGCGTACAGATAGACAAAGACATGAATTGAGACATAGCATACTTGATATCCCGGTAATGCGTTCCCGTGGGATAATATTTATTTTAATTTTAAAATAGAAGGCGTTGTGCGAGCGAACGTTGTGTTTTAAAAAATAGATGGCGTTGTGCGAGAATCGTATAAACGGATTCTGTGGCGGTACGAAGTTCGCCGGGACAGCTATTCTAATATATATATAAATATCGTGTCACAGTGTTTGTTATCGCACTCCTCCGAAACGGCTTCACTGATTTTTATGATTTTTATTGTGTATACTTGGTAGGTCTGAGTATAGGTCGTAGGCTAATTAATATGGCAAAACAAAGTTTGCCGGGTTAGCTAGTAAATAAATAAAATTTTAGAGTTACCAACTTATTTTAAGTTGAGGGAGCGGCACCAGAGGAATAATTTCATACAAGCATTGTACATAGTTCTCCTGGTGTCTACTGTATCTCTCTCTCTCTCTCTCTGAAAGAAAGGCTGAAAAGAAGAAAGGAGAAAGGCTATGCCCTGTAGTGGGATGTATACAGGTTGCTCCCAACACTTATGTATGGTAGCGAGACTTGGGTTTGGCAGAAGAATGAAGAAAGAATCAGAAATATAAATGGTGTGGAAGTGAGGTCCTTGAGAAGTGGTGGTGTTACTTTTGGTGGTTTGGGCATGTGGAGAGGATGAAGGAAGAAAGATTGACGAAACAAATATATCGAGGGAATGTGGGTGGAAGGGCCGGTAAGGGACGGTCCAGGCGGACATACTACGACCAAATAGGGGATGTATTAGCAAAGGGCGAGATAAAGAGTACCTGAAACCGGCGTGCGTGCGTGCAACGACTAATGAATGTGATGAAGCGAAAGAGATCGTGGCAAGTGGCAGACTCTGGTCTCTGCCTACCCCTCCGGAATACAGGCCTGAGTTTATGTTACGTTATGTTTTATATAGTAAAAATAATACAGGAATGTTATTTCAGAAGGGCATCTCGACCGAGGAAGTGGCGAGGCGTGACGTCACTATTCAGGAGCTGGGGAAGAAGGTGGCGGCTCTGCAAAGCGAATTGAAGAGTGCGCAGCTCAAGATACTCGACCTGGAGAGTGTCAAGGTAATTTTGACAATAGGGAGGGACTCTAGATTTGGGTTTGTATTCCTGTGTTTACTGTTTCAGTTTGTGTGTAGATCACAGGGGTGCAAAGCGAAAACGGACGGTAAATTTTTCGTTTGTTTCTGCCATTCCAATCCAAACTGTCCTATACTGTATCCCGGAGGGGTAGGTAGAAACCAAGTTTAGCCACTCGCCACGATCCTGTTAGAAAGAAAGAAGGCGTTTATTTAAATTTTCACAGAAACACAAAGTAAAACACGACGTCAAATCAACAAAAATAAAAACAAAATAGTCGTGAAAAGAACATGTAAGGCGTATAGAGTCGAAGGCAGCCGGATACCATACAGTAATAGACGTCTTTCGCGTCATCAATTTTTTTTATGTAGCCTATATAGTCCCACTGCACGGCAAAAGGCCTTCTCTCAGAGAGAGAATGCCCACCGCATGCCCATGGTGCATGCCCACCGCGGATTGGCGATTTCAAGCGCTGAGGTATGTCAGAATAGAAGAAGAAGAAGAAAAAACATTTATTACAAAAACAGTGCACACGCCACAATAACAAAACAAAAAACAACAAAGAAAATATTTCAACCGAAATGTTATAAAAAAGAAAGGGAAAGCGAACGGTCACGGCGTGTCACTGCTGCTATAAATTGCAACTGACTCAGCAGTATGCTGAGGGTCAAGCCTTCAGCGCTGATTTTCAGTCAGTGCCAGGAGTTTCCCCGCGTGCGTCACATACCGCGGTGTGGTACAACCGTGAGCAATACTATATATGGTAGAATGCTATGTAATACAGAATAGTAACTCTATAGCTCAGATACTCAAGTTTCCTCACGATGATTTCCTTCACAGTTAGCGAGTGGCATTGCTACTATAATTCATCATCATCATCATTCAGCCACAAGAAGTCCACTGCTGGACATAGGCCTCCTCCATGGATTTCCAAAAAGACCGGTTGGAAGCGGTCTGCATCCAGCGTCTTCCTGCCACTTGGATGAGGTCATCTGTCCATCTTGTGGCTGGTCGTCCTACGCTGCGCTTGCCGATATGTGGTCTCCATTCGAGAACTTTTCGGCCCCATCGGCCATCAGTTCTGCGTGCTATGTGCCCCGCCCACTGCCACTTCAACTTACTAATCCGCTGGGCTATGTCGACGACTTTCGTTCGTCTACGAATCTCATCATTTCTGATTCGATCTCGTAGAGAAATTCCGAGCATAGCCCTTTCCATAGCTCGTTAGAGACCACGTTTCAGTGCCATAAGTCATCACTGGTAACACACACTGGTTGTATAATTTTATCTTGAGCGATTGAGGTATGTTAGACGAAAAGACTTTTCTAAGTTTCCCGAATGCTGCCCAGCCGAGTTGGATTCGACGATTGTCCTCTTTCACGAAGTTGGACCGGCCTAGTTGGACTGTTTGTCCTAAGTAGACGTATTCGTCTACAACTTCGAGAGTCGTGTTCCCCAATGTTATTGGGGAACACGACTACTATAATTGCGCAAATGTAAATAACTTAGAAAACAAAGTTATAGGTACATGCCCGCACTGGAAATCGAACCTGGGTCTCTCGCTTCCGAGTCTAATGTTCTACCCACTAGGCTACCGCTACTCATATTTAACAAACGCCCTCAATTTGAACGCGTGTTGGCCATATTAGCGACGAGAGTACGGAGGCAGGAATATAAAAAGTAGCAACCATTGTTTGTGTTACAGATGGAGTTTACTAGACAGAAGGCAGGCATGTCCGAAATGGCCAAATTGAACAAGGAACAGCTGCAAGATCTGCACAATAGGCTCAAAGAAGCACAGACCATGGTAAGATACCCTAATTTTTAAGTTAAAACACATGTGGAATATAGTGGTCACGTTTGTTTGCAAAGAAGTGATACCATCGGGTAGAAGTAGGACATACTTCTACCCGATGGTATCACTTCTTCTACCCGATGGTAAAGTTTGTAAAAAATTGTTTCGTATTTCGGACAAAAACTTTTTATATTTCGTTTTTAGGCTTCCGTATCCGAAGGGTGCCAAAAGGGACCCTATTACTAAGACTTCAGTCCGTCTGTATGTCTGTCTGTCACCAGGCTGTATCTCATCAACCGTGATAGCTAGGCAGTTGAAATTTTCACAGATGATGTATTTCTGTTGCGGCTATAACAACAAATACTAAACACAAAATAAAATGAATGGGCTACCATATAATAAACGTTGTCTAAAGAGAGCGCTCGCCATCTAGCGGCCATCTATATGACCTTCACAGCGCCAATGTCATGTCGTTAAATGTCAATGTTAAACGCTTCTTGTTGGTTTCTATAGATGGCGCTGTTCTCAAATTAGATTTTTGTCTAATGTTGTATAGATAATGGTACGGAACCGTTCGTGCGCGAGTCCGACTCGCACTTGGACAGTTTATGTTTATTTTAAATATTAACTTAGAATTTTATTCACAACAATAACAACCTATTTCCTTTTCTCTCAGGTATTCCAGCCAGTCCGTTTTTCGATCAGCGAAGATTCGAACTTGACGTCACCGGAATATTCCAGTTTCGTAGCTAACGTGAAGCTATACGACAGGACTCTGAAACACCTCGCGGACCTTTTGAACTCTGTCACAAAGGGGTAAGGGCTGATTTTGCTCGTTTACTCTAATGTTAGATTGTCATTCATATTAGTGGATAAAAAGTACCCGAAACCGGCGTGCGTGCATGAATGTTGAGGAAGCGAAAGTGATCTGTCGGGAAGTGGCAGTCCCTGGTCTCTGCCTACCCCTCGGGGATACAGGCGTGAGTTTATATGTGTATGTATGTATTAATGGAATAATTATCGAAGATGCAACAGAGGGTGAATAAATACTGAAAATCGAGATATTCAAGATATATTTTACAGTCATAAAAGTATAAGCGCGTGCTTTTTAAAAGAATAGGGCGCGGGTTATTGTGAAAAAGACAAATTTTACTATTTCATGGAATTTTGATTTTTACTAAATGATTGGTATTTTAATATAATTTCAAGGCTTGCGGGATTTTATTTGGAAAACGGCTTCACCGCTCCACTTTATCCTAATTCTCAGCATTTAGTGACTTTCATTAGATATAGTGTTTAGTTCGGAAATAAATAAATAAATAAATATACATATATAAATATTTGGTGTTTATTGTTAAGTTAGAAGAATTTTGTAAATAATAATAAACAATAATATAAAGGGTGCTGATGACGTTGGAATTAACACTCGCTTGCACATACTAAAATTTGTGACAATTTTAAAGGATTTAGAAAACATCGGCACTAGAAAATAAACTTACGTACAATTACCAAATACGTCTATTTTGGTTTTCATAAGCTTTCGTGAAAGGAAGTTTCTATAAAGCCAAGTTTCTATAAAATAACTAAGTGTTTTTATAAAAAGACGATTCTGACAAACTCCTCAAATGCAGCTTAAACAGTCCGTGGCGAAGGGAAAATCTACCACAGACTATTTGAACTGCATTGGAGAATTGGAGGAAACTGTTTCAGAGGCACATAGATAGAGAACACTTTATTGCACAACCAGGTGAAAGAATTATAATAATTAGAGTTATTGTGTTTTTAAAAAAACATCGTTAGTGCATAAAAAATATTTTTAATAAATACCTATTTTTAATAATTATAAAATAAATGTCTAAAATTTCCGTAATTTAAATTTCGAGTGCCGGCGTGTTCTACATTTATTAAAAGTACATTCATTCTTTTACAATTACTAAAAATACTAACAAATAGATTATGTGTGAGCGTGACGGAACGCCGACGTAATAGATGCTCTCACCTGGCCTGCGAAAAAATCACATGTTGATTTTAAACTGCGAAAACAAGGATCCCGATTCCGGGGCCTTCTCTCAGAGAGAGAGAGAGAAAGAAAGAGATAGTACCTATATGAGTACATATTACAACCAGTGATAGTTAAAAACTAAAAACTAGCGCTAAAAATTACTCTACGTTCAATTGTGGGAAGGCGGACGGTTACCAGCGAGTTCAGTATTACCCGGCAAACTATCTATGCACTTGCCACCATCAGACCGCTATCTTGCAAGGTACATCATATCATATGTTACGCTGTTATTTACTATCGCCCAATCAACGTTCACGTCGTCACGCATGGCGCACATAATGAACCAATCACAGATTGATTTACTCTACAGCACATCTTGCGCTCATTTCATTGGTACAGACTAATCGAGCGGACAGGGGCCGGTTTTCGAGAGTGAATTTTGTAAGAAGAAATACTTCTATGGTTTTTTAGAGTTCCGTACCCAAAGGGCAAGGGACTCTATTACTAAGACTCGACTGTCCCTCTGTCTGTCTCTCACCAGGCTGTATTTCATGAACATGAACAGTTGAAATTTTCACAGATGATGGATAACCACAAATACTAAAAACAGAATAAAATAAATATAAAGATAATGGTAAGGAACCCTTCTTGCGCGTCCGACTCGCACTTGGCTAGTTTTTTTATTCGTAGATTACAATAATATCAGTACCACTAATAATGTGTAGTGCTTACGAAAGTTTAAGTTCAAAAATATCAGTACCTTTCCTTCCTCCAGCACATCGGACCACCTGCTAGACACGCTGGGCCTAGTAACCAGTCTGCACGAGTTCAAACTAGAACGCGGCACCGCCGATCGGGTCAAATCCGGCTTGAACGAGATCAAACTTCTCCTCGAGAAACAGCACAGTGGCGCGCTGAATAACGCGTGAGTGTAACTGGTTAAAACCGGTTCGTAGTACAGGCCAAAATCGCTTATAGCTGTTCGTGGACAAAGCGCTAGATTCCTGACTCAAATACTGAGGTATGTACTAGTTAGTATGTTATGACAAGCTCTCAGAAAAGAGTGTGAAAAAGTAACGGTGAAAAAGTGAGGGGGAATGAGAGAGAATATTCTTTTTGTTGCACTAACCCGTTCTGAGGACAATTTTTAAAAACCTATTTAGAGGCTAGAAACTCCACCCATGCCGGGACTTGGTGGAATGGGCATGGGTGGAATTTTTAGATTCTAAATAGGTTTTTAAGAATGAGAGAGTTTTTCCTTTATCTCCACGTTCATGACTTTGTCGATTACAAATCGACAACCGAAACCGTAGTTTACTTTTGCTCTAATCGTTCGGTAAAAATCTTGTAACATGAAAATAGTACATTACATAACTATGGCCGTAAAATAAATATCAATATTAATAAATATGCGATAGAGGGCTTTCTATTTTACAGCTCGTGTTGTGTACACAATTTTATGTCGTCACTTGGCCTCAAAGTGGGTTTTCCCGTACGCGTAGCGTGTGGAAAGCCCGCTTTTTGGCCAGGTGTGGCATCAACGCTATTTCGGAACTCGAAATCGTAGGGCATCCCTATGATTTCCATTACCGAAAGACCGATTTGTGATTAAAAAACAAAGCACGAAAGACTTGCTCCTTATTACAATAGTCATAAAATCCTCAAAACCACTGTGGTAATAATAAAAACGTATCTGTTTGCAGAGGTCAGATAAAGAGCACGCTGACAATATTCGAAGGAATCTTCCAAGACTTTAAGGAGATTTTGAAGAAGGGATTGATTCAACAGGAGCAGCCTGTAAGTTTCTTATCCACTATGCTGATCCTGGGCAAGTTTAGTTTTACAACGAGTCTTAATTGGACAGTGTTACGCAGAAATATTCCAACCCACAATAAGTAACTTTCGAGAAAAACACTTTTTTATGTATAACATTGTTTTGTTCCATGTTTTTGTTGAGATATTTTATATTTGTAAACGTTTTTCTAGAAAGTTACTTACCGTGGGTTGGAATGTTTCTGCGTAACTCGGCCTAATTATATATAAATAAAATAATGCAACGTATATACGTCCCACTGCAGGGCTCAGGCCTTCTCTCAGAGAGATAGTTTGGGCTTAACGCGAATATTAATAACTAACAATTTGGCCGCAAATAATAATTAATTAAAATAAAAGTAATTATAAAGAGTCTTAATTCTATTCACGTGGTATATAGACGCTTATTCATAGTTGAGTTATCGCGCAGAATAATATTTTGGTGTCTTATTTAGAAAAGGTTTAGAATTCAATGGAAACTAAATGTAATAAATTTTACGCTGTTAAAGAAATTAATTTTTTCGTATGATATGAGACCTGTCATCATCATCATCATCATCATCATCATCATCATCATCATCATCATCATCATCATCATCATCATCATCATCATCATCATCATCATCATCATCATCATCAGCCATTTCATGCCCACTGCAGGACATATTCCTCCCTCATGACCTGTAAAACCCCGAAAACAAAATTTTTATGATTGAATTTTTCTTTGTGAGTTTCTCAATAAATATCTTTGGTCTATCTTTTTCTGTATTATTATCCTTTCAATATAATTCAAGTGCACGTGCCCACCTCCTCTTTTAATTTTTCATTCCATCCTAAGGTTTCTAGAAGAGGTCGCTTTTAACGATAAGACCGCTAGCTGTCTACGGCGAAACTGAGATTATTAAGCCTTTTAACGTATATTATTTTCCGCTGTGTACAAGAAAGAGTTCTAATCTAATTTATATTCGCTTTCTTGGTATTTTCTTCTAGCTAAACTTGAGTTATGTGGATAGTCGAAGGGGTAGTGCCAGGAAAAAGTTATTGCGAAAAATTACACGGACTTATATTATAAATTATTAAAACATTAATAACTTCCACACAATACAGTCACTTGACCTGGTCTCAGACTAGATGCCCTGTGCTACGGTAACCAGGCAAGGACGTCACACACATGAAAATACACCCAGACTGAGGCCATTTGTACAAATGTGCGGCGGCCCCCAGTGGGAATCGAACCCACGACCTCTGTTTTGGTAGCTAAACATTACTTATAAATTTACCAAATCATAAAAACGAATACCATGCTTCTTTCATATTGGTATGCACTTCAATAAAATTTTGAGTCAAGTTCCTCACCGAGCACGTTTTCTTCTTACAGCCATCCGAAGCGACCAAAACCAACGTGGAGGCCTTGACTACGGCCCTGATGGCGCGCGGGAAGGAGCTCGAAGAAGCTAAGGCGGAGATCAGGGAGCTGCAGTCCAAGGCCATGGCTCTGCATGAGGATGCCGAGGACAAAGAGCTGCTGAAGGCCCAGATCGAGGTCTACAAGTGAGTAAGGGAAAGAATAAAATATGTAAGTAACGTCCACACAATACAATCACGATACGTAATAGTTTGATTAGACAATGTTGTGGACTGAAAGAGGTGGACCTAGTGACTAGAATTGAGAAAGAAATGTTGCGTTTGTTTTGGACATGTGGAGAGGATGAAGGAAGAAAGATTGACGAAACAAATACGTTCAGCAAATGTGGGCGGAAGGGCCGGTAAGGGACGTCCCAGGCGGACATCATCATTCAGCCACAAGAAGTCCAGTGCTGGACATAGGCCTCCTCCATGGAGTTCCAAAAAGACCGGTTGGAAGCGGCCCGCATCCAGCGCCTTCCTGCCACTTGGATGAGGTCATCTGTCCATCTTGTGGCTGGTCGTCCTACGCTGCGCTTGCCGATATGTGGTCTCCATTCGAGAACTTTTCGGCCCCATCGGCCATCAGTTCTGCGTGCTATGTGCCCCGCCCACTGCCACTTCAACTTACTAATCCGCTGGGCTATGTCGACGACTTTCGTTCGTCTACGGATCTCATCTCATCATTTCTGATTCGATCTCGTAGAGAAATTCCCTTTCCATAGCTCGTTGCGTGACCTTGAGCCTTCTTATGAGGCCCATAGTGAGAGACCACGTTTCAGAGCCATAAGTCATCACTGGTAACACACACTGGTTGTATAATTTTATCTTGAGCGATTGAGGTATATTGGACGAAAACACTTTTCGAAGTGTCCCGAATGCTGCCCGGCCGAGTTGGGGTCGACGATTGACTTCTTTCACGAAGTTGGACCGGCCTAGTTGGACTGTTTGTCCTAAGTAGACGTACCTATTCGTCTACAACTTCGAGAGTCGTGTTCCCCAGTGTTATTGGGGTGGGCACAACACGGGCGCTCGACATGACCTTCGTTTTGTCCATGTTCATTTTAAGGCGGACATACTTCGACCAAATAGGGGATGTATTAGCAAAGTCTATGCTTACCCCTCTGGGATACAGGCGTGAGTTTATGTATGTATGTGCAATACAATCACTTGTCCTGGTCCCAAACTGGGATACCCCGTGCTACGGCGACCAGAAAAAGAACAAAAGAAAAGAAAGAAGAGTACAAAAGACAGAAGAAAAGAGAAGGGGACAGAGATACGTGATCAATCTTATTCATAATTGACAACATTTCATATTTTACAACGCCTAAAACTAAAAATATAGTTTCTTAATTTTGCTATCCTGATTACGAAAAAAATATTTACAATTTCTATTATTGCATAATTTTAGAGAAAATAAATAAAAACCAAAAAGTGTGTTGACGTCACACATACGGTGAAATAAGGAGTTACCGTTGCCTAAAATTAAAAAAAAGTTGTTATGACAGATGTCATAGTTGACTGACAGGAGCAATGTCATTAAACGTCAATCAACAATGGTTTTTAAAAAGTCAGAAAATTATGAATGAAAATCATCGAATTTCTGAAAATAAAAAAATATGGGTCGTTTTATTTTGTATCTAGTTTCCTTTAAGACACTAAAATACGTATGCTAAAAAATTGAAATGTTGTCAATTTGGATATACGTTTTTTTTTAAGTTTATAATTACTGGCAAATAATTGCATGTTGTGATAACGTTAAGATATAAGTTGTGTCATATCTCCATTTCAATTTATTGATATACAAGCTGTGAGTAATCTAAATAGACAAAAACAAAACAAAACAAGTGTGTAAGAGAGAGGAGAGAATGGCAGCGAAGACAGAAGGGGCGTTTAGAGAAAAGCTTAGCTCCAGTCTAACGTCGAGTAGCTTTGGAAGGGCCATATAGAGGTCTACAAGTGAGTAAGACAGACAGACAGACAGGAAGAGAGAAAGAGAGAAAGGGGGAGGGAGGAAGAGAGAAAGAGAGAGAGAGACATATTACATGACATATTACAGAACGGGGCGTCACGTACGTAGCGTATGTAGGACCAGTGTGACTCTAGATTAAGAAAACCTTTAGTGGTCTCCGAGTGAACGGAGGGCGTTACGTACGAAGCGTATGTTGGATCAGTGTGGTTCTAGCTTCAGAAGTCCTTTAGTGGTGTCTGAGTGCACGTGGCGTCACGTACGTAGCGTATGTATGCTTGTGATATCCTCTAGTGGTCTCAAAGTAATGCTACTTTCTGTGCAGATGCGACTTCGAGGCTGAGCGCGAGTCCCGCGAGAAGATGGCCAGCGAGCGCGAGACAGCCGCCGCGGATTTGCGGAACGTGCAAAAACGTAACCAGGAGCTCTTGGCCATGGTATCTATAGTTTTCCTTGCCCTTCGTAAACGTAAACGTACGCCGATGTCCCAGATGGGGGAGAGGGGCCTGCCACTTGTCACGATCATAACAAACCTCTGAAGAGATAGAGAATATTATTAAGGCTGCTTTTACGTCTGATTATAACGAATTTGGGTAATAATAGCATAAGCAGCCTATATACGTCCCACTGTAGGGCACAGGCCTTCTCTCAGAGAGAGAGTATGGGCTTAATCACCACGCGTGCCCACCGGGGATTGGCGATTTCAAGCGCTGAGGTATGTGAATAGCTCCGGTTTCCTCGCGATGTTTTCCTACACCGTTAGCGAGTGGTATCGCTACTATAACTTCACAAATATACATAACTTAGAAAACAAAGTCATAGGTACATGCCCGCGCTGGGAATCGAACCTGGGTCTCTCGCTTCAGAGTCCAATGTTCTACCCACTAGGCTACCACCGCTCCACTACCACCGCTGGGTAATAATAAAACAAGGTAATTGTATATGCACCACAGGAGGCACTCTGACGCTGTGACTTTGCCTTGTATGTTGTATTTATGTGACTTGTTTTTCCTTTGTACTTGTTTATGTTCCATGTTATGCCTTTTTTCTTGTGATGTGTAAATTTATCCCAATAATTCATTTGTGTATGATTTTATTTGAGTATATCGTAGTTTATTCACTGACTTAATAAAAACAATTTTAGTATATGTTTCATACTGTATACGTAATACGTATCCTAACTCCTGCTCGCGGGGTAACTCCTGGCACTGACTCAAAATCAGCGCTGAAGGCTTGACCCTCAGCATACTGCTGAGTCAGTTACCATTTATAGCAGCAGTGACACGCCGTGACCTTTCGTTTTCCTTTCTTTATTATAACTTTTCTGTTGAAATATTTTCTTTGTTGTTTTTTTGTTTTGTTATTGTGGCGTGTGCACTATTTTTGTAATAAATGTTTTTTCTTCTTCTTCTTCTTCTTCATAATTGTCTTTCTAGATATATTTTTCTTAGTAAAACAGTAGACCACTCTCTCTCTCTGAGAGAAGGTCTGCGCCCTACAGTGGGACGCATATAGGCTGAATAAAAAAACCGTACATAGTCAAAATAAGTAAAATATTGTAATCCTCGCCGCTTTTTCTATAAAAACGCACTAAATCGACGTCTTACGTATTCCAGCTGGAAGAAGTCCGCGAATTGAATCCCAACATCTACCACCGCGCCATAACCAAGAAGCGCCCACTGAGCCGCACGGACGCCGGCGCCGGCGCGTCAACGCCCGCCCGCGCCGCCGCTACTGGCAACATGGTAAGTCACTATGTTTAGGTTTCCGGACCCCAAAAGGAAGAAACGGAACCCTTATAGGATCACTTTGTTGTCCGTCTGTCTGTCCGTCTTTCTGTCTGTTAAGACCCTATATCTCGGAAACACGTGGAGGTATCAAGTTGAAATTAGAACCATATACTCAAGTCTACAGTCCCTTGAAGTTGTGAAAAAAATTAAAGTTCTAAGTTAATGTAAAAAAAAGATAAGGCCGTTTATGCAGCAAAAAACGTATATTTCGACACTCAAGGAAAAAATTATAGGGTACTTTCCGTTGACCTAGAACTGAAATTTGCGAGTAATATCGTATTATACTACAAATACAGGGAAAAGTCTGAAAACTATTACATTTGTAATTAAATCATAAAAAAATAATCTTTGAAGTTCGGAAAAAGCTCGGAAAAAACTGCGAAACTCGATTCCTGAACTATTTGTAATATGTAAGTACCTACAAATTTGTAGGTTTGCCCCTCGGTGGGCGAGTCCGACTCGCATTTGTCCGGTTTTTTTTATGATTCGCGATGCCCCTACACAAATAAGTAGGCAATAGTTGATAAATTTACGTTCGATCATGTCTGGTGTCTCATTTTTATTTTATAGTCATAGTTTTAAGATCCATTAAGGTTCGTTAAACGCAGTTGACGCTGAAAAACAGCGACGCCATTGTCAGATCACAGTCATCAGTGTAATGAGAAGTATTATAATATAATTTATTTACCATAAATATCGAACTTAAGTTGTTGCTTATAGTTACTTATAGTTATATCTGATAATAAACTTTCTTTCGTACGTATTTATTTCATTACACAATAAAGAATTGCATAAGTAAACAAAATATTAATGATATGCCGTTAAACTGCATTAGCAGTTTGGCAAATTTGTGCAATTAATTTGTAGAACAGTTGTAATTCTCGTGTTAGGCAACTTGAAACTAGATTATAGCCCTAGTTCTCATCCAAAAAAACTTACATGTTTGATTATAATTAATAATTGTTATGGTAAAGATTTATTCTACACTTCCTGTCACGCTTCAAAATAAAATAGTTTTCCATGCGTTTCTGATCCAAGATACTATAACTACCATATTACCGAGATGGGGTGCCGATCTGACTATACTCACCATCCAACTTTGAACGCCAAGGCACGCAAGAAGCTGAAGACGGGCGTGCAAAAAGACGCGGACGCCGGCCCTACGGTGAAAGCTAAGGCGGGGAAGGCCCCTGCGGTGAAGGATACGTCGCCGCCGCCCTTGCGTTTTTCCTGCCCAGTGTGCGACGCGCCGCACCGCACGCTCAAAATGTTGCAAGACCATGTCGAGAACTGTCTTCTTTAATAGGCTTTTTGACAGTTTCTAGGCACAATAATTTAAATTTTAGTGAATCATGTCTCTTATTTTGAAGTCGGAAAGGAAGATCAACACAATAAAATTCTCCTTGCTGATTCACTTCCGGTTAAAATTCTCCATGCAGTAAACTTTTCTGTGAATTTTTGGTCTGATTCACCCACACTGAGCACATGGCTGTATGTAGGTATGACTCCTTTGCGTATCCCAAATGGAACAAATAAAAAAAAAATAAAGCGGACCTGCGCAGTTTGGATTTGTTTTGCCGCCATTATTAGTTTACAATTTTGTGTTAGCGGCTAAAAAATGGAAAATAATGGCCTTTCTTGTTTACTTTAGTTTCATTTTATAAATGAGTGAAGATAAAGTAGTGTATGCAACTGCATATAAAACTATATAGGAATACTCGTGTGATACTATTATCATTCTCGTATTTTAAGAATCTCTCTTATATGACAGTTGCATAAACTAGTATTATTGCACACGAAACATTGAACAGGACATTACATAAGAAATAGCATGTACAGAGGCGAGCAACTTTTAACTATAAATTTAGGTTTGCGTTTGACCTTCGTCTCGCCTGAGGGCAAGTGAAAAAATGAATCTATTGGTCAACTGAATGAGAACAAACGGTCGGTTCACTGAGCAGCCAATTAGTACACACTGAACTGCGCGCCAGTCTCTAAAATGCAGAGTTGTTCAATAGATTCGTACATACATACATATATACATAAACTTACGCCTATATCCCAGAGCGGTAGGCAGAGACTGCCACTTGCCACGAGCCTGGTAGATCACTTTCGCTTCAACATTCATTAGTCGTTGCATGCACGCACGCCGGTTTCGGGTACGGGTATAGATTCATATTAGTAATATTATGGTTGATTTATTGACGCTATTGGTAGTCTAATAAGACTAATAACCAATCGTATTCAAGTGGTATAACCCATGCAGCTTAACTCGGCGCCTCGCGCTACTCGACCTTCTTCGCGAGAGATGCCTATTTAATTTGCGCGGGTTATACGATAGGAAGGATATTGTATATTAGTAGAATACCAAATAGAGCCAGATAGGTAACAGTTATTGTCGTGCTTAAATCATTCTATTGAAAAAAACCATGAGAAAACTATTAGGCTGGGGCGACTAAACGCTCCTGATTGGTCGTTGGTTGGCTTTTAACTGATGTTTTAGCATTTATAGTTGTTGATGGTACTCAAAACAAATGAACCTTTGTAGTATGTTATCCAGACGACTAACGCAATTTCCTACGAATAAAAAAAACATAGAATTCACTCTCAAAAAACGGCCCCTGTCCTCTCGATTAGTCTGTACCAATGAAATGAGCGCAAGATGTGCTGGAGAGTAAATCACTCTGTTATTGGTTCATTCTATGCGCCATGCGTGACGACATGAACGTTGATTGGGCGAGACTTATGATTGGTTTTCTACAAACCACGTCAAACCATTGACTTAATTATATATAACCCGTCGAAATATGTAGGTCCTTCGCAAGATGGCGGTGTGACGGTGGCAGTTGTATACATATTTTGCCGGGTAATACTGAACTCGCTCCGATTGGTAATACAATTGACAACCCCTGCCCGCCTACCCACAATTGAACGTGGGGTCTTTTTGGACACATTTATGTTTTTAACTATTACATCTGTGTACACATGATCTTATATATAAATATGAATTGCTGTTCGTTAGTCTCACTAAAACTCGAGAACGGCTGGGCCGATTTGGCTAATTGTTGTTTTGATATATTTGTGGAAGTCCAGGGAAGGTTTAAACGGTGAGAAGAAAAAAAATGGTTGACGTCGGTGATACGAAGTTCACGGGGTCATCTAGTTTTATATAAATTAGGTGTAATTGCGGTTAGATTTGGCGGATTTATTTCGAAATATTTCAAATAGTATTACTAGGTTTATTAGCAAAATTACTTTTCATGTAATGTAGCTTGGCTTTGTCCGTGTTGTTCTTGGGTAATGTCCTTTCATATGTTTTGTGTGCAATAAAGTATAATAATAAAGTAATTTAATTCAATTCTGCTTTATTGAAACTGCACTGATTGTCCAGTGCAACTTCACCAATGTCACGTGTTAGACAATACTATAGCCAATCACAAGCGAACGGGGCTCGGTCAGAATTTTGAGGCAATCGGAACTGTTTGCCGGAGGGTTATGGAAAGCTTAGTGTTTTTAGTTTGAAAAATAAAGTAGATGCTCCTGATTTAAAATATGATGAAAATGGGAAAGTAACTATAATAGTACAAACGAAATAGTCCAGTCAAAATAGACGAAAAAAAGCGCTGAGTTTGCATTCATTCCCGACAAACTGGATTTTTGTATAGGTCTTAAATACTCATTACAAAGACATCGTTGGAGTCATCTTGTCTTATTTTTTATATTCTTATATAATTTATGTACACCTACCTACTCTCTTCATCTTACAGTCCTATCCATCCTAACGTTGTCTGGAAGAGATCGCTTTAAGCGATAAGACCGCCAGTTGTATACTATTTATTCAAGAAATTTTAACAAAGTACATATTGAATACAGCAGAACCTCACTCAAACCTGTATAGGTTTATCTGTGACGTGAATTACCCTTTGCTTAAAATTATAATTAAATATATAAATTTATAATGTGTGGTGTGCAATAAAGAGTATTAATCTACATAACATAAGCAGCCTATTTACGTCCCACCGTAGGGCACAGGCCTTCTCTCAAGGAGAGAGTATGGGCTTAATCACCACGCGTGCCCACCGCGGATTGGCGATTTCAAGCGCTGAGGCATGTGAATAGCTCAGACACCCAGGTTTCCTCACGATGTTTTCCTTCACCGTTAGCGAGTGGTATTGCTACTATAACTTCACAAATGGACATAACTTAGGAAACCAAGTCATAGGTACATGCCCGCACTGGGGATCGAACCTGGGTCTCTCGCTTCCGAGTCCGATGTTTTACCCACTAGGCTACCACCACCAGTATTAATCTAATCTAATCTAATCTATGTCAAAAGTCCCTATAGATCCCGCTTGTGCGTTGTTTTTTATCCGCGTTCAAAGGTCACAACTCTCCGTTTTCTGCGTATACCTCTGAAACAGTACGAGCTACCGGAAAAATAGACGAACCAAGTTTGTACATCGTAAAATGTTCTACAAAAAAGGGTATCATGTAATACGCTATTTTATTAATACGCAAATTATATCCTTTTATTACTCCTTTTTATCAATCGCCTAGCTGGGGATCGACTGACATCTAAAACAAAACGTAACGATTCCCTTCAAAATATTTAAAATAAGACTAGAAGGCTCTGCCAGCCAGCTACTATAAAGAAGAATCGTTACATTTCCCCCCCGGTTATCATAAAATTTTAATTACAATAAATTATTTTAATTATTTTATAAAAAAATTAATTACAAGTAATTAATTACAATTAAAATTTACCCTAGCTAACACACTTCGGTAACCTAACGTCAGTCATCTGTCCTACAGTGTCGGGGAAATTGTACAATCCCGGCGAACGCATGACGCTCCGTTACTAATTCGGTCAGTGTGCCAGAACAATTCAAAGACCAATCAAGACAATCTAGTCAACATTGATAAAACCTCCAAGTTATTTACAATTAAAACGCAAAAGAAAATTGGTCTATGACTGAACGGACAGACCCCCTCTCGGCAAAACCCAACAAAAAACCGAAAAGACACCATCGAACGCCGCTTCAAGTTTCACAAATTATAAGTCCTACCTACCCCATGAACTTAAATAAACTAGCTCCACATTCTACAATCTCAAAAACTTAAATAAACTATCGCACTTCACTTTAACCGATCGACTTATTCTACCTGCCTACTCCTGTTAAAGTTGTGTGAAGCACCGTACTAGACAAACAAAAAATTGTGACCCTTGGCCTCGGATAGAAAGCAACGCAGAAGCGAAATCGATGGGGACCTTTGAAACAGCATTTGTAATAACGTATTTAAGACCTTTACGTACAGAAATCCAGCTCGTCGGGAATTAATGCAAACTCAATATCTCTTTTGACTGGACTAAAAGCTCTGAGCTGAAAATGTAACGTAAAAAAGTAGTAAAAATATTCAAAAGCATTTTTTGATGCATTTAGTTTTTGACTTCATTGTTTATTGTTGTTTTGTCTGTTACTCTAATTTAATAAAATACATTTAAACTTTCTACCTATTTCATTAAACTTTTATCATGAAACCTCGGTCCTTGCAATACTTTGAGTTTGGGTAAGAAAAGTATGCGTTTTAGCTGTTTATTTTTTTTTTTTTTGCTGTTGTCTTAATATTTAAAAAAAAGTTAAGTGACTTCGTTTACTGACCTCTTTGATACATATAACGCTGACAGCTAGAGAAAGGGCCAGTAGGTTAGTATTTGCATCTCGCTTATTCAAATTCTGTATTGTGAGAGCAAGAGGCAAATACTTATCCACTCCCTTTCATAAACTAATGCTAAAGACATCGCATGCCATAATAGTACATTACGATACTAGTGCGAAAAGTAGGAAATTCGCAACGAGTGGCGATAAATTAAAACACGACCGAAGGGAGTGTTTTATATCGACACGAGTTGCGGATTACCTATTCGCACGTGTATCGTACAACGTTTTATAGTACATATGGCCCTTTGAAGTTTCGACATAGGCACGTAAAGTGCTCATTATCGCACTAGTGCCGTAATGTAGCACCATATGTCCTATAAAAAAATATTTGTGGTTTTGTACATATTGTACAGGGTAACTCTGAAGTGCGCTATTCCTAGCAAACATCAATTAGAGTTTATGTTTTGCAACTGCTTATTATTTTGACAGATTTAAATTTTTGTAATATCATGGTTAATATCCTAATTATGCGTAGCCTATTTACGTCCCACTGTAGGGCATAGGCCTTCTCTCAGAGAGATAGTATGGGCTTAATCACCACGCGCGTCCACCGCGGATTGGCGATTTCAAGCGCTCAGGTATGTGAATAGCTCAGACACTCAGGTTTCCTCACGATGTTTCCCTTCACAGTTAGCGAGTGGTGTTGCTACTATAACTTTACAAATAAATGTACATAACTTAGAAAACAAAGTCATAGGTACATGCCCGCACTGGGGATCGAACCTAGGTCTCTCGCTTCCGAGTCCAATGTTATATCCACTAGGCTACCACCGCTCTAGGGTTAGTATAATTTTAATAAATTCGTGTTTTACGCGCTTTACCAATGTCCAGTAAATCATTGAACATTGTCCTACTTAAAAGGATGTCCATTGTATGCAACGTGGAACTGTCTATTTTCTATGGGCCAGAAGCAATGTATGTGCCTGTATGTAAATGTTTATGTTTCTATGTAAAAAAAAATTACTGCAATATTTAACATTTATGCGGTGGTAGCGGAGCGATAAAATGCCGGCCGCACTTCGGAAGGTCGTGGGTTCGAATCCCAGCATGTACCAATGACTTTGTTTTCTAAGTTACGTGCATTTGTGGAGTTGTAGTAGCCATTACCACTCGCTAACGTTGACGGAAAACGTCGTGCGATGGGTACGCGTGGTAATTAAGCCCCCACTCTCTCTCTGAGAGCAGGCCTGTGCCCTGCAGTCGGACGTATATAGGCTACATAAAAAATAACAAAATTAAAATCCAAAAGTTGTAGAACAAAAGTTGTTGTAAGCGACAAATCGTCGGTCGGAATCATTACCGGAACATCTCCAAAATCACGTGTTTTGAGTTAATTATGCAGAATTATTAAATATTTAAGATAATAAATTGTAACTATTGTAAAACGACTTCGACCAGTAATGATTTTACTGTGAAATTTTACAGATTTTTAAACGTTTTTAAACAGTTACTCAAAACAGTATATTTTGAAATGTTCCAATAATGAATTCGACCCACGAAATTGTCAGTGACGTGTTCTACGAATCGCGCATTTTTCAAGTAACCCTCGATAAATCTGTTTCATTGGTTTGTTTCTTTGTCGTTTATTTTTTTCAGCATCTTTTTTCAGTCGCAAGACTAATACTTGCTTGATTTCATTTGATAATCGCTCTAACACCGCACGTAATAAGAGCTGTCTTAAATTATTGACCTGAAATAAGTATAAAACGTAACTCGAGCACAAACGCGCTTATTTCGAAACAAGTATATGTCCACGTTTCTGCTAACTTTATTGACTTAATCCCGAATTTACTTGCATATAAAATTAATCCGAGGTTAAGGGGCTGCATAGAGTAACACTAGCACCACAAAGGGATTTTTTTTATCTATTTAGGTTTCCGTAGTCGACGAGGAGCCCTTGTAGTTTCGCCATGTCCGTCCGTCTGTCTGTCTGTCTGCGGCCTTGCTCAGACACGATTAGTACTAGAAAGCTGACATTCGGCATAGACATACCTATTAATCACGCCGACAAAACTATAAAAAAAACTTTTTTTAAATATATATATATATATATATATATATATATAAATCCCTTACACCTGAATTAGGGATGCAATTTTTTTTCCGCTTACCCCAGTGTGGGGTATCGTTGGATTGGTGGTTTTGTTGGTTGTGCGTTTGGGAAATATTAAGCTTTAAAACGTAATTTTTTTCCGAGATGGGGCGTCCCCCCCCCTCTCTCCCGGTTAAACGGTTGATTGTAGAAACTTTAAAAGGAAAACTGTCACGGCTGATTAGGCCAAAATAGGCGACCAACTTATAAAAGGAAAACTTCGTACAACATCCATTGAAAATTATGTTAGTGAAGTTGTTGAAGTTGTTGGTTCTGTAAATCAGATAAAACCCCCACTTTCTACGGCGCCCTACACTGCGCGTGGCGCGACACGCACTTGGCCGGTTTTTCACAGATCTTATTTGCAAAAAGTGTCGACAATCTCTATCATGCTAATAGTGATTTATAGGACCTATGGCCATTAATCTAAGGCGAAAAACCTAGGACTGTCTAGCATTGACGTTGAAAACGGCCGTTCTTGGCATAAATGCTACCTAGTCCCAGGTCCGTGATCTTAGCTTCTCGGTCGTGGGTCCTAAAGATCACTATCAACGTGATTGAATAGTTGTGCACACTTTTAGAAAATACGATCCGTAAAAAGCGGTGGTAGCCTAGTGGGTAGAACATTGGACTCGGAAGCGGGAGACCTAGGTTCGATTCCTAGTGCGGGCATGTGTGAAGTTATAGTAGCAATACCACTCGCTAACCGTGAAGGAAAACATCGTGAGGAAAACTGGGTGTCTGAGCTATTCACATGCCTCATCGCTTGAAATCGCCAATCCGCGGTGGGCACGCGTGGTGATTAAGCCCATACTCTCTCTCTGAGAGAAGGCCTGTGCCCTACAGTGGGACGTATATAGGCTGCTTATGATGATTTCCCTCGGTCGCGCTAGTGTTACTCTATGGAGCCCCTTAAGTTAATGATGTGAAGTGCTTACGAAAGTTTTACGGGCATTTTAGACATGTTTTAATTTCATGTACCCTAGCTTGCAAAGGCAAAGGGCGAAGGCCTCTTACTCCGTGTTTCTCGGACCTTGACAATCAGTTAATCTGTTGTAGGAGCAGATTGTTATTGTAAAAAAAAGGTGTTGTTTTCACTAGATTTGCTGCATTTCTTTGGATAAACTTGACTTAACGACAACCGAAGGGCGGCGTTGGAAACTATAGTACAGGATCTACCTAGTTTGGTTTCCAGCGTGATAAATAAATTACGTATACTTAACATCTAAGTCATTCTGTAAATTAGTCATAATTTGACTAATTAGTTTCTCAATAAATATCTTTATCTTTTTCTACTTACTGTTGAGTAGCAACTGTCATGTGGCCAAAGTGCATAAAAAAAAACAACTGACAGCTGTTAACAGTAGCTTAACAAATTGTTGGTGTACGGGAAGCCGGGGTTTCGTCCTCCTTTAAGTACTAAATAAATAAATAAAATTAAGTTAGGCTCTTCGAATGAGAGCGACACCTGGTCGGACTCTTCCGACAAATAATCAAGTAACTGATGCCGGAGTTAAGTTGAAAATGAACAAAATGTTTTTTTTTTGTCAACTTCCAGGTGTACAAGTGTCCGAAATGCCTGCGCTTCTCCAGTGACCAGTATAAGGTGATGGAGGACCATTTCGACTTCTGCCTCGACGACTTTTAGTACGTATGGTAGTTAGCTCGTAGGCTGTAGGGTGGATGGACAGTTATGGACAGTTACTGAAGTACCCGCCTACTGTAATGTTATCTTTTAAATTTTTTATGGAAAAAGCAAAATAGTATATTTCATCACGAGTGCGGAAAGCCTGTCATTGCAAAGAGTTCCGACAAATGTCTACCCGAGCCGAGGCGCAGCCGAAGGTGAGGGTTGACAGTCGGAACAAGTTGCAATGACGGTTCCGCACGTGTACTGAACAACTATTATTAATACAGTTGCGAAAAAATAAAGCAATTTAATAAAGAAAATTTTTGGAAAATGGCGCCAACCGTAAAATAATATAAGCAGAGATTTTTTTTTCTTCACCCATTCTGGGTAGGCAAAGGGAACTATGCCCATACAGCCAAGTCTTCAGTAGAATTTTTTTTATTGATGTGAAATGAAAATGAAATTTAATGAGATGAAATGAAATGAAACCTAACCTAACTCATTGAATCAAATAGTTAAATCTGATATTGAAACAAATTAGTAGCTTCTTTTAGAAATATTTGCATGAATCATAAAAACTTCTATGAATTTTTTTTAGTAAAAACTTCGTGGCTGGTTTTTTCTTTTTAATAGACATTATTCTGACAGTAGGGAAAGAGAACGCACGAGTTCGGAAAATGTAAAGAAAAAGCTCGAGTATGTAATAGCCCACATCCCGAACGCTATACGTCCCTGCAATACGCCACTTTTTGAGCAACTGTATTAAAAAGTACAATAACTCATTCACAAAACACACACACACACACACACACACACACACACACACACACACACAAACACACACACACACACACACACACACACACACACACACACACACACACACACACACACACACACACACACACACACACACACACACACACGCACACGCACACGCACACGCACGCGCGGGGCGGGACAGCATTGTTTCGGCGATGAGATTGTTTGATAAGTCGGTCACTCAACACCGCGCTGAACTTTCTTTCCTTCTTTACGCAGCGTTTTTGTTGGCATTTGTATTAGATGTAATAGCGACTCGTTCGCGGATGAATTAATTCACCCCGATAAGTTTTAGTTATCTATGACACCGCGGTATTTGAAGATATAGCAGAGCTAGAGGTGTGAATGAACCTTACAGTCACATACAAAATGGGTACAATTTTGTTTTTCGAAAACTTTGTTTATGTACCATCTCTTTTGTTTGACTAAATAAATGGTACTTTCACGGTGAACGAATTCCAAATCATCCTGTAGTGCATTGATACATCAAGACGCACTACTGAATACAACAAATGTGTAAGAGTACTTAAAACGCAGTATTTAAATCTTTTATGGATGTAAGTTTGAAATAATAATGAGCTATAACGTACCCACCCTTGTAGCAACTTCAGACATGTACCATTTGGAAGGGCGTTTGAGAATACATATTTTCTTATATTACGGCCACTTTGCTGTTTGCTGAAGAAAAAGTTATTTTAAATGAAAATATGCCGAAATCCTTAATAATTCACCTGTCGGCGCGCGATGGTAGCCCAGTGGGTAGAACAATGGACTCGGAAGCGGGAGACCGTATCTATGACTTTGTGTATTTTCAAAGTTACGTACATCTGCAAATTTGTAGTTGCAATACCACACGCTAACATATAGTACATTGACATTCAGCAAACAGAATGTAAATTCTTTACGTTGAAATAAATTATTGATTTCTGATTTCTAACGGCGAAGGAAAATATCGTGAAAAAACCCGCGGTTTCTGTGGGCTTGGTCGACCAAGCTGTCAGGATAGTATAGGTGCTGGGCAAGCCTACTCCATCAAAAAAACAACGTCCCAGGCACTGCAGCGTCCGAGTGGTCCCTTCACCCATCTAGTGTGAGTGATGGTGCCATTGGACGCTGTATAAATCATCTCATTACGTAGATGCAAAGGAAAAGGTAAGTCTATATTGCTGCGTGGGTGGGTACGGGATCCATACAAAATTACCCATTGTTCTTTGTGCCTCGACGCCTCGGCAAGCTTCGATTGTCATTTGACTAAATTCACAAAACATAGAAGTATTTTTCTAGTATGGGACATAACCCTTCTATCTACCCCACAAATAGCTTACTCTATCCCTAGTTATAATGACTTTCGTTGTTATGGAAAAGAACGGGATATGATTGACATTATTTTTAAGGTTTTTTTTTTTTGACATTTACTTTTTAATTAATTGTGTGTTAGTTTATAACGAAATATGTTTTCAGATGACAAAGGCTTGCAATTAATTATAATCAATTTTCAATACGTTATTGATTTAGAGGAATCTGGTTTATAACTACAAACATTAATTGCCTTTTAAAATCTATTATGCCATTGAAAATAAAAAAAACTACCATAGTGCGTTTGTACACTAAATTAACTCAATATGTGTGTTCATGCTACAACAGGTTGCGTTCTACTGAGAAACATTGAACCATAGTCGCCAGTCAGAGCGGTGCATGCGCCGATTGATCATTGTTCTGGTAGACGGAGAGGCAGAACTCATTGTTCGCAAATTTTTTGAAACAAGATTTCTCAATTATATTGAATTGTCCTCAGCACGGGTTAGTGCAACAAAAAGAACATAATCATGTAGGTACAACGATATCATTCCGATGTAAAAACCTAACTGCAAAGTGGGCTACTCGGGGCTGCAAGTGATGTAATTCGCTTCGGCCAGATGTCGCTGGCTGTACGTAATACAGAGAAGTTTGTAATGAGGCTCGAAATTTCGCCGATGCCTCCACTTACCCATTAGCTCAGTTGGGAGAGCGCTGGCACGGTTAGCCAGAGGTCCCAGGTTCAAGTCCCGGCATCGGTGGAATTTTTAGCCTCTAAATAGGTTTTTAAAGTGGCTAATAGAAACAGAGGTAAGAATTCGAAAATTCAAAAGACTGGCATTTGCTATTAAGTTGAAAATGTATAAATTTTTTCTATGTTTATTTCAGTTTGCTATTTTTGTTGTTCTTCGTTTCGTTTTTTAATTTTCGGCCTATATTTACATTTTCAGTTGCTCTTTTCGTTTTGTCAAAAATCATGTCTGATTGTGATAGACTGAATGTTCTAGCTATATTTAGTCATAACGTATGAATAAAGCCAAATTATTTTTAGTGATAGACCTATGCTTCCGATCCATTGGTGTGGATAGTTGAAATTCAAGATTTTTATTATGTATTAAGATGTTTTAGCGAATTGTTTCTTTACAAGGCGGCTAAATGAGAGCCAACAGTTTAGTATTCGTGATTTTGTGATAAAATTTACTTTTAACGTGCCATTTTCAACATTGTTTTATTCACCTGACATTTTACAAAGATTGCGAACGATTCAAGAAATGTTTAATACACAACAGTTATGTATTTCGAAGCATGCCGTCTCGTTTTGTTAGCAAACAAGTGAATGTAACAGATGCTGCAGAACTGGATAAAAGAGAAAAACATATCAAAATGTTAAACTCGTAGCACAGTTTTGGGCATTTTTACAGAGCCTGACTTTTATTACATTCCAAAACCATTCCATAGTGAACGAAATATACTCAGAAAGCTTACTAAGTATTTTTCGTCTCGTTTGTTAAGCTACGACGTGAAAGTGAAAATATTTTATTTACCACAAATTTTACAACAATAAGAAATATAATATATATTTTTTATTATTTGTATGTTTTCTTTCATTCACATGTTGTGGTAAGAAGGAAGGGGCTCAGCTTTATTGCCGTGACTGCATGCGTAGTCACAGCGCTGGTTTTCTGCCAGTCGCTGGATACTATACAAAACAGTGCAACAAACGGAGGTGATGTACAATGTTTAAAAAAAAAATGGGGTTTTGAATGATTAATTGACTTAATTTTTTTTTTACAATATTTGCCTAACTGCGTTGCAGTTTGTTTATTAAACAAATAAAATTACTTTATTTGTGAAATTGCACAATTCATAAAAGGGTTTTGACCCCGGATAAAACCTGTATTACGAAAAGTCCTGCTGTTTCCAGTAGAGTTGCTTAAAATAATAAGATCCAGTTCGAAATACTTTTCAAACTAAAGCGTATCCCGAGCGGCACTGAAATGAATTGAAATGAGAGTTGTCGTGAAGATTGAATTTAAAACCCTTCTTTTGTTCAGCTTGCAGTGTCTGCTTTTCAAAGAGTGTTCTTATGCACGATAGTGTTACCGTAGACTACGAATCATGTCGTAGCTATAAGTTTAACAATCAATGTTTTTCTAACGAAAACGTAATTTTGTTTATTATACATTTAGTTTTTAGTCTCGCACAGTTGTGTCAACTTGTGTCGTATTTTCAACTTTCAAAATACATGCGATGCTCGTATAACAGTTTATGTTACTCGTAAGTGTTTTTGTTTAATAAAGTTGTATTTTCCCTATGAATTCGCTTTTGTAATTTTATAATGACATTTATTACACTCCAAAATGTATTCACTGTATTGGTGTTATCGCACTTGTGATAAGAGCTTTGTTTCTGACCATTTTGGTTTAAAGGAACAATTAGAATCGTCTTCAGCTCGTGGTTCTTGGCACGCTTATCAGAAGAGCTTGTATCGATTAACGTTCAGGATGCAGCTTCTGAATTCAAAATGAACTTAAAACAATCCGTACTGGTATATATTTTTTTCGTCTAACATGACCGTACAATACTTAACTACAATACGTACAATAATCCATGCACTCTACTCCTTTGCGTTACGGGCGACTTTGCAACTAAAATGTAGAGGTTGACGTGCTGTCGACTGTACATAATGAAGCTGCACTTTGTAGGATGTTTTCGAAGTGCCTGTTGATTAGCAAAAGCAACGAAAGCCAACGATAAATCTGCAATTTGTATCCTAAAGGGGGTTGACAGGAAAACTTCTAATGAAGTAAACGTTATTTGTTAAACCATGAACTAAAGCGTTTTATGTAATAAAGCGTTTTTTTATTATAACGTATAAATATATTAATATGTTATTATATCAGAATAGCTTCCTTCTAAGTGCGCACATTTTAATGGCCAACTACGGACGCGCTTTTGGCCGGGTTATAGAGTGAGTTTTAGGATGACCCTAAATCCTAATAGAACTCGCACATTATTCCGTAAGTTGTGTAAGACCAGCCTAGATGTATTCAGAAATGTTTGAAAGTGGCTGTTACATTTCAGCATATCCCAGGCCGATCTAAATATTTCAAAGGAAATTACTTTTCTTCGTCGCAATCTTTGATAGGTACTTTTAGAAATACCTCCACTGTACTGAAATACAGAAATACTCCGTAGTACAATAATTATGAGTTACCTTACGGTAACTGACTGAAAATCAGCGCTGAGAGATTACCACAGATGGGTCTTGTTTTATTTATTTGTTTTGTCTGTTGTGTATTTAGTTTTCTTTTTGCTGTGCATATTTTGTTACTTGTCTGTTTTTTTTTGTTTCTGTGATGAGTCTCGTTGGTATAATAAATGTCTTACTTTCTTACTGATTATTAAAAACTTCGTTAGGCAGACTGCGCTGTTTCCGAACGGTGAACGAAACTGAACTGTCACGCATTGGTAAAAGGGGTTGATATTTCTTGAATCAATTTAATCAATGTATGACCTAGAACAGGGATGGCCAACTTTTGGACTTGAACTTTCGACGCCCGGATAAAACTTTGCGATTTAAAGCTTAATATTTCGCAAACGGAACCCTAAATAAAAAAATAGTCTTCATACACCCACAATATTTTTAATGACCAATATAACTATCCCCCACATGAAGGGGTAGACGAGTTCCTTGTCGGACTACGGAACCCTAAAAAATGAGGCCCCACAATCAGGAGGTCGTGGGTTCGAATCCCGGCATGTACAATTGACTTAATTTTTTAGGTTACGTACATTTGTGAAGTTGTAGTACCTAGCAAAAAAATGTGACCATGAATACGAACATTGTCTGAAGAAATGTGGTCAGAATAAGCAGCATTTTCAGGCACCTAAATGTGACTGGAATTAAATTACACCTCTCCTTAACTTTGGTACTGGCATTTTAACTCCCTTTTGCCTGTAGTATGTCCTATTCTTATTTGGATAAATTTTTGAAATCATTAATATTTTGACAAGTTTCCTTAAACTTCGTAATTAATGGCGTGCGCGAATTATAAGGTCGCCATTGGCGTGCCACTGGGCACGCGAGCCATAGGTTCGCCATCACTCACCTGGAACGAGCGAACAACTTGATACACCTTAGGTATTGCTTTCCATATTTTAACGACTTCTAACAATGGTTTGTTGACGTCCAGGGGCGTTACTACGTAGTCCTCCACTGGATGGGGTGGTCTGTTTTAGCTTACTCCACACTGCCAAATACATATTGGCGTCATTAAAATGGTTAACCCTATAGAGTGGACAGTTTCGTGATAGAAGGGCAGGTAATGGAATGAATTATATATGCCTAACCCTTCGACTTTGAATCCTTGATGTATTCCTTGAAGACTTGTTTAAAGTTAGTACGAAATTGTAGGTAAATAAAAATCGTATTGGATTTTCAAATGAAGTATATTTATTGGAACCCGTAGCGTTTCTTGGCTGATTGTATAATAATTTTGTATACGTAGGTACAAATAGAATAATAATTCTTTAAGTATATATTCTTTTCTACAAACATCTAATACCACAGGTCCATCAGCGTTATTAACATTTTTCGCAATGATAAATTATACTTTGTAAATCTTTCTCTTGTAGCCTCGATTTTAAATCATCGAAACATGATCTTGCATTTAAAAATAATGTAATACCTGGTAAGGTTTTAAAGAGAACATTTCGAGTCATCGAAAAGGAGGCTACAAGAAATATTTATATTAAAAATTGGCACCATATTCTTGTAACAATTATGTGTATATAACGGGGTAAACCCACAACTATACTTACCTATACCGACAATTCTTTGTGATAGGATTTGTTTGTTTCTATTCGTAAGAATATTTCTTACACGTTAAGGCAAAGTTTCGAAACTTGTAAAAAAGACCCTTGGAACTGCTAAAAATAGTATTAAGTGAAATGAGATTCAAAACAGGGAAGATTCAAGTTCGTAAAGTCAATAAGTATAAACCGCAACACAATAGAAATTGTAAAAGGTCGTCTTCGGAGTCAAAATCCACTGGTTTACTAAATCGTCAGTGTCAGTAAGGCTTGTACTGAACTAAACGATAAAAATTAAAGACGAAGAAATAAATAAACTCCATAATAAAGTAACAAAGAACTAAATACGTAGTTCGGAAGAGAAAATAAAAATACAATCTGTTATAAATACTTACGAAACTAGCTAAGAAATACTTACAAAAAAATCAACCTCTCGCCCGACTCAACTTAAAATACACTTAAAGAAGCCTTAATAAGAACCAAAGCAACGTAGCTAAGAAAAGTTAAACCAAATTAAAGTTTAGGTACATCTAAATACTCAGGCGACTGTATAAATAGCTGAACTGGTATCAAACAGTCAATAATAAGTCAATATGAATAATAAGCCACATGGTGTGAATAGTCTATGTTAAACTACTGCCTAGTACTTATACGTGATATATAAATTCTTGTTAGTGAAAAGAGAAAAAATGATCAACGAAGCGTAAGTAGATAGTAATGTTAAAATACTGAATTTTGGAATGCGTCAACGATTTTTTTTTATACAAAGTAAATGAAAGTAACTTAAATTTTGTCAGTCGAGAAGTAGTAGACTATACAAAATATTTAATAGGATGACCAGCATCTAATTGAGTTTGTTCTGAGGTTATTTTGGATCGAATAAATGTATAGAATAGTTTTCTATAGGTACATTTATGACAGAACAACCTCAGAGACCTGTTTGACGTTTGAAGCCGAATTACTTCATCTAGGAGGTGAACATTCCCTCTAAACAAAAACTTTAATGTACTTAAAAACTCCTGTGACTCGCACTAAGCTTACAACATAACGCTTAATAAAATATACACATTAATTTAATATACATATTAATAGTAATAAATGTCCTTAAAACACTCGAATACACAATTATCTAATACAATTAAACGTTACAATTAGTTGCAAACATAATGAATTATGTCGCGACGACGACTAGAATACGTTGAGGATAGAAAGCAGACGTCAGTCCTGAGGAACATTCCGTTTTGAATCTGCTTTGTAAAGCATTGGATTTAGAATCGCGTGATCGCTCGCCTGCGGCGCAGTGGAGTCGCAGCGGTGGCGCGGCGGTGGACAAAATGGCGCCGGTCAAGATGGCGGCGGTTGTAGCGGGAGCTGTGCGATAGATGGCGGGAGCGAGCTAGCGTTTTCCGACGAAGTCGATCATCTGGTCTAGCTGTTCTTCCTCGTCGCTTAGGTACAAAGTCTCCATGCAACCCTTGAAGTAGGGCGTGGTGAAACAATTTTCTCTGAAAATGAGAATAGTGCTCGTTTAAACATAGGTTTGTCAAAACTGCCATCGTTCGTTATAAAGGTTTTAGATCAGGACTTTCCATGACGTGACTCCATAGAGGGGCGTACAAAGCCCATAAAGGGCGTCGAATGTATTCGGAAAGTAAAATCAATTTAAAGCGTTGTCAACGATCGGTCGTCGTTCAAGTTTTGATAAATCTTAATGTAAATAATATAGTTTGGTTTAAAATTCATTGTTACAATAATTATAGAATGAAAAAAAAAAGTGAGCATGAATATACTTTTTTATAATTCGGGGGCCTCAATGCAAGAAAGGTTGGTAATCTTTGTTATAAGATATAGGTAACTAAACCTTCACCGTTTAACTATACCTCAGTAACCAACATTAAGTCTTACACATTAGTAGGTAGGTTAACAAGAAAATGAATGTGCAGAAGACAAAGATGGTCCTTCGAGCCGGATCCGGCATGCTGAAGTGCGCAAGAGTAACAGTGAAGATATAACAGAAGAAACTGGTGTTGTGATGTGCTTGGAACCTCAAAGAAAAGTGCACGGAAGGTGTTTGTAAGTTGGAAGCAGTGTGTGATAGTTTCGTAAAGGATCCCCAAAAAAGCAGAAAATAAGAAAAAAATAAATTTGACCTAGTGCCATAATAGTAGACGAGGAAAAGAATAAGTTAAAGGATGGAGAAGATTAGGAAAAAATAAATAAAAAAACCAAAAAGGTACCTAAATCTGCGGAACAGCCCCGTGTATCTTTTTTATATATTCCTTGAATATTTCCAGCTGGTCGGTCTCTTGCAGCACCTCCACGCAGCCTTTGAAGTACTCTGTCGTGAAACAGTCGTTCCTGTGTTCCAAAAAGGAAAATTGTGCTTTAGTATTAAAATATTACAGTTCAATTTGGGAGTGGTTGTGGTAAGGTGAGTATTTTTTAATAGAACACTCATTGTTGTGCACAAAAATTATGGGGCGTTGCTTGTGATTGTGTAGCTTTACAGGTCTATAGGAGAGTTAAAGGCGGGTTCCTTCAAAGTGTACCGCATTGTTGTGAACCAGTTCCACATAAATTTCCGGTGCTGTCATAATGACTTACCGAATAGAAGATTGGTCACCGTTGTATAAATCATTATTTTGTGTCCAAGTCTAAAAAGAAGGAGATCCGTCTGGGGCTAAATTTGTACTTGTACTTGTAGAGCTCTACTCCCTGTGGTGAGATAGAAGCAGTCTCGCATATGCGATCGTACGGTGAAAAGATCGCCGAGCCGAAGACGCCCTTGCACTGCAGCTTTAATTTTCTTCATACCCTTATGTAGCTATGCCGAATACATGTATCCATTACTAAGCGTCCGTTTTGTATCTAGCCTCAGAAAAGGACCAGCCTGTAATATGTGGCAATACCTGCACAGGTCGTACAGCTGGGGCTCCGAGAAAAGGTTGAAGCAGTCGTCACTGATCGTCGAATCGTAGACGCCGTTGCACTAAAGGCTTCTAGATTTCGGGCCAAAGTTCTTTTGATACCTTTTTGTAGCTATGCAGCATCTATGCTTCGGTCACACTATAGGAATTCAGATAGTTCAGACAAGGATACCTGCAAAGAGTGTAGAGCTGGGGCTCCCGGAAGAGGTTGAAGCAGTCATCACAGATGCGGTCGAGTCGCGAAAAGATCGCCGAGTCGTATACGCCTTTGCACTGGAGGTTGAAGAAGGAGCGTCGCGCCACGTGGTGCGCGGGTGGCGGCGCGCCGGCCGCTCCGAGCGCCAGCGTCAGCAGGGCTGCGCACGCGACCTGCACTGAGCTTAGATGCATCTGCGGGCAACGAGAGGGCGCTGTTAGGTTTTGTTTTAGCGATTCTGCATTCGGAAATATTAGGAGACAGTTCAACTTGCTCAGTAAGGCACCGTAGAACTTTAAGATTTTTCTTAGGTATCCTAAAATCTGATTATGATTTTTACCACTAAACTTTGATAAGTACCTAGGTAAATTAAATAAATTGAAAAAAAAAAAAAAAAAAAAAACAGAATTTTACAGAAACTGTGACCTGTTGAAGGTTACAAGTAAAACTAGGTGTCAATTTCAAAATCTGGATCATTTTGGAGAAAAAATGGACAAAACAACTTCAAACACAGTCTTTTCAAATATGTTCCTTAATTAACAGAGTTCACATAGGTAATATATATTCTTAAACCTAGTACTAATGCATTATGTAATACATATTATATTTTAATACAAAAAGCATTACCTGCCAACAAACTTCAAATATCACTTTTATCTTACGCGATAAGTACGACACAAGTCACTTGCGGATATTTCGGAAAAATATATCTGTGTTTAAAAAGGACGTCGTAAAACACTTAAATCTTCTACAGCAACGAAAAGCTTTGTTATTTATGTCACACAGTCATTTGCCAATTAACACCCACTCGCTACTCCGTCGAGCGATCGCGAAACAATGACTGATTACTCCATTAGTCAAGGATATTGTATTGCATAAGGCGCGTCGTAAAAATACCGACTGCCGTTTTCGGTTTATTTTTCCTCCATGCACAGAGGCTTCGTCGAAGTCACCTGATGTCTGAGGCGACGACCGTTTACCGTAGATTAGTAGTAGTAGGCGCTGCTTTTAACAGTCACGGGTAACGTAATGCTGCGGGGTGATTTCGACGCACATGATGTGGTCTCATTTACCTAAACTGCCTTTTCCAGATATATGTGGTGGGTGTTTGTAAGTTCTTGTAAACTTCTGGGCAAAACAAATTCAATAAAGGTATAAGAACCGCCAAATACAAAAGTCAAATACTTGTAAAGGAAGACCTTGATAAAGGATCGGTCGAAAGGGACTTCATGCTTCAACTCAGAACAATGAGCTGCATGATTAAGTAGATAGATCAGAATATTATGGTGTTGCAACCACAACTGTCGCAGTTGTTTGCTGTGGAAACTAAGTCACGCTGCGATTGTAAGATCTAATGTACTCTTACTAAAGCTTAACCGATCTGACGCTATGATTCCATAAATGTGTGATCAAATAAGCACTCGGAGAATCCATCCTAACAAAAGATGTTCAGTCTTGAACACATATCCACGACGACGAACCACTAAATTATCAGTGAGCTAGTGTACTCCTTATTTCATGTCGGTGCCTCGGGCCGAGCCCCTCGTTACGTCTCGTTATCGCAACTCAGCCGGCTACCAAAGCACGCCGCCTCTTTACGAGCTCGCCGCGACCACAATGCTGGACCGAAACGCATAACTTAGCGGACCCGTTCTCTCTGGACAGCGCACGCGTTCCCACGCCCTGAGTGAGAAGTTAGCGATCTTTCGAGCCGGATGCTTAGGCGTAGGGGTAGTTGTGGCGACAGAAGTGTCTTCCCGCTGCTGATAATGATGCCAAGAAGGGGGAGGAATTATTTTAAAATACTCCTTTGACAGAACTTCGCTCAAGCGAGCTGGACTGTAGCAAAAACAGTTAGAATTGGGCCTATTCTCGTGGGGTCTCACTGCAATAAGATCTGGAGCTCAATCTGGCACAGATGGATGAAATATGTAGGTTTACTTTGACCGACGAAGTCAAATCCTCAGCTGGGCTTGTTAAAAGGATTTTCCTAATATTTGTAAAACGGACGCATAATCACTGACTAGTTCTTCATGAATAAGGCAGGTAATGAGTTCAAGGGAAGAGCACTTCCTCTGGCCAAAAAAGGGTTGAAAAAACAAAAAAAAGAGGCGAGACTAACAAAGGAAGTAGCCCTTCTGGGGTTTTGTTCTCCTATCCCGGCATTAGCTGGACGAGTCAATTTTAGAACGCCAATTTCCGATCCGCGTTTAAAACGCACGATGATTACGATAATCGTCCGCGCGGTGGTCCGCCCGGCAAATCGGTGTCGTACATTATTTACACTTTGCGACAGTACACTTTTAATCGGCGGCCACTCACTTCGCCACTTTGCACGTTGGAACCGGCACGGCGGCTCCGCCCGTTCATTAAAAGATACACTTGGGAGATTGCGAAGGTCCATTCAAAAGGCGCCACAGCCAGGCTAGCCGGCTAAATCGCACCAAAGAAGGAAAATGATGCTCGTTAGTATACCTGATTGTTATTAGGAAATCTGAAGATATGGTTTCTGTTGGAGTGCTTTTTAGAGAGCTACGTGGAACGAGGTAGAGGTCGGGTACTTTATGAACGGTACGGAATTGTAGCAGTCCGTATCGCGAGAGGTTACTCGGAGAGAAGCTTTCGTGTCTGCTTGCTCACGGGTTGTCATTAAACGATGTGATAAATGCAAAAATCCCCGCTTCCCGCCTTAGCTGGGCCGCCATTACCTACCTACGCGTAATATTTGCGGAGTTGCAACACCGATCGCTTCGATTAGATCTTAAAACGATTTGCCTCTTGATTCTGCTTAGCCCTGTTGCGTACATTAAAAAAGCTAAAAAGTACTTTTGATCAAACAAAAGCTAAATCCCTGAATAAAGGGTAATCAGATTTATTCAGGAGCCAATGAATGGGGCCAATAAACGAGCTTTAAATCAACCGCCAAGACTCGTGTGCGACGCTGAGGTAACGTTTCCCTTTGAGTGACGTCGTCACTCGCAAGAGGCCAATGAAAGACGAATACTGAGAACCGACGCATAAGGCTTCATTCATCTTTAAAACATCAGATGCAGTATGTTTGCAGTTTTTGCAGGCACTTCCATAAAGGGTGAGATTAAGTTTTTGCAAAGCTTTCCTACACTAAAGCTTTGGTTTTTGTCGAATGAAAATTACTTCAATTTCTTAAAACGGGACTGCCTAAAATATTGAAGCAGATTTTGATTTCAGTGTGTCTTCCAAACCAATTTTAAATCTGGTTATTCTTACGCTAAATTATACCCGAATTCAAACACGTGCTTGTCTGGACCGAGTATACATTCGTACTTTATTGTGACAATTCGAGGTACATTGCGTAGCAGAATCTAGTTGTTAAACATTGGATTATTCGACTTTACAATTTACATAGAATGGTCATAGTAAACTATAAATTGTAGCTATATGACGCTAGCAGTCCCCGCGACTACGTTCGCGTCTACGGATTAGCCTATAGCTATGTCCATTCTAAATACTGCCAAAAGGATTTTTGAAATCGGATAATTGCTTTTAGTAATAGGGTCGCCGATTGTACTTCGATTTATTAAATTTATGTTAATGGGATTTCTGTGTACAATAAAGAATACTTTATCTACATATCTATCTATCTAGTGCTTTTGGAGATTACGCCCTACATACCAACTTACGAACATACAAACTTAATACTTTTCCTCATAATATTATATAGTAGATACCTAGGTATAAAGAAATATAGTAATAGTAAATAGTATAGACAGGCCTGGTTGTCCATTGCGAACAAGCCCAAAAACAAAATCCAGACACGGGCTGTTATACGGGATTCAATATAGCCACATTAGACATAGCATTTTCCACGGGGTAGAGCCCGACGTGGTAGGGTTTTATCGCGCCATCGATCTTTCTTGCTTGTCCCCAGAGGGGCAGCAAGCCTTTACAGCTGAGGGGCGTGTCTCTAAAATGCGTAGTTGTTCAATAGAGTCATATTGGTATGGTGATGGTTGGTTGTTTGGTTGCCATAGGACAGGGTATCCTAGTTTGGGACCGGACCACTGATTGTTTTGTGTGGCAGTTATTAGTTATTATTATTGACACTACTGGTAATCTAGAAACTAATCGAATCCGTGCAACTTAACTCGGCGCCTCGCGCGATTTGATCTTCTGCGATATAATATGCCTATTTAATTTGCACGGATTATACCATTGGAATAATATCGTACTGCTATTGCTTTGCAGACCACCAAACTTTGGCGTTTGCATCTACGTTATGAGATGATTTATACAGCGTCCAGTGGCACCTTCACTCACACGAGACGGGTGAAGGGACCACTCGGACGCTGCAGTGCCTGGGAAAATGTCCCAGAGTGCCAAATATGTAGGTTCTGACAGAATACCAGCGTCACGGGTTGTCAACCGGGAACCTGTGACATATGCTGAGTCAAGAACCTTTTCTTGTACCATGGCACACAAATAGAGACAAACAATAACTATTGTCGTGCTTATATCATTCTTTTGAAAAACTACGTGTGTGTTAGACTCTAGGGACTGGTAGAGCTCTGCCCTCCCGCCACACCACTGCACACACGCGCCTATATGTGTGTAAATCACGCAATTTGTCGGGCGCGCACGCCGCCGGGTGGACGGGCGGCATAGCAATTACGGAGCGGGCTAGACTGCTCGGCTGCCACCCAAGGTGGCGATCTAAATGCGTTCGGCTCAGCCTTGCGGGGAAAAAAAGAAAGGGAAAATTGACGCTCCTACGCCGCGGCTCGGGAAGTTGGTGCAATCTGCCTAGGACCTTTAGTTGCAGCAAAACTTCTTTATGTACGTTGACCTAAGACCACATCTGAGGAGGCCAAACGTGGACCGGTTACATAGAATCAAGCGCGGGTCCACTGTTGTGGGCACGGTGGGCATGCCCACAACCCTAATACAGTATACAAGATCTTGGACCGGGTGCAAGGATGTCATATAGTTTGTAAAAAGCTCCTTTGTAGGAATGCACTATATCCATCATAAGCGAGTTCATACTCCGACTCCCACTTGTCCGATTTTCAGCTCTGCGAATCAGGGCGAAACCCGGTCGGACTCTTCCGTCAAAAAATCAAGTAAATGAATACGGAGTTAAGTTAATGGTGTACCTCGAAGATTTTCAGGTGGTTGTGGCCATAAACTATTTTGAGGGCTGGTTCCGCATAATCAGCGTATATGCGTCCCATTGTAGGGCACAGGCCTTCTCTCAAGGAGAGAGTATAGGCTTAATCACCGCGCGTGCCCACCGCGGATTGGCGATTTCAAGCGCTGAGGTATGTGAATAGGTCAGACACTCAGGTTTCCTCACGATGTTTTCCTTCACCGTTAGCGTGTGGTATTGCTACTATAACTTCACAATGTGCTGGTTCCGCGCCTGCATAGAATTGATGTCTCTTAAGCCCTTCTGTGATGGGAGAGTACCTATGTGGTTCTTTCAGAACATCGGGACTGATTGTGACTCAGCTAAACGTCCAATAAAACTGTACTGTCCATCGAAGTTTACAGATTTACATTAAAATTTAAATCGCTTGTATTGTCCTCTAGGCTCGATTAAATGGCGACTGTTACAAAAGGATGCGTTCGCAAATTCAAAGAACCTCCGACGAGGAAATCTAAATGCTTTTAAGCGTGGGTTATAGCAGGTCACATTGACATTTGCATCCGTGCACTTTACTCAGTTACGTTACGGGCGACTTTGTAACTAAAATATAAGTTTGATCTGCTGTCCATTGTACAACGGTTGCTACTGAAAATTGCTCGTAACTAAATGTTTCAAATAAAATTTCATATCCGCGATTTTGGGTTTGGTATTAATCAGTAGAATTACGGTGTTATTTATAAAATCACGATTCCTTAAAAGCAGTTTAAATAGTCTGTGGTAAAGGGGAAGACCGAAGACGTAACCACAAATTTAAACTGCTTCTCAGGTGTGTTTTAGAGAAACAATGTTTTTCTAAATAACACCGTAACTGTTTGAGCGACTCTATGTAACAGTTTTTATGAATCTCGTGTATTTTACAAGATTTACAATTTTATGTTATGTCCGACCGAAAATTCTCGTATAACTTCTTTGCTAATATTGTCCGGATGCTCAGATCCAGTTCTAGACTCAGATGAAATAACCTTTTTTAAATTGCTAGTGCCCAACAAAGCTCGCTCTCAAACACTCGGTGTTACTAACCTGCACTCAGACTCGTGTACTTAGCTACAAAAGTGCCGTCCGAATGTTGTCTCCAATTAAATTTGAATGAAAACAAGGTGCATTAGCATTTAAAAGCGTCCCCGCGCGTCGTAAAGCTCAGGATTTATATTGTTTACAAAACTCGAAACTTTAGACTGAGTGTCTGTAACAACATCCAGTCTACTCAGACCTCCGTCCTCTGCAGTTACATGAGGGATTTGTAGGAGAAGTCGTGGGTGCGCGAGATCTTGCTAATAACTGTTGCGTTCAGACAAAATGGCACCCGGCTCGGCCGCCTATGCACTTTGTACTAATTTACGAACTAAAATATGACCACTTTGCCCCGATAAATGTAGCAAACGAGGTTCGTAATATTATGATTATTGCAATGGAAACTTTTAAGTCTGAATCAGGACCTCGATAGGTCAACAGCGTTTCGGAAAGTTTGCGCAGCGCCCCAGTGATGTCATTTCTGGTTATTTCAGTAAATGTCAGATGCGTCTATGGGATTGAAGGTTCTTATGACGTCACTGTTTGGCGATTACTTACCTAATTGTTGTGTAAGTATTTCAGTTTTCCTATTAGGTACGTCCATAAATGACTAGCCCGTGTATTCCCAATCAGAGTCATCACGCATCATCAGACACGCTCTGCCCACATCACGCCATTTGTCGTGGGCTCCCGCCATCAACATCAACGACGGTGTATTATATTTTCGTTGTTAATCCAAAATTCAATTGTAACCTATTGAACACAAATGGGTATCTCTTCGACTGTAGGTAGGAATATAAACACTGTGCAGTTTGAACACTATCTGGATGGCCCATCACTGCGATCCATTGTTCCAGCTTAACCTTCACTGTATTATAACCTTTGTCGTTCTACCAGGTACGTATTTGTTTTTAGTCGCAAAATAAGGTGTCCCTCATTCGGTTTCCACCGATGGAAGGTTTATTGCAATTCGTACGAAAATTTATGCAATGGACCGCTTGGAATCACGAACTTTTCGAGCTGGCGTATTGATTTAAATGTTTGCTTATTGCAAGCTGTTCGAAATGCCTTAAAATACCCCTGGCGTGAAAGGAGTTTCAGTGCTTGGATTTTTTCATCTGCATTTGTCAGTAAATAGGTACATTGAACTCCTCGGGCCCAAGACCTAGCTTCGCCCATGTGGATTGACCTTCCACCAGGAATTCGCATGGGGGTCTGTTTAAGCCGTAGATAAGAATACAAGTTTAGAAAGGAAGTGAGACCGTTTCCTTGTTTCTCTCCCAGCTTAACGCCTTAAAGAGGGTGGGAAGCCATCAATTCTTTTCAATCGGGCTCGCGTTTTGCTTCAGCGGTTAGCGCAAAATAACCTATCGTATGACTCATAGAGTGTATTATTTAGTCTGTAAGTAATTGTTTTGCGAAACGGCGAATGTTATTAAAAAATCGTCACAGTGTTTTAAAGGTTAGTCAGCTGCCTGCTTAATTTAAGGTTGGGTAAACAGGCGTGAATTTGTGTTTAAAATAGGAAAATAATTTAAGCTATAATCTCCGCTACCATCAAAGCGGTGGTAGCGGGGCGGTAGAACGCCGGCTTCTCATTCGGGAGGTCGTGGGTTCGATGCCCGGCATGTACCAATGACATTGTTTTCTAAATTTACATACATTTGTGATGTTATAGTAGCAATACCACTCGCTAACTGTGAAGGAAAACATCGTGTGGAAACCTGAGTGTCTGAGGTGTTCACATACCTCAGCGCTTGAAATTGCCAATCCGCGGTGGGCACGCGTGGTATTTAAGCCCATACTCTTTCTCTGAGAAAAGGCCTGTGTCCTGCAGCGGGATGTATATAGGCTACATAAAAAAAAACATTTAATATTTCAGATATATTCTATGTAGGTGCCTAGTGCTTTGTAAATAAGATAAGGTATGCCTGCGCACGTAGCACGAGCGCCAATTTGTCTATTCTCAACTGTCTTCTTAAACTCTCCAGACTATTAAAATGACGAGACAGGCGGTTTCTCTACGCATGCGAACATGAAGATGCGTAAGCTCTTTCTTCCCGCGCCTTTAAATTTAATTTAAACCTAGTTTTTTTTTTCGGATTTGTTTCCGCCGCGAACACGACGGATTTTCTCGCAAAATTACCGCTTAGTGCGAGTAGATATCTCTTCTAGTATCGAAGGTGGATAGGTTCATATTTTTTTTATTTTTGCGTACGGCGTACCTACCTTTTTATTTGAAACCAAATTTAAAATACTGTTCAGGCGGAGAAAGAAGGTTGAAGATGTTAAAGGACTGTACGGAAGTTATCTCATCCCGACGATATGCCCGAAGAGGAGTTCCTAGAAAATTATAAAATAAGCCGCGAGATGATGTCCGCGCTGTAAACAACCCGCCAATAACAGCTAAGGGACTAACTAAAAACTATTAAGAAAACAAAAACCCGATTGCCGGCGTTATATACCTACCCAGTAATAGACGCGTCCTCAATACCTTTCATTTGACATCTTATTTGTCAAAATTGGTCAAGACGTGTGTCCGTACCGTAATACCCTCATCTATTTGCACAATCAAATAGGCATGGAAGTTTAGGTAGATACCTACAACAATTCTTACACTGGCATTTATGTGTTCCTTTTCATTAAATCGATACTTGATAGCCTCGAATATACCTAATATATATGTAATTCCTGGTGTACATACAATAAAGAATATTCTATCTATCTATCTAATATAATGATGGGCAAAGTGGAGGGGCAGAGAGCTCCAGGCAGACCACCCGCTAAATGGAGTGTCCAGATCACAAGGGAAACAAAACTCAAGATTCACCAGGCCGGCCACACAGCTAACGACAGGTCGAAATGGAGAGCACTCTACACCCATTCTCGTCATAGCTGCCATAATTCTGAGGATTGAGGGACGGACAGATTGGATTAGATTAATTAAATTGTCTTTAAAATATTTTTTTTCTCGCACCCGCCTCGTCACAAAAAATGCTATTGTATTTTGATACAAACATTAATTTACCTCTAAAATGAGTTCTTTCTTGCAACTGCCACAAAAAACTTAAACCTCTATTGTATTTTGTCTTCAGTCACTCCATGGGTTCGCACTTGTGATAATACTATTGACCGTGGAGACAAAACAAGCGACAAAGTTTGTTGCGCGTAATGCCGCGCACGCTTGTGCTGCGCCCACTGGTATGTATACCATCTACGGTATAATGTTTTGTGCTGTGGGCTTTGTTGAATTAATAAAATAAAAACCTAAATAATCAACAATTTCCTGAAACAATGGAAAAAAACTCGATTGCCTCCTAGGTGTTTAAATTATTGCTTACATTCACCCGGATTGGCCATCTATTGTGGGCTTTCAATAAATAAATTGGTTATTTTGTTGCTAAATTGCGCAAATTTTTGTGGGGTTCTCTACACCAGCTCTAGAACATTCTTGACAAATTTAGGGTTCCTCGTCATCACTAGTAACAACACTGAAATCGCGAAAAAATTATGAGCTGCCTTATACTGAACTTGTAGAAACGTTTTACCATTCAATAGCACAAGCAATATGTTCATGAAATTAACCAAAGTGGTTTTTGAAAAACTACCACGCTCTACGAAGAAGACGTATTTACATTTACAGGAAAAACTATAACATCTGCACTAACGATGTCAACGCCTGCTACCGCTAGATTTCAAATTGAGGTAACCAAATGAATTATACATAAGGGACCAATGGACCATCCACAAAGTACGACACACGTTAAGGGTTTCCAGTGGGCTAACTAGCGGCACCTATGAAAACAAAATCACACTATCTTCTTTTACAGATCGTATTTCCAAAAAATACCACACGGTGGTGGTAGCCTAGTGGGTAGAACATTGGACTCGGAAGCGGGAGACCCAGGTTCGATTCCCAGTGCGGGCATGTACCTATGACTTTGTTTTCTAAGTTATGTACATTTGTGAAGTTATAGTAGCAATACCACTCGCTAACGGTGAAGTAAAACATCGTGAGGAAACCTGAGTGTCTGAGCTATTCATATACCTCAGCGCTTGAAATCGCCAATCCGCGGTGGGCACGCGTGGTGATTCAGCCCATACTCTCTACCTGAGAGAAGGCCTGTGCCCTACAGTGGGACGTATATAGGCTGCTTATATATTTGCAAAAAGTATCTCAATCATGTTAACTGTGATTTTCAGGACCCACGACGAAGAACACGAAAAATTTAAATACAAATACAAAAAATTCAAAACACTATCTAGTTCTTGGTTTTTTGCCTTAGGCTCACGGCCATGGGTCCTAAAAATCACTATTAGGATGATTGAGAGATTGTACAGACACTTTGCAAATTAGATCTGTAAAAAAAGGTATGATTTTTTTTCATTATTAGCGCTAGTTTTACTCCCTGGAGCCCCTTAAGGGCGGGGAGGGGGTCGACAAAGTGTGACATTGTGTGACAAGGGGTGGGAGAGGTTCTAATTTTCGTGATGTTTAATTTCACCTCAGTCTACCGAGACCACGGGGTTTGATAGCACGATGCCCACTATTGTACTTTGTTACTTTTATATAATTTCCATTCAATCGGTAGCACAATGACAACCTTTGTAAATCTTCATACATTAGATCGCACCATGACCACTTTAATAATTATAAAATTTTCGTTTTTTTGTTCTTGACTGTACAAATCGGTGGCAATCCACGCATTTAAAGTATTGCACACTATAAAAGTGAGTATCGTGCGACAAAACAATTCTTTTATACCAATAGGCTTTGTGCGATCTCACTCACTTATGAAGATTGTATTATGTAGATGGCATTGTGCTACTGATTGCATTAAAAATAATAAAAGTGACAATGTGCTATAGTGGGCATCGTGCTATCAAACCGACCACGGCACTTGCAAAAGTACCGAAACTTCGGAAAATTGTAAAATGAAAAAGTAAACGAGTAAATATCCGTTGAAATTCAATTTTTATTATCAAGTATTTTATTTTATTGAGAAAACTGACAGCTTATCACTAACTCATTAAATTTACACAGTAGATACAGGAAGCCAACAAAAAGTTTTCACTGATAGCAGTACTTTGGGCAATTAGCACAGGTGAAAGAGAGATTTAACACACAAAACACCAGACTTTGATAATTGTGGATAATATTAAAAATAATTTAAATGCCAATAAAACTGCTTTCGGAACTTTGTTTTAATGTAACAATTTCTAGATGTAAAATTGCAAAATATGTGACGTCACACTAGGAAGGGGAAGGGGTGGTCTTACAAATGTGACCAACTGTGACTATGACGAGGGAGGGGTAAAAAAAATCGCGAAATTAGTGTGACGTACTTTATGGCAGACCGCTAATTTTAAATAAAAAAAAATTAAGCTAATCGACAGCGGTGGTAGCCTAGTGGGTAGAACATTGGACTCCGAAGCGAGAGACCCAGCTTCGATTCCCAGTGCGGGCATGTACCTATGACTTTGTTTTCTAAGTTGTGAAGTTATAGTAGCAAAATCACTCGCTAACTGCGAATCAATATATCGTGAGGAAACCTGAGTGTCTGAGCTATTCACATACCTCAGCGCTTGAAATCGCCAATCGGCGGTGGGCACGCGTGGTGATTAAGCCCATACTCTCTCCCTGAGAGGCCTGTGCCCTACAGTGGGCCGTATATAGGCTGTTTATGTAAGTTAAGGTCGATAACTGTTTAATAGATGACTGTGATTACTGATAAAGGCTTATATACCCTTTGCCTGGGCAAGGGCGGACTTTCCTTAAGGCGAACTTCGCCCATGCCTAGGGCGGACCGATATTAGGGGCAGCCAGGCGGAAGAAACACTAACCCGCGAGGGATGATTCAAAACAATAAGATAATAAATAATAAAAACAATAAGATGATCCGAATATCATACAGAAAAATTATGGAATATCTTTGTAGCTCAGTGAATAAAGGGCAGCTAGTCTGCCTCTGCTATTCGGTTATGTTATTTCTAAAATGCGCAATTCTAGAAACCACATTAGAGTTTGTGTTTAGCAACAATTTTTGTTCTATGAGATTTTTCTCATACATATTTTTAAATGTCATGTTTAACATAATTAAATAAAAACTTCCACACAACTCGATCACTTGCCCTGGTTCCAAGCTTCCAATAGGTACCCTGTGCTATGGTAAGCAGTCAAGGACAATTTCTTTGTTAAATTCGCTTTTTCCGAGCTTTACCAATCTCGCAGTCGCATTAAATCTTTGTCTCACGTAAGGGAATGTCCATTCTGTGTAACCTCAGTGTGTAACACACAATAGTTTTATACATTATCTATCAGAGAGTGCCACTGCAAAGCAAAGAAGCCGCAAAAATTCCTGTTTTTTTTTTTTTTTAAAAATCGTTAATTGAACAAAAATAGATTCAAAAGTCGTAGGTAGATGAAAAGTTGTTTTAAATGACAAGCTCTAACTTGACATGTTTCAGGAATTGCACATAAGCATTTGTAAGAAATAAATCTGGCTCCAGTCATAAAGTTAACGTCAAAATTGACTCTTTTACTAACAGTCTATTCCTATACTTATTGCAATGATCAAGACAGATTGATAGGGGTCACAATTCCATCGAGACGTCAATACACTCTTGCGCAGCTATTCCACCTCTGACAGTGGTAAGTGGCGGAATTGCTTGTTGCGCGCGCGTTAATTTGTCGCGAAGTTTCATAGCTATGCGTCACTGCTGACGATACAATCTTCTTGTTCTGATGCCTCTCAGACTACCAAGGATTGGAAATCAGCTCTGCATATTAGCTCGATCTCACGTAACAAATGGCAGCACTTGCGACCACAGCGAATTTACTGGCAGCTTTCGTGAAACCACAAACGAGTGTCAGGTGCTATAATGTGTATTTCCAAAATTTTTCGCGTTTTTGCCGAACATATTGTCAGCATCGCTTTTGAGACGTGATAGACTGTAAAACTCTTGGTTAGAATTCTTGTGGAAAGTTTTCCTTCATAATTTTGCGCTTACTGCTTACGTTTGCCCAAGTCATTTCACTTCACATAAGTCACTATCAACGATCACTATCAATAGACCATGGTCGAAGGCCTTTCGAGAATATTAGAACTTAACAACAATATCACTAGTTTAGCGTACGTTATAGGAAGCTTTCTGACGCTGTTTAGCCACTGTCAATCCACTGTCCAAACTTTTGTGCAGTCATATTGTCTTCACCGCGGCACGTTGACGTAAGGAGCGTATTTTTCCCAACTCGTCTCTAGTGATTATCTAATAAAGATTCCAGAAGCCCACGACTGACACCCGACTCCCATGACTAGGCCACAATTAGTGTTACATACTGAACCATTACGGGCCACGTCATTAATTAGACACCTTAGGAAGGGCAGAAAGTCAGCCAAAACAAATGACACAACATCGTTATAAAAAAAAGGAATAAGATGAAATAGAAAGAAGAAGATGGAATGTGAGTTTGAGACCATCGAAAATCAAAATATATTTTAGGAATGAACTCGTAAAAAATAGAAAAAGGACTATGCAGAGCTGATGGCCAATCTCTAATGGTGGAGAGGCACTGAAAGAAGATGAACATGGGAAAACGTAGCAACTGGCAGGCAACGGGATAAGTGTGGAATCTTGGTCACGGACTGTAAGACTGGCGCTGAAGGTGACCAAGCCTTCTAGGTGATGGTTTGATAAGCACCAGAGATTAGAGCGTCGCAATTGGACTGGACGTCGGCTTTAATTCGCGGCACATGGGATCCCCAGTTTGGTGCATGTACACACATACGATCTTCTGGTTGCAACTATTCTATGGCCACATGCCGTGACTGGCCGCCAATGAGAGGACAATTGGTTCGCACGTGGTATGCCACCACATTATTTGGGTCACTCGCGACGTCATCCGTTATCTGCCAATTTGTTTGTATCTATTTTGGCTTGAGTCTAATTGATGGATTCTATTAGGGTGTTGATTAGCCGATGACGTTGGTTATACGTGACTCGGTTCGAGCAGCATTTTTGGCGGTTTTAGGGCTGATACAATTTATTTCTTGACCGTTTCAACTTGCTCTAACGAAGAAGCGATACGTACTTTGAGCCAAGAGCCGAACACTATTTGCATTAGCGAGTCAGTACCCCGAGTCGGCGCGCCTCGCCGTCTGACAGAGCGACCGCAACTCTGTAGCCAGTCAGTACTTAGTACTTTACGAGTTATATAGAACTATAGCCCTCGCTGTACTCTTTGGCCGTGAGTCGAGAGGACGGGAGAAATCGTTAAAACAATCAGCGTTTTGCAAACTAGTCACAGAGGGGTCGACAAGAACCGCGTCAACTTTACCTATCAAGGTAAGCACGCCCAGTACATGCCAAAGCCGATAGATAGGTTTGGTCACAGGATTAAATTGCACAAGATAATTTGAGCTTGTTAAAACTAATTTGTGTCTAGAACTGGCTAAAACTGGTATGGCTCTTTCAAGAAAAGGGGCCGAAGGTTTAAATAGGTTCTTACTAGGTACTTGACTGGCTCTATTGATTTCATTTAAAGGGTTAGTATTAGGCAGAATTGATCTGTAACAAAATCTTTAAAGTAGGTACAGACTCAGAATACATTAGAAATTGCGGCGGAAAAAACTATAAAAAATTGTTTTCTGATAGAGATCTGTTCAAAAGCCTCATCCAGTCATCTACTAATCTAGTTGATAGGTGTAGTTTGCGCTCTGGTTTTGTTTGAAGAACAGATTATTTCTGTTTCGACAATAGAGATACTTCCATATGAAATAGAAACCTCGATATTCGAAGAGACTTTGAAGGTATATTTAAATTCATGTATTTTTGACATTATCTTTAAATTCATGCAGAGTAATCTTTATTTTACAGAACGCATGTGATGTTCGACGTTCTGTCGCCTGTTTATACACATGAAACTAACTAAAGATAAAAATGCAGTGTCCTTATCATGTAGGATAATGTAGGTGCATAATGTTAGTGAATAGAAATGTTTACATTCCTCACAGGTTAGCAACACTGGCAGCTCGGTTCGAGATGCAAATCCGATAGCCAGCCAGCTTGTCTACCCGCGTCACGTCACGACTCTGGCACACAACTCGATTACTAACAAATTGAATAAAGTTGTTTCGATTAATCGAACGCGCAATCTGTGACAGCATACTGGCCGGTAACTGCAGCTGTCAGACATTTTAAACTTTTTCGTTTGAAACTGCACAAATTTTTGTTCTTTTTGTTTCCGAAAATATTGGTGGCCAGTGGGTAATAAGTTTTTAATGTATATACTTTTTATAATAAATTAACTGCGCCCGCGACATGGTCTATATGGGATTAATAAAAAGGATTACGCAATAATTATAAAATTTCAATCAAATTTGTTAACAGATTAATATTATTAATACTAGTTCGGTGCGATAGGTTTCTCCTAGAACTCTACAAACGTTCAAATCGCTCGCAGTATACACTCACCGTGCCACAGCAATGTAGAGTTTAGAATTGGAATCAGGTTTGCTCACGGCAGTTTAAAGAAAAAAACGGAGGCTATTAATGGAAAATTGTCGCGGCGTTCTGTCTCCGGTGTCGGTTGGAAAGCCGCGGAAGGCTCTAGAGCTCTTTACATAAAACCTGCACAGAGTTGCGCACTGACATGCGCCGTGGTTGCAATACGAGCGGAGAGTTGTTAAGCTACTTAAACACTGTAACAGATTAATAATATATAGACACTTAGTGGTTAGAGTGAATAAGTAATTTTGAAGCACATTTAATAAAATTATGAAGATTAAATTGAAATAGAGCCTCTTTTGGTTTAATAACTGTACTCAGTTGCGTTACCATTTACTTTGCAATATATAACTATAAAGTTTGATATGCTGTCAACTGTATTCGCGCTGCGATCAACTTGAGGAAATGGTTGGTATCAGTCATAAACCATATTAATGTTTACGGCGTCGTAAATAAAAAGTAAGTAAGTTTTATAAACGAGCCTTTTTGTCGGAAGCGGCACATTCACTTTACTCTACTTTTGTACGCCTGGGTTTTTTACGATGTTGTAATGTAATTGACCTCGAATAAAATATGTAATGCCTGCTAACCAGCGACATTTTCAAGCACTTTTTTTTATGTAGCCTATATACGTCCCACAGCAGGGCACGGGCCTTCTCTCAGAGAGAGAGTATGGGCTTAATCACCACGCGTTCCCACCGCGGATTGGCAATTTCAGGCGCCGCCGGGGTGTGTGAATACCTCAGAAACTCAGGTTTCCCCACGATGTTTCCCTGCACCGTTAGCGCGTGGTAAATGCGGTTGTAGCGTAGTGGTAGAACATCGGCCTTTACCAATTTCAAAATATTTATTGACACGGCTTAACAGCTTGAAAGGCTTGAAGAGGCATAACAAATATGCTATTTGATTAGAAGGCAGATTTATCTGGCATTGCTAACTGCCTTTTTCCGATGCGCGCGAAAAACAGGAATTATCCTGCGATATCCGAGGGTCCAAGAAAAAGTAAATAAAAAAAAATGGCGTTAGCTTTGGCGGCGTCAAGTAGAGCGATGCAACCAGACAGACTGGTTGCTAGTGCCGTTGAACTACAAAGGCAAGCCTTGGATTACACAAGATACGCCTTAATAAATGGTAATAATATACTCTTTATTCACTGATTGCCAGATAAGTGCAGTTTGCGCTCAAATGAAACTGAAATTGCATTACGTTTTAAACGTCATCAGTAAGTATTTTATTCGTAATTATATTTTTTTCTTCATGTGCCGTCTTCTAACGCAGGTTGGCAAGTTCGGCTATCTCCTTCTGTGGCTGCCAAACAAAACAAGGAAGTTCTAGTACTGGTATTATATTCGGGGATCCATTTAAAGGCATTATAAAAAAACCGGGCAATTACGAGTCGGACTCGCGCACGAAGGGTTCCGTACCATTATCTATAGAGAACATTAGACACAAAGATCGAGAGAAAACGGCAATAAATCACGTTTGTTGTATGGGAGCCCCCCTTAAATAATTATTTTATTTTAATTTAATTATTTAGTTTTGAAGCGAATATAGAATTAAATATTCTGTGAATATTTCAAGCGTTTACCTGTTGCCTTTTATGGAGCGAAAAAAGGCAAAAAAATACGTTTGTTGTATGGGAGCCCCCCTTAAATATTTATTTTATTCTATTTTTACTATTTTTGTTATAGCGGTAACAGAAATACATCATCTGTGAAAATTACAACTGCCTAGCTATCACAGTTCATGAGATACAGCCTAGTGACAGACAAACAGACAGACAGACAGATACACTGCACTCCACTCCACTGCAGCCTCTCTAGAATTAGAACTTGCTACATATCTCACAAATTAAATAAATATATATTCAGTATAAAAACAGAATGTTTACTCAATAAACCTTAAAGCTAGTTGTTAGTTTCAGAAATCTTATATATATAAAAATGAATTGCTGTTCGTTAGTCTCACTAAAACTCGAGAGCGGCTGGGCCGATTTGGCTAATTGTTGTTTTTATATATTTGTGGAAGTCCAGGGAAGGTTTAAACGGTGAGAAAAAAAAAACGGTTGACGTCTGGCATACGAAGTTCACGGGGAATATTTTTAGTTAGGTTCACGCACATAGCGAAAGAGATCTGTCTTGATCGTGACGAGTGGCAGACCCCGTCTCTGCCTGCCCGTGCCGGATACAGGCGTGACTTTATGTTATGTTGTTAAAAAAGTTTTAAAAGATTTTTTTCATTATAGAACAAAGCTTCAATGTGTAAACGCGCTTTGCACATTTTATCAAGAGAAAGTGGCCATAGAATGTTTTGCCTAATTTCATCGAACTGAGGCGCGAGACACACAGATGGGACGTGGGGCGACGGCGCGGTAAGATGTATAGAGTCACAGACCAAAAGCGACCGCAGAGCAAGGACTGTGGTCTGTGACTCAATACATCTTACCGCGCCCTTGCCCCACGTCCCATCTGTGTGTCTCGCGCCTTACAAGTCTTGAGCTAGGTGGTAGGTTGTCTGGATTCTGATATGGAGGGCGGATCCAAGTTATTTACACAACACAATGTAAATACTAGAAATAGATATAAACTTTCGTTCCCAAAATTTAGGCTGGCAAAGGTTAATACATCCTTGGGGCATTGTATACGTTTCTACAATAAGATCCCTGAGGATATAATAAGCTTGCCAGAAACGCGGTTCAAAAAATGTGTAAAGCACACTTTGTGCCAAAAAAGCTACTATTGAAGATTCTTCAGATAACAATGTTGTCTGGAATTAAAGTAAAGTAAAGTATCGTTTATTCATGTACATGGGTAAATAAAACAGATCTTTATATACAGAGTTTCAGTACATTCCATGTTTCAGCTCAATGCATGAGTTCCAAGTTTTAGAATATTTATATAAACTCTGTTTATTAAGGACTTGAAAAGACTAAGTTTGGAGTTTTTTTGTCCGTTTTTTCTGAAAAATGATCTCGATTTTGAAATGGACACCTAGCTTCATTTGCAGTTTCTGTGCTACTTTGAATAAAAAAAAAATTGATTTGATTTGATTGATTTGTCCCCGTCGGAGTACCGGCGTTAGTGGAGGCCTAAAGTAAAAAGTATAGAATTTTAGGACAACTTAATTGTGTAGAATACAATCTGTTTTAAAGATAATGAGTTATCATACAAACCTCTACTTTATAGTGCATTCTATAACCCTTATGTTGCTTTTGCCTTTCTGTCATTTAATTACTTTTAATTCTGTACCATTATCTGTTAACGAAGATCCATTGAATAGTTCGTACGATTTGCTAAGAGCTTGGTTGGTTAAATTCCGCACGTAAGACCTTAGACTTCGTTTACCATCAGGCGTACATAAGCATAAGCAGCCTATTTACGTCCCACTGTAGGGCACAGGCCTTCTCTCAGGGGGAGAGTGTGGGCTTAATCGCCACGCGTGCCCACCGCGGATTGGCGATTTTAAGCGCTGAGGTATATGAATAGCTCAGACACTAAGGTTTCCTCACGATGTTTTCCTTCACAGTTAGCGAGTGGTATTGCTACTATAACTTCACAAATGTACATAACTTAGAAAACCAAGTCATAGGTATATGCCCGCACTGGGGATCGAACCTGGGTCTCTCGCTTCCGAGTCCGATGTTCTAACCACTAGGCTACCACCGCATCAGGCGTGACTGGGGTCAAGTGTCAACCTGTCTTAATAAAGAATAAAAAATCATCAATCATTAAGTTGATTTGAGAAAAGATGGTCAGAGCGGGGATTTTTCGCTGCATTTTTCTTCACGATAACTCTACGCTACACACTACGAAGGCAGCGGAGGCAGTCGAAATATTTTTTAGATTTCTGATTTCAGGCATTGTTGGCAATAAACCACCCTACTCAAAATGTAATTTTGAACGTCGTGATTTACACTATTTATATCATTAGTTCATCATGTACATTTAAAGGCGGAAGAAATTTATGTAACAATAAGTAAACAGGAAGCGGAAATTATGTTTTATTCATATGAATAATAACACATAAATACCTCAGTACTTTATGTGAAAAATTATCACAAGGTTTCTAAGAAATGTCGCGACTGTCGCGAGCAACATTTCCATAGAATTGTCATCGTGGAAAAATATATGAGTGATGTAGAGTGACTTGTAGTAATTTATGTTCTTTTTAATAATTAGGAACGAGAAGGATTTTCGGGGAAGTCTCTAGAAGGGATTTAACAATGTCAGATAGCGATAATAACTATTGCCAACAAAACTAAGTTTTATGCTATGGGTCGTAAAACTTAATTTCGAAATTCAATATAATTGTAAAAAAGGTCGTTATAAGTAGGTACCGAAACTTCATTCACCGATGAAAAATTTGGAAAAAACTAATTATAACTTCCTATTGCCAACCGCCGTCCCTTCTACAAATAGACTTCGAATGTCGTCATTTTTTATGTGACCAAGTCAATGAACCCATCCGCCGTTTTTATAATAAAACTATTATTTTAATAGATTAGGTAATAAACAAGTTTATTAACTATAATAAGTTTTGTTTTCCTGTTGGAAAGCTTATAAATTTCGAGTAACTTTTATGCGATCCAAGATGTATTTTTGAAAAAATGTGTGAAATGTGACTGAATCTACGGTAGCGGCCACGGTAACGGCGGAGCAAGGGGTGCTAAGAATCTGCGGCAGAGATCCGGCTACCACCCCCAACAACGAAAACGACTGGCCCTGCTTACACACAACATTCGCACATTGAGGGAAGGCGCTGGATGCAGGTCGCTTCCAACCGGCCTTTTTGGAAATCCATGGAGGAGGCCTATGTCCAGCAGTGGACTTCTTGTGGCTGAATGATTATGATGATGACTGAATCTCAATAGGTATCAATAGGCCAAGCCTTTTCCTTTTTCAGGCATGGTTGTGTATAGAAGAAATATCATAGCGACGAATAGGTGCCACTTACTTATTACGTAAAACTATTTTTGCTAGTTTTTGACCCCCTCCTCCTCTGTTCAATATTTATTCCATAAGAATCTATGGGAAAAAATAAAAAATAACGCGGGTCCTTTGCCATGGAAATCGCTTACCTTTACTAAGAACTGTACGCATCCGAGCGCACGGCACTCTCGCGGTTGCCCTCGCCTTTTTAGGGGTCCAAACGCGAAGGGTGCCAAACGGGGGTCCCGTTTGGCACCCTTCGGGTTTGGACACCGATTACTCCGCCTCCGCTGTCTGTCTGTTTGTCCATCCGTCCATCTGTCTGTCCGCCCGTCCGACCTTTAAAGGGCTCTATCTTTGGAACAGTAATAGGTAGCCAGTTGAAATTTTCAGAAAATATGTGTTATTATGGCGGATTACCTAAAAAATAATAAAATTTAAAAAATAAGTGGGTTCTCCACACAACAAACGTGTTATTTCGCCGTTTTTTTGTTCATGCTTTATCGTAAAAACGGTAATACATACAGGCATCAAAGTTGGTGTGATTGTGAGACATATTAGATATTATTCTAACGACAAATAATAAAAAACGGCCAAGTGCGAGTATGGAACCCTGGTGCACGAGTCCGACTCGCACTTGGCCGGTTTTACTGTAAGTGTAATTTTACATTCGAGTATTTTTGTGAGCTTACGTAAGAACTGTCAAGACTCCCTTCCACCCCCTTGTAAGAAAAATAAGACATGGTCGACCCCCTCCCCCTAAATCGTCTTATATAATAAATGAATGGCCCCATTATGTGTCTTGTGGGAAGGTCGTCAGTAAATTAACACGGCAAATACAGCGACAACTCTCACAATTTTCTGAGTGGAAAAATTGAGTTTTGGGAGACTAGTAATTTTACGACTTGGTGTAGAGACATTTGGGTAATCAAATATTACGTTCGAAGTGATGACAAATTCGAGTTAGTTCATTAAAATACAGCAACTTTGCTACAAATTTCACCCCAAGGCGCTCTACCATCTACGGTTGGATAGTATTTCCGGTTTTTAGATTTTCTAGATGACATTAACTAACTTCTTAAGACATGTACCTAATTGATTGCCGCTTTGAATAATACATTACATTTATTTCATAAAGCGACCGGCGATTTTTTAAACATCTGCCCAGGTACTTATTCATGTCAGCGATGTCTGGCCGGACTAGACGTTATTAACGCCTTAAATCACTAAATAAAACCTGAATTTTCTTCAATATTTATCCAGTACAAACTGGCGCGAGTCCAAGCGTGATTATTTCTGATTATAAAGTGTTATATTATATCAAATCGTGTTTTCATTCACGCGACGGCGGCGTGGGCGCCCATTCAACGCCGGCACTTACATTTGGCGGGGTTTTGCTTTTAACTCTCCTAGAAATGACTCTGTGACTAAACAACGATTAATTATAAAGATATCGCGACTTAATAACTTAATTCTGGATTCACTCACTTACTTTTTGTCGGAAGAGTCCGACCAGGTTTGCTCAAAGTAAGTAAGTGAGTCCGGAATTAAAATAATAACGCGTAGTGCTTACGAAAGTTTTCGTTCGAAAATATCGTAACTTCGTGAATACGGGTAGTTCACTAAAAATGCTTACTCGTATCTAGAGAATTGTGTACTAATCTAGATAAAGAAATAACAAATAATAATAAATTCAGGCCCTTCTTTTCCACTGTCCACCATGGGCAAGTGCTGAGGCTCCCTAGTTCCGGCGCGATCACCAACCCACAAACTTTGGCCTGTGATGATTTATGCAGCGTCCAGTAGCACCTTCACTCACTAGATGGGTGAAGGGACCACTCGGATGCTGCAATGCCTGGGGCATTGTTTTTTTTTTAGATGGGGTAGGCTTGCCCTGCACCTTTACCATCCATAACAGATTAATTAAACGAAATTGTATTATTACGCTTACCAACTTCTGTTGCATGTTGTTTTTATTAAATATTCTTCAGCCCTATAATAGTCCTGGGAGCCCCCTTAAATATTTATATTATTCTTTTTTTAGTATTTTTTGTTATAGCGGCAACAGAAATACATTATCTTACTCTTTGGGTACGGAACCCTAAAAAGCCCCAGGTAGCTAGAGTTATATTGCTTATTGAATTTGGCAGTACGTAGCTTATAACACGGATGTCTCTACGGGAATGATTCAAAATGTCTCGACTGAGTCCCAGTTATTATCCGTCGCGAGATACCATTACCATTACCGAACATACCATTATTTGGAAATATCAACAACTTGTTGACTTCTACCTTGCAAGTAGTAACGCTGTTGAATCAGTATCTTAAAAGTAGGTACCCACTTACTTTCAATGTCTTTCTAGTAACCGAGTCAGAATGAACGATTTAAATTTCACGACGAATTGGCGATAGGGACATAAAACGTTTTCAAATGTTTTCAGTTGTAGTAATTCAATGGCGATGCTGTCGCCATTCGCCGATATACAAACAGTTAGCGGGCTGTTAAAAATCTAAAAGAATACGCGGGAAATGAAGCTGTCAGCGGCTGTACGCTACTTGGCAACTGTCCGTGTGATCCTAACTTTAGGCGCACGTCCGCCAATTCCGCTATACATGTCGTACCTATACCATAACACATAAACATTCGCGGAGGATGTTAATTAGCAGCGAGATAAATAAACGCAACTTTGTGACTGTAGCCAGACTAAAGTCAGACGGGCTAAAACGATGCGTGTGATATCATCTTTGCGGGGAGTTTAAATTGTTCGAGAACGGGCGATAGGTACATATCTACACTAAGAACGGTACAATTATCATGATAGGCAAAAATGAGGGGAAAAGGCGCGTTCGCCAAGGCTCGGTAACATTAGAAAAAAAAAATTAAATAAAAAATAAAAACCGACTTCGAAACACTACAGCACTAAAAAGATAGAAATAATTTAAATAATTAGAAGTATTTGTAGGTATTGTAGAAGTATAATTTGAAGTCGGTATCCAAATATATGTGCTGGTCGTGAAACTGGGCACCGACTACAAATTATACTTCTACAATACCTACATGTATAAATACTTCTAATTATTTAAATTATTTCTATCTTTTTAGTGCTGTAGTGTTTCGAAGTCGGTTTTTATATTTTCAGTTTTTAGTGGAGGAGCGGGAGAAAAATAAACAAGTCCCTTATAACCATAATTTACCGTACATGATCGGTTCCTTTAAAATTTGATGTTGTAAATCTCCGAAAGTCTTCACCAGAACATCACCAAATTAACTTGTGACTACTTTTACGCTATTTTATGAAACATACGGATATTACTAAAGGATGGGCCCCATTAGGGCTTATTTACTGCTGTCCATTGAAGAGTTCCGTTCTCCATCTCTGAAAGTCTTCATCAGATCTTCACCAAATTAAAATGGGACCAATGGACGTTAGATCTGTTCGAACATAAAAAGAATTGTCGAAATCGGTTAAGATTTGACGGAGTTATGGAGGAACATAGCCAAATAAAATAAAAAAGTACGCGTCGAATTGATAACCTCCTCCTTTTTGAAGTCGGTTAAAAATGGATTAGAGTGACCAGCGATGAAGATCTATCCCCCTTAACAAAGGAAAATAGAAATAAAGAGAGCTGACGGCCAAGCTCCAATAGTGGAGTCCTCTCCACTGAAAGGGGAAAAAGAAATTGTTCGAACAAAAGCTATCGTTTGTGTCGATAGAAACACAGTCAAAACAATTTCGAACACCTACACGACAAGTATTTATGGTAAAACACCTTGGGCTGCAGCGAGGCCAAGGAAATAAAGAATAACTCAACTTGGTCAGCAGAAAATAAAATTTTCAAAAGCGATTTGTCGAAAATTCAGGTTTGTCCATCTCTATACCACTTGACAGCGAAAGCAAATCTGCTTTAATGGCGCAATAAGAAAAAGTCGGTCCCTGTTTGAGAATAACTTATGGCAACTAGAAGCTTATGCCTACATTTTCACCAGTCTCGATCTATTTTTATCTGACAGGGTAGAGTTACGATTTACAATCCACAGGGGTACTGTTGCGGGGTGACCAATTTTTTTCACGCTCCGATGAAATTTCAGCATTTAGGGCACATATTAAGAAATAAACAAGTCACCTATCAAGTGTTATGGTGCAATTTTAAAATGTCTTGTGAAAACAAGCTAGTTTTGGGTGAAGGAATTTTTGTAGTAATCTTGAACAGATTCTTGTAGAAGTAAATACCAATCAGAACACGTAGGTAGTTAGTAAGATTTGATGGCAATTTAAGTAGGTTTTTAGGGTTAGTCGGAATGCCAATAAATGCTTACTCGTTCCCTATTTAGCCGTGCAAGGACACCAACTTCACTTTAATCTGAGGTCGTAATTCCATTTGAAGCTGCAATTCAATGCAAGTATTTGCCCAATTTCATTCCCGAATTGTGATACCGCAAGTTTGAATTATACTTGAATTAGGTAGGTACTTTTATCTCTTCCCCAAAAGAAGGAGGGAGACAGAGATATAAATTACAGGCTAATCACTTCCATCAACCCAAAAACATAAGCATGAAAGTAATTTTTTAATAATAGGGTCCACTGTCCATCTGTCTGTCTGTCTGTCTGGCTGTCTGTCACCAGGCTGTATCTCATGAACCGTGATAGCTAGACAGTTGCAATTTTTACAGATGATGTATTTCTGTTGCCATTAAAAATGGAATAAAATAAATATTTCAGGGGGGCTCCCATACAACAAACGTTCTCTAAAGACAGCGCTCGCCATCTAGCGGCAATCTATGTAACCTTCACAGCGCCGCGCCCATGTGAATTCGTTAAATGTCAATGTTAAACACTTCTTGTTGGTTTGTATAGATGGCGCTGTTCTCAATGTACTAAATTTATCTTGTCTCGATCTTTGTCTAATGTTGTATAGATGGTCTAATAGTACGGAACCCTTCGTGCGCGAGTTCGACTCGCACTTGGCCGGCTTTTGGTGGGTATTTAAAAGATAATTTTATGTAGTATTTGAGATTGTACGAATTTTACTGCCATTTTCCAAATTCATACCGAGAATACTTTTAACTCCCCTCGTACGTACTTGACACTTGTCATTTAAATGCGTACATAACGGCATCTGCCTAAACCAGCCTGTTTCTTATAACTACAATTCACGGTTTACTGCGACAATTCGATGTACATTGCAAAGTCGGTTAACCCACAGATTAACGCAATGTACCTAGAATTGTCATAGTAAACGACGAATTGTAGTTTTATGAAATTCGGCCCACCCAGCTACCTAGAGTTTGCCACTTGCCACGATCCCGACAAAACTCTTTCGCTTCATCAAAAGTCGCTGCATGCACGTACGCCGTTTTTGAATAGTTATTTTTTTATCTGAATCCACTAGTATCTTATCTCATATCACGCTAACGGTGAAGGAAAACATCGTGAGGAAACCCGCGGCTGTGGGCTAGGCCGACTAAGATGTCGGATGGTATAGGTGCTGGGCAAGCCTATTCCATCTAAAAAACAATATACTGCAGCGTCCGAGTGTTCCCTTCACCCATCTAGTGTAAGTGAAGGTGCAACTGGACGCTGTAAATCGTCCTGATTTGTAGTAATAATTATTGGGATGCCAAGTCATGAGTTTGGAATTTGGGCTCACACTGGCTATCGCATTGTTCGAAATCATATCAGTATTATCATCATCGCCCGGTACTTCGACGTCACACCACCTCCTTCGGAGAACTCAGCGGGTGTCACATGAAACCACTGAACAATGACCTTCCCCGCCCCGCTAATATCAGACACAATCGGGTGGAACCGGTAGACAATAGCGGAACTACGCAGGTCCCGGGAAAACGGCCGTTAGTTAGTTCTCTGGTAGATGGCGTATCTAGCCTTGGAACAATTTTGAAGACAGATCGCGCTGATAACTCAATGTCTCATGAAACGTCATCTGCATACCTACTTAAGGGCGCCGGACAATAGGTACTTTAATTGTGATATAGAGAGGGTTCATTAGAATAATTACTTAGTGTCAAGTTTGGCGTCGATGCTTCGTATTTCGGGTCACCCTATGGGCGTACGAGTTGCTCAATGAATCATCCTGATTTTGTTTACAGTGACAATGTTACAAATGACGTGTTACGCAATTTGTGTAACCGCCCCCGTCTTGTTACTCTACATTTTAAACTCATGCATGCATGAAATAAGCCTCCCTGAACGACGAACTCAGTACGTCACAGGGTATCACAGTAGCAACATATGCTTGCTACTGTGATACCCTGTGCTATGATTATCACACACGGATAACGCAAACACACCCATACTTATACATTCAACGGGTCAAATCGCGATTGTAATTGACTGTACTCGCAACGTCAGTTTACTCGTGACCACGGCAACTGCAGCGTTGCTGAATCGTCGGAAATTAAAGTAATTAAGGTTACCTAATAAATAATTGCGATTAGACCCGTTGATTAGGCCCGTTAAATGTATTTGTAGTACACCTAGACTGAGTAGCAAGTTAGATTCGCGCTTGAATATCTTAACAGTTTCACAGATTCTACTGAAATGCAACGTTTTTTAGTGATTTAACAGATTTTAGTGACTCTACATAACAAGTAGACTTTGGGGAATTTAAAGAAATGCCTAAATAATACTACGTGTTATTAAAATAGCGAAAAACCTGAAAGTCAATTTTCAGTATCGATAATTTACTAATTTCCAAAAAGTAAAAGTGGTTTGGCGTCGCGACTGTTTTAATTAACGAGCTGAAGTGCATGTTTGTAATCTGTATCTGAACTATCGATCCTTAATTATATGAATGAGAAATTTATTATATATTATGTTTATCAGTTACGTTTCACGTCTGAACCACTAAGCAGATGTTGATAACGTTTGGCCAGGATTGACAGATTGCCTCATAAGACAAAAGTCTTACAAAAAATCGAGTCTCATGCAAGCGAAACTGCGGGCATCCGCTGGTGGTCTATAAGTTAAATCGAAGTGGAAGTGTAAACAAACTGTTATCAACGACGTAGTTCCAATAAGTCCGTCCGCACGTCCGATTTTGTTGTCTACAAAATCTGCCGGGATGGGTGCCAATTTTGTGTAGCTTATATATACATAGGTGGGTCTGAAAACACGTCAATCATGTTATCAACAACATATTTTTAGTTCGAAAACTTTAAAATAAACCAATTCTCATTACTGCCGATGTAAATAAATATTCAATGTAGGTAGTACACAAATATTCACCAATTAAGTACCTTCTTATATTAAAAGTAGCTGACTCGGCAAACGTTGTTTTAAGGGTATTATTTAGCCTACGACCTATTTTCAGACCTTCTACAAAATATACACAAATAAAATCATAAAAATCGGTGAAGCAGTTTCGGAGGAGTTCGATTACAAACATACTGTGCACGAGATTTGTATATATCAGATGTATAAGACATGACCTATAGTGACCTAAGACAAAAGATCAGCACCATAGATGAAGATAGAATTTAATGTTGTTTAATGTGTTCCTACCAACCTATACTTACTCGTAAACAAAAAGGAGGCTTTACCAACATCAACTTCGGGGCCCCGTTTCGTAAAGCTTGCAGTAATAAACTTGCAACAGTTTCGGTCATTTTCGCCAGACCTAGCATCACGATTGGCGGGTTGGGCGAAAATGACTGACTAGTAGGTATTAATTTATTACTAATTGTAACTTGATGAAACAGGGCTCTGGTTTTCGCTTTACGCCGAACAGTTTCAACTGAGCGAGACTACACGGCGGCAGCTTGCGCCCTGATTCAATGCTCATCGACAAACGTCGGTGTCGTTTTAGTTCTCCTTTAGTGTCACGTTCACACACAAGCCAGGAGGCTCTACCATCAATCTGGAAACGCCTTACACGTAGCTTGCTGCGTCTGAGGAGAGGTGATCCGCGCAAAACAATGGAAGTTCTGGCAGGCCATTGCTCATTGAATAGACACATCGTGGGTTCGTGGGTAGTCTCATGAACCCAATGCCCGTTTTGCCGGGAATGCCTCAGAAAAAATAAACATTCGCCTATATGACCTGCACTGAGAGAGCGTAGAAAAGCAACGTACCGCCATTATGGGGAAGCTGACGTCCCAATGATGGCAGTGGTTCAGGCCTTCAAGGACATCAGCACACTCCTGGCTTTTTGGAAAGTATCACTGTAACAACCTCACAGTTTTTCTACGTACATCGGCCCAACTAAAAGGCTATGTGCGGAAATCTCAGGTGTTCCTAACTGACATAATGTTTACAAAAACCCGTCTGCCTGTGTGTAACATAGTACTCATGTAACATAGTAAACTCGAGAACATCACCCACTTCTACCTAAATCGCTACTTGATTCAGCAGTACCTACTTGATTCTAAAATTAGATTGTTATTTTTTATTGGCACTACGCAAATAATATCGTGATAATTTTCCATTGTTTTACGGAGATAACTATTAAGATAGGTTACGGAGATAACTATAAAGGTAGGCACGACTTTATTAACACACATTTGATTGAACAATTAACATTACACTGAAGAAATCGTTTCAGTGTTCGTGTTATTATTTATTATTTGGTAAACGTTGCATTATTTTGTTACTTCTTAAAACTCCCCAAATTCCACTCAAATCTGCGCTAAAGTAAGATCTCACAAAAATTTACTTTTTGCAAAGTTGTCATTAGCAATCGGCTACCCAATGTTTTATTTCGTTCCACTCCGAATCAATCAGGTAAGTGGTTGATTTGCGGCAGTCCGCATATAGCAGGTCGGCAGCCTGCTGGCTTGCCGGGTAAGGAAACACGGCCAGGCGGGTTCCACATGCCTCTAATCTTTAGTTGTAACATAAATTTTATACAAACTGCCTCTTTAGTTCATGCCACTGATAGATATGGGCTGCGCGAAAGATATAGGGTACATATCTAAACCAAACCAAACTCTCCTTATGTTCTCGAAACAATCACGCGTGCAAGTCCCAAACTAGTATAACCTGTGATATGTTAACTAGACAGTTAAGTTAGAAACTTCAAAAAACATGGAAGGTTCACTAAATTTAGTAAATTTTGAACACAAAATACCTAGTATTGCGCCGTGCCTTCTTTTTGACTAGTGTCACACTACTCACTGACCTATAAGATTACATCTCTTTCAAAACTTAGGAACACCAACCCTACTGTGCAGGGATAATGTTGATTTTTTCAACCTTTCTCAGGGTTGAAAAAAACTAAGACATTCCATAGTTAATTCCATAATATTCTAATATCATGGGCATTCCAAAAGCGTGGCGGCAGAATTACGGATATCAATGTTTATTTATTCAACGGCCACCGTTTCGCTTTGTTGCAGTAGCGGTGACTTCATCTACTAGTCAGCTAGCTAGTTGCCAAGTTCCTACGTTAGTCAGGGCGTCGAGGCTACACCCTTCCAGGTCCAAGTGTAACTCGCTTCGATGCATCAGACCCGGGAGCAGTGAAAGGTAAGCTCAGCTTGAGCTTCTCACACCTAATCTTTTATTAGAATCGGCTATTCCGCAAAATAAATACCACAGATGTCATGCTCGAGAAGGGAAATCTGCGAATCTTACAATGAAGCAAATTTGCTTCATTGTAACAGACGTTCTTAATGTTGTTGAACATTTTCAGGCGCCCGTTGTCTCCGTTGTCCAAAATGCCTAGCATCTACGGATACGGATTGCCCGTAATTTCTAGGTGAGGATAGCTGGACTGAATCGATAAATGATAACTCTTTCTTCCACACCGGTAATTCACAGAAACAAGGAATAATAATCGTCATAGTGGATGAATATCATCTGGACTGAATTTATTGAATCATAGCTGACGACGATGATCTGCACTGCGGACGAGTGCAACTTGTATCTTAGATAAGATTCACTCACTAATCTACCATTTCCTTTTCCTTGTATCTTTGAATCGTTTAGATCATCTGTTCTAGAGACTTCTCGAGGCTGTCTAGCGACTTGAACTCCTAATTATCTTCTCTCCTGCCTAGGTCGCAGAGTTGTGTAAATTCGAGATAGCATGAGTGATTGCATGATTTTTAATGAGAGCTTTCATCGCTTTGGTGCGCCGTATTTACGCATCTCGCTTGGCCAAGCTTCGACACACCACAGCAAAAGTTGTCCTTTCATCCCTATTGCTGAATGGTGTTAGCAAGGATCGATTAATTTTATGACATAAAGTGAACGTTGCGCATTCCGCAGCCGACTTGCATCTATCCATTAAGATTATCTGAGAAGGTCTATCAGAAACCAAATACTGGGGCATCTAAAGCTCAGTAAAAGACTACTTAAGACCTGACCACAGGTCGACTCCGCGTAGTGAATGCAACAAAATCTCGAATAGAGCCAATAATGGAGAGTATTTTTTGCGATTTTAATGTCTTCCCATAACAAAAGTGGTTCGTATAGACGAGAGGAACCTCCCTTTATTGGATTCATATGAGATTTTTTACACCGTATATAGGCGTAAATAAACCTGGAGCATTCTCTAAGCGTACTAGCGTTGCATAACGTAAATCATCACACGATAAGATTTGAATCGGTAAAAGATCCATGTTCGGTTTATTCGCTGTTCCTTCGACAAAATAAAAAAAAATGGCGAAAGCTGAAGTTATGATGTGTTTGAGGTACCTATGTGTATGAGGCTGATTGTCTGAAGCTGCTCTTGCTCGTGATTTTCATGAAACTTTACATTTTTTATTTTTATTCCCCTAGCCATGAAAAATTTTTGTGCATTCGGATTATTTTATGTTATGTCATATCTAACTAATTTTACCTTTGACTTAGGCATATAAAAAAATCTTGTAATTATTTGATTAAGCTATTATCTCTCTCTGAGAGCAGACCCTGGAATGTTAAAGCTTTCTAAAACTTCTTTCGCCACTTGTAACAAGAACAACACGTGATTCATGATATGCACTTAGTTGTAGAACTCCGTTTCGACATTATATATTAGCACAGATAATGGTTATGCTATTTACTATTTAGATGTCCTAACATTCTCTCTGATGTTGCATCAGATTACCATGAATGTTTCTCGTAATACTTTCGTTCTATGCACCTATTGAGTTTTCTTTTCAGTTAAACTATTTAATAGAGAAAATATTATAGGGGTATGATATAATTATTATGTGCTTGCGTGGGATTTGGATAGAGAGTATTCTAGAGAATGGTCCGTCTATGTGCCAAAATGTTGTCGAAATCCTATTTATAGGATTGCAAGATAGCCCAGACATTAAAAGGTACGAACACATTTAAAATATCAGCGGAAATGTGCTGCCGCTGCTAAAAAACAAATTACATACATACATACATAAACTCACGCCTTTATTCCAGAGGGGTACGCGGAGACCACGGACTGCCACGATCCTGACAGATCACTTTCGCTTCTTCAACATTCATTAGTCATTGCATGCACGCACGCCGGTTTCGGTTACTTTTTATGTTGTCCTTTGCTAATACAGCCCCTATTTTTTTCAAACTATTTATGGGAAAGAAAAAAAAAACCAAACTACAGGCGGGTAAAATAAAAAAAGTAAACTTAGTTGATGATACGAAGGAGGTATCGCAGGACAGATAAAGGCCTGCGCAGACGAGGTACTGTACCCCGGGTACTTTTTTGTCCATCGATATAGATCTCTCATAAATTGTATCGAATAAAGCACACAAAGGACTGAAAGTACCCTGCGCAAAAAGTCCCCCAAATTACCGAGGACACCCGGAGACTGAACTGGACAAACGCACGGGGGAGTCCCCGAAAAAAATAGAACTAACGTAACTAGGCGCAACAACGCACACACACAACACAACGTTCTTTCTTTAGTCTGCATTGAGCGCTCGATAGTGACGTACGTATCCGGGCTACAAATGACCGCACACCGTATGCGTTGAGTCCGTGACAAGTACTCGGTGGACATTCAGGGGGTTTTGTCCCATGGAGACAAAAGTCCATCGTCTGCGCAGGCCTTAAGGATGGCATCTTGTGGATGCGGTTGCAAGATTAATTTTGGGTCCAAGAAGGAATTAATGAAACTTAGGAGCCTTCGAGGAATTGATGTTGGGTACATACTGGCAACAGCAAGGCCAAGACCCTCTTGAAAAGATGAGTCAACAGTGTTCCCCAATGTTTAGTACCCCGCAGTGGAAGATAAAGTAACAAAATACCTTGAAAGGAACTTAGAACTGTCATTAACTGACTCATTGATGGCTGTAATCATTAGTGACTTGTTGAAAACAAAAGGGATCAATCCTTGTTGTGTCAACATTATCTCTAACTGCATGTTACATACAGAACCAACAGGCATAGCGCTGGCGCGGCTTTTACCCCAATACAGCCCGGCGCGACACGAGGCAGCTGACGCTGCATTTCCACATCGGTGTCGCGTACCTAGTTTTAGTTCACACACTCTGTATTCAAACTTCGAATCGGTCGCTAGGTTAATTAGCCCTAAGTACCTTTATTATAATTTTTAATTAAATTAATTCAAAAGCATTCGGTTTTTTTTGGAACCTCCGGCCGCAGCCTACGTAATTGGCGCAGGCGGTAGGATACTCGTGGGTCAGCTCGCGTGCGGTAAAACTGACCATAAAATCGCGTTCCTGACCTGGAGGCTATCAAGACTCCGTCCACGGGTATCCAGAATCTACAATCCAGCTGCAGCCAGGAGGGGACTCCAGACATCGACTCACCAAGAGGAACCGGAATGAAACTGTAAGTGCACTTGAATTGTTCTTGTGTTGCTTCCCTTATTCCTAAGTTCACCCCAACTCCCAAGATTTTTCACCCGAAAGATTCTAGGGCAGGCATACCTGCATCTCGACAGGCTCGCCAAAGTAGAATAGATAGTAATAGAGACTTAGACTTAGATTTAGGCTTAGATAGGTTATTCAGAGATAGAGAGATGGCTCATGATCCAGATACGATCTTTAAAGCCTTGAGGCTCGTACCCGAGTTTGACGGGAACCCTAACGTTCTAACTCGCTTTATAAATATATGTGATACCATAGTAGGTCAATATATGGGCACAGCCCCAGGCAGTGAACTCCCAAATGTGTGTCTATTAAATGGTATACTTAATAAAATCACGGGCTCTGCTGCCTCAACTATCAACTCGAACGGCATCCCTGATAGTTGGCTGGGCGTTCGAACCGCCCTTATTAATAATTTCTCGGACCAACGAGACGAAACGGCGCTGTACAGCGACCTCTCATTAGCTGCACAGGGTAATAAAACACCCCAGGAATTTTATGACCATTGCCAAACCTTGTTCAGTACGATAATGACTTATGTCACTCTGCACGAAAGCGTAACAACTACAGTGGAAGCGAAGCGAGCACTATATAAAAAGATCGCAATGCAATCTTTCGTACGAGGACTAAAAGATCCCATAGGATCTAGGGTTAGGTGTATGCGCCCTCCGACCATAGAGAAGGCATTGGAATACGTGCAAGAGGAACTTAACGTAATCTATTTACAGCAACGCAATGACCAACCGAAAGCCCAGCAGTCATTCAAATTACCAACCCCCTCTTTGCCCGTCACATACACTGCCCCACGGCCTCAATATTACCAACCCCCAGTTAATAACTGGCCAGCCCCTGTAACACAAAGAGGTTTCCAAGCCCCACCTCAGGCTTTTAAATTCAATTCGCCTCAGCAAGGTTTCTCACAAAACCGCATGCCTAACATGCCCACTCGAACACAACAAATGTTCCGTAGTGCACCCCCCAACTACAACCCCCAGAGTAACGTTTTTCGAATGCCACCACGAAATAACGCACCCCAAAACTCTGCACCAAGACCCATGAGCGGTGTGCAGCATTTCACCCCTAGACCATTGCCTCATAGCATGATGACAGGACACGACTGGCGTAAGGCAGGGAACCCTCCACCTAATAATTATTTCAAGTCCCGTGAAATGCATTTAAACGAGTGTGCATCGGCGTACGATGACTCATACTTCCCCGCCGAGTTCGAATATGACCCGGAGTACTATTACACGGACGATTACAACTACAATACCTATGGCATTGAATATAATCCCGATGTAACGTACTATGACGACACTGGCGATAACCAGCTATGTCTTGAAGGCCAACCACAGCCAGGGCCTAGCCATGGTCATCAGGATTTTCAGTCAGCTCAGAAATTAGGAAAGCCAAAATAGAGGTCAATCTTCAAACACAACGTCAGCTACCCTACATCCAAATTTCAGACCCACCTCTTAGATTTTTAATCGACACAGGTGCGAATCAATCATTCTTAAGCCCCGAAGCGGTAGAACAGTACTTCCCCAACTACCACCTTAACTATGACCCATTCGAAGTCACAAACGTGCACGCTAAGAGCAGGAGTGATTATTCTATAACACTGCCTTGCTTCCCGGAATTCAACGACCCGGACGATATTAAGCTTTTCGTGTATCGTTTCCACGAGTACTTTGACGGACTTATAGGGTTAGACCTGTTAGCTAAGTGGGAGGCTAATATCGACCTTAAAGACTCCAAATTACTGACGAAATCTGCTGCTAACCCAATTCACATGTATAACTCATACAATGTCAACTTATATGAGGACATGATACCGGCCGGCACCTCAAAATTAGTGCGTATTCCGATAAACGCCCCGGACGGCGATGTGCTCATAGAAGAACAAGTGATCTGTAATTGCATAATACATCAATGCCTCACGACGGTCACCAATAGTCGCGGTTACTTAGAAGTCGAGAATCCGACACCGAACGACGTTATCTTTTCACTTGACCAGCCAGCTCAAGCTGAGCTCTTTAACGTAGAGTGTAGTAGAATAGAGGAACGGCTTAACACGCGCGCGCAAGACGTCATCTCGCGCTTAAGAACTGACCATCTGAACGAAGAGGAAAAGGGTAATCTCATCACCCTTTGCTCTCGATACGCCGACGTATTTTATATTGAAGGCGAACCTCTCACCTTTACGAACAAAATCAAACACCAAATTAGGACGACAGACGAGGTCCCTATCTACACTAAAAGCTATCGCTATCCATTCATACATAGACAGGAGGTTAGAGACCAAATCACGAAGATGCTGGACCAAGGCATAATAAGACCTTCGGACTCAGCATGGAGCTCGCCCATTTGGATAGTTCCTAAGAAAGCCGACGCTTCTGGCAAACAGAAGTGGCGCCTAGTAGTCGACTTTCGCAAAGTAAACGAAAAGACAGTCGATGACAAGTACCCCATACCTAACATCAATGACGTACTCGACAAATTAGGGAAATGTCAGTACTTTACGACCCTAGACTTGGCAAGTGGCTTCTACCAAGTCGAGATGGACCCCTCTGATGTCCCCAAAACTGCTTTCAATGTAGAACATGGTCATTTCGAGTATGTTCGAATGCCCATGGGACTCAAAAACTCTCCATCCACCTTCCAGAGAGTTATGGACAATGTCCTTAGAGGTCTCCAAAACGAAATATGTCTAGTCTACCTGGATGACATCATTGTCTTCAGTACTTCACTCCAAGAACACATGGTCAACCTTGAAAAGGTCCTTCAGCGACTCCGAGAGTCGAATTTCAAAATCCAATTGGATAAATCCGAATTTCTAAAGCTTGAGACAGCTTACCTTGGGCATGTCATCACTAGAGAGGGTATCAAACCGAACCCAGATAAAATCTCAGCGATAACGAAGTACCCAATTCCGAAAACCCCAAAAGAGATAAAGCAGTTCCTAGGTCTTCTCGGTTATTACCGAAAATTCATCCCCGATTTCGCTCGTATAACGAAGCCCCTCACGCAGTGTCTAAAAAAGGGTAAAAAGGTCACTTTGGACACTGAATATGTCACTTGTTTCGAAAAGTGTAAAACACTTCTTACTAACGACCCCATCCTGCAATATCCCGACTTCAGTCGAGAGTTCATCCTTACTACGGACGCCTCCAATGTCGCTATTGGAGCAATTCTATCCCAAGGCCCAATAGGATCAGACAAACCCGTATGCTACGCATCTCGCACTCTGAACGAGAGTGAGCTTAACTACAGCACCATTGAGAAAGAGCTACTAGCCATTATCTGGGCTACCAAGTACTTTAGGCCGTATCTATTCGGACGCAAGTTCAAGGTAGTCACCGACCATAAGCCTCTTCAGTGGATGATGAATTTAAAAGAACCAAATTCACGTCTCACGAGATGGCGACTGAGGCTCAGCGAATACGACTTTACCGTGACGTATAAAAAGGGTAAAGCTAATAGCAACGCTGACGCGCTCTCGCGAGTAGAGATACATAATGAGGAATCAAATTCAGTCATCGACGAACTTTGCTCTATACTCCCCAACCCCACAGAAAGTCCACCGACTGTAGCAGACTCCTCCACTGAGACCGTTCACACGAGTAACGAACACCCCATACTTGAAGTCCCAGTTTCAGATGAACCCCTCAATAAATTTCACAGGCAAATTATTTTCACCATCGTAAGCGATGTCAAACGTAAGCCGACAGTGACGAAACCGTTCGACACTCACACACGCATAGCCGTACAGTTATCGGAATCGAACTTAGAGAGTGATCTAGTTACCGCACTGAAGGAGTACGTTAATCCCAAGGTCAGAACTGCCATTTTGATAAATCCACCCCTCGGAATGTACAAGGTCATCCCCATCATACAAGATAAATTCAAAAGCTCTTCCATGAACTTAACTCTCTGCAAGTCAGAACTTGAGAACGTGAAAGAGTACCTTCGTCAGCAAGATATTATTCGCCTATATCACGACGGTAAAACAAACCACCGTGGAATAAACGAATGCTACCTATCACTATCACGCAAGTACTATTGGCCAAAAATGAGAGACCAAATAACTAAATTCATTAACGAATGTACAGTCTGCGGACAGGCAAAGTATGACAGAAACCCCATTAGGCCCAAATTCAATATAGTGCCCCCGGCAACTAAGCCTTTTGAGATAGTCCATATGGACTTATTCACAGTCCAGAGTGAGAAGTATGTAACTCTGATAGATGTCTTTACCAAGTACGGACAGGCATACCATCTGCGAGATGGAACAGCTGCCAGCATCCTTCAGGCACTGTTACAATTCTGTACCCACCACGGAGTGCCTCTAACCATCGTTACAGACAACGGAACAGAGTTTACCAATCAGCTGTTCTCAGAGTTTATACGTCTACATAAGATAAACCACCATAAGATCTTAGCTCACTCCCCTAACGATAACGGCAATATTGAACGCTTCCATTCGACCTTACTTGAGCATCTCAGAATTCTAAAATTACAGCATAAAAACGAACTAATTGTGAACCTTATGCCCTATGCCATTATAGGCTATAACAGCTCAATTCACAGCTTCACTAAATGTCGACCCTTCGACTTACTAACCGGTCACTTTGATCCCAGAGACCTCAGTGACGTCGACTTAAATGAACAGTTGTTACAGCAGTATACGCAAAATCATAAGGAACAGATGAAAAAGGTCTACGACATTATCAACGAGTCATCCCTAGCCAACCGTACTGCTATAATTGATAATAGGAATAAAAATCGCGAACCCGAGATGGAATACGAACCGCAACAGCAGGTTTTCATTAGGAGCCCCTTCGCTAGTCGTCAAAAAACTACCCCGCGCTACACGCAGGACACCGTTTTAGCCGACCTCCCTATACATATTTATACGTCAAAGAAACGCGGACCTGTAGCCAAGTCAAGGCTAAAGCGAGCCCCTAAGGAAGTTACCTTGTTACAGGACTCTGCTGTTAATCTTCGTCCACGTGACGCGGCCTCAAGAGATAAGACTTGAGAGTCTAGCGGATGGACCCGGACTGCTGCCTTATAAGCTAGGACCAACCAGACTTACCACCCACCATCATACTTTCCTTCAGTTTATTCAACTAGATGAAATCGAAGATAAAGTTAACCTTCTACAGACTCAGCTAGATAGCATTAGCACGCGACTCGTGAACAATACCTACTTACTCTATGAGGTTCAGATACATTATCTTACTAACAAGCTTGGCAAGGTAAAATCTCAGTTAAGATCCTTAGAACCCAATCGCGCTAAAAGAGGTCTTGTAGACAGTCTCGGTTCGGTAATAAAAAGTATCACTGGTAACTTGGATTACGTAGACGCGATCAAGTTTAACAGTGCAATTCAAGCTTTACAGAAAAACCAAGATAAGGTAGTCACTCAATTTAATGAACACGTAAGCCTTAGTAAAAAATGGATGTCTCGACACACTAACGTTTTAGAGCAACTCTTAGATAACCAGAGTAAAATAAACGCTACGCTGAATTTGTTACTAGATAATAATGCGTACAGAGAGTCCAGTCTGATGGAACACGTTAGATTCGCGCAACTGTTAGACGTAATGAGAGAAAACGTAGACGACCTTCTGTCGGAATTAATTAGGGTAGAAAATAGTTTAGCATTTATTCGTGCATCGAGCACTCATCATTCTATGATAGATATAGACGTTTTAAGTTCAATGATAGATAAGTTAAAAGGTATATATAGTAAGGATCAGATTTTAAGCTTAGAGCTCAGAGAGTATTATGACGTAATCAAATCTGGATCATATTTTAACGAGAAACAGCTAGTTATAGTCTTTCGGTTCCCCATAGTTTCCCTAAACACCTATGACCTTTATAGACTATCCATAGTCCCTAATAAAAATAACCAGGCTCTTATCCCTTCCCATCCTTTCATGGCAACTAACAAGGATTCATTCGTGTACATGGAGGCAGAATGCCCGAAGTTAAGTACCTGGTTTCTCTGCGAGAAGGAGATAGGACGTCAAATTCGCACACAGCCTGACTGCGTTCAAGAACTTATCCTGCATCAAAACCTGGAGGAATCCTGTCACTTTTCATCAGTTCAACTATCAAAGGAGGCCATGGAGAAACTCGACGATCAGCACTACGTACTGTCTTTTCCTCAACCTACGAAAGTACAGTTAACCTGCGGAAGAGATGACTTTAGCTCAATCCAAGGAAGCTATCTTATCACTATCCCTGTCAACTGTTATCTGCGTACTACGGAGTTCACCCTAACCAACGAGAACGACCAGATCAGAGGACAACCCCTTAAACTAACGGAGATCCCTTACGACGCTGACAAGCAAGCTGATACCTCGAGGAACATGCTACGTCTCAACTCAATCGATCTACAAGGATTACACAGCATCCAGGACAAGATCATGATGCAGCTTCCCATCCAAACCGAAAAAGCGCAACCAGATGTCCTGTACCACACGACGATACCTCTCTACACTATGATATTGATCGGCGGTGCCCTTGTAACTGCAGTGGTAACCCATCGCCATGGATTCTGGAGCTGCAAGAAACGTAAAGACCCTGAACCACCCACACCTAAGAAGCACACCTATGAAGACATCGAAAAAAGAGATGAACCCAAGGGAAGGTTCCCAGCAACATTTTCACTCAACGTGCCCAAATAGTTGCTGATCTGAGGGTGGAGGTGTTACATACAGAACCAACAGGCATAGCGCTGGCGCGGCTTTTACCCCAATACAGCCCGGCGCGACACGAGGCAGCTGACGCTGCATTTCCACATCGGTGTCGCGTACCTAGTTTTAGTTCACACACTCTGTATTCAAACTTCGAATCGGTCGCTAGGTTAATTAGCCCTAAGTACCTTTATTATAATTTTTAATTAAATTAATTCAAAAGCATTCGGTTTTTTTTGGAACCTCCGGCCGCAGCCTACGTAATTTGCACTACCATAATAGTGGGGTCACTTGCAAGTAAATGTTCGGAGATATTAACGGAATGAGCAAACGTGGAGTTAAGTTGAACTGAAATAAGTACTGGGTGTTTTAGAAAGTCCGTTAAAGTAGAGAGGATTATTCTACTCATCAATACAAACAACGTTTGCCTGCCTCGTTGGTCTAGCGGTAAACACGCTTGACTACCAAAACATAGGTCGCGGGTTCCGTTCCCACTGGAGGCCGCCGCATTTAATTTGTGCGAATGACCTCAGTCTAGATGTATTTCCACGTTTGTGATGTCCTTGTCTAGTTACCATTGTACAGGGTGTCCTAGTTTGGGACCAGGACCAGGATTGAGTTGTGTGGATGTTGCTCTACTTACTTAAGTTTTATTTAAACTTTTTTCCCGAGTTATCCAGGTAAAAGCTGAACTATGAATGGATTTTTATTCGCACAAACCATTTTGTAAGGTACTTGTAGTCAAGAAAACAGGAGTTATATATTTCTTGAATCTTGAATTCTGTGCGTTTTTACGCTTCTCTGCCAACGGTTCGTTTAAATTTAGGGAAAAAACTGAACGAATTCAAATTTATGTTCTTAAAACTATAATCTTCTTCTTACTTCGTGCAGTCCCTAAGAGATCCCGACAACTGCACCCTAAAGCCAGGCAGGCGTACTCTAGTGTTATATCTTCAATGTGCATCGTACATAAAGTCAAGCAACAGACCCATTGGGCTGAGTTTCCCTGCACGCGTGTGTGCGTACACGATCGGGTTTCAACCACGTCACCCGTGCGCCTGTGTGCGTGACACGCCAGACGCGCTGGCAACCGGCGATGCGCGCCGCGGTTCTTAGCCTCTGCTCACACTAGGGCCTATTGATTGCTGTATCTCATATACCTAGCATGACCATATGGATGGTCCGATTCTGAGACACTTGATGAACTTACACTCTCCAGTGTCATAGAGGCGAGATCGAGTCTATGGGTAACGATTTGTGCGCTGTTTATTTGTTCTGTTTTAAATGTAGCGTGATTTTGTCTCTTGTTATGTGCTATTTTGTATGTGGATATTGATATCTGAAATAAAATATTATTATAATTACCTATTATTTGTTTACTTATTACGTAAGACAATTTTACCACCTTTGACTTAGTACATGGGCGAAATACAAAGGCGAAATTCAGTTCTGTTAAGTCTTCACTGAGCACATGGCCTAATCTCGTCATGAGGAGCGCGCGTGTGTGCGTGCGCGAGTAACCGAAGACTGGGTGACGCCGCGATGCAGCCGATGCAACTGCTTGCTTATATGTACAGTCGTGAGCAAAAATGACGAGCGATTTGATACATAAAATTTTAAATAAAAAATAAAAACCGGCTCCAAAACACTACAGCACTAAAAAGTTAGAAATTTAAAAGAATACCTTCAAATTAGAAGTATGTATACATGTAGGTATTGTAGGAGTATAATTTGTAGGCGGTGCCTATAATATATGTGCTGGTCATGAAACTGGGCACCGACTACAAATTATACTTCTACCTTAAATTATTTCTAACTTTTTAGTGCTGCAGTGCTTTGATGTCAATTTTTTTTATTTCAAATGTTTTTATTTCTCAACTTTTTGTGGGGGAGCGGGAGAAAAATAAACAAATCCCTTATAAACATAATTTACCCTACCTAATTCGTTGCTTTAAAATTTGAAGTTCTCAATTTCCATCTCCGAAAGTCTTCATCAGAACATCACCATATTACCTTGGGACTAATTTAACGCTATTTTATGAAACACACGGATATTACTAAAGGATGGGACCCATTAGGCCTTATTTACCAATGAAGGTCCATTGCAGAGTTCCGTTCTCCATCTCCGAAAGTCTTCATCAGATCTTCACCAAACTAAAATGGGACTAATGGGACTTTATATCTATTCGAACAAAAAAAAAGAATTGTCGAAGTCGGTTAAGATTTCTTACTTTTTTATTTTTGATTACTTTTGATTTTGATGCAAAAAAAAACATACGCGTCGAATTGATAACCTCCTCCTTTTTTGAAGTCGATTAATAACCACGCCCACCTGCTCGCTCGACCGACGATAGGATCTGATCTGAGGACAGAAGGAAGTGGCGTGCTTTGGGGGAGGCCTATGTCCAGTAGTGAACGTGTACGTGCTGATTGATTGATACATTAAATGTACAGTGTATCTGAATTTTCGCGATTTCGAAGATACAACCGAGTCAAACCTCTCTTTTCCGGAGGAATAGCCGATTTAAATATATCCTTGTGTATTCAAAAAATATTGAAATAACGCACAACCTTAACACCATCAAATTAAACCACTTCCAATAAGCAAAATTAAACTTATTTTTTTTTATTTTTATTCAACTTTGTTAGTGGTCACGTGCCCATTGGAAGTGGCTTTATTTATTGATATTGAAGAAACGATGTACAGGCTTCGCGTTATTTGAATAACACGATGTAGTAATAATAAATAAAAATAATATTCTTATCTTATCTTATTTTAGTATTAGATATAGAAGAAGCGTAGGCTCTCAAAGAAGTTAGAACTAGCAACAAAGACACACCGCGACAAATGTTGTTAAGTCTTTTTATTTTACGTATTTGTTTTGTTTTGTCTTAAGATTTAATTAATGTGTGTGTCACTGTTTTTAATTAACCTGCCAATAAATATTTCATTTCCTTTCTGTCAGATAGTTCTATAGCTCTTACTATGTCAATTGCCTAACCTCTCCGAGCCCTGCACGCCGCGTTACGGGTATTGACGTAAGACCAGCGCTGGGGTACCATCATATCTCCAGCTTATGCTGAGACAGAGTCATTTTGCGTTTGCTGTGTGTCTCATTTGTTAATGTTTTTTTTGTCACAATGTTTCATTGTGCTTTGTATGTGCTCTTACTACTGTATTATTGTTTTTATTGCGTGTGTGTGTGTGTGTGTGAAAATGCAAATAAATAATTCATCTATCTGTCTACCCAAGAAAGAGTCAACGCTGAACTCTAACAAGAGCCAAAAAGCCATCAAAGCGCTTGTTAACATGCTAAGACCGTTTAAACACATGATTAGAAGCGCAGCCGAGCACATAAACATGTTCCGCGGAGAGGAAGTAAGACCGTCGTCCTCCGTACCGAGCACACTCCGGGCAATATCCACCATATTGCGAAATCTCTATTTTAAACGACGTAAACCGATTTGCTTGCGTCAACGTCGGCTACGAGCTTTTGAAAGGATGTGTTCGTCAAAAGCTCGCTTGGATTCAAAATAACTGTTTTTTTTACAACAACAAAAACGACTTCGGGAAAAACACGCACTAAAAGAAGAGTTCGGTGACTTGCTTTTAGTTATCTTCTGCCGATCTTGACCGAATTTATGGGGTACCCCATTTCTAACAAAAAAAGGTAGTAATCGCTGAACTTACAAAAAAAAGTAATGAACGAATTGACAACTTTTTCCTTGTTTTAAACTCAATAATAAGCAGTAAGCACTAAAGCGTATTTTTTTAACTTTTATGACAGAAATAAAAGTTGTCTTGCTACTAAAACCAACTAAGTCTAATTCAATCTAGCCATTACATATATAAACTCACGCCTGTATCCCAGAGGGGTAGGCAGAGACCAGGGACTGCCACTTCCCACGATCCTGACAGATCACTTTCGCTTCCTCAAGATGTGGGTGGAAGGGCCGGTAAGGGACGCCCCATACGGACACACTTCGACCAAATAGGGGATGTATTAGCAAAGGGCAAGATAAAAAGTACCCGTAACCGGCGTGCGTGCACGCAACGACTAATGAATCTAGCTAATAGCCGATATTAATTCACTGCTGATGATGCATGTTCTCCAAGGTACGCCATTTGTTTCTGTCTCCGCCTATCTTCATCCAGTCGCTATCAGAATTCTGGCTCAAATTGTCGAGCTGATAAGCATCCTACCCTATATTTGTTACTTTGTAGTATCGTCACGAGAACCTTTCTAACCCGTCAATTTATCTTTTAGAAAGATAGAGTATTCTTTATTGTATGTACATCTGTTGATCGGAAGATGTGACCAGCGCACTGCCACTTCAACGTCCTAATAAAATTTAATATCGAAAGTTCGCTTGATTCTCAATTGAAGATCACAGAGCGATTAATTAAAAAAATGGCTTTATTTCAATAGTATGGTGGTAGAAGAAAAAACGTAACAACGTTCCGTAGAAAGAGGGGTTTTTTATTTGCTTCACAGAACGAAGAATTAATCATAGTAATTTTTAACGGATTTTGTACGAAATTTTCCTTTCGTAAGTTGGTCACCTATTACTAGTTACCTAACTTGTTAAGCCTTCTTGGTCATTATAGTTTTCCTTTTCGTGGTAAAGGTACCACAGACTATTTAAACTAACTCTGAGGAGTGTTTTAGGGCAATCGTGTTTTTAAAACACCGTTAGACTTTACATCGAAAAAGGAAAGAGCCATTAAGAACCTATTAAAAGCTTCCCCAGAAAGTACGTGGAAAATTATAGAGTTCGCTGAGCTCGAAGTTAAGAAAAAGAAATAGAGGTAATTATCTTCTAGCACTGTGTTTTTTTTTTGTTAAACTAATTAATACATGAGGATTGAGCAAACTGGAATTTTCAGTCCAAAAAGTTCAACTGTTATATGTAGTTGAACAAACTGGACGAAAGCAGTCTTGTTTGTTCAACTAGTTGAACAGATAGTTGAACATATTAGAATAGAGGTTTCATCGCAGGTCACTTTCGATACATATCATTTACGATTTAACTGAAATGGGAACGTAAATTGAGGCTCCATTTTTCTGGTCAGCCAATCGACTCTGCACCGCAAAGACCTCGCTTTGAACGGGACAATTGGATCAGTTCTTAAGACAATCCATTCCATCCATTCTTAAACGTTAAATAATTCAATTTTATTCATATTTTGATGATAAAATAATAATAATAACTTCCACACAGGACAATCACTTGTCCTGGTCCCAAGCAAGGACTAGATTAACTAGACAAGGACCTCACAAACACAGAAATACACCCAGTCTGAGGCCATTTATACAATTCAAGTACGGTAGCCTCCAATGGGAATTGAACCGATGTACTTTATTTTGGTATTCAATTGTGATAACCTCTAGACTGATGAGGCAATGATGAACCTGCACTAAAAATGTTTTAATATCGGGCGGATTTGTTTACGACTAACACTTTTTATAATAGGTATAACCTGTCGAAAAGTCAGTATGGCCACATGGTACAGAACTAATAGAGCTCAAACTATGACGTCACAACTTGCAAGTAACGCCTTATAATGAAAGAAGCGTTTATCAATATTTAAGCTATCATGTAAAATAATGTTTTTATGCATTTACACCCTTATAAAAAAACGTTTTGGAATCTATGAAGAAACTAAATCTAATAAGTTTTTTTTATTATTGTAGTGACTTTATTTTTCGCCTTTTTTGTGATCCCGAATACCCTTAAAAAAAACATGGTTTTATTTTTTATTTTCTTCTAAGTTGTAATACGTCTTTTATGGTATAAAAGACGTATTAGAGCTTGCAAGTACTCTTTATCCGTAATATATATTAATTATATTTTAATTAACGAATGAGGTAAGTCAGTATTTTGTATAGCTGACTTGGCAAACGTTGTTTTGCCATATTAATTAGCCTTCGACGTACCAAATATGTATACACAAAAAAAATCATAAAAATCGAAGGAGCCGTTTCGGAGGAGTTCGATAACAAACACAGATACGAGATTTCTATAATATATTAGATGTAGAATCATCAAATTATTTTACTTTATCCTCGTAAAGGTAACAACCGAGACTGATTACATAAACCAAGACAATATTAATAAATGGCAATAAAAACAGATTAAAAAACATCGTAAAATCACTAATTGACCAACGAAACTCGATACCTATACACTTAAGAATATTCGAATTAGTCCGAAGATGCGGTCGTGTCATTTATATCCCTACCAACACATATAACTAAATATTATTTTATTGTTTTTATTTTGTCTGTCACTATAATTATCTCAGCGAGAGTAAGTACTGATTGTAAACGTGAATTTGCAGTGGTTGCATTAATATCATAAGCAGCCTATATACGTCCCACTGTAGGGCACAGGCCTTCTCTCAGAGAGAGAGTATGGGCTTCATCACCACGCGTGCCCACCGCGGATTGGCATTAATATATCTACTACTAATATATCTAATACCATACGTGTATCTATTTAAGATGATAAAAATCATCATCATCATCATCCGCTATTTGACGCCCACTGCAGAACATAGGCCTCCCTCAAGGTTTCCCTAACCATGGAGGGTTTTGCCATAATCGCCACGCTTGGCAAGCGGGTTGGCGATCGATACCCGTCTCCTGGTAACGTATTTCCTTAGTCGCCTTGTACGACACCCACGGAAGGAAACGGAGTGACGCTATTCTTAATCCAACGCCACACGGCTAAAATGATAAAAATAAATTCGTTTGTTCAATAAAAAACATCAAATTACAAAAATTGCGTCGGAGCCCTGTACTAAGTTGAGGCCCGTGTTACAATAGCCCCGCTTCTCAATTTGTTCTGTAATTTATTGTTAAATATTAATTAAGGTGCGCCGAGGTACGCCCATACTCTCTCTCTCTCTCTGAGAGAAGGCCTGTGCCCTGCAGTGGGACAAAAAGGTGCGCCGAGGTACGCCCATATTCTCTCTCTCTCTCTCTCTCTCTCTCTCTCTCTATGAGAGAAGGCCTGTGCCCTGCAGTGGGACATAAAAAGGTGCGCCGAGGTACGCCCATACTCTCTCTCTCTCTCTCTCTCTCTCTCTGAGAGAAGGCCTGTGCCCTGCAGTGGGACATAAAAAGGTGCGCCGAGGTACGCCCATACTCTCTCTCTCTCTCTCTCTGAGAGAAGGCCTGTGCCTTGCAGTGGGACATAAAAACGTGCGCCAATTCAATAAAGTTTTTTTGTCTCGGCTCGGAAAATGCATTAAAAAATTTGCATGAAATACGGCTGAGACAACGAAGACCTTACGAATTATGTCTTTTCCAACATTTAGTTTAACTTTTAACGTTGATTAAGGAAGGAATTAAGAGCGGTAGTAGCTTAGTGGGTAGAATATTGGACTCTGAAGCGAGAGACCCAGTTTCGATTCCCAGTGCAGGCATATCCCTATGACTTTGTTTTCGAAGTAATGTACATTTATGAAGTTTTAGTAGCTATACCACTCGCTAACTGTGAAGGAAAACATCGCGAGGAAACCTGAGTGTCTGAGCTATTCACATACTTCAGCGCTTGAAATCGCCAATCCGCGGTTGGCACGCGTTGTGATTGATGGCACGCGTTGCGTTGTGAAGCCTATACTCTCTCTCTGAGAGAAGGCCTGTGTCCTACAGTGGGAGGTATATAGGCTGCTTATGTAAGAAAGTCACAGTTTCTATGTTACTTTGAAAATACTTTGGTTTGGTTTGATTCTTATACATCTTTTAAGAACACTCTAGACAAAGTCGTGCGCGCAACAATATCTCAGGTACCGAAGTCGGCCGCCGGCTTCTCAAGTTACAAGTCACAGGTGTGTGGCCAAAATGCAAATTAGCCACCATTTAGAATAATTTATTAGGCGCTTTGGTCGCCTAATAAACATTTGATGATGTCTAAACGATTATTTTATTGGCAGACGCTTGTTTAGGCGGTGTTTATTGGCTGATCTCAGACAGATGGTCTTTGTGATTTAGGTTTTATTTATAGGTGAGCCTTAACGCCGGTTTCTAGAATAAAAAATTAAGTTAAACACTCAAATGTCAGTCTGTTTCTTTAAATTTCTCTAAAAATTGAGACAGAACGCTTCTTAGTGAAATTTATGTTCAGAGACCGGTATTTAGAGTTGTACGGTTACTTGTTCGCCGTGGTAGCTTCTCCTGCCTTAGGACAAATGGTCAAAATTTTCATGTTTATCTTACCATTTTTACGAAGAAAAAAAACATACTTTTATCCTTTCCATCTAACATGCTTTCAAAGTACATAATTGGTAAAATAACATTAATCTAAGGCAATTATACCAGTAAAAGAAAAACGTATTTCCTGCGTCTATCGGTAACTGGAACAGATTAATTTTTTTAGCAAAAACATTGTTATGTCATTTCCTTGTAAGTACCTATACGGAAATTTCGACCTTCTTATCTAAAATCAACCATCGAAACAAAAGCAATCAACACAAGCCGCGAAGTTCTCGGGGCAAAAAAAAAACAGTATTATTATTTTGTTTCCTACTAGACGGCCGGCTGTGCAAAAGACATCAACGCGCTCCAGCGGACCCCTGCGCTCCACACTTCGGAAGAGTTCTAGGGCGAGTTTGATAAATGCATAGTTATTCAATAGTGATATGAGGACGGTAATGTGTGCTTCATTGACACTATTGGTGGCCTACTAATCAACCCCATTCCAATGGTATAACCCGTGCAACTTAACCCAGCGCCTCGCGCGATTGATGTCCTTCGCGAGCGATGCATGTTTAATTAGCTCGGTTTGTACAATTGGAATGACATTGTTCTACTATTGATTAGTAAACAACAATAACACACTTTTACGTTTATTATTTTTGCGTTTATTAGACTCTGGGCTTTGTCAATTATTTATAGCGCCGTGTGACTTAAAAGAAACTTATTATTGGAAACAAATCGCAATAACAACCGTTGTTTAGTTACACACATTATGAAACAAGTTTCTATTCATATTTGCACATACATTACATAAACTCAGGAGAGGGCAGAGCCCAGGGTTTGTCACATGCCATGATCCTGACATTTATACTCTGCCTACCACTCGGGAGAGGCGTGAGTTTATGTTTATGTGTGTATGTAGTGCAAAGCTAACTTAGTATACCTTCGATGAGGTATGTTTATTATGGTATTATGGTTGCTGGCAGCGGCTGGATGAGGTTGGCAGAGGCCAGGAGAAGGGGTGTGGCTTGGGGGACCAGCAGTGGACCAGTATGGCCTGATTGATGGATCGATGGATATTATGGTATATGGTGTTGGATTTTACACTCTATTTTTATAGTCTGTGGTGGAGATTTTACAAAGAAAAGCCGTAACCACAGATTAAATATCAAAATACCTCTGAGGTGTATTTATTTAATCCGTCACATGTTTTTGGACCCGAGTAAAATCTATTTTGCACGCGACGTACAAAATAGAGCCGAATAGACGTTGATTTTGACAATAGTAATGGCAAGCAAACATGATTCTTGACTTGGCAAACTAACCGCCTACGCGAAATCGTGCAATCACCTCGTAAAACTTATCTAAAGCTGACTGTGTCGTTGGTCTAGCAGTTAAAACGGTTGACGGCTAAAGCAGAGGTCGTGGGTTCGATTCCCACTAGGCGATACCCACACTCAATCTGGGTGTTTTACATATTTGTCCTAGCCTGGTTACTATAGCCCAGAGTCCTAGTTTGGGATCAGGGCAAGTGATTGTATTGTGTGGAATTTATTATTATTGCTACAAATGCGTTGCTAGCGTTCTTGATGCCGCCTGAGGGTAACATAGTTGACAGTAGAGAAAGTGACACGCATCTGCCTTGTTGGTGCAGTGGCTGCCACAACTGAGGTCGTGGGTTCGATTCCCACTGGAGGCCAGCTTGCTTCCGCGTTCGTGATGTTCCTGTCTGGTTACAAGGTATCTTAGTTTGGCATCACGACAACTGATTGTGTAGTATGGAAGTAACTTTTGTGTTATGTTTAGTCATCGTTTCGTACAGAAATTTTGAAGCTTCATACTTCTAGAGTTTTTTTGATATGGTTATAAAAGTAGTTGTGATGATCCATTTAACAAAAACACATATGTTTGTGAAATTTGGCACACGGATATTAAAACCATCCTATCAAATTATTTTACCCTAACTCTAAGGCAGCAGTCTATAGCAGTTCTACCTTTTCATTTTAGTGGCCGTCGAATGTAGGTAATTAGTTTCAGACGATTATTTTACGTTTTTTTAAATAATTCAACATACCTATCAATAACACTTTTAAATCTGGGGGCACGGCAGTGCTCCGCCAAGTCAAGCAAAAAAGCGGCACGGCTGTACCATCCTTTTCTCGAAGCAGTTCAGGCCATTTTCGAAAGCCTATAACTTCGTTGTGGATAAAATTAGAAGCCTGAATTTTCATTAACCAAGCAGGCATTTTATAAACACGGTATATATCAAATTTCATTTAGTTTGAACCAGTAGTTCAAGAATTATTACTAGTCAGTTTCTTAATTTTGTCACTCACTTACCCACTGATTGACTGACCGATCATCAAAACTCTAAGGCACTTCTAGCAGACATAGAAGCTTCAAATTTAGAATACAATTTGTGTTTAGTGTATAAATCAAGGAAAAACTAAAATATTTTGCAATTCCGGTCCAGTTATATATAAATATATAGGATTATAAAGTTACATTTGCAGTGAATGAATCAGTGTACCTAATATAATATAATGCAATAATAGGTGTAGATAGGTACCTTCATATAATTATGTTAAAAGGTAACTTGTAAAATGGCCAATGTAAAAAAGTAGGACAGTCTACAAAAACAAATGAGATGCCATTAAAACCATAACTTGTAAAAAAAACCGGCCAAGTGCGAGTCGGACTCGCGCCCGAAGGGTTCCGTACCATTATCTATTACAAACATCCATGTAATACCAAGTCGGTTAATTTATTCAGTCCCTACTTAAGTTAATCTATTTATTTAAAACTTAAAAGATTTTTAATATTGATATTGTCACTTTAAATGTTGTTAGGTTAGCTAATTACGTAATAACTTAAGACACGAGGACCCTTTAGTAGGGACTGAATAAATTAACCCACTTGGTATTACACAGATCTCACAACTTTTAATGGTAGACGAACTGAGTTGCGAGACTTGGTTTTCTTACAAGTTATGTTTTTAATGGAATTTTATTTTACGAATATCCCTATACTACGACGCAGCGTGGGCAGGCCCACCACCAGATGGTCTGACGACCTGGTTACGGTGGCAGGGAGTCCATGAGGGTGGCCTGTGTCCTGCAGTGGGCGTCAAATGGCTGATGATTGTGATGACGAGTTATTTGGAGTTAAGCTCCTATAACGTAAGATTAAATAGGTTATTTTTGCAACATCGGGATACTAAAGGTGTGTTTACCTTCTGTTGTTTTCTGGAATATTTTTAGGTAGGTACTCACTTTAGCTTGGCTTAACATTTACTAAATTTAACGTACCTAAGTTATTAAATATTATATTGTCCTGTTCCCAAACTAGATTAAGTTCTTTTATCATCATCTCTTATCACCAATTTTCTAAACTAGTCCAAACTAAACTAAGCACGGACCGTGCCGGCCTTCCCTTCGATCAGATAACAGTGTTTGCTTTCCTCACACCATCCATACTGAAAATTCTCACGGCTGTTGCGTCAGCCGGTTTCTGTGAAACACGGCTCCACTGTTAGAAGGCCTATCGTAAACGCTGTAGCGCATTGATAACGATACGAGAACCGTTTTATCGAATTTGAGTGCAATATTTAACCAAACCACTCTCTCCCTGAGAGAAAGCCTGTGCCCTACAGTGGGACGTATATAGGCTGCTTATGTATGTATGTATATGTATTTAACCAAAACTTGCGCTTGAACTCGCTAGAGGCACGCGTGGTGATTAAGCCCATACTCTCTCTCTAAAATAAAGCCGGTGTCTTGCAGCAGGATATATCTGCATAATGTTGGTATGTTCAATTAAAAATTATACTTGTGTTTGTGATAGGCAGGTTAGGTTAGGCTGGCTGGGCGGACGATCTGAGGCATATTGCTTGCAGCGGCTGGTTGAAGACGGCCGAGGGCAGAAATAAGTGTGGTGCCTTGGGGGAGGCCTGTACGGACTGATTAATTGATGGGCAGGTTTATTTCATTCACGGAGTTTATAACAGAGATAATTTAAAACAGAGTCTAGTGATTGTCGATAATCGATTGTATGTGTTTTCTTGATATCGTTGTATCTCGATTGTAACAGTCACTTTCAAGTATCTATCCGTGTATGAGTAAAATTTCTCAATATTTCCTAGGTACTTTCTTCATATTATAAAAACGAAAGTGTGTTTTTAATCGACAACCTTCATTGACTGAAGATTGGAAGGGGACTTTTTTAAGGTTCCGTATCCGAAGGGTGCCATCGGGAACCTTTTGCTAATATTACGACGTAAAGGGCTGTATAAAGGGCTCGCTTTAACCGTCATAGGTAGCTAGTAGATTTTCACACGCTGTGTGATTATACGGATTCCTCAAAAAATTATAAAAATACAGAGAGTAACAAACAGGGTGTCCCCCTACAAGAAACAATTTTTAATACGTTTATCTCTTTTGACTCTATAGTGAAAACGGTAATACATTCATTCAAAGCTTCATTCTGGTGCGATTAAAGTTCATACTTTATAGTAAAATAACAATAATAAAAATTGGCCAAGTCTAAGTCGAACTCCTGCAAAGACTACCGAAAAGGGATGAAAGATAATGCATGCTTGGTAAATACGTATTCGATATGTATGGAACCCTCGATACGCGATTGCGATTAACACTTGGCCGGGTTTTTTCCAAATCCAGTCGAATTTTTAATTTGCAGCATACAAGTGCTATCTATCTGTGACAATGTGATGTCACGGTAGCTTTATTTAGAAGAAACACTTGAATCTTATGTACAGAGAGATTAGGTTGATTACTGAGAAGTGATGATAAGAGGTGCGGGAGATAATGATAAGGAGATAAGAATATTTTTTATGAAAGGTAGTGATGACTGCGATTTAACTGAATGGGGCAATGTCATGACTTCGTGTATTTTTCACTCTCATAAGACTTCGTTTAGTGTTTAGTTTAGTATCCTCCGTAAAAGTTGTGACCAATAAGTACATAGGTACTTAATGTCTTTTGGCAATGTTTATGGTACTTTTTACAGTGCGATTTGCTTAATGCCCGCAAAGTGGCCAATAAAAGTCAACAGCTTTTTCTTCTTCTTTCTATAATTAGAAACAATAATCCGAAGCATCATCGTTCGAAAAGAGAACGCGAGCAAAAAAATGCATTTTCACAGTGGCCAGTGCGCGGCTAACTAGAGAACTACAGGCTCCGCCGGTTCTCGGTGGACGATCGGATTACATTCTACATGCAAGGAGGTTTCAAAAATTAAAAAGAAACGTACTCACGTTTGGGGAGGTCTTCTAAAAAAGTAAACTGTCAGCTGTCACAACACTCGCGTAGCGCGTGGAAACGATTTGACGTTCGCAATTCGACGTTTGGGCGGTATTGGAACCGACGTGCGATGCGTGCGGTGGTTGGGTTAAGTTTGCGGCGTGCGGGTGTCTCTGTGTCGTATATATGGGAGCGCGAAACCTGCCCATTGGTGGAGCCGAGCGGCGCGCCCGCTTTGACTCATGCCACCTGCGACGTCACGCGCTGGAAAGCCTGAAGCGCCCATTTTTTTTTCATTTTCATTTCGGAAAAGTTCCGCGGTATAGATGGCCAGCACAAAATTGCTTCGCTGCAGGATATTTTTCTTCGTTATCTGCTTGCGCAAAGTGGCCACTTATTTATCGGATTAACATTTCCTGGATATTCCAAAAGGCGGATAGATGTGTGTCGTATCAGATGGTATAGTCTAATCTTCAAGTGTTGTGTTGGCGCCAAGATAATATTTGGGTAGTGTTAGTAAAACACAATTTCATTACAAACTTTATTGCAAGGGTTTAAAACACCTACAAATTCTGTCTAAATGTGTCTCAAGATAAGGTAATATAATTAATGATGTTTTTGTATAAATTGAGCTTAGCACAATTAGGCGTAATTGACGTTCCTATCTGCTTTTGTATTACCGTAACGCACAATTTTCTCGCTGAATAAGAAAATTTACCTTGGCTTAAAATGTAAGAGTCTTTGATTTACTTATTAGGAGAAAAGGGTGACCCTAAAATGTAGATTTAAAAATTAATTTCAATTGTAGATATATAGCCTACATATTTGCAATCTAAATTAACTTTTAAATTTTAATTTTTTAACTCTTTTTGTATTTCGTATATTTCCAAAAGAGCTGGCTATCCATAATGGAGTGCTGGTCCCAACACTATGTGTATGCTAGCGAGACTTGGGTATGGCAAAAGAAGCATGAAAGGAGGATTAATGCAGTAGAAATGAGGTCCTTGAGAAATATGTCTGGCGTTACTTTGAATGACAGGATACGCAATAGTGTGATTAGAGAACGTTGTAGACTGAAAGAGGATGTAGTGACTTGAATTGAGAAAGGAATGTTGCGTTGGTTTGGACATGTGGAGAGGATGAAGGAAGAAAGATTGACGAAACAAATATATCGAGCGAATGTGGGTGAGAGGGCTGGTAAGGGACGACCCAGAAGGGCATAATTCGACCAAATAGGGATGTATTAGCAAAAGGCAAGATAAAAAGTACCCGAAACCGGCGTGCGTGCATGCAACGACTAATAAATGTTGAGGAAGCGAAAGTGATCTGTCAGGATCGTAGCAAGTGGCAGTCCCTGGTCTCTGCCTACCCCTCTGGGATACAGGCGTGAGTTTATGTTATGTTATGTCGTTTTATATTTCTAATCAGTGGAAACACCCAAACGCCATACCTGCACCAATTAAAAGGTTTACATAGTATAACCTTTACTTATTTAATTTAAAAATAGAACACACGCGATCTTTACGACACGGCTAACCGCAAAATGACATGAATTGAGTTCGACCGTTATTTATTATTTTTTTATTTTGCAGATGTTTGCTGTTGTGACCTAAAACGCTAAAAAACATACATGGGCAAAACCCATGGGAAAATCTGGTCGCTTATTAGCTTACTGCGGTGTGAGGGTGAAAGAATTAACCTATCGAATTGTTCTAAGAACGAAAGTTTTTTTGTAACTCGCGATACTCATACATAGTTATTTAGTAAACGGGTCTAAACGTAAACGTCGAGAAAGGTAATTAAATTTTACCTAATAAATTATGGCGATTGGACCCGTTCACTATATAAATAGTGTTTGGAAAGTTAGTGACCATTTTTGGGAGTGCGAGCACTCGCGCACTTCCAGTTAGGATACAGGTGACTGCAACAATATTGTAATGGCTGATCTGCTTTCGCCTGCCAAGCAAACCTTTTAATTTATTTATTCATTTATTAGAAAACCAACAGATACGATAAAACATAAAAAATACATAATAAAGGTTAAATATAAGGCCCATTTATAGGTTAACATTCAAAGACTTTATAAAAATCTGACACGCAAAAAGAATGAAAGAATGAAAAAAGATAGTATACATATAGGTGATCAAGCTTTTATCCCTTTGTAGACGTGACGCCTAAAAGATCATCAATTAATCAGCCCACATTTGCCCGCTGCTGGACAAACACCTGCCGCCTGGGCACGACACTTTTTTTCCCCTTGGCCATCCCCGTCCAGCCACTGCCAGCAATCTGCCTCAGATCGTCGGTCCAGCGAGATGGTGGGCGTTCTATGCTGCATTTACCAGTTCTTGCTTTCCACTAGAGAACCTTTGTAGCCTATCGGCTATATGGTCTCCACGTACCCCATGTGGTCTCCACTCGAGAACCTTTGTACTCTATGCACTTTGCATCCAAGTCTCAGCAATGGCGCTCACAAATTATCAGCAATTTAAAGTACCATACAGAAAATAAAATATCGTGCTAATAGGGCCTAGAGCGGGTCATTGGACACAGTACAATTTCAGTGCCACCGATCGCTTGTGAACAACGGACAATTTATATTAATCACAGATCTACTAAGAGAAGAAAGATCCGTTACTTTTTGTCGTGTCGCCCTCGCTCGAAAATTCCGTACAAACTTTTGGATCTGCTCAGTTTCAGTCTTCTATGTATCTGCCTGCGTCGGTCAGATGTACAATTTCAACGCTCACTGACACTTTGCATGATGTCGGCCTGGTTTATGTTTTATATGCATACATAAACTCATGCCTGTATCCCAGAGGGGTAGGCAGAGAGCAGGAACCGCCACTTGCCACGATCCTGACAGATCACTTTCGCTTCCTCAACATTCATTAGTCTTTGCATGCACGCATGCCGGTTTCGGGTACTTCTTTTTATCTTGTGTTTATGGTTTATGTTTTACTACTGAGTAAAACTTACAACTTGGTTGATCTTTCTTTACATAAACTTGTTTATCTTTGATTCTTTATGTGTCGGTTTTAGTATGAGCGAAAGTACGCCCTGACACGTAATAGTGAGTACAGTCGGCAACACCCTTAACGTAGGTAAATAAGTAGAGCGCATAGATAGAAAGGTTAATATTCTGTTGATTGTAAACGTGTGTGAAGGTTCATGTACCGTCAACTATACTCACTAACTATTCCGTCCTTGATATTGTTTCATTCACAATTTTCATTTCACGTCTTCTGTTTATTAAAGTTATAAGTAAGTAATGACACTTTAACAACGTAAAAATAAATATCAGCAAACATCTAATATATAGAGCGGTGTCCACCGTATCTTCCTCATATCGGTGCGATCCGAAGACAGACGCCAGTCTACGTGACGTGGCACACGCGGTGGGGTCGAGTGACCGCCTTCCCAGGAAGCAGCAGCTGACATCTGGCTGGATTTCACAGCTTTGTCTAATTTTTTTTTTTTTGTTAAACGTACCCAAATAATATGCTGTCTGCACCTCATTACTATGCCTTCAATGTCTCCCTGTCTGTCTGACCTATACATTTTTGTTATGAATTAGGTGTACTATATCCGCATCTGTTATTTTATTTCATTATTAATTCATCTTCTTCACACGTTATTTTCCGCCGAGTCGCCATTGTAATGTTCACTTATGTGCAATAAATGTATTAATAATAATAATAAGGGAAATGGACTGGGACCGTACTCTCCGGACCGGACCGGACTCTCGGACCGTAATAGATTAGATCAGAATTCTTTATTGCACACCTACACTATAAACATACATATACTGTATGTAAAGTAATGGTGGGTGAATTACGCCAGTTGGCTCGCATCGAAATTGATTAAAAAATCTTTATTCTCTTCAGTACTTGGCTTTAATAACCTAAGCATATCGATTTGAATATGAAAAATAGAAGATGGCTGTAGAAATTAAATAAAAAAATCTTGGTGTTAATCTTTGATAGGAAACGCCGAATTCACTATACAAGTACACACCATGGTCGTGACGTCACAAAGTATGTAAAAATGATCGGAGACGCTGAAATCGCGTCACAAAGTAAATTCGAAACGCCATGGTTACGCCCCAGCCTTGCGTGTTTGTGTGCAAACTATGTGACAGCGTTTGCATCCGTTCATTAACTCCTGAACTGCCCTCGCGGAACGCAACGTATAGGTGGCCCATAATAAGTTGGACACAGATCTGTGTCGCGGCAGACGAGTGGTTAGAAGTTTAATTTGAAATTGTAGTTTTCTAAACCTCCAAAAAGTTCAATATTTTTTCTACGGTATAATAGAATAATTATTAACAAATTAAGAACTATTAAAAAAAAATACCGACCAAGTGCGTGTCGGGCCAGGCGCAAACTACGGTTCTAAAGTTGGCCGTCAAAATAAGCGGAATCCCTCTAAATGTCAATATTAATTGAACCAGTTCAAACTTACAACGTTTACATCATCATCATCATCATCATCAGCCATATGGCGCCCACTGCAGGACATAGGCCTCCCTCATGGTTTTCATAACCATGAGGGGTTTTGCCGTAATCGCCACGCTTGGCAGGCGGGTTGGCGATCGCAGTATGCGGTTGGAATCTCAGAAAGACGCTGCTGCCCGTCTCCTGGTAATTGATTTCCTTAGTCGCCTTCTACGACATCCACGGAAGGAAATGGAGTGACGATATGCTTAATCCGGCGCCACACGGAATAATGAACGTTTACATCATCAAAGTAATTTTCAACGGAATTTGTACGAAGTTTTCCTTTTGTAAGTTGGTCGCCAATTATTCGTTAACATGTAAAGCCCACTTAGCCATGATAGTTTTCCTTTTAAGTTCATTATTCGTGCTAGTACCCTGAATTTTTTCACGTTTCCGCAATAAAACGTTGAGCCGGGAGAGGGGGGGAAGCCCTACATAAGCAGCCTACATACGTCCCACTGTAGGGCACAGGCCTTCTCTCAGAGAGAGAGTAAGAGGGGAAGCCCTACTCGGACAAAAATTGACACTTTAAAGCTTAATATTTCGCCTGTTTTACGTGCCTAATAAACAAAAAACAAAATCGGAAAATGATCTTTCTACACCTACAATATTTTTAAACGACCAATCCAACGATATCTCACGCTATGGTGTAAGCGAGAAAAAAATTGCATCTCTAATTTAGGTGTAGAGGAGGTACCCTAAAAATAGTACATTACTTCAGAGGGAAGAAAGTGACAGTTCCATACCGAGATTATGGCATTTGCGCCACGAGCTTGCGAAAATACATACTAATTATACCAATTAGAGGGAAGAAACGCCTTTATCCCGCCCTTCAAATCCTTTCATCCCAAGGTATGGAAGTTTGTATGAAAATCCTTCCGACCCAAGGGTGGGAAGTATGTATGAAATTCCATTACATACCCGGTTTTTTTTTATATTTGTCAGCAGTCATACTGCAAAGAGACTTTAACTGTCTACTAATTAAATTTCAAGTAAATTGTTACTGGCCACATACAGTTTTTTTTTACCAGTTACCAACCTCCTTGGTGCATACAGAAAATTAAAAACGAAATTATTTTTGTATATAAAACGCGCGGAATCACGGAAGAAGTGGCTGCATGACCTTATGATCTTAGCCTACTCCAGAAACGGGCGAATAAAAAAAGGAAAAGCCCGCGCATTTTCGCAAAAACTTCGATTGATTTGTCTATAATTTTCCTCGCAGGTGTAATAAAAAGCACTATACATACCTCAGGATAAAGTACAGTTCCATACCTCAAATGGTTTGCGCCCCTCGCAAGCTCGTGGCGCAAATGCCATAATCTCGGTATGGAACTGTCACTTTCTTCCCTCTGAAGTAATGTACTATTAAAGATTTTATTATATCGTTTTGTCGACGTGATTAACATGTATGTTTATGCAAAATTTCAGCTTTCCAGTACTAATCGTCTCTGAATTAGGCCGCGGACAGACATACAGACAGACAGACGGACGGACATAGCGAAACTATAAAGGTTTCTTGTCGATTCATCATAAGCAGCCTATATACGTCCCACTATAGGGCACAGGCCTTCTCTCAGAGAGAGAGTATGGGCTTAATCACCACGCGTGCCCACCGCAGATTGGCGATTTCAAGCGCTGAGGTATGTGAATAACTCAGACACCCAGGTTTCCTCACGATGTTTTCCTTCACCGTTAGCGAGTGGTATTGCTGCTATAACTTTACAAATGTACATAACTTAGAATACAAAGTCATAGGTACATGCCCGCACTGGGATCGAACCTGGGTCTCCCGTTTCCGAGTCCAATGTTCTTGTCGATTACGGAGCCCTAAAAAGCTACACTCCATCACCGATTATAGCCGAAGATCTCACGAGAACCTTTTTTCGAACCTTTGACGTAACCAGCGTACTAAGGCACATTATTCGAGCGTCAAAGTGATGCGTTCATCGCTTAATCGTGCCTCCCAAATTACAGGACATCGGTGATGTGCTAACGCAAGTGATAGATGATCCTAAAGAGGGGGAAGGCTAAAAAAGAAGAAGCTTTTTCCACTTGAGATATTAGCTTTTTTCCTTTCGAAGGGCTACCATGAGTCGTATCGTGATGGTGAAGTGGAGTAAGCGTCATGCATTAATTCCCTTGTATTAATTCCCTTTTCCCGGAGGGTTCCTTCTTCTTCTTCGGTCCTTTAACTTCTAGAGAAGAATAGGGCCTCAACCACAGATTTTCACTTCTGACGGTGGTTCGCGGCGGCTTCCAATTCATAAACTTAAGTCCGAAGAAGTAGTCACATCTCGCGTCCCCCGCGAATAAGACCGAAAATTTTGCAAATTTAGAGGTCTTTTAGAATTCGATGGAAAAACTAAATCTACTTAGTATTTTTTTATATCAATACTTTGATTGCTTTTTCCCATTTTTTGAGTCTGTACAGCCCCTATTTTTATGCTTATTTTTATATTTTAATATTACTATGGTATAAAAACAATCCCACTCGAAGGCAAGTTCCCCGCGGTGTGCCTCAAAGCTCAACTATTAAGAGATAGCACCTCATGGTGCACGCTGAGGTTTCGCGTTGCAAGCGCCTGACGTCACCGTCTGCGCTCGTTCGCCGCGAGCGTTCGCCCAACCGAACTAATTGAAACACTGCAAAAAAGCTGATATTCCGAACGGAATTCTTCGCGATCAAATCTGTCATAAGGCGGGGCGGTCAGTCTGTCAAACAATGTATTCGGAAAGTGGACCTCTTCAAATTCACTTAATTTCGATTCTATCCATAGGTATGGGATTTGATAAATTAATGTAACCAAAACAAAAACGGAAGTTGGCCATATCTGCCGTAGACCAAACTAGAGATGGTAATAAATGTACTGAAAACCTGCAAAAAATCCTACCTATGATGAGCGCAGGAGGGTAGGCAGACAACCAATGAGATCAGAGTCAAAGTGGAGACTGGATGCAAAAAGAGCAAAAGCGGCTGGAATGCATAGAACAGACAGACCTACACTTAGCACTCGGTGACTACAGGCTGAAAAAGGAGATATTATTGGAAGCAAACATTAGTGGTTGAGATAGGGCCTTAATAGGACACAGATTTGTCCCGGACGAATGAAGTCGCAGGCTAAACTAGACATGATGTCGTAGAACGCATAAGGGATCTCACAATCCAAAGCGATCGCGGTCGCGTTGGCGGTGGCATGGCGGTCATTTAATGCAGTAATATTTGTATGGGAGCGATTAATTGATTGACCGCCAAACAATTGAATGCTGCGTTCGCGGTCAGATCGCGTTGGTTTGAATACGTCCATGCAAATAGTATTGCAATTCTCATCCCGCATCAGGGACAAATTTCCAGCCATTTTACGCCTTTAATTGCAGCACTACGACTACTAAGCAAATACTACTGCGGTAAATGATGCGAAATACTATTGCAGTCAATGTCCGCCACCTTAACCGCTACAGCTTTGGTTTGTGATTTCCTTAAGTGCTTGTAGAACCTACTTAACACATAACGCAATGAACGTTAAAGCGACCTGTGTGACGTGGACGCGACAGACATACGGGCGTCGGCTCGTCGGCACTCGACTCTTGGCTAGTACCTAACCCCCGGTTTCTCGTACACTAACAATTTGGTGATCTACTGTTAACAGCATGTTAACAGCTGTCAGTTGATCGAAGTGCAAAAAAATTTCAGACAACCGACGTGATGCAAATGTATCGTTTCACAAATCGACATTCTATAAAAAAATGTTTCACAAACCTTATATCTCATAAAGTAATTCTTTCTTATAATGTCATTTGGAGAACATTAGTTAAGTTTTCTTAACACAAATTCATTAAATCGAAAAAGTTGTATTAACGTGATTTAAGAAAAACAGTTCATGCCAGATAGAAAACAGGGAACGGGTAGTGATGGGTAATGGAGCCCCCTTGCGTGGGGGAGTCGCATTAAAAAAAACCGGCCAAGTGCGAGTCGGACCCACGCACGAAGGGTTCCGTACCATTATCTATACAACATTAGACAAAGATCGAGACAAGATAGATTAGGTACATTAAGAACAGCGCCATCTATAGAAACCAACAAGAAGCGTTTAACACTGACGTTTAACGACACGACATCAGCGCTGTAAAGGTTACATAGATGGCCGCTAGATGGCGAGCGCTGTCTTGAGACAACGTTTGTTGTATGGGAGCCCCCTTAAATATTTATTTTATTCTGTTTTTAGTATTTGTTGTTATAGCGGCAACAGAAATACATCAGCTACGAAAATTTCAATTGTCTAGCTATCACGGTTCATGAGATACAGCCTGAAGACAGACAGCCAGACGGACAGACGGACAGTGGAGTCTTAGTAATATGGTCCCTTACCCCTTTGGGTACGGAACCCTAAAAATCATGCTTCTGTCTGACAAACCAAACATTAAAGTTTCTTATAGGCTACATTAAAAAGCGAAATTAATTGGTATTGCAAAAAGGCATTATTTGTTATCTGTAAAATGTTGACATCGGTATATAAGCATGTCTTTTTCGTGGCCACATCACGCCATTTCTTGGAACACACAGGTAGTAACGCCAGATTCAAACCAGGCAGAATAAGGTTGGCTATTAGATGGTTTCGCGAGATCTATACTCTTAAATGCTAAGTATTTCTTATGTTTAAAACGTTCACTCCATCGTAATTTGTGATTTACATGTAATTGTGGCGCAATGTTGAACGCAATAACGTCTAGAGTAGTGGGGCTGGTCCCATGACTCATTTGACATGCGTACTGAATACGTCACACATTTCACAGAACGGCTTCATTTCACATTCTGTTCACATAATTTCCATTCAGCTCTGCCTCTGAGAGATGTCGGCGACATAAGGAAGTGTACACCTTAGGTGCGAAACACGCCGCCAAGTTCTGCACAATAAAGGTCTATTGCTGCGGCCGGCGACATGCGGGCGCAGCGATACAAACTAAAAAAAAAACGTAATGAGATTGATTTATGCAGCGTCCAGTGGCACCTTCACTCACACTAGATGGGTTAAGGGACCACTCGAACGCTGCAGTGCCTGGGACATTGTACGATTGACATTGCCTGGGAACGGGATTTTATTGCACTAGTCTGTAACTTAATCATTTAATAAAAAAATAAAAAAATAAAAATTTAAGCTGTTTATTTCAAAAGAAAATTATATACATTACATGGCATGAACTTAACTTCTAATCTTAATATTTAAAGATTTTTTGAGTTAAGGAGCTGCTTATTCATAAATTTACATATACATTATATTTTTACATTTATTGAGGTAGGTTTAAACAAGTAACAAAGTTTAAATAAGTATGTATGGGTTATTTTAGATTGAAATCATACCGCCCGCACGTTGCCGGCCGGTTGTAACTTGGAAGAACCTTAGAGCTCATTGACACCACAATGAGTCTTTCTCCGAAGAAAAAGTAAGGGTCGGTAAGGCATAATCGCCCTTAATATATCTGAGTAGAACACGCGTGTAGCCAGAAGATGATATTAAGAGCTAGAAAACGCTCCTGCTTCCGTCACACTCTTGATGACCCTTCCAGTAACACAAAAATATACTCTTAATCTTTCACTCTCCGAGCTGCGCAACGTTAGAACAACCTCCTGACTATGTTCAAGATAGTCCTTCCATAATATCTTCTTTCAAGAAGAGATTAAAAGAGCACTATGTTTCTAACATGTCATAGTTAATAGGTTTATGTACGCAGAAGATATGTAAGTATGTGGTAGGTATATTATCGTGTTATTAGTTATTTATGTACCTAATTATAAATTCCACTCGCTATCTTAATTGAAACACACTATACTAAGGTTGGCTGGAAGATATCTCTTTTAGAGATAAGTTCGCCATTGTAACAAATTTTATGTAATGATGTTTCGAATTTACCCTTTGCAATAAAGAATAATATAATGCAATAATTTTGGATGGTTTCAAAGACTTAGCAAAATGAACCTGCCGGACAATAGCTATCAAATAAGCAAGTTTGTTTTTTAAAAAACGCACTTTTCAAAAATATCTCGACACAAACTCGAATCTATTAGAACCATTAGTAGCCATCCAGAGCGGTGCGGTGCGTGCCGCGGGTGCGGTCATTGTTCTGTTAGACGGAGAGGCGGTACTAATTGTTGGCGCATTTTTTTAAACAAGATTTCTCAACTCGTAAAAAGATTTCTCAACTATATATTTTTTTAATTTTCTTGTATACTTAAGAGTAATAGTCTAAATAGATGCCATTTGTATTTACTAATCACATAACCGCGGCTTTCAAACCTCCCCGAAAAAAGCGTGTATATTGACTGTTCATATCCAAACTCTGAAACAAGTAGCCGACATTCTAGTGCCTAGTCTAATAAACAATAAAAAATGAAAAAAAATTAAAATGAAAAATGTTTATTGAGCTGAACAAAAATTAACAACATATAAAGTAACTAAATTCAAGTTTATCTTGGGGCACAGTGATCCATTCAGAGTGAACTTAATTATATCACAACATAGTGTTTGGACAGTAATAAAATAAAAGTTAAACATGCATACAGTAGCTGTTATTAGCTCTATTTCGTAGTCTACTGAGCAAGACCAGTACAATGTCATTCCATTAGTATAACCCGCGCAAATTAAATAGGCATCTCTGGCGATGAATATCGATTTGCGCGAGGCGCTGATTTAAGTTGCAACGGGTTATACCATTGCAATACGATTGGTTAGTAGACTACCAACGGTGTTAGTGAAACAACCATTATGATGCTAATACAACTCTATTGAATATCTATGCATTTACGAGACTCGTTCCCCAGGATAAGTCTTAAGCAAAGTATTGAACTAAACGTTCCCAGTTTCACTCTACCGCTCTCGATCCAGCGTAGAGAGCTTTCGAGGCTATTGTGTACAAAATTGCGTCATAATTTAATGCAATAAGCCAGAAATGACGACTTAGTAAACGTACTAGTCGTAAGAAATAGCATTAAACTTATTGAAACTTCAGAGCGCATCGGAAACTGAAAGCATGTTTTGGCTAGACTAATAAATAAATGCACTCAATTGTAACGCAAGTTTGGGGCAGGATACAGGCGTGAGCTTCTGTAGATAAGTATTTATTTATTTAAGTTATTTATTTATTACGGAGATATTACAGAAACATGCCACTTATTCTAAAATTAGCGGTGGTAGCCTAGTGGGTAGAACATTGGACTCGGAAGCGAGAGACCCAGTTTCGATTCCCAGTGCGGGCAAGTACCTATGACTTTGTTTTCTAAGTTATGTACATTTGTGAAGTTATAGCAATACCACTCGCTAACGTTGCAGGAAAACATCGTGAGGAAAACTGAGTGTCTGAGCTATTCACGTAGCTCAGCGCTTCAAGTCGCCAATCCGCGGTGGGCACGCGTGGTGATTAAGCCCATACTCACTCCCTGAGAGGTAAGGCATGCATCCAAAAATATATCTAAATAAGTACTTTAATATGAGTAAGTTATAGGTGAGGCAGGGTATTGAGTAATTTATGAAGACCATACGAATTAGTGTTCAGTAATAATAATATGTGACATAAGTTATCGTGTCGCCGTGTGGCGCCGGATTAAGAATAGTGTCACTCCATTTCCTCCCGTGGATGTCGTAGAAAGCGACTAAAGAAATACGTTACCACGAGACGGGCAGCAGCGTCTTCCTGAGATTCAAACCGGATACTGCGATCGCCAACCCGCCTGCCAAGCGTGGCGATTATGGCAAAGCCCTTCATGGTTAGGAAAACCATGAGGGAGGCCTGTGTCCTGCAGTGGGCGTCGAGTGGCTGATGATGATGATGATAAGTTATGGTAAATAAAATATTCAATAAATAACATGAGTAAGCCAGAGCGGTGATATCGGAGCGGTAGAACGCCGGCTTCTCATTCGTGGGTTCTAATCCCGGCATGTACCAATGACTTTGTTTTCTAAGTTACGTACATTTGTGAAGTTATAGTAACAATACCACTCGCTAACGGTAAAGGAAAATATCGTGGGGAAACCTGAGTGTCTGAGGTTCGCATACCCCAGCGCTTGAAATTGCCAATCCGCGGTGCGCAGTGGTAATTAAGCCCATACTCTCTCTCTGAGAGAAGGCCTGTGCCGTGCAGTGGGGCGTGTATAGGCTACATAAAAATAAAAAAAAACAAACTGTGTCGCACTTGGCCGGTTTTCAATTTTTTTTTTCTCTGAAAACTTTATCCCATCAAACATAAATGTAAAAAAAAAATGGGCTTTCTGAATTGCTCTGATTGACAAATCTTTGGTTCCTTTGCTGCCAAACGAATAAATAACCAAGCTGCTACATACTGCACCAGTCAATATAATACGTCTCACGTTTCACGTACTCTACACTTCAACAAAATTACAATAGAGTATCGGTGTTTCCTAAGAGGTAATGCGCCGGCATGTCTGAGCCTTTTCACTGTTAACTATAACAGGAACCTTACGAATCTTAAACCGTACTACGTAGAATCCAAAATGGATTAACACCATGGGCCACTTCAAAACATTCGTTCTGCGTAGAGTCAGTTACACTTCGGTCTTCCTTAGGGTAGTCCTAATCGTGTGTGACACAAGAACTAGAATCTACAGCTGTTCAGTAGAACAACTACAATGAGTACTTAGCGGAGAGTTAACGGAATTAACAAACCATTAGATGCAAACACCGCTTCGTTCAAAATACGTATTTAAGAAATCTACCAAATTGTCAATACGTTTTGTCTAAAGCAATATAGACTGTATTTCAACAAGATAAGTGTGTTTTGGAGCGAAGTAATTCATTTGTAGGGAAGGAGCTGTCGACGACGCAATGTCTGGTAGGAACTGTTTGTGACACCAAATTTCAACTACAGAATTGGCTTTGACGACGTACACTACTGCCTTACATGGTTGTCTATGGTCAAATGCTAGGGTAGGCGAGCAATGGATTTTGGGCTATAGGTATTTGTCGTGAAAATAGACGTATTGTTTCTGTTCCGACTGTATGTAGTAGATACTCAGAATTTCGGCTGTAGGTAAACAGTGGTAAGTAAACCAGTGGTAAGCGATAAGGTAAACGCACTCGAAAGATATTCAAATAAGTATGTACCTGAAGTTTAGTAAGTACTTACACTTACACTAGTTTTTCTAGCAAAAGTTTCATGTAAGTAAACAGTTGGTGAGCGATAACGCACTCGAAAGATATTCAAATAACTACTTGAAGTTTAGTAAGTAGGTTATTATTACATTGTAGGTTATTACATTAAAATTAACATGGACAAAACGAAGGTCATGTCGAACGCCCGTGTTGTGCCCACCCCAATAACATTGGGGAACACAACTCTCGAAGTTGTAGACAAATACGTCTACTTAGGACAAACAGTCCAACTAGGCCAGTTCAACTTCGTGAAAGAGGTCAATCGTCGAATCCAACTCGGCTGGGCAGCATTCGGGAAACTTAGAAATGTCTTTTCTTTCTTGTCTTTTCGTCGTCTCAAGGTCACGCAACGAGCTATGGAAAGGGCTATGCTCGGAATTTCTCTGCGAGATCGAATCAGAAATGACGAGATCCTTAGACGAACGAAAGTCGTCGACATAGCCCAGCGGATTAGTAAGTTGAAGTGGCAGTGGGCGGGGCACATAGCGCGCAGAACTGATGGCCGATGGGGCCGAAAAGTTGAATGGAGACCACATATCGGCAAGCGCAGCGTAGGACGACCAGCCACAAGATGGACAGATGACCGGACAGATCATCCAAGTGGCAGGAAGACGCTGGATGCAGGCCGCTTCCAACCGGTCTTTTTGGAAATCCATGGAGTCCAGCAGTGGACTTCTTGTGGCTGAATGATGATGATGATGATGAGGTTATTACATTACTCCTGTGTTTGTAACAGCAACAGTTTCATATAAGAAAAGTGACACCACACGACATGCCGCGATTGTGAGGTGAGGACTGCCGCCTTGTTATGACCAACAAAAGTTGAGTGGCTCGTGACGATTTCCAGAGCAATTCCAGAGGACGGTATTACGAGTCATGCCAAATGCTCTGGTTTAACTGTACAATTCCACATTCTATTTTAAATTACCTGTTGTACTTTATATTTGTTTTATATACAAATGGGGATTTATGAACTTTCTGTTCACAAATCTCCATTGCCAATACTAAGACAAGCCAATGGGGATTTTCAATGGGGATTAGTGGAGTAACCCGATTTACAGAGCAATTCCAGAGGACGGTATTACGAGTCATGCCAAATGATCTGGCTTAACTGTACAAACCAAATTCTATTTTAAATTACCCTTTTGTGTTCGATAAAGTGTTTTATTATCTATCATTATTGCCAAGAAGAAAGCTGTTTCATACTTACACCTATAGATAATTAACTCATTAGAAACTAAACTCATCATCATCATCATTAGCCATTTGACGCTCACTGCAGGACATAGGCCGCCTTCGTGGTTTTCATAACCATGAGGGGTTTTGCCATAATCGCCACGCTTGGAAGACGGGTTGGCGATCGCAGTATGCGGTTGGAATCTCAGGAAGGCGCTGCTGCCAGTCTCCTGGCAATTGATTTCCTTAGTCGCCTTCTACGTCATCCACGGAAGGAAATGGAGTGCCGCTACTCTTAATCCGGCGCCACACGGATAGTTACTTATTAATTTAGCAAGATCTACAGTTGAAGAACTTGTCAATATGACTGACGCCTGTGCTGTTTCAACATAATATTTGTAAAAGTCCAAAATCTAAGTTGGGAAGCCTCTCGACTCAAGTTGAAATCGACTCAAAATTTGTTTGGGGTGAAAAAGTATCTATTAAAAGTCACAAAGAATAACAAGAAACTCATAAAACATTTTTTCGAGGCCTAACAGGTCCCAAAAATGCGAATAATCAGGTCAAAATAAAAAAAAAACTTATTAGATTTAGTTTTCCATTGATATCTAAATGTTTTCTGATAAGATTGTAGTGTGAAGTAGAGAGAGCGCAATGATTAATATTGAAGGCGATGCTGCTATTAATATTGAAGGCGACACTGCTATTTTCTCCATACACATTTATACAACAGCGTGGCCAAAACTTGTGCTCTGAGAATTCACACACACACACACACACACACACACACACACACACACACACACACACACACACACACACACACACACACACACACACACACACACACACACACACACACACACACACACACACACACACACACACACACAAATACACACACGTATAAAATATAATAATAGGTTATAATTAGATAAGGTAAAAATAAGTATTGTTCAAATAAGCCGTCTGTTATTCCTACTGCCGCTAAAGAAAGACCGAAATATGTGAATCCCAAGATCGCCATGACATCGACACAGGCTCGCCTACGACACGGGATCGCAGATCAACAAGTGGAAAAGAAAACCCTGTCAAATTGTTTCTTGACATTTTTCAAAACATTTGCTTTTAGCAATATTAACCTTGTATATTCCTGTTTTCTTTGTTATTTCTGTAAATTTTACATTGGAAAAATAAATATTTCTTGTATTTAAATTAATATTATTGTTTTATGATGTGTAACTTTGCCGGAACATGAGGTATTATAATATGTGTGAATTATGTTCACCTAATAGACAATCGCGAATAGACTTATTACAAAAATAACAATTAACAATATTTGACTTATAATTTTACAGCATAAGTAACTCAACTCAAATGTTGAAAAAAGCTTCTTGCGTTATTGACGCCACTTACGGCTTCTTTTTTCGACAAGGAAATTTGGGAAAATTATTAATTGTGGAGAAAAGTCTTTGTCTATTCGTCTCTTTGGAGCCAAATACCTTTAAACTTTTTATAAATCATAGAAAGTTTAAGCTCTCCTTAAAGTTATATCGAGTTGTACTTATAGAAACAAGACTGAAATAGTCTTATTTATAAAAAAATTAGTTAGCTACAATTATCACGAATCACGACTAATTAAATTGCTGTGCTAGACAAGTACCTCGATACATTTGTATGTATAAAATTTTAATTTCAAGTATTATGGTCTTAATTATAAAAACGCTCCTCAGATGTCTGCCATTTGTTGCCACGACGACACACAGTTTACACATCCGGCTGTATATGTAAACTTAGTTTTAACTATATATGTATTTCTTTGGTTGACTCTGTGTTAAAATTCTTTTGTGTGTTTTGTGTGCAACAAATAAACTGTTTCTATTCTATTCTATTTTATTCATGTCCGTCCGTCTGTCTGTCCGTCTGTCTGTCCGCGGCTTAGCACAGAGACGATAAATAGAGAGCTGAAATTTGGTATAGATATACAAATTTATTACGCCGACAAATGGGTAGAATAAAAAGTAGAGATTTTTTTTATTAGGGTGTATTTTCTGCACCTAAATTAGGGATGCATTTTTTTTTCCTACACTACAGTAGTAATATTGTGTGTGTGGGAAGACTATTTTTCGATTTAGGGTTCTGTTTGCGAAATATTAGGGGTTAAAGTATGAAATTGCCGTTTTATTGCAATAGGTTCTTTGAATTGACATAGAATCTTCATGGTTTGAGGTTTTCGAATGAAACTTTTTTCAAATGGTTTCTATGATGTTCTTTTTTTAAAAAATGTGAAACATTTGAATATCGACTTTCAATTGTTTTTGTTATTCAATTTAGACAAGAAAGATGGATACTGCGAAAATTCGAGTGATTTTTGAATACGAGTTCCGACGCGGAACTAACGCGGCAGAAACCGCCCGCAATATCAATGCTGCGTTTGGAGAGGGGTCAACTAATGAACGCACCGTGCGATTTTGGTTTAAACGCTTTCGTGATGGAAATTTCGACTTAAAGAATGAGCCACGAGGAAGACCGCCCACACAGGTGAATAACGATGAATTAAGAGAGATAGTGGAAGCCGACCCTAGTCAAACTACCCAGGAATTAGCGGCATGGTTTAACGTTACCTTACCCACAATATTGACTCACTTACGTCAAATCAATACAATAAAAAAATACGAAAAATGGGTGCCTCATAATCACTCGAATTTTCGCAGTATCCATCTTTCTTGTCTAAATTGAATAACAAAAACAATTGAAAGTCGATATTCAAATGTTTCACATTTTTTAAAAAAAGAACATCATAGAAATAATAGAAACATCATATTAGTTCAGTAATAGATGTCCTCGCTTCTCATTTAGCAAAAATTTTTAACAAATGTGTAGGTGAGGGTACATTCCCTGACCTAATGAAATACAGTAGGCTCGTTCCGTTGTTTAAAAGTGGCGATAGGCATGATCCCACAAATTGCAGACCAGTCTCGATCCTACCCGTATTGAGCAAAATATTCGAAAAGATTGTTTTAGTTCAACTACTTACGCACTTTAATAATTATCAACTTCTCCATAACCAGCAGTTCGGCTTCACGCAGGGACGGTCGACGACGGACGCTGGTGTCTTGCTAGTTAAACATATTTATAGTGCATGGGAGGATCGCAGGGATGCTATAGGTGTTTTTTGTGACTTGTCAAAGGCATTTGATTGCGTGGACCACGAGACACTTTTGGTAAAACTAGAGCATTACGGAGTAAAGGGGAAAGGTTTAAAACTGATGAGATCTTATCTAAAAGGAAGGGTTCAAAAAGCGGACATAAATCGTATAAAATCCACAGGTTCACAAATAAAAATGGGAGTACCACAGGGATCAATTTTGGGGCCGTTCCTTTTCCTTGTATACGTAAATGATTTGCCGTTTATGGTACAAAACATGTCCGAGATAGTATTATTTGCAGATGACACGTCACTTATTTTTAAAATTAAGAGACAAGAAAATAATCTTGACGATGCAAATGATGCTCTCTCGCGTGTGTTGGATTGGTTCACGGCAAATAATCTGCTTCTAAATTCCAAAAAGACAAAATGTATAAAGTTTACCTTACCAAACGTAAGATTAGTTGAAAACAACATTGTACTCGGAAAAGAAAAACTAGAATTTGTAGAAGATACCGTTTTTCTAGGCATCACAATCGATTCAAAATTGCAATGGGGTCCTCATATTGTAAAACTAGCACACAGGCTTAGTTCTGCAGCATATGCAGTCAAAAGAATTAGAGAGCTCACTGACGTTGCAACTGCTAGGCTTGTTTATTTTAGTTACTTCCACAGTATTATGTCCTACGGCATACTACTGTGGGGTCGGGCAGCAGACATTGAGACGATCTTCATCTTACAGAAGAGAGCCATCCGATTTATTTACAAGTTAGGTAGTAGGGATTCGCTAAGAGATTTCTTCAAAGAAACCAACATCTTAACAGTTGCATGTCAATACATTTATGAAAATATTATGTACGTTAGAAAAAATATCACAGACTTCGAAAATATTGGTGGCCACCATAATTTTAATACTAGAAATAAACATAAATTGTCATTTCCACTATTTAGACTTGCAAAAGTTAACACATCCTTTATGGGGCACTGTATAAGGTTCTACAACAAAATTCCTCAAGATATATTAGAGTTACCTCCAACGCGATTTAAAAAATGTGTTAAGCACATTCTGTGCAAAAAGGCTTACTATAACATCAAGGATTACTTAGAAGACAAAGATGTTTGGCATTAAACAGTAGATTAATACTATTTAAAGGACGATTGTGACTAGTGTTCAACACATTCATGACTAATATTTTAAGTTGAAAACTCTGTTAATTAAGTTAAAACGTGTTTTGAAAAGAATAAATGTGGAGTTTCTTTGTTAGTTTCTTCTCCACATAATCCATTAATTGTGAAACTAACAACTTTGACGTTCATTAAGTAAACATTCTGTTTTTACAATGAATAAAAATATTTGAATTTGAATTTGAATTTGAAACCATTTGAAAAAAGTTTCATTCGAAAACCTCAAAACATGAAGATTCTATGTCAATTTAAAGAACCTATTGCAATAAAACGGCAATTTCATACTTTAACCCCTATTATTAAGCTTTAAAGCGTAATTTTCGTCCAAGTAAGGCGTCACCCTGGAAGCGTCCCCCGTCTCTCCCGGCTAAACGGTTGATTGTACAAATGTGAAAAAATTCAGGGCAGTAGCACAATAATATAATTACCACAATATAAAAAAGGGAAAACTATAATAACTAAGAAGGCTTAACAAGTTAGGTAACTAGTAATAGGTGACCAACTTGTGAAAGGAAAATTTCGTACAAAATCCATTGAAAATTACTTTGATGAATAGTTAGTTCTGTGAAGCAGATAAAAACCCCCTCTTTCCAAGGAACCCTACAGTGCGCCATCCTCGACACGCATTTGGCCGATTTTTAAAAGAATGATTACCCACGGTCCACCTCCTGAGACCACCTGGGTGAACCGTGGGATTTTTTTTTTACCTCTCTGACAAAAGGCTTTAATTTTTTATTAGTGACAGTCCACCCCAGAAGTTTGATGCTGGCCATTATAATATCATCATGACAATGGCTGTCATTCGACGCTATTCCGTAGTCTACTAAGCAATAATTTAGCATTACAATGTAATTTCAATGGTATAACCTGCGGAAATCAAATGCCACTAGTATAGAAATAAAGCGAAAACACGTTCATGGCAAAAATACACAATGTAAAGTATGTCTAAATCCCAAAGGGGTAGGCAGAGACCAGGGTCTGCAACTTGCTACGATCCTGACAGATCTCTACATAAAAAAAATGTAAATTAAAACCGAAAAAGTACGAACACATTATTATGAAGCTAAAGTAGTTTATCACGATGGCCAAACCCTGATCTCTGCCCACCCCTCCGTGATACAGGCGTGAGTTTATGCATACACTTATATATCATTAAGACCCAAGTTTTAGTAAGAACTTATATTGTAATGTGAGCCTAAGAAAGAAACATAAGTATGTACTCGCATTTTGTGATCGCAATGAACTTTGGAATCTCATAGAAAGCTCAAAATCTCTACGAAGAAAAAATAATACTGTTACTCAACGAACGACCAGACACAGGACAAAAAATCCGGGCTTAACTGTCCACTTAACAAGAGTCGGGATTACAACACGTTAGATCTTATAGAGTCTGGGCGTAAGTGTCGGTATCGAAAAAAGGGGTAACGAGGATTAAGAGACTGTACCTTGTCACTTGACAGTAATATGATGCGAGCATCGGTGCTGTTACAGTTACATTACACAGTTAGTGGACTCAAATGTGATGCCTCCAAACACGTGGTCCGTCAAGCCTTGACTACCAAATTTTAGGGTACCCGATATCCGGCCGTTGCTCTTCTATAAAAAAAAAACCGATCGAGTGCGTGTCGTGCGTGCGTGACAGACAGATAGACAGACAGACAGACGGACAGTGAAGTCTTAGTAATAGGGCCCCTAACCCTTTGGGTACGGAACCCTAAAAATGGTTCTCCTATAATCGCAATATTTTTGAACGACCAATCCAACAATACTCCACACGTATGCGAGAAAAAAAATAATTGCATCACTAATATAGGTGTACAGGTACAGTAAAAAAAGTTTTTTAAAGATTTTATTCTGCTGTTTTGTCGGCGTGATTAAATATATATATTATTTCAGATAACCTTGATCCATTTGATTAGTAGGCACAATATTATATACATTCTGTTTGGTTAGTAGTCGTAAAAATAAAATTATTAATTAGCATATCTATGCCAAAATTTCAGCTTTCTAGTAATACTTGTCACTCTGTGCCAAGCCGCGGACCGGCAGACGGACAGACAGACAGCAGACAGTCGGACGGACATGGCGAAACTCTAAGGGTTCCTTGTTGACTACGGAACCCTAAAAACCGAACGGGTGCATGCCCTACTAAACGTACACGTATATTTGAATTTTAAAGGGAGCGCGGTCCTTACTTACATTCAGGAGGTAGTGTTCGAATCGCGGTGCATGTATATGACTTTGTTTCCTAACTTACGTAGATTTGTAAATTTGTAGTAGCAATATCACTCGCTAATTGTGAAGGATAATATCGTGTGGAAACCTAAGTGTCTAAGGTGTTCATATACCTCAGCGCTTGAAATCGGCAATCCGCAATGGGTACAAGTAGTGATCAAGCTCATACTCCCTTTCTCAGAGACAAGGCCTGTGCCTTACACTGAATCGTATATAAAATAGGCTGCATTATTCAGTCTGGGCAATGAATTTCTTGAATTAATAATAATAATTTCCACACAACACATTAACTTGTCCTGATCCCAACTAGGGTACCCTGCGCTATGGAAACCAGGACATCAGAAACATCGGAATACGCCCAGACTGAGGCCATTTGTATAAATTAACGGCGGCTCCCAGTGGGAATCGAACCCATGACCCGGGGCGTGGTAATTAGACGTGATACTAGACCAACGAGGCAGTCGTTGGTAATATACCTATGTATCTAATCAGCCCGTAAATAAGCCTCTTTCACGCCATCCCGGTCCTTTGCTAGTCACATCGAATGTTTCCCAGCCACCTTTGCAATGTCATCGTTGAATAGGCGAAGACAAACCAACAACGCGATATACATAGCCGCTTCTGTTCTGTTTAAATGTAGACAAAAGCTGAACGAAATTTAATGTAGAAACTGAGCATTGGTAGGTATATTAGAATATTTTTTTATTATTAAAAACGTTTGGCGCCTGATTAAGAATAGTGTCACTCCATTTCCTTCCGTGGATGTCGTAGAAGGCGACTAAGGAAATTAATTACCAGGAGACGGGCAACAGCGTCTTCCTGAGATTCCAGCCGCATACTGCGATCGCCAACCCGCCTGCCAAGCGTGGCGATTATAGCAAAACCCCTCATGGTTATGAAAACCACGATGGAGGCCTATGTCTTGCAGTGGGCGTCAAATGGCTTATGATGATGATGAAAAACCTATTTAGAGGCTAAAATTTCCACCCATGCCGGGACTTGAACCCGCGACCTCTCGCTAACCGTGCCAGCGCTCTCCCAACCGAGCTAATGGGCAAGTGCAGGCATCGGCGAAATTTCGAGCCTCTTTACAAACTTCTTTGTATTTACATCATGTAGGTACATACAGTCCCGGCATGGATGGAATTTTTAGCCTCTAAATAGGCTTTTAAAAATAGGTTGTCCTCAGCACGGGTTAGTGCAACAAAAAGCATATAATTTTTTTAGTATACAGAAACAAATTTTATAAGCCAATTGAATTTTATTCCTTCGATGTCTCTAATCTCTGGTGTTCTAATTGTAGAATTTGTCATTTATAACACTTTTGTTTTACTATTGGTTTATTGAAATAAAATTTTCAACATTTTTATGTGGTTTTATGGTTTCTGCTTTTTAGTGCTGAGTTATGTATGTTAGGACATTGATTCACTGGAGGCTGCGATATTGGTATCGAAATATAGAGGAAATTTCATAAAATTCCTCTAACCTAAAAAACATATTTGCCGACTCTGCAAACGTTGTTTTGCCATTATAATTAACCTACGACCTACCAAATATATACGAAAAATATTATAAAAATCTGTGAAGCCGTTTCAGAGGAGTTCGATAACTAACACTATGTCACGAGATTTTTATATTATATATTAGATGTAGGTATCTACTACAACTACTTCTTACTTCGAATAAGTAGGGCAACTGGCGACCTTATTTGTAATTGAAATTTCTTTCGAACAACCTTCAACTCAAAGAATACCCAACATTGATTAAAAAACATTTCACATACCTTAGGAAATATAGCTACCTACAAGGTGAATTTGTTAGTGACGTGTCGGCCGTCAAAATTCTATTAATAGCAGTTGTACTTCCGTAATTTCAAAAATGCCTACTTTTCCTCTAACTATTCGCTCGCGCAGCGCAATAGCAAATCCGTGCGCTCGGAGAACCCGGTCTTAAGATTAACCCCGGTTTTCCGTACACTAACAATCTGTCAATCTATTGTCAGCCAAAGAGGATACAACATAAAAACAAAGTAACTAACATCTGGAGGGGATAGTGCAATGCAACTGAAAGCTGGAGGGGGCGTCTGGGAATATAGTACATTACTGCAGCGGCCAGCAAAAAAGACATTGATGGACGAAGGTGGAAATGTGGACCGAGGCGAAGCCGAGACATACATACGTTAGTCCATCAATGCCTAGTTGTGGCCAAGGGTTGTATATGATTTTTCTCAAATAATGCGCGGAAATTAAAACTAAGTAGTACTAAGGCAGAACTTTTTATTTGAAAAATATTTTTCTTTCGATTTTGGCGGTAACAAGTTTTCTATTACGGCTCTTGCCGCCTCTTCAATTTCAGGTGCCGTTAAAATAAGTTCATCGCAGTCATTTTCATCACTTGAACTCATTCTGTTAAATTCAATAAACTTTCAAAATCAGACGAACCACGAACCAACAATAACAATTTTTGCCGCGTTAAAGTGTTCTTTTTTATCAATAGGTATATCCAACTTTCTATCGCAAGCCAGTTCGAAATTTAAATAAAACCTCTGATAAGTTCCGTCGATCGTTCCATTTGTAAATAACGCGACAGATATGAGTTTAGTATTTAATTTATTTGGCCGCAAAATACGACAGTTATGAATTTTCATAGAACTTTTTTCCGGCCGCTGCTCGCGTGTAATTGGCCAGTACAGCAATTTCGATTTGTCTCGAAGAAGGTTGTCGAAATAATGCTCAAATTTCCAAGCATGTTTGAGAAAAAGGAATTAAAAGACGAGAAACAGGGCTTATGCAGATCAAGTTATTAGCAATCTTGATAAGATGCTCGTATCGTAAACAACGTAGGGTGCTTTCAATGTAGATACGTAAGAAACGCAAACATCGTATTGTAGTTATTTTAGGTATTTTGTTGAGGAAGCGAAAGTGATCTGTCAGGATCGTAGCAAGTGGCAGTCACTGGTCTCTGCCTACCCCTCCGGGATACAGGCGTGAGTTTATGTTATGTTATGTTATACGTTGGAACGGCGAAACCAAACCAACAATCACATTGCCTTCTTGCCCCGCTCTACGCCATTGTTGGAAATTGGAATCGATATTTAATAATCGCAAAATACCAACGGTCTTATTTATAAAAACACGATTCAGTAAAACACTCCTCAGAGGCAGCTTATTTAATCTGTTGTTACGGCTTTTGCTTGTAAAATCTTGTCCGCAGACTGTTTATTAGGCGTTTATCGAGTGTTTTAAGGAATCGTATTTTTATAAAGAGGACCGCAAAAGTTTAATTTTCAATAACGTTTGGACAAATATAATAAAAAGCCGACGACGTGAGACACACTACACAGTCATTATTATTGGTGACTTTTAACAGCAAAGGTGTAAAGATTGACCTACTGTCAATTATCCAGGTAGGTGCCTAATTGGTAGAGCTATGAATGTACAACAAGAAAGTAAAGTAAAGTATCGTTTATTCACGTACATGTGTAAATAAATTAGATCTTCATATACAGAGTTTCAGTGCATTCCATGTGAAAGTTTGCTAAACGCTTTTTAGAACCTATTCGCTAACTAGCAAAGGAATGCAGTGTACCTAGTTATCAGTATTCACGTTTCGACGAATAAAACTTATCAGATGAAAAGGTAAACTAAACGTTGATCTAGCGGCTAACAGGATTGACAACCAAAACAGGGGTCCTGGGTTCGATTGCTACTGGTGGGCGCCGAACTTCATTTGTGCAAATTGCTTCAGTCTGTGTATATTTCCATGTTTGTAATGTCCTTGCCTGGTTACCGTAGCATTAAAAATCCTACCTAGTGTAGGACAAAGTACAAGTGATGGTGATATAATATAACTACTTAATGTGTGGAACTTAAATTAATTTTACCTAAATTGTCAAGAGGCAGGAAGGTACCCTGTTAGATTATGACCTTGAAAAGAACAATTAAAAACCACTGTTATGGTGGTCCGATCGGAACATTTAGAATACTGCAGGTTAAGTACGCTAAGGGCTCTTACACATAAACGCGATACGACGTCACGGCGGGCGGCCCGCTACGACGTGGCACGGTTTCACGATGCGACGTCGTATCGTCGAAATTTACGACGAGCAACGTAAAAATCACGAAACGACATCGCAACGTGCCACGACGCAGGGTACGATGTCATATTGTAGAAACTCATGGTGTACTCCAAATAAAAAAACTTTATTGATCCGTTTTCAAGGCGTTATATTTCTTCTTAAAATTAGTCTCTTTATTCATAATTGAAATAAATGGATGTATCCAGTATCTTCTGCGTGTCTGTTTCTTCTTTATGCGTCTAATCTCAGCAGGAGGAGAACCGTGCGTCGTGCGTGGCACGTTGCGATGTCATGTCGTGAATTTTTATGTTGCTCGTCGCAGATTTCCACGCTACAACGTCGCATCGTAAAACGATGCCGCGTCGTACCACGACGCGTCATAGTATCGTGTTTATGTGTATGAGCCCTAAAGATATCTTTCCTCACATCTATTCAAAGGCTGTTTATTTTTCCACAAGGAAAATATTCCTGCCTTCAACCTATAATTAATCTCGTCATAATTTACGCTGACAGTGACAAGTGATTCAGTTTGAGTTTAGTCTAGACGATTTCTAGGAAGTTTAACAATTACACGAAAACTTGTAATCTAATGTTTTCATAAGCAAAATAATCGTAACGTAGTACCTATCTAAGAGGAAAATGTATGACGAAATCGATTAAAACCCTCTTGTCGTAGCCACGCCCATTAAGGGGCTCCTATGGAAAAATATCATATCTTTTTTACAGATCGTTTAGTTTTGCAAAAAGTGTCAGTACAATCTCTCACTCACGAATATTTTATTAAAAATTACGATACGCCGATTGTTTATTATTTATTAGAATCATCATCCATCACAAAATCTCCAAATGTAAAAAATATTTGACACAGATAGACACAAAGCTATATATTAGACAGAGACAAGAAACACATATGAGTGAATGAAAATGAACGAATTGAGCTGGGTGACCAGAAGAATAAATAAATCAGCAGTTAATAGCGATACAGGCAGGTACATACCCGTGCATATACATACATATAAGTACACGTAAATACATATACAAAGACCTACATACACATACATATACATACAATATGAAATATTAAGTACACCATATAACAAAACTATGGTACCAAAGGTTATGGTAGAATAAATACGCAATCAAGTTCAGTATCCTTGATGCGATCACATCGTTACGTCACCACAGCCGGTTTCCGAGACAATCTTAACACGACGAATCGGCTAACGGACTGTCACAATTAACAATCCGTTAACAGCGTTGGGTTTCGAGAACGCAAATCATTGGAAAATTATCTAATCTACTGTTAATGTAAATTTATGGATATTTATTATGTTACCTATATGGTTTTATTTATTAGCTAGCAGCAGGCCACGCTCCGCTCTAGAGCACTTAGGCCTATCGGCACTGACTGAAAATCAGCGCTGAGGGTACACACCCTCAGCACTATGTTGAGTTAGTTGCCATTTGCAGCAGCAGAGCCACACCGCGACAAACTCTGAGAGTGTTTTTATTATTTTTTATTGTCCATATTTTGTTTTGTATTAAATTTTAATTAATTTGTGTTGTTTGTTGCTGCAATAAATGTTTCTCTTTCGTACTTTCAAAAATAAAAAAATATATTGAATGTTTACTTTTGCTCGTTGGGAGTGGTTTGATACGATACCGAAGATAAGGTTTGCAAGTTATCTTTTCTTTACGTCACATTCCATTTTTTTTCGGATAATAAATGCTTCATCATCATCATCGGCCTACGCTTGTCCACTGCTGGACATAGGCCTCTCCTATTGCATGCCACTGAACCCGGTCCTCGGCTACTCTCATACAGCTCTTGCCAGCCGCCCATAAATACTTACCTACTCCTTTTGCATGTTGTTAAAAAAATAGTCCATTGTCATTAATACATAGGTACTTTGACGACATCATCAACATACCGGCCCATTGCTGGGCGTAGAGTTATGTGGGCTACAATCAGGTTTGCAACAACGTCTGAAAACGGGGTGTTCTTCTCGTCAATATGCGAACAACTTTTACCATGAGAAAAACTTTGTATTCGCGAAAAAAATATCAGCTATCCTTAGCCAGCGGCCACACAGGACCTGGGGCGGGGGCGCGAAAAAGACGCGACACGTTGCATAGAAATCGCGCCCTCGCCCCGTCTCTTCTGTGTGGACTTTCATCCCGTCCCTTCAGTACATTTTGTATGAAAGTGAATTGGTTTATGACGCGTCTTTTCGTCGCCCTCGACCCACGTCTCTTCTGTGTGGCCGCTGGCTTACACCGTGGTAACTGCGTTAGTATTTAACCAGTGATAGTTAAAAAGGTTGTTTTATTCATGTTAAGGTAGTATCCGAAACCGGCGTGCGTGCATGCAACGACTAATGAATGTTGAGGAAGCGAAAGTGATCTGTCAGGATCGTAGCAAGTGGCAGTCGCTGGTCTCTGCCTACCCCTCTGGGATACAGGCGTGAGTTTATGTTAAGGTAGTATGGAACAGCTAATACTTTATAGCCGATTTCGAAGTTTTCTTTGTAGTGAAAGTTGTTCCAATTGATGAGTAGCTCCCCTCATTTTCGATTATATGCAGGGATTTTGTTACACCTGAAGAATAAAAATGAAAAAATTTTGACCTGAAAATAATCGTCAACAAATTTTTAAATTAGCGCCATCTAACAAAATTATATGAAACCACGGGCTCACTTGGCTTACAGGTAGCGAACCATAGAGTATCTTTTGTTAACCTATAGCGAACTCTATCGGAGAAAATATGAAACAACTGATGACACAAGTAGGTAATAGCAATAAAGAAGAGTCCACAAAACAAAGATAAACTTTGTTTCAGTTGTTGCGTTTTGCCAAGTTGTTTGTGGTATTTATTGGTCTGAATATGTAATAGTTCTAAATTGTTGTGTTCAATTTACTATCGCATTATTGTTGGAGTTCACGAAGTGAGTGGCTAAGTTTTCACAGTTTCCATTGGACATTGTTATGATATCAACATAACCTCAAATGTAAACAAACGAAATCTATAAAAAAGCAGTAAGTTACCTACTTCAATATACCTACCCATTTTACAATTTATTGTCAGCTGCGTTTTTAATTAAAAAACCAAAAACCTTTATTAAGTACTTACCTAGGTACTTATTTCTAGAAAATTTAAAAATTTCATCTCTATTTTCTACTAAAAGTTTTGCTACCAATTCTGAATTTTCCTATCACTTCATTTTCGGAGATACCTACCTAATCATCGAATTAGTACTATTTTATTCTCATAACTAGCAGGACCATAATACTGGTCGTTTCCGGGAATTTTACATTTCACCTAATTTTATTTGTTGGTGTCTGTCTCCTTTATTCCGGGATACAGGGATGAGGTTTATGTCAATCTTGGTTTATTTATGTTCTATTAAAAAGAAATGGTACTCAGCAATACACTTATTTACATAGATAAGGAAGTACATCTAAGTAGATAAATAAAGACTAACCTAAGCAGCTGAACCATCGTTTGAGTAACCTTTGAATTTCTAGCCATTGAGTTACTGACCTTGCGGAGTTATTTCCATCACGTTTTTATCTAATACTTAACTTTCCAACGGCTCTGCTTGGACCAAGGAGGCAACCCAACTTAACCCAGTAAATGTTAATGGATTCTAAAAAGGGAAACTCACCTAAAACGTTATCGCATCAAGCAACTAGAACTGTTTGTCTGACTCGACGACCCAGTTGGTGATAGCGGCTTCTTTTTCTTTACACTGGATGCCAGTCGTCTAATCCCAGGCATGTCCGTCGTGATGCACTTTACAGACCTATCCTTTCAAACACTAATTTGAATCATAATCCAACACTGACACTGCATCCATCAAGAAAAAGTGGAAGAGAAAAGAAAGAAGTCGACGCTCGTTTTCGTTATCGAATTTGGCACGGAGCACGCATCGTTCAACAAACTCGCGCACACGAGTGGCCCCACAAGCGGCTGGGAACTAAAGGAATGAAGCAAAACCCACGCAGGGATGCAGACAATTATACGGAATGTGATCAGTGGCACGATGAAGGAAGGGAAGCTACAAGAAGACCGGGCTGAGCGGGGAACCGTTGTGTGGTATGCGCGGTCTTAGCATTGACTGGCGGCGCCCGCTCCGCGCAGGATGCGACCCATTAGGCAAAAGAGCCATTATTGTATTGTCGTGGGCTTATCGTAACGTTTGTGGTTCGGAACAGTCTTCACAAATTGCCGCTCATCGTCCGGGAGCGATAAACGTGTGAGTGGTCCCAAAAGAGTCCAGTCACGGCAAAGGGTGGATAGCGGGGCAAGTACCTTACCAAATTCATTGCAATTATCTCGGAATTAGTGTCAATGAAGACGTATATTTATGATGAGTTATGAGTCGGTATACTACCAGAATAGCATTAGTTCAGTTCAAGTACCTACTATACCTATACCTTCCTCGTGCCCCTCGGTGGGGACATAATGGGTTGATGATGATATAAGTACCTACGAGTACATAGACACGGAGTGGGATCAGGGCTTATCTTGAAATTACAAAATTAAGAGGCCACATGAGAACGATCGAGTCACGCGACCGGATCCTACATTACTCATGTTCGTTTGTTCAATTGAACACTTAAGTACCGGCAAAGCCCTAAAACCGGCTTCCGTCGTTGTTTCACATAGGGATTGGTGAAATGACATACATATCGACGAAGCCCTTCCGGAGTGCTCTACTAAACCAAAGTACCCACATACATCTTTAGGAACCGAGTAGTTTTGAATTTAAACCGGATCGCAGCCGGCATAATCTAGTCAAATCTGCCTGCGTAATTATTGCTCTACGTCCTAGCAGAACTCATGTCTCTGCCCTCCCACCCAGCCGCCCCGCGATTGAGGACAAGACGACTGACCGGCTTTGATTGATGATGACCGAATTCGAGCAAGGATACACAGATGAGCTAGGAAGGTCGTACGGGAAGGTGGACGGGACAACAGGACGTTGGCTAACACTTAACCGGATTATTTCAACAATAATGCAACTAATTAACCATCTATCTTGGATGTTTGTTGCAATATTCAAAATTGTGGCTAAATTCGCGTGTCCACGCCCAAATATAGCCTTTAAGGCTTCGGCTTAAAGATTCGTAAATCCGTGAACAGGTGTATTAGTATATTGGTTGGTGAGTCTCGTTAAGTCTAAAAACAACCTAGTGACGAATGCATCCCAACCTGTGTGAGGTGTGGCCGTCACACCACCGTTTCCAACCAATCGTAGAGAAGCTGATTACATTTCAATAAGCCAGACGCTAACCGGCCAGCTTTTGGAAACTGTAGGTACATTCTTAATTGCACAGAGGAAATATTAATTAAGCAGCGATATTACCTCTTCGCCGTGTTACGTAAACGGGTAGCTGGAAATATGACTCGTTACCATCGGGCTCTAGAACGTTTTCTGCTGCGTGAAACCCAAAAAGTGACAAATTGATTTGCTCTGCCACTTGACTTCAGTACATTCATTGGTTGGTTAGTACTTACATTTTAAATTGTTTTAACCGTTAAACTTATTACGTATATTTCATGGTCTTCCAGATCTTTTAAATGTATAGAGCTTACGAAAGTGCCAGAAATAACTACATACTAAACGGTTGAATTATAAGCAATGATATTAAGATTTTTCCCTGTGCCGATGACCTTGAGCGTTTGACACAGGTGTGCAGCACTTCAACAAATCACCGCTAGATGACACGACTGAATTAATTCCTAGTAGTAATCTCCATAGAAAGACGCTCGCGCTGCCGCACACACACAGTCTCATTCCCTTTACGTAAGCACACGCCGCCAAACGCACACATATATAGCCGAATTTCGAACGCGTCGAGCGAGCCGAGCGGTTTCTACTTTTCTAGCCGGCTCGCCAGCCCGCCCGCGTACGCGTAGATTGAATAGACTTCAATCTAATGCCTTCTTGTATAGCATGCGTCATTCATTACAAACAAAAAAGATAAAGGTAGGTAACTCTCTTCAAAACTTATCTATGCTTTGTAGAAAGAATAGCTTTCAAACAAAAATCACATGTTTAGTAAGTGCGTATTTATTTACCTACCTACTTATGAAATAGTACCTACATGTTTTTGCACAACAACAGGTTTTTATGTCAAAAAGTGAAAAAAAATCATCTTATCTTTTTTCAATAAAGTGAATTTGACTTTGATTTCACATGGATGTATTTCGGGACTCAGTGGCAGAATTGGAACGTAGGAAGCGACTTCCCCATATGAAATAAAAAATATATTTCTAATGCCAATTCCATGGAAAGTAGAAATTACGACCATTTTAATTGTTATCCGGATTTTACGTCGTTAGGGTTGTCACGCTCTCAGATAGTAATTTATAATCCGGATCTGATTTGATTTTGAAAAAAATATGTAAATACCTGGTGCCGTTATTATTGATATTAATTAAAATAGTAACATGATATACATCGCATATAACAACTTTATGTACACGGTGTGACGTGAAGAATGTATATAGGTACATAAAGTTGATCAGCGAAAAACACCTAGATAAAATTGTCCCATTTTGATGTTACTAACTTGAAAGAGCTACGAAGATTTTTGTATGGGGCCTGGCATAGTTCATAGTGGCGCCCTCTATATTTTTTTCAATATCGTGGAGCATGATGAAACCTAGCTAGATCGATAGAGGACAAAAAAGTAAACAAGAAATTATTAAGGTCACCATGTCCTAAAGTGGCACGTTTAGGAGTTATTGAGCTTTGAAGTTTGTATGAGATTTTTATAAAACTTAACTTTTGAATAATTTTTCACTAAATACTGGACTATATGCTTGGCACCTGTGACTCGTTGCCGATTCTTGACTAAATTGCTAAATAAGTCGTAGAAAAAACACCCAGTTTATTATAGATACCGTATATTAAGGCACCCGACCGTAGCGAGGATGCTTACAATGCGAGGGTATTACGGGAGCTTTTACCAGAGTTATAAATCTGCTTTTCATCAATCCTATCAGGTAAATAAATAAAATAGTGTATTTAAAGGAAAATTCACAAGATATTTCTTTATTTTAATTACAAATTACACTTAGCTGCTAGACTAATTACAATATACAATTAGGCATTACTTATCATTAAATCATTCTACCGAACAGTGAGCGAGTTATTGATCGGAGAAGTAGGTACCGGAAGAAACATTTGTACTTAAATTAAGTTTTATGGTGGCTGTGTTTAGTTATAAGCATTATCTGATTAAATATTAGCAGTTAAACAATAATTAGGTAGTTAGACCTGAAAATATGATTAATCCCTGTTTCTATGTTTAATATGGTTTCATAGTAAACATAATGTCACTTCAATGTAGGTAATTATTGGCTGACAGAAGTCATTTTTATACATATATCCTCATTCCCCAAGTCCAAGTACAGTCTATTACACCAGGTAAGGGAAGCCTGAAGATGAAGGTACCTACCTAATTATTGGATATTGCCTACCTACTACGCTACGTCAGGAAATGGTATTTATGTTAAAAACATGGTTGAACATGGTTTTACACGCAGCAGCGGTTTAAGTTTCTAGCGATACGTACCTATCTACATTATTTATAGGTACCTACCTACCACCTAAACCTATCTATAATAATTAAACTGTAGGTTTTATATTGACATGTTTTGAATTTTAAACGAATTGAACGAATTGGATGCATGAATAATACTATAATTTCATGTATATATGTATATAAGTAGGTAGGTACCTGCTAGACATAGCTACCCAGACTTTAAAAAACATCAAAGTAGGTTTGAATCCCCGAGAAAACTCATATCAAGTAACAAATTCAGTGATGAAACTCAGTTAGTGGAAATTCCATACAAACTTCAAAGCTCAATAACTCCTAAACGTGCCACTTTAGGACATGGTGACTTTAATAATTTCTTGTTTACTTTTTTGTCCTCTATCGATCTAGCTAGGTTTCATCGTGCTCCACGACATTGAAAAAAATATAGAGGGCGCCACTGAGACTATGCCACTAATCTTCGTGGCTCTTTCTATACGATTAGTTTTTTTGCTAAAACCGACGGAGAAAATCGAAAACTTGGAGAAGCTGGTCTCCATGAGTTTCTTTTTTTTCAACGGCTTGGGATAATGGTAACACTTAGGGGTGGTCTTTTAATTAAAACAACATAAACTCGTTGCATAAACCCTAGATAGGACGGTGACGTAAATTAATTTTTATGGCAAATTTAATAGTGCCGATTGAAAAGTAAAATTGCTTAAATTTTCAACCAACACCTAATGCAGGTTTTGCCACCGGGCCCCGCTGGTCTAGCGGCTGGACTAATATGGTATCAACTTTATAGTCACACAGCGTTTGAATGCTAAAATAACTAGACGTGTGAAAATTCTTGAATTTTTGGTTGTTCTAATTTCGGTCTTATCAGGTGCTAAAAGATTTCCAAGTTCCACATATGGTGTAAACTTGGAATTTTCCATCCTTACAGGGTGATCCCTCAAACCGATAAGAAAAATCTGACTTGGAAAATCCGGTCTCTACAGCTTTTTTGTCAAAGCCTGAGAAAACGGTAACATTACGGGGTAGTCTTGTCGAACAAATGTTGAATAAGACCTTGGGTTGGATGACAACGTTAACTTACTTTTTACAAAATGGCGTAAGTCAAATTTCAAGCTGGCTCCTAAAAATTTAAAAATTCTGATTTTTATCTCTGGCTCCGTTTTTCTATGAAAATTAGTATTGGAGGTTTTTGTGGTCGCTGATTACTACTCTGCGCCATGTATTGAACGCAGGTTTGATGACTTCCAGCCTCCCGAACAAGCCGGTTTCCGAAAGGGCTTTAGTACCATTAGACCACATCCACACGTTGCGGCAAATTATACAGAAGACTGAGGAGTATAATTTGCCATTATGCTTTGCGTTTGTGGACTTTGAGAAAGCCTTCGATTCGATCGAGTTATGGACAGTGCTCGAGTCTCTCCAGCGTTGCCGTATTGACTATCGGTATATCGAGGTGCTGAAATGCTTGTACAACAGTCCACTATGACCACAGAACCACTATGTCGGTCCGAGTACAGGAACAGAATTCGGAGGCAATTCCATTGAAAAAGGGCGTAAGACAGGGAGACGTTATCTCTCCAAAAATGTTCACAAACGGACTGGAAGATACCTTCAAGCTTCTGGAATGTCAGGGACACGGCATCAATATCAATGGCGAGTACATCACTCACCTTCGATTTGCCGACGATATAGTAGTCATGGCAGAAACGATGGAAGACCTCGGCATAATGCTCGAAGACCTCAGTCGAGTTTCCCAACGGGTGGGCCTTGAAATGAACATGGACAAAACGAAGGTCATATCGATTGCTCGTTTTGTGCCCACCCCAATAACATTGGGGAACTCGACTCTCGAAGTTGTAGACGAATACGTCTACTCAGGACAAACAGTCCAACTAGGCCGGTTCAACTTTGTGAAAGAGGTCGAATCCAACTTGGCTGGGCAGCATTCAGGAAACTTAGAAAAGTCCTTTCGTCTAATATACCTCAATCACTCAAGACAAAATTATACAACCAGTGATGACTTAAGGCACTGAAACGTGGCCTCTCACTATGGGCCTCCTAAGAAAGCTCAAGGTCACGCAAATAGCTATGGAAAGGCCTATGCTTTCTCTACGATATCGAATCAGAAATGATGAGATTCGTAGAGGAACGAAAGTCACCTTAGCCCAGCGGATTACTAAGTTGAAGTGACAGTGGGCGGGGCACATAGCAAGCAGAACTAATGGCCGATGGGGCCGAAAAGTTCTCGAATGGAGACCACATATCGGCAAGCGCTGCGTAGGACGACCAGCCGACAGATGACCTCATCCAAGTGCCAGGAAGACGCTGGATGAAATCCGCTTCCAACTGGTCTTTTTGGAAATGCATGGAGGAGGCCTATATCCAGCAGTGGACTTCTTGTGTTTCCATGACTCGAGAGGTTTCTTTACAAAAGCTGCTGAAAACTTAAAATATAGTGTAAAAATACAGAGGTTTTTATAAACATTCTAAAATAGTGGAAATTTTGATAAATTTGAAGCTTGGATTAAGATTTTGGCTCAAAATCTTTGAATTTAAATCATCGACTTTACGCATTTTTTTATTTTATTTTACACTACGCGCATTCACTAAAGCGGTTTCAAAAGGGTGAATATGTGTCATCGCTATCGTGCCTGTGTGGCCAATAGTCCATTGAGCAAATCTGACTCGATAATTTTTTTTCTATGGTATAACACAAACAAAATTATAAAAATTTTAAGAACAAAAGCAAAATAATTAATTTTTTACAGAAGAAAAAAAAACATTTCAAAATGGATATTGACCAAAGAAATAAAACAAAAATTATGAAAATGGAAAAAGACTTCGTTGCTAAGGATGTTGGCAAAAGAGCTACAAATGGATTTGAGTGCTTATTTGGCCTGCATCCTTGTTTCAGCACAAAGACTGATAAATATAATTATTAATCAACAGTGCCTCCTCGTCTTAACTTATATTGGTATATTATAACAGATTAATCTGTTGATAATCGTATTAATAGTGTAATTCATACCATTTCTATTATTTCATTCCAATAGCACAGGAAACATACAGCATTTAAGTGATTTTTGGCGTTAAAGCTGATAGTTAAAAACTATCTATACTATAGTGCAGGGAATTCTAGTTTGATTGCGTTGTTTGGAACTCCCCACCGACGAATATTTTCAAGATACATTAAACTATTCATTGTGACACTTAAATAAAAATATGTAATATCGGTAAACCAGGAACGCAGATTTTTGTTTAATCTACTGTGTGATACAGTACTTCTATTTCTATTTGGTTACTTTTTGTTACACTTTTCCTTTTTGTTAAGGTTTCAGTTGTTTTTTTTTTGTTACGTGTACAAAAAACTTACCTACTTTCTTTTGTTGTCATTATAATTACGGAACCCAAAAAATATTATGCGCGTTAAATTATATATTTAAATTACGTTGTACCTAAAAATGAGCACCGAATAAATCTTGAATAAAAAAAACCCGGATTTTGTGCCAACCCTAGCAAAAACAATTGAATAGGATCAACTTATACATGTCATGGAAGTGTGATTTATATTACATGTAGGGAAGGTAAAGAGCATAATTATTGCAGTGTAGATAACTTATCCCAATACAGCGGAATTTCGAGAAAATAAAAAAACTAAAAACAAGTACCTACACACGTATATAAATTATAATTCCTACAAAATTTTTAGCATTACGCCATTGATTCTTCTAACAATACTTCCGCATGTACAATAAAATGCGTGATAAAAATATACAGCGTTTTATTTTATTTAAAACAGAAAAACATGTCAGGCAGATAGAAAAAAAAATCAGAGACGAAATCTACACAGATTCGTTTTGTATGTTTAGAAAAGGTTCTAAACATAACATTATTGACACAATTCATATAACTATGTAAAATATTTTTCTATATATCCGGATGGAACGACCGAGCCGAGTTCGATAGCGCTATCTTCTTCTGTCGCTACGGAAGTGAGCGGTGCGGAAATACTAAGTACTGTAATTCGGCTTGGTTCACTCAAAGGTTATGAATCAAGTATTATTCGTAACGCCCCAATCGAAATTATTATTTACCAACACATTATTTACCGCCTATGTACCCTACAATCTAACGAGGAGGCGAAGTGCGAGCGCAAGGAGTGAAACAAAACTCAATCAAACTAAAATGAACCTTAAATGCTAGTAATTAGAGACTACAAGGCTCGAGCAACAAGTCTGGCCGCGTGCGGCCGACCTAATCGCGACAATAAATGGATTATAATACATAGGTAGTTAGGTTTAATTTTTAATGAACCTCACTTTTACCGTGATTTAGGCACAAATAGTAAAACGATGTTTCGCTTAGGTTGGTAATGTTACAATAGCTCGGATGGGAAGAGGCGTCCCTTGAACGGCAGAGAGCTCTTGGTTCGAATACTAGTAAATGATCGGTTTCCTTTTTACTTTTCTTTTTTAGTTATTTACTTAAATAAAAAAATACAAGAATTGGGATTTTATATTGTATGTTTTTCTAACATTTGAAGCTCGATCACTACTACAAAAATCAGTTGCCGTGCGTTGGTCTTGCAAACACTCGAAAATGTCTCCACCGATTGGACTAATAGCTATATAATATTTTTTTGTTTTGTTCGGACATGGGACGTGGGGCGAGGGCGCGGAAAAGACCCATCCCTTCAGGAGCCTGTTTCATAGAACTACAATTCATTGTGACTATGACAATTCGATGTACATTGCAAAGCCGATTAACCCACAGATTAACAAATAGACTCTGCTGCGCAGTGTACTTCGAATTGTCATAATACCTAAACTACGAAATTATAGTTTTATGAAACTTGACCCAGTACATTTTGTACGAAAGTGAATTGGAAAGATGCGGCGTCTTTTTCGGTCCCTCGCCCCACGTCCTTGGCCTACAATCGGTAATTTTGTATGAGAATTCATCATCATCGACCCATTATGTCCCCACCGAGGGGCACGGGTCTCTTCCCTGAGGAAGGTATAGGCCATACTCCACCACGGGGGCCAAGTCCGGATTGGTGAGAATGAGAATTGCTACTTTGAATTAATTTCACTATATGGCGCTCGAGGTGAACTTTGGAAGGTTGATTTATGATTGATAAATCGCTTATGAAAAGTTACAATGAAATCAATGGTGATGCGAAGAGCGCCTGGTCACAGACAACAGGCAACGAGTAGACTGGGCTTACCTCGTAAGGCGTAATGTGATAAATTGATGAAAACGTTTTTTCTGAATGAGTAACTATTGTTCCTGTTAGTTTTAAACATTAACATACAAGATTTTGATATTGCCCGTAAGACTGTATAAGCTTAAACGTAATCCACTGCGCATTTAAAATGGTACATAAATTCTTAGCTTTTTTTTAAGCATTCTTACGGAATATATTTACTCATAGAAGGCGTAAGGTTATGACAGTTGTCAAACATCCAATAGGGAATCAAGGAGTTAAATTATATCATATATTAATTTCAACGGTCTGCCATGTTCCTAGAGGATGTCACAAGCGATTCAAAAACGTCTGCTAGCCAGTTCCAGCACACTGTAGCCCCTTAAACCGTGCAGCGGTGGTAGCCTAGTGGGTAGAACATTAGACTCGGAAGCGAGAGACCCAAGTTCGCATTAGGAACAGAGATCGAATGCATAAAAAATTTAAGTCTTCTTCAAATAGTCATATCCTAATATAAAGGTATATAAAGATAATAAGGTACATAAAGATCTATTTTATTTACCCATGTACATGAATAAACGATACTTTACTTTACTTTACCTAATGATAACTTATACGAGGTACAGGAATTTTTGCAATAGCTTGCTACAAAAACTGAAAAGACAATATGAAAAAATGAACTAAAATATGCAGGAAAAAATAACAAAAAGCTTTGGGAGGCAATTAAAATATAACACATAAATACATTTAATGAGTTGCTAGGGTTTTATAATCAAAATTCTATCGATAATATTAATGAATATTTTGCTAGTGTGGGGAAAAAATTGGCAAATAATGTGGGTAAAAATACAACGCAAAATAACATGTCACATATAAACTCTAATCTTAAACACTGTATTGACTCATTTGTTCTTCTAAATACGGACGAAGAAGAGGTTGATCACCTGATTACAACAACTACCTACATTAATTTATATTATCTTAACAGTAGGAATCCTTTAAACTTCTATTATTTAACTTAGGTATTGTACTGTTTTTCAATCAAATCAATCACCAGGAGGCGGGCAGCAGCGTCTTCCTGAGATTCCAACCGCATACTGCGATCGCCAACCCGCGTGCCCAGCGTGGCGATTATGGCAAAACCCCTCATGCTTATGAAAACTACGAGGGAGGCCTATGTCCTGCAGTGGGCGTCAAATGGCTGATGATGATGATGATTGTACTGTTTTTAACTTAAACATATCTAAAACTACATACCTACAAAAAATGTAACAAACCACTATTTCTAAATGTTAAAGAAATAAAGATTATTATTATTATGTACGTTTGTTCTGAGATCTAACCGGGTTGATAGTATCTAGGTCACCAAATGAGCCAATCTGATGCAATGTGTAAGTAAACATAGTAAGAACTTGCCGCTCGCCACCATTTTAAAACGTTAAAGATTGATTACCCTGAAATTGAATTGAGTAACTCTTGCAAAGTCGAATGATGTCGAATTTCTTGAAGATTTGTACGATGTTATAATAGGGGTTAAAGTATGAAATTGCCGTTTTATTGCAATAGGTTCTTTGAATTGACATAGAATCTTCATGGTTTGAGGTTTTCGAATGAAACTTTTTTCAAATGGTTTCTATGATGTTCTTTTTTAAAAAATGTGAAACATTTGAATATCTACTTTCAATTGTTTTTGTTATTCAATTTAGACAAGAAAGATGGATACTGCGAAAATTCGAGTGATTATGAGGCACCCATTTTTCGTATTTTTTTATTTTATTGGTTTGACGCAAGTGAGTCAATATTGTGGGTAAGGTAACGTTAAACCATGCCGCTAATTCCTGGGTAGTTTGACTAGGGTCGGCTTCCACTATCTCTCTTAATTCATCGTTATTCACCTGTGTGGGCGGTCTTCCTCGTGGCTCGTTCTTTAAGTCGAAATTTCCATCACGAAAGCGTTTAAACCAAAATCGCACGGTGCGTTCATTAGTAGACCCCTCTCCAAACGCAGCATTGATATTGCGGGCTGTTTCTGCCGCATTAGTTCCGCGTCGGAACTCGTATTCAAAAATCACTCGAATTTTCGCAGTATCCATCTTTCTTGTCTAAATTGAATAACAAAAACAATTGAAAGTCGATATTCAAATGTTTCACATTTTTTAAAAAAAGAACATCATAGAAACCATTTGAAAAAAGTTTCATTCGAAAACCTCAAACCATGAAGATTCTATGTCAATTCAGAGAACCTATTGCAATAAAACGGAAATTTCATACTTTAACCCCTAATATTAAAGTATAGTTAAGTAATGATTTATTCAATTACCAAAATAAGGATAAAGCATTTGTTACAGTTATTGATTACACAGCGATGGTATCACATCAGCAGAACGCTGGTCTCACGTTTGAGAGGTTACATTCGGGAAATGTCAATAACTTAGTTTTCTAATAACGTACACTTGTGAATTTGCAGTAGCATTACCACTCGCTAACTTTGAAGGAAAACGTCGTGAGGAAACCTGAATGAGTGAGGTGTTCACATACCGAAATCACCAATCCGCGATGGGCACGTGTGGTGCCCCTAACTCCCTCTCTCTAGGAGGGCATATGCCCTGAACTGGAACGTGTACCTACAGGCTGCTCATGTAAATCTTGATGTTAAATTGGCCCTGACTGCGCGGCGTGGCGTGTGTCACGTTGTGAAACCTACAATTAAAACGTGGTTCCAAATAGAATTGGTGATTCGACCCGAAATGTTCTTGTTAACGTTTTCAGTCACGTTTTCAATACGAACAAATAACAAGTCGTCTGATTAATATGACATCTAATTAGTCTGTCCAATTAAAACAATTCACATTGTAAATAGACGGGGAATTAATCTATATTTAATTTTATTCAGCTTTTCCCTGGGTGTAAACAAATCGTCTTTTGAAATACATATAATATTACTATAAAAGTAAAAAAAATTATTCATCATCATCATCATCAGTCATTTGACGCCCACTGCAGGACCTAAGCCTCCTTCGTGATTTTCATAACCATGAGAGTTTTTGCCATAATCGCCACACTTGGCAGGCGTGATAAAATTTTCCATTTTTTAACAATAAATATTTATGAATTTTCGCGGTTTGCTGCATTGTTGCGGCACTGTTTGATGGATAATGCTTAAAACCATATGAATGTGTTACATCAAAAGGTATTTTTTTCTGCGTAGGACAATGATTTACTGAAGTCGGCTGCATTAATAGAGCGCTTAAAGCGTGAATTTTATAAAATTATGTCATCCCTGATATTTTGAAAAATATTCAGATTAATATTTTTGAAAATATCAGAGTTGTCATCTCATCATCATCATCATTCAGCCACAAGAAGTCCACTGCTGGACATAGGCCTCCTCCATGGATTTTCAAAATGACTGGTTGGAAGCGGCCTGCATCCAGCGCCTTCCTGCCACTTGGATGAGGTCATCTGTCCATCTTGTGGCTGGTCGTCCTACGCTGCGCTTGCCGATATGTGGTCTCCATTCGAGAACTTTTCGGCCCCATCGACCATCAGTTCTGCGTGCTATGTGCCCCGCCCACTGCCACTTGGCCACTGCCAGTTGGCATCTAATATATAAAAATCTCGTGTCAATGTTTCTTATCGAACTCCTCCTAAGCGGCTTCACAAATTTTTATGAAATTTTTACCTATGAGAGTAATATTTTGCCTATTCTCAGACCTACCAAATACACAATTTGGTAGGTCTGAGATAGGTCGTAGGCTGATAATTAATATGGCAATACCACGTTTACCGAGTCAGCTAGTAATTTTATAAAATTCACGCTTTACGAGCGCTAATAGAGCGCTGTTATGAGCAAAAAATATTATTGCTTTCCAGTTAGCCTTAACAATTTCTATCAACAGTTTCTTTATATGTAGAGAAAATCCAAGTGAAATGAAAGGAAATAATGCTTAGTAAGTAAGTAACTCAGTACAAATTGTATCTACGAACGCGTCAAACTAGCTTAAAGCGGTTTTATCCAATGTCCGGTTATACGTAATTAATGAAATAATTAACATTATAAACAGTGTCTCTCTAGTTGTAGTAAGTCATGTGCGTGTTTAAATTACAATAAATAAATGTCGATCTCTTATTGAGATGAGAGCTCGGCTTGGCTCCATCTATTCAACGGTTCGATCACCTAGTAAAACTCGGCCAAGCATAAGATTTATCTTATGTAAGTACTTTGTTTTTGATAAGTTACTTTATTTTAGAATAATCAGTTGCAACAGTCAGTTTACCTCCTGGGTTCCTTGAGGTATTTATCTTCTTTCCTAACAAAAAAAAGTAATTTTAGCCGTAACAGATAAACTAAACAGGTTTCCGAGAGCCGCTAAATAGTTACAAAAAAATGTAAATTACTCATTTGAAAAAAGAGTATTTACTAAGAAATGTATTATGATTCAAACATAACAAAAAATACACTCATGCCTGTATCCCAGAGGGGTAGGCAGAGACCAGTGTTTGCCTCTTGCCACTATCCTGACAAACATTTTTTATATTTAAAAACCTATTTAGGGGCTAAAAATTCCTCCCTTGCCGGGACTTAAATCTTTAGCCTCTAAATAGGTTTTTAAATTGTCCTCAGCACGGGTTAGTGCAACAAAAAGAATATAATCTTTTATATTATTACTCATTTTACTTTAAATCCGATATTTCCGTAAAATGTAATGAACATTATGTAAAGACTGATGACGTTAACTGTTACGTAAAGTCTCCAATTTATTGAAAGTAATGATAACCTATTTTGCTCTGCAGTCAATTACGTCATACTTCAGTTGGGCTTGTGGAAGGGGATTTAATATTTCGAACAGTAAGCAACAGCCTTCGATAGCTCAGTTGGTAGAGCGGTGGACTGTAGTGGTATTAATCAAAGACATCCATAGGTCGCTGGTTCAAATCCGGCTCGAAGGAGTAGTAACGAACTTTTTTTTTATTTTGTTGTTTTGTTTTAATGATATCAAGTTCTGAACATTTTTTATCCTCTTTCAGATCATTCTACAAGATCCTTACATAATCAATAATCATGTACACGTACATTGTACACCTCGCTACCTACATTGAATTTGAAGTAGAGACCTTTTGTTTCAAAACAAGATTTTTATGTACTTTAACCACTTTAAGATAACGTTTTATTTACCCACCTAAATACGCATTTTTATGGGCTCAAAATAAATAATATTATCATCGTTTTTAAAGAAATCTCAAGTTCAATTAGCGAAAATACTATTTATTCAAAGTTTTTAGAAGTATTAACAATCTATTTGATAGTACAATGACTAGGATTGAGATAAGTAGCAACCACATTTTGCTTACACGCAGTTCATACATTCACATAGCTATAGTTTTCATCGGAGCGAGACGCTATATTTATTCATTATAAGAACGTGAAATAGGAAATCTTGTGGCAACCCGTAACAGATTTTGGCAAAACATAATGTATTGCCAAAATCTGTAAAGCCTAGACGAAGTACTAAATCTTTCTGTACAAATCGGGCTAAAATGTATTTTTGTAAGGCATTGACGATCCTGTAAAGTTTACATCTCGTAAATAATATAATATATCTGTAAAAATGTTCCAAGTACAATAAAAAAAATGCATTACATATCAAAAATAATACGTTGTTTCCGCCCGGGATCGAACCGGGGGCCTTGTGCGTGTGAAGCACACGTGATAACCGCTACACTACGGAAACTTAAGATTGTGAAGTGAAATTGTAGTATCAATTTATCGTATCACTAAACATACCTTCATTATCGCGTTCTAAAAATAAAATGTAAACAAAACACTGGCCACTTTCACTGAACACAAAATAGGAATATTCTTTTTTTTTTTTTCACAAACGCCGCGGGCGCCTCGTTCAAAGGCGCTTTGGAAGCGGTTGTCTGTTACAAGGGGATGAGCCTTTTATACTTGAACCAAATGAAAATGAAGACCATTCTATTGACCGCCCGCTGAATAGTTGCTCATTACGTTTATTCCATAGGGAGCGGTGGCGTGTAATCGAGCTCGCACCCTATCTTCATGGCGAATGATTCTTTTACTGTGACACTCACCCTATTGTAGACTTCACTGCTATCGCGTCCATTTCCAACTTTGCTTGGATCCTGGCATATCGTATATATTAAAGAAGCGATGGGTAGTGTACAACGGTTAAATTGACAACAAAAGGCGTCTCCCAATATGGTCCCAAGGAGAGATAATGCGTCAACATGCTTATTATTTTGCGCAGTGTATGTGAATGTATCTCAGAATTACTTTTCATCCCATATAATTTTATTCGAGTCGGGTAGGTTGTATTTTTAGACAGTTGTTGACATACTGTTTCTTAAAAAGGTTGCATATTTATAACTTACGGTCTTATCAATAAAACACGATTCCTTAACACACACTTGCCATTTTAAATAGTTTGTGGTAAATGGAAAAACTTAACCACTGATTATTTAAACTCTCTCTGAGGAGTGTTTTAGTGTAATCGTGTTTTTATAAATAAGACCGTTAGTATTTATGAACGTATTAGTATTGAGAATTTAACAAAATTGGGGTTCCAACGAGGCCCTGTAAAAAAAATACTTTTATGTAATTTTTTCATTGGTGGCCCAACCGGCCCATCGGACGTACCTACGGCCTACCTACCCACCGAACGACGAATCACCATAAATCGAACAAGAAAAATATAAAAATCTCGTATCACAGTGTTTGTTATATTTTATCGAACTCCTGCGAAACTTTTTTATATATAATTAGTAGGTCTGAGAATAGGTCGTAGGATAATTTCATATGGGGAAACAACGTTTGTCGAGTCACCTAGTAACATTATAAAATTCTCAATATATTTTGCAAGAGGTTCCCTTCAAAGTTCCCTTAAATGTTAAGTCTTGCTACTCCTCACTAGATGGCGCTAAAATAAAATACAAAAATGGGGATCCACACGCAAAACGAATCGCAGATGGCGCTAGCAGCGATCTGGCCATGTCAAACTTTGTTGTGATTTGGTTAGAGATAGATTTGTTGTTTTTCATAAAGTTTTTTGTGGGTCCAACATCTTGTTATTCAACATGTAAGCAACATAGAAGTTAACAGAACTAAAAGACGAACTTAATAAACGAGGAGCAAAAGTAACTGGAAAGAAAGCTGACCTTGTGAAAAGTTCGGTTAAGTCAGTGGAAACCATAACACCATTTTTATTACAACCTGGTAGCCCAAAAAAAGGGTCATATCGAAAGAAATCTAACGAAAATTTATAAAAGATCGTAAAAAGACAGTTCAGCCTGGCCGTATCGACGATGCGCCCTCTACAGGGATAAATTGGCAGTGTGGATCCCAATTGACAAAAAAAACCCGACTACTTTATAAATTTCCTAGGTTTACTAATACAGGCTCTATGGATTTATTCTGATATAAATATATTAATAATAATAATAAATACACAGCAATTACTTCTTTATATCATTAAATCTGTCTTTCCATTATAATACAGTTATAATTTTGGTAACTTCCTTGTTCAAGGGGCCACCGAGGAAAAACAATCATGTCTTTTTTGACAGATCAAAGGAGATCAAAAAATGTATGAGAGCTGGTTTTGCCAAAAGTGTAAGTATGTACAATCTCTCAATCACGGTAATAGTGATTTTTAGGACTTAAGGCAGTGAACCTAAGGCAAAAACCTACGACTAGATATAGTTAACGCCAATATATATAATAACGCGAATACGATCTGTAAAAGAAGATATGTTTTTTTTTCCATTGGTGGGCGCTAGTTATCCCACTGGATCCCCTTAATAGTGATTTTATGTACGCAGGTAGTAATTATGTACTTACAGTATTCATGAAAAACCTGTTCAACTTGCGTGCCCTTAAATTCACTTTTGTGTATTCCAGCTAAAATGACGGTGGAAGGCGTGATGGTGTCGTACAACTACTCGGAGGATGAGCACGCCAACATAGTGACTGTTGCGGCGTCCGGCATCAAGTTCTCGTCGCGCTGGGTGCTGAGCCACGGCTCGCTCCTTTCCCCGCTCAAACAGGCCGATGTCTTGGTCAAGGTAAGCAGAAGAGACCAGATGTCTAATTATGCGCAGATTCTGAAGGTTTCGTCTATCCTTATTACTACAAAACGTCAGGATTCCGACGGGACACGATACGGGTAATATGGGCAGGACTGCCGCATCCGGCATCAAGTTCTCGTCGCGCTGGGTGCTGAGCCACGGCTCGCTCTTGCCCCCGTTGAAACAGGCTAATATCTTGGTCAAGGTACGCAAAAGAGTCCAGAGGACAAATTATGCGCAATGCTTCAGATTTTCCTCAATCCTAATTGCTATCGCAAACCTCAGTATTCAGTTAGGATTTGGTGCGCGTAGTATATGGGCAGGACTAATGCAGTAAGCATTACATTACCCGACCAAAGGGGCCACCGCAGCTGCCAATTTCAGAATTTAATAGTAATAGTACGACGTGTTTATTGTTTACGTTCTCTACTAAAGATGAACCCTTGTTGCAGGCAAAAGGCAAGCCGATACTAAACGAGCATTTCTACGCGAATCTGCCAGAGATCTACGTCACCTGTGAAAACTCTCGTGACAATGCACTCGATGTCCACTACGAAGGTACTTGTCCAAACCGTAACTGTATCTAACCACAAAGGAAAAGAAACTAACCTCTTTTATCGAGAGGGATTTTCTTTTTATTTTTTTTATTTTTTCCCTAGTCGCTGGATAGATGGCGCTGCACTTGGTACGTTACTGCAAGGAAGGGAACGTCACATTATTTTTGATTAACTCACTTAGATGTAGTTTGAGATCATAAAATGAAACGTACTGACAGCATTAGGTACTTCCTCTCTTTTGTTCATATTAGCAAGAACCTACGACTTTAATGTCTTCCTCATTGAATTCTTATAATTTAAACGTTCTCTATTAATTAATCTGAGTATGTAAGCGATCTGCAGTGCGTTCAGGTTTGCCCACGGTCGCAAATTGGAACGTTCGGCTGGTAACGTAGTCAGTTCAGCGCCATCTACAGTCCTTGGGAACTACTTTTTTTTTTAATAGTAAAAAAAAACCTCCCATTATGCGGTTATACATCTGTGATCAAATGTAAAGAGCCCAAAGCGAGCATAGATTGACTGCCTCGTTGGTCTATTGGTAACACGCTTGACTACCCAAACAGAGGTCGTGGGTTTCATTACCGCTGAAGGCTGCCACTTGATTTATACAAATGGCCTTACTGTGTTCTTTCCTTGTCTGTGATGTCGTTGTCTGCTTACCATAGCACAGGGTATCGTAGGTTGGGACCAGGACAAATGATTGCATTGTGTGAAATTATCTATGAATCAATCAATCAGTCAATCAACGCGTATTCGTCCACTGCTGGACTTAGGCCTCCCCCGAGGGACGCCACTTCGTTTTTTCGCCGAGTTATTATTATTTATTTATTTTTATACTTTATTACACCGTTTCTACAATGTAAATGTACAAGGGCAAGAAGCATTCTCTTCCAGCAAACCTTTGGTTCTGGTGATATTAGATAATGATTTATTAGAGCGGTGGTAGCCTAGTAGGCAGAACATTAGACTCGGAAGCGAGAGACCCAGGATCGATTCCCAATGTGGGCATGTACCTATGACTTTGCTTTGTAAGTTATGTACATTTGTGAAGTTATAATAACAATACCACTCGCTAACGTCGAAGGAAAACATCGTGAGGACACCTGAGTGTCTGAGCTATTCACATACCTCAGCGCTTGTAATCGCCAATACGCGAGAGAAGGCGTGTGCCCTACAGTGGGACGTATGTGAGCTGCTCATATATCTTATGTATTACTAGTTTCATATTATTAGGTATCGTACATACTTTCCCATATGAATGAAGCGTACGAAATTTTCAAGTCACACTCGTTCCAGGGGTGGCAAACCTATCGTGCGCGCGGTCCGACGCGCCAGAGCACGGCAGCTACCAGGCACGCGTGCTGACGGGGCGCGTGTGCCACGTGTGGCAGTGCCCAGTACTCGCGAGGTGTGTCGACGACATCCTCTACAGCTGGACCATTGGCCACCGCGACACGGACGTCGAGAGCCAGACGCCGCGAGGGAAGACGCTGCTCTCTGTCTGTGTGCTTATTGATCTGGAGGGTGACGACCGAGGTGAGTAAGAATCAGTTAATCAGTGAACTAATGAAAAAATGAGGTGGGTCGCGGGTCCAGTGTTTTATTGAATCAGCAAATCAATCAGTGAATGAACCTAGGGGCTGCATCTCTGAATCAATCAGTGAGTAAATAAATGAATGAACCTAGATTCCTAGGAACCTAGCCCTAGGGCCTGCGTCTGACAATTGAGTCAATGAATCCGTAGCTCAGTGAATCAATGAGTGAATGAACCAAAGGGCCATGTGTCACGTTTGGCAGTGTCCTATCCTTGCGAGGTGTGTCGACGACATTCTGTACAGCTGGACCATCGGTCACCGCGACACGGACGTCAAGAGTCTCGGAAGTCTGTGTGCTTATTAACCTGGAGGGCGATGATAAGGTGAGTAAGAATCAATCAATCAGTGAAAATCAAGTGGGTCATGGTTCCAGTGTATCATTGAGTCAGTGAATCCATGGCTCAGTGAATCAATCAGTGAACGAACTAGGGGCTGCATCGCTGAATCAATGAGTGAGTCAATAATTCAATGAACAAATATTGTCATAAATACATGTATTATTAGTTTTAAATTAATATATTTTAAAAACCTATTGTCCTTATTTATATTGTATATTGTCCTAAGCACGGGTTAGTGGAACAAAAAGAATATAATAATATATTTTAATGTAAAATTCTCTTTCTTGACTCAAATCCCACCTAAAAAGTTTATTTACGCCTGGAGAGTGTATCTGGCACACAGTATAGATTCAGCTTGAAATCGGTAAAGCCTTTCGATTTAGGGTTCCGTTTGCGAAATATTAAGCTATAAAACGCAAATTTTTACCACAGTAGGGCGCCCATCTCCCGACTAAGCGGTTGATTGTAGAAACGTGAAAAAATTCAGGGCACATTATACAATGAACTTAAAAGGAAAACTATCACGGCTAGGTACGGCCAACTTATAAAAGGAAAATTTCGTACAAAATCCATTGAAAATTACTTTGATGAAGTTGTTTAGTTCTGTAAAGGAGATACAAAAAAACCTCTTTCTACGGAACCCTACACTCCCGACACGCACTTGGCCGGTTTTATGTCATGTACCGCAACCAGGGCCCCAACATGGAGTTGTGAAAACCTCTAAATATTCAGGGTTACTTTTAAAATGTGCAATCCCTGAGACTGAAACTGTTGAGCACGTCAACAGCAACATTTTGAAATTTTCTTTAACTTTTTTCTTTGTGGTGGCGCCGTTTATTTATATTTTATTTTATTTATTTAGTATACCATTTGCGTGTGGCGCCGGATTAAGAATAGCGTCACTCCATTTCCCTCCGTGGATGCCGTAGAAGGCGACTAAGGAAATCAATTACCAGGATATGGGCAGCAGCACCTTTCTGAGATTCCAACCGCATACTGCGACCGCCAACCCGCCTGCCAAGCGTGGCGATTATGGCAAAACCCTTCAGGCCTATGTCCTGCAGTGGAGGTCAAATGGCTGATGATGATGATGATTTAGGTCTATCTTTTGTACACTGTCTTTGTGCAATAAAGAATTAATAATAATAATAATTTAGTGTACAAAACAGATCACAACCATTACACGATATATGTAATATTATAAAAAAATCTCGTGTCACAGTTTTTGTTATCGAACTCCTCCGACACGGCTTCACCGATTTTTATGATTTTTTTTGTGTATATGTTACAGCCAAAGTAATAAATCTGGATATTATACATAATGACTGGTCATTATATATAATGTCTACTCAGTTTAGATAAAGTGATAATTAACACAAAATTAATCACATTTACTAGCAATTTTATTTAATATCATATTAATATCATAATGTAGGGTACCTATGACTTTTCCATGCACCAACCTTGTTTAAGTTTGACACAAAACTAAGTTTTTTAGTGAAATATTTTTTTTCGCTTTTATATAAAAAAAAAGAACTAACACTTCGAACCTATTTTTGCTTATGTGTACTGACCTAACAAACAAAATGCGAAATATAAATTTAATCAAACAATTATTTGCTATATAACACTTGCCAAAATAAAATGTTAGCATAATAATTTATTACTTTGTCTAGTGAATTTGGCTTTTATATATAATGACCAGTCATTATGTATAATAGCTATTTAATCACTTTGGCTGTAACATATATATGGTAGTTCTGAGAATAGGTCGTAAGCTAATTAATATGGCAAAGCAACGTTTGCCAAGTCAGCTAGCAAGTAATAATATGATATAAGTTGTTGAATGCCGAAATTATTTAGTTTTCTAGGTTTAGAGTCAATATCACCTCCTGAAATGGGACTCTCATATCATCATCATCAACCCATTATGTCTCCACCGAGGGGCACGGGTCTCTTCCCTGAGTAAGATATAGGCCATACTCCACCACGGGGGCCAAGTCCGGATTGGTGGAGGCTTGTAGACTAGTGGCTCGTCTACTGTCAGAAGTTGTCAAGCCACCCTAAGGCCTCTGACTTGGCTTAACGACTGCCATCTATCGACGGCAGCCGGCACCAACAGCTTAACGTGCCTTGCGAAGCACGGAACCGCTCGGAAAAATGCCACTAGCGTTAGGCATAGACGGCGACCCATCCATGCACTGAACGCGCCCAGTGTTGCTTAACCTTCGTGATCGTTTAAGTTTAAGATCACTCAGGCAGCCGGGGCTACGAGCGATTCGGACTCTCATATACTTACTTGAAATTACAAAGAAAATTATAAACTCCATTCTCTACATCATACGCAAGGCATTTTCATACATAGATAAAGAACTTTTCCTGAAACTTTACAAAACCTAAAGCGGGAGAAAAATAAACAAGTCCCTTATAACCATAATTTACCCTACTTTTATTTACAGATCATCACCAAATTACCTTGGGACTACATTTACGCTATTTCATGAAACATACGGATATTACTAAAGGATGGGCCCATTAGGCTTTATTTGTCTTTGAAAGTCTTCATCACATCTTCACCAAATTAAAATGGGACCAATGGGACGTTATGTCTATTAGAACAAAATAAAATTTGTTGAAATCGGTTAAGATTTAACGGAGTTATACGAGAACAAAGCCAATACGTATACGTATATATGTACGCGTCGGATTGATAACCTCCTCCTTTTTTGAAGTCGGTTGAATAGGCCCCTGTTCTCGGCGCCACTCTGTTATTTGTCTAGTATACCGCATAATAATATGTGCACGTAGCCTACTGCTGGATATGAGTCGTGCTTCTGAGCTCTGACCAACACAACGGGTATTAAATACAGTCGACAAATATCATCCTTTACATACGCGCACTCTAATCATTTACGCAAAGGGTGACTTTGCAACAAAAATGTAAAAGTTGACCTGCTGTCGACTGTATGTACCTACTATTCTTATGGCATGTTACTTTGAAGAGAATTTTTATGCGCGTGTCGTGTCGGTCTTCAGCTGTATGTATAATGCCCGGCAAATGACTTGACTCAATTTGTTTTGCTGCGCATGCACGTATTTCAGTTGAGTAGTAGAAATAATATTGTAGAATTTTTCGATCTTTAGTGAAATTAACAAATAATGGAGAACGTGCACAATGTTACAATCTCATCGGAGGGGTTCGTATAATCGGAGCACGCGACCGTTGTGGTTGTAAACTGATATCGCACTCAAGGTGTGTTCTAATCTCGATATCATCAGTTTCACCTACAAAATAAAGAATGAAAAGTAGCAGACCTTCTCTCAGAGAGTATGGGCCTGAGTGTTTGTGCTGTTCACATTATAACGAGTAGGCGCAACGGAGTACCTATGCTCCTGGACCTATCCTACTGGAGATGCGTGCGGAGTTTTATTATTTTTAATAGACAAACACTAATGGAGTGCGCGCGCTGTTTAAGATTAGATTAGAACACTTTATTGTACAATGTACACGCCAGAAAACAAAATACATTAAAAGGCTTACATCTCTATGTTTTGCCGTATACAATTGGCGGTCTTATCGCTAAAAGCGATCTCTTCCAGACAACCTTAGGATGGATAGAAATGAAAGATGAAGAGAGTAGGTAGGTAGGTGTACGTGAAATATATGGGAAGAAAATGTACATAAACTATATTTTATAGTGGTGAGGCGAGCCGGAATTTGAACTAGGGCGGTGGGGTGCGCAGCGATCACGCGGCGGGCGGCTGATGCTTGCGTGCTCGGTGTGATGCCGCGTGCGTGCGGCCGGCGTGTGTAGATTGTGCGTCGTTGCAGGGCTACGTTACAACATACCCTCAGCGCTTGAAATTGTCAATCCGCGGTGGGCACGCGTGGTAATTATGCCCATATTTGTTGTTGTTTTTCATTAAAATATATTACTAAGTATAAAAGTCAAGTGGGTAACTAATATGCTCATAGAAATTATGTAACTAGGTAACGCCTTATAATTTGTGAAGCGTTTTTTCAATACTTGAGTTATCTTCTAAAATAACGTTTTTATGCGTCTACGCCTTTATTAGAAAACTTTTAGTAAGTATTCAATTTCTTTTTATGTAGCCTATAACGTCCCACTAAAGAAAGAAGACATTTATTTAAATTGTCACAGAAACACTAACACGAAGGTACACAAACAAAATACTTACACGAACGTCATCAAAACTGCAGGGCACAGGCCTTCTCGCAGAGAGAGAGTATGGGCTTAATTACCACGCGCGCCCACCGCGGATTGGCAATTTCAAGCGCTGAGGTATGTGCACACCACAGACACTCAGGTTTCTTCACGATGTCCCCTTCATCGTTAGCGAGTATTCAATGAAAAAACTAAATCTTACAAGTCTTTTAGTATTAGAGTAACTTGATATTTAGCATTTTTTGAGACCTGTGTTAACATAAAAAACGTTTTCGATGGCATTAAAAAAATGTCACCCCAATATAAGTTTGATGCTAGTTCCCCATTAAAAATGTTTTTGTGGGTGTCATTCATAAACTCATACCGACTGCGCGGATATTTGGTCAACTTATCTGCTGGGCATCATATCGCGCGTGATATTTTGTAATGTTATCAACAGGGCTTTTGTCTCACAAATAAACACACACTGTGGCAGTAAGTTCATGGTTATGCGTGATGTGATGTTTGTAGTGGTGCGTGACGATAACAAATTCTGTTGAGTGGACTACCAGTGTTCTCTATGTTGGACGACGTTACCTTTTAACATACCTACGCTACGGCCCTATTTATAAAAACACGATTTCTCTAAAACACTCATCAGATCCATTTAATAAACCTGTGGTTACGTATTTTTTCCTTGTAAAATCGCAACCACAGACAATTTTGTCGGCGTTTGACATAAGCTACTTTATTACCGGACTGCGCCACCAGTAGGGTTATGTTTTTCGAGTGTATGTATGTATGTAAGTACGTACGTATGTATTTATCTAATATATAAAAATCTCGTGTCACAGTGTTTGTTATCGAACGACATCCATAGTATTTAATGTATTTGAAGGCCTTATTCAAAACCAAACAAATATTGAATTTTCAACTTTTTTCGATCTTTTTCATTCATTAAGGAAATTTTACGTTTTCATTTTTCACGCGGTTATTATTTTTTTATTTTATTTTTTTATCTATTTAACTACACATTTTTTTATGTTCATGTTCAGAGATAATTTCTTACCACGTTGTCCGATTACATAATATTTTTGACTAGCTCTTTTCTCTCTGAGGCCTGAGACCAAGGATGTTGGGTAAAACGTTCTTGTCTGAGACACACAGAAGGGACGTGGGGCGGGGGCGCGGAAAAGACGCGTCGTCTTTCCAATTCACTTTCACACAAAATGTACTGAAGGGACGGGACGAAGCCCACACAGAAGAAACGGGGCGAGGACGCGAACTCTATACAACACGTCGCGTCTTTTCCGTGCCCCTGTGCCACGTCCCATCTGTGTGGCCAGAGTCTGAGAGAAGGCTTGTGCCCTGCTGTGGGACGAATATAGGCTATATAAAAAATCTCAATGAGGAAATCATCCAACTGTTTTTTTTAGTGCGTGGTTTTCTTGAAATCTGTTTCTATTATAAAAGTAGTTGTAATTTTATATATTCAAGAGCATCAGCAGAGCACTCGTTAATCTCGTTCAACTCGTTAAGTAAGCATACTGATTAGTATAATTCCCGACAAATGATTTGACCAAATGACGATGACTTCGCATGGCTGTATTTCGGGTGTCGTTTGCGGGGACGAGGGATGTGAATTAAAATTCATCGGGCTTTAGTTTAGCCAAATTAACAAATAATAAAAAATATGTTTTCACTTATGTCCATCGCAACTCATCCCGTCTGTGCGGATTTTTGTTCAAGTTAAAAGCCGGGCTTTTTAATCGTTAGTAATTTGTTAGAGGTACCTGAGTAAGTGACTTGCTAATAAATAACTGTGCTCTCAGCAACTACAATATTGTAAACTTAAAGTAGGCTGGACATGAATGTTGATGAAGTGAAATAGGTTATATTTTTTTTGTTGCACTAATCCGTGCTGAGGACAATTTTAAAAACTCATTTAGAAGCTAAAAATTCCACCCATGCCGGGACTTGAACCCGCGACCTCTGGCTAACCACGTAACACAGAGAAGTTTGTAAAGAGGTTCGAGGTTTCTCCGATGCCTGCACTTGCCCATTAGCTCAGTTGGGAGAGCGCTGGCACGGTTAGCCAGAGGTCGCGGGTTCAAGTCCCGGCATGGGTGGAATTTTTAGCCTCTAAATAGATTTTTAGAATTGAAATAGGTTCGTCACGACCGTGGCTAGTGGCAAACCCTGGTCTCTACTTAACCTGGGATATAGGCGTGTATTTTTGTATCTAAAATACACTTGTTAGCCAATTTTCCTTATTCAATTGTAGTGCACTGTAAGTGTGCATATTCAGATAAGTAGAGTCAACTTGAGTTTTGAGTCACTGATGGTCAATCACAAATTGTAGAGTACGCATGGAGTTTCAAGGCGTCCGGAACCGGGGAAGTCCGGAACACGCAAGCGCACACGCAACATCATATTCCAACTTACCAAACAGAGCTCTACCTTGAAATCTATTACTACACATTCCTGAATGGAACTTTCGTTTTTTTTTACAAAATTGAGTTCAGTACGACTTATTAGAGGCTCTGTGGAAAAATTAAGCTCCAATGTCGAACAGTTTCGGAGTATTACGCCAAAACAGCGGCGATCCTGCATTGCGCCAGCAAAAAATCCTTAAAGCTTATTATAAATAGATCTATAAAAAAGTAACCATCGGTCTTCCTCTGGGTTTCTTCACTGACCGACCCGTTGGTTGCGCGGCCGTCCACATTACGCTCCTTGTGAGCTTTCGGATGCCACTCAAAAGAGACCCGTTGTCCCCTACCCGTTCCTGTCCCATCAAACCCCCTGAAGCTTTATCCCGACTGTTGTTCCTTAAGGGCAGTTCGGCATTCGATCGCTTCAGGGAGTCCCAAGTGGATGGTCTGAGCGCAACCAACAGCCCTTCGAGGGATCAGTAGCCGGTGTATCGCAGGGGAAGGGCGCGAGGTCTCCCAAGACCGGACGCCACCAGCCCCACGGCATACCGGCTACTGCCAGCTTGGAAGGTGAAGAAGCCCAAGGGAGGTACCCGCAGAGTTCACTGCGAGAAGAAAATCCATCAACTAAGTGAGACAACTTACCAAAAACTTTGAACCAGTAAACCCAAAAATCTAAAAACCCACAAAACCTTTTGCTATTTTCATCACAAGCGATGCTAAATATCAAAAGATTTTTTTTGGTGATTGTTACTGAATAGGTTTCGTAAATTTAATATTACTTAAATGTCCTGTAGATAAGGCTTAAGGAACATTCACATTACTAGTGAAATATCAACTGTCCGGTAATGATTCCTAAAAACCATTGCTCCAAACGGTCTTCAAATATTGATAAATTGTAAATCATCAACCATGTATGACCCAGAGTGCTAACAAGCGCTACCAGTAGAAAATTTTTAAATAAAAAATAAAACCGACTTCAAAACACCACAGCACTAAAAAGTTAGAAATAATTTAAAAGAATACCTTTAAATTAGAAGTGTGTATACATGTAGGTATTGTAGAAATATAATTTGTAGTCGGTGCCCGTTTCATGACCAGCACATATATTTTGGGTAGCCGGTATTTCGGCAGTGTTTTGAAGTCGGTTTTTATTCTCTAGTAAATTTTTTTTTATTTTTAAATTTTTGGTGGGGAGCGGGAAAAATATAAACCCGATAAAAATATCTGTCTGTCTGTCCGTCTACCTTTAAAGGGCTCTATCTTTAGAACCAATTAGGTAGCCAGTAGAAATTTGCACATAATCATCACCAGCCATTTGACGCCCACTGCAAGACATAGGCCTCCCTCATGGATTTCTACCCATCAAGGGTTTTGAGATAATCATGCCATAATTTGCACATAATATCTGTTATTACGGCGGGTTACCTAAAATATAATAACATTGTAAAAATAAGGGGAATCTTCATATAAGAGACGTGCTTTTTCTCCGTTTTTAGGGTTCCTTGGCTCAAAAGGAAAAACGGAACCCTTATAGGATCATTTTGTCCGTCTGTCTGTCAAGACCCTTTATTTCGGTAACGCGTGGAGGTATCGAGTTGAAATAAAAACCGTATACTCAGGTTCACAGTCCTTTGAAGCTGTGAAAAACTTAAACGTCTAAGTCAACGTTAAAAAAGTTACGGCCGTTTAGCCGCAAAAAACGTATATTTCGACACTCAAGGGAATCCAAATGTATAGGGTACTTTCCATTGACCTAGAACTATGAAATGTGGCAATATCGTCTTATTTTTAGAAATATAGTGAAAAATCTAAAACTATACACTAGTAATTAAATCATAAAAAATTGTCAATATAAAAAACGGCCAAGTGATGATTGTCTCACTATCACAATTCATGAGACACAGCCTGATGGATGACAGACGGACGAACGGACGGACAGCGGAGTCTTAATAATACCCTTTGGGTACGGAATCCTAAAAAGTAGTTTTAAATCGGAATCCTAAATTTATTTTAAAGTTAGGTAGCCATTATCGGATTCATTCAGTGAACGCTAAGCGGTTAAAAGCAAAACGCATTGAGGTTTTAATTTTTTTTATTTATTAATAAAATATAAGAAACAAACTAAATAGGACTTCCCGTGGTTATTGTTGACAAACGCTTTCCTTACACAGTCTTGCGCTTTCTGCAAACAATATTTAAAAGGTATATTAAATAAAGAAAAAAAATTGAACCTGAAATATCCTATGGGTCAACTTATCTACATTGCATAATATCTAATATTGCATAGACCTTCATCTGTATGTACAGGGTGTGGCGTAAAGAAAGGATAAGCCGAAACCCGTTTCTTCAAAATCGTAAACACCTACTTGATGATTTTAACTTGTCATGCGATAGGCATTTTTTATAAAAAAAAAAAGTTCAAATTTTAGTGTTCCGTAGTCAACAAGGAAATTTGCTTTTTGAAGCTTGATATTTCACAAAAAAAAACCCTGAATTGAAATGGTCTTCCTACACCTAAAATATTTTTAAGTGACCAATGCAACGATACCCTACGCTATGAAAAAGACTAGATTTTTTTTTAATAAAGAAGTAATTTTTTTATGTTTTGTTCACATTATTGATATCTAAATGATAGTTGGACCGGCAAACTCCGTACCGCATCAAAATCAATATAATTTTCTTTTTCGTGAAATTTTGCCAGGTGTTTATACTTATTCTGCTATTCGGGGCAGATTAAATAAATAAGATGTATTATTAAGCAGCCTATATACGTCCCACTGTAGGGCACAGGCCTCCTCTCAGACAGAGAGAATGTGGGCTTAATCACCGGGCGTGCCCACCGCGGATTGGCGATTTCAAGCGCTGAGGTATGTGCATAGCTCAGACACACAGGTTTCCTCACGATGTTTTCCTTCACAGTTAGCGAGTGTTATTGCTACTATAACTTCACCAATGAACATAACTTAGAAAACAAAGTCAAAGGGAATCGAACCTGGGTCTCTCGCTTCCGAGTCCAATGTTCTACTCACTAGGCTACCACCGCTCTGTAATATGTATACCTGTGACAAATTTCAACGTCTGTGAGCTAAGCTGTAGACAGGCAGATAAACAGATAGTCGACGGACATGGCAATATTATAAAGCTTCCTTGTTGAATACGGAACCCTGAACAATATGTCATTGTGTTTTGCTGTTTTCGCAAATAATAAAAAATCAGGCTGTAGGTATACATTATATAGACGACTTTTATACAGCATCTGCAAAGCGGTGGTAGCCCAGTGGGTAGAACAATGGACTCGGAAGCGGGAGACCCAGGTTCGATTCCTAGTGCGGGCACGTACCTATGACTTTTTATTTTGAAAGTTGCGTACATCTGCGAATTTGTATTAGCAATACCACACGCTAACTGTGAAGGAAATCATCACGAGGAAACCCGCGGCTTAGTTGGCTCCGCAATTGACTTGTCGTTACTGTGGACTAGGACTAAGCTGTCAAGATGTAGCTGTATAGGTGCTGGGCAAGCCTACATCATCATCATCATACTCCACCTAAAAAAACAATGTCCCAGGCACTGCAGCGTCCGAGTGGTCCCTTCACCCATCTAGTGTGGATGATGATGCCACTGGACGCTGTATAAATCATCTCATTACGTAGATGCAAAGGCAAAAGTTTATGCAGCATCTAGAGCTAACTCCTACCTGCACGTGAGACAAAAAGTGACCACTCTGAGGCTGCAGTGCCTTTGACAATTTTTAGTTGGACTAGGCTTGCCCAGAAATGGGCAGGCTATAAGCGAGACCATTGAATTGCGAGACTAAAGACGTGAAAAGTTCTAGTCTGGAGACCTAGAGATGGGCGCAAAAAACCCGAGGCCTAAGTGAATGGCGTGCTTTGGAAGAGACCTACACATTCAGCATTGGGTGGCTGTAGTAGGTTTGCCCAGCAGGGCCAGCACTTTACCATCCTACTAACTTAGTACTTAGTCAAATCATACATACTCTCGCTTTCTCTCTTAGAGAAGCTATGTGCACTGCAGTGGGACATAATAAAGGCTTCATTATAATTTATACGGAGCCAATGAGCGGGTTTCCTTACAATGTTATGACGAGTGGTATTGTTACTGCAAATTAAAGATTCTGTAGCTGTAAAGTCAGAAATGTACGTAACATTACAGTCGAGTCGACGATAGAGTTGTGAGCGAGTTATGAAGCCCTGATGGCCAACCGCAAGTGTAGTACGCATGGCTATTCAAGACGTAATATCCGGGGAAGTCCACGCCACACAAGCGCAACGTCACATTCACTGTCCAATCAGAGGCCGAATTAAAAGCTAAAAACTGAAGTCAATTAGTGCACAATCTTGAATGAAACTGACACATTTTTTATCTACCTTAAGTTCGTACTGGCCTATGAGGCGAGCTTAGAAAAAATTAAGCTGAAACTTTGAGCAATTTCGAAGTGATTCGCCAAAACAGCACCGATCCTGCATCGCGCCAGCAAAAAATCCTTAAAGCTACGCGTAAATAGGTCTGGCAAAATAAGACCAGTGGTCTTCCTTTGGGTCTCTTCACTTGCCGACCCGTTGGTTGCGTGGCCGTCCACGCCGTGCTCCCTGTGAGTTTTCGGATGCCACTCAATGAGAGGCCCGTTAGATGGTCGACGATTCCCCTACCCCCGTTCCTTTCCCAACAACCCCCCTGAAACTCGATCCCGACTGTGGCTCCTTAAGGGCAGTTCGGCGTTCGATCGCTTCAGAGAGTCCGATCACAAGTGGATGGTCTGTGCGCAACCAACCGGCCCCCTGAGGGAACAGTAGCCGGTGCATCGGTGGGGAAGGGCGCGAGGTCTCCCAAGGCCGGACGCCGCCAGCCCCGCGTCTTACCGGCTACTGCCAGCTTGGAAGGCGAAGAAGCCCAAAGGAGGTACCCGCAGAGTTAGTTCACTGCGAGACAAAAATTCTAAAACCAATAAAGAGAAAAATCTAAAAACTAAAAAAAAATCTAAAACCACAACAACAACCTTTTGATATTTTTTACAAGCATTACAGCTGACTAAGTTTTGAAAAAAATTCGTGTGGATCAAATAAAACTACAAATCTAAACTATGACCATTCGATGTTTAGTGCCTTATATGTCTTCCTACGCGTAAATCTGTGGGTTAATCGGCTTAGCCACGTAGATCGAATTGTCATAGGAGTAAAAACTTCCACACAACACAATCACTTGTGTTGTGTGGAAGTTATTACCTCCCAAACTACGATACCCTCCAAGGTATTAAGATAATGCAAGGTATAGTAAAGTAAACCATTAAGTGTTGTCTATTAAATAGTGCCCAGGTATTACACTACGCCGTACATTTGTATAAATGGCCTCAATTTGGGTGTATTTCCATGTTTGTGATGACCTTGCCTGGTTACCATAGCAAAGGGTATCCTAGTCTGGGACCAGGACAAGTTATTGTTTTGTGTGGAAGTTTATTTATTTGATTTATTTTCTTAAGGACATCAACAGCGAACACAAATAATTTGAACACAATAACAAAGATACAATTCACAAAGCCAATAACAGACATCCACAAATAGGCAGTACAATAACTTTATTTCGTCGGCTTATTGCAAGAACTCATTAACCGACATATTCACTATTGGGAGAAAAGGGACTTTTTAGTTCGTGTTAGTTAATGGTTGTGTTTCCTCCTCCTTATTCCCTATAACATCGTTAAAATAATGCCTGATACTAAAACACCACTATTGTATCATTGTTCAATACATCTCTATGTCCATACCTTTAAAAAAAAGCGGTTAGTGAGCTTTTGCAGTTAATGACTTCTTGCAATAAGCCGACGATTTATTTATTGCGTCATTCCTATCGCACGCGCACGTACCTACCTTCGGCGGGGTCCACGACGAGCGAGTAGTCGCGCCGCCAGCCATCTGCGACCCCCATTCCTGGGCGGGGCAACGGCGGGAAGAACGTGTAGCACTCGTCCACTGCCATCTTCTTCGTGGCGCCGGCCGCGCCCAGCGCCAGGCCGCCGGCGACCAGGCCGTGCGCCGAGCCGAGGTAGAAAGCCAGAATGGGCCCGCAGGCGAGGCCACCTAGAGAAAGGATGATGGAGTAGCCATGGGCTGAGATGAGGTAGAAGGCCAGTATCTAGTACCTAGGAAAAGAAAGACGGAGTAGGTACCCTTGAGCCAAGATGAAGTAGAAGGCTAGTAAAGACTCTAGGTAAAGGAAGACGGAGTACCCTTGGGCCGAGTCTTATCAAGACCTCATTTATCGAGGCTCCGTATTCTATGAGATATTTCTTTACCACTTCCATCACCTAGTAATCTTACCGATGAAGTAATTAAGCGCATCGTCCTTTTCACGGGCCTTTTGCACGCCGTTGGCTACCAAAGCGAATGTTGCGCCCATGAGCGCCAGCGGCGCCGTATGGACCATGTACCTGTGGAATAGATGCATCGTGGAAGTTGTAAATATTCGACTCTAAAGAGCGTTTTATATTTTATCTCTAAGATTTTATGTAAAGTGAAACTTACCATACCTCTTTGTTCACTGTTCGCTAACAATGTATCACATATGATAGTTATAATAGCTAGGTACCATGGGTGAGCCAAATAACATAACATAAACTCACGCCTGTATCCCAGAGGGGTAGGCAGAGACCAGGGATTGCCACTTGCTACGATCCTGACAGATCACTTTTGCTTCCTCAACATTCATTAGTCGTTGCAAATAGTTTTACCATTAGGTACGTATGTTGCCTCTCTGATTATTACAAGAAACTATTACCGCTTTAATACCGCTCCAAGGCCTACGGCATGGGAGTACATTAGCACGTCGTATGTACCGGCCACCATGCCTGCTATGGCACCGTAGCGTGCCGTCACTAGCATCTGCAAACATTTGGAAAACTGCAGAAAAGTGCAGGGACCTAACTATACTGGACTGCACCTAATGATGCAGGTGTGGGAATCCGGACATTTGCGATAGCAATGGGACGTTTTCTTTTTGACTCATCATCATCAACCCATTATGTCCCCACCGAGGGGCACGGGTCTCTTCCCTGAGGAAGGTATAGGCCATACTCCACCACGGGGGCCAAGTCCGGATTGGTGGAGTATTTATTTTGGTATTTATTTTTATTTACTTTTGTCACAAATCTATACTTTTATGGTAATTAATTATGTGTATTATACTATGTGTGTGTGTGTGTCTCAATATGCAAATAAATGTTTTATCTATCCATGTATAGAGTCACAAACCAAGAGCGACTGCAAAGCATCCTTGCTTTGCGGTCGCTCTTGATCTGTGATTTTATACACCTTACCGCGCCCTAGCCCTACGTCCCACCTGTGTGTCTCGCGCCTAACGCGGGCAGTGCATGAATTATTGTTGTAGTAGGGACAGAACTACAACAATAATTCATGCTTTGCCATGACAATACGATTACGATGTGCACTGCTAAGTCGATTAACCCACAGATTACCAAGTAGGAAGAAATACTTTATCAATATGTTTAGAGGACACAAATCAAAGTTTGCTCGTACCTACAATTGAGAATAGCAGAGTACAAAATGTATGAGAGCCTGATAAGGCTTTTCATTTCCATTTCCGTTCAAGGATGTCGTAGAAGGCGACTAAGGAAATAAATTACCAGGAGACGGGCAGCAGCGTCTTCTTGAGATTCCAACCGCATACTGCGATCGCCAACCCGCCTGCCAAGCGTGGCGATTATGGCAAAACCCCTGCCTGTGTCCTGCAGTGGGAGTCGGGTGGCTGATGATGATGAAGGCTTTTTTATAAAAACTAATCACAAGGCTATAATTTCTTTTTGACAACTCTGTTTCTAATTGTTAGTAGGTACGATCAAACCTTTAGTTGTGTCCTCTAAACGTATTGGCAAAGTTTCATTGCGCTCCGGCGATGTCGTTTGTAAATTAAAAGCAAACTACGTTTGTATGGTAATTGCTCCCTGCGGGGCCGCCTTAAGGCCTAGACCTTTTTGTCTACGTCCTCGCCGTCCGGAGTGTCGTAGTACCCGTAATACGGGCGCGCCCCGCACCTTGCCATTATTTGTTTATTTATTTTGTCTCAAATAACAAGCGCCGAATTAAGATTGGTGCCAAAAAATTCTGGGACAACAAAATCTCTAATTTGTGCACAAGATCGGTCACCAGAACTTTCTATTCTGTGGTCTGTCAATGAATTCGATGCACAGACATAATAAGTTCAACCTATGCCAGTGTCAAAAATAAACTTTTTGGGAAAATTAATTTTACCTGTATTTCTTTTCTGTGATGAATCGTGAACTCTATGGAGGTCAGCGATCGTGGGCGAATCAGGAATCAGGGAGTGTGCCAGCAGAGAAGGTTAGATAAAGTTAATCCTAAAGTAAATTCTAGCTTACATTTTCTGGCGGTATCCACACTAGCAAACCTCGTTTGTGGGAGCAACTTAGATTTGCACATTACTGGAAATACCTATGCATATTATAACTAGTTGTTTCCCGCGCCTTCGTTCGCGTGGTATTTTTGATGTGAATTTATCCCAGATGAAAACCACCTATGTGCTATTCCAGACTATGATACCTCTGTGCCAAAATTCATCCGGATACGTTCAGCCGTTTTAGCTATCAATATCAGAATATCCATTTTGCTAAATGACGATATCCCCCTAACGTTAGCGTGATTGAGTTACAAACCCCCATCCATCCAAACTTTCACATTTGTAATAGTAGTAAGATTAAACCAAATTATTAATGGGATCCAGTAGGCTAACTAGCGCAAAACAAAAATCATATCTTATTTTACAGATTGAATTTGCCAAAAGTGTCTGTACAATCTCTCAATCATGTTAACAGTGTTTGGCGTTAATGCCATAATTAGAGCCTGGGGGGAGCCTGGGTTATGTCTCTAGTGTAGACAAATACTGTACATATTTTATTACAAATTTTATATATATATTTTAATCAGTTCAATTTTAATTTAGATTAATTTTTCACTGATTTTGTAATTATTGTATTATATTTTATATTAATTAATTCTGCTGTGATGTTAACATTTTTATTATTATTGCTGTTATTATTGTCAAATATGGACCCAGGTCCATTTTCATTCATTCATTCATTCAATGCCATCTAGTCCTAGTTTTTTTGCCTTAGGTTCGTGGCCATGGCTCCTTCCGTGTGGCGTCGGATTAAGAATAGCGTCACTCCATTTCCTCCCGTGGATGTTGTAGAAGGCGACTAAGGAAATATATTACCAGGAGACGGGCAGCAGTGTCTTTTTGAAAGTCCAACCGCATACTACGATCGCCAACCCGCCTGCCAAGCGTGGCGATTATGGCAAAACCCCTCATGGTTACGAAAACCATGAGGGAGGCCTGTGTCCTGCAGTGGGCGTCAGACGGCTGATGATGATGATGATGATGGACACTTTTTGCAAATTCGATGTGTAAAAAAAATTATTTTATTTTATTTTATTTTATTTTATTTTATTTTATTTTATTTTATTTTATTTTATTTTATTTTATTTTATTTTATTTTATTTTATTTTATTTTATTTTATTTTATTTTATTTTATTTTATTTTATTTTATTTTATTTTATTTTATTTTATTTTATTTTATTTTATTTTATTTTATTTTATTTTATTTGGGTAAACAAACAATTATACAACGAATGGTAACAGCAACTTAGGTAACAATTGAGTATTTTAAGTAATTGTACAACCAGCAACGCTTACTACGAATTGGAGAAAGAGAAAATAAATACAGAAAACAAAGGCCTCAGAGAGAGGTAACTTCTGACTTATTAGAACTAAGTTAATTAAAACTAACAACATTAATATCTTATCAGTTTCAGCCTTCAAGGACGAATTTGAACCATAGAAATTAAACCTAAAGTGTGCTAAATTATGATTTTTATTCCCCGGTGGTGCTGGTGTTACTCTAGCCACAATTATAGCCAACCTCCGATAGCGGATGGCACCACAAGAAGAAGATCGAATATCAAATTTGGAAACAGTAAGAAACACTGGCTATCACAAAAAAAAAATGGCCTTTGTAACTACGTAATGAGATGATTTATACAGCATCCAGTGGCATCGTCACTCACACTAGATGGGTGAAGGGACCACTCGGACGCTGCAGTGCCTGGGACATTGTTTTCTTTTTTAGATGGAGTAGGCTTGCCCAGCACTTACATATACCATCCTGACAGCTTAGTCGGCCTAGCCCACAGGAAAGACAAGTCAATACGTGCGGTGCCAACCAAGCCGCGGGTTTCCTCACGATGTTTTCTTTCACTATTAGCGTGTGGTATTGCTACTACAAATTCGCAGATAAACAAAGCCAAAGTGCTTAGTAGAGTAGACAAAGAGTATTTTAATAAGAGAGTATTGTTTTCCTCCATTTCAGTATTGAAAACCCTGAGGCCGCTCTCCGAGCTCTTGGACCTGGTGCGACCACCGCCTGAAAGAGGGGCGCCACTTGCAATACATTCTACACCTTTTGGCTGCGAGGTACGGTCGAAAATCAATTGAAATTATATTATTACGGCTTTAATTATATTCTACTTATTTTCACGCTAAAATTTTACGCTTATTAACATCGGATGCAAATCTTGGAAAATGAAAGTGAAAGTGAAAAACATTTCCATTGTAACACAACTGACCATAACACAAAAATAAAACAAATTAATGGAGAGAAACGAGAACACAAGAATAATAGTAATATACAATGATGCCGAACAAAAGTGCTTCAGCAGAAAAAACGCTGCAGCTGACCAAAATGCTAGTCAAAGGCGACAAGCGCTGGCTTTTTCTCGATCTATAACGACGTAGTACTGAATTATGCGTATAGATGGCGGTTTCGCTAAATTTAATTGTAAGTATTTAATGCTGCTTTCCTACGTTCTATCTGAAAATAGTACATACTCGTATTTATGTAGCTTAAAATATCATAAGAAACACATCTGTTTTATTCTCCTATATGTATTTGACAGCTCGGAGTAGGTCAAATCGGACCACTCCATACAGTGGAGGACTTAAGCGCCCCAGGTCTGAGCTAGTGCGGGGCCGCAATCGATTTACGCGCTCTACCCAGTATAAAGTATGGTTTTTTAGGGCTCCGTACCCGAAGGGCGCCAAACGGGACCCTAAGACTTCACTGTCCGTCTGTCACCAGGCTGTATCTCATGAACCGTGATAGCTAGGCAGTTGAAATTTTCACAGATGATGCCGCTATAACAACAAATACTAAAAACAGAATAAAATAAATATTTAAGAGGGCTCCCATACAAAAAACGTGATTTTTTAACGGCAACAGGTAGACGCTTGAAATATTCACTCGTAATGGTACGGAACCCTTCGTGCGCGAGTCCGACTCACACTTGCCGGTTTTTTATTCGTAGAGAAAATAATGTCACAGTATCCGGTAAATCATTGGTTATTGTCTTCAGGTCTTCCTGAATGCCGTAACGCGAGGCTTAGTGTGCGGAGTGGTGGGCAAAAGGCCATCTCTGTTGCTCAGCGACGCGGCCACAGCGCTTGGCTCGGAGGGAGGACCTGTCTTCTGTGCCGGGGAAAAGTGAGTGGAGTGATTTTACCGGACCTCTAAAGCAAAAGAGAATTTTTATACGTAGCCTAGGGCTGTTTGTGTCCCACGCTGGGCAAAGGCCTCTACCCCAATTCAGTCCAGAGTTTTCGGTAAAAGGGACTTAATGAATTGAAAAAGTCTTTATTGCGCTATAACAATTTAAGATCTTCCCAGTAACAAATATGAGATATGATGCATAGATTTTACATAGCTCGTTTAAACGAGCAAAACGAGAAAGTTTTTGTTTTATTATTTTGTGCAGTAAAAAGTTGCATAACATTATTTGCTTTTTTCTCTCCATTGGCAACTATTTTTGTTTAGATAAATGTAAATTCTACGGTCGGCGGACTCAAGCAAACAAGTCAAATTGTCATTAAATTATTGTTTTATATAAGGTAACATAAGTAAAAAAAATAACAGTTGCCTTAATTTGTAAAAAAAAACATGTAGGTACGTTCAATTCGTTGTTTCGAGGGCTGTCATCCTCCATTAATGTAATAAATATAATAAACATGTTATAGAGCAATTTTATAACAGCGAAAAATAATTATATTATTATATTCTTTTGCACTAACCCGTGCTGAGGACAATTTTAAAAACCTATTTGAGGCTAAAAATTTCACCCATGCCGGGACTTGAACCCGCGACCTCTGGCTCATCGTGCCTCTAAATAGCTTTTTAAAATAATTATTTTAGTAAAAATAATAATAGCAGTAAAGATTTACCTATCTATCTATAACAGGCTCTTTCCACAGCCTCAAACATTTGTTTTGGACTTATGTGCTTCAGTCCGCCGACTCCGCCGAAGTTACGGTTATCGTTCAATATGAAACCCGCCAGTTATGTCATGATTTTCTCCTAGGAAAGAGCTGGTGGGCATGGTGGTCTGCTCGGTATCGTGGTGGCGCGGCGAGTGGGTAGGGCTCACGCTGGTGGCGCCGCTCACGGCGGTGCTGGGCGCCAAGCTCCACGTCGCCACTCCCTTGCCACCCCAACTGTCTGCTAATTCTGTCTACCACGCACTGTTGAGTAAGTCGTTACGTACATTGCATAACTCACGCTTATATCCCGAAGGGGTAGGCAGAGGCCATGCTTTGTCACTTGTCAAGACCCTGGCAGACCTCTATCACTTCATCAACATTAATTATTCGCTGCATGCACGTACGTACGCCGGTTTCGGGTAGATACGTTAGGCGCCCGCGAAGTCTCTTAATAACTGTGTACAGCGTGGCGGTCGTGTTAGTGCGTAGCGGCGGTCTTCTTCTTCTTAAGAAAGTCTTTATTAAACAGTTGCGGCCCAGAACTTTGCGACGCTGACTGAGTGATCATCATCAGCTATTCGACGCCCACTGCAGGACTTAGGCCTCCTTCGTGGTTTTCATAACCATGAGGGGTTTCGCCATAATCGCCACGCTCGGCAGGCGAGTTGGCGATCGCAGTATGCTGTTGGAATCTCAGGAAGACGCTGCTGCCCGTCTCCTGGCAATTGATTTCCTTAGTCGCCTTCTACGACATCCACGGAAGGAAATGGAGTGACGCTATTCTTAATCCGGCGCCACACGGAATGTGGCTGACTGTGTTATCTATCACTTGCAATCATTATGTCCTCCTGAGTGCAGTTGTTAGGGTACGCAGGGCATGATGAAAGCACCGCACAAACAGCTCAAATTATCGCGGTCCGGGTCCGCGAACCCCCACCTGGACGTGTTATCCTTACTTCGTCCGATTCGGGCCCGCGGTCGGTCCAGGGATTTCCATATTGTCTAGGGCAATTTATGTTTAGGGAGGCTCTCCAACAGCGACACACACGGGGTAGGCAAAGAGACCGCCTGGACCCAGAGGTTGCACCTTGCTTGCGCTGGCCTCATGGTCAATGGATTGACGCATTTTAGAAAGCCGCTTCGGCTTGGCAGGCTTTGCCGCACTGGCGCGTAGCCGTGCATGGGGTGTCGTGCGCCAGTGTCCATTTTGGATTTTTCCATGGAGCTCGCCACAGCCCTGCGGATGTGCGGGGGCGCAATCAGTGGATACAGCAGTTGTACCGTGGCCCAGCCGTTTCCCAGCCAGTGGATACAGCAGTTGTACCGTGGCCCAGCCGTTTCCCAGCCAGTGGATACAGCAGTTGTACCGTGGCCCAGCCGTTTCCCAGCCAGTGGATACAGCAGTTGTACCGTGGCCCAGCCGTTTCCCAGCCAGTGGATACAGCAGTTGTACCGTGGCCCAGCCGTTTCCCAGCCAGTGGATACAGCAGTTGTACCGTGGTCGGTTTGAGGTAACCAGTAATAAGCTGACATGTTCGAATCCCGGCTGGGGACAAAAAAAAACCCCAGGTCTTGGATGTTTACATGTTTGTGATGTCGTTGTTTCTAGTTCCCACGACACAGGGTATCCTAGTGTGGGGCCAGAAGCAATGTATGTGCATGTATGTAAATGTTTATGTTTCATTTAAGGCTGTATCCAGTAGCTTTCCATGGGCAGATCGGCTCCATACGGCGGTAGCTGCTATAAGAAATTAAGAAAGTCTTGATAAGTAGAAGATAGACTTTTAGACTTACACGAGCAGCACAGGACAGAAACAGTACATACTCGTACATCATGAGAGAAAGAACGTAAGCACAAGTTTTTCCTCTGTGGCACAAGCGATAGTTTAGCGCAGGGTTTCTCAAACTTATGGCTTCACGTACCCCTGTTGAAGTTTCTAAATGACAGCGAACCACTAACCCCCCCACAATGCGTAAGTAACTGTTGCCAACTCTTGTTTTAGTATAGTAGTAGATGAACTATAAAAATTTGTAGAAATTAGAAGATTTGAAAAAGGAAAATCGGTCTATCCTATAAATATAGTTCAGAAGATTTGTAAGAATTTGTACGAAAAATCCCTTTGTGAAAATCCATTACGTAAATCTTGTCGCGAACCCCCTACCGTCGGATGGCGAACCCCTAGGGGTTCGCGTACCCCACTTTGAGAAACTCTGGTTTAGCGAATACGAGTAGTAATTCGGAGCGCGGGCGACACAGGTTACACGCAAACAAAACGCATGTAAAATGTAAAGGTCTTTATTAAATAATAATTTTAAAAAAAAAACGGGCGACTGGCTGGCTGCCAGCGCCTGAGTGGTGATCAGCGCGGAAGAACAATGGGAACCGGTCTTGCGCGGCAGGCAGGCCGCGAGGCCAGCACGCAACATGGCTGACATCACGCCTACGCTCGATGCGGTGAGCAGAGGCGTGGGTACAAAAACGTAATAAATAAACTATCGTGTAGGTGTTGGACTGATTACATAAGATTTTGACTAATTATAACATTGTAAACAAATAATATTAACAAATAGATAGATAAGTGTGTCAGCTGCCTTTTGTGGCAACTTAGATAAACCACCGGCTACATCTATGGTCCTGTTTTATTTATTCGTTTTGTCTGTTGGGTTTTCTTTCTGTTGTTGTGCATATTGTGTTGCTTATCTGCTTATTTTGTTTCTGTGATGTATCTTGTTGGTATAATAAATGTCTTTCTTCTTCTTCTTCTTCTTACATAGATAGGTAGCCAACAAGGAATTACCTCGGTTATCTTGCCCTTCTCTACAAACTAAATATGGGATCTACTTATTAGCAAAGGGCAAGATAAAGAGTATCCGAAACCGGCGTGAGTGCATGCAACGATTAATGAATGTTGATGAAGTGAATGAGGTCAATCAGGATCGTGATAAGTGCTCCCTGGCCTAACCCTTCGGGATACAGGCGTGAGTTTATGTATGTATATCGCTAGTACTTCCACTATCTGCAAGTGTTTTAGAGAAATCGTGTTTTTATAATAACAGTTTTTATCCAGAAATAGTAGGTATAGTGTACGTGTTCACAAAAGGGTTCTGTATATTTCTAGACGGATTTCTAATTTTACGATGTGCACATTGACAGGGATTTTTACACACACTTTTGTTACCAAGGAAACCCTGACACCTTTCATGTCACCGTTAGTCTTTTTCCTCAGATTAATCTGAGTCTTTTTCAAATACTCACACTTTCCAGAGCGTATCGACTCCACGACGGTACTGGTGCGGTGTGGTGCGGCGTGGGGCGCGGGGGTGTATCTGGGAGGCGGCTACGTTGCCACGTGTGCGCATGTCGTCAAAAACGTACCTAAGTATTCTTGCTTCGGAGACAAATGCTGAGATTTTAGATACGATTTATTAATTTGTAAAACAAACGTAAACAATACGCTGTTATAAAATATTAACTATTCCAGTCACTCTACAACCTCGATTCAACTAATCTCAACCCACTCTGGGCACTGAGTTGAGATTAGTTGCATCGAGGTCCCTTTGCCACGCAACCAAGATCTCGATGCTGTAATAGCTATTATTAACTTAATACCGGATAAACTTACTACTCTTTCTCTGAGAGAAGGCCTGTGCCCTACAGTGGGACGTATATAGGCTGCTTATGATGATGGAACTTCCTTGGTTTTGTTGTCGGAAGAGTCCGACCAGGTTTCGCTCTGATTCGCGTCGTCGGTTGCTCGTCTCTGACTTTAGACGAGCAAACGACGCGACGACGCGAGCTCCGTCTCTACTCACCATGATTAGGCTCTGCGAATCAGAGCGAAACCTGGTCGGACTCTTCGGACAAAAAACCAAGTAAGTTTATTATTAAGTTTAAGTACTTATGCACTATTCATATTTGCACCAACTACCCGTCTCCCTTTCTCCTTCGGAAACCTTTCCGTCACAAGGTTGTCTGGAAGAAATTGCTGTTAGCAATAAGGCCGCCCATTGTGCTTTTTCATTGTAACTTTCATATTTTATGTCTCGCTTCTTGTGTGCAATAAAGAATATTCTTATCTTATCTTATCTTGTCCGGCGTTAAGTTAATAATGTGTAGTGCTTACGAAAGTCTTAGTTCGAATAGCTATTTGGAACCGAGCCGTCTAGAACCCAGAGCGAAGAATCTAGAACTATGCAGTGAAGGAGATATATAGTAAAGGAAACATCCCACAAAAAAAGTATTCGAATAAAAAATGCCCATCTAGTCTTGAAATACTGTACGAACTATTCGAAAAAATATATCAATAAACACACTCCATTGGTTTTCATCGATAAGTTCTGAAAAAAGTATGCTTGGAATGTCTCCTCTAAGAACGTAATGTCTCATTGGTAAATACCATTAGATTTCCAAAAACTACCTTTTTCAGATACATTTTTTTATTAAAACAGCTAAGCGAAATTTAATGCCAAACTTCCATTCATATTTTAAGCACGTCACATCGAAAGTCTCCCTCTACTGCCAAGAGGTGAAAGAGACGGCCATAGTGCGCTACAAGACCGCGGACGAGAAAGCCTACGACCTGGCCCTACTGTACTCGAACCCAGAGAACTGGTCGCACCTCACCAGAGCCCATTTTGCCGTGGACCCTCCAAGAAAAGGTAGATGAGAGAAATAAAGAACACATTTTATTTACTTTGTCGCGGTAAATACAGAGTGTCAAAAAACTCACGCCCAAAAGCTATGTATACTGGACAGTAAATTTAAGAAAAAAATCAGTGTTGCTGGGAAGTCAATTAAATTTTTAGGTTTTTTTTTCAATCTATTTATTTATAAAGAGTTAATACATGTTTCTCGAAAAGATATTAAAAATGTTGACGCGCACGGATCCTTAACTTTCAGCGTTCTTAAAATCAAAATCAATTTTTTTTATTCAAAGTAGCACAGAAACTGCGACTTAATGAACGTTACAAGATAAACTAGGTGTCCATTTCAAAATCTAGACCATTTTGGAGAAAAAATGGACAAAAAAACTCCAAACTTAGTGTTTTCAAGTCCTTAATTTACAGGATTTATATAAATGTTCTAAAACTCATGCATTGAACTGTATTACCTATATTATTAGTAACTATATTACGATTGTAATCGTATTTTAACCGTCAAACTGTGAAGGAGGTCGGTCAGGATCGTGGCAAGTGGCAAACCCTGGTCTCTGCCTACCCCTCCGTGATAACGGCGAGAGTTTGTGTAAGTGGTATGTGTGTAACTGTCAAATTCCATTTTAATTGCTATCACAAACGTCAGGATTCCGACAGGATTTGGCCTGTGAGCGTGATGTCTGGTGCAGCCACACCTCATCCCGTCCCATGTTGATGGTGGGTTCCCATGGATGTTGATGAACCGACAGAGGTCTGTCAGGATCGTGGCAAGTGGCAAACCGGGGTTTCTGCCTACTCCTCCGGGATACAGGCGTGAGTTTATGTATGTATGTATGTATGTATGTATGCATGCATTCCGTGTGGCACCGGATTAAGAACAGCATCACTCCATTTCCTTCCGTGGATGTCGTAGAAGGCGACTAAGGAATCAATTACCAGGAGACGGGCAGCAGCGTCTTCCTGAGATTCCAACCGCGTACTGCGATCGCCAACGCGCCTGCCAAGCGTGGCGATTATAGCAAAACCCTTCATGGTTATGAAAACGTCTTGCAGTGGGCGTCAAATGACTGATGATGATAATGATGATGCATGCATTCCCATGTTTCAGGAGAGTCGGTCCTGGCAGCGGGCTATCCCTACTTCAATGAGAATAACCTGGACGATCTGCGACCGACCGTGACGAGCGGACACGTGAACAATGTGTCCCCTTCTATGATACAGACTTCTTGCTGCGTGCAATCCGGGTTTAGGTAAGGGATCCTCTAATCAGACTTTCCATTAACATACCAGCAAAGGTTGGTTGTAACTTGTACGCCTATAACAGTTTGACTTCAAAGGAATTGTCGAGCTTAGAAAGTAATTAAAATGTGACAGGGTTTCCCAGCGAGCCGGTGGGCATCCTTTGACACTTCGTGTTTTCTACGAGAGAACATTTTTCCCCTATCGGTACTTCGGCAGAAGTGCCCCTGTATTACGCGCACCAAATCCTGAGCGAGTCTATAATCGTCTAATTGTCAAATTAGTTTAGGATTTGTTTGACAGTTAGACGATTGGAATCGCTCAGGATTTGGTGCGCGTAATGAGACCCCTGACCAGCCCACTGCCACTTTGATCAACAAATAAAAATACATACAACAAAAGAGGAAAATAAGATGTTTTTATTATTATTTTCTTTTCGGTCGAACGCAGGACGGAAATGTAATGCGTACCTGATACGTACAAGTGTTATATGGTGTGATAATAGTGCATAACCTATAGATATAGTATAGAGAACACTTTGTTGCACAACCAGGAGAAAGAATTACAAATAGTTTCTTATATCTAAGTAGTGGTATACAATTGGCGGCGTTATCGCTTAGAGCGATCTCTTCCAGACAACCTTTAGTATAACAAAAAATAAAAAAACCGGCTAAGCGTGAGTCGGACTCCGGCTAAGGGCGGCACGTGTGGGAACGGCAGGCGTCAACGCGTCGACGGCAGTCGCCGACATGTCAGCGTTATTATCCGCGTCGACCAGTGTCGACGACAGCAGTTGGTATGGCACACGTGCCGCCCATGTATAAGCCCCCTAAGGGTCCCGAACTGAATGCAAGAAAACATTATCTATTATGTTTGCTAAATGCGTAATATTACCACTATGGACAGTACGGACAGTTTTGCACCTTTTATAGGATTCCTAGGGTATCTTTAGGGTTCCGTACCCGAAGGGACCCTATTACTACGACTCTATTGTCTGTCTGTCTGTCTGTCACCATGCTCTATCTCATAAACCGTGATAGCTAGGCAGATAATATTTTCACAGATGATGTATTTCTATTGCCGCTATAGCAAAAAATACTAAGAACAGAATAAAATAAATATTTAAGGGGGGCTCCCATACAACAAACGCAATTTTTTGCCGTTTTTTGCTCGATATTAATAACGGCAACAGGTAGACGCTTGAAATATTCACAGAAAATTTTGTTCTTTATTCTCTTCAAAAATAAATAATGAAATTAAAATAAAATAAATATTTAAGGGGGGCTCCCATGCAACAAATGTGATCTTTTGCCGTTTTTTCTCGATCTTTCTGTCTAATGTTGTATACATAATGGTACGGAATCCTTCGTGCGCGAGTCCTACTCGCACGTGGCCGGTTTTTTTTTTGTTAGAGCAGGGGTTTCCCCCTTTCCCCCGCTTCCGGCTAAACCAATCAACCGATTGTAGAAACGTGAACAATTCCAGGCAAGTGAAAAAGGAAAACTATCACGGCTAAGTAGGCTTACAAGTTAACGAGTAATAATAGGCCACCAACTTATAAAACGAAAACTTCCTACAAACTCCATTGAAAATTTGTTTCATGAAGTTGTAAGTAAAGCAGGTAAAAATCCCCCTCCTTCTACGGAATTCTACACTGCGCGTGGCCCGCCACGCACTTGGCCGGTTTTTTTTAATGTAATTTTTTATCGCACTGTCTTTCCAGCGGTGGCGCCATCTTCCGCATCTGTAAGGACCGGAAGTCCCTCACAGTGGAGGTGCTGGGCATCATAGTATGCAACGCCAAAACCGAGACAGGCGCGTGCTATCCCTACATCAACATGACCGTCCCGGTGGCGGCTTTCAGAGAGCTGTTCTACGATTACATTCATGATAAAGGTTAGTTGTTTCGCTGGTGGCGCCATCTTTCTTCCTGTTGACCTGGACTTGACCCGTTTTTCTTTATTATGGATCAATCTGCTATACCTTGTGTTTCCGTGTGGCGCCGGATTAAGAATAGCGTCACTCCATCTCCTTCCATGGATGTCGTAGAAGGCGAATAAGGAAACACACCAGGAGCCTGGCAGCAGCGTCTTTCTGAGATACCAACCGCATACCGCGATCGCCAACCCGCCTGCTAAGCGTGGCGATTATGGCAAAACCCTTCATGGTTAGGAAAACCATGAAGGAGGCCTATGTCCTGCAGTGGGCGCCAAATGGCTGATAATGAATAATAAAAATCTGCTATACAAAAATAATTGAGTGAAAAATTCTACCAGCTACCTCTTACGGTTCAAGAGAGAAAACCCTCCAACTTTCTAAAAGACAGACAGACAGCAGGACGGATGGACGGATGGAAGGACGGACAGACAACATAGGCATAGTAACAAGGTCCCGTTGACACCCTTCGGATACGAAACTCTAAAGAAGGTTCGAGGCAAGTGGCATACCTTTCCTACCCATTCGGGATACAGGCGTGAGCTTATGTATCTACCAATCTGTGTAATGGTTTCATCGCGTTGTTTTCCTTCATACAAGCGATAAAACTTTACTTACCTACCACATCGTTGCGATTAAATTCTCTGGGTACCTACCTAACCTACTGTTATATTTCATGAAGAAGTATACTAAGACCCTATTGTTTTCTTTTCAGATGAATCTAAGCTGAAAAGTCTCGAGAACCAAAGAGAAATGATCCAGTCTCAGTGGCGGTTGATGCCGTATAGGTCCAAAATATAACGGTTATTTTGACAGTGACAGGCATGAGTTTACTTAGACAATGCAAACACACCTATTTCGTTTGCCCAACATAGGTGCCGGGCACCTCTGCGGCCGCTACTTTCGGTCCGTGCTCGGCTCGTAGTATTCGGATGTTCTCAAAAATTTACAAAGTCCCTCTTTGGCCTTACATATGTCGGAAAAATACAAAATATGTGAGCACCAAAAGAAGAGAAGATATATATAATTCCTCATTCTGTGATATCATGGTAGGTACGTAGTAAAAAATGGGAACGCTTTGTTTATACAAGTCTAGCTAGATTCATGTCTGTAGGTTTTCCTGTGAATATCACTGAGTAATACCTCAGGAAAAATAAAAATTGTAGGTACAGGGTAAAGGTATTCAATTAGGCCATTGACATGTAGTCGTGGTTGAGCTGTGGGGCAGGCAATACGGCTCAATTTACACCTCGATTATCATATAAATTAAATTTTAATAAATTTTTATTATCAGTAAAGTTATAAAGAAATTATTATTTAAGATTATACCTAGTGTAATAATATGTAATATATGCAGGAATAATATAATATGTAAGTCATTTTTAATAAATATGTTTTTATGCATTCACAAATTATACCAACAAGGTTTTTATTTCAAATTATTTTTATTCGGGTTTTTTTTTACGTGAAAGAATCTTCTCTAAAAAAACTGTCAAATTATAACTTGTCCACAGATTAGAATACTTCTCTTTCCGACAAAAAAGTGTAAACAGTTTCCGAAAATCTAAATTAGCTTGGTGGTTTCTGGTAACGGAGCGGGTTACCAAGCTTACAGACCATGGCTCGTAAGGCGCAGGTATCCATTCAACAGACTCTTGAAAGCGATGAAGAATTAAACTCCTACCTTGAGGAACACAAAGATGAGCTTGTTTGTAAGTGACTGAAGTTACGCTGATATGAGAAAGCTAGCTGAGCTCTTAGACTTCTCGACGTTTTGGAAATCCAAAGTGTATATAATACACTGAGCTAGATTAGAAAAAGCTACCTGAGTTTATTACAAAATGTAGAGTACGTAGGCACACTAAGATTCAATTCAATTCAATTCTGCTTTATGGACTCGCTGCACTGATTATCCAGTACAATTTCGCCAATTTCACGTGTTAGGTAAGAAATAGCAATTTAAGATCGTTAATCGAAATATCAAAAATTAAAATGTATTAATAATATTTTTACAAAATGTCCGAAGTCAAAAAAACTTCGGACCAAGTCTACACTAAGCTTAGAAAAAGCCACCGGATATATACCTATTTTTTAAAGGAGGGTACACTAAGAGAGAAAACTAACGGAGCTCCTTCATAAATTGGAAGTACACCAAACTAGATCAGCGGAGATAGAGCGGTAGTAGCATAGTGGGTAGAACATTGGGCTCGGAAGCGAGAGACCCCGGTTCGATTCCCAGTGCAGGCATGTACCTATGACTTTGTTTTCTAAGTTATGTACATTTGTGAAGTTATAGTAGCAATACCACTCGCTAACCGTGAAGGAAAACATCGTGAGGAAACCTGAGTGTCTGAGTTATTCACATACCTCAGCGCTCGAAATCGCCAATCCGCGGTGGGCACTCTCTCCCTGAGAGAAGGCCTGTGCCCTACAGTGGGACGTATATAGGCTGCTTATGATGAAACTAGATCAGAGAAAGCCACAGGAGGTTCTTCCAAAATATATAGTACACTAAGTGGGATTACAGAAAGTTGCTGAGGTTATTCCACAGTGTAGAGTATTCCAAGCCAGATTAGAGGAAGCTACCTGAGGTTCTTCCAAAGTGTAGAGGTCACTAAGCGAGATTAAAGAAAGCTACTTGAGGTTATATATTCTTTTTGTTGCACTAACCCGTGCTGAGGACAATTTTAAAAACCTATTTAGAGGCTAAAAATTCCACCCATGCCGGGACTTGAACCTCGGAATGAGATCGCTGTACCTACATGATTATATATTCTTTCGGTGAGCCAGAGGTCGCGGGTTCAAGTCCCGGCATGGGTGGAATTTTTTGCCTCTAAATAGGTTTTTAATACTTGAGGTTATTCCAAAAAGTAGAGTACACTAAGCTAGATATCACAAAGCTACCTGACGATATTCCAAAATGTAGCTTTTACCTAGTGAGCTAGATTAAAGGTGATTTTTTTTTAAATGTTGAGTTCAGTGCATTGAACGCACACGTAAATTGCTAGAATGTTTAAACGAAATCTAGTCGCGCACCTATCGCCACTCGCTTGCATCCCATTGCAGTTCAATAAAGGATCGGCTAAGATGTGGAACGCGTTGCCTCATGAGTTTTCCCAAGAACAATGAGATAAGAGTGCACCACAGCTTGGCGACATTTGTAAAAAAATATGTAATGGTTTTTATAGGTGTGCAGAAATAAAAAAATGAGGTAGTAAGTTAACAATAGTCTGTAATGTACACCCGAAGAACATATGACATTCAAATTTGCAAAGATACACAATTTAGCAATAATAATAGGGGTTAAAGTATGAAATTGCCGTTTTATTGGAATAGGTTCTTTGGATTGACATAGAATCTTCATGGTTTGAGGTTTTCGAATGAAACTTTTTTCAAATGGTTTCTATGATGTTCTTTTTTTAAAAAATGTGAAACATTTGAATATCGACTTTCAATTGTTTTTGTTATTCAATTTAGACAGGAAAGATGGATACTGCGAAAATTCGAGTGATTTTTGAATACGAGTTCCGACGCGGAACTAACGCGGCAGAAACAGCCCGCAATATCAATGCTGCGTTTGGAGAGGAGTCTACTAATGAACGCACCGTGCGATTTTGGTTTAAACGCTTTCGTGATGGAAATTTCGACTTAAAGAACGAGCCACGAGGAAGACCGCCCACACAGGTGAATAACGATGAATTAAGAGAGATAGTGGAAGCCGACCCTAGTCAAACTACCCAGGAATTAGCGGCATGGTTTAACGTTACCTTACCCACAATATTGACTCACTTGCGTCAAATCAATAAAATAAAAAAATACGAAAATTGGGTGCCTCATAATCACTCGAATTTTCGCAGTATCCATCTCTCTTGTCTAAATTGAATAACAATAACAATTGAAAGTCGATATTCAAATGTTTCACATTTTTTAAAAAAAGAACATCATAGAAACCATTTGAAAAAAGTTTCATTCGAAAACCTCAAACCATGAAGATTCTATGTCAATTCAAAGAACCTATTGCAATAAAACGGCAATTTCCCTAATATTAACCCCTCGACTGTTACGCGCCGCGCCGTAAAGCCGCGTTTTCACGATCTTATTTGGCTCGGACGCAGTGATAATTTTTTGGCACTCGAACGCTACTCGTATCGTGTACACGGCCATCTTAGTAAAAAAAAATGAAAACGGCCATGTTTTTTTCACTCGGACCGCGCTCTACCCATCTTAGTTGACTAAAAAGCTCGGGTCATGTGTTCTGTGCTAAAAAGACGCCGTCTGTCGGAGAATAGTGAGCGCGAGAGCTGATGCGACTGCGTTTATTAGAAATCTTAATTTGTAATAAAAATGACATCACGATTCTAGTTAGGTACTATTGAAGGTAGGCAGGTAACTTAGTTAACAACAAAGGAATAAACAAAACTTACCCTTTTCAGTATTTATTTCACTAAACAAACTTTTTGAAAGAAAAAACAACCGCCAAACAAGTTTCAGCAAGAATGCCCAATTTCAAAGAAACTCACTCTTTCAAAGGACATAATAACGTACAATCATTCATTTATTAACGTCACGAATTTTCTCAAGGTAATTTGAATCATATTTCGTAGGAATCCGATACAGTTTCGATTGAAAAAATCTGGCGTTCCGACAGTCAACGGATGCACATTTTGGCGCGTAGATCTACATTTTGACAGTCGAGGGGTTAATCTCTGGAAAAATAAAGTGCTCGCTCAAATCGGTCATCGTTACAGGCGTTTTTTGTGTTTGTTCCACTTTAGTCTTGGAAGTTTACTCGGAGTTCTGCGGGCCTTGTCTGGCGACGAGCGCGCACGTGCGCAAGGCGAAGCTCGAGATAGGCCAAGACAGGATTGCTGCTGCTAAGGTAAGCCTCGATAATTTATCAGCCCTTATTCGTCACTGATGGACAAGAGGAAAGTCCTCGGCCATCCTCATCCACTAATCCAGCTGGTGCCAGCAATCCAGCTGGTGCCAGCAATCCAGCTGGTGCCAGCAATCCAGCTGGTGCGAGTTCGGCTGGCGGTTGGGAGCGGCTGCCATGTCTGTAAGAGATTTTATTTTAGGACAACGGAGTATTGGTATGCTTTCACTTTTCTCTTTTCTCCGCAGATTGCGTCGGACAACAGCGACGAACTCGACAGATTCAAGGACAAAAGTGAACCGGTGTTCCTTTTTATTGTTGTACGTCTGTCAACAGTTTTCAGTGTAGAGTATGACCATTTACTATGATTCACGTACTACTTATCACTGTGGAGACCCAGCATAGGCATAAGCGGTCCGTGTATGTCCACTCCAATTGCCGAGCACATGCTTTCTCTCACTCAAGAGAGGAAGCAATCTAATCAAACGATCAAGATTATGGTAATGAAATCCACATATCCGCGTCTTCCAGAAACGCTTGCTGACTCGCTGCATATTCGGCGCGAATGGCATAGAACTGTGCCGCGTGGTGGAGGAAGAGCTGGCGCTGATGCAGAGGGAGAGAGACTCGGGGGTGCAACGCGCCTCGCGCAAGGTGCCTCTTTCCCAGATGCTGCCGGAAGAAATTGTTAGTCAACCCATTTTAGTTGATAAGTTTTAACGTTTTTTCAATTAAAATTTCAATAAAGTTGTGTGCGGTAATATCGAAACCAAAGATGCTGTTAAATTGAACGTCAACTTATGGCAGGACTTCCAGTTATAAAGTGGCTTTAACTCCGTCTTTACCTGTTAGATTATGACCTTGAAAAGAACAATTAAAAACCATTGTTACGGTGGTCCGATCGGGTCATTTAGAATTCTACAGATTACGAGTTTTTTCGGTGGTTTCGGCTTTTCATCTGCAAGTACCCACATATTCATTTTTAAATGTCCAATCTGTGAATATACATACTAGTCTGGATCCATATGATCCATACCTACGCAGAAGGAGCAGGAGCCACTTTTCGAGATGCTGCTAGAAGAAATTGTTAATAATTTTTTCTGTTAACGATCCTTTTTTTGTTGATAATATCGTGTGCGATAGAGTTGAAAGCCAAAGATCATTGTTTTGTTATTATTTTGGATCCACGTGGTCCATCCTATAATAATTCTGATATAACGACAGCTGTAACTGCTCAAGAAAACTTAAAAACATCGCTATCATCGAAATGGTGTTTATTTGCACAGTTTTGTCCCCAGTTTCCTATACGCTACCTGTTAATTGGCAATTAACAGCTATCAGTCGGCGAAAGTGCATAAAAAAACAAATAATCACCCCTTACAATCTGTTAACAACTTGTCAACGTACGAGAAACTGCGTGTAAAGTTTACTTATTTATTTGGGAGTACTGTCAGGCTGCATATCAACTAATACACGATTAACAAAGCGTATGTCCCATGTCCTATGTCCTTGAAGGTTGTTTATCTTTTGACCGAGAAGCCCAGGTAAAGGAGATTACGCGGCGGATGTAGCTAAAGTGGGCTGCTCTCGGGAAACTTGCCGATGTCTTCAAAAAGCCTCACCCAGCAGTGGGCGGCGATGGGCTGATGATGATAATGATCATCTCCGAATTTGTTGCCCAGTTAGAGGCATCCACAACAACTGCAGAGATGTAATCAAAATTTGCATACAAGCAATAACTTAGCGGTGGTAGCCTAGTGGAAAAGGGGTGGTAGCCTAGTGGGTAGACTCGGAAGCGAGAGACCCAGGTTCGATTCCCAGTGCGGGCATGTAGGTACCTATATCTTTGTTTTCTAAATTATGTACATTTGTGAAGTTATAGCAGCAATACTACTCGCTAACGGTGACGGAAAACATCGTGAGGAAACCTGAGTGCCTGAGCTATTCGCATACCTCAGCTCTTGGAATCGCCAATCCGCGATGGGCACACGTGGTGATTAAGCACATACTCTCTCCCCGAGAGAAGGCCTGTGCCCACAGTGGGAGGTATATAGGCTGCTTAAAAATAAAAAATAACTTAGTAACTAAAGCAAAAAGGTTGCTCCACCATACCTACTGTATCAATATCCAGGCCAAACTCGAAAAGGACATGATCGTAGAGAAGGTGTACCGGGACAAGATGGAGCGCCTGCGCACGCTGACGCTGGCCGCGCGCAAGCAGCGCGTCGCCGCGCGGCTCGCCGACCAGCTCAAGCAGTTTAACTTCATACTCTTCTGGCCGCTGTGCCACCAGGGACACTACGACCTTTACGAGAAGTGGGATAACCTCGGTGTGTACATTCATAAACGGTATATCAATCTGTCTAATCATTTGAAAGCTGCTGGCATTCCGTTCACCAGAGACTAACTTATTCTCTGTAAAATCTCCCATTACCACAGAATATTTAAACTGAACTTGAAGAGTATTTTAAGGAATACTTTGGCCCTTGCATCTACGTAATGAGATGATTTATACAGCGTGCAGTGGCACCTTCACTCATACTAGCTGGGTGAAGGGACCACTCGGACGCTGCAGTGCCTGGGACATTAAGGAATAGTATTTATATAAATAAGACTGTAACAGTTTATTCATACGTCTCCGATCTATTTTGGGCCGATCGTCAATATTTCCTGATAAAAAATAAGGTTTTTGCTGCAGAGTCGCCCTTAACGGGGCTGATTAGAGTGCACGTATGCAAAGTCTGATGAACTGTCCATTGTACTTACCTAATAGGTAGTCTGCTAATTATCTCTCGTCGAGACTAGAAGGGGCGGCTTATAATAGCGCTCTCCTACTCTCTGCAGGCCTCCAAGTGGCCGCGAAAGAGGAGGTGCAACTGAAGGAGGAGGACCTGAAGGAAGTGTTCTACATGAGCGACGTGGACGTCAACGAGGCCGCGGCCTACGCGCTCATGGCCGGCGAGGCGCTCGTCGTCATGTTCAAGATGTCTTCCGAGGATGATAGGGACATTGTCCGTTAGTACTTCTACTTCTTATAAAAAAATCCCGCGCCTCTAGCATACCGAACCAGTAGCGCTCTTACCAACTAATCGGACCTCGCCTCGACTCGCCAAAATTTATTTTCTGTGCTTATCACAACGCTCTCTATTGTTACGAACTTTTTTTTTATCTACCAACGTTAAATGTAGCTAAGTCTAAGTTCATAACCTTCAGCGTAAGAAAAAATACCCAACCGGACGCATCATTCTACATAAAGTACTATTCATGTAAACATTGGTTAGACTGCACTTGTGTCGCATTGGTTGGGACATTCTGGGTGAATGTGCCACTTATGATCGAAACAGACTATGAAACAGAAAAAGGCATCTTGTCCCCTCAGAGCTGATGCTGTACGCGCTTGTCGAGGAGATCCCCGTGCCGAAGGATACTTACGAACTTGCTGAAACTAACCAGCGAATCCCGTTGGCACGTCGTCAGTTGTCCTTCGACACCCGTGCCGGAACATAACTCACTGGGACTAACCAGCTTATCCCATCAGAGCTGATGCGCCACAGGTTTTACGTTTCGAATTATAGCCGAAAGGGAAATAAGCAGCATGTCCCCTCAGAGCTAATGCGGCACGCGCTGTACGAGGATATCCCCTTGCTGAAGGAGAACATACAAACTTACTGGGCTAAGTTAAGTAGATGTGTTAAGTAGCGTGTCCCCTGAGCGCTGATGTGGCATAGGTACTCCTTTATACGTGCCGATGGATAAGGACGAAACCTGTCCTATTAAACGAAGTAAGTATTACACCGTACCGTAAGTATTGAAAATTTATTAATAATTGTAAAATAACTATTACTAAAAATATTGTCATCATCAGCCATTTGACGCCCACTGCAGGACATAGGCCTCCCTCACGGTTTTCATAACCATGAGGGGTTTTGCCGTAATCGCCACGCTTGGCAGGCGGGTTGGCGATCGCAGTATGCGGTTGGAAGCTCAGGAAGACGCTGCTGCCCGTCTTCTAATTAATTGATTTCCTTAGTCGCCTTCTACGACATCCACGGAAGGAAATGGAGTGACGCTATTCTTAATTCGGCGCCACACGGGACGTGTGGAAAAATATTGTAAATTAAACTAAATTGGCACTCCTAAAATAATTATATTCTTTTTTTTTGCACTAACCCAGCACGAGCACGAGTATAATTTTAAAAACCTATTACTTTTATTATTTTTTACCTGTCCATTAGCTCAGTTGGGAGAGCGCTTGCACGGTTAGCCAGAGGTCGCGGGTTCAAGTCCCGGCATGGGTGGAATTTTTAGGCTCTAAATAGGTTTTTAAAACTCCTAAAATAAATATACCTTCAACACACGTACGCACGCACGCACGGCCGCACGCACGCACGCACGCACGCACGCACGCACGCACGCGCACACACACACACACACAATTGTATACACCGTTACTACAACTTTTTTTTTCTCATATTAACACTGTTAAGTTAAATGAAATAGTGTCCACTTGCACGGCAACATCATGTTAATTAAAACTGTAAAAGAAACACTAGACGCCTACACTACAGGTCCGACCTGGTTTAGGCATCTAGAGATCATGTAAGATGTAATTATACGAGAAACACTATTTTGTAAACATAATTGTAAACTTTTCGCCTTAATGATCTGTCCATCTATACCAGTCCAGAGGCGGGCTAAATACTTACTTCGTGGGTCTCTGCACCTGCACCATTACTGGACTGAATAAATATTTTTGTCCCCTTAGAGCTGATGCGGCACGCTCTGTACGAGGAGATCCCCGTGCCGAAGGAGAACCTGCTGGGGCAGGACAAGCCGGTGCCGCTGGTGCCGCCGTTCGAGCGCTACGCCTCCATCAGCAAGACGGCGCGCGAGGTGCGCCGAGACCGGTACGAGGCCAAGCAGCAGAAACTAGTTAGTTTTATTTTATTTCATTTTACTTTATTTATTGCTAGTCATGAGTGAGTAGCAATGTGTGTGTGAGTGAGTGTATGCTTGGGTGTGTGTTTGTGTGTGTGAGTGCGTACGTATATGTGGGTATGTGATGGAGATTATGTGTATGGATATTTTATATGTAAATGGCAATAAACTTATTTTTATTCTATTTTATTCATAACGTTTACGTTATTAGACACGCGCAGTGCCCCTATACTGCGCGTGGCTATCGTAGATATTTTTAAGGCCATCTTCGGAACCCTTTCCGTAGTTGGTCACCAAAATGTGCGAGCGCAGAAGCAGGGGTTTTTTTTATTCATACCTATTTTTTTACGTAGCCTCGTTTGTGTCCCACTGCTGGACAAAGGCCTCCCACAACTCAGACCAGATGCTTCTGTCTTATGCCAGCTCAGACCACTCCGGCATGTGTCGGTCGAGGTCGTCTCGCCAACGTCTTCTTGGCCTACCTCTCCTGCGACGACCGCCTTGTGGCACCCACTCGGTGGCAAGTCTCGCCCAACTATCCGGGTGCATTCTACTGATATTATGATATCATACCTATTATGAACATATTTATTGAGTTCACGGTTTAACTAATAAAATTATTCGTTAAACCGTGAAATCAATGTGAATTGAACAAAGGGTTTCTTATTAACTACGGAAACCTAATAAAAACGTACACCCAACAATTTAAAGTGTTGGGCCTTATCCTGTAACGAGAACGAGTATAATAAAAGTGTACCATCCATTGTAAAACTAAGTACATACAAAATACATTGACGCCAGAAAGACGCGTCAAGCGTTTGCGCAGGCGAACTTGAGGCAGTAATTTAATAAAAACATATTATATAATTTCTTGTAATAGAGTCTAGGGCCTGGTTACGAACTATTGAATGTACAATATGTACCTATATTCAGTGGACAGCAGGTCGACCTTTACATTTTTGTTGCAAAGTCGTCCTTGACGTGATTGATTAGATTGCATGTTACGTATGTGCACGTGGTTGGTGTGCTGTCGACTGCACTATACATTTTTATTTATTTGTTTATTTAATTGGGGTCATCATCATCATCATTCAGCCACAAGAAGCCTCCATGGATTTCCAAAAAGACCGCTTGGAAGCGACCTGCATCCAGCGCCTTCCTGCCACTTGGATGAGGTCATCTGTCTGTTAATTGGGGTATTTTAAATTAATGAAGCGAAAGAGATCAATCAGGATAGTGGTAAGTGGTAGAACCTGGTCTCTGCCTAGCTCTCTGGGATACTGGCGTGAGTTTAAGTTGTTTTTTTTTTAATGTATTTCAAGTTTCCACTCATAAGCAAGGGCGTGACGAGGATAATGTCCCAGATCTCCAGACATCAATGACATGGACTGAATGGTAGGGCCGGTGAATAACGCGGACAACCTGTCACCAATGCGGATATTTACAGCTACTTAGATGTAGTTACTTAGCCATTGATCATAATGAAGCGTTAATCTTTAACTATTGAGTAAAATGGCATTGACTGAAGAGATCGACCTCGTCGGTGAATTGGAAACGAACCGCGACCGTGACTGTTGTCTGGAGTACCTAGGTCTGCATTAGTAGTGGCATAGACCAAAGTAGTGGCGTCGTTTTAGAGGAAATTTTACCTAAATGTCGTATTCCAAAATCTTATAATATACAAGAATATGTAATATAATTTTTTTCGAAGAAACAAACAATCGATGGAGTCAATTTTGGACAACTGGAAAACAATAGAGAGCATTGTGGTTGGGTTAATAGGTTAAACGTTTGGGTTAGCGAGGTTAAACTAGACTCAGGCCTTTGCATCTACGTAATGAGATGATTGATACAGCGTCAAGTGGTAGCTTCACTCATACTAGATGGGTTAAGGGACCACTCGAACGCTGCGGATATTGTATTTCAGATGAAGTAGGCTTGCCCAGCACCTATACCATCCTGACGGTTAAATGTTCTACAAACAACCAATTGAAAATTGCGCAACTCAACCAACGTGACTTTCTTTCTATTTTTTGGATAAAAAAACAAAGATTAAAATATGCTGTCGAGAGGCAACCACACTTCTCTAGGCTCTACTTTCTGAGTCGGAGTAACCAAAAAACAAACATTCATCATAATCTTGAGTCCGTCGACATCGACTGTTGGACGAGGGCCTCTTCAAGCATGCGCCAGTAGTTTTAGCATGTTAAGCATATACGTCCCACTGTAGGGCAGGCCTTCTCTCAGAGAGGGAGTATGGGCACCACGCGTGCCCACCGCGGATCGGCGATTTCAAGCGCTGAGGTATGTGAGTAGCTCAGACAACCTGCCTTACGATGTTTTCCTTCACCGTAAGCCAGTGGTATTGCTACTATTAACTTCACAAATATAGGTACGTAACTTACGAAACAAAGTCATAGGTCAAAGCCCGCACTGGGAATCGAACCTGGGTCTCTCGCTTCCGAGTCCAATGTTCTACCCACTAGGCTACAACCGCTATATTATAAGTATATACTATATGGTCCTATAACATGCACCAAATCCTGAGCGATTGGAATTGTCTAACTATTAAATTCCACACTATTTACGATCGCAAACATCAGGACGCATGACTAGACATCTGCACTGCCCTTTTCCAAATCTTTCCTGCAGCTCTGTCGGTGTCGTCGCGCCACTTGGCTGGTGGTCAGCCTACCTTCGCTTCTACGTCCGAGCCTCAGTTGCCAGTCTAGTAGTTTGCGACTCCATCATATATTATAGACATCTAATGTGCCCTACAATGGACATTAAGTATAACTAAATTACAATATGTAGGTACCTATTTTCTATTATAATAATGTAACGACGGTCTTATTTATAAAAAAACAAGATTCCTTAAAACACTCCATAAACGCAGTACAATGGTAAAGTCTTTCCTGTATAAAGTCTCTACCAAAGACTATTTATACGGCGTTTATGGAGTGTTTTAAGGAATCGTGTTTTTAATAAATAAGACAGGAAATACATATTGTAATTTAGTTATACTTAATGTCCATTGTAGGACACATTAGACGTCTATAAGATGGAGTCTCAAGCTACTAGACGGCAACGGAGGACCGAGATTGTCTTTTCCGTTGTAGCGCGAGGAGCAAGAGGAGCGTGACCGGCTTGCGCGGGAGCAGGCCAGACTAGCGCAGCAGGCAGCCGACGAGAAGGAAGCTGAGGAGCAGAGGAGACGGGACGAGGAGCGCATGGCGCGCATTCAGGCCGGGGTGAGTACCTACGGCCAGACGATTCTTGTACAGTCGAGAGCACATCAACATTTACATGCGTGTACTCTACTCAGTTACGTCACCGGCGACTTCGCACCTGCTGTCGACTGTACTTGTGTCGCGGTCTGTAAGAGCGTTACCTGCAGATGGCGTTGGCATCCGTCCGGATATAGCCGAACAGTGTTAGATTTCTTAACCTCTTTTCCGGCCATATTTGACTGCGTCCGGCCTATCCGGCTTTTTGTATCTATCGTTCAGTCGATCAAACAAACGAGCGCGTGAATCAAGACTCGCTGGCTTTCAGTGTCCAGTCTTGGGGCACTAAAAGTCTGCGGCTTTTTTAACAGCTTGGCAACAATATCTACCTGCAGCAGGCGCCTAAATAACAAGAAGCAGAGGAGACGAGAAGGAGAACGAACGAACGAACCTCCGGGAAGAAGAAAGGGCCAAGAAATGTCTCCATTCAAAATGCCTGGGTTGCGATGGGAAGAACTCGAAGTCACCGCTCGAGACCGCAGCAAGTGGAGATCTTTTATAAAGGCCCTATGTTCCCGATGAGGGACGACAGCATAAGATCTTAAACCGACGTGTGCTTACAGTTGCCTCCGGATCCTGAGCCCGAGCCGCCAGCGGATGAGGAAGGCCTGGCGGAGGGTGCCGAAGGGGAGGACCCTGAAATACGTAAGGTGATTGCATACATATTATTATTATCTACGAATAAAAACAACGAAATAGATGTATTGCCTCCTACAAATTCTCGCTCAGAAACAGCACCAATGTTAGGGCCGGATTTATGGGACGGCAGGCGGAGCTACTGCCCTGGGGCCTCCACGAGGAAAGGGCCCCCACAAAAGGCTAATATGTACTATCATTAAACGCCAATCTTTTATGAGTACTTATAACGTGTTTGTTTTTCAAAGTAAAAAAAAAATCGTCGTATTCATTGTAGTTCTTGTTTCGTATTTTTTATTTGGGAATAATTAGGGGCTTCCGCTCCTTCGTTGCCCTAGGGCCTCCAGACCTCAAAATCCGGCTCTGACCAATGTGTTGACAGACCTGACGATTCAGATTTGTACAATTGAAATGCGTAGCTTCTTTATGTCTCTTCCAAACATGTTAAAGAGTACTTCTGACTCTGATTATCCTGATCTTTCTATCCATATACAAAATGTGCAATAACTGAAACATGTCCGTAGTTTGCTATTTAAAACAACTTTTGAATAGTAAGGACATTGTAGGACAATGATTTATTGAAGGCGACATTGGTAGAGCGTGTAAGGCGCGAATTCAATAAAATTTTATACAATCCTTAATATTTAAAAAAAACCGGCCAAGTGCGAGTTGGACTCGCGCACGAAGGGTTCCGTACCATTATCTATACAACATTAGACAAAGATCGAATTTGAGAACAGCGCCATCTATAGAAACCAACAAGAAGCAATTGACATTTAACGATATGAAATCGGTGCTATGAAGGCTACACAGATGGCCGCTAGATATGGAGCGCTGTCTTTAGACAACGTTTGTTGTATGGGAGCTCTCCTTAAATATTTATTATATTCTGTTTTTAGTATTTGTTGTTATAGCGGAAACAGAAATACATCATGTGTGAAAATTTCAACTGCCTAGCTAACACGGTTCATGAGATACAGCCTGGTGATAGACAGACAGACAGACGGACAGTGAAGTCTTAGTAATAGGGTCCCGTTTGGCACCCTTCAGGTACGGAACCCTAAAAATAAAGATGTACGAAAAAAATCATAAAACACAAGTCCTGGCTAAACATAGTTTCATATTATCGTGTCTCAAGAATTGCACATTTTAAGGACCTGTATTTCTGCCTACCGCCCTAGGCAGTAGAGCAACTCGACGAAGTAAAGCCTGAGGAACCAGAGGTCGCTGAGGAGGAGGTTGCCGAGGTGATCGAGGAATTCCACTCCGACGTGGAGGTCGAGGGCGAGGAATACATCCCGCCCGGAGGACTGTTTGTGCCCGGACTGTACTCGCCGCCCAACGAGCTAGCCAAGGCCAATGGACTGGCTTTCTTCTTCCCCAAGGTTTGATCAGCTGTGCTGTAGATTGACAGAGAACACTTTTTTTCGGAACGCCAGTGTTGCATAATCAGCCTATATGCGTCCCACTGTAGGGCACAGGCCTTCTCTCAAGGAGAGAGTATGGGCTTAATCACCACGCGTGCCCACCGCGGATTGGCGATACAGCTAAGCAGTTTGCGGGACGTAGGCATTTTTCTCTTAACCAACCGTTGGACAGTACCACCTAAATACCAGCGAGCGCTCACGCTGATTGGCCAATCCACTACGATGGCTAACCGTCTGCCACCAATGCGCTAAGAAGAAGAGACTTTCGAAGGCTGTTCTTACGTGGAGCATGCTGTCATGGTGTCTCGCTAGCAAAGGGCAAGATAAAAAGTTCCCGAAACCGGCGTGCGTGCATGCAATGACTAATGAATGTTGAGGAAGCGAAAGTGATCTGTCAGGATCGTGGCAAGTGGCAGTCCCTGGTCTCTGCCCGTCTGGGATACAGGCGTGAGTTTATGTAAACTTTTGATAAATGTGGTCTGAGGGTTTGATGCATTAATTAAATTACTGACATTTTAAAAATATTTTTGTTTTCCTATCCGTAGTTTTTAATAAAGAGAACCAAATTTTCTCAATCAAAAATTTAGTAAAAGATAAGAAACATATGCCTTGAATGTTCGCAATTTTATTATCTATCAAACCCTCAGACCACATTATTACTCGTTTCACTACAATCACAGCATGCTCCACGTAATATTTACTTGTATTGAAGTCTGTTGACCTTGAAAATGTAAAACGTTTTTCGGAGGAGCACTGCTTATCCTAAACCACAGGTTTTAACCTTTTTAGGGAGCAGGGTACCACTGCCTTAGTGATAAGGTCACTGTTAAATGTTCCTTGAATATCTTATTATTATTATTATTATTAATATATCGCACCTCCTCTGCAGCACGTGATGCAGGTGTGCCCGATAGAGACGGAGCACCTGCCACCGCACGTCCTCGTCATGTTCCCGGCGGACAAGCGGCACGAGGTGCTCGAGCTCGTCAACCAATACCAGGACGAGATATTGCAGGTGCTTAGTGGCTAGTCGGGTTAAGTATGGGTTAGGTTAGGTTAGATTATACAAGGTTACTTACTTCTCTCTTACCTCCTTGTGCGTGCATGCCACAACTAATTATTATTATTGATAATTCCTTATTGCACAAATACACTATACAAAAGGTGGACTAATGCTAATTGCATTTTCTACCAGTCAACCTGCAGGAGCTACAGGAGAGGCAAAAATTGAGGTAGGCGTGCAAAAAAGAAAGAGATAAAAGTGCTTATTAGTACCTAAATGTGTTAGTAATGAATGTTGATGTTGCGAAAGAGAGTTGTCAGAACCTTTGCTCGCTGTAGACCTATAACGCAGTGGGCCTAAGTCGCGTTATGCCTAGACCAAACGAGATGTGACTTCATCGTGGCGAGTAGCAGACCGTCTCTGGCTACCCCTCCGGGATACAGGCGTGAGTTTATGTTGTGTTATGTATGATGACTTACCTCTAATATGCGCAATTTCTGGAGAACATTAATTAGACTTCCTGCGACTGCGTTCTGCGACTTTTGAATTTTTTTGTTCAGTTTACTTCCCACGTCTTAATGTAGGGCACAGGCCTTCTCTGGTAAAGAAATCATGGGCTTAATTGCCACGCATGCCCACCGCGGGTTGGCGAATTCAAGCGAGGTATCTGAATGATATCTGAAGGAGGTATCACTCTAAATGAGGTGTTTTAGGAATTGCGTACAACCAAGTAGACATAAATAAGCAGAGCTCGCACAAAAAGATTATTATTTTGATTCATGTAGTAACAACATACTTTCCCGTAATCCCATTCAGATGGGCGTATTCATCGGCGAAGATCCTTTCAACTGTGAACACGTCGCCTACTCAATCAGGCAGTACGACAAAATGGATAGACCGAGATAGTGAGTTGAGATTATTTCTCCCTGCTGTTTGTTCATAGTCGTAAGCATTCAAGGTCGTAAACATTCAATTAGGCAATCTTTAACATAACAACATAACATAGAGTCTGCACATCTGCCGAAGAACCGATACTTGATGTGGTTCAAAGGTTCTCGAACTGACAAACCCAGCGTAGGACGCCCACTACAAAGGTTCTCGAGTAGACATCATAAACTAGGTCGCCCACCAGCTCGCCGGATCGACGATCTGAGACAGATTGCTGGCAGAAGCGAGGTTTATGTCCAGCGGTGGAGGAATACGGGCTGATAAATTGATTGATAGCATACCATAGCTTTCTAGATTCTGCTAAAGCACAAGTGCGAGAAACCCTTGTCAAATCCACTGTTTTTGACAGATATTTCTATATATTCCATTGCCGATCCAAATTTGCTCGCACAAACGCGGTGTTAATGTAGACGAAGCCTTGGTTTCTGATTTGTAAGCTTTGGTCTCCACTGAATGAGCAACATGGACCGAGAAGTGGAGTGCCTTGGGCCCCCCTATGTCCGATAATGGACGAGTACGGCGTGATTGATTGATTCAATCATGTTTTTGACGCTTTACTTCTCCAGCAAGGACAAAGTAGCGCTCATGGTGTCCCTTCCATTGCCGCTCCAAATTTGCGCAACGCAGTGTTAATGTACTGAAGACGTCAGTCGAAGTCATGGTTTCTGATTTGTAAACTTTGGTCTCAACAGAATGAGCCACTTAGACCGAGAAGTGGAGTGCCTTGGGTCCCCCTATGTCCGATAGTGGACGAGTGCGGTGTGATTGATTGATTCAATCATGTTTTCGATGCTTTACTTCTGCAGCAAGGACAAAGTAGCGCTCATGGTGTCCCGCAAGCGAAGTCTGCCCCTCCTCCAGCTGGCAGGCCTGAACCCGTGCTACATCAGTGGAGACGAGGCGTCGGGCGAGCGCGACTGCCTCACCATGTTCCCAGTCGGCTACGGCGATGACTTCGTTGAAGAAGAAAGCGTTTTGGAGGAGATCGTTGAGGTGAGATGAGAGATTTTGAAACAGGAGGTGGTTGTCAATTTGACGTGGTGTTTTTTTTTTTTGCTGTATTCAAATCTTCAGATTTGTTTCGCTAGGTGTAACGTCCCATTTTAGTTTATGTTGAAGGCTTTTTGAGATAGACAGCGGAATTCTTCAACGGGCAGCAGCAAATTAAGCCTGGTGTGTTTAAAAAATATATTAGGGGTTAAAGTATGAAATTGCCGTTTTATTGCAATAGGTTCTTTGAATTGACATAGAACCTTCATGGTTTGAGGTTTTCGAATGAAACTTTTTTCAAATGGTTTCTATGATGTTCTTTTTTTAAAAAATGTGAAAAATTTGAATATCGACTTTCAATTGTTTTTGTTATTCAATTTAGACAAGAAATATGGATACTGCGAAAATTCGAGTGATTATGAGGCACCCATTTTTCGTATTTTTTTATTTTATTGATTTGACGCAGTGAGTCAATATTGTGGGTAAGGCAACGTTAAACCATGCCGCTAATTCCTGGGTAGTTTGACTAGGGTCGGCTTCCACTATCTCTCTTAATTCATCGTTATTCACCTGTGTGGGCGGTCTTCCTCGTGGCTCGTTCTTTAAGTCGAAATTTCCATCACGAAAGCGTTTAAAACAAAATCGCACGGTGCGTTCATTAGTAGACCCCTCTTCAAACGCAGCATTGATATTGCGGGCTGTTTCTGCCGCGTTAGTTCCGCGTTGGAACTCATATTCAAAAATCACTCGAATTTTCGCAGTATCCATCTTTCTTGTCTAAATTGAATAACAAAAACAATTGAAAGTCGATATTCAAATGTTTCACATTTTTTAAAAAAAGAACTCATAGAAACCATTTGAAAAAAGTTTCATTCGAAAACCTCAAACCATGAAGATTCTATGTCAATTCAAAGAACCTATTGCAATAAAACGGCAATTTCATACTTTAACCCCTATTATTTCATTAAGGTATATAGTCCCAGGGTCTTCACAAAAAATCGTGATTTTTTTTTTAATAAAAAATAAAAACTGGCTTCAGTATACAATAATAATTTGGTGTCGGTGCAGAGCTGCCTCACCAGCACATATATTTTTTGCGCTTCAGATTATTGCTGTATTCTGAAGTTTTTTTTTTATATTTTTGGGTTTTGAAAGGCGCTATGTGCCGCTAGTATCCAAAACAGTTTTATAAATCCTTCTTTTGTTTACAGGAGGAGGCGGTGGTGGCCAGTGTTGAACCAGAGGTTCGTATCTTCGTTATCATTATCAAGTCGGGTAAGCGTCAAAGCGCACCCTTTCGGACATGGTAGAGCGCTGGTACAGTGGACAGCACATCAACTTTTACGCCCGTGCACATATCATAAGCAGCCCAAACTGAAAGAGCACTTCCTTTTTTCACTATCGCAATAGGTTTATTTAGTTTATTTATTTAGTTAATTTATTTACTTAGGTATTTATTTATTTATTTATTTACGTATTCTAGTTATTTATCATCTTATAAGTAAGTTTATGTAACTTTTTAATTTTATAGCCATATATATATATATATATATATCGTTTATATATATATATATATATATATATATATATTAGGGGTTAAAGTATGAAATTGCCGTTTTATTGCAATAGGTTCTTTGAATTGACATAGAATCTTCATGGTTTGAGGTTTCCGAATGAAACTTTTTTCAAATGGTTTCTATGATGTTCTTTTTTTAAAAAATGTGAAACATTTGAATATCGACTTTCAATTGTTTTTGTTATTCAATTTAGACAAGAAAGATGGATACTGCGAAAATTCGAGTGATTTTTAAATACGAGTTCCGACGCGGAACTAACGCGGCAGAAACAGCCCGCAATATCAATGCTGCGTTTGGAGAGGGGTCTACTAATGAACGCACCGTGCGATTTTGGTTTAAACGCTTTCGTGATGGAAATTTCGACTTAAAGAACGAGCCACGAGGAAGACCGCCCACACAGGTGAATAACGATGAATTAAGAGAGATAGTGAAAGCCGACCCTAGTCAAACTACCCAGGAATTAGCCGCATGGTTTAACGTTACCTTACCCACAATATTGACTCACTTGCGTCAAATCAATAAAATAAAATAATACGAAAAATGGGTGCCTCATGATTTGACTGATCTGCAGAAAGAAACGCGTGTTGAAACTTGTGTTGCCTTGTTGAATCGGTACAGAAATGAAGGAATATTGGATCGAATTGTAGCATGTGATGAAAAGTGGATTCTTTATGATAACCGGAAAAGAAAAATGCAATGGCTGACTCCAGGTCAAATACCACAACAGTATTCAAAAATCACTCGAATTTTCGCAGTATCCATCTTTCTTGTCTAAATTGAATAACAAAAACAATTGAAAGTCGATATTCAAATGTTTCACATTTTTTAAAAAAAGAACATCATAGAAACCATTTGAAAAAAGTTTCATTCGAAAACCTCAAACCATGAAGATTCTATGTCAATTCAAAGAACCTATTTTAAAGTATGAAATTGCCGTTTTATTGCAATAGGTTCTTTGAATTGACATAGAATCTTCATGGTTTGAGGTTTTCGAATGAAACATTTTTCAAATGGTTTCTATGATGATCTTTTTTAAAAAATGTGAAACATTTGAATATCGACTTTCAATTGTTTTTGTTATTCAATTTAGACAAGAAAGATGGATACTGCGAAAATTCAGTCAAATCATGAGGCATCCATTTTTCGTATTTTTTTATTTTATTGACTTGACGCAAGTGAGTCAATATTGTGGGTAAGGTAGCGTTAAACCATGCCGCTAATTCCTGGGTAGTTTGACTAGGGTCGGCTTCCACTATCTCTCTTAATTCATCGTTATTCACCTGTGTGGGCGGTCTTCCTCGTGGCTCGTTCTTTAAGTCGAAATTTCCATCACGAAAGCGTTTAAACCAAGATTGCACGGTGCGAAAGTTACAATTGAAAGTTAAAATATGAAATTGCCGTTATATATATATATATATATATATATATATATATATATATATATATATATAATCGCTCGTAGCCCCGGCTGCCTGAGTGATCTTAAACGATCACGAAGGTTAAGCAACACAGGGCGCGTTCAGTGCATGGATGGGTCGCCGTCTATGCCTAACGCTAGTGGCATTTTTCCGAGCGGTTCCGTGCTTCGCAAGGCACGTTAAGCTGTTGGTGCCGGCTGCCGTCGATAGATGGCAGTCGTTAAGCCAAGTCAGAGGCCTTAGGGCGGCTTGAAAACTTCTGACAGTAGACGAGCCACTAGTCTACAAGCCTCCACCAATCCGGACTTGGCCCCCGTGGTGGAGTATGGCCTATACCTTCCTCAGGGAAGAGACCCGTGCCCCTCGGTGGGGACATAATGGGTTGATGATGATGATATATATATGTATATGTTCATTGTCCTAAAATAATACTAAATATAAGTTTTGAAATGTACTAACCAAATATGAATGCTTTTGTTCGAGGCAAATAAATTATTATTATTATTAAAACATAAATACAAATTAACAAACTTTTAGATGCTATGTAGGGCTTTGTCTATGTCTTTTTAGGGTTCCGTACCCAAAGGGTAAGGGGCCCTATCACTAAGACTTCGCTGTCCGTCCGTCCGTCCATCTGCCTGTCACCAGGCTGTATCTCATGAACCATGATATTAAGACAGTTGAAATTTTCTCAGATGATGTATTTCTGTTGCCGCTATAACAAGAAATACTAAAAAATAGAATAAAACAAATATTCAAGGGTGGCTCCCATACAACAAACGTGATATTTTTTTTGCCGTTTTGTGCTCGATACTAATAACGGCAAGGTAGACGCTTGAAATATTCAAATTTTGTATAGATAATGGTAGGCGGAACCCTTCGTGCGTGAGTCCATCTCGCACTTGGCCGTATTTTATTCTGGTGTATGTACAATAAAGAGTTCTAATCTACAATTAGATTATATTTGTTGAAGATTTTTTTTTAATCTAATTAATAAAATAATATAATTCACAATGGGCATCGTCAAGTGATGAAAGAACACATTATGATGTTTTTTATTATTCCTACGCACTTTGGCTAACTGACCGCTGATAACAGTAGATTACCATATTGTTAGTTTACGAGAAACCGGGGGCAAACAACACACATTTTAAACGTACAACTTCATTAAAGTTAGTAAAGCCAAATTGTCTCATATGCCGAAGAACCTACATCATCATTGTCACACGCACACTCCTTTTTAACTCCTTTATTTAATTTATTTTTTAATTATTGTATGTAAGCATGTTTGTCTGTGGCAAAAAATTCTTATCTAAGATTCATTCATTCATTCATTCATTCGTTCGTACGTTCGGGCTGCGAAGGTTCTCAAGTGGAGACCACGAACTGGCTAACGCAGCGTAGGACGGCTACCAGCTCGCGGGACCGACGATCTGAGGCAAATTGCTGGCAGTGGCAGGATGGCCGATGACAGAAGGAGGTGGGCGTGCCTTGCATTGGAGCATTGGACGAGTACAGGCTGATAGATTGATTGATCTATTGAAGCAAAATTTTTAAAAGTCACTCCGCGCCGTATCTGATCCAACGCAAATAATGTTGGTATTGTCGCGAACTCCTTGCGGTTTCATAGGTTTTTAAAAAGACAAATTGTTTTTGTACGACAGATTGGAGCTGTCACGTAGTTTTCTCTGGCTGCCCATGTTTTTTTAAGTTAATTAAAATTATAATATTTTTATTTTGATCATTCATACAGTCCATTAGGTTCCGTCGTTTTCAGGTATAATAAATGTTTTTCTTCTTCTTCTTCTTCTATTTTGTTTTACCTATTTTCCAGGCGGTTGTGGTCGAGGAAGAAGAAGAAGACGATGATGACGAGGAGAACCATGAAGAATAGATTTCATTTATGTGGTGTTTTGATTAATTATACCTACAGTTAACAAGAGTGACGGTTAAACTTGCTACAGACTTTTATTTTTCACCACAGATCTGTGTTTTTCACCTATTACGACAGGGATTATTTTGGCCGGCCGTGCCTAGGTATAGTCCGCACAAATCTTTTCGGCGGTAACGTGAACATAGTCGCAGATCGTTTGCACATCGCTTACTGTCTAATTGAGTACTTTAGTAATTGAGTAATAGTAATTTACTACGCATCACACTACGTCAGTTACTCACACATACACTGTAAAGACAGTAGCGATGTGCAAAAGATCTATAACTATATTCACGTTACCGCCAAAAAGATCTGGGCGGACTATACCACTGTACCAGTCTAATTTATAAAAAAAACTATTCCAAACACTCCTCGGATGCAGTTTTAATAATCTGTGGTAAAGGGAAGGACGTAACCACGTTATTTAAACTGTCTCTGAGAAGTGTTTTAGAGGAATCGTGTTTTTATAAATAACACCGTACGTTTATAAGTACTGCACTTGAAGACGTGTACAAACTTCTGGACTGGGAACGATCTGGAATCAACATAAATGGCGAGCACATCACTCACCTTCCATTCGCCGATGACAGTGATTATGGCTGAGACCCTGGATGATTTGAGATCAATGCTCAATAACATGGACAAGACTAAAATAATTTCGAACTCCCATGTAGCATCCACTCCTATCCACGTTGGCGGCTCTGACCTCTAAGTTGTCGACCACTGGTATACCTGGGACAAACATTAGGTAAATACGACTTCGAGAAATAAAAAAGGTCACTCATCGCATCCGAATGGATGAGCAGCGTTCGGGAAACTAAAACACATTTTCGCGTCCAAAATACCTGTGTCTCAAGACAAAGGTGTATAACCAATGCGTGTTACCATACCAGTGATGACTGACTTATGGATGTAGGACCTGCTCGCTCACTATGGGCCTCATAAGAAGGCTCAAGGTTGCCCAACGAACAATGGAGAGAGCTATGTTAGGAGTTTCACTGTGCGTACATGATAATAATTAATAAGTTACCTATATAAATTTTACCTTAGGAGGGAAATTCAAAGCAGCGTTGCCAGATACACCGCTTTTCCGTTTTTTACCCCGTTTTTTTAAATTGGATCCTCCTTCCGCTTTAGGCCTTCGCGGTTCCGCTTTTTTCAAATCTGCTCGAACCTTAGGATCGAAAAAAAATATCTTGTCACAAAAAAGTCCCGCTGGGTAGGGCATTTTGAGTCTTATTCTAACAAGAATAAGAACTTACATTATGTTTGTTGGATTCACAGTTTTCACACACAATTCACAACATAAACGTCAATACGAGTTTTTATTACTGATTTAATAAAAAAAAGGCTCCCGCCGGGGCTAAAAGTACTGGAGCGGCACCGCCAGCGTGCCAAGTAGCCGGGCAAGTGTAGACAAGAGCCGCTGTCGCGGGGCTCCGTCAAAAATCAGCTGACGAAGATCAAGAACTATTGTAACGGCGACAGCCCGCTGACAAGACTACACTACAACCCATAACTACAAACAGCCCGGCGTTGCCACGGCGGCCTGCCTGAGACGCCCCGGCAACCCGTCAACACGGCAGGGCGGCGGCCAATGGGAGAAGCCGCCGGCCCTGCCATCTCCACGTCATACGAAGTTATGAACGTCATCGCTGTGATCACCATATTTATTTACAAACATTCATTTTCATTTTCTTCTCTGTGCACTGTTTCGTTTTGGAGGTTGGCGATTTATTATTGTTAGGTGTTATATTGTTAAGTGTTTTGTGATAAGTTTAATATTACTAGCGTAAGTGTTTTAAGCCCTACTTTTTACTACGATCACACATGTCGCAGCCCGCTGGCCTGTCCCATGCGCCCGCCGCCAGTAGTGACCCAATAGCATTTGTGCAGTGCCCACTCTGCCCCCAGGCGCGCCTCTTCAAAAACCAAAAAGGCCTAAACATTCATGTAGGAAAAATTCACAAAAACAGACCAACTGACAGACCCATTCAGAATGTCCTACCCAACGACCGGGCTTTTAACAGCCAGGGCTCCCAGGATGAGCCACTTTGGAAAATGCTGGGAGCCCTGAGGAGATGCTGCCCGGTCGTCAAGCGTATCCCCCGTGGCGCTCGCATAAGCGTCGCAGACAAACTTTCATCTACAATAGAAAAAATCATTTCGGAAAACACAAAGGGCGCTTGGGAAGCTCTCTTCAGGTTTCCGTCTGAAATTCTACATATAAATTCGGCAAACAGAAAGAAAAAATCCCTGACGTCCCTCATCAAACAAAATTGTACATTCAATCTTCCCCTGACCGACTCTCCAGACCCAGCTCAGTCTACGACCTACTATGATAAATTCAAAAAAGTCGAAATGAAAGTGAGCGACGGGGACCTGAAAGGCGCTGCACAAATGTTATTCTCCAGCGATGCAATCGCCCCCGACTCCGCGGAAGTACTGTCGACCTTGAGGGGAAAACACCCCTCTCCCCTCGACACCCTCCGCCTCCCGCCAGCACCACTTCCCGGTGATCAACACATAGAAGTCATCGGGAAGGACGTCCTAGGAGCCGTGATGTCTTTCAAAAACGGGTCAGCTGGCGGCCTGGACGGCCTCAGCCCGCAGCACCTAAAAGACCTGGTATGCGGGGCGACCGGCCAGGCCGGCGAAACTCTACTGAGCCGACTCACGGCCCTAGTGAACCTGATGCTGGCTGGGGAGGTAAACCCAGAAGTGACCCCACTGCTCTACGGGGCAAACCTATGCGCACTAAAAAAAAAAGACGGTGGGATCCGTCCCGTGGCAGTGGGGTGCACCATACGCCGCATAGCGTCCAAGCTTTGCTGTCGCAGCATCCTCCCTGGCCTGAAAGACCTCTTTCAGCCTATACAGCTTGGGTTCGGGTCTAAGGGGGGATGCGAGGCAGCAGTACACGCTATGCGGACATATATAAAAGAGAGAGGAGGTGAGGTCATCCTCAAGGTCGACGTAAAAAATGCATTTAATTCGGTCGACAGAGGCGCCATGCTGGCAGAGGTGAAAGAAATCACCCCGGAGATATATCCATACCTTTGGCAGGCCTACAGCTGCCCTTCAAACCTGGTATACCGCGATCATCTTATCGACTCCGCTGTAGGCTGCCAGCAGGGCGACCCGCTCGGGCCGGCCATCTTCAGCCTGGCTATACACAAAATTATCACGTCCTTAAAGTCAAAATTAAATATATGGTATCTGGACGATGGCACCCTAGGAGGCGACATAAATACGGTTCAAAACGACCTAAAGACGCTTTCGGACAAATTTAAATCCATAGGCCTAGAGCTTAACCACAGCAAATGCGAACTGTACGTTTTCGACCACATAAGATCACAAAATTCAATAGTTTCAGAATTTAACTGCTTGGCCCCAAATTTAAAGGTAGTAAATAACGAATCACTTCGTCTCCTAGGAGCGCCAGTCATGGAAGAAGCGTTTCCTCTATTTTTAGACGACGAAAAAACAAAATTTTTCGATACCATTCCCCTCCTGTCCAAAATTAACACACATATGGCCTTCCAAATTATACGTTTTTGCCTTTTTGTGCCAAAATTTACCTATTACCTCAGATGCAGCCCACTATTTAGCCAGGTGGCTCTACTAGGACCAATCGATTCGATGATCCATTTGGCCTTAATCCAAATTCTAAACTGTCCAATTTCAGAACGTTCCTGGCTCCAGGCATCACTCCCCATAAGATATGGAGGCCTAGGAGTCAGGAAGGTAAGCAGCGTCGCATTGCCTGCCTTTTTGTCTTCCATCCACAGTATCGAGGCCTTGTACAAGAAAATTGTTAGCTCTTCTCTGGGTGACATTGAGGCCTCATACTGTGGGGAAGCCAAAGAGGCATGGAGACTGGCCTGCCCTAATGAGGATCCGCCGAAGGATCCTACCATCCAAAGGCAGTGGGACGGGCCCCTCTGCGAGCTGGTGCAGAGCAGGTTAATCCATTCTTGCACCAGCGACGTGGAACGTGCTCGCCTACTGGCCGTGTCCGAGCGAGAGGCGGGCTACTGGTTGCAGGCCCACCCATCAGCGTCTATAGGGACCCTGATGGACAACACCTCTTTTAGCACCGCCATCGGTCTGCGACTGGGTTGCCCAATCACTGTGCCCCATCGCTGCCCCTGCGGTACCGACGTCGATCGCCTGGGCCACCATGGTCTATCGTGTCAGCGGAGCGCCGGCCGCCTTTCCCGCCACGCGGCTCTCAATGACATCATCCGGAGGGCCTTTACCACAGCCGGGGTTCCGGCCACGCTGGAACCTCCAGGCATCATCCGCGACGATGGTAAAAGGCCCGATGGAATGACATTAATCCCCTGGAAACATGGGAGGCCGCTAGTATGGGACGCTACATGCGTTGACACGCTGGCACCCTCTCATGTTTCCCAGAGTGGAAGAGCCGCTGGTTCAGCGGCTGGCGCGGCCGAAAGCCTCAAACGGCGCAAATACGGTTCAATAGGAAACAATTACATATTTGCGCCGTTTGGGGTCGAAACCATAGGCACCTGGGGCCCAGAGGCGCGCCTGCTGTTCAAAGACTTAGCGGCGCGCCTAATCGACGCATCGGGAGACCAGAGGGCCGGCGCGTACCTCGGCCAGAGGATAAGCCTGGCCATCCAAAGAGGTAACGTCGCCAGCGTTCTGGGCTCATTACCGCGGGACAGTGACCTGGGGCAGGTGTTTTATTTGTAAATATAGAATTAGTTATTTGTATATTTTTATCATTTATATATTAATTATTAATTCTCTTATTTTATGTTTGAAATAATTAAACTGTTTAAGGTCGATCATTAAAAAATGTAATAATTAATTCGAATATAAATTCACAGTTTACTAAGACTAGGTTGGATTCCGTCTATCTGTGGTCGCCAACCGAGGGCACAGAACCAAAGTGGTTAAATACTTACTTGCATTAGAACAGAAAATGTTCTGTGGGGGAGGGAGAGAAAGCCCTCAGAGGCCATAAAAAAGTTGAATGACTGGTCTAAAATGTAACTCTAAATCAAAGACCTAGGTTTTTAAAATTGTCCTTAGCACGGGTTAGTGCAACAAAAAGAATAAGCGACGATATAATAAATTTTGACATTTTAGCGACTCGTGCCATCGTACTAGCCGTGTACGATTTACATACAACTTCCCAAAAGCAGTTGGAGGACGGTTGGAGAAGGGAGTAGGAGTTGGAGTATCCAGCGATGACCTTGAAGGATATTCTGTTTTGCTTCGAATGATTGAAATAAAGAATTTAAATTGGATATTTAGTCTCGTTTTTTTTATTCAATAATTTGTAAGTTGCTTTTTTTTGATTTTATGAATAAACAATCAAAAACTTAATAAGCGCATGAATTGAGTAGATATCTTTAAAGGTAAAATCGATTCCCGCTTTTTTAGTTAAAAATCCGCGTTTTTTTAAGCACTGCAGTGCTACCGATTTTTAATCTCCCCATCAAAGAGTATGTAATCACTACGTTATAAGAGTCGGCACTTGCTAACAACACGTTTTCAAAATTATGAACGTAGTTTGTACCAACCTAACAAAAAATAGTATAATACCAACATGAGAATGAAATTGCAAAACATGTACTAGTGATGGACTGCTTATCGATATCGATAAAAAAAAATTCGTGACGTCTCTCCCCATACCTCATTTTCATGCTTTGAAAATTAAAGTAGGCGATAAATCCTAACACAGTAGGTCAACTCAATTATTTCGAGTATGACATGGTGTGAATGGATTATCGCTTACTTTCATAATGAAAAAGGCATTTTTTTTTAAATCAAATCATTTATTTAGCATCAGGTGTAGAAAACAATGTCACCAATGCGTCACGTCGCTATCAAAACTTTGCACTTTGGTCGAATTTCAGATCTTTGGAGTCTGCAACAAACAAAACAATAAGTCAAAAAATATATTATCTATACCGCAAAATTGAGCAAAATAAAACAACATAAATCATTTCTGTTCTTGCTGTGTGGTGTTCGACGTTTAAAATTAAGTAGTTGTGATCAATTTTAGACAGCATGTAGAAATATCTGGCAGAAATCAATCGTCCAAAATATCGATAAAAAAAAGTACCACATGGGTACCGCACTACAACCGGCGTTAATTTAAATTTGTCAAAATCGTAAATTGTTCTAAATCATTCAGTTGTTTTATCCAAGCGCATTAAATAAATATCAAAATTTGCGTACATTTATTATGATAAACTTGCTAATTTTACCTGTTTGGCTCCAGTGGATATCTGGTTAAGAATATGCCAGACGTACATTAATTTCTGACTCTTCTATTGCCACAAATTTCACATTTCCTCAATGCTTTTCCTCCCATATTTCTTGTTTAATCACTTTTCACGCACTACACCTATTGCTAAAGTTAAAATAAATAAAATAATGCCACACAAAAACGACAAACGAACAAAATTACCGGCCATTTGCAAAATACGTAATACCAACATTACCAACATTAGATTTCACATATAACCCGACTTAATTTTAAATCATGATACATCTACGTGATTCACTGCGGAGTTAATGCGTTTTGTTTTAGCAGGATTATATTTTTTGTTTCAATGTTGGCACAAAGTACGTTCATAATATTTTTTGTATGGAGTGACGAATTTGAATCAGTGTTGCCATCTGGCAACAGTGGCAACACTGATTCAAAGGGCGATCTGGCAACACAGTTACTCTATGGGCAACACTGTGTCAACAAATTCATTCGCATCATTCATTGATTGACGACCACAAATTGTTTGAATGTGCTTTGATTCGGTCCGTAATTACAAAATAGTACCAATATAAATTGTTTTGCTCGCAGCACAATAGGGGCCACCCCTGCTGCACAGAGTGTGTTAGTTAGGTACTTATCAGTTACCACATACGTCTGTGTTACTTACATAAAATCTCGCTCCATATTTTTGAAATGATTCAGTGTTCAGAACAAGTAGAAAGTGAAATCGTCTAAAATAGGTATGTCAGAACATTACATTGGCGCTTCCTAAGCGGAAGAATGGCTGCGCTGATTGCTGCAATATCTGATAATTACATCTTTGCTCTACAGTCCATTATTTAAATAGAACTTTGTAGTGTTGGTGTGCCGTACTGGTGAAACCGCTAAAATGTTTGGAGATACGCTCCTAGTTTTGATGTGGAAGCACTTTAGGGTGCGAACGCGTCGATTTATCTATACGTTCGCAGAATTATCATCTACTGTTGTACTGCTGTTGGTGCTTTTTCTGTTCAGAAAAGAAATCAATCCCAGTCCTCCAAAAGCTTTGTTCGAGAATGCCATGCAGGTCCAGCACACGGTGAGTTCTACGAATATCTATTTTCATCATTGTCATCAGCCATTTGACGCCCACTGCAGGACATAGGCCTCTCGCATGGTTTTCCAAGCTTCCCCATCTTGTGCTGCCACCATAACCAAGTCGTCAGACCATCTGGTGGGGGGCTGTCCGGTCCGCGGTCCCCGGGTCAAACAAAAATTAAAGACCAAACATATCCAAAACAACACTCCAGTGAATTGCTCAGATTATTCTAATTAACAACATGAATTATTTGTTTTGTTTATAACACAAAACACACAACACCACTGCCCTTTTTGTTTAACAAGTTCTTAACTTTAACATTGAGGGATAGAAAAAATATCTTTTCGGCAACAGCTTCTCTGTTGCTTGTGGGGTATACGAAAATTAATTGCACGGAGTAATGTGGGGGAATCAACGAAGTTGTTTAAAATTTTAAATGGAAAAGCTCATTTGTACTAGTGTGACATAAAAAACTTTTTCATGCAAGTAAAATATTCTCCCTGAGTCTGGCAGTGGTACATATTCATGGTTAGCGATCAGGTTCATTTATAAACTTGACAGTAGGGATTCATTGAGAGATTTCTTTAAATAGAGTAACATACTGAAAGTTGCTAGTCTGCCCGTCAGTAACTTTAAAACTGTAGGTAGCCAACACAATGTAACTAGAAATAAAAATAATCTCTCGTTCCCATGATTTAGGCTGGCAAGGTTATACATCCTTTATGGGGCATTGTATATGTTTTTACAATAGGATGCCTGAAGATTATAATAAGATCGCCAGAAACGCGATTCAAAAATGTGTAATGTACACTTTGTGCCAAAGGGGCTACTATAGTATAAAGATTATTTAGATGACAAAGATGTAAGGAATTAAAGCCAGTTCAATGCATGAGATCTAGGTCTTAGGATAATATGTAAACTCTGTTAATTAAGCATCAAAAGACTGAACAGACTAAGTTTGGATTTTTTTGACAATTTTTTCTCCAAAATGATCTAGATTTTGAAATTGAAACCTAGTTTTACTGAACATTCATTAAATCACAGTCTCTGTGTTATTTTAATTAAATACTTTTTATTAAATATCAAAATTTGATTTGATTACCTGTTGTTAAAAACCTGATAAGTTTGAAAAATCACTCCATTAGGGTTTCAAACTATCTCTACTAGGTACTATAACTTAGCCTTGTGGTGGTAAAATATGGTCTCCTATACATCCCAACTGCAAAGGTAAACAATTGCAAAAAAAAACTCTGAAAGAAGCTGTGCCCTGCAGTGGGACATCATATAAAAAAAATTACAAATTCACAGTTGATGGAATTTTTCTTTACTTGCACTGTAAGTCCTTTAATTTCTTTATTCTAATGAGATGTGCCCTATGGGATGTGATAACTTAGTATAGAAAATGCAACATATAAATAGTTTTTTCACTTCTCATGCTCTAAAAGTTCGTCTTTATGTCGTGCGTAGGCGACATAAAGTCGCTTTTTATGCTCTAGAGCATAAAGTAAAATCTTCGTCGAAGACCAAGGCAATCGCTGCAACAGCCACACGAACATCTTTAACTTCATACAACAACCTCTTTATTTTATTTCGTTTCGTTCGTATTCTAAGACCAAGGCAAAGATACCAACAGCCAAAGTACACAATAAAACTTCATGAAATAAACTTATAATTTGTATTTCGTCTCATTTATTATTTTTTATATTTGTTTATTTTTCAATTTAGTAGATCAGTATAGTATTTAAGCCATAACAACAACTTATCATAGTTATAAAAAGAAAATGTTTTTATAACTGAGCAGTATGTAACGACCTTAAGTCAGGTGTCACGTCCCTACAGAAAAAAAAAAGAAAAAAAAGTTAATTGGCGGGAACCATAATTATTTTTACATGTTGCTGTTTCATTTCCTCGCAATCGAAGTGAAAAGTAGAGTGTACAACTCGTCCATAAAACCCATTTTACACTCGACTTTATATCTATCCTCGCTCGCAAGCTCGCTCGGATGGATAAACGTCTCGAGTAAAATGGTGCGTTTTATGCACTTGTTGTACAATCTACTATTTTGGCATTTGTATTTAATATTAATTTCAACTCTATAGCTTCTTCTTCTAGCTTTTTCTTAGAAAACATCTTGTTTGGCCTTTACATCTATGCAATGAGATTAGTTATACAGCATGCAGTGGCACCTTCACTACTCTGACGCTGCAGTGCCTGGGACATTGTTTCTTTTTCACTTCTCATGCTCTAAAAGTTCGTCTTTATGTCGTGCGTAGGCGACATAAAGTCGCTTTTTATGCTCTAGAGCATAAAGTAAAATCTTCGTCGAAGACCAAGGCAATCGCTGCAACAGCCACACGAACATCTTTAACTTCATACAACAACCTCTATATTTTATTTCGTTTCGTTCGTATTCTAAGACCAAGGCAAAGATACCAACAGCCAAAGTACACAATAAAACTTCATGAAATAAACTTATAATTTGTATTTCGTCTCATTTATTATTTTTTATATTTGTTTATTTTTCAATTTAGTAGATCAGTATAGTATTTAAGCCATAACAACAACTTATCATAGTTATAAAAAGAAAATGTTTTTATAACTGAGCAGTATGTAACGACCTTAAGTCAGGTGTCACGTCCCTACAGAAAAAAAAAAGAAAAAAAAGTTAATTGGCGGGAACCATAATTATTTTTACATGTTGCTGTTTCATTTCCTCGCAATCGAAGTGAAAAGTAGAGTGTACAACTCGTCCATAAAACCCATTTTACACTCGACTTTATATCTATCCTCGCTCGCAAGCTCGCTCGGATGGATAAACGTCTCGAGTAAAATGGTGCGTTTTATGCACTTGTTGTACAATCTACTATTTTTAGATGGAATAGGCTTGCCCAGCACTTATACTATCCTGACAACTTAGTCGGAAAGACAAGTCAACGCGTAATGTATTCTCCAGGTGTAAATAAAACTGCTCATTATATTACAATCACAAAAAAATTTAGATTGTGTGTGCGAGACAGCATGCTTGATGTAACGCAGCCTTAATTTTCAATTAATTCAGTGTAATGTTGTTTTATCCAACAGAATGAATTGAATTTGAAAACCTCTGAAATGCTGAGAATGCTGATCTATTTCCTAAGTGTCAATAACAATTAAATTCCTCAGGTACCATTGTCGGTGGAGAAGGCATTGGCCCCTCAACGGCTCCTGTACACTCCACGAACCGAGTTCACAGACCAAATTATGGACATTGTGGGATATAAATTGCGTTTGAAGAGACTTGACTCCATTAGTGGTAAGAATGTGTTCTTATACCTACTTGGATTATTGAAAAAATGCCAGTGACAACTTTCTAGACATCAATGTTATATACATATTAATACAGACAACATTTCTAGTTCTACTTTTAGAGCCTTTATAAAGGAGTTAGGGCGTCGCTTGAGGAACCGCGGCATGGACTACCGCTCTGGGGCATACTTGATTCTCTCTCGCTGTGCAGCGGGGTAACGCTGCCGGCGTTATGGGAACCTTTGGCTCGAGTATGTCTCGGGGCGGTTTGTTTGACAGTTAATTCATTCGTCATCTTGATTTATTACTTTGGACGAAACAATTGTGGATGTATTATTATTATTTTTTTTTTTTTTACTTATAATTATTAATTTATGTTTTTAAAAATTGTAATAACTAGTAATTGACTAATGTAAGTAATTTTATCTTAACAGTTGCATGTCAATACTTTTGGATTTAACTTGCAATTTTTGTATTTGGAATTGCCCATTACTAACATTCTTAGAAGAGATCATCTCCGCAAAGCTGTGGCAATCCTCCAGGCCACTGCTCACTGAATAGACATTTCCACAACATGGGACTACTTACTTTTACATACTTTTACCCAGGTTTCAGTGTTTTTAAAACCGCGACTATGCTTTTCGTCATAGTTGTACACCGTGTACATTTATACTTCTATACCGACTTTTATGCATGACAGACAAAATCCGTTTATTTATTACTGTATAGTTATTCTTCATATCATCATGGTCATCATCATCATCAGCCACCCGACGCCCACTGCAGGACACGCCTCCCTCATGGAGCCATGAGGGGTTTTGCAATAATCGCCACGCTTGGCAGGCGGGTTGGCGATCGCAGTATGCGATTGGAATCTCAGGAAGACGCTGCTGCCCGTCTCCTGGTAATTGATTTCCGTAGTCGCCTTCTACGACATCCACGGAAGGAAATGGAGTGACGCTGTTCTAAATCCGGCGCCACACGGATTCGTCATATGCCTTATTACTTACAATTCAAACATTTTACTCATCTGATGATAATAATAGCACACTCTAGCACATTCAAAGAAGTCTTTCAATTAGACATTCTCATCAAAATTATTTAAAGAAATGCTTTGTCAAAGTATCACGTCTTAGGAGAACCAATCAATGTTAGTGTTTTTGAAAGACCCGCATTTTTGTTTATGAACGAAAAAGTAAGAAACGGCACGTTTTTAGGCCTCTGAAAACTCGCGTCCTCAAGATTTTTATACCATACATAGTGCACAACGGGAGTGCCTCTCTGATGCACAGGGTTCGTGGCAGCGTCAACAGTCTCCTTAATGTCATTGCAAATAGGACTGACAGCCCTATGCCTAGGCACAGGATCTCGGTCCATGTAAAATAACTTTTTAACTAAATAACGTTTACTATCCTAACCTACCTTATGAAATATCTGTAACACTAACACTATGGACTGGTTCCTAAATAAAAATAATGAATTGAATTGAACTGAAAAGCGATAACCATGCTCTATATCTTTTCTTTTCGTGTTTGCCTGTAAAATTGTATTGAATGTATGAATGTATCGAATGCTGCAATTGCAATTTTTAATTTTGATTATTCTTCTACGATTGTACTATGAAATATCTACTTATTTATCTATGAAACCTGGCGTCTATTCAAAGACAGTCGAGCACACGCCGAATCGCATGGAATCGATTTGCCTCAGCGAGGCTAGCGCACACCAGTCTTGGCAAACCAACGCCACTGAGTATGTACAATTAGCGCTGAACTTGGTCGACTGTCTCGTTGTAGAGGTTAACGCGTCTAACTACCGAAAGCAGAGGTCGTTGGTTCGATTCCGACTGGAGGCCGACGTGTTTGATTTATACAAGTGACTTCAGTCTGGGTGTAATTACATGTTTTTGATGTCGTTGCCTGGTTACCATGGCACAGGGTGTCTTAGCCTGGAACCAGTTATGACGAATCAAATGAGATTTTATTTGTCAAAATCAGACGGAACATAGAATCGTACATACTTACGAGCCAACCAAATACATACAAGAATACGAATACAGAAAATATTTATTTGCCAAAGTAAGATTTACAAAAATAACAAAGAAAACAGGAATATACAAAGGGAGGGTTCCCTTTCGGCTCCGCCGCCCAATTCTGGTAAAAAGGAGTATGCGGCAGTCAGGTATTGTGAAATTATTTTGTTACAGGCGAAGGCAGAAGAGGCTTCTACGGTATCACGCCTGACACTTCGCCCGACGACGTCAGCCAAAATGTATACGATGAGGCCATTGTCGTGTTCAAGGTAAGCAGTTCATAAAAGCTAGTATATGGTTCCATAAGGCGCCTCCTTCAGGCTTTAGTGGTTACTGAAATACTGCATAGCGTTATGCAGATTTAACAGTTACCTTTCTTCTTTAGGGTCCATAAGGCCCTATTAGAGCTTTAGCGATTGCAGAAGGGTTACATAGCTCGCTACATAGTTGGTTTTCTTCTTTCAGTGCCTGCGGGCTATCCATGTCTCCTCTGTTGTGTGATGACCAGCCTTCTTCCTCCTTTTAGGAATCTTTTTTTTTTTCTCCTAGCGCTCACAAATTAACCTACGAGCCGTCAACCCGGAATGCGCCATCTCTGTCCCACACTCGTACAATGCCATCGCACGCACCCACTCACACGCAACAACTTCCAACTTCTATCTCGGTGTGAACAGAATTTCTTGTCATATTTTAAATGTTGCCACCAAATATGTATTTCGTGTGCTATATTTCTGCTGAGATTAAGTGGTAATTCAATTCAATTCAATTCAAATATTTTTATTCATTGTAAAAAAAAGAATGTTTACTTAATGAACGTCAAAGTTGTTAGTTTCACAATTAATGGATTATGTGGAGAAGAAACTAACAAAGAAACTCCACATTTATTCTTTTCAAAACACGTTTTAACTTAATTAACAGAGTTTTCAACTTAAAATATTAGTCATTAATGTGTTGAACACTAGTCACAATCGTCCTTTAAATAATATTAATCTACTGTTTAATGCCAAACATCTTTGTCTTCTAAATAATCCTTGATGTTATAGTAAGCCTTTTTGCACAGAATGTGCTTAACACATTTTTTAAATCGCGTTGGAGGTAACTCTAATATATCTTGAGGAATTTTGTTGTAGAACCTTATACAGTGCCCCATAAAGGATGTGTTAACTTTTGCAAGTCTAAATAGTGGAAATGACAATTTATGTTTATTTCTAGTATTAACATTATGGTGGCCACCAACATTTTCGAAGTCTTTGATATTTTTTCTAACGTACATAATATTTTCATAAATGTATTGACATGCAACTGTTAAGATGTTGGTTTCTTTGAAGAAATCTCTTAGCGAATCCCTACTACCTAACTTGTAAATAAATCGGATGGCTCTCTTCTGCAAGATGAAGATAGTCTCAATGTCTGCTGCCCGGCCCCATAGTAGTTTACCGTAGGACATAATACTATGGAAGTAACTAAAATAAACAAGCCTAGCAGTTGCAACGTCAGTGAGTTCCCTAATTCTTTTCACTGCATATGCTGCAGAGCTAAGTCTGTGTGCTAATTTTACAATATGTGGACCCCATTGTAGTTTTGCATCGATTGTGATGCCCAGAAATACAGTATCATCTACAAATTCTAATTTTTCATGTCCAATTACTATGTTGTTCTCAATTCGAGTTCTCAGTTCGAGAATCGAATGGCATCATAATAATGCTTGGTGATTGAATGTTTTATTGCACGAAACTGGTCACGGAAAACGCAAAATGGCTGACCAGGGGACTTATTATGCGCCCCAAATCCTGTCGGAATCCTGTCGGTTGCTATAGAAATTATGTAGTACGGAATTTGACATTTACATGATTGGAATTGTTCAGGATTTGGTGCTCGTAAATTATGGGGCTTTTAGCAGTTCAGCTGTTTTTGTACAAGATATTTATTAGCGTCAAATATGGTACATTTCAGATGTTGTAACTAAGTAGTGTTTCCCACATGTTTTACCAATTCTAGGCATGCAAATATTAAGAATTACAATATTAAAGTATTACATAAGATAGATAAAACAGTACATAAACTCACGCCTGTATCCTGGAGGGGTAGGCAGAGACCACTTGCCACGATCCTGACAGACCTTTTTCGCTTCGTCAAAATTCATCAATCTCGCCGGTTTTTTGTATTGATAAACATAAACATAAACATTTACATACAGGCACATACATTGCTTCTGGCCCCACACTAGGATACCCTGTGTCGTTGTTAGTCAAGCTTATGATGTGTTAGTAAAGAGAAAATAATATGATTCAGATATAAGTTCAGTATTATAAGATTTTTTCATATGTTTTTTTAAACAGGACATGAACAACACGACTCCTCCAAAGAAGCTGTGGTACAACATACGTATGCGCGAAAACTTCCTTACGCACATTTTCGATTCCCTTGATGAGGTCTCCCGCCCGCACGAGAGATTCGGTATGTTGCTTTGCTAGTATAGAGGTTAAGGCTTAGATTTAGGGCTCATATTTAGTTGTAACTTCGTACTTGCCTTGCATAGCAGTGTGAAAATCGAGGCAACTTAAAAATGAAACGCTTTGATTTCATTTAATTTTAGGGTTCCGTACCCAAAGGGTATCCTATTACTAAGACTCCGCCGTCGCGTGCGTCCGTCTGTCACCATGCTGTATCTCATAAACCGTGATAGTTAGACAGTTGAAATTTTCACAGATGATGTATTTCTGTTGCCGCTATAACAACAAATACTAAAAACAGAATAAATGTGATTTTTTGCCGTTTTTTGCTCGATATTAATAACGGCCACAGGTAGACGCTTGAAATATTCACAGAATATTTAGTTCTATATTCGCTTCAAAGATAGATAATTCAAATAAAATAAATATTTAAGGAAGGCTCCCACAACAAAAGTGATTTTTTGCCGTTTTTCTCGATCTTTGTGTCTAATGTTGTATAGATCATCATCAACATTGTACTGTGTGAAAGTTATTGTTATTATCCAAGTATCAACATGTTGCAGCGAGATGGTTATTTTAGTGATATCAAATACAACAACACAAAGATTTTCTTCCTGAGAGAATTTTACTACTTGTGTATCAGTCTGTCTCTTTAGATTTCAAGAATGAACGAAACAGAACGATACTTATGCATTTAGTTAGTGAAATTGTCAGAACGATCAACGGCCAAATACGAAATAGTTGAAATACGAAATAGTTGAACAGAACTTGGCCCAAAACAGTGAAGAGCATTACCGCCGATTCCTGAATCGAGTCTCATTCTCTCTTGACATATATTTAGACAGAGTGAAGAGCATTACCGCCGATTCCTGAATCGAGTCTCATTCTCTCTCGACATATATTTAGACAGAGTGAAGAGCATTACCGCCGATTCGTGAATCGAGTCTCATTCTCTCTCGACATATATTTAGACAGAGAATGATACTTAAGTATTTGCTTAATGAAATTCTTTATTCACACAAGGCTCTTTGGAAACGATGGAGATCACAATAAAAATAATAAATCTAACAGAAATAATGCTACTTCGCACTGCGCTACTGATAAAATATATCGGACTACAAATGAAAATCTGTCGCTATAAGTTACGACTCTAAAATAAATAGTTTCCACTGTAAAAAAAACATACGCGTCGATTTAATTTTGATAACCTCCTCCTTTTTTGAAGTCGGTTAAAAAGAGCTTCTAATCGCACGTAAACTTTAACAAAAAAAAGTGGCCTGCAAATTTTTTGCTTATTTTCACCGATCCTGATACGGATGACCGGGACACGGTCAACAACAAACAAATCAAACCAAAATAACATAGAAACTTTGACTTAATTAACGTTACATGTAAAACTTGACCATTTCAAACTCTACATCATTTTGAAGAAAAAAAAATTACAAAAAAACCTCCAAACTTAGTCTTTTCAAATATCCTTAATTAACAGAATTTACACATCGCCAAGCGTGGCGAGTATGGCAAAACCCTTCATGGTTAGGAAAACCATTAGGGAGGCTTGTGTCCTGCAGTGGGCGTTAAGTGGCTGATTGATGACGATGATGACACATTATTCTAAAATCTAGAACTAATGCATTGAACTATTCACTTTAAAGTTAACAAAAGGTCTTTTGAGTCCGAAAAATACATAGCGAACCATTTATTTTAAAGAACACGTAACAATGAGTAAGTACCTAGGTGAGGTTGAAAGATGATTCTAAGAATGTAACTGTTGATACTTACCTCTCAGAACTAACTCATTAGCCCGGTTCGGTATCCGTCCGCGGAGATAAGAGCTTGTCAAGTTACTCATAATACGTGTCTTATAGAATACGAGTATTAGCTTGGAGTAAATGCCTCTAAAAAGCCTTTGGTGGACGAATCTTCTCAAAATTGTCACCGACTTTGTCTCGTAATGTCGGTGTTTTGAGGAGAGCGGTGGTAGCCTAGTGGGTAGAACATTGGACTCGGAAGCGAACTAGGTTCGATTCCCAGTGCGGGCATGTACCTATGACTTTGTTTTCTAAGTTATGTATATTTGTGAAGTTATAGTAGCAATACCACATTTTTTCAAGTTTCTACAATCAACCTTTTAGCCAAGAGAGGGACGGGGGGAAGTTGGCACCACTTTAAAGCTTCATAAGCAGCCTATATACGTCCCACTGTAGGACAAAGGCCTTCTCTCAGAAAGAGAGAGTATGGGCTTAATATTTCGCAAACGGAACCCTAAATTAAAAAATACCGGCTAAGTGCGAGTTAGACTCGCGCACGAAGGGTTCCGTACCATTATCTATACAACATTAGACAAAGATCGAATTTGAGAAGGTTACATAGATGGCGCTAGATGGCGAGCGCTGTCTTTAGTCAACTTTTGTAGTTTTGGAGCCCCCCTTGAATATTAATTTTATTTTTTGTTAAAGCGGCAACAGAAACAACATCTGTGAAAATTTCAACTGTATAGCTATCACGGTTCATGAGATACAGCCTGGTGACAGACAGACGGACAAAAAGTCTTTGGCGCCCTTCGGATACGGAACCCTAAAAATTATCGTTGTTGACAAATAATGTTTAAAGTTGATAAATCTTGTTAAAAAATTGCGCCCGTTGCGATCTGGCTGGCTACTAATGGTTTTTATAGATTCGAGTTTGTATCGAGATATTTTTGGAAAGTGCCTTTAAAAAAAACTAGCTAGCTCAAACCAGTGTATTCGATAGCTATTGTTAAGGCAAGTTCATTCTGTTATGGCTTTCCCCTTCCCACCCAAAACTCATGGTGTATATTATTATGTACAAATACATTTACTATGACCGCTTGTCCTCCGTCAATGTGCAGTGTGCAAGAGTTTTTTTTTTTTTTCATAAACTCGTCACGAAGGATTTTCATTCGTCATTATCGTCAGAGGAGCCCCCAGCTTGAAACTCACGCAACGTCACCTGATGTAATCGAATCTATGATGTGGCCGACAGTTAGAATGTACCTTAATTACAGGACGTAGAAGAGATGTCGAGATGCCCCACAAGACCCTGAGAGGTAATAGGACTTGTGTCGTGAAAGTGAAGGCGTAACGGGACCTTAATGTCTGTTCAGCTTAATATTTATTTATATTTAGTCATTTCATCTTTTATTGGGAGTAATGACATAGCCTATAAGATTAGCAAGTTCAAGTGGCAGTGGACTGGTCACATCTGCCGGAGAACCGATAGGAGATGGGGCGCAAAGGTTCTCGAGTAGAGACCACGAGCTGGCAAACGCAGCGTGGGACGGCCACCAGCTCGCTGGACCGACGATCTGATGGAGATCGCTGGCAGCGGCTGGTCGAGGATGGCCGAGGACAGAAGGAGGTGGCGTGGACGAGTACGGGCTGATTGATTGATTGGAAATGAGACAACTGAGTATTTCACGCTGGATTGTTCATTTAATACGGATATTTTAAAGAAACGTGCATTCTTTTTATTATTTTTTAAACCTTCTTCTTCTTCTGTCAAATCCTTCTTGCGATTTAATTGACTCATTCGGTACTCGATACCAATATCGAGCTAATTCCACTAAAATTAGTTAGTTCACAGGGAACACAACATACCAATATTAAACCGGCTCTATTAAATAGTTAGTGTTCTGGGAACATAACCAATTGTTTGTTATACATTGCCTGTTTTTTTCTCTAGGAACAATATACGAGACGTTCATGCGGCTCCAATGGGCGATCGACACCACCTTCATACAGTTGCTGACAAACACAGCGATACCCCAGGTAATCCAGCATGACATTATATTATGGGTATAATTCCCGACAGATAACTTGAGTTTGTAGTGGACACGTAGGAGCGTTTTTTTAAACTAGTTGTTACTTATTAATTTAATCTTTTGACTCACTGACAGCTGTCAACTCATACGACTTGCTTATTCATGAATACGCTACTGAGTACGATTTGCTAGATGAATTGCGTGAACTCTTTATTTAGTTGCAGCGAATTTCAAAGTAGTATATTTTAGCGAAACAAATTTTCACTGTTTGATTTATTATCGATCGCTTAGTTTTGCGAAAGGGTTAATATTTTGTTATTATATATTTGTTAATTTGACTAAACTAAAGTACGAAGAAGTTCAAGTCACATCCCGCGTCCCCTGCAATTGAGACCCAAGATACGCCCATGCGAAGTCAAATTTGTTTGTTCAAGAAGGTTCAAATCCTTCAGGATGGATATGGGCTTGTTCATTACCAAGCGAACGAAGTCGCGGGCACTATTAGAATGTTACTGCAAATAAAACTCAGACCTAAAATGTTGACTTCGCGATATAGTATTCATTCGCGTTCAGAGTGTTGTGATAACACTCTCGAGACTACTAGTGCCGTGAGACGAATGTTTATTTAGACTCACTCTGAAATCATTCCTATTCTGGACACGTCATTGTTATTCTTTTGGAATACTGATGATGGAGTCTGGTTGTATTTTATTTATTTTCTATTTTCTTAATGACTATACAATTTGATTCAATTTGAATACAAATTGAAATTCCTGTAGACAGATAGATAGATAGATAAAAAGTTAATTTGCTATATCAAAAACACATACAATAAATTTTAAAAACCTATTGAATATAAACATACAATAAATATTAGGCAAAAACTTACACAACCATATGTTATTATAATAAGACAAGAAAAGTAATTTTCTGAATCAAAAACTTAGTACGTGCTTACTAAGTACTAGTACTGTACTAAGCACGTTTTTGATTGAGAAAATTTTATGCATCAAACCGTCAGACCACATTTATCAAAAGTTTACTCATACTATTGCAATATAAACCTCCTCAGTCCCGACTTTGAAAATAACAATTGAAAACCATTGTTATTTTCAAGGTCAGTACTGAGGAGGTTAAAAAAATGTTTTATTCTGCGAGCGACACAGCATGTTCCACGTAAGAACAGCCTTAAGGTTCACTATCACTATCGCCGCCAATGAAAAAATCATATCTTGTTTATAGATCAATTTTACAAAAAGTGTCAGTTCAATCTCTCAACCACGTTAATATGGCGTCAATGCTATTTAGTACTACGGCCATGAATCCTATAAATCAATATCAATCAGTGAATCCGGAATTAAGCCAATAATGATCTGACACTTTTGGCAAAAACGATCTGTAAAAGAAGATATGATTTTTTTTTCATTGGTGCCGCTAGTGAAACTCATGGATCCACTTAAGCCGTAGTGAATATCATTCTTAACATGAATAAGCAAACCATTGTAGTGAAAACTGAATAATTAAAACGCCACGTCACTACATCCGACCACGATTGACCTTAACCAATAAAATTGTAGGTAACGATGCGCCCAAGGCCGTGCCGTAATCAATAGGTCTCACTTCGCCGTATACACGTGTCCATCCGTTTAGTAATTACCCATACATTGGTACATAAACTCACGCCTGTGTCGCGGAGGCGCAGGCAGAGACGATGGTTTGTCGCGTGAATGGATGCTTGCTGTTTGACTTTGTTTCTATTGCCTGCGCTTCATCTATCTATACGCATTTTGCGCTTGGACTTGAGTAGAGTTCCAAAAAAGCTGCAACAGTACCATCCATACATAGATGCAAATAATATTGGTCTGACATTTTTTAAACAACTTCAAAAAAGGAGAGTGTTCTCAATCCATCGGAATCTTTTTTTTGTATGTTCCCCGATAACTTTAGAAAATTCTTTTTTGTTTGAAAGGGTACATTTCCCAGGTGGTCCCACGGTCTTCACGTCAGGATCTGATGATGGGATCCTGGAGAAATCGGGGGAACTTTTTAAAGGCGCGTCTGAAGCGATTTGGGTGTTTTTATTGTGACTTGTGGATTTGCTTTCTGAAAACAAAATTTGGTTGAGTCGTGGTCGCAAAAGATCATGAAATTATTTTTTTGTAATAAAATATAAAAACCGACTTCAAAACACTACAGCACATAAATATAGAAATGATTTAAATGGTGACCTTTAAATTCGAAGTAGGTACATTCATGTAGGAATTGTAGAAATATATTTTGGAGTTGGTGCTTAAAATGTATGTGCTGGTCATTTAACTTGGCACCGGCTTCAAATTATATATACTTCTACAATACCTACTTCGAAGTTAAAGGTCATAGTTTAAACAATCTCTATATTTTTGTGCTGTAGCTTGAGACTTCAAAAGTCGGTTTTTATTGAAATTTTTTTGATAAAAATAAAATGTTGCTAAAAACATCACGTGATTAAAGGTCGACCCCTTAATATGTACGTATAATGGCCGAATGAGTTACGCCGTTTGAAATCAATGTCTGATTGATTTCTCTGTTCATCTTTACAGAACCTGTCAATGCAAGAGTTCCCGTATCCAGAGCAAGAACTAGCTGGGGCGTCCGGTACCTCTATAGTCTGCATTCTTGCCAAGGTAAGGCTTTTATTGCGAGCGTTAAAAGAGCGTTACGTTACGTTTAGTAGTCATTACGTTATTTAGTACCTACATTATATAAATAAACCCAGCCAACACACACACGTAACACACACACACACACACACGCACACACACACACGCACACACACACACACACGCGCGCACACGCACACACACACACACACACATGCGCACACACACACACACACACACACACACACACACACACACACACACACACACACACAGACATCGACGTTAATAAGCTGGTATTGTTATTTGTGATGTTTCCTGTAGTCGTAACTTACGTTACGGTATAAGCACGTTTAGCTAATTAGTTACTATTGTAAAACCTGTATTATTATGTATTTTGGAAGTAGCCTGGCTACCCATAGCACAGGGAATCCTAGTATGGGAGCCAGTAACCTAAGCACATTGAAGAGCAGTTTTTTTATTGCTCTTTTTGTCTTTATGCCATGCAGTGGGATTTTTATAGGTTACTTTGATAAGTTCGAAGAATTCTCAGTTACATCTGGCGTCCCCCGACAAAGGGACCCGAAATACGTCCATGCGCTGTCAAAACTATTTGCTGGGTGTTATACGAATTTTGAGTGGTTTGATAGCCGTAGCAAATTAAACTTGCCTGAACAATAGTAATCATACTTTATTCTTTTATTTTCATCTTACTAAGTAGGTTACAGAGTAAGCCTAAAAATAACAGATGATACAAAAAGGATGTTCTTTGATTTGAAAAATAAGTGGCCTACTGAGCTCAACCCGTAACATGAGTAAGTTCCTGGACTCTGCAAATAGGAAAGTCAGAACAGCGGTAGCTTTGATCTTCCTAATGACAAAATTTGGAAGTTAAAAAAATTTATTTTGCGATCATTTGATTTACAGTTCCCTAATATTTTTAATAAAATGTGTGCTCGGCCTTTTTGGCTTTTTCTTGTCGTTTTATTCTTATATGTTATATAAATATGATAGGTACTCTATTTTCAGTTTTTAAAAGTACTGCATGTGGACTTTATCTTTAATTAGTTTTTGTATCAACACTCAGCCTTGATTGATACTCAAATATAAGCTACTGTTAAGCATGTGAAGATACAAAAAGTGGTGGTAAACCTAATAAAATAAAATAAAAAAAATATAAAATCCTGGTCCCTATAGCTAATGAAAACGCTAGTTTGTTAAAAAAAGGCATTTTCCGAAAATATTTCAACACAAGGTTAATCAACTTAATTTTTTTATTTTACGTCTACACTTAAAATTAATAGTAAACATAAACATAAACATTTACATACAGGCACATACATTGCCTCTGGCCCCACATTAGGATACCCTGTGTCGTGGGAACCAGAAACAACGACATCACAAACATGTAAACATCCAAGACCTGGGGGTTTTTTTTTTGTCCCCAGCCGGGATTCGAACCCGGGACCTCTTGCATGGTATGCAGATGCACTACCGCTGCGCCACGAGGTCGTCAATAGTCTAAGTAGATTGCATTTTTAATTACTAATTACGTAGTCGCGACGTTCAAACCACCCAGTTTTCAGTATGTATTATAGAACGACATTCTTCAGGGTTTCAAAATCTATGTTTTAGAAAACCTACTAATTCTAGTTTTTTTTTTTCAGTTCATGTGTGTGATATCATTGATGCTGGTTTTCGTTCTGCTGATGTCAAGGCTGCTGGAAGAGCGTACTTCGGGCATCCAGGTTCGTTCTTATTGCTTTTCTGCCGTTGAACGAGTTTTACTAGGTGTGATTACTGATGGGCCGGAGAGAATGTTCTTTGACCTTGACGGGACCTTGATGAGTTCTGAATGAATGATATTGTACCATACATTACAGACTGTCAAAGTGCCATTATATTGTCATCAGCATGAATTTTTTAATTTCGGCGTATTACCTATATGTTGTTTATGTTGCACTTTTTATTAATTTACTAAAGAAATTCCGAATATAGAAGTACAAAATCATACTTACGGGTAATAAGAAACATTAGTTGTTTTGTTTCTATATTTTTTACAGAAAAACACTGCGCAGTTCGTCATATTTTTGCACTTTTTTTCTTGACGTTTTTCCTCGAAAGTCTGATTCACACTGCCAACAACCATTCAGAACTGTGGTCATTTAACCACGGTAACTGGCATGGGGGGGGAATGGGCGAAAACGTCAACTGTGTCGCTTCCATTGGGTAATGGGTTCTGGTCCTATGTCATGAAGTCTACGTTCCAAATTTCGCGTTTTGATCTTTTTTAGGGTTCCGTACCCGAAGGGTGCCAAACGAGACGCTATAACTAAGTCTATAACTGTCTGTCTGTCACCAGGCAGTATCTCATAAACCGTGATAGCAAGGCAGTTGAAATTTTCACAGATGTTGTATTTCTGTTGCCGCTATAACAGCAAATACTAAAAACAGAATAAAATAAATATTATAGGGGCTCCCATACAAGAAACGTAAGTTTTGCCGTTTTTTGCTCGATATTAATAACGGCTTGAAATATTCACAGAATATTTAGTTCTATAATCGCTTTAAAAATAAAAAAAATAATTAAAATAAATAAATAATAAACATACAATAAAACGTGATTTTGTGCCGTTTTTTGTCGATCTTTGTGTCTATAGCTGTATAGATAATGGTACGGAACCCTTCGTGCGCGAGGCCGACTCGCACTGGCCTGTTTTTATTTGCCACGAGTTGTGGCTGCTTTCGTGTTTTAATTTTTTTCGTTGTGACTGATTTCCACGACGCGCCGTGGCTGTTTTTCTTTCACTCTGAACGTTTTCGGACATTAATCCTAACAGATATAAATAGATCCTGTCACCATGCGGGCAAGACCCAGTCGGGAATAAGAAGGGTTCTTAGGGTTCCGTATTCGATAAGGAACCCATATAGTTTCGCCATGTCCGTCCGTCTGTCTGTCTGTCTGTCTGTCCGCGGCCTTGCTCAGAGACGATTTGTACGAGAAAGCTGAAATTTGCCATAGACACACATATTAATCATGCTGACAAAAAGGTAGAATAAAATCATTAAAAAAAAATTCAGGGTACCCCCCCTAAATTAGGGATGCAATTTCTTCGCCTGCTCCATACTGTATATTGTTGAAGATCATTTGTTATTAAGGGTTCCATTTGCGAAATATTAAGCGCAAATTTTTGCCCGAGTAGGACTCACCGCCCCGTCCTGGCTAAACGGTTGATTGTAGAAGAAATTCAGGGTAGTAGCACATATAATGAACTTAGAAGGAAAATTATGAGGGCTAAGTAGGCTTTACAAGTTAACGATTAATAGGCGACCAAGTTATAAAAGGAAAACTTCGTACAAAATCCATTAAAAAATACGTTGATTAGGTTGTTTTTTCTGTAAAGCAGATGCGCACGCGCAGTGTAGGGTTCTTTTTACGGAACCCTACACTCCGCGTGGCACGATACGGACTTGGCGCGTGTGTCATAGGCCACATGAAATCAGCTCAAATCCAACAGAACAATTAAAAAATCGCTAAAAGCACAAAAATAAAAACTGAAAAAAAAATAACCAATAACCCGCCTGCTGAACATTAACCACTGAGCAGGCGGGACCCAAATTCGCCAATGTAATTTTTTGAGGTATCTAGGTTGGTCCCGCCAAATAAGCCGTTTTCATTCCTTCTAACTAACTTGAATCTCTCTCCGCAGCAACTGATAAAGATGGTAGGCGTCTCCCACACCACGCTCTCCGTGTCCCACTTCCTCAACGTGCTGCCTAGCGGGCTGGTGTTCTCCATAGTGGGCACGGTGCTCCTCAAGGTCTCGGCCACTCCGCTGGTGGCCAACACCTGCGGCCTGTACGTCTGGCTTCTGTTGCTGCTGCACTTTGCGAGCGTCGCTGCCATGGCCTTCGCCTGCTCCTACATTGTTAACAGCAGTGAGTATGCATATTATGTTACTTATCTGCTTATTTTGTTTCTGTGATGTATCTTGTTGGTATAATAAATGTCTTTCTTCTTTCTTCTTCTTCAACAATATACGTGCGTTCATCCCCCCATCTCGGAATAGTTATTTAAGATACACGTGCGGAAAGTAAGGTTTTATACGAATAAGTGCCAAATTGAAAACACGAGCGCAGCGAGTGTTTTCATTGGCACGCATTCGGATAAAAACCTTTTACGCTCAAGTATCTTACAACATTTTTCAATGCATTTTGCGAGGAAATACAACAAAAATAGTATATTTCATTACGAGTGTGGAAAGGCTGTCATTGCAAAGAGTTCCGACAAATGTCTACCCGAGCCGAGGCGCAGCCGAAGGTGAGGGTTGACAGTCGGAACTAGTTGCAATGACGGTTCCGCACGTGTACTGAACGACTATTTTTAATACAGTTGCGAAAAAATGAAAAACTATTTGCTTTTTTCTCTTCTCTCCACGCAATAAATTCGTCGTATGTAGCGACTTTATGACTTTTCCGGTAAAATGTTCTCCGAAGCATTTTGTGCAATTATACTGAGTTCCGGTGGTGTTAATTCAAAAAAACTAGGGTCGAAATTACTCATTTTGTGCAACAAACAACTAAACTCGCAAAGAAAAATGGCGCCAACCGTAGAATATAAGCAGTTTTTTTTTCTTCTTCACCCATTCTGGTAGGCAAAGGAAACTATGAAAAGGAAGACTTCTTCAGTAGAAGTTTTTTATTGATATGAAATGAAAATGAAATTTAATGAGATGAAATGAAATGAAACCTAACCAAACTCATTCAATCAAATAATTAAATCTGATATTGAAACAAATTAGTAGCTTCTTTTTAGAAATATACGTATTTGCATGAATCATAAAAACTTCTATGATTTTTTTTAGTAAAAACTTCATGGTTGGTTATTCTTTTTAATAGACATTATTTTGACAGTTGGGAAAGAGAACGCACGAGTGCGGGAAAGGTAAAAAAAAGCACGAGTATGTAATAGCCCACATCCCGAACGCTATACGTCCCTGCAATACGCCACTTTTTGAGCAACTGTATTAAAATATACTATTTTGCTTCTTCATACCTGAGTGCAAAAGCAGTTTTTATCCGCTAGAGGATAAAGTAAATTTAATTTAGAACATATCGTGTGCACTACGTTTGTAAATTTAAAACATCATTAAACCTATTTACTTCTACCTCCATGGTGCCAAATTTATCATACAACGTTTTTTAATTTGTTAAAAACTCAGACTCGGAACCTCCTTTGTGTTTTTTTTGCATTTAGTCATTTCCTCGCTGAGGTGGGATGAAAAGTTACGTGTTGCACTCGAGTGCAAAGATTTTTCACCTCGTGCTCTTTTGATTCCTTCGCTAACGCTCAGGATTCTAATTTTTAAATCACTCGCTGCGCTCGTGATTCAATTGTAGGATCCTTCGCTTGCTCGGTCATCAAAATTGAGCACGCGGTTAAAAAGCAACTTTGCACTCTTGTATAACAAATAACTATTTGCGTATGTGTTATATCCCTGAAATTATCATCAATGGCCTTTATATCTACTGCAGATGATTCGCGCAACGCTTTTTGAGCATTTAAGCGCGCTAACTGAAACGTACTATTTGGGAGAGGACTCCCCTTCCGCATACTCGGCATGCGTAGAAGATGGCAGGCCCCTTCTGTTCGGAGTTTGACCATGCCGCAAGTTTAACCATAGAGCATGCCTTTTCGTGCATTTTCACCAGACTTGGTCATGTAGGTCTTGGTCTTGGTTCCGTGTGGCGCCGGATTAAGAATAGCGTCACTCCATTTCCTTCCGTGGATGTCGTAGAAGGCGACTAAGGTAATAAATTACCAGGAGACGGGCAGCAGCGTCTTCCTGAGATTCCAACCGCATACTGCGATCGCCAATCCGCCTGCCAAGCGTGGCGATTATGGCAAAACCCCTCATGGTTATGAAAACCACGAGGGAGGCCTGGGCCCTGCGGTGTTCTTCAAGTGGCTGATGATGATGATGGTCATGTATAGTGCATCCCCCAGTGATAAGACGCCTCCACTCGTCGCGATCTTTCGCTGGCTCTATCCACCGACTGCATGGGATCCCAAAAGGGTCCATGTCACGTTAAGCGCAACCTTTAAAAGGCAAGCGGGGTATTCCAACTCGCCTTTGTCTTTTGGGATCTCGCCTAGAGGAACACGTCATTGTTTACATCCACACCAAAGCTGAATGAAACGAAGTACGGATGTTCTTGTTCTTTTGCTGCCTCTCCGACTAGCGAAGGTTGGCAGTCAGCTCCGCATATTTATCTCTGTCTCTCGCTAGGCGGAAGAGGTCGGCAGCACTTCATTTCACGAATTAAATTAAATTAAATCTCAGTCAATTCAATTCAACTTCATTCAATTCCATTCATTTGAATTCAATTCAGTTAAATTCAATTCAACTTCAATTTCGGAACACGTCCATAGTGTTCGTTTTATAAATTGTACTATAATAGTAGTTTATGCAACTGTCATATAATGAAGGGTATTAAAACACGAGTGTGAGTTTCATAATAGTAACGAGTGTTTTAATACCCGTGTTATATGCAGTTGCATACACTACTTTATTTTCACTAATGCAATTAATCAAACAACAAATTTATTAAATTAAATTCACGCGTACGTGTATAATCACAGCGATTTTGCCGCCATTAAAATTTAACCAATGAGAGCGCAGCTTCAATAAAACGCGACCAACCTGATTGGCCCTGCAATCTAGTTGGTCGCGTTTTATTGATGCTATAATGAGATTTTACGATATCGATGCATGTGAATATTATACCATCATGTGAAATTGCTTAAATTGAGTGTTTTGTTGTCTGCGCTATAACAGTAGTAATTATAAGTCAAGTATTGAAAACATAAGTAGACTGTTACAACATTAGTGTAGATAAAATTGATTATGATACGAATTATTATTATTGTGTGTATATTTATATTGTTATTTGGCGACCGCTGAAAATCAACGTCTCGTGGCCTTCACCGATCATGGCAAAATGCTGAGCGGGGCGGCCATTTTGTTGCCATTTTATACTTTTTTTAAATGGTAAATTATGTGGAACCTAATTTACACGCTAAGCCACGATTGTGTTTATTTTGTTTGTGTCGGTGCCAAATAAACGTTTTCTATTCTTTCTAGATATTTTACTAGTAACACGTCGCTTCTCTCCGCAGCGAACTACGGCGTGTCCATGTCCTTCCTGGCCTTCACTCTGCTGTGGCTGCCCACGCGGCTAGCGGACGGCAAGGTGAAGCAGCAGGCGCTCGTGATGGCGCTGGGGCTGGCCCCGCACATGCCGGTCTATTGGTTTTGGGGCGCTGTCGGGCAGGCTGAAGCTAGAGGTCAGTTGCTTTATGCTTCGTATTAGCGTATCGGTGGCAAAACACTTTCATCCAAGTCTTTATTAAACAGTTGCGGCCCAGAACTTTGCGACGCTGACTGCGTTATCACTCGCAATCATCAGGTCCTCCTGAGTGCAGGTGTCTAAGGAAATCAATTACCAGGAGACGGGCAGCGGCGTCTTCCTGAGATTCCAACCGCGTACCGCGATCGCCAACCCGCCTGCCGAGCGTGGCGATTATGGCGAAACCCCTCGTGGTTATGAAAACTACGAAGGAGACCTGTGTCCTGCAGTGGGCGTGAAATGGCTGATGATGATGATGATGAGTGCAGGTGTTAGGGCACGCAGGGCACGATGAAAGATGGTCCATCGTCTGGGAGGTGCCGCACAAACAGTTCAAATTGTCGGTGTCGGGGTCCGCGAACCCCCACCCGGACATGTTAACCTTCGGCCGATACGGGTCCGCAGCCGATTCAGGGGTTTCCATATTGCCCAGGGCAATTTATGCCCAGGCGGGAGGCTCTCCGACAGCGGCACCAGGCCCTCGTCACTCCATACAAAAAATATTATGAACGTACTTTGTGCCAACAATGAAACAAAAAATATAATCCTGCTAAAACAAAAGGCATTAACTCCGCAGTGAATCACGTAGATGTATCATGATTTAAAATTAAGTCGGGTTATATGTGAAATCTAATGTTGGTAATGTTGGTATTACGTATTTTGCAAATGGCCGGTAATTTTGTTCGTTTGTTGTTTTTGTGTGGCATTATTTTATTTATTTTAACTTTAGCAATAGGTGAAGTGCGTGAAAAGTGATTAAACAAGAAATATGGGAGGAAAAGCATTGAGAAAATGTGAAAAGTGTGGCATTAGAAGAGTCAGAAATTAATGTACGTCTGGCATATTCTTAGCCAGATATCCACTGGAGCCAAATAGGTAAAATTAGCAAGTTTATCATAATAAATGTACGCAAATTTTGATATTTATTTAATGCGCTTGGATAAAACAACTGAATGATTTAGAACAATTTACGATTTTGACAAATTTAAATTAACGCCGGTTGTAGTGCGGTACCCATGTGGTACATTTTTTTATCGATATTTTGGACGATTGATTTCTGCCAGATATTTCTACATGCTGTCTATAATTGGTCACAACTACTTAATTTTAAACGTCGAACACCACACAGCAAGAACAGAAATGATTTATGTTGTTTTATTTTGCTCAAAGCATTCAGTTTTGTTTTATATTTTTAAAAATACATTGCACCGCTTTGTTTTGTATTCTAGATGCCGCTTATGGGTTAAAGTGACAGGCAATGAAGATTTGCATGGTGGAGCTGTAATAACCACCGTTATATGACGGAGAGAATGATTACCTTAATTGTAAAAATTTTTATTCGAAGACAATGTCAAATATATAATTTGGATTTCATAAAGGCAGAAGAAATTAACGCGAATGCAAATAAAATTTCGTAAGCTCAAAGTACAGCAAAATAGTAAACAGCTGATGCAAACGTTCCTTGACATTATTATTATTAGCAATACCTATACCATATTTATTTGGGGCTGAGACAAAGTGTAAACAACTTTTCAGAACTCTTTAGACTATTTTCATTGTCGAAAAATGTTATTTCGGTTTTTACACTAAGGAATTAGTAAATTAGATTGAATTAGATTTAATACTTTATAAAAAAATTACGTATACAATATTATCAGACAGTATCATTTTAAAAGTATTAAAAAGTTTCATTTTGTCTCAGCCTCAAATAAATATGGTATAGATAATATATTTTTTGACTTATTGTTTTGTTTGTTGCAGACTCCAAAGATCTGAAATTCGACCAAAGTGCAAAGTTTCGATAGCGACGTGACACATTGGTGACATTAAGTTTTCTACACTTGATGCTAAATAAATGATTTGATTTAAAAAATTGCCTTTTTCATTATGAAAGTAAGCGATAATCCATTCACATCATGTCATACTCGAAATAATTGAGTTGACCTACTATGTTGGGATTTATCGCCTACTTTAATTTCCAAAGCATGAAAATGAGGTAAGAGGAGAGCCGTCTCAAATTTTTTTTTATCGATATCGATAAGCAGTCCATCACTAATGTTTTGCAATTTGTTGTTAGCAAGTGCCGACTCTTAAACGTAGTGATTACATACTCTTTGAGCGGCACAAACGGGGTAGGCAAAGAAACCGCCTGGGGTCTCTTTCTCACAAATATATCTATCTCAATCGTACACTATATACCTATCCTTCTCTAACATATATATCTGTCTCACTCACACACTTTGAGAACGTTCGATATCTTTCTATCCTCTCGGAGGTTTCTAGAGTGTTCCCGAATGATCGAGTACGTAATAATAGAACTCTACTTGACCAGTCTAGAAACTTCGGGAAGTACCTAGAAATACGTCGAAGGTACTATAACACTCCAGAATATCTTCTGGAAGCACCCAAAATCACATCGAAGATACTAGAAATAGGTTCTAGAAGACTATCGAGCATTCCAGAATGTCTTTCTATCTCTGTCTAACAAATAGCTTTGTCTCTTTCTAGCACATAGATTATTCTGGAAGGTTCTCTTGTCTCTATACATACGTAACTACCTATCACGTAATCTTTCTGCACCTAGCATTTAGATTATTCTGCACAGTTCGACGACACTCTCGCCGTCCGTAACAATTATAATTGAAAAAGAAATACTTCCGAAGTATATAGGAAATACTTCCTATATACTTCGGAATACATTCCGAATACGAATTAAGTTGTATTAGTCACTCACGTGTCACGCGCTTTCCTGGCAGCATTGCTAACTGTACTGGCAGGCGTCAGTTGACGTCATATGCCGCTCCAGTCCAAAAGGTCGTATCCTAACAGCATTTAAACGGGATTATACATACAAACTATTTTTCACAATACTTTCTGAGTGGCCTGGTATAAAAAATATTCTCATCTTACACGATGTCCGTCGATTGGCCAACTACTCTTTCTTTGTCTCAGGAACGGGAGTGTCACTAACAACGCGTGACAAGTACAGCGGGAATGTTCTAGAAGCATACCTCTTCCTCGTGCTTCAGACCATCATCTTCAGCTTCCTAGCTTGGTGAGAAAATAGCTTTCATGGACTGCCCGTTCTCTTTTATTCATCACATCAGGAATGAAGCCTACATACGTCCCACTGTAGGGTACAGGCCTTCTCTCAGAGAGAGAGAGAGAATGGCCTTAATCGCTACGCGTGCCCACCGCGGATTGGCAATTTCCAGCGCTGAGGTATGGTTAGCAAGTGGTCTTACTACTATATCATCCATATCCATGGAGGAGGCCTATGTTCAGCAGTGGACTTCTTGTGGCTGAATGACGATGATGATGATAATGACTGCTAATCTATGTAACTTACAAACAAAGTCATTGGTCCATGCCGGGATTCGAACCCACAACCTCTCGAATGAGTAGCCGCCGTACCACTCCGCTACCACAGCAACTTTTTTACCCCGTCAGTTAACCGATGAGGTAAAAAGGTTCTTGAGCGGAGACCACAAACTGGCAAACGCTGAGTAGGACGTCTTTTGCGCTGCGTCAATGGCCGAGGACAGAAAGGTAAGCAGCCTATATACGTCCCACCGTAGGGCACAGGCCTTCTCTCAGAGAGAGAGTATGGGCTTAATCACCAGGCGTAACCACCGCAGATTACAAAAAATAAAAACGAAATGTCAACGTGTTGAATTGTATTAAATAATGTGAGGTCATAGCCCACAGAACAAAAGGGTTAGCCCACAGAATACATGGCTAGCCGACCAAATCAACTGAAAAATATTAAAAATTGAAATAATGAATAAAATTCAAAAAGAACGAAATCAGTTTCTTAAAATGGTTCATATTTTCGAAATAAATTATAAAAAACGTACATAAAAAATAAGTAGCATGGCCAATTACAAAGGCAAAACAAGTCACATAAATTGAAAATAATACGAGGCAAAGTCAGAGCGTCAGAGTGCACCCGGTGGTGTGTCAAAGTTGCCACAGAGGGCATCTGACTCAGCATTGTGCTGAGGGTGTGAGCTCTCAGAGCTGGTTTTCAGTCAGTGCCTGCGGTAATTCACGCGTATATTACAAGTTGGTGCGAAACGAATAAAAATAAAAATATGTACATAAATTTATAAAAGTAAATACAATAAAGAATATTCTATCTATCTATCTATTATAAGAAAGTGGTTAAAGAGTGATACGTAGATAATATTCCAAAATAAATACCGAGTGACGTGCTTTAGGGGAGGCTTCTGCCCACCAGCGGACGAGTGCGGCTGATTGATTGATTAATTGAGTGAGTGATTGATTGTTTATTTAGTTGGTTGAATGATTAAAAGTGTTCAGTAATTTACCTGTTGTTTCGCAGGTACCTGGAGCAAGTCCGGCCCGGGCGACATGGCGCGCCTCAGCCCTGGAATTTCCTCTTTCAAGTGAGTCCTCTTTTACTTAACGGGTACTCGGTTTGGTAGCCAAAAGATCAACTCCCGATATTTTATCCTTATCTCCCGAGACAGTGTAAGAAACTAAACACATTATTTTACATTAGTGCGCTGCGATCGTTTTTGTTGTCTCCGACAGTCACATCGCACGTAGCCAATACGGCTTGGAATAAAGGTCTTGTTCAGGTGTACTGGATAATCCAAGAAACTAAAGGAAAACCTTAAAAATAACGTTTACAGTAGGACACTTTTCATAATTTAATGCGGCGAGCAAGGGAAAACTTTTTTTTCTTATTAGTTGATTTTATGTTATATTAGCTGAGTTTAAGTGCGAGTCGGACTCGCGCACGAAGGGTTCCGTACCATCATCTATCATCATTCAGCCACAAGAAGTCCACTGCTGGACATAGGCCTCCTCCATGGATTTCCAAAAAGACCGGTTGGAAGCGGCCTGCATCCAGCGTCTTCCTGCCACTTGGAAGAGGTCATCTGTCCATCTCGTGGCTGGTCGTCCTACGCTGCGCTTGCCGATATGATACCATCATCTATACAACATTTGAATATTTCAAGCGTCTACCCGTTGCCGTTATTAATATCGAGCAACAAACGGCAAAAAAATCACGTTTGTTGTATAGGTGCTCCCCTTAAATGTTTATTTTATTCTTTTTTTTAGTATTTTTTGCTATAGCGGCAACAGAAATACATCATCTGTGAAAATTTCAACTGTCTGACTATCACGGTTCGTGAGAGACGGACAGACGGTGACAGACGGACGGCCGGACGGACAGCGGAGTCTTAGTAATAGGATCCCTTACCCTTTGGGTACGCAACCCTAAAAATCAATTGAAAAAGTGTATTGTCCCGTCCTCCAGAAACAGTACTGGTACCCGCAAAAAGTGACGCCGCATAGCGCCGACTCTGAAGAAGAAACGCTGGCTCACGACGCGAAATACTTCGAACAGCCGCCCAAGGATATGGACGTCGGAGTCAAGATTGTCAACGTCTCTAAGGTTGGGAATGACAACTACCCGACTGCGGCGGAGTATTATTTGATTTGTTTATTTGATCCATCAACAGAGGTTACGTTAAATTACTTACGAGCTATATTAATGTTATTATCATCATCATCATCATTAGACATTTTGACGCCCACTGCATGACATAGGCCTCCCTCATGGTTTTCCAAGCTTCCCGGAAAACCACCACCATTACTATTATTATATTGTGGCGAGCACATGTCAACTCTGCGCGCGCACTATAAACTCCAACATTCCTGCATCGCGCAAGCAAAATGTTTCACATGACATACCATAAATATAACGTCCGACGAACATCAGTCGGACCGGCCGTCCCCAGGCATACGATCTGCCTGGCGGGAAATTTCCCTTTATAGTGGAAGAGGACGATCACCCGCTCTTCCCTACAATATCATTGCTTAATGTGCTTCCAATTACGGATGGATACGCATGCATAAATACTAATTTTCTAGAAGAGAACAATATCATGCATTTTGAGTTTTTGGATTTACGTACATAACTAAATAAAATTATTATTGGCGACAACAATTACTAAAACCAAATAACATTTTTAAATTAAACAAAATATGCTTACATCATATGAAATTATTCCGTTGAAACATTTTTATTTTTTATTTTTCAGCAATTCTATACATTTGTAAAAATTAAATTAATAGCTTATACATAGGCTGTGGCGATTATGGCAAAACCCTTCGTGGTTAGGAAAACCATGAGGGAGGCCTATGTCCTGCAGTGGGCGTCAAATGGCAGATGAGGATGATGATGATGATGATGATGATGATGATGATGATGATGATGATGATGATGAACATAGGCTGTATGTATGTACGGTACGGATGTCCGATTCTAGGTCCTGTCATGACCACTAAACCAACGGTCAGATTTTGACAATTAAGATCATGTTTTGCTTGTTGAATTAGTCGAACCCGCCTTTTGCCAATACTGCAACATTGAATGAATGGAAATGGCTGAGTGAATGATCATCATCATCAGCCATTTAAAGCCCAATGCAGGACATAGTGTCGCAGGAGGGTTAGGTTGGGTGCGATCCGAGATAATGAAAGACGGTATCCAGGGGCACGGTGTATTTATAATATAATGGAAAGGAAAGGCACCTGAGAACAAAATAGAAAAGTTTAACTACGGTCTAAAACATAAATATAAAAATACAATGAGGAGTTGAAAGAAGAGCACTTACATTAATAAAATTAATGTGCCTTTGAAATATTATTAATTTCGTAGATAAAGATACAGGATACGCAGGATAAGGTGACAGACGTGTTGTAATAAAATTTGGTAATAAAGATAGGATCTGGTTTCCGTCCACTTAGTTCGGAGGCTGAGGAATGTCTGCCCCATACGTCCGAACACTGCGGCACATGTCATAAAATAGTTAAATTTGGAATAGTAGATGGCCGAAAATGATAAGAAAAAGCAACGAGGCGATTACCTCGTTTCATTATAGGCCTCCTTCGTGGTTTTCATAACCATGAAGGGTTTTGCCATAATCGCCACGCTCGGCAGGCGGGTTGGCGATCGCAGTATGCGTTTGGAATGTCAGGAAGACGCTGCTGCCCGTCTCTTGGTAATTGATTTCCTTACCATGATGAATGTATTTATTTCCTTAGTGTTTTTCTCCCTCTCGCTCTGCGTGCGTAACAATTAACACCTGTTTAATATAAACCGTGTTCACACACGAGAACAAACGGCAAGGCCGTCTACTCCAACCCACGGCGCTTTTCATCAGCACTAAATACAGTCAAATAGGGGATGTATTAGCAAAGGGCAAGATAAAAAGTACCCGAAACCGGCGTGCGTGCATGCAACCACTAATGAATGTTGAGGAAGCGAAAGTGATCTGTCAGGATCGTGGCAAGTGGCAGTCCCTGGTCTCTGCCTACCCCTCTGGGATACAGGCGTGAGTATGTATGTATGCTTGTATACCACATCAACATTACATGCCGTCTCGCTTATTAAATCCATCGGTCCCGCAGGAGTTCGGCGAGTGGGGTCGGGCCAAGACGCGCGCTCTGTCGCAAGTGTCTCTGGACATCTACCGCGGGGAAGTCACCGTGCTGCTCGGTCACAACGGCGCGGGGAAGACCACACTCATGTCCATCATCACCGGTGAGGATGGGGAACTTGTCTCGAAATAGGGAGGGAGGGGCAAGCACCCTGTTGATTGTCACCTGTTATACTAATATCAGTACTTGTTCTTGACTGGGCGGTCAAGGTCAGAACAAGTACTGTATTGAATTGTCATATGGTTATAGTAAAGCATGAGTTGTAGTTGTATAAAATTGGGCTAAAGAATAGTTTATTTATTATTACTTTTTACTTTAAGCTAGTTTTCTGGTTTTTCATTTTATTATTTGTAAAATTTTATGTGTTTTGTCGCTCGTAGCCCCGGCTGCCTGAGTGATCTTAAACGATCACAAAGGTTAAGCAACACAGGGCGCGTTTAGTGCATGGATGGGTCGCCGTCTATGCCTAACGCTAGTGGCATTTTTCCGAGCGGTTCCGTGCTTCGCAAGGCACGTTAAGCTGTTGGTGCCGGCTGCCGTCGATAGATGGCAGTCGTTGAGCCAAGTCAGAGGCCTTAGGGCGGCTTGACAACTTCTGACAGTAGACGAGCCACTAGTCTACAAGCCTCCACCAATCCGGACTTGGCCCCCGTGGTGGAGTATGGCCTATACCTTCCTCAGGGAAGAGACCCGTGCCCCTCGGTGGGGACATAATGGGTTGATGATGATGTGTTTTGTGGTACCTGAATAAACGTTTTTTCAATTTCAATTTCAAAATAGACATTAAGCTCAGAGCCAGTAAGACTGTATTCTTCTAGTCCTGATTGTCACTGCAGCAACGCAGTATATCCACTCAGTAGCCACGTTTACACTCCTTCAGTCCTCCCCAGCGGCGCACTGACCGCCCGTTCACACCCGGCAGGTATGCTGCAGGCGACGGAAGGCGACGTGTACGTGAACGGTCTCCACTCAGTACAACAGCGGCGGCAGTTGCACCGTCACCTCGGCCTGTGTCCGCAGCACAATCTGTTCTTCGCCGACTTGACTGTTCTGGAGCATGTCATGTTCTTCACTATGGTGAGTGATTTATTACATCTTGGAACGTGAAATCCAGCCTCAGAGAGATGAATTCTGAACACCTGGATAACCCGACACAGTGGAGACTTTCCAAACATGGAGAACATCAAGACTGAGGCCATTTGTACAAATTGAAGTAACTCGGCCCCCAGCGCGAATCGAACTCACCAATCTGGCATGGTAGGCAAGCATGCTTCCGCTACATCAACGAGACAGTAACCTAGAGATGTTTATTTACTTTAGATTGTAGGAAGACTGGTTGTGTGTATTGTGACAAGGTTACAATACACAAAACAATTATTACACAGTAAGCCAATTAAAAGTCCTCACAATTAGACGTAACTTAGATAGAATGCATCATTTAGATATACTTAAACAAAAAACATTAAGAAAAAAGATGAGAAACAAGAAAGCAGCAATTGATCGAAAGAGATAAGATTGATTCAGTCCAATCTCCGCCCAGTTCAAAAAGCATCGTGTCAAAAAACAACATGAACATAATAAGCTCTCATTTATACGTTATTAATGACAACATGTTGAACGTTGCTAACACTCAGTCTTTTTCAAAGTTTGAGTTAAAGGAAAAATTAAATCTAGATTACGACGAAACAAAAATGCTGCTGTACAGATAAACTCACACCGTAACACACACACACACACACACACACACGCACGCACACACACACACACACACACACACACACACACACACACACACACACACACACACACACACGCACACACACACACACTCACGCACGCCCAAAGCACGCACGCGCGCACACACACACACACAGAGTTCAAAAAAAGAAGAAGGTTATTAATTCGACGCGTATATATATTTTTTATATTAAGATATTTCACTGCATTTATTGTTCATATTATTATGTATAGTGCTTAAGAAGGCCCCTCGCGAATCAATTCCCACACAAACGTAGTTTGGTTTATTTACAAACGACAGACCGGACTGCAATGTAACTTTGCCAATACGTTTATAGGTCACAAATCGAGGCTTGATCGTACTTAGAATTGGAACCAAACTTATCAAAAAGAAATTATAGCCTTCTGATTAGTTTCTATGATAACTCTCATGAGGCTTAATTTCTTTATTATTCTGTTATTCTCAGTTGTAAGGAACAAACCCTGAAGATGACAATGATGTCTGGAATTAAAGCCAGTTCAATGCATAAGTTTTAGAACATTTATATAAATCCTGTAAATTAAGGACTTGAAAAGACTAAGTTTGGAGTTTTTTTGTCCATTTTTTCTCCAAAATGATCTAGATTTTGAAATGGACACCTAGTTTAACTTGTAACGTTCATTAAGTCGCAGTTTCTGTGCTACTTTGAATAAAAAAATTTGATTTTGATTTTGATTTTGATTTTAGTGTCTTCTACAGTGTTATTGCGATCCGGAATGTCGTTTGTGAATTAAAACCAAACTACATTTGTATAGCAATAATTGCTCCTTGAGGGACCCACCCAACCTTAATGGCCGACCACTGTTGTAAAGAGGATCACTGGCTCCCATAGTACAGATTTTTCTAGCTCGGGGGTCAGAAAACTCACTAAGTTAGTTCTTTATCTGCCGTCTTTTTATGTGCCTATAAATAAAGTTATTTTTATTCTTGTAGAGATAGCTTGGTTACTTTGAAACAGGCGTGAGTTTAAGTATGTACAAGTGCTCCGGTAACAAATGAATCCTTTCTTTCACGCAGCTGAAAGGCGTGTCGTTCAAAAAAGCGCGCGAGTCTTCGCTGAAGTTGCTGGATAGAGTGGGCATCGCGGACAAGGCTGACAGCAGCAGCATGGAACTGTCCGGCGGGATGAAACGCCGGTATGTGGAATTACTTGTCCTATTTTTCCTTTCCTTTTCGTAGGCTAGCCCAGCACCCTGGGCTACTCTACTCTAGCCCAGCACCCTGGGCTACTCTACTCTAGCCCAGCACCCTGGGCTACTCTACTCTAGCCCAGCACCCTGGGCTACTCTACTCTAGCCCAGCACCCTGGGCTACTCTACTCTAGCCCAGCACCCTGGGCTACTCTACTCCGACTCCATAAAAAAAACCGGCCGAGTGCGTGTCGGGCCACAAGAGGGTTTTTTTTTTGCTTTACAGAACTGACAACTTCGTCGAAGTCATTTTCAATGGAGTACGAAATTTTACTTTTATAAGTTGGTCGCCTATTACCCGGTAACTAGTAAAGCCTACTTAGCCGTGATACTTTTCCTTTCAAGTTCATTATACGTTTCTATAATCAACCGTTTAGCCAGGAGAGGGGGGGGACACCCGACTCGGAACAAAAATGCGCGTTAAAGCTTAATATGTCGCAAACGGAACCCTAAATCGAAAAATGGTCTCACTATACCCACAATAGTTTTCAACGAGCAATCCAACGATACCCCACATGATGGGGTACACGAGAAAAAAAAATCCCCACTTCATGGCATGGCAAAAATAATTTCTAACATTTATTGTTTAACTTTGTCGGCGTGATAAATATGTAAATACACACCAAATTACAGCTTTCTAGTACCACCGGTCTTTGCGCTAGGCCGCGGACGGACAGACAGACAGACAGACGGACATGGTGAAACTGTAAGGGTTCCTTGTCGGACTACGGAACCCTAAAAAACTAGTGTGAATGAAGGTGTCTTTGGACGCTGTATAAATCGTCTCAATACGTAGATGCAAAGGCCAAAAGATTTTTCCTTACGAGTGGCTACCGAGGTACAGGACGGCCAAAGACCGGTTGGCCGCTCCAGATATCTCGGGAAAAACGAAGAACCGACTGGCAGGAGACCGCGCGCGATAGACACACTTGGCGGCTTCTAGTATCGGACAACACGCACTTCGGGTCGCTGAGCCAGCGGCGTAGATAAATTGAATATTATTTATTGCACACCAGGAGTAGTACATACGTAAGCAGCTATATAGGTGCATCCCACTGTGGTCACAGGCCTTCTCTCAGGGAGAGAGTATGAGCTTAATCACCACGCGTTCCCACCGCGGATTGGCGATTTCAAGCGCTGAGGTGTATGGATAGCTCATACACTACGCTTTCCTCACGATGTTTTCCTTTTATGTTAGCAAGTGGTATTGCTACTATAACTTCGCATATGTACATAACTTAGAAAACAAGGTATATATTTTTCGTAATTTTTACTGTCGCGTGGGCGGTCAGTGGGTAGACCAACATCCCGATGGTCGGACGACGAAGTCGGCAGCGGGCCCGTGGATGCGAATGACGCGAAAGATGGCGAGCAGGGAGCAGCGGTGGGCTGTTGATGATCATTGATAAGATAAGAGCTAAGATAATGTTTTATTTACACACAAAAAAACACATACATTTAGGTGAAATGAACACATAAAACACGAAACCTAAAAAATTTTCGTGTTTTCCCCAGACTGCAGCTTAGCTGCGCGCTGGCGGGCGACGCGGACGTGCTGGTGTTGGACGAGCCCACGTCCGGCCTGGACGTGGAGACGCGCCGCGAGCTTTGGGACCTGCTGCTGGTCAGTGCACATTTAGATAGATAAAACATTACGCGAACACCGAGGTGTGGCCGTTTTGTATGCTATCTATACACTCATTATAGTTCATAGTACACAGTTGGCACGCCATTTGTCCAATTGATTTTAATTGTTTCAGTTTTTGTGCATATTTTAAGGTTTATGTGTGTATTCGTGAAGCCACCTCTGTAACCCCCCCCCCCCCCGCCGGCAGTCGCTGCGCGGGTCCCGCACTGTGGTGCTGACGACCCACTTCATGGAGGAGGCCGACGCTCTGGGCGACCGTGTGGCCGCGCTGCACGGCGGCCGGGTGCGCTGCCACGCCACGCCCATGTACTTGAAGAAGGCCATCGGTATGTTTCTCTTGCCTCTGCTTCACTGGGCTGTTTGTCCACCTTCAGACGCACTCGCTTATACGCGTACACACCACGCACTTCATGGAAGAGGCTGTTCACGCCATTGACGTGACGACTATTCACTGACCTTCGCAAGTGCACCGTTCGCCGGGCGACCGACCCGGCCGTCCTCGAGAGTGGTTAACTAATCGGTGCAGAATGTGCACACGCCGCGTCTCTAAATCCGCACCCCACGCTTCACTCGAAAAAAGATATAACTGCGTAATTTCCTTTTTTATGTACAGTAAAGTGTGCTCTATCTATCTTCTCTTTCTCTATTAATTTTCTTTATTTATTAGAAAAAATAGCAGAACTGTTTATTGTGGGTTAAACAGAACTTTACGCTATAGACTGTCGGTGTTATTTATTCACTGTTTTATCTCTCAGGCGTTATTCTGGCACAAATGTAAACGAGTGAATAGTATCGACATTTTTTGACCATTTCGTGTCGTGACGTGACTATAGCGGAATTTATCGACGCCTCGGCTGGTTGCCATTTCGTCAAGAAATAGAATTAGAATACGTTTGCAGGCTCCGGCTACCGCCTCACGTTGACGACGAGCGGGATGCCCGACACTGGCGCCCTGACGGACGCCGTCACCGCCGTGGTGCCCGACGCCAGTCTGCGTGAGTCCTCCGTCAACTCGGCGTCATACACACTGCCGGCCCGCGCCTGCGCTCAGTACCCGCAGCTTTTTGACGAGCTAGAGAATCACAAGCAAGAGCTGCATATAGAATCCATCGGAGTCGGAATTACGACACTCGAGGAGGTGTTTTTGGAGTAAGTTTAGTGACGAAAATACGTATAATAAGCCTGCCTATTCCGTGGCATTCTCCCGCTGTTATCTCTGACGCCAGTCTGCGCGAGTCTGACGTCAATTTGGCGTCGTAAACACTGTCGTAAACTTTTCCGCGTGGCGCCGGATTAAGAATAGCGTCACTCCCTTTCCTTCCGTGGATGCCGTAGAAGGCGACTAAGGAAATTAATTACCAAAAGACTGGCAGCAGCGTCTTCCTGAGATTCCAACCGCATACTGCGATCGCCAACCCGCCTGCCAAGCGTGGCGATTATGGGAAAACCCCTCATGGTTATGAAAACCACGAAGGAGGCCTGTGTCCTGCAATGCGCGTCGAATGGCTGATGATTATGATGATGATGAAACACTGCCAGCCCGTGTCTGCGCTGGGTACCCGCAGCTGTTTGACTGGTTAGAGAGTCACAAGTAAGAGCTGCATGTGGAATCGGTATCGGGATTACCACGCTCGAGGAGATGGTTTTGGAGTAAGTCTACTAAGAAAACTATGAAATAATCTCTGCGCGAGTCCTCCATCAATTACTCGTTATACACACTCATGGTCCGGCTATTTGATGCGTTAAGAGACTGCAGTGCTTACCAATGCTTTTAGTCTTGCGTCTCTTTCTAGCCTAAACAACTTGAGCATACTCACTTAGAAGTAGACTAAAATCGAGTCTACGCCATGTTACTAGGACTCATCTTGGATTCCATTGGGATTGGGGATTACGATGCGGTTGTAAGAGTAACTTTCCTGACAAAACTGTGTGTAAACATTTTTTTAATTAACTTTGTAGAGAAAAATTTATATGGCATGCAGGTTTACTCTGATTTAGGTGTTACGTGTACCACATGACTAAGCTCTTTCGTACATTACATGTAGGCTGTAGAGAAAATTACGGATAATGAAGCCCCGCAGAATGCCAACCTTAACAAATACAAAAATTATAAGACATTCAATACCGTCATTTTATGAATTTATGAAGATTTTTAGACTGGTATGTTAAAGATAAATATGAAAGAAATATATCGAGGTAATGTGGGTGGAAGGGCCGGTAAGGGACGTCCCAGGCGGACATACTTCGACCAAGTAGCTGATGTATTAGTAAAGGGCACGATAAAACGCGCATGCAACGACTAATGAATGTTGATGAAAGAGGCCTGTCAGGATCGTGGCAAGTGGCAAACTATGGATGCTCTCTACCTACCCTTCCGGAATACAGGTGTGAGTTTATTAAATTTAATGTTAAGACTAATGTGTCCTCTATTCGCAGACTCTGTAAAGACGTGGACACCAGCATGGCGGAAGATGAATTGGACTCCGCTCTTACCGGTAAGATATTTTCAGCGATATCGAAAGTTTTCACAAACAATCTGAGTTAAGGATTTGTTTAGATGGATTGTAATCTAATGAGATCTCACTCAATGTATGGTCTTTGTCTTTATTGCATGCTATTTTTTTATTTTATTTAAGTATCTAGATGATAAGTTCTGTATTATTGCCGTACTACAACTTATGAAAAAACTGGCACCGACCCCGTATGGTCTTTTACTTTTAATTTATGAGCAATAGATAATTTTAACTTTTACTTTACTTTTCTTTATTATACGGGGTTATTTTAAAAATACTGAAAATCTGAAAAAGTATTGAAAACCGATAAAAGTTGTACTTGCTCTTCAGGTTTTCAGTATTTTTAAGATTATCATGTATATTATTATTAGGCCGCCAATTGTACTGCGATTTATTGAATTTCTGTTAATATAATCTCTGTGTACAATAAATCATATTCTATCTATCTATCTATTTATATTCTTTTTATTTTTTGTTGCACTAACCCGTGCTGATGACAATTTTTAAAACCTATTTAGAAGCTAAAAATTCCACCCATGCCGGGACTCTAAATAGGTTTTAAAAAATTATCATGTATAGCTAACAGTCTACTTTAATAATAATAATAACTCCCACACGACACAATCACATGTCCCGGTCCAAAACCAGGCAAGGACGGCAATACACCCACACTGAGACCATTTATACAAATCAAATATGGCGGTCTCCGGTGGGAATCGACCTCTGTTTGAGTTTCACTCCTCAATATGAAGTTGTGTAATTTTCCCGGCAGAACCGACGTACAACAAGATAACTGGCTGCGCGCTGTGGTTACGCCAATTCTGCGTGCTCTTCCAACGGCAAATCAAGCACACGATGTACAAACAATTCGTCTTCTTGTTCTTTGTAAGTAAATTTTTAAAAACCTATTTAGAGGCTAAAAATTCCACCCATGCCGGGACTTGAACCCGCGACCTCTGGCTAACTGTGCCAGCGCTCTCCCAACTGAGCTAGTGGGCAAGTGCAGGCATCGGCAAAATTTGGAACCTCTTTACAAACTTCTCTGTATTACGTAAAAATTGTCCTCGGCACGGATTAGTGCAACAAAAAAAGAATATAACTTTGTAAGTCAAGTTCGATTCCAGCAACTTATGATCCCTAAGACCTTATTTTTACTAGCTGACCGCGCAAACGTTGTTTTGCCATATTAATAAGCCTACGACTTATTCTAAGACCTACTAAAATACACAAAAAAAAATCATAAAAATCTTTGAAGCCGTTTCGGAGGAGTTCGATAAAAAACACTGTGACACGAGATTTTAATATATTTTCATTATTTTAAATATTGCGTTACCGAATCTGTTGACAATGCCTTAGTAAGTTCAATCGGTCGGCGATACGTCCTTAAATTCTAGTGCAGTTACCGCTAGTGTTGTAACTGTGCAAATTTCTCTTTCAAATAAATTATCTTTTTTTTTATAGTCGACAGCAAGTTTTTCCCATCTGGCTGTTGAAATAAAGAATTTTAGTGCAATTTTTTTTTTATACTGAATATGTAATATGTAACCCGGCCGCCATCATGAAATTTCAAATCGTCCGATTCTTGTCGGCGCCGAACGTAACCCGCTGGACCCATAGTTTTATTTTTATAGCTTTTCGTCCTGATATTCTTTGTTTATGCTTATGTAAAGTAATTTTGGGAAACAAAGATTATTTAATTTTTTGATGCGCCATTTTTTTCGACACTTGCGCCATATGTTTCTATATTATCATGGTTAGAATGTTTACTCAAAAAAGGTCGAACGAACTCGGAGTCATCCCGTTTTAGCTACCGTGAAACGGTGTGATTAGAAACTGGAGTATGAACAGAAACAAAAAGTGGAAAAAGTTAGCCGTACATTTGCTAATGGCCGTTAATCTGGGTGTATTTCCATGTTTGTGATGTCCTTGTCTGGTTACCATAGTATCCGGGTATCCTAGTTTGGGACCAGGTCAAGTGATTGTGTTGTGTGGAAGTTATTATTATTGTTTATTTGTCACCGCTTTTATATAGTTGATAGGTCTCAGGATCTGACCGACATATCAGTCAAAGGACATCGCTGTAGTTACAAGTTTTGTAGGTACTCCGTGACAAAAGACCCACATTTTGTTTTTTTTTATTTATTTTTTTAATTACAGTGACAAAGTAACACAATATATTCCCTTCTGCCAAACTGTTTCTATTTGTACTCTAGTTTCTACTTGCATACATAAACACACGCCTGTATCCCACAGGGGTAAGCAGAGACCAGGGACTGCCACTTGCCACGATCTTGACAGGCCTCTTTCATCAACATTCATTAGTCGTTGCATGCGCGTTTTATCGTGCCCTTTGCTAATACATCAGCTATTTGGTCGAAGTATGTCCGCCTGGGACAACATTCATTGGTCGTTGGTTTCGGGTACTTTTATCTTGCCCTTACATACCTAAGCAGCCTATATACGTCCCACTGTAGGGCACAGGCCTTCTCTCAGGGACTCACCGCGGACTGGCGATTTCAAGCGCTGAGGTATGTGAATAACTCAGACAGTCAGGTTTCCTCACGATGTTTTTCTTCACCGTTGGCGAGTGGTATTGCTACTATAACTTCGCAAATGTACATAACTTAGAAAACAAAGTCATAGGTACATGCCCGCACTGACAACCGAACCTCGGTCTCTCGCTTCTGCGTCCACTGTTCTACCTACTAGGCTACCACCGCATAATCTTTCCCTTTGAGATAAGATACGAGTGCAAAAGACACATTTACACACTTGGGCGAAATGAACACATAAAACGCCTAAAAATAAAAAGACACTAAACACTAACGGTCCCATTTATAAAAACACGACTTCTCCAATACACTCCTCAGAGGCAGTTAAAGTCTTGTCCTTCGCTAGTTTCTAATCACCCCGTCTCACGTTACTTGGCGCAAATCGCTCTCACAGAACCCTCCCTTCCAGCAAGTCCTACTCCCGATCATAATGATCGTGTAATCACCCCGTCTCACATTACTTGGCGCAAATCGCTCTCACAGAACCCTCCCTTCCAGCAAGTCCTAGTCCCGATCATAATGATCGTGTAATCACCCCGTCTCACGTTACTTGGCGCAAATCGCTCTCACAGAACCCTCCCTTCCAGCAAGTCCTAGTCCCGATCATAATGATCGTGTAATCACCCCGTCTCACGTTACTTGGCGCAAATCGCTCTCACAGAACCCTTCCTTCCAGCAAGTCCTAGTCCCGATCGTAATGATCGTGATGTTCACGCGCTCGTTCAACAACGAAGTAGCGGGCAGCGCGCGCACCAACCAGTCCCGGCTGGACCTCGATCTGTACCGCGACATGTACGAGCCGCGGGTCTTGTACAATGTGAACTCGACTCCGGCTGTGGACTGGGACGCTATGAGGAGACTCTACCCCCACGTGCAGTTTGAACGCTCCAACGATATTTACAATGGTGAGTTTTTTTTTATTTCTTTATTAGGTACAGCAAAACGTCGTGAGGAAACACTAGTGTCTGAGGTATTTACATACCTTAGCGCTTGCTACGTACGGTGGCCCGACTATGAGGCTAAGTGCGGAAACCTCAGCTCTAACTAGAACTAGGTGCAGCAAGGACGTAAACACTGTAAAACTTATGGTAAATGTGATAAATGGGTCTTATAAAAGCACAAACACACTGGATGCTGCTGCTTTTGCTTTATGTGACTCAAACGTGACAATCTATCAGCATATCGCCGTACAATTGTACAAATGGCCTCAGTCTGGGTGCATTTCCATGTTTGCCTAGTTACCATAGCACAGGGTATCCTAATTTGGCACAAGGTCAAGTGATTGTGTTGTGTAAAAGTTATTTATCTAGAATCTACTTGTACGGAAAATAAGACCTTCTAATAATAAGTAGTAAAAGATACTTAAAAGTTTAGTTTAATACAATGACATTTCTAGTGATAATTTGAGACGGGGCAGCAACGAGAACTTCCTGAATCTTAGCTACTGCAAGATGTGCTTAGGATATCAGAACGAACTCTTACAGCATTGGGGAAGTTGCCTCAAACATAGAATGGAGTGGCGTTGCTTTTATACCATAAAAGACAGATAAAGTCACGAACATTAAAAAATTAAATAATAAAAATATTTTTTTCGGGATTTCCCTTGTCCCAAAAAATGCGAAAGATCAAGATACTCTAGTAATCAAAAACATGTTTTTTCATTGCATTCTAAAAGTTTTCTGAAACGGGTGAAGATGCATAAAAACATAATTTTACGAGATAACTCGAATATTCATAAACGCCTCATACAACGTGCAAGTTGTGACGTTATAGTTTGGGTCACATTATGAAAGTTATTAGTCGTAGAGAAAAATTAAAACCACAGTTATTTATCTTTTAATATGGCCTCTACGATTATATTAAAACATTTTTTGTGCAAGTTATAAATACGGCACATCTTAAAAACCTATTTAGAGGCTATAAATTCCACCCATGCCGGGACTTGAACTAAGCTCCGTTAGAAGAGCGCTATCCAAATTGTCCTTAGCACGGATTAGTGAAACAAAGAATATGGCACATCTTAAAAAAAAAAAAGTACGATGCCAATAGTAATTGATACTGCTAATAAGGACCGTGTGGCGCCGGATTAAGAATAGCGTCACTCCATTTCCTACCGTGGATGTCGTAGAAGGCGACTAAGGAAATACATTACCAGGAGACGGGCAGCAGCGTCTTCCTGAGAGTCCAACCGCATACTGCGATCGCCAACCCGCCTGCCGAGCGTGGCGATTATGGCAAAACCCCTCGTGGCTACGAAAACCGTGAGGGAGGCCTATGTTCAATTCAATTCAATTCAAATATTTTTATTCATTGTAAAAACAGAATGTTTACTTAATGAACGTCAAAGTTGTTAGTTTCACAATTAATGGATTATGTGGAGAAGAAACTAACAAAGAAACTCCACATTTATTCTTTTCAAAACACGTTTTAACTTAATTAACAGAGTTTTCAACTTAAAATATTAGTCATGAATGTGTTGAACACTAGTCACAATCGTCCTTTAAATAATATTTATCTACTGTTTAATGCCAAACATCTTTGTCTTCTAAGTAATCCTTGATGTTATAGTAAGCCTTTTTGCACAGAATGTGCTTAACACATTTTTTAAATCGCGTTGGAGGTAACTCTAATATATCTTGAGGAATTTTGTTGTAGAACCTTATACAGTGCCCCATAAAGGATGTGTTAACTTTTGCAAGTCTAAATAGTGGAAATGACAATTTATGTTTATTTCTAGTATTAAAATTATGGTGGCCACCAACATTTTCGAAGTCTTTGATATTTTTTCTAACGTACATAATATTTTCATAAATGTATTGACATGCAACTGTTAAGATGTGTCCCACGTTGTGTTGACGCCCACTGCAACTATGTCCTGCAGTGGGCGTCAAATGGCTGATGATGATGATGATGAATAAGGATCTAAAGTATCAATGGGACCAACTGAGGTTAGATTTCTATACGATCAACAGTGATGTGCGCAATACCTGATACACCCCAAAGTATAGTTAGTGTTTCACAACAACTTTTGTTATTTATATTATTTTTTTCTTAGATTTATATTTTTTTAAATGCCATCTACAGAATTTTTTCAACTATAATTAATCCCAGCCCTCGGTCCACAGACATAATAAAGGCCGGCCGGAAGAGCATCCACGAGTACAACAAGTACCTCCTGGGCATCGAACTGAACGACACCGACGCGAAAGTCCACTACACCACGGTCGTGCGCCACACCGCCCCGACCGCCCTCAACCTCCTCTCCAACGTGCTGTCGATGCTTTATGTGCCTTACGGCGCAGGAGATACGGTCGTCGCGGTCATCGAACCGCTCGCGGCCACCTTCCAGCTGAACCAGCTGGTCGCCAAGGAGCCAAAGGACTTCGATAAGCTGTTGAGCTGGAGCTTATTCATTGTCTTCGGTGAGTACAGGGACACGTGTGGCCTATATAGCACTGTAAGTAAGTAAGAGGCTGGGTAACTGATCAGATATCGTCGTTCGGCATCCGAAACCGCGAACGAGGCATTTATAAAAAAATTTAATACAGTTGCTCAAAAAGTGGCTTATTGCAGGGACGTATAGCGTTCGGGATGTGGGCTATTACATACTCGTGCTTTTTTTTACCTTTCCCGAACTCGTGCGTTCTCTTTCCCAACTGTCAAAATAATGTCTATTAAAAAAGAAAAACCCACCATGAAGTTTTTACTAAAAAAAATTCATAGAAGTTTTTATGATTCATGCAAATACGTATATTTCTAAAAAGAAGCTACTAATTTGTTTCAATATCAGATTTAATGATTTGATTGAATGAGTTTGTTTAGGTTTCATTTCATTACATCTCATTAAATTTCATTTTCATTCCATGTCAATAAAAAACTTCTACTGAAGACTTGGCTGTATGGGCATAGTTCCCTTTGCCTACCAGAATGGGTGAAGAAAAAAAAAACTGCTTATATTCTACGGTTGGCGCCATTTTTCAGAAATTTTCTTTGCGAGTTTAGTTGTTTGTTGCATAAAATAAGTAATTTCGACCCTAGTTTTTTTGAATTAACACCACCGGAACTCAGTATAATTGCACAAAATGCTTCGGAGAACATTTTACCGGAAAAGTCATAAAGTCGCTACATACGAGGAATTTATTGCGTGGAGAGAAGAGAAAAAAGCAAATAGTTTTTCATTTTTTCGCAACTGTATTAAAAATAGTCGTTAAGTACACGTGCGGAACCGTCATTGCAACTTGTTCCGACTGTCAACCCTCACCTGCGGCTGCGCCTCGGCTCGGGTAGACATTTGTCGGAACTCTACGGAGGGCAAGAATGAAATTCCATAACTTCCCGCCGCACATTTACAAGGTAAAAATGACGGAATTTGTAGCCCGTTTATAAACGAGCAATAAGACACTTTCTGAATGGGTGTGGTGTAAATAAGGGATCGTGTCTCCCCCCAGTGACGCTCGCCACCCTTCTGAACGCGGTGTCGCTCCCCTGCAAGGAGCGCGAGAACTGCTCCCGCCACATCCACATCATGTCGGGCTGTCCCGCGCCGCTGTACTGGGCCGTCACCTTCCTATACCACGAGCTCGTCTTCTGTCTCACCCTGCTGCCCGCCGTGCTCATATCGGCCGTCCTACTGGATACGGACGGCACCATGGGACACGCGCCGCTCGTCGGTGAGTGCCTTATAACGCAAGCCACATATTCCTGTACCACGAGTTCGTCTTCTGTCTCACCCTGCCGCCCGCCGTCCGCGTATCGGCCGTCGCCCTGGACACGGATGGCACTATGGGACGCGCGTCGCTCGTCAGTGAGTGGTCTATACCGCTGTACTGGCCCGTCACCGGTACAGCGGTATAGACAACCGTTGTTTCCGCCTTCGCGCTGGGTACGGACGACACCGTGGGACGAGCGCCGCTCGTCGGTGAGTGCCTTATAATGCTAGCCAGATATTCCTGTACCACGAGTTCATCTTCGTTCCGACGTTTCGGCAACGTTGCGGCTTCCGTGGTAAACACGTCTACCCGTGACCACGGCAGCTGCGACGTTGCCGAAACGTCGGCAATTAAGGTAATTAAATTTTACCTAAAATGATCGCGATTAGACACGTTTAATAAATATACAAATAAGCACGCATGGTTTCCAGTGACGCTAGCGCTGGCCCTGCTGGTGGGTGCTGGCGCTTTCTTAGCGCTGACGTTCCTGCTGAGCTTCGCCATGAACGAACGGATGTGCGCCATCGCTCTCGTCGTCTGCGTCTTCGTCTTTGGTGAGTGATAGATGTTATCGCGTATTTGATATTCCCTTTTTTAATACAGCATGTACTGCTCGGCAGCCCACTGCTAGGCACATGCTTTCTCTCAGAGAGAGAGTAAGGGTTTAATTACCACGCATGCCCACGTTGGATTGGCAATTTCTAGCGCTGAGGTGTGTGAACACACCTTCAGACAGGTTTCCTCACAATGTTTTCATTGAAGGTTAGCAAGTAGTATTGCTACTAAAACTTGATATTCCTACCGGGAAAATATTTTGTAACACGGGTATCCCACTGCAGAGCGAGGACTTAGCCCTTTTCAGATCAATTATTTATTCTAGGTTATAAGAACAATGTTACTCCAACGTAAGTTTGAGGCCCGTTCCCCATTTCCCGAGTGTCCCCCAGGCTTCATCACGCCGGCCGTCACGGCGGCCAAGGACATGATCCAAGACACAGCCTCGGACGTGTACAGCGCCCTCATGACCATTCCGCTGGTGCTGATGCCGCCGCACACGCTGGCGCTGGCCGTCCTGCGGGCCGCCGACACCGCGCGGCTGAACGCCTACTGCAGCCTAAACTTCGAGAAATGTCCTAATCTGGTGGTGCCCGATCTGTCATTCGACGCGGAGGCTTGTTGCGGTAAGAAAACTAAACCAGCCCCTGTATTAGGCGCACGAAATCCTGAACGATTCCCATCGTCTACATGTCAAATTCGATACAAATTATATTCCTCCCGCAAACTTCAGGATTCCGTCCTTATCCTGTGCGCATAATGAGGCCCCTTATTCTCTCGACGTCAACATGCATATCGTGCGTCCAATGAAGGCATGTTCGCCATTATCTCTCTCTCTCTCTCTCCCCCCCCCCCTCCCTCCCTCCCTCCCTCCCTCCCTCCCTCCCTCCCTCCCTCCCTCTCTCCCTCTCCGTCCTACACACTCGTGAGAGAGAAGGCTTGGGCCTTGCAGTGGTACAAATATAGCTTTGTCTCGGTCGGTACCCAGTCCAAGACACAGCCTCGGACGTGTAGAGCGCCCTCGTCGCTATCCCGCTAGCGTCCCATACAGCCGTACTGCGGGCCTCTGATACCGCGCGGCTGAACGCCTACTGCCGCCTCAACTATGACGAGTGTCCTAATCTGGTGGCGCCCGATCTGAGTTTCGACGCGGAGGCTTGCTGCGGTAAGACAGCTAAACCAGCCCAGGTGGCACGATAACGCGAGTCGCGCATTGTAACGTCAAACGCCGCGACTTTCCAGAACATTAATTGACAAATTTTGACAGTCTAGCGCCACAAAAATCGTGCTACCCGTACAGGACTAGTTCTCTCGACGTCAACATGCAAATCGTGGCTCCAATGGGGGCATATTCGCCATTATCTTCCTCTATCCGCCTCACACTCTCTCGTGAGAGAGTAGGCCCGTGCCGTGCAGTGATACAATAGCCGTGCCTCGGTCGGCAGCCAATCCGAGACGGCCTCGGACGTGTGCGGCGCCCTCGTGACCATCCCGGTAGTGTCGATGCCGGCGTGAGCCGTCCTGCGGGCCGAGGGTGCCGCGCGACTGAACGGTAGGCGAACTGCAGTAGAGTCTCAATTGGGTATTTGACAAAATATCAAATGAGTTACTTTTAAAACGGAATTTTGTATGAAAATACTGGCTTATGACGTCACATTTCAGAGCACTCTTTCTTTCCGTAAGATAGGTAACCGTCGCTGTCTCTCGCACCCTTCACATTAATTTTAAGTGATTAGTTAAGTTTTATGTATCTAACTCTTGTTATATATTTTTATTCGTATTTTTAGTGTAAATGTATGTACTAACTTTTATATGGGTAAAGCCTGAAATAAACGATTTTATTTTATTTTTTTTATTTTTTTTTATTTATATGTTTAATCTATTTAAAAATTGTAATAACTAGTAATTGGCTAAAAGAGATACATTTTCCGAGATACTCGTATTTTGTAATTTTTGTTTTAATCGAGCGTATGAAATAATTTATTGTTGATCGTGTCAAATACCGTATTATGACAAGTGTCCCAATCTAGTGGGTCCCGATCTGAAATTAGGCGCGGAGGCTTGCTGCGGTAAGATAAGTATCTACGGTATCAGGTATCTACCTAAACTGGTTGTGAGGGAATATTCGCTAATCTATCTTTGCCCGATGGAAGATTCGACGCGAAGGTCTGGTGCCGCGCCAATACTGAATATATCCATTTAATAAGTTTGCGGGCAGCGAGTGTTTAACATTGGTATATAATAAATTTCATAGTACATGTACTACTTACCCAATTTGCCCCGATGTGATTCGGTCACAATATCTGTGCACCTCGATTTAGATGCCCCTCCTCTCTCCCCCTTCACCACGCCGCGCTCATCCCCTCGCATCAGTACATTATGCACCTTCGTTGCCGATACGCGTCTTCATAATTATTAAGACGCTTATCGTATTTTGGTTTGTTTATATTGCACCGTACCAGAGCGCCGCTCTGACGTTATCGAACCAGGTGCACAGATATTGTGACCGAATCACATCGGGCACAAAAGGTCCGAAATATTTCCTGCTCACTTGGTGGTTTCGGCGATCACATGAGGGCACATGACCGACGCTCCCCCAGCCCAGCCGTAATAGTCGCCGTGACCGAACCAGGTCGCAGAAGAGCATCATCATCGTCAGATCAAAAATGGTTTGATTGCAGCGTCGCCGAGTCACCAGCCGTATTCCTACGCGGCCATGCAGGAGAACCGGCCCGCCCCCCTCATGCTGATCCTGCTCGCACAGCTGATCGGCTACATGGTGAGTTGAACAGGGTGTTATTATTATTAAATAATACCTGCGTTGCACCATTCAACAATGAAAATACGCAAGGTCGTGCAAGAAGCATTTTCTGCCGGCAAACCCTTTCTTCGCCTTTTGAGTTAAAAATCTGCTCTATTCACATCGCTATATTAAGGCAATAATAACTTTGTCCCATTTAAAAAACAGTCCCGATTAGCGCTGATCTCTTATAACAATGAAAGTAAGTGATTTTATTGAAGTACCTATATCTTTACCGTGAAGGAAAACATCTTGAGGAAACCTGAGTGTCAGCTATTCACATACCTCAGCGCTTGAAATCGCCAATCCGCAGGGGGCCGCGTGGTGATTAAGCCCATACTCTCTCCCTGAGAAAAGGCCTGTGCCTACAGTGGGACGTATATAGGCTGCTTATGTATGTTATGTATATCTTTACATTTATTTCTCAGATTATAAATTTGTTCCGTGTGGCGCCGGATTAAGATTAGCGTCACTCCATTTCCTTCCGTGGATGTCGTAGAAGGTGACTAAGGAAATCAACCAGGAGACGGGCAGCAGCGTCTTCCTGAGATTCCAACCGCATACTGCGATCGCCAACCCGCCTGCCGAGCGTGGCGATTATGGCAAAACCCTTCATGGTTATAAACCATGATGGAGGCCTATGTCCTGCAGTGGGCGTCAAATGGCTGATGATGATGATGAAATTTGTTACAATATTAGGCTAGTTTAAGTGATGTTTTATTTTGTAAGCTTGTTCATATTTTCCTGAGATTACTTGTATACTTTGGGTACACTGTTAAGCCATTGTCCACGTTATTGATTGTTCGTTACCTGTTTTACACACCAATAAAGCAAAACTAAAATAAATAAACCTTTCATGAGATTCGGAGAGTGTTGCAGAAAGCTCCGGCATAACTAAAGGGCTTAAGGTCTAAAACTCATTACGACGAACCGGCGACGTGCGAGCCGCACGATGTCAATCGAAAATAATCCTCAATTTAAATCATACTTGACAAAAATGTCTGGAATTAAAGCCAGTTCAATTCATGAGTTCTAGGTTTTAAAATAATGATTTAAACTATTAATTGAGGACCAAAATTGAGAGGAGTAAGGTTTGGAGTTTTTGGTAATGTTTTATCCAAACGGTGCGGTGGTAGAACATCGGACTCGGAAGCGAGAGACCCAGGTTCGATCCCCAGTGCGGGCATATAGCTATGACTTGGTTTTCAAAGTTATGTACATTTGTGAAGTTATAGTAGCAATACCACTCGCTAACGGTGAAGGAAAACATCGTGGGGAAACCTGAGTGTCTGGGCTATTCATATACCTCAGCGCTTGAAATCGCCAATCCGCGGTGGGCACGCGTGGTGATTAAGCCCACACTCCCCCTGAGAGAAAGCCTGTGCCCTACAGTGGGACGTATATAGGCTGCTTATGTATGTTTATTCAAAACTAGCTGTCCCGGCGAACGACCGACTGAGTTAATGCTCGCAGTTTCTGTGTAACTTTGAATAGAAACATTTTGATTGATAACAGGTACTTACAAAGTTTGAGACTATAATACAATACAAGTGAAAGAAAACCTCGTCAGCCGCACGTGGCCGAAGCCTTTTTTGCCTGCCACCGCCAAACAGAAGACACTAAAAAAAGTACGGAAGTAGATTGGATCAAATAGGGGATGTATTAGCGGAAGGCAACATAAAAAGTACCCGAAACAGGCATGACTGCATGCAACGACTAATTAATGTTGATGAAGCGAAAAACCGGGATAGTAGCAAGTGGCAAACCCTGATCTCTGGCTACCCCTCCGGGACGCAGGCGTGAGTTTATGTTATTGGCAGTCTATTAAAATATAATTTGTCGTCTCCCCGCAGTCGTTAGTGCTGCTGTGCCAGTACGGCGTGCTGAACGGGCTGTGGGACCGCGCCTGCAACGGCTGGCTGCGTCGGTACACGCCGCGGGACGCGCCGCCCGCCGACGACCTCGCGCGGAAGGAGGCCTCCTACGTCCGCGCCGCCATCGCGCTGCGTGAGTATCTGCCGTTGGTCGCTTTACTCTGGGCCACCAGCCGCCTCTCCTCTCGAATGATTCTTAGACAGCTGTATCTATGTAAGACTTGTCGTGGCAGCACAGTGCACTGGACGGGCTGGACGACCTCGCGCGAAAGGAGACATCGTGCGTCCGCGCCGCCATCGCGCTACGTGAGCACTCTTAGCTCCGCTATTTGACACAAAAGTGGTTTGTGTGACCACAGGAAAGACGAGGCTATTGAGTGCGAGTACAGTGTTCTGTACTGACTGTGGGATCGTGTGGCTGCGTCATTGACGACCTCGCGCGGAAGGAGGCCTCTTACTTTCGCGCCGCCATCGCGCTTAGCTCTGCTGCAAGATTTCTACAGCTTCCGCTGGCAATTTTAGCCATCGCTCTACTCCAGGCCGCCTCTCCTCTCGCTGGATTCAGTGCCAGTAAGATGTGTTAATCGGGCTCGCGGGTAAAGAGGCCACTTACGTCCGCGCCGCCATCGCGCCGCGTGAGTATCTGCCGTTTGTCACTCTGGGCCGCCAGCCGCCTCTCCTCTCGCTTGATTCTTAGACCACCGCTACATGTATGTAAGACTTGTCGTGTCAGTACAGTGTACTGGACGGGCTGTGTGACCGCGTCGCGCGAACATAGTCACAGATCGTTTGCACATCGCTCACTGTCTTTACAGTGTATGTGTGTGTAATTGACGTATTGTGATGCGTAGTAAATTACTATTAGTCAATTACTGAAGTAGTCAGTTACTCACACTAAAGTAGTCATTACATTATTACCATTTACATTTTATCATCACCATTTTCAAGAAACAAATGGTAATGATGACAATGGCGATGACGTTTAAGACTTTATCTACACTAATGTTGTAACATTCTACTTATGTTTTCAATACTTGACTTATAATTACTACTGTTATAGCGCAGACAACAAAACACTCAATTTAAGCAATTTCACATGATGGTATAATATTCACATCGATATCGTAAAATCTCATTATAACATCAATAAAACGCGACCAACTTGATTGCAGGGCCAATCAGGTTGGTCGCGTTTTATTGAAGCGCGCAGCTGCGCTCTCATTGGTTAAATTTTAATGGCGGCAAAATCACTGTGATTATATGACAGTTGCATAAACTACTATTAATAAAAATGGCATGTCCGTGTTATGATATCATGATGCAAGTACGAAAAATCAATATACCTACTCCGATCACTGTCGTTCGTATGATAAAACTAAGTGTTAGTACTGGTGATATGGTTGGTGAATAACAGATTAGCACCTCCAACATTCTGTATTGCAGCCAAGGACAAGATCGAGGACGCGATGTTGGTGCACGACCTCCACAAGAACTACTACAAGCTGTTCCGCGGAAGCTGCCACGCCGTGCAGGGCATCAGCTTCTCCGTAAAGAAAGGTTACTTGGCATATAGACTGCCTCATTGGTCTAGCCGTTAAGGCGCTTAGTTACCAAAACAGAGGTCGTGGGTTCGATTCCCACTGGGGGCCGCGGTACATTTCTACAAATGGCCTCAGTCTGGGTGTATTTTCATGTTTGTAACGTCCTTGCCTGGTTACCATAGCACAGGGTATCCTAGTTTGGGACCAGGTCAAGTGATTGTGTTGTGTGGAATATATTATTATTATTATGTAGTCATCATAAGCAGCCTATATAGGTCCCACTGTAGGGTACAGGCCTTCTCTCAGAGAGAGAGTGTGGGCTTAATCACCACGCGTGCCCACCGCGGATTTCAAGCGCTGAGGTATGTGAATAGCTCAGACAGTCAGGTTTCCTCACGATGTTTTCCGTCATGGTTAGCGAGTGATAATGCTACTGTAACTTCACAAATGTACATAACTTAGAAAACGAAGTCATAGGTAAGTGCCCGCACTGGGAATCGAACCTGGGTCTCTCGCTTCCGAGTCCAATTAGCAATAAATAAATTCATGTGTTCATTCGTTCAGACAAAAAAATTACATAGCTTTCCTTTTTTCTAAGTAGATTTACAGTCCTCCTTGTCTTCTACCAACTCTTCCCACCCACGTAAATATTTGATCAGGTCGTCGCACCATCTCGGCCTCGGTCTGCCGCGCCGCCGCCGCCGGTGGCCGTCGCACGGCACCCAATCGGCGACGATTTTTGTCCACCTCCATTCAAGCACAGTCGACACGGCCAGCCAAGCTCCATTGGAGTTTAGCTGTCGCAAGTACAACATCAGTGATTTTGGTTTTGGCGCGCTGCGTGCTGTTCCGCCTTTTGTCAATCCTTTTGACGCCTTTTTTACACACATATTACGCACCTTACTTGTATGGGAAGTGACCGAAAGTGGACGATTTTGTTACACCCTGCGTAGAGTTACGACAGCTAAACTGGCAGGCCCCTCCTCCAGGCGAATGCTTCGGTCTCCTGGGAGTGAACGGCGCGGGCAAGTCCACGACGTTCAAGATGCTGACTGGCGAGGAGCGGCCCTCCCGCGGCCGCATCTACGCCAGTGGGCAGTTCCTCGACCGCAGCAAGGTGCAAGTGAGTACACACACTTACCCACAGTTTCCCGTACACTAACACGCTGTTAATCCACTGTTAACAGCTGTCAATTGATCAAAGTGCATACAAAAAAAAACCACTGACAGCTGTTAACAGTAGATTAACAGCTTGTTGGTTTACGAGAAACCGGAGGTAAAACAAACCACAGGCTACATCTATGGTCATGTTTTTTCTATCTATCTATCTAATACTTTTAAACCGAGCAATTCTTGTATATAATCTGAATCTCGGAAACGGCTCCAACGATTTTCATGAAGTTTAGTGTGCAAAGGGTTTTGGGGGCGATAAATCGATCTAGCTAGGTTTCATTTTTAGAAAACGTCGTTTTATAAATATAATTTCCAAAAAACACTATTAACCAAAAAAAAAATACCGAGCAAAGCTCGGTCATCCAGGTACTTTGATTTGTATGTTATGTATTTAGTTTTATTTCGTTTGTGGGGCATATTATGTTACTTAACTGCTTATTTTGTTTCTTGTTAGTATAATTAATGTCTTTCTTTCTTTCTTCCTTTCTCACAGCCCATAGGCTAGTAACCCGCAGGCCGTCCACTGCTGGACATAAACAGAAACTATGTCCCAACAGAGCTAATGGGCAAGTGTAGACTTCGGCGAAATTTCGAACCTCTTTACAAACTTCTCTGTATTACGTACAGGCAAATGTAAATTACTTCTGCCAGATGTCGCTGCCTGGGTGGAATTTTTAGCAGGACGTACTGATTGAAGACTGTCTTTCGACTTTGAGCTATTCCTTGAGGTATAATAACCCAATTACTGGCGGATACGCCGCTTACTAGTAATTGAAAATTATTTGTTGAATTCAATTTTATTCAATTTTGACAAATCAAATTATAATATTTTTTCTGTTGAGTTGAATTTAAATAATTATGTTAATATTAAAACGATAATTGAATTCTAGTGTATTTTAGGCACTAGCATAATATTAAGCAATTAAATTATATTATTTTAATTATTAACTCTATAGCTATATATTTATTTACATGTTGTTATATTATATTGAATCTCGGCATAGTTGTATTTATCCTTAATACAAATCATTATAATATCCTTAATATATTTGTATCGTATCATTAATTTATTTTCTTTATAAGTCTACCTGTTGAAGATACTCTACTCTTTTAATCGGTGGTTGTACTTGAGCCACTCACTGTACTCGTTTGTCTGGCCATTTTAATGACTATTTCAATGCCCAAAGTTTCACAAAAATCACACAAAAGTTACAGTTTTTCGACACCAATATTCTTATTTGAAACAGATTTTTTAATGCAAATAGCAATATATTATGTTTAAAGAAGTGATATCATTTGAAGATCGCTGAAAACTGATTGAATGACCTTGGATAAGGTTGATACTGCGACCTCGTGAACGGCTAAAGTTCATCTTTACAAAGTTCCTTTTAATCCGCAGTACATGTGGAACCTGGGCTACTGCCCGCAGTTCTTCGGGCTGGATGGCTTCCTCACCGGCCGAGAGAATCTGCAGCTGCTGCTGACGATGCGAGGGTTGGACGCGACCGATGTGGCCGCGCAGTGCAAGGCCTGGCTGCACGTCGTTGGTGCGTACGATACTGGATCTTAAACTAAAGTCTGTAGGGGCTGATTTCTAGTGATTGGAATGAAATAAAATTAATCGTCCGTAAGAGAGCCCATGGAATGTGGCGCCCTGGGCACTGGCCCTGAGCACAGTCTTTTCAATATTGGTCCTCAATTAATAGAGTTTAATATTTCAAAAACCTTGAAGTAACGCATTGAACTGCATTTCCGCTTCAAACACAAAAATAACTACAAAACATGCCAAAATTCACGAAAACAACTCTTGATTCTGAGGTGGTACGAAGTTGAGGCCTGGCTAGCTAGTAAATAAATAAAACCTCCGCAGGCCTGAAGCCGTACCCATCCCGTGCCATCAGCGGCTATAACATATTTTTACTAAGTTATTATAAACCGAATTGACTAATATAAAACATGGAACAAATTAACCGGAAAAACTCTTGATAAAAAAGAAACTGTACAGGTGATTTTGAAATCGTATGCAATATTTTGAGGGAATGTTCTTTTCATTGCGAAAAACAGTATTACTATCACAAAGATGTGGAACGCGTTGCCATCGTCTGTTTTTCCAGAGACACATAATAACCGGGTGTCTTTAAAACTAGAGTCAACCGGCAATTAACAGGTAAACACGTATCTTAGACGCCGTCTTCGTTTAACATCAGGCATGACTGGGGTCAAGTGTCAAACTTATTAAAAGAAAACAATTATTAATGATAAACAATTGTAAATATTCGTGATTTCCGATCTTTGGCTTTAAACTGTGAATTCAAATTCGAAGTGGTAGGAAGTATCGTAACGCTGAATTCTTTTTCTAATATGTTAAAGGCTTCAAAGAGTGTCGTTCGATAAAAAAAAAACAATAAATAACGATTGGGTTGGTCGGTGTCGATGATATGACGTCGCGTATTTTTTATTTTTTAAACTAGCACCCTACGTTTCTAAACCGTGGCTAGAATGTGCCCTTAAAAACGGGAGAGAATTCAAAGTCACCCGTAGTGAATATATAAAACCCCGGCAGTCCTGGAGCCAAAGGACTTCGCGTTCGCGTATGTTTTTTTCAAAACAAGCACCATACGTTTCTAAACCATGGCTAGAATGGCCCCTTAAAAACGGCGAACGAATTCAAAGTCACCCTAACCAACTGCTATGCAGAAATACATGTACGTAATGTATTTTTCTCTATTTATTTGAATAAAGTCTTACAGTCCTATCCATCCCAAGGGTGTCTGGAAGAGATCGCTTTTAGCGATAACACCGCCAGTCGTATACTATGTAACTTAGTTATTGAAGATTTTTCATGTATCTTTATAACGTATGGTGTGCAATGAAGAGTATTAATCTAATCTAACGTAACGATCTCGAAATGAATGAACCAACGAAACAAGCGAAACCCCCGTGGGCAGGCCTGGAGAAGTACGCGGGCCGCGCCGTCGTCGGCTACAGCGGCGGCTGCGTGCGGCGGCTGGCCGCGGCGTGCGGGCTGGCGGCCGGCGCGCCGCTCGCCTTGCTGGACGAGCCCACCTGCGGCGTGGACACGGCCGCGCGCCGCCGCGTCTGGCGGGCGCTGCGCAAGGGGCTGAAAGACGACCGGGCGATCATTATTACGTCGCACAGGTCAGTGCCGTAACTCCATTTTCGGCGTCCCTGCCTGCTCACTTCGCAAAGATTATTTATTCTCAATAAATCGAGAAAAAACACAATTTCATTTGCTCGCCAAACTGCTCAGAAAGATCAGTGCTCTACATAGTAACATAATACATTAACATTCAGCAAGCTATTGATTATTGATTTTTTATTTCTGAGTGCCGTAACTCGATTTTCAGCATCTCTGCCTGCCAGTGCTCACTTCGTATAGATCAGTGCACTACCTCCATTTTCAGAATTCCTGCCTGGCCACTTCGTACGAGTGGGATTGCACTAGACAATGTTTTGTTCGTCGTGACTCGGAGAATCTGGCTACAATTCTTGTGTGGAAATGGGATTCTTTCCAGACGCGCGATCTAGCTCTATTTCCAGTTAGATGGCTGCGTCTATTAGGAACTTAAATAGTTGGGTTATGTTAGGTCAGCTGTAGCTTGTGAGGTTAGGTTAGCTTCCGTTAGCTAGCATGGTTAGGTTGTAATAGGTTTAGGTTAGTTTAGTGGCGGCGGGCTGGCGGCCGGCGCCTTACTGGACGAGCCCATCTGCGGGGTCGACACGGCCGCGCGCCGCCGCGTCTGGCGGACGCTGCGGGACAGGTTATAGAACGACCGGCCGATCGTTATTACGTCGCACAGGTCAGTTTGGCGAATAATTTATAAAATTTAAAACTGCGATAACAAAGTAAGTCAATAAATAAAAAAAAAAAAGTAACCGATTTTGAGCTAACCGCATCCAGATTCTGCCAGGAATTGCAATGCAAACTGGTTTCTTTTAGGGGTTCAGAGAATATAGCTTTAATTCTAATATTGAATACAAGATTCTTTCGCAAAGCACGATTAGGCTCAATTTACACACATATACATATATATTTACATCCTGGAAGAAATACTGCGTCCACCCCCAAAAAATCCCATAGTAATACTGCGTCCACCGACTTACTGCGTCTGATATACGGACGCAAGATTGTTTTCCTTCAAAATTTGCCAGAACATAGCTATTATTTCTAGCTATCTATAGGCAAAAAGTTGGCCGGACGCAGTTTTTTTTGGAAGGTGTCTGGAAGAGTATATTGAGGTTCACCGATTTGCCGCTAGAGGCGCTGATCTGCCGTATATTTTTTTGGCGAATATTTTTGTACATTTTACCGCCTCTCCCACGTCCGTGCCTAATTTGTGCGCAACGTTGCCACTTCGCGCGGCAGTGGAATCGCGACGTTGCCGCTCGTGTGCGGTTAGTACTGCGAGTACTGCGACGCGACACCGTTTGTTTATTTATGTTTCTTTTCACTTTGCGCGTAGACTTTGCGGACGCATAATTACCGCTGTGATTATCGAAAAAAAACTACTTGTTAGTTTAAAACTTTACTTTGATAAACCAAACAACATTGATGTCTTATATCTTACTATCATATATGGAAAAATCCGGCCTTGTGAAAGTGACTACAATGTTGTTTATTCTATCAATGATAATTTTTCTATATGTAACGGGGGTTCAAATTACTTTGATTTGGTAATTTGGGGGTTACTTATAAAACAGAATCTATGGATTAGGTTAAGCCACATTGCTGTCTCTTACTGTCATATGAAACATCACTGTCACGCGATAGTGACAACAGTGTGGTTTAACTTAGTTCATGGATTAACTTTTTTATTAGCAAGGGGGTTGGTGTATCCAGGTTGACTTAGGCTGACATTCAGAGACGAAAATTAAGCAAAGACTGGTCTTAGAAATGTCAACATCACGTACATTTTGACATTTCTGAGACCGGTCTTAGCTTAGGTTTTTTTAGAGTACCTATACAGGTTGTTCGGTAGAGACAGCTTGTAACTTTTTTGTTTGTGGTTGTAATTGTACAAAATAAGTTTTGACCAGATTCAGTTGTCGAAAATAAAGAGTGACTTCATTCAATTTGTGCCAATTAAATTATTTTAGACAACTGTATGCATCAGGGATCTGGTCAAAACTTATTTTGTACAATTACAACCACAAACAAAAAAGTTACAATGCACTTTAATGCAATGGATTTTATTTAAAAAACAGTTTTTGTTTGTTACCTCAGTAATTAAGGCATTAAGAAAAAAAACATGTACCCCAATCCCCCAATTTGTTTTGTCGCTTCCTCTACCGAACAACCTGTATACATAAAACATCATAAAACTGATTAGTGTACACATATAAAAAATCATAAAACTTCACGAAGAATTGAGAACCTCCTTAAGTCGGTTAAAAATAAAAACAAACTATATTAAGAGGCTAGGGGATCACGTGACCGTCAACGTTTTCTCTATACAAATGTTTTGTCCCTCTAGAGCTATCGTTTTCTTTTCATAAAATCTGGGACTGCAATTGTGCATGTCCTGTCAGTAATCCTAGATTTCATGAAAAAGAATAATGATAGCTTTTAGCCAGAGGTATTATCCAGAAAGAAAACAGGACTTCGTTTGTATGGAGTGAGCGTTTACCGTTTTTACCCTCTTAAGGTGCCTATAGCTTGAACAACAGCGCCACTTGCGAAGAAAATTTGCTTCTCCTAAAGACATAAATTCTTCTTCTTCTTATCGAGTCGATGAAACAAGCCAAAGCAATAATGTGCTGCAAGCGGTGACCAAAATTAGCCACAGAAATACTTTTGATTACGCCTCAACACACTTATTGATTTTGCTTGTTCAAAGTTTACTTATTAATAAATGCACCTATTTGTCCCTACCTATTTGCGTCGGGTTTATTTTTTAATGCATGTGTTTAAAATACATATTTCTATAATGAAGCATGTGTTGAACTATCTAGACACATTGTAGTAGCCATATACAGGCCCCCTACCAGCGATTACAGTTCATTTGAATCAATATTAGAGGATGTTTTGAAGGTAGCCTCTAGCAGTAATAAGAAAGTCATAGTCTGTGGTGACTTCAATATCGACTTATTGGTAGACTCGGCTTTAAATACCAAATTGACAATAATTTTCAAGTCGTTTAATTTAGTAAATATTTTCTTGGAGCCTTCTAGAATAACCGAAACTACTGCCACCTGCATAGATAATGTTTACTGCGATTGCGACTTTTCAGATAATTCTACAGTAAATTGTTTGAAGTCAGACCACAGTGGTCAAATTGTTCATTTTGAAATAGATAGAAAAAACGCAGAACAGGTTATCCTCTGTCGGCCCGTAACAAGTAAAAAATTAGAGTCATCTAAAGTAGACCTTGAAAGTAGCATAAAAACTCAAGAAAATTACCAAAATGCTAATGCTCATTAAAGTCGTGTCGGGTAGTTTTGAAAAAGTTTTTAAATTGCGGCAGCTAACAAATAATGAGAATAAAGTAGGATTTAGTGAATGGGCAACCTCGGGTATCCGGAAAAGTAGAGACACACTTTATGAACTGTATGACAAAAAGACATACATATGACACCAAATTCATACAGCACGTCAAAAAATATTCCAAATTTTTTAAGGCCGTCTGCCATAAGACTAAATGCGATCACATAAAGAATAAAATCTTACAGTCACCGAATAAAATAAAAACAATTTGGACAATAATAAATAGAGAAACGGGTAAAACAAAATTAGGAGACCGAGATATTTCGCTTAAGATTGATGACAAAATAATAACGACAAATGAAGGTATCGCTGCAGCATTTGAACAGTTCTTCACTAATGTTCCAATCGTGACTACAGCTCCGTTAGACTCGTCACCTGATCGTGCAACAACCTTACTAAAAGACCATGTCTCCTCGTGCGAACACGATTTCTCATTTAGTTACATTGAGCCCAATAACGTTCTTAAAAAATTTAAATTATTGAATCTTAAAAAAACCGAGGACTTGTGGGGTATGTCAGTAAAAATTGTTAGTTCAGTGATCCATGTCCTAGCTTTACCGTTAGCAAAAATTTTCAATAAATGTGTAGATGAGGGAGTATTTCCGAACCTCATGAAATATAGTAGACTAGTACCCTTATTTAAAAGCAGTGATAAACACGATCCAACCAATTTTAGGCCCGTCTCAGTACTACCAGTATTAAGTAAAATATTTGAGAAGATCATCTTCGATCAATTACTTACGTAGGTATTTCAATAATTACCAACTCTTTCATAGCCAGCAATTTGGTTTTACTAAAGGGCGGAATACAACAGACGCCGGAGTTATGTTACTTAAACATATTTTCAGCGCGTGGGAGGATCGCAAGGATTTTGTGATTTATCAAAAGCATTTGATTGTGTAGACCACGAAACGCTACTCCTAAAGATAAAACACTACGGAATAAAGGGTGCAGGTTTAGATCTTTTAAGATCGTATTTAGAAGGAAGGGTCCAAAAAGCAGACGTAAATCGTATTAAATCCTCGGGTTCACTTATAAAAATAGGAGTCCCGCAGCGATCTATCTTAGGGCCGCTCCTTTTCCTAGTCTATATAAATGATTTACCGTTTATGGTACAAAAAATGTCTGAGATAGTGTTATTTGCTGATGACACGTCACTTATTTTTAAAATAAGGAGACAAGAAAATAATCTTGACGATGCAAATAATGCTCTCTCGCAAGTACTAGATTGGTTCACAGCAAATAATCTGCTGCTAAATTCTAAAAAGACAAAATGTATAAAGTTTTCCTACGTACGAGTAGTTGAGAACAACATAGTAATTGGACATGAAAAATTAGAATTTGTAGATGATACTGTATTTCTGTGCATCACAATCGATGCAAAACTACAATGGGGTCCACATATTGTAAAATTAGCACACAGACTTAGCTCTGCAGCATATGCAGTGAAAAGAATTAGGGACCTCACTGACGTTGCAACTGCTAGGCTTGTTTATTTTAGTTACTTCCATAGTATTATGTCCTACGGTATACTACTATGGGGCCGGGCAGCAGATATTGAGACTATCTTCATCTTGCAGAAGAGAGCCATCCGATTTATTTACAAGTTAGGTAGTAGGGTTTCGCTAAGAGATTTCTTCAAAGAAACCAACATCTTAACAGTTGCATGTCAATACATTTATGAAAATATTATGTACGTTAGAAAAAATATCAAAGACTTCGAAAATGTTGGTGGCCACCATAATGTTAATACTAGAAATAAACATAAATTGTCATTTCCACTATTTAGACTTGCAAAAGTTAACACATTCTTTATGGGGCACTGTATAAGGTTCTACAACAAAATTCCTCAAGATATATTAGAGTTACCTCCAACGCGATTTAAAAAATGTGTTAAGCACATTTTGTGCAAAAAGGCTTACTATAACATCAAGGATTATTTAGAAGACAAAGATGTTTGGCATTAAACAGTAGATTAATATTATTTAAAGGACGATTGTGACTAGTGTTCAACACATTCAGGACTAATATTTTAAGTTGAAAACTCTGTTAATTAAGTTAAAACGTGTTTTGAAAACAATAAATGTGGAGTTTCTTTGTTAGCTTCTTCTCCACATAATCCATTAATTGTGAAACTAACAACTTTGACGCTCATTAAGTAAACATTCTGTTTTTACAATGAATAAAAATATTTTAATTGAATTGAAATGGCACCAAATTCAAAATGGATGCATGAAGTATACCAGATTAAATTTTATTAAACAGTTGTATATTAGAGGACGCGCACTTAATCGTTATTTCTATAGACGTAATAAGATTATCATTATGGTTCATAATATACAAAAAATATACACCCGGACGCAGAAATGTAAATGACGCAATAAGTATAGCGTTATGACTGGATTTTGAATATCCACAGTTGTACTCTTATCGAAAAAATAAGTTGACCACGATCATTAGATGAGATAGATAAGCCAATATACATCGAGATATTGCTCCTAAACCCACGGGAAGTGGTGGACGCCATAAGTCGGTTTTTCGGGCGGACGCAGTATCAGTGTATCCTTACACTGATACTGCGTCCGCCCGAAAAACCGACTTATGGCGTCTTTACATTTCTGCGTCCGGGTGTATATTTTTTGTATATTATGAACCATAATGATAATCTTATTACGTCTATAGAAATAACGATTAAGTGCGCGTCCTCTAATATACAACTGTTTAATAAAATTTAATCTGGTATACTTCATGCATCCATTTTGAATTTGGTGCCATTTCAATTCAATTAAAATATTTTTATTCATTGTAAAAACAGAATGTTTACTTAATGAGCGTCAAAGTTGTTAGTTTCACAATTAATGGATTATGTGGAGAAGAAGCTAACAAAGAAACTCCACATTTATATATATATATATATATACACCCGGCTTCTACCAGCAATGGTTCAGTTAGGTTCGGTTATGTTAGTTTAGCTGTAGCTTCTTCCAGCTGGCCCATTATGCCCGCTTTCACTATGCCCGCTGACCTAACCCAACAATGGGCAATTCATTCTTCCTGAATTCCCTCGGCCAACAAAATTCGTCATTTTAATTTTATTTCGTTGTTCCACAGCATGGACGAGATGTCGGCCCTGTGCAACCGCATCGCGATCCTGCACCGCGGCGTGGTCCGCGCGATCGGCTCGGTCAACGAGCTGCGAGCCGCCCACACCACGGGACACGCCGCACAGTTCAAGCTGAAGGACAGAGATGGTGAGTCGGTATCGGTCGGTCGGTCGGTCGGTTGGTAGCAGAGATAGACAGTCAGTGGATCAGTGAATAAGATTCTATTTGCTCAAGCATGGTACTTACAAACTATTTAGATGTTATCTTAAAGTTATGGGACAGGCACGCTCTACCCGTTAACCCGTACCCTTACCCTACAAAAATCTTATTTATTATGTTAATTAGTCACTTACATAACATACATAAGCAGCCTATATGCGTCCCACTGTAGGGCACAGGCCTTCTCTCAGGGAGAGAGTATGGGCTTAATCACCATCAGGATCAGAGAGCTAGTTGCTACTAGACGTTGCTAGTGGACGCGCCTCACAGTTCAAGCTGAAGCACAGGGAGTCAGTCGGTCAGTGGAGGAGACAGACAGTCAGTGGAGGAGACAGACAGTCAGTGTATCATTGAGCTAGTTGAGAGCGGTGTAGACTACTGGACACGACATTCAACTAGAGGTTAGAGACGGTGCGTTAATCAGTCCGTTATTCAATGGCGGAAACAGACAGCAGACAGCCAGTGGATTAGTGACCAAGCTGAGAGCGGCGCATGAAACTGATATGCGTTCGAACTGAATGTGAGAGACAGTGAGTTAGTCGGCCTCACTGATCGACTGACTCGCTGTGCTTCAGCTTGAACTGTGAGGCTACCCAATAGTTTAAAAGCTACCAAATAGTTTATTAAATTAACAAAATGTTTTAATTCGCAGGGATCGGTGCGGCCGAGGAAGTGAACAAACTGAAAGCCTACATGATGGAGCACTTCAACTGCACGCTCAAGGACGAACATAAGGTAACCTTCAATAGGTAGCCTATTTAAAAAATCTATTTAGAGGCTAAAAATGTTGGTGCCTGTACGTAATACAGAGAAGATTGTAAAGAGGCTCGAAATTTTGCCCATGCTTAGACTTTGCCCATTAGCTCAGTTGGGAGAGCGCTGGCACGGTTAGCAGAGGTCGCGGGTTCGAGTCCCGTCATGGGTGGAGTTAGTGGAGTTAAGAGCCTCTAAATAAGTTTTTAAAATTGTCCTCAGCACGGGTTAATGCAACGAAAGAATATAATTATTGCCTATCGTCCTTATTTGTGCATTCGTCCGTATTTGACCACTGCTGGTCATAGAATTCCCTTAAGGCACGCCATTTCTTTCTCTCCTCGACCGTCCTCATCCAGCCGTCACCAGCAATCCGCCTCAGATTGTCGGTCCAGAGAGCTGTCGGGCGTCCTAAGCTGCGTTTGCCAGTTCGTGCCACTCGAAAACCTTTTAGGTTGATGAATACGAAGACGGTCGATGGGTACATCGGCTGTCGGTTGTTCGCCAGATATGACCAGACTAGTATTTTGTAAGGTTAACACGAGCACTAGACATAATAAACACTGAATTTGCACGGATATTTACTCGTTTATTTTTATTTTACAATTTTCCGACGCTTCCGTACTTTTGCAAGTCCCGGGGTCTCGGTAGACTGAGGTGACAGGCGTCTTTTTGAAAGCATTAACTGTTAGTTTACTACACTCGGCAAAAATTACAAAAAAGAATTATTAAGTTACGTTCCAAAATTACCATGGGACTTGGAAAAGTAGAAAATTGTAAAATGAAAATAAACGAGTAAATATCCGTGCAAACTTACGTACTTTGTAAATTATAATAAGCGCTTGAACAGTTTCCAATATTGATTCGTTGTGATTTAAATGTGAATTAGAAGAAGAAGAAAGATATTTATTATGGTTTACTAATGTATTGCCAAAAATCGTTTCCCAAAGTATTACTTCCCAAACTATTTTCCGCAAATTATCACTTGGCAAAAAAACATTTCTCAAAACAACTTAAAGCAAATAAACAGTTAGCAAAAGTTATTATGGCAAGTTATTGTTTACCAAAGAAATACTTGGTCAAAATTCATTTTACCAAGCATTATTCAGTCAAAAGTATCGTTTGGCAAAAACGGCGGTATCCCACGTTTTGCCATATCATAATGTAGGGTACCTATGACTTTTCCATGCACCAACCTTGTTTAAGTTTGACACAAAACTAAGTTTTTTAGTGAAATATTTTTTTTCGCTTTTATATAAAAAAAAAAAGAACTAACACCCGAACTTCGAACCTATTTTTGCTTATGTGTACTGACCTAACAAACAAAATGCGAAATATAAATTTAATTAAACAATTATTTGCTATATAACACTTGCCAAAATAAAACGTTAGCATAATAAACGTTTGTCTTAATAAAACTTGACGCAGTAAAATTATGCGAAATGATAATTTGACCAAATGAATAAAATGCGAAATGAAAACTTGCTAAAGTTTCATTTGGGAAATGAAACTGATGCCATAAGTTTATTGGGAAGTAAAATTTGGCGAAAAATACTTTGGCTAAACGGCGGTATCCCATTTATTATACCAACAAGATACATCACAGAAACAAAATAAGCACATAAGTAACATAATATGCACAACAACAGAAAGAAAACTAAATACACAACAGACAAAACGAATAAATAAAACAGGACCATAGATGTAGCCTGTGGTGTATCTACGTTGCCACAAAAGGCAGCTGACTCAGCGCTGATTTTCAGTCAGTGCCTACACTGCCTACGGTAACCCATAATTGTACTACGGAGTGCGTGCCGTGGTGCAGTTAAAGAATTAAGTCAAATTCAATAACATACATAAAATACAGTAAAAAATAAATAAAATATCGTCATAAAATACTTACATATATTATTAGTTTTAAATTAATATGTGTGAAATATAGAGGAACACCATAATAAACTAAATTTAATAAGTAAATATAAGTGAAGGAGAAGAGAGGAGAGGAGAGGAATTAAACCTACGCATGTTGAAAATTATAAGCTCAAAAAAAATTTAATTGTATGTTTTATATAATTATACACATTTTGGCACTATAAGGTCTATTAGTTACGTTTCAAGTATTGTGTAAACTTTTTTGTAATTAATGACTGTTTGTTGTCACAATAAAATAAAAAATAAATGAAAAACTTTGCCACTTCAACTTGCTAATCTTATCTTAGGTCTTTGGCGAATTGCCTCATTTTTGATGTGACCAATCAAAGAGACTTCAAGCATAGCTGGTTCCATAGCACGCGAAACGACTTGGAAACAGTGGACTCGTCTTATCGTCAGTGTCCACATTTCGGCCACGTAGATCTACGTCGTGTTAGGTAAGTAATTCCCATATGAAATGCTATTTCTTTCTTCACAGACAATGCTACACTACCACATCAACGAGACTCTCCCCTACAGCGAGCTATTCTCCCGGATGGAGAAACTCAAGGAACGGTTCCCGTTCATCGAAGACTACTCTGTGACGGAGACGACCCTCGAGGAAGTTTTCCTGACGCTGGCTAAGGAGGCACCACCTGGTGACGTTGCCAACGTCTAGTGGAGTTACGCCTTTATTCTATTAATAATAAAGCCTATATTCGTCCCACAGTAGGGCACAAGCCTTCTCTCAAAGAGACTATTAGCCTTAACGCATAAGGTGCTTACTCAGGGTGATAGGTTACGTTTTATTGCAAAGCGAATAAGGTGCTTTTTCAACCCTCAAAGTATAGGGTGATAGGATATGTGACTTTGTTCCAAAGTTTATCACTGTAACTGTTCAGACTCTCAAATATGATTAACCAAAGATGAACCCTGCGCTTTCCCGCGTTATACCCGCCAGGCGCGTTCTTAGCAATTAACGTGAGTTTGTTCGGGGTAGGTGTTTCGCCCTTTAATATTTAGGGTAGTTTTAAAAAACAACTGGTATAAAGTACTTGGCAAGTACTCAGTATGTCCTAGCCAAGAACGTGGGAGTGGTACAGTTGATCACGTATTACATTTGCTCTCTGCAGTGCACGCGAGCAAAGTCAAGTATTCATTTAATTGTGAATGCTACTTGGTAAATAATAGCGGCGTTTTATCTGAAATAAAACGTTTATTAAATACTACTTACCTTATTTGAAGCTTTGAGTTTGAGATAGGTAATCTCCTTTTCCGTGCCAGTCGACGCCGCTTGAACCCTGATCATCGCACTTTGCTAGTCTGTGACACTCTACCAACCAGGATGCCTTTCGCCGTACTAATGATTTCAAAACGCGCGACGGTCATCTTTGCTTGTCATTGTGTCAAAAACCACAGGTAGGAATTAAAAATAAGCCTTAAATAAGGTAAGTAGGTATTTAGTAAGCGGTTTATTTTAGGTAAAACGCCGCTATTAAATCCTGTACGTTATTTGAAGCTTGGAGTTTGAGACGTGTTTGTGAGGATATACAATTGGTTGTCAACTCTGTTCACCTTATAACCCTGAGAGATCTGCTACTTACCACATATAAGCATCTTTGTACATGGTATCCTGCGAGGATACTTGATTGTTTACCAACTCTGATCAGCTTATAACCTTGTGAGCCTGGCACATTACACATAGTAGGTAGGTACATGTGATTTTCTTGAGTTGATATCCTGCGAGGCTATGTGATTGGCTTAGCTTAAAATCCTTTATAGTGCCCTGCGACGGTATGTGATTTGCTTGGGTTGATATTCCGCAGGCTATGTGATTGTTTGCCAACTTAGCTTAATGTCCTTCATAATAGGTACCCTGCGAGGGTATATGTAGCTCCATGGTAACTCAGTTGTAATCAATAACCTGCAAGGGATGCGTCCATTATAGTAGGGTACAAACTTGCCCGTTCAGATTATCAAAACTGGTGTCTTTCAGATCACTTCTCGTCTTCAAGCCATCGGTCATGGGCTAGTTCTTTTAGTACTGACTCAATCATCTTTGGAATTAAGGAATTCTTGTAGGAATCCTTGTTTAGTAGGTGGCATTAACCTCAAGTCTCACGAACTCCTCTTGTAACGCAACATAACTGCGTGGGAAGCTAAAGAATCAAAATCGAACTGAAAATTGCAAATTTTTTATTGAATGCTGCATTGCCAACATTGACCGCAGATAAACAAAAACATCTTTTACACGCCTTTGCAATCGAAAGGGTACTGAAAATCGGCGAGGACACCGACACCACATAGACTTTCGTTTCAACAAAATCAAAGACAGTCATTGTCGGAATTATAACCTCAAAATCTACAAGAGTAGGGTATAATAATATTATGTAAGATACTCACAGTTTACGTGGTCCTAAAACACCAATTGACGTTATCAGTAATGCAATACTTACGTGTTAGACATAACCACTCAATAACTTTATTTTACCTGAAAAATGTTTTAGGGGTTCAAGCATTTTAGTAAACTGCGTTCTTAGAAGCAGCATATTTCGGTAACACCGTCATATACTTATTGTCGTATACATCATATACTTGTTGTTAGATCTCGAAGTTACAAAATGGTCTAAACATAGCCACATCTTTTAATCCAATTCATCTCCAATCCAGTCTCGAAAATATATTTGTATACAGCTGTTGCACAAACTACCCGCGAATTTAAGTGGGTTATTCTACTCATAAAGGAAAATAACTTTTATTACCTGACTGATTTTCACATCGCAAAAAATGTCATTCAAAATTTAGTATGGAACAGCTAACGATTCTGAGTTGGTCTCATAATAACAGTTGTAAAGAGTAGGTAGTGGTGATTCTACCCTAAGTTTTACTAAAAAAATCGATGTATGCTGTTTATGTTAATATAAAAGCTCTCCATAACTCTACGGACCTTTTCAAGCAAGTTTCCCAACTCATCGGGTGCTCTGGATATTATGAAGGATAATTTTATTACAGTTAATAATTTATTAGAGATCAGCTGGCTGGCTCTCTAGTATGTTTTAACATATTCTAATATGTTTCAATACGTTTTCACTATTGGAAGGCGCTTGTAGGTATTGTCCACGTTGTAAGTAGGTGATGAATGAAAAACTGCTTAAGCTTGGTACAATACTATTAAAATCAGTTAACGATTCGGCTTTTCTCGGATATCATCGCCTAAATCCCGAGACGAAATACATTACCGCGATTTCTTTTAGGTAGCATTCAATTTGAAGTACCTATCATAAACGCAATGTATAGCACCTGCCAAGATGACATTACTGACCGGTAGACCTAAGAAATTTATTATGCAGAAGCGAATTTTCTAAAATAGTTTTATACATTATTTACAATTTAACGAGATTGAGCAACAATATTTTTACCACGCTTTAAATTTGTTGAAGCCATGATACATTACTATTTTACAACTTACGTTAATTTTGATAAAATTTCATAGAATCGAATATTTTCACGAATAAAATTAGCGTTCATAAACATTATTAATGTATCATATACGTCAAACTGTTTTTATTGACACTAAGAAGTCATACTGTCAAAATAGTCAATTATTTTTCTTATTTCAATGTAAAGGTTGTGTTAGTTTTGAGCTACAAAGGAGGTTTTGTTGCTCATATCGTTCTTGTATGAGGGATGTTCTTTTTATTTTTTTTAATTTCTTCCCTAGTCGCTGGATAGATGGCGCTGCATTTGGTACGTTACAGCAAGGAAGGGAACGTCACATTATTTTTTGATTAATTCACTTGGATGTAGTTTGAGATCATAAAACGAAACGTACTGACAGCATCACTTCCTCTCTTTTGTTCATATCGAAGATTTGTATGCGAAATTAGCAAGAATCCTCATTGAAGTCGTATAATTTAAACGTTTTCTATTAATTAATCTGAGTATGTAAGCGATCTGCAGTGCGTTCAGGTTTGCCCACGGTCGCAAATTGGAACGTTCGGCTGGTAACGTAGTCAGTTCAGCGCCATCTACAGAGTCCTTGGGAACTACTTTTTTTTTAATAGTCAAAAAGAAAACCTCCCATTGTATTCAATAAAATAACGAGTACTATAATTAAAGGTCATATCTGTAAATTGATAACTCTATGTGAGAGATGAGGGATTCACGACAATTACCGACGTTGGCCGAATCGTTAACTGATTTTAATCGTACTGTAGCGTTACCGATCTTGCTGCGTTATAAATTCATTCTTCAAGAAAAGTACCATGAGGAAAACAATCAAAATAATAATGAAAAAAGTCGTTAGATTTACTATTACACCCTGGAAAATAATGGTAGCATTTTTTTTTCGGCTTTATGTGGCTGTGTAGCTGGCTGCTGGCCAACGCAGAAACAAAAAAAAACAAAAATTGATGCGGCAATATCTTATTAACGCAGTCATTTCAGATTACATCATAAAGTGAACCGTTTTCATATTGCACCTCTTTAACATCATTATTTACATATTTATTTGTACATAAGTTATTAATGTAATCTCTCACGTATTTTCGCACACGTTTCAAATTATCGGAAAGAATGTAAATTACTTAACTGTATTAATTGTGACGATATTGTAACAATATTCCTTTGACCAGCTTAAGGCTGGTAACATCCGGAATAAAAAAATATCAACAATTTAGTCCTTTTTATATCTCTAAAACACTGTTCGAATGAAGTTTAATTAGTCCTTTACCACATACATACACACGCGATAAAAGCTACGTTTCGGTAGAGACCGGCTCGAAGGACCAAAACTCCCTAACGTCCTCTTCACTCGTAACTTTTATTGCGTATTGATAGCGTATCTTTTTATTGAATAAGAATGGTCGACTAACGATTAGTCTCGATATTATATTCCAAAGTATTAAAGAATATTATTTAATTTAAACGTAAACTTAAGCAAATTGAGGCAAATGTGAGCAAGTGGCAGTCAGTATCTCATTGTAGCTTTTACTTTGTGTGATGTAGAAGCAGTTTGCGAAGAATAAGCTACATACCTAGTAGACTGCGGACTGTACCTTATAATTTTATACAGCTGAATGTGATGTGTTAATGTCATTATCACCCGAATTCCAAGATGTTTCTCAAAGACTCCACTCTTGCTCTCCTAAGGAAAAAGGTATTATAAAACGTCAAAGATTTCCTCCAGTCGAGCAAATTTCTCACTCGATTCGAGTAATCAATTGGCGTGAAATACTTGACTGATAATACTACATCAAGGAAAATGCCTCGACCCCCTCCGGGCGACCTTGTCTACTTCTTAACTTGATTACCTCCAAAGTTGTCCATTTCCCAGTTCGTCCACTCTTACATTTTTTGTTTCCTGTATTTTCACTCCTTAATTCCAACTTTTGTCTACTTCCTAAACAGTCCATTCGCCACTCGTCATTTCCTATTAAGTCTCTTTCTAACGTGTCCACTTTTTATTCCTAGGCACTCCGGATCCTTAACTTGAGCTAGTTCCTATTTAACAATAGTTGACCCAAAAAAAAACTATAATAATTTTAAACTTAATTTTATTAGTACAGAAAAATTAAAACTTAACGTAAACTTTATTAACAACTAAAAATTATTTCACCTAAACTGAACCAGAACTAATAAGAAACAAACCAAAAAGTTACGGATGCAATTTTCGCACTTATTAACTAACTTGGGGCTAGCAGTTTCAAGAACACAATCTTTTTCAAAAAGCTAACTGAAGATAATCTATTCTTTAGCTTTTTCAATAGCTGTTTATATTTTTGGTCGAAATGTATGTCCCAATTCCTCCTGTTTTTGGGATGTTTGTTGAAAATGTTTTTCATAAATTTGATGTCAAAATGCCGAATCTCATTTTTCAAAAGGTTGAAGATAAAGAAAATGTTTGCTTGGCCTCTCAGCTTCTGTCTGTACATAGAAACAGGTATCATTACTATGTTGTAAAAGTTAAGTTAGGAAAATAAAAATAAATAGTCAAGTTAGGATGAAGACAAACTAAGAAGTGGTCAAGTTAGGAAGTGGACGACTTTGGAAGTGGTCAAGTTAGGGAGTAGACAAGGTCGACCGGAGAGGCCTCGTCTATCTCCACGACTCGAGTATTGAGTCGAATAGCTTTTCAAAAAAGTTTTGGAATACGAGTGTTAATCCTGAGGAGTGTAATGGAAAGAGATAATTCGTGAAGTTATTTATTTGGAATTAAATTATTAAGTACAATCAATGCTAGTTTAATATGTGTAATGTACTTACCTATTTTTCTATTTAACCCTTGCTCCTCTCCAGTGTTCAGGGAGATTTTGGTGCGTTGTTAACCCTTTTGCGCCAAAAATTCTTTAAACATTTTGTGAGCACAACTTGTGAGACTGTATTTAATACACAATTAATTTCGCTTAACCTACCAATTTTACTGAATAAAAATTGTAATTGTATGTTATAAAATTATCGTTTCATTAAATCATTCGCTCTTGCTTTGTGGGACAGTAAACTTTACCCGTACAGTGAAAGCACATCAACCTTTACACGTGTGCGTGCACTCTAGTCAGTTACGTTACGGGTGACTGCGACTAAAATGTAAAGGTTGACCTGCTGTCGACTGTACCAACGGGACTATTGCTGTCTACGCTGTCTAGGCTCTGAATCGGAGGATTTATTACCCAAGCCCCCTTCCTGTGCCGAAATTGAAATGAGTTGTTACTAATTTATTCCTGAACAGAGGCGGTACTGAATACCAATTTTTATGTTTTTTTACTTCAAGAATGCGATCTTAGAAAAAATAACGTTTTTAGCGGAAACCCACGAAGCACTGGCGAAATTTAATCTTGTTACGATTTTCTGCCCTAATATTTTAGTACGAATCGGCGGATATTTTTTTCGCGATATTTGTTTTATCCAGTTGTTTGGGTAAAAAAAAATTTCCCCCCATTTTCGGAGATGGGGATTATTTTTTTAACCCTGTATAATACATTGTTGGAGTGTTTCTAGGTAACACAGATTCAATACAAGTCCATCTCCAAACTTCCTACGAATAAATAGAAATAAAATCCAACTAGTAACATTAATATTTTATTTTAATAACACTGGCTTCTATGATTACGGCTAGAGACATATCCCTAGAGTTAGTACTTAATTAATTAAATAAATTCACATTTTGGCACTGAAGGTGCTTTCTGCCGGAATTTTTTAAAAGTAAAGTATTCCGGAGATTTGTAGAATAGATATTCAGTGTCAACCAAGGTTGAGATATCTATACTTTTTACATTTTCTGCTGCCGTTGCTGCCTTCTGTAGCTAGAAAACAGCAGTGATCAAGGTCAGAAAATATAAACCTAACTACATACAATGGTATAATCCAATCACAATTAATTGCGGAGTCCTAGATACAATATTGTCATAATCATAGTGATAGGTATGGTATCTACTGTTTCATTCTTATTTACACATCAACTTTTAAAACACATGTTAGACAGAGAACACTATTGCACACCACTTCTAGATTCATTCTAGTAACCCTAAGGTCTGATTTAGATTACAGAATCTATAGATGACATCAGAATATAATGTAACCAATTAAAATTTGTAATATTCAAAGATTTTAATTAATTCAATAGAGAACTTGCAAAAAATGTTTTAATCTAATAGGAGATGCCATGTTACGTGGTAAAATTTCTTCTCTACCGCAAATACTTTTCATAATTATTATACTTGACCTGTCGAAAGGTCAATATAGTCACGTGGTACAAAAACGCCTAACCTAACGCCTTATGAACCTTATATTGATATTTAAAATTCTGTTTTTATGCATCTACACCCTTATTAGAAAACGTTTAGAAGGACAAAACTAAATCTAACTAACTCATAATAAGATTTTTTGAACAAGGTCAAACCATTGACTTCATTCATGTATAAACCGTCGAAATATCTAGGAGATCTAAATATGGAGATCTGACGGTGGCAGGTGCAGAGATATTTTGACGGGTAATACTGAACTCTGTCTGATTGGTAACACAATTGACAATTGGCCCCGCCATTCTTCCCGCAATTGAATGTGGGGTTATTTTTTTGCGCTAGTTCATTGCATTAGCTATAATGACAATTCGTCCAAGTATTGCGCCAGGTTTGGCAGGCCCTCATCCAACCCTTTCCGTTTCCTCGTGTCCTGTAATGTAAAAACAATCAAGTTAGAACATACGTTCGATTTGCTTCACTCTCATTCGCACGCTCAACATTTTTCATTTGTACAAGAATGAGTATGTATACTTTTGACAAATCAAGAGAAATTTGTGGTTAAGTAAATTGGCGAAAATTTCTGCAATTTTGTTTTCAGTCACGCCTAGACCGTTGTCAAATGTCAAACGTTGAACCATAACAGTCGCTAGCTCGGGTAGAACGAAACAAAAAAAAAATCGCTCTTGCGGTATTTTACTAACGATTCGCTCACAATCGTTGATATTAATCTTGAGCCAGGCATTTTTACCTTATTTCCAGACATGGTAAATACATCAAAAGTATACCCATTCATTCTTGGAGGAGTTAGTAAATAAATGTTTCGTCCGCGGACCGCCGCAAGCGCCATAAAGCGGCACGGGTGTGCAGAAAGATACATTTTCAACTACCATTCAATACACAATGTATTGTGACAGTAAACAATTCACAAAATCGTAGAAACCGTAAAAACGGTTAGCGCAAATTATAGAGTGACACACGACAATTGGAAATCCGAAGTTAACAGGTTAGCAAATATACAATTTTGGTTTGAGTTAACTATTTCTAGTAGAGGCTATTCCACGTTCTATAGAAATCAGGACGTCTTGACGTGCATGCTGCACACAGTAAGTCACGACACTTTGCTTCCTCTAACGTGGCTATACACACACAGCACATCGAGCTCGATCTTCGAGCATAGAGAGCTTAACTAAGGCTCAAGAAGCCTTCTAAAACTCTTCAAACAAAAGTCAAGCCAGTCTGCCTTAATTTGTTTCTAATCGAAACGGAGATATCGGAGGTTCAAAAAACGAAAAGTCTTTCGAAAGTATAATATCAACACTTGCCTGCACAATGACGTAGGGTTTGGTGCCAGCCTCGCATGGGTCACCGGGCAGAACCTGCCAGTGGTCGAACACGCATTGCGGGAAGGCCTGCCCGCCGGTGTTGGAGCGCAGGTCGGCGGTGAAGCCGAACGACTCGTTGACGGGCAGGTAGGCCTTCACCACTGACATGGGCGTGTCTTTTACTTGGGTCTCCCCAAACACGTGCCCGCGGCGACGGATCAGCACTCCGTAGACGCCGCCGACGGTGACCTCAGGGCACTGCGGGGCGGGTGGACGTTGATCACAGAAGAAGTAAAACGTACTCGGTACTGGGACTCGACTTCTATATGTAATGTCTGGTATAACAACAACTAACACAAAATATTAACAATTCACTTGTTAATAATGTGCTGTGCTTACGACAGTCGGTACACATTTTACTAACTAAATAAGCCTCCTAAATTATCAGCGCCGTCCTATGGCTACTAGACACCCCGATCAAAAGGAATAGTTGATGACGTTAGGAAGGAATGTATGAGACTGAAACAGCATCTAACAAATCTACAAAAGTAGGTACAAATGACAGACTAACAATCACCAACTTTAAAGTTAGCTGTCTCTACAATAAAGAGACAGTTGAACTTAGATTTTTGTGTAAAGCATGTCGTGCTGTACTGGCAGTATATTATCATCATGCAAATTCATAGACACTTATCTAATTTTTTGCAGCAATCAAAATGTAAGGATCGTAAGCAAAGGAATTTTACTTCATTCATTGGGTAAGGATTGTTGCCAATATAAGGATTCATTGCAATTTCGTTGGATTGTCATGCTCCCCGTTTGGGCACTGTCAGATATTGCTATGTATCGCGCACGGCATGCCTTTAGAAATAAAGACTAGTTTGTAACGCACTCTGGTGTTTGATTGACGCGCCCACTTGACATGGCGCAGCCGGTGAAACTAATATTGTATACATTGTGGTGAAATTGATAATTACGGCTCTGGTATAGTGCAAATATAAGTGAAAATTAATACAAACAGTGAATAATGGAAGCTATCCTCACTCCACCGCAATCGTTTCGTTTTGATCAGAATACATTAAACATTGCGTCGGGTAGTTTGAGTGAAGAATGGATAAAATGGCAAAAGGGATTTATGATATACTTTGATGCGTGTGAGTTATCTAAAAAGGCAGCAGGAGTACAATTAAACATATTTCTACATATAGTTGGTGAACAATGTCGAGAAATTCTGAACCACACGGGAGAATGTAAAACACTACAGGATGCTTACAAGAAATTAAATGATTATTTCTTAGCAAAGAAAAACATTACCGTTGAGAGGCACAGATTTTTTACCCGCAATCAACTAGATAATGAGTCTATAGAACATTATGTCTTTGATTTGAGAAAACTAGCAGCTTCCTGTGAATTTGGAGAACTGACAAACGACTTAATAAAGGATCGTTTAGTGTGTGGCGTCACTAGTGCATCAATCAGGGAGCGGTTATTGAGAGAAGACAGGTTAGACCTAGAAAAGGCCATGGATATATGCAGGGCGGCAATTGTATCCAGAGTGTATTCAGAAAATATAAGATGCGAGAGTGAAATCAACAGGGTGCGTGAGGTATCAAATGAAAATACCGACGACCAGGTATGGTTTGTCAGAAGGGGCACTGGCAGCCGAAGAAGAGGTCAAGACTTCCGAGGGCGCGGCAGGCGAGACGGGACATCGGCTTCGGGTGCCTCGGGGCGACCGGGCGGCGGCGGCGGACCCTTCCCGGCGACCGCGGCCCGGGCGCGAGGGTACCCGCGCGGAGGTTCCAGCCGAGGTGAATCGTCGTGCGGTCGCTGTGGTACCGTACACCACAAGTTTAACTGTCCAGCGTATGGGAAACAGTGCCTGCGTTGTTCGAAGATGAATCACTTTGCGCGCAACTGTAGTGTTTACTACGTTGTGGAGTCGGAAGAGCAGGTAATTCATTCCGTTAATAGTGACAAAAGTGAATGGATGGTCGATTTACATATAAATAAAACCAGTGTTTGTTTTAAATTGGATACCGGAGCAGACGTTAATGTACTGCCAGAACGATACTTAACCAAAATAGGATTGTCACATAAGCATTTGTTAAAAACAAATACTAAGCTTAGTGGCTACTCCGGTGCAGCTATTGAAGTACTAGGAAAAATATTTCTCCGTGTGTCTTTCAGATCAAAAATGTACATTTTGGAATATATTGTAGCAAATGTCTCGTCTGTGCCGATCTTGGGGCGTTTTGCCTGCACAGAATTAAATGTTATTAAACGAGTTATGTCGATAGAATCAAATAATACGGCGCCGGATTTTGTGAATGAATATAAAGATGTGTTTGAAGGGATTGGGTGTTTGCCTGGGAAGTATAAAATACAAGTAAAAAAGGATTGTAATCCGGTAATTCACGCTCCGAGAAAATTGCCGTTTGCAATCAAGGATCAAGTTAAAATGAAGTTGTGTGAAATGGAATCCCAAGGAATAATTGAGAAAGTGGAAGGTCCAACAGACTGGGTCAATAGCGTGACAATAGCGAGAAAGGCTGATGGCGACTTACGCATATGTTTGGATCCGAAAGAACTTAATATGGCTATTAAAAGAGAGCACTTTAGGTTGCCGACGCTTGACGATATAGTTAGTAACCTCTCCGATGCTAAACAATTCACCACTCTAGATGCAACATCAGGCTTTTGGCAGGTAGCATTGAGTGAGAGTTGTACAGATCTTTGCACTTTTAATACGCCGTTTGGTAGATATAAATTCCTACGAATGCCATACGGAATTTGTTCCGCTAGTGAGGTATTTCACAAAAAAATGTTTCAAAACTTCGACGATTTACCAGGTGTATGCATGTACATTGATGATTTGTTAATATACGGAAAAGATAAGGAAGAACACGATGAAAGATTGAGAATGGTATTAGAGCGCTGCAGAAAAATAAATTTAAAGTTAAACATGAGAAAATGCAAGTTTAGGTTAGAAGAGATCAAATACCTAGGCCATAGGATAACTAAAAATGGTTTGCGTCCAGATGACTCTCATATATCGGCAATTATAAACATGCCAACTCCAAAAAACGTTAAGGACGTGGAACGGTTTTTGGGTTTGGTAACGTACGTGGGTAGTTTTGTGCCAAACCTTTCCGATAAAACTTTGCCGTTACGAGAGCTTTTAACTAAAAGTATTGAATGGCACTGGAATGAAAAACATATGAAATGTTTCAATGAATTAAAACAATGTCTGTCTCAACGTCCTATATTGCAATACTATAGTATGACTAAACCAATTGTGATATCTGTAGACGCGAGTAAAAGTGGTCTCGGGGCTTGTTTGATGCAGGACGGACACCCTGTATCATCATCATCAACCCATTATGTCCCCACCGAGGGGCACGGGTCTCTTCCCTGAGGAAGGTATAGGCCATACTCCACCACGGGGGCCAAGTCCGGATTGGTGGAGGCTTGTAGACTAGTGGCTCGTCTACTGTCAGAAGTTGTCAAGCCGCCCTATGGCCTCTGACTTGGCTTAACCCTGTATGCTATGCGTCAAAGGCTTTAACAAAAACTGAACAAAGGTATGCGCAAATTGAAAAAGAACTATATGCGTGTGTCTTTGCTTGTGAGAGGTTTTATGCATATATATACGGCCGGAATGACATAACTATAGAGAGTGATCATAAACCGCTAATAACAATTATTAAAAAACCGATTGTAGATGCACCATCTCGGCTACAACGGATGTTACTGAGACTGCAGAGGTACACTTTCAACCTTATTTACAAGCCTGGAAAGCACTTATTTGTGGCAGATGCGCTGTCTAGGGCTTATCAACCGGTTTCAACTAAGTGTGATAACACGACCGAATTAAGTAGCGAGCGCGAAGAAGTATGTGCAGTAGTGAGAGAGATAGCTGTGAATGCTTCGCAGGGTTATACCGACTTGCAGCTTATAGAACTTCAGAAACAAACAGAATCAGATGAGGAATTAACTCAGCTCCGTAAATATATCTTGAAGGGCTGGCCAAGTAGGAAACAAGATATAGATCCATTAGTGCAACCATACTGGAATTATAAAGAAGAATTAACCGTGGCTTATGGGTTAATTTGGAAGGGTGATAGGATAGTGATACCTAAAGTAATGAGAAAAGAAATCTTACAAAAAATTCACATGGGTCACCTTGGCTTGGAAAAGTGTAAACTACGTGCAAGGGAAGTTATATTTTGGCCAAACGTGAACAATGATTTACAGAATTTAATAGGTAACTGTCAAATATGTTTGTCGTTTAGGAAACAAAATTCAAAACAAAAACTAATACCACACGAAGTACCTAGAATGCCGTGGATAAAAGTTGGAGTTGACTTATTTCAACTCAAAGGAAAAAACTACCTATTGCTAGTAGATTATTTTAGCAAGTTTATAGAAATAGTAGAATTGATTAGTACAACGTCTGAGTACGTCATAGATTGCATGAAAGGCATATTTATGAGACAAGGGATTCCGCAGATCGTGATGTCTGATTGCGGACCGCAATTCTCATCGAGCAAATTTAAAGAATTTGCTACTCAGTGGTGTTTTGAACATGCGACGTCATCACCGCATTACCCACAATCAAATGGCCAAATTGAGCGCACGGTACAAACAGTCAAAAACATAATAAAGAAAACCTCGGAAGACAAATTAGACTATAGACTAGCTATACTGGAGTACCTAAATACGCCGCTGTCACAAAACTTAGCGTCTCCGGCAGAAATTTTACAGAGTAGAAAATTTAGAACAATAATTCCAATAAGACCAAACTTATTACAACCAAGAGTGCAAAAGAATGTGCAAAATGCGTTGATAGAGCGACAAAATAAACAGAAATATCATTTCAATCGAAATACAGTGACCCTGTCGGACTTGACGGTTGGTCAAAAAGTCAGGGTATTGGACTTGCCTACTAGGAGGTGGAGATCAGGCGAGATTGTAAACAGATTGAACGAAAGATCTTATCAGATTAGGTTGCCGAGTGGTAGACACATTGTTCGCAATCGGCGTCATATTATAAAAGATTCTATCTTTCGACATAACTCACAAAGGGATTACGATTTTACCTACGACTGTGTACAAACAAATTCACGATCTACACCCCTAATCGAGCCAATTTCAAATCCTCAAAACAATCACAATAATGCAAATGAATTGAACAACAACACTAATCATTATGTAACACGGTTTGGCAGGACAGTGAGGCCTCCGGATAGGTGGGGTTATGGCGATCGCTGAACATACATAATAGAGTAAACATTATAATTACGTAATATCAATGTAGAAAATTAAAATAATGTTTAATTTGTATTAAAAAAAAAAAAAAAAAAAACATAATTATACTGCATGACGAACTATTTATCTAAGCTGCATGGAATAGTAATATAATAGAAATACTTAAAATAAATTTGTATACAAATAATAAAAGAGTTTTGTAATTTTTATAAAAGAAAATGTGAAGTAAATTGAATACATAAAACTAATTTAATAATAAATCTAAATTCCTTATTATAAATAGATTGCAAAGGTTTGTTATATAATAATATATTTAATATAATTAATTTGAAATGTATGAAATGTAGGTACGCATATTTTTTTATTTTGTGGAAAGAAGATGTCAGATATTGCTATGTATCGCGCACGGCATGCCTTTAGAAATAAAGACTAGTTTGTAACGCACTCTGGTGTTTGATTGACGCGCCCACTTGACAGGCACCATTCATCTTCCACATCTCGGAAAGGCGAAACTCTCGAGAGCATGCTAGCCCCGCACAGGATAACGTGGGAAATGGCACAAACATACATGATACAGAGTTATCTGCTTAGTGAAAGTGCAAATAGATGCAAATCCAGTTTCAAAGGATGTAATTATGCACATTGGTTAAGTTTTTTTTTTAATTGAATTAAGAACTCCCCAGGAAAGTCAAATTCTTATATGTGAAATAGGTAGGCGTCTTTAGAATCTGAATCCAGCGTTGGACGAGCGATGTTCCATATAGTATGCGTGCTCGATAAATAGTATCAAACAAAGTGAAACATCAAACACAATGACGTATACCGTATACTAGGCAGATGACCTTTGTTATCATTTTAGGTGTCATGCCATGCAGATATTTGCAAAGTCAAAAACCATCAGTGAATAGTTTTCGAGCGAAGGTGAAAGTACACCTTAGATTTGAGTTATTATTGAGCTTGGCACAAGTGCTAGAATCAAACAAGTCTCACCGTAATCTCGCAAAGGTACACGGGCTCCATGAGGCGAGGCTTCGCGGTCAGCAGACACGCGTACAGACATCTCTTCGTGGTTGGAATGATTTGATCGCTTTCTCTGTAATTGTACAAAAATAGTTAGCTAACGATGTTTACTTATCGTTATCAGGGACAAAGGGCTCGTAGAAGGGACCACCGCTTCTAGCGGTGTTGCGCGACTGTCTCTTTCTCAACTAAGCGCCTCCAAGTCTAAGAGCCTCCTTTCTCCAAGTAGCGTACTACGATGGGACATTGGAAGTTTGAATTCATATTCTAAAATAGAACTTAAAAAATTCGATAAAGTTCCTTGGAAAGAAATTATTGGTTGGATGTTCCGCAAGAATATGAAACAAAAAATGCCCGAAGTATGAGCCCCAATATCTAAGCGGTTGCTTTCCCAATCATGGTTACTTGTTCCACTGTTCGTAACGATGCTGAGAATGCGTGGGTTCCAGAAAGGGCATTACCCGACACAGCCAACAACCCACCTGTGGATAGTGTCAGTGTGCAGTGTGGCGCCGTAAATATTGAAACGGACACCACGCAGCTTCTCCTCAGCCATCACTCCCTCCTTGGCGGCCCATTGGAAGCCGGCCACCACGGAGTCCTTGATCTCGTTCAAGTACAGGACTCCCTTGGAGCAGTCCATCATCAGATTGGGCCCGGAGCCGTCGGGACCGAAGCACCAGATATTACGCGCCTCCGTGATGTCGTATGCGTATTTCTCGGTGAGGTAGCGGGCACGGGTCTCAACGTCGTCGCGGGGGTTCACGTTGCCCTGTTGGGAGGTTTTGTAGTTTATGAAGGGGGTAGAACTGCATTTATGGAGGGGGTAGAAGTGCAAAGTCTCAGATCATGTTTGTTAAAGAAAGAAAGAAAGTTTCTTTTCAATCGCTTTAAAGCTCACGGATTGATGTTGATATAATTCAATTAGGTCAGCGGCCGCACGGAACCGTTCGCCCGTTGAGATAGGCTTCCATCGGATTGATCCGAAAACATCAGAGATATGATGACTCCAATGAAAAATAGAGAGAAGGTTTACTACTACTAAAATTTTTTAAAAATTACTTGTTTTGATGTCGACATAGAACGTCAACAAATTTGATGGATTGTGACAGTATTTTTTTGCACCGAATTAAAAAACAGATATTACGCGCATCAAATCCTGAGTGTTAGCGCCGAAAATGGAAAGCCCGAATTATGGATATTACTTATATTTATAATAAATTAAATAATAAAAAGGACAATAAAATATATATCGATCCAGGCAAATACCCCGTTGCTATGTAAGTGTTATAACATTCTCACACAGCAACGGGGTTGCCAGATCTGTCGCCAACACTGAGCGATCCCAACTCAAATTCCAAATTAATTTATCTCTTTCGTAACTCACTCAGACATTGAAGGAATCCTTAGGAAGCCATGACTACAAAATTGAAATCACAAAAGTCACGATTCCAACAGGATTTGGTGCGGATAATTAGGCCTCGGGTCGATGAACTTACGTTGTCAATATCCTCCTGCAAGCCGTAGGGCATGGGCTGGGCCTTCATGAAGAGACGGTTGTGCTCGTTGGGTGACTTGGAGACACACATCTGGTCGGACTCCTCGGCGACGGTCTCGCGGTATGACACCACCGGGTCAGACTTCTTGATGGGAATGCATGCATGTTCCTCTTCCAGATCCTGGGGGCAACATGGGATTTGTTACTTGAGGAGCATTCAAAAGGTTAGTTCCAAAGAGTTGTAGTAATAGTATTCTCCCTGCAAAACATGTATGTAATTGATTTTTTTTCTATGGTCCTGTTTTATTTATTTGTTTCGTCTGTTGTGTATTAAGTTTTCTTTCTGTTGTGCATATTATGTTAGTTATCTGTTTATTTTGTTTCTGTGATGTGTCTCGTTAGTTAGCTCAGTTGGGAGAGCGCTGGCGCGGTCTCGAGAGGTCGCGGGTTGAAGTCCCGGCATGGGTGGAATTTTTAGCCTCTAAATAGGTTTTTTTTATAACAAAAGTCTTTCTTTCTTAATTTTACCTTTTTGCCTATTGGAAGTATGTAAACACTATTATTACCGAAGATACTTTCTCCCAGATCATGCGTGTATTCAATCATAAGTGACGAATAACTTTCGTACAAGGAGTGACCACTCATACATACTCAGGTTCCGTGTGGCGCCGGACTAAGAATGACGTCACTCCATTTCCTTCCGTGGATGTCGTAGAAGGCGACTAAGGAAATCAATTACCAGGAGACGGACAGCAGCGTCTTCCTGAGCTTCCAACCGCATACTGCGATCGCCAACCCGCCTGCCAAGCGTGGCGATTATGGGAAAACCCCTCATGGTTATGAAAACCACGAAGGAGGCCTATGTCCTGCAGTGGGCGTCAAATGGCTGATGATGATGATGCGTCCTGTTCACAGCTGTACAGTACTACACATTCATTGCAAATAAACCTATTTACTGTTACCATCATAACGTGATGTCTCAAGCATATTGTCACTATATCACTAAGCACACTCCTCCCTTCTTGAATATTCATGTTTTGGGTGACACCTGCCCCCATGACGTGACGTTCGAAATGACCCGCACAAATAGCCGCTATTACCTTGACACAGATCTCGAGATGGAGCTCGCCAGCGCCGGCGATGATGTGCTCGCCAGACTCCTCGTTGATGCACTGCACCATGGGGTCGGACTTGGCGAGTCGCTTCAGCCCCTCCACCAACTTGGGCAGGTCGGCGGGGTTCTTGGGCTCCACGGCCACACGGACCACTGGCGACACGGAGAACTTCATGACCTGGAGAGCAAGTCGATTGTGATTATGAGAAAAAGACATTTGAGGGCAACACTGGGCATTCACTCTGCCGCGAGATTCGCGCCCATTCTTTTTGGTGTTGAGATTGGTAGTGTAAACATCACGCTTGCTCTGGCTTTAGTGTTTTAGTATGGAGACAGCGACTGGTTACTGGGTCCTGCCTGATTGGTTTTAAACTAAGATAGCCTTATAGTAAGGACATCACAAACATGAAAACACCAAGCCTAGGGCCATTTACAAATCAAAGTATGGCCCACTGGAAATAGAATCTAGTGAAAGCCCTCACTGTAAAAATTACTTTAGCCTATCGTGGTCTAAAAATACATATTATTTATTTGTTATTAATAACAAAAAGTAACACTGCTGCTAATCTCCAAGAAGTAAAAAAAATAACTTTCTCTTCTTCTCCACTTACCTTCATGTTGTGAGCATCCTTGAAGGTGGTGATGGTGCCGGTCTTGACGAGGAACTGGTCCACTCCGACCAGACCGCAGATGTTACCGCAGGGCACATCCTCAATGGCCTCCACATAGCGGCCCATCATGAGGATGGTGCGCTGGATGGTCGTTTCGAACAGGTCCTGAGCGAAAACAGTGAATGATTATTAGAATTCGGCTTCAGACACTGATGATTTTCAATACGCTCACAATTTTTTGTCACACAAGATAATCCAAATACCTGATTGGGACATTTTACCCATAGCTTGGTATATTATTATTTATTTACTTAAGTAATCAGGACTCAATGCAGGGGTTTGTATGCACACAAACAAAACTCATCATCATCAATTCCCATTATCCCTCATCAGGAACATGGGGCTCTCAAAACAGACTTCTAAAGCGGCCGATTTTGCGCCTTCCAGTCAAGCTCAATGTTATCCATGTTTGTCCTGATACATTTGGTATCCTACTTGTATCATTTACATGTAGGCTGGAACAGTGGCCCCAGATACAATTGCTAGCGAATGTGTTCAAACATATCAGAAATTTATTTGAACGTAAAGAATTCACATGCTGTTCTTTGAATGCTAAATTACAATGTTATCACTGTCTTCGGGTCAAGTTATAGTGTAGAAAAAGAAAAAACTCCACTCTGACCATTCTTTCTCAAATCACCTTAAATCTAATACACAAGTTGGTACGAGTACCTACCTAACAAGATCCCATGAGTGCAATCAACAACCTGCAACGCCAAAACATTTGTTACTATTCTTACAAAAGTAGGAATACGCTAATGCTGCAGACAGACATACGGGCAGCACCCGCTCACGAGCATGACGCAGGGGTCAGCCATCGCCAGTCTCGACCATATTAGAGGGAGATAGGCGACCCGGCCACCACGCCACTGTTCGCATGTCCTTTGACAAAGTTGTGACTGACAATAACTGACCAGAACTTAATCACACAAGTTATTAGTAAGTAGCATAGTTATTGTTATGCGTCTGTATATGTAAGAATTCCTATTTCCTTGAAAATTTCCCGTAGCGGTTGCCTACTAGGTAAGTTGTAAATAATCCTAACAGCCTAGTAAAATTACCATTATACTTTCATCATCATCAACCCATTATGTCCCCACCGAGGGGCACGGGTCTCTTCCCTGAGGAAGGTATAGGCCATACTCCACCACGGGGGCCAAGTCCGGATTGGTGGAGGCTTGTAGACTAGTGGCTCGTCTACTGTCAGAAGTTGTCAAGCCGCCCTAAGGCCTCTGACTTGGCTTAACGACTGCCATCTATCGACGGCAGCCGGCACCAACAGCTTAACGTGCCTTGCCAAAAACGGAACCGCTCGGAAAAATGCCACTAGCGTTAGGCATAGACGGCGACCCATCCATGCACTGAACGCGCCCTGTGTTGCTTAACCTTCGTGATCGTTTTAAGATCACTCAGGCAGCCGGGGCTACGAGCGATTCATTATACTTTATTGGACACGAAAAACAGTACAGGAAATGAAATAAAAAATTACATGTACAAAGGCGAGCTTATCTCTGTAAGAGATTTCTTTCTTGTAGAATAATTACTATTTTAATATCTGCCGCCCGCCCAAACAGCAACAAATAATACGACATAATACTGTGGAAGTAGCTGAAATATAATAACCTCGCAGTGGCTACATCTGTTAGTTGTCAAATTTTTCTAATTGCAAATGCAGCTGAACTCAACCTACCCGAGTTTTTCTGTGTTGACCCCGTAGAAGTTTTGAGTCTATTGTAATGCCTACTAAAAATACCGTGGAATCGACTAAGTCTAGTTTGTCACAAGCGATTGTTAGTTTTGTGTCAACTGTTTTGACATTGGGCAGTTAAAACTTTATACATTTTGTCTGTTTGGCATTCAACAATCTTGATCGTTTACAGTAAAACAGTTTAAAACTTCTGTTTACATCGTGAGAATTAGACTGGCGCCTCTTGATTTTAAAAATAAGAAGTGTCGTCCGCAACAATACTATTTCTCACAATTTCTCTACTGGGTAGGGCAGATCATTTATATACATTAAGAAAAGAAAAGGCCCCAGGATAGAACCTGAGGAACTCCTATTTTAACACCGAACCCCAAAGACTTAACTCCATTTATATCAACTTTCTGCACTTTTTGCTAAATATGATCGAAGAAGACCTAAAGATTTATAAGTAAGACCGTATCTATTCAACTTACGAAGGAGCGTTTTATGATCTACGCAATCAAAAGCTTTGGATAGGTCGCAGAAAACCCCGATAGCATCCTGCGATGCCTCCCTCACAACAAAGATATGATTCACTAATGCCACGCCTGCGTCTGTGTTTTAGCGACCCTTATTAAAACCGAATCGTTTATTATTTATAAAATTATCTAAATAAAGTAATAATTTTAGTGTGAAGAGGGCTTTCAACTAACAGACCAATATTGAAATCACCACATACTACTACGGATTTATTACTAGCAAAAAACGCCTTAATGCATCCTCTACAACGAATTCATATCGGTGTAATTTATTAGAGGCAGCTTATGCACGCACATAACAATATACTTATCCAATTCCACACAAGAGATCTCGACTAATCGCTTAACAGAATGGTTTACATGTCTTTGCGTTCCCTACTTTTCAAAGTATTTTTACAAATATCATTGAACATCTTCTTAAGTGTCGTTTAAATTAAATGACATTTCTGATTGTCATACCTCCTTCTTTCCGGGCGTGAAGTTGGATCCCATGATGCGCGCCTTCTGGCCGGTGGCGACCTTGCCAGAGAACACTCGGCCGAACGCGTAGAAACGGCCCTTGTCGGAGGTAGGTACCATCTTCGACACGTACATCATCAGAGGAGCCTCCGGGTCGCACGTCTGAGGAGGGAATGGTTCTTTAGTGGCTGGCGCGAAGCAGGCATGATTGGTGAAAACACCAAAAAGCTTGGTAGGTTCGATCGAACCTACCAAGCCTTTTGAAAACAGGTGCGACTTTCAACCTCAATAGATCTCAGGCATACATAGTTGGAAGACGTCAACTGTGTCTACCAATGGATTCTAAAGCACACACTGCTGTTCAACCCCAACAAGTGTTGCGTCACCACGTTCAACCGGAGCCCGTCACCCGTGTCTATTCGGTGAAGAATCTGGGACTATTATGAACAATAAAGTGTTCTCTATCTATCTATTACTGATATCGAATATGTCATTATATCCTATCCAACAACCAACATTGAATGTTGGAGATAACGTAGTATCAGCCCATCAAATGTATCCCAGACCACAATACATAGAATGTTCATTATAATATACATTCGTGTAAACATCGTCAGTGTTGCTCGCAGTGATTGTCACGTGGGCATTTCCTCCTTTGAGGCATCCACGGCAAAGCAGGCTGTCGGTTAGTCCCATGATGTGGAAATGCCTATTCAGGGAGCATGGCACGTGGATCATGATGAGGGGCTTACCTTGATACCGATGGCGGCCTCGTCGTCAAGGGGTCCCTCGTACAGCATCTCCATACGGTACTTCTGGGCGACCACAGGGGACGGCAAGTGGATGGCGATCATCTGAAGCAGGGCTTCTCCGGCCGGCAGCCACGTGCGCATCACAACCTGGGGAGATGGGAGAGGATTATATGGAGTGAATTTTTGTTTCTTTTTTGTAGGCTAGTTCTAGCAGTTTTTTTTAAATAAACCATATTTTGGGAATAAAGTATACTCCGAATTGGTAGATGCGGTATGAAAATCAAAATAGACTTGTTATCAAGATGAAAACAAACTCCAAAAATAATAGAACCGTGACATGCACTGGGGGTTAAACCTTACTGCTTTGTCAGAAGGAAAATGATCATTCTGAGCAATTCTTAACATTGTTCAATAAAAAAGAGAAAAACATCTTGAGGAAACCCGTGGTTTACCTTAGGTGCTGAGAAAACCTACTGTATCTAAAAACCAATATAGCGAAGATATCCGACGATGTTCATGATCTGATTTGTATAATGTGTCTTCCATTTATGGGGTCACAAGCCACGAGCGCGCAATAACCAATTCTGGAAAGTACAGATGCCATAAGTCCACTTTGACACCCAGAAGCTGACTTGTCGAGCAACCGGCAACACTTGGGACTATACCCCATGTCTAAAAAAAACTAGAAGACATGCCATATTGTGGCACCTTTTTCAGAAACCCTTCTGTTAGTGAATTTTTTTATGTAGCCTATATACGTCCCACTGTACGGCCCAGGCCTTCCCTCAGGGAGAGAGTGTACGGGCTTAATCACAACCCGCGTCCACCGCGGACTGGCAATTTCCAGCGCTGAGGTGTGTAAACACCTCAGACACTCAGGTTGCCTCACGATGTTTACCTTCACCGTTTAGTGAATTATATTATTAATACTGTTTTAAGATGTTAAAAAGTAAATATGATAAGCCAAAGGGCACAATGGTAATGTGTTGTATAAGGTAACGCGGCAATTTTTCTACTCAATAGTAGTCAAACTAGGATCCTAGATACTAGGATCCACACACAAACTAAGAACTTGTAGATAGTCACACTATCAACAAAGTTACAGGGCCTACATTCAGTTAATGCATCGAAGCACAATGACAGCTGTATAAGCGCATCGATTTGATTTCATGCCGCAAGTCGACGCGCACACATATTACAAACCTTCTAGGCGTAAATGGTATGATTAACACGTCACGTGACCCGACAGAATATCTGTCATTTTACTATAATGCGCTAACAGAACCGAGGCCCAGGTAGGGACCATCAATGGGCGTAGTCCTAATAAAAAATTAAGTTCTGTTTTTTATATATTTTTTTAAGAGAAAATAGGTAATTTTGAGAGCCTCGGCTGAATATTTCCACTCGGGCTGCTTTAAGAAGAAGAAGAAGGAAGACATTTATTATAGCAACAAGATACATCACAGAAACAAAATAAGCAGATAAGTAACATAATAAATAAAACAGGACCATAATTAATTTTTAAGGTGAAAAAAAGAACCTGAGTTTACGAAACCGGAAATACATCATGCACGGAAGTACGTCATCAACTTAGATCCTATACAAGCTGTCAGTTTCTCAGTTGCTAGTGATACCATGGCTCGAAACAAGAACTCTTTAAATAAACAAAAATACTCTTAATGTGTGCAAACGTAAAAGACATATTATATTCACCGACCACTAATATTTTTTCAGAAAGTATGAATAGATAACATAAATAATTACCTCGAACAGGGCCTTGCCGTCCTTGTCAGAGTCCTCGTGCTTGATGGTGACACCGATCTTCTTGAGCAGCAACTCGGTCTCCTCCTTCTTGAAGTTCATGATGGCATCGAACACCTTGTAGATGGGGTCGAGCACGTACAAGCAGAACGAGCGCTCGTTGTCATCGTCCATCTGCTTTTCCCATTCATTAGTCTCAGCGTTGAAGAAGTTCTCGCCCCAGAGTCTGCGGAGGGAATCGCGGTTAGTTGGTTGTGGGGCATTTTGCTCTTCAGGTATGTCAGAAAAAGATTCGGGATTAGAGTTTAAGTTGATAAGGATGGTAGGCAAGCCCACCTCATTTAGTGTGTCGGCCACTACAATGTTCAAATGGTCCCTGAATCTTTTAGTGTAGTACGTAGAACTTGCCACTAGACAAATTTATTTTATTTATTTATTACGGAGATATTACAGAAACATGCCATTTATTCTAAAGTTAGATAATAAAAATATGTACTAAGCATGCATCCAAAAATATATCTCACTAAGTAATGCATTATGAGTAAGTTAAAGGTGAGGGCGAGTATTGAGTAATTTATGAATAGTACCCGAATTAGTTTACAGTAATAATGTGACAAACGTTATGGTAACTAAATTAAAACTTAATCAATGTTCATGTGGGCTCCTGAAGTGACCGCATAACATAATAAAATAACAGTGTTAATCTCCCCGTTTCTCCTACACCAACAAACCGCCAATCAACAGCCGCAACTGGTAGGTTCTTTCTTGCGGTGGAATACTTATACTGTATTTACCCCCGGTTTCTCGTACACTAACAAGCTGTTAATCTACTGTTAACAGCTGTCACTGGTTTTTTTTTATATGCACTTTGGTCAATTGACAGCTATTAACAGCGTGTTAACGTACGAGAAATCGGAGGTAAATAATCTAGCATAGATGGAAGAGAATTTTTAAGTTAACTGTTGAGTGAATTTGTAAGTGGACATCAATATTGTAACAATGACTTCCACGAAGAATGCATCTTGATATATGAGGCCCTCAGTAATTTACAGAAAGTAATAAATTGTAAAATACCTACGAGAGAATGTCAGAAAAAGGACAAATGAAATAAAAGACCATTAATTTAGTAATTGTATTATTTCCGTAACATTATTTTTGAAACCATGCTATTTACCCCAATATTTCAAATGACGTTCAAAATATAATTCAAATCTGTAGAAACAACTTTCTTTAAGAAACCGGACGAATCGCACCGACGACACACCGCTCGGCCGCCATTTTGAAATAATCACGTGGTTTTTCAAGCACGTGTTCGTTTGTTTGTAGCACGGACAGTTGCAGAGAACCCACGAGGGACAGTCTACCAATCTAGCCCGTGCGGGTACTGTCCGTCCCGGTCTGCCGCTGTTGAACCGCATTGAGGCAGTACACAGTATCAATGGGACGATGTGTAACCAAATCTTGCTTCATTAGAATTTTCAGTAGACTAAGCAGAACGTTTTTTTTTTGTCCGATTTACAAGTTATTTTAAGGTTGCCCGAAGGCTTCAGTTACATAATTTGCAGAAACAACATAATTTTTTCGACGGCAATTTGTTTAAAATATTTTTTACCGATTATTCAAAAACTACTATTTATTATTTGTAACAATATAATTCATACAGAACTTGAAAATAATTCACTTGATCAAGAATAAGAAACAATATCTCTAATGCCTCGGAGAAAATATTTGTTCAAACGGCAAAAGTTTATTTATTTATTAAGGAATACAACGGACGAAATCAGGTGAAATTTCGTAGGATGGTGTAATCCTATGACCCGAACCCAGATGTGTAAAGTAAATATGTTTTTCAAATAAGGGTCATTTTCGGGGAACAAATTAGGAAATTGAAAAAAAGTTTTTAAAACTTTACTGTGTCATAATAATATATCAAATGAAAGGGTTCTCAAATATATAAGTAAAAAAAAAAACTTGTCCATTCACCTCCCCCCTGAAAACTATAGTTACTGAGCCTGAAATTTTGGAAAAGTCGTAAACTCAATACAATACATTCACTTACGGAAGTTCACTAAAACACCACTAAATAGGGCTAGTAGTAGTTAACGCATCTTGAATTAAAACATTTTACTTTGGCACTGTACGGAACCCTCTCCACGTGAGTTCAATTCGCACTTGGCCGGTTTTCTTTTGTTAGGTGTTACCTACACTAATATTAAAAAGAGGAGTGTTAAATTTTTTGGTTAAAAGTTTTTATGTTTATATGTATGTAACTTTGGTTGTAGGGGGTTATCTCCGAAACCACTCCTCCGATTTCAAAAATTCTTTCACCAGTATTTAGAATGGTTCTTCAGTATGGACATAGGCTATGTCTTAAAAAACTAAAGAACTTTTGCGTAGAGACCAATTCGGCAACGTACCTAAGTCGTCGAAAAAACGACCGACCGAATGCGGTTCTTTCTTACAAACCCTGCCTAAACCGTAAGAGATACATGAACGCTTTCTACGGGAAAGATCTTAAAAAGACCTATAAAAAGTCCGCGATGACATATATTTATCGCATAAGGCTATTCACAAATCGATAGTGCTTAAAAAATTACAAAAAATTAATCTCAATCTTTCGAAGCTAAGTACGTAATATTAAATCCTTATCAAAATAAATCGCTTATCGTCAAGATGATTTCAAGTAGATATAAATTGCCCTTTACACAACGTTATTTGGACGAATACTTTAAAATCTGCGACCGTGTACAAATTTACAAGGACATTGTGGACTGATGGAGAGACATTTGGAGAGGTTACAGATAGAAAAATTGACAAAAGACATACTATTATTGTTAAAATTCTTTATTGCACAAAAAGGCATACTTAATGCTAAATAGCATTTCCTACCAGTCATACCTCATACACATTCATGCAAAGAGCCGGTAAAGGACGTCTAAGCCCCTGGCCACACAGAAGGGACGCGGGACAAGGGCGGGGAAAAGACACGCCGTTAATCCAATTCACTTTCATACAAAATGTACTGAAGGGCGGGACGAAGACCACACGGAAGAGACGGGGCGAGGACACGATTTCTATACAAGACGACGCGTCGCGTCAACGCGGTGGTCAGGAGCTAAGGCGTATATAAGTCTACCTAAGTACAGATGTGCCATTCCTGGGAACGCTTCTGGGAACGTTCTCAGTACGCAACAGTGACAATGGTATTATTAATCTAGTTACCACTGAAAGCTCTTGGAATATTGTTAAAATAATATGGTATGGGTCTTATGGCGGAACTAAAAGAAGCTGGAATTGATTAGAGGTCAAAAGATCTGATCTGTCGAGTTCGGGCTTATTTCATGAGTTTTTAACCGACTTCAAAAAAGGAAGAGGTTATCAATTCGACGCGTATATTTTTTTTGACTATGATTTAGCATAACTCCGTCAAATCTTAACCGATTTCGACAATTCTTTTTTTGTTCGAATAGATATAACGTCCCATTGGTCCCATTTTATTTGATGAAGATCTGATGAAGCCTTTCGGAGATGAAGAACGGAACTCCTCAATGAACAGCAGTAAATGAGGCCTAATGGGGCCCATCCTCTAAGTAATATCCATATGTTTCATAAAATAACGTAAAACTTGGTGATGTTATGGTGAAGACTCTCGGAGACGGAAATTGAGAACGTAAAATTTTAAAGCAACGAAGTAGGCCAAATTATGGTTATAAGGGACTTGTTTAATTTGCCCGCACACCCCCAATAAAAATTAAATTAAAAATAACTAATAAAAACCGACTTCGAAACATTACAGCACTAAAATGTTTGAAATAGTTTAAATAATTAGAAGTATGTATACAAGTAAGTATTGTAGAAGTATAAGTTGTAGTCGGTACCCAGTTTCACAACCAGCTCATATATTTCTAACTTTTTAGTGGTGTAATGTTTCGAAATAGATTTTTATTTTTTATTTCAATTTTATAAGTAGATGCTTGGAATAATATGGAGACAAAGATATGATGTTGTGAATGAGAGATGGATACGGGATCTCTTCAACGGATAACAGCAGATCCTTTGAGATCGGATTGCAGTATTGCAGCAATGCGGTCGTAGCGGAAAGGGGAACCGCCGGCCCCACATTCGGGAGGTCGTGGGTTCGAGTCCCAGCTTGTTCCAATAACATTGTTCTCTAAAGTTACGTACATTTGTGAAGTTGTAGTAGCAATACCATTCGCTAACTGTAAAGGAAAACATCGTGAGGAAACCTGAGTGTCTGAGGTGTTCACATACCTCAGTAATTTCCTTTTTTATGTACAGTAAAATGTTCTCTATATCTATCTATTACGTTTTTTAACAATTAAAATTATAATTTTGAGTAGAATAGTAATTTTGAGGAGTGTTAAATTGTTAATAAATATTGACACTTTATTGTAAATAAGAAAGGAAAACAAACATTGTTTTCAATAATTGAAAACAATGTTTGTTTTCCTTTCTTCCTGTTTAAACCCGCAGTTTTTTCCTGATACTCTTACAATCACACAAACTGAATACCACGCGAGCGAAGCCGCGGGCACGGCTAATCATAATAATAATGGTAGCGAGCGGCGTATCACTCTATCACTGGCAACTTGGGAAGTATGTATTATAATTACCTACCATTAATTTTAAAATATGAAGTATCATCCTGTTGGCGGAGCATATTAATAAACCTGTAGCTACCCAATGCTATGTGTAGGCCTATTTCGATGCACACTATAGCCTTTCTTCTTTTCACAAAAAAGCTCTCAAGTTACAAAATCCTGCAAATCGGGCTTTACCTGTCCATGAGCTTGCCGTGGTCAATATTGAACTTGTCGGCGTACATCTCGGAGAACTGCTTGAGAGTGAAGGCCCAGCCGTGGAGACCAGAGCCGAAGCCCACGGAGCCCTTGCCGGGGTCCACACAGACCTCACCTGGGGGATAAGATGCGGTTGAAGGACTTGCCGATATAATGAATTAGAGACGGGGAAGCAATAGCAGAACAATTTCATTTCAATGGTATAACCCGGGCAAATTAAATAGGGATATCTCGCGAATAAGATCGATTCGCGCGACGCGTCGAGTTAAGTTGGTTGGCTTTTAATGGTTATACCGTTGGAATACGAAGTTTCGAGCCTACCAATAGTGTCAATGAAACAACCACCATTGAGCAACTATGCATTTTAGAGATTCGGGTCAAGTGACTGTGTTGTGTGGAAATTATCATCATCAGCCATTTGACGCCCAGTGCAGGACATAGGCCTCCTTCGTGGTTTTCATGACCAAGGGGGGCTTGGAAATTATTATTATGCCAAAATTATATAAACCAATTTTTTTTAAAGATATCTCTTCTGTAGAAAATCAAATAAATGGTAACTCTTGCTTCAAATATTACGTAACGTTTTCCCAATGAACTATTTGAAATATCTGTACACTGAAGTGGCGAGTACAGACAATTATTGTAGTGAGGGTAGATGGTCTACCCTCAAGTCACTTTTAGTTTTTCGCAGCGGGCTTGGCTGGACTCGCCACTTCAGTTTACCCGTGACCACGGCAGCTGCCACGTTGCTGAAACGTCCGGAATCTAAGGTAATGAAATTTTACTTAATAAATAATCGCGGCACGTCCTAAAATCGGGTAACACCATAACCTGTGTACATAACGTTAAACTATTTCTTTGAAACTTTTTCGTTGTGTGGAACCCGAACAAATAGTTTTTCGGACGCAAGCACGGTCGTATTCTTGCATTTTGGCGTAATACAATTTTTGTATGGCGATATTGTCACCGACGACAAAAAGGTAATATACCTACATATATATATATATATATATATATATATATATATATATATATATATATATATATATATATATATATGAAGAGAAGTGAATACACTTACAGCAAAATTACTTAGGTACCTAATTATTCTTTTACTATATTGCTGAGTATGCCCATTAGTTCTAAGCTGCAGAGGCCAGCGGCGTAACTATAGGGTGGCAGGGCTGGCAAAATGCCACGGGCCCCGAACTATGAGGCTCAGAAGTAACAAAAATTTGTAACAATTATGATGGTTATAATATATGAGTACTTAAAATCAATTAAAGTTGGGCCATATGCTGTAGGTAAAGTTAATTTGATTCGTTCTGTTTTGAACCAACCCTTATAAGTATAATCATAAATTTTATGTATGTTTCGGCACAACTAATTTTATCGAGATACCCCCAACATTGCTATGTATCCGAGACTCGATGAGAGGCGTCGAAAGCCATGATACAGGCTCACCTAGTTTGGTTTTCGATGTGAAAACATAATAATACAATTACACGCCTACCTACTAAGCTCAATGTATCCAAGACATGATTTTTTTTGTTGTACAGACGTTCGTAACACAATACATTTCTTATATATACTAGATGACCCCGTGAACTTCGTATCACCGACGTCAACCGTTTTTTTTCTTCTCACCGTTTAAACCTTCCCTGGACTTCCACAAATATATAAAAACAACAATTAACCAAATCGGCCCAGCCGTTCTCGAGTTTTAGTGAGACTAACGAACAGCAATTCATTTTTATATATAAGAAGATATATATACGTAAGTAAAGACCATAGCATAAGCAGCCTACATACGACCCACTGTAGGGCACAGGCCTTCTCTCAGAGAGAGAGTATGGGCTTAATCACCACGCGTGCCCACCGCGGATTGGCGATTTCAAGCGCTGAGGTGTGTGAATAGCTCAGACACCCAGGTTTCCTCACGATGTTTTCCTTCACCACGTATTGCTACTATAACTTCACAAATGTACATAACATAGAAAGAAAAGTCATAGGTACATGCCCGCACTGGGAATCGAACCTGGGTCTCCCGCTTCCGAATCCAATGTTCTACCCACTAGGCTACCACCGCAGTAAAGACCATACTCGTATATGTATATATTTTTTATTTTTACTGGGAGGGCCCCATCCAATGACTTTGCCACGGGCCTCAGATGGTACAGTGATGGTATAGTTACGCCACTGGCAGCAGCATTTATGTTTGTGAAATTGCACAATATATTACAACCAAACAGCTGCTGAGTCAGGCTAGACTAACCTTGCCAATGACATGGCAGGTATGCTGATAAATACCTCACGTGACTCACTTTTCAAATAGAGAACTTGCACAAAAAAATGGTTTAAATATTGTTACGACGGTGGATAGGAGGTAAAACTTTGAACGCGTTTTTCCGTGCCTTGGGGGCGTTTTCAGCAGGCTGAAATACCGTTTCAGAGGGTGCTCTGTCACATACTAGTTTATCAAAATTTCACTCAACTTACCATGGTTTTCAGGCGCCTGAAACATGTTTTCAGTCCGTTAATTAAGTTAAAACGTGTTTTGAAAAGAATAAATGTGGAGTTTCTTTGTTAGCTTCTTCTCCACATAATCCATTAATTGTGAAACTAACAACTTTGACGTTCATTAAGTAAACATTCTGTTTTTACAATGAATAAAAATATTTGAATTGAATTGAATTGTTTCAGGCCACCCTCTATCCGATGACGCCATAACCTGAAAACCCGTTTTCAGGCATTTTCAGGACCCCTTATGGACCCTTGAAGTACATTTCAGTATATGACGAAATTTTCAATAGGAGTGAAAGAGATAGCACTGTTAGAGAGGGATAGCTATAGTCTGAACATTCCGGAAAGGTGTGACAGAGACATAACGATCGAGCGAGACGGCAGAACCTTCCACGACTTGATGGAGTTTTCGAGAACATCTCAAACGGTATATAAGCGACGCGAAGCCCGACGTCGAGTTGAAGTCGACGCGTGCCGCGAATCAGTTTTATTTTGGAAGCGGAATTGAAACGATGTACCTACAAGCGAAGGAAGAAGTACTACGTGTATTATCGGATCAGTGCAGTGTGACTAAAAGTGTTTGCTTAGAGAAGTGTTGTGAAGTTAAGTAATAGTGTGGAATAAATCCTACTCTTATTCATCGGTGTATAAAGTGCTTTTTCGATCACGAACCCACCCCTACAACGTAACAATATCATCGAAGAAGCCATGTTAAAATTTAAATAAACGTGGTAATTTCTTTTCTCTGTCTTTACTTTTTATTATATAACCAGTCGAAAACTCATTCTAGTCGCGTGGTATAAGAATGCGCCACATAAATCAGGCTCAAACTTTCTTGCTCAAACTATGACCTTGCACGTATCGCCTTAGAACGTATGTAGCGTTTATCAGTATTTGAGTTATTATGGACCTACACCCTTATTAAAAAACGTTTAGAATTTTAAGAAAAAACTAAATGTAATACCCAAGTTTTTTATTATTAGGGTAACTTGATTTTTCGCATTTTTTGTTAACCCAAAAACCCCGAAAAAAATATTTCTCTACTTTTATTTTTTTATTTTGCCCGAGTGTTTTATGTCTTCTATGGTATAAAAGCAAATGGCACCCCAATTTAAGTTTGACGCAAGTTTCCCATTACCATGTATCTAATTATGTTTGGTGTTTTATTCTCCTACTGATAAATGGTAGCTTAATATTTTATCTTATCTTATCTTAATTCCACTGACAGCTTTGACAGGATCCTTTTGTAATATTCAGGTAGGGAGAGCAAAGAACTAAAGACATCGGCAAGCATCTTGAGCAAAAAGCTGCAGGGAATGAAAGTGGAGCGTGGAGTGGAGGGGCAGACTTCTCAACCGAGCTGAATCGATCATCTACCCTCGCGACACTTTCAGTCCGCCAGTTTTGCACATTGTTCCAAATCAGAATGTGATCCGAATCGTCTTGTATTCGTTGTCAATGCAATTTTTATGGGTCCTGAAAATTCAATATTTTCTTTCGTTACTCGACGTCGTATGTATGTTATAAGTTGATGCCTCTGCTCACTTCCGAAGCGCGACTTGAGCATGGAATTTTTTTGATCAGTTTCCTTGCGATCAGTCTTACTACCCTATGCTGTTTTTTATGCAGGTAAGGAGCCCCTTTCCTTCGTCGATTTGCCTGGCAGTTTGATGCTTCTGTTGTCCCATTCCAGCCCCACGATAAACGGTTTTATCGTCAGATAGCTTTAACTAATATTGCCATGAGCACTTTACACCAAACCTGGTACGGTAGTGCTTTATTTTGCCTTTGCATGAAGTAAGATGGCAGTAGATGGAGTCGTGCAGTATTTCACCACTATTAATCATTGTGAAATTTTAAATTATCCCTAATTAATTACCCTAGCATAAATTTGACAATAATGTATTATTTATTACCTATATAAGCCACATAATAATATACTAATGAAATGTAACATAATTTCTACAACATGTTGACCTGCATAAGATATTAATTGTCTATGGCTATTATTTGAATTAAGCTAAGCTCAACTCAAATAATAGCCATAGACAGTTAATAAAAAAGGTAATAAAAACAGCTCACTAACACATAGGGGCAGAGTCATCAGAGTAGGCAGCAACAATGGCGTTGACATTCTTAACAATATGCTGGCAAGTCTGGTACAGCTCTTCAGGCTCCAGTTGCAGCTCAAGCAGAGCACGGTCCATCTTGTTGATGAACAGGATGGGCTTGATGTGTTCGGTGATGGCCTGACGCAGCACGGTATGAGTCTGCATGCACACACCTGGCAGGGAATGGGACGTTTAAGAGCTGGTTAAAAGAAGAGAGAATTTTCGGGCAATCTGGGCAAATCTTGGGCAATGTTATCAAGTACTTATTTATATTCATTTATTCTTAACAAAACATGCAAAACCACAATTACATTAGTTTTCCAAACTGCTAATACAGTTTATCGGAAAGCTCTTGTAATAATTTTAGGTCCTCTTTACTCTATAATTTGCATATTTGCAGATCCCAGCTAGGTGAACGACCCCAAACTGTTTTCTAATTACTTCTTAAATACAAAGTTGATAATTCAACATCCATGTTACTGGTGCAACTGAGGTTTCTTTGAAGAAGGTGGGTTATTTTTTTTTTTATATAACAGCTTCTCTGCAAAGACATGTATAGAATAGATGAATAGGCTGAAGACCAGACAAAGGATCTTTTTTTTATATAACAGCTCCTCTGCAAAGACATGTATAGAATAGATGAACAGGCTGAAGACCAGGCAAAGGATCTTCACTCACCAAAGATACAGTCCACCACAACAAGGGCTCCATCAGTGACACGGAGTGCCGCAGTCACCTCCGAGGAGAAGTCAATGTGCCCGGGAGAGTCTATAAGGTTGATCAAGAAACCCTTTTCAGTCTTCTCACACTGGTCAGGGTTAGTGATGAATACCAAGTCCTTCTCCTCCAGCTCGAAGTACATGGAGATGGCACTGGGGATAGCATCTAGGGGTTCAGATGGGTAACAGTATCACAGCGTTGGGTTGGTGGGTAAAGTGGTTGTCGTGGAATGTGTAGTAATGCATCAGATGGCCGTTCTGAAGATTTTCAAAGAGAAACTTAGTTTTCAAATGGTTCAGAATATTCATCACTTAAAATTTTAAGAAAACAACTCAGCAAGTGTCAAAACAAAACTAAAAAGTCACATGGGGACTTAAAACCCATTGACAAAAGCGAAAATCACCACAAGCAATACAAGTTATTGTACTGTAAGTGTCGACTTACGTGGATTTCATGGTGATGCAGCGGTCCTGCTCTTCTTTGCGGGTGTCCGTGAAGCGGGTTTCGCCCGCTCGGGCACCGGCGGTGATACCGGCTTGGGACACGAGCGTGTCCGTCAGCGTCGACTTGCCATGGTCGACGTGAGCGATCACGGATATGTTTCTGATGTTCCTCTTCTTTTCCATCATCCCGCGGATCTCGTCCACGGTGAAATTCACCTGGACAGGCAGACAAACAGGTCAACATCGCGAACCAACACGAACACAAATCTAACCGCAGGTCACACGCACGTTTCCACCGCAACAATGTTCACGATTATGCAGTTGGATACTCAACTCACCATGTTGGATGCACGGATGTCTAAGTGGCTGGATGGTTTTAGATTTCCGTTTCAAACAACGATACGCCAGCAACTTTGCATAATTTCACCACACTTGTGGTCAGTGTTGCCAGTGGCCAGTGTTGCCAAGTCTAGTCCGGTCCGAGTCGCCAAAAATTTGGCACTAAGTAGCCTAAATTCGCCTAATTTTTTTTCTGCAAAGTAGCCTAAAATCGCCCCATTAAATATCAGGTATCCTAAAGACATTTTTTAAGACATATAGCTTTTTTTTTTTTTTCATTTTCAATTTTCAATCGGAAGTCAAATACTGTTAAAAATTAATAAAAATATTTGTTTATTTTTAAACTAAGTAACAACTTGAGGGATTTTCTTTTTATTTTTTTTAATTTCTTCCCTAGTCGCTGGATAGATGGCGCTGCACTTGTTACGTTACTGCAAGGAAGGGAACGTCACATTATTTTTTGATTAATTCACTTGGATGTAGTTTGAGATCATAAAACGAAACGTACTGACAGCATTACTTCCTCTCTTTTGTTCATATCGAAGATTCGTATGCGAAATTAGCAATAACCTACGACTTTAATGTCTTTGAGTATGTAAGCGATCTGCAGTGCGTTCAGGTTTGCCCACGGTCGCGAATTGGAACGTTCGGCTGGTAACGTAGTCAGTTGTTCAGCGCCATCTACAGAGTCCTTGGGAACTACTTTTTTTTTAATAGTCAAAAAGAAAACCTCCCATTATAACAACAGCCTTATAAACAAAAACTCCATTCTGTTTTAACCTTGGAAGGACCAATAAAATTTACAACGTATTTGAAGTGTTTAAAGGAATCGTGTTTTTATTAAAAAGACCGTAAGAGTTCAACGAGGTGATAATAAAATATTTATTATTATTCGTCATCCACCAATAAAAGAACCTCTTCTAAAATGCCTTCTTCATCACCATCATTTTAAAAACAACACCGGATGGCCGAAATGATTATTAATACGGGCAGTTTGTATATACCTAGGTACTTACTTTTAAAAATTGGTATTTTTTCCCAGTCATCTCTGTAGTGTTTTATGTATTTACCGTGCTTTCCCATTGTCATACACGTTTATTTGAACTCAATTCAATAACAATCTGTTCACTTACTAAACCACTCACAAAAACTAAAAGAAATCGTCCATATACTTGTATTTTCAATGGCATAGATGGACTAGACTTATTGATTGTCACTCAACAACAAACTGGAATTAACTGGATACAAAACAAAAGCAGTAAGCACAAACAACAAACGAAAAGAAATCAACAAACTAATCGGCAAGGGGAAAACCCGGTGACCAGTGTTGGCAGAGCCTACTCAGCCCAGGTTGCCATTTGCAGGTTCAAATGTTGCCGTTTTACCCCAAAGGTAAAAATCGCCTAAAAAGACACCTATTATTTTTCGAAGTAGCCTAAATGGCGCCTAGTCGCCAATCACAATTTTTGGTCGCCCCGATACCCTTAGAAGTAGCCTAAAAGGCGAAAAATCGCCTAAGTTGGCAACACTGCCAGTGGCAGATAGTCAAATATAACACGAGGCAGATCAAAAAGTAACATTTTCTCGAGAAAAGTAACATAACTTTTTTGTATTGTGGGAACCGACACAATACTTATTACACAAAAAGTTAAATAAGTTTCTTGTCAAAAAATCTTAATAATTGTTGATCGAATAATCGACCCGCGATGCTGAAAAAGAAAAAAACATACAATCAATGTGTGTCTAGAATGTCTTAATACTACAACCTGCTTTGACATTAATGATTATGAAAAAACGCCATCATATTATAATCGCTATCATAATATTATTATCGCCAATCCGCCTGCCAAGCGTGGCGATTATCGCAAAACCCCTCATGGTTGTGAAAACCACAAAGGAGGCCTGTGTCCAGCAGTGGGCGTCGAATGTCTGATTATGATGATGATGATGATATTATATTAATGGAGAAAGGGTAGCTAACGTCAAAATACCCATATACATTTAATTTTTCTTTAATCGATTGTAAATTTACTGTCATTCACACTCAAGTTGGAGATTTATAGGCGCAAAAAAATAATTTTAGCTTAATATGGCTGAGTATTTCAGGGAAAGTTAATTTGAACTGGTGGAACCTGGAAAAAAGCGTTTATATTAGCATCGTAGTCATGAAAAATTGTTGCTTAAAACTTTTTGAGGCTTAAAGAATATTGTGCAAATTATTAGTAGTCAGTACCGTCACCACTCATACTATATGTTATTTTTGCATGCATCATTGCTAACGAAGGAGAACCATCAAAGAAGAAATGGTTGCAGTGTTTAGCCTGTTCCTGTTTACACATTTTATTAATTTAAGTTGACTGAAAATCCGTTCCACGCTTGCATTTGAAAAAGGCAACACAAGCAAAAACCCGATAACCTTTTTTAAATTTGGAAATAATGAAGTACTAGTCAAATCCTTCAGCTTCAAAATTTGTCTCCAATATTTTTTAACATTTTGAGACAAGACTAAGTCATTATGGTCAAGGAATGCATGCTTTTTCCATCCTTTTTGTTGCTCAACATCATTAACATCATCTTGAATGTTTGGGAATCTCTTCACCACGCTAGATAAATCTTTTATTTCAATTTTTTGTGCTACGCTTGGTCCAATGACTTCTATAATACACAACACAACACAAACTTCGAAGAAAGTACCGAGTGATCGATTCGCTGCTAGTCACCTCTCACTTGCTCGCACGCCTAAGTAACCGGGATGGAAGATTGATAAATACACGCGAGTGAGTGAATATGCGGTACGACGAAGTCGACAGATTTTCGCTCTGCTCCGACGTCGCATCAGTCAGTCCACAAAATCAAGTTCGCCAACATGACGAACAAAAAAAATATCATTCTTGGATGCGTTCCGATTCACAATATTTTTTGTTTGCAGAAAAATCTAAAAAGTAACACAAAAGTAACATATTGAGTCGTGTAACACGAAGGTAACATAAGAGGGTCAAAAGTAACGTAAAATGTTACTTTTGTAACATTCTGGCAACGCTGCTTGTGGTATTTTGTACGGAAACGGCTGGTGAACCGCTGTCGCCGCATAGTCACAGATAACTTTATTAGCCGCATAGTCTATTTATAATAATTTTCCGGTTTTACGGGAACAAAAACGTCCGATTTTTAAGTATCTACTTATACCTCCCTAACTAAACATATCACAGAGAAAATAATTATTTGTCACTCGGGTTTTCTCGTCTACTATTTGAAAAGATAGGTTTTTCAGTTTATGCAATAAAAATGGGCACGTACGAAAATCGGGTCTTAGAAAACACCAAAGAGTATGATGTGAAACACCTGTACGTGAAATGAAAACACTAGCGGCGGCGCGCCGGTCGGTCGGATCCTCAGAACACAATATGACGGATTCAAGATCCGCTGGTAGGGCGCGTTTTGAAACACCCTAAGCTTAAACTTCTCTAACTTTGTCATCTCTTGATGGATTTGAGTCATTAAAAAGTGGTGCCTTTGCTTAAATTTTTGTGCTCCATACGCCCTAGTAAGTACTTGGAAGTCTAGTATTTCGATGTCTGAACGATCCTCATTGTCAAGCGGGCCATAACGCAAGCAACGTTGCCGGAAGATTTCTTTTGTAACTCGGGTTCCATCTAGATTACACGACTCAAAAAGTTACTTTAGGCGATTTTTTGCACTTTGTAGGATTTCCTTTTTATTTCTTTACTTGAAACAAATGTAAACGAAACGCAACGCTCTTTTTATTTCATCATTATCATCATCAGCCATTTGACGCCCACTCGGCCCACTGCAGGACATCATAGGCCTCCGAGGGCCTCCCTCACGGTTTACTTTTTGTTTATGCCACAGTAAAACAAATTTCTCGTCTGGCAATACTAGTTCGACAACCGTCACCCAACCACTCTGTGCACTACTGCCAGTAGTGTGACCAGATTCAGTATTTTAGCATTATACGGTAAAGTCAAGAAGTTCTGAGATGTTTTAATTAGTGAATGGTCAAAACTGTCTAACAAATTTTTTATTTCATTCCAGGTTGATACATTTTTCAAAAAGGTACTACTGAAAGACGAAGTCAAGAAAGCTGAGCTGCGTTTATGCAGTTTTCTTTCAGAATAATCTCTTTTAGAGCTATGGACCATCTTAGTGAAATGTTTTCCCGAATCCGAAATTTTGAATTTTCCTGCAAGAGAACCAAATAGCCGCTATAACTTATAACGTTTTAGGACCCCAATTTAAAAAAGGTATGATTGAAGACATACTTCGTACTGCATCTTCGTCAGGTAAACCACTATTTTAAATTGTAATCGACGAAAGTGCCGATGTTACCATAGTGAACGTATTTGCGATAGTAATCAAATACTTCTCTGAAAGCAAATAAACAGTACGTACAAACCAAATTCCTTGATTTAGTTGATTTAAGTAGTGAGGTCCATAGTACGTTTTCATAAAATGTGTTTGTCACTCTACAGCATTAAGTATTAGCTATGCTTACAAAATACTGCCTAGAAATTTAGAACAGATAGTAAAAGAAGTATATGGATATTTTTCTCAAAGCAGCAAGCGTCAAAGCTGAGAATATGCTGAGTTCCAAAATTTTACTGACACTGAACAACATCGACTATTGCGTCATTATGATATAAGGAGGCTATAGCTTCATGCTTAGTAGAATAATTGAGCAATGAAGGGCACTGCAGTTGTTTTTTCAAGATCAACACTTGAGTGATCACATTATGCCATCAGAATTTTTATATCGTTCTGTGATATAAACAAATTGTAGTTTTTAGACTACATTTTGCCGATTTTAAACAAATTTAACATAATTTCTCGAGGCGAGTATCGAAAGATTAAAAGATTGAAAGATTATACGATTTTAGGTTGCTTCATGAAAACTAATGATATCAAAAGCACGTGCAACGCATTTACGTTAGACCCAAAGTCTAATGTGAATTATTTGCCATTAAATGATTTTTTACTTAGGGATCCAAGTGTGGTCAAGAATTAATCAAACACAGAGGAAACATAACCATGAAAAAACTAATTACTGATTTTCAGAATGTGCAAATCTTTGAAATAAATTGAGCACACAACTGAAATCACGTTTGTTTGCCTTTTGAAACTTAAATTTTCTGAGTTGACCTCTCGGAAAATTTAATTTACAAAAAGGCAAACGTGATTTCAATTGTCTTTCTTGACCCATGCACTGCTGTGAATAAAGAATTTCGCAGTTTAAGAAATGTAATAGAAACTTTCCCATGCGACGTACAGAACAAATGCAGTTAATTGACGAAGAAAATAGAACCCTCAAACTTGATCGCGAAGTAAGTGATTTGTTACAATCTTTGACTACTGGCTCACCCCTTTCTTGTGAACAATTTTGGGTGGAAGTTGGGAAAATTTCTAACAGTGACGGCACGTTAAAATAGAAAAATATGACTAGTTTCAGTAAATCTCTATTATGTATGCATCGAATTCTGCATGCAAACGTATATTTTCACATAAATTTAATAAAAACGGAACAAAGAATAGATTTATAAACAAAAATGTATCGGCAATTTTAAAAACAAAGCTAGGTGTAGAAGATTTTGGAGGTTTTGTTAATTTTAAGCCTTCGAATAGAATGTTAAAATACAATTTCGAACATTTACTGTGATGGTTGAATGAATAAAACCTGTTTTGAAAATCAATATTTTTATTGGTATATTTTCCGTGTAGGGATATTTCAGTATTTTAGAGGTGCTTCGGTTTTTTCGTATTTAATTTGGTCACACTGACCACTTACCACAGAACCACAGAGTACTTAGAACATTTTCCAAGGTCGCCTTTGCGTGTCCTTTGCGCATGTTTTTAAATGCAACATATCCGCGCAAAGCGAATTAGTCGCTCATCGTTTCATGTCCCATCGGGTACTGCGGCCGCTCGCGACTTACCTTAACAAAATGGTGCCGGAGGTGGTGTTCGTGCTGGGCGCGCCGGGAGCCGGCAAAGGGACGCAGTGCTCGCTCATTTCCAATGAATACGGCTTCGTTCATCTGTCAGCAGGCGATTTGCTCCGCGAGGAGCGCCAGCGGCCGGGCTCCGAGTACGGGGAGATGATCGAGGAGAAAATTCGGAACGGCGAGATCGTCCCGGTAGAGGTCACGTGCTCGCTGCTCCACAAAGCCATGCAGGCCTCTGGCAAGTCCCGTTTCCTTATCGACGGGTTCCCGCGGAACAAGGACAACTTAGACGGGTGGGAGCGCGTCATGAGTGACAAGGCTAAGCTACTGTTTACGCTGTTCTTTGAGTGCAACCGCGACCTGTGCACGCAGCGATGTTTGGGACGCGGCGCTGCAGGCAGCGGCCGCGCTGACGACAATATCGAGAGCCTCAAGAAGAGATTTAATACATACCTTAGTGACACTATTCCTATTATCGAGCACTACGAGAAAATGGGCCTGGTCCAGAGAGTTAATGCTGAAGTTGCACCAGAGAAGGTTTTCAAAGATGTAAAGCAGGTCTTTGAATCCCATGGACTCTCTAGGATAGAAAATTAAACTTTAATTAATTGTAGGTCAATGTTAAGTTGTGTTAGGCAGACAAGTAGCTCATTGTTAAGTTGATGCCATTTCCTATGTAGATAATCAAGTAGGATGCGCTATTATACATTTTAATGTTGCCTTTTAGTGACAAAATACCTGATAGCTGTACAAAGCCATAAGAAAGAACTTTTAATATTGCATTTCATACTGCTGAATCATTGCCTAACCAATAATTTTTAGGTCATCACCCGCTAGTTATGTTTTATGTGTAATATTTAATTGTGAGATAACCTCAATTTGGATCAAACTGAAATTCCTTGAATGCTTTAAGGTGGCATCCAGAAATAATGTGACCCGTTTTTAGCTGAATTTGATCGCCACCCCTCTCATTGCCACTGGTTTGACTAAATGAGGCTTGACTAGACCGCCCCGATAAGCGTCACATCTTAGTGCCCTTTAATGATATAATATTTACTGGTTTTATCTTAATATGTATATTACCTATTTAAATACATTTATTTCATATGTTTAAAATATTCACAGTTGGAGTCCCTGGTCTCTGCCTACCCCTCTGAGAACCAGGCGTGATTTTACAAACTTGGACAGAGATCTGTGACCCCACAAATAAGCGGTTAAGGATGGTTTTGCCATGACTTTCTATACTTCTTGATTATAGGTTACAACTACTAGACTGTTGGCCTCGTGAATCATGGCATTTTAATTGGTTACTAAATGCAAGCTGAATCAGACTTTAGGCACTAGCGTTACTAGAATTAATCTAGAAGTGGTCTGCAATCACTGCCTATAATGTGTTTTAAAGTTGATGTGTAATAAGTATGAAACAGTAGGTATTGTGACAATGTTGTATCTAGGACTCTGCAAGTAATTGTGATTGGATTAAACCACTGTATGTAGTTAGGTTTATATTTCCTGAGCTTTATCATTGCTGCTTGTGAACATTCCCTAGCTGCATAGGTATGGCAGCGGAAAATGGAAAAGTATAATATCTCGACCTTGGTTGACACTATCTATTCTGAAAATCTTAGGAGTACTGTAAACTTTTTCTAGCAGAAAGCACCTTCAACGCCAAAATGTGAATTTATTTAATTAAGTATTAACTCATCTCTAGCCGTAATCATAGAAGCTAGTGTTATTAAATTAAAATATGAAATGTTACTAGTTGGATTTTCTATTTATTTGTAGTTTGAAAGTGGACTTGTGGATCTGTGTTACCTACCTAGAAACACTAATAATGAGTAACACAGGGTGTAAAAGTCCCCATGACCGAAAATGAGGGGTACTTTATGATGCAAACAACTTTTACTATGGAAAAAACAAAAAACGCGAAAAAAATATCAGCCGTTCCATACTAAAGTATACGGCTGTGGCTCTAAAATGTATGAACAAACAGAAGCAACTCAAAAGTTTGCCTTTACTATGAGGCAAATGGAATAAGTACCTACCTACCAGCCTACTAGTGGAACTAACCATTTTCGGAAGTATTTTGTTACACCTTGTATTCCAATGAGTTTTACTATCGTAAAAACCTACCTAAGGAATTATCTACACGCGACTCCACTTGATTATCGCCTCGCTATCTCCATGAAACTAATCAAAGTGAGCGGCGCGGCGCGATTGTTTTTCAATAACTACGACAACATACCTACTATGAAACCAACTTACTTTATTGCACAACATAACTAACACTTTACATACAATCATACCGCGTCTAGATTGATTATAGGTAGGTACCTACTTACGCAGAGGGAAAGAACTTCAAGATGAATGGATTACTCCACAGTAATCTAAACATACTTGAAGTGTTGCCTTGCCTGTTTTGTATTAACGACGCCACTCAATACGATGTGATCAAGTAAAAATTTTGGCGAAAAGTACTGCCGAAACGTCGGAAATAGACATAGAAAACGATCACTTCATTCAAAAATCTCAAATGGAACTAATACAGGATGACACAGGCCCTCTTTTATAAAATTGGTTTCATAGTAGGTATGTTGTCGTAGTTAATTGAAAAAAATTGAACTTGTGAAACATTCCGTATTAGCAGTTCAATCAAAGAAAATCATTGAACTGCTAATACTGGAAAGTTTCACTACTGTTAATTGAACTAGCGAGAGTAGAGGGTGGATGCACCATTAAATTCATTCGTAGCTTAATATGTGTGGAGCAAAAAAATACAAAGGAATATTATGTCATATAAAGCAAAGCTTTTATTTTCTCATCAGGATTTCAAATAACAAATAAACCGAAATTATTTGTGGATCATTCATTACCTGAAACAGAAAACATGAAATTAGGATTGTTCCGTTATGGATAATTTCTCCGTTACTAAGAAATTAATCAGAATTATATTTTTACCTCAAAATAATTCAGAACAGGTCTGTGATAATTTCATCATAATAAGTAAAGTTGTAAGGGAAATAAATACTCGAGTACAATTTTTCTTACTTTTTCTACTCAGGCGCGAATTTTAGCAAGGTTTCTGTAATCACGTCACACACGAAGTCGGGCCAACTGAAAAGGAAAATATACAATCAGACTTAAGAGTAATCATTTTTTTAAGGATATATGGCTAATGATTAAACTATCAGTCCTGTTGAGCTTGTTTGACCATCACTATGGCATCAGGGGAAGATTTCACATCATATAAAGGAAAAATAAGAATACAAAATGTTTAAAGAGGGTAAGGATTAGGCTTTTTCGCGATCCCACCTAGTGCAGGAATACGGTCCGGAAGAGGTTCAGGGTAGATATATAAGGTTTTAAACAGAATATAATTAAAACTGGAGGATGATTAGATTACATGAAAGCTTACCATTAAAAAAACTTATCTCCAGCTGCCAAAAGGCAAAACAGCTCTGCTAGTCTTTGTAGTCTGTAAGGGAAATTATACTAATTAATTAAAGCAGGTATGTACATGGTGCACAAAACGTGGATTTTTGTAAATCGTCAGTCCTGTTGAGCTTATAAAACCGTCATTATGGCATCTGGGGGAATTTTATCATCATTAAGAAAGCACACGGTTAAGGTTGTCTTATTATTATTTATAAAAATAAGAATTCTCTACTCCCGACATACAGTTTAAAGCTTTGGCCAAAGGGAAAAGACCATTGTAACTGCATTTTAGAGGATTCGTGTTTTTACAAACAAAACTTATATGAAATGGTATGGTAGGATTTAATTTCAGCAATGCATACTGCGGAATATTCATTAGTAATATTAAAATTTATTCTCTTACCTAACAAGTCTGCATTGACTCCTTCTTTTGTGTGGATACCAAAGTGTGGACTAACAATTCTGAAAGAAAGTACATTTTGATTAGTTTCTTTAATCAGTGGGTAAGTGAGGTGAAGTTTTATTTTAGGTAAATCAGAAAAGAAAAGTTTTCCTCAAGAAAAGATCAGAACAGGTCTGTGAAGGATCATCATTAAACTTTGTAACATGAAATAAGAGTTTTTTTTCTACAATTACCTTTCAATCAATCGCACGATATGCTGCATTTCTGAAACAGAAGGTTATTTTATTAAAAAACAGCTTGGTATTAAATATACTGAAATAGAATACCGTTTAACTTACTAAGATTGACTTCCATGCCTAACGATGCCTATCCTCTACTTAAATAACAAACATTTTAGTTACAATAGAAAATTATAATTTAAAAAATTAATTACATTACAAGAAAGTCCACATGATACCAATCTAAACTGATATTATTTAAGTCTTAGAAAGAAATGTTTCTCAAATGATATAATATTTGTGATACTATACCAATAATAAACTTGTACTAGTATCACAATTTGTATTTACTTATTATGGATATAATAATTATTAACAATGCATATCGGCCAGCAATATTTTATTACAGACAGTCACTGACAGTTACTCAGCACTTGCGGCTCTTACAATATTGTAACATAACATTCTGCGTTTTATAATAAAAATTAAATTAATAAAAAACAAGATGTGAGGAGTCGTCACGGCGACACAGGCGTGGGATTGTCTCGTTACATATTATATTACAGCAGTATCGTGTCAGCTAGCCAGTTTACAGTTTGTCCAAGTATTGCGCCAAGTCCGGCAGGCCCTCCTTCAACCCTTTCCGTTTTCTCGTGTCCTGCAATGCGAAAACACCCCAGTTGAGACTTTCGTTTTGCTTCACTCTGGTTTCACAGCAACAAAAGTATACCTAATCATTCTTGGAGGAAGTATACCCAATCATTCTTGGAGGAAGTATACCCAATCATTCTTGGAGGAAGTATACCCAATCATTCTTGGAGGAGTTAGTAAATAAATGTATCGTCCGCGCCGTAGCATGCGGTCCGGGGACATAAGGATAGCGGTCCTGCGCAGCGTTTAGGCGCGGTCGAGTGGCTCTACTTCCGGAGCACGGCCGGCGCTGTCCCGGCGCGTGCGGCGGCGGACCGCCGCAAGCGCTACAGAGCGGCACGGGTGTGCAGGAAGATACATTTTGAACTACCATACATACAATACACAACATATTGAGATAGTAAGCACAATTTACAAAATTGTAGAAACCGTCAAAACGGTCAGCGCAAATTATCCAATGACACACATGACAACTTAAAATCTATATTTATAATCGAGTTGATTACTCCTAGCGGAAGCTATGCTATGTCACGTAGATATCATCTAACAGCGCAGCAGTTTGAAGAAGAAAGACATTTATGGTATAATAAATACATCACAGAAACAAAATAAGCAGATAAGTAACATAATATGCACAACAACAGCTTGCTCTAACGTAGCTTTATAGCGCAAAAAGCCCTAATTTCCAGCGCACTTCACCGCCAAACCTAAAAACCTTGAAATTACAAACGAGCAAAACTGATATTAAATCGAAACAGATATTTCGGTAAGTTTAAATAGTTTCAAACAAATAAGTCTTACGAAAGTGTTCTATCATCACTTGCCTGCACAATGACGTAGGGTTTGGTGCCAGCCTCGCATGGGTCACCGGGCAGAACCTGCCAGTGGTCGAACACGCATTGCGGGAAGGCCTGTCCGCCGGTGTTGGAGCGCAGGTCGGCGGTGAAGCCGAACGACTCGTTGACGGGCAGGTAGGCCTTCACCACGAACATGGGCGTGCCCGTCACTTGGGACTCCTCGAACACGTGCCCGCGGCGACGGTTCAGCACGCTGTAGATGCCGCCGACGGCGACCTCAGGGCACTGCGGGGCGGGTGGACGTTAAGCGTGGAAATAAATGAGCCTATAGTACGACTGCAATACGTGGGTAATTGCGTGGACTGGTCCTTCTTAACTCCTGAACTGCCCTCGCGGAACGAAACGTATAGGTGGCCCATACTAACTTGGACACAGATCTGTGTCGCGGCAGACGAGTGGTTAACCACGTGAGTGTCACGCCTGAAGTCTGAAGTCACCGTGAAGTCAAAGTTCACGGATGAAAGAAAAGATTGACGAAACAAATATCGAGCAAACGTGAATGGAAGGGCCGGTAAGGGACGTCCCAGGCGGACATTCTTGGACCAAATAGGGGATCTAAAGGGCAAAATAAAAAGTACCCGAAACCGGCGTGCGTGCATGCAACGACTAATAAACGTTAAGGAAGCGAAAGTGATCTGTCAGGATCGTGGCAAGTCGCAGTCCCTGGTCTCTGCCTACCCCTCTGGGATACAGGCGTGAGTTTAGTCATTAAATAGCTAAAAAAATCTACACAAGAACAAACAACATTAACTGTTTTTATAATTAAGAGTTCAGATTTTTTTTATGTAAATCATGTTGTGCTGTAGTTTAACTTACTTTATAATTTATTGCACACATACAGAAAACACAAATTAAAGTTTACATGGCAAGCTTATTTCAGCGGAAATCTCTTCCAGCCAACTCTCGATGTGGTGATACGAACATTAAGAACGAGGGGGGGGGGGAAGTAACATCACCATGCAAATTCATTGACACATCACTTTTTTGCAGTAAGGATCGTAAGCAAAGGAATTCTACTTAATTCATTGGGTAAAAATTGTTGCCAATATAAGGGTTCATTGCAATTTCGTTGGATTGTCATGCTACCCATTCGGGCAGCCATCATCTGCCACGTCTCGGAAAGGCGGAACTCTCGAGAGCATGCTAGCCCCGCACAGGATAAACGTGGGAAAGGACACAATGATACAGGCTTATCTGCTCAGTGAACATGCAAATGGGTCCAAGTAGCACATTCACTACTTCACCCGCTATATTTGATACTGTACAGTATCAAACAAAAGTGGGGTCAATGCGGGTCTAGCTAGAAAGATAAGATGTCCTTTGTTATAATTTTTGATATCATGGAGATATGTCTACTTGCAAGGTCGAAAACCATCAGTGAATAGCTTTCGAGCGAAGGTGAAAGTACAGTTTACATTTGAGCTCTTATTGTGCTTGGCGAAGTGCTAGAATCAGTGGTCTTACCTGAATCTCGCAAAGGTACACCGGCTCCATGAGGCGAGGCTTCGCGGTCAGCAGACACGCGTACAGACATCTCCTCGTGGTTGGAATGATTTGACCGCCTCCTCTGCAATTGTACAAAAATCGTTAGCTAATTACGATGTTTGCTTATCCTTATCAGGGACATAGGGCTTGTAGAAGGGACCTTTGCAAGTTTGAATTCACATCCTAAAATAGAACTTAAAAAATTCGATAAAGCTCCTTTGCAAAGAAATGATTGGCTGGATATTCTGCAAGAACATGAAAACAAAAAGTGCCTGAAGCATGAGCCCCAATATCTAAGCCGTTGCTGTCCCGGTCATAGTTACTTGGGCCATTGTTGTAACGATGCTGAGAATGCGTGGGTTCCGAAAAAGGCGTTACCCAACACAGCGAACAACCCACCTGTGGATAGCATCAGTGTGCAGCGTGACGTCGTAAATGTTGAAACGGACACCACGCAGATTCTCCTCAGCCATCACTCCCTCCTTGGCGGCCCACTGGAAGCCGGCCACCACGGAGTCCTTGATCTCGTTCAAGTACTGGACTCCCTTGGAGCAGTCCATCATCAGATTGGGCCCGGTGCCGTCGGGACCGAAGGACCAGATCTTACGGGCCTCCGTGATATCGTATGCGTATTTCTCGGTGAGGTAGCGGGCACGGGTCTTGAAGTCGTCGCGGGGGTTCACTTTGCCCTGTTGGGAGGTTTTGTGGTTAATGAAGGGGAAGAAGTAAATCTCAGATAATGTTTCTCAGAGAACAAGAATATGGACCGTTTTTTCAATCGTTTTGAAGCACCTGCATTGATGTTGTAATTCAATTAGGTCAGCGGCGGAACCGTTCGCCCCTTGCGATAGGCTTCCATCAGATGGAGGCGAAACATCAGAGGTAAAGTATTTAACAATTTTATATTAGAAACAATGGCTCGAATGAAAGGTTTATGTTGGTTGTGTTCCTCGTTAATGCAGTGTCTACTAGGCACGATAACGGCCAACTAATTCTGGGTTATAAAGTTTAACATCTCTATGATAATATATATCCCTATGATAAGATAATAAAGCCGGCGGAATATCATTGATGTTTTCTTCAACATGAAGGCAGACCCCCTAACGTAGCAGAAATAATACTCTTGTGTCTGTGATAGCCCAAGAGAACTCGTATCTGATATCCTCCTACAACTCCTGCCATGTTAGGTTACCTGACGTTATGCTTACGAAACAAATGAAAGTTTGTATCGTACGCGCCGTAGCATGCGGTCCGGGGACATAAGGATAGCGGTCCTGCGCAGCGTTTAGGCGCGGTCGAGTGGCTCTACTTCCGGAGCACGGCCGGCGCTGTCCCGGCGCGTGCGGCGGCGGACCGCCGCAAGCGCTACAGAGCGGCACGGGTGTGCAGGAAGAATTTAATTGTACAGACTAGGCCAAGAGTCTTTATCACCCACGCGTGATTGGCGATTTCAAGCGCTAAGGTAGATGAGCATTTCGGACACTACTGTTCTCACGATGTTTTGCTTCGCAGTTAGCGCGAGTGGTGTTGCAAATACAAAATCACAAATGTACGTAACTCAGAAAACAAACTAGTTCAAATGGGTTTCTCTGGATTCGAACCCACAACCTCTTGAATGTGACGCCAGCTTGCTTCCGATTCGCTACCAACGCGCTAGACTTGTAACTAAAGCTAGCTGAAACTAGAGCATGTTTAAATTGAACTGAGGTGTAGATGACTTTCGACAATAAACGCAACAAAACGAAATCTCGTTTAGTCAAATTAAAACTAATTGAAGGTAGGTTTTCTTCTTAGTATATTTATGCAAAGACAAACACTTTCAGAGCCAAAAGCCCTAAAAAGGAAAAGAATTTGAGACTGATTTTTCATCGCGTCTGTGGTGAGATATTGATGTGTCTGGCGTGTTCGGATACCCAGCACATGCTAGACTATTTATATTATAATATACAATACAATTCCGTGTGGTGCCGGATTAAGAATAGCGTAACTCCATTTCCTTCCGTGGATGTCGTAGAAGGCGACTAAGGAGATCAATTACCAGGAGACGGCAGCAGCGTCTTTCTGAGATTACAACCTCATACTGCGATTGCCAACCCGCCTGTCAAGCGTGGCGATTATGGCAAAACCCCTCATGGTTATGAAAACCACGAAGGAGGCGTATGTCATGCAGTGGGCGTCAATTGGCTGATGATGATACAATGCTTTAACTACGAGACTGACCCCCGGTCTCCCGTAAACAATCTGCTAGTCTACTAACAGTAACTTGTCAACATAATCTTCTGCAGTTAAGAGAAAATTATGTTATACCTTGTTTTTAGGCCTATTCTGTACTTATCGGATTAAGAAACAAATGTATAAAGTATTTTTACCATTAATAAATAAATAAACATTTACATACAGGCACATACATTGCTTCTGGCCCCACACTAGGATACCCTGTGTCGTGGGAACCAGAAAGAACGACACCACAAACATGTAAACATCCAAGACCTGGGTTTTTTTTTTGTCCCCAGCCGGGATTCGAACCCGGGACCTCTCGTATGGTATGCACTACCGATTAAAGATTGTCAACATCATAAAAGACTAACTACATCATCTCCTACATTTCGCGCACCAAATTGTGACATTCCATACATAACATTGGTAACAGACATTGGAGGAATCCTTAGGGAAGCCATCACAAAATTGAAAGAGTGATTCCAACTGTCAAATTACATACTAATAGCTATCGGAAACGTCATGATTCCAACAGGATTTGGTGCCCATAATTGGGCCTCAGAACATTGAACTTACATCGTCAATATCCTCTGCCAGGCCATCGGGCATGGGCTGGGCCTTCATGAAGAGACGGTTGTGCTTGTTGGGTGACTTGGAGAGACACATCTGGTCGGACTCCTCGGCGACGGTCTCGCGGTACGACACCACCGGGTCGGACTTCTTGATGGGAATGCAAGCGTGGTCCTCTTCCAGATCCTGTCGGCGACATGGGATTTGTCACTTATGGAGCGTTTAAAAGGTTCATCATCATCAACCCATTATGGCACGGGTCTCTTCCCTGAGGAAGGTATAAGGCTATACTCCACCACGGGGGCCAAGTCCGGATTGGTGGAGGCTTGTAGACTAGTGGCTCGTCTACTGTCAGAAGTTGTCAAGCCGCCCTAAGGCCTCTGACTTGGCTTAACGACTGCCATCTATCGACGACGATTATAAGGTTAGTTCAAGAGAATGTCAAATTGTGGAAACAGTATTTGGATTAAGGTCAATTTAAAATTACAGTGATAGTAGTCTGGCTACAAAACTTACACAATCACTTTGCTCACAATTAAATGGACAACCTGCAAAAATTGCCGCTATTACCTTGAGACAGATCTCGAGATGGAGCTCGCCAGCGCCGGCGATGATGTGCTCGCCAGACTCCTCGTTGATGCACTGCACCATGGGGTCGGACTTGGCGAGTCGCTTCAGCCCCTCCACCAACTTGGGCAGGTCGGCGGGGTTCTTGGGCTCCACGGCCACACGGACCACTGGCGACACGGAGAACTTCATGACCTGGAGAGCAAGGGGATTAGTAGATTTTGATTATGAGAAAAAGACATCTGGGGGTAAAACTGCGCATTCATTATGCCGCAAGTTTCGAGCCCATTCCTTTTGGTGTTGAGATTGGTAGTGTGAATAACATCATGCTTTCCCTGGCTCTAAGGTTTTAGTATGTAGACAGCGACTTGGTTCTAAACTAAGATAGCCTAATCTATAGTAAGGATATTACAAACAAGGAAAAACACTAAGGCCCACCGGAAATAGAATCGAGTCAATAGCAAAGGCAATTAAAATGATAGTTTTTGTATCTAGGTACATAATGTTTGTACAGAGGTTTGTTTCGAAGCCCTCACTGTAAAAATTACTCTAGCCTATTATTGCCTAACACTATTAGATAAGATAATGTTTTATTTACACACCAAAACACATTTGGGCGAAGTTAAAACATAAAACGCCTAAAACAATAAAAATATAAAATAAAAAGACACTAAACACTTTGTTTATAAAAACACAATTCCTCCAATACACTCCTCAGAGGCAGTTTAAGTCTTGTCCTTGTAAAATCTCACCACAGTCTATTTTATAGAGTTATTAAAAAACCGTTACATAATAAAATACATGTTTTTTCACTTTAATAATAAAAAATAACGCTCCAAAAATTAAAAATTAACTTCTCCACTTACCTTCATGTTGTGAGCATCCTTGAAGGTGGTGATGGTGCCGGTCTTGACGAGGAACTGGTCCACTCCGACCAGACCGCAGATGTTACCGCAGGGTACATCCTCAATAGCCTCCACATAGCGGCCCATCATGAGGATGGTGCGCTGGATGGTCTTTTCGTACAAGTCCTGAGCAAGAACAGTGACTGATTAGAATTTGTTTTCAGATACTGACGATTTTGAATACTCTCACAATTTTTTGTTACATATGAAACATGAAATCCAAATACAACAATAAAAACCCAAATAGCTTGGCAGATATTATCATTTATTTACTTGAGTAACCAGGACTCATTTTAAGGGTAGTATGCACACAACAAAACACAACATGATCAATTCCCATCATCTTATTATGAACACAGGGAAACAAAAACTCCTATAGTAGCCGATTTAGCGCCTTCAAGTCTAGCTCAAGCTTATCCGTATTGGTCGCGATACTGGCGACTGCCTACTAAACCATTTAAATATAGGTAAATTTATTTATAAATTTACATGTAGGCTGGAACAGTCCCCCAGATGTAATCTGACCTTCTGACGAATGTGTTCAAACATACCTCCTTCTTTCCGGGCGTGAAGTTGGGTCCCATGATGCGCGCCTTCTGGCCGGTGGCGACCTTGCCAGAGAACACTCGGCCGAACGCGTAGAAACGGCCCTTGTCGGAGGTAGGTACCATCTTCGACACGTACATCATCAGAGGAGCCTCCGGGTCGCACGTCTGAGGAGGGAATGGTTCTTTAGTGGGTGGCGCGAAGCAGGCGTGAATGGTGAAACACCAAAAAAGCTCGATAAGGTTAATTGAATGCATTTCTGAAAAAAGTTAAAAAAAAGGTGCGACTTTCAACCTCAATATACATGTAATGCGTAACTATACAGGCATACATGTATAGTTACGCGAACGTTATAGAACGCGACTTCGCATTTTTGCTGGCAAACTGCCAAGCATATTTTAATAGGTGCTTCGAGTGCGTAAGACGAGCAAAAAAGAAAGTTCGAAAATGTTTCCCTTAGTACAGTTGATGGGTTTTATGAGTGAATTGTAACTAGTGGGTTAAAATCAATGTTTTCCAGTATTGTGTAAAATAAAGTTTTCTCGATCTATCTAGTACATACTGATATTGAATATGTTGATATCCTAGCATCAAACCATCAAAAGTATTCATATCCCAGACCACAATATATAGAATATTCATACTAATACAAATGTAAACATTGTCAGTGTTGCTCACAGTGAATGGAAGTGGCATTTCCTCCACAGAAAAGCATGGTGTCAGTCAGTCCCATGGTGTGGAAATGTCTATTCAGTGAGCAGTGGCCTGTCAGAACTGCCACTGCTTTGCGCTGGCCGGCATGGCAGGTGGATGATGATGAGGGGCTAACCTTGACACCGATGGCGGCCTCGTCGTCATGGGGACCCTCGTACAACATCTCCATACGGTACTTCTGGGCGACCACAGGGGATGGCAGGTGGATGGCGATCATCTGAAGCAGGGCTTCTCCGGCCGGTAGCCACGTGCGCATCACAACCTGGGGAGATAGGAGAGGGTCACACAGAGTGGAAAAAAACGGGTCCTTTTATGTGGGCTAGTTCTAGCCCACATAAAAAGGACCTGTTTAATCAAAATAGAATTTCTTATCCAGTTCAAAACAAACTTCAAAATATAGTAGGACCGTGACATGCACTGGGGATTAAACCATACTTCTTTGTCTTTTCTGAGCAATGCGTTACATTGTTTGTAAAACTGAATTGAAAAAAAAAAAGAAACATTGTGAGGAAACCTGTGGTTTAGCTTAGGTGCTGGGAAAACCTACCAAATCTAAAAACCTAGATAGTGTAGAAATCCAACGATGTTCATGATCTGTTTTGTCTAGGTAATATGTGTCTTCCATTTATGGGGTCACAAGCCACGAGGGCGCAATAACCAATTCCGGAAAGAACAGATGCTGTAAGTCCACTTTGACACCCAGAAGCTGACTTGTCGAGCAACCGGCAACACTTGGGACTATATCTCATGTCTGAAGACATCTAGAAGACATGCCATGTTGTGGCACCTTTCTCAGAAACCATATTGCTCATCTTAGAGCAACCTCTGGAAGCAATATAATCTCATGTGGAAGATTCAGCTTCCAGAGATAAATTAATATGTAATTCTTTTTTTGAAATAAACAGTTTAAATTTTCTTTTTTCTGTTACTGAGGTACATTTTTGTTTTAAGATTAAAAAATTAAATATGATAAGCCAAAAGGCACAACAGTAATGCTGCTTAGAAGGGATTATAGGACCCACACTAAAACTAAGAACTTGTAGTCACACTATCAACAAAATTACAGGGCCTAAATTCAGTTAATGAATTGTAGTACAATGTCAGATACATGACATTGATTTGATTGCTGCCTCAACTCGACGTGCAAACAAATTTCAAACCTTCTAGGCGTAAAATCACGTCCCGTGACCCACAGTGTAACTGTCTTTGTACTAGAATGCGTTAACAGAATCGAGGCCCCAGTAGGGACCATCAATGGGCAATTCTGACTTACCTTGTCCTATGATGCCTCTAGTCCACATAATTATTTTAGTCTTATAGTAATAATTTTTCAGGAATCATGAATAAAACTTTGGTCTTTGCATCTATGTAATGAAATTATTTATACAGCGTACAGTGGAACCTTCACTCACACTAGATGGGAACTACGAATAAGTAGGCAACACAAATAATTACCTTGAGAAGGGCCTTGCCGTCCTTGTCAGAGTCCTCGTGCTTGATGGTGACACCAATCTTCTTGAGCAGCGACTCGGTCTCCTCCTTCTTGAAGTTCATGATGGCATCAAACACCTTGTAGATGGGGTCGAGCACATACATGCAGAACGAGCGCTTGTTGTCCTCGTCCTTTTGCTTGGCCCACTTCTTGGTCTTGGCGTTGAAGAAGTTCTCGCCCCAGAGTCTGCAGGGGAATCGCGGTTAGTTGTGTATGGCATTTTGCTCTTCAGGTATGTCAGAGAAAGATTCGGGACTAGAGTTTAGTTGATAAGCTCAAAGGATGGTACCTAGGTAAGTCCTGGGCACTGTAGTTCAAACTTTGCATCTACGTAATGAGATGATTTATGCAGCGTCCAGTGGCACCTTCACTCACACTAGATGGGTGAAGGGACCACTCGGGCGCTGCAGTGCTTTGGACATTGTTTTCTTAGACGGAGTATGCTGGCCCAGCACCTATACCATCCTGAAAGCTTAGTCGTAGCCTAGCCAACAGGAATAATGTTTTCGTTCACCGTTAGCGTGTGCGCGGTTGTAATTCAAGTGGTCTCTGAATCTATATAGTAGGTAGGAGTTGCCACAAGTTAAATTATCTAGCATAGATAGAAGAGGCAGAATTTTTAAGTGACTGTTGACTGAATTTGTAAGTGGACATCAATATTGTCAAATTGTGAAATACGAAATGTCAGCTAAAACTCAAAGGAAACAACAGAAGATTATTTTCGTAACTGTATTATTTCTGTAACATTATGTTCGGAACCAAGATATAATTCAAATCTGTAGAAAAGAAATCGACACCGCTCGGCCGCCATTTTGAATAACCAAGTGGTTATTCAAGCACGTGTTCGTTTGTTTGTAGCACGGACAGTTGCAGAGAACCCACGAGGGACAGTCTACCAATCTAGCCCGTGCGGGTACTGTCCGTCCCGGTCTGCCGCTGTTGAACCGCATTGAGGCAGTACACAGTATCAATGGGACGACACCTAAATATATCTTGCTTCGTTCGATAGATACCTATGTTGATTAACTTAGGCCGAATGTTCTTTTATCAGAATTTTAAATACGGCTGCCATGCTAATTTTTCCCACACACTACCCTATTTTAAGTGTGCCCCAAGGGCTTCAAAATTGTCACAATTTGCATCAAAAATATTATTTTCGATTAAATAACTAGAAATAATAAAATTAAATAAAAACTTGAATCAAAACCACAACGTAATATAACAAGAAACATGTGAAATATGTCTCTTCTGACCTGCCTTGGAGAGTACTTTTGTAAGGGAAAAAGAAGGTAAGGGACCCTAATACTAAGGCCGATATTCAGAAACGATTTTGAGCGTGAGCTCAATGTGAGTCCGGGTCTTCCAACTGTCAAAATGAAAGTCTCAGGGATATTTTGTATTCACAGTTGAGTTTGAGATAACAAAAATTGAGCGCAAGCTAAGCTGAGACTGAGTAGTGGATTTCGGCGACTTAGCTCAGACTCAAGGTGGCAATGACGTAGAAAGTAGCGACACCTGTAGGCAATTCGAGAACTCTAAATAACCTGTGGCTGTGGTGAAGTAACCTTTTTTTTATTCACAATTTGACATTTTGCATGCTCATTTTCCTTCGAAAAGTTAAATTGTGTTTTTAGAGTAATGAGAAGTCAAAATAAAGTATAACCGCGCGTAAAAAGTTTCCACATTTGTTGCCATCTCATTCACTCCTGTGGATTATTGTATGCCTTTCATGTAGCTTTAACAGATAATATAAACCGGTAACGTCAAAAACTGTACCACAGATTACACGCTCACGTAAGTTTAGCTTGAGCTGTGGCTTAGCTGAGTTCGAGTCGAGATATTGACTGTGAATACAAAATTCTTGAGTCTTTGTTGAGATTGCTCAGCCGATGCTCAGCTTAGTGCTCGTTAAGTGTAGCTCAACGCTGTGTTTCTGAATATCGGCCTAAGACTCCGCTGTCCGTCCGTCTGTCACCAGACTGTATCTCATGAATCGTGATACCCTCATAAAAATGCTTTTAGAATATGAAAATAAGAAAATTCGCCCCACCATGCGCGCGCCGAACGCTCAGGGCGAGATAAATAGTCGTTGCTTAGCCTAAGTCCGTACTAATGCTTCCCTAAGCATTACTTCAGGTTAACTTAGCTAAGTATCTGTGTGTTTCTAAAATAGACATATCTTACACGTTTGCTTAGCTTAGCTTGTTCTTAAGCCAATGCTAAGAACTTGTCAATTTACTTTTTTTTAATTGTATCTGTGAATGTCGTTTCGTTCGGTCAATATAAGTTGACAGCACAGTGGGTGATACTCTGTGATGCTTTGTTGACATTCATTTCAGATTTTCGTTTGTGGTTTCGTGCGCGAATATTCTTGGTTATTTATGTGTGAATTTAACTGCGACCTTAATTTTGCCCTCGACTTTATATTCACACTAACTCGATTGACTGTGGCTTGTATGCGACAAGAAGTTGTTGGTCCGGTGCAATTGGCAAACCTCTTTGGTTGAATGTATTTAACTCCACAATCTCTGGCAATATAATATTTACTACAGTAGTTTTCGAAAACCTGTACCTCAATTTGAATTCATCATCAGAAAAAAATTCAAACGGATTTATTACATCTCTCAGGTAAACTTTTGCGAAACGCGGTAAATCAACCAGAGGTTCTTGAGATAGATCATCAACTTCTCTGAAAAATGCCAGTAAATTTTCTAACTGATTATCCATTTTATGTACTTATCAACAAAACAAGCATTAGTTTTCTAAAGTTTTCTTGACAATGACGACTACAACAGTGTAACAGATTATTATAATGAGTAATTAGCACTAAACTGTGTTCTAAGAACGTGCTAAGCATCGAATATGGTGTACTCAGCCTCGGCTAAGAATTAGTCCGAGTTTCATGACTTAGAAAGTGCCAAAGTATTGTCTATGATAGACAAATCGATTCTTAAGCAAGTGCTTTAGCTAAGACTCGTTCTTAGAATCGACTATTTATCTCGCCCTAGGACATTTTTAGCTCCAATTTTGTCAATAAATGAAATTTGCTACTGGGCAAGTCCTGTGGCTTACATCTACCAAAGTTGCCACGCGTCATCATTAGAATAAACACGGGCAGCAAACGATACGCAGGTTCAGGGATTCAGCAATCAGAATAGCATTTTGTTGCGTCAATTGTGGAATGATGCCGAATGAAACACAAAAGAAAGTCTGGTTTGCCATGGAAACACATGGTAGAGTCGTTAGTTTATCGACTGATTTTCCACGAACTAGTTTACTCACTGCCGATGCTAAAGTAGTAATTTCGACCATTGTTTCGAACATTTGTGTAAACACCTGTTTTACAATGAAAAAACTTTAAACACTCCAGTGGCACTTTTCTCTATTTTAAATATATTGGCATCCGTATGGCACCGGATTAAGACTCCATTTCCTTCCGTGGATGTCGTAGAAGGCGACTAAGGAAATCAATTACCAGGCGACGGGCAGCAGCGTCTTCCTGAGATTACAACCGCATACTGCGATCGCCAACCCGCCTGCCAAGCGTGGCGATTATGGCAAAACCCCTCATGGTTATGAAAACCACGAAGGAGGCCTATGTCCTGCAGTGGGCGTCAAATGGCTGATGATGATGATATTTTTCTGGTTGTGCTATAATATCTCAATGTTGGTATTTAGATAGAAGAAGAACTCTTTACTGCAAGGTATTTCACCTCCAACTTAGTTTATTCCGGTTAATGATAACCAGAATTAACCAGTAACTAACTAACAGCTAGTGACAGCTAGTGTTCGTTAGTTACTAGTTAACCAGACTTACAAATCATATTTTTAATGCTCTGATCAGGCGCAGTACGTCCTCGCTAACTATTCCCTTGCCGCAAAATATCCTAGACATTGAGATAAGGATATAAAAACTTGTATCCTTATCACAATATAGTTCATACTGGTTAGACTAAGTTTTGAATTTATTTTTGGCCACGCCCAGGCGCGAGCACAAAAACTTTGTCCTTTAGAGTTAAAAAGTTTAAAGTCAACTTAAGCACAGAGACTGCGAAGATGAAGTAAGGTTGAGCTATTCTCCTACTGTTGCGATCATTGTGGGAGCTTTTTCCTATGATGCTACGCTTTTCTAGGGATCGAAAAACATGACAGCCACCTCTAAGACTACATTACAAAAAAAAAAAAGGATGAGGAAAATTTTCGCCCTTTTTTACCTTTTCTTTAGTCATTTCGGTGGTATCTTCTTCAACCTGAATTGACAATGCCCTACTCAATAATAAAGTTACAATTAAACAGATAGACCGCTAAATGAATAATATTGACATTTACAAACAGTCTGTCACTGGGAAGTTAATATTATAATTTCTTACCATTAATTATAAACTAAAATGTATTATCCTGTTGGCAGAGCATATTAATAAACCTGTAGCTACCCAATGCTGGAGTACGCCTCCTCCAATCCACACTATTCTTTGTTTATTTTATTTTGCGTATGGTAGTTCTAGTTAGACCTGTGATTTCCGCACTTAGCTGCATAGTTTTGGCATTGTACGTAGAAAGCGCTAAGGTATGTAAATACCTCAGGCCCTAAGGTTTCCTCACGATGTTTTTCTTCACGGTTAGCGAGTGGTATTGCTACTACAACTTCACAAATGTACTTTACTTACAAAACAGTCATTGTTACATACCGGGATTAGAACCCACAACCTCCCGAATGAGAAGCCGGCGTTCTCCCGCTTAGCTACTACCGCTTAGTTTGCAGCGGGTTAAAATACTGGCCACCAATCCACTCTGTCACTTCCCCGTCAGCTTCATGAATTTTCCAAATGCCTCATTTTATGGACCATATCTGTCCGCTATGGTCCATAAATGCCTTTTATGGACCATAGCGGACAATGTCAGTAACATGGCACCTAGTTTGTACCTCTCCGCATCTGCAGGTGGGGTCTGTACCAAAATACCACCAAAGCATCAGGTCAGCGCATCTAGCCTGCGAGGTTTGGCATACACTAAAGTTAGAATTAGACAGGTGCAAATCTTTGAATAGAAATTGTTCTTTTCACAAAGGAGCTCTCACAGAGTACCAAAATCCTGCAAATCGGGCCTTACCTGTTCATGAGCTTGACGAGGTCAATCTTGAACTTGTCAGCATACATCTCGGAGAACTGTTTGAGAGTGAAAGCCCAGCCGTGAAGGCCAGATCCGAAGCCCACGGAGCCCTTGCTGGGGTCCACACGGACCTCACCTGGGGGACCAGATGGGGTTGAAGGACTTGTCGATTGGATGAAGGAAAGAAGGGGATCTTTATGCTAAAATTTGGTGACCCACATTTTCTGAAAGCTGAAAATCTCTCGTTTTGAAAACGAAAATAAATACTATTGATAGAGACATGTCCTTTTGTGTGTAGGTGACTCTTCCTTCAGACATGTTTTCTCAATGCACTATTTGAAATATTTGTTGGCATTGCATTAGAACGCGACGTGTCGCATGTGCAACGCTCGATAAAAACGCCGTGCGAGATGGCGCTCACTTTTTTAAGAGTTGTTAAGTTTTGAGTAATTTTATGCGGATCGTATCAGCCCGCCGATGCCACTACTGTCTATATGGCTTTTCCCCCAAATGTCATCTCTCTCACGGTTCCTTGCCATTGTCACCGACCTTCCGCTGACGCACCTATATCGTCCGACGATGTTCATGACCTGTTTTGTCTGAAATGTATCTTCCATTTATGGGGTCACAAGCCACGAGGGCGCAATAACCAATTCCGGAAAGAACAGATGCTGTAAGTCCACTTTGACACCCAGAAGCTGACTTGTCGAGCAACCGGCAACACTTGGGACTAAAATCGAAACGCATCCATAGCTTGGTTCTCAATTAATGTGGGGCCAGGCTTACGCATTGAGCAAGGCGCAGAGCCCACTGATCCGGCGGCATGACGATAAAAGGCGTGGAGCGAAGGGTTTTCAGAATGAAGTATATTGCCATATATCGAGCCATGTCGTCGTCCGTATAGATGAAGACGCTCTCGCTCTCGTACAACAAAAAAAATATGCAGTTGCCTCGACGGTACTGGGTTCATCCTGTGTCGCAATCAGCACAAGATTCAAGACTGTATAAATCAATGCGAGACCTGAGGCCAAATTCCTTTCCGATTAGGAAATCTGAAGGAGCCATCTTTTGTCCTGAACGTTTCTATTACAATAATTATGGCGCGTATAATCATGACTGGATGTTTTCTCTGCTAATTTACAGAGTGTTATATTAAACTCTATTGTCGTCACGCATATTTAATTTTCTTAATCCCTGTTCTAGAAGACACGTCATACGTGCGCACTGACTGCAATCGGGCGCTGGCGCCGAAATGGCGTGCCATACCCCGTCAGACGCGAGGCCGTTGAGTGTGTTCAAATAATGACTTTATTACCGTGTTTGGTACGGTATTTGAATGAAACAGCATGATGTCCGCGCCATGTCGCGCCAGATCAGTGGGCTCCGCGCCCAAGACATGTCAATCAAAGGAGCTAGTAATTAGCAGTATCAGGGATACTCAAGACACAAGCGTGGCTAATCTTTGTTACCCATTCAATATTTGCACTTCCATTGGTTTACTTGAACTGGCATTTCTTTCGTTAAATCGCTTTCATTTATCACAGAAACAAACAAGTTCTTCATAGACTGGATTACTTTTACGATTTTTCCTCCTTTAATTTTAATTGTAGGTCCCACCATTCAAACTACCAGGTAGTCTGAATTGTTGGGTAAATCAACAAGAATCATCGAGGATGTGAGTCATAGGCATTTTAAAACTTTGCTGAATATGTTTGTCAAATTGCACAATATATTACAACCAAACAGCTGCTGAGTCACGCTAGACTGCCCTTGTCAATGACATGGTAGGTATGCTGATAAATACCACACGCGATTAACTATTCAAATTATTATGTAAACATGTTTGGTGTTTTATTCTCGTACTGATAAATGGTAGTTTAATTTGTATTTATCTTATCTTAATTCAACTGATAGCTATTTAGACTGGATCCTTTTTGTAATATTCAGGTAGGGAGGACAAAGAAGTAAAGACATCAGCAAACGTCTTGAGCAAAAAGCTGCGCTGAGAGAAAGAAAGTAGAGCACAGGATGTATGGAGAGACTTGTCAACATATTGTGTGGCCGAAACGATCATCCACCCCCGCGACACTTTCAGTCCGAAAACCGACTATTGCAGGTTGTTCTAAAGCCCAATGAGAACCGAATCATCTTTTATATTTTCTCGATGCATTTTTTTATGACTGATGAAAATTCAATATTTTCTTTCGTATCTCGCCGTCGTATGATAAAACGTGATGCCTCTGCTCACTTTCTAATCGCGACATGGGCATGGTATTTTTTTTCGTTATCTATTTTCCTGGCAGTTTTGATGCCTCTGTTGTTCCATTCCGGCTCCCGCGACAAACGGTTTTATCGACATACAGCTATCTTGACTAATATAGTTGCAAGCACTAATCCTGGTGTGTATTGACACAGTAGTGATTTATTTTACCATCTCACTTTATTTTGAAGTAAGATGGCACAAGATGGTTTCGTGCCATGAGAGCAGTATTTCACTGTTATATTAATTGTGAAATTTCAATTTATTAAAAAGAAGAAGACATTTATTATACCAACAAGACACATCACAAAAACAAAATAAGCAGATAAGTAACATAAATAATAATGTTATAATAATAATTATTATAACATTATTATTGGACGTCTGTTACTTAAATTCATAGATGTTTTCACAGATTTCTATTTGAATTCTACACAAATGTCTCTCAGCCATACAGTTTCTTGACATGATAAATAATTTCTACAACTTTCTTTAAATTGGAGACTAAAAGAACCCATCAGCCAGTCTGGAATATATGTCCGCAAAACTTTTAACATTACTGTCTCACTTAGTAGTAGACTTAATTCGAGTCACAACCTCCCATGTTACTAAGTCTGATGAATATAGTGTTGATATAGATCATGAAAAAAGGTAAATAAAAACATTTCACTCACCCATAGGGCCAGAGTCGTCAGAGTAGGTGGCAATGATGACGTTGACATTCTCAACGATACGCTGGAAAGTCTGGTACAGCTCTTCAGACTCCAGCTGCAGCTCAAGCAGAGCACGGTCCATCTTGTTCATGAATAGGATGGGCTTGATGCGCTCGGCGATGGCTTGACGCAGCACAGTCTCAGTCTGCACACACACACCTGGCAGGGGATGGGAGGTTTAAAAGCTGGTTGGGTTAAGAGGAGAGAGATTTCTTGGGCAATTTGTTATCAAGTAATAATTGTAGCTTCTCTTTACTCTATTTGCAGTCCCCGGCTTACTGCAACATTAATTAAGTCAGCCAAAAATTTCCACAGGTTTGTAAACTCCCTAATCATTAAATAAATCGAGCAATTTGTAGGTTTGTGAAGTAGTGAACTAGTGGTGAATGAGCCCAAAATGTTTTCTATTTACTTTTCAACTACAAAACTGATAATTCAACATCCATGTCTAATAATTTACTTGTGGAATCGATGTTACTTCGAAGATGCCTACAGAGAGCTGGGCTTTTTTTTATATTTAACAACTCCTCTGCAAAGACAAGCATGAATAAATGGTGGATAGTTAAGAACAGATTTTACTCCATGAAGCTCCACAATTGACAGCCTGAAGACGTAGACGAAAGATCTTCACTCACCAGAGACGCAGTCCACAACAACAAGGGCTCCATCAGTGACACGGAGTGCCGCAGTCACCTCCGAGGAGAAATCAACGTGCCCGGGAGAGTCAATCAGGTTGATCAAGAAACCCTTTTCGGTCTTCTCACGCTGGTCGGGGTTGGTGATGAATACCAAGTCCTTCTCCTCCAGCTCGAAGTACATGGAGATGGCGCTGAGGAGAGCATCTTGGGCTTTAGATAGGTAACAGTAACACAGAGTTATCGTGGAATGTGTAGTAATGCATCAGATGGCCGTTCTGAAGATCTTCAAAGATAGTCTCAGTTTTCAAATGGTTAAGAACATTCATCATTTAAAATTTTAAGAAAATAACTTAGCGCGTGTGAAAAGAAGACTAACAAGTCGCATGGGGACTTAAAACCCATGTGGTACTTAATTTGACAAGGCGAAAATAACCACAAACAACTCAAGTTATTGACCCGTATGGTGGGGAGTGAAAGTGTCGACTTACGTGGATTTGATGGTGATGCAGCGGTCCTGCTCATCCTTGCGGGTGTCCGTGAAGCGGGTTTCGCCCGCTCGGGCACCGGCGATGATACCGGCTTTGGACACGAGCGAGTCCGTCAAAGTCGACTTGCCATGGTCGACGTGAGCGATCACGGACATGTTCCTGATGTTCTTCTTCTTGTCCATCATCCCGCGGATCTCGTCCACGGTGAAATTCACCTGAAGACGCAAACAAACAGGTCAACATCGCGAACCAACACGAACACGAATATAACCGCACGTCACACGCACGTTTCATTTTTAATTGGCTAGCAGAAAGCTGTTGGCAGCTCCTGAAGATCTTTATTGCCTCTTCCAAACACTTGCTGCAAGATCACGGGCACTTTTTATTTCACCACTTCACAAGTCTCGAGGATACGTCATCCGATTACAAAGAATGATGAGCCGTGATGAAAGCAAGTCGATTTTACTTCCAATTCTCACGGAATACGGCAAAATAAATCCGTGAATCTGTAGCACTTATACTCCGCAACACTTTTCTGTTCACGATTATGCAGTTGGATACTCACCATGTTGGATGATTTTAGATTTCCGCTTCAATAAAACAAACAACGATACGCCAGCAATGGCGTACGCTTTGTAAAAGGACTAGCTCTTGACCGGATGCGCGAATCAAACGTCATTCGAATCGACGACCATAGATAATCCTGTGCTGCCAGTAAATAAGAACAACAATTTCCGGTAGTTTGTTTTCTATGCACAATTTATTTTCATTTTTTTTTTTAAACGGTTGGCAGAACTGAATTCACGATACTTCTGCTTTCCGTCGCTAGATGGCAGTGTCAAATTGACACTGACACTGTCAATCCAGTTTTAGTTGCAAATGCTACTTGATAAAAGATGGCGCTAGTAGTTTTCAAAATGACGTATTTTGTCACGTCAGCCCTTTGACCTTGAATAGTCGGGGCCGGCATGGTATGGTGTTCTGTGGGCGGATAGTTGTTTGATTTGGCTCGCAGATAATATAGAGGTAGTAGGAACAACGTTACAATACAAAAATAAAAATAATCCTACTTTGTCAATCCTTTGGAGCTGATGATGCAGCCCGAACTTTCTTTCGCTGACCGATGACCGTATAATAAAAATAAATAAGGTAGGTAAATAAAATATTTGATATAGTACGTACCTACCTAAGAGTTATTATTTTTAGTATAACTACATAAGCAATAAAATTGATGTAGGTAATTAGGTTAACTGAAAATGAGAAAAGGGCACTGATGGTGAGTTAGTTTATACCTACCAGGTTTATATCAATTGATCTGCCGGAGAAAGGAAAAGGAAAGGAATGGATCTCAGCCTGTACCTAATCACTGGTCTGTACAGCTCACAGAACGTCTAGCTGCTGGTATCCTGGACCACCTGAGCGACGCCCTGCCACGTTGCCTTACGTACCCAAAGAACAAAGTATCGATACCATGGCCAAAGAAAATAAAACGAAAGAAACAATGATACTATGAAGCTAGGTAGGTCACCTGTAGAGGGGCTTCGAAAAGGAAATTGATCATTGCGATTTGCGAAGGGCACGAGCGAGGACTAGGGTAGGTAGTAAGGGGTGACTTTTAGGCATCGCCACCACATGCAATGGCTGCGTTGTGTAGGGTTAAGCAGAGCAGAGAATACATACATACGTACTGTCTTATTTATAAAAAACTCGATTTCTTAAAACACCTCTTAAATGCAGTTTAAATAGTCAGTAAAGTAAAAGGAAACCCTCAAAGAGCAATTTCGATACAACATGCCGGATCTCAATGACACTTTACCTACGAAGAAAAAAAACTATCACTGCACTTTACCAATATGTTTAGTGGACATAAATCAAGGTTTGCTCGTGCTTACAACTGAGAGTAACAGAACAAAAAATAAATTAAAGCCTCACTTTTCATAGAAACAGCTATACTGTACTACTATACAGCTACTTATATTATATCATACGGCAAAACTTACACATGTCTTTTAATGTATTTTGCTTTCTGGTGTGTAGGTACAATAAAGTATTCTAATCTAATCTATATATTTCTTTTTGAAAAGTTTATTTCCAATTCTAATTTTATTCTAAGCACGATCAAACCTCAATGTGTGTCCTCTAAACGTATGAGTATAGGTAGTTTCATTGCGATCCGGCATGTCGTTTGTGAGAACTGGCCACGTGCGTGTCGGGCCACGCGCAGTGTAGGGTTCCCTAGAAGGATGGAGTTTTTTCCTACTTTACAGAACTAACAACTTCATGAAATTAATTTTCAATGGAATTTGTAGGTACGAAGTTTTTCTTTTATAAGTTGGTCGCCTATTAGGTACCTACTTATTAACTTGTAAAGCCTAGTTGGCGATGATAGTTTTCCTTTTACATGCCAGAAGGGGATGCCCTAACCTAACAAAAATTTGCGCTTTAAAGGTTAATATTTCGCCAACGGATCCCCAAATAATATTTTTAAACGACCACTCCAAAGATACCTACCCCACACTATGGTTTAGGCGTGAGAAAAAAATCCATGCCTAATTTAGGTGTGTCACCTCCCTAGACCTAAATTAGGGATGGACACTTTTTCTCACGCCTAAACCATAGTGTAGAGTATATTTGGAGTGTTCGTTTAAAAATATCATAAGTTCAGGAAAACCATTTAACAAAACCAACTCAGGTCTAAGGAGGTAGGTAAATAATTTTCCTGCTTTCTCGTCGGCTTCATTACTATGTAAGTATATCTTTGCCCAATTTCAGGTTTCTAGTACTTGTCGTCTATGTGCTAAGCCGCGGACGGACAGACAGTCAGACAGACAGACGGACGGACGGACATGGCGAAACTATAAGGGCCCCTTGTTAACTACGAAACCCTAATAAAAACCATACTAAGTTTGTGTGGGAATGGCTCCTTGAAGGGTGATCTTAAGTTTAATTAGAAGAATGTTTTAGAGGAATCGTGTTTTTTTATAAATAAGTAACACCGCAAGCCTTTCTGGAATTTCCCTTATTTAGATATTAGTTTATAGCCGAGTAAACAGAAAAGATAAGGTTCTTATCGATTGTTTTGTCAACCCTATTGCGTCGCGTGATGTAGGACGGACGGCTAGTCAGTTGGGTTGGGGCAATGTAAAGGGAACGTCCAAGGACACCCGATAACCAGCAGCAGACAAATAAAAACACTTCTGAAAACAAGACTAATAAAAACATGCCCTAGATACCTAAATGTAAGTGTAGGATGTGCTTGTTAGATGGTACGTTCGTTAGATTAAAATAAATACTTAGCTCTCTGAGTATACATAGGTAGGGGTTTTGCGGATGCGGCTCCTATTACGTAATTGTACAGTACACTGCGTTGGGTTATACGTTGAACTGGCCAATTCCGTACAGTGGAGTTCGAGGAGTTACGTAGCGGTTTGACAGTGAGGGTGCGATCCCGCAGGGAATGCGCAATGGGCCCATTTCATAGAACTACAATACATGGTACATCGTTGTCCACCGAATTTTCATAGTAAACCGTCACTGCAAAGTCGATTAAACCAAAGACCACAGATAAAGAAGTAGGAAGACTAGCAATTATTGAAGAAAAAGTATACTTAATAAATAAAGAATCGCTCGTAGCCCCGGCTGCCTGAGTGATCTTAAACGATCACGAAGGTTAAGCAACACAGGGCGCGTTCAGTGCATGGATGGGTCGCCGTCTATGCCTAACGCTAGTGGCATTTTTCCGAGCGGTTCCGTGCTTCGCAAGGCACGTTAAGCTGTTGGTGCCGGCTGCCATCGATAGATGGCAGTCGTTAAGCCAAGTCAGAGGCCTTAGGGCGGCTTGACAACTTCTGACAGCAGACGAGCCACTAGTCTACAAGCCTCCACCAATCCGGACTTGGCCCCCGTGGTGGAGTATGGCCTATACCTTCCTCAGGGAAGAGACCCGTGCCCCTCGGTGGGGACATAATGGGTTGATGATGATGATAATAATAATAAAAGGTATAGAAAATATCATCATCGTCAGTTATTAGACGTCCACTGCAGGACATAGGCCTCCCTCTCGGTTTTCATCATGAGGAGTTTTGCCATAATCGCCACGCTTGGCAGGCGGGTTGGCGATCACAGCATGCGGTTGGAATCTGAGAAAGACGCTGCTGCTCGTCTCCTGGTAATATATTTCCTTAGTCGCCTTCTACGACATCCACGGGAGGAAATGGAGTGACGCTATTCTTAATCCGGCGCCACACGGTTCAAAATATAACAAAATCAAAAATCAAAATCAATTTTTTTTATTCAAAGTAGCACAGAAACTGCGACTTAATGAACGTTACAAGTTAAACTAGGTGCCCATTTCAAAATCTAGATCATTTTGGAGAAAAAATGGACAAATAAAACTCCAAAATAATTAGTCTTTTCAAGTCCTTAATTTACAGAATTTATATAAGTTTTCTAAAACCTCGAACTCATGCATTGAACTGGCTTTAATTCCAGACATCATTGTCTTCTAAATAATCTTTAATGTTAGCTTTTTTGCACAAAGTGTGCTTTACACATTTTTTGAACCGCGTTTCTGGCAAGCTTATTATATCCTCAGGGATCTTATTGTAGAAAATAACACACCTACTTAATAAGAGTTGAATTCTTTGAATCGCCCCGATCACACCACAAAAAATAGTTATCCGAGACGAACGGCCGACCAATACGACATGATCAACAATAAATTATTTCATATGCTCGATTATAACAAGAATTACAAAATATTTAGGAAAATGTACCTCTTTTAGTCAAATACTAGTTATTACAATTTTTAAACAGATTAAACCATGTATTTTAATAAAAAGAGTGATCTGAAATGTGACGTCATAAGCAAGTATTTCCATACAAAATTCCGTTTTAAAAGTAACTCATTTGATATTTTGTCAAATACCCAATTCTCATCGCTGAAAACATGCCGAAATAATGGCGGAATGCCACATTAATCGTGGGATTCCACAAAGAAGCGACTCTTCAATGAAGATATGTTTGGTTTATTACACCAACAAGCTCGTGCTATGTTCGCTTGACAACAGCGAAAAAACTTTCCGACGAAATTCGCCTACGCGCGAGGTTTGGGAAATACACTTTGCAATAGTTGTTAAAAAAACTATCCTTCGATTATGTACCTACTTCCTTCACTATGTTTCGCTGTTGGAGTAGACTTCGGAAGGATTGAATTGCTTCCTTAATTTACTGTTCTTGAGGGTTTTCGGGGCGTTTAAATTATACTCCATTCCACGAAACGAGCTCCCAAAGAAAATCGTCCATGTGCCCCCATTGGTTAATGCGCGTGACCTTCAATAGCCACTATACCTAGTTGTCGAAATCTAATCAATTGGTAGGAAGCCCGTTTTGACAGCTACACAAAAATGCATTTTACTTTGGATTTACTCAAACAAATACCTACATAAAAAGACACATACTCTGGCATATTATTTAACGCTCGAAAGAAAAAACAGACTTTGTAGCCTGAAAAGTTACTCATAGTTTAGATTTTTAATGTTTTTGATCTCAAACTAGGTTAGATTCTATGGTTTTTGTAGCTGTCAAAACGGGCTTCTTATATTTTGACGAGTTTAACCTACCCTATGAAGCAGACCGCCTTCGCTTATTGTTTCGCTTATCTCCAGCCTCGCGCCAATGAGATGCGAGTATGTCATTGTATTTTGTTCCCTAGGAATTCAACTCGTGGAACGGAGTAAAGGTACCTAGGTCATAGGCGACATCCTCTGTCGGGTAAAAACAAATCTACATAAGACAACGCAAAACCTGAATCTTCGGTATTATTTTAAAACCACTACAATTTTTTTCATTATTTCTGATACAAATGCGCTAAGCCTCAAAATTTTATAAAAAAAACATGTCAAGTAGGTACATAGACTCACATATTTTTAGCTTTTGTTCGTTAGCTTATGCATAAATAAAGATTGTAAGTGGTTCAATTATAAAAAAATATTGCTTTATTACCCTTCATACCAAATTGCCATAATAATATTGGTACAATTTATTATCGATTACAATGGCACATAAAATTATATGAAATATTTTTTAAGTCTTACATTATGACACTGTTCAGAAGCATTGCTAAGGTATGCCTTAAGATAAGATAAAAATAAAAACTGATTTCAAAAGTAGTTTGTAGAAATATAGTTTGGAGCCGGTGCCAAGTTATATGACCAGCACGTACATTTTAGGCACCGAACCCAAAATATACTTCTGCAATACATACAGTAGGTATGTACCTACTTCGAATTTAAAGGTCATATTCGTTTTAATTATTTCTGTGTTTTAGTGCTGTAGTGTTTTGAAGACGCTTTTTAACTTTTAATAAAAAAAATATATTTCACGATTTTTTTATCACTACGACTTAAAATATGTGTTTCCAAAAGCAAATGCACGAGTCAATATAACAAAAAAAAAACACCCAAATCGCTTCAAGTGTGTCTTTGAACATTTGAAGAGCTCCCTCGATTTCTCCAGGATCCCGTCATCATATCCTGGCTTGATGACTATGGGACCACCTGGGAAGTGTACCCTTGCAAACAAAAAAAGAAGAATTTTCTAAATCGGTCCAGGCGTCTTCGAGTAATAGGGGAACATACATAAAGGGATTTCGACGAAAGAAGAACCTCCTCCGTTTTGAAGTCGGTTAATATTTTTTAGTGATAACATACTTACCGATAGGTAATATAATCTTATTAATTTTAATACTTAAAATACTTACAGCTTGGTTAAAATTAATGGTCTTCCTTTAATTTCTGACACTATGTTATTTAGCAAAAAATAATCCTTATGATGAAGCCTTTCGATCGGTATAATAAAGTATATGGTTTTTTTTTCTCTCGTATAGCGGGTTCGATCCCCGGTTCAACCATGTAATTATTTAAAAATCTATGAATCCAGTTTAAATTAATTTTTAAATGAAAATGTGTGTTCCTTCAGTAAAATGTTCCATCTACAATATTCAAGGTAGGTACTTTTCCTCCATGTGGCATAGCCGTGGGACGCCCTGTATAAACATTACAATTGTTACAAATTTTTGTTTAAAATGTTAAGTTACTTCTGAGCTCGCGGCCTCATAGTTCGGGGCCCCCCTAAGGCCGGGGGCCCGTGGCATTTTGCCAGCCCTGCCATCCTATAGTTACGCCACTGGTTTTAGACCATGCACGGACCACAGAAGTTCGAGTTGGAGCATTTCGAGTCGCAGTGCCCATTATGGCAGGTACCTACATCATCTTAATCCCCAATAACGCGTTCCGTAATCAAATAGAAGCAATAAAGCGGGAGCGGGGGTAAAGCGTGTATTTTATTTAATTGGCCAAACAGCTGGAGGGGAGCCAGCAGTGACACACGCCCAAGAGTCATCCTCCTGGCGCAGGGACAGTACTTCCGAGTGCTCCCACGCTTTTCGGAGGAACAGCCAACGGCTCCCGCCGGTAGAGAATCAGCGACCGACAAAAGTAGGTATTGAACCAAAGCAAAGATAATAATCCAATCGTAATTAACTACATGTCACTATGTGCCAACTTTTTACTCTTAGCATATTGTTTGTTCAATGATTTTGCCAACTTCAATGACAAGGTGCTGGTATATTCTCCCAGGATGCCACTGCGGCTCCTGAGATGACTCCCAACAAGATGGAAATCTGCACGAGGTACCTACCAATTGATTTGGTGAGGTTATAACATTGTGTTTGCTAAGGAAAGCATGTTTTACCTACTTGATAAAAAAGTGAATAAGGTGAGTAGAAGGTCGCAGGTTTGAGTTCAAAGAATGTCAAATGTGTTTCTCTAACTATACGCCCATTCATTCGCCCTAAGGAAAAGGCTTGCCAATAAATCCTTGAATGACCCAAATAGATACTTGCTTACAACACATTCTGGTGAATGGACCGATAAAATAAAAGATTTCCTAGTAAAATATTGCGCAACCAAAGCACACATGTGCTACCACTCGACAATATTACGTATTCACTCGACAATGAACTTTCCATGGAAAACTAAGCTTTATGTCTTTGCAATAAGCATCATGTACGAATAAAAAATAATGTTGCGGGTGCAAGGTTGGATTTGCACACGAGGTACACTGGGAGTGGTGCCAGTGGTTCTTGAAACTGTACTCAAGGAGACAAACCGGCAAATTAATAAACATGACGAAATATTCCGCTCGGTGGTGAAAGAACGTCTAAAAAATATGATTTGAAATTTTCTTTTCACGTTTGTCATGGCTGCACCTGCACAGTGAGTGCCAGTACTGCCAGTCACGTTTGTGTTTTACATAAATTGTTTTTAGTTTTTGTTCATAACTTTATTTTCAGAATTTAATTTTTAAAATATAAAAATTTACGCTATTTTACTATAGGTACTTAATTAAATTCGCGCTTTACGCACTCGACCAATGTCGCAGTCGTGGAAATATTGGTAGTATACACATACCCGATTTATTAGTTTTAAGCATTTATAAAATAACGCCAGTACAAAGCAGAAAAAAAATTAAAATTAATATTTTTTTTCATCAAAGAACATTTTAGTAATTATTTTACTTGTTTCTTGACAGACTCTAACTGATGCTTTTTTCAGGAATTGCTCATTTTAGATGTAGGTAGCTAATATACCTAATAGTAATGCAGCGTATTTTAATACGTCCCAGAGACAAGAACTGGCTAAAACGTTCTTGGGCACAGGCCCTGATTTTAGGGGTTATCCTGTTTAAACGGATGAAACTCTAATCACGAACTCCTTTTTTCTTTCTTGACGTGATCGTGAACTTTGTAAGGCATGTATTAAAAATATTTAGATATAATTTCAGGGGTACAATCAACTTAGTTGCTATCTGCCTCGGTGGACTAGCCGTGAAGGCGCTTAACTACCAAGACAGAGGTCGTGATTCCCACAGGGGGCCGCCGTACATTTGTACAAATGGCTTCAGTCTGGGTGTATTTCCATGCTTGTGATGTCCTTGCCTGGTTACCATAGCACAGGGTATCCAAGTTTGGGACCAGGACAAGTGATGGTGTTGTGTGGAAGTTATTATTATTATTATCTCTGTCTATGATTATAATAGGGGTTAAAGTATGAAATTGCCGTTTTAGTGCAATAGGTTCTTTGAATTGACATAGAATCTTCATGGTTTGAGGTTTTCGAATGAAACTTTTTTCAAATGGTTTCTATGATGTTCTTTTTTTAAAAAATGTGAAACATTTGAATATCGACTTTCAATTGTTTTTGTTATTCAATTTAGAGAAGAAAGATGGATACTGCGAAAATTCGAGTGATTTTTGAATACGAGTTCCGACGCGGAACTAACGCGGCAGAAACAGCCCGCAATATCAATGCTGCGTTTGGAGAGGGGTCTACTAATGAACGCACCGTGCGATTTTGGTTTAAACGCTTTCGTGATGGAAATTTCGACTTAGAGAACGAGCCACGAGGAAGACCGCCCACACAGGTGAATAACGATGAATTAAGAGAGATAGTGGAAGCCGACCCTAGTCAAACTACCCAGGAATTAGCGGCATGGTTTAACGTTACCTTACCCACAATATTGACTCACTTGCGTCAAATCAATAAAATAAAAAAATACGAAAAATGGGTGCCTCATGATTTGACTGATCTGCAGAAAGAAACGCGTGTTGTAACTTGTGTTGCCTTGTTGAACCGGTATTACAGAAATGAAGGAATATTGGATCGAATTGTAACATGTGATGAAAAGTGGATTCTTTATGATAACCGGAAAAGAAAAATGCAATGGCTGACCCCAGGTCAAATGCCACAACAGTGTCCTAAAGCAAAACTTACCAATAAAAAGGTAATGGTAACTGTTTGGTGGTCTCAGCATGGTGTTATTCACTATAGTTTTCTCCGATCTGGTCAAGCAATAACGGCAGATGTCTATTGTGCCGAACTCCGAACCATGTTGACAAAACTAGCAGTAAAACAGCCCCGACTCATGAATCGATCTTCACCATTATTGCTCCACGACAACGCGAGACCTCACACAGTACGAGAAACCATTTTGACCCTTCAGGAACTGCAGTTAGAAACCATTCGTCATCCTCCGTATTCACCAGACCTTGCTCCAACGGACTACCATTTTTTTCATGATTTGGACAATTATCTACGTGACAAGAAGTTTTCTTCCCAGGAGGCAGTACAAAATGCTTTCACACAGTTTGTACAGTCTAGATCGTCGGAGTTCTATCGCAAAGGCATTAATGACCTTCCCATTAGATGGCAGCAATGTATAGATAATAATGGCAACTATTTTGATTAAATAAATTTGTTAAAAATTTAAAAAATAAACAATTTAGATTTTCAGTACAAATCGGCAATTTCATACTTTAACCCCTAATAGTATAGTTCATCAACACCCCGACATATAAACACAAGATGAACTTGAATAATTCTTTATAATTAAGTACTTATTTGCTTCTGGTTTAGGCAAGTCCATAACCTTGACTGCACAGCACACGGGTCGTAGGACGCGGAATGTGACTTTTGTCCAAAAAGGCGATGGCGCCGAGATTGATTCACCAGCTACTCTTAGTCAAGTTATGTGTCAATTTGTAACAAAAGAAGTAGGTAGGAAAACAGTTAAATTTGATCTTATTGTCTTTTCCTAGAAGTTTTCATTATGAACTGCATCTTTACTGTTATAATTTCTTTCTGTGTGGAAGGCACTGTTTGCTGAAAATCATACTAACCTAACCTAGTTCGGTCAAGAAAGCCAACTCGTTATTTTTTTAAATTTAAATCTAGTATAAATATATGGTGTCAATACATCTACCTGTCCCTCTAATCTTCACGTTGTTGTGTTCAAATTGATGCAATAAATTAAAAATAACGTTTTGGTTGTAAGAAATAGCATTAAACTAATTAAAGCGTCAGAGCTCATCGGAAACTGAAAGCATATTTCAGCTCAACTATTAAATGAATGCACTGAATATTGTAACGCACGTTGGCTAAATTAGCGTCGAGAGAAGAGCAAGGGCGGTCCATACATACATACATAAACTCACGCCTGTATCCCAGAGGGGTAGCCAGAGACCAGGGACTGCCACTTGCCACGATCCTGACAGATCACTTTCGCTTCCTCAACATTCAAAATAGGCATATAAGGGATATACCAAATAGGGGATGTATTAGCAAAGGGAAAGATAAAAAGTACCCGAAACCGGCGTGCGTGCATGCAACGACTAATGAATGCTGAGGAAGCGAAAGTGATCTCTCGGGCTGTCCATAATTTCTTTGAGATAATTTTTATTCTTATTCTTAGGCAATTACATATTTTTTTCAGTGAACACACATGCATTGCATTGTAAATGAGCAGTGTTACCCCCATTATGTCACAGACGCCCCAATGTCACGAGCGGCGTGACTCTCCGTAATATCGGAGGCAGACCGCCTTGGCCTTCTTTCGCCCCACGGCGGCGGGCGGCCCTCAGGGAGCACGCTCGAACCTTCGTCATACGTTCTGCATGCCGCATGCCGTACTTGTGAATCTTGTGATGCGCTTTGCTTACAGATTTGTATAAAACCTAGGTACCAGTCTTAGGTGTCTAAAAGAACCACGTTTTTTTTAAACACTTCTCAAATTTTAATGCTGTTTAAACAGTTTTAATGGTGAAGTATTTCCCTTTACCACAGACTACCTACTTAAACTACATTTGGTGATTTGTTTTAAGGATTCGTCGTGTTTGCGCGAGTGTCACAGGCTAGATGTATTCAGTATAATACCTATATATAGCCAACAAAAAAAAAATCACTAACGAGACAAAAATAAAAAAACTGAAATAAAAAATAACCAACAAGCCGACTGCTGAGCAGGCGGGACACAAATTCTGTAACTCATTGCGAGGAACCTAGGTTGGTCCCGCCTGCTTGGTAGTTAGTGGTCAGCAGTCGGGTTATTCCGTGTGGCGCCGGATTAAGAATAGCGTCACTCCATTTCCTTCCGTGGATGTCGTAGAAGGCGACTAAGGAAATCAATTACCAGGAGACGGGCAGCAGCGTCTTCCTGACATTCCAATCGCATACTGCGATCGCCAACCCGCCTGCCAAGCGTGGCGATTATGGCAAAACCCCATGGTTATGAAAACCACGAAGGAGGCCTATGTCCTGCAGTGGGCGTCGAATGGCTGATGATGATGATGAGTCGGGTTGTTGGTTATTTTTAGTTATTTAGTAATAGGTTAGGTACTTATCTCGACATAATTATATGAGTTTGTAAAGGTTTTCCCTCTCCTTTTGATTGGTAGATACGCAGTGTCAAAAGGAACTTTTGTTTCATCGAAGATTACAAAGTTATTGGTAAAGTGATAATTGTAGAGCCGGTCGATATTGCAAATAGTAAAAGATACAGACTATTCTCCAACGTTGATCATTACCAGAAGAAACATGAACATCTGGAAACAATAACTTGTGTCGAACGGGCTTTAGCCAATGTCTACTTTATTTGTATTATTTTCATCTCCAGTCGCGTAGTGATATAGAGCTAGGAAAAAAATATATTATCTACGTATTATCATATTATGTCCCACTGCTCGGCACAGACCTTCTTTGCGAGAGAGAGGGAGATAGAATGGGCGTAATTACCACGCGTGTCCACCGCGGATTGGCCATTTCAAGCGCTGAGATATGTGAACACCTCAGACAGTCAGGTTTCCTCACGATGTTTTCCAGACAGACCGACTTCAACGATATTTTTTAAAAAAGACTATAATAAACGAATGTTCACTGTCAAGCTGTCAGTTTCAAAATTTTTTGTGGATATGATCTAACACAGAAGCACCAAATTTATTCTTTTCAAAAACCATTCAACTTAATTCAATAAATAAAATAGGTAGGTATTTCATGCAGTTCCTATCAGTACCAATGACATATGAACATAATGAAATATGTCATTCAGACGTCTCAAAAAAAAAAGAACAAGACAGAACCGTATTACTTAGCGGTAAGGCTGGCATCTGTACTCTTAGGTTAAGAAATACCTATCTGTGATATTTCTATTTTTATGTACAATAAAGTGTTCTCTGTTTGTCTGTATATCTTAGTGAAGTTTTACTTTTGTACTTAGACTCGCTTTTGTGTTAGTAATATTAAAATCTAGTTATACCATTAGAATTACTCACAATAACGATAATGGTGTAGTACTGGATGATGTTACACAAAAAAATTACCATACACGCTTATTTTTCCAACACTTCTAGTACGTTCTTAGCTCTAACAAATTATCGTAGTCACTCACTACACAACTTGGTAGGTAAGTTCTAAATCAGGCGTTACTAAGGCCCAGTTTAGTTCTCTTTTTACCCGCAATAAATCTTGCGGCGCCACCGTCGTAGTGACTCAGGCGCACGGATGAAGACACTTTCAGTCTTAATTCTATTTTCAGGGCATAAAAGCAACACAATATTTGTATCTAGACCTTCTAATAGATTTCAATACGGCGGACTGTGACTCAGGGTAACCTGGCAAATAGACTGAAATAAGTTGAGTATTACAGAGCCAAGAAAGTGTTGTCAGGCTTAGCGTGAGACTAAGAGAAAGTTACTGTTATCTGCTAATATTTCAGTAATATTACCTCGTAGGTATGTATATAGTGATAGTGTATGTGATAGTCGTCAAGGAATCCTATAGAAAAACCTTTTATTTAGTAAATTATAATAGGTACCAACAGTATAAATTAATTCATGGCAATATTCTCCCTAAAACCTTTTTCATTCATCTACGCAGGAACGAGAAATGGGTTTTCAACTGGGGCGAGCGTATGGATAATCCATTTTCCCGTTTTTCCATCCACGCTTCGGTACCATGCGTTTATTTCATTTGTCGGTGGGTGATCGAGAAGATAGGTAGTGTTTTCGAACTCGACTAGCTAACGTAAAAATCAAATTGTAGATGGCACTGAAGTACGAAGAAAATGGAGTACTAACCTCTACGGAGGTCAATAAACTTAAAAAGTTCTACTAACTTCTTAATCCTAAAATGTTTAGTTGACTAAATATTGGGTACTGTGACTCTAGTCCAAGGATGTTATAGCCACATTAATCTGTATTTCAAAAACCTAAAAACACCACTAATTTTTTTTGTAGTAATTCCACACTTTTGCCTAATGATGGTGGGTTGTTGCTTAGAAATATTCGAATTAATCCCGAGTACCATAATGTAGGAGTACCTACCTAAACTGGCATTTAGATTTTTGTAATCAGTTACAATTTTTATTTGATTTCTGTTCAGACTGGCCGATGGCCCCCCGGCAGATAATTTTAATTTATGACAGATAATCTGTGGCGCAGTCTGCTAGTAAAGTCGACAGCACATCAACCTTTACATACGTGCTCTCTAATCAGTTACGTTACCGAGCGACTTTGCAAGAAAATGTAAAGGTTGACCTGCTGTCGACTGTACACGCGTAGTAGTAGCTTTGAGTAGTAGTTAGTTTGCTATGGAGACATGACATAAGCATTTTGCTTTTTTTTATTATTTGCTAATTTGACTACTAAACTAAAGTACAAAGAATCAAGTCACACCCGCGTCCCCCAAAATATGAGACCCGACACACTCGACGTAATTTGGCCAAGTCATTGGATTTTGTCGGCTCATTCATTATGCCAAAGTCGATTTATTTTTATTAATTGTTAATTTGATCTACTACCAACTAAATTAACGTCCGAATAATTGTAAGTCCCATCGCGGGTCCCTTGACGTTTGTGCCCAGAATATACTATTATGAGACCCAAAATACGTCCTTACACGCTCAACGTCATTTGGCCAAGTTACATGTCGGCTCGATCATTACACCAAGCTCGATAATGGTTCTTTGCGGTCGCATCGAGAGTCCCAAGCACCGCGGTCGCCAGGGGGACCGCCCGGTGGCGCCGAGACGGCGCGCCGCGCGCCTGGCGCCTTCGCCCTTTCCCGATAAATTACACTTTCATGTCCTCCGTCCGTACACTTTTTGTGTGCGAGTGTACAGTTGTACGTGCGGCTGGCAGCTCTGTTCGCGCCACTAAGTACCTACAATGTGTTATGGAAATATGTAAAGCAAAAACTGTGATCCTAAATTGTAGGATTGAAACCACTTGGGCAACAATTTATAAGGTATGGTAGGTATGGTAGTATGAAACCCCAGGTATTGGCAGGTTTTCAAACATAACCCTACTGTTACGGATCTTTTTGCTTCATATCATATTTTCTGTCATATTTTGTCAATGTCATTGTCTCATTGTCTCAAACCATTTTCTCCCCTACATTTTCTCATTAAATCTTATATTAGCTCTTTAATTAGTTTCTTTACAAGTTTTCCATACAGTCCACCCGTCACTAACATTTGGTCCATCCACCGGATCCGCGAACCTTTAACTCTCATGTTTCTTCAAAACCCTCATTAATCACAGTCTCATCTATCACCCATTTGCAATGCTCACTAGAAGCAAAAAACAAATATTTGAGGGCCAGGAGCAGGCCAGCCCTTCCACTTCAGGCATTCTAGTTGCTGGGGAGAAAGAGGACGATCAAGTCAGCCAGTCCACCAAACGGTCGACGTCGACCCACTCTTCAGCAACGGTGCGAGCACGTAAAGCCGCCGTAGAAGCGCGGTTAAGGCGCGAGCATTGCCGCCGCGAAGAAGAGCGCGCAGCGAGGCTCAAGCGGGAGCAACAAGAATGTGAGAAGCAGCTCGCCGCGATGCGAAACGCAGTCCTCGAAAAAGAAGTGGAGGCAGAGTTGGCCGCTATCGACGCCGAAGTCGAGGGCAGCCAGCGAGCCGCCAGTGTAAGCGAAAATAGAACGGAACAATGGGTTTGTGACAATCTTGACAACAGTATTGTTTATAGGGACTTTTCTGTAGCAGAGCGCGGTCACTTGGATGTCGCGCATCCCGACCGGCCGGTGTCGCCACCGGCGGCCACGAGGGCGTCTGCTTCCCTATATCAGCCACAGAACGTAAACGAAAACATAGCAGTGGGGCGTAATCTTACTGTCAGGGCGTCACCCGGTCGGTCAGTGTCGCCACTGCCGATCACAGGGGAACCTGCTATCCCCGTCCTGTGTGACCAAACTTTCGACAAGCTGCCCGACCAACCGATACCTCCACCCATGACAACAGTCATGCAAGTGGAGCCAGTTAACAATGCGATTTTGTTGCAGGCAATAGCAGACACTGCTGCAGCGACAAAAGCCTTAGCCTTAACTAAGGCTCACCATAAAACTTCCGAGTTGGTGCCTTTCTCGGGGGATCCACTTCAGTGGTTATATTTCAAGCGCATTTATGATGCCACTAAAATAAATTTTTCTCCTCTAGACAACCTGATTCGCCTCCAGAGTGCCGTGCACGGGCCCGCTCGTGAGGCTGTCGCAGCCTTACTTTTAACCACCACAGACCCAGAGGAGGTAGTGACGGCGCTTGAAGATAACTTTGCGCGGCCCGAGCTGGTTGTCTTCAACGAGATGGCATCATTAAGGAGCCTTCCAAGGTTAGGCAATGACATGAAGGAATTAGTTACGCTGGCCAACCGGGTACGCAATAGCCTTTCTATCATACGCTTACTTAATCACGTAGAATATCTGCACTACCACCAGAAGGCTGGCCACGCCAATAATGAATACGTCATAAACGACCTGCGCCAAAGGTTCTGGCTTTTAAGGCTAAGAAACACCGTTCGAAGCGTGGTGAGGAGTTGTCCTATCTGTAGAATCCTTAAGGCATTACCAACGAAACCTGTTATGGGGGACCTTCCGCTTGAACGACTGGATCATCACCGCCGGGCTTTCACTAATACTGGTCTGGACTACTTTGGGCCAATGACCATAACGGTAGGTCGAAGGCACGAGAAGCGTTACGTGGCACTGTTTACTTGCCTAACGACAAGAGCTGTTCACTTAGAGTTGGTGCATAGTCTAACTACGGACGCAGCCATCATGGCGATTCGCCGCTTTGTCGCTCGAAGAGGCACCCCTGCCACCATTATATCGGACAATGGAACAGCATTCGTGGGAGCCAATCGGGCGCTCAAGGCATTTCACTCGGAAGCGGTAGAGGAATTTGTCGCACACAAAGGCATCCATTGGAAGTTCATACCAGCGAGAGCCCCGTCTTTTGGAGGATGTTGGGAAAGATTAGTAAGGACGGTAAAAGTGGCCCTGAAGGCAACGTTAAAAGAGAGATCACCGAAAGAAGAAGTGCTTGCTACGCTACTTGCAGAGGCGGAAGCCATTGTGAACTCCCGACCACTGAGCCACGTGTCCGTCGATCCGGATGTCACCGAGGGATCCCTCACGCCGTTCCATTTTTTAATAGGGGGTCCAACAGAACAAGCTCTCCCAGCGCCCCTCAGCGACACCGCCCTGGCAGGCCGATTAGATTGGAAGAAGGCACTACGGCTGGCCGACCATTTTTGGTCACGCTGGGTGCGTGAAATATTGCCAGTTTTACAATCGCGACAGCCAGGTGGCAAGAATCGTAGCGTGAATGTCGGCGATGTGGTATTGGTCGCGGACGACCAACTGCCTAGAGGTGTGTGGCCACGAGGTCGGATCGAGGCGACGTACCCTGGCCGAGACGGTGTAGTGAGGGTGGTGGACGTAAAAACAGCAGGAGGAACGCTGCGCCGACCTGTCAGAAAGTTAATATTTTTAATTTAGTTGCAAATAGTTATTTTGTTATGGTTTATAGTTTTTCGTTTGAGATTTGTGTTTTGTTTTAAGTTATTTGTTGCAACCGAAAGTTACTAATATTCAGGTAGGTAATCGACTATGTTTGCAGTTTATCTTTATGATATTGTTGGGGTTGTTGTGTTAATTAGGTACTGTAAACAGATGTATGCCTTTGAAAAAAATGGGAGCATGTTACGGATCTTTTTGCTTCATATCATATTTTCTGTCATATTTTGTCAATGTCATTGTCTCATTGTCTCAAACCATTTTCTCCCCTACATTTTCTCATTAAATCTTATATTAGCTCTTTAATTAGTTTCTTTACAAGTTTTCCATACAGTCCACCCGTCACTAACACCTACTTTGCTTTCACAGTTCGGTTTGGCTACCCTGAAAAGGTACTACCATCTCAATGACCAATAGTCCATATAGCTTACTTTAGTTTTATTGTTGAGTATAGGATTAATTTCCTACTAGGCAAATACCTACCAATTATTGCTGAGTTGACCAAAGAGCACGTCCAAGAACAATTGAATGACTCATGCTCACGGATACTGAGCACAAAAAACGAATTGTAAACTACAGTCGACAGCAGGGGCCTAATGACGCGCACCAAATCCTGAGCGATTCCAATCGTCTAACTGTCAAATTCCATACTAATTTGACAGTTATACGATTGAAATCGCTCAGGATTTGGTGCGCGTGATATAGGGGCCTATCAACCTTTTTATTTCCGTTGCAAAGTCGCCCGTAACGTAAGCGACTAGAGAGCATATGTGTAAAAGTTGATGAGTTCGCGACTGTACTGTGCAGTCGGTTTCCAATGTAAAGTTACCTCCAAGGGCCTGTTTCGTCGAACTGCAATAGAGAACTTGCACTAAAATATGTTTTAATAGAATAGATAAAAGATAAAATTAAATAAACGTGGTATTTTTTTTCTCTCCGACTAACGTTTGATTATTATATAACCAGTCGAAAAGTCAATATAGTCACGTGGTACTAAAACGCGCCATACAAATCGACCTTACTTAGTCTATGACGTCACTCCCTAACGTGACGCCTATAATGTATGAAGCGTTTATCAATATTTATCTCGTGTAAAATAATGTTGTTTTTATGCATGTACAACCTCATAAGAAAATGTTCAGAATTCAATGCGAAAACGAAATCTAATAAGTTTTATGTTATTAGAGTAATTTTTTTTCGCACATTTTGTGACCCCGAAAACCCCGAAAAAATATTTTTATTGTTTTTACAGGGTTTTCATATGATTTCTATGGTATAAAAGCAATATCACTCCAATATAAGTTGGACGCAAGTTCTCCATTCACCATTTACTATGACCATTCGATGTACGATTCAAAGAGCGGTCTTAGCGGAACGGTAGAACGCCGGCTTTTCATTCGGGAGGTCGTGGGTTCGAATCCTGGCATGTATCAATGACTTTTTTTACGTACCTACATTTGTAAAGTTATAGTAGCAAATTAGCAATACCACTCGCTAACGTGAAATAAAACATCGTGAGGAAACCTGAGTGTCTGAGGTGTTCACATGCCTCGCCGCTTGAAATTGCCAATACGCGGTGGGCACGCGTGATGATTAAGCCCATAATCTCTCTCTGAGAGAAGGCCTATACCCTACAGTGGGACAACCAATACTAAAATCAGAATAAAATAAATATTTAAGGGGAGCTCCCATACATTAATCGTGATTTTTTGCCCCTTTTTTTCTCGATCTTTGTGTCTAATGTTGTAATAGATAATGGTACGGAACCCTTCGTGCGCGAGTCCGACTCGCACTTGGCTGGTTTTAGTATTCCGTAGTCCGTAAAAAATTACGTTTGTTGCATGGGAGCCACCCTTAAATATTTATTTTATTCTGTTTTCAGTATTTGTTGTTATAGTGGCAACAGAAATACATTATCTGTGAAAACAACTATCTAGCTATCACGGTTCACGACATACAGCCTGGTGACAGACAGACAGACAGACGGTGGAGTCACGGTGGGTCCCTTACCCTTTGGGCACGGAAAAATTCACAAAATTATATAAGTTTTCACTTCCATCGTGTGGTCATCATACAGGACCCTACTTAATAAAACTACAATTCATGGTTTACTATGAAAATTCGGTGAACATTGCTTAGGCCCAGTTACTACAGTTACAGTTAACTATTTACTTAGCGAAATTCTCAATTCAGAAACTGACTCGCCAATTAACCCGCAGATTAACAAGGAACGCTCGGCTACGGAATGTAGTACATGACTTGTAGTATGACTTGTAGCTTTATGAATTGTCATAATAAACTATGACTTGTAGCTTTATGAATTGTCATAATAAACTATGACTTGTAGCTTTATGTATTGTCATAATAAACTATGACTTGTAGCTTTATGAAACGTGACCCTGGTCATAAGCACACACACTGTTTTATCACATTGGGTCAGCTTACTGGCCGGTCAGTCACACACTGGCAATCGTGGTGGTGGTGTATATACAAAACATAATCTGGCTGCTATTTGTATGGCTAGTGTGTGGCACTGGCACGCTTCGCCAGCTTGAGTTAGTGGGTGTTGATGGCTCCGTTTACGAGCGGACTTTACTGCCAATCTGCTTTTGGAATTAATTATTTATCGAAGTCACGTTGCCGGCCGGACTATGCAAGGACTGCATAGTGCAGTAATTACCCGACTGCGGTGGAGCCCAAAAGGAGGGTAATGTGTTTGGCTCGTATGTGTGAACGAAACGTATGTAAGTATGTCCGGTTCTATGTTCCCTTATAAGTTATAACTCCTCAACTAATGATCAGATTTTAACAAAGAAGGTCTCAATCCCTTCGTCGTGTATGCGCGAGTTTCATAGGCTATGTTAATAATATTATAAATATGAAAGTTTGTGAAGATGTTTGGATGTTTGGAGATTTGGATGTTTGTTACTCAATCACACTATAACGGCTAAACGGATTTACATGAAACTTGGCATGCAGATAGACAAAGGCCTGAATAAAAATTGTCGTAAAACACAAACATTATTTGGGGTGTTTCAGAAATTGCGCATTTTAGATGTAACCCAAAAGCAAGCACACGAAATAAGGTCGATAAGAACTATAGGTATGGCAAAACCCTTCATGGTTAGGGAAAAAAATGAGGGAGGCCTATGTCCTGCAGTGGCCGTAAAAATGGCTGATGATGAAGAACTATAATGTAGAACTTGCACAAAACATACATACATACACACATAAACTCACGCCTGTATCCCAAACGGGTAGGCAGAGACCAGGGACTGCCACTTGCCACGATCCTGACAGATCACTTTTGCTTCCTCAACATTCATTAGTCGTTGCATGCACGCAAGCCCGTTTCGGGTACTTTTTATCTTGCCCCTACCTAATACATCTCCTATTTGGTCGAAGTATGTCCCCCTGGGTCATCCCTTACCGGCCCTTCCACCCACATTCGCTCGATGTATTTTTTTCGTCAATCTTTCGTCCTTCATCCTCTCCACATGTCCAAACCAACGCAACATTCCTTTCTCAATTCTAGTCACTACAGCCTTTTTCAGTTCACAACGTTCTCTAATGAAACTATTGCGTATCCTGTCATTCAAAGTAACACTAGACAATACTTCTCAAGGACCTCATTTCTACTGCAGTAATCCTACTTTCTTGCTTCTTTTGCCATACCCAAGTCTCGGTACCATACAATAAGTGTTGGGACGAGCACAAAACAATGCTTTAATATAATCGGAAGATAAATAAACGTGGTTAATTTTTACCTCTAGGACTAATAGGTACCTACTTTTCATTATGTGATCTGTCGAAAAGTCATCGTAGTCACGTGGTACAAGAACGCGCCATACAAATCGGACTCAAACTATGATTTCACAACTTGCACGTAGCACCTTATAATGTATGATGAAGCGTTTGTAAATATTCGAGTTATCTCGTAAAATAATATTTTTATACATCTACATCTACACCCTTTTTAGAAAACGTCTAGAATTTATTGAAAAAACTAAATCTAATGTGTTTTTTATTATTACAGTAACTTGATTTTTCGCATTTGTTGGTTTTTATTTTTCTTGGGTTTTTCTGTCTTCTATGGTATAAAAGCAATGCCACTTCTACCGAGGTTTGTCGCAAGTTCCCCATTTCAGACAAACCATTTCCCTGATGTATGACGTTATTAATTTTAGTAGGTACAATTTTATTCTATAGGTGGTTTGTATGTGAGAATGTTAGGTATATGGATAAGAAGACTAAATAACATTTTATTACACTCGATAGTTCATAATTAATGTGTTGGATTGACGTCCCGCCCACGCATGACATTGAAAACATCCACTCTATAGTAGGTAGACCACTGACTCTCAACCTTTTAGTGATGACAATCTGTACCTCAAACTGTTCTATAAAAGAAAGATTCTACAAAATAAAACACATTAAATATTTAATAAATGCAGAATATACGTCTTCGCGTGGCTCCCATACATACAACAAACGTATTTTTTTTGCCGTTTTTTGCTCGATATTAATAACGGCAACCGGTAGACGCTTGAAATATTCACAGAATATTTAGTTCTGTATTTGCTTAAAAAATTAAAATAAAACGAATATTAATGGGGGGCCTCACACAACAAACGTGTTATTGCCGTTTTTCCCGATCTTTGTGTCTACTGTTGTATAGAATGGGACGTAACCCTTCGTGCGCGAGTCCGACTCGAACTTGGCCGGCTTTTTTATTTTTCTTTGCGGAATAATCCATTTTATAAAGAAAAAAAAAATTTTTTTGCGGTCATTATTTTTTGCAATGGCGCTGTTTGATATATTATATTGTTTAAAACCATAATAAGTGTTGCACTTAGAATGGACATTCTTCTATTTAGAATAGTGATTTATCGGATGCTGCGACTTTGGAAGAGCGCGTAAAGCGCAAAGTAAAATTAAATAAACCCTTACCTACCTCATATGTGTTTCGACAAAATGGATGGATTTTAGAAAAAAAAAACTGGTAGAAACTCACACAAAGTCTAATTGGGGTGTCCCTGAGGAATTGCGCATTTTAGAGATAACCCTGGCCGATTTTCATAAAACTACAATTCGTAGTTTATTATGACAATTCCATGTACATTTCGTAGCATAGTCTACTTGTTACCTATGCTACGAAATGTACATGGAATTGTCATTTTGTCATTCAAATACAACCCCCAGATTGGGGTTAAATTTGTCAAAGTAAACCACGAATTGTAGTAATATGAAACAGGCCCCTACTGTATGTAACTGGCAGCGCGACACGAATCATAATATTTTTCAACACTTACGCTTACGCCGCCGCCGCGCCATCGCGTCGGTATCAAGGTCAAAGATGTTGTTTGGCCGTCAAGTTAACTATGTGATAAAGGATGGTAAATATTATGTCCTAAGTACTGTGTGTCTGATCGGAGAGGTGCCTTCATCACGATCCTGACAGAAAGCTTTCGCTTCGTCAGTATTCATTAGGCAATAAAAATATATAACGAAATTCCAAAATCACTCAAAACGACCCTAATATCACGTCATATAATAATAAACAAAAGGACACCATTTAGATATGCCTGTAGAGTTACAGAATATTTAACGGAATGAAATATTATGTTAGACTTTTTAGTACATTTTAATTACTTATACTATTGTAAGTAGATACATAGTTATGACAAATACAGCCTTATTCTACCATGTAAGTTATCATGTAAAGTTACAAAATTACAAAAAACCGGCCAAGTACTAGTCGGACTCGCGGACGAAGGTTTCCATACTATTATCTATACAACATCAGAAACAAATATCGAGAAAAAAATCATGTTTGTTGCATGGGAGCCCCCCCCCCCCCCCTTTAAATATTGATTTTATTTTGATTTAAAAAATTATTTATTTTTGAAGCGAATATAGAACTAAATATTCTGTGAATATTTCAAGCGTCTACCTGTTGCCGTTATTAATATCGAGCAAAAACGGCAAAAAATTGCCTACGTTTGTTGTATGGGAGCCACCTTAAATATTCATTTTATTCTGTTTTTAGTATTTGTTGTTATAGCGGCAACAGAAATACATCATCTGAATTTCAACTGCCTAGCTATCACGGTTCATAAGATACAGCCTGGTTATAGACGGACAGACAGACATACAGACGGACAGTGAAATCTTATTAATAGGGTCCCGTTCGGCACCCTTCGGGTACGGAACCCTAAAAAAGAAACAAATGTTGCAACTATGTCATTAGATATACATAAGGTAAAAGAAGCTTTATTAGCGACTAGCAGTGCTCCCGGCTACGTTCGCGTAGTTAACGGATTAACTTGTAGCCTATGTCCACCCTGAAGGTCCATTCTAAACACTGGTGAAAGAATTTTTTAAATCGTATAAGTTTTGTCGGAGATAACAGAAATATAAACTTTACCTCTTTATAATATTAGGTACTATAGAAGTATAGATTAATGTCTCTTCTGAGACGTTCTTTACTCTATACTTAGCGCAAAAATTCCAAAAAACTAGAGCACAAAAATTACAATAAAAAGTGTACGTACAAAAAAGTGGCGAGCTTATTTTAGCAGAAATCTCTAAGTTCCAGTCTTATCAGGCAAAATCCTTAGTTCGCACCACGACAAAAGACCAATAAACTTGTCTACAAAAACGTTAATCTTGCCCACAAGTACCTTGGTATGTGCAAATGTTTACAGAGTGTTGCCAAATTGCATGCGACTCCAATCGCGAAGGTAAACAAGATAGAGTCAACTCCTCGGTCTAACCTCGGTCAATAACAAAATGTTTTTTAATTTGTCTAGTTGTCTACAATAAACACGAATAATAAGACTACAGTGGCCGGTTTTACATTTTATTTAATCTGTCAATGGTCTGGAAGAAATTACTTTTAGTAATAAGGCCGCCAATTGTACTGTACTATATCATTGTTAAATTCTCATAATATGTAATTCCTGGTGTACATACAATAAAGAATATTCTATCTATCTATTTATGTAAATAAATTTATTTAGGAATTTATTATAAACCCTTATGTGTTTTAAAAATATAGATGATTCACTGTTTAAATAAACAATATGCACAGGATTGGCTTCAGAATCTTACGTATGAAGAGAAAGAATTACTTTTGAAAGTACATAATCACATGCTTATGTTTTTTTTCCGGACACTGATTTCGACGTTAGTCACGACCTGCAAACTTCTTCGGTAGCGACAGCGAGTCGCCTACTAAGTACTATGGCTTTGCTTTTCTCCATTGTTTGTTTATTATATAGGATATAGTTAGATTTGACTGTTTTGCTTAAGTTATTTAAGTAGGGATTTCTTTTAAATATTGTAAACTTAAGTGTGTTCTGAACTAAAATGTCGCTATAATTGAAAACCTGTCAATGGCTCTCTGTTACTATAATGTCCTTTTGTCGTGTTATCTCTAGTGGATGGTTTTCCTAAAACCCAATAAAAAAATAAAAAAATAAGTAAAGTGTCCAAAGAGACGAATAATAAGACTCTACATTGGCCGGTTTCACATTGGACGATAAGCGTAGGTAACTGCACGATATCGTTGGATAGGTAGTTTCATACATTTAAATAAAGCCGTTCGGTCGCGTCGTGCGAACGATGCGATGCATGAATACTTGACCAACGATGTCGTACAGTAGGTAACGGTTATCCTACAGTAGACAGCAGGTCATCGTTTACATTTTCTTGCAAATTCGCCCGTAATGTGACCGAGTAGAGTGCACGCGTGTAAAGGTTCAAGGTCGCCCAACGAGCAATGGAGGGAGAGAGCTATGTTAGGAGTTTCACTGCGTGATCGAATCAGGAATGAGGAGATCCGCAGAAGAACTGATACTGACATAGCTCGAAGAATTGCTCAGTTGAAGTAGCAGTGGGCGGGGCACATAGCTCAGAGACCAGGGCCTAGATTCTGTTAATGCATTGTAGTAACATGACAACTGCATGAACACGGCGATTTCACTTCATGGCTGCTTTAAGTCTACGCGGGCACATGTACCAAACCTTCTAGGCGTTAATGGTATGAAAAAACACGTCACGTGACCCGACAGTGTACCTGTCATTATACTACAATGCACTAACAGAATCGAGGCCCTGATGGCCGTTACGGCGAAAAAGTTCTGACCTGGCGACCGCGTACCGGACGACGCAGCGTGGGAAGGCCCTCCACCAGATTGTCTGACGACCTGGGTACGGTGGCGGGGAGTCGCTGGATGCGGGCGGCATAATATAAGACCGGGAAGCTTGGAAAACCTTGAAGAAGGCCTATGTCCTGCAGTGGGCGTCAAATGGCTGATGATGATGATGTGTTGATGTCATAGATATATGGTTGATGTGCTGTCGACTGCACAATGTGAAAACGGCGCCACATCCGGCGCCGGCGCGGCTATTGGGTTTTAATTACGCTCTCCAATGGGAACACGCTTTGGTGTAAGAGGCCCCAATCAATCATAATGGCTTTTTCCTTCCCTATTAACTGACCCCATACCTAAATGCAAAGGACCTTTTTCCTGTTTTGGCAGGGATTTTATCATACAAATTGGTTTCAAAAAAATAATGTAGCCAAAAAAATAGGTAGGTACGCTTATTTTTGTCAAAATATTTACATTGACGGATGAAGCTATGTATTTTGGTATTTCGTACTATGTATAGTCGACAGCAGGTAAACCATTACATTATAATTGCAAAGCACAGAACAGATTCCTATGTTCTGTGTTGCAAAGTCACCTGTAACGTAACTGAGTAGAGTACACGCGTGTAAAGGTTGATTAGCTGTCGGCTGTAGGTACCTAAACCACGCTCTCAGCTTAGTCAGGCTCTCACGCACGCAGCTTAATCCACACACTTGTTATTGGCTCTCTCTTTTTATATAAATAGTAATATATCCTTTTCATAGCTGTAAGTTTTCCAACTAAAATAAAAGATTTTAAAGAGATTTCGTCGCGCCTGGTCCATGCGTCAGGTAACCCGGGGGCTGGGTGCCTATATCGGGCAGCGGCTGAGTCTCGCTATTCAGCGATGTAATGCTGCCAGCCTTCTAGGGACCTTACCGGCCGACGCGCGGCAGCGATTTTTGGCTTCGATTTTCTATTTTAATTATTAGTTATTATTAGTTTCAATTCTTATTTTTGTTATTATATTGTGATAACAAATCATGTTGTATATACTATAATAAAATAAACGGTGGGTTTCCACGCCAAGTTTTTCCTCGCATGTAGAGAGCGACCAATGGCATTCACAGAACCACGTCGGATTGGCACACGCTGGAGCGTGTAACCTTGTTCCGAGGTGCGCTTGCGCTCCGGAAGTGGCAGGAAATTCCTGCGCCTTAACGCAATCTGTTTGTAAGATCCACCCCGTAATTTAATTAATTTAACCCCGTCGAGACAAATAAAAGTTACTATGATGCAAAACACTCTAATGGCCAACTGTGATCGTCTAGTTTTAATCGGTAGAACCCTGCGTTGTGATCGTATACGTAACCCTAGCCCTTTTAAGGTATCTGAGATTGAAAGCAAATGTTCGAGCGCAAAAGTATATAATTAACAAATAAAGATCTAGTTAATTTTCTTTAAATTGAAATTAAAGGTCGAGTTAACTCGGTTTGATATCAAAGTTAAGTAGTGAGATTGAGTTAATTCCGTCCTATATTGAAAAGGTTAAGTAAAGCCCTAACAAGAATGAAAATAAGAAATTTTAATGTTTAAGTGTTGAATAAGTTTGCTATTTAAAGTAGAATATGAAACAGTTTAAACCGGTATGGAACATTGTGTAAGAACAGATAAAAGAAGTAGGTCATTACAACAATATTATTGTTAATAATATTATTATAATGTTCAACAGATTTTCGTCACTAAAGTCCGCTAGTAATTTGATTGAATCGATGGCAAATAGAAATTATAAGCATGAAGCGCAGTTAATGCAGAATAAAGTTTAAATTTATAATATAATAGATAAAGTGAAAGTTAACTAACACAAATCTAGTTAAAAGTACTTGACTCAGAGACGGGATCCGGACTAAAAGAAACTCAGTTCTCCAACCAAAGGCTGGGTCTTTCACACCGTATGCTCATCATTGTCCCACTGTACATAGTTTTATCTATAACTAGATTCATGGATATACATAACATTTCAATTGCGTTTGCCAAATGTAGGCAATCCAGTGAAAACTGACCGTAGGAAGATTTATAAAAGGTGCTTTCAACGTATGAACAGTCATCAGGTCGTAGAATAGTATAGGGTTGTGATATCAAAGGCATGGTACATCGGAGAAAATTCAATCCGGAAAGCCTGGATATAATGGATGACTGGTCAAACGAAGTTTTAGCAACTAGCGAATAACGCTCATTGTGTAGAAGTGGTCAGCCTCACTAAAGATTGCAAGCATTAATAGCAGCAATAGCACAAATGTTTAAAAATAAACAATTCTAGATTGTTTGATCCAATGGAAGGAAATTATTCCTTGAAACTCTGAATAGGTAGATAACTTCCGTATGGTCCAGCCATTATACACAAAACTCAACGGTATCAAATACCTAGGAGATAACTCTACTAAAAGTATGTAACCCGGACGTGTATGTTGGTAAAAGTCTATTCAAGACGTCACAACAATGGACTGAACCGACGAAGTCTATTAGAGCTCCAAGCAGCAAGTATCCCAAATACCATTAGATCAAACAAGGCAGAGCACAAAATATTATTGAAGTAAAGAGATTTAAAGCAAGTTTAAATATTATTCAAATTAAAAAGGTTTACGCCTTAAAATCTAACCACCACAACATTCCATAACGGTTTTTGTCATAATGTCAATAAAGACTATTTTATTTATCGGATCCTTCGCCCTATAGCATACTCATTTCCATTGCTCGGTAGATTGTTAAACTCTCAATATAAAACGGCACTCAACCTCAACGCTATAAGGATAGATTCACGTAAGCGAGATGCGGCGCAAAATATTGAAGGTAGGTGCGTAAAAAGATAATCAGTAATACGTAGGTTGTTAATCAGGGTTTTAAAAGATAAGGTCGATGTCGATTTGGTTTTATTACATCTAGGTTTTATATTAATAATAATTTGATACCATTTTCAGACCTACCAAATCAAAGTTTCGATAGGCGAGAAATCAAAGTTCAGTAGTTAATTTTAATGTAAGTAAACAAGGCACGAACTTACAGTCTTACTTATTAGACCTTCGTTTACGAGTCAACGCTAACATCGTATCATAGTTTCTAACGTCCAACAGGACTCGAACCTCTACGCTTTCATTAATAAGATGCCGTAGCAAACTAAGCAACGGAAGAAATTAGAGGAAGTAGCTAAACGTTTCATTGATTTATGTTTGAAGAGTTCCGTAAGCGAAAATAGTAAAGTTTTAGATAAATTACGAGTCACTTTTAATAATTGGAGTAAAAGGCTAGAATAGTAATGTGTTAGATAGTTAAGAGTCACTTTTAGTATTTTGAGAATAAAAGCTAGCTACTGAAAATATTTCATTTATACACAGCAAATTTCACTGTTCATAATAAGAATGGAGGAATAAACATCTAACACATTTGGCACTTCTGATTAATTAAAATTTGGTTGTCTACTTTAGCTTTCACTTAATTAGTTTATAGAAATTTGTCAGAGCTTATTTATTTTAACGGTATTTAATGTGAGACCTTTGCACAGGACGTTACAAAATAATATTGCTGTCAATATTGAAAAACAAAGCTATTGGATTACTTATTTTTTTGGTACGGAAATAAATCGCTATTTATTATCCTACTTAATGACCGCATTGCTAAGGTGGGGAATCGGGGAAATACTTACGCTCATCATACAACTGGATACCCTGAAAGAAAAGGGGGAGCCTGCCTAATTCTTCCCAACCCCGTAAGCTAATTTAACCACCCATCAATTGTTTCAGCAAAACAAACCCCATTTACATTTAATCGTGTATATGTGTGAGTGCCTATGGTGTCTCCCTAGTCACAGCTATTTCCTACTTCTATCCTCCCTAACTCCGGAAACCCAGACTGTTTCAAATCACTCGGTAACTTGACACAGTTAGCTTTCAGACTTTCTGGCCGGCCAGAGTGTGTAGCCTAGGATGTGTATGCGCGGGTGGTTTTATGGGTTCGGTAACCACCCGCAAGGTAAGAATATACGAAATATAATACATAAATATGTTATGGGTGCAAAGTGCCAGAGGGCTAGAATCGTCTGTCACTCAGGGTAAGCAGGGGGAAAATTGCTACACCACGAATGCTAACGGAAGAAGATCTAACACCGTATTCACAAGAAGCGTTTTAACCCAATCTCCAAACAAGATAATTAATCTCTAATTATCTCAATTCAAAATTAATATTATAATAATTATTTTTTTTACTAAATTAAATTGGGAACGCCTCCGGTGAAGGGATTCTTTAAACCTTTCGACCCAAGCAGACTCAGATTCAGCCGTAGCATAGTAAGCAGAGCTAGATTTTGGGTTCCTTAGTCCATTAATTTAAACTTCTTAAGGCTCCCAAGTGAATTCGCTCTAAATTCACACGTTTGTATACTGAAACTCAATTACCACTAGCTAGTGGAATTAAGTTAAAGTAATAAGTAGAATTAAATTCGAACAAAACTCTGAAAGCTATGACGCAAGCATGATACGAATAACCTCGTGTGGCCTCACCGAGCCTTGGTTATTTGACAAAGGCTGGACACACGGACTATCCTTAGCATACCTTTGCCACCGAGAGTTTTCTTTTGTACAAATTTATTTCCCATAAACGTAGTACTGTGGAGAAAAAAGGATTAGTTCACATTTTATTACGCGAAAGCTACCCTAATTACTAAGGCTGAAAACCCTATTTTACGCGGAAAACTTCTAGCTAAATGTACGAAAGATTCAGGAACCGAAAACCGTTTCTAACCTTAACACTTTTACTTTCAAATTAACTCCCTAGCTTCGAGAGCAACTCTAAACCTGAAACTTCACACCAGAGCTGATAGTCTGGGACGCGATGCCCACAGGTGATGTTAGGTAACAAATCCAAAGCCACTCTCCTATTTTCGAATTTAAATGCAAACGAAACTCCCTAATGCTAATAAATTCGCTGAAAATGGCGAATTTCCCTACGAGCGTAACGGATGTATTTACTGTTCAATTCTCTAGTCTGGAATCGCCCCGCGCGTTTGGCCCTCGGCCTTTTTTATACGATTTCACTCAGATTTCACCAGTCGCCCTGACACGTGAAACAATAGTACGGGTTCATAAATAAGTATCATCCTTATTGGTTTTAGTCGGGTGGCGTGATGTTTTATTGGCGCCGCTCTGTCCGGGAAAAAGTAACTTCTGCGCGAATACCCGCATCTACAAGCGGGTAGGAAAAGATTTTCGGTGCCGGCTCCGACCGCTTGTTATTCTTTGGATATAAGTTCAATTTATTTAACTAACTCGTTATTTCTCAAATATTCCCCTCCTTTCAGTCTTAAACATATGTTGTGAGTATGCTACACAGGCAGGTCCGTTACAATCAACCCCCAAAATTTGTAGAAGAACCGACGAATACAAATTTTATACCAACAAGGACATGGTATCTGTGATAGCTCTCACAATGGCCCCTATCTTCTTCTATTATACCTGTTGCAATATTGTCCCACATGTCTGTCATGGTGTGTGTGTATTTAAACCAAATACTTCAGATATTTTTCAGTTAGAAAGTTTAGATAACGCAGCCTGAATTAATTATCTCAGCATCCATGAATGGCCTGTCAGTCAAAACTCCGTAATCAACGACCCTGGTTGCGAGGCAGAGTTACCGAAAGTCAATCCGGTATAAATTACGTCCTTTGGCTGCCCCAACGTCAGGCACGGCTTTCGTGTGAGAGAGGACGCACCCCAAAACGTAATTTCCGTCTACGAAATTTCGATACTAACAATCAGCAAGCTTTCCAAGTCCACCGATCTAATAACCAAACAGTCATTAATTGTAATCTTTCCATTTCGAATATCATTATATTTGGAGAATGTGCAGTGTTTAATTCCCGTGTAGAGTGAAGGTTCCAAATACCAAATGATACTATTTAAACTAAATGATGCTTTGCATCCAGCAAAGGAAAACGGTATTTGAACCCTTTTGAGGTGCGTGTATGTCGGCATGGGACCGTACTACGACAGGCTATCTACGTTTAACACTTCGCCAAACCTTAGGCCTCCCAATCATTCCCCACTTTCACACTCTTCTTTTGCACGCCATACTTCAATCATCTATCATCGACTCAAATAAGCAATATCATTCCCTTCTGCATACCTAGTATTATTGTTATTTGTTTAATTTTACAGCGAAGATCTAAAGATTTAGCGAACAGCGATAACCGTGGATTTATTTTATTTTGTTGTAACCTAGCGAGTTTAATTTATTTTATAGGCAATACTGAATATTATTTATAGGAAGTAGTCGGAAGTACTTATCTCAATAACCGTTTTGGAATGGATTGTGACAGAATTTAAAATTAAAGTAAAATACCCTTAATTAACTTATAGTTTAACATGCGGTTACCTCTCAAAACCAATACCTTATTACCTTTCAAAACCGTTTTAATTACCTGGTTTAAGAAGTACAGTTAACGACTAAAATTAAATAATCAACTTTAAATCCCGATTAGATTGATATGCTTCCGTATTTTATTAAAAATAAAATTTACATAAATTAAAATCAAAAGTTTGGCTTAATGAGAATGTTCAATTATCTATTTTTATCGTTTACTGTACAGTCAAGTTGGGTAACATTGAATTTCCTTGCAACTTTGAATACATATTGAATTTGGAAAATTGCACACATAAAAACTTCTAAGGTAATAGAAAGACTAACGGTAAAAACCGGCCAAGTGCCAGTTTTTACCGTTAGTCTTTCTATTACCTTAGAAGTTTTTATGTGTGCAATTTTCCAAAGACAATATTTATTCAAAGTTGCAAGGACATTCAATGTTACCCAACTTGACGGTACGCGGATGGTTAAATAAAACGAACTGTTTATTTATTAATTTTTTTATTTTGTTTTTTACTATAAGTACGCTAAGAATTAAAATAAACAAAGGTTTGTTTTTTTTTTTTAGTTTATTATTTAATTAATTAGTCTATTATATTTATTACGAAATTTACGAATTGTCGTGAATAAAATATAGGAAATCCTTTTAAATCAACGAAACTTTAGCAAATTGAAGAAATCCGAACTCTAAATGAATCATTATAATGAATGAATTTATTTACGCAACCGCTATACGAAGACTACCTAATTACGCAATGCTAGATTCTTAATAATACTGTAATAGCAACTCCCCGTCGAGAAAACTTTTGTTAATTTTTATATTAAGTTTTATTGCAACCCCCGAAATGAAAAGCTAGTTTCCGCGAAATGGAATGTTATACCGAATGTAAATATTTTGAAAATTAATTATAATTATCAACAAATTAAAATAATAATGATCTCTCACAATAACAAATATTAATTAATATGCAGAACAAGTTTTATTACAGTATTAAACCGAAAATATTCCTTAAGTAGATTTAAAATCGCGGGAATATTTTTGACAACCCCCCATAAAGAAGAACTTTGGTTAATTAATGTAATTATTTTTTTTTTTAATTAGTTTTTACATTTTTTTTAACTTCCCGTTGAAATGAAATATTCTCGATTACTAATAAAAATGAAATATTCTCGATTACTAATAATAACAAGTTAATTAAATGTTAACTCAATTTTCATTCAATTCCTATGATCCGTGCGTAGTGCTACCTCTCGACCAACTGCATCCTACTGAGTACTGTGGTCAAGCAACAACGTCCACTAGCAGTCTATGAATGGGTGACCACCAGTAGTATACGATACAACCTTATTTCCCCGTTATCATCTCGTCAATATTAAATCCTCTCAACTTAGTTTGGAGCGTATTGTGTTTTAAATCGCTTAGTTAAATTATTTTCTGTAAACTACATAGCTCATATTATTATTCCCAATGTTGATTCAAAATTAAATTGCATATTAAATTTTTTTTTTTTTTTTTTATTATGTAAATTTGAAATACTAATTTAACTCATACTAATTTTAACAGTAACTATTTTTTTTTTCAGCTCATGTTATAAAATATAGACGATACAAAAGCCGTATAAAAGCGCCATCTAGTGCATGTACCATGACCCTTTTCAACCCTACAATCTGATGTATTGACCTAATTGCTACGCGAAGGAAGTGCAGGTTTAGTTGTACCTACATAACTTTCCGATTGTTAAATTGTTATCTTCATACGGTTCATATCCAAACTTATTTTTATTTAATTTTAAATTGACTCCAAAAAATTAGGAATTTATTAATTCGACCTAGGTTTATTTTACCATTATGTTACGCGATTACTTAATGTAATAAAATTATGAATTGAATTTAATGGTTCTATTCCCGTTTGTCAGACAATACTTCAAAAGCGATACCATTAAAACTTAACGAAGTATATTTAACGCTTTTTGAAAAATCTTTTAAATAAAATAGTACCTATGTTGTACTAAAAATCGCAACCCCCAGAGTATAAAACATTTAGATATTAAACTATTTGATTTAAATTACCTGCCTACATCTGATATAACTTTGGTTCAAAGCTTAGGCAATAATAATGGGACGAGATTGACAAAGTAATGATAAGGGCAACCCCCCCACACATAATACTTTTGTTGCAATTTACTTAATATTTACCTGTTACCTAGTTTATTTAGATAATGACTACTTACTTTTAAAACTAATCCCATCATCAGTAAGAAATATTGCTTTGAGCCGAGCCTATTAGATATTTTGTTTAACGCGGATCTAAATTTAGACTCGGATTTGAAAACTTGTCTTAAGTGGAATGCACAATTGCACATACTAAATAAGGACCGAATAAATAAATTTTGAATTGTTTTATGTGTTGTTTGTTTTTACTCTTTCTACAACGTTTTCCTACGTACTGAATATTTATAAAAGTTTTAGTTTAAATCAAAGTTTTTTGGTTTTTATTTAATCCTAAGTAATTAATCTAATTTTGTTTAACGATTTAAACTCGCACATTCGCTGCCAATCCCAATGTTTCTACCTTTTCCATTTCACGAACAACAAATTGTGGCATAAAGCCAACAATTATTAAATGAAATAAGAATATTCTGCATCATAAACATAAACAAACTACTCAAACTCGTAATAAAATATCATGGTCACGGTAACACCATATTGTAAGATCCACCCCGTAATTTAATTAATTTAACCCCGTCGAGACAAATAAAAGTTACTATGATGCAAAACACTCTAATGGCCAACTGTGATCGTCTAGTTTTAATCGGTAGAACCCTGCGTTGTGATCGTATACGTAACCCTAGCCCTTTTAAGGTATCTGAGATTGAAAGCAAATGTTCGAGCGCAAAAGTATATAATTAACAAATAAAGATCTAGTTAATTTTCTTTAAATTGAAATTAAAGGTCGAGTTAACTCGGTTTGATATCAAAGTTAAGTAGTGAGATTGAGTTAATTCCGTCCTATATTGAAAAGGTTAAGTAAAGCCCTAACAAGAATGAAAATAAGAAATTTTAATGTTTAAGTGTTGAATAAGTTTGCTATTTAAAGTAGAATATGAAACAGTTTAAACCGGTATGGAACATTGTGTAAGAACAGATAAAAGAAGTAGGTCATTACAACAATATTATTGTTAATAATATTATTATAATGTTCAACAGATTTTCGTCACTAAAGTCCGCTAGTAATTTGATTGAATCGATGGCAAATAGAAATTATAAGCATGAAGCGCAGTTAATGCAGAATAAAGTTTAAATTTATAATATAATAGATAAAGTGAAAGTTAACTAACACAAATCTAGTTAAAAGTACTTGACTCAGAGACGGGATCCGGACTAAAAGAAACTCAGTTCTCCAACCAAAGGCTGGGTCTTTCACACCGTATGCTCATCATTGTCCCACTGTACATAGTTTTATCTATAACTAGATTCATGGATATACATAACATTTCAATTGCGTTTGCCAAATGTAGGCAATCCAGTGAAAACTGACCGTAGGAAGATTTATAAAAGGTGCTTTCAACGTATGAACAGTCATCAGGTCGTAGAATAGTATAGGGTTGTGATATCAAAGGCATGGTACATCGGAGAAAATTCAATCCGGAAAGCCTGGATATAATGGATGACTGGTCAAACGAAGTTTTAGCAACTAGCGAATAACGCTCATTGTGTAGAAGTGGTCAGCCTCACTAAAGATTGCAAGCATTAATAGCAGCAATAGCACAAATGTTTAAAAATAAACAATTCTAGATTGTTTGATCCAATGGAAGGAAATTATTCCTTGAAACTCTGAATAGGTAGATAACTTCCGTATGGTCCAGCCATTATACACAAAACTCAACGGTATCAAATACCTAGGAGATAACTCTACTAAAAGTATGTAACCCGGACGTGTATGTTGGTAAAAGTCTATTCAAGACGTCACAACAATGGACTGAACCGACGAAGTCTATTAGAGCTCCAAGCAGCAAGTATCCCAAATACCATTAGATCAAACAAGGCAGAGCACAAAATATTATTGAAGTAAAGAGATTTAAAGCAAGTTTAAATATTATTCAAATTAAAAAGGTTTACGCCTTAAAATCTAACCACCACAACATTCCATAACGGTTTTTGTCATAATGTCAATAAAGACTATTTTATTTATCGGATCCTTCGCCCTATAGCATACTCATTTCCATTGCTCGGTAGATTGTTAAACTCTCAATATAAAACGGCACTCAACCTCAACGCTATAAGGATAGATTCACGTAAGCGAGATGCGGCGCAAAATATTGAAGGTAGGTGCGTAAAAAGATAATCAGTAATACGTAGGTTGTTAATCAGGGTTTTAAAAGATAAGGTCGATGTCGATTTGGTTTTATTACATCTAGGTTTTATATTAATAATAATTTGATACCATTTTCAGACCTACCAAATCAAAGTTTCGATAGGCGAGAAATCAAAGTTCAGTAGTTAATTTTAATGTAAGTAAACAAGGCACGAACTTACAGTCTTACTTATTAGACCTTCGTTTACGAGTCAACGCTAACATCGTATCATAGTTTCTAACGTCCAACAGGACTCGAACCTCTACGCTTTCATTAATAAGATGCCGTAGCAAACTAAGCAACGGAAGAAATTAGAGGAAGTAGCTAAACGTTTCATTGATTTATGTTTGAAGAGTTCCGTAAGCGAAAATAGTAAAGTTTTAGATAAATTACGAGTCACTTAATAATTGGAGTAAAAGGCTAGAATAGTAATGTGTTAGATAGTTAAGAGTCACTTTTAGTATTTTGAGAATAAAAGCTAGCTACTGAAAATATTTCATTTATACACAGCAAATTTCACTGTTCATAATAAGAATGGAGGAATAAACATCTAACACATTTGGCACTTCTGATTAATTAAAATTTGGTTGTCTACTTTAGCTTTCACTTAATTAGTTTATAGAAAGAGCTACGAAGATTTTTGTATGGGGCCTGGCATAGTTCATAGTGGCGCCCTCTATATTTTTTTCAATATCGTGGAGCATGATGAAACCTAGCTAGATCGATAGAGGACAAAAAAGTAAACAAGAAATTATTAAGGTCACCATGTCCTAAAGTGGCACGTTTAGGAGTTATTGAGCTTTGAAGTTTGTACGAGATTTTTATAAAACTTAACTTTTGAATCATTTTTCACTAAATACTGGGCTATATGTTTGGCACCTGTGACTCGTTGCCGATTCTTGACAAAATTGCTAAATAAGTCGTAGAAAAAACACCCAGTTTATTATAGATACCGTATATTAAGGCACCCGAGCGTAGCGAGGATGCTTACAATGCGAGGGTATTACGGGAGCTTTTACCAGAGTTATAAATCTGCTTTTCATCAATCCTGTCAGGTAAATAAATAAAAAAAAAATTAAAAAAAATAATAATAATAAAAAAAAGGCATTTTTCAAACAATAAACCAATTACTAAGTCAACAAAATGCTTTGATTGAATTTTGGAAAATGAAAAGAAAACGAAACAAATGAGGTACTTACTTTCCAAATATAAATCAATGTTGACAACGTCACTTCAGTAGTTTACCCACTCACCAAAAAGATTAATCTCAAGTTTGTAATAGGTAGGTACCTCAGTGGGTAGGTCCGTAGGTTCTTTCTTTGCCCAACTGAAGATGAAGGTACCTACCTAATTATGGGATATTGCCTACCTACTACGCTACGTAAGAAAATGGTATTTATGTTAAAAACATGGTTGAACATGGTTTTACACACAGCAGCGGTTTAAGTTTCTAGCGATATGTACCTATCTACCACCTACCACCTAAACCTATCTATATTAATTAAACTGTAGGTTTTATATTGACATGTTTTGAATTTTAATCGAATTGAACGAATTGGATGCATGAATAATACTATAATTTCATGTATATAAGTAGGTAGGTACCTACTAGACATAGCTACCCAGACTAAAAAACATCAAAGTAGGTTTGAATCCCCGAGAAAACTCATATCAAGTGACAAATTCAGTGATGAAACTCAGTTAGTGGAAATTCCATACAAACTTCAAAGCTCAATAACTCCTAAACGTGCCACTTTAGGACATGGTGACTTTAATAATTTCTTGTTTACTTTTTTGTCCTCTATCGATCTAGCTAGGTTTCATCGTGCTCCACGACATTGAAAAAAAATATAGAGGGCGCCACTGAGACTATGCCACTAATCTTCGTGGCTCTTTGTCAGAGCTTATTTATTTTAACGGTATTTAATGTGAGACCTTTGCACAGGACGTTACAAAATAATATTGCTGTCAATATTGAAAAACAAAGCTATTGGATTACTTATTTTTTTGGTACGGAAATAAATCGCTATTTATTATCCTACTTAATGACCGCATTGCTAAGGTGGGGAATCGGGGAAATACTTACGCTCATCATACAACTGGATACCCTGAAAGAAAAGGGGGAGCCTGCCTAATTCTTCCCAACCCCGTAAGCTAATTTAACCACCCATCAATTGTTTCAGCAAAACAAACCCCATTTACATTTAATCGTGTATATGTGTGAGTGCCTATGGTGTCTCCCTAGTCACAGCTATTTCCTACTTCTATCCTCCCTAACTCCGGAAACCCAGACTGTTTCAAATCACTCGGTAACTTGACACAGTTAGCTTTCAGACTTTCTGGCCGGCCAGAGTGTGTAGCCTAGGATGTGTATGCGCGGGTGGTTTTATGGGTTCGGTAACCACCCGCAAGGTAAGAATATACGAAATATAATACATAAATATGTTATGGGTGCAAAGTGCCAGAGGGCTAGAATCGTCTGTCACTCAGGGTAAGCAGGGGGAAAATTGCTACACCACGAATGCTAACGGAAGAAGATCTAACACCGTATTCACAAGAAGCGTTTTAACCCAATCTCCAAACAAGATAATTAATCTCTAATTATCTCAATTCAAAATTAATATTATAATAATTATTTTTTTTACTAAATTAAATTGGGAACGCCTCCGGTGAAGGGATTCTTTAAACCTTTCGACCCAAGCAGACTCAGATTCAGCCGTAGCATAGTAAGCAGAGCTAGATTTTGGGTTCCTTAGTCCATTAATTTAAACTTCTTAAGGCTCCCAAGTGAATTCGCTCTAAATTCACACGTTTGTATACTGAAACTCAATTACCACTAGCTAGTGGAATTAAGTTAAAGTAATAAGTAGAATTAAATTCGAACAAAACTCTGAAAGCTATGACGCAAGCATGATACGAATAACCTCGTGTGGCCTCACCGAGCCTTGGTTATTTGACAAAGGCTGGACACACGGACTATCCTTAGCATACCTTTGCCACCGAGAGTTTTCTTTTGTACAAATTTATTTCCCATAAACGTAGTACTGTGGAGAAAAAAGGATTAGTTCACATTTTATTACGCGAAAGCTACCCTAATTACTAAGGCTGAAAACCCTATTTTACGCGGAAAACTTCTAGCTAAATGTACGAAAGATTCAGGAACCGAAAACCGTTTCTAACCTTAACACTTTTACTTTCAAATTAACTCCCTAGCTTCGAGAGCAACTCTAAACCTGAAACTTCACACCAGAGCTGATAGTCTGGGACGCGATGCCCACAGGTGATGTTAGGTAACAAATCCAAAGCCACTCTCCTATTTTCGAATTTAAATGCAAACGAAACTCCCTAATGCTAATAAATTCGCTGAAAATGGCGAATTTCCCTACGAGCGTAACGGATGTATTTACTGTTCAATTCTCTAGTCTGGAATCGCCCCGCGCGTTTGGCCCTCGGCCTTTTTATACGATTTCACTCAGATTTCACCAGTCGCCCTGACACGTGAAACAATAGTACGGGTTCATAAATAAGTATCATCCTTATTGGTTTTAGTCGGGTGGCGTGATGTTTTATTGGCGCCGCTCTGTCCGGGAAAAAGTAACTTCTGCGCGAATACCCGCATCTACAAGCGGGTAGGAAAAGATTTTCGGTGCCGGCTCCGACCGCTTGTTATTCTTTGGATATAAGTTCAATTTATTTAACTAACTCGTTATTTCTCAAATATTCCCCTCCTTTCAGTCTTAAACATATGTTGTGAGTATGCTACACAGGCAGGTCCGTTACATGTTTCAATTCGTAGTTCCGCTGCTTATAAAAATGAAATAAAATTCAAAATCTAAGTTGTCAGTTTTAGGAACTGATAAAGAGACTCCTCATACTCGTAAAAACCCCACATTCAAATACAAATTAGTTGTAATTATTTATCGTGCAGTCGACAGCAGACCTTTACATTTTGCTTGTGTACTATGTATGTAAAGGTTCAAATTTATCCCTGAACATACATAGCTGTTGAAAATGCCTATTTACATGACATATCGCACCTTCGGTAGTACAAGGGCACAACTTACAAAAAATGGTAAAATGAGTAAAGTATGCAGAAATGCTTTAAAACACTCCTCTATCTGGTGGGATAAAGACTCCCATCGGATTTAGTTAAAAAGTCGCTTTTTAAATGAATTTAATGGGAGTCTGTATTATATCTCATTTTACCATTTTTTGTAAGTTGTGCCCTTGTACTACCGAAGGTGCGATATGTAAAACGGCTTTTATCCTCCTATATAATACCTACCTACTTATTTCTATATACCTATTTTTTATTCGTAGCCTATACCTACAACTTTGTTGTGAGTGGATTGGAATGGATTAGGCTAACTGAAACAGCAAACAGTTTCAAAGTGGCAAACACGGATGCTAACTGCCTATAATATGAATAAAACGTGAGATAGGATCTCATTAATTATACATCACACGTGCACTGTATGACCAGCATAGATGATGCTTCACACAGAACAAAATGCTCCACTTACCTAACAACGTCCATAAATCGTGAACTTGCTCAATATTTACCTTCATAGGTTTTCCAATGAGAGACTTCTCAAAAGCAACTTACCATTTTTTTTTGTGTATGTACAACAAATGTACAATTTCAATTTGGAACATAGATATAACATAGACACACTTGTACTCGTTACTTAGATAAAGAACACATTTGAAAATAATACAAAAGCATAAAAAAATTATCAAATAGTTATCAAATAATATTCTTTGTGATTTTCAATGCTAAGGGACGATCTTTTTGCCAAAATGTCATCCCTCATGATTCAATTCTCGGACAATGTGAAGAAGTCGGAGGAGAGCCCGTTGATGCGAATGGCGACGGACCGCAATTCGCAAACGATAGCCTGACCGGGGATTTACTGTACTTTGTTGGAGACAGTATACCTAAACCCTGCAGTGGGCAAGAGTTCATCCCCGCTATGTCTTTGGAGCAGTAGTAGCGCATTGGTAGAGAGCTGGCCTCACATTTAAGAGGTTGCGGGTACGAATCCCGGCATGTACCAATGACTTTGTTTTCTAAGTTGCCCACATTTGTGAATTTGTAGCAGCAATACCACTCGCAAACGGTTAACGAATGCATAGAGAGAAAACCCGCGCATGTCTGAGGTGTTCAGTTCACATACAATAGAGCGGCGGGCGTGAGTGGTCATCAATCAAACCCATAATCTCTCTCTGAGAGAAGGCCTATGGCCTACGTATATAGGCTGCTTATGTCCCCGCTCTTTGCCGTTATGTTGTTAGCCGTACTCCAGGTTTTCTCGATCCGGGAGTGAAAGGCAACTACCATGATCATTGCATTGCAAGACACTCAACGTAGTCGAGTCGATTTCATAAAGCGGATTCGCTTGCATTTATTTAGCGACGTCTCGCTGGGAAAACCCCGAATCGTAGTTGTGAAACCGACAAGTTATACCTGACCTCCCACTCTTAAGCACGGCCGGTGATCAAGGGGGCAGTGTTTGCTGGTTTGTTTAATATGGCACGCATGTTTCGTTTGCGTAGCGTCTACGGCTGGTGAAAGTCGGATGCAGATATTTTGTCGAAGGATTTACCTTAGCAGAGGTTGGGTGTGGGAACTGACAAATTTAGGGCGTTTTACCTTGTTAGGGGTATAATGTAAGTACCTACCAATAGTAGTTGTACCATCGCTCTCCCTTACTTTATTTTTCATTAATTGAGAGCGTCCTAACTGTAGCCAAGGGCTAATGTTATCATCCTACTAAGACAATTCTTGCCGTAATCTGGTAAAACGACATCAAGAAAGCTGCGGGATGCAACAACTTGATACTCACTACCCAAAAGCGTCCGGAATTAGTATCTAACGTAAAACAAGACAAGACGGAAAGAGACGTTTGAAGGAGGTCTACATCAAAATGGTTGAAGGTGATGTTGTTGAAGAAAGTGGAGGTAAACCATACCTTGTTTGACAACCATGCTTGGAGTCTAAAGTTTAAGAATCATAGGTAAGTACCTATATGTTTTACCCAGCCAACACCCTGACTGATTTACCATTCCTTTGTAAAGGCATTTATGTTTCTTTTCATTACCGAGGTTTATTTTACAGCATACTTTACGCATATATTGTTGCATCATCATGAGCGCAACAATAAATGGACGTCAAGTATTTTTAGTGCGGCACCAAATAAAGTGTTTACACTTCGCTCGCCCTTAAGAGGTGAAAGACTCAATTTATCGTCGTCATTAGTAGCCGACATAAGATAAGATAAGAATATTCTTTATTGTACACTAGAGCACATGACATAAAAATTTTAAAAATACACAGTACAATTTGGCGGCCTTATTACTAAAAAAAAAGCTTACCAAATATACCAAAAAGAAAGAAAAGAAGACTTTTTAAATTGCCAAAGAAACACAGAGTAAACAAACAAAATACGCGCAAGGAAAAAAAACAACAAGAAAAAAATTAAATAATCGAGAACTTTTTATTATGGTGCTACACTCAGAACACAAAAAGAAGGTGCTACATTACCGCACTAGTGCGATAATGAGCACTTTACGTGCCTATGTCGAAACTTCAAAGGGGCATATGTACTATAAAACGTTGTACGATACACGTGCGAATAGGTAATTCGTAACTCGTGTCGATATAAAACACTCCCTTCGGTCGTGTTTTAATTTATCGCCACTCGTTGCGAATTTCCTACTTTTCGCACTAGTATCGTAATGTACTATTAATATTCTTTTCACTTCTCATGCTCTAAAAGTTCGTCTTTATGTCGTGCGTAGGCGACATAAAGTCGCTTTTTATGCTCTAGAGCATAAAGTAAAATCTTCGTCGAAGACCAAGGCAATCGCTGCAACAGCCACACGAACATCTTTAACTTCATACAACAACCTCTTTATTTTATTTCGTTTCGTTCGTATTCTAAGACCAAGGCAAAGATACCAACAGCTTTAAATATTTCTCATTGGTCTAATGTAACTTTCAATTTTAATTAAATTAGCATTTACTATATTTACATGTTGCTGTTTCATTTCCTCGCAATCGAAGTGAAAAGTAGAGTGTACAACTCGTCCATAAAACCCATTTTACACTCGACTTTATATCTATCCTCGCTCGCAAGCTCGCTCGGATGGATAAACGTCTCGAGTAAAATGGTGCGTTTTATGCACTTGTTGTACAATCTACTATTTTGTTGCACTAACCCGTGCTGAGGACAATTTTTAAAAACCTATTTAGAGGTTAAAAATTCCACCCATACCGGGACTTGAATCCGCGACCTTTTTTATTTTTAATCTGTGATCGAGAAGAACATGTGAGGTACAAAATCGACACGATTTTAAAGTTAATACCTAACCTCCTACTTGTCTCAAAAAGAGTATTACACCTTCCTATTCCTGGTTTTGGTTGGATCCATCCAATCTTCTGCAGCGAAACAAAGTTAATACCTACCTACCTACTTGCTTAATCTATCATTATATTTTATTTTTAATATATTTATTTTGGAATATTATCTACTTATCACTTTTTAACCACTTTCTTATAATATATACTTTTATAAATTATATATATGTACATACTATTGTCTTATTTTCATTCGGTTTGTACCAACTTGTAATATAGGTACGCGTCAATTACCGCAGGCACTGACTGAATACCAGCGCTGAGAGCTGACACCCTCAGCACAATGCTGAGTCAGATGCCCTTTGTGGCAACTTTGACATACCACCGGTGCACTCTGACGCTCTGACTTTGCCTTGTATTATGTTCTATCTATGTGACTTGTTTTTTGTTACTTTTGTACTTTGTTTATGTTACTTGTTATGCCTTTTTTCTTGTGATGTATTAAAATTTGTCCCAATAAGTCTTTCTTCTTCTTCTTCTCTTCTTCTATTCTCGCTTCTTCTCATTTGTTCTTTAGTTAAAATAAGATAAGATAATGTTTTATTTACACATCAAAACACATGTAGGCCACATAGTCAGGCCACAGTACAAATAAAGAATCAGCCCAGTCGACTGACACAACGGCAACGGTTCGGATTTTTCTTAAGCCCAAAGTCAAGTTGATTTCAGATGTAAATACTGCGAGTAATAAAGATCGATGTGCTTTCGCATCAACTAGCTACCTGCTTCATAGGATTTTTAATGCTCATACCAAGGCAGTATAGTTCATTAATTGTTTAGTTATCATCTTTGTAACATCCGCTCATTTACGATGTAACCTTCATTTTTAAAAATGTTGTGCTTAGGTAAATAAACACAAAATTAGGTATATCTTTTCTTAACACTACTGTACTAGCTATGTTCTGTATTTATTGTATGCTGTTGGTGTGCCTAATAAAACTGTATCCCAGAGGGGTAGGCAGAGACCAGGGACTGCCACTTGTCACGATCCTGACAGATCACGTCGTTGCATGCAAGCACGTCGGTTTTGGTATTTGCCATTATTATAATGTATTGCCACAAGAAGTCCACTGCTAGACGTAAGCCTCCTCCATGCATTTCCAAAAAGACCGTTTGAAACCGGCTTGCATCCAACGTCTTCCTGCCACGTATGTCCGGTCCAAGTATGTCCGCCTAATAAAATAAAATAAATAAACACGTACCTAGTTATCCGTCTAATAACGGGTCTAATTGCATTGTTTGATCCGTTGTAGCCTCAGAACACAAAAAGAAGGTTGTAGCCTTGTAGGTGTACCGACTTACTGTTCTTTTATGTGCCATTTTCTAAAGGGCTGCTACCTACACGCACCGTTGAGCGAACAGCCTTTACAGAGGAATGCATTCAACTCATCAATTCTCTCGGTTTTTTTCTTCGCTCGGTGATGTGATATACGGGCTGAGGGCAAGAAAGAATGCACCCATCTTTTGAGGAATGCATTTAATAAGTGCAACAAAATACGGTCACCTCGTACTATGTAAGGAGGGTAAGGAATTTAAAAAGTTTTGAAAGAGTTTTTTTGTTAAAATCTTGTTTTACCGCTAAGCTGCATATCACGGAAGTGGGTGTTTTTATTTTTTATTATTGGCTCTGCACGGTTTGTGCCTACGCCAGTGTCAAGTTATTTACATTTAAATTGTAAGGCATGCTTGAAAATCTAAGAGTACAGATTCTTAGTTTACATTATAATGCATGGAATACGTTAGAAAAACCTTTGGAACAAAAAAATCTAAGTTGTACCTAGAACGTGTCTTAAACCGGCCAAGTGCGAGTCAGACTCGCGCACGGAGGGTTCCGCACCATTGTCTATACAACATTAGACAAACAATCGAATTTGAAAACAGCGCCTATAGAAACCAACAAGAAGCGTTTAACATTGACATTTAACAACATGACATCGGCGCTGTGAAGGTTACATAGATGGCCACTAGATGGCGAGCGTTGTCTTTAGACAATTTTTCTTGTGTGGGAGCCGCCTTAAACATTTATTTTATTTTAAGTATTTGTTCATGAGATACAGTCTAGTGACAGACAGACAGACGGAGAGACGGACAGACAGACAGACGGTCGGACAGTGAGGTCTTAGTAATAGCGTCCCGATACGGAACCCTAAAATGGCCGCTAAAGTATTTTTTAGTACTGTGGTAAACTCGTTTCGATTTTTGCATTCCTTTTTACTTCTGATTTCTTCAAGCAGCTTCCCACGGTCTGCGATATCGCGGACGGACGCGGACCAGTTCGCACGACACACCGTGGGGAGGGTCTCGTCCGTGGTAGCACAGGACGTTTGTGGCGGTGCGCCGGTAGGTATCCGTCGTGAGGCGTTAACTTCAAAGGTGCTGCGGTGCGAAGCAATCCGAGCGCGTACGACGCGCTCGTTCGTTAATTTGTCATTCGTTATTTTTCTACCGTGATTCCACTGCTACTAAACAGAAAATAAAATTAGATAGATAAGTAGGTACCTACACTTACCTTAAATGGCTTTGGTTGTATGCTGATATCCACCAGCGAAGTGGTTTCTTTATACTTTTACTAGATCTCATAATTTGGTAATTGTTAATTTATAGGGAAGAGCGGGTGATCGTGCTCTTCCACTATAAAGGGAAATTTCCCGCCAGGCAGATCGTATGCCTGGGGACGGCCGGTCCAACTGATGTTCGTCGGACGTTATATTTATCGTATGTCATGTGAAACATTTTGCTTGCGCGATGCAGGAATGTTGGAGTTTATAGTGCGCGCGCAGAGTTGACATGTGCTCGCCACAAATTAATACAACAGCCGCAGCTGCAGCGACGATACGTTCTCTCTCACTTTGAATTTTGAAATGAAGCTATCAAAAGATCTACACAGACCGACACGCACCGTTAAAAGAGCTTTGTCTGCGTGCGTTGCCGTCCGTGGTTGTCGGCTGTGTGTGATGATCCGTAGAATCGCGAAACGTGGGAGATGGCTTTCGGAGTAATGACAGCGCCGTAATACAACTACGGACATTGGACTGCTTCACACTGGACGATAACCGAACGACACGACATTCACATACATTAAAATTTGTTACATTTATGTACAGTTTCATAATAAATTGTCATAATTTCTCACTAAGAGAAGGCCTCATAATCAGCCGGTGTCAGTCCACTGCTGGACATAGGCCTCTCCCAAGACACGCTACTGAGTCCGATCTTCGGCTCTTCTTTTCCAGTCACTGCCCACCGCTTTGCAAGTGTCGTCGCTCCACCTGGTCACAGGGCGTCCTACGCTACGTTTGCCGATTCGCGGTCTCCACTCTAGAAACAGACTACCCCAACGGTTATCCATCCTGCGGCAGATATGACCAGCCCACTGCCACTTCAGTTTGCTAATCTGTTCAGCCATGACGATTACTTTAGTTCTCTGGCGAATTACTTCGTTTCGGATTTGATCACGCAGAGAAACACCGAGCATAGCTCTCTCCATAGCTCGCTGATCGACTTTAAATTGGTGGACTGGTCGAACCGTGAGTGTCCACGTCTCGGCTCCGTATGACATGACGGGTAGGACGCACTGATTAAAGACTTTTGTCTTTAGAACCTGTGGTATAGGCGACGAGAATACTCGACGGAGTTTCCTGAATGCTGCCCAGCCCAGCTGAATTCTTCTCTGGATTTCCTTCACGAAGTTATGTTTGCCTAGTTGGAGCGTCTGCCCTAGGTAAACATGCTGCGAAACAACTTTGAGTGGGATTCCATTTACGGCAATCGGTTCCGGAACAACGTGCTCGTTGTGTACACGACTTTAGTTTTATCCGAATTCATCCGGAGACCGACGCGGCGCGAGAAGAATCAGCTAGGCCGTTCAACATATTTTGTAGGACCTGCAGCGTTTCTGCCATAATGACTGTCATCCGCGAATCGTAGTGAGAGATGTACTTGCCGTTGATATTACTATCCAGGATTTAGTTAATAAAAATACCACTGTAGCTAAGATTCCACGAAAAAAATTGCCGCTTAAACCCTGGATCACAGTTGGAGTTGTTAGATCTATACGCAAAAGGGATAAACTGCACAAAAAAATGAGAAAAAAATTAAATGATGAGCAACTTAAAAACGAATATAAAACATATAGAAATAATTGTAACAGACTAATTAAAACATTAAAAAAACAATATTATGAAAAACAACTGGAAATTAACTCGGGAAATATTAAGGAAACATGGAGAATTATCAAAGAAGTGTGTAACATGAACAAGAATAAAGTTCCCTCAAATGAACTTCTAAGTATTAAAGATAGTAAGTTAGAATCTTTAGACGAGGTCAATAAGTACTTTTCCACAATAGGACATAATTTAGCTGAAACAACACTTGACAAATTAAAAACTAGTGACAAAGATCTTGCAGCAAATAACAAAACAAAAAATGCCCCCGAATATTCGATGTCACTCTACTTGACTGACCCTAGTGAAATTGCAAGTATTATACGTGCTCTAAAATCTAATAGTGCCCCTGGATGGGATAGTATCACAACTTCTTTAATCAAAACTTTTTGTAACCTGCTAGCTGTACCAATCGCTTACCTCTGCAATCTTAGCATAGAGCATGGAATATTTCCTGTTCTATTTAAGAGTGCAATTATTTGCCCAATTTACAAATCTGGTGACAAATCTCAACCTACTAACTACCGGCCAATCTCCCTGCTGACCATACTTTCTAAAATCCTTGAAAAAGTTGTTAACAGGAGACTGGTCAACTACGTCGAAAGTAATCATATGTTAGGAAATAATCAATTTGGATTTCGGTCAAACAAATCTACAGAAGACGCGGTTTTAAAATTGACCAATAAAGTTGCCACGTACCTTGATAAGAGAGATAAATGCGTGGGAGTCTTCCTGGACCTACAGAAGGCGTTTGATACAGTTTGTATTCCCATCCTTTTGACTCGTCTCGAAAATTTTGGAATAAGGGGTACTCCTCTTCTGTGGTTCCAGGACTACTTATCGGACAGACAACAGCGCGTCCGCATAGATAATAATTTAAGCAATAACTCAACCTGCACGTACGGTGTCCCGCAGGGCAGTACTCTTGGCCCAACATTATTTTTAATTTATATTAATGAACTCTGCAATGCTGAATTGCGGGGCGCCGATATACAGATGTTTGCGGACGACACCGTCATTTTGTTTCACGCTAAAACCTGGGAGAGTGTGCGCCAACTGGCGGAAACTGGTATGGGTACTGCTTCGGCTTGGCTTGAGGACAGTCTCCTATCGCTGAATGTCAACAAAACAAAGTACCTATGTTTCGGCATAACAAGCGCAAGCAACCCCACCGATTTCAAATTGCGTTTGCACACATATCCATGCAATCGCAATAACTTGAGTAATCCAGATACATGCAACTGTGAATATCTGACCAGGGTAAGCACTATTAAGTACCTCGGGGTAAACATAGACGATAAACTTAGTTGGAGCCCACACATTTCTGCAGTTACTAAGCGGGTAAGGAAACTAATATATATTTTTAAAGCACTGCGACAAGTTGCGAACCCTAAACTTTTGATACAGACATATAAGGCACTCTGTGAATGTGTCATAAGCTACTGTATCTGTGCTTGGGGAGGGGCCGCTAAATCCCATTTAATTGAAGCTGAAAGGGCGCAGCGAGCTGTTCTGAAAACCCTAATGTCTATGCCATTTCGTCATCCTACCATAGCGGTTTATGAGAAAGCTGGAGTTCTAACAGTAAGGAAGCTCTTTATTTACCAATCGGTTAGAAGGTACCATAAAACTGTTGTACCGTTCCTGACAAAAACAACCAAAAGAGTTGACCGTTGCCCAGTTCCCGCTACCAAAACCTCGTTTGCGCAACGGCAGTATAACTTCTTGGCCCCTCGTTTTTACAACAAACTCAATGCACTTTGTCAAATTAAGGATCACAATAACTTTAAAGCCAAGAAAATAATCAAGGACTGGCTTTTTCCTCTGACTTACGATGATACTGAAGCTCTACTGCTCACCCTTAAATAATAAAATTAAATCAACCGCAACTAGATAAGATAACTACTTACTACTAACTATTCTTTTACACAAATAATACTCCATTATCTTTATAGAAGATTAAATAATAAAACATATATATAAATAAAGGGCTCACAAACACATACACACACACACACAAACACACACACACACACACACACACACACACACACACACACACACACACACACACACACACACGCACACACACACACACACACACACACACACAAACACACTCTTCTCCAGCACTAAACTACAATAAGCATGCATACAAATTTAAGTTAGTTATTTATACCTTCAAAACTCAACCTTCGAAACTTAAAAATAACCTATGGTTACCTTATAATAGCCTACCAACCACTTGGTTTTGATTTTGTTGGTTCTTCTTGTATACCTAGTTTATCTTGATTTGTCTCTATTATTTTGCACTAATTTGCATTGTACTGTACACATATTTAAGGGAAGTCACTTGCTCCTGACGCACAGGTAATCCTAGTTTGGGAGCAAGGGTTTCAAATTGCATAGTGGCAAATTGTATTTCTCAATAAAGATATTTGTATTTGTATTGTATTTGTATATTGATGCCACAATGTTTCCAGTCGATAAGTAGGTATTTTTAATTTATATTAATAACGGAGTGGTGTACGTGCTTAAACACATGTCCTGTTTGTAGAGGGCGGAGGGAATTGCCATTTGTGACGCTAAAAGCCGTAATATCGCCTGTTGGCATGATTCACACAAAACATGACCTAAATTCATCCGTTTCTGTTTTATTAATTACCATGCAATATGCTGATTGTTTGTTGGTCATCGTTAGATAGGCACGAATGGTACGATTGACCACAAACGACAGAAACTGCCTAAAACAAAACTAAAAGTTTGTCACAGTAGTAAATGAAAAGCTTCTTAAAAATGTAGGTACCTCTTGTTGCAGAAAGGGAACATTGTCCTAAAAAGTATTTGTAAAGTGTATACTTTTTGAATTTGAAGCGTTTTTATAGCAAAGCAGTTGATTACTGGGTAAATTGTGATCAATTATAGCATCTGTTCTTTCAGTACTATCAATCTTAAGGTTGTCTGTAAGTGATGACTTGTTGACTTCGCTATTACGAAAATTCCTGTAAGATAATGTCTGACTCGCCCAAGAGATCTTCATGCGACAACTGATATCTCTGGCTTATCAAAATAGTCTACATGAGATTATTATTATTTCCCTGATCCATCCTAAAATATGTGCTAATTATGTATGTGTGCATCATACAGAGATAAGCCATTATAAACAAAGTTGTCTCATCTCGATAGCTATAAAAGACCGAAGGTCAACTGCCCAAGGTGAGGATTGAACATGTGAACAATTTATCATATAAACTGGCGTTTCCTCCGCGGTGTTTCGTACTTAAGTAAAAATTAAAGAATACTGTCGAACTACTAGTTGCAGGGATTTACTTCCAAACTTCATTTTGAGTCTTCAACCCGTAGTTTTTGTATGGTTAACCTCAGTGTTGAGGTAGCTACCCATCAAAACATTTGCGTACACATAAATTAATAACGTAAGGTCCGAATTTCCGAAAAAACTTCATTTACCGAAAAAACTTCATTTACCGGAGGCGAGGTCAATGAAAATCTCATGAGACCAATTAAAATTATTCGTGGCACGGGCGTTAATATATATGTTACAGCCAAAGTAATAAATCTGGATATTATATATATTGTCTAGTCATTATATATATATAATGTCTACTCAGTTTAGATAAAGTGATAATTAACACAAAATTAATCACATTTACTAGCAATTTTATTTAATATCATATTAATATCATAATGTAGGGTACCTATGACTTTTCCATGCACCAACCTTGTTTAAGTTTGACACAAAACTAAGTTTTTTAGTGAAATATTTTTTTTCGCTTTTATATAAAAAAAAAGAACTAACACCCGAAGTTTCAGGATGGAGCGTCGCTGCGCTCGGAACTTCGAACCTATTTTTGCTTATGTGTACTGACCTAACAAACAAAATGCGAAATATAAATTTAATCAAACAATTATTTGCTATATAACACTTGCCAAAATAAAACGTTAGCATAATAATTTATTACTTTGTCTAGTGAATTTGGCTTTTATATATAATGACCAGTCATTATGTATAATAGCTATTTAATCACTATGACTGTAACATATACATAAATAGTAGCAACAGCAGATTTTGTAATTCATAGGACTATGGACTTTGTATTCATATTCTTTGTATGTCTTGTTATGTGTTACAGAAAAAATATGGTAAATCCTTACGCTGGGGATACAAATTAAAAAATGGATTCATTGGGGTGCCTTTGAATCTCAGCTCTTTTTATGGTTAAAAATCTTAAGGTGGGTACTGACAGACGTTATGACGTGTAATTTAACAGGTTATGGGTCCCCGAAACGATCAAGTGCACTTGACAAGTCTCACGTGATTGACAGCTTCACTTGATGGGGGACATGACGCCTATTGAAGGTGCCGTCAAGTGCACACGCTGTAGTCACCTATCGACTTGTGTACTAGAGTCGTAGCAGAAATAAATAAAATATTTCCAACGATTATTTTGCATTCCTTGCCATAACTAAAGAGAAAAAACCGGCCAAGTGCGTGTCGGGCCACGCGCAATGTAGGGTTCCGTAGAAAGAGGGGTTTTTTCTGCTTTACAGAACTAACAACTTCATCGGTAATTTTCAATGGATTTTCAGCATACTCTACACTTTTAACTTTCCATAGTACAGGAAAATCCCTGTAGGTAGTGAGATATTATCAATAGGACAAAATCACGCACGGAAATTATGTCGGCGCGTCTCGCCAAGGCCATGTCTAGGTCCTATCCGTTGTATGCCATGTTCGGTGTTGTGGCTGCAAATGAAAACAGCTTGTCAAGTCCCGTCAAGTCGCGTCAAGCACAAGCGTATCAAGTGGCGTCAATGAAACTGTTAATTGCGATCAAGCCGTAAATTGACTTGATGGTAGGGTCAAGTCAATGCGGTAAACTATCAATATTCGCTTCAATCAAGGAGACTGGCCAAGTGCACTTGATCCGTGTCGGGGACCTATTACACGGCGAGCATTCATGCAGTCGGTACGTAGTGTTAAGGGGAAACCAGCGAGCGACGAGCAGCTCAATGCTCGCTTTGAGTGCTCCACCCGGCTGTCGGTTTTTTGACGAATCCTTTGAGTGTTACGGTTACATGTAGTTTTGTGTCTTTCACGATTTTGTAAGCTTTTAGGTGATTTTTTTAACTAACATCTAGTTTAATGACTCAAAAGGTTACTTTAGGTGATTTTTTGCAATTTGCAGGATTTCTCTTTATTTTTTTACTTGAAACAAATGTAAAACGAAACGCAACGCTCTTTCATTTTGCAATGCTGTCTACTCAGCATCGTTTTCGTTTGGCTCATACATGTAGTGAGCGCAACTCCCAAAAATACGTCTTTCTCTCCCGCACAAATTCATACTTACCTAAAGTAATATTTGATGTCCCTATTTCAAGTAAGCGAGCAATTTATAGACAGAGTCAAAGATAAAACTTACATCGAAAAACACCACAGCCCCTATATTACGCTCACCAAATCCTGAGCGATTCCAATCGTTTAACTGTCAAATTAGTATGCAATTTGACAGTTAGACGATTGGAATCGCTCAGGATTTGGTGCGCGTAATTAGGCCACAGAACTTTTTAGGCTGGATGGAAGAAATTTCTACCGAAATAATTCTGCCTTTACACGTAATGTGTATCACAGTCATGTTATTTAATGTTGTGCAATAAATTGTAACAAACCAACTGATTTTTTCTGTAAGTTATTACTTCTAAGTTACTTTTTACACCAGAAGGTAACTTTTTTGTCTCTTTTTGGGAACTTTTGACAAGACCCGGCTGGCAAAACTGCTTTTTGGTAACTTTTGGCAAGACCCGGCTGGCATCACTGGATCACGTAGTATGAGTATGGGTGGGTACGTTCCCTAAGTTCTCCATTGATGAAGATAGATAAATAAATAGAGATAGAGAACACTTTATTAAGTACTTTATTGTATATAAAAAAGGAAATAACACGGATTACAGATGGCGGCCTTATCACTAAAAGTTATATCTTCCAGACAACCATTGGATGGACTGGACCAATACATTGGAGAAGGAAGTAGATGTATAAACAAAGAAAATTAACAATTTCAGAGGTTTAAGAATTATACATGCCTGATTAAGAAAGTCAATATATAAAATATCAACAGATACATACAAATAATGTATGTATCTGTTGATACAATAACAACAGAACAACCTAAACACTAATAACAACAGAACAGTATAAAAAATTATAGCAACAGCCTACGCCAGAAAGATAGGGCTCCTTTACCAGTCTTGAAATTCCGCACCTCCACCAGTGGAGCATTCCACAGACGGACTGCTTGCTCGGTGAAGGAGCAGCTGCTCTGTAAAAAGTGGTGTGATGGAACGGGATTTTTAGGAGGAGGTTTTGGGAGGAGCGAAGAGTAAGGAAGGATATGAGAAGAGTGAAGAAACTCAAAGCGCTCTTTTAGATAGGAAGGCGCTGCTGGATTAAACAGTATGCAATACAGAAGAAAGAGTATACAGTGCGTATTGATGTATTAGAAAGTCGCGACTTTTGACATTTAAAACGTGCGACTAGCGTCGTCGTACTACTCATGCAGGAACGTTGCGAATTTTGGCATTTAAATAGCGCTATTCAAATCGTTATACTACCTTGCCACTTTTAATTAGAATATCCTGAAACAGCCGTAAAAATCCATGTATTTTTCAATCAGCTTCGCACACAATGAGTTACGGCCTCGCGTCCAATGCCAGCGTTTTAGGCGGCCACTTAACAAAATTGAGCAGCCACACCACAGGCACCTCTGCCAGAACAAAATCACACGTATCAGAAGGCATTACGAGTTAAATAACAGTGCAGGCGGTGCAGAATTATCTTGGTGTGTCGATATTAGCGTGGGCGTCAAGTAAATTCGTTGTGAACTGCAAACGCGAGCTTTTGGATTATGTATTATTATTTTAGTGATTGGTTTTTGTTTTATAATATGATTCTGCTTTGGTAATTTTGCTTTAGTTCAAATCGTGCAGCGTGTCTACAAATTACCTATAGTCATTTTTAGGGTTCCGTAGTCCGACAAGGAACCCTTATAGTTTCGCCATGTCCATCTGTCTGACTGTCTGTCCGTCCGCGACCTAGCGCAGACCGGTGGTACTAGAAAGCTGTAATTTGGTGTGTTAATTAACATTTCTCACGCCGACAAAGTTAAACAATAAAATGTTGGAAATTATTTTTTTCTACTGTACCTCTCCTAACATGAAAAGTGGGATTTTTTCTCGTCTACCCCATCATGTGGGGTATCGTTGAAAAATATTGTGGGTGTAGGAAGACCATTTTTCGATTTAGGGTTCCGTTTGCGAAATATTAAGCTTTAAAGCGCAAACTTTTGTCCGAGTAGGGTCCCCCCCCCTGTCCTGGCTAAACGGTTGATTGTAGAAAGGTGAAAGGGTAGTAGCACATATAATGAACTTGAAAGGAAAAGTATCACGGCTAAGTAGGCTTTACTAGTTAACGAGTAATAGGCAACAAACTTATAAAAGTAAAATTTCGTACAAAATCCATTGAAAATAACTTCGATGAAAATAACTTCCTCTTTCTACGGAACCCTACATTGCGCGTGGCCCGACACGCACTTGGCTGGTTTTTTAGTAGGTACCTATTTCTAAGTATTTATCATGTTTTATGTTGGTGATGTGATGTGTGATGAATATGATGATACCTCCTGGTTACCATGCCTTACCATGCCTGGGTATGATAGTTTGGGTCCAGGACAAGTGATTGTGTTGTGTGGAAGTTATAATATTTTTTTCTTATTTCGCGAAAACAAAATCTTTTGTCGTTTATATTTTCAATATCAACAATTTTATTCATTATAAAAAATAAACCGTGTGTTTAAAAATAACACTGACAGTGTTCAGCAAGTATTTCTAGTTATGGACCGAGTTGAAAAATCTTCTCGCTTCTTGTGTCATGTAAACAAGAAGACCTTCAAGACTATTAATACTTATCAAATATTTACCTGCCTAGTTCGCTTTATCTAACTAAAGTGTTATTGTTATGCCGGCGCCAGACATGAGTTCAAAGAAGTGATCAAATAAGTGTTCACATGTGTGGCACGGGCATTTGATACTATTGTCGCATATTTGATCACTTAAATGCCCTTTGCCGTTCCGTGACGGTTTTTAGCGTCAAAGGGATTTTAATCCTAAATGCCAAAAGTGCATTTTGCACATCCTTTCACGTCTTCGTTTTGGCTGTTTTTGTTTATTTATTTGCACGTGTAATAAATAATTTCACGCACATAAATAATATAAGCAAACTGCGTCGACCAAATCGTCGTCCATGTTTTGCGAAGTCAAGTTGAAAACTGTGAGCTCAAATATGTGAGCAGTCTTCAAATAAGTGATCACTTCTTTGAACTCATGTCTGGTGCCGGCAATATGGTATGTCTATTGGAATGGAATAAACTTTCACATTTATAACATTAGTAGCATAGGATTTTACCAAAAATTCAGTTACTTACCTATGTACCTACATACGATATCACACTACCCAAAATAGCTTTAGCTTTTAATTTTCATGAGTCAAGTACCTCTCTCTCCAAGAGAGGTTCTGTGCCCTGCAGTGGGACGAACATAGGTACTCGTAAGCTAGATAAAAAATCTTTGCTTTTCTGTCAAACCTTACTCCAAATGCAAAAGAGGTTTTCATCGCAGCTTTCACTGTTCTTGCCAGTATCTACCAAGGTAATTACATTACATTTCGTTGCCAGCTAGGTACAAAAAGTCTCTTTCCTTATCTACTCAGCTCCGGTCAAGCCGAATTTCTTAAGTAGGTACGGTACACCTTTGTGTTATTATCAGACTTATCAAGTGAAACAAAATTATATACTTGTCCTCTACGGAGGTATCTACTAACTCCCGGTTTCTCGTAGCCCTACAATCTGCAGGTCTCAGTTGGTCATTGTTCACACAAACAAAACCGATAACAGCTGTCAACAGTAGATCAACAGATTGTTGGCGTACGAGAAACCGGGGGTCACAATAACAATCTTTTGTTTACGCAGAAGACAGGAATCATAAACCTAGCTTAGTTATTTGTAGCTGCCATCCATTCATATACGAGCACTAACCACCTCACCATAAATGGTGTAATGTTCTATTTCATATCTTCTTGCTTTGTCCAGCTGGTCACAAATGTATTACAGTAATGGCTGTATTCGCCATACAAAACGTTATGTGAGCACAGAACATTTGACACAGAAATAAACCTTAAGCGAATTGGAATTCAATTATTTTCAATAATACAGTACGCGTTAGATATTTGCAGTTCTAAAGCTAACCTGTACTAGTTATTATTTTAAGTAGAGCAAAATAGGTTCTAGAATAGTAAGGACTCGCATGAAAATGTTGAATGGCATGGCGTCCAACGTCCATGCCTTTTATTATACCTACTCGGATTTACAACAGCTTTCGTCACTTTTAAAGGGAAGGTCCCTTTGGAAATAGTGTCGTGAACTAAATAAACGAAGAAATATTAATAAAACTTATAAAATAAAGTTTCTAATCGCGTCTAGTCGTGCTTTGTAAATGTTGTCCAATCTTAACACTGCTAATTCCGAAGACAAGGAATTTGGCAAGTTCTTATAAATCAAGTCATGTCAAATCACTCAAATAAATTTTTTTTTTTATTCAAAGTAGCACAGAAACTGCGACTTAATGAACGTTACAAGTTAAACTAAGTATCCATTTCAAAATCTAGATCATTTTTATTTAAGTAACTCTTTGGGTCGAGAAGTTTGCCAGTTTTTTACATTTACATTTTGGTGGGATTTCATGACTATTTGGCTAAGAATGTTAGTCTGATGAAGTGCATAATAGCTTAGAAACGAGAATGGCCACTACAGTAAGAACATATACTTTAATTTTATTTTCTGTTTGTCGCAGCTAACATAGCTTTTTTTCTACCTACATTACATGGTAGTATTAATACACCGTCTTACTACCCTGTATAACACGTTCATCCTTTAGTTAGATATAATTTTTATAATTTTAGATTTTTGTCAGAGTATTCATATGGGTAGGTCCTTAGGGAACGTACCTATACTACGTGACTAAGTGTTGCCAGCCGGGTCTTGTCAAATTTCATTTTTATTTCCATTTTTCGGGAATCGAACCTCGGACCACCTACCTCCAGTCGCGCCTCTGCCGCCGCCGAGTGCTCCAGCGCCGTTGGACGCCGCGTTTTCAGACATTCCCAGGGCTCCGGGCCAAATTCAAATTACCTACAAAAAAATTTTCTTCTACCCTTCCACAGACGAAACGCACCTAATAAAAGCAGACCTCACTCGCGCACGCTCCACCACTCCATCCGAGCAGCACCGTGTGCTTTAGGCACTACTGTGTGTGTGTCTTTATCGCGCCTTTTCGAGACCAGTGCTGAGGTGAAAAACTTTTTTCCAATTTTTTTCCGTTTTAAATACCTATTTACTGAATTCTTTTCAACTTTAACGTCCGATAAGTACGTCAATTACCGACCGATTTTCATTAAAATTTCACCCTTGTTATCGCGGGACGCATTTTTTTAGGTCTTCTAACAAACTTTTTCTTTATCTACAACGGGTTAGGTACATAGTTCCTCAAATTACGACCCGCTGTAGGTCACCCTGAATATTTTTCATGATTTTCGTTTTTTCCCGTTAGTTACTCAATAAATACGGTTTATATTCCATTTATATCCTGTTTATATCTATACTTCAATTTGAAGTGTACCGTTATATTCTCTTTGGAAGTACCTTTTGATGTACCTTTTGAACTAGACTTTTGATGATCCATCAGTGAGTGAGTCAGTGAATGCCGAAAATTGCAATTTTTGGTTACATGATTGAGAGATTGTGAGAGACACTTGTTGCAAATTCAATATAGGTATTATAAAAAAGATTTTTTCCTCGGTGACCCTAGTGTTACTCCCTGGAGCCCCTAATATAGGCTCCTTTCACCGATGTCTAACATGTATCGATACCTTAGATTTAGTGGTATTGTGTCAAGATACTGATATAAAATCAAATTGTAAGTTAAAGGTAGCAATTTTATAGACTACTTTATTATACCTAGTTACAGTCCTTAAAATTATAGAGCAAACCATTCATTTTAAAGACCATAAGTTATAGTTGCAGTCCTCTATAAATTTTAAAGTACATTTTAATATACCTACTTACCCCCTTTTCAAAGGACTTATGACGACAGAAGCATTTCTTCTGTTTTGTTCTGTGGTGTTTTTCACGGCGCAACTGAGCTGAACACCTGCGTATTCTATCTATTCACTCTAGTCCATTTGCAGAACCAGCAGCATTAATTAACATTTTCTTTTGGTTTTGTGGTCGCAATGCTATGTAGCATTTCACTAGCTACCTTCTTATGGCTTACGATTTGTGATCTGAACCGACGCCGATTTCAAAGTCTCTGTATATAGGTACCATGACATAAGTAAGTTACATTGACAAGCAAAATAGTGCCCTCAGAGCATTGAATAGTAATACTGACCCATCTCTACATGACCGAACAAAATCCCCAAATCCAAAAATGGGGGGGGTCTACCCCGTCGATACGACAAAGTTTTACTTCGGGGAAATTTCTAATTCGCGATAAAAATTAAAATAGTACCCGCTGTATCATACTTTCAGTAAATTAAAATTTAATAAAATAAAATTTCTGAAACAAAAAACTAATATTTTTAGGGAGAACTTGCCCTACTTTCTTCACTGTGGCTTAAAATAGATTAACTTAATCGTATCACGTCTGATTACCATGCTGGAGGCCATAGGGTCGATTCCCACAGGGGTCGCCGTACATATTATGTACAAATGACCTCGGTCTGGGTGTATTTTCTAGTTACTACAGCACAGGGTTTGCACAGCACAGTTTGGGACCAGGACAAGTGATTGTGTTGTGTGGAAGTTGTATTTATTTATTTATAAAATTCCCACAAAATTCATTTTAAAGGGCAACTCAAGCGACTTTTAAGAAGTGGTTCAGCTTGGCCCACAGAACACTGTTCTGTGCAGTGGTGTAGCATAGGTCACTAGTACCCGGTGCGGATTCCAAATTTGCCGCCCTCTTATTTTTGTATACCATTATAAAAAATTTGGGCATGGTAAAAAGAGTACTTTTATTAGTTTTATTGAATGATTTATTGAATTGAAAAGTGAAATTAACATTTTTTGACATAGGTAGAATATCACAGAAAAATTACAGAGAAAACGTAATAGAATAATGGAGAAATCGCCTACTTCACGAACGCTCTTTTGCGCACGAGTATCATTCTAAGCTCAACTCCTCAACTGAAAGATTAAAATTTAACTTTTCTAGTCTTCCTTTCAGCAAAGTTTTTGATCACACTTTCAATATCGATTGCATCAGTGAGGTCTTGTTCGATCGATAATATAGCGAGATTAGTTAATCTCAGCGTACTCATTGTAGATCGCAAGTAATTTTTTATCAATTTCAGTTTCGAAAAGCTCCTTTCACAACTAGCATTAGGTACTTATAGCAGTTGTCAAAAATATTCTGAGCATTATGAAAATGTTAGGGATGGAGATTTCGAGCTTAGATTCGACAATGAACTTCAATAATTCAAGTGGACCTACATTAGCTTTGCCTAATTTATCGAGATCTCCAGTAGCAATGGCAAAACTTCGAAGTCGCCCTCGCTCAAGTTCAAACTCCTCCTTGTCAATGTCGGTAGCATGGTCAAGGTTACATTTTCCAGTAACGTCCAGTAGTTTTGCTGGTGTCAGAAAGGAAAATTTCTCTGCTAAACTATCGAGCTGCTGAAATCTCGATCGAATCTCAGAAATGACTCTGTCCAAAGAGGAAAACAGTGTTCTTCTCAACTCATTTTCGTAGGTTAAACCAGCATCTGTACTTCCGTCACCGAATGTTTGTTTCTTCAATCTACGTCGACGAGGTTCCATAGATAAACCCTGTTCATCACACAATTCTTTTGAGTAAATTAAACCACCGTCTACCAACTCGTTTCGCTTTTGAACTAGAAACGTTTGTAGGGCACTTATTTTTTGAGCACACTGTAATTACGGTGAAGTACAAAGAATGCGTAAGGAGACATATTTATTTAAAATATAACATTGAAACGAAATAAGTTTCCTAAATAATAGTTATTGAGAAACCTTGCGCTTGCATCACCCATGCATAGAACCTGCATAGGTACCTGGGTATTTGCTAACATAAAAAAAGACGGAAAAAACACTGAAAGAATTTTTTTTTTTAATTTTAATTTTTTTTTTTCTAACTGCCACCTCCGCAGCGCCGCCTCCGGCAAAGTGCCGCCCGGTGCGGACCGCACCCTCCGCCCCCCCCATGCTACGCCACTGGTTCTGTGGCTTGGCCTTAATAAGTGTACAATGTAAATGATCCAGATATAGTGACTCGATCGAATATAGCAAAATCAACATCGACGAGATTCTAGCCATTGTGCATTACCTACTCACAAAACAATCATAAACCGTTTCTAATTTCACGGCAATAAACTAAACACGGCACTCAGAACCAAATTGTGTCTTAAACTTATATACTTCTATGAAGTTTTAATATGCCCCTTTTGGTAATCGAAGATAGTATAATATAGAGGACAAAACCCAAAAACACCGGCGGCGACCCGTGGCCTAATTACGCGCACCAAATCCTGAGCGATTCCAATCGCCTAACTGTCAAATTCCATACTAATTTGACAGTTAGGCGATTCTCACTCACTCGAATAAGAAGAAGTTAATAGAAAAAAAAACAACCAGGCACACCTTTCTGAGAATGTCTTCGAGCAAGCACATTAAAGTGACGGAAAAACAAACTTATAATAAAGCCGCCGAGGGCATTTCCCCAAAAATCGGACGACCACATCCAATAAGCAGAACCGTCGGAATTATAATCATAAACTGTGGACGGTTGTGGAGCGGGTCAGTCGTGTTATAACGCGTGAGAACGACCAGTAGACAAAGAGCTTTGTTTGCATTTCAAACTTACGCAGCTGGAGGCCAGTAGTATTAGAATTTTACTTTACTCCATTGATGGAAACTAGCGAAAGGTCGGATTTGGATTGGGCGATTGATACTTTAACCCAAGTTAAATCCCAACAACATCCTTGATCTACCTCTATCTTACCGCTTAGCCGGATGTGTCGGAATAGTGATTTTTTTATTTTGATTCAATAAAAGGCTCATTTAAGTAAGTGGCAAATTTTGCTTTCACAATTCTGAGACCAAAGTATCTTTAATTTGGGCTTAAGACCAGTATCTATGCTTTGATAGGAGAAAACTATTGGCAGCAGTATTGCCAGATAACATGAATTATCATGTCTTCCTGTCTGTGAATATTCTATCGAGCTTTTTGATCGTACTAAATAAATTGATTGTGTACTGAAATGACCTATTTCAATAAAAGAGGAATGGACGACTCATTTTGTTGTAATTTTTTTACCAACTGTACGTCACTTCACGACTGACCCCTAAAATAAAACGATGTAGCGATAGCAATCATACACGTTTTTGTTAGTAATCAGAAATAACAAAATAATTAATTACATTTTGTTTTTACGCCTACTAACCAAACTATGTGTACATAATATTGCTTACTAATTAAATGAATCAATGTTATCTGAAATAAATAAATACCTATTATTATTATAGCGAGTGGTTATCTTAATAAGGAGGTAATCACTATAGCGATTCATTACCTCTCTACTGTCCATAGCATAAAGATAAAGATAAATTTATTTGCATAAAAATGTGTCAATAATATTACAATAACATGCATTATTAAGTTGTTAAATATAACATTGCTAATTTCGGTCCAACATGTTTTACCAAGAGTGGCGTGCAAATAGGAGAGGCGCGCCACTTAGAACAGATATAGTAGGTATGTCAAGTTTAAAAAAAAGAAATTAAATTGAAACCAAATAAAAAATTAACCAATTAAAGAAAAAAATATGAAAGGTCAAATAATGTCAACGGTGATTAGTCCATGTGAGCAAAAGAAGTCAAACTACGTAAACACAACATGTTAAATTACCATAAATTATTACCTTTGTGTATCTATATCTATATCACAGAACACAGGAATTCTCTGTTCTGTGATCTATATTAAACAACCGGCCAAGTCGTGTCGGGCCACGCGCATTGTAGGGTTCACTAGTTGGCTGTCAAAGTATACGAACTTAGAACTTTTTTAAAGATTTTATTCTACCGTTTTGTCGGCGTGATTAATATAACTTTGCCATTTTTTGCTTTCTAGTACCTACAAATCGTCTTTCTTCTAAGCCGCGGACAGATAGAGAGACAGCCATGACGAAACTTAGGAGTTCCTTGTTGACTACGTAACCCTAAAAATACACATTTCATTTTATCAGTAATCGTCTATTCACATACTTCACTTCACTGCCAAAATATTTTTGGAACGTAACTCAATATTTTTCTGTAATTTTTGCCGAGGTTGGTAAACTAACAGTTACTTAATGCTTTCAAAAAGACGCCTGTCACCCAAGAACTGTCACCTCGATCTACCGAGACCACGGCACTTGCGAAAGTACCTACCTACCGAAATATCGGAATCTTGTCAAATGAGAAAATAAACTAGTGGAAATTCAGTTTTTATTATATAATTCACTTGTGAAATATGTTTAATGCAATATATTTACAAACGTTTTTTAGTCTTGTTATCTGCAACAATAGGCACTATTAAGTAATATTTTCGAGGTCACAATTCGTTTTAGAATACTTTCATTTAATACGTCCTAAAGTTATGGGAACTTTCTTGATACAGGAAACCTAAAGCGACTGCAGCGCCAATAACAGCTGTCACCACACCACATTAGAAGAACTTTCCCTGGGGCCTGTCCAAAGTTGCAAATGCACGACAACAAATGAACAGTTGGGTTGGCTCAATCTGACTGAATTGAAGTAGGAAATGAGGCGCAAGAGTTCCGTCATTCGCATTATCATCATACCTATCAGTTGAATATGAATTTTCCTTTACACTTCACAGAAAAGGTATTCTGTAATCAACCACTCTATCTATGGCAAAACCGAACGAAAGGCGGTTCTTAGAAAAGCGTGAGTCACCCGCACTGAATAAAGTCGAGCTATTATACGCTGTTATATGATGTCTGTTTGGCTAGTGACAGTGTCAGGTACCTAGTCGACTCGTGGCGGAAATGCCTTTGACTCGCCTATGGACAGCTGCTTTTTGCCGCGGCAAAGTTGTTTCACGGTGTGGAAGTCGGCTCGGTTCTTTCTACGCTGTCTCACAGTATGTGGCGTGTAGAAGACGTCATTATAGTACCTACTTGACGTCACTGATACACCGCTTGCCCCAAGTGGGTGGGCGATAAATGGTAGGCGTGACTGCACAAGCACAACTGACCAACGAGCTAGTACTAGGTCATCATCATTGTATTTGAGTACTAGAACCGAAGTAGAATCAAAGGGTACTGGCATCATTTAATGTATGGCGTGAGATCATGGTAACATTGAGGTAAAAAACAGGAAAATGTTGCATGTGAGGTGACTGGTTCCGTCCAGAGATGACCGAGAAGGTGGAGCATTCCGGGCCATAGAGCCTACAAGTTCCGGGTTGATGGCTTTATGATTGATCTGTTTAGCTGTTAATCAGCGAGTGGGGGAATCGAGCGAATGTGGGTAGAAGGGCCGGTAAGGGACGTCCCAGGTGGACATACTTCAACCACATAGGGGACGTAGCATAGGGCAAGATAAAAAGTACCCGAAACCGGCGTGCGTGCATGCAACGACTAATGAATGTTGAGGAAGCGAAAGTGATCCGTCAGGATCGTGGCAAGTGGCAGTCCCTGGTCTTTGCCTACCCCTCTGGGATACAGGCGTGAGTTTATGTATGTATGTACGGACAGCCCTTGCTCTTCTCTTGACGCTAATTTAGCCAACTTGCGTTACAATATTGAGTGCATTTATTTAATCATCATCATCATCAGCCATGCGTGAGTTTATGTATCTATGTGTCTGTGAGTGGGCTAGAGATAAAGGAAACACCATAAGGATGTAAGTGTTGATTGTTTCCCAAGAGTCGGCTTCATTTCTATCAGTGTAAGGCGGCAATCTGTCGCTTGTGGTAAAAAATATTCAGGAGAAATTAGTTAAGTAGTTCGAGTTTTCGTGCCCAATGCCCGAAATTTAGATTGGCACCGTTGATTCTATTAGGGTTATTTAAAAGTTGGAACTTGGGGCTTACGTCGGTACATTCGACAGCAGATCGAAGCACAATCGACAGCGGATTAACCTTCTTTCACATCACATCAGCCTTCAATTTCATGTTTGTGACGTCCTTGCCTGGTTACCATAGCACAGGGTATCCTAGTTTGGGACCAGGACAAGTGATTGTATTGTGTGGAAGTTATTATTATTATAAATTACCCACCATTAACTGGGTAGAATACAGGAAAGTAAGGGTTGATGTGCTCTCAACTATATTTTTAATGAAATGTAAAGGTTGCCTGCTGTCCACTGTACTTATGGGAGTCCAGGTTACTCCCTGGACTAGCGCCACCGAGGAAAAAAATCTTATCTTTTTTTACAGATCAAATTTGCAAAAAGTGTCAGTACATGCTCTCAATCATGTTAACAGTGATTTTTAGGACCCACGACAAAGAACCTAGGATCGCCAACCTGGTACTTAATAGCATTTATGCCAAAAACGGCCGCTTCTGGCGTTAATGCTATCTAGTCCCAAATTTTTTGCCATAGGGCCATGGGTCCTAAAAATCACTATTAACATGATTGAGAGATTCTACTGACACTTTTTGCAAATTTGATCTGTAAAAAAGATATGATATTTTTCCTCGGTGGCGCCTTGGCTATTGATGCTATATATTACATTTGTTAATTTTGAGAGGTCGATTGAATATCCAACTTCAAAGTGTATACGGAGTAACGATTATTATTAATATGCTGATTGTAACAAGGAAGCAATATTAGTGCGTACAGTCAGCGGCAGCCACGTATGTTCCAAGGTTGCAGTTTTACGCCGTATTAAAGAGTTCAAGAAAAAACGACAGAGTTTCGACGACTAGCGACCGCACATTTTTGTTCGCCAGACTGTTCCATTAGCAAGTCGAGACTGTTGTATACTTGAGCGATTAGTTCCACTATTCACTGTTCGGTCGGAATCGCGGCCAAACAAGTTAGCGTTCATTTCAGCTGCAATCCGATCTTATTTACGAATTTTAATTAACGAAAGAACAAAGTTCCGTATACTAGGTACTGTACGTCCCACGTTGGGGCTGGAGTTTTAAGATAAATAGAAATCAAAACCAGACGTTTAATGAATGATTTACAATTTTACAAAACCAACATTTTAAGACTATGTAATGTACAACGCTATGGTAACGAATTCTGCATCATTATGATAGTAATATTATGTCAATCGAATTGATTTAATCGTGTTTTGGTACTTGACTAAAAACGGCTGATACAACCATGAATGATGTAAATACATTGGTCCACGTTAATCCTATAATTTAACATTCTAAACACAAACATCCTGCTAGCCATATTGGTGTCAGTGATAGATAAATAGATAGAGAACACTTTATTTTACGTAATAAAATCGGCCAAGTGCAAGTCGGACTCGCGCACGAAGGGTTCCGTCCCATTATCTATAAAACATTAGACAAAGATCGAGACAAGATAGATTAGGTACATTGAGAACAGCGCCATCTACAGAATGAGACAAAAAGCGTTTAACATTGACGTTTGACGGCATGACTTCGGCGCTGTGAAGGTTCCATCGATGGCCGCTAGATGGCGAGCGCTGTCTTTAGTTGTTGGATGGGAGCCCCTAAATATTTATTTTATTCTGTTTTTAGTATTTTCTGTTATAGCGGCAACAGAAATACATCATCTGTGGAAACTTCAACTCTCTAGCTATCATGGTCACAGCCTAGATACAGATAGATAGAAGATACAATATTCTTTATTGTACATAAAGATTACATTAATAGAAATTCAATAAATCGCAGTACAATTGGCGGCCTTATTACTACAAGCAATTTCTTCTAGGCAACTAAAGACGGAGACAAGAAAGAAGTTTTATATACTTTTCAACTCATATTTCTTAATTGCAGCGACTACCCGTCTCTGAGTTGAAAAGTATATAAACTTACTTAAACCATACATAAATATTTAAACAAATATTTAATCATCATCATCAACCCATTATGTCCCCACCGAGGGGCACGGGTCTCTTCCCTGAGGAAGGTATAGGCCATACTCCACCACGGGGGCCAAGTCCGAATTGGTGGAGGCTTGTAGACTAGTGGCTCGTCTACTGTCAGAAGTTGTCAAGCCGCCCTAAGGCCTCTGACTTGGCTTAACGCTCGTTAAGCCAAGTCAGACATACATACATACTAATAATCAAATTATATATGGGGAGAGGAAATAATATAATATACCTAAGTAATATTGGATACATTATCTAATCTATAGATAGGTAATATTCTTTCACTTTGCTTTTAAAGACCTGGTGATAGACAGACAGACAGACAGTGGAGTCTTAGTAATAGGGTCCCTTACCCCTTTGGATACGGAACCCTAAAAATTATTCTGATTCAGTGATTCTGAGGAATTCTTAAAATCCTTTGAAATTATGAAAGGAACAAGTCGCTATGCTGAAAGTATAAAACCTTACACGATAAAAAAAATTACGTGTCTATCGACACTGAGAATAGGGATCAAAGTTCACAGCATAACGGCCGTGTCCTCTCCTATGCCCCTCTCAACTAGGTCAAGGCATGTAGTCGGGCCCACCAGACATACCTACATAATTACATTTCTGTCTATAGGTATGTACGGGTAAAGGTACGGATGTACTGTACTGGTAGGATTACCGTATGCCATTTTTGACTTTCGGAGCGTTTACAGAATCGAATTTATGGTTCACAATTTGAATGAAACCTTTGTATCCTGCAGAATATCTATTTCCACTACTTGGGTTACTGAATAGGTGCGATTCTAAGATAAGTTTAGAAGATATTGATATCATAAAACGTCAAGTCTGAGACGTATTACAGAGGGTAAAGGTAGACTTCCGTGCATCGCGGCCGATCGCAGCCGCGCGCGACTGATCGTACGTGCGGCTGATGCGGCAATAGTCATTGTATGAAAATGTGTGTTTCCAAAGTCTGCGACGGACGCGTGCGGCAGACGACAAAAACGGCGCCATACATTTTCATACAATAACTATTGTCGCATCAGCTGCGCGCGTCAGTCGCACGCGATCTATCGCGCGCTGCTGCGATCGGCCGCGATGCACGGAAGTCTACCCTGGTATAGAAATGTATGGAACAGCTGATATTTTTTTGAAGAAATCAAAACATTATTTCAACGTAAAGAATTTACACTGCTGAATATCACTGTATAATGCTAGCCACTGCCTTCGGGTCGAATTTGTAGACAAAAACTTCACTCTGACAATCTTTTCACAAATTATCTTAAACATACCCAATACTTTGTTACATCAGTTGCTGCCTACATGAGGATCTATAACTTTAAATGCCAAAACATTTGTTACTTTTCTCACAAAAGTAGAAAAAACACATGTGGACATGTGGAGAGTATGAAGAAAGAATGATTGACGAAACAAATATATCGACTGAATGTGGGTGGAAGGACCGGTAAGGGACGTCCTAGGCGGACATACTTTGACCAAATAGGGGATGTATTAGCAAAGGGCAAGATAAAAAGTACCCGAAAACGGCGTGCGTGCATGCAATGACTAATGAATATTGAGGAAGCGAAAGTGATTTGTCAGTATCGTGGCAAGTTGCAGTCCCTGGTCTCTGCCTACCCCTCTGGGATACAGGCGTGAGTTTATGTATGTCGTAGCCATATCGTAGATTGTGCTTTTCATGAAAAGGACACATTTCGTGATATGGCTAACCACATCATGATATGGTCAGTTCTATGATATGGCTACGACATGTATATATGTAGAAAAAAACATAATGCTGCGACCAGACACGAACAGCACACGTTCACGAGCGTAAGGCGCGAGACACAGATGGGACGTGGGGCGAGGGCGCGGTAATAGTGATTCTTTTTGTTAGTGCAACAAAAAGAATATACTCAAAGAAGGGTTATTTTTCTCGAATGGACCTATTTTGACGAATTAGAGGGATGAAGTGAAAACGAGCCTCCCTGAACCCTTTCCTTTGCGCATAGACCAAGCTTTTGCAGCTACCGACTCGCACTTAGAAAATTCTTTATACAAAATTCAATTTAATTAAGAAGTGATGCACGCCCGACCTAGTCTATTATGAACGCTTGCCCCGATGGTACAGTCGACCGCTCATCAACCTTAGCATGCAAGCAAATATTCAAATGTAAATTGTAAAGATTGATGTGCTGTCAACCTGCTGTCGACTCTCCGTGTTTACGTTTAAATTTGAATTTTCGAGAAATATAAATTTTTTACATTTTAGTTGCAGTCACCCGTAACTCAACTGAACAAAGTGCACGCGTGTAAAAGTTGACGTGCCGTCGACTGTACATTCCATAGCCTTTGATGATACTCAACGTCTAAAAACTTGGATGGTGACTTAAAAATAAGGCTGCTACAAGCAAGTGCGCTTCAGACTCGCGCACGAAGGGTTCCGTACCCATTATCTAAACAACATTAGACAAAGATCGAGACAAGATAGACTAGGTACATTGAGAACAGCGTCATCCTTAGAAACCAACAAGAAACGTTTAACATTGATATTTAACGACATGACATCGGCGCTGTGAAGGTTACATAGATGGCCGCTAGATGGCGAGACAACCTATGTTGTATTTGAGCCCCCCTTAAATATTTATTTTATTTTGTTTTTAGTGTTTTTTGTTATAGCGGCAACAGAAATGCATCATCTGTGAAAATTTCAACTGTTTAGCTATCACGGTTCATGAGATACAGCCTGGTGACAGACAGGTCAGACAGACGAGATGTACAGTGGAGTCTTAGTAACAGGGTCCCTTACCCCTTTGGGTACGGAACCCTAAAAACTGCTTTAAATTACAGAATATAAAAAACCTATTTAGAGGCTAAAAATTCCACCCATGCCGGGACTTGAACCCGCTTACCGTGCCAGCGCTCTCCCAACTGAGCTAATGGATAAGTGCAAGCATCGGCAAAATTTCGAGCCTCTTTACAAACTTCTCTGTATTACATAATATGTTACGTTGGAATTTTGGAAACGAAAATCTATGACAGAGTCGCTGTCCCAATTACCAAGCCGTTCTAATAGAGAAACGGGGCCTCATTATGCGCACCAAAACCTTAGCGATTCCTATCGTCTAACTGTCAAATACCATACTAATTTGACAAACGATTGGAATCGTTCAGTATTTGGTGCGCGTAATATAGAAGCATGGCTTTTAGGAGAGGTTTTACGGACTGGCATGTAGTGTCAACATGATGAATAGTTTAGCCGTCCACTTCACGGAAATAGACAAACCAGTAGTACAAGAAGGAGTAAAAGGGCTCACAGCGGCCACGTTAAGTTGACTTTAAAGTGTTGAGGATTAAGGTCGAAATTCAACAGCTCAGGAGGTGCTGCGTGCGTGACCTTATCGACCTTGCAGCGTTTTAAAAACACTTGCCCACGGAGCTTTTGGTTGAAAACAGTAATATTTATCAAACCTTTTAGGTTGGGTGTGTAAGGCCGTAATTTGTTATCATGGATAGGCTGTTTGTGCGTTTCAATGTTACAACAAGTATATTATAGGATATTAGTATACCCAGAAGAAGGCCTCTGTTCGAATTTGTCTTAAGGGGCTACCCGGACCTAACTAACGCCACTAATGGGGAAAAATCATTAAAAGAAAACGACGAAGCGCTTCGAGAAACCCACCATGAGATGTCATTTTTGCAAAAAAGTGAAAATTCCAAGTGTCGATTACTGCAAGTGCAATTAGCAGCGCAGTTTTGTAAAACGGTTTTGGAAAGGATATTGATGGAGGAGAATCGTAGATTACTGCGACGGCTCTGCCAAGTTTTACGAATTCTCACGAGGAAATTAATAAATTAGTCTTCCAAGAAGAAAATTCAAGAGAACACTGAGACAATCCCACTTCAAAAAATCAATTTGATAGATGTAGGGCCGGTTGACTGCGATCGCCAACCCGCCTGCCAAGCGTGGTGATTATGGCAAAACCCCAGGGTTATGAAAACCACGAAGGAGGCCTATGTCCTGCAGTGGGAGTCAAATGGCTGATGATGATGATGATGAGGGTCGGTTTCTGAATTGAGAATTTCACTAAGTAAATACTTAAGTAACATTCTGTCACGCTCTTCTCTAATATTCAAAGAGACAGCACTACAGTTAACCATTTACTTAGCGAAATTCTCAATTCAGAAACTGGCCATAATGTCCATACTGCCTGTTGGCTTTTCACCTCTACAATGACGTAGGCTTCACCGTCATGCCAAGACAGTTAGCTACCTATCTAGACCCATTCATCTCAACGTATTAGGTTCTAATAATAATCCAAGTTGTATAATTTTGACATCATCTTATTGCGTCACTTAATTACCGACGTTGATCTGGCCCAGTCCGAATTTAGACTTATGACGACTTGACTGACACGCGTTACACCTGTGGTGACGATTGTCTGTTTGGTCTGATGTGTACATGCAAATAGACCTGCAGTTTAGAGGCAGAATATTCGTTCTCTTCCTAATATTATAAAATGCGAGTGTTTATTTAATTATTCTATTAATTAAAGACAGCAACAGAGAAAACAAGTGGGTTTTTTTTACGCTAACACGCTCCAATCAGGAGGCCCTAATTGGGTCATTGTGCGTAGCAGGAGCAGAGGTATGTGAATAAAAGGGTATTAGGGTTTCCTTACGAATGTTTTCCTTCGCTGTTAGCAAAGGAAAACATCGCGAGGAAACCCTCGTTTTCCTACAGTCTCAAATATGCGAAACTTAGGAAACGAAGTCGTTGGTACAGTCGACAGCCACATCAACCTTTACATTAAACATAACATAAACTCACGCCTGTGTCCCAGAAGGGTAGGCATAGACCAGGGGCTGCTATTTGTCACGATCCTAACAAAGGTCTTCCGATTCATCAATACTCATTAGTCGTTGCATGCATGCACGCCGGTTTCGGGTACTTTTTACCTTTAAATGTCGCCGGTGTTTGACTATAGAGCGCACACAAAAGTATACGAATGCCGCGATCTACTGCATCCTTCACTTAGCAAATGTGAAATTTTGATAAATTTTGGCTTGGACAATGACAAAGGTTATTTTTATTCCGTACATTTTAATGCAAACGTACGACAGAGACTAGGGTTTACCACTTGCCACGATACTGACAAATCTGTTTAGCTTCATCTTGATAAGAAATACCTTTTATAAAACTAGGATATAGAGCCTAAGGCGCGGAGCCCACTGATCTGGCGTCTGGCTGTCAGGCATGGCGCGGACATCATTATGTTTCATTCAAATACCGTACCAAACACACGGTCATAAGGTCATTATTTGAACACACTCAACGGCCTCTCGTCGGACGTGCTATAGCACGCCATTTCGGCGCTCACGCCCGATTGCAGTCAGTTCCAGGTCAGTTCGCAGTCAGTTCCTCCGCTCCATGCCTTTTAATAAGCATGCACGTGCCATGCTTGCGCCATGTCCGTGCCATGCCAGATCAGTGGGCTCCGCGCCTAAGACCAAAAACCTAGGACTAGGTAGATAGCACTGCGCTAAGAACGGTCGTTTTGTTTCAGTGTTAACCAGACAGGGACAAAAAAACATGGATATACAGACACCCAGGCTGAGGCCACTTCTACAAATCTTAGAATCGCGAGCCCCAGCTGGAATCAAACCCGCGACCTCTATATCGTTAATCAAACGCGATACCGCTAGGCCACCAAGGCAGTGGTAGTATTAGAATGGGAAATAAAATTCTCCCACTGATGAATCAATCGAGTATCGCCAATAGTTGATCAATTTAACTCTGCGAAAAAAAAAAAAAAAAAAAAAAAAAAAAAAATCCGACGGGCGGAGGTTCAGGCTGTCCTGCCCAAATAAGAGCTGGCTTGCGCAAACTGGCCTGCAGGAATGGGGTCGCTTCCGAACTGAACGCGCTCGCTATCAAACTAATTTCCACTTAAATAAGCGTCGGAAACGGTCGAGTTTGGATTGCGTTCAGTAGAGTATTAAGTTCGTGCCATATTACAAGCTACTCAAGTGATAAGATACGACACGGTCAACAGGACTAATCTAGTTTGACTTCTCAAAGAAAGACGCTTTTAAGAATAGGTATTTAATTTTTTGGTCTCTACCACGTTGCTCCTTTTAGCTAGAAGTGATTATAACGACTTTGTAATACATTTCGAGTGACAGATAACTCCATATCGATTGTGGCAACATAAGGCATAACAATCAATGAGGTTCTTGCTTACTTGCACAGTGATATTCGCGGAATGTCCGATAGGTAGATAGATAAGAGCGCAATGAAACTAAACCGTTTTGAAGGGCTTCCACGAAATACATAAGGAAAGATAGTAAATGGAAAGACCAAAATGTTTTGAGTTGAATATAAATATTCCCAATTTCGGACCAAGCCCTAATAATATTATAACCCCAGGGCAAGGCAAGGTGTGGTTCCAGCGCTGTGAATAAAAAAATTATAGTCTATCATTAAATCATTATGTTCGAGGTTACTTGGGTAGGCGCTACATGGAATCTATAAAATGAGAAATTAGTGCTCTGAGACCGAGATACTTAAATTCTTACTAAGGCCGGTTTCTGGAAAATACTTAAGTGACTTTCTGTCGCGCTCTTTTCTGAGAAAATCGTAGAGACAGCACTACAGTTAACTATTTACTTAGTGACATTCTCAATTCAGAAACTGGCCCTCCAACCCTTAAAACATTAGCTAAACATGATAGCCTGGTAGCATTTTAAATTGAAGCAACGCAAGGAACCAGTGATTTTATGTGCAAAAAATATGCTTTTCACAGATTTTATCCTCCGATTTATACTTACATAAGTACCTATGTTGCAAGAGCTAAAGCTTAGATGTGACACTACTAATACTTGGACAATATAAGCAGTCTACAAGCCTGAAAGTCTACGTCCGACTGCAGTGCACAGCACAAACCTTCTCTCAGAGATTTTGTATGTGCTCGACTTAGAAAACTGAAATTGGCATTCGCCGGACTCGAACCAGATACCTCTCGAATCTATCATTATATCGATGCGATACCACCGCCTGCTATACCTATCGATGTTGCAAGATCAAAGCCCACAATTTAACACATCCTAAGACCAACTATTTCAGGATCAGGAACGGTTTCTCAGCTGGTTCCGCATGGATTTATCTCAATCCTACGCAGCCAACCAAGACAAAACGATTATCGTGTAGAGAAAGCCAGCCAGGCACAACCGTTGTTGTGATCAAGTTCTTGGCGAGGGCAAGTTTCCTTTCGCAGTCCACCCACGCTCGCCCAAATGAGTTTCGCCTTTAAAGGCTATGGTATTATTTACTCCTCTCCGTTTATAGCCGCGAGTACTGGTGATTAGCGAATAATGCTACGGTTTATAGTTTGTCGACGGAACGTTTGCAATCTTTGCAAATATTTGTGAAGTCTCTTTATCAATTTCTTAAAATGAGAGTTTAATAAGTCACAGCAGTCTGCTACTGTACTACAATGAATAAGAAAATACCTACTAAAACTTATTTTTATTCAATAGGTAAGCGAACGACTTTGAAAAATATAAAATATATGTAATATGTGTCGAAAAAGAGTGCGCCTTAGCAAGCCTAAAAATGTAACTTAGAATCTGAATTTTGATGCAGATCCTGCAGTGTTCACAGTTAACATAGCGTAATTATATCACATCACATCACTATATCATATTTGTACGGGCGAGTCTGTTAGTTTGACTGTCCGCACAATATTTTGTTAATGTTCTGTTATGTTGTTGGAGGAAGAAGAACAAATCCGATGTTATTTTCACTAGATTTATTCCGCAATGTTGTGTTGTCAGAGGGCAGTAGCCAACTGGCGTGTACTGAGTAAAAAGCTCACAATGACGATGACATAGCATTTTTGAGTAGGTGTTTCCTTACTAAAACTAATGTGCATATTTGTACATGCTGCCAAGGACAAAAAAAATTAAGTTAAAATACAAAAAAAATTAACATTATTACAGAGGTAAAGCCTGGCGCATAAGTTGTATAAAATGTTTTGCACTGTTTTAAACCTAAGTACTAAGTCGCGAGCGTTATCATACTTCTCAAGTTACATTTCACTTAGCATAAGTACTTATAATATTTCATTCGCTTAAATATCAAACTTAGGTCTAACCGATGTCCTAGGTAGAGCATATGCGAGTTCTTGTTGAATTCGGTGTGTGGTCCTGGCCACTGGTCGAGAGGTCATTTCTATGACTGGTCCAGAGTCTCGATCCTTCGTTTCCAGGTGGGTCACACGAGGTGCGCTCCGTTGTTGTATGACAAGAGTGTTGCGTCTGCGTTGCCAGTGCAAGTATTTGCACCCTGCCGCGGCCAAAATTGTCACAACAATACCCAATGTTATATAGGATACAGTATATTGGTGCACATCATGTATTGAGACCGTGTTAGGTAACACACTTTGCTGTTTTAGTGTTTCAATGTTGTTCTGAAGCTCGCTAAGATCATCGGTGTTGAAATCTGTAGTTATTCGTATTTTAGGCGGCGCTATGGCTTGGTTTGTTTGTATGCTATTTAAATCCCATAAGTCACTGTATGGAACTTGAATCTGGGGATTAATTTTGACATCATTTTGAAAGTATTGTTGTGTATGGATAGTTGTTTCGCCGTGTTTAATAATACATCCTTGTTTCGTGTTAATTATTCCCGCCATTTTTAATGACCTCGAAGCCATATGTTCATCGCAAATGACTCGCGGTAGGCATTCGTCGCAGCAAAAGTACATCCATGCGTTCGGAGACTGTAATGGGATCCATTTGTCGGCGCACTGTTCCCGCTCGTAGATACATTTTGAGGTACTCGAATTTGTTAGTATGCTGATTGCGCATGGTGACTGGTTGCTGTGCATGTTGTATGTTGGACGATTAATCGCGCAGATAAAATTGTAGGTATCAATTTTGCTGCAGGCGGAAATGTCTTTATCAGTTAGTGGCATGTAGATATCCTTTCTTAGGTTCACCGCGATGTATTCCGACTCCATTCTTAATGTTAAGGTGGTATTCTGTTTTTTAATTGGAATAGGTATTGTTTTGTATAGGTTGAACTTGACTTCGCTTGTTAAGGGTAAGCTTATTTCGATTATGAAGTATTTTTCTACCACTCTTGTTTTAACTGTCAGTAGTTTGTAGATGCTGCTGAGCTGATCGTGAGTGTTATCAACGGGTAGATACAGGTGAGCGGGTAGTTGCCCAGAAATAATATTGAGCTCTTTCTTTAGTTGTTCTTGGCTGAAAAGCCTGGTGTCTACCTGTCCATGGTGTATATTTGTTGCTGTGTCAAGTAATGTTTGTTGTACGTATTGCAATTTGTTAATGAACATGCTAGCTGCCATGGCCATCATATTAAAGTAGTTCATATTGTCTTCTTGGGTTATTCTTTCGTTCATGTTCCGTACAAATTGTTCAGTTGTATTTAGATGTTCTTGAATGAGCTGAAACTGTTTTTTCATGACATCCTCGTTCCTCTTCAAAATGTTATTATGGGCCTCCACGATTGACGTCTGATTTTTTATGAGTGCCAAAAGATGCAGGTTATTGTTGTTCACGGCTTCGATATCGGAGCTGTACTTCTGTGCGAAGCTGTCATCGAGTACTCCGAATAACGTGTTCGCTAGATAGCCTACTCCGTTCAGTAGTCCTCGGATTACGCGTCTCGGGAGGGCTCCATGCTGAGTTTTCAGCAAGTTGTTGTTATGTTTCAGGTCCTCAACTTCTTGTTTCAACTCTGCCGTAACGCTGTCACATATTGTTCTGTACCGAAAAAGTTCACATCTGCCTTCGACATGAGCCACCAGTCTTTGTACGCTTTCCAATCCAATCCAGTAAGACGTCATGTTATAGTACGTCACTATTTTCCAAGTGTCATGTATGTTCTGTAACTTTCCCATGTTGTCAAAATAGACGAGTTTGTTATCTTTAAACGGTGCAATGTTAACGAGGTCTTCGCTTTGAGTAAAAGACTTCATCTGTGAGTATTCAGTCGGCCTTGACGGATGAAAGAGTGTCAGAAGCATTATGAAAATGCAAAGTAAGCTCGATCGCGTCGTTTTTCTGCCGTGTTGTCCAGATGGTCGATTTTGTTGCGTATCTGTTAAAGTATCATCCGCCTTGTTTATGTTACTGGAATTGGGTGCTGTCGAGCCGGCGTTCTCATCGCTGTTTGTCACCGGTAGTAATACGAGCTTTGTTATAGGTCGCTTGTATACGCTATCTTGCGTTTTGACAGTGACCACTCGTACTAAATTATCCCTTCCAGGATAGACTTCCATTACCCTTCCTAAGGGCCACTTCATTGGAGTTAGGTTATCCTCCTTTATGAGTACAATATCGCCCTTCTGTATGTTTCGTGTTTTGTTACACCATTTTGCGCGTTGTTGTAGTTCGTGTAGATACTCCAATGACCACTGTTTCCAAAATCCTTGGAACATTTTTTCAGTCAGTTGCCATCTTCGGCGTGGGCCTATCTTGCTGTTTTGTAGGTTTTCTTGGGGGATCGATATAATTGGTCGACCGATCAAGAAATGACCCGGTGTTAGACAGTGCTCTGCGTCGTCAGCGTCTTCTGTTAAGGGGCAGAGTGGCCTCGAGTTCATGCAGGCCTCTATTTGCGTCAGTAATGTTTGGAATTCCTCATATGTTAGTTTCTGCTCCCCTAACACTCGCTTAAGATGGTGTTTCATAGATTTGACCGCGGCCTCCCAGATTCCTCCTGCCGACGGCCAACTTGGCGCGTTGAAGTGCCACTGAATTTCTTGTTCAGCGAGAGTTTGCCAGAAGAAGTTGTTGTTGAACGTTTTGTGTGTTTGTAGATGTCTCTGTAGTTCGCGGTTGGCCCCCACGAAATTTGTACCGTTGTCACTGTAGAGATGTGCCGGACAGCCTCGTCGAGCCGCCATGCGTTTAAGGGCAAGTATAAATGTTTGTGTTGTTAAGTCTGTGACTAGCTCTAAGTGCACAGCTTTTGTTGCGAGGCAAACGAAAACGGCGACGTAACCCTTGCTCGTTCGCACGCCCCGTCCCTTGTTAAGTTTGATATCCACCCATCCCGTGAAATCCACCCCAGTGTGGTAAAAGGGTGGTGAAGGGGTGACTCTTGGTCGGGGTAAATCTCCCATGAGTTGTTCTTCTCGGGTTGTTTTGTAGCGACTGCACGTCACACATTTTTTGAGTGTATTTTTCACTGTAGTTGTCCCTCCTATGATCCAATATCGCTGACGTAGCGTTGCCAAGGTCAGTCTGGCTCCACCATGGAGGGTTGTTTTGTGTGCTTCATTTATTAGAAGTTGTGTCAGTCTGGACTCTTTCGGGATGATGAGAGGATGTTTGGTGTTTTCTGTTAAGTTTGAATGTTTCAATCTTCCTCCCACGCGCAAAAGGTCTGACTCATCCACAAAAGGGTTTAGTTTCCAAATTTTGCTGTTTTTGTTTACTGTATTGTTGGTTTTTATCGCGCGAATTTCATCTTCGAAGTGATCTTGTTGCACTCGATGTATTATCTTGCTGCGCGCAGCCTTCATGTCGGCCAGTGTAAAGTGCTTGGCGGCCACTCTCTGGGCACGCGCTTTGTTTATGAAACGCGACACCCACATGATAACGCGGACGGCCTTTGCAATAGAATTGCAGTTGTTTAATGTTTTTGTTATGATGTTCGGCTCCTTATCTTGTACCGTAACTGTGTGTACCTTTGCTTCTTCGCATGTTGTGGGTATTTCTTGTAGGTTAATTTTTTCTGGCATTTTGTTATTTTGGAGCCATTCTGGCCCTTGCCACCACAACGTGTGTTTACTCAACTGAGTAGGTAGTAAGCCTCTGGAAGCGCAATCTGCTGGATTGTTTTTTGATTTCACGTACTGCCAGTCTTGAGCCGGAATAACCTCCTTTGTTGACCTCACTCTGGTCGCGACATATCTATTCCAGCGGTTTTCGTCGCCCTTAAGCCAGCCTAATACGACCATCGAGTCTGTCCAAGCTGTAACTTTTATGTCGGGTCTGTTCAGGCTTTGCTTAATTTTGTTGACGAGTTTGGACAGTAGCTGGGCTCCGCATAATTCGAGTCGTGGCAGGGATTGCTGTTTGCGTACTGGAGTTACTTTCGTCTTTGCTGCCACTATGTTCACCCTGTTTGTTCCGTCTGAATTGCGCACCGTGCTGTAGACGACACATGCGTACGCTTTTTCGGACGCGTCGCAGAAGGCGTGTAGTTCTGTTTCTTTATCTAATTCACTCGTACAACCGAGCCATCGTTTGATTTTAAACTGTTCCATTGTTGTTAATTCCGCTCTAAGTGGCATCCACTCTTTTTTTATGTGTTCGGGAACTGCTTCATCCCATTCAAGGCTGTTTTTCCAAACTTGTTGGAAAATTATTTTTGATTTTACTGTTATCGGCGCGAGCCAGCCTAAAGGATCAAATAACGAGGACACTTCGCTCAGTATTTGACGCTTTGTTATTGTTTTTGTTTCTTTGTGTTGCAGAACTGGTGAAAACTCGAACTCATCGTTTTTCGGGTTCCATCCCAGTCCTAATGTTTTCGATGAATCTGTGTCGGTGAAGTTAAAGTTGAGCGGGTTTCTCATCTTTTTCGGTAGGTCTTCCACTAACTGGGGTTCGTTACTCGCCCATTTACGCAGGTTAAAACCTCCGCAACTTAACAGCTGCATTAGCTGATCACGTTTTTGTTTCGCATCCTCGATGGTATGGCTTCCGAACATGGCATCGTCCATAAAGAAGTTATTTAGTAGGATTGGCTTGGCTATTGGGAAATTGCCTCCTTCGTCCTCCGCAAGCTGTTTCAGCGTTCTTAGGGCTAAAAAAGGTGCGGCTTTTGTACCATAGGTTACTGTGCACAACTGGTACTCTTCTATGGGCTGTTGAGAAGATTCTCTCCATACGATTTTCTGGAGTGTCTGGTCATCTGGGTGCATGGCTAGGTATCGGTACATCTTTTCGATGTCAGCTGTTAGAACGTATTGATGTTGCCTCCATTGTAGTAAAACACCCTGTAGATCAGCCTGTAGGTTCGGTCCACTTTCCATGAGGTCATTGAGACTGCTCTTGGTGCTTGTCTTAGCGGATGCATTGAAGACCACCCGTAGTTTTGTTGTTATTGCATTTTGTCGCACTATTCCATGGTGCGGCAGGAAGTATTGTAAACGTGCAGTGTTATTGCTGTTTTCGGCCTTCACCATGTGGCCTAAATGTTTGTATTCTGCCATAAACTCCGTATAGTTTTGGGCAAATTCCGGATTGGCGTCCATTTTTCGCTCTAGTTGTTTAAGCTGTGCGACGGCCTGGGGCTTTGATTTTCCCAGCTTCTCACCTATCTCGGGTTTCAATGGCAGCCGCACTTGGTATCTTCCGTCCGCCAATCTTTCTGTTGTTTGCGTGTATAAGGTTTCGCAAAAATCTGCCTCTTGTTTTTGTTGATTACTGTTGGTTTTATTTTCGCTTATTTCCTCCTGTTCCCAAAACTTCTCGATTTCTTCCAAATTGTTGATTATTACGTGGCATTGAAACATCTTGTGTTTGCCAAAAATTATCCACCCTAGGTGGGTCTGTTGCGCAGTAATTGTTGAATTTTTGGATTTTATGAGGCCTTCTAGTAGTATTTCTGAGTAGATGTCGGCTCCCAATAAAATATCAATGTTTTGAGGTACATGGAAGTTAGGATCAGCGAGTTGAATGTGATCTAACGACTCCAATGTTGTTCTGTCGATGTTTTTGTTTGGCAATTTACTTGTTATTGTGTTCATTACCAACGCCTCGGTGGTAAATTCGTAGTTGGCGTTTACTGCCTTACATGGCAGCCGGACTACCCCTTTGCATCTGTTTGTGGGTGCAGCTCCTACGCCTGTTACAACTGCATTCAGCTTGTTTCGCTTGAGCTGTAGTCGTTGAGCGGCATCCTCCGTGATCAGGGATACTTGAGAGCCCTGGTCGAGTAATGCTCGCAATGTTATATACCTTCCAAAAGATGTTTGAACTTCGATCAAGGCTGTTGCTAAGAGTACTTCATTTTGATCTTCATTCCATAAGTGACTGCTTATACGGTTACTTTTGTTCACTTTTCCGGATTCATTCGACACCGCCTCGTGTAGCAAAGTATTATGGCTCTGGTTACATTGTTTGCACCTTTGAGTGGATGTGCAATTGTTGCCATTATGGCTGAACAGGCAATTTTTGCACACTCCGAGTTTCTTTGCAGTCAGAAGTCGTTCGTTTGACGTCATGTCTAAGAATACCTTACAACTGTAAAGCCCATGTTGCTGACTGCATTGGGGGCACCGAATAGTCACGTTGTTATAGAAGGCTTTCGGGGCAAATTGTCGGTTCCCGTTTGAGTTAAGTTGTTTGTTCCCGTTCAGGTCCCGGTCAGGCTGGAACTTTTTATGGAACATGTTTTTGTTGTTGTTTTGTTTTTCAGGTATGTTACGGCTAGATTTCGTGTTCGTCGATTCCAAGGCCATGAATTTGTTTTCCAGGAATGTTAAAAAATCCTCCATTCTAGGTACTTCCCTGGGATTTTTGAGTGACTCGATGTAGGATTGTTTCGTATCGACGTCGAGCTTCTGTATGAATATGTGCACTAACAATGGGTCCCAGTTTGTTGTATCGATGTGTAGATTTGTTATGGCATTTATATTCTCCAATATAGAATCATGCAATCTTTTTATCTGAAAGGCTGTAGCTTGTTGGATGGTGGGCTGGTTTAGTAGCTCATTAGCATGGTATGTGAAGAGCAGTCGCACATTGTCATACCGCTGCTGCAGGATACTCCAACAGGTGTCATAGTTGTCGGCGCTTATTGTTAGATGTTGTACTAGACGCTCTGCTTCGCCCTTCAACTTTGCCTTTAAATGTTGCATTTTTTGTGCCTTGGAGATAAAAGCATTGTAGTGCACTGTTTCCGTGAACAAGTCCTTGAATGTAGTCCAATGGGAGTAATTACCATTGAACGTTGGTATTTCGATTTTGGGTGCTGCCTTTTCTTGGTGATTTTGCTCCCAAATCTTCGTGTTTATCAGTGTTTTTGCCGTCTCGTACATGTTTTCCAACTTATTATATTGTTGATCGTAGGAATTGTTATCCTTGATTATGTTATCCAATTTCCAGTATAGCTTGTCGAAATTTTCCCATCGTATTGTTATTGTTCGCAACTTATCTTCAAGTTGCCACTTTTCTGTTATGTTATCTATGTTCAAATTGCAAATTGCTCGCTGGAACGCTTTGACGTGAGACTTCTGTTCATTTAGCAATTCTACCGTTTTAGCGTCGAGTGACGTTTCGTAGGATTCGCCGTCTGAGTTAGGTTCCTCGCCCATTGGCATGTTTGTTTGGCTAGTTGATGTTGATTGGCCAGGATCCATGAGGGTTTCTCTTGCGATACGCTTCCTCTCCAATTCTGCTCTCAGTTTCGATTCTTCCAACTGTATTATTTTTTCAAGGCTCCTTTTAGACTTTGTTATCATTTCCTTTGTTTCCTTGTAGATATTTTCAAGTTTACTTTTCACACCTTTTTGAAAATATTCACCTGTTTGTTCCTGTTTCAAAAGGCAAATTCGGTCGTGGTTGAACTCAAACTTTTTCCAGCTTTGTTCTAAACGATTAAGCCTTTCATCATGGTACTCCTCATTCAACTTCCTGGAGGCTCCATCCTTCTTAAAGTTGGAACTGATGGACTTTATTTCCTCCACCAGCTCCGATTGTTGTGTAATTATAGACTCGTAGGATGTCATGTTGGTTAACCAAAAATGTGTTTTATGGTCTCACCTGTTGCATGTTATTGTTGCTATCTACACTCCTGATCCGAGTCTTGATGAGTTTTGTTGTCCGATGTTCAATTGTTGATGTTTTGATGTTTTTGTTGCTGTTATTGTTGTTCCGATGATGCAGTGACGTATCACTAATCACTGGTCTTGTTTCCTCACTCAGTGCACTCACCACCTAATGCGTTATGTGCGCCTTCTCAATCCAACTGGTGATTCCCGCTTCTGAGAGGCCAGTCAGACCGATTCGCTAACACAAAAGGCAATAAACACATTGAAATCCGGCTCGAAGGACCAAATGTACGGGCGAGTCTGTTAGTTTGACTGTCCGCACAATATTTTGTTAATGTTCTGTTATGTTGTTGGAGGAAGAAGAACAAATCCGATGTTATTTTCACTAGATTTATTCCGCAATGTTGTGTTGTCAGAGGGCAGTAGCCAACTGGCGTGTACTGAGTAAAAAGCTCACAATGACGATGACATAGCATTTTTGAGTAGGTGTTTCCTTACTAAAACTAATGTGCATATTTGTACATGCAAATGTACGGGCGAGTCTGTTAGTTTGACTGTCCGCACAATATTTTGTTAATGTTCTGTTATGTTGTTGGAGGAAGAAGAACAAATCCGATGTTATTTTCACTAGATTTATTCCGCAATGTTGTGTTGTCAGAGGGCAGTAGCCAACTGGCGTGTACTGAGTAAAAAGCTCACAATGACGATGACATAGCATTTTTGAGTAGGTGTTTCCTTACTAAAACTAATGTGCATATTTGTACATGCTGCCAAGGACAAAAAAAATTAAGTTAAAATACAAAAAAAATTAACATTATTACAGAGGTAAAGCCTGGCGCATAAGTTGTATAAAATGTTTTGCACTGTTTTAAACCTAAGTACTAAGTCGCGAGCGTTATCATACTTCTCAAGTTACATTTCACTTAGCATAAGTACTTATAATATTTCATTCGCTTAAATATCAAACTTAGGTCTAACCGATGTCCTAGGTAGAGCATATGCGAGTTCTTGTTGAATTCGGTGTGTGGTCCTGGCCACTGGTCGAGAGGTCATTTCTATGACTGGTCCAGAGTCTCGATCCTTCGTTTCCAGGTGGGTCACACGAGGTGCGCTCCGTTGTTGTATGACAAGAGTGTTGCGTCTGCGTTGCCAGTGCAAGTATTTGCACCCTGCCGCGGCCAAAATTGTCACAACAATACCCAATGTTATATAGGATACAGTATATTGGTGCACATCATGTATTGAGACCGTGTTAGGTAACACACTTTGCTGTTTTAGTGTTTCAATGTTGTTCTGAAGCTCGCTAAGATCATCGGTGTTGAAATCTGTAGTTATTCGTATTTTAGGCGGCGCTATGGCTTGGTTTGTTTGTATGCTATTTAAATCCCATAAGTCACTGTATGGAACTTGAATCTGGGGATTAATTTTGACATCATTTTGAAAGTATTGTTGTGTATGGATAGTTGTTTCGCCGTGTTTAATAATACATCCTTGTTTCGTGTTAATTATTCCCGCCATTTTTAATGACCTCGAAGCCATATGTTCATCGCAAATGACTCGCGGTAGGCATTCGTCGCAGCAAAAGTACATCCATGCGTTCGGAGACTGTAATGGGATCCATTTGTCGGCGCACTGTTCCCGCTCGTAGATACATTTTGAGGTACTCGAATTTGTTAGTATGCTGATTGCGCATGGTGACTGGTTGCTGTGCATGTTGTATGTTGGACGATTAATCGCGCAGATAAAATTGTAGGTATCAATTTTGCTGCAGGCGGAAATGTCTTTATCAGTTAGTGGCATGTAGATATCCTTTCTTAGGTTCACCGCGATGTATTCCGACTCCATTCTTAATGTTAAGGTGGTATTCTGTTTTTTAATTGGAATAGGTATTGTTTTGTATAGGTTGAACTTGACTTCGCTTGTTAAGGGTAAGCTTATTTCGATTATGAAGTATTTTTCTACCACTCTTGTTTTAACTGTCAGTAGTTTGTAGATGCTGCTGAGCTGATCGTGAGTGTTATCAACGGGTAGATACAGGTGAGCGGGTAGTTGCCCAGAAATAATATTGAGCTCTTTCTTTAGTTGTTCTTGGCTGAAAAGCCTGGTGTCTACCTGTCCATGGTGTATATTTGTTGCTGTGTCAAGTAATGTTTGTTGTACGTATTGCAATTTGTTAATGAACATGCTAGCTGCCATGGCCATCATATTAAAGTAGTTCATATTGTCTTCTTGGGTTATTCTTTCGTTCATGTTCCGTACAAATTGTTCAGTTGTATTTAGATGTTCTTGAATGAGCTGAAACTGTTTTTTCATGACATCCTCGTTCCTCTTCAAAATGTTATTATGGGCCTCCACGATTGACGTCTGATTTTTTATGAGTGCCAAAAGATGCAGGTTATTGTTGTTCACGGCTTCGATATCGGAGCTGTACTTCTGTGCGAAGCTGTCATCGAGTACTCCGAATAACGTGTTCGCTAGATAGCCTACTCCGTTCAGTAGTCCTCGGATTACGCGTCTCGGGAGGGCTCCATGCTGAGTTTTCAGCAAGTTGTTGTTATGTTTCAGGTCCTCAACTTCTTGTTTCAACTCTGCCGTAACGCTGTCACATATTGTTCTGTACCGAAAAAGTTCACATCTGCCTTCGACATGAGCCACCAGTCTTTGTACGCTTTCCAATCCAATCCAGTAAGACGTCATGTTATAGTACGTCACTATTTTCCAAGTGTCATGTATGTTCTGTAACTTTCCCATGTTGTCAAAATAGACGAGTTTGTTATCTTTAAACGGTGCAATGTTAACGAGGTCTTCGCTTTGAGTAAAAGACTTCATCTGTGAGTATTCAGTCGGCCTTGACGGATGAAAGAGTGTCAGAAGCATTATGAAAATGCAAAGTAAGCTCGATCGCGTCGTTTTTCTGCCGTGTTGTCCAGATGGTCGATTTTGTTGCGTATCTGTTAAAGTATCATCCGCCTTGTTTATGTTACTGGAATTGGGTGCTGTCGAGCCGGCGTTCTCATCGCTGTTTGTCACCGGTAGTAATACGAGCTTTGTTATAGGTCGCTTGTATACGCTATCTTGCGTTTTGACAGTGACCACTCGTACTAAATTATCCCTTCCAGGATAGACTTCCATTACCCTTCCTAAGGGCCACTTCATTGGAGTTAGGTTATCCTCCTTTATGAGTACAATATCGCCCTTCTGTATGTTTCGTGTTTTGTTACACCATTTTGCGCGTTGTTGTAGTTCGTGTAGATACTCCAATGACCACTGTTTCCAAAATCCTTGGAACATTTTTTCAGTCAGTTGCCATCTTCGGCGTGGGCCTATCTTGCTGTTTTGTAGGTTTTCTTGGGGGATCGATATAATTGGTCGACCGATCAAGAAATGACCCGGTGTTAGACAGTGCTCTGCGTCGTCAGCGTCTTCTGTTAAGGGGCAGAGTGGCCTCGAGTTCATGCAGGCCTCTATTTGCGTCAGTAATGTTTGGAATTCCTCATATGTTAGTTTCTGCTCCCCTAACACTCGCTTAAGATGGTGTTTCATAGATTTGACCGCGGCCTCCCAGATTCCTCCTGCCGACGGCCAACTTGGCGCGTTGAAGTGCCACTGAATTTCTTGTTCAGCGAGAGTTTGCCAGAAGAAGTTGTTGTTGAACGTTTTGTGTGTTTGTAGATGTCTCTGTAGTTCGCGGTTGGCCCCCACGAAATTTGTACCGTTGTCACTGTAGAGATGTGCCGGACAGCCTCGTCGAGCCGCCATGCGTTTAAGGGCAAGTATAAATGTTTGTGTTGTTAAGTCTGTGACTAGCTCTAAGTGCACAGCTTTTGTTGCGAGGCAAACGAAAACGGCGACGTAACCCTTGCTCGTTCGCACGCCCCGTCCCTTGTTAAGTTTGATATCCACCCATCCCGTGAAATCCACCCCAGTGTGGTAAAAGGGTGGTGAAGGGGTGACTCTTGGTCGGGGTAAATCTCCCATGAGTTGTTCTTCTCGGGTTGTTTTGTAGCGACTGCACGTCACACATTTTTTGAGTGTATTTTTCACTGTAGTTGTCCCTCCTATGATCCAATATCGCTGACGTAGCGTTGCCAAGGTCAGTCTGGCTCCACCATGGAGGGTTGTTTTGTGTGCTTCATTTATTAGAAGTTGTGTCAGTCTGGACTCTTTCGGGATGATGAGAGGATGTTTGGTGTTTTCTGTTAAGTTTGAATGTTTCAATCTTCCTCCCACGCGCAAAAGGTCTGACTCATCCACAAAAGGGTTTAGTTTCCAAATTTTGCTGTTTTTGTTTACTGTATTGTTGGTTTTTATCGCGCGAATTTCATCTTCGAAGTGATCTTGTTGCACTCGATGTATTATCTTGCTGCGCGCAGCCTTCATGTCGGCCAGTGTAAAGTGCTTGGCGGCCACTCTCTGGGCACGCGCTTTGTTTATGAAACGCGACACCCACATGATAACGCGGACGGCCTTTGCAATAGAATTGCAGTTGTTTAATGTTTTTGTTATGATGTTCGGCTCCTTATCTTGTACCGTAACTGTGTGTACCTTTGCTTCTTCGCATGTTGTGGGTATTTCTTGTAGGTTAATTTTTTCTGGCATTTTGTTATTTTGGAGCCATTCTGGCCCTTGCCACCACAACGTGTGTTTACTCAACTGAGTAGGTAGTAAGCCTCTGGAAGCGCAATCTGCTGGATTGTTTTTTGATTTCACGTACTGCCAGTCTTGAGCCGGAATAACCTCCTTTGTTGACCTCACTCTGGTCGCGACATATCTATTCCAGCGGTTTTCGTCGCCCTTAAGCCAGCCTAATACGACCATCGAGTCTGTCCAAGCTGTAACTTTTATGTCGGGTCTGTTCAGGCTTTGCTTAATTTTGTTGACGAGTTTGGACAGTAGCTGGGCTCCGCATAATTCGAGTCGTGGCAGGGATTGCTGTTTGCGTACTGGAGTTACTTTCGTCTTTGCTGCCACTATGTTCACCCTGTTTGTTCCGTCTGAATTGCGCACCGTGCTGTAGACGACACATGCGTACGCTTTTTCGGACGCGTCGCAGAAGGCGTGTAGTTCTGTTTCTTTATCTAATTCACTCGTACAACCGAGCCATCGTTTGATTTTAAACTGTTCCATTGTTGTTAATTCCGCTCTAAGTGGCATCCACTCTTTTTTTATGTGTTCGGGAACTGCTTCATCCCATTCAAGGCTGTTTTTCCAAACTTGTTGGAAAATTATTTTTGATTTTACTGTTATCGGCGCGAGCCAGCCTAAAGGATCAAATAACGAGGACACTTCGCTCAGTATTTGACGCTTTGTTATTGTTTTTGTTTCTTTGTGTTGCAGAACTGGTGAAAACTCGAACTCATCGTTTTTCGGGTTCCATCCCAGTCCTAATGTTTTCGATGAATCTGTGTCGGTGAAGTTAAAGTTGAGCGGGTTTCTCATCTTTTTCGGTAGGTCTTCCACTAACTGGGGTTCGTTACTCGCCCATTTACGCAGGTTAAAACCTCCGCAACTTAACAGCTGCATTAGCTGATCACGTTTTTGTTTCGCATCCTCGATGGTATGGCTTCCGAACATGGCATCGTCCATAAAGAAGTTATTTAGTAGGATTGGCTTGGCTATTGGGAAATTGCCTCCTTCGTCCTCCGCAAGCTGTTTCAGCGTTCTTAGGGCTAAAAAAGGTGCGGCTTTTGTACCATAGGTTACTGTGCACAACTGGTACTCTTCTATGGGCTGTTGAGAAGATTCTCTCCATACGATTTTCTGGAGTGTCTGGTCATCTGGGTGCATGGCTAGGTATCGGTACATCTTTTCGATGTCAGCTGTTAGAACGTATTGATGTTGCCTCCATTGTAGTAAAACACCCTGTAGATCAGCCTGTAGGTTCGGTCCACTTTCCATGAGGTCATTGAGACTGCTCTTGGTGCTTGTCTTAGCGGATGCATTGAAGACCACCCGTAGTTTTGTTGTTATTGCATTTTGTCGCACTATTCCATGGTGCGGCAGGAAGTATTGTAAACGTGCAGTGTTATTGCTGTTTTCGGCCTTCACCATGTGGCCTAAATGTTTGTATTCTGCCATAAACTCCGTATAGTTTTGGGCAAATTCCGGATTGGCGTCCATTTTTCGCTCTAGTTGTTTAAGCTGTGCGACGGCCTGGGGCTTTGATTTTCCCAGCTTCTCACCTATCTCGGGTTTCAATGGCAGCCGCACTTGGTATCTTCCGTCCGCCAATCTTTCTGTTGTTTGCGTGTATAAGGTTTCGCAAAAATCTGCCTCTTGTTTTTGTTGATTACTGTTGGTTTTATTTTCGCTTATTTCCTCCTGTTCCCAAAACTTCTCGATTTCTTCCAAATTGTTGATTATTACGTGGCATTGAAACATCTTGTGTTTGCCAAAAATTATCCACCCTAGGTGGGTCTGTTGCGCAGTAATTGTTGAATTTTTGGATTTTATGAGGCCTTCTAGTAGTATTTCTGAGTAGATGTCGGCTCCCAATAAAATATCAATGTTTTGAGGTACATGGAAGTTAGGATCAGCGAGTTGAATGTGATCTAACGACTCCAATGTTGTTCTGTCGATGTTTTTGTTTGGCAATTTACTTGTTATTGTGTTCATTACCAACGCCTCGGTGGTAAATTCGTAGTTGGCGTTTACTGCCTTACATGGCAGCCGGACTACCCCTTTGCATCTGTTTGTGGGTGCAGCTCCTACGCCTGTTACAACTGCATTCAGCTTGTTTCGCTTGAGCTGTAGTCGTTGAGCGGCATCCTCCGTGATCAGGGATACTTGAGAGCCCTGGTCGAGTAATGCTCGCAATGTTATATACCTTCCAAAAGATGTTTGAACTTCGATCAAGGCTGTTGCTAAGAGTACTTCATTTTGATCTTCATTCCATAAGTGACTGCTTATACGGTTACTTTTGTTCACTTTTCCGGATTCATTCGACACCGCCTCGTGTAGCAAAGTATTATGGCTCTGGTTACATTGTTTGCACCTTTGAGTGGATGTGCAATTGTTGCCATTATGGCTGAACAGGCAATTTTTGCACACTCCGAGTTTCTTTGCAGTCAGAAGTCGTTCGTTTGACGTCATGTCTAAGAATACCTTACAACTGTAAAGCCCATGTTGCTGACTGCATTGGGGGCACCGAATAGTCACGTTGTTATAGAAGGCTTTCGGGGCAAATTGTCGGTTCCCGTTTGAGTTAAGTTGTTTGTTCCCGTTCAGGTCCCGGTCAGGCTGGAACTTTTTATGGAACATGTTTTTGTTGTTGTTTTGTTTTTCAGGTATGTTACGGCTAGATTTCGTGTTCGTCGATTCCAAGGCCATGAATTTGTTTTCCAGGAATGTTAAAAAATCCTCCATTCTAGGTACTTCCCTGGGATTTTTGAGTGACTCGATGTAGGATTGTTTCGTATCGACGTCGAGCTTCTGTATGAATATGTGCACTAACAATGGGTCCCAGTTTGTTGTATCGATGTGTAGATTTGTTATGGCATTTATATTCTCCAATATAGAATCATGCAATCTTTTTATCTGAAAGGCTGTAGCTTGTTGGATGGTGGGCTGGTTTAGTAGCTCATTAGCATGGTATGTGAAGAGCAGTCGCACATTGTCATACCGCTGCTGCAGGATACTCCAACAGGTGTCATAGTTGTCGGCGCTTATTGTTAGATGTTGTACTAGACGCTCTGCTTCGCCCTTCAACTTTGCCTTTAAATGTTGCATTTTTTGTGCCTTGGAGATAAAAGCATTGTAGTGCACTGTTTCCGTGAACAAGTCCTTGAATGTAGTCCAATGGGAGTAATTACCATTGAACGTTGGTATTTCGATTTTGGGTGCTGCCTTTTCTTGGTGATTTTGCTCCCAAATCTTCGTGTTTATCAGTGTTTTTGCCGTCTCGTACATGTTTTCCAACTTATTATATTGTTGATCGTAGGAATTGTTATCCTTGATTATGTTATCCAATTTCCAGTATAGCTTGTCGAAATTTTCCCATCGTATTGTTATTGTTCGCAACTTATCTTCAAGTTGCCACTTTTCTGTTATGTTATCTATGTTCAAATTGCAAATTGCTCGCTGGAACGCTTTGACGTGAGACTTCTGTTCATTTAGCAATTCTACCGTTTTAGCGTCGAGTGACGTTTCGTAGGATTCGCCGTCTGAGTTAGGTTCCTCGCCCATTGGCATGTTTGTTTGGCTAGTTGATGTTGATTGGCCAGGATCCATGAGGGTTTCTCTTGCGATACGCTTCCTCTCCAATTCTGCTCTCAGTTTCGATTCTTCCAACTGTATTATTTTTTCAAGGCTCCTTTTAGACTTTGTTATCATTTCCTTTGTTTCCTTGTAGATATTTTCAAGTTTACTTTTCACACCTTTTTGAAAATATTCACCTGTTTGTTCCTGTTTCAAAAGGCAAATTCGGTCGTGGTTGAACTCAAACTTTTTCCAGCTTTGTTCTAAACGATTAAGCCTTTCATCATGGTACTCCTCATTCAACTTCCTGGAGGCTCCATCCTTCTTAAAGTTGGAACTGATGGACTTTATTTCCTCCACCAGCTCCGATTGTTGTGTAATTATAGACTCGTAGGATGTCATGTTGGTTAACCAAAAATGTGTTTTATGGTCTCACCTGTTGCATGTTATTGTTGCTATCTACACTCCTGATCCGAGTCTTGATGAGTTTTGTTGTCCGATGTTCAATTGTTGATGTTTTGATGTTTTTGTTGCTGTTATTGTTGTTCCGATGATGCAGTGACGTATCACTAATCACTGGTCTTGTTTCCTCACTCAGTGCACTCACCACCTAATGCGTTATGTGCGCCTTCTCAATCCAACTGGTGATTCCCGCTTCTGAGAGGCCAGTCAGACCGATTCGCTAACACAAAAGGCAATAAACACATTGAAATCAGGTCTCGAAGGACCAAATGTACGGGCGAGTCTGTTAGTTTGACTGTCCGCACAATATTTTGTTAATGTTCTGTTATGTTGTTGGAGGAAGAAGAACAAATCCGATGTTATTTTCACTAGATTTATTCCGCAATGTTGTGTTGTCAGAGGGCAGTAGCCAACTGGCGTGTACTGAGTAAAAAGCTCACAATGACGATGACATAGCATTTTTGAGTAGGTGTTTCCTTACTAAAACTAATGTGCATATTTGTACAATATTATATTATATTATATTATATTATATTATATTATATTATATTATATTATATTATATTATATTATATTATATTATATTATATTATATTATATTATATTATATTATATTATATTATATTATATTATATTATATTATATTATATTATATTATATTATATTATATTATATTATATTATATTATATTATATTATATTATATTATATTATATTATATTATATTATATTATATTATATTATATTATATTATATTATATTATATTATATTATATTATATTATATTATATTATATTATATTATATTATATTATATTATATTATATTATATTATATTATATTATATTATATTATATTATATTATATTATATTATATTATATTATATTATATTATATTATATTATATTATATTGTATTATATTATATTACTTATACTACATATTATGTAACCTGCCTAACATGAGGATTCAACAGACCGCTTCTTAAAATGTAATATAGCTGGAGCTAGAACTAAAATAAGAAATCTTTCGCTACGAATTATCTTCCACGACTTACCTTGTGCGAAGATTGTAATAAATATTATGGTGACAGAGGATTTATAAGACCCTTTTTCAATATCAGCTCTAAATTATTGCCTAACGTCTGACCACAAGACAAGATTTTCCTCGTCTGACACCTGGGATATCTTATCGCATTTAGCCACACAAGCTTAGTATACCTAAGTATCTGCCAGCTACGTGCGAACCTTTGTGCAGGTGCGCTACTATCTACTTCTTTGTCCGAGAAACTGAAATTCTACGAAAACTTCAGGTGGATTTGAAATGGTGTATTCTTACAAGGTGTTGATTTTGAAATTTTGAACCAATTGAGGGGTTTGGGGGTCACTAGCTTGTGCAATGTCTGTCGAACTTACAAATCCCATACCTACTAGATAATTTGAGAGTTAGACGATTGGAATCGTTCAGGATTTGGTGCGCGATATTGGAGATGACAATTTGGGTCATTTGGCGAGTCCTGAGGGTCCTTTACCTCGGCCTTTCACAGTCTTGTGTGTCAATGTTTGAATCCACTAAATCTGATACTATAAGTGCTAATGGTTTATCACCAAAAATAGCATGAGGATTAGAACTCTTGATTTCTAATTCGATTTTTGGCTTGATTCCATTTATTTTGCTTTTTTTTTAATTTTACAGTGCCGTGTTCTTAAAATAAATATAGGTAGGTATTTTCTTTCTTTATTACAGGAATTGAGTAACAAACTGTAGCGGCAGGGCCCCTTCTCTCATAAACGGCTAGCACTCGTTCATTACCCAAATTAAAGTCTGTTAAGTCCCCCAGTAATGCTGGCCGTAATGTTTTAATATGACGTCTCTCACTAAGCAGAGTTAAACAGACGACAGCGGGTCGTCAAACTCTCCATTCGAACGTAAACTGAAACCGTTAGTGGAACGTTAAATTAGTCTTTACCAGTAAAGATCATACAGCCGGTTACGACGTTTAAGCACGTGTATTTTTAGAATAGTACGTACACATAGGTGAAGAATGTTGTACATTAATGCAGTTATAATTTGAGGAACCTCCATAGAACATGGCATCCATTTAGATATAAATTATTTTATTGGCGCCTTTCCTTCCCTTATAACGAATTTCCTTTATGACGAACGGTTATTTGGGGGGCCAAGTTTTTAACATTTACGTTTAAGTGGGATTAAACTTCACCAGCACGTGAAAAGCAGCTGTTTATGTCTTATAATATAAGTTAATAACAGTACGGAATTCGAAAAATGTTCAGTACCTAAGTTTAGGATTCTAAGTTGGTCTTAAAACAGTTCAGTCCTCTCAATATTTGGACTCTTAACTTCCACACAAGACAGTCACTATTTCTGGTCCCAAACTAGGATATCCTGTGATATAATCAGGCAAGGACCTCACCAATGTGCCCCAGTCAATGAGGCTATTAGTACAAATCTAAGTACGGCGGCCACCAATGGGGATCGCACCCACGACCACTTTCGTGGTCCTCACAGGTGTTACCACTAGACCAACGAGAGTCATTATGGCAATGGACCTGTATATAATGAGGATTTCTCCTTTTTCCCCTTTTTGGCTCTCGTTAAAACAAGACAAAATAGTCTTGATCACTTTTTCAAAGCGCCATGAAAAATTCAACAAAGTATAACAGTACAAAAACCCAATGCTTGAACCCGAGGTGTTGTGTGTGCACGTGTAGGTGCCATTACATTCCCCCTCTTTCATTTGTTGACAATGAGCGATCGACGCCATTCTTTTCGGAGCCGGAATATTTTCGGATTTAAGTGTCATTGACACGGGATTGAATTTGAGCACCATTAGCTTTGGAAGCAAACATTTTGGCTCTTTATTGGCAGGCCGGCAATTAGGCTTTGGTTGAGAAACGGCTAATGAAGAAAGATTACAGAGGTGGTTGACACGTTAAAATTTTCTTTTGTTCGTATGCAACGTACTGTGCCCCAGAAAAATACATAATAAAAACGGTAAAAAGACACACATTTTGGGAAATAATTGTAAATTATTAGCGTTGCCACAAAGTTATCCACTCTCTATTGTAGATTTTTTGGTGATGTACAAATAAGGATGCAGTCATTGAACTTAATCCGAACCATTTTGTGTGTACAATCTGACGCAACATTGTTTATAGTCAGTGAGTCGCAAATCTTATCATTGATTTTTGTCACGCTATAGAGCCGGAGGCAATCAGAGTCAATTTGATGATAGCCTGCAATAGTTCTTATGAAAAGCAACAAAAGAGTGATAATCGTCTAAAATCTCTGGTTGTTGCTGTGCTAGCTTGTCTGCCGTATACTTAGTCAGAGAAAGCAAGCTTGGACCAGGCCTGGGACAAAATTGTAGCAGTGTAGTTCTACTTGCGTGTAACAAAATAACTATACTCGTAATACGAAAATCTTTTACTATGGGGAAAACTCGCGAATCGCAACGAAAATGGCAGCTGTTCCACACTAATATAACCATCTCCGGCATTGATAATATGTATAGAACAGCTGATATTTTTTCAGGATTTTAGAGTTTTTCCCATTCGTATTAAGAAGTAGAATCCTTTAGTTTCAGGTGTATATGAGGATTTCGTTACACCCTGTACTAATTATATAAATAAATTACAAGGGTATGACAATTCTAAGCTAACGCGTCGAAATACCCCCGATTGCATTGAAACCCAGTCATTATGTCTTATCAAATAATGTAGATTTACGTATGTAATGTAAAGTTTACAGTAAAAGTTAGCACGTGTGCACACACCCAGACGTCACACAAATGTTTGTGTTGCGTTGCTCTTTGTCTGGGTGGAACAAAGGCGGTCGGCGCGATCGCTGCTGGCCGAGTGTTGGAAGGTAGGCAACTACTTGTCGCTCTTTTGGCACGAGTCTTGCCTTTGAAAAGTGATAGGGGTCAGCGATTTGTTTTTAGGGTTCCAAATATGATTTTTTTTTAAATGCCTTAGGTATGCCAAAACATTGTTGTCTTTCAGACATCTACTGCCTTTTCACCGATGCGTAGAGGGTGAAACTATTACGCTTGCTAGAGTAGTATAACAAAAACGAAGTACCTACCTTTAAAACCTCGACAAAATTTAGCAGATACTTCCAAAATTCCAACTCAGATACCTACTTCCAAAAGTCCATCGCAAGTGAAGAATTCCTAAAGGAAAGTGTGCCAAGTAACCGACAGACACTCGGCTGGCAGGACCAGGCGCGGACTTTTCACCGATGATGAAATCTGTAGAAAGCTAATGCAATGTGATGCCAAGTTGCCAAGTTTAGCGACGAAAATCTAAACATATCACGGACTGTTCCGCTAAAAGACGGAACATTTTGTCCACAGTTGCACATTTTACGCTACTCCGTGACTTGAGATTACAGACAAAAGAACCATTACTATTTGGCTCTGAACGTTGGCAAAACATAGCTCAATAACAGAGGGAATAGCGCATCGGTAGAACGCTGGCCTCACATTCGAGAAGTCCTAGGTTCGATACCGGCATACCTACCAATGACATTGTTATCTCAGTTAGGAACGTACATCTTTTAATTAATACTACTATTAATTCACAAATGTACGCAATATCACTATCTAACTGTGAAATTAATAATAACAAAGCCCATACTCACTTTTCCTGATAGGTCTGTGCACTGCAGTGGGACGTATACCTGTAAGATTCAGACCTTGAAAAGAACAATTAAAAACCATTGTTATGGGGGCCCGATCGGGACCTTTAGAAATCTACAAATTACGCTGCATAGTACTGCATAGCTCCAATACAATCCAAGACAAGTTTGATCGTTCAACTATTTATTTTGCGGTTTGTCTCACTCTAGGTAGTTCAATAGAGTAAGACAGAGATACCTCGTAAAACGATAATCTTCCAACAGAGGGGTTGAACCACTGAACCGTTTAATGGAAATTTTGAAAAACGTAATATCGAGAGGAGCGACGCTGGGGTGGTGTACTGATTACGCAATTGATCAACGTAATCAATAGAACAATAATTATTGAAAGGTGCCATGCATGTTCACATTATGCCTACCACACACTGGCACATATGCCTACCGCCACACGGTACGGAGTTGCGGTATTAATTAACGATTCAGTTTCCTTCCTTATTACAGGGAATAACCCCGAAAAATAACTTCAATGTAGGTACCCACAACCTGTTAGTTAAATAACGCAAAGTATAAAAACCGTGCAAAGACCAAAACCTGAAATATAAATCGATGCTAAAGAAACGGTTATAAGTAAAATAAGCTTCAGGAATCTTAAAATTCCGCTTCTTGAAAGCGGACACTATTCTTATTGATACTAAAAAAACGCTTTTAATGTTTTGCGTTGTTTCCATAACACGTTGTATATTATTAAGTTAAGGTAAATTGAACATTGCATTGGCGTTATCAGTCCCAATTATTTCACCAAAAACTTTGTGTGTTTTTTACCCGAATTAAATACAATTTCCAATTATTAATTGTCTTTAGCCTTGCCTTCGCAAAATCCTACTCTTTAATTTCTAAGTAGGGGCTCTTTTTTTGTCAAGTTGTTACTTTTTTTTCCAACACAAAATTACCATTACGGTTTTTCGCTTACATAATTATGTATTTTTATTTTAGGCTACACAACAATAGATAGTACCTACAATGAATCTCCGTGATTTATTTAGCAGTGTGTTATAGCGTAGCGTGACGCGACACGTGCGTGTTCGATAGTTGGAAGCACGCCAGTGGGTTTCTAAACGCAATAGGATTCCCAATTTCGCATTTGTGTCTTTAAACAATATTTCGAAGGACTGATGATGTGGCGTTGAAATTGTAGGTTTAATACAAATTCCAGTAACTTCGCACTAGTGTTTTTAAACAATGCTTTGAAGGACTGACGATGTGGCTGTGCGGCAGAGTTGAGCAAAAAGCAATTACTAAATTGGAATTTTTAAGTTGTAAATACACTGGGTGGGTACTCGAAAAGTCTTGAATTACAACCCTATCACGTTTTAAACCGTTTTGGTTAAGAGCCTGGCACAGCGGTAACGGATTTTTTCAAAAAGCCGGCGTACGTACAAACCTGTGCATATTGAGAGACCAACAAAAAATTTCATACAACATAGTAAATTTCTTCAGATCTTCAGATAATGTATGTTAAAGATTCTGTGTAGATAAAAATTCTAAGCGTTTCAGGACTTCCGGTTCATCTAGAGATTTACTATCGATATACACACGTTTAAATGAGCGCCGCTTTTTTGAAACGTCCGCAAAATTAGTCACTACTACCTAAGCCAAAAGGTTCACCTGTTCACCCACACTGCTCAAGGTCAAAGACCATTCCCTATGTATAGTATAGGCTAGGCAAGAAGGATCCCTATATTATCTATCATGCTGACCAAACGGCCTATAAGATACTATTTACCATGCCGACCAAAACCTAAATGGTGATTATATAGCTGCGTTCCTATGGTTATATTGCTCGGTCACTTTCTTATATAGGGATTAAACAGCATTTAACTAAAATTCTTCATACAAAAGTCGATTTATATGGCGACTTAAGTGACATTTAAGAACTGGTGCAAGTCGGGGTAATTGTTTTATGATCCCTAACACAAAAGTAATTTTTTTGTGATTCCTAACACAAAAGGATAAGACTTATATTATAACCCATTAGTGAACACGTATAACAAAAAATTCTACAGAATAAAGGTTGCTAATGACGTCGACCTTTTGGGCGCTAGTTTTTATTTTTTTCCTTACACCGTAATTACCTATGTTATTATATTTCGGTTTCAACGTTTCAAGTGACTCAGTTGGGACAGACGGGCGATCGACCGCACACAGTCCCTGGAACGTGGCCAATATCTGAAGTCGTAAAAGAAATAGATGAATAAAGAAATAGACACATTAATTGATGTCTATACAAATCGCATTGACTTTAAGACATCCAAAAGCTATAATTATTGTTGTATAATTAATTAGGTAAGGTTGAGATTGTCAGCGTCATGCATGTGGGTACACATCTGAAATATATTGCGTCCTCAACTCGCCTTTTGATGTCGAAAATTATAAAATAAGTTCAATCTTGTTCTACCTACTCTTTCTTGTATCGAGAAAGATAAGTAAGTAATGCATAATTAGATAATACATATCTTACCTAAGTACATGTTATACGCATTTAAAATAAACCACCTATGTTATAGTGGATTGCAGTTAAATCGATTGAAGCAGGAAGATATTAAATTAGCATTATTGACCACCAGTTTTTTGCAAGTTGAAGTGGAAGATGATATTTCACGTTCGAAACGTGCTGTGTGCACGTACACTGTTTGTTTTAAACACCTAGTGTTATATGTATAAATATGTATGTTTACATAACAGGCAATGGCGCTGTGTACATTTGCGTCGCATCGGCAAGCCACCTTTGTTAGTAAATATGGCGGAACAATGCGGAGACACTAAGCTTCTAGAAACCACTGACCTATAGAATTGTTTAATTCATTACGTGAATTGTCCTAATTAACTTGTGGCATTTCTTGTTATTTTATGTAAAACTGGCCGGCCCGGCAAACTTCGTGCCACCTCAAAAATAAAATTTAAAAATACCCAGGTAGGTACCTATTATCTTTTCCATGAATAGTGATTCTGCTATTGGAGGTGGAGAAAAATTAAATATACTTAACAAAAATCGGTCCAGCCGTTCTAAGTTATAAATGTTGTAACTTACCAGACTTTATTTTATATAGTATTTATAGATTGGAAAACATTTTCATTGAATGGCAGCCTTTGTAACAGTCCAAAAATATTAGGGGACTCTTCGTAAGATTTCATGAATGATAAATTTGAGGGTGAAGAAAAACTGCAGCATTTAAAATGGTATAATAAATCTGCATAATTTATTATTTTCTTTCTCCATTTTTATCATACAATATATTGCATCCATTCGGTATAAAACAATATTCTTTTTGTTAAAGTCATAGAAATATATTATATTTTAGTATAACTGTTCTTTATCTCTTATAAACTTACAAAGTATTTTGTTAACATTCTCTTTGAAGAATCTTTTCGTACAAAAATAATACAAAGAGATTTCGTCTGCCGTGGCTTGCTGACCGACCCTCGACACTTTGAGACGGGTCCAGCCAGTTCTCCTTGGCAGGCTACTCTCACATAGTCTATAACGATTCAACTTGTTAATTGGTACTTACTCTATTACTTAAGCGATAACCTAGAGAAGACAAATGGTACAGTACAGAACAACTACTGTAGCACATTAATGGTAACAAAAACATTTAAAATTATAGCTTTAGTTTACAAAGCGTAGGCACTCGAGATTGCTACTTCATCGTAAATGTACGAGACATTCTCACTAATAAATAGGCACACACAAACTTACATCATTCTCACAAGTCAATCGCGCGATTATGAAACTCTCATACTTCATTCGCAACAGTCGGACGGCCTCAACTTACAAGTGTCCTCTAAAGAGCACCGGGTCACTTCTGACAAACCTTATTGGGGGAAACACTTGGCGCAATATAAACTTTCTCAACTCATCCTCCTGTCTCACATTCCATCGCCCATTCACGCAAGCCATTCTTAACAAATAAAAATGTACAAAAAGAACGTCATTGTTACGAGCACCAATCAAGGGCTAAAAAAACTTGTGAAACTTAATTTTGATTGGGAGTTCGCGAGCAACACAGTCACTGTGGAAGCAACACATGGCCGCCATTCCGCGAGGGCGGCGCAGGCGGAATTTTAATTAGCAGAACATCCGCTCGCGACTGATCCACGACGTTGCCGCTCCGCCTCACACCTCTCGCTCACACGCGCGACGCCCTCACAAATCAACTTAGCGGCCATCCCATTCCTGTCATTAAAACTTCATAAATTGACCCAACTAATTAAACATTGAGGTCGTGCGCTCGGGGTCCATTTCGCACCTTCGTTTATTAGCATTTAAACGGCAACGTCGCGTCTGTACACGCTACAAAACTAAGTGACGTTGCACGTTCTGTGTTCAAGTTCAGAGGAAAATACTGGAATATGGACAAACAACATTCGCTTCTTAGCATACAAATAAGCTTAACTTGTGACTCGCGCTAAGTACAACCCCGTTACACTAATTAGATTTCAGACTAAAGAGCGGAGGTTCAGCCCCAAGATCACTGGCAACCAGTCTCTCAAACTTAACAATTATAAATCCACAGCGTACATACTTAACGTAGCGACTTTCCAACACTTTTATCACTAGTGTTCTTTAACTAATATATTACACAGTAGTAAAATTAAGATCACAAATCGCTTTGTATGTTGCGTCCGAGCGGACGCGACTAGCATGGAATGTGGTGGCCGGCGGGTTAGTCGCAGCCGACGCTCAATAGTGTCCGTCGATGCTGCAGCCGCCCCGCACATGCTCCATCACCTGCTCCTTGAGCCGGCTGACGTGTTCCTTGAGCTTCACCACCGTCACGGCCAGCTCGGCATTCTCGCCCTTCAGCAGCTTGACCTTGTCTTCCAGCTTGCTAATTCGCTCCAACTTGCGCCGCCGGCACTTGGACGCGGCGACACGGTTGCGCTGCCGCTTGCGTTCCAGCTTGATGCGCTCTTGCGAGTCCATGTCTATGGGTGACATCGGTGGAGAGTTGGAGGCGCTGGGCACGGTCTGCGGCTCGTCCTTCACCACGGGCGTGAAGCGCTCACTCGGCCGGTCGAGGTTGGCATACACGGCGCCCTCGGACTCGGCGTGGTGCAGCTTGTCCAGGATCTCGACGAAGGGAAGCGCGTACTGCTCCTGTGCCTCTGTGGGAGCGGCGGGGAACAGGGCGGCGCCGCCCGGAGTGGGCGTCGCCGTCGTCACTAGCCCGTTCTGGATGATGAGCTTCTCGAGCTCAGGGGAGGCTAGCTTCAGCAGCTGCAGGTCAGGCGAGGATAGGACGGGCGCGGCAAGGCGCGCGCGCTTGCCCGCGTGCCGCCCGAACTCCAGGTCCAGCGTCAGCGACCGCTTGAGGTTCTCCACCGGAAGGTTCATCGGGTACATCGGCTCCTCATAGAAAGTAGGCTCCATGCCGTGGCCGGCGTTGCGCACCATGTGTGTTTCACTGCACGCACACGAATAACACTGCGCGAAAACTTTCAACTTTTTCCTCCGCGAGCGAGCACGTCCAGCGCGGTCCACGTTCTACTTGTTTCTAAACATTGTAATGAAATGAACACGGCTTTTATGCCAATGACTCAGATAGGCTATTTTTAGATGTCGCGTGATCGTTCGGGACTCCGATTGGTGGGTGATGACGTGATCGCCGCGCCGGTCGCGTTGTGATTGGCCGGCGCGAGTGTAACGCGGATAGCGAGGCCGCTGCGGGCTGTTTACGAGTTGTGCGATGCGATTACCGAGAATCGGAGGCCCTGTTTCCATAAGCTGCGTGTGCCGTGCCATAAAACTTGTTTGTCCGCCGGAAATAAATGACGAATTAATAATAGCTAAGTGAGCTAATTATGTATACTTACCCAAATGTTAACTAACAATAAATCCATTAGACCACGTAATTATCATTTGTATTTGCACCTGACATTACGTTAAGAGAAATTATAACAAGATAATTTAGAAGCTTTACTAAAATTTAAAACTTACTATCAATGAAAAAACAATGCACTCACCGATTTCGCCGATCACCGATTCACCAAATTTTATATTTCATTGGCATAACTTCTTCATCAATTTAGTAGGATGGTCCCCAGTCGAAAACTTGAATGTGGAGTAGCTGGTCGTTTCTGAAACTGTTAAATTAAAAAGAAAAGCGTCAAGAGCTAAACTATTTAATCAACTACAGCAAAATCAAAGTCCAAAAAAGCTGAAATGCAAAAGTACTCCTTAATTATTTTACATACATTATATTACGATCGTTCTTGAAATGATGGAGTTACACAGCCAATCAAGCACGCATTAAGCAATTTTCTTGTGTTGACTAGGCTGACTAAGCTTATGCGATAGCACCGAAGACATGCAATAATGTTTCTGGCGTCAGTCATCCTCATCTATCGAAGCGGCAGGCGTCTCACGCTGCGACTTTCAACTCGTGTTATTTTATCTATCTTATTAGAAGGTGAAGAAACAGATCCAAGTACTATTAAAAATTTGGAAACAAACAGATACAAATAAAACGTAGAGTAGGTACTGCATCCTTAGAACTTCACACTGAGAAGTATATAATATAAAAATTGAAAAGATGACGCTAAAACAACAGGTGTTGTACTTAAATTAATAATAATTAGCAAAAGGTTGCCCTGCAACTTAACTTAAGAGATAATTGAACTTAAGTGAGCCTACAAGTCCGTGTGGCGCCGGATTAAGAATAGCGTCACTCCATTTCCTTCCGTGGATGTCGTGGAAGGCGACTACGGAAATCAATTACCAGGAGACGGCCAGCAGCGTCTTCCTGAGATTCCAACCGCATACTGCGATCGCCAACCCGCCAACAAGCGTGGCGATTATGGCAAAACCCCTCATGGTTATGAAAACCGTGAGGGAGGCCTATGTCCTGCAGTGGGCGTCAAGTGGCTGATGATAACAAGTTCTACCTACAAGTTCTTTATAAATTTCCACTTAAACATTCTCCTTTATTTACGTTTAAAAAACTAAATAACAGTAAAGTTATCGTTTGAAATTAATTAGGCCACAGTAAAACCAGTGTTTTCTAAACGTAATTATGTAACATATTCAGGCTTTATACGTCCCACTGCAGCATGGGTTGTACCACGTAGTACGACGATGCTAGCCGCGTGTTTCAACGTCAAAACTCGCTACATTTTGACGATAAAACACGCATTCAAAAAAATCACTTAAGCCGGGGGCTCCTGCTCGTGTTTTATCATGAATCATTACATAAAACAATCTGTCTTCAATGCTCCAGATTAACTCTTTATTTTGCTTCCCCTAGCAACGAAAATGTTTTGCGCAAAGAAAACAGAATGTTCTGTGTAATGTTTCATGTTAAAACACGAGCAGGAGACACGCCTTTAGAGAGAGGTCACCGCGTACAGGCGACTTCAAGAGTTCTGGGGTGCTATCAATCACGTAATTCCTCCACTGTATCGGCTCGATCGATCTAACCTACACCGATCGAAAATCCATTTTTAGGGGTCCGTACCCGAAAGGTACCAAATGGGAACCTATTACTAAGACTTCACTGTCCGTCAGTCAGTCTGCCTGTCTGTCCGTCGTCTGTCTGACTGTCTGTCACCAGTCTGTATTTCATAAACCGTGATAGCCAGGCAGTTGAAATTTTCACAGATGATGTACTGGGTGTCTCAAAAGAAAGTTCACATTTGTTTTGCTTATTGCGTGAACGCAACTATTCTGAGGGGCGCGGGGGTATGTCAAACGGTAGCCTAGCTTTTGGGAATTTAGTCGCTATGGAGCGTTTCTCGGGAGAGCGGGCCGTGCGTTGTGCGTACGGGAGTTTTACAAAAACGGTAATTCAGCAACTGTAGCGCACAACTCCGACACTCAGGATTCCGCATTCATTATGGTTTATTTCAGGATTAGCACGTCGTATTGCCGTTAAAAGAACACAAATGTACGTAACTGGCCGACGTGACCGCCGATTTCTGAATTTAAAATTTCACTTACACTTAACATGTGTATTTTCATATATCTCAAAAAAATATGGGATAAAACAATCCTTAAGTATTTACTAAATAAAATTCACAATTAGGAAACTGACCGCATATTTCTGTATTTAAAATTTCAATTACTCCAAAAATATCGGCAGACAGTGCGGCAGTTAAGTGGTACTTGCCAGGATTCGAACTCAAGACCCCACGCACGTGAGAACTTGTCTATCAATATCTATTGATGAAGGAAAAGTTTTGAAAACGTGAAAAGAACTTTTTTCTCGTTCCCATTTCGTGACAATGGAAACGCGAAGGCAGAAGTGAGGCGGGGCGCCTATGCAAGAAAATTTATGCGGGCGTAGCGGGGGAGGGGGCTTACGGGAAACCAGTAAGTGCGAGCGAGAGGTGGTCGCAGTCCATCTCACTCGCACTTTGGAGAGATAAAAGTCCAGTCAAGCAATAGAGGGAAAAATAATAATAAAGCACCTAAAATTCCTCCATTTGTTTGAGGGTGGCTTTATTATAGTTCCCTTTTTGTTGTTACAGAATCGTTTGCATTTTGCAAGTGCAACCTTTCTTTGTAGTTTTCTAATGTTATCTTATCGCTCGACAGAGGCCTTGGTATGTAGGCACTAATCTAGATTGATGGGAAAAGCAGTGGGTCTCTTTCCTCAGTGATCTTCAACTTTACTAAACTAACGAGAATACAATTCTTTGATAACAATTTCTCATAACCTACCTGTCATATCAACAAATAGCATACGATTTGGTTGGAAAAAAAAATAGTATCGTATGCATTATGCATATGCCAAGACTATGGTTTTCTATATCAACGTAAGTATTTAAATTTTTGTAACAATAAACGAATTAAAAATAAACAAACTTACATGAGCTGCCATCTAGTGTCGAAAGGCAACAACAATTAGTTTTACTACTCATCACTAGATGGCGCTTTATCGTCTGACTGAGTTCGCGTTTTTATACCCGTATCCGTAAAAGGGTAAGCAGTGTAAGGGAATCAATCTGTTACGTTACAGTAACCAATTTCAAGATTAAAATTAAACGCGCCCAGTCACTAACTGGCCCTAGATTCTGTTAGTGGCTAACAAGGTCTCACTAGGGGCACTAATGAAATAAAGAAACAGTTTTTGCAAGATAGCGTTATTGCCAAAAACGGCCGATTTCAGCGGAAACGCTTTTTTGTTCTGAGTGGTTGGTACTCATTTCTAGGCTGTACTCGGCTGTAGGTTCTAAAAAAGCTATTACTATTACATAGATTTCTGTCTTGACACGCAAAAACGTATATGAGATACAACGTTTTTTTCATTGGTTTAGCTTTTGTTCCAACTTTAATATGTGCGATAAACCATTGTCAAGCCACTGGGTGCGCTGCAACTTCGAGCGCGCTCGTGTGTGGCAGACTTAAATCTTGTCCCTCCTAAACTTTTTCGTTAGGGGACTGAAAACATTGTGTTTTTGGGCATTTTGGGCGTTACGAAAAAAGGAATGTGCAATATTCACATGCTAGTACATTCTTGCGTGTTAGATATAACGGAAAAGAGGTCAAAAGTTACCGAGTCATGTTTCCAATTGTATGGAAGCATATCCGCAACTTACAAAGCAACGTTTCCAAATGTATGGTAGCATATTGATTGATTTTCTAAAATCGTAGGGTCAGTTCCCGGGCTACTGATTTACCTGGGAACTCTAGACTTTCCATCTACGTCAAAACTACATACCTAATTATGACCATGCATGCCTCCACCACAAAAATAAACAACAATTCATTGAAAATATTTATAATCAACTATATTAAGTACTTATTTACTGATAAATAACGAATACATGTACTTACATATAATATTTTACATAATAGTAAGCCTATAAAACAGGCTGTACATTTACAGTCTTATTTATAAAACCCGATTCCATAAAACACTCCTCAGAGGCAGTTTTAGTAGTCTGTGGTACAGGGAAAGACGTTACCACAGATTATTTAAACTACCTCTGAAAGTGGTTTAGAGGAATCGCGTATTTTATAAAAAGAACGATTCTCTGTGGCTCTATCACAAGATTGTTATCACGGACGATACGATAACTATAGTGAATGTTTTCATGTTTTTATTTCCACATCGACGGTGGTACGAATCCTTGCTTGAATTGGCATCCTCGAAAAAAAAAGCCTAATTGGTTGCCAACCTCCGAAAGGAGACAGCAATTATTATAAAGATTTCCACAAATTGTTTTACGAACAAATTGTATCGTCCTCTATAGTCTATACAAAGTCTATGCTAAGTCAGTTGCATAAACCGATTTCACAGCCAAAGAAGGCATAGATATCGCACCCTTAATCCAATACTGGCACTAAGCGAAAAATGTAAATTGTGCAAGAGAAACTATTAAAGATTTTCAATGTGTAGAAATGTATATAGTTCTGTATTATGCTTCGTTTACCATCTACAGTTTTAAATAGGAATTTAAGTGAACTAGTCAGCGCTTAGTGTTACTTTGTAATATTTGCAATAGATGGTATTAAAACCAGAAATTTAGAGATTTTTGTTTAGTGACGGTATTGGATTAAGGGTGCGATATTCTCTACCGATTTATAGTTTTCGTAACGTCATCGGATCTCGAGCTTGTGATAGCTTATATTACAGGGACACCTAAAAAATACGCAATTTGTGGTTTACGACACCTTTTGTTCTATGACTATTTTCACAGCTTACACAAGTATCTTTCAAAATATCAGGACTGAGGTACATTTTTTTTCAATTCGCGCTCTACTAGCTCTACCAATGCTGTCCATTGTATTTCACACATTTAAGTATCATACAGCTACACTGAAAGCAGAAACGCTTGAAACAATGGAAAGTTGATCAAAACATTTTCAAGTCGTAGAACAAAAGTTGTAATGACAAACCCTAATTGACATGTTTCAGAAATTGCACATTTTTGTGGTAACTCTTTGAATTAATTTTTTTGGGCACCAACTTGTCTATATCGTCGTAGCGCCGCTGTATAAGCATGACGAAAAATACCGAACACACTTCTCAATTGGATTGAAGGTATTTATAGTTCGCACAGATCTTTTTGGCGATGACGTGAACATAGTCACAGATCGTTTGCACATCGCTTACTGTCTGTACAGTATATGTGTTAAGTACTAAGTAGTCAATTACTCACACCACTGTAAAGACAGTGAACGATGTGCAAACGATCTGTGACTATGTTCCCGTTACCGCCAAAAGATTTGTGCGGACTATACCCTTTTTACGCTTTTCGCTTTTCTTGAATTCCATTACTCCTCCGAGGAGATTGGGGACAGCAAAAAATATAACGGACAAACGTACATAGCTTCTGAAAGCATTACACTACTTTTGTGTTGAGCATTGTTTTTCATTGTTTTTAGCGTAGGACGACCAGCCACAAGATGGACAGATGACCTCATCCAAGTGGCAGGAAGACGCTGGATGCGGGCCGCTTCCAACCGGTCTTTTTGGAAATCCATGGACGAGGCCTATGTCCAGCAGTGGACTTCTTGTGGCTGAATGATGATGATGATAATTGTTTTTATCCAAAGCAGTACAGCATACAAGTAAAATGCAAATCTGCTGCAATAGTCTAAACAAAAAAAACTTCAGATATCAAATCTCAGTATAAAAAATATTGATATCTGAGATTTGGCGTTATTCTCTACACCTTGTACTGTATAGTGACGCTCCGTCGATTCTCTAGAGAAGTTGGTACATTCGGACTCCGATTCCACTCGCATATTATTCATTGATAATAATTCTCTATTCAGCCACTCGACTCTCGACGCAAATTTAGCCAAATTGCGTTTTAATTGAGTACATTGAATTAATTAGTGAGCCAAAGTACGCCTTACGTTTCCATTGCTCTCTAAAGTTCCAATAAATGCTACACGGGGTGCGTGCATGCAACGACTAATGAATGTTGATAAAGCGAACGAGGCCTGTCAGGATCTGAGTCTCAGATCAGGATCCGAAGTGCAAGTCGGTCTTAGTCTTGCCATATTGCACCACAACTAATTAAATGCAATAATTGTGGCGCAGTTGCGCAAGGCATAGTAAACGTTTTGTGGTGCAATTCCGAACATTATAAAGTCGATACCAGATCACAAGGCTGGTCATTTATTTTAATAATAATAATAATCATCTTTATTTGACAGAAAATACACAGAAAAGCAAATTTAACATCTTGCTACAATATGGTATGACACCATAATATGATATGATTTTCAATTGCACCTCAAGTCTACACGAACAATCAGCACTTCGAGTCGGCTGAGCACAAGACACCCAATCGACGACCTCTGTCACGATAATCACACGCGTTACCGCTAGACCAACAAGGCAGTAATGTAGGGTACATTGTTTGCTACACCAGAAGTTGGCTATTCCAATGTCATTGAACAAAAATAAGCGAGTAGAATGAAAGTCCTATAGATCTACAAACTTCACATAGAAAGAAAAATTCCGGTTGAAGCGCGATTTGAACCCAGGCTTCAAGCATGTCGCGCCAGTGTTCTTACAACTCACTATAATAAAATAACACGATTCCTTAACACACTCCACGAATGCAGTCCAAATAGTATGTAGTAACGAAAAACGGATTTATTAAAAAACACGATCCCTCTAAAACAGCGGTAAAGTCTTTAATTTTACTACAGATTCATTGAAACTGCATTCGAAGATTGTGTGTTTAGAAATTTCTTTTCATTGTGAAGTTAGTTCCTCAAGCTTAAACTTGGGTCGACCCATATTTAAAATTAATAAAAAAAACTCAGTCCGACAGATCTGTCTGTGCCCTGGGACTCTACTACCTAAAGCCCCCCATTCACAATACTACCAAATGGCGGCATCCAAATGGATAAAACCAAATTGATGCGCGCTGGATTAAGCCCACTGACGGTGCATACACCGGGACGGCGTCCAGCCGTTCTTCAAAATGAAGATTGATCAATGATGCAATCTTGTTTTTTGACAGTATCAGCATTTGCGTTTTCGTCTTTCGTCCTCAAAAATAAATGGCAGCCTCAGAGGAGCGGCATTTCTCTCATATCTATCATGGTAGTCGGTGTCATTGATTTTTCCACAAACTAGGATTTTCCCTGTACATTTCTTGAATGGCCAAACAAAATCTCTTGACGTCGACATAACGATGGCCTCAATGGCGTCGATAAAATGATATCGTTTATAACCACGACCGATGTGGCCGTGCAGTAGCGCAACGCAGCGCGGAACCAATGGAAAATGGACGAAGTTTTGGGCATTCACGAGCAGGTTGGACGGTACCCAGCGTGCGTTTTTCACACTGACGGTCAATCCAGACGCACTAACCTACATCCGATTGGAAATCCATATCTGGACGCCGTATCAAAAATGGACGGCGTTTTCTACATTGACGAGCGGATTTTGTAATACTAGCAGTCCATTTGGAGTGTTGGACGCAACGTCAATGGGGGCCTTAAGTCCTCCACTGTATGGGGTTGTCCGATTTAACCTACCCCGAACTGTCAAACACATACATATTTTGACACTTTGGGAGTCGTAAAAATGGTTAACCCGATAGAGTGGACAGTTACGTGATACAAGGGCTGAACCTGCGTCCCTCACTTGACGGTGACGGAGACGACCCTTACGTCCTCATAGGGCTTGTCGGTCTTCGGGTTGGTCTTGACGCTGCCGATGTTCTGCGCGACCTCCATGCCGCGGACCACGCGCCCGAATATCGTGTGTTTGTTATCCAACCATGGCTGAAACGCAGAAAGTTCTGATTACACGGTCTTCTACATCCACATGTACACATAAGCAGCCTATGTAAGTCCCACTGCAGGGCACAGGCCTTCTCTCAGGTAGAGAGCGTGGGCTTAATCACCACGCGTGCCCACCGCGGATTGACGGTTTCAAGCGCTGAGGTATGTGAATAGCTTAGACACTCAGCTGTTTCTCACGATGTTTTCCTTCACCGTTAGTAAGTGGTATAGCTACTATAACTTCACAAATGTACATAACTTAGAAAACAAAGTCATAGGTATATGCCCGCACTAAGAATCGAACCAGAGTCTGAGAATGGCTACCACCATTATCTAACTAAATCTACACTTCTACTTTATTAATAGGGGTTAAAGTATGAAATTGCCGTTTTATTGCAATAGGTTCTTTGAATTGACATAGAATCTTCATGGTTTGAGGTTTTCGAATGAAACTTTTTTCAAATGGTTTCTATGATGTTCTTTTTTTAAAAAATGTGAAACATTTGAATATCGACTTTCAATTGTTTTTGTTATTCAATTTAGACAAGAAAGATGGATACTGCGAAAATTCGAGTGAGTTAATATATACTAGCTTTTGCTCGCGACTTTGTCTGCATCGAATGAGTAATTTCCGGGATGGAAAGTATCCTATGTCCTTCCCAGGCACTCAAACTATCTCCATACCAAATTTCATCTAAATCCGTTCAGCCGTTAACAAACATCCAAATATCTTGACAAGCTTTCACATTTAGGATAATACAAGTAGGATTATATATTATTATTATTATTATTATTATTATTATATTATAAAGAGGAAAAGTTTATATGTTTGTAAGTTGTATGTAGAGGTTAATCTCCAAAACCGCTCACCTGCTTTCAAAAATTCTTTAACCAGTATTTAGGATGGTTCTTCAGGATGGACATAGGCTATAGATTAACTCATTAAATTTCAAATTTGTATGGGATACCTCTGAGATATCGTATTTCTAACAAAAAAGAATCAACAAAATCACACAACGTGAATTGTACTTGCATGAAACGCGGCCCAGGTCTAACTAGAACTAGTGCTGGGGGACGCCTGTGTCCAGCAGTGGACGAATACGGACCGATTGATTGTGTTCCTGATTGACTGACACTTACAGTGGGTGCTAAGGTGATGAAGAACTGGCTGCCGTTGGTGTCGGGGCCGGCGTTGGCCATGCTGACTGTATACGGCCGGTCGTGCTTCAGGTGTGGCCGGAACTCGTCCGCGAACTCGCCTCCCCATATACTCTCGCCGCCCGTCCCGGTGCCTGTGGAGAATGGATTATTATTATTCATCATCATCATCATCATCATCATTCAGCCACAAGAAGTCCACTGCTGGCCATAGGCCTTCTCCACGGATTTCCAAAAACACCGGTTGGAAGCGGTTTGCATCCAGCGTCTTCCTCCCACTTGGATGAGGTCGTCTGTCCATCTTGTGGCTGGCCTTCCTACGCTGCGCTTGCCGATATGTGGTCTCGATTCGGGAACTTTTCGGCCCCATCGGCCATCGGATTATTATTATTAATCCTGCATCGTCTTAATTGTTTTTTTGTCGGAAGAGTCCGACCAGGTTTCGCTCTGATTCGCAGAGCGGGTAGTGCCTACGACAGTTTTAATTCGAAAATTCTTTATTGGTCCAAATAAAGTGTACAAAAGGTGGACTTAATACTAATGGCATTTGGGATAGATAGATAGATAGCTAGAAAATCCTTGCTTTGCCCTCCGGCAAATAAGAACACTGGAGTGTGGCCCTTTTGTATACCTATGTGTACATATTATACTACATAGTTAGCACGTCATTTGTCCAATTGATTCAACATATACTGTTTTAGTTTTTATGCAAATTTTAAGGTTTTTGTATGTAGTACAAATAAAATTTACATCTATCTATCTAACATTAAACATAAACATTTAAAACAACTATTATGTAATTTTCTTGCATAGCATAGACTTTGATAAGACAAAACAATTGTTATGATAATACACATACAAAATACACTTAAAAAGCTAAATTTTCAAAAGTTTACATAAGAAATCAGTCTACATCCAGAAAAGTTTAACATAAGAAATCAGTCTCAATCCTCATTAGAAAAGTTTTTTGAGTAACTCATTTTTTGTTCTTAGAGTAACTTGATTTTTCCTATTTTTTGGAGACCTGAAAGACCCGAAAAATTCGGTAGTGAGACCCCAATTCTCACCTGTAGCATCCTCAGTCTGCAGCATGCACCCCTTGATGACGCGATAGAAGACGTTTCCGTTGAAGTACCCGTCATTTATACCCTTGTTCTTATTAGCTAGTGGGACTCCCATTCTGACCTATAGGGTCCAGTTTGCAGCATGAACCCCTTGATAACGCGATAGAAGACGTGTCCGTCGAAGTACCCGTCATATATTAGCCAGTGGGACCGCAATTCTCACCTGTAGGATCCCCAGTCTGCAGCATGAACCCCTTGATGACGCGATGGAAGATGTGTCCGTTGTAGTAGCCATTACGGGCGTGCACACTAAAGTTCTCGACGGTGCGCGGCGCGTCTTTACCGAACAGCCGGATGTGGATATCGCCTAGCGACGTGTGCAGACACGCTTGCTCGTAAAGCCTTTGCACGCCTGGGGATGAAAAAGGTTGCTACAGTTCAGACACCCTAAGAATGCCGACATTTCAATGGGCATTGTTCAGAGAGGCATCGATCGTCGTAAAACCATTTCGAGGAATAGAGATACTGATTACTATTTGAAGGCGACTACGGAAATCAATTACCAGGAGACGGGCAGCAGCGTCTTCCTGAGATTCCAGCCGCATACTGCGATCGCCAACTCGCCTGCCAAGCGTGGCGATTATGGCAAAACCCCTCGTGGTTATGAAAACCAGGAAGGAGGCCTATGTCCTGCAGTGGGCGTCAAATGGCTGATGATGATGATGATAGTTTATTAGGTATTTTCTCAGTAAAATTCTTTATTCTTTAGTCATCATCGACTGCTTGAAAAGATAGAATGTATGGAAGAAATACTGACGAGGATATGTACGCATCAAGCATATTCTGCCTCGTCTAGCGGTATTACGTCTGACTTCCATGCCGGAGGTCGTAAGTGCGATTTGCACTGGGGGCCGTCGTACATTTGCACAAATGGCCTCAGTCTGGGTATATTTCAATGTTTGTGATGTACTTGCCCGGTTACGGCAGCACAGGGCATCAGATTGTGTTGTGTGGAAGTTCAAGTTCAATAGTTTATTGCCATAAGTTACAGTCATAGAGATGGTATGATATAAAAAATATTGCACTGTGTAATTTTACTGTATAACAGAATAGCAAAAATAATTAATAAAATTAATAATTCTCTGATATAAAATAATTTTAAAAACACACAAGCCTAGGTTTTTATTTACAATTGTCATAAAATTCAGTCAGTCGGTCGGTGTCAGTCAATAAGTTATTATTTATTTATACCTTGCCCCTCAGTGGCCGAAATAATGTCCTCCTTCGACGGTTTCTCATTGAAGATATCCCTATCAGCATCAGGGGACTTGATGTCGTCAGGGCTCCGTCTGGAGAACATGTAGAACCGGTTCTTCTTGTACGCGGTGCAGAAGAGAGTCGGGTCGGTTTTGACGTTCAGCATGGCGGGGTTCTCGGAGCCCTCCATCTCGAGGGTCGTCGCCACCTTCGGCTGGTTCGTACGGCCCTGGCGAGAGGATAATGGGTTTGAAAATAGTTAATAGTTATTTCTCAATGTTTCGTGTGCAATAAAGTATATTATTATTGTTATTATTATTAAAAATGCGGTCCTCGGAATCTGCTTCTGCTGGTATCTTCGCCACCATAGGCATTTTGCATTGTTACTATACAATAAAGAATCACAGTTTTTATGTTTGGACGTTTGTTATCAAACAAAGTGTGACATTGTGTGACAAGGGGTGGGAGGGTCTTAAGTTTCATAACGTCACATTTCAAAAATATAATTAATTTTTTTGTTAATTTTTTCAAATGTTTATTGCTATGATGTTAATAATATTAAAAAAATAATGGAAATAGAACTAATTTCAGACTTCTGTTTTAATTTAATAATGTCTTTGCGTGCAAGTTCTCCGTTGCTCGCTCATACAGCCGTGCAAGGTGAGCAAGAGGCAAATGGTTTTTTAATTAGTTTTTTTTAAGAAATCGTGTTAAGCAAACAATAAGTTAATAATTCTATCTATCGCAGACCCTGAAATGATTACCTGGAACAGCGCCAAGTGCAGCGGCGGTTTCCCAGCCTGGCCACGCAGCGTTTGGTGTGGAGGCCATCTTCACCATCTTCACTCCTACTATGTTGGCGTAGGCCAGGAAGGGTCCACTCGCGTCGAACACTACGTTCGCTAGTTGTAATTATAGCGTCAGACCTCCCTAAATGCCACTCTATCGTGCTCTAACCCTGAACAGAATACCTGGAAAAGCGCCAAGTGCAGAGGCCGCAGGTTCTCTGGTTTCCCCAGCATGGCCACGCAGCGGTTGGTGTGGAGGTTCACCATCTTAACGCCCAGCATGGTGGCGTAAGCCACGAAGTGTCCGCTCGCGTCGAACACTATATTCGCCAATTGCATGGCGTCAGACTTCTCCAGGTCGCGCTCGGCTGCCATTCTGGGAACAAATGTGTTTCAATAAAGATGTATCCGTGTCTGGTATAACGGACGAAAGATAACTTGAACAAAAATGAGATAGCAAAACAGTGGGACGTATACAGGGCGTCCCACGGCTACGCCACATGGAGGGAAAGTACCTTGAATGTTGTAGATGAAACATTTTACTGACAGAAGACATTATTTTAATTTAAGAAACAATTAAAACTGCATTCATAGATTTTAAATAATTACATGGTTGAACCGGGAATCGAACCCGCTACACGAGAAAAAATAATACCGTTTAGCTTTATCATACCGATGCGTCGAAAGGATTATTTTTTGCTAAATAACATAGTGTCAGAAATGAAAGGAAGAACATGAAATTGAAATGAACATTAGATGTGAAATTTTGTTCAGAAAAATGAAAAGCTGACATTGCCGTAAGGACATACAACTGACATTATCATCTTATTATTCTAAATATCGACAGGGAGTGAAATAATCAAGAGTGCGACATCGTATTCAACAGAATAGGACTCATTTTGGGCATTTGATAAATTAAATTGATTAATTTTGAATTAAAATGTTAAAATTCATGGTCTTCCTTTTATTTCTGATACAGAGTTATATAGCAAAAAATAATATTTATGATGAAGCCTTTCGTTCGGTATGACAAAGCTATAGGATAATTTTTTTCTTATGTAGCGGGTTCGATTCCCGGTTCAACCATGTAATTATTTAAAAGTCTATGAATGCAGCTTAAATTATTTTTTTAATTAACTTAATGTCTTTTTTCAGAATAATATTCCATCTACAATATTCAAGGTACTTTCCCTCCACGTGGCATAGCCGTGGGACGCCCTGTATAGGCTGCTATGATTTATAAACACCATTCTCAGGAGCAGTAAAAAGCCCGCATTGGCGAGGGAAGAACGCAAAGAAAACCACAGTAAAATAATTGCCTCACCATTCATTCACCAATCATCTTCGTTCATTCAATGTTGCAGTATGGCTAACATAACACCATACAATTAACAAAGTAATATTTACCTTCTCCCGAACTCCATATTAGGCAGCTGCTGCGTCTGATGCTGCAGCTCTTGAAAACGTTGGAGGCTCTCGTCCAGCACTTTGTGCAGCTTGCCAGACAAGAAGTGGAATACGCGAACCTGCGATCGAAGAAGCGGTTTTATTATTTAAATTTTTGGGCAGTTTGAGGATGTACTAAAAAATACTAAATGAAAAAATATTCACAATAATAGTGACTGCCTCGTTGGTCTAGCCGTTAAGGCGCTTAACTTCCAAAACAGAGGTCGTGGGTTCGATTCCCACTGGGAGCCGCCGTACATTAGTACAAAATGGCCTCAGTCTGGGAGTATTTCCATGTTTGTGATGTCCTTACCTGGTTACCATAGTACAGGGTATCCTAGTTTGGGACCAGGTCCAGTGATTTTGTTGTGTGGAAGTTATTTATTTTATTACGAATCCTTTTTGTAACTACCTCCTGCCACGTAATTTGCCACTTGTACTATGTGCCACTTACCACGATCCTGACAGATCACTTTCGCTTCCTCAACATTCACTAGTCGTTGCATGCACGCACGCCGGACTTGTATCTCTTTCTTGACAACTTAAGTATTACTCCTGCCATGTCACTAGAACCGCATTTCATAAAACTACAATTCATAGTTTATTATGACCATTCGACGTATTTTACGTAACCGTCTTTCCCCTTATTGATCTATGCCATCTATGGGTTAATCGACTTAGTGATGTACATCAAATTATCATAGTAAACCATGAAATGGGTCGCCGATCTTCATACTGGTGACACCATAAAAATGTTGCTTCAAACTCACCTTTCTGTCTAAACTAATCGACGCCATCTTCCTACCGTCAGGCGAGAACGCTAGCGACGTCGGGTACGTCTTGTTCTTAACAAAGTCAAACAAATCTGTGTCCAATTTCGATTCGAAGGAGACCGTTTTAGGGAAACCGAACTCGTGCTTTGGGCCCGTCCAGTACTCGACTATGCCAGCCTTGTCGACCGAGACGGCTGTCTCGAAAACTGGGTTGTATTTGATGGTCGCAACGGTGCTTTGATGTAACGTTTCGAAGGTATGGAGGGGCGTCCCTGACGTCTGCATCGCGTCAAATACGTGGATCTTGTTGCTATTTTTTTCCGAGCTGCAACAAGGGCAAAACACCCCATCAAAATCGGTTCAACAAGCATGGTATGCCCGACAAGTATTTACTACTTCAAGTTCAAGTTAACTTGAACAAAAATCCGCGCAGTTGGGATGAGTTAACGATGGACACGTAAGAACAAGATTTTTTTTTAATTATTTATTTATAAACTAAACTGAAGCGGTGGTAGTGGAGCGGTAGAAGCGTCGGCTTCTCATTCGAGAGGTCGTGGGTCCGAATCCCGGCATGTACCAATGACTTTTTTGGAAGTTACGTACAATAGTAGCAATACGACTCGCTAACGGTGAAAGAAAAGATCTAGAGTGTCTGAGGTGTTCACTCACGTTAGCGCTTGAAATTGCCAATCCGAATCCGTACTCTCTCTCTCTCTCTCTGAGAGAAGGAATGTGCCCTGCAGCGAGACATATACAGGCCGAGTTCTTCTACTCCAATTAAAGTACGAAATATTCTGTGTCACCCGCCATACGAAGTCAGAGTCATTTGTTTCGAGCCTTTTGTCGGACATTATAACAGATAGACAGATAGACAGTCTCTTAATCAGTCTAATTGCTACAAAGGCCAGAGGCCAACCTCATTAAACATTACTTGGTCCTTCAAGTCTCGGCGTTAGAAGTGAGATCATTTTTTTTTCTTAATAAGTAATTTACATTTCTCTCATAATTATTGAGCCGCTCCAAAAAACCCTTTCGCATTTGTTTGCCTTTAAAAAATATAAAAGGCGTTGACCGTTTTCGTTCATTTTACCCACGCCGTGGTTAACTAAGCATTCAGGCCAAGCAGATGTGTCCTGGCCAACACGGGCGTTGAAGAGTCCTCTCGAGAAGAGGACTTTTTGGTCACGAGCGTTAGTGCTCAAAAAATGCTGCAGAAATCATCTGCAATAGATGTAAAGGCCATTGAGGATGATGATGATGATGATTTAGCCGCTCGCGGATACCTATTTGGTTTATCTGTTAGCGCGTTATAGTTAGCTTTTTCAAGTATCGCTGAGTCGTAGTAGAGATGGACCTAAGCAAACTTCAGGTGGACGACTGGGTGGAAGTAGCGCAGCACAGAGATGGCGTGTGTTAGCTACGGAAGCCAAGATCCACTTTAGAACGCTGAGCCAGTTCAACTGAATGAGTCATTGAACGTATGAACGAATTAATGAATGAATGAATTGAGGGCGAATGAATAAATTAATATGCCACGTTTGTCTTGTTTGTTAGTGAATAGAAAGACGGGATAAACTTACACAGCTAATGCAGAGATGGCGTCCCCTGCAGAATGCACCCACTCGGTGCAGTACGGCTCAAATTGTATGGTGATCATGTTGATCATATCTGAAAGTAATAGCATATTAAGCAGTGATCCCACCGTGGAGTACAGACCTTCTGTCAGAGAGAGAGAGAGGGTATGGGTTCAATCATAGCGCGAGCCAATCGCGGCTTGGCGATATCCGTTGCTGAGGTATGTGAACACCTCAGACATACAGGCTAACACTTGATGTTTTGATTCACAGTTAGTGGCGTTGTTAGGGAACGTACCCATACGATTTAATTTATGATTTAACTAAAAATAATTTATTACTTTTCAGATTTTTCCTTGTAATTGTATACGACGATATTAGTTGCCAAATGTCATAGTTGTAGATCAACGGAAAGTACCCTATAAATTTTGATTCCCTTGAGAGTGTCGAAATATATTTTTTGTGGCATAAACGGCCGTAACTTTTTTTTACGTTAACTTAGAAGTTCGATTTTTTCTCAGCTTCAAGGGACTATAGACTGGTTTAATTTCTATAAGTAGATATGGTTTTAATTTCAACTCGATACCTCTACGCATTCCCAAGATAAAGGGGTTTGACAGACAGACGGACGGACGGATGGATTGTTGATTGATAGTGATCCTATAAGGGTTCCGTTTTTCCATGCGAGTTACGGAACCCTAAAAAAGGGATAAAAACAGTTACAGATGTGAATCAGCTGGCGTCCCAGCATAATATGTGCTGTGCCACCTGTAAGTAAAAAGCGCTGAACGCTGCGCGCCATAATTTTAACATAGCTCGAAAAACCGCGAGACTTCTTTAGAAGATTTTTCTTGCAATGGAATGGGCTTTTTTTTGCTATTGTAGTCTCGTAAGTTCGTAACTAATTAAGGATAAACGACGCCAGACCAAAAAAAAACGTGGATAGACCTTTACCCAACACGTATCTAGTTATAGGTCCTTACCGAAGTTAACAACATCGAAGACTTTGATGGTCTTCTCCGAGGAAGCCGTGCAGAGCAAGGTCCCGGTGCTGTTGGTGGCCACGTGGCTGATGCTGGCCAAGTGGCAGCGAAAGTGCTTCACAAACTCGATGCCCTCCTCCTGAGAGAGAAATGTCAGGTCAGAGGCGTGGTCGTCATTTCACGTAACATTTATATCTCAGATTTTAAATTTGTTAAAATATTAGACCAATTTAGTTTAAGTCGTCTTGTTCTGTAGGCTTGTTTATATTTTTCTGATCTTATGTGTGTGTATGCTTCGGGTGACATTCTAGATCTATACTGTTAAACCTATTCTGTATGTTATTGATTGTTTGTTACCTGTTTTACACACCAATAAAATAAAATAACTATTTACAATAACTGGTTATGTGGCATGTAACAGTTTCACAGTTTTAAGTCACGCGACAAACTAGTGTCATGAGAAACCAGCTTCTTTACGTCTCGCGAAAATAACGTAACGACCCACGCGTCAGTGTTTATTTGTGGATACAACTTAACTACCTCTTTTTTAGTCTTTACTTGTAACATTCATTAAGTCATAGTTTCTGTGTAATTTTGAATAAAAAAAAAAACATTCACGATTTGATTATAACAAATCTGGGAATTAAGTCTTAAACTACTTCAACTGGTTGTATCAATTTGAACTTTCGTAAGTGCAGCAAGAACTGCCAAGCTCTTCCGCCCCGCGAGAGGCAAGATAAATGTGCAGAGCTAACTGACAACCTTCGCTAGACGGAGAGGCACCATAAGAAGATGAAGATGTGTATTTACTTAGGTGACAAAGTAACATGCTTTCAAATAGGGACCCTTATTTTTAGGTTCCATAGATAGGTAGGTTTCATGCAAAATCTTATTGGCTAAGGAGCTACCTTAGACAGAAGTTTTCTTAGACGTAAAAAATTATTTCAGGTAAACAAATAGTTTTAATGCTTAGCAATCTCTTCGAGATAGTATCAGATAGTGAAATGGGTGAGTAGATTTGAAACACATCAATTTGACACAAATATGCTGAACAATATTCAAACATACAGTTTCATTACCAGAATCCAATGAAATATTATGAGATCCATTTAAACCACTTATTAGTTGTACTGGCAAAAGAGGGTGTGTGCACCATCGCTCTGCTGCACAGTGCATTATCAAATGATGTTGGATGGTGATGGAAAAATCAAAAAGTTACTTAAGATATTTGCCTGACTATTCTTATTATATGGTAAATGATTGAATCTGACATCCCATCGGGCTTGACCGTAACAACCTACAGAAACGTATGGTATACCTGTTTCTTCCAAAACTTCAAGTGTCCGTCCTGGCTGGCTGTAATGACAAAGTCCGTCTTGGTCACAACAACATGCGTCACCACGTCCCGATGCATATAGCTCCGCTCGTAAGTTTCAGACGACGGTAGGTTCTCAATGTAAAGGGACTCGAACTCTAGAACTAGAATAAAATATAGGGATTAGTCTACTACTACTTTATCTAGTCTTTTTAATTGGCTCTATTACTAACGTACCGAGTCTTGCAATGAAAAAGAAGGAACGGTTTTGATCCCCGCTCTTACTAACTGCCCCGATGCCCCCAACTTTACCCACTAACCCATAACCGTAGCTGCAGATGATCTACGAATAATACAATAATGGTTTTTAGTATCACTGCTGATGATGTTTACTAACCTTTCCTTTTCTTAGGTTTGACTGTCGCAGCCTCTGAAGGCATAGGCCCGATCCAACCTTCGCCTTCGTCGCCTTCTTCCACATTTTCAGGACTGCCAGGTCGTTTGCTTGAAGACATTTTAATTAATTTTTAACTCTACGACAGCCTGTCTACACTACACTATTCAACGACCCACATCACAGATAACCTAAACATATTTGACATGACAGCATTTGACAGTGCTATCGTTGGTAAGATGACAGGCGATATTACACGGCTCAATTTCTTTCGGTGCAATATGGTATTGAAACGTCTAAAAAAATTTTAAATAAAAAATAAAAACCGACTTTGAAACACTACAGCACTAAAAAGTTGCCCAGTTTCAAGACCAGCACATATATTTTGGGCACCGGCTCAAAATTATACTTTACAATACCTACATGTATAAATACTTCTAATTATTTAAATTATTTCTAACTGTTTAGTGCTGTAGTGTTTCGAAGTCGGTTTTTATTTTTTATTCAAAATTTTTTATTTTTCAATTTTTAGTGGGGGAGCAGGAGAAAAATTAATAAGTTCCTTATAACCATAATTTACCCTACTTAATTCGTTGCTTTAAAATTTGATGTTCTAAATTTCCATCTCCGAAAGTCTTCACCAGAACATCACCAAATTAACTTGGGACTAGATTTACGCTATTTTATGAAGCATACGGATATTACTAAAGGATGGGCCCCATTAGGGCTTATTTACTGCTGTCCATTGAAGAGTTCTGTTCTCCATCTCTGAAAGGATCCATCAGATCTTCACCAAATTAAAATGGCACAAAAGGGACGTTATATCTATTCGAACAAAAAAAAAGAATTGTTGAAATCGGTTAAGATTTGACGGCGTTATGCGTCGAATTGATAACCTCATCCTTTTTTGAAGTCGGTTAAATAGCGGGTGGGGCTGTGTCGTGTTGCACAGTTACAGTTGACAGAAAACCGTTGTTATTTTAATGGGACCAATGGAACGTTATACCTGTTCGAACAAAAAAAGAATTGTAGAAATCGGTTAAGATTTGACGGAGTTATGGAGGAACATAGCCAAATATATATATATGCACATATACGCGTCGAATTGATAACCTCCTCCTTTTTTGAAGTCGGTTAAAAACGTCTAAGAAAGAAAAAAAAAAAAGAAAGAAAGACACATACATCACAGAAACATACAAAATCTCGGCGAACAACGCTTTCAACATTCATTCAATGCGATTGAAAAGTGTAAAAACGGAGGTTGAACGATCGGGTCGGGCGCATTTTTTAATGTTCACTGCTTTTCAATCGCATTGCTTCAATGTGATTGAACCGTGTAAATATTAAAGTGGTCCAATTTCCAACGATCAATGGTATTGCTTCAACGTGATTGAACAGTGTAAATAGACAAAGTCGGTTAATGTCCAATATTCAATGACTTTCAATATTATTATTAAATGCATTATTTCAATGTGTTTGAAACTTTTACCTATCGGCTTTACCAAAAAGGGTTGGACTGTAAAAAGTTTGTTGTCACAAAATAAATAACGACGGAGATAAATCTATGAAGAACAAATATAGAGAGAATTTAGCTATAAAGAAAAAAAATTCAAATCCTCTGCAGCGATTGGCTGAGCAATACAAACAAATTTAATTTCATTGGTGCAGGAAGCCAATAAGGTTGTCATTGGTCAGATCTCAGTAGCGATAGACAATCGGAATGCTGTTTTCTTTGTTTACTTATATGCCACAAAGGGAACCGATGAAACTGATTTGATTTTATCACATTTCTTCAGTGAAATTGGTAAATAAAATATCTTTCCTATAGTCAAATCAAATAAAATCGTTCGTTATTGTTTATTTCGTACCCTTTCCCATAAAAAGCAGAAACATTTTAAGAATCTAAAAGTATTTTCGAAGGCCTGACAAAACACATCATGTCATTTTGTCTTGTCTATGGTCAAAATGTCTTTTACGGTTTCGTAGCGATGGTGGCTGGCTTCCTTGCAAACTAAGCGTCATTATTTGCAGAAAAATTGTAATTTCTACTGAAAATTTGATCGATCTGAAATCGATTAAGTAGTGATCTAAGTGCTTAACAAGTTTCACATCTAATCGGTAAGTGGGTAGTGCATTATTCATTCTGAAACCTTGTACCGCCGGTTCGTCTACACGTGGTTGATATAACACGCTGTACGTAATTTGCTACTGAGTTTTCTCTTATTTGCCAGCAATCGAAGTCACGAAGAGGGGTTTCATATTATAATTAAGTGAATTCCTACCCGTTTATTGCATTTACATTGCTCTAACAAGTTGTTTATTGAACGTGGTTTTTTTGACAACCAACCAAACCTCTGGTTTAGCTTGGGTCTAGCTGACATACATTTCCGACACGGTAATTTATTGTGAAATTCCGCCTGTAGACGTACTCTTCATATTTATACTACGATAAAGATCGCATAAACCGTGTGTCAATGTTTGCTTGAGCAAAATGTAGTTTTATTGTGTTTCATAAAGAGCTTTCTTTTTGCCTTATATTAGAGTGAGAAAGTCCCAAGTCATGATTTCTTTAACAAGTGCAGTGTCTATCAGAAATCTAATTTTATATTCGATCATAATGTCTGTGATAAATTCAACTTGACTTAGCTAGTGACACCTGAGTCATGGAGTAACCTAACCTAACAGAGAGTTGTTACCTGAGTAATGCAGTGACCTCAATGGTAATGAAACTCAAATGTCACCTCAAAATGATGAATATTTAATTTGTCCTGCACTTTTGGCTTTCGTTAGAACTGCTTCTAACAGCGCGGTCTTCCTGTCATCGAAATACATTGGTTTAACTTGTACCTGCATTGTAATTTTATAGTACATAATAATTAGTTCATTCAATTTATATTATCATTGACTATTAGGGAATGTAGCTGTAATGTAGTTTTATAGTACATAACTAGAACTTGTCGTTTCGGAGAAAACATGGATGGATCAGTGAGTGAGTATACCGGATTGTAGCTTTATTTATTCATTCATTAGTTCATTCAATTTATATCATAATTTACTATTAGAGAATGTAGCCATACTACATTCTCTAATAGTAAGGGGTCTTCAAAATACCACACTTGGTCAATATCCTCCAGGGAAATATCGAGCTGTATTCAAATTATGGTGCGCAGTGTTCAGCGCTTCTTACTTACAGGTGTCACAGCACATGCTAACTGATTTCAAACTGACGGTTTTTATACTTTTTTTGTTAATTGTAGAAAGCGAAAATTTTTTTTTAACTCTTCTTATAAAGATATTTAAGCCAGTATTTATGAATTAGTATGTGAAAACGTACGGGTGGTCACCGAAAGGGGAGGGTGGTAAAAAATTTGTTACATAGTATGAGTATGTTCCCTCACCTTAGTTTGCCTTGGTCGTCGCCTCTCAATCATCAAGCATCTACAGAGTTATTACTTGACTCAGTGCCCTGTGCTAAGCTTGAGTCATCCTTATTAACTTATTGTAACTGTCCATTCCATTAGAAAATAATACAAACTCTGCCTTGTAGACTTAATCTCTGTTTTGTAGACTTAATAAAATAAAATAAAATAAAAAATAAAAAAATAGTTAGGTGCAGTTAACTTATGATATTACTTGACCTCAAAAGATACAAGGAAGATTTGTACAGAATCGCCTTACTGGGAATTGTTTGTTTAACTTTTTCAAGTGGCAAGTGGCAGTCTCTGGTCTCTTCCTATCCCTCTGGGATAGGGGCGTGAGTTAATGTATGTATGTAACTTTTTCAACAACAGCTGGTCTATTATTCATCCTTGTTTTTCTCCAGATTCAACACCTGTAGTGTTTGAGGCTACTATCTGACTCGGCAAACGTTGTTTTGCCATGTTATTAGCCTACGACCTATACTCAGACCTACAAAATATACACAAAAATTTTAATAAAAATCAGTGAAACCGTTTCTGAGCAGTTTAAATATCAGATATTTTTGCCAATGTATGAATATGGGGGACACCAAGGGAGTAAACACTCTTAACATATTAAGTTAATTAAATAATTTTTGGATTTGAGTTTTTAAAGGTAGGTAATAATTTTATTTCGAATTTTATAAAACAGAAATTAAAAACGAATCGCTCGTAGCCCCGGCTGCCTGAGTGATCTTAAACGATCACGAAGGTTAAGCAACACAGGGCGCGTTCAGTGCATGGATGGGTCGCCGTCTATGCCTAACGCTAGTGGCATTTTTCCGAGCGGTTCCGTGCTTCGCAAGGCACGTTAAGCTGTTGGTGCCGGCTGCCGTCGATAGATGGCAGTCGTTAAGCCAAGTCAGAGGCCTTAGGGCGGCTTGACAACTTCTGACAGTAGACGAGCCACTAGTCTACAAGCCTCCACCAATCCGGACTTGGCCCCCGTGGTGGAGTATGGCCTATATCTTCCTGGGGAAGAGACCCATGCCCCTCGGTGGGGACATAATGGGTTGATGATGATGATGATGAAAACAGAAATATGTAACCACCTATTCAGTCAGTGCTAGAGAAAGTTTAGTTAAATAACAATTTCATTGTTACACACAGTACATTGACCCCATTGGCATACTGATCTAATTTCATTGCCTCAGTACACTTAAGAAAGTTCACTTTAAATCTCACCATAGCCAACTGGAACTCTGCATTTTCCTAGTCTTATTTTTCTTTTTCTATATTCTTACTACTTTTAGACATTTTGAGAAATCTTTATTGGTAAGCTTTCCCTTCTTTATATGTGGATTTCTCTTCTAAATCTTTAACTAGATAATATATTTTCATAAGTTGTATGTAGGACAGGCTTAAAAAAATTTAAAAACCTTCTTGTAAAACGGTTACAATGATGGCAACTGGCTCCCAAACTAGGATTCCCTGTGCTATGGGTAGCCAGAAAAACTGTATTATAAGTAAGACTAAAGTCCTATTTCTAAGAACTACAATCCACAGCTTAATACCATATGACATGTAGGATTGCTTCCTATGTAACTCAGAAAATCACAGCCACATCAACCTTAAATATGAAACTCTGAACTCTATTCCATTGCAGTAAGAACAATCTAAAATGCAAAGGTCTATTAACTGTTGTATATACTTCTGTAGCCATAGTAGGTTTTTTATGCTACATTTTATTATGCTTGCACTAAGTGCTAGAATCAAACATAGGTCAATAGAATCTTCAAGTTTTGCTCCATATATAAGCAGTGCAGTTAGTCAGTTCGACCATAAGTTATTCATTAACCATCCATCTAGTGAAGTATCTTAAGCTAACAACTTGCAACGCCTTTAGTACACGCAGCTATAATCTTAGCTCATTTATCAGAAGCCCTGAATGTCAGGGTCATTCAACGCCACGTCACTGGGTTAGGTAGGTAGGTCGATATAATATGTGTATCTACGCATGTATTTGCACCGGTGTGCGTGCGGAAAACATGCGTGACGCCTCCATTATCACAATAGTACTCGATTAAAGATAAATTGAACGACTATTTGAATCTTCTTAATTCAATTATTTGCGTAATCTCGATTAAAGATAAATTGAACGACTATTTGAATCTTCTTAATTCAATTATTTGCGTAATCATGACTTAATTTTTTTTTAGGACAAGGTCACGGCTATATTTTCGAAATCTTTCGAAAGCTAAGATATCGAGACGTGTTTGACCAGATTTTTAATTCCCTACGTTAACAATAACAATATGCAAACAGTTTAAAATTGTCGTCTTTTTTATTTTTCAATCTTGAAACGTGACACGATCAATTTGTTTGAAAAGTATTTAATATGACTGAAAGTGCATATTGGAACTGTTTTAATTTTTCGTATTGAAGAAACGGTTTTTAGGTTGTGCGTTGATCAACATTGTATAGGAATGGATTAACAATAAATACAAGAAACCAATCCAAACCTATCTCTTTTTGCACCTCGTGGTTTTGTTAAGTTTTAAGTTTAAAAACTCAATTTGTTACATACTGATCATAATAATCTACCTTAAACAACTTGTTCTCAATATGGCTGCCCTTATCTGTCCAACGATCGACTACCTACCTACCTTCTACACTTGACTGACGTCATTCATATCTCAGCCCTAGCATATTGTTAATAAACATAGACTTAACTTTGTATAAACATAAAACATAATATAACATTTTGTGTGGACTGCATTTATTACAAATCAGTCCTCTAGGTACTTACAGAAAACCTTTTCTTTCCTATGGATTAAGCCCTCTGTGACTAGGAGATGCCACTTAGGCCTCATCTATGTTAGATGAATTATATGTTAGTGGCGATTCCTGACTTCTTTAGTTAGGCTGAAGTAACCATGGCTTCAGATGCCTGGGACATATTTTTTTACTTAGAGTGGGCTTGCCCAGCACTTACATCACCCTGTCAGCCACCTTGATACCGTATTTAACGTGTTATTGAAATAACCCAAAACCTGAAAGTCGTGTCTTCATTATCGATAATTGAGACTTAATATTAAAGTTTAAAATTAAAAAAAAATTAAAAAAATTCCAAGATCGTATGTATAATGAAATCGGGAATTTTAACAAGCAACCCCAAAGCTGGCAGTCAAAGTATTCTTCAACAGCCTAAGCTGGCAAGACTAATCAGTCACCACGCCTTACAGAAAATGAGTTCGAGCGTCTGCTACAAATGCAACCGCACCGGGCACTTCGCTCGCGAGTGCACCACGGGCGGCAGCGCCGCTGGCGGCGGCGGCCGCGACACGCGCGACGCCGGCGGCTTCAGCCGGCAGCGCGAGAAGTGCTTCAAGTGCAACCGCACCGGCCACTTTGCCCGCGACTGCAAGGAGGAGGCCGACCGTTGCTACAGGTGACCTGTCCTTCAGACTACTTCATCTGCTTGAGCTGCCCAAACTCTGCAGTGGTCAACCGTGTTGCTCTTGCAGAAGTCTGCAAAAAGGCTGACCGTTCTTACAGGTGACTTATCTGGGTTCCTAGTGATTTGTACTTCCTTCCTAGCTGTGTTTAATGTGGAGAGGTCGTCTTGAACTGACCCTGCAAGAAGTGCTTCAAGTGCAACTGCACCTGCTATTTCCGCGACTGCATAGAGGCCGGCCGTTGCTCCAGGTGATCTGCCCTTCAGCTCACCTTCTATTTGATTCCCTATAGGTCTGGTTGAACGCTTCAGCTGCCAAAAGTCTGCAGTGGTCTACGCTCTTCAAGAGTAAGACGGTTTGATTTGCAACAATTCGCCTTGATATACCAATGAAAGAAATAATTCAAGTGCAACTGCAAGGAACTCGACAGTTGCTACAGGCAATCTCAGACAATATAACTTGTTCAAGTTGCCTATTGTTCACTTATATTACTCTTCAGCAGCCAGATCTGCAAGGTTCCAAGAAGGCCCACCGTTGCTACAGGTGACTTGTATAGTACATTGTTCCTCACATAATAATAATAACTTCACACAATACAATCGCTTGACCTTGTCCCAAACTAGGATACCCTGTGCTATGGTAACCAGGCAAAGACATTACAAATTCGAACCCACAACCTCTGTTTTGGTAAGCGCCTTAACGGCTAGACCAACAAGGCAGTCAATGCTCAATCAATTCAATAATAGAAATGCTCAATATCTGCCGGATTAAGATGACAGATGATTCAACACTGAAATTAATAAAAACTGAATTTGAACAGATATTTACTTTTTCATTTTACAATTTTCCGTGCCGTGTTGCAAATGCGTGCACGAATGCACAACACTTCCTGTAAGGAATGATATGAAAATAGTATTATTTACACGGTTCCAGATGTAACGGCACGGGCCACATAGCGCGCGAGTGCGCGCAGAGCCCCGACGAGCCGTCGTGCTACAACTGCAACAAGACGGGGCACATCGCACGGAACTGCCCCGAGGGAGGGCGCGACTCGTCCGGACAAACTTGCTACAACTGCAATAAGGCGGGCCACATCAGCCGCAACTGCCCCGACGGCACCAAGACTTGCTACGTGTGCGGCAAGCCCGGGCACATCTCGCGCGACTGCGAGGAGGCCGAGCGCAATTAACCGCAGCGCCCCCACACTATTACTATTGTATATTATGGACCTAAAGCCACGCACGGACGATAAGCAAAGGACGCAAGGCGTCCCGCACCCCGCGCGCCTAGATCGTAAGACCACACGACTGTATGAAATTCACGCAACGGATAAATTATAAATCATTATGCAATCATAGCAACGGTATTTCTGTGACTGGACTGGATGGAGTATGAGTTTTAAATGTTGACTTGTATATAAGTCTGCCCACGCGCTCGCGACACGTTAATGTTTGTTCTCGCAGTGATGACGTTATTGTGTTTTAAATCATTTAATTAATAATCGTGATGGGAACTATTGAGGAGGTAGCGTTACAGTTTTTAGCATTACAGAGTATATATTTAATATATTTTGTACAGATTTTTTTGTCAAAAAGATAAATTGGATGCTGGCGTATATGATGATGCGTTTTCAATATGAAGAGTGAAGGCCCGGGAGCTACCCCCAAGGACTTATGTCTACAGCAATGTTTTTACGTTATCACAATGCGGTTGGAAGGAAGTGATGCCCTGATTTGACTAGTTTAATATAGTTTGACCAGTTCCTTTGTTTATGCAGTCCTGCTTACAATACCTGTGGAGAATTCAGTGGTTAATTAGAGTTTCATCAATCAGAATATTTTTTATTTTGTTACCCCTATGAGATGACCCTTGTACACACATTTGTGTAACAAAATATCAATAAATAAACCTTTTCCTCTATATTTTCCTTCTGTTGTTTTGTACCTCAGAGATTTGGTTAGGCTCAGATTCTTTCAATGCTCTTGTCTTATCCAAATTACGGGAGCAGTTTGAACATTGTTTAAAACCCTTGACCTATTCAGATAACTCATCTGGTATCAAATCTAATTACTACCAAGTAGTACAGTGGCGGCCTGAGCACCTATGATTTTGTTGTGAGAGACTTATACAAAAGTGAGATTGACCTCATGGTTTTTTTTATTCATAGCCTCATGTACTGCTTACAAGGTGGGCTTTAAAAGTTGAAATACAGCGACAGACTTAGTTTGAAGTGCCTATCAACCTTTCTGTTTGGATTCTGTTCAGTTCAACTCTTCTATGGCACCCTTACGATTCTGCCAATGTCAGGATTGTGGAGATGGCAAGTGTCCTGAATTTGGTTTTTTTAACTCATTGATTTTAATGGCGGGTGGAGAACATTTTGGAAATACCCATACCAAATAGGTGGTCGACAGCAGCAGCATGTCAACCTTGTACTCTATTTGGTTGCTGGAGACTGCAACTGAAATGTAAAAGTTGATCTGTTGTCGGCTATTCAATGCAATGAACTTCTGTGGGGAGAAATAAAGTTAATGATTAGTCTGAGGAAGAAGGAGGAATAATATACATGGTGTAACGAAATCCCCATTTACTTCGTGTTTACGAGGATTTTGCCATACCTTTCTTAATATGACCACAGAGGAAAATGACGTAGCATAGCAGTAGTGGGTTCTATCCGATTCAATCGATTTTGGTTGGCACGGACGCTCGTAGCCCCGGCTGCCTGAGTGATCTTAAACGATCACGAAGGTTAAGCAACACAGGGCGCGTTCAGTGCATGGATGGGTCGCCGTCTGTGCCTAACGCTAGTGGCATTTTTCCGAGCGGTTCCGTGCTTCGCAAGGCACGTTAAGCTGTTGGTGCCGGCTGCCGTCGATAGATGGCAGTCGTTAAGCCAAGTCAGAGGCCTTAGGGCGGCTTGACAACTTCTGACAGCAGACGAGCCACTAGTCTACAAGCCTCCACCAATCCGGACTTGGCCCCCGTGGTGGAGTATGGCCTATACCTTCCTCAGGGAAGAGACCCGTGCCCCTCGGTGGGGACATAATGGGTTGATGATGGCACGGACGACTTACCCCCAGTTTCTCGTACACTAACACGCTCTAATCTACTGTTAACAGCTGTCAATTGACCAGTGCATACAAAAAAACCACTGACAGCTGTTAACAGTAGATTTACAGCTCGTTAGTGTACGAGAAACCGGGGGTTAGGGCGCTAATACACGGGCGGCACGTCGCGACCGACAGTGCCAGCTGCAGTGCAGCCGTCGACACGGATGCAGTTGGCATGGCACTGTCGTCCGCAACTTTCCGCCCGTGTATTAGCGCCCTTAGATGAGTTTCGGAAAGGTGTTTCGCAAAGATCATTACAGATCATGGGCCTAATTATACGCACCAATTCCTGAGCGATTCCAATCATCGAATTAAAGTAGGTAGGTACAAAGACAGGCGATTGCAATCGCTCAGGATTTAATGCGTGTAATATAGGGACATAGCTCAATTCAATCCCTTTCTGTATCCTTACCCTATCTATCCTCCCTTAATCCCTTCCGTATCCTAGAGTGCTTTCTCATTATCCGATCCGATATCGGGGTAAGTAAAATGTACGAAGTAGGTATGTACATACCTGTCTCACATTGTCCGGCCCGAAATAGAATATTGGCACCATCGGACGATAATGTTTGTATGTGTGCTATAGGTACGTCTATCTAACTAAATTGTTTGTGTGCGCAGAGCCCGATGCGCTGAATGTGGGAGTACCTAATATAAAATGCTCCCTCTGAATTAGCTTCCACAAAGGAAACTAATACATACTGTCTGTGGACAGATCTATTTTTGCGTCTCCAATATAATAGATACAGTATGTACCTAACTAAAGTTTTCTATTAGAGTTTGCCATGATGACCTATGAGCTAAACTATCGAACAAATGGCCGTATCGGAACGATTTTGTTGGAAATATGTGAAAACAGCACATGGTGACATGACAATGATGTCTGGAATTAAAGCCAGTTCAATGCATGAGTTTTAGAACATTTATATAAATCCTGTAAATTAAGGACTTGAAAAGACTAAGTTTGGAGTTTTTTTGTCCATTTTTTCTCCAAATTGATCTAGATTTTGAAATGGACACCTAGTTTAACTTGTAACGTTCATTAAGTCGCAGTTTCTGTGCTACTTTGAATAAAAAAAAAATTATTTTTGATTTTGATTGATTTTGGTGTCGGCTATCGTCGTCCGACACCGATATCGGATCGGATAATGTGAAAACGCTCTTATCCAGACGAGATGGATAGACTTCGTGGGTCTCCCAGTTAAAAACCTGTGGCCTCGACGAGACAAAAATATTATCGTGGGTTCCTACCGGTAATTTATGGTTTATCACTTGAATGTTTGAACTCTTTTCTTAATCTGTGAACTTGCCTCAACCAAAATATAATCCAACTAAATTAATAAGCTCATTCGAGACATACCGAATGCAAGGGGATATTTCTTTTTTATCCTAGCCGACCTATCATACTTAACGGGCGTGGTGCGCTTAGCGGTGCGGATTGTTTTTCCGTTATGAAGTGAATTTTGTTACGGAAGATATCCTTTTCATCTTTATTTTACTTCTTGATTAGTTTTAGAAGATATTTCAACAGTTGCATTCGCCGTTTAGTTGCGTTTTAGTTCAAATGTTACAGTGTTATTCATGACAACAATCCCCAGGCGTTTCCATGGGCGTTAACTTCGTGTGAGTAGTCTATTGTTATTATTAAATTTACAATTAGGGCTAATAGAGCATTACACAGCTAGGTTGTAAACAGAATCTAGTTTAATTCATGAAACCTAGAAACATTGCATGTTGATGACTTATATAAGAGTTATAAGACCTTAGAATACAGCAGATAGTCGAAGCATAGCTTAAATCCAAGTGCTAATTTCCACTCCATTTGTTCCAGGCTGCCATTCAAGAAGACTAATTAACTATGAATCTCATATTTATATTCTCAATACTGACATCTGTATTGCTGTGTTCAGCACAGGACTACACAAACCTACCGGGACAAGATCCTAACCCTACTAGTGGTTATATAAACCCAAACAGTCCCACTTATGACCCAAATAATCCTACCAACCCCAGATATGACAACCCTTACGATCCCAATCGAAAATATCGACCAGATTTAAACAGGGGTCAATATAACCCTACAAGAAACCAGTATGATCCTACAAGGAACCAGTATGATCCTACAAGGAACCAGTATGATCCTACAAGAAACCAGTATGATCCTGCGAGGAACCAATATGACCCTATCCAGGAGAACCGCAACAACCCATTTGAACAAGATGATCCTAGTTCTTACAACTCTGGGACCACATCGAGACCAGCAACTTTTAATAGAGGATCAAGTTATGGGAACAGTGGTGGTGGCTTTAGACCTCCTAGCTCTGAGTATGATAATGTTATCATCAATGAAGCGTAAGTATCAACCAAAGAATGTGATATATTGTAGAGGAGATAACGGCATAAAGCATACTTTAAAAAAACTGGCCAAGTGCGAGTCAGACTCGCGCACGAAACATTCCGTACCATTATCTATACAACAATATTTTGATATTTCAAGCGTCTACCTGTTGCTGTAATCAATATAGAGCAAAAAATGGCAGAAAAATCACGTTGTATGGGAGCCACCCTTAAATATTTATTATTTTTTTCTGTTTTTAGTATTTGTTGCTATGTGGCAACAGATACATCATCTGTGAAAATTTCAACTACCTAGCTATCACGGTTCATGAGATACAGCCTGGTGACAGACAGGCAAATAGATGGACAGTGAAGTCTTAGTAATAGGGTCCTGTTTGGCATTATTGGGGTGCGGAACCCTAATGATACTCCAAATATAATATTAGATCAAGTGCAAAATGAGGTTATAGAAAGTATTGTCCTGGTTTTTCATTGAGTTATACTGGGCGATAACTACTTGAAAAATGAGCGTCGAAGTGGGGGAAAGTTGGGGCATGTGCCCTTGTGTGCAAAATTATTGTCACATGTAATATTAACTTTTGCAAATAGGTACGAAAAGAATAAAATATATTGTAAGATTAGTTACCATGTAGATAATAGACTAGTACGGTAGACACCAGATCAACCTGCAAATTCACCACCTATAATATAAAGGTTGATGTGCTGTTGATGTTAACTGTACAAGGTAAGAGGATTGATTGTGTCATTTATTTAATAAACAGTAGTAGGTAAGTGTGAAGGTGTGTCTGAGCACTTAGGCAACAAACCTATTAATTACCTACACATCTTCAGGTAAAAACGACACTCCTTCCATTAGCTCGATAGCCTGTTCAGCAGGAACGGAGCTGGTGCTGGGAGTTGGCTCTGCAGCAACAATACCATCACAATAAATTATCAGTCATTTTTCAAATCACTATCGTCCGAGTCACTGTTGTCATCGGCAAAAATAATAAATTCATCGGTGACCAAATCTACGACATGATCGCTCTTGACATAGTCGTTTTCAATGTCTTTTACCTTTTGACGTAATTTTTGCCATTCACTTGCGTCCATAAGTACCTCCTTTTCTTTTATATATTCAATATCTTCTTATTCCGGGTAACATTTTTGCTGCCTACATATTTTTTTTATGGCGGCTCATGCTTTTTCTTTTGGACTGGGTGGTATGGACGTAATCAAAGCACTGAATGGTTATGGTCTTTTTTGTCTTATGCAAATTTTTTTAAATTGGTTTTTTTGCTGTTTCACGAGTTTGTATAGCTGGGGCTTCAGCATTCCTTCGTCATATTGAATGTGGTTTTTTTCTGAATTTCGCATTTTTTGGTATTTGCAGTTGGGGCAGGGTCATACTGTTTGTTATGGTAGGAGGCGTTGTCAACTAGTAATACGGAATTCGGTGGCAGATTTACCAGTAGCTGAGTACGTAGCCATTTCTCGTAGTTATCAAAATTCATGTTGTCATGACGGTCCCCCTGACTTTGTACCAGCTTTGAAAACCAAAAGGGGGTTGGGACCAAATCCAGCTTCTGATGTACATACATACATACATCATCGGTGTAGGTAGGTATATAACTGGTCCTTCTTGTCGATACTTGTTTATTTTTTGAAGATATTCGATTCTAAATAGCCGAATATTTGCTTTTTCAATTAATAACTTCCTGTTTTTCTCTTTAGTTGTCCATCTGAACCCTAATTCCCTCAAAATTCGACGAAGACTGTGTTCCAACCATTGCTCTATACAAAATTCGGAGCTCTTCTATGGTAGGAAGTTCGTTTTCCGTAACATGAAAATTGTGTATGCATCGTTTAATTACGGACTGATCAAAACTATCGATGCCTGTTACACGTCTCTTGCCAGACCTTTTTTGCCCGGGTTTCTGAATACATACAGTTAGTAACTCGGACTTATTACTTTAATGATTCGTCGCACGGTGCTAACCAGATGTTTTCGTTGCATCTGCAGACTTTTTACTGCTTCCTTATCTGTAGGACATTCCTTTTTCATGAAACAGTATACGAAATACACCATTTTCTTAGATTGTCACTGTCAAACTTAAGTATATATAATGCCTGGCAGATAACATGAATAAAAATCCAAGCAGGCAGTCGGAATTCTAACAGAACACTTTACCAAACACAACTTCTACCATCAAATTATTCTGAACAGTAAATTCAAGCCAAGTTGTTGCCGCCCGCCCGCCCTGTACGGTTCTGTCCGCTTCGGAATCGCACCTGTATTATTGCACGCCAGTCTAAGTGGGAACAAGCGGGACGCGGGCGCAACGCGGAAAGCAGGGGCGACTGATCGACCAATCACGTGATGGATGCACCCAAGTCACAGCCCCTTCCCGCATCGCCCCCACTTCAGTGCACCGACGGGATCCAAAAATCGACCTTTGCGCAGTCAAGGTCAATGTTCAAAAAGATTGTCGCCCAGTATACTTGCAACTAGAATAAACAATCACAGCTGCTGCAGGCCAAAGCTGTCTTAGAATGAACTGTTTGGTACAAATAGCACAAATTGTCCAAGATACAAAGGCCTTATCCATCACTTTACTGTGTGTATAATTTCTTGGGTTAGGCCACTTGATAGTGAACAGAATAATAAATGTGTGGTGGTAAATGTAAAATAGGCACTACTCCAACGTCTGCATGCTTTATTAAGGTCAACTAATGACCTATTTTGCTTCGTCTACATAATAACCTACATTTGTTTTGATTCTGGAACCTGTTTCCACATACTCACTGAGAGAAGGCGTATGCCCTGCAGTGGGATGTAATAGGTGGCTTATGTAAAGGGGGGCTTTAGTCAGCAGTTGCATACCATAAAGTCTAAAAGTCTATCGACATTACAACGTGCGGGTGGCACGATTTCAATCTAAAATAATACTTAAAAATGTATTTAAGAACAATCCAAAAATAAGCTTCTTTTCACTGCAGTTTATTTTAGTTTGTAACGTTCCGCCCACACGTCGCCGGCCCTTTGTATTGTGGATAGTCCTTAACAGATGCGTACCGTAAACATCCTAATTTTGGAACCCACTTCTGCACAGTACATACTTCATAGTAGCGTCCAAAATGGTGCGGCCCGGGCAAATCTACAAGATCTCTGCCAACATCCTGAAGGCCCGCCTCCAGATGACCATCCGGGCCTCCATATCCTGCAATGGTGTGGAGCTAGCCGACGTCAGTGCCATGGTGAAGGAGGGTGTGGCCGAGATATTGAACATGCGGGTAAGTCTTTGCTTTGAGACAGGTTTTGGGTGCTGTAATTAATTTAGAGTGCTTATTAAATATAGAATGTTAATTCATTCATTAATTATTTTATACTTGCAATTTCCACAACACCAGAGGTTGACTGGATGTCTGGAAGATAATACTGATAAGTTCTCCTCTGTATATTATGATTCACAGACTCTTTAGACAAGTGTACCTGGGATATTTTTTTAATAATAATATTAATAAATATAATTACATTCAGTTGTTTATTATATGAAGTGGTTCAGGTGAAAGAAAACTCACGTTCTTTCTAGAGAGAGAAGTATTCTGGACTCCAGTATAAGTACATGTTAAATAACATAATTACTCCTCAGTTGTGTCATTACATTAGTTTATTTTTATCCTACATAATAACATATTCGCATTTTCTTACCCTTGTAACACAGCTTGTCGGTCGCAGAACTTTGAATCTCATTTACCTACAATAAATTGTCAACATCCACATAGGTGCCAGAAACCACGGTCCCTGGCGACTACAAACTCCGTATAGAAGGGCTTTACTTGGACGACCCATTCGGAGGCAAGGCCTTCATTAATGAGACCCAGTTGACATTCTCTCAGCGATTCATGACCATCTACATACAGATGGACAAGCCTGTCTACATGCAGGGCCAGATGGGTGAGTCATTTTCTTTGAACTAAAACTTTTAAGCACTACACACTGTTAACTTAAATCCGGATTCACTTACTTGGGGTGCACACATGTGAAAGTGAAAGTGAACTACATTTATTGCCAAAAACACACTTTATACATAAATATAATCATAAGTTTACATAATCAAAACGTTATTTTTAATAGTAATGTCAACTATGCGCGCGCACTACATCCTCCGATATTCCTGCATCGCGCATGCAGTGTTTAAATTACATACCTACCATAAATATAACGTCCGACGAACGCCCGTCCCAAGCATACGATTTGCCTGGCGGAGTATTTAGTCAATTAGGCTCAAAACTTTTCGCCACTGACTAGTGATTGTCTATCAGTTTCATCAGCGAATCTCTGCTGCGATTCAGGTGCCATCCTACTGAATCGAGGTGCCAACTGAGTCTGTACTTTAAAGCTCTGGGGCGGGGCTGGTATTTATTTATATATTTTATTGAGACAGCCAACAGGTATAAAGCATACAAATACAGAGTTCTTATACTGATGTGGTTCTTGTCTAGCCTAATACCCAATAACAGGCGTGCAACAGCATTCAATACATTTTTGAATCATCATCATCAGCCATTTGACGCCCACTGCAGGACATAGGCCTCCCTCATAGTTTTCATAACCATGAGGGGGTTTTGCCGTAATCGCCACGCTTGGCAGACGGGTTGGCGATCGCAGTATGTGGTTGAAATCTCAGGAAGACGCTGCTGCCCATCTCCTGGTAATTTATTTCCTTAGTCGCCTTCTCCGACATCCAAATGGAGTGGAATTAGGTTAAAGTGAACAGTAACAATTATTATTTTACTTATATTATATATTATAAATTTTATGTATTATTGGCGAGACTCGGTTGCAGCATTTTTGTTTATCACTGACCAATATTGTGGAACTTACGACTGACGCTTATTCTGTTTGTGTCCAACAGTGCGTTTCCGTGCGATCCCCATCAACACTGAGCTGAAGGCGTTCGGGCGCGCGATTGACGTCTACATCCTCGACCCCAACCGACGCATCATGAAGCGGTGGCTCTCTAGACAGGTAGGGGCCGTAAACATTCGCGCTACAGAAAGGTCTACGTTAAGCCTCAAAGACCATCTTAACATTCTGGAAACTTAGCATAATAGCATAATCAGCCTATATGCGTCCCACTGTAGGGCACAGGCCTTCTCTCAAGGAGAGAGTATGGGCTTAATCACCACGCGTGCCCACCGCGGATTGGTGATTTCAAGCGCTGAGGTATGTGAATAGCTCAGACACTCAGGTTTTCTCACGATGTTTTCCTTCACCGTTAGCGTGTGGTATTGCTACTATAACTTCACAATGTACATAACTTAGAAAACCAAGTCATAGGTACATGCCCGCACTTGGGATCGAACCTGGGTCTCTCGCTTCCGAGTCCGATGTTCTACCCACTAGGCTACCAACCCTCTTCTACCCACTAGGCTACCAACGCTCTGGAAACTTTGTAATGGCAATTTTTTAAAATATGTATTGTCTTTTGACCAGCTGATAGCATGTAGATGATTGATAGATTTTTGCGATTTTGGCCCCCCACATTAAAATTTATACGATCGGATCAGACCATCTGATATTTTTTCAGGTAATTTCGTTATGGGTTCTATCGTGTATTGTGTACAATGCTAGATACAATTTTCGTTTGTAACTTTGGATCGTCAGACACAGACAAATTGACACACAGACAAATTGACTTCATATAATACATATATCTGTATGTAATACATAACCTCAAGCCTGTATCCCGGAGGGGTTGGCAGAGGGCAAGTGGCAATCCCTTGTTTGCTTCATCAAAATTCATTAGTTGCTGCATGCACGCACGCCAGTTTCGGGTACTTTCTATCTTGCCCTTCGCTAATACATCCCCTATTTGGTTGACGTAATGGCCCTTCCGCTCGATATATTTCTTTCGACAATTTTGCTTCCTGCATTCTCTCCATAATATGTCCAAACCAACGCAACTTTCCTTTATTTTCCTTTTGACGTCAAATCTTGAGTGTTTTGAGAAAATCTGTAACAAGTTGGCTTCACATCACCTCTAACAATGGTGTCAGTGTAGGAAAGTGAACACTAATGTAGCGATAAAAATCACACACTCTATCAGACACAAGAAACTAATAGCATGTGCCTCGCATGTTTAAGCAGGCATTGTTCATCGTCAATTTCGTTTCTGTGAGATCCAACTAAAGCCCGTAATTCAATACAATATTACAGGCCAACTGAATTCAAGTCTTGACTCACTGAATCACGAATAAGTGCACCAAAATAAAAAATAAATCTCGTAATCTTATATTAAGGGGATCCAGGGAGTAACACTAGGAAAGAAAAATCATACTTTTTTACAGATCAAAGGTAACCGGGCATTTTTGACCCGGTACATCAAAGTTCACGACCATTATTCAAATGTGGTTCGTTTTGAAGGGTTAGGGTTACCATTTCACGGAATGTTTTTATTTTAACCCAAATGTATGGAGAAAAAAAGTTATGTTGTTCTACACAAAATGTATATTTTTCCCAATTATTTATTTTTAATCATTACTACTAACTGTATTAGGCTTTCTGGCGCTCGTAAGGCGCAATACACACTACAGTACAGAGGTTAGCAGCCCTCTCTTTCACACAATAAGCCCAATACCGGTTTCACTGTGCGCTGACTCGCCAACTTAGCATTTTTATAGCTAGATCAAGCTATTATTTGGTGTCAGACAGCTGTGGTAAAAATGCTGCTTTAACTGTTTTTGCCTAAAAATGTATTTTAAATATTTATAAATATGGATATATGAAAATTCGATTTTTTTATATAAATTATTATTTTGCAAATTTTTTTTTCCCATAGTTTTGAGGAATGTGACAGATCTCAGTGGGTAGTATTTATGGTCTTTAGCATACTCTGAGTAGTTTCGTTAGTGGTCGCTGGTGGGTCACAGGTCCGAACAAAATGCCCCTTAACCTTAGCAAAAAGTGTCAGTACAATCTCTCAATCATGCTAATAGTGATTTTTAGGACCCACTATATGATTTTTTGGCTCTGTGGCGCTAGTGTTACTCCCTGGACCACCTTACGTTAGCAGTAAGTAGCACATTTACATCCCTTACATGACAGCGAAGGCCTTCTGTCAGAGTATAGGCTTAGTCACCGCTGACCTATGACCTTATAGCATTAAAATGCCTTATCATTTGTAGCTATTGTTAATATTTAAAATAAGCAGCCTATATACGTTCCACTGTAGGGCACAGGCCTTCTCTCAGGGAGATAGTATGGGCTTAATCACCACGCGTGCCCACCGCGGATTGGCGATTTCAAGCGCTGAGGCATGTGAATAGCTCAGACACTCAGGTTTCCTCACGATGTTTTCCTTTACAGTTAGCGAGCGGTATTGCTACTATAACTTCACAAATGTACATAACTTAGAAAACCAAGTCATAGGTACACATGCCCGCACTGGGGATCGAACCTGGGTCTCTCGCTTCCGAGTCCGATGTTCTACCCACTAGGCTACCAACGCGTTAAGGACAATGCCCATTCTACACAACCTTTCTGGACCCTATTTTTATAACAGCACACATTATACACTATCACATCCCCCACCATCGGCAGAGCAATTTCGGCACGGTGAGCCTACAGTACCAGCTGTCGGACCAGCCGTTGTACGGCGAGTGGTACATCCGCGTGGAGGCGCTCGGCCAGGTGGAGGAGTCGCAGTTCCTCGTCGAGGAGTACTATCAGACGCGGTTCGAGGTGAGGACTCTATCATAAGCAGCCTATATACGTCCCACTGTAGGACACAGGCCTTCTCTCAGAGGGAGAGTATGGGCTTAATCACCACGCGTGCTCACCGCGGATAGGCGATTTCAAGCGCTGAGGTATGTGAATAGCTCAGACATCCAAATATTGACATTCAGGTTTAATCGCGATGTTTTCCTTCGCTGTTAGCGAGTGGTATTGCTACTATAACTTCACAAATGAACATAAACAAAGTCATAGGTACATGCCCGCACTGGGAATCGAACCTCTCGCTTCCGAGTCCAATGTTCTACCCACTAGGCTACCACCGCTTTCCGATGACTGTATCGCCTTTACCTACACAACTTATTACTGAATTAAATAAAAACCGACTTCAAAACACTACAGCACTAAAAAGTTTCAAATAATTTAAAAAAATACCTTTAAATTAGAAGTATGTATACATGTAGGTATTGTAGAAGTATAATTTGTAGTTGGTGCCCAAAATATATGTCATATTTATTCTGTTTTTAGTGGGGGAGCGGGAGAAAAATAAACAAGTCCGTTATAACTATAATTTACCGTACTTAATTCGTTGCTTTTAAATTTGAAGTTCTCAATTTTCATCTCCGAAAGTCTTCACCAGAACGTCACCTAATTACCTTGGGACTACTTTTACGCTATTTTGTGAAACATACAGATATTATTAAAGGATGGGCCCAATAAGGCCTTATTTACTGCTGTCCGTTGAAGAGTTCCGTTCTCCATCTCCGAAAGTCCTCATCAGATCTTCACCAAATTAAAATGGGACCAATAGGACGTTATATCTATTCTAACAAAAAAAGAATTGTCGAAATCGGTTAAGATTTGACGGAGCTATGCGTCGAATTGATAACCTCATCCTTTTTTGGAGTCGGTTAAATAGCGGGTGGGGTTGTGTCGTGTTGCACAGTTACAGTTTACAAAAACAGTTGTTAATTTCAAGATAGTACTTTAGAGGATAAGTAAGCGCTAATTTTTAACTCAAACTGCGTAATGTGTTACGCGGCACTGATGGCGCCATCTAGCGGCACGAGTCATGTACTCAACGATATACAAGGTGTTGATTTGTAAAGTAACGCATGATTTATGGGTACTTTGTTTGTACCCATCATTACGAACAACTTTTACTATTTGACCAACTACAAAATCTTTCAAAAAAATCAGCTGTTCCATACAGTTTAGTAGGTATCGAATGTTTTTTTTTTTCGCGATTTCGAGGTCGACCCGATAGTAAGAGATGTTCGTGTTGATGAGTAGAAAGTACCCTGAGTCGGGCGTTGCTTTACAAATTAACACGTTGTATAAATGAATTGCACACGACACGTAGTTACAGAGTCGACGAGGCGACATTTTTCTTTGTATACAAAGGGTATATTAGTGGACCTCGTTCAGATGTTTCACGTCAATAATGCAAACCTCAACCTGGCTCTTGCTGAAAATCGGTCCTCTGGAGGTGCGATTCCTAAAGTGGGTTCCGTGGAAAAGTGATAGGGGTTCCGCGAATCACATTTGTCGCTTAATCGTTGGATTATTTTGACTAAATCATTCCTCAGCTATAAATATTGTTCGCGCAGAATTATTATTATTATTAATACGTTTATTCCACTTAAGAAAAAAATACAATGGCAATTTTGTATATTATAACACCAGAATGTGTAAATTCTGAAACTTTTGCGCCACAAAACGCGCAACTCACGCCGTCACGCTACACTGGTTTGTACAGTACTAGACACCAGAATTATGTAGTTTCGTCCGCACAGAACTGTAAATTCTGACACTAGAATTATTATTATTATACTTTAAGCACACAAGACATTTAACAGGACAATGTTAAGAAATTAAGTAAGTTCTGACATTTCGCGCCATAAAACGCGTCATGATACCTACACTGGTTTCTACTAGACACCAGGGTTAAGTAGTTTCTTCCCCTCAGGTAAACGTAACAATGCCGGCGTTCTTCTTCAACACGGACCCATTCATCTACGGCCGCATCATGGCGAACTACACGTCGGGCGCGCCCGTGCACGGCAATCTCACCCTTAAGGCCACCGTGCGGCCCATACCGCAGTACCGGCCGCGGTACTACCGCCAGGGACAGTTCAACAATAGAGGCCAGTTTGGCCTGCCAGAGCAGTATGTTACCAATCAGTATACGCGAAGTAAGTATTGAATCTTCTCGCAAAAAGGTTGGTTTTTCGTCATCGAAATTGTAGTGGAAACGAAAGTGGCAGTGTGTCACAAGCGTAAAAAATATTTCCAACATATGCAAAATACAAATATATTTATTGTGAACACTTACGTCTGGCATCCGTCTCGCCCGCACAGTACATTTGTAGTGACTAAAAATAGTATATTATTTAGCACTGTTACTGTTAGAATACAATAACGAATATTCTATCTATCTATATTTTTGATAAATGCGGTGTTAGGCTTTGTGCTGTACAATAAGACTACGGACTATATGACAAATTTTTGTTAGGAAAATTTGATGGGTACGAAAATTAATAATTTTGGAAACAACTTTCCTTTATTAAAAACTACGTATAGGAATACAAAAATTCCTATACGTAGTTTTTAATAAAGGAAAGTGGTTTCCAAAATTACAAATTTTCGTATGTATTTGAAATGTCTGTAACTTTATTATTTAGCAAAGCCTCAGACCACATTTATCAAAAGTAACTGATTTTTTTACAATCAGTAAACATGTTCGTATGTGCGAGGGTGACCTTAACAATGGTCAGAGTGGAGGTCTTTTCCCCGCTGCTAACGAAGTACATTGACATTCAACAATCAGAATGTAAATTCTTTACATTGAAATAAACTATTGATTTCTGAACAATAATTAAAAAAAAATTACATTTATTGCCAGAAAATAGTTATTACAATATTTAATCTAATAAGTGAAATTGGTATGAGCTGTTGCATGTTTATATTTACTTAGAGTGTAGTAAATTTTTCTCATTTTAAGTGAACGAAATGTGAATTCGTTGTTATGAGAAACCTAACAAGTCGACCATCCGCAGTCCGGCCTAACTATAATCCGTACCTGTACAACGAGTCGGGCTACCAGTCGCCCTACGACCCCAACCAGCCGGAAATGGACGAGTTTGGTCGTCCACTGCCCGTGGACGCGCGCCATCTGCCCGGGCAGCCCAACCAGATTGACCAGCCCGACTGGTGGTACGATAAGCAGAAGGTCTACACCAGGATCTTTAACTTTGTGAGTACTTGGATATTGGTAGGCGCCTGCACTCAATAATTATATTATTCGATTCGAGGTACTGCTGGGTTTTGTGAACGCAAATGTGATTCTTGATTGTCTGCCTCATTAGTCTATCTGGTAACATGCTTGACTGCCAAAACCGAGGTTGTGGGTTCGATTACCACTGGAGGCTGCCGTACGTTTTTTGTACAAATGACCTCAGTCTGGGTGTTATTCCATGTTTGTCATTGTCTGGTTACCACAGCACAGGGTATCCTAGTTGGGAGCAGGACAAGTGTGTGGACAGGCACCATCTGCCCGGTCTGCCTGGCGGTTTTATAAGACGATGGTACACACCTGAACATTTAACTTTGAGTACTTGTGTGATTACTAAGGTCTAGCTTGTTCGCTACCCGTGGACGCGCGCCATCCGCCCATTCGCTCCAATAAATTGTATGAAGCTTTTGAGTGCCTCGTTGGTCTAACTTGCTTTTTCGCGGTTTTTTAAGACATGTAAAACCGCGAAAAACTATTTTACGGGTTTGTTTGTGAAATTAGGTTGGGGTTAACAATGTAAACCCCAATCTGATTCGACTACCTTACCCATCTTGTATTCTTCGTCGGTCGGTCGCTCTTGGCAGAGACCGCTCTCTAATAATAGTTTATTGCACACGAAACATTAAACAGGACATTGCATGAGAAATAGCATGTACAAAGGCGAGCCTCTCTCTGTAAGAGATTTCTTCCAGCAAACCTTGTACTCATGAAGACGTTTCATTTATTGTGATCTTGAATTACATTTGTGCATTCCACCAACAGGACGAGAAGTACCCGTTCTGGATGACGAAGCCGGACCCCGTCAGCTACGCGATCAGCCAAAACGACCAGAACAACCCGAATTACCAGAATAACCCCAATTACCAGAATAATCCCAATTACAACACTTACGACACTGGCTCCGGATCTTCCAGTACATACGACTCCAATACGTATTCCTCCACATACAACTCGTATAGGAATCCGTACTACGATCAGCTGCCTTACTTGCGATATGTGAGTATTTCCTATGTGTAAAAAAGATCAATTCAATTGTTTTCTGTGGCACTCCTTTAATTTGTGCGTTGTTAGTACTGTAAAACGTTTCTTGAAAACAACATCTAGTTACATGCAAAGTAAAAAAATACATCCACAAATTTATCGTCCAAAGTAATAAAAATAAAATACACATAAGAAGCAAGATGTCCAGAACGGAACGAATATATATATATACACACACAAGAATACAAACAATAATGAACTGTCAAACAAACCGCCCCAAGATATAACAGAGCCAAAGTTTCCCATAACGCTGGCATCATTACTCCGCTCCACAGCAAGGTTGGCTGGTTCATAAATTTAAAGGCGCTCAGTGTGCTATGGAAAGGGCTATGCTCGGGGTTTCTCTGAAAGATCGAATTCGAAATGAGGTGATCCGATAAAGTCACCGACATAGCCCACCGAATTAGCATGCTGAAATGGCAGTGGGCCAGCCATATCATCCGAAGAACTGATAACCGATGCGGTAGACGAGTTCTTGAGTGGAGACCGCGGATCGGTAAACGTAGTGTAGGACGTCCTCAGACTCGGTAGAGCGATGATCTTCGCGGGGCGGCTGGCAAAAGCCCCAGGAGAAATGACCGTTGAACCTACATGAGACAATGCAAACGTTTCTAATCATCCCATTTCACGTTATGTCTTCTTTTACGTGTCAAAATACTTCTCAAAAGTGAAATGTGTCCTGGGTTAGTTAGAACTAAGATTTAGGCTCATTTGTTGTTCCAAAAAATATTCCAAAAATCTTTTTCTGACTTTACCAACATTAAAAAAAAAATTGCATATTGGTCCAGCCATATATTGTTTATTGCTAAATCATTCTCAAGTGATGCGATTACGGACGAACAACAATTTTTTTGTACATAGAAATTTAAAAGTGACTGTTACTGACCGTCTCACCTCCATGGTATCAGTACCAGTACATGTCAGTGGCCTAATGATGCGCACCAAATCCTGAGCGATTCCAATCGTCTAACTGTCAAATTCCATACTAATTTGTAAAAATAGTTTTTAGTTCTGGATGACGAAGCTGGACCCTTATTTACATATATATATATATCCACATATATCCATAAATCCATATATATATTATCGACATTTTAATTGCACTGACATAAGTAGTCGTACAATGCGGTGTAGTTAGGGGCAGTTCATTGGCCATTATGCTATTTTTCCACGTAACAATACGTCTCATTCCCTCCGATTCAACTTACCAACATAATTTTGTAGTTTCTAGCATAAATATTTACATAAGTTTATAGTATAAATATTTACCTACTTATTGTTGAGTATTTGTCAGCTTAACTAATTTTAGTTGAAGTGCAGGCATTGAAAAGGCAGCCGACTCAGCGTTGTACTGAGGAAGTGATCGCTCAGCGCTGATTTTCAGTGAACACAGCGAACATATTAGAAAAAAAGCTGTTGTGTTTACTAGACTATTGTGGTTACTAGATTTAGATCCAGTACGCTGGCCATTGCAGTATTTTGCCATGTAACTACAAACTCTTATTGCCACCAGTTCAACGGCACGTACGACTTCAAGTACCCGATGGCCGAGCTGGCGCAGCTTGTCCCAGTACTAGACGGCGTCGAGGTCATCATCACGGCCTCCGTCGGCGACCCCTTCCTGGATGAGAGGATCGAGGGTTACAGCATTGCTAGGTAAACCGTAAAGTTTAAAAAAATATATGTTTTTCGTGCATAAATCTAGTTTAAAATAATTGTTCCTAGTTTAAGCGAAGGCTGTGTACATTTTTAATGGAAATACATCATAACTTTCCTTATCGTATTGTGCCATACCTTCATGTAGATATATATCATGTATATTTTTCTAATGTACCAAATAATACTTTACTTTGTTTACGTTTTTTTTTCTGATGAGGTAATAAATACTTTTTTATCTTTATATTATAATAATAATAAGCGTGGCCCGGACATACCACACACCATTGTCTGTGGGTATCATTTGGACGAGAGTGTTTCACTTTGGACAAGAATGTTTTTATTTGAATGGTCAGCAAAAGAATACGGTTGTAGTCGTTAAACATGTTTGAAGCAGCAGCTAGTGGTCGGCAGAAAATACTAAATTGGTCAGCTGAAATTCCAAATTGCAGCTCTTAATTTTTAATTGATTTTAATTTTTAACACGAGGCATAAGTTTTTTTTTTAAATTACGAACCAAAGTGTATTATAGAAGTCTGACAAGTTAAACTGTCTAGAACATAACTTTATTATAATTGCGGTAAGCAGATCAGCGTTTATCATAAGTACCATCATGCGCAGGATATTCAACTCATCAGTGACGGTGCAATTCCTGGGCGGGTCGCCGCAGGTGTTCAAGCCCGCGATGCCGTTCGATGTCTATGTAAGTATTAAAGTAAAATCGTACGATTCACTTTTCGTTCATTTCCGTCTTTCCTTCGAATGCAAATTCTAAACACACAATGACTGTCAAATGTCAATGTGAACGGATCCAACAATTTTGGATATTTTTATTCAGCGTCACAAAGTGAAAGAAGACTATACACAGAGTTTACCTTCATTTGTATTCCGCGCACAACTTCATTCGAGAAATCGTTATAATGCACAACCCTCTCCCAGATGGTAGTTTCATACCACGACGGGTCGCCGCTGCCCGCGTGGCAAGTGGCGGGCGTGTGTAACGGTCCATTCTAATATTTGTTTGACGTAGTATTTATGCACAAGACCGGGAAGCTTGGAAAACCACGAGGGTGGCGTATGTCCTGCAGTGGGCGTTAAATGGCTGATGATGATGTAGTCTTTATGTTTACGCTGAGAAACTGCACTTGCGTGATCCAGAAATGGCTGTAACGCCTACTCCTTTCCCGGATGGTTATGTCATAGCACGACGGGTCACCTCTGTCGACGTGGCAGGCGGCGAGCGTGTGTGACCTTGGCCTGCCATTCAGATATTTTCTTGCACGCAGTGTTTATTTATGCTAAACCCAAAGAAACTTAGCTTGCGTGATTCAGAAATCGCTGCAACTCACATCTTCCCCCAGAAGGTTGTGTCGTACCACGAGAGTCCCCGCTGCCCGCGTAGTAAGCAGCGGGTATGTGTGACCTGTCATTCAGATATTTATTGCACTTAGTATTTACGCTGTCTCCGAGAAACTTAGCTTTCGCAATCCGGAAATGGCTGTAACGCTCGTCCCCCCAGATGGTGGTGTCGTACCACGACGGGTCGCCGCTGCCCGCGTGGCAGGCGGCGGGCGTGTCGCTGGTGGTCAACGTGCAGGTGGAGGGCCGCGGCGGGGCGGTGGAGCCTCAGCACCCGACGCTCGTGCCGGGACACCAGGCGGTCTGGCACCTCGAGCTGGACCTCTACAAGCTGCTCAGTGAGTTTTTTGGGTTCCGCACCCGAAGGGTGAGAGACCCTATTACTGTGACTCCGCTGTTCGTCCGTCCGTCAGTCACCGGGTTGTATCATGAACCGTGATAGATAGACTGTTGAAATTTTCACAGATGATGTACTTCTGTTGCCGCTATAACAAAAATAATAAAAACATAATAAAATAAATATTTAAGAGGGGCTTCCATACAAAAAACGTGATTTTTTGCCGTTTTTTCCTCGATCTTTGTGCGTAATGTTGTATAGATAATGGTACGGAACCCTTCGTGCGCATGTCCGACTCGCATTTGGCCAGTTTTTTGTAATAGGTCTTGGATGACCCATGTTTCCTCCATCACGAACATGACCCTGGAAGAAAATACTAGCTAGTTTTAAGCTCGCCTTTTAAAAAAATTTTTAGTGCAATAAAGAATTTTTTCACTCCATCTGCTCGAAATGATGCATTTTGATGCCCAAATTTAGGACCCAAAACACGCTATTGTTGTTCAAGCTAAGATGCATCAAAGTAAATAGACTCAAAATTGGGTTTTGCATCTATTTACCTTTAGGTACCTTTAAGTAAATAGACTCAACATCCAATTTTGAATTTATATACTAATGCACTCATTTACTAAGAAGTTGGACTTCTCTTTCACTCTTGAGGATTCGTCCTATATCTATTTCGCTCCAACCCAAGCAATAAGTTTTAAAACCGAGTTTGGAACTACTTACTGAATTACCAAACTCTTTGCTGCAAAACTTTTAAGTACCTAATTGTCAAATATTTGAAATTGGAACGGAAGTTTTTTTTCTATGCAAAAAATCAATAACATTGGCGCGCTTTTTTTGTCTATTTTCACTTATTTTCTCGGAAAAATGTCGTCAAGCGATGATGATAGTGTCACCGGAATGTAATAAAAACAGGCAACACAAGCAATTCAAAACCTCCTGCCGGAAGTTACATTTGAGTGGTATGTAACTCTCAGATGGTAGTGAAAAGCAGAGTGTTCTACACGGGCGCAAATCATTTTTGGTCTCGGTAGTGTTGAATCCTTCGCTCCTTCAGCGATTCTTAGTTAAAGCTCTCGCTTCGCTCGGGCTTCAATGCAAGAATCACCTCAGTTCGCTCTGGATTCAATTTCACAACCTCGACGCAAAAATTGATGGTGAACTATCTACTATTATTCATTCATTCGACATTTTACATTCTACCTTTGTTGCCGCTCGATCCCTGAGGGCGGGAGTGCGGGAGTGTGTGCACTGTAAACATTCGCTCGGTGCGAAGTACCCAAAGTGAGCACCCCGCAGAGCTGCAGAACGAGCCCAACTACCGCGAGGTCCTCAACGGCGTGACGGGCGTGCGGCTCAGCGCGCAGCTGCAGGACGCGGGCGACGGACGCGACGGACGCGCCGGCGCCGAGCTGCACTTCGTCGCACACTACAGCCCCGTGCACCGACACATTCGGATCAGCACCAGCACCAACGACGCCAAAGTGAGCGCTGCAATCCACACACTAAATCGGCACTGTCTATCTATCTGTCCGGCTCGTGAGTGACACCAGCACCGATGATGCCAAAATAAGCACTACAGTCCAGAAATTTCGTAAACACTGCCCTTTTGTAAGTCAAATAATAACCACACTTATAGCTGTAGCTAATTAGGCCACGGTGTGGTTATTATTTGACTTACAAAAGGGCCGTTAATTAGCCTACGACCTATTTTCAGACCTACCAGATACACAAAAAATTTCACAAAAATCGGTGAAGCCGTTTCGAAGACGTTCGATAGCAAATACTGACACGAAATTTTTAAATTCATAATTCATTCATGAGCAGCCCATATATGTCCCACTTTAAGGCACAGGCCTTCTCTCAGAGAGAGAGTATGGGCTCAATCACCACGCGTGCCCACCGCGGATTGGCGATTTCAAGCACTGAGGTTGTTGAATAGCTCAGACACTCAGGTTTCCTTTCCTCATTATGTTTTCCTTCACCGTTAGCGAGTGGTATTGCTACTAAACTTCACAAATGTATATAACTTAGAAGACAAAGTCATAACTACATGCCCGCACTGGGAATCGAACCTGGGTCTCTCGCTTCCGAGTCCAATGTTCTACCCACTAGGCTACCAACGCTCGAAATTTTTGTATGTTAGATATATTATCACAAAAAATAGCTCACTTCTTAGAACAAAGAAGAAAAAAATTGTAATTTTCTGAAATAAATGCCATCTAAATTATAATAATGTGTAAAAAAATTGTCGAGAGAAACAGCTTCAGTCGGAACTTATCTATAAATCTATTTTATCTATCACCGTCATCACAATTTCGTTGCCTATATTCCCTATAGACCTATCGACAGTAGGTTTTAAACAAAAGTTGCATGAAAGAACTGTCAAACTATCAGTAGCCACGGACCGTGTGTAGGAACGACAATAAGCAGCGTGTTTGTTCCACAGGTGGGCGAGTACATAATCTTCCACGTGCGCACCAACTTCTACCTGCCGTCGTTCAACTACATCGTTATGTCTAAGGGCATTATTATCACCACTGGACAGGAGATCATGCCGGTCAGTACATGCATACTCACGCCTCAACTCAACTGTCACTTTTTAGGGTTCCGTACCTAAAGGGTAAAAACGGGACCCTATTACTAAGATTTCGCTGTCTCTCTGTCCGTCCGTCCGTCCGTCTGCCTGTATCAAGCTGTATCTCAAGAACCGTGATAGCTAGAGTTGAAATTTTCACAGATTATGTATTTCTGTTGCCGCTATAACAACAAATACTAAAAACAAAATAAAATAAGTATTTAAGGGGGGCTTCCGTACAACAAAAGTGATTTTTTTTGCTGTTTTTTTGCTCGATGTAATAACTGTTGTTAGACGCTTGAAATATTCACAGAATATTTAGTTGTATATTTACTTCAAAAATAAATAATTAAATTAAAATAAAATAAATATTCAAGGGGGGCTCCCATACAACAAACGTGATTTTTTATCTTGTCTCGATCTTGTTGTATAGATAATGGTACGGAACCCTTCGTGCGCGAGTCCGACTCGCACTTGGCTGGTTTTACAACTTAAACTTTCGTAAGCACTGCACCATGATTAAGGCTTCCGGACGAGGTCGAAACTAGTCGACTATCCCGACGTTAATAAAAGTAAGTGCAACCGTTAAACCAATATATAAAATCAACAGTCACTCTCGTATGAAAATATTGCCGGACCTCCGTATGTATCCTTTTTCAGAAACAAACTATTCTTTGAAAGACGATCAAGGAGTATTAATCGGTGAATGTTATTTCTTGAATAAAGATCAATAAAGGATCCAGGAGCAGCAAATAATAAAGTTTTTTTCCCCGTATATTAATATCTTAACCATTTGTTTCCGTCCGGTCCGTTTACATCCATGGAAGGCGTATCTGGAATGGAATAAAAGTCTGCTTATGTTCTTCTGTCATAAGAAAAGTGCCCTCAGTCGTTATCTTCCAGTATATTAACGATTTTCGTCAACGGTCTGTTAGCATCCATGGTATCATGACTTAAGGGGCTACAGTGTGCTGGAACTGGCTAGCAAACGTTTTTGAATCGCTTGTGACATCCTCTAGGAACATGGCAGACCGTTGAAATTAATATATGATATAATTTAACTCCTTGATTCCCTATTGGATGTTTGACAACTGTCATAACCTTACGCCTTCTATGAGTAAATATATTCCGTAAGAATGCTTAAAAAAAAGCTAAGAATTTATATACCATTTTAAATGCGCAGTGGATTACGTTTAAGCTTATACAGTCTTACGGGCAATATCAAAATCTTGTATGTTAATGTTTAAAACTAACAGGAACAATAGTTACTCATTCAGAAAAAACGTTTTCACCAATTTATCACATTACGCCTTACGAGGAACGCCCAGCCTACTCGTTGCCTGTTGTCTGTGACCAGGCGCTCTTCGCATCACCATTGATTTCATTGTAACTTTTCATAAGCGATTTATCAATCATAAATCAACCTTCCAAAGTTCACCTCGAGCGCCATATAGTGAAATTAATTCAAAGTAGCAATTCTCATACAAAATTACCGATTGTAGGCCAAGGACGTGGGGCGAGGGACCGAAAAAGACGCCGCATCTTTCCAATTCACTTTCGTACAAAATGTACTGGGTCAAGTTTCATAAAACTATAATTTCGTAGTTTATTATGACAATTCGAAGTACACTGCGCAGCAGAGTCTATTTGTTAATCTGTGAGTTAATCGGCTTTGCAATGTACATCGAATTGTCATAGTCACAATGAATTGTAGTTCTATGAAACAGGCTCCTGAAGGGATGGGTCTTTTCCGCGCCCTCGCCCCACGTCCCATGTCCGAACAAAACAAAAAAATATTATATAGCTATTAGTCCAATCGGTGGAGACATTTTCGAGTGTTTGCAAGACCAACGCACGGCAACTGATTTTTGTAGTAGTGATCGAGCTTCAATCGTTAGAAAAACATACAATATAAAATCCCAATTCTTGTATTTTTTTATTTAAGTAAATAACTAAAAAAGAAAAGTAAAAAGGAAACCGATCATTTACTAGTATTCGAACCAAGAGCTCTCTGCCGTTCAAGGGACGCCTCTTCCCATCCGAGCTATTGTAACATTACCAATCTAAGCGAAACATCGTTTTACTATTTGTGCCTAAATCACGGTACCTATGTATTATAATCCATTTATTGTCGCGATTAGGTCGGCCGCACGCGGCCAGACTTGTTGCTCGAGCCTTGTAGTCTCTAATTACTAGCATTTAAGGTTCATTTTAGTTTGATTGAGTTTTGTTTCACTCCTTGCGCTCGCACTTCGCCTCCTCGTTAGATTGTAGGGTACATAGGCGGTAAATAATGTGTTGGTAAATAATAATTTCGATTGGGGCGTTACGAATAATACTTGATTCATAACCTTTGAGTGAACCAAGCCGAATTACAGTACTTAGTATTTCCGCACCGCTCACTTCCGTAGCGACAGAAGAAGATAGCGCTATCGAACTCGGCTCGGTCGTTCCCATCCGGATATATAGAAAAATATTTTACATAGTTATATGAATTGTGTCAATAATGTTGTTTAGAACCTTTTCTAAACATACAAAACGAATCTGTGTAGATTTCGTCTCTGAATTTTTTTTCTATCTGCCTGACATGTTTTTCTGTTTTAAATAAAATAAAACGCTGCATATTTTTATCACGCATTTTATTGTACATGCGGAAGTATTGTTAGAAGAATCAATGGCGTAATGCTAAAAATTTTGTAGGAATTATAATTTATATACGTGTGTAGGTACTTGTTTTTAGTTTTTTTATTTTCTCGAAATTCCGCTGTATTGGGATAAGTTATCTACACTGCAATAATTATGCTCTTTACCTTCCCTACATGTAATATAAATCACACTTCCATGACATGTATAAGTTGATCCTATTCAATTGTTTTTGCTAGGGTTGGCACAAAATCCGGGTTTTTTTTATTCAAGATTTATTCGGTGCTCATTTTTAGGTACAACGTAATTTAAATATATAATTTAACGCGCATAATATTTTTTGGGTTCCGTAATTATAATGACAACAAAAGAAAGTAGGTAATTTTTTGTACACGTAACAAAAAAAAAACAACTGAAACCTTAACAAAAAGGAAAAGTGTAACAAAAAGTAACCAATTAGAAATAGAAGTACTGTATCACACAGTAGATTAAACAAAAATCTGCGTTCCTGGTTTACCGATATTACATATTTTTATTTAAGTGTCACAATGAATAGTGTAATGTATCTTGAAAATATTCGTCGGTGGGGAGTTCCAAAATTATAATAATAATAATAACGTCCACACAACGCAATCAAACTAGAATTCCCTGCACTATAGTATAGATAGTTTTTAACTATCAGCTTTAACGCCAAAAATCACTTAAATGCTGTATGTTTCCTGTGCTATTGGAATGAAATAATAGAAATGGTATGAATTACACTATTAATACGATTATCAACAGATTAATCTGTTATAATATACCAATATAAGTTAAGACGAGGAGGCACTGTTGATTAATAATTATATTTATCAGTCTTTGTGCTGAAACAAGGATGCAGGCCAAATAAGCACTCAAATCCATTTGTAGCTCTTTTACCAACATCCTTAGCAACGAAGTCTTTTTCCATTTTCATAATTTTTGTTTTATTTCTTTGGTCAATATCCATTTTGAAATGTTTTTTTTTCTTCTGTAAAAAATTAATTATTTTGCTTTTGTTCTTAAAATTTTTATAATTTTGTTTGTGTTATACCATAGAAAAAAAATTATCGAGTCAGATTTGCTCAATGGACTATTGGCCACACAGGCACGATAGCGATGACACATATTCACCCTTTTGAAACCGCTTTAGTGAATGCGCGTAGTGTAAAATAAAATAAAAAAATGCGTAAAGTCGATGATTTAAATTCAAAGATTTTGAGCCAAAATCTTAATCCAAGCTTCAAATTTATCAAAATTTCCACTATTTTAAAATGTTTATAAAAACCTCTGTATTTTTACACTATATTTTAAGTTTTCAGCACCTTTTGTAAAGAAACCTCTCGAGTCATGGAAACACAAGAAGTCCACTGCTGGATATAGGCCTCCTCCATGCATTTCCAAAAAGACCAGTTGGAAGCGGATTTCATCCAGCGTCTTCCTGGCACTTGGATGAGGTCATCTGTCGGCTGGTCGTCCTACGCAGCGCTTGCCGATATGTGGTCTCCATTCGAGAACTTTTCGGCCCCATCGGCTATTAGTTCTGCTTGCTATGTGCCCCGCCCACTGTCACTTCAACTTAGTAATCCGCTGGGCTAAGGTGACTTTCGTTCCTCTACGAATCTCATCATTTCTGATTCGATATCGTAGAGAAAGCATAGGCCTTTCCATAGCTATTTGCGTGACCTTGAGCTTTCTTAGGAGGCCCATAGTGAGAGGCCACGTTTCAGTGCCTTAAGTCATCACTGGTTGTATAATTTTGTCTTGAGTGATTGATGTATATTAGACGAAAGGACTTTTCTAAGTTTCCCGAATGCTGCCCAGCCAAGTTGGATTCGACCTCTTTCACAAAGTTGGACCGGCCTAGTTGGACTGTTTGTCCTGAGTAGACGTATTCGTCTACAACTTCGAGAGTCGAGTTCCCCAATGTTATTGGGGTGGGCACAAAACGAGCATTCGATATGACCTTCGTTTTGTCCATGTTCATTTCAAGGCCCACCCGTTGGGAAACTCGAATGAGGTCTTTGAGCATTATGCCGAGGTCTTCCATCGTTTCTGCCATGACTACTATATCGTCGGCAAATCGAAGGTGAGTGATGTACTCGCCATTGATATTGATGCCGCGTCCCTGACATTCCAGAAGCTTGAAGGTATCTTCCAGTCCGTTTGTGAACATTTTTGGAGATATAACGTCTCCCTGTCTTACGCCCTTTTTTAATGGAATTGCGTCCGAATTCTGTTCCTGTACTCGGACCGACATAGTGGTTCTGTGGTCATAGTGGACTGTTGTACAAGCATTTCAGCACCTCGATATACCGATAGTCAATACGGCAACGCTGGAGAGACTCGAGCACTGTCCATAACTCGATCGAATCGAAGGCTTTCTCAAAGTCCACAAACACAAAGCATAATGGCAAATTATACTCCTCAGTCTTCTGTATAATTTGCCGCAACGTGTGGATGTGGTCTAATGGTACTAAAGCCCTTTCGGAAACCGGCTTGTTCGGGAGGCTGGAAGTCATCAAACCTGCGTTCAATACATGGCGCAGAGTAGTCATCAGCGACCACAAAAACCTCCAATACTAATTTTCATAGAAAAACGGAGCCAGAGATAAAAATCAGAATTTTTAAATTTTTAGGAGCCAGCTTGAAATTTGACTTACGCCATTTTGTAAAAAGTAAGTTAACGTTGTCATCCAACCCAAGGTCTTATTCAACATTTGTTCGACAAGACTACCCCGTAATGTTACCGTTTTCTCAGGCTTTGACAAAAAAGCTGTAGAGACCGGATTTTCCAAGTCAGATTTTTCTTATCGGTTTGAGGGATCACCCTGTAAGGATGGAAAATTCCAAGTTTACACCATATGTGGAACTTGGAAATCTTTTAGCACCTGATAAGACCGAAATTAGAACAACCAAAAATTCAAGAATTTTCACACGTCTAGTTATTTTAGCATTCAAACGCTGTGTGACTATAAAGTTGATACCATATTAGTCCAGCCGCTAGACCAGCGGGGCCCGGTGGCAAAACCTGCATTAGGTGTTGGTTGAAAATTTAAGCAATTTTACTTTTCAATCGGCACTATTAAATTTGCCATAAAAATTAATTTACGTCACCGTCTTATCTAGGGTTTATGCAACGAGTTTATGTTGTTTTAAAAGACCACCCCTAAGTGTTACCATTATCCCAAGCCGTTGAAAAAAAAGAAACTCATGGAGACCAGCTTCTCCAAGTTTTCGATTTTCTCCGTCGGTTTTAGCAAAAAAACTAATCGTATAGAAAATTTCAAGTTAGTAATATCAAAATGGGACAACAATTTTATCTAGGTGTTTTTCGCTGATCAACTTTATGTACCTATATACATTCTTCACGTCACACCGTGTACATAAAGTTGTTATATGCGATGTATATCATGTTACTATTTTAATTAATATCAATAATAACGGCACCAGGTATTTACATATTTTTTTCAAAATCAAATCAGATCCGGATTATAAATTACTATCTGAGAGCGTGACAACCCTAACGACGTAAAATCCGGATAACAATTAAAATGGTCGTAATTTCTACTTTCCATGGAATTGGCATTAGAAATATATTTTTTATTTCATATGGGGAAGTCGCTTCCTACGTTCCAATTCTGCCACTGAGTCCCGAAATACATCCATGTGAAATCAAAGTCAAATTCACTTTATTGAAAAAAGATAAGATGATTTTTTTTCACTTTTTGACATAAAAACCTGTTGTTGTGCAAAAACATGTACTATTTCATAAGTAGGTAGGTAAATAAATACGCACTTACTAAACATGTGATTTTTGTTTGAAAGCTATTCTTTCTACAAAGCATAGATAAGTTTTGAAGAGATGTACCTACCTTTATCTTTTTTGTTTGTAATGACGCATGCTATACAAGAAGGCATTAGATTGAAGTCTATTCAATCTACGCGTACGCGGGCGGGCTGGCGAGCCGGCTAGAAAAGTACAAACCGCTGGGCTCGCTCGACGCGTTCGAAATTCGGCTATATATGTGTGCGTTTGGCGGCGTGTGCTTACGCGAAGGGAATGAGACTGTGTGTGTGCGGCAGCGCGAGCGTCTTTCTATGGAGATTACTACTAGGAATTAATTCAGTCGTGTCATCTAGCGGCGAAATGTTGAAGTGCTGCACACCTGTGTCAAACGCTCAAGGTCATCGGCACAGGGAAAAATCTTAACAGTACCCCTAGACCCGTAAAGTCATTCGGGCCTCGTTCACATCACTCCTCTCGCTCTCTCGCAGGACGGCGTCCGCACGTTCGCCGTGACGTTGTCGGCGGAGATGGCGCCGGTGGCCACGGTGCTGGTGTGGTGCACGGAGGGGCACGGACACGTGCTCGCAGACTCGCTCACCTTCCCCGTCAACGGCATCTCCCGCAACAATGTAAGTGCGCAATATGTCTGTATAGCTCCGTGATCTCCCTGTAGCATGGTAATTACTATTCATACAGCCTCTGGGGAGTGTTTTAAGGAACCGTGTTTTATAAATAAGACTGACGAAAGTGTTTCTTGTTACTTACATGTTTTAAACCCCCATCATCATCATCATCATCATCATCATCAGACCACCACTGCCCACTGCTGGGTCTTTTCCCCCAAATGCCATCTCTCACGGTCCCTTGCCATACGGACCCTCCGCTGACTCAACGACATCGCCCGACCATCGGGCCCCTGTTCTCGGGCGCCACTGTCCTCACGTTTTCGAAGCAATTTGTAGGGAATTTGACGGTTCATCAGACGGTTGCTAGTATAACTTGTCATAGGTACATGTCCGCATTGGGAATTGAACCTGGGTCTCTCGCTTCCGAGTGTAATGTTCTACCCACTAGGCGACGATTGGAATCGTTCAGGACTTGATGGGTGTAAATATAGAGGCTAATTTGTTTGTGAACAGTTCACTGTCCACATAAACAACCGCAAGCATCGAACTGGCGAGCGGGTGGAGGTGGCCATCTACGGCGAGCCGGGCGCCTATGTGGGACTGTCTGCTATCGACAACGCTCTCTACACCATGCAGGCTGGGAACGAGCTTTCGTACGCCAAGGTATGTGTGAAAATACAGAGTTACTGCTACAATTATGCTATGTCTATAATGCTGTTTTGCACATCTCTTAACAATAAAAGATTCCGAATTGAGAACCTCGTCCTTTTTTGGTGTCGGTTAATAAATTAATAAAAAATGTTTATTGGCAAAAAAGTACATGCGACACGTAAAAGGTGTTTACACTCCGATTGCCCTATTTGATTGTGTTGATATAAAAGATGGTGAGCCTTAGTATTTGATAATTGCTTTCAACTTGATCGCTTTATCCATTCTTGATAAAAAAGTGATCTTATAAAGCTGATTTTTTTTCTTCTTGACGCACGGAGCACAAAAAATTAGAGAGAAGGTAGACGTTATTTCTTGAAAACGTAAACGTCCTGCATAATAAATAAATATATTTCTTCTTTTTCATTCTGTTGAGACATGGAATCGGTTAGATAGCACGGTGACTACTGTAGCGCACTGTTACTTATTTATTTAATATAATCATCATCATCATCAGCCATTTGACGCCCACTGCAGGACATAGGCCTCCCTTATTTATTTAATATAATCCACTTCAAGCTAATATTAGAGGACTAAACCTAATACTATAGCGAAGTTAATTATTTACTTTTCAATACAACCAGTAGCCGAGTGCCAACTACTACATATGTTCATGAGTGAGATATATGTTCATCGTGCCCAAAATACCATGAAGCCAACTATTATGATGAAGGCTTTGTTCAGTCACACAATACAAGTGGATTGCCACCACTCTGTACAGGCATGAACAAAAAACGACAACATTTTATAATTAAAGTGGGCATGGTGCAATCTATGTATAGTTGTGTTTCATGTTTATATATATATATATGTCGGATAATCTAGTGTTATTTAGTTCGAGCGCAGTCTCTTTGATTATATTTTATTAATTATCAGTGTGCACAGCGGCACGGACGATGACCCCCATAATGGCGGTAAATCGTACTACTGATTCATAGAGTATAGGCACAGCTGTTAGCCGTCTGAGCCATCACAGATTAGCACTGGTCAGGCGTTTACACACAAAGGATTACTCATCCCCCGACACGGCCATTCTGACAAAAAGCGCGTTCTCGCGCGTGTTGAACTCTCCTCTCATCAAACCATAATAAAATCCACTGATACCGATGAGTGAAATACAATCCAGCTTTAAGGTGTAATAAAGCTCAGAATTCTCAGTATAAAACCACAAATAGCAGGCATGCAAGCATAACGACACACCAGTTAGAGCATAGAAGTTAAGCTGTTAAGTTTTCAACATATAAGAGCACATAGTGAAGCATAGCCGCTTCCGACTCCAATCAAGCGTCAATTTTCGTCATATAAAACACGCAGTCAGTCAGCATAAGAACTTCCAAGTTTGAACTCAAATCAGATATCAAGTTTTCAACAATCAAAGACATGACATAGCAAATCATAAGAGCTTTCACGTTAAAACTCAATTCAGTTATTAAGTTTTCAGAGAATAAAGATCCACAGCAAAGCATAAAAGCTTTCAACAAATTCAAACCAAGTCGACGTGGTTTTCAAAGTAGATATAAAAGCACAGTGAAACATAGTTGCTTCCAATTAAAACTGAGGTAACGTGTGAATGGTTTCCAACCATTCCAACAATTTAAGTAGTAATCATAATACACAGCGAAGTGTTGCCGGCTTCCAAGTTTCAACCCTTTCCACATTTTAAGTAGTAGTCACAGTTTACAGTGAAGCGTTGCCGGCTTCCAACCATTTCAATATCTTAAGAAGTACTCATAAGTAATACAGCGAAGCGTTGCTGGCTTCCAACCGTTTCAGCATGGTAAACAGTTCTCATAAGTCACACAGCGAAGCGTTACCGGCTTCCAACCGTTTCAGCATGTTAGCAGTACTCATAAGTCATACAGCGAAGCGTTGCTGGCTTCCAACCGTTTCAGCATGTTTGCAGTACTCCTAAGTCATACAGCGAAGCGTTGCTGGCTTCCAACCGTTTCAGCATGGTAAACAGTTCTCTTAAGTCACACAGCGAAGCGTTGCTGGCTTCCAACCGTTTCAGCATGGTAAACAGTTCTCTTAAGTCACACAGCGAAGCGTTACTGGCTTCCAACCGTTTCAGCATGTTAGCAGTACCTACTCATAAGTCATACAGCGAAGCGTTGCTGGCTTCCAACCGTTTCAGCATGGTAAACAGTTCGCTTAAGTCACACAGCGAAGCGTTACAGGCTTCCAACCGTTTCAATATAGTAAGAAGCATTCATAATCACACAGTGAAGCGTTACTGGCTTCCAACAGTTTCAGCTGGGTAAGCAGTAATAATTCATACAGCGAAGCGTTACTGGCTTCCAACAGTGACAAGTAGTAAAATTAGCGAAGTGTTTTTGGCTTCCAACTTTTACAGTGAAGCATTATAAGCTTCCAACTAACACAGTTAGTAAACTCAGCGAAGCGTTACTGGCTTCCAACTGACCCAAAACATAGCAAACTAAGTGTCAGATGCAGAAAAAGAAAGTCGATAGCTTTTTCTAAACAACAACAAAGCATATGCGCCTCCTACCAACTTTAAAGAGGCAAAAGATAATAATAATGCAATGTCAAGAAGACAAAAAGTCCAAAAACACAGATTTAATTTTTATTAAATAAAAATTATTTAGATATTTGTTTATCCTCTGTCCACAAAATACATTCGCATATAAAAACATTGAATAAATGATACACAGCCAAAGAATGTTCCATTTGTGGAAAGACTGGAGCCCAAACTAGATCAAAAGATCCGCATCTTAGGCTTCCAGGCCTTCGGATTGGTATCATATTCGACACGTCACCAGCACCAGTTGCTGTATTTGTATTCTGCTTGTGTTTAAATAAACTTTCTATTATTATTATTGACTTTGGGCAATCACATATTTAAAAGTCTTGCTCCTTCAGTTAAGATGCAATCTTTAGAAGTTTCATTTTCACCAATTCAGAATCTTAATAAGTATTCACCCTTCGGTTAAGTATGAATTCTTAACAAGGCCAATGAATTTTGCATCTCCATTTATGTTAAATATTTAACTGCAAGTTAATTCACAAAACCAAATTAACTAGGTAATCAACTTATAGGTTCACTAACACAAAATAAAGTTAATTATTCAGTAATAGACAAATCTTTTCTTCCTTCTGATTTATGTGGTGCAGCCATAGCACAATAGTCCAATAAATTGTAGATGAGCTTGGTTGGACTGTATCATGTAACAGTTCTGAGCTCAATGTTTACGAGAGCTATGGATATTCTTGTCATACTAATATGGCTGGAGTGGATACTGTAAATAAAACTAGAATCTGTGATTAGCAGTAGTGAGAAGCACAGTAATAACATCTCCCAATAATAAGGTATTCAGTACTGAACTGAATATCCAAATGCAATAGATCACACATAGTAACACGTTTGTTACAGACTGTACCATGTAACATTGTGTAAAATTCAATTAATGTAATATACTATTAGATGTAGAATATCATATTGCCAATCCAATCAGGACAGACTTCACTAAATGAATATTCAAATGGAACAGACTGATACAATGTATCATACTACTACGAACAGACTGTACTTGTTTAATAACATTTTAAATCCAATTGTTACGAACTTTACTGAACTGAATATCTAAATAGAACAGACACTCAGAAATACACTTGTAATCTCACATTGTAAAATAGAATTGACCAAAATCATAAAACATTTCTTTAGTATTTGAATTATTATTATACACCACAACTTCAACCGCATTCCTGGATTTTTTAAGTAATTAAAATTAATCTAATTTAAAAGAAATTGCATCCCATAGCACATTCCATAAAAGGAAAAGCATCGCCATATGGCAGTTTGATACTCTTGTCAGGGCTCAGTAATACAACAACCAGGATAGGGTAAGTTACTTTTCAGATAGTAAAAACTTTTCACACAGTTGTCACACACTCCAAATGGAATTCAAAACAATGATCTTGCATATTAGGACCAAGGAGGATGATTGCTAATATTGTAGATTGTGGCACAAACACAGCAACTCTGCCCAAATGTGTCAAACGCAACAATACACTTTCCTTTTTACAAATTAATCCACATGAATAAGATTTTTGGAACATCAAACGAATCATTGATTTATATATATATTTTGGCCAACTCAATTACCGTCCCGCAACCAAGCATGGACGCCACAAACATGGATACACCAAGGCCACCTGTAGAAATCAAACAAGGCGGGCGGCGGGAATCAAACCCGCAACCTCTTCGCCGGCACCCAAGCATGTTAAGCGCTAAACCAGCGAGGCAGTCCATTATAATTACAGCTTTTATTTTGTAACCTTGAAAATTACTTACAGTTCGGACTACAATCAGAAAATAGGATTAAGACTATTCCTTTCCTTTTCTCAGACACTCTTGAAGCTATATTGCAGCTGCATTTTGCTTTGTGAAGGTACCATGAATAGGTAGTCCATTAGCTCTTAACACTATCCACATTAAGTTACAATTATAGCATACTGTTGACTTTTGTGACTCTCAATGTCCACACACATTTAGTTACCGGTTACTACCTATCAATACCTTTTTACCACTACCTTAACCAATACCTTTTGTTGCCAATCAGACCTGTCAAATGTATAACGATGGTATCAGGAGTCTGGAATATCCACTTCAAAACAAAGAAAATAATATCCTCTTTCATAATTTGTTTTTTTTTTTGTAGTTTGTACCAAACCACATTATAAATTTTGTACTTTATACCATAATAGATATATCACTGTCTCTGCAACAAAATTATGAACTAGCTAAAAGCTAGCGTGGCAGCCTGTAAGGGTTAATGATCCTCACTTAATTTGTAGAAACACTTCTCAAAGTAAGATTGTTTTAAAATACTTTTTGTTTTCTCCACAAGGCCTCTAAACAGTGTTATTTATAATATGAAGTAAAACCTGTTTCAGAAACTTCTCAAGCAAAACACTATTCAAATTAATGAGCATTTAAACCACATTTTAATTATAAATAAAAAGTTCCAGCCAGAACAATGTTAAATTCGTTCATAGACCCATCCACCAGCCACAGATGTGCCAAGAAAGTCTAGATCAATATCTTTGTTCCAATACAATTTTAATCTACCACAAGGTTCTCTAGACAGATAAACAACTAAACAAGGTTCCTGTCCGACTGTCTAATCCGCACTGCAAAGCTTACTTATCAGACAGTTAAAACCCACTCCATGTGTAGGAGGTATTGTAGCAGAGACAATTAAAACCAACCCCATGTGGTGTTATAGCAAGAGTAAAATGGAGATTATACTTCAATAATCACAACTTATCCCATTTTATAACAACTTCAATTCCACTCAAAGAACTTTAGTGGAATTGACCTTTTACAAATAATACTACAAATTCCATACAATAGTACTTGCTCGTCCATCCTGATTCCAATAGGCCTTAAGCTATTAGTCTTTACTGAGAAACCGGGATCAAGATTATGAAAATATGAGATTTGATGGAAACTTGTACTGCAATGGGTGGTGCAAATTGAACAAAGTCAATAAATCATAAAGTGACCAAAGTGAAATGGTCAGCCTCTTATACTTTTCTAACTGTCAACTGACAAATAGTCCCAATTATTAAATCTCATGACTGCAACTTACTTTTTAATTATCTCTCCGTTACTTGCTTAGTAAGATTGAACACAATCTTATTCAATAGTATTGACTTACCAACAAGAAAACATTCTTTGCTAAGGTCTTAGCAGAGCAGAGGCAGATAAACAAGTCTTTGATATGACACGGGTCGGCTCACTAGTAAAAGCAGACAACGTGGATTCCAGTCAGGTTTGTCATCGTATTTACGTACTAATTATTCCTATTAATAACTATTAATTATTCCTCACGAAGACACGATTTAATGTGTTCAGTGACTTCGTAAAAGGTCATAACGTGAATAATGTCCTCGTACGACAACTTGTCAGCCTCTTTACGAACGTTTTACGAGTAATTGTTCAGAACACACCTGAACTTCAGAGGTTTTGGTACTCAACCTTTCGACTCGGGCAAGCCAACTCGTAAAGCCCACCATCTTCCAGAAGATAGCCGGCGCGTTTGCTGCCGGGAACTGACATGACAGGCGCTTTTGCCTCGGCCCGTCTTGCAAAGCAACTGGATGCGAACGCGCAGTTCGGTCGGTTTACTGTACACTGTTTACGGAGCCTCAGCCTCCTTTTTCCACTAGTTTACACGTTTTTTCACTTAACCGCACTTGACAATGGCGGATACCACGAATGGGCAAGCAAACACGATTGGGTGAATCCAATTGGATCAGCAAAATCCCGTTGAAATCAGCCTCAAGGGAAGGTCGTAGGCACTATCCCACCGCTGCTGTCGGATAATCTAGTGTTATTTAGTTCGAGCGCAGTCTCTTTGATTATATTTTATTAATTATCAGTGTGCACAGCGGCACGGACGATGACCCCCATAATGGCGGGAAATCGTACTACTGATTCATAGAGTATAGGCACAGCTGTTAGCCGTCTGAGCCATCACAGATTAGCACTGGTCAGGCGTTTACACACAAAGGATTACTCATCCCCCGACATATATATATATTACTACCTAGTCTTAATAATTTCCCTAATAAATATCTGCCGGCGCTATATGTGCAATAAAGGATTTTCAATCAATCTAATGGATGAAAAGAAACTTTGGCCTTTGCATCTACGCAATGAGATGATTTATGCAGCGTCCGGTGGCACCTTCACTCACACTAGATGGGTGAAGGGACCACTCGGACGCTGCAGTTCCTGGGACATTGTTTTTTGGATGGAGTAGGCTTGCCCAGCACCTATACCATCCTGACAGCTTAGTCGGCTAGGATTGGATGAAGATTTGCAGAAATTGTCATTGTGCTACCGATTGTATTGAAATTAAATAAAAGCAACAAAATGCGATAGTGGGCATCATGCTATCAAACCGTAGAATCATTAAATTCCAAGGAGCTCGGAGCCAGCACGCGTCAATGCCTATACACGTTGACCTCGCAGGTGATATCGAAGATGTCCCGCTTCGACGAGGCGACGAACGGCACGTTCGCGTACACGTGGCGCTCGCACAGCGGCGTGGCCGACGACCTGGTCTACTTCCCCTCCGCCACCTTCGGTATCGACGCCAACCGGACCTTCGAGTGAGTCGCTCGCACTAGCCCACACATACGTACACACGTATAGGCCGACGACCTGGTCTACTTCCCCTCCGCCACCTTCGGTATCGACGCCAACCGGACCTTCGAGTGAGTCGCTCGCACTAGCCCACACATACGTACACACGTATAGGCCGACGACCTGGTCTACTTCCCCTCCGCCACCTTCGGTATCGACGCCAACCGGACCTTCGAGTGAGTCGCCCGCACTAGCCCACACATACACAATGTGTATAGGACACATGTGTCCCATAAAAACCTTACATATTTTTGTTGTACCCGTGCCTTTTCCACAATTTGTATGCCCCATGAAGCGGAGCATAGTAACAAGAACTTATCTAAACATTTCTTCTACCGTGTTAATGTACACTTCACTTTGCAAATTAAATTTATTTGTTCTTAAAACTGTTCTTTCAGTATTTATAATTAAACCAATTAAATGATAATTGTAAGCTTTTGCTTTTACAAATTAGTTTTATTATTGATACTGAAGAAACTGTTTTCAGGTTTTGCGTTATTCAAGTTACGTAAAAGGGAATCTGATAAAAGCTTGTTAATAAAAAGAGTGATTCCTCTTCCTACAGTCTTCTCCAATATACCTAATAGAGAACTTACACTAAAATATGTTTAAATGTAATCTAAGAGACCATGTCAGAAGATTAATAAATGTGGTAATTTTTTTTCTGTACGACTAATACTTTTCATAATGATAACGACATATTATCATGTCGAAAAGTCAATATAATCACGTGGCACAAAACGTTCAAACATCAAATATTGATATACGCGAGCAAGTTGTGAAAGTTGCTCGCGTATATCAATATTTGAGTTATGTAGTAAAATAATGTTTTATGCATTTACACCCTTAAAAGACATCGCGGAGAATTCAATGAAAAAGTTAAAGTTTTGTTTTTTAGAGTAACCTTATTTTTCGCATTTTTTGTAACCCTTTTTCTGTGGTTTAAAGCATTGTCACTCCAATGTAAGTTAGACGCACTTCCCCAACAGATACGCGGGCCTGCTAGTGTTCAGCGACTTGGCGGTGACGCGGCGCCACTCTCTGTGCAACTCGTCGCTGGGGCTGGCCGAGTGTCTGGAGGGCGGCTGCTACCCGCTCGGCAAGCGCTGCGACGGCGCCTTCGACTGCCCCGACCGCACCGACGAGTCCAACTGTGAGATTACTAGTTCATTCATTCTGTTTCATAACTCCTCAATGTTTCTCAAATCTGTTAAGACAGTTCTTACGTGGAGCTTATTAAACTTAGGTTCAATAATTTTAGTGATTGTAATAAAATTTCATTAAGTCTAGGTTCATTCCGAAGATTGACATAATATCTTCACCCAAAATAGTTTGGAGTGGCGCTGTACACAGTCTAGCGCATGCCATAAATAAAAACTGAAGCCTTCCGAGCCTATAGTAGGCTATGTTAGACTTAAAATCTTAGTTCGTGGAGCGAGTGAAGCGCTCTACTAGTTACTATTATACATTCTGTCAAAATCATTGGTGTTTTAGTTGTAGATATTAGGGGTTAAAGTATGAAATTGCCGTTTTATTGCAATAGATTCTTTGAATTGACATAGAATCTTCATGGTTTGAGGTTTCCGAATGAAACTTTTTTCAAATGGTTTCTATGATGTTCTTTTTTTAAAAAATGTGAATCTTCATGGTTTGAGGTTTTCGAATGAAACTTTTTTCAAATGGTTTCTATGATGTTCTTTTTTTAAAAAATGTGAAACATTTGAATATCGACTTTCAATTGTTTTTGTTATTCAATTTAGACAAGAAAGATGGATACTGCGAAAATTCGAGTGATTATGAGGCACCCATTTTTCGTATTTTTTTATTTTATTGATTTGACGCAAGTGAGTCAATATTGTGGGTAAGGTAACGTTAAACCATGCCGCTAATTCCTGGGTAGTTTGACTAGGGTCGGCTTCCACTATCTCTCTTAATTCATCGTTATTCACCTGTGTGGGCGGTCTTCCTCGTGGCTCGTTCTTTAAGTCGAAACTTCCATTACGAAAGCGTTTAAACTAAAATCGCACGGTGCGTTCATTAGTAGACCCCTCTCCAAACGCAGCATTGATATTGCGGGCTGTTTCTGCCGCGTTAGTTCCGCGTCGGAACTCGTATTCAAAAATCACTCGAATTTTCGCAGTATCCATCTTTCTTGTCTAAATTGAATAACAAAAACAATTGAAAGTCGATATTCAAATGTTTCACATTTTTTAAAAAAAGAACATCATAGAAACCATTTGAAAAAAGTTTCATTCGAAAACCTCAAACCATGAACATTCTATGTCAATTCAAAGAACCTATTGCAATAAAACGGCAATTTCATACTTTAACCCCTATTATTACAAAAAAATCCATGGATCTATGTCCAGCTGAATGATTACAAATTCTTGTGGCTGAATGATTACAAATTTTTGACATCACAATTACAATACGTAGCCACCTCTAGAGGTGTGGTGCAGCTAAATCGAGTGAAACACTACTTCTCCAAATATCGGTCGCCGAGGCTGACCGTTCACGTGGGACCCCCAGGCGAGCACGACAACTCGTTCGAGCTGGCGCACTTCCGCAAGTTCCGGTTCAACCGCGTGCAGCGGCAGTACGACAACGTGTGGCTGTGGCGCGACGTCAACATCGGCCCGCACGGACGATACGTGTTCGCCGTCGACGTGCCGAGGTCGCCCGCGCAGTGGACCGTCTCCGCCTTCGGCATGTCCCCCGAGCGGGGGCTCGGCCTGGTGCGCCACACGCAGCAGGTACTGTGTCCGCTCACTTCGGCGTGTCCCCCGAGCGGGGGCTCGGCCTGGTGCGCCACACGCAGCAGGTACTGTGTCCGCTCACTTCGGCGTGTCCCCCGAGCGGGGGCTCGGCCTGGTGCGCCACACGCAGCAGGTACTGTGTCCGCTCACTTCGGCGTGTCCCCCGAGCGGGGGCTCGGCCTGGTGCGCCACACGCAGCAGGTACTGTGTCCGCTCACTTCGGCATGTCCCCCGAGCGGGGGCTCGGCCTGGTGCGCCACACGCAGCAGGTACTGTGTCCGCTCACTTCGGCGTGTCCCCCGAGCGGGGGCTCGGCCTGGTGCGCCACACGCAGCAGGTACTGTGTCCGCTCACTTCGGCATGTCCCCCGAGCGGGGGCTCGGCCTGGTGCGCCACACGCAGCAGGTACTGTGTCCGCTCACTTCGGCATGTCCCCCGAGCGGGGGCTCGGCCTGGTGCGCCACACGCAGCAGGTACTGTGTCCGCTCACTTCGGCGTGTCCCCCGAGCGGGGGCTCGGCCTGGTGCGCCACACGCAGCAGGTACTGTGTCCGCTCACTTCGGCATGTCCCCCGAGCGGGGGCTCGGCCTGGTGCGCCACACGCAGCAGGTACTGTGTCCGCTCACTTCGGCATGTCCCCCGAGCGGGGGCTCGGCCTGGTGCGCCACACGCAGCAGGTACTGTGTCCGCTCACTTCGGCGTGTCCCCCGAGCGGGGGCTCGGCCTGGTGCGCCACACGCAGCAGGTACTGTGTCCGCTCACTTCGGCATGTCCCCCGAGCGGGGGCTCGGCCTGGTGCGCCACACGCAGCAGGTACTGTGTCCGCTCACTTCGGCGTGTCCCCCGAGCGGGGGCTCGGCCTGGTGCGCCACACGCAGCAGGTACTGTGTCCGCTCACTTCGGCGTGTCCCCCGAGCGGGGGCTCGGCCTGGTGCGCCACACGCAGCAGGTACTGTGTCCGCTCACTTCGGCGTGTCCCCCGAGCGGGGGCTCGGCCTGGTGCGCCACACGCAGCAGGTACTGTGTCCGCTCACTTCGGCGTGTCCCCCGAGCGGGGGCTCGGCCCCGTGTTGAACACATTCTTCGAACCGCGTCGAAGGTAACTCAAATATATCTCGAGGAATCTTCTTGTAAAGCCTTATACAGTGCCCCATAAATGATGTATTAACTTTTGCAAATCTAAATCGATGACGTTCATCATAAGTTTGTAGTCCACGCCGTGACCGACGCTTCCCCGCAGTACACGGGCGTGCTGCCGTTCTTCATCAAGGTGGAAGGGCCGGCGCGCTGCCGACAGGGCGAGCAGCTGGGGCTGCGCGTGGCCGTGTTCAACTACCAGCCCAACGCCATCGAGGCTGTGGTGGTGCTGGCGGCCTCGCCCGACTACAAGTTCGTGCACGTCGAGGAGAATGGCATCGTGAGTAGTCTAAGCAGCCCTTGTATGGTTGACCCTATTTAGAGCGTTCTGCCGAACATTTTACACCCCTGTGGCCTGTGGGTGAACTGCACGCAGAGGGCCGACGGCGCCCTGCGCGTGCCATATAATAATGTACCAACAATGTTCGCTGAGGCGCACGTGAATGATTTTTATGCAACCATCCGTAAGCGTACCGCCTCGCTCATTCCTAGAAGCAGGTCCAGCGACAACAGCATCCTGAGAACCCCATCTGAAAAATTTGATAGCCGGATTCTGCAGCACCGGATGGGAAAATTATTTATTTCTCATTCAGTGCGGTAGAAACTTAGATTTTATGTGTTTTTATTGTTAGTTTTTAAGATTAGTTTACATTTATAGCCAAGTGAGTAAAAGTTAAATAAATAAAAATTATTGTACAAATTGTTATATTACGCGCACAATATCCAGAACGATTCCAATCGTCTAACTGTAAAATTCCACGCTTAATTGCTATCGCAAACGTCCGGACAGGAGTCGCATAATTAGGTCGATTTGGTGCGCATAATTAAGCCTCTGTTTCGATTGATTTTGGGTCCAGTTTCATAAAGCTACAATATAAATATAATACACTTACAATGAGGAACTTGCCGCACAATTAGATTTAAAAGGCGTTGTATTTAATCCATAGACGACGCAAATAGATCTGAAAGTGGGGGGTTCTACTCGTCGATGGGCGAATATACTCGAATTGTCGCCGATTCATCATTTTGCTCAACAAGTTCATGCAGTTCTCAGCACATCAAAAATGTACTAAGTATACAGTTATTGTTGTTACAATTATGTAAAACTATCGATCAATTCTAACAAATATAGTAAAAAAACATTTTTTAACATCTGTGGCGCTATACATTACTGCATTTCTGTATCAAATTTCATCACGCTATGACGAAAACTCACAGAGTTACAGATTTTTGACCAGAAACTAACCCCCATTTGCCATAGTGCGCTGGCCACGATGAATTGTGACATTTAGGAGGATAATGACGGCGACAATTTCGAGTAGATTCACCCCGATACTAACAATCTTTAGTTTGGGTAAAAGTTGAAGTCGTGAATAAAGTATTAGCGCTCCCATACAGTTCATCCCGAATCTAATAAGGTAGACTTACTCACTAGTGTTTAGTCAGTATTTGTCGATTTCGGCTACCACTGAATCTATTTATCACTACGTGAATCTAGTCAGAGTCGAATCGTCAATCCGAATATTTTAATAGCAAATTGTTCGTTATCTTTGGAGATAAAAAAGACGCCCGCGCACTCGCGCGAACTCAAGCGAAACAAAGCGTCAGTCGCGCGAATCGGCGCGCCTTCTTGCAACTTCGCTGTAATTGCGGAGCGCCCCAACCCTTGGCAGTATTTAACCGACTTCAAAAAAGGAGGAGGTTAACAATTCGACGCGTATATATATATATATTTTTTTTTGCTATGTTCTCGCATAACTCCATCAAATATTAACCGATTTCCACTATTCTTTTTTTGTTCAAATAAATATAACGTCCCATTGGTCCCATTTTAATTTGGTGAAGATCTGATGAAGATTTTCAGAGATGTTGAACGGAACTGTTCAATGGATAAATAAGGCCTAATTACCATCCTAGTAATATCTGTATGTTCCATAAAATTGCGTAAAAGTAGTCCCAAGGTAATTTGGTGATGTTCTGGTGAATACTTTCGAAGATGAAAATTGAGAACTTAAAATTTTAAAGCAACGAATTAAGTAAGTGTAAATTATGGTTATAATAAGGGACTTGTTTATTTTTCTCCCGTTCCCCCATAAAAAATGAAGAATAACAATTATAAATAAAAAATAAATATTGACTTCAAAACACTACAGGACAAACAGCACTAAAAAGTTGGTTTTTTTTTTAGCTTAAACAATTATAAACCCGTTCAATCAGCCAAAAAAGTTGAGACGTGTCGCGACTGAACTTCCAACACCTCTCAAGTAAACTCCGCCCTCAGGTCCGCTCGTACAACCCGCGCACGTCGTTCGGCGAGCACCAGTTCTTCGTGTACATCGCGTCCGGCGACGCGGCCACCGTGCACGTGCCCGTCGTGCCCACGCGGCTGGGGCACGTGCACGTCAAGCTGCACGCCTCCACGCTCATCGGGACGAACCGATACACCCACGTCGTTCACGTCGAGGTGAGAAATTAACGGGGTTGTGAACGGGCTCAATGTTTATCATTTAATAAAATATTCCAGCTTCAGACTTGATCGTCCGAGGGCTGGGTATTTGGCTTCGCCGGTGGGGCTACCGTCGGCTTCTAGAAGTTACTATAGATAAAAGTATAAGCCTCGGTGCGAAAGCTGTGGCCTGTTGTCTCCTGCCTACGGCCTGGTGTAATCTAGACTTCGTCTCACTAGTTGTTGGTACTGTAATACGCTATTTATTTAAAACGCGGATTACGAGCAATATTATAATTTTATTCTCTTTTTTATCGATTCCCTAGCCTAGCTGGGGATCGACTGACTTCTAAAAAATGTAACGATTCCTCTTTATAGAAGCTGGCTGGCAGAGCCTTCTCGTCTTATTTTAAATATTTTGAAGGGAATCGTTACGGTACACACCGAGACGAGCGACGCGGGCACCGTGCACGTGCCCGTGGTAGCCGCGCGGCGGGGCCACGGGCACGTCAAGCTGCACGCCTCCACGCTCATCGGGACCGACCGATATACGCATACACTATGTCGCGCTGAGGATTTAGAAAAATTGACAAGCTAAAGTCCTATTTGCCACCATTTTGGAACATTTTGGGCTTGATTTTCACAAACCAATGCTTGTAAACTCATCGCACTAATCGCTACCCGCACATTGTCCAAGACAAGGTGAAGGTTAAGGGAAACTTTCGAGTGTTTTGAGCAATTATAGTGAGCAGACCTTCGGCTTCTCTGAAATGCATTAGGAAACGAAACAGCGCAGGAGCTACGGCTACCTTCACCCTTTGCGCTCTAAAAAGCCGCCTACGGCATGGTTTAATCCTAGACTCGTTTTGGCTCATGAACATTAGCAATCGGCAATAAATGTAGTTCACTTTCACGTGCCCCCACGAATAGGTCCAGTTACACGCATCCATGCTCATCGGGACCAACCGCTGCACGCACGTTGTCTAAATTGTTATAAGGATTTTAAAAACTGATGGGTAAGAGCCGTATTGTTGAGCTTTCGGGACTATTTTCGGCTTACCAAAAATGTCTATAAAGATGGCAATTCTGACGGCCGATGTACGCAGAACTGATGGCCGATGGGGCCGAAAAGTTCTCGAATGGAGACCACATATCGGCAAGCGCAGCGTAGGACGACCAGCCACAAGATGGACAGATGACCTCTTCAAAGTGGCAGGAAGACGCTGGATGCAAGCCGCTTCCAACCGGTCTTTTTGGAAATCCATGGAGGAGGTCTATGCCCAGCAGTGGACTTCTTGTGGCTGAATGATGATGATGATGAATTCTGAAGGCATGAAATAGTTGCGAGAGACAGTTGTAATAGTATATGGTGAAGGGAAAAACGTAACTACAGATTGTTTACGTTTTATACTGCCTCTCAGGAGTGTTTTGGAGGAATCGTGTTTTTATAAATAACACCGTAAGCCCTTGCCATGATATTCTAGACATGCGTTGTGTCGTATAAAACAAAGTCCTCTCTAAAGTAGATCAAAGTAAAGTAGGTGTGTGTTTGTGTGTCCGTCGGACAGGCGGACGGGCTGCCCCAGCACCGGCACCAGTCGCTGCTGCTGGACCTGTCCAACCGCGCCTACGTGTTCCAGTACATGCACGTCAACGTCACCGAGACGCCCATCATACCCTACGAGGTGAGCCAAGCGTTTACTGGTGCTTTGAACACCGTGCTTCCTTGAGACGAAAAGGGGGTGTTAGTGAGCAGGAAAAAATTGTCCGCCTAAATCTGATATGTATTTATGTAATTTTAGAACGAAGAAAAACTTCAACAGCTTCGACTTGCAAACTTGTTTATTATTCTCAATCTTTTCGACTCAACCGTTTTCTACTCTTTTCATTCAAACATCACTTTATTTTTTAAACTAATGACTAAATCTACCTCGGTGTTGCCGTTTGACAAAATTAATAGAAACCACAGAATATTATTTAAAAGCGATGACAGATGTTACTTTGACGGCTGTCACAGATTATTATAACACATGGTGGACGTCAAACCGACAGATGTCACATAACTAAAATAATCTTCAAGTTCACAATAATTTTCAAAAGATGGCGACACCAGTTTCATACCAGGCAGACTAATGTGTACAATAAGAATACATATAGGGTCTGTTTCACAATCTGCAGATAAAGTTCCGGATAAGCTATCCGCAACCAGGGCTGCCGTTTATTCTAAATTTGAAGCCATAAACGAACACACGCAATATAGGAAAATTTATTTAAATTTAGAACAAACCGCAGCCCTGGTTGCGGATAGCTTATCTGGAACTTTATTTGATCATTGTGAAACGGGGGCTAAGTAATTCGACTCGTAAATTGAGATCATGATGTGTACACTTGTTTTGAAGATCAGTCTGGATTTCATCCATCCATGTTTTTTTGATAATAGACAATACTAAAAAATATCAGTAATAGAGACGCTTCCTTAGAACCTACAATACTAGCAACATAAATGTGGACGGTACGACGCTGTCTTCTTAAAGATGAGTTATGGTGTCCTCTATTTAAAACTTATTACTTACGTTGTTTCAGAATTGCTATACCTACTTAGAATCATCATTAATTTCATACTACATAGTACAAAGTCTTCACAAAGAAATCGCGAGAATCAATAGTTTTTCTGTCCTTTTCTTGTCAAGACGAAACTTTGGCCGAATTTGTCGACTGATCACCAGTACAACAAGAAATAAACTATTCTAAAGCTACTGCTATGATTGAAAAAAAAGTAAACCTCTGAATAACTTCTTAAATTTGTTATAGCTGTATGTAAAATTAAGATTTCTCACAGGTGGATCGCTACTACGTATTCGGATCAAACCGCGCTCGCCTGTCGGTAGTGGGCGATGTGGTGGGGCCTCTGTTCCCCACTATGCCCATGAATGCCACCAGCATGCTCAATCTGCCTATGGTAAGTTAAGAGAAATATTCGCAACTAATCCATTTGTCTCATCTCAAACACGGACAGTAAACGTTCAATGAAATAACCCATGCAAATTAAATAGGCATCTAATATGAAGGAGATAGCATCGCGCGAGGCGGCGAGTTTAGTTGCACGAGTTTAGTTGGAATGCGATTGGTAGTCCACAAACATTTTCAATAAAATAGCCATTATATATTAGACTCTGTCCCCAGGACAATTGATTATGTTTTTAATTTATTTTTTAAATTAATCTCATTCTAGGCGTGATAAACAAACCGGATAAACCCGGCCCGAATCGGGATTCAAACCCGCGCCTCCAACTTTCCTTTGCGCTTTGAGGTAGACACAGTCGGACAAACCAGTTAGACTTTGACACGGCCTGTCACTTACATAATGTAGACTGGTATATTGTAAGAGCCAGGGGCAAATAGTGGTCCAGTCCGTTAAGTGATTTACGAACTTTCTCTATGCTTATACCGATACCGAAATAGTCCGTGTGGCGCCGGATTAAGAATAGCGTCACTCCATTTAATTTCGTGGATGTCGTAGAAGGCGACTAAGGAAATCAATTACCAGGAGACGGGCAGCGTCTTCCTGAGATTTCAACCGGATATTGCGATCGCCAACCCGCCTGCCAAGCGTGGCGATTATGGCAAAACCCCTCATCACCTATTCGTCTCCCCACAGGATAGCGCCGAGCAAAACATGTTCAGTTTCGCCGCAAACATGTACTTCACCCTGTATATGCGCCTCATCAACCAGCGCAACCGCACATTGGAGCGCGGCGCCTTCTACCACATGAACACCCTGTACCAGCGGCAGATGTCCTTCATGAAGCCCGATGGCTCTTTCAGCCTGTTCCGCAGTGACTGGTGAGTTCTGAAGCTTCATCTAACGTTATTAGCCTAATTCCTGGTCTTGAAACTTGGTCGGCCTCTTCCGACGAAAGTAAGTGAATTAAGCTAATAATAATGTATAGTGCTTACGAAAGTGTAGTTCAAAAATGTCATCTAGCGCTCCGAATCGAATGGTCACTTTACCCCGTCTAGTGAATGTTAGCTTTTCCACTAGACGCTGTAGACATCATTTAATAATCTATTAAGATTATTTAACCAGACATTGGCTTTCAGAAATCAATCTCATCATCATCATTCAGCCACAAGAAGTCCACTGATGGACATAGGCCTCCTCCATGGATTTCCAAAAAGACCGGTTGGAAGCGGCCTGCATCCAGCGTCTTCCTGCCACTTGGATGAGGTCATCTGTCCATCTCGTGGCTGGTCGTCATAAATTATTTTAACGTAAAGAATTTAAATTCTGTTACTACATGAATATTTAATACCATCGGAAAATGCCCTCCATGAAGCTCGATGATACTTTCAGCCTGTTCCGATGTACAGTGATTCACAGAAATTCAGAAAAAAATCAATGAGTATGTAAATAATGTAAATGACAGTAGCCAGAGCGCCTGTATGCGCGCAAATGCTGTTTTAAGTCCCACAATTGAACGTAAAATGTTTGTCGCAACAGGAACCAGTCGGCGTCCAGCGTGTGGCTGACGTCGTTCTGCGCGAAAATCTTCCAAGACGCCTCTTTCAACGAATGGGAGAACTTCATCTACATCGATCCAGATGTGAGTACACCTTTTTGCCATCAATGATTTTAATCCATGTGCTGAGCATTGATATAAATTGCCAGATTAGCCATTCAGAAGGAAGATCGTGTTAAACCAATATGAGCACGTACTACACCTGCCCTCAGTTTGATTCTAGTCTCCACACTAACACCAGATGTTAGTGTAGTCAATAAGGATAATTTACACTATTTTCCAATTTTACGTTCTCCGCGCGCGAGAACGTTTACCTCCGGCCATCACTAGTCAGACTTTACGTAACGAAGGATTACCACTCATGATCGTACCCTCGTGCGATGACTGTAGCCTCGTGCGATAGTGCCACCCCGACAAAAATGGCTTTCGTGAATAGGGTCGCCAGGCCTAAAAATAGAAAAGTCGGACTCAGGTCTATATTTGTGAGTGGTTGACAAAAAAGGGACCTGGAGGGATTGGATTTTTTTTATCTGAATTTTTTTATCTGTGGTATTTTAACTTTGTTTTGGACTAACCAGAATATTTTTAAGTGCCGTAGTAATTTTTTTTGTGAGCCGAGGCAGTTTCGAAAACCTGTTTATACACGAAACTTCAAACGCGATTTTCTCGAAATCAATTATTTTCCCTTGAGGTCCCTTTTTGGTCAACCTCTCACATTTAGTAACGCCCGACACACAGCTTTTGCCACCATGTCCATTGCCCGCGCCCGCAAAATCGCGAATGGCGCACGCGTGTCCACGCGCGTTCGTCTTTCGACGTTCGACTAAAAGCCGGTCTTTAGTCATTTTGGGTGGTTGCCTGACAATAGCTATCGAATACGCTAGTTTTTTTTAAAATGCACTTTACACAAATATTCCGACACGAATTCGAATCTATTACAGCCATTAGTAGCCATCCAGAGTTTTATGATACACGGCCTAGGCATCCCTATTCGGGAAGGGTGTTTCTGACACAATAAGTAACACTCGACATGTGCCTCGCCGCTCGTTCTTCCTTGATCGTTTTAACTGTGATGCTCTATACCTGTTTAGCAAAGAGATAAATAAATGAATAAAGTATGATGATTATTAATAGCTGGTTGTCGCTGGATGCGGGCGGCACAAGACCGGGAAGCTTGGAAAACCATGAGGGAGGCCTATGTCCTGCAGTGGGCGTCAAGTGGCTGATGATGATGATGATTATTAAGAGTGTTGTTCCCCGGCAGGTGATCTCGATGGCAGTGTCGTGGCTCCTGGACCACCAGCTGCCGCACGGCGCCTTCTACGAGGTGACCTGGCTGCCCAACCGGAATGACAATAGCACTATCAACATCCCCAAGGACAGCCGCCTCTACAGGGAGAATGCCGGCCTCTTCCCCAACGCTAGAGAGGTCAGTGACTGGCCAACTTGGTCTTTATAGCCACAGAGGTAGAGTCCGTCAACATCAACATCCTCAAGGACAGTCGACTCTACAGGGAGAATGCCGGCCTCTTCCCCAACGCTAGAGAGGTCAGTGACTGGCCAACTTGGTCTTTATAGCCACAGAGGTAGATTCCGTCAACATTAACATCCTCAAGGACAGTCGACTCTACAGGGAGAATGCCGGCTTCTTCCCCAACGCTAGAGAGGTCAGTGACTGGCCAACTTGGTCTTTATAGCCACAGAGGTAGAGTCCGTCAACATTAACATCCTCAAGGACAGTCGACTCTACAGGGAGAATGCCGGCTTCTTCCCCAACGCTAGAGAGGTCAGTGACTGGCCAACTTGGTCTTTATAGCCACAGAGGTAGAGTCCGTCAACATTAACATCCTCAAGGACAGTCGACTCTACAGGGAGAATGCCGGCTTCTTCCCCAACGCTAGAGAGGTCAGTGACTGGCCAACTTGGTCTTTATAGCCACAGAGGTAGAGTCCGTCAACATTAACATCCTCAAGGACAGTCGACTCTACAGGGAGAATGCCGGCTTCTTCCCCAACGCTAGAGAGGTCAGTGACTGGCCAACTTGGTCTTTATAGCCACAGAGGTAGAGTCCGTCAACATTAACATCCTCAAGGACAGTCGACTCTACAGGGAGAATGCCGGCTTCTTCCCCAACGCTAGAGAGGTCAGTGACTGGCCAACTTGGTCTTTATAGCCACAGAGGTAGAGTCCGTCAACATTAACATCCTCAAGGACAGTCGACTCTACAGGGAGAATGCCAGCCTCTTCCCCAACGCTACGAGAGGTCAGTGACTGGACATAGATATATTTATTAATAATTATAATTACACATTGTCATTAATTAAAAAAATATAATGTATTATATCCAAAATAATGTCCAAGATTTACGACAAAGAATAGGATTGTTACACATATGTATGTTAAAATAAGTATAAATTAAATAAAATAATCAGTAGAATTATTTATTAAGCCAGCTATCATAACTATAGACTGGTGAACTTGGACGTTGTATGGACTTTACCTCTAAAGTGCATAGCGGAAACGTAGGTGATTAATCTCAACTGCAATCGTGGCTGCTGGAAACCTTCTACGAGGTGCCCTGGCTGCCCAACCGGAATGACTAAGGCACCATTCATATCCCGAAGGACAGTCGCCTCTATACGGAAAATATGGGCTTCTTCCCCAACACTAAACAGGTGTGTGACAGGCCAACTTGTACTTTATAGTGATAGAGGTAGAGTGGGCATATCCATATAAATACTAGCCTTTGACGTCGTTTGCCCGAAGGCGACTCGGTATTGTAAAAATAAGGGTGTTTATTTTTCACATTTAGGGGGTTCGATATCTGGTTCTCAGTGGCTTGCCTGCGAACTAGGATACGACTGTAGGCGGTAGTTTGTTTGGTAACTTTGAAAATCCCTGAACTAAACGAATCTCTTTATCCCCTGAGTTCGACCATATTTCGGCATTCGGAAGGCAAATATATACTAACAACATCCCGTCGTTTCAGGCGAACAACTCGATAATACTGCAGCGAAACATTACGCTAACCGCCCACGTGGTGGTCACGCTTGAAACTGTCAAGAATCTAAAGGACATCGGAGTTAGAGAGGTATGTACTCTATATTAGCCTTGGTAACCATTGCTGGGAGCATACTTCCTCGTTACTGAAAGAGTGCCGATTTCAGCTTAAAAAAAATCATACAACATACAGCGGTGGTAGCCTAGTAGGTAGAGTATTGGACTCAGAAGCGAGAGACCCAGGTTCGATTCCCAGTGCGGGCACGTACCCATGACTTTGTTTTCTAAGTTATGTACATTTGTGAAGTTATAGTGGCAATACCACTCGCTAACCGTAAAGGAAAACATCGTGAGGAAACCTGAGTAGCTGAGCTACTCGCATACCTTAGCGCTTGAAATTGCCAATCCGCGACGGGCATGCGTGGTGATTAAGCCCATACTCTCTCTGAGAGAAGGCCTGTGCCCTACAGTGGGACGTATATAGGCTGCTTATGACGATACAACATACCATTCCGAAACTTTAATTCACATTGTTTATATAATTTACATGAGTACTGATACAAAACAATACATTTGTGGTTTTATTTTCACATTTAACTTTTTATTGGATTTTTGTAATTGAAATGAAACGTCATCGGCATTATTAGGGCGACGGAACTGTAACGGAACCGGAATAACTTATGTAACATGGAGCTGAAAAACTGTAAAGTTGTCACTTACGCTGATGATACAGTTCTTGCATTCCATGGTGAAACGTGGGATGAGGTCAAAATGACAGCTGAGAGTGGCCTCCAAGAGGTACTTAACTACCTGAAATTAAATCTACTTTCTTTAAATGTAAAAAAAACTAAATTTATAAATTTTTCTTCAACTGCAGCGTCTCAACCAAAGTCAAACAACCTTGAACTCATTGCTCATAGCCACCACTGCAATGAAAATCAAGGGTGCTCATGTCCAAAATTAGATAAAGTTGCTGAGATTAAATATTTAGGTATAATAATTGACCAGTACTTAAGTTGGAAAACACAAATTAATTTATTATCCGATAGACTTAGAAAAACTTTACATATATTTTGTAAAATAAGACATATTGGCGATGTACATTTTGTATTATCAGTGTATAAGGCCCTTTGCGAATCCCTACTTCGATATTGTAATATTATATGGGGTGGCGTCCCAAAAACTACCTTGTTAACGCTTGAGAGAACTCAGCGTTTACTATTAAAAATTATCATATTCAAATCAATTGATTTTCCTACCACAGATCTGTACAATATAACTCGCGTATTAACTGTCCGTCAACTGTATCTTCTTAGCATTAGTCTAAAACAACACAAATTGGTCGACTTGTACCTAGTAAAAAAATCTGAGGGAAGACGCAGAAACTTATTAAATCATTTAGTACCTACTTGTAAGATCGCATTCACTCATCGTCAATTTTATTACTTAGCCCCCCAAATTGACAACAATCTTAATACTAAACTCAACATTGTCAATTTAACTAAAAATAAAACATCTAAAATTGTAACTGAATACTTACTGACTCTTACTTTTGCCGAAACTGAAAATCTTCTAAGAAGTCTGTACTCACGGTAATGTTCGTAGATATATCCAAAATACTTTCTCGCCACTTAATTTATATTTAATGACACCAGATAATGTGTATGTTATGTTTAATATGGTATATATATGTATGTAAATACAATATTTATAATAATATAATATTCATTCATATATTTACTGATGTTGTATGTATAATATCCAAAAGTATGTAAAGTAAAAAAAAAAAAAATAAGAGGTTCTAGTATTTTTAATGGTTCCATAACTTACAAAGTTAAATAGCGGAACTTAATTTTCTTCTAATCTTGTGGTTTTTGTTTCTCTTTGCTATTATTGTTTATTTCCTTCTTATCCTCGGAACTCTAAATTCTCAACCAAAATTATTAAATCCGTTTCACTGGTTACCTCCACACAGGGTAACCTAGCGAGCGAGGAGACCAGAGTTACACTTACACTTACGCACGTTACGGGTCGAACTCAGTAGGCCACTAATAATAATCTAAGAACATCCTTTTAAATCACCTGTTATTTTTAGGCTCACTCTGTAACTTACTTAGTAAGAAGCAAATAAATGAATAAAGTATTTTTATTATTATTTACAATTTGAAGTTTTTGTGAGCAATTTATATGAATAAAGTGTTGCCTATTAGGGTAGGTTGGAAGAGGCAATACAAGCCCTTAATTTCAGTGTTGTGCCTTGTTTTTTCTTCAATTTGTCCCCACACCGCTATAGCTCCTTAAGGCTGTTGTTACGTGGAGCATGCTGTCTTGCACAATTACCTACTTAAATTATTTCATTGATTGTAAAGTATGAAATTGCCGTTTTATTGCAATAGGTTCTTTGAATTGACATAGAATCTTCATGGTTTGAGGTTTTCGAATGAAACTTTTTTCAAATGGTTTCTATGATGTTCTTTTTTTAAAAAATGTGAAACATTTGAATATCGACTTTCAATTGTTTTTGTTATTCAATTTAGACAAGAAAGATGGATACTGCGAAAATTCGAGTGATTTTTGAATACGAGTTCCGACGCGGAACTAACGCGGCAGAAACAGCCCGCAATATCAATGCTGCGTTTGGAGAGGGGTCTACTAATGAACGCATCGTGCGATTTTGGTTTAAACGCTTTCGTGATGGAAATTTCGACTTAAAGAACGAGCCACGAGGAAGACCGCCCACACAGGTGAATAACGATGAATTAAGAGAGATAGTGGAAGCCGACCCTAGTCAAACTACCCAGGAATTAGCGGCGTGGTTTAACGTTACCTTACCCACAATATTGACTCACTTGCGTCAAATCAATAAAATAAAAAAATACGAAAAATGGGTGCCTCATGATTTTACTGATCTGCAGAAAGAAACGCGTGTTGAAACTTGTGTTGCCTTGTTGATATTCAATATTCGATATTCAAATGTTTCACATTTTTTAAAAAAAGAACATCATAGAAACCATTTGAAAAAAGTTTCATTCGAAAACCTCAAACCATGAAGATTCTATGTCAATTCAAAGAACCTATGGCAATAAAACGGCAATTTCATACTTTAACCCCTATTACTAATATATATAGCTACAATCCGGTATACTCACTGACTGACTGACTGATCATCTATAGATTTCCTCGGAAACGGTAAGAGCTACGTGAAAATTTTGTATGAGAAAGTTGTAGGAAATGTATGATATACAGCCATCCTATGAAGCCGATTTTTGAATTTCGAACGCGTTCTTCCATACAAATGTGCTAACTTTTTTGTTTACCGGCCGATTTGGATGAAATTTGAAACGGGCGTTTGTTTCGCGATCTAATTGTGAAAAAAAATTTTGAACGTTCGAAATTCCAAATAGGGGCGAGAATATGGCCGCCCGAAAAATCGACCTCTGCGCAAAAAAGTCGGCAGCCAACTGGGCACATGCTGGAGACGTGCCCTAAACGGCATCGGGTTGTCAAAGGACCCAGGTATATGAGAAAAATCGGACATTTTGACATTTCAAGATGGCGGCCGAGATATCGATGATTGAAAATGAGAAAATTTTGTATGGAGAATTTGTACTGAAAATCGACTTTTAGTACAAAATTTTAAACATAGATGAAATTTTTTTCAAAAAAACAATTTTTCGAGGCTGAAGCGGGGACGAGGAACCTCGCCGCGGCGAGGCCGAAGGCCGAGCTCCGTTCAGGCCGAGGCCGAAGGCCGAGACCACACATTTTCCGGCGAACAAGCAACAACGCAAAAGCCAGACGGGACAAACTTGCGAGGCCGAAGGCCGAGCTCCGCGAAGCGGGTACGAGAAACCCCGCCGTGGCGAGGCCGAAGGCCGAGCTCCGTTCAGGCCGAGGCCGAAGGCCGAGACCACACATTTTCCGGTGAACAAGTAACAACGCAAAAGCCAGACGGGACAAACTTGCGAGGCCGAAGGCCGAGCTCCGCGAAGCGGGCACGAGGAACGGCGAGGCCGAAGGCCGAGCTCCGTCCAGGCCGAGGCCGAAGGCCGAGACCATACAGGTTCCCACGCGACAAATCCCAACGTCAAGTGTCTAGCGAGGCCCTAGGCCGAGCGCCGCGGAGAGCGAAGCTCGGAGCGGCTGGGGGTTGGCGCGCGTAAGCGCGCAGGGGGTTCACCCCCTAGTTATTACTATATAGTCCGCACAGATATTTTTGGCGGTAACGTGAACATAGTCACAGATCGTTTGCACATCGCTTACTGTCTTTACAATGTATGTGTGAGTAATTGACGTAGTGTGTTGCCTAGCAAATTACTAATAATCAATTACTAAAGTAATCACAAGGACGACCAGCCACAAGATGGACAGATGACCTCATCCAAGTGGCAGGAAGACGCTGGATGCAGGCCGCTACCAACCGGTCTTTTTGGAAATCCATGGAGGAGGCTTATGTCCCTTGGTCCAGCAGTGGACTTCTTGTGGCTGAATGATGATGATGATGTTGATTCCAAAATTAATAATTTTGCAAATAACTTTTCTTTATTAAAAACTACGTATAGGGCAACCACAAACTGTATTTAAAATGTCCGTAATTTAATAAAATTATGAATCAAACCTTCAGACCACATTTTATGAAAAGTTTACACATTTTATAAAATTTTATTTTTTTATGTAGCCTATATATATACGTCCCACCGTAGGGCTCAGGCCTTCTCTCAGAGAGAGAGAGTATGATCATCACGCCTGCCCACCGCAGATTGGCACTTTTAAGCGCTGAGGTGTGTGAACACCTCAGACACCCAGGTTTCCTCACGATGTTTTCTTTCACCGTTAGCGAGTGGTATTGCTACTATACCTTCACAAATGTACGTAACTTAGCACAGGGCTTGTAGTATCACCTTGTGACCGGCGCAGGGCCTGAGCGCGCGCGTGGTGCGCGGGCCTTGTACTGACAGAGCTGTATCACCTTGTGACCGGCGCAGGGCCTGAGCGCGCGCGTGGTGCGCGGGCCTTGTACTGACAGAGCTGTATCACCTTGTGACCGGCGCAGGGCCTGAGCGCGCGCGTGGTGCGCGGGCCTTGTACTGACAGAGCTGTATCACCTTGTGACCGGCGCAGGGCCTGAGCGCGCGCGTGGTGCGCGGGCCTTGTACTGACAGAGCTGTATCACCTTGTGACCGGCGCAGGGCCTGAGCGCGCGCGTGGTGCGCGGGCCTTGTACTGACAGAGCTGTATCACCTTGTGACCGGCGCAGGGCCTGAGCGCGCGCGTGGTGCGCGGGCCTTGTACTGACAGAGCTGTATCACCTTGTGACCGGCGCAGGGCCTGAGCGCGCGCGTGGTGCGCGGGCCTTGTACTGACAGAGCTGTATCACCTTGTGACCGGCGCAGGGCCTGAGCGCGCGCGTGGTGCGGGCGCAGGAGCGCGGCATCAAGTGGCTGGAGGAGAACCTGCGGCTGCTGCAGGAGTTCGGCTCGGCGTACGAGCTGGCCGTGGTGGCGCACGCGCTGACGTTCGCCAAGGCCGCCAGCTCCGAGCACGGCTACGTGCTGCTCAAGCGGCTGCAGCGCTCCGAGGGTGAGCGGCCGCTGATCACTTCTTTATTTATTTACTAGCTGTCCCGGCGAACTTCGTACCGCCACAGAATCCGTTTATCGTCGTTGACGTTGCAAGCTGTCACATGCGAAAAAAATACGATTTTTGGTTTTTTATTATAAATAAATTATAAATTAAGTCTTAATAGTATAGACAGATAATCAGACTGTTGGGGGACGGAGCAGTTTGTTGCTATATTTGTCGGGAACTCACAATCACTCACTGTTTAAGTGTTCAAATACTTTAATTGTTTTCTTTGAATGCCTGAATGCACGCACAGTGTCGTAGGGCCGGTGATGTGTACTACATTACTTAGGTTAGCGGCGGGCCGTGTAAAGGGTGTTCGGTTACTCCGAACACAGACCGAGGATTACGATGTCTTGCACGTTTGACACAGTTTGACACAATCAATTTTTATACAATTTCGATTGGAAAACAAAAATCGTATTTTTTTTTACATGTGACATTTTGCAATATGATACGATTCTTAGGGTAGCCATAATTAAGAATTGAATTGATTCTTGCACGACGCCATCTATTTTTAAAACACAACGTTCCGCTCGCACGACGCCGTCTATTTTAAACTTAAAACAAATATTATCCCGCGGGAACGCATTAGAGGGATATCAACTATGCTATGTCTCAATTCAGGTCTTTGTCTATCTGTACGCCAAGTTTCATGTAAATCCGTTCAGCCGTTATTGCGTGATTGAGTAACAAACATCATCACAAACTTTCTCATTTATAATATTAATATATTCTTTATTTAAAAAACACATTCAGATTGAGTAACAAACATCTTCACAAACTTTCACATTTATAATATTAGTAGAATTTATTCACTACATCCCATATTTATTTACATGTAAGTCAGTTAATATATGAGTTCGGTCTTATGTACACTGTTATCTTCTTTCGGTCCTGTTCGTCCTGAGGTTGTCTGGAAAAGATTTTAGCGATAAGGCCACTGATTCTATTCATATACTACTAACAATTAGATCTGTAAAGTATTGGTGTGCAATAAAGAGTTATCTATCTATCTATTTATTAATGTACATCTACCTACCGACTATATTCTTCCTGCAATCCACTCCATCCAAAGAAGACTGAAGAGACCGCCAATTCTATAACATTACTTAGATTTGAGAAATAATAATGGTTCTTCTTTTTTTATCTGTGTGATCAATAAAGAGTTCTCTTTCTATCACTTTTTTTTCACGTGAAAAAATGTAATCGGAGAGGCCACGTTAAAAGATAAATATTTTTTTCTCTGCGAGCAATGCTTTTTATAATGTGAACAAAAGTCATTCGAAAAGTCAAAAACGCGCCATTCAAATCGGACACAAACTATGACGTTACAACTTGATCGTAACGCCTTATAATTTCTATCTATCTAACCAGCCCATAAACAGAGCCCACCGTTGGGCACAGGCCTCTTCTCTTTCACGTCAACCCATACGGTTACTTGCCGTCTGATGGATGGTGGACTGCCCGCCGACCGCCGAGCCGAATGTAGCACGGTTAATTAAAGGAAGGTACCGAATGAATATTTGCTTCTCGCTCACAGGATATAGACGGCAATATCCTGTGAGCGAGAAGCAAATAATTGTCTAGTTCCTTCCATTAATTAACAGTGTTATCATCATCAACCCATTATGTCCCCACCGAGGGGCACGGGTCTCTTCCCTGAGGAAGGTATAGGCCGTGTTATAACTACTTTTAATATAGTAATAATTTAATAATGTAAAGGTTTTTTTTTACAGCAAAAGGTAGAAAGAATATCCTCCTCAGTCCTGACCTTGAAAATAACAATGGTTTTCAATTGTTATTTTCAAGGTCAGGACTGAGGAGGATATAACAATATAACATCCACAAAATTTTCGTCCACAAATAACGAAATAAAAAACAAATTCACAGCCAGCCAAGCGTATGTTTTGGGGACTGTCCCTCCTTCTCTCATAACACTGTCAGGGATGTCCTCTGTATAGAATAATTGTGATTACAAGCACACATAGTCTACTGTAGTTACCACGCTAGGTCGAGCCTGTGTTGTGGTGGCTTTCTATGTGGAGGAGGACATTGAATATGATATTTATATTCAATTAAAAAAATCGACGAAAATCGAGAATTCGAAATAGCCCGAGCGGACCACCATAACAGTGGTTTTTAATGGTTCTTTTCAAGGTCATAATAAAAAAATGCTTGAGTATAATTTATCTGCTCATAAGAATTGGAGAGTAACAGATAATGCTCATAAATTCACCTTTATATGCTTTTAATATTTTAACAGAACAATAGGAATTTTAGTAACAACAGCTAATCCGGCCATTTTTGTGCAACAGGCGGCCTGGTCTACTGGGGCAAGGAGCGCGTGCCGCAGCCGCCCTACAAGATGGAGAACCAGAAGCCCTTCCTGCTGCCCCGCCTTCCGTACAAGTATGACAGCAGCAACGTGGCCACCACGGCCTACGCCCTCATGGCCTGCATGGACCACCAGGACGACAATGAGGCTATAGTCATGTGGCTCAACTCGCAGCGGCTGACTGACGGCGGTTGGGCTAGTACACAGGTAAACGATTGTAGTGGAATTAGATAATAAATTCAAGGATATTTTATAAAATATTTTAATTTTCACTTATTTTCATGCGGTGTTGTATATAAAAATGCGATTTGTCTAAAACACTCCACAAATGCAATCTAATTGCTTTTGCGTAAAAAAGAATGAAGGACAAATTGAAACTGCATTTGAGAAGTGTTTTAAGGAATCTTAATGGACGATGATAGGGTAAGAAGCTCGTAATTTTTCTTACCAATATCTTTTATCAAAATACTAACCCCAAATCTCCCGCTAATTCTAACAATCCGTTAATTGACCTTTAACAGCTGTCAGTTAGCCAAAGTGCATACAATAAAAACGACTGACAACCATCAACAAACTGTTAACAGCTTGTTTAATTAAGAAAAATCGGGGGTAGGCGTATTAAATTTAACATTGTCTAAAATCATTCGCATAGTTTTACAATCATTTTCAGAATGTGCGAGTGGGATAGAATTATCGAAAAGTATTCTACTGTCTCTTTGTTATAAAGTGGATATTAACTTGTGAAATCATATGAAACATCTGTCACTCCGCAGGACACGTACATAGCATTCCGCGCGCTCATCGAGTACACGAACCGCAAGCGGCTGCGTGACGTCAGCGAGCTCACCATCACCGTCGACGCCGTCGCGCTCAAGGGCCGCTCCAAAGTGCTCCACGTCAACAACAATAACCTCGCCGTCATGCAGAGCGTCGAGGTGAGTCAATGGATCAATCGGTCACTCAGTTACTCATTCACTCACTCAGTCGCTCACTTGATCGGTCTACCGACGTGCACCAATCGCAAGGGACGTGAGCTAAGACCGCTCGATGTGAGTCATTCAATCACTCAGTGAGTCGGTCACTCGATCGTCGTCGATCTGGACGAGCTGAACAAAAGCTCCTGTTAGTGCCCGTTACATTTGCTAAGCCCTCCTAAAGAGTCTCTGAGAAAGGCTTTCCTTTTACCACAGACAATTTAAACTGCTTTTGAGGATTTTTTTAAGGAATCATGTTTTAAAAGATTATTTTGTTTTTGTAATGGCATTTTATTTTATTAATTTAATTGAATTCAACAATTACCGTAGTAGGTCCTATCGACAAAGTTATTGTACTGACAGAGAAGAGTGTTATATTTCCGGGCTTCACTTATGTATTTTCTTCTTACACCCTACCCCCCGCAGATCCCCGAGGCGTGGGGCACGGTGAAAGTGACGGCCCGCGGCGCCGGCTACGCCATCCTGCAGATGTCGGTCGACTACAACGTGGACGTGGCGCGCTTCCAGACCGACCCGCCGCAGCGGGCCTTCTCGCTGCACACCCGCGCGCACTTCTACGGGAAGAATCAGTCGCACATCGAGTACCAGAGCTGCGCTAGGTGAGATGCTAACTGACACAACTAAACTTGCGCGAACATCATACCTGAGATGTGCCGGGTGAGACGCTGACCGACACAATTAGACCCTTCTAGACACCCCCGCAGTGTGTCTTCCCTCTGCGTCGGTAGAGTGAAGGAAAGTAGGAAGTGCAAGCGCACTTGTACGGGAAGAATCATTCGCAAATCGAGTACCAGAGCTGCGCGGTGAGATATTGCTTCAAACAATTGGACTTTTCTAGATTGCACCTTAGATTGGAGTGAATTCTACGGCAAGAATCAGTCGCATACATAATATCAGAAATGTATTATACTGTCTGTTACAATTAGACACGTCTACATTACGCCCCCGCAGCGTCGAGAATGCTCTCTGTAGGGGTGTAATCTCGAACGAACGCACACTTTTACTGCAGGAACCATTCACATATCGAGTACCAGAACTGAGCCAGGTAAGTCATGATCAGCACTACCAGATGCGTCTCGCTACAGACCAATCGTTATGGTAGGTTGGGCGAAACTTATCTTAAAAAGGGCGAAACTTACAATTGTAAGTTTTACATAATTGTGGTTTTACAAAAAGGGCCTGGCATTTTCTAACTTTACAACTACCTACAATTTTCCTTTCCTTGTTGGACCCCATATCTTCCTAGAGATTTCCCGCGCCTCACCCGTCAGTTTAATTTCCTCCTTGAATGTGAGTGTCCAAGCCTCACAGTCGATGAAAGAAAAATAGAGAATACATTTGGTATCATTGGTATCGGTGGCGTTTTACGTTTCCGCAACTCGACTTGTAAAGAGCCTATTTTGTGTGAAAGGAAGTTAGTGTCCAAGAAGTGTGGTTACCACCCCAGCTCCTCCAGGAAGCCTCCCGGGCTACCCCAATGCGTTCCACTAGCACGTGAGCGGCTGTCTTTTCTGCATCCATGCATGCTCTGCGTAGAGGATTGTCTGTAGCACCTATTTTAACAAGATGTTTATAATAATAATAATATGCTTTTATTTCGGAATACAAATAATGACCGTGACCTGTGAGAGTTCCCGTTACATTGCTGAGTTGCGCCTCGTTCAGGCGTAGCAGGCATCTGGAGAGATGAGGCATTGCTGCTCTGGCTTGCCCACAATCCGTACGTGCGACCCAGTCGTAAAAAAATACATAATCACATAGTTAGTTAGTTAGTTAGACCTGAGATTTCCGCACTTAGCCTCATGGTTGGGCCATTGTACGTAGCATAGCTGTGAGCTCACTCCAGCCAGCCTATCTCTTTCCAGAAGGCCAGCAGTGCTCTGATGTCACTACAGGCCTCCTGAAGGGATCCCAGCTTCCCAATGATGGCGGTCCGTTGCTCCTCCACGCCTTCACAGTGAATGGTCACGTGGGCGGGTGTTTCCTCTTCTTTGAGGCATCCCCGGCAAAGCGGGCTGTCGGTTAGTCCCATGTTGTGGAAATGTCTATTTAGTGAACAGTGCCCTGTTAGGATTGCCACAACTTTGCGCAGATTATCCCTTCTCAGACGCAGCAGGCTACGTGAAAGACGTTTCGAAATCGTCGGTAGAGCCTCCTTGGCTTGTCTGCATTTGGTTTCCGTTCTCCAAAGTTCAGCATGCTGGCTTTCTGTTCGTGACCTCAGCCATTTCCTAAGCTGGTTGTATGGGAGTGGGATCAGGGGTTCGGGTCCTTCCACTGTAGTTTCCGAGCCTCTTCTAGCGAGTTCATCCGCAGCATCATTGCCCAAGGAGCCGCTATGGCCCTTTATCCACTGTAAGGTGACTCGGTTGTTTATTGACAGTTTTTCCAACTCATGGTGACACTCTAGTATCAGGCTGTTGTTAGTGAGATTGCTGTTAAGTGCTTGTAGGACTGAGGCACTGTCCGAGACTATTCGTATTGCATAGTCTTGCACATTTCTTGTATTCAACAGTGCGACTGCTCTTGTTATACCTATGCATTCTGCCTGAAAAATTGTGTTCAGGGTGCCAAGGGTTGTAGACATTTTTAGATTTAGTTCATTGGAGAAAGCTCCTGCGCCCGTTCCTGTTTCGGTTTTGGAGCCGTCCATATACACTCTGACTTCGTGTATACCCGAGTAGTCGGCTGGCTCCTGTTGTAGTTGTACCCTGTATTTCTTGTCGAAGATATAGGTGTGAGGTATCCTGTCGCACGCCGCCTCCATCATGGGCTGGTCCGAAACAGCAGCTGACAGGATTTTTGTGTGTGCAAAACAGCTGTTCTGTTTCCATAGTCCAGCTGTCCGAAGCCGTAGGGCAGCGCTGGCTGCTTCTTGTTGAACATGTAAGTGTATACATAATCACATTAAACGACAACAAAAATGCGATGCGTTCCATTCCATCAAAATTGAATGACATTTGTTCCAGCTGGACGTACCTCGAGGAGTCCCCGCGGTCCGGGATGGCGGTGCTGGACGTGGCCATCCCCACCGGGTACATGGTGCAGCAGCAGCGGCTGGACGGCTACGTGCTGTCGCGCCGCGTGCGCACGCTGCAGCGCGCCAAGTACCTGCCCGCACAGATACTGTTCTACTTCGACTACGTGAGTGCCCTGCTTACAGCTCGCTTCATCGTCGTCGGCCGTTTGACGCCCACTGCTTTGTGCCGAAACGTTCTTGTTTCCGGCTCACTTATATATAATAATAATATAATAACTTCCACACAACTCGATCACTTGTCCTGGCCTAAACTAGGATACCCTATGCTATGGTAACTAGACAGGGACGTCCATCACAAACATAGAAATACACTCACACTGAGGCCGTTTGAACAAATGTACGGCGGCCCCCTGTGGGAGTCGAACCCACGACCTCCGGCACGGTGATCAGACGGGATACCGCTAGACAGACGAGACTGTCTCGTGGCTAGGCTGTCTAGGAACTAGGCAGTCTGAACCAATAACTCATACCCCGGTCACACGCCTATGCAGCCTACGTCCTCTCGCGCCGCTTGCGGACCAAATATCTGCCCACACAGCTGCTGTTCTACTTTGATTACGTGTGTCGCCCGATCACTTATGGGTAGCCTGATTACAGCCCACTCTTATATACTTTGCGCCACTTTCTCGACTGTGCCCTGCGCTATCGCCGGGATTCTGTTCGCATTCGAAACGATATGCACTCAAAGTGGTATGTAATTTCATAGTGGTATATGTAATTCTAAATTTCCGTGCGCAGTGAATGGTGGCCGCGTGCTTATGTCCGTATCACGCTCAAAGGATCAATTTAGTCACGTGTTTGGTCAACTAGAGACACTGCGGTTAGCGAATTGCTCGTGTCCCGGTCACACTAATGCAGCCTACTTCCTCTCGCGCCGCGTGCGGAGAATAGCGGACCAAATAATATCTGCCCACAGAGCTCATGGTCTACTTTGATTACTTGTGACGCGTGTATATTTCTCAAATCTACCTAACAATACTTTGGACTAAAGGGTGCAATCAACAAATTGCAATGCTAAAACAAAAGGAGAAAACGGAAGGAAAAAGTAGAATAGAATAGAATAGTTTATTAAAATCAAGTTGCACAAAATAAAGTTTACAAAAATACTGTTTACATAACAAAAGAGGAACTTACATGAATGCTGCTGCCAGACATACGAACAGCACCCGTTCACGAATACAACGCAAACGTAGAGAGAGTTCAATGCGGTGCGGAATAGTGCGGATGGGAATACGAATATCCGCGACATCAAATGTATTATCGACAATTAAATGTATTATGGTGTTCCTCTATATTTCACACATATAAATTTAAAACTAATAATATATGCAAGTATTTTATGACGATATTTTATTTATTTTTTACTTTATTGTATAACATACATACAATTGAATTTTTCTTAATTCTTTGACTGCACCACGGCACGCACTCCGTAGTACAATTATGGGTTACCGTAGGCACTGACTGAAAATCAGCGCTGAGGGATCACTTCCTCAGCACAACGCTGAGTCAGCTGCCTTTTGTGGCAATGTAGATACACCACAGGCTACATCTATGGTCCTGTTTTATTTATTCATTTTCTCTGTTGTGTATTTAGTTTTCTTTCTGTTGTTGTGCATATTATGTTGCTTGTGTGCTTGTTTTGTTTCTGTGATGTATCTTGTTGGTATAATAAATGTCTTTCCTCTTCTTCTTCTTTTTTTCTACATCCCTGGTCCACACGTCCAACATGGCCCGCCCAACTCCCAACGAGCTCCCAACATCGGCGATTTTTGTCTCAAACCCAACGTGAGACTTTAGTGACCGTACCTTATCCCCGCCAGCTGGAGGTGGAGCCGACGTGTGTGAACTTCACGATCGAGCGCTGGTACCCCGTCGCCAACATGTCCCGGTACTTACCTGTCAGAGTCTACGACTACTATGCGCCTGGTGAGTACTCCTGCGAAAGACATGATAATATTCTTCGCTATCTGTCCCGACGAACTTCGTACCGCCACAGAATCCGTTTATACGATTCTTGCACAACGCCATCTATTTTTTAAATCAAAATACATATTATCCCGCGGGAACGCAATCTCAATTCAGGTCTTTGTCTATACGTACGTATCCAAGTTTGACGTAAATTGAACGGATTTAGCCGTTATTTCGGGATTGATTAACAAACATCCAAACATCTTCATAAACTTTCTCATTTATAATATTAATATATTCTTTATTTAAAAACACAAACATAAAATAATTTCAAAGATACAGTAGAATTGACGAGCTTTTTCATTTACATTTATTATGCTAGATCATTTATGCAGCGCCCAGTGACGACTACATAATCTTTAAAGGAATCCAGTCGGCTAAATAGCGCCGCGCCGCAAATGAAAAAAAAAAAAATTATATCTTTTACAGATCGTATTTGCAAAAACTGTCTGTACAAACTCTCAATCACGTTAACTGTGATTTTTAGGACCCGCGAGAAAATACCTTTTATCACGAACCTGGAACTAGATAGCATTTAGCCGTTTGTGGCGTTAAGGCTATCTATCTAGTCCTAGGTTTTTTGCCTTAGGTTCACGGAATTGGGTCCTAAAAATCACCATTAAAACACTCCTGACAGGCAGTTCATTTATTCTTTGGTTACGTCTTTTCCTTGTACAATCTCCACCAAAGGCTACTTTAATTGGCGTTTATCGAGTGTTTTATAAATAAGACCGTTTGTGTTTACTGCGCGCATTTGTTTAGTTTCGCTACGTGTGACGGCGTAGTGTGCACTTGCACCCATTTCTTGTTCCTAAACATAAAATAAATCATTATTTGTTTTATTTTGCAAACATAAGATTAGGTACGCCCGTATTAATGGTTGCTTGCATGAGCAATAATTGGCTGGCAAGTGAGTGGCGCAATGAGTGAAGCCAGGAGCCTAGTGTAATGCCAAGAACGTTTATTTTATTTTGTTTTGTTTTGTTTTATTTTATTTTGTTTTGTTTTATTTTATTTTATTTTATTTTATTTTATTTTATTTTATTTTATTTTATTTTATTTTATTTTATTTTATTTTATTTTATTTTATTTTATTTTATTTTATTTTATTTTATTTTATTTTATTTTATTTTATTTTATTTTATTTTATTTTATTTTATTTTATTTTATTTTATTTACTCGACTTTTAATGGAGGGGCAAATGCCGAGACCATGTTAGACGATCCGAATTTAAATATAAATATATGAATTGAATTGAAGAGCAAATAAATGAATCTAATTGAATTGAATATCTATAAATACTATAAATGAATAAAGTAATTATTACTATGTTGTTGCATGCATCACCAACCATTGCCAATGAACGTGACATACAAACATGTAAAGATACAGAGTACAATTGGCGGCCTTATTGCCAATAGCAATTTCTTCCCGACAACCCTATGATGGAAAGTCGCTGAAGGAAAAGAGAGATCGGTAGTCGGTGGAAATATGAATATTAATGTACTTTGGCCTTTCCATCTACGTATTTATACAGCGTCCAATGGCACCTTCACTCACACTAGATGTGTGAAGGGATCACTCCGACGCTGCAGTGCCTGGGACATTGTTTTAGGTAGAGTAGACTTGCCCAGCACCTATACCATCCTGACGGCTTAGTCTGCCTAGCCCACAGGAATTACAAGTTAATACGTGCGGAGCCAACCAAGCCCCGGGTTTGCTCACGATGTTTTCCTTCACAGTTAGCGTGTGGTATTGCTATTACAAATTCGCAGGTGTACGTAACTTTGAATATAAACAAAGTCATAATATGTAGGTCTTGTAACTATATTGTACAATTGTTTGTTTTCTTTCAATAAATAAAATAGGTAGGTACATTGCCCATTGCCCACACTGGAATTCGAACCTGGGTCTCTCGCTTCCGAGTCCATTGTTCTACCCACTGGTGCTACTTATATAAATATCAATTTACGTACATAAACAATAACAACATAAATAATAACATTATTATTATTTAACGTTATTTCAATCCACCCCATTCTGACCAACAGAACGCTTCAACGAGACAATATTCGACGCGCTCCCGACCTATCTCCTCAACATCTGCGAGGTGTGCGGCTCCTCGCAGTGTCCATACTGTTCCATCTACAACGGCGCCTTTGCTGCGGTCGCAACAACGCCGCTGCTACTAGCCTTTGTAGCCGTGACCGCCTACTTGGTACCCGGACTCTTTGCGCTGCGTGTCACGTAGTTGGCGGAGTCTGGCTGCTTTTTAAATTCAATGGATTCTGCCATTGTCGGAGTTACGAAAAAGTAGCACCTCAGTGAATGACAATAAATGATATGAGAATTAATTAACAGACTCTGTCGAGCTGTTTATCTGACACAAAAGACGAACGTAATACATAATACAGTCCGTTCACAGTTATTTTACCTCTGAGAGATGTCATTCTATCCTTTCGTTATGTTGTTACACAGAAAAAAATCACTTATTCGGCTCAAGGTTGCCATCCGTACGAGGTTTCTCGTACAAATACGAGATTTAGAGGTCCCGGTACGAGGTACGAGCTCACATCCATCCTCGTACGATATTGTACGAGATTCATTGATACAAATTTTAATTCTTGGATACCAGATAATCGTTTGGAACGCATCTTAATCGGAATCGAAATACACTGCTGCTTTCACTGAGAGTTATAAGCACGATCAACCGTGCCGTTATCAGAAACTTATTACGACCATAACTTTGAATATTATAATGTTATTAATGCAGACAAGAGATCCGTTTTGGTATGCTTATAAAGTACCTTATTACATAGTCTTTTTCATATTTTGTGTCGAAAATCATAAAGCTAAATATGGCAACACAATGCTCAGGTGGGCCAACCTAAAGTCTTAGGCGGTACAATAACACGAACTACAATATAATTTTGTTAGACTGCCTGAAGACTATCACTGACGCTACAGTCGCTTGTATAGAAAGCTATAGCAGTTGGTCGGAACAGACCGATACATTAATTCTAACAGGCGATGCAACTTTTCTTCGCCACTACGCAGACAGCTTGAAGTTTGACGAACTACCAAGTTTGATTTAAACTTATAGCCAGCTTTCAAACTTGTTGGTTTTAAACTTAGTTTTAATTAATATTGCTCGTTTCTGCGGTAACTTCGTGCTATCTGGATATTATTGTAGAAAAGTTAAAAATTATGTATCTGTCCCGACTGGCCACTGTGTTGCTTCCTGTGACGTTCACACGTCTGTCACCGACCTAGGATAAATTAGGACAGATCATTTTCTTAGGTATCTAATGGCTTAAATCATACAAGTCAGATGTTCTTGAAAATAATGTGACCTAAACATAAGAACGACAGTTCAACTTTCGTATTGAAGAATTTTCTAGCCTTTAGGTCTTCACACTAAAGTTCGAATCTCAATAACTTTAAGTACTATTTAACTAACGTCCATTTACCTAGTACCTCACTGAAAGTTTTGTAATGCCTCATAGTTTATATTTAATTAAATAATTAATTCCAACATAAACAGGTACAACTTTACCTTAAGAGATGTGTTCAATGAAGAAGAAGAAAAACCTGAAAAAGACAAATTATTAGTATAGTATGAAAATGATGCTGGAAACAGTGAGCAGTCTTTAGAAACCATAGCTTTAAAGAAGCTGATCTCTTTAAAACGCCCGTAAATCATTAATCAGCTATAAAAAATGTATTACAAAGATAATTACAAGTTCTAAAAATAGTCCATTCCTTTCTCTGTTAAAAATGTGGCACATATTCCAAATGAGAGATCTGATTGTAAATGTAATATTTTTCACCACCGGAATAAGTTTAAGTACTTCTGAAACTGTACAGTTTACTTTCATAACTAGTTTTTCTTATTTCTAAATACCGTATGTAACCGAAATCCTTCCATTGGCTAGTTTATCTATAGTGTTCAGTCTTTATGCAAGTAATTTTCTCACTATTACTTTTTTACTACTTTTAGTACTTCCTTCATTGCGTAAATAACTGTTTTTCTCCTTAATCAGTTCTCTTGGTGCTGTCGGCATTTCCCTTCGAATATTTTTATTATGAAATAGAATGTATCTGAACATTGCACATATCAAGACATTTTTATTGGATTTCATAGAGGTGAATTCTAATTAAATGTGAATTGTTTAGCATTAAATGCAGCCTTGCCTTTGCAGACAGAAGTAAATTCTAAATTAGAGGCAATGTAAGTGCAAAAATCATGTAAATATCATAATTTTATGTATGTACCTTAGGTATAAGAGAAATATTTTTACATTTTATACTTAAAATTTATTTTAAATGTAACAAAATTTATTAAGCATCAATATTCATGTCAATCATAAAAAGCCTTATTAAATTAAGACAATAAGGAATTGAAAAGTTCGCGATTTTTTTAAAACTTATTTTTTATAGTAACTTGAAGTATGTATGTATGTAATGTATACCATTGTGTACGACTTATTTTCTTGTAATTTTGTGTTCTAGCCAAATTATCACTTCTTTTCATCTAATTAAGAAGTAGAGTCCTATAATTTGGTTTGGCGATGATTACTTTGTTCTTTATGGCAAGGGTACTATTATTTTCTCACTGAATAACTGAGAAATACACTGTTTGTTTTGCTAATGGCATACGAAATTGACCTTCGCAGTATTCTTGCCATGTGAAATAAGGCAATAGGTAGCATTTAGTATTTCTTATATCTTTCACTGTCATAGTCATTTCAAGAAAAGATTATTTGTGCAAATCGTAACATGACCGTCCAGGCAACTACAGAAATCTCAGTTTCCATATTGGAGCCTTACAACAGTAATTTATACATTTATCTCTTTAAGCTAAAAATATTATACTTAAGCAAGATACTTAAAAGTTAATAGTAGTCTCCGTCCAAATTAACCAATGACTGATTCTTTTTTATTTGTGTTTATTATTTTGTATATGTTGTCAGTACATAAGTTGTTATTTTGTTAACAGCTTTGTGAATGCTTAGTGTAGATGAGTGGATATTAATATTGATTTCATGAAATTTTTGACTTTCCATAGATCTATTTCGCAATAAAAATCCATGCAAATATCTTCTCTTTTATTTATTTCTTAATAGTGTCAACCACAAAATAGTACTACTATGACTAGTCTATTTATCAATGCAACTTTATTGTCAATACGAACAGCTGATCTCGTATCAAAATATCAAAAAAACATTTCATTTTTTTATGTAGCATCCAAGCCTTCACTATAGTAATCTGCCAAGCATGTCACAAACATGGGAATACACCCAGACTGACATCCTTTGTACAAATCAAGAATGGCAGCCTCCAATAGGAATCAAACCTACATCTGTTTTGGTCTCAGAACACAAGACTGTGGTTTTGGTAGTCAAGCATGTTAACTGACCAACAGACCAATGAGGCAGTCAAGTATTTGTTGGTAACCTCAAAATGAATTTGAGGCGGGATCACTTTATTACCTGAAAAAACCTTTGGATTTGCAATAGTACAAATCGTCGGCTTATTGCAAGAACTCATTAAGATAAGATAAGATAAGAATATTCTTTATTGTACCAGGAAAAACACAAACATGAAATGTTTACAAAAATGCAGTACAATTGGCGGCCTTATTGCTTATAGCAATTTCTTCCAGGCAACCTACGATGGAAAGTTGTTGAAGGAAAAGTGAGACGGGTAGTAGGTGCAAATATGAATATTCATTTACATACTTATACATAATAATAATATACTTATATACTTATACCTTTACATACTATAGGTGTAACAATTATAAACATACATAAAGTTACATAAATTACAATAAAGTTCTACCAGAGGACAAAAGAAAAGACATACCTACATGCAGGAAAACAATAATAATTGACTATTTAATAAATTAGAGTGATAGATATAGAGCGTGAACCCTGCTTTTAAAGATAGCTGGGGAAGAAGAGCGCCTTATTGAAACCGGCAGATCGTTCCACAGCCGGGCGGCCCTAACAGCAAATGAGTTAACCGACATGTTCACTATTGGGAGAAAAGGACTTTTTAGTTAATGTTTGTTTCCTCCTCCTTATTCCCTATAACATCGTTAAAATAATGCCTGATACTAAAACACCACTATTGTATCATTGTTATACATCTGTATGTCCATACCTTTAAAAAAAGCTGTTAGTGAGCTTTTGCAGTTAATGACTTCTTGCAATAAGCTGACGAAATACAACACAAAACAATAGAAATAAACTTTATTTCTCCATACACAAATTAGGTACAATAGAGGTGATACAATAAAACCATGGATTTCGATTTATAAATAATTTATCAATTATTCAACCTTTAATTCATTTTACAATACCTAAGAAAATACTATTGCCTCTTTTTTACTTGCTTTGCAGATTTGCTAGTGCTCTGCTTGTTGGAGCTCGTGCCTCCGTTGAACAGTGATGTGAACATTTCAGACATCTCTGGGAGCTCTGCCATCTTGGTCATATTGCTAATTTGTTTCAAGTCTTCTTTGGTTTCGGGATCATTCATCATCTTTGGCAGGATCATGATTAGCAGAAGCGGAAGCACCATCATGATCACCATAGGGTTGAACAGGAAGTCTGTGAGTCTCCACTGCTCGCGAACATGGAAATATCTGAATTTGGAATGCGCCTTCATGCGCAGTGGGTAAGGAACTTGGATGACTTGTGATGTCTGCACAAAATTGACTTTCCTGGCTCTGTATTTGCCTTTGGAGTTGATTTCAACGCGGACGGGCTCGTACATGTAGTCTGGGTTGACAACTTCGACGACGTAGGAGCCTGAAGGCACGTTGTGTACTACGAACGAGCCATCGTCCCTGATAAACCCGATATACTCGCCACCATTGACATGGATCTTGGTGTCCACCTGCCAGTTGGTGCTCTCCAGCTCCCCTGGTGCAAACACTCGGCCTTCGATCGCGTAGCCACCACTGCTCGTCTCTTCATCGCCAGAATTGGCGGTGCACAAACCAATGTTGATAAAAGCCACTATAAGTAACATCCATGTTGGCAGATTGGTCATTTTGATTAGAAACCTAATACGGTGAATGTTGAGAAGTTTTGTGGCTTGTTTGATTGAAATTTTATGCTATTTTCAATGAATTTCTGAAACTCACGATCGATTATGTATTTAGCACAGACTCTGGAGAAAGGTATTTAGTGATAGGTACCTATTTGAAATTTGACATGCTTCACAGACCAAACTATCAGTGTTGTGTTGCGACAAAACTTTAATAGTTATGTTCAATGTAAATAACATGTAAATATTGAGAAAATGTTACCAAAATGTGAAGACCTGGCATCTGCCCGGCAAGAAATGACAGTTAAACAAATTTTTATCAAAATGTGAATGTGAACAAAAAATGTAACTTGGCATCTGCCGTAACAAGAAATGACAAATTAAAAAATTACCACAAAGATGTGGCCTCGGCCTTAACACGAAAAAGACTTCTAAAAAATTATTACAAAGATTTGGCCTCGGCCTTACATAACACGAAAAAGAAAAAGGAAAAACGTTAGACCTGGCTGCACGGACGAAAGTCCTTTGCCTATTCTGCTATTAGCAGAATAAGAAGATGAAAAAAAAAGTAGTTATGTTCACAGAGTAAAGTTCACCAATAAGAAAAAACCGGTTAACTATCGAAATTAAAGGACCAAAATTATCGATATAGTAAAGAGCATCACTATCTGTTTGGTTGATTACTTTTTTTGTAAACAAATCGTTACGTTTTGATTCAGGAGAAAATAAAACCTCGTGCAATGCAAACGTGAATTACAATTCAATTTTAAACTGGTGTGTTTTAATCACAAGCAGCATGTCAGGCTACTTGGAGGTGAAGTACCCATTCAAATCGAGCCTCGGATTGAATCCGTTTAAGGTGAGTGTTGGTCACAGCTGTGGGAAACACCTACGAAAACAATGCAATTGATTTTTATGCAATCGTTCAGACGTGGAAGAGACAATGGTGCATTCTGCGGCCGAGTTGGACCAGCGCGGGTGGTGGGTGCCTAGCAGTCTACTGTAGCGAGGCGGGTGCTGCAGCCGGGGCCTTGGAGTTCCCGCCAGGCAGTGTGGTTCGGAGGGCGAAGTCCCGATCACGCGCGCACGCCTTCGCCGTGTTCGCACCGGACGAGCCGCGGAAGCCCCGCGTGCTCCTCGCCGCCGCCTCCAGCCACGAAACCCAGCTCTGGATGGATAAAATCAAGAATCTCTTGACCAACAATAAGTTCGTCCGTGAGTATGCTAGTGTACCCTCTTCTTTCATTGGCGCGTGGAAAAATTGTTTCGCTAAGTACCTACAATATTGCTTGTTTTAAAGTATAAAATCATGCTTATGTTTTTTTTAGGCTTACTTTAATTTGTAGAATTCTAAAGGACCTGATGGGGCCACCATAACAATGGTTTTTAATTGTTCTTTTCAAGGTCATAATCAGACAGGTTAATTATTGTCCTATATCCTCTGGGTGGTGCAGAGGGCATTCACAATGCATCTTCAACCTGTCAACCTCAGGCACATTAGGTCAACCATCTTCAACTGTGCTGCTGAAGTGTGTCAGGATAAAGTTTCAATAGTTCTTTGTTTGAAATTTTCTCAGACCAGAAAATACTGAGATTGTTTTAAATGTATTCAGTAAGATGTTTTTTTACATTGTTTACACACATCCTTTTTAATCATCATCATCATCAGCCTTTTGACGCCCACTGCAGGACGTAGGCCTCCCTCATGGTTTTCCAAGCTTCCTGGTCTTGTGCCACCTCCATCCAGCGACTCTCTGCCACTGTATAGTCTTTCATAGATCGGTAATTCAATTCTGGCTTTACTGGTGCCAACCATTGATGAGGTTATCTGTATAGCTTTACCTAATGATATTAATATGATGTTTGTTCGTGAGATCCGATAGGCACCATATTCGCGGACGTAATGGCCTCTCGTCGCTAGCGTGCGACGTGAAACCATTTTCAAACCCCCCTTGGGTTTCCGTTTCCTTTTACAACTACCCTTCAATATTTTTACTATTTAATGCTTGTCAACTTAATGTTCACATACCCTACAATCCATGACTCTTTAATAAAATGGTGACTGATGTGACTGTTATTATGATAGTACCTACTTTGAAGGGTAATAGACTATTACTTACGTATGAAATTAAATATATTTCGCAAAATCATGACATTCGGCCATCCGACTTCGTGCAGCCTCCGGCGCACGAGCCCCTACACAACACGCCCAGAGATCTAGTTAGGATTTAATAGCTATAACAAAATACGGAATATCTTTCTTTGTAAATCGTTATGTCAAGACAATTGTTTCCTTTTTTATATTAAAATGTAAATAATTATTTAAAATTGACCAATTAATTTTGTTTTACAATATCATTATTGTCAAGACGGCAATCTTAAGCAAAACTTCTACGTATTCAGAAATAAACTTACGGTATTATTTATAAAAAACCAGATTCCTCTAAAACCAATCCAAAACTCCGTTTATTCAATCTTTCCCTGTGAAATCTCCACCACAGACCATTTAAATCGGCGTTTTTGAAGTGTTTCAAAGAATTGAGTTTGTATAAATAAGTTACTTTGTTATTTTCTGCGTGCCTGTAGCCTATCACAATCATGACATTCGGTTACTTTGGTTCTGATTTAGTTGGCGTATAAAGGTGACGCAATTAAATAACTCAGTTTCATTACTTCATATCATAGGAAACGGGCCGTGTATTATTATACTTAGTATCAAAGTTGGTCCGAATATTTTAATCAAAATAAAATACTAAATCCTTTTAAGCTTGTGATTCAAGACCGTAAGAAAAAAGTTTAGACCACTAGCTATCGGCCGTGTTAGTTTTAATCACGGAATACTGCTGAATCGTAAGTAATTTGAGCAAATAATTAATTAGCGTTACACAAATTGCTAACGGTTAAAAAGACAGAAATAGAAGGCAATATAAACAAACTCCAACCATCACTCAGACGAAGGATTTGACAGGCGGTTAGCCAATCAATGATCAGAGTGACCTGTCAGTGGATCAAAGCGTTCCTTTTCACGCAAGATTTTGTGCGGGCGTCTACTCAAGATCAGTGTACAAAAATACCAGTAAATGAATAATAGTACATCTGCCTTAGCACATATCACTAGAATGGCGTTAGATTGTGATAAATGCAGCACAAAAATTCAGGACAAGGAATATTTAGCCTGCATAGCTTGTAAAAAAAAATCCATCTGGACTAGCGAGAAGCTATTCAGAATAATGACAAAGGAGCGCAAAGCAAACTGGTAGTGCAGATTTTTCTTAACGAAGAAAGGCAAACTGACCAACAATGTCACTCAGAGGAAACGAAGACAAGCCGTGTCTCCATCTGAAACTCTCTTATGCGACACAATAGACACATCAGTTAACCAAACTCCAAATAGAAGTTGTCTAGAAAATTGCACATGGGATCAAGAAGATATAGAAGAGCTGAAAACAAAAATAGTACTCCTAGAAACAAAACTAGAAAGCGCAGACATGGAGATTGAGCGACTTTTAGCGGAAAACTACTCATGGAACAAAATGATTGCCAAAAGGGACTCCAAAATTCACCAATTGGCCACAATCTGTCGGTCAACACCTTTGCGTAATAATGACGTAGAAGTCACAAAAGAGTCGAACAACAAAACACCAGAAAGAGTCATTTGACTCTTTGCTTATCACCAATACTGGCAAAAAGTAACAAAAATACTATTATTGTTGGAATTACATGTGAAGTTAGCCACAAAATTAAAAATACAGCGACCATCCAACGCAAAGAAAAAGTTGATCACCAGCCTATACTAAAAACTCACCGACACCATAAACACTGTCTTTACAAGGAAAAAAAAAAAAAGAAAAACATATTGCGAAGATCTGCCTCATAAGTACAGAGAACAAAACGTCAAAAATAGCTCGGAAAAAGTTTGACGAAAACTATCAATTGGGCCACTATCTACTACCCTAAGGAATTAGACAATTAATTCAGGGAAATGGAAGTTAAACTTCACAAAGAAGGACTACTGCATTGTGCTCATAGGCGAGGAGGACTTCAACGGCACAGAAAATTACCAAGAACTAGTTCTGTACGTTAGACAGAAACTACAAAACGTGACTCACACTACAGTGTTGATATGTTCACCAACATTTAAAAAAAAGCGAAACACCGACTTGTTCAATGCAAGGATCGAAACATTTAACGAACTACTGGATTTCGACGTCGTCACTTATGAGTACGCTTACCTCATAGATTCAAGCCTTCATATGACCTACGACTTTGCTATGTTCAATAGGAATAGTGGAGCCGTAAATAACAGAGGACTGAAGCAGATTTTGGAAGATCTAAAATTGAAAGTTGCTAGAATTAGCGGCTGGCTCTCGATTTCTGCTGGCAGCACAAATTCAAATTCACTATCACCAATGTACAGAAAATTAAGAAAGTTTTTCCGTGCCATATGAACAGAACCGCCCTGAAAATAATAAACAGATTTTTCGTTCCTAATTATATACTCTACCAGAATATAAGAAGTTTTAAAAACAAGCGTCATCTTATAGAAGTCGCGGCACTTGAAGATAATAACTCTATCCGAAACTTGGATAACGGTACCAAAGATAAAACTCTAGCAACTAGATAATTACCAATTAGCTTCCTGTTTTTGCCGAGCTAACAGAGAAGGCGGAGAAGTATGTATAATTCTAAAAGACAATATCGATTTTAAAGAACGTAGACATATTACATAAGTCCTTAGAATTTGTATTCGAAGTATGCGCAGTAGAAATTGAGAAATTAAACTTGTTAATAGTAACTTTGTACTGGCCAAATAAAAATAGGGAATCGGAACTTTTCTTCAGTTTTCTAACTAATCTCTTAGAATGCATCAGTAAAAAGGATAGCTCTAAAATGTAGTAATAAGAGGGGATTTTAACATAAATGTTTTACAAGAAAGTTATCTGTCCTCAACGTTGCTAAATCTTATGAAGAGTTTTAATTTCGTTCAAAAAGTAACTAAGCCGACCAGAATCACACAAACTAGCTCGAGCTGCATAGATCTAATCTTCAGTAATATGCACAACTGCAAAGATAGCTTTAATACTGAAACAAGATAATATGGATTCTCAGATCACAAAGAAGTTTTAGTTAGTTTACCCGGAGATTTAATTGCTTGGTATACAGTTTAAGTTTTTTTTTTTGGAAAAAAAAAACTTAAAGTCGTTCAAAGCAGAATTACGAAAAACCGATTGGTCAAACTATTTTTAAAGATCCAGCACAAAATGTAAATAAAAACTATAATGCATTCCACGATAAAATCCACGACATCTTAGAACACAATCCGTAAGGCTAAAATTAAAATAAAAACTAAAAATAAAAACACGTGGTTGACAAAGGGATTAAGAATTTCATGTAAAAATAAACGCCTCTTAAAATTTCTTGATAATCAATCTAATAGCACCAACCTAATAAATTACTACAAAACATACGAAAAAAAAAGTTTGAAAAAAAATCATCAGCATTTCCAAAAAATATTACAATCTAGCAACGTTACTAAAACCATTTGGCAAATAATAAAGGAACGATCCAATAAAAATACACTTAAACCTAAAAGAACATACAATTAAATATAAATAAAAAAAATCACAGGTGTTCCCCTTGCTATCGCTAATCTCTTTAATAACTTCTTTGGTACAGTTGGTACTCCAGAAAAAGATAAACCTCAACCACTTGGACGACCAATAAATTGTTCAATGAAAAATTCCATCTTCATTCATCTCACCGATCCAATAGAGATCTTTAAAATAATAAACAAACTAAAACCAACATGTAGCTTTGGGTTTGATGAAGTTCCGCCAATTCTTGTAAAAGAATGTGCCCCGGAATTTTGTTCACCTTTGTCATTTCTTATAAATCAGTCGTTTTCCGAGGGAATGTTCCCAGATTTGTTAAGTCGCGAGCAGTACGTAGATATAGAACAGCAAAATCCGGGTCGATTCCGCGTGCTGGGCTGTTTTCTGTTTCTAATTTACCTATTTAAATTACTTGCCAGATGCAATTAATATCCCGTGCACACTTTTCGCTGATGACATATCTTTAGTAATACGATGCCAGAACAATATAGAACTTGTACAATTACTAAAAACAAACTTAACTTTAATAACGGACTGGCTCAGTGATCATAATTTGGAAATAAATTTCAGCAAAACTAAATTCACGCAATTCAGACCGCATCAAAAACGTCCACTTAAAGTAAATTACGAATTTTGCAAACAGCCGATTGAAGTAGTTGATTCCTACGGCCTCCTGGAAATCGAAATAGACAGCAACATACACTGGAAACATCATGTAAAGAAAATTGCCAGTAAACTCTAGTTTTGTATATGCCTTGTCTGAATAGCAAGAACTACAAACACTAAAAGTGCCATGTGTGCCTACTTTGCATAATATGCTCAGTCGTGGCTGACATATGGTGTCCTTCTTTGGGGTAAAAGCACAGATGTAAAGCAATTATTTATTTTACAAAAGAAATGTATCCGAATAATCGCTAATATTGACGTAATGATGAGCTGTAGAACATACTTCAGTAAATTAAATATTCCTACACTAAGTTCACTATATATCTCTGAAGCTTGCATTTTTGTAAAAAAAATAACTCGAACCTCTTCCCTAAACATTCGCGACCCGAAAATTTAAGGCCACGTGACAGATTAAAAACCTGCTCAGCGAAACTACACCTAGTCAACTCCGGTCCCCAATCTATGGCTGCCAAAATATTTAATTGCATTCCTGAGTCAATCCAAACAATAGAAAAACCAAATGTTTTTAAAAATATCCTGAACAAATATTTAATTAAGAACAGTTTCTATACAGTACAATAGTTTCTTGAAAACCATGCAAAATTTTAAATAGCTTTCGCTTTCGTTTTCCTTTTCTTTTCTTTTATCTACTGTTCATTTTTGTTGTTACTAGATTTACAAAATATTTTAAGTTCTTGCTTTGTTTTATATACAGTTTGTAGTTTAATAATAAATAAGCATGTTGCCAAATATATAATATTTATGCTCACCTGTGTATAAATAATCGATAATAAGTTATTTTAAGTTAGCAGCGCCCTAGCAGGGTTCTTGTTTGAAACGAAATATTTTAAAAGATCTCATGTACCTACAACAACATCGACATAAAGCACATATCCGCATTTCAAACTCATGATTAAGTACTAGGTTTTAACATAGTGGGTAACATTTCTTTTTCACTTTTACCTTCAATCTCAAATCATCATTACTAACTTCTGTTAACACCTAGCACCAAAAGAACATACTAGATTCTACTGAGACTGGATTTGTCCTGATTCATACAATTCTCGTACCAAACCAAACAAAAAAAAAACACATTCCGATGAACATTCTAGTCTATAATAACACCGAATGAATAACAGATCTGGTACTCATACCAAAATTGCTTATTTCTCACAATACGTTACATAGTTATAATTATAGACCTGAGACTTCCGCACTCAGCCTCACAGCTGGGCCACTGTACTCAGCGAACACGGAGGTATGTAAATACCTCAGACACCAGGGTTTCCTCACGATATCCTCCCACACAGTCAGCGTGTGGTATTGCTACTACAATTCACAAATGTGCGTAATTTTAACAAAGTCATTGGCACATGGCAGGACTCGAACCCCCGACCTCCCGAACGAGAAGCCGGCGCTCCACCGCTCCGCTACCATCGCTCCCACAATACTTTACATACAATCGACAGCACGTTGGCATTTACAAGCATGCATGTTAGGGGTATTTTTGCTTCAATGTAAAAATTAATTGGACGTAAATACTTTCTTTGAAGTACACAGACCGTACTCTTATCTTCATTATGCAAATTTCCTAGAACTTTCTAATAAGCCGAATTCTGACAAAATAACAGACGCTCTCTCACGTCGTATTGTGACACTCTCTCACGTCACAAAAAAAAAACAGACGCCCTCTCACGTCATATTAACCAAAATTTTGACATTCGTCAAAAAACAAAAACAGACGCCCTCTCACGTCGTATTTTGTGACGCTCTCTCACGTCAAATAAAATAAAACGAGACGCACGCTCACGTCAAATAAAACAGATGCTCTCTCACGTCATAAAAAAACAGACGCCCTCTCACGTCATAATAACCAAAATTTTGACACTCGCCAGAAATCAAAAACAGACGCCCTCTCACGTCGTATTTTGTGACGCTCTCTCACGTCAAATAAAATAAAACGAGACGCACGCTCACGTCAAATAAAACAGACGCTCTCTCACGTCATAAAAAAACAGACGCACTCTCACGTCATATTAACCAAAATTTTGACACTCGCCAAAAAATAAAAACAGACGCCCTCTCACGTCGTATTTTGTGACGCTCTCTCACGTCAAATAAAATAAAACGAGACGCACGCTCACGTCAAATAAAACAGACGCTCTCTCACGTCAAATAAAATAAAACGAGACGCACGCTCACGTCAAATAAAACAGACGCTCTCTCACGTCATAAAAAAACAGACGCACTCTCACGTCATATAAACCAAAATTTTGACACTCGCCAAAAACAAAAACAGACGCCCTCTCACGTCATAAAAGAAACGGACGCCCTCTCACGTCAAATAAAATAAGAATCAGACGGCCCTCTCACGTAAAATAAAACAAAATTTTACGGCCTTCTTCGTCAGTAAATACAGAAGTTAACCACCACACGTTTGATCGAACAAAATTATTTCACTATTTTAATTATTTCATTATTAACAGGACACTAAAAGAATGGAATCAAGTGCAGCAATTGCCGAAATGAAATAAAATTCTCAGGAAAAAGAAACAACTACGCATCTACGCCAAACAATTTTAAATTCAAATTTTAAAACCAACGGTTTTACTTAACGGGTTTTTTTTGTGCTACGTGATTATAAGTTTAAATTTAAATCATTATCAGCTTTTAAATGAACTTTACATTTATTAAGGAAAAAAAAGAAAAAGTTTGGAATAGCAGAGACGAATCGTAAAAAAAATCTACTTCGGTAAATTATTGAAACAGTGAATAATTTAAAGTGCTTACTGGAGTTTGCAGCACCTTGTGGGCGAGGACTTCTTCTTTTAACACTTCTGAATTAATATGATGTTTGTTCGTGAGATCCGATAGGCACCATATTCGCGGACGTAATGGCCTCTCGTCGCTAGCGTGCGACGTGAAACCATTTTCAAACCCCCCTTGGGTTTCCGTTTCCTTTTACAACTACCCTTCAATATTTTTACTATTTAATGCTTGTCAACTTAATGTTCACATACCCTACAATCCATGACTCTTTAATAAAATGGTGACTGATGTGACTGTTATTATGATAGTACCTACTTTGAAGGGTAATAGACTATTACTTACGTATGAAATTAAATATATTTCGCAAAATCATGACAATATTATGACTACCAATAATAATTGTGTAGTGTAATGGTTGTGATCTGTTTTGTACACCAAATAAAACAAAATAAAATAAATAATAAATAAATTCAATTATTTTGCCAGACACAAGTATTCCCCAAAATGTGGATTTTGAGGACGTACTTCTTTTGGGTAAACTTGTAGCTTGGTTCGCTCCGCACATATTCACTTGTCATTGCCCGTGGGCTGGGCTGACTAAGCTGTCAGGATGGTATAGGTGCTGGGCAAGCCTACTCCATCTAAAAACAAAGTCCTAGGCACTGCAGCGTCAGAGTGGTCCCATCACCCATCTAGTGTGAGTGATGCATCTCATTATGTAGATGCAAAGGCCAAAGTTTAGTGTGTTCAAAGTGCAACTTCATCTTGTCATAACAAACTATGTTGTAATTAATCTATTGGATGTTATTTTGGTGATTAAAATAACTATTGTTCATTAGTACAGTTTAAAAACAACCAATTCATCTTTGGGTCAATCAACTAATTCCCCCTGCACCTAATGATGAAAATAATAAAGTAATTATGTATTGTTTGTACACCTAATTAAAAATAATATTATAATGACTTGATAATATTAATAGATCTACCTGGGCTTCAGGGAGTCAATAATGATTCACCTATATAGTCCAACAAGGTGTAATCTAAATATGATAAGTTGGGCATTTTCATATCGATGTTACCACTTTAACCAGCAATATGGAATTTAATGCATGCATAGGATCACACAGCGGCATAACTATAGGGTGGCAGGGCTGGCAAAATGCCACGGGCCCTTGACCTGAGGGTGCCCCCAATCTATGTGGCTGCGAGCTCAGAAGTAGTAAGATTACTTCAAATCATTTAAAGTTGGGCCATATATACTACAACTACAGACCATATATATATTTTTTATTTTGTACTGGGAGGGCTCTATCCAATGAGTTTGCCACGGGCCTCAGATGGCGGAGTTACTCCACTGGCTGCACTTAAAGAGCCTCCCCAAATGATGAAGGCACCTCCACCAATGACGAGCCCTGTAAATCTTGCATACCTTGGGCAACAGAGAGACAATCTTTTGAGGCCGATTGGCAAATCCTTTCACTATGATGGGAAATCTTGTTTGCCATTGATATGCTAAGAGAACTTAGCACGGAAAACTGATGGCCGTTGGGGCGAAAAAGTTCTGACCTGGCGACCGCGGACCGGACGACGCAACGTGGGAAGGCCCCCCACCAGATGGTCTGACGACCTGGTTACGGTGGCGGGGAGTCGCTGGATGCGGGCGGCACAAGACCGGGAAGCTTGGAAAACCATGAGGGAGGCCTCTGTCCTGCAGTGGGCGTCAAATGGCTGATGATGATGCTAAGAATAACTTCACACTCTAACGTGAAAATGACCGCTCAACTATCAACCATCATAAAGTCCCAGCTATATGTATAGGTCACTATTGTCAGACAGTATTGGTCACTATTGGTATACTATTGTTAAGTTTGCCTCAAAGTCTTTCAAGTGAGCATTTAATTCATAAAGTGGAAATCACTTTCTGGGAGCTTAAATCATGCCCAAAATTGGCAAAATCAGTGCAAGAATCTATAGAAAATGTACATTTCCAGGTGTCACTGACCTGGCCATACCCACCTTGTGTTAGTGAGCCCATTGTTAGATTTAAGTAGGTACTTTAGTAGGAGCCCAAACAAGAGCAGTGTCCACTGACGTCAAATAATTCAATGCAAATGTGGCTTGCGTGCATTTACATTCAATTTCATTTTAGTAATGTACCATTGTTTTGATCACCTAGTACCTATATAAAAATCTCGAGTCATATAATGTCATGATAAAAGTCCAATCAGCCTAAGTAGGTAGGTGACATAATTTTTGGTTGTTTTTAGCAAAACATTACACAATTTATTGTGTCACAAAAGATGCTAGTGCTGCAGGCATGTGTTTGTGAACGTCTGGTACTTGTTAACTAGGTCATTGCTTATTATTCAGTGATAGGTTCGAAAAACGACCCAAATTAATATTGCTTAGAATAATCTGTTGAATAAAACTTCTAGGCATGTTTTAAGACAAAAACCCTTCATTAATGTTGTCAGACGCTTGTATTTTGTTGGAAGAATTACAAAAGAAAATAGTGTACCTATCTTTCATGTGTTGTGCTTACGAAAGTTTTAGTTGAAGAATAGTTCGAACTGGGACACTGATGGAACCCAATTGTATACTGGTTTAGGTAAAAATGTGCCATATCTAAGTACTAAATTCTATGAAAATGTTGTTGAGTACATAACTGGTATTTGTACAAAACTGAATGCGAAGTCCGACTTTAACCACATCATGCCACGCCAGCCTGTCCGCGGCCTAGCTCAGATAAAATTACTACGAGAAAGCTGAAATTTGGCACAGAGATATATATTAATCACACCGACAAGACGGTAGAATAAAATAAAAAAATAAAAATTGTGGATTCGTCGTTTAAAAATACTGTGGGTGTAGGAAGATAATTTTTTTATTTAGGGTTCCGTTTGCGAAATAATGAGCACAATTTTTTGTCCGAGTAGCCCCCCCCCCCCTCCTAGCTAAACGGTTGATTGTAGAAACGTGAAAAAATTCAGGGTGGTAGCACATATTATAATGAACTCAGAAGGAAAACTATTACGGCTAAGTAGGCCTTACAAGTTAACGAGTAATAGGCGACCAACTTATTTCGTACAAAATCCATTGAAAATTACGTTGATGAAGTTGTTAGTTCTGTAAAGCAGATAAAACCCCCTCATTTTACGGAACCCTACACTTCGCGTGGCCCGATACGCACTTGGCCGGTTTTTATTCAATACTCGCACGTGTGAGGCGTGCGATAAGGGTTGCAGTAACCAGGATATTTCATAACAAAAACCCTCGAAAAACCACATTCTTGTTACTACACCGCCTATGTCTAAGCGGCCTATGTACGTTCCACTGGAGGGCGCAGGCCGTCCCTCAGAGAAAGTTTCCTGACACCCACCTAAATGGATTCATTATCATCGCAATATTAGTATTTAGAATTACTAGCATAAACATCTGTCTCATTTCCTGCTGAGAGTTGTTAAATAAGCATAACGTACACACAACACCATCACTTGTCACGGCTTATTCTCTTAGGATAAAAGTTTATAAAATCAGTGGAAAACCATTGAATTTGATAGATGATTTAGAAACATTGACACCTTAAGTCTTGACGCGTTTGTGCGAGCGAATTTGAAGAGGCAATTCCATGAAAGCGTGTGTCAAACTTGCGCGTTTGCATTTACAGGATTTAAAATGAAAAATATGAAAATGAAAATGTATTTATTATCGGTTCACGATTACAGAAACCGTAAGTTTTATTTAGACCCATTTGCACAAGTCAAGGTAATGCTTGGGCCCTTAGGAATCTAACCCATGACTCATGTGTATTACTAGCCACTAGCCAGTAAATTTTAACCTTCTTAACGCGACTTCTTTACAAATTACAAAAATCAATAATTCTCCCCAGTGTTAGTGATTTCAAACATTGTAGGTACGTTTCCAAGTAGAGCCTTTGTACAACATACAGTTTTTTCCCCTAATAATCAAGTTACAGATAGATAGATAGAGAACATTTTATTGCACAACCAGTTCAAAGAATTACAAATTACAAAGTTTCTTGTATATGTTCGTAGTGGTAGATACGAGACTTGATAGATTTATTTTTCGCTTTAGGTCTCACTTTTTTTTAATTTGTTTTTTCTAACGGATCTGGTGGTGCAGTCCGTGCGACCACCTATAGTTGTTAAAACTTTTCGGGGAATCGCTCCCTCACTTATTACCAATCAAGCAGCCTTTTCCTGAGAGACCCAGGTTCGATTCCCAGTGCGGGAATCTTACCTATGACTTTGTTTTTTAAGTTGTACATTTGTGTATTTATAGTAGCAATACAACTCGCTAACTGTGAAGGAAAACATCGCGAGGAAACCTGAGTGTCTGAGCTATTCACATACCTCAGCGCTTGTAATCGCCAACCCGCGGTGGGCACGCGTAATGATTAACTCCATACTCTCTCCCTGAGAGAAGGCCTGTGCCCTACAGTCGGACGTATATAGGCTGCTTATGTAAGCAGCCTGTATTCGTCCACGATTGGACATAGGCCTCTGCATAGGCTTCTGCTTCTTTCTGACCTCGGCCAGCATTTGCTGGAGCTTGTGAGCGTCCTACGTTGCGTTTCCCGGTTCGTGGTCTCCACTCGACCTATCTTCTAGCACAGTCCTCATTGAGCCGGCCCCTTAGACAAAATTGAACCTTTTTCTAGGCACCGGCAGCACTCTCCGCGACACATACTCGGTCTCCGTGGGCGTCACGGAGCTGTCCCAGCGCTGCGACCTGGAGGAGGGTGATGGGATACTGCGGCTGGAACCAGCCGGTGTAGCGCTGACATCGCGGCTTCTGATTCCGTGGACCAGCGTCCAAGATGTGGAGAGGGTTAACAACACCTGCCTGCTGCATGTAGACAGGTAATATAAAGGACTCTCTGTTCACAGCAGTAGTTTGTGAGAAACATTGAATACGTTACGCTACCTCTCCCCTGTGGTAGAAGTTCTACCAATTCTTGAGGTTGCCGTCGTCAGAGTATGTTCTCATCGTACCTACATTAGAATGATGCATTGTAGAAATTGGTGATGAACTGACAGCACCTAGCTCAGACAGGTAAGTTTTCGGTATGTACCTACTATATAGCTGTAGAAGTTGACTTCGAAACTGTTTGACTGGAATGTTCACGCGATGTCGTTGACCACCGCGCAAAATATCGAGTGCTGACAACACCTGCCGACATCTAGACAGGTGACAGGTGGAAGTTGTAGGTTTCGAAACAAGTAGCTAAGATTCAAGCGAGTTTAGTGCCGACCACACGGCTCCTGATGCTCTGATTCAGCGTCCAAGATGTGGAAAGGGCTGATAACACCGGAAATACTACATATTGGTGTTGCTAGCAGGTACTTAATTTAATTTCGTTTATTTAAGACGTTTTTAGATCAATACAGAAAGTATTGTACATGTTTTACATAGGAATATCGCATAGAAAGTGGGAGTTTACCTATTAAAAACCCTTAAACAAACATTATTTTTCGAAAATTTTAAAACGTGACATTCTGTCGATTCCCTGTTATGTAGTGAGAAAAACTTACACTTATCACATTCTTGCAGTGTCTAGTGGCTGCTTCTACCTTTACGACAACGTAAATTGACAACTCAGGCGCCTCTAACATTACATTTAAATTTTGGTGTTTAAGTAAATTGAAAATTCATTAATATGAAAACAATACTTTCCGCTAACTGATAGCGATTAACACGGAAACCAATTAGTGTATTAGCTTACGTTAACTCACCGGAACAACCGGCAATCAATAACATTGCGGCTATGTAATGTTATTGTACTTGGTCAGTTTAACAGTGACGTTACAGGATAAAAGGCTCAAACGGTTAAAATTTCCCGACGCAGATTTGCCAACCGTTTAGTTCGGGATCAGTCTCCGATTGACTTTAGTTGGTGAACGTTCGCCGCTAGTGCTTTAGTTCAACTGTTGAACAAAACACTTTTTGATAACGGTAACATTCGGAATATTTGCCGGAGCCTTTCGACCTTCGGGTGTCAGTGCTTACCAGTGTTAAACCTGAGAACATAGCTCTCATGTGTATACTTTTTATCTATTGATTTCTCAACGTAAGAGAGCCCTTGTGACATTACAGTCTACAGGTGGAAGGTGCAAGTGAAAATCAGTAACTTATCAGTGAAACTAAAGAAAATGGTCTGTGTTTTTTACTGGACCAATCTGGAGCCTCGCTACGGAACCGGCTTGTACCGGACGAAGTGTAGCAATTGTCTATCGTAAGTGTCTGGAAGAAAGTTCTAAACTTGCATAAAATATAAACCTGCAAGAGTTAGCTGTACTGCGCAGCCTTTTGCAGCTGCTAAAGCACTTATTTCGCCAATGTCAACGATAGAGTAGCACCTTTAGGAATGATGGTACAAGTTATCATCATCATCATCAGCCATTCGACGGCCACTGCAGGACATAGGCCTCCCTCATGGTTTTCCGAGCACGTTATGGAAATTATAAATTAAAGTGTCACTTTGACATCTGCCCTACGCATCAGGCTATATTTAAAAAACTGCCGCTCTTGACCACATTTGTCAAAACTTTTTTTTTGCATATCTAATTGCAAGGTTACTTTAGCTTTGCTCACCTCTCCAAAATGGTTGAACCCAGTAAATGTAAAAAGTTTTACGCTTTAATTAGTAGATTACTATGACGTATTTGCCACAGGAGAACCCTACGTCACTGGATATATACAATATTCTTTATAGTACATATGGTGCTACATTACCGCACTAGTGCGATAATGAGCACTTTACGTGCCTATGTCGAAATTTCAAAGGGCTATATGTACTATAAAACGTTGTACGATACACGTGCGAATAGGTAATTCGTAACTCGTGTCGATATAAAACACTCCCTTCGGTCGTGTTTTAATTTATCGCCACTCGTTGCGAATTTCCTACTTTTCGCACTAGTATCGTAATGTACTATTATTGTACACCAGGAAAAGATTAGGTGCACTAGATAGGTGCAGAGACTACTAGGGGGCGTAGTAGGTACCTGTGACATGGTTTTGGTCACATGTAGCTCGCTTGCCAAACGCTTTTCATCCTCGTGTCTTAAATTGAGCCGGTACGTGACTTGGTGGTGAAATTGTGGTATTTTTGTGAGTGCGCACTCGTTTAGACAACTTGTTTGCTTGGAAGTATTACGTGACAAAAAGAAGGAAAACATTGTGGAGAAATCACGACTATCGAGTCGTGTAAATAACAATTGCCACTATCAAGTGGCATTTATTATTTATAGCACTAGGCAGGAAACAATCACTACAAAACACATACGGGGCTGTTATGCAAGGCTTAGTAAAATCCCCATATTCATCAATATTGTATTGTATTTCTGAAAGCTTATTTTTTCCTATTTGTAACTATTGTATGTTTTTTTTTTCTTTTATTTACTTGTGATGTGTGAATTTCTTTCTTTGATGGGAATTTGCCCCCCGCGATGGTCTCCAATTCTACTCATACATACGTATGGTAAAGCTAATGGGGAAAATAATTCGAAATCGCGAAAAAAATATCAACTGTTACAGCTGCGTCTTAATGCCGCAGGTGCTTACATTAACATGGAGCAGCTGATATTTTTTCACGATTTAGAATTTCCTCCCTAATTGAGTTGTTCGTATTGACGAGTAGAACCAACTTTTTTTCCGAAGTAGTGCATGGGGACTTTGTTACACTTTGTAGAATGTAATTCTACAACATTACCTACTTGGTTTTTTAGTTCTGAGATTATGACCCGACTCATGCCGAAAGTCGCACCCGGACCGAAAGCGAATCCGAATATTACGTGGCAAGACGAGGCAGCAATGACTCTCGCTATCGATGAAAACATCGTGTGGAAACCCTTTGCTTTGTTTGTGTCCCCAACAGAGTTTTTCAAACTAAATGGTGGGTGGAGATGGTCCGGGGACAATGTCCTCGCGAGCTGTGATCTTAAAATTTATGAAAGACTAGCTGTTGAACACGACTTCGTTTGCGTGGTAATTTTGATGTGTATTTTTCCGGGATAAAAAATTGCCAGATAAAACTTAACTGGAGAATAAATTGCAGGTTATCACTGTCTAAATCATACGACAAGACAGTGATAACATCAGTTTTATTCTCCAGTTAAGTTTTATCTGACTATTGAAAAAATTGGTCTTAGTTATTTACTGTATTCCACAGATACATGGGCACAAAAAGTTTTACACTTCTAGCTTATCGGAACTATTTGAATTTCGAATGTTATATTTTTTTGAAACGACTTGCAACCTTCTGAGTATTAAAAAAAAATTGGCGGAAAAACATTTGTCAATTGTTTTTTCTTACGCATCAAAGTTCTTCGTACGGAACTAAAATGAATTAAGTCCAAGAGATTTTAGAGCGATGATTTTTTATAATTTTAAAAGTTCTCTCTCTCTCCGCAAGACTGTGCCGCTCGTCTTCAAAATGCTTTTAGGAGAGAAGCACCTTGTTTGAGCACCATGAGGCGATGGTTTGCTGAATTTGAGAGAGGTCGGGTTTCTTTACATGACGAATTTCGTGAAGGGTGGCCTTCAACTGCCGTCAACGAAAGTGATGTGGCTACTGTTAAGCGGCTAATTGAAGAAAACCCGCGGATTACCTATGAGACATTTCGAGGACTATTGGGGATTGGTATAAGCCAAATTCAGAAAATTTTACACGATGCCTTAAAAGTTCGGAAACTTTGTTGTCGTTGGATGTCTCATGAACTGACAGCGGAGCAGAAGCGGGCTCGCGTGGAATGGTGCTCACAGATGCTACTGAAGTACGACCACGGACGTTCTAATGCTGTTTATGACATTGTCACAGGAGACGAAACGTGGATTTATTGTTTTGAACCCGAAAAAAAACAGAAATATTGTGAATGGGTGTTTGAAAATGAGAACAGGCCAACAAAAGTGAGGCAGGCGAGAAACTTTGGTAAAAAAATGATCGTGTTTTTTTCTCAGCTACGGGTCCCATCTGCACAATTCCACTTGAAGATCAAAAGAGTGTTAATGCCGAGTGGTATTCTACCATTTCTTACCATTCTACCCGCCTGCCAAGCATGGCGATTACGGCAAAACCCCTCATGGTCAGGAAAACCACGAAGGAGGCCTATGTCCTGCAGTGGGGGTCAAATGGCTGATGATGAGGATGATTCTACCATTTGTTTACCCAGGATGTTAGAAAAAGTTCGCGAAAGACGACCAAAAAGCCGCGTTCTCCTACATCATGACGACTGTAACAGGCAGACGACGGTGCGGCGATGCATTTTGCACAATAAAATATAGAAAATTAATTAGCTGGAACAAAACTGAAAAAAATATGGCCGCGGAGAGGGTCGCAGGATTCACTTTTTTATAATCGATAATACGCATGTGCAAAGGTCCTTCTGCACCGACGCCAACCGACACGCGTGAGGTCAGGCTTTATTTAGCTCAAACAATTGGCCAACAGATTGCATTACATGTATGAAAGATTTAAACTAACTAGTAATTAAAAATATTAATTACACACAACAATACTTTATCGTCTACAACAACGCTTCTTCACACACGGCCAACAAAACAAAGTCATTTTTAGCTTCCGTCCTGCACATAGCCCCGACCGAGCACCCTGTGGTTTCTGTATTTTCCCCAAAATCCAAGGTTTGATGAGAGGTTTCACTTTTACCAACTCCGAAGAGGCAGCGATAGCGTTCAATTAGCAAGTAGAAAACACACGGAAAAAAAAGAATTCTTAGATTAAGACAATATCCTATTGGTCAAGACAATCCGTGATTCATATATGGCGGAAACAATATTATCTTGAATCAAGTAAAATATTGTCTCAGTTTTGTTGTCTTCACCTGAGACACTCATTCTTAAAACAAGAAGTGAAGTTTTATTTCAAGAATAAACTAATGTCTTGATAAAAGACTAGAGTGTCTCATGAATAAACAAGAATTTCGTATTTTTGTTTGAAGAATATACATTGTTTTGGCTAAAGAAAAACTGTCTCCGAACAGTCATTCATTCAATCATTCACTCATTCTTAAAAACTGCTAATATTCTTAAAACAGAACATAATTGTTTTGCAACGAGACTCGATGTTTTATGCTAAGACAATATTTTCTTAGATGACGCCTCTACTTTTATACTAACACAATATTTTCTTAGGAGAAATCTTTACTATTCTTCACTGAAGATTGTTTTTTTGAGGGAAGACTCGTATGTTTCATACTCAGACAATATTTTCTTAGGATAAGCCGCTACCATTCTTAGCTGAAGATAAATTTGTTTTGTAAGGAGACTCGTATGTTTCTCACTAAGACAATATTTTATTGAATGAAGCCCCTACTATTCTTAGCTGAAGAGAAATTTGCATCATGAGAAGACTTCAATGTTTCATACGTAGAAAATATTTTCTTGGGAGAAGCCTGTACTATTCTTAGCTATAGAGAAATTTGTTTAGAGAGAAGACTTCTTTTTTTCATACTAAGACAATATTTTCTTGGGAGAAGCCTGTGCTATTCTTAGCTGAAAAGAAATTAGATTCATACTAAGACAATATTTTCTCAAGAGAAGCTTTTATTAGTCTTAGCTGAAGCGAATTTCTTTTTGGGAGAAAACTTGTATGTTTCATAGTGAGACATTATTTTCTTGGGGGAAGCCTGAAATAAAATTTCTCTTCTTAGATGAAGAGAAATTTGTTTCATATTAAGACAATATTTTCTTAGGAGAAGCCTCTACTACTCTTAGCTGAAAAGAAATGTGTTTTATAGGAAGACTTCTTTGTTTCATACTGAGACAATATTTTCTTGGGAGAAGCCTTTACTATTCTTAGATCAAGAGAAATTTGTTTAGATAGAAGACTTCTTTGTTTCATACTAAAACAATATTTTCTTAGGCGAAGCCTCTACTATTCTTAACTAAAGAGAAGTTTGTTTTGAGAGAAGACTCGTATGGTTCATATTGAGACAATATTTTCTTGGGAGAAGCTTCTACTATTCTTAGCTGAAAAGACATTCGTTTTGAGAGAAGACTCGTATGTTTCATACTAAGACAATATTTTCATGGGAGCTTCTACTACTGTTAGCTGAAGAGACATTTGTTTTGAGAGAAGACTCGTACCTCGTTTTACCGGGTGGCATTTTAGTCAACTGCTAAACTTTAAAGGGGCTTTTTACTCATAAATATAAACAACTTTTACTATGGGGCCAAACAAATCAGAGCAAAAAATAAATGAGCTGTTCCATACATAACAAAAGATAGAAGCAGTAGTTACTGCATGAAATGTATGAAACAGCTGATTTATTTGCTCTGATTTGTTTGGCCCCATAGCAAAGTTGTTTGTATTGACGAGTAGAAAGATCCCTCAAAGTTTGTCAGGTTACTAAAATGCCCTATTATACTGAGCCAACATAATCTTGACTCTGTATAAAACTGACGAGTGTTGCCTCAAAACGAATCTCTTCAGCTAAAATAGTAATAGTCACCAAAAATATGTTGATTGAATACATGAAACATACGTATTGCCTCAAAAAAAATCTCCGCCAATGAAATCTTCACCCAAAAGAATGTTGTCTCATTCTGAAACAGTACAAATCTGCTCATAAAACAAACAACTCTTAAGCTAAACATTGCTAAGGCCAAGTATGTAGAGGCTTAAACAAAAATGCTTATCCAATTTCCATTAAAAAACTTGGTTGAAACGTCTCACGTCAAAACAAAAAACTTAAGCTAAAAGTAGGATATTATTATATATATGTACTGGAATGAAAGTAAACAGATTGATTATAGGTGAGTAACACTTATTTATTGTCGATAAAAAAAATTAACACGTAAAACCTATTGTCTAAATTGTCTTTATGTTAATTATACGATACAATCAACCTCACAACTTGGGCTACGAGTACTATGAGGTAAAGTGGAATAAATAAGGCAGTGACAAAATAAGCCTCGCTTAAAAATGTACCTGCTTAGTGAAATATTATATTTTATTTTATAAATTTAGATCTATTTTGCCGTGAAAAGTCAACACAGTCTTAACTCGTAAAAACATCGTGTAGGAAAATGATATTTAAAGATTTTTTCCTATTATAATCGATGTTGGTCTAAAATGTATTAAAATAAGGAAAAAAACCGTTGGGCCAAAGTCGATTGAAATAGGAAAAAAATATTTACTGCTTACAAGTCAAAGTTTTTTCAAGTTACAATTGTCCTTGCCTGCTTACCATAGCATAGGGTATCCTAGTTTGGGACCAGATCAAGTGATTGTATTGTGTGGAAGTTATTATTATTGACTTTTCATGGCAGTATTGTCTTAACCTGTTAGATTATGACCTTAAAAAGACCAATTAAAAACCATTTTTATGGTGACCCGATCGGGTCCTTTAGAATTCTACAGATTAATCTTAATGTTAATTATACGACAAAATCAACGTTACAAGTTCGGCTACTGATTATCAAGGAATGAAGTATAGCGATTAAAATTGTAACAGAACAAATTAGAATCAATTAATAAAATAAGACACAAGGAGCATTGATTTAACGCGACAGTGGCAAAATAAGCCTCGCTTAAAAGTGTACCGGCTTATAATAATCATTATTTCTTTATTTCTTTAATATCGCAATAGGAGCTTACAGTTTCCCAAAGCGCCCCCTTTGATATGACTTCGTACATAATAAACCTTATTAATTACTTAAAATTATCATTATTTTCGATCTTATTTTAATCAATTATCAATCACTATCAGCATACAAAGATTGGAAATAAAAACGCTCATACAGGGTGGCCCAGTTTCAGTACTCCATTTTTTAAGCTGGAGCGCATCATTAGTAATTGTTTAGAAAAACATTTATACTACCAAAATTAACGTCTAAACTATACATTTTAGTAGAACTAATGTTTATAATATGTACACAATTATTTAATTACGATGGAGTCTACAAATGAAAAAGTCCAGTTAATTAAAACTGGGCCACCCTGTATAAGGAAACAGTTCCAAAATAATACTTTATTATTATGTAGGTAGGACCGATATGGTATAGTTCGCTTGAAAATCGCTTACTGTTTTAAAAATCGCTTACCGTTTTAATTTTATTAACTAAAATAATAAACATAGTTAAAATTAAAGAATAGGTACCTTTTAGACTTGACAGTACTCTCGTGACTTTTAAGATTGTAATCTTGCTGCAAAAAGTGCATATACCTACATAATCAATAGAGTATTTTAATTACGCTGTATGAAATGTAACACAAATTAAATATACGCACAGAGATACATTTTTTCCAGTATACAATAAAGAATATTTTTATCTTATCTTTAATACAGTAATCAGACTAGCAGAAGTCAGATTAAAATAGTAGGTACACGGCGTGATACAAAAAAGTCCTGTCGAACTTTCGGAGGTACATACTTTTACCTTCTCATCAACACAAAAAACTTGCATTATGGGGACATGTTTGATAAAAAAAAAGTGAAAAGGGTAAAAAACTAAGCTTCTTGACGAGTTCAGCTACCCCTTCAAGTGTGATCGGACCTATTTGTCATACACTGTAGAATGTGCTGATGCCAGCAATAAAACCCGACTTGAAAGATTCTTTCGGAAACCCGTTAATAACATGTTTTACGTCTTTAAGTCCACACAAAAACATAGATTTAACTTTCTGATTAAAGTAGGTGTTCTACAATCACAATCTTCCAAGCGAACTAATCTTGTCTGAGACGTAGATTCCACAATAAATGCCATATAATGAGAAGAGTAACTTGTTTACAGTTTCTAGCACTGTACATAAAAATTATACCATACTTTGATCAGTTTCATTTAAAAATACTTAGTCTATTTTATAAAATAATGGAGAGTTTATGTCATACTTGTACAAAATAACATTATTATTACTATATTTTGCTCCATTTATTTCGAAGTATTCGACGCAGATGTACTCAGCGTCATTCAATTCACTAGGGTACTGGTGGACCTGAACTACTTTACCATACGAAATACAGTCAGCAAACCCGTTTTGTGCCATTAATCTATAACTGCTCTTCAACTGATGCCTTGTTAATTGATGCAAGTGTTAAAGGTAAGTTTTTTCTACAAGAGATTGATTGAGCTACCTAAAAGCGGCGCTACCGCTTTTAACTCTTTGTGTTTTGATTCAAATTTAAACGCGCTGATTAATATGGGAGGGCCAATTTGTTCTATTACTCTCGGGTAATGAAGAAGAAAATGGTGTTTAGGTTTTAAAGAGCAGCCGAATATACTTTGCAGATTTTCTTAATAGTTTTCGATCAAATTTCTCAAATAATCAAGAAGTTCCGGAGTAAAGACCTAAGATGTTAATATTTCTCTTATCTCTAACAAACATAAGTAATGAAGCCATGTAGGATCATCCTTTACAACCACTAAGTCCCCTACAATAAATCTGAAATTCCGAACAAAACACAACATCTCTGAAGCTGAAAAAATTATTTGCCCATTTATAAGAAGTTGCTTGATAACTGAGGGTGGACAATTTTTTTCCGTTTTCAAATAAGTATAATATTTAATTCGGGCGTTTAATGTTTTTAGTGAAAAGTAATTGCTGTCCAGTAGTTTTTTGAATTAGTTTTCATATTAAGTGCTCATTATTTCTCATTAAATGGTCATTATTTCTTTTTTCTGTCAGTTTTTGTGCAGTTGGGATTTTAATCCACCTTTCTTCTCGTTTGTTCACCAAACAACAAACTATGCAATGTGTAAACCAGCCTTTTAGATCGACCAAAACTTACCAAGACATCACTTCTGACATCGTTTAACATGGGGCAATTTGCGATGAATCCTTCAACAGTGTCGTCATACTGTGTCAGTTGGCAGAGCTCATGAGTAGCTAACCACTTCTTGATGACATCATCCCAAGGTTCTGTGTTGTTTTTTAACCACACAACATCATCTTTGAGCGTATCTAAAATGTGGACCACATGATTAATATCGTAACAAATTACCTATGCCAGCCCTTCCATGCGCTAAGGCAGTCAACAGTTACTCACACAGAAACTGCTCGGAAATAGTTCTTATTGAAAGCAACAATCTGTGTGTTTCTGTGAGTCACCCTGTGGACGGTCTTACAGAATGCCACCGGCAGGATGGATTTCTAGACGGATCTGAGCCATGGTGCATCCAAGGCACGGACGAGATATTATAATGAACTAAGCCACGGCCCGGACCCAGCCCAATCTAGTACAAATCACCGTTCCCATATATTTTGATTTTTACAATGTTCTCTCAATAACAGAATGTTTTTTTAAGAATATATGCTTGAATTTCATATTTCCTTAACTCAAGAATATCAAATTGTAAAAGACAAGACATGAGGCAACAGTATAATTGGCAATGGAACCCTAAAAAATCAAAACAATTGCATACATATGGAGTGTCTGGTATATAATGGACCACCTTTCCACTGCTGAGGGGGAACTCAATCCAAACATCTTTTACTATGGGGCTAAACAAATCATAAAAAAACAGCTAGCTGTTACATACATTAGGTAGTAGATTGTTTTATCCATGAGCAGTTAAAAGGTTGACCATTACTTACCAGACACCCTGTTTATCTATCTACCACTAACTACAGGAAATAAGTGGAATAACTATATAAATAAACCTTGTTCTTTTTTTTGGATGCAGTTGAAAGGCTATTACTTACTGGACACCCTGTATATGTATCTACCACTAACTACAGTAAATAAGTAGAATAACTATAAATATACCTTGTAGTCCTGTATGTTCGTTTTTTTTCGTTTGTGATCAACATTTTGTTTTCCAGGTATTTTTCTTTTACGCTCGCCAGATTTGAACAAGGTATTGCGGATTTTACCCACTAATTTGCCATTCTCTGAAAATAATAAAAAGGGGTAGCACGTCGTCAGTCGTCTCGCCCACTGTATGTAACAACGGAGCGGGGCGGGGAGCAGAATCTGAGATGACTCGGCGGCCAAAAAAACGAAAAACTTACCCATGAACTTTTGTATCACGTCTGCGTCGATTTCCCAAGACGTTAGTAATTGTTGTACGTTCATTCTCACTTTAGTACCTACCAATTAAATACAATTATACAACGAGCGAGCGAATCCAAAACCGTGGATGGGAATTGCGATGCTCAGAATGGCGCGGAAGCGGAACATTATGTGGACCACAGAGTCGAAAATAAATGACAGCAGAAGTTAGTAGTGTTGCCATTCGCCAAACGAATCAAAAATATATCCCCCAAGTTTTATAACTTTAAAAACCCAGATTTTAGTAAATGTAGTTTATAGGGCTTATAGTCACCTATGTCGGTAAATAAATATTTATTTAATAATATCATAGTCAAGCTTAAATTTAAAATGATCATAATAATGAAATCATAATAATGTCATTAATTCGGCTGTGAAAGTAGGGTTTTCATGACATTTAAAAAAAATGTGTTAAAAAAACTGGCCAAGTATGAGTCAGACTCACGCACTGGTTCCGTACCACCAAACAATGTAATTATCTGTCCTATTTATTTACAAGAAAAATAGGGGTACGAAACAATCAGTGCGTGAGTCCGACTCACACACACACACACACACACACACACACACACACACACTCACACGCACACCCGCAGATATACACTCACTCAACACTCATAGACTCATTAAGTACGCATGCATCTTCCATCCACATAGGAGTAGGTCCTGATTACTAAAATTGTACCTACTTATATTCTGATACCTCTGTGAAAAGGAAATCAACAAATTTACTTGTGACAGCGTCAACTGTAAAAAAAAAACTGGCCAAGTGCGAGTCGGTCTCGCGCACTGAAGGTTCCGTACGACCATTCAATGCCAATAAATGTGTTATGTAAGTAATTTAAAAAATCTGCTTGAAGGGAAACCAAGTGCTAGAGTCCGACTCACGCTTGATCGTTTTTTATTATCTGTTGTTATACTATAGAATAAGCCCTTTAACAATACCAACGTCAATGCTTGTATGTTTTGTATGATAGAGCTAAAATAAAAATAAAAAAACCGGCGAAGTGCGAGTCAGACTCGCACCGAGGGTTCAATACCTTCGTCTGTACTTTGCAAATATTTTTAAATATTTTTATAATCTAGTTGTAGGTACGGGCCTCAAGTGCTAGAGTCCGACTCGCACGTGGCCGTTTTTTATTACCTATATATAATAATCCCTTTACTCACACCAAGATTGATGTCTGCATGTATTACCGTTTGTATGAATTAAAAATCGGCTGGTGAAGTTATAGTAGCAATACCACTCGTTAACAGTGGAGGAAAACATTCTGAGGAAACCTGAGTATCTGAGCTATTCACATACTTCAGCGCTTGAAATATTCCATACTCTCTCTGAGAGAAGGCTTGTGCCCTACAGTGGGACGTACATAGGCCGCTTATGATGATTTAATAAATGGTGCAAAATTATATGAATTATATAAAACTGGAGTAGATATTATCGACAAGTAATGTTTCTGCATTTTTATGTAAAAATAATGACAAAATAATGGCCACATAATTAACATCCCGAAATACGCATTTCACTGGGAGATGTGTCTTAAGCTAGCAACACTTTCAGTCAGCGCTGTACGTCGCCGTCTATAATCTGTGGTCGCTGTCATGTCATGCATGTTTGACTAGGTAGGTAGGTACCTAATCTTTCGTTTGCTTCGAAGAATGTGTTTCTTGACGTGAAATAGGTATTCTTGAATTACATTTTAAGTGACGTCAAGTCAAGACTATGAATCTTGGTGGTCTAGTAACCGTTTTCTTTAGGCCCGTAATATTTTGAAGATTTTGGATTTTCAATCGTCAGTTAGGTAGGCACTATTAACACAAACTATTGATTTTTATTGAATACAAACGCGTTGTTGAAGCTTACATATTCAGTTCAATCAACATTTGAGTATTACGGTGATTGATGGATGACCTACTACCATATAAATTATAACTAACACCTAGAAGTGAAGCCGTGAAACTATACAATGCCCTAAAATAACCCTCCTTATGGGCTTCACCGCAGTTCAATTGTGTTAAATTTAAAAAAAATTGTGGTCTTAGTTCGAAAGAATTTAACGGAGAATATGATTAGTAGGTACCTATCTAATTCTTGGTTTAACAATATATGATTTTTTTAAGCAAGGTAACTAAGTCTTGCTTTAAAATAAGTGTCAGTTAAAACGTATTGTTAAAAAAAAATAACCCTTGTCCTACATTATGAAAACTGTTAAAACGAACATAGGTACTCAAGTCAAGAATCATTATTAAGAATAAGTAGGTACCCAATTTATTTTGGTACTACTGGGAGTTTTTTGATGGATGAATAGTAGGTATATTCTTGGCATGCAAAATAATATTGTGTTGCATTGATATCTGGTCTTGGTTTGAAACACATATAGCTTACAAGATGTAAAAATTATCTAACGTAGAATATAGGTAGGTAGTAATTTTGGCTATACAATGATTTTTTTGACGTAAGTAATGTCTTGGTTAAAAATAACTCAATTCTTTCAGTGAAGGGAAAACGTATTCCCAAAATAACCCTTGTTCTTTAATTAAAACGAACATTCTCAAGTTAATAAATATTATATCAAGAATAATTTCTTTTGTTACGAAGTAATGGGAGTTTATTGATGAAAGAATATACATGCTTGGCGTGCAAAATAATATTGTGTTGCATTGATAAAAATTGTGGTCTTGGTTTGAAACAGATAAAGCTTGAGAACAAAATGAAAAAAAATTCTAACCAAGAATATAGTAATTTTGGCTCACCAAAACGTGACGCAAGTAAATAATGTCTTGGTAAAAATATATCTTTATTTTCAGGGAAGACAAACGTATTCTTAAAATAGAAGAAAACCTTGTTCTTCAATTGAAACAAACTTTCTCAAGTCAAGAATAACAAATCGAGAATAACATTATTTGGTCGGAAGTTATCTCAATTTCTTGATGGAAGAATATGTATTCTTTTTAGGCAAAACAATATTGTGTTGTCTTTAGAAAATATGGGTTCTTGATTTAAAATACATTAAGTTTTAGATCAATATATTAATATTCTTTAATGAAGATATTGTAATTCTTATGTCAAAAATAAACGATATGTTTTGAACCAAGAAAAGTGTTTTCTTAGAATTAAGCAAACATTCTTCAATTAAAATATTTGCTTACTCTTGATTCAAGAATATGGAAAATCAATCAAAACAAGATGCTTAAATTCTTGTATCGAGAAAACTTTCTCAAGATAAGAATTTATATTTCTTAATTCAAGAATCATCTTAGTGTTTTAAAGGAAGTATGTTTTTTCTTTATTTAAGATAGTAGTGTCTTGAATGAAGACAATTCTATTTTGATTTAATTTGTTTATTGTTTACTGTCAAGAAATAGTGATATTCTTCAATTAAGTTTAATTATTCTTCAATTAAAAATATATTTCTTCAATCAAGAATAAAAAGGAAGATAATATTATTCTTCAATCAAGTAAACACTGTTTCTTGGCTTGAGAATATTTACTTAAGTTAAAAAAATATTTACTTGAGTTAAAACAAAATGTCTGAGAATATTGCTATTCTTGGAATAAGAATTCCTTTTTTTCCGTGCATGCCTTCAGATCTGTGGTCCTCCTGTTTTAAAAAATGGTTCGTTCGCATGAAAAAATGTTTAAAATGTAAAGGGGAGTATTTGAATATTTTGGTTATAACATGTTGTTTTTTTAAGTTACGCAAAACTTTGTAGTTTAAGTGTGACCTGCGTATACTGAATTTACTTTAAATTGTTTCAATCAGTCTGTACTGGTCCAATGCAGAAATATATCTAAAATGTTCGTAATTTTATTATCTGGCAAAGCCTCTGACTACATTTATCAAATGTATGCTATGTTTTACAATCATTAAAAATGTGCGAACGAGACTGAGGCTGATGCCGGACAGTAACAACGACCTTAGCTATGAGGCACGTAGGATGGACTTGGGACGAGAGCGTGGAAAAGACGCGACGTCCGTTCAGTTCACTTTCATACAAAATGTACTGAAGCGATAGGTCATAGCTAGAGCATTCGATCCCGGACCCTTTCGCTATTCCCGGGATTTCGGGATTTTTTGAACATAATCCCGGGATTGACAATGATTTTTAAAAGCTAGAAAAAATACAAATGTTTATAGGAATTCAGTCTTTTATTGATTATTAATCAAATGAACTACCAAATAAATGTCTTAGACAAACTAAAAACACTTCCTTAAACTAAATAAATCAACTGTATTAAAGAAAACAGACGATGGAGATCAAGCATTATAAAATGAATAATCTCACACAAACAAAAACAAAATTCTAAAACGAAATAAATCGACTCTCTTAAGATAAAATTATTACAGATAAAGTTTCATTAACAAAAACATATTTTGTACTCAGACTTTGGTCACAGAAATCTATCATCACTATATTACTTACTACATAATAATCAAATTATACTTACTTGAATCTCTGAAATAAAGCGATCAACACTAAAATATCACTTTGGTCATAGACACTATAACAAAGTAATAAAATTCTACATAAATCTTTGAAATGAAAATAAAACACTTATTTCTTTCATTAGTTAAAGTAAAGCAACTAAGGCCCGATTTTACCAAACTCGAGTAACTCTGAACCCGAAAATTATGTTCTAAAGTTATTCGAGTTTGGTAAAGTCGGGCTTAAATAAGTCAACTCAATCATACAGGTGATTTAGGTAGGTACTACAAGTACTACCTAAATAAGAAAATGCATTATGTACATTAGATCAGATTACTTGTTTAACTTGCGAAAATGAAATCGAAGAAACAATAGCGCGTCCAACGTTTGGTCTTCGAGGCTACATCTTAATTTGTTGCATAAGTATCATCATCATTCAGCCACAAGAAGTCCACTGCTGGACATAGGCCTCCTCCATGGATTTCCAAAAAGACCGGTTGGAAGCGGCTTGCATCCAGCGTCTTCCTGCCACTTGGATGAGGTCATCTGTCCATCTTGTGGCTGGTCGTCCTACGCTGCGCTTGCCGATATGTGGTCTCCATTCGAGAACTTTTCGGCCCCATCGACCATCAGTTCTGCGTGCTATGTGCCCCGCCCACTGCCACTTCAACTTACTAATCCGCTGGGCTATGTAGACGACTTTCGTTCGTCTACGGATCTCATCATTTCTGATTCGATCTCGTAGAGAAATTCCGAGCATAGCCCTTTCCATAGCTCGTTGCGTGACCTTGAGCTTTCTTATGAGGCCCATCGTGAGAGACCACGTTTCAGTGCCATAAGTCATCACTGGTAACACACACTGGTTGTATAATTTTGTCTTGAGCGATTGAGGTATATTAGACGAAAAGACTTTTCTAAGTTTCCCGAATGCTGCCCAGCCGAGTTGGATTCGACGATTGACCTCTTTCACGAAGTTGGACCGGCCTAGTTGGACTGTTTGTCCTAAGTAGACGTATTCGTCTACAACTTCGAGAGTCGTGTTCCCCAATGTTATTGGGGTGGGCACAACACGGGCGTTCGACATGACCTTCGTTTTGTCCATGTTAATTTTAAGGCCCACACGTTGGGAAACTCGACTGAGATCTTCGAGCATTATGCCGAGGTCTTCCATCGTTTCTGCCATGACTACTATATCGTCGGCAAATCGAAGGTGCGTGATGTACTCGCCATTGATATTGATGCCGCGTCCCTGCCATTCCAGAAGCTTGAAGGCATCTTCCAGTGCGTTCGTGAACAGTTTCGGAGAGATAACGTCTCCCTGTCTCACGCCTCTTCTCAATGGAATTGCCTACGAATTCTGCTCCTGTACTCGGACCGACATGATGGCGTTGTTGTACAAGCACTTCAGCACCTCGATATACCGATAGTCAATCCGGCAACGCTGGAGAGACTCGAGCACTGCCCATGTCTCGATCGAATCGAAGGCTTTCTCATAGTCCACAAACGCTAAGCAGAATGGCAAATTATACTCCTCAGTCTTCTGTATAATTTGCCGCAGCGTGTGGATGTGGTCTATGGTACTAAAGCCCTTTCGGAAACCGGCTTAGTGAGGTAGTGAGGAGACCAGGGTGTACCAGTTGCCACGATCCTGACAGACCTCTAACTAAGATTTAATGTTTTGTTTATTTTTACAAGAAAGCATTCCCCGCAGCTCGTTCGGCCTAGGGCCGGGCACGCTGGCGCTGCAGACGCCGCTGGCGGCGGCGCTGGCGCGCGCGCTGGCCCGCGGCTGCCGCGCCGGGCGCGCTCGTCGGCTCAGTCGCAGCGACGGCGACCTGCGCGCGCGCCGCCCCGCCGACCACCGGCCCGACCGCTCCGGCTGCTACAGCGGCCCTTCCGAGGTCTCGCTCGACGACACGGATCTTCTCATGTCTAAGGTGGGTTTTGGAGTTCCGGCCGAATATACTCCAAACTCAAAATTTTTATTAACTATAAAAACAAAATGTTTACTTAATGAACGTCAAAGCTGTTAGTTTCACAATGAATAGATTATGTGGAAAAGAAGTTAACAAAAAACTCCACTGTCCAACCCACTGTTGCAGATTCATAATTTTTCGCAATAAGTGTTCAGCAGATATGTACGAAAATATATTTTACAATAGATTACAACGTACCTACATTATAAGGGAAACTCCTACAAAATTTAACCACTACATATTCTACAATGAGCATGTTAGTTTTAAATCATATTGCCGCGCTCGGCAGGGTCCGTAATCGGTGCTATACACAGTGTTATTTAACACCTTGTTTACGTTATGGTGCAATAAATATTTCGATTTTGATTTTTTAGATACATTAATAATGTATAAATCGAATCCATCTAGTATTAAAAAAAAACGTCAGCGCAACACCTGTGGCGCTGACAACGATCAATTGTCACAATTACGAGGACGATGACAGCGAATTTCGAGGATAATCACCCTTTCAGAGAATCACAAAAAATAGCGTTGGGGTCCCTTGAATAAAGAATGGTATTTCTACTCCCACAATATTTATAACTATAGGTAAAGCGAGAAAAAAAGCGTAATTTAGGTCTACCCGAGGTAGCAAATTTTTACCTTTAATTTTGTTTTACCGTTTTGGCGGTGAAATTAATTATTATATCTATGCCAAAGTTCAGTTTTCTTGTACTAAGCGTTTCTGAGCTAAGTCGCGGAGAGAAAGACAGACAGATAGACGGACGGGCATGGCGAAACTATAAGGGTTCCTTGTTGACTATGGAACCCAAAAGAGCGTTCACGTCGGCCTAACAATCCGTTTATCTACTGATAACAGCTGTCAGCCTGTGAACTGTTCCACTGCCCGACCCGTCGGGTACTTTGTCAGGTCGGTTTCTTGGAAGTTCTATAAGTGTGTGGCGTTGTTACAAATGGCAGTAGGTTTTTTTTCTTTTTGACCGTCTTCGAAAAAGGAGGAGGTTATCAATTCGAAGCGTATATATATATATATATATATATATACTATTTTTTGGCTATTTTCCTCCATAGGAATACTCCGTCAAATCTTAACCGATTTCGACAATCCTTTTTTTTGTTCGAACAGATATAACGTCCCATTGATTCCATTTTAATTTGGTGAAGATCTGATGAAGACTTTCATATATGGATAACGGAACTCTTCAATGGACAGCAGTAAATAAGTCCTAATGGGGCCCATCCTTTAGTAATATCCGTATGTTTTATAAAATAGCATAAAAGTAGTCCCAATTTAATTTGTTGATGTTCTGGTGAAGACTTTCGGAGACGGAAATTTACAACATCACATTTTAGAGCAACGAATTAAGTAGGGTAAATTATGGTTATAAGGGACTTGTTTATTTGTCTCCCGCTCCCCCACTAAAAATTTAAAAATAAAATTTCTAAATAAAAAATAAAACCCGACTTCAAAACACTACAGCACTAAAAAGTTAGCACTAATTTAAACAGTTAGAAGTATTTATACATGTAGGTATTGTAGAAGTATAATTTGTAGTCGGTGCCCAGTTTCATGACCAAAACATATATTTTGGGCACCGACTCCAAATAATACTTCTACAATAACTACATGTATAAATACTTCTAATTCTTTAAATTATTTCTAACTTTTTAGTGCTGTAGTGTTTTGAAGTCGGTTTTTATTTTTTATTTATGTAATATTTTTTTAACCGACTTAAAAAAAGGCGGTAGTTCTAAATTTCTCAATTTTTTTTTGTGTACGTTCAGCGCTTCAACGATAATATACCATGGTCTCATTTCATTCGTTCTTTTTTTATTATTTATGTGGTTTTTTTTTGTTAAGTTGGTCGAGATCTGTTTTTTGACATGAGGAGTCATCGAACTTTTTAGTGCGAGGTTTTCTTGCAGCCAGCTTTTTTTTTTAAAGAAAGTACTTATTTCTGTAACAATTCAACACAACACTCGAAAACTGTAACATGCACAATCGTCGATGAGTAGACATTTGTGAGTAGTATTATTATGATTGTGGTATCCCTTGACGGAATTGTGGTTGCACTTGCGGTGTGGCGGGAATAGATGACGTCAAAGCGGCAAATATCCTACAGTCGGCACACAGTGAGTCACCTTAACATACGTGCACTCTACACAGTTACGTTACGTACGACTTGGCTACGAGCGATTGGCAATTTAAGCTGAGATCATTTTCCAGATTGAGAATATTCTTAGTAAATTGCTAGTACAGACTGCTTGAGGCTGGGCCGATAAGGACAGACAGCCAAAGTGCAGACATTGTTAAACAGCATGTATGAATATATACACGCATAAACTCACGCCTGTATCTCGGAGAGGACTCAGGGATCATGATTAGCCACTTTATATTAATTTTATTTATTCTTAACATAACATGAAAATGTACAGATATACATGAAATTTCATCAGTTTGCCGAACTGCCAATGCAGTTTATCGGCAAATCCACTTGCCACGATCCTGACAAATATATTTGGCTTCATCAACAATCATTTGTCGTATTAAAAAGACGCAAAAAATTAAAACAGTGTCTTTTCAGATTTGATAATTTAATTTTTTTAAACTGGTTTACCGCTTCCAATAAGTAAGTTTAAATTGAGCGATTTTATTTTTCTTCGAAATCTTGAAATCGTTCGTATGACAAATAAAGAAGTGGTTTATGCGCTGAGGGATCACTTTCTCAGCACAATGCTGAGTCAGCTGCCTTTTGTGGCAACTTAGACACACCACAGGCTACATCTATGGTCCTGTTTTATTTATTGGTTTTGTCTGTTGTGTATTTAGTTTTCTTTCTGTTGTTGTGTATATTATGTTACTTATCTGCTTGTTTCTGTGATGTATCTTGTTTGTATAATAAATGTCTTTCTTCTTCTTCTTCTTCTAATTATCGAATCTCCTTAATCAGTTTTCAGGTTGATCTCTGCCTACCCCTCCGTTATACAGCCGTGTCTTTGTACGTATATAAATAAATCCCGTTACACGGTCTATGAAGTGAATAGGAGATGTGTTAGCAAAGGGCAAGATGCAAAGTACCCGAAGCCGACGCAGGCCGGTTGCGTGAAACGACTAATGAATGTTGATAAACCGATGGAGGTTAACTGTTTACTTAGCGAAATTCTCAATTCAGAAACTATCCCTATGTCTGTGAAGGGAATGCTCTAAGCGTCATGTTCACCGTAGCGTCGTTTGTGCCGCGCAGGAGTCCCGCGTGATCCCCGGCGGGCAGCTGGCGCGCTGCGCGGCGGCGGGCGACCTCGCTCCGTGCGCCGCCGCCGCCTCGCTGTCTTCCTTCGATGACAGGTAACGTATTGATTTCATCGAAACATATTCGGTTAGTTAAACACCTTTTTGGTTTTATGTACCTATTTCCCTTATAATGTGTTTCTTCAAAAAATAAAGCCAGTGTCAAGAGTGTCAAACAAACCACACGAGTTTTTTTATTGCAGTATAATAATTTAAATTCACGTTCTAAACACGATTCCTAAAAACACTCCTCGGAGTCAGTTTTAATGGTCTGTGGCAAAGGGATTGACGTAACCACAGATTATTTTAACTGCCTCTGAGGAGTGTTTTAGAGGAATCGTGTTTTAATAAATAAGACCGTAAGTTTGGAGTTCCTTGTTTTTTGCTCCTAACCGGTCTAGATATTTAAATGGACACCTAGTTTTACTTATAACGTTCATTAATTAATTCTGCTGTGATGTTAATATTTTTATTATTATTGCTGTTATTATTGTCAAATATGGACCCAGGTCTGAAATAAATATTTTCATTTCATTTCATTAAGTCGCAGTTTCTGTGCTACTTTGAAGAAAAATATATTGAACTTTCGTTTCTTTCGTTTTATATATTATGTTATTTATATGATCATACAGCTTAAATGCTGTGATCGATGGCTATCTTAAGACTTAACAATAACTCAAACACTACATCTCCTGTTTGGTGGGCGTTACGAATAAGCTCTCGTTAAGCGAGATCAATTTATTTAGCCAGCTTTTATGTAAACTCAAGCCAACTGGCTCCGGCATTTTGTATTTTTTTCTTAAACCGCAGTATCTGTAGCATAGATTTTAGCACGTTGTCCGTCGCAATATTGTGGGACGAAATAATCGTCACCGTTTCGGAAATTGAGAGATCAGAGTAAAACGGTTGTTCAAGTGGGCTGGACAAGGGTCCTATAGATTTTATCGGAAGTGATTGGGTTCGCTAATTAGAATTACGCAAAATTAGGATTAATTTTTAATGGCATATTAGCCTTATTAAACGTGTGTCATTTTGAAAAATCACCAGTCGGCAGTGGCGTAATTGTACCATCTGAGGCCCGTTACAAATTCTTTGGATGGGCCCTCCCAGTAAAAATTTAAAAAAATATATGGTCTTTACTTGTAGTATATATGGCCCAACTTTAAATGATTTGAAGTACTCATATTATCAACATTATTATTATATATAATGGTTACAAATTTTTGTTAAAAATGTTAAGTTACTTCTGTGATCGCGGCCTCATAGTTCGGGGGCCCGTGGCATGATGCCAGCCCTGCCACCCTATAGTTACGCCACTGGCAGTCGGTCTGAGCTACATTGTGACTAGCCAATCAGAACTGTCCATTTTGGTACAATATATTATGCTGACCCTAGCTGTGAGTTTGTAGTGAAACGTTTTTTGTCGCAGCATGTCCGACCGCCGCTCGCTCGTGTCCGTGGCTTCCGGCGTGTACGAAGAGATCGCTGACGCGCCGCTTATCACACACCGCGCGGCTGTACCGGTGAGGGTTCGTCCATTAATCACGTGATGTTTTTAGCAGTTTTTTGGTACAAGGTTTCTCCACGGGAAGTCATCCTCGGCGAGTCAAGGTCACGCACCGCTTTTCGGTTTAGAAATCGCGCGTTCAAACAGAAAATAAATACACGTGATATCTCGCTACAAAGTGATATTTCGTGATTTTTTCCGAGCCCCCTGCCCCCTTTCGAGCCTTACGCGATTAACGACCCTTAACTTTTTGTTTTACCTTTTTAGGATTCCGTACCTCAAAAGGAAAAACGAAACTCTTATACGATCACTTTGTTGTCCGTCTGTCTGTCAAGACCCTTTATCTCGGGAACGCGTAGAGGTATCGAGTTGAAACTAAAGCCATATACTTAGGTCTAAGGTCCCTTAAAGCTGTGAAAAAATGGAACTTCTAAGTTAACGTAAAATAAGTTACGGCCGTTTATGCCGCAAAAAACGTATATTTCGACACTCTCAAGGATATGAAAATTTATAGGGTACTTTCCGTTGACCTAGAACTATGACATTTGGCAAGTCGTATACTACAATGACGAAATCGTAGCCCTAGCCGGCTGCACCTGGACCAGGCTCGCACAGGACCGAGTAGCATGGCATGAGATGGAGGAGGCCTTCACCCGCAAATGGGTTACCAAACAATAATAGAATTATTATGAATTAAAATTTTATTAATTTATTGAATGTGAACAGAGTGAACATAATTGAGTTAAATTTTAAAATGTCGCATGAAATAGGAATAGTTTAATTAATCTGTAATTTTAAGTTATTTTTCCATGATAAAAAATTAATAATAATTAAAACCCCAAAATTGCAATGTACTTCAATTAGATTCATTGTTGAATATTTTATTAACAGAAAGATTTTAATTCTTTTTATGTATTGAATGCAATATAATATATATAAGACAAGATAATAATTAAGTATATTAATGATCAGCAAATATTTCAATATAAAATAAAATTAAATATATCGATGCATGGAATGAAAATGATATGATTGTTTTAGAAATTTCAATTTATTTATCTGTTATTATATTTGTGATGTTGCCATGTAATATAATTTCAAAGTAATTAATTTTATCAATTCCATGTGTCATGAGTTTTGACATACATAATTATTATTATTGCAATACCTACATTCGCTCTTATTGTGAAACGGTAATGTTAATCTAACTTTCTTTTTCTGTTTGGTTAATAAAGGCTATTTTATTTTATTTATTTATTATTTATTATACTACAAGTACAGGGAAAAATCTGGAAACTGTACATTTGTAATTAAATCATTAAAAAAATGTTTTTGAAGTTCAGGAAAAGCTCGGAAAAACTGCGAGGCTCGATTCCTGAACTATTTATATGTAAGTACCTACAAATTTGTACGGAACCCTCGGTGGGCAAGTCCGACTCGCACTTTTCCGGCTTTTTATCTTTGCATCGAAACATTCATAAAAAGGGCACAGACACAGAATATAGAAAAAATAGAATGGGCGCTGTCCTAAAAAAATAGTTATTTCATCATCAACCCATTATGTCCCCACCGAGGGGCACGGGTCCCTTCCCTGAGGAAGGCATAGGCCATACTCCACCACGGGGGCCAAGTCCGGATTGGTGGAGGCTTGTAGACTAGTGGCTCGTCTACTGTCAGAAGTTGTCAAGCCGCCCTAAGGCCTCTGACTTGGCTTAACGACTGCCATCTATCGACGGCAGCCGGCACCAACAGCTTAACGTGCCTTGCGAAGCACGGAACCGCTCGGAAAAATGCCACTAGCGTTAGGCATAGACGGCGACCCATCCATGCACTGAACGCGCCCTGTGTTGCTTAACCTTCGTGATCGTTTAAGATCACTCAGGCAGCCGGGGCTACGAGCGAAAAATAGTTATTTATGTTTTTGTATTTATATATTTTTTTCGATAAAATATGTATTTTTGGGAGTCTGAGCTGAATATTTCGGTTTAGGCTGCTTTAATTATTTTTTAAAGCGATAAATAAGAACCAGATTCTACGAAACCGGAAGTACCTCATGAGATCCTACGAGCTGTCAGTTTCTAGTGGTATCACGACTCGATACCACTAGAAACTCTTTAATAAACAAAACTAAAAAGACTCCCTAATCTTTTTTTGCGAAATATCGAGAAGTTAATGTCTTGGCGTTTTTTATTCAAAAATATTAAACCTGGGTACTTTCCTTAACGTGAAATCACGTGTGAAACGAACGTTAGAAGGTCGAATTAGTCGCACTCTTATTCACAAAAGTACAAGAAATCTGTAAATACATACATACATAACTCACGCCTGCATCTCAGAGGGGTAGCCAGAGACCAGGGATAAATTCGTAAATAATATTAATTTATAATCGAAGCATTATATTTACTGAGCTTATACCTTTAAAAATGAAGTATGACCCGTGGGCGCCCCCAGGAGGTGGAGCCGACGTACGAGTCGGTGGCCGAGTGTGTGTACGCCACCATGCGCCGCGGCAAGCGTTGCCCGCCGCCGCCGCTGCCGCCGCCGCGTAAGCCTTTTAAGTGAGTACCGGCTTCTGGGTGAGTGGACTGCCTTCGGGCGAGTGAACTGGACTGACTTTTGGGCGAGTGGAGGACTGGCTTTTGGGTGAGCGGACTGGCTTTTGGATGAGTGGACTGGCTTTTTGGGTGAGTGAACTGGCTTTTGGGTGAGTGGACTGGCTTTTGGGTGAGTAAACTGGCTTTTGGGTGAGTGGACTGGCTTTTGGGTGAGTACATGTGCGTGCGTCCGTGCGTGCGTGAGTGCGTGCGTGCTCGTGTGCGCGTGCGTGTGCGTTTGCGTGTGTGTGTGTGTGTGTGTTTGTGTGTGTTTTTGTGTTTGAGAGAGAGAGAGATTGATACTGCGATATACTGTAGTGTGTTCAGCAATGTCCCGCGTGCAAAACGCAGAATGGAATTCGTGGTTGAATTCTAACAATGTTTTAACCAACAGAAAATACGAAAGTACATAGTACGAGTTGAGCCCAATCGCGTCACCGTATATGACGCCTAAAGCTGACTAAACCGCCGTCTCCGCCCGCAGCACGACAAAACTGGGCGAATCGTGGAGCTCGCGCCTGAACAAGGCGGCCGGCGACGGCGTGACCCGCCACAGCTCACTCGGCTCCCTCCCGCGCTGCTGCAGCCTCAGCTCCGCCAACTCCGGCCACTCCGAGGGTTACAAGGTCAAAACCCTCCCGAAACCCGACCGCAAGACCTTCAACGTCTTCCGCAAACGCCTCAAAAGCGACTCCAGACCCTCCGAGCCCAAATCCCCGGAGACTAAGGAGAACCGCGACGAGACGAAAAAAAAAAAGTTCGACTTCACCCCCACCAAGGAGCTGTTCAAAAACTTCAGAAAAATCAAAAGCTTGAAGATCAAGTCCGGCAGTAATCTTGCAAAGATAGGCGAGACGAAGAGCTGCGAGTTTTTGGACGGGACCGAGCATGTGAGTACCAATACTTGCACGAGTAGGTGTTCAAAATCCGTGGAGTGTTTAGAAGGGTCTCCCAGCGAGGATTATCTGGATGATAGTGATACCGCAGACTTCTCGTTGGAACTCGACGATGACGCCGTAGCGTCTCTGTCACTCCCGCAGGACATTGTAGCTCTTATACTGCGAGGCCGCGAGAGAATCGACTCTATAGGAATCAAACAGCAATTAGCCGAGGACGACTACATGCCAATGTCGCCAATAGTTGCGCCGACGCCTATAGAACAGCACTATATCGTCATGTCGCCAAGGACCAATATAGCTTGAACGGCGCGTTCGATTTGTGGTTTGGACGTCATCCATTTAAATCTATGGTTGTAGGATTAGGCGCGCCTTTTGTGCCTAGTTTGTGTTTTACTTTGGAACGCTTTCGCGTTGGTGTGTTTGGATGTTGTCGCGGATTGTTTTGTGTCATTTCACAGTCCAGATTCCGATGAAAATCTGGAATGTGAAATTACTTATCTGATAATAAGGCGTATTTTGCTTTGCAGTTTTTATGCTTATTAGTAAGAGCTACATTCCTAGCCTTAGTTTTAAACTGGCTAAAGTAACTTTACTTTTGATTAGAAGCTCGTCGGTGTCACGTCATATTTTGTGATTGAAGTAAAGTTACTTTACAAAGGTTCACTAGACCTCATTGTAAAAGAGACAGGATGTTTACCACGATTATTACTTACTTAAGTTCCCGGTATTTCGACACCGTTGCAGGCACTGTGGTCGCAGGCAGACTGACCTCTGGTTTCTCGGACACTAACAAGCTGTTAATCTACTGTTAACAGCTTTCAGTGTTTTTTTTTGTATGCAATTTGGCCAATTGACAGCTGTTAATAGTAGATTAACAGCGTGTTAGTGTACGAGAAATTGGGGTGAATATTTTGTGAGTTGACAACTGTTATGGTTAGACATCAGGGGCGCTACTACGTATCTTATCCACTCTTTGGAATCATCCGATTTCACCTACTCCAACTGTCAAATACATATACAAATTTTGACACCTGGGAAATGTCAAAATGGATAACCCAAACCAATCTGACATTGGCAGAATCCTAGGGGTGCTGTAGAAAATAATTGAATTGAATTTAATGAACCGATACGTATAAGGAGGGTAGATATGTCGAACTATGACAGTTATCAATTGACGAAATCAAGAAATAAACAAGCTGTTAATCTACTGTTAACAGCTGTCAGTGGGTTTTTTTTTTGTATGCAGTTTGGTCAATTGACAGCTGTTAACAGTAGAATAACAGCGGGTTAGTGTACGAGATACTGGGGGTTAGTCTACCATCTTCCTAGACTGCCTCGTTGGACTGGCCGTTAAGGCGCTTACTACCAAGATAGAGGTCGTAGGCCTCAGTCTGGGTGTATTTCTATGTTTGTGACGTCCTTGTCTGGTTACCATAGCACAGGGTATCCTAGTTTGGGACCAGGTCAAGTGATTGTGTTGGGTGGAAGCTATTATTATTATTTTAGAGATACTATGTTCAGATAACCCGGTTCGTTCACGGCTGACTTTGCGCACGGTGTGTTTGGTCTCAAGAGTTGTTTTGTTAATAATCGTGGTAAGAATCCCGCACCTTTACAGTTATGTCTATGTACAACCACGGTTTTAATAAGTTTAAGACTTCAGTACTTACCTACTTGTAACAAAAAAAAAATGCAATAAACGCTCGGCCTACGACAAAGATCTACTACTAAGACTGCAAACGCAAAAATAAGGTATTATTGTAAAGGAAAATTCTCATTAATATATTGAACGAAAGACAAACTGTTTACTCATGTATGTCTTGCGTGTCTGTCGCGGCGCTCAGTTGACCGACCGAGACGCGTGTGTGTCGTTTGCGTCAGTCGCGTGGCTCGGTCGCACGTCTCTGTCGCAGCGCGTTGCCTTAAGACTTAAATATAAGGGCTTTTACTTAGATAGCGCTGCCTAGACGCGACTGTATCTCAAAGTTGTATGAGAAGCTACTTTACTACCGACGACGAACACCTTTCTCTCGTATTTAAAAAATATTTCTGCAATGACAAGACGCAGAACAAATATTTATTTATTGTACATACCATCTGTTCACGATTCCGCACAGAAGTCATTAGGAGCCTTCCAAATTTTCAAATTTCGAATTCCAAATTCATTCGCCGCGATGGGGGCTGGTCAGCGAGGTTCCATAGAATTTCTTAAAAAAAATAATCTTGTATTCGTGCGTTCACCTTAACTTGGCAGCTGATGAGCCTTCGCACTAGAGGCAAAGTCGCTCGTAACTAGGGTTGCCAACTTTTTTTCTAACAAATATATCTAGTATTTTCGAAGCTGTTACCTCTAAAAAGATAGTAAAAAAATAGTAAAAAATAGCGGCACTCGTGCCGCGCGATTCACGGACTTAGACTTGAAGAACAAGCTTCAGAAAAAGGTTAAGGCTGGGTTCCGCTTTACGCAAAATATAGTAGTTTCGCCTACTATATATTTTTTTAGAAATATAGTATTTGAGCCCTTAATATAGTAGGATAGGTACTATATTATATAGTAGGGTTGGCAACCCTACTCGTAACATACACCTGAGTAGAGCGCACGCATGTAAATGTTAGTGGTTCATTTGCTGTCGATTCCATTAAGAGTTAACATACTGTTCGAGTGTACTGCGTTGATGGGTCACTTTTTATCCAGAGCTGCCAATCTTGGTTTTCATTATATTTAATAGTTTCTGTTAACCAGGCAGTGGCATAATAGTTGCCACCTTAAATTTAACCTTATCACTTTGAAATAAAGTCCAAAACCAATGAAAAATTTATACTAGCTCTACCGGTTAAAGGGTTAAGGTCTATTCACGTTACAACGGGCCGGCGACATACTGGCGGCACGATTTGAATCTAAAATAATCCTGAAGTACTAAGAATAAGATTATTCTTATCTTAAATCTTTACGAAGTTAGAGACTAATATACGTTAAGTTGTTAGATAAGTGAAAAACACCGGAGAGGTGCGAGTCAGACTCTCCCACCGAGGGTTCCGTACAAATTTGTGGGTACTTACATATTATAAATAGTTCATGAATAGATTCTCACACTTTTTTCCGAGCTTTTCCCGAACTTCTAAGACATTTTTTTTTTATCATTTAAATTCAAATGTATAGTTTCACATTTTTTCTTGTACTTTTATAAGAATATTATTTTTGAACTAAGTATAACTTTCGTAAGAACTACCACAGGCACTACACATTATTAGCTTAATTCCGGATTCATGTACTAGCAAAAATCAAGTAAGTTAATCCGGAATCAAGCTAATAATAAGACGATATTACTAGCCAAATTTGATAGTTCTAGGTCAACGTAAAGTACCCTATAAATCATACGTTTTTTGCGGCATAAACTGGTGTACAATACGATTAAAATCAGTTAACGATTCGGCTTTTCTCGGATATCATCGCCTAAATCCCGAGACGGAAATGACACGAAATACATTACCGCGATTTCTTTTAGGTAGCATTCAATTTGAAGTATCATAAACGCAATCTACAGCACCTGCCAAGATGACATTACTAACCGGTAGACCTAAGAAATTTATTATGCAGAAGTGATCGCCACGTAGGAAGCTCTTTAAATCGTTGATGAAAGTTATATATCATTCGTCGTATCACGCAATAATCAAAATCATCCATTTTTAATTGATATCATCCATCCATTGATATTTTTTGCCGGGCACTTCTTTGGATTGTTGATCTTTAGGTGACTGATCTGAGAGGTTGTCGTTTTCCTTAAAAATTTTCAACACGCTGCTTTTCGAAACTCTGGTTTCTTTACAAACCCTGTCCAAATTTTTTTTATGATAATTACTTTCTTCTTTTTAAAATAAATTAGCTTCTTTTCTAAAATAGTTAATACATTATTTACAATTTCACGAGATTGAGCAACAATTTTGTTACCACGCTTTAAATTTGTTGAAGCCATGATACATAACTATTGTAAGTTAATTTTGATAAAATTTGATAACATAACATAAACTCACGCCTGTATCCCTGAGGGGTAGGCAGAGACCAGGGACTGCCACTTTGATAGAATCGAATATTTTCACGAATGAAATTAGCGTTCATAAACATAAATGTATCATATACGTCAAACTGTTTTTATTGACACTAAGAAGTCATACTGTCAAAATAGTCAATTATTTTTCTTATTTCAGTATAAAGGTTGTGTTAGTTTTGAGCTACAAAGGAGGTTTTAAGAAGAAGAAGAAGAAGAAGAAGAAAGACATTTCTTATACCAACAAGATACATCACAGATTTGTTGCTCATATCGTTCTTGTATTGTATTCAATAAGACAACGAGTAATATAATTAAAGGTCATATCTGTAAATTGATAACTCTATGTGAGAGATGAGGGATTCACGACAATTACCGACGTTGGCCGAATCGTTAACTGATTGTAATCGTACTGTATCTTTTTTTAAGCTAACTTAGAAGTTTGATTTTTTCGCAGCTTCAAGGGACTGTAGACCTGAGTATATGGTTTTAATTTCAACCTCATACCTCCACGCGTTTCGAGATAAAAGGTTTTGACAGACGGACGGAAGGATGGACGGAAAAACAAAGTGATCCTGTAAGGGTTCCGTTTTTTCCTTTTGAGGTACGGAACCCTAAAAAAGTTCTGTCTAGGGTTGTAGACTTTAATTGCGTAAGTATTTAAGGATTATTTTAGATTTAATTAGTGCCGTATTTAAGGATTATTTTAGATTTAATGTGGAAAATCTTTTATTTTCCGGCATTTACGAATGAGTTCTCAGAACGTACATTTGTGAATTTGCAGTGGGTAGCAAACATCGTTTAGGTTTCCACGAAACATCGTGTGGAAACCTAAGTGTTGTTCAGAATTCCCAGTAATTTACTCATGAAGATCAATGTTATTTTTATACTATTTGGTGGTCAAAATCAAAATATCGGCGGCTGTCATTAGTTAATGTGATACAGGGAATTTTAAGGAATGTACCCAATATTCCCTACATTGCCGGAGGCAAATTAACCACTCGTCTGCCGCGACACAGATATGTGTCCAACTTAGTATGGGCCACCTATACGTTGCGTTCCGCGAGGGCAGTTCAGGAGTTAATACTTTTACAGCTTTCAACTATGATGTATTTGAAAGGTATTTCACAAAATCACCCCTGTTCTTCATACAATTTAAAACATAAATTATCTTTAGATCGAATTACATTAGTTAAGTCTTGGTGGCGCCATCTAGTGATAAATCTAAGCCGAAAGAACAGTATTTACATTCCTTTTGCCGCGAGGCACGGCAATCTGAACCTTAAAGACTTGTCGGATTGAGACTAAAACAACTACCAAATAAAAGACTGCACTCGAATATTGAGTGGAATCATCTAAGGTCATTTTGTAACTAGGGAAGTCATATAATCATTTTACTACTAGTTTAAGATGTTTAGTCAAGTGTTCATCAGCAATGTTAAGACAAATACCTACTAATATTATAAATGCGAGTGTGTTTGTTTGGTTTGCCCTTATTTCACGGAGCTACGGATGCCCACAGCCAGTACCTGATAATATAAACATCTGGCGGTTCACGGCTATCATTCTGTAAATTTAACTTTCGAACTATATCAGATCATCTTCATGACACGCCATTCATTACAAATTCGACGATTTTGCGAAAACGAAATCGTGAATCGAAGCGTGGCCAGGGGCTAAGACGTGAAACATCACAGAATAACTGAGACATGTCGCTTACATCACCATAGTTCTGAGTTGTGAGAGAGAGATGCAGCTATATTCTTGCGTCACTCTGTTTCTCTCATAGGCTTTTTGTAACTAAAAGGGCCTAAATAAACAAATTAACAATAGATCGCTCTTAACTAAAAACAATTAAAATTGTATATTGGTAACCAGTGGCAGTTAATCTGAGTTTATGTGATTGATAGTAACTTAACTTAGACTACTCCTAAGAAAATTAATCCGACTTTTGCCAGTTTTAAGGATCTGAAGAAAAAACACTATTTCTCGATTAATTTTGAACAAAAATTTAATGAAGACTGATAATAACGAGACTCAATTTTTGGATGCATTTTTCGAAAAGGACAGTATTAGTGATTTAGCTTGTTTGTTAAGAAAATAATTAAAATTTATAAAAAACATAGTGTAACTTTAGTAATAAGTTGGCTTTATTCAATGTATACGGCTTCTCGCTAACGTTTTGTGATATTGGTATAAGAAATATGTTTAGATGGCCACTTTGCTTGTTGGATTGGATTTGATAATGTATCTAGTATTAACTATTATTAAAAAGACTCCCCCACCTTACCCCCTGTTTCTCGTTCACTAACAACATGTTAATCTACTGTTAAGAGCTGTCAGTTGGCCAAAGTGTATACAAAAAAAAAACTGCCAGTAAATAAACAGATGAAATTAGTGTACCAGACGCCGGGGGTTAGTATGAAGAAAGTCATTAGCTTGAGATGATTGTTAGTTAAAATTTGCGGCGTAGACTTGTTATTTATTATTCTAGCTGATATTAGGTAAGTTGTGTGTGAAATGACTAAAAAACTACAGGGAATTACTGCGTAATAATCAGTGATCGTAATGAGGGTGTAAGTTTTGATACAGTCAACAGCGCATCAACCTTTTTTTTTACTTATAATTTATTGCACACACGAAAACACAATACAGGAAAGGTAACACGAGAGAATTCATGTACAAAGGCGAGCTTATCTCTGTGAGAGATTTCTTCCAGCAAACCTTGGGGAGACGGAGTGGAGGTGGACGGAGAAACCATGGGGTGGGAAACGAATCTACGCACGTGCAGTGCTTATATTTTAGGTGCAAATTTGCCCGCAATGCAACTGAGTGGAGAAGAAGAAGAAATGCATGTAAAAAAATACATTTATTTAACGCCACATAGACATATACATGCCGTAAAACAGAAAGAAAAACTAAAATTAAAAAATAAAATTAAATGCGGTCGCCAACCCGCCTGCCAAGCGTGGCGATTATGGCAACACCCCTCACGGTTATGTTCGAAGCTTGGAAAACCATGAGGGAGGCCTTTGTCCTGCAGTGGGCGTCAATTGGCTGATGAAGATGATGCTGATGAAAAAATTAAAAACACGGCAGAACAACAATTAGGGAACTTCGAGCTATGTCCATGCGGCGGTAAGCCTCAGGCTCAGTAATTGCCGCATGTTTGTTGCCCACAGCACTGATTTTCAGCAAGGGCCTGGTCTAGTGACTCGCGGAACATCGCATCGACGCAAAGTGTGGAGCGCACGGATGTAAAGGTTCGTGTGCTGTCGCCTGTACCCTTCGTACAGCTCATGTGGTCTGAGGCGTTGCTTAGAAGTAAAATCATGGACATGTGTAGTTGTGATAAGATCAGTCCAAAGTAAAAATTGTAAAGCTCGAGCTGATGTCGCGAGACCTCAGATATTGTAATTCTCGATCATTTCACACCAGTTTGCGAGGCATTCCCAAGATGATTCAGATTATTTCGGAGATTTTTAGTTCCTTTATTATGCCCGACAAGTAACTTGACCACCTTGATTAATATACTTGACTTTAATTTCGGATCACGTTGGTGATAGAAGTCTTCTGACATTGGATTAGTCAAATTAATGAATAAAAAAAAATAATCTTGCGTATCCATCGCAAACTCGTCCCGACTGCGCGGTTTTTTGTTCAAGTTAGCTGCCGGGCATCATACAAATTATTGCAATTTAACAGTAGGTAGCCAAATTTGACACAAAAAACAGTGATTACGGGCAAAAATAATAAATTGTATATTTAGCTAATCGTTGGAAAGATTAACTTAACAAAATGTAGTGAGAATATACCGTAAGTGTCATGCTGCGTACAGGCTGTTTCATAAAGCTACAGTGAGTTAAAACTTCAATAGTCATTCTTATAACCAACCAATGGTGAGGCTAGGTTGGACGAAACTTACTGACAATTGAAATCTTGCAAAAAAATGTTTTTATCTCATTGGATTTTCTTTTTACGAATAAAGTACACAGCTGGTTAAAATACGGATGAATTTTCTGAATGCCTCCTTTTGTGGATATAACATAGCAGACCATGATCAGTATTATGGCACATAGTCCCCCCCCCCTCCCCCCTATTCCAACTCACTGATGTAGGATAAAACGCTTAAAAAATTATATACGGTGGTGCAGAAATGTCTACTTTAAAAAAAATTTAGTACACAAAAAGTGGCTTGGGGACTTTTTAGGGTTCCGTACCCAAAGGGTACCGATTAATAAGACTCCACTGTCTGCCTGTCTGTCACTAGGCTGTGAGCTGTGAACATCTCATGAACCGTGATAGCTAGACAGTTGAAATTTTCACAGATGATGTATTTCTGTTGCCGCTATAACAAAAAATACTAAAAACAGAATAAAATACATATTAATGGGGGCTCCCATACAAAAGTCGTTTTTTGCTCGATATTAGGTAATAATAAATAACGGCAACAGGTAGACGTTTGAAATATTCAAATGTTGTATAGATAATATATGGCACGGAACCCTTCGTGCGCGAGTCCGACTCGCACATGGCCGGTTTATTTAATCACGGTTCATAAAAGTTGCGTTTGAGGCCAATTACCAGTGAAGTTCCATGACATTTCTGAAGCACCTGTATAACTCGCACTAACGAGTATGCTAATAAGAAGATGCCTGCAGTCGACAGCTGACCAAACTTTACATTTTTGTTGCAAAAACAAAAATACCTAAGTCTGTAGAGTGTGCGAGTAAAGGGTGGTGTGTTGTTGACTCTCGTACGTAGCCTATTGCTAAGCTTTAGTGCTTACATACATAAGCAGCCTATATACGTCCCACTGTAGGGCACGGGCCTTCTGTCGTATGGGCTTAATCACCACGCGTGCCCACCGCGGATTGGCGATTTCAAGCGCTAACGTATGTGAATAGCTCAAACAGTCAGGTTTCCTCACGATGGTTTCCTTCGTTTTTTTTTTGTGCTTCTACGGCTTAAAAATATAGGCACAATTTATAGTTGTTGGTAGTTATTGTTGGACTTCAGTTTTTCTCAGTAATCAATTTAAAATTGCTCGCAAGTTTTTGTTTATTTTCTTTGCAAACGTTCGATGTACAAGCGACAGCAGACCTTAACATGTTTGTTGGTAAGCTGCCCGTAACGTAACTAAGCAGAGTGCACGTTTGTAAAGGTTTACGTGCTGTCGACTTAATATACTTCGTTTGTAACCGTACAGTCGATATCACATCAACCTTTGCATTTTTATTGCCCGTAATGTAACTGAGTAAAGTAGACGCATGTAAAGGTCGATGTGCGGTCGACCGTACGTGTATTGAAATGTTTTTTGTTCCATTATTTTATTCCTAAGGTACTTTTTATCGAACTGTTAGACGTGACATGATGACTTCGTTAAGTGTTGGTTTGTACTGGTCATTGAAAGTGGGATAGTTTTGTTTGATTTACATGTTGCGTTACCATATTATTCCATTCATTTATTTTAATTTATTTCATACCGTTAAATTGTACTTCTAACTTTTTTTTTTAAACTAAGTGAAGGTATTGATTTTTGTGGTTTGATAATACTTAATTATTATCTTTTTAGTTCAATAGACTTAATAAACGTGTTGATGAAATTGTAAAAAGACCAATGTCGACCCAAATGCATTTCGAAAGTTTAAGTCACTGTTGCATATAGTTTTTAGCAGCCAAATCAGTATCGGTTTCCAGGCAGTGTTTTCAAACGCTGGATAGTCCCTTAGTATAAGCATTGAATTTAAAATTCAATGGTGTAAGGCACTATTCGGCTGTTAACTCCACTTATAGGAGTAGTTAAGAGTGATTAAAATCATAGTTTTAGTGTAAAGGGGCTGCTAAAATATTATACAATGGAAAAAGGGATGTTTGTGTGACGTTTTAGCAGACACACAAAACATTCCGAAAGATCTAAGTATGTCGAAAAGCTATGTGCATCCTAGGTCGTAAAGTTATACCTATGATGAAAAAACTTAGGCTCTATTTATAAATCGGTTGGCTACGACTTTTGTTTGGACTGTGCTTACTGTAAAAGCCAAAGTGTTAGAGAATTATAAATTCTCATGTAACTTAATTAACATAATTCTTATTCTTAGTAAATTCACTGGAATAATGCAAAACTTTAAGAATGTTTTGTTTTTCGCTCACAATTGTTTACCTATTTTAAGGGCTATTGGACCAATTTTTGTTATTTTTGTTTTATTTTTTAGTTTTAGCAACATAATAAAGTTTCTATAAGTATGTGCATTTATTGTTTTTAATTTCTAATTAATTTCCGTACCTACAGTTCTATCACTGATAGAACTGTAGGTAGCTACGTCAGTCGCGATAGCCCGTATAGGCCGCGTCTTAGGGGCGACACAGCGTCCTAGGGGCGGTAGATTTCAGAGGACGCTCACTCGATTTCAGAGGATAAAAGTCAAACAAGTTCACTGGTTTTCTCGTGAAAATAATAATAATTTTCGCGTGAAAAATTATCAAAGGTCTTCATAGTCTCAGGAAAAAATGAATTCTATACATAGCTCTTCTCTACATAGACGCAGAGATAATGAACACCATAAACTATGATGACAGATGATTTTGCTATTAAAAAGTACCCTAATTTTTTTTAATTCTTGTTTCTTTTTTACGCTCTTTCTTAATGATTAATTCATTCGTGTATTTAACTTAATTGCCTTTTTTACTACAAATTAAAAATTATTATTTTAGAAACGTACATGGGCGGCAGAAGTAGAGTAGCTTACACTCATAAAAAAATATAAATCCCCCACTGACGTACGCTCACTCTAATGTTCACAAACAGAAAAATGTTTTGCTGTAACTTAATTGAAATGATATAACGAAGTCAGATGAAATAAAACTTTATTTTTAACGCATTGACATATCACAATTTACATGTGTTACATACAACACAGTTACTTTTTGTAGAGCAACGTTAAGGCCCCCATTCACGATACGACCAAATGGCGGCATCCAAATGGATTAATCTAAATTGATACACGCTGAATTTCAAGCCCACTGACTATGCATCCGCCGTTCTTCAAAATGAAGTTTGATAAATGACGCCATCTTCTTTTTGACAGTATCTGCATTTGCGTTTTCATCTCGTCCTTCAAAATAAATTGTAAGCTCAGAGGAGCGGCATTTCTCTCATTTATTATGGTAGTCGGCGTCATCGATTTTTCCACCAACAGGGATTTTTCCTATACATTTAAATAAATGCCCAAACAAAATCTCTTGACGTTGACGTAACGATGGCATCAATGGCATCGATGAAAAGATATGGTTTATAACTGATGTGGTCGTGCAGTAGTGCGCATGGAAAATGGAGGTGCCTTTACGCAACTTCGATAACCCTGTAAGTTACTTTAATATTAAAGTAAATGCTGCTCAACAAAAAGTAACCTTGACATTTTTGAGAACATATTCTTTTTTGCACTAACCCGTGTTGTCCTCAACAATAAAAAAAAAACCTATTTAGAGGCTAAAAATTCCACCCATGCCGGGACTTGAACCCGCGACCTCTGGCTAACCGTGCCAGCGATCTCCCAACTAAGCTAATGGGCAAGTGGAGGCATCGGCGAAATTTCGAACCTCTGCCTGTACGTAAAACAAACTGTATTACGTACAGGCAGCGACATCTGGCAGAAGCAATTTAAATCACTTGCAGCCTTTTTAGCCAATAACACAATAGATGCGCGTTTCATAGGTTTTAAAAGTTTCATAGGTAATAAAAAATTGCATGAACTTGCATTTTTATTTAAAAGAATGTGGTCAAGTAACCTATTGCTTCATCATCATCATTCAGCCACAAGAAGTCCACCGCTGGACATAGGCCTCGTCCATGGATTTCCAAAAAGACCGGTTGGAAGCGGCTTGCATCCAGCGTCTTCCTGCCACTTGGATGAGGTCTTCTGTCCATCTTGTGGCTGGTCTTCCTACGCTGCGCTTGCCGCGTCTATTGCTTACAAAATAATTATGTTATGCATTGATCGTCACTTAGTAAAAGTCCCTATGACACCAAACTGTGGATCAACTCCTATCAGCCTCACCTCCGATATTTAAAGCTAGCAGTTTTTATCGTTCATCTTGGACCGAATTTTTTTTTTTAATTGCACTAATATTGCAGCTTATGCGATATCATTAGAATGATAAACTTATGTAATACTTATTATGCTATCACACCACACGTAGCAATATTTCGGGATATAATGGCACTTATTTTGTTATATTTTTCCATGGAAGCATACTTAGAAAAGTGGTTTATGTATCAACTGATAAAATAAAACACTAGCGAATAAAATACTAAACGAATATTATGTGCGTTTTGAGATCTAAATACTTAGTATCGAAATATAATAACTATTCAAATATGCACTTGGTACAAATATTAGGGGTTAAAGTATGAAATTGCCGTTTTATTGCAATAGGTTCTTTGAATTGACATAGAATCTTCATGGTTTGAGGTTTTCGAATGAAACTTTTTTCAAATGGTTTCTATGATGTCCTTTTTTTAAAAAAATGTGAAACATTTGAATATCGACTTTCAATTGTTTTTGTTATTCAATTTAGACAAGAAAGATGGATACTGCGAAAATTCGAGTGATTATGAGGCACCCATTTTTCGTATTTTTTTATTTTATTGATTTGATGCAAGTGAGTCAATATTGTGGGTAAGGTAACGTTAAACCATGCCGCTAATTCCTGGGTAGTTTGACTAGGGTCGGCTTCCACTATCTCTCTTAATTCATCGTTATTCACCTGTGTGGGCGGTCTTCCTCGTGGCTCGTTCTCTAAGTCGAAATTTCCATCACGAAAGCGTTTAAACCAAAATCGCACGGTGCGTTCATTAGTAGACCCCTCTCCAAACGCAGCATTGATATTGCGGGCTGTTTCTGCCGCGTTAGTTCCGCGTCGGAACTCGTATTCAAAAATCACTCGAATTTTCGCAGTATCCATCTTTCTTGTCTAAATTTAATAACAAAAACAATTGAAGGTCGATATTCAAATGTTTCACATTTTTTAAAAAAAGAACATCATAGAAACCATTTGAAAAAAGTTTCATTCGAAAACCTCAAACCATGAAGATTCAATGTCAATTCAAAGAACCTATTGCAATAAAACGGCAATTTCATACTTTAATCCCTATTATTGTGATGATAATTTTGGTACAATTATGGTATTTTAATGTCACATAGATTATGGAAAGAATTTCTTTACAGCTGCAACTTTACATTCTGTACTTTATTTAGTCTGTTGTTACGGCGAGCGTGCTGTCTCGCTCGCACAATATTTTTTTTTTTGTGATTGTATTAAAATGAGTAGGTACACTTTTGATAAATGTGGTCGGAGGGTTTGATAGATAATAAAATTGCGGACATTCAAGGCATATTTTTATTATCCCCTACCTAGTTTTTGATTGAGAAAAAAAATACAAAATTCGTAATAATTAAATACCTGTAATTGATTTAATACTTGTAAGAAAATGAAAATGTATAAAATACAAAAAAAATATCCGTAATTTATCTATCAAACCCTCCGACCACATTTATCAAAAGTGTACCTTCTCATTTTAATACAATCACAAAAAAAAAAAATTGTGTGAGCGAGACAACACGTACGTCGATTACGTCGAGTAACAGCAGAAACCCTATTTTTGATCATACACACTGAAATATGGGTGGTTTGAAAGCAGCGGTTATGTAATTAGTAATTAAACATGCGATCTATTAAGAATACTAATTTTAACTAATTGAGTTGACAAATGATGCTTCGAGTTGAGAAATCTTGTTAAAAAAAATTTGCGAACAATTAATACAGCCTCTCTGTCTATTAAAACAATGACCCGCGGACCCGCGGCGCGCACCTGGCTTGGTGCTAATGGTTCTCGTAGTTCCGTGTTTGTGGCGAGATCTTTTTGGAAAACTTGCCTTTAAAAAAAAAAACAAACTAGCGTTCGATACTTAAGGCAAGTTCATTGGGCTGTGGCCTTCAAACCACCCAAAATACATGGTGAAGAAACCACATACTGGGTGTAACAAAATCCCCACATACGTCCGAAAATGGCGGGTTCTGCTCAATACGAACAACTTTTACTATGATAATAAATATTTTATTTCGGGCAAGAAAGTCCAATATTTTTACATTATAGGGAAAACTTTGACAAAGAAAAAAATTCTACAGCGTAAGGTATGGAACAGAACATAGAGTGGTTCGTGTGGACAAGTACAACTCCCCATTTCTCGATGTATATGGTGTTTTTTTTTCACCCTATATGTGAAATAATAATATTATGTACCTAATTGTAATGTAAACTGTTGGCGATGCCCAACAGTGTTATTTATGAAAACACAATTTCTCTAGAACACCTCTAAAATGTTTTTTTGGATAAAAGGGAACGACCTTTTTAGCGGTCTTTGAGGACTAACTTTTATTAACACTGATAAATTTTAACAGACTTATTTTATAAAAACACGATTCCTCTAAAACACTCCACAGAGGCAGTTTAAATAATCTGTGGTTACGTTTTTCCGTTTACTGCAGACTATTATACTGCCTCTGAGGAGTGTTTTAAGGAATCTTGTTTTTATAAATAAGATCGTAAGGTTTTCTGGCAGCGTAAAGTTTCCGTTTTCGTTCCCCGTCCGTTTCTCTAGTTACAAGAGGAATTTAGAGAATAAATTATAACTATCACACAAAATAAAACTAATAGAAGAAAGCAAAGCTTTAAAATACAGTTATATTCCAACTATGGCTAAAATGATTATCTTCTAGCGTCATTTGTGTACGTAATGCTACAAAAAATTGCATAATATAAGAGAGCTTTAAACTAATCCATCAAACAGTTCTTAAATTACAAATATTTCATATTCTATCTACGATTATTTCATGATCAAAATTCATTCTAAATGCACGTTTTCAATACACGCTATAAAACTGAGGCGTTTGAGAAAAGATACGCCTGAAACGCTTTATTTCTATTATGTGTGTAAAATCCTTGAATGTTATTGGTGCTATATTCCTAACGATTGAATTGGCAATCATATTGAGCCACATCGCGATTCGTGGTGTCAGTGTGGGAAAGGCCAAGATGTTAGTGGTGTGTGTGCCCAATAATTTATGACAACCGGTTTAGATCATAATTTTTCACGGCCGTGAGTTTCAGTTGAAGCATTATCAGTTTATGGGCCGGTTTCTGAATTGAGAAATTTACTAAGTAAATACTTAAGTAACGTTCTGTCATGCTCTTTTCTGAGAAATTCAAAGAGCACTACAGTGAAATTCTCAATTCAGAAACTGGCCCTACATCTTACGGACGACTTCTCTATACAAATGGTCGAGCTGCTGTGATCTAAACAAAATCCATCGAGTTGTACCTTCATACCTAGGAGAGTTAGGTAAGTGGTCGTTTTTTTACATGAACATGATTTATACATAAACTCACGCGTAAATCCCGGAAGAGTAAGCAGAGACTACCTCTCCTGACAAACCTCTCGGAGCTGGCTTCTTAATTAAACTTACTAATTATGAACAAGCTGCTAAATTATGCTTACAAGTTACCTAATTATTTCTTGCTATAACCAGTGAACATGACCTACTTAATGTACCTTCTTGTGTGTAAAAGTGTTCTCTCCAGCTATTTGTAGTGATGACTTTGCTAACTATTAAGCAGTAACACTCGGCCCGCGCAGCACGAGATTCTCGTACCGCAACGAACCGTTGGCATTCCTCTGGATTCTGTTCCAGTTTAATTCAAACTTGCAGCAGGTTTGAATCACTCTTCCAAATTTCTGTCTTGATTTGTTCTAGTTTGATTCAAACTTGCCCCAAATTTGAATCAAACCTAGATTCCGCTCGTCAATGCTACATGCAATCTGTAAACAGATGCCATAGAGTTGGCACCCCTATGACCTCTGGTTCGGTTTGATTCAAAGTTGCAGCGAGTTTGAATCAAACGTTCTAGATTTCGCTCGTCAAATTTCATGCTAAGGGAGGGAGCAAACGCTCTCTACAGACCCCTAACAACCTTAATTATCAGACGAACTCCCACTCACTTTCTAAATGCTCGTCTGGTGAAGCAATCGGCTGTACCACCCCGTTCAAGGGAACTTCTAGTTTCAGCTCTATATCGCCGAGGTTCCAGTTATTGGGCAGCTTGACTAGCTTGGGAACTAAATCTATAGTTTTAGGCAGAACGGTGTTCACCGGTTTTACCGGCACTTCTGTTTTCATCTCTTCGTTTGCTCGTTTATCCGTCTTCATTGGCTTTATTTCTTCGTCATTTTCTCTGTAGTCAACTGGAGGGTCCTCTATCGGTGGAGATTCGGAGCCAGCGTCGATGGTGGTAGTTTTTATGCTGAGGGATTCTAAGTTGAGCATCTTGGCAAGTATTTTCTCTTTCTCCTCGATCTGTTTTTCGAGGATGTCGTCGGTCTCTTGCGGTAGATTGCTGGAATTAAATAGAAAAATTACTGATTTACTATACTGTTAAATCTGAAGAGCAGATACCAGTGATAAAAAAGAAACGATTTTTATTTGTCAAACATGCGTATTAAAAGATGGTACCTACATTTTATGTTGTGTCCTACATGCTTTGCCATTGTAGACATTCAAATTTTTTGGTGAGAGAGCGCCTTGTAGGTATGGACTTGTCTTATGTTTTCTCAGACACAGTTATAAGTCTTGACAATAGTCTGAAATTGATAGTTAAAAACTTGAATGTCTAACTAGCGCAAAAAAATTACCCTACGTTAAATTGTGGGAAGGCGGGCGGGGCTTGTCAATTGTCTTACTTGTAATTGGAGCGAGTTCAGTATTACCCGGCAAAATATCTATGCACCTGCCACCGTCAGACCGCCATCTTGCTAGGTACGATATTTCGACGGGTTATACACCACAAAGTCGAAGCCGACCGAGGCAGAAGTGCATGTTCTACCAACATGCTCGTATGAATACGAACACAGAACCACGCTATGTAGGTAGGGTGACCAAGTACACACTAGACTAGACACTAGTATGCAGGCGCCGTACCTGTGAACGCTGACATTCAAGACGCAGAGCGCCGTGTAGCTGACGTCCCCGCACCGCGCCGACTGCACTGACCTACTGGGTTCCTCTACGTTTATAGCTAGAGTGGCCAAGCGCCAGGCTACCTGTAAACGCTGACATCCATGAGGCAGGGAGCCCTGTAGCTGACGTCCCCGCGCCACGCCGACTGCACCTATTCTACTACTAACCTACTGGGTTCATCTACGTTTGTAGCTAGGGTGACCAATCGTCAGGGTACTCAGACGGCGTACCTGTAAACGCTGACGTCCATGAGGCAGGGCGCCGTGTAGCTGACGTCCCCGCGGCGCACGGGCGTGGCGTGCCGCGGGGTGCCGGCGCCCGAGCCGCCCTCGCGCCGCCGGCTCCGGCGGCTGCGGACGACACCTCTTTAGTACATCATCAATGGGCCTTTACATCTATTGCAGATGATTTTTTGGGGCATTTACGTGGCATTTAAGTTCTTGTATCTGGCCGCAGCTTTAATGTTTTTCCTACTTTTGTCAATTGACAACATTTCATTTTTTTAGCATACGTATTTTATTGTCTTAAAGGAAACTAGATACAAAATAAAACGACCCATATTTTTTTATTTTCTGAAACACGCACGTTTTCTTATATTTTTTAAATTTTAAAGTTTAAAATATTTTTACCGGAAGTGACGAAACAACGAGGCTCACAATATGTTTTCTTTTGCCTAACATCCTAAAAAAACATAGTTACAAATGTCATTTTAGTATTGCCAGGGCCATGTTAAAAAACAGTTTCTGTATTTTTTTGACATCTGCAAATATGTTTTTCTTTTATACAATTAAATCAGCTTAGTTCAATTCATCGTCCCTTATTTATGTAGTTGTTCCTTTTTTTAAATGCACTTTGTGTTGGCAAAGCCTTTATCTGCGTTCGGAGTGTTTTTGCTGCCAGTTTGTTACTTTTGTAGCTACTTTTTCAAGGTTATTTATAATGGTAAGTATGGTAACCCTGATACTTATGTTGTGTGGCTTGCTAGGTTTTTTTTTTTATCGTGGCACAGGCATGTTCACTGAGAGCCATGGTGTGACGTCATCAGCGTATTTTTGTGTTTTTACCATTTTCTCGGAAATGCAACCACAGAAAAAACTGAAAAAAAATTTTACGTGCTTTACAAAGCCAAATCTCGAAATGGTTTTCGAATTAGAGCTCCATACAATTTTGAAATGTTGTCAATTAAGAGAATTAACTAATGTTTTGGCATCTAAAGTTATTGATGGCAATCATGCAATCTTATCATATAGTCAGCAACTGATGCATTAGGTTTAAGATGATTTGAGAGAAGATGGTCAGAGTGGAGTTTTATTTTCACGCTGCCTTCTTCTCCATTACAAAACGGCCCGAAGGCAGCGGCTGAGATTGTACATTGACATTTAGCAAAGAATGAAAATTTTCACGTTGAAACAAATTTTTAGTTTCTGGTTTCGTGTATAGGCAGCCGGTCCCTGCTGGTCGGAGTTGAAGGCCCGTGGGTGCGTGCAAGGAACCAGACTTGGTCACGTGTTGTATAAGATAAGAATAAGATAAGTATAACACTATCAAGTAAAGAAAGAGACTGGACAACTATTTGATCCTTGCTTTTACGATAAAACTGTCCATATTGTGTGAGAGAGAGACAAATAGTTATACAAGAATTACAATAATAATTTAATAGTTTACCTCATAAATCATTGCGATTGAACCCGTTAAGTTTGTAACTAAAAGGTACCCTTTGGGTACGGAACCCTAAAAAGGGACTGGAAAAGACTCCACTGTCCGACTGTCTGTCTGTCACCAGGCTTTCACAGATTATGTATTTCTGTTGCCGCTATAACAAACGTGATTTTTTGCCGTTTTTTGCTCGATATTAATAACGGTAACAGGCAAACGCTTGAAATATTCAAAAAATCCTTCGTGCGCGAGTTCAACTCGCACTTGGTCGGTTTTTTTTATACTAACCGTGATCTAATAGGGTGCTTGATTTGAACTTAATTCTCATCTTGAAAAACGAAACAAAGTATTTCCTGATAAGTGGAATGGGGGAATGAATAAAGTATTATTATTATGCATTGCAGAAATAGTATAGAGGAATCCTGTTTTTATAAATACCACCAAAAACTACCGCATTTAAGGAATCGTGTTTTTATAAATAACACCTATTTAAATAATTTTTGCAAATCACGTCAGTTTTTAGCGAGAATCGACTGGAATCCTATGTTACAGACCCAGGTTCTAGGCTGCAGATTAAAAAAAAAATAGCTATCACCAATTTTCACTTTGTTCACTTTTTGCAAAAACTTGTCATTGAGGATACGATTTTTTCTATCGGTGGGTTTATATAGCTCTGGGTAGCCCCTTAACGTTATAAACCTTAACGTTATAAACCTTAATATAAAAAATCTCGTGTCACAGTGTTTGTTATCGAGCTTCGAAACGGCTTCACCGATTTTTACGATTTTTTTTGTGTATATTTGGTAGGTCTGAGAACAGGCCGTAGGCTAGTATAACATAAAATTAAAGTAACAGTAACTCACGAGTGTATCAACTCCGCATCGTACTTCTTCTCCATGATACTGTTGTAGAGCTTCAGTTTCCTCTCCAACTCGTCAGACTTGACTCTCCTGAGGGCCTCGGTCTCCGCCGACACGTCCCGGAACTCGTTGACGATGCTCTCCAGGACATTCTCGGAGACCCCGGGCGGTATCGGCTTGATGGGCGGCAGCTCGAAGCACTCTTCGGCCTTCGACACGGAGTTCGAGTCTATGAACTCGTTCTTGGTGAGCATCGAGATCGGTTGCTCGAGGACGCTGTGAAATTAAGGATAAGATAAAGATAGAAAACCGGCCAAGTGCGAGTCGGACTCGCGCACCGAGGGTTCCGTACTGACCGTTTTTTATTATTTGTCGTTAGATTATATAATAAGTCCCAGAATCACGCCAAGTTTCATGCCTGTATGTATTACCGTTATTACGATAGAGCATAAAAAAACCGGCCAAGTGCGAGTCGGACTCGCGCACGAAGGGTTCCGTACCATTATCTACACAACATTATACACAAAGATAAAAAAACAGCAATAAAATCACGTTTGTTGTATGGGAGCCCCCCTTAAATAATTATTTTATTTTTAGTATTTGTTGTTATAGCGGCAACAGAAATATATAATCTGTGAAAATTTCAATTTTCTAGCTATCACGGTTCTTGAGATACAGCCTGGTGCCAGTCAGACAGTCAGACGGACGGACGGACGGACGGACGGACGGACGGACAGACAGACGGACGGACAGACAGACAGCGAAGTCTTAGTAATAGGGTCCCGTTTTTACCCTTTGGGGAGAAGAAATAATAATAACGTCTCACAACACAATCACTTGTACTGGTCCGAAACTAGGATACTAAAATCAGAAATAAGAAAATACACCCAGACTGATGTCATTCTTAGAAATCAAGTGCGGCGGCCTCCAGTGGGAATCGAACCCACGACCTCTGACAGTCAAGCGTGTTAACCGCTACACCAACGAGGCAGTAATTTATTACAAAAACACACAATAACTAAAATCGATTGGAGGTGTTTCTTCATACTTATTACTTACTATTCAATACATTAAAATCTATTAAAAAAACACTACTTTTACTGTTCGTACGGAAGGATCGATTAAGTTAGCCTAAGTTTTAAATGTAAACTAAGAGAGCATAGTACCAACGAACTGTATTCGCAATTTACCAATCGCGAAACCAGTTCGTTGGTACTTTGCTCTTGGCTCACGCTTCAAACGCTTCTTGTTGGTTTCTATAGATGGCGCTGTTCTCAAATTCGATCTTTGTCTAATGTTGTATAAATAATGGTACGGAACTCTTCGTGCGCGAGTCCGACTCGCACTAGGCCGGTTTTCTTTTTCAAATTTTCACTCATTAGACATGACAACATTAGATAAAGATCGAATTTGAGAAGAGCACCATCTATAGAAACCAACAAGAAGCGTTTGAAGAGGAAGAAGAAATAAATTTATTTAACATTGACGTGTAGTGAATGGATGGAACAAATTACCACAAGAAGTGGTTTCAGCACCAAACGTCAACAAATTCAAGAACTTACTGGACAAACACATCACTGACCAAAAGAAAAAAATAACCAAGTGAAACTGGATGCGGGCAATTATCAGTTGTTCCAACTGCCTGCCCGTCTACAAATAATAATAATAATAATAATAATAATAATAATAACCCCCCCAGGGGACCACCTTGCCGTGGTGGGGGGGCTTACGGGGAGGAGGAACCATAACTAGTCTTAACATCTAGACATCATAACCCTTTACGGGAGAACAAAACTGGCTCTATATCATCCAGAGCTACCCTTCCCAAACTAAGGTCCCCAACTCCAACTTTAAATATGAATAGTGCGGAACCTAAAGAGTTACTACCCCAGGAGGGTACCAGCAATGCTGGAGAATCCCTCTCCGAGCTTAGCTCGGGCTGCTCCTCGTACTCTGGGGGGAGCAAAGGACCGCCACATCAATCGAGGACGACTGCGCCTAGCGTCGCTAAACGAACACAGAGATATTCACTACGACCTCGTCAAGGAGGTCGCCAAGAGACTCTCAAGCCCAGCAGTGACACCACTTGCAATGAGGAGTTGAATATGCAAGCGCCCGAGATTCATCCTCCATCCCCATCACGTGCATCGCCGCGAAGTCTGTTCTCTTATGAGAGCAATTCTTCACGACATAGCTTCTCGAGGCAGACATCGCCCATCTCACTCCCATCATCACCTTCAACCAGCCCATTAGCAGATGTTGTACAGGAGGCAGTCGCCGATATCCCTGCACCCACTGTTGATAGGAAACGCACGAGAATCAAATGGACTGACGAAATAAACAGATCCGTATGGCGTGCATACCTAATTGCCTCTTCGTTAGAGCAAAACACTAAAAATTATTTACCGGAACTACACCGCTTGTTTCTGTTAGAACAGCCAAATGTCGACGTCTCTAGGCAAAGAGTTGGAGATCAAAAAAGAGCTATAATTAGAAACCAACTTCTTACACAAAAGGTCCAAGATGACATAAGATTAGAAGTGGCTTTATTGTTACGCAATCAAGCACAGCTAAACGAAACAACTCACAATATACACGTATCACAAGAAACTTCTTCAACACAGATACGCAATCCACGCCAAAGGATGTCCTGGAGCAACGAAATAAACGAAACAATAATCCACAATTACTACAAAGTTACAAACCTAGAGTCGAACAAAACGGGATACAGACCAGCACTACATGCTGCTGTTATAGCCGCACACCCGCAATATGCACATTTCTCTGAGCAACGAATTGCTGATCAGCTGAGAGTCATCATCAACAACAAGTACATACCCGAAAGTAGGTTACAAGAAATACGTGATCAAGTAACTATCGAACTACACACCCACGACAATGCTTCATCACAACATAACATGTCACACACAGAATCACATTCCGTGCCTACATTACAATCTACGAATCAACTAGGTTCTGAGAGAGAGCAAGCTATGGATATGGAGGACGGAAACTTGACGACAGGATTACAAAATTCAATATGGCCACAAGATATTGTAGCGGTAATAGAGGAAGAATTTCTGAAGGCACTAGAAGAATTTAGAGACGTAGACCCCTCGTCAAGACCCTATATACCCAAGCAGAAACCGTCTAGGAAATTCGCTACTACAGTGCATACGATGGACACTGTAATACTGCCTAAATACTTAACTGACAAAACTGACTTTCTGACGATGGACACAATAATATATTGTGCAGCATATGCAGTCGTTACTTACAGTAGAGGCAAAATAAAACACGCGCAAAGGGATCCCAACAATGTCCATATTCCAGCATGGCAGACACGTCTAGAAAAAAGAATAGAAGATCTGCGAGTCAAAATAGGAAGAATAACCCACTACATGAGAGGTAATGCCAGTGCTACCCAACAACATCACTTAGATTTGATAAAGCTCCGATACAAGGTACACTCCCAGCATGAACCAGACAACACCGATTTATCGCACTTCCTTGACACGCTTAAACAAAAACTTAATGCGTTATCTAGTCGCCTTCGTAGATATAAATTAACAACGCAAAGAAAGAGTCAAAACAAATTGTTTTCTACTAATGAAAAACAATTCTACCGAACTCTGATTAAACATAACTCCAATATTACAGCAGAAATACACAGTGAAATACCAACATCAGACGCACTTCATAAATTCTGGTCTAATATCTGGTCAAACCCAGTAGAGCATTCAAATTCCAACTGGATTGAGCAGGATAAGAAAACACTTGAAAATGTGCCAGAAATGAATTTTGAAGAGGTAAGCCTTGACTTACTTAAATTAGTCATAGCTAAAACCCACAACTGGAAAGCTACCGGCTCAGACAAAATCCATAATTACTGGTACAAAAAATTTACAAGCACACATTCAATCTTACTCTCGCACATCAACCAATTTATACTAAACCCAGACACAATGCCATCCTACATTACACAAGGAACCACGTATATGTTACCAAAAGACCTAAGCGATACAAAAAACCCAGCTAAATACCGACCAATAACTTGCCTTCAAAATATTTACAAGATCATAACATCATGCATAAGTCAACTTATATATGCACACACTGACAACAACAATCTTCTAGCAGAACAACAAAAGGGTTGTCGCAAATTTAGTCAAGGCTGTAAAGAACAATTAACGATCGACGCTATAGCTTCCAAACAAGCTTTCCGAAAGAAAAGAAATATATATACCATGTATATAGATTATAAGAAAGCGTTTGACTCGGTGCCTCACACGTGGCTCATCTACGTTCTAAAACACTATAAAGTTCACCCCACAATCACTAGATTCTTAACATCTACCATGCAGAACTGGAACACCATCCTTAAGTGTCACAACAACATCTCGTCAGTACAAACAGACACCATTGATATCCGCCGAGGAATATTCCAAGGCGACTCACTCAGTCCCCTCTGGTTTTGCCTAGCTCTCAACCCACTCTCTAATGTATTAAATGACACAAAAAAAGGATTCCACATCAAATATGACGAAACCCAATACACACTTTCACACCTGCTGTATATGGATGACATAAAACTATACGGCAGAAACCTAGGAGAAATACATCAGTTGGCAGATTTAACTCAACAGTTTTCAACTGATATTCAAATGGAGTTTGGTATTGATAAGTGTAAAATACAATCAATACACAGAGGCAGGAGAGAGGAAAACTCGTACGAACTTAATAACGGTGAACAAATAAGCCCAGTTGATAATGACATTGGCTACAAATACTTAGGCTTTTTTCAAGCACAACTGATACACCAAAAGCAAACAAAAACGGCAGTAACGAAAAAGTTCAGAGAGAGACTCCGCCACATACTAAATTCGAAACTAAACGCAAGAAATACCATAAAAGCTATAAATACATTTGCCATACCAATACTAACATATTCATTCGGAATCATCAACTGGTCTCAAACAGATTTGATTAAACATCAACGCATCATTAACACCATGATGACAAAATACAGAAAGCACCACCCACGCTCCTGCGTTCAAAGACTTACACTACCAAAAGTTGAAGGAGGAAGAGGAATTATTGACATCCAAAACCTTCACAATAAACAAATTAATACGCTCAGATCATTCTTTCACTCACGAGCACTTAACTCAACTTTACATAATGCTGTTGTAAGGGCAGACACTCAACACACGCCGCTCAACTTGGGAGACTACCAAACACAGAAAAATGAGGCTATTACCACAACACAACGCAAAATTGATACCTGGACACAAAAAACCCTTCACGGCAGGCATCGGCTTGACTTGAGTAACCCTAACGTCGACAAAATTGCGTCGAATGCTTGGCTCAAGAGAGGTGAGTTGTTCCCAGAAACTGAAGGGTTCATGATAGCCATACAGGACCAGGTTATAGATACGCGGAACTATAAAAAGCACATCATCCATGATAGAACACTTACAAGTGACCTGTGCCGACACTGTCACCGCAGCTCCGAAACCATACAGCATATTACAGGAGCATGCTCATCAATCACACAGACAGACTATAAACATCGCCATGACCAGGTCGCATCTATCATACATCAATACCTCGCATTCAAGCATAAACTCATTCCGCAAAGAACAGCTTACTACAAATACACGCCGCAGACTGTATTAGACTCGACAAACTACAAACTTTACTGGGATAGGACCATCATCACTGACAAAACCATACCGTACAACAGACCAGACATAACACTACACGACAAAAACAACAAAACGGTATACCTAATAGATATAGCCATACCAAATACACATAATCTTACATCTACACATACACAAAAAATCACAAAATACACTGATCTTGCCATAGAAATAAAAACTCAATGGCAGGTGCAAACCGTCAAAACGATTCCAATAATCCTTTCTTCTACAGGAGTTATACCTTACACTCTGCACACAAGCCTAAAAGCGCTAGACATACACCGATCAACCTACCAACTGCTGCAAAAAGCTACTATACTAAACACCTGTCGTATCGTCCGAAAGTTCTTCGGCAAAGACAACGAGCTCTAACATATTCGATTAATGCACTTGGCTTTGGCCCGTGCCAACTTGTACCTCTGTTAAAAGAGTGAAAACTGAAAGAAAAACATAATAATAATAATAATAATAATTTAAAGACATGACATCAACGCTGTGAAGGTTACATAGATGGCCGCTAGATGGCGAGCGCTGTCTTTAGACAACGTTTGTCGTATGGGAGCCCCCACAAACATGTATTTTATTCGGTTTTTAGTATTTGTTGTTATAACGGCAACAGAAATATAACCCTTTTTCTACAGGGATATCTTGGGTTTGATTCGCTAGAATTAAGGAGAAATTTGGCCCTTGCAAAGTTTGTCTTAAATATAATAAAGGCTACAATCGACGCCATCGACCTAGCCGAAAAGGTCGTCCGACTATTTGTACCTGATAGGTATCGCAGGGCGCGGAGGCACAAACTATTCGCCGAGATAGAAGCCCGCACCAACCAGTGCCACTCTGTGCCGCCAGGGCTACTCTGTGCCCTGCTCGCTGAAGCCCCAGAGTGTGATGTGCTTGCGGATGGGATTGGAAGTGTGATGACGGTATGTAAGAGAATGCTAGAAGATATTTGATAGGTAGTGCTCAGTTAAAATATTGTAACGCTTTGGTGTACCTTATTACTGTCATGTTACAATATTTATGTAAATAAAATAAAGAAATCATCTGTGAAAACTGTCTATCACGGTTCATAAGATCCAGCCTGGTGTCAGACAGCCAGACAGATGGACAGTGGAGTCTAAAAACCAACCAATATTTAACCATTTTTTATTTAGACTGCATCTGTAAAAATGAAATAAAATGAACACTGAATGTATAATCACCTGGTGATGAAGGGCACAGTCTGGTCGATGTGCGTGAGGTCGCGCACCGTGTTCACAGCTTGCTGGATCGACGACGACAGCGACTTGCTCATAGGGTGCGCCGGCTCCTCTGTGCGAGCGGAAACCACACTTGTTTTGACGGGGTTAAGGGCTAGGTTTGTTTTCATTGTTTATGTAGCCTATGCGTCCCACTGCAGGGCACAGGCCTTCTCTCAGTGTTTGGCCTCATTACCACGCGTGCCCACCGCGGATTGGCATTGGCATTTTCAAGCGCTGAGGTATGTGAACACCTGAATTTCAGGTTTCCTCACTATGTGTTCCTTCATAGTTAGCGAGTGGTACTGCTACTACAAATTCACAAAAGTAACTTAGAAAACAATGTTATTGGTACATGCCGGGATTCGAACCCACGACCTCCCGACTTCCCACTGCTGAGCTGTCATCATAAATGAAAATTAAATGCTGTTCGTTGGTAAGTGCGGCTGGACTAATTTAGCTACTTTTCAAATGTTCTTCGCACAATCGCACAATCCTTAGTGATTGCAAAAAAGCTTGTAAACTTTTCTTAATTGTGGTCTGAGGCTTTGCTAGATATTGAAACACTTAGTTTTTCATAAAGAAAAGTGGTTTCCCAGATTATTAATTTTAGTATCAAACAAATAACTCGAGCTGGTCCCAAACACAAAAAAACCACTTAGAATTGGGTCCTTTGTACAAACCAAAGTACAGTAACCTCCAGTGGGAATCGAACCCATGACTTCTGTGTTGACAATGACAACGGTAGGTCAACGAGACAGTTTGCTAAGACAAATGAATGTTAGATCATCTATTTCACTGCTTTATTTTGAGGCGATCTTTAATTCAATCAAAGTAAATCACTCTTGTGTTGATGGAGTAAGATGTGAGATTGCTCTGGCTTTTTCTGTTAGACAAGATTCATCAACAAATCACACTTTGTTCGTTAGGATTTGGGTTGAGATGGCTCTACCTTTCTTAAAGAAAGAAAGAAAGACATTTATTGGGACAAACTAACACATCAAAAGAAAAAAAAGGCATAACAAGTAACATAAACAAGTACAAAGGAAAAACAAGTCACATAAATACGACATAGAACAAGGCAAAGTCTTGTTCTATCTAGAAAAGATGTAAACATTTACGGTGTTATTTATAAAAACACGATTCCCTCAAACACTACTCAGAGGCAGTTTAAATAGTCTGTGGTAAAGGGAAAAACGTAACCACAGATTGTTTGCACTGTCTCCGAGTAGGGTTTTAGAGGAATCGTGTTCTTATAAATAACACCGACTGCATTCTTAGATAAATGTATTATACTGCGCTGCATGCGTCTAGATCTTAGAAGCTTGGCTGTTAAAATCAATTGTATATTTTGTAACTACTTTGAAACTCACATTATGTCTATATTTATGTATAAAGTGTAATTTTGGCAATAAAAAAAGAACGTAATAACATAATATCAAGAATATTGTCTCAGGGTACCAGTCCGAATCGTGCCTGTAACGCAGTTTCTCATATTAATTTAAATGTGGGATAGGAAATACGAGGCTGATTAAAAAACCATTAAAAAAAAAAAATCTCAAGCAATTAAGCGAATAAAACAGAGCCATTGCTCAAATACATAGCAATTGCAAAAACAACAAAAGGTAACGGAAAAAAAAACAAAATAAATATTTTAAAATAAAATTGTATTCAAAAACGTATGTATCAGTACAATGGCCATGCTAACAAAATATTGGTTTCCTCTACGATTATACAAGAGTAACTGAAAAAAATTATTATGTTTAACTAGGGGTAACTAAAGATTAAAAATCACTACGAAAACCGTCAAAGGAACCTATTGACTTGCGATTGTGTTAGTAAAATTATGTATTTAAATAAAAAGTTCTAGTTACCGCCAGTTTACTAATACAGTGCAGTAAAAACACCTTGCTAATTATCTCAGGTAAAAGCTTACAAACAAACAAAACAAACTAATTACAACAATAGAAAAAGGTTCTCTATTCACAATCCATGAAGTAGATTTATCACTTCGAAAGAAAAGCTGACAGCAAGCTTAGGTAACTAACAATAATAAATTTGCACACATTATAATAACTTTTCCTGTTCCCAAACGAATACCCTGTATTGTGGTAACCAGGCAAGAACGTCACAAACCCAGACTGAGGTCATCTGTACAAACGTTTTGGTAGTCAAGCGTGTTGACCGTTAGACCAACGAGACAGGCAAAGTGTGGTCTGCCACACTAGCTAGGAGAGTGGAAGGTTCAACACAAATCTATGTAATAAAGAATATTCTATCTATCTATCTAGTGAGTGCTTTCAACACGTTCCATTCCACATAGTCCTTACATAGACTGGCATTACGTCCATTCTACGTCAGAGACGAGAAACAGACGACGTAAGCTCCGTCCCTAATCGCCATGATTAAGCTCTTCGAAAAGACTAAGTTTGGAGTTTATTTGTTCCTTTTTTTTTTTCAAAATGATCTAGATTTTGAAATGGACACCTAGTTTAACTTGTAACGTTCATTAAGTCGCAGTTTCTGTGCTACTTTGAATAAACCATTTTGAATTTTGAATTGAATTTTGTATAAGAGCGAAACCTGCCCTACTATCACGTAACGTCGGGTTAACCCTTTTGACGGCTCCAAAGTGTCAAAATATGTCTGTATTTGACAGTTTGGAGTAGACTAAATCGGACAACTCTATACAGTGGATGACTTACGTAGTAGCGCCCCTATTCGGTCTCTTTCGGCAAAAATTCAAGTGATTCCACAATTAAGTTAATATTTATAATTTTGTTGGTGTGTGGCGTGAACTCGTACACATGAATTTTGTAATAGCTCACTTGCCTACTCATATTTGGCAAATATTAACCAACCAATGCCGGATTTACTGTCGAATCTTTACCATCGATTATGTAAAACCTGCAATGCATCAGAAATCGTCGCCAAATACGCGAATACGAATAGCCACTTGGCTAGCGCCAGCATAAGGTATGTACTGCCATCTCGCTCTACGTATTGTGAGTGAGATAGAGCACTTGTTATTGAACCCCGCTATCCAGTTCAAATACCCTTAACTTTGGCTTTTGCATCTGCGTAATGAGATGTTCATACAGCGTCCAGTGGCACTATCACTCACACTAGATGGGTGAAGGGACCACTCGGACGCTGCAGTGCCTGGGACATTGTTTTTAGATAGAGTAGGCTTGAAATAGCCTACAAACTGTACAAAAACGCAGTAGTAATATTTCGTCTATTTCAGTTTCAGATCTGTTTACAAATATAATAAGTCTACTGAATGGATTGCAAATGAAGGACGCATTTGCGACAGTCAGCATTAGCACAACTAAACTAGTAAAACTAATGACTACATTGGTCCCACAAATTTTGGCGTTAGTTAACTAAGGTACAAGAATATATTGGTCGGTTACTTAGCCTAAAAATACTATCACCCGGTTTTTGATTTGAGAATTTGGCTGACGAAATAAATATGGTTCGCTTATTGTACGTTTCTCAAAAAAGTCAGTATAAAATTGGCCTTAAGTATCAGTCATCATCAAATTCTCACACCAGAAACCGAGATTATACCAGTATTTATTTTTTAATATAAAGCAGTAATATTAAGTTGAATTCAAAGTGATCAAAATAAAGTTCAATTTATACTTTAACGACCAGCTTCGATATTAAAGGGCTTTTTCCTCAGCCCTGAACAGTCAAATCACTGCTTGAGATTAAAAATGCCGGTTTACCTAGTTAAGGCATATTTCACAATGTCTTGAAAAGGAAGACAGTCTTCCACATAAACTTAAAAATACAAGAAAAGTTATCTAAAATCATGTGTTAGATAAAAAATCTAAGCAGAAATTGTGAAACGGGCGATTAGCGCATTTTGCTATATTGAACTTAAAAATAAAAAGCTGCGTCAAAATAACATACTACACGATAAGAAACTAACCGCCGCCGGCTCCTGGACGGACGATTTCACTAAGTAAATACAAAGTATCTTTTTGTCTCTTCAGATTGCTCTAAAAAGAACGAGACAGACACTTAATGTGTTAAAGTATTCACTTAATGTAATTCTTAATTAAAAAAACAGTGGAAAGCAACGTAATGATGCGAATTCTACTTGGACTTGATACGTGAAGTGATTTAAGTGCAAATAATTTATGATCTCAGAATAACACAAGTAATGGCACTACTGACTATTTTATCAAGGAACCACCGTTTGAAAATACTTGGTAAATAAGTACATACACAATAAAAATATTAACGTAAAAATACTGTACGTCACTATAGCGAAAAATTAAATGACAAAATACTACTTTAACGATACTTTTCTGCGACCTTAAGACTTAAGAAACCAGTCTTAAAAATAAATACAGAACATAGTCAACGATTATAATTGTAGTCACATAGGGCGCTTTCCGGCGCGAGTGACGTCATTCCGATCACACTAAAGCTTCAGTCGCGCGGGGAAGCGCGTGCAAAATCAAGCAGACTATTGAATGGCCGACCTAATTTGAATATTGATACAAAAGATAAGTACATAAGCTTCCAGATAATAAAAAAAAACATCGTCTATACAAAAAATACTTACAAAATAAACATAACAAACATATAATAAATTGGACGGGAATGGTTTCAGAATATCTACTTGATAATAGCACGAATGTATTCAGGACGCAAAGTTTAACAGGTAATACCAGGGTAATACTCATTTTGTGCCCCTTTTGCATTTGACACTGGAGAAAAATACTTTGAGGAATTACCTCAGACGGTAGCTCACTCAAACAGTTTAAATTTCACTACAATTTAGCACTTAGTGAGTACAGGCACAAAATGACGATTTTCCATTTTCACTGACTGGTAAATTCCTCAGAGCCGTGTAATAGATAAGGATTTAGTCATAGCACCAATTTTAGCTATTAAGGCCCGGTTTCTGAATTGAGAATTACACTAAGTAAACACTTAAGTAACGTTCTGTCACGCTCTTTTCTGAGGAATTCGAAGAGACAACACTGCAGTTAACTATTTACTTAGCGAAATTCTCAATTCAGAAACTGGCCCTAAGGCTGCCAGAGACAAGTCTTGAGTTTGCGTCACTAGCGACTGATGCCCAGCCGAGAATCGGTTAAGGCGGAGTCTACGCGCCGAAGTGCCGCGCCGCATTTATGTTGTGAATACTTCTATTCTAACCCCCAGTTTGTCGTACACTAACAATTTGTTAACAGCTGTCAATTGGGGGCCATTCATTTATTACGTAAGACAATTTAGGGTCGACCATGTTTTATTTTTTCTTACAAGGTGGTGGGAGGGAGTCTTGACAGTTCTCACGTAAGCTCACAAAAATGCGCAGTTAAAATTATACGTCGGAAAAGTGCGGGCATCCGCGAGAGTGCTGAGGTGGGGGGGGGGGGGGGGGAGGCGACCCTCACCGGTCGGTCTACTCTTATTTTTCTCATGTAGAGAAGGGAGGGGGGGTCACTTCAAAATCAATTCTGCTTTATGGACTCACTGCACTGATTGTCCAGTGCAACTTCACCAATGTCACGTGTTAGACAAGACTATAGCCAATCACAAGCGATCGGGGCTCGGTCAGAATTTTGAGGCAGTCAGAACTGTATGTCGGAGGTTTATGGAAAGCTTAGTGTTTTTAGGCCGTTTGATTTATAAACTACCGTTTCATATTGAATTAACCTATAGTGTATACAAGTGGGGACTTTTCCTGGGAGAGGATAAGTTTAAGATTAGGGAGGAGGTCAAAAGGCACTAAAAATAGTCTTGCGTAATAAATGAATGGCACCTAGGCCAAAGTGCGTACATAAATAGTCACAGCTGTTAACAGCAGATTATAAGACTGTTAGCGTACGGGAAAACGGGGTTAAGTGTTTAAGAAAGGTTCGCTGAAACAAGTCGCATAGGACCAAGGGCTCACATGGACGCTAGTGACGCGACCCTCACAGGTAAATATCAAATACAAAGTGCAAATTAAATAACGCGAAATCTAACCCGAAAGTATTGCTTTTTATTCGGATCTCGGATATACATACATAAACTCACGCCTGTATCCCAGAGGCAGAGACCAGGGACTGCTACTTGCCACGATCCTGACAGATCACTTTCGCGTCTTCAACTTTCATTCATCTCGGATTTTCGAGAATTATTATCTGTAGTCGCATATCAGTCAATATTGTTGACAGGCTTCAAAAAGGAGGATTTTCTCAATTCATTCGTATGTTTGTTTGTGTATCATCATCATCATCATCATCATCATCATCAGCCATTTGACGCCCACTGCAGGACATAGGCCTCCCTCATGGTTTGTGTATGTTCAGCGACAATTCTTTACCATGTTTGATATCATTCATTATATTTTGTTAGAAAGAGGATACATCAAGGGTGGTCCCATATACAATTGGTCAAGATCTGTTTTTAAGATCCATGAAAAAAGTAATCAAACTCAACTTTTTAATGTATGTTTTGTTTGAAGCCGGTCTTTTTTTTTGTTAAAAACTCACTTTATGGTGACATTACTGTAAAAGAAACAGGATAATTTCGAGTGACAAAGGAGCTTTGTCTGCATTTTTTACTGCAGCAAAAATATAAACTAGTCGGGAAACGGAATGTACGAACTTGGGTGTATGGCGTTTAGCGTCATTTAATTTACACACATCACAATTACAACATGACAGCACTACAGGGTGCACGTGAAATCGTTAGCAGTATTTTAAGGGAATCTTCTGTTCCTCTTAACAAATAATTAATAATCAGAAAGTTTCAACGTTTTGTTCGAAACTGTGATCCAAAATCAAAGCAGTACGAAGTATCGTGGCATGTGAAAAATGTTAAATGTTACGTTAACGTAGAAGAAAACAACACAAGTATCTAACATAATTTTGAAGAAACATAGAGTCAAACGATTCATTTGTTTGACGAATGAGTTCGTTTTCTGATCAGCTTAAGTTGTTGTGCTGACATGGTTTGTAAAGGCTCCGCTTCGTTAAAGCGGAGTAATGTTTGGTTTTGACTCGTAATTTCAAACTGTTTCCAAATCACGTTCCCTTAAAAGTGAGCTAACAAATTCGCCACCCTGTCGAGTCTACTTGCTACTGGCGAGTGTTCTCAACAGACCTGCATGCAGAGCCGCTGGCTCGGGCGCGTGTCCCAGCCTCACCACCGATCGCGGGCCCTCTAGCACGAATACCTCGTCTCGGTTCACGGACACCGACAGGATCCTGCCGGGAAACAGTACAGATAAGATAAGATCGGCTAGATGGGCGTCACTTGGACGCTTCAGTGCCTCTTTAGTTTTCTAGATGGAGTAGGCTTGCCCGGCACCTTGCCTCCACGCGTTCCCTAGACAGACGGACGGACGGACAAAAAAGTGATCCCATATGGCTACGGAATCCTAAAAAGGTTTCCAAAGTTATCAATTTTGTAATCAAATTTTCTCAATCAAAAACTTAGTACAGGATAAGAAAAATATGCCTTGAATATCCGCAATTCAATTATCCATCAAACCCTCCGACCACATTCATTAAAAGTATACTCGTCTTATTACAATCACACAAAAATGTCACATTATCCGAGCGAGACAGTATGCTCCACGTAAGAACAGTCTTATAACGCGCGAGTAGCGTCGTCGTACTATCCAGGACGAAGGGGAGCGCCGACTCACCGCGGCAAGTTGCCGAGCAAGGCGACGACGGTGAGCGAGCGCCAGTCGAGCACGAAGCTTCTAAACGTCAAAAGTCACGACTTTCCAGAACATTCATTGGCAATTCGCTGGACCAATTTGCTGGAGTCTTTCAAATAGAACCACATAGTGACATACCTACATTGAATCCTAATCTACGAATAGAAGAATCCATACCTGACATTGAATTTACCCCAGACATGATTTCAAAAGTAATCAAGGAGATGAAAGCAGATTCTGCTCCAGGCCCTGATGAAATCCCTACAACCATACTCCAGAAATGCGACGTGGCAGATTCGCTATCGAAAATAATGCAGACTTCCTATGACACTGAGATACTACCTACCTTATGGAAAACAGCAATAGTGACACCCATATTTAAAAAAGGCAGTAAACTGAAGCCATCAAACTATAGACCAATAAGTCTTACAAGTATTGTGTGTAAGGTCATGGAGAAAGTTATTGTCTATCACATAAGGAAATTCTTAACCAAGCACAGAATCATCAGCGATCAACAACATGGTTTTTGTCCGCATCGATCTACAATTTCAAACTTGCTCTCGTGCCTCTCATATTGGACAGACAGTTTCAATGAAAGAAAACCCACTGATGTGATATATCTCGACTATGAAAAAGCCTTCGACAAAGTCCCAACAACAAGACTTCTACATAAGTTGGAATTTATTGGTATACGGGGAAGGTTATTGAATTGGATCGAGAGTTTCTTGCGGAATAGAACTTTCCAAGTAAGAGTGGGTGATGTTCTTTCTAGTCACAGGGAGATTCACAGCGGAGTGCCGCAAGGATCCGTATTGGGCCCTATTCTGTACATCATATACACATTTGACCTACCTGACGAACTAAGTAACAACGTTAGTATCTTCGCGGATGACACTAAAATATTTGCTGATCCATTAGTGAACTACGATCGCCTCCAAGAAGACTTGAACAAAATTGCTAAATGGTCAAAGGAATGGCTCATAAGTTTAAATGCCGAAAAATGTACAGTACTGCATATAGGAAACAACAATCCTCACTTAACATATACGTTAAACAATGTTGAGCTCCATGCAGCTAATGAACAAAAGGTCCTGGGAGTAATTATCTCTAAAAACTTAAAATGGGAGCAACACATAACAACTATAATCAAAAAAGCAAAGAGTTTTATCTATTTAATCAGAAAGGCTTTTGGAGTACTAACCCCAGAAATGATGTTAACCATTTATAAAACTTACATACAACCCCTACTTGAGTATGCCTTCCAAGTCTGGAGCCCATATTTCATTAAAGACATTGACATTCTGGAAAAAGTTCAGCGCAGCTTTACTAAAATTCCAAGACAGCTAAAAAACCGATCATACGAAGAAAGGCTGGAAGTGCTGAGGCTTACTTCTTTACGGGAGCGTAGAGAGCGTGGTGATTTAATCGAAACCTACAAAATTCTAAATGGACACTACGACCTACAGGATTTTGATAAATAAATTCTTCGAAGAGACAACAACACCCGCTTGAGAGGACACCACCTTAAACTACAAACTTGTTTCTCCAACAACAATCCTCACAGACACTTTTTCTCTAACAGAGTAGTGAATGGATGGAACAAATTACCACAAGAAGTGGTTTCAGCACCAAACGTCAACATATTCAAGAACTTACTGGACAAACACATCACTGACCAAAAGAAAAAAATAACCAAGTGAAACTGGATGCGGGCAATTATCAGTTGTTCCAACTGCCTGCCCGTCTACAAATAATAATAATAATAATAATAATAATTTCTGTCATTCTAGCGTCACAAACGCCGTTATACTACCTCTGCAGTAGTGGGCAAAGGTGAACTGAATGATGAACTATGCATGGTATGTACGATAGCAGGAGTGACGCGTTTATTCGTTTTGTCTGTTGTGTATTTAGTTTTCCTTCTGTGTTGTGCATATTATGTTACTTATGTGCTTATTTTGTTTCTGTGATGTATCTTGTTGGTATAATAAATGTCTTTCTTCTTCTTCTTCTTCTTCGTTTTGTGGCGCTAAAATGTCAGAATTTGACTGGAACTGGAAACGTCACTCCATTTCCTTCCATGGATGTCGTACCAGGAGACGGGCAGCAGCGTCTTCCTGACATTCCAAACGCATACTGCGATCGCCAACCCGCCTACCAAGCGTGGCGATTATGGCAAAACCCCTCATGGTTATAAAAACCACGAAAGAGGCCTGCAGTGGGCGTGAAACGGCTGATGATGTTCTGGAAAGTCGCGACTTTTGACATTTAAACCGCGCGACGCTAGGCGTCGTACTACCCGGGGCGAAGTGAAGCGCAGACTCACCGCCGCAAGTTGTCGAGCCTGGCGACGGCGGTGAGCGAGCGCGGGTCGAGCACGAAGAGCGCGCGGTCGTCGTGCGCGACCAGGAACTGCTCGCGGTACACGTGCAGCGCGCTCAGCGCGTGCTCGGCCGGCGCCGGCGGCCGCGCGGCCGGATTCAGCAGCTCCACCACGCTCAGCGGGTTGGCGATCGCGTCCTGGAAGGTTACAAGTGCTGTCCTGTGATGGTGACATGGAAATACCGTATTTGACACGATCAACAATAAATTATTTCATACGTTTGATTAAAACAAAAATTACAAAATATCTCGGAAAATGTATCTCTTTTAGTCAATTACTAGTTATTACAATTTTTAAATAGATTAAACATAAAAAGAGTGCTCTGAAATGTGACGTCATAAGCCAGTATTTTCATACAAAATTCCGTTTTAAAAGTAACTCATTTGATATTCTGTCAAATACCCAATTGTGTAAAGACGTACAAGTAAATGTATTTACAATGAAAAAAACAAATGTAAAGCTAATTGGGATTTTATTTAAAATAGAGATGGTTTTACTGACCAAATGAGTGAGTAGGTACTTAACTATAAACAACAATACAATTGAAGATCCTACTGTTATTGCGACTGCATTCAATGAATATTTTATACTTACGACAATTGAATCGTGTGATTTTAAAACGACACAAGTCACATGCGTTTTTAAAATAACACTTGCCCATTTTTTTTTTATTAAATTATTTACACCTACCTATTGATTTACATTAGAAAAAAATTGTTTAGTTTATTCATACAGAAATCAATATAATATGCTAAAATATTGCTGTTGTAGATATTAGTATTTGAATAAATCAGTTTTTTCTATTTCCTGCAAAGTTGTAATGAAAGGACATGTGTCGTTTTAAAATCACACGATTCAATTAAAGACAAAATAAGTTATAATCAAATCGAAACGAAAATCATTCAAGTATTTTTCTGTCACTGATATGCGAATCAGAAATACAACTCATAATAATAACTTTGAACAGAACAAGTCCAACGGGGCACGATAAACTATGTACAGTTATAAAAAAATGTGCTTTGTTGTTATCGCCGGTACTGACTCACTTGATAAATCTTTCTTTCGTAAGCGATACCTTTCCTAGTCCTCTGAAGATCTCTCTGGTAAAGTCACCTCATAAAAAATGAAATAAGGATGATATTGATAACTACCGACCAATTACCCTTATCTCAATCTTGGTCAGTGTTTGAGAAAGCTATGCATAGACGATTGACATAATTTTTATCAACGCACAATATAATAAAAAAATGCCAATACGGATTTGTGTTGTTCGGATTAAAAGTTATCTCAGTGGAAGAAGTCAAATGTAGTTGTTTTATGTTGGCCAATCTCCAACACAAAACAACTAAATTTGCCAGGAATTCTCACTATATGTGAATAACCGACTCGATTAAAAACCTACGTTACCATGCTTATAAAATAAAGCTATTTCGAATTTTATTGGACAATTTTATATATAAAATTGATGAAATTATAAAATTAAAATTGTAATTGATATTTTAATTGAATTGAATTTAACTGACGCAAAAATCTGCCTCAGTATTTTTAGTTTGATGACATTATGATATTTTGACATTTCATTTTCTTACTTAAGGTTCTTATTATTATCATTTTTATATATTGTTTGACATGACATGTATATAATGTCATTATTGATACGCCATCTACTGCCATTTTAAATTTATCTAATACTTTTACACGAGCAATTCTTGTGCATATATATATGGCAACCAGGCAAGGACATCACAAACATGGCAATAAACCCAGACTGAGGCCATTTGTACAAATGTGCGGCGGCCCCCAGCGGGAATCGAACCCACGTCGTCCGGCATGTTAATCAAACGAGATACCGCTAGACCAACGAGGCACTCAATGTGCCAAAATGACTTTGACTTCGCATTGGCGGAGAATGCGAGGTGTGACTTAGAATTCTTTGGTCTTTAGTCAATAATGTAACATAACATAATAATATCATTATTACTAGCTGCCTCAAAAAACGTTAAAAAAACAAAGTCACCTTGAACAGCAGCGTCTGCTGGACTTCCCCGTTCTTATCGGCGCGCCAGAGCCGCTGTCCGGGGCGCGCCACGTACGCGGCCGCCTCGCCGCCGCGGGCGTACGAGTACTCGAACACTGCGCCGAGCCGACACAGGCTGCGGGCACGCGACACATTAGCGCGTTCTGTTTGGGTGTAGGATGCCCTAGTCAATAATGTCCCCTTCACGCAAAATGTCCTATTCACAAAACGCCCTATTCGCAAAATGTACTATTCGAGTAACGTCCTATTCGCAAAACGTTCTAGTCGCAAAAATGTCCTCTTCACGCAAAGTCTTCTAATGCCTGGTGTACAATAAAGAATATTACATGTATCAATCTTAATGGGAAATGTTACTGCAGCGTCTGCTGGACTTCCCCGGCCCGGTCGGCGCGCCACGTAGGCGGCCGCCTCGCCGCCAGCAGGCGTACGAGTAATGCAACACCGCACCCAGCCGACACAGGCTGCTGGCACGCCAAACATTCGCCCGGACGTTTTAGGCGCAGTGTGTCCTATTCACAGCATGTTCTATTCGCGAAAAGTTCCATTCGAAAAAAGTTATATTCGCAAAATACCCTATTATCAAATATTCTATTCAACTATCCTAGGGCGTAACTTTTATTGTAACATGCTGCTTAGCCTGCACAGAGAGCGGATAAGCATCAAAACTGTCGGAACCAGACTGAAACACTGAACAAAATGGATATCTCCAAGATTTCTTCCTTTTCATTATCGTAACAATGTTTGGAATAATTCGGAATAATAGGTTCTTCCCTTTCCAATATCGTAAACATTTTTGGAATAATTCGGAATAATAGGTATATTCTGCTGCCAGTAGGGCTGTACTAACTATGTACCTCAGATATTTAAGATTTTTCATGTATCTTTATAATGTTTGGTGTGCAATAAAGAGTATTAATCTAATCTAATCTAACTTGCTCACTTCTTCACCAGCCAACATGACGCAACGGCTAGCGCGCCTCTGTTCGCTCGCTCACGATTCTGCGGCGTACTCTAAACACCAGCATAGTATTCTAGCACCACCAGTGTTCTGTTACCAGCGCAGCTGTACGAATATGCTCACCTTTTCCTCTCGCGCTTGCCGACCTGGCGCACCTGCCAGCGCGCCTCTGTCCGCTCGCACACGATGCTGCGGTATAAGCTGGACACCAACAGAGTATTCTGCCACCAGCTCAGCTGGACTATCTCGTGCTCCTCGTTCACTATCTCCGACGATTTGCAGAGGTGCTGCAAGTACAGTGAATTATTTTATCACCATGACATCCTGTTATGCATGACTTCATTGTAGGGCAAACTGATTTTGATGGATAGATAGATAGAATATTCTTTATTGTATGTACACCAGGAATTACATATGAGAATTTAACATTTTGTTTACTAAATCCAAATTTTCAAAATCAACAATTTGATTCAGTATAAAAACAAAATGTCTACTTCTTTAATGTCATGAAAGTTGTTTGCTTTAGAATTAATCCTACCAAAACATAACCTCCTCAGTCCTGACCTTGAAGATAACAATTAAAAAACACTGTTATTTTCAAGGTCAGGACTGAAGAGGATAAATATAAAAAAACTGGCTCTTCTTGTCTCAAAATACGTGATATAATAAGAACTATCCAAATTCTTTGCCTTCGCCGATTTTTAGGAAAATTTCGTGTATACTTGGTAGGTTTTAGAATATGCTAGTCGTAAGCTAATTAATATGGCAAAACAACGTTTGCTCAGGCAGCTAGTAACTTTATAAATATTTTATGATCTATTTTCGCTACTGTTATTTTGATTTTTTTTGCTAACAGTCCATATTTTCAAAATCTGTAAATGCAAATATACTTAACTTTATCACTATGTTTGAAGATAACAATTGATAATTTTGGATCCTGCATTGAAGACTAATAAGAAACTATTTGGTTGAACTAACATAAAGGCTTTTCAATGCGTAATGGGTTCATCCGTTGATAAAACGTCATTGGTTTTTGCAATAAGCTGATAAGAATGTAAACTAGCGATAACAGAGATACCAGGGAATCCTAGAACAGTAGTTACAGTACATAAAGTGGTTTTTATGTAGCCTATATATACATCCCACTGCAGGCCACAGGCCTTCTCTCAGAGAGAGAGTATGGACTTAATTACCACGCGTGCCCACAGCTGATTGGCAATTTCAAGCGCTGAGGTATGCGAACACCTCAGATACTTAGGATTCCTCACGATATTTTCCTTCACAGTTTTTTTTTTTTTTTTTTTTTTTTTAATTAATGGCAACTCAAATCGGTCCTGTCTTGGACGACTACTTCTGCCAATAACGAGTCAGTCATGGGAGTGACACAATTACTGTTGACCGGTTATTTGGACTGTAGCCGCAGGCCGGTGGGGAACCTAAAACCAAAGAACAAACACAAACGTATACCAACACCACCAATTATTAGAATATTAATGTCTAATAGCAGACTTTTACAGTTTAATATTGTTAGAACAAATAAATGAAGCCAAAGTTTTAACAAAGGGAGTATTAACATATTTTAGAACGGATTTAAAGTCAGTAGGTCTTTGGACAAAAGGAGGCAACATGTCATAAAGAGAACATGACAACTTCGGGCAGTTGAAAAATATGTGATCTGGGGTTCCCTCGTCGAGACCGCACTCGCATAGAGAGCTGTCCCTGACTCGAATCTTGGCTAAGAACACCGGAGAGCAAATGTGATTAAGGCGGAGGCGGCATATCGTAGATGTGGTTCTTTTGTCAGCCAGACGGAATTTAAAAAACCAAGGTCTAACGGGAATAGAGGGTTGGATATCTCCATAATGTTTGCCCTTAATTTTTCGAGAAGTATTCCATATCTCGCCCCAAGTACCCTGCAATCTAGGTTTAGCGGTAGCGCATATGTCTTGTGGGTACAATTTATGTGACACAGTACCAACTTCAGTAGCCTCCTTGGCATAAAAATCGGCTACTTCATTCCCTTTAATGCCACAATGGCTGGGGATCCAAGCCAGCACAATCTCGAGGTTCTGAGAATGGCATCTGTATAAAGCTTCTCTAGTTCTGAAAATTACTTCAAACTTGTTTTTAGCCCGGAATAGATTGGAAGAGATAGCCTGAAGATAAGATCGACAGTCTGTGAAAATTATAGTTTGAGGAATTTTGTGAGCTTCAATATATTCAATAGCCTCTAGCAGAGCTAGGGCCTCGCCAGTGAAAACTGAGGACAAGGGAGGGCATTTAGAATTGAGCAGTATACTGTATACAGGTATCCATACAGCAGTACCAACACAACCATCAGGACTAAGTTTTGAGGCATCCGTAAACATAAGTAACCAGTTGTTCCAGTCCGACCCTATTATTTTATTGAAGATAGCGTCTGCAGTCGGGGAGTCCTTCTCAATCCCAAAATTTAGAATAATACTGGGTTCAAAAATTAAAGCATCATAACTTGTTTCAAAAATGGGGTTCTTGAGCGATGTGGCAATTGGAGAAGGGATATCTGAAATATACTCAAAACTTTTAAGAATACAAGGAATGTCTTTATGTGCCCAATATTTACTCGAAGTTGTTTTGGAAAGTGACTCAAGACGAGTGAGAAGGGGATGTTGAAGGTATTGCACAAGTTTAAAGACAAATCGATCCGCCAAATATTGTCTACGGAGATGAAGAGGAGGATCAACGCATTCCACTTGGAGAGCGTTAATAGGGGAAGAACGCATAGCGCCAATAATGATGCGCAAACATTTCGATTGGATTTTATCTAAGGTTTGGAGTGCCAACTTACTACATGGTTCCAACACAAAGGTTCCGTAGTCAAAGTGGCTTCTTATCAAAGCATTATATAAAAGCTTTTGAGTGTATGGGTGGGCACCCCACCACACTCCTGACAGAGCCCGGAGGATATTTATATTCTTCTCACATTTATCCGCAACATATTTTAGGTGATGAAGGCCCGTCATATGTGAGTCAAGAATGACTCCAAGGAATTTAACCCTGTCTCGGACTGGAATAGACTCGGAACAATATGTTATATTAACATCCGGGATATGTCTCTTTCGAGTGAATACCACAACACTACTCTTGGAAGCAGATAAAGATAGACCGTTGGAATCCAACCATTCGTTTAGATAATAGAGAGCTCTATTAAGGCGACCGGAAGCAAGAGAAATATCGGCAGATGATATATACAAAGCTAAATCATCAGCATATTGAAGGACGTTGGAGAATGAATTAACTGAAAGTTCCAAGTCATATGTATAAATATTGTAAAGGAGGGGGCTAAGGACAGAACCCTGAGGGAGACCCTTCCAGACGGTTCTGGGGGGAAGAAAAGAACCTCGAACTCGTATATGGATGGATCTAGCCATTAAGAGGTTTATGACAAAACGAACTATCTTCTCCGGGATACTCAGATGAAGCATTTTCTGCCTGAGCAGTGGAAGTAATACGTTGTCGTAGGCAGATGAAACATCAAGAAAGACACCCACACACGATTCATTCTTGGAAAGGGCCAAGCGTATGTCAGAAACGAGAATGCCAACACTGTCCATAGTGCTCACTCCCTTCCTGAAACCAAACTGACTTTTTGCCAACAGACCCCTGCTCTCCACAAACCACTCCATTCGGTTTTTCATTAAATGCTCCATTACCTTGCTGAGGGTGGGAGACATAGCTATGGGACGATATCCTGTGCAATCACTGCAATCCTTTCCCGGCTTTAAGACGGGGATTACAATCTGCGATTTCCACTGTTCGGGAGGGCAACCAGTCATAAATATTGTATTTATAATATCCAGAAGGATTTTCTTTGCAGCATCTCCTGTATTTACTATAAAGGAATACGGAATGCCGTCTAAGCCGGGAGAGGAGTCAGTAAGATGGCTCAGAACCAAAGTCAGTTCAGTAAGAGAGAACGGGTCATTTAGTCTATGACTTGGATTAGAAGAGAGACAAGAAATAGGAGTAACTTCTGAGTACAGCGGGACTGAAGCTGGAGCTAGTTTACTAGCGAATCCTTCGGCCCAGGATGAAGGGTCATTGGACTCTCTATTATTGTCTCTGAAACAACCACGAAATTTTTTTAAATTTTTCCATACGATGGAAGATTTTGTGCGAGGAGATAAGTTATCGCAGAACCTCTTCCAGCCCTGCCGCTTCTTTTTAAATAATAACCTTTTAGTTCGAGCTGCAACTTTTCGATAATTTAGAAAATTCTCTAAGGTCATTGCCGAATCATACCGCTCTTCTGCCTCTTTCCGTAGATGTATAGCCTCTGTACACTCAAAGTCCCACCAGGGTGGAGACAAAATTCTAGAATGGGAGTTCCCCTTTTTTAAGGGGAAGGAGGCATCAGCAGATTCTGTCACAGCCTTTACAAATTCGTTGTAGAGATTTAAAACGTTACAGCTTTGCACTGAAGGAAAATTTGCCACTTTCTGGTCTACAATTTCTGAAAATTGTTCCCATTTTATAGGGATTATTTTGTGCTTTAACAAAGGAGAGCTGTCAACTACTGGAAGAACTCGATCTGGAAGATGAAGTAAAATTGGGAAGTGATCACTCCCAAAAGAATGAGGGAGAACAGACCAAGTTAACTGCGAAGCGAGGGCCGTGGAACACAAAGAAATATCTACAACACTTCTAGGGTTCTGAGTAGGGTATACTCTACGAGTAGGGGAGCCATCATTTAAAAGGACCACATTAAATTCATCAAATAATTCCAGCAACAGATATGAAAAGGGATCACAGTGATGGGATCCCCATACAGTGTTGTGACTATCAAAGTCACCAAGAATAACTAGTGGAGCTGGGAGAGAAGAGAGCAACAGGCCTATTTCAGGAATAAGTGATGGATGAGGATGAGGAATGTAGAAGGAGATGAAGGATATATTGAGAGCCCTGACAGCTAGGGCATTAATACTTTCTGGATGGGTAGGAAGATTGATTCTGTTAAATGGTAAAAGTTGTGAAATTAAAATGGCTGTACCAGCATAGCCATCGGTTCTATCCTCCCGGAGGCAGGAGTAACCTGACACCGCAAAACGGAATCCAGGCTTAAGCCATGTCTCCTGGAGGGCAATAACCGATGGCTTGAATTTGGAAATTAAATGTAATAAGTCTGATTTGTTTTTGTTAATGCTCCTACAGTTCCACTGAAGGGCTGTTGGAGCCATTGTTGAGTAGAGATAGGAGTGGGATCAAGCTATTGCGGATATTGTTCGGTATGTACTCGGGTTCAAAGCGAGAGAGAATGGATGTTAACGCTGCTGCTAAAATCTCCAGGAGGTTGTCTTGTGGAGTTATGTCCTTGCCAGGTTGCTGAAGAGCACACCCATTGGGAAAACTTGAGGGAGGAGTTTGAACAAGAGTCCGGTGGGACTGGATGTTATATCCTACAGAGGCGGCTGGAGAGTGAGGACGGTGAGAGCGCGTGATTGTTTTATTGTGCGATTGAGATGCACAAGGTGTAGGCTCAATCACTGATGCAGGAGAATTGGGAGACGTTACAGGAGCAAAAAGAGTCCTGGCAACTTCAGCGTACGGTTTCCTTTGAGTTTGAGGGAATCTAATTGATGCCTCTTGGTATGAGAGGTTCTCCTGACTCATGACGACTTTTATTGATTTTTGTCTATGGAGCTCTGGACAAGTGGGAGAATTGGCAGCATGTGCGCCAGAGCAATGTAGGCAAGAGGGGTTGGAAACATTGCATAAATCTCCTTGATGAGGCTGCGCGCATTTAAAGCAACGCGGCTTTGATCGGCACTGTGTTTTTATATGTCCAAAACGACAGCAATTTATACACTGAATGGTCGGCATTAGGTAGTTTTCAATGGAAATAGCTGAGTGGTAACTGAATACTCTGGGAGGGAGAGTTTGACCTGCAAATGTCAATACAACACTTTGCGTTGGAATCCAGCTTGGTACACCATCATTGAAGACTTTCCTATTTAACCTGCGAGCGCGAACTACCTGGCCAAAGCCGTCAGGGACTTCTACAGAGGTAACCAGTTCTTCCATGGAGAAGTCAACTGGGATACCTCTGGCCAACCCCATTCGTGAAATATTATATGATGGGATTGAGGCAGAGAATTTACCCAGGGCGAGTGATGGGTGTTCCAGAAAAATATTTGCAGAATCAGCACTTTTAAACTCCACTGAAACTTTGTTCCGCCCAATATTTTTTACGCCATCTGTTTTAATATTTTTTATGCCGTTTTTGAATAAGAACTGCCCAAATTTTAGAGAACGGATTGTAGATCCAGCTGAGGGATCATCCTCTTTGCGGGAAACTTGGACTATATAGGGACCTTTGTCAACAACAGGATCATATGTTTTCTTGTCAGCAAATGATGGTAGTGAAAACACTGTTTGAATGGATGCAGAGGCCTGAATTGGGTCCACAATCGTTTTTTTGGGTGCTGCTCCTCCTTGTTGGTCCACAGCTCTCTTACGAGGGTTTACACTGTTCTCTGGTAACAAAGGTGAACTCGACACCTCCATGCCATCAGGAGGGTCAGGGGGTTTCGGGTCCCCCATGACTTATCGCGGGGAAAACAATACAAAACACTTACCTTTACCAATAAACACACACACACAAGCTTACTACGAGGTTTTAAGGAGCCCAAAGGGCAAATTTCGACGCTTTTTCTGTGCAAAAACTAATTGGTATCAAACACGCGTGTGACCCCCAATCACTCTGACAGCAGAAAACTCTTCCTTCACAGTTAGCAAGTGGTATTGCTACTATAACTACACAAATGTACATAACTTATGTAACAAATTTATGTAACTTAGAAAACCGATTCGAACCCCCGACCTCCCGAAAGAGAAGCCGGCATCCTACCGCCCGCTGCCACCGCTCATAAAGTTAAAATAAATAATGTCCACATAATAAAATAACTTGCCCTAATAGTTATAATAGTGTGCACAAGTAAGGAAACTAGCCAGTCCCATGTTACAGTAACAAGAAAAGGACATCACAGACATGGAAAAACGCCCAGACTTAGAACTTTTGTATGAATCAAAGTACAGTGGTGGTAGAGGAGCGGTAGAACATAGGCTTCTCATTCGGGAGGTCATGGGTTCGAATCCTAGCATGTACCAATGACTTTGTTATCCAAGTAACGTACATTGGTGAAGTTATAGTAGCAATACCACTCGCTAACGGAGAAGGAACACATCGTGAGGAAACCCTAGCTAGGTACATACCTTGCTACATACAATGGCCCAAATTAGGCTAAGTGCGGAAATCTCCAGTGGAACTAGAAGCGGCCCCGAGTGGAAACAAAACTCACAACATGTGTAGTCATATGTAGTTTGTTTGGCAATAAATGGCAAGCAACACCATTTTTCCTTTTCAAGTAAAAACAATATGTAACACTCAATAATCTATACAATATAGCTGTTATCAAGATGTGGATTTCACTTATGGGAATTAGGTACCAACAACATGTTCAACTTAAGTAACATGATTTGAGAAAAGATGATCAGAGAATTAATTGTGTTCTGTCAGGATCGTGGCAAGTGGCAGTCCATGGTCTCTGCCTACCCCTCTGGGACACAGGCGTGAGTTTACATATGTATGTAGTATTTTCACTGCCTTTTCCTCCACTACAAACTGAATCAAAAGCAGGTGCTAACATTGTACATAGAGATTCAGCAAATGGATGTTAATTCTTTACATAGTAATTTTCTGATTTCTTGTAAACAACTCTTGCTTACCATATAAAAGTCAATTTCAGTCATAATAATCACTCCATTCTTGTCTCCACTGAATAGCCTCATGCCATTCTTGCTCCATTCTATGGCAGTTATCTGTGATTTGTGCAGATTGCCTATTGTGTACCTGTTGCCAACAAACAGGGATTTTAAGTTGTTTTAGGGCCAATTTTTCAATAGTCGGATAAAACTCAACTGGAGAATAAATTGCATGCTATCCCTGTCTAAATCATACGACAAAACAGTGACAACATCAGTTTTATTCACCAGTTAAGTTTTATCTGACTATTGAAAGATCGGGTCTTAGAAGCCTGAAGTCTGTTGAGGTTGAAATAAGGTGTAAAATAAAGTAATGCTACTTAATTTATGTAACAGCCTTTTGTAATTATAATACTGTTTTGTAGACAGGATTAACATGCTAGTGAGCGGACTTGTTTTTGTATGAAGCTTATCTAGAGCTAAGAATGTAATAAAATGTAATGACAAAGATATGTACTGTAGCAAAACAACAGTTATACCTACAATTTAAAGTCATTGTTTTGTTTTTAGTGTTCCGTACCCAAAGGGTACAAGACCCTATAACTAAGACTCCGCTGTCCATCTGTTTGTCTGTTCGTCCATCCGTCTGCCCATCTGTCACCAGGTTGTAGACGTTAGACAGTTGAAATTTACAGAGATGATGTATTTGTGTTGCGGCTAGAACCACAAATACTAAAAACAGAATAAAATAAATATTTAAGGGGAGCTTCCATACAACAAACATGATTTTTTTGCCATTTCTTGCTCGATATTAATAACGGCAACAGGTAGAAGATTGAAATATTCAAATGTTGTATAGCTAATGGTACGGAACCGGTACGAGTCTGACTCGCACTTGGCCAGGTCTTTAAATACCTACAAGACAAGACCCAATTTATAGGTTACAATGCTTCAGCATTTATTTTATTCCATAAGTATTAAAAACATGCCACCTCAACTAGAACTTTATACCTTTCAAATAAAGTTAACAAACAATAAGCAAAAAATGTATATCCCAACGGCCTAATTTATAAAAACATGATTCGTCTAAAGCACTCCTAAGAGGCAGTTTATTTAATCTGTGGTTACAAATTTTCTTTATAAAATCTCCACCACAGATTATTTTAAACAGCGTTTTAAGGAATCATTTTTTATAAATAAGACCATTGGAATAGTTCAAAAACAATACATAAGCCACATAAACAATCTCCTGGTCTGTTAATGACTAAAGTGTTATCAAAGTCCTGCAATGTAACTAATGTGTTATGCTACATAAAATATTTCTGTAGTCAGTTAATATGTGTTCAATTGAAAATAAATTAAATATGTACTTTAAAAGAGTTTTAGATGTTTTTTATGCATCTATTGTTCTTTTTACTGTTCCAACTTCTACTTGTTCTGAATGTCCAAGTAAGTCTTAAGAAGATCAAACCTTTCAACTTTAGGCTCCACTTTGGGCTTGAAATTATCCGGTATATTCTCAGGGTGTTCCTTAGGTATCTGGAATACTGTGACTTGACCGGCCGCATTACCTGCACCCACCATGTAGTCCACTGTGTTAACTATTTTCACAAAGGTGATGGGACTCGATGAATTCTGTGGAACGAGCAGCTGGTTCAGGGTTTTGATTCACGACCATTGCGAAATCATGCTTTCACTTGGCTTAGGACGGCAATAGAATAACATAAAACACGACTTAGAGCGTAAACACGCAAGGAAACATCTCACCTTCACGAATAAAGTAAATAAAACTTTATTTATTCAAGGATAAGTCGGCAAACATGCAATCTTACCTCGCAACGTAGCCGTTGAATATTGCCCTTTTTCCGGTCATACCAGTATACCAGACCGATGTTAGTTCCCAGGGCTATGTACTCACTAACGGCGTCGAGACATGTCAAGCACAATTCACTGGAAAACAGCCCCGTCTGGACTCGGGCGGGTATTAAATTCAACATATGGGAGCAAGGGGTCCACTCCATGATGAAACCCTCTTCTTCGCCTCCTGTCACCTCCATTGTGGATTAATCTTCACACTTTCATTAGAGAACAAGTCAATTAAGTGCAGGCAGACAAACTTCCAGGCTTCTTGGGAGTTTTGTCAAGTAGCAGCAGGTATCAAGCATTTTTTGGAAAGGAAAGTGGAAACCGAAACAATGACTTTAATGACGTTTAAAGCAATGTTGCCATACTGTTTTTTTTTTTTTGTGAAAGATTTACCGGCTCTGGTACCCAGTTGCCATACTGTTATAATCACAGACTACAACAGAAGTTTTCATTTACCGATAAATACCGACTAATAGTACATCCCTCAAATGAGCTACCAACATAAAAACACGAATTGTACACTTGTCAACTTCTTGTCAAATTGGGATCCAAAGGGTCCGTCAGCAGTTTATCAATTTGGTGTAAAATTCGGGTGAAATGGCAGACACTGCAGCAGAGATCCCGGTTACAGTTGAGGAGAGTGTTGTGGAAGCTGTAAAAAATGTCACGGACAGAGTTCCAGCCAGTATCGAGGGCGTCGCGATAGCCTACTTCAGTTTAGTGGTTATGGCAATTTTACCCATATTCTTTGGGGCATTTAGGTCTGTAAAGTATCTCAAGGAACAGAAGGTTAGTGGAACTACTGATTATGATACATTGAAGTTACTTAAGGCTTCAAATTTCATGTAAAACTAGCGCCAAAAACACAGTCACACGATGTATCGTCGTGGCATAAGGAATTGTTTATTTGTCAGTAAAAATAGCCACTAATTCATATTATTTAATTACTACACCGGATACCTCATTACTAAATCGTCTATCATTATGTTAACTCAAACAATTTTTCCATATCTAAAGTAGCTACCGCAACACATACAAAGACAGTTAACTCCCCAGATTTTCGAGTCTACAGAATACCTCTCCCATCTATTCGTACCACCTTTGCTCGACGTTTTCCTCCGTTCTCTTTTATACATATTTATAACAAGATAAGATAAGAATATTCTTTATTGCACACAAGAAGCGAGACATAAAATATAAAGTTATTTATTGAGTTATTTACAGAAACAATATATACTTTGTATGAAGATCAATTTGAGAGATCATTTTGTCATTTTTTATTTGTCCGATGAAAATTTGTAAGTTCTTTTTTTGTCAAATGACAGGACACCATAAAAATGACAAAAATAAAAATTTACAAAAGACTTAAACTGCTGAGCGCTAACTACTAAGCAGGAGAGACTAACCCACGCAACTCACAATTTTGATTTGGGTCTGGCCTTAGTAGTTAATGCTCAGCAGTTGGGATTTTTTCTTTTTATTTTAGCGCCATTTAGTAACATTCAAGCAAACTTCATGCAAAAGTTGTTGGGCATTTTATGTTTTTTTTTGCAGATTTGTGCTGATTTAATAAAGCATGTGACTCGTAATATTTGTAAAAATCTCAGGCCCCTTTTGTAATATTATAGGTAAATTCCTTTTAGACAACAATATCAAATTATAGTGATTGGCTAATATGTGACGTTGATGAAATCGTACTGGACAATGAGTCCGCAGAATTGAATTGAATTGACAATTGGTTGAGAAGTTACAAGGGAACATGATCCTTAGGGAAGCCATCACTACAAAATTGAATTGGGGGAACACAGAATCAGACATCCATACATACGGGTGAAAAATCCTCTCCTTTCAGTTTCTGCTGCCATAGTGATGAAAAAATTAATGTTTTACGTGTTGTCAAAAAGGTGTTAGCGATTTTTTTCCATTTTTTCTCTAACTATGTAGATCTTGTTTGAAATGGACACCTATAGTTAATTTGTAACATTAATGAAGTCCAGTTTCTGCACTACAATAAATGTTTTTGATTTGATTTGTCATACTTACCTATGGTTCCTTTATACCTATTCCTAATCCTATTTTATTTTCTGATGTACAGTAAAGAATATTATTATTAATAATAATAACTATATTATCTTATTCATTTATATTCCGAACTAACAAAGTATCAAAGTGTGCAAGAATCTAGAAAATAGGTCATATTCTCAGGATAAATCCCGATTATTTTTTAAAATTATATTTGTTTTTCCCCCGTAGGAGTCAGGCGAGCGCGCTGAGACAATGTCCAACAAGGACGCTCTGATGTTCCCGGTGATCGCGTCCTGTGCTCTCTTCGGCCTCTACGTATTCTTCCAGATCTTCTCCAAGGAATACATCAACCTCCTGCTCACCGGTTACTTCTTCTTCCTCGGCGTGCTTGCTCTGAGTCATCTTTTGAGGTATGTCTGTGTTTAGAACAACTTTGCTGCATTGAACATTTTGTTGTGAAGTTAGAAGTTGCTACTAGATACAGTAGGTTTGTAACAATGGTTTTTAATTGTTCTTTTTAAGATCATAATCTAACAGGTAAAGCAGTAGGTTCGCAATTCCTTATGTACCCTTCGCAACATAAATTACATTATGGTGGTTGGATAAGTATTCGATTCTACATATTTCATCTTTCTACTTTAGGGAAAATAAAGGTTGGAAAATACTCACTCAAATACTATTGACTTGAAATAATAGGTATCTAATGCAAAGATTGATATTTACAAATTGATAATGTAATGCTTAGGCCATTACTGGGAAGTCGAGCACAAACACTGTAATAAATAACTACCTACTACATTCTTCAGATAACATCTTATTCGCGTTAAACTTTTCACATTTTAAACTGTTTATTTATGAAGATGCTTAACAGCACAACCTGAAATCACCTCTATAATTTTGCTAAGAAAGCTGTGTTCAGAAATCAAAGTTTGAAGGTTGATCATCCGTCCTGAGTCCCTAACCAACATACTTAACAAACGACAATCAATGTTGTGGAAAAGCGTTAAAAACCCCAACGCACACAGCTAAAGTGGTTGGTCAAGAAGAATGACATTTTGAAGAGGAGTTCCGCATGTAACCTCAATGAGCACTAAGAAAGATGTTTAAAAATTCTTCCGTAATAAGAGTTGAATAGAGAGTAATATTTGTGAGGAAGAGATATTGCCAATGGAAAATACGAGCGCTCAGCTAGAAATGAACACTAACCCAATTGCTCTTGTAAGCTAGTTAACTTATCACACTAAATATAAACTTATAGCACTCAAATAATCCCAATTGCTCGCTTAGAAAATGTTAACAAAGTCCTTTAAGTTGAAATCTGTTAATTAAGTGTAAACGTGATTTGAAAACAATAAATGTGGAGTTTCTTTGTTATTGTGTTTTGAAAAGAATATGAAGTTTCTTTGTTAGCTTCTTCTCCACATAATCTATTAATTGTGAAACTAACAGCTTTGACGTTCATTGAGTAAACATTTTTATAGTGAATTAAATTTTCGAGTCTGAGTCTCTTTTCCGCCGACAGCCCGATAATCGCGTTCCTGGTGCCAGTGTCGGTCCCCAACGTGCCGTACCACATCCACTTCACGCGCGGCGAGCGCGAGCAGCGGAGCGACATCGTCAACTACAAGTTCACCTCGTACGACGTCATCTGTGTAATCATCTCGCTCGCTCTCGGCGGCTGGTATCTGTTCAAGAAGGTGAGCGAGTGAGGATTTGTTTTGGCGACTTTGCAACTTTTCAAAGGGCATCACAAACGGCGAAGATACGATAATATTTTATCTTAAGATACAATATCGCTCGCCATACAATTCAATGGACAGATACGAAAATATGAAAATATATAATGTCTTCGTCGTGTGTGATGGTCCATTGAATTGGATGGCGAGAGATATTATACCTTAAGATAGTAACGTCGCCGTGTGTGACGCTCTTAATTTTTCCATCAAATTGATAAAAAAAAAAAAAAAAAAAATTTAGGCTGTTTATTTCAAAGAAAAATTATATACATTACATTGGAGAATGTATGAAAAAGAAAAATAATCAGAAAAATATCAGCCCGTACACATCCACTGCTGGATGGACATAGGCCTCCCCTAATGCTCGCCACTCCTTGCGGTCCTCATCCTCATCCAGCCGCTGCCGCTGTAATAATGTTCTGACGTGAAGATGCTACACCGACAAGAGTTTAACTCGTAAATATAACGTTGATGATGGCAGTGGCGTAACTATAGGGTGGCAGGGCTGGCAAAATGCCATGGACCGCCGGCCTTAGGGGGCCCCAGAACTATGAGGCCGCGAGAAGTAACTTAAACTCGTCAAAATATAAGAAGCCCGTTTTGACAGCTACAAAAACCATAGAACCTAACCTAGTTTGAGATCAAAAACATTAAAAATCTAAAGTATGAGTAACTTTTCGGGCTACAAAATCAGTTTTTTCGATAAATAATATGCCAGAGTATGTGTCTTTTTATGTATTTGTTCGAGAAAATCCTAAGTAAAATGCATTTTTGTGTATCTGTCAAAATGGGCTTCTTACATTTCGAGTTTTTTTTTTTATTATTCCGATTACATTATTATCACAATTATTATTATTATTATATTTTTTAAAGGACATACAATAATTGCGCATTACTTCGTTATCACGAAGCAAGACACTTAAATATTATGCTACAATTTAAATTATTATAATTATCTTTACAATGACATTTATTTGATTACAATCCAATCTATGTATTTACTCAATATAATATTACACAATGTACACATAATAATATAATGCAATAATAATTTAATTTATGCTTATTTTGACATTGAAATACCAAATTACTGCCAATTTATTCGTTTTTCCGAGTGCTGCACGTCGGTACACTACCGGGTAATGACGGAAGACCAGCGCTGGAGTGGTCTGCCTCTCCAGCATATGCTGAGTCAGAGCCCCTTTGCTTTTACCACACCCACAAAATGCTCTCTCATATTGTCTATTGATTTATGTTTGCGTATTTCTGTTACTATTTTTGTGTGCTTACTTGCTGTACGATTTTGCTTTGTGATTTTCTTTATTATGTTCTGTACCTATGTGTGTGTGGAAATGCAAATAAATGGTTTTATCTATCTATCTATCTATCTATCTTTAACAAAAAATTGTAACAATTATAATGTTTATATTTTTTTTTTATTTTATTTATTTATTATACTATAAGAACTTACAGTTGCCCAAAACGCTCTTACAGTTACTATAACTATTACAGGTACATTATACTAATTACATAAGTGTAATCTTAAATCGATTAAAGTTGCGCTATATATCATCATCATCAACCCATTATGTCCCCACCGAGGGGCACGGGACTCTTCCCTGAGGAAGGTATAGGCCATACTCCACCACGGGGGCCAAGTCCGGATTGGTGGAGGCTTGTAGACTAGTGGCTCGTCTACTGTCAGAAGTTGTCAAGCCGCCCTAAGGCCTCTGACTTGGCTTAACGACTGCCATCTATCGACGGCAGCCGGCACCAACAGCTTAACGTGCCTTGCGAAGCACGGAACCGCTCGGAAAAATGCCACTAGCGTTAGGCATAGACGGCGACCCATCCATGCACTGAACGCGCCCAGTGTTGCTTAACCTTCGTGATCGTTTAAGATCACTCAGGCAGCCGGGGCTACGAGCGATTATACGAGTACTATAACTGAAGACCATATGAATTTTTTTAGTTTTTACTGGGAGGGCCCCATCCAATGAATTTGCCACGGCCGTCATATTCAGTTACGCCACTGGATGATGGCTATACATTTAATTGGTGTAATCGCGGTTATTTATAAGGTAAACTAATTACCTTTATTCGCGATTAAAGCCGTTAAAATGTATAACAATCATCGGCATTATTGCGCGCGAGTCAATAAAAAACACTATGATGATGATGATGCACCAACAGTCACCCCTCTGTTTCCCCGCAGCACTGGATAGCCAACAACCTGTTCGGCATCGCGTTCGCGATCAACGGCGTGGAGCTGCTCCAACTGAACAACGTGGTGACGGGCTGCATCCTGCTGTGCGGCCTCTTCCTCTATGACATCTTCTGGGTCTTCGGCACTAACGTCATGGTCACCGTGGCCAAGTCCTTCGAGGCGCCCATCAAGCGTAAGTGACGTTTTCCGGCATCAAGCGTAAGTGATTTTTTCGGCATCAAGCGTACGTGACGTTTTCCGGCATCAAGCGTAAATGACGCTTTTCGGCATCAAGCGTAAATAACGTATTTCAAGTCGAGTGTTTGGCGACAACTTTTGTTCTATGAGTGTTTTACTCAGATTTTAATTTTTCGAAATAAGTATCAGTATTTATTTTGAATCAGCAATAAACCGGTTTATCTGCGCATATATCGTCGGTCGGAATAATTCCGGAACATCTCCAAAATCATGTGTTTTGAGTACTTTGAGTACTTAATACTTAATGCAGAATTATTAGGAATTTAAGATTCTTTCCTAATCACTAATGGTACGACTTCGACCAGTCGAATGATTTTATGATGAATTTGAAATTTTTACAGATTTTTAAACGTCAATTACTCAAAACAGTACCTATATTTGGAAAGGTTTCAGTAATAAATTCGACCGACGATATGTAAGTTACAAAGAGTTGAGTCTTACTCAGCTTGTAAACACTGGCTTGCCTATAACAGCACAGATATATTTTAATCTGCAAGGCTAGTGTAGGCTTTCCATGCTATCGAAATCTGGAAGGCATCCAAATAACTCGCTTACACAAACGATTGTGTTTGTTTTTGTTATAAATAAATTAAACAGGATTAAAATTAATCTCAACTCTTTTCCTTAGTTCTCTTTTTCACTACAATAAACTCCAAATCTAGTCTCATTTTATCAATCCTACTACGACCTGTAATTCCTGGTGTAAAATAAAGTATATTGAAAGAATGTGTTTATATGAAAAAAAAAACTTAATTCACTTCACTTCACTTTATGGACTCACTGCACAGATTATACAGTACGATAAAAAACACTGGCTAAGTGCGAGTCGGACTTGCGCACGAAGGGTTCCTTACCATTATTTATACAACATTTGAATATTTCAAGCGTCTACCTGTTGCATTATCGAGCAAAAGAAAGGCAAAAAAACTCACTTATTCTGTTTTTGTATTTGTTGTTATAGCGGCAACAGAAATGCCTCATCTGTGAAAATTTCAACTGCCTAGCTATCACGGTTCACGAGACATATCCTGGTGACAGACGGAGAGACGGACAGCGGAGTCTTAGTAATAGCGTCTCTTACCCTTTGGGTACGGAACCGTAAAAACTCTTCCTCCTACTTCATAACGAAGTACGAATGCTCTGTCCGCAGTGGTGTTCCCGCAAGATTTACTTGTCAACGGTCTGAACGCTTCCAACTTCGCGATGCTCGGTCTAGGAGACATCGTCGTGCCAGGTAAGTGTTCAACACACCCTTATTGCCACTGATTTTAGCGTGTGGGATCCTGAGTGAGAGGCGGATTAGTTTCGGTCTCATTAGAACATCTTGGCACTTGAAACTGCCTGCATAGCGCGCGATAATTACCCTACATCCCTACATTACCTAGCAAAAGTTTGAAATACATAGTCCATATTATTATTATTATTAATACGTTTGTTGCACATAAGTAAAAAATACAATGGCAATGTGGCGGACTTAATGCTGTGCATATATGCATTTTATTTTTGATAGTGTTGAAACTTGCTGCGGTCAAATGTGTGAAAAAAAAAATTGAGAATTTGAAACTTTTGGAAGTAGTTTAGTTATCGATATTGCTTTATTTTAATAACACTTGTATAATAATAATAACTTCCACACAACACAATCACTTGACGTATTGGCTAACTATTGCAGCTTTCTACGTTGAGCCGATTGGGTATGAGTTTGTAAAACCCGTTTCCCGCAGGCATCTTCATCGCGCTCCTCCTCCGCTTCGACAAGAGCCTGAAACGGAACTCCGAGTTCTACTTCCGCGCCACCTTCTCCGCCTACATCCTGGGCCTGCTGGCGACTATCCTGGTCATGCACGTGTTCAAACACGCGCAGCCCGCGCTGCTCTACCTCGTACCCGCGTGTCTGGGCACGCCGCTCGCGCTCGCGCTGCTCCGAGGGGACATTAATGCGCTGTTCAAGTGAGTGGTGTAAAAGCTCTATCATCTGTTTATAACGTAGTATATTCTCAGCGTTGTGCCCGCGTAGTTGCACGCGCTGTTCTGCAAAGGTTTATTGATGCGCCGTTCAGGTGAGTATAAACGCTCTATCGTCTGTTTTTAACATAGTATATTCTCTGCCCTGTGCCGGCGTGGTTGCTTGCGCTCGCGATGTTGCGGGGGGTATTCATGCGCAGTTCAGGTGAGTAAACAATATATGATCTGTTTTTAACTGATATATTTTCTGCCTCGGGCCCGTGTCTGGTCATGCCGCTCGTGCGTGCGCTACTGCGATTGGATATTATGCTGTTTAGGTAAGTAGTGTAAACGCTGCATCGTTGATTAAACTCTGTCTGTTTATAACATTGTCTCGCGCTTCACCGAGGAGATATTAATGCGCTATTTAGGTAAGTGGTGTAAACGCTTTATCTCTCTTTTGTCGTGAGGTTTTGACAGTCAGCTCGCGCTCTGCCACGGAGCGAAATGCAGTGTTCAGGCGAGTGGTTTAAACGATTCATCGTGTGTCTGTTTCCTTAGTTAAGACACGAAGTATACTGTCGCGGAGTACCGCGAACTCGACCTAATGAAAACGATAGTAAGTAAAGTACAACTATCATCTGTCAATCTTGTTTAATGCTGGCAACATTTAAATGTTTCTGAGCTATGTTTCTTTTTTACTTTGACAATTAGGCGATATGGCGGGTAAAGTAGAGAGAGGAAGATTTCTGACTTTTCTGAGGAAAGTAAATTTATAAGTTTGGATGAGAGCTGTCTCCTCGCGCACGAGCCATGACCCTGTCGTGGCTGCGTGGCAAGACTCGACGGTTACCCTGGTGAGTTGATAATTCTTAATCAGATTATAACTTGAAAGTGGTGGTGACCGGGAGGCGAGATGTTCCCATTTTGTTACATACTGGTTTCAGTGCATCCCAGATGGCCCCCCTGGGCTTGTGGATGGGTAGTTGAACACCAGTTGGTGGCTTGGGTTGGACTATAAGGGAAGGTAGGAGGTCCATCCACGGAACACAAAGGTTCCGCTGGCGCTCAGAGTTCATAAAGAAGGTAAACTTGGCCCTTCGAACATGAGCTTCAGAGAGTTGGTCAAGATTGTCGTAAGGCGGTCACTCTCTGGATCGCAAATGTAAATAATTATACATGGAAATGACAGGGTCTGGATTTTGCCTCCGGGTCACCACTGCCACACTATTCATGATGTGTCGCGTTTACTTACTTACACAATCCTTTACCCTCATATTATAGTGTGTATTTTAAGAGCGAGTTAAAGGCCGCGACATATTTTGGTGGAGGAGCTGGGATCTCTGTCGTACGTCGATGGCTGTTAAACAGAAGCGTTAGTTCATGCATTTGTATCATGTTGTACCCTCTGCAAGTGGGAGGGTAGTACGCTAGTCAAAGACCGTCTATTGAATTACAGCTGAACGGGGTAGGTGGAACTGATTTAGACAAAGAAAGATCTGCTGGGGGTAGTTAGACCTCAGAGATTCTGTGAAGTGTTGACTGGTGGCGAAATGCTTAAGCAACTCTCCTACATCATGTATAATCTGCTGGGGGCAGTGGGCACCTCAGAGATTCTGTGAAGTGTTGGCTGGTGGCGAAATGCTCAAGCAACTCTTCTACATCATGTATAATCTGCTGGGGGCAGTGGGCACCTCAGAGATTCTGTGAAGTGTTGGCTGGTGGCGAAATGCTCAAGCAACTCTTCTACATCATGTATAATCTGCTGGGGGCAGTGGGCACCTCAGAGATTCTGTGAAGTGTTGGCTGGTGGCGAAATGCTCAAGCAACTCTTCTACATCATGTATAATCTGCTGGGGGCAGTGGGCACCTCAGAGATTCTGTGAAGTGTTGGCTGGTGGCGAAATGCTCGAGCAACTCTTCTACATCATGTATAATCTGCTGGGGGCAGTGGGCACCTCAGAGATTTTGTGAAGTGTTGGCTGGTGGCGAAATGCTCAAGCAACTCTCCTACATCATGTACAATCTGCTGGGGGCAGTTTGGTACTCCAAAGATTTCGATGGATAGTCTGCCGGGGGCAGTGGGCACCCCGGGGATATCATAATATTTAACGGTTCCCTGCCAGTATTCCCGTGAACGGTCTATATTTATTTCAATCTATATAACGTTTTCCTTTTCGGGTCTGACTGCGGCAGAGATTACAGAACTTTGTTTTTAATTTATATATAAATCTAAACATTTCAATAATAATCAATCAATTCTTAATCAGGGCTACCCTAAGGATTAGTTCCTGTTTTGTGTTTTCTTTTCTTTTTTTTTTAGACGTGAGAGATCGATGCACACTTTTTTACGACGTGCTCCCGTGTTTAAAAAAAATATATATATAATAGATGTTTTTTGTTTCGTTTGTTTTACACGCGCATTGTTGCGCGGCGCGTCGAATGGACATTCCGTAGAACTATCACTAGAGTCTGTACGCACCTAGTATATTTTCATTTCTGGCAACACTGATAATGTACGCTAGATCTAGTGACGTATGTCTATGAGTTATTCGAATCGATCGATTAAGTAATCGTAATTTCGATTTCCTTTACAGATTTTAATGTTACATTTTTTTTTTTTGCAACTAATGTGTTACGCTTAAAATAAAGAAGATGGCTTTTCAGTTTTCGTGTTTCTTTATTATCCCCGACATCTAGGTATAAGATTTTTTTTTTTAGTGCAATAACATCTTCGTTGTATTAGACTGAATGAGTATAACTAAAAAAAAAAAAGGGGGTAGGGTAAGTGAGCCATCTCTATGACATAACATTGACTTGTATTCTTTTTAATCTGTGCGTTGTCTTTCCCGCGTATTGAAGAAAAATTTTCTTTACGAGAGTTAAGAAGATATAAAGTGTAAAAATAAGGTGAAAAAAGGTTACTGTGCGAGTGATATTCAAGTGAAAATAAAGGGTGGCTACGTAGTGATACTATTTTATATTGGATTGAGTTGTATTTAACAGGAAAACATCTGAAAGGTTTGTGCAATCGTGCAATGATTTTCTTATAGCATCAATGTAGTGTCGATAATGGTAATGATGTATTTCAGTAAAGAAAGGAGCGGGCTCCCATCCTGCCTCATCAATGGAGGAGGCACTACGTAGTCGGCTGGAGCTTAGGCAAGCCAAACTTGTCGAAGTTTCTCGAGAAGCCGAATCCGTCATAGGCCTATGTCATACAAAGGGCGTCTCAGAACATACGCTAAAACAGTCAAAAAATCCTTTTGAAACAATGCATCGACAGAATCCAAAGTGAAACCATGCAGTATATCGAAAAAGGAAACGGCTCTAGCGACCTCATGCAGAGTTGCATGAGAGACCAAATGGCAGCCGAAGATTTAGTTGACCAGATTGAAGTTCTTCTTAATTCAGCTACAGCGTCTCAAGAGAACAGCAAGGAAAACAGTTCTTCTAAGTTACCAAAGTTAGAATTGCCCAAGTATAATGGAGATGTACTGAAGTTCTCAGAGTTCTGGGATACTTTCGAGGCCAATGTAGGTTCACGAAATCTAAAAGACGTAGAGAAGTTGGCTTATCTACTAGCCTCACTAGAAGGCCCTGCGAAAGAGGTAGTAGTAGGCCTTACTACGACTAATGCAAATTACGCTATTGCAGTAGACATTCTCCGTAAGCATTTTGGTGGCACGGAAAAAATGGTAGATGCTCACTATGAAGCACTTAATAGCATGCAGAGAGCGAACAACACCAGTACCGATTGCAGAAGGACACTGAACAACATAGAAAAACATTTGAGAGTATTAGGCACCTTGAATGAGGATATCAATAGTAGCCATCTAAGAGTGATCATCTCAAGTAAATTTCCAGATTCAATAATGTACCAAGTTAATCTTCTCACTCCAGAGGATAGGTCAGTAAAATCAATCAAAATTGCTCTCGAAAAGGTAGTGACTGCTATGGAAAGTGCTGACACAGAAGATTTTACTAGAGTTGCAAGTCAACGTGCTGTCGATCATCAAGGACCATCAACTACAGAAGCTCTCCATGTTAGGGCAGAGCGGCCTCCCTTGAAAAGACGATATCCAATGTCGAACGACCAACCCTTAAAGAAAAGGTTTACTACAACAATCAGCCAATCCATAAAAAGAAGAAGAATACAGTGTACATTTTGTGAGCAAAGCCACTACTCAGACCAATGTCAACAATACAAGTCACTGAAAGAGTGTAAGAAGAAACTAGGCGACAAGTGTTACCTTTGCTTCCGCACTGGTCACAACAGTAAACAGTGTAGGTCGAAGACACTATGTGTGCACTGTAAGAAGCGACACAATCGTGCTCTCTGCTTCAGGTCAACTGTAAAGGATGCTTCTACGAAAAATAATAAGGATGAACAGAGGGAGGATCGTCCAGCTGGCAGTGGTAATACTGATGAATCAATGGACACCACATTAATGACACAAAACCCCAGCAATAATCACAAAATCTATTTGCAGACGGCTGTCACAAAAATTGATGACCACATAGTGTGCAGACTCCTCATGGACTCCGGAAGCCACAGGAGTTACTTAACTTCCCGGATTGCTAACAAACTTAAACTGAAACCCGATAGAGAAGACTTACTCATGGTGTATACATTTGGATCACAAAAACCAAAGGAAATAATAAGCCCGTCTGCAGAGGTGCATATAACCACAAAACGAGGAGTACAGAGAAAAATACGTGTGAATATTGTGTCCCATATTACCAACAGCCTACCAGTGCCCGAAATAGATGTTACTGATGAGGTTGATTTATTAGCAGATGACAGCACGGTGGGGGAGAGTATAGACTTACTAATTGGCAATGACTGCTATTATTCGTTTCTGAGACCAGAATCTGTGAAACTGGTGGATAATGCATACCTTCTGAACTCTGATTTTGGCTGGCTGGTGACCGGAGAAGTCCGTGGATCTGACTGTAACCATACCTTATCTGTGATGACTTATTGTCAGTGTCATCAATCAGACTGTTTATACTTCACAGAACCTGACTTACCTCTTCGTAACATAGACATGAAATTCTTGTGGACGTTGGAGAGTATTGGAATAACTGACTCTCCCAAGACTTCTCGCGAGGAAGAAGCCGTAAAGTTCTTCAATGACACAACACTTCACAGAGAAGGAAGATATGAAGTTAAATGGCCATGGATACAATATCCACCAGATCTACCTACCAATTTTGGGATAGCCTTTGGAAGGTTGAAAGGTTTGTTGAAACGATCCGATAAACACACTTTAAAGGAATATAGTGATATTCTGAATGAGCAACTCCAGATGAATATTATTGAAGTAGTTGAGCCAAAGACATCACCATATGAACAGTTGATCCCACCTATCACTTATCTTCCACATCATATGGTTAAACAAGGGGGAAAGAAAGGACGTATCGTATATGACGCATCCGCAAAAATCAAAGGTGAGAAAAGTCTCAATGAGTGTCTCTATAGTGGACCTTCTATGCTCGAAGACCTTATCGGATTAATTATAAAATTCCGGACAGGTAAAATAGGAATATCTGCAGATGTTGAGAAGGCCTTTCTGCAAGTGGCTCTACAAGAGCAAGACAGAGATGTGACAAGATTTCTATGGCCAAAAGACCTTACGAAGGAGCTGACTGAAGATAACTTATGCATCTCAGATTTTGTCGGGTGCCTTTTGGAATTATTTCGAGTCCCTTCTTGTTGACTGCAACTATCCGCCATCACATTGCCAAGACAAACAAAACTCTTCTTGCTCAAGTAGCAGATAAGTGTTACGTTGATAACCTTGTACTGTCTGTACAATCTGAGGACGAAGCCTTGCAACTGTACAATGAGACTAGGCAAGCATTTCATGAAATTTCGATGAACATTAGAGACTGGACATCAAATAACGAACAGTTTATACAGAAGATCCCAGAAGCTCAGAGAGTAAAGCCAACTGATGAGGTAAAGATCCTTGGATTAATATGGCAACTTGAACAGGATAGTCTGAGACTGAATGTGAATAAAATAACAGAAACCAATAAAGACACAATCACAAAGAAAGTTGTTCTAAGCGTTCTAGCTCGTTTGTACGATCCTTGTGGGTTTGTTTCTCCTGCTATATTGCCAGCTAAGATAATATTTCAAGAACTGTGCACGCGAAAACTAAAATGGGATGAACCCATACCTGATGATCTGAAGAAAAAATGGCTTCATGCATTACAAGTTCTGAGAATGACTGGAGACATACAGGTGCCACGCTATGTTGGGAATCTAATGCCTGAAGGTGAAATGGAATACGAATTACACTGTTTTTGCGACGCTTCGAAAGACGCCTATGCTACTGTCGTATACTTACGGATGACTTGTCAAGCAATAAGGAAGACAGCCTTCCTAATGTCGAAATCACGGGTAACTCCAAAGGAGGACAAAGATAACTTGAAAATACCAAGACTGGAACTATTGGCTTTTTTAATTGGAAGTAGATTGACGAAGTATGTCAAGAGTAACTTGGAACTAAACATTACACGTCAAGTATTGTGGACTGATAGCCTCGTTGTACTCGCTTGGATGAAAACCAGTAAACTCTTACCTCCTTTTGTCCAGCGCCGGGTTAACGAGATCAAGTTAAACAAAGATCTAGAACTGCGCTACGTTAACACGAAGATAAATCCAGCGGATGTGGCTACGAGGCCCGAACTTTGGGAATGTGAACAACCTCTATGGTTCTATGGACCTGAATTCCTTCTTCAAGCAGAGGGAAATTGGCCACTTGTCAAACAGTCTGGTGAAGAAAGCACCCTTGTAGTTGGGGAGGCCCTGGACAATGCTAACAGTCCAGGATTAATTGAAAGTGAGAGAGACGAAGAAACTCGCACACCTGTGCCTGATGCACACGCTGAAAATGAATCTATACTCCGGATAAAAGAACTGCAGTCTAGACACTTTCCAGAAGAAGTCCGTGGTAAAGTCACGCACTTAGTAAGAAATCTTGGCCTATTTGCAGACATTGACGGAGTTCTTAGATGTAAAGGCCGTATGGCAAACACAAACTGGCCATATGACAAGAAATACCCGATCCTTTTGCCAAAGGTCAGCGAATTTACTACAGAGATAATAAAAAGCACCCACGCTGATAATTATCATGTGGGAGTAGAACATACTCTCAGTAGCATCAGGCAAAAATACTGGATACCTCAAGGCAGAGCACAAATCAAGAAAGTATTGAAAAGATGTCCAAAATGCATCAAGTACGGTGGAGGCCCTTACAAACTTCCGCCTGCTCCAGCCTTGCCCGTTGAAAGGGTGAATTACAGTACTCCGTTCACCTACGTGGGAATTGATTATTTGGGCCCACTATATGTTACTATGAGATCTGGCGAAGAAAAAAGATGGATTTGTCTCTTTACTTGCCTAGCAGTTCGCGCTGTGCATCTTGAGGTGGTCAATGATCTAACAGCCGAAGAATGTCTGCTGGCCTTACGTAGGTTCATAGCTGCAAGAGGACTACCGAAGAAGATTGTCTCTGATAATGCAATGTACTTCAAGCTTGTGTCAGAAGTCCTTACTCGTCCATACTGTATGGAAAATGGTATAAGATGGAGATTTATTACACAGTTAGCGCCGTGGCATGGCGGGTTTTATGAACGCCTTGTAGCATTAGTAAAGAATTGCTTAAAACGGACGCTCGACAAACACCTGCTGAACGACCACCAGCTAATGACAGTAGTCAAGGAGATAGAAACTGTCATAAACTCGCGACCGCTTACTGCTCTAGGCAATGAATACGAACATATATTGAAGCCTTCAGACTTTCTGTCATTAGGAAGCTGTTTAACACCAGCCCCATCTGGACATGTTACTGGATCTGAGACAAACACCAAAGTGGATCTTCTTAAAAGCTGGAAAAGAGGACATGCTGTCATGAATGATTTTAAACATATGTTTATAAATCAATACTTGTTGAATTTGAGAGAAAGGTACAATAATTCGCATCGTCAACCCCGTGTGAAGGCGCACAAACAACCTCAAGTTGGCGATGTGGTTCAGGTGAAGGATGACACCAAAAGTAGAAGCAACTGGAAGGTTGGGAAAATAACATCTCTGATCAAAAGTTCAGATGGTCAGTACCGATCAGCAAAGATAAAAGTCGGAAATTCTGAACTTATTCGCTCTGTCGGACATTTGTATCCATTAGAGGTAGATATAGACGATGCTGATGTTACTACACCACCGGAACATACTCCAAATATCAGTGTGACTCCTCAAGAAGTATCAGTGACCGAAGATACTTTGACTGTGCAACAAGAGCCTAATCGAAAACCTGTTCACATAGATGAGACTGTTGAGGAAGCAGTCGAATATCAAGGAGACACTGTTGAGATGGAAGTTGACGATCAACCTGAGCAGGACTCTCTTGGTGACTCACAGCCTTCCGCTGCTACTCATGAACATGTAGAAGGAGCACAAGAGGAGGTGACTGAAAAACCAGAAGAGTTTGAAGAGCTTAAGTCTAAAAGGGAAGCAGCTATTCGGGCAAGAGAAAAAATTGCCGAATGGACACGCCAGCTTGCCGCCTTGTTATAACTTGCTTTTGCCTTCGGGAGTGTCGCGGAGTACCGCGAACTCGACCTAATGAAAACGATAGTAAGTAAAGTACAACTATCATCTGTCAATCTTGTTTAATGCTGGCAACATTTAAATGTTTCTGAGCTATGTTTCTTTTTTACTTTGACAATTAGGCGATATGGCGGGTAAAGTAGAGAGAGGAAGATTTCTGACTTTTCTGAGGAAAGTAAATTTATAAGTTTGGATGAGAGCTGTCTCCTCGCGCACGAGCCATGACCCTGTCGTGGCTGCGTGGCAAGACTCGACGGTTACCCTGGTGAGTTGATAATTCTTAATCAGATTATAACTTGAAAGTGGTGGTGACCGGGAGGCGAGATGTTCCCATTTTGTTACATACTGGTTTCAGTGCATCCCAGATGGCCCCCCTGGGCTTGTGGATGGGTAGTTGAACACCAGTTGGTGGCTTGGGTTGGACTATAAGGGAAGGTAGGAGGTCCATCCACGGAACACAAAGGTTCCGCTGGCGCTCAGAGTTCATAAAGAAGGTAAACTTGGCCCTTCGAACATGAGCTTCAGAGAGTTGGTCAAGATTGTCGTAAGGCGGTCACTCTCTGGATCGCAAATGTAAATAATTATACATGGAAATGACAGGGTCTGGATTTTGCCTCCGGGTCACCACTGCCACACTATTCATGATGTGTCGCGTTTACTTACTTACACAATCCTTTACCCTCATATTATAGTGTGTATTTTAAGAGCGAGTTAAAGGCCGCGACATATACATCCAATTATTCTTCTACACTGACGTCGGTCATGCAAACCGTTGGTGACATATTACTGATGTAGCAAGTTGCTAATTTAGTGTCGCCTTAATAGTGTAGAATTGCCCTGTACTGTACATATCATTAAGATGATTACGCGGTGACAATAAAGAATACCTCTATTCTACAGTTATGAGGACCAGCCCGCGCTCGTGGAGGTGGCTGAAGACAAGTCTAAGAAGACAGAGTAGAGGCGGCCGCCGCCTGACGAGACGCACAAACATCGCTTCAGCAGCACCGCGTTAAAGTACATTTTTCATTGACGGCTCGCTTGTGTGAACCATGGACCAGTTACTCGAGTTCTGACCATCTCCATTTTGACCAATGAAGGGGTAAAAGAGCAAGACACTAATATTGAAATTTAGCCTAATTTTATCTAATTAAGTTTAAAAGTTGCGACATCTTTGTAGATGTAGAGTAAGCTTCTTTCTAGAGGTTCCCCCATTCTAATAGTTCTTCTATCCATCAGTCCTCTCACTTATTAGTCCATGGTTTGAATCCACATGACATTATGCAGGGACCACGCACAGGAATGGAAAAGTTTAATTTTTCTTGAGACTGTAGGCTAAGTTGTGCATTCACCATAAATATTTGTACGGTTTGTACAGTGACGGTGGTTTGTATGTGTCAGTAGTACACATCACATTGACGACCTGCGTTTAGGCCAAATTTTTTAATCTTTTCGTATGCGGTGAATGCACATCTTTAGATGTTTTACGCGCCGGTGGCGGTCACACACGGCAGTGTATTTTCCAAAACGCATTTTCGTTAGGTTAAAATTGTTTGTCTGTTTACAAAATTTAGGTAGACATCAGGTTTCGACTGCGCACTTTCTGTACCGCCTCTATTCTGTAAATCTCCACTGGGTTGGATAATTTCAATTGTTTTTTAAGCCACTCCAGTTGTCGAGAGCATACACATTTTGACACTTCGGAAACGTTAAGATTGATAACCCAACACAGTGGATAGTTACAGAATATGGTCTGGAGTGGGTGAAGAAAGCCAATGATCTATGATTTAATGTACTTACTTCCCGATTTGAATCTTCCATTACGGTTGTAAACGTCCTAAAATTGTGCTAGGTGGAAGACTTTGATGAATAGTAAATTACTATGATAATTATATTTGTCGCATAATCCTAATTTTAGGTGCAAAAATACGTTTCTCTAATTCACAACAGTGTTAATTTGCTATAAGAAAGGTGGTTTTGTATTTTATTTTATTTGTAAAAAAAGTAAAAAGAGTTCTCTATATATTTTTGTGTATATTATGCATTTTAGGTACATGCTGTTGATGTTTCGTAGACAATTAATGTAATTATTAGCGTATTAGGTTTTTTCCCCGTTAAAACGTTTGCCTTCACAAACTATGTTTTATAATAATTATATTTTTATACACGAATAAAAATAAAGTCCTGTTCAGAAACCTTTTTTTCACGATCTCTGTCACAATCCTCTCAATCAATATAATTTTTCTTTCAAATCTTTACAATTATCTACTGAACTGTGATTCCCCATTTTGTCACCCCCGATTTCTAAGTTCTATGCACACGATCACTTTTTCAAGCACTTCTATCGAAACCAATTATGATGTGACAGTCATTTTGGTCACCACTGTGGTTGCTACGAGAATATACCAAAGTGTACAGTATCGCGCGTTTGCATGAAACCGTACAATTTTATAACTTCAAGAAATTTTCTATAACTAAAGCGTTACCTAATCAATACTCTAATACCAATTCTCGATACAACTGCAGAAGTTATGTTTCATTTAATCCAATTTTTGCTATAGGGTCTCGGTGTGCAATAATAGATCACGCCGAAGAATGTGAGACAACTTTGACTACGATTGGCTGGAAGTAATTGCAATTATTAATAAGGATTAATATTAATATAACAGCATTGAACTATTTGTACTTATCTTATGGTCAGGCCGGTTGATTCGCGTCTCTCTCGCGTGCACTCTCTAACATCTTTTACTATTGTAAAAATTATCATCTACTATGTAGGCTATGTACAACCGCGCAGAAAAGTGACCGTGTGCAGCCCTCTGTGTTTTTCATAGAATATTAGGTCGTCGGGTTGATTCGTTCGGTAAACATTACATAATGGAGCTAATACTAGCTCCACATTATACAATCAAGTACTCTATAATAATTGTGAATTTTTTTCGGCGATTTTGCCACAGTTTTGGTACGTGGGATGTCAAACGCCAACATATATGTAATTAATATAAATACATGGTAATATTGTATTAATAAAAATGGAAATACAGAAGTCAAATTACGACGTTTGTGTTTAATTTTATTCTTTAGTGACCATAATAGTACAGGTGAATTTGAAACTGCGCCGACGAACTTCGTACCGAATAAATTTTGTTTCATGATTTTTTTTAATGTTTTAAGCAATTTTGCTATTCAGAGCGGGAATAGACATATGTATCAAGTATCATAAAATTGGTCCAGCCTGGTAATCGCAATTTTCAACGTTTGGTTAGAACTCTGTCAGGCCCTAGTCCAATACGCACATGGTTTTTCCATAAAGTAATATAAGCACGACAATGGCTGTTATTTGCCTTAATTTGGTAGTCTACTAACCAATAGAAGTACAACGTCATTCCAATAGTGTAACCCGCGCAAATTATATAGGCATCTCTCTCAAAAAGGATCGCGCGAGGCGCCGAGTTAAGGGCCCTCGCCCACGGCGACTTTTTGTAGCGATGCTGTCGCGCGTTCGCATCGATACAGTCGCGATGCGGGAGCTAGTTGTGTGCCCTCGCCCACCGTAAACACGATTCAGTCGCGATGCAAACGCGATACCGTCGCGCCTCTGTCGCGATGCAAATGCGATTCAGTAAAGGAATCAGAATGCCTGCGATCGCTACAGTTGCAAGATGGACTCCTTTGGACCGATGGACAACAGCACTCTCGATCTCTCTGTGTTGCACTACTCAAGCGCCACCCTTCCTCCGTTCTCCTCCCGATGTCTTCTGATACGCTCGCGCGTTTGCATCGATACAGTCGCGATGCTGTAGCGCGTTGGCATCGCTTCTGCAGCGCGTTGCAAATGCGACTAAAGCGCGTTCGTAGCGATGCAGTTGCGCGTTTATGAAACGCGCGACAGCATCACTACAAAAAGTCGCCGTAGGCGAGGGGCCTAAGTCGCACGGGTTACCATTGGAATGAGATTGTTTACTAGACTACCAATAGTGTTAATGAAACAACCATTATATCACTCTATTGAACAACTGCATTTGAGAGACTCGCCCACAAGACATTGAAGCGGTACCTTCGTACCGTGGCATGTTAGAAGATTCTCTTTTACGTTAAACATTTAAGGTCCGACATGCGTAAACAAGCAAAATAACAACCGAGTTGGCCGACGCCGACCGTAACACGTCCGACATCTCGAGTAGCTACTTCAATCAAGAATAACATTTATTGTTTTCATTTCTTAGCCAAAGGTTGAGGCCATATCTAAAGTCTACGTTACAATCGCAATTACTAAACGTAAGTGGTAGGTACATATGCCGATCACAACCAAGTACTCCAGTCAAGCCATGACACACATTACTTTACACAAGCTCGATATGGTTGCGCGAAGTAATTTTTGATACAAATCAATTACTCGCCTCTTGGAACTCTGGTGCTAGGTTTCTAAATCATGGTCAGAACGACTCCTTAAAATTTCGCTAACGCATTCGATGTCACCTCGTAACAAACAGAAGCACTCAATTTGTTTGAATGGAGCTCATCAAAATCATTTATTTGTTAAAAATTAAAATGTATTTATTATCTGTTCAGGATTACAGAAACCATAAGTTTATGAAACTAATTGATTATTACACACAATAGGCTATTTTTAAACTAAGAAAACGCGTATTGCCCTGCATGCAGCACAAAAAGAAAAATACTTACTACGCGACTAGACGTTAGATGTTAGTTAACCTGATAAATTCAATCGTAATCGGAAATATATGAAGAAGAAACACATCTATTTATCGCCACATAAATATAATGCAAAATAGAAAGAAAATAATAATAATAATAATAAAAAAATACAAACAGAGGAGAACCCAACAAGTAGGGAACACGAGCTATGTCCATGCGGCAGTAAAGCGGCCTCAGCCTCAGTAATTGCTGCAGGTTTGTTTCCCACAGCACTGATTTTCAGCAAGGGCCTAAGTGTATAATTAATAAATAAAAAAATATCACCCATCAATAACTCGTACACATATGAGCCACATAAGTTCTTAAAAAAACTAAATAACTTTCTTTTAATGTTTTTTAATAAATACTTACATCGAAATAGCTTAAATACTACGTCTTATCTAGGGGGTAGGTATTTATTACTAAACCCTAGTCCTGTGCACTCGATTATGTTCGTCTCACCGCTGGGAGTCTCTGTGAATTGGACCTGCAACAAAACGAACGCTTAATTACACTTTGGTCCTTTCTATCACGACTCGTTCCGGAAAGAACTCAAGTGACATATTATACTCAAAAAATCAAAGAACTTTTATTATGGGACCAACTGCGAAATTGCAACAAATTATCAGCTTTTTCATTCAAATGTGAAAGTTTGGACGGATGTCTGTTTCTCATCCCTAGTTTCTCGTACACTAACACGCTGTTAAACTACTGTTAACAGCTGTCAATTGACCAAAGTGCATACAAAAAAAACCACTGACAGCTGTTAACAGTAGATTAACAGCTTGTTAGTTTACGAGAAACCGGGGGTCAATCACGCAAGAACGACTGAACAGTTCGGGATGAAATTTGGCACAGATAGGCTGGAATAGCACATGGACCAATTTGTAACAGCTAGTACGGTTATAAAGCACCGTCATTGAAGTTTAATACGGAAGAGGTGACGACATTAATTCGCGATTCAGTTGGTCCCATAGTAAAATCGGACGCAGCGAGGGCAGGTCCCTCAACAGATGGTTTGACGACCTGGTTCTGGTTACGGTGGCGGGGAGTCGCTGGATGCGGGCGGCACAACACCGGGAAGCTTGGAAAACAATGAGGCAGACCTGCAGTGGGCGTCGAATGGCTGACGATGATAGTAAAAGTTGTTTGATGAGTAGTGTTAAACTCCACAGGGCCTTTCTGAAACTTGTTGTATTAGGGGTTAAAGTATGAAATTGCCGTTTTATTGCAATAGGTTCTTTGAATTGACATAGAATCTTCATGGTTTGAGGTTTTCGAATGAAACTTTTTTCAAATGGTTTCTATGATGTTCTTTTTTTAAAAAATGTGAAACATTTGAATATCGACTTTCATTTGTTTTTGTTATTCAATTTAGACAAGAAAGATGGATACTGCGAAAATTCGAGTGATTATGAGGCACCCATTTTTCGTATTTTTTTATTTTATTGATTTGACGCAAGTGAGTCAATATTGTGGGTAAGGTAACGTTAAACCATGCCGCTAATTCCTGGGTAGTTTGACTAGGGTCGGCTTCCACTATCTCTCTTAATTCATCGTTATTCACCTGTGTGGGCGGTCTTCCTCGTGGCTCGTTCTTTAAGTCGAAATTTAGATCACGAAAGCGTTTAAACCAAAATCGCACGGTGCGTTCATTAGTAGACCCCTCTCCAAACGCAGCATTGATATTGCGGGCTGTTTCTGCCGCGTTAGTTCCGCGTCGGAACTCGTATTCAAAAATCACTCGAATTTTCGCAGTATCCATCTTTCTTGTCTAAATTGAATAACAAAAACAATTGAAAGTCGATATTCAAATGTTTCACATTTTTTAAAAAAAGAACATCATAGAAACCATTTGAAAAAAGTTTCATTCGAAAACCTCAAACCATGAAGATTCTATGTCAATTCAAAGAACCTATTGCAATAAAACGGCAATTTAATACTTTAACCCCTATTATTATAGGGCCATCTTGCTTTACGTGCGTATGAGAGATAGATAGCGAGACTTTTTTTGATGCGTCACCTTGCGCAAAACTCTTTCGTTGCTAGGGGATGTAAAATAATAAGCAACCGATAGTTTGGTGTATTGTTTCAAAAACACGAGCAGTCTAGGGCAATATCGATATGCATCGGCGATTTTATGATTTTCGATATTTCCGGTTATCGAAATCGATATATTTTAGGAGCTCTGCTCATGCTCCGTATCGTGTATACGACCAATCCGATCTTTAAAGAAATACTTGGTAGGCTGTATGGATTCACTTTCGTTCGCCTCGAACATAAACAAAAATGTGTCTATAGACTATGGCCTTTTTCATAACACTGTTAGTCAAAGAAAAAGACTGGACATTTTTTTTGCAATTGTTATATAATATGTTATTATATTGGGCGAAAATATCGATATTTATTTGTCGATATAAATATCGATATAGTTTTTCCATTTCCCCATCCCTAGGTAGCAGGCACGGCTTAGAAAGTAAACACTTACGTTCGCTAGAGTGCAGGCTATGAACATGGCGGTCTTGCTGTGGAGAGTGACGTCACCGACGCGGAAAGCGCTCCGACCCGCCGCCAACGCCATGTACAGGATTAACTGGTCCTGGAACATAGCCCAGTATGATGCCAGCCTAACATAAGCGCTACCCTAGTTAAGAAGACAAATGTGTGTAGCTAATAATTATTTTTAGGGTTCCTCACCCAAAGGGTAGGGGACCCTATTACTGATACTCCGCCGTCCGACCGTCTGTCACCAGGATGTATCTCATGATATTAAGACAGTTGAAATTTTCACAGATGATGTATTTCTGTTGCCGCTATAATAAAAAATACTAAAAACAGAATAAAATAAATGTTTACAACAAACATTAATAGCGGCAACAGGTAGAAGCTTGAAATATTAAAATGTATGGATAATGGTACGGAACCCTTCGTGCGCAAGTCCAACTCGCACTTGGCAGGTTTTTTTTATATAGCCTATATACCCACCCACTGCAGGGCACAGGCCTTCTCTCAGAGTGAGAGAGAGAGAGAGAGAGAGAGAGAGAGTATGGGCTTAATTACCGCGCATGCCCACCGCGGATTAGTAATTTCGCGCGCTGAGGTATGCGAACACATCAGACACTCGGGTTTCCTCAGTTTTCCTTCACCGTTAGCGAGTGGTAGTGCTACTACAACTTCACAAATGTACTTAACTTAATAATAATACTAAATTTATCCAAAAGGTTAGTAACCATGGTTTTTATAGCTGTGTTATTAAGTTTAGTATTCAAGTTTTTATAGCTGTCAACAGCATCGCTACGAACGCGCTTTAGTCGCATTTGCAACGCGCTGCAGAAGCGATGCCAACGCGCTACTAATGCGCTACATCATCGCGACTGCATCGATGCAAACGCGCGAGCGTATCGGAAGACATCGGGAGGAGAACGGAGGAAGGGTGGCGCAGGAGTAGTGCAACACAGAGAGATTGAGAGTGCTGTTGTCCATCGGTCCAAAGGAGTCCATCTTGCAACTGTAGCGATCGCAGGCATTCTGATTCCTTTACTGAATCGCATTTGCATCGCGACAGAGGCGCGACGGTATCGCGACTGAATCGTGTTTACGGTGGGCGAGGGCACACAACTAGCTCCCGCATCGCGACTGTATCGATGCGAACGCGCGACAGCATCGCTACAAAACGTCGCCGTGGGCGAGGGCCCTAAAGTGTATGCCAGTTTTTTTGGCTTCAGTGATCCCACAGATGTGGCGACACTGAACTAATGACAGTTTTTTGTTTCAAATTAAGGCTGGTATATGACTATCGATGGCGCCCCAGGATGGCCCCTATATTATGCGCACCAAAACCTGACGGGTTCCTGTCGTTGGCTATCTCAATTAACAAGGAATTATAGTTAAATCGTTAAGATACCTTTAGGATTTGGTGCGCATAATTCGGCGATAGGTAAGTCAATGCAGGCTAGCGGAACCAACCTAACTGTCAAATCAAATCAAATCATTTTATTTTTGACAAGAGGAGCATGACATACTGTTACAAAGAGTGTCCCATAAGTAGTAGCTAAATGACAGAATTCTCCAAGCACCATAACGACTGAGACACCTGACCATTAATGCGGGTCTTACCAACCTAACTGTATTGTTCGAGGCGGGCGTCCGAGACTAGCAGAGTCAGTCAGCGCAGGCTAGTGGAACTAACTTGAGTTGGAGTTTTTTTGGCCATTATTTCTCCAAAATGATCTAGATTTTGAAATGGACACCTAGTTTTACTTGTAACGTTCCTTAAGTCACATTTTCTGTGTTATTTTGAATGAAAACATCTCGATTTGGTTTTTTGAGCCTGTCCGCGTTAGTAGACGCAGGCGTCCCAGACGTAGACACATAGAAGAAAATTGGACGACGGCGCGGATACGTTCGGATACGTTCGGATACCTAGAGTTCACGTCTTTGCCCCTTCTTATCTGTGTAGCCTATGTCTCAATCCTTCATGACATTTTTTATGAAAGTTAATTGAAAGTAGCGTCTTTTCTGCGCCCTCGTCCCATGTGCTTCCTATGTGGCGCACGCCTAGGACGACCGCCTCGACCGCAGGTTAGTGCCGCTAGGCACCCAGAATGGCAACGTCAGTCAGTTCCGGCTAGCAGTACTAACCTGGGCGTGCTGGTCGAGACAGGCGCCCCGGCGGACGGCGCCCGCCAGTTGCTCGGCGGCCTGGCGCCCCAGGCCGGCGGGGTCGGCTCCGCGGCGCCCCAAAGCGTCCGCGCCCAGCACGCACCCCGTTGACGACTCGCATAGTATGCTGTGAATAAACATAATAATATAATGGCAATGTTTACATCGGACTTGGAAGCGGGAGACCCAGGTTCGATCCCCAGTGCGGGCAACCTGGTGGTTCTCTAAGTTATGTACATTTGTGAAGTTATAGTAGCAATACCACTCGCTAACGGTGAAGGAAAGAATCGTGAGGAAACCTGAGTGTCTGAGCTATTCACATACCTCAGCGCTCGAAATCGCCAATTCGCGGTGGGCACGCGTGGTGATTAAGCCCATACTCTCTCCCTGAGAGAAGGCCTGTGCCCTACAGTGGGACGTATATCGGCTGCTTATGTTAATGTTTACATTGGCGTCTTTTGCTCGCATACCTTATCTGTATAATCATAAAGAAAATAATAGCCGAAAAGTGGAAAAAACTATATTGTTAGTTCAATAGACGGAGTTTGAAGTTGATTAGGATTGATGATGGCTTATAAAGCTATGAATAAAAAACCATAGAAGTATTTCTGGCTACAAAATGCACTCTCAAAAGCGGCCCCTGTCCTCTCGATTAGTCTGTACCAATGAAACGAGCTCAAGATGTGCTATAGAGTAAATCACTCTGTGGTTCATTCTGTGCGCCATGCGTGACGACGTAAACGTTGATTTGACGATAGTAAATGGCAGCGTAACTTCTGATTGGTTTTATACAAAAACGTGAAACCATTGACTTCCGAAATATCTAGGTTACCTCGCAAGATAACGGTCTGTCGGTGAGAGGTGCATATTATATTTTGCCACTGAACTCGCTCCGATTGGTAATACAATTGAAACGCCCTGTTTTTAACTATCACCATGGCCTTGATTCTGTTAATCTCCTAAGCCCTGCGTGCTACATATAATATGACATCAAGTACATATCACTTTCTTAATTCACACCCTATGACCTTTAAGTAGGAGATCTGGAAAACATACTGTTCTAGGTCCAATATTTTTTTCATTATATGTTTGAACGAATGTTCTCTTTTCAAAATCTATGTAATTTTAGAAGATTCGAAGTAATTTTTACATTCAGGGATAAGGAGGTTAATGCATTCTAGTACAATGGTGACTGCATGAACGCGCTGATTTCATTTCATTGACGCTTAAAGTATACGCGCGCACACGTAAAAGACCTTCTAGGCGTTAATGGTGTGACAAAACGCGTTACGCGACCCGACCGTGTATCGGACACTGTGCAATAACGGATATAATGCACTAACGGAACGAGGCCCCGGCCATCAGCAGGTATCAAGGTAGGTTCATGTAAGTATTAGGGGTTAAAGTATGAAATTGCCGTTTTATTGCAATAGGTTCTTTGAATTGACATAGAATCTTCATGGTTTGAGGTTTTCGAATGAAACTTTTTTCAAATGGTTTCTATGATGTTCTTTTTTTAAAAAATGTGAAACATTAGAATATCGACTTTCAATTGTTTTTGTTTTTCAATTTAGACAAGAAAGATGGATACTGCGAAAATTCGAGTGATTATGAGGCACCCATTTTTCGTATTTTTTTACTTTATTGATTTGACGCAAGTGAGTCAATATTGTGGGTAAGGTAACGTTAAACCATGCCGCTAATTCCTGGGTAGTTTGACTAGGGTCGGCTTCCACTATCTCTCTTAATTCATCGTTATTCACCTGTGTGGGCGGTCTTCCTCGTGGCTCGTTCTTTAAGTCGAAATTTCCATCACGAAAGCGTTTAAACCAAAATCTCACGGTGCGTTCATTAGTAGACCCCTCTCCAAACGCAGCATTGATATTGCGGGCTGTTTCTGCCGTGTTAGTTCCGCGTCGGAACTCGTATTCAAAAATCACTCGAATTTTCGCAGTATCCATCTTTCTTGTCTAAATTGAATAACAAAAACAATTGAAAGTCGATATTCAAATGTTTCACATTTTTTAAAAAAAGAACATCATAGAAACCATTTGAAAAAACCATACTTTAACCCCTATTATTAAGCGTGTAAATTAACCTGAGTATTACCTATACCAAAGTTACCGATATCGGAAAGCGGGTAGCGCAACCTAAATGGCAGTGGGAAGGACACGTATATCGGACGGATGGATGAGGATGAGAGGTGGAGCCGTTAAAGTCTTGTCATGGAGACCGCGCACAAGAGCACGAAGTGTAGGCAGACCACCTGCACGATGGTCCGGTGACATCAGGGCTACTACGGGGTCGACCTCGTCTACAAGAGCCGCAGACCGATCGCGATGGAGGACTCATAAAGAGGCAAACGTCCAACAGTGGACAAACAAATGCTGGATAAGAAAAGGCACCTGAATAAACCATCTTCTGGATACTAGCATGCTATAATTATTATAATCAAAATAACACGAAGCCGTACCCACATCAAATTAAGGGATAAAAGCTACGAATTATAACATAACATAAACTCACGCCTGTATTCCAGAGGGGTAGGCAGAGACCAGGGACTGCCACTTGCTACGATCCTGACAGATCACTTACACTCAACATTCATTAGTCGTTGCATGCACGCACGCCGGTTTCGAGTACTTCCACACAACACAATCACTTGTTCTGGTCCCAAACTAGGATACTCTGTGCTATGGTAACCAGGCAAGGACATCACAAACATGGAAATACACCCAGACTGAGGCCATTTGTACAAATGTACGGCGGCCCCCAGTGGAAATCGAACCCACGACCTCTGTCTTGGTAGTAAGTGCCTTAACGGCCAGTCCAACGAGGCAGACAATAGGCAGAATAATTTTTTTTAAATAAAAAATAAAAACCGACTTCGAAACACTACAGCACTAAAAAGTTGCCCAGTTTCAAGAGCAGCACATAATATATTTTGGGCACAGGCTCCAAATTATACTTCTACAATACCTACATGTATAAATACTGCTAATTATTTAAATGATGTATTTCTAACTTTTTAGTGCTGTAGTGTTTCGAAGTCGGTTTTTATTTTTTATTTAAAAATTTTTATTTTTAATTTTTTACTGGGGGAGCGGTAGAAAAATAAATAAGTCCCTTATAACCATAATTTACCCTACTTAACTCGTTGCTTTAAAATTTGATGTTCTAAATTTCCATCTCCGAAAGTCTTCACCAGAACATCACCAAATTAACTTGGGACTACTTTTACGCTATTTTATGAAACATACGGATATTACTAAAGGATGGGCCCCATTAGGGCGCATTTACTGCTGTCCATTGAAGAGTTCCGTTTTCCGTTTCTGAAAGTCTCCATCAGATCTTCACCAAATTAAAATGGCACTAATGGGACGTTATACCTGTTCGAACAAAAAAAGAATTGTCGAAATCGGTTAAGATTTGACGGAATTTGGAGGAACATAGCAAAAAATATATATCATCATCATCAGCCTATGCTTGTCCACTGCTGGACATAGGCCTCTCCTATAGCACGCCACTGAGCACGGTCCTCGGCTACTCTCATCCAACTCTTGCAAAAAAAAATATACAATACACGCTTCGAATTGATAACCTCCTTCTTTTTTTAAGTCGATTAAAAACCAAAACAGGCAGATACTTACACCATCCCGTTGCAGTTGTCCGGCGCCATCTCCCGGTCCTCCTTGTAGCACTCTATCTCAACATTCCCGCACAGTTCACTCAGCTCCTGCTTGGCTCCGTCTGCCATTTGATGCGCGAGCTGTGTGAACAAAGGCTGCTGTCATCCAGGTCAAAGCGAAGAAGCAGGAATTAGGGATGGATGGGTATTTCTTGAATCATTGAGATGAATTCATTGATTCAACAGATCAAGTCAAATAACAAGCCTGTCCTAGGTCCTATAACCTTCAAATAAATTGATAGACATTTGTTTTTCGTATTTTAACAAAAAAAAAACAACGGCTTGTTTTATTTAGAGAATTCCAGCTGGAACGGTGTATCTAATTCATCAGCCCACAATTGTCCACTGCTGAAACTCGGCTTCCCTAAAGGCACACCACTTCTTTTTGCCATCGGCCACGCTCATCCAGCCGCTACGAGGAATCTGCCTCGGGTCGTCGGTCCAGCGTCGCAGGCGGGCGTCCCAGTCAGTGCAGTCGAGGACCAAGAAAATTCTTTATGTTTTTCTCCAAAATGATCTAGATTTTGAAACTTGTAACGTTCATTAACTCTCAGTTACTGTGCTACTTAGAATAAAACAATTTTGGTTTGATTTGATTTATAAAAAATTACCAGTCTTTTAAAAAAGAAACATTAAATATGTAACCAATGTCTAAGTTCACAATAAATATTCTTGATTCTTAATCATTGATACAAGGTGACATTATTTTCTTTCCTCCGAGTGAACGTTTACCCTAACTGCGTCCTGCGTGTAATTGGAGACAATGTTGACTGCCACATTTTCAGGCACTGGATCTGCACGCATCCATTAAATATTTACATTAAACCACGCCTCTCTATTACCTAGGTATAGTTACTAATATGGACTAAATCCTTCTGTTACTAATACTAGGTATTATATGGATTTATTCTAACAAGCAAGCTCACCCGCTTCATTCTCACCTTACACTAGCTGCGAGCATATTATCAGGCAAGCGTTCATCATCTACAAGTTCCACAGAATGCTTTAGATGTTATGTTGAAATTTCTTTCTAAAAACACTAAATCGCATTACAGTTGTAGTATTAAAAATGGTGGACGTACGGCAATTCTAAATCAATTTATGTTTTTAACGTAATAGTATATGAATAACTTGACTTTCTTAATACACGTTTACAAATGGGCGCCTCGTATGGGACTCTAAATAATCACCGATCCGCAATATCCTTGATTTCCTGCAATAATTGTAAATATCTGGAAGAATTTCACCAATTGTTTGACTACGACATATTATACACACCCGTATAGGCAGCGAGCCGGCCACGAAGCTCCAGCCGGTGACGCGGTCGACGCGCCCGGGCTCCGTCATCGTGACGCCCCTGAGGCCCGGCACCGGCGACACGTTGACGGTGACGTGCCCGCCGCCGCGCGGGAAATAGCTGCGGAGGGTGGTGCCAGTTTAGGAGGGAAATACGTGGGACATGGTGAAGCAAGCTCTGGGTCTTGTAGACTGATATAGATATCGCTCGTAGCCCCGGCTGCCTGAGTGATCTTAAACGATCACGAAGGTTAAGCAACACTGGGCGCGTTCAGTGCATGGATGGGTCGCCGTCTATGCCTAACGCTAGTGGCATTTTTCCGAGCGGTTCCGTGCTTCGCATGGCACGTTAAGCTGTTGGTGCCGGCTGCCGTCGATAGATGGCAGTCGTTAAGCCAAGTCAGAGGCCTTAGGGCGGCTTGACAACTTCTGACAGTAGACGAGCCACTAGTCTACAAGCCTCCACCAATCCGGACTTGGCCCCCGTGGTGGAGTATGGCCTATACCTTCCTCAGGGAAGAGACCCGTGCCCCTCGGTGGGGACATAATGGGTTGATGATGAAGTGGACTATAAACTTGTAACACAGGTGGAGTATAATGGAAAATCAAATAATACAAAAATGCTAGTGAAATAGAGTGAAGTGCCGCGGCCGAGCCGCTTGCGGTACGACCAGTGGTACGGCCGGTTTTGGCCTGCGGGGCAGTGACGTACTAACCCGTGCTGAGGACAATTTTAAAAACCTATTTAGAGTCTAAAAATTCTACCCATGCCGGGGCTTGACTTGGCTAACAGTGCCAGAGGTCGCGGGATGAAGTCCCGGCATGGGTGGAATTTTTAGCCTCTAAATAGGTTTCTAAAAGTGAATGATGATTTAATTGTAGGCCGTTTAACCACGCTTAAGGGGCCGTATAAAATAAACCCTGCTTCACGCCACTTAAAACAACTAATTCCAATTGTATTATTTGATCAATAATTTCAATGAAATTAATAATTTATCTGGACTATTTTATAAGCGAGAAACATTTCTAAGAAAAACGCATTAACTTAAGGTTGCGTCCGGCATCCCGTAATACACTTTTGGTTAAACTAGTCTGAGGCTTTGCTAGATAATAAAATTGCGTGCGTGATTGTGTCAGGGAGCGAATTGGGTTCATATCTGCGGACCAGAACACAATTGAGGTCGCATGTCATATGATATCCCCTCACAGACCAGCTCTCGACGCGGACTCCATTTCTATTCACAGTGATTTAATATCTGGGAATCAAGAGTAAAACCTGCTCCTATATCACGCGCACCAAATCCTGGACGATTCTAATCGTCTACCTGTCAAATCCATAATAATTGCTATCACAAACATCAGGATTCCGACAGTACTTGCTCAAATGCGCACAATTTGGCCTCTGGTCGGATTCTATCCACAAAATCGTAACAAGTGATTGCGATCTCAATAATGAATACATTTAACTCACTCACCCTCTCCTATGCAGGTCAAAGTCGAACGTGCCGCCAAACTTTTCGAGGAGCGGGCGGAACACCTCAGTCATGTAATCCACCTGGGGGGCCATGTCAGCGTTGGTCCCTCCGCGCAGCTCCAGAGTCACCGGGCCGTCGGCAACCAACGCGCACGGCAGCGCGACTTGAAGCAGTAGGCTTATGGAACTGCGGAGATGGTAAGGTGGTTTCAGCGATGAAAGTTCCTTTCTTATCTTCAAAGGTTATGGAACTGCAGAGGTTGTAAGGGAACTCAGTAAAAAGGCGACATGTAAATTCCCTTAGCGTTTTCAAGGCTTATGGAACTGGGGAGATGGTAGGGACTTGTATAAAGCTGAAACGAAAATTCCCTTATTGTCATCAAGGCTTGTGGAACTGCTGAGATGGTAAGCAGTAATGGAAAGTGGATGCTCCGATTATCTCTTTGCGACGGAGTAAGGAACAAAAATATTCACCAACTCAACAAAGTTACCTACCTACATAATATTGGAAAAAGGGTAACACAACTTAAATGGTAGGGAAAGAACATGTATGTCCTTGGGAGTATGGAAGGTGGAGCCTAAAGTCCTCTAACCAAATTAAGGCAGACCACTGGTCTGATGACATCAGGGCTACCTACAGGGTCGACCTGGACTACCATAGCTGCAGACAGTGGACAAACAAATGCTGAAGAAGAAGAGAAGATGCAGTGATGCCTGTTTATTTTTTAGCAAAAAAACAGCAATAAAGGATGGTGTGACAACATAAATTCTAGTATGCACAGAACACGTTATTTGTACATTGTTTGGTTGCAAGAAATGGTTTAATTCCTTCTCTCTTAGCTTGTAGATTGATAGAAAATTGTATTTGATTGTCACATAGCACTTACCCAGCAGTCACACAGTCTGCAAAATATTGTCCCCCTTTAATTTTAGCTGGAATGAACTCTATTTCAGTGGAACCCAATTCCAGGCCTTTTGTTTTAGCCTGACACATCTGCACTACCAACTGGAGGCCTGTAAAATATGGGAAATATTTCTAAAAAGTTTATTTTAACCGATTGAGTGCTTAATGGACACCATTTGGCCGTAAGCAAAGTAGTCTGATTGGTCGACGATTTTCACCGTTCCGATTTGAGCTAACCAAAAAATTACTACATCACTGTTATCTTGGACATCTGTACTGCAGTAATGCACTTTTTTGATAACATTGTCAAATTCAAATGCACCATGAGGAATTACAACATAATGTGCGTCCGCCAGCCAATTTTAGGTTATCGCAATTTTATGTTTTTTTTTGCTGTCTTTCTGCAATTTTAATGTCTTTTGAATAGTGCTAATGTTACTCTTCAACGTAAAAGCAATAGAATTGGTGTTTGTGAAGTGTAAGTGGATAAAAAGTGGAATATGACCCATGTCAAAAAACAAACATCACACATCTATGGAATAACCGGTATTTTCGATGTCTTATTTTTAGGAAAACATAGGCATAGGAAATTTATTTAGTCTACAACGGCATATAATCATATAATGTACGCTATGATGCATAATTTTTAACTGCCAAATTACGGTGTTTCGCGGGTCCGAAAAAGATCCCGATTTCTGTAAAGCGCTGGAGCTCTAGGGGGCGGTTTTCGCGCTTTTGTTCGTTGTACAGGTGGTTCAGTATATTGTTAGAATATTTAGTTGCATATTTTGCTAAACCTGAAGCCAGTTTAAGGCAGCGTTTATGAAGTTTATTGCTAGTGGAAGTTACAGTAAAATCTACGGTAGAAACTCTTGAGATTATCGATAAACAAATTAAAGATTCGTACCTTTTAGGTGCTGGGAGGCAAGACCCGGTTTACTTCTTCCAGCTCGAATTTTTGATACTCTGATTGGGACACCAAGAATCGCGCTAAAAGCCACGGACATGCGAAGTATTTGCCCACCCTGGAAAGCATGAATTTATAGTAAAAAGATAGGATAAAACTTTTAAGGAAATCAATACGGAAACCGGTATTCACCCCTTCTAAAACGCTTCCATCTATGTTCTGGATATTAGACATAGTCTTTAAGTTGTGAAAAAAGATCTTGAGAGGTAACTTTCTAGCTATTCTGTTATACTTATTCCCAAGGAATATAATACTCCTTTTTATTCCAAATATCCGAAAATTTCTGGGTGTCTAATCCAAAAAACAACAAATTTGAACCACACAGATTACTTTAAGTGTTTGACAGCCCGAAAATGACATCTTCATTAGCGTTGTACATTAATCGATAAAATGATACATAGGTAGTTTGTTACCGGTTTCTTACCGGCGCGGTAAAGGTTTTCATTCAGATCATCTATGTAGTCTATGAGTGATTCGTTTATTTCGATCGCTTCCGACCCATGAGCACTCCCATGAGGTAGCTTCTGACCGATTGTGCTTAAGATTAGGGTTCCGCAAAATTTCAAAAGTATCGATACTTTACTCGATACCATATAACAAAAGTATCGATACCAAAAAGGTATTCCAAACTTGGTGTCGGAACTAAAGTATCGATACCCCCTGAGGTATCGATACTTACTTATTGCGATCCCTACTTCCGATACGTTCTGCGATAGAAATGTCAATATTATTAAAAAATTATTCGATTTTCTGAAAAAAATGTATAAATTTTGCGATATTTTGTGCTAGAAGTTCAGAACTAACAGTGCAAATAATCAAATTACACCAGGAAGGGCCCAGCACGGGGGCGCCGAACTACTCGGCCCTGTGGTCTGCTGTCTTACATATAAGAAACATGCAGAGGAAACCAGGCTTTCCTCACGCCAGCTGTAACATCAAGATCGTAAGTTTTGCTTGATAAAACGGCGAAAGAACATGTGTACGAAAAGGACAAACTATCTCGGAGCTAATATAAGCAGTTGCGTTGCAGTAATATGCAATTAGTCTGAATTGTTGATCAATACTTATCCCAACCATACACGAGTTTGGTTCACATGCACTCGCCACTCGCTGCGCATTATGCCGGCTGCCCTTGTAGGTATTTATTACATACGTACCTACTGTTAGCTAGACCAGAGTCCTATCCACTTACCTAAGTTCTGCTATCTAAGAATATCCAAGGAAATCAAAACTATAGCAGCTATAATAGTTATTATTGTATGTAAATAACGACATAATCAATGGTTCAATTAGGTTAGGACGTAATATTAGGTAGCAAGATAAAGGAGTAAAGCCAATTGCTAAAACCGCACAACAACACAAGCCTGTTATTTATGTTTTATTATTGTTAATGTTTTTTGTTGTGCAATAAAGTCAAGAACGTTTTGGCTAAAACATCCTTGAATAAAGTGTAACAAACAACCTCGGCTAGGGCAATACCGGTATGGTTTTAATAAAATAATGCTGTCTTTCACTTATTAAAGGCTACTAGTGTACAGTGACAGTACTATTAGAAGCTTGAAGTAAACTAAAGTCTTGAATTTGATAATATTATAGTTGTTGCCTTTAAATGTTTAGAAACGTGTTACAGCTAGTTAGTTAAACCTGAGATTTCCGCACTTAGCCTCAAGGTTGGGCCATTGTAAGTCATTATAGCTGCTATAGGTTATGTAAATACTATTTCATGTGCTCACAAATACTGCTAAATGTTATGCTACTAAAATAGACATGTTTTTTCCAGCCTGATAGTGTGCCTTCCCAGTTGGAGGCACTTGATGAAGACTCGGAGCAGAAGCGGCGACTGACACTTATTAACTTTGGTCACTCACAGTGGGGCTTCAATAACTGGAGCTGGGCAGTCAGCAAACAGGATCTTGGTCAGTTGTCTTACCTCCATAACTTTTTGTCATATACACCTAATGAAAAATAATACTTGGCCATCCAAAGGGCGAACATCGCCAGCATTCTAGGATCCCTTCCCGCTTCCCTTCCAGTTATTTGTAAATAGGAATAGATGTTATTTAGATATTATTCTAAATATCTAACAAGGGGCAAGGCAGTGCCCTGCTTCGGTACCCCCAAATTAAGGGGGCTGTTGGCCAACTCTAACATAATTATGTATTTAGGATGAAAGACAGAAGACATCAGAATCTCAAAGTAAAAAATTGAGGCTCCTCAGTCTGTGTGTATTTCCATGTTTGTGATGTCCTTGCCTGGTAACCATAGCACAGTGTATCCTAGTTTGCAACCAGGACAAGTGATTGTGTTGTTTGGAACTTATTTTTTGCTGCCCCAGGGCCAATGGTCACTCAGCTACGCTATGGATGTATGCCTCTTCCTTTTTCCTCCAGGTCCGAAACTTACTCAAACTCAAATATTTTTTAATAATACAAGATAACTAATATCATACAATTAACATTCAATTACCAGGAGACGGGCAGCAGCGTCTTCCTGAGAATCCAGCCGCATACTACGATCGCCAACCCGCCTGCCAAGCGTGGCGATTATGGCAAAACCCCTCATGGTTATGAAAACTATGAAGGAGGCCTATGTCCTGCAGTGGGCGTCAAATGGCTGATGATGATGATAAATATACAATTGCCGCGTCTTACCAAATAAACAATTGCGATTACACCAGGGCCTAGAGTCTAATAAACACAGTTCAATAAAATGATATTAGCACGACAATAGCGGCTTTTGAATCTATTTCGTAGTCTACTAAGCAATAGTAGTACAATGTCATTCCAATGGTATAACCCGCGCAAATTAAATAGGCATCACTCACGGTGAAGATCGAATCGCGCGAGGTGCCGAGATAAGTTGCACGGGTTATACCATTGGAATGCGATTGGTTAGCAGACTACCGATAGTGTCAAAGAAACAACCATTGCCATACTAATATCCCTCTATTCAACAACTACGAAAAAAACATTTAAGAGACTTGCCTCCCTGGTAAATGTATAGTTATGTATGAGTACCGTGAGTTAATAAAGAAGAAGAATCACTCAACTTTCCCAATAAATGGACTTTTCACCTTTGCAGATTTTGTAGACTTCGCGAATGGCAAGTACGCAGCCGGCGTTGTGGCGTTCGTCTCGGTGACGGTGAAGAGTTTGGACATTCACCGCGAGAACATCGGCTATGCCACCACCAGCGCCCCCATGAAGGGGTCTGCTATCTACCAGGCTAGGAAGGTAAGCAGTGGGAGAATTCATATTCACTTATGGTACTATATTACATTAATTGGATCATACATGATCGCCATCTAGGGCGAGCGTAGCGATTAAGGTGCATGCATATAGAAGTTTCTGGGGGGAAAGCCGGGACTTTGAAAACCCCCCCTTTGGCCCTCTCCATGCGTTTGAAGATCTCGGTCGCTTATTACTCCGGAACCCCCGCGCACTGTGCACTGAAGCACCCGTCCTCTCTACAGGCTCGCACCTGAAGAACCTCATTGAACGGCAGTGTGCGGCCACCACACACCGCCGCCTCCACGGGGTTGTTTGTAACGGTGGTTCGTGTTCGAGCCCCCCCTCGCACCACCCGCGACCCCGGTGTCCCCTTTTTAGACGCCTCTTACGACAAGCAGGAGATACCGTAGCTCTATTCTAAGCCCGGGACTACAGGGCTACTGTCACTTGTCCTATGAATCCATGGTGACATCAAAGTTCTAAAACCTGTTTTTACCCTCAGGGTGCTGTAACGAACGCCCTGCGCGAAACCCTGCTAAGCTTCGGCGGAAGCGTCACTACAGAGCTCCTGGAACTGTTGGAGTCACAGAAGACAACGGACATCACCCCCGCCGTCCCCCCTCCGCCGCCCACTGCCCCGCCCACCGTACACCCACCGGACCCCAACCAAGAAAACAACCAAAATATACCCAACAAGCCAACCGAACCAAAAAACGTCAACAAGCAAGTCTTCATTCCGCCTAGGAAAGACTCCGTCGACAGCACAGCGAATCCGAACTCATGGTCGCCCCACCAGCCCGCGAAGCCTCTGCTCAAAAACGCCGTAGTGCAAAACCCGCCGCCGCCGGTCGCTAAGGCCCTACCGATGCCTGCCAACTTGCCGCCAGCCAACAAACCGGTGAACCCAAGCTTCCCGGCCAACCAGCCGCGCCCGCCGCCCCCCCTGCACCCGCACCCGCGCCCCAACTCCAACGTAAGTTTTGTCCTCCAGCCGGTCATGGGGGGCGTGGTGCCCCCGATGTACGCCCCCCCGCCGCGCGTGCCCCACGTCCCGCCTCATCTGTACCCGAACTACTACGCCGAATACTCCGCCGGGCCCTGGCACTTCACCTACGAAGGGTACGACCGTCACCACGGTAACGTGAATTTGAACTTCAATATCCCGCCGAAGAATTTGGTCGTGAACAGCCGGACGGGCGTCGAGTGCAAGAACGCTTGCGGCGTCCGGCCCGGCGCGGAGGGCGAGCCTATTCATTACGCGGGCGCCTCGCAGAACCAAGGGTGCTGGATCAAGCCTACCATATTTTACGACGGGTTCTGGACGGAGCAGAAGGTGAAGAAGTGGGTCGCTGAGCAAGTGGAGAAGCAGTGTCCTGAGGACGCGTCCCACAACTCCTCTTCGCCTAGCCAGAGCGGTCAGCCTGACCAGAATCCGAAGCCGTGACCCATCTTAGTCATAGATCCGTTGAGTGGACGGCCTGTGTTGTTTTGTGAGCCCGCCTGCATTGATAGGCTTAAAAGTGCGGTAGTAACTACTTTGGGGGCTAGGTATTAGATAAGAGTCATCTGTCTAACGCGAAAGCGCGGATCCACCGTTGTGGGCTCTATGGGCATGCCCACAACCCTAATAAAAGACTATTGAACCGAATAAGATTTGAAGTTGAAAAAAATTCATCGAAATTGGTCCTGTAGTCAAGAGTCTAATGTGACATGGTGATGTGCAAACACACATATACTTTTGTAATTTTCGTGAGTGAACTAACATGTTACAGGTTTATTAACTTACTAGTGTTTGCCCAACGTTTTGCCAACGTGGCACTGTACCTACACTGTACAAAATCTTTGTATGAATGCACTATATCGATCATGAGCGACTTCATACTCCGACTCGCACTTGGCCGATTTTTGGGTGGTTGTGACCACAACGTTTTTGAGGGCTGGATCCGCGCCTGCGTCACACTTGGTGTATCTTTGTGACAGGTGATATTGATGTGTTGTCCTTAGACAGAATACTTGGCTGTTTGTTGGTGTAGCAAATGTCGCTAGAATATAAACATAATTTTTTGCTGACGTAAAGCTGTATACTAGGTATTTCCTACCTAAACTATCAATAGAGTTTTCGTCACACATGTGCCAAACGACAAACGGCAGGTTTTAGCATGACCGCCTTCCGAACTTGAACATTTTTAATTGTTTGATCTCTGAATTGCTACCAACAGCAAGCCATTTACACATAAATCGCGCTATTTATGTATGTGAAATTATCATACAATATTCGTGTAGAATGTTAGCCATGGCCCCCATGGGCCTCTAAGTTAGGCGACTGTGTTTGACAAGTATTTTCAGTGTTAAATTAAGGGATTCGTATTGTTGCCCCCGCACGCCTCGGCCCGATGTAATGTAGCCGGACCGAATTGATTGAAATTCCTTCATTTACATTATTTTGCATTCATTCCTCGTGTGGGTATCTGAAAATGTATGATTCCTTTCTATGTAAGTTTTTAGTGTGTTAGCGTGTGATCAAAATGAATTTATTTTTACAAGTAGAGGTGTAGGTTTTACAAGTACGATTTTATCTCAGTATGTTTAAATATACATTTGTTATATTATTTTTAGAAAAGAATGATCTTGACGATGTATCCTAACGTGGGGCCTATAAATCAGCCATCCTTTATGATTCGATAAACCCTTGTAAGATTGGCCTTCATTGGCTTTTCGAAGGACAAACTTCGACAAGCTTTTGTCCCAAAGATTCGTCGAGAGTTATAGTTAGGATTTTTTTTCTTGACTTAAAATAAATTGCCGAGCGTAGAAAACTATCTACTTAGCTGCTCAGTGGGGAAGTCTTTTTTTTCTGTCGACGTTAATTAATGCACGGTTTACGTATACAACGTGTCATTGAATTAACATAACACCTGAGAACCATTTCTTCAGTATCGGCAATCAGGAACTTGCCTCAAACTATGCGAAAAATGAAGTTACTCTAATCAGAAAGAAACTCATTAGATTTAGTTTTTCTTTTTTCGTTGACTCCTAAACGTTTTTTAGTAATAGACTCGTGCCGAACGCCATTTTACCAGATAACTCAAATATTGATAAACGCTTAATATATTGTAAAGGATGAAACACACCTACACGGTGGCGGTCCATACAAGCGTCCATATAAATACTGCTGTAGTAGATGACGTATGTATGGACCGCCACCGCCAGCGCGGTTTTGTTTCATCCTTGAGACGTTTTGAGCACCTTCTGACGTCCCTGTTTGAGCCCGACTTGTGTGGCGCGTTTTTGTACCACACGAGACTATAATAAACTTTTGGCAAATTATATAAAAGGTATAAATCATAGAGAGAAAAAAAAATCTTTAATCACGGCCTCTCCAATGATTTTCAGACATTTTTTCTTTGAGTTCACCTTTAAACCACTTTCAATAAGCAAAATCTTTAATTTTTTTTTTACTTTTTATACAATGTTGAATCATGATGCGGTCAATATCAACATGAAAAATGAAATTGAGAATTTTAAACTTTTGCTTATTGGAAGTGGGTTTGCTATCGATATTAGTATTATATCGACAATAAAAGTACAGAAACGGTTCTCGGGTTATGCCTAATTTCACTTAGGTACACTCTGTACACGGAATACAATTATTGTACACCAGAATGCTCCTTAAGTACATTCTGGTGTACAATAATTGTATTCTGTTCTAATCAAGGACAATGGATTTGTGTATTGAAAATAAAGAATAAGGAATTTGATAGTGTGCTTTGACCCTAAAACTCTGCCGACTTCTGAGTTGAGAATTTCGTTAAGTAAATACTTGAATACTTGTTTCGTTCTTTTTGAGAAATCTGAAGAGTGATAGCGGTCCTTCAGTCTGTATCCTGGAGGGATAGGCATGGTCCACTTATTTATTTACTTAGTGAAATTCTCTCTGCAGAAACCAGTGGTTAGGGTTTTCTAGTTGCTAGTTTTAGGGCTCTGATGCAGTCCACGGAGAGCGGTAATGTCGCGATTTTTTCTCTCTTTAAAATATCTATTTTTCACTACGCCCTTCCCTGCTAATATTCTACATGATGTATGTAACACGATCACTTTATGACAGCTGATATTTGTTGAGCGTTTTAAGTTTTCCATAATATAACATAAAATGACGTCTGCATCGGAGGGGAAGGCAGAGACCAGGGGTTGTCACTTGCCACGATCCTGACAGACCTCTTTGGCTTCGTCAACATTCATATAAAAAAATATATTACTCACACAGTACACAAAACATTACATAGACGCTCTTTATACACGGAACAAACAAAAATCCAAAAAAATTTAAATATATCGGACAAAGGACACAATTGGGTATTTGACAAAATATCAAACGAGTTACCTTTAAAACGGAATTTTGTATGAAAATACTGGCTTATGACGTCACATTTCAGAGCACTCTTTTTATGTTTAATCTATTTAAAAATTGACTAAAAGAGATACATTTTCCGAGATATTTTGTAATTTTTGTTTTAATTGAGCATATGAAATAATTTATTGTTGATCGTGTCAAATACCGAATTAATTAATTTACCCTGTGTGTACACACATTGAGCACAAAATTTATGCTTTTCATAGATTACTTGCCGAAGAATAATTTTAGGCTAGACTGGCTGTGCCCGCGACTTCGTTTACAGGTTTTACACTTTGTGCAGGGATGACCTAGGTCAGCGATTCCCAAAGTGGATTCCGTGGAAAAGTCACTGGGGTTCCGCGAATCATATCTCATATGATTATTTTTACTTATATAATTCCTCAGTTTAAAATATATTTTGGGTTACTGTAATGAGACAGTGACGCTACCTACCTTGGGAAGCTTAAAGCGTGAAGTGAAGTCAGATCTTGCATTAAATATTTCGATATGGAGTTCCAATAAATAAAAGAGGTTTATAAGGTGTTCCTTAGCCTTAAAAGTTTAGGAACCACTGATCTGGGTAATTGACACTGAGTCATCGGGCACTGCCGCTTTCCACGACAGCAAAGGGGAGAAATGTAAATACTTAGGTATTCTAGTGTTACCTACAAATAAAGATTTGGTCGAATGGTTGCAGTATATATTTTTACTGTGTAATAAATTGTTTGGATTGTATCTACTGTTTGATTGTACTTTTTCGGTTTTTATGATAATGCTGCTTTTGGAAACAAGGTAAATGTTATTTTAATCAATTCATGTTATATTTTAGTTTCTCTTTCACCTTTATTGGTAATGTAGTATAATTGCAGACAGATAACTTGAACAAAAATCCTCGCAGTCGGGATGAGTTTGCGATGGGCACATGAGCTATTTTTTTTTTATATTCGACTATAATCCGAAGAATCAGAAATGAAAGTTAATTGTCGGGCATTATACCAATGTGATTTATTGCTTCCTACTACTCTACCTACTGTATTTTTAATTTCCATACAAAAAACAGAAATCGATGTGCTGTCGCCTATACTTATGGTCTAAACTGAGTTTGTTGCTTTTCGTTCGACTCAAAGGATTCACAGTCAACAAGAAACGTTACAAAAATAGGGACACCCCAACCAAAAACGTGATTTTTTTTAGGTTTTTTTTTTGGTCTATCTTAAAATGCCTGCAAACTGTCAAAATTGCTGTGATTATACTGATTATTTATTAGTGTAAAAACCGTCCAAGTGGGAGTCTGAACCCCGCTGAGGGTCCGTAACTGAACGAAAGAATACATACAATACGGTATTTGACACGATCAACAATAAATTATTTCAATATGCTCCAAACAAATCTCAATATCAACAATATCTCGGAAAATGTATCTCTTTTAGTCAATTACTAGTTATTAGTTATTACAATTAATAGATTAAACATAAAAAGAGTGCTCTGAAATGTGACGTCATAAGCAAGTATTTTCATACAAAATTCCGTTTCAAAAGTAACTCATTTGATATTTTGTCAAATACCCAAATAACTACATAATATTCCGGAACTCTCGATGCGCGAGTGTGACTCACGCGTTTTTTTACGCAGAAACCCTATTGGGCCAATTTTTACTCAAAATCCCAATTGAGCCGATTTTTACACAGATTCCCTAATGGGCCGATTCTTGCATAGAATCCCTATTAAGCCGATTTTTACCTACACAAAATCTCTATTGAGCCGATTATTACACAGCATCCCTATTGGGCCTATTTCTACAAAGTATCCCTATTGGACCTTAGTAAAGCACCGTATCTCCACAGGAGGTCCCAAAGCCAGCCGCGTCGCTGGAAGGCATGACTGAGGAGGAGGCCCGGGCTGAGCGCAAGCGTCGACAGAGACAGGCGCAAGAGGAATTCCGCCAGAAACAGATCATGAAACAGAAGAGCGATTCTGGTTAGAGAAATGTGTTTTAGTTTAGTTTTTTGTTGTCGTTGCTAGGTGCCTAAATCGCTTTTTATAATAATAAAGCTTTTTTATCTATAATTTTAGTGATTTTTGATGCCACATTTGGTTGTCTCGCCAAAAGAGAGAGCCACCTCACCTTTATTAAACCCCTTCCATAAAACGCTGTTTCTAACGCATGCGATATAGGAAAATATGAAAGATGTGATAATAATGTCATGCACCATTGATTGTGCAAATTGATGGTGCATTATGAAACTTATGGATTTAATTTTAAATAGAAGTACCTATAATTTGACATAGTCGGTATTGTCAATTGCACCGCTGATAGTGCAAACGATACATATCTACTAGTACCATTGAATGTTAACATAATTCAGTGCTAGTACCTAGTGTCCTTTACACTATTATTATTGATTGTGCATGTGAAACCGGGGGGTGAGAAATAGATTACCCTCGTAGTCCGATTGATGACGAATATTGTAACTACAAGAAAACACCCTAAAAACTACTGTTTGCTTTTCTTTGTAAATCTTTGTATGCGTTTTGCATCTTCTTAACGCCGCTTGGAAGGTCTATCCATCCTACTACACTTTATCTTGATAGTGATAAGTCAAGGCATACACAATTTTAACTTTCCGATGCGCTCTAAACTATACGATTAGGTTTCATGCTAATTTTTGTTATTAAAACCTACCTAACGGTGTCATAAAAACACTATTCTTCTAAAACGCTCCTCAAATTTTCGGTTCAAATATTCTGGTAGTGTAATAGTCACACAAATAGTGTGGTTAAGGCAAATAGGAGGATTGTTTTACGGAATCGTGTGTTGCAGATGACGGTCTTATTTATAAAAAGTTGATCCCACTAAAACACTTAAGACGGAGTTAAAGCCGGTTTATGGGAGGAGTTCCTGTTATAAACCGGCTTTACCTAACTCCGTCTTAAGAGTCTTACCCCCGGTTTCTCGTACACTAACAAGCTGTTAATCTACTTTTAACAGCTGTCAGTGTTTTTTTTTTGTATGCACTTTGGTCAAATGACAGCTGTTAACATTGGATTAACAGCGTGTTAATGTACGAGAAACTGGGGGTTAGTGGAATCCACTTGTTATAAATTAGAATGTATAAGGTAAAATATTTATTTACACTGGGCCAACTCAATTGATTTTGTGATTCGCTAGCTATGAATCTCTCCCTTGAATCCTTGGCCATTCGGGAATCCTTGTGCACGTCCACATGCACTCGAGAAGACTTGCTGGAGGGAGGCCACAGAACGTTGGAGTGCGTGTGGCCGACTTCTGGGCCAATAAAATGTAATTAGTTTTGTCACCGACACGATAAGAAGAATTTTTCTCAAGCGCCATCCATCCTCAGATGCTGATCGCGACCGCCTCGACCACCGCAGCAGCTTCGACTCCCTGCTGCTGCACTTGCCCAGCCAGGATATCGTCATCGAGGAGACGGGCTGCCCCGCGGCTGAGGGCAAACGCAAGTCGCCCGAGCCCGGCGGCGCTGCCAAGCGACGCACTCTCGTTAGCAAGCTGGATATTGTCACCGACTGAGCGGCAGGTGGCAGCAGTGTAATGCTCGATAAATAACTTTAACAGAAATCACGTGACGCTATTATAAAGACCCCCCCCCCCCAACACTAGCGTTATTCGAGCGTCTGACCAGCGCTCGTGCAGCAACGACGCGACGACGCTCGCGTCGAGACGTCGTCAGTGGTGAGCGCCGGCAAAATGCCGCGTTGGTCTCGCGCCTGTCTTTAAGCGTCTTAGATGCTCGAGCGTTGCGTGGCCGCTAAAAAGACGCTGTCGCTCGAATAACGTTAGTGGCGGGGGGGGGTCTCGTAGCTGAATGTTGACCCCACAACGCCTTTTGCGAACAAGTAACTGGTTTTGCATGGACGTATTTCGGGTCTCATTGGCAGGGGACGCGCCGAGCGATTTAGAAATCTTCGGACTTTGATCAATATACAAATATGTATAATAAAAAATATGCTTTTTATGTTTCCATCGCAAACTCGTCCTGGCTGCGCGGATTTTTGTTCATCTGTCGGGCCTACTAGAGCTAAAGGAGAACGCGCTATTCGTGGTCATTGGGAGATTTTCAAATTTCAATTTCGCCTAGGTTAGTGATTAGTGAGTAACCTGCGGGTTAGTGAGCGAAGTTTCATAGGGATTTTGAAATTCGTTTCGTTCGACCCGCTTGAGTGCATGTTGACCTTAAGGGGTCCCATGTAACACTAGCGTCGCCAATGAAAAAATATGTGTCGACCAATCTCTCAATCATGTTCACAGTGATTTTTAGGACCCATGGCCTAGGGCAAAAATCCCAGGAGGCTTACCACAATCTCGAAGTTAGCAGGAGAAAAGCAGGGCAGTTTATTTTCAATGTTCAAAATAAACTGCTGCTATAGTGTACCATGAGCCGAAGCAAGTAGGCCTGCAACCTGCTAAAAAAAAAAGGTTGTCTCTGGCCTGTTTGCCTTAAATGTTGCGTGCGTTCGAAAACCAAATATGATAATTTGCCGGTAAATACCGTTTTTATTACGAAATAAAAATAAAACATTTTGATTGTGCAGGGCAGTATTTTATAAGTCTTAAAAATAACTTCTAATCAGGGTGGGTCGACTTTGTATGGAGCGTCAGCGACAGTTCTTGATTGGTCAGAAAAAGTGGGCTACAGAAACCACCAATCAGAAGCCTTCGCGATATCTCTCTGTCATAGTACTTTTTTTTAAAGCGTTGTCATAAAATCACAGATTAATTAAAACATAAAATATGTACAAGTTTTCGTTTCTTTTTTGGAATCTGTGTGCATTTTGCTCGCAATAGTAGGCGTCTGTCGCTCCATTTGTAGAAAGTTTTGAAAAAATATTTTCATCAAAGATGCACGAGAAAAGAAAGTGTTGTCATTGTGGGAGGAAGCCGGACAGCAGCAGTGCTTTATACCGCTTCTCTAAACCTGGTGTGACTAATCGTCAACGGTTAGTATACTTTTCCTCAAACTTTTCGCCGTTACCAATTACCTAAGTACCTACTACCTACCTCATATAAAATTAATTATGTTTTGCAGGTCTGAAGAATGGGCCAAATATTGTTTCCCTGAACAGAATTGGTCCTCGGCACAATTCCAGCGAGAGCTGTATAGCAGTCGCAAGATGTTGTGCTCACGACATTTCAGGCGAGGGGCATTCTTGGATTTGTCAAATAAGAGAATTTATAAGAATGCTTTTCCAGAAAATGAAGAACACTTGGTATGTAGATATATTGTGATAGATAATATAATGTGTAGTTAGGTAGGTCCAACTAAAACCATTTTTTTCTTTTTAAGGTTTTCAGCCCATCCGATAATGGCCATTCATACTGTAAAATACAACGACAGAACAGCTATTTGGAGCCTATGCCAGGTCCATCCATATCCACGGATCCGTGTGAGCAGCCTGCAGCACCTAAGGTTAGTGTAATTTATTTCTTTTTATTCCATTGTGGTATTAAATTTTTTAGGGCTATGCTCGAGGTTTCTCTGAAAGATCGAATTCGAAACGAGATGATCCGACAGAGAACCAAAGTCACTGACATAGCCCACCGAATTAGCATGCTAAAGTGGCAGTGGGCCGACCATATCATCCAAATGATTAAATCTTTTGTGGTAATGCATAAAAATAGAACCCTGTTTTTCTACAATATCTTTTGCTATCTACTTTAGTCTTATGTTGCTCTGCCTTTTTTGTGTGGTAGAAATGCAAACTCTTTAACAATATCCGTTCATTTGTATTTCACACTCACTTCCATAGTCCATTTTTTGTTTTGTTTGTACAAACTGCATGTAGTAACCATAAATATATTTTAAGGTTTTCAGTCCATGTGACGGCTCCTGCGTGCTTTTGATGGCCCATAGGCAGCTCCACACAGCCGCGAATAGGAGACCCGGCAATGGTCGTAGAGATTGTAATAGTTAATGACTTTGACAATGACCACCATGAACACTGGACTCCTGCGAGCTTATGATGGCCTTTGAGGTAGCTTTACATAGCCGCGAAGAGGGGACCGGGCGAGTGTCAAGGTGATTTTGATGGTTAAAGGTGACTTGGAAAAAAAAGAGGTTATAACTTGCATTTATCTTCCGTTGTGCAGCATGGCACTTGTATTAGCTCAGAATTTAAATACAGTTATCATTTCTATACACATCCCTACACCCATGTTTGATAAAATGTAAATAAATATTGTTAAACTAGAATGCTACTGTTTTGCTTAATGGTACCTACCCAAAATCATCCCAAAATATGGTCGTAGAGATACCAATCAAAATCCTCGGCCGGTCATATGGAATGCAAACTTTTGCCAAAGGCGAGCTGCTTTTGGCAAAAGTTTGTATTCCATACGACCGGCCAAGGATTTTTATCGGTCTATGAAAGCCGCCACAAATTCGAATTTCCCGCCAAGCCCGCTGCTATAAAGTTGCTTTGGGTTGCAAACGAGATGGCGCTACTAGGCATGAAAACTGTCGCTTTTTTTTCTATGGTGTTGACATTCTTCTCGGGTATATGTGTTCTGTGCTTCTAATAGTGCTTGTGGTAAGCCTACAGGACTGGATAGCATTAACGCCAAAAACAAACGCCGTTTTAGGAAGTGATGCTAGGTTCCAGCTCGTGGGTCCGGCAAATGATCTGTAAAAAGAAGATACGATTTTGTTCTATTGGTGACGCTAGGAGATTCACTGTCGCTATCAACGGAAAAAATCACATCGTTATTTCAAAAGATGCAAATAAATCTCTCGATCATGTAAATTGTAATTTTTAGGGTCCGCAACCGCCTACGACCAAAAGACCTAGGTCCAGATAGAATTTCCGCTAAAAACGGCCAATGGAGAACTTGAACAAAGTTTTAATATATTCGGAGAGGCTATGTTAAAAGATAAATAACCGTATTAAATTTTTTTCTCTGCGACTAATACTTTTCAAACTATGACTTGTCGAAAGGTCATTCTAGTCACCCGGTACAAAAACGCGCCATACAAATCGGGACTCAAAGTATGATGTCACAACTTGTACGTAATGGAGATATTCGAATTATCTCGTAATGTTTCTATGCATTTACACCCTTTTAAGAAAACGCTGAAAACGTTTACAATTCAATGAAAAAAATAAATGTACCTAATATGCTTTTATTATTATACTCTAATAATAAAATCCTGATTTTTCGCAGTTTTTGAAATCCCTAAAACCACGAAAAATATATTTTTATGGTTTTATATTTAAATCTTGAGTTTTTCTGTCTTCTTCTAATGTATAAAAGCAATACCACATCAATCTAAGTTTGACGCGAAGTTTAGATGGTATCTGGGCCCAGGCTCTTGATCTTAGGTTCTCTGACCTAAAAAAAATTATTTACATACATGATTGAGGGATTGTGTAAGCAACTTCCTGCTAAAACTATATAAAATTTTAAAAACCTATTTATTCGGCCAGATCTCGCTGCCTCTACGTAATACCGAGAAGTTTGTAAAGAGGTTCGAAATTTCGCCGATGCCTTGCTCATTAGCTCAGTTGGGAGAGCGCTGGCACAGTTAGCCAGAGGTCGCGGGTTCAAGTCCCGGCATGGGTGGAATTTTTAGCCTCTAAACAGGTTTTTAAAATTGTCCTCAACACGGATTAGTGCAAAAAATGAGAATATAACTATATAAAATGTATTTTTATTGGTGGCGCTAAATTTCAGCACAATCAATCTTTACATGCATACACACTTTAGGTAGTACCTAGGTACTTAGATGTGGCGAGCACATGTCAACTCTGCGCGCGCACTATAAACTCCGACATTCCTGCATCGCGCAAGCAAAATGTTTCACATGACATACCATCAAATATAACGTCCGACGAACAGCAGTCGGACCGGCCGTCCCCAGGCATACGATCGGCCTGGCAGGAAATTTCCCTTTATAGTGGAAGAGCACGATCACCCGCTCTTCCCTATATAGTTACTATATAGTATGGGGTCGTCCATTAGTCACGTGATGTTTTTAGGGTTCCGTACCCGAAGGGTGCCCTACGGGACCCTATTACTAAAGCTGCACTGTCCGTCTGTCTGCCACCAGGCTGTGCCTCATGAACCGTGATAGCTGGACAGTTGAAATTTTCACAGATGATGTATTTCTGTTGCCGCTATAACAACAAATACTAAAAACAATAAATATTTAAGGGAGGCTCCCCATACAACAAACGTTGTCTAAAGACAGCGCTCGCCATCTAACCTTCACAGCGCCGATTTTATTCTGTTTTTAGTATTTGTTGTTATAGCGGCAACAGAAATACATCATCTGTGAAAATTTCAACTGTCTTAACTATCACTGTTCATGAGATACAACCTGGTGCAGACGGATGGACGGACGCAGTTTTAGTAATAGGATCCCTTACCCTTTGGCTACGGAACCCTGAAAAGGTCGACGGTACAATAAGAGCTGTTAATGAAGACATTATGCTAGGATCGGCGGAGAAGGGGACTCAAGCACATAAGTCCGGATCTGTCATGAGAGAATACCATGCAGTTTTATTTTTTAAAATATCGAATTTGCTATTTTAATGACTTACGTGGCATAGAACAATAATTTCGAATTTAAGACAATTTGACTTACGCGCTTTAGTCCGCTGACCCTAGTATTACGGTCCCAATGTTTCGGTATCGGTGCAGCTTGGTTTTTAGGTAAAATAAAAGTACCAATGCGTAAAGTGAACTCAAGATTTAATCACTAACAAGTTACGATCTTACACACAACTACTATGTACACAGAGAACTGAAGGAAACGCGTTACAACCGCCGGTCGTCCATTGCACTCCGGTAAACAAACTAAACATCACAATTCTTAATTTTATACAGCGAAAACAGAAAACGTAAACAAGTATTACAGTAGTACCTAGGTAGTTTCCCGCTGGGTCCGCGAGAAATCAGACTCTTCGTAGCTTTAGAACGACAGAAGAACAAAAAAGAAAAACGTTGTGGTAACACTTAAAAATATTTTCACTTTTTAATATTTCAATATCATAAGCGAAGACTTCGGTATTACACGGAATTGTTGACTGCTATAATCATCGATAATGAAGAGTACATATCTTCGCTTTGGAAAAGAAAATAGCAATTTCCTCTCCGTTGACATTGAAATGTCAAAACTGTGTTTCTCGACGAACGAACGCCGATGTGTCGAAACACAATACTCTAGCTACTACTGTACTACCCTGCAAAGACGAACCTAAAACCGATCAGATTAATAAAAATTGTAATGACGTCGTCGAAACCGTCGAAATCTAGGAAAAAGAAAAGGCACAGTAATGTGTCGGTCTGTCCTCGAAAAAAATCTTCGTTCGAACTGGTCACGGTTTGGAAGCATTTATACTATGAGTTCTTTGACTATGTCCCGTCTTTCTACTTAAGGCCTGGGGCACACAGTAAGTGGGACGTGCACGCGCAAAAGATGCGGCGTCCTTTCGTCTTTCATGAAAGTGAATTCATATGAAATGTACTGAAGCGATGGGACATAGCCCACACAGATAAGACGGGCGAGGACGCGAACTTTATACACGCGTCGCGTCTTTTCCGCGCCCTCATCTCACGTCCTTCCTGTGTGACCCAGTCCTAATACTTTTCTTAGATCCCGACAGTATTTAAATGGAAAATAAATATTATTTTATAGCCAGTAGGGGTCATATTTCTACGTCGAATAGTCATTTCAGGCCAACAGGCCGGCAGTGACCACACGATTTCACTACGTACTCTACTTGGTATAAATTGTCTACAGAAATGTAGAATCCAACTTAAACTTATTGCAATTCAATGTTCTGTTGTTCAATGCTTGGAAAACGATGAGGGAGGCCTATGTCCTGCAGTGGGCGTCAAATGGCTGATGACGATGATGTACTGTGAAATCTTAAGTGGCTTCAAAATCTGAAGGTGATTGTGATCATCCAACTTCAAAATCTGAAGGTGATTGTGATCTGTTCGTATGGGTTAGGAACACTTGAAAATTCTCATCTTGAATAGAATGTTTAAATTTTTTTCCATTTGGATATTATAGTGTTTTGTTACCATGGTCTGGCAATACATGTAATTAATACATATAAAATGTAAAGGACTCGTCTATTCTATAAAATTATTACAGTCAATAAGCTGCTAAGCTTCTACGATTACACTATGAACTTTTAGTGGATTCGAAGACAGTGGTTAAACATAACAGTTAAATGGACTCCGAAAACACTTGAAAAGAAGAATCCATGAACCACTACTAATCTCCGATACAAAACGCTTTGTGCCAGAAATATGTAGCTTTTTGATAGTGAAGTGTAAAGACAAACATTGCCCGGATTACAAAATCCCAGTCCGCCTCGAAAGCAGTAAAAATCCAAGATGATTACAAACGTTTAAAGTGTTAATTCAATTATGTTCTTGCGGAAGTCGGACACGCAACGGTCCAAGTGATTTAAAACTGATAAAGATATCTAAACGAAATATTATGAATGAAGCTATCACCAGAGACTCCCGCGCAAATTCACGAAAAATAACTAAAACATATTTCTGCACACGCCTACAACTAAAAGTTACTTTTTCTTACGAACTAAAGATCCATTTAAACCTAACCACGGTTATTTACACAGATAATTTTGGCAGTATAGGTATTTTAAATAAATTGATTATGTATAAATATATGTATGTATGTTTTTTATACTATTTTAATAATTATTGTATATTTTTCTTGATAGTTTGAATGCTGTCTGAAAATATTAACTTCTACAGTGACTATAAAGTGTAAACTATCTGTATTGTTTTGGAGTATTTATGGTGTTTTATTAGATTCTAGTAAATGTAATTATGATGAAATAAAATACCCATTATTGGCATTAAGACTATGTTAAGGCTCATCTAAGTTTACAAGTTACAATAGTGTCAATTTAAGTTCTCGTCATATTCAGTATAGCAACACCCAATTATACGATAAATGTGCGACTATAATATGAATTTATATGACATTTTCTAATATATCAGATTATACACCAGACTACAATATCTTTATGATCATTTTGTTTTGAATTCAAAGATTGAAAATGAGAAACCAAGGTGGGCGCAAAATAAAAAATGTACTTTTAACTCTTTTTCATACAAACGAAATTGTACACATTCTAAAAAAAAAGACTAAAAATTAAGTCAGGGTTGCCACCACTTGGCTCTTAAAAAAAGCATGAGCTGCACGAACACGATATTATTATCTGACTAATTCACATTACAATGTTGGCAACTCTGCTTAACTTCCCGTAAACCTTTCTCTAATATCTGGGACTGTAAAGGCAAAAGAATCTTTGTAAGAAGAATACACACAAAAATAAACCAACAAAGTTTTAAAGGTAAGCCAGAGCCCCCAGTCGTGCCTGTGCCTGTACCTACTCATTTCGGAAGGTTTTTAACCGGTACACCAATTTGATAAGTATCACGAACCTGCCGTGTTCCGCAACGTCTTTTGTTCGTGTTACCTTGACGAGTGTTTCCTGTGAATGTTATTGGAGTGATTATTATTATTATTAGAATCTAAGCAGAGTGTAGGAAAGGAGTGTTGCTTGCTGTATATAATTCTAATAACGTGCATTCTGACTGGCTAGCTAAAGTTTTAGATTAGATTAATTCTCTTCATTGCACACCATACATAATAAAGATACATGGAAAATCTTAAATATCGTAGTTTTACTAGACGTGATTCTCACTGTCTCGTGACTCAGACATTCTAAAAATTTTAATGATTGTAAAACAATTGTATAATTTGGACAAAATTGGTTTGAGGTTTTGCTACAAAATACAATTACGGCCATTTAGGGAATATTTTTTGACCTATACCTAGTATCTGATTGAAAAAAAAATTGATACTACCTACCACTAATATTATATAATTTTGGAAAAAACTTTTCTGTATCAATATTTAAAATGTCCGCAATTTTATTATCCAGCAAACCTGATTTATTTTAATAAAATCACAACAAAAATTTAGATTGTGCAGCATGTCAGACGTAAAAGCAGCCTTGAGGCCATGAGGTGTACAGTCGACAGCAGGTCAACCTGTTCGTTTTGTTCCCAAGTCGTAGGTACTCAACGTAACTGATTAGAGGGCACGTGTGAAAGGTTGTGCTGACGTGTCGACTGTACAAAGCAACGCAGCTTTTTGGCCTTTGCCGCTATGTAATGAGATTATTCATACAGCGTCCAGTGGTACCTTCACTCACACTAGATGGGTGAAGGAATCACTCGGACGCTGCAGCGCCTGGGACATGGTTTTTAGATGGAGTAGGCTTGCCCAGCACCTCTACCATCCTGATAGCTTACTCGGGCTAGTCCACAGGAAAGACAAGTCAATAAGTGCGGAGCCAACCAAGCCGCGGGTTTCCTCACGATGTTTTCATTCACATTTAGCGTGTGGTATTGTTACCAATGCGCAGATGTACGTAACAGATGCTTTACAGTGATTGTAATGTATAATGTACGCGTGAGACTGACCGCGACCCCGGCTAGACTGCCACCTCCTCTTGTTCCTTCTCGCGTTGGCGCACGGCGACCGCGGTCTCCACCAGCAGGTACAGACACTTGAACTTGTCGCGGTCGCCGGTGCCCGCCCCCCCCTCGCCCGCCGCGCGCCCCGCGGGCACCACCTGGACATAAGTGGGCAGCGTGAGAGGCTGTTCGGTTGTCACGCAAAACCGTTTTGGACACTTGCAACCCTCCCCCTTCGTCCCTATATGATAGTTCTATTCGTAAACTCCTCTAAAACGATGTCGAAAATGGAGTTAGGTTGTCGGCGCTTATAAAAACATGATCACCCTTATATTCGTTTTGTTGCACTAATCCGTGCTGCGGACAATTTTAAAAACCTATTTAGAGGCTAAAAATTCCACCCAGGCCGGAACTTGAACCCGCGACCTTGGGCTAAATTGGTGAAATTTCGAACCTCTACAAACTTCTCTGTATTACGTACGCCGATGCCTGCACTTACCCATTTGCTCAGTTGGGAGAGCGCTGGCACGGTTAGCCAGAGATCGCGGGTTCAATTCCCGGCATGGGTGGAATTTTTGCCTCTAAATAGGTTTTTATCATCACACTTCTCAAATGCAGTAAATAGTCTGTGGTAATGTATTTTCCTTGCCATACCAGACACCATTTAAATAATGCATTTGAGTATTTTTTTTTTTAAATTGAATAAGTCTGTCTCCCTTTAACCAAGGCTTTATCCATAACTGCACTTTACGATGTTTTAGAGGGATCACGTTTTTACGAATAACACTTTTTTGAAATCTTTTCCCTATACGTATTCTCTCAAGTAATTAATAAACAGCCCCTTAGTTGTGCAAGGTTAGTATCTGTTTTGGGTTTTAGCGCAATGTCCACCGCGAGCGTAGATCTAAGCAAGGACTTCAGTCAACTACACTGCTCAAAAAATGTATTTCTTGCATTGCTTATTGGGCAAAAATGTTAAGAGGGTGCGTGCTCTAGTTAATACAAACAACTCGAACTATGTGGTCCAATCAACCTAGAAATCGCGTAAAAACAAATTTACAGTATATAGGCGACAGCACATCAAACTTTGCAGCAAAAATGTAAAACTAGATGAGGTGTAGACAAAACAGTCAACATCTTTCTTTCAAAATCTTAGATAAAGTTGTTTGTTTGTACGAACCACCCAAATCACAATTAGATAAACTTTATTTGTAGTGAAAATTGCGCTTTATATTTAAGAAGCCTTAAGGTCTAACATGCATGAACCACTGTATGTCTTCAGGTGATGCCGGCATTAAAACACCCATTTTAAAAAAACAAAAATGTTATAAAACTCTCAACTACATTCTAACTAATCTTGAAGGAAAAACAGGAATGTCATAAAACGAACTTTATTGAAATTAAAAGGAGCAACACTAACTACTCAACTAAAATAATAAGTGTTACAAGTAACACGAGATCCTTACGAGAAAAGGCTAACTAAACATTAAAATAACCTCATTTTCATAATTGTCAAATTAAAATAAAGTGTTTTAACACCGACCACTCTCCAACAATACCAAAATAAAACAAAAAGCTTATGACAATTTTCAACAATCGAATCGTAGACATCCTTACCAAGGAAGGAATTCATCAATTTCTTAATCGATCGTTTATTGAAAACAGACAAACAAAAGTGACATCAGCTATTGAAAGGAGGCTTTTAAACAAAGTTATTGGAGGATTTAGGCTAAGCACACGGTGCACCAGCTGCGGAAGTCAACCCTCTCGAACTTTGCCTTCGAAGCTTGACAATGTTAACAGAAGCACTACCTCCAACTACTCTAAATGCTAACAGGGTTCACGCGTCATTTGCCGGGCTAGAAGCATAGCTCATAATATAACAAAAATTGACACTAGTCTGTAGGTACTTTCGCATGCTAGAAAAGCAAGGCCCAAGGCGCCCTAGTTCGTCCCGCTAGCAGGATAGAGGTTAGTAAGCGTGGCTCATGTCGCTGGTGGCGACCTCGAGCTCGAGCGCTACCGGCGGCGGCGGCGGCGGCGGCGGCGGCGCGCTCACCTGCAGGCGGCGCAGCGGGTGCGGCAACTGCGGCAGGTGCGCCAGCTGCGGGTGCCAGCCGCCGGCGCCGCGCCCCGAGCCGGCCGGCTGCTGCTGCTGCTGCTGTTGCTCCTCGCCCGCCTCCTCCGACGTCGTCACCGTCACCACGCCCGCCATGCGGCTGCGGAACGACGGACGCCTAGTTTTGTTAATTGCACTTACGCACGATACTTAAACGCACGCCTTTAACCCGGAGCGGCAGTCGGGGACTAGGATTTGCCAGTTGGCACGATCCTGCCGACTGGCAAATCCTAGTCCCGGATGGATGTCGTAGAAGGCGACTAAGTAATTCAATTACCAGGAGACGGGCAGCAGCGTCGTCCTGAGATTCCAACCGCATACTGCGATCGCCAACCCGCCTGCCAAGCGTGGCGATTATGGCAAAACCCCTCATGGTTATGAACACCATGAAGAAGGCCTATGTCCTGCAGTGGGCGTCAAATCATTGATGATGATGACGGTCCTGACAAATCTCTTTCGTTTCATTAACATTCATTAACTACTATATAAAGTACTAGCTGTCCCGGCGAACTTCGTACCGCGACCTAATCCGATCATACGATCTTACACAACGCCATCTATTTTTAAAACACAATGTTCGCTTGCACAACGCCGTCTATTTTAAACTTAAAATAAATATTATCCCACGGGAACGCATTACCGGGATATCAAGTATGCTTTGTCTCAATTCAGGTCCTTGTCTATGTGTACGCCAAGTTTCATGTAAATCCGTTCAGACGTTATTGCTTGATTGAGTAACAAATATCCAAACATCTTCACAAATATTCACATTTATAATATTAGTAGGACAGCTGTTATAAGATAGGAGTTATTTTAGTTAATTATTCTTTCCTAAAAAATGTTCTCAAATGTAGGGATGCAGGCTTAACTGTAGTTCCCCTCTGGGGGCAGACTCAGCTCGACTCACCGACTTGGTGTAAACTATGCTCGACTCACCGTGTGAGGCAGACAAGCTCAACTCACCCTCTGGGGTAGGCTAATTTCAACTTATCCTCTGGAGGCAGGCTAAGCTCTACTCACCTTCGGGGGCAAACTAACCTAGACTTATCCCTTTAGGGAAGGCTAAGCCCGACTCACCTTCTGAAGCAGGCTAAGCTAGACTCACCCTCTGGCGGCGGGATGCAGGTTGGCGTCCTCGGGCCCGTAGCGTATGACGGACTGCCACACGGACGGGTCGTATTTGACCTCTTCCTCGCTAATGGCCGAGGAGGAGTAACCCTCCTCAGCGTCGCCGAGCTCGTCGCCGTCGCTGCGGTACACGAGGAGGCCGTCGCTGTAAACGTGCGGGCCCGAGCGGTCGGCATCCGTCTGCAACAATGGAGCCCCAAGATAGTAAAGTGTGTTTGATGGTTTATAAAAAAAAAATGCGTTTATTGCCACATATAAAACAGTAAATTGAACACACACAGCACAGTAAAGTAAAAAAAAAATTAAGTAAAGTTTAGTGTTGTCGGCGTAAACTAGAAATATCTGCGATCATAGTTACTTCGGATTACGCAAGACCGCGCGCTTTGGGAGATTACCGAACCTTTTTTTTTGTTTATTTATTCACACTTCATATAACAATGTTCACTATTTAAATTTACTGTGGCGATTTATTTATTAAAACCCGGATTTAGGGCAATGAAAGCTATTTTATTTTATCTTTTCGTCAAATCCCTGACGTAACGATATCCTTTCAACCAATTTAAATTCTAACTGCACGGCAGTGCCGGCCAGCTAATAAAGAGGTATCGTTACAGTACGTAGTTTACTGGTACATTGCCCTCTTAATTTACATTTCAAAACTTATGCTGACTTAATCGATACTTCTGTACCTTATTTATGGAGTGTTAACACGAGTACGTGACCTGCAACTTAGGTACATCAGTTTCCGGAAGATCGAGCTAGCTTACGCGCTTTGGGAGGTTCCTGAGCTTTTATATTCTGCGGGTTCTTTCTTTCGTGTTTCTAAATTTAGTGTTTTTAAATGTCGCCTAAGCCTCTTTAGTATGGTCTTGAGTAACCTAGTACATAGGGCGGCGGCTAGCCAGCCAAAAACCCCGAGGAGACAGTACGTTGAAAGTTTGCGATGAGTGCCGAAGCGTGGACCTGTCATACAAGGATATCGATTTCGCGTCTTTTAGTACCATATGACAAACATTGCAGCGCTGGCGAGCTGACGGACCTACGACAGAATACGTCAAAAGGACAATAGGACCAGCATTGCAGCGCCGGCGAGCTGACGGACCTACGACAGAGTACGTCAATAGGACCATAGGACCAGGAAGCCGGGTCAAGTCGGCATGTTTGTGGCGGCACGAGCCGACTGTCTTTTCACCATGTTGCGTAAACGAGCAGCAGACGTGCTATGTAGTGTCCGCGACAGCGGCAACAGCATCTTGGTTTATAAAACTCTGGTGCAACTTGCATATAAATAGTACCTACCAAATAGGTTAGGTTTTCTTTGTAACTTTGAAAAATTGTTTTTTCTTGGATCTCAGTGTCACGAAATAAATATTTTTTTCAAGTCAGTTTGGTTGTGACGCCAAATTGGTAGTTAAATTGTACTAATCCGTGCTGACGACAATTTTAAAAACCTATTTAGAGGCCAAAAATTCCACCCATGCCGGGAGTTGTACGTACAAGTACGTACGTACAAAACAGAGAAGTTTGTAAAGAGGTTCAAAATTTCGCCGATGCCTGCACTTGCCAATTAGCTCAGTTGGGAGAGCGCATATGAATAATGAATAGCGCCGACGCCCGCCTGCTTCTTGCCGCGCTGCAAGGTCATGTAGTGTAAGAGGGTGTTAGCTTTTTAGAACAAACTGCGCTTTTGACCCGAAACAAGGGTGTATTCAGATTTCGACGCGCTTCGAGACCAGAATCCTCATTCGACGCCGTATCTCGACCTCATGACGCGAGAGCTATACTGCAGCAAGTCGAGTCCCTAAAGCGATTGATGCACGATTCTTGGCTCCATATTAGAGTCTGAAGCTTTGGAACAGAATTTGGAGCTTACCTCGATCTCGACGCCCTCCCAGGCGCCCGCGACAGCGACGCCCCCGCCGCCGAGGCTCCCAGCCGGTGCGCCGACGCCCGCTTGCTTCTTGCCGCGCCGCGAGATCGTGTAGTGCAGCGGGTCGTGACCCTCGCGCCGTATCATCTCGGGCAGGATACGGCGGCGCGCGTTTATGAACCAGTTGCACACCTGTGAGTAAAATAATATGTGACTTTCATACTACTCCGTGTGGCGCCGGATTAACAATAGCGTCACGCCATTTCCTTCCGTGGATGTCGTAGAAGGTGACTAAGGAAATACATTACCAGGAGACGGGCAGCAGCGTCTTTCTGAGATTCCAACTGCATACTGCGATCGCCAACCCGCCTGCCAAGCGTGGCGATTATGGCAAAGCCCTTCATGGTTATGAAACCACGGAGGAGGCCTGTGTCCTGCAGTGGACGTCGGATGGCTGATGATGACGATGATGATACTAATCTCGAAAATAATAAAATAACTAGTTGGTTCCAGTAAACAATAGTGGTTTTGAAAAAAAAAATGTTCCTGTGTTTATTTTTGGGACAGCCGAGTTGAGTTACCTGGCCATACCGTAAGATGATTTGTAACATGGTCCGCAACGTACCTGCAGCACAGTGAGATTGGCCTCCTGGCTCAGCGCCAGCTTCTCCGCGTCACTCGGGTAGGCGTTGTAGCGATGGTCGTACAGCCATCGCTTGAGTATCTGGAACCAAACAGATCCATCTGTCAAACTGTAACGATTCGCCCACCGTGAGAAGCGTTGTATTGGCGACACAAAGATCTTGCTAAGCGAGCCACATCTGACACAGGCTTTCTTCTCTGTCGGTGTAGCATTAGGAAATTGGTTTAGTTATCATGATAGAATACTTGCGCGACAGTTAGATGATGAGGATTAACCTTCTCAACTACAGAGCTGATAGCGAAGGTAGCTTGACAACCCAGGTTGTAATTTGAGTTTAAATAAACAATATGTATTTTGATATGGTGTCGCGCGATGTCCACCTCGCCATCCGTGCCGCTCCCGTTATCCGACGACGTCGACGGGAAGCAGTATCCACACAAGGGTGGCTGTGGCTGGCGTGTCAACCTCCTAAGGGGCTCCATAGAGAAACACTATCGCCACCAAGGAAAACAATTATATCTTTTTTTACAGAGCACTTTTGAAAAAAAGTGTTTGAACATTCTCTCAATTATGTTACCTTGACGGAGTGCTTGTCGAGGTTCCCGCGGCGCTTGCGCACGGAGCCGACGACACCAGGTGGTGGGGGCGGGTGGCCCACCATCTGCACCATGGACTGGCGTCGCGCGATGTCCACCTCGCCATCAGTGCCGCTCTCGTTATCGTCCGAAGACGTCGACGGGAAGCGGTCGCGCGCTGCAAACGAAACAATCAATCAATCAATCTATCTGCAATCACAGATAGTTACGGAATGAAATGAGTTTAAGTATTTGGTTCCAGACATTTCAGCTTTCTTTATTTTTCATACGAATTGACGAAACTTGTTTAGTTTCAAGAATGTATGAAAAATGTAAAAGTTGATGCTAACCGTATTCTTTTGCTTATTGGATTGCAAGGCCTTCGGAACACAATGTTCCTCATCCCATTTGGGTAATCCTACTAATATTATAGATCGAAATTTTGAACGGATGGATCCTTTAAAATGTGCGAGTGATGGGGAATGCCGACGTCACACAAGCTATTATGTATTAATGAAATTCTCAAGAGAAATCAGTGTATGGTTCCAACTTCATCTAGAGTAGATGAGATATAGATATATATTACTAAACGTCGACTGTGTTTTCAAGTTTTTAATATTTACTGCCGCTCTACTGATATCACTTGAGAGTTCTGAAGTAGGTTGATTAAAAAGTATACGTAAACAACAAATTCTCTTGATGCGTTAGCTTCTATTACCGGTTGTCCAGTCGGTTGGTTTGGTCTATTTGACAAACAAAGTCTGTGGCAAGTTGTAAATCCTAGTCTCTGCCTACCTCTCAAAGATACAGGTTCATATTATAATGTAATATCGCCTACCTTTGGTAAACGAGAAAGTCCTTTTACATCTCCTGAAAGCAAAGTTTTAGCCCCAAACATTAGGGCCCTCTAAAACTTGTTTTCTACGTCAAAGGAGGCACAAATTAAGAGTCGACGGAAACGAGGAATTCAAGAACGGAAAATAACAGAATTGGTGTTATATTTCGTATCATGTTTAAGTGCTCAACAAGCGAATGTTAGTTTTCTGCTAGTTGACTTTGTTTACTGGATTAAGGTAGGCAGGCTAATAAGCAATAAATTACCGGTATACCGGGGGTCCAAAATCAACCGTTAGAGAGTTACGCAATAGTTTTAACTGTAATGTAATTATTTTTCTTGCAATAATAAATAAATCATCTGTAAAAATTTCAACTGTCTAGCTATCACGGTTCAATAGATACAACCTGGTGACTGACTGACACACAGACAGATAAACAGTGAAGTCTTAGTAATAGCGTCCCGTTAGGCATCCTTCGGTTAGGGAACCCTAAAAACCGTCAAGTGCGAGTTGGACTCGCGCACGAAGGGTTCCGTACCATAATTTATACAACATTAGAAAAAGATCGAATTTGAGAACAGCGCCATCTATAGAAACCAACAAGAAGCGTTTAACATTGACATTTAACGACATGACGTCGACACTGTGAAGGATACATAGATGGCCGCTAGATGGCGAGCGCTGTCTTTAGACAACGTTTGTTGTATGGGAGCCACATTAAATATTTATTTTATTCTATTTTTTGCATTTGAAGAAGAAGAATAAGAAGAAAGACATTTATTATACCAACAAGATACGTCACAGAAACAAAATAAGCAGATAAGTAACATAATATGCACAACAACAGAAAGAAAACTAAATACACAACAGACAAAACGAATAAATAAAACTCAACAAAAAAAGTTCCAGAAACCAGCGTGCGTGCATGCAACAACTAATCAATGTTGATGAAGAGAGGTCTGTCAGGATCGTGGCAAGTGGCAAACCCTGGTCACTGCCTACTAAATGAAATCAGAAAAATTATCTCATACGAAATCCTAATAAGACTGGAGGTCGCCGTACTTGATTCGTCCAATTGGCGACAGTCTGGGTGTATTTCCAGGTTCGAAATGTCCTTGTGCGTTTACCACAGCACCCGGCTATACTACTGTGACTTTAAATTCGTTGAACGTATTTTGAGGTAGTTCTTTTCATTGAGTTCACTTGTAAACTTTCGGCACATACATGCTGAGTCGGAACCCATTTGCATTTGCCACACACGTGTTCATGTTTTTATTCTAATGTCACCAATAGGTACTTACCGTACCGTGTAATATGTCAAGTTTTTGTGTTTCCATCATCTGTGCCGTTACTTTGTGACTTAATTGTTAAATTCTTAAGAGTCTGACGTCCGATATGCGAAAACAATAAAAAAAAAACAATAGAGTTGGCCGGCGCCGACCATAAGACGCCCAAAACATAGTTATTAGGGTTTCGTACCAGGTGCCAAACGGGACCCTATTACTAAGACTTCACTGTCCGTCTGTCTGTCTGTCTGTCACCAGGCTGCATCTCATAAACCGTGATAGCTAGGCAGTGGAAATTTTCACAGACGATTTATGTCTGTTTCTGCTATACCAAAAAATACTAGAAACAGAATAAAATTAATATTTAAGGGAGGATCCGTTACAGGAAACGTAATTTCTTGCCGTTCCTGTTCGATATTAATAACGAAAACAGGTAGACGCTTGAAATACTCATAGAATATTTTAGTTCTATATTCGCTTCAAAAATAAATAATTAAATTAAAATGAATATTTGGGGGGCTCCCATATAACAAGCGTGATTTTTTGCCAATTTTTCTCGATCTTTGTATCTAATGTTGTATAGATAATGGGACGGCACCCTTGTTTGTTTATGCTTGAGTGAAGTAATTTTTGGTAACATGTTTTTTGACAATATTTTTCAAAACTAGCACCATATGTTTATAAATCATGCTTAAGATATCCCCTTAAAATACGGTGAACTAATTCATTCACCCTGTAGTTTGAGAGCTGGATGTGAATGTGTTATGTGGAAGTTATTGTCACACTAAGCAGGCCTCACGTCGCCAGTGTGTTCTATGAAGCATAATTATTATTTATTAATACCACTTTGCACTTACAATAAAATAAGGCAGATTTAATTCCGAAACCATATCTTGCGGAACCCTAGTTTGTAAGCCTATGATATTTCACAACTTAGGGCCGGTATCTGAATTGAGAATTTCATTAAGTAAATACTTAAGTAACGGTCTGTCACGTTTTTTTTCTGAGCAATTCGAAGAGACAGGGCCAGTTTCTGAATTGAGAATTTCGCTAAGTAAATAATAGGGGTTAAAGTATGAAATTTCCGTTTTATTGCAATAGGTTCTTTGAATTGACATAGAATCTTCATGGTTTGAGGTTTTCGAATGAAACTTTTTTCAAATGGTTTCTATGATGTTCTTTTTTTAAAAAATGTGAAACATTTGAATATCGACTTTCAATTGTTTTTGTTATTCAATTTAGACAAGAAAGATGGATACTGCGAAAATTCGAGTGATTATGAGGCACCCATTTTTCGTATTTTTTTATTTTATTGATTTGACGCAAGTGAGTCAATATTGTGGGTAAGGTAACGTTAAACCATGCCGCTAATTCCTGGGTAGTTTGACTAGGGTCGGCTTCCACTATCTCTCGTAATTCATCGGCTCGTTCTTCAAGTCGAAATTTCCATCACGAAAGCGTTTAAACCAAAATCGCACGGTGCGTTCATTAGTAGACCCCTCTCCTAACGCAGCAATATCAATGCTGGCTGTTTCTGCCGCGTTAGTTCCGCGTCGCAACTCGTATTCAAAAATCACTCGAATTTTCGCAGTATCCATCTTTCTTGTCCAAATTGAATAACAAAAACAATTGAAAGTCGATATTCAAATGTTTCACATTTTTTAAAAAAAGAACATCATAGAAACCATTTGAAAAAAGTTTCATTCGAAAACCTCAAACCATGAAGATTCTATGTCAATTCAAAGAACCTATTGCAATAAAACGGCAATTTCATACTTTAACCCCTATTATTTAACTGTACTGCTGTCTCTTCGAATTTCTCAGAAACAAGCGTGACAGAACGTTACTTAAGAATTTACTTATTGGAATTCTCAATTCAGAAACCGGCTCACAGCACTACAGTGTTTAGCGATTTACTCAATTCAGAAACTGGTTCTTAGGCAACTAAACATCGCCGAGCTGTACGGCGCCGGGCTACAAAAATATTTGCTGCGCCCGCTATGAACTAGATCTAGGTCATATGTACGCTTCTTTTTGTGTTCTGAGTATGTACGTGTCAATGGCTTCAAGAGGCGTTCAAAATGTTTTTTTTTTTATGTTCAGCTAGGTGTATGAGGGGAGATTTTCACGATGTAAAACAGTGAATTCTATGGTAACAGGATTTTATAGGTAGATTCTGTTACTGCACAGTAAAATGGCAACGGAAAGAACGCGTCAATTTAATGTCATTGCTGCTACATCTCTAGGATCCAGGGTTTATTTGTGCATATTTGGGCGAAGGGTTCCGTACCATTATCTATACAAAATTTGAATATTTCAGGCGTCTACCTGTTGCCGTTATTAATATCAAGCAAAAACGGCAAAAAGATCACGTTTGTTGTATGGGAGCCCCCCTTAAATATTTTTTTTGTTCTTATTATTTGATGTTATAGCGGCAACAGAATTTTTTCCCCCATTTTTTACATCATCGGTGAAAAATGCAACTTTCTGACTATCACGGTTCATGAGATACAGCCAGCCTTCATGAAAGGCGACCCGTGACATTTTTTCTGAATTTCGATGATTTTCCCGTTGTTCGTACCGAGTCGAAGAGACGAAGTAGCCAGCATTCCCCAGTACCGTCCAAGGCTAAATACCCACGCACGAGGGTGGAACCTGCGAAGGACAACTTTCGCCGAGTTGCGGCGGCCCGCGGGGGAGCAGGAGGCGGAGGGGCGGGGGGCGATCGATACGGGGTCAACGGCCGCGGGGTGTGACGCAACCCCCGAGCAAGGCCACCCGGACGGGAGTGCGCGTCTCATTGACCTTGTGAGGACATGGGTTAGGGAGTCCTCGTATACTCGCTACCAGGTCAGAGTATCATAAACGTAAACAAACAATTTAGGTATTACGAAATGCGATGAAAGTCAGGAGAGGTCGGTGGTAAACGCCAATCCCCGGTTTAGTCGCGTGTAGTGGTTAACTCTACTATTTCTGAAAAGGGAATTAAGTTAACGGGAATCTACAAATTTTCTGTCTGTCTGTCTGTCCGTCTGGGTTCCGTTTGCGAAATATTAAGCTTTAAAGCGCAAATTGCTAACTAAAATTGCCCTCTCCTGGCTATACGGTTGTGTAGGAACAAAAAAAAAACTGGGTTGTAGCACATATAATGAACTTGAAAGGAAAAGTAAAGAAAAGTTAACGAGTAATAGGCAACCAACTTATAAAAGTAAAATTTCGTACAAAATCCATTGAAAATTACTTTGATAAAGTTGTTAGTTCTGTCTGTAAAGCAGAAAAAACCCTCTTGCTACGGAACCCTACATTGCGCGTGGCCCGACACGCACTTGGCCGGTTTTTTTTTATTTCAAGCATAAATCCAGTCACGGGCTGAAGAAGACACCTTCAACAGATGTTCGGTTTATCAATATTATGAACACAAATAACCGTTATAATCCAGCTTAACAACCAATTACAGACTAGCAACGACACTCTTGACGGAATGTCAGTCACTGTATTTAGAAAACGAGTTCATTAATAACCGAGTTATGGAAGTGAGGTATTTTTTTAATGAGTTACAGTACAATGGATGAATGACCTAGTGGGCCATGTAGATATAATTAAAATAAATATGCAAGGGAAATTAATGTTACCATGTTTTAACGACTTTAGCAAAGATTTATTTTCGTCTAAGGAACTTTATCAGGTACAAATGTCGGCAAACATCTTGAGGAAAAAACTACGCAAAAGGGGAATAACAATTCTTATGAAAATACGTGTTTTTAAGAGCCAAATATGTGGTGTTAAACCTATTCTAAAAACCCGTTTTTTTAAAAAAAATTAGGAACTACGTTTTAAATTTTGATAGCCAAACTCAATTCTGTACAGTTTGCGTTTTTTTTGCAATGATTAGCAAAGTGATTACTTAAAAATATTTTAAAATGCGTGTCTTAAAATAACTTTTGTACCATAATTGTGTTGGCGGACATCTTGGACATAATCATGGCAAAACTTGTTCTTTGCCTACGCTACCCCTCTCGGATACAGGCGAGAGTTTATTATAACTTCTCACGACACAACCCCTGGTGCTGTGGTAACTAAACAAAGACATCATAAATATGGAAATACACTCAGACTGCATTCTACAAATCAAGTGTGGCGGCCTACAGTGGGAATCGAACTCTGTTTTGCTAATCAGGCGTGTTAACTTCTAGACCAACCAGCCAGTCAACATTATGTATGTGTTATGTATGTAATTTAGAGCCACAATGAAATGAATAAAACATAAGTTTGAGCTGTACCCTGCTAATGAGCATAGCAGTCAAGACAGGCAGTTTCATGCATATACAAGCAACATCTTAGTTGTTAATGATTAGATACCTAGCTATTCAAAATTGTATGCTGTACAAGCTTGAACTTTGAACAGCATTTCATGATGAAGTGATTGTTTACTTTGCTTTTTGCATTGCGACGGGATTTTAAGAGGATCAATTTTGTTGTGATGATTGAACACTTCACAAAGTTGATTTCCCCATTCCAAAGCGGGTAAAGCAGGTAATATGTTCAAGAAAAAAAATGTGACCTTAACTAGCATACTGATATATATAAATATAGCAAACAAATGTCGCCCCACTTCTGTACTTTAACATCAGCGTGAAAGTTGCCAGCTAAAAGTTGCAGGAAGGCTGGAACCGTGGAGGTGACAGTTCCCAACAAAATACACATATCATTGAACGAATTGAAAACTGGGTAGCTGCATCACATTTAGTATAGCCAGCTGTATAGAGCTACAAGTGCAATTCAATGTTGACATTTTACTTTAAATTTCAAACATTATTAGGTATACAAACAGTGAAAATATGAAGTCATTAAAAAAAATTACAATCAATATTTTTACAATTTACAAATAGTACATTTGATTATTTATTTTCAGATTTTAAGTTTGAAAGGCGGTGGTAGCCTAGTGGGTAGAACATTGGACTCGGAAGCGGGAGACCCAGGTTCGATTCCCAGTGCGGGCATGTACCTATGACTTTGTTTTCTAAGTTATGTAGATTGGTGAAGTTATAGTAGTTATACCACTCGCTAATGGTGAAGGAAACCATCGTGAGGAAACCTGAGTGTCTGAGCTACTCATATACCCCAGCGCTTGAAATCGCCAATCCGCGAAGGGCACGCGTGGTGATTAAGCCCATACTCTCTCCCTGAGAGAAGGCCTGTGCCCTACAGTGGGACGTATATAGGCTGCTTATGCTTATTTATTTTGAGGGAGTAGTTTTCCACACTATTCAAAAACATAGTAAGCATAACTAGCTGATGACAATATGTTTCATCATTGCTTAGCTAAAGAACAAGATTAATGGCACGAGTCTAGATTATCTCCTGAACAACTAGGTACTATGCTGTACAGGCAATAGAATGGAATATCTGAAATGTTTGGCAACTTAGGCAAAGCAGTGGGGACAATCTAGGTCAACAGTTTTAGGCCCGACACACACATCTGGAATTGTAATGTTTCACTTTATTTCGGATAAAAAATCCATAGATCATTAGTAAAATTACATCTAATAAAAATATTAGAACGAAGTATGTCAATAAGATCAATAAATTCTAAAATAGAAGTTAAACTTACTGTTAAATTGAATGGCTCTCTGAATTCAGAAACAGAATGAAATTCAGATTTATTGACGTTTGCGCTTATTAAATACAAATAAAAAAGATCTCTGTACTACAATTAGCAAATTAGCCCAGTCAATTTAGGATTTTTAGCAATTTTACTTCAGAATTCGTTGGGGGGGGAGGGGTACTGCCAGTCTACATTTTATTTTACGTGGTACTTTGTTGCGCCATGCGCCATCTTAATTTTAAGGGTTAATTTTTGTTTATTGAATAACTCGTTTATTTTGAATTCACACGAGAAATGGTAATTACATAAGTTGTATCGAATTAAATTTCCTACAATTTTGGTTCTAATTTTTTTCCTAGGATCGATATTTTCCGAATTATACCCCAAAAGAGGCGGTGAACTTTTTTTTATTACCACCTCGTTTATTTTTAATTTTACAAAAATAATTGTTCTAAAGTTGTTGAATATTAAATTTTCTACAATTTTGGTTCTTATAAATTTTTTCGTCCAATCGATATTTCTCGATTTATAATAATAATATTTATTCTATTTCAAGTAAATAATAGTTAACACTCATTTTAGTTAGATGTATGTACTAAACTAAACTATTATAGCTAAAGACACAATATATTATGAATTACATTTAACAGTACACTTTAGAGGGTACATGCAGGCCGGCACAGTGACACATATAGGGCGAATCTAGGCTGCCTGCTACTATGCTCGAGCTGGCCCGCACCCTGTTAAGCATCGATGCCCACCGCTTACGCATAGTAGCGTCACAGTTTAAATAATAATCAGTTACCATGATTGGTAAGATTGGTATAGGCTCATATGTATGGTAGTAGTAGGAAGATTCCTACTACTACCATACATATGAGCCTATACGCGAGATCTCGGTGAGCTTCGGTTACACCGCAGTCCGGTGTTCACTGTGCGTGAGTGCAGACTGGCGACGCGTCAGAGTGCCACTAGACGCTGTATAAAATAAATCATCTAATATAGATCCACAGGCCTGTACTATTATTATTATTATTATCTATACATTGTTTTGTGAATTATAATAACAGCTGATTGCTGTTAAATCATCCATATCTTAATTCAACAGTCTTGAAAATTACTAAACTGATTTTGATGAAAATTACCCTGTTTCCTAAGTTGAAAAATACCTATTCTAATTAAAAAGTTATTTTTTTAATCCGATTTCCTGTTTTTACTATGCCTACAACAATGACCAGCACATGATTGCAACAATATTACGCAACGCACGCAAGTAATGAAAAGTTATTACCACATTTAAAAAAAAAAAAAATTTAAGTGTTCAGTAGATGGCACTTCATAATTCTACCCCTACGCTCTGTGCGTATACATGTACAGTGCCACTTATGGAGGTTTTCAATGACACCTTATAGGTTGTCATTGAAAACCTCTCATTGATATCCTTAAAACATCGTGTTGTTTCACGTGAAGCTTCTATCCGTATTAAAGTTAATATTGATAACCTCCTTTTTTGAAATAGGTAATTTTTTTATTGTGAAAGTACTTCAAATATAAATAATTATGGCATAGACAATAATTATACAAATGTGAACCCAATCTTGCTGCGCATAGGAATTTGAGGAAACTGCCGAACGCCAACATAAACTGGTTTACCTATTTTAAGGTTAGTATTGTACTTCACTTAATTTAAAAAATAAAATTATTCTCTTTTTTCATGAGAATGTATTACAAACTTCATCTTTCTCTTACATTGTGAGTAGAAATTAGACTTTATACTAAACATGCACATAATATAACCTACAACTTTCGAAATACGTCGTAAATGTGACGACAATATTTAAATGTGGCAGTATCGAATTCGAAACACAAGCGCGTCAACCCTGTCGCGCCTACTCCTATCGAGCGAGCGTAGCGTAGGTAGTTAAATCCAGCGGACGGTCAACATTGCCTACTGGTGATCATTATACTGTGGTAGTGTTTAAGGCTTAGTCATTAAATGGCCCATTCGCGAAATGGCTAACATAAAAAAGGCTAAATTGGAAAAAAGGCTGATTAAAATGTTGATGTTTTGTTAAATATGTTCAAAATGTTAAAAAAAAACCACTTTATTATTTTTGTATTTAATTTCAGTAACTGATTTCAATGGAAATGAATTGTTACCTGATTTGATGAAAGTTTGCCATTTTGAGAATAAGCCATTTTATGAATAAGCCATTCAGCGAATTGGCCCTTCTGTGAATGGGCCATTCTGCGAATTAGGTATTCAGAGAATAAGCCATTCTGCGATTTAGCCTTTTTTATTATTAGTAGGTATTCATTAATACACAAGCAGCTTTAAGCTTTTACTGTTAGCCTTTCTATGAATTGGCCATTTATTGACTAAGCTGCGTTGAAGCAGTCTATGGGGGCCTCTGGCCTCTGCATGCCAGATGCACTACAGAAGCGAGGCAGCCCCATCAGCATCATTGTAAATACTGTACACATAAAATATTGTACTGTTTGCGTAAATCTCTCCTATCAGCTGCTGTGTAAAATGATGTACAGTATGCCCTAGTGTGACTTTTATATCACTAAAAATACCCCCACCTCTTCCGAGGCATAAATAAAAAAAAATTGATAAGAACCAAAATTGTAGAATATTAAATTTTTTAAATTCGAGTTGTACCATTTTTCGTGTGAAAATTAAGTATAATAATCAAGTTATTGAATCAACAAAAATTAACTCTTAGAATCAAGATATCGGATAACGCCACGGATCGAGTACTATGGAAAAAAATTTACACTGCCAATGAATTCCGAAGGAAAAGTCTTACTTATAATTTTTTCCAGGTTTGCCCTGTTTTTCGAATCAGTCTTTACTGACCCATAGTACTTGTTGTATGTACTGTGATGCCCAGTTTACGTAACGGAATATAAAAAATAAAAGCTAACTTTGAAACACTACAGCACTAAAAAGTTAGAAATAATTTAAATAATTAGCAGTATTTATACATGTAGGTATTGGAGAAGAATAATTTGGAGTCAGGGTCTAAAATATATGTGCTGGTCATGAAACTGGGCACCAGCTAATACTTCTTATTATTTAAATTATTTCTAACCTTTTAGTGCTGTAGTGTTTTGAAGTCAGTTTTTATTTAAAAAAAATTCTTTTTCAATTTTTAGTGGGGGAGTGTGAGAAAAATAAACAAGTCCCTTATAACCATAACGTAGCCTACTTAATTCGTTGCTTTAAAACTTGATGTTCTAAATTGCCATCTCCGAAAGCCTTCACCAGAACATCACCAAATTAACATAGGAGTACTTTTACGCTATTTTATGAAACATACGGATATTACTAAAGGATGGCCTCCATTAGGGCTTATTTACTGCTGTCCATTGAAGAGTTCCGTTCCCTATCTCTGAAAGTCTTCATCAGATCTTCACCAAATTAAAATGGGTCAAGGGGCTGATGATGATGATGAATGGGACATTATATATATTCGAACAAAAAAAGAATTGTTGAAATCGGTTAAGATTTGACGGAGTTATGGAGGAACATAGCTGAAAATATATATATAATATATATACGCGTCGAATTGATAACCTCCTCCATTTTTGAAGTCTGTTAAAATAAAAAAGGGTTGAGTTGAGTGTCGAGCACATTAGTAAGAACTTATATCAAAACAATGAATAAATTTATACTACTCTTTGTAAATCGGCCTTAAGAGCAAGTGTGGCTTCTGGGCCAGTATGGTTGGTGAGTGAAGTTTGGAGCATGTTATGTTATTTTACTGTTTTAATTCAGATTGTGCAGGCTGCCTTATCAACATAGCGACTGTGGCGCCGCCGCTCGCGCCGCGGCGCGTGACCGCCAACTCGCGACGCGCGAGAGGCCGACTCGGCGGCATTAGGCGGGCGGCCATCTTGTCGACCTGTCATTACACTGTCACCACGACGTTTTACCAAACAAAAGTCATAGGTAGTAATTGGAATGAGGATTCACAACAATAAACAAACCAAATTTGACACTAGTAGCCTAGTAGGTACAAAAACCGACGGAGCCGGCGACGAGTGCTGCGTTCCAAACGGCGTTTTTCCGAGTGGAAAGTTGCACTAAGAGCTCATTAGCGTGAGACATGCGCATTAATTTGGATCAAGCTGCCCGACTAAAAATAACCTATGTGCCAAATTCATGATCGAAATGCACTGGGCAATGGCGTGATTGCGAAATAGTTTTAGATAATGTTTCAGCGAGTCAATAGCAAAGAGAACCTCATGAATGCCGTCAATAATACAAGAGAAACGGGATATCAGAGTACATTGGCGCCATTTTACTTTTGCCAGATTGTGTTCCCGAATGACGTAACAGAGGCTAAATTACTGCCTGAAAGCTGGAATACAGTACGGGAATGTTATTGAAAGCATTTCTCCGGACTTTTTATTCGCGATTTAGGCGTTGTTTTCGTTTATTTACATGTCATCTTGACGTATGTCAATTTGACAAGCCTGACGGAAACGTGGCGTTGGTTTGCTATTGTTTTGACCGGCCTCAGCCTACCTGTCGGGGATACGGAATCTCTGCTGGCAAAGCGCGCCTCACGGATGATGTCTCTGGTAATTTCACGGACGTCTCGGCGTTGCTGAAACGACATTTCGGACCGGTCGTGTTGCTCTTCTGTTACACCGGCCGTAGGAGGTAACATCGTCCGTCACTCACTCAATCCATAGGAAGTTCTTCTACACTTGGCACCAAATAATGTCACACAAATCTGTCTGTCCTTTTGCAATACAAATAAAATCACGGAAAACGACGCACACCAAACAACACAGCGCGACTGACAAGCGGGGGATGGCGGGAGGCGGGAAGCTAGCGCGCCGTCGCGCAGTGCTCTCTGTCGCTCTCGTTAATTTTACGTATGCTCTCTCTTTCGCTCCCCACTGTTCATTGACAGGTGAAGCCAGGCCCTCGTCACTCCATACAAAAAATATTATGAACGTACTTTGTGCCAACATTGAAACAAAAAATATAATCCTGCTAAAACAAAAGGCATTAACTCCGCAGTGAATCACGTAGATGTATCATGATTTAAAATTAAGTCGGGTTATATGTGAAATGTAATGTTGGTAATGTTGGTATTACGTATTTTGCAAATGGCCGGTAATTTTGTTCGTTTGTCGTTTTTGTGTGGCATTATTTTATTTATTTTAACTTTAGCAATAGGTGTAGTGCGTGAAAAGTGATTAAACAAGAAATATGGGAGGAAAAGCATTGAGGAAATGTGAAATTTGTGGCATTAGAAGAGTCAGAAATTAATGTACGTCTGGCATATTCTTAACCAGATATCCACTGGAGCCAAACAGGTAAAATTAGCAAGTTTATCATAATAAATGTACGCAAATTTTGATATTTATTTAATGTGCTTGGATAAAACAACTGAATTATTTAGAACAATTTACGATTTTGACAAATTTAAATTAACGCCGGTTGTAGTGCGGTACCCATGTGGTACTTTTTTTATCGATATTTTGGACGATTGATTTCTGCCAGATATTTCTACATGCTGTCTAAAATTGATCACAACTACTTAATTTTAAACGTCGAACACCACACAGCAAGAACAGAAATGATTTATGTTGTTTTATTTTGCTCAATTTTGCGGTATAGATAATATATTTTTTGACTTATTGTTTTGTTTGTTGCAGACTCCAAAGATCTGAAATTCGACCAAAGTGCAAAGTTTTGATAGCGACGTGACGCATTGGTGACATTGTTTTCTACACCTGATGCTAAATAAATGATTTGATTTAAAAAAATGCCTTTTTCATTATGAAAGTAAGCGATAATCCATTCACACCATGTCATACTCGAAATAATTGAGTTGACCTACTGTATTGGGATTTATCGCCTACTTTAATTTTCAAAGCATGAAAATGAGGTAAGGGGAGAGACGTCTCGAATTTTTTTTTTATCGATATCGATAAGCAGTCCATCACTAATGTTTTGCAATTTCATTCTCATGTTGGTATTATACTATTTTTTGTTAGGTTGGTACAAACTACGTTCATAATTTTGAAAACGTGTTGTTAGCAAGTGCCGACTCTTATAACGTAGTGATTACATACTCTTTGGGTGAAGCTAGCCAAATGTCAAAACAAAGCGTGGTAACTTAACTGGTAACTACCTACTGTACTGTTTCAAATGTCGAACGGAAATACAGCGACATTTCGAAAAATATTAAAAATTCAAATACCTACCTTTATCCAGTTTTGTTCATTTTGTTTTTATTGATTTTTAAAGATGAGCCCCATAATTATTAGGCTTGATAAAGAGTCGAGACAAGGTCCGTCCGAATGGCTTAGTTGGTAAGAGCGCTGGGTTTAATAGAGGAGCAGGTTCAAATCCCGCTTCGTCCCGGATTTATTTTCGTCTGTGAAATTTGATCAAGTTTGTTTAGGATCTACGAATAAAAAACCGTAGAAGAATTTCCCCTTACAAAATCAACACTCAACAACGGGGCTGTGCTGTAGATTTGTGCTGTAGGTTTGTGATTGGTTCATTCTGTGCACCATGCGTGACGTAAACGTTTATTAGGCGATATTGACACCGTGAATGGTTGGCCATCGGTTTTATACCAAAACGCCAAAATGGCTTCATTTACAGGTATATAACCCGTCGAAATATAGAGGTACCTCGCAAGATGGCGGTCTGGCGGGGGCAGGTGCATAGATATTTTTGGGTGATTACTGCACACGAGGTGGGGTCATTTTTTAACAGACTTCAAAAAAGGAGGAGGAATTGATAACAATTCGACGCGTATAACATATTATTATATATTATTATATATATGTTATAGGCAATGTGTATAATCCGGCATTGTATAGAATGCCTAGGCATTGTATACATTGCCTAAAACGTTCAGGCAATGTGTATAATACGATTCATTTCATACATTGCCTAGGTATTGTATAAAATGCCCGAAGCGCATCAGGCAATGTGTATAATGTTAATGAACGACCACGGGAAGGAGGCGAGTGCGCGGCGAGCGGGACTACCCCGTAAACAAGTTGCAATTGCAACTCGTTCGTTGTAGCGCATAGGTTTTGTGTCGATTACTGCACATAGGTACGAGTATGAAGACATTCCTTAGTACCTACAAGTAGGTAGTAACTATATTGCAATTTTAATATTACTCTATTTTAGTTTGTTCAAAGATGTTACATAAGATTTTATTTCCTTTCAAATTATAATTATGTTACCCACAGTTTATTAAAAGTATAATAAAAGCTTATTTTAAATGAAAACTGTTGGTTTTTTTTGTATCATGATCAAATTTCCATAATCAAGTGGTAAAAAATGAACAGGACGACTTTCTGCAGCAATTTTTTGGTACGGTCAAGTGCACTTAGACCTTTACACTTGCCATTCGATTTTGTCCTAATATCGCAGAAGATAAGAGAGTTGGAAATGTCAAAATGTAAAGCTCTACGTGCACTTGACTGTACGTTGTAAATGTAAATGTTTATCTGAAGGGAACTGCTATGTGAGAAACGCTGTCTACGCAAAAAAAACACGTTACATACATTACCTATGCGTCAACCGGCATTCTATACAATGCCTAGGTATTCCATACATTTCCTAGGTAAAGCGTAAAATAGTTTGAACATTCAATAGCATTTCACACATTGCCTGGCGAACCCCGGCATTCTATACAATACCTAGGAAATGTATAGAATGCCTGCATTATACACATTGCCTATATAGGCTATGTTTCTCCATAACTCCGACAAATCTTAACCGATCTCGACAATTATTTTTTTGTTCGAACAGATATAATGTCCCATTCATCATCATCATCAGCCCCTTGACGCCCACTGCACGACATAGGCCTCCCTCATGGTTTTCATAACATGAGGGGTTTTGCCATAATCGCCACGCTTGGCAGGCGGGTTGGCGATCGCAGTATGCGGTTGGAATGTCAGGAAGAAGCGGATGCCCGTCTCCTGGTAATTTATTTCCTTAGTTGCCTTCTACGACATCCAGGGGAGGAAATGGAGTGACGCTATTCTTAATCCGGCGCCACACGGTTATGTATGTCCCATTGGCCCCATATTAATTTGGTGAAGATCTGATGAAGACTTTCAGAGATGGAGAACGGAACTCTTCAATGGACAGCAGCAAATCAGGCCTAATGGGGCACATCCTTTAGTAATATCCGTATCTTTCATAAAATAGCGTAAAAGTAGTCACAAGGTAATTTGGGGATGTTCTGGTGAAGACTTTCGGAGATGGAAATTGAGAACGTCTTTTAAAGCAACTAATTAAGTAGGGTAAATTATAGTTATAAGGGTCCTCCTTATTTTTCTCCCGCTCCCCCACTAAAAATTGAAAAATAAAAAAATTAAATAAATAAAAACCGACGTTGAAACACTACAGCACTAAAAAGTTAGAAATAAATAATTAGAAGTAGGTATGCAGGTATTGTAAAGTAGAATTTGTAGTTGGTGCCCAGTTTCATGAACAGCACAATCCAACACATATATTTTGGGCACCGACTCCAAATTATACTTCTACAATACGTAAAGTGCCGAGAGGACTTCAAATTATTCGTAACTTTTTAGTGCAGTACATTACGAAGTCGCTCAATCCCACAGAACAGAGAAAATATGTTCTGTGATCAATCCTAACATTAACAAAACAAGTATTTAGGAAGACTCAAGTACGCAATATACATCGAATTGTCATAATAAACTACGAACTTACTGTAGTTTCATGAATCGCGGCCCTGGATGGCTTATGAACTTGATGTTAATTATTTGCAGTATCGACCACAAGACATGGTTCTAACTATGGGGGCCCTGCTGGCTAAATAGAATCGAAATAGATTGATAGAACCATTTAGTTGAATCAGCGCGGTCCGCCGCATAAAGACGAGAGGCAAATCTTGGCCTCTGCCAACCCCACTGGGGCGTACAGAAGGCGTGAGTACCTATGTATGTGCACTTTACAAATTATAGTAAATAGGCGAATGAGTATTTATCATACTATTGGTAACTGGCATGTTGCGATATCGTTTATCATTGTGGTAGTAATTTATCACGAACTTTATTGAGGTAAAAAATTATTGATACCATCCCCACCCTTAGATTAACGACTCATAATTAGCACTTCGTGTTGAATTTAAATGGTAAATAAATATGGATACATTTTATAAGTGGATTTTTAAATACCTGATAGAATAAGTTAAAATGGGGCTGACGTGGGTTTATAAGGTGTCCAAACCTCTAAATAAAGTAAATAAAATAAAACAAACCTATAGCTTAGCTAGCTACTATTTCAGGGTAATTCAATCAAAGATAGAAGTTAAATAAGTAATGGACGGATTTATTCATCAACTTCTTGAACTTATAAAACTTAATAATACAGCGGCTCCATCACGCATTCATTACATTACTATTTCACTACAATCAATGTTAAAATAATCTTCATTCATTTAAATAACTACAATTTTATTTACTAGTAGGTGACAGCATTCTTCTGGACGGAGTCTGCGATTCTCTTGTAAACGGTTGCGGGGGCAGAATTGCCGACCAGGAAGTCCAGGCTACCAAAGTATTGCTCGGGAACCTTGTAGTATTCAGACACGTTGGGGAGCTCGCGGCGCAGTCTCTCGACGTCGACGGGAGCGGCCAGCCAGTCTTCGTCGCTGTAGTACAGGCTGACCGGAGCGCTAACGGCACTCAGCTGGTATTTCGGCGGCTGCGGGGCTCCGTACACCTTCGTGTTCAGCTCAGTACCGTAGTCGTACATCCGGAACTCGTTGGAGGCGAGCGCTTGGCCGTACTGCTTCAACTGGCGGGCCGAGGCGCCGGACGGCATGTGCGACAGGATCACGGGGAGGAGGCTGGTATTCAGCTGCTGCACGTTAACGCCGGACATGATGAAGTTGAGGTTGGAGCACACGAACTTGCAGCCGATCTCCTTCTCGCAGAAAGAACCGCCCAAGTCCCAGAGCAGGGCTTTGCTGGGTTGGAACTCGCCGCGGCCGAGCTGCTCGTATATACTCTCGTAGAAGGCGCTGTTTGGCGCGATCATCTTGATCAGCGGGCTGCGGACGTGGGTCATGTAGACCGTCGGCGACAGGGCGTACATCATCGAGATTTTGTCATTGTAGGCGGGGCGGGAGGAGGCGAGGGCGAAGAAAGCGGTGGCTCCCTGCGAGTAGCCGACGTAGACGAGCTTCTGCTCCTTGGTGGTCTGGAGAGTGTAGTCGAGCATAGCTGGGACGTCGTGGAGCGCGATCTCGTCATTGCTGTACTGCCAGAAGTCGGGCAGAGCGGGGTGCTTGGAGACGTGGTGGCGGGAGTACTTGCTGCCGCGGGTGTTGCCGAGCCAGACGTCGTAGCCGGCTTCGGCCAGGATGTAGGGGAGCGATTTGCCGGGCCCCATCAGCAGCCAGTCGTCAGCGCTTCCGAGCAGACCGTGCACGAACAGTACGACAGGCCTCTTCTTGGTGGTCATCGCGCTGGGGGCGATGCGGAACAGTGTCAGGATGTAGCCGTCGTCGGTCTTAACGGTATGTTCTTCAACATAGTACTGATGCTTCCTCATCATCTCAGTGGCGTTGAGGTGGATGTCTTCGTTCTCGAGGCTGGCGGCCATTTCATAATCTCTGTGGAACTGCAACTTAGCTTCCTCGGTGTAGTTGTTCATGGTGTTGTAGGCGTCGGCGTAGATTTTCTCGATGTCCTCCTTGGTCGCGACGGGCGAGTAGGGGCCGACGGCCATAGAAATGCCCCTCCAAGAGATAGCGTCACCGTATATCGGGAGATCCTTAATCTCTTGCGATGGGTGGTTCAGTAATCCGGATTGGTCTGGTGAGTACTGTGCTTTGTAAATGGGCTTTTGATTCATGTTGTATTTATCGGCGCCGAATCTAGCTTCCTTGACGATTTCTACGGCGTCTCCGTCTCTGTTCAATTGCATGTTGAAGACGCGGCCGGGCATCTCATTATATATTTCTCGTTGTTGCTCGTCCGTGTATTGGGGTGCGTATTGCTGGTAGAGGCTACTCTGCTGGTTGTTTTCGTCGTTTTCACGCAGTTTGTTCAGGCGAGCACGTGCATTCAGCTGGTTGGTCCACGCCTGGCTGTTCTTCTGGGCCTTGCGTTGGTTCTTGTTGTTGACGTCCTTGTCAAAGTTGAGGACCTCGATGTACTTTTGGATGTAGGAGGCGACGTCGCCCTTGGCCTCCCGGAAGTTTTCGTTGTTGGCGGAGGCACGATCCTCGGTGGCCTTGTATTGGTACTGGTCGATGAAGTCCAGGGGGTTCATCAGAATTTCGCCAAATTGAGGGTACTGCGGCTGAGCGTACTGGTTGAAGATCCTGCCTACGATGGCGGTGGGTAGAGCCAGGCTGAGTAGAATGCAGACGGCCTTCATTTTGCCGGTGTCTAAGTGAATATGACGCCAATGTGTTTGTAAGGAGTTTTTATATGAATTGAATTTGCGAATGCAGCATGGTGGGCGCGGGACGCGGAGCGGCGAAGTGCATTGCAAGCAAATGCAGGTTTCGAGTACTTTCCTAGATATTAGCAATATTGTTAAGCAACATTAATCGAGTTTCCGAAGGACATTGATCCGCAGACAAAGTAGTGACCATTGTAATAATTGTTTATAAAAGAGTTGAACTTTACTGTTCTGTCTACGCTCGCTCAATGACACTTTTGTGTGCGGGTAAGCGCGCGTGACTCGCATGAGATTCGCTTTAACTTTGACATTTACAGCGGGCTACGGTAACGTGATACTTGAGCTCACAAAAATTGGAAAAAGCTCTTAGATACAACCCGCGGCTTACGTGTGGGTATCGAATAAAATCTATCCATCTACTAAATGTTGCTGAAAAACATTTAAGGTTTGGAACAAACCCTAGCTAGGAACACCAACGGAAAAAACATATTTAAAATCGGTTATGGTAAAAAAAAGTATCAAATAGAAATCTCCATAATAGGGAATATTCATAAAATTTAAAGTGTCATCAAATATTTTTTTCTAGATTCTTTAATGTGTTTACATTATACTTTAAAGGTTTTTTTGGTTAGTTATTATTTAAACCCAGAAAGTATTAAATAAAAAGTGAAAATTATGGTACGGAAATTAAAGCTTACAAAACGCGTCACCATTGGTCGAAGCGAAATGTGACGTCAATGGTCATGTTATTTGTTTTATCGGGATCGATAATTAAGAAGAAGAAGAAGAAGAAGAAGAAGAAGAAGAAGAAAGACATTTATTATACCAACAAGATACATCACAGAACAAATTTTCTTTCTCATCATCTTACACGATTGTTTCAGTACTTTCGCGTCGCGTGGAATGCGAAAAAACATTGTTTTTGCACTTCGGTACCATACAAATACTTGGCTGAACGTTTTTTAACTTCCATGATAGGAATTAAAACTGAAAATAAGTATGAACTGACACGCTGTAGGTAGTATACAAACACGGGACATGCATGACAAATGACGTCATCAAAAGCGCGCGCAAAATGGTGGCGTTTGAACGGCTCAAATTTATTAAATGTTTTAAATTGCATTTTAAAAAAAATTGAGTATTTTCACGCCTATTTCAGTTTTTTCTATGTAATATAGTTGTAAATGATTAATAAAAGAAATAAAAAACAATCATGAATATTCCCTATTGTAGTAGCTGTTTTAAGAACCACTAGCCTCGAACCTAGACCTTGTAATATTATTGTTAAAAACGCCTGTTTTTAGCGGTGTCGTCCATAATTTTTTGCCCTCGATTTTGGACTGAAGGTTCTAGAAATAGCTATCTGATTATTGAGATTTCTGTATTATTTTTTTGCAAGAGCTGAGCCAAGAGTTTTTTTGTAACTGGTGGCTCTAGTTAGCCCCTTAACTAGCATGAAATGGGTGTTGACTTTTATTTTGTCCCCGAACTTGAACGCGTTCCCAATCGTGCGTGTATTCGTAGCTCCCGAACACTCACAACTTTGAAGTGCGCAGTAGGTACCTTATAGCAATTTAATTATTTGCGATTTAATTTAATTTAAAACATTGCGACTTTGTTGGAAAAATATAAAGGTTGATCAGCGGTTGACATACATGGTGTACCTGAACTCATGTCTAAGGAAAATGTAGTGGGAGTTATGCAGGCGGCCACATAGTTTTAGGCAGTAACAAAAATTGACACAAATATTATTGAGGTCAAATAAAACTAAAGTTCAATAGGTACAACACTATCTAGCATACGACATCTCGTCAACACATCGTGAACTCTACTAAGTTTCGTTGTGACTAAAATGCAAAGGTAGATGTGCTGTCGACTACTCGACTGTACTGGCATGAGGTAGTGCAGTGCTTAGACCAGTTAGATACTTCACATATCAGTGAGGTACCGGGTTCGAATTTTATCATTGTAGCAATGAGTTTGTCATTGTTAATGAGTTAATTTTCTAAGTAACGTGTATATGCGAATGCAGTCATACGTCGACTAAATAGGAGAAGGGCAAGTTAAAAACAACCCTACACCGGCGTGCGTGCATGCAGCGACTCGTGAATGTTGATGAAGCGAAAGAGGTCTGTCGGGATTTCTTTTTGTGTTCTGTGGTCGGGATCGTGGCAAGTGGCAAACCCTGGTCTCTGCCTACGCCTTTCGGATACAGACGTGAGTTTATGTTATTTATTATACTGAGGTACGGGTACCTAGCCCCTGCAGGGCAGAGTTTCATAAAACTACAATTCGTAGTTTGTTATGACAATTCGATGTACGTTGCGTAGCATTGCGTCATCCCACTTGGTAATCTGTCGGTGAATCGACTTTGCAATGTACATCAATTTTCACAGTAAAACATGCATTGTAGTATGAAACACGCCCCAGCTAGTCCCTAAACGAATTTAAAGTAGCAATACCACTCGCTAACAGTAAAGTTATTTTATGATAAGATAAAATATCGCTCACTATACAGAGTATACAGTTTGTATAAACTATCACAAACGGCTAAGATACTATAATATTTTCATAATACAAATCTTACCTATCAAGCGACACGGACATCTTATGTTAAGATGCCGAGCGATGCAAAGATGGTATCAAAAGATGCTAAATATATCAACAATACAGAGTGTGATAATATTTTTAACTTATGCAGATATGTACCTATATATTAGTTGGACAGCAAGCAATCGGTCTCTAAATATTTTTTCCACACCATTTCCAATCCTTTGACTTCTTAAAATATATTTAAAACATTTTTGATGGAAGCTCTTCATAAAGATTATATTCACCGCAAATTCCTAACTTTATATGATTTTCTATCCAAGTCGTTCGGCTCTTGCAATGTGCGGGGGCCAAGTCCGGATTGGTGGAGGCTTGTAGACTAGTGGCTCGTCTACTGTCAGAAGTTGTCAAGCCGCCCTAAGGCCTCTGACTTGGCTTAACGACTGCCATCTATCGACGGCAGCCGGCACCAACAGCTTAACGTGCCTTGCGAAGCACGGAACCGCTCGGAAAAATGCCACTAGCGTTAGGCATAGACGGCGACCCATCCATGCACTGAACGCGCCCTGTGTTGCTTAACCTTCGTGATCGTTTAAGATCACTCAGGCAGCCGGGGCTACGAGCGATTTGCCAAATTAGTAGTACGCGGAATCGCGCCTCGTTGGTCTAGCGGTTAACACACTTGAGGCCAAAACAGAGGTCGTGGGAACGATTCCCACTCGAGGCCGCCGTACAGGTCTCATTCTGAGTGTATTTCCATGTCGTGATGACCTTGCCTGGTCAGCATAGTACAGGGTATCCTTGTTTGGGACCACAAGTGATTGTGTTGTGTGGAAGTTATTATTATTATTTGAGGAAAACTTCATTTCTACCTACCCTTTGGGTCGGTATAATCAAAATTCAGACGGACTTATTTATAAAAACACGATTCCTCTAAAACATTCCTCAGAGGCAGTTTAAATAATCTGTGGTTATTACGTTTTTCCCTTTGCCATGGACTACTTAAACTGCCTCTGAGGAGTGTTTTAAGAAAACATGTTTTTATAAATAACACCTAGAGTGTTTGTTTCTTCTCATTTATATAGTACCTAGGTTGGATACCTGGGAATTTAAGCTATTTAAAAAAACGGCCAAGTGCGCATCGGACTCGCGCACGAAGGTTTCCGTACCACTATCTATACCTACAACATTAGACACAGAGATCGAGAAAAAACGGCACAAAAAAAATTACGGGAGCCCCCCTTAAATATTTATTTTATTCTATTTTTGTATTTGTTGTTATAGCGGCAAAAAATTTAATTGTCTAGCTATCACGGTTCATGAGATACAGCCTGGTGACAGACAGATAGACAGACGGACAGTGAAGTCTTAGTAATAGGGTCCCGTTTGTCACCCTTCGGGTACGGAACCCTAAAAATAGGTTAATTTTAAAAGTATGTCCCCTCCGTGTGCGCTATTACGCTACACGTATACGCTTATTCCGGTATTACATATACTTACTTTGATACATAACGCAGATTATTTTTTATAAAATTTCGCTCAGTTTTTATTTCCGTGGCAATAATAATAATAACATCCACACAATACAATCACTCGTCCTGGTCCCAAATTAGGATACCCTGTGCTATGTGCTATGTGCCAGGCAAGGACATCACAAACATGGAAATACACCCAGACTGAAGCAAAGTGTATCAATGTACAGCGGCCCCCAATAAGAATCGAACCCACGACCTGCAATCATGGCAATCAGACGTGATACCGCTAGACCAAAGAGGCAGTCAATAATGGCAAGGCAGTACTAAAACTACTATAAAGTTCATTTTGGCCGATCCCCCTGTTTAGTCTGATTGAACCTTGGACCATGCATGCACATCTTGTAGGTCAACCCGTATAATACCTAAACTAGGGCGCACGAGCATTCTGCATAAAATAACAATTGCTTTTTTTCTAATGACTCGTCAGCTGAAATTTACGATAATTTTAGTCAGTTCAATAAATAAGGCTACCTTGTATGCTAATCACTTTTTTTTTCTAAACTAAACGCGCCTAATTGCACCGCAATATCGTAATATTGACATGAAGAAGGCGACAGGAGGACTATGGAGGAGATCAGCAGGACGTGGCGAGTCGTTGGCGTGACGGTGAAGAGGCCTACGCCCAACAGTGGGCCTTTTTTAATGGGCGGTATAGATAGGTGCATAGCAATATTGAAGTCTTTAAGGGGTATATTGAAATAAACTTTCAAATGGGTTGCTGTATAATTTTACGGCTAGTAATTACATTGACAAGTCGTACTTAAAATTATTGCTACTTTTAACTTTAACAGAAGTTTTATTAGGTAACTTTAATGACATGAAAAGTTGGGAATCAAACCTGGATCTAGAAGCAATAGTACTGAGCTGTATACAGAGACTTCGATAAGTTTTTGTTTTATAGTGGAAAGCATATATTTTAAAGCTGTTTATTTGCTGTAAATTCGTACCAAGAGCGACCGCATAGCCCAGGACTGTGGTCTGTGACTCTATACATATTACCGCGCCCCTCGCCCCACGTCCCATCTGTGTGTTTCGCGCCTTATAGGGATATATTTTATTCAGGCGTAACAATTTTTCATAGTGCTAAATAGCATTATTTATTAGAGCCATTATTTCTACAGTGATTCTTCATAAATAATACTACTTCACGCTGTAAAAAATGTTATAAGTAGAATAAAATAAACCACCTATGAAGATCATAGGTAAGTTATTGTTGGAAAATCCTACATTGAAATATATTTCAATACTTTAACCTGAGTGTTTGACGTGCTTAGCCAATCCGCGGTGGGCAAGCGTGATAATTGAGGGGCTACAGGGTAACGTTAGTACCACCGTGGAAAAAAAAATTACTTACGACTTAGACACTTTTTGCAAATACGATCAGCAAAAGTAGATATAATTTTCTAGGGTTCCGTAGTCGACAAGGAACCCTTACAGCTTCGCCATATCCGTCGATCTGTCCGTCTGTCTGTCCGATTAGTGTCAGCGACGATTAGTACTAGAAAGCTGAAATTTAGCATAGACATACATCTTAACACGTCGACAAAACGATAGAATAAAATCCGAAGAATATTTTTTTTAGGGTACCCCTAAATTAGGGATGCAATTTTTGTTTCTCGCCCTGGTGGGGTATCGTTGGATTGGTCGTTTAAACATATTGTAGGTGTAGGAAGACTATTTTTTGGTTTAGGGTTCCGTTTGCGAAATATTAAGCTTTAAAGCGCAACTTTTGCCCGAGTAGGGCGTCCCCCCCTCTCCTGGCTAAACGGTTCATTGTAGAACGTAAAAAAATCAGGGTAGTAGCACATTCATAATGAACTTAAAAGGAAAACTTTCACGGCTAAGAAGGCTTTACCAGTTAACGAGTAATAGGCGACCAACTTATAAAAGGAACACTTGGTACAAAATCCATTGAAAATAACTTTGATGAAGTTATTAGTTTTGTTAAGCAGATAAAACCCCGTCTTTCTACGGAACCTTACACTGCGCGTGGCCCGAAACGCACTTGGCCGGTTTTTTTCATTAGTAGCCCACTAGATCCCGTTAAGCCCGTACTTTCGTTGTGAGAGTATGGGCTCTCTGTTCCATATATAAATTTGGGTGTGTACCTCACGCACAGAACATGAAACTGTTCGAATAATTACATGCATAAACTAAATTATGAGAACTAAGTAGATTAGAGTACCTAAGAGAATAAAGGTCGACGGTGTATCGACTAGTCCAGTTCTAATCAGAGGACCGCAGTTGGTGTTCTCGTAAGCATGAGGCTACTCGCTTTAGTGTTGCTTCTTAACTGTTGCAACGGCCAACTGTTAGATTCCGTACTCCCGGGATTAGCCAAAACTGTGCGCAGTTTCTCCGATAAGCTGACCCGCCAGCCACTTCTGCAGGACGTCAGTAGTATCACTGGCCGAGCCTTATCATTAACATTTAACACAATAGCAAGTGTACCGTTGGCCATTTCCCGCCACCTTGGCATCGCAACTTTGCCGTCCCTGCAAAACGACAAGAACATCGTAGACCGCACTTACAGCATCCTGGCGGAGGTCAAGCTCGGGCTGGGAAACGAAGATGTCTATTTGAATATCACGCAACTGATATTGAAATACGGATACGCAGTCGAAGAGCACTACGTGAGGACAAGTGATGGCTATGTTCTGCTGATGCACAGGATACCGAGCGTCGGCCCAACGGTTCTACTAATGCATGGGTTTCTAAGCAGCTCTGATGATTTCGTAGTGACGGGACCCGACGACGGTTTAGCCTACTTATTGGCCAACGCTGGATACGACGTTTGGATGGGAAACGCTAGAGGCAACAAACATTCCAGGAGACACGTGAAGCTTCACCCGTCCAAAGCAGATTTCTGGGACTTCAGCTGGCACGAGATAGGCTACCACGATTTGCCGGCTATGATAGACTATGCACTCGATTTTACTGGTAAAGAAAAGCTGTACTACATAGGACACTCGCAAGGGACGACCGCGTTCTTCGTGATGGCTTCAGAAAGGCCAGTATATAATGAGAAGGTAGCTTTAATGATTGCATTGTCGCCGGTTGCGTACGCGTCTCACGTGGAGTCACCAATTTTTAGGATGGTGTCCACCTACGGACCTCTAGTTCAAAGTGTGTCAAAATCCCTTGGCCTTTACGAGTTCTTTCCAGACAATGGAGTGACGGCGACGTTGAAGCAGCTCACTTGTGGTCTAGGCCCGGTGTCGGAGGCTTTGTGTGCGAATATCTTGTTTCTCTTCTTCGGATTCAGTCTGGAGCGGTTGAACGTAAGGAGTCTCCCGGTTATAATTGGCCACGTACCCTCCGGAAGTTCTATGAAACAGTTCGTGCATTATAACCAGTTGCTGCTATCTGGGCATTTTAGGCAGTTCGATTACGGCTGGGAGCAAAACTTGAAGAGGTATGGCAGCAAGGCGCCGCCTAGCTATCCCCTAGAGAAGGTCACAGCTCCTGTATCTCTGTTCTACAGTAAAGGTGACTGGTTGGCTAACCCCATAGACGTGTACATGTTGTACAGCAGGTTGAGGAACTGTGTCGACATTCACAGAGTACGCAGTCCGTTTAACCATTTGGACTTCATTTTTGCTAAAGATTTTGTCGATTTAATCTTTCATCGCGTAAGAAAACTGTTGGCTTCGTTTTAGATTGAGAAAACTGTTGGCTTTGTTTTTAACTATCACTGATCATGATCACTATCGCTAACCTGTTGCCGTTATTGAACGTTAATATCAAGCAAAAAAACGGCAAAAAATTACGTTTCTTGTATGGGAGCCCCCCTGAAATATTTATTTTATTCTGTTTTTAGTATTTGTTGTTTAACCACTCGTCTGCCGCGACACAGATCTGTGTCCAACTTAGTATGGGCCACCTATACGTTGCGTTCCGCGAGGGCAGTTCAGGAGTTAAGCGGCAACATAAATACATCATCTGTGAAAACTGCCTAGCTGTCACGGTTCATGAGATACAGCCTGGTGACGGCCATTGAAGTCTTAGTAAATAAGGTCCCGTTTGGCACCCTTCGGGTGCGGAACCTTAAAGTTCACGCAAGTCAGAAAACAGTACAAGGAGGGTGCAGGGGGGCGAGGGAGGAGAAGCCCCCCGCATTAGTCAGGTCAGATTGGGTTAGCCAGGCTTGTGATCTTGTTACGCGGAGCGAGCGAAGCAAGCGGAGCTCCAAATATTAGTTCCCAATAAGTGCTTCTGGCAAAACCAGTGATAGTTAAAAACATACATATCAAAACAAAACAAACTAGAGTCAATCGACATTTAACAGGTAAACACTTAACATCTTAGACCCCGTCTTCATTTACCATCAGGCGTGACTGGGGTCAAGTGTCAGCCTGTCCTGCAGGCAGGATCGTGGCAAGTGGCAGACCCTGATCTCTGCCTACCCCTCCGGGGTAGTCGTGAGTTTTATGTTATGTTTGGACAATCATTCTTGGATCCGCCCTTGGACCTTTCCAACGTGACCTAAAACGTAAACAGTAAGTAGGTACCTACTTATTAATATTTAGCAACTTAAACAAGTACCTATTGTCATGTACAGTCAGAAAATTTAACATTTTAGTTGCAGAGTCACCCCTAACTTAACGGAGTAAACAGCACACGTGAATGGGATTGTCGTGTGGTGACTGTTCTTACCTACCAAGTAATATTATAACGGCTAGTTTACACGTGTTTAACACGGAAGTAGTTAACTAAGTTTTAAAGCTGCTGTTACGTGTGATATGTTGTCTCGCTCGCACAATCTAAAATTTTTTAATTATTGTAAAAAAATAGTAAGTATGCTTTTGATAAATGTTGTCTGATACATCATAAAACTACGGCCATTCGAGACAAATCTTATCCTGTATCTAATTTTTATTAAGATTTGATACTAAAATTAGTAAAAGTATAGCCCCTTAGCCAGGGGCTTAGCCGTCCTTTACCGGCTAATTGATTCACATTCGCTCGATGTATGCTGACCAAAGGTTGACTGGTAGAAAATTCTATTTAGCATTAAGTACGTCTTTGTACCAAACATTGTGTTTTGTGCAATAAAGAAGTTTAATAATAATAGCATTCGAGATTTTTTATACATTTAACCTTTCCATGTCACTCTATCAGCCCATAATGTACCTATTTTATTTTGTCCGTGTAAAGTAAACGGTCGCATATTCTAAACCATTCGTCCAAACAACGTCATGTATAGGGCAATTTTTATGTACATGAAATCATTTTTTAAATTTAACATTTTTTTAACGATTTGTGAAATAACCTCAGGAGATAGATGTATGTCATCGCGGACTTTTTTACAGGCCTTTTTAAGATCTTTGTCTTCCCCATAGAAATCATCAACAGCTGTAAAATTGATAAATTCCACTATAAAATAAAGCTTCACGTCTAATCGCGCTTTGTAAACGCTTTAACCTCTGAACTGCCCTCGCGGAATGGAACGTATAGGTGGCCCATACTAAGTTGGACACAGATCTGTGTCGCGGCAGACGAGTGGTTAAACGTTCGCGCTTTAGCAAGAGAAAGTAGCCTTAAAATGAGTTTCTCAATTTCGCCGAAGTCTTATGTCTTCATAGCTCAGTAGATTTGGGTCACGATCCTGATTCGGAGGGTCCGGCTGCGGCCCCAAGCTAGGTATTCATTTTAAAGTTAACAGAAGACTTTATAAGGTTTAAAGTAGCAATTTTTAAGATGATTTGTTTATAGTTACTATTTGAAAAACTATATAGCAAACCATTTATTTTAAGGATCACAAGTTGTAGTTGGAAAGCTGTGTATTTAAGTACATTTAAATATACCCTACGAATATACCCGTTAATACTCTGATAGGCGAACAGAAAATTAATTAAAAAAATTTGTTACCGATACTAAATTTATAACTTACTTATCTCGTGTAAACCAGCCAAACATTTCTGATAAACGGGTATCTTATTATAGCCTTTAGAAGCTAATTTAAACATGATATTTACAATTAAAGTGTTATTTTTATAAGCGCGATATCACCGCGGATACCTTCCATTGATCTTCCTTCACCGTGTAAACATACGTCACACAAACAACATAGAACTGTCCGTATGATTACATGCAAAAACTAAATTACCCGTAGGTACCTTCGAGCATCAAGGTCGACAGCGAATCGGTTAGCGAGAGGACAACAGTTCGTGTTCTCGTAAACATGAAGCTGCTCGCTTTTGTACTGCTGCTGGCCTGTTGCAACGGCCAATTGTTGGATTTCTTTCTCCCGGGATTAGCAAAAACAGTGCGGAGTTTCTCCGAGACGCTGACCCGGCAGCCACTCCTGCAGGACGTCAGTAGTCTCACGGGCCGAGCTATATCATCAACTCTCAACACGTTCTCAAGCGTACCGTTGGCCATCTCCCGCCATCTTGGCATCTCAACTTTACCCTCCCTATTAAACGACAAAAACGTCGTAGACCACACCGACAGTATCCTAGCGGACTTCAAGCTCGGGCTAGGCAACGAAGATGTCTACATGAATATTACGCATCTCATATTGAAATACGGATACGCAGTGGAAGAACACGACGTGATTATGAGCGAGGGCTATCTTCTAATGATGCACAGAATACCGAGCGACGGCCCAATGGTTCTACTAATGCATGGGTTGCTAGGCAGCTCTGACGATTTCGTGGTGGCGGGAACTGACAATGGCTTAGCCTACTTATTGGCCAACGCTGGATACGACGTTTGGATGGGAAACGCTAGAGGCAACAAACATTCCAGGAGACACGTGAAGCTTCACCCGTCCAAAGCAGATTTCTGGGACTTCAGTTGGCACGAGATAGGCTACCATGATTTACCGGCTATGATAGACTATGCACTCGATTTTACTGGCAAAGAAAAGCTGTACTACATAGGACACTCGCAAGGGACGACCGCGTTCTTCGTGATGACTTCAGAAAGGCCAGAATACAATGAGAAGATTGCTTTGATGATTGCATTGTCGCCCGTTGCGTACATGACTCACGCACAGTCACCGATTATGAGGATACTGTCTCCCCATGGGCCTCTGCTACAAAGCGTGTCAAGATCCCTTGGCCTTTACGAGTTCTTCCCGGACAACGCACTGTTGGCAGCGCTGAGGCAGCTTATGTGTGGTCTAGGCCCACTTGCGGAGGCCTTGTGTGGGAACATCATGTTTCTCTTCTTCGGCTTCAGCCTGGATCAGTTGGACGTGAGGAACCTCCCAGTTTTGTATGGCCACGCGCCCTCCGGGGCTTCCATGAAACAGTTCGTGCATTTTGGCCAGTTGGTGGTGTCTGAGCGTTTCAGGCAGTTTGACTACGGCACAGAGGAAAACTTGAAAAGGTATGGCAGCGAGGCGCCGCCTGACTATGACCTGGAGAAGATCACAGCTCCGGTGTCTCTGTTCTACAGTGAAGGTGACTGGTTGGCTCATCCGTTCGACGTGGATGTGTTATACAACAGGCTGAACAACTGTATTGATATTCACAAAGTGCGCAGTCCGTTTAACCATCTGGACTTTTTGTTCGCTAAGGACTTCGTTGAACTAATCTTTAAACGCCTAAGTAACCTGTTGCGTTCATTTTAGATTGGTAATTTTCATAGTTAAACTAGAACGTTAAGATTAAAGATTAGCGATCTCATTCACGAGGTAATTTATCTACCAAGGTACCTACAATATATGTACAACTATGTTAAAACTAAACAAACATGTGTTCTGGGTTTGTGAAGTTACGAAACCATTGTTATACAGTTATAAAAATATGCGTGGTAATCGAATCCTATAGCATTGTTTTAAAACTGGCACATAGGCATTTGAACACGTAATTAGCTAGAGGTACAGCTTGGCCACAAAAAGTAGAAATTAATAAGTACGATGTCGCTCAGACTTTTTATGTATTATTCAGCCCGTACCCGTCCACTGCTGGACATAGTCCTCTCTCAAGGCACGTCAGCCACTTCCATATTCTGTCGTCAGCCATCAACAAAAGACTTTTTATATTTAATAATAACTTCCACACATCACCATCACTATCCCGATCACAACTGTGTACATGTACATATACCATCTCTCACTGTATTTTTTTATATAGGTCTTGTGCATATATTATATATTTATTTATATACGTATCTTTGTTTTTGTTGTTTTATTTCACAATTAATTAATTTAATTTAGCTCTTTCGCACTTCCGTATGCCTATCATTTATTCTCATTCACCTCCTGCGGTTGCCTGGTAGAAAACGCTCGTAGCATTAAGTCCGCCGCATTGCCATTGCAATATTTACTTATGTAGGTAAAATACTAATCACTAATAAAAACTGAATTTGAACGGATATTTTTACTCGTTTACTTTTTCATTTTACAATTTTCCGACGTTTCATTAGGTACTTTTGCAAGTGCCGTGGTGTCGGTAGAGTGACGTGACAGGCGTAAGCATTAACTGTTAGTTTACTACCCTCGTCTAATAATTATTAAGTTACGTTCCGAAAATATTTTGGCAAATTTTTGAATTTAAATTAGCAAAACAATAATTTTATGTAAACTCAAAAATACTGATTACTGCAATAATAATCACTTATTGTCCTGCCCCTATATTATGTACACGCACTAAATCCTGAACGATGCCAATCGTCTAACTGTCAAATTGCTACACAATTTTAGACGATTACAGTTAGACGATCGGAATCGCTCAGGATTTGGTGCGCTTAATTAGGCCCCTGGTCTCAAACTTGGATACCCTGGTAACCAGGCAAGGACATCCAAACATGGAAAACCACCCGCGGCGTTATGAATAAAAAGGCGATTCCTCTAAAACACTCCTCAAATGCAGTTTAAAGAGTCCGTAATAGTATTTCCCTTTACAAAATTGCAATGCGTTTAAATAAAATAAATAAATGATCTGAATTTCCGGTAAAAAAACTCTACGAAACGAAGTCACACTTCCGGTTTCTACGACGTGTGACTTCGCGACAGATGTCGCTGCCTGTAGGTACGTTATACAGAGAAGTTTGTAAAGAGGCTCGAAATTTCACTGATGCCTGCACTTGCCCATTAGCTCAGTTGGGAGAACGCTGGCATGGTTAGCCAGAGGTCGCGGGTTAAAGTCCCGGCATGGGTGGAACTTTTAGCCTCTAAAGATTTAGTAGTTAGTGTAACAAAGAGAATATAAACGTGAAAACTTGACAACCAAGCATAACACAATTGAGAACTTGCACAAAAATGGCCACGTTAAAAGATAAATAAGCGTCGTTAATTTTTTTCTCTACGACCAATACTTTTCATAATGCAACCTGTGGAAGTCATTCTAGTCACGTGGTACAAAAACGCACCAAATAAATCATACTCAAACTTTGACGTCACTTCTTGCACGTAACACCTTATAAAGTATGAAGCGTTGATCAATATTCATTAGAGACTTTATTACACACGTAACCGGCCCTTCCACCCTCGTTCGCTTTATTTCGTTGAACCTGTATAATTTGATAGTTAACATTGATGTTTCGTCGTGTGTTTTTTACACAATACCTTGGTACAGACCTACCTTAGTAGAGCCAAGTAAGCACTAAAAATAGGACCTGCAGCGTAATAAGTAATTTCATCGCGTCAGCGTTTTCATTTAAACATGTAAATCGATAACGGCGTTATGGACGTAAGTACTCAACTACTCAGTGCCGAAAACCTTTTCCCTGGACTTAAACAATGGCGTACTTGCGTCTAACTTAGATTGGAATGACATTGCTTTTATACCATAGAAATCATAATAATATAAAAACGTAGGAAAAAATGAAAAATAAAACAATTAATATTTTTTTCACAAGATATGCGAAAAAGAAAGTTGCTCTAATAACATAAAACTTATTAGATTTCGTTTCGTCATTGAATTCTGAATGTTTTCTTATAGGGGTGTACAGGCATAAAACATTATTTTACGAGATAACTCAAATATTGATCAACGCTTTATACATATAAGGCGTTACGTTGAGGAGTGACGTCATAGTCTAAGGTCGATTTGTACGGCGCGTTTTAGTGACTATATTGACTTTTCGACTGGTTATATTACAAAAAGTATTAGTCGCAGAGCAAAAAAAAACCTCGTTTATTCATCTTTTAATGTGTCCTCTCCTATTCCATTAAAACATTTTTTGTGCAAGCTCATTGTTTGTCAAAGTCAAAAAATATAAAATAGGTAGGTATACGGGGAAAATGGACATGAATGACCTATGACAAGCCTGATCTTGGTTGACAATTCGCAAAAGAACTGAGGTGACTGACATATAGCCTATATAAGATTAGCTAGCTGAAGTTTTCTTCCCACTGGCTGTGGACGAAATGGGAGTATGAGTTGATGAGGGAAGAGTTTTCATTAGGGAAATCGGTTGGTCGGAATGACCATCCTTCCGGGGCATACCTGATGCAAAGGATTTCTCTAGTGGTGAAGGGCGAACGCTGCTAGCGCCATGGAAACTTTTGGATCGGGTGTGTCCCGGGGCGGTATTTTGTAATATGCCGAAGAACTGATGGACAATGGCAATGGATCTCGAGTGAAGACCACCAACTGACAAACGCAGGGTAGGAGGTCCACCAGCTCGCAGATTGCTGGTTTAGATAGACTAGATTTTTTTAAGTGGTCAGACATTCACACATGTTGACATGTCGAATTTGGTGTAGGATGTTTCATATAAATTATTTGTATAATACTTATCTCTCCGTGGGCTTTATGCTTCAGTGCCAGCGTTTTTTTTTCAATTTTTTAGTTTTTATCCAACGGTTTATTTACATCGTGGAAAATCCTATTTGGCGCAGAGCACAAATCGACTAAACAGTAGCACAGGCACAGGAAACAAAAAGGTTGACATCATATCGCAAGCGATTGCTTTGCGATTTTCGATAAATAAAGTAGGTATGCGATAAGGCAGTTAAAGATGTTGTAAACAAATTTCGAGCGGTGGTAGCCTAGTGGGAAGAACATTGGACTCGGAAGCGGGAGACCCCGGTTCGATTCCCAGTGCGGGCGTGTACCTACGACTTTGTTTTCTAAGTTATGTACATTTGTGAAGTTATATTAGCAATACCTACCACTCGCTAACCGTGAAGGAAAACATCGTGAGGAAACCTGAGTATCTGAGCTATTCACATACCTCAGCGCTTGAAATCGCCAATCCGCGGTGGGCACGCGTGGTGATTAAGCCCATACTCTCTCCCTGAGAGAAGACCTGTGCTCTACAGTGGGACGTATATAGGCTGCTTATGTAAACAAATTTAGCGTGTGATTTTAAACTAATTTATGTAACACTATCTTCATTGTCCTCGACCTATAAATGGTAAAGGTAGGTTTTGTTCTTGCAAATGAATCTTTATTTTACCTAAATTCAATTCAAATATTTTTATTCATTGTAAAAACAGAATGTTTACTTAATGAACGTCAAAGTTGTTAAAATGGGTGTACCCCTACAGTCCCTCAAAAGCTCAGCCGGGCCCTATTTCATGCAACTACACTTAATGATTTATTGGTTTCCTATTACAATTCGATGTATGTACGCGCAGATTACCAAGTAATTAGACTCGGTTACGCAATGTACATTGAATTGCCATAATAAACTTTACTATGTTTGTAGTTTTATGAAATGCGGCCCTAATCAACTTTTTAGTTGCAATGGCACCCGTCAAGTAACTGAGTAGTGTACGTGGGTAAAGGTTGCCGTGCTGTCGTCTGGAAGACCAGTGGCATAACTATAGGGTGGCAGGGCTGGCCAAACGTCACGGGCCTCCGCCCTGACGAGGCCCCCGAACTATGAGGACGCCAGCTCAGAAGTAACTTAACATTGTTAAAAAAAAATAATTAACAACTGTTAGGTTTATATATAAAGTACTTCCAATCAATTAAAGTTGGCCCGTATATACCACAACTAAAGACCTTTTTTTTAAATTTTTACTGTGAGGGTCCCATCCAATGAATTTGCCAAGGGCTTCAGATGGTATAGTTACGCCACTGTGGAAGACAGACCTACAGCGGCCACATCTAAGTGCATACAACAAGGTTAGAGAGGGAGTGATAATCTATTTGGCTCTCGCTCGTACAATACTGTCTACACTGTGTGAGCGAGGCAAATAGTTATTCAGTCCCTTTCTTAAATTAACCGCGGTATACCTTTTACTCTCCAACTGGTATCTACGGTACGTAGGCATCATTGGTAAAGCTCAATGATTAAATCGATAACCGTTACTAGCTTTGCAAGGATGATGTATGATTATATTGATGGTTGTTCTCATTTTAACGAAACACTTATTAATATATCAATTATTTAATGTAATGAATTCATTAGTGCATCTGTATTTTGTTCAATTTTATAGACACGACCAACTCTAATTGTTAATTATTTAATTCTTATTATATCAAACATTTAACAGGGACATGCTGAAATTCAGTGTCGTGTCTAACATAACATTTTATGCTGAGCAAACTCTTTTTTATCAATATCGTAAGCTTAGAATAAATTATATTATTATGAATTTTTAATGTAATGTGATATGATATATATTTTTTCAATTTCAGGTAAAAATTGTAGGTTTTACATACAGCACTGAACGTTTTACATACGGTCTGCTCTGCTACATTTGGAACTGTTGTTACCAAAACAAACAGTAGGTTGTAAAAAACACTACGGCGATCTAGGCCTACAAGAAATAACAATGGGGTCACTTACGGAGTTTGATCTTCATAACTCTGATCACGGATTTGCGCAGCTTGGCGAATTGCGGCAAGGCTAGCTCAAACTCCGTTTCCAGAGGTCTCCTGTCCGTGACGCTGTCGGTGTCAACGTCTAATTGTGACAATAACTTGACACCAGATGCCTTCAAACGCAGTGAAGTAAACGAGAAAGAAACGCCCGAAAACGGTCACTTCAGCCCCCACCGAAAGCAAAGATCGCTCGTAGGAAAAATGGATGCTCTTTTTGTTTCGAAATTCGATGAGAATCTGTGACTATCGCGAAAGAAAAGCGACGCGCACTGTCACTTGTCATGGTGAAATTTTTGAAATTTGAAAAAAAGAATTTTGGCAGCCCTTTCTCGGTGGCCAGTTGTGGAAAGTTGGTATTGTTAAAAAGGTATAATGCCCGCCAAAATAAATAAATAAACTTATTTTAGTGCTCAAAAAGATTGGATTCGAGTTTTTTCCATAAAGCAGTAATTGAATTGTGTGGATTTTTTTATAGAAAACCCCATGTAATTTCTTACTTTATAATTCATTTATTTACATCATAAATTCTTAATCATTATGGTTACAGAATGTTATGTATTTATTCGGCAATCCTTTTGGATCTGAAACAAAGATAAAAATACTTAAGGCAACTATGTAGTTGATTTTGTGAAGGTTTTTTAGCTTTAAATTATAGTCGCATAAGTAATTTGGCACACAGATTAATGATGATAATTATTATGATAAGGGTTTTAGAATAATATATAAACTCTGGTAATTAGAACAAACAGACTTTGAAAAGACTGGAGTTTTTTTCTCCAAAATTATCTATATCTTGAAATGGACACCTAGGTTAACTTATAATGTTCATTTAGTCACAGTTTCAAAGAGAACTAAAGTCACCGACATAGCCCACCGAATTAGCATGCTGAAGTGGCAGTGGGCCGGCCATATTATCCGAAGAACTGATAACCGATGGGGTAGACGAGTTCTCGAGTGGAGACCGCGGATCGGTAAACGTAGTGTGGGACGTCCTCAGACTCGGTGGAGCGATGATCTTCGCAGGGCGGCTGGCAAGAGTTGGATGAGAGTAGCCGAGGGCCGTGCTCAGTGGCGTGCTATAGGAGAGGCCTATGTCCAGCAGTGGACAAGCATAGGCTGATGATGATGATGATGATGATGAGTCACAGTTTCTGTGTTATTTGGAATAAAATGATTTGATAAACTAACTTTGACACCAAATACACAAAAAGTGTCTAGAAAATTAAGTGAAAAAAGATTTGTGTCGTTAATTTTTTTAAAAAAGATTATTTCCTTGCGGTTACTTTAGTAGATTCCTTGGTTTTTCGTTTATGATGATTATAATAAATTATACTACATATCAGATGTTAAAATATTTGGTTTGAATTATTATAATCGAGAGGTCATTTCCTGTTTTTATAAAATTTATCCAATAAATCTTTTTTCACTTATGATTGATTCAGTTTTATTATTCGAAGAACAATTAATAGGTATATAATTTATTTATTAAAGACCGTGTCGAAAAATATGCATACTAAAAGACTACAAAAATGAGTCTGATCATTTTTAAACTCCTGAAACACCGTTATTCAAAGGTTGGACATTTCGCGAACTCGACCTTTTGAGAGTTGGACATTAGGTGATTTGGACGTTTTGAGTCTGCTGGACATTTTGCGAATTGGACCTTTTGCGCATGAACGGTCTCATCCCGCGGCCAACAGTGCAGCACCTTTTCGCTCCAGCGCTCATCTCTGATTCTCGCTACATGTCCTGCTCAGGGCCATTTTAACCGACGAGCTAACTCAGCTACATCTATTAGTTTTGTGCGATCTCTAATGTCAATACTTTTAATTTTATCTTTTAGTTTTAAACCCATCATACTTCTTCCAGTTGGAGTGGTGTCAGCGGAACGGTAGAACGCCGACTTTTCATTAGGGAGGTCGCGGGTTCGAATCCTGGCATGTACCAATGACTTTGTTTTCTAAGTTACGTACATTTGTAAAGTTGTAGTAGCTAATATAGTTGTAGACTAATATCACTCGCTAACCGTGAAGGAAAACATCGTGAGGAAACCCAAGGCGCTTGCTACGTACAATGGCCCAAAAATGAGGCTAAGTGTAGTAATCTCAGATTTAAGATAAGAATATTCTTTATTGTACCAGGAAAAACACAAATATGAAATATTTACAAAAATGCAGTACAATTGGCGGCCTTATTGCTTTAACTAGAACTTCTTTCAGTTGCTCTCTGGAATCTCTGTAGTTTTATATAATCTTCTTTGTTAGGGCCCAGCTCTGGCAACCCTTAAAAAAGCACATGAGTGACGACTGAATCAAAAGCCTTTTTCTGTAGAGCAATTGGAGTTTTAACTTTACATGTGGGGTTAATTAGATTACTGTTTTTTGCTTGGTGGGAGCCTAGTTTCATGGAAATGCTACTTTTATTCTCAAGTATTTGTATAATTTTGAATTGAGTGCTTGTTGTGATATTTATTTAAGCAATATCGTCGTTTGGCATCCAAAACTGGGAACGTGAATACAAAATTATAAAAGCTATGTGACATTTTTCCGTGTTATCCTGCTCCCTAAATTAGCCACGCCCATTTTGCCACGCCCATTTTTTCAAAATCGCGGCCACCAACCAAACCTTTATAAATCGAAAGAGTGCTTCTAAACTAGTAGAAAACAAAAAACATTATCGCTCTAAAGTGTCTCGGAGCTGAGATATTTGATGTTGAAGTTTTGAATACTTTTTTCGCAATCGCTATTCCCACGCTGACAGATCAATCATTTTATCATCATCATTTACAGATGAGAGATCAATAATTCATTTGTCAATTTAAAAATGACAGCTGTCATTTGATTTTGCCAAACATTGATTGATTGATTGACTACGAAAATCTCTGAGGAAAATCTATGAAGAAAAGAACTTCCCGCAATTTTCATGATATTTAAACTATGAGTTTAAACTACAGTTTTTAGTCTTTTTTAAGTTAAAGTACACAATTCACAAATTAAATAGGTTTTGGAACGCATTTTTTTTTTTATTTTGGCCTTAAGCAATAAAAAAATGCCTATGATTTTTGTTGTATTTTTGTCTTTGTTTAGTTGGTTCGTTCTATAGTTTATCTATGGTTCGTTCCAGTTCGTATCGTTCTCAGTCATTCTTTCTGTCTGTTTGCTTGCCATCTGACTTTGTCATTGTGCGCACGCATTAACTCTCCAAAAAACCGTTTGTTTTTGAAGTTGTTTGTTAATTGTTGTTGATTTGTTAAAGTTATTTGTTACTGTTTTGTTAAAGTGTCTGTTAAGTGTGTTAAGTTTTTTGTTTTGGTCAACATGTCTGTTGAACAAAGAGAAGATGTTCATGTACAAGTGCCTTCCCGGTGTTTTTTTTTTTTTGCGGTAGAAGCATTAACCGTAATGCAAGACGAGGCCCTGGAGGAACAGTCCGTTCCTTCAACTTGAGTGAAGATTTTTGATTTACTCATCCAGGAGTAGTTCATTATGCTCAACATATTTTCAATAGATATCAGGTATGTACCTACATATATTCGCATTTATTTAAGTTGACTACCTATATTTAAAGTAAAATAGGCGGCGCGTCGATCAATCCATGGTATAATAATAGATCAATCGAATAGTCAACTCACGGTCGGCGCACTAGTATTATTTATTAATCATCATCATCAACCCATTATGTCCCCACCGAGGGGCACGGGTCTCTTCCCTGAGGAAGGTATAGGCCATACTCCACCACGGGGGCCAAGTCCGGATTGGTGGAGGCTTGTAGACTAGTGGCTCGTCTACTGTCAGAAGTTGTCAAGCCGCCCTAAGGCCTCTGACTTGGCTTAACGACTGCCATCTATCGACGGCAGCCGGCACCAACAGCTTAACGTGCCTTGCGAAGCACGGAACCGCTCGGAAAAATGCCACTAGCGTTAGGCATAGACGGCTACCCATCCATGCACTGAACGCGCCCAGTGTTGCTTAACCTTCGTGATCGTTTAAGATCACTCAGGCAGCCGGGGCTACGAGCGATTTATTTATTAATAGAAAATAAAAAATAACAATTTTAAATCAAAACTTCAACATCAAATATCTCAGCTCCGAGACACTTTAGAGCAATGATGTTTTTTGTTTTCTACTCGTTTAGAAGCCCTCTTTCGATTTATAAAGGTTTGGTTGGTGGCCGTGATTTCGAAAAAATGGGCGTGGCAAAATGGGCGTGGCTAATTTAGGGAGCTGGGATGTCACATGGCATTTCGAAAAAATGGTTTTTAGACTAACATTGTTTAAGTTATAAAAAACTATTTACAGGCTAAAAATTCCACCCATGCCGGGACTTGAATCTGAATTTTTAGCCTCTAAATAGGTTTTTAAAATTGTCCTCAGCACGGGTTAGTGCAACAAAAAGAATAATAATCATGTAGGTACAGCGATACCATTCCAATGTAAAAACCGAACTGTACTTTGGGTTACTCGGGGCTGCGAGTGATGTAATTCACTTCGGCCAGATGTCGCTGCCTGTACGTAATACCAAGAAGTTTGTAAAGAGGCTCGAAATTTCATCGATGTTTGCACTTGCCCATTAGCTCAGTTGGGAGAGCGCTGGCACGGTGAGCCAGAGGTCGCGGGTTCAAGTCCCTTGCATGGGTGGAATTTTTAGCCTCTAAATAGGTTTTTAAAATTGTCCTCAGCACAGGTTAGTGCAAAAAAAAAGAATATAGCTATAATCATTGTTTAAGTTAGTCTAAAGACCATTATTTCAAAATTGTTGTATGTGCATGATAGTTTTATTTTGTAGTTTTTAATTATTATTTCATTAAGCAGCCTACATACGTCCCACTGTAGGGCACAGGCCTTCTCTCAGAGAGAGTATGGGCTTAATCACCACGCGTGCCCACCGCGGATTGGCAATTTCAAGCGCTGAGGTATGTAAATAGCTCAAACACTCAGCTTTCCTCACGAGGTTTTCCTTCACTGTTAGCAAGGGGTATTGCCACTATGACTTCACAAATGTAACTAGAAAACAAACACACCAGCACTGGGAATCGAACCTGGCTCTCCCGCTTCCGAGTCCAATGTTCTACCCACTAGGCTATGACTGCTCTTTTCGTATATTGTTGTTATTCGATAATTATTGATTCCATTATATTTTTATTTCATTGCTTTATCTGTGCTGATTGGTTGTTGGTAGACTCTTGAGATTTGAAGGAACATTGACCATGATTACCAGATAATAACAACACAAACCACACTGGGGCTAGAGTCAAGCTTACATCTGAATATACAATATTTACAACACTGCAGGAATCAAACAGAAACTAATCTCCATGTCATCAAGCAATCATCAAACTAATTATTTGCTGGTCAATTGACCAGCAAGACCTAGAGTTAATGAAAGAAAATTCTAGGTTCATATTAGCTTCTACTATTTTTATTAGTCATTTGCACCTTGTCACAAATGAAATTAATGATATGCTTACTCTTTACTCAGCCACCGGCGCAGTTTATGTCTTATCAATAGAACTGGAAGCAAGAAAATGCTTTCGTCACAAGCTATGAACCTATGTCAATGCCCAGCATTTAGAGTGGTTCACTTGGTAAGAATAGAATTTATTGATTCTTACCTTATTATTTAGAACTATTGGCGTTGATGTAGTGGTACAGGATTACCAGGAGAAAGATAGAAACACCCAGAACGTTAGCGAATACCGCTAGTTGCATGTCGCTGATCATGTTGAGATTGTGCTGAAAGTAGAGAAAAAAACTTCAGCAACAACAAATAATCGTGATTTAAACAATCGCTGTGGGCGAATACATCTAACGCGACTTACTTTCTTTTTGTTTACACACAATAAAATTAAAATACCGCTTTATTTTCGGCGCAAAATAGCAGGGTTATGTAGACGCAGACTAATAGCAGATACGACACGTCATAAGTTAAAATCTAAACACACACACAGACTACATGGACAGGGTAGGCACAAATGATTATTCGAGGACAGAAGAGAGAGCCGAGCACCGTGTCTCAAGCACAGAACAAAATTATTGTCTGAGGCCGCGCAGATGCTTATACCCAAGAGCCCGACATGTAATGACATAAACGTAACATTGTGCAGCGTACCTGAGCCCCTGCGACACAGGGTGTCCTAGTGCAGGGCTTATTGTTAATAAAATAAGATTGTAAGTTTGTAAAATAAATGATTTGAATTGATTGAATTATTAATACCCACTACTTTAAAAAGAGATAGCTAAATATAGGATAGAATAATATATAGGATAGATAGCTGCACTTTTTCTTCTGTCCTTGTCAGAGTTTCGCTTTTTCGTATGTTTGCCACCAGTGATCGGTGGCTGGTTCGTTTGATGCACGACGAAAAATTTGATTTCAAGTAATTATAGAGCACCTGTTACATATTTGTATAAGTGATTTGGTTGAGCGGTACACGTGGCGTTCTGGTGAATGCTTTTGCAAAGGGCTAAGATGGCCTGTCAGAGCAAAAAAACTACCTTCAATGCGTAACTACGTTATTTTGACACTTTTCTCTATTTAATATCTGAATGCAGATTACAGTCTGTTAACCTTTTTTTTTACAATAAGACAAAAACAAAAGAAAACAAATAAATCAACAGTAAGATCGACTTAACAACAAAAACCTGTTTTACGGTGCTATCTATACAATTTACATAGGTCTCGATTTCAAACACATCGTAATGTGATTAGACCCGTGTTGTCACTTTGAGTAGTACATTATACAGGGTCCAGTGATGTCCTGAGAAAAAAACTGAAATCAAGGGGAAAATCACAACTTTTTTTATAAGACCTCGATAATTAAGTGCAGTTTCCGGGAATATTTCCAATATTTTATATTGTTTTTATTTAGGCATCTACAATAGCATTTATGCATTATTATTTACGTGAGAAAAATTGGAGCGGATGCTCTTTTAATGGAGAACACAAAAGGGTCAATATATTAATATCAAATACACCTATAATCGGAGCGTATATCATGTACATTACATTAGTTTTTATTTCACTTCAATACATGCAGTATTTCCAAAGTTATAACGACAAGAAGTTTAAGCCCCGTTTTGAATTTCCGAGATTACGCGCGCTCGTACTATGACGTCACACCCCCGTTCAGCCAGAGGCCGCGACACCGGGCGCGGCGCTCGGTTGAAAATTACGTGCGTCTTGTTTCATTTTGTTTTCGATCGTCTTCGTTTTCCTATTACCTATAGTGTGCTTGTACCTATTTCAACAACAAAAAATAGTACATTGTTCACCGAGAGGAGAAAGTGACCGATTACCGTCGAGGGTGTCGTTTGAAGCCCGAGCCGTAGGTGAGGGCTTTAAAACACTCGAGATCGGGAATCGCAGTTTCTCTCGAGTGATACATAGTGCTTTATACTACACCTGCCTATCACTACTTATCATTTTGATAGTTTTATTTTACTTTCTACGAAAACTGAATCCTCAAACAACACACAAATTGGAAATGGCGCCAATGGCGTCTGCAATTTTCACATGTTCTTTTTTCAAATTGTTTATCCTGCCGCCGCAGGGTCGCACTGCCAGCCCGACACCATCCAACACACAGCTAGTGGCCAGTGTCATTTTGCGAACTTGGAGATAAAAACTCACTGTAAAAACTTTTTGGCTTTTGATATTTAGGTTACCGGCGCATAGTCTTACCCAAAATTAAAAAAGAAAAACCACGTAAGAAATGGATTTTCATACACTTTTCTCTCCTGCTCAGATGCGTTTTCTCCCCGCATATTTGTTCGATATGCAATGACGTACTTTCTACCGTAAATTTGATAAAGTATCAAGGTACTTTCCAAGCAGGTGTAGTATAAATATAATTTATCCTTTATATCCGATTACACTAAAGTGAAACGTGTAGTGTGTAGAATGGAAGAAGGTTTTCTAAAAGGTCAGTCGGACAATCTGCAAAGAGTGGATACTTTGATGGTGGCACAATATTTCATGAAGAATCAGGATTTTACGGCTGCCGAAATTCGTGGAATAAAGATGAAAAAGTATGTATCTATGTTCTAAGTAAGCATTACCTACTCTCGGGTAGGTATTTGTTCAAACTTAAACCTAACTGAAAGCTGTGCTGAAAGTGTGTGTGTTTCATTTAATAGGTACCTATTAAGGGCGGCGATAAAAAATATTAGGTACCTAGGTACTCGCAATCAACATTTCGAAGTTGTCTATGATTATTTTATGTATTTTATTAGTATAGACTTAACGAAAATGTCACTATTTCCCATATACAGATGTAGGTAAGTCCTAGTAGGTATTTACGTAGTTATCAGTTTTCCAAGAAGGCAAATACCTACCTATATTTATATTTTTACACTAAACCAGATATTTTTGAATATTTTTGAAAATGTTTATCACGAAAACTTAGGATAAATGTGGGCCGCGAGTTCGATACTTCTGACAAAACATTTACTTATTACCAGTACAGTCGATTGAGAAGCACTGCACTGCGTTGCTTTTAAAAAAAGGCCACGCTCTAAATAAAGCTCGAGTGCCCGCGCGCGTGAAAGCTCAAGTTGACTAGTCGGCCAGCACATAAAACCAACACCGACCAACGAAACTTGACCGCAATGCCGGCAACCGCGTCGCGTGCGTCAGGTGGGGTCAAGTTTCGTTGGTCGGTGTTGGTTTTACGTGTGGACTTGAGCTGTCCCGTGCGCGGACACGGCAGTTTTTTTGGTTAAAATATAGGTACCTAGTTCAGTGAAAACCCCAACTTTACTCACCAACCAAACATACCTAATGAGTAATGATTCATAATCAAAATTATTGAGCCTTTCAGTATGCGAGCACTTTGTTTATCTTTTATTAATGTAGTATTTTGTCACGGCTATTTACATAGGTACTAGGTAGTAGACAAGTAGGTAGGTTAAGTAAGTCAAATGTGGCAAGGATAAGTAGAGAAGAAGAAGAATAGTCAATAGGATGGAATATAGAGCTACACATTTTTTTCTTGTGAGATTAACTTTTGGTTTGTTTGCCAAATACTTACAGAAATCCAGACTAATTTTTCAAATGTAAATATGTATACGCATGTGCAGAATGTAAATTGGTTAATGTTAATGTTATAAAGTTAATTTAATTACAGACATGACAAAGGCGCAGCACAGGTTGAGTGTCTGTCCGATTGCCAAGTTCTTCTGCCTTAGAACTTGTTTACAATAACATCTAAGCAATTCATTTTCTAATTAGTATTGGCAATAAATGGTATTTGGATATGGTATTGACTACGGGTGGACTGTAAAGTAACTAATAAAAAGGCTAATAACACGTTTAATGAGAAAATGTAGGAGAGATAATGGTAAGAGATAGTGAGACAATGACGTTGACAAAATTTGTGACAGAAAAACATAGTTATGAAAAGAGGTAAAATAAAACTGTTCGCAACAGTAGCTATATTATAAGTGTTAATTTTTATAAAAGCTTTATTCAATCCAGCAAATGTTGGTCAAATACTTAAACAAATACAGATAAGCGACAGACATACAGATAATTTAATGTAACGTCCCCCAGGTTTTTTAAATATTTTGTTTATGTTTTATTACTTAAAACATAAAAAAAATATATTTCTATTTCTTTGTAATTCATTTATTAGCAGATGCTCTTGTAAATGGTATACTAATTCTAACAATTCCTATCTGAAATGGATAGATGTTTCATAGACATAGACATAATTTATTGGTAATATTCATTACATGTTAAATTGAGAGATAATAATTACATTAAAGCTATAAAAATAATATTACCTAATTCAATTGAATACAGAAAGATGTCAATGATATAAAATGTCAAGAATAATGTCAAATTTTACATAATTGTAACAATATCAATTTTAAAAATGAAAGAAAGTAATATCGATGGTCTACATCATGTAGACTGTTTAAAGTCCAGGAACTCACCGTAACTGTAGAAGCACCTCTCGACAAGCCATTTTTTTAGTTTTATTTTAAAAGTGGACTCACTGCATGCACAGGCTGGATTCAATTAGACAACACGAGGAACCAGCTTGCAATCCAATATATTGGAATGCAATGAAATCTAAACAATAACAAATAATATTGATGCCAATAATAAATAAATTGATATGGGTTTTCTGTTTTATTCGTGCGGCAACCCCAGGAAATTTGCTATCCTTACCATCCTTATTGCCATTAGCATGTTTGTGTTTTTCCTGGTACATTAAAGAATATCCTTATCTTATCTTATGTATGTACGCTTAGGTTCCCTTTAGGTATATACTACCTTTATGATTATACCCTTGCCATTCAAGTATAACGCATAAATATTACCCTTGTATAATCATGTGGTTATTTTTACGTGTTGCATGCCTTCAACTGTACCTACTCAAATGGCAAAAGTAGACATGAACGTTCACTACGTTCAGTAGGTACGAGCCGTACTGACGAAAAGTAAGCACTTTTGGCATGATGTTCCGATAAATCGTCTGTGTCTGAATGCAACTGTTTTTCGCTGGCAATATTGAGCTTTCAATCGTTGTCTGTGGTGCTTGCTGGACAGTTTGTTTGACAAAATTGTGCTTTTTTCGGTTTCATCTTCGCGGTTCAAACGAAATCTGTAGTTTTCGTTTTATTTAGTCCTTTTCAGACTAACAAGATACCAGATAGAGGGTTTATTTAATGCCGCCTTGAAATTTTAGCTAAAATGTATTTGTCGTCAGTGAGTTCGCGTTTATTACTACACGACATTAACAGTTGGGATGTGAAAAAAACTTATGGGTGTTACGAGGGAATATTGCGCGATATAAGCTGGAGCGATGACGGGAAATACTTGCTACAGGTACGTAGGTACCGCATATATCTAAGCTCTGTAACTTTACAAATAGTCATACTCTTGAGTGGCCTAGTACACTTGAAAAGTACATAGGTACTATGAGCACCTACGAACTAGATGAAACTTGTTCTACGAGTACCTAAGAGGAGTGCCAATGCCAAGATGACGCATTACGCAATTTAAATGACACAATTACTTTCTGGCTTACTTGCAACAGCAATTTGTTCTTCGTACAATACCATGTTGAATCATGAATTGTTTTTGAGCGTTTCATTACAAACTTTTACATGTACTTATTATATTTCAGGTGAATCCCAAAGGTTTGGTAGAGATACTGACCACTGCTGATCATGATGTACGAAGTCTCCAGCATGTGCCATTCAGAGACACCTGGTCTGCTAGCTTCCATCGAGATGGACACCGAAATGTTGCAATAGGCACCAAAAGTGGCAATGTTTTGATATGGGATACTAAAACTAAGACTATAATAAAATCATTCCCTACACCAACACAGCAGTCAGCTGTAAATTTTGTCAGCTTTAATGCAAAGAATACGACTCTTGCTGCTACCATGCAAAATGGAGACACAGCCATCTACGGTCTGGTTTCAAACATTCCACTGCTAACAGTTAAATTATCATGCTCCAAAAGCATTTCTGCAATGAAGTTTCACCACGAGTCAAGAGCTTTAATAGGCTTGGCCACAGATGAGGGGCATGTGGTGCTTCGTGACATCACTACAAACAAGGACAAAGTAATATTTGAAAATATTCACGCTTCCCCAGTCAGTGACATAGCATACTCACTAGTCAACAAAGATGTTATGCTCTCGTCTGGGTTTGACAAAATAATGCATGTGTACGATATTAGATTACAGAACGTAGTATCAACAATCAAGACATCATACACATTGACATCTTTAGCCATCAGCCTAGAGAACCAGGTGGCACTTGGCACCAAGAATGGTATAATTCAAGTGTATGATTTGAGAGATCTCGCTAGTCCAATCGAACTGCTGCAGGGACACGAAGAAGAGGTATCCAAAGTAGCATTCCAACCAGTGAGAAAAAAGGCAATGTCCACAGAAGTTAGTCTGCGTGAGGATACTGAAGTCACTACACCCCAAAGGTTAGGTACAACTAACAATAACCGAACTTCTGATATGTTTATTGTCAGTGACTCGCCACCAAGGAATCACTTGGAACTATCCAACCAGACAGGAGAAAATAAGGCTGATTCATTCTTAGTTATGATGGGTTTGGACAAGTCTAACAATGACCTAGATGACGATATTGGTAAGAATGTGGAATTTGAAAGGCAAAGTGACAAACATGAAAAAAGATACCGGCAATTAGACCATGAGAAGAATATTAGTAAAGCCTCAACGCCTTTGAATAGCCGAACAGCAGAAAATATGATACTTCCTTCACCCATCCCCATTGTTGCATTTGAACAAATGTGCCACGGATCCAACTTGATGAATGCCAAAACATCTAGCACAAACCTGGTGAGGACCCCGAGTCAACTTGATGAGAAACTTGTGGAGGATCTGAAGAACTTTGTAAAGATTAGTTTGACTGATGTGGCAGAAGACAATAGGAACTATTTCCTCCATATTATGATGTCTCTGACCAAGCAAAAACTGTTTCTGGAGAAGCAACTGACTGGAATGACCAGCCAGGTACAGAGTTTAATACAGAATCAAAATATGTTAGTGGATATGAACAGAAAGCTTGCCTTAGAGATTGAGCAGTTAAAGTCTCAACTCAATATCTTATCATCTAAAAAGGACTAATTAAAAGTTCACTTTATTTATTACACTTTTAATTCAAATAAATAATGAAGTACCTACCTATTCCATTACATTTAACATCAATACCAATTAGGAATAATCTTTTAATAGCTACATAATCTAATATATAAAAATCTAGTGTTATCGAACTCCTCTGAAACAGCTTCACCAATTTTTATCGGTTTTTTGTGTATATTTGGTAGGTCTTAGAATAGGTTGTAGGCCAATTAATATGGCAAAACAATGTTTGCCAGGTCAGCTTGTTATGAAAATCCATCATTTAAATTATTTGTCAATAGTTATTACACTACTATTAATTCATACCTATAGTTAATACCTGGATACAATATGTTTGCTTTTATAATTGGATGAATGATAAATTACTCAAAATATTATGAAATAATAATAATTTCTTGCTGTGATTGGATGACAATATTCAAATGGGTTTTGCATGTGCCATCATTAGAAAATAATTGTTAAGTTTAGCATTATGGTATTGCTGTGAATCTCTATGTGGCGTTACTTGTTACAATCATGTTTTACCAGACATGAAGTGTGAAGGAAAAAAAAATATTTTGAGGGGCAACCAAATTAAACTTTCCAAAGATATTTTCAAGAATGACTATAAAAACAAATTAATAAATTGCATGAAGAAGTCAAATAGTATTAGATGCATCTTTGCGGTCCCCCTCTGTAAATAGTTCGAATTTATGAATGTGTAAAATTAGTTTGTGGGATTCCAATGACTATACTTATCTTTAAAAGTTTGAGATAGGTACTGTTTATCCTGTGGAGTTTCAATTAGGTACCTACTAATTTATAAGCCAACTAGTTATTTTGTTTTAGCTTAAAAGTTGCAGGTATGTATAAATTAAAAGCTGTGATAAAAATCGTAATTAGTTATTCGCTGATTCGCACGAATTCGTTTTGTCCCGCTTCGAAATACTCAATTCAAACTGGCCCATATCCTATTGAAGTTTTATTCATAAAAACAAACAACTTCTTAAGGCCCAACCACTGACCTCAATGACGCCTACCTAGCGATGGACTAACCATGGTTCGTCATAAAGTCATAACAAATGGCTATTTCTTTGATTTGTAATTGCAATAAAAAAAAACGGATAAGTGCGAGGCGGACTCGCCTACCGAGGATTCTGTACAATTTTGTAGGTACTTATATGTTATAAATAGCCGCGTTTTACCTGAAATGAAACGCATATTAAAACACCTAGGTACCAAGGATGGTTCTTGCTAGGTACTTACCTTATTCGAAGCTTAATTATTGAGAGCGCCACTTCCGTTTCCCGTAGATTTGTACCCCTTATCATGATACCTATGCTACTTCCGGTATCGTCATCACGGCTTCATTGGCTCTCGAAATTAATCAGGCAGAAATTAAGTGTAAGCTTCGAATGAGGTAAGTGTTTTATTTTAGGCAAAACGCGGCTATTAAAAATACTTGACAGTTATTCGAAGCTTAATTATTGAGAGCCTGTTTGCTATCGACTGGTGACGCCGTTAATGCCATCATTAGTTAGACTGGTAGTACACTTACAGTAGCAATAGGTATAGAGTGGTCAAAAGTACAGATAAATTGTTCTAAATATATAGCAAAACAAGATGATTATAATAAATTATTATTACTCTACCTGAGAGAAGCCTGTGCCCTACAGTGGGACTTATGTAGGCTGCATGGTTATTATTTTACGAGATCGAACCAGCCAACACAACATGAGTCAACCTGACTTAACAGATCAGATAAAATTGCATTTCAAACAACGGTAAATGTACCACAGATGGTGAATCATCTAATAAATATTAATTTGATGATTAATCATTTCATTAACCCTTGTAAAACGCTCTAATTGGAGAATTATGCTGAATTTTTTGTTAACATTTAATTTATATTCAATAGCTCAAAATAGTGTTATTCCAAGGCACACCGTAAAGAAGAAATATTTTACCTTCTTTAGATCGGTCATATCGTTACTACTAGCCCGGTAAAATAGAACAAATGTACTTTTTTGTCGTTTTTTGCTCGATATTTATAACACTGATTTGAAATATTCACAGAATATTGTTCTATATTCGCTAAAAAAAAATCATTAAATTAAAATAAAATAAATTTCTGAGGGGGCTCCCATGCAACAAACGTGATTTTTTGCGGTTTTTTCTCGATCTTTATGTCTAATGTTGTATAGATAATGGTACGGAACCCTTCGTGCACGAGTCCGACTCGCACTTGGCCTTTTTTTTTTGTTTTGTGGATAAGGTGATCAATATCTAATAACAAGCATTTATATTTATGTGCCACAAAGCTATTGTAACGTAACATTCGCAAACATTTTCTGGAATAAACAAGAGAGCAATGAAAGCCGTGCTAAGGAGCACCTGACAAATATTAGTTTTATATTTCTATTCGTACTAATATTTTGATTCCCTTGACTGTCAAAATATACGTTTTTTGCGGCATAAACGGCTGGTGATTATAGAACCCTCACTGTGCATCAGTTTTGGGATGTCTACAATAATAAATGATAGTGGACTGTAAAAGTAAGTATAATGTAGATATAGGTATGTACAATCGTTCGCGTCGCGCCCGTACAATAATCGGTCGTTTCGAGAGACGACGGAAGTAGAAGTGCTGTATGCGGCGGCGCAGCGACGACGGGGGCCCGTCTCGTCCCGGCCTCCGCCCGCGCCCGCTCAATCCCCGCGCGCCTCCTAGTGCGGCGGCGAGCTGTCTTGACCAACGGCCGTATCTTTTTTTTACGTAACTTAGAAGTTTGATTTTTTTCACAGCTTCAAGGGACTGTAGTCTTGAGTATAGTTTTAATTTCAACTCGATACCTTCATGCGTTCCCGAGATAAAGAGTCTTGACAGACAGGATGGACGGACAACTAAGTGATCCTATAAGGGAACCCTAAAAACATTGGTATTTTTTAATACACCTTCTGTAGGTAGATATACTGCTGCCAAAATAGCAGAATATTTTGGAGACTGTTGAGATGATAGTACAGTCGTCAGCAGGTCAAACTAGATTTTTGTTGCAAAGTCGCTCTTAACGTAACTGTTCAGAGCTACGCTAAGATCTTTTTACGCAAGTTTGATGAAAAGGTTGATGTGCTGTTGACTTTACAGTCGGCAGCACCACGTCGGGTAAAAATGTACGGTACGTACCTCGTAAAGTCGACACCCTGTCTACCTTTAGACACACGTAGTGATTATATACTCTTTGGACACGCCATGAACTGATTAAAGTGCACATAATATGAAAAGGTTGATGTGCTGTTGACGGACTGTACGTCTGTGGAAATGTGCGTGCACTGCGTAGTTACGGGAGTGTTTCCGCAACAAAAATGTGTAAAGGTCGAGCTTCCGTCGACAGCCTCAAATATAAATCTGGGACTAATCTAACTTATGAATACGAAGCCAAGATTAGGATACGAATAAAAAATCCATCAATGTGATTATGAAGAGATCAGTGAGTTGACAACAGGTCAACCTTTACATTTCGTGTACTGATTAGAGTCTACTAGATTGAGTAGAGTGCACGCATGTAAAGGTTTATGTTCTGGTACAGTCGTCAGCAACCTTTATATCTTTGCTGCAAACTCTCCTCTAATGTAAACGAGTCTAAGTTGCCAGCTTCAGATTGCAAAACCGACATTAGAACGAATATTAAACATCAATGGATGCTTCATTGGAGAGAAACGACACAAATTAAAGGAAAATGGCACAGCTATATTAACTCGGACATTAGACCATGGTTTATCGTCGGAAAATAATATGTATTATAAATAATATTTTTTACACAGAAACTTTGACACAACAATTTGTCATTTGAGAATTGGACATGGCAGATTTAATGAACATTTACATAGATTGAAAATGATTGCTTCCCCAAATTGTACATTTTGTAATTCTTAAAACCAATCTCTAAATCATATATTTTTAATGCCCTCAATTCAATATTTACAAAGAAGCCCTGGATGTCTCGCGCTCTATTCAGGATCTCCTTAAGAACATAGAAGCATTTTACCATATTTATAATTTTATCAAGAATACCATTGGAGTTATTTGAAAAATAATAATACACCGGAATAGACCTATACTACGGTACTACCTGATTTGACAACTCGGATGTGACCTATAAATACTGGAGGAAAATAGATACCTACCTGATTTGAAAAACGGATTGACCTAAACATACTGGATTATGAAGTTAAAGAATAAATACGTTAGACAAGGCTATGTGCCTCGAATGTACAATAAAGATTGAAGAAAATACCTATGGAAAGACAAGGCTTTTAGCCTCAATCAATTATGAAGAGAAGAAAAGAAACTAAGACCAGGCGGTATGGGCTTAAGCTCTTAGCCTTTTCCATAAAGGAAAAAACATTACAAAAAAAAAACTGTCAAAGTGTTCTATCTTTTTGTGATTGTTTGGGTACATACGATTTTTTTGTGATTTTCACTTCATTATGGGCGACAGTTCAACCACAAAGATGTTCGAAGCACAAATCATACCAGCTGACCACAAGGACCTTATCCACGACGTCGCCTATGACTTTTATGGCGAACGTATGGCGACTTGCTCCAGCGATCAGTATGTGAAAGTAGGTTATGTTTTTATTTTGCCACTTTTAGCTGGCTTTTCCTGCGATCCTGGCTTTATAATGAGTCGACACACTAACCTATTTGTCCCTGGTACCGACCGCATCGTATCACGTTTTTTTTAACATTATACCTCGGTGTAAAAGCTATTCGAAAATCACTTAACCTATTGTACCGCTCAATCTTTTACGTCGTTAGACTTAAACCAGGAAACCAGTAAAGCTAAATATTCTAAGCCCTACACCCTTCTTTTCCTTATTATATTAACTTGGTAAGCTGTCCTGTAAATCCTTTGATGTTGCAATGTTTATGTTTTTCATCCAATCTGGGATACTTTTAATACATTCCAGGATACCCTCATGTTGTCCTTCGTTCTTTTAATAGTTGTCATGTCTACAGTTTTTATCTCCATAGAAATTTTATTCTCTTACTGACAGACAGCTAGTAAATAAATAATACCTAATAACTTCCACACTACAAAATCACTTGTTCCATTCCCGAACTAGGATACCCTGTGTTACGTTAACTAGGCAAGGAGATGACAAACATGGAGTTACACCAAGAAGCAGCGGCCTCCAATGAGAATAGAATCTGCTACCTCTGTTATGGTAGTGAAGCATGTTATAGTCCACACAAATCTTTATGGCAGTAATGTGAATATAGTCACAGATGGTTTACACATCGCTTGCTGCACACTATGTCAATTACTCACACATAAACACAGTAAGAGATGTGCAAATGATCTGTGACTATGTTCATGTTACCGCCAAAAAGATCTGTGTGGACTATACCACTGTTAGATTATGACCTTGAAAAGAACAATTAGAAACCATTCTTATTGGGGCCCGATCGGGTCATTTAGAATTCTACAGATTATGTCAATATTAATGGCGGTGGGTTACAGTTTGCAATAAACTGTACTCTAAGTCATGTACTATTATTATGTCTGGTGTGCAAGGAAGTGCTCTAATTTAATCAGAAATCAAAGATTTTTTTCATACATACATAAACTCACGCCTGTATGCCAGAGGGGTAGGCAGAGACCAGGGACTGCCACTTGCCACGATCCTGACAGATCACTTTCACTTCCTCAATACTCATTAGTCAAATTCTTTTCAGTGTAAAGAATTTACATTCTGTTTGTTGAATGTCAATGTACAATATTATCCACTGTCTGTTAATCACTTGCTATTCTTTGCAGATCTGGGACACGGATGGGCATGGTGGCTGGCGGCAGTCAGCCAGCTGGAAGGCACACCATGGGTCGGTGTGGAAAGTCACATGGGCACACCCTGAGTTTGGCCAGGTTTTAGCCACCTGCTCCTTCGATAGAACCGCAGCTATATGGGAAGAAGTTGGTATGTGTGAATCTTTGAGGCTATGATGCTTAGAGGCCAGCCAGTGTAACAATATAGATGCAACACTCCAAAACAATAAAATTTCAGGCTGTTGTTGTGGTTGTGTAACATAGTATCTATGCTAAAATCGCATTTTTAGCCTAACTAAAAATGCTTGAATGTGAAAATATCAAAAGCTTAGTCTTTCCAATAGGAATGGAATAGTACCCAGCCATCAGGTGTATACATACCACTCTTATGTGACCTGTTTTTCTAACAATGACCTTCTATTTATTTTAAGGAGATACAACAGTCCCTGGCACCGAGAGAGGGCTCCGACAGTGGGTGAAGCGGTCCAACCTGGTGGACTCCCGAACCTCCGTGACAGATGTCAAGTTCGGTCCCAAACACCTGGGCCTGCTCCTAGTGACATGCTCCGCCGATGGCATTATTAGGTGAGGATTGAACGCAATAACTTTTTTTTAATTAGTTTAAAAAAAAACAAACCTTAATGTAGTACACAATGTGGCCAAACTGCGTAGCTAACTAAGACCTCAGCTAAAAAGTGCCGTGCATAGGAAGGATAAAAACTTAGGCCTTTGCATCTACATAATGAAATGATTTATACAGTGTCCAGTGGCACCTTCACTCACACAAGATGGATTAAGGGACTACTGGGACGCTGCAGTGCCTGGCACATTGTATTTTAGAGGGAGTAGGCTTGCCCAGCACCTATACCATCCTGACAGCTTAGTTGGCCTAGCTCACAGGAAAGACAAGTCAATATGTGCGTAGCCAACGAAGCCCCGTGTTTTCTCACGATGTTTTCCTTCACAGTTAGTTACTTTGAAAATAAACAATGTCATAGGTACAGGAATGTTGTATGAAAATCCTTTCCTGCCCTGCTAACATTCTTTTGTTTATTAGTGATCATAAAAATCATGAATACAAATGTCAAATCTCAAAAAGGTTTTATATTAAATAATTACATTAAAATAAAATAAAAATAAAATAATCAAAGGAGGCTGGCAACCTTTTTCTGCATTACGAAAAGAAACGCAATTCGTTTTGTTTTGTTAAATTTAATTTTTTACTGATTGGTAATTTAACAGTACGCTTTTAATTTATTCCTACTAGGTGTAGTATAAAGCACGTGTCACTCGGTAGAAAGTTCTGTTTCTGTTCGAGAGTAACTTTGTTTAATGAGATCGTTTTCTCCCCTCGGTGTACAATGTTCTATGATTGTGAAAATTCAAACTACAATATATTTTTTTAATTAATGGAGTAATACATGATGTTTAGTTTCCTATTCTTCTTTTATTCTCTTTCCCTTCGCCCATGGTGGAGCGAACGTGCAGCACATCGCATAACTATCAGTGTTTTAAAATGTAACTACTCATGATTTAAAAGTGTTACGATTTCATGCGGCCTCCCTTATGGTTTTCCGAGCTTCCCAGTCTTGTGCCGCCCGCATCCAACGACTCCCCGCCACCGCAACCAGGTCGTCAGACCATCTGGTGGGGGGCTTTCCTACGCTGCGTCGTCCGGTCCGCGGTCGCAAGTTCAGAACTTTTTCGCCCCAACGGCCCTCAGTTCTCTGAGCTATGTGCCCTGTTACCAGTCGGTACGAAAATATTAGGATCATCATCATCATCAGAGATTTGATATAGGCCTCGCTCATGGTTTTTAACCATAAAGGGTTTTGCCATAATCGTCACGCTTGGCAGGCGGGTTGGCGATCGCAGTATGCGGTTGGAATCTCAGGGAGACGCTGCTGCCCGTCTCCTGGTAATTTATTTCCTTAGTCGCCTTTTACGACATCCACGGAAGGAAATGGAGTGACGCTATTCTTAATCCGGCGCCACACGGAACCTAGGCGCCTATGATGATTTACCTATGAAATTTGGATGGATATTAAAAACTAACGGTTTTATTTACAGATAAAGACAGATAAAAGATAAAACATTTTATAAGAACACAATTCCTTAAAACACTCGCTGAATAATGATTAAAATAGTCTGCGGGATATTACAAGGAAAAGACGAAATCACAGATTAAATAAACTGCCTCTGAGGAATGCTTTAGGGGAATCGTGTTTTTATAAATAAGGCTGTATGTCTGTATTCTATCTAACTTTCATAAAGTCTTTGCAGAATATATGAAGCTCCTGATGTAATGAACCTAGCACAGTGGACCCTCCAACATGAAATACCCATGAAAGTGTCGATCAGCTGCCTATCATGGAACCCTTCTTTATCAAGGTATGTTAAGAGCATTGCTATGAAGAATTGCTCAAACTCCAAAATGAAAAATCTGCTTTTAAGATAGACAGATAAATAATAAAAAATAATGAAATTAAAAGAATTCTGGAGGTCATGGGTTCGAATCCCGGCACTTTGTTTTTACATTTGTGACGTTGTAGTAGCAATACCACTCGCTAACGGTGAAGGGAAACATCGTGAAGAAACCTGAGAGTCTAGTGTCCACACACCTCAGCGCTTGAAATTGACAATCCGCGGTGGGCACGAGTGGTGGTAACGCCCGTACTCTCTCTCTGAGAGAAGGCCTGTGTCATGCGGCGGGACGTACATAAAAAAACACCGGCCAAGTGCGAGACGGACAACATCTATACAACATTTGAATATTTTAAGCGTCTACCTTTTGCCGTTATTAATATCGAGCAAAAAATCACGTTTGTTGTATGGGAGCCCCCTTAAATATTTATTTTATTCTGTTTTTAGTATTTGTTATAGTGGCAACAGACATACATCGTCTGTGAAAATTTCAACTGTCTAACTATCACAGTTCATGAGATACAGACGGACGGACGGACAGCGGAGTCTTAGTACCCTTCGGGTACGGAACCCTAAAAATCACCGTCCGAAGCGAGCAGGCTCCGATGTCGTACTTTTTCCCCACCGCAGAGTAAACCCACCAATGCTGGCCGTGGGCTCCGACGAGCCCAACACGTCCGGCGCCGCGCCCAGCACGGCCGGCGACAAGTCCGCGCCCAGCAACGGGAAGGTGTACATCTATGAGTACAGTGAGAACTCGCGACGGTGGACGCGGACCGACTGCCTGGCCTCCGTGCAGGAGCCCGTCAACGACCTGGCCTTCGCGCCCAACCTGGGCCGCTCGTTCCACCTGCTGGCCGTCGCCACCAAGGATGTCCGGATCATCAAGATGGAGCCGCTCACGTAAGTGTCTTTAAAGGGAGCCGAAGAGCCGGAGATCGGGCTTAGTGGTGTGTGTTAGGAGAGGCCAATGTCTATGTCCAGCCGTGGACTGAGACCGGCTGATTATGATGGTGAAAGGGAGTCGGTCTGCGGCGCTAGATTGTCCTTAAAATGAGCCGGCCTACGGTACTAGAATGTCAACAGTGGGCATTGTCGGGTTGCGAACGTGAGTGTCTTTGTTATGTAGAAAGAGAGAGCGTCAGGCTCGCTGCAGCGCATGCAGCGCAAGGATGTCTCTAGAGAGAGAATTTATCTTGAGGCTGTCTGTCTGTAGCGCAAAAATTTCGCTCGTGTTTTATAGTATATTCTTTTTGTTGCACTAAATCCTCACCTGTGCTGAGGACAATTTGAAAAACCTATTTATAGGCTAAAAATTCCCCCCATGCCGGGACTTGAACCCGCCACCTCTGGCTAACCTTGCAAGAAATGGCATGGGTGGAATTTTTTTGTTTTATGTGTTAAGTTTTTAATAAAAACCGGCCAAGTGCGAGTCGGACTCGCGCACGAAGGGTTCCGTCTGCTTGTTGCCGTTATTAATATCGAGTAAAAAACTGCAAAAATCGCGTTTGTTATATGGGAGCCCCCCTTAAATATTTATTTTATTCTGTTTTTAGTATTTTTTGTTACAGCGGCAACAGAATATAATCTGTGAAAATTTCAACTGTCTAACTATCACGCTTTATGAGATACAGCCTGGTGACAGTCGGACGGACGGACAGCGGATTCTTAGTAACAGAGTCCCTTACCCTTTGGGTACGGAACACTAAAAATGTTTATACACATATAGATTCAAACTTCCCTACTGCCTGTTCACAGCGAGGCGAACAACTCATTGAACACGAACAACGGCGCCGGCGCCACGGTGCGCTTCAAGACAGAAGTGTTAGCAGCATTCGAGGAGCACCACTCGTGCGTTTGGCGCGTCTCCTGGAATGTCACGGGGACGCTACTGGCTTCGTCCGGGGACGACTGCTGCGTACGGCTTTGGAAAAGTGAGTCCAGGCACCTCTGGGGCTGCTACTGGAACGTTTGGGGACGCTTGATGCATCTGTAGGGACGTTGTTAGTACTGTGTTAATTGCTACGTAAAATGGCTCGGATATGAGGCTAAATAATAATAATAATAATTCACATAATACAATCACTTGGCCTGGTCCCAAACTAGGGTGCCCTGTGCTATGGTAACCAGGCAAGGACATCACAAATATGAAAATACACCCACACTGAGGCCATTTGTACAAATGTACGGCGGCCCCCAGTGGGAATCGAACCCACACCTCTGTTTTGGTAGCTAAGCGCCTGAACGGCTAGACCAACGAGGCAGTCGGAAAAAATGCGGAAAGGTTGAGTGTCATGAATATTCGAGTTATTTAGTAAAATGATGTTAAAACTAAAAAAAAAAATAAACTACATTTATTTTTCTTAATACGTAAAAGATAATAAATATAAAATTTGTGAGTATAAAATTTGATAAACAAGTATAAAATATAATTATTATTATTACGGTAAAACTAATAATAATAAGTTTTTAGATTTTTTTTATTATTAAACGCATTTTTTGTACCCTACCATTGTTTTGTAAAAAAAATATTTTCGGGTTGGTTTAATTTTTGTTTCCATGTCCTTTATGTTATGGCATAAGTTCAACATCATTTCAGTGTACTTTTGAGGCATGTACCGCATTAAAATCATATTACAGAACGTTTTTCTTCTTATCGTGTCCGTGACAAACTATTAAAATTTTATTGCCCCAAAACTTGGCAGATTGTTGTTTGACAAAATGTGACAGTGGTTTCTGTGCACCATACTGAAGTCAGCCCCCCCCCCCACCTTCCAGTGCAATACCTGAACCAGTGGAAGTGCGTGGCGGTGCTCAAAAACGAGCACACGAGCGTGGCGGTCGCCGCCGACGCTGCGCCGGCGCCGCGACCGCACACCGCCTACATCAAGATGGCCGCCATCGCCAACCCCAGCCACATGCCGTGGCACTGACGGCCTGGCCCGAGAAGTAAGTAAGTAACTTGTTAGCCTGTAATTTATTTATTTCCTTCCAGGACACGTGGTAGGTACAATTGGAGTAATCAGGACTTTTCCTATGTGAGAGGCTGGGATCCACCTCCATTCGCAGTATTACCATTGCCTAGATCCATGATGGAACTACTGCGATTTTTTTTCGCACTAGTTCCATTCATGCATACAAGCCCAAACGATGGAACTACGGAGTCCATACTAAAAATATCCAGAAGTGAGGTAAGCCTATGAGCGACTTGGAAGAAAATTTATTTTGATCTCACTTGGGAGACCGTGTTAGTAGATAAGTTATCGTGGTAAAGATTTTTTAAGCTTTATCGGGTGGTGCCATTATTTTGTCCCGTAAATGGGTGCACAAGGAATAAGTATTTCTCGCAGACAGTAAGAATGAAGGAGCTGTCGGCGCTGTGACGTGAACACATTGTAATTTATTGAGGGTTATTTTTCAAATAGTACAAATTGCAGATGGAATAATGTCAATTGTAATAAAGTGTGTTGTCGCAATAGTTCTAAGCAGAAGGTACTAAGTTAATGAACTCCTTTGAAACTTCCTTTCACCTTAGTGGCCTCTTAACAGTAACAATGATTATAATGTTTCGATGTAACAATGTTTGTGTCGCCAGTCTCTTCAATACCTAAGGTTTGCTGGAGGAGAATGCTTCTTGTATTAAGCACGCCCTTTTTACGTATGTAATTAGGATTTGATCGCATGATGCCTACTATTGCGCTTAGTTACTTTTCTAATATTTTCATGCAATAAGCAGCACAATGCCAACATTTCTGAAGTTCCCACATGACATAAATAATTAGAAAATAAACTGTTATTGTCCCATTAAATACATTTTGTTTCTGAATGTACAAATTGTTGGCAATGCACTTAAAAATCTATGGACTATAGCAAAGTAGGCATTGAGCGACAATACCCACCATTTGGAGAAATAGTTGGCTAAACGCGATTGTAGGCATAGTGCGATGTCATGTGGGAACTTTAAAAATGTTGGCACTGTGCTACCGATTGTATGAAAATATTAAAACAGCAACTAAGCGCAATAGTAGGCATCATGCGATCAAAGCGTAATTAGTGCAATAATAGTAGTTTATGTGACTGTCACATAATGAGGGTTATTAAAACACGAGCGAGATTTTAAAAAACGAGCCTTGGCGAGTGTTTTAATACCAAGTTATGTGCAGTCTCACACACTACTTTATCTACACTCATGTCTTAATCTTCAAGTAAGGAATCAAAGGAAAACACGTTTGACAAGCTTTGTACTATACATTTAAATAATGAATTTAAATAATCATAATAATGTTTGTCAGCACGTAGGATGAATCACCACTTTATATATTTAAAAATTATCTGCGCCTCTATAAAACCTAATAATGAAAAAATAAACGTACCATTAACTTAATTTTTGAGTTTTATTCACAAGTTAAACTTAATGAAATACTTCGCGTTATGCATATTAAAATCACTTTATTATTTGGACTAACTATAATTATTATACAGTAACTAAACTACTCCACTACACATATATTATTTAAAAAAATACAAGTCCCAAAAACAATTTAATCAATAGCCGAAGCATAAACGCCATTTCATTCGCTTAAAATTACATTTTGAGAGAGCACAAAGATTTACTAAACGTAAAAATAACTTAGAAAGATTGTACCTTGAAAATACAAATACAGACATTCGTCACAAAATAGTGTCATCTCCGAACGTCGTTTGCAAGTCCCAGATAGTGTGTCAAAATAAGCAAAATTTCACGTAACAAACAGCATTCATACTAGAAATTTGACGACAGACCTGTCTGAGCTCACGCCTGAATTTAAGCCTAACTTTAAAAAACGTTAAAGAAAACAATCTGTTTTCCGTGCGAAAAACGTTTTCGTTGCTAAGGGAATCAAAATAATGTTTTGCGCATTGAAAACCGATTACCTATGTATGTATTTTTTTTTAATTTTAAACACGAGTATGGGAAGTCGCACCGAATCTATCTCATTATTGCTAAGGAAAGAACTCAGCAACTCGACGATCCAGTTGGCAGACATCGTTACAGGGTCAATCCTGGCAGAGTTTACCTATGATTGAGCCCACGCTCGTTAATTCGAGGCAACTTTGGAAAGCCTCAATACGAATTTCCCTCAAACGTTTCATGATGCTAAAACAGTGCATTACTGACTACGGTCTGGATTTGGCGTTCGCTCTACAGAAATTGGATAACGAATGAAGACTAAATTCTAAAGGTGGGTGCTGACCAACGTTACGAGGTGTAATGTAACATTCGCATCGAGCGTGTTACGCATCGAGCATGTTACGCTGTTTTCTAAAATCGGCGTAACATGCTCGTCAAAACTCTGTGCTCCGCTTTCGCCGCCAGTTCACTCAAGATGGCCGACAGCGATGACGCGTTGGTATCTTTGATTCTACTTAATTATTGTTTCATCCAAATCAAGAAGAAGAAAAAGCGTTACTGGACATCAAACTTGTTTTTTTTAGTTACTTCGTGTTTTAAGAAATAAATACGAGAGGAACGACGTGTGATCACTCGCAACGCGCGTGCGCTCGTGACGACTTGCAAGAGAGTACTGACTGAACCGCGTAACAGTCAAAGGATTCGCCAAAAAACCGACAGCCGGGTGGAGCACCCAAAGCGAGCAACGAGCGGCCCGTTGCTCGCTGGTTTCCCCGTAACACGACGTACTGACTGCACGAATGCTCGCTGTGTAACATGTTACATTACACCTCGTAACGTTGGTCAGTACCCACCTTTATGTTTATGCACTAAATTATGTCAATATTTTGAGCACAGTGTAGGGGCAGCTAAAGGGAGACTACCAAGGGGTGCTAACTAATCCTTGCCCCAGCTTAAGCCGGATTTTGACGGTCTTAGCACGCTCGCACCATGTGCGTTCAGTTTTAGTTGAAAATGACGACGCACTCGGTCCGAGCGCACTGACCGTCGTCATAATCAACTAAAACTGTACGCACACGGCCCGAGCGTACTAAGACCGTCAAAACCCGGCTTTATTATCTAACACCGATATTACTATGACGCTTACGCGCAACTGGGCAGAGCTGTTTCATTATCTCTTAAGCTACTTTTGAAGTCTTTCTTATAACTGCTCTTTAAATTTTGTCCACTACAATTTTAGAACCATTTCGCTAGTGTCATTATTTGACCAAGAATAACCAATAAGAGGGAGTAAGATTAGGAATTAGTACTGCAAGAATTATGCAGATCCGCAGTTTTTCCGAACTTTTCCCGAATTTCAGACAATTTTTTTAATGATTTAATTACAAAATATGTATAATTTTCAGATTTTTCTTTGTACTACGACGATATTACTTGTCAAATTTCATAGTTCTAGGTCAACGGAAATATCCCTATAAATTTTGATTCCCTTGAGTGTCGAAATATACGTTTTTTGCGGTACAAACGGCCCTATCTTTTTTACCGTCAACTGAGAAGTTTGTTGTACTTAGGGACTGAGTATATCGTTTTAATTTCAACTCGATACCTCCACGCGTTCCCGACATAAAGGGTCTTGACAGACTGACAGACAGACGGACGGACCGACGGACGGACCGACGGACGGACAGACGGACAACAAAGTGATCCTACAAGGTTTCCGTTTTTTCCTGTTGAGGTTGTCGTGGCTCAGAAACATTAGAGAATGGACAGATGTAGTCAGCTTTGAAGACCCGTTTCGCTTGGCAAGAAGTGAAGAAGAATATGGGGAGCTGACGGCCAACCCCCATTAGTTGAGAGGCACAGGAAGAAGAAATGCCTTGAACTGAGTGTACGGGAGAAGTCAGGAAATGTGTCATTCCAATCCGGTCAGCATCAGCAGCAATCTGAACGCACGCGTCATACCGCTACGGCATTCGGGCCTCATTCAGCCCAGGGTCATCGGGGCCGCGGGTCGTCACTTCATTGGCGCCGTGCGACGGAAGCGCTGCAGGTGCGTCGGCTCCTTGCTGAGCGCGGGCCGGGATGAAAACCAGCCAACCTGCCGACGAAGCCATTCTTTTTATGGTGGCATGGTTACATACCTATATCCTGTGGTCTTGAGCGGCGACTTTGAGGTCTTCTTACCCTAGACATAGTGTTGTTGCCTCCGACGTCACCATTGGCGCCAGGTGGTTTTTGGACGCCCCTCTTCCGCCTTTCTGGAGATGGCCACGAGAGGCCTGGTCTGGTTGAGAGTTTATCTAACCTACGGAGGTCAAGCCTCCCCGAGAGCAAAGGTGCTCTATCGAGAGAATTTCTTCTTTAATGGGCCTCTGATTCGGCGTGTTTGTGGTTAAGTTTGTGAAAAAAAATAAGAGCGGACATTATCCTGGGAATTAATCAGCTGAGGGCTGAATGACGATCAGTCAGAATGTAGACTATGCAGCAATGGGTAGAGGGTGATAATAGAATTGTCCAATGGGAATAATTTCAAGGAGGAGCCGAAGGTCGGCGATAAAATGCGATACAGCAAGGCAGAAAGACGGATTCCTTTTATTGAGGCTGGATGCCGAAACCCTTTGCGGAGCGAACATGCAACTCAGAGTACAGAAGCGCAAGTATCAAAGGATCAAAGCTTCCCGTTGTCAACTTTTTTTCTCAGCTTTAGAAAGTTCTTCTGATTTTGGCCTCGTAGATTGTGAACAAAACACGTTGATGAACGAAATTTGGCACGTGTTGATTGAACTCACCGGTGCTGATCTTTCGCTCTTACAGTGGCTGTTCGTTGACGAGTGTGGACTTGCGATGTTCCTGCAAAAATATGTCACTTTAGGTCAAATTTCCTATGTCAGTTTATGCTTGACACAATGGATCTAAATAGGCGAAGGTTTGGTCTCTTCAACGTAACCTGCTTCTCCATAAACTTACCCTAAAGAAGCTCGTTTTATAGTGGTCGCGTTGCTCTGTAGAAGTAATCGTGTGGGGGTCGGCACCACGCCGCTGGCTCTCCAACTGGATGAAAGAAAAGTGTTTGGGTTATTTTACATAAACATGTGTAGTTTAGGTCTAATATCGGGGGTTTAAAGTCCCTTTAGGAGATTCACATAGTACGCAAGGGTTCACGAGAACTTGCTATGACTAGTTTGCTCCGTAACCTCACTGATATTCTATAATCCGCTGAAGTAAGTGGTCCGTATCTCGAATTATGCGTGAATGAATGGATAGAACAGACGATACGTTTGTGAACACATGTCACCTTACCCAACTACGATACTGTATTCCTTAATTAACGTAAGAGCGTTTTCACAGTATCCGATCCGGTGTCGTACGCCGATCCGATAACGGAGTAAGTAACATGTATGAAATATATACTTGTGTTACATGTTGTCCGGCCCGATATCGGTTATCGGAGCCCACACCGATATGTTGGCGGACGCCCGTGAGCCGTCGGACGATAATGTTTGTATGTGTGCTATACCTAAATTGTCTTTGTGCGCACAGAGCTCGATGCGCGGCGGTTTTTTGTGTGCGTGTGTCTTGTTTCTTGATACTGTCTGTGAGATGAATTAGCAAATAATCGAATGTGGATTCACTCATACGAAAGTCATTTAAAAACTTTCTAGGTGTAACGAGTATAAAATTCTCTCTCTGAATATCTAGCTTCCACAATGGGATTTATTCATTACTGTCCATGGACTCATCTTTTTTGCGTCTGAAATGTGACAGATACAGCAAATAAATTTTTCTATTATTGTCTGCCACGATGACCTGCCCGCAATAAGCTATCGAGCAAATCGGGCCGTATCGGAACGATTTTGTCGGAAATTTGTGAAAACAGCACACGGTGTCGGCAATCGGATGTCGGCTATCGTCGTCCGACACAGATATAGGAACGAATAATGTAAAAACGCTATAATACTCCACACCACAAACAGGGAAGAGTTACCTTGGCAACCCGTCCCCAGCTTTCCTATAGAATTCGCTGCGTTTCACTTCGCCGGTTTTCGCTGGACAACTGCTGAGCCTCATCGGCGAGTCCTCGAGAGTGATCTTGCGAAGGCACGGCGTCCTCGGGACCACCCGGCTGACCTTCGCGCCCTTGCTGACTTCGTTTAAATTCGTACTGGAATGTTCGTCTATACTCGGCAGCCGCTGATCCTGGCTGTCGCCGTTGTCCTTTATCGTCTTGAACGTCGGTTTCTTTATGCCGAAAACGCTTAGCGGTCTACTGGAAATGTTGAACCGTGGACTTTGCGCAGACTTCGTTCGAGGTATGGTCACTGTGTCCGCTGAGTTAGACTTCGGTTGAATTTTCGCCAGAGCGACCGAGTTGGTCAAGGTCCGCATCAAGCTGTTGGATTCCTTAACTGATGGTGGGACTTTGGCCAACGCGGGCGGTTTGGCCAATCCGTTGGCCATGAGTTTTTGGAACGGTTGCGTGACGGAGACGGGCTTCAGTTGTACCCGATGTGCAGTGGTGTACGTGGACGAACTCGAGATGTTAGGCGGTGGGGTTTTGCTACTAGAGGGCGCTGTTTCGGGTCTCTCGTCGTACTTGGCTTTTTTGTACTCTGGCGGGGAAGCCGGCCGGGGCTCCTGGCCGGTGGAAGACCAGAGTAAGTCGACCCCTGGTACAGCTTGGAGCTGGTGTAGGTGGGTCTTTATATTGTACATGCCGCCCAGGGCACCGAAGGGGTCAGCCTTGATTTGTGCGGCCACGTCGATGACACTCTCGCCACTGAGTTCTGATATCTGGTGGTGTATCTGGGGAAGGATAAATCGGGTTTGTTTGGTAGTACTCTTTATTACTTTTAAAACGCATCTACTGCTGAATAAATCCAGAAGCGTCCAGCGATCAATTTGAGCGCCCTATGCTGTTTCCACTGGGAAAACTTTCTTCTACACAATCAATCAATTAGCCCATTCTGTACCTCAGCTAGACATAGGCCTCCTGAAGGCAGGCTAGTTCTTTCTGTTCCAGCCCGCTACCAGCACTCTAGCTCAGATCGTCGGTCACGTTAGTTCTTTTGGGAATCGCCTTATTTCTGAAGTGATCTGTCAAAGCGGCCTTTCCTAGTCTTACCTTATATTTTCTCCTACTGATCCCTGCTAATTAAACCTGCCAATCTTCCCTTTCGATCCTCAATAATCAGTACTTTATTGCAGTCATAAGACAGCCTTTTTCTCCACTGCAGACTCGAACCGAAGGCGTTGCACATTGACATTGGTATTCAAACAATATAAATTCTTTACGTACAATTTTGATTATTATGATAATTAGAGTGGTGGTAGGGCAGCGGTAGAACGCCAGCCTTACATTCGGGAGGTCGTGGGTTCGAATCACGGCATGCACTTTTGTTTATTTACGTACATTCGTGAAGTTGTAGTAACAATAACACTCGCTATCGGTGAGGAAACCTGAGCATCCGAGGTGTTCACATATCTCGGCGCTTGAAATTGCTTCTCCTGTGGGCACGAGTGGTAATTAAGCCCATACTCTCTCTCTCTCTGAGAGAAGGCCTGTGTCGTGCAGTGCGACGCATATAGGCTACATAAGAGTCCTGACAATAGAAAACCACTTATTTTCAAGGTCAAAGATTAATGATACCTCTCTATTGAGTCTGGGGTCAATGGCGGCTAGCGGATGGGTCTTCATCCTCATGCCGGGGCGCCGCAGCCAGCGGTGCCGCGCGGCCTCCTCGATCTTCATTCGGAGCTCCACGTTGGGCTCCAGCAGGTGCTGAATGAACGTCTTGCACTCTGAAATTATAGCTATGGTCAGACTAGGACGTTCAAAAAGAAAATATCCATGCTGGGAATGATGAAAACAGAGGAACAAGTGTCCCTGTTCCTTTACTAAAGGTTTATATAAACAGAAGGGAAGAGAGGAAGAGAAACGCCAAGGAGACGTTATTTTCACAAAATCACAAAATTAAAGAGAAGGTGGATGACATGACGCACCGAGCGTTGAAGGAACTGGCTTGTGACCTGAGCGTGTGAAAGATGCTGCGCCGACAAGACACTTAAATATGATGCTGATGATGGTTGGACTACAACGGGTTGTTTTAAGGTTACAACGGGCCGGCGAGGTGCGGCGCGGCTGTCACGATTTCAATCTAGAATAATCCATAAAGACTCACGAAATTAGAGACTAAAATAAAAGTGCAACAAAGCCCGTTCTCGTGTCGTGACCGTCCCGTGGCCGTGGCCGCACGGCACCGGTTTTTTTTTCTGCTAGCATTTTAATTTAAAAGTATTTAAGGTTTATTTAAGGTGAAGTGCCCGTACAGGTGGGCAAACATGGCCGACGACCTTTCTATCGGCTTTGGCAGGAGGTGGCCACGAACAGAGAGGAGTGGAGAGATAAAGGGAGGCCTTATCCAGCAGTGGGACACAACTGGAGCTACATAAAAAAAGTTCATTTTAGTTTGTATCGATGCGTCCGCACGCGTCGCCGGCCCGTTTTAGTGTGGATAGTACTTTATGCTCCGCCGTGTGCAAAGGGTAACTGTCTGTCCTTAGTACACGTGTCGATGTATTGGCGCGACGTTAACAGTCTAAAACAATCCTTAAACTTATAAGGTTAGAAACTATCCGGTGAATCTGTGTCGACAACGACAGCGCACGGCCCGTCCGTCGCGACATTGCTCTTAATTTACAAAGTAAAGTCTTTTACAATATAGAAACGTACGCTCATAAAATACGAGGGAATCCCTCTTTCCCATGGTCATGATAGTTTTTTTTGTTTGCAGGTACTATGCCAAAACGAAACTCGCCTGGTCTTAAGATGTGTTTGAGGAGCTATCTTTGAAAAAGAATAATAAAATTATTGTTAACTTAGGTAATTAAATCGATTTTCACCGACATTGTCTTTCTAATTTGTAATTTAGCACACCTTAAGTCTCCATATGCCAAGATACATTTTATGTACGAGTTTTTCATGTATTTCGAATACGACATCTCGGACCTAAGGGCCGCGTTTCATAAAACTAACATTTTTAATACGATATTTTACTATGACAATTCGACGCAGACTGCGAAGCCAATTAGTACAATTAGATAGTCGTCCTACTTATAAATCTGTGAGTTAATCAGCGATGTGTAAAGGTTGGCCCGCTGTCGACTTTACAACGTATATCACCAGCGGACACGCAGACCAGCGCAGCGCGTTGCTTCCGTGTGGACACCCATGTTATGGCGGTGCGCTGAACCTTCGTAGGTCTGTTCTTATAAGTTGACGTATCCAGTAAAAACAGTCGACGGTACATCAACCTTTACATACATGCACTCTGTTCAGTTTCGTTAAGGGCGAATGCACCAAAAATGCAAATTTTGACCTGCTGACGATTGTCTATATCTCATCAGGGGACACGCAGGCCAGTGCAGTACGTTGTTTCCACGTAAGCCCCCGCACTGAACCCTTCTAGATGTGTTCTTATAACGTGCAGTTGTTTGCAAAGTACGATATCTCACCAGCGGACACGCAGGCTAGGGCAGCCCGTTGTTTCCGCGTGAACCCCCGCGCTATGACGGCCCGCAGCTGCGGCCGAGACTTGCCGCCGCCGCCGCCGCCGCTGTCCGGCGCCGTGAACGGTAGCCCGCCCGTCACGATGCCGTAAACTATCACGCCGCTGAAATGAAACAACACACACAGGGCCGCGTTTTATAAAACTACAGCTCATTGCGTAGATGAGTCTTCCAACTTGTTAATCTGTGGGTTGGTCGACTCCAATATACATCGAATTGTCATAGTACCTAAACCATTAATGGAGTTTTATGAAATAAGGCTGCTCGTATCTTTCATTGAAAACCTCAGAGTACCTATAAAAGATCTATTTCTATGCACAAAACAAGTGGTTCATTGTTTATGTTTTGCGCATTGGAAACTGACCGTTTTGTGTATAATTGTTGGTTAAGGTTTTCGCCATTATAATAACATGTAAACTTGAGAATTGAGGTAGCCTATAATACCCGGGATGACTCAACCATTTAACGTTTGTGGTGACATTGAGAAAATAAACCCCATAGGTTAACCCCCAAATTACTTTTTAGGGTTCCGTAGTCAACAAGGACCCTTATAGTTACGAGGACGCCATGTCCGTCCGTCTGTCTGTCTGTCTGTCTGTCCGTCTGTCTGTCTGTCCGGCATAACACAGAGACGACAAGCTCTACCTACAGGGTGATTTCGAAATCGTTAGCTAGGTATATTTTGAGAGAATACCTACTCTTTTCATTGTGAAAAACAGTAAGTATTATTGATTTATCGCTAATGGTATAACGATTTTCAATCCAATTTCAAAGTGATAGGAAGTACCATGAGTTGAAAAATGTATTTTAATATGTTAAATGTATAAGAGACTATCGTCCGACATGCGTAACAATTAAAAGGACAGTTGATTTGGCCGGCGCCGACCATAAGAAGCTCGCCCAGTTTTTTTTTCGATTTTTATAATTTTTCGTCCTCATATTTGTTTGTCTATGCTTAAGGGAGGAAATTTTGAGTAACAAAAACATTTTTTAAGCCCTATTTTTTCAAAAATGGTTGGAATGGCCCCTTAAAAAAACTCAATCGAATTCAAAGTCCTTTTGTAGATAGCTGAAATTTAGCATAGATATACATATTGATCGCGCTAACAAAACGGTAGTATAAAATCTTAAAAAAAATAGTTTTAAGTACTTCCCCTGCACCTAAAATAAGGTTGCATATTTTTTTCTCGTCGACACCATAGTGGGATATCGCTGGATTGACCGTTTAAAAATATTTAGGAAAACTATTTTTCGATTCAGGATCCCGTTTGCGAAATATTAAGCTTTAAAGCGCAAATTTTTGTCCCAGTAGGGCGTCCCCCCCTCTCCCGGCTAAACGGTGGATTGTAGAAACGTAAAAAAATTCAGAGCATTGAACATACAATGAACTTAAAAGGAAAACTATCTTAAGTATTCCAGAGGAATCGTTTTTTTTATGTAGGTAATACGTAAAATGTCAAGTCTCCGAGAAAGACATCACAGACTCCTTGAGAATCGATATGAACGAGGCGAAGTTGGGAGAGAGGCAATGCCGCCACTGGGCGGGAAAAAGCACGGACATAATTGAAATACCAACATGCTCCAAAGATCCACTTCAGGTCCGTATCGGCGCCCGTCGACGAACAGCTCCGGCGCAGCGTACTCGAGGGAGCCACACGGAGTGCGCAGCGCACCGCCCGATGACCACAGGTTGGAGAGGCCGAAATCTGCAAGCGAGGGTCTGCGTAAGTGCCTGTCTTGCCTTCCCGCTCTCTTTTAACATGGCCGGCCAATGCTGAGCAACTCCGTAGCTTTTTTACTGTACATATCTACACGAAACCGGTAAGTATCAATAAATTTCAAACTCTAGAACTCACTTTGGGTAGTCCTGGAAAATTACTACTATTAATAATAATAATAATAAAAACTTTATTCTCCAAAAAGGTTTACATGTACAGGCTTATTCTAACTTATATTTTCATGCGTTTTAACAAATTAGTGAGCGACTGCTGCAGAACTAGACGGATAGTCTGTGTTTTAGCATTCAGGACTGCTGCAGAACTAGACGGATAGTCTGTGTTTTAGCATTCAGTTTCCCTTTCGTTGTGTCTAAAATCGTGCATAATTTACGTACGTAGCCATTACATCAATAGTAACTGAGTTTTTTGTATTAGAAAAGAAACAAAAGGAGCATGCATTTTAATCTAAGAGATGACAAGAAGTTAATAATAACCTAAACATGTTTTTTTTTCAAGTGTGTGTGTGTGTGTGTGTGTGTGTGTGTGTGTGTGTGTGTGTGTGTGTGTGTGTGTGTGTGTGTGTGTGTGTGTGTGTGTGTGTGTGTGTGTGTGTGTGTGTGTGTGTGTGTGTGTGTGTGTGTGTGTGTGTGTGTGTGTGTGTGTGTGTGTGTGTGTGTGTGTGTGTGTGTGTGTGTGTGTGTGTGTGTGTGTGTGTGTGTGTGTGTGTGTGTGTGTGTGTGTGTGTGTGTGTGTGTGTGTGTGTGTGTGTGTGTGTGTGTGTGTGTGTGTGTGTGTGTGTGTGTGTGTGTGTGTGTGTGTGTGTGTGTGTGTGTGTGTGTGTGTGTGTGTGTGTGTGTGTGTGTGTGTGTGTGTGTGTGTGTGTGTGTGTGTGTGTGTGTGTGTGTGTGTGTGTGTGTGTGTGTGTGTGTGTGTGTGTGTGTGTGTGTGTGTGTGTGTGTGTGTGTGTGTGTGTGTGTGTGTGTGTGTGTGTGTGTGTGTGTGTGTGTGTGTGTGTGTGTGTGTGTGTGTGTGTGTGTGTGTGTGTGTGTGTGTGTGTGTGTGTGTGTGTGTGTGTGTGTGTGTGTGTGTGTGTGTGTGTGTGTGTGTGTGTGTGTGTGTGTGTGTGTGTGTGTGTGTGTGTGTGTGTGTGTGTGTGTGTGTGTGTGTGTGTGTGTGTGTGTGTGTGTGTGTGTGTGTGTGTGTGTGTGTGTGTGTGTGTGTGTGTGTGTGTGTGTGTGTGTGTGTGTGTGTGTGTGTGTGTGTGTGTGTGTGTGTGTGTGTGTGTGTGTGTGTGTGTGTGTGTGTGTGTGTGTGTGTGTGTGTGTGTGTGTGTGTGTGTGTGTGTGTGTGTGTGTGTGTGTGTGTGTGTGTGTGTGTGTGTGTGTGTGTGTGTGTGTGTGTGTGTGTGTGTGTGTGTGTGTGTGTGTGTGTGTGTGTGTGTGTGTGTGTGTGTGTGTGTGTGTGTGTGTGTGTGTGTGTGTGTGTGTGTGTGTGTGTGTGTGTGTGTGTGTGTGTGTGTGTGTGTGTGTGTGTGTGTGTGTGTGTGTGTGTGTGTGTGTGTGTGTGTGTGTGTGTGTGTGTGTGTGTGTGTGTGTGTGTGTGTGTGTGTGTGTGTGTGTGTGTGTGTGTGTGTGTGTGTGTGTGTGTGTGTGTGTGTGTGTGTGTGTGTGTGTGTGTGTGTGTGTGTGTGTGTGTGTGTGTGTGTGTGTGTGTGTGTGTGTGTGTGTGTGTGTGTGTGTGTGTGTGTGTGTGTGTGTGTGTGTGTGTGTGTGTGTGTGTGTGTGTGTGTGTGTGTGTGTGTGTGTGTGTGTGTGTGTGTGTGTGTGTGTGTGTGTGTGTGTGTGTGTGTGTGTGTGTGTGTGTGTGTGTGTGTGTGTGTGTGTGTGTGTGTGTGTGTGTGTGTGTGTGTGTGTGTGTGTGTGTGTGTGTACTACGATACCCTTTGATATCGTCTGAGCTTCGAATTCCTGATGGTGGTCCACCTACAATTATTCATAAAAGGCAAAATGAAATTTTTGCAAAGTATATTACCAACGATTTTGATGAACTGCTTTGTGTTATCCAGCATGATGTTCTCCATTTTCAGGTCTCTGGAACAATGGGCAAGTTGTCATTTCGGCTGCTCATATGTTAGTTACTTATCTACTTATTGGGTTAGCAAATCTAGCGACGCTGTGAGGCGCGGGAAGGAACTTATTTTCCTTATGATTTTGGTCAAGATATAACAGTGAATTTGATCATTAATGTGAGGGCCAGGTTGTTTCTTCTTCAGAGGCAGCGCCGCCACAGGGGCGGGGAGGGGGTCACCAGTCAGTTCCACTGTATCGAAGTGTGTGTTCAGTGCGCAGTGGCCCGTCGTGATGGTGACGTATCAACCGGTCCTTGATGGTTGAGGTCTCCTGAGTATTATTATCCGCGAATGATGCCTCGACAATGCATGTCGTACGATGGAGACCAGCAGGCAGGCCAACGAAAACGCGACTGAATCTGAGACGCTATAATGCCTCTACAATGCATGTCGTACGATGGAGACCAGCAGGCAGGCCAACGAAAACGCAACTGAATCTGAGACGCTATAATGCTTGGAGAAATGTGCTACCTTTCTCAGACTTTCCCGGGTAGTACGATGGCACGAGTCACGCGTTTTGCGGCGCTAAAACGTCAGAATTTGAAAGTTATTATAGGTACTGGAAAGTCGCGACTTTTGACATTTAAAACGCGCGACTAGCGTCGTCGTAAATGTGCATGTGTGGTCTTAAACACGCTATAAATTAAGTTTCCCAAGTGTTGTTAGCTGGTGGAAGGACGCTTGAGAGTTCCTTTCGGTGAAATAATTCCCTACTATGCATATGCAGCACTCTGCTTTCTGGAGCTCTGCTCCTATATTACACGCACCAAATCCTGAGCGATTCCAAACGTCAAATTGTGAAATTCGATGCTGATTGCTATGGCTAAGATCAGGATTCCCATAGGATTTGGTGCGCATAATTAGGCTCCTGGTCTCAGACAGATCTCGCGTGCATCCAAGACTTATCTGGTCATGAATGGCTGGTTGATGTGGGATGATGGATGAAGTACTCCCCTGGAACACATATTCTGTACGGCAGAGATGAGTTGATACACTAATGCACGAACTATGGTCTCCGACAGACCTCGCTTGGTGCCATTATTTATTTTAGACATGATCTACGATAAATCTACGGGCACGACCGTTGATGTGTGATGATGGATGCTGAAGGGCTCTTACCGGTGAACTACTCCCCTAGCATGCATATGCCGCACAGCGGAGACGAGTTGGCAGGCTAACGCGCGAGCTCTGGTCTCCGACAGGCCTCGAGATGGTCCGCGCGCAGACAGCACGTGCGCGCACAGGTCCCCGCCGCCGGCAGCCTCCATCACCACGTAGAGGCGCGGCCCGTGCTGAATGGAGATAGAGAGGATTGTATGTAAGTAAAGGATCAGTCTGATCATGATGTAAATTACTGTGCTCGGATAATGGCGACCAGCAATGGCGTCAAGCAAGCGCCAGGGGACTGAGAGTTTGGCATGCCCTTGCTTCGGCACCATGCTGAGACTGCCCCATTTTGTCAACTTTGTATTCCCAAGGTTTAGGTTACCTCAGCGCATGTAATTGGCAATCCGCGGTGGTGATGAGGACTATATTCTGTTTCTGAGAGAAGGTCTGTTCGCTACAGTGGGACGTATTTTATAGGCTACACAAAAAAAGGAATTTGCTAAAATATCTTACTGTAAATATTTTTTGTAAGATATCACCCACAGTGCAATGTCTGTACTCGAATGTTGTCAAATAAAGTTTCTTTTTCTTCTTTTACTTATGCACAATGAGCAGCGCGAAGCTCTACAAATATAATTACCATCATAGTTTCGTAGAGAGCGGCAATGCATGGATGCCTCAGCCGGGCCATGACTCGAGGCTCGCGGTGCAGGTTGCGCCGCGCATACTCCTCCTTTATACAGGTCAGGTCGATCACCTTTATGGCCACCTGGAAATGGAGGCAACACTCTCAGACTGCTTTGTTGAGACGGGTGTCAATAAAAACTGTCGCAGATTCCCGCAGGAAGTGGACTCGTAGACTGAAGTCTGGTTTAATCAATCAATCGGCCTGTATTCGTACACGGCTGGACATAGTCTGCACCAAGGCCTTCACCAAGGCACGTCCATCTTTGTTGCCCGTCCATCCGTCCGTCCGTTTGTCTGTCTGTCAAGGCCCTTTATCTCGGGAACGCATGAAGGTATCGATATAAATTATAGAACTTAAAACCCTTCTAAGTTTACGTAAAAAAAAGATACGGACGTTTATACCGTAAAAACCTATATTTCGACACTCAAGGGAATCAAAATTTATAGGGTACTTTCCGTTGAACTAGAACTATGAAATTTGGCAAGTAATATCGCCTTATACTACCAATACAGGGAAAAATCTAAAAACTACACATTTGTACACTGCTATTATTCACCGGTTTCACAGTTCAGAAATAGCTTTCAGGATCCTGACGTTTCACTCCTACCTTCACTTCACTGACAACACTTTGCCTTGTTGATGTCATTATTGGACTCCAAACAACGTCAGTTTACCTTCTTCCCTATAATCCTATGCGTGGCCTCCTCTACCCTGGCGAAATGGCCTTTCCCAAGGACTTTGCCGGTCATCAGGTAGTTCCCGATGCTGTAAACTTGGCCCCGACTCCGCGTCATGTTTGTTGGCGTCATACTCAGTCGTTCCACTCAAAAATTTGGACACATTATACCTTCCGAACCCGTTAACAACACGGTAGAAACTATTTTTGTAAAACGCTTTTTCACTGTACAATAATATAGATGTTTTCAACGTCATAATATGTTGGGCTCAGTGTTTGGGTACCATCTTTTGTTTGCGTCCTTCAAAAATAGAACTTTGGTTATCTAGTGGCGGCCGGCTGACATTTGAATTGGCACTATTTATAACGGCATCTTGCAATCGCCAGATTGACAACTGAATGATCGAACTCTTTGCGTGGCGGATGTTCGTTGGGGGCAGACTTTACCTTTTTCCTGATTTTTGAAGTATTCGCCCACTCTTCCAAAATGAGATCTTTAGCTATGCATTTACTAGGTATCTATATCTATATAGTTTTTTTCACACCTGCTATTCAGAAAAGATCCCTTGATTCCCTCAAATGAGGGATCAAAGTTGTACTTTTCTTTTCCCTGATATTCTAGTATTTTTTTATTGCCCTCAGCATGATCCGTGTGCAGATTTTCACAAAATGTAATTCCAATTCGATTTTTATTTTGTTGCAATCGATCATAATTGTCTTCCACGGCACATAAATAATTTAATACCAATCCATTATAGCAGGTGTGAAAAGCAGTATGTGTCTTGGGCGTGAACACTTGAATCCCTCGCTACGCTCAAGATTATTGTAAAATCTTTCGCTTCACTCAGGATTCAATATACCGCCCTCGCCGTAAATATATCATTTTGCTCCCTTGAGACACAATCTACTATTTAAAGATTAGCGATACTTTCATACTTTTTATCCGATATCAGGTGAACCACTATTAGGACTGCGGCCGACGACGACAGAAAGAGGTGTATTAGAAGGGGGGGGGGGGGGATGGGCTATGTCCAGCAGTGGACGAATACGAGCTGATTGATTCATAGGTGAAGCATGCTTGAAAACGTGGGCAGATGATCCGCAACACAGAGTGGTGGTCGCGAACTCAGCGGGCGAGCGTCGTTCGGATTTGGTCGAAGGTACTGTGAGGGCTTAGCTAACTATGAAACGTGAAGAAACCTGTGATTGAAACCGTCAATCCGCGGTGGGCAAGTGTGGTGATTATGCCCATACTCTCTCTCTCAGAGACAAGGCGGTCTTACTTATCAGTAAAAGTGATCTCTGCTAAGATCTTTTCTACATGCAGAACGTCTAGTTAGGTGCGCCGCGCGCCTCATTTTCCCCTAACACAATAGAGACAGCGTAGGCACGTAATTAATTCCCAATTAAATACTCCGCAGTATTCCAAGTAAGAAGAAGCAATCAACAAGCTTGAAACCTAACCCCCGAGGCATCCATTAGAGCACCTACCTGCCTCTCGAATGCCTGCACGAAACAGCGCGAGTTGATTTTCATAATGTGAGCCGGGAACAATAAATCCTATTAGTGGGCAAGTGCTAGCGCCCACGACAGGTGTGCGCGGGACTTACTCTGAAGCAATCGTTCTGTTATACCACTTGCATGTATGCCTTTGTGCTACGAGTACTTTTACAAGTTACAAGTTAAACTAGGTGTCCATTTCAAAATCTGGATCATTTTGGAGAAAAAAAAGGCAAAAAAACTCCAAACTTAGTCTTCAAGTCCTTAATTAACAGAGTTTATATAAATATTCTAAAACCTGGAACTCATGCAAATTTTACTTCCAGAGATGTCATCTAAATAATCTTTAATGTTATAGTAGCTTTTTTTTTCGCACAAAGTGCGCTTTACACATTTTTTTAACCGAGTTTCTGGCAAGCTTATTATATCCTCAGGGATCTTATTGTAGAAACGTATACAATGCCCCACAAAGGAGCCTAAATTTTGGGAACCAAAGTTTATGTCTATTTCTAGTATTTACATTGTGTTGGCTACCTACAGTTTTAAAGTTACTGATTTTTTTCCTAACGTACATTTTAGATTCCCTGACTCAGCATCTCCCTTTCTGAAGCCTCAGACCTAGCTCTCTGTCCCGTTAGTCTCACACCGCCGGTCTCACAGTAAACACCCATATTCTACATCGGTTTCCAGATCCTTTGTCTTGTTCAATATAAGTTTTAGTTTTAATTAAGTTTTTTTTTTAAAGGAAAACTCCGAATACCTATAACAGTTTGTCGGTCGTTTTTATGAGTCAATCCGAATGCCGCAGAGTATTCTATCTGAACGTTATAGCGGAAACGCCAGTACTATTTATAAATTTGTTAAGGATAGCTTAGTAATAAGATCTATGTAGCTTTGATAATTGTATGGTGAGGTTCCGATGGGGCTGACATGCTCGTTCTGCGAACAAAGCCCCTAAATAAATAAGATTAAAAAAAAATAATGAGAAAATCCAGCCAGTTTTTACTTTGATCTACGTTACACTCAGGACTGCTCAACACGGAAGTCAGCGAGTATACGTGGCTGATCGGACGTGGATTTATAGATACATTCAAAAACTCTTGGGGGCCTAACTAAATTGCAAAATTATACAATTACTAGTTGACTCGGCAAACGTTGGTTTGCCATATTAATTAGCCTACGACCTATTGTCAGACCTACCAAATAAATCAAACTTTTTTCATAATAATCGGTGAAGCCGTTTCGCAGAAGTTCGATGACAAACGCTCCCATCCCTCATTATATTTCCACAATTGCGAACATTTTTTCCTAAGGAATCATATATGGGAATCAATGAAAAGAGCAACTTCGATGAAAAAATTGTCTTTCCCTTATAAAGTCTCTACTACAGAAGTACAAACTACTTATGCGGCGTTTCTGGAGTGTTTTAAGGAATCGTGTTTTTTGAATTGAGCAATAAAATCGTCAGTCCGTAGTTTTGTACATTAATTTTAAGTGCAATAAAAGTATAAATGAGTAAATAAATAAAACCTCCAGAGTAGAGCCCCGTTTGCATTTGCGCTACCGCCGCCTTGCGGTGCCATTTGCATCTCCACACGAGAGAAAATGCATTTCAAATTGTTTTTGATATTAGCTTGTCATGTGTTTTCATTAGAGGGGAAATTAAAACGGTCTTTCTGAATTAGCGGTTGCGTTCGTACAACTTGTATTTCTTATTCGTAAGATTTCATTTAGATTTCAGCTCGGTAGTGTGGCGAGAAATTAAGATAAGATGAGATAAGAATATTCTTTACTGTACACCGGACCAAGTGACACAAAAACCTGTGAAGATACAGAGTGCAACTAGTTAGCTTCATGGTTTTTTTAGGGTTCCGTACCTCAAAAGGAAAAACCGGATCACTTATAGGATCACTTTGTTGTCCGTCCGTCCGTCCGTCCGTCCATCCGTTCGTCAGTCCATCCGTCTGTCTGTCGAGACCCGTTTATCTCGGGAACGCGTGGATGTATGAAGTTGAAATTAAAACCATTCAGGTCTACAGTCCCGTGAAGCTGTGAAAAATCAATTTTCTAAGTTAGTGTAAAAAAAAGATACGGCCGTTTATGATGCAAAAAACGAATATTTCGACACTCAAGGGAATCAAAATTTATAAGGTACATTCCCGTTGACCTAGAACTATGAAAGGTTACGATTGTGTAACTTTAAATGATTTCCGACAGTTACAGTATTTTATTCAGTGTTTGTTATCGAAATCCTTCGAAACGGCTTCACCGATTTTTGTGAATTTTTTATGTTTATTTGGTAGGCCTGAGGATAGATCGTAGGCTAATTAATATGGCAAAACAACGTTTGCCAGGCCAGCTAGTTGTGCCCGGAAAACTAGTTATTGAGCTGTAAGTACCACTAGTTATTGGCCCTCAGCACCAGATTGGATAAATAATTCTAGTACATTCTTTTTTTGCCACGAGTTGTTTAGAGCTTCTTTTCAATTGTCAAAGCTTAATTTGAAATCCCCGCCATGCTGCATCGTTCTACTGAAGAAAAGTCTTGTAGAATATGAACCACTTTTGTTATAGGATCAAGGAAACCCGATATCCTTGGTCAAATTTGAATCGAAGGCTCAAGATCGGCCGCTACGGGAATCTCGCGAGCCCTATGTCCTTTGTAAGGGATAAAAACATTTGATAATGATGAAACCTGCCCTAATAACTATAACTTGGCACGCGTACTCGGCTTTTGTCTGCGCTTGCTAAAGAAAAGTAACAGAACATAAACTCACGCCTGTATCCTGGAGGGGTAGGCAGAGACTAGGGTCTGCCACTTACCACGATCCTGACAGATCGCCTTCGCTTCAATAACATTCGCTAGTCGTTGCATGCACGCACGCCGATTTCGGATACTTTTTATCTTGCCCTTTGCTAATTGTTGGGGTGTAGGATCAGCAACCCCTATCATATACAGCGGACGAAGCAGGTAGGTGCCTCCGTCCAACCCTGGCGTAGTAGACACGGTGACGACATGGCGACGATACGGCGACGACACGACGGCCGAAAGCGTGGGAGACCGGCGGTTTCGCACTCGGTTGTTGCAGGCTGCAGGCTGCGGCGGTCGCCGGCGTCAGCAGCGTCGACGTTGCTGGAGGGTTCCAAGAGAGTGGGGCGATGAGAGAATGGCGCCAGTTCAGCACTGAAGACAGTGCAGATGTGGAAGGAAGTTGAATGCTTCTGGTATTCCAAGTTTTACTTGTTTCTTCAGATTTTGTTGCGAGTAAGATTCGACACACACACATACATACACTCAGGGACTTAACCCGATCCCAAGACGTAGTCGTAGGGCTGAGTTATGAGTCTGAGTACCCCTTTTTGTTTTTCTATGTTTGTATATTTTCTTTTGTTTGTATATTTTCCTCTTGATTATATTCTTTTTGTTGCACTAACCCGTGCTGAGGACAATTTTAAAAACCTATTTAGTGGCTAAAAATTCCACCCATGCCGGGATGTGTGGGCAACTTGCCCATTGGCTCAGTTGGGAGAGCGCTGGCACGGTTAGCCAGAGGTCGCGGGTTCAAGTCCCGGTGGAATTTTATGCCTCTAAATAGGCTCTATTTTAATATTTTTCTCTTGTTCGTATATTTTCTTTAATTTAATTTCTCTGTCGATTTTTGACTTGGGCTGATTTAGTGTCTACAGTATGTTTCATACATTGTTGTCCTAGTTTTTGGGAGGCCTGGCATCCTAAGATACAGATCTCTGATCTAGTTTAGGACCCAGTCTTTCCACAAATTACTAAAATTACTAAATTACTAATTAGTTCGGCCGGAGGCCCTTGAATTGGTATTTATGGCCCAGAAGAGCCGCGGCAATTTCCTTTTAGTCTTTACGATAAAAACGATAAAAACTCTTAAACCTATTGACCTATTTTAATTATTCAAACAGAGTTAACGAGGGTTTTGTGCTAAGACTCTATTAATACCTAACATGTGTAGGTGTGTGTCTGTAGATGGCCTTCGGGAATTGATTGAGCTGCCTAATTTAAATAATTTCTGCTTGGCCGTGAGCGGGATGTGGAATAATTTCGAAACGGGAATAAATTGTTTATTCAGTACGTTCTCTAGCTCTAAGGACTTATCTACTTAAACTATTAACACAGGTATGAACTTATACATGTGACGTTTACATTTATTTATTTATTTATTAGTTACATATAGAAAATAGGTATCAAAAGTGGTTTTCATAAAACACGCTGACGGCGTGATTTGCCTGTTTTCGGCCATAAAACTAAACTTTAGCGACCCGATTGTGGGTTATTCTTGTTAGGTTACTTATTATCTAGGATATCCATAAGGTCAACTGGTCTAATAGGTTTTTACAAAAATTTCCCAAAAAAACTTACGAATTTTCATCAAACAAGGAAAATATTACCAGTTACGTGTTAAATCGACTATAGGATGATTTTCTTATGGAAAATAACACAAAACAGCCTTCCTCTATGGCTTTCCAATCGGCATTTTCTTGTAAACCAAAACTTATTTGCAAATGGTTTCTGCGCTGTAATTCTCATTGCTAGCAAGCTGTATACCGGTGTAACTTTAGCATAAATGATAAAACGACTTATTTCTACTTAATTAATTATTGAAACATGCCAAAATAAAGATAAAAACACTAAAAGAAATATTTACAATTTGCAATTGAATCACGCCACATTTGTACTACTGCGTTGCAGTTCTACTAACTCCGACTATGGTTCTGACTGGGTCGGACAATATAGGTATTATTTTGTACATTTATCAGGCTTTTCGTCAACACTAATACATCCCCTCAAGAAAATTCCATACAAAAAATGACATCTATGTGGCAAGCGCAAATAAAACGCTTGCCGGCTGAAGTAAACTAAAATAAACTTCTATTTAATGAGTAGGCAAGTTCTAAGTAAGGTACCATACAACAAAAATATATGAAATAGCTGGAGGACTTGGCCTTTTAGTTAATAGGTAGAGGTTTTTTGAATCGTCAATCAAACTTGAACTAATTTAAAAGAAGTTTGACTTGGGATAAGTTTTTACAAAATAGCTTACGACGGTCTAATTTATTTTTTATTTATTTGTTCTCAATTAGCAAAGGGCAAGATAAGAAGTATCCGAAACCGGCGTGCGGGCATGCAAAGATTAATGAATGTCGAGAAAGCGAAAGTGATCTGTCAGGATCTTGGCAAGTGGCAGTCCCTGGTCTCTGCCTACCCCTTTGGGATACAGGCGTGAGTTTATGTATGTATGTATGTTATTCTCAATTCTAAACACGATCAACACTGAATTTATGTTCTCGTAATCTGTAGAATTCTAAATGGCCCGATCGGACCACCATAATAATGGTTTTTAATTGTTCTTTTTAAGGTCATATAATCTAGCAGGTATGTTGGTATTGCGACTAAAGTTTCATTGCGATCTGCCATGTCGTTAGAAATTATAACCAAACCAACTTAGAAGCGCTCTCTTAATAAAATATTGTGTGGTCGTTTAAAAAAAAACATAGTTCTGAAACACCGCCGTGCGCTGGATGAAGCCCTGGTTATTGAAAAGGACAAAAATATGCACATTACGGTATAAAGGCAGAATAACCTTTCTCTATGTAAGACAAGTTAATTACGTAGGAACTTTATTATAAAACTGAGACACTAAGCTTTAATGGGTATGCACGTAGAGATAAGAAGCAAGCACTTTCGTCTCAAGTTTTTATTATACCTGGCAGTTGAGCAGAAAACAACAGAACGTCACTTTAATATCCGCTTAGACCTTGCTTTGAAATAGGTAGGTAGAATTAGGTTTGAGCATTCAACTGTTTTTTATTAATTGACACAAAACGGTGAATTTTAACTTGTGTTAATGATATACCATTTCCATTTCCGTCCGTGGATGTCGTAGAAGACGACTAAGGAAATACATTACCAGGAGACGGGCAGCAGCGTCTTCCTGAGATTCCAACCGCATACTGCGATCGCCAACCCGCCTGCCAAGCGTGGCGATTATGGCAAAACCCTTCATGGTCAGTAAAACCATGAGGGAGGCCTATGTCCTACAGTGGGCGTCAAATGGCTGATGATGATGATGATGAATGATATACCTTGTTTGATTAATAAATATTTTAAACTTGAACTTTATGCTACGTATTCAGCACAGGAGGTCTGACGGTGCCAGCCACAGGTTTTGTGGCGCTAAATTTTAGAATTAGAGAAGCTAATGTAATGGAAAGTCGCGATTTTCAACATTTGAGCGCGTTAACATGCGCGACTCGCATCGTCATTCATGCCGCCTGTGCAGATGTAGAGTAAGCATAAAGTTGAAGTTCATGTCACATAAAACAGTGAACTTTAGCTTTTTGATTAATAAATATTTTGAACTATTGATATAAAAGTGCAGTGAAACCAAAGATGCGGCGTGGAAAATCAGCTCTGCCCCTATATCACGCGCATAAAATCCTGAGCGAATCACCGTCAAATTAGTTTGGAATTTGACAGTTAGACGATTGGAATCGCTCAGGATTTAGTGCACATAATTAGGTTCCAGGTCTGCTCAGCTCAACTGCGCCCCGCTCCGCTTGCCACTTTTCACTGCTCTTCTCCGCTCCACGTTGCCCAGCTCCCTTATGTGACCTCACGATATTTTCCATCGTTTTGTTTGTTAGGTTAGTGTAAAAAAATATTTTCAACTTCCAAGGTGACTTTTTTGGACCTTCTGTATTTTTATTCTTTATGCCAGGCTACTCTCCAGTGGCGGGGCTAATATGAATTTTAATTTACGACCCACTAGATACTAGATTTACGAGTTAATGTCGTAAAATCTGCGAAGCTTGCCCGTCTCCAAGTGGGAAGAGGAATACCAATTTTTAAATCCAGTTGCATGTTAGCATATTCTTCAACGGTTCCATATAACTTTTGATTTATCGCTTTTCGTGTTAGTTCGTGCCCGTAAAACATCGGTGAGTGGACTAGAGCTTGATGATGGATGTTTTGCAGAAGGGTCATCTCTGCCTTTGCCATGTAGAGAGACGTGTATCCAATGAAGCATGCTGCATGTTACAATAACGCGTTCTGGGTGCTATTGAGGCTGCTCCGCTTCTGTATCGTATCGTGTATCGTCTTATCTGTTTCGCATCAGGGATTTTAGCTGCAGCACGCGGTTGTTTTTACTCCACAATGCGATAGAGATGCGCGAGGGCGGCCCAGCGTCAACAGTGTCCTGAGAATGATCGCGGACGGACTGAACTGTCCATACATTAACCATTGCCTCAGTGGTTTTTCATCTGTTCACTGACTGAAAAAAAATAACATAAATACACATATTTATAAAAACAATAGTTACTAACCTTTTGGGCCACATATGTTTGGAAAACCACAAGGAAGACCTATGTCCTGCAGTTGGCGTCAAATGGCTGATGATGATGATGATGCTTTAAATAAATATGTAATTATATTTTACATCCAAACAACCACTGTTGTAGCTGTGCCGGTAAAAAAATTAAATTACAATTTAAGCTGTAGGCCTATTCATGTTCACGTCCTGTGACCACTGTTTGTTGGCTACATATGAAGAAATCTCCAACATCACAAAAAAAAAGCTGCTCTATTTTTTTTTTTTTTTACGTAGCCACGTTTGTGTTTTATTTTAGAACCGACTAATTATTTTTTTCCAAAGACAGAACACACAAAACAAGAACAAAAGTACAATTGTGGTGCTAACAAGAAAACAATATGACGAAACCTCGGAGGTGATCTTTAGTCAAGAACCATAGATTACTATATTGTCAAGAACCGCTGTATTTTTTTTTATTTTTTGTAACAATACCGATACGGATAGATAAAATGTGCAGTGCTTACGAAAGTTTAAGTTGTGAAACTTTTACTTTGGTGACAATCCCAAAGTAAAAGTTTTACAACTTAAACTTTCGTAAGCACTGCACATTTTATCTATCGGTTTAACGGTTTCACTTACTTTTATTAACGTCGGGACAGCCGACCAGTTTCGACCTCGTCCGGAAGTCTTAATCATGGAGGAGAGTCGATGCGTTCACCGCCGCCAAAGTAAAAGTTATCCGTAGTGACAAATAGAACTCCTCATTTTCGAATAGACATGGAAATTTTGTTGCACCATTTATATGAAACGGCTCACAGATACTCCATGCCCGGGATAACGTCTAGGATACGTGCCTGAAGACCAAGACGCCCAGTTGAACATGATAATAATTGTTGCTAAAATTCTTTATTGTACCAGAAAAAAATGTACAATAGGCGGGCTTAATCATCATCATCATCATCAACCATTTGACACCCACTGCAGGACACAGGCCTTCCTCATGGTTTTCTGACCATGAAGGGTTTTGCCATAATCGCCACGCTTGGCAGGCGGGTTGGCGATCGCAGTATGCGGTTGGAATCTCAGGAAGACGCTGCTGCCCGTCTCCTGGTAATTTATTTCCTTAGTCGCCTTCTACGACATCCACGGAAGGAAATGGAGTGACGCTATTCTTAATCCGGCGCCACACGCGGGCTTAATACTAAATAGTATTCGATTCTAGCCAACCAACAGGTGACGTGGAAAGGGTGGGGGTAGTGCCAAACGGTGTAATGATACAATAGCTACCTACAGGCTTGAACTGGCGTGGTGACAAAGGTAAACCATTTCTGCTTGTTACCATTATTATTAATAAAAAAAAAAATACTTTACTTACTTTCCTTAGAGACAAGTTTTCCCTTCAGAATCTTGCAAACCATGTCTATCCTAACCACAGGTGGTCTGGGATCCTAACGAATTCAACGGACATACCCCGCAAAACCGGCGACAGAGAAGCGAACGAGGTGAGTGGCGAACCCAAGTCTCCGCCTACCCCTCCGAGATACAGACATGCGTTTATTTATTTGAGTTGTAGGGTATTGCCATGCATTGCTCTCTTCTATTAATTTTAATAGGTACTCGTATCAATGCACGGCACCCCGTTCCTTGTACCTTGCAATGTTTCAAAAATAAAACTTCATTCTACAACCCTTTGGTTCGTACCAAATGCGTTTTTAACTCAAATGTTCAATGCACAAAGATATAGAGATATTTACAATAATAACTTTGTCTCGTTTAAAAAAATCTCGGTTAGCCTTGACCTCTTGTAACAATGTAAGTAACTAAGTGTTTTCATAAAGTATCTTTACATTTATATCTTAGATTCTGAATTTGTTAAAATATTAGACTGTTCACATTTTCCTGATCCTACGTGTGTGTATGCTTTGGGTGACATTCTAGATCCACACTATAACGTATGTTATTGATTGTTTGTTACCAGTTCTACACATCAATAAAGTAAAATAAAATAAAGTATATGTGAACATGCTTGACAGAAACCCGTAAGCCTCCCCCTTGCATTAAATACCTGGGGTATTTCCTCCAGCAGCATATTTCATAAGACTCTCTTTTTTCTGGCTATTTAACAATGTTCACACATCATTTGGCGGGGGAAGTCGGTTCGATTCCTTTTACGGTCTATGGTTTTGTATTGCAGGAGCATCGAATAGGCCTCAGTTATCATCAATCGGTTTGTTCAACATGGCTGCAATGTTATCTATAGACCCGTTGAACGTATACCTAACTAAGAGCGGTTTATTTACTAGGTCTACTTCGCTTTAGGAAAATAATAATCATAATTCCTACTTGTCCTAATATAATATTTATATTATAAATGTGAAAGTTTGTGAAGATGTTTGGACGTTTGTTACTCAATAACGCAGTAACGGCTGAACGGAGTTACATAAAACTTGGCAGACAGATAGACAAAGATCTGAATTGAGACACAGGATACTTGATATGTTGGTAATGCGTTCCCATGGGATAATATTTTACCGTAAGCTTTTTTCAAGCCAAAATCTAAGATAATATCGTCGGCTTATTGCAAGAAGTCATTAACTGCAAAAGCTCACTAACCGCTTTTTTTAAAGGTATGGACATAGAGATGTATTGAACAATTATACAATAGTGGTGTTTTAGTATCAGGCATTATTTTAACGATGTTATAGGAAATAAGGAGGAGGAAACACAACCATTAACTAACACGAACTAAAAAGTCCTTTTTCTCCCAATAGTGAATATGTCGGTTAATGAGTTCTTGCAATAAGCCGACGATATTTGCTTATTGCGTTGCCATGGGAACAAGAATCGTATAAACGGATTCTGTGGCGGTACGAAGTTCGCCGGGACAGCTAGTAGCGACTAGGCCTGAAAAAATAAATATCTTAACCTAAATTATATAAACACCAACATGAAATATAAAGTTTAGTTTGGGAGTTTCGTTGACTTAACGGTAATATATAATAATAAAAATAAATCACTTCCACGTAACACAAGCACTTGTCCTCCCAAACTAGGATACCGGTGTGCTATGGTAGGTAACCAGGCAAGGCCATCACAGACATAGAAATAAACTTAAACATTTACATACAGGCACATACATTGCTTCTGGCCCCACACTAGGATACACCCAGACTGAAGCCATTTGTAAAAATCGAATTGAACCCAAGACCTTCGGCTTGGTGATAAGACGTGATACCCCTAGACCAACGAGGCAGTTGACTGTCTCGCCTCCCTATAGCGACGGAACACAATCCCCTCTGGCCAGAAGTCTGGAAAAGCTTTTCCTAAAGAGAAGTACAGTGTGTGTGTGTGTGTGTGTGTGTGCGTGCGTGCGTGCGTGCGTGCGTGCGTGGGTGCGTGCGTGCGTGCGTGCGTGCGTGCGTGTGTGTGTGTGTAGTCGGGAAACTAAACGACTTTCATGAGTGTGCTATTGATTCTAGCGCGAAGTTGTCACATCTACAAGCACGTGTTACTAAAAAAAAGTGCAAGAATGGCAAATAAAAGGTTTGTGTGAAGTAGGTTCAAATCCCAAATTTATCTATGTTTCATTTCGGACTTTTGTCCGGGTGTTTTATCAATTTTTTTTTAAATACTATCAAATTGAAGAAATAAACATCATATTTCTTGAATTAATGAATTCAATGAATTTCATGACTTATGTACATGAATAAATGAATGAATGACTGAATGAATGAATGAATGAATGAATGAATGAATGAATGAATGAATGACAGAATGAATGAATGAATGAATGAATGATTTATTGCTACAAACAAACATGCTTACATACAATAATAAAAAAATAAAGGATTGTGCGTGTGACAATGATACTATTTGATATTTGATAGACATCATTTCTTTCCGTATTTAATTATTGGGAGGTGGCAAGAGGCAGACCCTGGTACAGGCGTGAGTCCACCTTATATGTTATGTTGTATTTAATTATTTCTTTTACGGATTTGTTTAAATGTAAATATAATCTGAATGAAATGAAATATAGATACGTAAATACTGCTTACATGTTACTTCGTTTTGATTTTGTTGCGATATCGCTGACCGTACCCTAGCACCCGCCTGAGGCATAGTTCAGAAACCTTATGCCGCTGTAATTGCTGACTCTACATAAGCTATTGATAAGTCAACAACTAAACTATTACTTGCTAGACCTGTGGGTAGGTGGTACACTTGCGAGCACATATTCAGATTATCCACTTTCATCTTAAAAAGATATAAGTATTCTGAAAACATCGTTTCTCGGTTTTACACAATAAGTGACAGCAGGTTTTTGGACTTTGAATCGTTCTTATTGTAGTGGCGGCACTTTGTAACTCTATTTATAATATTTTGGAGGCCACATAATAAAACCTATCATTTAATTCTGTACCAGATTCCTTTGAGGTCTCCAGTTTTCAAAGCTGACTGCCTGCATCTTCAAATAACTAATTTAAGCACAAGCAGTACATTTCTTTGGTCAATTATTTTAGTAAAATTAATATAGATACAAGACTATGTTGTCGAGAAACCTGTCTTAGAAAAAACGCATTAACCTAAGGGTAACTCGATATAAAAAATAAACAAAATTACCTTAATTACATCAAGTTTTTAAATACGTAAATGGTTGTTACTGGAATCATACAATCTAAAAATGTGTACAAAATAATGAATCACATTTAATAAGTGTATTACAATTTTCCATGCTTCATAAATATAAAAAAATAAGAACTTTCACTTCCCTTGTTTTTTTTCACAAATAAAATTTGATACCACCTGGAGACAATTTAGTCATCTTTGTTCCTAGGTATTATTTGCGTCAGTAGTAGCAGTCCAGGGAACTGGCTCGCCACTGTACCAAGTTGGCTTAGCTGAAGGGCTGAACTGTTACGGTTTATTGGCTTCCACTGTTTCCAGCTCGCGATGTTGTTAACATCGTTAGAGGTACTAAGCATTCGGCGGGCCGGCTGAATAACTAGTGGTACAATGCTGGTGTAAAATGTTTCAGAGACTATTTTTATGTAAAACTGAATGACTCGTTAGTCTAGCGGTAACACGCTTGGCTACAAAAACGGAGGTCATTGGTTTCATTCCCGCTGGAGTTCGCCGTACTTCATTTTGTACAGATGGCCTCTGTCTGGGTGTATTTCCGTGTTTTGGTGTCCTTGTCTGGTTACCGTAGCAAATTGCCCTAATTTGAAACCAGAGCCTATATCTAAGATCCGCGGGGACCGGCGTTTTGACGCACGTGTGGGGCTGAATCCAACAGGACAAAGGTTTGATACAAAAAATTCAGCCTAAATGTTATCCCTAAATGTGCTCGTGGCAAGTGGCAAACCCTGGTCTCTGCCTACCCCTTCGGGATACAGGCGTGAGTTTAAGTAAATAGATATCGAGTATCTATCCAGAGACAGACTTTTGTCTCACGGAGTTAGTCTCTGGATACATTCTCTCTGGAAGATCCGGCAGATAAACCCATCACATTTAGAGTAAATTGTTGATTTCAATATCTAGACATGCGGCAGCGAGTCAAGCCAAGTTGGCACCAGCCGTGTGTTTATATTTTAAACTATTTCGTGTCACTTTTGGGCCTCCCCTAGCTCAAAATGTATTAAATCTACAATTTTACATGCACGTTAAGGTACGCGAAAGTTTTCATCATCAGCCAATTGGCGCCCGCCCACCGCAGGACTAAGGCCTCCCTCATGGTTTTTCTAACCACGAAGGGTTTTGCCATAATCGCCACGCTTGGCGGGCGGGTTGGCGATCGCAGTATGCGGTTGGAATCTCAGGAAGACGCTGCTGCCGGTCTCCTGGTCCCGTCTACGACATCCAGGTAAGGAAATGGAATGACGCTATTCTTAATCCAGCGCCACACGGAATGCGAGCGAAAGTTTTACCATAAATAATTATTAGACTAAATATCACAAGTGACCTCGTGGACTAAGGCCGTTCTTACTTGTCTACGCGACTGTAGACAACTCAAGAGAATTGCCAGTCGAAATGTTTTAAGTTGCTGGAGATGGATGGAGTAACAGCATTAGTTCGGTTCAATACAATACGGCGCCGCGGGTTTAAGGGGGTCGCCAGGGGAGCGATTGCTAAGTGAATTAGCCGAATTGCTCAAACTTAAATTGGCGTAGGGTAGTATGTGAAATTGAGTAATTTACCTACAGAAACTAAATAATGCAGCAAACGCTTATCGTCGTAGTAGGTAATAAGGATGATGACCAACGATCGTTGGTCTGTCGGTTAAAGCGCTTGACTACCAAAACAGAGGTCGTGGGTGTGATTCCCACCGGAGGCCACCGTACTTGATTTTTACAAATGGCCTCAGTCTGGGTGTAGTTCCGTGTCTGTGTATCCTTGCCCCGTTATCACAGCACAGAGTAGGTTGGGTTGGGTTGTGTGGAAGTGGAAGTCAATATTATTATGTATGTTAATAAACCATAATCTAGAATCTTTCTAGCCCTTCGGTTCCCTTGCGTGGCGTGACTGTGTATAGCTGATACGAAAATATTCTAAAACTTTCGTAAGCACTACATTATTAACTTAATCACGGATAAACTTACCTACTTGGTTTTTAGGTAGAGACCGACCAGGTTGATTCGCAGAAAGCCATGTAAGTTTATCCGGTATTAAGTTGATAACGAAAATACTCGGTAGGAAAATACGAGTACTTCAGATACTCCCCGCAAAACAATCCATTTAGCCAAATAAAGCGCGTAGCATAAACAACTCGGGAGAGGCGGCGGAGACTGGCGGCGCTGGCAACACTGGCAATAATAAGATGCGCCGCGGTCGCGCCGACAGATGGCGCCACTAAATTGGCGCTAATTTATGAGCCGCGCGCGCTGCACCGAGGTTGCACTGGGAATACGCGGAGGCGTACCACGACTCGCAGGAATCTACAGGGTTACATCAGGGCCGCGTTTCATAAACATAAGCAGCCTATATACGTTCCACTGCAGGGCACAGGCCTTTGCCGGAAGAGAGTATGGGCTTAATCACCGCGGATTGGCGATTTCAAGCACTGAGGCATGTGAATGGCTCAAACACTCAGCTTTTCTCACGATGTTTTCCTTCACCGTTAGCGTGTGCTATAACTTTACAAAATGTACATAACTTAGAAAAAAAGTCATAGGTCACATGCCCGCTCTGGGAATCGAACCTGGGTCTCTCGCTTCCGAGTCCAAATTTCTACTCACTAGGCTACCACCGCTGTCTCATAAAACTGCAATTCAATTCAATTCGATCGTTTATTGTTGGCTAAGTGTAAATAGGTGGTAGATCTATATACATTTCATGGTAACTTATCACTTAGTCACCCTAATTCTAGCACAGACGCACATAAGTCAAATTGTCATTAAATTATTGGTGTTTACAACATAAGTAAATAAAAAATGCAGTTTGCTTAATTTTTGTAAAAAATTCATTTATGTTCAATTCATTGTTCCATGACAGCTCTACGTTAATGTAAAAAGGTATTAAAATGTTATAGAGTCATTTTATAATCAGTTTTTTTAAAGGCCTCAAAAAACTTAGCTTTGGACTTATAATTCATAGTTATAAGTCCAAAGGATCGGGCCCTATAATTCATAGTTTATTATGACAATTCGATGTACCTAAATTCTTTTCTAATCGACTTTGCAATGTACAACGAATTATCATAGTAAACCATGTACTGCAGTTATATAAAATAAGGCATTGAAGTCGTTGCTGAGTGCACTGTCAACAGCAGTTTTATTTCGAACAGTTTCTTAAAATTGACAATCAAGAGATGTCAAAAGAAAGAGCGCTTTATTAATAGCAGGTCAACCTTTATATTTTTGTTGGAAAGTCACCCCTAACGTAACCGATTAGAGTGCACGTATGTTAAGCTTGATGTGCTGTCGACTGCACATCGTCCACGTCGTTAATTGTATTATAGAGTTTGCCTGAAAAATGCGCAGCTCCTGAAACAGGTCATTTAGTGTTTGTGTTTACAACAACTGTTGTCCTATAAGTTTATTTATTGACATTTTGCCTTTTTTCACGTATAATGATAATTTTGTGTGGCGCCGGATTAAGAATAGCGTCGCTCCATTTCCTTTCGTGGATGTGGTAGAAGGCGACTAAGGAAGTCAATTACCAGGAGACGGGCAGCAGCTTCTTCCTGAGTTCTAACCGTACACTGCGATCGCCAACCCGCCTGCCAAGCGTGGCGATTGTGGCAAAACCCCTCATGGTCATAAAAACCATGAAGGAGGCCTATGTCCTACAGTGGGCGTCAAATGGCTGATGATGATGATGATGATGATGAATGATAATGATTATTCTGATGTCGATTATTTATAAAAAAAATAAAAAATGTGTATTTGAAAAGAAGCAGCGCTCTCTTAAGTTTATTTTTTTAGGTTAAGAATATTAGGATTTTTTTGTCAATTTAATGAATTTAAATAAGTACTTACTAGATAATATATAAACTAATAAAAACTAGATGTTGTGCCGTTCACTACACTAACGGTTAACGTCCAATGTGAAATTGTCCAATGTTGTCAATTGCACCTCGTGGTAAGGTTGCACTTAAAGAGATAATACATTTATGTCGTTGTTCTAAATACGCGCGTTATTTAGCAAGACACTGACGATATTGTATGAGTGTAAAGTATTGCTACAATAAATATATTCACCTCCTAACCCCGCAGGTCAGAGATCCTAGACATTTCAAGGAATCGTGTAGTTTACTGGTGCTCAAGTTAGCACACCATCGATTATACATTTTGAAAAGATTTTTTTTGACCAGAATTAAGTTTGTATCGACGAGGGCTAATTAACTTATACATTTTTGGTGCATAATCCTACATCTTATGTTAAAAAGTACCTACTTATCGGTTTCCTAAAGTTACAATTAGAAATAAACTTACGGTGTTATTTACCAAAATACTATTCCTCTAAAACAGTACCCAAACGCAGTTAAAATTGTTTTTCTACTTACCCCATACAAATTAAACTTCATTTTAGGTACTTTTGTTTTAGCGGAATCATGTTTTTTTATGTAACAGACTTACAATTTTCAGTCATTTTTGAAAGCCCAACCAACCTATAGAGAAGCTAGGTTCATAGAAGCCCAAAAGCCCGGCTTGCTTTACTAAAGCGCTTGATTAAAAATATCAGCTGCGCCGTAAGAGATTTTGTTATTACGCTGCCAAATGTATGAAACTCACAGCTGATATTTTTGGAGTTGCCCTCATAATATAACTACTATCTTAACAATAAAAAACAACTTAAAAAGAAGAGTTTGATCACTTTAATACTTTAATAGATCTCATCAACAGACGTTGACCCAATTTATATACTTGTAGAACCACCCTGGAGGTACCCCCATTTTAACAAAAAATAAAGTAAAATCAGACAACGAGGTAAAGAATTATTGCTGAAAATACATTAAAAAAACCCGGGCAAGTGCGAATCGGACTCGCCTACTGAGGGTAGCGTACAAATTTGTAGGTACTAACATATTATAAATAGTTTAGGAATCGAGTCTCACAGTTTTTTTTTGAGCTTTTCCCGAACTTCAAAGACTATTTTTTTATGATTTAATTACAAATGTATAGTTTTTAGATTTTTCCCTGTAGTTGTAGAAGATTTCTTGCCAAATTTCATAGTTCTCAGTCAAAGGAAAGTACCCTATAAAGAGCTACGAAGATTTTTGTATGGGGCCTGGCATAGTTCATAGTGGCGCCCTCTATATTTTTTTCAATATCATGGAGCATGATGAAACCTAGCTAGATCGATAGAGGACAAAAAAGTAAACAAGAAATTATTAAGGTCACCATGTCCTAAAGTGGCACGTTTAGGAGTTATTGAGCTTTGAAGTTTGTATGAGATTTTTATAAAACTTAACTTTTGAATCATTTTTCACTAAATACTGGACTATATGCTTGGCACCTGTGACTCGTTGCCGATTCTTGACTAAATTGCTAAATAAGTCGTAGAAAAAACACCCAGTTTATTATAGATACCGTATATTAAGGCACCCGAGCGTAGCGAGGATGCTTACAATGCGAGGGTATTACGGGAGCTTTTACCAGAGTTATAAATCTGCTTTTCATCAATCCTATCAGGTAAATAAATAAAATAGCGTATTTAAAGGAAAATTCACAAGATATTTCTTTATTTTAATTACAAATTACACTTAGCTGCTAGACTAATTACAATATACAATTAGGCATTACTTATCATTAAATCATTCTACCGAACAGTGAGCGAGTTATTGATCGGAGAAGTAGGTACCGGAAGAAACATTTGTACTTAAATTAAGTTTTATGGTGGCTGTGTTTAGTTATAAGCATTATCTGATTAAATATTAGCAGTTAAACAATAATTAGGTAGTTAGACTTGAAAATATGATTAATCCCTGTTTCTATGTTTAATATGGTTTCATAGTAAACATATTATGTCACTTCAATGTAGGTAATTATTGGCTGACAGAAGTCATTTTTATACATATATCCTCATTCCCCAAGTCCAAGTACAGTCTATTACACCAGGTAAGGGAAAGGTTTTGATCTTTTTGGTTCATCCATAGTCCATCACATCCCACAAACAAGATACATAAAGCCGCAGTCTTCACAGCTACGAGTAAGACAGCAGACAACTATGAGAGCCACCAAAAACGAACATCTACGCCCTAGGCAAGATTGTGGTCAAGGGTAAGCTCATATCGGAATAAAAAAACTTTGGACTGAGCTGAAAAAAGATAGAATTTGTTTGATAACAATAAGCACCAACAAAATGTGTACTATATTAATTAAACTGTAGGTTTTATATTGACATGTTTTGAATTTTAATCGAATTGAACGAATTGGATGCATGAATAATACTATAATTTCATGTATATATGTATATAAGTAGGTAGGTACCTACTAGACATAGCTACCCAGACTTTAAAAAACATCAAAGTAGGTTTGAATCCCCGAGAAAACTCATATCAAGTGACAAATTCAGTGATGAAACTCAGTTAGTGGAAATTCCATACAAACTTCAAAGCTCAATAACTCCTAAACGTGCCACTTTAGGACATGGTGACTTAAATAATTTCTTGTTTACTTTTTTGTCCTCTATCGATCTAGCTAGATTTCATCGTGCTCCACGACATTGAAAAAAATATAGAGGGCGCCACTGAGACTATGCCACTAATCTTCGTGGCTCTTTGATTTCCTTTAGAGTGTCGAAATATACGTTTTTTGCGACACAAACGGCCGTCAATTTTTTCGCGTTAACTTGTAGACCTGAGTATTGAGTATGGCTTTAATGTAGACCTGATGATGAACTGTAGACCTGAGTATATTATATGGTTTTAATTTCATCTCGATACCTTTACACGTTCCTGAGATAAAGGGTCTTGACAGACAGACGGACAACAAAGTAACCCTATAAGGGTTCCGTTTTTCCTTTTGAGGCATGGAACCCTAAATAATCAATGAAATCAGACAACGAGGTAAAGAATTATCGCTGAAAATACCTTTAAAAAAAGGGCGAATCGCGAACCTCCACCTTTTTTGAAGACGGCTAAAAAGTGGTTTGTATCGATGAGTAGAATAACCCTCTTGCATTATACCGGACCTCTCTGAAACACCCTGTTTAGGGCGAGCAATAACCCCGACATGCAAATGGCTCACTCCGGGACGGACTAGGCTTTGCTACGCCGAGCAGATTTATATGCAAACCGTACGTACTGCCCTGCAGCGTGCGGGGGCTAAGGTCTATCCACATTATAACGGGCCAGCAACGTGTGAGCGGCACGATTTCAATCTAAAATCATTCTTAAATAAAAGTGAACACTGACGGTGGGATAAGTCCACAGATTCAAAGTCGCTCAGCGCGCTATGGAACGGGCTACGCTCAGAGTCTCTTTGATGGATCTTATCAAAAATGCAAGAGTTCGCCAAAGAACTAAGGTGACTGACATAGCTATATGACTAGCAAGGTGGGGTGGCAGTGAGCTGGTTACATATATGTCAAAGAACCGATGGTCGATGGGGTGCAAAGGTTCTCGAGTAGAGACCACGAGCTGGCAAACGTAGCGTAAGTCTCCCACCAGCCCGCTGGACCGACGACCTGAGGCAGATTGCTGGCAGCGGCTGGATGAGGATGGCTTAGGACAGAAAGAAGCGGCCGGCCTTGCCTCCCCCAAGAGCAGTGGACGTATTAATTGATTGATTTATACGAAATTAGAGACTCGAATAAAAGTGCAAAACGCATGTTGGCGTGACGGCTCGTCGGGCGCACGTGGTCTGGCTTTTTTGTGTGTCAGTATTGCAGCCTTTAGCCTTAAAAGTCATCATCATCATTCAGCCACCAGAAGTCCACTGCTGGACGTAGGCCTCCTCCATGGATTTCCAAAAAGACCGGTTGGAAGCGGCTTGCATCCAGCGTCTTCCTGCCACTTGGATGAGGTCATCTGTCCATCTTGTGGCTGGTCGTCTTACGCTGCGCTGACCGATATGTGGTCTCCGAGAACTTATAACAAATATATATTAATGCAATTTATTCAATCAAAACGAAGCAATTCTCAGCAATTTCATTTATGAGACATAATTTACATCTATGTAGTTGGAGCTGAATAAGTTCTCATGTCTCTTATGAACAAACTTCAAATGGAAGGAAAAAATACCTGCTTTGGTCCGAAATTTTAAAAGTATTTAAGGATTATTTTAGTTTGTATCGTTGCACGCACGCGTCGCCGGTCCGTTGTAGTGTGAATAGTCTTTTATTCGTGTGTTGCAGCGGGTTGTATTTACGCTGGCGGCGGATTATTGTATACGTGATTAGGCATTATGATTGGGGATTCAGGAGCTAGGTCTAGATGGGCTGGTATCACTAAGATGGCTCAAACAAGAAACTAGCCAAGTGCGAGTCGGAGCCGCACGTTGGGGTTTCCGCAAGTTATGTAACCATCATCAACGTAATCATCTTATCAGAGCACATCTGCTCACTGCTGATTGGTCGTATGTGTTCCCATCACGATATCTTTGGCGATCTCTCGCCATCCGCATCCACGGATCCATTGATAAATGTAAAGTATTACGTTACGTACCTACTTATTTACAAAACAATACTATTTGCGGGAGTACTACTTACACTTGGCCGGTTTTTATTATTGTTGTTATACTCTAGTAAGATACTGCACTATACACTACGTTTGGTCGTTTTTATTTGTTAAAAATCACGTTTCTTGTATGGGGATATTTAACTGTCTTGAATGAAAAGCTCCTTATAGGTCAGACAGACAGACGGATGGACAGACGCACGTACGGACAGACATACAGACTAATGGACGGACGGACGGACAGGCATACAGACGGACGGACGGGCTGACGGGCTGACAGACAGACGACTTAGGAGTATTAACAGGCACACACCCTTCGGTGCATCCCTACCATTTTGTAACAGTAGACCTCTATACTTCCAGGAGGCTCCTGACACTGATTGGCATATCCTTTCACTATGGTGGCGAACCTCGTTTGAGATCGATAAGATAATTGCTAGGAAGCTTGAGAGCTTCTCAACCTCCTCCCTGGTTGTTACTCTTTGATAAAGACTTGTCAAAGGACTTCAGTTATATGTAATTTGGCATGAAGATATTAAAATAAGACTGCAATTTTAAAGTTGACGAGAAAACCGGCCAAGTGCGATTCGGGCTCGTGCACCGGTGGTTCCGTACCGTGTTTGCTTACCTTCGTTCCGTTTGAGACTCTTTGTGGGAGCTCCACTAACTCTTGGTCGGTTTTAGCTCTGCACTGAAAAATACCAAAAGCAATAAACAAAAAATTCTATGGGTAGCCAGTACCTATTGTTCACGCGATGATGTCGTTTAGAGGTCAGACAGACAAAAAGACGTCGTAGACACAGCCAAACCGTTCCGTGCCAACGGGTGCCAGACCTCTGGTGCGGAAACATTCAATAAATTCTTTATTTAACAAAAATCATTGGAAAAAATAATTACAATATAATCAATAAGGCCGCTAATTGTATCTTTTCTTTTGTCATTGCTGTTTCTGTAACATTTTTCCGGTATACAATAAAGAATATTCTTATCTTATCTTACACTAAATTAAATAACTACGAGTACCTATTAACGATTAAGAATATGCTGTTGATCTAAATAAACAGAAAATTACAGTAGTCAGTTGTCATCCTTTCAATTTTAAAGTGGGTATTCTGAAAAAGTAAGAAATCAGAAATCAATAATTTATTTCAGCGTAAAGAATTTACATTCTGTTTGCTGAATGTCAATGTACTATGTTACTATGTTAGCGGTGGTAGCCTAGTGGGTAGAACATTGGACTCGGAAGTGAGAGACCCAGGTTCGATTCCCAGTGCGGGCATGTACCTATGACTTTGTAAGTTATGAACATTTGTGAAGTTATAGTAGCAATACCACTCGCTAACTGTGAAGGAAAACATCGTGAGGAAACCTGAGTGTCTGAGCTATTCACATACCTCAGCGCTTGAAATCGCCAATCCGCGGTGGGCACGCGGATCTCTCTTTCTCTATGAGAGAAGGCCTGTTCCCTACTGAGGGGCGTATATAGGCTGCTTATGATTCTGAAAAAATATTATTACCGTTCGTTTTGCCTGTGATCTCCACACAATGCGATCCTGTGTGGTGGAGATCGAACCCTAAAAAGAGATGAAAATCTCGCCTTGGCAAAATGTTCTTCAAATGTGTAGAAGCGACGTCACGAGTAAACAAAGGTATTGCCGATTCCCCACATCGTTCAGCTGTCAGCAGCAATCACACGTTCAATCTGCGAGCCAGTCAAGCCGACGAGGCCGTGCAGGGGCCTACTTTGAGAGCATTACGTTTACAGATGTCAGAAGATCACACAGCGCGAAAGTTCAGTCGAGCCTCGCTCTCTTGCATTTATTGTTGTTACTTTATTGGATGAATGATATTTATGTGCTAAAACATGGGCTTTATATACCGGTTGCGGTTGGTACTAATCGTATAGATCACCACGTTCTACCTACAGCTACAACTAAGACTAAGTGCACCATTGCACAAGTGTTCATATTACATACGAAATAATCTTAACAATAATGTAGCAAATATACGTCCCATTGTAGGGCGCAGGCAGTCTCTCAGAGACAGAGAGATAGAGAGTATGGGCTTAATTACCACGCGTGCCCACCGCGGATTAACAAATTCAAGCTCTGAGGTATGTGAACACCTCAGACACCCAGGTTTCCTCACAATGGTTTCCTTCACGGTTAGCGAGTGGTTTTGTTACTACGAATTCACAAATGTACGTAACTTACAAAACAAAGTCATTGGTACATTCCCGCGGTTCAAACCCTCGACCTCCTGAATTTGCGGTGAGTTTTCTTCCGACCGCAACTCTTTGAACAAAGGCGAGCTTATCTCTGTAAGAGATTTCTTCTAGCGAAGCTAACTTAACCCTACTTGTGACTTTTGTGGTGACATAGGTATAGAAACTAACCCCCGCAGCTTAACTCCGAAATTGCTTTCTAGGGTTCCGTAGTCAACAAGGAACCCTTATAGTTTCGCCATGGCTGGCCGTCCGTCTGTCTGTCCGTCTGTCTGTCGGTCCGGCTTAGCATAGAGACGACAAGTACTACAGGGTGATTTGAAAGCGTTTGCTGTATTTGGAGGGAATGTTCTTTTCATTGAGAAAAACGGTATTATTAATGATTTATCGGTTATGTACAACGTATTTGTAAATATTCGTGATTTCCGACCTTTGGGTCCAAACTGTAAATCCAAATTTGAAGTGGTAGGAGGTACCTAACTCTACGTTGAAAAATGTTTTATAATAATATTTTAAATGCGTTGGGCGGCGCCGACCGTAAGACACTCAAAACGTAGTTTATATTTGGATTTTTATTACTTTCCGTCCTGATATTGTATAGTTTATGCTTATTAAATGTGAAGTAATTCAGGGTAAATAACTTCTTTTACGCGATTTTTTTTTTAAAACTAACACCATATGTTTCTAAATAATGGTTAGAATGTCCCCTTAGAATACGGTGAACGAATTCAGTCACCCTGTAGTGTCAAGCTAGTATATAAGATACAGATAGATAGATAGATAGATAGAGAACACTTTATTGCATAACCAAGTGAAAGATATTACAAATAGTTTACAAATACAAATAAGTTTTTTTTATTATTTTACTACAAATAAGTGACTTATCAAAAATGTGAAACTTTTCTCTGTTGAGAATGGTTTAATTATATTATCTATACTGAATAAACGGTTTTGACCGACTGAAAAAAAAGGAGACCATCCGCTATTATCTCGCGTTTGGCGAAATCAATTTTGATGCGGTTTCAGAAGAGTATTTGTTACATTCTGGAGAAGGTTTTGGTATTAAGCGACTTCGAAAAACAAGGGCGTTCTCATTTAGAACCGTATGTTTGTATATATGTATTTATGTTTATCTGCGATTATTTTATGGTAATTAATTATTTGTGTTATGCTATATGTGTGTGTCTCAAATGCAAATAGTTTTGTTATCTATCTATTTATCGATTATCGCGCGTTTGGCTGAACCGATTAGTTAGACAATGAAAACTAAAAATAGTGAAATAAAATAATTTTAACAAAAGTTAAGAAACGCCTTTAAAAATGACACATAATAATCCGTCAGTCTACGTCCTGCTGAACATATCGAAACTACATGTTTAAAACCGGCCAATTTTGTGTCGGGCCACGCGCAATACAGAGTTCAATATAGAGCTTTTTTTTTATCTGCTTTACAAAACCGTGGGAACCGAACCCACGATCTCCGGCATGGTAATCTGACGTGATACCGCTAGATCAACGAGCCAGTCACTGGATGACTACGTAACTCGAAAGTCACAAAGTAAAATACTCGACCAACGAGAAAGATCGCAATAACAAAAGCTCGATATCAATATCAGAGCTCGACGACCACAATGCAACCTTCGTAGCTAAACTACGTAAACTCCACAAATATCTGCAGCGAATATAAAAGATGTACCTACACTGTAAAGGTGTACCTACACTATATCAGCAGCGTGTGAGGGCTGGGATTTAGGGCACGGGCGCAACTGCGGAGATGCGGGGGAGGGCTAAGGGCGCGCTTAGGTATTCATTAGACGGGGTCGATGAACTGCACACGTGCGGCGTGCAACTGCGCAGTTTTTCACCCCCTGCAGTTCGTTTTAGGGTGACGGGGTGCGTTATGGACCGTCGGGGTGTAGTTGGCTTGTTTTTACAAGAAATGTACCATTTTTGGCCTGTTAAGAAATCCCAAAACCAACCTTAAATAAATTCCCACTATATTGCGATTTCAAATATCATAAGATAAGATAAGAATATTCTTTTCATTACTCATACTCTGAAAGGGGGTCATTGTTCATCCAGGCACCGTGCTGAAAGTGGTACATGCCTGCTCTAAAGCAGAAAAGTATTAAAAAAAAATATTGTTTAAGACACAGATAAAACTACCAAATACGCAAATTCAAAATGGCCGTCTTTCGCGGTCGCGCGCCATCTTGCGAATTGTGATATACGGCTAGCACAAGTTGGCGCGCGAGCTATCTCGCCGCGAGCTAGACCATCCGTCTGTTTCGGCGTTAGGTACATGCCCGCACTGGGAATCAAACCTGGGTCTCTCGCTTCCGAGTCCATTGTTCTACCCACTGGGCTACTACCGCACTGTAAATAAATAAAAATCGATTGCCACTGTCATTCTTTGGATTTTTTAAATTGGGCCTTATTGGTTAAGCCACGACCTATGTGACAGAATGGTCACCATCCGTTGTACCCGGCGGAGAAGAATATTCTCACATGGTCAAAAGTTAAAAGAAGTAAGTGTGAATTATTTTTAATTATTTATTTATGAAAGTGAAAGTGACATTAATTGCCAAAACACACTTTATACATAAATAAAGACTTAAGCTCACGTAATCGTCTAATATACCTCAGTCGCTCAAGACAAAATTATACAACCAGTGTGTGTTACCAGTGATGACTTATTGCACTGAAACGTGGTGTCTCACTATGGGCTTCATAAGAAAGCTCTCGGTTACGCAACGACCTATGGAAATATGTTCGGAATGTCTCTACGAGATCGAATCAGAAATTATGTGATTCGTAGACGAACGAAAGTCGTCGACATAGCCCAGCAGATTAGTAAGTTGAAGTGGCAGTGGGCGGGGCATATAGCATCCAGAAGTGATGGCCGATGAGGCCAAAAAGTTCTCGAATGGAGACCACATCCACATATCGGCAAGCGCAGCGTAGGATGACCAGCCACAAGATGGACAGATGACCTCATCCGAGTGTCAGGAAGACGTTGGATGTAAGCCGCTTCCAACCGGTCTTTTTGGAAATCAATGGAGGAGGCCTATGTCCAGCAGTGGACTTCTTGTGGCTGAATAATGATGATGATGATGAAGCTCACATAATTAAAACGTCCATAATTCTTTCATTGCTTAGAATATCCTGGTTTGGGATTAGGATAAGTATTAGTCTTATGTAGAAGTTCTTAGATTAGATTAGAACTCGTTAAAAGAAAAAAAAACATATTATTGTAATGTTGGTAGGTACATATTAAGATCCACAGGTCTATAGGGACGCAGTCTTTTGAGGCATACGTGGTGCCGAACTCAACAGCACAAATCCATTTTATATCATTTACTCTTAATGTGGTGGGTATTTCAATATTTATGCAGAGATTAGTCTCTGCATAAATATAAAAAATCTACCTAGAATCTAATCTCCGTCAGATACAAATACCTACTATTGCAAAATAGGACGAGGAAAGATGATTATTATTATACAACAGATATTATGCTTATGGCATTAAGTCCGCCGCGTTGTACGATTCTTTAATGCAAGTGCATTAAAGGTAACAATAAATAAACAAATAATATTTTGCATATTTTTGTGTTCGCTTAAAGATCGGTTAAGCCAAAGTGTGCAGTATACACATGGTGTAACGGGTGGATCTTTAAGCAAACACAGTAAACCGACGTCACATTCAAATGTTGACGCTAAATTATTATAACGCTCACGATCTTAATCAGCAGTAGTTGTAATTGCGTAAGTTTAATTGGACTACCAACAACCGTGCCTCTTACCCTACCCGGTTGCCCCCGCATTTAGGTGACCCACATTTGGGACCCTTTTGGGGGCAATTCGTTGCAGGGTATGTGCAATCAAATTACTAAATGCGCAGATTGGGAAGCGATGGGGGTCCTCCAAGGATGTTTTCTTGAGTCCAAACTTGTTTACAACTTGCCTAATTAATTTACATAAACGTAGCCATGATTTATGCATTACGCAGCAAGTAGGTACTAGTCGAGGAGTGATCTAATTAATCGTGAGATGTCGTCATAGTGACAGAGCATATATCTTGGAGATTATAATTTGTAGAGCTATGGTTAGGTATACGTGGAAGATTTGGGAGGATTGGGTAACTGAACTAGTTTTAATACGACTCCTGGGACATTTATATATAACTACCTGACCCCGCAATCATCGTTTTGCTATATAAATTAGCCTACGACCTATTCTCAGACTTACAAAATATACACAAACAATTTTATGACAATCGGTGAAGCCGTTTCGGAGTTGTTCGATAGCATACACGAGATTTTTATCATTAGACAGTTCTCAAAGTTGGGAAACATTGCCACAATACGCAAAAAATTGCACAATTTTTTACGAATTTTATTTTTAGATGTATTCACTTTTACCGTGAAATGGAAATACTTCAATACCTTGGTCATATTATCGGCGACGACGACGGACGACGACAGGCTGGCCGCGGAAAGATAGCATGGCTCCACAATCTTGCAGAGTAGTTTAAGGGGATCCAGCGGGCTAACTAGCGCTACCAATGAAAAAAATATTATCTTCTTTTACAGATGGTATTTGCAAAAAGTGTCTGTACAATCTCTCAATCATGTTAACGGAGATTTTTAGGACCCACGACAAACAACCTAGGATTATGAACCTGGCACTAGCATTTGAGCCAGAAACGGCAGTTTTTGGCATTAATGCCATCTAGTCCTACGTTTATTGCCTTAGGTTCACGGCCATGGGTCCTAAAAATCACTATTAACATGAATGAGAGTTTGTACAGACACTTTTTGCAAATTCGAGCCGTTAAAAAAAAGATATGCATTTGTTTCCTCGGCGGCGCTGGGTGTTACTCCCTGGAGCCTCTTAATGCAAGATATGTAGATCTCATCCGAGCCGCGATATCACGAAGACGAAGGATCACGAAGACGAAGATAGCTGTGGTAACATAACTTTGACTACCTCGCCGGTCTAGCGGTATCACGTCTGATTACCATGCCGGAGGTCGTGGGTTCGATTGCCATTGGGGGCCACCGTACATTAGTACAAATTGCCTCAGTCTCGGTGTATTTCCAAGTTTGTGATGTCCTTGCCTGGCTACCATAGAACAGAGTATCCTAGTTAGGGAGCAGGGCAAGTGAATGTGTTGTGTGGAAGTTATTTATTTACATTTATTTAATAAACTAACATAACAATGTAATGTCACCATCGAGACAGAGCAATACTGAAGTATCGCTCTGCATGTTAAGATTTCTCAAAAACCGGCCAAGTGCGAGTAGGACTCGCGCACGAAAGTACCATTATCTATACAACATTAGACAAAGATCGAGACAAGATAGAAGCGTGTGAAATTAATATTTAACGACATGACATCGGCGCTGTGAAGGTTACATAGATGGCCGCTAGATGGCGAGCGATTGATTGTTTTTTTAGTATTTGTTGGTATAGCGGCAATAGAAATACATCATCTGTGAAAATTTCAACTGTCTAGCTATCACGGTTCATGAGATACAGCCTGGAGACAGACAGCCAGACAGACAGACGGACAGTGGAGTCTTAGTAATAGGGTCCCTTACCCTTTTGGGTACGGAACCCTAAAAAGAACGAAACAGGCAGATACTTAAGTTTTACTTTGTGAAAATCTCATTTCAGGAACCAGCGACTTTTAATACCGACCCAAGCACTTGATTGATATATTTTCGAAGCAATTTTTCCATCCTTGTCATAATTCATTCTAAACAGTGTCGAGGTAAGTTGGTGTTTCGGGGCCAGCCACCGAGTTACCTGCGACTTTTAATTAAAAAGTTTACAGCTCTCGTTCTGGTGAATGGGTAATCAGGAGACTGTCTCTCTCTATCAAGGGATAATAAGTGAGAGGCATGATACACGAGCCGGGGGACGACAACTCTATACACGCTCATTTCTGGGTGGCTTAAAAGCTGCGGTTGTGTAATTAGTAATTAAAATAGCACCAATTTAGACAATTACTTTTACGTATAGAGGTAAATAAAAACAAGAAATTGTTGAGAAATCTTAAAAAAAATGGCCCTACAATTAGTACCGTCTCTCCGTCTAACAGAACAATGACCCGCGGACCTGCGGCACGCACGTACGGCTCTGGATGGCTACTAATGGCTCTAATACACTCGAGTTTGTGTCTTAATATTTAAGAAAAGTGCTTTAAAAAAAAAAACTACGTAGTTTATTCAATAGCTATTGTCAGACACGCTTATTTTGCTATGTCTTTCAAACCACCTAAAATGATTGCAATATTTTTTCACTCCATATGCTCGAAATGATGCATTTTGATGCCCAAATTTAGGACCCAAAACACGCTATTGTTGTTAAAGCTAAGATGCATCAAAGTAAATAGACTCAAAATTGGGTTTTGAATCTATTTTTTACCTTTAGGTAGGTACCATTAAAGTAAATACACTCAAAATCCAATTTTGAATTTATATACTAATGCACTCATTTGCTAAGAAGTCGGACTTCTCTTTCACTTATTTCGCTCCAACCCAAGCAATAACTTTTAAAATCGAGTTTGGAACTACTTACTGAACTACCAAACTCTTTGCTGCAAAACTTTTAAGTACCTAATTGTCAAATATTTGAAATTGGAAAGCAAGTTTTTTTTTCTATGCATAAAATCAATAACAATGGCGCGCTTTTTTTTTGTCTATTTTCACTTATTTTCTCGGAAAAATGTCGTCAAGCGATGATGATGTCTTCTTCACACCAGAATATATAAAAAAACAGGGAACACAAGCAATTCAAAACCCCTGCAAGAAGTTACATTTGAGTGGTAGGTACCTATGTAAGTGTTATCTTTTACTTCATTCCTATCAGATGGTACTCGGTAAATGTTGTTTTGCTATATTATTATAGCGACCTGTTATTAGCTTTTAGTTACCTGCTGTAAGATCAACTATAGATTTGTAAGCTGATGATTCTCCAATCTGAGTAAATAAATAAATATTAATTAGCTTACGACCTATTCTCAGACCTGCCAAATATACAAAAAAAAAAAATAAATTGGTGAAGCCGTTTCGGAGGAGTTCGATAGCAAACATTGGGACTGTGAAGATTTTTATATATTAGATAATGCAGCCTATATAGGTCCCACTGTAGGGCACAGGCCTTCTCTTAGAGAGAAAGTACGGGCATAATCACCATGCGTGCCCACCGCGGATTGGCGATTTTAAGCGCTGATGTATGTGAACACCTCAGACACTCAGGTTTCCTCACGATATTTTTAGTTAGCGAAATATATTACGCGCACCAAATCTTAAATCATTCCAATCGTCTGACAGCCAAAATCATCACTAATAGCTTTTGCAAACTTCAGAATTTCGACAGAATCTGGGGCGCATAATTAGGCCTAAGGGCCATAAAACTACAAGTCATAGCTTATTATGACAATTCGATGTACATCGCGTAGAAGTCTACCTACTTGTTAATGTGTGGGTTAGTCGGCTATGCAATATGCATCGAATGGTCATAGTAAACCATGAATTGTAGTTCTATGAAACAGGGTCTAGGGGCCCCGCGCCCTACGTTGCATTTGCCGGTCCGAAAGAAAGCATCTGTCAGATCGAATACCCTCATTGAAGCTTGTAAAATTCCTCGAATGCTCGACAGAATTCTCGGAAAAACTGTGAAAAAATTCACCGAAACTTCTCAAGTTAAGGCAGAAAAAGCTCAGCGAGATTCTTTGCGCATTTCTTAGCGAGTTTAAATTGGGAGTTAATTAGTTGGGGGGTGATTCACTGCGATCGACGTTCTGGCTTGTCAATGCAACTCTACTTTGTTTCAGATGAACTTTCCCGAGATGTAAAGAGACCGTTGACAAAAATAATCAAAATATACGTATGATTGTGATGTGTGCCACACAAGAAGTAATTCCGATATCACAAAGGATTATAATTTTAGTCACAGTTCCGAAGAGGTTTAATGTTTCTTTTTCATAATGGTAGCCCCTAGTAAGTATGTATGTAAGTAGGTTGCTAATCAGAAGTATGTATGTAATAATAACACAACGTGGCATTTATTTCAGGTAAGATAAATATGTGCACAGGGTATCCTAGTTTGGGACCAAGTCAAGTGATTATCTTGTGTGGAAGTTATTATTATTAGTATTAACGACGCGAGGTACTGTATGTACCTACATCACATACGTACGACACATAGTGCGGCAAATGCAAAATGGTACTGACTCGAAGCGAGCTACTCCAACGCTGGTATTATGTCAGTACCAGGTACCTACATAGTACCATTGACCACGCAGTACGTAGTACCATTTTTGGTCTACGGTAGTACTTAATAAACAAAAAACAGACAACACAAATTATTACCATTTATTACTAATAAACCGATCTCGATTCTGAGACACTGGAGAGTGTAATGATTATTAATGCAATTTTCCATAAACCAACCGATTGGAGCACAGTGATTAAAGAGCACAGTGATTAAATGCGAAGGGTTCCGTGCCATTATCTATATAACATTTGAATGTTTCAAGCGTCTACCTGTTGCCGTTATAAATATTGAGCAAAAAACGGCAAAAAACACGTTTGTTGTATGGGAGCACTCCTTAAATATTTATTTTATTCTGTTTTTAGTATTTGTTGTTACCTTTTGGGTACGGAACCCTAAAAAACACGAATCAGTTCGGTACCCAACCAGCCAAATTTTTTTCTTCTTTCAGCCGTGTATATTTCCCGAAGTGCCATTACGCGGGCCATTCCGGACGCATGTTACGTTTCCATATGGCGGTCAAAAAATCCCGATTAATTACGATTTTATTAATAGCTAACGGCGGCCCCCGACTTTGCTCGCTTTATTCTGTCCACGACCAAAATTTGGATTATCAACTTAAGGCGAGATTCACATACTTACATAGCTTTCGGGATTATATTAATGCAAGGCAGATAGATCGTTCTTTATTGTACCAAGAAATAAGAAATTAATAATAAGGTTTATTGCAAAAGAAATGTTTAAAATGAGAAAAAATTCAACTCCAATAACATTAACTCTTAAATCACAAGCAAATTGAAAAAAAAAAAAAACAAAACAATTGGCGGTCTTATTATTAAAAAGCTTAAATTGTTCACGATTTTTTTCAGATACATTTAATATTACAGGTTACGAATTTCCGATTTAGGTATTACGATTCTATGAGTAGCTGGCGGTGGCCCGCGACTTGCTCGCTTTTTTGGGTGGAAGATTTTGTTACAGACCCTTTTTTAAGTATTACACGTAAACGTAGAGAAAAGCCTCCGTTGGATTGAGTCAAAACACTGGAATTGCATTTCGATTAAAGATTTGTAATCCAGATAATTTCAATAAGTCAAGATTCAGTCCCTAAATATCCTGGAATTTGCTATACAAGTTTTAATTTTCGAATAAGAGCGAAAGGAAGTCACAACAGATCGTCGAGATTCACCAAACAAATATGAAACCATTTGTCAAAATTTGTAGACTTAGAAAGAAATATATATTCTTCTATTATTCTTTAATTCCTTCTAATCCTCGGAACCCTAAATTCTCAACCAAAATTATTAAGTCCGTTTCACTGGTTTCCTCCACACAAGGTAACCTAGCGAGGAGAGCAGGGTTACACTTACACTTACGCACGTTACGGGTCGAACTCAGTAGGCCACCTATTTTTAAAATCAAAGAACATCCTTTTATATCACCTGTTATTTTTAGACTCACTCTGTAACTTACTTAGTAAGTAGCAAATAATTGAATAAAGTACTATTATATAAAAAAATCCAAACAATCACACTTGCCTTTGTAATGTTATAACTATATAATATTAAAAAGGCAAAAGTTTTCTGGGAAATGAACCCCTGAACTTCAAGCCCCTAATGGCAGTGTCTTCAATGGCAGCCACGCGCGTTCGATCGCATGCGACTGACGCGCGTGTAAAACGTAGTGATTATATACTCTTTGGCGCGTGTATGAAAATGTATGGCGCCGTTTCTGTCGTCAGCCGCACGCATCCGTCGCAGATTTCGGAAGCGGTGCCATACATTTTCACATAGTCCGCACAGATCTTTTTGGCGGTAGCGTGAACATAGTCACAGATCGTTTGCACATCGCTTACTGTCTTTACAGTGTATGCGTGAGTAATTAGCGTAGTGTGATGCGTAGTAAATTACTATTAGTCAATTACGAAAGTAGTCGATTACTGCGACGCGTCAGTCGCACGCGATTGATAGAGCGCGGCTGCGATCGGCCGCGATGCACGGAAGGCGGTCAAACTTTAACCCTAGACACCTAACCTTCGTCGTTTCGACGAACACGCCACAGGAAAATTGCTGTATCTTTTTGGTTCGTGTGCGGATTACTGTCTTGTCAACTCGGTGTTCGTCACGGCTTGACCAGAAGCGAGATTAGATTTTTTTTCTAATGTCTAAGTTTGCCCTTAAAATGAAGAACTGCTTTTTTTAAATTTCTGTGATAATTAATTTTTTCATGAAAATGACGGTTTTTATCTGTAGGTTTCTACATGTCATTTTAAACAAAAAGAAAAATAAATAATAGTACGTGATAATAACAACAAATTATTTTATTAACAATGTAAAATATAACTGAAATCTCACTGCAATAAAGGTATCAAAACAAAAAAACTTTTACTTCAAAAAAACCGGTCCAAGTAACCTCCTTGAATCATAAATAAGACCAAGCCTCGGAGAATGAGAACTTTCAGTCACTAAATAGAGAAAAATCTGAATGTCTACCCATCATGACTGTCTGATTTTTATTGAGCGATTTTATGAACAATAGAAAAATCAGAGATATTTTGAAAAAGGATTACTGATTATCCTATACCTACCATAAAAATCGAAACCAAAATGTTTTATTCAGATTAACACAGAAACTGCGATTTAATTAACGTCACAAGTTAAACTAGGTGTTCATTTCAAAATCTAGATAATTTTGAAGAGAAAATGGACAAAAACCAGCCAATTACGAGTCGAGATCGCGCACGAAGGGTTCCGTACCATTATCTATACCACATTTGAATATTTCAAGCGTCTACCTGCTGCTATTATAAATATCGAGCAAAAAACGGCAAAAAAATCAGGTCTGTTGTAGAGCCTCTCAGGAGCCCTCCTTAAATATTTATTTTCTTCTGTTTTGCGTATTTGTTGTTATAGCGGCAACATAAATACATCATCTGTGAAAATTTCAACTGTCTAGCTATCACGGTTCATGGGATACAGCCTGGTGACAGACAGACAGACGGACAGTGGAATCTTAGTAATAGGATCCCTTACCCTTTGTATACGGAACCCTAAAAATGGTTAGGTGTTATGGGGTGTGTAAGAAGGATAAGCCATCTAGGGTTAACAACCAACTAAACAAACTTACCTATCTTTGTTACTATAGAAGAACGGGACGAGAAAGGGCGGGCGACTGGACGTTTTCGGCGACATTAAATTTGGTTTAGCACCAAATAATTATTCTTTTTTTTGCTGCCAGATGCGCTGATTTAGGGTAATTATGAGTCTGGCCGGCTAGAAATTAAAAGCCTCTTAGCAAATATTCGCATGAAACTGGCTAATGAACTGTTTTCTTGGGAAGAAATAGCACGGTACCTACTTCAGACGGTCGAGGTGAATTATGCGAAAACTTAAAAAAAATGTATTCAAGCCTTTAACTGCCAAGGCCAAGACTCAAGCGCGGCCTTTAGGTTCTATTTGCCAACGACGCGATTTTTCATGTCTGCCAAATACATTCTATACTTACCTACCTTTAAAATGTTGGCAGTTGAAACGCGGCCCAGGTACTTTATAGCTATACATAGTAAAAAGTACGACCAAAATAACAGTCGACAAAACCGGCGATAAGTTGTATAACGATGTTTAGGAATATTAAGCAAAGCACCAGGCTGCTCGTAATGGTCTTGTCGCATCGGGGGTCCGAACCCGCGCCCCTCCAGCGGCCTAGCAGCGACCCCGCGCGGGGGGCCGATTGCGTCTATATGGGGCAGTAACTCAAATCTGTTTGTCAGTGCAGATGATCGTAAAAATACAACCCTTTCTATCAGCGTGCGCAGTGGGCCGAGAGTTACTGTTCGACCGATGTAGAGGCAGAGAGAAAGTTACTCTTTTATGGCAGGCGTAGAGTCGGCTTTTGTTTATAATTGCTCAAGAAAACTCAATACGAAAAATTATGTATATATATATCTCTGTTTAGGCAAAATGAAGAACGTTGCCGGGCTAACTTTATTTATATTTATTGTACACCAGTGGTGCCTGCGACTACGTTCGCATTGTAAATAGATCAGCCTACATGCATCCTGAAGATCCATTCTAAACACTAATGAAAGAATCTTTGAAATCGGATAGGTACTTTCGGAGATTACCTTCTGCGTACAAACATATAAACTTACAAAATTTTCCTCTTTATATAATATTAGTACAATCTTATATTATTATTATAAGTATATATAGACATAAATACAGATTTAAGATGCGGATTTGCACTAATAACTTTGAATAATAAAGGCCGCCACATGTATTATATCTTTATGTATAATATGTATACACATTGCGCGAGGCACGATTACTAATATGTTAATAGATAGAAACCAGATAATTAATTAATAGTAAATTATCGTGACTCGTGACTCCCTTAGGAGCGAGACACACATATGGGATGTGGGGCGAGGGCGCGGTAAGATGTATAGAGTCACAGACCACAGTCCTTGCTCTGCGGTCGCTCTTGGTATGTGAATCTATATAATTATCTTACCGCGCCCTCGCCCCACGTCCCATCTGTGTGTCTCGCGCCTAAGTTTCGGATTACAGTTTGCTTAAAGGAATTAGAAACGAAATACGTTTATTATAACAACAAGACACATCACTGAAACAAAATAAACAGATACCTAGTGACATAATAGAAATACATGAACTACAGAAAAACATGAAGAATTAGTTGGCCAGTGAGTGTTTCCGATACATTCCATCTGTAAAAAGTATGACTAAATTATAATTATTTATTACTAATGCTCGAGGCAGACCACCCGCTAAATGGACTGACCAGATCACCAAGGAAACAAAACTCAAGTTTCACCAGGCGTTCCACACAGCCAACGACAGGTCCAGAGACCAACCTACACCCATCCTCGTCATAGCGGCCAGGATAGTGAGGATCATTGAGGGACCGACTGATTGGATTGGATTATCCGTGGGGTCCGTGGGGTCACCAGATAAAAACCTGTCGCCAAAGAAATTAGAGAACGCAAGGGGGGGCACATATCACGCAGAGCTGATGGCCGATGGGGCCGAAAAGTTCTCGAATGGAGACCACATATCGGCAAGCGCAGCGTAGGATGACCAGCCACAAGATGGACAGATGACCTCGTCCAAGTGGCAGGAAGGCGCTGGATGCAGGCCGCTTCCAACCGGTCTTTTTGGAAATCCATGGTGGAGGCCTATGTCCAGCAGTGGACTTCTTGTGCCTGAATGATGATGATGATGATGAAGGGGTGGCAAACGTCCGTATAACTGGGTCTGAAAGGGTGGAGGCCTTTGACCTGTAGTTGTGTCCCACCAATACTATGGAGGCGTCATAAAAAATGGAGTAGGCTGGGCTGTAAATCTGCGACGTCCTGCACCTTCCGAGAGAGGCACTGGTGTGGAAGCTTAGTGAAGGCTTACTACGCACTGGAAGACCATTCCGGACATGAAAGAGGTCCATCCTCGCCAAGGCAAAGGTGAAGAATCTAACATGTACAGGGGCCTAATTATGCGCCCCAAATCCTGTCAGAATCCCGACGTTCGATTTGACAGTTCGATGACAGGAACCGTTCAGAATTTGGTGCCCGTAGTATAGGAGATGGTTTGAGACAGATGTACAGACTCGTGGGGCACGACCACTGTATCGAGCACGACAAAGCGATAACACGTCGCGCCCCATCTCGCTACATAAAGCGCTATCATATCCCCCCTATCGGGCACAATACTACGGCTGTGTCGAAGAGCCTGGAAGACTCCAACTTATGCACCTGGCTTTGCGGAAGAGTAAAGAAATCCCACCAAAACATAAATGTAAAAAAACTGCCCAACTTCTCGGACCGCCACAACTTGGAAACTATGCTAGCTGGATGCATGAGCTTTGGGGCGATGTTTATTTTCGGTAACGGTCAGTTCTGTGACATTACTGACTTCGAAGCTAGATGGGGGTCGAAAAGTGCTTCAATAGGTGCGTGTAAACATTGATATATCCGACCGAGAACTTGGCCTAGCTTTGTGCGCCTTGATTGAAGAAGAAGAAGAATAAGTGCATCAAATGAGGAGTGGCAAGCCTGTTGCCATATTGTTTTTGTTCAATAAAATCTATTTGATACAACACTACTAACAAATTAAGGAGAGAAAGATACGGTATTGTAATAAACTTAGACTGTTTTAGGATTCCGTGCCGAAGAGTGCCAACGTAAGAGAATGTTCCTTAGGAATTTTCTTTCAAAATTGGAAAACGATGTAATCCTACGAATAAAAAATCTCTAAGAGTATTGCTTCCTACAATTTCACACTAAAATACGGAACCCATGTTTTCGCAGACCTGACAATAAGTCTTTACCAACGACATGGCGATCTTCACAAATGAAATGGTCACAAGATGTACGGCAGAGTAAATTACTCTGTGGTTGGTGCGTTCTATGCATTCCTAAGGTGATTCGAACAATAATTGGACTGTATTACTGTGACAGCTTGGATGGTGGATACACTGAGCTCGCTCTAATTCACATACACACGCGCGAAAAATATCGCCTCCTTTGTCTTCGCAGTCAGGTAAAAAGCAAAATAATATTGTCAAATGTTGCACTTTCTTTGTATCGATTTTGGCCCCTTTTTTGCATTTATGGAGGATGACCTTTTCTGAAGCCGGACTTACAAACCGAAAATGTGACGTATCTTCCACTTTGGAGTTTCATCTAGCTCCCCGCGGCAATATTTTTCCAGATAGGCCCGCCACTTCGCGGGTAGGCGGCGATTTGCCAACGAACGGGCGAACTACAGTCAGCATCTGTAAATAATAGCTGGAGAGGAAAAAATGCCACTATCCGCTCCGGGAGGTGGGAAATAACAAGGTGCGGGCATACCACTGCTCTCTTGCTAGAGAGGTCCCGTCTGTTGCAAGAAGCAGTATTGCAAATTGTTGATTGCACTGGAGGAAACTGGAGTGCTCAGCATAGCTCAGCGTTTGAAATTGCCAATGCGCGGTAGGCACGGGTGGTAATTAAGCCCGTACTCTCACTTTGGGAGGAGGCCTGTGCCCCGCAGTGGGATGTACCTATATGGGCTAAATAAAAAAACATATTTGAGAAGAGTTATTTCTCCACCACAAACTTGACCCTAAGGCAGCTAAATATTATTATTTGGTACATTGACGTTCAACCAGAACGTAAATTCTTGACGTTGAAATACATTTCTGATTCGACACTAGATTTCAGACGTTCATCTAGTTGTTTGGACCATCCGATAGACAGATAAAAGTTCACAAAAACTCTACTAGAGTTTCAATTGAGTATTTTACAATATTTTTTGCCTACACAGGTTTTTGTCTTAGTTTCTGGACAATGTACCCAGCTCATGCATGACTCATAATTGAGTTGCAATATTACGTTTAATTGGAATCACAAAGTAGAAGATGCATAGAAAAGTGTCACTTGTAGCATTTGAAGAGAATACCTCGCGTCTTTGTACCAAAAGCTGGGAGGTGAAAAATAAGAGAATAGCGGGTAAAGTTGCGAAGATTACTTTTTATTAGGGCCATTAGTTGGCCTATAATTTATAGCTCCGCCCACGGTATAAATACTGTGGTCATTCTTTACTGACTATAATATTTACCTACTTGTATATTTATATTTCAAAGTTTGTAGTACTACTTCCGCGGTCTCCTATCAATTTTTGATTCAATTCTTTCAATTCCTATCAACAAATGAAGTTCTGAGGAGCAACCGCCATATTAGATTTTATCACGTTTTTCGGCTGCTGGACAGTATTACATGACTTGCGTTATTGTTACCAAATCCCCAAAAGAGACCATATCTCCCCTCATCTTCTGGCAAAGGGAGTGTTGAATATGGCGAACAACAGGGCACTAAAACTGTCTTGCTTTTTGTTCGACGTATTCAGGACTCGCACGCCGCCTTACTTGTATGGAAAGTTAGCCTGGTCCGTCAGAGCACCTAGTACATTGCTACTTATACCCAAACACTCCTCCACAAACCAAGGGTTGCTTCAAGATTGCAGCATCGAAGTGCTGGAATGACCTGCCGCCGCCCGTGCGCGCTGCACGGACTCTTCCAACATTTCGAATTAAATGTCGAAAATGGCTGCTGTACAAGCAATCCTTGGCTTCTGGTGTACTAGTTGGGATGGGCGGTAGTGGATGGGATTTATACAGATAGATAACATGTCAAGTCTTCGGTTTGGATCTCAGAACACAAAAAGAAGGAGAAGTGCCATATGGGCGTGGCACTGTCGACCAACGTTAGCCCGGTTGGGCTAACCTCGGCGAAACTTTTAAATATGGCCGTCAATCGCCTCGCGCCCGCTATCGCCGTAACATATGTGAAAAATGCCTGATTACCTACAGAAATCGCAGTGATACATGCTATTCAAATAACAGTGCAGTGTGTTTTCACCGGTAAGCCTATTTTACTCACTATATTCATCTTTAAACTACGAAAAATCATAATTATAATAATTTTCCTGTGCAATATGCATTCCAGTACTAAGAACATAAATGAGACGTATTTATATCGTCGGGTTTACTCCACTGCTGTTTTTATGTAGAATTTTCGTGGAGGTTTTCTAACATGGAAAAGCAAGCCCGCAATGGACCGTCTCGCGAAACTGACTATTGTTCTATGCGATGAATTGCGATGTTCCGTGGTACGGCCGCATGTATTTGCCGTGAACTGTCAAAGTCACAGTAGGTGTCAGCGGGAGTCATAGTGATGGGGTAGTTGCTTTCTTTCCAGACTGATTAAGTATCGATACTTCGTCGCATTTACACTCGTTCGTCCAGACTTCCAAAATTACTAGAACCAATTATATTGTACGACTAGGTAGCTATTGTCCGCGACTCCGTCCGCGTGGACTTCAGTTGCTAAGGAAGCTTCTACTTTAGAGGCAGATTTTGTCGTAATATAAACAGGCTTAGTTTTCACCACGTATATCAAAAAGTTTTTAATAAAGATTTAATTTCAGGTTTCCCAAAGACCCTAATAGGAAGGATGGATTGAAACTACAGGGAAATTGCTTAACTGGCTTCCTCTCAAATCAAATACCTGTTGCTCCATCCATTTTACGGAGAAATGTTTCCAGATGCTAAAGAGTGGAAAAAATATTAACGTGGGCAGGTCCTGCTTTGAAAATACCAGTAATAAGGAGTTCCATAAATGTTGAGGTACCAATATACCTAAAATCACGGCATAATTATATTTTACATGGTGTGGAATATTCGATTGTTACTTTATTCTGATTCTCTATTTCAGGTGACAATGGACGCAACGACGCATAACTCTGCAAAAGAAAGTGTTTCTAAAGAAACAAGTCAGGTGATGTGGTTATGGTACTAAATAATATTCTTATACTCTTTTATGAGCCTAAAATTCGATTAATTTAAAATAAATTAAATGAAGTGTTTTCAATAATTTAATAATTTATTTACTATTTTAGATCCGTATTAGAAAGTTTCGGATATTGTTACTGTTGAAACATGCGTTCCTGAAGAAATAACAGGTGACCAGGTAATGTTTTTAATAATTTCATAATTTATTTACTATTTTAGATCCCCTTGGAAGTAACGGATATTTTTTTGTCGAAAAATGCTGCGAATGTCAAAGACCCCTGTAAATAATTGTCAGACATAGAGGAATGTCCATTCGATTGAACACATAATTTATCGGTCATATAGCGCCGCCACAGACTAGAAAATCGAAAAATCATATGAACAAAGTTGAAAATATAACATTGAGTTTTCAAAAGTCGTAAACCAAAGTTGTTGTAAATGACTTACTTTAATTGACGTGTTTCAGGAATTGTGTTAACTTAAAAATGGCCCTATATAAATAAAAAAATATTAGATTTTTTACAAATGTATACTTTTTGTATTTTAGATACAGCAACGAGTTGCCGAAGGCCCAGAAACTGGTAGATTTATGTCGATTGAAGAAAAACCTCGAAAAAAGAAATCACGCAAAACATTGAACAATGTCAACAAGTGACAAGTTCTAAATAAATATTTACCTTTTAGTAAAATATTCTTTGCAGGATCTCAGTAGTCTGATGATGTTATCTTTTTAATGTAAATGTGTTTCGAAAGTTTCTTTAAGTTTATGTTTCACAAGTTTCTTTTGGCCAGTTTCTGAATTGAGAATTTCGCTAAGTAAATGGTTAACTGTAGTGCTGTCTCTTCGAATTTTTCACAGAAGAGCGTGACAGAACGTTACTTATGTTTTTACTTAGTGAAATTCTCAATTCAGAAACCGGCCCTATGAGTTCTTACTACCTAATGTATTTTTCACAAGTTAATAAAAATATTATTTATGTGATATTATTGAGAATGTTTTTTATGTACCCATCACAGATGTCACCCACCAAGGCAATGAAAATTTTAATCCAAACTCAGAAACATCTACAGTCACTGCTCATTAATTCACGAGTTAAAATAAGTAGTTCTAGATTTTTTTAAGGTGTGCGCTATACAAAAACGTGCATAAGGTGAAGGCAAGGCGCAGGCATCTTGCCGCTTCAAACAAAAATTACGCAGGCGATATGTTTTGAATTATATTCAAGCGGCGCGGCACAGCCAACGTCGTTTCGTCGCCTATGTAGGTTTTGCATACCTATATTTTGTAGGTAACTCAGCAAATGTTCTCTAAACTTTGTCATTTAGAATAATTGTATGATTAGAATTTACGATGAAACGGAATTCACGAATTATACGATAGGTAGGTATGAACAAAACTGACATATTTAGGAATTAACAAATTGGTAGTCAAAGCCTGTAAAAATAAAAGCTTAGGCAGCCTTTTGCAAAAGATTACTACAACGAAATAAAGTAGTTACAGACTACGCGACGTAGAGAAATAATTAGTTACTATTTAGGTATAGATGGCAAGAAAAAAATCGACATAATGTACAAAAAAGTTTTTGTACGATGTACGATTTTTTTTAAGTATAATCGATAATGTACTTTTTCGTCCCCATCACTAATGTTGTGCTGCTCTTCTCATTGGCTGTTTCATTTGTGTAAACAGCGAATAGTGAGCCGGTTGTTTATGTTGTAATCAAATAGAGATTATGAGGACAATGTAGCTGTGTGAGTAAGTGGCGACATCGGTTTTCTAGCAAACAGGCCATTATAACACTTCTCCTTATTTTTGTGTTCTGAGGTTTGGATCTATCATCAAAGTCAAAGTCAAAAATGTTTTTCACTATAAAAATAAAAATAAAATGTTTACTTAATGAACGCCAAAGCTGTTAGTTTCACAATTCAAAGATTTATCACCATTCTGCACGTGTTCTTTATCGTCATAATAGCAGTAGTATAATTATACCCAGGTAGGTATAACTTAGTTTAAGGAAAGGCCTTGCCTGAAAATCGGCAACTAATTGCACACTGGTGCACATTAGTTACTAGCCGAGGTACAGACCTTTTTGTCTTCATACCTAATTAAAATGCTTTAAATAAATTACTCACTAAACTGTCATCATTGCTTTATAGTATAAGTGATTATTGTGTCTTACTTGAAAACAAATAAACATTTTCTATTTCTATTTCTACTTGACATAATTGTTTTTTACTGGTGAGTACCAAGATTATAATATATAGATTTACCTCTTGTATCTTTTATTTTGTCTCCAACTTATCACCACATCAAGGGTTGGCTGGAAGAGATTTCTGCTGAAATAAGCTCAACTTCACTTTTTCTGTAAATGTTGTGTTTTATTTATGTGTTTTATGTGTGCAATAAAGTATAAAGTAAAGTATTATTTGAATTAGTTATCAGCATGAAAAAAGATAGTTGAAATTTATATTTTGGGGTAAATGCTTTCCGATTGATTGGGGCTATTGCGTCTAAGAGACGCTTTTGCCCAAAATTAGGGGTTTCAAACCGTTTTTTTCTGTTTTTCTAAAGCTCTTTACCTAATGTATACCTACAAAATTGTATTGACATTACTTGTCCCGGCTGGAGCGCAAAATGTTTATAATCCTCAAATATACCTATATGTATTTATTAGGACACATATGTTATGTACGTACTATAAAATGTAATAAATTATTGAAATTAATTAGATCTGATTAGTTTATATAATATTAAAATTAACACACAAATAAAAATATTGATTAAAATTGATGACTTTTTATAATAATAAAATTACATGTTGAAGTTTGCCCAGCACCTATATCATCCTCTCCGCTTATTTGGCCAATCTACACGGAAACACTATGTCAATACATGATGTGCCAACCATTTTGCTTCGCCATTAGTGAGTGGTATTACTGCTAAATAAAAATTTACAAATCTACAGTCGGGATTTATCTAATACAATAGGCCTTGTACAAGAAAATTGTTAGCTCTTCTCTGGGTGACATTGAGGCCTCATACTGTGGGGAAGCCAAAGAGGCATGGAGACTGGCCTGCCCTAATGAGGATCCGCCGAAGGATCCTACCATCCAGAGGCAGTGGGACGGGCCCCTCTGCGAGCTGGTGCAGAGCAGGTTAATCCATTCTTGCACCAGCGACGTGGAACGTGCTCGCCTACTGGCCGTGTCCGAGCGAGAGGCGGGCTACTGGTTGCAGGCCCACCCATCAGCGTCTATAGGGACCCTGATGGACAACACCTCTTTTAGCACCGCCATCGGTCTGCGACTGGGTTGCCCAATCACTGTGCCCCATCGCTGCCCCTGCGGTACCGACGTCGATCGCCTGGGCCACCATGGTCTATCGTGTCAGCGGAGCGCCGGCCGCCTTTCCCGCCATCATCCGGAGGGCCTTTACCACAGCCGGGGTTCCGGCCACGCTGGAACCTCCAGGCATCATCCGCGACGATGGTAAAAGGCCCGATGGAATGACATTAATCCCCTGGAAACATGGGAGGCCGCTAGTATGGGACGCTACATGCGTTGACACGCTGGCACCCTCTCATGTTTCCCAGAGTGGAAGAGCCGCTGGTTCAGCGGCTGGCGCGGCCGAAAGCCTCAAACGGCGCAAATACGGTTCAATAGGAAACAATTACATATTTGCGCCGTTTGGGGTCGAAACCATAGGCACCTGAGGCCCAGAGGCGCGCCTGCTGTTCAAAGACTTAGCGGCGCGCCTAATCGACGCATCGGGAGACCAGAGGGCCGGCGCGTACCTCGGCCAGAGGATAAGCCTGGCCATCCAAAGAGGTAACGTCGCCAGCGTTCTGGGCTCATTACCGCGGGACAGTGACCTGGGGCAGGTGTTTTATTTGTAAATATAGAATTAGTTATTTGTATATTTTTATCATTTATATATTAATTATTAATTCTCTTATTTTATGTTTGAAATAATTAAACTGTTTAAAATCTAATACGAAACATGTCACAGTGTTTGTTATCGGAACTCCTCAAAAATGTCTTCACCGATTTTTATGAAATTTTTTGTGTATGTTTGGTAGGTCTGAGAATAGGTCGTAAGGGAATGGTTTGCCGAGTGAGGTTGTCTAATATATAATAATGTCGTGTCACAGTGTTTGTTATCGAACTCCTCCGAAACGGCTTTATTTATTTATTTATTCTTAACACCTACCAACAGCAAGTTATGTATAGGGCATTACATTGATAGACATACATGTCCACTAGAACATACATGTTTGCCACTTACTGGTGAACACAGCATTGTTATACATAACTTTCAGGTTCACAAATTATAAATCTGTTTAGCATACAATTCAAAAACATAACTTCCTAACAATTATTATAGAGTTTCAAATAAACTTAGCATACTTATTTATATATGGACATGCATCATTTACAGGGTACCTGGCGTTTAAGGATTGCTTCCGTGGTGAGGGTAGGCGCGCGAGCTACGAAGAGAGACTAGAACACTTTAATATACACTCACTAAAGCATCGCCGGGATTATCTTGATCTCACATTTCTTCACAAGCTGCTTAATAACTCAATCAACGAGCCGCATCTACTGGCAAAATTAAACTTTTCTGTACCTCGCCCCAACACCCGATTGTCCAGGGCTTCCACATTCCAACCCAGCGCTATACGCACAAATCTAGGTAAATCGGCACCTCTTCATAGACTTCAAACTCTTTACAATTCTCTCGAGAGGCCAATGGAACTGGATATATTTGCTGATCGCATTGGTCAGTGGAAAACAAAAATGCTGCAACCAAGTCCCGCCAATAATAAATAAAATTTATAATATATAATATAAGTAAAATAATAATTGTAACTGTTCACTTTAATGTAATTTGTCTAATAATCTGCTCTGTCAATTATTTACAATAAGTTATAATTCAAAAATGTATTGAATGCTGTTGCACGCCTGTTATTGGGTATTAGGCTAGACAAGAACCACATTAGTATAAGAACTCTGTATTTTTGTGCTTAATACCTGTTGGCTGTGTCAATAAAATATATAAATATAAATATAATATTCCACTGAAGAATATTAATACTGCACGAAAATTAGAATTATTACAATTATAATTAAATCATATGAAATTAATATTAAATTGCATTAGATGTTAAAATTTTTGCTAACGATAGGCCAGAGCAAAAAGAAATAATTTATACGATGAAATTCAGCAAATTTCGTTTAAAGACAGCGTGAGATTGATTGAAGATGTCAATTTTATCAGTGTGGAGAGAGTTTATTCTGTTGTATTCGGAGCATATTCTGGCAGGTGAGAGGTGGAGACCCAGGTTATTTTTGTATGGTGGTATTGCGAAAGTTTCGGTTATTGGGTTAATGGGATATTTTCGTGGGACAAAGAGAAGAGATTCTATAATTAGGGCGACCAACAAAGACGTCACTGGTGCATACGATAAAATATCACTTAAGTCGCTATTTAAATTGACCTGTGTATGAAGAATTTTAGTTAAATGCTGTTTGTGTCACATTTAACAAAATGGTGCAAGTCGGCCTCAGTATTTTATACTTCAACACCTGTGCGAGGCAGAAAAAAAGACAAAGAATAACAATCTATACGTAAAAAAAACCAGCTAAGTGCGAGTCGGACTCGCGCACGAGGGGTTCCGTACCATTATCTATACAACATTTGAATATTTCAAGCGTCTACCTGTTGCCGTTATTTAAAGAGTAAAAGAGCGGGCCGCCTACAAATTGGCAATTAAATATAAGAATCGTGCATGTAAACTGATTAAAAAAAAAGAAATATAAAAAATAAAAACATCGAGCAAAAAACGGCAATAAAATCAGGTTTGTTGTACGGGAGCCCCCCTTAAAAATTTATTTTATTCTGGTTTTAGTATTTGTTGATATAGCGACAGAAATACATCATCTGTGAAAATTTCAACTGTCTACTTATCACGGTTCATGAGATACAGCCTGGTGATAGGCGGACGGACGGACGGACAGCTGAGTCTTAGTAATAGGGTCCCTTACCCTTTGGGTACGTAACCCTAAAACACTATTTTTACCCGACTGCGGCGGAGCCCAATAGGAGGGTAATGTGTTTGGCTCGTATGTATGTATGTATGTATGTATGTATGTATGCATGTATGTATGTATATATGTATATATGTAAGTGTGTTCGATTCTATGTTCTCTCATAACAACTCGTTAACCAGTGGTCAGATTTTGACTAATAAGATCTCAATCGATTCGTCTTGTGAGCGCGGGTATCACAAGCTGTATGAAATTAGTATAAATCAAACAAAAAATAAAATAAAAACACTGAAAAGTCAAAAATTAAAAACTGGCATAAAAAATAACCAACAACCCGACTGCTGAACATTAACTACTCAGCACACGGGACACAAGTTAGTCAGTTAGTTACATCTGAGATTTCCGTACTTAGTCTCATAGTTGGGAAATTGTACGTAGTAAAGCTGTGAGCTTACTCCAGCCAGCCTATCTCTTTCAAGAAGGCCAGCAGTGCTCTGATGTCACTGCAGGCCTCCCGAAGGGATCCCAGCTTCCCAATGATGGCGGTCCGTTGCTTTTCCACGCCTTCACAGTGAATGGTCACGTGGGCGGGTGTTTCCTCTTCAGGTGGGACCCAATATCAACATTGTGTGTGTCTCGTTGCGTTGGTCCCGCCTGCTTAGTAGTTAATGTTCAGCGATATTCATCACTCGGGTTTTTGGTTATTTTTTTGGTACAGGTTTTTTGAATAAACCAACTTCTCAGACCATGACGCTAAAATGCATTCGTTTCTCTACTCTACCTTCTGCTGAGGGAAAATACAGCGAGCAGTGTTACCGCAAGTCCACGGGGCGCAAAAAGCAAAGTTAATAAACAAGACGCCCGGGCCCGTTACTACGCGCACTTTGAGCCTCTGTTATACCTCTAGAAAAACTCAAGCGGCATTATTTATAAAACAACGATCACCTTAAAACACTTCATAAACTCAGTATAAATAGTGTGTGGTAAATTCTTTGTCTAGGAAAATCACTACTCACTACCAAAGAGTATTAATACGGCATTTATCGAGTATTATAAGGGATCGTGATTTTATAATAAAAAACGGACATAAAATATAACCGACAACCTGACTGCTGAGTATTAACTATTAAACAGGCAGGACCAACTTAGATACCTCCATATCCTTAACTCCTTACGTTACTCCTTAGTTAACTCCTTACGAATTAAATTGTTGAATCTGAGTCCCGTCTGCTTAGTAGGTAATGCTGAGCAGTCAGGTTTTGGGTTATTTTTCATCTCAGCTGTTTCATCCTTTTAGTGTTTTTTTATACTTCTCTTGGATTTATATTTCCTTTTTTATGTGTTCAAAGTGCAAAGTGAACAAAGTGTTCTCTATCTATCTATCTGTCTATCTATATCATTATCATGATCATCATCATCAGCCTATGCTTGTCCACTGCTGGACATAGGCCTCTCCTATTGCACGCCACTGAGCACGGTCCTCAGCTACTCTCATCCAGCTCTTGCCAACCGCCCTGCGGAGATCATTGCTCCACCGAGTCTGAGGAGATTTCATATACACGCACGCAAACACGACAAATCGATCTCAGTTTTCAAAATCTGACTGTATGAGCCACTCACACATTGCTACATTTGTACAGTCAGATTTTGAATAATTTTACCTAAACCATTCCAAGCTCTGTCTGTTTCTTGCCGGATTAAAAATAGCGTCACTCCACTTTGTTCCGTGGATGTCGTAGAAGGCGACGAAGGAAATAAATTACCAGGAGACGGGCAACAGCGTCTTCCTGAGATGCCAACCGCGTACTGCGATCGCCAACCCGCCTGCCAAGTGGGGCGATTATGGCAAAACCCTTCATGGTTAGGAAAAACCATGAGAGAGGCCTATGTGGAGGACGTAGGCGTAAAATGGCTGATGATGATGATGATTCCGACATGATGAATCGACATTTTTGTTGGCTCTATTAACAAAATAGCGTTTGAACTAAGATTACACTTATGTAAGTAATTAATAAGGTTTATTATGTACGTAGTCATAGCTTTGGGAAACTGTAAGCTCCTATTGCGATATTAAATAAATAAAGAAATTCCAAACTCTGTACACATTTTATTTAGTGCATTATAGATCGTCATACAAACTCAAATCCCCTTGCATGACATATTGACACTACGGGGTGTGCACAATACATATGTTATGAGGGAACATAGAATCGGACATACATAGATACATACAAACATACATGCATACGAGTCAAAAACACATTACTCACCTTTTGAGCTCCGCCACAGTCTGGTAACAAGGGGTGCGATGCGCGTAGTCCCCGTGGCAGACCTTTGGACGTTTAATTAAAAACCGCGAAAGCATGAACCATGTAATTATGAGAGCGGGAGAAATGTAACACAGCGAAAACAATGTTTTTGTTTGTTTTTGTCAGGACACGTCAGTTCATTTTAACACGGAGAGAATGATTGAACCGAGAGGAGAGCTCGCCTACGTACGATACGACCAATTGTTATACTTTTCCTGTGGGTTGATTCTCAATTACATAAACATTGCATTACATAAACTCACGCCTGGATCCCGGAGGGATAGGCAGAGACCAGATATGGCACTTGCTACGATGCTGATAAATCTCTTTCGCTTTTATTAGTTGCATGCACGCACGCCGGTTTCGGGTACTTTTAATCTTGCCATTCGCTGAGATAAACAACTACTAGATAAACATGTTGCATTAGTACAGACAACATCAGTTTAATCTTTACATTTTTGTTGGAAAATCGCCCAAAATGTAGCCGAATGAATGCGTGTAAAGGTTGATTACTGTCTGCTTATTTTGCTTCTGTGATGTATCTTGTTGGTATAATAAATGTCTTTCTTCTTCTTCTTCATTGGTCGTAGGCTTACTCGCACCAACTATTACTGTCGATTGGTCGTCGACTTACTCGTACCAGCTATTGTATTATAATTAATAAGACGATTTGATAAACGATGGTCAGTTTTTTTCACTTTTTCTCAGCTACAACTAGACTCGAAGACAGCGGATAACATTGTTGAAAGAAACATTGACATTCAACAAACAGAATTTAATTTCTCACGTTGAAATACATTTTTGATTTATGACTGTACTATATATTTAAGTGATTTAGTAAACACTTTGTTTTTGTATTGAATAAAAAAAAATTGTGACAATCTCAAATGTGGACAGTTCAGCACCTACGCGCAAGACCCTATCTGGCTGCATTATCTTGAAAACTCCGGATCCCACAACACCCATAGGTACTTCAAAACATATCTAATCTGCGGCTTGTTGTACTGACCGCATTTTACTGCCGTCTCCCCTAGCATTAGAGAGGGGAATTGAACTTCAGTGGGTTTACGAGCACAATTTTTGAATCAATAAATCGCCCTATCGCCCCTGGTACTTGTAACCTAGAGGGCGGTTTTTAAATGACAGAAAAAACAATGGGTCGCCAAGTTTTTTTACAACTGCCTGTAAAAGATTTTTACGACCCGGGCCACGTGGAACGGTATAAAAAAGCCCAGTTTTGATTTATCGATAGTTTTTCTTGGTGTGTTTAGTCAGTTGCCGTTTTAACTGCAGTGGCCTGTGGTTTTTTTTTTATAATCACTCGGAAAGTATATAACTGGCCACTGTTTAGTACCAAATATTTTCTTTGATTTATTCTGATAATCTTTTGGTAGCACATTGATACACCGTCCAGTCCCTAATTTCTGTTTTTGTGTTTCCTGACTAGATGTTATGCTACTGTTGGTCTAGTGGCTAACATGCTTACCTCACCCCAAAATATGAGCTGATATCTTCTGTCTTCTGGATGAATCCTGGTCATCCTAAATATAATTCGGATCATCATCATCATCGGCCATTTGAAGCCCACTGGAGGACATAGGCCTCACTCATGGTTTTCCTAACCATGAAGGGTTTTGCCATAATCGCCACGCTTGGCAGGCTGGTTAGCGATCGCAGTATGCGGTTGGAATCTCAGGAAGACGCTGCTGTCCGTCTCCTGGTAAAGTATTTCCTTAGTCGCCTTCTACGACATCCACGGAAGGAAATGGAGTGACGCTATTCTTAATCCGGCGCCACACGGACGATATCCGCTACAAATATGACTTCATGTCGCCTGAAATTAAGAAGGATGCAGGTAATGCCTCGTTGTAACTTAGAACCAGAATGAAGACACTGATTCAAAGACACGCCAGAGGAGTCAGGGGAGCTTCCGTCAAAAATTACACGGATTTTAGATTCATCACCCCTTTTGAACACACCGTGATGGCGAATAAAATAATTTTCCGCAAGAGTCTGGCCGAAGGGAAACCGATATGTGGCCGTGTTATAAACGACTACCCAAATAGATGTAGTGGGTTCGATTCCCACTGGACGCCGGCGTACTTGATTGTACGAAAGGCCTCAGTCTAGGAGTGTATTTCCATGTTTGTGGTGTCCTTTCCTGATCATCTAGGGTACCTATCCTAGTTTGGGACTAAGACAAGTGATCGTGTTGTGGAGATTATTATTATTACTTTGCTTATGCCGATTTGTGATTTCAATTCTAGTCACACCCCCGGTTTCTCGTACACTAACAATATGTTAATCTACTGCTGTAATCTGTTGGTTGGTTTTTGTATGCAATTTGGCATTTGTTAAGAATATAATATTATTATTATAGAACAACAGACTGTTATTATACGACTAACCAGGGGTCACGGGCGAGAGACCCAGGTTCGATTTCCAATGCGGGCACGTACATATGACTTTGTTTTCTAAGTTATGTATATTTTTGAAGTTATAGTAGCAATACCACTCGCTAACTGTGAAGGAAAACATCGTGAGGAAACCATAGTGTCTGAGCTATTCACTTACCTCAGCGCTTGAAATCACCAATTTGCGGTGGGCACTCGTGGTGATCTCTCCCTGAGAGAAGACCTGTGCCCTACAGTGGGACGTTTATATGCTGCTTATGTAACCAGGGGCGCACTATCATAACCTGTATCCAACACACATATCCCATTGAAGCATTATGAGGTCAGCACTATCTGCACGGAACCCTTAAAAACACTCGGCTCGGCCTGATGCCATAACTTCCACCTATTTGCCGATTTGAGCCCTCTTTCGATTATAATTTATGGCCCAGCCCAAGCCATACCATGATCGTTCGCGATCTCTTATAAGGGTTTCCTAGGAGACATTTTGGTACACATACTTGATTGTAAAAGTAATCATTACCTACGTACAAATTGACCGCGTCAAGTTTCAAGATTGTATGAAAAAAAGGAACATGAGAATTTTAAATCTTCGCTAACTTGAAGTATTTCAATTTATCGATTTTGAAATCAGAAATCAATAAAATTTGTTTCAACGTAAAGAATGTACACTCCGTTCGTTGAGTGTCAATATAATATGTTAGCAGCTGCCTTCGGTTCTTATGTAGTGGAGAAAAAAGCAGCGGAAAAAAAAACTCCACTCTGACCACCTTTGAACAAACGGTTTTCAGGTTTTTTTACCCACGAAATGTCAGTGATTAGATAGATAGATAGATAGATAGAGAAAACAACACATAACTAGAAAAAAAGAATTACAATTGTCTCTTAGCTGACCTGAATGTCTGATGTGCTTCAATTTCAATTTATTGCTTTCCACAAGTATGTCTCACATTAAAAATAGAGCTTTGTGGACCCTGCCAGGCACGCAAAAATACTTAGGTCTATCAAATACTAACGGTCTCATTCATAAAAAAATATATTCCTTAAAACACACCTCAGAGGCAGTTTAAATAGTCTGTGGTAAAGGGAAACAAAGTCTCTAAGCTTAGCTTTGAGTTCAGTGACGTCTACACGTCGTGTTGTCGGTGGTTTTGCAACAAATATATAAAAGTTGATCAGTTGCAATTGTAGCACTACAGCAAGATTGTTTTGAAGTTGAATCATATTAATAACTAAAAATTTTAGTAATTCTTGGAAACGTCTAAGCCATTACGGCGTGGCCCAAACAGTTTGCAGAAGCACTGGAAGAATTATTATTACCGTAAGTAGGTACATACGTACCTACGTAGTACGGTACATACGTAGGTACCGTATTATTTATTTTTCACATATCAAATGACAATAATTTGGACACGAATTAGAAGTCCTGCCTTCCCCTCTGGGGATTATAACCGTTTGTTTGTTCAGGGGCCAAATTGGGATCGGATTCCCAGGACAACGGTCGATAAATATGCGAACGCCCGCCACAAAAATGTAATGACCAGAGGGTTGAGAATGAGAACACGTGGCGAAGTACCCAGGTCATTACTAATAACAAACGCAATTGTGTATGTCGTTTGTCTGACCTTCAATAACATTTAACCAGATCAATCACATACCTGAGAATGAGGTGTATTGGGAGAAGAACGAAGTCGTGGCTCAGAAACATCAGGGAATGGACGGATGTAGCCAATGTCGAAGACCTCTTTCGCTTGGGAAGAAACGAAGAAGACTATGCGGAGCTGACGGCCAACCTCCAAAAGTGGAGAGGCACAGGAAAAGGAAGAAAAATCACACACCTATTTTGGATGGTGATCAGCACAGTAATTCCTAAAGCGTAAAGACGGGCGAAACAAGGAAGTTTGAAGACTTGCCGCAAGTTTGAATCAAAATTCCTGGTTTTTTTCGTCAAATTTTATACTATCAGCCTGGGTAGTACGACGACGCTAGTCACGCGTTTTATATGTCAAAAGTCGCGACTATCCAAAACATTAACTGTCAAATTATGACATCTTAGCGCCGCAAAACGCGTGGCTCGTGCTATCGTACTACTCTTGCTGGGTTACAATGAGGTCTCATCAGATGGTATTCAAAATTAAAGTAAATAAAACTTCCAACTGGGAAGTTTTATTGACTTTAATTTTGATTTCTTTGTGAAGACTTTGAACTAGTGTCAAATAAATGAAAGTTCTATCTGAAACAATATACAAAAAAATGATTATAATCAAATAACAGTACTTAAACTGAAATAATACACAAATTTATTATTAAGAAGGTACAATGCTACTATAGAATACACAAAACTAAAAGAAAACTCTAGCACAACTTAATATCAATTACCCCGATGAATATTGAAATTAATTGGCAGTGGAAAATCTATAGATGGAATACAATTACACAATTGATCTATTCTTTTTAGGGCAGTTGAAGAATATGTGGTCGAGATCACCCTCCTCAAGACCACACTGACAAATCGAGTTGTCACGCACTCCGATTTTGTTTAAGAAGACAGGCGTACAACAGTGATACTAATGGCCGCTGATTAGTTTGAATGCCTGTATTTTATAGGTTCGCGCTTAAAATCTGCACCGAATACCGTTCAAATATGCGGTTTCGACATTTGAATGGTATCTTGACTTGAGTGGTGTTGTTTGCTAAGCGACGATATGAATCTTTAGAACTCGGTGCCAAGATCAGAAAAACAGTTCATTTATGTACAAGTTTTATTCACGCTGAATAAATGTTCACTGGCACGATGAAAATTATAATATGCAGAAGGAGCTAGCACTGACTAACCGAAATAACTTAATTAAACTAAAACTCCAGCATCTGCTTGAAAAATAACATTTTAAAGTAATATAATCGGAACCTATCAAATCACCAATGTTTTTAGACTGACATGAAAAAACTATTTTCTAAATGTAACTTTTTTCCTTCCCGGCTACTCCACCATGTATAGCCTGCCAGCTACGCTTGGCGTTCGCAGGTTCGAACAATGTGGATCGACCCTGCGCGCGCCGGACTGCCATCTGTGAATGTGGTGCACAGTTAACCCCACAAATCTTTCACTTAATGATGGCATTATTTCACTGACTAACGGAAATGAATGAAAATTGTGCTTGATTACTCAAACAGCATGAACCATTACAGTCCCGCTGACGTTAATTCACTTTACACAATTACAATACATATCAATTCATCATATTTTTTCTCCTGGTTGTGCAATAAAGTGTTCTCTATCTGTCATTACACAATTACCTGAAGAAGCTTGTCAGAAACGCGGTTCAAAAAATGTGTAAGCCACACTTTGTGCCAAAAAGACTACTATAGCATTAAAGATTATTTAGATGACAAAGATGTCTGGAATGAAAGCCAGTTTAATGCATGAGCTCTGATAATTACGGACCCAATTTGAAACCAAGTACATTTTTTCGTCAAAATGATATAGAATTTGAAATGGACACTTAGTTTTACGTGTAACGTTCATTAAGTTCAGTTTCTGTGTTATTTTGAATAAAAACAGTTTGACTTTGATTTGGTCTAGGTCGGTATACGGCTCGTACGTGGGCCCAAACTAGTGCACAAAAAACATTCCTAGTATTTGGTACGGCATCCGATATCATTGACCAAAGGCGTCAGCTGGAAATTTATTCTACACAGCTATTGTAACTTCCGAGAGCGACGAATTCTGCTCATCAGCAACGACTTCTAAAAGGGCAATCACCAAAATATTTTTCGACCGTAGAACAAATAAGTTGAGCCAAACAAAATCGGCACTTCGGCATATGCGACCAGCCCACTGCCACTTTATACTACCTTGGTTATTTGCTCGCTCTTGGTCCCTTATAATTCGCGAAGTGAGCCAAATGTGGGCATATTATCTTAGGTATATTATTAGGAGCGGATCCGCAGGCGGAGGGAGGCCAGCAGTCCATACCCAGCTCCACAGCAACGTCGCGGCCATGTTTATGAATCAGTATGATTTATGTCCTTATAAATTTGAAAGCCGGGAGCTCGCACTGAGTGTTTCTCACGCCGTATTTCAAAATAATGTCCCCGTATTTAGACGGGTTAGGCAGGCATCGGTATGGCTTAGAAAATGCCCGGCCCTATGGAATTATTAGTTCATAAGTCACAAGAGCGAAATCCGTGCGTGTGAAGTGAAGGTTCAGAAATTAGTGCCAATTTGGCCACGTTTGACGGCGAGGTATAATATTCGTGTTTACAAATCACAATTTAATTATTTATTGATACTTTTATTGCACTTACATACAAAAATCGTACAATGTGGCGAACTTATTTACCTTCACACATAGTCATAGCGATCGATAAACCCTTATCTCACATTGAAGAAGTCGTGGGTTCGAACCTCGTCATGACATTGTTTTGTTTAGTACATTTATACTAGCAATAGGTGAGTAAATGAGGTGTTCTCATACATCAGCGCTTGAACATTCCAATTTGACAGAAGCCCTGTGCCCCACAACACTGTTCACTGAGTGGTGTTCATACTCTTTCACTTGGAATTTATAGTGACCAAATCTTAGTGTGTTGCCAGTGATGACTTTCGGATGTGAGACCTGATCGCTGACTATGGGTCGCCCAGCGAGCAATGGAGAGAGCCATGTTAGGAGTTTCACTGCGTGATCGAATCAGGAACGAGGAGATCCGGAGAAGAATCTGAGTTACTGATATAGCTCGAGGTATTTCTCAGTTGAAGTGGCAGTGGGTGGGGCACATAGGTCGGAGAACTGATGGCCGTTGGGGCGAAAAAGTTCTGACCGGGCGACCGCAGACCGGACGTCGCAGCGTGGGCAGACCTCCCACCAGATGGTCTGACGACCTGGTTACGGTGGCGGAGAGTCGTTGGATGCGAGCGGCACAAGGCCAGGAAGCTTGGAAAAACATAAGGGAGGCCTATGTCCTGCAGTGGGCGTCGAATGGCTGATAATGATGATCTGAAAATAGGGGTTCTGTTCAACAATACGAACAACTTTTACATTTTACATTGCGGAAAAGTTCGAAATTGCGAAAAAATATCCATAATCCTTACTATCCTTACTAATATTATAAACGCGAAAGTTTGTATGTATGGATGGATGTTTGTTACTCTTTCACGCTAAAACGGCTGAACGGATCCGGATGAAATTTTGCACCGAGATAGATTATAGTCTGGATTAGCACATAGGCTATTTTTATCCCGGAAAAATAAACATCAAAATTAACACACTAACGAAGTCGCTGGCAACAGCTAGTATTCCATAAATTTTAATGGAACAGGTGGTAACTTTAGTATGTAACAATTTTAAGATATTTATGGGAACTATAAAAAAAATGCTCGGAAAAATCTGAAAACTATACATTTATAATTAAATCATATTTTTTTTATTCGTTTATTTATTCAAAACAAAAAAACCTTAATATTTAGAACACAATTTCGCCAAACTGCAAAGCAGTTTGTTGGCGAAGCGCTCTATCTATTTTTGTCTGTGAAGTTCAGGAAAAGCTCGGAAAAAGCTGCGAGACTCGATTCCTGAACTATTTATAATTTATGTAAAAGTACCTATTTGTACGGAACCCTCGGTTGGCGAGACCTTGGCCGTTTTTTAATTTTCAGGCACAGAACCCTAGAAAGGAAGAAGAACCGTCTATTTCGGAGAGCCGGGCCTCAAATTGGCAACTGAGCACCACCAAAGAAAAACTATCTCCGCCTAGGCGGATTCTTTTCCAAATTCCGGCCGTGCAGCGGATTGCGGCCGACATTTGTAGTCAAATGCGGGTAGTTTAAAGTGTAACCGAACGTCGTCTACCTTCAGCGAGACGCGCGCAATATCCGCCGCTACCTCATATCCGCTTCACTACGGAAAGGTTTTACATTCGGCCCGCGCGATGGCAGGTAGCGTATCTGGAACAACTTTAGCGTGATCTTCATAAGCAGCCTATATAAGTCCCACTGTAGGGCACAGCCCTTCTTTCAGAGAGAGAGTATGGGCTTAATCGTCACGCGTGCCCACCGCGGCTTGGTGATTTCAAGCGCAGAGTTATGTGAATAGCTCAGACACCCAGGTTTCCTCACGATGTTTTTCTTCACCGTTACCGAGTGGTATTGCTACTATAACTTCACAAATGTACATAACTTAGAAAGAAAAGTCATAGGTACATGCCTATCGAACCTGGGTCTCCCGCTTCAGAGTCCAATGTTCTACCCACTAGGCTACCACCGCGCCATTAGCGTGATCTTATGGATGGAAAAATAAAAATTATTTGTTTTTGTATAACGAGTTCGGTACAGGCCCTCCAAAGTAGGTTTCACGCGCAAGGATTGTTTTTCTGACTTCACGAAATGTAAACTTGCAATTTTGGCATGTGCATTATTTGTACCCTGAACTGCCCTCGCGGAATGGAACGTATAGGTGGCCTATACTGAGTTGGGCACAGATCTGTGTCGCGGCAGACGAGTGGAGTGCGAAACGAGTGTGTTTTTTGGAAATAAGACCGTTGAAGTTTAGTTTGTATCGTTGCGCTCGCATCTGCAATTTGTAATCTGGATAGTCCTCTAAAGGACTCCTCAGAGGCAGATTAAATAGTCTGTGGTAGAGGGAAAGACGTAACCACAGATTATTTCAAAACTGCCTCTGAGGAGTGTTTTAGAGGAATCTTATATTTATAAATAAGACCGTACATGCTTTCAGGTTAGGGGCTTCAATATCAGCAAAAAAAGTCCACATGGGTAGTACGTTAGCGCGAGTCACGCGTTTTGTGGCGCTAACCTGTCAGAATTTGACAATTATTGTTCTGGAAAGTCGCAAACTTTGACATTTAAACGCGCGACTAGTGTCGTCGTACTAACCATACAAAGCCGACGTACTGGCGACTGACGGGCACGACACGGCGACGCGACGGGCTTTTTAACTTCTTAAGTAAATGGCAAAGGATTATAATCCTAATTATTTAACATTGAAGTCGTGCCTGAAATCATGTGGCCAGCCCGTTGTATCGTGGATAGACTTCACAAAAATGTTTTATAAATCTAGTTGATATTATGGCTCCTTATACTTACAGGGACTTGATTCTACCAATAATTAGTACTTTACTTTCACAAACTGCATTTTTCACGCAAATCAATATTTATAAAGAAAATTATCGCTTGAAGCTTATGGCTTTAGGTGCAAAACTCAACAGGATCTTCGAGGCTCAAAGGCAGGAGCAAGTATGTGCCGGTGATATTAACACGGCCCGCGTTCGGATTCTATTCGACTCGGCGACGGATCTTGCTGGAGAACATACTTAGCATGGCGGAATATAGCATGACGGAACCTTCGTTCCTATGCCCATGAAGAGTAAATCAGAAACTGAATTGGCTACAAGTGTGCCTATTGAACATTATCGATTGCAAAAGCAGCTTACAGCTTATATACGCTCCAGTGCAGGGGGCGAGTCACTTAAATGAATAGTTGTTCAATAGAGTGAATAGTATGGCAATGGTTGTTTCATTAAAACTTTTGGTAGTCTACTACAATGGTATAACCCAGGCAACTTAACTCGATGCCTCCCTCTCGACGGATTTTCTTCGCGAGAGATACCTATTACCTACTATTGGAATGAAATTGAAACTTAATTATGTACTACAATTGGTATGAAATTGTAATTGTAATGAAATTGTGCGGGTTGGAATGAAGGTAGTAAGAAATGTGTCAGGTTGGATTGGAATTGTAATGCTATTACTTAGGAGGCTACGGCTACCATTGATGTGCTAATAAAACTCTGTTGAACAACCAAGTTCCGTGTGGCGCCGGATTAAGAATAGCGTTACTCCATTTCCTTCCGTGGATGTCGCAGAAGGCGATTAAGGAAATCAATTACCAGGAGACCTGCGATCGCCAACCCGCCTGCCAAGCGTGGCGATTATGGCAAAACCCCTCATGGTTATGATAACCATAAGGGAGGCCTATGTCCTGCAGTGGGCGTCAAATAGCTGATGATGAACAACGATGCGTCTATTACACTATAGGCCCAAGACACAGACCTTCTCTCAGACAGAGAGTGTATGGGCTTAATTAACAAGCTTTGCTTGCCTATCACAAATTAGAGATGGGATGGGGATGCTAGCTTTTTTGTAACGTCAACTAGATCAGGGGTTCCCAAACTATTTTCACCGTGGCACCCTTGTTGTGCTAAAAAAAATTCGCGGCACACCTACTGTTAAAGTGGCTTGACTGCTTAAGAAAACAAGAAAACACAATACAGTTTAATGCTCATTTACCTTTAATGCGAAGAATGAAACTGTTTTAGTGAATTTTTATTTGAAACAAAAGAAGCACTACCACCACAAAATGGCTGACGACTCGGCGTCGTCGGTGTTGCCATACTATAAAAAATAAAATTCGACTACATACTTGATTCGATTTTTTTTGTGAAAAATGAGATGTGAGAAATTAAGCGTCGACACTGCTGGCTAATGCCTGCGGCACCCCTGGCACAAGCTCGCGGCACCCCAGGGTGCCGCGGCACCCTCTTTGGGAATCCCTGAACTAGATGATTAGAACACTTTATATTAGTAGTTTTTACTTGTTACAAAATCAGTTAACATTGCAACCGTTTTCGCATCGATGTGCGACTAGTCATTGACGTTAAGTCGACGCATTGTCATGTTGGTCAATAGTTAGCTTTTCAAGTATTTTCGAACCACGAACAGGTATGGTGGAGAGGTTGAACTATTGACAGTTATAAATTTAATCAAAAATTAGCGTTGTAGTTGTTTTATTGTTTGAGTGCATTGCATTAACTTTTCGACTGTTTTGGATTTCCGTTGAAAAAAAAAGACAATGTAATTGAGATTTCAATGAGTTTGGCCAAAAGCGGTTTATTCAATGACGCAAAAAGCAGCTTTTTAAACAGGTTCGCTGAAACAACGTGGCAACTTCAACCACTAGTTACGTTACCACAGATAGTCAGGTTTCTTCAAAATATTTTTCTTCAAAATAATAGCGAGTGGCGTCGTTACTACAAAAACACTAGTGTAAGTTTTGCACCGTTTTAAAGGCGACGTATTTTGCGGAAGCACACCGTTTTGGAGGGGCGGTTTGCGACGAACGACTTGTCCTTGGGAAGTTTTTATCCAGAGTACAATGAGGGGTCATTGATTACTTCTGGATAAAAACTTCCCACGGCCTCATATCCCAGTCACCCCTGCTTTATTTAAAGCAAAATTTTATTTCTTTTAAAAACAAGAAGAAAGCTATTTAAAACAGAAAAACAGCATACTTTATAATTTAACTGCACACGGTGACCAAACAAACGCTTAGAGCGGCTGGCAAAAACGCCAACCAAAAGACCAATTTAGTGGAGCAACATCAGGCGAAAACTAGCTTTAATGCAAACGCAGCTAGTGTCAAAATAGTACAGTTATAGCGAAATGCTTTTGCCCTTTTGTGAAATGTAAAGTTGTAGAGTCCAGACAAATGTAAAGGCTATTCCACACGTGCGCCGTTACACGTGACGATTCCGCTCGCCGGCGGAGGCCACGTACCTAGACAGCCGGTTTTTCCGGCGAGAACTTCATAGAACTTATGCAACGTAAAATTGATTAAAGCAAATGAAAAAAAGTTTCATCTGTATCGATAAAATTAAACTACTTCCAATAATAGTTTGAGATAGATTGAATATTGTTCACTGCACAGAGAAATTGCATTAAAAGAAATAAAATTAATCGAAATGTAGTACATTTTTGGCAGCCTTATTACCTTTTATCATACTACTCAATCATAATTGTGAAAGTTTTGGTGGATGGATGCTCGTTACTCAATCACGCATGGAATAGCACATAGGCTACTTTTTATCCCCGAAAAAGAAAAGTTTCCACGCGAACAAAGACGCGGGCAACAGCTAGTTTTTGGAACTTTTGAAGTTGAAAGATTCGAAGCGGCTTAATTATTTATACCGAAAAAACCAGTTTTCAGGTTACTTTATTTCTGCCTATTACGAGTATGTTGGGTTGGGTATGACAGCAACGATTTGTACCATCTTGCTCTGCATAGTACAGTGCTAGCACTATATCACTAATCATATAGCTCAATCGCCATAACGTGCGTTTACGTTTAAATTGCAGTATTACTGCCGGCGCCTCACTTGGATATTCAGATAGATAGATAGAATAGTCTTTATTGTATGTACACCAGGAATTAGATAACATGAGACTGCCGTCCGAGTTTTCGGACGAACCTTTAGCACTGATCTTGTAAAACCTGCGATATATATTATAAATCGTCGGAAAATACGCAAGTACCAATAGCCAAGTGAAGAGCAAGAATAATAGTTTTAGTTTTGCGCTATTTCATATCACAATACTGGTATTTGGTACTCGGTTTACTCAGTAATCTCATTACTTAACACTTTAAGTTTGTCTCATTATTATAATTTTTTTTTATGGAAAAGATACAACTGATTACTGTGAGTTAACAGACTGTTAACGCACAAGAAATCAGAGTTAAGTCTGTAAATAAATATAAAGAAGTAAGTTTAAGAATGAAATTGTTTAGAAGAATTGAATTCAGCCTGTTTGTAAGAATGCAAACACAGACGCGTCAATTAGATCCTCATATCGATTCGAAATATTTTTGTCGAATTATTTTAATACGAGTTGAGTGTAAATGTAGACCAATATCGATTTGGAATATCTTCACTTTCTTTTGTTTATACCAGTTGAATGTTACTGTAGACCAATAACCCACATATCGATTTTGCATATATTCGCTTCTATCTTTTTAGGCGAGTTTAGTGTTACTGTAAGCAAAATATCCATATATCGATTCGGAATATCTTGGTTCTCTTCCTTTTTTGCGAGTTGAGGGTTTGCGAGAACGAAAAGCAGAGACGGTTACTGTATTTGTATCTAAAGATTTTATGAAAAGAAAATAACAAACAGGTTGACAAATCCAAACTGAGCAGAAGTTTACGGGCAGTTATTTGGCATTGTTGTAATCAATCATTTGTCCGAAAAATGTTGATGGCGAATTGTATACGTGATATGTACTACAAACACTCTTTTTCCGTATGTGCCGTCTCCTGTTGGAGGTCGGTGATAAAGGCCATAAACACAATTATAAAAACAAACATTACAAACATTAGCATTAGTATATAGAAAAATGAACCCACACATCAATTTGGCATACGTTCGCTTCCTTATTTTCGCGAGTTGAGAATTACTGTAAGCATCCGCCGTTTCTGTGGCACCCGGCTCGCGCCGGTCACGTGTGTACGAACTCTTATAACCACGATTTATTGGGTCAACTTAAACGTCGCGACGCCGCGAGTACGTTTTGATTCCGTTTCATTCCGGCTAGTCCGCTATTTATTGCTCTTTATTAGAATCTGACTGGGACCATAACTAAAACTTAGGCGGAAATACTTTTAACGTACCTTAGAACGGGCCGGCGACGGGCGGGCGGCTCGATTTCAATCTAAAATAATCCTTAAATACTTACTAAGTTAGAGACTACAATAGAAGTGCAAAAAAGCCCGTTCCCGTGTGGTGCTCGTCGGACACACGTGGTAGGCCTTTTTTGTGCTAGTGTTGTAGTCTCTAACCCTAAGTGCTTATGGTTTATTTTAGATTATGCGTGCACACGACACGTCGCCGGCCCGTTGCCATGTGGATAGCCCCTTACTACTTCTTTCTGTACGGGCTATCAAATAACATGTCTGTAGGTCGCCCGTATTGCTGGCTTCACAGCGCTTGGTCGAGCGCACGGGCCTTCTTACCTGAGCCCGACAGTTGGCTTTTGCCTGCCACGATAAAGCTACGTTGCTACGAAACGATGAAATTATACCCCTAATGTTTCACAACAAACATCAAACGTTTAAGTATACAGCAGCCCGGTTGGACGTTATCTTGGGCTCAGCGGATTGTCCCTGGATGCGGATTTTTTTGCACTAATAGCAACTAAAACTTTGTTAATAATATTTCTCCAGTTAAGTTTTATCTGACTATTGAAAAATCCGGTCTTAAGGTATTAGATTACATAGATTAGATATTTCACCTCACCGTACGCGGGAATAACATTTTGGTTCATTCATGATAGATGGAGATCACTTTATTGCACGAACGACATTCATACATAAAGTCACGCCTGCACCCCGAAAGAATAGGCAGAGACCAGGGTTAGCCACCTGATTTCACCCCCATTCTACTTGAATCAACTAAGCCAAGGTAGATTGGTAGCACCTGGTGAGGTTAAAATGGACTGATGCAGCGTCTAGTGGCAACTCCCACCAATAACAGCCAAGAGTGTACCCTTCATGCACTTAGATGACGATTCCGTCAAATAAATATAACCCTTTTTCACCCCATAGGTCCGTAACTTGGAAAAATCTTGGATCAAGTTGAAAATTTTCCGGTGTGGTGTCTAGGTACCAAACATAACATAGCACATAACATAAACTCACGCCTGTATCCCAGAGGGGTAGGCAGATACCAGGGACTGCCACTTGCTACGATCCTGACAGATCACTTTCGCTTCCTCAACATTCACTAGTCGTTGCATGCACGCACGCCGGTTTCGGGTACTTTTTATCTTGCCCTTTGTTAATACATCCCAAACCAGATAAATTGATAAGATCAGGATCTTTGTGCAATTAGTACGTTCCAGGGCTTACAATTGTTTAGTGAAATTATTGAAGGGTATTAATCGATGGATCTGTCATACTTCCGCTAATACTAGGCTTCAAAAAGTGGTAACATTAGCAGAAACCAGGGTCAATGCAGTGCGAATCGACCCACGGATATCCTCACGATGTTTTCCTTCGCCGTTAGCGCGAACTCTATAAATAACAAACGTAGCATATCCCTCCGGGCTTCCTGTTCACCGGGTGACAAATACGCGGTCAGGGCGGGCCCAATCGGAACTCGACGACAAAAGGAACGCATTACCGATCTGATTAAAGGGCGGCGAAAAATCCAATAATTTCGGTCAAACTTTCGGCAGCCGCATTGTAGGGCGCATAAAAGAGTTTAGGCTGCCCGCATGCTGGCGATTGGGTTGCTCCTCTCCTCAGTATCACTAGTGCCTAAGCATAAATAGTTGTCCAAATCGAGAGGAAATAGTGCGGCAATAACGGATTTTTGACACTATTTCAAGAGTGTGTGAAGTTGACACTATTAGAAATGCTCTGACGTGATGCACGAAGTTTGAAGTGCTCTGAAATGTTTGCACAAAGTGTTCAAAGAAATAGCCCTTGGACACTTTGGGCAAAGAGGGCAATAGTACAGAATATTTGGATGACAAAGATGTCTGGCATTAAAACCTGTTCAATACTTGTTTGTGTTTCTTGTACTCTTTTTAGTCTTAGAAAGTGGGTGCTAGGCGGCGATGACGTCGCACAGCCATCTATGACTTAGCGTAACAAGCCAATTAAAACGTCGATTGAATCCAATTCTGCTATAAGGACTCACTGCAATGATTGTCTCGTACAATTACGCCAATGTCACGTGTTAGACTCAATCGAAATGTCATCGGAAAATTGAAATAGTTTGTACCGTACTTTGCCCCACGCGTCTGCAAGTCTACGCCCAACCTAAATATACGTACGAAATTGAGCAATCTGAACGGCGGAGAGCAGTAAATTTCATGTGCCGATTGAACGACAACGCAACAGTAAAAAAGGCCTTTATCCGGACCAAAGAAAAAAATGCCTTCCCATAAAATATTATTACCATCTCGCCCGGCCGCTCGGAGCAATATCAACTTTAACACATATAACACTGTGATAAGTTTAATAATAAGTGAAAAAAATACATAAAAAATACTTCCCGGAGCGTGATGGGTTAGTTTTTCTTTTTACGCGTATCCGTTGCAAACGTTCGCTGAAGTATGACGGACAATAGGCTGTGGGCTCATTGGCTTCTGAAGAATGTGTTGTTTTTCACATTATTATTAAGTACCTAGCTTCTGAGGGCGTGGGCCCTTAATTAAACATGAAGCGATGGTCTAACTAAATTATACAGAGCATATCAAAATGGTCCGTAGAAATAATTTTGTAATTTTGGTTGTACGATGAAATAATAAAACCGAATTTTAACGGATATTTACTCGTTTTCTTTTCAATTTTAAAATTTTCCGACGTTTCGGTACTTTTTCAAGTGCCGTGGTCTCGGTAGACTGAGGTGACAGGCGTCTTTTTGAAAGAATTAACTGTTAGTTTACTACCCTCAGCAAAAATTATTAAGTTAGATACGTTCCAAAAATATTTTGGCAATTTTTTTTAATTGAAATTGACACTACAATAATTTTATATAAACTCAAAATTACTGATTATTAGTTATTGAAATTAAAATTCAATCTACAAAACGATTATTTTATACAAACTCAAAAATATTGATTATTAGTTCAATAACTAATAATCAATATTTTTGAGTTCAAATTAAATCTACAGTCACACTTCCAGCAAGGGGGTCTCGTGCACTTAAGCACTGGTTCCCATACTGTAGCTATGTTCCAACCACGATCTTTGTTAAAATTCAGTTTAATTATGTCTAGTGCTCGTGTTAACCTCAGAAAATACTTTTTAGTATTTGTTGTTATAGCGGCAACAGAAATACATCATCTGTGAAAATTTCAACTGTCTGACTATCACGGTTTATGAGATATAGCCTGGCGACAGACAGACAGATAGAAGGACAGACAGGCAAACAGATGGACAGTGAAGTCTTATTAATAGGGTTCCGTTTGGCACCCTTTGAGTACGGAAGACTAAAAAATACTATAGGACACATTGCTTCTATCCTCCACCATCCTCATCCAGTCGCTGTCAGCAATCTGCCTCAATCTTACTCAGTTTATGTCACATTGTACCAATAGAGCTTTTACAAAACGTTAATGACTGATAGACATAAATATTTATACGAAAAACCATCCTAAAGAACCACAAAACCGACCTCGTGTGTTCATCTCGCATGGCATCGAGCACAGAGCCAAATTGTTGCACATAAAATAAGTTCCTTTTACGACTTTGTAACGTTCACGTTGATTATTGAAAGGCAAACAAGTATTGCTCCGGAACTAATAAAGAATACTGGAGACTGAAGATAGCAGCCCCTATGCTCTCAACATTCTCAACTACTGTTTCAAACTGTCATCATCATTACAACCACAACATACAAGATATACAAGTAACAGGCCTACGCCTGCTATCAGCATGCTACCATGCTAACCAAAATATTCAAATAACAATCAAACAACATAATCAGTCATAACAAGTAGATTCTCCGTTAAAAGAAGAACCTGTACATTTACAATTAATCAAATTATTGGCTGCATATTATGTGCTACGGCAATAAAAAAGGTCCCGAACTCCGTTTGCTCTAAGTATTGTATTCAGCGTATATGGGTCCCGCTGTAGGGCACAGGCCTTCTCGCAGAGAAAGAGTATGGGCTTAATCACCACGCGTGCCCACCGCGGATTGGCAATTTCAAGCGCCGAGGTATGTGAACACCGCAGACACTCAGGCTTCCTCGCGATGTTTTCCTTCACAGTTAGCGAGTGGTATTTCTACTATAAATTTCAGAAATGTACGTAACGTAGAAAACAAAGTCATTGGGACGCCAGGCTGGAGTGGGCGTCAAATGGCTGATGATGATGATGACATCAAAAACATGGAAATACACCCAGACTGAGGCCATTTGTCCAAATGTAAGGCGGCCCCCAGAGGGAATCGAACCCACCATTCCCGGCACGGTAATCAGACTGAGTTGACTTGGATTTGATTTTACATATTTCACGAGTTTAACCAGCGTTTTGTTTACTTCTATATTCACCCATACCTTCATCCTTCATTCGGCTAGCAGACTATACATATTTTTACGCATTGAAAGACGACACAATGAAGAATACGATATGGGGGCGATTTGGAAACCTAACCAGACATGATACATGGGCCCGACTTTTCTCTGGGGGAAGAAAAAAGCTAATATCGAGCGTAATGAAGCATTAAGCGAACCAGCCTCAGGCTGAGCAATAAAATAGTCGACTGGGCCACCACGGGCCCCAATTCGGACATTTATCGAATCAAACCGATGACAAATATAGTCAGATAGATAGAGCAATGATAAAGCAAGTCCAATGCATAAGTTCTAGATTTGAGAATATTATGTAAACTCTGTTAATTAAGGATTTTAAAAAGACTATGTTTGAAGTTTTTTGTCGATTTTTTTCCAAAATGATCTACATTTGGGAATGGAGACCTATTTTAACTTGTTACGTTCATTAAATCACTGTTTCTGTGTCATTTTCGAATGCAAATACTTCGATTTTGATAGATAGAGGACACTTCATTGTACATAAGAAATGAAATTACGCAGTTATTTCTTGATATAGCTGGACTGCCGTACGTATTAGACAAACGCGAGAGTACAAAGATGGCGTAAGCCAGTGACAGGGGCATGATGATGGTTTGACTAGCACGCAGGAAATAGACAAATATATTATTAAACAATACCGCGCTCACCACCGGGTAGGTCCCATACCCGATGGGTTGATGACATTTAGAAGGCGGCAAGAGGACCATGGACAAGATTGGCAGGGGACCGTCGACCGGCGAGTTTGGCGTGACGGTGAAGAGGCCTATGCCCAACAGTGGTACATTACTGTACCATGTATTTAAAATCTAAATGCTTTTGCTCTTCATGTGTGCTTCTGCTTTGTACTGTTTTCTTTTTGCTGTTTCTTGTAACTAGATGTGTTTATGCTTTGTATACGTGTGTGTGACTTATGTGAATAAATGATCTATCTATCTATCTATCTTTCATGGGCTGTAAGAATAGATAGCGGGTGAGAGCAGGATGGCACTACAAACCTCACTGCACGCACATACACACATGTCTACATGTACTCCGTTCCACGATTCGAACTCAATGCGCGTGGCTGAGGATAAGCGAAATAATAAGCGAAGACGGTCCGCTATTGAAGGTCACGCGCATTAACCAATGGGCGCACGTGGACGATTGTGTTGGCTGTAGCGGATGAGATAGGCATGTCCCCTGAGACACACTTTTTTAAGGTTCCGTAGCCAAAGTACCACATTTTAGGGGCTTTCAAACTAAAATGTAAGTCGAGTTGCTGTCGACTGAACAGAGTATTTTTTTTAAAAAGTGCTTCTGACAAATACATTTAATTAAACCCAAGCAGTTATGAATATTTTTATCTAAAGGGAAGCAAAAGAGTGAAAGGAAAATCATTTCCTTTTGATAAACGTAGTGAGTTCTTTGATAAGGAATGGAATGTCCAAGGAATGTACTCAGGGAGCGAAACGACTCAATGCACCTCTTATGCCCATCGCACGACGCCCGCCAGCTGGTTAGACCGACAGTCCGAGGTAAACTATCAGTAGCAGTTCGATGAGAGCCTGTTGGGAGGCATAAATAAAATAAAATAAAATAAAATATATCCAGCAGAGTACGAATTATCGTTCGAGGAATTAGTTTCGAATATAAATCTTCTAATCGATAAAACTATCGACGGGTGTTTCTGAATTGCACTCCTGCGCCGCTTCACGCGCTGTAAACACTGTGAATAGCGGCGAATCAATCAACGGACTTAAACGGACGATTTCACCGCGAAAATGCGGGGAAATATCGGGATGGGAAATTGCGCCTGTGATGCGGTACAATGATAAGGGGCACCATAGGTTCACTTGCGCCACTTGCGCCACCACGGGAATAAATCTTTGCAAAAAGTGTCTGTACAATCTCTTAATCATGTTAACGGTGATTTTTACTATATAGTGACATATAGAAACGCCAAAAACGCCGGTTTAAGACATAAATGCTAAAAAGGTCCGCGATCCTATGTTCTTGGTTGTGGGTCTTAAAAATCGCTATTAACGTCATTGAGAGATTTTACAGACACTTTTGGAAATACGATCTGTAAAAAGAGATATGATTTTTTATTTGGTGGCTGCAGTGTAAATGGAGCACCAAATGCCACCTACCTAAGAATAAACGTTTCCGCGCCTTCCAGTATTTATCAATAAACTTTCGTTCCCAAGATTTAGGCTGGTATAGTTTCAACTTCATATATCCTTTATGGGGCATTGTATACTCTTATGCAATAAAATCTCTGAAGATATATTGAGCTTACTAGAGACGCGGTTAGAAACATGTGTGAAGTACACTTTGTGCAAAGAGGGCTACTGTAAAGATTATTACAGTAAAAGAAAATTTAGACGATAACGTTATCTGAGATGTAGATATTATTAGAAATTTGACGTCTTTATAAAAACTGTTCGTGGTGCCGTCAGAGCACCCTGAGAAAAGTAATAAAATAACATGTTTATAAGTTAAGAAAAAACATTTTTCAACAAACGTTTGTTAGGGTAAGAATCACAAGTAGTGTGAATTCATGCTACGTACACAAGTTTAGGATCATTATGCGTCCTATATATACGTCCCAGTACAGGCTCAGGCCTTCTCTCGAAGAGCGAGTATGGGCTTAATATGGGCGGATTGGCAATTACAAGATCTGATATGATCTGATTTGATTTTATCTACAATGTGTGTAAGATGTGGTAAATATATCTGTAACCTGTTTTGTATTCCAAATAAAATAAAATAAAATAAAGTACAGGAAATCCGTCGTAAGAAAATACATGAACAAAAGCGAGCTTATCTCTGTGAGAGATTCAGTTAAAAAAAAGAAATAAATACGCCGAATAAGCTACGCCGTAATCGGGTGAAAGCATACATTTCCCACGCAGAGGTAAAGAGGTACAGGCAGCCTCCCCTTAGTGAAAATGGAGCGTTAGTAAAACTCGCTACAGAGATTTTATGTGAGAGTGATAAAAAGTTTTCCAATCAATCCACTACACGTTATACTGGGGCAAGTTTCTGTTACGCCGAATTATGAGCAATCCTGTTACGGTTCTTGTATACAGGGTGTGAAAAGACGCTGAATGATAAACCAATGTTTTAAATACAATGTGCCCAGGAGTTATGAAATAGTTTATGAAAAAGTTTCAGCTTAATTTTTATACTGTGTTACATACATAAGCAGGTTATATAAGTCCCACCGTAGGGAACAGGTCTTCTCTCAGGGAGAGAGTATGGGCTTAATCACCACGCGTGCCCACCGCGGATTGGCGATTTCAAGCGCTGAGGTATGTGAATAGCTCCCTCACGATGTTTTCCTTCACCGTTAGCGAGTATTATTGCTACTATAACTTCACATAATGTGTTATGCTATAATGTGCTGACCGAGTTGTGATTAAAACTTAATAGAAGTAATTTTTTATAAGGTTTCTTGAAAAGCAATGTATTCCAATTTGTCATAAGCCGCTGATTTCACCGGCAAGGTTAATTTGACAAACCAAAAATTATACGAGGCGTGCAAGAAGTGCACGCGATACGAGCTCAGGTAAATGATACAATATTATTATATGTGCAACTTCAAAACTGTGGTTTAATTTCACTGTATCGGAAAACTTCCATGGCTGTATCCATGGAAGTTTAATAAATATAATAAAAAATAATTTGCTTGCAGGTAAAAGTTTTCAGTAATCGTGTCTCGTCGAAAGGTGAAGTAGCAATGAAAATCCAAAACAAATCTAGAAATAGGTGACGTAATTTTAATTTTTGATTTAAAATTATAGAACAGAATGAAGGAAATAACAAAAATGGTGTAAAAAGGTTAACACTGTTACACACGTATCTGTTAAGGGGCACCCGGTGCTAACAAGTGCCTCCAAGGTTAACACTGTTACACACGTATCTGTTAAGGGGCACCCGGTGCTAACAAGTGCCTCCAAGGTTAACACTGTTACACACGTATCTGTTAAGGGGCACCCGGTGCTAACAAGTGCCTCCAAGGTTAACACTGTTACACACGTATCTGTTAAGGGGCACCCGGTGCTAACAAGTGCCTCCAAGGTTAACACTGTTACACACGTATCTGTTAAGGGGCACCCGGTGCTAACAAGTGCCTCCAAGGTTAACACTGTTACACACGTATCTGTTAAGGGGCACCCGGTGCTAACAAGTGCCTCCAAGGCTAACACTGTTACACACGTATCTGTTAAGGGGCACCCGGTGCTAACAAGTGCCTCCAAGGTTAACACTGTTACACACGTATCTGTTAAGGGGCACCCGGTGCTAACAAGTGCCTCCAAGGTTAACACTGTTACACACGTATCTGTTAAGGGGCACCCGGTGCTAACAAGTGCCTCCAAGGTTAACACTGTTACACACGTATCTGTTAAGGGGCACCCGGTGCTAACAAGTGCCTCCAAGGTTAACACTGTTACACACGTATCTGTTAAGGGGCACCCGGTGCTAACAAGTGCCTCCAAGGTTAACACTGTTACACACGTATCTGTTAAGGGGCACCCGGTGCTAACAAGTGCCTCCAAGGTTAACACTGTTACACACGTATCTGTTAAGGGGCACCCGGTGCTAACAAGTGCCTCCAAGGAAAAAAATACATTTACGTTTGTTTAAAAAGTGAACATCAATCAATCAATCAATCAATCAATATATTTATTTGTGAACATAGGTGTGTTTACAATAAAGGTCTTACAGAATATTTTAGAGCGCTATGTTCTACCCAAAACGAATGTAGGTATACAAATATGTTTAAGCATGCACATGCACAATGAATTAAGAAATTAAAATATTATACAAAACTAAGAATTGTCACAATTAGATAATAGGTACATAAGTCATTATACAGTCATTATACATTATACATCTCATGTGGAAAATAATAATAATAACTTCAGCACAACACAATCACTTGTCCTGGTCCCAAACTAGGATACCCTATCTATAGTAACCGGGCAAGGACATCACTGACATGGAAATATACCCAGACTGAGGGTATGTGTACAAATGTTTGGCAGCACCCAGTGGGAATCGAGCCCACGACCTTCGGCATGGTAATCAGACGTGATACCGCTAGACCAACGAGAAATCCTTATCTACCTCCAAAAATTATGGGTTCTACTCGCGAAGTACCAAAGTTTCCATAAATTTTAATACGTTTGGTGGTAACAGCCGAAATTTTTTCAACGATATCGAATGTCTTTCCATAGTAACCGATGTTCACATTCAAAACTTTTGGGATGTTTAAGGGGATTTTGTTACGCCCTGTATACTATCATGAATAGTATACTTTTAGTTTACAAAAGTAAAGTAAAAGTAAACTAAGGTAAAAATACATTTTTTTAAATTACTCAGTTATGAAAGAGAACTTTAAGAAGCTGTATCTGGGGACTCTTTTTCAGTTTTAAAATATTATTTACTTTAATAAACGACTGTCTAAAGCGCACTAGACAATTTGCTATAGACATTTAAAACTAAACATGCACTAAAATTATAATGAAGGCTAATAGCTCCATTGCAAATTAGATATGAATAGACGCAAAGGCACTTTGCGTTGTAGTGCTACGCGCTACGAGCATCGTAGCCGTCGTAGCAACGTAGCAACGTAGCGGTCGTAGCCGCGTAGGCTACTACAACATTAAACAAATGTTCGGAATTAGAACCAGTTCAATGCGCGATTTGTAGGTTTTGAAAGTTATTACTGCAATTTGTACAAATTTAAGTTAAATTAATTTAATTATTTATTTTTTAAGCGAATATAGAACTAAATTTTCTGTGATTTTTTTATGCGTCTACCTGTTGCCATTATTAATATCGAGCAATAAACGGCAAAAATTATGTTTCTTGTATGGGGGCTCCCATATTTAAATATTTATTTTATTCTGTCTTTAATATTTGTTCTTATAGCGGCAACAGAAATACATCCTCTGTGAAAATTTCAACTGCCTAGCTATCACAGTTCATGAGATACAGCCTGGTGACAGACAGACAGACAGACGGACAGTTACGTCTTAGTAATAGGGTTCCGTTTGGAACCCTTCGGGTACGGAACCCTAAAAACCGGCCAAAGCCGGTACAGCCTGGTGACGGACGGACGAACGGACGGACAGCGGAGTCTTAATAATAGGGTCCCTTACTCTTTGGGTACGGAACCCTGAAAATACATACATACACTCACGCCTCTATCCCAGAGGTATATGCAGATACCAGGGACTGCCACTTGCCACGATCTTGACAATTCACTTTCACTTCCTCAACATTCATTGGTCGTTGCGTGCACGCACGCCGGTAAAAAAAATCATCATCATCATCAGCCATTTGACATATGCCTCCTTCGTGGTTTTCATAACCATGAGGGGATTTGCCGTAATCGCCACGCTTGGCAGGCAAGCTTGCGATAAAAAATATGTCAATCTAATATAACTTATCTAATCATACGCTACTTACAATTTCCAATTTCATACCGGGCCGTAAAATCACGCCCCACCAATCGCGAACGGCCCGCAGCCTCCGAGCGATCGGTCTCTTCTGAAAAGAGAGAAAAGAAGTAAATAGATAAATCAGGGCTGAGGCGAGCCGAGATAAAAAGAATGCGCCCCTGCGGGTGCAACAGCGACAGGGTGAGATACTACAGCTGTTGTACCCACGAGATGCAGCTTGTATTTATTATTTGAAATGAAAAAAAAATCACAGATTCCGTGCCTCACACGACTGTCGAGCACATTAGAAATGAATCGAGTCATAAATGTCATGTGAAAAAATTTTGACATTTAATATCGTTCTGACTTTTTGACTGTTTTCAAAAGAGTTAATCGCCTTTGTTTTAGGCTCAAATTGTAGCTTACTAAATTGTCCAAAGGGGTTTTTCTCAAATTTTTGATATAATTCTTTATCTCCAAAATATTGAGCGCCAAAATAAAAAATTTGGAAGAAAATATTAATTTTTTCCACTATAACTCGTTTTTGACTATCTTGATTAATCCCTTTTGCATCTTACAGCTCTCGTGAATACGCGTGAATAGCATTATCTTCCAGTTAACCATGGTGTCCAGTAACAATACAATACTAACATAAGACATGTAGAAATAGCTAACTTATGATGGTTTCCTAAATGCATATGACGATTGTGATTTAAACTTATGAGGCAAAAATTCTTTAAGAAACGTATCAAACGCAACAGCTGTTCAGTTTTAGATAACATGTAGACTGCGGCGCGGCCCGTTTGACGTCAGGCGGTGAGCCGCAAAGGTTCCGTTTTTATTGGGCCTTCGACGTCTGCCGCCGACGGCGTGCCGTGTACTGGACCACCCTATCCCTGCTTCACGATACTATCACTTACGCCGTGGGTAACAAAGGCTGTTGTGGCGCAGCCGGCTGCGGCACACTATCTGATCGCGGGTGCACCGCATCGTTGCAAAGATTATTTGAATTTTAGACAATTACCTGACAACAATATTTTATAGGTTGAAAAAAAAAGTAAACAATGTAGCAATTGAATGGCTTTAGCGTTACATACATACATACATGAATTCGCGCCTGTATCCCACCTGTATCATAATATACATATACGGTTTGCTAATATATCGAACGAATATGGGTGGAAGGGCTTGTAAGCTCCCAGGCGGCTGCACTTAGCCTCTGTGTCACTTGATCGTAAGTGAAGACGAGGCCTACCCAAGATGTATGTGAAGCGTTCTTCTTCTTAGCGTGTCGTAAGGCCTAAGATGTGATCTGCTTGCATGTCTTTGTCTACGAGTACTATCGAATAACAGTACTTAGCGCTACCTGTTTGACAGTAGTTTGGCACCAGGGATCACGTATACACCATGAATTTTGGGTGATTTGAAAGCCATAGCAAAATGAATGTGCCCTAACAATAGCTATCGAATACGCTAGTTAGTTTTTTTAAAGGCACTTTCCAAAAATATCTCAACACAAACTTGAATCCATTCAAACCGAATTAGTAGTCAGCTAGAGCGGTGTGTGCGTGCGGGTCCGCGGGTTGTTCTGATAGAGGGAAAGGCAGCAATAGTTTATGCGCATTTTTTTTAAAACAAGATTTCTTAACTCGAAACAATTTAAGATTTATCTATTTTTTTTTTATTTACGTCTATACATAAAAGTAATAGTAATACCTTCGTATTTACTTTGTGTTTCTGTGACAATATAAATAAATGTTTTCTTTCTTTCTTTCAAACATCTTCACAAACTTTAACATTTATAATATTAGTAGGAAATAAGATAGTACAACTATCTAAACGGTGTGATAAATGCTCACATATGTCGCAGAATAGGGTGGTTCTACTCGTCAACAGGAATCATTTTTTAATTCTTTTTAATTTTTTTTATGCAGCCTAATACGTCCCACTGCAGGGCACAGGCCTTCTCTCAGAGGGAGAATGGGCTTAATTACCGCGCGTGCTCACCACGGAAATTTCAAGTGCTGAGGTGTGAGAACACCTTAGACACTCAGGTTTCCTCACGATGTTTTCTTCACAGGTAGCGAGTGGTATTGCTACTATAATTTCACAAATGTACGTAACTTAGAAAACGAAGTCATTGGTACATGCCGGGATTCGAACCCACGATGTCCCGAATTTTAAGCCGGCGTATGAAAACTTGAATGAGATAGTGAATGGGAAAACTTTAAAATCGCGAAAAATTACCACCATCTGTGGCATTTAAATGTATGGAGCTACTGATAATATTAGTAGCTCCATGCATTTAACACAAACTTGTATGGTAAGTATGGATAATTTTCAGCTGAATACTTATTTAAATCGCGATACCAAAGCTATTCTCACAGTTAAAGAAATTCAAATGAATTAGGAAAATTTCCCATTTATATAAATTTTTTATTCATTATCAATTATTAAATAGTTTAATTATTTCAAACATAAAATAAGATCCCCTGGAAACGTGGGAGGCCGCTAGTTTGGGACGCTACATGCGTTGACACGCTGGCACCCTCTCATGTTTCCCAGAGTGGAAGAGCCGCTGGTTCAGCGGCTGGCGCGGCCGAAAGCCTCAAACGGCGCAAATACGGTTCAATAGGAAACAATTACATATTTGCGCCGTTTGGGGTCGAAACCATAGGCACCTGGGGCCCAGAGGCGCGCCTGCTGTACAAAGACTTAGCGGCGCGCCTAATCGACGCATCGGGAGACCAGAGGGCCGGCGCGTACCTCGGCCAGAGGATAAGCCTGGCCATCCAAAGAGGTAACGTCGCCAGCGTTTTGGGCTCATTATCGCGGGACAGTGACCTGGGGCAGGTGTTTTATTTGTAAATATAGAATTAGTTATTTGTATTATATTTTTATCATTTATATATATATTTTCAGAGATTTCATTACACCCTGTCTAATTTTTACATACACAATCATCATCATCAACTCACCGCCGCCCGTTGCTGGGTGTACCTTTTCCCCAAAATGCCATCTCTCACGGTCCCTTGTCACCCGCATTCATATAGGCAATATACACAGACAATGGAAGAGGGGAATTGGATTTGATAATTATTGTCTTTCAGATAGCCTCTGCAATCATTCTGACGAAATAAAAACAAGTTTCAGTTCCTAGAACCGAGTTTCGCTTTATCTCGAACAGCGTGTACAGTCCGCAGCGGGAACAATGGACGCTGTACATCAGGGCACAGAGCCGACACAATTGCGGACTCTCCCAATAACAATTCAGATAGCGAAATGGCCTGTACAACAATAGGTACGGTCGGCAACGGGGCGACGTCGATACCACACTTAGATTGTGTTACTTCGAAATCTTTGGCATTGAGTGTTTTAAAACCGGTGTTTGTCGTCGTTTTGAAATTACAAAACGACGAACGTGCTGTAATGTCCTGTTAAATGTCTTGTGTGCAATACATAAGCAGCCTATATACGTCCCACTGTAGGGCACAGGCCTTCTCTCAGGGAGAGAGTGTGGGCTTAATCACCACGCGTGCCCACCGCGGATTGGCGATTTCAAGCGCTGAGGTATGTGAATAGCTCAGACACTCCTACTTAATAATAGTAATGAACGAGATTTTATACCCAAAAAGGCTCTATAAGAACGATAAAGTAAATACAACTCAACCATCTATTTTGACGTATATTTTTTTGGCAATGATTTTTTGTCGATGAAGCGAAAGATATTCGCCAAAACCAGCAAGAGGAAAACCCTGGTCTTTGCCTGTCTTTCCGGGACACAATAGTGAGTCTATGTATGTTTGTTTGGACTGCCTATGCAGTGCAGTCAACGATCCTTGAACATCGTTTAGTCCAGTCCTCTACTGAGCATTGGCCTTTTCCAATACGGTAACTCTTCGACCTTCCGGGGTTCCATTTGAACAACAATTATCAGGCGGTTCTAATACTTTGCTTTTGGATATACAACGCACAAGTGCAATAAATGGAAATGCAAAAGGAATCTTCAATTATATCTTCAAAAAGTACCCTTGTCACTTTTCGAAGTGGCTCTGTTCATTGGCATCGTACCATTCTGGGCGCCATCACGCCATTTTTCGCGGGCTAAAAACTAAACGATTGTTCTAGATTCTGAAATGGACACTTAGTCTAACTTGTGAAAAAATTCCAATCATTGTTTTTTTAAAAACCTAATTACAAAAAAAACCGTGTCCTCAGCACGGGTTCCTGCAACAAAAAGAATATAATCAAATTGCAATCAATCAAAATTCATTAAGGGGCTCCAGAGGGATAACTAGCGCCACCAATGAAAAAATATCAGATAAGATAAGAAGTTTTTATTGCACACAAGAAACAAACATATTTTCTTTTACAGATCATATTTGCACAAAGTCTCTGTACAATCTCTCAATCATGTGATTTTTCGGACCCACGACAAAGAATCTAGGATGACGAACCTGGAACTAGATAGGAATATAGCATTGATGTCAAAAACGGCCATTTTTGGCGTTAATGTTACCTAGTCCTAGGTTTGTTGCCTTAGGTTCTCGGCCTTGGCTGCTAAAAATCACTATTATCATGATTGAGAGATTGTACACACACTTTTTGCACCTTTTTGCAAATTCGATCTGTAAAAAAAAACGATTATTTTGCTCGGTGGCTCTGGTGTTACTCCCTGGAGCCCCTTAAGTGAGAGTTTTTGTGCTATTTTGAATGACAATACTTTGATTTGTTACCGACGTGATGCGCAAGTCCTTCAAAACTTCCAATTGCAGTTTATGTTTTACAATAACCTTTGTTTTATAATTTTTCTCGCATATTTATATTTTTAGAAATATCCGGGTATACATAATTATATTAAATTTGCGCATTACGCATCTGTCAAAAAGCGCAATTAGAAGGCAGAAAAATCGAAATCTGGCGCGTACCTCGGCCAGAGGATAAGCCTGGCCATCCAAAGAGGTGACGTCGCCAGCGTCCTGGGCTCATTACCGCGGGACAGTGACCTGGGGCAGGTGTTTTATTTGTAAATATAGAATTTATGTTATTTGTATATTTTTATCATTTATATATTAATTGAGTCCAGTTTCTTTAGTTATTTTTAATTATAAACAGTGAATACTATTAATTTATGATTGTAAACGAAATAACTAAAAAAAATATGAAAGAAACGGAAATTAAACAACTAGTTTGTAAAGTCGTAGTAAATAAATTGTAAATAACAAAGTTTAATTGACGTATTTAATGAATTGTGCATTTTGATTGACCCTTGCACATGTTTTGTTTTTTTTTCTAATTATCTCAATTATGTTGAGTAATTATTTTAATTTTAAATTGACTCTCGTGTTATCCCCGTCCAGGGATCGCTGTTTTTGTCACACAGTACCTACCTACTGCTACGTTTTAGCTGAGGACGCCTGTACCATCGCCAATGCGAATTGGCCACTATAGTGATAAGTGTTTTCGGGCGTTGCACTGCCGGTAATATTTATTCAGCTGGTCTCTTTGGGAGAGTAGTGGGCGTGTGTGGTCTACATAACAGTATTGTAGATAGACAGGAAGGTGAACAATTAGGTTACTAAAGGCATTGAAAGCTTTATTTTACGGAATTTTCTGCCAACTATCTTTGGACACTGGGGTTTTTAATTTCCGGAACCACATTTATTATAAATATTCATCATCATCATCATCATCATCAGCCATTTGACGCCCACTGCAGGACATAGGCCTCCTTCGTGGTTTTCATAACCATTAGGGGTTTCGCCATAATCGCCACGCTTGGCAGGCGGATTGGCGATCGCAGTGTGCGGTTGGAATCTCAGGAAGACGCTGCTGCCCGTCTCCTGGTAATTGATTTCCTTAGTCGCCTTCTACGACATCCACGGTAGGAAATGGAGTGACGCTACTCTTAATCCGGCGCCACACGGATAACTATTACTTAAATGGAATTTCAATAAGAAATATTTCATGACTATTGCGGCAAGGTGTAACGAAATTCCCATAAATATCTGAAAATAACTATAACAATAAAACAACTGAAACCTCAGCGTCTCAAGACAAAGGTGTTAAACCAAAGTGTGTTACCAGTGGTGACTTATGGATGTGAGACCTGGTCGCTGACTATGGGCCGCATAAGAAGGCTCAAGGTCGCCCATGAAGCAATGGAGAGAGCTGTGTTAGGAGTTTCGCTGCGTGATCGAATCAGGAATGAGGAGATTTGCAGAAGAACCCGAGTTACTGATATAGCTTGAAGAATTGCTCAGTTGAAGTGGCAGTGGGTGGGGCACGTAGCTCGGAGAACTGTTGGGTAGAAAAAGTTCTGACCGCGCACCGGACGATGCAGCTTGGGCAGGCCTCCCACCAGATGGTCTGACGACCTGGTTACGATGGCTGTGTGGATGCGGGCGGCACAAGACCGGTAAGTTTGGAAAACCATGAGAAGGCCTATGTCTTGCAGTGGGCTTCAAATGACTGATGATGATCATGATCTGAAAATAAGAGTTCTGTTCGACAATACGGACAACTTTTGCGGTGGGGAAAAGTTCGAAATTGCGAAAATCCATTATGTTCTAATGAAATACACCCAGACTGAGGGCATTAGTACAAATCAAGTAGGTAAGGGGGCCTGTAACGGAAATCAAATCTATGATTTCTGTTATGGTAGTCAAGCGTGTCAACCGCTAAACCAATGAGGCAGTCAAACAGCCTGTGTTGCACTCTGTATATGCTCTTTCTTGAGCAATATTAAGTGCGTAGATGCGGCAATGGAATTTAATCAATGCGTTCAAGCAGTCACCCATGTACAGTCGGCAACAGGTTCTTCTAATGTAAAAAAATTGTGAGATCCATGTAATACCAAGTCGGTTAATTTATTCAGTCCCTACTTAAGGGCCCTTCTGTCTTAAGTTATTACGTAATTAGCTCACCTAACACCATTTTATAGTGACCATATCAATATTAAAAATCTTTTATGTTTTAAATAAATAAATAGAGTGTATTTGTGATGTTCTTCCGTCACAGCGTCACTCCATTTCCTTCCGTCGATGTCGTGGAAGACGACTAAGGAAATCATTTACCAGGAGACGGGCAGCAGCGTCTTCCTGAGATTCCAACCGCATACTGCGATCGCCAACCCGCCTGCCTAGCGTGGCGATTATGGCAAAACCCCTCGTGGTTATGAAAACCACGGAGGGGGCCTATGTCCTGCAGTGGGCGTCAAATAGCCGATGATGAACAACGATACGTCTATTACACTATAGGTTCAAGACACAGACCTTCTCTCAGACAGAGAGTGTATGGGCTTAATTAACAAGCTTTGCTTGCCTACCACAAATTAGAGATGGGATGGGGATGGTGGCTTTTTCGTAACGTCAACTAGATTAGATTAGAACACTTTATATTAGCAGTGTTTACTAGTTACAAAATCACATCATGATGTCCTTGCCCGGTTACTATAGCACAGGGTATCCTAGTTTGGGACCAGGACAAGTGATTGCGATGTCTGGCAGTTATTTTTTTATTCTTTGTAGGTGTAGATGTACTCGTACTATATGCGGCGACGTTTGTCTGTTATTACACCGTTTCTAATTTCCCGTCGCTCGCGCCGAGTCGCCCGTGTACCAGTAGATACTACTCAGTTTTAGTGCGGCAGTAAAATATTTTACGGCCGCCTCGCGAAGGCTGCGTGGCGTCGACCCGCCCGTATTCCAAGACGAACGTTCGGTTCTGCTACGGTTCTTTACTGTAGACCGATTCATAAAACTACAATTTATAGTTTATAATGCGACATAATCTTTAATTTAAATGATAATTGACATAATCTTTAATTTAAATGACTCAATTGATGTATAGTCCATATTTAATGTATTTAATTAATTCTAAAGCTAAATACTCGTATAATAAAACCGCGATCAGATTTTCCGTCCACTCAATTTGTGCTCCGGTATCAGTAGAATATGTTGAGCCGAATGCATTGTATGTTACCACATTACTACCCAAAGTGCGTGTTTTATTCTATCTAACTTGATTGACACGTGTTCTTTCCAAAAAACGTCTCTTTATCTTTATCTTAATGACAATTCGATGTGCATTGCGTGGCCGAGTCTTCCTACTTAGTAATCTGTGGATTAATCGACTTCGAATTGTCATATTAAACTTTGAATCGTAGATCCATGAAATAGCACACTGGATAGGCATGCGACTTTGTTCGCGTGACATTATTCTACTCTCTTCTCTTGTTCAACCTATGAAGGTCTATCCACATATCCACTTTAAATCAGCCTGGGAGTGTCAGAGCGTAACTATAATACATAATTTCCATGTCTTTACTTTTACTGTAAAGGTATGCACCAGGTTACCTTTACTCAATTTAGAGCTGGTAACCTGTTTTGTTTAAAAAAATATATAGTGTTATTTTTTGATTAATTTAATTTAATTTTGTGACATTGCCGGTTTTTGTAAAATATATTGGAAATATAATGTTTGTAGATGTAGATTGTTAATGTTATATAGATCAGTGGTCTGAAATAAATCACCATCATCATCATCAGACATAGGCCTCACTCATGGTTTTTCGAGCTTCTCGGTAAATAAATAATCAATAATTCTAATAACGACAGACGGACAATGGATGAGATTTGCAGAGGACCGGCGAAGTTGGCGTGACATGAAACAATGGACAATATAACACCTACTTACAAGACTAGAAAATTAATCTGCCCGACAAATCCCATCCATCTGCCGGGCCGCATGTCGCTGGAGAGAATAATTTATTATTAATAAAACGTTTATTGTTCATAAGGAAAAAATGCAATAGCAACGAGATGGGCTTAATGCTATACGCATTTTCTAGCAGTCAACCACAAGTGCTGCAAGAAATTAACTGGTAGCAGCATCGCGGCACTTTCGTGGTCGTGAACGGCAGTCACTAAAAGGCGTTTCAGTGAACCGGGGCCAAAGTGGGACCAAGCCTCGCCCGTGTGGCCACGGGCCGTCGTTATGTCTTCACAGTATCGAAATTCCTTTCATGGAATCTTAATTCACCAAATAACGGAATACTATATAGTTCAAAGTATATGGTATTATTGCCGATATTGGCGGTAAAAAATACCTTTTCTAAGTCATTACAAAAAACACGGCATTTCAAAATTTTGCACAAATTCGCCCAAGTCGCAACCGTTGCCGCTAAACAGAATACTTACGCTGAACAAATAAACTCTGGTGCTTGACAGAATCTTAATAGTTCTATTTAAGCCTCAAGGCTTAATGGGATAGTTCGGGCTCTCAAAAGTTAGAGGCAGGTTTGAAGGCGAGATTACGGCCTCTACCTTATCAACATCAAAATTAATGCAAGACTGATGTTTCTGGTCATCTCTCGGTTTGGAATTCATGGATGTTTTGTTACTTTATGCTCATTCCACACGATGGGCTAACAGAGGAAGAAAGTACAAGGTACATACATTTACTTTAAAAACCTGGCACGTCACAAAAAAGGTAACATACACTTTTTTATGTAGCCTATATACTTCCCACTGCAAGCCACAGGCCGCATGGGCCTAATTACTACGCGTGCCCACCGCGGATTGGCAATTTAAAGCAAACAACTCAGACACTCAGGTTTTATCACGATATTTTCCTACACAGTTAGCGATTGGTATTGCTACTAGAACTTCACGAATGTACGTAACTTAGAAAACAGAAACACCTGTACATGGTACATGTCTGAATTCGAACTCACGACCTCCCGAACCGTTCTGTCATCACTACTCTCTTACGTAGTAACCAAGAAAAAACTTATGTAAAAAATAACAAAAGACCCTACGCTAAGTATTTGTATTGAACTCTTCCAATGAATAAAATTTAAAAAATCATAAAAATAAAATATGTAGAGACTTCTGCTCATTGGAAACAGTTTACTGGTTTTGCGTCATTACAATAATCAAGTAGTAACATAATTGTAGTAACACTAGCGCCACCAACGGAAAAAACCTGCCAAGTGCGAGTCGAACTTGCGCACGAAGGGTTCCGTACCATTATCTATACAACATTTGAACATTTCAAGCGTCTACCTGTTGCCGTTATTAATATCGAGCAAAAAACGGTAGAAAAGTTACGTTTGATGTATGGGAGCCCCCCTTAAATATTTATTTTATACTATTTTTAATATTTGTTCTTATAGCGTCAATAGAAATACATAACCTGTGAAAATTTGAACTATCTAGCCATCACGGTTCATGAGATACAGCCTAGTGACAGACAGACAGATAACCAGACGGACGGACAGCGGAGTCTTAGTAATAATTTGGTACGAAACCCTAAAAATCATCTTTTTTTACAGATCGTTCTGTAAAAAGTGTCAGACCGATGGTCTGAGACTGTGGCACCCGTTTCTTACCTAATCTTGGGGCATTTGGTCAAGTTCGATCTCTGGTAGCCCGTTTGCATACGACGCGGACGAGGCGTGGTCGACAAGGGCGCAGCAAATTGGTCCGACCGTAGTCCGATTGCTGGTCTGGAGACACAGCCTACAAGATTAATTCTATTCGACGACGTTCTGAATTTATCGGATCTGAGTACGTTACTACGTACTCCGATAAATTAGCTCTTACAGATTGATTTTTATTCGATAACAATCTTTGGAATTGGGCGGGCCATGTAAGTCGTATGGGCCCGATAGATGGCCAGAAGTTGAGTGACAGGGTCCCACGCGACGGATACCGCAAACGTGGCCGATCAAGCCGGAGACGGCGGGACGACCTCACAATGTTTCTGCCGGAGTGGCAGGGAATGGCTGATGACAGAGAGGAGTGGGTGGCTAAAGGGGAGGCGTTAGCCCAGCAGTGGGACGCTAAATCGGCTAATTAAAAAAAAAAACTTTCTTTGTAGTATCACACAGTACAAAAGCATTGAAATACATTGAATAAAAAATAAAACCCCGTCTTCGAAACACCAAAATATATGTGCTGGTCATGAAACTGGGCACCGGTGACAAATTATACTTCTACAATACTTACATGTATACATACTTATAATTATTTAAATTATTTCTAAGTTTTCAGTGTTGTAGTGTTTCGAAGTAGGTTTTCAGATTTTATTTAATTTTTAAAATTTTTTCAACTGGAGAAAAATGAACAAGTCCCTTATACTGGACTACTGTTACGCTATTTTATGAAACATATGGATATTACTAAAGGATGGGCCCCATTAGGCCTTATTTACTGCTGTCCATTGAAGAGTTCCGTTCTCCATGTCTCCATGTCCAAAGTCTTCATCAGATCTTCACCAAATTAAAATGAGACGAATGGGACGTTATGTCTATTGGAACAAAAAAAATTGTCGAAATCGGTTAAGATTTGACGGAGTTATGCGAAACGCGTCGAATTGATAACCTCCTCATTTTTTGAAGTCGGTTAAAAAGAGATGGGAAACAAATATTTTATACTGAAAAATCAACCGGCAAACTTTTATTAGAAAAGGAACTTCTCAATACGTAATGCCTAGAAAAATTTGGAGAGTAACTTAAAACAATTAGGCTGCATGCTTCGTATGCGTAAGGTCCCGGATGCGAATCCCAGCGCTTGTTTTATATGTTACGTACATTTGTGATTTTTAGTGGCAGTACCACTCGCTAATGGTGACGGAGAAAGTCGTGGAGATACCTAAGCGTCTGATGTTCATATTGTTCAGTAGTTGAAATGGCCAATCCGCGGTGGACTCGCGTGGTGTATAGGCCTATAAACCCATATTCTCAGCGAGAAAAATCGGTGCTTTGCAGTGGTAGCTTATGTTTAAAATTATGAACAAAATATTTCTAGTTGTAATGTTAAAATTAGGTTTACTATATGCAGCCAACGATGAGCCTTATTATTAATCCCAAGGCTATACGAGTAAAGGCATGCTCTCGAATTGGCCAATGTGCCTGTGTACTAGTATTTTAAGCATTTAGAACTGATGAGATCTTATCTAAAAGGAAGGGTTTAAAAAGCAGACATAAATCATATAAAATCCACAGGTTCACAAATAAAAATGGGAGTACCACAGCGATCAATTTTGGGGCCATTCCTTTTCCTTGTATATGTAAATGATTTGTTTTTATGGTACAAAACATGTCCGAGATAGTATTATTTGCAGATGACACGTCACTTATTTTTAAAATTAAGAGACATGAAAATAATCTTGACGATGCAAATAATGCAAATAATAATCTGCTTCTAAATTCCAAGAAGACAAAATGTATAAAGTTTACCTTACCAAACGTAAGATTAGTTGAAAACAACATTGTACTCGGAAAAGAAAAACTAGAATTTGTAGAAGATACCGTTTTTCTAGGCATCACAATCGATTCAAAATTGCAATGGGGTCCTCATATTGTAAAACTAGCACACAGGCTTAGTTCTGCAGCATATGCAGTCAAAAGAATTAGAGAGCTCACTGACGTTGCAACTGCTAGGCTTGTTTATTTTAGTTACTTCCATAGTATTATGTCCTACGGCTTACTACTGTGGGGTCGGGCAGCAGACATTGACACTGACTACTGACGACGTGATTGCACATTAATAATTATAGCACACATTTTATAGCTGACAAGAACTCAATCTGCAGGTTTGCTAAAGGTCATTCGAATGGTGGCGTGGTGGCCGGGTCACCTATCTCCCTCTAAAATGGTTGAGACTGGTGATGGCTGACCCCTGCGTTATGCTCGTGAACGGGTGCTGTTCGTGTGTCTGGCCGCAGCATTACTGTTTTTCCTACTTTTGTAAGAAGTGTTATTTTGGCTTTTAAAGTTATTAGTGGCTATCACGGAATCATATCATATAGGCTTTGATGTATAAGTTTAAGATGATTTGAGAAAAGATGGTCAGAGTGGAGTTTTTTTTCCCGCTGCCTTTTTCTCCACTACAAATACGGCCCGAAGGCAGCGGCTGACATAGTAACATAGTACATTGACATTCAGCAAACAGAATGTAAATTCTTTACGTTGAAATAAATTATTGATTTCTGATTTCTGACACGATCTTCATCTTACAGAAGAGAGCGATCCGATTTATTTACAGCTAGGTAGTAGGGACTCTTTAAGGGATTTCTTTAAAGAAACTAACATCTTAACAGTTGCAAGTCAATACATTTATGTATGTTAGAAAAAACATCAGCAATTTCGAAAATGTTGGTAGCCATCACAATATTGATACTAGGAATAAACATAAATTGTCATTTCCACGTTTTAGACTTACAAAAGTTAATACATCCTTTATGGGGCACTGTGTACGGTTCTACAATAAGATTCCTCAAGATATATTAGAGTTACCACCGACGCGGTTTAAAAAATGTATTATTCAAACTCCGTGCAAAAAAGCCCATTAAGGATTATTTGGAAGACAATGATGCCTGGTATTTAAATAATGTTAACAGGAACGATTGTATTTAGTGTAGTGTAACTTTAAGTTGAAAACTCTGTTAATTAAGCAAACCTGTTTCGAAAAGAATAAATGTGGAGTTTCTTTGTTAGCTTCTTCTCCGCATAATCTATTAATTGTGAAACTAACAGCTTTGACGTTCATTAAGTAAACATTTTGTTTTTATAGTGAATAAAAATTCTTGACTTTGACTTTGACTTTATTTTATCGGATCCGGACAATATAAGAATTATTTTCGAATTAAAACTTTTCTTCGCTTTACACATTTTTGTCACTTGATAGCACTCATCTTAGAAAACTACGAGTACTTAATAGAAACGTCTGGTATTAAGGTAGTTAAAGTTACCAAATAAACACGAAATTAGACCCGTTAAATGTGTAACTATTTTAGTGAATCCGTAACCACATTTGAAATGTGAAATTAAGTGAAGTTTGAAAATTGTCAACCATCACGTCTTAGCAAAGATTACCTCAAATCAGATACTCTGTGTACGTGTGGCACCGGATTAAGAATAGCGTCACTCCATTTCCTTCCGTGGATGTCGTAGAAGGCGACTAAGGAAATGAACCAGGAGACGGGCAGCAGCGTCTTCCTGAGATTCCAACCCGCCTGCCAAGCGTGGCGATTATGGCAAAACCCCTCATGGTTATGAAAACCACGAGAGAGGCCTATGTCCTGGAGTGGGCGTCAAATGGCCGATAATGAGCTACTCGTTGTCCGCTTATAGATTTCCGTAGCAAAATTTTTATAATCGAACCCCGCAAACAATATAGCTAGTATCTACCCCTAGATCCGGCCCACCTGGATACCACCAACACCCGCAAATCCAACCACCTCGAATAGCAATTATTATAAAACCGCGAGGCCCTTTTAACTCAATAGAAGCCGTACAAATAAACCGGCGGCACACCTATCCGGGGCTCCATATATCACCGGGTGTATTTTCAATTACCCGGATAACTCAGAGGGCTAAATCCGGGCACAAATCCTTAGGTGACATTCACGGGCGTCCGCCGCGCCTCCGCCCTACGAGTGATGGAGCGTAGAGACTGCGTTGGACTCGGCGTCTGGGTTGTTTACAAAATATTTTTTATGTTATTATATTCTTTTTCTTGCACTAATCCGTGCTGAGGACAATTTTAAAAACCTATTTAGAGACTAAAAATTCCACCCACCCGCAACCTCTGGCTAACCGTGCCAGCGGTCTCGCAACAGAGCTAATGGGCAAGTGCAGGAATCGGTAAAATTTCGAACCTCTTTACAAACTCTGTATTACGTACAGGCAGCGACATCTAGCCTTTAAGGCGCTTAGCTACCAAGACAGAGGTCGTGTGGCAAATTATTATGTGGCAAAATTTTTATTATTACTTGATTTTGCAGTTTGGTTAATATGTGGAACCCTCAGGAGGTCCTGTTCGTACTTGTCTAGTTTTTTATAGAGCGTTTACTGTTTGTCTCATATCGCATTTAAGCAAAGCGCAACTTAGAACACGTAATCACGCTGAAAGCACGTCGAGTTCCATCCAAGCCTCCTCCAAGTGAGCTCAGTCCTGTTTCGTCCCTCCAGGTACAGCCACGGATCGGACCGCCCTTGTAATAAATTTCCCGAACCTGCGGCGTGCAAAACAGCCCTCGGATATCGGCGGAATTAGTTGCGTCTGTGCTCCTCGCGCTTGCGTTGCCATGTGAACCACTTGCGTTGCCATGTAAACCGCTTTTCCGGCTTCTTTGGGGTTATTAGATTAATCAGCACTTAATGCGACAAGCAGATCTGTGTCCCACGCAACGGGCGTAAATGTATGTTTGTTAGCCCCGGATCCGGGTTCTTGGCATATAGTTGACATAACGTCGACCTTTACATGCACTTTATCCAGGTGTGCTAAGGGCGACTAAGCAACTAAAAATAAATTACATAGATCAATCAACCCATACTCGTCCACTGCTGGGCATATTTCCCCCTTAAGGTATACCATTTATTTCTATCCTCGGACATCCTCATCCAATCTGCCTCAAATCGTCGGTCAGACGAGTTGGTGGACATCATAGATACTCGTGTGGTTGCTAAATGGATATTTCGAGATAACTTTGGTAAAAATGTTTTCAAGAATATTCTCCGGATCATGCTCGAACTCGTTTAAGTGATGTTCAATCAGCAGTTATCGACGCTTGAACACGAATGAAGCTAATTGGATCGTGTGTATATTTGGCGTACATCTATTTGACTAGTCAGTTGGAGGACCGTGACTGCCAGCCTGTCTCGCCACTATCGCCACGAATGGCCGCCTCGGGCGTGGCCCTGAAAGGCACAACTTGACACCTTAAAGCAGCCCGCCCTCGTTACTTCTCCGCCGGTTTTTTATCGTGGCTGTATTTTTCCGGACACCGTGCGACGCCTCCGGGGAAATTAGGAGGCAGTTGCCTCTGCTGGACGCCGCAAAATACACTTTTACAGTGCTTAGCTGTGGTGGCGACGCGGGTAGGCCGCTTTTCTCAAATGATAGAGGTATGGGTACTGTCCGGTTCCCCGCCTCACATAGATTTTATTCATGTCAGTAATATAGTTTTGTAAGCGAAACTGATTACTTTTCTCGTTATAGCATAATATGGTTGTTACAGCATAGAAGGGTTGTGTAAGTCTTTGTCTAATATTTATTGTGTGTCATTTTTGGTATAGCAAATGAACATTTTAATGGCGCCGGATTAAGAATAGCGTCACTCCATTTCCTTCCGTGGATGTCGTAGAAGGCGATTAAGGAAATCAATTACCAGGAGACGGGCAGCAGCGTCTTCTTGAGATTCCAACCGCATACTGCGATCGCCAACCCGCCTGCCAAGCGTGGCGATTATGGCAAAACCCTTCATGGGTATGAAAACTACGGAGAAGGCCTGTGTCCTGGAGTGGGCGTCAAATGGCTGATGATGATGATGAAATGAACATTTTTATCTATCTGTGTAGTAACTTACTAAAAAACTGAACAATTTACCAGAATTCAATTTGTAACGACCAGCTTACTACAAGTAACGTTATCTTCCAGTCAACCTTGAGTTGCAATAAAAGCCTCAAGCATGCATTTTTAAAGACTGCGCCACAAAGAAGCGTGAAAGTGACACGCCGTGTCGAAGTCTAGGACACACCGGCTATTTAACTGTGAGCTGCGAATGAGTAGTATCAGTGCTAGTATGGATGTCACCAAAGACTGTCTGATGACTCAAAAGTCTAGAACATAATGGCCATTTCATTTTGAGCTGCGAATGTGTAGTATCAGTGCTAGTGGTGAGGTCGCCAAAGACTGGCTGAGGAGTCAAAGGCTTCAGCTGCAAGCGACGTGGCTCCCGCGCTTCAGTGAGCTAAGATTCAGTCTGCTCACTGATAATCTTTTCTCTAGGGCTGCCAAAGATAAAACAATATCTTTCTTCGGGATCTTAAAATGCAGGCGTGAGTTTATAAAAGTTAATACCTTTCATAAACTCACGCCTGCATCTCGGAGGGGTATGCAGGAGACCAGGGTTTGACACTTGCCACGATCCTGACAGACCTTTTTCGCTTCATCAACATTCATTAGACGGTGCATGCATACACGCCGGTTTCGGGTACTTTTTATCTTGCCCTTTGTTAACACATTACCTATTTTCTCGAGGTATGTCCGCCCGGGACGTCCCTTACTTCCTTTCCTTACGTCTTACCGGCCCTTCCACCCACATTCGATCGGAATATTTATTTCGTCAATCTTTCTTCCTTCATCCTCTTCATGTGTCCAAACCGACGCAACATTTCGCTCTCAATTGACCTTTAATGGGAAAACGGAAGATATACACGTGCTGTTGAAACTACGCAAAATCTGAAATCTGTTTTTTCAGTGTCGATAGTTTAACCACTTCCAATAACTAGGAGTTTCAAATTCTCAATTATTTTTTTTTATATGTAATCCAATTTTGAAACTTTATGCAGTCAATTTGTATGAAAAATAAAGGAAATCGGCTTCTGCTTATTGAAAGGGAACAAAGCTGTCCATGTTTTTAAGATACAGCCCCCTCTACTATCGGCGTTACTGTGTTCAAATTGCGTCACAATGAAATGCAATAAGTCAGAAACAAACAAACAATAATTTTACGCAGCCTCTATATTTGTCTGTCACATCGGAGCAATGTCCTCTCCCACTTAAGTCTAGCGTTTTCGGTGACTCAAGCCACCTCAGAGTCTAATCCGGTCGGAATCTTGATGTTTGCGATAGCAATAGTATGGAATTTAACAGATAGACGATTGGAATCGTTCAGATCAAATATGTCGGTCGAGATCATCTCTCAACTTCGGCGTCTATCTTGTGGCACCCATTCGGACCAACACATGGGCATCGAAAAATCAAATGTACAACCCTAATTTCTGAAAGCTGAACATAATAAGATGGAAACTCTACACTCAACTAACGTTTAGCAAGCGATCATGCACGCTTCGACGCTTTCAGGTTTCCTCACAATTTGACGCTTGCCTCCGCCGTGGGCGAGAATTTACAAAGTGTCCAAGGGTAATGAGACGAATTAATTTAGTTTCATAATATTACGGAAAACAAACCGTTTTCCATGTGCAAAACATTTTTCGTTGCTAGGGGAAGCAGAATAAAATTAGTGTTTTGCGCATTGAAAACAGATTGCCTAATGTCATGTTGTTGTGGTTTCCTGTAAGACTAGGAAAGCTCCATTGGCAATCCTACGTCATTATAAGGGAACAAAATGAGGACAAGTAGGCAAGTACCTCTATGGACGCAACCGCATCTTACTACTATTATTACAAAAGTTTGCATGGATAGGTGATGGATGCTACTTACTCAATCACGCCAGAACAGTTGAAAGGATCAGGATGAAATTTATCCCAGAAATAGAACATAGTCTGGTAAAACACGACTTTATCCTGGAAAATACACAATCCATATTGTGTATTGCCCGCCCTGAAGTCGCAGGCAACAGCTAGTATTTCAATAAATTAGTTTGAACTTTGATTTTCGTGAAAAATTTAATTCATAAAAACCTATTTAGAGGCTAAAAATTCCACCCATGCTGGGACTTGAACCCGCGACTATTTAGCCTCTAAATAGGTTTTTAAAACCTCAGCACGGTTTAGTGCAACAAAAAGGATATATTTTAATTCTTTCTTTATAAAGCTGTCCTTACAGAGTAGGTTGTAGAAGGGGTACTCTGCTTACAAATTTAATACAAACCTTTTTATTATGTGACCTACTATGAATCGCCCAAAAAGTACTGTGTTTTAAACTTAAATGAGAGAAATCTTAAACGTGGTCTCTCACTATGGGCCTCATAAGAAAGCTCAAGGTCACGCAACGAGCTATAGAAAGGGCTACGCTCGGAATTTCTCTACGAGATCGAATCAGAAATAATGAGATCCGTAGACGAACAAAAGTCGCCGACACATTCCAACGGATAGTAAGTTGAAGTGGTAGTGGGCGGGGCACACAGCACGCAGAACTGATGGCCGATGGGGCCGAAAAGTTCTCGAAGACCACATATCGGTAAGCGCATCCACAAGGCAGGAAGACGCTGCATGCAAGCCGCTTCCAACCAGTCTTTTAGAAATCTATGTAGGAGGCTTATGTCCAGCAGTGGACTTCTTGTGATGATGATGAAATCTTTATTTAAGTTTAAAAGAAAAACGTAGTGCTGGCTGCCATCTTCGCGAAAGTTTTGTTACCACAAGGAAGCTGTAAAAATATACAGGTTTCCCGAAGCACATAGTCAACAACATTCACAGGCCCCTACCGTCATTCTTTCCCATACATGTTAAAACGCCATTTCAATACAGATTTGCATCGCCGAAGTCCCTTATTATCTACCCAGCAAGGGTCAAGATCCCTCGGCTTAAGTGCATGAGTATTCGGGTATTAGTAAGAAGGGTATAGAAGTCAATAGGCTATAAAAGCAAGCAACTGTCCGAGCCGACTTTATGACGCACGGTGCCTCTACTGAAACAGTGAACTTATTAAACACTGTACTTTAAACCAGAAAATTTTGGCGAGTTGCACAGAAAAGATGATTAAAAAACCGGCCAAGTGCGTGTCGGGCTACGCGCAATGTAGGGTTCCGCAGAAAGAGGGTTTTTTTATCTGCTTTAGAGAACTAACAACTTCATCGAACTCATTTTCAATGGATTTTGTGAGAAATTTTACTTTTATAAGTTGGTTGCCTAATAGTCATAGACTAGAAGCCTGCTTAGCCGTGATAAGTTTAAGTTTATTATATGTGCTACTACCCTGAATTTTTTCACGTTTTAACCGTTAAGCCAGGAGGGTGACAGCTTTCTAGTACCACCGGTCTTTGCGCTAGGCCGCGGACGGACAGATAGGCAAACAGACGGACATGGCGAAACTATAAGGGTTCTTTGTCGGACAACGAAACCCTAAAAATATTTTTTTTCCCTGAATAGACAGAACATTAGGTACATTTTTTCTACCTATTTATTAAAGTGTATTCTGGAAGTTCTCATTTGTTGTAGCCACGTCGTAAACCTAAACCCATGGACGTAGGAACGCGATTAATTCGTTTATTTCAAGCATTGTAATTGGGCGTAATGTTTACAGAGGTACTGTAGTAGGAAACGCTGATTTTTACGAAGCCTCGGTCTTCTGTTTGATTAGTCGTGTTTGCGCGAGTGTCATAGGCAATATAAAATTAGCATAAATCCAACAAAAAAATTACTAAAAAGTCCAAAGTAAAAAATCGAAATAAAAAATAACCAACAATCCGACTGCGGAGCATTAACTACTAAGCAGGTGGGACCAAAATTTAATGACGAAACTCATTGCGGGGTACCTAGGTTGGTCCCGCCTGCTTAGTACAGTAGGGCTGTTGGTTATTTTTTTACTTCAGTTTTTGTCCTATGTTCAGATATATGGATGTTAGCCACGCAATTCACGTTTCTCTGCCGCGGCTGTCAACCGCGGTGAGTGGACGTGTCAGCTGTTATTAGTTTAACTAACTGTAAACAAAGTTTACAGTTACTTAACTTTGATTTTGGGACGGATCTGGCATCTACATAAGCGGTGAGTACATCACTCACCTTCGATTCGCTGACGACATAGTGATTATGGCTGAGACCCTGGAAGATTTGTATAATTTGGAGTGGGTGCCCAAAATATACTATACGTAAATAAAAAAAACAAATTGTTGAGAAATCTTAGATAAGATTAGAACACTTTATTGTACACACCAGAAAACAAAATACATTAGAAGGCTTACATAATATCTAAGTTCTTGTTTTGAGTTCAGAAATCCTGTTTAAAAAATGCGCGAACAATTAGTACCGTCTCTCCGTCTAACAGAACAATGACCCGCGGCACGCACGCACCGCTCTGGATGGCTACTAATGGTTCTAATAGATTCGAGTTTGAGTCGAGATATTATTGGAAAGTGCGTTTAAAAATAATAGCGTATTCGATAGCTATCTGTCAGGCACGTTAATTTTGCTGTCTTTCAAACCACCCGAAATGAATGCAGTATAATTGTACTTATCTACATTCTACACTAATATTATAAAGATGAAAAGTTTATACGTGTGTAGTTTGGTAAGTTTGTATGCAGAAATCGAGCGGTGGTAGCCTAGTGGGTAGAACATTGGACTCGCAAGCCAGAGACCCAGCTTCGATTCCCAGTGCGGGCATGTACCTATGACTTTGTTTCCTAAGTTATGTACATTTCTGAAGTTATAGTAGCAATACCGCTCGCTAACTGTAAAGGAAAACATCGTGAGGAAACCTGAGTGTCTGAGCTATTCACATCGCCAATCCGCGGTGGGCACGCGTGGCGATTTACTCCATACTCTCCCTGAGAGAAGGCCTCTGCCCTACAGTGGGACGTTTATTGGCTGCTTATGTATGTATGTATGTATGTAGAAGGTAATCTCCGAAGGTGCTTAAGCGATTTCAAAAATTCTTTCACGAGTATTTAGAATGGACCTTCAGGGTGGACATAGGCTGTAGACTAACCAGTTTACCACACGATCGTAATCGCGGGCACTGCTAATTGATGTTAAGGTGGATTCGATTCCGCTTGTTTTTCTTTTAATTTTCTGTTTTGTTGATTCTCGTGAGTGTCTCCCTGGGTCCTGACAGAATACCAGCGTTACGGGAAAACCCGTAACACATGCTGAGTCTGGTACCCATTTATTGCCACTGCACACAGTATCACATCCGGCTAAATATGTAAACCTAGTTTTAAATTTTGAGTTATTTGTCCATTTTTTCTCCAAAATGATCTGCATTTTGAAATGGACACCTAGTTTAACTTGTAACGTTCATTAAGTCGCAGTTTCTGTGCTACTTTGAATAAAAAAAAATTGATTTCGATTTTGAATATCTATTTATTTCTTTGGTTGACTCTGTGTTAAAATTCCTATGTGTGTTTTGTGTGCAACAAATAAACTGTTTCTATTCTATTCTATTCCGTCTGGGAGCCGCCGTACATTTGTTATTTTGTCTAATGCCTCAGTCTGGGCGTGCTTACATCTTTGCGATGTCCTTGTCTGATTACCATAGCACAGGGTAGCCTATTTTGGGACAAGCACAAGTGACTGTGTTGTGTGGAGGTTGTTATCATCATTCTTAAGGTTTTCAATCTAAAACTTTCGTAAGCACTACATACATAAACACACGCCTGTATCCCAGAGGGGTAGGCAGAGACCAGGGACTGCCACTTGCTACGATCCTGACAGATCACTTTCGCTTCCTCGACATTCATTAGTCGTTGCATGCACGCACGTCGGTTTCGGGTGCTTTTTATCTTACCCTTTGCTGATACATTCCCTATTTGGTCGAAGTATGTCCGTCTGGGTCGTCCTGGGTTAGCACATTATTTACTTAATTCCGGATTCAAATGCTTGGTTTTTTGTCGGAAGAGTTAACGGTATTATTAAGGTTGTTCTGAGGAGCCGTCGCCGGCAGACTAGACGCCCAGTCGCTCCGGGCGAGTCTTCAAACTTGCTTCATACTTAGCCGGTACCTGGTGAGCGGATGATCACTCGGCACGCGGTTGTTAGCACTAGAGGAGATATCTGTGTGCATTGCGCGTTGGCATCAATCCCACCCTCTAGAGCGAGGAATGATGGTCAGTGGCACAATTGTCATTCGAGCAAGGGAGGTTAAAGGGCGCGTTATTAATTCAACGCAAAACTTAAAATAATTGTTTTAAATTTTTTTTGTTGCACTAACCCGTGCTGATTACAATTTTAAAATTTTTAATTGACAATTTTTTTTAGTCTCTTAATAGGTTTTAAAATATTTTTTTTTTGTATCAACAATTTAACCACTTTCAGAAGCAAAAATTTTAAGCGCTACGGTATGTGAACACCTCAGGTTTCCTCACAATGTTATACTTCGCCGTTAGCGAGTGGTATTGCTGTTGCTTTTTTCCTCTGTGCTGTTGGTAAAGATAATAATAAAGACCACTTATTGTTACATATTTATTTCACTTGTGTGGTAGCATTCTTTGTTAGTGAGATATAAAAGATTCTCTAAATAAATTTTCTACACAGTCCGTACAGTTGAAAACACATCGACCTTTACGCAAAGAAAATGTAAAGGTCGACCAACTGTCTGCTCAACGCATCTCAATTCCCTTCCTCCACGACACAAGCAATGTACAACCAACAACCCGAAACGCTCCGCTGAAAAGTAAAAGCGTCAGAGAGCACGCCATCTTGCGGGGGCCGGGGTAATAAATTTCCAAGTTCAGTTTCAGTTAATATAATATGCCACCTTTGTTAACACGCTGCGCCGGAGCGCTGCAGCCAAATATTGGTGTTGCTCAGAACTTTCGGCTCGTCGGAGGGATGGGCGGATCCCAAATAATCTGTTTCTAAAGATACACTTTTCAAACAGATTTCATAATCGCTGCTTATAGAGACCGTTATAGAGACCCTTTCATGAAAAGGTTATGAAAAACCTTGTTATAAAAGAAAGAGTCTGCTAAAAATCTTAACCAAGGCCTTAATGGAATAGATCAGTCTCTCGGGTTTCCAGTCAGGTTTTTAGGTTTTATGATGAGTTACGTTTTAGAAAAAAAAACACACAAAAAGTACCCGAAACGGGCGTGCGTGCATGCAGCTACTAATTAATATTAATGAAGCAAAAAAGGTTTGCCAGGACGATCGTAACAAGTGGAAAAATTTGGTTTCTGCCGAGGTGCCCCTCCGGGATGCAGGTGTAAGTGTATGTTTTTTCGATTTACTTAACACTTTTTGTGAATTTTCTTTATTTTTTCGCAGACAGATAAATACATATCTACTTGGCTACATATGTGAACGCTTGCTATTTCACTTTTTATTGCAAAATGCGTGTAATGTGCAAAATCCAAATATTGTGCAAAATCCAAGTAATGTGCCAAATCTTTTTAGGGTTCCGTACCCGAAGGGTGCAAAACGGGACCCTATTACCAAGATATCACTGTCCGTCTGTCTTTCAGTCTGTCAGTCTGTCACCAGGCTGTATCTCATGAACCGTGATAGCTAGGCAGTTGAAATTTTCACAGATGATGTATTTCTGTTGTCGTTCTGACAAAAAATACTAAAATCAGAATAAAATAAATACAATAAACGTAATTTTTTTGCCGTTTTTTGCTCGATATTAATAACGGCAACAGTAGACGCTTGAGATATTCACAGAATATTTAATTCTTTTATTCGCTTCAAAAATAAATAATTAACATAAATATTTAAGGGAGCCCCCATACAACAAAGGTGTTTTTTGCCGTCTTACTCGTTCTTTGTGTCTAATGTTATATAGATGGTATGGAACCTTTCGTGCGCGAGTCCGGCTCGCACTTGGAGGGTTTTTTCCGATTCTGTCTTATGAAAAAAATCACTTGATAAACAATATTAGTGCCGGGTGTGAGCAGTGAGCTTCTTTCGTGGGGTATATAGATTAATTTCACCTATCTGTCCAGTCATAAATGAAAACCATTTATCTACAAGTAAAATGTCGCATTACAAGTAATTTTTAAGATTTACGAAATTCGATTTTGGAGTTTCTTTTGTCCCTCTCTGCTCTAAAACGAGATCTGGCTATAAATGGGCATCTGTTTAATCTAAGTTTAAACTTAAGCCGAAATTTTTGCTCTACATTGACTTAAAAGTTAACAATTCTAGCTACGTTGAATTTGAAGCTACCAAGTTATTTTGGAAACTATAATGATGAGGACCAGTAAGGAGCAGCCCTGACAGCGATGCGACTTTGGAAATATGCGACCGTAACGTCTGCTGTGAAAATGCATTACGTACGCCGCGTTGCCTCCACAGCTACCGGGTGGGTATACAGGGTGTCTCAAAGCGATCACATTAGACTTGTATTTATGGGATCCAAAGCTCTTCATTAACTGGTTAGGTACAATACGACTAGTGCCTGCGGCTGATTGATCGTCTTATACAGGACAAATTTATAAATTATTCCAGACGTTTTGGCAGCGTGGTGTTCTGAGGTGGTAACAGACAGATAACACGAAATTTAAATACAAATATATACATAAAAAATCACACCTACGTCCCGAAAGGGTAGGCAGAGACGGGGTCTTACCCTCAGTTTCTCGTAAACCGACAATCTGTTAACCTACTGCTGACGGCTGTTAGTAGTTTTTTTATATGTAATTTGACGAACTAACAACTGTCAACATTAGATTAACAGATTGTTATCGCACGATAAACCGGGGGTTTCTGTTAAGACGAAAGTTTACATAACCAGTGGTAAAACACTGACTTAACAAATGTTCATACATTAACGCTACAACGACTTGACACGTTTGTGCGAGTGAACTTGTACCGGCAATGAAATAAAAATATCTGCCAAAGTCAGTGCTTGCGTTTCATGCGCGATTGCATTAACAGAATACAAATACAAATAGTTTATTTGGTATAAGAATTTCAGTGTAGGTACATATTTTGCAAAGTCTAACAATAAGCGGCAAGAGTCTAACATCAGCATTCCAGGGTAGGTACATATTTTGCAAAGTCTAACAATAAGCGGCAACAGTCTAACATCAGCAGCTACTGTACATTGGTTCTAATGAACCAATTTACTGTACGGGTACATTGGATTAAGATAAGATAAGATAGGGTATATAAAATAAGATAAGAATATTCTTTATTGTATAACGGAAAAATTGTTACAGACCCAGCAGTCATAATAGAAAAAAAGAAAGAAAGACATTTATTGGGACAAACTAACACATCACAAGAAAAAAAGGCGTAACAAGTAACATACACACGCCCGCACGCACGCACCCACACATACACACATACACACACCCACACACACACACACACACACACACACACACACACACACAAACACGCACACACACACACAAACACGCACACACATTCAATTATAAACACCTCCTGACACAGGTATTTCTATACTTACTAGGAGGGTCCACCCCCTGTATATTTTATTTATAAAATTATAATGAAATAAATATTTTGAAATTTGAAAAAAAAACATAAAGTACAAAAGAAAAAGCAAGTCACATGAATACAAAATAGGACAAGGCATGACAAGGCAAAGTCAGAGCGTCAGAGCGCATCCTGTGGTGTGTCAAAGTTGCCATAAAGGGCATCTGACTCAGCATTGTGCGCCAAAAGAAAAGGTACAGGCGACCTTATTGGATTCATCACAAGCAGCCTATATACGCCCCACAGTAGAGCACCGGCCTTCTCTCAGAGGGAGAGTATGGGCTTAATCACCACGCGTGCCCACCGCGGATTGGCGATTTCAAGCGCTGAGGCATGTGAATAGTTCAGGCACTCAGGTTTCCTCACGAGCTAGTTTATTAAAATAATATTAGTGAAATGAGTTTATTACGTATTCATTTTAGTTCACTCCCGCATGACACTTACAACATGAGCCTTGTGTTGTGGAGTGGGAGGCTCGTCTAAGTTAATTCTCTAAAGTAGCTAGATTTTATTGTTCTTGCTTTCTGCGGATTTTCAGTTTATGAAATTGTTAAAGAGAAGCCACGCTCATTCACAAGGGCGCATGTTCGAGATGTTAATTTTAAAGTGAGAGATAGATATACAAAGTGTTGATTTGTAAAGTAACGCCCGACTCAGAGTAGTTTCTACTCATTAGCACGAACAACTTTTACTATCAGGTCGACCTTGAAATAAATCGCATAAAAAATACAATTAAAATTAAATACTAAAATTTGATTTATTAGCATTTCTTAAACTTTCGCAAAACTTGCATTTATTGTAACATAATTTGGTACCAAATCATAAAAAATTTAAACGTTCCGCATTTAGTCGCAAACCGATGCCCACTGAACAAAATGTCCGGAAAAAGAGTTTCTTTTTTAACATTTTATGGTTAACCCCTTAGTAAAAGTTGTTCGTATACATATATTGATGAGTAGAAAGTACCCTGAGTCGGACGTTACTTTACAAAACAACACCTTCTATAGTAGGTACTATTTTTGTTGTACATACAAAAGTAAATACAATTGATTAATAATGAACCACACATAAAATAATAAAATTCGTTGATCGTAAAATGGGTAAGTAAATAACGTGAGTTTGTCGCTTTGAGTTGGTCATCTAAATTATTGAAAGACAAACGTGTTTTAACAGTTGACCAAAACAATTACAACTACGAAATTAGTTGTAGACGATAAATATTATTATTTATTTAGGTATTTAGGTCTACATAATATCTGTACATGTCAAATGGATTCGGACCTCCTAAAACCATAACTGGTTTGTCTCGAGGTCCGTGTTTTCAAATCTTAAGTTACTCTTATTACATTAGACAATACTAGCATATCAACACTATGGCCGACCTGCACCACGTCCCAAACGCCACTTGAGTCGCCATTTAGATCGAATTTTGTCTGAAGAATTTTAGTTAAAAAAATTCACCAAATCAAACAAATTCGCTTAGAATTCCGTTTAAAAAAAAGTCAAATCTCAAATGTTGACAAATTGTCATCAGATCGCGTTTTTTATAAAAATCCATAAGGAAGTTGGTGAGCACTTATCCATTTTAGTGATTATTGATTAACAGAACGAATTGGTAAATCTTGGGAAGCATGTGATACATGTAATGATATATATTGGAGAACACGTACTTTATTTGGGTCCTCGTTATTTTCGACTGGGGTCGAAACGAATATTTTTGTAAGCGTCTGAATCATACCAGTATTCGTCCAAGCACCGCGCGTGCTTACCCTTAAGCGAGGGTCGTTTAAGGCCAAGTCGCTTGAGGCCAGTTGGCAGCGGGTCGGCTTAATTCAGCTATTTGTTTAATGCATTGCCTTTTAGCCTGATCATGGCTGTAGTGTTTCCACTTTTGTCGTTTTGTTTAACATTTACAACTGCGCGGCGGCCAATGCTTATGGTGGAACTCTCAGACCATTCATTTTAACTGCCTCGTTGGTCTAGCGGCTAACTCGCTTGACTACCAATACTGAGTTCGTGGGTTCGATTCTCGCTGGAGCCCGCCGTACTTGATTTGTACAAATGGCCTCAGTCTGGGTGTATTTCCATGTTTGTGATGTCCTCGCCTGGTTACCATAGCACAGGGTATTCTAGTTTGGGACCAGGATTTGCGATTTGATTTGCGGAATAATAATAATTTTTTGGGTTAGTTGCGTCAAGTGACTGAATGAATAAGTAAATACATAATCCAGGGATAATCGAATAAATAGCTGATTGATAGGGTTGTAAGTCATATAATAATAACTTGCGAGAAAAACGCTTTTTTATGTATAAGATTATTTTATTCCATATTTATGTTCAGACGTTTTATATTTTTAATCACTATAACCCCTCCGACGGTTTCCATAACTGTGGTTCGCAACCAGTGAATCAAGGTAACTTTTGCCTTAACCGCAACTTCGTTGCGCACAATATTCTACAAAACAAGCGTTTTTCCCAAAATTTACTTAACTACTGTGGGTTGGAATGTTTCTGCGTAACAAGGTCCGATTGATCCATGGATCATCAGTCATGGAGCAAGACGTTATTGTACTTTTTACTGAATAGGACTGGATAAACAGATACATAGTGCTGTCAGATAGCATTGACTCAAGTCAGCTTTAGATAAGATAAACTTAAAGTGCATGAAAATGCGAATATTTGGTAATGGTCTTAAGAAACCTAACCCTAATTTAACATGATAACATCCACACCCCACCATCACTTACCAACTTAGGATACCCTGTGCTATGGTAACCAGATAAGAACATTACAAATATGTAGATAAGAAACACGTCCAGACTGCGGTCATTTGTACAAATCTGAGATTCGCGGTTGGTTATTTTGAGCAATGGACATTGTGCGAATCAGTCACTTCCCGATCTAGACATTTGCGCCTAAAATTAATGGAATGAGTAAGAATTGCCTTCAAACAGCGCCAAAGCAACTCGAAAGTAGAAAAAAAACCTTTTTTTGGAATAGTGGAAAATAGAACTGAAACATTTCAAAAGTCGTGGAACGAAAGTAGTAGCAAATGACCAGTTCTAAAGGTCACATTTAAAGAATTTCGCATTTTAGAAATAAACCTGTATAAAGGGTGGCTATGCCATAGTTAGTTAGTGAAATGAGTTTGAGTGGCCGACAAGCTGCACCGATGGGAGATGGCGTGGTGAGGTAGAATAATAGAGAATTTAATACAACATGTGAAATCAAATCAAAACAGTATCGAATCGAAATCTAATTAAATTAGTCGAATTTTTGACGTGTTATCACAATATACATAATAAAAAACTAGGAATTGAAAAGTTAGTTAGTTAGACCTGAGATATCCGTGGTCATGCCATTCAGTCATGCCTCATGGTCGGGCCATTGTACGTAGCAAAGCTGTGAATTTACTCCAGCCAGCCCATCTCTTTCCAGAAAGCCAGCAGCGCTCTGGATGCCACTGCAGGCCTCCCGAAGGGATCCACGCCTTCACAGTGTAGGCTACGTCAGATATCATACCAATGGAGTAACTTTTCAAGTGAAAAATTCGTTTCGTAAACACCACGTAATTCACAAAAACGATTCGAAAAAACAAAGGTATTATGACTACGAAATCTCAAAACCAAAAGCCTATTTCCGCATTTATATTCCGGCCTGAAACAAAAGGGGACCTCCACCATATATCCATCTGCACCACAAGTTAATGAGTCCAGCTCCGTGTGAAGCTGTGTTTACACCGAACTAACGAATGGCAAAGTAATGACTTGGCTTAGAGCGTATGCAGTCATAGCAATAGGTGGAGCCCGTTTTTTAACATAATACGAGTGACAATGTAAAGTATTTAACTTAACTACGGCATTTTCGTTGAAGAACTTTGTTTCAGACCTAAAGAAGTTTTCAGAAATGTTTTCAAGATTTACCTATACTTACTATTGTGTTTTTAATTTATAAAAAATACTGGCTGTCTTTGTACCCCCTGAAAATTGAATAAATGTTTCGAGATATTTATATAAAAAATGCCTTTCTATACAAAATGTACGAGAAAATAAAATTTCATAATTATATTTTCTTTTGTACGTGTTTCCCATGTTTTATTAGTTATTCTGCTAATTGAGGTGGAGACAAATTCAACCAATCAAAGTTCAGAAACATATGTCCAGCCGTTCTTGAGTTATAAATGGTTTAATTGACCTGACTATGTTTTATATTTATAATAGTAATTTGATATACATACATTTAATAGATTTTAATATTCTTCATATACTGTTAATCTCCGCGTTATATGTGGTACTTATTTCTGATTTTTATAAAGCCTGGAAAAAAACAGGAGCTTTTGCTAGTTCGGTCTAAGCGCACCACCTTACAACAGCGAAATTCAATGTAATAAATCTTAACCTTTTTCAAAAGAGATCATTCCACACGAATCGGCAAACAAAAAAGAGCCAAATGCAATTTATTATACCGACTGTCAGCGGCCAAAAGAACGAAAGAATGAATGAACGAAATATGCAGGAGGAGATCATGAATCAAATGATATAATTAACTGATATGGGTGTTGCTTTAATTGTGCACCGTTTCCTCATTTTATTACAAAGCGGCGGCCTGTTTCATAGAAGCACAAGTCGTGGTTTACCATGACAATTTGATGTACATTGCAAAGTCGATCAATCCACAGATTAAGAAGTAGGAAAACTCGAATATGCAATGTACATCATACAACCTTCCTACTTGTTACTTCGACCAAATAAGGGATGTATTAGCAAAGGGCAAGATAAAAGTACCCGAAACCGGCGTGCGTGCATGCAACGACTAATGAATGTTGAGGAAGCGAAAATGATCTGTCAGGATTGTGACCAGTGGCACTCCCTGGTCTCTGCCTACCCCTCTGGGATACAGGCGTGAGTTTATGTATATATGTAACAGAGTTTTCAACTCAAAAATATGTACTATTGAATGTGTTGAACACTAGACACACTCGTCCTCTACATAAGCAGCCTATATACATCCCACTGTAGGGCACAGGAATTCTCTCAGGGAGAGAGTATGGGCTTAATCACCACGCGTGCTCACCGCGGATTGGCGATTTCAAGCGCTGAAGTATGCGAGTATCTCAGACACTTAGGTTTCCTCACGATGTTTTCCTTCACAGTTAGCGAATGGTTTTGCTACTATAACATCACAAATGTACATAACTTAGAAAACAAGGTCATAGGTACATGCCCGCATTGGGAATCGAACCTGGGGCCCCCGCTTCCGATTCCAATGTTCTGCTCACTAGGCTACCACCGCTCTTGGAAGTAGGATAGTTGGATAGTGTACCGGAAAAAATGTTATGATGTTCTACTTATCGGTGCAATCTTTAGTTGATGACCCCCTCCTATAAAATCGGCTATATCTTTCGTGTGAACATAAACCTGTATCGCCGTAGAAGCAAGAACTTATGAAACAAAACGTCAATCATCGTTCTAAAACTTTCGTAAGCACCACACATTCACTTTCTTGATTATTTGTCGGAAGAGTCCGACCAGGTTTCGCTCTGATTCGCAGAGCTTACTTAATCATGGTGAGTGGAAACGGTGTTCGCGTCGTCGGCCGTCAGCATGATTAAGCTTTGCGAATCAGAGCGAAACCCGATCGGACACTTCTAACAAAAATCAAGTAAGTCAATCCGGAATTAAGCTAATAGCATCAATCAGTCAATCAACTGATGCTCATCCACTGCTGGACTCAGCCCCCCCCCAAGCCATGCCACTTCCTCCTTAACCACTTCGTTACCCTTTGACCCGAAACATTTCTCTAGAACGAGCAGTATGATCTTGACCACCAGAGGGTACGGTAGAAGGGTTTATTTATGAAAGTAGCCGCCAGCCGTCTATGCGGCAGCGGCATGAACGCAGCCAGTTCCGCCCCGGTGCATGGCGAGACTACATTGACAAATAGTACAGCACAGTCTAGGCGGTAGGTGGCTACCTAACAACGCTGCATAGCTTAGCATAGAAGGTTGACTAGACGTGCGTCGATCTCGATCAGGGACAAAATAGGCCTTAAATACTTTTGAGGTTAGAGACTATAATCAATCACCCCGTATTTATCCACTCCCTGAAGGCACATCACTTCTTTTTGTCCTCAGTCATGCACATCCAGCCGCTGCCAGCAATCTGCCTCAGATCGTTAGTCCAGAGAGCTGGGGGGCCTCCTACGATGCATTTGCCAATTCGTGGTCTCCACTCGAGAAATTTATCATCGACAATCAGTTCTTCAGCATATGTGACCAGCCCACAGCCACTTCAGCTTGCATGTCTTATAAGCTATGTCAGTCAGCTTAGCTATTTGTCGGATTGTGTCATTTTCGATGTGATCCATCAACGCTACGCAGACTACGATACTGGCACGAAAAGAAGCCCGTCCACGTAAGGCCGATGAACACGATATGGAGACGGGATTATTTGCACTTGTATTGTAGTCTCTAAAGTTATAAGTATTTAAAGATTATTTTAGGTTGAAATAGTGCCGCCCGCACGCTGGACAAACAGGCCCGTGGCGACGTTGATAGACCTATACCTGCTTTGTAAAAATCACATCGGAACGATTTTGTAGTAGGTAACTTATTTCTTAATTCGTTTGATGTTTTCTAGTGCTTCAGAGGGCCATTTCAAACTTCTGCCCTTTGCCCATTCTGCGCCAACAGCGCGGCAATAAATTACTCACGCTATTCATGACTTTTTACTCTTTCGCGCCCGGCTCTACACTGCTGAGGTAAAGAAATATTTGCCGAGTCACTCTTTCCGCTTTCTTTTTTAATAACTTACGCTCCGACTTAGCTTCGCCTTTTCCGCTGTGAAATATGCTGCTGTGCTAGATTAGCTTTTCGTTTCTGGCCTAATTAGCTTCTATTGTTGCTCGAAACGGAGATTCTTTTAGTGTTGGCAGCCCTTCTATGTCCATGTTTTAGGAACTAGAGTCAGAAATCTAATTATGTATAATAGGTACTCTCTCCCTGAGAGAAGGCCTGTGCCCTACAGTGGGACATATATAGGCTGCTTATGTATAATACTGTGGGTTTTTTAGTTGGTAACTATCGTGATGAGAGAGTCTGGAGGTGAAATAATTTAGATCCCGTGGAGGCACAAATAAAATATCAGAAGGTTGCGTAAAAGGTGAAAAGTCTGCATTCGAACGTTACACGGATAAACTGGGCTTACACAGGAGGTTACACACAAATAGAATTTAGAATTAAAACAATTACACTCCTAGAGATTTGTCTTATCCCAAAGGGGTTCGGGGGACGACTGGCTGGACACAGTCGTCCGCGCTTAGGTACTTTAGACAGTCGTTGCGCTATGTCACTTTGTTGCTAAAATGTTAACTCAGCGTTCTGAGTCCCTACAATAGGTATCAATTAATCAATCAGCTCGTATACGTTCTCTGCTGGACATAAGCCTCCCCCTTGACACGACACCTCTTTCTGACCTCGGCCACCCTTGTCCAGCCACTGCCAGAAATCTGCCTCGGGTCGTCGGTCCATGAGAGCTGGTATAATATATGTACTGCAGGTATAATTCCCGAGAAATAACTCCACCAAATGACTTAAACTTCGCAAGGAGTCTTCGGTTCTCATTGCCGGGAATGTGGGAGGTGGCTCACAATTCCTCGGACTTGAGTTTAGTCAAACTAACAACTGAATTAATAAAAACAGACCAAGTGAGAAATGAGATCGCGATCGATCTATTGAAAAAAAAAAGAACCGGTCAAGTGCGAGTCGGACTAGCGCACCGGTTCCGTACTCCCGCTCGGCCGTTTTTTATTATTGATCGTTAGAATATATAATAAGGTTCTACAATCACGCCAAGTTTGATTACTGTGTGTATTAACTTTTTTGCGATAGAGCGTAAACAAAAAAAAAACGGCGAAAAAACTCGTTTGTTGCGAATTTTTTGAATTTTATTATTGTTATGTAATCCGCCGTAATAACACATATTCTGTGAAAATATCAACCGGTTCCCAATATAAAGCCCTGTAAAGGTCGGGAGGACTGACAGACAGACAGACAGCCGAGATAGGGTCCCGTTTGGCACCCTAATGCTTACGGGGATTTTTGTTATCTGCCGGCCATCTTTTATGAAATGGTTGCCAGTCCTTCGCCCAGTTAGTTACGTCAAATCAATTGTTTATATCTCCACTGTCACGAGAAGATACCTCAAGTGTTTCCACTCTCTCTTTGAGAGAAGGCCTGTGTAGGACGCATAAAGGCTGCATATGCGTACGCCTGTGGTTGACTGGTAGAAATTGCTCATAGCATTATGCGCAATATAATCGTAATAATTATAATAATGATTATTATCGATTCCGTTAGACTGAGATAGGTTCTAGTAACTAGAATTGAGAAAAGAATGTTGCGTTGGAAGGAGGAAGAATCGACGAAAGAAATCTAATGACGAATGCCCCAGTTCATAGAACTACAGTTCACGGTTTACAAGGAAAATTCGATGCACATTGAAAAACCGATTAACTCACAGATTAACAGGTATGAAGACTGCTGCACAATTTTTAGATAGTAACGGGACCCTATTACTAAGACTTCACTGTCCGTTTGTCTCTGTCTGTCCGTCTGCCTGTCTTTTTGTCTGTCACCAGGCTGTATCTAATGAACCATAATAGCTAGGCAGTTGAGATTTTCACAGATGATGTATTTCTATTGCCGCTATAACAACAAACACTAAAAACAGAATAAAATGAATATTTAAGGGAGGCTCCCATACAACAAACGTTGTATAAAGACAGCGCTCGCCATCTAACGGCCATCTATGTTACCTTCACAACTCCGATGTCATGTCGTTTAATGTCAATGTTAAACGCTTCTCGTTGGTTCCTATAGATGGCGCTGTTCTTGAATTCTATCTTTGTCAAATGTTGTATAGATAATGGTAAGGAACCCTTCGTGCGCGAGTTCGACTTGCACTTGGCCAGTTTTTATTGTATGCGCTTTGTATGCACTTTGGCCAACTGACAGCTGTTAACAGTGGATTAACAGATTGTTAGCGTATGAGAAACCGGGGATTAGTTGCAAACATTTGAAACTTAAAGGGATCCAGTGGGCTAACTGGCGCCACCAATGAAAAACAATCATATCTTTTTTTTTTACATACACATACATTGCTTCTGGCCCCACACTAGGATACCCTGTGTCGTGGAAACATCCAAGATCTGGGTGTTTTTTTTTGTCCCCAGCCGGGATTCGAACCGGCAAAAAGTGCCTGTACAATCTCTCAATCATATTAATAGTGATTTTTAGGGCCCACGACAAAGAACATAGGATGACGAACCTGGGACGAGATAGCATTATGCCAAAAACGGCCGTTTTTCCTAGTCCTAGGTTCTTTGCCTTAGGTTCACGGCCATGGGTCCTAAAAATCACTATTAATACGGTTGAAAGATTGTATAGACAATCTTTGCAAATTCTATCTGTAAATAAAAAAAAGAAGATATTAATTTTTTTTTGAATTGTTACAAATATTGTTACCTCGGCGGCGCTAGTGTTAGTCCCTGGGGCCCCTATAGTAGATTGTACAACAAGTGCATAAAACGCACCATTTTACTCGAGACGTTTATCCATCCGAGCGAGCTTGCGAGCGAGGATAGATATAAAGTCGAGTGTAAAATGGGTTTTATGGACGAGTTGTACACTCTACTTTTCACTTCGATTGCGAGGAAATGAAACAGCAACATGTAAATATAGAAGTCCACACTCTTTTACGGCTTAGCAACTTAAATTGAATATAACTTTTAAATTCGTATTTGCAATTCGCGCCTTTTTTTCTTTTTTTTGTTGGTGTTTCGCGCGGTCACAGGACACAGTATTTCAGAAAAAAAAGAAAAAAAAGAGGTGAGTTTCGAACAACAATTCGAATTTCGAATTGCAATGCGGGGCTTCTCCATAATAAAATTAACGTGTTTTACCTACAATTAAAACACATATTAAACCACTTACCTGATTCGAAGCCTAAACATAATGAGAGTGACATCCTCTTTTCCCTCTCTTTCCTTTGCCTAACGTGGAGCTATCGCTGTCTCTTTCGCGCACATTGACGTCACCCGCCGCCAGGTAGGGCGAGCCTTGCTCGGTTCCGAGCTGCGAGCGTTGTGTCATTGCTCATTATTGAATGCCAGGCAGCACTGACGGTAGGCTTCGAATCAGGTAAGTGGTTTAATATGTGTTTTAATTGTAGGTAAAACACGTTAATTAAACCCCTGTACCGTGATTCGAAGCCTAAACATAATGAGACGTGTTTATTATCGCCTGGCGGAAGACGCCAATGTGACAGATGTGCGGGTGTAGGTAACCTACTAGCAGTAGATAATCAGAGTAGGTAGATGCCTAGTTAGTAAGTCATACTAAGATTATTGCACTTAAGAAGGTGTTTAGATAGATTATTAAGAGTCTGCAATGAACAAGTTATGATGTTATATAATTTGTTCTATGGATTTGATAGTAATATGGGTAGTTAATTATACCATGAAAGAGACAGCTATTTGGAACGAGATTAAATTATACAAATAAATGTATGTAATTCGGTTTATTGATCAATATTTCAAACTGCAGAAAATTTTGAACTTATAACCAGAATGTAAATAACGATCGGATCAATCATATCATATAAACTAAATAATCGGAATAAAATAACATAGTACTTGATCTTATCCGTAAACATAAGTCCGTAAATAGCATAAGCGATGTGCTAAATACTAGTTTGTTATTACCCTGGTAACAAAATCAACGTTTATTTGAAACAAAAATAACAGAGTGTAATGAACCTTAAACTGGATCAAATAACTTCAAAATTGGATTGCACTGTGAAGACAAAACTTGTTTTCTGTAAAACTTAGCGAAGGTGTTGCCAGATCGCCAGTTACCACGCGAGAGTATTTCCTCCAAGGGACAGTTATTTATCCAGCTGCTTGATGCGACTGCGCCTCTGACGCTGCCAGGTGTCGCCTTCACACCAGCCTCTGTCAGCACCGACTTCACCCATCTGGCGATGATGTTTCTAGATGCCGGTCTTGGCTCACCACATGCTGTTAAGAATAGATTTGTCTTCTTCGCCTCCTCGCGTCTTTGACTTGATAAAGATTTGACTTTATTTATCCAAAATACTGGGTCCAAGGCTTGATTGTCCTGGTTGCGCAGCAATTTCCAACCCGATTGTCGGTAGTCAAACGAATCCGTTTTGGATCCGAATTCAGGCCAGAATATGACGGAATTTTCCTCCATGCGGCAGTGTTCGTCATTTACGTGTAATAAAGTGAGGTCATGTACCCTGCGCCCTGAGCAGAGAAGAAGTAACGTGGCTGTGTATCTTGAAGCGTCATATAGGCTGTTAGTGTTCGTGCTGCGCGTTTGTAAGTGTGATATCACTGTATTTATGTCCCATGTTGGAGTTTTCTGCGCTCTAGGTTTCTGCAGTGCGATGGCCTTTAATGCCTGTTTCACGACACTGTGTGCACTTAGGCCCGACGAGGTGGTACTACAAAGGGTCGCAACCACCGATTTGTGAAGTAATATTGTATTGTAGGCGAGGTTAACTCGTAAGTGAAGGTCAATTAAGAATTTACCTAGGTCAGCTCCGGAAGGATTTGTGACATTAACCTTATTACTCTTTGCCCATTGGACCCATCGAGCCCATGCTGGCTTATATGTTTTTAGTGTTGACTGTCTCCATCCTGACTTAAGTAAGGCTTCTTGTTCTGGGGACCAGTCAGTGAGATCCCTCGACCACCCCCACATCTCCAGACTTCTAGAGTCATCATGTCGACTTTCGGAGGAGGGTGTCCCGTTGTTGCATCTACTAAGGCTTCGCGTGGATTCCATATCGTGTGAGGGGGACTGATGGCCCTTTGCTTCAGGTCCGGGCGCCAGAACACTCGTTCCCAGCGGGGAACTACTATGAGAAATATTCCCAATGAGTCGTTCAGTTGGTTTAACACTCTCGGGATTAGGCAAGGTGGTGGGAACACCCAAGCGAGGTGAAACCGCCATGGATGGGAAAAAGCGTCGTGCATCATTGCTTCTGTATCGTGCGGATCCATCGTGCAATAGTTCTGTACTACGTGCGCTATCTTCGAGGCAAACAAGTCTATTGTGGGGACACCCCACTTCGAAAATACTATGCTTGTTGCAGATGGAAGGAGATGCCACTCGGGTGAAGCCATGTTCCGAGAAAGGTGGTCCGCATCGCTGTTGTAAATCCCTGGGATGTGGTGGACTATCAAGCTGATGCTGTGGCTGTCTAGTAGTTTGTATATATTGTAAGTTATGTTCATGAGTGCCTGAGATCTTGTACCTCCTTCGTTTCGGATGTACGCAACTACAGTAGCATTGTCGGTTTGTAGCAAGATAGTTTTGCCGTGTATCGTCGGTGTCGTCACTTCTAGAACCTTGAGGACGGCAAGAAGCTCTTTCTGGTTGCAATGAAGACGTGTCTCGGTTTTTGACCAGGCTCCCGATATGTTCCGGTTGTCGAGACGTGCTCCCCATGCTATATCTGCTGCATCTGTGGTCAGGAAGTGCTGAGGTGGTGGTATGTGCAGTGCAGACACCTTTTGGCAATTTTGGTGCCACCACTTCATTTCTGATAATGCTAGTGGTGGTATGGGAAATTTCTGATTTGTTTCTGGCAGCGTGTTGCTGTGTCTTTGTATTTGACGATAATTTAGTCTGCCTCTTGGCACCGTGAAGCTTGCAAAATTTAAAATACCCATAACAGTCTGTACTTCGGATTGGTTGGCTTGCTTGTGGATAAGTAGGTTTGCTAATATATTTCGTATCTTCGAAACCTTTTTGGACGGTAGCGTCTTTGTATTTAACCATGGGTCCCAGAGGATGCCCAAGTACTCTAGACATTTTTGTGGTTTTAGAGCTGATTTCGGAAAGTTCACCTGCCAACCCAGTAGAGTGAGTAAGTTTACAGCCATATTTATGTGTTCCTGTAAGGTTGATCGGCATTGGTGAGCCAATAAGAAATCGTCGAGGTATACTAGAACTCTGATGCCCTTGTTTCTCAGGATTTGCGCAATCCATGATGTTATTGAAGCAAAAACACCCGGGGCCGAGCTTAGACCGAATGGCAGACAAGTCATTTCCAAAAGTTCGTTTTGATATATTAGGCGTAGAAAGCGTCTGTGTTTCGTTTCTATGGGTACATGAAAGTACGCTTGGCTTATATCGATTTTCGCTAACCAGTCGAACCTTTGGAGAAAGTCGGGAACTTGAAACATTGTGATGAGTCGAAACTTTGAGGTGTGAACATATTTGTTCAGTGTTTTTAGATTGAAGATCGGTCTTAGAGATCCATCGGTTTTGGGGCGAAGAAACATAGTTGACAGGAAGCTGGGCGTTGCTGGCGCAGATTCTAGAATACCCTCTTTTTTCATTCGTGTAATTATCAGAGTCATTTCTGTTGTTAAAGGTATGACCTTTTGTCTCGCTAAGTTTGGCATTAGTAATGGAGGTTTTCGGATGAAAGGAATGCGGTATCCTTGAATAATTTTTTGTATGTGAGTTGGTGCACCCATTTTTGTCCAAATTTTTACAAAATGCCTCAGTTGACCCGCCCGAAAGGGACTGGCGTCAATATTTTTGCCTTTTATTGCGAGAGTCGCGAAAGGAAGGCGATGCTTGGCGTTTCCGCCAAGCTTGACCTCTGCCAGGGTTGGACTTGTGCCCCCCTCTTCCTCCACGATTATGAGATGGCCGTGTGAAATGTGTGGAAGGTTTTCGGTTTGAGATATCATTGTCTTGCGCAGACCAATGACCGTGACCGCGGCATTGATACCTATGGTTAATATTCGAGTGAACACTACCCTGCGTGGGAGTTTCGTACCGTTGATAGCCTTGCGCAGGCTTGTATGATTGCATCCCCTGCGCGGGTCGGTACTGTCGTTCATTCTTATGGTTACTGGCTTGCGCAGCCGGTTTATTTTGCGATTTTGGCCAAAACGTTCTTCGCACGCCGCCTGCTTTTTCTAAAGCAGTAGAGAGTTTTTCGGCACTAAAAAGGTGTGTACACGATGGAGGAATTTTTCTCAGAGTACTTTTCACCAGGGGATCTTTCACTGACGATAAAATCCCATCCCGTCTCTGTTCTATGGCATCGGCTCTGTGGCCGCAAACCATTTGTAAGATGTCATTTGATATTTTAGTATATTCACCCTTGGTGAAGATGTCATTAAATTTTTCTCTAACGTTTTCGTGAGAAAATTCTTCTGGATTGCGCATCCATGATAAGAAAACTCGGACCCCTTCTTGGAAGGCGGCCTGTTGTTTTAAGGACGCGAGTGTCAACGCCGCGTAAGACTTTTCCATGAACGCCAGGTGGCGCAAATTGTCGTAGGCTTTAATTTCCTCGTTAGTTTCGAGTTCTACATAACCAGGCATGGTACCATAATTTTTCTGAACCTCAGCGTATCTTATTTCCGACCAGTCTGCGCTCTCAAACCTTTGCAGTTCTATCAGTTTATCTAGGAACTCTTGAGAGGTCTTAGCAATCGACGGTGTTTTAAGAGACGTGCCAAAGTTAATACTGAAGTCATTCGTGGTTTCACTGTCGAAACTTGTCACGCACGCCTCGTCGTGATAAATTTCGCCAGATTCGCACATGTACGGTTTCACCATGCATACTATTTTGTTTACGCGGCAAAATACTTAGGCCGCGCGCATCGTTTTTATTAATAAAGTTAATTGTCTACGTACAGTCAAGAGAACAAGTCACGTGTTTCATTTACTTACTAACTACTGAACTTTACTCAAAATATCAATTATAAGTGTATGGAAAGGTGCCGTCTACTAAGCGCTGGACTATACATTTTATGGTCCTTCGAGGAACAGCGAGGTCCTTTAGCCACAACCAGGTATTTAGTGCTTTGTTTCTCTGTGTTACGGTAGCGAATCGGTTTACTTGGCCTCTCACAAGCGGGAATCACCAAGTAAATTGAGAAGGCGCATAATACCGTAACCGGAGTGCACCTGCGCTAGGTACCAGCTAAAGACCTGTGCCCACAACTGAACCAACGCCGTGCTCATCCTGCGCCGTCAACTACGTGCTGGACTACTGGGCTGGAGCTACTGAACTTACGCCGTGCTCAACGCGCACCGTCTACTACGTGCCGAACTACTGAGCTGGAGCAGCTGAACTGAGAGACTCTTCTTCACTAATGAGAAGATAAATACTTGCAACATGGATAAACTACAACAACAGTGTACGTGTTTTGAAGCTATAAAGAAACTATGTGAAAACTACAAAAAAGATAGTGCGTCACGAAAAACTAAGGATTATCTTGAAAACAAACTAACTTCTCTCGAAAGCCAGTGGAAAGACTTTGAGGAGAGACATGGAGCACTTTTGATAGAAATATCAGACAAAAACATCCCTTACTTCAGTGAAACTGTTTTTGAAAAACTCAAGATAATTGCCGACTCAACCAAGACTAACATGATGCACTTACTAAAACAGTTGCAGGCAGCCGAAACAAAGCCTGTCAACTTTGACTTATCAGGACTGTTGGAAGATGCAACTGACGAAACTCTTTCTCGTCTACTAAATAAGCAAGAGTGCAACTTCAAAGCCATCGACCGCGTCATGTCAAAAATCGACATTCAATCGATTAACGAGAAGTGGGAACTGGAGGACAGCCTCGGCCTTCTAAAATCAAAGTGGGAGGCCATCGACAAACTGCATTGGGAGCTGGAGAACTTACTCAACGGGTCAAACGAAAACTATTATCGCTTGTTCGTCAGCGTTGAGGACAAATACGACGAAATGAAGAAAGATCTCAACCGTAAAATATGGTCGACTGTACACTACCAACAATCTGCGCCGAGAATCGAGATTCCTGAGTTTTCCGGAAGCTACAGTCAGTGGAATTCTTTTAAGGATATTTTCATAGAAACCATTCACTCAAATCCAACCATAAATAAAGCGCAAAAAATGCAGCACCTCAAAACTAAACTACGAGGCGAAGCTGAAAAGCTGGTGCAGCACTTAGCTATCAGCGCTGAAAACTATGAAAGCTGCTGGGAGATCTTAAACCACCGCTTCGAGAATCGACGACTGCAGTTTACTTCGTTCATGAATACCATGCTAAACTTGCCAACCATCCAACACCCCGATGCCCAAAAACTAAAGCGAATGCATGACGTCATAACTGAATGTTTAAATGGACTATCAAACATGGGGATAGATACAGCTACGTGGGACCCGATGATAGTACATTTAATGTCGCAAAAACTGATGGAAACATCTTTGTACGGCGAGTACGTAAAGGAACTACACGATCACAGGGAGATACCTAACTTGAACGAGTTTCTTTCGTTCCTTGAAGGCAAGTTCATGGCCTTTGAAACTATGGGAACTACTAAGAAAGAAACCGCCAACTCGTCGAATCAACACTCCAGCAAAACTTTCAACAAGCAATATCCCCTGAAGAAACTTAACTATTACGAATATAAAAAACTTACGCCGAAATCGTATCATACTGTATATGGACAGTGCCTACTTTGCGACGGAAAGCATGTCCTAATGCAATGCCCGAAGTTTGTCAGCGCGGAACCTAGAGAACGAAAAAGCATTGTTGCGAAACTGCAAGTATGCAAAAACTGCTTGTACAGCCACGGTCACTTGGAGTGCAAGTCAACTAAAACTTGCAAGGAATGTAATATGAAACACCACACATTATTACATTACGTGACTGCCGCCGCCGGAAGTAACTCTACACCGAATTACATTGGAAAAAACCAACCGCCACAGCGAACACACAATTCCCCCCAGCAACAACAAGCTTCAAATCACTTGTCCAACACCGATACAGAAATATTGCTGACAACTGTGCAACTGAAAGTAAAGACGATCGACGGAACGTATGTGCCACTTAGAGCGCTCTTAGATCAAGGTTCCCAGGTGAATCTCATCTCGGAAAATGCTGCACAACTACTCAAACTACACAGGCAAAAACTGACTGCCACAATTACTGGAATTGGGTCAGTATCTGGTGACTGCAAGGGAAAACTACAACTGACTTCGAAGTCAATTCACAATGACTTCAGCTTCGACTTTGAGGCATTAATCATGAAAAAACTCACTAACAATCTACCAAATTCTTCATTCAACAAGGCTAACTGGCCACACTTGGAGAACCTGAAACTTGCCGATCCTGACTACAATGTCTCACGGTCGGTAGACGTATTACTAGGAGCAGACGTATACTCAAAAATTATACTGGATGGGGTGCTACGCGGAGGTCAACAAGCCCCCATTGCGCAACAAACACATCTTGGATGGATTTTGTGTGGGAAATTGCAAACATTCAACTGTCACGCAACCTTGATCGACGTGAATGAACTCACAAAATTCTGGGAATGTGAAGACATAACTCAAGGCAACGATGACTCATCTAAGGACGATCAATGCGAAAAGCACTACGCAGAAACGGTGCAACGAGGTCCCGACGGGAAATACACCGTGAAAATGCCCATGGTCCCCAACTTCGAGGAAAACCTGGGAAACTCAAAATCGATTGCCATCTCGCAATTTCTGCAACTAGAAAGGCGTCTTGAGAGAAACAAAAAACTTGCATTGATGTACAGAGATTTTATAAAAGAGTACGCCGACATGGGACACCTTAAGCCGTCGCTTCAGCAATCAAAGTCTGAATGCTACCTACCACACCATGGGGTCCTGAAGGAACACTCTACTACAACTAAACTCAGAGTTGTATTCAACGCCTCTCAAAAAACCACTTCAGGATTCAGCCTTAACAATCTTCAAGAAAAAGGAGCAAACCTGCAAAAGGACATCCAAGCCTTAATTATAAAGTGGCGAGTCTACAAATACGCATACACCGCAGACATAGAAAAAATGTTTCGCGCTATCTGGGTCGCCGAAGAACAACAAGCCCTTCAAAAAATTATCTGGCGTGACTCACCGCGTGAAAAATTACAAGAACTACAGCTGTGCACCGTCACGTACGGCACGAAAAGCGCGCCTTGGCTAGCAATGAGAACTTTGTTACAGTTGGCCTTGGATGACAAGCAGAAATACCCCGCCGCAGCCGAAATACTGCAGAAGGAGGTCTTCGTCGACGACCTCATAAGCGGTCATAACTCACTAGACGAAGCCAAAAAACTTCAACATGAACTCATAAACTTATTAAGGGGCGGCGGAATGAACTTGCGAAAGTGGTCGAGTAACCACCCAGCTTTACTAGAAGATCTTACTAGTGATCAACTGTCAACAAAAAACATCTTCGATTTCAAAACCGAAGATACTACAAAAACACTCGGACTTGGCTGGAATCCGCACGACGACATATTTGTCATGAACTGGAGCCTTGAACTTGGTACCGAATCTCAGATTACTAAGAGATACCTACTCTCGGAAATATCAAAACTTTATGATCCACTGGGTTGGTTTTCCCCAATAACTATCAAGGCCAAACTACTTTTCCAGCAAGTTTGGATGAGCAAACTTGGATGGGATGACAATCTACCAAAACCCATTCAACAAGAGTGGCTTAAATTGAAAGCTGAGATGACTCAACTCAAAACTGTAAAGCTTAACAGATGGCTCGGCGGAACGCAAAACAACTTAGAACTACTTGGATTTTGCGACGCCAGCGAAAAGGCTTACTCCTGCGTTATTTACAGTCGCGTGATAAACGAAGAGGGAATGCCGGTTATCACCCTCCTCGTTGCCAAAACTAGAGTCTCACCACTCGCGCAGAAAACTACTCTACCGAGACTCGAACTCTGCGGCGCGTTACTACTGTCTCAACTCATCGAGAAAACGAAACAAGCCTTATCTGGGTATACTATAACCGTACGAGCATGGTCCGATTCACAAGTGGTCTTGGCCTGGCTGCAAGGAGAAGCCTCACGATGGGAGACCTACGTGGCTAACCGGACCGCCAAAATAAAGAAACAAATCCCGGCCGAGCAATGGCACTATGTAAGGTCAGAAGAAAACCCCGCAGACTGCGCATCTAGAGGATTGTACCCGTCGAAGCTCGTTAACTACAGTTTGTGGTGGGAAGGGCCTGATTTCCTGAAAACTGATGAAACTCAATGCAGCGACAAGCAGGAAGCCGCGTGCCTTTTCAGTACAAACTTGGAGAGCGCCAACCATACTCAGCTGAGAGGACAAACAAACAAGCCGTGCGAGTCTATTATTAGCGAGCTGCTACACAAACATAGCTCATACACCCGTGCAAAAAGAATCATTGCATGGATACTCCGCTTTATCAACAATGTACGCGTGAAGACGAAACCGGAGACCACATACCTAACGACGAGCGAGTTGTTAGCCGCCAATAATGAAATAATAAAATGCGCGCAGAAAAGCGACTTTGCATTTGAATACAAACTACTACAGAAGAACGATTCTGTACCTAGCTCGAGCAGTGTTTACAAACTGAACCCATACATGGATTCCAATGGAATCATACGCGTCGGCGGGCGCCTGAATAACTCCACACTGCCCCCCGAGATGAAAAATCCCATAATTTTGTCTCGCAATGGCAGGCTAACTCAACTTCTGATCCAACATGCACACTTGTCAACACTTCATGGAGGGGCCCGATTGACCCTGTCCTACATCAGACAGCGATACTGGATCGTCAGTGGCAACAGAGCCGTGAAAACTCAACTACGTCACTGTGTACAGTGCCACCGCCATAAACCTGCCAAAAACACTCAACTGATGGGCGACTTGCCTCGACAGAGAATCAGCCCGTCCCGACCATTTACTCATACCGGTGTCGACTTCACCGGCCACGTAGAGGTCAAACTTAACAAGGGACGAGGTGTGAAAACCTCAAAAGGTTACATTGCGATCTTTGTGTGCATGGCGACAAAGGCTGTACACATAGAACTCGTGTCAGACATGACCACAGAGACATTTCTTGCCGCATTTCAAAGGATGTGTGCCAGGCGCGGCACCCCCAAACATATGTACTCAGACTGCGGAACTAACTTCATCGGCGCGTCAAAGGTACTACGCAATGAGTTTCAAGAATTCAAGCAAGCCTTGACGCCGGAATTCTTTGATGAAATAGGAAAACTCGAAGTGGAGTGGCATTTCAACGCACCCGCCTGGCCCACCGCAGGCGGCTTATGGGAGGCCGCAGTTAAAGCCATGAAGTATCACCTCAGACGGGTACTAGGAGATCAAAAACTCACTTACGAAGAGTTCACCACTTTGCTGACCAGAATCGAGGCCTGCATGAACTCACGACCTTTGTGCCCTCTAACTGAAGATCCGGACGAATTTTATAACTATCTAACTCCGGGTCATTTCCTAACTGGCGGCCCCACGATGTCGCTACCTATATCCGATTACACTGACGTCAGAGATGTCGACATACGCCGTCGTTGGCAACTCACTGAGCATATGTTACAACGATTTTGGCGGACGTGGTCTAGTGAGTACCTCAACCAACTGCAAGCTCGAACTAAATGGCAAGAGGCCACAAAAAACATTAAAGAAGGTGACATAGTATTGGTGAAAGAAGATAACCTGCCACCCGGCAAGTGGGCGATGGCGCGCGTGATAAAACTCCACCCCGGCCGCGACGGACTCGTCAGAGTCACTACTGTCAAAACTCAGACCACTACGATGAAGCGCCCAATTGTAAAACTGTCGCCATTACCCATCAACTGCGAGCAAGAGATCAGCCGTAAACAAGACCAAGATGCTGAGAGGTCTCCGACAACACCACCACCATCGCCGAAAAGAGGAGCAAGAAAAAGCAACCCTCTCATGCTCGCGGCGGTAACGACAATTTTTATGCTGCTGATATCTGGGTCACAAGCTGCGCCGCTAAATACTGATACTCACATTACCTATACTAGTTTCGAACCAGAACGCCCGATCTACTACGATACAGTTGGAGGGATACAACTCGTACATAATGAATGGAACTTATTAATGTACTACAACTTAACTACTTACTGGGACGGAACTCGGAACTTACTTAACTACCTGGGGACCTTGAAAGATCTTTGCGCCAAGATGGACCAAAGATTCTGCAAGAGCACACTTGAACAACTTTACCACGAAATGGACTTACTGAACCACTACAACGCTGTACTTCTGGCACCTCACAAAGAAATACCTACTCGAAGGAAGCGGGGGCTAATTGACGGCGTGGGCTACGTCGCGAATGGACTTTTCGGGATTTTAGATCAACGCTTCGCCGAAAAATATCAACAGGATATCGAGGCCATTCAAGGAAATGAGCACTACTTACTTGAACTGGTAAAAAACCAAACATCTATCGTTCAAGTGGAAAACGATGTGTTGAAGAAAAATGAAGATAACCTCAGGCGTCAGTTTACCTACATCAATACTGTACTCACTCAAACAAACATGAGCCTGGGGAAGATCGAGAATGTAATAGAGACTGTGACAACGGCCAACTACTTCGCCACTTCGTCATTTACCGCATACCTTATCTTGACTAATCTGGAAAGAATCCAGGAGATGCTGCTAAACACCATAAATAACATTTATCAAGGACATCTCGACGTACATCTATTTACGCCCGCGAACTTAATAAAGCAACTATCCGAGATCGCCGGAAGACTTCCAAGAACTTTATCTCTGCCAGTGAACGACGTGAGAGGAGAAATAAAGGATATCTATAAGCTGCTACATGTGAAGGCAAGAGTAACTGAGACCTACTTCTTATGTGAGATTCATATTCCACTTATCGGTGACGAAGATTTCACCCTCTACCGTATCATCCCTTTGCCGATAAAAACTCAAGAAAATGCAACCAAATTGATACAAGTTTCAACCGCATACATAGCTGTTAACTTCAGAAAAAACACATACATGAGTATGCAACATGAAGACTTAAAGCGCTGCACACAAAGAAGCAAAGATAACTTTATTTGCAGAGCAATACTACCAGTGCATAACTTACACTACAAAAATGCACCTTGCGAAGCAAAACTTATCGGTCAACAAACGGCCTTGCCTTGTGAGATGAGAAGCGCATCGTGCAAGGACTACTGGATCGAATTACACTCACCGAATACTTGGCTGCATGTGTGCTGCGATAAGTGTTCGCTACGTTCGATATGTAACAATGACGTTTCACTACACGCTACGGACTACTCCGGGATACTAACACTGAAACAAGGTTGCATGGTGCAAGCCCGAGATACGACTATCTACTCTAAGAATCAGTTCAGCAGCAACGTTAAAATGGAACCAGATCTGTCCTTCTACGCTCCCCTGCTGAACAATTCTATAAATAGAATTGTGAACTTAACCATTCACGGTTTGCCAGAGTTGTCTCAACCGGACAAATGGAACCTGTCAGAAGTCGATAAACGATTGGCCTTACAAAGGACCAGCGAACTCCATCTTCCATCAAAAATATCCACTCACGACATCCATCAATATGTAATCAGTTACTGTCTACTAGCAGCAGGATTTACCGCCTTTGGCATATGGATCCTGAAAAGGCGCTGTCCAGACCTCTGTAAAAAACGAGTGCACGTTAGTGCACAATTCGAAGACATCGAGTTAAAGGCGATACCTAGGAGAAACCAACGGACACGGAAGTCGGACTCCGGCCCTTCTGCGGACAATATCGCGTTTAATTTCGAATAACTTAACTTACTTAATTTTACTTATTTACTTAGCTATTATTTTTCCATAGAATTGTGTTTTTTAATTATCTTAAAAATAACTTTGTTAATTAAGAATACTTACTCTCTTTTGTGGTGCAGAGCATGTACGGTTTCACCATGCATACTATTTTGTTTACGCGGCAAAATACTTAGGCCGCGCGCATCGTTTTTATTAATAAAGTTAATTGTCTACGTACAGTCAAGAGAACAAGTCACGTGTTTCATTTACTTACTAACTACTGAACTTTACTCAAAATATCAATTATAAGTGTATGGAAAAGTGCCGTCTACTAAGCGCTGGACTATACAGCACAAATCCACTACTTCGTCGCCTGGTTCACATTCATCACATTGTCTTACATCACGACGACTCGCCTGGTTACGTAACTCGCTTACCTCGTTAGCCAATTTTTCCAGCAATTCATCTCGACGGGAATCCTCACGGCGGCGTTCACGCCTGAATTTCTGCCGTCGCCTCGTGGCCTTCTTTTTAGCCGACGAAGAAGAGTCTGATGACGAGGAAGAGGATGACGAGGAAGACTCTGAGATATGGCGGCTGCGGGCCGAAGTTTTTACAGCCCGTTTTTTGGCCGGCGGCGTGGGCGGTTTAGCGGCCGCACGCTTTGTATTTTCGTCACTCATTATTGGAAACCAACCACGGAGTTCACTTATTATCACGCACAATATTATTTCTCACTTCGTTCTGCTGCAAGAAAAGTATTTCCTCGAAACGGCTGGCGCCGTAAGGTGGAAATAGCAAAGATAAGCAACTACCCTACAATGGGGAAAAATGTAAACGGAAATTTTTATACTTAACGGAAATTATTATTTCACTACCTATTGCTTGTATCGAACGGAAACTCCGTTGAACTATTCTATGAATATTCAAAGCTCCAAAAAAATTATTTCACTAGCAATTTAGCTAAGAAAATTTTATAGGCACAAAAATTAAAAGTACCAAAGATTTTAAAAAATAGTAGCAAATAAAGGAAAGAATTCTTACTCCTCGTGGCACGGCGCGACGACGTTCTTCTCGGCGGAGGAGACGACCGTCCACGTTGGGGAAAAAGACGCCAATGACACAACGCTCGCAGCTCGGAACCGAGCAAGGCTCGCCCTACCTGGCGGCGGGTGACGTCAATGTGCGCGAAAGAGACAGCGATAGCTCCACGTTAGGCAAAGGAAAGAGAGGGAAAAGAGGATGTCACTCTCATTATGTTTAGGCTTCGAATCACGGTACAGGGGTTTAATAAAGAGGTTGTTGTATGAAGTTAAAGATGTTCGTGTGGCTGTTGCAGCGATTGCCTTGGTCTTCGACGAAGATTTTACTTTATGCTCTAGAGCATAAAAAGCGACTTTATGTCGCCTACGCACGACATAAAGACGAACTTTTAGAGCATGAGAAGTGAAAAAGTAGTTTTCAATGCAGTTGCTCGTAAAGTTTTCTTTTTTGTGTAACAAAATTATGCGGAAACCGACTCTTTATTTCACGCGTGACATAAAACAGTACTGAAATCCTTAATTTCACGCGTGAAATAAAGTAATTTTTTTTAAGTTTTTGACTCTGTGGTGCATGGTGCAAGTCATAAAATTTAAAAAATTACAAAGATGCAGGGAGGTTTTGCTGTCCAAAAAAAAAAAAAAACAATTATTTATGAGTATGCGCGCTCTAGCAATAATTGAATGATGATAAACACCATAACACATAAGATTCATAATTATCTCATTTAAAATACGTGTTTTGTTTCCGCAAACAATGTATGTATACTGTACCTTTGCCTCAAGAAAAAAAAAACTGTATGAAACTCTGCAAAGAAAGCACGCTATTTTGTTGTAAATAGGCTTTGGTGAAATAAAATTAGTATCTCCTTTATTACATTTATTTTTTTGTTGTATTTCCTCGCAAAATGCATTGAAAAATGTTGTAAGATACTTGAGCGTAAAAGGTTTATCCGAATGCGTGCCAATAAAAACACTCGCTGCGCTCGTGTTTTCAATTTGGCACTTATTCGTATAAAACCTTACTTTCCGCACATGTATCTTAAATAACTATTTTTTGTAACGCATACCCTAGTATTTTATTCTTCCTACATCAAACAACTGTAAACGAAATTTTATCTAGTTTGAACGACGGGAACCCCTGACCACTTTCAACCGAACATCCCGCTACAAATTTGTATGGCAAGCGTACACCGAAGTATCAATGTTGATAAAAATAGTAGATTATGTACTAAGGGAATAAAACCATGTATTATGTCATGGGCGGCATATTGAACCCTGAGCGGAGCGAAGGACTCCGAGTTAACTCGCGAGCGCAGCGAGGGAGTTAAATTTTAACTCCTGAGCGAAGCGAGGGAGTTATGTAGAGTCCTGAGTGAAGCGAGGGGTTCATACCGCCCGAGACTAAGACATGTTTTATTCCAGAGGTGAATACTCTACTTTTCACACCATCTGGGAGACAATAAAAAGACAGGGCTGCATAAGTTGAAAATATGTATTAAAACCTGAAATTAAATATAAAGTCCACACTCTTTTACGGCTTAGCAACTTAAATTGAATATAACTTTTAAATTCGTATTTGCAATTCGCGCCTTTTTTTCTTTTTTTTGTTGGTGTTTCGCGCGGTCACAGGACACAGTATTTCAGAAAAAAAAGAAAAAAAAGAGGTGAGTTTCGAACAACAATTCGAATTTTGAATTGCAATGCGGGGCTTCTCCATAGTTTTCATGCGAATTTTGACATTCTAAATTCAAATCACTTTATTCCCTAGGGAAATTCTTCATTATTATTGCCCTCGAGAGACAAGGCCATGCTTTACGATGATATTTGACGGTACGTAATAAGGCATTGTCGAGCAGGAGGTGTGAAAAATAAGGTTTATTGCTAGCCAACTGTTTCTTTTTAGCAGTAAAAAAGAAAATGTTTGGTATGAGAACCGGAAACCGGCGTGCGTGCATGCAACGACTAATGAATGTTGAGGAAGCGAAAGTGATCTGTCAGGATCGTGGCAAGTGGCAGTCCCTGGTCTCTGCCTACCCCTCTCGGATATAGGCGTGAGTTTATGTATGTATGTAGGTATGTATTAATTACAAAGGTAAGTAAAGAAGAGTTTTAGTTTTGGAAGAGAGGAAGGTAATATACTTTTCTACTTAGAGCTGGCAGTAACAACAAAAAGCAGTCCTTTATTGTGCAGACGGTTGACTGTTCACTAATTAATGTTGCCCGCATGTTTGCTCGGAGTAGGGACACCAGGAAGTGAGGTAATTTGAGGAAAAGGAAGAGGAAAGATATTTCTTAAGCTAAGATAATTTCCTTTTGTGTAATTTCCTTTTTTATGTACAATAAAATGTTCTCTAGCTATCTATTTTAGAAACATTGTGCGTCGTGAATGTTGCCTTGGCTTGAGTAAAGTGGAGAAAATTGTGGAAGAAGTATTAATACAAAGTGTTAAAACACTGACATCACACTACATTATGGACACTGAAATTAACTACTTTATTTAAAAAATATATCTGGGATAATTTCGAATAATTTCGGGATAGTTTTTTAGTAACAAAAATAGCAAAAATGCTAAAAGATGGTGTGGCTCAAATAGGTTAATATGGAATAAATAGTACTAAGCTCGACTTTGCACAAAATTATTTTAGTGTAAAAGATATTAAGAAATAAATAACTCGATGCCAAATAAAATTGAAAAACTGATGCTGATGTTAACTTGTTATACATCCAATTTATTTAAAAGATAAGGGTTTTAGGTGAATTGCAACAAATGACAGTTCGCTCACACTTGTGTCAGCAGATGAGCCAGGAGATTTAAAGCAGTGGTAGCATATAGACAGAACCCTTGCCTTACAGGCGAAATGTCGTGGTTTGAATATACTACATTTGATAATACGGATATGACACGCTGCCGATTGCATTAAAAGGTGCTTGCTTCTTATTGCTTACAGGCTTCATGTTATTGTTATCTGTATGTACCTACATCTGCAAGTGCAAATAAATCATTTATCTATCTATCTATCTATAATGTGTGGTAATAATACCACTTATGTATTGTAAAAATCCGCGGTTATTGATATTGTCTTTTCCGTGGATTAAGCCATCTGAGCTCAAAGAATGGTATAAGAGCTGGGAAGGCCTACTTTTTCTAAATAAATGTCCCAGGCACTTCAGCGTCTGAACGGTCACTTTATCGTTGTAACATAGCATAAACTTACGCCAAGGACTGCCACTTGCCACGATCCTAACATGTATCTATGTAGTGCCGCATAAACCGTCTGATATAGATGTGAAATACCTATATTATTCAAGCTATATCTACTTTACGTTTTGTTTTTGTTTTTGTTTATTAGGCATGTAAAACAGGTAACAATCTTAAAATAACAATTCTGGAGCATACTAGTTTTAAGCTAGATTGACACCCAAAGTATAGAAAAACGAATTAAGGTGGTCCTCATATTTAAGAGTAATGAGATAAGCATTATATAAAAACTTAAGAGGATCTGAAAATCGCAAAGATTCCCCTAAAAATCTCGAACGTATAGTCACCCCACGCCAGCTTTTTCGCAACGCCGACAGCAGCGAGTTTTTACATTCCTTTTGTAATTACTTGATGCGTTTTAGATTCCAAATTAAATCTGCGATTGTGCGCTCTCGCGCGTTAGTTGCGACGCCCCTGTGTTCTGAGAGAGTGGTGGTCTGAGCCCTATTTCATGGAAATACAATTCATGCTTTACTATGACAGTTCGATGTCGTTTAAACTTGATTGAGCTAATCGGCTACGCAACGTTCATCGAATTGTCATAATAAACTATGAATTGTAGTTTTATGAAATGCGGCTCTGGTGAAATCGCTGAAAACGTGCCCCACACACGTATGGTTGGGGGTCTAGGGTACACGTGTGGCTAGCATGTACCTAATGACTTAGTTTCTGTGAATTTAAATCAAGTATATTTGTGAATTTGTAGATGCTATATCACTCGCTATCGGTAAAGGCAAACGTCGTATTGTATTGTACTGCATAAAAAAATAGAGGGAGGGAAATAGCTCCCCAAAATAAAAAAAACATCAACAGTCACGTTTATACAAGAAAACATGAAAACGTCATTACGAGTTTGAAACTTAAAAAAAATCCCAGAATATTGGAATATTGGGAAAAAACTGAGAGCGCTTTTTTCTACGGGATTTCACAGGGCACGATAACTTCTGTCGGGTCATCTAGTATAAAGAAATAATATAAGCGAAATAACAGCTTATTGATAGCATAACAAAAAAGTTCTGACCTGGCGACCGCGGACCGGATGACGTAGTGTGGGAAGGCCCCCCACCAGATGGTCTGACGACCTGGTTACGGTGGCGGGGAGTCTCTGGATGCGGGCGGCACGAGACCGGAAAGCTTGGAAAATCATGAGGGAGGCCTATGTCCTGCAGTGGGCGTCAAATGGCTGATGATGATGATAGCATAACAGGCATTGTTCTAAACATTGAAACACGGCGAGCGATAAATATTTATGGTTGCTAGATCTTCTCCCAGCGTACTTAACTTAGTTTGGGACTTGGTTGCAGCATTTTTGACTCCCACCGACCAATACGGTCAGCAAAGAAATCCAGTCCCACGGGTCTCTCACAATAAACAAGAGTGTTTGAAGTCTGTAGAGAGGTTCTGATTTTCCTACATTTGTGTGTACATGACAGGGCTGGGACGTGGTAACCCTTGTAATCTCTACACATATTACAGAATCTCTGTACTTCTACTGAGCGTTCCTCGAAAAGTGTGGAGTACCTTACTATATCGATCGGCGATCTTTTTCACTTATCAAGCGATCGCCTTCGCTAGACATTACAGATATTGTCTAAAATTGAACTGGCATTCTATTCCTCTCGGCACTCCACACTGGCATAGCCAGTCTTAATTGACCCTTCCGCTGTTACAAAATAAACTCTAAGACTTAAGATTTAAGGGCGAATGGAAAGGTAGTTAGGAGTTGGCGGCAACGGTACGAACTCTGGGGAAATTATGGAAATAATGCTAGTGTTTCGGTAGTTGGCAGCCATTTTGTCGGATAAACAATATTTGTAAAGTGCAACCACACTGCTAGTATGGAGGTAGTCACTGTGAGCGGCAAGGCTATGATTATTCCCTCAGTGAAAACAAAAAATGCCATAGAGTTTGCATTGTGCTTAAATGATTCAGGAAATGTTCAGTTAAGAACTTAACGTTAGCTTCTAATGCTATAAGATAATTTTCACTGAAAATAAGTTCTTAACTCTGGAGTTAAACTTATTACTCCGAAAAATGTAAAGAAAAAAATTGTAAATAAATATGACACAAGGACCAAAGAGGATGACATTCACCCGATTACGGGTCTAATGAATTTGATAATTTCGTCGAGAGAACCAGAGATTTTATGTATCCTGGAATATGGGACAAATATCACCTTAAGAACAAGAACAAAAAGCTGAATGAGAAGATAATCTAAAAAGGATTCTGATCTTAAATTGTAATGTTACATTATTTGCTCAATAAATTTCTGCTGCCTTCTATTTAAAGTTTATTAATATTGTACTACCAAAAAATTCGAAACCTTATACCGAATAAAAAAAATGTCACTAAATTGGGTTAAAACGCAAAAAAAGCAAAAAAAAACCAAACCTACTCTAATTTTCAAATTAATCCGACGAATTGTTACAAGAATTACAAAAAAAACATCCATGTAAAAAATTACGTGGAAATTGATCCATTTTGTTTTTGGAAGCATTTATTTGTTTTGTCATTTTATTTAAAAGCCAAATAGTTAAATAGTTGAGTAGGAAATAACATTTTAGCGAACGCGAACGTCTAAATTATATGGATTATACCTCCATGGTGTACAAAACCGACTAGTTTCCGATATTACCGGAATGGACAGTGGTCGGTGCACCCAGATGCGGTAGCAAATGACGGCGATGTCGTTTTATCATCTGCGCCGAATTCGGACTTAGTTGTACTTGGTATACTCGTGGGTGAGACAACGTCAAAGAACTAAGGCGATTAACTAAGCCTATAACATTAGCACGTTGCAGGGGTAGTTGACCACGAACTGGTGAGAACTGACAAAATTACATCTTAAGACCTGTCTTAAGTGACGAGACTAAACCACATTTGAGTTCTTCTCCACTGTGGTTTTTTACTTAGTGAAATTAGTTGTTTACAAACCGGCAGTTATTTATGTGAATACTAATGCGTCTTAATATGTAGATCATTGACCAAACTAGCTGTGGGGCGTCTCGCACTAAGCTTATTCAACCATAATAAGCTTTGGATTAGCTTGATTGAACCATTATCGATTACCGCCTTAACGCCTGAATATTCTGCGCATACTGGCAATATCGAGGTGTGTCTGAACAAGACTCGTCTGATCATGGCTGCTTGAGGCCGACACCAAGCGTAAAGCTGCTTGCCAGAATAGCGCCACCAGCAATCTACAAAGAGGCTGCCGCTGCTACAGAACCCTGGAAAGAAGCAAATAATGACATCCATCTGATGCCCTGCCATGTTTTAACGAAGCAGCCAAAGTCACGGAAAAGCTTCACTACTTATAAACCGGTCAGTGGATAGACCAACAACCCGATGGTCGGACGAGGTGGTCAGGTCAGCAGGGGGCCCATGGAAGGCGAGCACGAAACATGGCATGATAGGAAACAAGCCTATACCTAGCAATGTGCAGAGATGGACTGATGATGATGATGATGACTTAAAAACTACTCGACGGAGAGACACCCGCGGAACATCGACTACGTAGATAGAACGAGCAGACAAAACACTTATCTTACTTTATTGAGCTGGTGGAATCACTACCTGGAGGGCTATCTCCATACTCTATATGAACACTGGAAAGTGAGAAGAACGCTAAGTCGCGTACGTGGAAGTGTTCCTCGATCCAAGGATAACCTGAAAAGATGGGGTACCTCACAGGTACCCTTTCACAAGACGTAGAAATATCATGCTGATGTGGAGCTGCACAAATAACATCGCATTATGTCTGCCCTGAAGCTTTATAGTGCAGCTGGCAGGATCTCTTAGATGCAACACCCAGTGCAATCACAGTAGCGCGGTTTTAAGACCGGGATATCTGAGGAACAGTCGATGCTTTGAATACGGACGAAGAAAAATGCCTAAATCTGTAATCCGATTGATTCATAAAGGACTTGGTCAGATTTTTGTCATTGTTTTCGCCCAATGTGAATAGAATGTCAGAAAGATAAATAGTCAATAAAAATAGCACAAACGGAAACTCACGATGGTATCCCGGTGGGGTAGACAGAGACAAAAGCTTGCCATTTTATCTATTTTAAAACTATTGATTTTGTTACCTGAAACCGGGCGTGCGTGCATGAATGATTGACTAATGAATGTTGATGAAGCGAAAGAGGTTTACTAGGATCTCTGCCTACCCCTTCGGGATACCATCGTGAGTTTCCGTTTGTGCTATTTTTAATGACTATTTATCTTTCTGACATTCTATTCACATTGGGCGAAAACAATGACAAAATCTACATACAATTGAGAAACAATGTGCATCATAAGTTTAGTGAGGGCCTGGAGATCTGTCACACAGGATCTTTCCTAGTATGGACTCCAGCCTCTCACATAGGAATTAGTCCTGATTACTCAAATTGTACCTACTATATGTTTTGATACCTCTGTGAGAAGGAAATAAACGAATATTACTTACTTACTATCTTTCTGACATTATATTATACATTTTTTGTTTTTTCAACTTCACGCCCCGTTCTGTTGTGAATATAGTATGACATTATGTAATCTTTAGTTGTACCTCAAAGCCAATCCATGCAGCAGGCAAAGTGCTGGGCACAAACTCAACAAGGTCTGCAAAAAAACCTACACACGCTTTCAGCGCGGCGAAAAGTGTATCCCGAATTGCATCCGAATAAACGCAGTTACCTAAATCAGCCTGGAACCAATTACTGGCCCTCGCTGCACAGGCGGGGTGGAAAGAAACACAAAAGCTGGTGGAGAGATACAGCGCTATAATTCAATCCGAAAGAGACAGACAAGCTAGGAATTCAGTTCGCCCGGCGCACTCGGCGAATGCAGCCAGAAGTTTAGATTTGGGTGCGAAAAATGTAGAGCTCCAAAGTACTTACAGAGGTCGTGGGTTCGATTCCCACTGGGGGGCCGTCGTATATTTGTACAAATGGCCTCAGTCTGCGTGTGTTTCCACGTTTGTGATGTCGTTGCCTGGTTAACATAGCACAGGGTATCCTAGTTTGGGACCAGGAAAAGTGATTGTGTTGCGTGGAAGTTATTATTATTTTAATGTATGTAGCAAAAGCTATTATTAAATAAAATATAGTCTTGCAAAAGCTATCATTAAATAAAATCTATAGTGGCAGACTACAAATCAAAAAATTGTTTGATTGATTGTATTGACAGTTTGGTACTATTAAATACTGAAAATAGTTTTATAAAATGTGAATAAAATAAAAATAAAACCGGCCAAGTGCGAGTCGGACTAGCGCACGAAGGCTTCCGTACCATTATTTATACAACATTAGACACAAAGGTCGAGAAAAAACGGCAAAAAATCCCGTTTGTTGTATGGGAGCCCCCCTTAAATATATATTAATTCTGTTTTTAGTATTTGTTGTTATAGCTACAACAGAAATACGTCATCTGTGAAAATTTCAACTGCCTAGCTATCACGGTTCATGAGATACAGCCTGGTGAAAGAGAGACAGACAGACAGACGGACAGTGAAGCCTTAGTAAGAGGGTCCCGTTTGGCACCCTTCGGGTACGGAACCCCAAAAAAAACCACTCCCCCAGCGATCCCTCTGCGGCCTCTCTAGCTGCGTCGAGAGAAATTCACAACAAAACTAACAAGATAAGTTGCGAAACTCAACGCCGACCGCCGACTTGCGGGAGCTACCAACAGTTTAACAAAGAAAAGTTTGTGTCGAAACGAAACTGTCAACGGCAGGTATTGGAGGCTTCGCGGCGCGGCTCACGAATTGTGGCGGACCTGCTTCTTGGTGTGCTAAAGGTTGTCTGGAAGAGATCGCTCTGAGCGACAAGACCGCCGATTGTACGCCATTATTTAAATACAAGAAATATTTAAGGAAATATAAAAAGGTAAGGAATGAACATTAATGTGAGTAAGACAAAAGCAATGGTGTTCCGAAAAAGATGATGAAATGACTGAGTGCAAGATAAGGAAGGTGAAAGGGAAATAACAAGTGAAATAATTTGTCTATTTGGGGAGCCTCTTTACCAGGGATGGAAAGTGTGAAGGTGATATAGAAAGAAGAGTAAAAGCGGGAAATTGTGTAAACGGTGCATTGCACTCCTTTGTGAGTGGCCAAAACATCTCCAAAAGAGCTAGATTGGAAATCAGAAATCAGAAATCAATAATTTATTTCAAAGTAAAGAATTTACATTCTGTTTGCTGAATGTCAATGTACTATGTTACTATGTTAGCCGCTGCCTTCGGGCCGTATTTGTATGGAACGTAATATGAAACACATAATTTTCCTATTGGCTATCCATAATGGAGTGCTGGTCCCAACACTTATGTATGCTAGCGAGACTTGGGTATGGCAAAAGAAGCAAGAAAGTAAGATTAATGCAGTAGAAATGAGGTCCTTGAGAGGTATGTCTGGTGTTACTTTTAATGACAGGATACGCAATAGTGTGATTAGAGAACGTTGTGGACTGAAAGAGGATGTAGTGACTAGAATTGAGAAAGGAATGTTGCGTTGGTTTGGACGTGTGGAGAGGATGAAGGAAGAAAGATTGACGAAACAAATATATCGAGCGAATGTGGGTGGAAGGGCCTGTAAGGGACGACCCAGACGCATATACTTCGACCAAATAGGGGATGTATTAGCAAAGGGCAAGATAAAAAGTACCCGAAACCGGCGTGCGTGCATGCAACGACTAATGAATGTTGAGGAAGCGAAAGTGATCTGTCAGGATCGTTGCAAGTGGCAGTCCCTGGTCTCTGCCTACCCCTCTAGGATACAGGCGTGAGTTAATGTATGTATGTAAAAAATATTTTTTTACTCGCCACTTCACTCTACCCGTGTGTGGCCGTGACCACGGCAGCTGCACCGTTGCCCAAACGTCGGGAATTTAAGGCAATCTAATTTTACCCAATAAATTTGCAATTCCTTCTCCCGCTTTTTGTAATCAAGTGTTCTCTATCTGTTTCAATGCTGTGGGCGTCTTTAAAGGCTACGTTGGGAATAGATCCCAGGAAGTTGTACTTCAATGGGTATAAATCTAACTGGACTAATTTGTCGATGGTTTTCCAAACGCAATAAATAAATATTGATTACGGCTCGATTTGGGGAATACAATTTTAATTTCAGTTAGAGTCCCCATTTTTTGTACCGCGTAGTTTCGGAAGATAACGCGATAGTCGGGCAAGTTCTCTCCGATTTGTTTAGGCTTCCTGCGTAGAGGTGCAATAGCCTCAGGCCAAATTGTTTCCCCAACTTTTATAGAAATTCCGTTTTACCAGCTTTACCTTATTTTACATGCGCGAATTTCTTTCGGTGATTTTCTGAGCGTTCCGTTCGCAGGGAGCTTTGGGGCTGATAGTGACTTGTTTCAGGTATTTTGTTTGCTTTTTCTGGGTGATTGGAAAGCTCACTGAAGGAAAACTGAGTACAGACCAGATGAAAACCACTTTCAAAGGCTTTAAAGGGCGACCCGATGCCAACTAGCTCCGCCAATGGAAGAAAATTATGTGTTTCATATTATGTTCCGTGTGGCGCAGAATTAAGAATTGCGTCACTCTATTTCCTCCCGTGGATGTCTCTCGGAGATATGGGCGGTACTTGAATCTCTTTAGCGGTGCCAAGTTGATTATCGTAACATGGAAGTGCTGAAGTGTTTGTACAAAAACGCCACAATATAATATCAGTCCGACTACAGGATCAGAATATGAATCCTATTTATTTGCAGCAGAGTGAGATGGCGATGTAATTCTTCGAAACTGTTTACAGCTGCACTTAAAGACGTATTCAAACTTCTGGGCTGGGAAGGATTTGACATCAACATAAATGACGAGTACATCACTCACCTTCGATTCGCCGATGATATAGTGATTTGAGTTCAATGCTTAATGATCTGAACAGAGCTTCTAACAGAGTGGGTCTTAAAATGAACATGAAAAAGACTAAGATAATGTTGAACTCCCGTGTAGCACCGACTCTTATCAACGATGGCGGCTCTGACCCCGAAGTAGTCGCTATGTATACCTGGAACAAACAGTCCAGTTAGGTAAATCCAACTTTGAGAAAGAGGTCAATCGTCGAATCCAACTCGGATGGGCAGCGTTCGGGAAACTAAAACACATTTTCGCGTCCAAAAAACCACAGTGTCTCAAGATAAACGTATATAAACAATGTGTATTGCCAGTGATGACTTATGCATGTGAGACCTGGTCGCTGACTATTCGCCTCATAAGAAGGCTTAAGGTCGCCCAACGCCCAATGGAGAGAGCTATATTAGGAGTTTCACTGCGTGATCTAATCAGGAATGAGGAGATCCGCAGTAGAACCCGACTTACTGATATAGCTAGAAGAATTTCTCAGTTGGGCAAATAGCTCGGAGAACTGGTGGCCGTTGAGGAGAAAAAGTTCTGACCTAGCGACCGCGGACCGGGCAACGTAGCGTAGGCAGGTCCCCCACCAGACGGTCTTACAACCTGGTTACGGTGGCGGGGAGGGGCTGGATGCGGGCAGCACAAGACCGGGAAACTTGGAAAACCATGAGGGAGGTCTATGTCCTGCAGTGGGCGTCAAATGGCTTATGAGTCTAAGTTACGTATATTTGTGGGAGCAATACCACACGCTAACGGTAAAGGAAAACATCGTGAGGGAACCTGAGTGCCTTAGGTGTTTACATACGTCAGCGCCTGGAATTACCAACCCGCGGTGGGCACGCGTGTTAATAAAGCCCGTACTAACTCTCTCTCTCTCTGACAGAACGCCTGTGCCCTGCAGTGGGACATACGTAGCCTATATATATTTAGTGCATGGGAGAATCGGAAAGATGCTATAGGTGTTTTCTGTCACTTTTCGAAGGCATTTGACTGCGTAGACCATAAAACACTTCTCTTAAAACACTACGGAATGAATGGGAAAAACTTATGAGATCATATTTAGAAGGGAGGGTTCAAAAAGCTGACATAAATAGGACTAAATCGTCATGGTCGGAGGTTAAGATGAGAGTGCTACTATGAGGCCGTATCTATTTTGGGGCCATTCCTTTTCCTCGTATATGTAAATGATTTGCCGTTCATGATTCAAAGCATGTCAGAGATAGTATCGTTTGCAGATGACACGTCACTTATTTTTAAAATTAAGAGACAAGAAAATGACCTTGCGGATACAAATAATGCTGTCTCAGCTAGTACTACCTATATTGGTTTACTTCTAATAAATTATTATTAAATTAAAAAAAGACAAAATGTATAAAATTCACACTACGAAATGTCAAAATTGTTGACAGCAATGTTATATTGGGCAATGATAAACTAGACCTTATAGACGAAACTGTATTTCTGGGTATCAAAATTGATGCAAAGCTTCAATGGGGTCCTCATATAGAAAAATTGGCAAATAGGCTCAGTTTTGGAGCATACACAGTTAAAAGAATCCGGGAACTAACTGATGTCGCAACTGCTAGGCTTGTTTATTTTAGTTACTTCCATAGTATTATGTCCTATGGTATACTACTGTGGTTCGGGCAGCAGACATTGAGACCATCTTCGTCCTGCAGAAGAGAGCGATCAGATTCATATATAAGCTAGGCAGTAGAGATTCGTTAAGAGATTTCTTTAAAGAAACTAACATCCTAACCGTTGCTGGTCAGTATATCTATGAAAATATTATGTACGTTAGGAAAAATATGAGTAACTTCAAAACTGTAGGTAGCCAACACAATGTAAATACTCGAAATAGACATAAACTTTCGTTCCCAAAATTTACGCTGGCAAAGGTTAATACATCCTTTATGGGCCATTGTATACGTTTCTACAATAAGATCCCCGAGGATATAATGAGCTTGCCGTTCAAAAAAATTGTAAAGCACACTTTGTGCCAAAAAAGCTTCTATGCATTAAAGATTATTTAGATGACAGTGATGTCTGGAATTAAAGCCAGTTCAATACATGAGTTGGAGGTTTTAGAATATTTATATAAATTCTGTGAAAAGACTGAGTTTGGAGTTCTTTATCCACTTTTTCTCCAAAATGATCTAGATTTTGAAATCGACACCTAGTTTAACGTGTAACGTTCATTAAGCCGCAGTTTCTGTGCTACTTTGAATAAAAAATTTTGATTTTTGTTTGAGAATGTGAGGTAGTATATTAATATGGCAAAACAACGTTTGTCGAGTCAGCTAGTAATTATATGAGAATACGTGCATCATTTAGCATTGCACTGCATAAACTCACGCCTGTTTCCCTGAGGGGTAGGCAGAGACCAAGGTTTGCTTCTTGTCACAATCCTGATAGACCACTTTCGCTTTTTCAACATTCATCGGTCGTTACGCGGGTTTACGGTACTTTCTATCGTTAATTATAATAATCCAGAGTAGATTTAAAAGGCCTATGTAACGAAACCATATCATAAAGCGCACTGAAATACGTCCGAAATACGCTTCCCAACGAACTGTTCGTAACTACGTATCGATGTCAATGCGGGCGTGAACCCTGCGCAGTGCGAGCAGTGTTGCCACTTTAGCTGAGTCTTGCCAAACAATAATTTAAATTAATTTATTTATTTGGAGAAAATACAGGCACAGGCAATAAATATTTTACGTTTCACAATATTGGGTATTTCTCACTTATAGTTAATTAGTGGCTTTCACAGGAGTAACGGAATCCCCATTTACATCCAAAGAATTCTATGATCTTCTTCCTACGAAACCCAGTTTCGTAGGAAGAAAAAAACCTCTTTGTACGTAACTGCTTTCGTAGCAAGAAAAATAATTCTTTTCACGTAACTAGTTACGTAGCGTGGTTTCGTCGGCGGCCGAAGGGACACGAACAACTTTTACTTTATGGAAACTTTAAAATCGCGAAAAATTATCAAGACTACCAATTGTATATAAATAAATAACTTCCACATAACAGAATTATTTGTTCCTAAACCAAGATACCCTGAGCTATGGTAACTCGGCAAGGAGATTATAAACATAGAAATGCACCGAGACTGAGTTCATTTGTACAAATGTACGGAGGTCCACAGTGGGAGTCGAACCCACGACCTCAGGCGTGGTAGTCAGGCGTGATACCGCTAGACCAACGAGGCAGTTGGCAGTTTTAAATTCTAGATACTTATCAATCAACAATCGGTTTGATTTTGCGAATCAATAATTTATTTCTAGGTTCAAAGAGTTTCTGAATAAATCTCCTGCATATAAATTCTGATATGGAATAAAGTGTTCTCTATCAATCTATCTTTTTTCGTAAAGTCAGCCACATTTTCCATGGGCAAGCTAGCAACACTGAATACGAGATAGACAGAGATAATATTCACATTCAGTAGGCTGAAAACCGATCGCAGCTCAATCCCAAAGTCCCAATTAACGTTAACAAGCATCGCAAATGTGTAAGGTGGGGTCCCGACATAGGCGGAGCGGATTGCGTTATTTTTGTTTTTGGCTCTAACGTTAAGACTGTTCTTACGTGGAGCACGCTGTCTCGGTCGCACAATTTTATAATTTTAGTGATTGTAATAAAATTAGTATACTTTTGATAAAATAATGTAGTCTGAGGGTTTGATAGATAATTTAATTATCAATACATCAACACATATTTTTCTTATCCTGTACCTAGATTTTGATTGAGAAAATATGATACTAAAATTAATAATTTTGGAAACAACTTTTCTTTATTGAAAACCAAGTAAGTACAGAAAAACAAAAACATAGGTATTTAAGAAGTCCATAATTTTATCCTCTATCGAACCATCAGACCACATTTTAAGAAAAAAGTCAACTTCTATATAAAGTATAGTATATTTTTGATAGATGGCAGTCGTTAAGCCAAGTCAGAGGCCTTAGGGCGGCTTGACAACTTCTGACAGTAGACGAGCCACTAGTCTACAAGCCTCCACCAATCCGGACTTGGCCCCCCTGGTGGAGTATGGCCTATACCTTCCTCAGGGAAGAGACCCGTGCCCCTCGGTGGGGACATAATGGGTTGATGATGATGATGATGATATTTTTGATTACATTCACTATAAATGTTAGATTGAGCGAGGGAGACAGCAATGCCCAACGTAATAGCCATAACCTCCTCAGTCCCGACCTTGAAAATAACAATTGAAAACTATTGTTATTTTCAAGGTCAGGACTGAGGAGGTTAAAAGTCATCGCCCACGCCGACGCGTTTCTGAATCGCGTTTAGTAGAGAAGCAATCGCACTGCGTAGCATATATTAAGTTAGTTATTATGTAAGTTACAAATCTAAATAAATAAATAAATAAATAAATAAATAAATAAATTTCGCTTCCCTTTTTTCCGGAAGCGACGCATACGCGTGAATGAAGGCGAAGGCTCCAAATCGGTAACATGTTTAAAAGTATGCACTTTAAAATTGAGTTTTCCAACTACAACTTATGAAACACATTACTTATCTGTTATTTAAGATCCCACTAAACTTATCGCTGCAATAAAGTAGTTATTGAATATTGAGTATCTTAAAAATAAAAAGACGGATACTAACTTCAAACCAGTCATCTTACTAAAATCTTGTTACTTTTACTTAAACAATCTTCTGTTAACTTTGAAATTAATAGGTGGGGACGGAATCCGGATCCTACTTATAATTAGACTTATGATTACACGTTGAAGTTTTACTTTATCGTGGAAAATATTTTGGTCAATCGTGGTCTGCCCACTGGCCGTTGACCTGTATTTGGCCTCTGGGTGTGGTCATTCATTGGTCAGTCATTCATTCATTTACCCACCACCACATTCTCTGACTACCCCCCGGGATACAGGCGTGAGTTTATGTATGTCCCAACTGAAAACCAGTTTTGCTGGTGTTATGCTCTCTATAGCACACATCAGTAAAGTATGCTCAGTTGGAGCCCCTTTTTATTATCAAGGAAGCACCTGAGGCGTTTGGAGTCCGAGGTGGCTGGGTGCCATACATTACTGTGTGTTTATTTTAACCACAAAGACACAGCATCATAAGGTTTTATTATGAAGATGTTACAGTTTTTATGGCAGAGTTTACTACAAATGTATTTTACTCCACACTAGGCTATACATGTCTCGTGGAGGCCGATTGCTTTACCATTGGTTTTGTCAAGTCGTACTCAAGTAAATATATAATTTTCAAAGTCAAGGGCCGGTTTCTGAATTGAGAATTTCACTAAGTAAATCCTTAAGTAACGTTCTGTCACGCTCTTCTCTGAGAAATTCGAGGAGACAGTACAATTTACTTAGCGAAATTCTCAACTCAGAAACTGGCCAAAGTTTTCTGGTTATGCATTATAAGTATTCTCTATCTGTAGATAGTTTACTGTACGAAAGCCTATCTCAGTCCTCACCCCTTGCGCCTAATTTGGGTTTCATCGCATGTCTACGTAGGTACGTGGCATCGTCTCGCTCCAGCTAGTATCGTATCATACTGGATGATGTTTTTAACTTAGAATCACAAGACGTAATGAACCACTGGAAAAATTCTGTAACCAGATTGGGTGAGTATAAGATTTCGTTGATCTTTAACTCCTAGCATAGGGCCTCTATCGCAGATTTTCACTTCTGACGGTGGTTAGTAACAGATTTCAACTCAAGCAAGCTAACGCTGCTGATCGACTTGGCCTCTTGGGCTATGGATCTTTTCCAGGTGATCCTTGGCCTCTCTCTCTTTCGATTACCCAAGGCTTGTCTTGTCTTGTCTTTTCTGTAATAATATAGTCATCTAATATAACGCAGCCTATATAAGTCCCACTGTAGGTCACAGGACTGCTCTTAGAGTGAGTGTAGGGGCTTAATCACCACGCGTGCCCACCGCGGATTGGCGATTTCAAGCGCTGAGGTATGTGAACGCCTCAGACACTCAGGTGTCCTCATGATGTTTTCCTTCGCAGATAGCGAGTGGTATTGCTACAATTACCTCACAAATGTACGTAACTTAGAAAATAAAGCCATTGGTACATGCCGGGATTCAAACCCATGACCTTCCGAATGAGAAGCCGGCGTTCTACTGCTGCGCTACCACCGCTCACCGCTTTTAGTTTTTACATAAAGCATAATGCATCATCAAAATTTGTATTTGATCTGTAGGTACATTAAGTACATAATAACACTAATTGCCAAAATACAGGACCACCTAGTTTGGCAATTAGCTGAATTGATACTGTACCAATAGCCTTTAAGTGTTTTTGTAAAGCCCTCAAGGCTTATAATACGCTGTCTGTTTGTTATTTTTATTGTGACAAATGAACTTAACTTAACTTTACTTAGAATTTATTATATTCGTTTTGTTGCACTAACCCGTGCTGACGACAATTTCAAGTCAAGTCATTTCGTTTAAGTCCCGGCATGTGTGGAATTTATAGCCTCTAATTAGGTTTTTTTAGAATTTATTGTTCATCGATCTCAAGCAAAACTATCCGCCGGTGGATATCGCGAATAGTATTACCTCACGGCTTGCCCACCTCTATTGCTCATATCGCAGACTGGAGTAAATTCCCGTAATCACGGGCCTCGGTCCGAGATAAAGCATAACGCTGAGCGGTTGACGGGGCGTTACTTATTGCAGAATTATACTTCACAGGGGCACATTACATCCCACGAGAGGGCATACGAATAACCTGCATGTGACGTCCGGAACGGAGAAGGCATGAAGAGTATTCGCAGCATCTAATTAATCTTTATTCAGGGTGTTAAAAATTAACGCCTTACCCGAAAGGTACGCATACTGGACACAAAAACCTTTTTTATCAATAAAAAATCAAAAATGTTAGCACGAAATGGATGTATACCTTTCAGCTTTCTTGTGGCTCAGAGCGTAATTCACATAACTTAACCCCAGATTTCTCGTAAGCTAACAATCTATTAACAGACTCTTGACGATGGTCAATTGAACCAAATGCATACCAAAACGTATCTGACATTCAACGGCCTGTAAACTGATTTTTGGCATACCAGGAATAATGATAAAGTAAAGCATATTGGGCACATCCATTCGCGAGCCAGGTATTCGGTCTCCACGAGACTCAGTAACATAGTACGGAGTGCGATATGTAGATACCCGCGATAGAGCGCCGGGAATAAAAATAGGGGATGGTGTGAACACTACTTAAATCATAGTCGTAGAGGAGGTTTGTAACGGCCCCGCTGTTGTGGGGCTGTTACTAAATGTGGAGAAAATGTGGCTCGATTGAGGGTGGCCAGTTCGAGGATCTATCGGGAAACCGAATAACACTAAGTTGATAAAGACAAATAACCGCCTTCAAAATACGCACTAAACAGAAACTATAGTTCACAAATTTTAACACTAGCTGACGCTGATTGTATTTATTATCGCAGCGTAAGTTATGGCTCGGTGGAGAGCAGCCAGTTCCAAGTTTCGACAGCGGGTGAAAACGACCATGGGGAAACAGAATAACAGTAAGTCAATCTGCCGCCAAAGACAAAGAAACCGTTTTCAATTTTGAAGGCATTCACGCAATACGCAGAAACTATAGTTCGCAAACTTTGACACTAGATGGCGCTGACAGTATTCTTTGTTGTGGTATGGTTGTGTCCACAATGCCGAGAAGATGCCTTTGGAAATTGATGAGCTTGAAGATTTTCTCATGGGTCCCGTTAGCTAATCTTGACCAATACGCGATAATTTCTGAGGTCAATGAGTGAATGGAGTAAATGAGTGAGTGAATGAATGCTTAATGAAATCGGTCAATGTAAAAAAATATGGAGAGGAGCTGAAAACCTCCTCTTTTATTGAAATCTGTTAAAAATATCGAAAACCCGACCGTTGAGCTACTAAGCAGGCGGGATTAACCTATGTACAAACAAGCCACAATTTTGAATATGGCGCTTCTTTTCTTTTCTTCTATCTTTCCTTCTATGATGTCGTGATGTTATCCCTGTCGATCATCCCTAGCACCGATCTAGCCCTATATTACGCGCACCAAATCCCGAGCAATTCCAATCGTCTAACTGTCAAATCAGTATGGAATTTGACAGTTACACGATTGGAATTGCTCAGGACTTGGTGTGCATAATTAGGCCCCTGTTCTCATTGACCTTCTTGAGTTATATTAAGAATCAGACTGGCAATGGCTGACCCCTGCGTTATGCACGTGAACGGGTGCTGTCCGCAGCGCATGTCTGGCCTCAGCATTAGTGTTTTCCTACGTTTGTAAGAATAGTAACTAATGTTTTAGCATTTTAAGTTGTTTGGGATCTTATTAGGTAGAACCAACGTATGCGTTGCAGGCACATACATTGCTTCTGGCCCCACACTATGATACCCTGTGTCGATTCGATTCGGATATCGATTCGCATTTAAATTTATACAGGTGTGCAAAGTTTTACAGGCTGCGTCTGACTCGCATGCGTATCGCGTCTGTATCACTATAAACGCGCGTCGACGGCGCGTTTAAAAAACGTGATGTGCACAGGCCCTTAGATTTAAGATGGTTTGAGAAAAAATGTGTCCGTGTGGCGTATGTCGTAAAAGGCGCCTAAAGAAATAAATTACCAGGAGACGGGCAGCAGCGTCTTCCTAAGATTCCAACTGCATACTGCGATCGCCAACCCGCCTGCCAAGCGCGGCGATTATGGCAAAACCCCTCATGATTATGAAAACCATGAGGGAGGCCTATATCCTGCAGTGGGCGTCAAAGGGCTGTTGGTGATGATGATGATGAGCAAAAATGGTCAAAGTGAAGTTTTTTAAGCTGCATTTTTCTCCACTACAACTCGACCCGGAGGTAGCGGCTAACATTGAATATTGACATTCAGCAAAGAGAATGTATTTTTTTTACTTTGAAACACATTTTTGATTTCTGATTTCTCGTTTCAATCATCCCCAGCAGTAATTTTTTCCCCTTGACTCTATTGATAGTTAGATATTGAGAATCATTAAAAGCGACATACACTCTCTTTTCTACAACCGGATCATCCTCTTAGGGTTACCAACAGATGCATATAATGAAATAGCAAAAGGTTTAGACCTTATACATTCATAAATTGGGAAAATAAAGTACTGTGCTGGACAAGGTGTAACAAAATCACCTATTTTCGCGATACAGGGGGTCTGGACCAGGGATCTGGGTCAGAGACAAAGGTAATTTCATCATCATCAGCCTATGCTTGTCCACTGCTGGACATAGGCCTCTCCTATTGCACGCCACTGAGCACGGTCCTCGGCTATTCTCATCCAGCTCTTGCCAGCCGCCCTGCGAAGATCATCGCTCCACCGAGTCTGAGGACGTCCTACACTACGTTTACCGATCCGCGGTCTCCACTCAAGAACTCGTCTACCCCATCGGTTATCAGTTCTTCGGATGATATGGCCGGCCCACTGCCACTTCAGCATGCTAATTCGGTGGGCTATGTCAGTGACTTTGGTAAAGGTAATTTAATGTTATTGATTTGTCTACTTGTTGATACCAACAAACTTTATTGTGTCCGAGACTTCTTTCTCCCCAAAACATATCAAAATCAAAATGTTTCGTTAAAAATGTTAATGGTACCTCATAAGGGGCTCCATGCAGTATGTATGTATGTCTGATTCTATGTTCGCTTATAACTCCTTAACCAGTGAACAGATTTTGACAATTAATTTCTCAATCGATTCGTCGTGTTTGCGCTAATGTTTGGGCTATATAAAGTCACCATAAATCTAACAAAAAGATAAAAACACTAAAAGGCAAAAATAAACGACTGAAATAAAAATTACCAACAACCCGACTGTTGAGCTTTTCCTCTTGTTTCAATAGTTGTATTCTGCTCTACCGGGAGACAACTCCGACAAATCAAAGAGTATAAAAATCCGTCCAGCCGTTCTTGAATTATAAATCATGTAACTAACCCTAATTTATCTTATAGGTAACTATATCGATTAAAATCTATTAGCTTTTCAATTTCCTTTTTTTTTGGAATTGATCCACAGTAAACTTTTAACGCACTCCGTATATCATCTCTTTCATTCGTATGTACACCGTGGTTTGGCCAGCCATGGACAACGGTTGACTTTCTAGCGCGCATCACAGAAGAGGGTTGGCAACCCTACATCGTCCCACATAAGTCGTGCAGCTTACCCTAACAACCCGGGTCGTCAACGCCACTCATCGTCCGAGTTGCACGAGTGTACGAGTGTACGAGTATGACTGTACGACTCTACACTTTGAGCGCGAGGGCTCTAGCCGCGCTCGAGTGGTAGCAGTCTTGAGTGTCTGTTGCGTCGCACGCCACTGTACAGGCGTAGCCCGCCAGTTTAGTATCCGATTTTAAGGGCCTACCCGGAGCGTAGGCGCGCGCCTATGCTCTACTGACTACTGGCGCGCCAAAAGAAAAAAAAACAAATCACCTTGTATTTTCTGAGGTTAACACGAGCAGTAGACATAATAAAACTGAATTTGAACGGATATTTACTCGTTTACTTTTCCGTTTTACAATGTTCCGACGTTTCGGTACTTTTGCAAGTGCCGCGGTCTCGGTAGACTGAGGTGAAAGGCGTCTTTTTGAAAGCATTAACTGTTAATTCACTACCCACGGCAAAAATTATTAAGTTACGTTCCACATATATTGTGGCAATTTTTTTAATTTAAATTGGCACTACAATAATTTTATATTAACTCAAAAATTATTAGTTATTGAAATTAAAATTAAATTTTCAAAACAATTATTTTATATGTGTTTATGGCAACACAAGTATTTCGTCATGTTTTCCTATTTTAGCGCTTTAAGTTGGTAATACTGAAGTCTCTCTCCCTGTGTGACCGAATCTATGGCGCTTGTGTTGTGTTAAATTAGAGGTAATAAATTCTCTGGTTTCGAGTGCCGCGTTTTGTATCTACAGTCCACTTACTTCGCCCTGAGCCAGCTTCTAACAATATGAACTCAAAAATATTGATTATTAGTTATTGAAATTAAAATTAAATCCACAGTCACACTTCTAGCAAAGGGGTCTCATGCACTTAAGCATTGGTTCCCATGCTGTACTCCTGTAGCTATGTTCCAACCACGATCTCTATTGAGATTTGAATGCCGGCGGATCTCAATTGCTTCGCGTATCATTCTAGGAAAGAACGTAACTTAATAATTTTTGCCGAGGGTAGTAACCTAACCGTTAAGGCTTTCAAAAAGACGGCTGAGGTGTCTACCGAGAGCACGGTACCACGGACCACTTGCAAAAGTACCGGAAAATTGTAAATTGGAAAAGTAAACGATTAAATATCCGTTAAAATACAGTTTTTATTAAATCACCTTGCACTGGCTGATTTTCGGATGGTTTTGTCACGAATAAATATCGTTCCGAATTGATCAATTCACGCTATTGCTATATCCATTCATTCGAAACGGCTGTTATCTTTAAAGCGATTACGTGAGTGAGCAATCTGTAGGGCGGGCGTTCCGATTTGCCCATGATCGTTCACGCACGGTGGCAAATAGGAACGCACGCCTAGTAACGTAGACAGTTCAGTGCCATCTACAGAGTTCTTGGGACCTACTTTTTTTTCCTACAGTCAAAAAGAAATCCTACCATTAGTAATAAAAATGGCATCTATTTAGACTCTACTAATTAAGTATCAAAATAATCTGAAAAGACTAACGGTCTTATTTACAAAAACCCGATTCCTTAAAACACTACAAAAACGCCGATTAAAATAGTCGGTGGTGGAGATTTTACAAGAAAAAGATATAGCCATTGATTAAATAAATAGAGTTACAGATTGTAGAGGAATCGTGTTTTTATAAATAAGGCCGTAAGTTTGAAGTTTTTTTTTGTCCATTTTTTCTCCAATAGATCTAGATTTTGAAATGAACACCTAGTTTAATTTTAACGGTAATTAAGTCACAGGCTCTGTGTTATTTTGAATAAAATACCAATACAAATTATTATGAAAAATGTAACAGAAATTTAAAAAAGTAGTGGTTCATTTTAGGAAAACTTAAACTGTAGACATTAGACAGAAAAAAAAAAACTTTTTTACGCCCACTCAGTTCAAAAATCAATTTTATGTTCACCATAAATTGCGATATTGTACTTATTTTTGTGAAATTTCGAAAAAAAATAGTACTTGGTTACCTCTCGCCAAGCTGTGACGAACACCGAGTTGACCAGAGATACCAGGGCTATCCGCACACGCACCAAAAATATACAACCATTTCTCTGTCGCGTATTCGTCGAAACGACGAAGGTTAGGTGTCTAGGGGCAATCTCATAAAATGTTACCGACATATGTAACTAACATAGGAATCTTGTCACTCCCTGTATAACTAAGCTCGTTATGCTGTAGATACGTCAAGCGCTTAATAAAACAAAGACGAAAACTTTAATAATTCGACTGAACTCAACCCTTACTTAAATCGAAATAAATTATTTACTTCACAGCAAGGCAATTTCAACCGTACACCGAGCGTCAAAACGTCCGAAATCGCAAGAATCCTCTCGGAGATTGCTCATTACATGCGCAGCGCTGACCAATAATCATCCCCTGCCTAATACCAAACAGCCTACGACCTTCATGCGCGCTCAAATACAGGCTCTATTATAATGTAGATAAGAGTGTAAACGGCGCACAATGAGTTGAAAGCCGTCGAGTCTATAATTAATTCCTCTAATACGCGCTAAGCACGATTCACTTAGCAACCCTGCTTCTAAGCCTTGGCCTAACGCTTGCCCAAGCCTTGCTTATTATAACTTGCGTCAAAACAAATCAGTGTTATGCTTATGTGTCATCGCGACACCTACAACAGCTCTAAATACCTAGAACTCTTTATCAAGTAGATATTTTAGGACAAAAACAAGCTGCGAGAAAAAATAACCAATAACCCGACTCATCATCATCATCAGCCGCTTGACGCCCACTGCAGGACATAGGCCTCCTTCGTGGTTTTCATAACCATGAGGGGTTTTGCCATAATCGCCACGCTTGGCAGGCGGGTTGATCGCGGTATGCGGTTGGAATCTCAGGAAGACTCTGCTGCCCGTCTCCTGGTAATTGATTTCTTTAGTCGCCTTCTACGATATCGACGGAAGGAAATGGAGTGACGCTATTCTTAATCCGGCGCCACACGGATAACCCGACTGCTGAACATTAACTACTAAACAGGCGAACACGGAGTCACACACAACGTCGAATTTGGGCTTTTATTCATCATCATCATAGGCCATTTGACGCCCACTGTAGAACATAGGTCTCCCTCATGGTTTTCCAAGCTTCTCAGTCTTGTGCCGCCCGCATCCAGCGACTCCCCGCCACCGTAACCAGGTGGTCAGACCATCTGGTGCCGTCCTACGCTGCGTCGTCCGGGTTTTCATTACATTTTTTTTTTTCTTTTGTCTTTTTTATGTTTTTTTTGAAAGTTTATTGTTGAATTTATGCTGATTTCATATAGCCTATGACACTCGCGCAAACACTACGAATAGATTGAGATCTTAATTGTCAAAATCAGACCATTGGTTAAGAAGTTATGAGGCACATTACCTTCCTTTTGGGCTCCGCCACAGATGGGTAACAAAAGTATACACAATTTTATTTTCTATTATCTTCGCTGGCCTCACATTCAAAATGTCGTGCGTTCGAATCCCGGTACATACCAATGACTCTACTTTCTACAGTTCCACACATTTGTGTACTCGTTAACTCTGAAAGAAAACATCGTGAGAAAACCTGAGTACCTGAAGTGTTGACACATATCAGCGCGGAAATTGTCAATCCGCGGCGGGCACGCGTGGTAATTAAGACCATACTCTCTCTCTGGGAGAAGGTCTGTGCCCAACAGTGGGGCGTAAATAGGCTGCATTATTTTTATATCTGCGTATTATTTGGTATAGTGTAGACATTAGGAAGGTTACAAGACACGAAGTTTATCTGATTGACCTGTAAAGGACTTTTCATCTTTAATCGTAATAGGCCAGTTGAAATTTTTACAGAATTTGTGACAGATTTCCCATGGCCAACAAATCGACGCTCCCTACGTATACACCCCATAACTAAATTTTAGCTATTTTACAGTTGACGCGATTGAAGTCATCGTGACTGCCTTGTTGGTCTAGCGATATCGCGTCTGATTACCATGCCGGAGGTCGTGGGTACAATTCCCACTGGGGACCGCCGTACATTTGTACTAATGGCCTCAGTCGTTTGCCCAGCAGTGGGCTCTACTCGTTGGCTGGATCGATAAGATAAGACTAGAAAAGAAGAGACGAGATGAGATGTAGATAGATAACTTATCACGCGTGGCACAAGAGCGAGTTTCAAATGGACAGAGGGACCTCCTGCCTTCTGCAGTGTACCCTAATACGCGGAGCCGCCGCCGGCCGTGTCGATCCTGATTTATGTGGATTCCAGACCAATGCAATCTGCCTAATTGCCGGCAGCGCGGTTAGATAAGACATTTGCGAAGACCTATAACGATCTATTTGTTTGTGAACTTCTCACCCTGTAGTCAGGGTGACGTCGAATAGGCATTGTCCGAAAACATAGGTAATTTCGAGAGCCTAGGCCGGTTTAATTAATGACTTCCACGCAGCACAATCGCATCGTCGTGGTCCCAAACTAGGATACCCTGTGCTATGGTAACCAGGCAAGGACATCACAAACATGGAAATATCACCAGACTGAGGCCATGTGACTTGTAATATACGCATCAATTACCGCGGGCACTGACTGAAAACCAGCGCTGAGAGCTCACACCCTCACCCTTGTGGCAACTTTGACACACCACAGGATGCACTCTGACGCTCTGACTTTTTCTTGTATTATGTTGTATTTATGTGACTTGTTTTTCCGTTGTACTTGTTTGTGCTACTTGTTATGCCTTTTTTTCTTGTGATGTGTTAATTTATCCCAATAAATGTCTTTCTTCTTCTTCTTCTTCTTCTTATGTACACAAATGTACAGCGACCCCCAGCGGGTATTCTATTCTATTCTATTCTATTCTATTCTATTCTATTCTATTCTATTCTATTCTATTCTATTCTATTCTATTCTATTCTATTCTATTCTATTCTATTCTATTCTATTCTATTCTATTCTATTCTATTCTATTCTATTCTATTCTATTCTATTCTATTCTATTCTATTCTATTCTATTCTATTCTATTCTATTCTATTCTATTCTATTCTATTCTATTCTATTCTATTCTATTCTATTCTATTCTATTCTATTCTATTCTATTCTATTCTATTCTATTCTATTCTATTCTATTCTATTCTATTCTATTCTATTCTATTCTATTCTATTCTATTCTATTCTATTCTATTCTATTCTATTCTATTCTATTCTATTCTATTCTATTCTATTCTATTCTATTCTATTCTATTCTATTCTATTCTATTCTATTCTATTCTATTCTATTCTATTCTATTCTATTCTATTCTATTCTATTCTATTCTATTCTATTCTATTCTATTCTATTCTATTCTATTCTATTCTATTCTATTCTATTCTATTCTATTCTATTCTATTCTATTCTATTCTATTCTATTCTATTCTATTCTATTCTATTCTATTCTATTCTATTCTATTCTATTCTATTCTATTCTATTCTATTCTATTCTATTCTATTCTATTCTATTCTATTCTATTCTATTCTATTCTATTCTATTCTATTCTATTCTATTCTATTCTATTCTATTCTATTCTATTCTATTCTATTCTATTCTATTCTATTTGCCCCCGACACCAAGTCACAGGGTTACAACCCTCGCCGAGGCGACATGTTTTCGTTACATGCGGCTTCAGCGAGTGACCCCCTGCTAGCGAACTGAAAGACGTTTCACGTCAATAAATAACTTTAAAAAAGCTACAATTAATAAGGCACTTGATACGTGTGAACTAGCCATAAATCTCCGGACGATATAACATCTTCGAAAACTTGCAAAAGGACCCATTTGAAGGCAGATACGGCTGAAGGAAGCGCGCTGATCAAAACGACGATTCAATTTCCGGTGGAGGCGCAGATCGGGCCGTTTCTTTCCCTTTTTGAATATCGAGCGAGAGGTACTTGATAACAATGCGAGCATATCTCCAGCCAAGAGTAAAATTCTAGCCATAGCACACTCTATTATTATTAATACTGGGTTTTCCGACATTATCCATAAATAAGAATAAGAATAAACTTTATTTGACAACATTACAAAGAATTACATACAGTAGGTACGCTCGTACATAATCAAAATAAGGTACATAATCAAGTTAAATAACCTTACAATGAATTACAAACACATTTTAGCAAAATTAAGTGTTTAAAATAAATTAAGTGTTTAAATGATGAGCGGTGGTAGCCTAGTGGGTAGAACATTGGACTCTGAAGTGAGAGACCCAGGTTTGATTCCCAGTGCAAGTATGTACCTATGACTTTGGTTTCTAAGTTATGTATATTTGTGAAGTTTTAGTAGCAATACCACTCGCTAACGGTGAAGGAAAACATCGTGAGGAAACCTGAGTGCCTGCGGTGTTCACATAGCTCAGCGCTTAAAATCGCCAATCCGCGGTGGGCACGCGTGGTGATTAAGCCCATAGTGTCTACTCTCTCCATGAGAGAGGCATGTGCCCTACAGTGGGACGTATACAGGCTGCTTATGTTAAGTTTTTAAAGTATTTAACTTCAAGTGTTTTAAATCAGGTGTTTAAAATACATTCCACTTTCTAATAGTTGGTATTTAAAATCTAAAAAAAATGTTACTTTTCAATGTCCTATCTGGGGACGCAGGGCATGATTTTTATGATTTTTTTATTTTCATAGATTTGTTATAGATAGATTTATTGGATAATAAAAGATATACCAAAATTACTATCACTGAATTTGTTAGTGACGTCGGTCGACAAAATTATATAAATAGTATTTGTATTTCTGTAATTCTAAAAATGCCTACTTTTGTACCCGTGCGCACGGAGAATCCTGTCTTAGGTTATGGACAGATAAGAAATCAAAAATTTATTTCAACGTAAAGAATTTACATTCTGCTTGTTGAACATCAAGGATTATTTAGATGTTTGGGTCGAGTTTCATAAAACTCTAATTCGTAGTTTTTTATGACAGTTCGATGTACATTGCGTAGTCTTCCTACTTGTTAATCTGTGGTTTGTATTTGTTAATCTGTGGGTTAATCGACTTTGCAATGTACATCAAATTGACGAAGTAAACCGTGAGTAATTCATCAAGAGCTTGTTAAACAGTACCCAGATTAATGTTAATAGGTATTTAGAAGACGATTGTTTGCAGTGTTAAGCACATTCATGAGTAATGTTTTTTTAAATTGAAAACTGTTAATTGAGTTGAAACGCCGTTTTTTGGCTTTTGTGAATTTAATTTTATTTCACATTACAAAAACAATATACTCAATAAAAACTTAACTGGAGTTTCATTGTTAGCTTCGTCTCTACATAATCTAATAATTGTAAAACTAACAAGTTTTATGTTCATTAAGTAAATAGGTATATAATGTTTGTTTTTAAATTGAATAAAATATTTGAATTTGTATTCAGACTTTTTTTTATTTGAACGTTATGTACAATGTTATAATAAAAAATATAAACCAATTGGTAAGATAACAAGTGGTCATAAGCCCTAGTTAGTTGGGCTACCGTAACTCGTCCGATTTAACATACTCCAAACTATATATTTCGACACTCCGGAAAAGTACAAAACAGAACGTGTTGGACTCGCCCACCGAAGGTTCCGTACAAATCTGTATCGCAGTTTATTCCGAACTTTTCCCCTACTTCAAATACATATTTTTTTTGGTGATTTAATTACAAATGTAAGGTTTTCAGATTTTTCCCTGTATTTGTAGCAAATGACAATAATACTTGACACATTTCATAGCTCCAGGTCCAGGGAATCAATTTTGATTTCCTTGAGTGTCGAAATATACGTTTTTATTGCGGCATAAACGGCCGTATCTTTTTTTTAAGTTACCTTAGATGTTTGATTTGTTCACAGGTTCAAGGAGCTGTAGTCTTGAGTATATGGTTTTAATTTCAAGTCGATGTATGTACGCGTTCCCAAGATAAAGGGTCTTGACAGACGGATGGACCGCAAAGTGATACGGGTTCCGTTTTTTAACTTTTAAACGTAACCCTAAAAATGGACAATACAATACAATGGATATTTACGTAATAGGATTGCAAGTCTACCTTAAAATGTTTTGTTAAGTTTTATATAAACGGGTCTAATCGAGATTATTTATTAGGTAAAATGTAATTACCCGCGATCAGATCCGTTAAATAAATAACTATATATGGACCCACGTTCAAAATTAATTAGGATAGAGTTTATTTTATTTCCCAAATCTATGAGACTTTTGACGTCAGTGGAGCGTGGAGCCAAAACGTCGCAACTGCGAATATTAATTTCTATCCCGGACGCGTAGAGATGAAATTTTATTATCAAGAAAAACTCTTATAATAAAAAAAAAACAGACTGTTAAAAGGTCTTAAGCAAGGCCTCACTTTGTCAACTAAATTTAAAACCTTAGTAGACGGGATTTTTCAATGTAATGGATTCATTTAGGTGCTGTTTAACACAATCTGGTAGGTACCTAGTCGAGTTTTTGTTGCATACTAAGTTTTTTTTTATTTGATGTTTTTAGGGTTCCATACTTCAAAAGGAAAAACTAAACCCTTATAGGATCCCTATGTTGTCCGTCCGTCTGTCAAGACCCTTTATCTCATCAACGCTTGGGGTATCGAATTGAAATTATAAACAAGTACTCAAGTCTATAACTAGTTTCTTGAAGCTGTTAAGTAATCAAATTTCTAACTTAACGTATAAAAAAGATTCGGTCGCTTATGCCCCGAAAAAACGTGTATTTCGACACTCAAGGGAATAAACATTTATTGGGTACTTTCCTATTAAAATTGTCAAGTACAGGGAGAAATCTGAAATCTGAAATCATTAAAAAGCCCAAAAAAAGTCTACGAGACTCGATTCCTGAACTATTTCTAGTATTTAAGTACCTACAAATTTGTGCAAGACTCTCGGTGGGCGAGTCCGACTCGCACTTGTCCGGTTTTTACTAACTATATTACAGCTGACGACAGCCATTTCGTTTTTTGTGACGTCATATAGCTTGGAATACTTTGGTCGCCAATACCTTATATTTGACATCAATTATTTGCCAAAATTTACAGTTCAGCCTCTGCGTGGTCATAAAGAAACAATTCAATTTAAATTCAATGCAAATATTTTTATTCATTGTAAAAACAGAATGTTTACTTAATGAACGTCAAAGTTGTTACACTATGGACAAGTAACATAGGTCCATGATACGATACATACTTACATAAGTACAGTCGACAGCAGCTCGGCTTTACACTTCACTTGCAATGTCACACGTAACGCAACTGATTAAAGTGCACAGATGTAAAAGTGTGGTACTGCATGTGCAGGATTATTTCTGAAATGGAAAATTTCTGAAACAACAAAATTTGTCATGTACAAAAACTTAATATATAAAAAATATGAATCTAAAAACCAATTTAGAGGCTAAAAATTCCACCTATGCCGGGACTTGAACCCGCGACCTCTGGCTAACCGTGCAAGGGTTCTCGCGAGGTCGCTGGTTCAAGTCCCGGCATGGGTGGAATTTTTAGCCTCTAAATAGGTTTTTAAAATTGTCCTCAGCATGGGTTAGTGCAACAAAAAAAAAAAAAAAAAATGAATCTGTAAAAAGAAATCATTAAACAATATTGGTTGTAAGAGACTAACGGCCAGTTTCTGAATAGAGATTTTCGCTTAACTGTAGTGCTGTCTCTTCGAATTTCTCAGAAAAGAGCGTGACAGAACATTACTTAAGTATTTGCTTAGTGGAATTGTCAATTCAGAAGCCGACCCAAACTCTAATTGGTGTATTTCAGGAATTGCGCATAGAAAAAACCCCGTTTAACATATGTGTACATACGCACATACATGTGCGCGAAAACCGCAACCCCCTTTTCCTTCCGCACTCGGGAACAAGGCCGGACCGGCAGAATTCAAATGGACCCATTAAAGCGCTTGATAAGGAAAAGTGTGTTTGTTCGTCTGTCCATAACTCATTTTCGTTTTATAATACCCGCCATTAGTATGCCGCCGAGTTCGCTAGTCAAATAATACGCCGTCGAATGATGAACAATTTATTGTAGGCATTAACTTAATTTACGTACTGTTTTAAGCTCGTGAATTATCGTTCCATGATATATTTTCAGCGTGAAAGTTACGTAAGGCCTGAACGATTTTCTTGAATTTGAATTGCGTAATTTCTGATAAGTCTGTGATGTTTTTGCAGTGAAGCCTTTTACACTAGGTAGGTCAACATGCATAAATTTTATCGTAATAACACTTGGCAGATAAAATTATATAGCGTCTGGTCTACAAAGTGTCTTCGAATTGGCTTGCAAAATTTTAAGGGGGCATTATGACCATAATTTAGAACCCTTAGGAACAATTTTAAAGTAATGCTGAAATATTACTTCACATATTATTATCCTCCCATATTACCATAGGCCTCCCTCGTGGTTTTCCAAGCTTCCCGGTGTTGTGCCGCCCGTATCTAGCGACTCCCCTACCACCGTAACCAGGTCGTCAGACCATCTGGTGGGGGCCTGCCCACGCTGCGTCGTCCGGGCCGCGGTTGCCAGGTCAGAAACTTGTCGCCTCAACGGCCATCAGTTCTCCGAGCTATGTGCCTCGCCCACTGCAACTTCAACTGAGCAATTCTTCGAGCTATATCAGTAACTCGGGTTCTTCTGCGGATCTCCTTATTCCTGATTCCATCACGCAGTGAAACTCCTAACATAGCTCTCTCCATTGCTCGTTAGGCGACCTTGAGCCTTCTTATGAGGCCAATAGTCAGCGACGTCACAGCTGCTAGGCTTGTTTATTTTAGTTACTTCCACAGTATAATGTCCTACGGCATACTACTGTGGGGTCTGGCAGCAGACATTGAGACCATCTTTGTCTTACAGAAGAGAGCGATCAGATTCATTTATAAGCTAGGCAGTAGAGATTCGTTAAGAGATTTCTGTAAAGAAACTAACATCCTAACAGTTGCTAGTCAGTATATCTATGAGAATATTATAATAATATAAGTAATTTTAAAACCGTAGGTAGCCAACACGATGTAAATATTTACTAGAAGTGAACATACATTTTCTTTCCCAAGATTTAGGCTGGCAAAGGTTAATACCTACATCCTTTATGTGGCATTGTATACGTTTTTACAATAACATCCCTGAAGATATAATAAGCTTGCCTGAAGTGCGGTTCAAAAAATGTGTAAAGCGCACTTTATGCCAAAAGGGCTACTATAGCATTAAGGATTATTTAGATGACAAAGATCTAGTACTACCTTTTTAGAAGATATGACATGTAAACTCTGTTAATTAAGGAATATGTTTGAAAAGACTAAGTTTGGAGTTTTTTTGTCCGTTTTTTCTCCAAATGATCTAGATTTTGAAACGGACACCTAGTTTTTCTTGTAACGTTCAATAACTCACAGTTTCTGTGTTACTATGAATAAAAATTTTTTGACCTTTGACTTTGACTAAGGGGCTGGGGAGGAGATTCAAGTTTTAGAATTTTTTTGCTGTTTATTTATTTATTTTATTTTATTAAGGATATCAACAGCGAAAACAAATAATTTGATTACAATAATAAAGAAACGAAAGAAATCACAAAGTCATTGGCACTTGCCGGGGCCCGAAGCCACCACTTCTTGAACGTGAGGCGAGAATCCTGCCGAAGTGTTACCAACTACAAGCCATATTTTATAGTCAATCTGTCCCATAGTAGGATGTTTAACTTTATAGCACGGATAATCTAAAAAAGGGACTGAATAATAAATTGCATCTCGCTCACACAATACAGATACTAGTGTCGTTGTCCAGTCCGTTTCTTTAAATAAAGTTCTATCTACGTTACAACTAAATATTTTAATTTAAAATAACCCTTAAATACTTAAACAGTTGGAGACTACAGCACAAATGCAAAAAAGCTGTAATCGTGACGTTTCCGTCGGTCCCACGTGCCCGGATTTTCTTTTCGCTGTTATGGTATCTCTAATGTAAAAAGTATTTAAGGCTGTTCTTACGTGACATACTTCGCCCAAATAGGGGATGTATTAGCAAAGGGCAAGATAAAAAGTACCCGAAACCGGCGTGCGTGCATGCAACGACTAATGAATGTTGAGGAAGCAAAAGTGATCTGTCAGGATCGTAGCAAGTGGCAGTCCCTAGTCTCTGCCTACCCCTCTGGGATACAGGCGTGAGTTTATGTTATGTTATGTTATGTTATGTTATGTTATGTTATGTTATGTTATGTTATGTTATGTTATGTTATGTTATGTTATGTTATGTTATGTTATGTTATGTTATGTTATGTTATGTTATGTTATGTTATGTTATGTTATGTTATGTTATGTTATGTTATGTTATGTTATGTTATGTTATGTTATGTTATGTTATGTTATGTTATGTTATGTTATGTTATGTTATGTTATGTTATGTTATGTTATGTTATGTTATGTTATGTTATGATCAAAATAAACTACCCCAGGAGGGTACCGGCCCCAAAAGGGCAGGAGAATCCCTCCCCGGCGCCACTCTGGCGTCGGGCTGCCCCTCGTATTCTGGGGGGGGCAATCACGGACTCCCATTGGGCCGCGCAAGCGCGCTCAATGTAGGTACTACCGCCACGGGCAGTTTTACTGCTTCCAGCACCCCAATGGGTCGTGCTGGAAGCAGTGAGGTCGTGGCAAGCGACTCAGAGAGGTGTCCTGCGGGCACCTCAGCGAAGGTGGTGAGGCAGCACGCCGATTTCATTCGGCCTGCCTCCCGTAGCAGCGCTCCTCTCGACAGCGACTGCGAATCGGACTCGTCGATGATGTCATTCGTGTCAATGGCATCATCCGGGTCCCACCGGAAGCGGCCAATGCCGGCAAGTGCGGCCACGCCCTCGACCAAACGGCCGAAGGCGAAGAGGCCATCGGACGATGTAGATGGCGAGGATCTCTTCGCCTTCACTGAGGCCGAGACCAGGGCCTGCCGAAGCCTGCCCTCGGGGGAGGAACTGGCGGATGAGATGCGGCAGCAACCAACGGCCGACATCGGCGCTCGAATCTTCGAGAAGCTGACTGTCGTGGAGGCCGTTGCGAGCAAGTCCCGCAACCTCAAGGGCAACTTCGTACGGGAGCTGCGCCTGGCCGCCCGAACAGTGAAGGCTGCAGCGGAGGAACTGGCGCAACGCACCACATCCTCGACTACGGTCGAGATGCTGGAACGCGAGAACGCTGCCCTGCGTTCCAAGGTGTTCGACCTCGAGGCGAGGATGTCCTCCGTTGCAGCTGAGCTGCAGGCCCTCCGCACCAAAGGTGCCGCTGTAGCCGCGCCGACTTCGTCCAGGGAGCCGCATGGTGCACAGGATCACCTGACCCTGTCCCATGTGGCTAAACTCATGGACGAGAGGTTCGCCAAATTCATGGCGGATCTCTTCCCAGACAGGGCGATTCGTCCCCCGCTGGGAAAGAAGGCGACGGCGCCCGCTGAGAAAGCGGAGACAGCGGCACCTGTGGCCGCACCGGCGACGGGCAAAAGGAGCCGTCGAAAGAGGAGGACGAAAGCGCAAGGCGCTCCCCTTCCTCCTCCCTCTGCACCATTGCCGGCGGTACCGTCGGGCTCCAAGCGGCCGGAAACCCGTGTCCCAGCGTCCCAAACCTGGGCCACGGTCGCTGCCAAGAAGGCAAAACCGGCTGCCCAAAAGCCCGCTAATAAGCCGCCGGCTTCGGCTAAGCCGCCGCGACCGCCCACCTCCGCAGCCATCACCTTGACGGTGCCACAAGGTGCGGAAGTCACCTACGCGCAGGTGATGGCCACGGCCAGATCCCGCGTAAGGTTGGCGGATTGCGGCCTGCAGGAGGTCCGCCAAAAGCGGGCCATGAACGGCGGACTGGTGCTGGAGGTCAGTGGAGCCGACAGCAGCGCCAAGGCCGATCAGCTCGCTGGGCGGCTAAAGACGGCTCTGGCCGACCTCGGCGTCAGGGTGGCACGCCCCGTGAAAACGGGGGACATGCGCGTCATGGGTCTCGACGAGTCCGTTACCCCGGACGAAGTCGCGGCTGCGGTTGCGGCGGCTGGGGAGTGCGGCGTCGACCAAATAAGGGTCGGCCAAATCCGCCACACCGCTCGGCGGATGGGTACGGCCTGGGTCCGCTGCCCCCTCGTCGCACTGCGCAAGATCCTTGCCTCGCCGCGGCTTCGGATTGGGGAGTGGATATCGGCGCGCGTGGAAGCCCTGGCGCCGAGGCAACTGAAGTGCTTCCGCTGTCTGGAGCCTGGACACGTTGCGAGCCAGTGCACCAGCAGCGAGGACCGCAGCACTCGGTGCTTCGCCTGCGGGGTCCCTGGCCATCGAGCTAGAGACTGCGCGGCGAAGTCGCTGAACTGCCCGGTCTGCGCTGACCTCGGTCGCCCCTCAAACCACTCTTTGGGGAGCAAGCTGTGCTCGCCCCCGAAGAGGAGAGGCAGGGGCACAGCCGCTACCAACACAACCACCGGCAATACCAAACCGGCCGCGCCGCCCCAATCGGGCAATAGCCCGCCGGAGGCCATGGAGGCCTCGCCTTCGACCCTCCAATGAAACTGCTGCAGGGCAATCTGAACCACTGCCGCGGGGCGCAGGACCTTTTCCTGCAGACTCTCGCGGAGTGGCGGATTGCTCTGGCGGTGGTCGCGGAGCCCTATGCCGTTCCAAACCACCCTCGGTGGTTCACGGACGATGTGGGCTCCGTGGCTGTATATTGGGGGGGAGGAGAGGCGGCGCCGACGTGTTTCCCGATCGAGACGGGGCGGGGTATCGTGGCAGTCCAATGGGGGCCAATTGCCATCATTGGCTGCTACGTCTCGCCCAACATAGGCCTCGCCCAGTACGAGGCCTACCTGGACCGTCTCGCGACGTGCGTCCGCCGATGCCGGCCTCGTCCTGTCATCGTCATGGGCGATTTCAACGCCCATGCGCGGGCTTGGGGCGGGCCTCGGGATGACGGGAGAGGCGAGGCAGTCCTTGAGTGGGCGTCCAGCCTCGACCTCACTCTCCTGAACCGGGGCTCCGTCAGCACCTGCGTGCGGTGGCAGGGTGAGTCCATTGTGGACCTCACCTGGGCGTCGGCATCGGCGGGCGCTCTCGTATCGGGATGGCGAGTGGCTGAGGAGCTGGTCACTCTGTCGGACCACAACTACATCCTTATGGATGTGGCGGTGGGCTTCCGCCGCGCACCACCCCCGCAGGGGAATGCGCGGCCAAAGCGGTGGGCCCTGAGGAAGCTGGACCGGGATCTGCTCGTCTCGGCTGCGAGTGTCGCGGCCTGGACGGAGCCGCCTCCTGTGATTGACACAGAGGCTGAGACGGCATGGTTCCGGGACCGGATGACTCAGGTCTGCGATACCGCCATGCCTCGAACGAGGCCCACGGAGCGCACCGCCACGTATTGGTGGTCCGACGACCTGGCGGCGTTGCGGGCAACGTGTCACGCCGCCAGGAGAGTGTACCTTCGGGCACGCAGACGGCGCCGAGCTACACCCGAGGAGAGGACGGCAGCGTACGCCGCGTTCCGGGAGGCTGAAATAGCCTTCAAAGCGGCCGTCGCAACCGCCAAGGAGAGGTCCTACCACGAATTCGTGGAGAGTCTCAACCAGGACCCATGGGGGCGTCCGTACAAGATGGTACTGGACAAGCTCAGACCGTGGGTTCCTCCACTTACTGAGACTCTGGAGCCCGACCTTGTGGGGAGAGTGGTTGAAACCCTCTTCCCTCGCGTTGTGGACGGCCCGCCGAGCGCGGCGACGCTGCCTGCCCCGGAGGCCCCGGACGTAGAAAAGGAGGAGCTGGTGCGAGCCGTGAGGCGCCTTGCAGTGCGTAACACTGCCCCAGGACCCGACGGAATACCGGGACGGGCCTGGGTGCTCGCTCTTGGCGTCTTGGGCGAGCGGTTCCGGCTTCTTCTGAGCGAATGCTCAAAGTCTGGGCGCTTCCCCTCGGAGTGGAAGCGGGCACGCCTGGTGTTGCTGAGGAAGGAGGGCAGACCAGCAACCTCGCCGTCAGCCTACAGGCCCATCTGCCTGTTGGACGAGGCGGGCAAGCTATTCGAGCGCGTGTTAGCGGAGCGAATCAACTTCCACCTGTGGAACGTGGGCCCGGATCTGTCGGACAGCCAGTTCGGCTTCCGGCACGGGCGTTCCACGGTGGACGCGATTCTCAGGGTTCGCTCCGTCGCACAAGAGGCGGTGTCCCGGGGCAGGGTGGTGCTCGCAGTCAGTCTTGACATCGTGAATGCGTTCAACTCCCTGCCCTGGAGTGCAATCCGGCGGGCGCTCGTCTACCATGGCTTGCCCGAGTACCTGCGTAACGTCGTCGGCGACTACTTGTGTGACAGACACATAGAGTACGTCGACCGCGATGGGGTGACCTGCGGCAGAGAGATGTACTGCGGGGTTCCGCAGGGGTCAGTTCTGGGACCGCTCCTGTGGAACCTAGCGTATGACGCGGTCCTGCGCATCTCTCTGCCCACGGATACTCACCTAGTCTGTTACGCCGACGACACGTTGGTGCTAGCGGAGGGAGGCGATTTCGAGCGTACGACTCGTCTCGCCGAACTCGCTACCTCGTCCGTGATCCGTAGGATCCAGGCGTTGGGCCTGAAGGTAGCCCCGCAGAAGACCGAGGCGCTGTGGTTCCATGGCCTTCCAAGGGGACAGGAACCACCAGCTTCCTCGGTCCAAGTAGGCGACGCCGTTGTCCAGGTGGGGAGGTACATGAAGTACCTAGGCGTTGTCCTCGACGGTCGCTGGGAGTTCGCTGCCCTGCACCGAATCCTACCGAATCTCGGGGGGCCGCGGGAGAGCGTTCGGCGGCTCTATTTGGGGGTCGTGCGCTCCATCGCCCTTTATGGAGCACCCATCTGGGCGGAGAAGCTGTCCGGCAGCCGTGCATGCAAGGCAAAACTGCTGAGCGTGCAGCGCCGGATGGCTATCCGGGTGGCGCGCGGGTATCGCACGATCTCCCACGAGGCGGCGGCCGTCCTCGCCAGGTTTCCCCCCCTGGACATCTTGGCGTCGATGGATGCAAGAGTCTATGCCGGGCTTCGTCGCTTGCGCGACTCCGAGCAGGATCTGCCCCCCAGAGCCATCGCCCGGCTCCGGGAGGAGGCACACGACGATGCCGTCGAGGAGTGGCGAACGCGCCTCCTGGAGCCGGCGAGCCGGCGGCAGAGAGTAGTCGGGGCCATCCTGCCCGTTTTTGAGGAGTGGCTGGGTCGCGCAGGCGGCCAAGTTAGCTATAGGCTAACGCAGGTGCTCACCGGACATGGCTGTTTCGGTGAGTACCTGCACAGGATCGGACGGGAGAGGTCGGCGGCATGCCATCATTGCGGCGCCGACAGGGATGATGCTCAGCACACCCTGGAGGTCTGCCCCGCGTGGCAATCTCAGCGGCGAGAGCTCGTCGCTGCGATCGGGGAGGACCTCAGGTTGCCTGCGGTGGTGGCCGGAATGCTGTCTGGCCGACCCCAGTGGGACGCCGTGGCCTCCTTCTGCGAGTCAGTCATGACTTGCAAGGAGGAGGCCGAACGCGATAGGGAGCGGGCGGACCCCACTCGACGACGCGGCCGAAGACGCGGTGCCAATAGGCGCTGCTAGTGTGGCCGCGCAGCCCTGTAGTACCGGGCGTAGAATAGGACTACGGTATCTCCTGCCTGTCGTAAGAGGCGACTAAAAGGAGACCTTGGAGCCGAGGACGGCAAGAGCGGGGGCTCAAACCGTCTATCAACCGGCTCCGGGAAGGCGGCGGTGTGTGGTGGCCGCACACCGCCGTGGCGGAGGCACCAGGTAGGCCTCGGCCTACCAGCGGGGAGCGCCAAAGCGCACAGTGCGAGGGGGTTCCGGAGTGTTCTCTGAGTTCCCGGAACCCCCCTCAATTGCACACGGAGGGCCACCGGGGGGGTTTTAGTGGGTAAAAATCCCACATAACCCGGCTCCTCCTCCGGGGAGTCGGGTATCTTTGGAAGATTTCCCCCCTCGTCAAAAAAGTTTAAAAAAAAAAAAAAAAAAAAAAAAAAAAAAAAAAAAAAAAAAAAAAAAAAAAAAAAAAAAAAATGTTATGTTATGTTATGTTATGTTATGTTATGTTATGTTATGTTATGTTATGTTCTTACGTGGGTCATGCATAATTGAATACACTTAATTATGTAATAAAATGAGCAAACTCTTCGCCGTAGAGTAACACTAGCGGCACCAATTAAAAAAATCATATCTTTTACATGTCGTATTTGCAAAAAGTGTCTGTAACATCTCTGAATCATGTTTCTCAATCAGAGATTTTTCGGACCCACGACAAAGCACATAATATGTAAGAAGTGGTACAAGTCGGCCCAAAAATATTAAATTGTGCGAGCGAGACAGGAAGCTTGACGTAAGAACATCCTTAAGGTTTATTTTAGTTTGTCGATGCGCCCGCACGTCGCCAGCCCCTTTTACTGCGAATAGTCCTTAACCTTCACGGAGTAACCCTAGCGGCAAGGAGGAAAAAAAAAATTATTAGATGCAAATTCAAGCAAAAATATAATATTAAGGGTTAAAGTATGAAATTGCCGATTTGTACTGAAAATCTAAATTGTTTATTTTTTAAATTTTTAACAAATTTATTTAATCAAAATAGTTGCCATTATTATCTATACATTGCTGCCATCTAATGGAAAGGTCATTAATGCCTTTGCGATATAACTCCGACGATCTAGACTGCACAAACGGTGTGAAAGCATTTTGTACTGCCTCCTGGGAAGAAAACTTCTTGTCACATAGATAACGAATGGTTTCTAACTGCAGTTCCTGAAGGGTCAAAATGGTTTCTCGTGCTGTGTGAGGTCTCGCGTTGTCGTGGAGCAATGATGGTGAAGATCGATTCATGAGTCGGGGCTGTTTTACTGCTAGTTTTGTCAACATGGTTCGGAGTTCGGCACAATAGACATCTGCCGATGCCGTTATTGCTTGACCAGATCGGAGAAAACTATAGTGAATAAAACCATGCTGAGACCACCAAACAGTTAGGTACCATTACCTTTTTATTGGTAAGTTTTGCTTTAGGACACTGTTGTGGCATTTGACCTGGGGTTAGCCATTGCATTTTTCTTTTCCGGTTATCATAAAGAATCCACTTTTCATCACATGTTACTATTCGATCCAATATTCCTTCATTTCTGTACCGGTTCAACAAGGCAACACAAGTTTCAACACGCGTTTCTTTCTGCAGATCAGTCAAATCATGAGGCACCCATTTTTCGTATTTTTTTATTTTATTGATTTGACGCAAGTGAGTCAATATTGTGGGTAAGGTAACGTTAAACCATGCCGCTAATTCCTGGGTAGTTTGACTAGGGTCGGCTTCCACTATCTCTCTTAATTCATCGTTATTCACCTGTGTGGGCGGTCTTCCTCGTGGCTCGTTCTTTAAGTCGAAATTTCCATCACGAAAGCGTTTAAACCAAAATCGCACGGTGCGTTCATTAGTAGACCCCTCTCCAAACGCAGCATTGATATTGCGGGCTGTTTTTGCCGCGTTAGTTCCGCGTCGGAACTCGTATTCAAAAATCACTCGAATTTTCGCAGTATCCATCTTTCTTGTCTAGATTGAATAACAAAAACAATTGAAAGTCGATATTCAAATGTTTCACATTTTTTAAAAAAAGAACATCATAGAAACCATTTGAAAAAAGTTTCATTCGAAAACCTCAAACCATGAAGATTCTATGTCAATTCAAAGAACCTATTGCCATAAAACGGCAATTTCATACTTTAACCCCTATTACAATATCTCAATCACGTGTACAATCTCTCAATCACGTCAAACCTGGGGCAAACACCTGGGACTAGATAGCATTAACGCCAAAAACGGCCGTTTTTGGCATAAATGCTATCTAGTCCCAGGTTCGTGACCCTAGAGTATCGGTCCTAAAAATCACTATTAACATGATTGAGAGATTGTACACACTTTTTGCAAATACCACCTGTAAAAAAAGATATGATTGTTCTCCCTTGGTGGCGCCAGTAGAGTAGAGTAGACTCTATGGAGCCCCTTAAAACAAAATATCGAGCCCGGGATGCTTACACACATGGAGATAAAGTTGGTACAAATCGAAATAAGTAAAAAACTCGGCGCCCTCTATACGTCGGTCCCGCATAGCTGCGAATCCCTTTGCAGAATTCCTTGTTGTACACAAGATACGAAAAAACACACGTCATGATGCAACGGTATACACAAATGTCGTAATCTTCTCCATTCTAAGGGTAAGTTACGAAGTGTCGTTGTTATGTGTCTACTGGGTTGGATAATTACAATTTTTATTCTTCTAAGCGATGGTAGCGCGTCGGTAGAACACTGGCCTCACATTCGGAAGGTCGTGGGTTCGAACTCCGGTGCATGTACTGACTTTGTTTTCTAACGTACGTAATTTGTAAATTTGTAGTAGCAATACCACTGGGTAACTGTGAAGGAACACATCTTGACGAAACCTGAGTGCCTGAGGTATTTAAATACTTCAGCGGACGTGTATAGGCTGCATATATACCGAAAATATTCATATATGTTTTAAGGTTTCTGAACAGAATTGCAGAATTGTAGGGATCAATAGTCGAAGTCAAAATTTTTATTCACTATATATTATCTTAACAAAAATTCAATTTACGTACTTATGTCTTCTATAGAATTCTCAATTTTATGGTAGCATTTTTTGCACAGTCGGCACACTTTTTTGAAGCCATGTGGGACGTAAATCCGATCAAATCTACTAAATCAAGTCACTATCAAGAGGCGATGTGGGTCAAGTGTCACTCTCGGAAGAGATCCCCTTGTTCCATTACAGACATGGATGAAGCGGGTAAAAAACGAGATGCAGCATTCAAACGATGTTGCTTCAAAAAGGGATCCCCTTTTTGTGTTTTCCGCTGCAAGCGAGTCTAACACAGGGGCTTCATTAGACCGGCCGAAACGTGCAAATAAAAATATAACCTCGATATTCACATCCCGCAATCATTTACATTCACAGTGCATGCGCACTGACACTTTGTTTTTTTATTTAAAAAAAATAAGTAATTTACTAAGGTAGAGCGGTAGTAGCCTAGTGGGTAGAACATTGGACTCGGAAGCGGGAGACCCAGGTTCGATTCCCAGTGCGGGCATGTACCTATGACTTTTCTTTCTAAGTTATGTACATTCGTGAAGTTATAGTAGCAATACCACTCGCTATCGGTGAAGGAAAACATCGTGAGGAAACCTGGTTGTCTGAGCTATTCACATACATCAGCGCTTGAAATCGCCAATCCGCGGTGGGCACGCGTGGTGATTAAGCCCATACTCTCTCTCTGAGAGAAGGCCTGTGCCCTACAGTGGGACTGCTATTAAGGCTGCTTATTAACCTCTTCACTCGCACTCCCAATTCACCCCACTGACATTAATTGAAAGGGGTGTCATGGCGGCGCAAAAAAAAATAAATGACCAGGTTGAATAAATATCAAATTATTATCTAACCAATTTACGGATTTGTTTGAAATAAAAAGAATTATACTCTAGAATAATTACATTACTAAAAAATAACAACTTTATCAAAATTCACACACACAAATTTTTACATTCAGAGTACGAAAATGCAATTACTAGAAATAAGGGCCTAGTGTCCCAAATTTTTGTGTGTGTGCGAACTATTACGTAACTTTAGGAAAAGATAATTTATGTAACAAGGTGCTGAATATACACCTATTCATTCTATCAAGCTTGTTTTTGTCTTCCCATATAAGATTTATTACCAAAACAGGATCAAACTTTTTGCGAGAATGCTCACGTTTCCTACTGAACAGTGTAAGGGGGACAATTTGAATTTGAAAATGTACTGTAATCGTGGGTCTTTACGAAGTGAAAACCACTTTTATTGAATGAAAATACTCTTATCTTATTGGAATCTATGCTTTTTTATAGAAATATTCAACAAAATCTAGTAAAAATTAAAAATATCGACTGCATTATATTTTGTACCAAGGTCACAAATAAAAGGGTAAATGGAGAAATAAAACAGTAGACTCATAATGAAATATTTATTTTCCTTTTTTACACTATTTACAATAAATATTCAGACAAAAATAAAGAATAAAACAATAAAATAGTATTTTAGTTGTTTTGTCTTATTTAGGAGGGATGGGGTAAAGAAGAGTTTTCATTGGGCAAAAATCGATAAAATGCGGGGAAAACAATTTGCGATAAAACGCATGCAGAATATTTTATTTCCAACTTGCTATTAGTGAAATAAAAAGGTAGCCTAATGCGTCACCCGGCAGCAAAAAACAAGTCCATAAAGCGTCGGAGCTCAAGTGGCGGCGTGTGCCGCGCATTGAGTATCAAGTTCGGCGTCAAGTAGTTTGTTTATACTAACCGCCAGTAAGTAAGTATCTAACCATAACATTGTTTGTAATAGCCTTATTATACGTTGTTAGTGGTGATTGACTTAACAATTACCTATGTCATATTTTATTACAAATAAAATTAGTTGTTGATCAATCGTATTGCTTCTGGTGTTAACTTTTACTACACCAACAGCGAATTTTCTCACGATGTTTTCCTTCATGTCTAAAATATTGCAAAGTTGTAAACTTGTCATTTTGTCATATATAAGTAGTGATAAAATATACAATCATTTTAAAAGAGTTGAGTTGAAGAATTATGTCCTAATAAATTTATTTGTAGGTTTAGAATGCACTTGGTATGTTTATTGCAACTTAGAACTACAATGCAAAAGAACACGAAATCAAGAAAACAGTACAAAACAAAACCAGTTTCACAGATAGCAAAACATCATGCAAACAAAAAATTCAATAATCCAACACCACATTGTTAACACCCTGTATAGACGCCGGCACGTAAGAAGAGCTGCGCGTGCCCTGTAAATGTATGGCGCTCACAGCTCTTTCTACGTGCCAACATCTACAACTAACCTAACACAGTAAGGAAAAAGGTTAAAACAAACGTAGAGCGGCGAAAGATTTTTGCTACCGTTAATTTTATTTTTCGTGAATTCAATGTTTTCTTTCAGTCTCTGCATTTCTACGTAGAAATACTACTTATGACTCTATTTTTTGTGTTAAAATAAAGATCAAACATGTCAAAAAATATGTCAAATACAGTTTATTGCGCAATAGGTCATCGGTTCAATCCCTACCCGGGACCAACAATTGTGTGACGAGCCTATTTATTGGTTTTCGAAGTTTGTCTATCAGGTGGATAGTACCCATAGCACAAGCTTTGCTTAGTTATCATGTATGGAAATATCCCAACAATATTCTATTATTATTAATGCTATCGCGAGTTATACTGATAATAATTTTTATAACTTTTACATTTTAGGAGTATGGAGCTTTGAAAATTAAATATTTTAACAATACTTTTATGGAGTTCGCGTCGAAATGATCTCGCTATTAGTACACAAAAAGCAAAACATGACATAGAAAAAGACAAAAGACAAGAACTGCAAGAGTACATTATTAGGTTACTTACAAAATGGTGTGTCGTGTGATCTTACCTACCCATCGAATAAATGAAAAATGTTAAACTCCACGTGTTCCATTAGTTCGATAGGCAAATAAGATTTTCACCAATCTAGAAAACAAATTTAGATTGGTCAAACAAACAAGAAAACAGAATGTGAAGGAGCGGACGAAGTATGTCTACTTTTATTATCTACATGCACAAATCTTACATATAAATGACTGATACCCATCCGTCACGCGTCATCCTCTCTCAAATATACAACATAATAGATGAATGGACGACAGCCAAAAACCGTAACCAAACAAAGGCAAGGGAAATCTGAGTGGCGCCGCATCCTCGAGCAGCAGCAGCGGCGGGTCCCGGCGCGTCCGGCAGCTGCTCCACCCGAAAGCGCGGCAGCTCGTCGTCGTGAACAGACCTGTAAAATAAAATTAACCTGAAATCTGTTTCATAGATACACAAAAACATGGCATGGGATAAATATTGATTCAACTTACTGCGGGCTGATATTGCGCAAAATTTCCCTGCGCACTTCGTCATCCTCGCCGCTGCTACTGGAGAGCCTGCTGGAAAAAATAAACAGTTAAAAAAGTCTTACTTCCGCATAATCTAGATGGAAAAAAATTATTAAGTATTGTACCTAGAGGTAGAAAGCGGGACGCTTAGTGCCTCCAGTGGCACTAGCTCCCAGTTCTCCTCCTCCACCATGATGTCCATTGCCTGGAAGAAATATAAACCTAAAATAACGGAACGAACAAGAAATAATACAAAATTAATATTATTAGTAAAACCACTGAGTCTTGTTGATGGTGTATTATAAATTATAATAGATTAGGTAGGTGGGTTGAACACTGAGTAGATAAACTAAACTTAGCAGTAAACACGTAATTCTCTAGCCCGGAAATCGAGCGTAGACGTGCACGCATCTCTCTAATTACATCGGCCGACTGCTCGGGGCGCGCGGCGGCGCAAGAGGCTCCGGAGGTGCGCGCCTCGGGAATTTTCGGGTGCATTCGGAATGCGTCGGGCAAGCCACGACCTTCAAGCCTTGGAGCGGCACTATGAGTTGGAGGGAAACTATGGATTTACTATTGATGGCGTCTTACATCATTTATATTTATACAGCAGTGGTAGCCTAGTGGGTAGAACCTCGGACTAGGAAGCGGGAGACCCAGGTTCGATCCCCGGTGCGGGCATGTAGCTATGACTTGGTTTTCTAAGTTATGTACATTTGTGAAGTTATAGTAGTAGCAATACCACTCGCTAACGAAGGAAAACATCGTGAGGAAACCTGAGTATCTGAGCTATTCACGTACACGCGCTTGAAATACCCAATCCCCGGTGGGCACGCGTGGTGATTAAGCCCATGCTCTCTCCCTGAGAGAAGGCCTGTGCCCTACAGTGGGACGCATATAGGCCGCTTATGTATGTTATGTAATATTTATATAATTATTATAACATACCATCAGGTTTCCCACCCCAGTCTCCTTCTCCTCCTCCTCCTCCAGCCCGACCTCCAACTCCCCCTAGCTCTCATCCTCTTCCTCGTCGTCTTGCAGTAATTCAAGAAACTCTTGGGGTGCCCGGGTCTCCACATCTGTAAAATAAATAAATAATAATTTTCCTATAAACTACGAGATATATTACAATCTAATTGGAAATTTGCGTATTCTCACTAGAAACTTATAGTAACGGTGTATTGAAGTTGATAAAAATTTTATGTCGATAATCAATTGAACTAATCACTAAGCCCATCACTATAGAACCGGATGAGAAGGCCGGAGGTCGTGACCCTAGTGGTCGATTTCCGGTATACGAACTTATCGGAAAACAACGGCGAATGTTTTGTTTTTGTAATATTTTTCACTATTACTTAGTAATTCTACATAAAAATGAATAAAATAACAAAGTACGATAGTCTTACTTGCCAAATATAGTGGGTTTTATCCAAAATACACAAACAATGATCAAAAATTTCGAAAGAAAGTACAACTTTTTTCAAAGTTGCTATATCGAACATTTTCTTGGGCCAAATTTAAAGTATTTATAGCATTCTTTAGGTAAAACTATGTGTAATGATTGAAATAAATGCATAAAGTAACACGTAAATACACTTTTCACTTACCTTTCTAACAAAAAACCAGTTTTTCTTGTAGATTTGTTCTACGCTCTCGCCACTTTCTAACAAGAAATTTTCGACTAAGATTGACAAGTTTTTTTTTTAGGAAGTCTTAGAGTATTTTACCACAGATTAAAGGCAATTTCATGCCGAACATAAGCGAACAATAACCATAAACCGATACCATAGACCGTCAAACACATTTTCGCGTTTTTTTGGTCTGTTGCCCTTTGGGACAACTCTGTCTCAGTTGCGAGTTTGACGTTACCCGATGCGCTGAGACAGATCTGTCTCTGCTGCTAGTGAGAAGGGCCTTAATAGCAGTCCCACTGTAGGGCACAGGCCTTCTCTCAGAGAGAGAGTATGGGCTTAATCACCACGCGTGCCCACCGCGGATTGGCGATTTCAAGCGCTGATGTATGTGAATAGCTCAGACAACCAGGTTTCCTCACGATGTTTTCCTTCACCGATAGCGAGTGGTATTGCTACTATAACTTCACGAATGTACATAACTTAGAAAGAAAATTCATAGGTACATGCCCGCACTGGGAATCGAACCTGGGTCTCCCGCTTCCGAGTCCAATGTTCTACCCACTTCTAATCCGCGGTGGGCACGCGTGGTGATTAAGCCCATACTCTCTCTCTGAGAGAAGGCCTGTGCCCTACAGTGGGACTGCTATTAAGGCTGCTTATTAAGTAATTTACATTTTTTCTTATAGCTATATATCCGCTCTCGGAAATCTATATGGTTTGTCTGAAAGCGGCGATATGAACTAGGACACAATGTAGATTTACAAACGTAGAGATTAGATTAGATTAGAACTCTTCATTGTACAGTTGACTGTACACTATCTTTTACGTCCATGACCTCTACTCCGTTACGTTACAGGCGACTTTGTGTTGAAATGTAAACTGAATGCTCTCTAATTTCGTGTAGATAGTTTTTCCTTGAATGTATCCAAAGATGTGTCACTCTCTGTCGTTCGTAGAATCTATAGATACTAAAGTAATCTTGGTTTATTTGCTTACAATGCATCACTTTGTCAATAAAATGTAAAGGTTCATGTACTGTCGACCGCACGCACCAGAAAAAAAAACATTAAATGCCTTAAATATCTAAGTTTTGTCGTATACTATTACCGCTCTTGGTGGTAAATGGTATCTCTTCCAGACAACCTTGGGATGGATAGAACAAAAAGATAAAGAGAGAAGGTAGGTAGGTGTACATGAAATATATTGGTAGGTATACAGGGTTATGTAAAGGGCTGCAAAATGGCTACGTTTTAAGTATTATTTATAATAATAACAACACCTTTTTTAATAATAAAATTATTTTATTTGTAATCTTTTATTGTGATTATATTGCTTTTGTTGCTAACCTGGACAATTTTAGAAACCTACTTAGAGGCTAAAAATTCCGCGACTTGAACCCGCGACCTCTGGCTTACCGTGCCAGCGCTTTCCCAACTGAGCTAATGGGCAAGTGCAGGCATCGGTGAAATTTGAACGACGACCTCGTGGCGCAGCGGTAGTGCACCTGCATACCATGCGAGAGGTCCCGAGTTCGAATCCCGGCTGGGGACAAAAAAAAAAAAAACCCCAGGTCTTGGATGTTTACATATTTGTGATGTCGTTGTTTCTGGTTCCCACCACACAGGGTATCCTAGTGTGGGGCCAGAAGCAATGTATGTGCCTGTATGTAAATGTTTATGTTTATGTTTATTTACAAACTTCTCTGTATTACGTACAGGCAGCGACATCTGGCTGTTCAGAGTTTGCGGGTTCAAGTTCCGGCATGGGTGGAATTTTTAGCTTTTAAATAGGTTTTCTTTTAATGTTTCAATCTTACATATAAAAATTAATTGCTCTTCGTTAGTCTCGCCAAAACTCGAGAATGGCTAGGCCGATTTGGCTAATTTTTCTTTTTTTGTATTTGTGGATGTACAGGGAAGGTTTGAGTATTCGTCTTCTTATGTAATTTTAGTTAAAGTAATTCGTTTCATCCGTTTACTTCGTATGCCTACCAATTAATTTCTTGCACCGCCTGTGGTTGACTGGTAGAAAATGCTTATAGCATTAAGTCCGCCACATTGCCATTGTATTTTTTACTTATGTGCAATAAACGTATTAATAATAATAATAATAACAGTGAGAAGAAAAAAAGATTGGTGTAGGTGATACGAAGTTCACGGAGTCATCTAGTTGGCAAATAAATTATATTTAATTTTATTTATAACTTCCACACTACAACATTACTTGTCCTGGTCCCAAACTAGGACATCCTGTGCTGTGTTAACCAGGCTGAGTCGTCACAGATATGGAAATACAGCCAGACTGAAGCCATTTGTATAAATAAAGTAAGGCAGTCACCATTGGAAACCCACGACCTTTGCTTTGGTAGCTAGGCGCGTTAACTAGACCAAAGAAGCAGTCAGCGGAAATCGAACCTATCCTGGGTTCTATTTCTCTGTCTTAGTTAGAAGACAACGCTCTCATATTAAGCAATACAATAATTAAAACTGAATTTGCACGGATATTTACTCGTTTATTTTTTTTTTTTCATTTTACAATTTTCCGACGGTTCGGTACTTTTGCAAGTACCGTGGTCTCGGTAGACTGACTCGGTAAATATCCGCAAATATAAACGAGTAAATATCCGTGCGAATTCAGTTTTTATTATGTCTAGTGCTCGTAGTGTCTAGGTTAACACCTTAGAAAATACGATACAATAATGTTAGCGGCTATTTAGAGGACGATTGATTAGACACGTTCATGAGGACACGTTCATGAGTGAGTAAGTTAAAAACTCTGTTAATCAAGTAGTAATTTTTTTAACAATATTATTATGTTTGCTTCGTCTCCACATAATTTACTAAATCTTAAAAACAAAAAACCCTTGACTTTAACTATTATGTAAGCGTTTCGTTTTTATTATAAATATATATTTTATGTAATGTAATTGATTGCGCAATAGTGTGTTAGGACCACTTCTGTTCGGATTTCAAACGATTTTTTAAGGTGTATTTTCCGAAATATCCGTTTGTGTGTAAATTTGTCATTTTCACCTTTTACGCTCTCTACCGATGTCACAATCTTCGGTAAAGTCCGTTACCATACGCAAACGCGGGCACATAATCTGCACACATAACACAGCGTAGTTAATGCGGGTAGTTCCAAGCAACATAATCCAGACGGGTCGCTAATTGCATGCTATAATAGCCGTAATTTAGCACAATACGCCCAAAGGCACATAATTGATACGTTAGCTTTATACATAGCTGCGCGCGTGGGTGAAACTACATAGTGAGGGCTAAAGAGATTCTCTGCGATTATTCTCGCAGGGCAAGAGAAAAGTGTAAGTTACCCGTGTTGAAATAGTTCGTAAATTATTGATCCCATCCAATTAGTCTGTTGTCGTGGCTGCTATGACGAGGATAGGTGCAGACTGCTCTCCATATGGACCTGCCGCTCGCTGTGTGGATTGCCTGGTGAAACAGTGTAAGCGAAACTTAAGTGAAACAGTATACTCAGTTTTGAAAACCTATTTAGAGGCTAAAAATTCCACCCATGCTGGGACTTGAACCCGCGACCTCTGGCTAACCGTACCAGCGCTCTCCCAACTGAGTATTGTCAGCTGTGCAGCTATTGTATTCTCAAGCCTATATACGTCCCACTGAAGGGCACAGGCCTTCTCTCAGAGAGAGAGTATGGGCCTAATCACCACGCGTGCCCGCCGCGGATTGGCGATTTCAAGCGCTGAGGTATGTGAATAGCTCAAACACTCAAGTTTCCTCAAGAGGTTTTCCTTCACAGTTAGTGAGTGGTATCGCGACTATAACCTCACAAATGTACATAACTTAGAAAACAAAGTCATTGGTACATGCCCGTACTGGGAATCGAACCTGGGTCTCCCGCTTCCGAGTCCAATGTTCTACCCACTAGGCAACCACCGCTTATGTATATGTAATATGTAGGTATACTTACTTAATTACAAATTATATTTATTAGTATTAGTTTATATCATTAGTTTATAAAGTACTTATTTTTAAAGGTATAAGGTCAGTAAATAATCTGCTACAATAAAAAAAAATTGAACGATAGCATTATTTTTCAATTTGTAAGGTCTCATCATGCGGGAAAATTTTCGGACAAGTATGTTCTCCGGGAATTTTCAGCTCCGGCCCATTTCTAGGTGAGACATCTACTACCATGCCTAGCACATTATGAGTTAGTAGGTAGAGAGCTTTAAGGCTGCTCTTCGCTCTGACGTTCATCTTGCTCAAAGATTCTAACAAAAAAAAAATTTGGATTCCACTTTCGTAGTGGAATTGATTCAATTTATCGATACTCCAAAAACTATGTTCCGATTTTGCGTTATTCCAATAGCAAGCTTTGCGTACAACAGAAACAAATTCCCACCCAGAGCAAAACGTAAAAAATAACGAGAGAATTTAACTTGAAAATGCTCTTAGCAAGCTATGAATCAAGTCGGTTACTTTGCACGGAGCTGGAGCTCTACGTAAGCCTCGCGCACCTCCTAAAACGTGTGCTAATCATGCCAAATTGAAGTTATATTCTGAGAAAAGCTTATACCGGGAGCCGTGGTCAAAAGTAATAACCCATCGGATTACTGAAAAAGGCCGCACAAAATTTGAACGTTCACAAAGCTATAGTTATGTAAAGGGGCAAAACAAACACAAAAAAACAGCCGAGTGCAAGTTGGACTCGCGCACGAAGGGTTCCGTACCATTATCTATACATCATCATCATCAACAATATGACGCCTACTGCAGGACTTAGGCCTCTTTCGTGGTTTTCATAAGGATGAGGGGTTTTGCCATAATCGCCACGCTTGGCAGGCGGGTTGGCGATCGCAATATGCGGTTGGAATCTCAGGAAGATGCTGCTGCTAGATAGATAGATAAATCATTTATTTACATAAGTCACACACACGTATACAAAGCATAAAAACATTTAATTACAAGAAACAGCACAGAGAAAACATAGTACAAAGCAGACGCACACATAAAGAGCAAAAGCATTTAGATTTAAATACATGGTACAGTAATGTACCAATTGGTGAAAAGAGACAACGTAGGTGTGGAAAATGTAAATGGGCTCCGACTTAGCATGTGCTGAAAGTCTGGGACAAACTTCAGCGCTGATATTCTGCCGATAGCCGGTGTGAGCGGCATGCAGCGCCAAGAGGTGAGGTAAAAGCGGCGTAAAATATGTTTTTAATGTCAGAATAAGTATATATGTATATAATGTCATGTTGGTAATATTAATAGTGATTTAAATTGTATTATTAAATAAGTGTAGTATTGATATAAATTGTATTATTAAATAAGTGTAATTGATCTCCTTAGTCGCCTTCTACGACATCCACGGAAGGAAATGGAGTGACGCTATTCTTAATCCGGTGCCATTATCTATACAACATTTGAATATTTCAACAGGTAGCTGTTGCCGTCATTAATATCGAGCCAAAAACGGCAAAAAATCACGTTTGTTGTATGGGAGCCCCTTTTAAATATTTATTTTATTCTGTTTTTAGCATTTGTTATAGCGCCAACAGAAATGCCTGCATCACCTGTCTAACTATCACGATTCATGAAATACAGCCTGGTGATAGACGGACGGACGGACGGCCAGCAGAGTCTTAGTAATAGGGTCCCTTACCCTTTGGGGTAACGAAACCCTAAAAACACTTACAAAATAACCTTTCGGCTCACAATGTTGAATTCTTAAAATGTTGAATTCCTGAGATGTTGAGAGTCAAACAAAAATTAAATAACAAAATTATTAAAAAATACCGCCCTGAGATACTCCAGACCCAAAGGATCCCATGACGCTAGGTTAGTTGACTGCATTTAAGTTTAAGAAGTTCGAAGGCGTAACATTTTTAAAGCGGTCTCAAATTAGCCAGCAGACTTTAAGGAACTCTCTGATTTAACAAATTCCTTTTCGATCGATTTCCTAGAGGCATTTCCGAGCAGAAGACCGTAGATTTTTTGGAGCTTACGGTGTCGTAGAGTTTACGGCGTTCTTGGAAGAGGTAGTCGATTTTTTAGGGTCTACGGCGTTCTCAGAAGTAGTATATTTCTTTGACTCTATGCGTTCTTAGAAGAGGTTGTGAATTTCTTGAAGTCTAGGGAATTCTCAGAAAAGGTTGTAGATTTCTTGGAGTCTAGGGAATTCTCAGACGAAGAAGTAGATTTCTTATAGACTACGGTGTTATCAGAAAAGCTAGTAGATTACTTGGGGTATAAGGCGGTCTCAAAAAAGGTAATAGGTTTTTAGAGTCCATGATGGGATCAGAAAAGATTGTGGATTTTTGGGGGTTTACGGTAGTTTCAGAAAGTATATCTTAACAATGTGTATCTGCCACAAAGCATACACGTATATAAGTGCTTGCTTAGTACCTACCTACAGTTCGAAGAACAAAAATACAGACAACAAATACACGATGATAATGAAAGGCAAAGTGTGCGGCGCTAAGTAGCCAGCACTCAGCCGGGATCCGCCGCTAAGCTCATTTCCCCGCTTTGGTTTTATAAAACTGGGTAAATTCTTACACGAAATAGAAGGAGGACCGAAACTGTTTGCTGGAACCAATGGACGCGGTGTTTCAATGTGAACACAATGGACGTACAATTGAGAAACGCTGATGACTGTGTAATACACGTTATCACCGCATAGCATCAAAAAAGTTATTGTTGAGTATTTTTTCTGCTTTTTACTCTTTTCATTTAATTCAATTGCTTATTAATGTTTCTAGACGGAAACTTTAAGCATTTGGGCTCGGTAAATTTAGTTTAGGTATGAAAAAATCCAAATATCTTCAAAAACTTTAGCGATAAGACTAAAACAACATTAATACGTACAATATATAAAAAAAATCCTATTCGCAAATAAAATAAATTTTAGTAAGTAAATGATTTTTAAACTTTAAGATGTTGATGAGCTGTTATTTATTTTGGGATACACCACCAGCTGAGCCCTTGTTTTAAGTAGTTTTTTGTTTAATCGCTTATATTTTGTGTCAATATTTCTTTATTTGTATACAATAATGTATAAAGTATTTCGGATGGAGAGAACTTTGGTGGCGGGCGCTGCCCCCCCCAAAAAAAAGAGGATACTTTATTTTGGGAAGAATTTATTTATTTTGGGATAAGTGAAATTTATACATGCTCAATTTATTTTATTTTACAAAATATTTTTCAGTATGCGCTTAAAAGATTTTTACAAAGGTGGCGATGAGATGCAACCGCCTCCATCGAAGTCATGAAATCCCTTCGTACCTCCACGGCCCGCTACCCAGCGTCCGCAAGCTGAATGAAATTTCAGTAATTTGGTAAAGCGAATGCACAAGGTAGTTGCCGGGGATTTTCTTGCGATCCCCTCTTTGTTTTGAACTCGACTGGCTGTAGTCCAGTCACAAACTAGGTGGGAGTGAAATGACTTATACAGAAAAATGTACACACAAAATCTGATATTGCAACGTCGGAAATTAAGGGACAACCGGGAACTTTTCAGCCATGTCAGTCTGTGTCTGTCATTATTAATAATTTTTTTCTAAAATGGATCTATAAATCTAGCATAGACGTTATAGGACTAGAAAGCGTTTACTAAACTAATTAGGCACCTTTTAAAAACCTATTTAGAGTCTAAAAATTGTCCTCAGCATGGGTTAGTGCAACAAAAAGAATATAACAATTTTAGGCACCGTTTCAACTGTGACTGCTTGAATTTGTAACTTTCTAAAACGGAAGAAATTCTGTGAGGAAACCCGTGCCATATGTTGGCAAAATTATTGTAAAAAACCTATTTAGAGGCTAAAAATTCCACCCCTGCCGGGACTTGAACCCGCGACCTCTGGCTAACCGTGACAGAGCTCGCATAATTTGTAAGTGATGTAAATTGCTTCGGCCAGATGTCGCTGCCTGTACGTAATACAGGGAAGTTTGTAAAGTAGTTCGAAAGAGAGAATTTCGCCGATGCTTGCACTTACCCATTAGCTCAGTTCGGAGAGCGCTGGCACGGTTGGCCAGAGGTCACGGGTTCAGGTTCCGGCATGGGTGGAATTTTTAGCCTGTAAATAGGTTTTTCAAATTGTCCTCAGCACGGATTAGCAACAAAAAGAATATAATCACAATAAAAGAATACAAATAAAATAATTTTATTATTAAAAAACGTTGTTATTATTATTATAAATAATTATGGTAAAACCCCTCATAGTTATGAAAACCACGAAGGAGGCCTATGTCCTGCAGTGGGCGCCATATGGCTGATGATGATGATGATTATGTGTAATGTTACAGCATTACTCATAGCGTATACTCTTTGAATTTATTTAAATAAGGATTGGGAAACTGTAAAAATAGGAATAGACGATTTGAACTATTTATCTACTGAATTACATATCTTTAAGCATAGCATACTCAAATGTAACCAGGCGAGTACATAGGTAGGTACCAAGGTACATAGGTAGTTAACAAGCTGAGCTCCCTTAGTTATTCCTGCACACGGGCGGTGCACGTGAAGCTACCTTGCAGCCACAGTCCCGCCCAAGGACGCGCCCAATGTCACACGGAGAGCGAGTTTTCATAAAGCGAAACGACTATACTTCGACCAACCGATGTTGTCCTATGCGATTTAAATTTCGGTACTATTCTTTTGGTTAGATTTTTACCAAGTAAATGTTCCTCGTTTTAAGGAGGTAATACTATGTACGTATTAGAAAATAAAATTAGAATAATGGCTCAAAAAAATCTAATTAATATTTTAATTTTTCTATTTGCGAATAAATATAAAATTTTAATAATTATTTCAGAATATATATTTTTTATTAAAATGCACGCGAGTGGTGCACGTGAAGCAGCCTTGCAGTCTCATACCCGGCCAAAGACGCGCCCAATGTCACACGGAGAGCGAGTTTTCATAAAGCGAAACGACTGTACTTCGACCAAACGGTTTTAGGTTTTATAACTATTCTCTTGGTTAGGTTTTTAAGAAAACAGTAAAACATTTACAACCGCTGCCGATTGTATACTAATAAGAATAGGATATTATTAGTGTAATTATATCATGAAAACGGGTGTGCAATAAATAATTATCTATCTACAACGTAGATAATTATTGGTGCTAAGGTGCCTTAAAGCTCGTCCTCTAGTATTCTCTGGTAACAAATTACGTACCTCACTATCACTAAAGTTATTGTTATAATTGTGTTCTTAGGTGTACTTGCCCCACTGCTTAAAATGTCACATATGTAGCCATTTAAAATTTTATAAGTTGAATGCTATGTAAAGGCAAGAAAACTTCAATCAGCGTGTCCTGCCAATTAAAGACTTACGGAACTGAAACATTGACACTAACAAAAGGTCTAGTCCACCAATTTAAAGTCGCTCAGGGTGCTATAGAACGGGCTAAGCCTGGAGTATCATTGATAGATCACATAAAAAATGAGACAATTCGCCAAAGAGCCAAGGTGATTGACCGATTGATGATAAAGGTGACAGACAATATACCATCGTTCGAAAATAGCATTAATAAACAGTCATACTCTAGGCAAACGATGCCCACTCACAATTGATCGGTTGGGCGAGAATGACTGACAATTGTAAGTTTATTAATGTAGCTTTGTGAAACCTTGACGCGAGTCGCGCGTTTTAACGTCAAAAGTCGCGACTTTCCCGCACATTAATTGTCAAGTTCTGACATTTTAGCGCCACAAAACGCCTGACTCGCGTCATCGTAATGCCCACGCAGGACTTTGGTCTGAGCAGTAAGCTACCACTATCTCATAAGCATCATAAGCAGCCTATATATGTCTCATTGTAGGGCACAGGCCTTCTCTCAGAGAGAGTGTATGGGCTTAATCACCACGCGTGCCCACCGCGGATTGGTACCACTGTCTACCTGATACACTGATACCACTATCTATCACTATATATCTAATTCATAACTTTGAGCTATAGATTTATGTATTACTAGCTGTTGCCCGCGACTTCGTTCGCGTGGTAATTTTAACGTATATTTTTCCGGGATAAAAAATAACCTATGTGCCAGTCCAGACTATAATCTATCTCTGTGCAAAAATTCATCTGGATCCGTTCAGCCGTTTTTGCGTGAAAGAGTAACAAACATCCATCCATACATACACACTTTCGCGTTTATAATATTAGTAAGGATTTACTATGTATTTTATTTATTGTTACAGGCATTTAGTTTATGTAGTGTATTGTATGTGTAGTTTATTTTGTACATGTATATAGACCCGTTTTTTAACCGCTGCTCTGACTATCCAAGTTTGCTCGAATAAATCTATTGCAGATTTAAGCTCAACTTTGTACAGGTCATTTCTTATGTAATGTTCTGTTCAATGTTTCAGTATAATAATAATAATACCATCGCTCGAAAACAGTCTTAATAAACAGTGGCGCCACCTTTTCAAAGTCCAACCATCGTACCACCCAGTCGTACTCTAGGCAAATGACGCGCAATGCAATGGCCTCATGCACGGTGCGCCCCGCTTCGGTCTCCACTAAAACCCCGCGATGTTACCTTTGGCTTTGCTCGATTTCAGACTTTATAGTGTGTGCTGGCGAGTACAGTGGGCTTAAGGGCTTATTCGCGTTATCCACCGGTGGATACGTTTGCTTGAGATTGATAAACAATACATTCTAGTGAAAAACTAAAAGCGGTGAGCGGTGGTAGCGCAGCAGTAGAACGCCGGCCTCTCATACGGAAGGTCGTGGGTTCGAATTCCGGCATGTACCTACCAATGACTTTGTTTTCTAAGTTCCGTACATTTGTGAAGTTGCAGTGGCAATACCACTTGCTAACGGTGGAGGAAAACATATTGAGGGAACATGAGTCTCCGAGGTATTCAGATACCTCAGCGCTTGAAATTCCCCAATCCGTAGGCACGAATGGTAAGTAAGCCTATATTGTAAATAAGATATAACTTTTTGCGATAAGAACGCCAGTTGTATACTGTGTAACTTAGATATTTAAGATTTTTCATGTATCTTTATAGGTAATATATGGTGTACAATAAAGATCTAATAAGTCAAAATGTTTATGTTCGGATTTATTGCGACTTAAATTAACGTTACAAGTTAAACATAAGTGTCTAATACAATCAAGATCCCGACTGTTATTAAAAATTGACACAATATCTTCACACTTTGTTTTTACAAATTTCGTCTCTAATTAACAGAGTTAAAATTGTTATTCTAACGGAAATTCTAACCTAGTATATATACAAGCACTGAATTGGCTTTAATTCCAGACATCTTCATAATTTATATAACATTAAATGGTAAATGGTAATTTTTGTAAAATGTGCTTTACATATTTTTTCAACCGCATTTTTGGTATGTTATATATCTTTAGGAATCTTATTGTAGAATCGTTTAAAACGCCCCAAAAAAGTTGTACTAACTAATCAAGAAATTGATAAAAAGAGATTTTTTTATTTTTATTAATGAGACAAATTAATCACTAAGAGGGTCCATCAAGTTGTTTTCTAGACAACTTTATAGATAACGACGACGCGAGTTCTGTGACTGTGATTGTGATTAAGCTTCCAGAATCAGAGTGAAACCTGTTCGGACTCTTCCGATCTTGATAGATTATTATTTTCTGTATTTTAATAATTTCTATCAACGGTTTATTGACACCAAAGCTGGGGCCTGTTTCATAGAACTATAACTCATGATTTACTGTTGCAATCCGATGTACATGGCAAAATCGATAAATCCGCAGATGAAAAAGTAGCAAAGGAAAGGAAATAAATTACCAGGAGACGGGCAGCAGCGTTTTCCTGAGATTCCAATCGCATACTACGATCGCCAACCCGCCTGCCAAGCGTGGCGATTATGGCAAAACCCCTCATGGTTATGAAAACCACGAAGGAGGCCTATGCTCTGCAGTAGGCGTCAAATGGCTCATGATGATGATGTCAAATAAACTACGAATTGTAGTTCTATGAAACGTAGCCCTGAATGAAATCAAAGTTACGACTCTTCGGTGTGTCCTACTGTACTATCGGGTGACGAAGGCAATAGATGAAGGGGTGTGATTTTGTGGAATGGCTGCCACGCTTTAAAGATATCAGAATCTGGACTGAAATATTTTCCTCTCGAGAATCCCAGCACTGTTTCAGATTTCTTGTAGAGTTTTCCAATATGGTTCTCCGCAGTAGATGCAATCTAGTGGATTTTCATCTGGGGTGTAGATACAATTTATATCAATCAAAATGTTATATTGAAAATAACACAGAAACTGCGACTTAATGAACGATACAGTTACGTTAACAGTTTAGCTGTAAGATTTCTTTCTTGTTTTGCATGTAATTTTTGGCAATAAACCTTTTTATTCGTATTCTTACAAGTTAAACTAGGTGTCCATTTCAAAATCTCGGTCATTTTGGAGAAAAACTGGACACAAAACTCCAAAATTAGTCTTTCAAAGTCCTTCGTTAACAGAGTTTACATAATTATTCTAAAATCTAAAACTCACGCATTGGGTACTGTAATTCGTCTAGACGTTCCCGGGTTCATTTCTTTGACGCTACAGCGAGTGTTGTCGATATCTTTACGAGCTAGAAAACGCTGTTACAATACAGGATTCTATTTAAATAGCCCGAAATACCTAATAAGCCATTTCAAACAATTTTAGTTCTTATGTTTCCTTTTGGTGTTGACAGAAAAAAATGAGGCCGCGTTTCATAAAACTACCAATTCTTAGTTTATTATGACAATCCCATGGACACTGCGTAGCCGATTAGTACAATTAGTCTGCGCACTTGTTAAGCGGTTATGCAATCTACATCGAATGTCATAGTGAACTATGAATGGTAGTTCTATGAAACGTAGCCGTGGTCAAATCAGCCCCTCTACTCTCGTCGCTATTGTGTTCAAATTGTGTCGAATTAAATGCAATAAGTAAAAAATAACTACTAAGTTAACGTTTTAGTTGTGAGAAATAGCATTGAGCTTGTTGAAACTACGGAGTGCATCGGAAAATAGAAACATATTTTGGCCTTCCTATTAAATAAATGTACTCAATTGTAACGTGAGTTGGCTAAATTAGCGTTAAGAGAAGAGGGGCTGACCTTAGGTCTTTAAATGATTGGATGCTTGGCAGAAAAATAGGTTTGGTGGTAATTTATCTCGCAAATAAGGCATGTCTTTCATTGGCTAGTAACATTTTAACCGGTCTTAGGTGAATGAATTAATCGTAATCTACACCGTGTTATTGATATAAGGCAAAACTTGATAACCATTTCTTTAATTTTGGTTAGTTCAACCACTTCCAATAAGCAAACATTTAAAATGGTAATGTCGACTTGCACCGCTTCTTAAATGTCACTTACGATGCCATTTAAATCGGCTGTTGTATGGAGAACTTTAGTTAAATGATGTTTGAGCCACATTTAAGAAAGTGCCTTTAAAAAAAAACATACCAGCGTACTCGATAACCATTGTTAAAGCATTTCATTTTGCTATGGTTTTCAATCCGACCAATATTCATGGTGCATAGTACGCGCCCCCCAGGTTCCGCTGTATTTCCATAGCACATTGTATAAATTTAATCCAAATACAGCGATACGTCTACGCGTGCCTCCAACAGTTAAAATAAACACATTCATCGCCTTATGGCGTGACAACCGTCCATAGAAACTTTTATCACCGTAGATTGAAACAAATAATTATTATAGTCTCCCATAACCCCATTATTGTCATAATGCGTTCGGACTAAAAGCGATAATTGGTTTCCTTTACCGCTATTAATATAATGAGAAGATTGTTTCCTGAGAACACGTGCAGCTTTCGGATAAACTGTTTGGGACTATGCGATAAAAGAGTGAAAAGATTTGCCGTGCTATTTATAAAACATCGAGAGAATACCTGAGTGTCTGAGGTGTTCATATACTTCAGCGCTTGAAATTGCCAATCCGCGGCGTCGATCGATCGCATACGCATACGTTGCAGGAGACGGGCCGCAGCGTCTTCCTGAGATTCCAAGCGCATACTGCGATCTCCAACCCGCCTGCCGAGCGTGGCGATTATGGCAAAACCCCTCATGGCTATGAAAACCACGAAGGAGGCCTATGTCCTGCAGTGGGCGTTAAATGTATGATGATTTACCTTATTCACTTATTTATTTTACTATAACATTATTTTTAACTCATCCTGTTGTAACGCCAGCAAATAAAATAAAATATATTAAATAAATACTTTCTCTCAGAGAGAGAACGCCTGTGCACTGCTGTGCAGTGGGACGTATATAAAGGGTGGTCCAACCATAACGTACGATGTTAATTGTAAATAAAACAAAAAGTCTTCAGAGAATTATCTTCATCGTTTTTATTATGATAGAACGATCTACGACAATTATGTGTGAAACTAAATATTCCTTAAATCACTTCTTAAATGCAATTTAAATACTCCGTGGTTTCCGTCCCCTTACCACAGACAAGTTAAAATGCATTTGAGGAGTGTTTTAGAGGAATCGTGTTTTTATTAATAAGACTTCAAGGCTATAATTGGGGAGTGTTATTTGTAACTGTTTCATATTTGATAAACAATAATACATTGACCTGTTGAAATTATACAGTTCCTTTGTAAAATTACTGTGCCAAAATTAACGATTTTATTGATCTACAAAAATAATTTTACGATTATTTTAATAAAAGTAGGGTTGTACAATGGAAAAATATACAAAAACCCAAGCAGCAGGGTAAGCAGAGTTTAGGTCTTGCCACTAGCCGCGCTCTTGACATACATATTTCGCTTCATCAACATTCAGTGAATATAATAATATAAGAAAAGTCATGTCAAGCCCATACAAAGCCCACCGGCTGTGAAGCCTCTTAAGATGTGGGAACGGTCTAATCACGCGTTAGACGGGCAACCTTTTTGAACCTTTTATCAAAAAGTCTTTCTTCGCCCCTTGCTGTCAAAACGAATCAATGTTTTTTCTTGTTTTCCTGTTTGCCCGTGCAATCCTCCCTCGAACCTTCATCTTTCGAGTGCAAACCTAAAGCTTTTTACCCGGGCGCGCAAATTAAAAAGGATTGAAGGCGTATTCTGTACGGTACGTACATAACATAAGCAGCCTATGTACGTCCCACTGCAGGGCACAGGCCTTCTCTAAGAGAGAGAGTACGGGCTTAATCGCCACGCGTGCCCACGGAGGATTGGCAATTTCAAGCGCTGAGGTGTGTGGACACCTCTTACACTGAGGTTTCCTCACGATGTTTTCCTTCACAGTTAGCGAGTGGCATTGCTACTATAACTTCACAAATGTACATAACTTAGGAAACAAAGTCATAGGTACATGCCCGCACTGGGAATCGAACCTGGGTCTCCCGCTTCCGAGTTCATTGTTCTACCCACTAGGCTACCACCGCTTTTTTTTTCATCATTAAATCACTATACCTACTAGTAAGTGGTATTGTTACTCAATGTACGTAACTTAGAAAACAAACTCATTGGTACATTCCGGGATACGAACCCACGACCTCCGCTGCCAAAGCTTCCACCGATCTACATTATCGTCGCTTAATAGACGACACCGCAAAACTAAATGTTTCCCTTCTTTACAGGAGAGATAAAAAGCTTTTTAATTTCGTAAAGAGTTTCTGAGGTCTTCAATAGTAAAAATATGTATGAGCGGCGTTACAATTTTTTGAATAACGGCCGCTGGTTAGTCCAAATGCTTGTCTCTTACAAGTTTGTCGATTCGCGCCTAAAATCGCATCCAATGGTATTTAAATGTCAAAACCGTCAAATTTTGACTGGAGCGCTGTTGTTTGCTAAGCGACGATATTATACGATGTACTCGTAAGTAATACTCGTATCATCTTCAATTTCCCAGAATAAGGCGCCGACTCAGTATAACCCACGTGAGTTACACCCTCAGTTAATGAGTCCGCGATTCTTTTTCGATTTTTCAACGAAGACTCAGAGGGAGAATTTTGGCTGAGGACAAAAGGAAACGCAGATCGAAATGGAGCTAACGGTAAGGTCGACGTTTTGAAACAACATTTAATGGTGCGATTCCTATACAAATAAATTTTGGATTTCATTTAAAAAAGACATGCGATGCGATGAGCGACATGGTTCGCAATGAAAATTGACCAGCATTATTAGCTTAATTCCGGATTTGCTTCCGGATTCTGGAATTAATCTAATAATGTGTTAATAAAAGTGCTTACAAAAGTTCTACCGTTCTTTGATAGTTCAGATGACTCCAGAAAATCTACTTCCAGAGCCCCATTTCATAGGACTATACATAAGCAGCCTAATATAGGGCCCACTTTAGGGCACACGCTTTCTCTCAGAGAGAGAGTTGGGCTCGCGTGCCCACCGCGGAATGGCGATTTCAAGCGCTGAGGTATGTGAATAGCTCAGACACTCAGGTTTCCTCACGATGTTTTCCTTCACCGTTAGCGAGTGGAATTGCTACTTTAACTTCACAAATGTACGTAACTTGGGAAACAAAGTCATAGGTACATGCCCGCACTGGGAATCGATCCTGGGTCGAACCCACTAGGCTACCACCGCCATTTTTTCTTATTTTATGCCTATTATGATACTAAAGTATTTAAGGATCTCAGCCGTTTTCAATAAATCGTACTGGGACGCCCCTAACAGTAATAAATTAATTATTTTCACGACAGGTGAATCTCAATTAGGCAATAATTTATTAAAACTGGATCCGAGCCAATTTTCTTTTATAGGGTAAAGAACGCCCTTTTCCCCGGGGAAATTAATCAAAGATCATAATAGCAGTGGTCAGTCGGTCTGTTTGTCTTAGCTTCTTTTCCAGTAGAATCGGCAGAACATTACAAAGGTGCATTCAGCCACACTAATAAGTTACCACTTGCGACGTTGCATCAAGAAAGTAAAGGTTTGTCTGCTGTTGACATAGCATAGAACCTAACTCGGAGCTCGGAGCACTGATGGCCGTTGGGGCGAAAAAGTTCTGACCTGGCGACCGCGGACCGGACGACGCATCGTGGGCAGGCCCCCCACCAGATGGTCTGACGACCTGGTTACGGTGGCGGGGAGTCGCTGGATGCGGGCGGCACAAGACCGGGAAGCTTGGAAAATCACGAGGGAGGCCTATGTCCTGCGGTGGGCGTCAAATAGCTGATGCTGATGATGATACATAATATATTCATACATACATATATACGAGCCAAACAAATTACCCTCCTTTTGATGATGACTTTACTTTACACTGTTCAATATCTCAAACAAAGAAATAAATCAGAAATCAGAAATCAATAATTTATTTCAACGTAAAGAATTTACATTCTGTTTGCTGAATGTCAATGTACTATGTTACTATGTTAGCCGCTGCCTTCGGGCCGTATTTGTAGTGGAGATTTGTAGTGACCATCTTTTCTCAAATCATCTTAAATTTATACATCAAAGCCTTTATGATATGATTCCGTGATAGCCACTAATAACTTTAAAAGTGGAAGACATGCGAAGGAAATATTTTGATCTCATTGAAGAAGCCATTTTAAAAATTAAATCTGAATAAAGGGTTTCATCATTAACCATTTGACACCCACGGCAGGACATAGGTCTCTTTCGTGGTTTTCATAACCATGAGGGGTCTTGCCATAATCGCCACGCTTGGTAGGCGGGTTGGCGATCGCAGTATGCGGTTGGAATCTCCTGGTAATTGATTTCCTTAGTCGCCTTCTACGGAATATGTAATAGGTTTAATGAAATCTAAATAATCGGTTTTTTTTTTCTCTTGAACTAAAAATATTGAAAATATAACCATAATCCATAGGCAACTTTCCAATAAATATTTTCGACTGGATTTACTGAACAGGCAAAGTAGGACGTTATAAGCTAGTCGGTCTTAATTGCATGTTATTAAAAAATTTTGATTGGTTGACCCCTTTTTGATGGCTGCTGATTTATGCTTTTTTTCTGCGCATCCACAGACAGTGGCTGTATTTACCTCAAAAAAGGCGCAATTTTTGAAAACCCTGAATTGGACAGCTTTTTCTTTGTAAAATTTAAAATAAAAAAAAATGATTTTACTGTTTTTTGCCTTTATAGTGTTGCTGTTTATTAGATAATGCTTAAACCATATGTTTTACGTAGAATAGACATTCTTCTGTGTAGGACAGTGGTTCCCAAAGCCTGCGATATTATTATCGTTTAAGGCGCAAATAAAAAAAAAGTGTAAACCCTGATATTTTGAAAAGTATTAGTCTATAAAAAAACTAATAAAAACGTCGCTGCAATAATTATTTTTATGCGGCTTTACCTCAAGAAAGGCGCAATTCCTTGAAACGGTGAGTTAGACAACTTAAGCGAGGTTCGACTCCCAGTGCGGGCATGTACCTATGACTTTGTTTATTTTCAAAGTTACGTACATCTGCGAATTTGTAGTATTTTAGAATAATATGTAAAGTCTGTTATTGTGTGCCTTAATAGGCACATAATATTTCAAAAGACAATAAATCTATGTGTCCATTTCAAAATCTATATAATTTTGGAGAAAAAATGGACAAAAACACTCCAAATAATTTACTTGTACACACATAGATTTACTTAAGCACATAGATTTACTTGTAACGTTCAATAAGTTACAGGTTCTGTGTAATTTTGGATAAAAAACAATTTTAATTTGAATTTTAAATTTTATTATAATTCGTATCGTCGTTTCAGTAACGTGGAATTGAAACTGAAAAACGTTTATTTATCACACTTATTGTTTCGTATTGTAATACGGGTTTCAAATTCTCTCTTAATTTATTTTCTTATACACGATACACACATGATTCGCGTATTTTAGATCATTAAAGTTTATTCAGCCTGGTAGCAACCCGTGATCTAAACTTAATACTCGCTCTAAAGCCTTCCGGGCGATCGTCGCGCTCCTATTGGCGACGTCCACATTGTCACTTGGGAAAATTCTAACGTGAGGGGAGTTGAGCTCCCTTCTTACCCACTGTCTATCTCCTGAGACCACCTGGGTGAACCATGGGATTTTTTTTACAACGGACCACCTTTGCTTACCTGGGTGTTCCCTTTTTTTTTTACGTCGCCTCGTTTGTGTCCCACTGCTGGGCAAAGGCCTCCCCCAGCTCAGACCAGAATTTTCTGTCTTGTGCCACCTCAGACCACTCCGGCATGCGTCGGTCGAGGTCGTCTCGCCAACGTCTTCTTGGCCTGCCTCTCCTGCGACGACCGCCTTGTGGCACCCACTCGGTGGCAAGTCTCGCCCACCTATCCGGGTATAACTTTCTCTTATACTTTTCCATATTTTTTGTAAATCAGTTGCTGAAATAAAAAAAAAATTATGTACAATATCAGATCCTCAATACTCATTCAAGTGCGGAGTCTCAACAATTACCTGTATAATAAGGGACACTTGCAAATATATATATATATATACGCTATTTTAAGAGAAAAAATTTTGACACCCAAATCGTCAGCAGACTGGAAAGATATAGCACAGGGATTTCAAATAAATGCAAACTTTCCGAATTGTCTAGGAGCAATAGATGGTAAACATATCCCATTGATAAAATCAGAACATAGTGGTTCACTGTACTTTAAGTACAAAAATTTTTTTCGTGTGTGTTGCTAGCTATGTGTAATGCAAATTCTAATTTTACATGTATAGATGTGGGATCATTTGGAAAGAGTGCTGATACTCAAAATTTTAAAAACAGTTCAATACATAGAACTTTGGACATTGAAAAAAGTAAGTTTTGAGCTTTTTTGTCCACTTTTTCTCTAAAATGATCTAGATTTTGAAATGGAAACCTAGTTTAAAGTATAAAGTTCATTAAGTCGCAGTTTCCGTACTACTTTGAACATAACATTTTTGAATTTGATTTTGGGTTTTCTGGAAGAAATTGCTTTTAGCAATAAGGCCGCCAATTGTACTGCGTATTTTTAAAATTTTTATGTCATGTGCTCTAGTGTACAATAAAGAATATTCTTATCTTATCTTATCTTGATGCACAATATTCACCTATAGATTTTCGTCTTTTCAACCCTATTTTTCAGGTAAGACCTGAGTTGACTTCCCATTAGCATTTTTAATGATGTCTCGAGGAAGTCTGCAGCAGCGCTGCTCTGGTCCTTGTAATTATATTATCCTGCTTATTATACGGAGAAAAACCGGGGCCGATAAAAAACAGTTCGAGCCCAACTCAACAGAAACTTCAAAGTTAAATTTTTAATGTCATAAAATACTAAGAGAAACTGTTTCATTCACAAAGTTTTTAGTAACGTTAAACTATTAACGAAAACCTCTAGGTAATATAGGTCAAGGGAAATATGTTCCCGTATCGGGCTAAGAGTAGGTCATGATAGTCCAGTTATTACGTCGGAAAAAACGGGTTAGAAATGCAAATTTTAGATATTACCTGGGGAGGGGGACTAGAAAAGCTTAACTTCAAATTGTCGACCAAGATTTCCTGTGTGCATTTTCCTGTGTGCAAGATATACATGTATTAATCGTACTATGAATGTAATTGTTGATGTGCCGTCGATTGCGCAAGAATCCCATCATTTGTGGGTCATAAATTTATTTTATAGCTTCTCAGAACTTAAGAAAATGTGTCACGACTCGCTTATCAAAGAACTAGCACACTCTTTAGATTATTAGTGATTTCATATATATATATATATGATTGATAATTATATTCCGAAGCTTTGCTTTGATAAAATTGCGGATATGTAGTTATTTATGATATATTTTTGTTATCCTATACTTAGTTTTTTGCTAATAAAATTAATAATTTTGGAAGCATCTTTTCACTTTCAAAATTAATATTATACCTATTTTTTGAAAGGGAAAAGCAAAACTACATTAAAAATGTCGTAATTTTATTAAGAGACCTTACTGGTCGACGGCAGCGATTTGGCTTCGATTTTCTATTTAAATTATTAGTTATTTTCTTTTTAAATTCTTAGTCTTTTATTATTTATATTGTGACAACACATCATGTTGTATACGTATATATAATAAATACCGTAATTTTATTAAGTAACAAAACGTCAGACCACCTTTTTCAAAAGTATATTTTTTAAATTGTCCTCAGCACGGGTTAGTGCAACAAAAAGAATATATAATCAATATATTTTTTTAACAATCATTAAAAATGCTTGAACGTGCGAGCACACTTAGAGGTAGCCTTAATTCGATTTTTAAATGCTGATATAAAACTGATCCTAATAAAATACGAGGCTGCTGGTCCTGGAAAAATAAAAGGCCGCAGACCTGTCCGTAGAAGAACTTAATGGCTACAAAACTTGGCTAAATAGTTTCAGATAGGTACCATCGATTTATTGTGAGCGGCCACATCACGGGTCACAGTGGCCACAATGATAGCCGACCTCCGATAGAAGATGACACCACAAAAATAACGATAAATTTTCATGTATTCCATGTTTGTGATGTCTTTGCCTCGTTAGCATAGCACAGAGTATCCTAGTTTGGGACTAGGCTCTAGAGTCTAATACACACATCGTTTTTTAATAGGTTTATATAAGCTCGACAATAGTTGTTATTAGCTTCTATTTCCTAGTCTACAAGGTATTAGCAACACAATTTCATTCCTACAGTATGACCACGCAAATTAAATAGGCATCTCTTGCAAAGCAGAGTTAAGTTCGACAGGTTTTACCATTGGAATGAATTAATAGATGAGTAATAGTGTCAATGAAATAAACATTACCGTAAATATGACTTTATGACTTATTGCACTAATATGACTCTATTGAACAAGCTTTCTCCCTACTTAAATATACTGTACCAAATCTTTACATTATATAGCTTTACTGTACTTAGGTAAATTAAGTGTGTTTGTAAGATAAGATAAGAATATTCTTTATTGAATACCGGAAAAACTGTTACAGAAACAGCAATGACAAAAGAAAAGATACAATTGGCGGCCTTATTGCTAATAGCAATTTCTTCCAGGCAACCTCATATCGGAGAATTTGCCGAAGAAGAAATAGACACTCTTTGGATTAAAATGATATTTGATTTGATTAGAACTATGCAATTTTATTCATGGTTATGAAAACCACGAGGGAGGCCTATGTCCTGCAGTGGACGTCAAAGGGCTGATGATGATGATGATGATGATGCAATTTAGGGACTTGCACCCAGGACAGGACAAGTGATTGTGTGGTCTGCAAGTTATTATTAATTTTAAATCCTGCTAGAAAAACGCTGTGGAGTTCGGTCGGGGCCGCGAGCGACGTCTAGCAGGGACAGGGCGGGCGGAAGTAGCCTCTAATTGGCAGCACTCCACTCGATGCCCATTATTGCCTTCCTGCCGACGCACAACACTTCTGGCTGGACCTTTTCTTCAAAACATCTTCACCGGTGCAGCTCCCTGGCTTGGTACTTTATTATTTATTTATTTTTCACTCCTCATGCTCTGAAAATGCTTATTTGTGCAGGATATTATAGGCTGTACAAAATAAAATTTTGTGCACAAGTGCATTAAGGTTGGACGATTCCCATACAAATGATTTTTTCCAAAATTAAAAAAACAATTACATAATTATACACTGAAATTATGTATACCTGCATTAATTTAGACCTTTATTTGCGCAAATTTATATGTTCTTGAAAAAAAAAAAACAGTATCTTATAAGCTTAAATGAGATCGACAATTTAGTCCATACAAACAATATCAATTTCATTGTAGTATTAAACTACTGTTTTTTTTTTCAAGGCAATATAAAAATATTATCAAATTGGCGCATATAAAAATATTAATTAAGGCAGACAGATATAATTTCAGTGTGTAATTATGTAAATTTTTCAACAAATTTGGAAAAAATAATTTGTATGAGAATCGTCCCATCTTAACGTAACTACTCATAAATGTATCTGTATTAAGGCAAAGAAAATGAGCCATACAGCCAAACACAATAAGAGGTTCATAGATAGAATTTGTTATTTTATAATATTTACTTTAATTTATTTGCCTTATGAGTTTTTTAAGATATAAAAGATACTAAAATTTGAATTCAGGTACGGTAGGTTATTTAATTAATTTAAGAAAACTATTATTACAAAATTAATTTAATAGTAGGCTGTATAGGTCTGCAGCTCAAGCTTAATATCAATGTCGTAAGATTTAAAAAAATATAGGTACGGCCGGAAACAGCTCTTGTTTTTTCGGTCGTTTATTCATTTCTTCAATTTGATAAATTATACTACTGTTTATAACTCGTCCACAAACCATTTTATCCTCGACATTACTATCAGCCCTCGCCCTCGGCTTGGGCTGCTAAAAGTCTCGGATAAAAATGGTTCGTTTTGTGCACTTGTCGTAAAATCTACTATTAATCCTTTATTGAAGCTAACGGTGGTACATACTATCTCTCTCTGAGAGAAGGCCTGGGCCATGCAATAGCCTATTGTGTTTAATAATTCACAAGTTTAATAAAGTTATGGTGACTAATCCTGGACCGATAGTAAATACTTTTTCATTTTCATTGAGACGTACGCAGGTTACATTAGCACTAGCTAGCCAGCTATATTTTATTGAAACTAACTGTGAAGGAGCTATGGTAAGGGCTATGCTCGGAATTTCTCTACGAGATCGAATCAGAAATGATGAGATCCGCAGACGAACGAAAGTCGTCGACATAGCCCAGCGGATTAGTAAGTTGAAGTGGCAGTGGGCGGGGCACATAGCACGCAGAACTGATGACCGATGGGGCCGAAAAGTTCTCGAATGGAAACCACATATCGGCAAGCGCAGCGTAGGACGACCAGCCACAAGATGGACAGATGACCTCATCCAAGTGGCAGGAAGGCGCTGGATGCAGGCCGCTTCCAACCGGTCTTTTTGGAAATCCATGGAGGAGGCCTATGTCCAGCTGTGGACTTCTTGTGGCTGAATGATGATGATGATGATGAACTGTGAAGGAAAACAAACACACACATACGCACGCACCGAATTTTGCATGATTTATTTTTTTAGTTGTTTATGCCTGGTTGTAGAATTTCTAAAACTGTGCCTCGCAAATAAGACTAGTTTAAAAAATATTCGTCCGTAATTGCCCTATGCTTGGTCTACGTTAATTACTTGTCTGTTGTAATTTTGTACTGGGGATTTTGTAAAATTAATAAAATAAATAAACATAGCGACGAGGAAACCTGAGCGTGTTAGGTGTGTATATGAACACCTCTGCGCTTGAAATTGCCAATCCACGGTGGGTTAAGTCCATATTCTCTCTCTGAGAGAAGGCCTCTGCGGTGGGAGTGTTGCGCTAGGTATGTAAAATGTGAATATAAAATATTTTATTGAAGATTTATTGAGTGTCTGAGTTATTCACATACCTAAGACCATGAAATTGCCGAATCGCTGTAGGCACGTGGTAGTTGAGCCCATACTCTCTCTTTAAAAGAAAGCTTATGCCTTGCTGTGGGATGTATATAGGCTTTATAAAAAATACTTTATTGTACCATTCCACATTGTAAATGCACAAGAGCGTGCTTAATGTTAGAAGCATTTTCTTCCAGCTATGAAAACGTTTGACTCCGCAATTTGATCGTGGGTTCTATTCCCGTTGGAAGCCGCTGTGGTTGCGTTGCACAAAATGGCCCCAGACTGGGTGTATTTCCATGTTCGTGATATCCTTATCTGGTTACCGTAGCACAGAGTATCCTAGTTTGGGACCAGGAAAAGTTGTTGTGTTGTGTGGAATCTCTTGTTATTATTTGTTATCCGAGTGGTAGGAGTATAAGCTGCCTAAGAACTCTGTTCCCATGTGTCTCTACGAAGTCTTGTATTTTGTATTTTGCGCGATTCCGCGTTCGCTAAAGCGTGATTTATATCGTTTGCCTCCGTTTCATATTTCATTTGGCTCTGTTTGCCGACTCCAGCACGGGCAAATAGTTCGTGGTCGCGCACATATGAAAAATTAACATTCATAACCGTTGATATGCGCTGCAATACGAATCATTAATAAGCGAGTGGGGGTCTACTGTGCATAAGGTTTTTACATGGCATGTAAAGAATTCATTGCCTCTTATGTGCCTCACACAACCATGTAGCACATTGGAAATGAGTCGAGTCATAAATGTGGAAAATGTCGTTCTGACTTTTTTCAAAACGGTTAGGCTACAGGGGAAACCCTTAACCCGATCGTCTTTGTTTTAGGCTCAAATATAGCTGACTAAATTGTCCAGAGGATTTTAAAATTTTTGATATCGTACTTCATTTCCAAAATATGGAGCGCCAAAATAAAAATTTTGCCATAATCGCCACGCTTGGAAGCGGTGGTAGCCTAGTGCGTAGAACATTGGACTCGGAAGCGGAAGACCCAAATTCGATCCCCAGTGCGGGCATGTACCTATGACTTTTCTTTCTAAGTTATGTACATTTGTGAAGTTATAGTAGCAATACCACTCGCTAACGGTGAAGGAAAACATCGTGAGGAAACCTGGGTGTCTGAACTATTCACATGCCTCAGCGCTTGAAATCGCCAATCCGCAGTGGGCACGCGTGGTGATTAAGCCCATACTCTCTCTCTGAGAGAAGGTCTGTGCCCTACAGTGGGACGTAAATAGGCTGCTTATGATGATGAAAATAATCAGGGTTTGCCACTTGCCACGCTCCTGACAGAGCTCTTTTGCTTTATCAATATTCGTTAGTCGTTGCATGCACGCACGCCGGTTTCGGTCTTTTGCTATGGGAAATCTTAGACATCGCCAAAAGAATATTCAACAGCTAAAATTAGCTGTTCTATATATTTTAATGAACATATCAGCTGTTTTTTTTTTTCGCTGTTTCAAAGTTTAAAAGTAGTAAAAGTTGTTCGTATCAAAAAGTAGAGTCCTCCCTTTTTGTATCTTTTTGTAGATTTTGTTACACCCTGTCTTTTTGGCCATGTTTGGTTGGCATTTCTTATTTTACCAAACTACCGACAGACTAGTTTGTTATTTAACAGCTTGTACAAATACGTATGCCAATAAAAGTTATGAGTTATGAGTTACTTTGTTACAGAAGACTGTTTATAAAAAAATCGATCCTATTAAAAAGTCGATCCTCTCCGTGTGACGCCGGATTAAGAATAGCGCCACTCCATTTCCTCCCGTGGATGTCGTAAAAGGCGATTAAAGAAATCAATTACTAGGAAACGGGCAGCAGCGACTTCTTGAGATTCCAACCGCATACTGGGATCGCCAACCCGCCTGCCAAGCGTGGCGATTATGGCAAAACCCCTCATGGCTATGAAAACCATGAGGGAGGAATATGTCCTGCAGTGAGCGTCAAAGGGCTGATGATGATGATGATCCTATTAAAACAGATGTTAGGAATTCCTCTTATAAACTGGCTTTAACTCTGTTTTAAGAGTATTTTAGTGGGATCGACTTTTTATGAAATGAATTAAGACTATTACGGTCTTATTTATAACAACACGATTCCTTAAAACACTCGACAAACGCACATTAAAATAGTCTGTTTTGGAGGTTTTACAAGGAAAAGACGTAACCACAGATTAAATAAGCTGCTTTTGGGGAGTGCTTTAGAGGATTCGTGTTTTTATGAATAAGGATTTTAGGCCAACTTGCGCCACTGTGGCTTAAACAGCATTCAACTAAAGTTCTTCATACAAAATTCGATTTAAATGGCGACTTAACTGACATTTAAGAAGTAGTGCAAGGCGGCCTTTTAAATGAGTCCCTTGCCATAATTAATTAGGTCCCATAACGCTGAGTAGACCTCCGAATCAAATGTAAACACAGTGCCGTGGATATGAAAACATGAAATTGCAGTGTACGTACATATTTGCATTTGTAAATATCTTGTTTGATAAGCCCCTGTTTTCGGTGCCATGAGCCCACATTGGTCCTGTCCTAGGTTTAGGAAATCAACATTTTAGGAATTCGCTCCAGAAGGAGTAAAAAGAATTCAGAGTATTAAACTTATTTATTTAGCAAAAAGAATAAGTTCAACTGCCTCGTTGGTCTAGCGCTTAATTGCCAAAACAGAGGTCGTGGGTTCGATTCCCACTGGAGGCCGCCGTATTTGGTTTGTACAAATGGACTTAGTCTGGTAATTATTTCATGTGCTGGCCTTGCCTGCTTACCATAGCACAGGGTGTCCTAGTTTGGTATCAGGGCATGTGAGTGTGTTTTGTGCATGCTATTGTTATTTATTTACAAAAAGAAAACACAAAATCAGTTCATTTAAAAAAATAAACGGAAAATCGTATAAAAACAGAAGATAAAACTTTAGTTTTCATTAAAGTTTTGATAAAAAAGGATGTCAGTAATTCTGTTCGGATATTAGAAGAAATGTAACCTTCTCACGTATCCCAAATACCCCGATGTATCCCGGGCTATCTTCAAAATGGGCAATTCCTGAAACACCGAGGAATACTATAATAATAAAATAATCGAATCAAATCAATTTATTTTTATTCAAAATAATACAGAAGGGTGCTAAACGGGACCCTATTACTAACACTTCACTGTCGGTCTGTCTGTCTGTCACCAGGCTGAACTCTCATGAACCGTGATAGCTAGGCAGTTGAAATTTTCACAGATTATGTATTTCTGTTGCCGCTATTACAACAAATACTAAAAATAGAATAAAATAAATAGTTAAGATGGCTCCCATACAACAAACGTAATTTTTTGCCGTTTTTTCTTGGTTTTTGTCTGTAATGTCGTATAAATAAAATGGAACCCTTCGTGCGCGAATCCGACTGGCCTTGATGGATTTTTTTTATAAATAAGCCCGTTAGTTTCTTCAATAGATATTGAAAACCCCATGTGAGCCCCCCGTAACACTGTTTGCACTCATCCGCCACACTCCGTTATGCCGGATAAATTGAACAAGTTATTTGTGTTGACTTAAACAAATGTAGGTATCCGCTAACATTGTTTACATGTAACGTTCATATTCGCATTTGTTGAATTCAATGCGATGGATGGAGCGGTTTTGTGTGTGCTTAGAAATGTGTTGTTTTGTTAACGTACAATGTCAGTTGCGGAAAATTACATTATTCGCGGTATTTCATCATTATATTCCACATATTACGATAATCCATGTTTCGACGGTGCCTAAGTACAATCGCGTAAGTTTTAGTTACGCGATTATACGTACGATATTTCGTAATCTCCGTATCAGAATGCATCTATAAAAAAATCAAAAAGTCTTCGTATGACAATAATAATACTTTATTAATTTATTTGCTTTTTACTAAGTAAGTTACAGAGTGAGCCTAAAAATAACAGGTGAGGTTAGGTTACAATGTTAGGTTTTTTTTTTCTTGTCGTAACTACACTTTCGTTCTCAAGCACAGCCAAGCAACTGCCAGTTGCGTGCTTATGCGCCGGACGTAGGGAGCGGGGAGCGGGCGGAAGTGACCTTTACTCAGTTATACGCCTCAGTTTTCACCTTAACAATTAAATTTTAATTAAATACCTTAAATATAATGAGTCGAAAATACATATATTATACAGATAAGATGGATATACTATTTAAGTATAGATGATCTAAATGTCATATGATGTGATAGTAAAATATCGATACTTTTTTTTACTTTATCTTATTTATTTAACAGAAAAGTCGAAAGTTGGGCGCAAGTCATGAGTTTTGTGGTATAACGCCACAAAACTCGCGTTGCGCTGTCTTGCTACAAATTTATTTTTAAATATTGACCATTGATTACTGTCAATTCCGATATATGTATCATGAATAGTTTTTTTTTGCTGAGCAAATACTGATATACTAATGTTTTTCCTCGATAAATATCAATGCTAATCGAGATAGCTTCGGTACGATATATATCGATAGTTTTTCTCTTTGCCCATCCCTACACAGTGGTCATGAAATAGCATCATGCGATATGTTTCATGCCATGCACGTCTCTTGAGCTTTTACCTAAAATGTCGACTTTTATTGTTCTAGCTCGTGCAAATGTATTTAATTAGAATTTACTTTTTACCTGGAACAATACAATCCTCGAATCAAAATTAAACAAGGGCTAGTACAAGCGCTTCTGCGAAATTTGAGCCAATTGGTCTAAGGTAAAGAAATATTCAATACTGGCTCTTATGTTCATAGTGGTAACTGTTATTGTGGTAAGTTTCTGGGTTTGAATCCAGTAGATACTAACTATAATTAGGTGGATTTGTAACACTGATTAATGAATTTCGTGCAATTAGTTTAAGAGGGCTCTTATAAGATGTAGAGCAAGTAAGATGTGAAATGATTGAGACTATAATAAAAGAATGAAAAAAGGGGCAAAGAATACGTTTTACCCTTTCAGAAAAAAAAAATTGAATGATTTAAGTAATGAGATTACGATACTGCGGCTATTTAGTCGAATTCATTTAAGCGACATGCTTTATTTTCGTTTGATACTAGCCTAGAGAAATCTTTCGTTAGTTAAAGACAAAAAACGAAAATCAACTGGCAGCTAAAGTTAGTGTACGAGGAACCGGGGGTAAATGTGACGGCCATTTCATAAGCAGCCTATATACGTCCCACTGTAGGGCACAGGCCTTCTCTCAGGGAGAGAGTATGGGCTTAATCACCACGCATGCCCACCGCGGATTGGCGATTTTAGTGTTTTAGACGATTGAACGGCCATTTACTAAATCAAAAAGTTTCAGTAGTCATTTTGGCACGGGCTTCCTTGGAGTAGCATTCAGGGTCTCAAAGTGACATACCCATCTTAGGGGCATAGCCGCAGATAATAATGGCATAGCATAACTTAACATTAAATGAAAACAAATGCTTCGAGCCCATTTCCCTACATCTTGGTCGCTGGGTCGGAAGACAGGGCCGTATTCAGGTCAAGACCCTGTGTCTTGTACACTAAGGCCGACTTGCACCACTTTCTAAAGAACCTAAAGAAGTGGCTAAAGAACCTTTTAACTAAAATTCTTCACACAAAAGTCGATTTAAATGGCGACTTAAGTGACATTTAAGAAGTAGTACATAGCATAAGCAGCCTATAATACGTCCCACTGTAGGGCACAGGCCTTCTCTCAGGGAGAGAGTATGGGCCTAATCACCACGCGTGCCAACCGCGGATTGGCGATTTCAAGCGCTGAGGTATATGAATAGCTCAGACACTCAGGTTTCCTCACGATATTTTCCTTCACCGTTAACGAGTGGTATTGCTACTATAACTTCATAAATGTACATAACTTAGAAAACAAATTCATAGGTACATGCCCGCACTGGGAATCGAACCTGGGTCTCCCGCTTTCGAGTCCAATGTTATTTTATTTTAGTTTCTAGGAAGACTAACAGCTATTACAAGGTTATAATACATAGAAAAATTAGGACATACTAAGCCAATTAGAAGTCTTCACAATTAGAAGTAAATTAGATAAAGCGCAAACAGTTCACAGGTGACAACCACCATTTAGATACAAATATAATTACATGAAGAAAGGGAAACAAGAAGAAAGCAGCAATTGATCAAATGAGATTGATTCAGTCCACGCTCCGCCCAGTTCAACAAGCTATGTGTCAAAAAACAACTGACCAAGCACGCGCCTCGCCTCAGCCTGTTTAGTGTTAAACAAATCCAGGTCATAGTCATCTGACATTATATTGAAATTCCTACTTGCACGAACGAGATAGGTGTTCTTCCTATAATTAGTAGATGCGTACGGGATATTTAAAATTGTTTTTTGTCGCTAAACCAACGCAAAATGTTATACCAACTTGGCTACCACCACCGAAGTAGTGCAAGTCGGTCTAAAGGTCTTATTTATAAAACCACGATTCCTTAAGACACTCGATAAACGCCGGTTACAATAGTCTGTGGTGGAGATTTTACAAGGAAAGCACGTAACAACAGATTAAATAAACTGCCTCTGAGGAGTTCTTTAGAGGAATCGTGTTTTGTTAACAAGGCTGTAGCAATCTGTTCTACAATTAAAAGCTGTCAGTTGGCAAAAGTTATATATTATTATGTACAAAAAACCGGCCAACTGCGTGTCGGGCCACGCGAAATGTAGGGTTCCCTAGAAAGAGAGTTTGTGTATCTGCTTTATAGAAATAACAACTTCATCGAAGTCATTTTCAATGGATTTTGTAAGAAATTTTATAAGTTGGTTGCCTATTACTCATTAACTAGTAAAGCCTACTTAGCCGAGATACTTTTCCTTTTAAGTTCATTATTGTGATACTACCCTGAATTTTTTCACGTTTCCACAATCAACCATTTATCCAGGAGAGGAGGGAGGAGACGCCCTATTCGGACAAAAATTTGCGCTTTAAAGCTTAATATTTCGCAAACGGAACCCGGAATTAAAAAATAGTCTTCCCACACCCACAATATTTTTAACGACCAATCCAACGGTGCTCCACATGATGGGGTAGACGAGAAAAAATGATCCCCACTGTTCATGTTAGGGGAGGTACAGTAACAATTTTTTTTTCCAACGTTCTTTTACTTTGTCGGCGTGATAAATATGTATACACATACCAAATTACAGCTTTCTAGCACCACTAGTCTTTGCGCTAGGCCGCGAACGGACAGACAGACAGACAGATGAACATGGCGAAACTATAAGGGTTCCTTGTCGGACTACGGTACCCTAAAAAGGGTGTATGCACACGATGGAAGCGAAAACTGAATATGATTTTCTATAGATGACGGCTAGAGCAGAGTACACTCTACTAAAAGGTAGTTTTCACTCTAAAAATCACTGACTACTATTTGACAATACATTGAATCTCGTGTACCAGAAACCGGGATTTAAGTGATATACCTTTATTAAATAAATCACACATTTTATAACTGACAAGAACTCAATCTGTAGGTTTGCTAAAGGTCATTCGAATGGTGGCGTGGTAGCCGGGTCACCTATCTCCCTCTAAAATGGTTGACACTGGTGACTATGCTCGTGAACGGGTGCTGTTCGTGTGTCTGGCCGCAGCATTAATTTTTTTTCCTACGTTTTAGTAAGAAAATTAAGTAATGTTTTGGCTTTATAAAGTTATTGATGGCAATCACGGAATCTTACCATATAGGCTCTGATGTATTAAGTTTAAGATAATTTGAGAAAAGATGGTCAGAGTGGAGTTCAAAATCAGCTGAATAGTTTCCCAAATTACCTCCTACATCCGAACATACAAATTAACAAACTACCTCTTTGTAGTATAACTAGCTGACTCGGCAAACGTTGTTTGGCCATATTAATTAGCCTACAACCTTTTCTCAGACCTCCAAATATACCTACACAAAAATGTAATAAAAATCGGCGAAGCCGTTGCAGAGGAATTCGACAATAAACACTGTGACACGAGATTTTTATACATTAGACAATAACTATCAGACAACACAATCACTTGCCTTGCTCGCAAACGAAGATGCCTTGTGATATAGTTACCAAGCAAGGATATCACAAACATGGAAATGCACCGAGACTGTGTGGAAATCGCACCCACGACCTCTGGTTTGGTAGTCGAGCTACCTAGCCTTAGTAGTCAAGTCATATTATTGCCAAATGCCACTAGGGCGAAACCGCAAACATAGCTATCACTAAATAAGCTAAAACAAGTTTAAGCATAAATGTTTAAAGCATTCAAAAAAATACTCTCGACTCTGAAGCCTCCAAACTTATCGTACGCCGAGCACATTAAAGGGGTAATATGTTAGCCCAGCCCGAGTCTCCCAAATCCGACCCTGCCGGAAGGTCTTCGCCTTAACCAGTATTTATGAGTCAATTACCGGTCTGTAATTAAGGCGATAGTCTCACACCGCGGGCGCGTAATTCCCCCTTAAATAAATTTGAAAACTCCTGATTTCAGCCGCCGACGCGCTACGCGCCGTCGAGTGTTTATGTGTTTGCACTTATCGGACTCATTTATCTGCGCCTTAAGGTTGCTGTTACGCCTGATATGCTGTCTTCCTTGCACTTTCTATAATTTTTAGTGATTGCCATAAAATGAGTATACATACTTTTGATAAATGTGGTCTGAGGGTTTGATAGGTAATAAAATTACGGAGATTCAAGACACATTTTTTCTTAACGTTTACGTAATTGTTGATTGAGAAAACTTGATACTAAAATTAATAATTTTGGAAACAACTTTTGTTTATTAAAACCTAAGCAGAGAAATACAAAGATGTATTTAAAACGTTCGTAATTTTATCATCTACCGAATCCTCAGCCCACATTTATCAAAAGTATACAAAAAATGTTACAATCCCTAAAAATGTTAGATCGTGCGAGCGAGATTCAAGGCATGTGTTTCATATTTTGTACTTAGTTTTTGGTTGTGAAAATTTGATTCCTAATTTTAAATTTGGAAACAACTTTTTTATTAAAAGCTACGTACAGGAAAACAAAATTATTTTTTGAATTTCCGTAATTTAATTAGGGAGCCTAATTATGCGCAACGAATCCTGAGCGATTCCAATCGTGTAACTGTCAAATTCCATACTAATTTAATTAGGATTTGGTGCGCGTAATATAGGGGCAGAACCCATTGATCAAAATTTTACTCATCATCATCAGCCATTTGACGCCCACTGCAGGACGTAGGCCTCCCTCATGGTTTTCCTAACCATGAAAGGTTTTGTCATAATCGCCACGCTTGGCAGGCGGGTTGGCGATCGCAACATGCCGTTGGATTTCAGGAAAACGCTACTGCCTGTCTCTTGGTAATGTATTTCCTTAGTCGCCTTCTACGACATCCACGGATGAAAATGGAGTGACGCTATTCTTAATCCGGCGCCACACGGAAAAGTTTACTCATATTACTGCAATTACTAAAAATGATAAATTCTGCGAACGAGATAGCATGCTCCACATAAGAACGGCCTTAAGCGTTTATGAGGGGCACGTACTAATAACAAACGAAAGGCTGTAGATGACGGGTTAATCCCCGGATTGCATACCGGGCCCCTACTACATTATTCACGGTTTACTATGAAAATTCGACGTTCATTACATAACCGGTTAACCCACAGATTAACAAGTAGGAAGACTGGACTACCTAATGGGCGTCAATTTGTCATAAAACTACTATGACTGCTTGTGTCTGTAGTTGTTTTCTGATGAGTACAATGAAGAATATTCTAATCTGATCTTATCTTATAAATTGTGGTTTTATGAAACGTGGCATCGGTATTTGACTGAGCTGCCAGCGCTTTCATATACGTGAGGTCCATAATTCAATTCCCACCATGTACTAATGACTACGAGTAGTTACGTACTAGAGTGATCTGTCAGGGTCATGGCAAGTCCGTGGTCTCTGCCTACCCCTCTGAGATACAGGCGTGAGTTTATGTATGTATGTATGTGCACGTACTAAAGTCTTACGTTACTCTGTAGTAGCAAAACCACCCACCACCTGTGAAGAAAAAAATCGTGAGGAAACCTGAGTGTCTGTGGTATTCCTAATTCTGACAGTCCACTGTCCACACGCACTCTCACGCAAGCCCGTACTCTTTCTTTGAAAGAAGGCCTGTGCTCTTTGTTGGTTTAAGTTTAAAAAATAAGTTCTACTTTTAAAAAAAATTTCGACATCATAGTAATTTTTAAAGCCTAGGCTGAAGACATCGATTTACGCCGCTTTAATAAATTTTTAAGCGAAAAAAAAAGAACCAGAGTTCACGAAACCGGAAGTACGTCATGCACGGAAGTACGTCATCAACTGAGATCCTAAGAGCTGTCAGTTTCTAGTGAAACCTAAAACTAAAAAGACTCCTGATGTGTGCACACGTAAAAACATATTGTATTTCTTTTTTTACAGCATACCGAGATTGTGTTAGAGATGGTGATGATAAGATGTCAATATCTTGGCGTCTTTTACCAAAAACATTGAACGTACTATCATTCACGTGTGAAAAGAACGTTAGAAGTTCGAATTAGTCGTACATTTGTTCACAAAATATACAATTTATAATTCGCAATGCAAAGTTTTGAAACAGTTGAGTTTTTATTTTTTTTTTCCCGGTCCCAATCCTTTTTTAATAAGTCGGTTAAAACTAAGTACATAATAGAAAAGAATACATAATAGTGAGTTGTACCAGTGGAATCGTGGTTGGGCAGATTGCATTTAATTTTAGTGGTCGTCGTGAAAAAAAACTTGTTGGCAACACTGGTCGTTGTATTGGTTTGACGTGACACAATAGTGGGAATCGAATGACATCTATGTGTTTGACAGATGAAGTTGACAGGCCATTGGTAGTTTTTCCACAGACGATATAACATGTGACGTCACCATAGCGGTCAAATAAAAGGCATTTAAATATTATTATTTACTCAAAACAAGGCTCATCTTTTAAGATAAAAATCTCTTACATTAAAAATACTGCAGTTTGGATGCTAAGCTCGAAATGGTTTTCGATTCAGGCAGTTCACTTTTTTTTATTGTATCCCGAATTGTAGCGTTATATTTACTGACCTTTAACTTCATTTTAAAGGTCTTTTGTAACTACTGTGAATATTTAAGATAGTGCATATTACAGTTGTGTTTTGCAACGACATTTGTTCTAGGAGATTTCTGTCAAAATATCAGAGTTTACATAATTTTAATAAATTCTTGCTTTTCACGTTCTACCCAACTCAGAGCATCCGGTAAATCGTGGTCAGACAAAGCTTTACTGTTTTTGTTTCATTTGTTTTTATTATTGTTATTAATACGTTTATTGGACATAAGTAAAAAATACAATGGCAATGTGGCGGACTTAATGCTATAAGCATTTTCTACCAGTCAACCACAGGAGGTGCAATAAATTAACTGGTAGGCATACGAAGTAAACGGATAAAACGAATAACTTTAACTAAAATTATATAAGAAGACGAATAGTACTCAACAATAAATAAGTACATGGGCAGATAAATCAGACACTCACATGAACGCAAATACACATACACACACATAAACACACACACACACACACACACACACACACACACACACACAAACACACACACACACACACACACACACACACACACACACACACACACACACATACACACATACACACACACCCACACGCACGCACGCATGCACACACAAGACTGATTGTTTTATTAATTGCTGTTTGATCAATCACTGCCTTGTTTCTTTTATCAGAGTTTAATAATAGGGGTTAAAGTATGAAATTGCCGTTTTATTGCAATAGGTTCTTTGAATTGACATAGAATCTTCATGGTTTGAGGTTTTCGAATGAAACTTTTTTCAAATGGTTTCATGATGTTCTTTTTTTAAAAAATGTGAAACATTTGAATATCGACTTTCAATTGTTTTTGTTATTCAATTTAGACAAGAAAGATGGATACTGCGAAAATTCGAGTGATTTTTGAATACGAGTTCCGATGCGGAACTAACGCGGCAGAAACAGCCCGCAATATCAATGCTGCGTTTGGAGAGGGGTCTACTAATGAACGCACCGTGCGATTTTGGTTTAAACGCTTTCGTGATGGAAATTTCGACTTAAAGAACGAGCCACGAGGAAGACCGCCCACACAGGTGAATAACGATGAATTAAGAGAGATAGTGGAAGCCGACCCTAGTCAAACTACCCAGGAATTAGCGGCATGGTTTAAAGTTACCTTACCCACAATATTGACTCACTTGCGTCAAATCAATAAAATAAAAAATATGAAAAATGGGTGCCTCATGATTTGACTGATCTGCAGAAAGAAACGCGTGTTGAAACTTGTGTTGCCTTGTTGAACCGGTACAGAAATGAAGGAATATTGGATCGAATTGTAACATGTGATGAAAAGTGGATTCTTTATGATAACCGGACTACCATTTTTTTCGTGATTTGGACAACTATCTACGTGACAAGAAGTTTTCTTCCCAGGAGGCAGTACAAAATGCTTTCACACAGTTTGTGCAGTCTAGATCGTCGGAGTTCTATCGCAAAGGCATTAATGACCTTCCCATTACATGGCAGCAATGTATAGATAATAATGGCAACTATTTTGATTATTATTATTATTAAATCCTTTATTGCATATAAAACAGAAAGTTTTGCACATAGGCGAGCTTAATGCTACTTAGCATTATCTACCAGCTAACCTAAGTTTTGATGAGAGCATTATCAATTTAATTTAATATAAATTTGTTAAAAATTTAAAAAATAAACAATTTAGATTTTCAGTACAAATCGGCAATTTCATACTTTAACCCCTAATATAATTTTATTTATTCCACTTCAAAGTATAGACGTGTCCTAACTACAGACGCTCCCACACAATAGCTCTGGGAGTAGGGAATGACTGAAAACTAGCGCTACACACTTTAACAAGCGTGATAGCACCAGCTGAGTCATTCCCTTTTGCCTCACTAAACTAGTTATAAGTAACAAATAATGTGTTTAAGTATTGACTTTAGAATCGCTCGTAGCCCCGGCTGCCTGAGTGATCTTAAACGATCACGAAGGTTAAGCAACACAGGGCGCGTTCAGTGCATGGATGGGTCGCCGTCTATGCCTAACGCTAGTGGCATTTTTCCGAGCGGTTCCGTGCTTCGCAAGGCACGTTAAGCTGTTGGTGCCGGCTGCCGTCGATAGATGGCAGTCGTTAAGCCAAGTCAGAGGCCTTAGGGCGGCTTGACAACTTCTGACAGTAGACGAGCCACTAGTCTACAAGCCTCCACCAATCCGGACTTGGCCCCCGTGGTGGAGTATGGCCTATACCTTCCTCAGGGAAGAGACCCGTGCCCCTCGGTGGGGACATAATGGGTTGATGATGATGATTGACTTTAGTATTTTCTTTAGCTAGATTGTGAATGGCAATAAACTTATTTTATTCTTAAATATTTATACTATAAACTTATAATACATAATATAAATAAACATTTGTTCTGTCTCGCAACAAAAAATTTAAGAACGATTACCTGTCGACTTCAGTCATGAAAACAACGGACAGGTTTTGTTCGAAGTACCAAGGCAGATGGTTCGATTCCCGCTAAAGGCCACCGTACAAATGGCCTCAATTTGGACGTTTTTTCCTTGTCCTTTCCTGGTTACAATAGCACAGCGTATTCTAGTTTGGAACCATTACCAAACTTCCCCTTACGTAACTGTCCACTGTATTGGATTGTCTATTTTCAAATTTCCGAAGTATCCAAACACGTATGTATTTGACCGGAGTAGGTTAAATCGTTCGAGTTCATACAGTGGATATGTCACGTAGTAACGCCCCGGTAATTGTGTTTTGTAGAAGTTATTATTATCATCACCACCAGTGCACATCTGGGTGTTCGATTATCCATGACAGCCCTTTTTAACCAGCTTCGAAAAAGGAGGAGGTTATCAATTCGACACGTATGTTTTCTTTTTGCTATGTTCTCGCATAACTCCCTCAAATCTTAACCGATTTCGACGATTCTTTTTTATTCGAGTAGGTATAACGGCCTGTTGATCCTGTTTTAATTTGGTGAAGATCTGATGAAGCCTTTCAGAGATGGAGAACGGAACTCTTCAATAGACAGCAGTAAATAAGGCCTAATGGGACCCATCCTTTAGTGATATCCGTTTGTTTCATAAAATAGCGTAAAAGTAGTCGCAAAGTAATTTGGTGAGGTTCTGGTGAAAACTTTCTGAGATGGAAATTGAGAACTTCAAGATTTAAAGTAACGAATTAAGTTGAGTAAATTATGGTTATGAGGGACTTGTTTATTTTTCTCCCACTCCCCCACTAAAAATTGAAAATAATTTTTTTTAATAAAAAATAAAAACCGGCTTCCAAACACTACAGCACTAATAAGTAAGAAATAATTTAAAAGAATACATTTAAATTAGAAGTACATATACATGTGGGTATTGTAGAAGTATAATTTGTAGTCGGTCCCCAGTTTCATGACCAGGACATAATATATTCTTAAGGTATTCTTTGAAAATATTTCTAACTTTTTAGTGCTGTAGTGCTTTGAAGTTGGTCTTTATGTTTTATTTAATATCGTATCTTATCTAAAACCTCCTAGCCAAATAGCTACCCAATCGGCGCACAAAGCCGCGTGGTGACACCGGGCGGTCGAATCCCCACATATATCAAGCGCTAGAAAGACGCTTAATTAAATAGAGTGGCCTGAACTTGGCGCAGGTGGCGGTGGCTCGGTCACTCCGCCGCGTTATTATGTACCGAGTAAGGCGACTGGATAAAGTCGGGAGCTGGCGAAATATTGAAAAGGATAGAATAGAGTTGAGTTAGCTGAGGTAGGATAGGGTAGGTCAGGTTAGGGAAGTGTAGGATAGGATAGTAAAGGCTAATATAGTAAAAGATAGAATGGGATAGGACAAAGCAACCCCACGCATGAGGTTAGGTTAGAATAGAGTAGGTAAGATATGGTCGGCAGAATAGGATTTGACAAGAATTAATTGGTGAAGCTAATATAGCAGAGAATACAAAAGGATAGGACAGAACACCCCTATGTCACTGGACGGTAGAATCAAGACACAATATCCAGCACTGGAAAAACGCTAAATTAAATAGAGTGGCAGTACTAAGGTAGGCAGGAGACTTACTAAAGTCGGAAGCTGGTAAAATATAGCAAAGGGCAAGATAGAAAGTACCCGAAACCGGCGTGCGTGCCTGCAGCGACTAATGAATGTTGAGGAAGCGAAAGTGATCTGTCAGGATCGTGGGAAGTGACAGTCCCTGGTCTCCGCCTACCTCTCTGGGATACAGGCGTGAGTTTATGTATGTATGTATGTGGTAAAATTTAAAAATTATATATAAAAGGGTTAAATATATAATAGATAGGGCAGGTTAGGTTACGGCAGGGTAGGATAGGATGTCGTGGATTTGGTAGAATAGGATTAGTAAGGCTATCATCATCATCAGACACTTGACGCCTACTGCAGGATATGGCCTATGGGCCTCCTTCGTGGTTTTCATAACCATGAGGGATTTTGCCATAATCGCCACGCTTGGCAGGCGGGTTGGCGATCGCAGTATGCGGTTGGAATCTCAGGAAGACGCTGCTGCCCGTCTCCTGGTAATTGATTTCCTTAGTGTAGTAATATAGGAGACGATAGATTAGGATAAGGCCGAGCTGCTGCATCACTGCAGATCTCCTAGCATATTGAGCGTGGAGAGACGACTAATTCGATAGAGTGGCATGAACACCGCATTATTATGTATGGGACGTTTATAGGCTACTTATGTACGAGTATATATTACGTATATTGGTTCCAAGTCCAAGTTATTAGCGTTTGTTAAGTAACCATGTCACCGGTACGGGGAAGGTCAATAACTATAAATAAAAGTTGGACTCTCCGCCCTGTTCGCTAAGTGTCTTCAAAATTCGGGAGAGCCAACATAGCTGTCTGTTTTGAAATTATTGCCAGGATAAGGGTTAGTCTATGGCGGAAAATGGGACGCTAAAAGTTTGGAGTTTGTGAAGCTTCGCTTTTGTTAAGTTCTGATGGAGGTGAGCTCAGATAGTTGTTGTGGCGTAAACTGCAAGGGTCTATGCCATGCAGGGTTTCGCTGTGGTATACAGGGGGGTAGCGGAGCGGCAAAACGCCGGCTTCTCATTCGTGAGGTCGTGGGTTCAAATCCCGGCATGTACCAATGATTTTGTTTTCTAAGTTACGTACATTCGTGAAGTTATAGTAGCAATACCACTCGCTAATCGTGAAGGAAAACATCGTGACGAAACCAGAGTGTCTGAGGTGTTCACGCACCTCAGCGCTTGAAATTGCCACTCCGCGGTGGGCACGCGCGGTGATTAAGCCCGTACTCTCTATCTCTGTGAGAAGGCCTGTGCCCGTGGGACGAATATAGGCTACATAAAAAATACAGAGTTATAAAAAAAATACCGTTCCTGAAACTTGAAGGAAACCTGAAGGTTTTTAAATTCCTCAGCACGGGTTTCGTGTAACAAAAAAGTACATAAACAGGTTATTTAATGTAATGTACGTAACTATTTTAAACAAAGTCACCGAAAAATTTCTCTGACCAGAAACTCTGTCAAACAGCGCTAAAATTACCAGGTTATTATAACATCGGACGAATTGTCAGAGATTGCCGGAACTATAACAATGCACACGCAGCCACAACCCGCACAGTTTTCGCCCGTGAAAAATTAAACCTTCTAGTGAAAAACCAGCTCTAGGTAGGAGTAATAAATCATTCAAAGCATCTAGTTTATTATTCCGCACACAGCCGCGCGGACGGCCGTGATTTGCTGGTTTTTTTTATGGTCTGTACGAGCTTTTTTTTTTAATCGAATCCGTTCTTTTTCTACTCGGTTGGTTTTGTAGAGCGTTCGCAGCTAATAGTTCCCTGTTTGCGAATCAAACAAGGAGATAAAAAGCGGGACGAACCCACAACTTACGACGAAATATGTGCGGGGAGAATCTTCTCACGTGACGAGAACTGAAAATAGGAAAGAAAAATGTGAATAACCTCTACTGAAATAATTTGTCAATGTCTAGGAATATCATATATTTAATTAGCAATATCACTCGCGGTATTTATACTAGTACTAGATGACCCCGTGAACTTCGTATCACCGACGTCAACCGTTTTTTTTTCTTCTCACCGTTTAAACCTTCCTTGGACTTCCACAAATATATAAAAACAACAATTAGCAAAATCGGCCCAGCCGTTCTCGAGTTTTAGTGAGACTAACGAACAGCAATTCATTTTTATATATAAAAGATAACTTTGGCTAAGGAAAACAGTGAAGGAAAACATCGTGAGGAAACCTGAGTGCCTGAGGCGTACACATACCACGGCGCTCGAAATCGTCAATGCGCGATGGGCACGCGTGGTAATTTACCCATATTCTCTCTTTGAGAGCAGGCCTGTGCCCTGCAGTGGAACGTATAGAAGCTACATAAAAAATATTACGTAGGTAATATTTTTATAATAGGTAATTTTTAATATATTTATACTGGCCACACAATATCAACAGCCGGCGTTAGGTCCATGGATGCGGCTGACGATGACGAGGGATTAGATTAGATTAGAATACTTTAGCAATAAGGCCGCCAATTGTACTGTAGATTTGTAAATATTTTATGTTATGTTTTTCCTGCTACAATAAAGAACATTCTTATCTTATATTAAAAAAAAAATTTAAATAGTACATTACTTCAGAGGGAAGAAAGTGACAGTTCCATACCGAGATTATGGCATTTGCGCCACGAGCTTGCGAGGGGCGCAAACCATTTGAGGTATGGAACTGTACTTTATCCTGAGGTATGTATAGTGCTTTTTATTACACCTACGAGGAAAATTATAGACATAAATGCATAGAAATGTTTATATTTAGTTAAAAGTACAATTATTAAAAGTGCAGCTATTATAAGAAAATAATTTCGTTTTTAATTTTCTGTATGCACCAAGGAGGTTGGTAACTGGTAAAAAAAAACTGTATGTGGCCAGTAACAATTTACTTGAAATTTAATTAGTAGACAGTTAAAGTCTCTTTGCAGTATGACTGCTGACAAATTAAAAAAAAACCGGGTATGTAATGGAATTTCATACATACTTCCCACCCTTGGGTCGGAAGGATTTTCATACAAACTTCCATACCTTGAGATGAAAGGATTTGAAGGGCGGGCGTTTCTTCCCTCTAATTGGTATAATTAGTATGTATTTTCAGAACAGGTGTGATAAAAATACATTTATTGCCAGAAGCTAGTTATTACAATAGTTATGTTTACACAGTGACTACCACGCAAGGTCGAGCCTGAATCATGGTAGTCGGGGAGACAGTTGCTAAATTGATTTTCATTGTTCTGATATCATAGGAGCAGGTGTAATAAGGAAGTTATAAAGTTATGTTACTAACCGAGGATTATCTTTATTGTATACACCAGAAAACAAAATAAATTAAAAGACTGAAAACGTGTAACAAATTTGTCAATAACCCAAATAAATTTAAAAAAAAATGGCCTATGACAAAAAAGGCCTATGCCCAGCGGTAGGCAACCGTGGGCTGATGATTACGATAACCAATCGCATGTTTTTTCATCTAAATAGCCTACGCTTTAGCTGCTGTCCGTACTACCGTAGTTCGTTAGTCGGGTGACAGCGAGGATACACGACGATTAATGGAAATATTATCTGCCGTGAAGTGTCAAAGGCAAACACGCGAATACACAATCAAGCCCTTTTTTGGTTAAATCGAAAAACGCGGCAGCGCTTTTTTGAATTTATTGAGTTTCGGGCCGTGTCAGTCGATATTGAAAGTCTGGGTTACTGCGAGATGATACAATAGTAGATTGTACAACAAGTGCATAAAACGCACCATTTTACTCGAGACGTTTATCCATCCGAGCGAGCTTGCGAGCGAGGATAGATATAAAGTCGAGTGTAAAATGGGTTTTATGGACGAGTTGTACACTCTACTTTTCACTTCGATTGCGAGGAAATGAAACAGCAACATGTAAATATAGTAAATGCTAATTTAATTAAAATTGAAAGTTACATTAGAGCAATGAGAAATATTTAAAGCTGTTGGTATCTTTGCCTTGGTCTTAGAATACGAACGAAACGAAATAAAATAAAGAGGTTGTTGTATGAAGTTAAAGATGTTCGTGTGGCTGTTGCAGCGATTGCCTTGGTCTTCGAAGAAGATTTTACTTTATGCTCTAGAGCATAAAAAGCGACTTTATGTCGCCTACGCACGACATAAAGACGAACTTTTAGAGCATGAGAAGTGAAAAAGCCATTGCAGCCCTGCATTGAGGTTTTTTTCTACACACACAATCACTTCTCCCAGCCTTCTCTCACGTAACTGTGCACTCTATTTGGGTTAACTTGTTTGACGATTCTAAAGTGTCAAAATATGTATGCATCTCATCATTTTTGGAGTAGTTTAACCTGTTAGTCTATGACCTTGAGAATAACAATTAAAAACCATTGCTATGGTTGTCCGATCGGGTCCTTTAGAATTCTACAGATTAAATCGGACCACTCCATACAGTGGAGGACTGGTCTGATTGCGATCGAAAATGAAGGAAATCGGAAATTAAGATAATTAAGATTACCTAACAAATAGTCGCGATTGTACCAGTTGGGCACGGTGGGCATGCGTGGTGATTAAACCCATACTATCTGTCTGAGAGAAGGCCTGTGCCCTGCGGTGAGACGCATATAGGCTGCTTATGATACCAGTTAACTATATTTATATTTAGGAAACCCCTTGGTAATCAGGAAAGGACCTCACAAACTTGGAAATACACCCAGACTCAGGCCATATGTACAAATCATCCATGCATCCATACTTCGTATTTACAGTAATAATAGTAAGATTGTTACCAAGAGCTTGCTGATATACTGGATTAGCACTTTGAAAATTTGGTATAATTATGTACTTTCATGTTTACTTATACATATATAAATAAATAAATAATATGTAACTTATTGGACGCATGTTAGCTTAAAAATATACAGAAAAATATATTTAATTTAGCACTAAATAATTTGCCTAGAGTTTAGTGGGTGTGGCCATAATACTCTATGTAAACTCTTCACAGATCACGCCAGAACACAACGAATCACATGCTGTGCGTGTGTTTGTGTGGTGGTTGGTTACTGTTACTATCTGGGCCTACTACCAGTAAGACTACTCATTTGGAACCACCCGGGAGTTACATGTGGGGTAACAAGGGTAAACCCATGAACACGAGTAGTTTCAACCCCAAAAACTCACTTTCACTATCACTCGGGTTATCACTTTCGACCATGGCTCCTGGACTACGTGCTTAATAAACTAAGTGCCCAGGTTTTCTCATCAAGTTTTCTAGCAACGTTATGAAAACCTTAGTACCTACAATAAATTCTGCTAAGTTTCATTTTAGTGAAAAACCTTTTCTTTTCTCGAAGCGTTTTATTCCCTCAACTTCGAGTTTGTACAACGACCTTTCAGCAAATCTTGTCGGAGGTTCGTTCCTAAATGGTGCAGTTTACGTTAATGTGTGTTTAATGCGCAGAAATAAATATACTGCAGTCCAAGTCCAGCTTATTTTGACGTGAAACGTCTTTCAGTTCAGTAATAGGGGTCACTTGCTGTAACTCCGTGTCGTGTACAATTCATTTATACATCTTTGAGTAGAGCAAAGTAGTCATTGCTCAAATCCTCTTGATTCGTGCCACTAACTGCGATGCCGAACCTAACAAGATCCCATGAGTGCAATCACGATATTTATTCCGTGTGGATATAGTGAATATCACAATATATTTTCCGTGTGGCGCCGGATTAAGAATAGCGTCAGTCCATTTCCTTCCGTGGATGTCGTAGAAGGCGACTAAGGAAATAAATTACCAGGAGACGGGCAGCAGCGTCTTTCTGAGATTCCAACTGCATCCTGCGATCGCCAACCCGCCTGCCAAGCGTGGCGATTATGGAAAAACCCCTCGTGGTTATAAAAACCACGAAGGAGGCTTATGTCCTGCAGTGGGCGTCAAATGGCTGATGATGATGAGTACAATCAACAACCTGCAATGCTAAAACATTAATGCAACATTAGTTACTATTCTTACAAAAGTAGAAAAACACCAATGCACGCTCACGAATTTTTGTCCTGGAGAATGATCAAAACTTTCCACCGACGAACAGTGAAAGAATTCGAATAACCTGTCATATTTCGCTCAGGGATGTCAAGAAGAATGTTGTTGGATTAGATTTGTGAGATAGAAAGATTTAAATTCAAATAAAAAAATGTTTTATTCAAAATAACACAGAAACTGCGACTTAAAGAAAGCTACAAGTTAAACTAGGTGTCCATTTCAAAATCTCCAAAAAACTCCAAACTTAGTCTTTCCAAAGTCCTTAATTACCAGAGTTCACATAATTATTCTAAAAAATTTAACTGGCTTTAATTCCAGACATAATTCTTCAATCTTTAATGACGTAGTAGCCCTTTCGGCACAACGTGTGCTTTACACATTTTTTGAACCGCGTTTCTGGCAAGTTTCAGGGATCTTATTGTAGAAACGTATACAATGCTCCAAAAAGGATTTGGAGCCTTTGCGAGCCTAAATCTTGGGAACGAAAGTTTATGTTTATTTTTGGTATTTATATTTTGTTACCTAAATTTTTAAAGTTATTAAAGAATTAATCTCTTAATGAATCTCTACTGCCTAACTTATAAATGAATCTGATTGCTCTCTTCTGCAAGAGGAAGATGGTCTCAATGTCTGCTACCCGACCCCACAGTAGTATGCCATAGGATTTAATACTGTGGAAATAACTCAAATAAACAAGCCTAGCAGTTGCGGCGCCAGTTAGATCTCAGATTCTTTTAACTGCATATGCTGCAGAACTAAGCCTATTTGCAAATTTTTCTATATGAGGACCCCGTTGAAGCTTTGCATCAATTAATTTTGATACCTAGAAATACAGTTTCTTCTACAAGGTCTAGTTTTTCATTCCCCAATATAATATTGCTGTCAACCATTTTGACATTTGGAAGAGTGAACTTTATACATTTTGTCTTTTTTGAATTTGAAAATAAGTTATTAGAAAAAACCCAACTTACTCGTAGTACCTACCTGAGAGAGAGCATTATTTGTATAGTCAAGATAATTTTCTTGTCGCTCAATTTTAAAAATAAGTGACGTGTTAGATAATACCATCTCTGACATGTTTTGAACCATGAACGGCAAATCATTTACATATATGAGGAAATGGAATGGCCCTAAAATAGATCCTATGGTACTCTTATCTTGACCTCTGACCCTGACGATTTAGTTCTATTTATTTCAGCTTTTTAAACCGCGTCTGTTAAGAGCAAGCCGGGTTCACACGGTACACTAACTGATTACGAGGCCGATGGGCCGTCCCAAATTACACATTTTTCATCAATGGCCGCTGACTCGGGTTGGTAACGGTTGAGCGAAATTCTAAAGCGAGATATTAAGTTATATTGGCTCTACATTTGTGGAAGGCGTATATTTTCAGTGAGTTTGTTTATTTCTCACAGTTTGTATATTACAAGTTTTGATACAAGGCTTTTTTATTTGTCAATATAGTATACCTTAAAATTGCCAATCCGGGGTGGGCACGTGTATTCAAACGTCAATACATTTAACGAAAACGCAAAAAAATCTGCTAGCACTTCCAGCATTCTGGGGCGTTCGTTATCGGCTCTTCCCCCCTTTACCCAATGTGTTTCCTTTGGATTTGGAATATGGAGTTTACTATAGTAACAAATAAAAGAGTAAGCATCAAAAGCTGTAAAATATCACCAAGGCAGGATTAAATTACATCCGGCTGCAAAAATAAATGAAAAATAAACGGTACAGCAAAAAACCCATCGAAAATCGAAACCGATATACGATTTTTTTCCGTCCAGAGAGGAAAATGTAAGCTTCATAAAACTGCAATACAGTGCAAATAGCACGAACAAAAAATACAGGGTATTTCGTACAGCAACTATGAGAGGGTTTTCGGGACGGTAGAGTTGAAACACGCTGAAGATTCACGTTTACATTTCATGAACACATTAGAGACCAGGTTTGCCATTTGCTACATCCTGACAAACATCTTTTACTTCATCAACATTAATAAGTACTTTACTTTGGGTATTTTCTATCTATTCATAATCGTCAACCCATTATGTCCCCACCGAGGAGCACGGGTCTCTTCCCTGAGGAAGGTATAAGCCATACTCCACCACGGGGGCCAAGTCCGGATTGGTATCTATTGCCCTTAGCTAATTCATCCTCTATTTGGTCAAAGAAGAACAACAGGTCATGTTTGATTTTGAATATTCGTTTGTTAGAGGTCACTTTCTACATAGAAAAAGTTCCTTATACATCAATATAAACTACTTCATTAAAAAAACCGCACAACCGCGAGTCGGACTCGCCCACTGAGTCGCAGGGTTCCGTACAAATTTGTAGTCCCGCAGTTTTTCCGAGCTTTTACCGATTTTCAAAGACAATTTTTTTGATGATTTAATCATAAATGTATAGTTTTTACATTTTGCTTATATTTGTAATATAAGACGGTATTACTTGCCAAATTTTATAGTTCTAGTTCAACGGAAAAAACCTATAAATTTTGATTTCCTTGGGAGTGTCAAAATATACGTTTTTTGCAGCATAAACGGCCGCAATTTGTTTACAGCTTCAAGGAGCTGTAGTCTTGAGTATATGGTTTTAATTTCAACTTGATACCTTTACGCGTTCCTGAGATAAAGGTTCTTGACAGACAGACGGACGGACGGACGGACAACAAAGTGATCCGTTCTTCTTTTGAGATACGGAACCCTAAAAATGCTAGGAAATCAATGATAATTTTTAGGTTACCTTATATACACAAACATACACCTACCACTGCTAGCAATCTGCCTCAGATCGTCGGTCCGCAGGTGAGCGTCCAACGCTGCGTTTGCCAGCTCGTGGTCTGCGCTCGAGAACCTCTTTATGGAACTCAGGTTCATTCTGATACGGAACACAAAAAATGGAATGACCTTCTGTAACATCCAGCTTAGTGAGGATCGAAAGAGTTTCCGGAATCATTCCCGGGTAACAAATATTTGTGCACATTTTTGGGCGGCCGGTAACATAGGTTTTAATTAAATGTTACGGTGCAGCGACGGTATAGCGTGCATATTTTGGAAACTGAATATTGTACTGCGAATATCATATTAACTGGTGTTGGGCGCGCTTTTGTTTGGGAGCTCGGTTCTGGTACGTTTCTGTGTAATTGCTGGTAGTTTTTATACTTTTTCCAGTTATAAAAGAATACAAAAGCAGCCTAAAAATATGAAAATATTATTTTAGGTAGTCTTATTCTTAGGATGACAATCAGTGGGCAGTCAGCGGAAGGTCCGTGCAGATGGCAAGGGACCGTCTATTCTTCAACTCATCAATAAAACTTGCAGTCTTGGGAGTCAACCGTGAATTTGAACAAAAAATAACTCAGAATACTGACCAAAAGAAACCAATTGGCTTAACGCGTGTTCAATTTAATTAACATGTAGACGTGTTTAAGGAAATGTAAATTTTTGAGGTAAGCTTATTACTCGTAGATAGGGTAAAACCGTGAGAGCTAAAGGAAAGAACTTGAAAATTTCGGGAGTACCTCAATTCCGCGGAAGATTTATGATTTGTTTGTTCGATTATCCCAAGAAAGTTTTATAATGGAGTTTGTTAAGCGTTGGAAGGTTTAGTAGATAAATTGTGCCTGGCTTTCATACTTGAGCTACCCTTTTCGGGCGGTATTCTTCTGGCATGACGTCACGGCACACCAGCAATGGAGAACTTACGTGTCCATTGCAAACACATTCCGATTGTGCAGATTGTTGACTAAGTGTAGGCATTATATCTATGTTCTATTTCATTCAGCGTTTGTCTAGACGCAAACAATATATATTTTTAATACTATCGAAGTCGAGAAATTGATAATAGAGGTTGATTTGTGAATAAACGAGACGAATGAAAGAGCTAGGACGAGTATTCAACTTGACAGACGTTACTGCTTTTTTAGTGTCTGTATTTGAATGATTTCGACCAACGGTTTGTTTATATTGACCCTGCCCTTGCCGTAATACAGTTTATACTAGTACGGAGGGTGATGGACCTTTTCTCACATGTAACCTTCACTGATAGTTAATCATACTTACACCATGTAAATGCGGAACAAGTGAAATAAATAAATTAAATTTCCTTTCATTGAGACAAAAGCTGAATGAAATGAAATTTAGTTGAATCACTTACCGCCGGTTTCTGGTGTTGGTATGATCTTCACTCACCTGACCTAACTTGACCTGACCTGAATGTCCCAAATCTTTGAGGTGTTCACATAACTATGTGCTTGGGAGCAAAATTGATTAATATCATAATAATTAATTAACTACACTTTATAGGACATGACACATGTAACAAAACATAAAGAATAACTAGTAGAGTTTACATCTGTAATAGGTTTGTTCCAGCAAACCTTGGAGAGTCGGAGAAACGTAGTAAGTTTTAAAACCCGACCAAGTGCGCGTCGGACTCGCGCATGAAGTGTTCCGTACCCTCTATACAACATTAGACACAAAGATCGAGAAAAAACCGGCCAAGTGTGTGTCGGGCCAAGCGCAATGCAGGGTTCCGTAAAAAGAGGGTTTTTTATCCGCTTTACAGAACTGACAATTTCATCGAAGTCATTTTCAATGGATTTTGTACGAAATTATACTTTTAAAAGTTGGTTGCCCACTACTCGCTAACTAGTAAAGCCTACTTAGCCGTGATACTTTTCCTTTTAAGTTCATTATGTGTTCCTCCCCTAGACTTTTTCACGTTTCTGAAATGAACCGTTTAGCCAGGAGAGGGAGAGGACTTTTTACTCGGACAAACCTTTGCGCTTTAAAGCTTAATATTTCGCAAACGGAACCCTAAATCGAAAAATGGTCTTCCTATACCCACAATATTTTTCAACGACCAATCCAACGATATCCCACATGATGGGGTAGACGAGAAAAATCACACCCAAATTTCATGTTAGGGGAGGTACATTAAAAAAAAAAATCCAACATTTTATTGTTTAACTTTCTCCGGCATACAGGCATGGCTTTATTTTTTTTTTATTTTATAGTTTAGGAACATAAAAAAAAATACAAATACAAAAACTCTATTTCCCCTCCCACAAATTAGGTACAATAGAGGTGGTACAATATGGCGCAAAGTAATTTGTGAAAAAACTGGGTCCTAAACAAGATTAGAGATCTATTATCTTAGTATGCCAGGCCTCCTAAAAAGGACAACAAAGAGAAAACAACTAAGATACAAACCTAACATTCACAATGTTTTTATAGTAGTATTACAACTACTATGCGCACCTATTATTATCAATCAATCAATCATTTTTTTTTTATTCAAAGTAGCACAGAAACTGCGACTTAATGAACGTTACAAGTTAAACTAGGTGTCCATTTCAAAATCTAGATCAATTTGGAGAAAAAATGGACAAAAAAACTCCTATTTGTTATTACATTCTCAAATTTTGCTAAGTGGAAAAAAAACAAAACATTAAACTTAAAGCCAGAAATTAAACAGATAATAAAATGTATTGGTAAGAAGATAACTTACTTTAACTATTTACGAAGAATATATGGTTGAAAGAGCTAGGACAATCAGAAATAAATTATCAATACTACATATCTGACCTTGCAAACGTTGTTTTGCCATATTAATTAGCCTACGACCTTATCAAAGACCTACCAAATATAAACAAAAAAGAAAACATATAGGTACATAAACCTTTATATAACATACATTAATAATTATAATACATAAATAAACATTTATAGATACATGTATACCTATAACAACCACGTGCAACAAACTTACTAAAGCTAATAATTAGGATAATCCCTCATAGTATGCGAAAAGCAGGTATATTTAAAAAAAAAATTATTCTCTAAATAACTGTAATGATCTTCCGGTCCGGTCCGGTTTTGTTTATAAAAACACGATCAATCTAAAGCACTCCTAAGATGCAGTTTATTTAATCTGTGGTTACGACTTTTCCTTGTAAAATCTCCACCCCAGACTATTTTAATCGGGGTTTTATGGAATCTTGTTGTTTATAAATAAGACCGTTAGGTTTTAAAAACGCTGAAATGATTCTGCCTGCCGATTATACATATATATTAAATTGAAATCATTATTGTGGTTATATGTTGAACACATACGAACAAGTGGTGAGTAATTTTTTCGCTAGGCATTACAAGAACCAATGCCGGTAAGAGAGCTCCATTGTACCGAATGTGTGATACCTACAATATTTCGTTTACAGAAGTCGACTTATTTTACTTTTCCAAGTACCGTTGTAAACAAATGTTTATTTCTATTTTGAAAAATTTATGATACTTGCATAGTCCTTGATGTAACATTAATGATTGTTTGTGTATGTATCTCTTTCTAAAATAGTTAGTTGCTTTAGTGTTTGTTCACTTTGATCTTAGAACTTAATCTAATGTCCTGTATTGCGCCTCTTACTTATTTATTATATTAAGTATTACCTATCTGTGGGAAATGCTGAGGAATTGGCAAAATGTACTATATTGACTCTAATATTTTTTATACTATAAGTTTGTCAATTCTGTTTTTTCTCCTTAAATAAATAAATAAACGATGTAATGTAATTTTATGTTAATAGATTTGCTCAAATTTACCATATCTTATTTTCTCTCTCTTGTATCTCTGTTTTCTTCTGTCTGCGCTCTTCAGTGGTACATTTTATGTTTCATACTCTATTCCAGCTTTCATATATTACAAGTTTCGCCTCCCGAAACCCATAAATAATTGCACTAAAGTATCTACCAACCCAAGCGCGTTGGATAACTCGCGAAAAATCAGGCAAAATCTATAAATCACGTTCCCTGACCTCTGACCTTGCGCGTACCCGGGGGCCGTTCGTGACCACTAAATGCATGAGGGCATTAATCTGTTTCATTGTAATTAGTATTTGTAGCAGGTAGACAGTTACATTCCGCAAGTCAAAAATGCGCTAAAAGTCCCACACAAAATTTTATCCTAATTTTTGGTTATCGCCTTTGTGATACAAAAGTACCTTAAAGGATAGAAGAAATTTCAATATCTGTCTGAACAAGACGTTCACGAATGCCAATACTCTGTGCATTGAACACAGGTACACAGTCGATGTTTTTTCATACCAATGACGTCTAAAGTGCTGCGTGGATTTAAAGCAGTCATCGTCAGCCGTTTGACGCCTCCCTCATGGTTTTCATAACCATGACGGGTTTTGCCATAATCGCCACGCTTGGTAGGCAGGTTGGCGATCGCAGTATGTGGTTGGAAACTCACGAAGACGCTGCTGCCCATCTCCTGGTAATTTATTTCCTTAGTCGCCTTCTACGACATCCACGGGAGGAAATGGAGTGACGCTATTCTTAATCTGGCGCCACACGGATAGCAGTAATGAAAAGAAATCCGCCACGTTTCGCCACCCTTAAATCATTATCATCATAAGCAGCCTATATACGTTCCACTGTAGGGCACAGACCTTCTCTCAGAGAGAGAGTGTGGGCTTAATCACCACGCGTGCCCAGCGCGGATTGGCGATTTCAAGCCCTGAGGTATGTGAATAGCTCAGACACTCAGGTTTCCTTACGATGTTTTCCTTCAAAGTTAGCGAGTGGCATTGCTACTATAACTTTACAAATGTACATAACTTAGGAAACAAAGGTACATGCCCGCACTGGGAATCGAACCTGGGTCTCCCGCTTCAGAGTTCATTGTTCTACCCACTAAGCTACCACCGCTTTTTTTTTTTCATCATTAAATCATTATGCCTACTACGTATAAGGACGTCCAAGTCAATTCTATGTTCATCATCATCATTATTCAGCCACAAGGAGTCCACTGCTGGACATAGGCCTCCTCCATGGATTTCCAAAAAGACCGGCTGGAACCGGCTTGCATCCAGCGTCTTCCTTCTACTTTGCAGCGCCATGACTGCGAAACATCATAAAAAAAGTTTTAGTTGAAGTTTTAAAGTTGTTGTTAAATGACCAACTGTAACCGACATGATTTATCAATTGCACTTAGACTGTATGTTTTTCTAAATTTAGATGAGGACCGGAGTCGAGTTAACGTCATTGAGAAAGTGAAAGTGAAAATATATATTTAACATAAAATAAGTTTTTACATCATACAAAAAAAAAACAATAAATGTCTATTATTTTTATGGTAAAAAGGAAGGGGCTCAGCTTATTGCTTTGACTGCATGCATAGTCAGTAGCGCTGGTTTTCAGCCCGTCCCCATTATTCGCATTTTAAAGAAATCTCTAATTACACAAAATAATTTAACAATGCTAAATTCATTAGTATATCCCTACATTGGGACGTAGGGCTGCTTATGTACTAAAAATATAAAAAAAAATGAAATAAAAATAACCAACAACCCGACCACATAAGCAGCCTATATACGTCCCACTGTAGGGCACAGGCCTTCTCTCAGAGAGAGAGCGTGGGCTTAATCACCACGCGTGCCCACCGCGGATTGGCGATTTCAAGCGCTGAGGTATGTAAATAGCTCAGACACTCAGGTTTCCTCACGATGTTTTCCTTCACCGTTAGCGAGTGGTATTGGTACTATAACTTCACAAATGTACATAACTTAGAAAACAAAGTCATAGGTACATGCCCGCACTGGGAATCGAACAACCCGACCGTTGAGCATTAACTACTAAACAGGCCGAAAACAAATTACACAATGTTACTCAATACGAGGAACCTGGGTTGGTTCAGCCTGATTAGTAGTTAAAGCTCAGTAGTCGGGTGGTTGGTTATGTTTTATTTCAGTTTGTTTTATATTATTTTTTGTATTACACTTTCCGCGTGGCGCCGGATTAAGAATAGCGTCACTCCATTCCCTTCCGTGGATGTCGTAGAAGGCGACTAAGGAAATAAATTACTAGGAGACGGGCAGCAGCGTCTTCCTGAGATTCCAACCGCATACTGCGATCGCCAACCCGACTGCCAAGCGTGGCGATTATGGCAAAACCCCTCGTGGTTATGAAACCCACGAAGGAGGCCTATGTCCTGCAGTGGGCGTCAAATGCCTGATGATGATGATTGTATTACACAACAGATAATTAACATCACATGTTGTAATATCATGGTGAAGGCTTATAATGTAGTTACAACGTGTCCTAATATGTGGAAGATAGCGAGGTATGTTTTTACATGGATCCAATTACTCTCACGTATAATGTATGTGAATAGGTAATCGTGGTATGTACGTATCCAGTGTAAGTAGGAGTATCCAAATAGGGGATGTATTAGCAAAGGGCAAGATAAAAAGTACTCGAAACCGGCGGGCGTGCATGTAACGATTAATGAATGTTGATGAAGCGAAAGAGGTCTGTAAGGATCGTGGCAAGTGGCAAAGCCTAGTCTCCCCTCCGGGATGGAGACGTGAGCTTATGTAACGTGAGCATACCTATGCTAGATATGGAGAGGGCTGTGTTAGGAGTTTCACTGCGTGATCTAATCCGCAGAAGAAGCCGAGTTACTTATATAACTCGAAGAGTGTAGCTCTTACATCTGTAAGAGGCATACATTTTTAGTTAAATTAATAGTACAGTCGACAGCTGGTCAACCTTTACATTTTTGTTGCAAAGTCGCCCTTCACGTAACTGATTAGATTGCATGTACGTAAAGGATCGCTCGTAGCCCCGGCTGCCTGAGTGATCTTAAACGATCACGAAGGTTAAGCAACACTGGGCGCGTTCAGTGCATGGATGGGTCGCCGTCTATGCCTAACGCTAGTGGCATTTTTCCGAGCGGTTCCGTGCTTCGCAAGGCACGTTAAGCTGTTGGTGCCGGCTGCCGTCGATAGATGGCAGTCGTTAAGCCAAGTCAGAGGCCTTAGGGCGGCTTGACAACTTCTGACAGTAGACGAGCCACTAGTCTACAAGCCTCCACCAATCCGGACTTGGCCCCCGTGGTGGAGTATGGCCTATACCTTCCTCAGGGAAGAGACCCGTGCCCCTCGGTGGGGACATAATGGGTTGATGATGACGTAAAGTATGACGTGCTGTCGACCGTACGTAAGTTGGCAGAATAAGTCGAGAAAAAAGTAACTCGCTATTAACCACTCGTCTGCCGCGACACAGATCTGTGTCCAACTTAGTATGGGCCACCTATACGTTGCGTTCCGCGAGGGCAGTTCAGGAGTTAATGCAGCCATGTCAAAAAATTAATTGCAATAATTTAATGAGCTGAGACTCTCGGAGGACGGCGCGCGGCGCTCAGGTTCTTTTTTAATTTATTATCATAAGAAGAGGAATAGGTACATATGAATAATTTAACGGAAATTGCGAAGTCACGTACTGAAGCTAATTTGAACTAAAGCACGGTGAAAAGCTCGGATTGGTACAGAGCTGCTAATAGTGTGATGGATTGATAAGTTTGGGCACGAAGACGGGTTTTTTTCATTATTATGTTAATTTGACTAAAGTAAAGTAAACGTAATCTAATAAAAACTGAACATTCACGGATAATTACTCGTGTATTTGAATATTTTTGGAACATAACTTAATAATAAAAATTTTAATTTCTTGCCGAGGGTAGTCAAAAAGACGCCTGTCACCTCAGTCTACCAAGACCATGGCACTTGCAAAAGTACCGAAACGTCGGAAAATTGTATAATGAAAAAATAAACGAGTAAATATCCGTGCAAATTCAGTTTTTATTATGTCTAGTGCTCGTGTTAACCTAAGAAATTACTAAACATAATGTACTTTGCTGAAATTCGCAATACTAAATGTGTTGTGCTATGAATGATGCATAACAATATTTAAGTCACATTCCGCGTCCACCGCCATTGAAACCCGAAATGCGTCCATGCGAAGTCAAACTCATTTGTTCGAGTTATTTGTCAGGCATTATCCTCTGTCTAGGCGGTGGTAGCCTAGTGGGTAGAACATTGGACTCGGAAGCGAGAGGCCCAGGTTCAATTCACAGTGCGGGCATGTACCTGTGACTTTGTTTTCTAAGTTATGTACATTTGTGAAGTTACAGTAGCGATAACATATGTTTTCCCATTTATATATACTTCCGTATGGCGCCGGATTTAGAATAGCGTTACTCCATTTCCTTCTGTGGATGTCATATGCATACAAAATTTTTGTACCGAGCTCAAAACTTGATGTCTTTCTGGATGAAAATTTCTGGCCAAATGGTATCCTGTTCCGACGATTTATTGAATATAAGCGGATTAAGGAAACTGATTCGAAAAAATGAGTACACCTATACTTACACATACTTAATGGATAGTGACGCCGAATACAAACACCTAGTAAAGATGATCAGTTTTAACTGTAAATCAGTCCATAGATCTATAGAATGCGTAAAGAACTTATGCAAAGCTGGGGACATTATAGCCCTCCAGGAAACTTGGTTATTACCCCATGATATTCCGGTACTTGGAGATATCGATCAAGACTTCAGTTTTACAGGAAAATCTGCGGTAGACACGTCATCGGGTGTTCTCAGAGGGCGACCGTACGGTGGAGTAGCCCTACTGTGGCGGAAAAGTGTTTTCCCGCTAGTTGCAGTGTTAGCATGTAATAGTGACCGTTTATGCGCCATCAAAATATGCACGAATGTTTCTTCTATTCTGGTTTTCTCAATATACATGCCGACAGACTCCTCAGTCAATCTGACAGAATTCACGGAGTGTATGAGTGAGATAAACGCTGTTGTCGAGGCCAATGAATGTGAATCTGTGTTTGTGCTGGGTGATTTTAATGCGCACCCCGGTGAGCTATTCTGCAATGAACTGGTAAGCTTTTGCTCTGACTTTAATTGGCGTTGTGCGGACATGGAGTTGTTAGGCAATGATACGTACACTTTTGTTAGTGATGCCCACGCATGTAAGAGATGGCTAGATCACTGTATAGTGTCTGATGTAGCATGGTCAACCATTAGTGGTGTTAAAGTACTATACGATGTATATTGGTCAGACCATTTTCCCTTGGAAATTACTTTTAATTTAGACATACTCAAACCAAAGATTAGTATGTGTTCAAAGTTAAAAAATAAGATACTGTGGGGAGAACGAGACTCGTTACAAATAAGTAAATTTAGTGAGTATTGTCAACAACATCTCAGAAATGTAGATTTTCCATCTGAACTGTCAAATTGCTGTGATGGTATGTGTCAAAACGTGTCACATAGATTAATTATAGATAAACTGTACGATAATATTGTTGAGATACTAAGTAGCGCAGCGGTCCTTAGTTATAATGCGAAAACTAATCGTAAACATCGGTATATAACTGGCTGGAATAAGCATATAGCGCATGTGCACCGGGAGGCTCGACTGGCGTTTCAGCAATGGGTACAACATGGTAAGCCTTCGTCAGGTTATTATTACAAAAACATGTGTGAAACTCGAAAGGCTTTTAAGTCTAAATTGAGATGGTGCCAGGATAATCAACAGCAGATAAAGATGGATATTTTGGCTAACCATCATGCAAATAAAGATTTTAAAATGTTTTGGAAGGAAACCAACAAACTGAACCCAAAACCGAGTATCCCGGTGAGCATCGACGGCAGTAGTGATTCTAACCGAATTGCGAATATCTTTAGAGAACACTTTAAGGTTCAGCCGGATCCGGGAGTGGGCCCGGGGGAGGCGGGGTCGACGCCCTGCGCTGAAAGTGGTAAAAACTTCAAGGTTTCGGTGAATATTACAGCTAAACGTGTCTCTTCTATTATCGCAAAAATGAGGCGTGGTAAATCACCAGGACACGATTCACTAAATATTGAGCATTTGCGGTATGCGGGCGTCCATCTTCCCAGGGTATTAGCCATGCTGTGTAATTTTTGCATTAGACACTCCCATTTACCAACAGAGCTAATGAAAACAATAGTTGTGCCCATAGTTAAAAACAAGACTGGCGATTCATCGGACAAGACTAACTACAGACCGATATCCCTGGCTACCATTATAGCGAAAGTGTTAGATCGCGTACTTGACGAATATCTCGGTAAGCATTTAAACCTACATGATGGTCAATTTGGCTTTCGTCCTGGTATGTCGACTGAAACCGCGGTACTCTGCCTAAAACAGACAGTCAGCTACTACACTGGGAGGAAGACGCCCGTATTCGCGTGCTTCCTAGATCTTTCGAAGGCTTTCGACCTCGTCTCTTACGACCTGCTCTGGAAAAAGCTCTCTGAAGAGACTGACTTACCTCCGGAGCTGGTTGATATTTTTCGGACATGGTACAAAAACCAGACGAATGTTGTGCGATGGGTTGACAGCCATTCCGACATGTATAGGTTGGAGTGCGGGGTGAGGCAGGGGGGGCTCACCTCACCCAAGCTCTTCAACCTGTACATGAACCGGCTGATTGTGGGACTCAGTAGCTCGGGAGTAGGCTGCTCCATTGATGGTACTCCCATAAATAACATCAGCTACGCTGATGATATGGTGCTGCTGTGTCCTACAGTCAGTGGCCTGAATAAAATGCTCAAGATTTGTGAAGAGTATGCGGTGGCCCATGGTCTCAGGTACAATGCTACAAAAAGCGAAATTATGGTTTTTAAGGCGGGAAAAAAGACCTACGACATACCATCTGTTCTGCTTTGTGGCGATCCCCTTGCCAAAGTTAGCAAATTTAAGTACCTGGGTCACTGGGTCACCGATGAATTGTCTGATGATGTGGATATTGAGAGGGAGCGTAGGGCGCTGTCGGTGAGGTGCAATATGTTGGCCCGCAGATTTGCTCGCTGTACGGGGGAGGTAAAGATAACCTTATTTAAGGCCTTTTGCCAATCCTTTTACACTTGCAGTCTGTGGACCAGCTATACGCAGAAAGCCTACAGCGCCCTGCGTGTCCAATATAACAACGCCTTCAGGTTGCTGCTGGGGCTGCCTCGATACTGTAGTGCATCGGGGATGTTTGCCGACGCGCGAACGGATGATTTCCACGCAATAATCCGCAAACGCATAGCATCCCTGATGTGCAGGGTGAGGGTCAGTACCAGCAGCCTCCTGAGGGTGTTGGCTGATCGGATGGATAGCCCCATACAGCGCCACTGGGTGTCAATGCACCTCATGCTGACAACCAGTGGGGCTGGCTGGGACTAGGCCTTTCAACTTGCGTGGTGTTATAATAATAATAATAATATGTACATTGTAAATTGTTTACTAACATAGTATAAGTCAAATTGTTACTAACACTATATGGGCTTTGCCTGAAATAAATAAATAATAATAATAATAATAATAATAATAATAATAATAAAAGATGATCGCCAATCCCCGGTGGGCACGCGTGGTGATTAAGCCCATACTCTCTCTCTGAGAGAAGGGGAAGGCCCTGTATATAAGCTGCTTCTGCTATGCTATACTTATGCTATCCTCTGTCTATACTTGGTCTTTGGTGACTGCTACCCTTTTGCGCCGTTGGGGGATCAAGACTGTGGGTCCACGGGGTTCTGAGACACTTAAACGTTACTAAGAAAATATTGACGCTCTCATCAACTCATTAGGCGACCCAAGAGCCGGTTGCCAGCTCGACCAGCCCAGGAACCTAGCCATTCAAAGCTATTCCCGCTTAAGATAAGATAAGAATATTCTTTATACCATTCCCACTCTAGCTTATTTCATTCACTGAAAATAATGAATAAAAAGGCCTTCTACTCACTATTTTGGTGTTTGAATTTAGAACACACTAATATATTCGACCTCCATCTTAATGGTTATACAACCTCCTTGCGAAAAAAAATACTTCATACAAACTCCTTGCGCAAAGAATACTCGACATAGAAACTTTTTGTGCAAATAACTCCTAGAGATTTGATTCTTCGATATTTGCGACAAGGAGTTTAGCATTAGAATGAAAACTGTTTTGTGTTCTTTACTGCCATTACAGATAAAAAAATCTTGTAATCATGGTATGAAGTATAGTATGCAACTTTTGAATACCGTACGGATTTACATTGAAGGCCATGAATCACTCGCATCGCTCAGAGCCCTCGCTTTAAATCCGTCCTTTATTCACTATTTGCATCATCATCAGCCCCTTGACGTCCACTGCAGGACACAGGCCTCCCTCATGGTTTTCATAACCATGAGGGGTCTTGCCATAATCGCCACGCTTGGCAGGCGGGTTGGCGATCGCAGTATGGGGTTGGAATCTCAGGGAGACGCTGCTGCCCGTCTCCTGGTTATGTATTTCCTTAGTCGCCTTCTACGACATGCACGGAAGGAAATGGATTGACGCTATTCTTGATCCGGCGCCACACGGATAACTATTTACATAATATAATTGCAACTAATTGATAACTAATTGCATAATATACTATTATTGCACGCAAGAAACAAAGCAAATCAATAAAAGTTACTATAATGAAAAAAGTACAATGGAGAGCCTTATTGATGACAGCAATTTCTTCCAGACTACCTTAAATATTGATACCCTTATGTTAATAATAAGCTGCAAATAGTACTTGATTATACATATACGAGTAGCATCTAAATGTCCCACTGAAGTCCACGAGCTTTCTATCAGAGAGAGATTATGGGCTCAATCACTACGCGTGGCCACTATACATTGGCAATTCCAAGCGCTAAGCCATGTGAAAACTACAGACACTTAGGTTTCCTAACAAAGTTCTCCTTCACAGTTAGCTAGTGGTATTGTTAGCATAAATTTAGAATGAGCGAACTTACAAAATAAAGTCTTTGGTACAATATGCCGGTATCGAACTCAAGATCTCTTGGATGTGAAGCCAGCGTCCCTCCGGTGAGCTACCTTACCACCCCTTTGTACATAATAATAAAAGCACGGCTCACTGGCAATATAGTAAGTAAGTAAGTAATTTTATTTGACAATACATACAGTGTAAGTTTCAATATATAATAGTATACAGATTTCTTAAAATACTACGTAATGTCCTGACTCCTAAACTAGGGCAACCTGTATCTTAGGAGTCAGTCGTTCCCTAATAGTACAATTACCACTATTTTTACCTGTCACAATTATAATTTGTGTGTGTGTGTGTGTGCGTGCGTGCGTGCGTGCGTGCGTGCGTGCGTGTGTGTGTGTGTGTGTCTTTGCTTTTGTATATAACATCACAAAACAGCACAAGTTAGCTGCTATAATGTTGACATTATAGCTTCAAATAAAAAAAGTAATTATAAAAACGAAACTGCTAAAAAGTCGCTACTCGTATAAAGTATACGTCGTGCTAGCTCTATAGGTATCCTTGAAAAGATAGCAGACTCAGTGTTCCAGCATGTCTGCGGCGGCGATATTTCAGCGGATCCAGCAAGTCTAGTATTTCAAGCTCCTGCCGCCCGCGCGGAGCAATGAATAGGTGCGAAATGAAAAAAAAAACGGCCAAGCGTGCGTTGGGCCACGCGCTGTCTAGGGTTCTGTAGAAGGACGGAAGTTTGGATTGATATTAGGATTTTATTTTACTAATATGAACTTTACATAACTAAAAACTTCATCGAAATCATTTTCAATGGAATGTATCGATCGAAAATGCACGCTTTAAAGCTTAATATTTTACAAATGGTTATTTGAATCGAATAATTGTTTTCCTACCATTAAAATATTTTTAAACGACCAAACCAACTATACCTCACACTTTGGACTAGATGAGAAAAGATCTGAAAATATTCTTATTGTAGCTTAAATTTCATTATTTGTTGGAGTTTCCGCTACAATAACACAAAATGATCAACAAGCTAATTAGTAGGGTTCAAGAGATAGCTCTTTAAAGGGTAGACAGACGGAGACAGTACAGAACGGGACCGGGTCGGATCAGGATTCGCTCCTTTTGCGTACAGAACCCTAAAAACTGTGAGAGACTATTTAACATGACACGGTTGAATTCTAGACTGTTAATATCCGCTGGATCTTTCGTGCATTGTCCAAGCAGATATACTTCGACCAATAAATTAAGAGGTGTATTAGCGAAGAGCAAGACAAAGAGTACCTGGAACCGGCATGCAGCGACTAATGTTAGTGACGCCAAAGAGGTCTGTCAGGATCGTGGCGATTGGCAAACCCTGTCCGTGCCTACCCCTCCGGGATACAGGCGTGAGTATATGTTATGTTGTGGTAATAAATACGGTTGTAAGACTAGGTAACATGTCGCGGTTGAATTCTAGACCACTAATACCCACTGGATCTTGCGTGCACAGTCGAGGCGGACATACAAATAAGTGTATTAGTGAAGGGCAAGATAAAAAGTATCCATTTCCAGTAGCGGAGGACGCGGGTTCTTCTTCTTCGGACTTTAGTCAAATTAAAATATTACATAGTCAAATAATTAATTGCTCTTACGTGTCCATCGCAAGCTCATCCCGACTACGCGGGTTTTTGGTCAAGATATCTGCCGGCAATTATACAAATTCAAAGGTTACCTTCAGCTTCTACATTCTTTATTGTAAGCTAATTACGTCTTGGCATCTCAGAGGTATTAAATTCAGAGTTTCCGGTTCTAACTAGAGTGATACTTTAAGCGCCTGAGCGTCCGTTCCGAGCAACGAATACTAGGGCAAGATCTTACTGCTTTGCGAGAAAAACTACGTTCCTCGAATCCTTTTGTGACTTAAGTTAAGCATTATTAGAAACCCTCTGTTTCTCATTCTCTAAAATCTGTTCATATACTGTTAACAACTGTTACTTGGCCAAAGTGCAGACAAGAAGAGAACGGCCAAGTGCGAGTCGGACTCGCGCACGAAGGGTTCCGTACCCTTCATCCGTATTATTATACTACATTAGAAACAAAGATCGAGAAAAAGGCAAAAAATCACGTTTGTTGCTTAAATATTTATTTTATTCTGTTTGTATTTGTGATTATAGCGGCAACAGAAATACATTATCTGTGAACAACTGCCTAGCTATCACAGTTAATGAGAGACGGACCAGCCTGGCGACAGACAGACAGACAGACAGACGGACAGTGAAGTCTTAGTAATAGGGTCCCATTTGGCACCTTTCGGGTACGGAACCCTAAAAAAACCAGTGACAGTTGAACAGATTTGATTGGCATACGAGAAACCGGTAATTAGACTGCTGAAAAAATATTTATCATTAAAATAAGTAATGACTCTATTTATAAAAAGTTCGAGCTAAAACGCTCTTGTTTTGTTTTTAATGTCAATAGTAAGCATTTCATTCATTCTCATGTAGTCTGTGGTTGTATTAGAAACGCTTTGTTGTTGTAAGTTCCTAAAAAAAGAATTGACGAAATTTTACGAGGTCTTTATTGAAACTAGAAAGTTTAATTGAAGAAACTTAAAGCACGAGGGAAAATATCGAAAATGAACAGCCTAAGATGAAGAAAAGAAGGTGCAATTAGGTATTTGACATAATCAACAATAAATTATTTCATATTATGCTCGATTAAAACAAAAATTACAAAATATCTCGGAAAATGTATTTCTTTTAGTAAATAACTAGTTATTACAATTTTGAAATAAATTAAACATAAAAAGAGTGCTCTGAGATGTGACGTCGTAAACCAGTATTTTCATACAAAATTCCGTTTTAAAAGTAACTCATTTGATATTTTGTCAAATACCCAATTGCAATTTTTGGCCGCCATTATCGCCTCATTTGGCAACACCGACAGAAACAGCTTTTTGTGTTTGACATTCAATATAATATAATAATAGGGGTTAAAGTATGAAATTGCCGTTTTATTGCAATAGGTTCTTTGAATTGACATAGAATCTTAATGGTTTGAGGTTTTCGAATGAAACTTTTTTCAAATGGTTTCTATGATGTTCTTTTTTTAAAAAATGTGAAACATTTGAATATCGACTTTCAATTGTTTTTGTTATTCAATTTAGACAAGAAAGAGAGATTCGAGTGATTTTTGAATAAAAGTTCCGACGCGGAACTAACGCGGCAGAAACAGCCCGCAATATCAATGCTGCGTTTGGAGAGGGGTCTACTAATGAACGCACCGTGCGATTTTGGTTTAAACGCTTTCGTGATGGAAATTTCGACTTAAAGAACGAGCCACGAGGAAGACCGCCCACACAAGTGAATAACGATGAATTAAGAGAGATAGTGGAAGCCGACCCTAGTCAAACTACCCAGGAATCAGCGGCATGGTTTAACGTTACCTTACCCACAATATTGATTCACTTGCGTCAAATCAATAAAATACGAAAAATGGGTGCCTCATGATTTGACTGATCTGCAGAAAGAAACGCGTGTTGAAACTTGTGTTGCCTTGTTGACATTCAATATTCGATATTCAAATGTTTCACATTTTTTAAAAAAAGAACATCATAGAAACCATTTGAAAAAAGTTTCATTCGAAAACCTCAAACCATGAAGATTCTATGTCAATTCAAGGAACCTATTGCAATAAAACGGCAATTTCATACTTTAACCCCTAATATTAATATAATATAACAACTTTATTGATGGTTACAGGGTTGATGTACATTCACTTAGCTGTTTAAATATAAATAGAAAAACGTGAAAGAAACTGGTTGGTATCTGCTGCTATAGCTAGGTTACTAAGTAGCCTGTATTAATAGCAGCAGCCCGTGCCTCTTACGACAAATTCTAGTTAGTAATTAAACATTCATTCACTCATGTGATGCACAGTACACACCACAGATTAAAGGCACTGCTTCATCATTCAGCCACAAGAGGTCCACTGCTGGACATAGGCCTCCTCCATGGATTTCCAAAAAGACCGGTTGGAAGCGGCCTTCATCCAGCGCCTTCCTGCCACTTGGATGAGGTCATCTGTCCATCTTGTGGCTGGTCATCCTACGCTGCGCTTGCTGGTCTCCATTCGAGAACTTTTCAGCCCCATCAGTTCTGCGTGCTATGTGCCCCGCCCACTGCCACTTCAACTTACTAATCCGCTGGGCTATGTCGACGACTTTCGTTCGTCTACGGACAGATAGAGAAATTCCGAGCATAGCCCTTTCCATAGCTCGTTGCGTGACCTTGAGCCTTCTTATGAGGCCCATAGTGAGAGACCACGTTTCAGTGCCATAAGTCATCACTGGTAACACACACTGGTTGTATAATTTTGTCTTGAGCTATTGAGGTATATTAGACGAGAAGACTTTTCTAAGTTTCCCGAATGCTGCCCAGCCGAGTTGGATTCGACGATTGACCTCTTTCACGAAGGCACTGCTTAAAGTAGGTTTAATGTGTAGAATTCTAAATGACCCGATCGGACCACCATAACAATGGTTTTTATGTGTCCTTTTCAAGGTCTAACAGATCTAAGAGACTTCTCGATCTCTCTTAAGACCGACATAAGCATCACTAAGGGCTGTTCTAGTGGAATCGTTTTTTATTAATTAGACCGCGATTCCTCTAAAACACTCCTTAGAGGCAGTTTAAATAGTCTGTGGTTATGTTTTTCCTTTACAGCAGGCTATTTAAACTGCCTCTGAGGAGTGTTTTAAGGAATCGTGTTTTCTCCGTTAAATGGTTATAAATACGAACGTGTGTAATTGTGTATGTTGGATTGTCTTTTCACGCAGCAATAAAGCAACGGATCGACATGATTTTTTTTGCATTAAAATCCTTTAACAAAAAATACTTTTACTTTACGGCTTGAGTTTAAGGGGTTAGTTTTTTATACGAATCTCATGCAAAAAACACCGTGCACGATAAAACAAGTTTTTCAAATAAAAGTAACAATTTGTCTCACTCTTTTCAGTACTCTTTTGTTCCACGGAAAATAAACCAATCAAAGTAACAAATCAAATTGCAACCAAAGACGCAAGCTAAGCCAAAATCGGGCGGAATTCAAAGCTAAGCCGGCGAGTAGAGCAGTCACCACACGTAGAGTCGGCCCGGAGACGCTAAGACCGTGGCAGCCAGTATCACGGCAGATGCTATTAAATTGGAAAACATTCACTCAATTTCCTGAACGAAAGGGGATCTGGCCCGCTGGGTGCGTCCGCGTAGCGTTCGCAGAGGAGGCCGGCCTTTATTTATTGTTAGATAAAATAGACCGATTTTGGGCCTTCAGTATAAGCTCATCCATATTAATTTGTCTCGGTACTGATGGCGTCCTGCTGGGCTGAGCGTCTTCACGTGACTTTAGGAAATCATTACTAATCATCATCATCATCAGCCACTTGATGCCCACTGCAGGACTCAGGCCTCCTTCGTGGTTTTCATAACCATTAGTTTGAGTTTTGCCATAACGCTTGGCAGGCGGGTTGGCGATCGCAGTATGCGGTTGGAATCTCAGGAAGATGCTGCTGCCCGTCTCCAGGTAATTGATTTCCTTAGTCGCCTTCTACGACATCCACGGAAGGAAATGGAGTGACGCTATTCTTAATCCGGCGCCACACGGCTACTAATACATACTTTAAAATACACCTTGTTGTTGATTGTCCATTCATTGGGTTTGCCGATGCGGGCGCAGGAGTGAGTGAGTGAGTTAATGAATGAACAAATTAAATTTTGCCCTCTTGTTATCGCCGGCTGATTTTGCCGACGCTCCGCCGCGCGGCACGTCGCAGCTCGACTGTCTGCAGCCAGACAAATCCACAGCGGTAAGTAGCCAACGGGACGTACACATTTGCTGACGTTACCTTTTTAATCCGTTCCGCGTAACAAGTCCCCGGTGACGTGTTGATTTAAACTTGTTTTCCAAATTGATGATTGGGAGGATCAATGCCTTCGATACAGTTTGCCGACTTTATATTTCAGTTTGGATCCCGTCGGTGCAACTAATTGCAATGATTACTATCGCGTACCTAATAGGTGGTGTATTTCACGTAGCCTGCTAAGAGATATTCTGTGCAAAGCTGTGACAATCCTAACAGGCCAATGTTCACTGAATAGACAACATGGGACTAACCGACAGCCCGCTTTGCGGGGATGCCTCAAAGAAGAGGAGACACCCACCCACGTGACCATTCACTATGAAGGCGTGGAAAAGCAACGGACCGCTATCATTGGGAAGCTGGGATCCCTTCGGGAGGCCTGCAGTGACATCACAGCTTTGCTACGTACAATGGCCTAATGATGAGGCTAATGGTCTGTTTCTGAATTGAGAATGTCGCTAAGTAAATAGTTAAATGTAGTGTTGTCTCTTCGAATTCCTCAGAAAAGAGCGTGACAGAAAGTTACTTAAGTGTTTATTTAGAATTCTCAATTCAGAAACCGGGCCTAAGAGCGGAAATCTCAGGTGTAACTAACTAGGGGGTGTATGAGCCACACAATAATCGGCTGGGTTACTACCGTGATACTTTGAAAAGATTTATCTCTTCTGCAAATCCTCGTAGAAAAAGTACAACTTTTCAATAGAATGGTTTAAAATAATCTTTAAAATCATCGTCTCACAACTGATCTGGTTGGCTGGAAAAAAATTCTATAGAAAGGAGCTCGCCTATGTACCCGTTCTTATTACTTTGTTTTTATGTGTAAAATATTTCTTTCTTGTGTACAATAAAGTATAATAAATGGTTTCAATCAAAACACGTTTTAACTCAATTAACAGAGTTTTCAACTTAAAATATTAGTCATGAATGTGTTGACACTAGTCACAATCGTCCTGTAATTAATATTAATCAACTGTTTAATGCCAAACATCTTTGTCTTCTAAATAATCCTTGATGTTATAGTAAGCCTTTCTGCACAGAATGTGCTTAACACATTTTTTAAACCGCGTTGGAGGTAACTCTAATATATCTTGAGGAATTTTGTTGTAGAACCTTATACAGTGCCCCATAAAGGATGTGTTAACTTTTGCAAGTCTAAATCGTAGAAATGTCAATTTATGTTTATTTCTAGTATTAACACTATGGTGGCCACCAAGACATTTAACAGAACATTACATAAGAAATAACATGTACAAAGGCGAGCTTATCTCTGTAAGAGATTTCTTCCAGCAAATCTAGGATATAGGTAAAGCAGTAGAAAACCAGGTCTATATACACTTCATTATGGATAGCCGATCTAGCTCTTTTGGAGATGTTTTGGCCACTCACTAAGGAGTGCAATGCACCGTTTACACAATTTCCCGCTGTTACACTTCTATATCACCTTCACACCTTCCATCCCTCGTAAAGAGGCTCCCCAAAAAGGCGAATACTTTCACTTGTTCCACCCTTTCACCTCAAATCCTTATTTTGCACTCAGTCATTTCATAATCTTTTTTGAACACCATTACTTTAGTGTTACTTACATTTACATTCCTTTCCTTTTGAATGCCTCATCAATACCACTTCGGCCGTCTACAGAACTACTATGTAATCTGTCTAATTAAATTATAAACACAAACTTTTCTCGTCTTCATAGAAATCTCGTCGGAGACAATAATACTGAACTTTAGCTATTACAAAAAGAGAAATACACATTACTTTTTATAACTGTAAGTACTGCAGCTGCAATTAAAGCAAGTTGTTCAGTTTAAGTCGCTTTAAACCCCAGCGCGGTATAAAAAGCTAAGTAATCTCTTCGACTGATTCAAGTGCAGCTTACGCATTTGGCTAAAACAATATAACTAGATAATAGTACATTACGATACTAGTGCGAAAAGTAGGAAATTCGCAACGAGTGGCGATAAATTAAAACACGACCGAAGGGAGTGTTTTAAATCGACACGAGTTACGAATTACCTATTCGCACGTGTATCGTACAACGTTTTATAGTACACATGGCCCTTTGAAGTTTCGACATAGGCACGTAAAGTGCTCATTATCGCACTAGTGCGGTAATGTAGCACCATATGTACTATAAAAGGTTAATTAAGAGCTTTGGCCTATTTAAACAACATCGGAGCTTAGCTTTACTACAACCAGAAGTGGGTTTTTATTACACGCAGTTGCGTTTGTCTTGGCTGTGTCAAGTCGCCAAAGAACTAAGGTGATGGACCGGATTAAGAATAGCGTCACTCCATTTCCTTCCGTGGATGTCGTAGAAGGCAACTAAGGAAATCAATTTCCAGGAGACGGGCAGCAGCGTCTTCCTGAGATTCCAACAGCATACTGCGTTCGTGTGGCCATTATGGCAAAACCCCTCATGGTTATGAAAACCACGAAGGAGGCCTATGTCCTGGGCGTCAAATGGCTGATGATGATGATGATGGATATGGCCTGTAAGACTAGCAAGTTGAAGTGGCAGTGGGTTGGTCACGTCTGCCTTAGAACCGATAGTTGATGGGGCGCAAAGGTTCTCGAGTGGATACCACAGCCAACCACGGCCCACGGAAAACACAGAATAGGGTGCCCACCAGCTTGATAGACTGTTCTTATCGCGGGACAAGGGACTGTAGACCTGAGTATATGGTTTTAATTTTAACTCGATACCTCCATGCGTGCCCGAGATATAAAAGGCACAAAGGTCTTGACAGACCAACGGACAGACGGACGGAAAACAAAGTGATCCTATGAGTGTACTGCATTTCTTTTTGAGGTACGGAATCCTAAAAAGGGCCAATGGGGTTCAGCCTACAAAAACAAAATGTTTTATAGGACTTAGGACATTTTAAGTACATACCTAGTCCTTCCATTTTATTTGGCGACTTAACTCTGTTGTAATGAAATGCAAATGCGTTTCGACCGGCTGGCAATTTTAGATGCACCACTGCGGGGGTGAACTCTACAGGGTGCTCTGAAACGTGCCCTTTTCTTGTACTCCCAGTGTAGGGGTGAAGTCTACAGGGTGCTCTGTAACATGTTTCTGAGATGATGGTGAGCAATAAGTCAAATTCGGAGCTAAAAGGACTACCTAGGGCAAAAAAACCTAGGTCTAGATAGCATTAACGCCAAAATCGCCCATTTTTGGTAAAAATGCTATCTAGTCGTAGCTCCGTGATTCTTGGTTCTCGGTCGCGGGTCCTAAAAATTACTATTAACATGATTAAGAGATTGTACAGACACTTTTGGAAAAAAACGATCTGCAAAAAAGGATATGCTTTTTTCCCTTGGTGACTATAGTATTACTCTATGGAGCCCCTTCAGATTTTGGGCACTTACCTTTGTGCGAGCGGGAGGCAAATATACTCGTAAGCGCCGCCATATTTATTCCCAATCTCAAATTGATGGGATTATATATTGTACTATAGGGATAAAGCTACGTCGTCGGGTCTCTAAGGACGCCGTCGCACTAGCGCCTAAGTGCAGCCCGAATTCCCGCCCGAGAGCTGTAGCGTCCTGTTATTAGATGCCTACTTGTACAGTAGTGTCTGTGCCACCTAACTAGAGTAATAAGCTATCAGTACGTCGATGAATAATATTCCTTCGTCAATGGTGTGAACGGAACGTAGATTTACACCCGAGTAGAGTGAAAGAAAGAAAGAGAGAAAGACAAATTAACACATCACAAGAAAAGAGGCATAACAAAAGTAACATAAACAGTGCGTGCGTGCGCATAAGTAGTGCGTCCATAGTAAAGAAAGTAATCCAAGGTAGGGTTTTTTAGGAAAAAAGAAGGTACCTGTTTACCATGAAAAGAAAGACAATGACATTTTTGTAACAACACGACACGTCACAAAAACAAATGAAAATGTTACCAGCACCTGCTCAGCTCGTGATTGCAGTCGATGGAATAATCAGCGGTGTTACAAAAACAAATGAAAATGTTACCAGCACCTGCTCAGCTCGTGATTGCAGTCGATGGAATAATCAGCGGTTTAAAAGAATTGTTACCTTTTGTGATACTTCGTCCAACAAGATGAGGACGATTAAGACTGTTCTTAAACTGTTTTGTAAAGAAAGTTTTTTGTTTTTGTTAGATTCACACTATTTTCAATGAATCAAAACTTTCAAATTACGCTCAGGGCGCATCCCGCGCGATCCATTGCGGTCTTTCACGTGGAGAATCGGAGTCTCGTTATCACTCCCAAACCAGCCTCTTAAGTGGCTCAATAAGGTACATTACGACCACCAATTAAATAAAATATCTTATTTTATTTATTTAGGACAACGAACAGGCAGTGCAACAATACATTCACAGAAAAAAACGGAATGTTCTTTTACATATTAAATAACCTTCTTTTCCAGATACTTTTCAAATTGTGTCTTTCTATTCTTTCAATCATGTTAAGGGGTGACAAAGTTCTGACCTGGCGACCGTGGACCGGACGACGCAGCATGGGCAGGCCCCCAACCAGATGGTCTGACGACGTGGTTACGGTGGCGGGGAGCCGCTGGATGCGGGCGGCACAACACCGGGAAGCTTGGAAAACCATGAGGGAGGCCTATTTCCTGCAGTGGGCGTCAAATGGCTGATGACGATGATGAATCATGTTATGCTTTTTAGAACTCACGACCGAGAACCCAGGATCAAAGACCTGGCGCTACAGGGTGATTTCTATATTCTGGGACAAGGTTTTTTTAATTGTGAAAAATAGTATTATTATTGATTTATCGGTAATGGCATAACAAATTTGGAAAAATTCGTTATTTTCGACCTTTTGCTCGAAACTGTGTTTTGAAATGGTAGACCCATGAAGTTGAAAAATGCTGAGTCTGTCGTCCGATATGCGTAAACAATTAAAAGAACAATTGAAATGGCCGGCGAACGACCATAAGACACTCGACTCATAGTTTTTTTTCTATTTTTATAATTGTTCGCTCTAATATTGTTTGTGAAGTTTGCTTCCCCTGCTAAAGTGAAGTTATTTAGATAGAATATTCTTTATTGTATGTACACCAGGAATTACATATGAGAATTTAACAATAATATAGTACAGTACAATTGGCGGCCTTATTACTAAAAGTAATTTCTTCCAGACAATCACTGACGGAAAAAAAATGATAAGCTAAATGACGGGTAGTCGGTGCAACTACACAATACTAAGAAAGATATTTATATATTAGGTTAACTAAAAAAAAAAATTCTCATTTTTTTTCAAAACGCAATGTTATGTTTTTGAATCATGGTTAGAATGTCCCCTTAAAGTTTTTCAATCGAATACGGTATTTGACACGATCAACAATACATTATTTTACATGCTCGATGGAAACAAAAATTACAAAATATCTTCGAAAATGTATCTCTTTTAGTCAATTACTAGTTATTACAATTTTTAAATAGATTAAACATAAAAAGAGTGCTCTGAAATATGACGTCATAAGATAGTATTCGCATACAAAATTCCGTTTTAAAAGTAACTCATTTGATATTTTGTCAAATACCCAATTCAAAGCCACCTTGTAGATAGTATTTATACCTAAAACGACCACTTTTGGCGTTAAAGACATCTAGTCATCTTTGATCCTTTTCATCCATGTTTGTGATGTCCTTGCCTGGGTACCATAGCACAGGGTATCCTAGTTTGGGACTAGGGCAAGTGATTGTGTTGCGTGGAAGTTATTATTATTATTTATTTCTCTCCAAACTTGTCTTATTAGTTTATTCCTCAGCCTTAGGTCCTCGGTCACGGGTTTTTAATCTCTATTTACTCACTGTATTTACTTAGAAAGACTCTGCGGAAACTGTCAAAAACTGAAATAAAAAATAACCAACTTACTAGCTAAATAACTAGCTAAGCATTAACTACTACCAACCTACGTACCAACCTAAGTTATAATTATTGGATTTGGGTCCCGTCTACTTTGTAGTTAGTGCTCAGCAGTCGGGTTGTTGGTTATTTTTTATTTCAGTTTTTTATTTTTGACTTTTTAGTGTACATTTTTTGTTTTTTGCCTTTGACACTTGCATAAATACAACAATGATATTGAGACGTTATTTATTAAAATCCGACCATTGGTTAAGGAGTTGTGAGGGAACCTACAGTCGGACATACTAACATACATACATACGGGTAATGATACCCTCTTAGCCTCCGCCGCAGTCGGGTAATAAATAAATGACCCTCCTTTTGGGCTTCACTGCAGTCGGGTAAAAAAACTCAGATTTGGTTTGGCAAATGGCGCCCTTCAAGGCCGGCCACGTACACTCAGAATTCCGTTTTGGAATTTCGATACGAAATTTCGATTCGGAATTCCGTAATTTCCGGTTATTTCCGTTCGGAATAGCAAAGCTCAGTTGAGAGACGCTAGCCATTGAGTTCAGACCTTTTTTCAGCGAATATGGACGGTGATTTTGTTATTGCTATTGCAATGCTGATGTATCTTGCTAAGAAAAAGAAAACACCTTGCGAGTTGCGTTCGGAACGGGTTTTTTCCGAACGTAAATGGGAACGCACAGGCTACCATGCGGAACTCCGAATTGGGGAAAATTTCGGATGGAAAACTACCGTATGTATGTGGTAGGTCCATAGGTTTGTATGAATTTACCGCGTTCGGAATCCCGAATCGATATTTGGAATCGAAATTCCAAAATGAAATTCAGACTGTATTTGGCCGTCCTGAAGGTAGACTTCCATGCATCGCGGCCGATCGCAGCCGCGCGCGATCGGCTGATGCGACAATAGTTATTGTATGAAAATTTGTGGCGCCGTTTTTGTCGTCTGCCGCACGCGTCCGTCGCAGACTTTGGAAACAGCGCCATACATTTTCATACAATGACTATTGCCGCATCAGTCGCGCGCGGCTGCGATCGGCCGCGATGCACGGAAGTCTAACTCGACAGACAAACAGTCTACGACTGTAGTCCTTTATTACACTGACTGTGATAGTAAGGCGATATCCGGAATGCCTTTGTGACACTACAGCACTGCTGCCGCATGCAGTTGCAGACACAGAGCCGTGTCACAAAAGCATAGCTTGCTGATCTGACATTGATTCCGATAATGACCCTGTTGTGCTAATTAATTCTGCCTTGGGAAGCTGAGTTCGCTAACGTCAGAAGATAGATTAGTTTAACAAGACAAGGTAATCATATTCTATATACAACCTGCCTACATCTCGGAGGGACAGACAGAGACTAGGATTTGCCACTTGCCACGTTCCTGCAAAACCGCTTTCAGTTCAATCATATTAATTTGTCGCTGCTCTTTAAAATGGTACTTGGTATCGTGCCTTCTAGCGAAGGCAGTACATCTCCTATTTACTTGACGTATTATGGCGTGGGTCGTCCCTTGCCGGCTCTTCCACCCACATTCGCGGGATATGTTTATTTCGATAATCTCTCTCTTTTTCCTGAATGCGTCATTAATTCAAAGTAAGGTCAACAACAAAAGAAACCGGGTAGGTACTCATACGTTCTAAGTTAAATTTTTGTACTCTAGAGCACACGTGTGTAAAGGTTTATTGTGCTGTCGACTATTGTAATGGTTTAACAAAAAAATATAATAACTCGAAACCGGCATGTGAGAAAGAGGTTTGTCAAGATCGTAACAAGTGGCACACCCCGGTATCTGCCTACCCCTCTGAGATACAGGAGTGAATTTTCAAATGTTAATTTCACTATATAAATTTACGCCGGTATTCCGAAACAACAGAATATTAATTTCAGCCAGCCAGCTTCCATTTACCGTGTTTGCCTGAAATTCGTCAGGATTCCATCAATCAATATATTATATTTATTTGTGAAAACAGGTGTGTTTACTGTAAAGTTATTGCAGCATATTTTAGAGCGCTGTGATCTACCCAAAACAAATGTATTTCAAGCGATTACAAGTATTTCAAAGTATTGTAAAGCACATTAAATTTAGAAATTAGTAAAAGGTCAAAAGGTCCCTATTGTTTAATACAGAACCTATTGTATCGCACAATAGAGAAATTTTAACGTTGATTAATTCTAAATTTAGTAAATGGAATCTGAAGAAAACTATCCCAAGCGATAAACTCACAAAACAGGGAGAACTCACAAAAGTGTGAAGATTAATCAGCAGTCGAGTAGACGAATCTTTAAATTCATGCACCCTACCAGTTACGTTACGGACGACTTCCAAAATAACAAAAATGTCAGATCAAATATAATTGAATCCAAAAACGAGAAATATGTACAAACACACTTAATAATGTACCCAAGTACGGAGATGTTATATAATATTATAAAGATTTGGTACAGCACCCTTGCTAGATTAATATTAATCTGTGTTAAGGAGTGTCAGGACTAAAACCCGTTATCATTAAGGGGTGACTATTAGGTTGCAACTTCAAATATGTGCGTTCCAATAGAGTTTACATTTGTGAAACGATTTTTTTCTTTACATATATAATAATATATGTTATATCGAAAAAGCTTTTAGACTAATTCTTATAAACTAAGCCCTAAGTGTGTGTGTGTGTGTGTGTGTGTGTGTGTGTGTGTGTGTGTGTGTGTGTGTGTGTGTGTGTGTGTGTGTGTGTGTGTGTGTGTGTGTGCGTGTGCGTGTGTATGTGCGTGTGCGTGTGCGTGTGCGTATGCATGTGCTTGTGTGTGTGTGTGTGTGTGTGTGTGTGTGTGCGTGTTCGTGTTCGTGTGCGTGTGCGTGTGCGTGTGCGTGTGCGTGTGCGTGTGCGTGTGCGTGTGCGGGTGCGTGTGCGTGTGCGTGTTCGTGTGCGTGTGTGTGTGTATGTGTGCGAGTGTGTGTGCGTGTGTGTGTGTGTGGTCACGCGCGTGCGTGTGTGCGTGCGTGCGTGCGTACGTGCGTGCATGCGTGCGTGCGTGCATGCGTGCGCATGCATGCGTGCTTGCGTGCGTACGTGCATGCGTGCATACGTGGGTGCGTGCATGCGTGCGTGCATGCGTGCGTGCATGCGTGCGTGCGTGCATGCGTGCATACGTGCGAGCGTGCGTGCATGCGTGCGTGCGTACGTGTGTGTGTGTACGGTTTGTATGGTATGTACGGTATGGTAACTTATGTGTAAAGGTTGATGTCCTGCCGACTGTACCTGCTCGTAGATGTTCCTCAGTGATTTTCTTCTAACTTGTCTAGAGAGGAAATTAAACCCCCCAGTGCAGTGTTTGAATAGTTAAGTGTAATCTTATTGTCGCTCGCAAATATGTTGGCTCTGTGTGTTTTGTTTTAGAAAGCATTTCATTTAGCTGGCCGAGCATTAAAACAGTGTAGGGAGAAATGTGGTTGTAGTTAGAATAATTAAATTGGCTAAGAAAATCGAGAGGGCTTTCGCAAACGTGTTCAGTTTTAGTGTTATAAGAGAAGCCGTTTGGTTAATAGCACAGCAACCTTTACAATTGTGGACTTTACTCAGTTACGTTACGGTCATTGTTCACCCCATTTTTTTATTCTAGAAATCGAAAATATACATAGATAGGAAACTGATTTAATTATTTTCTTAATTTTCGATGCTATTATTTTTTATTAATTATTAATAATAATAATAAAGCCTTTTATTCCGAAATTTTACAGTTTTTTCTTTCTACTAATTTCACCTAGTACACTAATCATAGTAAGTAGCTAAGTTCGGTGTGCCTTACGGCATAGGCCTCCTCCAACGTCCTTCACTGCTTTCTATCGGTTGCAATTCTTAACCAAAGGGGACCTAGGGTCAATTTCAGATCATCTTCCCATCTTCTCACTTTGCGATTATTTAAATTAATTTCTGATAGCTTAATAAGTATTACGTCACCACTGGCATAATTATGTACGTTCCTTTGCCTTTTCTCATGCTTTTTAAAAGTAAAAATATGTTGACGTTTGATAATGACAAACAAATGTCAGTCAGTGTCAACTAATTACCAATGTTATTCAAAGAATTGATTTTTTTCATGTTAGATTCAACAAGGTAGCGTCTTGCTCGTAATAATTATTCAAATTATTCGGATATTTCTTGAGAATTGAGATTATCTTCACTGTATCGAAGAATTTGACGCTTCTGACAGTTGTTGAATGAATGAATGTATTTATTTTTTATATTTGTAGGCAATGGAACTACCGCATTAGAGCCAACGATGACATAATTGAAGGACGAATGAAGGTTATACATTTTTTGCGATAAATATTAATAACCCATATTAATTTTACTTATTTAAACCCCTAATAGTAATCAGTATCCCTATTCCTCGAAATGGTTTTCACTTTACGACAGTCGATGTCTCCCGGAACAATGTCCATTAAAACGTAAAGGTGGTTGTGACACTGTGTGATACAATCTAAACGAATGCTAACAGACTGAAGTGAACGAATAACTGCAGCGTAGGACATCCACCAGTGTCCATCTGAGGCAGATCGCTGGCAGAGACTGGATGAGAAAGGCCGAGCATAGAAGGAAGTGGCGTGCCTTGGGGGAGGCCTATGTCGAGCAGAGGACAAGCACGGGCTGATTGATTGAAGCAATCGCAAATAAGGATCAGTTTCGGTCACCTTCAGCCATCGATTGAGTGCCTTCATTCCGCTTTCAGATAAACCAAATAGGTTCGCCGCTTTCAGATAAACCAAATAGGTTCGCCGCTTTCAGATAAACCAAATAGTTTTCCGAGAGCGCCTATATAGCTATAAGAAAAATCGTAAATAACTTATTTTTCAAAATAAAAAAAATAAAAGCTTTGGTTGGGTTGGTTTGCACAGATCATGACTGAGTAGAAGACTGATCATCTGTTATTTTAGTCTGTGAAGGAGTAGCACTGCAGGTTGCGACACCGATGCCAAATAACTATGATGAATGGACTCTACATAGGCAATGGTGGGCAATGGAAACTGGGTGGATATTGATTTATGTATCTTTAAGAACATTAATGTCAAATACATGCAATGGCCTAAAATGTAACATTAAGAGACATGTTCTATGACGACTTCGTGCAGCGCAGTAGACGCGTGTCTTGTGACATTTTTCAGAAGCATTGCAAATGCGCTGCAGCATAGCAATTATGTTTTACTTCCGTTTTTACGTACCGTGCCCGCGCGGGTACGGCGCGTTCGAATCGCGTTTGTAAGTGACCATGGGTGAAGGCTCTTACTCCAGTGTGTAGCGTAAAAAATACAATAAAACGTACTTTTTAATTGTATTTGACGTTCAGCTTTTTAGCAATGGACGATGCATGCTAAAAACTTTCGAATTATTCGAATATTCCGTTTATTTCACAAAAGACAATTAGATATAAATTCTATAATTATCCGGGTCTTCTGGTCTCGCAGACAAATATTCGAATGTTTATTCGCTGATGACGAATATTTCAACATATTCATACAGTATTCGAATAGTTGTTGAAATTATATTTTGAAACATTCGCACATCGCTAGTGCATGTTTAGGCAAAACCGTCCGTATTTTATTGTATTTTTGCGAGTAAATTCTCCTGGGCAAGGTTGACATACTAAAAATACAGTAACGTTAAATATGCAAGCGACTTAACTGCAAACATGTAAAGCGTCGTGCATTACTCATTAGGGTGAGTGCACAGAACAGTTAAAGCAAAAGGACAACTTCGTTTTTCAGCTAACATAAAAATTTGTATTTATTAGCTATTACTATGGTAACTGTAATTAACTATAGTAGGTTTAGTTAAACCACTTTACTGGCTTAAACATGAGTGGTTTGAAAGCCGCGGTTATTTAATTAGTAGCGAGCGTTGTGGACGCATGTTATTAGTATAAGTACCAGAATGTAAAACTAAAACTAGTCTTTAAGAATGCGATGTACTTTATACAGTTTGTGTCCCTTACAAATAAATAAATAAATAAATAAATAAAAAATGGCATATATTTAGACTATTACTTTCAAGTATAGATGTAAATAATAAATAGTTCAGAACTCTTGTTTAGAGTTGAAAAATCTTATTTAAAAATTGCGCGTACAATTAGTACCGCCTCTACGTCTAACAGAACAATGACCCGCGGACTCGCGGCGCGCGCGCACCGCTCTGGATGGCCACTAATGGTTCTAGTAGATTCGAGTTTGTGTCGAGATATTTATGAAAAGAGCGTTATTTAAAAAACAAACTGGCGTATTCGATAGCTATCGTCAGGCACGTTCATTACGCTATATCTTTCATACCACCCAAAATTAAGGGTGCAGATGTACCGTTACACCGTTACCGTACAGCCAAGTAACGTACTTACTTACCATATTTACCGAGTCCATATAGAATTTGGTACGTAAAATGGAGACCATAAGTTTTTCAACTAGCTGCACTGTAACCCAAGAACGGTTCTTGCGAAAAAAAGGATGCTATAGAAAAGAATTAACTTCAAGAAAGAGACCACAGACACATATACACACAATATTGAATGTTGATTTGCTAACGCCCTTCCCGACACTCACGTATTATCTGTATAATTCGTAGCAATTAATTCTTTGGCAACAGCAGCCTTCAGAGGCCAGCCATAAATCACGTAACATGAATTTCACGATGTTTTTGACCCCCAACCGTCCCTGTTACATTTGTGTGACTAGCTCCTAGCTCCCTTGATGTGACGTCACATATTGCAAATTACAAATTACGAATTTAAAACACTTCTAAAATAATCTATTTTGTTTTCGTAAAATCCTTATACAAATACTACACAAAATTGCAACATAATGCAAAAAAATTAAGATACAATTTTTATTTTAAGTTTTCGTTGTAGTCAGTCAGGGTTTTGAGTTTTTACACTTTAGATTTAAACATGTGACATCACAAAGCCTATGAATCCACTCCCCCCCGATTACAGACTTGTGTCGTAATTTAGGGATGGCTTTTTTATGCAGCCTATGTACGACCCACTGCAGGGCATAGACCCGCTCTCAGAGTGAGATTATGGGCTTAATTACCCACGTACCCACCGCTGATTGGCAATTACTTACATGCGGTTAAATATGTGAGTGGCTTTCGTGTGGCGCCGGATTAAGAATGTGGACGTCGTAGAAGGCGACTAAGAAAATCAATCACCAAGAGACGGGCAGCAGCGTCTTCCTGAGATTCCAACCGCATACTGCGATCGCCAACCCGCCTGCCAAGCGTGGCGATTATGGCAAAACCACTCATGGTTATGAAAACCACGACGGAGGTCCTGCAGTGGGCGTCAAATGGCTGATGATGATGAAATATGTGAGAATGGCTCCTAATGGGATATTATGTTCAAAACGTCTCAACCTTGAGCAGGAATGGCTACTTCTGTCCCTATAACACACGTTTTGTTCGCGGCGAGAGTCGCGTGTGCGGCGACATTTTTGCATTTCGCTTGAATTAGCCACATTTACATATTTCATTTCGATATTATTTGTAAATTAAACTGGCGAATAAAATACTTTGTTCGGCAATGAATACCGCTGAAAAATATATTGCAGAGAGATTTTTTTGCTACTAAATCTAAAGTATTTAGTCTAAGCCTCAAAATACTCAATCATACTTTATTGCATTCCACAAGTTTTAGGGTTGTCACATTTTAACTTAACAGTTATTTGAGAACCACTTTGTGGACCCTGTAGGGCACGTAACATTTTAAAGTACTATGTTAAAATATGCATTATATAAACTTGAAGTTATTGAATTAATAATCATGCAATTTAATTATATTTCAAAAGTTATATTTATCTCATTTCATCTATATTATCCTTTAAATATGCATCTATAGTATAATAACTTTTCGAAATTAGCATTTTTTTTTAAATCTTCATTGAAATTGTAGTCTTTAGTCAAATCTTAAACAGGAATAACATAACCACTTCCTCACAACATAATCACTTGTCCTGCCCTTCTATCACGTAACTATCCACCCTATCGGGTTAACCAGTTTGACGACTCCAAAGTGCCAAAATGCTAAATCGAACAACTCCGTACAGTGGAGGACTTGCGTAGTAGCACCCCTGTTCTCAAACTAGAATTCCGTAACTTAATAATTATTTTTTTTGTAATATTTGCCGAGGGTAGTAAAGTAACAGTTAATGCTTTCGAAAACACGCCTGTCACCTCAGTCTACCGAGACCACGGGACTTTCAAAAGTACCGAAACGTCGGAAAATTGTAAAATTAAATATAAACGGGTACATATCCGTGCAAATTCAGTTTTTATTATGTCTAGAGCTCGTGTTAACCTTAGAAAATACTAAATCAACTAAATACTTTTGAAACCCAAACTTAGGCAGTAATGCCTCTCTCTTCATGATACTAGGTATCATCATCAGCCACTTGACGCCCACTGCAGGGCACAGGCCTCCCTCGTGGTTTTCATAACCACGAGAGGTTTTGCCATAATCGCCACGCTTGGCAGGCTGGTTGGCGATCGCAGTATGCAGTTGGAATCTCAGGAAGACGCTGCTGCCCGTCTCCTGGTACTTTATTTCCTTAGTCGACTTTTACGACACCCACGGGAGGAAATGGAGTACTATGAAATGGATACTAGCTAGGTTTAACAAGATTTAATTGCCCATGTACACATACACTCACGCCCGTATCTCGGAGTGGTAGGCTTAGAGTAGGCTTGGGTAAATAATATCGATGTATCGGCGATTTTATGTTTTTCGATATTTATTTTCGGCTATCGAAATCGATGTATTTTTCAGAGCTTTGCTCAAGCCTCGTATCATGTTTACGACCAATCCAATCTTTAAAATGGATAAAAATTGATTCAGTTTCCTTCGCCTCGAACATAAACAAAAATGTGTGTATAAACGGTGGCCGATTACTTAACACTGCTAATCAAAGAAAATAAAAGAGTATTGTGTCGAGATGTTTTTGGAAAAGATAAGATAAGATAAGAATATTTATTGTATACCGGAGAATTGTCAAGGAACGTTCATTTTGCGTTGGCTTTCAAACTACCCAACATTCGTGGTGTTTAAGTGAAATCCCTTTTTTATAGTAAACCGTTTACTGTAAGTCGACGCCAATTCGACTAAAATAGGCACTTTAAAGTACAAACTAACAAATAAAATATCCAATTAGGCCCGAGACACAGGGAGTGAGTAAACAATCTACCAATTACCTTCAATTGGCCTCTGAAACGTAATTGTAACAATACTCACTAAAACTCGACCAAATTCGCTTGACCCGTATCTTAACACCTACTGTATGAAGTGAAAGGTCAATGATAAGCAAGTTTGGTTGCTCAGTAACCACACCATCTGGGGTCTACACTTTCAGACATATTGTAGAGGATGGTAGTTCACCACAGAGGCGATCGTGTTTTCAAAGTAGTACTTGCATTGGACTTAATCATCATCGTTTGAATTTCCAGAAACTACAGCCGAGTAGAGCAAGTTAGCGTAGTAAGGAACTTACCCTTTTGACCACCTAATTTGATCCTTTTTAATGGGCTATCCACATTACGATGGGTCGGCAACGATGCAAACTAAAATAAACCTTAAATACTAGAGAGCATTAAAAAACCAGCCCGCGTGCGGCCGACGGGCAGTCACGGGAACGGGCTTTTTTGCACTTATATTAGAGTTTATAACTTTGTAAGCCTGTCTAGTTACCATAGCACAAGGTAACCTAGTTTGGGACCAGGACAAATGATTGTATTGTGTGGAAGTAATTATAAGAGTTGGATTCTTGTTCCTCCAAGTCAATTGTTTTTGCTCTTATTATGTCCTGACAGTTTTATTAATAACTTAATGTCTGGAAAGACGAGCAACAGAGTTAGAGAAAAGCCGCTGAGTATATGATATCACATTAAATTAACCAAAATAAAGAGATAAAGCCCTTACTCTCTCTGAAAGAAGGCCTGTGCCCTGCAGTGGGGCGTTTACCGGGCGGCATTTTAGTCACCTGACAAACTTTGAGGGATCTTTCTACTAGTCAATACGAACAATATTACTATGGGGCCAAACAAATCAGAGCAAAAAATAAATCAGCTGTTTCATACATTTGGTGCAGTACTGCTTCTATCTTATGTATGGAACAGCTCATTTATTTTTTGCTCTGATTTGTTTTGCCCCATAGTAAAAGTTGTTTATGTTTATGAGTAAAAAGTTGGGCAGTTGACTAAAATGCCACCCGGTATAATAAAATTCCACACATCACAATCACTTATCCTTATCCCAAACTAGGATACTCTGTGCTATGGTAACCAGGCAAGGACATCACAGACATGAAAATACCCAGACTAAGGCCATTTCCACAAATGTACGGTAACCCAAGTGGAAATCGAACTCACGACCTCAGGCATGGTAATCAGACGTGATACTGCTCGACCAACGAGATAGTCGAATAGAATATATAGCCTACATAAAAGAAAACCATCATAAAGAGAAGGTGAATGTCGTAAACTACCAGGTAGTGAAAGAACTGGCTTGAATTATGTTAGGAAAAATAAAGATTGCTTTATGTAGCATATAATGCCCCACTGCAGGGCTCAGGACTTCTTTCAGAGAGATAGTGTAGGCTTAATCACCACGCATGCGCAACGCGAATTGGCAATTTTAAGCGCCAAACTTGCTTAGTACCTTCAAATAACTCTCCTAACTTTTGTCTTGGTACAGAAATGTAGCATTACCATCTCGCTTAAAAATGCAAGGGACTGTGGTCTACTTCTGCGGTGAAAGATCAGATGTTAAGTTTTACGTTTCATTTATGAAAATACTTTGAATTGTTGTTTTGTCTATCGCATTAGGTTTAAGCCTGTAATGATATATGTAAACTTGTAATAACATAAAACACAATTGGCAGCACTGTCTTCATTTGTACTGTGGAACTGTGCTTCCATGAGGGCGAAATTTCGACAAGTTAACGGGTCCGATACTAGTCACCGTAGCGTGATACGAGCAGCACACTCTGAATAATAAATTAGAGTGGACACAGGTCGAGCCACTGTTTTGCCTTGTCCTATGCACACTTATAAATTGGATAAAAAAATAGAAACGGTTCGCCGGCACCTCCTGCTGGTAAATAAATACGGGTTAATGAGTTACTTTTCATTTGTGACAGCCCGAGTCCTGGTCTCACATGCTACATGGGTTCAAAACTTCAAACCCCAGCGTGTACATGTGACTATTGGATATTCTAATGTACGCTTGCTAGTCATACCACCTGCTTACTGTGAAGGAAAATATCTTGAGGACTCCCGTGGATCAGTAAGCTCCGTACGTACCGACAATGCTTTTCCTGCGGATTAAGCCATTGCTGTGATAAAAAAACATAAAAGATAAAAAGTAACAGCCATGAAATATACATACATACATACATAAACTCAGTAGGCAGTTTAGGCAGTTTAGGTGTTCCCGGTAGGCAGAGACCAGGGACTGCCACTTGCCACGACCCTGGCAGATCACTTTCGCTTCCTCAACATTCATTAGTCGTTGCATGCACGCACGCCGGTTTCGGGTACTTTTTATCTTGCCCTTTTTGCATCCTCTATTGCCCTTTATACCTACATCCCCTATTTGGTCGAAGGCCACGTATAGAAATGAAAAGGTACATTATTACATAAAAGCTGCATCGGTAATATACACCATGATTGTTGGGTGGTTTGAAAGCCATATCAAAATGAACGTGCTTTAATAATAGCTATAGAATATGCTAGTTTGTTTTTTTTAAGGCATTTTCCAAAAATATTTGGAGACAAACTTGAATCTATTAGAACCATTAGTTGCCAGCCAAAGCGGTGCGCGCGTTCCGCGGGTCCGTGGGTCGTTCTGGTACACGGAGAGGCGGTACTAATTGCTCGCACATTTTTTAAACAAGATTTGTCAACTCGAAATAAGATTTCTCAGCTCAAGTTTCTTACGTCTATACTTAAAAGTCATATTCTACATAGAAGGAAATTTTAATTTCTAATTACATAACCGCGGCTTTCAAACCACCAAAAATTTCAGCGTGCATACAGATAGAGACGTTTGGCATAAATTTCCCTCAACCCAAAATTCTGAATTCATCGTGTTGTGTGGTTTTATAAAAATTGCTTATCCCTAAAATTTAATACTTTATTAAGGTACTCAAATTTACATGTGGCAACGTTGTGTGTGCATGCTTTTGACCACAACTTGGTACTCATCTCATATTATTACTTTTGTATCGTGCAATGTTTGTGATCTATTTTGTACACCAAATAAAATAAAATAGAAATTGAAAATTACGTAACACGGACTGGAAGTCACTGCGTGGGACTCCGCCGTGTGATGTGAAGCATAATTTCCGTCGAAAATGGCTGAGGACAGACGTACCTTGCAAGAATCCTAACAATGGATTGGGTGTCAGTAGAAAGATGGCCTAAAATTCGAGAGGTGGTGGATTCGAGTCCCAGCATGTACCAACGACTTCTCTAACCACGTAACAACGTACATTTGTAAAATTATAGTAATGATACAATTCGCTAAAGGCGAAGGAAAACATTGCGTGGAGACTCGGGTGAAAAATTAAGGTCATAAATAACAAAAACAATTATTATAACTTTGACTTCCACAAAAAACAATCACTTGTCCTGGTCCCAAACTAGGATACCCTGTGCTATGGTAACCACGCAAAGACATCACAAACGTGGAAATGCAACCAGACTGAGGCTATTTATACAAATGTACCCCACACTCCTTCCAGACGATAAGACCTATGTCTATACGTAAGCAGGCCATTTAAAAGGTACAATACATACTGGCTATCCTCTAAATCGGTGTTGCTATGGCCATTTTCTTTCTACCACGACCTGCAGCCAGCATTTTCACCTCGCGGTCGGCACGCGACGCCGCGTTCAGGCACATCATATATCATGCATTTACCTAATTGCCACCATAAAACAAGGTGCGACGAATCGTGTCCCGACATGGCGGAATATTTAATCAAGTTTACCCTTACGGTTGGTGCTACCTGATTGTGTGTGGACCTGATGAATTTTGCAAGCTCTGTGATGGTGACTCAGAGAGTAAGGTGAAAGATTTTCTTCAATCAGTAAATCAATCTAGATGAGAATGGCCGAGGACAGAAATAATTGGTGTGTCTTGGAGAATGAATCAATCCATCCACTTCGGGACATAGGCCTCCCCCAAAACACGCCACTTTTTTCTGATGGGTTTTATTGTTTACTTTTTACCATAGTATTTTCTGAGGTTAACACGAGCACTAGACATAATAAAACTGATTTTTAACGGATATTACCTCGTTTACTTTTCCATTTTACAATTTTCCGACGTTTCGGCACTTTTGCAAGTCGGTACTCGGTAGATTGAGGTGACAGGCGTCTTTTTGAAAGTATTAACTGTTAGTTTACTACCCTCGGCAGAAATTAGGTATTAAGTTACGTTTCAAAAATATTTTGGCAAATTTTTAAATTGAAATCGACACTACAATGATTTTATATAACTCAAAAATACTGGTTATTAGTTATTGAAGTTTAAATTCAACCAAAAAAACAATTATTATTTCATATAAACTCAAAACTATTGATTATTAGTCATTGAAATTAAAATTAAATCTACAGTTACACTTCTAGCAAGGGGGTCTCATGCACTTAAGCACTGGTTCCCATGCTTAAGTGCAAATTCGGAAAATTGTAAAATGGAAAGGTAAACGAGTTAACATCCGTTATAAATCAGTTTTATTATAGTTTTTACCATGTTTTTTCAACATATGCCTTCAACAACTCATTATAGGCTGCACCCAACTGAGACTATAGATTGTTATTAGACCTGTTTGTTGCACATCAGACATAGTAAAAGTAAAATATAGCGCAAGATCTTAGCCGGCTTTAATTACTAACTCTATTTCTAATTATAGGTAATTTGATATTCCACAATGCAATCTGAATAACCCATTTCCTTTAATTCTCGTGTAGTAAGTGGCAAACACTGGTCTCTGCCTACCTCTCCGGAATATAGGCGTGAGCTTAGTAACGTCTAATACTGGTATCAGTTTTCAATAAAAACAACCTCAGAGACTATAACGCCAGTGTTCTCTACCTGATAAAAGTTACAAATCACCTAGTTACTTTTAACTAACTCACTGAAAGTTTGACAGGTTTACTAGTTTAGTGGTCGTTTGTTGGTTGTTTTAAAACAGGCAGGCGGCTAAAATTAAAGGCTTTTAAGCAATCTTTTTATGGTGTTTGTCAAGTCATAATTATAGGTTTTCAGTCCATTGCAGCTGGCGGGTTAAACAATAAAGCGCTTTTAGGGAATAACGCCTTTGGTGGATTCTGGTTTGCTGGGGTCTATTAGCGCAATTTTTTCTTTCATTTGCGCGGTAGCAAATCAAATGTACGTCATAATCAGGTTATACAATAGAACATTTTGTGATAGTCTACTTTTTCCTTCGTGCCGAAAGCGTCGACTCTTCCTCAGACATCTCGCTCCCAAAACCGCGCCACTACAATTGCGCTGAGTGATGCCTCCATCAGTTCCCGCAAGCTGCGCCGCGGAGCAGGCAGACACAAAGATGTGGTGTTGTTTGTGCACCTCCACATCGGCACGAGATATCAGCATCTTTGGGCAGGATCCCCCATCTTTGCAGATTATCCCTCGATGGCATCGAACACCTCCGCGCAGACGGTTCAGCGATCTCACTACTCTCCACTGATCATGCCCTCCACGTGGTAGTGACTCCACCGACTCAACGAAGTCAGATAGGTGTTTTGTCTGCTCCCTCCACCTACTTAGTCGGAGCTCCGCCGGCGTCAGTGGCTTAAAAGTTGTGAAACTTTTTCGGGACTTAAGCCGCTGTGACATCCTACTAACCAGGAGTGATGGTGATGATGATGTCCTACACTACGATTCCGTCGACGGCGACACCCCGACAAGGACCCATTTTACACCCGAGCGTGCGCTCGGGCGTGTGATGCAAAACCGAATTTGCTCTTAAACACACGGTCACAGCTGCCGCAATACAGTTGACCGCTAGAGTTGTGTGTGTAATTGTGAGAGGGCTTAGGACGAGTATTCCGAAACTGGCGTTTGGCGAAGAGTTCCTGAAGACGGGCTTGTTCAAAGGCGATGTTGCCTGAGCTAATAGCTTTCCGCCATTCAAGCTTTTGTTGTGCAAGTTCCTCCCACTCGTTGACGGCTATATTGCTTGAGAATAGGTGGCGCTTTAGGACACCTTTAAACCAGGAGTGACTACCATAATAATTATGTACTTTTTGCATGAGTGTAAACACATTTTTTAATCAAGTATAATACATGGTTAATCGACTACTAAATATCTTGCTATGAATTGTATAATTGCACCGACTACCCGTCATTTAGCTTCTCAATTTTTTTCCTTCAATGCCTGTCGGGAAGAAATTGCTTTTAGTAATAAGGCTGCCAATTTTACTGTACTATATTATTGCTTCATTCTCATATGTAATTCCTGGTGTAAATACAATAAAGAATATTCTATCTATCTATACATAAACATATATACACGTCCCACTCCAGTGTACAGGCTGAGAGAAGTCTCAAAGAGCGTGTGGGCTTTATCAATACGTGTGCCCACAACGGATTAACGATTTCAAGCGCGAAAGTATGTGAAAACAACATATCAAAATTATACATAACTACGCATCAGCTTAAAGCCGCTTGCGTCCTAATGAATAATATAATACTCGGGTTTCCTTACGATATTTACCTTCTCACGTTATTGAGTTTTTTTTTATTAAAATAATGTCTTCATTCAGTGAAGTATTTTACTTTACTTTCCCTCCATGTGGTAGAGCAGTGGGACGCCCTTTATATAATACCTTTAAAAGAGCAATTCCTGTAAATGATACATGTAATCTGAATCTCGGAAACGACTCCAACGACTTTCATTAAATTTATTATGTAGAGGGTGTTTAGATTTTAGTACCAGTTTTAAGAAGCGCCTGCGAAAATATGTATAGCAATGTTACAACCTTTTGTTTTTTGACGTTTCTCTCTCGCTTGGTCTATGTGACTATTAAAACACGTTTGATAAGTTAAAAAGCTACTCTTTATTATTTAAACCTGATAAAGTCCTGTTCATGGTCCTGGATCGAACCGGATTGATAAGGATTACCTGAATCAGCTATTAGTTGTGAAGAACATCGAGGTACAAGAAAAATACGTGAAATAATTCGCCGCACGCAACGTGGACGTGGACACGGAGGTTAATTACGCAATCACGGATTCCAAAAGTGCCCGAAGAACTTTAAAATAAAAAGTGTTAAGCTTAATTTAAAAATTATCACCCAACACTCTTTATCAGGTAGTATAAAGCTTTACAAACGTAAATTTCTAAGGTTAGTGCCAGTATTGTTTACATTATTTCTCTCGTCCGTACCTATAATTAATTTTAATGAGATTGTGCATGTATTCAAAGTATTCAGGTATTACTTCAGCTACTATCATACTTAAAACAGTATAGTTAGCTAGTAAGCTACATAAATTTAGCTGTTAGTTCTTATTTCCTACCTAAACTTTGCATTTAATTTAGTCTTGCACATTATAGGCATTAATTTTCAGTTGGTACATAAATAGCAACCTTAAGTCACATAAAACCTGTATAATAAATATTAACTACAGCCAAAGCTTTGCATTTGTTTTAGTGTCTAAATATTTACAGAAATTTACATACACATTTTTGAATATTTGATTGTATAAAATTCCAGGTTGACTAGACCACTCGTTTCCCAAAATGGCCCAAGAAAAGGAACTGATCAGAAAACGAGCCAGTATAAAAGGACGTTTAACTGCCTTTTCTACTTATCTGGACACCTTGGATATTTCTTCGTTGACTTCTTCTCAGGCAACAGAGTTGCAATTGCGAATTGGTAAGGTAGAATATTTGTATGAGCAATACGACAAAATACAATTAGATTTGGAATGTATAGTGGAGGATATTGATGCACAAACAGACGAACGAACTGAGTTCGAGTCTCATTATTATAAATTGCTTTCAAAGGCACAACATACCTTATCCTTGTATGAGGAAAAGAAGAACCCTTCTGGTAGCGAGAAAGGTTCTTCTCGTGCCAGCAATCACAAACTCGTCAAGTTGCCTACTATTCAATTGCCAAAGTTTAGTGGATCCTATGAGAATTGGCTCGAATTTCGCGATACATTTTCCAGTCTTATTCACTCTAATGATGAAATCGACGAAATAAATAAATTTCATTACCTTAGAGCCTCCCTGGAGGGATCTGCTGCCTTGGTCATCCAATCAATCGAATTTTCCACTGCCAACTATGCTGTGGCTTGGAACCTGCTATGTGATAGATTCGATAACAAACGCCTTCTCATCCAAAATCATGTCGCAGCACTTTTCAATATTGAAGCCATCACAAAAGAATCTTCTGTAGCACTAAAACGCTTAATTGACCAAATCAATAAGAATTTGCGAGCATTGCAATCCTTAGGCGAACCCACGACGCACTGGGATACACTACTCATTTATATGGTCACTCATAAGCTTGATTTAAAGACATATCGCGAATGGGAGGAGCTCAAGGGTCGCCTAGACAAAGATAAGCCAATCACAATCACTGCCTTTCTAGAATTCATACGTAATCGCGCAGATTTAATAGAAACGTTGGAATTGTCACGGAACCCGGCCGGTAACCAGGGAAGCTCGTCTCACAAACTACAGCCTAAAATAAAAGCCATGGTTTCTGTGCAGGATAATGGCAGCTCCAACGTTTCTACGCCTGCCAAACCCTGTCCTAAATGCGACGGTAATCACAACTTAAACAATTGTCCACAGTTCCTTTCCTTAAGTAATAGCCAAAGGCTACAATTGTTATCAAACTATAAGGTTTGTTATAACTGCTTCCGTCCAAACCACTACGCAAACCATTGCAAAAGGCCTGGTTGTAAAATTTGCAAACGTAAACATCACTCGCTTATTCACGTAGTGGATATTAAGCCGAAGTTGGTCGCGAATGCTGTTTCATCTCCTATTCATGACGTTAGCAAGCCGCCGGTCAATTCCCAGCCGACCATACATACTGACACTCCATCTAATTTGGCGCTTTCGGCAAGTGTTGATGTTTCGAGTCAAAAGGGACAGGACGTGTTGCTATCAACCGCGTTAGTAAAACTATATGACGCGAACAATCACGAGCATGTTGCTCGCGCTTTATTAGATAGTGGTAGCACTTCATGTCTCTTGACGGAGTCCATGTCCCGTCGATTGAATTTACCGACCGAATGCGTCGACAAAACAATTCAGGGTGTCAATAACGCTACGTATCGGATAGGAAGAAGGTGCACGGCGACTATGAAATCACTAAAAGAAAACTTCACTCTGGACATACAATGTTTCATTTTACCCACAATTACAGACAATGTGCCCTGTCGTCAGGTAGACATATCGAACTTGAACATTCCGTCCGATTTATGCCTAGCTGACCCTAACTTTTATACACCAGCTGATGTAGACCTAATATTAGGTGCTGATGTTTTTTGGGACTTGTTAGGATCGCAACACATCAAGCTCGGAAATGGAAAGCCGATGCTTCACGAGTCGAGACTGGGATGGCTTGTCTCTGGCCCAATAAACAGCGGTCATGCATCGACTTTGTCTCAATCAATAAAATGCAATTTTACAAAGTTTGATTCACACTCTTCCGATGACGTACAAAACCTTCTTACGCGTTTTTGGCGACTCGATGAGGTTTGCCCTAAGTCATCAGATTATTCGAAGGAAGAACAGTCATGTGAAGATTATTTCGTCAAAACGACAACCCGTCTTGACGATGGTCGTTTTTGCACTAGAATACCCCTCAAGAATGACCCGGAGATGTTAGGCGATTCATATCAGCGAGCAAAACAATGTTTGTTGTCATTTGAGCGCAGAAACAAAAACCGACCCTTATTTCAGCAAAAATATTGTGACTTTATGATGGAGTATCGCGAGTTGGGTCACATGACTGAATTTCCGCCAGTAGGTTTCCACCCTAATTCATATTTTATTCCACATCACGGTGTTTTACGTGAAAGCTCGACTACCACAAAATTAAGGGTGGTCTTTAACGCAAGCAGCCTAACTAGCACTGGAGTCTCACTGAATAATATTCAGATGGTCGGCCCTACGGTCCAAGATGACCTTTTGTCAATCCTGATCAGGTTCAGACAACATAAATATATTCTGGCTGCAGATGTCGAGAAAATGTATCGCCAGGTGTCAATTCACCCTGATGATCGACATCTGCAACAGATCTTATGGCGCGGTGACTCATCTGAGCCCATTAAGGCTTATCAGTTAAACACGGTGACCTATGGTACGGCTAGCGCTCCGTTCCTTGCAACTAGGTGCCTTAAGCAAATAAGCGTTGAGTGTTCAGATGAAAAAATTGCCGAGATCATCGCTCACGACTTCTATGTCGATGATCTTATAACTGGCGGCGATAGTCTCGGCGAAGTTTTGAACATTCGTGAACAGGTGACCGCTACACTTGCTTCAGCCTGCATGCCATTAAGAAAATGGAAATCAAATAACCCTCAATTAATGTTGGAGCGTCTAGATGCAGCAGTTGATTTAAATATCGGGGATGCTCAGTCAAGCAAAACTTTAGGCTTAGGTTGGGAAACAAATTCAGATACACTTTGTTTTTAAATTTCCTCGGCAAATCCAACTGAGAACACAAAACGTGGTGTGCTCTCAACGATAGCGCAGATTTTCGACCCATTAGGTCTATTAGCACCCTGTGTCGTCGGACTAAAGATGTTATTGCAACATTTGTGGTTAAAAAAGCTGTCCTGGGATGAGCAACTACCATCAGAGATAGCCCGATCTTGGGCAGAGCTATCTAAAAGTCTCCCATTTTTAAATGACTTACGGATTCCTAGACACGTTGTCTGCGATGCGTCTGAGGTTTTAGACCTTCATATTTTTACAGACGCCTCACAGAGCGCCTACGGCGCCTGTGTTTACGTGAGCAGCAACGGCAGCATGGGTGAACCGCTTGTACGGTTGTTACTCGCCAAAAGTCGGGTTGCCCCCATCAAGCCTACAACAATACCGAGGCTAGAACTTTGTGCCGCTTTAGTGGGAGTTCGTATTTACGAAAAAGTCCTTCATTCATTGAGAGCCCGAGTCAGACATGTAACGTTCTGGACTGACTCCATGATTGTCTTGGGATGGATAAAAATGCTTCCCAGTAAGCTTCAGCTGTTTGTTCGCACTCGAGTTGCTGAGATCACAGAAAAAACAGCCGATTGCGCATGGCGACATGTCCCAACGAATCAAAATCCCGCCGACATAATATCTCGCGGAATTCACCCCAAGCTGATTCGAAATTTTGATCTCTGGTGGACTGGCCCCGCTTTTTTAAAGACAGCAATGTCAAATTGGCCTATTATTCCGGGTTCATCAGTGCATCTGCCTGAAGTTCGACCGGAAACTTCATTACTCGTTAAAGAAACTACGAGTAACTTAATTGAGTTCGATCGGTTTTCAAACCTTTTAAAATTGAAGCGCATTGTTGCTTACATGCTGCGCTTTATTTTTGCTTGCAAAAACCAACCACCAACATCAAAACATCTCAACTGCGATGAATTAAATCGAGCAATGATGGTGATTGTCAGGACAAGTCAGCAAGAGTCATTTCCAGAATATAAGTATTTATTAGCTAAAGAAAATTTACCAAAAAAGAGTCCATTACTCAAATTCAATGTTTTTCTAGACGAAAATAATCTTATGCGTGTTGGGGGTCGTCTAGAAAATTCATCATTTCCCTATGAGAAAAAACACCCATTATTAATACAGTCCTCTCATCGATTCACTAAATTATTATTTTATTTTGAGCACAAACACAACATGCACGCAGGTCCTCAATTGCTACTGGCTTCAATTAAGGAAGAGTACTGGCCAATTGGAGGACGCTCCTTGGCCAAGGCTTGTTATCGGAGATGTATCACATGCAGCCGTGTAAGGGGACAGGTGGTAGCTCCTATCATGGGCAACTTACCAGGTCAGCGTCTCTCGCCAGGAGGTAACCCCTTCGAGCATGTAGGTGTAGATTACGCGGGTCCTATGCTGTCCGCTAGTCGTCAAGGTCGAGGTTGTCGACTTGTGAAGGTGTATATAGCCATTTTCATATGCTTCACTACTAAGGCTATCCATCTCGAATTAGTGGGTGACTTGACGAGTAACTCTTACCTGTTAGCCTTACGTAGGTTCATGTCGCGTCGAGGAAAGCCCATTAATATTTACTCGGACAATGGTACTTCGTTTGTGGGTGCACACAATGATCTTTCCAAATTTTTAAAAGGCAGTTGTAATTCTTTGTCTGAGGAGATTGCTAATGAAGGCATCAGTTTTCACTTCATACCGGCCTATAGTCCACATTTCGGTGGGCTTTGGGAAGCTGGTGTAAAGTCGACAAAGTTTCATTTACAAAGAGTGCTGGGAAATTGTAAATTAACTTACGAAGAGCTTTATAGTACATTGGTTCAAATTGAGGCTATATTAAATTCTCGGCCACTCACATCTTTGTCATCCGAACCCACCGATTTGATGCCGTTGACGCCTGGGCACTTCCTCATCGGTCGTCCACTCACCGCTCTGCCGACACCGAATTACGAAGACCACTCCACCAATTATTTAACTCGTTTCCAACGGATTGAACAACTCCGTCAACACTTCTGGGCGAGATGGAGCAAGGAATATGTCTCAGAATTGCAGCAGCGGATCAAGTGGAAAAGTGGCGGAAGCACACTTAAGTTGGGGTCCTTGGTTCTTCTGAAGGAGGACCACCTTCCTCCATTGAGATGGAGATTGGGCCGCGTAACGGCCGTTCACCCTGGTACTGACAGCGTTATTCGAGTGGCGGATGTCAAGACTACAACTGGAACTTTTCGACGTGCCTTCAGTAAAATTTGTCCTCTCCCCGAAAATGATTTTTGTTAGTTTGTTGAAAATTATATTTTCAACGCCCGGGGGTATGTTTAGATTTTAGTACTAGTTTTAAGAAGCGCCTGCGAAAATATGTATGGCAATGTTATAACCTTTTTGTTTTTTGACGTTTCTCGCTCGCTTGGTCTATGTGACTATTAAAACACGTTTGATAAGTTAAAAAGCTACTCTTTATTATTTAAGCCTGATAAAGTCCTGTTCAGAGGGTTTCGGGGACAATACATCAATCTAGCTAGGTTTCATTTTTAGAAAACGTCATTTTATCCATATTTTTAGGCAATGGAAAACCTGCTAAAATATCATTAGAATACGAATAGTAGTTTATGCAACTGTCATATAATGAAGGGTATTAAAACACGAGTGTGAGTTTATGAAACGAGCGCAGCGAGTTTCATAATAGTAACGAGTGTTTTAATACCCGTGTTATATGCAGTTGCATACACTACTTTATCTTCACTAATGCAATTAAAAATTAAATTCACGCGTACGTGTATAATCACAGTGATTTTGCCGCCATTAAAATTTAACCAATGAGAGCGCAGCTGCGCGCTTCAATAAAACGCGACCAACCTGATTGGCCCTGCAATCAAGTTGGTCGCGTTTTATTGATGTTATAATGAGATTTTACGATATCGATGTGAATATTATACCATCATGTGAAATTGCTTAAATTGAGTATTTTGTTGTCTGCGCTATAACAGTAGTAATTATAAGTCAAGTATTGAAAACATAAGTAGAATGTTACAACATTAGTGTAGATAAAGTAAATTTCGCCACCATCTACAAGGTTGTAATAGCCCAGGTGAGAAATCGGGCCAGTAACCAGAAGACGCCGGTTCGAGCCTGTCTGCAGTCCGATTATTTCTTTCCTTCTTTTTTCCCCTTTTTTTTAATCGTATCTGAATATTACTTCTAAAAAACACGATTATCCAAAAAAAAAAAATAGCGAGCAAAGCTCGCGCTGCGCGAGTCGCTGGATGCGAGCGGCACAAGACCGTTAAGATTGTAAAACCATGAGGGAGGCCTATGTCCTGCAGTGGCCAAATGGTTGATGATGATGATGATGAAAGCTCGATCATCCAGGTACTTAAATAAAATATAACAATATAAGGGCTAACGGACCTTTTCTCGAATGGTCGGAGCAAGGTAAGCCTCACATAGCTTTCCATTTCCCGTCCTCAATGTAATGTAATTAAACAAAGCTGAATTTACCATCCAGCCATAAAGCTATTATCAAAATGAACACGTCAACTCCAAAAGTGCAGGAAAGTCACCGCACACGGGTTCATCCATCAAAAGACTCGGCACATGGCAAAAAATAAGGTGTACTGCACTTGGATCTCTTAATTTGATTCCGCGTAGAATGGATTGGTATGATTAATGGCAAAAGTAAGTGTTTCCGCTGAAAAATCAATCAATAAATGTTGTGCAATAAATCTCGCAATGAGAGCATATATGTCGCCGCCAACTGGTTAAATTAGCCGTCAGCCGGATAGTTAAACGTTGCTTAATACGTTTGACTATCCGGCTGGCCGAAAGCCAGCCTGTTTAAAAAAGGCTGAATAAGGAACCGCGATCTAGTCAGAATTTATATATTACAATTTGTTCCATAAATATTAAAGCCCTGTGGTAAATTTGTTATAGAACAGCTGATAGTTTTTTTTCGGTTTGAAGTTATCCCTATAGTAAAAGCTTTTCGTATTGGCCTGTTCGTACTGACTCCTCCATTTTCGGTGATACATATTTAGTTACACTCTGTATTTACTTGAAATGGAATCGAAATTCTGGACGTAAACGGAACCACTCCAAAAAAACATCAAACACATTTTCGGCCAACGCTTTAACCGTTTGACGCGCGGACATATTTTTCCCCGTGACATCTGAATGTGAACGCGAAACGGGGTCCTATTAATTATTCTGCATATGAAAATAAGAAAATACCGAAAAAAACGATTTAAAACGTGTTTTATAAAAGTGAACGAGCGAAGGAGAAGGATGAAGGAAGAAAGATTGACGAAACAAATATATGGAGCGAATGTGAGTGGAAGGGCCGGTAAGGGACGTCCCAGGTGGACATAGTTCGACAAAATTAGCAAAGCGCAAGACAAAAAGTACCCGAAATCAGCGTGCGCGCATGCAACGACTAATGAATGTTGAGGAAGCGAAAGTTATCTGTCAGGATCGTGGCAAGTGGCTGTCGATGGTCTCTGCCTACCCCTCCGGGATACAGCCGTGAGTTTATGTATGTATGTGTATGTACGTATGAACGATCTAAAAACCTATTGCACGAGCACATGTAAATTAGTGTAAACTTGTCGTAGGCACCAAGTCGTGATTGTAACTTATTTGTTTTAACAGTCTTGTATATTATAATATTTTGTACTGACTGAAAGAAAAAAATACATGATATTAGCAGAAACTTAGGGCGTACCTGACTGAAAATAACAACTTTTGGTAATAAAAGCTACGATTCAAATTAAAATACTGAGAAGACAAAACACAAGTTTGTTAACTTGAAGATTGTATTAAACCACCGTGATGATACTCAAAATAATTATACTAATCACCAACAAAGATGGAACCTACATAAGATCTCGTTATTTGAATTCGGGTTCCGCAAATTTTAAGCTCTTGGCTTGGACTCGACTGACTGATGTGATCAAATTAAAAGTCCACACTGGCACGCGCAGTGATTAAGCCCATACTTTTATTCTCTGTGATAGAAAATCTTTGAATTGCAATGGTTTGTACTATAATTAACAAAAAATGTAGCATAAGCAAATGATTTTTTTTTTGTTATGAATTCATTCATAATTCATGATTTACTTTGCTTTTTACAGTTGATTTAAAGTTTTTTTAAACAAACTTCACATAGAACAACAAATACAGGCTGAAGCAGGATTCGAACCCACGCCACTAGCATACTGTGCAAGCGCTCTTAATAATAGTAATAAACACATATTACAAGAAACAGCGCAAATAAAACATAGCACAAAACATAAGAGCAAACACGAAGAGCAAAAGCATTCAGATTTGTAATACACGGTACGGTAATGTACCAATTGATAAAACGAGTGGCAACGTAGAATTTGAAGAATGTAACTATGAAGTTTTCTTTATGAAGCCTAACCAGATACCTGATAAAGAGTTATATTTCTACGAAATGGGGCCCTAATATTGAGTTGTGATTGTGATTATAAGGAAATAAAATCAATATTAAAAACTTTTCAGCTCATTAACGTACAGATTAACAAGTAGGTAGACTAAATGTACTAATTGGATACGCAATGTTGAAAGGCGGTCTTTATTTTTCCCCTTAAGGTTATGAAAACCACGAAGGACGCCTATGTCCTGCAGTGGGCGTCAAATGGTTGGTGTTGATGATGATGATGAGATTAGATTAGATTAACACTCTTTATCGCCTGCCAAGCGTGGCGATTATGGCAAAACCCCTCATGGTTATGAAAACCATGAGGGAGGCCTATGTCGTGCAGTGGGCGTCAAATGGCTGATGATGATGATACATTATTAAGATACATGAGAAATCTTAAATATCTAAGTTACATACTTAGTATAGTTACATAGTATTAGGGGTTAAAGTATGAAATTGCCGTTTTATTGCAATAGGTTCTTTGAATTGACATAGAATCTTCATGGTTTGAGGTTTTCGAATGAAACTTTTTTCAAATGGTTTCTATGATGTTCTTTTTTTAAAAAATGGGAAACATTTGAATATCGACTTTCAATTGTTTTTGTTATTTAATTTAGACAAGAAAGATGGATACTGCGAAAATTCGAGTGATTATGAGGCACCCATTTTTCGTATTTTTTTATTTTATTGATTTGACGCAAGTGAGTCAATATTGTGGGTAAGGTAACGTTAAACCATGCCGCTAATTCCTGGGTAGTTTGACTAGGGTCGGTCCACTATCTCTCTTAATTCATCGTTATTCACCTGTGTGGGCGGTCTTCCTCGTGGCTCGTTCTTTAAGTCGAAATTTCCATCACGAAAGCGTTTAAACCAAAGTGCGTTCATTAGTAGACCCCTCTCCAAACGCAGCATTGATATTGCGGGCTGTTTCTGCCGCGTTAGTTCCGCGTCGGAACTCGTATTCAAAAATCACTCGAATTTTCGCAGTATCCATCTTTCTTGTCTAAATTGAATAACAAAAACAATTGAAAGTCGATATTCAAATGTTTCACATTTTTTAAAAAAAGAACATCATAGAAACCATTTGAAAAAAGTTTCATTCGAAAACCTCAAACCATGAAGATTCTATGTCAATTCAAAGAACCTATTGCAATAAAACGGCAATTTCATACTTTAACCCCTATTATTTTGTTTTTTCGAAAAATCAACGGCGATACATTCAATAAGTACTTATGTGTAAGTGTGTGTAAGTGTGTGGATCTTAGATTGTTATCTTTTTGTGAGTAGAGCAAAATAATAATTTGTTGTAGTGTTGTCCAACTCACTTGTTTTACCACTACGATCGTTCTAATATTAATGCTGCAAAGGTTTCTGTCACAACATATCAACGGACCCCCAAAAACGTTCGACCTCATACACGAAAATTAAAATGCTCCGGCCACAAAATTGTTTCTCGGAACCAGATCAGTTTTTTAATTTCACGGTTAGTTGGTCGCGCTAAGTGAGGGAAAATGTTTGACTGAGTCTGAAGGTCCATAAGAACGGGACCCTGAGGTCGAAGCTATAATGGTGGGGATTTCGATCCCACAGTTTTAGTGGATTCCTTCTATGACCATAAATTAAATCTGGGGGTTCGACCCCAGAGCTTTGGTAGATTTCTACTAGGACCACAAATAAAATCTGCGTGTTCGTCGCCCGGAGGTTCTACGAGTATTCGACAGATATTTAATAAATTTACGTTATACCTATATACAATTTTTTTTTCTTTCTATTGAGAGTTTCGCAAAATCAAATTATTCAGAGTCTTTTCTGAATAATTTGATAATGCAAAACTTTCTCACTTCCCACTTCCCTATCTCCATTCTTTCTGAAACCCCCAGTATTTCTGATGTCCTTGCCTGGTTACCGCAGCACGGGAAGTATTATATTGTATTCTATTTCTTTTTACCTTGCCCTTTGCTAATACATCCCCTATTTGGTCGAAGTATGTCTACTTGATACATCCCTTACCGGCCGTTCCACCCACATTCGCTTGATATATTTGTTTCGTCAATCTTTCTTCCTTCATCCTCTCCACATGTCCATACCAATGCAATATTCCTTGCGTGCGTGCATGCAACGACTAATGATTGTGGAGGAAGCGAACGAACGTGTTCTGTTAGGATCGTGGCAAGTGGCAGCCTCTGGTCTCTGCCTACCCCTCTGGGATACAGGCGTGAGTTTATGTATGTATTCTTTTTTTGTTCTTCCTGTGTCCCTCCACCAATCGAGGTTAGCCGTCTGCTCTTCATAATCTTCTCTATCTCTTGCCGAGCGATAAAGGTCTTCAACGCTGGCCACATCCGTCCATTCCTTCGAATCTCCTTCTTCTCCTAACACGCTGTATTCCCTCAATTTTGCTCTCTATAATAACTTCAAGAAGTCGATCTCGACTTATTTTATTTTAAGTTTATTTAGGAAATCATCAGCTTTACAGCTTAAAGTACCTGAAACCGGCGTGCTTGCATGCAACGACAAATGAATGTTGATGAAGCAAAAGTGATCTATTAGGATCGTGGCAAGTGGCAGTCCCTGGTCTCTGCCTACCCCTCTGGGATACAGGCTTGAGTTTATGTATGTATGTATGACTGAGGCCATTTGTACAAATCAAGTACGGCGACCTCTAATGGGAATCGAACCCACGACCTCAATAAACCGACACTACTACTTACAGTTCAATGTGTGTTTGAATAAAACCGATATTTTATACTACAGTCTTCTTTCTGTGTTACTATTTTTTACTATGATTCAATGAGCCATTTTATAGTAGTTTTCCACGCGATGACTCGGCTATTTGCAACATCGTAGTGAAACGTGTTAACAGCTTAAAAAGCTCAAGGACACTGGTACCCGCAAGTGTTTTGTTCTAATGAGGTTATGACTCAGTACTATACTTATAAAAACTTTTTATATACATTCAACGACGTCGCCGAGTGTGAGTAATTGGAATAGGTAGCCGAAGCCAACTACCGCTTCAATAAAAAGCAGTAATTTCAGTGATGACTATTACTCGAAGTATGCACAGAATTTATATTGGCTAAGAAAAATAAAACGGTTGAAACGAAAAGATGAATACGACTGACTTCTCTATTTTTTTCCATGATTTTTTCTTCTGAATCTGGCAAGAAATTTCTTTTTAGTAGTAGGTATGATAAACTTCAATCTTTTTATTTTTTCTTTCTAATTGATTTCAACATGACCTCCATGGTTCACAGTGAAAGAAAAAAATCTGCCTCGTTAATACGCTTGACTGCCAAAACATGGGTCTCGGGTTCGATTCCCATGGGAGGGCGCCGTACTTGATTTGTAGGTACCAATGGCATCAGTCTGGGTATACGACAATTTTTGTGATGTCCTCACCTAGTTACCATAGCACAGTGTATCCTAGTTTAGGACCAGGACAAGTGATTGTGTTGTGAAGTTATTATAAACGTCAATTCTGAAAAAAAAAGACCGTTTCAGTGCGGAATATTTGCGTAAGTAGCTCCTAATGTTAATATGTCCGTAATTAAATATTATGTAACTAAACTATACAGGGTGTCTCAGGGTGTGATAAGAAATATTTAATAACGACCAGCTGATATATTTTCTTGATATTTCAGAGTTGTTCTATTAAAAGTGGTTTGTATAAATAAGTAGAATCACATCCTTAAGTTTCACCGGACCTTTCTGAAATACAAAGTAGAGCTTAGTAAACTATTACGGAGGTATTCTTCTATTAAACTTTTATACTTTTTAGGGTTCTGTACCCAAAGGGTAAGGTATTCATAAGCAGCCTATATACGTCCCACTGTAGGGCACAGGCCTTCTCTCAGAGAGAGAGAGAGAGTATGGGCTTAATCACCACGCGTGCCCACCGCGGATTGGCGATTTCAAGCGCTGAGGTATGTGAATAGCTCAGACACCCAGGTTTCCTCACGATGTTTTCCTTCACCGTTAGCGAGTGGTATTGCTACTATAACTTCACAAATGTACATAACTTAGAAAGAAAAGTCATAGGTACATGCCCGCACTGGGAATCGAACCCGGGTCTCCCGCTTCCGAGTCCAATTTTCTACCCACTAGTTTACCACCACATTACCAAGGTATTACTAAGACCCTATTACGAAGAATTACTAAGACTCCGTCTGTCTGTCACCAGGCTGTATCTCATGAACCGTGATAGTTAGACAGTTGAAATTTTCACAGATGAAGTATTTCTGTTACCGCTAAACAACAAAACACTAAAAAAGAATAAAACCAATATTTAAGAGGGGCTCCCAGACAACAAGCGTGATTATTTTGCCGTTTTTTGCTCGATAATAATAACGGCAACAGGAAGACGCTTGATATATGCAAATGTTGTATAGATAATGATACGGAACCCTTTGTGCGCGAGTCTTACTCGCACTTGGCCGTTATTTTTTGTCTATTTGCAATGGCATCTTTACGGCACTAGGGATATAGCATCAACACGGGAATACCGCCAGCGCCACCTAGTAATTAGTAAACTATAGTTTCTATCTATTTTTTTGTCTTTATCGTCTTGTTTACAGATAACCTATCTATGCTCGTAGCCCCGGCTGCCTGAGTGATCTTAAACGATCACGAAGGTTAAGCAATACAGGGCGCGTTCAGTGCATGGATGGGTCGCCGTCTATGCCTAACGCTAGTGGCATTTTTCCGAGCGGTTCCGTGCTTCGCAAGGCACGTTAAGCAGTTGGTGCCGGCTGCCGTCGATAGATGGCAGTCGTTAAGCCAAGTCAGAGGCCTTAGAGCGGCTTGACAACTTCTGACAGTAGACGAGCCACTAGTCCTCAAGCCTCCACCAATCCGGACTTGGCCCCCGTGGTGGAGTATGGCCTATACCTTCCTCAGGGAAGAGACCCGTGCCCCTCGGTGGGGACATAATGGGTTGATGATGATGATGATGATGCAGGCAGGATCGTGACAAAATTGCTCACGTAAGGCACCAAGTTTCACAAACGGAGCGTCGATTTTTCCTCAAAATAGACAGCTCGCCCGTCCGGCAAGGATAATTAAGCCACATTAGTCAGATGCGAGGAGTCAGCGATGACTCAGCGATGCTCCTGCCCAATTATTTATAGTTCACCGTTGTGCTAGCGGCGTGTTGTTGGGAGACTGGGTAATTGCCTTCTGAATGTGACACTGCCAAGGATAACATTGAACCATGGTCCTGTTTACGAAGCAGTGGTAGCCTAGTGGGTAGAACATTGGACTCGGAAGCGGGATACCCGGGTTCGATTGACAGTGCGGGCGTACCTGTGACTTTGTTTTCTAAGTTATGTACGAAGTTATGGTAGCAATACCACTCGCTAACGGTGAAGGAAAACATCGTGAGGAAACCTGGGTGTCTGTGCTATTCATATACCTCAGCGCTTGAAATCGCCAATCCGCGGTGGTGATTAAGCCCATACTCTCTTTCTGAGAGAAGGCCTGTGTCCTACAGTGGGACGTATATAGGCTGCTTATGTTGGTCATTTCGTTGAACTAGAATTCGTGGTTGAATTATGAGAATTCGATGTAAGTTGCATTGCCGGTTAACCTACATAATAATAAGTAGGAATTACAAGTAATAAGCATCGAATTGTCATAGTAGACTATGGATTGTAGTTTTATGAAACGCGGCCTAGGCCTAATTGGACCTAATTAGTGATAGGCGATTTCAGAGAATAATTTCGCTGACGGAAAGGTCTTTTTTCAATCTGGGAATTTATCATTAAACCATATTTAAAAAAATCCATCAAACAATTTACTGTTAACTACAAAATTAAGTATCGCTGATCGCAATTTCTTTTAATACATTTTTGGGAAATAAAAAGGTACTTGGAAAAAAACATTCAATAACAAACAAACATTTTTGTCGGTCTGATTAAATGAAGATTGGTAATGTGATTCTGCGAGACAAGTGTTTCTAGCTGGCTAAAACTAGCTGTTTAATATAAATGTTTTATTTTGCCACAAAACCGCTGCCTTTTGATAAATTGAGTTGTTACTGAAATCTCTCAGCAGTTTAATTTATTCTATAAAAGGGGTTAATTTTCTATAAATTGTCACTAACAAGGGCAAGATAAAACGTACCCGAAACCGGCGTGCGTGCCTGCAACGACTAATGAATGTCGAGAAAGGGAAAGTGATCTTCTAGGATCGTGGCAAGTGGCAGTTCCTGGTCTCTGCCTATACCTTTGGGATACAGGCGTGAGTTTATATGTGTATGTATGTATGTCATTAATATATCACAAGCACTCTGTGATATCATCAGAATATTTTTAATAACAACATGGCGTGACACAAAAACACAATCCAAAGAGAACACTTCGTTTAATGAACCACATTTAGCAGAACACGCTGTGTATTCGTTAGCCAGGTTGTTATTTATCGTTGTTATTTCCCTACCGGGATGTTTTTTGGCAATTGTGTTTGGGTTTCACTTACGAATTAAAGGGGTTCCTCAAGCGGCGATGCCCATGCAAAAGTAGTTTGATTTTAATTTACAAACAACATGCGGAATTGCAGTGAAACTTTACCAATATGTTAACAGCAATGCGAATAAAGAAACTAGAAAGATAATATTTAAAAATTGTGAGATTGACACAAGACAATTGTATCCCTCTCGTACGGCGGCCTCCAGTGGGAATCGAACCCACGAACCTCTTTGACTGTCATAGTTCAATTGTGATTCAGGACAAGATAATCAGTCAAATAGTAAAATTAATGGCGTATTTTAATGAAATATTTTGTTGCTTTTTATCGATTCTTAGCAACCGTAACTAATAAAACGACCTGCAAACAGCCCTCGAACCCAACATTTTGTGCACGGTTATTCTTTATCGTACTCCTGCAAAAAACATAACGTCAAAAAGGTAGTGTAGCATTTTTTTTGTCAACGCTTCAAAGGACAGCAAAAACAACATGTCTGGCCTTATTCTGTCGTAATTAATAACGTTGTCAGAGTCTTTGTTCCTTTCAACGTGATAAAGCCTTTTGAATCAACGCGTGCATGTGATTTAATTGTTCAAATATTGACTCGCTTCGTCTAAAATGAAAAGATGGTTGCGAATAATAGGTTTAATAATAGAACACTCCAATAGGCTTTGTAAAATAACTATTTTGAAATAAATATTACATTACGTAGTGCTTACGAAAATTTTTGTTCTACGATACAATAAGTATTTAAAAGGATGTTTTGTAGTTTAAAGTTGGCGATAAGGACCTCTTTACTTTTATATAATGCTTGTCTCATTGCTCCTATATATGAGGACTACCTTAATTCGTTTTTAATCGTAATGTGCATGGTATACTTTGGGTGTCAATCTGGCTTAAAACCAGAATATATTACAATATTATGTTGTATTAAAATTATTACCTGCATTGAATAAATGAAATGTAAACCATGATGAGCCCATGTCCTGCAGTGGGCATCAAACGGCTGATGATGATGATGAAATAATAAAATAAGAGTAACCTAGTCGCATGGTACTGGAAAAATATTATTATTATTATTTTCAGAAATGTGAAAACAGTATCGATTTTATTAATATAATAGTCTTATTAATAAAAACGCAATTAACACTCCTCAAATGCAGTTTGGATCATTTAGCGAAAAGGTAATAGTCAAAAGTTAATGTCAAAGTCAAACATTTTATTCACTGTAAAAACAAAATGTTTACTTAGTAAACGTCAAAGCTGTTAGATTGATAGATTTTGTGGAGAAGAAGCTAATAGAAACAATTTTAACGGAGTTTGAGGGTTGTTTTGAGAAATCGTGTCTTTGCAAGATTTCTCCAAAGCACTCCTCAAATGCAGTTTAAATAGTCTGCGGTTAAATCTTTTTCTTTACTAAAACACAATTCCTTAAAACACTCCTCAGATGCAGTCTGTTTTAAGGAAACACAAAACCTCATACGAAACACGTCACCTCAAATTATTTAAACCGCTTTTGAGGAGTGTTTTAGAGGAATCACGTTTTTTATAAATAAGACCGTTAATGTTAAACAGAATGAAATATTTTCAAAATTACCTTTATCTGCATTGGAAAGAAATTAAATTGTTTCTTATTTTTCAATTATATTTTAGTACCCAAACGTAAGAATGGGATACACTTTGCACTTTTATGACACTGAATGGATCATTCGTATTTGAAGCAGAACGTTAAACATTTTTTTCTAAAGCAGTTAAAAAAAAATTCTCTGCTTGTTATTTTACAAGAAATTAGTAGATTACTCAAAACCTCATTGAATTATCTTGTAAAATAGGTTTGTATGGGTTAACTCGCGCAAAGATTACCGAGCCTACGTTTATCTTTCGTCCGTCTGTCTTTCTGTCAGTCTTTTTAGGGTTCTTTTCCCAAAGGATAAGGGACCCTATTACTAAGACTCCGCTGTCTGTCCGTGCGTCCGTCCATCTGTCACCAGGCTGTATCTCATGAACCGTGATAGTTAGACAGTTGAAATTTTCACAGATGATGTATTTCTGTTGCCGCTATAACAACAAATACTAAAACCAGATTAAAATAAATATTTAAGGGGGGCTCTTATACAAGAAACGCGATTTTCTTGCCGTTTTTTGCTCGATATTAATAACGGCAACGGAATTTGTCATAGAATATGTGTTCCAAAGTAAAAATACCTTTACAAAATATTTATTTCTCTAGACGATTCAGGTCAAGTAAAACTTATCTGGAACCAGGATAATTATATTGATGCGGATAGAGGATAAGGTAATCATGACACACCGCTATAATGAACTGCATTGTTGTAACAAGTTCGTTGCACTACGGTGCGTTGAGTTTTGTCCGATATAAAGGGCCTTCTGTGGAGTCGTTGACTCATTTCAGCCTTATTAACAGGTACGGATAGCAATTTATACATACACCACCATCACTGGTACTGGTTCCAAAGTATGACAACCTATACTGACCGGAAATATATATTTAATAACGTTCTCACTGTACAATCACTTGTAGTACTGGTCCTAGAATGAGACACCCTCCGCTATGGTATAACCTCGTCAATGACCTGTTTATTTAAATAGAGAACACTTTTGTCCTACATTAAAAGGAAATAGCATGGATATTTACCTAAGAGATTTATTATTTCTTATGTATCTAATGATTACATAAATTCACGCCTGAATCCCGGAGGGGTAGGCAGAGACCAGAGAGTTTGCCACTTGCCACGATCCCGATAGACCTTTTTCACTTCATCGACATTCTTAAGTCGTTGCATGCACGCACGCCCTTAGTCAATCATAAAACATAGTTCAGTGAACATTTCAACTAGCTACCTAATACGGTTCAAGCGAAAAAGCCTTTTATAAGTCAGACAGACAGACGTAGGAATATTTGACTAGAGTCTCGTTGGCACCCAAACATTCGAACGAAAATATTCGGAGAAACCTGAAAACATAGTTCACCAATCTAGGTAATATCTTCTATGGTTCCTACAAAATTCAGGGTACAAACCGCTTGTTTTACTAACCCTACACGATGCAAAAGTAAGTCCAGTGCAATGCAAACAACGTGATCGATGGTTTATTAGACCAGGTGCTTCTCTACGTAATGATTCATTGCACTCGTAAATATCTGCTCAAGCACCTTTTGTCTTGTGCCTGTATATTAAAGCAGCCTATCTACATCCCACTGCTGGGCACAGGCCCTCTCAGAGAGAGAGACAAAGTATGGGCTTAATCAACGCGCGTGGATTGACGTTTACAAGCGTGGATTGACGGTTACAAGCGTGGATTGACGGTTACAAGCGCTAAGCTAAACAGTTTTGTCATGATCATGATCGTGGCAAACACTGATCTCTGCTTACCTCTTTATACGTATCCACTAGTATCCAGGCTTATACCGATTACACCGCGCTATCCATACAAATAAACCCCCAATCCGCCAAAAACAAATGCCCAAACTCCGTCAATCCATGTCGACAGTCGCAACGCACCCCGAAACAGCCTAACAACACTGCCCACGGCTTAACAGACCCAACTTTCCCATACAAAATAGTCCCGGTTTAAAGTGCATAATGCCCCAACACATAGGTAGGACTTAGTTCTCGGTTAGCCGCAAAGCCCTCGCCTAGTGCGCTCATCAATTAGGTAGCTACAACGAATGGTCATGCTATATACTACTCGACTTAGTTTCAAATACCTCCGAGGCGAAGGACTTTGGAGCTTAGCGCTTAAAAGCTAAGGATCAGGCTGGTGGCAGCGAAAACGCGGCGAATGCGGTCGGTGTTGGTTTTTAAAAAAGATAGGACATTATTGCCAGGGAAGATTGTAAGATGGCAAAGTGAAAAACGGCACGTCGCGAGGCGAAACTTTGCACAAGATATAGTTGGTCGAGAGTTTTTGTGAAATAATGCGCGAGAACTTTTAGGTTAGTTTGCTGTGGAGTTTTTTGGTGCTCGCGGGTGTGACCTTTCTTTTGAGCACCGGGCTCTCTTCAGCACTTTTGTCTTACTTAGTGGTGGAAAGAGGCTTCAGAGTTATCTTTGCTGCGTCCTTACTAGCACAGTCATCACATGCAGAAAAATCATGTATGCTTTACACAGCCTAAATTTTTATATATTCAAATTTAAATATTAAGATACTTGATGAAAGTAACAAGGCACGTGTTTGTTTTCTGTTAGTGTCACTCAGTAAAACAATACACATCACAAAACTCCGTAATTATAATTGTGTTTACTAAGAAAGACAATATTGAGCCGTTGAAAGCATAAAATTTGTATTTATTTTCAATACCATATTTTCTCATAATATGAGTGCCATAATATTATGTAGTATTTTTTCATAATATGAGAAAATTTTACATATTATGTAATTCCTGGTGTACGTACAATAAAGAATATTCTATCTATCTATCTATCTATCTATACCCGGGATTTCTGGATTAAAGAATAATTTTACATACTCGACATTATAAAACTTATAAATATTTTTTTTTTCGGTTGGTTCCAAAATAAAAATTGTTCGTACCCCCCAATGAGCATGAAATATAACCCCGTCAATACCTTCTGGACCTTTTTATGACACCCTGAATAAAAAATACGTACTTCTCTTATGCTGTGTTCAGGTCGAACTTAATGAATTAAGGCGGGGTATCGAAAAATATAACATTTACTAATTTAAGCCCAGGACTGTGCAAATTTTGGAGCTCAAAATGTGGTGTAGTCAGTGCATTTCTTAGGTTTTTATCCTCTATTTTGTAGAGGTGCTTGAACTTGGCAGCGTTTTTTGCGAACTTTGATAGAACGTGTCTGAGACTGAAACTTTACTGCTAAGTGTTTGGAAAATGGCGTGGATGAGTTGATACTAAGTTTGGCTAATCTAAGGCAGATCTTACACAATGAGAAACTAAATGCATGAATATATTTGTTTTTGTTTCTTTTCCGTGCTGCTGACTGGTGTTAGATTTTTGTCAACAGCTCTGGGCTGATGCAATTGATGTCCCTTGTTGTGTAGCGCAGTATAGCTGCCAACTTTATGGTGAACCCACAGGAGGACTTAGCGAAGGGCGAAATAAACAGTGTCTGAAAACAGCGAAAAATGAATGTTGATGAAGCAAAGGAGGCTAGGTTTTTCAGAATCATGGCGAGTGGCAAAAAATCCTTGTGTTCACGCTACTTATCACGGTCTTGTGCCATAGTTTATTGTTATTCTTATATACATCCACTATTAACCGGCTACTCCGGCTATATTGTCGGACCAACTTGCTGGTGCTGTTCTCCTATCACGGTTGCCATTCTGATGTAACCTTCGGCCATCGTCAGTCCGCTCAGCTGAGTTCTTGGCCCTCTTCGACTTGAAAAGCGTTATCTTTTTCCGAAATATCTTAATTTTATGCATAAGATGGTTTTATATCTATGATAAAAAGTGCTCGAAACCGCTACAACGGCAAATGAATGTTGATGAAGCGTTAGAGATCTATCAGGATCATGGCAAGTGGCAGACCCTGGTTTCTGCCTACTTCTCCGGATACAGGTTATGGTTATGTTATGTTGTGATGGTTTAGAGCTAAGAGAAATGGAAACGGAAACTAGAATATTTTGGACATATAATACGTATAACCAAGCAAAATCTCTTTCAACTTATCATACAAGGCAAGATTCCAGGAAAAAAGAGACCTGGGCGACCAAACATAATTGGCTCAACCACTTATGATAATGCTTCGAACGGAGGAGTTTATTGTTTGCATTGGCAGTCTCGAAAAGGAAAATAGCCAAAAAAGAAGAATAACATAAAGAACAGGAAGAAGAAGATAGTTTACAGTCAAATTAGATCTATCTCTCTACAGCCCATGAAAGACGCCCACTGTTGGGCATAGGCCTCTTCACCGTCACGCCGACCTAGCTGGTCCCCTGCCAATCTCGTCCATTGTCCTTCTGCCGCCTTTCTGTCATTGACCCATCGGGTAGACTATCTACCCACCGAAACGACCAGTTCTCGGCCATCACTCTGTGACTGCTTTCGTCTATCGCAGGTTTTCTCTTCTAACCAAATGTCCCGCCCATCTCCACCTAAGTTTAAGTTTCCTAATTCTTACGCCCACGTCTTCCACTTTGGTCAAGTTAGATGAGGATGACAATATCATGCTTCGATATATTAACATGCTGGGCCATATCATCATCGCCAAAACAGAATGAATTTAACAAATCCTCGATAGAATCCAACAAAGGCAGGTCCCAAAAACAGAAATACCTCGTCACGTACAAAAAATTCGGCAGCCTTGTATTTTTTGCTCGCACCGAGCAAGCGGAATGCATCGAAAAGCTTTTCGAGCATTGAAATCGATTGTCCAGGCGCAAAAGGAGGAAAATCCTTGGTCCCGCGATACTGTCCGTCGAACGGGCGAAATTGGCAACGGCGCTGTAGGCAAATGCTGTAATGTTACAGTGTTGTTATAGGTGTTTGTCGTACAGTACTTTCTTTACGATGGCCTTAACTCTCTTACGTCTTACGTGTGTAATGCTGAAATTGTTTGTATTTATTTTGTATCAGAATTTATTTGGAAACACAAGTGTATTTTGTTACGGAAAGTATCAAATTATATTCTACTTGCAATCAATTCCAATGTCGTCTGGAAAAGACGACAATTGATCATTCTAATCGCTCTAAGTGATAAGACCGCCTTTTTACTTAAATATTAGAAATCACATGTAGTTCTTCTTCATTCTTCTTATCATTTGTCTCTCCAATAATGGAGGTGGGCCGTCAGCTCCCCCGATTCTTCTTCATTATTCTTTTCATGTGTCTCTCCAATAATGGAGTTTGGCCGTCAGCTCCCCAGATTCTTCTTCATTATTCTTTTCATGTGTCTCTCCAATACTGGTGGTTGGCCGTCAGCTCCCCAGATTCTTCTTCATTATTCTTTTCATGTGTCTCTCCAATACTGGAGGTTGGCCGTCAGCTCCCCAGATTCTTCTTCATTATTCCTTTCATGTGTCTCTCCAATACTGGAGATTGGCTGTCAGCTCCCCAGTTTCATTGACACTATTGGTAGTCTAGTAACCAATCGCATTCCAATGGTAAAACCCTTGCAACTTCGATCTTCTTTGCGAGAGATCCCTATTTAATCTGCGCGGGTTATACCATTGGAATGGCCTTGTGCTGCTACTGCTCTGCCGTCCACAAGTTAAAACGCCGTTATCTCCAAAAATCTACTTTCAAGTTATGCTCAAAAAAGCAGACAAATAATAAAAATATATGCTACTTGATAACTATACATAATTTGACTACACTCGAGATATCAAAAGATACATGTTTTGAGTACTTTAAAATAACATTAACTTTAATTAGTAACGATAAATTCAGCTTAACAAAAATATATTTATATAATTAAACTAACACAACGGCATTTTTCAGCTTTTTTCTCGGGAAGTATAAAAGCTAGGAAACATTGCGTTGGAGGGATTGATAGAGATTTTTTTTTTCTGACTAAGATGTCATCGAAAAGTCAAAATCGACTGGATGGACGATAACGGCATTTTAGTTGGTGGACGGCGGTATAGTCGTGCTATATTATTCTATTGAAAAACTATGTATGTATTAGACTCTAGGGCCAGCAATGAACGGCATGGGAGACGCTTTACAAGAACGAGTCCTATTACGCTGGAAACATCGGGCTAACTAACCCTAACATGTCAATTTTATATTCCACTAGAGGTGAGTGTCATGGCCAATCCCATGTCTGAAGATAATATTAGGAACCAAATCATATACACTGTATATACTAAAATATATAGTCCCGTACAGTGTACTAAGATTATACTGTACTCAATAATAGGTTACAGCATAAGTAGTTGCGGGTCAGCTCATAAAATGTAACTAGATAACTTTACAAACTACAAACTACCTAATATAATAATACTAATAATTATATATAATTTTGTTGACGTCCGTGTATTTTGTTTGTGTACCTTCGTGTTTACTTTGTGTATCTGTGACAATTTCAATAAATATCTTCTTTCTTTCTTTCTAATAAAATAAAATAAAAATTTCGAGACGATTATTTGAAATTGTTCTGTTACACTAAAAAATTAAGTATTTATGATAACATCAAACTTTCAATAATATAAGAAAACCAAAATAAATTAGAAGATTTGTCTAAGAAAATAAGATCATGTTCACTTAGAAGGCTTAATTTTTGTTTCTGTGATATATCTTGTTGGTATAATAAATGTCATTCTTCTTCTTCATATAATGTACCTATATATAATTTACCTAAATATAACAATACTTACGGAAAAAGAACAGTAGACTGTGCTACCGAATATTACTCAGCCAACTACCAAAAAATTTTATAGATAATCTGGGTTCTCTAAAACCAAATTAAATTAAAGTCCTGGTAAAGAAATATTTTATTGAATCGTATTGTTATTAATAATAATAATAATGTTATCAATAATAATATTATTGCATCATGTATATGTAACTTAGTATTGTAAGTGGGTTAAAAAGAAAGCATAAAATACAACTAAATATTCTGTGAACTTTTCAAGCGTCTAGTTATCGCGGTTCATGAGACACCCCCTGGTGACAGACAGCCAGACAGACAGACGGACAGCGGAGTCTTAGTAATAGGGTCCCTTACCCTTTGGGTACGGAACCCTAAAACCCCTTCCTTCACGCGTTTCCAAGCAAATAGTTTTCCCTCTGCACTCGCCCCAACTAAATAATGAACAGACGTATTGCCCCCGAACCCTCTCGAACCACAGATCAGTTAATACAAAGAGTCCATTTAGGACAATATTGAGCACGTAAGAAAATAATTAGATAAGACTGTCAGTTTGGGTACCCTATGCTACTCAGGATAATATTATAGGGTGTACTAAAAATCACAGAAGCGACAAAAAATACTAAGTAGGGGCCGAGAAATAGGTCAATCGTCGAATCCGACTCGGCTGGGCAGCAATTGGGATACTTGATGATGATGATAATGATGATGATGATAATGATGATGATGATAATGATGATGATGATAATGATGATGATGATGATGATAATACCTTCGCTCAAGACAAAATTATACAAACAGTGTGTGTTACCAGTGATGACTTATGGCACTAAAACGTGGCCTCTCACTATGGGCGTCATAAGAAAGCTCAAGGTCACGGAACGAGCTATGGAAAGAAAGGGCTATGCTCGGAATTTCTCTACGAGATCGAATTAGAAATGATGAGATGCGTAGACGAACAAAAGTCGTCAACATAGCCCAGCGGATTAGTAAGTTGAAGTGGCAGTGGGCGGGTCACATAGCACGCAGAACTGATGGCCGATGGGGCCGAAAAATTCTCGAATAGAGACCACATATCGGCAAGAGCAGCGTTGGACGACCAGCTACAAGATGGACAGATGACCTCATCTAAGTGGCAGCAAGACGCTGGCTGCAAGCCGCTTCCAACCGGTCTTTTTGGAACTCCATGGAGGAGGCCTATGTCCAGCAGTGGATTTCTTGTGGCTGAATGATGATGATGAGGGCCGAGTTTCATAAAACTGCAATTCGTAGTTTATTAACTCAATTTGCAGAGTTCTACTTATTAATCTGAGGGTTAATCGACTTTGCAATGTACATCGAATTGTCATTGTAAACCATGAATTGTAGTTCTATGAAACAGGTACCAGGCGCAACCCAAATTCATCACTGTGACTCAATGTGAGGTACCTAATAGGTACAAAGCAGGTGGGACCAACAGACCAACATAGTATGTTGGTCTGTTGGTCCCACCTGCTTTGTAGTTAATGCTGAACTATGTACTTTATCTCGCTCACCGTTCATATTGAGTGAACGCTACCTTCTGTTTATTTCTGTTAGTGTCATTTGAACCTAAGCCTCAAGCCAGCAAGTTTTCTATAAACTTGGCATTCAACTATATAGTATAAGCATAAATCCGACTAAAACTGTATGAATTCGCCGATCTATTTTGCAAGAAGTTCCCGTCATGGCCACTAGATGACGCTATTTTTAATTTATGATTTAGCTACTGTTCAACAGCACATCACTTGCTTATCATCACTAGGTGGCGCTGCTATTACTAAAATAAAAACTCAATAACTACAGATTGTCGGGAAACAAATTCAAAATTTTGACTCAATTTCATGTATACAGGTTGGTAGCGCCTACTCAGGAAATGCTCAGCTGCAGTGATGTCTTTGTTATTTTTTATTAGATATTTTTTTATACACTTATCCTCGCTCACCGTTCCTGTTGAGTGAACGCTACCTTCTGTTTATTTCCGTCAAGTGCCGTTTGGACTTGAGCCTTAAGCCGCCGAGTTTCCTATCAAATTGGCATACAACCCAGCAAGGGTTAATGCAGGCGTCAGCGAAATCACAGAGTAAAATACTCGAGATAAAAGCTTACTTGTTATTCTGCTCACGAAGCCAGAGTTCCGGTCCGTTCTGCGTCGGGATCTACGGTTAGACCCGTAACTACAATAACTGATACATTACTGGTAATTTATTTCTTAAAAACTTTACTAGCACTACTTGCAAAGAAAATACTTTTGAGTATTAAGCTCACCTTTGTGCAAATGTATCTGTTGTGCAATAAAGCATTTTCAAATCAAACTCACACGCACACAACACAATCACTTCGGCTGCCTCAAAAATAAACACAGAAAGGGACATTTTTTTAAAATTGAGATATTTCCACTATTGGTTACTAGAACCAACTATTAACCAATTGGAAATATCTCGATTGTGAAAAAAATGTCCCTTATTGTGTTTATTTTTGGGACAGCCGACTTGTCCTGGTCCCAAACTAGGATATTCACCCTATGGCGACCCAGCAATGTCATCACAAACATGGGAGTACACCGAGACTAAGGCCATATGTTCAAATCAAGTACGGTGGCCTTCAGCGGTATTTAAACCCACGACCTCAGCTTCGGTAGTTAAACGCGTTACCGGTAGACCAAGGAGACAGTCGATTTTAGATGTCCGTCCAAAAAATTGATCAGTAACATTTACACCCGCCCGCGTCGGGCGCGACAAAGCGATGAAGAGTTAGCGCCATCTTGCTTTGTGTAGTGAGCTAAAAATTACGCAAGTTTTCATCGATGTGTCGCACGCGACACGGGTGTATGTCGTACCGCCAGCATGATAGTGCGATAGCCTGAGTCATGGGTTTAGTGGCGTTAAAATATCAGATTGTGACAACGTACTGGAAAGTCACGATTTTTGACATTTGAGTGCGATAAAACGCGCGACTCGATGCCAATGCTACGTAGTACAACGGCGCGAGTCACGAGTTTTGTGGTGCTAAAATGTCAGAATTTGACAATTAATGTACTGAAAAGTCGTTTTTATGTTAAAAAGGGTGAGTCGCATCATCGTGATACCCATGCTGATCTTTAACTTTGATCAAACAGTGAGTGATCATGCTATTTGTAGCCAGTTAAAGCGAGATGGGTCGAATTTTTTATAGTTTGTTCGAGCTCGATAAAAAGATCATGGTAAACCGACCAGGGGTCAATTCCTGAGTCCGAAGGCGACGCTCGCCTGTCTACCCGGTTAGGTTGAGCGGTGACAGGTCACGGCATGAAAAAATTGATTTTTATCAAACGACGCGGCGCGCGGGTGAAGACCGCGATTTTTAACGTCCTCTAGAGTGATTTTTTGCAAACTTCCGAACGTGAGCGAAATTATAGCGACGGAGATAACATGTTGAACGGGATGCGACCGTTTTGACATGTACAGTCGACTATTATGGACGTAGCACGACAACGCACTCATTTGTCAAAACGAGCAACACTTCATTATTCCCAGCTGCTGTCGCGCTAAGATGCGTTGCAATGCCATGTGTTGTCATGCTACAGCCACTGACCAACCCTAACGTTTTTAGTTTGTGTTAATGACTTTAAAGAGTCTAATCCATCCATTTAACTAATTGAAATTGTGACTTTTAATTAACTACGGTTAGCGGCCGATATGAACCTGGCTGCGGCAAAAGTTAACATGTATGATGGAAACTCGTCCGAAGCGTAAGTGGATTACACTGGTGTGAAAGTCGATCTACTGTTGACTGTACCTAAGAACCAATTTTATTGCTTTACTCTTTTGTGGGATATTCTGTAGGTACATGGCAAGTTGGTAAATTTTGAATATTCAAAGTTGCTGATAGACTTAATTCACGTGTGGTGAGCATTCCAGCGAAAGTTCGCTACCAGAAAAAGCCCACAAAATAAACGGGGGCGCTGTAGCAAACGTTCTAACGAGTATTCTAGCGAAACGACAGTAAATTTGCTTCGAGCTTATTACCGAGCCGAGCAATTTTGTCATTGTTTCGCCGTCTGACATCGTAATATAATTATGAGTTCCTTTGAATGACGAGCATCTGCTAGAGCGTTCGCTTGAATGATCGTGAAATTATTTGTAGCAATGTTTGGCTCTATGTTATTCTCTGTTGTTGTTCAGTTTGACAAATTTAGAAACGGCGAATGTTCGATGCTCTCACCTATTTAGCGCATGTGCAGAACATACAATAATGTTAGCAAACATAGTAGGTACCTGTTATCGATATGTACAGATTAGATCATAGAAAAATGACAAAAGAATTGCAAAAATATTTTGGCTACTCCTACGAGAAGTAATGTAACATTTGACTATTGTTTTTGTTTTCACTTGCTTAAGATAATTCGCTTCCCCAACATTCATTAGTTGTTGCATGCACGCATACCGGTTTCGGGTACTTTTTATCTTGCCCTTGGCTTTGTTGAGGAAGTGAATGTTTATATTCTTTTTGTTGCACTAACCCGTGCTCAGGACAACTGTGTGTGATGTGTCAGGATCGTGGCAAGTGGCAGTGCCTAGCCTCTGCCTACCCCTCTGGGATACAGGCGTGAGTTTATGTTTGTATGTGAGATAATTTACTTGTAAAATAAATGCTTGCAAAGAATGTTGAGAATGCATACAATAGGTGCATGTGCCTACATGTAATAGATTAATTATAAATAATTATACGATGAACTGTTTCTATTCCTTGATAAATAAAATAAATAAATACATGTTTTGTTTCTACCGGTGAATGAACGGTCCTATCACTACATTAATGAGATTGGAGACCACGAGAAAACACCCGTTACGAGTATCCTTATTTTCTGATTAGAAATTTTAATATTTGAAAGTATAAAAAGGCTCCAAGTGAATGGAGCCGAAACGTCGGAGGCACGAGCAATGAGATAACCTCACGCATATATTCCAAAGGGGTAAGCAGAGACCAGAGTTGACGCACCTCGAATAACGACTCCAAATTATTTTTGTATTATTTGCGATATTTTTTTGAGTCTAAGTCGAAGTCAAAAATTGTATTCACTATAAATACAAAATGTCTACTCAATGAAGGTCAAAGCTGTTAGTTTCACAATTAATAGATTATGCGGAGAAGAATTGAGAAAAGAATGTTGCGTCGGTTTGGACATGTGGAGAGGATGAAGGAAGAAAGATTGACAAAACAAATATATCGAGCGAATGTGGATGGAAGGGCCGGTAAGGGACGACCCAGACGGACATACTTCAACCAAATAGGGGATGTATTAACAAAGGGCAAGATAAAAAGTACCCAAAACCGGCGTGCGTACATGCAACGACTAATGAATTTTGAGGAAGCGAAAGTGATCTGTCAGGATCGTAGCAAGTGGCAGTCCCTGGTCTCTGCCTACCCCTCTGGGATACAGGCATGAGTTTATGTTATGTTATGTTTGCGGAGAAGAAGCTAACAAAGAAAGTCCACATTTATTCTTTTCAAAACAGGTTTGCTTAATTAACAGAGTTTTCAACTTAAAGTTACCCTAGACTAGACGCAAACGTCCCCATTAACATTATTTAAATACCAGACATCTTTATCTTCCAAATAATCCATCATGTTGTAATAGCCTTTTTTGCACAGAGTATGCTTAACACATTTTTTATACCGCGTCGGTGGTAACTCTAACATATCTTAAGGAATCTTATTGTAGAACCGTACATATACAGTGCCCCATAAAGGATGTATTAACTTTTGCAAGTCTAAAACGTGGAAATGACAATTCGCAAAGACTATTTTTTTTCTTGAGGGCTGAATCAAAAACCATTTCGAGATTAACATCTAAGTAACCATATTTTCTATATTTAAGATAAATATTAAGGAAGATGAGCGTTATTTTTGCCAAAAAACAATAACCTTCATTTGACCTTCTGATGACGTCACATTTTAAAATAAACATAACATATGGCAACACTACGTTACTTAAAAAAAGGACTTGCTGTCATAACTGTCATATGCATATCATTTCCTTGTCTGTGAAAAAAACGTCTGTGACAGCAAATCACAGAAACAAAGTGTGACAGTTTGCGCGACGTTTCGGCGTGTGCACTCGAAAAATATGACGTCACCCTTTCAAATATTTTAAATAAATAATTTATAATAATAAACTTAACAAATCGCTGAAAAAATGAAATTAGTCTCTAGAAATTACTTCTGCTTTAAGAAAAAAATATAAAATAAGATCAAAATAAAAAATATACTGCCCGAATTTCTGATTATTTCTAGTATCAATATTACGATGGCTACCCATATTTTCGAAATAGCTGATATTTTTTCTGACATACTTCATATTAAAAAACCTATTCAGAGGCTAAAAATGCCATCCATGCCGGGACTTGAACCCGCAACCTCTGGCTAACCGTGCCAGCGCTCTCCCAACTGAGCTAACCTTAGCACAGGGTGTTTAAATTTAGATAACGGGAGGAAGGGATAAATATTTTCCCAAAATGTTGAATTCGCAAAATGTTGAATTCATTGTTATCCCAAAATGTTGATCGGCCCCATCGGCCATCAGTTCTGTGTGCTATATACCCCGCCCACTGCCACTTCAACTTACTAATCCACTGGGCTATGTCGATGACTTTCGTTCGTCTACGGATCTCATCATCCAAGTGACAGGAAGGCGCTGGATGCAGGCCGCTTCCAACCGGTCTTTTTGGATATCCATGGAGGAGGCCTATGTCCAGCAGTGGACTTCTTGTGGCTGAATGGTGATAATGATGATGACATAAATAAGTAATAACAAGATAATATATATACGTATAGGCGCCCGCATTACTCTCCTTTAGGACTCTGCCGTAATCGGCTAAGAAGAATCACTGCTGCATTTAACCTGTTTCTATACACGTTTAGGCGCCCGTTAAACGCGTGCAGAAAGTAAATACCGCACATAAAGAGTGTCCTTAAGGAAATGAGCAGCAGTAGATTGTTTAGCTACATTTATTTTTACAACCGAAATTTAGTATAACGTAAACTAAAACTAGCGCAGTAAAATGAAAGATATAACGAAAGAGGTAGGATACGGTATGGTGTTAGAGGGAAGTATCAAAACAGTATATATATTTGTATACTATGTCCGTGTGGCGCCGGATTAAGAATAGCGTCGCTCCATTTCCTCCCGTGGATGTCGTAGAAGGCGACTAAGGAAATAAATTACCAGGAGACGGGCAGCAGCGTCTTCCTGAGATTCCAACCCCATACTGCGATCGCCAACCCGCCCGCCAAGCGTGGCGATTATGGCAAAACCCCTCAGTTGTTAGAGGGAGGCCTATGTCCTGCAGTGGGCATCAAATGGCTGATGATGACTATGTATACAGTTGTATACTATGTAACTTAGATATTTAAGCGATGGTAGCCTAGTGGGTAGAACATTGGACTCAGAAGCGAGAGACCCAGGTCCGATTCCTAGTGCGGGCATGTTCCTATGAGTTTGGTTTCTAAGTTATGTACATTTGTGAAGTTATAGTAGCAATACCACTTGCTAACGGTGAAAGAAAACATCGTGAGGAAACCTGAGTGTCTGAGCTATTTACATACCTCAGCGCTTGAAATCGCCAATCCGCGGTGGGCACGCGTGGTGATTAAGCCCATACTCTTTCCCTGAGAGAAGGCCTGTGCTCTACAGTGAGACGTATATAGGCTGCTTATGTAACTTAGGTATTTTAGATTTTTCATGTATCTTTAGAATGATTGGTGTGCAATAAAGACTTTTAATCTAATCTATATTTATAAATGCCCTAAGTGTATATTTCCATGTTTATGATGACCTTGCCTAGTTACCACATCAGAGGGTAAACTAATTTGGGACCAGGGGCATTATAATTATTGTGAGTATTTGTTAACTTCACAAAACTAAATAATAATAATAATGACTTCCTCACAACACGGTCCCTTGTCCTGGTCACAAACTAGGATACCCTCTGCTATGGTAACCAGGCGGAGAGATCACAAACGTGGAAATACACTCAGACTGAGCCTATATTCACGATTAACAGCCTACTGAACTACTAGGTTTGTATTTTGTTGGTTCTTTTTGTATATAATAGTGTTAGAACGAAGAAAAACTTCAACAGCTTCGACTTGCAAACGTGTTTATTATCCTCCATCTCCTCACTCCACCGTTTTCTACCGTTTTCAATTCAAACGTCACCTTATTTTTTAAACCAACGACTAAATCTACCTCGGTGTTGCCGTTTGACAAAATTAATAGAAACCACAAAATATTATTTACATCGGAAACGGAAATTAAGCCGACAAGCGATGACAGATGTTAGTTTGACGGCTGTCACAGATTTTTGTGACACATGGCAGACGTCAAACCGACAGATGTCACATAACTAAAATAATCTTCAAGTTCACAATAACTTTCAAAAGATGGCGCCACCAGTTTCATGCCAGGCAGACTAATGTGTACAATTAATTGTCCTAACACTAGTTTATCTTGATTTGTCTCCATTATTTTGCACTAATTTGCATTGCACTGTACACATATTTAAGGGAAGTCACTTGCTCCTGACGCACAGGTTCACAGTGGCAAATTGTATTTCTCAATAAAGATATTTTGTATTTTTGTACGCTGGCCCCCAGTGGGAATCGAACCAACGACCGCCGGCATAGTAATCAGACGTGATACCGCTAGAACAACGAGGCAGTCTAGTCACTACATCCTCTTATAACATTTTGTAAGTCTCACATTGCGGGCCTGGAAGCCTCACGTGCGCGTCCCAACTTCTACGTCTCTGGCAAGCCCATTATTTCCACGAGATATAACCAAGGAGCCATCCCGTCCCGGCTAAACTCGCAAATTGCCCGGAAAACCTACATGGCCCTCGCTCTGTTCTCATGTTGATTATATTAATACACAACTTTTGTTACACCAGTTTGCCTGCTAGCGAAATGTTTATGACAACGCCCTAATATACTTTCATTGTTCGCGCGCGGCTCTTTCTTTCCTTCAGCCGTTGGTGAAACTGACGGAAATTGTACAGTTTTTTGGCTTCACTTGGGCTTGAACGACGACGTAAAATACGAAATAGCTGCGCCCGGGACTTTGGTCTTGAGTGTTCCAGATATAACAATCCAGCCTATAATAATATGCATCCAACTGCAGGGCACACGCTTTCTCTCAGAAAGAGATAGATTATAATATTCTTTATTGTACACAGATATTACATTAACGGAAATTCAATAAATAGAATAGAATAGAATAGAAAACGTTTATTTGGGACCAACACTATCAAACTAAAAACAATTAAGTATGGTTTAGCGTGTAAATTAGGTTATACATAATTTCGCTTACTTAGTACCATAAAAAAAATCGAAGTACAATAGAGAGAGAGAGAGAGTATGGGCGTAATCACCACGCGTGCCCACCGCGGATTGGCAATTTCAAGCGTTGAGACATGTGAACACCTCAGTCACTCAGGTTTCCCCACAATGTTTGCCTTTCCCGTCAGCGAGTGGTATTGCGACTAGAAATTCACAAATAACGAGACGTAGCTTAAAAAACAAAGTCATTGGTAAATAAACGTGTTCGAACCCACGACGTCCCGATTGCGAGGCCGGCGTTTTACCGCTGCGCCACGACCGCGTTTTTATATAGATATACAGGCTCGTTTTGACTGCCTCGATGGACTAGCTGTTTACACGCTTGAGTACTAAAACGGAGGTCGTGGGTCCGATTCCCTCTGAAGGCCGTCGTAGGTACTTGGTTTGTAAACAATTTCTCAGTCTGGGTGTATTTCCATCTTTGTGATATACTTGCCATGCACAGGGTGTCTTAGTTTGGGGCCAGGAAAAGTGATTGTGTTAGGTTTATTTATTTATTAGGCACACAATACAGATATTAGCCAGTAAATTATCAAGATAACATCAATTACTACGTAAGATCCAAACTAATCAGTTAATTGCATGAACTGCCTTTTATTAGATTTTAACTGCCTTTTCTAATATTATTAAGAAAGATTGATAAAAGGAATATATCAAGCGGATGTGAGTGAAAGGACCGGCAAGGGACGACCCAGGCGGACATACTTCCACCAGATGTATGTATTAGCAAAGGGCGACATAAAAAGTACACGAAACCGGCGTGCGTGCACGCCACGACTAACGAAGAGGTCTGTCAGGATTCATAGGCCTCCCTCGTGTTTTTCATAACCATTAGGGGTTTTGCCATAATCGCCACGCTTGGCAGGCGGGTTGGCGATCGCAGTATGCGGTTGGAATCTCAGGAAGACGCTGCTGCCCATCTCCTGGTAATTGATTTCCTTAGTCGCCTTCTACGACATCCACGGAAGGAAATGGAGTGACGCTATTCTTATTCTTAATCCTATTTGTAATGTTATGTTATGAAATATTTAATACAGTATAATCACGACGAATAACTTGATCAAATCTTCAAAAAGCGACAGTTAGATATAAGAATCGTGCATGTAAACAGAGTAAATAAATAAATAAAAAAAATATTAGGGGTTAAAGTATGAAATTGCCGTTTTATTGCAATAGGTTCTTTGAATTGACATAGAATCTTCATGGTTTGAGGTTTTCGAATGAAAATTTTTTCAAATGGTTTCTATGATGTTCTTTTTTAAAAAATGTGAAACATTTGAATATGTATCGACTTTCAATTGTTTTTGTTATTCAATTTAGACAAGAAAGATGGATACTGCGAAAATTCGAAAATCCCTGCTTAAAATTCAATGGTTTTTACTAACACTGAAAAACCTGTAACAAGCTAGGCGGAAGCGTCACATCAATTTGACAGAAACCTGGCAAACGCTGGTCGATTTTATTCATGAATACCAGCCGTCTGGCTCTACATAACATTTAAGGATGTTTCAGCTATTTAGATAACCGTATCGCACCAGGCATCTGCTATTTTGGCACGAGCCCCGCATTTGTGTCCGGCTGGACAGTGGGTACAGTGCTTGTCACGTTCTTTCTTTATGTACTTCTTCAATTATGTTACTGCATAAGCATAAGCAGCTCTCTCAGGGAGAGAGTATGGGCTTAATCACCACGCGTGCCCACCGCGGATTGGCGATTTCAAGCGCTGAGGTATATGAATAGCTCGGATACTCAGGTTTCCTCACGATGTTTTCCTTCACGGTTAGCGAGTAGTATTGCTACTATAACTTCACAAATGTACATAACTTAGAAAACAAAGTCATAGGTACATGCCCGCACTGGGAATCGAACCTGGGTCTCCCGCTTCCGAGTCCAATTATGTCACTGCAATATAGTAAAAATAAAATAAATAAAAATATGTTTATTTATAAGAAAAGATTACAATAAATTATGGTCGATGGCGACTCCCACACTAGGCGCAGCTTGTGTCGTGGGTGACGGGTAGAACACGCACTTCATAGTTAGCACCGGTTGACCGATCGAGACGAGCGAGTTACAAGCAAGCGTGAGCAAAAACAGTGCTACTATGGACTCTCGGGCTTCCACACTAGGCCGAGCCTGTGTCGTGGACAGCCATTGATTGTTTTTAAAGGATATTGTAGCGACTGCTTTTGTATATGTTCCGATTGTAATTTTGTAAAATTTTATAAACTTGAATGAGTTAATTACGAAAAAAAATAAATAGTTACTATAAAAAAAAAATCGTGATCAATAACAAATTCGTGCTCCGTTTTTGTTTTTGACGTGAAACGTCTTTCAGGTCAGTAGTAGGGGGTCACTTGCTAAGACCGCATGCAACGAAAATACGTCGCCTCGCCGAGGGCTGTAACCCTGTAACTACGTGTCGTGTGCAATTCATTTATACGTCGTTGAGTAGAACAAAGTATCCATTACTTAGATCTTGCCGGTGCCAGAACCTATGCAAAAAATAACGCCTACTTATAGACGTTTCACGTTAAACCAGATTGCCGTGTAACCTGACACAGCCAAATCCGCTTTTTAGGGTTCCGTTGTGGACAAGGAACACCTACACCTTTACCTAAAGTTGGGATGCAATTTCTTTTTCTCGCCTACACCACAGTGTGGGATATCGTTGGATTGGTCGTTGAAAAATATTGCGGGTGTAGGAAGACCATTTTTTGATTTAGGGTCCCGTTTGCGAAGTATTAAGCTTTTAACTTAAAAGGAAAACTATCACGGCTAAGTAGGCTTTACTAGTTAACGAGTAATAGGCAATCGACTTAGGGCCAATTTTTCAATAGTCAGATAAAACTTAACTGGAGAATAAATTGCATGTTATCACTGTCTAAATCATACGACAAGACAGCGACAACACCAGTTTTATTCTCCAGTTAAGTTTTATCTGACTATTGAAAAATCCGGTCTTATAAAAGTAAAATTTCCTACAAAATCCATTGAAAATGACTTCGTTGAAGTGGTCAGTTCTGTCAAGCAGATAAAAACCCTCTTTCTACGGAACCCTACACTGCGCGTGGCCTGACACGCACTAGGCCGGTTTCTTATACTCGTGCGCGCCGGACAATTGATTGATTGATTGATTGAAGACTTTTATTCAGATAAATACAGAAAAATACATGAGTTGTATTTATTCCAATCTGCATAAAAGTAAACAGTACTATAATGACTTTCCCTTTTGAATTTGTAGTAGCAGCACCTTTCTCTAGAAATAACATCGTGAGGAAACCTGTGTTTGAAGTGTTCACATTGTGAAGACGACAGGGCATGTATGTATTCTACTCAGTTGCTGTAAGGGCGACTTTGGAGCAGACACGTAAGTCGACGGTACACAGCGGGATTCGAAGCCAAGACCTCTTGAATGAAATGTTTTGGCATCACCCACTGCTCTAACACGAACCAGGAGCTTTTTGAAATTATCATACGAGAAGAAGGTTATAATAAAAGTGTGCGGCGTTTTGGCACGAAAATATTCCTAGAAATAAGCAGGAAAATCATACAATATTGCGAAGAGATCTGGATTTATGACAAGCGTATGAGTATATTTTGGCGACAAGCATACGTAGGATCTGGAAGAGGGGCGTAAAGTAACTTATGAATATAAAAGCAACGTTACTATACGAAGTGTGTGATAGTAAAATATATCGGTACAGTGGAATTACAATTCCGATCGAAGACAGCGAGTCCCATTGGATAGACATATAGGTAAACCATCTGTATACATACACATATACAAGAAATAAAAAATCAGCCAAGTGCGAGTCCTGAACCCTAATAGTTTCATAATTATTATTATTAACTTCAAGGACATTTTTTTAATGATTTAATTACAAATGTATAGTTTCCAGATTTTTCCCTGCCCTTATAGTATACGACGTTATTAGGTACTTGCCAAATTTTATAGTTTTAGGTCAACGGAAAGTACCCAATAAATTTTAATTCCCTTGAGAGTGTCTGTTCCGTGTGGCGCCGGATTAAGAATAGCGTCACTCCAATTCCTTCCGTGGATGTCGTAGAAGGCGACTAAGGAAATAAATTACCAGGAGACGGGCAGCAGCGTCTTCCTGAGATTCCAACGGCATACTGCGATCGCCAATCCGCCTGCAACCCACCCGTGGCGATTATGGCAAAACTCCTCATGGCTTTTATAACCATGAGGGAGGCCTATGTCCTACAGTGGGCGTCAAATGGCTGATGATGATGAGAGTGTCGAAATATAAATTTTTTGGGACATAAACGGCCATAACTTTTTATTACGTTAACTCAGAAGTTTGATTTTTTCATAGCTTTAAAGGACTGCAGACTTGAGTATATATATTTTTTAATATCAGCTCGATACCTCCACGCGTTCTCGAGATAAAGGGTCTTGACAGACCGACGGACGGACGGACAACAAAGTGATCCTATAAGGGTTCCGTTTTTGGGTCTGAAGTACGGAACCCTAAAGAAACGATATCTCTAAAACACGAGGAGTGTTTTAGAGGCAGTTTAATCTGTGGTTACGTCTTTCCATTAGCCTGTATTCGTCCCACTGCAGAGCATAGACCTCTCAGAGAGAGAGAGCATGGGCTTAATTACCACACGTGCCCAGCGCGCATCGGTGATTTCAAGCGCTGAGCTATGTGAAAATTAATGGTTTTTTGTTTGTTTGGTTGTTACATGCCGGGATTCGAACCCACGACCTCCCGAATGAACTCCGCTACCACCGCTCTATCTCTGCGTACAATAAAGAATATTCTATCTTTCTATCTACTCCAGTTCCTTCCGTGGATGTCGTAGAAGGCAACTAAGGAAATACATTACCAGGAGACGGGCAGCAACGTCTTCCTGAGATTCCAGCATCCTGCGATCGCCAACCCACCTGCCAAGCGTGGCGATTATGGAAAAACCCTTCATGGTTTGTAAAACCATGAGCGAGGCCTATGTCCTGCAGTGGGCGTCAAATAGCTGATGATGATGATGATCTACTTTCCATTCACCACAGATTATTTAACCTAAGACTGTAAATGTTTGTGAAGCAAAAATAGTTGAACGGGCATACCATTCACACACAGAAACTCACGCCTACTGTTCCGGACCAAAAGTTTGGGTACATCCAGGCAAAGCACTCTACATAGAACTTACATCTCTAGACTTGAAAGTGTGCAATCTAAATGCCTCCGAATAATCTACCATAGGTTCAATGTGAGTTGTAGGAGAATGCCAGAATACACAGAGAGACTCAAAAAGTTCCGCTTGCAATCTCTTGAAACTAGACGTAAACAGACTGAGCTTATCTACTTGCACAAACTCCTACGCTCGTCTATTGACTCACCATCACTGCTGGCAGCATTTAATCTCAATACAAAATTAGTTAAACGCTTGGTTCGCTACCGAAATACTTTTACATTAGAAACTTATAAAAACAATACCTCTTACTTCAATCCCATAACAAGAATGTGTCGCTCATATAATGAAATAACTAAAATCAATAACAATATAGACATATTTAATCCGCGTATAGGATTGTTAAAGTCGGAATTTCGGAAAAGTTTATCCAGCCCGAAAAAATAGCCGCCTCCTTCTTCTTATCTTCTTTTTAATAATTATTTTGTTTGTTTGGTTTCTGGCTTGATTGAGCTTGATCCTTGATTGAATAAAAACACATAATAATATGTTAGCTGAGTGACTCGTTCAAGTTTAATTTCGTAAACTGTGATCATGCTGTGTACACATGTTTTGGAGATTAGTTTGGATTTTACATAGTAATTGATGTTATCTTGATGATGTACTGGCTAATATCTGTTTTGTGTGCCTAATAAATAAATAAACGAACCCTGAAACCATTCCACTCCCTTTTTCTTGGGCGGTTGTGTCCCTTAGCCGGATGACTAAAATGTCCTAAACAACGCCGCCGTTTCGCCTGTCATCGGGGTCATTAATTCTCATTAACGGCCATAAAGCACACGGCCGATGAAATGTGCGAACGCACGGATGTGTTCAGTCGTGTTTTCGAATTAATTTTGACGAAAATACACCTCGCGCGTATTGTACTCGCTTGTTTACGACGCCGGGTGGTCGTAAATATTCTAATTTTTACCCAAAGTGGCGAGGAAAAGTATGCCGCCAAGTTGGTTTTATTTTGCACGTCTCGAAGTATGACCGAGGCATTATATCATTATATTGTGTGCAATAAAGTGTTCTCTATCTATAACTTTTGAGTGGCCACTCTCTCGTAAATATTTAAATTTACCCAAAGTGGTGAGGAAGAGTATGCTGCTGCCAAGGTGGTTTTATTTTGCTTTGGTTGGTCTTTTTCGCATTTCTAGAAGTATGATCCAGGCATTACATCATTACTTAGATATAAGAAATCATTTGTGTGCAATAAAGTGTTCTCTATATATACCGTTTGAGTGGTCACTTTCTCGTAAATATTGAAATTTTTACCCAAAGTGGTAATTTTTTTTATTTTTTTATTTTTATGGTATGGTTACACGACCTTTGAGCCATATCGGAAATGTAAACATTTACTGCCATGCTGATTTTATTCTGTTAGGAAATGAAGTTAGCTTTTAGGGACACACGTCTAGAAATATGACTCGGGCAATATTCCTTCTGACTCTTCTGAATGGTTACTTTGTTGTAAATATTGTAATTTTTACCCAAAGCGGTAAGTAACAACATGACATGTAATGTGCTACCAAGATGATTTTATTTTGTTTGGAAATTTAGTTGCTTTTTAGGTGCGTTCACGCACGCTTAGAAGTATGACGCAGGCATTATACATTCTGAAAGGTCATTTTATTGTAAATATTGTAATGGTTAACTACAGACTATTTATACGGCATTTATGGTCCCTGGTCTCTGCCTACCCCTCTGGGATACAGGCGTGAGTATATGTTATGTTATGTTTGTTATGGGGTGTTTTAAAATAACTGCGTTTTCATAAATATCAGCGTTAGATCCTACCTGAGTTTTTTAGTGTTTGTTACGTTGTGAATCATAAATTGCAGCCATATAAAAATACTTTACAGTTCCATTGATGTTAGAAAAGTACGTATGACAGATTGAAGTCACGAGCTAAATAGCTTTCTCGAGATAGCCCTGCGGTTGGCCTCGAAAGGCCACAGTAAAGCCTGGAGGCACCCGTCGCCTAAGTACATATAATGAAGGTGTAAACATAAATTATCCAATCAAGAGAAGCCGTTATGTGCCGCCGGCGAGCGTTTCCCACTCGCGCCAGTCTCTTGATACTAGTTTTCTCGTAGTTGCTAAACTGCACAGATGTAATTGCACTAGCTATACAAAATATTTTCATCCCCCCATCTCGGAAAGAGTATTTTTGCTCTTCGATATCTGAGTGCAAAAGCCGTTTTTATCCGCTAGAGGATGATGATCGAGTGCTCTAAGTTTGTAAAATCAAAACATCATCAAAGCTATTTACTTCTACCTCCATGGTGCCGAATTTATCATACTAGGTACTTTTTTAATTTGATATAAACTCAGACTCGGAACCTCCTTTGTTTTTTTTGCATTTAGTCATTTCCTCGCTGAGGTGGGATGAAAAGTTACGTGTCGCACTCGAGTGCAATGATTTTTCACCTCGTGCTCTTTTGATTCCCTCGCTGACGCTCAGGATTCTAAAATTGAATCACGAGCGCAGCGAGAGTGATTCAATTTTAGAATCTTTCGCTTGTTCTGTCATCAAAATTGAGCACGCGGTTAAAAAGGAACTTTGTACTCTTGTATAACAAATAACTATTATTTAAACAAGTAGTAACTTATTTGAAGGGGTGGCAGCGCGGTCACTAGAACGCCGGATTTACATAGGTAATTTATTCGTATAACATAATTGGGTATTTGACAAAATATCAAATGGGTTACTTTTAAAACGGAATTTTGTATGAAAATACTTACTTATGACGTCACATTTCAGAGCACTCTTTTTATATTTAATCTAGGCATGTATTTAACGCGGCGACAAATTGATACCATTCCGGATCTTAAAAAAACTGAAAATGGATCGTAAATAAACTACTTTGGCGACTAATTTGAGGTAGCATCTTAACTAGAAAGCGGCGGCTTTTTAATGAGTTTTGAGGTTTTATTTAAATTTTATCTGGCAGTGATTTTCTTTTGTGGCAATTGAATTTCTTCTAAGGCGACAAATTATTGGAGGATAAAAAAGTTAAAATAGGCTTTCATAAATTCTAAAATGGGGTTGTCTATAAACAAACAAGATCTTAAAAAAATACTTTTGGCTACATTTTCATAATGTAGGCCCCATGACTTTTCCATGCACCAACCTGATTTAAGTTTGACTCAAAACTAAGTTTTTTAGTGAAATATTTTTTTTCGCTTTTATATAAAAAAAAAGAACTAACACCCGAAGTTTCAGGATGGAGCGTCGCTGCGCTCCGCTCCATCCTGGAACTTCGAACCTATTTTTGCTTATGTGTACTGACCTAACAACCAACCCAAAATTTAGATTGCCAGTAGTTGCCAGTGAAGAATGTTTGATATCCCCTCGGGATAATTAGTCGCCACATTAGGTTTTATAATACCTTAACCAGTTTTACACTGATCCCGCTTGATATATTTGACACCTTACAGTAGCAGCCGTTTTTTAGTTTTTTTGATCCTAGCCTTTTGTTGCTTGTATAGTTTAATAGTTGCTAAGATATTTAATCACTGAAAAGTTAGTTTTTTTGTGACTTAATAGAAAGTCGCCTAAAAAGGATTTCAGTTGCCGTGTTAAATTTTTGCCTTTAATCTATTTAAAAATTGTAATAACTATCAATTGACTAAAAGAGACATTTTCCGAGGTATTTTGTAATTTTTGTTTTAATACCGAATTGATTCGGTCGTGAATTAGAATCCCGGTATGTACTGTAACGATATCTCGATAGCTGGCCGGCGTAGCCGTCTAGTTAGATGTTGAATTGATTGAAGGGAATCGTTACGTTTTGTTTTAGAATGTCAGTCGGTCCTGAGTTGGGCTAGGGATAAAAAGAGAATAAAAAAGTTTGGGCAACCTAAATCCGGGTTTTTATAATAAAGTTCCCGCAGTACCAAGACATTGTTTTCTAAGTTACGTATCTAAATATTGAGAGGAAACCTGACTGCTTGAGGTGGACGATACCTCAGCGCTTGAAATTGCCCTTCGAAAGTAGACATACATAGTTATTAAGTCCAAACCTCGCCTTCTGAAAGAAGACCTATGTCTTACAATGCCTTCACATTCATTGTATATTGCCTTCATAAGCAGTCTATATACGTCTCACTTTAGGACACAGGCCTTCTCTCAGAGAGAGTATGGGCTTAATCACCACGCGTGCCCACCGCGGATTGGTGATTCAAGCGCTGAGGTATTTGAATAGCTCAAACACTCCGGTCTACTCACGATGTTTTCCTTCACCGTTAGCGAGTGGTATTGCTACTATAGCTTCACAAATGTACATAACTTATAACAAATATAACAAAGGAATCGAACCTGAGTCTTTCGCTTCCGAGTCCAATGTTCTAGCCACTGGGATACCACCGGTAGTATTTTGCCTTAATGGGACGTGTATAGGAGCCACAACGTAGAAACTGAAGGTAAGTCTAGGCCACCGATTCAAAGTCACTGGAAGCTACATCGGGCTATCCTCGAAGTCTCTTTGGCATATCAGAAATGGGACAATTCAAACAACTAAAATAATTGACGTAGCGTATAATTTTACCAAGTTGAAGTGGCAGGAAGTTGGTCACATTTGCGTAGGACGCCCACCAGCTCGCTCGACCGATGATTTGAGCCCGATTACTGGCAGCGGCTAGATGAGGATGGCCGGTAACAGAAAGAAGTAGCGTGCCTTAGGGAAGGCCTTTGTTTTGATTAATTCCCAGCGGCATAGCCGTATCTAGTACCAAAATGTGGGTTGTAAGTGGAGCGCACCGCCGCTAGGTGGCGCCGCGCGTCATTAAAATGGTCTGGGACGCTGCGCCGTCCGACCCTTTTACCTACTATTATGAAACGGTGAGAGTTGACCGTGTTAGCCAATACATCTATCACAAAGCCCTCGTGACTGTCGGAAATCATTTGATTCGTACCGCAATTAACTATGTTGTAATGATTTCACCTTTTGATCTGCTCGCTACTAAAGGTAGAAATTTGACTTGTGGTGCAATATAGTAGCAAGTGGTATTGCTACTACAAATTTACAAATGTACCTACGTAACTTAGAAAACCAAGTCATTGGTACATGCCAGGATTCAAACCCACGACCTCCCGAATGAGAAGCCGGCGGTCTACCGTTACGATTGCACCGCTCTGAAGCCAGTGGAATTAAACTTTAAAAACTGCCTCCTAAAGGCTGCACTGGCCCGAAACCCCAGCTGGGGCCAGGAAGTAGCATCGATACAGGGTCATAAAGCATCACAACATAAAGTTCGTGGCTAATGGCAAATTAATGAGCCTTTATCGCCCTCCGGAGTACAATAAAGTCATCCGTATATTTTGACGACCCCATCCGTCGGCCCGGATGGCCAAATGTCAACCACCCGGGTAGTGTATCTGCATTGTAATATAGGTATATACAGGAAGCCTCTTGAAAAAAAGACTTGGTGAGCAGTCACTGCGCCGTGTGGCGCCGGACTAAGAATAGCGTCACTCCATTTCCTTCCGTGGACGTCGTAGAAGGCGACTAAGGAAATACATTACCAGGAGATGGGCAGCAGCGTCTTCCTGAGATTCCAACCGCATACTGCGATCGCCAACCCGCCTGCCAAGCGTGGCGATTATGGCAAAACTCTTCATGGTTAGGAAAACTATGAAGGAGGCCTGCGTCCTGCAGTGGGCGTCGAGTGGCTGATGATGGGTGATGATGATGAGTATAGGAGCAGATGTCATCATTTTCACTGTAATGTAGGTACATACGCACTATTAGCCTCAATACTATTGTGTAAGGAATGTATTGTCTTCGTGTCAATCAATGAAGATTACTGTGTAGGCTCAGGGTACAAATAAAGCAAGTGGACTGTACAATCTAGGCGGAGTATAATCGAAAATTTGTGTATTGACACGTCAGTAAGGTAGAGTGAAGTGGCGCGGCGCCCGCTTGCGAGTAGTGCGGCCCGTTTTGGCCTGCGGGGCGCGGGGCTCCGCTGAGTGACGTAGGGCTCCAACATCTGAATTTGGAATACAAAAGTTGGAAAGGTCGACAAACCTTCCAAAAGCTAAGGCGTATGATAAATTATACAGCGTTTTTTTATTGTTCCATGCCCAAAGGGTAAGGGACCCTATTACTAAGTCTCCACTGGCCGTCTGTCTGCCTGTCTGTCATCAGGCTGTATCTCATGAACTGTGTTATAGTTAGACAGTTGACAGTAGACAGATGATGTATTTCTGTTGGCGCCATAACACCATATACTAAAACAGAATATAATAAATATTTAAGATAAGATAAGAGAGGTTCCCATACCTACAATAAACGTGATTTTTTGCCATTTTTTTAAAATATTCGAATGTTGTACGGAACCCTTCGTGCGCGAGTCCGACTCGCACTTGGCCGGTTTTTTTCTATTATGCGCCATTCCTGAAACATGTGGGTGAGAGATAATCATTTACAAAAACTTTTGTTCCAAGAGTTTATATTTTCGTCGTTATAAAAAGTAAACGGAACCGTCGTGCGTGCATGCAACGACTAATGAATGATGAGGAAGCGAAAGTGATCAGTCAGGATCGTAGCAAGTGGCAGTCTCTGGTCTCTGCCTACCCCTCAGGGATACAGGCGTGAGTTTATGTTATGTTATGTTTCGTCGTTATATTCCACATACATTGTTTGTGGTTTACATGCCCTCTTCCCGCTGTCTGTTTAATACTCTAAACGTCAAGGCTGGCTGGAAGAAATTTCATTTGAAATAAGTCCGCCCTTGCTCATAGTCTAAGACATTATTCATGTTTCCTTAAGTGCTAAATTTTGTATTTTGTGCAATAAAGTGTAACGAACAAACAAACAAAAAAACGATATTTTGATATTTATACGATATTTTGTGCTTGTTTAGTGTTGCTAAATGCATTATGTTGATATTTAATGCTGAACACCATATTTGTTAAATAGAATGCATATTATTTAATGCAGGAAAATAATTTACTAAAAGCTGCGACATCTGTAGCGCGCGAAAAGCACGCATTAAATCTAATGCATAAAAATCTCGTGTCACAGTGTTTGTTATCGAACTCTTCCGAAACGGTTTCATCGTTTATTATGCAATTTTTTTGTGTATATTTGGCATGTCTGAGAATCGATTGTAAGTAATATGACAAAACATCGTCTGCCGAGTCAGCTAGTAAAATTATAATTATCATCATCCACTTCATCAGCAGCCATTTGACGCCCACTGCAGGCAAAGGCCTCCCTCATGGTTTTCCTAACCATGAAGGGTTTTGCCATAATCGCCACGCTTGGCAGGCGGGTTGGCGATCGCAGTATGCGGTTGGACTCTCAGGAAGACGCTGCTGCCCGTCTCCTGATAATGTATTTCCTTGGTCGCCTTCTACGACATCCACGGGAGGAAATGGAGTGACGCTATTCTTAATCCGGCGCCACACGTAAAATTATATAAACCGTGATATTTCGTGAAATATAGATTTGAGAAAAAATCGTAGAACAAAAGGAGAACAAACAAAACACAAATTTTAATTGGAGTGTTACAGCAATTATTCATTTTAGTTAATTGTTATTTTAGGTACTTATAACCCTGTATCTGAGCTATTATCGTGAGTGGCGTAAAAAGCGAAAGACCAAAACCCAAATCACGTTCTATTTGGCAAACCACTTTGATATTTTCTTTAGTAGACATTATATTTTGTATTCATATACCTAATTTAAAAAGCTCTTTTCTGACACTTCAATTTTCACCTTCACTTGCCATAAAAAGCAAGTTTTATTGAAAAAAAAATATACCCAAATAATGTTAAAGAGCATTACGCATAAAGCTGCACCAATAAATTGATAGACCTGACCTCCCTGCAAATGTTATTAGCCTCGAGCCACAGCTCACCAGGGCGCTCAGTGACTGTGTAACATGATTGTTGCATACGAACCAGTGAGCTGTCAATGACAGGCTTACCGAGTTAGTGCCGATATCAAAATTCAAAACCTTTTAAATGTCCGCTGCGCGTGAAATTAGTTCAAGATTACAAGGCATCGAGTTCATTTTTACAGCCATATCACACTAGCGATTTGAAAGCGTGCTCGTCGCGTTTTGGACACTCAGTGGTAAAATGGATTGATCTCACGAGGAAACTATTGCTGGCTTTGTTGATTCGAAGACGCAGGAAACGTCAGCAGATATAAGCCAACGACAAACCTATATTTTCTTCTTTTTGGGTTTAGTGTCACTTTAAGTTGAAAACTCTGTTAATTAAGCAAACCTGTTTTGAAAAGAATAAATGTGGAGTTTCTTTGTTAGCTTCTTCTCCGCATAATCTATTAATTGTGAAACTAACAGCTTCGACGTTCATTAAGTAAACATTTTGTTTTTATAGTGAATACAATTTTTTACTTTGAGTTTGACGAATCTGGGAGGATTCATTATCGAGTAATCGACTGAGAGAGAGCTATTACAACGTATCCCGTATGACGGGACGATTATGTATTTTAGCTATAAATAACTCTGTATCTGTTTTATCAATGACGATTGAACCTCTCTTAACGATGCTACGTCCGCTTACATACGTATCGGTGATATGACAAAAAAAAATATTCATTCAACTAGTAATCTTTAGGAATTTTTACCTTCAACAGCTTGTGAACTTTTACGTGGATGCACTCTATTCCGCTACGTTACGGGCGACTTCGGAACCAACATTTAAAGGTTGATCTGCTGCCGAATGTATTATTATTAAATTCTTTATTGCATAGAAAAAAAAATCATACAAAGACGTAGTTAATGCTAAACAGAATTTTCTTCCAGTCAACCTTGGATTAATGGATAGTGTGGCTTGGGCAATGCAGGACACACACTACAAGTACATAAATTACTTAATTAAAAAAACGGGGATCATAATTATATAAATGGAAAATATAAATGCTACATATTATATACATATATTTACCTAACAAACACGTACAATAAACTGACAAAAAAAATTAATAGTCCATCGTCATATTATTTTGCGGAACGGGCATTTAAGAATGTACCACTCACATGCAACGTAACTCTCGTACAAGGGCGCCACTAAATCTTGGAATTCTGAAACGGTTCCTTCAACTCCCTAAAGTCAAAACCCTAACCTCATACCCTTTCACTCGGCATGGCAACTCTTAATTAATCCAATATTAGATTACGTTTACGAATGTTGAATTCATACATTCTGTAACTTGCCGTAATGGGTTTTAAGTTTAGAGATAATATATTGAACGATCAAAGCGAAGGGGCGATTTCTGGTGGCTTCCAGTCTGTAGTGTAAGGTTGGACTCAGTGTAGTTTTCAGGGTTCCCTACACGAAGGGTGCCAAAACGAACCCTATTACTAAGACTTCACTGTCCGTCTGTATGTCTGTCACGAGGCTGTATCTCATTAACCATAATTGCTAGGCAGTTGAAATTTTCACAGATGATGTATTTCTGTTGCCGCTATAACAACAAATACTAAAAATGGGTTATTTTATCTTATTTTAATTTATTAGAGAACACAAACAGTTGTACAAACACGTTAATGTAATGGTTGTAAAGATAATACTAAAAAATGTTGTATAGATAATGGTATGGTACCCTTCGTGCGCGAGTCCGAATCGCACTTGTTTCTACTCGGCATTAATTAATCGGCATTTTAAGGAATCGTGTTTTTTTGTAAGTAAGACCGTAAGAATTTAAGAATTAAGAAGACTAAGGTTGTCTGGAAGAAATTGCTCTTAGCAATAAGGCCGCCAATTGTACTATTGTACCATTCTAAATATTTTGTGTTTGTTTTTTCCTGTATACCATAAAGAATATTCTTATGTTATCTTATCTCGGAGCTTTTTATTCTTCTCCACAAAGACCTACGCCCAGATCTTGCTTGAAATTGCTACTTGTATTCAACTTGTTCCGTGTGGCGCCGGATTAAGAATAGCGTCACTCCATGTCCTTCCGTGGATGTCGTAGAAGGCGACTGAGGAAATTACCAGGAGACGGGCAGCAGCGTCTTCCTGATATTCCAACCGCATACTGCGATCGCCAACACGCCTGCCCAGTGTGGCAATTATGGCAAAACCCTTCATGGTTAAAAACCATGAGGGAGGCCTATGTCCTGCAGTGGGCGTCAAATGGCTGATGATGACTCAACTTGTAATGTTAATTAAATTGCAGTTTCTGTGCTGCACGGAACAAAACATTTCGACTTGACTTAAAGTGGGGCAAACCACCTATCCCAGTGGGTTCCAACATTAATTTCTGAATAGCTGGAGTTTATAACTTAAAGGAGCTCGCCCTTTGAGTGAAGTCAAGAACCCGCTCACTCAGCCACACAAGCGAATGCAGATTATATTGAGTTTTTGATGTGAACTGCGGACTAATATTACTAAGTGCCTTTTTGTATGCAGTGTACTTCGAGTCAAGTGATAAATAACCTTGGGAGGTAAATGTTCAGTGGCTAAAGAGTGTGGAGAAAGGTTCTTTAATGCTTACTATGTAAGCCGAGTGGTAGTTGCGACCGCTTGTAGAATCTGCTTTGTTTAGAAGACACATACACATTGTATAAACTCACGCCTGTATCTGGAGGGGTCGGCAGAGACCAGGGTTGGCCACTTGGCGCGATACTGATAAAGTCGCAGTAGGATTCGAGTACTTTTTTGTTACAGGAATTAGTTAGGATGATTTTTTTAGTATAGAAAGGCTTGCGCCAACCTATTGCGTTGCTATAACACTATCTATCTGTTTATCCAGGTGGAAGCTCTATTCAGTGCACCATGACATTTGCAGAGCTATCCGGAGATAAACTATATCACTGACAACTTTGTCAATCGGCTATTTATTCTTTTATTTAATTTTGTCAATATAATTACATTGTTTAATTTAAAGAGAGACCATATTGCTACCGTATATAAGCAGCCTATATACGTCCCACTGTAGGGCACAGCCCTCTCAGAGTGAGAGTATGGGCTTAATCACCACGCGTGCCCACCGGGGATTGGCGATTTCAAGCGCTGAGGCATGTGAATAGCTCATGCACTCAGGTGACCTCACGATGTTTTCCTTCACGGTTAGCGAGTGGTGTTGCTGCTATAACTTCACAAATGTACATAACTCAGGAAACAAAGTCATAGGTACATGCCCGCACTGGGAATCGAACCAGGGTCTCTCGCTTCCGAGTCCAATTTTCTACCGTCAGGCTACCACAGTACAACCAAATACTGATTAATGATGCAACATGAATCCAATTAACATAAAACCTTCGTTACTTTTAGGACCGGCGTATTTCTTTGTCAGGAGAATTTTGTGTCCAAAAAATCATAGACGGACGTCGGATGAAATTATCAAGAAATGAGTAGGAGAGAAAATACCAGTTTTTTGCTAAAAGGATTATACGACCTTTTACGTATATATGTAAATAAAACGTAACCATTATTGACTGACTGATCTATAAACATACAGCTCAAACCAATGAACGGTTTGCGCTGAAAATTGACACGCTAAGAAAGGATTTTTCAAGATACACTGCCTAAGAGGATGAAATATTATAAAAGGTGTATTTGACGTGAGTCTCAGACCAACTCTTTAATTTGATATCCCATTAGAAACGATAGCAAATAAAGCGTTCAGAGACCTGTACTTTTTTATTATAACATGCGTCATATTGATTTTGTTCCTACAAAATGCAGCCTAAGTCACCTCTATGATAATACGTTATCGACACCTTATTCATCAAAATCGCAGGTGTAGTATAGACTCTACGGTGGAACATCATCATCATCATCATCAACGGCCTACGATTGTCCACTGCTGAACAAAGGCCTCTCCTATAGCACGTCACTGAGCACGGTCCTCGGCTACTCTCATCCAGCTCTTGCCAGTCGCCCTGGAGTACAAACATTCATACATACGTATATACAGACTGCTAAAATCATTATCCTTTTGGCTCTGTCTAAAACACGATTAACACCCTGATTACCAACCCGTGCGAGTTGTTATTTTTCAAGCCCCTCGCACATACGGCACTGGCACAGACCTACCTATTAGACAGACCAGGTCCGTATTCAGTGAACGTCTTGGAGAAGGTCAAAGCCAGAAGGATAATTAACTTTTTTAGGCACAAAGCACTGGCAGAGACAGTCACGAGGAATACCTCACTACTAATAGATAATTATGTATATTTGTGAAAATATTCAAGTTTATTCACGCTGCTTTTTTTGCAATTAATCTGTGGTATTGCTGCACATATTTACAAATGCATAATTTTAATAATAATAACTTCTACACAGCACAATCACTTGACCTGGTCCCAAGCTAGGATACCCTGTGGTTTTGTAACCAGGCAAGGACATCAAAAACACGGAAATACAGACAGACTGAGGCCACATGTACATTATGTAATGACAAATATCAAGTGATTGCTATGATCAGGTATCGCAATAAATGTAATATTTTATTTAAAAACTTGTGAGATGTGCACTATTGCGCACGCCTAGTATCAGACCAAGAACTCTCGCCACGGTGCTTTCATTATAATCATCACTCCGCCACAAGAAATCCACTGCTCGACCTAGGCCTCCTCCATGGATTTCCAAAAAGACCAGTTGGGACCGGCCTGCATCCAGCGTCTTCCTTCCACTTGGATGAGGTCATCTGTCCATCTTATGGCTGGTCGTGTCCATCTACTTTTGCTCTTTTTATTTTTGCGGCGGCCACGCCATGGCGCTTTATTTGCATTTAATTAGTAGCAATTAAAAATGAGGAAACAAACACAACTCGCTTAAAAGCGCCCCGCCCTTTTGAACCCCTGTGTCCGTGCCCATGAGACGTAGATTGTATTTGTTTTTAATTAGTTCTCCCGAACGCTACAGCTACACTCGCCGACCTACCCTCTTAATGAACGTACCGACTGCAGCGCGCGAAGAAAAAACATCGTTAAGTTCAACGTGCACATTAACAGCTTTTCTGCACGGGAGTGTGTTTTCTGAAATTATCTGATTCGATTGGTGTGCAGTTTCGTGTCCATCTTTTTGTTCAGTTATGATGATTCTTTCGTCTACTCGAGACTGCTTTTGCTCTAGACCAATAAGCCAACTCGACTAGTTTATCTTTGTCAGTTACCGCTTACAAATGCTGGGCATCGAGTTGGCCTACTTGCAGAACGGGCTTTACAGGTTGGCAGTTAGCTTGCTGCTGTCGATTATTGTTTTTACTGTTTTCACAGTTACCACAAGGTATGGCTGCTTTTGAGTAAATCGACATATCGGTTTACGTATGACCGCCTCGTTGGTCTAGCGGTATCATGTCTAATTACCATGCCAGAGGTCGTGGGTTCGACTGGGAGCCGCCGTATATTTGTACAAATGGCCTCAGTCTGGGTGTATTTCCAAGTTTGTGATGAAATAAATAGAACCACTTGTCCTAGTTTGGGACTAGGACAAGTGATTGTATTTATTTATTTGAAACGGCGCACCAACGGCCATTCTAGATAATATTACAGAATACAAATATTAGATTACGGTGCAGCCAGGATTCACCGCTTACTGTATGAACAGCACCGCATACGAATATATCTTTAAAAAAATCCAATAAATTACATTACCAGAATAAAATTTGTCTGAATTTTATTATTTACATTGTAGATAATGAAATAAAATTATAATTCATGTATTAAAATTTATTCAAATTAAATTCGTTGCTTAATAGTAAAATAAATTACTTTTACCTATAATCTTAAGTTTCAGATAAAACCTAAATAAAAATAAAAATTGCAAAAATAAAAAGAGCAAAAGCAGATGGACACGACCAGCCACAAGATGGACAGATGACCTTATCCAAGTGGAAGGAAGACGCTGCATGCGAGCCGCTTCCAACCGGTCTTTTTGGAAATCCATGGAGGACACCTATGTTCAGCAGTGGACTTCTTGTGGCTGAATGATGATGATGATGATGAAAAATAAAAATTTAAGTAAATAAATATACGTTCTCTAAGCTCAATAGCGAAAGACTAATCATGCCAATCACGAATCAAAATCATCTATGATTTTCTTTATGTGCTTAAAATCGCATGCAAAGATATCGCGGGACTCTGATACCGACGAGATCCAATTACTGTCTGATTATCTTCATATTAAACTACTTCATACAAGCATACAGAGTTACGTATAACAAAATACTTCTGAAACGCAGCAACAATTGTCTTTCTATTTAATTGATTGTCACCTGAAAAGTATGAAACAACTTTGCAAATAAAATACAGATAGTACCCGGAACTGCACGTCATAAAAACGTCCGTTGCAAACCGCCCTCATTCGGACCAGTTATTCCACTTTCAATTTAAATTACGTAACGCTGTACCCAACTCAATTGCGAATGTTAATGACACAACTTCTAGTTCACGAGTCGCCACGTTCACTCTTGGGGCAACCCTAAAGCTGGCGGGTTGCGCCGCGGCCTGCGACCGGAGGCCGTCACGCGAGACGGAGTCGCGCGACCGCAACAGTCGCTTGACATTGTGTGTTATACCCGCAGCACGCCCCGCACTTCCGCGCGGTTTGGCAGAATGTGCACGCAGGACGTGCTCCCGCGCGGTGACGCGTCGGCAGTGTGTTGTCCTAGGCGTATTTTATATACAAATTGAGATACTTGCAAACAGGTAAACAGGTGCAGAATTAAAAATAGCCGGATTAAGAATAGCGTCACTCCATTTCCTTCCGTGGATATCGTAGAAGGCGAGTAAGGAAATCAATTACCAGGAGACGGGCAGCAGCGCCTTCCTGAGATTCCAACCGCATACTGCGATCGCCAAACCGCCTGCCAAGCGTGGCGATCATGGCAAAACCCTTCATGGTTAAAAAACCATGAGTGAGGCCTGTGTCCTGCAGTGGGCGTCAAATAGCTGATGATGATGATGATCTGTTAATCGATCAGATAAGTTAATCGACTCACTCAGCTATTGCAGTCGCGTGGCTCTTTCTTTCGGTCTCCGCGTTTCAGTCTCAGCCGGAGACTCTCAGGCCTCCGTCCCGGCATGAACACCCAGCTTAACGGGCGCATAGGGTTGTCCATTAAGGCATTTTATGCGTTTAAACCAAATATGTTGCGTTACGACTTGGTTAGAGACACGCCTTTGAGGTCTTTGGGAGACAACTGTTTTAGTTTCATTACGCCATTCGGAAGTACTGATGAAAATGTAGGTATTGTTAAAAGATCTGGTAAAATCAATCTATCAATAAGTCTATACTAGTCCACTGCTAGACCAATTCATAACACAAAAAGAAAACTAATTGAAATAAGAAACTGGACTTAACTAATATGATAAAAATATATAAATTACATAAATTCTATATTTACAAATAAAACACCAGCCCCAGGTCACTGTCCCGCGGTAATGAGCCCAGGACGCTGGCAAAGTTACCTCTTTGGATGGCCTATATATATACAAACTAATAACTGTGACATGATTGAGTTGTCCAGTGATTTGAACTAACACACTGCATTTTGAACAGTCATCTGAAATATTCTAAGTGAAATGTTACTTGAGAAGTATGATAATGCTGGCAACTTAGTACTTAGGTTTAAAAGAGTGCTAAACATTTTAAACAACTTATGCGCCAGGCTTCGCCTCTAATTGTGTCGAATTTTTAATTTTATTTTCTTTTTTGTCCTTGGCAGCATGTACGATTATGTACATTAGTATTAGTGTATAAGAACGAGGTAAGCACCTTCACGGAAATGCTACAAAAGCTTTTTACTCGTAACACGCCAGTTGACTACTGTCCTCTGACAATATAACAGTGTTACATTATTGTGGAATGAATCTACTGAAAATAACATCGGATTACTTCTTCTTCATCTTCTTCTGTCGACTCCAACAACATAACATTAACAAAATACTGTGCGGACAGTCAAACAAGCAGACTCGCCCGTACAAATATTGAAATTAATATCGTGTCACCACAAAACATATACCTCGTCATACCGCAAACGCATGCATGAGGCAAAGTTTATACGCCCCGCAAGTACATTATTATGTCAAAAGTGTTTTTTTATAGTGTGCCAGGTGATACGGGCAAGTTTTTATAGGCTCGTTAGAGAAAATTTTTGACGATCCATTTATAGTGAGGGTTTTTACGATTTGCTCCGGCGACAGACCTGTTTCGCCGGGCGCTTGTCCCTTGGGACATACGTCTGGTTACAATGATAGATATATAGCAAATAGAATATTTTTTTCACCTCACTAGCTCGTAAAAGCTCTGTTTATCATTCAAAATCTGCGTGGAAAATCGCACTTTATCCGCTAGCGTAGAAAGTGTTTTTAAAATTCGAATATTTTTATTCAATAAAGGTTTCGTACAATAAATTACATATATATAGAACCTCATTGGTTTCGTAATAGTTTATATTCTCTGCAGCCAGTCCATTGATGATTGAAATGCAAATACTTATTAAAACTGTTTTTCTTGCACCTAACATTTTCCTCGCTTTAGTGAGGTGAAAAGTTGTGTGTTGCGCTCGACAGCAAAGTTATTTAGCGTCTCGTACCTTTGAAACCCTCGCTACGCTCAGGATTATATATTTGAACCACTCGCTTCGCTCGTGGCTCAATCCTAGAATCCTTCGCTTGCTCAGGTTTCAATACAAGGTACTCACGCCAAAAATTAACTTTGCAGCCTTGCATAACAAATAACTATTATTGTTCCTAACATAGTATTTAAGTCACCATTGTCACTAACACTATATGGGTAATACCTGAAAAAAAAAAACACATTGTAACATTGCGCAGTTTGGGCTAAAAATTATTCATAGAAGTTTCATGCTAAACCAACGGCCGTGTAACGCGCTACAGCCCCACCCGCTTTTTTAGGGTTCCATACCCAAAGGGTGCCAAACTGGACCCTAATACTAAGACTTCACTATCCGTTTGTCTGTCTGTCTGTTCGTCTGTCTGTCTGTCACCAGGCTGTATGTCAAGAACCACGATAGCTTATCAGTTGAAATTTTTACAGACGATGTTGACAACAAACGTTGTCGAAAGACAACGCTCGCCATCTGGCGGCCATCTATGTAACCTTCACAGCGCCGATGGCATGTTGTTAAATGTCAATGTTAAACGCTTCTTGTTGGTTTCTATAGATGGCGCAGTTCTCAAATTCGTTCTTTGTCTAATCTTTTGTAGTTATTGGTACGTTTGCCGGTTTTTTTGCTGAAAGTTTTACAGGACAAATTCTTCGGGCCTGTTGGTCTGTCACTTCTAGCGCGGATAATTGCGCCGGGTGAGGTTTTTTATGTCCACCTACCACCTGAGTTTTCAATGGAGCGTTTTGATGAGCCCTAAATAGAGCTTTTAAACACGAACTCCTTCCTAAATGATTCACCGTGCTTAGAGTTTTCTAAGCGTAAAGATTGAAGTCCTTCGATATTTAAGAAAATTTATGTATACTTTTATTATGTGCGGTGTGTATTTTAATTAAATATAATCGACTCGGAAATGTGTAGACATATTTTACATAGACAGGTACACTCGACAGCACATCAACCTTTACAATTTTGTTCCAAAGTCACCCTTAACGTAACTAATTAGGGTGCACGTATGCAAAGGTGGAGGTGCTGTGCGACTGCACCTGTTTAGAATTAATTGGGTATTTTACTAAATATCAAATGAGTTACTTTTAAAACGGATTTTTTTATGAAAATACTTGCTTATGACGTCACATTTCAGAGCACTCTTTTTATGTTTAATCTATTTAAAAATTGTAATAACTAGTAATTGACTAAAGGAGATACATTTTCCGAGATATTTTGTAATTTTTGTTTTAATCGAGCATATGAAATAATTTATTGTTGATCGTGTCAAATACCGTATTACGCGTCCTAGAGGCAACACTTTAAATATTTATTTAAGGCACACCCACATGTAACATGCAAGTATTACACAATAGATTAGTTTTAACAGGGTCTATTACAGGTGGGCACAATATTATTCTTAATGTAAATATTTTATCAGTACAGTCGGCAGAACACTAACCTTTACATTTTTGATTAAAAGTCACCGTTAACGTAACTATTTAGGGAGGGCATATTGAGGATGAAATGTCGTATTAGTCCAGTCCATCTAAAGGTTGTCTGGATGAGATCACTTTTAGTGATAAGGCCGCCATCTGTACTCTTAGGTTAAGAAATACCGGTGTAATTTTCATTTTTGTGTACAATAAAGTGTTCTCTATCTACATACCTATCTATCTAAAAGCCTTTTTGGCTTGGCTGTAAAACTATGTGACAGTGGTATGGCACTATAAGCGTGAAGTCAGGGGATATTGCGAAAAATATAAAATTGAGAAATCACAATACAATAAAAGTTGTTATGAAACACTGACTCTGATTCTGAGTATGTTCTTATCTTATCTGATTCAGGAACTACGTGTCTTACAGATTCCCTGTAGCTAATTTCACAGGACCGTGAAAGGATATGAGACACGCGTGCACATTTCCCAGTGATGTTACGGGCGATGATGAGTTTGCGATGAAAATTAGATTTTTTTTGGCAGGGAAGGCAGAAAACGCAATGCATGCTCGACCTTACACTTTGGCAAGAGAACCCTTGGGTTTGACACTCTAAAAAAGTTTAAAAATAGGGTCTTTCAAAACGGCAAATAAATATGTGTAAGCAGACAAGAAAACAAAACCATTCGGAAAAATCTCTTTCACCGTCATCATGCAATCTTCAAAATCCCTCCAACGTCTGGAAGGCGACACGTTATGGTCACAAAGTAAAGAGTAATAAAAGCACCAATAGCGAAGGTTCAAAACTGTAAAAAATATGTACAAGCAGTCGAGAAAGCGGTAGTAGCCAAGTAGGTAGAAAATTGTACTCAGAAGCGAGAGACCCAGTGCGGGCAAGCCTATGACTTTGTTTAGGGTTTAGGGTTTCTCTGCATAAGATAAGACCACTCATTGTAAGCACTCTTATATTTCAGTCGGTCATTTTGGCACATTTTGACAGATTAGTGGTCTTGAATGGCTCCGAGCAATTTTTAAATGATTTAAGAAATATATTTTTTTAAACTTCTACCGTCACTGCCCTTTTTGACAAAAACGCGAGTCACTTCCTTTTGTGAAGTTATAGCAGCAATAACACTCGCTAACTGTGAAGGAAAACATCGTGAGGAAACCTGAGTGAGCTATTCGCATACTATTAATATAGCGCTAAGCGCTTGAAATCGCCAATCCGCGGTGGGCACGCGTGGTGATTAAGCCCATAATATCTCCCTGAGAGAAGGCCTGTGCCCTACAATGGGAGCTATTATAGGCTGCTTATGATGATGATGATGATGATGATATGATTATGAGACGAGAAAACAACACTATTCGGAAATATCTTTCACCGTCATCATCCAATCTTGAAAACCCCACGAATCTCTGGCAAGCGACACGTTATGGTCACATAATAAAAATGCATACAAGCATCAGTATAGGAGGAATTCCTGTAACGCCTGGAGGTAAAAATTACTCTGAATCTTCTAAAACTAGGTAGATTTTGAAAGAAAAAATATCTAAAAAATAATGAAATAATATTGCACCCATAGTAGTAAGTTTTCCAGTTCTCCTAATTAAAGTTCATTGGACGTGAATTAAGAAAGTGATACATGATCTATAGGACGCCAGGACTTAGGAGGATGAGACTTGTGTCGCGAAATCAAGATTTATAGAGAATGGAATTACCGCTCGTGACCGTCGTAGATTGACAATTCCACGCGTTGTATGTGAAAAACTCAGATACAAGGGCTTCCTCACGATGTTACAGCAATTGTTTCTAAAACTAGGTAGATTTTGAAAGAAAAAAACATTATGAAAAAAATATTGGACCTATAATAGTAAGTTTTCCAGATGTCCTACTTTAAGTTCATTGGACGTGAATTAAGAAAGTGACACATGATTTACAGGACGCCAGGACTTACGATGATGATACTTGCGTCGCGAAATCAAGATTTAGAGAGAGTGAAAATTACCGCTCGTGACCATCGTAGATTGACAATTAAATCCAAGCGCTGTATGTGAAAAACTGAGACACAAAGGCTTCCTCACGATGTTACGAGTACAGTAATTATTCTGTAAAATCTCACTCCTCATAATCGCAGGAGATAATTAAGGTCAAGTGATGTCGCTCCAAGTCTGATAGCTTAATATAGAACCAATGGAGGAGGAATTCCTATAAATAGATATTCTGAAGGTTGTGGGTTCGAACTCTGGCGCAAGTATCAATGACTTTGTTTTTTAAGTCACGTGCATTTATTTTGTGAATTTGAAATAGCAATAAAACTCGCTAACCGTGAAGGAAAACGGAAAGTAGAGTTAATTAAATATTAATTTAATGCACAAACATATGGTAAATTTACAGTGATGACTGTAAATTTATAGCTTAGGTAAAATTACAAAAGATTCCAGGGGTCTCTAAACAAGGCAAAGCCTGTACTTGGGGAACATCTAAAGTTAAAAAGAAAAATCTGTGCCATCCTTACTTCCTTGCTAATATTATAAACGCAAAAATTTGTATGTATACGTATGTATGGATGGATGTTTGTTACTCTTTCATGCAAAAACGGCCGGACGGATTCGGATGAAATTTTGCACAGAGATAGATTAGTCTAGATTACAGTACATAGACAATTTTTTATCCCGGAGAAATACACATCAAAATTACCACGCAAACGAAGTCGCGGGCAACAGCTAGTACTTATATAAAACAAAAATTAGAACAAACAGCTTCTGGGCCAGAAAATAAAAATAAAATAATAATTAACTTACAGTGCTTAAAAATAAAGGTAAATGGCACGGTTAGCCAGAGGTCGCGGGTTCAAGTCCCGGTATGGATGGAATTTTTAGCCACTAAATAGGTTTTTAAAATTTTTTTAAGTTTACTTTAGGAACTGGTCTGTGCTTATGTTAACTAGCGTGAGAAGGAGCTTCGTTATGTTTGTTTTAGCTTCCATGAGCGTGCTTGTTTAATGTGTCATTACCTTAGTAAAGTATTATAGATGTGTGCGCTGGTAGTAAGACAGATTTTCAATACAAAAAGCTTATGGACTGATAGAACTCGATAGTCAGACACCTGTAGGGTTTTCTGAACATTACCTTTAGTACCCAACGTTGAGCTCTTTCTAATTTAATGAGACTTATTTTAGCCGCACTGCCCCATATTGTAATAAAATAGGTCAAAAGAGATTGGCAGAGGACAGTGTAGACCTGAATAAGTATGTTGTTGCTAGCAACATTTCGAAGCTTTTTCAGAACTCCAATTATTTTACGGACTCTTTTAGACAAACTATTTTTGTTAAAACTGACATTTTCATCTATAATGACGCCGAAATATTGTATGGCATCTGTTCGTTCTATATGATCACAGAGACATTTTTTTGACATTGGATTACTGCAGGAGTGTACCTTCAAGACAACCTTAGCATGGCCCACGGCCTATCAAGATTGTGGCAAGTGACAAATACAGGGGTGAATTCATGTGTAGGTTCTTCACTCTAGCCGGTTCGTGGTATCCACTCGACAACTTTTGCACCCTATCGTCCATCGGTTCTTTGACATATTTGACCAACCCACTGCTACTTTGGCATGCTAATCTTATGGGCTACGTCAGTCACGTTAGTTTCTTGGTGAAAATCAGAAATCAATAATTTATTTCAACGTAAAGAATTTACATTCCATTTGCTGAATGTCAATGTTCTATGTTACTATGTTAGTCGCTGCCTTTGGGCCGTATTGGAGAAAAAGGCAGCGGGAAAAATAACTCTGACCATCTTTTCTGAAATCATCTTAAACTTAATACATCAGAGCCTATGGGCCGGTTTCTGAACTCAGAATTTAACTAAGTAAATACTTAAGCAAAGTTTTGTCAGGCTCTTTTACGAGAAATTTAAAGAGACAGCACTACAGTTAACTATTTACTTAGCGAAATTCTCAATTCAGAAACTGGCCCCAATCAATCATAAGATGCCGTGATTGCTATCAATAACTTTCAAAGCCAAAACATTACTTGATTTTTTTACAAAAGTAGGGAAAACATTAATGCTGCGGCCAAATACACGAACAGCACCTGTTCACGAGCATAACGCAGGGGTCAGCCATCACCAGTCTCACCATTTTAGAGGGGCGTAGGTGACCCGGCCACCACGCCACCATTCAAACGACCTAGTAAACCTGCAGTTTGAGTTCCTGTCAGTTATACAATGTGTGCTTTAGTAAGTAATATGCAATGTTCCGTGTGGCGCCGGATTAAGAATAGCGTCACTCCATTTCCTTTCGTGGATATCGTAAAAGGCGACTAAGGAAATTAATTACCAGGAGACGGGCAGCAGCGTCTTCCTGAGATTCCAACCACATGCTGCGATCGCCAACCCGCCTGCCAAGCGTGGCGATTATGGCAAAACCCCTCATGGTTATGAAAACCACGAAGGAGGTCTTGGAGTGTGCGTCAAATGGCTGATGATGATAATGATGATGCAATATATTTAGTTTTATTTCTGTTGTTGTGCATATTATGTTACTGATCTGCTTATTTTGTTTCTGTGATGTATCCTGTTGGTATAATAAATGTGTTTCTTCGTCTTCAATCACGTCGTCTGAACACTTTTTGAAACTAATTAATTAATTACAATATTAATAATTAATTAACAATGAAATCGCACAGGAATTGGTTAACTACCAAGGGCATAGGGCGGATTGTCTCATTTGCAATAGTACTGGCACCTACTAAATATTGCTGCTAGGCAAACCTTCTACTCTTTTATGTTTAGTGGCACGGTGTCCCGTATTCAAACATTCAACTAACAGAGAGTAAAAAGCCCTAAAGTGTTCCGGAGCAGTGAAAAACATTAAAAAAGGTCCACCTCTTTTGTTCTGAGACGGGTATTCCGTGCAGCCAGTGAATTCGAGCTCGGTAAGAGGAAGCAAGGTGTTTTCTTTCAATGAGCATGAGCTCTTTTAGGTGTGAGGTTATTACTCTCAAGTCTTAACAACTGCCCGTTGATTTTGTACCGCGATATGATAATAGAGTTTAAGGTAATTGCTCAAAGAGTTAAATTAGTATTCGGCAGCGCCTAATAAAAATAACAAAAAACTATTTAAAAATTAAAATAATAATTTAAACTTTCTAAGCAATTGCTAAAGTTGCTTAAGCTAGCTCTAGTTAGTCGACCCTGATTTAGTTAAACCGCTTTACAATTTTTAGCAACATACATACATAAGCAGCCTTTATACGTCCCACTGTAGGGCACAGGCCTTCTCTCGGAGAGATAATATGGACTTGATCACCACGATTTTTAGCTACTTCTTAATTATTTTGTGAATGAACTCGCTATACCTGCGGCTTTGCTTGGCTGGAATTCAGGAAAAAACTCTTAATATTCTACTAAAATACCATATTTATTTATTTATTTTATTAAGGACATCAACAGCGAAATCAATAATTTGAACACAATAATAAAGGTACAGTTCACAAGGCCAATAACAGGTCTTCATATTTATTGTTGTAATGTATACTACTATCCATTGAGGAGATCTTGTATGGATTTATCCGATTATGATCCTTGTTTTGCACCAAAATGCTCATGAAGCTTATGCGCATTTATTCCTAACTTCTGTATTTGAACTTGAATGATGAATAAAGTCCGATTTATTTTATTTTAATCAAAGTCCGAGATGGTGTAATTTCCATTACGTTTGAGCAAAACGTACCCTTAGACTCAATAGCAAAATAATACCAATCATTTCCCATAGATATCGTTGAGTACCTCTGCAGCGAATGTGTGAACACCTCAGACACTCAGGTTTCCTCACGAATAAGAACCAATAAAAAATACACACAAGACAATCAACCGTTGTATTGTGTGTAATTAGTCTATCAATGTTTTGATTTGATGCACTTACATACATAAGCAGTCCTACTGAAGGGCACAGAGCTTCTCTCAGTAGCAGAAGATTCACTAATTAATTTGCCTTGGACGGCCAATAATCTATAGCCAAGATCCATAGCCCAAGAGGCAAGTTGATCGGCACTAGCTGGCCTGAATTCGAACCTGCCGCTAACCACTGTCAGAAGTGGAAATCTGTGGTTCAGGCCCTATGCTCTCCTTGGAGTTAAAGGACCGAATAAGAAGAAGATAACGTTCTAGTGATGACATATCGATTTACGTTTGACTGCCTCGTTGGTCTAGCGGTATCACGCCTGATTGCCATGCTGGAGGTCATGGGTTCGATTCCCACTGGGGGCCGTCGTACATTTGTAGAAATGGCCTCAGTTTGGTTACTACAACACAGGGTATCCTAGTTTAGGACCAGGATATGCGATTTTGTGGAAGTTATCGGTTTACGTTTGGAAGCAGAACGGGGTGGAGACTACCTTTAGTTTCTCCACCACAGCGTCAGTGCATTCGTGGAAGGGTCCCAAGAGGCGCATTCACACTGAAACTTCCCAGCGAGCATTCCTTCTCTTATTACTTAGGTACTTCTGCTCCATAGGTGTCGCAACTGGAGCAAACGTGCTCATGAGCCAACGAGGATATGGCCATTGTGTTCGGAAATGTTTGGAGCGGGTAAGTTGGGGCGAATATGCATTTTCCGAAATGTTGCCGCTACAGAAAAAGAAAAGTCGAGTTAACTGGTTTAAGAACTTATATGGACTACTACTCATTTATAAAATTAAAGTCAAAGTCAAAAATTTTATTAACTATAAAAACAAAATGTTTAAGATTAAAAAAAGTTAAGCCCCAACAGTGGGCTGTTTATTGGCTGGTTAGATAAATAGGCATATCAGATGAGAAAACAAGTCATATTGCTTTCGTTACTATTATTATTACGATTTACACTTATTATAAGAGCGTTCTAGGATTTAAGAGAGCATCGTTAGGCTGTAACTGAGTCTGAGTTCATCATGAGTCATGACACATAGCGCAGTATCACAATAAAGTTTTGGTGTGAATTAGATATCACCGGATAGTAGTAAGTAACCGATATCAGTACAAAGGTAGGTACCGACTTCTTCAAGTTATTATGATGGGTAAGATTGAGAGCGATTGGTATGTTGGGAGAAGAAGGAAATCATGGCTTCGAAACACCAGGGAGTGGACGGTTGTAACCATAACATCGAAGACCTGTTTCGCATGACAAGAAACGAAGAAGAGTATGCGGAGCTGACGGCCAACGTCCATTAGTGAGGCACAGGAAGACGAAGAAAAAAAAGGACAGTAATTATGAACTATAAGAGCCAGAAAGCCTACTTCATCATCATCATCATCAGCCACCCGACGCCCACTGCAGGACACAGGCCATAATCGCCACGCTTGGCAGGCGGGTTGGCGATTGCAGTATGCGGTTGGAATCTCAGGAAGACGCTGCTGCCCGTCTTCTGGTAATTGTTTTCCGTAATCGCCTTCTACGACATCCACGGAAGGAAATGGAGTGACGCTATTCTTAGCCTACTTAGCCAGTGTAAACGAGCCTCGCGAGTCGTGCCGCGAATGTCATATACACCTACTTTTTGGCAGACTTTGACTCCGACATAATTATGGCTGAAAGCTCCGTCTGATTTCTATTTTTTACTTTTTCGCCCGTGGGCCTGAGGGGTGATTTCTTTATCACTGCGCTCAGCATAGATGGTCGCCGAGCATTCCGCTGTTTCGAGCTACGTACTTGCAAACACGACACATTTGGAGCATTTATAGCTCGCAGCCACATTTTGTACTTTTGCGATGTTAAAGTAAATAGAAAAGGCTACAAGCCGTCTCTCAAGTGAGGCACATGTTCACGAGGAGTAAGGTAACTCAAACTTGGTGCGTAATTCTCTCTAAAAAAAAGGCTAGGAAGAAACAAAAGTGCCACGAGGCTAAACCGTCAAAATCATAATTTATTCATACCCAAAAATAAACTACCTAAATACTTTTCGTCCCGAGAGACCCAAAAACGTTCCACATATTTGCTTTGGGTAAATTTTATCTAAACCAAATGAGGCCGCATTAAAACTGAAAAAACACGTATTTATTTGGCATAATTTACGCTACACATAAAGCAGGGCACTCACCTAGGCGCGTAGCATGTAACGTATCTGATACTGTATCAACCTACAAATGGGTACGGCACGTGCACGGTCACCGTATGACCTTCCGGAGCCTCCTTTTGTTCGCAGTGAAACCGCCACTCTGCGAGTCGTTGCGAGCTGACTACGCACCACGCGCGAGCGGTTTGCAGCAGGATCGAGCCTACGTACTCATTTGATACAGTATCAGATACATGCTACACGGCTAGGTGAGTATCCTCCTTAAGCTATGTTGGGGCATTATTAGTGATGTATCCGTGGCGAGGGGCAGGCTTTTACGAGGGCCCTAGTTTTATTTCATCCGGCGCCCCGCGGCGTGTTATAGCGCCATCTAGGTGCGCTCCTGTCAAATGCGGGCGTCTGAACACTATGTAGTGAACACCGCTTTGCAATTTGACTCAGTTGGTTAAAATATAATATATAGCTTGTACCAGTTTGGGTGAAAGTGTAAGATTCTAAAGGCGCAATGTACTGTCCTACTTGTGCGGGTGTGTTAGTTATGAGAGTTTCTTTCAGATTTCAAAAGTTTGTATGTTTCCGAGTGTACACATGCGTATATACTCAGATATAAATCAATCAATCATTAAATATATAACATATTTTTAGACATACCTATAGATTTTTTAGGTATTCATGTAAGTATACTATTGATACAATATGTAATTATAAGTACTTATATTCTTGTAATCTCTCGCTATACATATTTGTTACTTCACATAGTATTATATTTCAGATTCTCTTTTTTTTTTTAATCGATCTACCGACTATATTTTTGCTGCAATCCACTCCATCCAAAGGTTGTCTGGAAGAAATCGCTCTAAGCGATAAGACCGCCAATTGTATACCACTACTTAGATATAAGAAACTATTTGTAATATCTTTCACCTGGTTGTGCAATAAAGTGTTCTCTATCTATCTATCTATCTATCAATCAACGCGTATTCGTCCACTGCTGGACATAAGCCTCCCCTAAGGTACGCCACTTCTCTCTGTCCTCGACCATCCTTATCCAGCCAGCAATAGGCCACAGATCGTCGGTCCAGCGAGCTCATGGGCGTCCTACGATGCGTTTCCCGGTTCGTGGTCTCCAGTCAAGAACCTATCCACTCGAGAACCAGCTTTCTGCCACTTCACTCAGAAATATTATGGGATCAATCAATAGCTCAGCCCGTGTTCGTCCACGGCTAGACATAAGCTCCCATTAACGTATCAGACCGTCAAAAAACTGGCCTGTGCCAAGAGTATATGTGGAAGATGCTGGACAGACAAGAGGTTTATTGAAGGCTGTTTACTAAAATTATGTAAAAACGGACATTTAAAAAAATATAAATTTGAGAAAAAACTCCTATAACAAAACTTGTTGTAATACACAATCTCTAATTTGGGTTTTCAGGAATTGCGCATTTTGTAAATAACCCTTTACAGGAAAACATCGCGACGAAGCCCTAGTGTAAAATGGCCCAACTATGAGGCTAAGTGCGGAAATCTCAGTTCTAACAACTCTAACCCTTTATAGGCTGGTTAATTATCAGTGATGAGATATTACATCAACGAAGAACAACCCAATCCGGCGTAGTTAGAGAATTACTATGTCCACCCCTAATCCAGTAGTTTTTACGACTCGCCTTTGCATCGTTACACTAGTGTTTGTGAAATTTTTCCCCGTCCCATTTATTACCCGGGCTCGTTGTGCCTTTCATGTTTTCACTATTCAAACGAGTTTATGGTACATTTTATATCTTGCCGTCTACCTGGCGCGCTCACCTATTGTGAAAATTACAGCTGCTCTTTTAGTAGTAACGATATATTGTTAAAATGTGTATGGGTAACTCAGATTAGATATGAATTGCACATACATATACCAATCCGGACTTGGCCCCCGTGGTGGAGTATGGCCTACTATACCTTCCTCAGGGAAGAGACCCGTGCCCCTCGGTGGGGACATAATGGGTTGATGATGATACCATACGTAACCGGCCTATATACGTCTCACTGTAGGGCACAGGCCTTCTCTCAGGGAGATAGTGTGGGCTTAATCACTACGCGTGCCCACCGCGGATTGGCGATTTCAAGCGCTGAGGTATGTGAATAGCTCAGACACTCATGTTTCCTCACGATGTTTTCCTTCACGGTTAGCGAGTGGTATTGGAACTATAAGTTCACAAATGTACATAACTTAGAAAACCAAGTTGTAGGTAGATACATGCCCGCACTGGGGATCGAACCTGGGTCTCTCGCTTCCGAGTCCGATGTTCTACCCACTAGGCTACCACCGCTGCACAGCACCTACCTTTATTACACACCAGCATAAAATACCCCTCAGATACGGTGTAAATAGGTAAAGGAAAATGCCTACCACAGCGATTTTAACTGCATCTGAGGAGTATTTTAAGTAATTTTGTTTTATAGAAAACACCTTTATTCGTTTTGGACCAGGGTATAAAAAAATTACATTTACAATTTATCAACTATTTTTTTTATTTACTTCTATACTTAAAAGTAACAGTTTAAGTAGATACCCTTTTTAGGGTTCTGTACCCGAAGGGTGCCAAACGGGCCAAAAATCTGTCTGTCTGTCACCAGGCTGTATCTCATGAACCGTGATAGCTAGGCAGTTGAAATTTTCACAGCTGATGTATTTCTATTGCCACTATAATAAGAAATACCAAAAACAGAATAAAATAAATATTTAACGGGGGCTCCAATACAACAAACGTTGTCTAAAGTCTACATCTAGCGGCCATCTATGTAACCTTCACAGCGCCGATGTCATATCGTTAAATGTCAATGTTAAACGCTTTTTGTTGGTTTCTATAAATGGCATAGTTCTCGAATTCGATCTTTGTATAATGTTGTATAAAATAATCATCATCATCATCATCCATTTGGCAGGATATGGGCCTCATGGTTATGAAAACCATAAGGGGTTTTGCTATAATCGCCACGCTTGATAGGCGGGTTGGCGATCGCAGTATGCGGTTGGAATCTCAGGAAGACGCTGCTGCCCGTGTCGTGGTAATTGATTTCCTTAGTCGCCTTCTACGACATCCACGGAAGGAAATGGAGTGACGCTATGCTTAATCCGGCGCCACACGGAAATAATCGTACGCGAGTCCGACTCGCACTTGGCGGGTTTTTAATTATACTGATTACATAACCGTAGCTTTCAAACCACCCAGAAAAAAGCGTGCGTCATATTTTTCTTTTCCATATTCACTTGTAAATATGAAAAAGCAAAATATGTCTCATTTTTTCCTTTTTCTTATTCAAGTATTTCACCACATCAAGGGTTGGCTGGAAGAGATTTCTGTTGAAATAAGCTTGCCATGTACACTTTTTAATTTTTCTGTAAATGTTGTGTTTTATTTATGTGTTTTTATGTGTGCAATAAAGTATAAAGTACCCTTTCTGCAACCTCAAAAACTACTCAAGCTATCCTCAGGCAATGGCCGCACATAACCCAACTTACACTGCCATGTTCATCGCAAAGCTTTTAGCCTAGCGCTGCAAAAACATATCCTAAGCAAGGAAAATGTTCACTTGGACCCTTTAAATAATCCGCGTTTCACCATCAGTTTGGGCAATATTCAGGGGAATGATAGATAATACAGAAGGTTGGAAGCAGGCCTACGAAATTTAATGTGGTCAGGGCTTTGCTTTAAGAGGGCACTAAAAATAAGCGTACACAAATCTACTACGGTCAAGAATAGCGTCACTCCATTTCCTTCCGTGGATGTCGCAGAAGGCGACTAAGGAAATCAATTGCCAGGAGACGGGCAGCAGCGTCTTCCTGAGATTTCAACCTCATACTGAGATCGCAGTTGTTATTTTCACAATTAAATGATTATGTGAAGAAGGAGTTAACAAAGAAAGTTCACATTTATTCTCTCCAAACAAGTTTTAACTTAATTAGCAGAGTTTTAGCTATAAGATCACCAATTGGGTATTTGACAAAATATCAAATGAGTTACTTTTAAAACGGAATTTTGTATGAAAATACTGGCTTATGACGTCAAATTTCAGAGCACTCTTTTTATGTTCAATCTATTTAAAAATTGTAATAACTAGTAATTGACTAAAAGAGATACATTTTCCGAGATACTTTGTAATTTTTGTTTTAATCGAGCATATGAAATAATTTATTGTTGATTGTGTCAAATATCGTATTGTATTCTATTAAGAAATAGATATTAAGTACCTTATATCTCTGTAAATTACTGGTATGCAATAAAGTATTATTTATCTATCAATCTATCTAAAGGAGCATAGGTCCTCAATCAGATTTCTACTACTAACGGTGGTTCGCAGCAGCTTCCAATTCAGGCCAGGTAGTGCCGACAAACTTGGCCTCTTGGGCTGTACTAGTATTTTTATTTTGGTGACGCATGCAGGTAAATACGCATTTTCTTAGTTTAAAATAGATCTTTTCCACGTGATCCTTGGCTGTCCAATTCAAATTTATTAGTGCACCTTCTCTTACTTAGAGAATGCCTGTGCCCTTCAGTGGGGCTGCTTATTTATGTATTGAATGTAACTGCATCAAAGCAAAACATTGTTGATATGTTTCTGTACTCCGTTCCACGAGTCGAACTCCTAGGGAACCAAATACTTGCATCTCATTGGTCAATGCGCGCGGCTAGAGATAAGCGAAACAATAAGCGCAGACGGTCCGCTGTTGAAGTGGCTATTTACGGTCACGCACTGTGCACGACTACTGTGCATCAGGAATTGAGGATATAGAGCCTTTTTGTTTCCAGTAGTTACTTTACAAGTTCATAGACCTTTTTCTAGTCGCTTGGCAACATTTTATTGTAAAAACATGTATGTCAGTTAATTCTAATTTGAACGAAAATAAAAACGAAATTTTATTAGAAATATTTGGTCAAGCTTTTATTAATATTATAGCTTCGAGACGACCAAACGCGCATTAACCAAGTGACGCACATAGACCATTTTCTTTGGGAGCGCGTTTCGTGGAATGGAGTATAATAAGCATACCGCTAGACCAAAAATGCAGTAATTTAATGTTATTTATTTATTTGGAGACAATACAGGCACTGATAATAAATATTTTATGTTGTACAATATTGGGTATGGGCTTATCTGCCCTATGGAACATTTCTCACTTATATTAAAGCAGGTAGTGTAAAAGCGAGAGGCGCTCACTAGGGTCTAACATGCAAAAAAAAAAGTTATTAAAGACAACTAGGTATAGACCACTCAACCGGTTAGAAAATTACCTACATTGTTATCCATTCAGAATACAGTAAATTATACACATAATCATCAGCCATTTGACGCCCACTGCAGGACATAGGCCTCCTTCGCAGTTTTCATAACCATGAGGGGTTTTGCCATAACCGCCACGCTTGGCAAGCCGGTTGGCGATCGCAGTATGCGGTTGGAATCTTAGGAAGACACTGCTGCCCGTCTCCTGGTAATTGATTTCCTTAGTCGCCTTCTACGTCATCCACGGAAGGAAATGGAGTGACGTTATTCTTAATCCGGCGCCACAAAGTAATATACACTATAGCCCTAAATTGAGCCAACAATTGGTGAATAAGTCAACCGAGGCCAGGCGTTTGCTGTAGACATCACAGATTCTGCGAAGTGGGGCCCCGAGACCGGGCGTTCGTATTACTCTTGTGAACAGCAAAGAGGTCAGTTGAACGTGTAGCCCGAGATGGGACAAGTTTAGTTGTACTAGAAAAAATGTTCTAAAAAGCAATGCTTCTTGTGCGGCAAACCTTCTAGACCTACCCATTTGGGAAATATCTACGTCAGTGGCAGTTAGTAGCGATTATTAGGACAGTTAAGGCAGATTTATACGGCACAATAAAAGTAAACACGGTGCGTTCTTTTCGTCTCTAGGCCATTAGCGAAAGGGAATTGCTCCGAGAGAGGGAAGGCGTTCCCTCGGCAGATCCATCTGTGTTAAGTGTCAGTTTGATTTAATTTTGAACGGTCTGTTTTGTTGGGGCGCGGCCGTTTTGTTCAATGTTCATGCAAGATTTCACTGCTGCTGGGGCTACATTAAGGAGGAACGTCAACTTGGACATTAAACGATGGTGTGGCACAATCGAACATTTTTCGTGATTGTACATTAAAAATAGAATGGTTTTGATAAATATAGTCTGAACATTTTAAATACATTTTTATTTTTGTATGCAGTTAGTTTTTGACAAAGAAAAGTTGTTTCTACCACAATAAAATAGGTGCGTGATGAATTATTTTCGTCCATCTTAGAGCCCTATCGAACCGTTCGACAGTCCGACCCGCCCCACTTGAGTCATATCAAAGATACGTGTGTAGGCGGATCTAGCATCGTAAAGAGGTACATAATATAATGGATATAATATATGTAATATATATATACATAAATATTATCAACGTCATTTTTAATGGATTTTGTTCGAAGTTTTCCTTTTGTAAGTTGGTCGCCTATTACTCGTTAACTTGCAAAGCCTACTTAGCCGTGATAGTTTTCCTTTTAACTTCATTATATGTGCTATTGCCCTGATTTTTTTACGCTTCTACAATGAACCGCGAGAGGGGGACGGACAAAGTACTTTAGTCTGATAAAAATTGGCGCTTTAAAGCTGTATATTTTACAAACGGAACCCTAAATCGAAAATAGTCTTCCAACACCCACAATATCTTAAAATGACCAATCCAACGACAATACACTATGGTGCAGGAGACACAAAAATTTTTTTTCCAGATTCTGTTTTACCATTTTGTCGGTGTAATACTCGTATATGTATATCTATGCCAAATTTCAGCTCTCTAGTACTTAACGTCTCTGTGCTAAGCCGCGGACAAACAAACAGACGGACGGACATAGCGAAACCATAAGGGTTCGTTGTTGCCTACGGAACCCTAAAAATGGAAGCTGAAGATAGTTATGCTGCGCTGCAGCGCGCTTGCATCGCTGTTCAAAAATGTCACAAAAGTTCAAAAGTCGTCGAGTGCATGGCTTTCAGTGCTAGTATTCAGACAGAAAGAATCATGAAAGAAAAATATGTAATTTTTTAAGGACTTCAAGCAATGACCTTCATGTAGCCCGAGCATGAGAGCGTTCAGAATTGTCTACGGTGTGAAAGGGCGATGCTGGGGTCGCGTCGGTCGCTACTTTGAGGAAAATTCATGACTTCCGTAGAAATGTATTTCCATTTTCCCTAAGTTAAAGAAAGGTACCTATTTATAAATTTAATAATATTTGGAAATTGCCGATTTTTAACGAGCTGAGGTTTCTTCCCGATGTTTTGTTTGACGTAAGATTTCCCCATTTAGTTCGGACTTTGTACATAACAGGCACTAAGGAATATGAGCACCTCAGACACTCAGGTTTCCTCACGATAATTTCCTGTACAGTTAGCGAGGGTTAGCGGGTGTTCCTACTACAAATTCACAAGTGAACGGAATTTAGAAAACGAAGTCGAAACGAACAATTGGTACCTACATATCGGTCAGGGCGTGAGGCAAGCATTCTTCCGAAGCTCTACCATCGCACCAAGTGATCTTGCTTCTACACACATACATAAAGTCACGCCTCTCTTCTGGAGGGGTAGGCAGAGATTAGGGTTTGCCACTTGCCACGATCATGACAAACCCTTTCGCTTCATCAACATTAATTAGTCGCTGCATACGCGTACGCCTGCTTCGTGTATTTTTTATCTCACGCTTGCCCTTTTTATTGTTCTACCAATATACGGAAATGGCGCGCGTGGTACTGAAGGCCCAGAAGTGGAGTGGATACAGTAGATAGTGGTTAAGTGGATACTCTCTCTCTCTAACAGAAAGTCTGTATCCTGTATGTAGACTTTTATAGGCTGCTTATGCTATTTAAACATTTAATTAAATAAATTGGCGCCGTAACAACATAGACGAGTTTTATGCCAGAGACTCCCTAGAGGTCACAAGTTAGTGCAGGGCTCAAGTGACTCAGAAAGGTTTATAGTGGACTTCGACCCAACCTCCAAGAGGGGCAGTTATACATGAAATATAAATTATACTTTAAACTATAAGCTCCACAAATTAAATTGAAATAAAACCTTTGTTTGTACCCTCACGTTGCCTTTTCGGAGAATTCAAAACAATTCCCTGTTGACTACAGAACATCACACACAAGCTGTTATGCAGCAGACGTCTCTACTCATTCATTGATTATAATTATTGTTCATTGACATCTACACTCTTAATCAGTCTATGGAATAGTTTGGACTGATTAAGAGTGTACGTAAATACAAACATAAATAAACTCACGCCTGTACCCCAGAGCGGTAGGCAGAGACTAGGGACTGCCACTTGCCACGATCCTGACAGATTACTTTCGCTTTCTCAACATTCATTAGTCGTTGCATGCACGCACGCCGGTTTCGGGTACTTTTTATCTTGCCAATACATAAACAAGTCTGGGCTCAGGACTTCTGTCATAGGTAAAGAGATAGTATGGGCATAATCACCCTACGTGCCCACAGCGGATGGGCGATTTCAGGCGCTAAAGTAGGTTTGTCAACACCTCTTATACTCGGGTTTCTTTAAAATATCTTCCTTCACAGTAGCGTGTACGTAACTTAAAATACAAAGTCATTGGTATATGCCGAGGTTCAAACTCGCGACCTCTCAAATGTGAGGCCAGCGTTCTATGGAGGTGCAAGCGCCGCTTGCACAAATACTAAAGATTTTATTCACTTACGTCAAAAATACAATGCCAATTGTTTGTGAATAAATAAATGAAATGAAATGAAATGAAATGAAATGAAATGAAATGAAATGAAATGAAATGAAATGAAATGAAATGAAATGAAATGAAATGAAATGAAATGAAATGAAATGAAATGAAATGAAATGAAATGAAATGAAATGAAATGAAATGAAATGAAATGAAATGAAATGAAATGAAATGAAATGAAATGAAATGAAATGAAATGAAATGAAATGAAATGAAATGAAATGAAATGAAATTAAATGAAATGAAATGAAATGAAATGAAATGAAATGAAATGAAATGAAATGAAATGAAATGAAATGAAATGAAATGAAATGAAATGAAATGAAATGAAATGAAATGAAATGAAATGAAATGAAATGAAATGAAATGAAATGAAATGAAATGAAATGAAATGAAATGAAATGAAATGAAATGAAATGAAATGAAATGAAATGAAATGAAATGAAATGAAATGAAATGAAATGAAATGAAATGAAATGAAATGAAATGAAGTAAATTGAAATGTAATTAAATGAAATGAAATGAAACATGAAATTTAAATTTTTTTTCATTGTTTTCGGGATTACGAAAAATTGCGAAAAATAAAGTTAATAATAATAAAAACTTATCAGATTTAGTTTTTTTATTCAATTCTAAACGTTTTCTTATAGGGGTATTACTGCGTAAAAACATTATTTTAAGAAATACATTGATACATTGGTACATTGTTTATTTCATCATCATTATTCAAATACAAATACAAATAGTTTATTTCATAAAACAATTTCTGGTTCACATCTCCACTTATTGTAAAACTTAGCCGAAAAGACCAACCAAAAGATGATATTTTTAAAATAAGTGGCGAGCTTCTGTTGCTGAACTAGGCAGAGACTGTGTTTCAGCATACAGTGCCGCACCCCTCTGGTAGGAATGGCGCAATCAAATTAGGTTAGGCCTTTATAGTTTATCAAGTAAGTAAATATTTGAAACACATTCCGATTTTACTTTTGTAAGAGAAAAATACAAAACACTTAACTAAACTAAAAAATAAAAACATGTATAGTGTGTTGGTCCTCTTTGTGTGTAATGTGTGAAAAATGTGTGAGTGTATGTATGAGGGTGTGTATGGAATAAGTATATCGAATGCAAAATTTTGATATATATTTTATTTTATTTATTTATTTATTTATTTTTTATTTTTATTTTATTTATTTATTTATTTATTATTTTTTTTATTCAACAACCGAGAGAAGATTTTCTGTTTCTGTGTATGTTAAATTTTGTAACCATTTGGATACTACGCGCTTGCAGATAATTTTAACGAGAGGGTAGATATTTAATATTTTATTTATTTTATTGTATAGGTACGGGCCGAGAAATGCATAGAATTTTCTGACAAAAGAGGTGCGAGGGCATCGATTGTGCTTTATGACTGTATTTTGACGTCGGGTATTCAAGGGTGGAGTGAAGTTGGTTGACTTGTGTTGTCTTACAATAATACTTAATATAAAAAGTTGCCTTACGGTTAAGACTTCACAATAACTGTACAAAGAGGAGGTTGGGAAAAAGTATGGTCGAAATGTACAAACCTTTAGTATTATTCTTTGAGCAATCTCAACACTCTTAATTACTGTCTTCGAGGCCCCACCCCAAGAGGAGATACAATATGATATCAGGGACTGGCACAGAGCGAAATAAGTTTGTTTTAGTAGTATTGGGTCAAGTATATTCCTAAGGCACCTAAAAATATAAATTAATTTTCTTACTTTAGCAGATAGGGATTCTACATGTTTTTTAAAGTTAAGATTTTTGTCAATTATTACTCCCAAGTATCTTACTGAATCAACCCTTTCTAGGTGTGGACAATCGCAGTGTGATGTACCTGTGCTGCATTGATGGACGTTTAACTTATGTTGATGGTTGGTACCGGATGTGTTACGCATAGAAAAGGAGAGATATTTAGTCTTTTCTGAGTTAAGGGTGAGAATGTTGTCATTGAGCCAGCACTGGACAGTATCCAGACCCTGCTGTGCCAGTTTGTAAACTTCATCCCAAGATTTTGCGGTGAAAAGTAGAGCAGTATCATCTGCATATGAGATAATTTTGCCTTGGAATGGGGTAATAGAGAGTAGATCATTTAAGTAGATGAGAAAGAGGGTGGGGCCGATAATACTTCCTTGGGTAACTCCATACGTCATTGGCAGGTCTTCGCTAACAAAATTATTCACTTTGACATGCTGATATCTGTCAGAGAGATAATCTATAAATATATTAAGCTGGTCACCTCTAACACCAACCGCCTGGAGCTTTTGCAAGAGCAGTGGGACAGAGACCGTATCAAAGGCCTTGGCAAGGTCAAGGAATACCCCAATACATTTGTGACCTTCATCGAGTTTACTGGAGATGTGATCCGTCAAGGTATACTTAACTCAAATATTGATAAACGTTATAGACATTATAAGGCGTTACGTGCAAGTTGTGACATCATAGTTTGAGCCCGATCTGTATAGCGCGTTTTTGTACTACGTGACTTACTCACTTTTTGTCAGGTTATATTATGAAAAGTACTAGTCGTAGAGAAAAAAAAAACATTTATCTTTTATCATGCCCTCTTCGTTAATATTTAAACATGTTTGGTGCAAGTTCTCCATTGTACATATTTCTACGAAGTGCCCAAAGCCGCAATAGTGGCTCGTCCATTTTAGAAAATCTCTCTACCAAACGCGACTAGATATTTCCAAGCAGGTTTTTACCCGCCGCGGTCCGCCCGCCCGTGTGCGGGTCGAGGTAGGAAATTAATTCACAATACAGCGAAACTTAGTGGCGCTGCGGCCACGGGCGGCCACCGCCGGTCGGATTAAATTAACTAGCAGCCACTGGCTTATTATTACCCTGTGCGTATTATTGCGGCGATGGTCGGCGTTATATAGGCGTTAAGAGTGCCCCGGGCATAGAATTATTATAAGGTATAGAACAACAGTAGGTAAGAGCTTCCAAATGAGGCAGAGTTAGCCAAATTGATATGCTTAGCGTAGGCAGTTGTCAGTTTTGCACTATTAATGCTAATGTATGCGTTAATTTGAATGTCACTTTCTACAATACCCTTAGGCACACACATGTTACGTTAATGTGTGCGTGTCGCCTCGCCTTTCAGCGGAATTTCGTTTGACACCCTCTGTCTCTGCATGGTATGTCTAATGTCTGTGGCTCTGGAAATGCCCGGTTTCACATTGGACGATAACTGTAACAGTACAACGACGTCGTTGGACTAGTATTCATGCTACGGTCACACGACGTTCGACGACGACCTCAGAATATGTATGTAACTAACCTTATAGTCCAATCGTTATCGTCTGTGTATCCTTATATCGAATGTATCCTTCAAAGGGTTATTTTATTTTATAAATTTTTATTTATTTAGGTCTAAATTATATCTGTACATTTTAAATGGATTCGGACCTCCTAAAACCATAACTGGTTTATCTCGAGGTTCGTGTCTTCATATCTCAAATTATCGGTTTCATAGGTACGATTCGGTGCAAAAAGTAGAGTGACTCGGACATTAACCGTAAATTTTCAGATGTGTATACTTTACGTTAAGCGATAGATAGGTATAAGTGCTAGTTACTCGCATAAAAGCATGTCAGCAACGGTAAATACTAGCAAGTGTATGGGGATTCAGTCCGTAGCTCGCATGCTAGTAGAGAGCATGAAAGGAGTTCGCATGCGGAAGAGTCAAAATATAACTGATGATGAGTATTTTGATAACAAGTATTCTGCACAGGTATTGGTAACTGATAGGTTGTGTTATACTTACTTATAGTATGATGTATAACACGAAGGTTATTTATCATACTAAGTATAATATATAACCGTCCGGTCTCGCCTCTTGAGTGAAAGCGTTGGCGTTTACATAATACCACTTTTAGCTGTCAAAACTAAAAAGCTGCGTGGAAGGTACTAGAGACGGACCCTCTTTACCGGAAAGCATCCAAATACGCTGAGATTGTAGCCATCAAGTCTGGTAGAGATAGGGCTACCATACGACCGGATTGGAACCGGACTTCTCCTTGGACTTACGGGCTATTTCTACAAACATTTCAACTACCAATTTGAAAAAAAATCCTGATTACGATATCACCAAGACTTGACAGATTATCGTTCCGTACCTCAAAAAAAAAAAAACGGAACCCTTATAGGATCACTTTGTTGTCCGTTCGTCTGTCTGTCAATACCCTGCATCTCGAGAACGCGTCAAACTATCAAATTAAAATAAAAACCATATACTCGGGTCTATAGTCTCTTGAAGTTGTGAGAAAATAAAACTTCTAAGTTACAGTTTATGCCACAAAAAACGTATATTTCGACACTCAAGGGAATCAAAATTTATAGATTACTCGTCGTTGACCTAGAACTATGAAATTTGGCAAGTAATATTCTGTTATGCTACAAATACAGGAAAAAAATCTAAAAATACATTTCTAATTAAATCATACAAAAATAGTCTTTGAAGTTCGGGAAGAGTTCAGAAGAAACTGCGAGACTCGATTCCTGAACTTTTTAAAATATGTATATACATATTTGTACGGAGCTCTCGGTGGGCGAGTCCGACTAGCACCTGAACTTTTTAAAATATGTATATACCAATTTTTTTCGGTGGGCAAGCCGCATTTCCTTTTCTACGCCGTACTTCGGATTTCTTAGACGCAAATTAATTTGAATCACTTAAAAATCAAGTGAAACAGCTAAACCTGTAAGATTAAAAGAGAGTCTCGAAGATTTTCGCATAAAAATATTTATTTGTGATGTAGCTAAAAATTGACGGCTCTTGGATTTTTCTCTGTACTTTTCCAGTACGTAACTATAAGTCACGTTGCAATAGTTCTTCTTGCCGAACAGAAAGTACCTTTATATATCATAAGATAGGAAGAAGATATTATATTTTTCCGTTCCGTAGCGCTAGTTAGATCCGGGTTGTCCTTTAAAAGTGGGCTGCGAGAAGGTTTTTTCTTACATTTGGGTTTTTTTTGTCAGGATATAATCGCACCTATATTTCGAAGTGGTAACCCTAGGCGGAGCAAATAGCTGTTAATGTTACTACCCTAGAAGCGCAGGGGATGCGAGTTAGAGTTGCCTCACTGGTTTCTCCAGTTTGGCCCTATTCATAAGCAGACTATATACGTCCTACTGTAGGGCACAGGCCTTCTCTCAGAGAGAGAGAGTATGTGTTTAATCACCGCGCGTGCCAACCGCGTTTTGGCGACTTCAAGGGCTGAGGTATGTGAATAGCTCAGATACACAGGTTTCCTCACGATGTTTGCCTTCACAGTTAGCTAGTGGTATTGCTACTATAACTTCACAAATGTACATGACTTAGGAAACAAACTCATAGATACATGCCTGCACTGGGAATAGAACCCGGGTCTCTCCCGCTATGTTGTTGATTTTATTACCTGTCGACGTTGATTTTAATTAAAATAAAATCTTACTTCGTCTTCATCAGCGAAGTACTTATAAGAGCAAAAAATATAAATACAGGTAAAACAAACTTTTGGTTAAAAACTAAAGGGTAGCAATAAAACGAGTGACTGTAAATTACAGTTCTAAGTGTCAAAATTAATTAATTTGGGTTATAGAATTACTAAGTGAGCGACTGACTGCGAGTGACGAGAAATCAACAGAACAGCAACTTACAAACATTAATTTGAGTTACTTAAAATACAAAATGAGCAGCTTCATAATATTTGAGCGACCTAATATTTGTTTGAGTGTCAACGTTACGTCCTGCATTTTTTTCAATATTTGGCAAATGTATTTTTTATACTGAGCGGCATTTTATCTTAAATGAAGTGTTTCGAATACAAAAACCACTTTGAAAAATACACTAATGAGCAGAGTATAATGAGCTCATATTTAAAAAATTAAAATAATATGAAATAACTATTTGAAGAAACACTATTCTATTAGTTGAGAAATTTTATTATTGAAATATAAGGGTAATTAAATAAAACAATGTACTCCGTAAAAATAAAGTAATATGCATGCATTTATTTCAATCAAATGAACAAAAAATAAAATAAGACGCTTCAGTCAACTAAAAAAAAAACTTCTTATTAATACTAAGAAACATTGATAGGTATGAGGAGCCCTACTACTCATCGTCACTGGTAAATAAGTGCTGGCTTGGACTTAGTGGGCCGGCCTCGTTTTCTTTTTTGTCCAATGGGTATCATTTTTGCTTCCAGTGGTGGTGTTGTTAGTTTGAGCCGAATTGCTAGCCCCAAAACGTGTTTGCATACATATCTATTGAAAAATTCGGGACAGTCGCACGATCCTTTTTGCCAGTCCAAATTTGGCAATGATTCGTCGCCCCGCCCCCATTCGAATTCGCGCGCATTTAAAAATCTGTATTTTTCATTAAAAAAGCGTATCAAAATAAAAAACATAAGCCCTCAAATAGAATATCAGTAACCAATAATCATTAATAAAGCAGCTTACAAAACTTTGCTCAAAGTGAACTTTTTAGTAGTTCGCTAAGTATAACCTCACTTAGAAAAATCGAATCTATCTTAATATTGAAGTTGCCCTCTCTGTATTTCCAGTCGCTCACTTAGTAATGAAGTCGCTCGGATAAAATTTTAATATCTGAAATGGATTTATCACAATCCACTTTTTGTAAGCTCGTTCTGGATTTTATTATAAATCAATATTCGTCGTCAGTTTAGTTAATTTTTCGCTTACTCAAATTCATACCGCTCAAGTTATTAAAACAGTATGTCATCATCAGTCGCAAAGTTTTTTTTTGTTCGCTCGTTTTATAATTCCCCAAAACTAAATTAAGCCCACTTTGATAAAATATTATTTTTTTATGTAGCCGATATACGTCCCACTGCAGAGCACAATGCAGGGCATTACTACGCGTGCCCACCGCGGATTGGAAATTTCAAGCTCTGAGGTGTGTGAAGAGTTAGCGAGTGGTATTACTACTGAACTTCGCAAATATTTCTTTTCTGACTTAAAATTTCATACGAGAAATTGTACGTATTTCCATAACTTGAAGTATCCCTCAGTCAAATAAGTAACTTGTGAAAAACCTAAAATAATCCAAATACTATCAGCTATTATGAGAGTTTCGTGCCATTTATTACTTGTCTGATAAACATTTTCGGACGAAAATAAAGTCAACAAAACGAATTTCCGGGTAAAGTTTCGTGGCTGAGATGAGTCGCAAACCTGCAACCGTTTCATTTTAGGAATATTATCCGAAGCAATTGCGGAAAACTAATCCACTAACGAAATTCGGAGCTCTGAGCCAGGGTCTCTAAATATCGTCAAATTAGCAGCTTACACTTGGCAATTAACGTGCCTGCTGTGTACTGTTAAGGGCAAGTACTAAATAATTAGTTCATTAACAACAATTGACAAATTCTCTGAAGAATGTACGTAATATACTAGGCTGGGTTTGCATGGATTTTGCTGTACTTCTTACAATATACCAGCGGTGGTAGCCTAGTGGGTAGAACCTCGGACTCGGAAGTGGGAGACCCAGGTTTAACCCCCGGTGCGGGCATGTACCTATGACTTGGTTTTCTAAGTAATGTACATTTGTGAAGTTATAGTAGCAATACCACTCGCTAACGGTGAAGGAAAACATCGTGAGGAAACCTGAGTGTCTGAGCTATTCACATACCTCAGCGCTTGAAATCGCCAATCCGCGGTGGGCACGCGTGGTGATTAAGCCCATACTCTCTCCCTGAGAGAAGGCCTGTTCCCTACAGTGGGACGTATATAGGCTGCTTATGTTACAATATAGTGCAACCACAATATTAATGGTGTCAATAAAATATTCCGTCTGTAACTGTGGCGTAAATAATGAAATGCCCAAAATCCTATTCATCAGTATAATTTGACCTGTACACCTAATAGGTACCATTTTTTTTGTAATTTGTCATACGTACTGACAACGTCAAGTTTCAAGATACTATGAAAAATAAATGAAAATTATTAACGTTTACTAGTTTGGAGTGGTTTAATTATAATCCATGCTGAAGATACGGTTTTCAGGATACGTTGTTGACGCTATATCCTGTATATCTACATATGTACCTAATTTTATGCTTGTTAGAGCTCTTATTAAGTAAGCTATCGATAAAATAGTCGCCTGGTTGTTAATTTATATTTATAGTGTGGTTTTCGTAGGTGAATCTCAAAGAAATATATGGGTAGATAGATAAGAAATTTATTTTTTATTTATATATTTTATTATACACACAAAAATTTCAAGCAACTCTGGTACGTATTTCTCTCCCTTTGCGGGCGAACCGTTGGCTCGACTGCATACGGCATCAATGAAGCGCAATTTTTAGGGTTCCGCCCTTGAAATAAGTGAACTCTAAGTAGAATATTAATATAAATTCTGTAAACGGACTTGAAAAGACTAAGTTTGGAGTTTTTTTTGTCCATTTTTTCTCCAAAATGATGTAAATTTTGAAATGGACACCTAGTTTAACTTGTAACGTTCATTAAGACGCAGTTTCTGTGCTACTTTGAGTAAAAAAAATTGATTTTGATTTTATCTACACATACACTATTGCCATTGTATTTTATTTACCTGTGTGCAATTAACGTATATACCATATATTTTTGAATCATGAAAAAAAAAATGTCCCTTCCTGTGTTTATTCTCGGGACAGCCAACGTGTCTGTCAAGACTTTTTGCTGCAGGAACGAACAGAATCATCAAGTTGAAATTGATGTCTACTAACACTTTTTATGGCCAGCAGTTTCTTAAATTTGTTAAAAAGCGCAATGTAATGAAACTCGTCATATACTTTATTTACGTCAAACGTTGCATTCGATCAAACTCACTATCAAAATCGATCGAAAATTGACCTAGAATCAGGAAACTAGGCAAGAAGCAAAACTGTTCTTCGGCATAAGTATAGGTAATCTGATAAATTTGTAGTTACTGCACATAAAAAACACACTTATCCCATTATACTTGGGTTGTAGCGCATACTTTTCCACAGCAAAATTATATTTGTTATTATATGTGCGAAACCTAAGAATGTGAGTCTACTCAAACTTGTCCGTCTTTTTATTGCGAAAACCTCTCAACGACGAAGCCTACTTCCATCACTGCCTCCGTAAAGAAAGGGAGCCCCTTAACAGAAACCATGCAAACAACTCGGAGAAACGTTCAGTGCAAACATTTGAACGTTAGTTTGTTCGCAACTCACCTCGCCTGGGTCACAGAATATCACTGAATCTACACAGAAATTTCAGATACAGCCTGAGACCTGCACAAAAGTAACGTATTCGCGCATTTTGTGGAACTGATGACTATGATGAAATACAAAGAGACACATTAACATAGAGACACACATTTTTACCCCACTTTGATGAATGTGTAGAGGAAAATGCATACGTATTTTAGATTCACCAAACCAAACCTTTAGGAAAACATCGCGAGACACCCTGAGTGTATGAGGTGTCTACATACCTCAGCGCGTGAAATCGCCAGTCCGCGTTGGGCACGCGTGGTGATTGAGCCTATACTCTCTCTCTCAGAGAAGGCCTGTGCCCTGCAGTGGGACATAAAATAGCTGCTTACTTAAACTAAACCTTTCATACGTCTCTACTGTGTTACTCCGCTAAGTTTGGCCAACTGTCTAATTTAGAGGTTTCTATGATAAATTGTTATGGTTAAACCACTGTTGCGTAATGGGGGGATTCAATCCGTCTTTGTCTTAGAGGGTTCGCAGGCACCAACTATTTCCTTGGAATCAATTAATAAAGTGGGTTCCGGGGGTTGCTCCATCTAGGGGGGTCTTAGTTCTTGTTACGTAAGTAGGGCACAGGCCTTCTCTCGGAGAGAGAGATCACCACGCGTGCCCACCGCGGATTGGCGATTTCAAGCGCTGAGGTATGTGAATAGCTCAGACACCTAGGTTTCCTCACGATGTTTTCCTTCGCCGTTAGCGAGTGGTATTGCTACTATAACTTCAAAAATGTACATAACTTAGAAAACAAAGTCATAGGTACATGCCCGCACTGGGAATCGAACCTGGGTCTCCCGCTTCCGAGTCCAATGTTCTACCCACTAGGCTACCACCGCTTCCCTACCCATCTAGGCTACCACCGCTTGTTACGTGCAGTTCAATTATACCTCTATGTTTTAATTGATTTAAAACCTCTGGGTGAATGTACTCAATGTTTACTCAATATGTAGATAGAATATTCTTTATTATAAGTATACCAGGAAATTACATTAACACAATATACAAACATAAACAAAGTAAAATTGATGGCCGCATTAATAAAAGGAATTTGTATTACTGTGTTACCTCAGGAGGGAATTATTAAACCAGTGTTTCACAACGATCTGATGAAATTTTGAGAGGTAATATTACTCATCAATATAGATAATTTTGACGCTAAACATCCTTTTAGTTGGACAGTAGGGGGTCACTTGCTAAAACCGCGTGCAACGAAAACATGGCGCCTCAGCGAGGGCTGTAACTCTGTAATTTCGTGTCGTGTGCAATTCATTTATGTATCGTTGAGTAGGACAAAGGAGCCATTACTCAGGTTTTTTGAACCGTGCCGCTAGATGGCGCCAGTGCCGCGTGACGTAACTCTACTCAGGCCCTAAATTCTATTAATGCATTATAGGACAATGACAACTGTATGAACGTGGCGATTTCATTTCATTGCTGCTTTAAGTCCACACACGCACCAGTGTCAAACGTTTTAGGGGTCAATGGTGTAAAAAAACACATCACGTGAACCGACCGTGTATCTGTCATTGAACTATATTGCATTCACTAACATAATCGAGGCCCAGTTACGTTACGGGCGACTTAAAATGTAAAGCTTGACCTGCTGTCGGCTGTACATGCCGGGGGTCGAACCCACAACCTCTTGAATATGAGGCGAGAATTCTACCAACCTCGCTGCCACGCTGCTTTGCCACTTGCCATGAAAAGAAATCGAAGAAATTCCCAATAAACTAAAATCCGATTTTGTGCGAAGAACCAATACAAACGAACATCAGACACGCACAATAGGTGCTCCGAACGATGTGCTGGACAAATATTGGGTAATACAATGTTCGGAATAATTAATGCCAGATCAACATTCGATGAAGATCAAAGAGTCGCTGCGTCTGTGTGGCCCGACGTGAATTGGAATATCGGCAGACACAGAGCTAAGAATTTGATTCCCCTTTTTTTGGAGTAGACGTGCGTAAATCAATCGACTCACTCACCTTACCTCACCTTTCCGTGTGGCGTCGGATTAAGAATAGCGCCACTCCATTTCCTTCCGTGGATGTCGTAGAAGGCGACTAAGGAAATACATTACCAGTGGACGGGCATCGGATCAGCGTCTTCCTGAGATTCCAACAGTATACTGCGATCGCCAACCCGCCTGCCAAGCGTGGCAATTGTGGCGAAGCCCTGCATGGTTAGGAAAACCTTGAAGAAGGCCTATGTCCTGCAGTGGACGTCAAGTGGCTGATGATGATGATGACTCACCTTATTTGATTTTTAGGGTTCCGTACCCGAAGGGCGCCAAACGGGCCCCTTTTACTAAAACTTCACTGCCTGTCTGTCTGTCATCAGGCTGTATCTCATGAACGGTGATAGCTAAGCAGTTGAAATTTTCACAGATTATGTATTTCTGTTAAATATTTAAGGCGGGCTCCCATACAAAAAACGTAATTTTTTTGCCGTTTTTTGCTCAATATTAATAACGGCAACAGGTAGACGCTTGAAATATTACCAGAATGTTTACTTCTATATTCACTTCAGAAATAAATAATGAACTTAAAGTAAGATACACATTTCAGGGGGGTTCCCATACAACAAACGTGATGTTTTCCGGTTTTTCTCGATCTTTGTATCTAATGTTGCATAGACGCTTTTTGTTAGATGGTTTTTTTATTAAAGAAGTGTTCTCAAAAAAGAGCAGGGCTGTGAGATCACACCATTCTGCCTACCTCTTTCCAGAAGGCCAGCAGTGCTTTGGCGCCACTGTTGGCCTGTACCAGTTTACCAAAGATGGTAGTCCGTTGCTTTTCCAGGCTCTTACAGTGAATGGTCACGTGGGAGGTAGCCCAGTCGAATTAGCTCAAAAAAGGGGCAAACCCGGAAGAACTCTAAGTAGCAATTTTTCTTCGGAATTCGTTGGGGGGTAGGGGTGGGGTGGGGGGGAGGAGGTGGGTTCACTGCATCCTTGGTTCACTGATAGTCTAAATTTTTCGTGGTACTCAATCCGTTGCGTCATCCGCCATTTTGATGGCTAAGGGTTAGTTTTTGTTTGTTGAATAACGCGTTTATTTTCAATTTCACACGAAATATGGTCATTAAAAAGCTTTTTAGAATCGAGATCGGAAAATATCGATCGTAGAAAAAAATTTACCAGAGCTAAAATTGTAGGAAACACTTCCTACAATTTTGGCTCTGGTAAATTTTTTTTTTCGGTCGGTATTTTCCGATTTATACCCCAAAAGGTTTGTTTGTTTAACAACTCGTTTATTTTCACACAAAGTTGTTTATAATTGAATCTTCTACAATTTTGGTCCTCATCATTTTTTTTGTCAGATCAATATTTTTCGATTGATAGCCGAGAAGTGGGGGTAAAATCTCATAATTGCATTATTAAGTTTAATTTTAATGTTACACAAAACATTGTTACAATCAAAGTTGTTTGAATTAAATTTCCTGCAATTTTGGTTCTCATTATGTTTTTGGTAGGATCGATATTTTTCGATTATAACGCAAAAATAGGTGGGGGTGAACCTAAATGTTGTATTATTTATTATAAATTGTTCGTGTTTTTTTGTTTGTTTATTTGTTGATTATTGAAAATTTGATGACAATTTGGTTTGATGAAAATTTAATTTGCTTATTTATGATGCCGATTTTGTTTTTTTTTTGTAAGTTATTTTTGGGCAGCACGCCTACAGTAAAGGGAAAGTGGTGTGTGGAAGTGTTTGTAAAGTGAGCGGTGTATGGTTTACGCAGATTCCATCTTTTCAGAAGCAGAAGGCTACTTGAGAGGCGTGTCGAGATTGTGGGCAGAAGAGTCTCTTTGACTCGCCCAGTTCACTAAGTACGCCAGTGATGTGTCTCCAATAAGAACATAGTACGTACTCCACGGCAAATATTCGTGGTTCCACGGCACTTCAGAGTGAATACTATTAGTAAAATCGCCGGAGGCCATCGGAGCTCGCTGCGCTTTGATATTTCCCAGCCTTTTGTTATTCAGCAGGATGGAATTACACGCCGTGTGGACTGGCCTTTATCCATTACTGACAAAGCTTTAGTGGTTAGGCTTTAGCTGCAATTTCTATGATTCTTGTGACTGTGGCTGGGAGGCGTGTGCTTGAATTTGTAATATAACTCCATTTAATGCAAATAATTTGCACAACTATTATAGTACAAACCAAATTTTGACGTATCGTAGGCACTGCAACGTTTTTGAGTGATGTTTGAGAAGAAAAAAAATGAGATAACATGGTGTTCAGGTACTTCGGATGGATTCGGTGCATTCCGTAACGCTCAAATGGATATATTAGGGGTTAAAGTATGAAATTGCCGTTTTATTGCAATAGGTTCTTTGAATTGACATAGAATCTTCATGGTTTGAGGTTTTTGAATGAAACTTTTTTCAAATGGTTTCTATGATGTTCTTTTTTTAAAAAATGTGAAACATTTGAATATCGACTTCCAATTGTTTTTGTTATTCAATTTAGACAAGAAAGATGGATACTGCGAAAATTCGAGTGATTATGAGGCACCCATTTTGCGTATTTTTTTATTTTATTGATTTGACGCAAGTGAGTCAATATTGTGGGTAAGGTAACGTTAAACCATGCCGCTAATTCCTGGGTAGTTTGACTAGGGTCGGCTTCCACTATCTCTCTTAATTCATCGTTATTCACCTGTGTGGGCGGTCTTCCTCGTGGCTCGTTCTTTAAGTCGAAATTTCCATCACGAAAGCGTTTAAACCAAAATCGCACGGTGCGTTCATTAGTAGACCCCTCTCCAAACGCAGCATTGTTTCTGCCGCGTTAGTTCCGCGTTGGAACTCGTATTCAAAAATCACTCGAATTTTCGCAGTATCCATCTTTCTTGTCTAAATTGAACAACAAAAACAATTGAAAGTCGATATTCAAATGTTTCACATTTTTTTAAAAAAGAACATCATAGAAACCATTTGAAAAAAGTTTCATTCGAAAACCTCAAACCATGAAGATTCTATGTCAATTCAAAGAACCTATTGCAATAAAACGGCAATTTCATACTTTAACCCCTAATACCTACTTGAAATTGCCAATCCGCGGTGGGAGGTTACTGCCTCTCTTTCAGATGGAAGGCCTGTGCCATGCAGTGGAACGTATATAGGCTGCATAATAAAAAAAACCGGCCAAGTGCGAGTCGGACTCGCGCACCGAGGGTTCCGTACAAACCTGCAATGTCAACAACATTTTTTCACGGGTTAAAGGCAATTAGATCTAAGTATTTGATATGAATTTCAACTTGATAGCTCTACGCGTTCATGAGGAAAAAAGTAATAAGTTTATATTTATTAAAAAATATATATTTTGTAATGTAACTAAAAATTTAAGGTTTTCGGAATTTTTCCTTTATGTGTGCTATGAAACGTTGCTTCATGCCAAATTTCAAGATTCTAGGTCGACTGGAAGTACCCTTTAGGTTTTGATTCCCTTGCGAGTACTTGCGAGTTTCAAAATATGCAGCTTAAATTGCTGTTTCTTTTGATTGCGTTGACATAGAAGTTAGATTTTGTTACAGCTTAAAGGTATTATAGACCTGAGTATTTGGTATGAATTTCAATTTAATACCTTTACGCGTTTATGAGGAAATGGGTAGTAAGTTTAAAATTATAAAAAAAAAATATATTATGTGATGTAACTAAAAATTTATGGTTTTCGTAATTTTTCCTTTATCTATGCTATAAGACGTTGCTTCGTACCAAATTTCAAGATTCTGAGTTCACGGGAAGCACCCTGTAGGTTTTGATTCCCTTGCAAGTGTCGAAAATTTGCGGCATAAACGGCTGTATCTTTTGATTGCGTTGGCTTAGAAGTTTGATTTTTTCACAGCTTCAAGGGACAGTAGACCTGAGTAATTGATATAAATTTCAGCTTCATACCTCCACGCGTTCCTGAGAAAAAGGGTCTTGACAGACGGACGGACGGACGGACAGACGGACAACAAAGTGATCCTATAAGGGTTCCGTTTTTTCCTTTTGAGGTACGGAACCCTAAAAACCTATTATAACAGTAAGTGATTCCGAAATTAAGTTAATAACGTATTACAATCTTTTAACGCCGTCCGTGTGGCCCCAAATTAAGAATAGCGTCACTCCATTACCTTCCGTGGATGTTGTAGAAGGCGACTAAGGAGTTAAATTACCAGGAGACAAGCAGCAGCATCTTACTGAGATTCCAACCGCATACTGCGATTGCCAACCCGCCTGCCAAGCGTGGCGATTATGGCAAAACCCCTCATGGTTATGTTCGAAGTTTAGAAAACCATGAGGGAGGCCTTTGTCCTGCAGTGGGCGTCAAATGGCTGATGATGATGATGAAACTTTTAGACTGCCAGACAAAAGCTGAATGAAACGAAACATAAGTTTTTTATAATAACGAATTATAGGTTAAGGCGATGATGACAGATTGCGCTGACGATTGCTTGACAGGCTAATTCCCGCATTATTCAGAAAAATTGCTTTCTACTGCAATATAAAAGACCCCGCTAATAACCAGCACAGATTATCACTGTATTTTTATTGTAAATTATCGCGGGCGGGTTCATGTTTAGAATGAGAAGATTAATGGTCAAATAACATGGCTTTGTCCATTAGTCTGTGTGAGCGTCTGGTCGCTAAACTAGTGTTAAGGGCAACGCACACGGTGTGTTTGAAACGAGGGATATTTGCAGTCACTATAGCCATGCATAAATACATAAACTGACTCCTGTTTTCCGGAGGGGTAGACAAAGACCAGGGTTTGCCACTTGCCGCAATCTTGACAAACCTCTTTCGCGTCATCACTTATTAGACGCTGCATGGACGCCAGTTTCGGATTCTCCTCCAATGCCTTTATAAGCCAATAATTTTAGTATCTTTTGTCAGATTATTCTGTCCCAAATCGCATTTCGAGCTATTTCTCGACAGCCGAAGACAAAAAAGCAAACAAAAAATTTTTCCTTTTGTAAACCAGCCACAGCCGTTCTTACCAATAGTTCGCACGTTGTTGTATCACAGTAAAATGAGTATTTGTTTAAATTTTAAAATTAAAATTTTATGAGAAGCACTAGTCGCTGCTATCGTGTGTGTCGGACGAGCCAGGCGATTTAGCCTCTTGTTGATACAATGCAGTTTGTTCGTTCCAGCGGGGCGATTAGTTCCATGTAAATCTGCATCCTTACTCAGCATAGGTCCGATGCTGGCAGTCAGTAACCCTTTATATTAATGCAGCCTGTATGTCCCACTATATGGCACAGGCCTTCTCTCAGAGAGAGAGTATAGGCTTAATTACCACGGGTGCCCACCGCGGATAGGCAATTTGAAGCACTGGGGTATACCTCAGATACTCAGACAGGTTTCCCCACGATGTATTCAGCGTTAGCGAGTGCTATTGCTACTATAACTTCACAAAATATGTGTCTTAGAAAAAAAAGTCATTGGTACGTATGAGAAGCTGACGTTCTACCAATTTAGGGCTTTATATCTTCAAAAACCGTGAGGAAACCTGAATACCTGAGGTGTTCATACCTCAGCGCTTGAAATTGCCAATCCGCGGTGGGCGTGCCTAGTGATTAAGCCCTTAGTCTCTCTCTCTCTCTAAGAGAAGGCCTGTGCCCTGCAGTGGGACGTATATAGGCTACATAAAAAAATATATGTCATGTGTCCCAGGCACTACATTTGTCTGTGATCATGGGATTAACGTCCACATTATTGTCTTCAAAATATGTAACGATATAGCTTTGCCAGTCCCAATCCTCAAATGTCTTGTACCGTCAGCAAAAAAGTAGACTGAACTTTGTGTGAGATTCACAATTTGTTTTGTTCGCCGTGTAAATCTAAAACCCTAAATTGGTCTCATACTGGTACCGTTTGACGTTGTGATACTGACGTCCGGCCCACGGCCTGGTGTAATTCTCACTCCTAGTTTTGTCCTCCGCTTGATCGAATAGATACCACCAATCGGTGTTGGCGAACCAGACTAGAACGAGCATCGATTTCCTGGACCTGGTAAGTAAATATTTGATTTTGGTTTGCAAACAAATATAAGATTAGGTTACTCTATTCATAATAATAAAATTGCATATTATCATTATCTCATGATTGTTGTCATTAGGCCTCCCCCTAGAGGGAGGTGCCTCCTCTGGCCAGCAGTGGACGGGTATGGCCTGTGCACACTTGTGCCACTTTCTATCTCTACCATCCTTCTGTCATTAAAGAATAATCTATTTATGTACAGAGTGACTAGAACTAACGCCGGACCCCAAAAGCTACTATGTTAGAAACCAAAATATACCTGTACGCTTTGTTCATAAAATTTTGCTAGGAATTCAATAGTAATTTAGGTTATGAAAATATAAACATAAACATTTACATACAGGCACATACATTGCTTCTGGCCCCACACTAGGATACCCTGTGTCGTGGGAACCAGAAACAACGACATCACAAACATGTAAACATCCAAGACCTGGGTTTTTTTTATATGATTGCGTAAGTACGCAGAGCGTTAGAACAATTCAGCGATACTCTTGTTTAAGGACCTTGCGCTTAAGAATACATTGTGCGGTGAAAATTTAATTGCGTATGGTGAAAGAAAGCTTGAAAATTTCAATAACGTTCCTGGGCAAGCAATATTTGGTACACCAAAGAACATTAATACTTTGAATCTCTTAAGACCTTAATTTCTTAAGCTTGGTTTTGTTATAGTCCACACAAATCTTCTTGGTGGTAACGTGAACATAGTCACACATCGTTTTCACATCGCTTACTGTCTTTATAGTGTAATGTATGTATGTGTATGTTGACTACTTTAGTAATAGATTAATAGTAATTTATTTGTATCACACTATCTGTACTACTCACACGTACGCTGTAAAGACAGTAAGCGAAGCGGAAACGATCTGTGACTATGTTCACATTACCGCCTAAAAGTAGTAATGCAGGGAATATGTAGGTTTCAGCAAGGGCTTGTAAATTAGCATTCAATATATAAAGCGTCAAGGGACAAGATACTGATAGCCTTTTAAACGGCCACCCCCAGTTTTCAGTCAGAAGTTAAATCGAGTTATACGAGGTGCGTCGCAGTGCATATCGCAAATCGCAGGCTTCAGTCGGGTCGCTCACCGCGGCCAGACGTCTGTAGCCTACACCTACAGCCCAGCCGGGCGGCTGCGGACCTGTCCGACTGAAGAGCTCTAACCTGGAAAAATTTGGCTTTACCATCAGAATTGTCTTATTACTTAAGTCAAAGAGACTCCGACCATAGACCGTTCCATTGCACTCTGAATCGGTGGGCTAGTCCTACCGTTAGCTTACACGGCTGAGTAGGTCATAACTGGGGGGGATATGATGCACTAGTTTTAAAGATTGTGGCTGTAATTAGCATACTCTCTAAGATTAGCAAGTTCAAGTTAAAACTCTGCGATAACAAAGTAAGTCAATAAATTAAAAAAAAAAAAAAAAAAAAAAAAAGTGGTAGTGTGCTAGTCAAATAATGTCAAAGAACTAATAGCCGATGCGGTCCAAGATTCTCGAGTCGAGACCACGAATTGGCAAACGCAACTAGCTCGCTGGACCGACGGTCCAAGGCAGATTCTTGGCGGCCGCTGGATGAGGATGTCCAATAGTGGACGAGACTTATAAATCAAAAGAAACAAGCATGGGCGCCCGCCAGCTCGCGCATTTTAGGATCGTGGCAAGTAGCAAACCCTGGTCTCTGCCTACTGCTCTGAGATACAGGTGTGAGTTTATGTACCGTAAAACGGAGTGATAAGAAATTGGAGTATGAATAGAAACCAAAAGTGTAGGTTTTTGTCACCGATTTCCTAGTGAACTTAAATGTAGGAAGTCCTTTAACAGATATGATCAGATATAAAGAGACGTCGCTAAAGTTTTAAGTTCTGTAGGAAGTTCTGTACTTAATCTTACTCCATTTTATAATCAGCCCGTTCCACTGTATTTATTTTTTTGTATTTTATTTTTTTAAACTAATTTATTTTCCAGAAGAATCATTGGTGGTAACAGGGCACAAAATCGACAGCCAAAACGGTCTCTTCGCCTCCAAAACCGATCTCCAGGCTCGTTGAACCTTATCCCATTTCCCACAACGTTCAGATTCAATCGCAGCCTGTGTGTTTTATACTAAGGAAGGTGTACATAGCCTACACGAGAGCTTCTAAATGCCAATGACCTTGGAGACAGTGTTTTTGATGAGGAAACTTTTTGATAGCGCTACCAAGTTACTGGGAACGTTGAATGGAGCCAGTCTTTGCTAAAGGACTACGGGTGGTCTATTCCCGCAGATAAGCACATAGCTATCAAACACAGATATTATAAATATGCTCTGAGGATTCAAACCTTTACGCGGAGAATGTTATAGAACACTAGGTGACACGGCGAACGTTGTGTTGCCACATTAACCACTCGTCTGCCGCGACACAGATCTGTGTCCAACTTAGTATGGGCCACCTATACGTTCCATTCCGCGAGGGCAGTTCAGAGGTTAACTAGCTTACGACCTTTTCTCAGACCTACCAAATATATTAAAAAAAATAAAAAATCGGTGAAACCGTTTCGGAGGAGTTCGATAACAAATACTGTTAACAAACACACGAGATTTTTATTGTATATTATATGAGCAGACTATGTACAACAACAAGATTAAAAAAACCCTTTAACTCCGATGAAACCTAGCCTAGTGATGGAAATGGTTGCAAAGGTGCCATGTGAAATATTTGACATTAATTTGACGAAAAAGTGTCAGAAAATAAGTAAATGACAAGCTTGTTCGCAGTAATCTTTAAGTTTGTCCTTACTACTGGAAAAAATCACGAAATCACTAGGGGGGAGCGGGGGTGTAGTGAGATATCACGTGTATAATTTTTTTTTCTTTCAACGCGCGATTTGTAAACCGAAAAGCGGTGCGTGACCTTGACTCGCCGTTGCTAAGCAACGATTTCCCCGTGATTTTGTAAAACCTGTTGGAAGTGGTAAAATTATCGATACTGAAGACACTGTTTTCAGGTTATCGATTTTAAAGGCAACACCCTGTAAGTGTAAAGATAGAGGCCGCTCTCATGACCAAATTGGCGAACGAGTGTGACCATTTGTCACTCGAACCGCCATTTAAGCTCGAGAATGCCGCCACTAAGTGTACCACGAAAACAATCGCTTTTTGATGAAAATTGAAGAGTTGCAAGAGACAAGCTCATTAGAAACAGTATGAAAGATTGATTCGGTACACTTGAGTTAATTTAAATAAGCTATAATTCAGATACGTGGTAGAATCGTATGTGGTTCGAACTTTAGCCTTTGCGTGTACGTAATGAGACGATTTATACGGCGTCCAGTAGCACTTTTACTCACACTAGATGGGTGAAGGGACCACTAGGACGCTGCAGTGCCTGGGACATTGTTTTTTTAGATGGAGTAGACAATGTCCCAGGCGAATCATTATTACTATTGTAATTATTAACTTAAATCCGGAAACACTTACTTGACCCTGGTTGGAATTTTTCAACAAAAATTCGAGTAGGTGATTTCGGAATTAAGTTAATAATGTCTAGTGCTTGCGAAAGTTTTCCAAAAGTTTAGTATTTTTATTAGAAAATCTAACAGCACGAAATAACAGAAAATTGTCTCCAGTATTTTTTTTGTAACTATAAGGCCAAAAATAGAAATAGTGGAGTGAAATAAAACTTCACTTGTCAATAGTAACTGCTCAACATAATTCTATCAAACAAATAAAAAAAAGAAAAGTAAAGTGTACGTTATTAACTTCCGGATTGAGAATTGTGAGGGATTTTAAAATTCATACACTCTTTTAGAGTGTACGACACTCTTTTAAACTGTATATATTTAAAAAAAAGTCTATTTCAGTTAAAGTGAGAAGTGGATGGTATGGGATAAGAAATGGGATGTGAGTGAATGTCTAAAATGTGCGATATTGAATAACATATTGCGTGCGTGTGGAAGAGCGAGTGTACGTATGTGCGTGCGTGTGTGTATGTGTGAGTATGAGTGTGTGCGTGTTTGTGTATATGTGTGTGTGTGTGTGTGTGTGTGTGTGTGTGTGTGTGTGTGTGTGTGTGTATGTGTGTATGTGTGTGTGTGTGTGTTAGTCGCCCTGGCATAATATGTCTCTGAAACTTAGTAATTAAATTCTTAGTATTGTTCGTTTTATAAAAACGGCACGTGCATCGCGGTATTTAACCCAATTACATTTTGTTTACTGTAGCAATTTGTGTCGCTAGATATAAAGCTCGCGTCCAACGTAACCCTTAGGTACAAGTAGCGTAGGCATAATATTTCTGTCGTATTTTGACTACGCTACTGTACCTAACGGCTATGTAGGCCACGAAGTCATAATAAATGTCTTCGAATCTTGGGAGTCAGTTTGCTTAAGAGTGATTAGTTAAAAGTGGGTGGACTTCTTTTTCATACATAGCTACCGCTTCTAACATTAAAATTGTATAAAATAATTTGATTATTAGGCCCTGTTTCATGTAACTTAAGTTTATTTTTTTATTATTATTTTAGAAGGTGAGAAAACAGAGACAAGTACAGTTAAATATTTGAAAACAAACAGATATAAATAAGTTGACAGACATTTGTCAGTAAACAATTCACAGGCGTAGTAAATAAGGTGTTTTAAAAGAACTTAAAAAACACGCGTAATGCATTTCATAAAACTGTTTTGACCGGCAGTCACGCAAAATACTACGAAATGTCACGATTCACCTTTAAAATGTCGCACAATGTGTTTCAATTGACAATTGTAAAGCATAATGTTATGACTTTTCGTTTGTCCTTATGTTTGTTTTCGTTTGATATTATATCCCTATATGATCACATTAAATATCCTACTACTAATATTATAAATGTGAAAGTTTGTGAAGATGTTTGGAGGTTTGGATGTTTGTTACTCAATCACGCAATAACGGTTGAACGGATTTACATAAAACTTGGCGTACAGATAGACAAATACCTGAACTGAGACAAAGCACTGACTGAAAATCAGCGCTGAGGGATCACTTCTTCAGCACAACGCTGAGTCAGCTGCCTTTTGTGGCAATGTAGATACACCACAGGCTACATCTATGGTCCTGTTTTATTTATTCGTTTTGTCTGTTGTGTATTTAGTTTTCTTTCTGTTGTTGTGCATATTATGTTACTTATGTGCTTATTTTGTTTCTGTGATGTATCTTGTTGGTATAATAAATGTCTTTCTTCTTCTTCTTCTTCTTCTTCTTATATCCCGGTAATGCTTACGCGTGGGATAATATTTATTTTAAGTTTATAATATATGGCGTTGTGCGAGCGAATGTTGTGTTTTGAAAATAGATGGCGTTGTGCGAGAATCGTATAAACGGATTCTGTGGCGGTACGAAGTTCGCCGGGACAGCTAGTAATTAAATAAAGAAATTGATAAGCTATGCACTGAGGAACATATGGGTGCTGAACACGACAAAACACAAATAAATAATTTCTATGAAACCCTGGACACCACAAGCATGCTAATGTGGTCTCGTAAATAAGATTGTTGTGTTTTTTTTACGCCGTAAAATACTGCACTTGGACACGTATAAGGGAGGGCACCACTCATAACGTTTAATAATTAATACAGTAGCTAGAAGGAGGGGATGGATGAATAAATGAAAATACAGGAATACGAAGAATTGTTCGGTTAATTATTATTTTAGTTCATTGTTTTAGAAGTAACAAAGATTTTTGAACTAAACTTACGTTTCATAATCACTACATATTTATAATTACCTTAATTCCGGAATCACTTACTTCAGTTTGATGTCTTGTAGGGCTCTTTCCACAAAAATTCAAGTAAGTGATTCCGGAATTACGTTAGATGATAAGAAAAAAAAATCATTAACATATTTGTCTAAAAGTGCAGCTGTGCTCACAATTTGATTTTAAATTTTATTTATTTTAAAGGTCCATCCACATTATATCGCATTACATTATAGCCGGGCGTGCAAGTGCAAAGATTAACCCACTACAATACGTCCCGCTGCAGGTCACAGGCCTTCTCTCAGCGGTGGGCATACGTGGTAATGGGATTAATTACCGGGCGTGCTCACGGCGGATTGGCAATTTCAAGCGCTGAGGTATGTGAACACCTCAGACACTCAGGTTTCCTCACAATGTTTTCTTTCGCAGTCAGCGAATGGTATGGCTACTATAACTCCACAAATGTACGTAACTTAGAAAACCAAGTTATTCTATCGCTCCGCTACCACCGCTACACATCTAGTGCAAAGATATCAAACTTAAAAAAAAATATATTTTTACTTGAGTTTTTTTTTTAAGGTACTTTTGTATTCTGGAGTGGAATCAGGCGGGCCATTTAAGCCGTATGGGCCCCGAACAGGTGGTTTGAAACCGGCACTGACTGGGTTTCACGCGAAGAATATATTAAATCGGAAAAAAAATGTAGAATACGTATAACTAAACCTTTAGATTAATGCTACTAAGTTTTGAATATGATATTCTCCAAATAATGGCCAGCGGATAAAACTAATGAATGTTGAGGAAGCGAAAGTGATCTGTCGGGATGGTGGCAAGTGGCAGTCCCTGGTCTCTGCCTACCTCTCTGGGATACAGGCGTGAGTTTATGTATGTATTACAACGAAATATTTCAAGTATCTACCTGTTGCCGTTATTAATATAGAGCAAAAAGCTGCAAAAAATACATTTGTTGTATTGCCCCACTTAAATATTTATTTTATTGTTTTTAGTATTTGTTGTTATAGCGGCAACAGAAGTACATCATCTGTGAAAGTTTCAACTGTCTAACTATCACGGTTCATGAGATACAGCCTGGTGACAGACAGACATTGGAGTCATAGTGATAGGGTCCCTTACCCTTAGGGTACGGATCTCTCACGAACATAGGGACTTCACAGAACAGACAAAACGGGGAAACCTTTGGCGAAATTGACGTTACGCATTATGGAAATTGACGAATTATTCTGAAACAAAGTTCTACGGGAGTGTAGGGCCTCATTTGTGATCGATGTGTAGAGGGAATTTCACATATATTAGGGCTGCTTGCGCCGAGTCAATGAGTAAGTAAGTCAATAGATAAATACGTATCCAGGGATAGACCAATAGTAAGATAAGGATGTCAGTGGCTCTATTTTTATTTATAGATATATACGTAACTCGTAACTCTTATTTCAAAATTGTATTCACTAGGTATAAAAACAAACGGCCTTAAAAACACGATTCCTGTTAAACCAATCTAAGCTCTGTTTATTAAATCTGTAGCTACATAGCTTCCTTCTAAAATCTCCACCACAGACTTTTTTTAATCAGCGTTTTTATAAATAAGACCCTAAATGTTTACTTATGACTCAAAACGTACATGTACTTAACTCCACAAGCGCTTAACGGACACTATTTGGCCGCAAAGATTATGACGCTATCGCGACTAGCGGACAAAATATGTCCGTAAGCAAAGTAGTTGATTGGTCGACGATTTTAACCGTTCCAAAATAGCTAACCAAAAATTACTACATCGCAGTTATGTTGAGCATCTATTACTGCATAGATGCGCTTTTTTTGATGACATTGTCAAATTGGAACGCACCATAAGGAATTATAACATAATGTGCGCCCGCCCGCAGGTCCGCCCGCCATTTTTAGTTAGATAGATAGATAGATAGATAGATAGAATATTCTTTATTGTATGTACACCAGGAATTACATATGAGTATATTATTGCAAAGTATTTTAATTTCTTTGGAATAGTGTAAAAACAAATGGTGAAAATGATGCTCTTCGGTGTAAAAGCATTAGAATTGGTGTTTGTGAAGTGAAAGTGGATAAAACGTGGAAGTGACGTAAGACCCGTGTCAAAAATTTTGAACAAAAGAAATATCACATCTATGGAATAAAAGGGTAAAACATCCAGTAACTGGCCACTTAACGACCGTTTTCCAGAAATATGTCCATAAGTTCTACAATACTTAATATATTTAAAAAAATGTTTCTGATTGTATTTAAGGAAGAATGAGGCTTTGATATTTTGTTGTCAAGGAATGGTTCACCAAGTAATTTTATAAAGTAAAATCAACGGTAAATAAAAAGTAGTATTTTAACAATAACTGACCTCTATTTTCTAAAAACTGGCCATGTTTAATCCAATAACTGACCGCCTCAATCAAAAGTAAAATTAACACCCCAATCTCACTAAATAACCGTCAAAAGACCTTTAAATACTTCTACCTGTTGAAAATGAAAACAAAGGCATTCTTTTAACACAAAAATATGTTAAAAAAAACAACAAAATAAGCATTCTGTGCTAGGTATAACAAAACAGTCTTTTCCCTATTTATTTTGAGAATCACATAGGAACTTTCGTTTTCAAAATATATGTAATATTTTTTTATCTTAAAAGATAAAAGCCATTTGTTTTGGCTTCTCCTTTTTTTCGAAACATTTCAAAGCATTCATCTATTGAAGACCCAGATTTGTTGAGTTGGTAACAGATATGGCAGACATAATCATCTTCATCGAAAGTTATGTCAATTTTATGATGATTTCGTAAGCAATTATCATAAAATTGTCTATCACACATGACACATTCTAAGGCATGCACACCGTATATAGTACGGGAGCAATCGGAACATAGTCTGTATTTATTAATATTTACATCGGTCATCTTCTCGTCTAAACAAGTATCATTCCTGATATTTTTCTCTGATTTGGTTTCTGGTTCCGTTTGCTGTAATCGAGTTCTTTTACCTTTCTCTTTGTTCTTCTTTTTTTCAGATAATGCTTTCTTCTCTTCTCTGATTTTCGTCTTATTTTCCTTCTCTAACTGCAACTCTTTCTTTTTATCTTCTCTTTCTTTCATAATTTTTAGGTAAGTATCAGATGTAAGTGCGTAAGGGATTCGTTCAGTTTTTCTAATACCTTTCCACTTGGAAGAAGCAGGCCACATCTTTCTTTACAGATAATCAGAAAACGACTCGGCGGATAAAACAGTGATTTTTTTTATTAGGATCACAGCTTGATGTTGATGGTAGGGGTTCAATATTATTTCCTTCTTTGCGTAATTCACCAGTTGCTTCATCAAGATAGTAATCCACGGTGGCTTAAACCTATGATATAGTTAACGAGAACTTCTTCTTCTTAAGTTGTTAAAATTATATCCGGGCCGGATTTGAATTTTGTTTTCGGGTTAACTAATTTAAATATAATACTACTCCTAGGTACCCCAAATGTTTTGGGTGCTAGACGAATGGATCCTTGTTTATTCTGCACAAACGCTATAGCGTTATCGATGCTTTGCTTCGAGTACTGTCGCTTTTTCATCTTTCCAAAACCTGCGAAAAATGTACAGAATTTGATCCCCTATAACTGACCACTAGTTATTCCAGTTACAGACCACCCATGTCAGTTATTGGAAACATTAATAATAAACAATAGGATTTTTGCCACATGAAACTATGTTTTAATAGCTAGGCCATAAAATCGATTTCATCACTGAAAAACGTGTTGTACGATTTTACTAGTAACTGACATGGGTGGTCAGTTTTTGGAAATTTTCCATTTTGCCGTCCAGTAACTAGCCACCCTTTATATAATTACAAATAACGTAATAGCTGATAAATCAAACAAAACATAGTATTAGCCATTACGTAACAAACCAAATGAACACATTACTTGAGCAAAAACAACCAGTTTTCATGCAAAAACAAGAAATTAAAAGAACACTCACCTTAAGCTTTCAGTAACACACAAGTGCGTCGCACGCATCGCTCCCGGCAACTGAACTCGATGTATCGATCAAAGTCCATCTAATGTCAAAAAGTGGCAACTCTTGGCGAAAATCAACTTCCGATGAACTATCTGATTTAAAAATTTGAAACTAGATGGAGGTACTTGCCTGGAAGCCTTATTTAATTACTTTAATATTTTAGTGACCAGTTACTGGTGCATGGCCAGTTACTAGATGTGTTACCTACTTTCAAAGTCTTATTTTATGATGGAATAGGCGTAGTCTTTTTAATCTATTTTACAAATGCATCTAATGTATGCTACGATGGACAATTTTTGACAGCCTAATTCCGGTTTTTCTTCAAGCGGGTCCGAAGGAAATCGTTTTCCGATTTCTGTTTTGAGCATTGCAGATCTAGGGGGCGGCTTTCGCGCTATCGTTCATTGTACGTGTACGGGTTAAATAATACTTTTTTTAACCCGTATACGTACAACAACCGGTTTCTGAATTGAGAATTTCACTAAGTAAATACTTAAGTAACGTTCTGTCACGCTCTTTTCTGAGAGAATCGAAGAGACAGCACTACAGTTAACTATTTACTTAGCGAAATTGTCAATTTAGAAACCTCCACCTGTCTGATTATGACCTTGAAAAGAACAATTAAAAACCATTGGTGGTCCGATAGGGTCATTTAGAATTCAACAGATTAATAATGGGCCTCTGCTCTGTGGGTCCATTAATTCAGAGATCGTGGCTAAAAAGTGGGGGTGGCTTTGTTACACGTTCCGTAGGTCAGACCAACATCCAACCAGGTTGAGCCTCCTCTGGGAACCGGGAAGCGGAAAGATGGGGCGTCCAAAAACCACCCGGCGCCGATCAGTACCGTCAGAGGTGAAAACACTTGGGTTGTGATGAGAAGACCTCGAAGTCGCCGCTCAAGACTGCAACATGTGTAGATCTTTTATAAAGGCCCTATGTCCCTGATGTGGTACAACAGGATATAAGTAAACATATACTCAAATAATAATCTTAGCTTAGTTCTTACGAAACAAGGAATCGTCCAGACGTCGTGCATCCTTCTAACTTTCCTATTGGAACAACGCTCCAAAACTCAACAAAGAAATCCAACACAGCAAGTTATAAGGAACCGAACAAAAGCTCAAATTGAAAGAGCCCAGTTATTGTCAGAGTGAGAAACAATTTCGCGGCAGCTTCCTCTCCGATAAACTTGTTAACTAAAGAGAAATACGTAACAATTCAGCGGCGAAGAAATAACTCCAGATTAAAAGTGTTTTCCGAGACCTGTCTGTGTTGTTGCGAGTAGATTTCGCTGATTTCTTCCAGCTGCGTCCGATTTGTTGGACCTTGATATGGGACTGCGAATTTTTGCCACGTGTTTTATTTTGCTTTGCATAATGTGAAGACAAATACGCCAAGTTGACTATCATCCAGCAATAGTCGCCACTGAAAGAAGAGGATATTGAGGGAACTAACATGATACTATTATTGTTATTTAAATGACTGTTTATTTCTAAAATACAGATGAGCTAAAATGAAAAAAAAATATAAAAGTAAAAACCGACTTCAAAACACTACAGCACTAAAAAGTTAGATATAATTTAAAAGAATTAGAAGTACGTATACGGGTAGGTAATGTAGAACGTCCTCAGACTCGGTGGAGCGATGATCTCCGCAAGACGGCTGACAAAAGCTGGATGAGAGTAGCCGAAGCTTGTCCCCTGCTGGACATAGGAGAGGCCTATGTCCAGCATTGGACAAGCGTAGGCCGATGATGATGATGACGATGATTGCATAATTTTGAGTCGGTGCCCACTTGCATGACCAGCACATATATTGTTATTATTATTTTTTATTTGTTTATGGGGGAACGGGAGAAAAAAATCAAGTTTCTGATAATCATAATTTACCCTACTTAATTCTTTGCTTTAAAATATGAAATTCTCAATTTCCATCTCCAAAAGTCTTCACCAGAACATCACCAAATTACCCTGGGACTACTTTTATGCTGTATTTTGTGAAACATAACATATATTACTAAAGAATGGGCCTCATTGGGCCTTATTTTTTGCTGTCCATTGAAGAGTTTCGTTCTCCATCTCTGAAAGTCTTCATCAGGTTTTCACCAAATTGAAAAGGCCTCAATAGGACGTCATATTTATTTGAACAAAAATTAATTATAAAATTGGTAACGATTTGACGGAGTTATGCAAGAACATAGAAAAAAGGAATATACCTCCTCCTTTTTTGAGGTCCGTTAAAAAATAATAAAAACTAAACAAACGAAAAATCAAAAACTGACCCTATTCTTTACAGGAGATTCAGCTGTTTCATACTAAAGTTACCACGGCATTAAAATTAATAAGCGATAACTACATTATTTTAATAGATAAATATAGTTATCGCTTATTACGTGAGGAATGAAAGCCCTTTTTGTTGAATTTGAGATCGCCTTTTAAAAAGTAGATGCACGTAGTAACCTGCATTGGATGAGTAAACGGGAAGCAACAGGAGTAAGCAGATTTTTCTCCGGGAAGGAATTAGAAATGGCAGCGCAAGTAAAAAGATTGTAGAGTTCTTCAGATGGGATGTTTCAAGTGTGTAGTCGTAAGCCGGGTAGATAAAGTTAAGCTGTAGACATTTGTTGGTGCCGTCGTCAGCGTATGTCATACGTTAGGCCACAAGTATATGTGTATAGGTAAAATATTTATTTGATATCTATATTTGATAGCTCTTGAACACCTGAGCGGTGGTAGCCCAGCAGGTAGAACAATGGACTCGGAAGCGTGAGACACAGTTTCGATTCCCTGTGCGGGCATGTACCAATGACTTTGTTTATTTTCAAAGTGACTAACATCTGAAGAAAAACATTGTGGGGTAACCCGCGGCTTGGTTGGCTCCCCGCGTATTAAGTACTTGTCTTTCCTGTGGGCTAGGCCGACTAAGCTGTCAGGATGGTGTAGGTGCTGGGAAAGCCTACCCCATCAAAAAACAGTGGCCCAGGCATTGCAGTATCCGAGTGGCCCATCTAGTGTGAGTGAAGGTGCCACTGGACGCTGTATAAATCATCTTATTACGTAAATCTAAAGGCCATAGTTTTGTGAACACCTCAGACACTCAGGTTTCCTCACGATGTTTTGTACCTCACCTATCTGATGAAAAAAGCTCAGAACCATGTTGACTCTCACGACCTTCTAGCTAAGCCTAATCTTCTTGCGCCCTCACGTTCACAATCTCGCCGGAGACATTACTTAAAACAAAATTCTTACATCGTCAGATGACATTTGCATCAAAAACCTAGATATTGATTCACTTTCTTGTAACATTTCCTGTACTTGCAAACTAGTAAACATTAAATTCTGTGACTCGGTGTAGGCTTTGCTTTCAATTTTGTTTATTTTGTCTTTGCTACCGATGGAACTTATCAGATAGATAGATAGATAACACCTTATATCACGCCACTAATATGTAGTATAGTATTACCATGGTGTGTCTTCTTTCTCCTTTTATTTATTGATATATATGTTAGAGAACGCTGTGGACTGAAAGAGGATATAGTGACTAGAATTGAGAAAGGAATGCAGCGTTGGTTTGAACACATGGATAAGATGAAAGACGAAAGATTGACGAAAGAAATAGATCAAGTTAATGTGGGTGGAAAAGCCGTTAAGGGACGTCCCAGGTGGACATAATTCGATCAAATACGAGATGTAGTAGCGAAGTACATAATAAAATGTGCCCGAAACCGGCGTTCGTGCATGCAGCGATTTATTAATGTTGATGAAGCAGAATAGGTTTATCAGGATGATGATAAGATAAGATAAGATATTTGTTTATTTTCTGTCCACAAATTACATTCACACCCAAACAACATTGGCAAATGGCAAACATTTCCTTTCTTCTTCTTTATGTCCTGTCTCCTATCGGAGGTTGGTAACCAATTCGGCTATTTAAGCTTCGAAAACCATGAGGGTGGCCTATGTCCTGCAGTGGGTGTCAAATGGCTGATGATGATGATGATGAAGTTTATTTAGTAAATGAACAGCTTAATATTAAAATATCTTGCTTTTCGAGGCTACCAATGGATAACAAGGAACTGGTCCACTGTCCACTTCAAACCACTGTCGTAAGTTGTGATTGTTGCAATCTTCCTGAAATTTTGCCATGTGTGATAAGTTGAAGGACTGTACTTGTTATGCATTATAATGTCCGAAATACCCTAGATTCCGTTTTTCGAATGTGTTAAGAACCTCTCTCTGTCTTCTTCTTCTTCATTATTTGCAGAGCGGTAGGGTTGCGGACCTTTTGCACCCAACATTTCCTTGAACATTTCCTTCCAGTTCTTGTCAAAGTCAGATGTTTTGTCGTTGGAAATCCAATTGTCCTGTCTACTGTTTCTGCTGTACAATATTGTATACGGCAAGCAATCGCAGTCGCTATAATTAAACACGGTCTCTGACTCAACCGGCAACTTTCAGAACTCTTTGTTGAAACCAAGTGTCATTTGAAGTTACTGCGCACGAGGAAATTTCACCGTGGCGTTCGGGGCCAAAGTAGGGGCAACTGACAGAACGTCCACTTTAGTCTTCTTGGAAATTGTGTGAGCATCTACTAGTACAGTGTTCCACAGCACTTTACAGAAATCAAAAACTAAGAATTTATTACAACGTAACGAATTTACATTATGTTTGGAATCATCATCATCATCATCAGCCATTTGACGCCCACTGCAGGACATAGGCCTCCTTCGTAGTTTTCATAACCATGAGGGGTTTTGCCATAATCGCCACGATTGGCAGGCAGGTTGGCAATCGCAGCATGCGGTTGGAATCTTAGGAAGACGCTGCTGCCCGTCTAATGTATTTCCTTAGTCGCCTTCTACGACATCCACGGCAGTTTGGCATGTTTGGAATGTCCATGTGAAATGTTAGCCAGTGCCAACATATTACAGTTGAAATTGTAGTCGAGAAAAAGGCAGCGAAAGCTGTTCTTTGTGTCAGTGATTTAGTCTGTGTGTCGGCGAAATGTCGCTATGCTGTGTGACAGGCATTCGCGCGCCAGTAAATTTTAAATTGCAATTCTACTAATCGTGGTAATTTTACATTTACTGGCGTTTCATATACGAAAAATCGTGACATTGTGCTTGACAATTGTCAGTTTACTGCCGGTCACTAAATTTGCTTTATGAAACACACTGTGCGACATTTTAAAGGTGAATTGTGACATTTCGTAGTACTTTACGTGACGGCCGGTCAAAACTGCTGCTTTATGAACACATTACACATTTACTTATGACTGTGAATTGCTTACTGACTTTCTGTCAAGTTAAGTTATATGAAACAGCTAGGGCCCAATTCTAACAACAGCGAACAAATTATCGAAAGAAACTTCTGTATGCTTTTTGATAATAGTAATAATATGCTGTCGGAAAAAGGAACATTTAGCGTATGTAAGACAAAGGGCTTTCGCATAATATGAGTGACACCTGAACTAATATGGCGCATTGGTGTGACTAACACAATGGAATGGTACTTTCCTGAATTGACGATTTATGAGCTGTAGATAAAATTATTATAACCATATATTTTATTAGAGACTTTTATTTCATATTGTTTATTAAGTGTTTACAGGTTAAAATATTAATAGGACATATTGTAATATTGTATTCTGGTTTCAAGGTAGATTTACAACCAAAGTATATATACATATTTAGACAAAGTCAAATTACTCAAATAGTTATATGGAAACTCTTATGTACAATATTATGAAAAATTAAGGTCATATTTTATTTATTTATGAATTTATGCGAGTACCCGAAACCGGCGTGCACGCAAGCAACGACTAATGAATGTCGAGGAAGCGAACGTGATCTGTCAGGATCGTGGCAAGTGGCAGTCCCTGGCAGTCTGCCTACCCCTCTGGGATGCAGGCGTAAGTATATGTATGGATGTACATACAAGATTTTTACCTCAGGGGCCTGTTACTACAACTACAATTCATAGTTTATTATGATGACAACTTGATCGTACTCAACTTAGTAATTCCAAGCATAGTCATACTTTACCTTATGAACAATTTTTTAGGCATTTTTTGTGAAATTAAATTATCTTATTCAAAAATTATAAATTATCTTATGTATTTCACGTAAGGTTTTGTTTGAGTCATCATCATCATCATCGTCAGTCATTTGACGCCCATTGCAAGACATAGGCCTCCCTCATGGTTTTGAGTAAATTAACATAATGCAACTCAATCACTTGCCTCAGCCCCAAACTGGGATACCCTGTGGCATGGCAACTAGACAAGGATATCACAAACATCGGTAAACACCCGGACTAAGACTGCTTGTACAAATTGAACCCACGACCTCTCGGTAATCGAAAGGGTAACCGGTTATTGATGTAACCGTCTCCATAGACCCTCATCGCGTGCCTCTGTACAAACCCTACACAGCAGTAAACACTGTGTAAACAGCCTTCAGCCAACTGGAGTGTGCAAAGCCCGTCTGGACGTACCCGGGTGAATAGCTAGTCTAGTGCACCCCGGTCAGTCACCCCACCACCCCTGTGACGTCACGGGGTAGGCGGCTGCGCTAATTAATTATTTTATTGGAACTCGGATTTTCACTCGGATTTGTCGAGGCGCTATTGGGTTTTGTGAAAGCAAATGTACTGCGTGATTGACTGTCTTGTTGGTCTAGCGGTTAACACGCTTGACTACCAAAACGAGATTGTGGGTGTGATTACCACTGGACGCCGTCGTACTTGATTTGTACAAATGGCCTTAGTTTGGGTGCATTTCCATGTTGGTAATCTCCTTGTCTGGTTACCATAGCACAGGGTATCCTAGTTTAGGACCTGGACAAGTGATTGTGGTTTGTGGAAGTTTTTCTCTATGTAGCCTATATACGTCTCACTGCAGGGCACAGGCCTTCTCTCAGAGAGAGAGAGTATTGACTTAATTACCACGCGTGCCCACAGCGGATTGGCAATTTCAAGCGCTGAGGTATGTGGACATCTCAGACACTTAGGTTTCCTTACGATGTTTTCCTTCACCGTTAGCGAGCGGTCTTGCTACTATAACTTCACAAATGTATTTAACTTAGAAAAAAAGGCCACGCCCGGATTCGAACCCACGACCTCTCGAATGAGAAGCCGGCGTTCTACCGCTCCGCTATGAATTTATTACCTACTTATAAATCGGGTTTGGTTAACTAACTAATGTAAATATGGACATGGTATGGATGCCACGATTCTGAAATAAAAATATAATAATATATTTCGATCTAGCATGATAGTTACCATATTACAACCAACCCGATCTCTGTTAAGCCTGAGAACCTACCGAACCGTACATAACCAATCCAGTTCAGAAGGCTTATCTAGAAAGTCACCGTAAAATCGAAGGGAAACAAACATAAAAGAGAAACGCAGCTAATTCGTGCTAAAGAAATCGACTTTATAGACAGCATATAACATTCAATTAAGCACTAACATTTAAATGCATCTCGACTCTCCAGTAATATGCAGGGCGATGACGTCTGCAATCTGTACCAACGTTGCAATAACCTACCCACCGGTGCCCTAAGGCGTGGTCCTAACTGGGGTTTGATTTTTTACTTTTAATGTCTAACCGAGTTTACGTCTTGTAAGCTCTGTGGATATGAGGAGGACAATAGAAAGAAATATTTTGAAGTTCGGCAGTAGGGGGACACTTGCTAAGACCGCATGCAATGAAAACATGTCGGCGAGGGCTGTAACTCTGTAACTACGTAACTCTGTAACTCGTGTGCCATTTATTTAAACATAATATACAGTTAAGTAGAGCAAAGTAGCCATTACAAAAGAGCATTGTTGTGGACGAGCTGGATCAGCTTTAGCTAAGCAAATAGTACAGTACACCACACCAAAAAAAACTAATTTAATACAACAAGAGCATTTTTGTTCAAGTATTAAAATATGTAATTCCTGGTGTACATGCTATTCTATCTACCTGTCTAACCTTTTATTCTTTATCTTTATCTTTTGTAGTTTTCGTCCGCTGGTAAAGTAACATGTTTAAGATAACCTTGTGCCTGTATGAAACTAAATAAAAAAATAAAAGTAGAGGTGTAATAGTACCTTAACAGACCAACACATTGATTTGATCAGTGACGTTAGAGGCGAAAACACTAGTGCTGGAAGGGAAAGACCTAGAGATCGCCTCTTAAGATTGAAGCAAGGGAAGACCTATTATAAAATACCTATGTCCCTAATGTAATGATAAATAATAATTTCCACGTATCACACTCACTTGTCCCGGTTCCAAATCAGGATACCCTGCGCTGTGGTACTTTTGCCGAAACTGAAAATCTTCTAAGAAGTCAGTACTCACGTACGTAGATATCCAAAATACTTTCCTCGCCACTTAATTTATATTTAATGACACCAGATAATATGTATGATTTATTTAATATGTATGTAAATATAATATTTATAATAATATAATACTCATTCATATATTTATTGATGTTGTATGTATAATATCCAAAACTATGTAAAGTAAAACAAAAAGGTTCTAGTATTTTTAATGGTTCCATAACTTACAAAATTAAATAGCGGAACTTAATTTTCTTCTAAACTTGTGATTTTTGTTTTTATTTGCTATTATTCTTTATTTCCTTCTAATCGTCGGAACTCGAAATTCTCTAGCAAAATTATTAAGTCCGTTTCACTGGTTTCCTCCATACAGGGTAACCTAGCGAGGAGACCACGGTTACACTTACACTTACGCACGTTACGGATCTAACTCAGTAGGCCACTAATTTTTAAAATCAAAGAACCTCCTTTTATATCACCTGTTATTTTTAGGCTCACTCTGTAACCTACTTAGTAAAAAGCAAAAAAAAAATTGTGCAAGGACATCAAACGATACACCCAGACTGAGGCCATTTGTACAAATGTACATTGTGGCCCCCAGTGGAAATAGAACCCACGACTTCCGGCATGGTAATCAGACGTGATAGCGCTGGACCAACGAGGCAGACCAGATGCTAAAATCTGGAAGGTACATTTAAATATAGACATAAATAAAAAAAATATCGAACAATCTTGTTTTAAGCTGAGAAATCTTGTTTAAAAAAAAACCGGCCAAGTGCGTGTCGGGCCACGCGCAATGTAGAGTTCCGTAGAAAGAGGGTTGTTTTATCTGCTTTACAGAGCTAACAAATCCATCGACGTAATTTTCAATGGATTTAGTACGAACTTTTACTTTTATAAGTTTTACTTACCCGTGATACTTTTCCTTTTGAGTTCATTATATGTGCTACTAGCCTAAATTTTTTCACGTTTCTGCAATCAACTATTCTTCAGCCAGGAGAGGGGTGGGGGGGCGCTCTACCCGGACAAAAATTAGTGCTTCAAAGTTTAATATTTCGCAAACGGAACCCTAAATCAAAGAACGGTCTTTCTACACCCACAATATTTTTTAATGACCAATCCAAGGATGCCACATAATGGGGTAGACGAGAAAAAAATCGTCCCTACTTTTCATGTTAGGGGAGGTAAAGTAAAAAAAATATTTTTCAACATTTTATTCTTTGTATTTGTTGGCGTGATAAATATAATTCATATCAAATTACAGCTTTCTAGTACCACCGGTCTTTGCGCTAGACCGCGGACGGACAGACAGACGGACATGGCGAAACTACAAGAGTTCCTTGTCAGACTAGGGAACCCTAAAAATGCGCGAAAAATTAGTACCAGCTCTTCGTGTATCGCAGTAATAACCCGCAGACCCGTGGCACTCACGCACCGCTGTGGATGGCTACAAATGGTATCTCGAGATATGTTTGGAAAGTGCTTTTTATGAGAAAACAAACTATAGCTATTGTTAAGGCACGTTCACTTTACTATGGCTTTCGAGCCACCCAAAATTCATGGCGGATAAGCGTTTAATACTCTTTAACGACGCGAACAGACGCCACTGAGTACACCGCGCCGGTGGCCCTTTCATTGCCAAGTTTTATAATAAACTTCCAACATTATGTGCGTTATACGAGCGTCGTGATTAATCCGGCTTCCGCATTATGAGGATCCCAAGGTTCAGTGTTTGTGCGCAGATGCGACGCTGCAGTAAATTTGTAATTATTGTCTCGCTCTGCTTGTTTACCTTTTGTGCGATGAGCGATCGAGGTTGACGGGGCCTGTTCACAACGGGCATGTCCAAAGCGTGAGTTGGCCGAACAGTCAAAATTCGGGTACCATAGTTGGGTAATGCTATAGCATTAAGTCCGCCACATTGCCGTGGTATATTTGTACCTATGTGCAATAAACGTATTTTTCAATAAATTCAAATTCTATATTATGTGCTTTATCTTTTTTTTTTTTTATATACGAAGTGTATAAAGAAAATATTGGATGAGGACGTCTAAGCAAAAGGGCAAGATAAAAAGTACCCGAAACCGGCGTGCGTACATGCAGCGACCAATGAATATCGATGAAGCCAAAGAGGTCTGTCAGGATCAAGTCAGGAAAAATATGTTTTTTTTTACAGTCAAAGCTCGCTCGCTAGTTTCGAAAGTTTCTTTTTTAAAATGTGACAAACAAGCAAGTGACAAACCCCGATCTCTGCCTACCTCTCCGGAATACAGACGTGTGTTTATGTGTGTAGGAATTTTTGGATCTCATAAGGATAATCATTATCCTTCATTATGAATGTCTCTCTCTACGATACCGGAAGAAAAAACCAAGCAATAACTTTTATTCATGTTATCGTAAAAAAATATTTTTCGCCTTTTGGTCTCTATCCATACCTACTTATACTTACAATGTACTTACAATTATACTCGTACAATACAATATTATAGAGAGGAAAAGTTTGTTAGTTTATATGTGCGTAGGTTTGTACGTATGGGGTATCTCCGAAAGTACTTGTCCGATTTCAAAAATTCTTTCACCAGTGTTTAGAACGGACCTTCAGGGTGGACTATAGGCTAATAGGCTAATCCGTCAATCACGCGAGCGTAGCCGCGGGCACTGCTAGTTTATAAAAAAGCCACTAATTTATTACTCTTGGCGATTAAGACAAGGAGCATGGAGGTAATTCCCCATCGACGAGTTTTCATTTAAGTTGATTAATTTACTTTTAACCCAACCATATTAAAGTGTGAACGAAAATTTAAGTGACATGACATTGTATGCTTTTCTATTATACATAATTAATTTTTCAACATGAATGTCACCTACTATTTTAAGTTACCTTTAAACCATTTGTATGTAAGCCATATTGGCTGCCTTGTCACCATGCCTGTACAGTGTAGACCTATGTTTGACAAACATAGCATCTGAAATATTATTGCCCACATTTGAATAGTAGCAGTACCACCCGCTAACGTTGAAGGAAAACATCGTGAGGAAACCTGAGTGTCTGAGCTATTCACATACCTCAGCGCTGGAAATCGCCAATCCGCGGTGGGCACGCGTGGTGATTAACCACATCTCTCTCTCTGAGAGAAGGCCCGTGCCCTGCCGTGGGACGTATATAGGCTGCTTATGAATATTATTACCCCACTACATAGGTGCATGTCGCCTTCCTACTCTGCCTGGACGATAATACATTTTATATCAAAGAAAGAATAAAGGAATCCCATCAATCCACCGTTTTGTACTTGTACTGGGACGTTCTATCTTTTCCCATCGTAAACGGACGTCCGAATAATTCATCATATTTCTGATAAAATGTCAAATAGATACATTGGCGGCCATCTTTATGTTAGCACACGAAAAAAGTGAAAAAAGGACCTTGATGATAAATAAAACATGCTTTACGAGGTAGCTACGAGTTGTGAAGCAAAAACTTTTGCGAGGATTGAGGAAGAATAAAATCTTGTAAAATTACTAGGGTAAAATGGTCAGTTATTGGCCACTTAAGGAGATTGGCCACTTAGAATTATTTTTTTGCCTTATTAAGGTCATATACTAATATTTTATATATACCATGTCGATAAATGTATCTTATGTAATAGGGTGAAGGGAAACAGAAGTTAAATAAAACGCTTTTTAGCAATAAAATTTTATTATCTTTAAAAAAACGAGTATTTCAGTAGTTATTGGCCATTTATTTTAGATACTGGCAGCATCATTTTCAGATATTGGCCGTATCAAATAACAAATTTTAAATCTTTATTTTAGTACAAAACTTTGAAAAACTTAACAAGAGTAGTCTTTTATCAAAATAAGTCAGTCTCAAAGAGTAATACTTATTTAACTTATGGTTATAATAATAAATTTGAAGTACAAACAATACAATCTTATGTTAACACTTATTACAAAAAAATCAGTCACATTTTACTTTTAGCAATTTCTAATTAGCGATACTAATTACCCACGAATAACACATTATATTAGCAAAATAGGATTCAAAATCTTTGGTGTTCAGTTTCTTTACGTATTAAGTCGAACAAATTGTCAACATCTCCTTCAGATGAGTCGGTATTACTTTCTCGATAGCAAAAATGGCACAAAAATGAATCGTCATGGTCATCTTCGTCAGGAATATGAATACGATGGAGTGATGGAATGCAAGCCGGATGAAACTTTTTTGAGCACTGACTGCATTCGAGCACTCTTTTCTTTATAGAGGATAAGCAGGAATCGCAGCTAATATTTTTTTCAGTAAGCTGTGTCCTTGGTGCAGTTTTGGATGTATCGTCTTTATCAGCAGTCTTCTTAGCTTTCTTTTTTGGTACAGAGTTTTCTTTTTGTGTTTTTTTTTTCTTCTCGCAATCTTTTTCGTTCCTCTTTAGCTGCTAAATCTTCCTGTTTTTTCAGTTGTTTTGTTTTCATTTTCTCTACGTATACATACGTATACGTATGTCCCAGCAGTGGGACACAAACGAGGCTACGTAAAAAAAAAAAACATCAGATGTCATTGCAAATGGAAATCTCTCTATTTGGCGCTTTCCTTGCCTCTTTGGTGAGTTAGGTGTTTTCTTTTTTAAGAATTCTGATAGAGACTCATTTGAGATGATAGTGATGAATTTGTCAGTGTCCACCTGTCTGGAAGGGCCAGGTTGTGCATCATAATTGCCAACCAATGGTTCTCGATTACATGCATTCTCTTCCAGAACAGTTGTCTCTTGTCCGATTGCCGAAGTAATAAATCGTCTTTTTTTATAGGAAACCCTCGCTTCGCTATGTTTATTATGAAATGACAGAGGTCTTTTTCTTCATCTTCTGTTAGTACTGGATCAGGACCTGGCTTTGACTTTTTCTCAGGATGTTGGGTTTTAAATTGTAAGGTAATGCGAGGCACGTTAATTTTTTTTGCAGCTTGTCGAGCAGATCCTTCGTTATTATGCATGAATTCTAAAGCTTTCTGAAGAGCTTCGTCAGTATACTGCCGTCGTTTAGACATTTTAGGCAATTTACTGGCTGTCTGAAAAAGAAGATCGGTCACTCAGTCAACAGGTCACTTATTGGCCAGAGATTGGCCACCTATGCCAATAACTGAATTTATTGAATGAAATGGTGAGATTTTTTTTCACACCAAACTAAGCTTTAAGATGATTACGAATATGGTTCATTTTTAAAGAAAATCACTGTTACGAAAAAAATCTAGTTATTGGCATAGGTGGCCAATAAATGAAAATAACCTTTAAATAGTTTTAGATATTGGCCACCCCCCAAAACTCGGCAAATAGGGGACACAGCTTGAAAACACTTGAAACGGATTGATATTATCTATTTGAATAACCAAGGAGCAACAAAATCACTCAGAAAAAAGCAGGATACTTATTAAATTTTCAACTTTTAACAAAATGCTTACCTTAACTGTTACGCAACAGACACGCGTTCATGACGAGACTGCCTCACTTACTGGCGAAAAAAAAATTATAAAACTGGCGCCATTATATGCTAGTGGGCAAAAGTGGTACTAAAGTGAAGACTAATAACGAAGTAATTACCCAACTAAGTCACAGATGGCGTGTAGCGACGCACTTCCTATTTCAATCAAAATAAGTTGAGAGTGGCCAATAACTGACGGTGGCTAATGATTGACCGTTTTACCCTACTGTCTTAAAAACCAATTTAGAGCCTCTTTAAAAACTTCTCTGTATTACGTACAGTAGGCTTAGCACACTAGCATGCGAGAAAATGACAGGCGCCGCGGCATAAACTTTGCCGCTTTATTAGTTTTGTCGCAACAGCGAACATGATGTGAGTGGAAGAGGAATTTAAACACTTTTTAAAGTCTTTCTCGCAGGCGGCAAAAGATGTCAGTTAAAAAAAAGGCTTTAATTTTAATATTTTTTTGGGTTGGTCACACTCAATCGGTACACTTCGACTGTATGACAACACTATTCATTTGTTCATTTAGCTCTTCTGCGTTTTGTTCACAATTTTTTTTCTTAAGAACAGTCGATAACCTAAGTGTTTTGTCTGAAGTCTGAACTGACTATGAAGGTAAATATATGAATGGAATATCGAAACGTTTTTGTTCTTCTTTCCAACAACCGACCTAACAAAACAAATAGGTAACAGTTTTCTAAAGTTCCAGAGAAAATGGAGCGAAACTGTATACGACAGTTACATGTGTATTTGTTCATTGGGCTGTCTTTAAACTCAATGCAAAACTGCTTTATGTAATTATATGTCGTTTCGAACTTGTACAATAACGCCGTCATCTAATTTCACACAATTCATTTGCTTGACCTCTCGTGGCTGGTAAGTGAAGTGAAGACCTAGTAGTAAAGCCATCCTCATATCCTCATTGGGTATGCTCGTCATCCTCACATGACATAAATCAACACGAAAACTAAGAAACGCAAATATGTAAGAGTATGACAGCAAAGATAAATTACAACCTAAAAGCCTTGTCTTTACCTCGACACCAACAGAAATTTCTCTTAGTTAAGCTATCATTTTGCGAGAAAAAAACACCTTCATGTTCGCGGTTGCGGCAAACCATAGACAAACGGTATTAAACTGACAGAAGGAGGCGCGTTGAGACAGCTCACGCGGTCTTCATGTTCGCACCGGCGGCGCGGCGAGATATCCCTGTGTGACGTCATCTTAATACTGTTTAGTGTTTAATGTGACAGTTGAGAGCAGGCAAAATGTTCAGCGTGCTAAGCCTACTGGTGATGTAAATCACTTCGGACAGATGTCGCTGCCTGTACGTAATACAGAGAAGTTTGTAAAGAGGCTCGAAATTTCATCGATGCTTGCACTTGCCCATTAGCTCAGTTGAGAGAGCGCTGGCACGGTGAGCCAGAGGTCGCGGGTTCAAGTCCCGGCATGGGTGGATTTTTTTGCCTCTAAATAGGTTTTTAAAATTGTTCTCAGCACGGGTTAGTGCAACAAAAAGAATATAATTACTAATGTCTGTTGAGTTGAAGTGTAATTAAATAAAGCGCAAAACAAATATATAATTCGTACCCAAAATCCACAAGAAAGACATATTTCGGCCAGCAGAATAAATGAATGAGGTCAGAAAATCATCTCAGTATGGTCGGAAAATAAATTAATATCGTCAATAAAATTTATATTTCGAAACATACGCTGACATGTGCTTTTTTTCATTAGGTTCACTAGCGGAATCTCGAGGATCCTCTTAAGAATATTCTTCCAAACAAAATAAACATACATAAACTCATGCCTGTATCCAGAGCCATGGTTTACTACGACAACTCGATATACATTGCGTAGTCGACTAACCCTAAAATGTACAAGTAAGTGGTCATAATAAGCTGTGAGTTGTCGCTTTATATGTGTATTAAAAACACGAAACTAAATTTAATAGGTAAAGACTATAAATCCTTATTATTATTTATTGTTACCTAACTTATTTTTATACAAAATGCAGCGATCAGACCAGTACTTGCCACGATCTTCACACACTTCAGAGAATAAGGTGTTCTCTCTCTATCTATCTATTTATCTAGGAATTCCCAATTACAGTCTCACTTCAACCAGAGTTTTTGCTAATCAACAACGCATAATGTAATTTAGTGACCGGCGCAGCTCGTGGTTCACCCCTGTCCTATCGCGATGTCTGACCCGGCGGTCAGAAAATGAATAATTCACGGTATAATCACCGTGAAAAGATCAAAGCGAACATGCGAATGCGTAATTTGGCACATCACATGTAGTACAAGCGAGCGCGGAAGGCTGATCAATATTGATGGGTGTGCATAGAGATCGGCCGGGGAGAACGTTCGCATGTAAAGACCTTACAAATAATAATGATGAGGTTGTTAAATCAATTTCGCTCAGTTATTCACTGTGATCCACAAATTGACTTAGTTTATTCTCAACTGTTTCAATAATAGTATGATATGCAAATAGTGAAGCAAAGACGGATTTAAAGCGAGGGTCATATGTGAATCACGAGCAAGTGAAGGATTCTAACGACTGAGTCACGACCGTGGGGAGTGATTCATGATGATTACGATGATTCAAGTGTTAGAAACCTGAGCGACGCGAGTAATTCATGGCCCTCAATGTAAATCCGTACTTTATTCAAAAGTTGCATACTATACCATGACTACGTAAGAGAAATAATTTAAGCGAAAATAGGCATTTAATGAAGAACAAAGGAAGGTTAAATTAAATTAACTTACACCACTTCTTAAATGTCACTTAAGTCGCCATTTAAATCGTTTTTTGTATGAAGAATTTTAGTTAAATACTGTTTAAGCCAAATTTTAGAAAGTGTGCATCACTTGTGGTGCAAGTCGGCCTAAAATTGGAACATTTACTAAAATTAAGAGTTATTTTATTATTATTATTATTATTGGGATGGTCAACTTGTGAAGCAATATTTAATTTTCTGTAATGGCAGTAAAGAACACAAAATAGTTTTTATTCTAATGCTAAACTCCTTGTCGCAAATATCGACCAATCAAATCTCGAGGAGTTGTTTGCACAAAGAGTTTGTATGTTAGTATTCTTTGGGCAAGGAGTTTGTATCGAGCATTTTTAGCGCAAGGAGGTTGTATAAGCATTGACATGGAGGTCGAATATAGTGTTGTTGTCTAAATTCAAACACCAAATTAGTGATAAGCTTTTTAGAGTGTGAATCGTATAATTTTTGAATTTTAATTTCTCATCGTGCGAGAATATTATCTGAGAACATTCTCCCTTGCGGTGGGCAGTTGGCTAGTTGTGCTTGAGTGAGTAGTTGTGCACTTTCAATAAACAACGTTCAAAGTTCTGAATTTTATTAGTTTGCTCTCTAAAACGATTCAAAAAACAAACAAAAACAATGTATTAAAAATAAAAATATATATTTTGAAGTTTCTGATTCTGTGGTGGTAGTTTTGTTTATGGATATCGAAGAAACGGTAATGCGTTATTTTAATTTATTTTATAGCGCGTGGTAGTATGATGGAAAATAGCTGCCGTCATATATTTCCTTTGTAGATTAGCTATTTTGCTTTCCAAAATACTTCGTCGCAAAACAATCGCTTGTCTTGTTCCCAAAATACTCTTGTTCTCAAAATAGTGAACAGGCAAGGACATCACTAACATCGAAATACACCCAGACTGAGGCCATTTGTGTCGTTTGTGTACGGCGGCCCCCGGTGGGAACCCGCGACCTCCGGCATGGTAACCAGACGTGATACCTCTAGACCAACGAGGTGGTCTAAAATAGAAACGAGCAAAGGTATTATGAAAACGTAGTACTTTTTTATTTTCGCTCCTGACCATTTATTTGAATTTCTTGGCCGAGTATTCTATAAAAACCACTTTTCTCAACAACTCTACCCAATTCCTTGAAACAATGTACACGTCAATTCAAAAGTGGACTTTTGTAACATTAGTTCCCAGAAACCAGTGAATGTTGGTATCAGTTCAATTATTTCCGTTAACAATGTTTGCATACTAAATGATACACCTAATTGTACGGCACAAGATGGGTTTAGGTTTGCAAATTTTAATGGGGAAAGAAATCAAATGGCGAGTTCTCTCTTCTTGTATACTCTGTTTCAGAAACATTTTCCTACGATGTAAACCGACCTTTTTTTAAACAATGTTTAAAAGTAAATAAAAGGATAGATAGATAAGACATTTATTCACACGGTTCGATTCCCACTGCGGGAATCGAAGCCACTACATTTGTACAAATGGTTGATTGCCATAGCACAGGGTATTCTAGTTTGGGACCAGGACAAGTGATGTGTTGCGTGGAAGTTATTGCTATTTATTATTTTAATAATAAAATTGTAGTTCCATGGGGCCAAGGAAAAGTGTATCTGAAACGGGGTATAGCTCGGATTAACAATGTTTGCATCCATAATTGTACACTTATGTGCATAAAGCCTCCAATTTAAATTAATGAGCTTATAATTGTAGCTGAATAAATAGGCACCCTTCTCAATTGAAAGATAATCTCTGCATTTCTGCGCTGATGAAACTGCGTAATTAAATTTAATTATTCTCCACGTCACTGTTAAAACCCTATATTATTTAGGCTGTATCAAATTTGTCCATCCATTTATGCCATATTTATTTTCATGAGAACAATTTTTAGGCCGGCATGCACCACTAATTAATAATAATAATAAGTTCTACACAACATAAGCAATCGCCCTGGTCCCAAACTAGGATACCCTGTGCTATGGTAACCAGGCAAAGACGCCACAAACATGGAAACACTCTAAGACTGAGAGCAGTTTGCTAATTTCACCACTAGGTGGCGCCGAAGGTATTTTTATCGTGGTATGGTTGTGTCCATAAGACCGTGGAGAGGCCTTTGAAAAGTGAAGAGTTCGATAATTTTTTCATTTCTCATTATTTTTCCGTCAACAGATCTTGACCAAATTTATATGGGACCACTTCAGAGGTACCCTCTTTCTAAGAACACAAATAAATTGAATCGCGTGGTACGGAACTATCGCTGATCATGCATAAAAAATATTGTCGAACTGAGAACTTCCTCCTTTTATTGAAGTGGGTCAAAAAGTCACCTACACAGCTGTTAAAATTGACTTTTGTATAAGGAATTAAAGTTAATGCTACTTAAGACATGAATCATTGAAAAGCGTGAAAAAACGCTTTAGCATGCCTTTCAATCGAGAGGTCTAAGGTTCGATTCCGAATTGTTTCTAACTAAACTTTACTAATATTTCTAACTAAACACCCCCACAACAGTAGATATTGTCCTAAACAGTAGCTAGGTTATTAATTATAAACGCTTAGTAAATTCAGATAAAACTTGATCCAGTTACGTTCAACGTCATCCAAAACTATTCAGTTTTGGATAAAAGATTCCTTTATTGTTTGTCACTTTAGTTCCTAACTGATAATTATGCCAGCTTGTAGTATTTAAGTATTAAATGATGTGCGCTGTGAATGCTGTGTTTTTCAGTAAGTGGATTCACACTGTGGCTTGACTTATTGTGAATTGTTTTTATATTTGTATAGTGTGCGTCTGTTGAAAAACCTAATAAATAAATAAAATAAATTTCAGTTCAACAGACCACCCCGCATAATCAGCCTATATGCGTCCCACTGTAGGGCACAGGCCTTCTCTCAAGGAGAGAGTATGGGCTTAATCACCACGCGTGCCCACCGCGGATTGGCGATTTCAAGCGCTGAGGTATGTAAATAGCTCAGACACTCAGGTTTCCTCATCATGTTTTCCTTCACCGTTAGCGTGTGGTATTGCTACTATAACTTCACAATGTACGTAACATAGAAAACCAAGGCATAGGTTGGGATGCCCGCACTTGGGATCGAACCTGGGTCTCTCGCTTCCGAGTCCGATGTTCTACCCACTAGGCTACCAACGCTCACCACCCCGAGACATAGCAGATCCAAGGTCCTCATTGGCAGCGTTAACATGCCGCACAGTAAGCAAGATCCTCTTCATCGGAAACGCCCCACCACGGTAACTTATACTTAATGTCACTATCCAAAAGAAGAGAGTAAAACCTCACAGAAAAAATACAAGGACATTTTAATAAAATCAATGGATTTAGTAAATATACGTGTTGCTTGCGCTAATATTTTGCCACAAGAAAAAACAAAAGTTGAATTACATTATTAAAAAAAATACCGGCCAAGTGCGTGTCGGGCCACTCGCAATGTAGGGTTCCGTAGAAAGAAGGGTTTTTTATCTGCTTTACAGAACTAACAACTTCATCGAAGTAATTTTCAATGGATTTAGTACGATATTTTACTTTTATAAGTTGGTTGCCTATTTATTACTCGTTTACTAGTAAAGCCTACTTAGCCGTGGTACTTTTCCTTTCAAGTTCATTATATGTGCTACTACCATGAATTTTTTCACGCTTCTACAACCAACCGTTTAGCCATGAAAGGAGGGGGGGGGAACACCCTACTCGGACAAAAATTTGCGCTTTAAATCAATCGTAGTTGCTCAATCGAAAAATGGTCTTCCTACACTCACAATATTTTTTAACGACCAATTCAACGATGAACCCCACATGATGGGGCAGACGAGAAAAAAACATGTAAAAAAATAATTTTAAAAACCTATTTAGAGGCCAAAAAGTCCACCCATGCCGGGACTTGATCCCGCGACCTCTGGCTAACCGTGCTAGCGCTCTCCCAACTGAGCTAATGGGCAAGTGCAGGCATCGGCGAAATTTCGAGCCTCTGTCTGAGGACACGGGTTAGTGCAACATAAAGAATATAAAAAAATAATTTCCAACATTTTATTGTTAAGCTTTGTCAGCGTGATAATTATGTATGCTCATTGATCTTGCTAAGCCATTTCATGATACGGCCAGTTTGACTTGGCCTTTTCATGAAAAGGACACATTTCGTGGCATGGCTAATCACATCATGATATGGTCAATTCTATGATAATGGCTACAACATATATACACACCAAATTACGGCTTACTAGTTCCACGGGTCTTTGCGCCAGCCCGCGGACGGACAGACAGACAGACAGATAGACAGACTGACGGACATGGCGAAACTATAAGGGTTCCTTGTCGGACTACGGAACCCTAAAAAGAATAACTTTAAACTACCAAGGAGGTGGCATACTTTTTGACAAATACATAAATAAAAAAAAACCTGACTTGAATTCACCAATAAAGCAACAGCGAAAAAGAAAAGCCTTTCCACTCAGACCGTTGAAAATCCCGTCCAAAAATATTAAAGAAGTAAAAAAAAAAATACAATTGCAAACGCGTGGCCTGATTCTGTCAGGCGCATCAGTCGAACAGGATCGCGGTGCATTTGTGTTAATTATCTGCGTATTGTCACATGGACTGCCGTTCCACATGGAGCTAATACATAAAATTATGTAGATTTCCACTTTATACAACATATTCTTCGCAATGACAGAGATAGTCACTTGTCCTCAGGGCTAGCTCCGAGTTTCTCTACACTACACTAACCCCCTGTTTCTCGTACGCTAGCAAAAAATACCCAAAGCCGGCGTGCGTGCATGCAGCTACTAATGTTGATGGAGCGAAATAGTTTTGTCAGGATCGTGGCGAGTGGCAAACATAGGTTAATGTTTACAATTTTAGGATACAGGCGTGAGTTTATATGTGTATGTATATTTGTGGTACATTAAAGTCTTGTGTTACTGATCGGCTTATTTGGCCTTCATATAATTTCAAATCGAGCCTTGATCTTAATTTATGTTTGACCTAGTGTATTTAATAACTGTGTAAGTTATACGTTAAACGGGTCTAATCACGATTATTTATTGGGTAAAATTTAGTTACCTTTGATTCTTGACGTTCCCGAAACTGATTAAAAGTGCTTAGCGCAATAGCCAACGCAGCACTTACTCTCAAAATTTAATCTCCCTATCAAACGCTACGTATCGCCGCCGCGTATAAGCTCCATGTCTCAGCACAGCAGCGGTTCCGGGAAAAATGCAGTTTTGAGACACAAAAGAGGTGCAATAACACCGGGGACATTCGCAAGTAGCGCGGAACGAAAGCGGACCGCTACATTTATTTTGAATCATTGCCTCTCAGAAATTATGATGATTGAAGTCCGCTGAAGTTACAGTGAAACATGATGGTGACTTCCAATCTTTCGGGCACTGAGTGAGACTTGTTTTCTGGAAGGAATGTACTTAATTAACTTCCACACAGGAAAGTCCCTTGTCCTGGTCCCAAACTAGGATACCCTGTGTTCTGATACCCAGACAAGGACATCACGAATCCACGACCTCTATTTCGCACTGTTAGCAGTATGCATGTATGTGTGCGTGTAGGTATGTACCTATATGTAATAAATCAATAGCGAGATTTTGACAGTTTTGATCTTTCATGATTCATTTTAATGTTTCGTTTTTTTATTCCATTTATGTTTATCAATTCTATATGTATAGTTGGCAGTACGTCAACGATTTTATAGTTGTAACGTCACTCGTATTGTAACCGAGTATTTCTATTATATAATACTAACTGACCCGGAAAACATTGTTTTGCCTCATTAATTAGCCTACGACCTGGAATGCGCATTTTCGACGTAATAATAATAATGGCAATAATAACTTCCACACAAAACAATCACTTGCCCTGGTCCCAAACTAGGATACCCAGTACTATGGTAAACAGGCAAGGACATCACAAACATGGAAATACAACCAGACTGAGGCAATTTGCATTTGCTTTAAGTATAGATGCGCATACGGCTTAATCTAGGCGTCAATGGTATGAAAAACACGTCACGTGTATAGACCATGTATCTAGTATTGTACGATAATAGGCTAACAGACCTGAGACCCATTTAAAAAAACCGGCCATGTGCGAGTCGGACTTGCGCACGAAGGGTACCGTACCATTACTTATCATCATCATTATCAGCCATTTGACGCCCACTGCATGACATAGGCCTCCCTCATGGTTTTCTAACCATGAAGGGGTTTGCCATAATCGCCACGCTTGGCAGGCGGGTTGGCGATCGCAGTATGCGGTTGGAATCTCAGGAAAACGCTGCTGCCCATCTCTTGGTAATGCATTTCCTTAGTCGCCTTCTACGACATCCACGGAAGGAAATGGAGTGACGCTATTCTCAATCCGGCGCCACACGGAATTAGCAACACCATTACTTATACAACATTTGAATGTTTCAAGCGTCTACCTGTTGCGGTTATTATTATTGAGCAAGAAACGACAAAAAAAATCACGTTTGTTGTATGGGAGCCCCCCTTAAATATTTATTTTATTATAGTTTTAGTATTTGTTGTTATAGCGGCAACAGAAATACATCATCTGTAAACATTTCAACTGTCTATCACGGTTCATGAGATACAGCCTGGTGACAGACGGGCGGACGGACGGACGGACAGCGGAGTCTTAGACCCGCCCTTACTCGGAACCCTAAAAACATTTTTTTTATCGATTTGAATTACAGTTATAGGCTCTACATTCGTGTGGATAAACTGTTTGTCCGACCACTGGTGCATTACAGGCATGCGGTTATTTATTTCGCTGGAACATAACATGTAACGTTTTTCCTAATTAGCACATTTCTTCAGTTGACAGTGCATGTTTCGTTTTGTTTTTGGCAGCTATATTTTTCGCACATGCCACTGGCGTCACGTCGCGGTAATTTGGAGACGTAATTTTTGATTTTTTTATTCGTATCTACAACTTTGAATCAGCGTGAGAGGTTCTGCATTCTGGATACGCTTTCTATGGATGTTGGACAAAAGATTGTTTAACCTTTAGTTGATAAAATCGAATAGGTCCATCGATAGGGTGATAGGGGGAAGTCGATAGCTGAATTTAAACGCAGTTAATGTAATAGCAGTTATTTATTGCAGGCATAGGGACCCAAACACAAATTATTATTACAAATAACTCAGAAACAGATAAAAGTCAAAATAAACACTAAATAACAGTGGGGGGTATTTTAAGCGGACTTTTTTGCCATGAATGAAAAATTTGGTAGTTTGCGAGAAAAATACCGCTGTGGTCGTGGTGGCGAGAATTCTTGCGCGTTTTCATGAGAATAGACTAATTATAAATCGCTATCAATATGTACCAAAATGATTTATAAATCACTGAATGTGCTAGTGACGTCGGTTTTCAAAATTGTGTTGAATAGATTGTGCAATGCACACTGTGCATTTCTGTGATTTCAAAACATGCCTAATCTACCACAACTATTCGCTCGCGCAGTGCATAAGTTCAATAGAAATCACTCGGAGTACCCGTCCTTAATTACCACGTGTGCCCACCGCGTAGGTAGCAATTTCACGTATTGAGATGTGTAAATTTAAACACTCAGGCTAACTGCATCTTCTGAAAATAGCGTTTTTAAATTTCCACATATTGTCAGGTCATATTTTGTCTCATTAATCAAACGTTCACCCCAGAGCATCGAACCTGGTGTCATCGTAATGCGAGTCATTGCCGCCGACTGAAAGCGCAATAATATTTTATTAGCATATTATTATTGTGTGAGAAAATGCCGTTATAAAACGTCCCGAACTTTTTACCGTTGGTAGTTTACGTTTTACTTTTGCTTACTCAAAATGTTGTAGTTTTAAATCGTTTTTTTACGTCTGGGCTGGGTCGGTCCTACCATATCCTACTTAATATTATAAATGTGAAAGTTTGTGAAGATGTTTGGATGTTTGGAGATTTAGATGTTTATTACTCATCATCAGCCATTTGACGCCCACTGCAGGACATAGGCCTCCTGCGCAGTTTTCATAACCATGGGGAGTTTTGCCATAATCGTCACGCTTGGCAGGCGGGTTGGCGATCGCAGTATGCGGTTACTCAATCACGCAATAAGGCTGAACGGATTTACATGAAACTTGGCGTGCAGATAGTCAAAGACCTGAATTGAGACATAGCATACTTGATATCTCGGTAATGCGTTCGAGAGGGATAATATTTAATTTAAGTTTAAAATAGATGGCGTTGTGCGAGCGAACGTTGCGTTTTAAAAATAGATGGCGTTGTGCAAGAATCGTAGAAACGGATTCTGTGGCGGCACGAAGTTCGCCGGGACAGCTCGTAATATTATACATGTTAAAGTTTGTGAAGATGTGTGTTATTCAATCACGCAATAACGGCTAAGCGGAATTACATGAAACTTAGCTACAGATAGACAAAGATCTGAATTGAGACATAGGATACTTCATACCCCGGTAATGCGTTCCCGTGGGATAATATTTTATTATTACCGTAACTTTTTTTGAAGCCAAACTCTAACATATTCATTTATTGCGCTTCTATGGAAAAAAGAATCGTACAAACGGATTCTGTGGCGGTAAGAAGCAGCTTCTATATTATAATATAGTATATTAACTATCCATAATAAATTATTTAATATATTAATATCTCGTGACACAGTGTTTTATATCGAACTCCGAAACGACTCCACTAATTTTTATGATTTTTTTTGTGTATATTTGGTAATTCTAATACGGCAAAATAACGATTTCCGAGTCAGCTATTATATAATATTATACCACTGAGTTAGGATTCATATCATCATCATCAGCCTTTTGACGCCCACTGCAGGACATAGACCTCCCTCTTGGTTTTCCAAGCTTCCTGGTCTTGTGCCGCCCGCATCCAGCGACTCCCCGCCACCGTAACCATGTCGTCAGACCGTCTGGTGGCGGGCCTTCCCACGCTGCGTCGTTCGGTCCGCGGTCGCCAGGTGAGAACTTTGAATAATGAGTACTAACACAGTGTAAGCATGTTCGTTTTTGTTGCTAACATTTATTTTAATGTTTACTTTTTTGATTGTGCATGTACATGAGGGGTTTTTGCCATAATCGCCACGCTTGGCAGGCGGGTTGGCGATAGCAGTATGCGGTTGGAAACACAGGAATACGCTGCTGCCCGTCTCCTGGTAGTTGATTTCCTTAGTTGCCTTCTACGACATCCATGGAAGGGAATAGCATAATCAGCCTATATGCGTCCCACTGTAGGGCACAGGCCTGCTCTCAAGGAGAGAGTATGGGCTTAATCACCACGCGTGCCCACCGCGGATTGGCGATTTCAAGCGCTGAGGTATGTGAATAGCTCAGACACTCAGGTTTCCTCACGATGTTTTCCTTCACAGTTAGCGTGTGGTACCTATTGCTACTATAACTTCACAATGTACATAACTTAGAAAACCAAGTCATAGGTACATGCCCGCACTTGGGATCGGACCTGGGTCTCTCGCTTCCGAGCCCGATGTTCTACCCACTAGGCCACCAACGCTCCAACGCTTCCAAATGGAAGGGTATGGAGTGACGCTATTCTTAATGCGACGCCACACGAATTAACTATAGGTACATTTAATACTGACTGCCACTGGCGTCGTCGGCCTTAAACAGCATAACTCTATTTAGTACAATCGTTGTATTAAAAGTGCGCCCACAAACGTCGCACGGCTATTATTCATAATTTATTTCAGTGCAGGCCCTGCGCGAGGTGTCATTGCCCGGCTCGCGTGCACCGGCTTAGCTAACTCGGGCTTAGGTAGTGGCGGATTAGACCGCGGCGTGTGACGTGTGGTAGACGAACGGCCTGGTTTTTATAGAACTACTATTGAAACTGGATCGGGCCCGACACCGGTCGTGCCGGGGCCCGTTATGAAAACCACAAAGGAGGCCTATGTCCTGCAGTCGGCGTCAAATGGTTGATGATGATGATGATGATGATGATGATGATAGTTGTTTTTATCCGACTGCGGCGCAGCCTATAGGGGGTTGGGAGGTCATGTATGTACATATGTGTGTAAATTCCATTTTAATAACTTAACTAAATATTACACACATACATTTTGTAGCTAAGGAGTAAACTAAATATTAAATTAAACTAATTAAATATACCGCCCCGGGACACGCCTAATCCAAAAATTCCCATGACGCTAGCAGCGTTCCCCCGCTGCACCGCCAGGGAAATCCTCTGCATCAGGTATGCCCCGGAACGATGGTCATACCCACGACTTCTCAGGCGTCGACCGATTTCCCTTACGAAAACTCTTCCCTCATCCCCCCATACTCCCATCGTTTCCACAGCCAGTGGGACGAACAAATAATGAAGCATAAGCTGGCTATATTTCCTTATCTTAAGTTTAGCCGCAGCTTCAGCAGTGGCACCTGCAGATGCAGCTGTCAAACCCAAATGGGAAGGCGCAAAAGTGCAAACGCACGTTGCGTCCCACAAAAGGCTCCGACCCTTCTCCCACGGCACCAAGGTGAGACCGTCCGGGCGCTTACCATCATTGTGGCACAACCCTGGATGTGTGTATGTATGTAAAACTGGCTAGTGCGTGTCGGGAAACGCGCATTGTTGGGTTCCGTAAAACTATGAGAAAAACTTGCGAGCGTGTGGTTGCCAAAACTATAAGGCACTGGCCACACAGAGGGACGTGGGGCGAGGGCGGGACGCGGAGAAGACCCCGGGCTTGATCCCGGCCCTTCAGTACTCTTTAAATTCTTTTATGAAAGTGAATTGGAAAGACGACGAGTCTGTTCCGCTCCCTTGCCCGACGTCCTTTCTGTATGTCTCAGGCCTAAAGGTTCGTTGTTGACTACGGAACCTTAATACGGCCGTTTTCGCAAACATATTTTAAGTCCCGGGACGCTATTTCGAACCTACAGGTTCTAAAAATTGCTATTAAACTGTTATATGATTGTCACTTTTTACCAAAAACGTATTGTAAAAACGGACCGTGTAGCGTGTAGCCCCTGAAGGAAGGACGTATAAATACGAACTTGCCACGCCCAACTAAATAAAGCTTAGAAGTAATTTCCGTAACATAATTGAAATCGCTGAAATGGAAAGGGGTCGTTTCAATTGGGGGTCAATCGCTTATTGTATTCGAAGTTTAGACGTGAGTAGAGGACTCTTAATTTCCGGTACAGCCGGTATTTACTCCAAGATATTTCTAGCGTAATGATGAAAATCATGGAGGTATAAAAACTATAATACGTCTAAATCATAATAGAAAAATACCTGTCTGCTGAAGAAATAAGTCAAAGACGTTTTATGTTCAGTTCTCCTTTTCATAGTGTAGTGTAACTTTAAGTTGAAAACTCTGTTAATTAAGCAAACCTATTTTGAAAAGAATAAATGTGGAGTTTCTTTGTTAGCTTCTTCTCCGCATAATATATTAATTGTGAAACTAACAGCTATGACGTTCATTAAGTAAACATTTTGTTTCTATAGTGAATAAAATTTTTGACTTTGACTTTGACTTTCATTTTAGTTCCAAAATCGCCCGTAATGCAAGTGAATCAGGTGTACGCATGAAAATAGTGATTTGCTATCGACTTACGCTCGTAAGTGATGCACGACATCACGACACTTAACTAAATCAGAACTAAAAAACGTTACAAAATTTCGTTCCTTGTATGGGGATTCCCTTTATTTTATACTGTTTGTTGTTAAAATAAAAAAACTATTCGTTATAAAACAAAATGTTTACTCAATGAACGTTAATACATCCCTTATAGAATACGTTTCTACGGTAAGATCCCTGAAGATATATAAGGTAGACAGAAACGCGGGCCAAAAAATGGGTAAGGCACACTTTGTGCCAAAAGCGCTATTATAACATTTAAGATTATTTAGCTAACAAAGATATCTGGAATAAAAGCCACTTTAATGTATTAGTGCACTTGAAGACGTATTCAAACTTCTGGACTGGGAAGGATCTGGCATCAATATAAATGGCGAGTACTCACCTTCGATTCGCCGATGACATAGTGATTATGGCTGTAACCCTGGAAGATTTGAGTTCAATGCTCAATGATCAAATAAAATTACCTAAACAGAGCTTCTAACAGAGTAAGTCTTAAAATGAACATGGACATGACTAAGATAATGTCGAACTACTAATTAGCACCCACTCCAATCATCGTTGGCGACAAACAGTCCAGTTAGGTAAGTCCAACTTCGAGAAAGAGTTCACTCCTCGAATCCAATTCGGATGTAGAGCATTCGGGAACCTAAAACACATTATTTTCGCATCCAAAATACCTCACTGTCTCAACATAATATAAACTCACGCCTGTATCCCAGAGGGGTAGGCAGAGACCAGGGACTGCCACTTGCTACGATCCTGACAGATCACTTTTGCTTCCTCAACATTCATTTGTCGTTGCATGCACGCACGCCGGTGTCGGGTACTTTTATCTTGCCCTTTGTTAATACATCCCCTATTTGGTTGAAGTATGCCCGTCTGGGTCGTCCCTTATCGGCTCTTCCATCCACATTCGCTCGATATATTTGTTTTGTCAATCTTTCTTCCTTCATCCTCTCCACATGGTCCAAACCAACGCAACATTCCTTTCTCAATTCTTGTCACTACATCCTCTTTCAGTCCACAACGTTCTCTATCTTTTGAACGTATCCATTGCGTATCCTGTCATTCAAAGTAACGCCAGACATACTTCTCAAGGACTCAACAAGTGTCTCAACACAAAGGTGTATAACCAAATTTGGTTATTTACACAATTGTGTGTTACCAATGACGACTTATGGATGTGACACCTGGTCGCTGACTATGGGCATCATAAGAAGGCTCCAGGTCGCCCAGCAAGCAATGGAGAGAGCTATTTTAGGAGTTTCACTGCGTGATCGAATCAGGAATGAGTAGATCCACAGAAGAACCAAGTGACTAATATAGCTCGATGAACTGCTCAGCTGAAGTGGCAGTATGCGGGGCACATAGCTTGCAGAACTGATGGCCATTGGGGCGAAAACCTTCTGAGCTGCCAACCGTGGACCGGACGACGCAACGTGGGCAAACCACCCACCAGATGGTCTGACGACCTGGTTACGGTGGCGGGGAGTCGCTGGATGCGGGCGGCACAAGACCGGAAAGCTTGGAAAAGCATGAGGGAGGCCTATGTCCTGCAGTGGGCGTCAAATAGCTGATGATGATGATGATGGTGATGAAAGAAGCACCTGTCATAAAAATCATCATTAACGAACATTCTCGATACGAGTGAAACTACAAAAATAATTGTACCATAAACCAAATAACATAATAGCCATTTAACAACGATTTCCCGAAGCAATAAACAGCCCATAAATTCAATTACTTAATGCAAAAATTGATTTACGCGCACAGTGGGCCGGGGCGGGCCAAATAAAATCGCATAGCGGACCGGGCTTTGTGCCAGCACTGAGCTGTGTGCAGCGTCCGAAAAAAATAGGGCAATCCGTAATTTTAATGGACAAAAATAATAAGCCGCTCCGATTTATCATTCGGGGCTCGAGACTGCGTTTGATTTTTCATATGTTTTGGCGCAGTTGTGAGCGTGCGATTGCCAAAATGCCCACTGTGGAGATTTATGGCTCAAATTTTGGTTTTAGGTCCGGAAAAATTGAATTATTGTGTTGTCCGTATATTATTGTTGGGTGGTCTTTTCTGTGATTTAGAGGTTTTATTCATGACTGTATTTTTGTGCTATTGAAAATTCTGGCCTGATGTGTACTGGCCAACAATTTTTGCTCAACGTTGCAACAATACAAGTTATAGTACATTACTGCAGCGGCCAGCAAAAGAGGCATTGATGGACGAACGTGGAAATGTGGGCCGAGGCGAAGCCGAGGCACACATACGTGAGTCCATCAATGCCTAGTTGTATATGATTTTTCTCAAATAATGCGCAGAAATTAAAACTAAGTAGTACTAAGGCAGAACTTTTTATTAGAAAAATTTAATAAACTTTCAAAATCAGACGAACCACGAACGAACAACAATAATTTTTGCCACGTGAAAATTTTCTTTTTTTTCAATAGGTATATCCAGCTTTCTATCGCAAGCCAGTTCGAAATTTAAATAAAGCCTCTGATAAGTTACCTCCTTGGTTGTCAGTGTTCGGAGTAAAAGATCGTTCCATTTTTAAATAACACGACAGATATGAGTTTAGTGTGTATTATAATTTATTTGGCCGCAAAACACGACAGTTATGAATTTTCATAGAACTTTTTCCGGCCGCTGCTCACGTGTAATTGGCCAGTACAGCAATTTTGATTTATCTCGAAGAAGGTTGACGAAATAATGCTCAAATTTCCAAGCATGTTTGAGAAAAAACTATATTGTAAATTGAGGCCATCAGCGTAAAAGTGGCCTAAGCTTAACATAGTGAATAAAGATGGTGGATCTGGATGGAATTGGCTGATGAACTTTAGGAAGGGAAACGTGAAGAATGGATTGTAGAAATACTCGTGGAAGTTCTGCATGCGTATAATATATCTTGAAAAATCTCCTTTTTAGGGCTCTGAGAGTTAAATATCCCAATAATATTGAATTTATTATTTATTCTGGTTTAAACACGCCTGCACTTGACACTGACACTATGAGAAGAGACAAAAGAAGAAAAAACTATGAATCTGGTCGAACATACCGCCCGCCTAGGACAATATAAAGTCCGTAAAAACAAACCAAACTCGAAATAATTCTGTAAATTAAATATAACTCGCAAAGTTGTAAAGAATAACCCTAGTTTGAATTTTCAGGCATATTGTACAATTAGTGTTTATACAATTTTGGGCTTCAGGTGAGAATACTCTAATATGAACGCTGTAACCCTTAAAACGAACTCTTCTTGCACAGTCATTATCATCGTCTTAAGTTGTAGTTCTTATTTCTCTGATGGTATTGAATTAGAACGTTTGTTATTCTTCTTTAAGATTTTTATTTCTCTCTGGTCTTCTCTCTAATGATCTTAGACGTTGAATAATTTTTTGTGTCTCTGAAAGTCAAAATCCTTCACTTTCACTTGCACTTTCTTTGTATCGTGTGTGCTTCCCTCTGTGTATTGTTTCCAATTTTGTAGGTTAAATACTCTGTTTTCACCAGGTTTACTCCCAAAATGTTTGTATTAAGTCTGTCTCTTCATGGGTAGTTGATATGAAACGTGCGTGACATGTGACTGTACGTACTCGGAACTTGTATGTTTCCACTCAGTATCCAACCGAGTGTTGTTCTTTGAGCTAACGGTGAGCCCGGAGGTCCAATTATTATACCTTCCACCATGATCACGCTGTAAACATATGCACCTAAGACTAGATCTATGTTTCCTGGTGTACAGTAGCTGGGGTCGGCTAGTTCTAGACCTTGAATGTGGCTCCATGTACTCGGTATTTTGTATGATGGTAACAAACACGTAAGCTTGCTCAGCACGAATGCATTTACATTCAGTTTGAATGTACTCTCTTGAGTGGACTTTTTCATGGAAACAACTCACAAGGCAATAATTTATTTTCTATGAGTTTATTTCCAATTCTAAGCATGATCAAACCTCGATTTGTGTCCTCTAAACGTATGTACTGGTAAAGTGATGCCAGTATTTTCTCACTGAGAGAAGGCCTGTGCCTTGCAGCTGGATATATGGGATAATTCTAGTCACTACGTCCTCTTTCAGTCCACAACGTCCTCTAATCACACTATTGCGTATCCTGTCATTCAAAGTAACACCAGACATACTGATTCTCTCCTGTGCTATTGATTTTGCTTTGACTACTATTTCGTTTAATTAAACGGTTCGTAACAATTCGCCAAATATAATAATGGGCATGGCATAGAAGCGTAAGAGACGCTGCAGTAAGGGACGTCCCAGGCGGACATACTTCGACCAAATAGGGGGTATATTAGCGAAGGACCAGTCAAAAAGTATCCGATACCTTGCGTGCTTGCAACGACTAATGAATGTTGAAGCGAAAGAGGCCTATCATCAGGACGTGGCAAGTGGCAGACTCTGGTATCTGCCTACCCCGCTAGGACACAGGCGTGTGTTAATGTAATGTGATATTATATTTAATTTAATTAAGGAACATCAGCATAAGTACAAACTTATAATTTAGACCATCCAGCAGTCGATTGCTAAAAAGCGGTCGACAAATTTTCAAATTAACAAACCACAATTCTCGCTCGGAAAATCAATCAGGTGGCGTGCAGAGTGGCGGCCATTTTGTTTTTACTTTTTTTTTCATGGTTACGTTTTCCAACGAGAATCCCTTCGATTTTTCCCCGCCAATGCCTATAATATATGTACAGGGTGACTTTGAATTCGTTCACCGTATTCTGAGGAAATATTCCTTTTATTTGTCTCCAAACTGTGAATCCAAATTCGAAGCGGTAGGAAGTACTGTTACGTTGAAAAATGTTAAATGCGAGTCTGACGTCCACTATGCGTAAACAATTACAAAAACAATTGAGTTGGCTGGCTTCGACCATAAGACGCTCAAAACGTAGTTTTGGATTTTTATTAGTTTTCTTCTAATATTGGTTGTTTATGCTTAAGAAGCAATTTCGGGTGGCAAAAAATTAATTTTTTTTGACACATTTTTTTTAAACTAGCAGCATATTATGTTTCTAAAACAAGGTTAGAATGTCCCCTTAAAATACGGTGAACGAATTCAGAGTCACCCTGTAGGGATATTTAATTGAGCCCTCGGTAACGCATCGGTAGAATGCTGGTCTTGTATGCGAGAGGTCGTGGGCTTGAATCCCAGCGTGGACCAATGACTTCGTTTTGAACTGAGTTAAGTACGTTTGCGAATTTATAGTACCAACAATGCCACTCGCTATCTGTGAGGAAAATATCGTGAGTAAACCTGAGTGTCGGATGTGTTTACATACCTTAGCGCCAAGCCGCTTTGGGCACGCATGGTGATTAAGCCCATACTCTCTCTCTCTCTCTTTGAGAGAAAGTCTGTGCTATGTATGGGGACGTTACAGGCTGCTTGGATATGAAATTTGATCAAAAACGTATTTATAGGAATAAATCCTGCGTAAGCGTCCCTTTCCTGACTAAAACAAGTAACTTCAAAATTTTAACATTAAACATCCGAAGCATAAATCACAATTTTGACACATTTGTAGTAAGTTTGCAGCGCTCAAATATTACATTCGATGCCATCGTTTTAACGGAGTGTTGGCTAAAAACTAGTTCTGTAAAAACATTACCAGGATACAATGTGTCGGTCAACACCAAATATATCAATAAGGCAGGCGGTATTGTTGTTTATACAAAAAGTAATTGGAATGTGACCGTAAGCGAGCCAACATTAACCGATGCAGAGGGTCTGTTAATAGATTTTCCTAATAATGTATCTATGCTGTCTCTTTACAGGTCCCCCTCTTTCACAGTCGTTGGTAATTTTCTCTCGTCCTTGAATGACATACTTAACACATTAAACAGCAAAGCAAACCTTATTATTACTGGCGACCTCAACATAAATATCCTGGACTGCCTAAACGGGTCTAGTAGTGAGTATCTCTGCTTGCTGGCCGAACATGGCCTGATATCTGCGGTATCCCTACCTACCCGCGGAGATTCCTGTCTTGATCACTTCTTTGTTCGTTCGAGACAGAAGACTGCAGCGGTAATCTGCGCGAACGACATTACTGATCATGATATTATTATCTTGGGCATGTCGTTTGACAAGGTCAGGTCAACGGACAAAAAATTCCATCTGAAGTCTGATAATGAAGCGATCACAAAGGAATTAATGGACATGGACTGGTCCCCAGTGCTTCAAACCCAAGACCCGGAAACCTCTGCATCATACCTAACAGCTGCCGTATGTGATACCGTAAAAAAGTACTCGCGTCTTACCAAATCATCAAATTCAAAAAGGATACTCAAACCCTGGATCACTCCCGGCCTCCTTAGATGTATGCGACATCGGGATAAGCTTCACGTCAAGCACCGAAAATCCCCAAATGATCCCATAGCCAAGCTAGTATACACTCGCTACCGTAATTACTGCAACAAACTTATAAAAAGAGTTAGGTCGGCTTACTTCAATGATGAAATTGACTTACATAAACGAAACCCAAAAATGCTTTGGAAAACTATACAGGCTATTTATGACTCCCCCGAACACTCCAACACTCCCTCTGAGCTCCTAGCAACAGATCCGTCTCTTAATACGTCCAATAAGTTTTTCACCTCGGTGGGCCCAAATCTGGCTGAAAAAATACTCAACAAGCTTGACAAAACCCAAACTGAACTCGCAGCGGAAATCCAAATTCCACAACACCCTCACTCATTCTTTATGAGTCCAACAGATCCAGAAGAGATAATTGGGGTTATACGCAATCTCAAATCAAATAGTTCCCCCGGTTTTGATGGAATATCCAACCATTTACTTAAATCGACCTGTTTAAGTCTGGCAACACCGCTTTCACATATTTTTAACCTCAGTCTCGCATCCGGCATTTTCCCTTCTTGTTGGAAACTTGCATGCGTGACACCCATTTATAAAACGGGAGACAAGGCAAACCCAAATAATTATAGACCCATCTCCCTCCTTAGTAACATATCAAAAATTCTGGAAAAAATTGTTAATCGAAGAATGATACAATTCCTAGAGTCAAAAAACCTACTTTCTCCAAGACAATTTGGATTTAGGCAAGGAAAATCCACGGAGGAGTCCGTCTCGATTCTGGTAAATGGCGTGAGCTCTCAACTTGATGGGGGCAGGCCCTGTGTCGGGGTCTTTCTGGATTTAGCAAAGGCCTTCGACACGGTGTCTGTGCCCATTCTCCTTGAGAAGCTCCAAAGATATGGGTTTAGAGGCCCTTCGTTGGAGTGGTTCCGTAGCTACCTGACCAACAGATCCCAAAGGGTGAAAGTCGGGCCTGAGAATGTCAGCAACCCTGAGCTGCTTTCCTTTGGTGTCCCGCAGGGAAGCATACTTGGTCCGATTTTATTCATTTTATACCTGAACGATATAAGCTCTGCCGTAAAACACCTTAAAAATACGGATATATATTGCTATGCCGACGATACGGCCGTAATCTTCCACGAAAACGACTGGGGATCGGTTATGAAACTTGCTGAAACGGGGATGTCATCAATTGCCAGTTGGTTGGATGATAACTTATTGACCCTGAACGCCGCAAAAACTAAATTTCTATGTTTCTCTAAGACCAAAGCATCCGCCCCGGCATCAACCGCTGTTATCACTGTCCACACTTGTCCCAACCCTCAATATCCAATCTGCTGCTGTGAGTCTATCGTAAGAACCTCTTGTATAAAATATTTAGGGGTAGTGCTCGATGAAAATCTTAATTTTGCCCCACACATATCCTCACTTTCAACCAGAGCCCGTAAACTTATTTATGTTATGAAACAAGTACGGATCATCAAAGACCAAAAGGTCTTGCACTCTATATATATAGCGTTATGCCAATCTGTGATCTCCTACTGTATTTCGTGCTGGGGCGGAGCAGCCAAATCCCACTTAATCACCTTGGAAAGGGCCCAAAGGTCAATACTAAAAGTCTTGTACAACAAACCCTACAGATTTCCCACCACAGATCTCTACTCCCTGACTCAAGTTCTCTCAGTCCGCCAGATTTTCATTTTGAAAACACTCATTCGCCAGTACCGTACATTTCTACTCTCCCCTGACTCTCATACATCATCGTCTAAACGGTACATACGAATCCCCATACCCCGTTGCAAAACTACATTTGCCCAACGTTTCTCGCCTTTTCTTGGCCCTTTCTTATTTAATAGGTTGTTTCAAAAATGCCAGCTAAGAGGATCTTCCCTTTATCAAGCTAGGCGAAATATTGTGGACTACCTGATTGGCCTAGGCTACGAACCCACCGAAGACATTCTAAGAATTATAAAATAGATCTTGTTGCTCAAAAATATTTTGCTTGCTCATAAGACACACACACACCCACGCACGCACGCACGCACGCACGCACGCACGCACGCACCCACGCACACACACACACACACACACACACACACACACACACACACACACACACACACACACATACATACACAAACACACAGACACACAGATTTAATTTAATATTTATGCATTCTTCACTGTGTTTAAAACTTAATTTTATTATAACCTTAATAGTAATATTAATTTGAGACTATTTCCTAAACGTCGCCTAAGTTAAAATGCTAAACCTACTTGACCAGTCCCCCACTATACAGACTTATAGTCTAGTGTGGGGGTCGCCGGTAAACATTGTCGTTTTATTCTTAACACAAACCAATTTATTTTCAACCTTCTCATACCCTTTGTAACTTGTGTAAAGTGGTTTTTAAAATAAATATTTTTATGTTTTATGTTTTTTTTAAATATTGTCTTACTAAGCGACGACTGCGCGGCACTTCCTTCAAAGTGACTGCCTCGTTAGTCGAGCGTTATCACGTCTCATTACCATGCCGGAGGTCGTGGATTCGATACCAGCTGGGAGTATTTGCACAAATTGCCTCAGTCTAGGTGTATTTTCATGTATGTGATGTCCTTGCCTAGTTACCATAGCACAGGGTATCCTAGTTTGGGACCAGGACAAGTGATTATGTTGTGTGAAACTTATTTATTTATTTATATTTACTAGAAACGAGATAGGACCATTGCGTTGGTTTGGACATTATGGAAAGGAAGAAAGATTGACGAAACAAATATATCAAGCGAATGTGACAGGAAGGGCCAGGAAGGGATGTCCCTGGCGGACATAATTCGACCAAATAAGGGACGTATTAGCGAAGGGCAACATAAAAAGTACCTGAAAGTTTAAGTTCGCGCGCTAATTTCATATCTATGTTTGAAAAATGTTACTGCAGAACAAGTAAATCAAGTCTTGCAAGATACGGATTCGTGCCCCTCCTTTTTCTATGGTTGCACGTTGTTGTGTTGAGTTTAAGAGGGGAAGAACATCCACTAATGACGACACGCGCCCTACGACTGCAGTAACTGAAGAAATGATAAAAAATGTTAAAAAAATTTGATTTGGCGGATCGTCGTACTACTGTTCGTTTGATAGCTGAAGAACTAAAGATTCAATGAGATAATAAGGAGTTCATAATAATATAATACAATGACCACTTGGGAATGAAAAAAGTCTCAGCGCGTTGGGTGCCTAGAATGCTAACGGCAAAAACGAACCAGGCTGTGAATTTCACAAAGCTGTTTGGCTCGATTTCTAATTGTGGTTGAAACATGGCTTTACCCTTACAACCCTGAAACAAAAAAAAACAATCCATGACTTGGAAGAGACTATCATCACCGACCCCTAAGACATTCAAGGCCATTCCATCCGCCGGCAAGATCATGGGTTCTCTTTTTTGGGACAGCCAAGGGGTGGCGATGGTTGAATACCTCAGTAATAGAGCCACTCTTACGGGGAATATGTACGCAGAACAAATAAAAAAATTGCTTGATGAAAATGGCGTGACAAACACGCTAAAGTTTTGTTTCATCAGGGTAACGCCCCAGCGCACAAGTCCAAAGTTGCGATGTCTGCCATCAATGATGCTGGCTTCGAATTGGAAGAATATGCTCCATAATCTCCAGACCTTGCTCCTAGTGACTTTTATCTATTTGCGAGATTGAAAGAATATCTAAGAGGCCAGAAAGATGATGGAGCAGTGATTGCCGCAGTACAAGGTTTTTTTAGAGAATCAAGATGAAGACTTTTTTCGAGAAATGAATTTTAGGTTTAGAAAAAAGGTATGTAAAGTTATTTGCCTCTTATTCATTCTCACTATTTATTAAACCCCCCTAGTACTTAAAAGTGATAGTCTAAATAGATGCCATTTTTAATTACTAATTACATAGGTAACCGCGGCATTCAAACCACCCACAAATGAGCGTGTATACAGAGTAAATAATAAATTACTGCCCTTCAACTGTGTTGGTTCAGCCTGGACTTGCAGGCAAACATGCTGAACATGCCTAAGGAAGGACCGTATTACAGTACACAATTTGTAGGGCGCAACTTGATTCTTGATTCCGTTTTGGTTTATCCACTCTTATGATGTGATAGTTGTCAAAATAACTGGCAGTGTACGAGAAACCTGGTTATTAGAGTTTCCTCCTGAAGTTTTCCTTCACGGTTAGCGATGAATCATATTACAGGTACCTCAATTTTAACACAAATAATGATCATCAGATAGTCACGATGATGAGTGTTCCCTATCTATCACGGGCTTAATTATGCGCGCCAAATTCTGTCGAAGTCCTGCTATAGCGATTAGTACGGAATTTGAAAGTTGGACGATTGGAATCGTTCAGCGTTTGGTGCCAGTAATGTAGGAGCAGATTATGATCTTAAATATTTTCGGTATTTTTTATAAAAACAAGTTTCTTTAAAACACTCCTCAGAGGCAGCATAAATAGTCGGTGGTAAAGGGAAAAACGTAACAAGAAAGGTTTCAGAAGAATCGCATTTTTGTAATTGAGACCGTTAATTTTGTAGGACTTCGAACGTTCATTAAGGGCGTCCAGGGAGTAACACTAGCGACACGAAGAAAAAAAGTCTTTTTTTTTTTACAGATCTGCAAAAAGTGTCAGTACAATCTCTCAATCATGTTAACAGTGATTTTTAGGACCCACGACAAAGAACCTAAGATCACGAACCTGGGACTAGATAGCATTTATGCCAAAGTTGGCGGTTTCTGGCGTTAAAGCTATCTAGTCCTAGGTTTTTTGCCTTAGGTTCACGGAATTGGGTCCTAAAAATCACAATTAATACACTCCTGACAGGCAGTTTATTTATTCTATGGTTACGTCTTTTCCTTGTAGAATCTCCACCAAAGGCTATTTTAATTGGCGTTTATGGAGTGTTTTAAGGAATAATTTCAATTGGCGTTTATCGAGTGTTTTATAAATAAGACCGTTTGTGTTTACTGCGCGCATTTGTTTAGTTTTGCTACGTGTGACGGCGTAGTGTGCACTTGCACCCATTTCTTGTTCCTAAACATAAAATAAATTATTATTTGTTTTATTTTCCAAACATAAAATTACGCCTGTATTAATGGTTGCTTACATGAGCAATGAAGGCCGTGGGTCCTAAAAATCACTATTAACATGATTTATAGATTGTACTGACACTTTTTGCAAATTTGATCTGTAAAAAATGATTTGATTTAATTTCCTCGGTGATGGCGCTTGTGTCACTCCCTGGACCCCTTGAGCCGCAGTTTTTGTGCTACTTTGAATTAAATAATTTTGACTTTTGAATTAGACTTTTCCCAAACCACCCTGCTGAAGATAAGTGAGTAACTTCCATAGAACACAATCACTTGTCCTGGTCCCAAACTAGGATACCTCGTGCTATGGTAACCAGACAATCATACACATGGGAATACACCCAGACTGAGGCCATTCGCTTGTGCGTACATTTGTATGTACAATGATGAATTGTTTTCCGAGAATGTGTCGCGTTGGTTCACGGTTCTGAGGAATTCTAGTCGCACATCGCCTATTAAACGTTTTAATGTACATCCCTGGAGAACCCTAAAAGCAACTTGTACAGAGTTTTCCGTGACCGGCGGAACAACTTGGCATATTCATAAAATGTCATAAACTTAGGTGTGACTGTTTTATGCTTGCGTTTTGTTCCTTAATTTACGACTGGCTTTTTCATTAATATAATTATAAGCGTGTGAGCACTATAGTTTCGTGCAGAGTTTCACAGAACGGCACCTTCCTTTTTACCCGACTACCGCGGAGCCCAAAAGAAATGTGATGTGTTTGGCTCGTATGTATGTATGTTCCCCCAACTCCTTAACCAATGGCCAGATTTTAACAAATGAGATCTCAAGCGATTCGTCGTATTTGCGCGAGTGTCATAGGTTATGTGAAATCAGCATAAATCTAAGAAAAGTATAAAAAATACTAAAAAGGTAACCTGCCTACCCCTTGTAGTTTTAACAACTAAATGAAATTATTTTTGTACAAAAATTGCAGTACAGTGAAGTTGGCGGAGGGTCCACGGATGCGGATGGCAAGGGACCGTGAGAGATGACATTTGGGGGAAAAGGCCTATACCCAGCAGTGGGCAGCGTTGGGTACGATGACAATGATGATGATGAATGGGTTTTTATATCTATTCTCCGGAAATCTTTAAAATGCCGATGACGATTTATTTGATATTTATATCTGGTGATGGAAGTGCTTGCTGGATGTGCAGAGGCAACGCCATCTAGCGTAAGAAGTGTTTTAAGCTTTTGGTGCTGACATCGCACATGCAGCAAACACTGAGGAGACAGATTTCGGTACGAAAGTAAGTGTGGGATGTGGCACAAGAATGTTGAAACAACGGTAGGTCGCGCGCCCTGAGCGGTTGGTTGGTTTTTATTATTTAAAAAACCGGATCAGTGCGAGTCGGACTCGCCCACCGAGGCTTCCGTACGAATTATAGGTACTTATATATTATAATAATAGTTCAGCCATCGAGTCTCGCAGCTTTATCCGAACTACAAAGACCAATTTTTCCATGATTTAACTACAAATGTATCGTTTTCGGTGCGGGCATGTACCTATGACTTGGTTTTCTAAGTTATGTACATTTATGAAGTTATAGTAGCAATACCACTCGCCAACGGTGAAGGAAAACATCGTGAGGAAACCTGAGTGTCTGAGCTATTCACATACCTCAGCGCTTGAAATCGCCAATCCGCGGTGGGCACGCGTGGTGATTAAGCCCATACTCTCTCCCTGAGAGAAGGCCTGTGCCCTACGGTGGGACGTATATAGGCTGCTTATGTTATGTATGTATCGTTTTTAGATGTTTCGCTGTACTTGTAGTATAAGCCGATATACTTGCCAAATTTCATAGTTCTAGGTCAACGAAAAGTATACCTTTGAGAGTCGAAATATACGTTTTTTTGCGGGCGTATCTTTTTTTACGTTAACTCAGAAGTTTAATTTTCACGTTTACGTTTTTTACGTTTCACGTTTTAATTTAAACTCGATACCTCCACGCGTTCCTGAGATAAAGGCTCTTGACAGAAAGACGGACGGACGGACGGAATACAAAGTAAAAAAAGATACGGAACCCTAAAAAGGGTGACCTAAAACGAAAACAGAGTTCAATACGGAGAATGACATAATAAATGGCAATAAAAGACCCTCAAATAAAAAAAAAGTATTACTTTATTAAGTTGTAGCTTTTATCAAGTTCTGGTTAATGAAATATTTTTTAAAGGAATGATACCTAAGATTTCTTTCCGTGATGTGTCTTGTTGGTATAATAAATGATTTTCTTTCTCTCTTTCTTTTCTTTCTCTTTTAAAACTGTACAAAAATCCTCCTTTTCCTTAACGAGATGTGAACGTCGGATTGTGGTGAATATTGTTTGTGGTTATTATTTTTTTAATGTTATTTGAGTTAAACTTTTGTCACATCAGTGCAATGATAAAAAAGTTCATGGTAACATAAAAAGCATATTATACATCTCACTGCAGAGCATAGGGCTTCTTTCAGTGAACGATTGTGGGCTTAACTACTACGCGTACCCACCGTGGATTGGGGATTTCAAGCGTTGCGGTACCTATGTGAATACCTGAGACACTCAGGTTTATTGCTATAAAAATGTTTAAAAGTATAGATAAAGCAAAGAAGTAATATAAAAGTACACGAGAGCGGTGCATCCAATGACAAATTAATGTTGAAGATGCGAAAGAGGTCTGAAATAGCAGTTACCATTGATGACTTATGGTACTCAAACGTGGTTTCTCACTATGGGCTTCATAAGAAAGCTCAAGGTCACCCAACGAGCTATGGAAAGGACTATGCTCGGAATTTCTCTACGAGATCCAATCCAATGATGAGATCCGTAGACGAACAAAGTTCTCGCTGACACAGCCCAGCGGATTAGTAAGTTGAAGTGGCAGTGGGCGGGGCACATAGCACGCAGAACTGATGGCCGATGGGGCCCAAAAGTTCTCGAATGGAGACCACAATATCGGCAAGCGCAGCGCCTATGCTACGCCTATGACCAGCCACAAGATGGACAGAAGTCCTCATCCAAGTGGCAGGAAGACGCTGGATGCAAGCCGCTTGTGGCTGAATGATTGGTTCATTCTGTGCGCCATTGCGTTGATAATAAATGACAGCATAACTTATCATTGGTATTATGTAACTTACGCCAAATCATTGACTTCATGTAAAATGTCTTGGCACCTCGCAAGATGGCGGTCTAACGGTGGCAGGTGCATAGATATTTTGCCGGGTAATACTGAACTCGCTCCGAATGGCACACAATTGACAAGCCCCGCCCGCCTTCCCAGAATTGAACGTGGGGTCATTTTTTAGCGCTAGTTAGACATCTGTGTTTTAACTATCTCTGTGTAAAATACAATAAAATTAAACATCAAATAGACCTTCCATCCATTTATAACCACGACCACGCTCGTTTTTCTGTTGTCCCTCCAAAAAATACTGTCGTAAAATCGTAAAGTGTCTGTTTTGGGAATAATTATGTCGTAAAGCGGATAGTTTTATGGGTTTTTATTATGAATCTATTATTTTTGTTAAAGCGCTGATCTATATTTAAAGAGTCGTAGAGTAGACACTGGTGAGTAAGCAGATGGTCGCATTAAAGAGGTGAAGAAAGAAACCCGAGCGATATAATTAAAATTAACATGGCCTAATATGGGACTTGTGTCAAAAATCAATTTACCTTAGACACCTAACCTTATCACATACTCCATAATACGTACCTAACTATTCGTCAATTCGACGACCATTTTTTGAAGAGTAAAGTTTTAAATAAAACTGTTTTGTTTTTGGCATATTACCTACATAGTTTTTAATAAAATAATTTGTTGTTATTTGTCACATACTCTTGCTTATTTTTCTTTATGTTTAAAATGGCATGGGTTTCTACAGATTAAAACCAACATTCTTATGATTTTTTTTATTAAAACAGAAATTTAAAAAAGTAGTTGTTCATTTTAAGGAAAAACTTAAACTGTAGACATTAGAGAAAAAACAAATTCTTTTTTATGCCCATTCAGTACAAAAATCAATTTTATGTTCACCATAAATTACGATATCCTTACTTGTATTATAAACGCGAAAGTTTGTATGTATGGATGGATGTTTGTTACTTTTTCACGCAAAAACGGCTGAACGGATCCGGATGAAATTTTGCACATTGGTAGATTATAGTCTGGATTAGCACATAGGCTAATTTTTATCCCGGAAAAATACACATCAAAATTAGCACGCGAACGAAGTCGCGGGCAACAGCTGGTTGTACATATTTTTGTAAAATTTCGAAAAAGAAATAGTAGATACTTGGCTGCCGGAATTCGTTGCCTCTCGCCAAGCTGTGACGAACGCCGAGTTGACAAGAGACACCACGTTTATCCGCACGCGCACCAAAAAGATACAGCAATTTTTCTGTCGCGTATTCGTCGAAACGACGAATGCTAGGTGTTGATGTAAAGAATATTTTAAGAGACATCATTAGGCACTTATTCTTTAATTCACCCACATAACGGAGGTATCACGGAGGGGAAGGCCGAGACCAGGGTTTTCCGATTCCTCGATGTAAGAAGTTATCAGACTAATTAATCTAAGAAGCGAAATAGTTTTCTCAAGACCGACCGTCTGATGACGGTCATTCAGCCACAAGAAGTCCACAGCTGAACATAGGCCTCCTCCATGGATTTCCAAAAAGACCGGTTGGAAGCGACCTGCATCCAGCGTCTTCCTGCCACTTGGATGAGGTCATCTGTCTATCTTGTGGCTGGTCGTCCTACGCTGCGCTTGCCGATATGTGGTCTCCGTTCGAGAACTTTTCGGCCCTATCGGCCATCAGTTCTGCGTGCTATGTGCCCCGCCCACTGCCACTTCAACTTACTAATCCGGGACCGACCGTAGTAAGTGCCAAACCCTGGTCTCAGACTACCTCTGTGGGACACAGGCGGCGTGAGTTTATGTTTGTGTATTGTGAATATATTTTTTCTAATTAATACCTTACGAAGTCACTTGAGACAAGGGTTTCCTAGTCAGCAGGACGGGTCTGATTACGGAAAATCCCGCTGAAAAATGCTAGTGTTTAATACTGAGCACGAGGGCTCATTTTACCTCATTCTGTGAAATCACTCCAGGGGAAAGGAGGTAGGTACCTAAGATGAAACGGTGTAAGGCTAATCTCTTTAAATCCTTTCTTAGTCACTGCGAGGAAAAAATAAAATGGGCAAGCGCAAGAATTCCTCAGAATGATAGCGGGTTCCGTATGTAAAAAAAAAAAAACTCCCGCCTGTATTTCACACGGGTGGGCAGAGACCAGGGTCTTCCACTTACCTCGATCCTGACATATCTCTTCCACTTCATCAACATTCAGTAGTCGTTGCATGCACGCGCCTCTAGAAAACAGTCTCTCTTTAAAACAGCTAAGAATTAGAAAAAAGGTTTGGTACAGCAGCTTACACTTTGGACCTGGTACAATCAACAGTTAAGGGGGTCCAAGAAGTAACACTTTCGCCACCGAGAAAAAAGAAAAGATATGGTTTTTTTTCCCCGACGGCGCTAGTGTTACTCCCTGGACCCCCTTAAGGGTACTTTAGGTACTGGCAGCTGAGCTTTTTGTTCAGTATCTCTGAACATGAACAGTAGATAGCACATTTTTAATTGCAATCCCTGCTTTTGTGACAGTTTTCTTATATACAGTGTGTTAAAATATTGACTACCGACCCGAATACTGGTATGGTTTTCCAGGAATGGTTCCAGGACATAAGGGAAGGACATCACAAACATGGCCATTTATGCAAATGTCCTGCGGCCCTCAGTGGTAATAAACCAACGACCTCCGGCATGGTAATCTGGCGTGATACCGCTAGACCAACGAGGCACTAATCGAACACCGACCTACTACTTACCTGGAACCTATTTTAAAGAGTAAATTCACAAGTCACGGGTATTATCAAGGGGTCCCTAAAAACTTCGCGGAGACGTCATTTCCGTTTGAATAGCATAAATGAGCTGGCAACTTTTTGCCCGAGCGTCCCCGAGACTGCAGCGGGCAAAAACGTCAAAAACAATAGAATTTTATGTGGGGTAATTAAACCTAATGGTGGTGAAATTAAGGCGCTGAAAGCGGCAAGTGCAGTGGTGGGTACAGTGGCTTCAATTCATACTATTATTGTAGACCTGCCCAAACATTGGCTTATGCATTGAAACGGGGTGATTACAAACTGGAGTATGAAAAGAAACAAAAACTGGAAAATGTTTTTTTTTGTCACCGATATCCTACTGAACTTTATTCATCTTCTATCTCAGCTTTTTACTTTGTAAATATTGACAGTGGCTTAGTAAAAGTCGTTCAGTTTTTAGCTACTTATATCTCGTAGCCCTTCATTAGGGATATAGGACCTTTAAAACAGGTCTGCCCATCCCAAGTCCAGTGTTGTCACTTCTAACGTCACTGATTAGCGTCAGACGGTCTTTGGACGACCCTTCTTCCATTTTTCTGGAGGTTGCAAAGAGAGGCCTTATCTGGTTGGGCATCTGATCTACGGATGCCGAGTGGCAGAACTACTCCCCTTTTTGGCAAGAATTTCTTCATTTATTTACCTATGATTCTCTAGAATCCACAATTCTGGGTTCGAGATGGTACTAGGCTAAGGAATTTGAGGCATTTATTTACTTTTATCTACGAAGTCCAGAGAATCATCAGGTTAAACTTATTTGCTTATAAACAGGTGGATTAGAAAGAAACTTGTCAAATTCATCATAATATTTAGTTAATCATTGGCACATTATAGGCAATTGCTTTTTCGCCCTTGGTTCTTTAACTCCTAGGGCGGCTGAGAGCCTGCTCGACAAATTCTGACACAACAACATTGTTACACCGGTGCACAACAGACACCACTACTTTGACTGCTTTTGGTACAGAGAAAAATATTTCCCGTGTTCATACGCAACATCATTGGTATGCTTACATGCGAGTGCGCATGCAGAAACTAATGAAGGTAAAAACTAATAATTTAGGTCTTCGTCACGTAGTCAATATCCTCTAGGGGAATCTCGCGATTTTTCTAGCTATATTCTACTTGTGGCAGCGTTCAGCGCTGCGCATTTAAAACTGGCAGTTTTTTATGCTAAGTGAATACTAGAATACTGCGCCAAGCGCAGCGTAGGACGACCAGCCACAAGATGGACAGATGACCTCATCCAAGTGGCAGGAAGACGCTGGATGCAGGCCGCTTCCAACCGGTCTTTTTGGAAATCCATGGAGGAGGCCTATGTACAGCAGTGGACTTTTTGTGGCTGAATGATACTGATGATGATGATGAATACTAGAGGGACAAAAATGATCACATTTATTCATTCCTACGTGAATACTAGAAAGGGGGGGCTCTGGATCTTTCAATATACATATACTACGGACGGTTACCGACCAGGGGAGGGGGTACAAAATTGTAAAAACTGGGCCACGTAGTATAGGTACGTTCCCATAGTGGCTGTCTCTACACTGTACTTTTACTGCTGTATCGCGACCGGCGTGGATGGATGTTAGGTTGTGTCCGCGTTTTGCCACTCGCCCGTTTAGTTATGTTAATTCGTTTCCTTCCTGTAGAAGACGGCGGGTGGAAAAATTCAATCTTCTTTTTTACATTTGCATACTGATTTTGTGAATTCAGCCGCGAGTCGAAACCGAGGAGATGCTCCAGACATGTTACCTAACCTGTAGAGTATGCGTGTCACAGATTTTATCAACAACTAGCAGTGCCCGCGACTCCGTTAGCGTGGTTAAAGGATTAGTCTACCCTGAAGGTCCATTCTAAATTCTGGTGAAAGAGTTTTCAAAGCGGATAAGTACTTCTAAGGACTACCCCCTACATCACCATCATCATCATCATCGCCATCAGCCATTTGACGCACACTGCAGGACATAGGCCTCCCTCATGGTTTTCCAAGCTTCCCGGTCTTGTGCCGCCCGTATCCAGCGACTCCCCGCCACCGTAACCAGGTCGTCAGACCATCTGGTGGGGGGCCTTCGCACGCTGCGTCGTCCGGTAACCGTAACCCCCTACATCAAAACTTACATAAGCGCATATATACGTCCCACTGTAGGGCACAGGCCTTCTCTCAGGGAGAGAGCATAGGCTTAAACACCACGCGTGCCCACCGTGGATTCGCGATTTCAAGTGCTGAGGTATGTGAATAGCTCAAATATTTAGGTTTCCTCACGATGTTTTCCTTCACGGCTAGCGAGTGGTATTGCTACCATAACTTCACAAATTCACATAACTTAGAAAAATTGTAGAAGTATAATTTGGAGTCGGTGCCCAAAATATATGCCCTGGTCGTGAAACTGGGCACTGACTACAAATTATACTTTTACAATACCTGCATGTATGCATACTTGTCATTATTTATATTATTTCTAACTATTTAGTGCTGTAGTGTTTTGAAGTCAGTTTTTTATTTTTTTATTTCTTCATTTTTAAATTTTTTGGTGGGGGAGCGAGAGAAAAATAAACAAGTCCCTTATAACTATAATTTATCCTACTTAATTCATTGCTTTAAAATTTTAAGTTCTCAATTTCCATCTCCGAAAGTCTTCATCAAATCATCACCAAATTACCTTGGGACTACTTTTACGCTATTTCATGAAACATGCGGATATTACTAAAGGATGGGCTCCATTAGGCCTTATTTCCTGCTGTCTATTGAAGAGTTCCGTTCTCCATCTCTCAAAGTCTTCGTCAGATCTTCACCAAATTAAAATGGGACCAATGGGACATTATATCATGACGTCCCATTGGTCCCATTTTAATTTGACAAGACATAGACAAAAAAAAGCAATATACGCGTTGAATTCCTCCTTTCTTGCCTTACTAAACCATTGCCTTACTAACATTTTGTTTGAAACATAGTTTAGCGGCAAAACGAACGTATTTGGGTGAAATTATCACTTCTTCTTAGACTCAAGCCATACTAAGCCTAAAAATAGCAATTATTGTATTGTAAGCACACTTTATTTTACGTAAATTAAAAAAAAAAAATCCACTCCTGGTGTCATCAAATTTAGGGACTTAACAGTATGGGGTGCATCTCAGTGACAATTTTTAGACATTTTTTGAGCTCATTCTTTGGTTTTTGTTAGTTTTATTATTTTTTTCACGTAAGTAGAAAATACGATAGCAATGTGGCAGACTTAATGCTATAAACATTTTTTATCAGTCAACCATAGGTGATGCAAGAAATTAACTGCTAGGCATACGAAATAGATGGATAAGATGATTTTCTTCAACTAAAATTAGATAAGCTGACTGTAGTTTTTGTTTTATTCAAACCAAAGCACCTTGAAAACGCCAAAACCAAATGCTTAAAACTAAACATCTGCGAAACGGTCAAAATCAAACACTCCAAATTAATAGCAATCCCTTTAACTGACCTCCACCCAACCGTATAACTTTTCAAAGAACTCTCTATTTCTAAGGGAAATAAGAAAAATAAGATTTTTCTCCCTCCGCAGAACCATTTTTGCTAAGTTCGCACGAAGTGGGCTCTGGGGGATTTCTTTATTATTATATTAGGTTGCTTTTACCTTCACGCTCGATTGCTAGGGGACGAGCAGAGCTGAAGGTCGTCCGATAAGAGAGTAACTTTTCAGGGCTTAAAAGTGTTCCTGGGACTTATTAGTGAAGAACTTTACCTCAACGTGTTTGTTTCAAGTTGAAGTTAAATACTTTATACCTACTTTTTTTTACAAAATTATTCTCCCTAAGGTGCTCTTAAAACTGAAAAGGGTGTTGCGTCCTAAGGCGAACAATTTAAAGATTTCAACGTAATAAGGTCTATCTGCGTAACAATTTCAGTCTAAAATAATCCTTAAATACTAATGAAGTTAGAAACTATAATACAAGTGCAAGGAAGCCCGTTTCTTAGTCGTCGGCCGCAATTGTATTCATAACCTTCAAAGTATTTAAGGTCTATTTTAGTTTGAAGAAGGGAAGGTTTATGCCCTGCATTAGGACGTTTCATCACCATCATCATCAGGCCTCCTTCATGGTTTTCATAACCATGAGGGGTTTTGCCATAATCGCCGCGCTTGGCAGGCGGGTCGGCGATCGCAGTATGCGGTTGGAATATCAGGAAGACGCTGCTGCCCGTCTCCTGGTAATTGATTCCTTAATCGCCTTCTACGACATCCATGGAAGGAAATGGAGTGACGCTATTTTTAATCCGGCGCCACACGGAACATTTATAAGGACGTTTAAATGGGACGTTTATAAGCTGCGTTGATGTTGACTGAATAGTCCTACTTTTAGTATTCTGGCCGCCAAATGTCACCATATTAGAAGAGGTAGAAGAAGAAAGACATTTATCATAAAAACAAGATACATCACAGAAACAAAATAAGCAGATAAGTAATATAATATGCGCAACAACAGAAAGAAAACTAAAAACACAAAAGACAAAACGAATAAATAAAACAGGATAGATGTAGCCTGTGGTGGTGTATTAGACCTAAACTAGATGATTAAAGAGTCTAGTGACTCTTAGATTAAGCATATTTAGTTGTTGAAGTGACCACTCAGACGCTGTTATTGGATTTTTAGGTAGAGTAGTCTTGGTCTAAGGATGAAGAAGTATTTGTTGTTGTAGTGGCAATACCTACAGTAACGAGAGTAGATAACTTCAATGTTATATTTCATTGTTTCGGGCTTCGAGTAATATTTTTCTACATTTCACCGCATTTCATAAAACTACAATTCAAAGTGTATTATGGAATTTCGATGTACATTGCATAGATCACTTTCGCTTCATCAACATTCATTTGTCTGCATGCACGCACGCCGGTTTCGGGTACTTTTAATCTTGCCCTTTGCTAAGTCATCCCCTATTTGGTTGAAGTACGTCCGCCTGGGACGTCTCTTACCGGCTCTTCCACCCACATTCGCTTGATATATTGATGAAGTGAAAACGATCTGTCCGGATCGTAGCAAGTAGCAGCCCCTGGTCTCTGCCTACCTCTCTGGGATGCAAGCGTGAGTTTATGTTTGTCTTTTATTGCCTAGCTGAGTCTTTCTATCCGTTAACCTGTAGGTACATTGGCCCTAGGCGTAGATATATTTTTTAAACAAAGTCAAGAAATTGAATAGAGTTTGATATTTCTTTAATTAATGAGATGAATGAATGACCAAAGACGACCGAAACAAATTGATATATATGATCCGACCCAGTGTACTGTCATCAGTATGTTTACATGCAAAGTAAATAAATATGTTCATATTCTTTTTTTGCACTAACCCGTGCTGGGCTATTTAGAGGCTTAAAATTCCACCCATGCCGGGACTTGAACCCGCGACCTCTGGCTACCCGTGCCGGCGCTCGCCCAACTGAGCTAATGGGCAAATGCAGACATCGGCAAAATTTTGAGCCTGTTTACAAACTTGTGTGTGTAATACAGCAGGCAGCAACATCTGGCCGAAGCAATTTACATCACTTGCAGCTCCGAGTAATCCACTTTGCAGTTAGGTTTTTATAATAAATATTTTTTTGAAATAAGGGTCATTTTCGGAGGACCTATTAGGAAATAAAAAAAAAGTTTTGGTAACCTTACTGTATCACATATCAAATAAAAGGACTCATTATGAGAATCTCAAATATTTTTTTGTTATTATTGTAAAATAAATAATTTTGGTTTTATTCATGAAAGGAGACGAAATTTGACCATTCCCTCCCTGATCTCCGAAACTACTGAACCTAAAATAAAAAAAAAAAATTATAAAATATAGTTCATTACTTGTCGATTACAGAAAACCCTATAAGAAGTCAATCAATTGAAAACAAAGTGGTAAGCTCAATATAATACGGTCACTTACGGAAAATAGTTCACTAAAACATGATATGTACCGCTAATAAAACATTTGACTCTGCACGCGAGTTCAACTCGCACTTGGCTGGTTTTTTTTTTAAATTTGAATTTTAATTAAAATTCCATCTATTCAGACTATACCCTCAAAGTAAAGACTTAAATTAAAACAAAAATGATATAAAAATTTTGTTTCGAGTTACTTGTTTCAAAAACAATATTAATTCGCCTCTCACCCTCAGTTTCTCGTACACTAACACGCTGTTAATCTACTGTTAACAGCTGTCAATTGACCAAAGTGAATACAAAAAAAAACAGTAGATTACCAGCTTGTTAGTGTACGAGAAACCGGGGGTCAATCTATCAGAATAATAACCTACTTCTTATATACACGCGCCGCTCTGGCTGGCTACTAATGGTTCTAATACATTCGAGCTAGTGCCGAGATATTTTCGGGAAGTGCTTTAAAAAAACAAAGTAGGTATGGTCTGTATTTTTTAATTCGATGCAAAAAAACCATACTGTCACTTTGACATGTGCCGGGGTCGTAAGCCATCAACCCATTACATTAGTTGACGTACTCTATAAAAGTTTATTTTTTAAGGTCGTGACGGACGAAGGCTATAAAAACATTAATTTATCGCGCGATGTCTTGTTCTATCTAAATCCGACCGCAGTCGTGTGTGGACGCGGGTTGCATGTTGGATGTTGCGTGGAAAAAATATCGCATATATTAACGCCGTCGTCTGTGACGGCCATAAAACTAAGGTTCCAATGAAATATATGCCAATAAAAAACTCTCTTATCAAAACAAAAGTAAAAAGAACTTTTTTCAATTATGTTTGGAAATTTGAGCATTATTTCGACAACCTTCTTCGAGCTAAGTCAAAATTGCTGTACTGGCCAATTACACGCGAGCAGCGGCCGGAAAAAGTTCTATGAAAATTCATAACTGTCGTGTTTTCGGCCAAATAAATTGGTACTAAACTCATAATTATCTGTCGTGTTATTTAAAAATGGAACGATTTTTTACTCCGAACAATGCCAACAAAGGAGGTAACTTATCAGAGGTGTTATTTAAATTTCGAACTGGCTTGCGATAGAAAGGTGGATATTATCTTATTAACTGTTATTATCAAACTAACAAATCCTATGTACCCACTTTCTACTTACTTCCAAGAATTATACGCGAATTGCAACGGCGCGTTTTGCTTTATATAACATTTATTAATATACATAACTATTGTTTCTCAAGTAAGTGAATCAATGTATTCTTACTGAGAAATAAATTTCTTAAATCACAATCATATACCTATTGAAAAAAAACGAACACTTTAACGCGGCAATAGTTATTTGTTATGCAAGGCTGCAAAGTTAATTTTTGGCGCGAGTACCTTGTATTGAAACCTGAGCAAGCGAAGGATTCTAGGATTGAGCCACGAGCGAAGCGAGTGGTTCAAATATAGAATCCTGAGCGTAGCGAGGGTTTCAAAGGTACGAGACGCTAAATAACTTTGCTGCCGAGCGCAACACACAACTTTTCACCTCACTAAAGCGAGGAAAATGTTAGGTGCAAGAAAAACAGTTTTAATAAATATTAAATTACTGTTTATTTATTTCAAAAATTAAAAGTAAAATTACAACAATTGGTAATATTGAAAGTAATTTTTATTTTTTTAATCAAATTTTCTTGCCGGCCAGTGCGATTCTTTAAATGAGGCTGGCGCATGACATGAAATAAGTATTTGCATTTCAATCATCAATGGACTGGCTGCAGAGAATATAAACTATTACGAAACCAATGAGGTTCTATATATATGTAATTTATTGTACGAAACCTTTATTGAATAAAAATATTCGAATTTTAAAAACACTTTCCACGCTAGCGGATAAAGTGCGATTTTCCACGCAGATTTCGAATGATAAACAGAGCTTTTACGAGCTAGTGAGGTGAAAAAATTATTGTTGTTCGTTCGTGGTTCGTCTGATTTTGAAAGAAATTCTGCCTTAGTACTACTTAGTTCTAATTTCCGCGCATTATTTGAGAAAAATCATATGCAAGCCTTGGCCATAACTAGGTATTGATGGACTCACGTATGTGTGCCTCGGCTTCGCCTCGGCCCACGTTTCCACGTTCGTCCATCAGTGCCTCTTATGCTGGCCGCTGCAGTAATGTACTATTATTTACACAACAGAAATCTCTTTTACATCTCATGTGGACTCGAAAAACTAGCCAACATTGTCGAAATCACAAGGGAACACGGGAAACGACATCCGCGTAACCAAGACCAAAACGGAATGTTTGAAAATAAATTACGTTTTCATGAATGTGTCAAACCTCACACCGAATGTTATCTACTTCCAAGTCCTGCCAATACGTAAAAAACAAATAATTCTATTTTACTACCAAATTAAATTTATGTGAGCTACGTTAGTGTTCTTTTAAATACTTTTCTTTTATGGCTTTCATAAGCAGCCTATATACGTCCCACTATTTAGGGCACAGGCCTTCTCTCAGAGAGAGAGTATGGGCTTAATCACCACGCGTGCCCATCGCGGATTGGCGATTTCAAGCGCTGAGGTATGTGAATAGCTCAGACACCCAGGTTTCCTCACGATGTTTTCCTTCACCGTTAGCGAGTGGTATTGCTACTATAACTTCACAAATGTACATAACTTAGAAAGAAAAGTCATAGGTACATGCCCGCACTGAGAATCAAACCTGGGTCTCCCGCTTCCGAGTCCAATGTTCTACCCACTAGGCTACCACCGCTTTTATGGCTTGCTAAATAATTAATGTCTTTAATGCAATTAGGTTTTTGGTCACACGAGTCTACTTTTTTACAGTAAAACAAAAATCTACCGAATATAATGATATATAGGTATTTTATGGTAACACTGCTCCATTTTTTTTGCATCGAATTAAAAACAGACTTTTGCGTAGTTGATAGCTATTGTTAAGTCACGTTCATTTTACTATAGCTTTAAACCACACCCAAAATTCATGGTGTATAAAGGTTGATGTGAAGTAACCTGTGCATGATGAGATTCGAACGCTCATCCTTACGCAAGTGGGACAAGCATTCAACCAATGTGCTACCGCCGCTTCGCTCCGCAATAAAACTTGTTTACTCCTGTGTACTTCTTTCGTTTCTCCTACGAGACGCTCCCGCATTTTCCTTCAGAGCCAAATGGGGCTAAAATTCAAAGTGGTTATATTTTTTACGAGTGGTACACTCGCGTCGCCGGCTATTATCGCCGACTCGGCTTTGATGGCTCGTAAAATGGACGCAGCTGTGACGGACGACGGGAAATCTACAGACCGACCACACCCCCGGTGCTGGCAGTGACAGACGGTGACAGGTGGTATATAGTGTTGTCAGATTAAAGTGAATGAAAATCCTTTAATGTATGTGATATGCGGTCGGGCTTATTTGTTTGTGCTGAAAATACAAAAAATGTGCATACACAATACTGTAATTATTTAGGGCTTCGTAATCAAAGGGGGAATATATATATATATATATATATTTATTGAGTATATACTCAAGGAAAAAATAAGGCACCCGTAAAAGAGGTTTTACAACCAAGAACTTATCAATTTTAAGTGTATTATTTTAGTATCTGTATTGGCGCCTTGCTGTTTTGTGACACTAATAAATTAAATAGTGGTAAAGTATTTTCCTTTACCACAGACTAGTTAAACTGCACATGACGAGGAGTGTTTTAAGGAATTGTGATTTTATGAATAAGATTTTTAGTATGAGCTAGGCGATATTTTATTTGTCAACGGCACGGTCCATTTTTTTATACCTTTAAATTATTCCTGGTTATAGTAAATTTGTTAGTACCGAAAACTGGGCCCTTATTATGGTCGCAACATAGCGCTTGAGCCCGACCCGAGTGAACTCGAATGGAGCGACAAATACGGTACTTTTTTTGAATGGTTTCGATTATTAACTTTTTTTTATTTTTCATATTTTAGTGCGGGAGCGGGAGAAAAATAAACAAGGCGCTTATAACCATAATTAACTCTACTTAATTTGTTGCTTTAAAATTTGACGTTCTCAATTTCCATCTCCGAAAGTCTTCTCGAAATTACCTTTAACATACGGATATTATTAAAGGATGGGCCCCATAAGGCCTTATTTACTGCTGTCCATTGAAGAGTTCCGTTCTCCATCTCTGAAAGTCTTCATCAGATCTTCACCAAATTAAAATGGGACTAATGGGACGCTATATCTATTCGATAAAAAAAGATTTTTATCTATTTGGAATTCGGTTAAAAAAGAACTGTACCGAATATACTCAACCAACTGCCAAAAAATTTGGTGGGTAATCTTGTTTCTCTGAAACCCAATCAAATCAAAGTCCTGGTAAAGAAATATTTTATTGAATAGTATTATTATTGATAATAATAATGTTGTTATCAATAATAATATTATTGTATTTGCATCATGTATACGTAACTTGGTATTGTGTGTTAAAAAATTGAGCAAAAATTTTTATAAAAGCGGCTCAGGCTTCATGCAAAAACCTAATAAGGTTTAAGTGAAGCCTTTTGAAATGTAAATATAATTGTGTATTGTCAATAAATTCTTTAAATAACAAACAGCTGTCGCTACATTTAAGTGAATTGTTGCGACCTTTCCGAACATATCGCTGTTTCATAATAAAGGCGCTGCCCAAGCGACGGCAGAGCGACAGCTATCAATGCCCGCACCGAGATTATGGCAAGTCTGTAGTTCATCGAACGTCTAGGTATACGTATATCGCGGGATGGCCGGACAGCCGAGCTCTATTGACGTGTGTATGCACTGAGGCTATAAAAATGGCTGACACCTTTTCGGAGTCCCCATCACCAATGCACGATAAAAAAGTAGGGCAGTCTGGAATGGAGGACGAGTTCGAACGCTATACACCGGCTATGTAGCTATTAGTGAAGTTACTTGAGAGACTTGGTTTTTTGTTCAAGTTAAGTTTTTGATGGCGTACCATTTGTCAGACAGAGAGATAGCATAAAGTAATAAGGCTAGGGAGGTAATGGGTTGGAATCCCTGATTGTACCAATGACTTTGCTTTCTAAGTTACGTACATTTGTGAAGTTGTAGTAGCAATACCACTAGCTAACTGTGAAGGAAAACATCGTGAGGAAACCTGACAGTCTTAGGTGGGGAAAGTGCCAATCCGCGGTGGGCACCCGTGGTAAATAAGCCTCTTTGAGCGAAGGACTGCGACATGCAGTGGGACGTACTCGTATACAGGCTACGTAACACAAATATCGTTAAGTTTTGTTACCATTATAACAAAACATAACATAACATAAACTCACGCCTGTATCCCAGAGGGGTAGGCAGAGACCAGGGACTGCCACTTGCTACGATCCTGACAGATCACTTTCGCTTCCTCAACATTCTTAAAAGTTAGATGCTGCAGCGTCTACTTGAACTTTCTATGCAAATACGTGTGTAAAATGCTCAGTGCAAATGCGCGTGTAATATTGTTTATCCCGAGACAGGAAGCGGCAACAAAACCTACACGACCTCGCGTGAAATGGACGCGCATTTATAAATACACGCTCTCACCTTCATATATTATCCAAAATTATCACGTCTCTGTTCAAGCGGGGCGGGTTACAAGCGAAAGAGGAAGCAATAGCGTATTTGAAAACACGCGTCAGAAATCAACAATATATCAAAAAGAATCCTCGTAAAGAATTGACATTCTGATTGTAAGGAGCTGAGCCTACTGATCTGGCATGGCACGGACCTGGCGCGGACATGGCGCAGGCATGCCACGGGCATGACTATTAAAAGACGTGGAGCAAAAGAACTGATTGCGATGCGAACTGACCTGGAACTGACTGCAATATATATATATATATAAAATAATAACCACTACTAGCTATTCCGCATCAGTAAAACCCATGTCACAAATTTAAAATTTATGGTTCTTATTACCTTTCTGTAAACACATAACACACCTTTATATCTTCTGGTATTTTATTATTAAAGAAGTGTGCAATAAATAGTCGTGGTCACAAAACTTTTATTTGTACTGAGTCATTAATTAAAAACGCAAGGCAGTACCCATACAAAAATCATCATATAAATTCATAGTATTAGTGGGATAAAACCATAATTTTTAAAATCATCCTTGCTACTATAAAAGTTTATTCATTGGTTTGTCTTACTTTTACGCACCAAGCCAACAACTGGTAAACGAGTTGACTTATTTTTTTGTTGGAAAGTGACATAATATCCCACTTTGTATCCAGCTAGAATCCAGAACCACGGTTCAGCAGAAATCAACAAATGGTTAACACCACAAATTTAATGTTTAGCTTTCTAAAAGTTTCAGTAGCATTCTTTCTGACGTGGAATGCAAAAGGAGACGATTGAAAATTCTTTTTCCTTTTAAAAATCACTCAGTCGGCCGTTAACGCTTGTCACGCAAAAACTGGCCGGAGTGCAACTGATGCCGCCGCACGGACGTGATAACTGCAAATACCATGACTAAATTCTTTGCATTTAGTAATCGCTCAGTTCCCCGCTAACGCTTGTCACGCAAACAAGCGGCCGGAGTGCAACAGACTGCGCCGCACGGCCGTGACACTGCAAAGGCCAGTCGCCTAAGATTGAGCACTGAGTCATCAGCGAGCCGACTGCTGCCAGCCTGGTGATTAATCTATTGTAAAACTTGTGTGCTGTTGCAACTTTGCAAGTAATGGCTTACGCCTGGACGCAAACACGGACACGAACAAGATGAACTGCACTTTTTGGGAATAAAGCGGTTGAAATCTGGTTGGAAATCTAACATAAACTTACGCCTGTATCCCGGAGGGGTAGGTAGAGACCAGGGTTTGCTACTTGCCACGATCTTGACAAACCTCTCTCTGGTTCAAATAATTAAAATTTGAATAGAAGACGGAGAAGGGAAGAAAGGATAAGATTCTACGATAAACAAATCAAATATGTTTATTCAAAGTAGCACAGAAACTGCGACTTCATGAACGTTACATGATAAACTAGGTGTCATTTCAAAATCTTGATCACTTTGGAGAAAAAGTGGACAAAAAACTCCAAACTTAGTCTTTTCAAAGTCCTTAATTAACAGAGTTTTTATAAATATTCTAAAACCTGAAACTCATGCAATGAACTGGCTTTAATTCCAGATATCATTGTTATCTAAATAATATTTAATGTTATAGTAGGGTTGGTACAAAGTGTGCTTTACACATTTTTTGGACCGCGTTTCTGGCAAACTTGTTATATCCTCAGGTATCTTATTGCAAAAACGTGTACGATGCACCATATAGATGCACCTTTGCCAGCCTAAATTTTGAGAATGAAAGTTAATGTCTATTTCTAGTCTTTACACTGTGTTGGCTACCTACAGTTTTAAAGTTACTGATATTTTTACTAACGTACATAATATTGTCATAGATATACGGGCATTCCATGTGGCGCCGGATTAAGAATAGCGTTACTCCATTTTCTTCCGTGGATGTCGTAGAACGCGACTAAATAAATCAATTACCGGGAGCCGGGCAGCAGCGTCTTTCTGAGATTCCAACCGCATACTGCGATCGCCAACCCGCCTGCTAAGCGTGGCGATTATGGCAAAACCCTTCATGGTTAGAAAACTCCTGCAGTGGGCGTCAAATGGCTGATGATGATGATGATGATGATGATACTGACTGATATGTTCATATATTCCATGTTCCAGCGAGTGGTATTGCTTTGCTTTGCGTTCGGTTTAATAATCCTGTTTTGTGTGCGTAAACATCACAATCAAGTAAGCAAGCAAGCCCCAACCGCCGCGGCGCTGGAAAAAAATGATCAGCACTTTGACTACCTCGATGGTCTAGCGGTATCACGTGTGATTACCATACCGGAGGTCGTGGGTTCGATTTCCACTGGAGGCCACCGTATATTTCTATACATGGCATCAGTCTGGGTGTATTTCCATTTTTGTGATGTCCTTGCCTGGTTAACACAGTACAGGGTATTCTAGTTTGGGACCAGGTCAAGTGATTGTGTTGTGTGTGTGGAGGGAATTTTGGATGAGAGATAAAGGAGGACCTTTTTCCCGCTAGTTCGTCCGCATAGAATGAGTAATTTTCGGGATTAAAAGTATTCTACATCCTTCCCCGGGACTCTAACTATCTCCATACCCAATTTCATTAAAATCGAATTTCGTTCAGCCGTTATTGCGTTATTGAGTAACAAACATCCAAACATCTGCACAAACTTTCACATTTGTAACGTTAGTAGGGTTGTTTTGTGTGCTCACAACCGCAAGTAAGCCTCACCCGCCGTCGCTGGGGAAAAATGCTCACCACTTTCTACCCACATCGCCTCGGACGGCCTTGCACACTTATCGTCCTGCACTGACGTCTTATTGAGATGCCTCCTTGTCATTAGCATGCATTATCATGTGAGACGAAAGTGCAAAGTTTGTCCTTGAGCCGGGCGATGCGTCGGCACGCCCGGCGAGCGCTGCACACAACTCTTCTCTTTGCTTATTTTTGGCGCGTTTACACTGATTCATTCCGCTGATCCCAGAACTAAAATGGAAGAAAAAGAAGAAGAAAACTATTCATTCGAAAAACAAATAAAAATGGAAGAAGAAGAAGAAGAAAAATATTCATTCGAACAACAGAATCATACACATACATTAACTTTTGGATCAGGCGTGTCCCGGGGCGGTATATTTAATTAGTTTAATTTAATATTTAGTTTACTCCTTAGCTACAAAATATATGTGTGTAATATTTAGTTAAGTTATTAAAATGTAACAACCCTAAAACTTGTGAATTCTACTTAGTATTATTATACGATTTCTCGAGTAAACGTTTAATTTAGGTAGATGCTATGAGGCAATATTTTACATAAAAAAAATAAAATAAAATTAACAACGTTAAAACATAAAATCTTAAAACAATACAAAAGGTAAACAAAACAATAAAACACTTTTTGGGTTACTAGAAAAGGCAGCTCAGCATTGTGCTGAGGGTATTATTCAATCAATCAATCAATCAGCCCGTACTCGTCCACTGCTAGACATAAGTTTCCCCCAAGGCACGCCACTTCCGTCTATCCTCAGCTATCCTCATCCAGCCACTGCCAGCGATTTGCCTCAGATCGTCGGTCCAGCGAGCCGGTGGGCGTCCCACGCTGCGCTTGCCAGCTCGTGATCTCCACTCGAGAACCTTTGCACCCCATCGACCATCGGTTCTTTGGTATATGTAACCAGCCCACTGCCAGTTCAGCATGCTAATCCTATAGGCTATGTCAGTCACCTCGGTCCTTTGGCGGATTGTCTCATTTCCGACCCCGAGCATAGCCCGTTCCATAGCATGCTGAGCGACTTTGAATCTTTGAAGGGTTATTAATGGGTACAATTTAAACGCTCACCAAAGTATTTTGAAATGAAACGTCCTTTAGTTTGGTAGAAAGGGATCACTTGCAACGGAAACGTGTCGCCTCGGCAAGGGCTGGAACTCTGTAATTAAATATCGTGTGCAATTAATTTATATATATCGTTAAGTGGAGCAAAACAGCCGTTACTCAGATCCTCTTGATTCGTGCCGCTAGATGGCGCCAGGGCCGTGTAACACATTGTGCAGTTCGAGCTAAGAAACATCGTTTACTTAGACCTTTCACGTTAAACCAACGGACGTGTGACCGACATAGACCCACCCACTTTATTTTTCATCCCAGTATCTGTGCAAGCGCCGCACAGTAAGGGCCATTTATTTTCAAAACCGAGATATTACCACTATTGGTTACCGGAACCAACTAGTAACCAATAGTGGAAATATATCGGATTTGAAAAAAAATGTCCCACACTGTATGTATTTTTGGGACAGCCGAACTCTTCATGCCCCAAATTGAAATGGGTACAATTGAAACTTATCCCCAGTTTCTCGTACACTAACACGCTGTTAATCTACTGTTAACAGCTGTCAATTGACCAAAGTGCATACAAAAAAAAACCACTGACAGCTGTTAACAGTAGATTAACAGCTTGTTAGTGTACGAAAAAACGGGGGATAATCTATCAGATACAGATGGGCTTAATAACTACTCGTGCCCACTGAGGATTGGCGATTTCAAGCGCCATAGCCATAAACAATTTCTTTGTCATATTGAGACTAATGGGGGTTGACCAAAATTATAAAATAACTAGCTAACCCCGCAAACGTTGTTTTTCCATATTAATAACCCTACGACCTGTTCTCAGACCTACCAAATACACACAAAAAATCATAAAAATCGGTAAAGCCACTGTGACGTGAGATTTTTGTATATTTAATTTACAAGCAGCCTATAATACGTCCCACTGTAGGGCACAGGCCTTCTCTCAGAGAGAGAGTATGGGCTTAATCACCACGCGTGCCCACCGCGGACTGGCGATTTCAAGCGCTGAGGTATGTGAATAGCTCAGACACCCAAGTTTCCTCACCATGTTTTCCTTCACGGTTAGCGAGTGGTATTGCTACTATAACTTCACAAATGTACATAACTTAGAAAGTAAAGTCATAGGTACATGCCCGCACTGGGAATCGAACGGGAGACCCGCTTCCGAGTCCAATGTTCTACCCACTAGGCTACCACCGCTTCGTATCATATTTAATTTGACTTATTTGAATTTAATTTAATTTAATTCAGTTTATTTTGATTTAATTTAGTTTGATTCGATTAAATTTGATTTGATTTAATTTAATTTAGTGTGTATATATTAATATTATTACTAACACAGCATAAGTCTCCTTTTTTACTAATACTATATGGGTATTGCCTGAAGCAAATGAAAACAATACAATACAATATGAGATAGATAGACAGAGTACACTTCATTTTACACAAAGAAAAGGGATATTAGATAATAATAATAATAACTTCCACACAACATCACTTGTCCTGTTCCCAAACTAGGATACCCTGCGCCTGTGCTATAGTAACCAGGTAAGGATATCACAAACATCGTTGATTCCTTTACCTTATCTTATCCTTAACATATTTTTTTCTGTTGTTTAACATAACAAAAATAATGATCATCCTATATTTTCCGTTGGGCTGAGTAAGTTTCAAAAGTCTCGCAAATTACCTGCCCGCTTAAAGGATCAACAGCAATGACATCTTTTCTCAACACCGAGGTCAAGCTTTTTAAGAAACACAACGTTTGTTATTTAATTACGACCAATTTGCATTTCGTCGGGCCTTGTCACATTCGCCGCAAACCGAACGATGTCGCAGCCCTTGGAGGTGAACTTTTAGTGATTTAATAGCGTAAGATCTGAAAAAGAAGAAACCCGTGCTGGGGACGATTTTAAAAACCTATTCAGAGGCTTAAAATACGTAATGCAGAGATGTTTGTAAAGAGGCTCGAAATTGCGCCGATGCCTGCACTTGCCCATTAGCGCAGTTGGGAGAGCGCTGGCACGGTTAGCCAGAGGTCGCGGGTTCAGTCCCGGCATGGGTGGAATTTTAGCCTCTAAATAGGTTTTTAAAATCTGAAAATCAAATAAAAGAGAGGAGATGGCACATATGTGTGCCTCTATCCCGGAGGAATACATTCATTCATGCGCCGTATCAATTTTTACTATTATTATTTTGATAATTTTAACCTCATCACTAATACACAGGTGACATATATATTGTGATAAGTCTTGTCACACACATTAAGAATAAAAAAACCGGACAAGTGCGAGTCGGACTCCGTACAAATTTTAAGGTACTTACATAATATAAATAGTTCAGGAATCGAGTCTCGCAGTTTTTTCCAAGCTTTTCTCGAACTTCAAAGTGCATTTTTTTATGATTTAATTACAAATTCACAGTTATCAGATTGTTCCCTATACTTGTAGTATAAGACGATATTTCTTGGCTTTCATAATTGTAAGTCAACGGAATGTACCCTATAAATTTTTATTCCCTCACTTAATATACGTTTTCTTGCGACATACACGGCCGTATCTTTTTTTATGTTAACTTAGAAGTTGGCTTTTTTCACAGCTTTAATTTCAACTATCTACCTCCACGCGTTCCCGGACGGACGGACGGACGTACGGATGTTCCGTTTTTACCACGGAACCCTAAAAAAAATCTTAAATTCGACCGAGTTCGTGTACCATCACGTCTAAAAGTTTAATCTATTTATGTGAAGTATTCAGTTTTTTCAGTGTTTTTCTGTATAATAAGGGCACAGTAACATATACTACAATACTAATGCTAGGATAACCGTATAGGTTAGCTACGGGCAACTAGTGGAGATATCCGAACCAAATATACATTCAATTAATTGCTTACACAAAATGCGTGTAACTGTTACTATATTCTTACAGCAAACAATGTGTTCCATATTTTTCATTGATTCTCAACATCAATCTCTTATTAGCCCTAATAGACCAATTTCACATTTACCAGCACGGTATGCTAGAGATGCGGGTTCGAGTCACGCTACGGCTCAGAATTTTTCTTTATAGCTTTTTTTCTTAATTTTTATTTTTGAGGCGGTCATAATTCGGCCAAATAGGCGATGTAATAGCGGAGGGCGAGATAAAAAGTGCCCGAAACTGGCATGCGTGCATGTAACGACTAATGAATGTTGATGAAGTGAAAGAGGCAAGTGGCAAACCCGTCCGGAAGACAGGGGTGAGTTTATGTGATCTAATGTATGTATTTTTATCTGTATCGGTCGTAAACCATAAGCAGGTGTGTTGAAGTATCATCGATGATTAGTAATCTTCCACTAAATATCTTCCACTATACATAGTGAAGCTAATCCCCAGTTTCTCGTACACTAACATGCTGTTAATCTATCGTTAACAGCTGTCAATTGACCAAAGCGCATACAAAAAAACCACTGACAGCTGTTAACAGTAGATTAACAGCTTGTTAGTCGACGAGAAACCAGGGATAAGACGCTTACAAACTTGAAACTTAGACATGTAAGCCTTTTAATGTATTTTGTTTCCTGGTGTGTAATATAAAGTGTTCCAATCTAATCTAAGTAGTGAAGCTGGTACCGGTCTTCTGGCTCAAATCAAATATCTATCTAAGGACGCTTGGTGTGATGTTCCGAATTTCTTTCTAAGTGCCATATGTTAAACATATGTTAAACATATTATGTTCATTAAAGATTGTCGACGTCGCTTTTAGCGTCTGGAAAAAGCCCAATTAGGAGCAATTTGCATGACATTGGGTAAACAAATCTCACCCAACCAGGGCCGAGGGCCCGTCCGTCTTTCTTTTAGCGCTTCTTATTGTTATTGATACAGCGTGGCGCATACAAATTGTCGATAAAGGTAGCGAATGTGTTTTTTAATCTACCGCTGGCACGCGGCCAAAACGTGCACCGATATGATGCAGATCAGGAAGGTGTGGAAGATTACCTGCATCTGCGAAAGACTCCACTAGAGGTAGGATGCTATGACGGCACAAGTCATGCATTTTGTGGAGCTAAAATTATGGAATTTGACAATAAATGTATGTATTTAAAACTCTGTCCGTTTGGTGCCGGATTAAGAATAGCGTCACTCCATTTCCTCCCTTGGATGTCGTAGAAGGTGACGAAGGAAATAAATTACCAGGAGATGGGCAGCAGCGTCTGCCTGAGATTCGAATCACATACTGCGATCGCCAACCCGCCTGCCAAGCGTGGCGATTATGGGAAAACCCCTCATGGTTACGAAAGGGAGGGAGGCCTATGTCCTGCAGTGGGCGTCAAATGGCTGATGATGATGATGATGATGATTTAAAATGCGCGGTTACCGTCATCGTACTAGCTATGCATATTACAGGAAGCTAGCAACATGCAGGCCCAAACAATAACGCTATTACAAAAAAGCCTGGCACGAATGACGAGTAAAAATCATGGGCACGACATGGGAACGGGCTTTTTTGCGCATGTATTATTTACACTGGCTCGCCAACTGACTTTACAAAGTTATGTGAAAAGCATCATGTGGAACTGCAGGACCGCCTCTAGCTTTTAGGAGGGCACACTCTACAAGTGATTGCTTCTGAATACATCTGCTCATAGACATAGGACGGATCGCAGATAACGGAGACTAATGCAAAAAAACTTGTATTGTAGTAGACTACAATACAATCAATATTAACATAATTAAGAGAATAGTCAGACGCTTTTTTCAAAAATGATCTGTAAAAGAAGATAATATGTTTTTTTTTCCGTTAGTGGCGCTAGTGAGTCTCAAGGAGTCCCAAAATATTACACCTGACATGGTGTCTCGCTCGCACGGTCTAACTAATTATTGTTATAAAATGTGTACCTACACTTTTGATAAGATAAGATAAAATTTATTGATAAATCGTAGGTATAAAGTGTACATAACATAACAATATAAGCAGCCTATATACGTCCCACTGTAGAACACAGGCTTTCTCTCAGGGAGAGAGTATGGGCTTCATCACCACGCGTGCCCACCGCGGATTGGCGATTTCAAGCGCTGAGGTATGTGAATAGCTCAGACACTCAGGTTTCCTTACGATGTTTTTCTTCACCGTTAGCGAGTGGTATTGCTACTGTAACTTCACAAATGTACATAACTTAGAAAACCAAGTCATAAGTACATGCCCGCATTGGGGATCGAACCTGGGTCTCTCGTTTCCGAGTCCGATGTTCTACCCACTGGGCTACCACCGCTGTACATATAGTGTACATAAGAATTAAATTTAACACAGGTAAGAGTAAAACTTAGCCTAAACTAGGAATGAACCTGTATTTTAGGCTGTGTATGTAAGAGCTTAAATTAAAAATAATTCAGGAAATAAATGGTATGAGCCAATAGAATTAGTAAGGAACCCAAGTACCTCAGAATTAAACATAGTAGGTTACTTAAAACTACTTAACTTAAAACATTCAGGGGGATCTCTGTCTCATCGTACGTCAGTCACGGCAAGAAATTTTAAATGTACAGCGAATAACGGGGTTATGAAGGGAAACATTTATAAATTTAGTTTTGTTTGCATAAAGCGTGAGAAGATTTTGCTGAAGCCAGGTGTTTACTGGGTTAAAACTGTTTTGTGCATATTCGAAGACTTCCTTCCTAGATTCCGCTGAGAAAAGTAGCGCAGTGTTACCAGCATAGGAAACGATCATCGCAAAGTTTATTTCCAGGTCACAGGTCAATGATATAGACCAAAAATGGGGTTGGGCCTAGAATACTTCCTTGGACAACTCCGAAAAAATGATTATTCAGCTCAGCTGGTGACATTGCCTATTTTCACTTGTTGTGATAAATGTGGTCAGAGGGTTCGCTGTTACGTGTTTATGGTATCTCGCTAGCACAATCTAGCATTTGAGTGACATTTTAGTGTTACAGACATTCAAGACATTTCTCTTCTTACACTTTACCCAGTTTTTGGTTGAGAAAACTTGATAGTGAAGTTAATAATTTTGGAAACAACTTTTCTTTACGAAAACCTTATAAGTAAGTATGGGAAAACAAAACGGTATATAAAATGTCCGTAATTGTATTATCTATCGAAAGTGTATATTTTTGTACCATCACTAAACATTTTAGATTGTGCAAGCAAGCCCAACGTAACAGCAGCCGTAAGAGGTAAGTCAAAAAGCCAAGGATCTTCTGCAACTTTATGTTTTGTGTTACAAGGTAATCATAACCTACCGCGGCGCGGGAATACTGAATTTTATTTGCGTTTAAATAATAAATTTTACTCAGATGTTCACTTCGGCTGGTGGGTGGAGGTTTATATTATTTACCGTGTGTATTGGAAGCTTTTTTGGCGGTAAACACAGTTCCCACATTTTATGCCTAGAGAGTCGAATAAAGCTTTTGAAGGTCTCTTGGGGATTTCTGAGAGAGTAAGTTTTTCTGTTCAACATAAATTGCTAAATTGAGATTAAAATAAGCACTTTAGTAATATTTACATAGCTGCATAAACTTACTAACAGCTGTACACTTTAGAGATACTTGATACATACTTACATAAACTTTCACTTTTATCTCGGAGGGTTAGGCAGAGACCAAAGCAGTTAGGGAATCAAATCCTCGACCTCTGGTTTAGTAGTCAAGCGTATTAACCGGTAGAGCAACGACGGAATCAATCAATCAATCAGCCCGTACCTTCCTTCCTTCCTTTCCTTCTGAGGGTAAGCCTTCTCCAAGTTAATTCACACCTCCACGTAAGAGACGCTGTATTATTTTGTATGATTATGTTATGTACGTACACAAAACGTCTTGTATGCAAAACCATCGGTTTCCCCGTACAACTGGCGACCGCAGACTTCCTAACAATCTATTGTATTGAGGTATTGTGTCTCAGTATACCACTATGGAGGCACGTAGCCTTTGTACAAAGGTACGATATATATCTAAGGCAATAAGAGTCATTGCTGCTTTGCCCTGTCTGTCTGCGATTGTACTAAGCTAGGTGCATATAAGTATTATTCGTTTCACTGCCTACCTTTTGCGATTTGATTGGAATACTAATGGATACCCACAAGGATGTAGAAATGATACTAGGAATTTTGTGGTGGTTTTGCCAAAGAGGAAATAATAATACAGCCTGTGTACGTCCCGCGGTAGGGCACGGCCTGTTCTCAGAGAGAGAGTGGGGCTTAATCACCACGCGTGCCCACCGCGGATTGGCATTTTGAAGCGCTGAGGCATTTGAACACCTCAGGCACTCAGGCAAGGAGTAAATGCATGCGATTAAGATAAAAACATGCTTGTAAGTGAGTACGTCAGTAAAATTGAATTGAGTTGAAAAATTCTTTGTTGCACTAAAACAACAATTTTGAACGAAGGTGAGCTTAATACTAGGTAGTATTTTCTTCCAGCTAGCCTACGTCGATGTGAAGAGTCGATGGGGTAGTGCCAATGTTATAAAATGTTTTAGGTATCGTAAAATCTAGGAATAGGCACCAAAATGGCCTCCGCTCAGTTTAAAAAATAGTTAAAAAAAATATTATTATTATTTTGGTTACCATAGCACAGGGTATGCTTGTTTGGAACCACGAGAAGTGATTGTGTTATGTGGAGGTATTCACTTATTATTTATTTTATTTTATTACTCGTTTTGGGTGCCTTCATAATAAATTTCCACAATTATCTGAAATGAACCACAAAGTGAAAAAACTTTACAAATAAAAACTACCCTACCACATGTCGATTTCGGAGAGTATTTTGGACAAGTTTGAAATAAATGGCTATTGGCTCTCTTTATAATTTGCTTGCATACAGAGAAAAGAAAATGAGACATTATATTGTACAATAATAATATAAAAACATGACCTAATCCCAGAATCTTACCGAAAAGTGGGGGAGTTCAAAGTTGGAACATGGTTCAACAGAAATGTGAAAATAGAACTAGTATTTTTTTTTTTATTTGATACTGTCAGTTGAAAACTATTCTCTCTAGGGCTGAAAAGTATTCCTTTGAACCCGATCCTCAGGCCACTTTAGACCTACTTTCCGAGTATGAGTAATGAAAAAATATCAACTGTTCCCTAATTAAGGATCATCAACCCATTATGTCCCCACCGAGGGGCACGGGTCTCTTCCTTGAGGAAGGTATAGGCCATACTCCACCACGGGGGCTAAGTCCGGATTGGTAAGGATAAAATAGACGAAACTTTTATTAATGTAACCACAAATTTAAATCACAGGTAAGAAAGATTTTTTTAAGCAGCCTATATACGTCCTACTGCAGGGCACAGGCCTTCTCTCAGGGAGAGAGTATGGGCTGAATCGCCACGCGTGCCCACCACGAATTGGCGATTTCAAGAGCCGAGGTATGTAAATAGCTCAGGCACTTAGGTTTCCTCACGATGTTTTCCTTCACCGTTAGCGAGTGGAATTGCTACTGTAACTTCACAAATGTACATAACTTAGAAAACAAAGTCATAGGTACATACCCGCGCTGGAAATCGAACCTGGGTCTCTCGCTTCCGAGGTAAGAAAGTAACAATAAAAAGTAGTGGTTGCATAGATACAATAAAGTAGACCTTGTCTGTGTTGGTCTCCAGGCTAGGTTTTGATCAGTATTGTGGAGGCCTAGATTAATGAGTGTCATGAGTTTGTAACTTTAGCATGGAAGAACTGTTTTGTCGCTTTTACATAAACTAATCCGGAGGGATAGGCAAAGACCGGGGTTTGCCACTTGCCACGATCCTGAGAGACCTCTCTCGCTTTATCAACATTGTCGCTGCATGCACGCTCGCCCGTTTCGGATACTTTTTAACTTGCGCTTTGCTAATACATCCCCTATTTCGAAGTTAGTCCCACAGAAAAAGTGTTTCGTAGTGATGAGTAAATCGGGCCCTTTTCAAGAAGGCGAGGTGATTTTGAGATACCATGAATCCGCGACCTCTGGCTCACCGTGCCAGCGCTCTCCCAACTGAGCTAATAGGCAAGTGCAAGCATCGATGAAATCTTAGCCTCTAAATAGGTTTTTAGAATTATTTATCACCCCAAATAAGCATTGCATGCAATCGCCGATCTGCAGTAAGCAATTCTTGCATTTCACAACCAGAATGACTGCTGCGTCTTTTTTGAACTTTCATTGTTTTCGCCCAGTACTTACCAGTACAGTGCAACAGATAATATCGCATTTACAACCTCTCTAATGAGGTACTTGCGACGCCATAGTGATATATCACTAAAGGCGTAATAAAAAACACACAATTACGAATAAAAATTCCTCGACACTTGGATATTTCGAATCCTACCACACATGTCATTTGCATAGGCCTCATTTAGATATGCTGTGCTGATTCCGATGGATTTTTTGGGGTACAGTCGAGAAGTGAATTGCTTCCAGAAACGCTATGGTTAGGATTCTAGTCACCTACGTGACTACGTTCGCGTGGTTATCGGATTAGCTTACAGCCTATGTCCACCCTGAAGGTCATTTCTAAATTCTGGTAAAAACTGTTTGAAATCGGACCAATACTTTCTGAGTCATCCTCCAACATATAAACTCACAAACATGTATACATATATTAGATTAGAACAATAATATTCCTCAGTATACATATATTAGAGTTATCACCGACGCGGTTTAAATAATGTCCTTAGCATACTCTATTGATCTGTGCAAAAAAGCCTATTATAAAATTAAGGATTATTTGGAAGACAAATAGGTCTAGTATTTAAATAATATTAGGTAACGGGGACGTTTGTGTTGTGTCTAGTGTAGTGTAGTGTAACTTCGAAAACTCTGTTAATTAAGTTAAAACCTGTTTTGAAAAGAATAAATGTGGAGGTTCTTTGTTAGCTTCTTCTACACATAATCTATTAATTGTGATTGTACGTATTATATCGCGGAGGGTTATGCAGATTGATAGATAAGTTTGCCAGTTCCCGCTATACTGAGATCAACATTAATTGGTCGCTAAGCTCACTATAGCGAACAATTTTCCTCTCAATTCACACCTAGTTCTAAATAACAGCAAAACTTTACGGCAAATCCTAAAAGATCCCTGAGCTTCTGAGGCATTCTCATACCCCAGCAATCCACGGCAGGCTCTTTCTGACAGAAGGCGTGTTCTCTGTAATAGGACGTATAGAATTTTGCTGCTTGTGAGTGTTGAAGCTAAGTGCTAAATAACCCTTTTGTTCCCGTCAGTACCCTGTCAAAGACCACAAAATTCGCGTATCAGTGCGACTGCAAAACGAGCGGCCGTTATGCACGGTAAATACGCACTAGAGCGTGCCAATTTTGGCGAATCTTCGGTTTTCGGCGCGAGTTAAGCTGCGTCACAGTGACCGCGGTAAATCTGGATTTATATTCCGAATAGTCATGCCCATGGCTTTAGTTCGGAACGCACAAATTTCTCTAGTCAGTCTTTTTTACTCTTCACGATTTTATGGCACGCAAGCGCGTCAAATCGTGCTGGCCAGTTTGATTTTTAAATCGATTTCGATGTGACTGCGAAACAAATAGTTCGATATTTAAAATAAAATCTTCATAAATTCTAATATAAATTGTCTCGATTCCGATTCGAGTAAATAATCGATACCGAGAAAAAAAAAATTAACTTTTAAAAAATATTTTTCTTGCAGTATGAGTACATATGACAGTTCTTTTTTCAAATTCCAAAACCTATGCTGTAATGTTAACATTACATGGTATGTTTTGAAACCTATGCTGTAATGATATCCATACACCCCGGCATTCAGGGAAGTAAGTGACTACTTACAGAGCAAGAGATAATGTAATAGTAGTTTATGCAACTGTCATATAATGAAGGGTATTAAAACACGAGTGTGAGTTTATGAAACGAGCGCAGCGAGTTTCATAATAGTAACGAGTGTTTTAATACCCGTGTTATATGCAGTTGCATACACTACTTTATAATCCGGATATTTTGAAATTGATCGGTTTGCGCGTACCTGACAATTACATCAGGGCACGAAGGCACCAGCTTTTTCATGAGCCAAGTGCAAAGACTAAGTTATTGAGCGAGGCGCCCGTAGCGGTGGCAATCAGACTACTCAATTGGTTTGATAGGAAAACAAGTATAGATATATTTACATGCTCGCTCACGAAATTCAAGGCTGAGGTGACATTTTTATTGAGTAGATAATATTTTAATAGGTAATATTTTATTGATTCATGTTTAATATTTAATGAAATTGACATGATCTTGTATTTTTCTTATGAGGCAATTATTTATTTATTTTCTTTTTTTTTTGTTTTAATATTTGATGAATTGTTTATTAATTTTATATGCTTAATGAAACGTATTTTTCATGTGATTTCACTTTTATTGTAATTAAGAAATATGTTAATTACCCACTCGTATGTTAATGTGCTTGATTTTAATCTTTTTTCTGTGATGTTATTTTTATTTAACCTGCTGTATTAGGTGGATAACCTGTAAGGGCGGGATCTGTTACGAAATAAATAAATAGATAATCTTCACTAATGCAATTAATCAAACAACAAATTTATTAAATTAAATTCACGCGTACGTGTATAATCATAGCGATTTTGCCGCCATTAAAATTTAACCAATGAGAGCGCAGCTTCAATAAAACGCGACCAACCTGATTGGCTCTGCAATCTAGTTGGTCGCGTTTTATTGATGTTATAATGAGATTTTACGATATCGATGTGAATATTATACCATCACGTGAAATTGCTTAAATTGAGTGTTTTGTTGTCTGCGCTATAACAGTAGTAATTATAAGTCAAGTATTGAAAACATAAGTAGAATGTTACAACATTAGTGTAGATAAAAGGCTTTTCGTTTCAGTAAATTGAAAGAAAAAAAACTAATCACAAGGTAAGGATGGTAAGGAAGGTCAATCTTTCAAAAATTTTACCTAAGAACGCAGCCTTACAAAAGCCTTGTTGAAACAAAAGAATGCAAATGTTACCAAAATTACAAACGAAAAAAATGGTCTGAATTTTCTTGACAAAAAAAGCTGGGTTTGGACTCGTTCGTCCCTTAATTATGAATTTGTTACTAAGTACCTACACGTTTTTTACTGTGCACACTTCCATGTTGTAAAAGTACACAAATATAACAAAATACAGAAAGTGAATGAAATCAAAGCAAATCAAGTAATCAAATCAAATAATATTTATTATCGAAAAAGAATAATACACAGAGGCAAATAAATGTTAGTTAAACAATGCTTAGACTGTAAAAGGTTAAATATCTTTGAGTTACGGTGACCCCACACTAGGCATAGCCTGTATCGTGGCCGTCACGAAATCAAGGCCAAAAGATTTTCACTGCGCATACTTCCATAAATCTTTGTGAAATAACACGAAAAAAGCATTAAGCACTTCTGAAAAAATAAAATGCTGAATATTTATAAAGTGACTGTAAACTGGCTCATATCCCTATAGTAGTGCTATTGTAAACAAGACTGCAGAAACCGGCGGTATGTACCCTATTCCTCTATTTCCAGGCATCCTATAAATTGTACACATATTTAAATGTTTAGAATCCCTGCCTCTCCGCGACCTCTACTTCACCTTCTGTCTTTTGTTATATGAAATAGAGTGTAAGTGCCCGTGATGGTAGTTTTTACAAAACGAAAAGCTGGCGTTGTGGCCCGCTGTACATACTTTCGGATGTTTGATTGTTCAATTGTTATTCCATTGTTATCGGCTGAGGGCAGTATCTGATAAATTTCACTGTTTCTGTTAATACCATCACAATATTTTTACCGTGAGCAAAGGGGAAAAGTTCAGAGGCAAGTTGGTCGAAGTCTCGAAAAGGTTGCAGGCACCAAGCGTGACCTGCGGACAGGTCTGCCATGTAAAACCGAAGGTATTTCGAGACTACACGCGTCACACGTCCAAAAATTGAGTGTGGGTGTTTCTTTTTGTTTTTTTTTTATTCAACATTATAATAATGTGACAGGAGAATATCGTGTCTGAAGTGTGTTATTAATAATTATTTCCATCTTCCAAAGCTATTGCAAAAAGGGAGTCATTTTATTTAGAATCATATTAATAAATGCTTGTGCTACTACCATCACGGGCACTTACACTCTATTTCATATAACAAAAGACAGAAGGTGAAGTAGAGGTCGCGGAGAGGCAGGGATTCTAAACATTTAAATATGTGTACAATTTATAGGATGCCTGGAAATTAGTCACGGGTCTCAACCCGACTAAATAGACCCGTGACTAATTTCCAGGCATCCTATAAATTGTACACATATTTAAATGTTTAGAATCCCTGCCTCTCCGCAACCTCTACTTCACCTTCTGTCTTTTGTTATATGAAATAGAGTGTAAGTGCCCGTGATGGTAGTAGCACAGCAAGTTGTTGATTGCACTCATAGGATCTTGTCATATAGGAACTCATAACAAGTTACGTATTAGACGTAAATATTTAATATGATTTAATTTGAGAAAAGATGATCAGTGTGCCAACTGGGGAGTTGGGCCGTGTATTGTATTGTATTGTATTGTATTGTATTTAAAGATGGGCGTCTTTCCTGGGCTGTATAGATAGATAGATAGAATAAACTTTAGTATTAGAAGGTGCCTTAAATTTTACAAAATATGCAGTTTAACATTACATCAGCTCGCACTTGTATCCCGTAGGGTTAGGCAGAGAATAGGGTCTGCCACTTGCCATGATTCTGACAGATCTCTTTCGCTTCATCAACATACAATAATATGGTGTTTATAGCGAAAATTTCAATAACAATCAACGTTAAATATATTTTTTGCTAATTGTCTGTTTATTTGCTATTATTTTTGTTTGTTTGACCGACTATCATGCCGGAGGGTCGTGGGTTCGATTCCCCACTGGGGCCGCCGTATATTTGTACAAATAGCTTCAGTCTGGATGTGTTTCCGTGTTTGTGCTGTCCTTGTCTGGTTACTATAACACAGGGTATCATCGGGTATCATAGACCAAAACAAGTGATTGTTTTGTGTGGAAATTATTCTCGTCGTTTCTTGTTTGTACATACTCTTGTGGGGCACTCTCTGTATAATCTAACTGCACACAATTTGAAACCTAAGATTGCTTTCTGTTGCCTAGTGGGAATTAAAAACAGGAGTTAAATATTAACAACACGCGAGTTCCTACATTTTGATTGCATGCTATAAACTTATTTTATTTGCAGCAAGGGCTATCGGAATCTGCGCTGCGGCTCTGCCCAATAAAAATGCTTTCTTTACTCGAGCTAGAGTATCGAAAGTCTAGTTCTACACGTTGGTTTATTTAGGCCGAACTAATTAAATAAAAAAAAATAATCACGCCCACCCAACACAATTACTTGTACTGGTCCCAAATTAGATTAACTTGATGTTAACCAGGCCAAACCAATCACTAATAGGCAATTTGCTCGAAACTGCAAAGTCCTAGCGCATCCCTCATAGGCCCATAATATAAGACAACACCCACTTATATATCTCTCTAGAATTTTATTTCTGTACTTTTCATATTCATCATCATCATCGGCCCACCGCTGCCCACTTCTGGGTATAGAAAGTGAAAGTGAAAATATTTTATTTACCACAAATTTTACAACATTAATAAATATTAAGAATTCTTCATTCATATGTTTTGATATAAAAAGGAACGGACACAGCTTTATTGCCATGACTGTATGCGTAGTCACATGCGTAGTCACAGCGGTATAGACATTTTCCTCCAAATGCCATCTCTTACGGTCCCTTGCCATCCTCATCCACCACCGCACCCGCATCCGCTCTATGCTATCATCATAATTCAGCCACAAGAAGTCCACTGCTGGACATAGGCCTCCTCGATGGATTTCCAAACCGACCGGTTGGAAGCAGCTTGCATCCGCTATGCTATACTAGACTATAATCTATGTCTGTCCCAAATTTTAAATAGATCCTTTCACTTCTTCTGGCGTGATTGAGTAACAAACATCCATCCATGCAAACTTTTGCATTTATAATAGAGGTAAGATAGTAAGATTATTATCAAAGGTTTGTAGGGTTGCTCGTTTCAACTTTGTAAAGGAATCTTTAATGAGGCTTCCCTTTGATTGACGCAGAACAGAGTCTGAACAAAACCACTCCGCTGCCATTTACACCTCTCCGCTGCCGTATTTTGCAGCGCCATACTGTACTCCAAAGGGATTAATGTGCACTCTATAAAAGTAAAGAACAACTCTCGTTAGGCTGCGTCCATACGCCACTTGTAAACTTACCTTGCTCATTATCTAGCTGTCTATAGTCACCTAGTAATCATTTCAAAGTAGAGACCACCAGGGCGGGAGGCTAGTGTAAGATCTAAGACTCGTTTGGAGAACTACAGGTGGGATGAAATGGTAAGAAACGATAGGTAACCAGATAAAGAAGAATGATGTAGTTCAAAACATACATGCTGCTAGACTTTTACAACAAAAACAGAGCGCTTTTCAGCAGGTCCGCCACGTTTTTAATGCAGGTCTCTAGAGTAATATTGTTGGAGGGTAGTTTCGTTTGCCCGTGAAATGATTGAAGAAATCGAAGGAAGAATTAGGGCGCTGGTAACTGAGTCTTACTTATTTTTTAGCGAAATTGGGTCACAGAATCGTAGTGCAACAAAACTGTTTTTCTTGAGAATATTTCTAAAAACAAACCTATTTCTAAATTAAAAGAATCAAATCATCATAATCAACATCTATTGCATTTTTAGTAAATCTGTTTTCTTCCTCAATTTTCGCTTAATGTAAGTAACCAGCCTTTCTTCAACCCCTAGCTTAGTCTTAAAAAGTAGTCATTAATTAACAGAGTCTGCAACTCTACATACCTATTATGTTAAAACCTAAAGGTCATGCATTGAACTGGTTCTATTTCCAAACATCTTAAGATAACTTAACGCCCTTTACACTTGTCTTTGGGAGTTATTTGGGTATTTTGCTAAATGTGTTCTGTGGTTTAGTAACTTAATTAATACCTGATAATAATACTTAATTGCAATACCTGATAATGTTCTCATCAAAACTTAGGTTAGCTGGTAGATAATGCTAAGTAGCATTAAGCTCACCTTTGTGCAAAACTGTCTGTTTTATATGCAATAAAGGATTGAATAATAATAATTATGTACCTGTTGTTTGGAATTCTTTGTAAGGATATTAACTTGATTATGTACCTACTGTATGTAATTCTTTGTAATGTCGTCAAATTAAGTTTATTCTTATCCTTATTCTTATTCTTATCATCAAAATGTATAAGGGTAAAGACGACACCCTAATAGGGTGGCTCAAGTGAGAATAAAGGTCGCGACTTATAAGAGGCCAGTAGTTGTGTCCATTACCATCGCAGTGATATAATTGATCTAATTAATTGTCTTCCCGTTTATTATTATTTATATTTTTTTACGTTGACTGCCTATTGTGGATGCTCAGTTTTTATAGTTATTTTCCTTCTAGCCTACTGTGGTCATTTAGTGGTGATAGTTCTAGTTGTAGCCTGTATGGCCATTTTGTTGGTTTATCTTTTCATCAGTTACAGATTTTGACGAATGAATGACGCCCAAACCTAACTGAACGATCTAAATGTTTTAAATCATACAGACTTTAGGTGCTAGCTTGACTTTAGGTGCTAGTTTTAGATGCGGAGGTCTTTCTGAGTTCGGATCCCTGGCAAGAGATCGTCGTGGAAAGTAAGTAAATAATTTTTAAAAAGTAAGGGTCATTTTCGGGGGACAAATTAGGAAATTAAACAATGAAGTTTTGTAAAACTTATTATATTCTTTTTGTTGCACTAACCCGTGCTGAGGACAATTTTACAAACCTTACTGTATGATACATCAAATGAAAGGACTCGTTATGAGAATCTCAAATATACTCTTGTTATAAAACTGCTGAGCCTAAAATTTTGAAAAAAAATACAAAATACATTTCATTGCTTGTAGATTACAGGAAAATCTTTAAGAATCCTATCAATTGAAAATAAAGTGGTAAACTTAATATAATATGTTCATTTACGGAAAATAGTTAAAAATTAACTAAAACGCCACTAGATAGCGCTAGTTATAGTTAACTCGCGTCTTGAATAAAACATTTGACTTTGGCATTGTAAGAAGCCCTCTCCACGTGAGTTCAACTCGTACTTGGCCGTTTTTTTTAGTATTTATTTCTAGTATTTACATTGTATTGGTAGTATTTACGTTGTGTTGGTTCCTTACGTACATCATATTCTCATAGATATACTGACTAGCAACTGTTAGGATGTTAGTTTAAACAAATCTTCTAACGAATCCCTACTGCCTAGCTTATAAATGAATCTGATATCTCTCTTCTGCAAGACGAAGATGGTCTCAATGTCTGCTGCCCGACCCCAATGATTCCTACGAACACCCTCTCTGCTTCAATACAGCACAGAAACGGTGGCCGGACAAAAAGCCCGTTATCATTTCCAAATGAACAATCCGGTTGCCTTAGCAAATATTATCTGCGGAGTCATCTACGCAAAGTTACGTCAAGTGAAGTGCCTTGATACCTTTCTGGGAAGGGTTTGTGTCTCGATGCGGGGGTGATGAGGAAATGGGTGTTCTGCTGCAAGAAACGGTGACACTCATAAAAATTACAAAAAAAAAAAGTTTACCTAATGCATGCAACGACTAATGAGTGTTGAGGAAGCGAAAGAGATCTGTCAGGATCGTAGCAAGTGGCAGTCCCTGGTCTCTGCCTACCCCTCTGGGATACAGGCGTGAGTTTATGTTATGTTATGTTTACCTAATGCACGTGAAAGTTCTTAGTTTCACAATTAATAGATTTTATGTAGAAGAAGCCGACAATGAAACTCCACATTTATTCTTTTCAAAAAATTTAGGTAACAAACTAGTTAACTTAAAAATTTATAATCATCAACTGTTTATTACAAGACATATTTGTCTTTTAACTAATCCTTGATGTTGTAATAGGCTTTTTTGCACAGAGTGTGCTTAACACATTTTTAAAACCACATTGGAGGTAACTCTAATATATCTGGAGGAACCGTGTGGTAGACCCTTATACAGTGTACTATAAAGGATATAGGTATCAACTTTTGCAAACATAAATCGTAGATATGAAAATTAATGTCTATTCCTAGTATAAACATTATGATAACTACCAATATTTTCGGTCTTTGATATTTTTTCTATCGTACATAATATTTTCATAAATATTATCATCATCATCATCATCATCATCACCAGCCATTTGACGCTCACTGCAGGATACAGGCCTCCTTCGTGGTTTTCATAACCATGAGGGGTTTTGCCATAATCGCCGCGCTTGGCAACCGGGTTGGCGATCGCAGCATGCGGTTGGAATCTCAGGAAGACGCTGCTGCCCGTCTGCTGGTAATTGATTTCCTTAATCGCCTTCTACAACATCCACGGAAGGAAACGGAGTGACGCTAGTCTTAGTCCGGCGCCACACGGATTTTGTTATGATTCATAAATGTATTTACTTGCAACTGTTAGTTTCTTTAAAGAAATTTTGAGACTGATTATCACTTGTCCTATTACCAAAATTGGACCTTTGCCTCTATTATGTAGATCTCCTTTAGGTCGGATCGTTTTATTATTTTTTAAGCCTATTCAAGTAGCAATTATAGCTACTTTAAGTTTTAAATACTAATTATATTTCGACACTGAAAAGTAATTTGTATGAAAAATAAAGTTGAGAGTTTTAAACTCTTGGTCATAGGAAATCGTATTATATATATTTGACGTTTTTGTATAAAACCAATCATAACTTACGATGTTATTTACTATCTCCCAATCAACGCACAGAATGAACCAATCAAAGAGTAAGTCACTCTACACACATCTTGCGCTCATATCATTGGTACAGTCTAATCGAGAGGGGGCCGTTTTTGGGAGTGTTTTTTTAGGGAGAAATACTTCTATGCTTTTTTTATTCTTAAGCGACTGATAACTCTGAAACAAACGAGATTGTGTGATATATTGTAATGCATATTTTGTGTACATTGTTTATCGTATCTCGAAAATAGTATTTACCTAAAAGCTTGGATATTGTATTTAAAAGAAAACAAGTGTCAAAACAAGTAATCTTAAGAAAATACCATATTCCTATACATCTGTCTCTTGTACAGTCAGCTAACGAAGTACAGTTTGAGAGTTTCCTTTCATCATCATCAACCCATTATGTCCCCACCGAGGGGCACGGGTCTCTTCCCTGAGGAAGGTGTAGGCCATACTCCACCACGGGGGCCAAGTCCGGATTGGTGGAGGCTTGTAGACTAGTGGCTCGTCTACTGTCAGAAGTTGTCAAGCCGCCCTAAGGCCTCTGACTTGGCTTAACGACTGCCATCTATCGACGGCAGCCGGCACCAACAGCTTAACGTGCCTTGCGAAGCACGGAACCGCTCGGAAAAATGCCACTAGCGTTAGGCATGGACGGCGACCCATCCATGCACTGAACGCGCCCTGTGTTGCTTAACCTTCGTGATCGTTTAAGATCACTCAGGCAGCCGGGGCTACGAGCGATTCCTTTGCGGTAAGTAAATACAAGAAAGGGTGAACTTGTGAATAGACTTTACTTGATGTTTTCACTCGTACTTAAGAGAGTAATTAAATATGCTATTTCTAGTGATTTTTACAAAAAATCTTGTAGTTTCAATTGTAAAATGAAAATAAAACGAAATATTTAAAAAAATTAAGACGCATAAATTCCTTATGTTATTTCTCGAACATTTCTTTCTTACAAGCATGCTTGATGTGATAGATAAATTAATAATAAATCTAGACGCCAGATAATTTATACTATACTAGACTTCGTTCGCGTGGTAATTTTGATGTGTAGTGTATTTTTCCGGGATAAAAAATTGCCTATGTGCTAATCCAGACTATAATCTATCTCTGTGCAAAATTTCATCCGGATTCGTTCAGCCGTTTTGGCGTGAAAGAGTAACAAACATCCATCCATACATACAAACTTTCGCGTTTATAATATTAGTAAGGACTAGGCATTAGGGGTACAATGGACAGGTGCTTTAACCAATGAACTTACTTATACCTAATTTGACGTAGTTGGTATGTCAAGTAAAAGAAGAGCGCTACCCCGGAGCGGGATTTTTTGTGGTGACTGGTATAACTTAGTTATTTTACATCCTACACTACATATAAATACTGTTGTTTTGGCTAATATCGTATTTTTTGTTTTAAAATGACCGCGAGTTTGAGGGCATATTTAGCGTGCGTACCGGGCCCTTGAGTCTAAATACACACATAGTTTTTACGGTTCCGTACCCAAAGGTAAAGGCACCCTATTACTAAGACTCTGCTGTCCGTCTGTCTGTCTGTCTGTCACCAGGCTGTATCTCATGAAGCGTGATTGTTAGACAGTTGAAATTTTCATAGATGATGTATTTCTATTGCCGCTGTAACAACAAATACAAGTACCTAACAAAATAAAATAAATATTCCTCTAAAACCAACCTGTGGCTACATATTTTCCTTTTAAAATCCAACCACCACCACAGACTATTTAAATCGGCGTTTTTGAAGTGTTTTAAGGAATTGGACCTAGGTGTTTTAATGATGATTTTAATGATTTTTATAATAAACATTTACATCCGTGTCGGGAGTCACTTAAAAAAACTACTGTCAATATTATACAACATCTTGTTTTGGTTTATTCATAACAAAACATGAAAAACAACAAATATACGATTTTTCCCAACTGCTAATGTGAACTACTCGAACGCTGCACTGCCTGGGACATATTATTCTATATATGGTTTGAAAAAGTCGGAAAATTTAATCAAAAATTTTAAAAGTCGTAGCAGTTTCGGGAATTGCTCATCTTTGATCTTAATTAGTAAAGTACGAATAATATAATCTGATACCCAAAAGACGAAACAACAACGGTGCTTCACCAAAGGAACGACCAAAATAATCCCACCGTAATTAATTTAACCCCAAACTAACTCAATTTCCATTGGCCACGCGGCACAGGAAATTGGTCGCACAGATATTTCACTCCACTTGACTTACGAATAGATTACTAGGGATCATTGTAGCCGCTTAAGAGAGCTTCATAAAATTCGACAGCAACACCATTAAGAACACCCGGCCAAGTGTGAAGGGTTCCGTACAACATTAGACACAAAGATCAAGAAAAAACGGCAGAAAATCACGTTTGTTGTATGGGGGCCCAATTTAAATGTTTATATTATTTTAATTTAATTGTTTATTTTTAAAGCGATTATAGAACTAGGTAAATATTCTGTGAATATTTCGAGCGTCTACCTACTGCCGTTATTAATATCGAGCCAAAAACGGTAAAAAAATACGTTTTTTGTATGGGAGCCGCCCTTAAATATTTATTTTATTCTATTTTTAGTATTGTTTCTTAAAGCTGCAACAGAAGTGTGAAAATTTCAATTGCCTAGCGGTTCATGAGATACAGCCTGGTGGCGGACGGCCAGACAAACAAACAGACGGACAGTGAAGTCTTAGTAATAGAGTTCCGTTTGGTAACGGAACTATAAAATTATATCTTCTTTTACAGATCCTCGTTTTTGCAAAAAGTGAAATACAAATGTCTGCATCATGGAAATTGAAATTTTTGCAACCCACGACTGAGATCCATAGACCACTACGGTCAATTTCGTCAGATAATATGTAAAGAGAAGAAAAGTAGGGCATTACATTCACTGGCTACAAAACCTGGCTGAATGTATTCAGATAGGAACCATTGACTGGTTCCGGGCCGCCACATGAAAGGGCCACAGTGGCCACAATGACAGCCGACCTCCGATCTGAGATAGTAACTCAAGAAAAAGGTTATTATAATTTGTTGGACCCCACACAAGGATCAGCCTCTGTTGCGAGTGGCGTTTAGCTTCTTCTTCAGTCCCTTAACTTCTAGGGGAGCATAAGCCTTCACCCACAAGTTTCCACTTCGCGGCGTTCGCAGCAGCTTCCAATTAAGGCTAGCTAGTTCAGATCGATTTGGCCCTTGGACTTTGGATCTTTTCCAGGTGATCCTTGGCCGCCCTCTCTTTCGATTGCCCAAGGGGGCATACTTGAAGGCTTGTCTAGTCAGGCATCGCTTGCCCTGCGTACTGTGTGCTCTATCCACTGCCATTTTCTGTCTAGGATTTCCACATGGCTTTCGTTTAGCTTAGTTCCAATCCAATCAGTTGGTCCTTCTATGCTGAGGATCGTGGCTGCTATGACGGGGATGGGTGTAGAGTGCTCTTCATCTGGACTTGTCATTCGCTGTGTGGACAGGCTGGTGAAACTTTACTGTTGTTTCCTTGGTGATCTGGTCTGGTCTTAGCTTAGTTGAAGAATATTGAAACAATCAGATATCTCTGGAAGGATGAAGTGGCCAAGGATATGCGTGACCTCCAGGCAGGCGATTGGCAAGAGATTGCGCAGGACAGAGACAAGTGGCGACTTTTTGTATCAGAGCTCAAGACCCACTTCGGATGTCTGAGCCAGCGGAGTAAGTAAAAATAATCAGTCTGTGACAGGGCGTTCTATACATCTCTAGTTCACTCCCCGCAGCAAGGCATGTCATGTCCATTCCGTTCGCTAGGAACAACAAACTTTCAAACTAGATATCTTGAGTACGATCTCTCAGCTCCTTCACAGTATTGGTCACGAGGGGCGCAGACGGAATGTGCTTCGGCTAGACGTTTGTTTAGTTTTGGAGATTGGCGTTTGGGCATTTCTCCACGGGGTCCGAACTTGACGGCCCGGCGCATAACATGTCCAGATTATCACAATATACCCCTGCAAAAAATACTACAGTATCCTCTAGGTCCTCGTCTACCTGGAGAACATGCAAACTTTGCTGAAAACCGTTTGTAACTCACAGAAAAAAAATCTGAAATGGCTGAAAATGACCTTCGGTGGCTTGTCCCCAACCCAAAACTTGACAATTTACAATTATTTTTGTAAAACTCAGACTGTTTTCGGGGAATGTATTTATGTTCACATATTCTCAGATAGTTAAAGTACCTCTCATTTAAATACCATAAGAATCTAAACAATAGCTCGCCTACAATAGCAACATGTTTGAGTGGCCCTTGCTTCTGCCTGAATCCGGTGGCACTTATGAACCAAGCGTTTCTTCGGTCGTAGATTACTCTAGGAATTCGCGGTGTGGATGAGCCATTTTGTCAGTCACGCCGTAGCACCCGAGGTCAACGGACGGGTGATTGAATGAAAATCTTGGGAAATATCAGGGTAAGTAATTGATTCTTGAGATTTGGTCCAGGGCACACTTTGACTTCGGTGGAGGTGTTATTGGAAAGAATACTTGTTGACTGTAAAATCTAGTGCTTACTGTATAATTTATCTCAGTGACTAATTTCTAGTGCCTTGAGCTGGGGTCGATACGTGTTGTTGTTTAAGAGTGAACTTGAAAAAACATATCTTTTCTGTTTTCGGTGTGCCTGATTTCGGTGGCTTTTTGAGCACCGAAGTCAGACAAACTTCCACCGAAGTCAAATTTGCCTGATTTCAATGTATTTCGTTCGACTGTAGAGAACCGAGGTCAGATTCCTTACATGTAAGTTTCAAGTAGGATATGCGTATTTGTTTTTTTTTTAAAACTAATCGCTAACTGTGACTGCTACACGTGTAGATATTTTCTTTACTGTTAATAATAACGACAAAAATACATGTGTTGTTTCTATCATAATTGATTTCAGTTAGATTGTTAGTTAACTTGAAAATGTGAAACATGTGTACCTATTCGTGTGAACATTTTTTCATGTGTATATGTGTGCTTATTATGTCTGTATTTGTGAATTATGTGAATGTGTCAACAATGGCAAGTTAAAGTACCTACAAGAAAGAAAGTGGGTGTACATTTCTTAACATAGTTTTCTTATAGTTTGTGGTCAGTCGGTGTGTACGTTTATGTAGGTATGTACAGTAGGCTCTACATCAACCTACTCTACCTACCAATCTATTCTATTTCAGCTGACCATGGAGCAAATAAAGCAAAAACAAGCTGCGAAAAAAAAAACAGGAACAAAAAGAAAGAAAAAGATTGAAGGAGCGTGCTAGGAAAGTAAAAATCAAGAGTGATCCAGTCCTTTATGAACGACTTAAGGAAAAAGACAGACAGCTTTACTTAAAAAGGAAGATAGAAGGGAAAATTGTAAAGCTATCTTTACCTGTACTTTGTATTACCTCATAAATTAAGTATAAAAGACAATATTTTTAAGAAAGATATATTTCTCTTAGTAAGTTTTATCTTTATGTTAAATAAATATTTTCCGAAGACTGATTTAAGTCTGAAAAAAAATTATGGAAAGTTATGATTGTCGATTTTTTAATTATCTCAATTACTATTATTGACAAGTACAAACCGTAGCATAAAAAATAATAACAAAAACATATCTTTGAATGTTTACACAACATTTTGTGTTGAATAAGTCCAAAAGACTATTTTGCTAAGTAAGTTTTATAATAAGGTTATCGACAATGTTAAACAAATATGTTCATAAGACTGATTTAAGTTTAAGGAAAGTTTTGTTTGTAGAATTTTTATTTGTTTATTATTAAAACACCTTTTACCTAGGTACGTAGATTATTTTATTCCATTTTATGGCATTTGAAGTTGAGTAATGTTAAATTCGCTTTTCATGAAAAAAAAAACGTTAAAATGGAATAAAATAAAGTCCGGAAATAAAATTCGCACAGTATGTGTAATTTTATTAAAATCATTTATCTCTTTCATAACTAATTATGCCATGTTAAAACCAAGTAAAGGGTGTCTCGAATTCCTTTTTGTTTTTGGTGTAGTCACTTTATAAAAACAAGGCTATACTGAGACAAAAATGTATAGTTTGATTTTATTGCGAGTTTTGATAAAATTTTGCCACTTTTTTTTGAAGGATTATTATTTTTCGTTCTAGAATAGTTAGCTAGAAATAGTTACCTACTTACGCAATTCGTGTTAGATTTTTAGCGCTTGCATGACGAGCTAACAGACTGACAGATGAGAAAAACTGACTGAAAAAATGTGATTTTAGGTAAAAGAAGTAGGTACTTTAGAGCTTAATAATGTATGAGAATTACAATAAACAAGTTGATTGATTATATCTGCCCGGTTTTCATTTATTATATCCTCTTTTAATTACTAGACAATGCCTAACATTAATGGTATCAAATTGTGACTTTGGCATGTTAAATGATTCTCTGGTCATTTTCTGATTCCAGTTAATTATTTCCTGATGTCGATGCTTACAATCTGATTTTGGTGCAGGTAGTCAGATTTCGGTGTTAGTTTTTCTGATTTCGGTGCTGGTAGTCTGATTCCGGTGTACAGTTTTCTGATTTCGGTGTAGTCTGATTTCGGTGATTTAAATATTTCGTTTTATAACCGAGAATCTGGCTACCCAAAATATATCATGATTTATAGTTTTTAGCCCTTTATCCAAAACAATCCATAAAATTCCCGAAAGACGAAAAAAAAAACGACCACCGAAGTCAGCCATTTTTGCCTCTTCTGGAGAAATACCCGTTTAGTTTCTGGTGGCCGCGTTTCATAACAGCGGCGGTAGCCTAGTGGGTAGAACATTGGACTCGGAGGCGAAAGACCCAGGTTCGATTCGCAGTGCGGGCATGTAGCCATGACTTGGTTTTCTAAGTTATGTACAATTTTGTGAAGTTACAGTAGCAATATCACTCGCTAACGGTGAAGGAAAACATCGGGAGGAAACCTGAGTGTCTCAGCTATTCACATAACTCGGCGCTTGAAATCTCCAATCCGCGGTGGGCACGCGTGGTGATTGAGCCCATACCTTCTCTCTGAGGTCTGCCATACATAACAAAGTAAAGTACATGATAAACCGGCGTACGGGTATGCAGTAACTAATTAATATTGATGTAGCGAAAGACGTTTGTCAGGATTGTGGCAAACCTTGCTCTCTGCCTACCCCTCCGGGATACTGGCGTGAGTTTATGTTATGTTACGTACTGAGCAATATTAATAAAAAATACCGCAGTCGAAAGTGTAGCCTCAGCACTTGATGGTGGCTATGTAGTTCGTATCCGATGGCTACTTGTTCAGCGTATTCATTTCAGCGAAAGGTAACTAGTAGTTCTGATTAATTACTTTCTTCAAGCAAGCACTGGCATGTCTAACTAAGTCCAAGATCTTGCCTAAAGCTTCAGAGTACAAGTTTGAAATGTACAAAAACTTTTCATGTCTCAGTCGTTGCTTACACTATTTCTCAATACGAGTAATTAGTAATTGTATTCTGACGCATATTGATCCACTGGTCGATTTAGATAATGTTTGGAGTGGATATCATATTTTTTTTTGTACACCAGAATAAAAGTTACAAAGTACCTAAGTGCTTAGTTTATCATCACCGTAATCATAAAAGTACTGTGAGCAAATCCGCAGCGAGAAATGTCGCGTGTTTTCGCCCTTGTACTTCCTGAAGGTGTCAAAACAAAAAAAAAAGTTACGCAACCTCAATATAAACGACGATAAGGGTAGAACGGTGGTTACTGGCTCCGTCTGAAGGGACGAGGCGCAGTAAACACAAATAAGGTATTCTCTTCCAATAATTTAATTATCTTGGTGACTCAATGCTTGAACTGAACTCTTTGCTTCACATTTATGTGGGCCTAGGTTCTGATATCGGCATGTTGACTTTGCCTTTTAAGTAAAGGTTAAGGGGCATTTTGTTCGGACCTGTGACCCACCAGCGACTACTAACGATACTACTCAATGTATGCTAAAGACCATAAATACTACCCACTGAGATCTGTCACATTCCTCAAAACTACGGGAAAAAATTTTTTTGCAAAATAATAATTTATATAAAAAAAATTGAATTTTCATATATCCATATTTAAAATACATGAAACGCGCGTAAAGGGACAAAAAAATAAGCAAACAGAGAAAAATAAGAGCACAGATCGAAACGACGAAAGCGCGTCTGACGAACGAACGACTGCTCGGGCGCATCGGCCTTGTCGACAGTGTTGCCAACTGCTAGCTTTACCCAGTTGCCAGACATCTTACAAAATGTTGCTAGATCGCCAGTTTTTTTACCCCAGAAAGTTGCTAGAAGTAACTAAATACGTTACAATAAAATGACAATTTCTGATAATATTTTTTTATTTCCATTAAATATAACAAGAGAGTTATAAAGAAAAAGAAAGATAAAGTTTTGAGTAATGTGTTAATTAAATTTGTTAACATTACTCAAAACTTAAAACCAAACAAAATACTCAAAGAACTTCGATAGTTGAAAACGTCTTGTGTAAGCCATTGAAAAAAAAATTAATCATTTAAAGAGGAAGATGTCGATGGCTGGGGTTCAGTATCTTTCATTGATTTCGAATATTAGTTAGTAGTAATGATTGAAAATAAATAATTGGGAAAAATATACATTTTGTGTTGAACAACATAACTTTTTTTCTCCATAAATTTGGGTTAAAATAAAAAAATCCGTGAAATGGTAACCCTAACCCTTCAAAACGAACCACATTTGAATAATTGTCGTGAACTTTGATGTACCGGGTCAAAAATGCCCGGTTACCTTTGAATATTTGTTTATTTATAATTTATAATTTTTTCTTGTTATGCAATGAGGTGTTCTTTATAATCTATATATGTATATTTATGATACCACTCACTGACAAAGAGGATCATTATCGACAACCTGAGTGTCTGCACTCGCACTAAAAATGTTTTAATAGAATACTAGAGGACACATTACAAGATAAATAAACGTAGTATTTTTTTTTCTCTGCGACTAATACTTTTTGTAATATAACCAGTCGAAAAGTCAATATAGTCACGTGGTACTAAAACGCGCCATACAAATCGACCTTAGACTATGACGTCACTCCCTAACGTAACGCCTTATGTGTAAGAAGCGTTTATCAATATTTGAGTTATCTCGTAAAATAATGTTTTATCAATATAATGTGTAAAATAATGTGTACACCCCTATAAGAAAACGTTCAGAATTTAATGAACTTTAAAATAAACTTTATTTTTCGCTTATTTTGTGACCCCGAAAATCCACAAAAAATATATTTATTGTTTTATTTTTCATTTTTCCTAGGTTTCCATATGATTTCTATGGTTTAAAAGCAATGTCACTCCAATCTAAGTTAGACGCAAGTTCCCCATTCTCGGCACTTGAAATCGCTATGAGAGTGCCTATAGTGTATAGGCTGCTTAGATTATATGTTAAAATAATGCAAAGAATAAATAAACTTTTATCCTATTCTGGTCAGTGCTTGGACCGGGCGTCAGTATTGAAACAAATCTTATTCTGAGTACTTCGCAAACCCGAAAAAGACCCGAATACAGTACGTTGCATAGTACCAAGTAAATTTGTTCCCCTACATACATAAACATTATCGCCATTGCTGACGGCAATTGTATGTAGTTGCTAAATTAAAATAAGGGAAACATAGAGTGTTGTTGTTCAACACATTTTTGGCACTAACAGTATCAGAACCGAGTTTTTCTACCGAAGCGTCGAAATATGCTACTTCCGAGGAGAACACCTTCTGCGCACAGACCGTGGGCCAAGGCAGATCGTATCTTGTCAATTTATTTATTATCCGTAAGGGCGCGCACACACGGCGCGTTTTATTGCCCGCTTAGTGTAAACAGGGGCCTTATTTTGTGTGTTCTGTGTGTCATAAGCTTGGTTAAGGGCGAGTATTTTTGTTATTAACATTTTGGTTGTTTGACGCAGATGACTCCTCCATTCTACGCGTAAGGCTTCTGGTAATTTCTGTAATATCTACCTACACGGCTATGTTATGTTTTTAGGAATTGCTATGTAATAGCCGTTCGCGGTTTTATTCACTAAAAACCTTCTGGTGGAAATAATGTCTCTTATTTGTAAATGCTGAATAATGGCTGAAATAACGCGCTTTATAAAGTGGCAAAGGGACGTTTCAGTAGAGAAGTAATTAAAAAATTGTAATAGTAAAAAAAAAATAGTAGCAATAAACCTTTTTACTAGCCTGGGATACTGACTAGTGATAATCCGCATGGTGATATATCAAACGGGTCTAATCGCGATTATTATTTATTTTGTTTTTATATAAGCATCGCAAGTCATTAAAAAAAACCGCATTCTATCGCTGGTTCCTGAATTGAAAATTTGTCTGAGTAAACAGTATTTTAAAAATTCTTAAAAGAAGATAATAATTGTGATATTACATCAAATCCTCAATTCAAAAGCCGGCAAACAAATAATATATTATTAATTAAAAAAAAACTAGTAAACGTTTTCCTGTCGGTGCAATGCCACAAAGTTTCTTTCATGTAAACCATTATCTCGGCTGTAAAAAAAGCCTAAGCCACTGGACTGTGACATCAAGATAACTCAATCGTTATTGTTTTATTACAACTGATATTCTGTCCACGTTTCAGAAGGACCCGTAGCTTAAAACGATTTGCTTAGGGAGAGAGGTCACCAGATGAAACAGAATTAGAGAGTCACATTTTAGTAATGCATACTGAGTGCATTTTACACAATACTTAGTGCATCGAGAAGTTAAGATGTAGGCGATAAACGCTAGACTCTATAGTGTTTTTTAATGTTGTTTATAATAAAACGGAAAATAAAGCTAAGTGGCATAAAACACTGACCGCTTAATCTAATAAATGCTGCATTGATTTAAGGAAGAGGCAACGTCGGTGGAAATTCTTCTCTAAGAACAATAAATGGCACTAATGCATGCAATTCAAATACTTAGAAGTAGGTACTTAGTTAATTACCCAGCATAGTCAACAGAATGCCAGAATCTGGCAGAACAGGACTCCCTGCCGCAGAACACTGACTTAGGGCAACTGTTTCATTTAGGTACATGAAATCTTTGTACAAATAAAACAGTTTTACATAGATAGGTATAATTCTATCTTGGTTTCGGCTATCGCACATTTCTTTAATATGAACGAAATAGATATTAGAAATAGTTCTATTTTTAGGTTCTGTTATCGTACATTTCTTTAATCTGAACTAAATAAGCCTTTTATCTTTTATAATATCTTGAGAACGAATATTTAATAAAAATTCTCTTATCTCTAGTTGGCGTCCTACTGATAATATATCGTTCATTTCTACAGGGTGGCGTCGAAGTCGTTAGCAACATTTAAGAAGGCCATTTTAATTAGGTTTTAGTCTTAAAAAATTAAGAGATTTTTTACAAAGAAAAAGATTTCTAGGAACCAAAATCACTTAGCTTAATCAAAAACAAACAATATCTTGGTACAAAATAACCAAAAATCTAATTAATCTATGGTTTGATAGTGTTATGGTCGGCGTCGGTTTAATATTAGGTATATTTTTCATTCATCTCCTCCCTTCATATGATAATTTTTATTTATGTATGTTTATTCTATATTTATGTCTTATTTATGTACCGTTTATGTATGTGTATTAAATATATAAATATCTTTCTTAGTATTGTATAGTTACACCGACTACCCGTCATTTAGCTTCTCATTTTTTTTTTCCGTCAGTGGTTGTCTGGAAGAAATTACTTCTAGTAATAAGGCCGCCAATTGTACTGTACTATATTATTGTTAAATTCTCATATGTAATTCCTGGTGTAACATACAATAAAGAATATTCTATCTATCTATAAGTAATGGTTTTTTTACTTATTTCCTCTTAAAAAGTCTTTCAACACTACGACAGTTATATTACCACTTATAATGATCTGCCTAGGTAGCACGAGGGCGCGAGTCACGCGTTTTGTGGCGCAAAAATGTCAGAATTTATGTATGTACTGCGAAGTCGCGACTTTTACATTTGAAACGCGCGACTAGCGTCGTCGTACTGCCTATGCTGAGACTAACAGTTTCAACCAGTAGAAAATCATGAATACAAAATCATCATCATCATCATCATTAGCCTATGCTTGCCCACTGCTGGACATAGGACTCTCCTATTGCACGCCACTGAGCACGGTCCTCAGCTACTCTCATCCAGCTCTTGCCAGCCGCCCTGCGAATCACTCCACCGAGTCTGAGGACAAAATCATTACCTTTAAAACATTAATATTGTGTATCAGAATGAAACAAACATTATTTTCAAATATTGTTAACAATTACAGAATCACGCTGTAGTTGCGATTAGCGTTCTGCTCATATTTTTAACCGACTTAAAAAAAAGAAGTATATTCCTTTTTAAGGTTTCAAACCCAAAGGGTAAGGGACCCTATTACTAAGACTCCACTATCCGTATATCCGTCCGTCTGTCACCAGGCTTTATCTCATGAACCGTCATAGTTAGACAGTTGAAATTTTCACACATGATGTATTTCTGTTGCCGCTATAAGAGCAAATACTAAAAACAGAATAAAATAAATATTTAAGGGGGGTTCCTATACAACAAACGTAATTTTTTTGCCGTTTTTTGCGCAATATTAATAACGGCAAAAGGTAGACGCTTCGTAGTACGGAACCCTTCGTGCGCGAGTCGGTCTCTCACTTGGCCGGTTTGTTTTTGCTACGTTCACCCATAACTCCGTCAAATCTTAACCGACTTCCACAATTATTTTTTGTTCGAACAGATATACCTAATTGCCACAAAATTGGTTAATGCTCCAAACAAACCGCCAGTGTGCAATCTGGCTGCTATCAAGACAGACGCGTTTCGTTGCTCGACGCCTAGTGAAAAGGAAAAGTTTAAGAAAACCTTGTGAGGAAACCCGCGGCTAGGTTGGCTGCGCTCGTATTGACTTTAATTGTCTTGACGACAAGACAACGTAAGTAAAACACATACTTTGTTTTGATTCTATTTGATAATTTGTGTCTCAAATGAACTAAATGTATGAAATAAAAATGAAAGAAATTAAAAACCTAGTAAGTATTACGTAATCTATTGAAATAATAATAATAATTAATAATTCAATTCCTCTATTGACAACTAAGGCCCAATTTTCTTAAAAATTACATTCATAACTAAAATTAAATAAAATAATAATAATAACTTCCACGCAATACAATCACTTGAGCTGGTCCGAAAATACGAGTAGGATACCCTGCGCTATGATAACCAGCCAAGGACGTCACAAACATGAAAAATCGCGGTCGCCCAAAACAATTTCTTCAAAGGGTGGTGTATACGAGCAAAACATTTCAAAATTAAAAGAAAACAAAAAATGTTTTGTTAATCCTCAGCAAATACGCGAATACGAGTAGTCAAGTAAAACGCAAGTTTGACATCGAGAGATTGTTGATTGTTTTAAAGCTAAAGTCTGGGTGGTTTGAAAGCCACGGTTATGTAATTAGTGATTACAACTGGCATATATTTAGACTATTACGTTTGAATATAGAAAAAAAAGAAATTGTTGAGAAATCTTGTTTCGAGTTGAGAAATCTTGCTTAAAAAAATGCGCCAACAATTAGTACCCCCTCCCCGTCTGGCTCTGGCTGGCTACCAATTGTTCTAATAGATTCGAGTTTGAGTCGAGATATTCGTGAAAATGCGTTTTTTGAAAAACAAACTAGCGTATTCGATAGCTACTCGTATTGTCAGGCACGTTCGTTTTGCTATGTCTTTCAAACCACCCAAAATTAATGCAGTGTATTTATCGGGTCTAATCTCGATTGTTTATTAGGTACCTATATGTATTTTTCAATTTGTTTTTTTTTTAAATTATTTATATAACTAAGTATGGGCATCGCGAGTCATTAAAAAAATAGTATTTGGTCAGTTGTAGTGTAAAATAATGAGTATGTCACGAGTGTCAAGGTTTATTGTCGAGGTATTCTTATTTTCGTCTTATTTGTTTGCCCTTCCCTTCCTATAGTTATCAAACGAAGGTGATATTGGAATGACTCATAGCAATCTATTTTCTTGCACAATATTTTTTTGTTATCAAACTATCAATCACTATAATTATTTGTGGACATAAGTTTGTTTACAACACAAATATTTTAAAGATGTACAATTGCATTTGCTTAACAAATTGAGAGATTTTAAATATATAAAACAGAAAAGTCACTATTAGGACATTACACAGTAATGTCGTGAAAAAAATTTCAAAATTAAATAGTACTTAGAGCCACGAAGATTAGTGGCATAGTCTCAGTGGCGCCCTCTATATTTTTTTCAATGTCGTGGAGCACGATGAAACCTAGCTAGATCGATAGAGGACAAAAAACTAAATAAGAAATTATTAAAGTCACCATGTCCTAAAGTGGCACGTTTAGGAGTTATTGAGCTTTGAAGTTTGTATGGAATTTCCACTAACTGAGTTTTATCACTGAATTTTTCACTTGATATGAGTTTTCTCGGGGATTCAAACCTACTTTGATGTTTTTTAAAGTCAGGGTAGCTATGTCTAGTAGGTACCTACCTACTTATATACATATATACATGAAATTATAGTATTATTCATGCATCCAATTCGTTCAATTCGATTAAAATTCAAAACATGTCAATATAAAACCTACAGTTTAATTAATATAGATAGGTTTAGGTGGTGAATTTTCCTTTAAATACACTATTTTATTTATTTACCTGATAGGATTGATGAAAAGCAGATTTATAACTCTGGTAAAATCTCCCGTAATACCCTCGCATTGTAAGCATCCTCGCTACGCTCGGGTGCCTTAATATACGGTATTTATAATAAACTGGGTGTTTTTTCTACGACTTATTTAGCAATTTAGTCAAGAATCGGCAACGAGTCACAGGTGCCAAGCATATAGTCCAGTATTTAGCGAAAAATGATTCAAAAGTTAAGTTTTATAAAAATCTCATACAAACTTCAAAGCTCAATAACTCCTAAACGTGCCACTTTAGGACATGGTAACCTTAATAATTTCTTGTTTACTTTTTTGTCCTCTATCGATCTAGCCAGGTTTCATCATGCTCCACGATATTGAAAAAAATATAGAGGGCGCCACTATGAACTATGCCAGGCTCCATACAAAAATCTTCGTAGCTCTTTATACAGTAACGTAATTCAAACATTCGTCTAAAGAGTAATGACATGTTATGAAAAGAAATTTAGTATAGTTCACTTTTAAATTTAGATAAATTTATTTATTTATAAGTACAAAGTAAAAAAAATAATATAAAAATTGTTTCCCCAACTGCCACGACTCAGGCTCGACCTTGTGTGGCTACTGTGACTACTGTGTAACCATAACCACTGTAATAATTATTTTCTGTCAATAAACTTATTTTATTTATAGGTATATTTATTATTATTTATTTCAACTCACTAGGTAATTTGTTGTGAATTTTTGGTGCCGTACAATAAAGGTTTTTTGACATCAGCGGCCTAATTATGCGCACCAAATCCTGAGCGATTCCAATCGTCTAACTGTCAAATTCCATACTAATTTGACAGTTAGACGATTGGAATCGCTCAGGATTTGGTGAGCGTAATATAGGGGCAGAGCTGTTTTCACTTTGGCAAGGTTGAGGTTATCGGCGTGATATAATTGGTCCATGGTGGATTTTAGAAACCTTTACAAAGAGATCAGGATTTGTTTTTTCAGCAACGTCCATTTCATACATTATGTAAGGAGAGAAATGTAAGGATATTGAACGACTTAAAACTCGATTTACTGATCGTATTACCTACAATGTATTGCAAATTATTACGTAACATGGTTGTTGTTTTTAAGAGGTGACTCGATGCTAATTATTGCCACGAATAGAAAAAAAACATAACTGTCTTTATAATAACATTCATAATGCAAAAAGTAAACATCACGTCTCTCAATAATGGTGATAAGAATACGTAGAACGTACAACTAGAAGCAAAGTTGAATAACTTAATACTTTAATCGATGTCCGAGTAAATAGAATACTTTTAGCAAAAATGCTCTATCCCCACACGCGCTTACCTCTTGTTTCAGTGTTTTTAAAAAATACTTACCATTATCACCTTTATCGAGATTCGTTGTTCACATTTTGCAAAAACGTATTATAAAATAAGATATAATGCAAGTTTTTATTCCATTGATAGTGCTAGTAAGCTCACGGCCTCTAAGTAAAATATTTATTTGTTATTTAATCTTAATTGTTATTTAATTCAAAATGTTTAGGTAATCAGCTGCCTGCGATATAAGCCCAAATTCCACAAACTGCTAAAGTACCTAACTGACTTGGTTCTGCCATATCTACCTACCTCTGTGTCATGTGTATAAGAAAAGAGTTAAATTGGAATTGAAGAAATAACATACTGTAGAAGAAATAGCAATAAGGCCGCCAATTGTATCTTTTCTTTTGACATTGCTGTTTCTGTAACATTTTTTCCGCTATACAATAAAGAATATTCTTGTCTTATCTTACTCACCAAAAAATTGTCCTTTTCACCTTTCTATTCTAGCCGCCTAAAAATCCTGTTGGATACCTCACGTTTGCAATAGCAATTAGTAGTTAGAAGATTGGAGTCGTTCATTTAACTAATTATAATTAAAAATAAGAATTACATGTCCATTGCAAACTGGGATTAGTCTGCGCGTATTTTTGTTCAAATTTCAACTGGACTTAATACATAATCCAAAGTTATTCAAAATCCAAACCGTAAGCCTTAATCAGCTCCTCTTTATTTCAGGATACACCATGAGCGTAATAGTGATCGGCAGCGGCGCCGCCGGAATGGCAGCCATGAGGAGGTTGTATGATGCGAACATTAAAGCCGTATGTCTTGAGGCTGATAATCGGATCGGGGGAAGGGTGAACACCGTTCCGTTCGGTGATGGCGTGGTGGACCTTGCGGCAATGGTACTTGAAGGCGAGGAAAATAACACTGCGACAGATCTGGCCAGGCCGCTCGGGATCATCGAGCCCTTCAACTCAGGGTACAGATGGTTTATTCTCTCTAATGGGGAGCTACTCTCCGACCAAGTGATTGATACCTTTACCGACAAAATTGCTACATGGATGGACAAAGTCGATAAGTCGCAAGTGAAATCAGCACTGGATGTGATGAAAGAGTTTGAAAAGTTTGACACCTCCCTCCAACTGGACCCCGCCCTGAAGACCGGCCTTTTGGAATGGTACGAGCGTCTCCGTGAATACGGCGGACAGACGGACCCTAAAAAGGCCAAGTCCCTACCCGGGTTGAAGGAGCGATGGTTTGCCGCAGGAACAATGCAGAGCATGAAAGGGAAAGGCATGGCACAAATTCTTGATATATTGACCAACCGAATCCCCGACCCGTCGAAAGCGTTACCCCTTGATATTCAGCTGAACAAAGAGGTGTACATTATCAAATGGAAAACGGATAGCGGGCTGGTGAAAGTAATCTGCAAGGACGGCAGTGTCTATGAGGCAAATAGTGTAATTAGCACTATCCCGGTTGGAGTTCTGAAGGAGACCCACACCACCCTCTTCGTCCCCCCTCTTCCCGAGGAAAAGGCCAAGGTCATTGAGGGCTTTGACATGTTGGTACTGGACAAGATCTACGTTGAGTTCACAGCTCCCTGGTGGAAGAAAAGCCCGTCCAGCTTCAGCCTGATCTGGAAGCCTGAGGATGCTGCTAAATTCTCCGCTAACGAAAAGTGGATCACTGGCATTTACGGCATGGACACTGTGGAAGCTCAGAGCAACGTCCTCATAACTTGGATAAATGATGAGGCCGCGAAGCTTATGGAGAAGGCTAGTGATGAAGAAGTCAAGAAAGGCATGGAGAAACTGGTGAATCTGGTTTTCAAGAACCAGTTTTCACCTACCCCTATCAAAAATATATTGAGAACTAAATGGTACACTAACCGCTATGCACGCGGCTCCTACTCCTACCGTTCGGTCTACTCGGAGGAACATGGTAGCACAGCTGACAAAATGGCTACTCCTCTGTTAGACGACAAAGGTGTCCCGGTAGTTTGCTTCGGAGGCGAGGCAACGGCGACGCATTTCCATGCGTCACTCAATGGGGCTCTGGATTCCGGGTTTAGGGAGGCCGACAGGCTGATCAAGTTGTTGAAGTGAACGTTTTAGACTTAGAATAGAATAGTCTAAGGTTTTAGGGTTTTTTAAGGCTGGGTTCTCCGAGCGCACGGATTTTTATGGGACTTGTTGCGCTGCGCGAGCGAAAAGTAGGCATTTTTGAAATTACAGAAATACAAATCCTATTAATAGAATTTTGACAACCGAAGTTACAAACATATTCAGTGAATATTCATTATAGTATATTTTTTATTATCCATAACTCAGTACATCTCAAATAAAACAATATGTAAACATAAACATTTACATACAGGCACATACATTGGTTCTGGCCCCACACTAGAATACCCTGTGTCGTGGGAACCAGAAACAACGACATCACAAACATCATGTAAACATCCAAGACCTGGGTTTTTTTTTGTCCCCAGCCGGGATTCGAACCCGGGACCTCTCGCATGGTATGCAGATGCACTACCACTGCGCCACGAGGTCGTTAAAAGTGATCAAAATTTAGACCCATTTTTGGGATGATTTTGTTGATGCTAGAAGGTTTAAAAAATTAAAGCAAAATATATTTTAAAACACCTGATTTAGAGGTAAAGTCGGAGAACCCAGCCTTTGGCTTGGTTTTGTAATATTTTCAATAAATGCTAATAGAAAAAAGTTCCGTGTTTTTTGGGGCTCCGCAACCGACGGGTGGCAAGTGGACCCTATTTCATCTTTAGCCTTTGCACCGTACTAGGTAGATAGTTGAAATTTTTATACACAAGAATTATTATTATTAATACGTTTATTGCACATAAGTAAAAAATATAATGGCAATGTGGCGGACTTAATTGCTATAAGCATTTTCTACCAGTCAACCACAAGTGGTGCGTTACTTTTTATATATACATAAAGTAGCAAGTAGTAGTAGTTTTTATGCCTAAATAGGGAAAATGAGTCCCACCTAGATCCATTCAATGCCCCCGAAACCCGCTTCATACTAATTTTCATCTAAATCGTTGGGTGGAACTCGTTCCCGATATTTTTAACAATCCGTCTTCTACGAGATGTATTTTGGAGAGTGTGCACAGGGACTACGTACTCGCACCTCCATCCCTTTTTTTCCATCGGACAACCAGATGGCTGTCTCGTATATACGCATTTGTCGTGGAAATTCCGCGAATTCGCACCAAGCGATTCGCGAATTATTTTATATTAAGAACGGCGAGGATTTATACGTAGAACGCGTTGCCGGCGTCTGTTTTTCCAGAGACACATAACCTGGTTGCCTTTAAAACTAGAGTCAACCGGTATCATTTAACATCTTAGACCCCGTCTTAATTTACCATCAGGCGTGACTGGGGTCAACCTGCGCTCAGTAAAAAAAAAAAATTATGTTTCTTTTTTATTCATTGTAAGTTCCCAACGAATTTGATGAAAAAATTAAAGATAAAGATAAAGAGATTTGTTTGTCAAACATCAAACATTAACTAAATTAATTATTAAGAAATTCCTTCTTAATCTATAATATAAAAATCAATTGCTGTTCGTTAGTCTCACTAAAACTCGTGAACGGCTGAACGGATTTATCTTATCTTAGTCTTGAAATATTCGTGGAGGTCTAAGGTAGGTTTAAAAGGCGAGAAAAAATCGAATAATTTCCGGGAAAACCCTAAAAATAGCCCTTTTCTATTTCCCATACAAACGTTTTCTGTGGCGTTACGAAGTTCGCCGGGACAGCTAGTACTTAATATTTTATTTATGGTATGTACGGAACCATCGATGCATGAGTCCGACTAACACTTGGCCGGTGTTGTTTTGTTTTTTCTCTATTGCAAGAATCAAACTTGATGCGATTATACTGTGGTTATAGAAATGGCATAGCAGCAAATAATAAAAACCAGCCAAGTGCGTTTTGTTTCATTCGTAAATACAGTTTCAAACTGTTTGCCACTTATACAATTTCTCATTCATGTGACACCAGTTTCCCCACATTCTCTCTCGGATACTGAAAAAGTAACGTTCCAAACGACATAATAATATTCGGAGGCGTAATCTCTTGATAATAGATTCGTCCCAGGAACCTGTCCCTATAGAATGAGTAAAATAAAATGGTATTAAGCATAACGACAGGTCTCTCAGGAGTAAGTTGAGTGCCTCTACCGGAGATAAGCTGGCCTGCGGTATCATGGTTCACATTTTTATCACAGTTTAAATAAGAATCAGTTACCAATCTTCCTATTAACGCCTATACAATATACATAACTACGAAACGCGAGATCTCGGTGAGCTTCGGTTCACACCGCAGTCCGGTGTTCACCGCGTGAGTGCAGACGGGCGACGCGTCGGATCGGCTGGCTAGACGAAAATTTCGAAATCACGTCGACTATACTGCCCGGTGTGCGGATGTCTAAGCTCGACGGTATCAAGGCGAGAGATGACTTTTTTTTATTTCCTGCTCAGTCGGAAAGTCAAGGAACGTCAACCCTGTCGCGTCAACTCCGATCGAGCGAGCGTAGGTAGTTAAATCCAGCGGACGGCCAACATTGCCTACTGTGTGTTCATTATACTGTGTCTTTATTTCCGTGTCGAATACGTGCAGTCCACAGCACTGCTGGTCAACCTATACATTTTCGTAGCAAAGCCGCCGTTAACTGGCGTAGTAGAGTGCACATAATAATATGTAAAGGTTGATGTGCGGTCGACTGTACCATCGATCAGGTAAATCAACTGCTGTTGTAAATTTCTATTCTAAATATGACTATTGGTCAAGCTTCTAATAGTAAGATTATAATAATGAGAGACCCCCCCCCCCCCGCAAAGCATTTGTAAAGCACATTTTGTGCGAAAAGGGCTACTACACCAACAATAGTACATTACATAACTAGGGCCGTAAAATAAAGAAAGGCCGATGTCGCAGAAGTTTAAGGCTGGAGCCGCAGGCGAGGGTCATAAATATGCGATAGAGGACTTTCTATTTTACAGTCCGCGTTGGGTACACAATTTTTATGTCGTCACTTGGCCTCAAAGTACGCTTTTTGGCCAGGTGTGGCATAAAAAATATTTAGATGACCATGATGTCTGGAAATAATACAGAAGATATGTGACATTTAGAGCAGTGGTAGCCTAGTAGGTAGAACATTGGAATCGGGAGCGAGAGACCCAGGTTCGATTCCCGGGCATGTACCTATGACTTTTTTTCTAAGTTAAGTACATTTGTAAAGTTATAGTAGCAATAAGACGGAAGGAAATCATCGTGATTAAACCTAAGTGGCCGAGCTATTCACATACCTCAACGCTTAAAATCGCCAATCCGCGGTGGTCACGCGTGGTGATTAAACCCATACTCTCTCGCTGAGAGAAGGCCTGTGCCCTACAGTAGAATATGCTGCTTATGTTTGTATGTATGTAATGTATATGTAACAGAACACAGCATAAACTCACGCCTGTATCCCGGAGGGGTAGGGAGAGACCACTGTCTGCAACTTGCAACGATCCTCAGAGATCACTACAATAACTTCATTACAGGAGATGAGGGTTTTTACAATAACAATTTAAACGCTTAATCAAGCAATTACAAAAGCCGAAATTTGGAGACTTTGGCCCTTTTTTCTCCAAAAAGATCTAGATCTTGCTTGGAATGGACACCTTTGATTAACTTATAATGTTCGTTAAGTAACAGTTCTGCACTAATTGGGATAAAACAAAAACAATTTTTACTTAGATTTTTTAAAATATGCATTTCTACAAGACAATATTTGAGGCAGTTTTTTCTCACTTTTAATTAGCTATATAAATTGTTGAACCAAAAAATAATATTATTAAAATACTTAATGAGATGATTTATGCAGCGTTCAGTGTCACCTTGGGTCACACTGGATGGGTGAATGAAGGCACTAATAATAATGGTGATAAAACTCTGGTTGGCTTATAGTTTGTTATCGATCGCATGCTGTATGACTAGAGTGTTAACACATCGAAGGTAAAATCCCGAAAAGTCGTATCTACGTATATAGATTTTTATCGATACTATACGACCTTCCAGTTTAATGTCCTAGGTCGTATTTACAATTATAGATTTTTGTAGATATAGGTGGCGGCAGGTTGACATTGCGCGGTGATCAATCAATTAAAAGGGCTTGCCAGGTTCGAAACTCCAATCACTCTAGTTTCAGCAAACACGTATTCAACTGAATTAGTTTTCAACAAAAGACAAGCTAAAAACTCGGTAAGGTCTTGTGAAAATGGTTTTATTGTGATGAAGTGCTCTTTTTCCCGCATCTGACCTACCAGATATTGTGAACCTAAACCTACAAAGAGATTCAAATGTTGTGAAGGAAGAATGATTTTAGTAGGTACTTATGCGATTTTTATTTTATTATCTCAAGCTGAGAAATTGAAATCACTTCTTTGGTGTAATAAAAATAAAATTTAAAATAGCAAATACCTGTATCCAGAAGCTCTGAGTAACATCATAATCGTTAGTGAACCAATTAAACCCGATTCGAAACACGATATCTTGATTAAGGAAGACGCCTACTTATAAAAATTAACGAGATCAAATTACAAGTCAACAGTGAATATGAAATTTGCTACGCAAATTTGCGTGAATACGCGAAGTGGATTCATAGTATCGAACAAAAGCATGACTGCATGATTTTATTGGAAGTGAGAAATGAGAAAAAATTCAATCTTATTTTTATAGTGTACGTACGTATATTTTTATTTTTTACTAACTGCATTAGTCTAGCGGTTACATGCTAGAATAATGCAAAAATGGAAAAAAACAAAAAATCGGAGGTCGTAGAAATAAAGCATGTAATGTAAATCGTAAACGAACAAACTCAAATTGATGAGTTTCAGAAATTCCGCAAAAGCTTTATAATTTGATAATCTAGGAAAGCCTCAGACTACGTTTATGAAAAGTATACAATTTCTTAACCAATATTTTAAAATATTACAATGTGCCAATAAAACTGAAAGCCAGACGTACGAGCAGCCTCAACGATGCTTTAATCAATCAACCCGTTTACGTCCACTGCTGGACATAGGCCTCCCCCAAGGCACGCCACTTCCCTCTATCCGCAGCCATCCTCTTCCAGCCACTACCAGCGATGTGCCCCAGATCGTCGGCCCAGCGAGCCGGTGGCGTCCCACGCTGCGCTTGCCAGCTCGTGATCTCCACTCGAGAACCTTTGCACCCCATCGACCATCGATTCTTCGGCATATGTGAGCAGCCCACTGCCACTTCAGCATTCTAATCCCATAGGCTATATCAGTTACCTTGGTTCTTTGGTGGATTGTCTCATTTGATCCATCAAAGAGGCCCCGAGCATAGCCCGTTCCACAGCACGCTGAGCGACTTTGAATCGGTGGACCAGTCCCGCCATCGCCGTCCGATGGTTCTGTTTTATAATTTTTATGGCAAAAATTATGAAAGTTTTATGATCCCCATCGATGGTAATCGTGATAGAATTGACGTTTATGACGCGTAAAGAGTAAGGCCTGTTGCCTCGACTAAAAATACTCTATATTGGTCGGCTTCACAAAAAACTATGTTTGCCTTTTTTGTAATGGTTTTTGAAAAACTTTGTTTTCTGTTTGTCTATTTATACAAACAGAAAATTGGCAATATTGCATTTTTCTTTATTCAGTTTGGAACCGTTAGCCGTAAATCGGAAAAGTGTGAATTGGACACTTTTCCGGTGTTTATTATTACAAATACGCAATGATATAATATAAAAAATCATGTTATTTGCATTTCTTGTACATATTTTGTATCCTTTATTGGACAATCCGCTGCGTATTCTGAGTGACACTGACCCCCAGTTTCTCGTACACTAACACGCTGTTAATCTACTGTTAACAGCTGTCAATTGACCAAAGTGCATACAAAAAAAAAGCACTGACAGCTGTTAACAGTAGATTAACAGCTTGTTGGTGTACGAGAAACCGGGGGATAGTCTGTGAAATTTTAACTGAATACTTACAAATAAATAATTAAAGCATTTGAAGGTAAAATAGATAGACAGACAAACATAGGGTGCTGTTGGCACCTTTTAGGTACAAAAATTTAAAATAATCTTACGAAAGTTGTGTTTTTGTATAAAAAGAGCGGAAACTTGTAAAATCCTTTTGCAAGTTGTTTCTTATTTCCATCTACTTACATCTACTACAAATTCTAAAAACTTTTGTAAAATGCGGCTTATTTGTCCATGTTGAATTAATCATTTTCAGCTACAAAGTAAAAAAAATATATATATATTTTTGTAATTACGGTTAGCTAAGATATCACAAATTAATAGCATCATGTATGCCACTTATGTTACAATAAATATATCTATTAGCTTTTTAGTAAAGAATTTAAAAAAATGTCTGAAATTTATATCTCTCGAGGAACCAAAGTAGCCCATTGTGTGTAGGGACTTTGGGATAGTTAATTCCGTTCTTGTCGGAAAAGAAAAGGAGGAATATTGTGGAAAATGTACTCGTCGCTTTGCCACGAAAAAAACGCGTAAGTAACATTATTACAGTATTAACACAATTTCTCCGAACAAATTTTATTTATTCTTTTGAGTGGATTTGTCACGTGTAAAATCCCAGTATACATTCATAACGAGAAAGGGTTATGCCCGTCCATATAAACAATTTTATTGAATTTAAATTCAAAATGTTTTTATTCAAAGTACCAAAGAAACTGCGACTTAATGAACGTTACGGGTTAAGTAGGACACCATTTCAAAATTTACATAATTTTGGAGAAAATCTATTAAATTTTGGTACTAAATTAACAGAGTTTAAATTATTATTCATCATTTTAGATGACATCTTTGTCATCTAAATAATCTTTAATGTTATAGTAGCCTTCAATATAACATCAAAGATTACGAAATTGTGAAATTAATTATCAGAAGTCATCTTTATGAATCCACCATGTATTTTAATGCTATAATTAATTTAATAATAATTGTATTGTGTGGAAATTATTATTATTATACCATGCAAAAAAAAAAAAAAAAATTTAATAATTATAATTTCGTCGCGAGTTCGACCTTTTTCCTGTAGCTACAGACTGAGGTTGGTATTGACGAGAAGATCTCGTACATTTTTCGATGTACAATATGGAGTCACACTCTATATATTTTTACAAACAATATAGTTCTTTTGTTTTTACCACAAAAGACAAAACGCATTTTTAACATGCTTTTCAATTCAATTCCACTTATAGAATTTAATAAAAAAATATATGTTGCTACAACTTCGCTGCGGATCCTTTTGCAATGAATGTTACGTAACTATAATTTTTATTTTATAACAATGAAAGCAGTAGGTTGCCTTTAGTTCATGCTTTTTGTACAGTTACCCTCGGTTTCTTCTACACTTACAATAACATGTTATCTACTGTTAACCGCTGGCAAATGGGCAAAGTGCATAGCTAAAAAATAACTGACAGCTGTTCACAGTACATTAACAGATTTTTCTGTACCAGAAACCGGGAGTTAGTCTTTAAATTCAGGGTTAGACAATCTTACTCTTCTGTGTCTTTGTTATATATAACAAAGAAAGCAGTATATTGCATTCAGTCTTTGAAGTCAGGGTTAGACAATCTGGAATAGAACCTTGACACTAGTTCTAGGACGAGGATAGCAGTTTCTCTGTGAAAGTTAAATGTATATTGCGCTTCGGCGTACCTCGAGCTTTGAATGAGCGCCGTTGGTCTCAAGGATGGGATAATATTAGCAAATGTAAGGAAACTTTGGCCTTGAAATGAAGTTTGTTTTCTAAAATCATAATACCCGTAATAATATTACGACTATCTAAATTATAGATATAAAGTACATTACTGCAGCGGCCAGCAACTTAATCACTATTAGCTAAGTAACTAGATGTGCTAAAAATATAGGTATATGTAGGTAGTTACCAGCAATTGTGTTGAGCTAAAGCTTAAATACCTCTGCCTGTCTCGCCCCCGGTGGGTGAAGTTTAGCGTTAATAATTTCAAGACCAACTTCTAAAACGACTACTGACAAGCAACGTTTGCAGCTCAGGTTCACTGTGGGCTGTAAACTTAGATTATTCAAATGTCGTCGAACAGTCAGAACGGACAGTATCGTAAATTCTCGTTCCCGGTATTTCAACCGAAATAAATAGTAAATTCAGTAATTCTGGTGTAAAGTGCTATCTTAACGCGTCGACTAAGGTCTAGGCTTCATAGTGGTGAAAATCCCATCAAGATCATCGTGGTGGTTCCGAAGATACAAGTGATTATTTGCGAAAAGTGGCCGTTAATTTTACACAGTTCCTGACCTACGACAACTTCGGCGACGCGAGAGACGCGGCAGCTCGACCGAACGAGGGAAGCGAGCCGGCGCGCGTTTACATCGCTGCGTTACACCTAAGCCTCGTTTAAACCACTTCACTTGCACTCTCACTCCAGCGGAGGTTTGTGGGCTTTAAAATGAACTGCCAAGTGTGTCGCAAACTGATAAATCTCAGTGATTTACTCAAATGTGCCGCATGTAGAAGACAATATCACTATCAGTGCTTAAACTTAACTTCTGCGAAGTACTCCGTATTATACGCAACTAAAAAGCAATGGAAATGCGAACCATGTTCAAATATTACTTTGGGTCGTGGGAAAAACTTAAGAAAAAACAGTACCCCACTCCTAGAGTCAGGTGAAATAAATAAGTCAAAGTCTAGAAGCACAGCGAATGATTTTTTGAGTTTCGAGCAAGCTCCGACAAGCTCAAAATCGGACGCTGCTAAACGCGTAAGTCCCGATAAACCTAACCAGGTGCAAAGAGGAAACTCGTTGGATGATTTATCTCATGATTTGGAAAAAAGTTCAAGCTTTCTTGATGATACAGCAAAAAGTCTTCCAAACGTTGTTTCGTCACAGCTGAACGAATCATTGGTACAAGACCTGAAGGGACAAATTTCCCAGTTAACTATGGACTTAAACAGTGCTCACGAGGAAATTATTAGGCTGAATGAAGAAAACACTAGTTTAACATTAGTTGTCCAAGAACTCAACAAAAGAAATGCTCTTTTACTTAAAATAAGTTCGGAGATCACCACTTCTACGCCAAAAGCTGCAGCGCCTGCGTCTGTTTCTAGACCTAGGAAGCTTTCTAAGAGGAAAAGCGTATTGGAGAATACTCCTCTTAAATCCACGCCAAAATCTGGCACTAGCCATACCGAATGTAAGATCGATACTGTGGATAAACCCCAAACACCACCCATACAATCTACATCAACAGCGCCTAAATCTTCAAACTCAAGGACGGGCAACAGCACAGCTACGGACAAGGAAAAGAAGAATAAAGAAGAATCCAGAGGTGCCTTGTCTTTAGCAAATGGTTTCAAGGTGGAAATAAACAAACAAAACAACTTAAAACCAAAGCCGTCGATCCACATACTAGGGGATCAAGGTGCGCGTGGTATAGCATCAGAGCTGATTAATTTAAGGGAAAATCAAAGAAATGTTTCTTACGAGATATCTGCCACGGTAAAGCCAAACGCAATGTCTTCAGAAATTCTAAATGACCTAAATGATTTGATTGCCCGAGTCTCCGACAATGACATTATCATAATTTTTTTGGGTGCTAATGATAGGACAACTCATTTTCTTTACAAATTAGAATCTATTTTAAAGAAAAACCAAAACAAAACAGTCTTTGTATGCGAAACGAAAGAAAACAATTTTCTAAATATCAATAAATTAAAAAAAGATATCAAAACCATGATCACTAACCTCAAAAAAGACAAATTCATCGAGAAAAAAAGGGGTTTGGATTTCTGTACAAAAATAAATATTGAAATTGACTATTTACATTATGAAGAAGTATTCATCACAAACATTAGGAATCTAATTAAAACAGATAACCAAAACAAGAAAGGCACTATACCCTACCTTTTCAAAAAACAAGATGAAAAAAATAAGCAAAAGTTGCTGCAGCAGCAACAAGTAAAATCTAGTCTTCCAAAGAAAGGCACAATACCTTATTACTTTGGAAAAAAAGCCCTTTTAGTCACGAAAGAAAACGTTACAGAAAAGGAAATGTTTTTTCGATACTAAAAAGAAAAACTGTACAAAGGTAGAATCGTCACAGTCAGGTATAAAAATAGCCCATATAAACATTCAAAGTTTAAATGATATAAAGCAGTCTCTACTTGAAGTATGGCTTCAATCGGAAGAGGCCAGTGGAGTCAAAATATTGTGTATAACAGAACATCACAGAATCAAGGACGATCTCGATAGGGTGGTGTTACACAATTTTAGACTGGCTTCGTCATTTTGTCGTACGCACCGAAACAGCAAGGGAGGTGTTTGTATTTTTTTACATAACGACCTTTGTTTTACTGAATTGTTGTCTCTGAAGGCAATTTCCATTACCAACATTTTTGAAATTTGTGGAATTTCATGGAACGGCATCTACGTAATATGCGTGTACAGGCCGAAAACGACGAAGGATGACCGCTTTTTGGAAAACTTGGATGGCCTTTTAAACCACGTCTTGGGCAGTAAACCTAGCAGGCATATTTTGATTTGCGGTGATTTTAACATAAATATAATTCTTAAAAGCTCTGAAACTAGAGATTTTTTGTGCCTCCTTAAGTCGTTTGATGTGAAACCTTTCGTTCACGAGCCTACGCGTATAACGGAGCATAGTAGCACTTGCATTGACAATATTTTAAGTAATTACAGAGTTGGTGACGTTAAAGTAGTCGAGCCCGGATTGTCGGATCATTGTTTACAATATGCTACAATAACCGGAAAAAATTGTTTGAAGTCTAAATGTTATAAATATGTTCGTGACCTTTCTGAGACAAATATAGCTGAATTGGACCACTTCTTGAGTTCTGTGGATTGTAGCTCTTTATATAAGGGCCCAGATACGGAACAGATATTTAACACTTTTCATGATATACTATTGGGTGGGTTTGACAGGTTCTGCCCTGAAATCAAGGTCAGAGCTGACGACAAGTCCTCAAAGCCCAAATGGATTACCCCTGGTATAACTAAATCATGTAAAAGAAAGCGTGAACTTTTTATTAATATAAACAAATCAGACAGTAACTCTTCAGACAAAGACTTCTATAAAAAGTATTGTTCGGTGCTACATAAAGTAATAACTTACGTAAAAAAGAGAGAAAATGAAACCCTAATAATGCAGTCAAAAGATAAAATCAAAGCTACTTGGAATTTAATAAATAAGAACATTAAAGGGAAACTTAAAAACAGACTACAGTTTGAAAACTTCAAGGGTCTTTCAGATGGTACAAACAAAATCACTAAGCTGTCGGAGGCACCTGACTTCTTTAATAACTTTTTTACAAGCATATCTAAAGCGTGTAATGATGCATACAAGGATGGTGCACTTGACCTTCCTGCGCGCCGTACAGAATCACTATTTATAAACCCTATAACTAGATCTGAACTGTTCCAAATTGTTTCACGTTTAAATAACAAAAAGTCAACTGGGTATGATGGTCTGCCAATTTTCATTATAAAGAAGGTGATAGTGACTATTGCTGATGTTTTGGTTCATATTATAAATCTATCAATTAGTACAGGAATATTTCCACAAAGATTAAAAAAAGCCCACATCGTACCACTACACAAAGGTGACAGTGCCTTGGATGTCCGGAACTATCGACCCATCGCACTGTTACCCACTCTCTCAAAAATCTTTGAAAAATTCTTCGAGAAGCGGCTAAGGTCTTTTTTAATAAAATACAGTATATTGTCCAAACAACAATTTGGGTTTCAGCAAGGTATGTCAACAATAGACGCCATCTTTGACATGACGGATTTCGTAGCTGATTCGCTAAATGAAAAGTCAAATGTAGTGACAGTGTTGTTGGACCTATCTAAGGCATTCGACCACGTAGATCATAAAATACTGGCAGTCATACTTGAGCGATATGGTATCAGAGGTTTGAGTCTGGATTGGTTGAAATCGTACTTAACAGATCGTACGCAGAGTGTTATTTTACCAAATATTGATAACCGTTCAAAAATTATTTCTCATCTCGAGTCTCTAAGTACAGACATAAGGTCTGGCGTACCACAAGGCAGCATTTTAGGTCCACTGCTATTTATTTTATATATAAATCATCTGCCAGAATTAGAAATAGTAAATAATAAAATAACTATGTTCGCTGATGATGTCTCAGTATTTTTCAAATTTGATAGGAAAGATAGCTCGCCTTCATTTTTGACATATGAGATATCTAAATCAATAGAGCATTTAATGAAATGGTTACAAAACGTGCGTCTAAGTACAAACATAAAAAAGACAAAAATGTTACATTTCAGGAATTATAATACTACAAAGATGGACCTAGATGTTACCGTAAATAATGTAAAAATTGAAATGGTGGAAAGAGCAAAGTTTTTAGGCATTGTCACTGACGAGCATATGAACTGGAAAAATCATATTGAAATGTTGGAAGGTAAACTGAGCAGCTTTACTTATGCATTGCGTTGTTTAGCCAAGGTTGCGACTAAACACGCTACGCTACATGCTTATTATGCCTATTTCCAATCGCGAATTTTATATGGGTTAGCAATATGGGGTGGTAGTGTGGATATAATAAAAATATTCACCCTACAAAAAAGATGTATTCGAATTCTAAGTGGCATTAAGTCAAATCGAGTATCCTGTCGCGACTTATTTCCACTACTCAAGATCCACACTATTACAGCGCTGTACGTATTGGAGCTCTGCAAGATGGTTAGACGGCTTCCAGATCAGTTTCCTATTGGCACCGAAAAAAAGAGCGCAAGGTTACAGGAAAAATACAAGCTTAACTTGAACGTACCGGCATGCAGAACAACCTCATACAGTAGAAGTACTAAGCATGCGGCAATTTCAATTTATAATAAGCTTCCAACAAAAATTAAAGCTCTCTCGGGTAATCATTTCATCAAGGCTCTAAAAGATTACCTAATGGAAATGTGTCCTTATAGTATCCTCGAATTTAATAATTATGAAAGCACCCAATGAATTTTTATTATTGTGACTTAATTTTGATAAAGTATTTTATTTAATTGTATTCTTTCTCCTTTTGATAGGTGTCTTTTGTTTTTTTTAATGTATGTATTGTAAATTAATTAAATTAAATCCTTACTTTAAGTATTTTGCTACGCCTATATTGGTAAAATTACACGTGCAATATCAAATTATAATATCTATGAATACTGTAATTTATGGCAATAAATGAAATGAAATGAAATAACGAGTTGGACGAAAAACTTGCGATGCCCACGCATGACAACTCCAAATTAATGTCGTACGCTGTCGGCGTTTGGTAAATGATAACTTTATATCTCCTTTTAGATTTCCATGACGAACTAGAATTAATGCTGTAATTCAATCTTCAGTCACCCTATGTCAGTCGATTTACAAGATGTTTTAAGTTTTCCCGGGTAGTATACAAGTATAAAACAAATACCGGGTGTATTAGCGAAGAAAAAGAAAAAAAATCGGCCAAGAACGAGTCGGACTTGCGCACGAAGGGATCCGTACCATTATCTATACAACATTTACATATACAACACAAAGATCGAGAAAAAAAATCACGTTTATTGTATGGGAGCCCTCCTTAAATATTTATTTTATTTTAATTGAGTTACTTATTTTTGAAGCGAATATAGAATTAAATATTCTGTGAATATTTGAAGCGTCTTCCTGTTGCCGTTATTGATATAGAGCAAAAAACGGCAAAAAAAATGTTTGTTGTATGGGAGCCCCCCACAAAAAATTATTTTATTTCGTTTTTAGTATTTGTTGCTATAGCGGCAACAGAAATACATCATCTGTGAAAATTTTAACTGCCTAGCTATTACGGTTCATGAGATACAGCCTGGTGACAGACAGACGGACAGACAGACAGGCAGACAGACGGAGAGTGAAGTCTTAGTAATAGGGTTTCGTTTGGCACCCTACGGGTACGGAACCCTAAATACTGGCCGTACCCGGCGAATATAAATAAGATTGTCCGGTTTTTGGACATTGGCAAACCCTGGTTTCTGTCTACCCCTCTGAGATACAGGCGTGACTTTATGTAATGTAATTATGTAATTAGTTATAACAGTTTTTTTGTCAGAAAACGGCTTTATTTAATCTGGGTATCAAGCTCATAAACAGAGTCTAATGCTGAGAAATTTTGAGCTTCACTCTCCTCACTCCACTCCACAGTCCTCTGCCAATCTCATCTATAGTTAATAATAATAATAATAGTTATTTATTTGAGGCATAGGCATCCATTTACAAATACAAAATACAACAATTATGTTTTTTTTACAGATGACTGAAAAACAAATTAAATAACAAATTATGAGGAGATATAAAAAATAACCAATGTCGGCAAATTACTGTTATCTCTGTTAAGATAGGATAAAAATGTATTTATTGCCTCATCAAAATATAATATTGTTATGGCTATGTTGTCTCAAAATAAAAATGAACTCTCGCGATATTATTAATAAAAACACAATTCTTCTAAAACACTCCTCAAAGAGAGGTGGCAGCCTAGTAGGTAGAACATTGGACTCGGAAGCGGGTGAGCCAGGTTCCATTCCCAGTGCGGGCATGTACCTATGACTTTGTTTTCTAAGTTATGTACATTTGTGAAGTTATAGTAGCGATACCTCTCGCTAACTGTGAAGGAAAACATTGTGAGGAATCCTGAGTGTTTGAGCTATTCACATACCTCAGCGCTTGAAATCGCCAATCCGCGGTGGGCACGCGTGGTGATTAAGCCCATACTCTCTCTCTGAGAGAAGGCCTGTGCCCTACAGTGGGACGTATATAGGCTGCTTATTGTACTCCTCAAATGAAGAGAATCTTCTGTCTGTAGTCTGTAGTAAAGAATTTTTGCCACACGCTAGTTCAATTCTCATATTGTTTTAAGGGATTGTATTTTTATAAAATTGAATATAAAAAATCGGTTTCGCTAAAACACTCTTAAGAAGAATTTAAGGCAGGCTCATAACGGGAGTTCCTGTTATAAACCGGCTCTAAGTACGTCTTAAGAGTGTTCTAGTGGAATCATTTTTTTATAAATAAGACTGCAACAGCTTAAGGATAACCTCTAGTTAAACTTCATTTGTGGTCGCAGGCCTTGAGTTTCCATAAATTGCGAATACAATTTCAGGAGCCAATGGAAGCAATTATACAGAGACACGTTATAGGCATAAACTTAGCTGGAAGCCTGAAGATGTATTATAATGGATATTCATTTGATGTTTCGTTCGACGAGGTAACTGCTCCGTCGTCTAAGTTTATGAATTCACTGGTTTATGTAACAGATAGAATGCTTAAACCATTTGCATTGAAATATCGAAGTATTGTGGTTTGTCTTCTATAGAACTACCAGTAGGCTTAAGGCCAACTTGGAACAATTCTTAAATGTGATTGAAGTCGTATACATTTTACTGAAATTCTTCATACTTACTTTAAATGCTACTTAGATCACGAAGAACAAATATTGCAAGTGGGCCTGCATGATCATCGAGTGTTAAATATGAAAATAATTGTATCTAAACGGTGTCTAAAGTCTTCTTCTAGTCTCTGTCTACCCCTCCGGGATACAGGCGTGAGGTTGTGTTATGTTACGTGTAAGGCTTTAAATTCAGCATCTTAAACAATTGTTACGTAACGACAATTAAAAAAAATATATAGAAGGGAAGATAGAAAGAGAAAGGCCAGTGAGAACCTATCGTGACTAAATTAAAGATAAGATATAGTACATTGTTCACCGAGAGGAGAAAGTGACCGATTACCGTCGAGGGTGTCGTTTGAAGCCCGAGCCGTAGGCGACGGCTTTAAAACACCCGAGATCGGGAATCGCAGTTTCTCTCGAGTGATACATAGTGCTTTATACATGTACCTATGGCTTTGTTTTCTAAGTGGTGTATATTCGTGAAGTTATAGTAGCAATACCACTCGCTAACTGTGAGGGAAAACATTGTGAGGAAACCGGAGCGTCTGAGCTATTCACATACTTATACGCTTGAAATCGCCAACCCGCGGTGGGCACGCGTGGTGATTAAGCCCATACTATATCTCTGAGATAAGGCCTGTTCCCTACAGTGGGACGTTAATAGGCTGCTAATGATTGTAGTACAAGATCCGCTGCATGAACGCACCGATTCCAATTCATGGCTGACTTAACTCTACACGCGCACACGTATCAAACAATATACGCATCAATGGTATCAAAAATCACGTCACGTGATCAGACCGTGTATCTGTCATTGTATTAAAGTGTACTAAGGAAATCTTTTTGTGCCTTCTGGGATGATTCAATCGATACAAGGTGTCTTCTCTCCGTTGACACCTGGGGTGTTGTTTACGAGGAGCCTTTTAAAATTAAATTCTTCTCACTTTGATATAATATACCTGACGGTAATTTGGCGGTGACCGGCTACGGGCCCTGGGTTTTGTCCTGAACACCAGGAGTTTTGGGTGGTTTGAAAACCATATCCAAATGAAAGTGCCTTAACAATAGCTCGAATACGCTAGCTCGTTTTTAGGGTTCCGTACCTCAAAAGGAAAAACGTCCGTTCGTTACTAATTGTTTGCGAATTTTTCGAAACTAGATTTCTCAGCTCGAAACAAGATTTCGCAAAAATTTTTTCTTGGTACTTTTTTTAAGCTGAAAACTCTGTTAATTAATTTACTCTTTTAAGACGCTCCAGAGCGGCGTTCGTCCGTTCGGCGTTCATCCGTTCGAAAACTCTGTTAATAAGTTACGGCGTTCATCCGTTAACGGAACGTCGTCACTGACATCTGCTAAATATCGCTTACAGGTTATTCAATCTCTCTCTCTCTTGCGCTTGACCTCATGTAATTGGCTTGTTGCTTCTGTCGAATAAATGATCTCTCGTTACCCCGTCAATCTTCGGCAACCCGTATTCTTCTTCACCCTCAACCCTACAATTAGTAACAAGGTTTCGTTGGTAGCCTTCGGCTGGCAACCCCAGACCGAACAGCTGACTTCAGAAGCAGCTCAGTAGTTTTATTTAAAATAATTTGTAATTTAGTGTATTTAGAGTCGAATTAAACGTTAAAACATATCAAGAGTTCATAATAGTGCAGTTACATTACAAGTTAGTAGTGAAAATCAGACAATTAGAAGACAAACGTACTATAATTGTACCGGGCCACCGAACTGTCAAACGGTTCGAATTGCAACGACTAAACCGGGGAAGTATTGTTTTAATCCTGTATTTTACGCCTCATACTACACTCCTTACTGCTTAAACAAACTGTACATAACCTCACGTACGTGAGACACGTCCCATACAACCACTCCGGCTCAGTTTTGGCTCTCTTTACTTGACGAAAAGTGGAAGCAAAGTTGAGACAAAACAAACTAGCCTCAGCCATCACAAAACTCACACCCCACATCTATAAACGTACTATCTACTTGTTATCGGTCAATAACATCTTACATAGTCCGACACTGACACCGATTCCCGGTTTTTTCCAGGTGACAGTAGCATGTTGACCCGAAGCAAGATGACTGTACGCGACATGGAGCTGAGGCTAAAGGCGACCCTGCTCGAGCTCAAAAAGAGCAAAGAGCTGTGCGACACGCTTCTTCAAGAACGAGAGGAAATTGAAGAGGAGATCCGTAAACAGAACAAAACCAACTCAGCGCTCAAAGAAGACCTCAATGAATTGGACATCCAATGCCAGGACCTAAGTGCCCAGCGGGATGAGCTGCAACATCAAGTCCACTCGTTCAACAAATGCCATGATGTCCACGATGTAGCACTACAACGTATACGCTCACTTGAACACCAGCTTGCTGAGGCACACCACGAGCTTCAGCAAATAAGTGAGCATGAACATCAAAAAGAGAGCGCTAGAACCATGGCTTTGTATAATGAAGTTATGAGTGACACGGGGATACCAACTGTCGACCTAACTACAGCCAGCAGTAGCAGCAGTATAAAAATGAACAGCGTAAGGAAAATCAAGAAATATATTAAAACAAAAAAATATATACAAAGGGTACAGAAACTGATTAAACGAAGCCGGAGGAGTATGGAAAGTATACCAATTCACCGTCAAAAACTACAGTTAGAAATGGAAATGGCCGAATGTCAGAAGGAACTATTCACTAACAATGTGGACCACGAGCTAGCGATGGCTGAACTACAAATACAAGTGGAAGACCTGCAGTTTCAGTTACTGGACATCACCTGCAAGTACTCAGCTATACAAACTCAGTACAATGACTGCATTTCATCGATGAATGGGTTGATTGCACTAAGCAAGAGCAATCTGGAACGTGTTGAGTCCAACTTTATCCAGGACTTGGAAGACTCAGAAGGCAAATCAAGCTTGCTGTCCCTACAACCACCATCTGCTGTGATTGGAGACCCAGCCCCTCTACAGCTGAGCACCATGCAGCCACGGAGCAGTGAAAAGGGCAGTCAGAAGCTAAGCTTGCTTACACCGTGCCATGTGCCCAACACACCGGCCCCTTTACCGCTGGATCTGGCACAACAGCATGGAGGCGAGCTAAGCAGACAGCCTGCACCATCAAATGTGACAGCGGAGATCAGTGCGCCGTCGACCTGTGATGCAAGACCTGGAGTACTACCCACAAATAGACCAACCAGCAACTCAGTTCCAGTCAATGAGCGGTGCAGTGCCACACCGACCCCTGATTCCGTACTGGATGGACAGCCGCAGTCTAGACCCACCACCTGCAGAGTTCCTGACAATCACGCCCAGTACAAAACCATTATCTATTCAGATAAAATAGGTGTAGGGTTAGGCAGTATGCTACAAAATAATTTAAAGCAACATGTTGAGAATGTTTGTATGCCCTATGCATCTTACATGCAGATAGTCAACTGTATGCTTAGTAAGGAGTATGATAGTAATACCACTGTTGTGTTATTAATAGGGGACAGCAAAGGAATACAGCGCGATGATTTGATAAATTATTATGATTCTATAGTTGCTCTTCAAGCAAGGAAAATTGTAATCTGTGCTTTTCCTTATTCTAAGACTCTATCAGAGACACAAAATGCCCGGATAGATAAGTTAAACCGGCTATTGTATAATATGACCTTTGGCCATCGAGACCAAGTATTGTATTTTGATACAAATAAATTTATTCGAAACTTTATATTGACTAGGGACACAATGCATGTGCCCCTTTCTTCAAAGCGACAGATTGCCAAATTGTTGGCATTCAATATTTATGACCCTATTATTGTTAAGACAATAAAACAGGGACCAGTCGTGGATACAAACTGTGGAAAAAATTCTACTTGCAAACCTCTGTATTCTGAGGCTGTAAAAAAACCTAGCATAAGTAGGTTAAGCTTGACTGCTGATTTAAACTGTCAGCGCAGACAACAGAAAAGTCCCCCTTAAACAAACTTGTCTTAGCTAACCAAAATTTACAGGGTGGCTTTTCTGGTAAACTACTAGAATTAGAGTTGTTCTTAGAACAACATAGAGTGAATGTACTTTGTGTCACAGAGCACTGGCTACTAGAGTCTCAAATGAAATTTGCTATACATAATTATGAAATAGCCAGTTGCTTCAATAGAAAGTCTGCATTGCACGGGGGATCCTTAATAATAGTAAATAGTAGTTTAAAATATAAAGAACGGAAAGATATTTGCAGACTTTCTGTTGAAAAAGTTATTGAGCTCTCATGTGTTGAACTGGCTAAGCACATTGTAGTAAGCATATACAGGCCCCCCACCAGTGACTACAGTTTATTTGAATCAGTACTAGAGGATGTCTTAAATGTAGCTTCAAGTAGTAGCAAGAACCTTATAGTCTGTGGAGATTTTAATATCGACTTGCTGGTAGATTCCACTTTAAATACTAAATTAAAACTTATTTTCAAGTCTTTTAATTTAGTTAATATTTTCTTAGAGCCCACTAGGATTACCGAAATCACAGCCACCTGTCTTGATAATGTATACTGTGACTGTGAATTTTCGCACTATTCTACAATAAATTGCTTAAAGTCAGACCACAGTGGTCAAATTGTACACTTTGAATCTGATTTTAAAAAATCAGAACAAGATATACTTTACAGGCCCATGACAACAAAAAAATTAGAATTATTTAAAACTGATTTACAAAGTAGTTTACATACCGAAAAAAATAAAACCATCAATGCTAATGCCCATTATGGAGATTTCTTTAAGGTCGTTTCAGATAGTTTTGAAAAAGTTTTTAAATTAAAAAAGCTATCATCGAAAGGAAATAGGGTAGGATTTAGTGAATGGGCCACTGCCGGCATCCGGAAAAGTAGGGACACACTTTATTCACTATATGAGAAAAAGACATACACATATGACCCTAGTTTTCTACAGTATGTTAAATTATATTCAAAATTATTTAGGGCCGTCTGCCACAAAGCTAAATGCGAGCATATAAAAGCCAAAATTCTTAAATCGTCTAATAAATCTAAAACCATTTGGAATATAATAAATAAGGAAACCGGTAAATCCAAATCAGCGGACCGCGAATTTTCGCTTAAGATAGATAACAAATTAATAACGTCAAATGAAGACGTTGCCGCGGCTTTTGAACAATTCTTCACAAATGTTCCAATTATAACTACGGCTCCTTTAGATTCATCTCCTGATCTTGCAGAAAGTATTTTGAAAGATAATGTCCCTCCCTGCGATCACGATTTTTCGTTTGATTATATTGAAGCTCATACCGTGAATAAAGCGTTTAAAAAGCTAAATCTTAAAAAAACTGAAGACCTGTGGGGTATGTCAGTAATAATAGTTAGCTCAGTAATCGATGTCCTAGCACCCCATTTGGCCAGAATCTTTAACAAATGTTTAGATGAGGGTACATTCCCTGACCTAATGAAATATAGTAGGCTCGTCCCTTTATTTAAAAGTGGTGACAGGCAAGATCCCACAAATTTCAGACCAGTCTCGGTTCTACCCGTTTTGAGTAAAATATTCGAGAAAATAGTTCTAGGTCAGCTACTTACACACTTTAATAATTATCAACTTTTTCATAGTGAACAATTTGGTTTCACGCAAGGGCGGTCTACGACGGATGCTGGTGTCACATTAGTTAAACATATATTTAGTGCATGGGAGGATCGGAAGGATGCTATAGGTGTTTTCTGTGACTTGTCGAAGGCATTTGACTGCGTAGACCATAAAACACTTCTCTTAAAATTAAAACACTACGGAGTGAATGGGAGGAGCTTAAAACTTATGAGATCATATTTAGAAGGGAGGGTTCAAAAAGCTGATATAAATAGGACTAAATCATCAGGGTCGGAGGTTAAGATGGGAGTACCACAGGGATCTATTTTGGGGCCGTTTCTTTTCCTCGTATATGTAAATGATTTGCCGTTCATGGTTCAAAACATGTCAGAGATAGTATTGTTTGCAGATGACACGTCACTTATTTTTAAGATTAAGAGACAAGAAAATGACCTTGCGGATACAAATAATGCTCTCTCTAAGGTACTATATTGGTTTACTTCTAATAACTTATTATTAAATTCAAAAAAGACAAAATGTATAAAATTCACACTACCAAATGTCAAAATGGTTGACAGCAATGTTATATTGGGGAATGATAAACTAGACCTTGTAGAAGAAACTGTATTTCTGGGTATCACAATTGATGCAAAGCTTCAATGGGGTCCTCATATAGGAAAATTGGCAAATAGGCTCAGTTCTGCAGCATACGCAGTTAAAAGAATCCGGGAACTAACTGATGTCGCAACTGCTAGGCTTGTTTATTTTAGTTACTTCCATAGTATTATGTCCTATGGTATACTACTGTGGGGTCGGGCAGCAGACATTGAGACCATCTTTGTCCTGCAGAAGAGAGCGATCAGATTCATATATAAGCTAGGCAATAGAGATTCGTTAAGAGATTTCTTTAAAGAAACTAACATCCTAACAGTTGCTAGTCAGTATATCTATGAAAATATTATGTACGTTAGGAAAAATATCAGTGACTTTAAAACTGTAGGTAGCCAACACAATGTAAATACTAGAAATAGACATAAACTTTCGTTCCCAAAATTTAGGCTGGCAAAGGTTAATACATCCTTTATGGGGCATTGTATACGTTTCTACAATAAGATCCCTGAGGATATAAAAAGCTTGCCAGAAGCGCGATTCAAAAAATGTGTGAAGCACACTTTGTGCCAAAAAAGCTACTATAACATTAAAGATTATTTAGATGACAAAGATGTCTGGAATTAAAGCCAGTTCAATGCATGAGTTTTAGTACCTACATTTATATAAATCCTGTAAATTAAGGACTTGAAAAGACTAAGTTTGGAGTTTTTTTGTCCATTTTTTCTCCAAAATGATCTAGATTTTGAAATGGACACCTAGTTTAACTTGTAACGTTCATTAAGTCGCAGTTTCTGTGCTACTTTGAATAAAAAATTTTGATTTTGATTTTGATTTTTGCCTTCGGGTGTGAAACCCTTAAAACCTCAGAAATAAGGTTCAAGATCGACGGTCGAAGGTGGAACAAGCGTGTTAATTTTGACTCGAACGAAGAGAAAGGGCATCGCTATCTGACGTCGAACAAAAGCAGCCGCTTCACAAAAGATGCTGTAGCAATATTAGAAATTCTGGCTCACTTGGAGAAGATCTATCTTTTATCTTTGCGCCTCGCAGTGGAATTGCTCGAAACATTGGCATTGTATTAAATACAGCACAAATGAAAACGTTCCGAAGAAATTACGTTTTCAAAATACTTAAGGATTTTTCTGTTTCTATATAGGGTGTCAAAATCCACATAATTATACATACAGTAAACTCGCAAACGTTGTTTTGCCATATTAATTAGCCTACGACCTATTCTCAGGCCTACCAAACACACACAAAAAAAATCATAAAAATCGGCGAAGCCGTTTCGGAGGAGTTAGATAACAAACACGAGATTTTTATATGTTAGACTGATATACTTTTCGTGTGGCACCGGATTAAGAATAACGCCAATCCATTTCCTTCCGTGGATGTCATAGAAGGCGACTAAGGAAATCAAATACCAGGAGACGGGCAGCAGCGTCTTCCTGTGATTCCAACCGCATACTGCGATCGCCAACCCGCCTGCCAAGAGGGGCGATTATGGCAAAACCCCTCATGGTTATGAAAACCACGAAGGAGGCTTATGTCCTGCAGTGGGCGTCAAATGGCTGATGATGATGACTGATATACTTGTGTTAGTCAATACCAACTATTTCAATTTAGGGAAAACTACCCAATTGCGAAAGAAATGTTAGGCGTTTAACATCAAAGTTGCGGTTAAGCGCATACGTCTTTCGTAATTTCAAAGCTTTCTTTACATTCCCTCTCACAAACATGGAAATACACCAAGACGGAGGCCATTGGTACAAATCAAGAACGGCTGCCTTCAGTGGGAATCGAACCCATCTCTGTATTGGTAGGCAAGATTGTTAACCACTAGGCCACCGAGCTTTATGCAAAGGCTTGATAAACAAAGCGAACTTCTCGTCCTCGACAAATGAATTTCATTGCCGAAGCCACGACAAGGCCAGTGTAACGACGCAATGTGTGACGGACCAAGCTCCGTACAAGTGCTCACGATCGTTAATATCATGTTGAATTGTGTTCTGCACGAGAAGATTAAGGATAGAAGCTAAAAGAAACCGAGAAATGATAATCGTATACTTATATAGGGATTGTAAAACATTTAAAGAGCGTATTATAGAATCGGATAAAGCGCTAAAAACGTATTTGGTTCCCCAACATAAAATAAAGCTAGGTATATTTTGTTTGTATCATTTGTAAACATTTAAGCAGTTCTTGTGAAATATTGCGTTGTCTTTTCTAGATTAAATTTTTACGATAATTGAGATTAATTACAATGACATCTCTCTTGCAAAATAGCACAACTAATAAATTTCGGATTAAAGAAAGCTGTTACTAAACCTATTACAATACATGGCAGTTCATCACTTTGTTCATAGATGACACTTTCTTAATTCATTCTCTAAAACAAAACAAAAAAATTGCATCCGAAAAGCTCGGTCATCCAGGTACTAAATAAATAGGCAATTTAAATCATATAAAACTTTAACAAAACAACATAGACTCTCGCTATCGTTTCCTCAAAATTCACCCGCGTGTGTGGGCCGCGTCGGCTTCCTTTGTTTCTTTTGTTAAAAGCCGCGGCGTGTTAAGGTAATAAATTTTAAAGGGATTTTATGACAGCTAATGGGATTTACGAGTTAGACAAATAAAAATAAATTACTTATGTTAAAGTCCTTAAACTAATAGCAATAAGGAATAAAATTCTTCAGATGGCGGTATTTCGTTATTGATTTAGCGAGAATGCAAATTTCTTTTGAAAAAAGCCGCGGCATGCTAAGGCGGTGATATCAAAGAAACACTAGGACAAAGAACGTAATTTATGAGTTAGACGAGCAAAAATAAATTACTTATGTTGAAGTCCTTATACTAATAGCAATAAGGAATAAAGTTCAGTTGGCGGTATTTCGTTATTGGTTTAGCGAGAGGGTGAAGTGGCACCATATTAGGAGTATAAAAGCGGGGTTCGGGAACTACTCAGGGCTTGTTCGGAACAGAAAATTGAGAAGTAGATACGTCTGTTGCGCTTTACTACGTTTATGCGGAAGTGAATTTGTGCAGGTGCCGGTGACAAGGGTATGTACTTATGCTATAATTTACTTACTTACTTACTTACTTACTATGGATAATCTGTGTGTCTAGTTTTTGTCAAATAACCAAGGCTCGACGGAGGCGCTAATGTAAACCTGCAAAACTCTGTTTAACTAAAAGATTGTGTTCGTTATTTAATTGTGCGAGTCTTGAGTTAGTAGCTGTTAAACTTACTGTTTATCTATGTCTCTGGTCCTTACCTTAAAACTAGGCGTAAAGGTTGGTGCGCTTCATTCACACGGTGATCATTTCAAACTAAGGAATAGGTAAAACGTAACGAAAGTATTAGCTTCATAGGTACCTTTCTTTTGATCTTCGGACGGGACATTCCACTATTGCAAAGAGGTAGGGACAATTTATTTAGGTGCGTATATACTTTTCCTGCCGACCGTAGTTTCTTTAGTATTATTGCATTTTAGGCGCAAAATAGGGTGAATAATATATAGGGTGGTCAAAACACGGATTATTGTTCGAAATTGAAAGACGTTATGGGACGTTAGGGAGTAGTTAAGAGCCACTATAGGCTTTGTAGTAGTATACTCATTTCAAGTATATTGTCTTAATACTCTGCTTAATCTCATAGTAGCGTGAGCTCGGCTGGATTGTTTCAGTGTTGGTAAGCTTTCGATGAAATCTTATTCCAACGTACCTTGTGCATTTGCTTATTACCTCTCACACACTCTCGTCAGCCAATGCATTGTACTGCTGAACATCCCTTTGCCGTTTCTTGCGTTAATTGTGTGAAGCGTCTTGAGTCTTAAGATCTCTATACCTGCTTAAAGCTTTTATTATGTTTGACTTGTCCTTGAGTGGCATCTCATAGTTGCGTGAGCGCGGCTGGATTGTTTCAGTGTTGGTAAGCTTCGATGAAGTCTTATTCCAACGTACTTTGTGCATTTGGTTATTACCTCTCTCACACTCTCGTCTGCCAATGCATTGTACTGCTGAACATCCCTTTGCCGTTTCTTGCGTTAATTGTGTGAAGTGACTTGAGTTTTAATATGTCTATGCCTGCTCAAAGCTTTTATTGCTTTTACTATATTTATTTGTATGACTTATGTCTTTGGGTGACATTTCATGGTTGCGTGGGTTTGGCCGGACTGTTTCAGTGTTGGTAAGCTTCGATGAAGTCTTATTCCAACGTACTTTGTGCATTTGGTTTTTTACCTCTCTCACTCTCGTCTGCCAATGCATTGTACTGCTGAACGTCTCTTTGCCAATTCTTGCGTTAATCATGTATGTTTTCTTAAGGCATAGACTCGGAATAATGAATCATTGTATTCTTATTTCTAGTCAGTCATAGTTTTATTATTTATAAGTATATATTAACTGTATAACGTAGTGGTGGCCAATCCCCATCCACGGTAGATATAATTAGCACTATCGGCTAGTAGATAATTGAGTATTGCACTCATTTCTTCTTATCTAATATTATCTACTTAGCTGGCTAATAATGTCTGCCTTAACCGGCCTTTGGTAGGGGACGTTATACTAAAACACTCACATGTGTAGTAGTATGACAAGTAGTTATTTATTTCAAATATTTTGCTACCATAATCTTATCTTATTTAGATGGAATTTATTTTATTTAACCTTTAATTTATTGTCTTCTAAACTTAACTTCTTTATTTAAATTTTCCTCTTTTATCCCAATTTTGTCTCGCTTCTGCTTATTTAATGTTGCTTTATTGCTATTTTAGTTTCTTCGAATCTTCCCAAAATTTACCTTTTTTAATAAACATTTGGTTTGTATTGAATGTTCTTAGTTCCACTTTTATTATTTTAACGGATCTTTTACATACACTCATTACTCAATCTCATATCCTAAAAGTTCTTGGGTTATTAATACGTTCACAACGAAGGGTTCTCACTAGACTAGTCGATCACAGTTGGCCATTGGAGTGTTTTGCATCATAGTAACTTTTCTCCTTTACTATCGGGGGTTCATACGTTTAATATTCCGGGCTGGGTGTTACAATATGGTGTGCCGTGACCATGATATCTTAATACGAGTTTGAGTAGGTTGTTTGTATGTTTTATGATGCAGAATATTCTTATTTTTAATTATTATCGTTGGCTTTATGCCACAATTTGATGTTCGTGAAATGGAAAGGTTTGGGATTGACGATGAGGGTATGATTGAGATCTGTTAATTTTGCTTTCGCATAGATTTATGGATATATGCACGGGTAAAAATAAATAATTAATTCGTGTATGAATCTATTTATCTAATTGTTTACGTGTAATCACGTTATTTTTACGAACGTTCCATAACTTCTTGGTAATTTCTATTCAAATTACGTTACTTTACAACAAATCTTTAGTTGATTCAATGCTTTCGTGTCGGATTTTAATAATAGTCTGTAGAGGTTATACTTTTCGATCGTTTTTAAGTAGGTACGTTTAACAGTTTTTTATTCAGGGGGTTGTATCAAATTATGTTTTACGTCAGAAGTTGCCTTCATAGGTAAACTGAGGCCAATAATAATTCCAGTATAGTTAATAAAAAAGATAATTAGGGAATTAAAAAAAAATCGAATGTCATCAGGTTACATTAATTAGTCAAAGGTCTGCTTTGTGGGGGGTTGTCAACGGTCTGCTTTGTGGGGGGTTTTCAAAATATGAATTTTCTTACGCGATTTTAAATTCTTAAATACTTTAATACTTGTTTTGCTTATTAATTAATAGTTATTATTGTGAAAGATCTTTCTTAATTTAATTTATTGATGTAGGTATTTCATTTTAAATATTTTCATGCTGGGGGTTGATATCTTTACATTCGGTTTAGCATTCCATTACGCGGAAACTTGTCTTTTATTTGGGGGGTTGTGGGGTTGTAAAAGAAAAAAAAAGCAACATAATTAACAAAAGTTTTCTCGACGGGGGGTTGCTATTATTACAGTTTTGCTAGGAATTTAGTATTGCGTAATTCGGTAGTTTCGTATAGTGGTGGCGCAAATAAAGTCATGAATTATAAATTATCCCATTAGACTCGAGATTAATTTTAATTTGCTAAAATATCGATATGTCAAATACATTTTGTATATTTTATTCACATCGATTCGTAAATCTCGTGATAGACATAATAAACTAAATTATTAATTAAAAAGAAAAAAAAAATAATAATATTTTATTTTAGTAATCCGCGTACCCATAATAAACTATAAATAATAGAGAAAAAAAACAACACATTTTGTTTTATTTTAACAATCCGCGTACAGTAAACGATAAAAGTAGATAATCGAATATTCTTAAACCAAACTTTGGATTTAAATGTACCTACCTTACCATAATTTACGTCTTACCCAAATACTATTTTTAATAAAATACGGACGCGAGTTAATTTAATTTAATTTAATTTTCGTCGTTGACTGTACTTCTTAAACCAGGTAATTGAAACGGTTTTGAAAGGTAATCTGGTATTTGAAATTGAGGTATTGTGTACGGTAATCAAGGTAATTCGTGTGGTACTGTGTAAGGTAAAACACATTTAACTTTAAGATTTTTACTTGCGTCTCATAACGTCTATCACTAGGTATATTTGCGATCGCGGGCTCTGGTTCAAATGATTTTATTCCTCATATTGGATGGGGTTGTCAAATTTATAATAAAATTAGTAGTTTATTTTATATCGCGGTAATCAAAATCATATCTGCGAAGAGTTCATTCGCTAAATTCTCAGGCTTCATATATCAGTATGTAAGCAAGTAAGAGTAAGCTTGGAAATGATTCAATGAATGGAGAAGGAATTAGTTGGAGTATTTAGAAAGAGAATGAAAAGGGGCTTGAATGGAAGTTCTAGAGTTTGGTGAATCGGTTTTACGCAGATAACTTGTTTTATTTAGTTTCCGAATACAGCACACACCTCAAGCGGATATAAATACTTCTTTTGATTTTCATTTTAAATTAAGTTAAAATGTATTTGTATCCCGGACTCCACAAGAAGCTAAGAACTAGTTTCGGCAACTCAGCAGGCTCCAGAAACGAAGATGTTGTCGATTGGGGATTTTCATTGATTAATATCGTTTGTTTGATAGCTTCCCGTAGTGATTTCGCAGCTGATTGTTATTTGAGGCTATTGTAAGGGTCGTTTCTACTACCGGTGCACGTTTGCTCTTGGGGAGGCCTCCCCTTTGGAGTTTAAGCGAGTGTATCTGGTACTTAGCAGTCGGTGCCTTCGGGCTGTTCTGCCTCACAACCAGGATCCCTTTATCAAGGTCTTAAATGATAGGCTGTGTTAAAAGCTGCTAAGCGATCCGAATAAAACGGTGTCGATTGAAATTTCACATAGACAATTATCCGAAGAGTCTGGTTGAAAAACACAACTCACTCATTTCGTCATTTCTGGAAAATAGTGAAACAAGTAACTAATAACTTATGTAGCAAGACCACTCTCGTGATCACAGGTTTTATTGAAAATTTGATAACGACAGGTCTTATCCAAATTTTGGGGGTTGATTGTGACGGACCAAGCTCCGTACAAGTGCTCACGATCGTTAATATCATGTTGAATTGTGTTCTGCACGAGAAGATTAAGGATAGAAGCTAAAAGAAACCGAGAAATGATAATCGTATACTTATATAGGGATTGTAAAACATTTAAAGAGCGTATTATAGAATCGGATAAAGCGCTAAAAACGTATTTGGTTCCCCAACATAAAATAAAGCTAGGTATATTTTGTTTGTATCATTTGTAAACATTTAAGCAGTTCTTGTGAAATATTGCGTTGTCTTTTCTAGATTAAATTTTTACGATAATTGAGATTAATTACAATGACATCTCTCTTGCAAAATAGCACAACTAATAAATTTCGGATTAAAGAAAGCTGTTACTAAACCTATTACAATACATGGCAGTTCATCACTTTGTTCATAGATGACACTTTCTTAATTCATTCTCTAAAACAAAACAAAAAAATTGCATCCGAAAAGCTCGGTCATCCAGGTACTAAATAAATAGGCAATTTAAATCATATAAAACTTTAACAAAACAACATAGACTCTCGCTATCGTTTCCTCAAAATTCACCCGCGTGTGTGGGCCGCGTCGGCTTCCTTTGTTTCTTTTGTTAAAAGCCGCGGCGTGTTAAGGTAATAAATTTTAAAGGGATTTTATGACAGCTAATGGGATTTACGAGTTAGACAAATAAAAATAAATTACTTATGTTAAAGTCCTTAAACTAATAGCAATAAGGAATAAAATTCTTCAGATGGCGGTATTTCGTTATTGATTTAGCGAGAATGCAAATTTCTTTTGAAAAAAGCCGCGGCATGCTAAGGCGGTGATATCAAAGAAACACTAGGACAAAGAACGTAATTTATGAGTTAGACGAGCAAAAATAAATTACTTATGTTGAAGTCCTTATACTAATAGCAATAAGGAATAAAGTTCAGTTGGCGGTATTTCGTTATTGGTTTAGCGAGAGGGTGAAGTGGCACCATATTAGGAGTATAAAAGCGGGGTTCGGGAACTACTCAGGGCTTGTTCGGAACAGAAAATTGAGAAGTAGATACGTCTGTTGCGCTTTACTACGTTTATGCGGAAGTGAATTTGTGCAGGTGCCGGTGACAAGGGTATGTACTTATGCTATAATTTACTTACTTACTTACTTACTTACTATGGATAATCTGTGTGTCTAGTTTTTGTCAAATAACCAAGGCTCGACGGAGGCGCTAATGTAAACCTGCAAAACTCTGTTTAACTAAAAGATTGTGTTCGTTATTTAATTGTGCGAGTCTTGAGTTAGTAGCTGTTAAACTTACTGTTTATCTATGTCTCTGGTCCTTACCTTAAAACTAGGCGTAAAGGTTGGTGCGCTTCATTCACACGGTGATCATTTCAAACTAAGGAATAGGTAAAACGTAACGAAAGTATTAGCTTCATAGGTACCTTTCTTTTGATCTTCGGACGGGACATTCCACTATTGCAAAGAGGTAGGGACAATTTATTTAGGTGCGTATATACTTTTCCTGCCGACCGTAGTTTCTTTAGTATTATTGCATTTTAGGCGCAAAATAGGGTGAATAATATATAGGGTGGTCAAAACACGGATTATTGTTCGAAATTGAAAGACGTTATGGGACGTTAGGGAGTAGTTAAGAGCCACTATAGGCTTTGTAGTAGTATACTCATTTCAAGTATATTGTCTTAATACTCTGCTTAATCTCATAGTAGCGTGAGCTCGGCTGGATTGTTTCAGTGTTGGTAAGCTTTCGATGAAATCTTATTCCAACGTACCTTGTGCATTTGCTTATTACCTCTCACACACTCTCGTCAGCCAATGCATTGTACTGCTGAACATCCCTTTGCCGTTTCTTGCGTTAATTGTGTGAAGCGTCTTGAGTCTTAAGATCTCTATACCTGCTTAAAGCTTTTATTATGTTTGACTTGTCCTTGAGTGGCATCTCATAGTTGCGTGAGCGCGGCTGGATTGTTTCAGTGTTGGTAAGCTTCGATGAAGTCTTATTCCAACGTACTTTGTGCATTTGGTTATTACCTCTCTCACACTCTCGTCTGCCAATGCATTGTACTGCTGAACATCCCTTTGCCGTTTCTTGCGTTAATTGTGTGAAGTGACTTGAGTTTTAATATGTCTATGCCTGCTCAAAGCTTTTATTGCTTTTACTATATTTATTTGTATGACTTATGTCTTTGGGTGACATTTCATGGTTGCGTGGGTTTGGCCGGACTGTTTCAGTGTTGGTAAGCTTCGATGAAGTCTTATTCCAACGTACTTTGTGCATTTGGTTTTTTACCTCTCTCACTCTCGTCTGCCAATGCATTGTACTGCTGAACGTCTCTTTGCCAATTCTTGCGTTAATCATGTATGTTTTCTTAAGGCATAGACTCGGAATAATGAATCATTGTATTCTTATTTCTAGTCAGTCATAGTTTTATTATTTATAAGTATATATTAACTGTATAACGTAGTGGTGGCCAATCCCCATCCACGGTAGATATAATTAGCACTATCGGCTAGTAGATAATTGAGTATTGCACTCATTTCTTCTTATCTAATATTATCTACTTAGCTGGCTAATAATGTCTGCCTTAACCGGCCTTTGGTAGGGGACGTTATACTAAAACACTCACATGTGTAGTAGTATGACAAGTAGTTATTTATTTCAAATATTTTGCTACCATAATCTTATCTTATTTAGATGGAATTTATTTTATTTAACCTTTAATTTATTGTCTTCTAAACTTAACTTCTTTATTTAAATTTTCCTCTTTTATCCCAATTTTGTCTCGCTTCTGCTTATTTAATGTTGCTTTATTGCTATTTTAGTTTCTTCGAATCTTCCCAAAATTTACCTTTTTTAATAAACATTTGGTTTGTATTGAATGTTCTTAGTTCCACTTTTATTATTTTAACGGATCTTTTACATACACTCATTACTCAATCTCATATCCTAAAAGTTCTTGGGTTATTAATACGTTCACAACGAAGGGTTCTCACTAGACTAGTCGATCACAGTTGGCCATTGGAGTGTTTTGCATCATAGTAACTTTTCTCCTTTACTATCGGGGGTTCATACGTTTAATATTCCGGGCTGGGTGTTACAAATGGCTGCTGAAACCGAAGGCCTGAGACACACCGAAAGGACGTGAAGCGAGGACGCGGAAAAGGCGCATCGTCTTTCCAATTCACTTTCATGCAAAATGTACTGAAGGGATGTACACCGAAGAGACGGGGTGAAGGCGCAAACTCTAACAACGCGTCGCGTCTTTTTCGCATCCCCGCCCCACGTCCCTTCTGTGTGCCCAGGGCCGAAAAGCCTTGTACGGAGCCTTGTGCTGGGCCATACCGACCACAGTGCAGACTAAATACTGTTCACAGATACGCGCGGAAGGTTTTCTCTATCTATTATTAATATTATTATAAATTAGTTGTTACACAAAATAAAGCATAGAAAAGGTGGACTTAATGTTAATGGCATTTTCTACCCGTCGACCCGCAGGAGGTACCTACAGGAGAATCAAAAATTTAGCTACAAAACAAAATAACTTAATAAAAAAATAACAACTAGCCAAACACAAAATACAACATACTGAACTCAATTGAAGAAAATAGGAAAAATTGTCTAATGCAATCCTGCAATCTCCTCCGTCCTAAGGTTGTCTAGAATAGATCGCTCCAAGCGATAAGACCGCCAATCATATACCACTACTTAGATACAAGAAACCATTTTTAATTATTAATTAGTAATCACTAATTACTTAAATGGGTCCTTGTCGGGGTGTCGCCGTTGACGGAATCGTTGTGGAGGTCATCATCATCATCATCATCATTTGATGATATTATGTTATAGTATATAGGTTACTTCAATAGTTATTGTGTAAATATTATAATGTAGGCGGTGGTAGCCCAGTGGGTAGAACAATTGACTCGGAAGCAGGAGACCCAGGTTCGATTCCCAGTGCGGGCATGTATATATATGACTTTGTTTATTTTCATCATCTGCGTAGCAATACCACACGCTAACATCGTCATGGAACCCGCGGCCTGGTTGGCTCCGCACGTATTGACTTGTTTTTCCCGTGGGATAGGCCGACTAAGCTGTCAGGATGGTATAGGTGCTGGGCAAGCCTACTCCATCTAAAAAACAATGTCCCAGGCACTGCAGAGTCCGAGTGGTCCCTTCGCCCATCTAGTGTGAGTGAAAGTGCCACTGGACGCTGTATAAATCATCTCACACGTAGATACCAAGGCCAAAGTTAAGTATTATATTAGAATTAAGATATCATTGTTACTTGTAAGTAACATAGCTGCAGTGGGCGTCAAAGGGCTGATGATGATGATGATGATGATGTTGACAATGTGAAATAAAGTCTATCTATCTTTTTCGTGTCTTCTTTTAACTTCCAGACTAACCGGGACTGGACTTCTGGGACCAGTTCCGCTGCGCTTGCCTTGAAGACTAAGAATAAGGTCAATTGATATGGGTCTTAGTTGTAAACCAGTTTTGTTAGCAGGGGGCAGCGCTGTAATGGGCTCGAGGCGAGGATTGGTCAGATTGGCTTTGCTGAGCGTTCAATATAAGGTACAAGGACACCGCATAGGATTTGATCAATCAATCAGCCCATACTCGTCCACTGCAACGATCTGAGGCAGTTTGCTGGCAGTGGCTGGATGAGGGAGGCTGAGGACAGAAGGAGTGGCGTGCCTTGGGAGGGGCCTTTGTCCATTTGATTACAATTGCCATGAATTAGAGTTGTATATTGATAAAGGTTGTCTGGAAGAGATCGCTCTAAGCGATAAGACCGCCAATTGTATACCACTACTTAGATACAAGAAACTATTTGTAATATCATTCACCTGGTTGTGCAATAAAGTGTTCTCTATCTCTATCTATCTATCTATATTTCCAGTAGCGCATTTTTCCATAGTAAATATTTTTATGGAAATAAACGCAAAAATTAATATAATATATTAATTTTTATATTTTTTAATTATATTAGTTTTACGGAGTCTGTATTTTAAATGTTATGATAGTTTTTAGGGTTCCCTAGTCTACAAGGATCCCTTATAGTTTCGTCAAGTCCGTCCGTCCTGTCTGTCGGTCTGTCTGTCCGCGGCCTAGCTCAGAGACGATTAGTACGAGAAACCTGAAATTTAGCAAAGACATACATAAACTCACGCCTGTATACCAGAGTGGCACGCATAGACCTGGGACTGCCACTTGCCAGACTAACCGGGACATCCTATTATCCTGACAGATCATTTTCGCTCCCTCGACCTTCGTTAGTCGTTGCATGCACGCACGCCGGTTCCGGGTACGTTTCATCTTGCCTACTCCTCTGGGATACAGGCGTGAGTTTATAAGTATGTGTATGTATGTATCTGACGACGATTTTCTGAGATGGAATCTTTTAAATGGATAGCAGCAACTTACCCGTTACAGTTGAGTTTGTTTAATCTTCACAAATGTTGTTATATTTTTACAGTTGGGTTTGTTTGTGTATGTATGTGCTAGTACAAATAATAATTGAATTAGTAAGACCGCCCATTGTACTATATTTACTTAGTGCAATAAAGAATTGGTAAACAAACGCTCGTCATAATTACATCCTTTCTGGTCTATTCTATACGCTTCCACGGTTACGAGACAAAATATTATAAAAAAATAACTTTTTAGTAAAAAAACAGACTCTGAACCGAAGAGCTCTAAACCGAAGAGATAGATGTCATAAACCGATCTTGAACAAAACAGAATGAATAAAATCTAACAGAGGGGTAAGGAATTATCGCTTAAAATAAATCAAACATCGCTAAAAATAAAAGAATAAAAGAAAAACTGAAAACCCCTAGTTTTTATGAAGAAAGTGCTGTTAAAAAGAGGAGGCACCCTACATGTGAAACTTTGAACTACAATGTATTTTGGACATAAAACGCTTAATTTACAATAGAGATAATAACTCTTGTAACTCGAAAAAAGCAATTAAATACCAATCTATGTCAACTAAAGGCCACTAAAATGTCTAATTAAATTGATAACGATGCTTTCAAAAACATGGCAGAAGTACTTCTAGTTAAAAAAGTAGAATCGTCTACGTGGTGTTAAAATAATAGATTTACGTGTAATTAGAATAATCTATGGTTTCTTCAATTAACTGTTGTTCTTGAGTCTTTTGTGCCCTTCTTTTAAAGGTTCGAGTATTTTTTTTATTCGCTGCTTTTTCAGAGGCCAGGCAGGATAATGGAGAATGGCAAACCCAGGTCTCTGTCTACCCCTCCGGGATAAAGACATGAGTTTATATATTTATGCCCTCAAAATTTTTTTGCAGGATTACGGTTACCTACTATCAACTGTCAATATAAAATATCAACGATGTTTTTCTGCACTGACTTGATGGCAGCACTTGACTTTGCACGTATTATCAAGATATTTCCTGTAAGTTTCACAACAATGGATTGATTTTTAAAACATGATTTCACGGAATAAAACATTTCCCAAAATTCAAGTATGTGAATCTCGAGTTAAGTTAATAATGTCCCAGATTATTCTGTATAAGGCACGAGCTTTTTTGTTGTAATTGATCAAATTAAAACTTAATTTATCTGGGCCCATTTGATACACATGCTGTGTGATATATGCGCATGATAATTACAACAACATTTAAAAAAACCCATAAAAACTGACCAAAGTACAAAGTACAGATTCATTACTAACTTGAAAATAATTGCAGCCAGTTTGCGTGCTAAGCTAGAATTTTGCCAAAAAGCCTGGCTTCCAGGTTGACCGGCAACACGTCGGAATAATCACCCCACCTAATTGCTAGGTATATGTTTAGTCAAAGTACTAATTTACAGCATTACAACAGCGCAATATATTTGAATAATAGCTAACCATGTCTCTTGTAGTCACGTTTAAGTAATTTACTCGAGTTTTTTTAGTGGCTGCTAAGGCCAGTTTTAGTCTATTGTGTGTTGTTCAAATTCAGGCCAGGCTACTTAATTTTTGGTGCTAAAATTTTATGCCTCTGCTGATTGTGTGTTTAGTGTTGAAATCATCGCGTAAAGTAAAATAAATGTTCATGTTAACGCGCAGTGAAAACTTGTTAATTCTGTGTATAACTCTCTTTTGGAACTTATGTAAATCCTACCTGAGGCACGTAACAGGAACTCTGCCGCTAATTTGTAACATTTTCTTATGGTTCTTGGCTTGCTACGTGATCCTGTAAGGGTTACGTTTTTCCTGTTGAGGTACGGAACTCTAAAACCACACCCTAAAAGTAAAATCCTTCGCAACGACATCCATGGTACACCGAGCCTCTACGACTACCCCTTAACTTTCAGTAAATTCAAATTACGCATATGCCGGGCATATATGTCAGTGAGGAAGACATGTAAGCGATTTATATGCTAAATAATTGACTGCCATATGTATTTCAAACTGCTGCATTATTCATAAGGTCATGTGTAATGTAGTATTAAGATAACGTGTTGTTATTCTGTTTGAATGTTTAGGGAAGTGTTTCGAAGCCTACGATATTTCATTGACGTTACCTGTAACTGCCATTATCGTGCCAACCGTTATAAGTCAGAAAGAGGTAACTTCGAGATTAATCTCCTAAGTCCTGAACTTGAAAATAAGAATCGAAAACCATTGTTATTTTCAAGGTCAGGACTTAGGAGGCTATTGAAAATATCAAAAGGCGACTAGTTTTTTTTACATACAAACATACATACATAAACTCACGCCTGTATCAGAGAGGGGTAGGCAGAGACCAGGGACTGCCACATGCCACGATCCTGACAGTTCACTTTCGCTTCCTAAACATTCATCAGTCGTCGCATGCACGCACGCCGGTTTCGGTTATTTTTTATTTTTATCTTAAAGACTAAATTCGTTTAATGTACCTACGACTTTGTTTTCTAAGTTTTTTTTTTCACAAACGAATAAAATCGCCAAAATGTTACACATATTTTTAAATATTTAATTGACGCATAATTTCTAAAAGTCGGACCAGAGCGATCTCCCTAATCATTTAAGAGATTTTAATGACCAAATAAAACAAGCTTTACAAAGCGACCGCCTAAAATTATGGAGCAATAAAAGATATGAACCAAGCCTTATTAAATAACAATGATTTTAAAATTAGAACTGTATTTAAATTTATTATTACTAGTTAGTATTAATTTGGTGCATAATTTTGTATTAATCACGCCAAAGAGACCTTAGGCCGGTTTCTGAAGTGAGAATTTCACTAAGTAAATAGTTAAGTAACGTTCTGTCACGCTCTTTTCTGAGAAACTCGAAGAGACAGCACTACAGTGAACTGTTTACTTGGCAAAATTCTCAATTCAGAAACTGGCCCTAAGTCTACGACAGTTAGGTAAACTTTTGTAAAAAAATATTGAACCAGATTCAAAAGATATCTCCGCCATCATAGAGTTTTCGTTGTAAATGGGGTTAAAGTATGAAATTGCCGTTTTATTGCAATAGGTTCTTTGAATTGACATAGAATCTTCATGGTTTGAGGTTTTCGAATGAAACTTTTTTCAAATGGTTTCTATGATGTTCTTTTTTTAAAAAATGTGATTCATTTGAATATCGACTTTCAATTGTTTTTGTTATTCAATTTAGACAAGAAAGATGGATACTGCGAAAATTCGAGTGATTATGAGGCACCCATTTTTCGTATTTTTTTATTTTATTGATTTGACGCAAGTGAGTCAATATTGTGTGTAAGGTAACGTTAAACCATGCCGCTAATTCCTGGGTAGTTTGACTAGGGTCGCCTTCCACTATCTCTCTTAATTCATCGTTATTCACCTGTGTGGGCGGTCTTCCTCGTGGCTCGTTCTTTAAGTCGAAATTTCCATCACGAAAGCGTTTAAACCAAAATCGCACGGTGCGTTCATTAGTAGACCCCTCTCCAAACGCAGCATTGATATTGCGGGCTGTTTCTGCCGCGTTAGTTCCGCGTCGGAACTCGTATTCAAAAATCACTCGAATTTTCGCAGTATCCATCTTTATTGTCTAAATTGAATAAAAAAACAATTGAAAGTCGATATTCAAATGTTTCACATTTTTTAAAAAAAGAATATCGTAGAAACCATTTGAAAAAAGTTTCATTCGAAAACCTCAAACCATGAAGATTCTATGTCAATTCAAAGAACCTATTGCAATAAAACGGCAATTTCATACTTTAACCCCTATTATTATTATCTATAGTAATAATACATTCGTAGCAGTCCCTGATCTCTGCCTACCCCTCTGGGATACAAGCGTGAGTTTATGATACATAAACAGCCTATATACGTTCCACTGTAGGGCACAGGCCTTCTCTCAGTCTCTCTGAGTATGGGTTTAATCACCATGCGTGCCCATCGCGGATTGGCGATTTCAAGCGCTGAGGTATGTGAATAGCTCAGGCTCTCACGTTCCCTCACGATGTTTTCCTTCACAGTAGCGAATGGTATTGCTACTGTAACTTGACATATGTACGTAACTTAGAAAACAAAGTACTGGGCATGTATCCTTATAAAAAGAACCTACTAAGTATCATTAAATGAAGAGCGAACTGTCATTATAATCATCATCATTATAATAATTATTAAGTTTAAACAATTTTGTTTTTCTATTTGTTTTATTGCAAATTTTATCATTATTTCCTTTTCATAACTTATAATCATGCTGTGCGCATAAGTTTAGGACTATGGGCTAGATCAAGCTAAAATGTTTCTTTGTTTTTCTTGTGTAATATTGTCTGTAACCTGTTTTGTGTGCCAAATAAATAAAATTCTATCCGTCAGAAAATTTCTTCGTAAGAAATAATATATCTAACTCTGACAGCGGTCCGATGCCACGAATCGGGAGCCGGTTAAAAAACCAATTAAGCACAAGGAATGGTCTCGAATCATTTGTGCTTTGATGGCGCCCGCTTTGATCGTTACCGGGTACGTGAAGCTACTAAAGTAGGAGAGGTATACACGTACTTTTTACCAACGTTCTTATTAACAAAAAGTCACGACATTTGTGTTTTGATTAGATACCAGGGACTGCCACTTGCCACGATCCTGACAGATCACTTTCACTTCCTCGACATTCATAAGTCGTTCCACGCACGCACGCCGGTTTCGGTTACTTTTTAATTAGAAATACCTACAGAAGGCATCTCTTAGATTTCATTGATAGGCATATCACAATATCTCAGTTCCTAACGGTGATTACACGGTATTGTGTAATATTTACGTTGTCACGGATGATTCCAAATAAAGACATAATATGCCGTATCTATTTTAATCGGTCATCCATGAGGCCACATAGACCAAATAGGTGGGTAACATTATTAGCTGATCATAAAGCTTGATAACAAGAAAAACATAATTATTAATTGGAATGTTATATTTCTCAAGCGGCGGTAGCGCGATCGATAGCATGCTTGCTTTACATTTGGAAGGTCATGGGTTCTAAAAAAAAAAAAAAAAAAAACTGGAATAGAAAAAAAAATCTCCAATTATTTATAAACTCTTTTGGTCCTTAATTAACAAAGTTTACATATTATTCTAAAACCTAGAACTCAGACATTGAACTGGCTTTAATTCCAGACAATCTTTGTCATCAAAATAATCTTTAATGTTATAGTAGCCCTTTTTGCACAAAATGTGCTTTGCACATTTTTTTAACGCATTTCTGGCTCTTCTGGCTTCTTCATTTGATTATATTTATTTGATTATTTCACAATGCGGAGCCAACTAGGCCACGGGTTTCCTCATGATGTTTTCCTTCACAATTAGGGCTGAATGGCACAGGGGGCTGTCTGGCTTGCGTTCAAATGCCCATATTTTTTATTATAAGCGCTCATGGAAGAGGTTTAATTTCGTATAGAAGCACTTTCATTTACCTAGACTAAGCAGGTTTGGAAAGATCGTGGCAATGGGCAAACCCTGTTTTCTGCCCACCTCTCTGGTATACGGCGTATAAGGCGTACTTTTATATGTGTAGGATATAAACGTATCGATTGAAATAAAATCTTTCAACCCGTTTGACTTTTATTTTCAAAACGATCTCTGTAACGAGTGCCTGAGTAATAGAAAATACCCTTTGTCGAGTTAAAAATCTCTAAAGTTTCGAGCAACAAAACGTAACTATTCTATCGGAAATCAATTCGGCGACCCGATAATGCGCCGAGCACCGATATGAGTATTATTTTAACCAGCGCCACTGTCATAATAGAGGATGGAGTAAAATTTAAGCGGTACTCGTTGGGGATAACGAAACTGAGCGGGTTATTCTGTATCCTTTGGGAAATTCCGGGATTTTTGTAAATTAGAAGAAGAAGAAGAAATACTTTTATTGGGACAAATTAACACATCACAAGAAAAAAAAGGCAAAACAAGTACTTAACACAAACAAGTACAAAGGAAAAACAAGTCACACAAATACAACATAATACAAGACAAAGTCAGAGCGTCAGAGTGCATCATGTGGTGTGTCAAAGTTGCCACAAAGGGCATCTGACTCAGCATTGTGCTGAGGGTGTGAGCTCTCAGCGCTGGTTTTCAAGATACAAGATACAAGATATTTATTTGCGTCAAATATGGTACATTTCAGATGTTATAACTAAAGATGTGTTTCCAACATATTTCACCTATTCTAGGCATGCAAATATTAAGAATTTGAGTACATAACGCATTTCTTTTTACAACTAACGATAAAAATGAAGTTATATATTAAACAATTTTATTTTTAAGACAGTCACAAGCGATGTTAATTGAATATTAATGTCAGATTTTTATACAATGTCAATGTTAGTTTTTTTCATGTGAAGAAATTCATTTACTGTATAAAAACATTTTTCAAGTAGCCATTTGTGCAGCTTCCTTTTGAACGGATACAATGGCATGCATTTCAGTGTTTCTGGAAGTTTATTGTACACCTTTATTAGCATGTGGTAGCAATTTCGTTGACATAACTCAGTTTTACATGGGGGGGCTACAACCTTACTTGGATAACGGGTCTTGAAATTATAAACTTCTTCATATTTTTTAAATATTGATTTTTGATGGATGTGTGCAAAACATGCTATTTCGAAGATGTATAGACTTGGTTTTCAGTCAGTGCCTGCGGTAATTGACGCGTATAATACAAATTAATAACTTGCACACGACACAATCAGTGGTCCTGATCCAATGCTACGCGCATCAAATCCTGAATGATTTCATTCTAAGGGCCAATTTTTCAATAGTCAGATAAAACTTAACTGGAGAATAAAACTGATGTTGTCACTGTCTTGTCATATGATTTAGACAGTGACAGCATGCAATTTATTCTCCAGGTTAGTTTTATCTGACTATTGAAAAATTGGCCCTTAGTCTAACAGTCAAATTCCATACTGATTACTGTCACAAACGTCAAGATTCCGATAGGATTTGGTGCGCCTAATGGGCTCCTGATCCTAACTAGGATACCATCTAGGATGCACTGTGCTAAGCAATCAAGGACATCACAAACGTCGAAATACACTAAGACTTAGACTAAGGCCATGTGTACAAATCAGGTAGCTAAGATGGTCTGCAGTGGGAGTCGAACCCACGACCTCGGTTTTGGTAGTCAAGCATGTTAAAAATGCTGGACCAACGAGGCAGTGACTAATAGTATTGTTGGTGCTAATTGATTGAAGAGACTAACTTAATGTACATACACACATAAACTCACGACCGTATTCCGGAGGGGTAGGCAGATACCAGGGTCTGTCACTTGCCACGATCTTTTCAGATCTTTTTCGCTTAATCAACATTCATTAGTCATTGCATGCACGCACGCCGGTTTTGGGTAGCTACTTTTTATCTTGTCCGTTGCTATATCATCCCCTGTTTGGTCGAAGTATGTCCGCCTGAGAGGTCCCTTACCGGCCCTTCTACCCACGTTAGCTCGATATATTTCTTTCGTCAAACTTTCTTCCTTCATAAAATAACATAACATAAGCAGCTGTAGGGCACAGGCCGTCTCCTTTAGGGAGAGAGTATGGGCTTCACCACGCGTGCCCACCGCGGATTGGCGATTTCAAGCGCTGAGGTATGTGAATAGCTTAGACACTCAGGTTTCCTCACGATGTTTTCCTTCACGGTTAGTGAGTGGTATTGCTACTATAACTTCACAAATGTACATAACTTAGAAAACGAAGTCTTAGGTACATGCCCGCACTGGGAATCGAACCTGGGTCTCTCGCTTCCGGGTCCAATGTTCCACCCACTATGCTACCACCGCTCAAATTCTTCTTTCATGCTCTCTATATGCCCAAACCTACGTATCATCCCTTCGTAACATTCCTTTGTAACTTAATATTCCCTGAGAGAATCCTCAAGATCCTTACATACCATTTTGGAACTCCCATTACTCCCATCCTCACCTCTGACTTATTTGCCCCCTGTTTCTCGTACGCTAACAACGTCTTAATGTACCGTTAACAGCTGCCAGTTTCGAAACTAAAACTTTCGTAAGCACTGCGCATTATTAACTCAATTCCGGTATCACTTGCTTGATTTTTGTAGGAAGAATCCGACCAGACTGTCAGTTGTTTCTTTTACGTTCACTTTGGACAACAGCAGATTAACAGATTGTTAGTTTACGAGAAACTGGAAGTAAGTCAGACGAAACTAAAGTCGTCAAAACATAAGAAGCCCGTTTTGATAGCTACAAAAATGCATTTTACTTTGGATTTACTCGGACAAATACATAAAAAGACAAATACTCTGGCATATTATTTGACGCTCGAAAGAAAAAAGATATTTTGTAGCCCGAAAAGTTACTCATAATTTAGATTTTTAATGTTTTTGATCTCAAACTAGTTTAGATTCTATGGTTTTGGTAGCTGTCAAAACGGGCTTCTTATATTATGACGACTATAGAACACAAAAGCTGATAGTTTAGCAGAATAGGCGCTGTAGTTTGAAGCTCTAACTAGATTCAATGGCGTACACTTTGAAATTGTCTTAAGAGAGCAAAGACGTTCCCCGAGACGAGTTACTATTAAGTACTAGTGTTGTGCCATACTTAGAGATTACTATCGCTGCGCGCCGTTTCCATTTTCCTTTAACGTGGAAAAGTCGAGTTAAATGTTTAATTTTATCTACGAACTCTAACTAGAGACGTTTGCTCACTGCTTCTTATGACACTATCGCCTAAGGAAAATTCTTTAAAACGTGAAGAGCACCACTTAGAACGACTTTTTTATTTTCTGTAATAAAAGTCGAAGATAGTTAACGAGAATAGATAAGAGTCGACGTTATTTTCGAGTCTAAAGTGGCGTGGGAACAGTTTACGTGTTGTATAAATGATCTCCACATAACACAGTTACTTAACCTGCTCCCGAATCAGGTTACTCTATAATGATCACCAGGCTAGCATACCCAGCACTAAGTGGGAACTGAATCCACAACTCATAAGACTTTGCATTGTGAAGAAATCTTACAGTGGAACAGAATTTTTATTTATTTTATTTATTTTTATTTTTAAAGCTTACTATTTTTACAGGATAAAGTCCTAATACAATAGTGAAGCACACACACAAAACCCAGAATAATTAAACAATTTAAACGATACACACTACTTACAGCACTTTACTTGTAGCATAAAATAAAAAGAGTAGTCTTTGTGAACTCATTCAGAGAACAACTGTTGTTGTCGAGCTTTGTAAATTTTAACACGAAAAAGTGGCCTCTAAATGTGTTGTTTTATAGTTAACAAAGTGTCATGTCATGATAGCTCACTGGTATTTTGTTAAGATCCTAGTACGGAAGATACGAATCTGGTTTGGCCAGTAGGTACTATTATTTTTATTAACGATATTATTAAAGTTATTTATGTAACCCCAATTGTGTCCCACTGCTGGGCAAAGGTCCTCCGCTCCTCCCTGTTCAAGGCCACCTTCTGCCACCAACCCGGATAAATAAATAAAACAAAAAGATGACTTATTTGTAGCTAATATCAGTAAAATTAAAGAGCATTATAGTTGAAAACCTCTGTTTTAAAATAAATTTCAATAAGCCCCCATAAATATTAAAAAATACACTTACTAAGATCTAAACGATGACGGGGCATCTTTTTCATTTAAAATAAACAGGCATTACGAGTAATGGACGAACATCATCGATATCCATATGCCCAGCCCTACGCCCACCTCGCGTCACGTATGCTCCTCGCCCAAAGTTGGTGCGCTAAACGCGCCGCGCGCTGAAAGCAAAGTTACCTGCGCACGGCGCCCCTGGCAGCGGTGTTGCCAGATTAGCCAATCTTCGCCTTATCGTCATTTGGGCTGTCTAGGACTGTCAATCGTCGACTAAAATAATTATTACAAAAAGTAAAATATAAATAATTGATAGACTTATTATTATAGACTTATTATTTTTAGGTTTTCATGTAAGTATATTATTGGTACAATATGTAATTATAAGTACTTATATTCTTGTAATCTCTCGCTGTACATCCATCTACCGACTGTATTCTTGGTGCATTCCTCTCCATCCAAAGGTTGTCTGGAAGAGATCGCTCTAAGCGATAAGACCGCCAATTGTATACCACTACTTAGATACAAGAAACTATTTGTAATATCTTTCACCTGGTTGTGCAATAAAGTGTTCTCTATCTATCTATCTATCTTATATTGCAATTGTAAGAATAGCACGCACTTTGAATCAATTTTAGATCATTACAAGTTGAACTCAAAAGGTCACTAATTTAAATATCCAACAACATCCTTTTTGTAAGTAATACCTGTTATTTTTAGGCTTACTCCAAACCTAGATGAACAAAGTGGGCTTTTTTTTCCGCTGCCTTTTTCTCCACTACATTACGGCCCGAAGGTCACGGCTAACATTGTAAGTACATTGACACTCAGCAAACAGAATGTAAATGACTTACGTAGATTTTTTTTTTAATAGGGGTTAAAGTATGAAATTGCCGTTTTATTGCAATAGGTTCTTTGAATTGACATAGAATCTTCATGGTTTGAGGTTTTCGAATGAAACTTTTTTCAAATGGTTTCTATGATGTTCTTTTTTTAAAAAATGTGAAACATTTGAATATCGAATATTGAATATCAACAAGGCAACACAAGTTTCAACACGCGTTTCTTTCTGCAGATCAGTCAAATCATGAGGCATCCATTTTTCGTATTTTTTTATTTTATTGATTTGACGCAAGTTCATACTTTAACCCCTAATATTTCTGCCCGGGTAGCACCTAGGCGCGAGTCATGTGTTTTACGCAAAAATGTCAATTTGACAATTAATGCACTGGAAAGTCACGACTTTTGACATTAGAACAAGCAAATCGCGTCGCTGTACTAACCATGCTGATTACCAATACTTTATTTGTTTATTTACCTAAGCAAATAAATTGTAAAATAATAACAATAATTCATTAAAGCGTTTAAAAGTCATGGTGGAATAAGGAACGTACTTACATACTTCATATGAAGCCTAAAAATACTACATACAGTTTTCTAATTCAATAAAACAATATTTTTCTTTGTTTATAAAAACCCTGCTATTACCGTGAAGGCAAGGAACCTGGCAATTTGTATAGATCATTTATTTTTTGGAACGAGAAATTGGCAAGTTTTTAGGGTTTTGTACCTAAAAAGGAAAAACGCAACCTTTAAAGGATCACTTTGTTGTCCGTCCGTCCGTCCTTCCGTTTGTCTGTCCGTTAAGACCCTTTATCTCAAGAACGCGTGGAGGTATCGAGTTGAAATTAAAACCATACAGTCAAGTCTATGAATGATGACTCAAGTCTACAGGGACCAGAAAAATCAAACTTCTAAGTAAACTTACAAAAAGTTACGGCCGTTTATGCCGCAAATTATTTTGATACTCTCAAGGGAATCAAAATTTATGGGGCACTTTCTGTTGCTCTAGAACTCTGAAATTTGGCAAGTAATAACGTTTTATACAACAAGTATAGGGAAAAATCAGAAAACTGTACGTTTGTAATTAAATTATAAAGTCTTTGAAGTTCGGGAAAAGCTCGGAAAAATTGCGAGACTACAAATTTGGACGGAACCCTAGGTGGACGAGTCCGACTGCATTTTCCGGTTTTTTTTTATATTTCAGTTTTGGCGAAATAAGCCGGCCATTATCTGGCAACACTGCCCCGTAGCGCTACAGCGCCGCTGGAGATCAATTATACAACTTGCTGCGGGTTCCATTTGGTTATCATAACAGCGGAGCCGACCCTAGTTCCAATGTTTACCACTCATGAAACTGACGGAGAGCCCTGGGTGGATATGTGAAGTCTAAACTAGGAGTCTATGTAGCTAACATAGATTTAACCATAATTTAAAACATGTTCGATCGTATGCAGCCCAACATTATTTGCTCTACCAGTGCTTTTAAAGGTACGCCGTATTGTGGTTTGGCTTGTTTTAAACTGACCTTGTTTAAAAATAAGTAACCATCAAGTTATCTGATCTGTGTATCGGTATTCTATGTCTAATTTTATCAACGTACATCCACAACAATGGAATATCTCTAACTTTGCTTCATTGCTTAAGTTAGTAAGAGTTATTTTGATCAAATCATCAACTTTATCCGTCAATTACGTATCTTACAAAACTAAGCTAAGAATTATAATGTGACAACTTCTTGTGTTAACGCCATCTTTCATTGAAAATAAACATTCCAGTCATTCAAACTTAATGATCAGGTATGCCAGTCAACAACAAGATATGAACAGTGTTTTAACCGACTACGAAAGAAAACGAGGGTTGTGTATTTCGCACGAATAAATGTATGTAAGTATGTATGTTTCTTTATAACTGCGTAGAGACCAAACGGGTTGACCAATTTTGATAAATGACAAATAACGTAACATGTAAAATGTAAAGGTCTTTATTAAATAATAATAATAATAAAAAAAAGAACTTGACCACATTACTTTGACTTTGTGTGTAAGTTCGTTTTCGGGTCTTATTTCCAGGGACGCGGCTAATGACTTCGAATTCTCCAGATTTACTTTAGGCTGAGTTCCACCATTTTCTTAAACGTGGCTTAACCAGCATTTAACTAAAATTCTTCATACAAAGGTCGATTATTAATGGCGACTTCAGTGATATTTAAGAAGTGGTGCAAGTCGCCCTTAGTCTAATTAATAAATGTTTAAAATAAATATTCCAAATACATTAAGTTTTCATCACGAACTCATCCCGACTGTGCCGTTTTGTATTCGAGTTAGCTGTCGGGCGTTGCGGCTCATTTATGACGTATTACCAGCTATAAGAAGTCACTAAACAGCCAAATAGCGGTCGTTAGGTGACAGCTGTCATATTGTTGGAAAATATCCTTAGTAAAAAACTTTATAAAAAATAACCAACAACCCGACTGCTGAGAATTAATTACTAAGCGGGCGGAACTAACCTAAGGAGTTACATTGCTGAATTTGAAACCATAACACCACATATAAAAAACAAGGTTAAATGGTTATTTGGGTCCCGCCTGCTTAGAAGTTTATATATACGTGCGCGCGCCAACCCCCAGCCGCTCCGAGCTTCGTTCTCCGCGGCGCTCGGCCTAGGGCCTCGCTAGACACTTATGATTAGGACTGGTTGCGTGGGATCATATATGGTCTCGGCTTTCGGCCTCGGCCTGAACGGAGCTCGGCCTTCGGCCTCGCAAGTTTTTCCCATCTGTCTTTTGCGTTGTTACTTGTTCGCCGTAACCTGTATGGTCTCGGCCTTCGGCCTCGGCCTGGACGGAGCTCGGCCTTCGGTCTCGCCATGGTGGGGTTCCTCGTGCCCGCTTTGCGGAGCTTGGCCTTCGGCCTCGCAAGTTTGTCCCATCTGGCTTTTGCGTTGTTACTTGTTCACCGGAACATGTATGGACTCGGCCTTCGGCCTAGGACTGAACAAACATCTGACGGTTAATGAGTTATGAGGGAACATAGAATCGGACATCCTTACGTAGATACGCGCTAAACACATTACCCTCCTTTTGGGCTCCGCCGCAGCCGGGGCAGCCAGCAACAAAAAATTACAAGTTTTCGGGACCATTTAATTTTTAACTTACCTACGAGAAATCGAATGAGAGAACCTGCCTGATGAGTTAGAAAATTCTACAGACTCATGTAGGTCTTGTTAAAGTCTCTTTAGCAGTCGGTTTTTTTGTTTTTATGATAAGTTTTTTTTATAAAACCGATTTTCCCACAAGCAGTAGAATATCTTTTCCTTGATTCACCCATACGTCATAAATAGTTTGCCTTTTAACAGCGTCTCATGGCCGACACACAGTCTGTGGAAGGCACTGTGCCATACATGCCTTACCATGTTTTTATAGTTGTTTCGTAAGGAAATACAATGCCTTACTATGCCTTACATAGATAATTCCGGCAAAAATGTGATCGTGCGCACGTGTTTCTGTAATTCAGTCTCAATGACGGGATCTAGTTTAAAAAAGAGTCATGGTTATTAACCCAGCAGTCTCCAGATATATCCAGAGATACTCGTACTGCTGTGTGTGTATAGGTAATTTCCCCTTCACGCCGACTGACATCCACCATCCGTTGCGATTTATTATATTCTACTGCACACAAAAACATAAAACAGGAAAGGTAACATATGTTACATAATATAAATACTACATGGTATTTATTTATTTATAATTCAATTTCTTACAACCATCTTTAAGAAAATACGTGTACAAAGGCGATCTTATCTGTGAGAGATTTCTTCTAGGATAAGGAATGTTTCACAGAGTAGAGGTGTGAACCGGGTCTACGCACGTGCACATAATATACTACGCACATATTATCACAAATAATAAAACCTAGGGGTCTGGAAACATATATACGGCTCATATTGATTGTGATTGTGTTGTGTGGAAGTTATTATTATTATAATTATATATTACGCGCACCAAATCCTGAAGGGTTCCAATAGTCTTAACTGTCAAATTCTATACTAATTGCGATCGCCAACCCGCCTGCCAAGCGTGACGATTATGGCAAAACCCCTCATGGTTATGAAAACCATGAGGGAGGCCTATGTCCTGCAGTGGGCGTCAAATGGCTGATGATGATGATGATGATGATGATACTAATTGCTATACCAAACGTCACGATTCCTACAGAATTTTATCATCGTCATCAGAAATTTGACGCCCACTGCAGGACTTGGGCCTCCCTCATGGTTTTCCAAGCTTCCCGGTGTTGTGCCGCCCGCGTCCAGCGACTCCCCGCCACCGTAACCAGGTCGTCAGGCCATCTGGTGGGGGGCCTGCCGTCGTCCGGTTCGCGGTCGCCAGGATTTCGTGCGCTTAATGAGGGCTTTTCAATGACAGCTGCCAGTTGAGTTTCATTAACAATAACTAGATGGCGCTGCAAGGAGAACAAATGTCATCATACGTTTTAAATGTTGCGCATCGTCATTAATCTGTGATACTGTCAATCTGTAATCTGTAACTTGCGGTACTGTATTTTTTTTAATGACGATTTGAAAAGCCCTCATTAGGCCCCATATTGAATTGAATTGAAAAACGTTTATTCAGACACCAAAACACACATCATCATCAACCCATTATGTCCCCACCGAGGGGCACGGGACTCTTCCCTGAGGAAGGTATAGGCCATACTCCACCACGGGGGCCAAGTCCGGATTGGTGGAGGCTTGTAGACTAGTGGCTCGTCTACTGTCAGAAGTTTTCAAGCCGCCCTAAGGCCTCTGACTTGGCTTAACGACTGCCATCTATCGACGGCAGCCGGCACCAACAGCTTGACGTGCCTTGCGAAGCACGGAACCGCTCGGAAAAATGCCACTAGCGTTAGGCATAGACGGCGACCCATCCATGCACTGAACGCGCCCTGTGTTGCTTAACCTTCTTGATCGTTTAAGATCACTCAGGCAGCCGGGGCTACGAGCGATTCGACTTACATAATAATTATTGTTTAACAGTACATAAAAACGTTTAGTACATATCCTCCTCAGTCCTGACCTTGAAAATAACAATGGTTTTCAATTGTTATTTTTAAGGTCAGGACTGAGGAGGATATAATTACATACATAATTATTTTAATAGTTAACACAGACAAAAACTTCATCATAAAATCTTACAAATAATAAAATGGAAAACCCGAAAAACTCTACAATTGATCTAGTTTAGGCTCCAGTCGTTCCATAAATAGGACATTCTGTTGCAGTGTATTTTTTGTTCAATGTTCTTTTATAAACAAATATCTTATTTTATCTGAAGAGGTGAAGAAAGTGGGGGTCTGCGAATTTAATTTTTGCTATAATTTCGAGTAGGATATCAAATGAAAGAGAAGAAAATCCTTATCTACTGCGTTATTAAAATATTCCACAACTATTTACTATTGATAATACTGCGTGTATAAATACTACTAGCGCCATCTATTAGTGGTCGGGTTATAGTTTTTAAACTTTTGCTTGTTCTTATCAAGTTGTACCAATTAGCACTATGTTTAACCTCTAATAAGCCTTCAACTTCCTTATCGTAACCACACAAAACAGAAATAGGCACAAGGTAAGCTAACTTCATATACCACTAGGTACTTAGATATGAGAAACCATTTGTAATTAATTCTTCTTTCTGGCTTTGCAATAAAGTGTTCTATATCTTTATCTTTTATGCGCGTAGAAAGAAAAATTCTGGGTCAAAACGGGATTCTAACCCGCGCCCCAAGCCAACCATGACACCGCTCTTAACCGTGCAAACTATGATATTCGAACTATACGGTAGTCAGAAATGAGAAATCGACAAAACGGAAATCAAAAATTTTAAAATAAATACATAAAATAGAAATATTAAGGTTTATATTCTGTTGAATGTTTAAAGTATAGTTAACAGCACATCGCCCTTTACATTAGTTGCAAAGTCACTCCATTTCCTTCCGTGGATGTCATAGAAGGCGACTACGGAAATCAATTACCAGGAGACGGGCAGCAGCGTCTACCTGAGATTCCAACTGCGTACTGCGATCGCCAACCTGCCTGCCAAGCGTGGCGATTATGGCAAAACCCCTCATGGTTATGAAAATCATGAGGGAGGCCTATGTCCTGCAGTGGGCGTCAGATGGCTGATGATAATGATGAAAGTCACCCGTAACGTAAATGAGTAGAGTGCGCGCATGTAAAGCTTGATAAGCTGTCGACTGTACAAAGTGTAGTCACTGCCTTCGGATCGAGTTGAGGCAAGTAAATATTCGTCTTTTGCTCACGTAATGTATTATCAGTCTGTTAAATAATACCTAATCAATTCGTAGGTTGCCTTTATATTTATTTTTGCATGATAAGGGGACGTCCAATAAATTCGAAAGGTATTTTAAACTCTTAATAGGTTTACGTAACATACATAAGCATACGTCCCACTGTACGTTGACGTTCATTAAGTAAACATTCTGTTTTTACAATGAATAAAAATATTTGAATTGAATTGAATTGAATTGTAGGGCACAGGCCTTCTCTCGCGGAGAGAGTGTGGGCTCAGTAGTAGGAAGTAGGAAGAATAAATATTAGTAGGTTTATCCGGTAGAAAATAAATAATTATTAAAATATTTACGTTACATTTACGTTGACCCAAAATCTCACCAAACACATACTCGTAGTATAGTGTGTGCAATAAAGAATATTCTTATCTTGTCTTGTCTTATCTTATATTTACGGGGAACGGCCCATAAATTATATTTGGTGAAATTTAGTCGGCCTTCTTATGTACCTAAAAATGCAGGCAGTTAACCTTCTGTCTGATTTCGAGCTTTGTGGAGCTCGTCAAACTGTCTAGCACTACTTTATAACGAAAATAGTAAAGTTAATGATGCATTGCATTTCTGAATCAATCATTACGTTTGACCCATGATAATGTTGTCAGCTAATGGCCGATTCTAGCACAACATTAGAAACGCATACATAAATAAATACACAGGGTGTATCATAACATAACATAACATTAAGGCGTGACCTGTATCCCGGAGGGGTAGGCAGAGAGCAGGATCTTCCATTGCGACGATCCTGACAGATCTCTTTCGTGTCATCGACAATCATTTGTCGTTGCATACACTCAAACCGTTTTGGGAACTTTTATTGATATTTGCTAATACATCTCCTATTTGGTCGAAGTATGTCCGCCTGGGACATCCCTCACCAGACCTGCCACCCACGTTCGCTCGATATAATTATTTCTTTCGTCAATGTTTCTTCCTGTGACATGTTATATACACAAGAAGTACCTACGTAGTTCAGGAACTTCATAAAACGTAATAACACAGCTGTAAAGATCAAACAACATAACAAGTAATAAATAATATGTAATTAGTAGAAATAGCTAATTAAACTAATTATTTTTACTTGTTGTAATGGCTACTAAATCAATCAATTTAATACATTTATTTTATGATAACTCTGAGGTTAATTGCCAACATGAGTAGTATCGGATACGCTATGTATACGATGTTTACTTGTTAGTTAATAATGCGTCTAATTTATTTATGCCCCATGCAACAATTTAGGGACGATGAAAACCGATTTGAACGTGCAAAGCCCAAATATATCACACATAAAACGTAGTTACACAAGATGTGTAAGAATTATGCCTAATATCATCATCATCATCATCATCAGCCTACGCTTGTCCGCTGCTGGACATAGGCCTCTCCTATTGCACGCCATTGAGCACGGTCCTCGGCAACTCTTATCCAGATCTTGCCAGCTGCCCTGCGGAGATCATCGCTCCACCTAATATAATCATCATCATCATTCAGCCACAAGAAGTCCACTGCTGGACATAGGCCTTCTCCACGGATTTCCAAAAAGACCGGTTGGAAGTGGCTTGCATCCAGCATCTTCCTGCCACTTGGATGAAGTCATCCGTCCATCTTATGACTGGTCGTCCTAAGCTGCGCTTTGGTCTTTGACTTTAGCTTTGGCTTTGATGATGATGATATTTGGTCTCCATTCGAGAACTTTTCGGCCATCAGTTCTCGCGATCTCGTAGCTATGGGCCTCATAAGAAAGCTCAAGGTCACGCAGAGAGCTATGGAAAGGCCTTATATAATAATAAACATTATTTTATTGTAAGGATTGAAACTCAGGATGTATTCATCATCATCATCAGCTATTTGACGTCCACTGCAGGACATAGGCCTCCCTCATGATTTTCAAAGCTTTCTGGTGTCGCCCACATCCAGTGATGTGGCATCCAGGATGTGATGCAAGAGTCTATGGAAAGGGCTATACTCGGGGTTTCTCTGAAAGATCGAATTTGGAACGAGGTGATCCGACAGAGAACCTAAGTCACCGACTTAGCCCACCGAATTAGCATGCTGAAGTGGCATTGGGCTGGCCATATCACCTGAAGAACTCATAACCGATGGGGTAGACGAGTTTTTGAGTGAAGACCGTAGATTAATATTATTTAAAGGACGATTGTGACTAGTGTTCAACACATTAATGACTAATATTTTAAGTTGAAAACTCTGTTAATTAAGTTAAAACGTGTTTTGAAAAGAATAAATGTGGAGTTTCTTTGTTAGTTTCTTCTCCACATAATCCATTAATTGTGAAACTAACAACTTTGACGTTCATTAAGTAAACATTCTGTTTTTACAATGAATAAAAATATTTGAATTAAATTGAATTGAATTGAAGTTCGGTAAACGTAGTGTAGAACGTCCTCAGACTCGGTGGAGCGATGATCATCGCAGGGCGGCTGGCAAGAGCTGGATGAGACTAGCCGAGGACCGTGCTCAGTGGCGTGCAATAGGAGAGGCGTATGTCCAGCAGTGGACAAGCGTAGGGCGATGATGATGATGATGTAGTCGAAACAGCTACCAAAATATAAAACCGAGTGCGAAATATGTTTTATGCCACACCTGGCCAAAAAGCGGGTTTTTCCGCACGCTACGCATACGCATACTTTGAGGCCAAGTGACGACATAGAAATTGTGTACACAACACGGACTGTAAAATAGAAAGCCCTCTATCGCATATTTATGACCCTCGCCTGCGGCTCGGGCCTTAAACTTCTGCGATATCGGCCTTTCTTTATTTTACGGCCCTAGTTGTGTAAATAACTATTCCCACTTCACCGAACGCTACAAACAACAACCCTTGGGTCGTTGTATCAAAATGCTCCATTACACTAAACTGTAACTCCTCAAGTCTTTGCTAAAATGTTAATTTCGCCCAATAGATCATTGCGCGAGGCGCAACGCAACAGTTGGCGTTTTCAACAGGCGTGTAAAAACATCATTTCTGTGATCTAGTATCCTGACGCAGCGGGTTACCTTCTTGGACCAGAGGTCTCACCCTATTACATTACAACGTTGCAGTTAGATAGAAAAAGCAGGTGGGGCTATGTCGGGTTACACGGACGTTGGTTTAACGTTAACGTCTATAAGTAGGTCTTAAATTTTAGTTCACACTGTGCAATGTGTCACGCGGTGCTGGCGCCATCTAGCGGCACGAGTCAAGAAGATCTGAGTAATGAATACTTTGTTATACTCAACGATCAGAATCAGAATCAGAATCAGAAATTATTTATTCATGAACATAGGTACAAATATAAAAGGTATTAAATATATTTAAGTTCTTACCATGTTCTACCCATTATGGGCGTATGAATATTCATGCAGGCATGCAATAAGTTAATTTCAATAATATTACAAGTCCAAGAGAGATAAAAAATAATAATGTCTATAATATAATAGATAGATAGATAGATAGAATATTCTTTATTGTATGTACACCAGGAATAATACATATTATTAAACTAAGAGAGGCAAACAATTATTAAAATGTCACGTAATAACCAAAATTACCTATTATTATTACGATTTAATTGTATAAAATTTTCTTATCACACAAAAAGTCATTAATACTATAATAACATTTTTCTATTAAAAATATATATAATTTATTTTTAAATTGTCTTAGTTCTAGGTCTTTAATGCTATTAGGGATTTTGTTAAATATCAGTGGGGCCATACAGAAAACACTCTTTCTCATGAGAGCAGTGTTGAATTTTTGTAAACAAAGTCTATGTCTGTGTTGCATTCGTATATCTCTAGAACGAACTGTGGAGGCCTTAACAAAATACTTAGGGTTCATTATCACGATATTAAATAAATTGCACACGATACGTAGTTACAGAGTAACAGCCCTCGCCGAGGCGACATGTTTTCTTTGCATGCGATTTTGCACCTTATTAACGAACTGAAAGACGTTTCACGCCAAAAAAATATTTGTTGGTACAAATTTTAATCCCTATTAGAAATAGTTTACAATAATAAACAAATAATAAATAATAAAATCTTTATTCAATGAGCAGCGGTTATAGATTAAACACGTCGTTAGGGCTCTGTACTAAGTCGAAACCTGTTGCATAGTTTAGTTATGTAGAATTAAGAACAGAAAAGTTGTGTGTGTATGTGTCTGTGTGTGTGTGTGTGTGTGTGTGTGTGTGCGTGCGTGCGTGCGTGCGTGCGTGCGTGCGTGCGTGCGTGCGTGCGTGCGTGCGTGCGTGCGTGCGTGTGTGTGTGTGTGTGGCTAATTATTGTCACCATTTTTAGCAGTAAAGGGGGTCGTGGTATGAGAGAAAAATATATATGGTATGTACATAATATACTTTGCTATGCTGTGATGAGTGTCGCAACGCAACGCATGTTGGCGCTTTCAAGAGGCGTGTAAAAACATTTCTGTGAACGTATACCTTCTCAAACCAGAAGTCCTTAGGTCTGGGGCACACAGTAAGGACGTGGGACGAGTCGGTGTATACAGTTCGCATCCTCACCCCGTCTTATATATATGGGCTATGCCCCATCGCTTCAGGATCTTTTGTATGAAAGTGAATTAAAAAGCTTTAAACATTCATGGACAGAGGTCTCGCCAATGCAATAGACTCATTACTTAAAAGTAATAATAAAAGTAGAGGCCTTTTAGGGTTCCGTACCCGAAGGGTGCCAGACGGGACCCTATTACTAAGTCCGTTTGTCTGTTTGTCTGTCTATCTGTCTGTCACCAGGCTGTATCTCATGGACCGTGATAACTAGGCAGTTGAAATTTTCACAGATGATGTATTTCTGTTGCCGCTATAACAATAAATACTAAAAACAGAATAAAATGAATATTTAAGGGGTCTCCCATACAACAAACGTAATTTTGTTTGCCGTTTTTTCTCCATCTTTGTGTCTAATGTTGCATAGATAATGATACAGAACCTATCCTGTGAGAGTCTGACTCGCACTTGGCCGGTTTTTTTATTACGGCCTTTAAGGCCTGCTTAGCCGTGATACTTTTCCTTTTAAGTTCAATATATGTGCTACTACACTGAATTTCACTGAACCGTTTAGCCAGAAGATGGGGGACGCCCTGCTCGGATAAAAATTTGCGCTTTAAGACTTAACATTTCGCAAACGGAACCCTGAATCAAAAAATTGTCTTCCTACACCCACAATATTTTTCAACAAACCATCTAACGATGTCCCACATGAAGGGGTAGACGAGAAAAAAAAACATCCCCACTTTTCATGTTAAGAGGAAATACACTAAAAAAAATTTTTCAACATTTTATTATTTAACTTTGTCGGCGCGATTAATATGTACACACATACCAAATTACAGCTTTCTAGTACCACCGGTCTTTGCGCTAGGCCGCGGACGGGCAGACAGACAGACAGATGGACATGGCGAAACTATAAGGGTTCCTTGTCGGACTACGGAACCCTAAAAATGGTGGTCCGATCGGGCCATTTAGAATTCTACAGATTAGGAACAGATTCTACGGATTAACTGAGGAGGTTGGGACATATAGGGACTAGGGCAGGCGCATGGCAGCGCAATCATGCCAAGATGTTTGCGGTGCGCCATTGTTTTGATGGTTTATCGTTTTTGGCTTTTGACAGTTTTATTGGGCGTGTGGGGCGTTTGTGTTGTAGGCATCGTTTGTTGTTGCTAGACTTAGAGTAAAGCGGACCTTTCTATAAAAAGAGTAGGCACGTAGCTGAGTGGAAATTTTCCGTGCAGGACTTCAAAAAGAATACGGGATATTAATTTATTGATAACATAACATAAGCCGCCTATATACATCCCACTGTAGGGCACAGGCGTTTTCTAAGAGAGAGAGAGTATGGGCTTAATCACCACGCGTGCCCACCGCGGATTAGCGATTTCAAGCGCTGAGGTATATGAAAAGCCTAGACACTCAGGTTTCCTCACGATGTTTTCCTTCGCCGTTAGCGAGTGGTACGTAGCGAGTGCTACTATAACTTCACAAATGTACATAACTTAGGAAACAAAGCCATAGGTAGGTACATGCCCGCACTGGGAATCGAGCCTGGATCTTTCGCTTCCCGAGTCCAATGCTCTACCCACTAGGTCACCACTGTTGATAACAATTCCTTATAATATAAAAAAAAGTAACTTAATTTATTATTATTTATTAAACCAGCCATTCCAATACTTTACTTTAAATACGTACTTTTTTGCACTCCTAAAAGAAATATATAAAATACAATATAAAACACTTTAACCGTTTCAATTTTGGACAGTATAACGTCATGAATATTTGGAAATTACGGTTTATTATTTATTCTTTCCCACAGTTATAAAATATGATCATCATTCAGCCACAAGAAGTCCACTGCTGGACATACGAGTAGGCTTCCATTTCCAAAGACCGGTTAGAAGCGGCTTGCATCCAGCGTCTTCCTGCCACTTGGGTGAGGTCATCTGTCTATGGCCTTTAAGTATAGCCTTTTTGTATAGGTATACAATAAACACACACATAGGTATGTATACACACATACTAGTGCATAGTTGGCACGCCATTTGTCCAATTAAATTTATTTGTTTTTTACTATACTGTTCCAGTGCAAGGATCCCTGGTAATTTATTGTAGGTAGTTTTAAGTTTTTAACAATAAAAATCGATATAGCCCAGCGGATTAGTAAGTTGAAGTGGCAGTGGGCGGGGCACATAGCACGCAGAACTGATGGCCGATGGGGCCGAAAAGTTCTCGAATGGAGACCACATATCGGCAAGCGCAGCGTAGGACGACTGGATGAATGGAAGATGGACAGATGACCTCATCCAAGTGGCAGGAAAGCGCTGGATGCAGGCCACTTCCAACCGGTCTTTTTGGAAATTCATGGAGGAGGCCCATGTCAAGAAGTGGACTTCTTGTGGCTGAATGATGATGATGATGAACAATAAAAATATTTTCATTTTTTTTCAGTTTTTGTGTGCTTTTGTAGTGCTTACAAATAACGTTCTTTTTATATATCTTTGTCAAATACTTTTACGAAATGAGGACTGTCAATGCTCCTAAAAAAACTCATGTTGGAGTTACACTGTTTTGTTAAACATCGACCAATTATTCTTGTTTCCAATATCAATGTCACGTTTGAGTGCAGAAGATTTGGCACGCAACATCACTCATGAATTAAATGCAATCAGCACTGGTGCTAACGACGATAATTTGGCTCCAAAATGTATTTAATAGTTTAGCAAAAATATGCCAACGTATTAAAAATTTACTGCCTCGTTGGGCTAGCTGTTAAGGCGCTCAGCTACCAAAACAGAGGTCGTGGGTTCGATCCCCACTGTGGGCCCCCATACATTTGTACAAAATGGTCTCAGTCTGAGTGCATTTCCATGTTTGTGATGTCTTTGCCTGGTTACCATAGGACAGGGGCAGGTCCTATCGTAGTTTGGGACCAGCCCGTATATTACGCGTACCAAATCTTGAGCGATTCCAATCGTCTGTCAAATCAGTATGTAATTTTAGTGCGGGTAATTAGACCCTTGGTCAATATTGCTATGTGGAAGTTATTATTTTGCATTGTAATCGTGTCCGCATCCGTGTCCAATGTCCGTGTAGCGCCGGATTAAGAATAGCGTCACTCCATGTCCTTCCGTGGATGTCGTAGAAGGCGACTAAGGAAATCAATTACCAGGAGACGGGCGGCAGCGTCTTCCTGAGATTCCAACCACACACTGCGATCGCCAACCCGCCTGCCAAGCGTGGCGATTATGGCAAAACCCTTCATGGTTAGGGAGAACCATGAGGGAGGCTTTTGTCCTGCAGTGGGCGTAAAATGGCTGATGATGATGATGATTCTAATCGTAATTCGCCGTAGAACTAAGGTGATTGATATAGCCTACAAGATTAGTAAGTTAAAGTGGCAGTGGGCTGTTCGCATGTAACGATGAGTCGATAGTTTATGCCAAAGGTTCTGAAGTAGAGATCCCGTATGGGCTACGTAGGACGACCACCAGCTCGCTAGACCACGATCTGGGGCAGTTTGCTGGCGGCTGGATGAGGATGGTTGATGCCAAAAAGAAGTGGCGTGTCTGGAGGTCTATGACCAGCTGTGTGTGAGTACGAACTTACATATATACATAAATAAACTCACGCCTGTATCCCAGAGGGGTAGGCAGAGGCCAAGGACTGCCACTTGCCACGATCCTGACAGATCACTTTCGCTTCCTCAACATTCATTAGTCTTTGCATGCACGCACGCCGATTTCGGGTACTTTTTATCTTTCTTTATATCTTAAAGACTAAATTCGTTTAATGTACCTACGACATTGTTTTCTAAGTTATGTACATTTGTGAAGTTATAGTAGCAATACCATTCGCTAACTGTGAAGGAAAATATCGTGAGGAAACCAGAGTGTCTGAGCTATCCACATACCTTGAAATCGCCAATCCGCGGTGGGCATGCGTGGTGATTAAACCCACACTCTTTCCCTGAGAGAAGGCCTGTGCCCTACAGTGGGACCGGCCGGCTTCGACCGGCAATAATCATTTACCAGCTGGTTATTTCTGATATATTATACTTAATTGTGGTGCAACAAGAACGTAATAACGCAGAGATTTAAGGGCAGGCAAGTGGTTTAAACGTAGATGGGGCCGACTAATATAAAAGCTAAATAGCTGCAAGAACGACGTTTGAGACTATGTATGGAATACTTTATCGGACACTCAAGCACTAAACGGAGCATGTTTTACTACGATTCCTGAACAGTTTTTACTGCACACATAAATAAAGCATCTCATCAAAAGCTATTTACGCTTTGCCATACTTTATCGGTAAAGCGGAAAGAGAACAGAAGAATAATCTCGGTTGCTTATAGATTTAAATCGAACTCGGGCCGTTTGAGGGGCTCCATACGTTTAATAGCTTTTAAAGATCGTTTTGATGTGAAACGTCTTTCCGTGCGGTAGTAGGGGGTCACTTGCCAAAACCGCATGGAACGATAACGTGTCGCCTCAGCGACGCCTGTAGCTTTGTGACTACGTATCGTGTGCAATTTATTTATATATCGTTGAGTGGAACGAAGTAGCCATTACTCAGATCCTTTTGACTCCTGCCACTAGATGGCTCCAGTGTCGAGACATTGCGCAGTTATAAAAATTGACGCTCACTAGACGTTTTTCGTTAAACCCACGGCCCTGTAACCCGACACAGCCCGAACCACTTTTTTCCAAAAGTAGCTTCTAAATATTTTAATCACGTAAATAGTGATTTTTACGACTCATAACAGAGAAACTGAGACCAAAACCCTAGACCTAAACAGCCTTTCCACGGGAAACTTTCATTATTCTTTATAAAAGTGAGCCCACGATTTCAAACAGAATAGAAAGGCAGTTGAAAGGCAGATAAATTATTAACTTAACTCCGGATTCACTTACTTGCTTGTGTAGTGCTAACGAAGGTTTTAGTTCGAAAAAAGGCAGATGAATTGTTTATTTTGTTTTATACTCCTCTTGGATAGGTAGAGATAGTCACTTAAGGCTGGGTTCTCTAGGCGCACGGACTTGTATTGGACTTATTGCGCTGCGCGAGCGAAAAGTTGACGACCGACGTCACTAACACATTCAGTGATAGTAATTTTGGTATTTTTTTACTATCTAAAACTAAGAACAGCTCAAAGAAAACCATATCTAGTGATAATTTAGACTCAGGTTCGCGATTTTTTTTTTAATATTGAAAAATAATATATATTTTTTTAGATTTTAAATATACTAACCATTAGAGAGTAAAATGTATTTTAAAACACCTGATTTATGAGTAATGTCGAAGAGCCCAGCCTTAAGTCTTACTCAACTATACCATTACTGAAACAGTGAAGTTCATTCAACCGCGTAAGCGCTTCTCCCGTTGGTTTCTAGAACTTGAATAGTGCCTAAAACATAAGCCGCTAAACGTACAACATTATTTAATAATAATAATTTATTTAGTAAATAATTTATCATTATTAAATCTTCCCTCTGTCATGTCATATTTCCTATCTTTATAATGTATGGTGTGCAATAAAGAGTTAGAATTCTAAATATTCTTTATTGTACACACCAGAAAACAATTACGGAAACAATAGTCATAATCTAATCGAGAGTATAGTAGAGTATTAATCTAATCTAATCTGTTATTTGTGACCAATAAAGAATAATAATAATATGCACTTTAAATTTAAAGAATATTTTGCATTATGTACGCGATATCAGTCTAGTTCTTCTAGTTCATATTATTGCGTGGACATTTTACCGAAGCGAAATGGTTCCGTCATAAACGGCTTTGATTTATTTTACGGCCACTAAAATGACTAGCTTGACACTTCGCGAACTATTTCAAAACAATAAATTCATTATTATAGTTTTTTCTCGTTGTAAAGTTCAGTTTAATAGCCCACTATGATTATTTTTTTTAAATTGGTTTGAATTGGGGCGAATATTAAAGTTTAAAGGAGCATTAATAACATGAAACGCCTTTTTAGGATATTAAAAGCATGCCTAGTTTTTGCTGTTTGTAGAATGTTGAAAGTTGAAATAAGTGTCGTAATCTGTCATATTTCAATTTTTTTCGTACCTCTTTGAATTAAATTTACGGAATTAGTGGATTTTTTCGTTAATACGACATTACTTCGGCAACGGTCGTAGTCGTGGCACTACCGTTAGTCTGCTAATCGCGTTCCAATTATATTACCCGTACAACTTAACGTGTCACCTCACGCGATTCGTTCTAATTCGCGAGAGATGCCTATTTGATTTGCACGGGTTATAATTTGGTAATTGGAATGACATTATGCTGCTATTGCTTAGCAGACTACGACATAAAGGCAAATGAACAACGATGCGTTTCTATAATCAGCCCTGAAACAGAGCCCACTACTGTTGGCAGCCCATCGGAAGCGGGAGACCCAGGTTCGATTCCCAGTGCGTACATGCATACCTATGACTTTGTTTGGTTTCACAGTTACGTACATCTGCGAATTTTTGGTAGCAATACCACACTCTAACTGTGAAAGAAAACATCGTGAGAAAACCCGCGGCTTGGTTGGCTCCGCCCCTATTAACTTATCTTTACTGTGGGCTAGGCCGACTAAGCTGTCAGGATGGTATAGGTGCTGAGCAAGCCTACTTCATCTAAAAAACAATGTCCCAGGCACTGCAGCGTCCTAGTAGTCCCTTCAACCATCTATAGTATGAGTGAAGGTGTCACTGAACGCTGTATAAAATAATCTCATTACGTAGATGCAAAGGCCAAAGTTCAGGGCAAAAGTAAATAAGACTAATGTGCAAACAACAAACAACCTTTAGAATCAATCTTCTACGCTCCGTTTTGTATAGATTTGGTTTGTTAAGTCCCATTCGTTGTGCAGGAGACGTATCGTTAGCAAATATAAAATTAATGGAACGGGACGCTCGCTCCATTCTGCTCTAGAGCAGAACCTAACATGCACCTAGGTGCATTCGAGAAGTACAGTCGGCTGAGAGTGGCATCACTCAGGTGACGGAGTTGTACACACGATATTGAGTCATACGGACACGTTAAATAAAGACTCACGGCCTTATTTATAAAAAGACGATTCCATAAAAAAACCAATGTAGAACTCTGTTTATTTAATCTGTGGCTGCATCTTTTCCTTGTGAAATCTCCACCACAGACTATTTTAGTGGGCGTTTTTGAAGTGCTTGAAGGAATCGAGTTCTTATAAGTAAGACCGTTGCAGTCTTATTCATTAAAACACGATTCCGTACAATAAACGCCAATTAAAATAGTCTGTGGTGGAGATTTTACAAGGAAAAGGCCTGACTACATATTAAATAAACTGCCTCTGAGGAGTGCTTTAAGAGGAATTGCGTTTTTATAAATAAGGCCGTTACAGTCTTGTAACAAGTCGATTCCACTAAAGATTTCCTGAGACGATAAGATAAGATAAGATTTATTCATCATAATCAGAGATACACGGTTATGGTACAATAACATTGTAGAGTACATTTTGACATATAGTTACATACTTCGGACTTAAAGTTGGTTTATGAGAGGAATTCCTGTTATAAACCAGCTTTAACTCTGTGTGTTTTAGTGGAATCGACTTTTTATAAGACTGTTAGTACCCGAAACCGGCGTGCGTGCATGCAACGACTGATGAATGTTGAGGAAGCGAAAGTGATCTGTCAGGACCGTAGCAAGTGGCAGTCCCTGGTCTCTGCCTACCCCTCTGGGATACAGGCGTGAGTTTATGTTATGTTATAAGAATGTTACAGTCTTATTTATAAAAATCGGTTCCACGATTCCAGTTAAAGCCGGTTTTTGAGAGGAATTTCTGTTAAAAACCGGCCTTGACTTAGAGTGTTAATGAAATATATATATTTTTTATGAATAAGACCGTTACAGTCAAATTACCCATTGACTGAGGCCATTTGTTCAAATTAAGAACAATGGCCTCCAGTGGGAATCAAAGCCACGATCTGCTTTGGCCGTCAAGCGTTCTAACCGCCAGACCAACGAGGCAGTCAAATTGTGCACCGTTTTGACTCTACATTGGGCCAACTGTACCAATGCAGAAGCATCATTATTGATAGCCTGTTTGTTCTCGTATTGGCCTAGATATGCCAATGTTCCTTGGTATATTCGAGAGAACATACACTGCACCGGCTCCGCGATGCAAAATTGATAAATAGAGATCTTACGAGTGATATATGGGAGCAAAAATGCGACTATAAATTGTTGGCTTTATTGGAAAATAACGAAGCTTGAAGTCAATAAATTATGCTGCAGATACGTCCAGCGGCGTGGAAGACGACGTGATTTCCTGAAAGCGCTTCAGCAGTTTGTGATACTTGTATTCTTGTTGATGGTTTGCAGTGGAGAAGCTTTTTATTTTTATTTCACGTTAAGGCACAGTGTATAAATTTACGTAGACTTTAAATATTTTAGTTTTAATTCTACTGGTAGAACATTGGACTCGGAAGCGAGAGACCCAGATTTGATTCCGGGCATGCGGGCATGTAGTACCCAAGTAGAAAACATCGTGAGGAAACCTGAGTGTCGGAGCTACTCGAATACCTACCTCGACACTTGAAATCGGCAGTCCGCGGTGGGCACGCGTGGTGATTAAGTCCATACTCTCACTCTGAGAGAAGGCCTGTGCCCTACAGTGGGACGTATATAGGCTGCTTATGAAAATCCGATTCCTATTAATATGATAAATGATGAAAATCAAAGGTCATGCGACGGATATCGCAAACGTGGCCGACCCAAGCGGAGGATGGCGAGACGACCTCACTACATTAAAATTTCTACCGGGTTGGCAGGAGGTGGCTACAAAGGAAGGAGTGGAGAACTAGAGGGGAGGCCTTGGTCTAGCCGTGGGACACAATGGGGTCTACATAAAAAAGGATTGTTACGAATATGTAAATCACTCGTACATAAAATTTACAATTCTGTACTGAAACGCTAAGTGGAAGCCTAGCTAAGGTGAACCCGTTAGATGCGAGTCGTTCCAGCTCCATCTTAGCATCTCTCGAGTATCTTAAATCGAGATATAAAAGAAACAGGGTTCTTTCTACAACGCTTAATTCCTGAAACATCGGTTATAGTTTGTCTCTTTTGTTCTACAACTTATATTTTTTTTTGTTATATTTCCCATACAAAAAACGGGTTTTCTGCTTTACCAAAATGGTTAGATGTAGTCTAAAAAAAAATGTAAATCTCTGCTATTATTGCGTTTTTAAATTGTTTGTGTTTTGGTAATAAACGATTTCTATTCTATTCTATTCTTTGGAGAAGTGCAGTTTGATAGATAAAATGCTTAAACTCATATGTGTAAAAAAGAATGGACATTCTTCTATAAAGGACTAAGATTTACTGAAGAATTGCAGGAACTTAATAAAATGATATGGACCAAAATATTTTAAAAAATAAAAATCTGCGAAAAAGTCTTAGAACAAAAGACGTTGCCAAACACAAACTCTAATAATGGGGTGTCTCAGGAATTGTGTATTTTAAAAATAACCCTGTAAACTTTCATATTACTTATTTGGAAAATATAGGTATAGATGAGCACACACAGTGCTACCGTGGTATGACAAAACACTGTATCTATAGATACAGTGTTTTACGGTAACATGAATAATTCGATTCTTCGCCCTTTGGTACATGGTATGCCATCAAAAAATATTGAAAAAGTGTTAATAATACGGAAATTAGCCATGGTAATTAAGACTGTATTCCCAATTTTATAGAGACCGGTTTTGACAAAATACTGCTTCTATAGATACACTGTTTTGCCATAACAAGCTCAGTGTTTTTTTTATTTCAGGTAATTGTAGATGCAGTGTTTTGTCATAACAATCTCACAACGTGCAGCCTACCTCTTTCTTTACCAACTCTTTGGTAATAAACGATTTCTATTCTATTCTATTCTTTGGAGAAGTGCAGTTTGATAGATAAAATGCTTAAACTCATATGTGTAAAAAAGAATGGACATTCTTCTATGAAGGACTAAGATTTACTGAAGGATTGCAGGAACTTAATAAAATGATATGGACCAAAATATTTAAAAAAATAAAAATCTACGAAAAAGTCTTAGAACAAAAGACGTTGCCAAACACAAACTCTAATAATGGGGTGTCTCAGGAATTGTGTATTTTAAAAATAACCCTGTATATTTTCATATTACTTATTTGGAAAACATAGGTATAGATGATCACACACAGTGGTCCAACCTAGCCAGAGTATCCACTCAACACTCCTAGAACGTTACAAAAAAAAAAACATAATTAGGTTTCCAAGACCGCCGCGTTCCATTACATGCGCGCACGCGAGCTGCACACAAGTTTAACGTTGTGTTTAAGAGATTTGCGTGAAACGTGACGTTGGAGATGCGCCGCGTCGGTTCGAAGTACTGAGCTAAAACAGAGGAACGTTCCCTACTTTTCTTACAATCAATCAATAAAGGGCGTCTGGGATCCACACGCAAAACGAATCGCAGATGGCGCTAGCAGCGAACCGGCCATGTCAAACTTTGTTGTGATTTGGTTAGAGACAGATTTTTTGTTTTTCATAAAGATTTTTGTGGGTCCAACATCTTGTTTTTCAACATATACGCAACATGGAATTTAAAAGACTTACTTAATAAACGAGAAACAAAAGCAACTGGAAAGAAAGCTGACCCTGTGAAAAGTTCGGTTAAGTCGGTGGAAACCACAAAATTCTACTATATTTAATGCTAGGGTGTTTTATTCTTTTCTTGAGGTACTTGTAGTAGTCTACAAGATCGGTTAAAATTCATACAAGTGTTGAGCTTGAATATTTTAGAAACCCCATATTATTTCGTCATATTTTAGTTTAGAATTCTGTGACCAGAACATTGAGTGTGACGCGACGTTGCGACCCTTCCGAACATATCGCTGCTTAATAAAAAGGGCCCTGGTATTAACTAAGTCTAGACTTCTGTCTACTGAGCGCTCTACGACGCTAGTATGCAAGCGAAAATATTTTATTAAAATTTTCCATCTACACGCTTATGTTGAAATGTAGGCAAAGACTAAGATAAGCAGTTGAGAGATGTGCAGTTTATTTGCTGTCAGTTCGGTTTTGATAAGATCGGGGTAAAACTCTTTATTGTGCACATCAGACAGTAATTCACATTAAAAGCCTTATATATCAAAACTTTCGCCGTAAATGACAAAACTCGATAGCTTAAGGCGCTCCATGTAGTACAAATATCTTTATTAATGTGAATTCACGCAACATGGATCACAGAAGTAACCAAACTAGGATGAACGCTAGCACAATCAATGGAAAAAAAATCATAGTTCTTACAGATAGATCGCTTTTGCAAAACGTGCACTGAAATCTCTCAAACATGTTAATAGTGAGTTTTAGGACCCATGTGACGCATCACCGTTAGGGAGTGGCATTGGTAGATACTACAAATTCATTCAACATAAATGTTTATCCCTACTAAAATTATATCCTTTATGGAGTATTGTATACGATTCTTAAATGAAATATCTGAAGATATAATAGCCAGAAACGCGGTTCAAAAAATTTATAAGGCACCCTTTGTGCCAAAAGGGCTACTACAACGTTAAAGATTATTTAGATGACAAAGATGTCTGGAATTAAAGCTAGTTCAAAGCAAGAGGTGTTAGCGGAGCGGCAGAACGTCGGCCTCACATTGGGGTGGTCGTGGGTTCGAATCCGGGAATATACCACTCGCTAACGGTGAAGAAAAACATCGTAAGGAAGTACGAGTCTCCGTGGTGATCAGTTACCTCTGCGTTTGAAATTGCCAATCCGCGGTGGGTACGCGTGGCAATTAAGCCTTCTCTCTCTCTCTCTCTCTCTCTCTCTCTCTCTCTCTCTCTCTCTCTCTCTCTCTCTCTGAGAGAAAGCCTGTGCCCTGCAGTGGCACGTGGCTACATAAACATAAACAAAGCGTGAGTGCTAGGTTTTAGATAAAAAAAACTTTTGTAAAGTCTATTAAATAAGGACCAAATTTGAAAAGACTTACGGCCTTATTTATAAAAACAGGATTCCACTAAAGCACTCCTAAGAAGCAGTTTAATTTATCTGTGGTTACGACTTTTCCTTGTAAAATCTCCACCACTGACTATTTTAATTAATCGTGTTTTTTATGAACAAGACCGTTACAGTTTTATGATAAAAAGTCGATCCCACTAAAACACTCTTATGATGACGGAATTAAACCCCGCTTAAGAGAGAAATTCCTCTTAAAAACAAACTTTAACTCCGTCCTAAGAGTGTCATTAATTCTCCAAAGATTTTGAAATGGACACCTAGTTTAACTTGTAACATCCTGTGTTACTTTGAAAAATAAACATTTCGATTTTGAAATGGCATAAAAATAATCATCTGCATCGACTTACAAGTAAGCTTTCGAAGACTTCCGAGGCTTTTCGTGCGTTAGATAATCTTTGCCTCTCGACAGCTCGCGGGAGTTAATGAGTGCGCCTTGTAACAAAACCGCCATCTTGGATTCTTGTCCTAATATGGGCATGCCATTTGTACTTTGAGTTTTCTTACAAATTTCATAATAAACAAACCAAAGCAAAAATGTTACTTATTTTTACGTATTACGTAAGTTTACGTATATTTACGTATTACGTACGTGTTACGTATAATTATCAATAAACGCTGCTGCCAAGTACCGCGTGGCAAGCTGTCTCACTCGCACAGTCTAGCATTTTTAATGATCGTACAAAATTTTATCCATTTGTACATTATTCAAAATTTAATTCAACTTATACCGGGTGTAATAAAATCCCCATATACAAGGGACATGGGGAAAGCTTTGAAAACACGGAAAAATTAAATGGACATGTCTGCATAGTAACAAAAATCGTCCGTACTAACGAGTGCCCCAGGCCGCTTTCAAGGCCGCTTTTACCTCTGGTTTGCTGTCTCGCTCGCACAATCTAACAATTTTAGTGATCATTTTATTAAATAAAATGAATATACTTTTGAAACACGTGGTTTGAAAGACAATAAAAGTACAGACATTTCAAATAGATTTTTGTTTTCCCATACTTAATTTTTGATAAACTACGCTCACCAAAGTTTTAGTAAAAAATTACTCCTTTGCTTTTTTGCCCTGAAACCATGTTAATTTACCACAAAGTACCATATCGCATAGCCCATGCTCCGCCTGTGTCCATGACACCGACAATGTCCGCCTGGTTCTTGCACCCATGTGCAAGGCGCAAGGCGGACATAGTTCGACCAAAGAGGAGAAGTATTAGCAAAGGGCAAGACAAAAAGCACCCGAAACTGGTATGCGTGCAACGACTAACGAATGTTGATGAAGCGAAAGAGATCTGCCAGGATTGTGGCAAGTGGCAAACCCTGGTATTTGCCTGCCCCTCTGGGATACAGGCGTGAGTTTATCTAATGTAATGTAATGTAATGTAATGTGCTTTGTAGCTTTTTGCCAATTGGGACTGGCATCCCAGCCACAGGCAGTGCAAAGTAATACACCTTTATTATATCCTGCTAGCTGAACCGGCAAATGTTGTTTTGCCATATTAATTAGGCTACCACCTATTCTCAGACCTACCAAATATACACAAAAGTCTGTAAAAAAAATAATAAAAATCGGTGAAGCGGTTTCGGAGGCGTTCGATAACAAACACTGTGACACGAGATTTTTACATATCAGATTAACGTTCCTGGTATAGCTGAGTCAAGTTTTCCCGTTTATCCTTGCCTTGCTAATAATAATGCAGTCTGTATACGTTCAATTATAGAGGATAGGTTTTCTCTCAGAGGGAGAGAGAGTATGGGCTTAATAACTAGGCTTGCGCGGTTGGCTTATGATGGCCGATGGGGCCGAAAAGTTCTTGAATGGAGACCACATATCAGCAAATGCTGCGTAGGGCGACCAGCCACAAGATAGACAGATGACCTCATCCAAGTGGCAGGAAGGCGCTGGATGAAGGCCGCTTCAAACCGGTCTTTTTGGAAATCCATGGAGGAGGCATATGTCCAGCAGTGGACTTCTTGTGGCAGAATGATGATGATGATGATTGCACGGTTGGTAATTTTAGTCCCTAAAGTATGTGGACACCTCAGGCACTCGGGTTTCCTCGTGAAGTGTTTCTTCATAGTTAGCGAGGCTGCTACCAATTTACAAATTAAATACTAACTTCATTGGTACATGCCGGTTTCTGAATCCACAAGTTCTCGTTTCCTTTCATTTAAGGTCATCCGTAAAAAATGTCGCACGAATTTCGTGATTATTTTACCCCTCCCCCGTCCTGGCCTAAGTTGGTCATATTTTTGAGACGATATTTTTGCCGCAGGTCCTAAAAATCACTGTTCACGTGATAGAGACATTGTACAGACACTTTTTGCAAATACGATCTGTAAAAGAAGATATGATTTATTTTATTATTGGTGGTGCTAGTTAGCTCGCTGGATCCCCTCAAGGTACCCTCAATGAAGTCATTGGTACACGGGGTTTGAACACACAATTTCTTGTTTCCTTTCCTTTAAGTTCATCCTGTATAGATCACAATTTAATTTAGTTTGGGGTTTAGATTTACTTTATATATTGTTAAGTTTTGTTCAGCTCAATAAACATTTTTTATTTAATTTCATTTGCATGACAGCAGGCCGCCTAATTTCGCCCTACATGCGTCACTGTACCAGCCTGCATGTACTCTCTAATCATCATCATCATCATCGGCTTACGCTTGTCCACTGCTGGACATATACCTCTCCCACAGCACGCCACTGAGCCCGGTCCTCGGCTACTCTCATCCATTTTATTTGCTTGAAATAATTGTAGTCGCATCCAAATATTGTGACTATAATTTCACAAAATGTATGTAACTTCAATGATATACCTAAATGTATCCCAAAAATGTCCCTACTTAATTTTTTTTTGCAGAATATTATTTTATACGTGGTACCACCACCGAAGCGGTGGTAGCAGAGTGGTAGAATGGTGGCCAACTTCTCACTCGGGAGGTCGTGGCTTCAAATACCGACGTGACATACATTTTGTATTATTTGTGAAATTATAGTAGCAATACCACCCGGTAAAGGTGTTCACACACGTCAGCGCTTGAAATTGCCAATCCGCGGTCGGCACGCGTAGTGATTAAGCCCGTATTCTCTTTCTCTCTCTCTCTCTCTCTCTCTGAGAGAAGGCCTATGCCCTGCAGTGGGACGTATAAAGGCTACATAAAAATTGGAAATAAAAATAATACGTAGTGAGAATTTCGCTCCATATTTCTCCGAGGGACTCCAAAAAGCAAAGGTCCCCAGCGCCCTCTTGTTTATTTGTAACATTGTTCTGTGGAAATGCTTCATTAATTTTCAGAGAGGCTTTCTGTTGTGTTCTAGGACTCTCGTTCTCTTTGAATCTGAAACGAAATTGTGTCTGTTTTTGTATTTTTTTTCCCTGTGCCGAATGTTGTGCATGTCTACGTCTGTTTCATATGGTTATTTTTAGCAACACCGCTAACGGTGAAGGAAAACATTGTGAGGAAACCCGCGGCTTGGTTGGCTCCGCACGCATAGACTTGTCTGTCCCGTGGGCTAGGCCGACTTAGCTGTCAGGAAGGTATAGGTGCTGGGCAAGCCTACTTCATCTGAAAAACAATGTCCCAGGCAGGCATGTGCAGCATCCGAGTGGTCCCTTCGCCCCACTAGTGCGAGTGAAGGTATGACTGCATAAATATTACGTAGATGCAGAGGCCAAAGTTTTTTTAGCAACAGTGCATATTTTACGAAATTGGCTGTGAGTCAAATGAGTTCAGAATAATTATCTTTATTCTAAAAAGTATATTATTTTGTCTAAGCACGTCTTTCCAGCTACTATTCGGCGTGGCGGTGAAATCAATTGTTTTTTCTATTGCTCAAGTTTTTCCCAGCGCCGGTTGACTACCAAGTCAAAAAGTCAAAAGACAAAAACAAAATTATTCAAAGTAACACAGAAACTGTGACTTATTGAACGTTACAAGAAAATCTAGATCATTTGAAGAAAAAACGGACAAAAAAACTCCAAAGTTAGTCATTTCAAACATATTCCTTAATTAACAGAATTTACATGTCATATCTTCTAAAAAGCTAGTACTAGGATGCATTGAACTGGCTTTAATTCCACACATCTTTGTCATCTAAATAATCCTTAATGCTATAGTAGCCCTTTTGGCATAAAGTGCGCTTTACACATTTTTTGAACCGCCTAGGTAGTTGGTCTAGCGGTAGCAATTTTGATTACGACGACAGAGGTAGTGGGTTCGATTCTCTTTGGGGCCGCTATACCTGTCTTCTGTCAAAACGTCCTGAATGAGTCCATTCGTCCTCACTCTGGGTGTTTTGTATGCGTTTGCATTTTTTCAAATGTTTGCTTTAGCGATGACCTCGAGTCTTTTGCTTTTACATTTCTAACTAAATTAAATAAGAAAGAAATTCTATTAAAACAGCAGTACATATAGGTAGACGTACGTCGCAGCAAATAAATGAAAACTGCACAAAGGTAGTAAAGAACGAATCTCAGGTGTATTTAAAATTCGCTACACAATAACACAACATGCGAGCAGTGCAAACGCGCGTCCAGTTAATCCCTCAAAGCTTGATTAAGTTCTTTTGAAACAACGAAATTAATTTAAAATATAAACTGAAAAGGCCCGGTGCCTTTTCAATTTATATTTTAAATTAACTTATAAACAAGGGAATGTTTCACGTTGTTCGGTTAGAGATCATCGCAGATTTGATAGCGGATTTTTTTAAACATCATCATCATCGTCAGCCATTTGACGCCCACTGCAGGAAGTAGGTCTCCCTCAAGGTTTTCCAAGCTTCCCGGTTTTGTGCCGCCCGCATCCAGCAGCTCCCCGCCACCGTAACCAGGTCGTCAGACCATCTGGTGGGGGCCTGCCCACGCTGCATCGGTTGGTCCGCGGTCGCCAGGTCAGAACTTCTTCGCCCCAACGGCCATCAGTTCTCTTTCTCTGAGCTATGTTTCCCGCCTACTGCCACTTCAACTGAGCAATTCTTCGAGCTATATCAGTAAACATACCACATTGTAAATTAAAATGCGGCCTATTGTAGGGCACAGACCTTCTCTCAGAGAGAGAGAGAGAGAGAGAGAGAGAGAGAGAGAGTATGGACTTAATCATCACGCATGCCCACTACGGATTGGCGACTTCAAGCGCTGAGGTATGTGAATACCTGAGGCACTCAGGTTTCCTCACGACGTTTTCCTTTGCCGCCAGCGAGTGGCAGCTAATACAAAATAAAGTTATTTTTATTTGTATTATGTGTGTAAAGGTCAATTAAAAAGTGGCAAGACCAGACGGAATGAAAATTAAATAGAAAACCCTGATACATGTACAAATTGCACTCGCTTTGTGTCAAACGAATCAGAATATGACCAATCAGCCCCGGAGCACAGACGGAAAACACTGAATGTAACAGCCTACCCCTCCGGTATACAGGCGTAAGGCTATGTAGGTATGTACATAAAAAAAGTTTATCGTCCATAAGAAGAGTTTACGTAGATAGATAGAATATTCTTTATGTATGGGCTTAGCTTAGTTCAGTCAATTTATAAGATTTGGGTGAAGCGATGAGAATGCACGCAATCGCAAATTGTTAATGACGTCTGAGAGAACCCCGTGTGGCTGTGGCATTCTACACAGTAATCCGCGGCCCATTGTTTTTTACGATGCAATTCAGAATCGATTCGCGGATAAAGTCGCATCGATTTCGAATAAAAACGTCGTAACTGCCAGCTTTGTGTTTGTGGGTAAATAAGGGCATAAATTTCCTTCGCTTTCCGATAACTGCGATACGGACGTTCTGATGTTTTCTGTGTACCGTTCAATTTGATTGGTGCGTGCCTCGTATATTTTCTAGGTAGGAATATTATGTAATGAAAATAATCTCGCGCGTATCTGATTATTTCGCTAACCTTGCTTGTTTACGCAATATAGGCAGCCTAAGTCTGCATGTATTTCTGCTTTTTAAGCCTGGTTACATAGCACAGATATCCTAGTTTGAGACCACGACATGTGATTCTGTTGTTCGGAATTTATTGTTGTTATTAAGTATGATAAACCCTAAATATAACATAGTTATAAACAACTGCAGGGTCACAATAACGTCATAGAATCAATAGATATAGAAATAATAGTCATAGAAGGTTTGAAAATATCCGTATATACGCGTTATTGTACCTATTCGTGATTTTAAAGACTTCTCTAAAAACTATTAGTACTGGTAGTAAAATCCCCCATTTTTTAACGTATATGGGTACTACTAGAAATCAAAGTATTTAGACAATATAAGGTGGCAACGCCTCGTAGACAGTTAGGCATAATAACACATATTATGCATATAACGGGTCTAATCCCGATTATTTACCCGACCGTAAAACCCGTAGACCCATTAAATGTATGATACTACAGTAGATAGGTAAGTGACCTCTTGGACGCTAACCATACGTAAATCCATCGATGCCTCGTTTGAGCCAAAGCTTGTATAGTACTTTTCTCAAATAATGCGCGGAAATTAAAACTAAAAGTAGTATATAGGCAGAACGTTTTACTTTTTAAAATCAATGACGAACAACGAACAACAATACTTTTTCCCGCGTTAAAGGATTCATTTGTTTTTTTTTTAATAAACAGCTTTCTATTTGCAAGCCAGTTCGAAATTGAAATGGTTGCCATGTATCGGAGTAAAAGATTGTTCCATTTTTAAATTACACGACAGATATTGTAATTTACTTGGCCGGTAAAATACGACAGACAGGGATTTTTATACAACTTTTGCCGGCCGCTGCTCACACGTAATTGGCCAGTACAGCAATTGCGATTTATCTCGAAGAAAGTTGTCAAAATATTGCTCAAATTTCCAAGCATGTTTGAGAAAATATAATAAAACATGTTATTGTTTGCTAATGCAGGATTTTAATAGTTAAGTTCCAACAATTGTAGTATTGTTGTTGTTCATTCAGACGAAAAATTGTAGAAAGTAATGAAATAAAGCAGTCTTATCCATTTAACCTCTGTTTGCCCAGTTTTTGCACCTTCCTTTGTATCGGAGTCCGAACTCGACTAATTGCATTAATTTTTTCAATTCTCCGCATTTAAATTCCAACCATGATTTTTTCCGCCACCCAATTTGCGAGCCCCTTTATTTCATCGGACGGAGGGAACAGACTAAAAAGTGGAGAAGCTCATAAACGTAACATCAGCCTGAAGGCTAGTCGTATGACGGATTTATCTTGGCCTATATGCCTGGAGCAATTTTTCAATGGCTTAAGGTAAGAATTCATAGAAACAAACCAGAAACAAACAAGCAAGGTAGGAGTGACTTTGAATGACAGGATCCGCTATAATTTGATTAATTTGAACGTTGTGGACTGAAAGAGGATATAGTGCCTAGAATTGAGAAAGAAATGTTACGTTGGTTTGATGCAGAGGATGAAGGAAGAAAGATTGGCGAAAGAAGTATGTCGAGCGAATGTGGGTGGATGAGCACTTAAGGGACGTTCCGGGTGAACATACTTAAAACCAAATAGGGGATTTTTTATCGAAGGGCAAGATAAAAAGTACCCGAAACTGGCGTGCGTGCATGCAACGACTAGTGAATGTTGATGAAGCGAAAGAGATCTGTCAGGATCGTGACAAGTGGCAGACTCGGGTCTCTGCCTACCCCTCCAGGATACAAGCGTGAGCTTATGTCGTGTTTGTTACGTTTATACGATTTAGTAGTATTTTGTTGCACTTTGTACAATTTTGGTACATTTTAGTTAAATGTTTGCGTAACGTGTTACTAATTATCTATGAAATAATTTTAGTCAAAACCACTGAGTGTATTTGGACTTAAGTGTAATCTGTAGATTTGTAAACGACCCGATTGAACCACAATAACAGTGGTTTTTAGGTTTCCGTACCCAAAGAGTAAGGAACCCTAATACTAAGACTCCACTGTCCGCCCGTCCGTCCGTCCGTCTGTCACCAGGCTGTATCTCATGAACCGTGATAGTTAGACAGTTGAAATTTTTACAGAACAGAAAAAAATAAATATTTAAGAGTAGAACTTAGTAGCCCTAAGCAAAAGACGTGAGGTTTTGCCGTTTTTTGCTCGATACTAATAGCGGCAACAGGTAGACGCTTGAAATATTCAAATGTTGTATAGTTAATGGTACGGAACCCTTCATGCGCGTGTCTGACTCGCACTTGGCCAGTTTTTAATTGTTGATTTCGTGGTCATAATCTATTAGGTTTAAGAAAATCATCATCATAATCATCAGCCATTTGACGCCCACTGCAGGACATAGGCCTCCTACGTGGTTTTCATAACCACGGGTTTTTTGCCATAATCGCCACGCTTGGCAGGCGGGTTGGCGATCGCAGTATGCGGTTGGAATCTCAGGGATACGCTGCTGCCAGTCTCCTGGTAAATTGATTTCCTAAGTTAAAGAAAATGCCGAACATTAATTAATTTTAGAGAAACCATCACCGTCGTTCTGTAACACGCACTCGATGAAAAAGCGAAATAAAATATGCATCCGACCGAAATTACAGGGCTCCGCGCTAATTTTTACTGCGTTAATCCAAATTTGTATGTGCGATAGGATTTCCGCTCCACGACCACCTGCGTCGGATGAGGTTTGACGCTCGACGGACTGTTTGGTACGTCTGGCTGGAGGCAACTCGTTTGATTACCAGATGGAGGTCGTGGGTTCGATTCTCACTTGGTATCATATGGCCGTACCAATTTGTACTGGGTTTTTCATATATTTGTGTCTGGTTAAAATATCAGAGGATATCTTAGGGACAAGTCATTGTTGGGTTGAAAAAAAAAAACTTTTCAAAAGCATTCATATTGTAAGCGAAATTGATTTTTTATGGAAAATACTATTTTTTTTAATAAATCCTGGTAATTATTTTTAATTGTTCATGCAAAAACAGGTTTCTATAAAACAAATCAAGCTTGTTTCTCTTAGCATTCTCCAAAAATGTAAAACGGTGACTTCACTTGACTTATAATAAAATGCAGCATTTTTTATGTAGCTTATATACGTCCCACTGCAGGGAACAGGCCCTGCCTAAATAAGACGTCAAGTCGAAGCACTCATAGAGTCCTTATTTAAAGCAAATTTTAATAAAAAAGTTAATTAAACACTAAGTAAAATATTGTTTAATGTAACTACACAATTAGTCACCTACATTCTTATCTGCGCATCGCCGTACTGCAAGCTCAATTAAGTCCAAGACCATACAAAGGGCGACACATTAAAATTAATTACAAGAGCACAAAGAGTCATAAATAAGAAAACTGTTGAGTCTCCATTACTTAAATATTCTAATGCTTTAACGCAGTGAAAATGACAACGGAAAAAAGTCCCTCTCAAACAGAATAAGTTAACACTGTGCAAGAGTAAAAGAGACGGCGCGGATTTTCTCAAAAGAGCTCGTTTCAGAATGTCCGCGGCAGACTGATTCAATTTGTATGCTAATTCTGTTTTATTAGTTTAACCGACTGCAGGAAAGGATTATGTTTATATTAAAATATACATTGGACGAGAGTTCAGCCCTTTGCACGCCAGATGCGCCCGTGGATTTTTAACAAGATATCTGAAAACGGAATATAAATTAGCTAATAATGTGAAACGGCGCACGTTTTTGCCTTAATTGTCTTAGCAGGCTTCTGACTGAGAAGAAGCATGGAAATTATCTGTTTGTAGAAAATAGTAGTACTTAATAATATAGCTATTTTCCACGCAAGCCCTTAATAATATATATTTATTGGTTGCCTGGAAGAAATTGCTATTAGCAAGTAGGCCGGCAATTGCACCGTATCTTTGCAAATATTTTGTTTGTGTTTTTTCCTGGTACAATAACGAATATTCATATCTTATATTATCTACTTTTTGGGAATGAGATTGCAGACTTTGATGTCACAGACGTTTTAGTGGCAGTATGTTACAGAATATTTATAAGTACAACCTGTAGAAAAATTCCCTATACAGGGTGTAAGTAAATCCAGATATACATTCGAAAACTTTTAACAAGGGAAAAACTTCTCAATTGCGAAAAAAATATCAGCTGTTCCATACTATAGTGTCAGCTACGCTTTATGACTTCAATATCTACCTATTAATTGGTTAATAGGTTCAATTAATAATGGTATTCATTTATAACTCAACAGTATTCAATTTGACCAATTTACCAGTACTAAAATTTACTTAACTATCTAGATAAACGTGAAGGTATGAAACCGTCATGTGATAACGTCATGATAAAAAACAAAGAGAGGCGCCATCTTGTCTTGTCGTTTTTGGTGGGAAGGCTCTTGTTGTAATTTTGTAAAGTAAATTAGTCGAGTAATAATTTTTTTATCGTCTGTGAATTATTCACTGTACAAATGCTAACTAATTGTCGATGTGACAAGTTTGAATATAAATGTGAGTATATGTCTTTAATTAAGTATTTTATCTCAAATGGTAATAATGGTATTTGAAATATTTACTATTTCCCTGCTATTTCCATAGTCAAATATAGGAAAATGCGGGTGTGGCTTTTACGATAGTACCTATAAACTAAAGTGTTATATATTTTATTTTATTTATTTTATTTTCTTTTATATACTCTTTTAAAAACCTATTTCAAGGCTAAAAATTCCACCCATGCCGGGACTTGAACCTGCGGCCTCTGGCTCACCGTGCCAGCGCTCTCCCAAGTGAGCTAATAGGCATTGCCGTACATTGTAGAGGTACAAAAGGCCTCATTATCATCATCATCACCCATTTAACGCCCACTGGAAGACGTAGGCCTCCTTCGTGGTTTTCAGAACCATGAGAACCACACTCACAGATACACACTTTTATATTCTGAAAGAGTTTGTATCTTAACACATTATGATATCAAATATTATATTCTTACTTGCTGGACTTTTCTAACAAAATTAGAATCATTATTATTGAGTCTATTCGGATTAACATCATCATCATCATCATCAGCCACTTGACGCCCACTGCAGGACGTAGGCCTCCTTCGTGGTTTTCATAACCATGAGTGGGGTTTTCCATAATTGCCACGCTTGGCAGGCGGGTTGGCGATCGCAGTATGCGGTTGGAGTCTCCTGGTTATTGATTTCCTTAGTCGCCTTCTACGACATCCACGGAAGGAAATGGAGTGACGTTATTCTTAATCCGGCGCCACACAGAACAAAAGGCCTCAGTCTAGGTGTATTTCGATGTCTGTGATGTCCTTGCCTGGCTACCATAGGAAAAGGTATCCTAATTATTTATTCTTTTTGTTGCACTAACCCGTGCTGAGGACATGGGTGGAATTTTTAGCCTGTAAATAGGTTTTTAAAAAGGTATCCTAGTTTGGGACCAGGATAAGCGATTGCGTTGTGTGGAAATTGTTATTATTATACTCAATCGAACCGCTTGCGCCATAAAAATGTGTGGATCAGCTGGTACTTTGCTCGCAAGTTAGAAGTTTTACCCACAGTAACCGTTGTTCGCAATGAAGAGTGGAATCTCTCATTCTCGGATTTGTATGAGGGTTTGATCACACCCTGTATGTACAGTACAAAGAAGACCAAAGACCTCTTTTCTTCTCCACCTCAAATTTTCAAATCTGCCTGAATTACATGCATAAACTGACAACTGTAACCCAAAGGCACCCAAAGGGTTAGGCAGACGCCAGGGTTGGCCACGACCCTGACAAAACCTCTTTCTTTTTATAACGAAGCATGCACGAAAGCCGGTTTCGGGTTCTTCTTATGCCGCTCTTCGCTAATACATCCCCTATTTGATAGAAGTTTGTCCGTCCGTCCTCCATTCACATTCGCTCGACACATCCTATGCCTGAATTTTCTTAAAAATCTCAGCTTAAAGCGAAATTTGCATACAAAAAGGGAAACACAAGGACAAGTGACTATCTAGCCCACTCACACCAAATGGTGTGTGAAAACGACGCCGCAGCGGCGGTCGCCATTTTGATTTTGCTTTTTTTTCAACCCTCTATTTTAAGGTATACGCGAATAAAGTATTCTGTCCTTAGCGGACTTCACCTTCGTCACTTTCTTCTGTATTTGTCTTTGATCTTTACGGGTTAGTTATAGGGGTCCATAAGTAACCCGGAAAGATCAAAGACAAAAACAAGAAAGTGACGAAGGTAAAGTCAAGGAGCCATTCCTGTACAAACGTACTTTGGTGTTAATTCACAAACGAAACGTCGGATCTTAATGACACTTTGCCATGGTTTGAGAAACCAAGGTTTGCTCGTGCTTACCACCGAGAATATGTAACATAATATTTTTTTAAATTATAGTTGTTGAGATGTAAGAAGCCCGTTTTGACAGCTACACAAAAATGCATTTTACTTTGGACGAAAATGTATTTTACTTTAAAAAGACACATACTCTGGCATATTATTTAACGCTCGAAAGAAAAAACAGTTTTTTTTAGCTCGAAAAGTTACTCACAGTTTAGATTTTTAGTGTTTTTGATCTCAAACTATAGGTTAGACTCTGTGAATGAGGGAGGCCTATGTCCTGCAGTGGGCGTCAAGGGGCTGATGATGATGATATTTTGTAGGAATTTTCAGAGAAACTAATTGACAAGGCTATAATTTCTTTTGATAACTTTATTTCCAATTCTAAGTACGACCGAACCTTGATTTGTGTCCTCCCTTATTCAACCGTAGGGATAATAGTTCCCACTTTAAATTGAATCTTATTTCCTTGATATAAAGTCCAAAACCAATGAAAAATGTATACTAGCTATGGCCGTTTAAGGGCTAAATATATTTTTTCCTGTTAAAAAAGGTTTCGATACAGTTTTTGCGTTATTTCAGCGACTCGTTGTGTAGGCTGCTTTTAAGGGTACCCAATGGGTGACGAACCCTATTAGCTACTAAGACTCCACTGTTCGTCTGTCTGTCTGTCACCAGGCTGTATTTTCACAGATCTTGTATTTCTGTTGCCGCTATAACAACAAATACTAAAACAGAATAAAATAAATATTTAAGGGAGGCTTCCAAGCAACAAACGTGATTTTTTGTCGTTTTTTGCTCGATATTAATAACGGCAAGAGGTAGACGCTTGAAATATTCAAATGTTATGTAGATAATGTAACGGAACCCTTCGTATGCAAGTCCGACTGCCACTAAGACGTTTTTTATTATTTGATCATATAACGTACACAGGTAGATTACCCAAAACCGGCGTGCGTGCATTCAACGACTAATGAATGTTAATGAAGCGAAAGAGATCTGACAGGATGGTGGCGAGTGGCAGACCCTGGTCGCTGCCTATCCCTCTGGGATACAGGCGTGACTGTGTGTTGTCATGTCATGTCATGTCATGTCATGTCATGTCATGTCATGTCATGTCATGTCATGTCATGTCATTTCATGTCTTGTCATGTTATGTTGTGTTAGGCAGATTATCTCAGCCCTGTAGTCCCGGGCTTAGAATAGGGCTACGATATCTCCTTCCTGTCGTAAGAGGCGACCAAAAGGGGGCATCAGAGTCGTAGGTGGTGAGAGTGGGGGCTCTAACCACCCTTACCAGCGGCTCCGTGACGTGACGCGGCGGTGTGTGGTGGCCGCATTCTGCCGTTAATTGACGCTTTCCAGGTGCGAGCCTGTTGCGAGGACGGGTGCCTGAAGGACAGTGCGCGGAGGCTCCGGAGTATTCAACAAGATCCCGGAGCCCTCCTCTAAACGCACGGAGAGAGCCACCGGTGGGGGGGGGGGGGGTTATCCACAAGAGGTCCACTGCTGGACATAGGCCTCCTCCATGGATTTCCAAAAAGACCGGTTGGAAGCGGCTTGCATCCAGCGCCTTCCTGCCACCGTTCTACGCTGCGCTTGCCGATATGTGGGTAAAAATCCCTCGTAACCTGGCTTTCCCCCCAGAAAGTCGGTTATATTTGGAAGATTTCCCCCTCGACAAAAAAGGCAGATTATCTCACGACGAACCTCAATATTTGCAAAAGACACCCTGTTTGCCCCTACCAGGCTCCATGCACTGCCGTCCGTGCGGCCGCTGAAATAATTCCGTCCGAACCTATTTGTATGCTAATGGGGCTAAAACCATTTATATCTGTGTTTGCTTTCAGCTATTTAAATTCAGTAACCGATAGAGAGTAACGTATACCGTACGTTTTGCTTAACCCGTTGGTGCTCAAATTTTTCATCGTGAGTTTGGTTACAGAATTCCACATATCGCTGGCTGAAAAATGTAGCGGCCGGGGAGAAGATGCAAAAGTCAAAGAGAAAATGTAAACATATTATTATTGTGGTAATAATACGGTATTTGACACGATCAACAATAAATTATTTCACATGCTCGATTAAAACAAAAATTATAAAATATCTCGGAAAATGTATCTCTTTTAGTCATAAGCAGCCTCTATACGTCCCACTGTAGGGCACAGGCTTTCTCTCAGGGAAAGAATAGGCTTAATCACCACGCGTGCCCACCGCGGATTGGCGATTTCAAGCGCTGAGGTATGTGAATAGCTCAGATACTCAGGTTTCCTCACGATGTTTTCCTTCACCGTTAGCGAGTGGTATTGCTACTATAACTTCACAAATGTACATAACTTTGAAAACCATGTCATAGGTACATGCCTGCACCGGGGATCGAACCTGGGTCTCCTACTTCCGAGTCCGAGGTTCTACCCACTAGGCTACCACCGCTTTTAGTCAATTACTAGTTATTACATTGTTTTAATACATTAACCATAAAAAGAGTGCTCTGAAATGTGACGTCATAAGCAACTATTTTCATACAAAATTCCGTTTTAAATGTAACTCATTTGATACCTAGTCAAATACCCAATTTGTAATAACTATTATAATAGTTTTGAGTGATTTTCCACTCCTATCTTTTTTGAGCCATCCTCTCCCATCCAGGCAAAAAGGTTGCCAGATAAATAAATAAATACGAATTAAATGTGAATAAGTACTAGTTCCGTGTGGCGCCGGATTAAGAATAGCGTCACTCCGTTTCCTTCCGTGGATGTCGCAGAAGGCGACTAAGGAAATACATTACCAGGAGACGGGCAGCAGCGTCTTCCTGAGATTCCAACCGTATACTGCGATCGCCAACCCGCCTGCCAAGCGTGGCGATGATGGCAAACCCCTTCATGGTTGGAGAACCACGAGGGAGGCCTATGTCCTGCAATGGGCGTTAAATGGCTGATGATAATGTCGACAATGAAGTACTAGTTGACCGTCATATTATTTTGATTACAGATTATCGTCCAGTGTGTAAAGAAGTTGGGATTCTTACCACGACTGTTAATAAATTAAAGAATCGCGTTTCTTTTGAAATACGCCTTTACATATACCATAATATACCACATATTATTTTAAAGAGGAAAAGTTTGTAAGCTTATTAAGTTTTTATGTAGGGGGGAATCTCTGAAAGTACTCATCCGATTTTAAAAATTCTTTTACCCGACTTAGAATGGTCCTTCAGGGTGGACATAGGTTTATAGCTAATCCGCTAACCACGCGAATGTAGTCGCGAGCATTGCTTGTACATCATAAAAACAGTCCGTCTTTTCCAGTAATAATAGTATTAAGAACAGGCCGCCGATAACGACCATATTTTCAAATCGCCATTAGAAAGCCGACTCAGAAACATCGCCTACGCGTTAGCAAGATGTAGATTTCCGAAGCGCTGATTCTATAAAACTCCTAGTAAAACCGCTTAGGCGGGGCGCAGCGAACATTACCCTACGTGCAGTCCCCGTTTATGCTAAGTACCTCGGCACAACCGGTTACAGAATACCCTTTGCAAGATAAAGGACTGCCTTGCCTGAGCTTGACCCGACGGTATTCAAATTTTTCATCGTGAGTTTTGTTACAGAATTTGATCTATCGCTGGCTAAAAAATGTCGTGCCCGGGAGAAGAAACAAATGACAATGAAATGATAGAAACTATAAAGGGTAAAACTTGAAGTCTAGTCTTTTTCTTCATCTTACACACACACACACGCACGCACGCACGCACGCACGCACGCACGCACGCCAAACTGCAAGATTTACGTTAGTTTCACTTTTTTTATTTTCTTTATGCCTGGCTGTATAATTTCTAACTGTGCTTTGTAAATAAAAATACTAGTGCGTAATTGGCCTATGTTTGGTCCACATTAATTACCTATCTATTGTCACTTTGTGCTGTGGACTTTGTAAAATGAATAAAAAAAAATGATAAACAGAAAATGTAAATTATCATCGTGATTATAACAATTTTCAGTGATTCCTTTGCTTATTTTTTTTAAGTTCCCGTCCTCCCAAACTAGGTATATAGATAGGAATTAAATAAAATGAAATCGATGACAATGTTCTTGCATGATCAGACCCAAAAATGGATAAATTATATTATTCGTTCAATAAATTCCGCCAATTGCGCCAACACTATCTCACAGCACTACTCATCTATTTATGCAGGCTTAAGCTTTATCCTATTCACTAGATAGAGTTTAACCCAAGTAAGTCTAAAAACATCTTGCACCATGCCATTTTCGGGATACATTTTAAATAGAATTGCATGACTGACAATCACGTCGATCAGCTATTTATTTGTTTGTGCTAGGGTATGTATTTATGTATTTACTTACTTATTCAGTGACTTGGCGCAAGTCGCCCTTAGATTAGGTTCACCTACGTGCATTCATTGTAATTCACAAACATACTGAATCCACTGTAAACTATTTCAGTAAAGATAAATTTACACTTTTTTCCAACTTTAAGATTTAGAATAGAACAGAAACCAACCCTATCAACATAAAAAACCGGCCAAGTGCGAGTCGGACTTGAGCACGAAGGGTTCTGTACCGTTATTTATACAATGTAAGACAAAGATCGAATTTGAGAACAGCGCTCTCTATAGAAACCAACAAGAGGCGTTTAACATTGACATTTAACGACATAAAATCGGCGCTGTGAAGATTATAGGTGGCCGCTAGATGGCGAGCGCTGTCTTCAGACAACGTTTGTTGTGTGGGAGCCCCGTTTAATATTAATTTTATTCTGTTTTTGTATTGCTGTTATAGCGGCAACAGAAATACATCATATGTGAAAATTTTAACTGTCTAACGATCACGGTTCATGAGATACACAGCCTGGTGACAGATGAAAGGACGGACGGACGGACGGCGGAGTCTTAGTAATAGGGTTTTGGGTACGGAATCCCTTTGGGTACGGAATCCTAAAAAGCAATCAGTTCAGTGTGTAAATTAGGTTCTACATAACTTAGCATACTTATTTCGTCTGACGGGAACATTCGTTCCCCACCCTTCCTTGTTTGTGTTGTAAACCTCTTGTAAACCCAGCGTTCTGAAGCTTCTAAATCTGTGTTAAGCACTGAGCGACTCGCCGGCCAAATGGATTGGAGCTATCCTAGAGCTGAAGTTTGTATAAATTTCTGTTATGTTAACACTCCTCGGCGGAGCGGTGTTGGGAAAGCTGTCGCTTAGTTAGTTAATTAACTGGAAAGCCGGCGAGTTTGCTATTCATTAAAAATACATAACATGTAAATTGGAAATACAGCAATGAATAAATAATAAGTAGTAACTTTGTGTAGGCCTTATCTTCATTATCATCATCATCATCAGTTCCTGTTATCCCTCATTAGGGACATAGGGCTCTCAAAGCAGACTTCCATAGCGGCCGATTTTATGCCTCTTCCAAGGCATAATATTTTTATAATATTTTAGTAATATTTTTGAGATGTATGATAATGAGCAGATGATGGCATATCCAAAATCGATGTAAGTCCGCCGATTTTAATTAACGAAATAACAGTGAAATGCCAGAAAGCCTGAACAAAATGGTATTTTAATCTCGTCAATAGTAAATCCCTGACCACACCTGAACAATATATTGTGATGTACATACGCAGTACGTTCTGCGGGTTATTCGCAACACAGCGGGATTATGAGAACCATATTTATTCAAGAATATTGAATACAAACAACTGATTGCATTTTTGCAACCATTCTGTAGATTCGTGCATATTTTTCTACTTCGTAGTCTATAAATCCCCGTTGTTTTGCTTCCAAAAATATTCTAATATCATCCATGGCGGTCCCAGAGGAAATCGCGATGGCCGATTAGTACACTACCTGCTGTATGGGTTCTCGACTAGCGCAAAGTAGGAAACTGACTCCTTTAGCTGGATAACTGCAAAAAGCTAATACGCTACCCGGCTGCTAACGATTCTCACAGATTCAAGTTCGTGTCGAGATGCTTTTGGAAAGTGCCTTTTAAAAAATACAACTGTCGTATTCGATAGCTATTGTTTAGGCACGTTCAATTTGGAATGGTTTTCAAACCACCCAGATTTCGGCAAAGTGTCTTATAGACTCTAAAGAAAAAAGCTAACTCCTGCAGCTTCATGGCGCACTTTGCAGCTCCACTAGTGAGGTAAAATGGGCTGGATAAAGAGATAAAAAATATATCTAAAGGTCTACTTGCGCCAAATCATTCATTAGTTAAATAAGTAAATAGATAGAGAGAATACGTATCTAGGCATAAACGAATAAATGATGGACGGGGTTATCAATTATACAGTTTATATTGAAATTGAAAAAAAAGTTGGATATAATATGGATATTTAAAAAATAATAGGCTACTTGTTTTTATCTGCTATATGACTATTTGATCTGATGTTTTTATTTTTTTGTATGTGTATGTTTATTTTATTGTATATTAGACATATTATTATTGGTGCAATAGGTACTGCTCAAAACAATAAGGGAAATAAGGGGATTTCACAGTGGACTTAAACTTTTTGCTTAGGTTTTTAATTATAACTGGCTACTAAATTATTAAAGTGGCATCCTTAACCAAAATTAAAAACAAAAGAACATCAGCGTTCTTGTTGGCATTTCTTTATATGGTGTGGTTGTTAGCATTTGTTAATATTTCTTTGTAACAATGCTATGTAATATACGCGTCAATTACCGCAGGCACTGACTGAAAACCAGCGCTGAGAGCTCACACCTCTGCTGCTCAATGCTGAGTCAGTTGCCCTTTGTGGCAACTTTGACACACCACAGGATGCACTCTGACGCTCTGTCTTTGTTTTGTATTATGTAGTATTTACCTATGTGACTTGTTTTTCCTTTGTACCTACTTGTTTATGATACTTGTTATTTTTTTTCTTGTGATGTGTTAATTTGTCCCAATAAAAGTCTTTCTTCTTCTTCTTCTTAATTAATTTTCCAATTTATGATTTGCAATAAAGAATATACAATATGGTGGCCAAGAGCCTACGTACACCTAAAGTATAGTATTACGTTTCTCTTTCTTTCTTTCTATAAGCCTAAGCCCTAACTAATGGCTTGTTAGGAACAACCTCCCAAATTTCGTTAATTAAAATGAAATCCACAACCCTTTATACGGTGAACCACTAAACCCAAATGTGGCTTAATTTGCAGTGAATTTGTACACGTCAAACGATATTTCGCTGCATGCGAAACACAATATACAGCTCGCCTTTGTACAGCGTTGTTTTAGTACCTTCGATAAAGAATTTTTCAATTCAATATGCAGATATGTATATTCCACACAATTATCAGAGTTACCGAGACCTTATTTAAAAGCTATTCCTAACAATGTTATGCCAAATAAGGTTCAGACAGCAGCATTCTCCGAAGCATTCACTGTATGGCACAGGCCTTCTCTTAGCGGATTCTCCGCGGATTGGCGATTTGAAGTGCTGAGGTACGTGCATAGCTCTGACACTCGGGTTTCCTCACGATGTTTTCCTTCATAGTTAGCGAGTGGTATTGCTACTATAACTTCACAAATAATGTACATAACTAAGAAAACAAAGTCATATGTACATGTCGGCATTGGGAATCGAACCTGAATCTCTCGATTCCGAGTCCAATGTTCTAGCCACTAGGCTACCACTAAAGCATTCCCACGTACATCAAATTCATTTCGAACCGCGTTACTAAATGCTGTTCTTTCAATTTCATCATAGCTTCGGTCACACACAGCGACTAGTCGCTCTGAGCGCACTCGCCGTGAATACTTGTCGCAGCGACAATTCGCTGCCTGCCTGTCACGCACAACGAGTTCTACACGAGAATTTCGATTGTCTTGAATAGCGATTAAAATTGAACAATTCTAGTCGCGGCGACTTCAACTCAACTCGCGGCGCATAGCCTGTCACACACAGCGAATACTCGTGGCGAGTGAGTACTCGCGGCGCGATTAGCCGCTGTGTGTGACCGATGCATTACCGGTCCTTCTACCCACATTCGCTCGATATATTTCTTCCATCAATCTTTCCTATCCGTATGTCCAAACTAACGCAATATTCCTTTATTAATTCCACAGGGTGACTTTGAACTCATTCATCGTATTTTAAGAGGACATTTAGGCGCTGTGTGTGACCTACTCATAAAAAATGCAACATTTTCAGCAGTATTGCAAACTGAGTAAGCTGGGCTGTTTATTTTTCATAAGAAAGCCAAGTTTGTTGAGAGGCATGTGTCCAGAGGAGAGCCTGACCGCTGTAGACAATGTAGATAAATCTTTGCGCACGAGACTTTGTCAAATCTGACTTGATTTTATTATCGTTTAACAGTTTATGTTGTTTTCAGTCCAGCTTGCTTCGTTGGTCCAGCGGTATCACATCTGGTTACCATGCCGTAGTTCATGGCTTCGATTCCCACTGGGGGCCGCCGCACATTTGTACACATTCATTCTGGGTGTATTTCCATGTTTGTGATGTTCTTGCCTGGTTACCATAGCACAGGGTATCCTAGTTTGGGACCAGGACAAGTGATTGTGTTGTGTGGAAGTTATTATTATTATTTTATAGGTAACCGTGTGTGGTACGGTATACCTTGTTATGTTCCACAATAAATCATACAGACTTACAACAACGTATAATAACGGTCACCATGCTAAAAGACATTTGCATACGCTAATTGCGCTGGTGCAGCCGCGTGTGCGCTATATCTGGTGATGGTGGGGAACTTGCAAAAATATGTTTTGATCTCATTAGAGAATCCTTTAGACAAACCCGAATTTTTTTATTCATGTTTTTTTTTATTTAGATTAATTTGAACCCATTTTATTATACAACCCCCCCCCCCCCTTGTTTATAATGTTCGAGTTACCACGTCAAGGGTTGGCTGGAAGAGATTATTTATTATTATTTATACTACGTTATTTATTTATTGATACTTTTATTGCAGTTAAAAAAAATCGTACAATTCGGCAGACCTAATGGCGGAATAAGCTCGCCATCAGGAAACTTTGCTACGATTTAAAAGTTTTCATCATAGTCAACGTTGTTCGTCTTGATAAGTAGAACCCCCAATTTTCAGATGTATGTTTATGGTAATTTGACCTTACATAAACATCAATAATTTGAAAAAAAACTGTCGTGAAACATAAAGTTGTAAATTTTTTTCACCTATTTGTTTGACCTGTTGGAAGCGGCTTGCATCCAGCGTCTTCCTGACACACACACCATACATAAGCAGCCTATATACGTCCCACTGTAGGGCACAGGCCTTCTCTCAGGGAGAGAGATTAATTTGAGATAAATTCACACACACCATACGTAACGTAAATTCACGCCTGTATCCCGAAGGGATAGGCAGAGAACAGGGTCAGCCACTTGCCACGATCCTGACAGATCTCTTTCGCTTCATCAACCTTCATTAGTCGTTGCATGCACGCACGCCAGTTTCGGGTACTTTTTATCTTGCCCTTCGATAAAAAATCCCCTATTTGTTCGAAGTATGTTCACCCGGAACGTCCCTTAAGTGCTCATCCACCCACATTCGCTCGACATACTTCTTTCGCCAATTCTGAAAACCAGCGCCAAAGCAAATCTCTTTCGCTTCATCAACATTCATTAGTCGTTGCGTGCACGTAAGCCGGTTTCGGATGCTTTTAATCTTGCCGTTAGCTAATACACCCCCCATTTCGTCGAAGCTGGGGCGCCCCTTGCTGGCCCTTTCATCCACGATCATGTGGAAGTTATTATTATTTATTTATATGGAAATGAAGGTAAGAAATACAATTTCAATAGCGGTATAATCCAAATGGGAGCAGGTGTCTGCGATACGGGTGACACATGAATTCAGTAATGTAGTTACAGCTCACCCTGGGGCAACCGCTGCAACGTTATTGCGTTAGTAGAGATTTTAAAAACCGCCCCGGAAAATGTGACTGGCCCGACCGTATTTACCGAAACATGCTGTTTACGAACGTACTCCATATGAAATAACTCGGTAATCAGAAATTTATTCGGCGTAAAGAATTTGCAATCTGTTTGTTGACTGTCAATGTACAATGTTAGTTGCCCACAGGGCCGAGTTTCGAAAAAATATAATTCGTAGTTTATTCAATGTTCAATGTACATTGCGAAAGAGTCTTCCTTGTGACCCTGTGGGTTAGTTGGCTTTTCAATATACAATGAATTGTCATAGTAAACCATGAAATGGCCCTGGTGTCATACATTACATGGCGCAGCCACGCGAATATTATTATTGGTTTCTTTATTTTGCTAATTATCACGTGTCAGTTTATCAACTAACTACGAGTATATTCGCACATGCATACATTACATATACAATACATAAAATCACGCCTGTATCCCAGAGGGGTAGGCAGAGACCAGGAAGTGCCACTTGCCAAGATCCTACAAGATCACTTTCGCTTCCTCAACATTCATCAGTCGTTGCATGCACGCACGCCGGTTTCGGGTACTTGTTACTTTGCCCTTTGCTAATACATCCCCTATTTGGTCGAAGTATGTCCGCCTGGGACGTCCCTTACCGGCGCTTCCGCCCACATTCGCTCGATATATTTTTTTCGTCAATCTTTCTTCCTTCATCCTCTCCACATGTCCAAACCAACGCAATATTCCTTTCTCAATTCTAGTCACTACATCCTCTTTCAGTCAACAACGTTCTATAATCAGACTATTGCGTATCCTGTAATTCAAAGTAACACCAGACATACTTCCTACCTATTATTATTATTATGCTTTATATTTTATTATGTAATATTTCGTATTATGTAAGCAATTCAATAAAATAAATATTAACGCTTATACTTAATAAAACAAGATTTTTGTTCTAACTGCCTCTGAGAAGTGTTTTACGGCGATTTTTATAATCACCCGAGAAAATGGGACTGGAGGGTTTTCCGACCGTATTTACCGAAGCATACTGTATACGAATATGCTCTGTATGAAAGAACTCATTGGTGTCGTCACAGATAACGTGACGCGCTCAGGTAAAAATTGTTCTTTTTAATTACACTTCGGTTTTCACGTGTCAATCAGATGTATAAATTGAGGCCTTGTTAGCACGATTGTATTTCATTCTAAGCGAAGACACAATACGGGAAATGTATAATAAAAAAACCGGCCAAGTGTGTATGTTGAAGACAAATAAACATTATCTATACAACATTTGAATATTTCAAGTGTCTATCTGTTGCCGTTAATATCGAGCAAAAAACGGCAAAAAAAGTTGCGTTTGTTGTATGTTTTTTTTTAAATATAAAGTAAATTGTACATATGTATATAATTTTAACGTTCTAATTTTTATAATTTTTAAATGTGATAATGTATAATGTAAATAATGTTTAATGCAATTAATTACGCAATAGTTTTAACTGTAATGTAATTACTTTTCTTGCAATAATAAATAAATAAATGGGAGCCCCCCTTAAATATTTATTCTGTTTTGAGTATTTGCTGTTATAGCAGCAACAGAAATCATTTACACTTCTACACTTTACATGAATCTGGAAAGAAAAAGAAAGAAAGACATTGATTATAACATAACAACAAGATACATGACAGAAACAAAATAAACAGATAAGTGAAATAATATGAACAACAACAGAAAGAAAACGAAATACACAACAGACAAAGAAAACAAACATAGTTAAAAAACATAGCCTAGCATAGTGTGTCTTAAGTTGCCATAAAAAGCAGCTGACTCAGCGTTGTGCCTTCAGCACTGATTTTCAGTCTGTGGTGCATTTAAAAGGAATTAAAATAAATGCAACAATATACATGCAATAAAGTAAAAATGGTATTCCAAGACCGGAAAGCCTGGAAAACCATGAGCAAGGCCTATGTCTTGCGGTGGGCGTCAAATGGCCGACGATCATGATGATGAAAGTAAAAAAATATTGAAATAATAAAACCAATCCAAAGCAATACCTCCACTGAGAGCCAAGCAGCCGAAGTGCGTAACAACAGAGATAAACATGCAATGGCTTAAAACGTCGCTTCCCGGTGGATCCGAAAATGCGACCATAAACTAAGCGTGCATACAGAACTTATCCAAACCAAAGGCGTAGAAGAAAAACTTTTGGCCTTTAACAGGTCACATTATTTGAGTAACCTTATAATGCAATTTCTACTTAAACGACATAAACTCACACCTGTATCCCGGAGGGGTAGGCAGAGACCAGGGTCTGCCACTGGCTATGATCCTGACATATCTCTTTCGCCTCATCAACATTCATTAGTCGTTGCATGCACTTACTTGGTCGATGTCCGCCTGGGACGTCCCTTACCGGCCCTTCCACCCACATTCAGTCGATACATTTTTTTCTTCAATCTTTCTGGCCATTCATAGATCTGAGCCAACAAAGAATCCTTTCTCAATTTTAGTTCTACAGCCTTTTATACTCCACTAATCAAACTATTGCGTATTCTGTCATTCAAAGTTACACCAATTTCTACTATTTTATAGCCACAGTCCCGTAATACATCAGTTTGAGTACAGAAACGTGTGTCTGATATATGCGATTATAGTCTTTTAAAGAGTTTTTCTGCATTGTTCACTATTCGCAGAGTGATCGGAATTCTTTCTATTTTACTGTGTTATCCAGTATCCTAGTAATGCTATTGACCCAATAGACTAGGATTGGCTTGACAGGGTTGAGGCCTATGTGCAGCTGGTGGGCTTTATTTTTGAGTTGGATAAGGATGGACGGACCGACAGACGGGTGGATAGCGGACGGGCAGATGGTCGGACGGACGGGCGGATCGACGGACTGGTAGAACGATGGATAGACGGAAAGACAGATAGATACCCGTAGATAGACAGACAGAAAGATAGATCATCATCAGCCATTTGACGACCACTGCAGGACATAGGCCTTGGCAGGCGGGTTGGCGATCGCAGTAAGCGATTGAAATATCAGGAAGGCGCTGCAGCCCGTCTCCTGGTAATTTATTTCCTTAGTCACCTTCTACGACATCCACGGAAGGAAATGGAATGACGATATTCTTAATCCGGCGCCACGCGGACATTCACTCACACACTCACTCGAAAGATAGATAGATAGATCTTATATCCTCGATTCCCTTAGCAGTCTTTCTGCAGCGTTTAAGTTCTTGTGTGCCCACGGCCATTATATTCACCGATCCTATTGTGATTGTTGCAACGTTAACTTGGGTAATAAAAGTAAATGCTTCTTTGCAGAATGTGTGAGACTCTTGTGCTGTGCAATCATATTTTTCCTGAATAGTTGCCGCTTCGGTCGGAGACACGTTCAACTTTAAGTTTATGTTTGACAAATATTGTTTTAAACAAGGATTATTTTGGAGGTTTTCTTGAACTTTTACATTTGGAATAAAGAATATTGAATTGTATATTTTTAGAAAGATAGTCTACTGTCTAGTGTATCTTTCTAAAAATATACAATTAAGTAGTTTTTATCATAGTGAAAATATGAACTAAAATTGGGTATATTTTTGGTCAAGGTCTTTTATAAAAAATCAATCAATGGATTGTTGATATTGTTTTTTTATATTTCACAGCGGTTCCTTACCCCTGTAATTCAGCGAAAAAATACTTTGTCGGTATCGGACGAACCCCTCGTTTCGACTTCATAACAAGTACAATAGTCGTTTCCGAGACCGCCACTTCCGCTGTTTTTTTTTCTTTCTTCTCCACTTCATATAGTGGTGTGTAGTTTTGTTGGAATTGTCGCGAAACTCGCGAACAAAATGCTAGACCGTTCCGTGGGGACACACGGAAAACATGAATTAAGTACGAAGGTACGAGAATATTTTAGTGGTTTCTACATGTTTTGAAATCCGGAACGCCAGCTTTATAACTATTCCAGTAAGGTGTAAAATGTTTGTTGCACGAAAGCGTGCGTAGTGTAATTAGAACACGTTTAGCCTGTGAGCTTGAGTCTGTGTACAATCTCGGAGATATTTTTTAATCTAGGTTTTTTTCTCGCTTCTCGATCGATACACCTAAAACACCCATTTTTATTCCTTAATTGCATTTATTCATTAAATACTCATTGTGAGGATACCTGAGGACCCGAGGTGTTCACATACCTGAGCGCTTGAAATTGGCAATCCGCGGTGGGAATGTGTGGTAATTAAGTCCATACTCTCTCTCTCTCTCTCTCTCTGAGAGTTGCCTTGTGCCCTTCAGTAGTTTGTTTCTAGGCTACACAAAGAAAAAATTGGCGGTACCTAAAGCTTGAAGTGGAGTCAAGTATGGAATGTGAAATTTTGATACGGAGTTCCATAAAATGAAAAAGGTTTGTTAGTGGCTCTGAAATAAAATAAATTAATAACTTTCACATAATCACTTTACCTGATCCTAGACTAGGATACTCTGTGCTAAGGTAACCAGGCAAGGACATCACAAACATAAAAATACACCCAGACTAAAGTCATTTACATTTAGTCCACACGGTGGCCCCCGAGGGAATCGAACCCACGACCTCCGGCATAGTAATCAGACGTGATATTGCTATAACAACGATACAGTAAAAAAACCGGCCAAGTGCGTATCGGACTCGCGCACCGAGGGTTCCGTACAAATTTGTACGTAGGTACATACTCGTACATATTATAAATAGTTCTGGAGACGAGTCTCGCGGTTTTCCCGAAAATCAAAGGCAATTTTGTTTATGATTTAATTACAAATTAAATGTATAGTTTTCAGCCTTTTTTCTGTATCTGTAGTAAAAAAGATATTACTTGCAGGACAATTTCATAGATATCAACGGAAAGTACCATATAAATGTTGAATTCCTTGAGTGTCGATATATACGTTTTTTAGCTTAGAAGTTTGATTTTTTTGCGGCTTCAAGGGACTGCAGACTATGGTTTTAATTTCAACTCGATACCTCCACGCGTTCCCGAGATAAAGGGTCTTGAGAGACCGACGGACGGATGGACGAACGGACGGATGGATGGACGGACAGACGGACGGACGGACGGACGGACAACAAAGTGATCCTATAAGGGTTTCGTTTTTCCTTTTAAGGTACGGAAGCCTGAAAAAGTTAATGTTAATCTTTAAAATTTTAGTAACTGCTGAATTATAGAATTCAGTATTGCCTTTTTTGAAACTTCTTTTTATAATTTTAGAGGTTCCTATTTTAATATATGAGTTCTTGTCTATCACCTATGTCTGTGTCAAATGGCAAAGAAAATGTCTCGGGAAAACATTAAAGAGTTTTTGCCTCCATTTTATTCCTTTTTCAATTGTTCCTTTTTACAGTCACTCATGCTCACGGCAATTAATTTTATCGGCCAGCTAACCTGCCCAACATCTTTGTTTGAAAACCGATTGTCTTATGTGTCACAGAATACGAAAGAACGGATGAAACATTTTACTTATTATTTAAATAAACGTACGCGTTACAATGTCGACTGATGTTGGTATAGCTACTTTTTACTTTCTTCGTATATAAAACAATGCAATGTTATGATAAGTAAATAAAATGAGCAATTCCTGAAAAACACAAAATAGAGTTATATTAGTTGTACGAATTTTTAAAAGTTAAAATATTCAATTTTTAATATTATAATATTCTATTTTTCCAATAATTATATAATCTTTATTTTATGGCTTTTTGCGTTCTAGCGGGGCTGTTTAATAAATAATACCTATAAAGGTGTAACAAAAATTGATGATGATATTTTCGGGGGTCAATTAATTGGTAATAATATTTTTGGTATCTGATAAGGATCTCATATAAAAAATATTACAGAAATCGAACTATGAACTATACTGGCCTTACATAATTTCACGCTCACTTAAAATTAACATTTAACGACATAACATCGGCGCTGTGAAGGTTACATAGATAGTATGGGAGCCCCCCTTAAATATTTATTTTATTCTGTTCTTAGTATTTGTTCTTATAGCGGCGACAGAAATAGATCATCTGTGAAAATTTCAACTGCCTAGCTATGACGGTCCATGAGATACAGCCTGTCGACAGACAGACAGGCGGACAGTGAAGTCTCAGTAATAGGGTCCCGTTTGGCACCCTTTGGGTACGGAACCCTAAAAACTATGATCCAGAGTAAATATGTAACTAGGAAATTATGTTAAATACTACCACAGCTACGCACTACCTTTAAATAAAGAGTAGGTACCGTCCCCTTGGCCTTCTACTACAGTGACGAACAGTAACTGCCGTACTCAGAGTCGTCAATTAAGATTTAATGTCAATTAAGTATCATGTCATCTCTTTCATTTCAATGACATATGAAAGGGATAGCACGACACTTAATGAACATTAAGTTTAATTGACGTCTCTGAGTACGGCAGTTAGTAATCTTTATCGAGTGAGCCTTTTGCCGTTCGCTTTATGCCTTTGACGCTGTGCACTGGCTGGATTTCCGGTGCGTAATTAAAAACTAATTCGCAACGTTCCCGAAGAGGCTTTAAAACAAAAGCACATTAATAATCCCCTGATTGCTACACGACGGCTGTAAAATTGCAAAAAAAAATAAAGGAGAAAACGAAACAAAGGCATGCGCGATTAAAAAAGTATACCCTAAGACTTGTTCTGTCGACAGATTTTCTTTATTGTAAGAAAAAAAAAGATTGTAGCCGCGATAACAATAGGTAGGTGCAAAATTTGTGGTTCTTAATAACACCACTGAAAAGGCTTCCTGCTGTTTTCCGAACATTTTATAGGGTTCCGTACCCAAAGGGTCTGTCGATATCGTATTGTTACCTACTTAACGAATTGTTTCTCAAGTAAGTGAATTTATGTATTCTTATTGAGAAATAAATATCTTAAACCTTAACCTTAAGGGTAAGGGACCCTATTACTAAGATTCCGCTGTCCGTCCTACCGTCCGACCGTCCGTCACTAGGCTGTATCTCATGAACCGTGATAGTTAGACAGTTGAAATTTTCAGACATGATGTATTTCGGCTGTTATGACAAAAAATAGTAGAAACAGAATAAAATAAATATTTAAGGAGGGCTCCCATACAACAAACGTGATTTTTATGCCGTTTTTTGCTCGATATTAATAACGGCAAAAGGTAGACGCTTGAAATATTCAAAAGATGGATAGATGGTGAATAGTACGGAACCCTTCGTGCGCGAGTCCTACTCGCACTTGGCCGGTTTTTTTAAGTATTTACTGTGGCTCCGCTGTAGAACGCTGCTGGCCTCACATTCGGGAGATCGTAGGTTCGAATCCCGGCATGCACCAATGACTTTATTTCCTAAGTTACACGCATTTGTGACTTTTTAGCAGCACTCCCACTCGCTAGCATAAAGGAAAACATCGTGAGGAAACCTGATCGTCTGAGGTGTTCACATGCCTCAGCGCTTGAAACTGCCGAGCCGCTGTGGGCACGCGTGGTTATTAAGCCCATACTCTCTCTCTGAGAGAAGGTCTGTGCCCTGCAGTGGGACATATTTAGGATACACGAAAAATTTGCTACATGGAATAACACACGAAGTTTCGCATTGTTAAGTATCACCGTTTTTACGATCGATTACGAATATGTTTTAAGGAATAATAACAAAGCGATGTGACTTGACAATACTGAATCCACTAACAAAACTCCAATTGGAAGAACTATATCTGGTAGTCTGCTATCAATTACAGCATAGTTCCCAAGTCTCGGACCCTCTTGAGCTTATGCAAATAGCGGATAGCTATGGCAAACTTCAGCTCCAGTCTTAACCCACGGCTTAGCCACAAAAGAGGGACTTTTACAGAAGCCTTTATGGCTTAGCGGCCATATCGTTTTACAACAATAAAGAATTCAGTTGTGATGGAGACATTTGTGACAGCGACTCCGACTTTCACTTTATTGTGTTCATAATTACTCGTAATTAACAGTATTCAATTTGCCTAATTTAAGGCCGTTGATAAGATGAGGTGAGTTAAAAAACGATTTTATCAAAGAACTGAATAAATAAAAACCGGCCACGTGCGAGTTGGACTCGCGCACGAAGGGTTTCATTTCATTATTTATACAACATTAGACACAAAGATCGAGAAAAAACGGCAAAAAATCATGTTTGTTGTATCGGAGCCCCCCTTAAATATTTATTTTAATTATTTAATTTTAAAGAAAATATAGAACTTAATATTCTGTGAATATTTCAAGCGTCTACCTGTTGCCGTCATTAATATCGAGCAAAAAACGGCAAAAAAATTACGTTTTTTGTATGAAAGCCCCCTTAAAAAAACATTTTATTCTACTTTTAGTATCTGTTGTCACAGCGGCAACAGAATCATATTATCTGTTCAACTGCTTAGCTATCAAGGTTCATGAGATACAGTCTGGTGACAGACAGACAGACGGACAGTGAAGTCTTAGTAATAGGGTCCCGTTTGGCACCCTTCGGGTACGGAACCCTCACAATACTTCCACATCACAATCATTTGCCCTGACCTCAAACTAGGATACCCTATGCTATAGTGACCTGGGGCCTATTTCATATAATTACAATTCGTTGCTTATGACAATTCGATGTGCATTGCACACTCCTTTAACCCACAGATTGACCAGTAGACCCTGCTTCGCAATGTACCTCGAATTGTCTTATTGAATTAACTACGAAATGTACTTTTATGTAACTCTGATCAGGCAAGGATGGCACAAATAATATCACAAAATATTAGTGAGAAACATGTTGCGTTAATCAAAGTATAACATAAAGGTAATCCTAAGAAAGAAAAAAAGACATTTATAGTTACAATTTAACACATCAAAGAAAGAAAAGCCATACCACACATAGTTACAAATAAGGAAGAGACAAACAATTTACCTCTCTCTCTGAGAGAAGGCCTGTGCCCTACAGTGGCACGTATATAGGCTGCTTATGAAACAATTTACATAAATACAATAAATGACAGGGCAATCTCAAAGTTCCAGTGGTATATCAAAGTTGCCACAATGAGCATCTGACTCACCATTGTGATGTAGACATTACCAGAGAAGAGCTTTAAAAACATGCAGCGCGTACGCCTGTATACCGGAGGGGTAGGCAGATACCAGGGTTTGCCACTTGCTATGATCTTGATAGACCTCTTTCACTTCATCAACATTCATTAGTCGTTGAATGCACGCACTCCGGTTTCGGCTACTTATTGTCTTACTCTTTGCTAAAACATACCCTAAACTTTTGGTCGAAGTATTTCCGACTGGAACATTCGCTCGAAATATCTTTTTAACCGACTTCAAAAAAAGAGGAGGTTATAAATTCGACGCGTATATTTTTTTTTGCTGTGTTTTCGCATAACTCCGTCAAATCTTAACCGATTTCAACAATTCTTTTTTTGTTCGAACAGATATAACGTCCCATTGGTCCCATTTTAATTTGGTGAAGATCTGATGAAGACTTTCAGAGATGGAAAATGGAACTCTTCGATGGATCCACATCCTTTAGTAATAATCCGTATGTTTCATAAAATTAGTCTCAAGGTAATTTGGTGATGGTCTGGTGAAGACTTTAGGCCCTGGAAATTGAGAACGTGAAGTTTTAAAGCAACGAATTAAGTAGGGTAAATTACGGTTCTATTTATTTTTCTCCCGCTCCTCGACAAAAAATTTAAAAATATATTTTTTTAATAAACAACCGACTTCAAAACCCTACAGCACTAAACAGTTAGAAATAATTTAAATAATGAGAAGTACATCATCATCATCATCAGCCATTTGACGCCCACTTCAGGACATAGGCCTCCCTTATGGTTTTCATAATCATAATTGGTTTTGCCATAATCGCTGCGCTTGGCAGGCGGGTTGGCTGGTCGGTGCCCAGTTTCATGATCAGCATATATATTTTGGCCACCGACACCAAATTATACTTCTACAATACCTACATGTACACATACTTCTAATTATTCAAATTATTTCTAACTTTTAGTGCTGTAGGGTTTCAAGAGTCGGTTTTTATTTTTTATTAATTTTTTTTTGTCAATCTATCTTCCTTCATTCTCTCCATACTTCTTAACCAAGGTAACATTCGTTTCTCAACTCTAGCCACTACATTCTCTTTCAGTCCATAACGATCTCTAAACAGTGTAATAAAAAGCTAAGCTCAACAAAAAATATCTAGCATACCGAGGTAGGCATTCTGCGGTCTCTTGTTTTGTGACTAAACTAAAACAGAGTGCCTTTGACTTCACTTTAGAGTTAAGAAAGTTCAATGAGACGAAAAAATGAGCAATAAATTTCGCCCGAGAGGAAACCGTTTCGTTTTTAAAGAGATTGATTTGCATTTAAATCGAATCCTTTGGCGTCGGGAAATGATGTGTCCGACACGTTTTGTTTTGATATCTTAATTATATGTCTACGAGGGAATTCTATTTGAAATACTTAGGTATTAAGAGTCAATTTTGCAAGTGCTTTTGTCTTGTCCCCAACAACAGCACTTAATGCAGAATCCACATCATAGAAAGTAAATACATAAACGGACAAAATATCACAAACACGGTAAAACAACCAGAGGCTTGTTTCATAGAACTGCAATTTATGGTTTACTGTGACAATTCAATGTACTTTTCACCCACAATCTCTAAATTATAATAAATTATGAATTTTAGTTTTATGAAAGAGGCCCCAGGACCCCATTATGAAGCACTAAAAATCATAGTTCACTATAACAATTCGTGGGTTAATCGACTTTGCAACGTAAGGCGCTAGACACACAGATGGGACGTGGGACGAGGGCGCGGTAAGATGAATAGAGTCACAGACCACAGTCCTTGCTCTGCGGCCGCCCTTGGTCTTTGACTCTATACATCTTACCGCGCCCTCGTATCATCTGTTTGTCTCGCGCCCAATAAGGCTCAGGCCCTATTCCATAGAACTAGAATTCATGGTTTACTATGACATTTCAACAACATATACCCCTGTCCCCCCAAACTAAGTTACCCCCAACGGGTATCGTTCGGCTTTTGTCTTAAGCGACTTCAACGACGGTGTTGCGTTGGTATATCCGCGATTTCTGTCAACGGTTTGTTTGCGTATGGACTGAAGCCGAAGGAATTTGAATATACGTTGTTTATGTATAAGAATAATATACGTATAATATAAGTAAATAATATATAGAGAGAGTTCTGTGCAGTCTGACAAAATTGTGTACTATATTAAGGTTAATAAAACTGAATTTTAACTGATTTTACTCGTTTACTTTTCTATTTTGCAATTTTCCGACGTTTCGGTACTTTTGCACGTGCCGTGGTCTCGGTGAACTGAGGTGACAGGCGTCTTTTTGAAAGCATTAACTGTTAGTTTACTACCTTTGGCAAAAATTATTAAGCTACGTTCCAAAAATATTATAATATAATATTCAGTTTTATTATGTCTAGTGCTCGTGTTAGCCTCGGAAAATACTATATTAAGGTTATTTATTTTATATAAATTAAAAAAAACCACTCAAACTGAGGCCATTTGTACAAATGTACGACGACCCCCAGTGGGAATCGAACCCATGACCTTTGGCATTATAATCAGACGCAATACCGCTAGACCAATCAGGAAAAGGCATATATTCTTTTATATTACAGACAAGTACCTAAACACAGCTTTTTTTGTATACTTTTTGTTGCACTAAGTGCTGAGGACAAATTTAAAAATCTATTTAGAGGCTAAAAATTCCACCCATGCCGGGACTTGAACCCGCGACCTCTGGCCAACCGTGACAGACAGCTTTTTTTGTTCACTCAGAAACTTGTTGATTCATATTGTGCTGTGCTTCATTTCAATAATAAAGAAAACACCTACTTAATTCCCGAGTGTTGCTGTCTGTTTACGCGAAGGACTACTAAAAGACGGGCACTTGGCATCAAACGCTGATGCCACCCGCGGTGGCGCGACGCGTGCCCGCCCATGCGTGTGCGCATGTTTGAAGCAAAAAGACTTTTAGCGACGAACTGCTTTACGGGGAGCAAAGTTCTACCTATCTGCGCTAAAATGCTGAATAATTGGCAAAATTTGCGACTATAATATTTTTTTATCTTATAAGTTTATTAGTGAAGTTATAGTAGCAATACCACTCGCTAACTGTGAAGGAAAACATCGTAAGGAAACCTGAGTGTCTGAGGTGTTCGCATACCTCAGCGCTTAAGATTGCCCATCCGCGGTGGGCACGCGTGGCGACTAAGCCCTCTCTCTGAGAGAAGGCCTGTGCGCTGCAGTAGGACATGTGTAGGCTACATAAAAAATATCTCTGTATAATTATTTATCTATCTACTTACTTATTCAGTGATTTTGCGCGAGGCACCCTCAGTTACGTTACAGGTGACTTTGCAACTTAAAGGTTGATGTATTTTGACTGTTCTGGACGCATTTCTTGGCCAACTGCAAAGAAGCCGATCTTAGCACTTTAGATCCTACGTCCGATAGCCCCCCGTTGCGAGTAAGACAGTTACACTTGAGCTTTTAGCAGTTCTTCCTAATTTATACAACGTTTCCACGAGAGCGACTTATTTAAAACGACAGGTGGCGCCCCTAGGTGGTGGCACCTTTATTTCTTACTGCAAAACCAGTAAACCTAAGCTCTATAAAGGAGAAAAGATATTAAAGTAACCCGTATATGTAGACCGGTGGAAAATATTTACTAGTGTAGTATGAGCGTCGGTAGCCTAGTGGGTAGAACATTGGACTCGGAAGCGGGAGACCCAGGTTCGATTCCCAGTGCGGGCATGTACCTGACTTTTCTTTCTAAGTTATGTACATTTGTGAAGTTATAGTAGCAATACCATTCGTTGACGCTGAAGGAAAACATCGTGAGGAAACCTGGGTGTCTGAGCTTTTCACATACCTCAGCGCTTGAAATCGCCAATCCGCGGTGGGCACGCGTGGTGATTAAGCCCGTACTCTCTCTCTGAGAGAAGGCCTGTGCCCTACAGTGGGACGTATATAGGCTGCTTATGCTATGCTTATGCTATGAGCGTCGGTAAAGTGTTCACCGCATATTATGGTTTGCCTTTCACATCCTGTATTTGTAGTTCAGCTTTGGTTGGGTGCAAAAAAAAAACGTTGGCCTTTGCATCGACGTAATGAGATGATTTATAGAGCGGGTGAAGGGAGCACTCGGACGCTACAGTGCCTGGGACATTGTTTTTTACATGGAGTTGGCTGGCCAAGCACTTATACCATCCTGACAGCTTAGTCGGCCTAGCCCACAGGAAAGACAAGTCAGTACGCGTAGAGCCAACCAAGCGCGGGCTTACTCACGATATTTTCCTTCACAGTTAGCGTGTGGTATTGCTACTACAAATTCGCATAAGTACGTAACTTTGAAAATAAACAAAGTCATAGGTGCATGCCCGCACTGGGAATCAAACCTGGGCCTCGCGCTTCCGAGTCCATTGTTCTACCCACGGGGCTATCACCGCTTAGTGTGCAACAAACAGATTTTGAAATTCTATGAATATGAAGAAATTTATTGAAGGATCAGGATCATAGCAAGTGGCAGACCTTGGTCGCTGGCTATCCTTCCGGGGTACAGGCTTTATGTTATGTTATGTAGTTACCTATTTCTTGAATTAAAAAGACGAATGAATGACTCTCTGTACACGTAATACAGAGAAGTTTGTAAAGAGGCTCGAAATTTCGCTGATGCCTGCACTTGCCCATTAGCTCAGTTGGGTTGGGAGAGCGCTGGCATGGTTAGCCAGAGGTCAAGTCCCGGCATGGGTGGAATTTTCAGCCTCTAAATAGGTTTTTAAAATAGCTGTAAAACACGCTAGTTTGTTTATTTAAAAAATACACTTTTCAAAAATATCTCGGCACAAAGTCGAATCTGTAAGAACCATTAGCGGCCATGTACAGCGGTACGCGCGTGCCGCGGGTCCGCGGGTCGTCGTTCTGTTAGACGGAGAGGCGGTACTAATTGTTGGTGCATTTTTTTAAACAAGATTTCTCACCAATACTTAAAAGTAATAGTCTAAATAGATGCAATTTTCAATTACTAATTACATAAACGCGACTATCAAACCACGCAGAAATCAGCCAATTATACAAATAGGGTGAATTCGCAAAAAATAAATTTTCTCAAACATGCTTGGAAATTTGAGCATTATTTCGACAACCTTCTTCGAGATAAATCGAAATTGCTGTACTGGCCAATTAGACGCGAGCAGCGGCCGGAAAAAGTTCTATGAAAATTCATAACTGTCGTGTTTTGCGGTCAAATAAATTATATTAATACATAGTAAACTCATACTGTCGTGTTATTTAAAAATGGAACGATCTTTTACTCCAAACAATGACAACCAAGGAGTTAACTTATCAGAGGGTTTATTTAAATTTTGAACTGGCTTGGGATAGAAAGCTGGATATACCTATTGAAAAAAAAAGAACAGTTTAACGCGGGAAAAATTATTGTTGTTCGTTCGTGGTTCGTCTGATTTTCAAAGAAGTTCTGCCTTAGTACTACTTAGTTTTAATTTCCGCGCCACAACTAGGCATTGATGGACTCACGTATGTGTGCCTCGGCTTCGCCTCGGCATTTCGTCCATCAATGCCTCTTTTGCTGGCCGCTGCAGTATAAGCAGCCTATATACGTCCCACTGTAGGGCACAGGCCTTCTCTCAGGGAGAGAGTATGGGCTTAATCACCACGCGTGCCCACCGCGGATTGGCGACACTCAGGATTCCTCACGATGTTTTCCTTCACCGTTAGCGAGTGGTATTGCTACTATAACTTCACAAATGTACATAACTTAGAAAACAAAGTTATAGGTACATGCCCGCACTGGGAATCGAACCTGGGCTGCTGCAGTAATGTACTATAATGTTGAGCGAAAACATCAGCGTAGGTGTCGCTGTCGGTGGAGCGGTCTTAGTGTATGGGCGATCGATTTCTTGAATTTGATGGTATTTCAGAAAATTTTTGATTACGCTCAGACATTCAATGAAAAGATCAAAATGTACATGGTGTGATAAAATACCGAAAAATAAGTATATAAAACCGGATAAGTGCGAGTTGGACACGCCCACCGAGGGTTCCGTACAAAATCGAGACTAGCAATTTTTTTCGAGCATGTCCCGAAATTCAAAGATTATTTTTCTTATGATTTAATTTAAAAATGTATTTCATAGTTCTAGGTCAACGAAAAGTACCCTATAAATTTTGATTCCCTTGAGTGACGACAGTGATAATATACGTTTTTTTTGCGGCATAAACGGCCGCATCTTATTTTTACGTTAACTTAAAGTTTGTTTTTTTTTTCACAGCTTCAAAGGACTGTACATTTGAGTATGTTTTTTATATTTTAGGTGTTAAATTCACCTTGATGCCTTTAAGCGTTCCCGAGATAGAGGGTCTTGACAGACAAGCGGACGGACGGACAGACGGACGGACGGACGGACAACAAAGCGATCTTATAAGAGTTCCGTTTTTTTTCTTTTTGAAGTACGAAACCCTAAAAATATTAGTAAAGATTTTCCTGTGGACCAAATCTTCAGAATCGTGAAAAAAATATAAGCGGTTCTTAGATTCTAACGTTACCAATTTCCTGCCAGGCAGATCGTATGCCTGGGGACGGCCGGTCCGACTGATGTTCGTCGGACGTTATATTTATGGTATGTCATGTGAAACATTTTGCTTGCGCGATGCAGGAATGTTGGAGTTTATAGTGCGCGCGCAGAGTTGACATGTGCTTGCCACAAGCTGCCAAGTAGTTTCTTCGTGATTTCAAAGTATTCCCGACGAGCATTGTCCTAAATTTTAATTTTCCGAAGTTTATTTTAATTATTCCTGTCTGACTCCGTTTTTATTTTTTTATAAAAAAAATAATTTCACGATTTTTTGTTATGTTTTTATATTTTTCCTTTAATTGACTTTTCTCTCTCATGTCACTCATTTTTGTAATATTCTTGCAGTCACCATCTCATTGCCCATTTATTCTGATATTTTCCTATTATACTTCGTTTTACCCGTTCTCATCACTTTTCTTTCATTATACAGTCCATTCCTCAACATTTGGTCCTGAATACTGTGTTTTCCGGAAGCAAATGCACGAGTTACTATGAAAACACCCAAATTGCTTCAAGAATGCCTTTAAAAGTTCCCTCGATTACTCCAGAATCCCATCATCAGATATTGATGATTATGAGACCAAAGAATTTTCCAAATCGGTCCACGCGTCTTCGAGTAGAAGACTCCGATGAATTGACAACCTTCTACTATTTAGAGGCTAAAAATTCCACCCATGCCGGGACTTGAACCCGCGACCTCTGGCCAACCGTTGATTCGATGTAAGACAAGATTTAATAGTTTCTTGAGCGTAAAGATTTCCTGTACTTTGAAGTAGGCTCTGCGCAAATGAATATCATAATTATAAATGCGTTTATTGCCCATAAATGAAAAACACAACGGCAGCGTGGCAACCTATAGCAACACACAACCCGTGTCACGGTAACCAGACAAGGACATCGCAAACATAGAAATACGGACAGACTGAGGCCATTTGCACAAATGTACTATTCCCACTGGGATCGAACCCACGACCTCCGGCATGTTAATCGGACGTGACACTGCTAGGCCTACGAGGCAGTCTTACCATGACAAACGGAACGTTGGGAGAAAAGCCAATTCAATATTTTCGTCAAAAGCATTACCGTGTCTCGACATTCCGTCTGACAAGCCACACAGAGCGAACAAGTCATTTCAATTAAAAACACATACCGATTCAGAACCCCCTATCAGGCGGAATCATGCTGCGAAACATTGCGATTGTTGCACTAATTAGGGTTTTAAATAAAGTAATAAATAACTTCCACACAACACAATCACTTGACCTGGTACCAAGCTAAGATACCCTGTGCTATGGTAACCAGGCAAGAACCGAATTCAAAAAAGGAGAAGGTAACATTCTTTTTGTTGCACTAGCCCGTGCTGAGGACAATTTTAAAACCCTATTTAGAGGTTAAAAATTCCACCCATGCCGGGACCTCAACCCGTGATCTCTGGCTAACCGTGCCAGCGCTGTACGTAATACAGATAAGTTTGTAAAGAGGTCCGAAATTCGCCGATGCCTGCACTTGCCCATTTGCTCAGTTGGGAGAGCGCTGGCACGGTTAACCAGAGGTCGCGCGTTTAAGTCCCGGCATGGGTGGAATTTTCAGCCTCTAAATAGGTTTTTAGAAACAGCAATTACAAAAGAAAAGATACAGCTGGCAGCCTTATTGCTAATAGCAATTACAAACCAAACCTCACAAAAGATAGTTTGCTGGGGAGAAGTAGACATAGGAAATTCATTAATTATTATTGCACAGATTTTACTTAGAAAATAAATGTTCTAGTTTAGACTTAGGTCAAAACTTATTGAAATCTGAATTTATGGTTAGAAAATCCAACCCGACTCAAGAATTCGACCTTTAGCTAGTCACAATACCTGAACGCGCAAAATAATAATTAATCTTGACACTTAGGTAGCACAAAGGTTCTCACGGTCTGAGATTCCGTGAGCAAAAATCCATAATACATCGAGGGAGACACCTAAGGCACGAGTTAACGAGGCCCCTTTTAGGGTTTGAACTTGCAGAACCCTAAACTTCCTTGTTGGTATCGCTCTGTGAGAACTGGACTTTATATTCCGAAAGTGCAACACGTGCTTGACACTAGTACCTATACGTACGGAACAGCTGGGCCGCATTTCGTAAAACTACAATTCACAGTTTGTTATGACAATTCGATGTACATTGCGAAGCCGATTTGTTTAATTAGTGTGCCTACTAGTTAATCTGTGCGTTAATAGACTACGCAATGTATGTCGAATTGTGATAATAAACCATGAATGGTAGTTCTATAAAATATGGCCCTGGTGTTAGCAGAACCAAACGAGAATGTGTTAGCTCATTACTCATTATCCAAGATCTTCTCGTTTTTAGGGTTCCGTACCCGAAAGCTAAAGGACCCTATTACTAAGACTCCGCTGTCCGTCTGTCCGTTCGTCCGTCTGTCACCAGGCTGTATCTCATGAACCGTGATAGTCAGACAGTTGAAATTTTGACAAATTATTTATTTCTGTTGCAGCTATAACAACAATTACTAAAAACAGAATAAAATAAGTATTTAAGGGGGGCTCCCATGCAACAAACGTGATTTTTTTGCGGTTTTTTTTTTCGATATTAACGGCTATTACGGCAACAATAATAGACGCTTGAAATATTCAAATGTTGTGTAGATAATGGTACGGATCCCTTCGTGCGTGATTCTGACTCGCGCTTGGCCGGTTTGTTTCTCCAAAATTATCTATTTTTTTCAAATGAACACCTAGTTTAACTTGTAACGTTGTACGGAACCTTACTGAAACATCGGGCGAGTTTCCGATTCAGTTTCATACAAAACGAGCTGAAGGGACAGGACGAAGCCTACACAGAAGAGACGGGACGAGGGCGCCTTTTCTATGCAACGCGTCGCGTCTTTACTGCGCCCCCGCCCCAAGTCCCTATGTGGCCGCGGCCAACAGATCATTTCTGGTGTGCAATAAATTGTTCTCTATCTATGTAGACATAGACACTTACCCCCAGTTTCTCGTACACTAACACGCTGTTAATCTACTGTTAACAGCTGTCGATTGACCAAAGTGCATACAAAAAATGCACTGACCGCTGTTAACAGTAGATTAACAGCTTGTTGAGTACGAGAAACCGGGGGTTACACTCCCGCCTGTATTCCGGAGGGATAAGCACAGACCCAGGGTATGCCACCTGCCACGATCCTGGCAAATTTCTTTCTCTACATCATTATTCATTAGGCACTGCAAGTATGCGAGTCAGTCTATTGTCATCTGTCGTCTCATCATCATCATCATCATCAGCCATTTGACGCCCACTGCAGGGCATAGGCCTCCTTCGTGATTTTCATAACCACGAGGGGTTTTACCCATAATCGCCACGCTTGGCAGGCGGGTTGGCGATCGCAGTAAGCGGTTGGAATCTCAGGAAGACGTTGCTGCTCGTCTCCTCGTAATGGATTTCCTTAGTCGCCTTCTACGTCATCCACGGAAGGAAATGGAGTGACGCTATTCTTAATCCGGCACCACACGGAAAGGAGGAATTTATCCTGTATATATTTATAGTCATAGATACCATAAATAAATTTCTTGTATTAAACCTTCCACCAATCACCAATCGGGACTTGGCCCCCGCGGTGGAGTATGGCCTATACCTTCTTCAGGGAAGAGACCCGTACCCCTCGGTGGGGACATAATGGGTTGATGATGATTAAACCTACCAGGAGACGGGCAGCAGCGTCTTCCTGAGATTCCAACTGCATACTGCGATCGCCAACCCGCCTGCCAAGCGTGGTGATTATGGCAGAACCCCTCATAAAACCACGAAGGAGGTCCTGCAGTGAGCGTCAAATGGCTGATGATAATTATGATTAAAGTTAGTAAGTAAAATGAAAATAAGTGTTAGAATACATTTTTAGGATCTCTCATTATTGAGCCTTATTTGCCATCTCCCGCTCTTTGTTTTATCGTTCAGAACCTCTCTTAGGCTGTCTTTTACCCTTACCTATTAATTATGTTTTTTTTTGCAATAAAGCGTAACAAACAAACAAGGAGTGACTGTAGTTGGTGAATATCGTATTATGGAGAGAAAAAAGCTGGTGGGGCTGTGTCTGGTATCGGGGTATACGGGCGTTGGTTTAACGTGAAACTTATGTTAGAAATAGTTAATTTTTAGCTCAAACTACGCAATGTATTACGCGGCACTGTCAAGACGATCTGAGTAACGCCTACTTTGCTCTTCTTCATCATCATCCTCATTCAGCCGCAAGTAGTCTACTGCTGGACATAGGCCTCCTCTATGGATAAAAAAAAAAGAAAACCGATTGGAAGCGACTTGCATCCAGCGTCTCCCACTTGGATGAGGCCATCTGTCTATGTTGTCGCTTGCGATATGTGGTCCCCATTTGAGAACTTTTCGGCCCCATCGGCGATCAGTTCTGCGTGCTATATGCCCCGCCCCCTGCCACTTCAACTTACCAATCCCCTGGGCTATGTCGACGACTTTCGTTCGTGTACGGATCTCATCATGTCTGATTCGATCTCGTAGAGAAATTCCGAGCACAGCCCTTTCCATAGCACGTTGCTCTTCCGGGCGATATAGGTATAAATGAATTGCACACGATACGTAGGTATAGACCTACGGCCCGAGGCGACATGGTTTCATTGCATGCGGTACTACCGAACTGGAAGACGTGTCACGCCAGAAATCGGAAGGGTTAAACGTGAGACTAGGGTTTGCTCCTGAGCGAATGCCGTGTTTTAGTAGACCGCTGTATGAACCTCGTATGGTGAATGAGGGCCAACCGGTCGCCCTAGTAGGAAAAATCTCACAACGTTGGGTTGCATCGTTATACCAATAGCTGTATTTTTTCTTTGCTTGCACGTGCGTCACTCTCAATGATTGTTTCGCCGCAGAGTATGGCGAGAACAGAGTAGACAAAATTATCATGATGGTTTATTTGGTAAATATACTTGCCCTATTTTTCATTTTTTTTTAAATTTATTTATTGCCAAAAAACTTAAAGCTAACATTACAGGGAATCCCTATTGCGTTAACAAGTTTTATAATTAATTATTCTAATTAACTTAAAGTCACCTAATCCATTTATAAACTAGCATTAATAGACACACAAAATACTACTTACTATAACACAACACAAAAAGAGTGACTTTTGTAAATTAATTAAGAGAAGAAAAGAATAAATCTGTACTCTCTGCGACTCGGTTTAACGTGCTTAAAGTCCTAATTATGTTATTTATCAATTGGTAGAATGAAGATTAAACGTATGATACAACTTGCGATTCGCATTGTGGTAAAAGAGATCGCGGCGGTTCCGCACTTGAAAACTGCTGTCAAACGGCGCTAAAGTGACTTCATCATCGTCATCATCAGCCCTTTGACATGACAGAACATGATTATAAAAACCATGAGGGGTTTTGCCATAATCGCCACGCTTGGCAGGCGGGCTGGCGATCGCAGTATACGGTCGGAATCTCATGAAGACGCTGCTGCCCGTCTCCTGGTAATTTATTACCTTAGTCGCCTTCTACGACATCCACGGGATGAAAAAAAGCGACGCTATTCTTAATCCGGCGCCACACGGATATAGACGGATAAAGTGACTTATAACGTAGGAAACGACATAATCTGTACAGTCGACGGCAGGTCAACCTTTGCATTTTTTTTTTTGCAAAGTCACCCGTAACTTAACTGGGGAGAGTTCACGCGTGTAAACATTGATGTTCTGTTGACTGTACTATGTTCTTAAAAAACGGTTAATGTAATTTAAACCGAGCTCGGACATCCTGTACTTTATTTACCAGACAATGATAAATCAATTCATGTAAAGCCTGCGCGGGAATCGATCACACGACCTCTGCCTCGGTAAACTCCAACGAGGAAGCAGTCTTTGATAGTAGACGTCATTTAACTCTCTCTGCCCCTTTTCAACGCTCTATGAAGCAAGTTCTTTGACAGTCACCGCGCAAGTTTGCCTGCAGTTTTTGCCGGCAGACCTTGACTCGACTAGTCGGCTAACAGGGGGCCTATTGCAAACCAACAATAACGATATAAGTGAGAAACGGGATTTCTTGTCGTGGTATTAATTTAGTTTCTTTGACTACAGAACTTAAATTTATGTTTGCTGAATGTCAATGTACTATGTTACCGTGTTAGCCGCTGTCTTCGGGCCGTATTTGTAGTGGTGAAAAAGGCAGCGGGAATCTCCCTGCTACGTCTAATATTAGAATAAAATAGTAGAGAAAGCATTTATTGACGTATAAATACGTTTTTCAGAGTTAAGAGGACTCAACAATTGGGGAAATTCAAGTTACTCGAATTATGGAAACCTTATTGTACTTGTCTTTGTTTTTTAGGGACGCACTTTATTAAGAAACTGGTCAAATGAACATGACACATAATATAACTATAATTTCACAAAATCCGAACACTCACAAGAAGTTTCATCATAAAAAGTAGTACAACAAACACAGAACATAATACTAAAATACTAAATTACAGATCTCTGTGGCAAGTGGCCGATCTTGGGCTCTGTCTACCCCTCCGGGGTACAGGCGTGAGTTTATGTTATTCTATGTTTTATATACCTATACAACAACGAAATCTTTGAAAAGTACATTGCGTTACATAAACTTACGCCTGTATCCCCGAGGTGCAGGCAGAGACCAGGGTTTGCCACTTGCCACGATCCTGTCAGACCTCTTTAGCTAATTAAATAAAAACCGAGTTCAAAATAATACTACAATAAAAACAAGTTACAAGACCAGCACCGGGCACCGACTGCAAAATATATTTCTACAACACCTACAACGAATTTGAAGGTCATATTCGTTTAAATTATTTCTCTGTTTTTAGTGTTTTGAAGTCGTTTTTTTTTTATAAAAAAAATATTTCACAGTTTTTTGTGAATATCACTACGACTCCGACAAATTGTGTTTTTCGAAAGCAAATGCACGAGTCACTATAAAAAATAAAAAAGTCTGCCTTTGAAATTTGCGAAGTTCCCTCGATTTCTCCAGGATCCCATCATCAGATCTTGACTTTGGTGAAAACGGGTCACATGACCATGTGACCCGTTGTAATGTGAAAAAATGAATGAAAGTGAAAAAAAAATAATTAAGAGTAGTTTTCCAGTCACGCCGCATATGGTAAACATTGGTAAAATTTAATTCAAACTTTATTATATTGTCTTTATGTAGTTTCTAAAGTGTCCTTGTCCACGGGGTGTGCCTAAATCTTATCTATCCGAAAAAGGGGAGTTGGTCTCGTCATCCCAAACAACTTTCAAAATTTTGCTATTTTGAAGTAGGACGGTTACTACTTCAAAATAGCAATTATTTCGCAATTTCTAACGTTACTGCACACACACTCACTCACACACATATACACATGCACAATCACGCACACAGTACCGAAGCAACAATTCCCTTCCCGAAATAATTATAGTAGCCTAATATCATCACATTACCATTACTAATGTCACACAAAGCATGACATGACCAAAATCTACGCCATAAAATGTTATCTTCCTATCTGTCTTAGCATATACCTAACCAGAGGCACGGACCTGCTCGCCATAAACACAGGCTACATGTGAGCGAGCCTAGCAATGGCAGCAGATAGAACATTTTGGAGTTTTTTGTCCGTTTTTTATATTTTCACCAATGATCTACATTTTGAAACGGACGCCTAGTTTTACTTGTAACGTTCAATAAGTCACAGTTTCTTTGTTACTTTGAATAAGATTTTTTTAATTTTCATGTTACGTTTTTTTTAGGGTTCCGAACCCAAAGGCCAAGGGACCCTATTACTAAGACTACACTGTCCGTCTGTCTGTCTGTCTGTCTGTCTGTTAGTAGGTCTGTCTATCTGTCTGTCACCCGGCTGTATCTCATGAACCGTGAACAATTTTGAACAGATATGGACAGCTACCTACATAATTTTGTTTTCCCTGCCACCATCCATTAACTGTGGTTCGCGATTGGCTCCGTGGTGGTCGGCACCGATCGCCGCTGACATCTGGCCGATCACGGGTGGTATAACTAGTTCACGCAATTAACACATCTCACTTTAATAGCGGTGATTAAAGTGGGAGGCATCTTCGGAGAAATAATGGTCGAGAGGTCAACAAGTATTGCCAGTTCTGCTCTTATTACGCGCACCAAATCTTGAGCGATTCCAATCGTCTAACTGTCAAATTAGTATAGAATTTCAAAACTGGTCAAGCAACTGAGATGATTATTGGTTGAGGTTTTGGATGAAATAATAATAATCACAACTTCCACGCAAGACAATCACTTGTTCTGGTCCTAAGCTATGATACCCTGTGCTTGGTAATCAGAAATCACAAACATGAAAATACATACGAGGTTATAAATTACAGGGCACAGACCTCAAACAGAAAGAGACTATCCGGTTGAGCTATTCGATTGAACAGTTCAGATACTCAGATTTCCCTAAAAACCTTTTTCGAAAAACCTTGAACTTGATTTCAAGATAAATTTATTACGCCTAAATAGACTACTGAGAAAACTACAGTAATATTGAATGCGCATTTTCACTGTTACCGCATTATTTTCCGCTCTTTATTCCATTTGAAACCAGTTCCACCTTTGACGTTTCGCTGAAGCGGCAATATTGTATTGCGACACTGATGTCGATTCCGTCTCGAAGATACGTTATATTTAATGATAATAATTACATCACCAATCCTGGTCCTAAGGGAAATTACCTCGTGTATTGGTAATCAAACAAGGACGTCATAAACATGAAAATACACTCAGACTAAGGCCATTTGTAGAATCCCGCGGGAACCCAAGAAATTACTATTACAATATCAGAGATGTTGGGAACTTCACGCCATTGTTGGGTTGCATGAGTTCTATACCTGAAGGGTGCAAAATTAAAAAGCCTATCGCTTACGCAAGTGGTATCTTGCAAGTAATGTAAATCGCTTCGGCCAGATATCGCTGCCTGTACATAATACAGAGAAGTTTGTAAAGAGGCTCGAAATTTGCCTTCACTTGATGCCTTCACTTGCCCAATAGCTCAGTTGGGAGAGCGCTGGCACGGTTAGCCAGGGTTTAAGTGGCGGCATGGGTGGCATTTTTTGCCTCTAAATAGGTTTTTAAAATTGTCCTCAGCACGGGTTAGCGCAACAAAAAGAATATAAATATTTATTAATCGTGCTAAATACATAATCGAACCTTATTAATACACACTGTGACTAATCTAGCTTCCTACTGTCCGTAACCCGGGGAATTCACGACTTTCCAGTACAATCATACCCATCTACAATATTACATCGCGGCCATATATCGCCCGACGAGCTAGCGTGGCAGCGTCACTTGTCAAATTAGAGTCTGAGCGCGCTCGCGCCGTTTCTATGACGGGCATTAGACTAACACTTCGCAGCTTACTGTTTGATGAATTTTAGTTTTAATTTTAGTTAAACTGAAACTCAAAATTCATTAAACAGTAAGCTGCATGGTGTTAATCTAACCTTGTGAGTCTAAGGTAGGTACGCCGGTTTTGGGTCCTTTTTATTTTGCCCTTTGCTACTACATACCCTATTTGGTCAAGTGAGTCCGCGTGGGCCGACCAAAAAAAAGTAGATAAAAAGTACCTGAAACCGGCGTGCGTGCATACAAAGACTAATGAATGTTGATGAAGCGAAAAAGGCCTGTGACAAGTGGCAGTCCCTGGTCCCTGCTTACCCCTCCGGAATACAGCCGTGAGTTTATGTAACGTAGGTTATGAAAGGGAGGATACTGTCCTACTACGCTTTTAAATACATGTCTGCTTAGAGAAGACCATCTAAGTGCGAGTCAGGCCACTCGCAGTGTAGGGTTCCGTAGAAAGATGGGTTTTTAACTGCTGCAGATTAATTATCAATGGATTTTGTACGAGGTTTTCGCTCCTTTTATAAGTTTGTCGCCTATTACTCGTTATCTCGTAAAGCCTTTTTGGCCACGATAGTTTTCCTTTTAAGTTCATTATTTTTTCACGTTTCTATAATCTACCGTTTAGCCGGGAGAGAGGGGAGGAACGCCCTACTCTGACAAAAAGTTGCGTTTTAAGACTTAATATTTCGCAAACGGTACCCTGAATCGAAAAATGGTCTTTATACACTGTTGAGGAATGGACTGAATAATGAAAGAAAACGTTAAACGAAGTATAATAGGAAAATAGCAGAAGGAAGAATGAGATGGTGACTGCAAGAATATTACAGAGATGAGTAACATGAGAGAGAAAAATCAATTAAACAAAAAATATAACAACATCATAAAATATTATTCCAAGGAGTCTTTATCAATAGGAGTCTTTATCAATACACCCACAATAATGAGCCGTTTTCAGCACAAATTCACAAAGCACTTCATAGATGGCGCTTATAGGCGTGCGCATACAAGAACAGGGACACGTCTGTCAAATTTTACTTAGCGCAGATTAATTTTGACAGCCGCATTCCGGTTCTTCTATGGCCACGCCTGTAAGCGCCATCTATGAATTGCTTTGTGAATTTGTGCTGAAAACGGCTCATTAGTCCAATCCACCAATCCACTCTGTGGCATCGGCTATATCCCTATTTAGGTGTAGGAGAGGTAGCCTGAAAATATTTTTTTCGAGATTTTATTCTACGCTTTTGTCAGCGTAATAAATATAATATATATCTTTGCCAAATTTCAGCTCTCTAGTACTTACAGTCTCAGTGCTAAGCCGCGGTCAGACAGACAGACAGACATACGGACGGACGGACATGGCGGAACTTTAAGTGTTCCTTGCTGACTACGGACCCTAACAAAAGTTTAAAGAAAAAGTCGAAAGTTTACTGATTAAACTTTAGTTGATGTGTTTATGAGCGGTGGTAGTAGAGCGGTAGAACGCCGGCTTCTCATTCGGAAGGTCGTGGGTTCGAATCCACATACCGCTTTCGCTTCAATCAACATTAATTAGTCGTTGTATGTAGTCGTGAGATTTAGTAGTAATAAGATTAATCTAAAGTAAGTAAAATATATGTCAATTGAACGGCAAAATGAGTTGAGGCTTTAGTAAAGCCATCAAGTATTCTTATAACAAAGACGCTATAAGGTTCTACATTTTATCGATCATCAGTGTTACTAGACTTTGAGCCTACTATCCTTTTTTACCACAAAAGCGATTCAACGAATATAAATGTGGTGATTGCTTTAATATTTTGCGTTACAAACGTATTTTCACAGTTTCAAGTGCTAAGTGAAAGAATGTCACCAAAAGGCTGTTTTCAAAATTAATGGTGTCATCATCCCTTAAGGCACCACCCGAAGCCAACTAGCACCAATGGAAAGTAATACATCATGTACACGTTTTTAGCAAAATTTTAAATATATATATCAACAATGGTTAATTGCTACTTTTAGTAGAATCTACAGCCTAGATCGGTATCCACTAAAAACGGCGTGTTTGGCGAAAATTATTTAAGGTCCTACGTTTTTGAACTTCTGTTTCTGAAATTCCGTGTGGCGCCGGATTAAGAATAGCGTCACTCCATTTCCTTCCGTGGATGTCGTAGAAGGCGACTAAGGAAATACATTTCCAGGAGACGGGCAGCAGCGCCTTCCTGAGATTCCAACCGCATACTGCGATCGCCAACCCGCCTGTCTAGCGTGGCGATTATGGCAAAACCCTTCATGGTTAGGAAAACCATGAGGGAGGCTTATGTCCTGCAGTGGGCGTCAAATGGCTGATGATGATGTTTTTGAACCTAGCTTTTATACTATAGATTCTAAAAATGGTTTTTACCTTTAGGGGTCATCCATGATGCACGTCACGTGAATTTAGTGATTTTTTTACCCCTTTTACTGAAAGTATTTTTTTATTAATGCAAAACTGGCCATTGGCTCGCCGAGATCTGGCAACACTGCTATCCTCACGTACGTGCTGTTAAACTGCGCAGCATGAAACGGGGCACCGTAAAATAATTTGTACCTTATTTTAATAATTTGTACCTTATTTTAATAATTTGTCCCTTAATTAGTTGTTATTTTTTGTGCAATTAAGATATCTAATAATAGTAGCACTTATTGCCACCTTCAGAGGCTATGGCTTCCATTATTAAAAGTATTGCACCTATATTTTTTTAATAACAATATTCTTTGTATTATGCGAAATCGGCTTTTGGCTCGCCCGGATCTGGCAGAACTGCTATCGATACGCGCCTCGCTGTCTGCCTTCATGTAGGTGGTGTTAAACTGCACATCATGAAACGGAGCACTATAAAATACCATGTACCGAACGTGTGTTTTTTTGCAATAAAGAATTTTAATAATAATAATAATACTTTTTCCGCCTTCGGATGAATAAATGACAACTGTAGCTTTTTTTTCTATAAAAATATATTTGGCCAAGACCCACTTCGGGTCGCTGAGCCAGCGGCTTAAGGAAGTAAGTAGGTATATATATTTCAACAATATAAAACCAGCAAAATCGGCAAATGGCTCTCTGGGATCTGGCAACGCCGCTATCGATCCGCGCCTCGCTGTCTGTCCTCACGTACGTGTTGTTAAACTGCACAGCATGAAACGGGGCACTATAAAATACTTATTGCCGCCTTCGGAGCCGATGGCTTATGCTTCCATTATCAAATATGTTGTTTATATTTTTAAAGCATTTTAAAAATGGATTTAACGCCGATTGCTGTGCCCGTATCTTTACAGCTGACGTGCAAATAACTTTTCTGGCATAATTATGTACTGCCTACCTGTGGCACATTGGCTATTCATGGCATAATCCTAGTTTGGGAGCCAGTAACAATTTTTTAACCGTTTTACAACAAAGTTTTTTCATTTCATTTTCATTTTATCAATGTTCCAGTAGTGCTTATACCGGTTGAAGTATACATAAGCATAAGCAGCCTATATATGTCCCACTGTAGGGCACAGGCCTTCTCTCAGGGAGAGAGTATGGGCTTAATCACCACGCGTGCCCACCGCGGATTGGCGATTTCAAGCGCTGAGGTATGTGAATAGCTAAGACGCTCAGGTTTCCTCACGATATTTTCCTTCACCGTTAGCGAGTGGTATTGCTACTATAACTTCACACATGTAGATAACTCAGAAAACCAAGTCATAGGTACATGCCCGCACCGGGGATCGAACCTGGGTCTCCCACTTCCGAGTCCGAGGTTCTACCCACTAGGCTACCACCGCCCACCGGTTGAAGTATACAGGTAGTAAAAAATACATAAGTCCTACATAAGTGGCACCATAAACATACATTATAAGTACATGTTTTCCGGAGGGGTAGGCAGAGAACGGTTTGCCAAGATTTATTATTTGCTGTATGCACGCACGCCGATTCCTGTTGGATTTAGGTTTTGGATGTTAATTATAGAACCTAGCATAAAAATCATGTACTGGGTGGCAATTTGAGATTCCTTAGTAATTATATGTATATTACATATGTATGATTGTATTGGGTTAACATATAGTACGTAATAATTATTGTACACTTTCCTACCTTGTTTATAATGTTCGTATCACCACATCAAGGGTTGGCTGGAAGAGATTTATACTGAAATAAGCTCGCCATGTTCACTTTTTAATTCTGTAAATGTTTTGTTTTATTCATGTAATTTTATGTGTGCAATAAAGTATAAAGTAAAATCGTCTACTGGTCTATACAAAGCTCGTGGTACCCAATGGTTTGACCAATGTGTGAGGCCCTAGGTTAAAATTTGGGCAGCTGCCAATGAATTCGGTTTTATAAACTAAGAACTTTCGTGGAGTTGTAGTAGCATTAAGGAAAACATCGTGAGGAAACCCGAATGACTTACGTGTTGACGTACCTCAGCGCGTGAAATTGCCAATCTACGACGGGCACGTGAGGAGATTAAGCCCTTACTCTCTCTCTATCTTTGAAAGATGTCTTGTGCCCAGCGTTGAGGATAATGATGTCATGTCTTTACGATACGAATGGTTTGACGTTTGTTGGTATAGCATTAAAAACGCTCGACTATCTAAAAGGAGGTCGTGGGTTCGATCCCCTCCCCCGCCCCCCTCTCCTGGCTAAACGTTTAATTATAGAAACGTGAAAAAATTCATAGTAGTAGCACATATAATGAACTTAAAAAGGAAAACAATCACGGCTAAGTAGGCTTTTCTAGTTAACGAGTAATAGGAAACCAAGTTATAAAAGTAAAATTTCGCTCGAAATCCATTGAAAATGACTTCGATGAAGTTGTTAGCTCTATAAAGCAGATAAAAAAACCCTCTTTCTACGGAATCCTACATTGCGCGTGGCCCGACACGCACTTGGCCGTTTTTTTAATATGTATTCTCAATAAAACAAGAAAAACCACAATTTCATTAGTTTGCCAAACTGCCAATGCAGTTTATCGGCAAGCTCTTGGTTACAATCCTTATAAAACTTACACTAACAACGAATTGTATAGATAATACTTTCTAAATCTGAAGCGTAGGATGAATTTACAAATTGCTAAATAATTAAACCAATACGTAAGCAGCCTATATACGTCCCACTGTAGGGCACAGGCCTTCTCTCAGAGAGAGAGTATGGTCTTAATCACCTCGCGTACTTACCGTGGATTGGCGATTGCAAGCGCTGAGGTATGTGAGTAGGTCAGTCACTCAGGTTTCCTCTCGATGTTTTCCTTCACCGTAAGCGAGTGGTATTGCTACTATAAGTTGACAAATGTACGTAACTTAGAAAACAAAGTCATAGGTCAAAGTCATATTAAGCCCGCACAGGGAATCAAACCTGAGTCTCTCGCTTCCGAGTCCCATGTTCTACTAGGATACGACCGCTCAATTAAACCAATAATAAAACAATATTATTTCCAGAAGTGATTAAGAATCTACTGGGAGAAAACTAGAGGACTGGAAAATCCAATTCTCCAATTCTCTAGCAATTCTGAAGTTTCATGCTAAATTATTACAATGAAAAGTTGTTTACGCCGTGTTTTTCCCCTGTTTACTCCTGAGTGGGGAAATTCTCTTGTTACCTGCATTATAACTTGTTTTTCCTGCTCATTACGTAACAAAACCTACTTCCTACGTAATGACCCTCATTATTAATAAATAATTAATGATTTGTTTATTCGCCAATTATTAACCTTTATTGTAACATCTCTCTTCGTTCTTTGCGCCATGAAATATTTCTTAAAAGTTTCCATGAAAAAGTTAGTTCATTAACATGTTTTCTGTTTACGACTAAGGTTGAATTTCTTAAATGTAACTTAACCTAATAACTGCCCTCGCTAATGGGATGTATAGGTGGTCTATACAAACGTGGACACAGATCTGTGACACGGCAGATAAGCGGGTTCTCCGAGCGGACGCATTTGTATGGGACTTGTTGCGCTGCGCGAGCGAAAAGTTGAGGGTTGTAGGCATTTTTGAAATTACAGAAATACAAACCCTGTTAATAGAATTTTCACGACGTCACTAACACATTCAGTCTTAGTCATTTTGGTATAGTTTTAGTATGCAAAACTCAGTACAGCTCAAATAAAACCATATCAAGCGATAATTTTGACTCATGTTCACATGTGTTTTTGATGGTATAAAGTTTAAAAAATCATAAAAAAATTACCGGCGGCCCTAGATAGAACATCATCATCATCATCATCAGCCATTTGTCGCCCACTGCAGGACATAGGCCTTCTTCATGGTGACGACCTCGTGGCGCAGCGGTAGTGCATCTGCATACCATGCGAGAGGTCCCGGGTTTGAATCCCGGCTGGGGACAAAAAAAAAACCCCAGGTGTTGGATGTTTACATGTTTGTGATGTCGTTGTTTCTGGTTCCCACGACACAGGGTATCCTAGTGTGGGGCCAGAAGCAATGTATGTGCCTGTAAATGAAGGGTTTTGCAAGACATCCACGGAAGGAAATGGAGTGACGCTGTTCTTACTCCGGCGCCACACGGAATGTGGGCAATAAACTCCGAGTAATTACTGAGCCCATGTTAAGCCCATACTATCTCTCTGATAGAAGGCCTGTAGCAGAAGGACGTATATAGATTTTAAATACTGACCATTAGAGAGTAAAATGTATTTTAAAACACCTCATTTAGGCGTAATGTAAACATTGTCGTCTTCGGATCGTCAGCGTACTAGCAAAAATGATACTTAGCTGCAAGCAAAGTAATAAAATACACGTACCTCGAAAACAATTGCTCGGCCCATCCTTATAGACGTTTATGGACTGCATAAAAATTCTACAAAGGTTATGTGCTGCATTGACATTATTACACTTACACTGTAGCTGAAGTGAGCGGGGAATTATAATTTGCTCTTTTGACTCTGATACTAGAACATGGTTGTGTAGTGAAATTAGCCAGTTTTAAAAATATTGACACAACTCTTTGATTGCCGTGAATATTATTTGTAGGTTTAGGCAACATAAAATGACCCAAAACTTTGAGGATCCCATTTGTTATAAATTTTAAAGTTTATTTATAAAAAATCGGTTCCACTAAAACACTCCTAACATGGAGTTAAAGCCGGTTTATAAGAGGAATTTATGCCATAAACCGTCTTAAGAGTGCTTCAGTGAATCATTTTTTATAAATAAGACTGTAGATGTTTGGTAATATGTTCAGTGTATTATAATATAATCACTATAGTAGTCTATATATTGAACCTTTTAATATATTTTTATAGGAATCCCACGCGAACGTAGACACAACTTATAATAATGTACGTTATTGCACACGAAAAATTGAACAGGACATTACATAAGAAATAGCATGTACAAAGGCGAGCTTATCTCTGTAAGAGATTTCTTCCACAGAACCTTGGAGAGTCAGAAGAGCGGAAAAAACAGATCTTAATACGTGTACAAAATAGACAACATAAACTACAAAAGCCGTTAACCATAACCAACATTAAGCAAAAAATAAATACACTACACAGACCAAATAGTTAAAAACCTACCTGTAAATATAAATAAAATACATTGTAAAAAATAATACAATCACAGTTATGATAGAGATGTTTCAACTGCTTCTTAAATGCACCAATTGTGAGACTTGCAGATATTTTGAATTACATTCGCGTTGCAGGACAGTTAGTCGAGCAAACGTGGTCTGCAGTGCAAGTAGCTGCATCCATGACATAATGTAAACGGGGAACCAACACACTGGGTTCAATGCGCTTGCATGCAGTCTTATGATACCTATTACGTATAATTTCTCAGTATTTGCCATTATGGTATCTACTTACTCATTAACTTTAGAAGCCTTTGAAGGTTCAATTGACTCATTCGATTTTAAACGCCTGCAATCCTTTGGACACGATTGATCGATGATCATATACGAATGATCTATCTGTGTAAAATTAAATTTGTTATTTTACTTGTGAAGTATTACGACTGCTTTGTTGATTTAACTGTCCGATACCCACTGGGCACCGCCGTACATTTGTACAAATGGCCGCAGTCTCAGTGTATTTCCATGTTTGTGATGTCCTTGCCTGGTTACCATAGCACAGGGTATCCTAGTTTGGGACAAGTGATTGTTTCACGCGGAAGTTATTTATTACGGAAGTTTTACTTAGTTTTCTTTTTTGACCTACGGAACCCTTAAAAATGAAGAAAATTACATTTCCCAGTACGCTACTGATACACCGTAAACAAACAATTGTTAAGTATAAAAATGCGTTCAGAGAGTTGCGTTACATTGCGGAAAAAGCCGAGTACAATGCACCGACTGTGCGCGTTCAAATATTGATTTTGTGATTTAACTCGCAAGATTAATTACCTGCCAAAGTTTACTGTCTCGGCTTAAAAAGCGGTTAAAGTTGGGAGAGAGATACAGAAGAACTTTTACAGTTTCATAATAATAGTTGTAAATTGCATGTAGTGTATTATGTGCACGTGCGCAGACCCTTTTCACACTTCCACTCCGACTCCCCAAGGTTTCCTGGGGGCCATCTCTCACAGAGATAAGCTCACTTTTGTACAAAAAGTCAAAGTCAAAGTCAAAAATTTTATTCACTATAAAAACAAAATGTTTACTCAATGAACGTCAAAGCTGTTAGTTTCAAAATTAATAGATTATGCGGAGAAGAAGCTAACAAAGCAACTCTATATATCCATTTATCTTCTTATGCTACCTTTCTATATTGCTATTAGCAATAAAGCCGCCAATTGTATCTTTTCTTTTGTCATTGCTTGATTCTGTAACATTTTTTCCGGTATACAATAATATAATAGTACATTGTTCACCGAGAGGAGAAAGTGACCGATTACCGTCGAGGGTGTCGTTTGAAGCCCGAGCCGTAGGCGAGGGCTTTAAAACACCCGAGATCGGGAATCGCAGTTTCTCTCGAGTGATACATAGTGCTTTATACTACACCTGCTTGGTTTTATTTTACTTTCTACGAAAACTGAATCCTCAAACAACACACAAATTGGAAATGGCGCCAATAGCGTCTGCAATTTTCACATGTTCTTTTTTCAAATTGTTTATCCTGCCGCCGCAGGGTCGCACTGCCAGCCCGACACCATCCAACACACAGCTAGTGGCCAGTGTCATTTTGCGAACTTGGAGATAAAAACTTACTGTAAAAACTTTTTGGCTTTTGATATTTAGGTTACCGGCGCATAAACTTACTCAAAATTAAAAAAGAAAAACCACGTAAGAAATGGATTTTCATACACTTTTCTCTTCCGCTCAGATACGTTTTCTCACCGCATATTTGTTCGATATGCAATGACGTATTTTCTACCGTAAATTTGATAAAGTATCAAGGTACTTTCCAAGCAGGTGTAGTATAAAGAATATTCTTATCTTATCTTAACTTCCCTGCATTGTGTTGTCGTTGTGCAATAAAGTATAATAATAGGGGTAATGGGTAATGTATTGTCAGTCAATCGCGAGTAACTTCTCTTTTTGATCTTCTTCCTCTTATTAAGCTTGTAGGGAAGAGCGGGTGATCGTGCTCTTCCACTATGAAGGGAAATTTCCCGCCAGGCAGGTCGTATGCCTGGGGACGGCCGGTCCGACTGATGTTCGTCGGACGTTATATTTACGGTATGTCATGTGAAACATTTTGCTTGCGCGATGTAGGAATGTTGGAGTTTATAGTGCGCGCGCAGAGTTGACATGTGCTCGCCACATCACTCCCCTTCAAGACCGTAGCTACGCATAGCTAGGTCTGATAGGAATCGAAGTCTGTGCTCTAAAGCCTGCAAGTGCCAGGAGGCGCTGAGTCAGTGTGTCGACTAGCGGTTGAGGGTGTTCGGCGGCTAACAGTCACTTCACCGGCGACAGTACCATGGGGTCCGTGCATGTGGTAGGAACCGGTGAAGGCTGCTATACCACTGGCAACGTGCGCTGTTGCTGTGTGGCTGCCGTGCCGAGGGGTTGGGGGAGATCACCATCAGTACCAGTAGTCGGTGCGTTGACTGTAGTGGAACTGATGGGGTGAGAGGGAAGAGGATGCTGGCCTTGCTTTGAGAATGATTGTATGTGGGGTGCTGCGAGAGCGAAGGAAGGTTGACATTGTTCTGTCGAGGGTCACCACTATAGGGAAGAGCGGGTGATCGTGCTCTTCCACTATGAAGGGAAATTTCCCGCCAGGCAGGTCGTATGCCTGGGGACGGCCGGTCCGACTGATGTTCGTCGGACGTTATATTTACGGTATGTCATGTGAAACATTTTGCTTGCGCGATGTAGGAATGTTGGAGTTTATAGTGCGCGCGCAGAGTTGACATGTGCTCGCCACAAGCTCTATTGCTCTTCCGAGGAGTTTGAGGTAAAAAGGCCAAAAGTGTTTTATATCACGCCCACTCAGAAAGTGTTTGGTCGTTCATAAACGGGTTACAAAGTTCGTCATTTCTCTATTATAAATGGGCGGCGGGATGAATGTATGAAAATCCATTCCTGCCCTGCTAGCGTTCTTTTGTTTTTTTAGCAGCGAACATAAAAAGAAAACAGACGTCAAATCTCAAAAAGGTTTCATATCAAATAATAAAAATGTGGTGAGATTTTTTTTTTCGATTTTCAATGAAAGGAGGCTGGCAACCTTTTTCTACTTTACGAAAAAAAAGCGCGGCTAATTGTTTATTTTGTCAAATTTTTTGTTCTACTAAATTGATAATTTAACGCTTTTCATCATCATCATCAGCCATTTGACGCCCACTGCAGGACATAGGCCTCCCTCATGGTTTTCCTAACCATGAAGGGTTTTGCCGAAATCGCCACGCTTGGCAGGTGGGTTGGCGATCGCAGTATGCGGTTGGTATCTCAGGAAAACGCTGCTGCCCGTCTCCTGGTAATGTATTTCCTTAGTCGCCTTCTACGACAACCACGGAAGGAAATGGACTGACGCTATTCTTAATCCGGCGCCACACGGTTAACGCTTTTAATTTGTTTTAAATAATTTTATTACCCTCGTAGGTGTAGTATGAAGCACCATGTATCTCTCGGGAGAAAGTTCTATTTCTCCCCTCGGTGTACAATGTAATATTTTTTTTGTCAGATTATTTTGAAGTTAATGCTAATTTGCTTGAATCGGTTCTCTGCCTTTTTGCAGAAACATTTTTGGCCGATTTTCATTTGGCAACTAACGTTTCGAAGAATATTATTTTGCGGAATAATTATTTGCCAACTTTTCTTATTATTTTTTTTTATTTCCCAACCTCGCAGTTGCCAACTGTTTGTTTGGTTTGCTTTTTATAATGACATTTTTTCAAAATGCCAACTTTTAAGTAGCGTATGTTTTACTTAGCGTAATATTCATTCAGTTGTTTATTGTATACCAAATGTTGTGACAGGTATTTATGATTTATCATTATTATATTGGTAAGAAGGTTAGGGCAAACCTATAGATTAACCTAAAGGTTAGGAAAACCTAGTAAAATGGATAGAATTTTCCTAGCACTCGCCGGCCGCTGCCGCGGCACGCTCGCTTCGCTCGCTCGGCTCGTGCGTGTGTTGGTCACAGTTCTAACCTAACCTAACCTATAGGTTTGCAAAAAAAAAAAACTGTATTCAAATAGCACCCGTATGCTTTGAACTTTAATTTAACATGTTCTAATATGTATCCTACATTTATTGTTTTTTTTTTATATATTATATCTATTTACGAAAAGGGAACTGTTTCACAGACGAAACGTTATTCATCTAATAGTTGTTTGGCCTAGTAAAAGATTTGAAAAATAATAAATACCCAAAACGTTTTGTTTCATTATAATAATCAGCTTAACAACAATCCTACCAAATGAAACGTTGCCATACAAAAATTTGTAAATCGTTTGTTGTCAAAGTGAAAAATAGGTGAAATGTTGGTTGGCAAGTGATAATCAGCGTAACAATTTTCTGCGAAAAGGCAGGATCCCGCTTGAATCATGTGCTTCGATACGAACGCCACAGACTACTTTAAGTTATGGCGACAGAACGCACTGGCATCACTTTCCAGAGGTCGTGGATTCGAATTCTGGCATCTATCAATGAATTGCTTTTCTTTTTTAATTTGTCGTAGCAAATCTTTCATTTCAATTACTCAAATTGAATAATCTTGTTATACCTACTTGATTTGGTGAGTTCGAAAAGAGACCTTCTGAACACTTCCATCTAATTCAAAGGTATTCCGTAAAGTTGGTCTTTCGCAAGTGGATATTCATCTTTTGTATTTCGTGGAGATTTTTATTCCGAACCAATAAATAAATACTAACTCGAGATAGGGGGAAAATGTCTGCGGTAATAGCTTGTAAATGATTCTTGTTTGGTTTTACTTTGGATCGCGAACACAGGTGGTGATGTTTATTATCCTCGTAATTAACCTGAAATTACTCTTGGTAAAGAGGCCGCCATGTATACTGTGCTTTAATATTTTAATCCGACTGCGGCACATCCCAAACGGAGGGTAATGTCTGTTTTATATGTATGTATGTATGTCTGATTCTATGTTCCGCCATAACTTCTTAACCAATTCGTAAAATGTGGACACATAAGATCTTAATGGATTCGTCATAATTGCTGGGGTATCACAGGTTGTAAAAAATTTGCGTAGTCTAAGTCATTTACTGACTACTTATGGATATTTCATCTCACGTAAATAAGATGATAGACGGAGAGCCAGTACTGATTGTTCGCGATTTTTCTTAAACAAGATTTCTCAGCTCACTTTTATTATTTTACCTCTATACCTAAAACGTGGGCGGGGCACATAGCACGCGGAACTGATGGCTGATGGGGCCGAAAAGTTCTCGAATGGAGACCACATATCGGCAAGCGCAGCGTAGGACGACCAGCCACAAGATGAACAGATGACCTCATACAAGTGGCAGGAAGACGCTGGATGCAAGTCGCTTTCAACCGGTCTTTTTGGAAATCCATGGAGGAGGCCTATGTCCAGCAGTGGACTTGTGGCTGAATGATGATGATGACTTCATATATTATTCTCAGAGCTTGCGCCACAATTGAAATCTCTCCGTGGACCCTCCGACTTATGGGTCTTCTTTCTTTATTTTCGCCATTTGTCGTCCACTCTCTCATATACAAAAAGAGTAACGATATTTTTATTTCAATTATTAAAAAACAAAGTAGTCGGCTTACCACTAGCGACATAATCGAACGCTATGTATATGTCGCCGCAAACTTATTAAATGAGCCTAAACGTCAACTATCAGAGACCGTTGGTCAACCTACCAAAGCAGACGCGCTGTCTAGTACTCACCACCTTCACCTTTCTAGACACTAGATATTCAGCCAGGTGATTTTCACGTTAAGTTCAATCACATGGCTGAATGACTTCTGCCCTTTAATTGAATACCACCACTAATGAGCGTCTTAGGCAGCTAGGATCGAATCTTCCAGAATTTTACCAGTTGACGGCGACGTATACAGGGTATAACAAAATATCCATATACATCCGAATGTGGGGGGTTAACGAACTTTGAAATTGCAAAAAAGCTGTTATTTTAGTGCATTGCAACTTTATTACGGAATAGGTCATAATTTTTTCACGATTTATAAATTTTCACTTTGAGCATTTACGTACAGATTTTTTCAGATGAGCCAGTGTGATAATAAGGTTTTAGCCGATTTGTTAAGCTGTGAGCTTCTTTTTACCCGACTGCGGCGAAGCCCAAAAGGGGGGTAGTGTATTTGCCTCATATGTTAGCATGCACTATTTGTAGTGCTCTACTTATTAAAACCCGGATTAAAGGGCAAATATTACTTTTTATCAATCTTTTTCATCAATCGCCTAGACTAGCTGGGGATCGACTGACTTCTAAAACAAAACGTTACGATTCCCTTCTAAATATTCAAAATATGACTTGACGGCTGTGCCAGCCAGCTACTATAAAGAGGAATCGTTACAGTGTGTAAGTATGTATGCACTGACTAATCAGAAGGCGGGAACCAAATTTAACAGTATAACTCGTTGCGAGGTGCCTTGGTTGATCCCACTGGTTAACCAGTCGGGTTGTTGGTTATTCTTTATTTCAGTTTTTTCAGATGGTCTGATGGCCTCATCGTGCCGAATGGTCTGCCTATCCTTCGTGCTCCTGTGCGCAAGGAAATGTTAATACCTACTACTGCTATTATGGTAACCACAACAATAAAATGTATCAAATACGAGTACATTATAGCAGTCTGCGATTTGCATCTGTGTGTAATTTGAAGCGCAAATTAGCGCACCAATAGAATAATCGCGACGAGACAAAGAACAAAAAAAAACAGAAGCACGATAAGATATATTATGGGTACGTATCGTTTTTTTTTTGTGGTTGCTATCATTTACAGTAAGCATCCCATATCAGAGCTTAATCAATATATTTAGCACCGTGTGCACCCGTGGATGGACAATTTCATGCATCTTGGACACTAAGGTTTCCTCACGAGGTTTTCCTTGACAGCTGTCTTATTGCTATTCCAAAATCACGAGTATGTAGCCTAAAAGTGAGTGCGATACATTACATAACCTTACGCCAGAGGGGTCGGCAGAGTGGCCTCTGCTAGATAATGACAACTATCAAACTATGACGAACTCGTGGCGCAACGGTAGTGCATCTGTATACCGTGCGAGAGGTCCCGGGTTCGAATCCCAGCTGGGGACAAAAAAAACCGGGGGGCAAAGGTATTCCATGAACACGTTCGTTTACCAATATTTAGTCATTTTTAGGGTTCCGTAGCCAAAGGTTAAAAACAGGACCCTATTACTAAGACTTCGCTGTTTGTCTGTCCGTCCGTCCGACTGTCACCAGGCTGTATCTCAAGAACCGTGAGCTAGTGCGTGATAGCTAGAGAGTTGAAATTTTTACAGATTATGTATTTCTGTTGCCGCTGCAACAACAAATACTAAAAATAAAATAAAATAATTATTTAAGGGCGACCCCCTTACAAAAAAAGTGATTTTATTGCTGTTTTTTATCTTTGTGTCTAATGTTGTATAGATAATGGTACGGAACCCTTCGTGCGCTAGTCCAACTCGCACTTGGCCGGTTTTTAATTTTGACGAGATTTTATTCCATTGTGTTTTGGTTTCAATTTAAGGTCCTAGAACTTCTGTGTCTTGATATTCGTGATCGCGCTCCGAGAGGGCCATGACCTGACTCAATGCTATACGAATACAGTCTCACAAACACACACGAGTAAATTGGTACCTGTGTGAGTTTTGCCTGTGTGTGAAAGATAAACTAAATGTGTTTAGTATTTTTTGACCTTATATATTTTTCGTCAGAGTCATAATTCTTTAACACATTATCTAAAACTGCATACGATTTTAAAAATATGTAGAGTACAGGCAGTAACGATTAAAACTTCCTCCTTCTTTCTGAGAAAAGAAATTCGTGTCTTAAAAGGCATATTGAGAAATTATTAAGTATTTTGTATGCTTGTTGTTTATTCTTTTGCTTGTAAGAAATCAATATCTAAATAATAATAATAATTTAATTTAATTTAACGCTGTGTCATAAGACTAATGCCCTCGCAGGGTGTCATGTACTTCCCTACAAAAACCAATACCACCTGTGTGATTGTGTGATGTGACCGTGTAACTGTGTATGTGATGCTTACTAATATTATAAACGCGAAAGTTTGTATGTATGTCTGGATGATTGTTACTCTTTCACGCAAACACTGTTGAACGGATCCGGATGAAATTTTGCAAAGAGATAGATTATAGTCTGGATTAACACATAGGCTATTATTTATCCCGGAAAAATATGCATCAACATTTCCACGCGAACGAAGTCGCGGGCAACAGCTAGTTTAGCAATAAAGAATATGAATATGATTTTTTTTTATAGAATGTCTCATTTCTAATTATATCATGATCAAATAAACTTTGATGAAACGTATGCCATATGCCACATATGCCAGGTGTTAAACTATTGTGACACAAATGTTAAGGTGGGGGGAGGGTAAATTTATTTAAAGAAAAAGACGTCACAAGATGTTTAGTCATGTTGTTTCATTATTGTTTTATTTTTTTATTTCTATGTTCCGTAATGCAATAAATTACATAACATAGGCTCGCGCCCCCGGAGGGGTAGGCAGAGACCAGGTTTTGCCACTTTCTACGACCCTGACGATTATCACTACCTATATCAACATTAATTAGTCGTTTCAAGCGCCGGTTTTGGGCATATTATTATGTTAATTTGATTTTACAATAATTTATGGTTGATGAACATTTACGCTTGCAATCGATAGATGGCAGTCGTTAAGCCAAGTCAGAGGCCTTAGGGCGGCTTGACAACTTCTGACAGTAGACGAGCCACTAGTCTACAAGCCTCTACCAATCCGGACTTGGCCCCCGTGGTGGAGTATGGCCTATACCTTCCTCAGGGAAGAGACCCGTGCCCCTCGGTGGGGACATAATGGGTTGATGATGATGATGAACATTTACGCTTTTCGCAAATGAATTTAATTTGAATAATTTGATATTTTATGTGTGATTATTAATAAATAAACAAAAGTTTTAAGTTGAAATCAGTTTTATTACCCAATATATAATATAACATACACATACATAAACTCACAAAGGGCAAAGGGCAAGATGAAAAGTACCCGAAACCGGCGTGTGTGCATGCAACGATTAATGAATGTTGAGGAAGCGAAAGTGTCAGGATCGTATGTATGTATACATTATAAACTCACGCCTATATCCCAGAAGGGTAGGCAGAGACCAGGGACTGCCACTTGCTACGATCCTGGTAGATTACTTTCGTTTCCTGAACATTCATCAGTCGTTGCATGCACGCACGCCGGTATCGGGTACTTTTCAACTTGCCCTTTGGTAATACATCCAATATACAATATTCTACCTCTTTAACTGGTTCAAAACAAGTCCCCAAGTACCTCTCGCATAGTACAACATAAAAGATGTGCACAATCGGGTTATACGCATGGACACACACAGAGACATCTTGCAGCACGTGCTGTGTACGCATACAATGGCCAGCGTGTGTGCGGGTCTGTTTACAGGCTATAAATATTCGCGAGTGTTCAACTCGTGCGCAATTTATATTGCATTTGTGTACGTATGTATGCTTGTTACTCTACTACGCTTTAATAAATTCAGTTGTAATTGTTTATTTTGGTCGTATCTTTTTCTTGTAGTATAATCATCATCATTAGCGGTCTACATCTGTACAGTAAATTACGACTCTTTCATTTTGTATCTGGAGAAGACAGAATTGCTTATGGCCTCGTATTGCCTTTGGTGCCATCAAGGTTTTTATTCGTGAGAGGGATTTTTTTTATTCTTTAAAAAAAATAGCGGGATTTTAGATCATGTTTGTAAAAATCGACTTGCTCTTATCACGTTTCTGGTAGAGTTCCGTACCCGAAGGGTGCCAAACGGGACACTATTACTCTGCCTCTGTCCGTCTGTCTTTCTGTCCGTCCGTCCGACCTTTAAACCGACCGACCTCGTGGCACAGCGGTAGTGCATCTGCATACCATGCGAGAGGTCCCGGGTTCGAATCCCAGCTGGGGACGAAAAAAAAAACCCCAGGTCTTGGATGTTTACATGTTTGTGATTTCGTTGTTTCTGGTTCCCACGACACAGGGTATCCTAGTGTAGGCCAGAAGCAATGTATGTGTCTGTATGTAATTGTTTGTTTTGTTCGTTTGTTTGTTTGTTTGTTTATATCTTTGGAACCGTAATAGGTAGTTGAAATTTTCACACAATATTGTTGCCAACCCTACCAAAGTAAATGTCGCTAAGTAGTCTGCTTGAAAGTCGCTAGATGTCGCTAAACGACAAGAATTTCTAAAGCCGCTAGATCTCGCTAAATGACATTTGAGACACCATACCTCAGATTTAAAAAACCAACTGTCGCGACATGTCGCAACAATTTCAAACGATGCAGCAACGTTGAATAGATCGTTGTGTGTGAGCATTGAGATTGTTGTCTGTCTTTTGCCTATATTAGGCGCAGGTCCTAACACCCTCATGCCAGTAAAACAAGAAAATAAATAATTTTAGTCCGTTATTTTTTTTAGTGGTGTTAAGATTCGTGAGTTAAAATGAATTTGTAACAGGCCGATGTTGAAGAAAAACTAATGTGGGATCTATAATAGAGCAACAGAAGTCAAAATAACAGTTTAAGAATTTTAAAAAAGTCGCCGGATAAATCGCTAGATTATTTTTGTCGCTAAACGCAAATCAAATGTCGCTTTTGACATCAAAATGTCGCTTAATCCAGCGACAAAGTCGCTAAATTGGCGACACTGCGAGTGAAGTCTTAAATGTCATAATGACATGTGTTATTACGGCAGATTAGCTAATAAACAATAGAATTTGAAAAATAAGTCTCCATTCAACAAACGTGTTTTTTCGCCGTTTTTTTGTTTATGCTCTATCGTGAAAACGGTAATACATACAGGCATCAAACTTGGCGTGAATGTGGGGCTTATTATATATTCTAACGACAAATAATAAAAAAAAGCTAAGCACGAGAGCCGAACCCTCTGTGCGCGGGTCCGACTCGCACTTGGCCGGTTTTTATGGCCGGCCGTGGTGATTAAAGCCCATACTCTCTTCCTGAGAGAAGGCCTGTGCCCTATAGTGGGACGTATATAGGCTGCTTATGATGATGAACATTCATTAGGTTTCGGATACTTTTGATCAGGCCCTCCGCTAATTCATCCTCTATTTTGTAAACAAACATAATCTGATGTCGACTGCATAACAATAATAAAAGTAATTAATAATTTATTTGTACAGTTTATGTATTCTTATCTTGAACTAAGTATTCATAATTTTTGGCTGCCTCAGTGGTCTGGCGGTATTACGTCTAACTACCATGCCGAAGGTCGTGAGTTCGATTCCCATTGGGGGTCGCCGTTCATTTGTACAAATCAGGAATATTTATTGTGAGCTTAGACATGGGTTAAAAATTTACCAGCAACAGTTGTTATTTCAAATAGAATCACCAAATCTTGCCTCAACAGGTGTACTCACATTTATCCATCCTTCACATAATTTTTTTAATATGTGTGATGGAAAGAGTAAAAAGTAAGAATTATAATAACGTTTTAAAATAAAAATCCTTAACTGTATGACATCGGTATGTAACTACTCACATACTTACATACCTAATAAAATTATTCACTATCTCTAAACTCTTTCAAACTATAAAAACAATAATCTAGAAGCCACTTCTTTGTTAATATTTTAAAAATATTAATATTCTTTTTTAAAAGACTATGGTAATTTGTTATAAATATTTACACACATTATGAATGAGTTTCTAGACACAAGAGATAAAATTGCTGGTGGTTTTGGCTTGGCTTTTGTGAGTATTTCGATCGGAGAGCTCTTGTTGATATGTCCTTATTACTTGAAAACTACACTTGTCGTTTATGGCCTCAGTCTGGGTGTATTTCCATGTTTGTGATGTCCTCGCCCGGTTACCATAGCACAGGGCATCCTAGTTTGGAACTAGGACAAGTGATTGTATCGTGTGGAAGTTATTTTTTTTTATTTTATTTTAGTTAAGTATAAATATGTATAATATAACATTCAGTCTGGGTGTATTTACATGTTTGTGATGTCCTCGCCCGGTTACCATAGCACAGGGCATCCTAGTTTGGAACTAGGACTAGTGAATGTATCGTGTGGAAGTTATTATTTTTATTGTATTTTAGTTCAGTATAAAAATTTATAATATAACATTCAGTCTGGGTGTATTTCCATGTTTGTGATGTCCTCGCCCGGTTACCATAGCACAGGGTATCCTAGTTTGGGACCAGGACAGGAGATTTTGTTGTGTGGAAGCCCTTTTCCCCAAATATTCGCCATTCAACAAACTAAATACACTAGTTATCGATGACTTTAAAATTTTCACATTATACGTTACAATTTCAACGTTTCTCTTACAACATTATGTCGCTTTTCCTTTGAGGCTCATTAATCTTGTGCGGTTAGTACGCAAAATGTATGGGGCCAACAGAAGCTGTGGTTATCACATGTTTCCCTGAAATAACAATTGTAAAAGCAAAAGACCCGACTGCTAAAATGTCTTACCAAACTTTTGCTTCATTTTACCGATTTCACCGTCCTCTTAACTAGGAAATCCTCGGCTTAAGCGACTTCCTAAAGTGTTAACAGTTTTTTTTTTGGGCGGTCGTGGGTTCGAATCCTGGCATGTACCAATGACTTTGTTTTCTAAGTCACGTACATTTGTGAAGTTGTAGTAGCAAAAGCAATAACTGTGAAGGAAAACATCATGAGGAAACCCTAGTCTGAGGTATTTACATACCTCAATACGTACTATGGCCCGACTATGAGGCTAAGTGCGTAAATCTCAGGTCCAACTAGAACTAGAAGCGTTAAAAATAACCAGCGCCACCAATAAAAAAATTTCTTAGGATTCCTTAGTCAGCAATGTCAGCAGTCTGTCTGTATGTCCTTCATATTGATTACGCCGACAAATTAATAAGATAAAATCTTTAAAAATAATTTGTAGGGTATATCATCATCATCATCATCAACCCCATTATGTCCCCACCGAGGGGCACGGGTCTCTTCCCTGAGGAAGGTATAGGCCATACTCCACCACGGGGGCCAAGTCCGGATTGGTGGAGGCTTGTAGACTAGTGGCTCGTCTACTGTCAGAAGTTGTCAAGCCGCCCTAAGGCCTCTGACTTGGCTTAACGACTGCCAGTCGACGGCAGCCGGCACCAACAGCTTAACGTGCCTTGCAAAGCATGGAACCGCTCGGAAAAATGCCACTAGCGTTAGGCATAGACGGCGACCCATCCATGCACTGAACGCGCCCTGTGTTGCTTAACCTTCGTGATCGTTTAAGATCACTCAGGCAGCCGGGGCTACGAGCGATGTAGGGTATATACCCTAGGGAATATTCCCTGCACTTAAATTAGTAATGATTTTTTTTTCTCGGTTACCCTGTAGTGTGGGGTTTTTTCGACGCTGTAAATCGTATTTTTTGTTAGAGTAAGGCTTGCCCCTCTCTCTTCTGGTTAAACCAAAAACGTGAAAAAAATTCAGGGCAGTAGCACCAATACCAAAATTAAAAGGAAACTATTAGGCTTACAACTTAACGAGTAGTTTTTTATTTTGAAAATATCCTAATATGCTTTTATTTTAATACCTCATTTGTCAAAATCGGTGAAGCCTCTTGGCCTCTGAGCTAACTTAGACACGCACTTACATACGCGCGAATAACTTTAGCCTCCTTTTCTTCGGATATTGGGTAAAAACAGCAAAATTATGCTTGCTGTTAGTACGAGCCTTATTTTTGTGAAAATAAGGTATATTTCTTGTCGCAAAAGAAAGAGGTTTTGTTGGTAGGAATTGGACTGACCTTGGTAATATGTTTGAAATATGTTAGGTTCGCTCTGAGTAATTTATATCATTCTAACAGCCACGCCATTATGCGTGTTTTTCGTCGTACCCGAAAGGTTCAATATATACTTATTGTCATTAACCCGCAATTGGTGACGTGAATTTGACTTACATTGTTGGTGACTCCGGTCTCACGTACCGGAGTTTTTGACTACGATTTTTTCTGTAATTTACGGTTTATGCTACTTTTCACTGGAAAGGTTTTTGATCTTTAATTATCAATAAAACTTAAGTATTTCATAAAATATATATCTTTTACTAGCATTAGACCATATATTTGGATGCACTAAAATTCTAAGGTACTTTAACAATGTTTTTTTAAACTCAAAAAATAGCTATAATCTTAGTTATTTAACAATAAAATCAGGCTTAGTCAGTCTTATGACATTGGAGACATAAAATAAAATAACAGAAATGATAATAATTCTAACAAAAAAAATTCAACACTAAAATCACTCATCTTCAACAGCGAAACAGCCAGCAACGGCCAGCAACGCACGCGACGCTGTTGCGGGGTAGACTGGCGGTCGGTGGCAGCTACTCGAAACCACAGTGTAATTCGATGAACGGTAACAAAAATATTAGATTTCTTTTAACTACCTACCCGGTCTCACAGACATATAGGTCACCAAAGGCGGGTTAAGTTGTGTATTAGCAGTGTTAGTTGTGAGTAAAGAAAAAATTGCTTTGTAATCTTTATAAGCAAGCAATGAAAAAAAAAATGAATAAAAGAGTATGTGAATTTAATTTATATTCCTCAACACAATCACATCCTCTTCACATGTCCTGGCTCCAAACCAAGATGCCATGTACTACGCTAAGGACAAGGAGATCACTACATAGTAACACCCAGAATAGAGCCATTTGCACAAATCACGTGCGGCACTAGCGGCAATCGAACCCACGACCGTTTAGTTTGTGTTAGCGCTAGACCAAGAGGGCAGTAAGATGACGCCCCTGGAGGTGGGCTGACCACATTGAAAAGGTTCTCTACTTTATCTTTATCTTATCTTGTCATTTTTATAGGTGCCCCCCTCCTTATAACACTTAGGTACTTATAAGTACTTTTATCACTTTCTTTTTTGCACGCCTACCTCAATTTTTGCCTCTCCTGTACCTCCTGCAGGTTGACTGGTAGAGAATGCCATTAGCATTAAGTCCACCTTTTGTACACTGTCTTTGTGCAATAAAGAATTAATAATAATAATAAAAGACATCCCAATTAGAGTTTTTGTTTGGCAACAACTTTTGTTCTATTCCAACAGCAAAGAGGAGGAAATGTAAAAAAAGATGAACAATGATTCCGCACAATTAAGGCGATTTAATTCCTCATAATAAAACTTATCTGTGACCACAGTCGTAGGCTGTTTGAATGATTCAGAGTCACAGAGCTAGAAACATAACGACAGTTCACGAAGTGCACAATAATGTTACTAAAACTTTATGTCAATTGAATACACACGCTTCTTTCGTAGACCATCAGAAATCAGAAATCAATAATGTATTTCATCCTCATCCAGCCAATGCCAGCGACCTGCCTCAGATCATCGGTCCAGCGAGCTGGTGGGCGTACTATGCAGCGGTTGCCATTTCGTTATCTCCACTCGAGAATCTTTGCACCCCGTCGAACATCAGTTCTTTGGCATATGTGACGAGCCCGCTGCCACTTCAGCTTGCTAATCTTACGCGCTATGTCACCTTAGTTCTTTGGCGGATTGTCACATTTCTGATGTGAATATACAGGGCGTCCCGCGCCTGTGCCACATGGAGGGAAAGTACCTTGAATATGGTAGATGGAACATTTTAGATTAGATTACATTAGAACACTTTATTCTACACATCAGAAAACAAAATACATTAAAAGGCTTACATTTCTAAGTAGAAAAATTACCCTGTAGCTTTGTAGTGTCAGAATTAAAAGAAAGACCATGAATTTTAACATTTGATGTGAAATTTTGTTCAGAAAGATGAAACGCTGACATTGCCGTAAGGACATACAACTGACATTAACATTTTAAAGTACCTATTACTAATGAATCAGTACCCACTTGAGAAGTACGTATCATTTCCCTATTATAATTTAGGTGCATAATAAAATGATAAAGAGTTACGTAATAAGTAGGTACCCTGTTGTATGCAACAAATCGAGTTTCTAATAATTGATTAATTTAGAAATAAAATTGTTAAAATTCATGGTCTTCCTTTTATTTCTGACACTATGTTATTAGCAAAAAATAATCCTTATTATAGAGCCTTTCGATCGGTTTTTTTCTCGTGTAGCGGGTTCGATTCTAGGTTCAACCATGTTATTATTGAAAAATCTATGAATCCAGTTTAAATTGCTTTTTAAATTTAAATAATGTGTTCTTCCAGTAAAATGTTCCATCTACAATATTCAAGGTACTTTCCCTCCGAGTGGCATAGCCGTGGGACGCCCTGTATACCGAAAACCAGCGTGCGTGCAGAAACTGATGAATATTGACGAAACGAAAGAGGTTTGTCAGGATCGTGGCAAGAGGCAGACCCTGTTCTCTGCCTACCCTTCTGGGTGTGAGTTTATTGTACCTATGATGTTAATACGTATTATGAAGAGATGCGGAAAGCGCTCCTCGAATGCAGTCTAAATAGTGTCGGGTAAAGCGCGGGCAGGCCCCCCACCAGATGGTCAGACGACCTGGTTACGGTGGCGGAGAGTCGCTGGATGCGGGCGGCACAAGACCGGGAAGCTTGGAGAACCATGAGGGAGGCCTATGTCCTGCAATGGGCGTCAAATGGCTGATGATGATGATGAAGGGAAATATATTTTTTAACTGCGTTTGAGGAGTGTTTGGAAGGAAGGAGGAAAGGAAGGAAGGAAGAAAAGAAGGAAGCTTGTTTTTATAAATGAAACAGACAGTCTCAAAGATTACATTACCAATTGAAGTGGGGGAAGGCTGGTCTGCCCCCGAGAGGAACTCGATGTTATTTGAAATTACACCACAATGAAAAACAATGCATGAGTCAGGTGTAACGTCTTATGCAAGCCGATCTAAGAAAAATAGTTAAATGTATAGTAATTCAGCCTGTGTACGTCTCACTCAAGAACTCGTCTACCCCATCGGTTATCAGTTCTTTGGGTGATATGGCCAACCCACTGCCAGTTCAGCATGCTAATTCGGTGGGCTAAGTCGGTGACTTTGGTTCTCTGTCAGATCACCTCGTTTCAAATTCGATCTTTCAATCAAATAGTACGATAAATATAATAGGTATCCTAGTTTGACACCAGGACAAGTGGTCGTGTTGTGTGGAAGTCATCTGTTTATTTATAGATAACTAGAGTACCAGCTCTATTTGTACTAAATTCTATATTGTTTAGGCTTTGATCGAACCGACTTGACCTAATACACTTCGAGTACGTAATACAGTAACCGCAGTGTGCCGGCGGCGGTGTGATTGAAAATGAATTGTTTATCTCAAACCAAATATAACAAATTGATAGCAGGCAAAATACGTTAGGCATTTTAACGCGCAGCTGCTGGCTTCTAAAGTCATTAAATTAATTATTGCTTGTAGCAAAGTCCAAGATCAATGGTGATTTATTACTTGTGTCGTCGCCATCGAATCAAAGAAAAACTTCGTGAGAAAAGCGTCATTATTAACAGATGTTCGCATGAAGTCGGCACGTATTGCGATTGTATTGAAATTGCATAGAGGACGCTTTTACCGCTCACTGTCTTATCAATAGTGGTCAACTTAGTTGTACACAGCTATACGTAGTGAGGGAGGCCTATGTCCTGCAGTGGGCGTCAAATGGCTGATGATGATGATGATGATACATAGTTATACCATAAGGGGATCCAGTGGGCTAACTAGCGCCACCAATGAAAAGAAAATATGTCGTCTCTTACAGTTTTTTTTTTGTAATCTTTTTATTAATAAGGGACTTTTGTCACCGAGTGACCACGTCAGCCCCATGTCTCTTACAGATCGTATTTGCAAAACGTATCAGTACAATCCTCAATCATATTAACAGGGATTTTTAGTATCCACGACAAAGATCCTAGGAACACGAACCTGGGACTAGATGGCATTTATGTCAAAAACGGCCTTTCTTGGCGTTAATGCTCTCTAGTCCTAGGTTTTTTGCCTTAGGTTCACGGTTTGGGTCCTAAAAATCACTATTAACGAGATTGAGATATTAACCAGACACTTTTTACAAATTAGGTCTGTAAAAAGTGTTTTCTTTGGTGACGTTAGTGTTACGCCCTGGAGCCTCTTATACGGGTCTAACCGCAATAATTTCATAAGCAGCCTATATACGTCCCACTGTAGGGCACAGGCCTTCTCTCGGAGAGAGAGTATGGGCTTAATCAAAACGCGTGCCCACCGCGGATTGGCGATTTCAAGCGCTGAGGTACGTGAATAGTTCAGACACCCAGGTTTCCTCACGATGTTTTCCTTCACCGCTAGCAAGTGGTATTGCTACTATAACTTCACAAATGTACGTAACTTAGAAAGAAAAGTCAAAGGTACATGCCCGCACTGGGAATCGAACCTGGGTCTCCCGCTTCCGAGTCCAATATTCTGCCCACTAGGCTACCGCCGCTTTGCAATAATTTATTGCATGGTAATTGCAACATCATTGCCGAAGTGTCGGGAATTGAGGTAATTAGGTACGTTTAGGAAATAAATAATTACAATTAAACCCGTTCAATGTATAACTCTGTATGAGCATTCCGAGTTACTAAAATATTCTAGTGGCCAACTGAAATGGAAGATAAAAAAATTATAAAAAAAAGATATAAAAAAACAAATCAGCGCATCGCTAAGCATTAACTAGTAAGCAGGCGAGACCAATCTAGGAACGTTAGGCTTGGGTCACACGCAGCGACTAATCTATTCGCTGCAAACTGCGAACACTGACAGTTGTAATTCCCGTGTAGAACTCGCTGTGTGTGATAAGCAGGCAGCGAATTGTGTCTGCGACTAGTATTCGTGGCGAGTGCACTCGCAGCGACTAGTCGCTGGGTGTGACCGAAGCTTTACAATGGGCCTTACTCCTGCGTAACTATGTCGGATAAGACAAAAAAGAGTCAGGAGTGAAGGCGCGCGAAAACGCGCACGTCGTAAACATGTCAGATTGAGCTGATTATACACTGTTATGGCTCTTTTTATCTGAAATAAATTTAATACTATTTTATTATCACTTCCTCTTTGTTTCGACTCCATTCTGCGTCAGTGTGCCTCAACCCTTAGGCGTGGAGTCCACTGATACTGATCTGGCGTCTGGCTCGGACATGGCGCGGAGATAATTCTGTTTCATTCAGATACCGTACCAAACACACGGTCATAAGGTCATTATTTGAACACACTCGACGGCCTTTTGTCGGACGTGGTATAGCACGCCATTTCAGCGCCTGCGCCCGATTGCAGTCAGTTCCAGGTCAGTTCGCAGTCAGTTCCTTCGCTGCACGCCTTTTGATAGTTTGCCTGCGCCATATCCGCGCCAGGTCCGTGCCATGCCAGATCAGTGGGCTCCGCGCCTTAAGAACTTTTTTTTTACTATTTATGAATTTGGCTAAACTAAAGACCTAATAATTCTAATTTATATCCCGCCTCCTCCGCTTTTGGGACCCGAAATACGTCTATTCGCAGTCAAAGCAATTTGATCAAGTTGTTTGACGGGCATTATACTTTAAATTAATAGTAGCTTGAGTTGAGCGTTATACACATTTTTGCAATTAAAACTTTCGTAAGCACTACACACACTGCGAACCCTGGTCGGACTCTTCTGACAAAAAAATAATTAAGTGATTCCGGAATTGAGTTAAAAGTGCAATATTTTGTTTAAAAACCTAACATATTTAATTCTCTAGGCACCGACGCATGTAAGGCAACTTCAGCCCTACAAGCAAAATATTTAGCCCAAAACTACTTAGTGGTAGTTAGCATTCCACACTGTTTCGCTTCTCACAGTGGAAATAGCCGCCGGAGTGAAATGATATTCGCAATTAGTGTAAATACGAGGAGAGTGTCATTCCGGTGCCTGGAGAGCCATACTTCCCAATGTAATAGGAGAGCGCTGCACAGTGGTACGAGGGGATGGATTGTGTCAGGGATGAAGGTAGTGGCTAAAATAGTAACATAGTACTAATAGACATTCAGCAAACAGAATGTAAATTATTTACGTTGAAATAAATTACTGATTTCTGATTATACTACAAAATACTCAGCAAATAGACCAAAAAAAATATGAATAATAATAATATAAGCAATAACACAACATATAACATCCAGAACTTACAACCACTTATACTGGTCCTGTGATATGGTTACCAGACAAGCGCATCTCAAATATGAAAAGAAAACACCCAGACAGGCCATTTGCACAAATTATTGGATGTCGGCTTCGTCGTTACACCAAATGTCTGGGCGTAACCAACCTCTATTAAAATCATTGGTATTACACTGATTTGGGATACTCAAAGTGAGCCCTTGGTTTTTATTTATTTTCTTCTTTATTTAAGTTTCAATATTTAAATGGTATTCAGTAAAGTTATTCCAATATCAGCATAGTTTATTTGAGAAACAGGTGGATTTACAGATCTTGCTTACTTGGTAAACAGTTTATGTTATAGTATTTTTTAATTATAAAGGTCTGAAATTTTAACTTATAAATAGTCATGGTTAGACCCGTTTAATATATTACTGGTTTATGTTACGTTTTGCCCGAAAGCGTACAAAATGTTTACATGTAATTTATTTTCACTTAAAACATACAAGCAACTAAATGACGTGGTACATAGTATTATCATCATCATCATCAGCCACTTGACTGCCACTGCAAGGCACAGGCCTCCTTCGTGGTTTTCATAACCATGAGGGATTTTGCCATAATCGTCACGCTTGGCAGGCGGGTTGGCGATCGCAGTATGCAGTTGGAATCTGAGGAAAACGCTGGACGTCTCCTGGTAATTTATTTTCTTTGTCGCCTTCTATAACATCTACGGAAGGAAATGGAGTGCCGCTATTCTTAATCCGGTGCCACACGGATCGTATATTATTCAATAATTTGGTAAACTCAATTTTTTTTATCGATACCTAATGTCATAACAAAAATTATTGTGTTTACTCTTTTGGCAGCTTCGTGTTCAAAAAGCTAAAAGTTATAGCTGTAGATTAAGGGCCTGTAGATACATTGAAAATGTTATTATGTATTTAAACTATTAACAGTTTAAAAGATATTGTTATTAAATAGTATACAAAAATTACATACCTACCTATTAATATCAAAAATACTTTTGTATCACTGTGTATCGTCTAATTCCATCGGAAGTTTTGGTATTTTACACGATAATTCAATTTAGAATCGGAAATACATAACTAACGTTTGTCTGTAAAAATAAAATTTGATGCTTATTGCGATAACTGTTACCACTGTGCAGTGAACGCATTTCGAGCCAAATGTGCGTCGCGGGAACCGCGGGATCGCATCGCAATTCGCACCCAATAAATGCATACAGCGGTAGTAGCCTAGTGGGTGGAACATTGGACGCGGAAGCGAGAGACCCAGGTTCGATTCCCAGTGCAGGCATGTACCTATGACTTTGTTTTCTAAGTTATGTACGTTTGTGAAGTTATAGTAGCAATACCACTAGCTAACGGTGAAGGAAAACATCGTGAGAAAACCTGAGTGTCTGAGCTATTCACATATCTCAGCGCTTGAAATCGCCAATCCGCGGTGGGCACGCGTGGTTACTAAGCCCATACTCACTCCCTGATAGAAGGCCTGTGCCCTGCAGTGGGACGTATATAGGCTGTTTATCTAAACGCGTGCTTTTGACACTCTCCTTCATTTTGGATATAGGCATTCAAAAATTTCATTCATTAAAGAAACCGAATGTTAACTAAATGAACTTGCTAGTTTTAAGAAAGATTTAACTTATTTATAAAACACGATTCCTCTAGAACTCTGTTTATTTAAACTGTGGCTACATCTTTTCCTTGTAAAATCTCCACCACATACTGTTTTAATCGGCGTTATTGAAGTGTTTTAAGAGTTCGAGTTTTTATAAATAAGACTTTTTGTATGTACGTATAGAAATCTGTCAACTTTCTATTGAAAACGTAACTTCAAGAAAAAATACATTTTGTAGCGCTATAGTTTATGTTGGCCTTAGATGTAGATACCGCAGCGTGATGGTGGTTAGTGGAAATAAAATATGTCATCAAAAACATATTTTGTAAAAATACCAAGTCTCGCAACTCAGTTCATGTACCGTAAAAAGTTGTGAGATCTATGTAATACAAAGTCGGTTAATTTATTCAGTCCCTACTTAAGGGTCCTTTTGTCTTAAGTTATTTAAAACATCTTATAGTGACCATATCGATATTAAAAATCTTTTATATTTTAAACAAATAGATTGACTTAGTGCGATTGCCAAGTAAATATATTTACTTAAAACACATTTTTTTTTAATATTTATATGGTCACCATAAGATGTTATTCAAGCTTCTAGTTTTATCCACAAGGAAGTTATAGAGGGGTCAAATGTGGCCTGAACTGCTTCGAGAAAAGCATGTTACGGCCACCAGCCGTGTCGCTTTTTTGCTCGACTTGGCGAAGGCACTGCCGTGGCCCCAGATGTAGATGCTGCAACGTGGTGGTGGTTGGTGGAAATAAAATATTATGGTTGGTGAAGTATGGAGGTTGAGGTTGGTTTAAAATTGTAATATTATTTAATTGTATTTATACTAACGCCACGTCCTCACATTCGGGAGGTCGTGGGCTCGCACCATGTGCACGTACCAATGATTTTGTTTTATAAGTTACATACAATTCTAAGACCAATACCACATGCTAACTGTGAAGGAAAACATCGTGAGGAAACCTGAGTGTCTGAGGTGTTCACATACCACACACAGCGTTTTAAATTGCCAATTCGTGAGAAGGCCTGTGCCCTACAGTGGCTGCATTGTTATTATTTTTATACTAACAGCTTATTGCAGTAAGCCACCTTATATAATTTGTACATGCAGCCAATGAAGGTAGAAAATATAAAAGTTCATTCCTAGCGAACAATTTTATTAAGAGTATACCTAAGTAGCCATTTAAGTTGTCATTTAATGTAGCCAGTTAAATGCTACTTACGTTCCATTTAAGAAAGCATAATGCTCAAGAATATTAGGAGTGAACAAGTTTTTCTAGAGGTATTTGGCAAGATTGCAAGTAAACTTAACAAAACGACATAATAATTATGGTTGGTATTGTTACGGTGATTGGTTGGTATGGTGTAGTGGTATGGGTAGAATGGTTAGCTGGTATGATTTTATTTTACACTTCTTGTGCATTTTAAGGCTGGGTTGTCCAAGTGCACGGATTTGTATGGGACTTATTGCGTTGCGCGAGCGAATACTTGGGGCAAAAGCAGTTATTTATGAAATAACAAAAATACAAATCCTACGAATAGAATTTTGGCGACCGAACGTCACTAACACATTTAGTAATAGTCATTTTGATCATTTTTTTACTGTCCAAAACTCAGTACAGCTCAAATAAAACCATATCTAGTGATAGTTTAGACTCATGTTCGCGATTTTTTTTTTGATGCTATAAAGTTTAAAAAATCGCAGAAATAATGATCGACTGACCCAAATAAGTCATTGAAAAGCAACTTCTTTTTTTATTTACTTTACTAAATATTAGAGAGTAAAATGTATTTTAAAACACCTGATTCAGGGGTAATGTCGGAGAACCCAGCCTTAAAGAAATGTCAATGTCAAATGTCAATTCAAACGTGTCCTGATTTTTAATTGTACTGTTAGTGAGTTCAGCCCCCAGGTCATTCAAGGAGGAATAGACACCAATACCCTGTTCGAAAACCAATAACGAACACCTTTTTCGAAACTCTACTTCCACTTATTCGATAAAAGCTTTCCATTGAATAGCCTCGACGGTCTGCATGTACTTAAAATAGTAGTTCAAACGCCAGAATGCAGGAAATAAAATGAAAACATTAAATCGAGCCATTGCGTTCGGAAACAGTTAAACGTAATTTGAAATAGTAAAAGCCTGACACGTAATTGCGTGTCAAAAGCGTCCCTTCGATTCCCGCTGGAGGCACGCGACCGACTGGTTACCGATATCGCTGTTAGTTTAATCGTTTTTCGTTTTTATGGCTGTAGTTTTTATTGGTGTCTCAATTATTTATTCACTAGGGTGTCATGCGTTAGTGCTTTTGTAACAGTTTTGGTTTTTGATTTTAGACAAACGTCAAAACTGTTAAAAGTGGCTAAGTAAAACGTTAAAAACACCAAAACCGTTCGCCGATGCGAAAGTATTATTATTATACTTTATTGCACACAAGACTTTTAACAGGACATTACATAAGAAATTACATGTACAAAGGCGAGCTTATCTCTGTAAGAGATTTCTTCCAGCAAACCTTCGGGTATAGGAGAAGCAGTAGAAAAACGGGTCTATATATCGCACCCCTAGATGTAAACTCCGGTAACTCAAAAAAACATTTTTTTCAGAAATGACGAAAAATAGATTTTAGAATGCTTATGATAGTTACGAAAAATCTAACAATGCACTCAGGAAGATATTATTTTTTACAATATTTTGATCAAATTCATATTCTAATTATCTACTTAAATCCTAAGAAATTTGGATTTTTTGAGTTCCTTTAGTTTTGCCCCAGTAGTTATCAAGTTTTTTCTACACTAAGTGGAGTTACTTTAGTTTACCTGAAGGAAAAAGTAGATACGTTAGTTTTCATGCCAAAATTGGGGCGACTTTTTTGAGTTACTGTATAGTATTAACGCTCACCAGCCCGATAGACCGACGATCTGAAGGCCGAGCATAGTGTTGTGGTATGGGAGAGGCCTTTGTCTAGCAGTGGACTGATAGATGCTGATTATGATGATTTAAACGGGTGAAATAAAGGGAACTATATTTTAGTATAGTATCGTACAGGAACCGTTCAATGATTGTAATAAAACAAATTAACTGTTAAATTGAATAAAACATTTATTAAAGACTAACCATACAGAATCGAATATCTCACTCTTTAGAATACTAATATTGGTATTATTGAAAATGAGATCAATGTTACAAATTATTATTATAAATTCTTTCTTACGAGTAGTATAACATTACAAAATTAAATGCAGCCTCTTCTGGCTTAAGTAACTTAAAAACATCAATTATCACAATTCAGTGTGAAATCTTAAAAATAATGAAAATTAAAAAGCTCTCTTAAAGGTTGAACATTTTTGCCTAATTTAATTAGGACAGTCTCAAAAACTTTTTACAGTCTCTTTTTTACTTAACTAACTAATAGTAATACCCTGAGGTTACAAATCACAGTTCTGTTAAAATTTTACTTACTTAACTATAATAAGGTATTTCAGGCACTTGTTCTTACACTAGACTTTATAGCCCATCCGATCAAGAAAACCGTCGCATCGGAGAAAAAATATAAAAAAATAGTTTCCGATCAAATCCTAATCTAATCTTTTAGGGTCGTATTACAGAACGATAGTTAAGCATTGTTCTGAATCTCTACTGCGTAAGGGTTTTTTGTGCTCCCTATTACGATGCATTAAAGTTGTTATCAGTCAGTCAGTTTCACTTATCCCATTCGAAATAGTTGACAGTGACAGATTGCTGAACTGACAGACACTAACAACTTTAGTGCATTGTAATAGGGAACACAAAAACTCATGCCCAGTAGAGATTCAGATCGATGCTTAGCTATCGTTCTATACCTAATACGACCCTTACAGTCTGACTAACTGCTTTCTCCTCAGCATCGCAACCCTCAGCTGGCTGATAGAGATCTTCGGCTGGCTCTGAGCGATTTTCGGTTGGCTGGGAGCAATTTTCAGGTAGCTTGCTGAGATCTTTGCCTAAACAGCAAGGTTCTGCATCTTCGGCAGGCTCGGGGTCGTTTTTTGCTTCAGAAACCATATCAAGCAAAAGTTTTCCGCGCCCTTTCATTTTCTAAAACATAAAGAAATGTTCATATAGCTGCATAAATCACGTAAACTCAAACAACTCAAAAAAATCAATTATCGCGTGTAAGTTTCCAAATTTATGAATAATCATTGATTATATTTAAAAATATTTAACAAGTTATACCATTCTCTATTTTTATAAGTAATTTATTTCATTTATCTTCAAGTAAAATCAATTCAAACATTCCTTCAATAAAACTAGCGAAAGTCTAAATCTACTTTTTCTGTCATTAAAAGGTACTTATTTTGATTTGACAACAAAAAATCTTGCGACAATAAATCATCAAAACTTCCGCAACTCAAATTAAGCCATTACTTTCAACTCTCGAACATCAACAAAACCCCGTCAACTCGAATTAGAACTTGAAACTTACCTGTTAAACTTCATGTAAGCTCCAGCAACTCAAAATCCGCCGCTTGAAAAGCGATCTTTTTGCTTCACGTCTGGCTGGTAACTAAAAATGGCGGCGTAGTGACCGCGCCCATAGACAGGAGTTCATTCACCTAAAGTAACGTTTAGCGCCATCTCTTGGCAACGGCTCAAGATATAGATATGGGAGTTATATTCTCGGGTCGGGCGTAGGGTCAGGGGGTCGAATATGTAGCTAACTCAAGTTCGTATTTTTTTGAGTTGGTGGTGTTTACATCTAGGGGTGCGATATGTGCACAAAATAAACTACAAAAAGCCTAAATAACACAAAGTAAAAAGGAAAACAAAAACTACATAAACTAGATATCAGAATAAAAATACATACCTACTTAGATATACATAAATAATATATATATATATATATAGCTCAATGTTATTACAGGGATAGATAATGCTCTTTCAACCGCTTCTTGAAGGTACCAATAGTGGGACTGGCGCATATGTTCTGTGGCAGTGCGTTCCACAGCCTAACCGACTGGACCGTGAAGGAGTCACCGTAAGCTCCAGTATTGTGAGCAGGAATTTTAAGAAGATGGGAGTTAAGTGATCTTTTTGATCTTTCTCCGGAGAACAGGTATTGAAACCTTTCTCTCAGGTATGCGGGAGATGCGGGATGATTAAGGATTTTGTACAATAGTGACAGTATATGTGCATTCCGGCGAAGACGAATTGGGAGCCATTTTAACTCTTGTCGGAAACGAGACACATGATCAAATTTGCGTAATCCGTATATAAAGTAGTTGAAACATTAAATAATAATAATAACGGTGCGGTGGTGGCCTAGTGGGTAGAACACTGGACTCGGAAGCGGGAGACCCAGGTTCGATTCCCAGTGCGGGCATGTACCTATGACTTTGTTTTCTAAGTTATTTACATTTGTGAACTTATAGTAGCAATACCACTCGCTAACGGTGAAGGAAAACATCGTGAGGAAACCTGGGTGTCTGAGCTATTCACAAATCGCCAATCCGCGGTGGGCACGCGTGGTGATTAAGCCCATACTCACTCTCTGAGAGAAGGCTTGTGCCCTACAGTGGGACGTATATAGGCTGCTTATGAATAATAACTTCCATACAATCCAATCACTTGACCCGGTCCTAAACTGGGATACCCTGTGCTATGGTAACCAGGCAAAGACGTCACAAACATGAAACTATACCCAGACTGAGGCCATTTGTACAATGTGCAAATAGTTAAGAAAACTGAAACTTTTTTGAAACTAAAACTTTCGTAAGCACCATACATTCGTAACTTAATTCCGGAACTACTTACTTGACACGCGAGTTCCGTTTCTACTCACCACGAATAAGCTCTTCGAATAGGAGCGAAACCTGGTGGGACTCTTCCGACACAAATTCAAGTAAGTGAGTCCGGAATTAAGTTAAGAAAACCTGAAACCGTTGCGTCGACTAAACGTTAAAAAATCCGTACCCGCTCGTCGTTTCCCGAGAGCGGTTAGCGAAAAAATTCGGAAGCACTGCACATTATTGACTCAATTCCAAGACGAGCAACCGACGAGATTAAGCTCTGCGAATCAGAGCGGAACATGGTCGGACTATCCCGACAAAAAACCAAGTCAGTGAATCCGGCATGAAGTTAATAATGGAAGAAGAAGAAGAAGAAGAAGAAAGACATTTATTATACCAACAAGATACATCACAGAAACAAAATAAGCACATAAGTAACATAATATGCACAACACAGAAGGAAAACTAAATACACAACAGACAAAACGAATAAATAAAACAGGACTATAGATGTAGCCTGTGGTGTATCTACATTGCCACAAAAGGCAGCTGACTCAGCGTTGTGCTGAGGAAGGGGAACGTCGTTGGCCATAGATATACTAAGAAGAAGAAGTTGCAAAAGTATTTTTTTTACTAAGTTCTAACACTGGTTGACTGTAAAAAAATGCGCTTCGTTGATGAGAAAACCGTCAAGGACCCACCTCTAATGATTCACACACATCACTATGTATTGCGTAGGCGTCGATAAAATAGCATCTGGCTGACCTCAAAGTTTATCAGTCTCGTAGTACTACGAGCAAATGTGAGGACTCGGTATAAACAATCCGGCTGCACATGTTCAGAGATAAATGGTAAATCGTTTTACTTTTTGCATCTGACAGCTGATTTTATTTAACTTCACAATTTTACAAATCAAACTTGAATCACTAGGTTCGATTCCCAGCGCACGGCATCTAAGTTATGTACATTTGTGAAGTTATAGTGTCAATACCACTGGCTAACTGTGAAGGAAAACATCGTGAGGAAACCTGAGTGCCTAAGCTATTCACAAACCTCAGCACTTGAAATCGCCAATCCGCAGTGGGCACGCGTGGTGACTAAGCCCATTCTCTCTCTCTGAGAGAAGGCCTGTGCCCTACAGTGGGACGTATATAGGCTGTTTATGTATGTATGTATTGATGGAATCCCGTAATATTTAATACAGTCTTCAAAATAGCTGGAAAAAATATTAAGAGCATTTGCTATAAATCTTTATCCGACATCAAGTAGATCTAAAATTTCATTTCGTTTACATTTTTGTGTCGGCATTGCAGTATATGAATCGCTCGTAGCCCCGGCTGCCTGAGTGATCTTAAACGATCACGAAGGTTAAGCAACACAGGGCGCGTTCAGTGCATGGATGGGTCGCCGTCTGTGCCTAACGCTAGTGGCATTTTTCCGAGCGGTTCCGTGCTTCGCAAGGCACGTTAAGCTGTTGGTGCCGGCTGCCGTCGGTAGATGGCAGTCGTTAAGCCAAGTCAGAGGCCTTAGGGCGGCTTGACAACTTCTGACAGTAGACGAGCCACTAGTTTACAAGCCTCCACCAATCCGGACTTGGCCCCCGTGGTAGAGTATGGCCTATACCTTCCTCAGGGAAGAGACCCGTGCCCCTCGGTGGGGACATAATGGGTTGATGATGATGATGATGAAGTAGATCTAACGAATTTCTTTAGTTTGCGACTTTCATTTGGTGACAGTTACTATGCTGCATTGAATAAATAAAATTACTTTGACTTCGACTTTAAGTAAGCAAAACAATAAAAATAAAATTTTCAGCACTAACAACTCGAGCTTTTGAATAAACAACCGTAAATTGTACTCAAAAGCGCTCACATTTGACTGCACGACGATAAATAATCGTAAGAGTAAAGAACAAACGAGAGACGAAATCTACCGCCCAATTTGCTGCAACACGTGTATCGTGCCAGTTTCAATCTTAATAATTACACAATATGAGCTAATTGAGCTCGTTTAAAGTGTATTGTTAGGCTGGTTGAAAGGAATAGTGTAAACTGTAAACAATCAAACAACGAATTTATTTCCGCCTCAGCGAAGCTGCATTTGCATAGGTGCTCTATGAAAAAAAAATGAAATAAAAAATAAAAACCGACTTCGAATCACTACAGCACTGAAAAGTTAGAAATAATTAGAAATATGTATACATGTGGGTATTGCAGAAGTATAATTTGGAGTCTGTGCCCAAAATATATGTGCTGGTCATGAAACTATTCAGTACAGACTACAAATTATACTTCTAGAGTACTTACATGTGTATACATACTTCTAATTATTTAAATATTTCTAACTTTTTAGTGCTATAGTGTTTTGATGTCGGTTTTTATTTTTTATTTAATTATTTTTATTTTTCAATTTTTTGGGGGGAGCGGGAGAAAAATTAACAAGTCCCATGTTATTTTATAAATCATGGTAACCATGATTTACCCTACTTAATATGTTGCTTTAAAATTTGATGTTCTCAATTTCCATCTCAGAAAGTCTTCACCAGAAAATCACCAAATTAACTTGGGGCTACTTTTACGCTATTTTATGAAACATGTAATATTACTAAAGGATGGGCCCCATTTGGCCTTATTTACTGCTGTCCATTGAAGAGTTTCGTTCTCCATCTCTAAAAGTCTTCATCAGATCTTCACCAAATTAATATGAGACCAAAGGGACGTTATATCTATTCGGACAAAAAAGAATTGTCGAAATCCGTTAAGATTTGACGGAGTTATGCGAAAACATAGCAAAAAATAAAAAAATATACACGCGTCGAATTGATAACCTCCTCCTTTTTTGAAGTCGGTTAAAAATTTCGTGCATTTACAGTTGCTATCGGATATACGCCACTTTATTATCTAAGTAAGGCATTTTCCAAAAATATCTTGACACAAACTCTATAAGAAACAGTAGTAGCCAGCCAGAGCGGTGCGTGCGTTCATTGTTCTGATAGACGAAGAAGCGATACTAAATTGTTCACGCATTTTCTTAAACAAGATTTACCATCCAAATTTATTTATTTACGTCCATACTGTGGATTAGTAAGTTGAAGTGGCAGTAGGCAGGGCATATAGCACGCAGAGCTGATGGCCGATGGGGCCGAAAAGTTCTCGAATGGAGACCACATATCGGCAAGCGCAGCGTAGGACGACCAGCCACAAAATGGACAGATGACCTCATACAAGTCGCAGGAAGACGCTGGATGCAGGCCGCTTCCAACCGGTATTTTTGGAAATCCACGGAGGAGGCCTATGTCCAGCAGTGGACTTCTTGTGGCTGAATGATGATGATGATGATGACGTCCATACACTTATGCCATTTTTCATTACTAATTAATAGCCATGGCTTTCAAACCACCCACATTTCAGCGTGTATAACATCCAATATCTATTGATCCATCCAATATCAATATAGAAAGTTGAGACTTTGACATTTAGAACGCGCGACTTGCACGGTAATACTATACGTGCTCCACTTTGCTTTCCAACTCAATTTGAGATTATTTCGACAGCGCAGTTTGCAGTGCCATCGAGTTCATTAGCACAAAGGGGACATTCCAATCATTATGTAAAACAAACCGTAATAATTATACAGTTTTAAGAACCCGAGTTACTGATAAAGTTCGAAGAATTGCTCAGTTGAAGCGGCAGTGGGCGGGGCACATACTCGTAGCTCGGAGAACTGATGGCTGCTGGGGCGAAAAGTCTCTGACCTGGCAACCGCGGACCGGACGACGCAGCGTGGGTAAGCCCCCCACCAGATGGTCTAACGACCCGGTTACGGTGGCGGGGAGTCGCTGAATGCGGGTGGCACAACACCAGGAAGCTTGGAAAACCATGAGGGAGGCCTGTGTCCTGCAGTGGGCGTCAAATGGCTGATGTTAATGATGATACAGTTTTAAAAATATGAAAAATTTGTTTTATACCACAAAAAATAACTTTATGCAAAAACAATAACATCCTTAATGGGCCGGGCAGCAGACATTGAGACTATCTTCATCTTGCACTCTATAATGTTTTATTGTCTTTAATAAATTAACAGAGAACTGTCACGAAGCAATGAATTAAACATACAATTTTTTTTACAAAAATGAAGACAACTGCTATTGTAATAAATAACTCATGGTTATGAAAACCACGAGGGAGGCCGGTCCTACAGTGGGCGTCAAATGGCTGATGATGATATAGAATAATCATTTAATGACAATTTTACCTTTCGTGCTTTGACTAAAGATCTACCGAGCCAACTCTTCATGGTTTTTTCTGCAAGAATATGCAATTCTTGTAACACGCCAATTAGAGTTTGGGTGTTTTAATAACCAGCGTGGTTCTTAGTTATAAAGACATTCGGGTTTTAAATATTTTTATAAACTTCTTGTGTTTCGCACTCTACCAATGTCAGAACCTTCGTTAGACCATTTTACTACGTATGAGAATTCCCAATATAGGTATTTAAAACGTATGGTTTTCAATAGCTGCACATATAGCGTCGTCGTAGATAAAAAAACAGAAATTAGATAAAAACTTACGTAACATATTTTTAAAATGTAGAATAAAAGTTAAAAAGAAACCGTTACTTATGAATTTAATTAATATCTGAGTATAGCGTATTTTGGGGGTACCCTGTATAATCTATATATCCATCATTGCAACAGCCAGTAGGAAAATATAATTTTACTAACCCATCACTTACAAATCTTACAATACGTTCTATTTGTTTACCTAGTTATTTCCGGCCGCTTCTCCCACAGCGAGGTGGAATTTAATTTTAACCGCCAACCGAATTTGAATGCACCATTTATACCTAATCTAAATGCGATGGAAAAAAATCATGTCTTCTTTTTATCAGACTTTAAATTAGGTGAATGTTTTCATACATACATACATACTCTCACCCTTCATGGTTAGAAAACCATGAGGGAGGTCTGTGTCCTGCAGTGGACGTCAAATGGCTGATGATGATGATGATGATACATACTCTCACGCCTGTATCCCAGAGGGGTAGGCAGAAACCAGGGACTGCCCGCTTGCCACGATCCTGACAGATCACTTTCGTTTCCTCAACATTCATGAATGTACGCACGCTGGTTTCGGGTACTTTTTATCTTGCCTTTTGCTAATACATCCCCTATTTGGACGAAGTATGTCCGCCTGGGTCCTCACACCCAGAGAATGTTTTCAATTTGTCTAAATTGTTTATGTATGTTTAGCGAATAATCTATAGGTACTACGCTATCACATTTCATTAATTAATTTTGTTGGAAAAATTTCTAAAAAAATCAATTCGCCTGATGAGAGGGAAAGAATGAATTAAATAATTTAGTTGCAACACGCCTGGTTGTTTCAACAAAAACTTACGCCCAAATAAAATGGAAAGCACATTGGTATCAGCAAAAAATCATTTCAACAGCCAAAAATTATTTTGGTAAGCAGGGTAGACTATACATAAGCAGCAACAAAAGGCCGGGAATAAAACAAACATTTTCAGATAATAAATTAGCGAAATAACTAATCAGTCTGGAAAATAATAACCTCGCCCGCACAGTATAGGGTGTTGGTAAAAAGATTATTTTACCATACTTTTACTGTGGCAACATTGTTTTACATTCTAATGTTGTCACTATTATAAATGAGTTATGCCTCGCCACTCCCGCACGCGGTTTTTTTTATTTTATAATATAGCCTAAGAATAGTGAATCTCGGTTTTAATTCATAATCAGCCCCTACAAATACAGTACACTAAAATACAAGTGTGTGCTACATGGTGGAGTCTGTATTTATATGGCTTCTTGTCACTTCTATCCTTTTTTCTCTAAAAATAAAATGATTATAACAGGATATACATAAAAGTATTCCCCAATTATTGGGGATTATTATACTATACTACTTATATTATACTTATGCTAGTTAATATTTTTGTTAATAAATTTCACTGCTTACCAAAATTTTACAAAACTAATCCATTTGAGAGTAGATAAATTTAGAAGTTTCTCTTCAGCGGCTAAATTTTGTATTTTTGTACGGCGACAGGTTGCTCCTATAAAGAAAACTTTGTTGCTGACAAAAAGGATTTTAGTGATAATCTGCATAGGCCGTTCTGCATAGAGTGAAGAAGAAGAAGACAGAGATACTTAACACCATCAAGAAACGGAAGCTAGAGTATTTCGGATATATAATGCGTAACTCCAAATACAGTCTCCTTCAACTTATCCTAAAAGGCAAGATCCCAGGAAGAAAGAGACCTGGAAGACCAAAGATATCATGGCTACATAACTTACGACAGTGGTTCCAACAGGTTACTAGTTCCTTGTTTGTATTGGCAGCCTTGAAAAGCAAGATAGCCGAATTGGTTGCCAACCTCCGATAGGAGACGGCACATAAAGAAGAAGAAGAAGACCAATACCGTATTTTCGATGATTGTTTGAACGATACCCAACACAATTTACCAAGAAAACAATGCACAAAGTTTAAACATTTATTTAATGCCTAACAGACATTCATATTAAAAAGGAAATTCATAAATCAAAGCAGATATAAAACAAAAGCAGAAGCAAAGTGAAACTAAAAGTGAGAAAAACAAAGACTAAGGTGTACGCTGCATGCCGATGCAGCAGAAAAAAGAACTCAGCTCAGTATTAGCTGAGAGTTAACACCGGCAACACAGATTTTTAGCAAGGGCCTTCTGGTGACTCAGTTCGTTATTGATGAAATACATTATAGCTACACTGTGGCTACAAACAACCTACAATAATTAATTTCAGCAAACTTCTCCTTGTGTCGCGGGAGAGTTTCAAAGATTAAAAATATAGAAGTTGGACGTCAACCTTCAAGAATATAATGTTCACACAAAACAATTACTCGACCTGGTCTTAAACTAAAATGCCTTGTGAATTGGAAACAAGACAACGGTTATTAAAAATATAAAATAAGTTCCACGCTGAGGTTATTTTTACAAAACCAAAATACAACAGCATCCTAGCGTGAATGGAACCCACGACAAATGTGGACAGCCATGAATAGCTTCCAAGTGGTGATAGAAGAAGAAGAAGAAGAAAGACAAGATACATCACAGAAACAAAAGCTGCATGAAAGGAACATAATATGCACAACAACAGAAAGAAAACTAAATACACAACAGATAAAACGAATAAATAAAACAGGATCATAGATGTAGCCTATGGTGTATCTAAGTTGCCAGAAAAGGCACCTGACTCAGCGTTGTGCTACGGAGTGCGTGCCGTGGTGCATTTAAAAAGAATTAAATGATGTTGGATATTTTGACTCCAAAGAATAAGTTGGATTCTTGATCAACCTGGGTATAAGGCAGGAAGGCCTTATTGCTTTGTTTCACTAAAACATCATCTCGATATATGGACTGATAATGGAATTACTTGGCGTATTCATCACACGTGACGTTATTCTGATATGTTAGTAACAATGTAGAGATCTAATTATAATTTATAAATGTGCTTTTCTGTAAATACATAATCTAAAGTTAATTTTCACTGTCGGAGGGACTGAGAGCATCAAGTCTGTCTTACCATCCCATGTTATTAGTACAGTACAATCCTGACCTTTGAGCAATTAAAAAAAAACTGGATACTTTAGCTTAGTTAACATTCATTTCAAGAACATTTCTGGAATACGTTGCGGAATGTATTAAAATGGAAGCACCAATTTGAGCCACAATTATTCGTACTGCATAGTGACACACAAAATAAATTTCTGGATCGGTTTTATCCTTCAGCGTTGCACTCTACAGCATTTACAGTCTTACTAGCTGACACAGCAAACTTTGTTTTTCCATATTAACTATACCTACGACCTATTCTCAGTCCTACCAAATATACACAAAGAAATAACATAAAAATCGGTGAAGCCATTTCGGCGGAGTTCGGTAACAAACACTATGACACGAGATTTTTAGATATTAGATTTATAAAAAGTCGATTCAGTCACAGGAATTCCTCTAATAAACCGATTTTAACTCTGTAGTAAGCCGTATTAGTGGAACTGACTTTTTAATAATAAGACCGTTAGTGTTTAAATTGTAAACTCAATTTCCGAATTTCCCGCGTATTCCATCCTACACTACTGACATAACTATTCGGCCAATTAAAACTAGCCGGTCATTCCGTTTGTAGCACAGCTCTCTATTCCAATTGCAGTTTTCCTTTGAGCACAAACAAAACCAACGTTAATTTTAACGAAACAAAAGTTCGGCTTTTAATTCGCTCGCATCCACGGTAATGTTATTTAGTTTTCAGTGCTCTGAGCAATTCGCAAACAGGGGGCGAGCCACGAGTGGAATTTTTAATTGTAAACATTGGCCTGAACTCCTCTAACATAGTATTTTCTGAGGTTAACACGTGTCTACAGTTTGAGTTTGCCCTTAAAATTAACAATTACTTTTTTAAATATCTGTTTTAATGACATTTTTTAAAAGAATTTCGGTTATGATCTGTAGATTAAAAACCACAAATAATTTTATTAAAAAATATATAATTTGCCTGAAATCTCACTGCAATAAATTTATCAAAAACAAAAAAGTTTTATTTAAAACAAAAATGTTTTATTTAATACTTCAAAAAATGGTCGTCGAATTGACGAATGATTAGGTATTAGGGTATGTGAGATGGTTAGGTGTCTAGGGTTAGGGGGAATCAGTGGGCTACAAATAAAAACAAAATCATATCTTTTACAGATCGTTTTTGCAATGTTGAGGAAGCGAAAGTGATCTGTCAGGATCGTATCAAGTGGCAGTCCCTGGTCTTTGAATACCCCTCTGGGATACAGGCGTGAGTTTATGTTATGTTTTTGCAAAAAGTGTCTGTACAATTCCCAAAACGGCCATTTTTGGCATTAATACTAGGTATCTAGCCTTAGGTTTTTGCCTCAGGTTCACGGCCATGGGTATTAAAAATCACTATTAACATGATTGAAAGATTGTACAGTGGCGCTAGTGTAACTCCTTTGAGCCCCTAAAAACGGTGAACGAATTCAAAATTACCTTTTATGGAAGTCAATAAAGTTCACTTGCTTTCGCCATAATTTCTGCACTTATTCGTCCACTTTCGTTCGTTTGCATTCTTTCGGTTGGTGTGTTCGGACTCTTCCGACAAAAAATCAAGTAAGTGAATCCGGAATTAAGTTAATAATGATGTGCTATATTTTATTATTGTTTTAGCTTTAAGTGTAGTTTCTGGTTTATAACAAAGAATATTACGTCTATTTATAGCATTGTCTGAAAAGAATAAAGGAGTTTGTTCCTTCTCCACATAGTTTATTAATTGTGAAACAAACAACTTTGACGATCATTACGTAAACATTTTTGTTGTTATAACGAATAAAAATTTTGGTTTATTAATATATTTTTATACTCTCTCTCACTGTGAGTGAAGACCTGTGGCCTACATTGGGACGTATACAGAGTACAAAAAAAAAATTGACGGAACGTCATCAGTTGCCGTGGATAGACAGAACGTGAAAAATCCTACTAAAAGACCCAGTCTCCGCGAATGATTGAAGAGAAAATCTTAGCTCTAAAATGTGCAACTAACTATGCAGCTCATGGTGCGAACCCAGTTGCTCAATTTGTTTTTGACAAAACAGATTTGCAATTAGTACCAGCCCGTGCTATCTGCTTGCTGCAAACGAAATTTTTGGCTAATGAATTGCTTTGTAACAGTTGTGCATTCTAATAATCAAATATTTGCTGGTCAGAATGCCAAACGTGCACTCTGTGAAGTACCCCAATTACGACGACAAACGGTTTCAAATTTATTTGGATAGAACTTATTAGTATACGGGGCGTGTACAGTCGGCAATACATCGACCTTTACATCCATGAACTCTACTCTCTAAAAGAGGTCGTGGGTTCGATTCCCACTGGGGGCCGCCGTACATTTGTACAAATGGCCTCAGTCTGGATGTATTTCCCTGTTTGTGACGTCCTTGCCTGGTTAGCATAGCACAGGGTATCCTAGTTTGGGACCAGGTCAAGTGATTGTGTTGTGTGGAAATTTGTTTGTTTGTTACACTTTATTGCACAAAATAAAAAAATTAACACTTATTATTATTACTATTATTAAAGCACTATGAGGTACTTTCTGCATGTAAGTGGATGAGATGCAGACGGTTTGGTAGCATGAGGCCCAGTGTCGGACTTTGCCACTTCATTTCATTTAAATACAATGACGACTCTTACAAATATTCATTTCATACTAAATCACACCATGCCTACTTTATTTATAAAATATTTCCGTGTTTGCTCTTGAATGTACAAATTGATTGCAATCTACGCATTCAAAGCATTGTAGACAGTAAAAGTGAGCAATGTCCGACTAAACAAACCCTTCATGCTAATAGTTGGCTTCATGCTATTTCATTCCGTGTGACGTCGGATTAAGAATAGCGTCACTAGATTTCCTTCCGTGGATGTCGTAGAAGGCGACTAAGGCAATCAATTACCAGGAGACGGGCAGTAGCGTCTTCCTGAGATTCCAACCGCATACTGCGATCGCCAGCCCGCCTGCCAAGCGTGGCGATTATGGCAAATAACCCTCATGGTTATGAAAACCACGAAGGAGGCCTATGCCCTGCAGTGGGCGTCAAATGGCTGATGATGATGATGATGATGATGATGATGCTATTTTAGGCATAGTGCTATCTCACTAATGAAGATTTGTAATAGTTAGCGCAATGCTACATATTGTATTGAAAAATAATAAAAATAGCAAAGTGCAGTAGTGGGCATTATCAAACGCTTCCGTACCGTAATTTGTTGAGTAGCTGGCATTGCAGCTTAGTGCACAATTTGTATCAAGCCACTCGACACGCTGATTTCTGAATTGAAAGTTTCACTTAAGAGTTTTCGTGTTTGCTGTTGCAAGTGGGAAACCTTGGCCTCTGTCAACCCCTCTGTGATACAGGCATGAGGTTCTCTAATGCAACAAATTCCACACGACGCATTCCCTTATCCTGGTCTGAAACTAGGGTACCCTGTGCTATGGTCGCCGCGTAATGACATTACAAACATAGAAATACACTCAGACTGAGGCCATTTGTGGAAATATACGGCGCCTCTCAGTGGGAATCGAACCAACGTGTGTTAATCAGACGTGACACCGCTAGCCCAAAAAGGCAGTCAAATTTCAGTCAGTGTAATTTAATACTGACGTCTGCTTGAATACCAGTTTGCCGCGTAAGTCGCGGCAGACCGAAACTCAGATGGTTGGATGGCATCAAAAAACTGAAATGCATGGATTAAACAAAAACTGTAAGAAAGACCAGGCAGCTTGGAAAACCAGGAGGGGGGCCTATGAATTGCAGTGGGCGTCAAATGGCTGATGATGAAAGAACTGCAAGGAAAGGCTGGAGACCAAACCGGCTGATCTCGAGAATACTGTTCGAACAGCCTGAGGTTGTAGTGTATTGAATGATCATGACTAAGTAATTACTTAAGGTAATTAAATTTTACCTTTTAATAAATAATCGCGACAAGAGCCGTTTAATATATTAGATAGCACTTTATTGCACACCAGTAATTTACAGAGATATAAGGTACTAAGTAAGGTATAACTATACTTAATTATCACTCTGTCTCGTTTTTTTCTAGGGTTGCGTACCCAAACGGTACGGGACCTTATTACTAAGACCCCGCTGTCCGTCCAGTCCGTCCGTCCGTTTGTCGCCAGACTGCATCTCACGAACCGTGATAGCTAAGCAGTTGAAATTTTCACAGATGATGCAGTTCTGTTGCTGCTACAATAAAAAATACTAAAAACAGAATAAAATAAATATTTAAGGTCGGCTCCGATACAACAATCGTGATTTTTTGCCGTTTTTTGCCCAATATTAATAACGGCAACAGGTAGACCCTTGAAATATTCAAATGTTGTATAGATAATGGTACAAAACCCTCCGTGCACCTGTCCGACTCGCAGTTGGTCGGTTTTTTTTTAATCTGAAGACTTTACTTTGCAATGTACATCGTCTTGTTATATTAAGTCGTGAATTGCAGTTCCATAAAACAGAACCCAGCTGTGCGACAGAGCTTTTTCTACATACGCTCTTATCTGCTTGAAAAGCACATCAACATTTCGGCTGTCCCAAAAATAAACACAGTAAGGGACATTTTTTCAAAACCGACATATTTTCACTATTGGTTACTACCACCATATATGTAAGATAAGATATGATAAGATAAGATAATCATTTATTAAATTGCCACAACATACAAAGATATTACAATTTACAGGCAAAGCATGCTTACAGTCTATGCAAATAACAATTAAACAACACTATGTAGTTGGGTCCAGTAAACAATATTGGCGTATCTCCATTTTGAAAAAAAAAATGCCCCTTACTGTGTTTATTTTTGGGACAGCCGATTTACATCCGTGCATTCGGCTAAGTTATTTTTGCAAATAAAATGCAGAAGCTGATGTGCTGTCAACTGTACAGTATGTATATCTATAGTATGTTTTGTGTTAATCTTGTAACAGATTTTTTTATAATGAACTTTTCATTTTTACTTTGTTAAGACGAAACAAACACGAACGCCACCACCTTTAATTAAATATGTCCTTTAATATTGAAGGATCTGTAATATTGTATTAGTATGTTATTTTGTATTAATATGTATATTAAGAAGTCGGTGCTAAGGTACGTGACTAGTACATACACTTCTTACCGATCCTCTACAAATCAAAATAGAACAAACCCTTCGTGCGCGAGTGGGTTCCGTAAATTATCTATACAACATTATACACAAAGATCGACAAAAATCCGCAAAAAAATCAAGTTTTCTGTATGGGAGCGCCCCTTAAATATATATTTAATTTTTATTTACTTATTTATTTTTGAAGCGAATAGAGAACTAAATATTCTGTGAATATTTAGAGCAAAAAACGGCAAAAATTTTTTTTTTTTTGTATGGGAGCCCCCTTAAATACTTATTTTTTTTCCGTTTTCATTATTTATTGTTATAGCGGCAACAGAAATACATCATCTGTGAAAATTTCAACTGCCTAGCTATCACGGTTCATGAGATACAGCCTGGTGACAGAGAGACAGACTGTGAAGTCAGACTCTATTAGTAATAGGGTCCCGTTTGTCACCCTTAAGATACGGAACCCTAAAAAAGATCAAAATCAGTTTAGATTTTACAGCAAAAAAATGTAAGTATACAAAACATACGCGTCAAATTAAGAGCCTCTTAATTTTTGAGGTCGGTTACTTAAGAACGTACTGTTAACACATTTTATCGTTGACACAGATCAACACAAGCGACAGATCAACACAGGCAGTAGTCGGCTAAATAAGTTTATTAGTCGGTCGTTGTCCCCTATCAAGTGCACGCGTCGCCTCAGATTATCTAATAATCACAAATAAAGTGCAGTGGTTTCACAAAGCACAGTTTTCAAATCTTAGTAATCGCAGGCCGACTTGCACCACTTTCTTAAATGTGGCTAGAACAGCATTGAACTAATATTCTTATTTTTTAATTTAATTCTTTATTGCACTAATTACATTGTAAATGTATAAGGGCGTGCTTAATGCAATAATCATACTCTTCCAGCAAACTTTTGGTATTGAAGAGACTGACGACGGGTAGTGCAAGAAAAAGATGAAATACAATAATAAACTTACGTAAATATAGGGAAATACATTAACCTACACTTAGGGTGCGGAAGGGGGGGGGGATTAATATAAATTATTATAAACCTACATAAATGATAGTACATAAATTAAAATAAATTAATAAATAACAACAATAATACGTACATACTCTGAACTTAAAAGACTATTTTTTATGGTTTAATTACAAATTAATAGTTTTCAGGCTTTTCCCTGCATTTCATTTCATGTTTCATATTTTTATCGTTAAACAAACAAATTACAATCACAAACTAAAATTAACAACAGTTTAAACAGCAGGTAGATGTGAAGCTGAGATCCCCACACTAGGTAAGCCTGTATCGCGGGGACCGGATAAAGGTGTGGTCACGAACAGAGAAAATATTACTTGCCAAATTTCATAGTTCTAGGTCAACGCAAAGTACCGTATAAATTTTGATTCCCTTGAGTGACGAAATACACTACGTCTTTTTGCGGCATAAACGGCCGTATCTTTTTTTAATGTTAACATACAAGTTTGATTTTTTCATAGTAGATTAGAGTATATTTTATGGTTTTAATTTTAACTCGATACCTTTACGCGTTTCCAAGATAAATAGCCTTGATAGACAGACGGACGGACGGACGGACAAGAAAGTGATCCTATAAGCGTTCCGTTTTTTCTCTTCAGGTACGCAACCCTATAAACTAACTTGGTTATAAAATATTTTTCTAAGTTTCTGTTTTCTGTCAAAGAAAGTAAACTCTACTCTGTAAGCAGCTTAGGTTTAATTTAAATGGTAAAATTTTCAAAAAAACGATAATCTTATTTGAAATCTACTTATCTCTCGAGAATGTTGAGTAAAATCAAAAATTATAATGATTTTCCGTTAGAGTTTACTCCAAACATCACATTGTATAATGTTATTGTTTGGTGTTTCCAGCAAACAGCTCCCATCCCAATCGATTGGGAACGAGGGACGGGAGACCTGCATCCAACTGTTTGCAGGTGAAACGGAATCGGACAAGCAGCCAAGCACAATATTTGCAGCCCGAATCTTCTTTATCGTTGACACCGTCCAAACAGATGCCAACTTTACCACCTCGTGTTAGAGTAGGAAATTGTTGAATCCTCCCCCTGCGACGTGCTCGAGTGTACGTATGAGTGCATTGTTTAAATAAACAATATTGAAAATGTCGGTATACCGTTTTTGTTTATCTTTGGAAAAGGTTCCTGAGCAAATAACGCGGTAAATAAGACGATTTATATGGTCGCGCATAATTTACTTGCCAGTGTAAATATTTGGGGGATTCTTTTGAAATTATAATCTCTGCATGAAGTAAGCGCTGTTACCGTTATTTTTGGGCTTGTATCTTAAAAAATTCTCTTTTTAAGGACTCCTTATCAGGTTACAGTCAAATTATTGTGGTGAATTTCAAAAGAGTAAAAGTTTTCTAAAATGTCCTTAAGCTCAAATCAAATCAAATCAATTTATTTTGTTTAACATAGGTAATGGTCGTACAGGTATTATATTTATTCTAAGTGCCTCTATGTTATACCCATTGGGTGTACAAAAATATTTTTAAAACTACCATGCATTACATACCGCCAGTTTAATACACTTTTTTAAGATGTCAAAGCTCAAATAGTAGCTGCAACTGAGACTCCTTTATTACCTGACTATGAAATAAGAGAAGGGCTTTTGCCGACTCTTATAGATTATTGCACAAATCTTATATATTTTTTCACTACATTCGAAGCGAAGCCCCAAAAGTCCCGGACCAGCTACCCTCTTTTTGATCCCAGCGTCGTACATTTCACACACGCGTCACAGAGAGAGATGTAATAAATATATTGTTATATTTATATGCTAAAGGTTTTCCATTTGGCAGGAAATTGGGAAGCCTTATTAAGGCGAGGCCGTCGCGCCGTAAGTTATGTTGTGTAAGAGTGATTTGTGCCTAGCAACCGATGTATTTTTGTTTGTTGCGAGCGGATTGTATTTTTCCTATTTCCTTATGTTATCCTAATAATTGAGTATTTGGCAAACGTTATGGATGATTGGCTCAGTAGATAAAATTAATTCATGACAGTGTTTTCTATATCAAAATATGAGGCATATATGGTAGGGCCGTTCGATCGGCCCTACCATATATGCCTCATATTTTGATATAGTGTTTCCTTACTGGCAGCTTCAGGGGATTGCAGACCTACCTATTTAATATTAATTTTAAGTTTGACACCTCGCGTTTTGAGAAAAAGTCATAACAGAATGGCTGACAGATTGAAGAACAACGAAGTGATCCAAGGGTTCCGGTTTTTTTTTCCTTTTGAGGTACTGTTCCCTAAAAATACGGAGATGACGATGTCCGAAATTATCTTATGATTCATATTATATCAGTCTGCCTTTATTTTTTGATACATGTTGTACCTGTGATGAGAAGAAAATATTAGATTAATTTTAGTGTACTCTCTTTATCCTACTTTAAAATGTATTCTACAAGTTGTGGCCAAAGACGTTCAAAGTTTAATTTACAACATGTTTACATGTTTAAAATATTTTCAATATTTTTTTACTATAAGTAATTACGATGTTACAATTTAAATGGTTTCTCGCAAATACGTGCAAAGCCTAGTGCAAGAACCGTTGCAGTTTTAAATTTTTAGTTATGTATATTTGTGTTAGCGCACATATTTCCTCAAACATGTATTTTTAAATTTGTGCAATAAATTACTTTTTAAGGTTCCATACCCAAAGTATAAGAGACGCTATTACTAAGTCTCCACTGTCGGTCTATCACCAGGCTGAATCTCATGAACCGTAATAGTTAGACAGTTGAAATTTTCACAGATGATGTATTTCTGTTGCCGCTATAACATAACATACTAAAAACAGAATAAAATAAATATTTAAGGGGGGCTCATATACAAGAAACGTGATTTTTTTTGCCGTTTTCTGCTCTATTAATAACGGCAACAGGTAGACGCTTGAAATATTCAAATGTTGTATAGATAATGGTATGGCACCCTTTGTGCGCGAGTCCGACTCGCACTTGGCCGGTTGTTTACTTTACTTTACGTTTTGCCACTCCACGGACAAGTCATGTCGGCAAATAAAACCTCGTTGAGAAGAACATGTGTAAAGTCATCCAGTCTCAATCGGCGAGCCGACGACGCACATTTGACAGAGCCAAGTGTTAAATTTGACAGCCAAGAACATAATAAACGTCCTCCGGCCGTCGACCGTCACCGTTTGGCAGTCGGTGACGCGACAGTAAAGAGTGGGCTATTCTTTTCAAGCCCCTGATAATTCACCCCTCTTGCACAACGTGCAATTAATATAACACAAAACTTTAATCTTGAGTTATTCAGTTCTTCACTTCTTCAGTAGCGATTATTAAATAAATTCCAGCGAACATTTAAAAATATTCTGATGTTATATTATTATTATGTTACACTATTTTAAAAACCTACTTTAACACTATTTTAACATTAGTTTTCGCGATTCCTACATTTTTTTTATAAAAAAAATTGGGCGATCTAATTTTATTTTATAAAAAATTTTAATTGTATAAAATATTATTTTATAAAAAAGAACGTCGCTCCACCTGTGACCAGGTGGAGCGACAACATTCGAAAAGCGGTGGGCAGTGACTGGTAAAGAAAAGCCGAAGATCGGGCTCAGTGGCGTGTCTTGGGAGAGGCCTATGTCCAGCAGTGTACTGACACCGGCTGATTATGATGATAAAAAAATTTATTGTCTTCATCCCACAGCTTCACAAATTAACAAACATCAATTGATTTGTTATCATTGGCAAATCCGGGCAAATCAAATGCCGGAAAACTGATTATTGGGCATAACTACCTTTTGGCCCACAACAACAAAATTTGATTCATTTACGAATAATAACTCAGAAAATACTGTTTTTTTTTTGTCAAAAATAGTTTAATACGAAACAGTGATTGCGCAACTTTGACAAACAGTGATAATTTTTTTTTTTCCGCAATGATATTTTTTTTATCTAATTTTATTATTTACAAGGACATGATAGGTAGGCATTATTAGAAGTAACCCGTTGGCTGTACGCAGAATCGCGATTTTATTGCTCGACTCAACCGTGAATTCGTGTATTTGCGGAATCGCCCATATAAATGTGTTCGAAATTTAAAATCAAACATTTTTTTTTACTCAAGCTAGTATTTTGCTGACCCGACAAATTTTGTCTTGTTCAAATGTTAATTAGTTTGCTTGTGATCGTTTTGTGAAACCCAATAGAAAAAAAAAATTTTTAGAGTTTCTTAATATTTTTTTAATCGATTTTAATTCCCTATAAACTTCTTTATACTCACTAAATTGGTGCAGAGTTCACAAGTGACGCGCTACCAACAAAAAGCATTTTTTATGTTTCGTGTTAGATATTTGCTTGCCAGTCCTTTATTTTAGTAATTAAAAGAATAATTGAACTATCGCTTTTTAAGATACTGTGGGTCGATTTGTTGCACAAAAACTCTTTACATTATATGAGATTATACTTAAGAAGGTATACGCATGTGTGAAGTTTGCAAACAAACTTTTACATTGTTGGCGATTCATTGACTTCGGGCCAAATGTGTTTTCTTAAAACTAAACGTCAACTTTATAGGCTATCAAACTCTTTGTATACTCAAAGGTATGGTCACCAAATAGAGACAGCCAGAAATCTAACTCAACTCGGTCTTAGATATTTAACGGTAATCAGTTCTCCAAGCAATAAAAAGAAAATAGGATTTTTGCCGATTCGAGGATTTACATTTGGTTCGTCGAAATATGGGGATTCTATCTACTCTGCATAAATTGATTTATTTATTTACTTTTTGATGCTTTTGTTGCACTTACATAAAAAAAATCGTACTATACGGTGCACTTAATGCCAAAGCATACATGGGGCCGGTTTTTGAACTGAGAATGTCACTAAGTAAATACTTAAGTAACGTTCTGTCACTCTCTTTTCTGGGAAACGTGAAGAGAGTTAAGTTGCAGTTAACTATTACAGTCAACTATTACTTAGCGAAATTCTCAATTCAGAAACTGGCCCTTAGTACCTATAAGCATATTTAGTTGATTTATAGGTACTTAATATACATTTGTGCGCGTGAGTCACACAATGAACTCTGATTGATTCCGGCACGCACAATTCCATCGCAATTTAGTAAGTATGTCAGTATGTGTTGCGTGAACCAACGCCTACTTCAGCGCAACAAACCAGCCAAGTGCGATTCGTACTCGCGCACCGAAGGTGCTACCGTAAATATAATAGTACGATACAAAAATATGTTTTCTTGGAGGCTAAAAAGTGATTTAAGTGGTGTAAAGCGCTTCGGCCAGATGTCGCTGCCTGTACGTAATACAGAGACGTTTTTAAAGAGACTCGGAATTTCGCCGGTGCTTGCACTTGCCCATTAGCTCAGTTGGGAGAGCGCTGGCATGGTTAGCCAGAGCTCGCGGGTTCAAGTCCCGGCATGGGTGGAATTTTTAGCCTTTGAGTAGGTTTTGTATGTACAAAGTCAACCGCTGCCTTCGGATCAATTTGTAGTAGAGAAAAACGGAAAAATTGGAGATATTTTTCCGCTATTATATTCTTCTGACCATATGTTTTGCCATCAATAACCTAAAATACCAAAACAATAGTTATACACTCTTCATACAAAAGCAGAAAAAAAAAATGCTGTGACCAGACACACGAACAGCACAGCACAGCACATTCTATTATTCATTATTTAAATGCTACAAGTACCACGCCTTTCTATTATTCATTATTTAAATACTACATGGATCAAAACAGTTGGGTGTGTTACTGGTTTTTACGATAGAGAGAAAACAAAAAAAAAACTTGCGTGGGGACCCCTTTTTAGGGTTCAAGGAACCCTTATAGTTTCACCACCTCCATCCGTCTGTCTGTCCGTCTGTCTAACCACGGCCTAGCTCAGAGACGATTAGTACGAGAAAGCTGCCCCAGTCCCCGTCCCCGTGCCAAACGGGACCCTACTACTAATATTTTGCTGTCCGTCTGTTTGTCTGTCTATCTGTCCGTCTGTCTGTCTGTCTATCACCAGGTTGTATCTCATGAACCGTGATACCTAGGCAGTTGAAATTTTCACAAATGATGTATTTCTGTTGCTGCTATAACAACAAATACTTAAATCAGAATAAAATCAAAATCAATTTTTTTTATTCAAAGTAGCACAGAAACTGCGACTTAATGAACGTTACAAGTTAAACTAGGTGTCCATTTCAAAATCTAGATCATTTTGGAGAAAAAATGGACAAAAAAACTCCAAACTTAGTCTTTTCAAGTCCTTAATTTACAGGATTTATATAAATGTTCTAAAACTCATGCATTGAACTGGCTTTAATTCCAGACATCATTGTCATCTAAATAATCTTTAATGTTGTAGTAGCTTTTTTGGCACAAAGTGCGCTTCACACATTTTTTGAACCGCGTTTCTGGCAAGCTTATTATATCCTCAGGGATCTTATTGTAGAAACGTATACAATGCCGCATAAAGGATGTATTAACCTTTGCCAGCCTAAATTTTGGGAATGAAAGTTTATGTCTATTTCTAGTATTTACATTGTGTTGGCTACCTACAGTTTTAAAGTCACTGATATTTTTCCTAACATACATAATATTTTCATAGATATACTGACTATAAAATAAATATTTAAGAGGTAAATTTAAGTCGGACAGAAAAATACCGACCGGACGCTATTAATATGCCAGACAGCATGGGCATATGAATGAATGAATGAATTTATTTATTGCTCATCATCATCATCATTCAGCCACAAGAAGTCCACTGCTGAACATAGGCCTCCTCCATGGATTTCCAAAAAGACCGGTTGGAGGCGGCTTGCATAATATAATAATAATATGCAAAGTTAAAATTTTACGTCATTACCTAAGTATTTCAATGTATTATAATGTTCGTTTGACTCTGACACCGTTGGCACTTAAGAAGCTGTAATACAGGTGTCAGCGCCCTCTATTTACACACACACACACACACACACGCACGCACGCACGCACGCACACACCTACGCACGCACGCACGCACGCACGCACACACAGACACACACACACACACACACTATAGTATAGTGTGATATTATAATATAGTATAATATAGTTTTAATAATTAGTCTAATTAAAACGATTACGAATGTATTAATAGGGTCCTGTTATTAACTTTCGGGTACGGAACCCAAAAAAAAGAAGCAACCCTTTTGGACGTCGCATCTCACGCCGATTCCTCTGCATAAGTGTGAAGTTATTTTAAAGCGTGCTTTTTACACGTCACTCAATAATAAAGGCTCAACCGAGACCTGTTTTATTACCGCACTCCTCCGTATTGAGATAATGTGGTAATTAAATATTTTATTCTCAAAACTGGCATCGCAATAAATTTTCCGTACGTGTAGAAATGCTGAGCGCAAGGATTTCTGCGGCTTAAAAAATAAAGGCGCAAATATAAATTGCAAACAATAGAAGCTCGGCTTTTACGGCACACACAGGCAAAACAGTGAGGATATTCGGAGAACACATCCAAACAAGTATATACACGTCACAAATATACGTTAATATAACCGGTTTTCGTAGAACAATGGACGAATTAATTTGTCACGCATTTAAAGGGTGTCAAATTGAGCTACTTACAATGTGTCGCTGGGAATATTCCCTGACATAAAATTACAGAAATATGATAAAAGTATATGATGGCTAGAAATACTCTAAAGAAAGTCATAAAGGGTCACCGATGAACATTTCAATATTGAAATATCATTCATTCAATATAATTTAATACTGCGCTGGGAGTTGTGAGAAAGTTAGGAAAATTCCCGGCTAAGGTACATAAGTACGCAATACCACTGTTCTTAGAGGCGATGGCTATAAATACTTGTGACTTGTGATATTATTATATAAAATCAAATCAAAGTATTTTTATGCATAGTAAGTGTGACCTAATGAATCTAGATCATTTAAAAAAATAGACAAAGATATCTAAACTTAATTTTTTCAAAGAAGAATTTTTTGGTTCTTAATTAACAGTTTGTTATTTATAATCTTTGTTGTATTAATCCTTGCTGAGGGCAATTTTAAAAACCTATTTAGAGGCTTAAATTTCCACCCATGCCGGGACTTATGCCCGCGACCTCTGGCTAACCGTACCAGCGCTATCCCAACTGAACTAATGGGCAAGTGCAGGCGTCTGAACTAACTGAACTAATGGGCAAGTGCATCGGCGAAATTTCGATTTGGGATAGCCCTGGCACGGTTAGCCAGAGGTCGTGGGTTGAAGTCCCGGGTGGAATTTTTAGCCTCTAAATACGTTTTTAAAGTTTATTATTTAGTTACAGTTTATATGTAATTAGTATTATTTTATGTAATCATTATGGATGGTACAGGTGCTGCGCAAGACTAGTCCATCTAAAATACAATGTCCCAGGTACTGCAGCGGCCGAGTGGTCAATTCAACCATCTAGTGTTAGCGAAGGCACGCTGGAACTGTACGCTGTATAAATATTCTAATTACGTAGATGCAAGGCCATTTTTTTAATTTAATTAGGTATTAGGCCTTTTTAGGCTGCCGTGGCACACCCACATTTGGCTTTCTAAGTAGTGCCATATACTTAATTCCACGAATTATGTAACGGTATGTAAGTTGAGAATTCTATTGTTATGCATTGTTACGATTTATTTTTGCCACAAATCTATAATGTTATGGTTGTTGAGTATTTGTGTTACGCTATATGTTTGTTTGTTTGTTTTTTTGTGTGTGTGTGTGTGTGTGTGTGTGTGTGTGTGTGTGTGTGTGTGTGTGTGTGTGTGTGTGTGTCTGTGTGTGTGTGTGTGTCAACATATACTATCACCTCTCTCTCTCACACACACATCAAAGAAATCTTTGATTCATCAAGTTATTATAATAATAATAACTTGGTATTTGATAAAGAAACATCTATGCCATTATTTAGTATCAGTTAATAATGTTGATACTAGGAATAAACATAAGTTGTAATTTCCAAGATTTGGACTTGCAAAAGTTCCCTTCAGACCCACCGTACCCCTGGTCACACCCTCGTCCAGAGTCCTCTCTCGCTTCAGAGTCCAATGCACTACGATTATTGTAAAAACACTGACCCCTGAGATATAGGCCCAACACCTAGTTCAGGGGCCAGGGTACCAATATTTTATAAGTGTGATATACTGAACTTGTTTTGTATTTAATTATTTTTTTTTTACTTGTATACCTTTCTTTGATTCGATATCTACTCGGCGAACGACATAAATTAGAAATGAGAAAGTTCATGCTCTTCCTACTCGCACTCCTCTCGGAATTCTGTCCTCGAAACGTTTTTTAGAGTGGTGCACTTGATGCATTCAATCTATATTCGGGTTTTAGTGCCACTAACTCTGGCTTTAGTACGCAATGCTACTGTTCGTTATTTTGTGTTTTATGGTGATAATCCAGTTTGATCCAGTGTTAGGGTCTAGTTTAGGGTTCCGTTTGATGTCTAGACGAAAATGCAGTATCAATCCAGTGCAAAGGTGATTTTGTCTGACACAAAATACAATGCACTCCACTGCATTGCACCCCTTTGTGAGTGGCCAAAACATCTCCAAAAGAGCTAGATTGGCTATCCATAATGGAGTGCTGGTCCCAACACTTATGTATGCTAGCGAGACTTGGGTATGGCAAAAGAAGCAAGAAAGTACGATTAATGCAGTAGAAATGAGGTCCTTGAGAAGTATCTCTGGCATTACTTTGAATGACAGGATACGCAATAGTGTGATTAGAGAACGTTGTGGACTGAAAGAGGATGTAGTGACAAGAATTGAGAAAGGAATGTTGCGTTGGTTTGGACATGTGGAGAGGATGAAGGAAGAAAGATTGACGAAACAAATATATCGAGCGAATGTGGATGGAAGGGCCGGTAAGGGACGACCCAGACGGACATACTTCGACCAAAAAGGGGAGGTATTAACAAAGGGCAAGATAAAAAGTACCCGAAACTGGCGTGCGTGCATGCAACGACTAATGAATGTTGAGGAAGCGTAAGTGATCTGTCAGGCTCGTAGCAAGTGGCAGTCCCTGGTCATACAGGGATACAGGCGTGAGTTTATGTTATGTTATGTTACAAAATACAAATTCCAATGTACGATTTTATTTTTATATTGTTCTTTTAACATTAGGTTTTATTCCAGACTCACTCTATAGTCATAGTTTTGCCCCTCAAGGATAATCTAACCGCATCGGAGCCCCTTTTTCCCTTAAACTATAACATACATACATACGTACACTCACGCCTGCATCCCAGAAGGGTCGGCAGAGACCAGGGACTGCCACTTGCCACGATCCTGACAAATCGCTTTCGCTTCCTCAACATTCATTGGGCCTTGCATTTTCAGTTGCTTTTTGTAAAGTTTTTGTATACTGGATTTTTTTTAATATTCTGCTTACACCTGTCCGTTGGCCAAAATGCATACAAAAGCATCTGACAGCAATTGCAAGCATACGAGAAACCGAGGGTTATACAAGTAGGAGACATACATTCCGTCTTGCTGCCTACCTCACCGCGCGAGCCGTTGTGTCGTCGATATAGCGTGCGAGTGAGACAGGGCTATACCAAACATACATATTGGTTCACCATAGATATCCAAATAAAATAAATAAATAACTTTGCGTGTGCAATTTAGTATCAGGTGCGACATTTTAAACGTTCGAGACGATTATGAAGTTCGTGAGCGCTGTAAGGCCACTGAAAGAAACCAAATTGAGTTGAGGAAGCGAAAGTGATCTGCCAGGATCGCGGCAAGTGGCAAGTGGCAGACCCTGGTCTCTGCCTACCCCTCTGGGCGTGAGTTTATGTTATGTTATGTTAAGTAAGTTATAGTTTGATGTAGGTACTATATTGCACAGATTGTCATGCCTACACCTTTGGGATACAGGCGTGATTTTATGTATGTATGGAAAAACTCATTTATTTTTTGCTCTGATTTGTTTGGCCCCATAGTAAAAGTATTTTTATATTTTTGAGTAAAAAGCCCCTTTAACCCTAAACACCTAACCTTCACACATCCCCCATAAAACTTAACAATTCGTCAATTCGACGACCATTTTTTGGAGCGTTAAGTTTTAAATAAAACTGTTTTGTTTTTGATAATTTTATTGCACTCTATCATCTATATTTATATATTTTTTAATAAACTGATTGTTACTTATCACATACTCTTACTTGTTTTATTTTTCTTTCCGTTTAAAATGGCACACGTTTCAAAACCGACATTCTTATGAAAAAAGTAGTTGTTCATTTTAAGGGAAAACTTAAACTGTAGTCATTAGAGAGAAAAAATACTTTTTTTTTTGAAAATCAATGTTGTGTTCACCATAAATTGCAATATTATATATATTTTTGTAAAATTTATATTTTGAAAAAATAACTACTTGGCTGCCGGAATTCGTTGCCTCTCGCCAAGCCACGACGAACAACGAGTTGACCAGAGACACCGGTGCCACGGTTATCCGCACATGCAGCAAAAAGATACAACAATTTTTCTATCGCGTATTCGTCGAAACGACGAAGGTTAGGTGTCTAGGGTTAAAGTTTGGCAGTTGACTAAAATGCCACCCGGTATACGTCCAACTGTAGGGCACAGGCCTTCTCGCAGACAGAGAGAATACTTCATTTTTATATGTAATCTTAATGCTTGTGGTATTCCAGCGAGAACTGTTCTTGTCTGAAACTGCTCACTTACTGAGCACTATAATAAGTCAGGGAAAATTTACGGCTGCTTATAAAATGCAATTGTGAATTCACACTTAATTAAAATTAAAAGCTAATTAAAATTTCATAAGTTCTTTATGACTTCCCCTGCATAACTTTAAATAAGATGAATAAATATGTATACGGATGATGCCAAGTGTTTATCTATAGGTATATTCTACATAATTTAATGACGGTAGTGTAGAGGATATTATGGACCGTTGGCATATCAGTTGATAGTGATTACGAAAATCTTATTATTTGATGGCTTTGTTTACTGTCTCTATTTTATTTTTATAGCCTCATGTGCAGATCAGATTAGAATCATGTTTAGTACATAATAAGAACACGTTTAATTACAAATCATAAAAAAAAACTTAGAAAATCAAAGTTACCTGTACATTCGAACCTACGACCTCTGGCACGCGAGGCAAGCCTCCTACCGATAAACTACCACCACTATACTTTGTAGCATGATTGCCACTGAATAAATCCGTAGTGCAATAGTCATAATTATTCTTCTCAGTCTAAACAGTCAACAGCAATGTAAAGGTTGACCCTTTGCGCTTTGTTGCAAAGTCGCCCGTAACGTGACTGGATAAAGTGCACACGTATGCTTTCGAGTGTACCTACTCAATCTTAGCCAAGCGGACTGACGATATGCGGATGAGGGTTGCAACGGATTGGCAACGGAACGTCATGGCAACCTGGACCCATTTTAGAGAACTACAATTCATATATTCATATATATATATATATATATATATATATATATATATATTTATATATATATATATTTATATTTATATATATCTCTCTCTCTAACGGAGCCATGTGGCTCCGGCCTAGGATGAGCCACCCCATTTCTTCCCGTGGGTGTCGTAAGAGGCGACAAAAAAACGGAAACCAGGGAACACCAGGTGACACCAGAGCACCCAAACACTGCGATCTCCAATCCGCCTGGCAAGCGTGGAGATTACGGCAAAACCTCCCATACAGAGAGAGACCCATGGACTGCTATGGGTTGATGATGATTATATCTCTGACCCGAATCAGAGACATGGATAATCTGAATCTCGGTTACGGCTCCAACGATTTTCATGAAATTTAGTATGCAGGGTTTGTCGGGGGCGACAAATCGGTCTAGCTAGGTATCATTTTTAGGAAACGTCGTTTTATCCGTGTCGGGCAATGAAACACTGCAACAAAATCATTAAATATAATTTCTAAAACTGTGCTTTTTAAATAAGATAAGTTTAGAAAATATTAGTCCGTAATTGGCCTACGTTTGGTGTACATTAATTACCTGTCTTTTGTAACTTTGTGCTGTGGACTTTGTAAAATGAATAAAAAAAATACGAAGGTAAATTTCGCCACCAACAACAAGGTGGTAGTAGCTCAGGTGGGAAGTCCGACTGTCCCGAAAGTAGAACACCCCGGTTCGAGTCCAGATGTCTCCAGCTCGATAATTTTTTTGCCTTTTTTCCCTTTAATTTCATCCTATCCAAATATAATTTCCAAAAAACACGATCAACCAAAAAAATAGCAAGCAACGCTCAGTCATCCGGGTACTTATATTAATCTTCTTTACAATGTACATCAAACTGCCATAGTAAAATATGAACCGTAGTTTTATGAAACGTGGCTAAGGCAGTTTCCACATTTATATTTTTCATGTCTGATACCATACCAACCTTCGGTATCCTAGTTTGGGACCAAGGCAAGTGATTGTGTTGTGTGGAAGTTGTTATTTTTAATGGCATTTTGCAAAAAAATATGTTTATTTACTAAGACAGTTGTTAGCATAAGCAGCCTATATACTTCCCGATGTAAGGCACACACCTTCTCTCAGAGAGAGAACCGTGTGAGTTCAGGAAGAGAATGTCACGTGCCCACCGCGAAATGGCGATTTTAAGCGCTGAGGTATATTAATAGCTCAGACACTCAGGTTCCCTCACGACGTTTTCCTTCACAGTTAGCGGGTGGTATTGCTACTATAATTTCACAAATGTACATAACTGAGAAAACAAAGTCATTAGGTACATGCCCGCACTGGGAATCGAACCTGGGTCTCCCGTTTCCAAGTCCAATATTTTACCCACTAGGCTACCAACGCTGTGTGCAATAAAGTATAATAATAATAACTTAGTATTTGATAAAAAAACATCTTTTCCATTATTTAGTATCAGTTAATAATGTTGATACTAGGAATAAACATAAGTTGTAATTTCCAAGATTTGGACTTGCAAAAGTTCCCTTCAGACCCATCGTACCTCTGGTCATACCCTCTTCCAGTCCTCTCTCGCTTCAGAGTCTAATGTTCTACCCACTAGGCTACAACCGCGTTTAACCGTTGTTAACGTTGGGTCAATGTTGAATGAATGCTAGTCCAATGATGTCTTGCAGTTACGGCTATCACCCATTGTTAAACCGTCCTTTGGGTATCAATCGATGTCGATGACCTCCATAATCTAAGGTACTTAGGTACTAAGTTTGTTCAGTAATATTGTTCGGTAAAGTTACCTTATTATTTTGTTTGACGTCTCATAATTGTTTTAAAAGTACAATATTGTTCGGAAACTTTGAAAACTGGAAAATTGAAAATTGCTTGGAAGCCTATTCATTCAACTTTGTCCACAAGTTTAATTAACAGATTGTGTTTTTAACAGGTTAAGGTAAACGAGCGTCCTAAAGATCAATTCGACCTTAGTACTATTTAGCTTAGAAGTAACGATCGTCCAGCAAAAAGAAACATAACAGTTCAATATATTTTTAGATGTAAGGGGCTTAGGGTTTTTGGGCAGCCGACATTTTTGGGGGTGGTCCTATTTGAGGGTTATTCTTTTCGTATCGCTCAAATGTTTACACAGAATAAATAAAAATCAACTCAAACAAAAAATATTCTTGTAACTATTGAAGTGTCCACCAAGGGGGCACCGCGCGGCGGCCAGCGCAAACAGGGGCGGTCGAAAAGGCGATTGTAGGATGATCTCGAAAAGTCTTGTCGGAGTCGTCAGAGGTGGCAAATGACCGAAAACCTTGGTCTGGTCTGGAAGAGGGGAGGCATTTGCCCTGTATTGGGACACCGACACGATACGAAGGCTCAGAGTATCAGACTCTTTATAGACATTTTTAGGGATCCGTAGTCAAAAAAGAACCCTTATAGTCTCGCCATGTTCTTCCGTCTGTCTGTCTGTCTGCAGCTTAGCAAAGAGACGACAATTACTTGAGAGCTGAAATTTGGCTTAGATATACATATTAGTCACGACTACCAAACGGAAGGATAAAATCTTAAATAATATATTTTTGTTTTTTTTTTATGGTTACTCCTCTACACTTAAATAAGGGATGTAATTTTTTTGCTCTCCTGCACCATAGTGTTGGGTATCCTTGGATTGGTCTTTTAAAAAATTTGTAAGTGTATAACAACTATTTTTCGATTTAGGGATCCGTTTGCGAAATATTAAGCTTTAAAGAGCGCTTTTTTGTTAGAGTAGGGCGTCCCCCCCTCTCCTAGCTAAACGGTTGATTATAGGAACGTGAAAAATTTCAGGGCAGTAGCACATATAATGAACTTAAAAGGAAAACTATCACGGCTTCACAAGTTAACGAGTAATAGGCGACCAACATAAAAGGAAAACTTTGTACAAATTCTATTGAAAATTACTTGGATGAAGTTGTTAGTTCCGTAAAGCAGGTAATACGCTCCTCATTCAACGGAACCCTACACTGCGCGTAGCCAGACACGCAATTGGCCGGTTTTTTATAAGCATACGTATAAAATACAGTCACGTACGCAAATCTACAGCATACAGCGAAATGATGATATATACCTTGACTGCTCCAGTTTCCCCAGGAAGAACAGAGAAAACATCTCATTTCACATCGACACGACACTCGAATTATATGACACCCAAACGCAAACGAGCGGGGTTACTCACTGCATTCATAAACCTCGTTCAAACGGAAGTTTTTCCATTGATTTTGCAGTTTTAAGATGACAATGCATACTAAATCTTCCTGACATCGGCACTGTGTCAATGTACTCTGAAAAAACTTACCGCCAAGGTGACTCGAGCTCTCAATGGCTCAGATGGTTCCGTACAATTAATTTTATATCTCTTTAATTGTTTAATGGTTTCGCGTATATCTCGGAGTCAAAGGACTTTGGCAATTACGAGGTGTTTTTCTGTATGCTTTTACACGCAAATTGGAATTGTAAACAGTAAAACTGTCTGCAGATTTTTTATGGTTGTTTATGAAGATGTGAATTATCAAATTTAATGGTCACAGTAGAACCAGTAAAACGCTACGAGGTAGTACGATAATTCGGGCAATATATTTTTTATTTTGATCTTATTTTATATTTTTTTCTTAAAGCAGAAGTAATTTCTAGAGACTAATTTCATTTTTTCAGCGAGTTGTTAAGTTTATTATTATAAATTATTTATTTAAAATATTTGAAAGCGTGACGTCATATTTTTCGAGTGCACACGCCGAAACCTCGCGCAAACTGTCACACTTTGTTTCTGTGATTTGCTGTCACAGACGTTTTTTTCACAGACAAGGAAATGATATGCATATGACAGTTATGACAGCAAGTCCTTTTTTTAAGTAACGTAGTGTTGCCATATGTTATGTTTATTTTAAAATGTGACGTCATCAGAAGGTCAAATGAAGGTTATTGTTTTTTGGCAAAAATAACGCTCATCTTCCTTAATATTTATCTTAAATATAGAAAATATGGTTACTCAGATGTTAATCTCGAAATGGTTTTTGATTCAGCCCTCAAGAAAAAAAATTGTCTTTGCGAATTGTGCGAAATGCGCTTAAGGCTGTTGTTACGAGGAGTATGCTGTCTCGCTCGCAAAATTTAACATCTTTTAATATTGTAATAACATGAGTAAACTTTTCACAAAATGTGGTCCGAGGGTTTGATGTACAGTTAAATTACGGACATTTTAAATATTTATATTTTTGTAGCGAGACAACATGCTCCACGTAAGAACAGCCTTAGGTAATCCTGTTTTTCATGGACGTGTTTTAAGTTTACGTCTTAAAACGTTTAGTAGTACCTAGCAGTAGTTAATAAAACTTGTATATCTAAGCGGTGTGTGGAAAAAAATTGCGTTAAAGTGTAAAGACGAATAAATTTACTTTGTTTTTACCTCAAGTGTGTAATTTCTTGGAGTAAAATAAACAGTACTTAGGCAAATCTCTTTGATGGATTGCCACAGAAATGAGACAATCCACCAAAGAACTAGTGGGTAAAACATTGGACTCGGAAGCGGGAGACCCAGGTTCGATTCCCAGTGCATGCCCGCACTGGGAATCAAACCTGGGTCTCCCGCTTCTGAGTCCAATGTTCTACCTACTAGGCTACCACCGCATTTTATATTTTCAAAGGATTTTTGCAAATCCTTACTAATATTATAAGCGCGAAAGTTTGTATGTATGGATGGATGGATGTTTGTTACTCTTTCACGCAAAAACGGCTGAACGGATCCGGATGAAATTTTGCACAGAGATAGATTATAATCTGGATTAGCACGTAGCCTATTTTTCATCCCGGAAAAATACACATCAAAATTACCACGTGAACGAAGTCGCGGGCAACAGCTAGTATATTATATTCTGCAGCATGAAACACGGAACCCTGCAAGCACCACACAAACACTCATCAGCGGGCTTCGAACGGGAAAAGTGTCATTTCCAATGCATTCCGTTACACCTTAACGAGATCAAAGCCATTTGAATGAAAATAATGTGTAATTATTCGAGGGACCTTTTCTGCTCGGTGCATTGTGACACTGTTTCCATTGAACTTTTGTGTAGCATTACACAACCCTGCCTAGCAACAATAATACTCATGTAGAACGCACTCTACCAAACTGTCCTCAATTAGCTTTTTTTTTATGTAGTCTGTGTCTTGCAGTGGGACGAATATAGGCTAAATATAAAAAAATACGTCATAGCCTGGATTATGCCCTACTGCTGGGCAAAAGCTCTCTACTCCTCTCTGTTTGTGGAAGTAGAAATGGGCGGGCCACGTTTGTGGTGTGGAACTCTGACTAGGTTCCACGCGACGGATGTCGCAAACGTTGGCCGACCCAAGCGGAGATGGCGGCACGAACTCATGACTTTTCTACCGGGTTGGCAGGAGGTGGTAATATTGTTTTATTGTCATCAGCTATTTCACGCCCACTGTAGGACATAGGCCTCCCTCGTGGTTTTTCAAGTTTGTTTCAATTGTTTAATTATGATTAAATGAAAATTTTTTTATAGCGAAATATAATTTTTGACTTCCTATTTTTTTAAAACTATTGCCGTGTGTATACCTGAGTGTCTGAGGTGTTCATTTCACATACCTCAGCGCTTGAAATTGCCAATGCACGGTGTGCACGCGTGGGATTCCCACTACAGGGCACAGGCTGTCTGAGAGAAAGCCTGTGCCCTGTAGTGGGACGTATCTAGGCACATATAAATAAAAAATAAAAATGACCTGAATTTGCAATGCACTTAAATTCTCGCGCGGTACTAAAGAGGAACTAAGCACAATGTCGTCGTGATATGGAAACACGTAGAGTAACAAGTAACGGTGATGCATTGTCCATGATGGACAAATGATTGCGAATATTTATGCCTTTTTTCACCCAACAATTTCGAACACAAAAGAGTCTGTAATAAGGGGCCTACACAAGATGTGTCGTAGTCAGTTGTTAGACTGCCTTGTTGATCTAGTAACACAATTACTGCCTCTTTGGTCTAGTGAACGCTTGGCTATTCGGTTTCCCCTGGAGGCCGCCGTATATGATTGGTAGAAATCGCCTCAGTCTGGGTATGTTTCCATTTTTGTAATGTATTTGCCTGGCTACCATAGCACAGGGTATCCTAGTTTGGGAACAGGACATGTGATTGATTGTGTTGTGTGAAATTTACTATTGTTATTATTTTCTGTGATCGTATGATTTTAGTATCAGACATGTGATAGGTTAGTTATGGGTGGTTTAAGACGCTTTTTTATTATAACAAGTTACGAATTATTCTAATTTGCGCCTTTATAGGACTTTTTATCACACAATCATAATGGGATCGTGAGTAGCCACCCAGTGCATAATATGGAGTTAGCGACACTGGGTCAGTGATGTTCTGAGAATCGCTGCGATTTGTGTAATTATTTCGGCTTTTGTCATTATTTAATGCGGAAAGCAACAATGTAGGTACGTGTAAAGGGTTAAGTACAAAGAAATACCCATAAGGTTGCAGAAAATGTTTTATGGCAAGTATATACGTATATACTTAGTAAGTAACCCGTAACACGTATTTTACGGAATCTGATAAGGGGCCGTCCATAAATTACGTCATCGATTTTTTCAGATTTTAGACCCCCCCCCCTGTAATCATCCTATCGTCATTTTTTAATGACCCCCCCCCCCTTCTCTCAAAATTGACGTCATTACTAGTTTGACAAAATAAAACATTGCAGATTTGAGAAAAATAGGGTATTATATGATTAAAACACTTGGTTATAGAATCACCTTTTATTATTTTTACTTTGGCAATAATCATTGATATAATATAACTACTTATTTTTTACTTTTCTTTGGATACTTGCAAAATATCACAAGAACATTATCTTTCCTTAGTATGAGACATGTATTTAAGTATAAGTATAGTATTAATATGTACCTACTTTTATTAATTATGTAATGTTGTAGTTATTATTTAAGTATTGTGTTTATTATCAATACATAGTATAAAACAAAGTCGCTTTCGCTGTCTGTCCCTATGTATGCTTAGATCTTTAAAACTACGCAACGGATTTTGATGCGGTTTTTTTAAATAGATAGACTGATTCTTAAAGAAGGTTTATATGTATAATACATGTAAGTACCACGGGCGAAGCCGGGGCGGGCAGCTAGTATTTTACTAGGTGTGCTGGAAGAAATTTCTTTTTAGAAATAATCTTTTTGTACGTGAAAAATAAACTATAAATAAATAAATAAGAATGACGTCAATTTCGAAACACCCCCCCCCCCCCCCCATCTATCATTTACCGTCATCCGCAGACCAACCCCCCCCCCCCTAATTTAGAATGACGTAATATATGGACGGCCCCTAACAGGAATCAGAATGACTAAACCCAGGTTTTACCACTGCTCCGACCTCCAAGGTTTGCTGGAAGAAATCTCTTACAGAGATAAGATTATTAATTAGGTAAAATTGAATTACCTTAATTCCCGAAGTTTCGGCGACGTTGCAGCTGCCTTGGTCACGAAGTGGTAGTCGTCATCATCAGCTACTTATTTGACGCCCACTGCAGGACACAAGCCTCCCTCATAGTTTTTAACCATGAAAGGTTTTGCCATAATCACCACGCTTGACAGGTCTCCTGGTAATTTATTGCCTTAGTCGCCTTCTGCGACATCCACGGAAGGAAATGGATTATTATTGTAGTGAATACGTTTAATATACAACTACTAGCTGACCGCCAAACGTTGTTTTGCCATATTAATTAGCCTACAACCTATTATAAGTCCTACCCAATATACACTAAAAAAATCATAAAAATCCATGAAGCCGTTTCGGAGGAGTTCAATAATGAACACTGTGTAATGAGATTTTTTATTTTAACCTCCTCAGTCCTGACCTTGAAAATAACAATGGTTTTCAATTGTTATTTTCAAGGTCAGGACTGAGGAGGTTAGAAGATGTATGAGCATTGCGAGTCATTGAAGAATACTTATTGGTTTATAGCGGAATTTGAACCTCGGACCCCAAGCAAATAAACAAACTGGTTACCACAGGGATATGACTGTAAACTACAGATTTCGTTAACTAATGCTGTATAATTATATTATTTTTGTTGCACTCACCCGTGCTGAGGACGTACGTAATGCAGAGAAAGTTTGTAAAGAAGCTCGAAATTTCACCGATGTCTGCACTTACCTAGTAGCTCAGTTGGGAGAGCGCTGGCACGGTTAGCCAGAGGTTGCGGGTTCAAGTCCCGGCATGGGTGGAATTTTTAGCGTCTACATAGGTTTAAAAAAAAATGCTGTGTAACCCAACCAGTCGTGTTTTTGATAAAAGTTACGGAGATCATGAAATTATTACGGTAAACAATGCAATCTAACTGCATACAGAAATGGAATAACGTTTTATTAACGGGGCGATATGGTTCATTGAATCCTTGGTATTGTATCATGGAAAGCCATAAATACTTGTGGATGTATGTTAATGCTTCATATTGTCAAACGAGGTAGGTATCCGCTTCATTAACCGACTTCCTAAAATGAAGAGGTTCACAATTCTTCTATACTGCATTAATTTTGGGTGGTTTAAGAGACATAGCAAAATGAACGTGCCTGACAATAGCTATTAAATACGCTAGTTGGTTATTTTTTTAATTGCACTTTTCAAAAATATCTCGACACAGACTCGAATCTCCTAGAACCATTAGTAGTCAGCCAGAGCGGTGCGCGCGTGCCGCGGGTCATTGTTCTGTTAGACGGACGGGCGGTACTAATTGTTGGCGCATTTTTTTTAAATAAGATTTCTCAACTCGAAACAAGATTTCTCAACTATTTTCTTTAACTTACATCTGTACTTACAAGTAATAGTTTAAATAGATGCTATTTTGAATTACTAATTACATAACCGTGGCTTTCAAATCACCCGTAAAAAGGCGTGTATAGGGAATGGTGTCGATGCAACAAACTCACAAATATACGTAATTTAGAACCTACGTAAGGCTGCTTATGTTATGTATGTATTAGTATGGACATCTGTTCCATACATCTTAACGCTGCAGGTGGTAACTTTAGTTTTTTTTTTATGCAGCCTATATGCGTGCCACTGCAGGGCACAGGCCTGCTCTCAGAGAGAGAGTATGGGCTTAATTACCACGCGTGCCCACTGCGGAAATTTCAAGCGCTGAGGTATGCGAACACCTCAGACACTCAGCTTTCCTCACGATGTTTTTCTTCACATGTAGGTTAAGTTTAGTACAGAATAACTTTTTTATCGCCATTTCGAAGTTTCATGGCTATCTCAATTTTCAGCTGTTTGTAGCACCCTGTATTATTCCCGTATAAAATGCTAGTTAAAATCGTGGATATTGTAAGACGTTGCGAATTTATGTTCAAACTAAATCATTAGCAGAGGCTGTTTTGTACAGTGGAGTAGAGACAAGAAGCACAGACGATCAACATTTTGGAGAAAAATAGGTAAAAATCGAGAAAAATAGGTATAAATTGGGCTCTGCTTAATACAATTAGCTGAAATGTATCATATACGTATCGATTACGTCTTAAACAACAACTATATACGACACGTTTACATTAACTAGACGCTTGACGTTGCTACAATAATGTCCAAAACAAATACCAAAATGACAGAAAACTAAGCAAATCATCGACACACGTACCTATTGGTTACAAAGATGCTGACCATACTATCCATCAGCTCAGTTGGGAGAGCGCTGGCACAGGACTTGAACCCGCGAGCGAGAGGTCGCGGGTTCAAGTCTCGGCAGGGGTGGAATTTTTAGCCTCTTATTAGGTTTTTAAAGTTTACTTAATTACTAGCTGACCTAGCGAATTTCGTACTGCCTCAGAATAAGATTGTGTTTTACGAGACGAACCCAACAGATCGAGGAATTGAAGATCACAGTAATCACAAAAATCGGTCCAGTCTTTCTGGCGCTATAAAAGTAAGTAAAAGATACGATTTTATAGCTGTATACTCGTACCTCGCTCGTAGCCCCGGCTGCCTGAGTGATCTTAAACGATCACGAAGGTTAAGCAACACAGGGCGCGTTCAGTGCATGGATGGGTCGCCGTCACTATGCCTAACGCTAGTGGCATTTTTCCGAGCGGTTCCGTGCTTCACAAGGCACGTTAAGCTGTTGGTGCCGGCTGCCGTCGATAGATGGCAGTCGTTAAGCCAAGTCAGAGGCCTCAGGGCGGCTTGACAACTTCTGACAGTAGACGAGCCACTAGTCTACAAGCCTCCACCAATCCGGACTTGGCCCCCGTGGTGGAGTATGGCCTATACCTTCCTCAGGGAAGAGACCCGTGCCCCTCGGTGGGGACATAATGGGTTGATGATGAGATACTCGTACCTAGATGATGTCTGGTGATTACGCTATATTGATTACGTCTTTTATTAGAAGTATGTCTGGTGCTACTTTGAATGACAGGATACGCAATAGTGTGATTAGAGAACGTTGTGGACTGAAAGAGGATGTAGTAACTAGAATTGAGAAAGGAATCTTGCGTTGGTTTGGACGTGTGGAGAGGATGAAGGAAGAAAGATTGACGAAACAAATATATAGACCGAAAGTGGGTAGAAGGGCCGGTAAGCCCTTTATCACGGGAACGCGTGGAGGTATCGAATTGAAATTAAAACCATATACACAGATCTACAGTCCCTTGAAGCTGATTTCAAAACTAACTTAGAAGTTAACGTAAAAAAAGATACGGCCGCTTATTCCGCAAAAAACGTATATTTCGACACACAAGGGAAACAAAGATTATAGGGTACTTTCCGTTGACCCAGAACTATGAAATTTGGCAAGTAGTATCTTGTAATTGTCTTACGAGTAAAGGAAAAAAATCTAAAAACAGTAGATTTATAATTAAATCATAAAAGAAATTGTCTTTGAAGTTCAGGAAAAAATTCGGAAAAACCTGCGAGACTGGATTTTTGAACTATTTATAATAGTAAGTACATACCTACAAATGTGTAAAGAACCCTCGATGGGTGAGTCCAACTCGCACTTGTCCGTCCGGTTTTGTTAAACTGAAAGATTGGGATTACTTCTTTAACTTCACACGTGTATACAACTTAGAAAACAAAGTCATTTCTACATGCCCGGTTACGAACCCACGATCTCCCGAATGTGAGGCCTGTTCCACCGCTTCGCTACCATCGTTATTTGTTAGGTCTCGCTTAAAACTTTTTAGCAGTCCTTTTACTAAGGTTTTTTTTAGTGTTCCGTTCCCAAAGGGTAAGGGACCCTGTTACGCCTACGGCCCGAAGGCAGCGGCTAACATAGTGACATAGTACATTGACATTCAGCAAAGAGAATGTGAATTCTTTACGTTGAAATAAATTATTGATTTCTGATTAATAAGACTCCACTGCCCGTCTGTCTGTCTGTCACCAGGCTGTATCTTATGATAGACCGACAGTTGACATTTTCACAGATAATGGATTTCTTATGCCGCTATAGCAAGAAATACTAAAAACAGAATAAAATAAGTATTTAATTGGGGCTCCATACAACAAACGTGATTTGTTTGCCGTTTTTTGCTCGATATAAGTAACGGCAACAGTTAGACGCTTGAAATATTCAAATGTTGTATAAATAATGGTACGGAACCCTTCATTCGCGAGTCCGACTCGCACTTGGCCGGTTTTGGAGTTTTATTTATCTACGTTCGAACCTTTCATCCATTTTTGCTCCACAAGTTTTGCGCGCGTTTCGTAGGCCAAGCGGAAAGTCGGACGCCGGATATAATTTGTGCACAAAGAAGGAAAAAGAGAGTAAATGTGCCCAATTAGTTACAGTTTTTGGGAAGATTCCATTCGTTATTACATTAGAAAGGACGTTGTAATTTAGCTTATAGACAAAGAGTAACAATAAAGACACACGTATACATCGGAAAATTTTGCGTGAACGTGGGTATTCACTGCCTTTTTCTCCGCTACACATTGACCCAAAGGCAGCGGCTAACATTGTGAATTGACATTCAAGAAACAGAATATAAATTCCTTACATCATCAACCCATTATGTCCCCACCGAGGGGCACGGGTCTCTTCCCTGAGGAAGGTATAGGCCATACTCCACCACGGGGGCCAAGTCCGGATTGGTCCACCAATAGACTAGTGGCTCGTCTACTGTCAGAAGTTGACAAGCCGCCCTGAGGCCTCTGACTTGGCTTAACGACTGCCATCTATCGACGGCAGCCAGCACCAACAGCTTAACGTGCCTTGCGAAGCACGGAACCGCTCGGAAAAATGCCACTAGCGTTAGGCATAGACGGCGACCCATCCATGCACTGAACGCGCCCTGTGTTGCTTAACCTTCGTGATCGTTTAAGATCACTCAGGCAGCCGGGGCTACGAGCGATTCCTTACGTTGAAATAAATTTGGAATTTCTGAACGACTTTTACTACAAGGCCGAAATTTTGTGTGAGAAAAGGTTGTCTTGTTTAATACCTACTTAAGTTGCCACATACATTATCGTATGTGGTACAACTCCAATACGATGTTATTCAAATACGTCAATTAGCTTTTATTATTTACAACAACTTTGTTTTTCATACTCTTCTTGAAACAACTTTTGTTCTATGACTTTCGATAAGTTTTGGTGCAATTCAGAAATTTTCAATTTAGGTGGTCTTATGGTTTTTTTTGTTGCTCATTAGTGGCGCTGTCTGGTAGACAATAATTATATTCACACGTGTTAAATGAAATGGATACTGTTCTAAGACCATCTTATCTTATCTTATCATGTTTGAGCACTGGAGCAAATTGTACAAAATCAGGTCATGAATAATATTCTGGCTACCCATAGCACAGGGAATTCTAGTTTGGGAGCCAGTAACCACTCTTTTAACCCTTTTCTAAATAATTTTTTTTTCATTATCATTTTCATTTGGAAAAATCCTAAAAAAAAATGCAAGATTAAATATTCAAAACACAAAATACGGTATTTGACACGATCAACAATAAAATATTTCATATGCCCGATTAAAACCAAAATAACAAAATATCTCGGAAAATGTATCTCTTTTAGTCAATTACTAGTTATTACAATTTTTAAATAGATTAAACATAAAGAAAGTGCTCTGAAATGTGACGTCATAAGCCAGTATTTTCAAAATTCCGTTTTAAAAGTAACTCATTTGATATTTTGTCAAATACCCAATTGTATCGACATGTTTTAGGAAACGCGTGTTTAAGAGGTAGGGATTGCTTCACCCTGTATAGTAATTATAAATCTAAACCAAAATCCCTTCAGCGTGACGCACAGCAGTTGCCCACTGCATCCGTGTATGTACGAGTCCAACTATTAAGCACTACATTGAGCAATAACAGCCGCGCGCGGCAGAAATGTGAAAGAGATTAATATCGCCCGCAGTGAATAGGAATTCCTCGGTAACGCGTGTCGGGTATGATTCACACTGCAAGCTTCTATTTCTAAATAAAGTACAACCCGGCTATGCCTGTCAGATGACTTGACCAACTTTGACCGCGCATAGACGTATTTCACATTGCCATCCGACGTCGCACGAAGGTTCCCCATATTGGTGACCGAATCTCGAGTCTGAAGTAGTTTTGTGCAGGACGCCTGGCGTGGCGGGAAGATGGCAGGTGGACAGTAACGGCCAAGATCTGGACGGCGGTCAGTGGGTAGACCAACCGTCCGATGGTCGGACAATGTGACCAAGTCGTCAGAGGGCCCGTGGATGCGAATGGCGAGAGGGCCCATGGATGCGAATGGCGAGAGGCCGCGAAAAATTGCCTGATGGGGTAAAGGCCTATTACCCAGCAATGGGCAGAGTTGTGCTAACGATGATGATAATGAGACGTGTTTCAAGTGTCACAGGCGGGTGATATGACTTAAAACTCTTCGGAATTTAGCGACCCCAGGACGACCAGCCACAAGATGGACAGATGACCTCATCCAAGTAGCAGGAAGGCGCTGGATGCAGGCCGCTTCCAACCGGTCTTTTTGGAAATCCATGGAGGAGGCCTATGTCCAGCAGTGGACTTCTTGTGGCTGAATGATGATGATGAAATTTAACCAAAATTAATCTCTCCCAAACCGCTTGCAGGCGTGCATGGAGGAAGCAATGAATGTTGAAGAAGCAAAAGGTTTGCCAGGATCGTGGCAAGTGATAAACCCTGGTCCCAGCCGACCTCTCCCGGATGCAGGGGTGAGTTTATTAAGTTACAGAGACGTATCACATTTTAAAAGTTACATATTAAGTTAAACACTTACGTAAGTCCCTGACTTCTAAACAGGGCAACCTGTACCTTAGGAGTGAGTTCCTTCCTTTTTAGATTTATCACTTTTTATTTTACGTTGTTATCTCTCTGCTAAACAAAATCCAATGAAGAATTTAAAAAAGAAACAAAATAAAGAAAAAAAAAATTAAAAAAAAAGTTAAGTAACTGCCTGCAGAAAGTTTGTGTGTGTGTGTGTGTGTGTGTGTGTGTGTGTGTGTGTGTGTGTGTGTGTAAGTGCGTGTGTGTGTGTGTGCGTGTGTGTGCGTGTGTGTGAGAGTATGTGTGCGTATGTGATTGTCCAGTGCTCGTATAGTAAGGTAAGCCCGTTTTACAAGTATGCATGTCCTGTTTTTATATTTTTACAGGGCACAGGCCTTCTCTCAAGGAGAGAGAGAGAGGGTTTTAGTCACTGCACGTGCCCAGCCCAGTCAAAATTTAAGTGCTGTTGTCCGTGAACGCCTCAGAAACTCAGATTTCCTCACTTTTCCTCTACGGTTACCGAGCGTTACTGCTGCTTCAAATTTACAGTTCAGCATTAGTTCAAAAAAGTCGTTGGTAAATGCTGTGATTTAAATCCGGTACCTCGCGCATGTAAAGCTACCGGTCCATCGACGGGCTACCAACTCTATCTTATAGCTTACAGTTTAGGGTCGACTTTACCCATACATGCGCCGATGCGTGTGACAGTTGAGCTTCTGCCAAAAATGTCAGCACGAGCAAAGTGACGTCGGGCCGCGATACGGCCAAAAGGGAATACCTCAGAAACCGTGCAGATTTTAGCGCAGAATCTGCGTCGCGCGAAAATGTACGGGTTTTGGTCATATTTTAATGCTTGTGTCTAAAAAATCGATCAAGACGGACTCCTGAGTTTCGTTCCATTCCGTATTATAGAAACCGCCGTAATATTCTGTGAAAATTTCAACCTCCAGAAGATCTATTCTGTATATCCATATTCTGTGAAAATGCCAACTGGCTACCTATTACCTACAGTTAAAAAAATACAGAGCCCAGAGCCATGATTCTGTTAAAACAATGATGGCTTAGTAGTCATGTGACGTGTTTTTAGGGTGCCATACCCAAAGGTTAAGGGACCCTATTACTTCCGCTGTCCGTCCGTCCGTCCGTCTATCACCAGGCTGAATCTCATGAACCGCGATAGTTAGACAGTTGAAATTTTCACAGGTGATGTATTTCTTTTGCCGCTATAACAACAAATACTAAAAACCGCATAAAACAAATATTTAAGTGGGGCTCCCATACAACAAACGTGATTTTTTCGCCGTTTCTTGCTCGATATTAATAGCGGCAACAGGTAGGCGCTTAAAATATTCAAATGCTGTTTAGATAATGCTACGGAACCCTTCGTGCGCGAGTTTTTTTTTTTTCATTACATTCTCGCCTACAGGGTTTGATACGTATAAGCGCGTAGACTTGAAGCAGCAAATAATTGCTAATAACTATGATTTTACTACAATGCATTAGCTCTGAGAGGCACATAGGACGGGTAGTGACAGGATCCCGTTAGAATAACATATTGGGTGAAGTACGGTCTTTGAGAAAATATTCTAAATTGTGTGGGGAAAGTGCAGTGGGTAGGTAAGACATTGTTCCTCGACACATAGATAAAATAGCTCTTCTAAAATAGATAGCTGACATAGATAGGGAGCACTATATGCACAACCAGGAGAATGAATCAGAAATGACCCATAGTAATATTAGCAAAATTATTTTAACCCTAGAAGTATAATCTATTTTAAAGGCACACAAAGCCTTAGCATACGTCTCAGAGGCGTACACATGTAAATGATAGTCTGTGTGCAAAAATATACCTGTTTTATGTCTATTATTTGAAGGAAATTTAAGGCTGGGATAATCATTACACATAACATAACATAAACTCACGCCTGTATCCCAGAGGGGTAGGCAGAGACCAGGGACTGCCACTTGCTACGATCCTGACCGATCACTTTCGTTTCCTCAACATTCATTAGTCGTTGCATGCACGCACGCCGGTTTCGGGTACTTTTTATCTTGAAATTAATTATGCTGAAATTAAAATAAAATGTAACATCTTAAAAATTAACTCTTAACATATAGTTTTTTAAGCAATCCAGTATTTTTAAGATAAATTTTATTTAGCGTTTTATCGTAGAAAGTGGCAGTCTCTAGTATCTGCCTACCCCTCTGGGATGCAGGCGAGAGTTTATGTATGTATATATGTAATTTTTATTTATGCTTACGGGAAACATTGAACGTAAAATTTTTTTTTAGTACTAGCGATAATTTAAGAGCAGTCTAACACACATCAACTTTATGTTATGATTACAAACATTATTACTGCAGTTGAAGACTCCAGGAAGTACCTGTCTAGTCTAGCCGTTTGAAATATAACCGACGACCAAGATTTGGAAACTGAAAGGAGAATACAAAAAAAAAAACAATAATATTTATTCAGTCCAGTAATGTTACAGCATGAATACAGCAACAAGTTAAGAATAAAACTGATAAGCCAAGAACATAGGCATAGAAAAAAATAATCACCTGCAGTTTTCTCAGCGGTGGTACGGTGATAGCGCAGTGGTAGAAAGCTGGCTCTGTTGTCTATGTTACGTACATTTGTGAAGTTTTAGTAGCAATACCACTCGCTAACCGTGAAAGAAAACATCGTGAGGAAACCGGAGTGTCTGTCAAATTCACATAACTCAGCAGTTGAAATTGCCAATCCGCGGTGGGCATCTCTCTTTGAGAGAAGGCCTGTGCCCTGCAGTGGAACGCGTATAGTTAATTTATCACGCTTTAGTGCAGCAGTGAGAGCAACATGAAGGCGAGAATGCATTCGCTCTGAACCTTGAAATCCCGGACCTTGAAGTCATTTAATGGTGGCATGCAATTTGGGTTATAATGAGCCCGGTCGTCCACCCTGTCAGAGCTACAATAAACAACGCGCGGCGTTTGTCTGTTTGTCTCACACGGACGAAGCACTTGCTTTCATTACTGCTCCACGTAGGGACACGCAGAAGGCCTTGTCATAGACACGCTTGCATACGAGCACATCTTTATTTGTATTTGTTTTAAGCACAGATTTTCCACCAAAGATTTGCAAGCAGTAAACCCACACCTTGGTTGGCTCTGCACGTAGACTTGTCTTTCCTGTGGGCTTGGCCGACTAAACTGTCAGGATAGTATAGGTACTGGGCAAGCCTACTCCATCTAAAAACACTGTCCCAGGCACTGCATGTAATAAGACGATCCGTGTGGCGGATTAGATTAAGAATAGCGTGACTCCATTTCCTTCCGTGGATGTCGTAGAAGGCGACTAAGGAAATCTGTTACCAGGAGACGGGCAGCAGCATCTTCCTGAGATTCCAACCGCATACTGCAATCGCCAACCCGCCTGCCAAGCGTGGCGATTATGGCAAATCCCCTCATGGTTATGAAGACCACGAAGGAGGCCTAAGTCCTGCAGTGGGCGCCGAATAGCTAATGATGACGTAGATGCAAGGGCCAAAGTTTTAATCGTCTCTATGACGGCAAAATTGTCGAGTCTATACCACGTAGTCTTTCTGTAAGATCTTTCTGTTTCTACTCAGTGATTACAGACTGTATAAATGTTAATAAGCCTGTGGTGATTTCGAGTGCTTCTTTTTCTGTCTGTCCAGCTTCCGGCTTAATATCGATTCGCCGCATGAGCGAGATTTTGCTACAGATATGTTACTGAAAAACTAATAATTAAATTTATTTAAGAGGTAGGGCGTCGTTTGAGGAGCCGTCGCTTGGGCTACCGCTCTTGGGCTACCGCTCTGGGGTATATTTGATACAAGGATCTCTCTTGCTGTCCAGCGCGGTAATGCTGCCAGCAACCTTTGGGACGGATATGTCTCAGGGCGGTTTGATCGACTGATTTTACATTGTTTGTATCGTGCGTGTGTGTGTTTGTGTGATTTAATTTGATGTTTTTTCCGGATGTATAATTCATAGGTTTAATTTTTGACAAAACATTTGTGGCTGCAATGTTTGTCCAGTTGTAAAGAGTGACTTTTTTCTAACTAACAAATGTATCACATAAGGAAAAAAAATACTTTTATGAAATTTGTTAGATAGGTATATTCACAAGTGGAACTGGGCTGGCTATGTCTGCCGTATGAGCTCAGATAAGTGGAACAAGATTGCGACAGACTGGGTTCCGTGAAATGGACACCGATATCGCGGCAGGCCAGGGGGAAGATAGCGTCCATTTATTTTCTGCGCTTGTACGAAATTTCGTCAACATAAGATAAACTCACGCCCGTATCCCGGAGGGGTAGGCAAAGACAAGGAACTGCCACTTGCCACGATCCTGAAGGATCTCTTTAGGTTCATCAACATTCATTAGTCGTTGCATGCACGCACGCCGGTTTCGGGTACTTTTATCTTGCCCTTTGCTAATACATCCCCTATTTGGTCGAAGTATATCTGCCTGAGATGTCTCTTAACGGCCCTTTCCCCCACATTCGTTCTATATACTTCTTTTGTCAATCTATATCCATATGTCTAAACCAACGTGACATTCCTTGCTCAATTCTTGTCAATATAACCTCTTTCAGTCCACATCGTTCTCTTGTCAAACTATTGCGTATCCTGTCATTGAAAGTAACACTACACTTTGACTTTGACTTTGACTTCTACCATACCCAAGTCTCGCTACCATAATTTGGTTATTCCACTAATCCCCATTGAAAATAATTAAGTGTTTGGACCAGCACTCCATTATGGATAGCCAATCTAGCTCTCTTAGAGATGTTTTGGCTGCTCATGAAAGAGTGCAAGGCACACCGTTTACACAATTTCCCGCTTTTACTGTTCTTTTGGAAAACCATGAGGGAGGCCTATGTCCTGCAGTGGGCGTCAAATGGCTGTTGACGATGACGATGATGACTCTTCTTTTCATATCACAAATTCTTTCACTTGTTCCACTCCTTCGCCTCTGATCGTCGTTTCCTCGAAAGTTTGTCAACAGCCAATTAACAAATACGAGAGTTCAATTAACGTACTTTGGAGAAACGATCCAAACAATGCAATTAATCCGAACAAAGTTATTTAATTTGTTAAGTTATTAGACGTAAATAGGTACTGAAAAAGTGTACGGGCTCTTTTCTAAAACGCAAAAGTTGTAATTTTCAACAACTTTTTTCCTACGACATTTGAGAACGTTTTTTGCGAAAATAGAAAATAAGATTTTTTGCCGTTTTTTGCTCTGTAGTGGCGTTATTTGATTGATAAGTGCCTGAAGCCGTGGTACTACACAGAATGGACATTCCTTTATGATTACAATGATTTACTAAAGCTTAGGACATTAGTAGATACTACTACTGAAGGCTGGGACATTAGCGCGTAAGGTGTGAATTTAATAAATTTATGTAAACCCTGGTGATTCAATAAATATAAGTCTGAGAAAAAAACTTGTAGGACAAAAGTTGTTATTAAATACAAACGCTAAATGAGCTGTTTAAGGAATTGCATATTGTAGAAATAACCATATAATAATGTTTCGATTTGAAAAACCTGTTCATGAAATCCTATCTTACATATATGTGACATGTTTTTCCTCTGTATTTATGTTACTTGTTATGCTTTTTCTTTCTTTTAATGTGTTAATTGGTCGCAATAAATGTCTTTCCTTCCTTCCGAATAATTATTTTGGTTTTTAATTTAATATAATAACAGGTAAGTACACCTTGTCTCTGCCTGCCCCTCTGAGTTATAGATGTCAGTTTACGTACGTACAAAAGTGTATACAAATGCATTTATGTGTGAATGCTGCCTGCGCTCGCCATTTCGTCTGCACCATTTTGGCTATTGTCTGCGCTGGATATACGATAGAAAGACATGTTTGTTTTGCCAAGTGTTATGCCGATGCTACCAACTATTGAAGAATGCCCTCGTGAGAAGAGAATCCTAGCTGCAGCATCAGTTCAAAGTAGAGGTCACGTTTAGTCATCAAAATTAAACGTATATCCTCCTATGCCCTGGAGTCCTATATATAGGGCATCAAAATCAACTATCATTAGTTTAGGTGTATTTATATGTATGTGATGTCCTTGCCTGATTACCATAGCACAGGGTATCCTAGTTTGGGACCAGGACAAGTGATTGTCTTGTGTGGAAGTTATTATTATTATCAACTTCAAGGGTCTATGCAAATTCTCATGTCCATGCTTCCACTAACCGTTGAGGAGTGCCCTCTTGAAGAGACAATCCTGGCTGCGACATCAATAACTTTAGTAATAGATGAAAGTGACAATCTCACGACCTCTCCACTGGGTGGGCAGGAGGCGGCCATAAACAGGGAGGAGTGGAGAGCTAAAGGGGAGGCCTTGCCCAGCAGTGGGACACAAACTGGGCTACATTAAAAAAAAGTACGTGAATGACAGCCAAATGATGATGCCCGAAAACGGTACAAAGCCACTAAATCTGATGCACACAGAAAATATTAACTAGAGCTTAAATTCCTTGTTGTCTCTGCCTTATTTAATGAGAAACATACCTACTTCGGATTGACATCCTGAGCACTATGCTGAGTCAGCTGCCATTTGCAGCAGCAAGACACACCGCGACAAATTTTTTTGATAATTTTTATTTTCTATATTTTGTTTTGTTGAAGTTTCAATTTATGGGTGTTGTCTGTTGTTGCAATAAATGTCTCTCTCTCTTTCTATTTTTGTCTCTCTCAAATCGGCCTAGTTTGGAGCGAACTGACGACGCGAGCGCACGTCGCCTCGCAAAGATCAAAAGGAAGTACAGCGTTTAAATTTGGAACGGCCAATGTAAACTGTGAGCAACTGCACTCGCCCGTCCAAGGCTACCCAGCTGCACTGAAATTAATGATTTCAGTGTTTATCCCACGCAATTTATAGTCTTCATAAGAGGGACACGGGGTAAACACAGGCACCAATTCGTCTCAATTGGGTTTGCAGTTAGTTCCCTGCTAGGATTGTCAGGGCCATAATCACATAGAGTTCAAGGTTGCTACTTTATAGTTAAAACGTGCAGCATTAGCAGGTTGAAATTGGAAAATAAAATATATATTCTATAATTGTGTAATAATTTTGTGAAACAGAAACCAATTTGTTTTGGCAGCTTTGCTACTCTTAACAAAATCTTTTCTTGTTTTTAGGGTTCCGTACCCAAGGGTAAAGGGCCCTAGTACTAAGACTCCGCTGTTCGTCCGTCCGTCCGTCTGTCACCAGGCTGTATCTCATGAACCGTGATAGTTAGACAGTTGAAATTTTCACGGGATGATGTATTTCTGTTGCCGCTATGACAACAAATACTAAAAACCAAATAAAATAAATATTTAAGGGGGGCTCCCAAACAAGAAACGTGATTAATAAAGGCAACAGTTAGACGCTTGAAATATTCAAATGTTGTATAGATAATGGTACGGAATTCTTTGTGCGCGAGTCAGACTCGCACTTGTCCGGTTTTTATATTATTTCTTGTCCTCTCCCCGATTTTATCGATGTATCATCTTTTGTTTTATATATATTTTATATTTACAGTCTGCGGTGGGCACGCCTGGTAATTACGCCCATCTCTTTATCTCTCTCTGAGAGAAGGCCTGTGCCCGGTTGAAAAAAATTTATGGACCGAATTATGTCTCTCTCTGAAAGATAATAGAAACTAAAGATAAAAACAAAAAAAAACAAAAGTCGTGGAACGAATAAATTATAACCTCTTATTTATTTAGTATTGATTTTATTTATTTAGTAATCCTACAGGCTCTTGCGTTCATAACATACATTGAGATTAGATGCCCTATAAGGCCCGGTTACAGGTGTAATGGATGTTTGAAAAACGGCGCATTTTCAAGCCAACCCTGCATGCTGTTCTGTGATCAAAATAGACAGCCTTAGCCACTCGGGTGATTAAATTAGTCACCAGAATGCAGTGGAAAACAGCAGCGTTAATTTAAATAAACCAACACGTAAAACATTAGCGCGTACATCACAACGCATTGTGTTCCCCTTATCGGCACATCCTTATGGCATTGACAGCGCTTTGGCGGCCATGCGGGCACATTCCGTATGCAGTTGTTGCGTTTTGTTCTTTAGCTTTGATCCTTTGTGTATAAAGTTTTATCATTCGTTGACGTATCCATTGGGACATCTGATCAGATGGGAAGACGTATGGTTGAGGAAGGCAGTAAGAGAGTGGTGACGAAGGCAATGACACTAGCCGCAGGCGGATAATGGATGAAATTGGCAAGGGGCCGGTGGGGGTGGCGTGACGATGCACAGGGCTATGCTCAACAGTGGGCATTTTTCATGGGCGTATAGATAAAGCTTAAATAGATGGATCCGTTGTCAGGGATGAAGCAATTTTTACCACCGCAGCCTATCTTGGCTCAGGCTCTTCATCTGTTGCCACCTCTGTTCCTCTACTGTCGATGTTATTGTGTTCCAAATTGCGCCATGATGAAATGCATTATCTCGAAAAGAACGACTTAGTCAACATCTTAAATAACAGTGCATCGCCATATAATTTTCGAGCGGCCCCTTTATCTGAAGGTTATAAATTAAACGTTACGTAGGCTAATTAAATTAGGGCATGCTTATACCTATTTGATGTAGCTAGATAGATTCTTTTTTGAATGTACACCAGGAGTTACATATGAAAATTTAACAATAATATAGTACAGTAAAATTGGCGGCCTTATTACTAAAAGTAATTTCTTCCAGACAACCATAGGTTAGATACACACCATACCGTGCACACTTGCTTGTTATATTGTGTTCGATTTGTTTTGTTTGTCTTCCAGAAAACCAAGGAAGCGTCTCTGTGAGATAAGCCACAAGAACTACAATTTTATTACTAATATATTCACATTTATTGGTCTTAAATTGTAAAAGAAACGCGATTCTTACCACGATAATTAATTTACTTTAGTTCGCGATCATGGTGCGTTCAACAGTACCAAAATATCGTTATTCAAATGTAATAGAAAATAAAGACCAAAAGGTAACAATAAACACTGACTAGCTAACGATACATCTGGTTGCCTACCCGCCGTACGAAATACCTAGAAATTAGAGACCACTCGTTGAGAATTTTCGTTAAGTATTACACGAGTAAGTGTAAAAAAATCCGGAAAAGTGTTTATTGTAATTGCATAGGCATGTCGCCTATGGTAATGATTCGGGAAGAATGTTGAAGGGTCTCCTTGCTAGTTTAACTGCGACACGAAATTAGACTTAGCTACTTAGGTCATATCTTGTTGCATTTTTTCTTTGCTCCTTCTAGAGAAAAAACCGGACAAGTGCGAGTTGGACTCGCCCACAAATGGGGTTCCGTACAAATTTTTCGGTATGTACTTACATATTATAAATAGTCCAGGAATCGACTATCGCAGTTTTTTCCCGAACTTCAAAAATATATTTTTTTATAATTTAAATTTTTCACTTTTCTGATTTTTCATTGTACTTGTAGTGTAAGACAATATTACTTGCTAAATTTCATAGTTCTAGGTCAACGAAAAGTACCTTTTTACTTTTTTGTATACTTTTTTGTGGCACAAACGGTCGTATATTTTTACTATCGGGTCGACCTCGAAATCGCGAAAAAAAACAGCTGTGCCATACTAAAATTCGATCCTTACTGGATGTTTAATAAACATGAAGGTTTTTTGTTTTAGTTACACCTGGTAACATTAATAACTATTTAATGTTTTTTAATTATGGCAAGAATTGTTTTCACTTCCGTTTTATACCCCGCTGCATACAAGTTTGTCTCTACTTAATTTTATTCTTATTAAATTTTTCCTTTATTTTACACTTGTATTTAATTTTACTTATACATGCAAGTTGCGGTCCTTCGAGCCGGATATTATGAAGCAGCGACCTATGGATTTTTTATATATATTTTTTTAATTTTTTTTTTTTTTTACTAATTGGCCGGCCCAACTATGTTTAATAAACATGAAGGTTTTATGTTCTAGTTACACCTGGTAACATTAATAACTATTTAATGTTTTTTAATTATGGCAAGAATTGTTTTCACTTCCGTTTTATACCCCGCTGCATACAAGTCTGTCTCTATTTTATTTTATTCTTATCAAATTTTTCCTTTATTTTACACTTGTATTTAATTTTACTTATACACTGGACAAAATATATGGAACAGCTGATTTTTTTCGAAGATTTTAGAGTTAATCCCAAAGAAAAGTCGTACGTATAGATGAGTAGAAAGTACCCTGAGTCGGGCGTTGCTTTACCAATCAACACCTTGTATAGTATAAATACAATTCATGCAGTTTTGTCGCGGCGTGTTTCCGTTGCTACAAAAGGCAGCTGACTCAGCATTTTGCTGAGCGTGTCAGCCCTCAGCGCTGGTTTTCAGTCAGTAACTACAAAAGTATGTCCAATGCTTAAAGCTATATTTTACTAACTATACATATAAGTTTACTTCCAGTAATACACCAATCTTCATAGTTAATTACCAATCAAGGTTAATTAGTGATACATGCAATATACATTTTGCCTACAGTTTGTTAAAAAAATATTAATTTCGTTATTGGTACAAACTAATGATACATACAACCGAGACCTACACTAGGTTATAACCTGTCTTATCAGGAATGGTTGCACCACACGGTGTCTTGAATGGTACTTACAATAATTGTGCATATTGAGCTTAACGCTACCTACGTAGTGAAAGTTGTGATGTATGTTTGTCCGACTGCCTCGTTGGTCTAGCTGTTGAGGTACTTAGCTACCAAAACAGAGTCATGGGTTCGATTCCCACTGGAGGTGGCCCCACCGCCGTTTGTACAAACGGCCTCAGTCTTCTGGGTGTATTTTCATGTTTGTGACGTCCTTGCCTGGGTACCAAGCACAGGGTATTCTAGGGATTAGATGTGTGCATAGGTGAGTGTGAGAATATGCGAGAGAGAATACGTATGTATGTGTGTGTGTGCTATAATAATAGCTACAGTGAAGACCTACTCCTCTTTTTTGACGGAAATGGGACGATACAACGGCAAATATTTCGGAATGTCACGGAAAATTCGAGAATAAATCCCTACAACTGCCAACTGGTTGACACTGAAAAGTTATAATTTTAATAAGTCAGGCTCGGTACCTACCTACGGGAGCATTTGCCAAAAACGTCAAATGAAAAAAGCGGCCAAGTGCAAGTGCGCGTCACGGAATAATTTAATGAGAGTTTTCTTTCAGTTATTTAGTGTGACGGTCAGTGTTACTGAGAAAAACCTTGCCAGATTTCAGCGCAATTTACGCGGATCTTAATTCTTCGGTTCGGAGGAGTAAAGCACATGAGTGCAAAATACAAACGTTTGAGATAGTGAAAAAAAAAACCTATTATAAAATAACTCTATAACATTTTTATTAACTATCCATGAAACAATGAATTGAACATACACTTTTTTTTGCAATAATGAAGCAAATTGCTATTTTAATTACAAATGTTTAATTGAACAATAAACAAATTTGACTTATATGCTTTAGTCCTCCAACCCTAATATTTTTATTTACGTATGTTTATTCTATATTTATTTTATATTTATGTACCGTTTACGTATGTGTATTAAATATTGAAATATCTTGCTCAGTATTGTTTAGTTGCACCGACTACCTGTCATTTAGCTTCTCAATTATTATTTTTTCCGTCAGTGGTTGTCTGGAAGAAATTACTTTTAGTAATAAGGCCGCCAGTTGTACTGTACTATGTTATTTTTAAATTCCCATATGTAATTCCTGATGTACATACAATAAAGAATATTCTATCTGTCTATCTAGAATTGGTTATCTATATCAGCTCCATGACTTCTTCAATTCTCTGCATATTATTGCAATGAAACCCGCTCTTAACAAATCTCCAAGTGATTTTAGCTGAGTCCTTTTCTTATGTAGCCCACCACAGGGCACCGGCCTTCTCTCAGAAGAGAGTATGGGCTCAATTACCACGCATGCCCACCACGGAATTGCAATTTCAAGCGCTGAGCTATGTGAACACCTCAGACACTCAGGTTTCCTGACGATGGTTTCCGTCACCGTTAGCGAGTGGTATTGCTATTACAATTTTACAAATGTAAATTTACTGACGTAACTTAGAAAACAAAGTACCTAAATGGTACATCATCATCATCATCATTAGCCATTTGACGCCCACTGCAGAACACAGGCCTCCTCTGCGGTCTTCATAACCATGAAGGGTTTTGCCATAATCGCCACGCTTGGCAGGCGGGTTGGTGATCGCAGTAAGCGGTTGGAATCTCAGGAAAACGCTGCTCCCCGTCTCCTGGTAATATATTTCCTTAGTCGCCTTCTACAAAATCCACGGAAGGAAATGGAGTGACGCTATTCTTAATCCGGCGCCACAAATGGTACATGTTGGGATTCAAACCCACGACCTCCCGAATGTGAGGCCGGCGTTCTCACACTGCACTACCGCTGCTCGAGCTCTAAATATGGAAAACCAGAAAAAGTGCAAGAAGGACTCGCGCCTTTAGGGTTGCCAACAATAAAAATATTTTTTTACAATTTTAGCTTTGCGGTGGAAAGTACGAAATCAGAAATCAAGAAATTATCGTCAACGTAAAGAATTTACATTCTGTTTGTTGAATGTCAACGTACAGTGTTACAATGTTATCCGCTGACTTCGGGTCGAGATGTAGTGGAGAAAAGGACACCGAAAATGAAAATGAAAACTTCATCTGGCCATCTTTTCTCAAATCATCTTAAGTATAATCAATTAGCCGGCACAAGTGCCTAGCTAACAAGATCGCATGAGTGTAATCAACAACAAGCAATAAAAAACATAAGTATCAAAACACCAATACTGCGGCTAGACATACAGACAGCATCCGTTCGCGAACGTAACTCTGGTACCTACAGGTAGGTATGTAGGTATCTACTTCCATCGAACCCAACGGCAGAGATTAATTCTAAAAACGTACTCGGACCGTTTTCACAATACACAATTCGGCACCACAAGCGGCATCCCGAGTTACCACTAAAATACGCAATTTGTACATGGTAAACATAAAAACCGACCAAGTGTGTTTCGAGCCACGCGCTGTGTTCCGTAGAAAGAGGGGGGTTTATCTGCTTTACAGAACTAACAACTTCATCATCATAATTCAGCCACAAGAAGTCCGCTGCTGGACATAGGCCTCCTTCATGGATTTCCAAAAAGACCGGTTGGAAGCGGCCTGCATTCAGCGCCTCCCGCCACTTGGATGAGGTCATTTGTCCATCTTGTGGCAACTTCATCAATGTAATTTTTCATGGATTTTGTACGAAGTTTGTTTTTTTAAGTTGGTAGCCTATTACTCACTAACTTGTGAACTCTTCTTGGCCGTGATAGTTATCATTTTAAGTTGTATGTGCTTCAACCCTAAATTTTTTCACGTTTCTACAATCTATCATTTAGCTAGGAGAGGGCTCTAATTGGACAAAAAATTGCATTTTAAAGCTTACTATTTCGCAACCAGAACGCCAAACTAAAAAAAATTTCTTCGTACAACCACAAAATTTGTATACGACTAATAAAACGATACCCCACACCATAGTGCAAGCGAGAAAAAAAATTGCATCCCTAATTAAGGTGTAGAAGGGTACCCTATAAGCGTTGGTAGCCTAGTGGCTAGAACATTGGACTCGGAAGCGGGAGACCCAGGTTCGATTCCCAGTGCGGGCATGTACCTATGACTTTGCTTTCTAAGTTATGAACATTTGTGAAGTTATAGTAGCAATACCACTCGCTAATTGTGTAGGAAAACATCGTGAGGAAACCTAGGTGTCTGAGCTGTTCACATACCTCAGCGCTTGAAATCGCCAATCCGCGGTGGGCAAGCGTGGTGATTAAGCCCATACTCTCTCTCTGAGAGAAGGCCTGTGCCCTACAGTGGGACGTATATAGGCTGCTTATGAGGGTATCCTAAAAAATCGACCCTTTTGTCGGCGTGATAACATTGTCTATGCCAAATTTCAGCTTCCTCGTACTAATCATCTCTCGAGCTAGAACGCGGACAGACAGACAGTTGTCGGACATGGGGAAACTATGAGGGGTCCGTGTCGACTACGGAACCCTAAAAACTACTCAACTACAACTAGTGCCTGGACCTGCGGGGAAATAAAATATACTTGTCATCTTCACCAAATCTGACATTGGTGGTACCATTAAAATAATTTCATTGAATTGAACTATTAATCTACCCTATAAAATTGTTTTTAGCAGCAATCACCTATCCATTATCAGAATGCAACATTCGCATTTACATCTACGCTAGGGAAAATCGTCACATGACGTTGACTCACCATAATTATTAAATAAAAGAGGTGGTTATTGCCTGCTTATTAAAGAAGCCTAGATACAGTAGGGGCGAAGTTAACCTCTAGGGTGAGCCGATCGATGATTCAGAATAGCAGTCTACCTGATTCCAGGACATTGCCGTTTCTGTATTGATTTTTAATAAAAAAATTCTACCGTGCGAGCAAGTTTTTTTGCGAAAATTCAGTGGCGAATAATGGTTATTGGCCGAGGGCAGAAGGAAGTGGCGTGCCTTGGGGAGGCGTATGTCAGGCAGTGGACGGGTCTGGGCTGATTGATTGATAATGGGTGTCGAAATCTCCATTTTGGGGTCCGTAATGTAAATGAAATTCGGCGGATACAAATAATAATTTTATATTCTTTTTGTTGCACTAACCCGTGCTGAGGACAATTTTAAAAAGCTATTTAGAGGCTAAAATTCCACCCATTCCGGGACTTGAATAATACAGAGAAGTTTGTAGAGGCTCGAAATTTCGCCAATGCCCACACTTGCCCATTAGCTCAGTTGGGAGAGCGCTCGTACGAGGAGGTCGCAGGTTCAAGTCCCGGCATGGGTGGAATTTTTAGCCTCTAAATAGGTTTTGAAAAAATAATTTGTACGTCAACCTTTTGGTTGCCAAGTGACCCTTGATGCAAGCGAGTAAAGCGCACGCGTGTAAAGATTGAAATGCTGGTGACTGTCCGACTGTACAAAAATAATGTTGAAATGGCATAATCAGTTTCTAAAAAAAAATTCAGGATTTGCGTTGTTTTAGTGAGTCCCCGAGTATTGCAATATTGACTGGGGATCACGATAAAAATTGTTGGTAATTGATGTCATTTGTTAATACGTCCTTTCATTATCATAAATTAGATTGAATACCGCAACTAATGATATCGTGAGAAAAAAAGCCTGAAACATTAATTGATCATAGTTGATTTTCCACTTTAGCATAATTTATAATAATAATACCAGCTGGCCCAGCAAACGTTGTTTTGCCATATTAATTAGTCTACGACCTTTTTACAGACCTAAAAGATATACGCCATTTTTTTTGTAAAAATCGATGAAGCCTTTTCGGAGGAGTTCGATAACAAACACTGTGACACAAGATTTTTATATATTAGATACCTAAAGGTATTTCATAACATCAAGCGGGCTTCCACAAGCGAAGCTCGATTAATATTATATTAATCGCTTTACTTGTATGTTATATAATATTAATAAGGTAGTTTCCCTATTCTACAAGGTACATTCGCACAAATTTAAACAGTACTTTTTTTGCATATTCACGAATTTCAACCAGGGGCCTATTAATTTAACCTCTTCACTCGCACCACCAATTCACTCCACTGACATTAATTGAAAGGGGTGTATAAATGACCAGGTTGCCTAAATATCAAATTATTATCTGACCAATGTACGGATTTGTTTGAAATAAAAAGAATTATACTCTAGAATAATTACATTACTAAATAATAACAACTTTATAAAAATTCAGACACACAACTTTTTAAATTCAGAGTACGAAAATGCAATTACTACAAATAAGGGCCTAGTGTCCCAAACTTTTGTGTGTGTGCGAACTATTACGTAACTTTAGGAAAAGATAATTTATGTAACAAGGTGCTGAATATACACCTATTCATTCCATCAAGCTTGTTTTTTCTTGCTGCTAGTGAGAAGGTTAATAAACGAGACAATCCTTCTATTTTGTTACTTTTGACAACACGTGTCGTTTAATCAAGATGACCAAATGCGAGAGGTATAACACTGACAACATTGTCAGACCAAACCCCGTTTAAAAAAGGCGACATTTGTCAGATTTCAATTGTCAACCTCTAAGAACTTTTTGTGTGTGTGTGTTCTTTTGAATTTTGCTTTGTGTTACTTGTGCTATTTTGTATATCTGCGCGCGCGTGTGTGTGTGTGTGTGTGTGTATGTGTGCGCGTGCGTGCGTGCGTGCTTGCGTGCGTGCATGAGTGCGTGGGTACGAGCGGGCTCTCGGGCGGTCTCGTGCGTGCGTGCGTGCGTATGCGTGTGTATGTGTACACATACAAATAAATGTTTTATCTATCTATCTACCTATTGACTAATGGGTTTTTATATTTCTTTAATCATTGCGATTAATTAATGACATTGGACGAGCAATCAACCAGATGTATATCTGTTTTCGATTCTTTTGTTTACATGTTTACACTTTTTCTGGTTCAATAAACGTTATTTTATCTTTATATTTTTTATGTACCTACACAAAATATTCTTGAAATACAACTTAACTGTAGTAAATTTAGAAAGCATTCAGACACACGGAATCGGCTTGATGTCGTAAAATGTCAATTATATTTGATGGATTTCCATCAGGAAGCCAGTGCAGCGCGGATCATAAACCGATGATTTATTGCCACCAAAATGCAACGCCTAAGAATACTAATGTGTTGCTGTATTGCCGTTATATTGCTTAACAAGCAGACAGCTTGTTAAGCAATATATCAACCCTATATGCTTCCTACTGGACTAAAGCGCTCCTCGTGATAAATTTTGGTTTTTTAAATGTAGGTAATTTGAATGTACTTAGTCGCAATATCACCGGCTGACTATGAAGAAACCGTCCGCTAGCATCACGAGGCGAATCGCATGTCTTAGCACGATCAAAAGTCAAAAGTAGCGACATTCAGCGCATAAATTGTCAAATTTTGACACTTAAGCGCGACAAAACGCATGTCTGGCGCCGTCATGCTTCCTGTCTTTGGTGTCCAAAATGTTCACATACCTCAGATTTGTGACATTGTTGTTTCATTATCACAAGTTACAAAAGGTTACAGTATCACCAGTCACCAAAGCCACTAAGACAATTCACCAAAGCTCGCGGTACTCTTTCTATGTCCTTTTAAGAGAAGTCATGTGATTAGTGATGTACCGTGTCCGGGACTATTTCCAATATGCCCATGCAGGGCATGTTCATGCTAAGTTATTTGAATTGCAATACAAATTGATACTGTTTATCGGTCTTATTGACAGCATTTACGAGTATTAGATGCGTTAACATAATACAATAATGAATAAACAAATTAATGAGGAAACCTATTCACTATTCACATACTTCAGCGCTTGAAATCGCCAATGCGCGGTGGGCAAGAGTCGTGATTAAGCCCATACTCTCTCCCTGAGAGATGGCCTATGCCCTACAGTGGGACTTATATAGGCTGACAAAATAAAAATTTAAGACGAAGAAATACTATCATTTATCCCCACATAGACATAGACAACACGTAAAATAGGTAGAAAGCGAAAATAATAAAAAAAAACCGGCCAAGTGCAAGTCGGACTCGCGCACGAAAGGTTCCGTAGCATTGTCTATACAACATTTGAATATTACAGGCGTCTACGTGTTGCCGTTATTAATATCGAGCAAAAAACGGCCAAAATATTAACATTTTTTGTTGTATGGGAGCCCCCTTAAATATTTATCTTATTCTGTTTTTAGTATTTGTTGTTATAACGGCAACAAAAATACATCATCTGTGAAAATTTCAACTGCCTAGCTATCACGGTTCGTGAGATACAGCCTGGTGACAGACAGACAGCAGACAGACGAACAGTGCAGTCTTAGTAATAGGGTCCCGTTTGGCACCCTTCGATTACAGAACCCTCAAAATAACAAACACAACAGAACACACAATAAGTAGGGGGACATGAGCTGTGTCCATGCGACGGCAAAACGGTCTCAGGCTCAGTAATTATAAGCATTAAAATGTAATAATTTAATTTAATTCTATTATGGATTTCCGCTCCTTCCGTGGATGTCGTAGAAGGCGACTAAGGGAATAAATTACCAGGAGACGGGCAGCAGCGTCTTACTTTGATTCCAACCGCATACTGCGATCGCCAACCCGCCTGTCAAGCGTAGCGATTATGGCAAAAACCCTTCATGATAAACCATGAGGGAGGCCTATGTCCTGCAGTGGGCGTCAAATGGCTGATGATTGATTATGATGGATTTCCGCAAAGTAACGCCTGATTCCATACAATATCAGTAATTAATATTATTAATAAGCAGCCTATATACGTCCCACTGTAGGGCACAGGCCTTCTCTCAGAGAGACAGTATGGGCTTAATATGGGCTCAGTAATTACTCGGGGTTTATTGCCAACAGCACTGATTTTCAGCGAGGGCCTGGTCTTGGTCCTGGTCATTTGTTAATTAGTGCTATACGGAACGGATGCTGACTCGGAGCCTATTTACATTTGCGACACCTACGTTGCCAATTGGTATATACCGTACCGTGTATTACAATTCTAAATGCTTTTGCACTTCGTGTGTGCTTCTGTTTTGTGCTATGTTATTTTTGTGTTATTTCTTATAATTAGATGCGTTTATGCTTTGTGTACGTGTGTGTGTCTTATGTAAATAAATTATTTATCTATCTACTCAAGATAAGTACCTCTATAGCTATGTCTTTATTAAATACCTAGTTAGATTTCATCTCTTCAGATTTTTCAATAAACTACGGACAGATACTTTCTATTCTGCTGTTTCAATATTATTAATGACGCGCTCTTTCCCCTGAGATCCATTTTGAGCGCGCTGTCAAGTTTCTGCTCCGTTTCAAAGAGCACGTTAAAATGGGCACTCAAGTGCGATCTCAGAAGTAAAAGCGCTCTATCACTACGGCCCCAAGTATATCATACACACCGGCGACTGTATTATGGTTTTCCATTTGAATTTCAAACTTGGGCGCGTAGGTTGGTTTTTATGCATCGCTCTAACCGAGCTTACGGTGGTCGGGCGGCGAGGTACGTGAGCGGACTTGCCGGCCCGGCGGCATAGATTATTTACGAATAGAGTAGACTGGAATAAACTTTCGGGCCACACCTATGAAATAAGAAATAAAGTGTTCTCTATCTAAGGTTACCCGGTAGAAAGAGACGGTCACGATTAGAGGAGGTTACGAGCATAGACATACCACGTAAAGACAGAGTTTTAGTTAGTTTGTCCTATGCCTTATTTTTGGGCCATTGTACCTACGTAGCAGCGCTGTGAGATCACTCCAGCCACCCAATTCTTTCCAGAAAGCCAGCAGCGCACCAATGGACTACCTAGTTTCCCGATGGTTGATGTCCGTTGCACCTCCACGCTCGCTCAGTGGAGTCACTTGGGCGGGTGTTTCGTCTTCCTCGAGGCATCCTTAGCATAGTGGGCTGTCGGTTAGTCCCATGGTGTGGAAGTGTTTATTCAGTGGGCAGTGGGTCATACTTAGTGCCACTGCTTTGCGCAGATTGCATCTCGTCAGACGCAACAAGCTGTGAGGCGCTTCGACATTGTTGGTAGAGCCCCTCTTGCTTGTCTGAATGTCGATCCATTTTCCATAGTTTAGCACGCTAGGTTTCAGTTTTCAGCCTTAACCATTTCCTAAGCTGTTTGTATGGTAGTGGGAGTAGAGGTTCAGGTCCTTCAACTGAAGTTTTCGAGCCTGTTCTGGCAAGTTCATCAGCAGGATCATTGCCTAGATAAAGATAAGATGAGATAAGAAAGTATTTATTGTCTCATAAAAAAAAAAACTCAAAACAAAGTAAGGCTTAACTAGTGATGACATGAAATAAGGCAAAAGGTAGTGGCTCAGCTCGTGCTGACCCCGTTACGACCCGGGCGGCGCTGGTTTTCAACCATTGCCTTCTCCCTGCCTGCCTAGGGAGCCGCTATGACCCTTTATCCATTGTAGGGTGACTCGGTCATTTATGGACAGTTTTTCCAACTCTTGGTGGCGCTCTACTATAAGACTGTTGTTTGTGAGCTTATTTTGAAGTGCTCATAAGACTGAGGCGCTGTCCGAGATTGTGCGCATTGCATATTCCTTCACATTTCTCATGTTTAGTAAAACGGCTCCGTTTGTTATGCCAATGCAATCTGCCTGAAATATGGTATTCAGGGTGCTAAGCGTAGTAGATATCTTAAGGTTTAGCTCATTGAAGAAAGCTTTTACGCCCATCCCTATTTCGGTTTTGCAGCCATCCATAAAAACTCTGACTTCATGTATACCTAAGTAGTCGACTGGCTCCTCTTGTAGTTGTACCTTATATTTCTTGTCGAAAGTGTAGCAGCTGTGTGGTAGCCGGTCGCATATTGCTTCCAGCATTGGCTGGTTTGACATTGCGGCTGACATGCTTTGTGTGTGTGCCTGGTTGCTATTTTGTGTCCACAGTCCAGCTATTCGTAGCCTTTAGGCAGCAATGGCTGCTTCCTGCTGGATATATAGGTGTAGGCGTCTGGGGCTTAGCAGGGCTTCCAGGGTAGCGAAAGAGTGTATAGAACAAAATACCGCTCAAAAGCGAGGCAACACCCACACATTAAGGAAACATGACATGTGTGTGCCTAAGTGGATTGTAGTTCGCAGACACGCAGAAATTCGCGATAGTGCAACACTGTCAACTGGCTACGGTCAGCATGCCAGTTTGTCTACCGATTTTTGGACAAAAAAAAAGTATTTTAATATTTCGTGTTTTTTGGTATTTTCCGGTGTACGATAAAGAATATTCTTATCTTATCTATGAGTGCGAGTGACTTAAAACAGGCTTCCGATCTTAGCAGTTGCGACAAGAATACTGCGACTCGGCAGAGTGGTCGATACGGTCGTGTTGACTAAATCGGATAGCATTAGCATAAGCAGCCTATATACGTCCCACTGTAGGGCACAGGCCTTCTCTCAGGGAGAGAGTATGGGCTTAATCACCACGCGTGCCCATCGCGGATTGGCGATTTCAAGCGCTGCGGTATACCTATGAATAGCTCAGACACTCAGGTTTCCTCACGATGTTTTCCTTCACCGTTAACGAGTGGTATTGCTACTACTTATAACATCACAAATGTACATAGCTTAGAAAATAAGCGGTGGTAGCCTAGTGGGTAGAACATTGGACACAGAAGCGGGAGACCCAGGTTCGATTCCCAGTGCGGGCATGTACCTATGACTTTATTTTCTAAATGGGATAGCTCTACTCAGAAATATCTACGAAGCAGTGTGATGCGCCGTGTGACCGCTGCCGCTCGCCATCGCCAAGAAGACTGCTATTTGTTCGTTATTCGCGGGTGTGAATAATCCGCATTGACTTCGAAAAAATGTTGACTATGCTGACCACCTTCCAAAGCCTTGACAGGAGTTCTGACTTTCAATCCCGTCTTGGCCAAAATGTTCCGTTCCCTTGAATGTTTGTTTATTAAATTAATGTTATATAGTATTCAATTAGTATTTAGAAGCAATGGAAGAAGTACTAGTCATAGGTGGGCAACCTATACTGTGAAGGTGACTGGGAAACATTGTACGAAGCTAGCACAGGACCTGATGGATTGGCGTGAAAGAGTATGTCTATAGTGGTCTCTGGTTATATGCTTATTAGATAGAGTAATCTGTTTTAGATACGGCACTTGGAGATCTGAACTTAAAAATTGCACACACATATTGTATTCAAACATTTTCAGATCTGGCTGGTCTTCTGCGAAATTACTGTTTTGTTTAATTTATCAGAGAGTCAATTCACACAAACTCAAGTTTGTTTATGAATATGTAGAGGTTAACAGTAAACGGCTTAGCATATTAAAACTCCAAATATTTTTTTTTAAGTAAAAAACAAAAACCGACTTCAACACACTACAACACTAAAAACATAGAAGTAATTTAAAAGAATACCTTCAAATTACAAGTATGCATACATGTGACGCTGGATGCAAGGTGCTTCGAACCGGCCTTTTTGGAAATCCATGGAGGAGGCCTATGTTCAGCAGTCGACTTCTTGTGGCTGAATGATGATACATGTAGGTATTGTAGAAGTATAATTTGCAGTCGGTGCCCAGTTTCATGACCAGGACATATATTTTGGGCACCGACTACAAATTATACTTCTACAATACCCACATGTATACATACTTCTCCTCTTTTGAAGTCGGTTAAAAATGCTTTCGTCCATGGGACACTGACAAATATATACGTACGTTGCTGTTATTTTTTATCATTATGTTCTTCATTGGCCAACTGGCAACGCAGCGTCGGATGCCCAGCAGCTCGCCGGACCGACGACCTCACGCAGATTGCTGGCAGTGCCTAGATGAGGATGGCCGAGGACAATGGACTGGGCGATTGATTGATTGATAATTTTTTACTCGTTATTTCATTTGGCATATCTATCTCTTCCACACTCTTTGCCTAGCAAACCCATATCGACTACAAATTGGACTCGGCTCGGGGCGTGCCGTACGAAAATAATATTGTTTCTTTGGCAAATATTTACCCTGGACGTAAACGGTTGTCTTTTTTCTCAGGCTACTTTCGGCTCGACTAGACTGCGTGAGGAAGACACGTGATTATGCTCGTGTTAGGATTTGGCAATGTTTCTGGTGCTGATGCTGTTAAAGCCACATTTAAGAGAGTGGTGCAAGTCGGCCTTAAGCTGACTTTCTTAACGGAGGCTTATGCAGCGTTTAACAAAAATTCTTCACACAAAATGGCTACTAGGTGGGTAGCGTACCTACTTACATTTGCCCTACCTTCAATTTAAATGATATTTAAGACTGGGTTCTCTGACATTGCCCCTAAATCAGGAGTTTTAAAATACATTTTACTGTCTAATGATTCGTATTTAAAATCAGAAAAAACATATATTGGTTTTTAATATTCTATCTAGGGCCGTCGGTTATTCATCATCATTATCAGCCATTTGACGCCCACTGCATGACATAGGCCTCCTTCATGGTTTTCATAACCATTAAGGGTTTTGCCATAATCGCCACGCTTGGCAGGCGGGTTGGCGATCGCAATATGCGGTTGGAATCTCAGTAAGCCGCTGCTGCCCGTCTCCTGGTAATTGATTTCCTTAGTCGCCTTCTACGACGTCCACGGAAGGAAATGGAGTGACGTTATTCTTAATCCGGCGCCACACGGAAGAGCCAGAGCACATATGACATAAAAATTTGCAAAAGATATAGGTAATGCCACATAAGCGATATAAGCTCGCCTTTATATATGCTATTTATTATGTAATATCCTGTTCAATGTTTCATGTGCAATAAAGTATATTACATTTATTATTTTCAAAAAAGTATTTAACTTAATTAGCGAAGTTTTCAACTTAAAGTCACGAATGTGTTGAATGAACCTTATTCTACCGTTTCATGTCAGACATCTTTGTCAGCAAACATAATGTCAATTCTTTCATCATAGTCATCATTCAGCCACAAGAAGTGCACTGCTGGACATAGGCCTCCTCCATGGATTTCCAAAAAGACCAATTCTTTACGTTGAAATAAATTTTTGGTTTCTAATTTCTAAATACCTAATCCATGAATTCCTTTGCTTTTTGGTCTTATGCATCTTTTATTTAGATTGACCGCATTGGCAAATCTGTTCTTATACATTTTTAATAGTACGGGCCTAAGCAAAAAAGAAATTGGAATGATCAGTTGAATCACAAATCCAAATTAGCATAAAGGCAACTCATCATCATCATCATCATTCAGCCACAAGAAGTCCACTGCTGGACATAGGCCTCCTCCATGGATTTCCAAAAAGACCGGTTGGAAGCGGCCTGCATCCAGCGCCTTCCTGCCAGTTTGATGAGGTCATCTGTCCATTATTATACTTTATTGCACACAAGACTTTTAACAGGACATTACATAAGAAATTACATGTACAAAGGCGAGCTTATCTCTGTAAGAGATTTCTTCCAGCAAACCTTCGGGTATAGGAGAAGCAGTAGAAAAACGGGTCTATATATGTGCACAAAATAAACTACAAAAAGCCTAAATAACACAAAGTAAAAAGGAAAACAAAAACTACATAAACTAGATATCAGAATAAAAATACATACCTACTTAGATATACATAAATAATATATAATATATAAGCTCAATGTATATATATATATATATATAGCTCAATGTTATTACAGGGATAGATAATGCTCTTTCAACCGCTTCTTAAAGGTACCAATAGTGGGACTGGCGCATATGTTCTGTGGCAGTGCGTTCCACAGCCTAACCGACTGGACCGTGAAGGAGTCACCGTAAGCTCCAGTATTGTGAGCAGGAATTTTAAGAAGATGGGAGTTAAGTAATCTTTTCGATCTTTCTCCGGAGTACAGGTATTGAAACCTTTCTCTCAGGTATGCGGGAGATGCGGGATGATTAAGGATTTTGTACAATAGTGACAGTATATGTGCATTCCGGCGAAGACGAATTGGGAGCCATTTTAACTCTTGTCGGAAACGAGACACATGATCAAATTCATCTTGTGGCTGATCATCCTACGCTGCGCTTGCCGATATGTGGTCTCCATTCGAGAACTTTTCGGCCCCATCGGCCATCAGTTCTGTGTGCTATGTGCCCCGCCCACTGCCACTTCAACTTACTAATCCCCTGGGCTATGTCATCATTTCTGATTCGATCTCGTAGAGAAATTCCGAGAATAGCCCTTTCCATAGCTCGTTGCGTGACCTTGAGCCTTCTTATGAGGCCCATAGTGAGAGACCACGTTTCAGTGCCATAAGTCATCACTGGTAACACACACTGGTTGTACTTATAATTTTTTCTTGAGCGATTGAGCTATATTAGACGAAAAGACTTTTCTAAGTGTCCCGAATGCTGCCCAGCCGAGTTGGATTCGACGATCGACCTCTTTCACGAAGGCAACTAAATAATATAAATCTGCGGTTTGCTCGTATAACAAAGGCGATCAGACTTACAGCTCAGCGTCGTCAGGCAAAAATACAGCATTAATGCCCCTATCAATGTCACTACGTTTTGTCACAAGCAACTTTTGAAGGTATGTTTCCCTCTTTTAAATTCTAGGGTCGGTGGACTGAAGCATATAAGTCAAACTGTCATTAAATTATTTGTCTAATCCCCCGGTTTCTTGTACACTAACAAGCTGTTGATCTACTGTTAACGGCTGTTAGCGGTTGTTTTTTTTTTGTATGCACTTTGGTCAGTTGACAGCTGTTAACAGTAGATTAACAGCGTGTTAGTGTATGATAAACCGGGGGTATGAGTCATTAAAATAACGGTTTGCTTGTTTAATTAATTGTTTCATGACAGATGCCGTTAATGTTGTAAAGATAGTAAAAATGTTGCAGAGTAATTTTATAAAAGGGTCTTTCACTGCCTCAAAAATTGAGTTTGAATAAAATATCAATATGTAACACTCATTATAGTTTTGCATATTTTTAAAAACCTATTTAGAGGCCAAAAATTCATCCCATGCCGGGACTTGAACCCGCGACCTCTGGCTGACCGTGCCAGCGCTCTCCCAACTGAGCCAACGGGCAAGCGCAGGCATCGGCGAAATTTCGAGCCTCTTTAAAATCTTCCCTGTATTACGTACAGGCAGCGACATCTGGCCGAAGCAATTTACATCACAGTCTTGCAGCCCCGAGTAACCCACTTTGCAGTTAGGTTTTTACATCCGAATGATATCGCTGTACCTACATGATTATATTCTTCTTTTTGCATTAACCCGTGCTGACGACAATTTTAAAAACCTATTTAGACGCTAAAAATTCCACCCATGCCGGGACTTAAAACTGGTACTATAGGTGCTGTGGGCTTTGCTTCAACATACATATTTTTGAAATAAATAAGTGATCCAGCTCAACTCCCATACGATCTTGACTCTACAATTCTTTGTCTGATAACTTTTATCTTTTTTGTTTCTTCGTATAGCTGAAAATGTATCTAATTATGAGCATGGGCTGGCCAGATCTGGCATAGCATCGATAGTCGAAGGGTACAAAGGTTCTCGACCGGAGAACAGGAACTGGCCAACGCAGAGTATGATGCCCGCCAGATCGCTGAACCGACGATCTGAAGCAGACTGCTGGCAGAGGCTGGATGAGGCCGGGCGAGGACAGAAAGAAGCGGCTTGTCTTGGAAAGGCCATTTTCATTGATCCAAATATGAGAATTGATTCAATCTCGCTGAGATCTTCATCTGAGTAGACGAGACTAAAATATAACTGACCAAGAAAAAACTCATCCATCTGGTTTAGTGATTTTGTAATTTGGTGGCGCCTAACCCAACCAAATCAGCATAAAATATTTAGTAAAATTAACATAAAGTTTAAATAATCGTAAAGTTATTCTGTATCGAATCGATCTTCGAAAGGCTTAAAAATATTTTGCCTTAAATGATATTCACTTCTCACGTCTTTTACGGGCTATTATTGATGTTAAGTGATGATGAAAGTGATGGTGATGGATGAATATTTAGACTCATCAATTAGCTTGAAGGTAGAACTTACCAAAGAAATCTAGGTAGACTTAAGGGGCTACTCGATGCTAACTAGCACCGATAAAGGAATAAAAGTGCCAGCCAAGTGCGAGTCGGACTCGCGTTTTATTATTTGTGGTTCACGGCACTTCTGATGCATGTATGTATTACCGTTTTTACGATAGAGCACAAACAAAAAATAAAACAGGACAAGTGTGAGCCAGACACACCCACCGAGGGTTCCGTACAAATTTGTAGGTATCGAGGTTTCCCAAACTTCAAACTATTTTTTTTAATGATTGAACTAGCTTTTCCTCGTGACTTCGTCTGCATGGAATGAGTAATTTCCGGGATGAAAAGTAATCGTCCTTTCCCAGAACTCAACCTAGGTATCTCCATACCAAATTTCATATAAATCCGTTCAGCCGTTATTGTGTGATTGAGTAACAAATATCCAAAAATCTTCATTAACTTTCGCATTCACATTCACATACACATTCTTTTATTAGCGATCATAATGGTACAAAAAACGACGACAAACATGTTTAAGTCTCACATTTTGGGCCCATTGTGAGCCATTATGGTCAGTCCATTGCTAAAGAACACTTACTTATTTATAGATAAGATAAAATTTTAGTCTTAACAAACATTAATTATAAATTTCACATGATAACACTTAATTAGCTTTATTTGGACCTTCAACAGGAACTACGAAACACTTTAAATATTTATAGCTTACGTACAGCATTATTTATGTTAATTTATATTAATATTATTAATAATATAATATTAGTAACATTTCAATTGAATATATTTGTAGTATAGGACGGTATTAATCCCCAATTCATAGTTCTAGATCAACGAAAAGTACCCTATAAATTTGGATTCCCTTGTGTGTGGAAATACATGTTATTTTGCGGCGTAAACGGCATCTTTTTTTTTACGTTAACTTAGAAGTTAGATTTGAAATCAGCTTCAAGGGACTGCAGACTTGTGTATATGGTTTTAATTTCAACTCGATACCTTTACTCATTAACGAGATAATGGTCCTTGGCAGAAAGACGGACGGACGAACGAACGGACGGACAACAAAGTGATCCTATATGGGTTCCGTTTTATTTTGAGGTAGGGAACCTTAAAAATAGCGAAAAACTCGTTTGCTGTATGGAGACTCGTTATTTTTTATTATTTTTTAAACTCGATTATCCGTTAGTAATCCGCTGTAATTACACATATTCTGTGAAAATTTCAACTGGCTACCTATTAGGGTTCCGAAGACAAAGCCCTTTAAAGGCCGAACGGACAGACAGAAAGACAGACGGACAGACAGACAGCTAAGGCAGACTAATAGGTTCCCGTTTTGCAGCCTCCGGGTACGGAACCCTAAAAATCATGTTTTCTCCTATGATATGTTTTTGCAAAAATTGTTCATCATAAATCTCAATAATGGTGATAGCTATTTTTAGAACCTACAGCCTAGGCCTAGGATTGGCTATTTCAAGGTTTGCGAACAGTTGAACACCACAGACACTCAGGTTTCCTCACGATGTTTTCCTTCTCCGTTAGCGAGTTGTATTGTTACAAATTCACAAAGTGATTGGAACATGCTGGTATCGAATCCTGGACCTTTCGATTGTGAAGCCACCGTTCTACCGATGCGCTACCATCGCGTTCAGCTAAGTTTATATAAGATGCAATCGTAAATAAGTAGAATAATAAACAACAAATTATTGAAAATAAATTCGAGTGGAACAAGAAGCCAATCGTCATTACGAGAAAATTGTGCCTGTGCCACAGTACAGTCCCGTAGATAAAACGTGAGCGTAGTAAATTTTTATGAAATTTCTTTAGAGAATCCATGAGGCTTACACGCGCTACCACCAAATCATATTTTCTTGTACAGGTCGTTTTTGCATAAAAGTGCAGATCAATCAGTGAAATCAAAGTTTTTTTTTTAAGTCTAAATAACACAGAAACTGTGACTTTTTGAACTTAACAAGCAAAACTAGGTGTCCATTTAAAAAAAAAAACCATTTTGGAATAAAAATGTACATAAAAGTCCAAACTTAGTCTTTTCAAATGATTTATTCAATTAACAGAGTTTTCATATTATTCTAAATTGTAGTAATAATGTCTTATTATTTTTTAATGTTATAGTAGCCTTTTTGGCACAAAGTGTGCTTTACACAATTTTTGAACCACGTATCTGGTAAGCTTATTGTATCTTCAGGAATGTTATTGTAGAAACGTATACAATTCCCCATAAACGATACATTAACCTTTGCCAGCCTTAATCTCGGGAACGAAAGTTTATGTCTATTTCTAGTATTTACATTGTGTTGGCTACCTACAGTTTTAAAGTTACTGATATTTTTCCTGACTTACATAATATTCTCATAGATATACTGACTAGCAACTCTCAGGATGTTACTTTCTTCAATGAAATCTCTTAACGAATCATAAAACTACAATTCCTAGTTTATTATGACGATTCGATGTACATTGCGTAGCAGTATTTTCCTATTAATCGGTGGTTAATCGACTTTTGCAATGTACTTTGAATTGTAATAGTAAACCATGAATCTATTGTAGTTCTATGAAACACACCTCAGGAGTCAATCATGTTAATAGTGATGTTAGGACAAAATAGGCCTTCAGGATAAACATTGGCTAGGCTCATCCATTTATTCGTGATCGTTCTATGAATAACAGCAAAAGAACAATTTTCCGATTGTTTCTCTTAGTTTGTAGTAATTTGGTTGGAACCCTTCGCACTCTGTGAGCTTGTACAGCCTGATATCCGTCCCTTTTTGTTTCCTTTGCTTGGCGTATCAATAATTAATTAAGAATACTAAGTTAATTTAATTTAAATTGATTATTTAGGTGGTGGCTCATGTTATGTAAAGTGAAATATAAAGGAAACAAATAAATATAATTTCATTTCTTTTCACTTCATTCACTTGTTCTATACTTTTCATTATATTTATGCCATGATGTCATATTTAAAAATGTAATAGTTATATGTCGAAATGTATCTTATCTATTTTGTAAGTTATCTTCTTGAGTATTTGCAAACATGATCTAATAGAACTGTAATATGACAGTCCGCTAGTTATTTTACATTTGACTGTCATTCGATAAAAATGAAAACTTTGTGATTTTTCGTCTCCCCTGTACTTATCTACTTATGAAATCGGTCCGTACGCTCTGATGACGAAATATTTAAATTAAACGTAATGACGCTCGCTCGTCAGCTGATTTGACTACAACCCTGGTCCCGTAGCAATTCGTCTGTTACGTTACATTACACATAATTACAATTAGATTTGTATTAGTCACGTTAGGTTTGAGTTGAAGCAATTTGAGTAAAATCACGGGTAATATTTTATTTCATTAGCCAACTATATGTTAAACTATTGATTCTGTTTTATTTTTCAAAATCTCTCTTAGGCTGTCTGGAAGAATTTTCTTTTTAAAATAAGTCCACTTTTGTAAATCTATACCTGTTACATAAAAGGAGGCTTAAGTGCTTTGTTTGAAGCAGTTTATAAATCAATCCATTCAGATTTAGGAAGTACTATCGACACTTTTAGTTGTGTAGATTGTGTAAGTTTATATTTGCCTGCACGGCAGTGTCCCCGCCAAGTCGAGCAAAAAAGCGGCACAGCCGTACCATCCTTTTCATATCATATAGGCTTTGATGTATAAGTTTAAGATGATTTGAGAAAAGATGGTTCAAATCATTTTCTCCACTACAAATACGACCCGAAGCCAGCGGCTAACATAGTAACATAGTACATTGATATTCAGCAAACAGAATGTAAATTCTTTTCGTTGAAATAAATTATTGATTTCTGATTTTTGAAGCAGTTCAGGCCATGTTCGACCCCCTATAACTTCGTTGTGGATAAAACTAGAAGCCTGAATTTTCAGTAACTAAGCGGGCATTGTATAAACACGATATATTCCAAATTTCATTCAATTCTCACCAATCATCATAATCATAAGCAGCCTATATACATCCCACTGTAGGGCACAGGCCTTCTCTCAGAGAGAGAGTGTGGGCTTAATCACCACGCGTGCCCACCGCGGATTGGCGATTTCAAGCGCTGAGGTATGCGAATAGCTCAGACACTCTGGTTTCCTCACGATGTTTTCCTCCACCGTTAGCGAGTGGTATTGCTACTGTAACTTCACAAATGTTCATAACTTATAAAACAAAGTCATAGGTACATGCCCGCACTGGTACATACCGGGCACTGTATACGATTCCACAATAAGATTTCCCAAGATGTATTAGAGTTACCACCGACACGCTTTAAAAATGTTTGAAAATGTAAAACATTAAGGGGATCCAGCGGGCTAACTAGCGCCACCAATGAATAAAAAATCATATCTTCTTTTACAGATCGCATTTGCAAAAAGTGTCTGTACAATCTCTCAATCATGTTAACAGTTTTAGGAGAACGAACCGAAAGAACGTCGACGTAAGAGAAATAACCTACGATCACGAACATGGGACTAGGTAGCATTTATACCAAAAACGGCCGTTTCCGGTGTTAATGCTATCTAGTCCTAGGTTATTTGCCTTAGGTTCACGGCCATGGGTCCTAAAAATCACTATTAACATGATCGAGAGATTGTTGTGACACTTTTTGCAAATTTGATATGTAAACAAAAAGATTTGTCCCGCATGTCGAATTTTTACTTTTTATTTTTGTATTTGTTTTTTATTTTTGTATTATTTTAAGATTTGGTTTTTGGTTATCTGATTTTAAGGAACTGCTTTTACGAGTATAATGTTCAAGATGTGTGTGTGTGTGTGTGTGTCAAAAAGTACAAATAAAATTATTATCTATCTATCTACTATGTACGGCTGACGTTACCATGGGACCCCCGAAAAAGATCTTCTTTAATGAAAGGCTAACGAAACAAAACCGCATGTTATTTCGGGCAGCGAGAAAGAGGGCCCAGCAATACGGATTCAAATTTTGCTGGGTCCGACGCGGCACAATACTCGTCAGGCAAGCGGAAAAGAAACCAGCCATTACAATCGCATCAGAGGAAGAATTGGACCTACGCGTCGGACCTGCCTCATCGGCAGCGGACCCAACTAAAATGCCTGATGTACCACGGCTCTCTTCAGCTTAATTCAATTAACAGACAAAGCTACTGGTCTACTAGGCCTGATTACGTTACTGGCTTTTTTGTCTTGCACGTCAGCTCGTATTTTCACTTTAATTTTTTTAGCATTTTATGTCGAAAAGTTCAGTTCCTATTCTTTGCACAAAATAAATATACTACGCTAATTCATATTCATGATCCTGCTTTCCAACAACCCCTCAAAGCATATATTATATTATATTATCTTATATTTTATACACCAACCAACCGAACACTCGACATGATATTATTTTTGTACTATAGCTTACAGGACACCACAAATACAATCACGACGATAAGTGCGAGTTACCCAGCGCGCTCAAATACCAAAACACATTACAGGGACCGCCTGTCTCGTGGCTATGGCTGATCATGATATAGTTTCAGATATAGATAATTATCTGGAAATAATCTGCCACGCGCTGGACTCACCAGAATCTTGCAAATATGTGTCCAATTTTGCGCCTGCGAACAATTTTAAGGTAGTGACGTTTAATATAAGAAGTCTTAATCGCAATTTTGATGATTTTCTCATCTCATTGCAACGATTAGATAATAGTGGTATTACTTTTGACGCCATTGTTTTGACAGAATGCTGGCTGGAAACCAGCTCAATCAGCCCTATTCCGGGCTATAATGTATATTACACTAAAAAAGTAATTAATAAGGCTGGGGGTGTAGTTGTATATACTAAGGATAAATGGAAGGTGACAGTGAAAGAGTCTGAAATTGATGATGCTGAATGTCTTATAATAGATTTTCCAAATGGTTCATCCCTTGTGTCGGTTTACAGATCTCCATCATTTAGAAATTTGGATAACTTTCTTGCATCACTGGACAGAGAACTATCGCTTCTGAAAGGAATCTCCCACCTAATACTTGCAGGTGATTTCAATATAGATATTGCCGTCAATCAAAACCAAAGCTCAGATTACTTATGTCTGCTTGCGGAACATGGGCTTTTACCTGCTATAACAAAGCCAACGCGAGGAAATTCATGTATTGACCACATCTTCGTACGCTCTAAGTTGCAGGCCGAATCAATAGTGTGTGCCTCGGCTGTAACTGATCATTACATGCCCATGCTTGTATTAGTAACTTCATCCTCACAGGAAAAAACTAACAGAACCCGACTTAAAACAAACTTTGATGAGGTGGCTGCCCAACTGCGAGTGACTGACTGGTCAGAGATTCTTAATAATAATGACCCAGATGAGGCAGCATTGAGGTTCTCAATTATAATTGGTGATCTTATAAAAAAACATACAAACCAGATCACAGTAAGCAGAGCGAAATATAATCTTAAGCCCTGGATTACGCCAGGGCTAATAAGATGTATGAAGCAAAGGGACAAACTGCACTCGGACTGTCGAAAAAGGAAAAACGACCCTACTGTTAAACTCGTATATACACGGTATCGTAATTATTGCAATGACCTCTTAAAAAAAGTGAAAATTGCTTATCACAACGATCAAATAAGTGACAGCAAAGGAAATAATAAAAAACTATGGCAAGCAGTAAAAGAGATATGCAATCAACCGAAAAAAACTAATTCCGCTACCGAACTATTAAGTATTTCTTCTTCCCCTAAATCAAGCCTGAACAGCTGTAACTCCTACTTTGCATCGGTTGGTCCTACGTTAGCGAAGGCAATTTTAAAAAAACTTAATACTAACCACGAAGCTCTGGTTGCCGGAGTCGATATACCTCAACACCATGAATCGTTTTACATGCAGCCTACTGACGAGTTTGAGGTTCAAAGTATTGTTAAACAATTAAAAACGGATAGTGCTCCCGGACTCGATGGCATTGGTAACAAATTGCTGAAATTGTCTGTTAATGCTCTTGCACCTCCACTTGCTCATATTTGTAATCTTAGCCTATCCTTGGGTGTTTTCCCACGCTGTTGGAAAACAGCTGCTGTGATTCCAATCCACAAGGGAGATAGCAAACTAAAACCAGAAAATTACCGGCCAATCTCGCTTCTCGGTGCTCTCTCAAAAATTATAGAAAAAATAGTAAGCAAGCGCCTTGTGAACTACCTTGAATCGAAAAACCTATTATCACCCAACCAGTTTGGTTTCAGACGCAACAAATCAACAGAAGATGCAGTAAAAGCACTTCTAGGTGTAGTTACACAAAATTTAGATAAAGGACGTCCTTGTGTTGGGCTATTTTTAGACTTAGCCAAGGCTTTCGACACGGTGTCTATTGAAATCCTACTGGAAAAAATGAATAGACTCGGAATCAGGGGTATAGCTTTGGACTGGTTCCGGAGCTACCTCATAAATAGGCAACAGTTAACCAAGATAGGTGACCAGGTCAGTGAGGCAGAGGAAGCTACCGCTGGTGTCCCACAGGGAAGTATTCTCGGACCAACGTTATTCACCCTCTACATTAATGACATAGGGTCCTCCCTTGATATGGAAAAAAACACTAATAATGTCATGTTTTGTTACGCGGACGATACTGCCATTGTGTTTAGTGACAAATCTTGGACATCTGCTTTGTCACGCGCTGAGAGGGGCATATCTCAGGTAGCTTCATGGCTGTCAAAAAACTTACTGACTTTGAATGCTGACAAAACTAAGTATGTATGTTTTTACAAGACTGAAGCTTCTGCGCCATTGGATACGACTCCCATCAAAATCCACTCTTGCTGTGCGTCACCATTTTCCCCAGTGAGCTGCTCCTGCGAAACCATCACCAGAACAGACTGTATCAAGTATCTGGGCTTACTACTGGACGAAAAACTAAACTTTAGCTCACACGTCAATTCTCTCTCTGCGCGAACCAGAAAGCTTATACATGTAATGAAAAACCTCCGAGATCTCAAGGACCAAAACGTGCTAAGGATGGTGTATTTTGCATTGTGCCAGTCTACATTGGGCTACTGCATTTCGTGTTGGGGAGGTGCAGCAAAAACACACTTAATTCAGCTCGAAAAGGCTCAACGATCAATTCTTAAGGTGTTATACAGGAAGCGATTCAGGCATCCTACAACTTTCTTATATAAAGAATGCCAGGTACTGACTGTGCGCCAACTCTTTATTCAGAAGATAGTTTGGAATGCATATAGAAATGCCAATAAACACCTAGACACTTCAAAACGCATAGTTAGAATCCCGGTACCGGCTACTAAAACAAAATTTGCGCAAAGGTTTGAGCCATTTCTCGGGCCGTTTCTATTTAACAAGATCATTAGGGTGTGCACCATATTAAACTGTTCTAACAGGGAAGCTAAAATAAATATTAGGAATTTTCTTCTCGGCCTGGATTATCTGGCCACAGAAAACCTTCTGCAGGTTGTACAATAGTCGCTTCTTGTGAACAAACACGCATTAATTATTTATTTATTTATTTCGAATATATCATATATTTATGTAACATATACTCACCTCTCTAATTATATAATATTTTTTATATTATCCTTAGAATTTTCAACCCAATCTAAACTCCCACAGAACTGAACTTAAATATAATAAGATAAATTTAGTTTTATTAACAATAGATTAAAACATAGCAACAATTAGCATAATATGTTAACTTCTCTTAAATAATGTTTATTAAAGTCTCACAAACTACTGAAAATAATATAGTAACTTAAGTACGTACCTTCTACGACTTGATAAAACCAAATGGTAAAGCAATCGGCCTCCACGATACAGGTATAACCTAGTGTGGAGACCACAGTAAATTGCATTCGTACTAAACTTTGCCAAAAAACGGTAACATAATCATAATAATACCTTTTGCGTGTATACTCCGTGTAACGTGCTAAGATAATGCTGTGTTTTTGTGGTTAAAATAAATATTTTTGTATTTTTTTTTGTATTTTTGTATTTTTTGTATGTTTTTTCGTCGGTGGCGCTAGTGTTACTCCCGGGAGTGCCTTAAGGACTATTTGAAACACAAAGATATCTGGCATTTAAATAATGTTAACCGGGGACGATTGTATCTCGTGTAGTGTAACTTTAAGTTGAAAACTCTGTTAATTAAGTTAAAAACTCTTTTGAAAAGAATAAACGTGGAGTTTCTTTGTTAGCTTCTTCTTCGCATAATCTGTTAATTGTGAAACTAACAGTTATGACGTTCATTAAATATTTTGTTTTTATTGATTATTCAAATCAAAAACCAAATCAAAAACTAGGTACAGGATAAAACAATATGCCTTGAATATCCGTAATTTCATAATTTAATTCACTCCGTGTAGCGCCGGATTAAGAATAGCGTCACTCCATTTCCTTCCGTGGATGTCGTAGAAGGCGACTGAGGAAACCAACCAGGTGACGGGCAGCAGCGTCTTCCTGAGATTCCAACTGCATACTGCGATCGCCAACCCGCCTGCCAAGCGTGGCGATAATGGCAAAACCCCTCATGGTTAGGAAAACCATGAGGGAGGCCTATGTCCTGCAGTGGGCGTCAAACGGCTGATGATGATCCGTAATTTTATTACCTATCAAACCCTTAGACCATTTTTATCAAAAGCACACAATTTTTTTTACAATCGTTAAAAATGTTAGACTGTGCGAGCGGGACAGCATGCCAGATTTAACAGCAGCTTTAAGGTTTATTTTCAAGTGGTATCACAACTTAAGCATACTTATGTTTTTATTCGGAGCCTGTCCCCGTTTATGGCTCGATAAAACGTGTGATAACGGGGACCGACGGGACTTGGCCCCATAGGATCATTTTTTGTTCCGGCATTTTAAAATTAACGGAAATAACATTACACATATTAATTGCTCTACAAGAAATAATGCTAATTCGCATTATAAGTTTTTTTACGCCTGTAATAAAATAAACCCCCTATAATCCAACCACAAAATAATTTTCATCACAATCACGATCATGAGCGTCAGCCCACCGATGCCCACTGCTGGGTACAGGCCGTTTCCCGCAAATGCCATCTCTCACGGTCCCTCGCCATCCGCATCCACGGACCATCCGCCGACTCAATTTTATTGACAATTAGCTTTTGCCCGCGACTTCGTCCGCGTGGAATGAAAAATTTCCGGGATGAAAAGTAGCGCAGAGTAACGTCTGATTCCATACAATATGTTAGTATGAAAATTAACATAATAATGACAAGTTATGCCGAAAAATTGCAACATGACATTTCATAATGACCATGTGACGTTTCAATATTCAAGATAAATTCAAATTTCCATACGAATAGGTACGTATGATTTCCTACACCGTAGTCGCAATTAACCTGAATAGAACATGCCTTCCTATCCAATAATCTTCATTAAGGCAAATGCCCAAATATAAGGTTATTACTGTATGAAATATCTCACCTTTCTGAAAAGAACGGGCCAGGCGCTATTTAGAGTTACATGGTCCAGCTTTCATCCCCCTTGATGATGGCTATTGGGGCGAAAAAGTTCTGACCTTGCGACCGCAGACCGGACGACGCAGAGTGGGCAGGCCCCCTACCAGATGGTCTGACGACCTAGTTACGTGGTGGAGAGTTGCTAAATGCGGGCGACACAAGACCGGGAAGCTTGTAAAACCGTGATGAAGGCCTATGTCCTGCAGTGGGCGTCAAATGGCTGATGATGATGATGATGATGATGAATGTAAAATCCGCACCTTTTAACCATTTCACAATGTACCTACCGTTCTAATTAATTTCACTAGCTTCGCTCGGGCTCACTACTACTGACAGTGCCATCTGATATGAAGTTACAGCCAACTAAGTTAAATTTATTGCATCCAAACTCACGCAAATAAATCAATCCGAGGCGACTTGTTAAACAATGTTATTTAATACTTAATCCGGTGATTTTAAGCCAAGATCCGGCCATGTTGCGGTTAATCCGATAAATTGACAACTATTTTTTTGAATTTCGAAGAACCACCGTTACTTTTAAATATAGTTTAAACATCTATAGACGGTCCAACCGTTTATTTAACTTTTGACATCTCGATTTAGTGACGAACTATGAAGTTACCTATTCGATTGTTTTCGATAATCGATTTTAATTATATTGAAGTTTTAATCGATTGATTGCATAAATATTTTATTTTGATATTTTTCATAGTTTGAGCGTGATAAGCTTGGGTTTTCATTTATTTGTTACATATAACATTATTATTTTATTTCATTTAAACCTAAGTTCTTATAGTACAGCTAATTTTGAATTTTGAAGAACCTCTGTTACTTTTAAATATAGTTTAAACATAACTATAGTCGGTCCAACCGTTTATTTAACTTTTGACAGATCTTTGTAATAAGATAGGTTTCTATTTTTTTTATAGGAAACCAACTTGAAAAGTTTTCGCTACATACATAATCTACTCGTTATAATATTGTAGCAAATCACGTCTCATCACTATTGTGAAAAAAGGGTGGCCATAAAGTATTGCATTTTTTGCCTATGGCTTCCTGTCAAATAAATAAGGAATTCCATGGATGTGTTTATTTTTTTATAGAATCAGACGTGATATCGCTAGACTAAAGAGGCAGTTGACGGCCTCATTGGACTAGCTGTTAAGGCGCTTACTATCAAGCTAGAGGTCGTGGGTTAGATTCCCACTGGGCCGTACATTTGTACAAATGGCCTCAGTCTGGGTGTATTTCCATGTTTGTGATGTCATTGCCTGGTCACCATAGCACAGGGTATCCTAGTTTGGGACCAGGACAAGTGATTGTGTTGTGAGGAAGTCATTATAATTATCATTAGGATATTATTAGTTAAAAGATATGAACGGATTTGCGAGAAGAGAAGGTTGGAGATAGTGTTTTTATTTATTCGTGATTCTCACATATACTTAGTTATTAGAGCGGTGGTAGCGGAGTGGTAGAACGCCGGCTTCTCAATCGGGAAGTCGTGGGTTCGAATCCTGGCATGTTGGAAACAATGCCTTTGGTGTCTAATTTACGTACATTTGTGAAGTTGTAGTAGCAATACCGCTCGCCAAAAGTGAAGGAAAACATCGTGAGGAAACCCTAGTGTCTGAGGTGATTTACATACCTTAGCGCTGGTTGCGTACAATGGCCCAACAATGAGGCAAAGACCGGTTTCTGAATTTAGTATGTCACTAAGTAAATAATTATGTAACGTTCTGTCGCGCTCTTTTCTGAGAAATTCGAAGAGACAGCACTGCAGTTAACTTAACTATTTACGTAACAAAATTCTCAATTCAGAAACTGGCCCTAAGTGCGGAAATGTCAGGTTTAGAACATACATTTGTTATACATTGACGGGTCTAATTGCGCTCGCCACTTCAGTCTATCGGTGACGACAATACAGTTGCCGTTCTGTGTAAGAGAAGGTTATTTGTATTGGTTTGACCAAATCTGTAATTAATGCCACTCGGAATTTAAGCCATAAATAATAATTAAAACCAAACGGGAGCAAAGCGGGAAATTCATCATAGAATTACGGTTATTTGGTCGGACTAAGCAAGCATTGATGTTTTGTTAATGACGAGTAATTCCCTAAGCTCCATCATCGTTAAGTATGAGCGCTTATATTCTTTACGTTTACAGTAATTTATTTTATTTTGTAAGAAGGAAGATACAGAACGAATTCTAAATGTTAGATGCTTATTAGTATTGTATGTAACTTTGAAAATAAACGAAGTCATAGGTACACGCCCGCACTGGGCTTCGAACCTGGGTCTCCCGCTTTCGAGTCAACTGTTCAGTATCCACTGGGCTACCAATTGTGAAGGAAAATCGTGTGGAAACCCGGGACTTGGTTGGCTACGTACGTATTGACTTGTCTTTCCTGTGGGCTAGGCCGACTAAGCTGCCACGATGGTATAGGTGCTGGGCAAACCCACTGCATCCAAAAAACAATGTCCCAGGCACTGCAGCGTCCGAGTGGTCCCTTCACCCATCTAGTGTATGAACACTGGACGCTGTATAAATCATCTCATTACGTAGATGCAAAGGCCACAAAGTTCATTAGTATTAAAATTTTGATATATCATGTTGATATATCATTTGGAGGCCATTTATTAACATTATTATCTTCCTCACCTTACCTTTTGTTCTTCCGACACGCTACAACCACTTACACACGCCTGTATCCCGGATGGGTGACCCACGAGACCCACAATGACCCACTATCAAGGTAGGTATCATCATGATCGGCCTACTTCTGCCCAATACTGGGCATATCTTTCTCCTGTTACGCCATCATGGTATCAACATAAGCAGCCTATATACGTCCCACTGTAGGGCACAGGCCTTCTCTCAGAGAGACAGTATGGGCTTAATATGGGCTCAGTAATTACTCGGGGTACATGGCTTCTCTCATGAATCACCACGCGTGCCCATTGCGGATTGGCGATTTCAAGCGCTGGGGTATGTGAACACCTGAGACACTCAGGTTTCCTCACGATCTTTTCCTTCACAGTTAGCGAGTGGTATTGCTACTATAACTTCACAAATGTACATAACTTAGAAAACAAAGTCATAGGTACATGCCCGCACTGGGAATCGAACATGGATCTCTCGCTTCAGAGTCCAATGTTCTACTCACTAGGCTACCACCGCTCAAGGTATGTGTTTAAGTATATTTTTTATAAGTACTTACTCCGTGCATACGCGGTAGAAGGTAATCCTACATTTATTTTGCAGTCGGTTAAAAGCAGCCGAAGTAATCTGTAACCTATTTTCAATTTTACAGCAGCATGAAGGTAGTTTTCTCAGAAATATAAGATCTTGCTACAGCTGCCTCGTTATTAGACAGGTCTCTGCAGAACCAATATTGCAACCGAGCTTACATTGTTGCTCGGAAATAAATCACCCCTTTAGGTGCCTACTGTGGAAATAAGATGACATTTAAATTGCTACACGAAATTGCTGCGCATTATTGATTTCCTTGTGAAAGTTGCGATTTTTAGGGTTCCGTACCTCAAAAAGAAAAACAGAACCATTATAGGATCACTTTGTTGTCCGTCCGTCCGTCCCTCTGCCTGTCAAGACTCTTTATCTCGGGAACGCTTGGAGGTATCGAGTTGAATTTAAAACCATATACTCAACTTTAAAGTCTCTTGAAGCTGTGAGAAAATCAAGTGTTAACGTTACGTTACGTAAGTTAACGTAAAAGAAGTTACGGCCACTTATGCCGCAAAGGAAGATATATTTCGACACTCTCAAGGGAATCAAAATTTAAAGGGTACTTTCCGTTGACCTAGAACTATTAAATTTGGCTAGTGACATCGTCTTACACTACAAATACAGAAAAAATCTGAAAACTATACATTTTTAATAAAATCATCAATAAAATAGTCTTTGAAGTTCGGGAAAATTTCGGAAAAAACTGCGAGAATCGATTCCTGAACTATATAAAGTGTTATCTACCTATCTACCTATCTATTTACAATATGAACGAACCTACAAATTTGTACGGAACCCTCGGTGCGCGAGTCTCGCACTGAGCTGGTTTTTAGGGGCCCTATTACTCTAAGATTCGGGTGTCTGTTCGTAAGTCCGTCCGTCTGTCACCAGGCTGTATCTCATGAACCGTGATAGTTTGACAGTTGAGATTTTCCCAGATGATGTATTTCTGTTTCCGCTATAACAACAAATAGGTACTAAAAACAGAATGATATAATTATATAAGGGGGCTCCCATACAACAAACGTGATTTTAATGCCGCTTTTTGCTCGATATTAATAACGGCAACAGATAGACGCTTGAAATATTCAAATGTTGTACATATAATGGCACGTAACCGTTCGTGTGCGAGTCCGACTCGTACTTGGCTGGTTTTTTTACATCTACTTTTCATCACCGTTTTCATAACATAAACCACCTCTACGAAGCTCCTGCTCATTCCAGTAGTCTAGCTATGAGCCATTAAAATATGGATTAAACGATAAAAATATATGTTATGAAGCGATTACAATTAAACCAATCAATCAAACGGCCCGTACTCGTCCACTGCTGGCCATAGGCCTCCCACAAGGCACGCCACTTACATCTGTCCTCGGCCAACCTCATCCAACCTCCGCCAGCAATCTTCCTCATGTCGCTATTCTATTTGCTATTGTGTCGACTATTATATTATTAATGATTAAAATTAAATGACAGCAAAATCACACAAATATTTACTCATGGCAGTAGTGGTTAACCAATATTACTAAGCATATTTAGTGCTTCCAAAATCAGACTTAAAGTTTCTATTCCGAATTTTCGCTCCGCAAAAGTCCGTCAAGCAAATATTTGTTGGGGCGCTCAAACTGAGGTCAATTTCCCATCCTTCACGACCAAAAGCTCGTAAACGCGAAGGAACCTCAAGGAAATACGTATCTAAAATTCACGACGTTTGGTGTCAGAATTGCGTGGTGCCGAGACTCAGTCGTAAAATCCTTGACTGGATTTTATTATGCAATTAAATATGCATCTTAAGGACGTGCATTACAGTTTATAATCGAAACTCGAGTTGATAGGACGCTCTGGTGCGTAATGACGCATGACATTTTACAGCTTCAACTGAAAATGAACTGTAGAACTTTGGTTTTAAGGATGAGCTTAGTCTGCGATTCGGTAAATTTCAGTGCGAATAGTGCGATGCACTTTGCAACACCTCTAAACATGTAGTCTGATTTATGCTTATAATAAATATATGGTTGTTTAATGTTCTCGAGATAATACTAGCATGGAATTATAGCTCATCTAAGCGAGCTGTGAGCGTGTTAAAGGCGGTTTTGACGTATTATTCGGAATCCTTATAGTTCAATCACCTTACATCGTTAGAGCGATATTTAGATCGAGGATTAAAAGATTCCTTACTCCTTCCCAAAGGAAGTAATTCACATGTCAGAGACAGTCAATGGCCAATCGAAAAACCAATAAAGCGAAAACTGGAACCTCAATTAAAATCTGTTTCACGTAGCGAAAAAAAGGAAAAGAAATCTATTCCAGTGTCAACCTTGAGAGCGAGCGCGATCACTGAACAAGAACGTATAGAAGACACATTGTGGATGGACAAATATAGAATACACTTTATTTGTACACAGAAAAGAAAACAAACGAAAACTCGGTGTACCAAAATCCCTATTTAGAGGTAGGTTGAGGTCTCACTCGTTCGTAAAAAAATTATGTAACAACTGCTGCTGTAACTGAGTTATTTCAATGAATTTTATTTTACTTTTACTTTTTACTTTTTTTTTAATACAAACAAGATCTATGTGCTATGTAACGGCGGCAACTGATACTTACGTATAAGCTAATATTTTATTTGGCTATAAAAGTTGTTTGAGTAGAAAATACCACTCGCTATCGGTGAAGGAAAACATCGTGAGGAAAACTGAATGTCTGAGCTATCCACGTACCTCAGCGTTTGAAATCACCAATCCGCGGTGGGCACGCGTGGTGATTAAGCCCATACAGTCTCCCTGAGAGAAGGCATGTGCCCTACAGTGGGACCTATATAGGCTGCTTATGTATGTACGTAGGTATGAGTAGAAAAACCCACGCCTTTTGGATACATATCGCTACAACTGTAGAAAATCTATGAGCAATAAACATTTTCAAGTACCTTTAACGCTATACGGAGTGAGTGAGATATCGTCTAGTCCAGATATCGAGAGATTATTATCCATAAAATACAACGTTAAAGTGGCATTATGCTGCTATGTCAACATTTATTACGCAGCTTTTAATCAATTTAATGAAAATAAAAATTTTATAAGTCATAAGCTGAAATCGTATCTTATGGAACTTCAATGCAAATTCCAAGAAATTGGTAAATTTTTTTTTACCTTTAATAGTGTCCTTCTCCATTCCATTTCAAATCTTGGAGCCGTGTTGTCAGTATTATTAAAGTACTATTTATTTATTTAGATTTGTAGCGATGCCATGTATGTGTTAGGTGTCTACCGTATCTTAATGAAAAAAAAAGTTTATCAAAGTGAAACAAAACTTCTGTTTCTTTTTCACTTCCCGCGCAGTTGTCTCCAAGCGGAAGTACGTCATTAGAGGACAGATTGCTGCGCGATTTGGTACTAAGCCAAGACTAACCCGGTACCGCTGTGTGCGATAAATCTTGGGTTAACTAAGCGTTAAGTTTACTAAACAGGGGCTTAAAGTTTTCTGAAGGCTACTTTTGCGATTCATCATCATCATCATCATCATCAGCCATTTGACGCCCACTGCAGGACATAGGCCTCCTTCGTGGTTTTCATAACCATGAGGGGTTTTGCCATAATCGCCACGCTTGGCAGGCGGGTTGGTGATCGCAGTATGCGGTTGGAATCTCAGGAAACCGCTGCTGTCCGTCTCTTGGTAATTTGTTTCCTTAGTCGCCTTCTACGACATCCGCGGAAGGAAATGGAGTGACGCTATTCTTAATCCGGCGCCACACGGATTCTGTCTGTCATTGTATTATTATACACTAACAGTTTTGCGATTGAATTGATTTTTTTCGGAAAGTATCGTTTGTTTGCACCATTCTATACTCAAAAAGACGGTGACAATCAGTGTGTGGCCAGTGTGTGTATGTACTTCTGTGTTATACAAGGTAATCATTCTTAATCTTAATAAAAGATCTAATAATCTTAATTTTGATAATAAGACAGATAGGAGTGGAGAGCAAAAAGGGGACTTTGCCCAGCGGTGGGCCACAAAATGGCCTGATTAAAAAACCGGTCAAGTGCGAGTCGGACTCGCGCACGAAGGGTTCCGTACCATTATCTATACAGTGGGGCCAGAAGCAATGTATGTGCCTGTATGTAAATGTTTATGTTATGTTATGTTTATGTTATTTTCCTTGCAAAAGTATGGAAGGATAGGTCTATCCAGAGGAAGACCAAAGTAAGATTGGTACAGGCATTAGTTTTCTCCATCTTCCTGTATCGCTCAGAAACCTGGACCATCAAGGCAAAAATGCAGAGCAAAATGGATGCATTTGAGACGTGCTGCTGGCGCCGCCTGCTGCGGATTCCCTGGACTGCCATGAGAACCAACACCTCTATACTTAAGGAGCTCAGGATCCGAACACGTCCATCGATTATATTTATTTATTTATTTAATTCTTTGAAACATCCATAAATAGTTAGTAGATGTCTTACTTAAATGTAAGTGCGTATGTTAGTGAAATTAGAGAATAATTCTGGACTATTTCACATGCACCTTTATATGATGCTTCCAAAAGGGGCTATCAGCCCTGTCGTTTAGTGCTTCAAGGATGCTATTTGGACTGTCGCAAGCTCTACTCAGCATGGAAGACACCAGTTTCCGTATCATGGCGACAAATCCGTCAACACGGGCTTCGGCGAACATTCCCGATGCACTACAGTATCGCGGCAGTCCCAACATCATCCGAAAAACAATATTATATAGTACCCGAAGGGAATTGAAGGCCCGCTGCGTATCATCATCCAGCCACAAGAAGTCCACTGCTGGACGTAGGCCTCCTCCATGGATTTCCAAAAAGACCGGTTGGAAACGGCTTGCAGCGTCTTCCTGCCACTTGGATGGGGTCATCTGTCCATCTTGTGGCTGGTCGTTCTACGCTGCGCTTGCCGATATGTGGTCTCAACTTTTATATGGATTTATTGTGAAATAAATATATTAATACTAATATAATTAAAGTATTATCAAACTAGAATAAACCTGTGCTGTGGAAACTAGAAAAACTGCCTAAGTTGTGGCCTAGAACTGACCATCATTCAGTTAGTCGGCCACCTATACATGGGTGACATGGTTCCAAGACATGACTTCTTCGTTGGTCTAGCGGTTAATACGCCTGATTACTCCAACAGACGTCATGGGTTCGATTGCCACAAGCGGCCGTGGTTTGTACAAATGGCCTCAATCAGCGGGTATGTCCATGTTTATGATGCCCTTTCCTGGTTACCATAGTACAGAAGTGATTGTGTTGTGTGGAAGTTATTATTGTTAAGAATTGAGGTAAGAAAGTGGCAAACCCTGATCTCTGCCAACCCTGTATTATGTGATGTGTGTGAATCGAGGTGTTTGCTAGTGAAGACTATTGTCTCTACCTACCCGACCAGTCTACCGTAAGGTATAGGTAACCTAACTAGGCAATTTCACAAGACTCGTAAACACAAGAAGCCCCTTCCAGACTGCACTTGGGAGCGGCGTAAATCACACATGCACGCGTTAAAGTAAATAAACTGCAGCGAGGTTAGCCAAACAAACAGGGCTGGTGTGCATGCGCGGGCGCGATGTGTATTGCTTAGCGGATAACTGCTGGCCAGACGAGGAGAAAAGTGTTATTAATTTTTAAGGGAACATTTAACCTAGGTCCTCCAACAAATCCGGTATCCGGTTGCTTTTCATTGCTTTTAAGGATACTGTACCCAAAAGGTAAGGGACCCTATTACTAAGACTCCACTGTCCGTCTGTCTGTCTGTCTGTCACCAGGCTGTATCTCATGAACTGTGGTAGCTAGATTGTTGAAATTTTCACAGATGATGTATTTCTGTTGCCGCTATAGCAACAAATACTAAAAACAAAATAAAACAAATATTTGACGGGGGCTCTTATATAAGAAACGTGATTTTTTGCCTTTTTTTGCCCGATATTAAAACCACAACAGGTAGATGCTCAAAATATCCAATTGTTGCATAGATAATGGTACGGAACCCTTCGTGCGCGATTCCGACTCGCACTTGGCTGTTTTTTTTTTGTTAATTGATTTATTGAGTTTCAGGAGTACTTAGGGTTCTTTATAATAATGGTTCTATAAAAAAAAACGCTACATCGAACTGTCGAAGAAATATAATTATCCTGCGATAAAAAAACACTGATATAGTCATGCGTTAAAGTAAATAAACTGCAGCGAACACCTCAGCGCTTGAAATCGCCAATCCACCCACGGTGGGCACGCGTGGTGATTAAGCCCATACTCCCTGAGAGAAGGCCTGTTCCCTCCAGTGGAACGTATAGGCTGCTTATGATTAATTGGGAGGCAGACGTTGCGTTAAGACAAAACACAAAATAAACAAAAACAAATCCAACAGAAAATACTCCGCAGGTTTCGTCAAAGGTAAATTAATTACAAAAAATTACGAATAGTGTAGGCACTTTCAATTTTGATATAGATAGATAGGGATACCGCCGTTTAGCCAAAGTATTTTTCGCCAAATTTTACTTCACAATAAACTTATGGCATCAGTTTCATTTCCCAAATGAAACTTTAGCAAGTTTTCATTTTGCATTTTATTCATTTGGTCAAATTATCATTTCGCATAATTTTACTGCGTCAAGTTTTATTAAGACAAACGTTTATTATGCTAACGTTTTATTTTGGCAAGTGTTATATAGCAAATAATTGTTTGATTAAATTTATATTTCGCATGTTGTTTGTTAGGTCAGTACACATAAGCAAAAATAGGTTCGAAGTTCCAGGATGGAGCGGTGCGCTCCGCTCCATCCTGAAACTTCGGGTGTTAGTTCTTTTTTTATATAAAAGCGAAAAAAAATATTTCACTAAAAAACTTAGTTTTGTGTCAAACTTAAACAAGGTTGGTGCATGGAAAAGTCATAGGTACCCTACATTATGATATGGCAAAACGTGGGATACCGCCGTTTTTGCCAAACGATACTTTTGACTGAATAATGCTTGGTAAAATGAATTTTGACCAAGTATTTATTTGGTAAACAATAACTTGCCATAATAACTTTTGCTAACTGTTTATTTGCTTTAAGTTGTTTTGAGAAATGTTTTTTTGCCAAGTGATAATTTGCGGAAAATAGTTTGGGAAGTAATACTTTGGGAAACGATTTTTGGCAATACATTAGTAAACCAGATAGATAATTCCAATTTACTCAAGTAAAACAAATAATAAAAATATTGTCATGCTTTTCGCCATCGTGCTCAACGTAGGCTAGCTAGACTATTCTAATGGTCAGTTTCTGAATTGAAAATTTCTCTAATTGAAATGGTTAACTGCAGTGCTGTCTCTTCGAATTTCTCAGAAAAGAGTGTGACAGAACGTTACTCACGTATTTACTTAGCGAAATTCTCAAATCAGAAACCGGCCCTAAGTCTAGCTAACGTGCGTTGAGCCCGACAGAATAATCTACCTCGACGGGAAGCAACTAGTTTTCAATCATTGATCTGCGTGATTGTACCCCACCTCGACTCCGGCGTGATCTAGAAATGTAGCAAATTGCATCTAGTGAAAGATGTATTTGGAATCCGATTATAGTCTCACTATTGCATAATGGTCATGAGTACACTCGGGTGTTGCGAGTTTTTCCTCGTCTAGCATAATCCTTTTTCCTGTTATGGTGTGGACTGACCGACGCAAATGAACGAACTGTTACGACGGGTCTCGGATGGGCTTTTAAAATAATGACATGAATCTTAACATAACATAAATTCACGCCTGTATCCCAGATACCCATCCGATATCTCTGACAGATCTCTTACGCTTCATAAGCATTCATTAGTCGTCAAATTATTTGCATTCAGGAAATTGTAACAAAAATTAAGGACCGGTGTTATCGCGACGAAGTATGGATTGAGACTGGTGGTTTGATGACGTTTCTGAGGGACTTGGATACGAATATTACTGATCGGAAGTAAGAGTATCTAGAGAGAGATGACTAGTTCCAGTTTTTAACATGAGACTTCCACACTTAGCCTCATAGTTAGGCCATTGTACGTAGCAAGTAGATTAACAGCGTGTTAGTGTACGAGAAACTGGGGCTTAGAAAACAAAGTTATTGGTACATGCCAGGATTCGAACCCACGGCCTCCGGAATGAGAAGCCAGCGTGCTACCGCTCCGCTGCTACCACTCTAGAGGGGTGACTAAGCAAAATTGTTTGAAGGTAATTCTATAACAGAACAATTGTAAACGAATGATTCAGTGAGCCAATCATAGCACACTGTATAGGTCCATCGAAAAATTCTGTTAGTGGGCTAACCAGTAGCAATACCACACGCTAACGGTAAAGGAAAACATCGTGAGGAACCCCCGGTAAAGGAAAATATCCCCGCGCCTTGGTTGGCTCCGACGTATTGACTCGTCTTTCCTGTGGGCTAGGCCGACTAAGGATGGTACAGGTGCTGGGCAAGCCTACTCCATCTAAAACAATGTCCCAGGCACTGCAGCATTCAAGTGGTCCCTTACCCACGCAAAAGAACCCATACAAAAGAACCTAGGGTCACGAACCTGGGACTCGATAGCATTTATGCCAAGAAACTCCCGTTTTTGGCGTGAATGCCATCTAGTCCTAGGTTTTTTGCCTTAGGTTTACGGCCATGGGTCCTAAAAATCACGATTTTATTTACACAATCATGTGTAAAAAACAATTTTTTTTCCTCCGTGGATCTAGGGTCACGACCTGCAGCCCCTTAACCGTTCGTTCGTTCGTTCGTTCGCCTCGGTCTGTACGCACCATTATATTTAGGTTTTATTTTTATTTTGATCTGGAATGAAAAATCGCGTAATTTATGAATCAATTATCTTGACTCATGCGTAGGTTAGAAATATTTTCATTAGCTTTATTAACCTTCCCTGGTTACTATGGCACAGGATATCCTACTTCGGGACCAGTGCAAGTGATTGTATCGTGTGGAAGTTGATATTTTTATTGTATTTTATTTAAGAATAATTATGTATAACATAATATTTAGTCTGGGTGTATTTCCATATTTGTGATGTCCTTGCCTGGTTACCATAGCACATGATATCCTAGTTTGGGACCAGAACAAGAGATTGTGTTGTGTGGAAGTTATTATTATGGTTGCTATTATTGAGGAACACGGGCTCTCTAAAGAAATACTTTATGTATGTATAAAAGAAATCAATGTAATCTTAAAGCCTTTAGTTTAGAGAAAGATAAAAAATGCTGTGACATTTTATTGTAGGGAATTCGAGGGTTTTAATAAACCTCGAGCTTATAAGTGGGTTTGCCTTTGGGCGCAAGCGCACGGCATATTTACTTGATCAGCAGAGACTTTCCCATCCTGTCCCAACCTCTCGCCGCAAGTGACTGACAATGTGATCGCATCATAATCATTAACCTTATAAATCATTAACTTCATTTGTATTTTATGTAATATTATTCATTTACTTATTTATTTATTCATCTATTCATTCATTTATTTAACTAGCCAATTGTTGGTATGCACTGCACCGCACCCTAGCATATTTGTGAGACTGACAGGCACTTGCTGAAAATCAGCGCTTTGGGTGAATACCCTCAGCACAATGCTGAGCCAGTGCCAGTGCCTTTTCCAGCAACAGGGACACACCGCAACTATTGTTTTTCTTTTTCTTTTATGTTGTAACTTGTTAATGTATGTATGTGCTTAGCATAAGCAGCCTATATACGTCCCACTGAAGGGCACAGGCCTTCTCTCAGGGAGAGAGTATGGGTTTAATCACCACGCGTGCCCACCGCGGATTGGCGATTTCAAGCGCTGAGGTATGTGAATAGCTCAAACACTCAGGTTTCCTCACGATGTTTTCCTTCATAGTTTGCTAGTGGTATTGCTACTATAACTTCACAAATGTACATAACTAAGAAAACAAAGTCATAGGTACATGCCCGAACTGGGAATCGAACCTGGGTCTCCCGCTTCCGAGTCCATTGTTCTACCCACTAGGCTACCCACCGCTGTGTGTTTCTGTTGTTGAAATCTTCATCTATAAGTAATAGTGTACGTTTAGAGACAGACAGGAACACGTTGACATTCAATTCGAAACCTCAGCTCGTCTAGTAGGGCTTTTCAAGTTGTAAAGCCGATCGATGCGCGTCTACCACCGGTCCTTGACTCGGGGCAAGGACAGGGCCCTGTTTCATAAAGCTACTCACCTTACCTATGTTTCATATAGCTAATATGCATCACTCCACTCGTAATTGTATTTAAATCACATCTCGTAGGACTTGTCACCAAACTTACTTCAAAATTCATTCACAAATACAGGTTACAGGTACTTTGTTTGTTTGACGTTTCACTAATACGTAACTTGAGTCTACTGTCCCAAGATTCGTGGACAAAATCGCCAGGAACGCATTAAATTAATCGAGCCGTTGAGCTATATTTTGTACATCTAGTGCCATTTATTGACGATAAGTTAAACTATAGCACGTTTTACCAATAGAAAAAGAGAGCGAGAGAAGCGCAGGAACCGTCTAACATGCGTCAAACTCTTGGATCACAGAGTACTTGGATGCTCGGATTGCGGGATGGTGGCGGCAATATATATTTTTTTTTGTTTTAAAAGTAGCTACGTTAATTTCTTTTATTTTCTTGTTAAAACGTAAAGAAAATCCACTAAAAAAGTGTTCTACGCGATAAAATTAAAGATCAGATATGTAAATATTATTGAAACGCAAAACAAGAAAAAAGGTCTTTGATACATATATTTTCTTTGTGTCAGTGATTTAGTCTGTGTGTCAGTGAAATGTCGCTGTGCTATGTAACAGGCACTCGCGCGCCGACATTGAATTTCTACTAATTGTGGTAATTTTACATTTACTGCCGAAAAATCGTGACATTTTGCTTCACAATTGTCAGTTTACTGCCCGTCACTACAATTGCTCATGAAACACATTGTGCGACATTTCAAATGTGTATTGTGACATTTCGTAGTACTTTACGTGACTGCCGGTCAACACTGCTGTTTTATTATTACGCGACATTTGTAAGTTCTTTTTTAAACAAATTGTTTGCTGACAAACGTGTGTCAAGTAACGTTGTATGAAACAGGACCCGGGCGATGCTAAACGGCAGGGCATGGACGGTGCGCTCCCATCGACCTGCCCATATATTACGCGCACCAAAACCTCAACCGTTCCAATCATGTAACTTTCAAATTCCAAACTAATTGCTATCGCAAACGGCAGGACTCCGAAAGGATTTGGTTCGCATAATTAGGCCCCTAGGGCCTGTTTCGTAAAACTACAATTCATAGTTTATTATGCTAATTCAATGTACATTCTGTGGCCGCGTCTGCTACTTATTAATCTTCGGGTTGATTGACTTTGCAATGTACATCGAATCGTCGAAGAAAACCATGAATTGAGTTCTATAAAACAGGCCACTGGCGGCGAGTCTCTTAAATGCGTAGTTGTTCAATGGAGTGATATTAGTACGGCAATGCTTGTTTCATTGACTCTATTAGTAGTCTGCAACCCAATCGCATTTCAGTGGTCTAACCCGTGCAACCTAACACGGCACCTCGCGCGATTCGATTTCCTTCGCGAGAGATGCCTATTTCATTTGCGCTTGGAATGACATTGTAATTGGTTAGTAGACCACGAAATAGCGTCAAACTGCCCACTAGGCCACTGTCTAACTAGCACAGAGTAAAATACGTACTCCCTGGTACACCAAAAATCCGTTAAGGCTGGGTTCTGCGACAATACCCTTAAACCCGGTATTTTAAAATACATTTTACTCTCCAATGGTTAGTATATAAAATCTGCAATGGTTAGTATATTTATTACTTTTCTATGTCCTGTCGGTCATTATTTTTATGGTTCTCTTAACTTTATAGCACAAAAAAAACGTGAGTCTAAATTATAACTAAATATTGATGGTTTTATTTGGTTACTAGATGGTTTTATTTGAGCTGTATCTACTGAGTTTTGGTCATTAAAATATATACCAAATTGACTACCACTGAACGTGTTAGTGACGTCGGTCGTCAAAATTTTATTAATAAGATTTGTATTTCTGTAAGTTCAAAGATGCCTGCTCTTCCCTCAGCTATTCCCTCGCGCAGCGCAATAAGTCTCATACAAATCTGTGCGCTCGAAGAACCCGGCCTTAATAGATTGCTGACAGCTGTCAGATCTTTCATCAGTTTGGGCTTTGGCCAACAGACAGTTGTTAACAGTTGATTAACAGAGTTCCTTGACTCTGGGCAAGGACGGGCATGGACGGTGTGCTGCTATCGACCTGTCTGGGTATCATTTCTAGACTACTGCCCAACTGGCACAAGCAAGAAACTAACTCCTGCGAATGCATTTCAGCCCTTCCGGAACCGCTAGAGAGGGCGCCTAATAGACCCTAATGGAGAAAGCTAACTCTCATAGCGTGCTATTTATTTATTTTGTGTTAAAAAAGACTAACAGCACAATGTAACAGAATAACATCAACATAGGAAACAGAAGGCCAATTGCAAGTGTCCACTTATAAATACAGTATAGCGAGATAGACTGATAAACATAATCATAAGCAACAGATTACAGATAACACAAACATTGGACATAACAGAGATTAAGTATGTGTACCTATTTATAAAGGAATTCTCTATACAGTTTTTTTTACATAATATTGTATGTATAATACGCATAGATATTAATATTTGAAAAAAATATTAATATCTATGCGTATTGAAAAAAAAAGTCCAGATTTCAGACTAGCCGCTGAAGAATTTAACAAGTCCATGTCAATGCTCTTCGCCAATCTATTAAAGCTATCGCAGACTCCATAAAGTTGTCTATGCTTTTTGAGACACTGTCCAGATAGAATACCGGATTATTTCGCCTTTACCTATGAGGGACATAGAGCTTTAATGTGCTAAGAAGGAGTGGACAGTTAATTTGACGCGTCACAATTCAGACTAGTAGGGCTAAATGTGATATTTCAAGCCGCATTTGGAGTGGCAAGATGTAATGTGTCCGGCATGAACCTAGGAGATTCTCGACTTCGGCATTTAGTTCTAAAGTTCACGTGACGAATGAATCGTTTTTGGATTGATTCTAAGCTCTCAATAAACACATCATAGCAAGGGTTCCAAACTTAAGATGCGTATTCTAGATGACTTCTAACACAGATGCAATACAATTTTTTTAACGTTTTGATATGTTTCAAATCTCTAGAAACACGCATAACAAACCCTAACGCTTTATAGTTTTTTTTTTTTACAATAGGATTGGATGTATACATCAAAAAGTAATTTAGAGCCGTGAATTACGCCTAAGTCACGGATCGATACTTCTTTAATTAATTTATAACCTTTAAGTGTGTAATTAAAATTAAATGGGTGGAGTTTTCGAGAGAACGTAACAACTGTACGTTTTGTGGGATTTAAGTCTAGTTTATTTTGAGAACAATATGCATCGAGACGAAAAAGAAGGAAAATCAATAAAGGAGAATCTTCCAGTTTGGAAATAGCTCGACAAAATTTCATATCGTCTGCAAAGATTAAAAGTCTAGAGTTTTGGCCGCAGGAGTAGATATCCGACACAAATATGATAAATAATAAAGGCGCGAGCAAGGATCCTTGCGGGACGCCACTGGGAATATCCACCCACCCGAAAATAAAATGACAGACTACCACAACTTGTATTCTATTAGTTATATATGAAGGGAACCACCGGTACAGGTCATCATGTACTCCTGCTCTTGATACTTTCAGTAATAGTAAACTGTGATCGATTCTATCAGAAACCTTACTATAGTCCGTATAAACGACGTCAGCTTGCATTCCATCGTCCATTGCGTCAGTCCTGACACTCATTAAGTATGATTAGGTTGGTGGCCATGCAACTCTTGCTACCACTTCCAATTTCAAACCAATTTTCTTGGTTCCAAACCCTGTGCTATGGTAACCAGGCAAGGACGTCACAAACATGGAAATGCACCTGAGGCATACACGGAGGCCATTTGAACGAATCAAGCAAGCAAGACTTCTGTGAAAATCGAACCCACAACCTCCGTTTTTGTAGTCCAGCTTGATAACTGTTACGGAACCTTGTGCTAATTGGGTAACTCAGGATTCTGTTACTCAGATTTCCTTACGATTTACCTTACCGTTAGCGATTATTTCTACATACTCGTATCATAAACAAAGACACGACATTACATGTAAGTAGTGACATAAATACGATGATGACGTAATGTGCAGAGGTTTGTCAGGATCGTGGCAAGTGGCAAACTCCGGTCCCTGCCTACCCATCCGGGTTACAGGTGTAAGCTTATGTTATGTAATCTTCTAAAATATAAAAATCTCCTGTCAGTGTTTGTTATCGAACTCCTGGGAAAGGCCTTCACCGATTTTTATGATTTTTTTGTGTATCTTTGGCAGGGTCTGAAATTAATTAATTAATATGGCAAAAAAAGTTTGCCGAGTGAGCTAGTATGGTATAACAACATCATCTACATGTAATAACAAAGTAAACATTACACACAAATTAAATAATAAGATCGTCGGTATCTGCATCGGCCACAAATCTGTTAATTAGCTTGGTTCAGCTAACTTAACAGCGACTGAGCAAAGCCAATAATCAAATCACAGAGCCAAATTGATTTCGACTCTCAAACCGTGTCATTAAGGGTGGCGTGGTCAAACGCCAAAACTGCCGACACGTAAAACATGGAGGACCGATGCCAATAACAAATGTAAAATAGATTTATTTCTCTATTCGAGTAAATTCGCTGGGCGTGCGAGCCGCGCCGTGATCCGTCCGCTGAATGCATTGCAGACACAGGTAAGGGACAGACTGGACGGGAAATAATGTTACTGCAGTAAAGTGTAACATGTTTTACCTGCTTCCGAGGCTTCACCATCATCATCATCAGCCATTTGACGCCCACTGCAGGACATAAGCCTCCTTCATGGTTTGCATATTCATGCTTCCGAGGTTTGCTAGCAGAAATCTCTTACGAAGAGATAAGCTCGTTTTTTACGTCCAATTTGTCATGTTGTGTTCTTTTTTATGTAGCTCATTTACAGCTCTCTCAGTCACTAGAATGAGGCCGTCAGCAAACAAAAGATGTCTTTGAGTAGAAGCATTGACGATGACTCTTTCGCTTTGACTTACGAGTACGTTAAAAATTGGTTGATGAAACTAATACTACGCTAAGGATCTCTCTTTCTGTGCAGCGTGATAACGCTGCCAGTATTGTGGGGCAACGATCCCCGTTATCAAGTGTGACAAGCAAATGTGTCACGTGGCGGTTTATTAAATTTAAATTTTTTGTTAATTTTTATTTCCGTCTAACTTCATTTTGTCCCAATTGATGAAAATATTATAATTATTAATGTGTTGTCTATTTTTGTATAATTTTTGCCTAGTTTTATAATTATCACATAATTTATAACAGTAAATACAACTGAGGCAATTATGTTGAATAAATTTTATTATTAACAGAACAAAACACGGGAGCAAATAAAAAATTGTGTCGATACAGTGATATACCAGTGAATAAAAAACTAGGCACATAGAAGATGTGACAACCACAAGGTACAAAAAAATGGCACAAACACTTTCCCCTTCTATTCCAGTGCAACTCTATGAAATCGCTTCAACGCGGCGCGTATCATTGACGTCGAGCGTTGACCCCTAACCTTCAGTTGGACCCGACGCGGCCCAATACGGACCAACTCAGTCTCATTGAGGTGATGCTACATTGCCCTCTGTAGTATCATTACAAACATAAGGCCGATTTGCACAAGATTCTTAAATGTCAGTTAAGCAGCAATGTAAATTGAAATTTGTATGAAGGATTTTTTATTTTAATTGTTACTTTGAGAAAGTGGTGAAAGTCAGTCATAGTATTACAAAATACAAAAAAAAGACAAAAATATTTATTCAGTCCAGTAATTTTACGGCATGTGGTGCAGAAACCCACCAAGTAAGTATTAAACCTGTGTCTGGTGGGGCCCGCTCTTTCATCAGGTCTTAAGACACAATACCAGTTCATAATCAGCCTATATACGTCCCACTGTAGGGCACAGGCCGTCTCTCAAGGAGAGAGTATGGGCTTAATCACCACGCGTGCCCACCGCGGATTGGCGATTTCAAGCGCTGAGGTAGGTTAACACCTCAGACACTCAGGTTTCCTCACAATGTTTTCCTTCACGATTGGCGAGCGGTATTGCTACAATAACTTCACAAATGTACATAACTTAGAAAACAAAGTCATAGGTACATGCCCGCACTGGGAATCGAACCTGGATCTCTCGCTTCTGAGTCCAATGTTCTACCCACTAGGCTACCACCGCTTCCACTACCACAATATCACTTGAAAAATGGAAAAAAACATCTCTTAGGGTAAGTACCAAATAATATTATAAATAATAGTATTATTATGATACTTTTCCACGTTACATAGTACCTCAATTTAAATTTAATTTTAGTTTTAGTGAAGATAATAAACTTTAAATGCATATAAAAAGCACTATAGTATAACTTTTTATATTTGTTTTCAAACTTCAAAAGAAAACTGACCTAAACGGGAGTTGAACTAATAATTAAGCAAAAATGTAAGTAGTACATAGTAAGTAATCTTGCACTTCCCTTGCAACTTGGCCCCTTTTCTCATTTATATTTTCGGGGGATACGACTTCGCATTACACGCAATGACCCCGCAGGTCTAGCAACACCTTTAAACCGACAGTAGACAGGGCGCGCCGATTTACAACGGTGCTAATGCAAATAAACACGGATCGCGAGCAAGGCGGAATAAAACGAAACGAATGCACCGCTTGGTGTTCTGTGCGATATACAAGGTTTGATCAAATATTTTTATAGCAATAACACACATACACACACACACACACACACACACACACACACACACACACACACACACACATACACACACACACACACACACACACACACACACACACACACACACACAAACAAAACTCAATCCCTCTTAGTACCTATTAGTAATATTTATTAAATATATGGTTTTTCTTTCACTTTGCACGCATTTGCACGCACTTTGCACGCACTGGACGACCTCGTGGCGCAGCGGTAGTCCATCTGCATACCATGCGAGACATCCCGGGTTCGAATCCCGGCTGGGGACAAGAAAAAAACCCCAGGTCTTGGATGTTTACATGTTTGTGATGTCGTTGTTTCTGGTTCCCACGACAGATGGTATACTAGTGTGAGGCCAGAAGCAATGTATGTGCCTGTATGTAAAAAAACTTAAATGTTAAATGTGATTTAATATTTTTTTTGGAAAACATTTACTGTTTGTGATTCTAACCGTATAAAAAAGTTCGTAATTGGCCTATGATAAATCTAATTAAAATTGTCCATCTTAATTATATTTGTGATGTGAGCTTCGTGTAACTGAATAAACTAAAAATAAATAAATGAAATATTAATATACGTACAAGATGCTTGAACAAACTTTGTACAACAAACATTGGTTAACGGACCAACTCTCAAACCGAGAAAAAATATATGCTATTCCGAATTAAACTTTTCTACATTCATGTTGCAGTAAATGTAAGGCCTTGGCCTGAATTAATCGGACAAGAACCAAGTAAGTGGATAATCTCCAGGCCCATTCATTTAATGCCATTGTAACAAATTTCAAACAATTTGATCTTTCTTAGAAGAATGTAGTGCTTTTGAGAGGGATACTCTATATCAATTTATTGATTACATTGTGATATTAGTTAAGATAATTGACTCTCGGGACACTAATCTGCAGAATCTACAAGTCAACTAGAGATGGTGAAATCACCTCTTTGGATTTCCAATATAATATTAGGCCAATTAAGGATAACATATGCTAGTGTGGGGCCAGAAGCAATGTATGTGCCTGTATGTAAATATTTTTATTATTTTATTTATTTTACTTCTGGAGGAACAAAAATTCATCATCATCATCAGTCATTGACGCCCACTGCAGGATATGGCCTTCCTCATGGTTTTCTAACCATGAAGAGTTTTGCCATAATCGCCATGGTTGGCAGGCGGTTTGGCGATCGTAATATGCGGTTGGAATCTCAGAAAGACGCTGCTGCCCGATTCCCGGGAATTGATTTCCAAGAAAATAGAGTGACGCTATTCTACTATTCACTAGAAAACAAAATTACGGACATTTTAGATAACACAAACGCAATACACACACACGCACACACACACACACACACACACACACACACACGCACACACACACACACACACACACACACACACACACACACACACACACACACACACACAAACACACACACACACACACACACACACATACACATACTCATACACGCAAAATTTTGAGGAAGCATTAGAAAAATTTAATGTCCAAAATATTGTACAACAAATTATTTTTATAACAAAAAACCGGCCAAGTGCGAGTCGGACTCGCGCACCGAGGGTTCCGTACAAACCTGCAAGGTTTACAAAGTTCGTTCATTACGACAATCGAGTCATAACTATGGTATTTTTATTGCAAAACATGAGGAAAAAAGTAATAAGTTTATATTTATTAAAAAATATATATTTTGTAATATAACAAAAAAATTAAGGTTTTCGGAATTTTTCCTATATGTGTGCTATAAAACGTTGCTTCATGCCAAATTTCAAGATTCTAGGTCGACTGGAAGTACCCTTTAGGTTTTGATTCCCTTGCGAGTACTTGCGAGTTTCAAAATATGCAGCTTAAATTGCTGTTTCTTTTGATTGCGTTGACATAGAAGTTAGATTTTGTTACAGCTTAAAGGTATTATAGACCTGAGTATTTGGTATGAATTTCAATTTAATACCTCTACGCGTTTATGAGGAAATGGGTAGTAAGTTTAAAATTATTAAAAAAATATATATTATGTGATGTAACTAAAAATTTATGGTTTTCGTAATTTTTCCTTTATCTATGCTATAAGACGTTGCTTCGTACCAAATTTCAAGATTCTGAGTTTACGGGAAGCACCCTGTAGGTTTTGATTCCCTTGCAAGTGTCGAAAATTTGCGGCATAAACGGCTGTATCTTTTGATTGCGTTGGCTTAGAAGTTTGATTTTTTCACAGCTTCAAGGGACAGTAGACCTGAGTAATTGATATAAATTTCAGCTTCATACCTCCACGCGTTCCTGAGAAAAAGGGTCTTGACAGACGGACGGACGGACGGACAGACGGACAACAAAGTGATCCTATAAGGGTTCCGTTTTTTCATTTTGAGGTACGGAACCCTAAAAATTGACTTATCTCATTTTTCATTTCGATGCTCATTGTTGTATAATAATAAAAAAATGTAAGGGTGTGCGAGCAAAAGGCAAGAAGATAAAGAGATAAAAGCAGCCTTAAACAATAAGAAAAAGTCGTGAGCAACGAGCAAATAACTACATCATCTCGCCGAGACAAACAGGGGATAGACGTCTAAAGAATTCCAGACACCATTCCCAGATGCAATATGCATTTCTTGCGTACCACGCCCGGGTTGACAAATACAGAGCGAAACGGCTAAGCGCTTGCCGGGCAATAGGACGAGGTTCCGTAAGTGAGACTCTCAATAATAATACATTACATTATTGCCAAGCCGAAGCAGCTTCCTGAAATGCCAACCCATTGACCACGGAGCCTGCACAAGTGAAGTGCAATCTCTGGGCCCGGGCGGTTTCTCTACCCCATTTGTGCCGCTGTCAGAGAGCCTCCTGCCTGGACATGGGAGAATATGGAAATCCTTAGACCGGTTGCGGACACGTGTCGGCCGAAGTAATAACATGTCCAGGTGGGGGTTTGCGGACAGCGATAATTAGAACTAACTGTACTTATGAGACGATGGACCACCTTTCATCGTGACCTGCATGCTCTAACACCTGTACTCAGAAGGATCTAAAGATTGCAAGTGATAACGCAGTGAACGTCGCAAAGTTCCGCACCTTTTTAATAAAGAATTTAAAAAAAATTGTTCGCTATCGACACGCTAAGAAGAAGAATTCACGCCAGTATCCGGGAGGGGGAGACAGAAACCATTGTTTGCCACTGACCACGATCCTGACAAACTTATTTTACTTCATCGTCATTCATTAGTCGTTGCATTCACGCACGCTGGTTTTGCATACATGTTATGTTACCCTTCACTAATACATCCTCTAATAATAAATAACCTCTCAGTAATAGTAAATTATTATTATTATAATAACGACTGGATTGCAAAGTATCAACAATAATTTTAACGGCGCCTTATAATGTACGATGAAGATTATATCATTATCGTTGTAAAATATTGTTTTTCTACGAGTTTCCGTGTGTATTTGAGATCCTTCAGGATTGTATGAAAAATCTGAATCTAACAACTTTTTATTATTAGAATAACCTGATTTTCCCCTTTTTGAGACCCTGTAAAAAACCATAAAATATTTTTTCGTCTTTTATTTTCGATTTTCATGGGAGTTTCATAAATCATTTTTGGTATAAGTACAATTTCAATCCAATCTTGAGTCTACTAAGTACCATACTGTCAGATCGTTGGTATAAAAAGAGGCTGTCAAAGGTAAAAAGTTAACATAGGTTTTATTATTGGAACACGGTACCCCAAAGACCGGCTATTTTTCAATGATTTATAGCTCCAATATCTCTCCAGATTCCACATGAGCTTCCTTTTACAGAAATTATTAGAGAGAATGTCTGATTTATTTGTGAACGGGTTATAATAAGTGGTGGCGATTTGTGTCGAACTTACTGTATGAACTGATATTATTGCCTCACCTATTTGGTAAGTTAGAATAAGAATAATAACAAGATTAAAAATGGGTTTATTGTCATTCACAATCTAGCTTAAAGTAAGCACTTAAACACATTATAGATAGATACATAGAGAACACTTTATTGCACAACCAGGTGAAATATACTACAAATCGAACTAGTTTAGTGAGGCAAAAGGGAATTCAGCTGGTGCTATCACACTTATTAAAGTGTGTGGCGCTGATTTTCAGTCATTTCCTACTCCCAAAGCTGTTGTATGGGAGTGTATGTAGTTAGGACACTTCTATACTTTGAAGTGAAATAAATAAAATTATATTAAACTCTGATAAAAGAAACAAGGCAGTGATTGATCAAACAGCAATTAATAAAACAATCAGTGTGTGTGTGTGTATGTGTGTGTGAGTGTGTGTGTGTATATATATGTGTGTGTGTGTGTGTGTGTGTGTGTGTGTGTTTGTGTGTGTGTATGCGTATGTGTGTATGCGTGTATGCGTGTATGTGAGTGTGTGATTTATCTGCCCATGTGTGTGCGAGTGTATGATAAATAGAGAATGTAAGGGTTTACTAATTCTAATTTTACTTAGAATGTAAGTTAGGTCAGGTTAGATATATAAGCTGCCTATACATGTTCTACTGTAGAGCACCGGCCTTCTCTCAGGGGGAGAGTATGGGCTTAATCACCACGCGTGCTCACCGCGGATTGGCGATTTCAAGTGCTGAGGTATGTGAATAGCTCAGGCACTCAGGTTTCCTCGCGATGTTTTCCTTCGCCGTTAGCGAGTGACATTACTACTAGAACTTCACAAATGTACACAACTTAGAAAACAAAGTCATAGGTACATGTCCGCACTAGGAATCGAACCTAGGTCTCTCGCGTCCGAGTCCAATGTTCTACCCACTAGGCTACTATCGCTCATATAGATATAAAAACCATTTTTATCGTTCAATATTTTACACATAGTGGCCTTTGACCGATCCAGTCGGAAAGAGTCAATTATTAATATGGTCAACATTGTACCCAATTATAATCCTTAAATAGATAAATATAAGAGATATGGAGGCCGATATGTCATATCGGCAAGCGCAGTGTAGGACGACCAGCCACAAGATGGACAGATGACCTCATCCAAGTGGCAGGAAGACGCTGGATGCAGGCCGCTTCCAACCGGTCTTCTTGGAAATCCATGGAGGAGGCTTATGTCCAGTAGTGGACTTCTTGTGGCTGAATGATGATGATGATGAAGAGATATTGGTTGTAGACACAGCACACGCCGTGGCATAGCAGAAGATATATGCTGGTTTTCAAACATGTTTAATATGTCTATTGTGAAGTGTGTCTTAGTTTTTTCTTAATTATGCATCATCTACTCGTAGGTTCCAGTTTTTTTGTTTGTTTTGTCTGTTGTGTATTTAATTTTCTGTCTGTTGGTGTGCATATTATGTTACGTATCTGCTTATTTTGTTTCTGTGATGTGAACTGATGTGTCTTGCTGGTATAAAAGATGTCTTTCACCTTCTTCTTTTTCTAATTCATGAAATACAAATCCAAACTTCCCTACACTGTTCAATATAACAAACATTTTGAAAACATACGTGTTTAGTAACTCTTTAGTATCGATAGTGATTAGGGCTTGAGAGTTTAAATTAATGATCTCAAAAATAATCATGAAATAGGCCTTTCGAATTGAAGTTTAGCAATTTTAGAACTAAAACTTCCGTAAGCACTGCACATTATTAGCTCAATTCCGGATTCACTTACTTGATTTTTTGTCGGAAGAGTCCGACCAGGTTTCGCTCTGATTCGCAGATCTTAATCATGGCGAGTAGAGATGGAGCCCGCGTCGTCGGGTGCTCGTCTCAGATTCCGGGCATGCAACCCTTAAAACAAATAAAAAAACCAGCCAAGTGCGAGTCGGACTCGCGCACGAAGGATTCCGTACCATCTATTCAACATTAGACACAAAGATCATGAAAAAACGGCAAAAAATCACGTTTGTTACATGGCAGCCCCCTTAAACATTTATTTTATTTTAATATAATTATTTATTTTTGAAGCGAATATAGAATTAAATATTCTGTGAATACTCCAAGCGTCTAACTATTGCCGTTAATTATATCGAGCAAAAAACGGCAACACAAATACATCATCTTCGATAATTTCAGCTGCCTAGCTATCACGGTTCATGAGATACAATCTGGTGACAGACAGACAGACGGACAGGGAAGTCTTAGTAATAGTGTCCCATTTGGCACCCTTTGGGTAAGGAACCCTAATTATGTAAATGAATCCGGAATTACGCTAATAATAAGTTAGGCACGTTGAAGTGTCAGTGGGGTGCTGGTTTTAATGTTCTTGATTGGAGACCACGGACTGGCAAATTCATCAGACTAGACGCCCACCAGCTCGCTGGACCGACAGTCTGAGTCTGATGGCCGGAAGAAAGAAGGAGCAAGAAGTGGCGTGCCATACGAGATGAATCAGGATCAGGAATCAGGAATCTAGAGCATAGCTCCACCTGGTAGGGTTCATCTGAAATGGTTTGCCAACTTAGGCCAGCTTGGCAACTGGTTAACCACGAGGCAACTGACCCCTAAGACTAACCTTGGACGAGTACGGACTGATTGATTCATCACCATCATCATCAGCCATTTGACGCCCACTGCAAGAAATAGGCCTCCTTCGTGGTTTTCATAACCATGAGGGGTTTTGCCATAATCACCACGCTTGGCAGGCGGGTTGATTAATTTATTAATACTAATCCCAAAAAAAATTAAACGATGGATTTTAGGTAACTCATGCAAATTCCATCCAAAACTGTCACTTTATTTAGCTGCCTATCTGAAAGGTGACTTTGAACCATGATTTAGAAACATATGGCGCAAATTTTGAAAAAAATGGCGTGACAAAAATATATTTTTTTGCTTACCATAATTACAATACATTAGCATAAACAAACAATATCAGGTCAAAAAGTATTAAAACTCAAAAAAAAAACTATGGTACAAGCGTATTATGGCCGGCGTCGGGAAACTGGTGAACTGTTCACTTATGGATATCGAACGATAGACTCTTAAAGAAAACATTTTTCATTCCAATGGGACTTCCTAACACTCGAATTTAAATTCAGTTTCTAACCAAAGGAGTAAAGAACGAATATTTACAAATATGATATACCACTACTGTCAAATCAGTTATAATAGCAATGAAAAGAACTTTCCCTCAAAACATGGCTCACGATTTCAACATCACGCCATAGAATGCAGATTTTAAAACAATTTAGACAAGTACACGATAATGTGCACGCCCCCAGCTCGATATGGCATTAAATTGGTAAAATGCGTTTGACCGAGGTTAGTGCCAGGCGTCGACCCGGCTAGGTGAGTGAACTCCGGCCGAGGCCTGCTGTGACGAAAAAACGCGCAATAATGACAGTATTGTTTCGATGGCTTCGAGAAATACTACAACTTGGCCACTGCTCCGCCGATGTTTTTGTCGCTTCCAGCTTATCCCTGATATTTTTGGTGTGATCAAAATGCAATACGCATTCGTATTTAGCACCTGCTACCCGTCTCAATTTCTCCTTCGCCAATTCTTACAACATAAGGTTGCCTGGAAGAAATTTCTATCTGCAATGAGGCCACCAATTATACCTGTTCTTTTATACCTGTTGTCTCTGTAATAATTGTTTCCTGGTATACATGTACAATAATGTTTATTTGTTATACACTAGTGCAAAATTGCTTTTTAACCGCGTGCTCAATTTTGATGACCGAGCAAGCGAAGGATTCTAATATTGAATCAAATTTGAATCCTCAGCGTCAGCGAGTGAATCAAAAGAGCACGAGGTGAAAAATCTTTGCACTCGAATGCGACACGTAATTTCCACCCCACCTCAGCGAGGAAATGATTAATGCACAAAAAAAACACAAAGGAGGATCGGAGTCTGAGTTTTTAACAAATTAAAAAAAGTTGTATGATAAATTCGGGACCATGAAGTAAATAGGTTTAATGGTGTTTTGAATTTACAAGCTTAGTGCACACGACGTTCTAAATTCAATTTACTTTATCTTCTAGCGGATAAAAACGGCCTTTGCACTCAGATATCGAAGAGCAAAAATACTCTTTCCGAGATGGGGGGATGAAATAGTAGATTGTACAACAAGTGCATAAAACGCACCATTTTACTCGAGACGTTTATCCATCCGAGCGAGCTTGCGAGCGAGGATAGATATAAAGTCGAGTGTAAAATGGGTTTTATGGACGAGTTGTACACTCTACTTTTCACTTCGATTGCGAGGAAATGAAACAGCAACATGTAAAATAATAAATGAGACGAAATACAAATTATAAGTTTATTTCATGAAGTTTTATTGTGTACTTTGGCTGTTGGTATCTTTGCCTTGGTCTTAGAATACGAACGAAACGAAATAAAATAAAGAGGTTGTTGTATGAAGTTAAAGATGTTCGTGTGGCTGTTGCAGCGATTGCCTTGGTCTTCGACGAAGATTTTACTTTATGCTCTAGAGCATAAAAAGCGACTTTATGTCGCCTACGCACGACATAAAGACGAACTTTTAGAGCATGAGAAGTGAAAAGAATATTCTTATCTTATGCCTATCTATACGCAGCAGTGGGCAGATGTAAGCTCTGCCATGTTGATGGTGGTAATTATATTATGATAATTCATTGGATCATAGGTACAGTCAACAGCACAACCTTTACATGCGTGCACTTTATTCAGTTTCGTTACGGGTGACTTTGCAACAAAAATGTAAAACTCGAGCTGCTGTCGACTGTACATTTCCATTTCGTTGTTTGTTTACATTTTTAGTTCCCTATCATTATGGCCTACCTGAAATAGTTATGCATGCAGCGAATGAAATATAACATGAATATTAATTCTGCTTTACTAACCTATGGTGAAAATTTGATTGAAAACCTGACAACAATAAAAATTATCTTCAAACCTTAGGTAGAAGCGATTAGGTACGATTCAATCATAATGACGATGTTTTTGTGATCCTTTTTTTAACTTTTGAGAAACCAAGTAGATCCAATTCTTAAGCCAATAGGAAGACAGATATATAGTTTATTACACACATCAGTGAGCTTTTAAATAGTATGTTGTAGGTTTGGATCTCAGAACACAAAAAGAAGGTTTGGATAGTATGTGTTACATATTAACAAAAGAAACATTTTTGTACCAGGATTTGGTCTTAAATTGTAATGAGTCATATGCTTATGCATAGTTCTTGTGTATTGAAATCATTTTATGCGAAAACATTTTCACTTAAAAAAAGTGACTTTTAATATAAACTTCATTGCAGCAAGCAAACTGAAACGGTCACTGTTATTAGCATTAGTTACGAATGATTGTAATTTATGCGCGCGTTAATCCGTATATGATATAATAATGTGAATAAATTACAGAATTAATTCTTCGTAGTTATTGTTTACGCTAAGTGGGTGGTTACTTTGTATGCTACTTATTCATTTTTTTTATTGATTGCATACCAATTTTGCAGACAAAAAACGTGACTAAATTGAGACTAGAACACCGAAACAAACCCACATGCTAATCTCTATAGATATAGAGAGGGTGGTATATAGACTGCCTCGTTGGTCTAGCGGTATCACGTCTGATTACCATGGCGGAGGTCGTGGGTTCGATTCTCACTGAGGGCCGCCGTACATTTGTACAAATTGCCTCAGCCTGGGTGTATTTCCGTATTTTTGATGTCCTTGTCTGGTTACCATGACACAGGGAATCTAATTTGGGACCAGGACAAGTGTTTGTGTGGACGTTATTTATATCAAGTAACCATAACACAGGTTCATCCTAGATTGGTTACTTCTGTGATCCATGTTGTGTAAATTCATATTAATAAAGATATAGGGAGGTTCATTGCATACTTATACCCTGTGGCCCCTCATCAGGGGCACAGGACTTTGTAAAATATATCCACTTGTTGCAGTCCTGAGCGGTGACTTCGAAGTCTTCCCATCTCAGCTCTGTGTTTTTGCTTCAAACGTCCTGGAGGTAGCTACGAGACGCTCTGTCAGGTTGGGTGGTAGCCGGAGCCTGACCGGAGGTATGTCCAAGCCTCCATCACTTTCTGGCAAGGATCTGGTAACTTCAAAATATAATCTACTACGTGTATCTTCGTGAATTAGTTTGGAAAGAAAACATACTGAAATTCTGGTGACATACAAGCCCAAATCAAACCTATACCTGCGGGAGATCTGTACTTAAGCAGTAATACTGTTATAAATCTATCTTTTCCGGTGACCTACGATGCTGTACAAAATACTATCAACGGAGGGTCCATAAAAGTTGGTGGTTGTAGAATCTAAGCTTGCGAAACGTTGCATCACGAGTTAGCTCGGATGCATGATTAAACTTGCCAAAGCGAATTCGCCCAAGTAAAGGTTAGTTCGTTGTAGTGAGGGGATTTGAAACTTCAGGCAGAAATATCGATACGTTTTCGGAGGAACAGCGAGATGAGAGGACCAAGACTAAACTTTCTTTGCTTTTACCGTCAAATAAGAGGAAAGAAAATGAGATTAATTGATGGACTATGATAAGAGAATGTGTCTTGGCACCTAAAAAAATAACTGTCCCGATAAGAATTTTAACATAGCTATTTTTAATACTGGCCATTTTGCTATGGCCCGACAGAGCCATATTATTATTTCCCTTTATATTTATATATATTCCCTTTATTAAGTGGAGCATAAAGTCAAACGTCGCAGGACTAAGCATGCAGGCCAGCGATAGAGGCCATATTGTTATAAAATAAAAATATCCTTTCGTGCTAATAAGAAACCATCGTGAGAATGGTCAATGAAAGGAGAATTGTCGATGATATTTAACCAACTCGCAACACTATTTCCGCGCGGTACCGATCATTGTCAATTGGTTCGTGACCAAAATATAAGTGTCTGCTTATTATCTTAATAATTTCCAGCACAATCTCTGTTGCCAACTCAATTTTTACGAGACCTCAAGGCTCTTGTTCTATTTCAAATTGAAACGCGTTTCGATCCGACCGACCGGTCTATTTTTGAAGCTGTTTTTGTACCTGCCAGACCAACGCCCGTGTTTTAAAGGAAACTTGCCTTGGGCGTCCATTACGGCCAATGATGCCACGATGGAAACCCCCTCGATATTTCTATCTAACCTAATGACGCGCACCAGATTCTGTCGGAATCCTGACTTTTGCGATCGCAATTAGTATAGAATTTGACAGTTAGACAATTGGACTCGTTCTGGAAGAGGATTTGTTCGATGCACGATTTACGTTAACCGAGTCATATTTTCTTTTTTTCCTTTTGTCTTGAACTATCATAAAGGTACTGTTGCTAACTCGATTTAGGACAAGCGCATTTCAATAATAGTGATACAAGTTTGATAAATTTATAAGAATTAGAAATTATGACAGCTTATATTCCTCTAAGGCTTTGTTTTGCTAAGAAAATATGCAATCATTGGATTCGCGTAAGGGGCCCCTTTTCACTTGACCTAAATCACCCACAAGTTCCATCCAGATAGATTTACGTTGGCTGAATATAGTTAACTGTTTTTTGTTACAACTAAGCATCTGGCTTTGTATGAGTATCAGTAATGTGATAATTCGCAAACTATTGAATTGGTATAATTGTTGCTACTCTTTAATTTCTTTACATTTTGTTTTCTTCTATTATCTATTGGGCAATCCAACATAGCAACACGTTCACGGGTCCATCAGCAGCCCTTCAAATGTCAAACAGACGGACAGACAGTAGGCTTACCCCAGGTTTGGCCAACTAACAGCTGTTAACAGTAGATTCACAGCTTCAAAGTGTACGAGAAACGGGGGGTAAGTATAAGATCCCCCTCGTTGGCGTACTCGGGACGGAACCCAAAAATGTGGGACGTGACATTTTTGATTATTTTTATGATGATAAAGATTAATTGGTTGGCTGTATTAGGAGCTGGATTTCTGAACAAAAAAGGTTGGTATACTGTAGGATTGTTGATCAATTCTGACTGTTAATATCAAGGTTGTTGAGTCACTGATTGCAGAGGAGATATTCAAAGGTTATTATTGAATGAAATGTCAATATTCCTCCAAGTATAGGCTACAAATTGTAAATATACAAAAATATTTATTTAGTCCCGTAACGTTACAAAATGTGATACAGAAACCCATCAAATAAATACTAAGCCTGTACGGGAATGCCGTACAGGAATACGCGGCGTCAGCACTTTGCGCGCAGCGTAAGCGCGAATCAAAATAAGATCTGCCAGATGTCTTCATCAATGTATCGTGTGTTATCAACTTATCAATATCAAACAAACTCTACAGTGTCCTCAACATAAAGATCTATCATTTCTATCAATCAAGCAATGAAATCATCTATTGATGTTTGGGGAAACCCGTACAAAGCCTGTATCTGGTAGGTCCAAAAGAACAGTTTTTTTTAAAAGAATGAACACATAATTATTAATATATAACGCCAATAATCTTCGAATTATTTTACGCACATTTCAGCAAACATCACTTTCGCGAACTGGGTAAATGAATTCGGTCACATTTGGACACCAACAAGACTTACATAAATAAAAGACCTATATCCAGCAAAGGGCTGCGGTGGACTGATGATGATGATGAAGACCTACATTAACTGGAGCAGTTAGGTATGTCGAAGTAAGGTTAAACAAAAGCAATCACACGACACATCCACAGATGGGGTCTCTTTCAAACGTGAGGTTTCTTTTCGCCTATAGGAACAATTTTTTTCTCTAAGGAAAATTTCGCTTCGAAATCCCGTCAAGAATAGGTATTAGCTGTTCACTGTTGCCGGTACCGGTACCACCTATATCAATTAATAATATATAATAGGGGTTAAAGTATGAAATTGCCGTTTTATTGCAATAGGTTCTTTGAATTGACATAGAATCTTCATGGTTTGAGGTTTTCGAATGAAACTTTTTTCAAATAGTTTCTATGATGTTCTTTTTTTAAAAAATGTGAAACATTTGAATATCGACTTTCAATTGTTTTTGTTATTCAATTTAGACAAGAAAGATGAATACTGCGAAAATTCGAGTGATTTTTGAATACGAGTTCCGACGCGGAACTAACGCGGCAGAAACAGCCCGCAATATCAATGCTGCGTTTGGAGAGGGGTCTACTAATGAACGCACCGTGCGATTTTGGTTTAAACGCTTTCGTGATGGAAATTTCGACTTAAAGAACGAGCCACGAGGAAGACCGCCCACACAGGTGAATAACGATAAATTAAGAGAGATAGTGGAAGCCGACCCTAGTCAAACTACCCAGGAATTAGCGGCATGGTTTAACGTTACCTTACCCACAATATTGACTCACTTGCGTCAAATCAATAAAATAAAAAAATACGAAAAATGGGTGCCTCATAATCACTCGAATTTTCGCAGTATCCATCTTGCTTGTCTAAATTGAATAACAAAAACAATTGAAAGTCGATATTCAAATGTTTCACATTTTTTAAAAAAAGAACATCATAGAAACCATTTGAAAAAAGTTTCATTCGAAAACCTCAAACCATGAAGATTCTTTGTTAATTCAAAGAACCTATTGCAATAAAACGGCAATTTCATACTTTAACCCCTAATATTACACGTTTCCTCTTACAAAAATTTGTTTTTACTATCTAGTTTTTTTTATTTGGTTTTATAGAGGCACAAGTAAACATAACGTGTGTGTCCACACGTATTGTTTAATGCGTTGCTACTGGCGAGATTCTATTATTAGCTTTTAGAGATTAAGGCTGACTTGCGCCGCTTCTCGAGTGTCGCTCGGGTCGCCATTTGAATCGATTTCTGTGTGAAGTAATTTTGTTAAATGCTGTTTGTCTGTTCGCATTCGGGAAAGTGGTGCAAGTAGGTCTAAATTACATTGTTATAACATAAGTTTAAGCTGATGATTCTCCGAACTGAATAAATAAATAAATAACATAACATAATATCTTATTCTACCAGCGGGCGAAAACCACAAGAGGTCTATCTGCCGAGCCGCTGTTATCGCTCGGTTTTTTTTTTTTTTTTGCCGGTTCCGCCACTGTTAATAATGTGGCGACCTTTGTAACCTTGATAAAATAAAATAATAAAATTTATGTAATAAAAATCTTAGTCAGATATTTGAAATGCTAAAATTGTAATTAGAATTAAAATTGTACATGTAATGCTGTCTTGTGTTAACATTGTTATAAAATAGTGAAAAGTAATAGTGAATAGTGAAAGAAAGTAAGATTAGACGGATAAGTAAAATCTAACTTAAATTTAAATTGAATCGCAGTTCAAAAGTATATACCCCGACGCCTTGTCTCTGACTACTCCTAAGAGTAGTGACAAGCAAGGCGCCGGGGTTGAACATAAAAGTTAGATATAAAATATACACATGTTATAATATGTTGTATAAAATTAAGATTTTAAAATTTGATTTTCTTTCCTCTTTTTTTTTCTTTTCTTTATTCCTTCCTTCTTTCTTTTTTTTTTTTTTTTTTTTTTTTTTAGCAATTACAATTTAATTACAATTTAAAAATATGTGCCCCGACGCCTTGTCTCTGACTACTCCTGAGAGTAGTGACAAGCAAGGCGCCGGGGTTAAACATGAAAGTTAAAAGCATCCGAATAACAAATGTCAAAATTTAAAATGGTTTAAAATAAAACATAGTCAAGTGTAAAAATTAAAACAATAAGATACTAAGTAAAAATGAGAGTTTATCGCTCGGTTAGGTAACATACAGTTTTATTCCTAAATACCTACATAGATTTAAGTATCTTTTTATATTGCTGAACGGTTTTCCATGCACGGGATTTTGTTACAAACTGTATTGTAAAATAAAGGTTTTGTTCGTTATTTAATTAGTTAGACCTGATTATGTTCGCGCTCAGGCCATTGTATGTACGTAGCTAGCACTAAGGTATGTAAATACCTTAGACATTAAGGCTTCCTCACGATGTTTTCCTTCGCCGCTAGCGAGTGGTATTGCTACTACAACTTCACAAATGTACGACACTTACCCCCAGTTTCTCGTACACTGACATGCTGTTAATCTACTGTTAACAGCTGTCAATTGACCAAAGTGTATACAAAAAAAAAAACACTGACTGCTGTTAACAGTAGATTAACAGCTTGTTAGTGTACGAGAAACCGGGGGTTAGAAAACAAAGTCATTGGTATATGCCAGGATTCGAACCCAAGATCTCCCGAATGAAAAGCCGGCGTTCTACCGCTCCGCTACCACCGCTCAAGGTTGTGTTTTCAAATGAATATTGCGAAATCATTACAACAAATGTACAAGTTATAACATGTTTTTAATATCTCCATAAATGGTCGGTTAGAAATTGTCGTATCGCCTCCAACCGGATCCATACATCACTTACATTTTGTCTTTCTAGAATCCAAACGTCTATTGCCGCTTACCTACAAACATTCTCTATGAACCATTAAACAAGAGCGGCAATGCATAAGAAACCAATGGAAAATTACGAATACAGTCAGATGTTCGGTCGGAAGCGATAAAACTTGTACCAACTTGCATGACTTGAAAACGATTCACGCGTTGAGTCCCAAAGAGGTAAGAACATTACTGCGAATATTCGCAACTTCTTCTTCAGTACTGAATAATAGTAGTTTATGCAACTGTCATATAATGAAGGGTATTAAAACACGAGTGTGAGTTTATGAAACGAGCGCAGCGAGTTTCATAATAGTAACGAGTGTTTTAATACCCGTGTTATATGCAGTTGCATACACTACTTTATCTTCACTAATGCAATTAATCAAACAACAAATTTATTAACTTCAATTCACGCGTACGTGTATAATCACAGTGGTTTTGCCGCCATTAAAATTTAACCAATGAGAGCGCAGCTTCAATAAAGCGCGACCAACCTGATTGGCCCTGCAATCTAGTTGGTCGCGTTTTATTGATGTTATAATGAGATTTTACGATATCGATGTGAATATTATAACATCATGTGAAATTGCTTAAATTGAGTGTTTTGTTGTCTGCGCTATAACAGTAGTAATTATAAGTCAAGTATTGAAAACATAAGTAGAATGTTACAACATTAGTGTAGATAAAAATGTTAAAAAAACCTTATGGCTGCTCCTACGTGGACCATGCTATCTCGCTCGCACAATGTAACATTTTTTTATATTGTAATAGGTAATATGAGTAAACTAGGTATTCATAAACGTGGTCTGAAGGTTTTATGTATCATCATCATCATTCAGCCACAAGAAGTCCACTGCTGGACATAGGCCTCCTCTATAGATTTCCAAAAAGACCGGTTGGAAGCGGCTTGCTTCCAGCGTCTTCCTGCCACTTGGATGAGGTATAATGTTTGATGTACAATGAGGATCATTCAGACATCGAAGTATTGGGCTAACAAGTACTGAATGACAAAGAGAAGTTTGCACTTGCCCATTAGCTCAGTTGGGAGACCGCTGGCACGGTTATCCAGAGGTCGCGGGTTCAAGTCCCGGCATGGGTAGAATTTGTAGCCTCTAAATAGATTTTTAAAGAGAACTTTAAACTTGGGCTGTTTCAAAACGGACCCGGCGGCCACCGACGGCTCTTGATTCCTATGACAAGATCCGACCAGCCGGCCAGTTGGCCGGTGCCAATGTGTTTTTTGAGACCTAACTTTCGTACATACCCATTTTTATTGCATAAAACGAAAGACTATCCTTTCAATTAGTAGACGAGAACACCCGAGTGCAAAATATGTTTATTAGGGACGAATGAGTACTTAAAAATCGGACTTTTTTGTTCACATAAAATAAAAAAATATTTTTTGGTAAAATTTAGCTGTAAGTTCAAAAGTTTATTTTACGTGCAAATAGAAACTTCATACCATCTCCAGAATTGGGTATTTGACAAAATATCAAATGAGTTACTTTTAAAACGGAATTTTGTATGAAAATACTTGCTTAGCACTCTTTTTATGTTTAATCTATTTAAAAATTGTAATAACTAGTAATTGACTAAAAGAGATACATTTTCCGAGATATTTTGTATTTTTTTTTTCATCGAGCATACGAAATAATTTATTGTTGATCGTGTCAAATACCGTATTCCGGTAATTTAGGTTTCTAGGGTTTTTTTTTTCTGGAAGATTTTACCTAGTCGGCTGATGTTCAAATACCAAAATATTTTCCATTCTTAACCAATGGATCAAAACCGTTTTTTGTAAAAATAAATCTGTCAGATCAAATGATATTCAAATACTATGATCGAGCCGGATTTACATCTGTCGTTTTCGTATTTATTTATTCCAAAAGGTAATAAACCGCGGCACGCCTACGTATCTTCTTTCCTTGAAGCGACTAGTCGACATGGCATATTTGCTGGAGCTTTAGAGACCCCCCTCCCCGCCCTTCCAACCTTTCGCCGCAACTACAGACGTGAGCCTGTAATCGCATAGCGAGACTGTGCTGTATATCGAATACACAAAAATCTCGTGTCACACAGTGTTTGTTATCGAACTCCTCTGCAAAGGCTTTTGCCGATTTTTATGAAGTTTTTGTATAATTGGCAGGTCTGAGAATGAGTCGTGGGCTAATTAATACGGCAAAGTAACGTTTGCCTAGTCAGCTAGTTTACGTATATATTTCTAAGTATATATTTTTTGTTTCTTCTTAATTATATTTAATCATACATACTTTTTGGTATGTTTATTAATTTATCTTCAATTACAATTTGATCTGACTCTATACCTAATACCTGATTTTGTTTGTATATATCGTTCTTTGTTTTCACTTGGTGAAAACAATTCTAAGTATCTATTTCATTCTCTATACATAATAACTAAGTATAAATATTATTCTTCTATAGGTACAGTATTCTTTCATGGTTGTATTCTTTCACACCGCGATCTGTGACGCTCGCGGGGTATCTCCTGGCACTGACTGAAAATCAGCTCCGGAGGTTTGGCCATCAGCATACTCCTGAGTCAGCTGCCATTTATAATAGCAGTGACACGCCGCCGTGACCGTTGCTCTTTTTCAGTTTTCTGGTATTATTTTTGTGTATTTATTGTATTTATTTTTTGTTTTGTTATTGTGGCGTGTGTCGTTTTGTTTTCATAATAAATGTTTTTTCCTTATTTCTTTCTTCTAGATATTTTCTCGCCGCAAAATTTTACGCTAGATATTTAGGTAGGTATCTTAAGCAATAACTTGTATCAATAACGAAGGCAGCAACACTCGTACCTCGATGGCCACCAATGACTCACGCGGCAGCCCGTTACCGATGAGTAAGAATTAATTAAAATCTCCACAGCCGATGATAAGATTGCCAATAAAAAGAGAAAAACGACCAACTAACCGACCGGTGTCTTTGGGCCTAGCGTCTGTACTAAATCTCACGAAATCGAAGGTCAAGAATACTGGGCTGTTAATTTTGTACCTGGTGAACTGGCGTCCCACTGTAGTAAGTATGAAATTGGGTGTCTCCAATAGATAATAAGGTTCAAATTACGAGTTCAGATAAAAAAGGTCGAAATCATGCGAACACTTTTCGCAAAAAGGTTTCTTAAAACCGTTAGGTTGTAAGTTATGTTGAAAGTCACACCAATTTGAGAATTGTTTCGGATAATGTATGGTATCATATTTTTAATTTGAAATGCGAGTTCACAAGTTTTTTATCTTAGGGCATTGTGACGGAGTCTCGAAGAAGACAAATTTATAACAATTTATATATTTAATAATATCGGTGTATGTAACCTTGTATTATCTGACCCTATGTCAGATGATGCAAGGTTACTTTACAAACTGGTGCTTTTTGATATGCGAGCCAGAACCCAAGATATGGGTGCTGGACCGCACGGCGGAAATCACTAGTAGGTAGTTTTTAGTTAGGTGGAAATGAAAGTTGAGTTTAAATTTTTGTTACATTACTGAGTTCATTTAGTCTTTAATGTGTAGCCTTATAAAGGTCACATTGTCGCTGTGCGACAAAACCTTTTAATAAAGAAATTGAATAGCGTTCATTCTATTTATTCACATATGTTATTACTTCGAGACTCCTAGTCGACAGCATATCAATCTTTACACGCGTGCACTCTACTTGGGTACGCTACAGGCGATTTTGCAACTAAAATATAGAGGCTGATACGCTGTTAAGAGTACTTATACCATGTCATTGAAATTCTTGAGTATCGATAATGAATCGAACTCCAAAAAGATTAAAATTTACTGTTTTATTTTGTATACTTGAGGTTTAATTTGTCAATACTAAAAAAACAGTGTCGGTTTCCGGTGTCAGACTTTGTTTTACTTAAAAAAAATTGTATGCGTTCCGATTCGTAAAGTCGTTAGCACGTCAACCTTTACATTTTTGTTGCAAAGTCGTCCTTAACGTAACTGTGTAGAGTGCACGGATGTAAAGGTTGATACCATATCGGTAAGTGCGTTTTCTTTTGGTACCTAATTATGACTGGAATATACGAAGAACAACAGCCAAGAGAGAATTGCTTTTAATTCGTTAACCGTATTTTAAGGGTTAGAATAACCATTAGAAACCAGATTCAAAAACATTATGGTGTTAGTTTTGAAAAAAATAGCACGTCGAAAGAAAAAAATTTTGTTGCCATAAATTAGTTCACTTAAGCATAAGCAAACAATATCAGGACAATAATTAATATATAATATATCCATTATATATCACAGGGCGCGTTCAGTGCATGGATGGGTCGCCGTCTATGCCTAACGCTAGTGGCATTTTTCCGAGCGGTTCCGTGCTTCGCAAGGCACGTTAAGCTGTTGGTGTCGGCTGCCGTCGATAGATGGCAGTCGTTAAGCCGAGTCAGAGGCCTTAGGGCGGCTTGACAACTTCTGACAGTAGACGAGCCACTAGTCTACAAGCCTCCACCAATCCGGACTTGGCCCCCGTGGTGGAGTATGGCCTATACCTTCCTCAGGGAAGAGACCCGTGCCCCTCGGTGGGGACATAAATGGGTTGATGATGATGAACTATGTTTTGAGCGTCTTTTGGTCGGCACCGGCCAAGTAAATTGTTTTTTTTTATTATTATTTACGCGTTCGGACATAAGACTCTTTTTACGCATTTAACATTGTAAAAAACAGTTTTCATCGTTACGGTACATTCTACCACTTCGAATTTGTATTTACAGTTGGGAGACAAAAGTCGGAAATCACGAATATTTACAAATATGTTGTACCATTACTGATAAATAATTAATTAATAGTACTGTTTTTTGTAATCAAAAAGAAAATTCCCTCAAAATACGGTGAACGAATTTTAAGTCACCCTGTAGAATAAACTAGATTTTACTCCTAAAAGAGAAGTAAATAACAAATTTTTTTTTTGAAAAAACAAATAAATTGATGTTTTTGTGATAAAGACCTTAAATATCGTGAAGTAGATGAGACACCCTTGTGTCTCATCTATTGTCTATTGCAAGTCATCGACGATTTTTTAGTAAAAAATCATTTGGCGATAGTTGAGGTTACTAACCCAGAAGTTTTTACAATTTTGCGAGGCCTCTTTCTGAGTTTCTATTTCGTTTGACTCTGCTGTTTGATGTCACAGTTACTTTCCACAGTGGTATCAAGATGAAAGTTGACTATGTTCAACGGTGAGTACGTGGCTACAGTAGCGAAATACGCAGGCTCTAATGTACTGAGTGCTGACATTACTGCGACAGGAATAATCACCATTAGTCGTTGTTAATGTTCTGTGTCATAATTTCAACTAGCACAATATCTCTCTGTTCGACTTTCACCTTTCTGCCTCTTAATTTAAGAGCTGCCTGAATGTTGCCAAGATGAAAAAGAAACCTCCTAACGCATGAGCTATGTACTGTGGCTTCAAAGAAAGAACTGGAGATCTCTCAACTTATGGTATTATTATTCAACAATATATCACCGATAATATTTGCAAAGAGGTATGACTCTGGCTTTGGGATATAAGTCGTGTTTACTCGTAAATGAAAAAAAAACATTGACTTCTATACTGATTTTGGTTCAATGATATAGGTCAATAATAACAATGCAAAAAGGACACGAGAGGACGAAGTAAAATATCTCACCTTCAACTGTAGTGTTCAGTACATTGCCGTAAGTGAAGTAAGCGATGGTGTAGTTAACACCAATAGCACTTATTACGAGTAGCAAAGAGACAATTATGGTACAGTACAGACATCCATAGGTGTCAGTGACTATGTAGGACAAGTGATTGATCGAAGGATTGTAGATAACAGTTTACATGACACAATTTGTTGACAGAAGCTGCACTTCAGATATGAACTCGCCGGCAGAGAAAACGTTACCTGAGTTCCGTAGGTACAGTCGGCTTGTCTTGTATTACCGACGCAAAATGGCACTTATGAACGATGACTGAGTGTCCATCAATCAATTAATCAATCAATCAGCCCGTACGTGTCCACTGCTTCACCAAGGCACGCCACTTATTTCTGTCCTCGGCAATCCTTATATCAGATTGCAGTTCGTGGTCTCCACTCGAGAACCTTTGTAACCCATCGACTATAGATTCTACTGCAGATGTAACCAGCCTACTGCCACTTCGACTTGCCAATCTTACTCGTATAGGCAGCTATGTCGATCACCTTACTTCTTTGGAAAACTGTCTTATTTCTGATGCACGGATGATGAACTGAGAGTGCACGAATATAAAGGCGGTCAGAGACGTGATGTTGCCTACACATACACAAGGCAATAATCTTGACCACCAGGTTATCGGCAAAACGATAATTCGCACAATAACAATATAATACTTGATCGCGATCCTGTATAAACGGTAGTAAACTCGTCATAATTAGATCGTAAAGTGCGCAGGAATACGATGTGACCGTGCCGCCAGCGGTTCATTCTTATCTGATACAAAATGACATCGAGAAATCAGTCGAAGCAACGTACAAAATTAACATTAATTAAAATTAATTAAATTAAATTAATCATCATGTTAGTGCTCTCATCTTAATGACAATACATCACAGAAACTTACCCTGGTCTTTGCCTTCCCAAAGCCGCTGGCAAAAATCTGGATTTGCCACTTGTTAATCCTCACAAACCTTCTCAATCCTTTCGTTTTATCAATTTTCATAAGTCGTTGCCTGCACGCACGCCGGTTTCCGGTACTTAATTACCAAACATTTAGAAAGTCGTTGAATACTTAGACCAACTTGCACCACTTTCTTAAATGTGGCTTAAACAGCATTATACTAAAATTCTTTATACAAAAGTCGATTTAAATGGCGACTTAAGTGATATTTAAGAAGTAGTGCAAGTCAGTCCTAGTTGTATAAGATTGCTTTGTAATAAAAGTGGTACTAAGCACTCTAAGGATGGTTCCTTCGCTTTTAGAGATGAGTAAAAAGAAGGCAAGATCAAAATATAATAGTTAAAAATAAAGCAGTGCCAGCTGTTTTTTTTTCTGCAGATCTGTGTATCGAAGTTCAATATCGGAGCAGTTGCGTTTATAATTTCTGAGTAAAGTAAAGAAGTTACATAGATAGAGAACACTTTATTGCAGAACCAGAAAAAATAATTCACGTAGGCGGGGTGTTGCAGAAAGGTCTGACGAAGGATTATTTTACTCAACAATATAAACAAAACAACTTTTGTTATGGTAGTACCTCCAAAATATCGAAAAAATATAGTCTTTTCCAAACAAAAGGTTGATACTTGCTCGAATAAATACATGGAACAGATGATAGCTTTCTCAAAGATTTTTGCAAAGTTAATTCTGATATTGAATATTAAAACGTGATGTCTAAGGGGCTCACACACCTCAGCGCTCGAAATTGCCAATCCGCGGTGGGCTTGCATGGTAATTAAGCCCATACTCTCTCTCTGAAAGAAGGCCTGACCCAGCGATGAGACGTGTATAGGCTACTCTTGTGAATAAAGAATATTCTATCTATCTATCTCGTGTCACACACAGTGTTTGTCATCGAACTTCTCTGAAACGGCTTCACCGATTCTCGTAAATTTTTTTGTGTTTGTTTGGTAGGTCTGAGAATAGGTCGCAAGCTAATTAATATGGCAAAACAACGTTTACCGGGTCAACTAGTATTTTAATACAATTTGTTTGTATTGATGAAAAGAATAACCCCTTTAATCACCAAACCTGTCTGCAAATTTTGTCCTATTAATCATGCAATCATGAAATTCTTTACAGTGACAGTCATGTTTAGTGACATCAATATTCAAGGATCTGGACAGACTGCAAACTGCATCGGCGTGGAAGAGCCCAGTCCAGACATATTTACTTATTTAGCCGCAGTCCATCGGTTCGACAACCGCGCTCGCCTTCACCCGGCGCTTCTCGAAGGCTGCTAGGTCATTTGCCGAAAAACGAGCTTTTGCATTTACATGTATTCCGAGGAACCTACACAAATAGAAAATGTTTATTCAACATAGTAAGGCACAATACTCACTTATCCTATAAAACAATATAGTCGATGGGATGCCAAGTTCTCGAATAGAGACCACGAGCTGGCAAATGCAGCGTAGCTCGTCCACCAGCTCGCTGGATCGACAATCTGAGGAAGAAAGAAGTGGCGTGCCTTGGGGGAGGCCTATGTCCAGCAGTGGACGGGTACGGGCTGATGAATTAATTGAGCTTTTGCATCACAGTGAAAGACTTCAGCATCAAATTCTCTAGGTCATTCTTCAAGTTCTTCGTCAGTGTGCTCTTTACAATGCGGTCGTGGTCCTCATGGAAACGTATTGCTGTAGGCTGCTGTTGCGTGCCTCACGATGCCTTGTCGTTGATCTCGGTCAGATGCTGTTCTGGTGGATGAAGCAGAGGCCTGCCCACAGTGAATTTACCTTGGATTTACTCTTCAGCGAGCTCTGGTGCCTTCTATCTTTCCTTGTACTACGACACGCTGGATGGAGTACTTGTTACGTCAGGCATCTCTACGTCATTATCCTCCATTCCACGAGTCGAACTCCTAGGGAAAAAATACTCGCATTTCATTGGTCAATGCGCGCGGCTAGAGATAAGCGAAACAATAAGCGAAGACCGTCCGCTTCATAGGGTAGGTTTACGTGCATTGAAGGTTGCGCGCATGAACTAATGGGCGTGGGCATGGGCGATTTTCTTTTGGAACTCGTTTTGTGGAATGGAGTAGAGCTAACCGAAAGCCTGTCAATGCAAAAGTCCGTAGCACCGTTTGTATAAAAATAATTTGTAGTTAGGTGATGATTGTGATGATTCCGTGTGGCGCTGGATTAAGAATAGCGTCACTCCATTTCCTTCCGTGGATGTCGTAGAAGGCGACTAAGGAAATACATCACCAGGTGACGGGCAGCAGCGTTTTCCTGAGATTCCAACCGCATACTGCGATCGCCAACCCGCCTTCCAAGCGTGGCGATTATGGCAAAACCCCTCATGGTTAGGAAAACCATGGAGGGCGGCCTATGTCCTGCAGTGGATTCTTTTAGTTTTGTAGTGAGCTAACTTGGTTACCGAATACCATCAGGAGTCAGCAATGTTGACCTAAAGCATCATAAAGTCCAATGACACTCATGAGCCGATACACACATACCTAAGGCTCGCGCCTCCCCAGCTGTGGCCGCCACACTTGACTCAACTTTCCGGGAAACCCAAACTGTTTTATTGTAATTTTCTGTCGCGTGCGACGTCACCGAACACTTTTGTTATTGACTCGGGGATATTATTCACTAGCTTATTTTACGTTATTCGAAATTGGAAATGATTTTTATCGAGTAAATGTTAAAAAAATATTAGCGGCGGTATTGCATCGCTAACAATATCACTCGCTAACTGTGAAGCAAAACATCGTGAGCGCTTGAAATTGCCAATGCGCGGTGGGGACGCGTGGTTATACTTTCTCTCTGAGATAAGGCCTGTGCTCTGCAGTGAGAAGTATATACTCACTATATATATAGGCTACATAGAGAAAAAAATCGATTTCCTCTAAAACGGCCATTATTGATTAAAATATAGGTTCTCAGCCCTAGGCTCTAGGCTGTACGTTCTAAACATAGCTTTTTTATGATTTTCAGATATTGTCAAAACGTATTAAAAACCGGCCGAATGCGAGTCGGACCCACGCACGATAGTGAAAGAAAAAATAAAAATTAAATCCTCTTTTGTCCTATTTCCTTTTGCAGCATTCAACGCAATGCCATTATGTGCTGATATTTCTAAATGGTGCTCATAAAGCTGTTCGCCATCTTATCAAAATCATATTTTTTTGTAGATACATACTTAGCTATTACGTTACGCCCTATATGTTAGATATATGAAAAAAAAAACTTTTCATTTTATCGATGACATTCGTCAAAGCTAGTCTAGGCATATAAAGAATTGAAGAGAGTGTCGCTTCTGTAAGACTGTTTAATCTATACAAGGTCAGTGTTAGCAATAGAGTTTCGTACACCGCAATAGAAGGTGAAAATAAAAAAAAAACTGACGATTTCCGTCGATTCCAATTACATAATTTGAAAGTCTTTGGCACGGAAATACTATCTACAGTGAATACGTTTTTAAATCCATCAAGGCCATATAAAATCAGTTGAAGCGTTTTATCGGGGTGCTCTTAAACATCACTGTTGGCAACACTGGTTCTTGTATTGTGCGACACAAATTTTGTTCAGGATGTCCTCTTTGTATTTTATACTCTAAGAAATTGATCTAGACTTTGAAATGGACTCACAGTGTCTGTATTATTTTGAATATTTTAATACTTCGATTTTTTTTTATTTTTTATTTTAATAACTATTTTTAGGATATCGGGACACTATAGAGCCGCTAGGCTCTATGTCCTAAAAAATAGCTACTGACTGATTTAACCGTGTTCTGAGGATTTAACGCTTGATCGTCAGCGAGTCTCAGTACACTCGATAACACATCAACCTTTACACCCTTGTACAGTCGACAGCACATAAACCTTTACATTTTAGTTCAAAGGCGCCCGTTACGCAACGGAGGAGAGTCTATGGATCTAAAGGGTGATCAATCTTTCAATCTTTACAGTTTACCTACACAGTCGCCAGTCGTTACGTTTAACGTATATTATACTGTCCACCGTACATCTACTTTTTTAGGGTTCCGCAATCGGGACCCTGTTCTAAGACTTCACTGTGCGTCTGACTGTCTGTCTGGCTGTCTGTCACCAGGCTATCTCATGAACCATGATAGCTAGGCAGTGGAAATTTTCACAAATGATGTATTTCTGTGGCCAAAAATACTAAAAACAGAATAAAATAAATATTGGAGGGGGGGGGGGGGGGCTCCCATACAACAAACGTAGTTTTTCTTGCCGTTTTTTTGCTCGATTTTAATAACGGCAACTGGGCGACGCTTGGAATATTTTAGTTCTCTATATTCGATTCAAAAATAAATAAGTAAATTAAAATAAAGTAAGTATTTAAGGGGGGCTCCCATACAACGATTTTTCGCCGTTTTTTCTTGATCTTTGATCTAATGTTATATAGATAACGGTACGGAACCCTTTGTGAGCGAGTCCGACTTGCACTTGGCTGGTTTTTCTACATTTACACACGTTACAGACAACAAAAAAGGTCGATGTGCTGTCGACATTCCACCGCATTTTCCCCATAATATTCAATCAATCAGCACTTTATATGTCAAGCGTTCGATGACCCTTATCGTAAAGTCATAAAGCCGATTTTTGTGCGGCGGTGTCTTCTCGCCCATAATTCGAAAAAGTGCAATCTAAATCACGCCACGAACAGTAAAGTTCGTTAACCGCTGGTTACCTTCACCGGCCCCAAGGTCTCGGCCCCTCTTGGACGGTTCCTGGTGTGTGAGCTTGCCAACTCCAACTGATGATTAATTACACATGACACTGACGTGACCAGACGCCAAGGTTGGGTTTTAATTGCTAACACATTGGTGGTGTGGTCGGGTGGGGAATGCTAAATTTAGGCAGTTGTTAAGCCTAGGACATCGTTTGTGAAATTATAGTGAATGCGATGGAAAACATCGTGAGAAAACCTGAGTGTCTGAGGTATTTACCTACCTCAGCGCTTGAAATTGGCAATCCGCCATGGGCACGCGTGTTAATGAAGCCCATACTCTGGCTCCCTTTGAAAGAAGGCCTGTGGCCTGCAGTGGGACGTATGTAGGCGATACAAAGGAAAGCCTATAAAGGGTGCAAAGCAAAACAAAAAAACCGGACAAGTGCGAGTCGGACTCGCCCACCGAGGGTTCCGTACAAATTTGTAGTCTCGCAGTTCTTCCGAGCTCTTCCCGAACTTCAAAGACATTTTTTTAAATTACGGATTTAATTAAAGTTTTGTATGTTTAATTACAATTTTGTACATGTATATTTTCAGATTTTTCTCTGTATTTGTAGTATACGACGATATTACATGCCAAATTTCATAGTTCTAGGTCAACGGAAAGTACCCTATACTCGAGAGTGTCGAAATATATTAAAGTTTGATTTTGTCACAACTTCAACTGACCTGAGTATATGGTTTAAATTTCAACTCGATACCTTCACGCATTCCCGAGATAAAGGCTCTTGACAGTCAAACGTATGGACGGACGGACGGACGGACAACAAAGTGATCCTATAATGGTTCCGTTTTTCCTTTTGAGGTACGGAGCCCTAAAAACCGGCCAAGTGCGTGTCGGGCCATGCCCAGTGTAGGCATCCGTAGAAAAAGGATTTTTAATCTGCTTTACAGAACTAACAACTTCATCGGAGTTTTCCTTTTATAAGTTGGTCGCCTATTACACGGTAACTTGTAAAGCCTACTTAGCTGTGATAGTTTTTATTTTAAGTTCATTAAATATGTGGTACTGCCCTGAATTTTTTGACGTTTCTTCAATCAACCGTTTAGCGGGGAGAGGGGCGGGCGGGGGACGCCCTACTCTGAAAAAAAAATTGCTATGGCTTAGGCGAGAAAAAACCTAACAGAATTTTTGTTGTCCAGATTTTATTGTACCGTTTTGTTTCGTATGCGGTTGGAATCTCAGGAAGACGTTCTAGTGCCCGTCACCTGGTAATGTATTTCCTTATTCGCCTTCTACGACATCCACGGAAGGAACTGGAGTGACGCTATTCTTAATCCGGCGCCACACGGAAATTCAATTAATTTTTACAAAAAAAAAATTAAGTAATGTTTTAAAACTTCATTTAGTAAATTTCAATGTAGGTAATTTGTAACAAAATTTCCTTTTATAAGTTGGTCGACTGTTACTTGTTAACTTGTACAGCCATGATAGTTTTCCTTTTAAGTTATAATTATATGTGTTAGTGCCGTAAATTTTTCAAAAACTTGCCCCAGATCGGTGGGTTTCCTCTGGTTTTCAATAAATTAAAATTCCTATTTACAAGTTGTTTTGAAGTTTAACTTGTTTTTGAAGTTGAGTTATATAAAGGAAAACAAACATTTCGTCAGCAAAATTAGTTTTGTTCGGAACCCTAAAGGCAGGAGTGATACTCGAACTTGCCCGCGTTTTTTTCATTCTCGTTGGTCTAGCGGTTATCATCCTAGCCGAGCTACGAAAAATGGGCTCCGTCTGGGTGTATTTTCGTATTTGTGTGGTCCTTGCCTGGCTACCACAGCACAGGGTATACTGGTTTTGAACCAGGACAAGTGATTGTGTTGTGTGGGAGTTATTTTTAATTTTATTATTCGGTGCAGCTTCGGTGCAGCGAGAATCGCTCGTAGCCCCGGCTGCCTGAGTGATCTTAAACGATCACGAAGGTTAAGCAACACAGAGCGCGTTCAATGCATGGATGGGTCGCCGTCTATGCCTAACGCTAGTGGCATTTTTCCGAGCGGTTCCGTGCTTCGCAAGGCACGTTAAGCTGTTGGTGCCGGCTGCCGTCGATAGATGGCAGTCGTTAAGCCAAGTCAGAGGGCTTAGGGCGGCTTGACAACTTCTGACAGTAGACGAGCCACTAGTCTACAAGCCTCCACCAATCCGGACTTGGCCCCCGTGGTGGAGTATGGCCTATACCTTCCTCAGGGAAGAGACCCGTGCCCCTCGGTGGGGACATAATGGGTTGATGATGAATGATGATTCGGTGCAGCTATTATTCTGACCTGGCGACCGTGGACCAAACGACACAGCATGGGCAGGCCCCCCACCAGCAGGTCTGACAATCTGCTTACGGTGGCAGGGAATCACTGGATGCGGCACAACACCGGGAAGCTTGGAAAACCGTGAGGGAGGCCTACGTCCTGCAGTGGACGTCAAATGGCTGATGATGATGACGACGATTATTCTATTCCACTAATTTTCCACTCCAAGTTCTAACTAATCTTCTTTGCACAGGAAATAAACTCCGCAGTTAGCATAATTTTTCTCGGAACTCAATAATTAATTGCATCTATTGTGTTCCTTGGATTTTACGTTTTCCTGCTCTGAAACTGAACGTTTTCCTTAAGAGATTTTAGTTGTAAAATTGGGAGCAATTTTCCTTAACACACAGTGATATCACATGCTTATTCACCTGATCTGGATGAAAAAATTCTGCTCGCGACAAAGCGAGTCACGCACGCATTACCTGGATAGTAGGTACAGTCGACCGCGCATTAACTTTTACACGCGTGATCTTTATTAAGTTGCGTTACAAGTGAATTTGCAACGAAAGTAGTTTGACCTGCCGCCGACTGTACTGCCATCGTAGTCCTGTCTATCATCATCACCATCATCAGCCATTTGATGCCCTCTAGAGGGCATAGGCCTCCCTCATAGTTTTCCAAGCTTTCCGGTCTTGTGCCGCCCGCATCCAGCGACTCCCCGCCATCTTAACCAGGACCTGTCTATAGAGATAGATATTTCTGAAAACTTTTTAAGTAAAACAACCGGCCAAGTGTGAATGTGGAATAGTGTCTCGCAGTTTTTCCTGGCAATTCCCGAACTTCAAACATTTTTTCTTATTATTCAATTGCAAATGTATAGTTTTCAGATTTTTCCCTGTATTTGTGGTATAAGATCACATGAATTGCCAAATTTCATAGTTCTAGGTCAACGGAAAGTACCCTATAAATTTTAATTCCCTTGAGTGTTGAAATAACGGCCGTATCTTCTTTTAGGTTAACTCAGAAGTTTGATTTGTTCACAACTTCAAGGGACTGTAGATCTGAGTACATGGTTTTAATTTCAACTCGATACCTCCACGCCGGACGGACGGACGGACAACAAAGTGATCCTAGGCACTGACTGAAAATCAGCGCTGAGGGATCACTTCCTCAGCACAACGCTGAGTCAGCTGCCTTTTGTGGCAATGTAGATCTGACCAATTGTTCTTGACCAAATTTATATGGGACCATAATTGAGGTACTCCTTTTCTATAAAAAAAATATGTAATCGGACAAAGAATATATATTTGTTATGCGGTCTAAACACGTTCCACTGCAGGGCATAGGCCTTCTCTCAGAGAGAGAGTTTGGGCTTAATTACCACGCGAGCCCACCGCGGATTGGCAAATTAGGGCGCCGAAGTATGTGAACACCGTTTTCCTTCACAGTTAGCGAGTGGAATAATGTGGATAAAAATTTAGACGAATTGAGAAGGTCTTTCTCTTTTGAAATCAGTTCAAAAATAGCACACCACTTTCTTTATGTTCGTAAAAAACCCTCTTTCTATGGAACCCCTACATTGCGCGTGACTCGACACGCTTAGCTGGCTGGTATTGGCCAAATACATTTAAAACCCTGTGAGTCGCGAGTCACAGGTCGTGAAACACTGATAAGATAAACTATATTATTCTTTATTGTACACCAAAGCACATGACATAAAAATTTGCAAAGATACACAGTACAATCTTAATATTCCGTAAAATCATTATTATTATCATCGGCAATGGAGGCGCGTGCATGGTGAGCTCTATAATAATTACATCATCACTCAAAACACTCATAAAAACCGCCACGTTAATATTTTTACTGTAAGTAGGTATCGCCTTAACCTAGCAATAAGAATCCTGGTGGCCTCTGTGTCGTACTAATTATTACTAAGCTGGAGGTCTACACTGGTAAAATAAGTTAATAATTAAGAACGACGTTCTCGAATTTGCGGCACATCTGTTGAAGTGAAACGGTCGCTTTTAAAATTACTAGGAAGAATTGTATTGTCTTGTCGGTTTGTAAGTTTTACAACTTTTTCAACCCATTTATCCGTAGTATGGTGGCAGCTAAGAGGTGTTATTTATTTTAAAGTTATATGCTGCGGATTCGGTTATATAAAATCAAACAAGTTGAGGCTTAATTACTTATGCCACGCGAACTTGCCCGGTTATGTGGAAACGTCACTCAGGTTCTAGATTACATTACATACGTTACATAAACTCACGCCTGTATCGTGGAGGGGTAGGCAGAGCCCAGTGTTTGCCACTTGCCAGGATCCCGGCAAACCTCTTTGGCTCCATCAACATTCATTCATCATCATCAGCCATTTGACGCCCACTGCAGGACATAGGCCTCCTTCGTGGTTTTCATAACCATGAGGGGTTTTGCCATAATTGGCAGGCGGGTTGGCGATCGCAGTATACGGTTGGAATCTCAGGAAGACGCTCTAGTGCCCGTCTCCTGGTAATGTATTTCCTTAGTCGCCTTCTACGACATCCACGGAAGGAAATGGAGTGACGCTATTCTTAATCCGGCGTCACACGGAACTTCCATCCCTTCGTCAACTCAGGTCCTCTTGTAGCATTATTTCTTTTACTTTCAAAAAACGCTCCTAATATGTATATTTTTGTATAATTTCAAAGTTCACTTATATTCTCAAGAAATTAATATTTTTATTTTATTTTCCCGCCTAAAATTAACTCGTGCTTAGCCTCTATTTTGGACGCTCTTTGAATGAGTGATTGCCTATGGCAATCGCTCATTCGACACGTTAATTCAAATATTCTACCGTTCACTCTTCGCAGCTCTCGCAAATCATTGAAATTTTGACCACGCAAGGAGTTGGGTGTGCGCTCTGCACCGCCGCCTCTCTCCAACCGCCGTAGCGGCCATTTTTTCATATGTATTTTCATTAAAATTAATATTTTATAGTCTGCGACGACTGCCCCCTCTTTTGGCTGAGTGTGAGCAATAATCTGGTTGTGTTTATTACTAAAAGCTGTTCCGTTTGCTACAATATGTATCTATTGCTTGCAATTGACTGTGTAAATATCTATTGCTAAATGGGCTTTGCATGTTTTACTATCTAGGTACCTAATTTTCCGCCGGTCTGCCTATTTTAGTGTACCGCCACCTTCAAACTCCCTTCTGGTGCTTTCCGGTTTGGGTGGCGATGCACAGGTGGGTTTTGATGTCTCTATTTTAATACTGGAAAACGTTTCCAGGGTTCGAAGTCCAGTTTGAGAACTTCCGTAGTCCAGTTTAAGACCGGATCAACAATTTCCGGTCTCACAGCATACGAAGCCCGGTTCGCTACGGCTACTGACCGGCCCTACCATTCCTCACACCTTTTCTACGAGTTTCTGCGGCTTTGCGGAGGGATCCGCGCCTACCTTCAGCGTCTCTACTGAGGCAACACGGCGCGTCATCCCATCCAGCCTAGGGGAGAAGCTTTCAACAACATTTCCGGGCTGAACCAACTGAACCAGTGTAGGGCACGAACCCATTATTTTCCCACAGTCCACTTGTTATATTCTTCTGTAAATAAATATTTGTAAATACTGTACTTGTCTCATCTTCTCATTTTTCTACCCAGCTTATCGAAGCGTGACACTCTCACTATATTTTTCATGACAATGAAAATGCAATCACATGAAATCACTAGTCCGTCGAAGCGTATGACACATGGCACGGAAAATTCTAGCGGAATCGTACCATCGTGAGAACATAGGGCTCGATTAATGTTTAAATCACACGGTTAGGTATAGAGTTACACATTTAATTGATGTCGGAGCGTAATGGTGTAAACACAGACAACTCACGCAAGACATGCTACGATGAATACCTAATACATTTTGTTATCGTGAATGCTATTCCGGAATTACATGTAATTTCAAAGGAAGGGTCCGACTTGTGACGGTGGTATGGCACAGTAAAAATAGTAAAACATCGTGAGGAAACCTGAGTGTCCGAGCTATTCACATACCTCAGCGCTTGAAATCTCCAATCCGCGATTAAGCCCATACTCTCTCCCTGAGAGAAGGCCTGCGCCCTGCAGTGGGATTTATGCAGGCTGCTTATGTTATTTATTGCACAAGCATTTAATTTTGATACATTTAGGCCGACCTATACCACTTTCTTAAATATGGCTTAAATAACATTTAACTAAAACTCTTCATCATCATCAGCCATTTGACGCCCACTGCAGGACATAGGCCTCTGCAGGATTATGGCAAAACCCCTCATGGTTAGGAAAACCATGAGGGGTTTCCATAATCGCCACGCTTGGCAGGCGGGTTGGCGATCGCAGAATGCGGTTGAAATCTCAGGAAAACGCTGCTGCCCGTCTCGTGGTAACGTATTTCCTTAGTCGCCTTCTACGACATCCCTTTATTTTACCTAATAAATAAACTCTTCATACAAAAGTCGATTTAAATGGCGACTTAAGTGATATTTAAGAAGTGGTGCAAGTCATTTAAGAAGTGGTGGTTGTCGATGCTCATACATTTCCAACATTTTTTTTAGCGAATTACGATCTTTGGAAAATCTTACCTCAGTACCTTTGAAGGCCAATTTTATTTTATTATTTTATTTTATTTTATTATAATAGGAAAACTTACAGCTATGAAAGGCGACTGTTCAAAGAGATTTCGTCGCGCCTGTTCGATGCATCAGGTGACCCGAGGGCTGGTGCCTATTTCGGTCAGCGGCTGAGCCTCGCTATGATAGAAAAGTTATGAAGTCCATTGATAGCCACTAGGTATCCAGCGGTGATGAAGAAAAAGCCTTAAATCCATAATTTGCAATCATAAATTGAATATAAAGTTCTATCCTTAGTTTATTTAATAAATAGCTTCTAAATAAACGAGAAACTTTAATACTGATATGCGTTTCTGCTTGTCGTCGTAGAAGGCGACTAAGGAAATCAATATCCAGGAGACGGGCAGCAGCGTCTTCCTGAGATTCCAACCGCATACTGGGATCGCCAACCCGTCTGCCAAGCGTGGCGATTATGGCAAAACCCCTCATGGTTCGGAAAACCACGAAGGAGGCCTATGTCCTGCAGTGGGCGTCGAATGGCTGATGATGTTGATGATGCGTTTCTGATCAAAGGATTTTAATAGGCATATTGTTAATAGGTCGGGAGTGGTAAACTCACTTTGAGTGTAAACAGAGCGTAAACATGGCCTTGGACTATCACAAACACTGTCTATAACCACTATATTTGAGTGGCTGAATCAAAGCGCGCCGCTCCAATGATCGCTTTAACATTTCGCTACTTTGAAATCGTTTTCAATAGACTTTTACTGAAATAATTACGCGCAATATAACAACTTGGATGCCAAGACAAGGGACAGACTCCGCTGTCAAAGGCGCCAAATGCTAATGTAATGAATATCCCCTTAGCAACAAAATAATACCAAACTGACCTTGGCTAGCGAGGAGCCAGTACATTAGGCTGCGAGTCCACGTTACTTTTTGTCCACTGTAAATCTGGAGCAAATTTATTTGCGCAGTCATTCCAGATTGTTTGCAGATTGTTTGTGAATAAAGTGGCATTGAACAGAAGCTGATTGATCGGTAAGTCCGATAACAAGATAAAATGTTAGTCTTATCGGATGCGACCCAACTTTCCCGTTGTTTATAAGTGCCGTCCTCGCTAACGATATCCCTGCTATCAATACAAATATATTTATTGGTTTGTTATTATTTTACTCCGTATCGAACCAATTGTTGGGTGCAATGATTTTTATAAAGGTTGTAACCACGTTCCTTCAGCTATTTAACGATAAATAGAAAAATATCATCATCAGCCATTTGACGCCCACTGCAGGACATAGGCCTCCCTCGTGGTTTTCCAAGCTTCCCGGTTTTGCGCCGCCTGCATCCAGCGACTCCCCGCCACCGTAACCAGGTCGTCAGACCACCTGTGGTAGGGTGCCCGCCCACGCTGCGTCATCCGGTCCGCGATCGCCAGGTCAGAACTTTTTCGCCCCAACGGCCATCAGTTTTCCGAGCTACGTGCCCCGTTCACTGCCATATCTGAAAAATATCTGAGGTCTTACTAAACCAGACCCCTAACATAACAAACGCAGCCTCTGCTCTTTTCTGTGCCTGCCCAAGAGAACTCTATTGACAAAAGTGACATCTCTGTGGGAAATGCAGGCAAACCTCCTGTCATGTTAGGCTCACGATATGATGTATTAGTACTTCAAAACTAAGGGAGTGAACCAATATTACATCAGAGCAACATCTCTGTATTTCTATCAGAGCAATATCTTTGCTGTATTGTAGGCTGACGATGAGGATTACCAAGGACAGAAAAAGTAGCGCGCCTTGAGAGGGGCCTATGTCTTGCAGTGGATGATATGAGCTGATGAATTAGATTGAAATGGAGTGAAAAAATTAATTAGTGTCGATCCGTATGGTTGATTGTACCTGTCTTGTTCAAACGCCTTAAAGTGGGCGAAACCAATACGTCTAACCAAACTGAGGTCATCTAGATCTTACGAGAATGTAGCTGCTAGTGTTTTTTGTGCTAATAAAATTATCTAATCGTTTCTTCTGCTTACTGCCCACGCAGGAAGGTAGATTAAATTAAACGCCTATAAAAAGTTAAGGTACTAGGATTTGCTGAATCTAATTACTTGTTCAGAATCGAATTTAAAAAAACGTTTGCCAGAAACGTTTTTAATAAGGAATGGTTCTATTTTGCCTGTATCGAACAAGATTGAACATTGGAGGTATAACTTACGACAGAATAGGCGTTTATTAGTAATTTCCACGGATTTTCCGGACAAAATTGCTTTCAATGAGCATAATACATAATAACACTATCAGAAAAGTTTTTACATAATTTTTGAAAAAAAAAAATCATTAAAATGTTGTATTTTCTCTTTCTCTCCCTCTCTCCGAGAGAATGTGCATGTGCACTTAAACGATTTAAGCTGTTTTTACCAATTTGGTTACTTTTCCTCATAAATGCTGAACTGGATTCAAGTTTTTGTAATAACATCGGATGGATGGGTCCGACCAGGTGAATACGTTAATATATGTTTTACAATTCGCAGTGACCACAAAATACATACATAGTAGATTTTTTTAAGTTTTTATTCTACGTGTCTATTATGCCAAATTTCAGTTGGCCCGCAGACGGACAGACGGATTCAATTTAAATCGCTATTTAAAATCACCTATCGACTGTACTTGTAGCCAAATTTCAGCTGAATCACCCGGCCTAGTGCATTGTAGCGAGTCACCTTGACCTCAGCCGCGAACCCTCAAGGTCATTACCGTCCGCTTTACTGGTGATGTGATACTTCAGCGCATTGCGTTTACTTTGGCTAACAATTGTTTTGTAATATTTTTTATTTAATATTTTAAACAGAGTTTGTAATTGAGACAGGTGGTGCGTTTTGTCAGTAACAGGTTAATTCGGTCTGTGTTAGAATTATTAAATAGACTCTGAACTCTATTTTTTTCGTTTAACACAAAAAAAATCGGTATAGAGGCAATACAATAAAAGTGCAATTGGCGGTGCATTATAAATATTTAAGTGTTTCTCTTTATACAGGGTTATTACAGAAATGTGCAATTCTGAAAGCGCTCCAATTAGAGTTTCCGTTCTTCAAAAACTTTTATTCTGCGAAGTTTTCCTCAGATTAATATTTTTCAAAATAGCAGGGTTTATATAATTTCAATAAATTCGCATTTTATGTTCTCTACCAATGTCGGAGCCCAGTTAATCATTGTGCTACGTAGACGAATGTTCATTATATTTAACACAAATTTTTAAGTACGCCTCGTTGGTTTAGCGGTATCATGACTGATTACCACGCCGGAGGACGTGGATTCGATTCCCACTAGAGGCCGTCGTACATTTCTACAAATGGCCTCAGTTTGGGTGTGTTTCCATGTTTGTGATATTTGTGGGACCAGTACAAGTGATTGTGTTATGTATTAACTACTAAACAAACGAGACAGTTATCGTAAGCAAAACATCGTAGGGAAAACCTCAGTGTCTGAGTTGTTCACATATCTCAGCAGCGCTTGAAATCATCAATCCTTAGTCACCTTTTCTTCGTAATGAAGCTTATCTTCTCTTTCTGGAACATCGTACAATAGGTCAGGTATGGGGTTAGTTCCAAAATGCTTAATTAGACATTGGTAGAGCGAGTAATGCGCAAATTTCATGAGTATACGCCCTGATATTTTGAAAAATATAAATCTGAGAAAAAATTCATGCAACAAAAGTTGATGCACAGTAAGACTACTGATTGGGGTGTCTCAAGATTTGCGCATTTAATAAATAACCCTGTATATGGTCATATGTTAAATCAGATTTTGACTGATCAAAATATTAGATTAACCGAAACCGGTGAGCGTGTATGAAACGACCAATGGAGAGCTTGCACTAAAAGTATTTTAATAGAATAGGAGAGGACATGTCAAAAGATAAATAAACGTGGTATTTTTTTCTCTGCGACTAATACCTTTGATAATATAACCAGTCGAGAAGTTAATATAGTCACGTGGTACTAAAACGCGCCATACAAATCGACCTCAGACTATGACGTCACTCCTTAACGTAACGCCTTATATGTATGAAGCGTTTGTCAATAATTGACTTATCTCGTAAAATAATGTTTTTATGCATGTACATCTTTATAAGAAAAGTGTTCAGAATTCAATGACAAAACGATATCCAATAAGTTTTATGTTATTAGAGTAACTTTATTTTTCGCATGCTTTGTGACCCCGAAAACTCCGACAAAAATATTTATTGTTTTCTAAGGTTTTTACATGATTTCTATGGTATAAAAACAATATCACTCCAATCTAAATTAGACGCAAGTTCTCCATTTATTATAATAACATTGAAGAAAAGATAACTTAGATACAATTTAAGACATTTGATTTTAGTTTGGTTTTGAAATCATTCATAGTTTCTATGTTTATTTCTGTAAACTTCATTCAGCGTATTACATCATATTTCTTTTAACGTAAGTCCTTGAGTTTGTTTTAGTACATTCAGTTCATGGTGTTTTTACCTTAAGTTTGTTTTTGCGTTTGCTTCTTAGGTAGTATTGAACTGATTTCACTCTATATACATATATACATAAACTCACGCTTGTATCCCAAAGGGGTAGGCAGAGACCATGGACTGCCACTTGCCACGATCTTGACACATCACTTTCGCTTCGTCAACATTCATTAGTCGTTGTACTTTTTATCTTGCCCTTTGCTAATACATCCCCTATTTGGTCGAAGTATGTCCACTTGGGATGTCCTTTACTGGCCTATCCACCCACATTCACTCGATATATTTGTTTCGTCAATCGTTCTTCCTTTTTCCGCTCCACATGGCCAAACCAACGCAACATTCCTTTCACAAATCTAGTCACTACATCCTCTTTCAGTCTACAACGTTCTCTAATCAAACTATTGCGTATCTTGTTATTTAAAGTAACACCAGACATACTTCTCAAGGACCACATTTCTACTGCATTAATCCTACTTTGTTGCTTTGTTGCTTGGTATACGGAGAAAGATATGCACTTGTACCAAGTAATTTAGTTCTCATAAATTGGCATTGCTATGGCTACAAATAATTTCGCAGAACAAACGAAGTAGTCTTTCATCGCACCGTACGGATGGAATGACAAAAACAGCAGGTAATGACAAATTACACGTTTGTGAATAACAAATTGCTGAGCGCTTTGATGTTTCATGTCACTTAATCAATCAACTCGCCAATAAAAGTTCCTAGAACTCATTTCTGTGGGCAAAGTGACCTGAAATTCTGTGAAAACGTTTCAAAGTGAAAAGTACAAATTTAAAGGTCGCATTTCAATTTAAATTCTGTATTTGAAAACAAACTTTTTTTGCTATCCCATTTAGCACAAAAGAATGTTCAATGTTCGTTTTCAACCATATTACATTCGTACTAAACTCTGACATAAAAACTGTAACATCTTCATTATAATAATACATTTTTTCGGTATCACTGATTTTTAATGAACAAAAATGTAGGGGAATTCGGAATGATATTTGTAATGCAATTATTGCATATTTGTAACGAATATGAATATGAAAAGACGCGTTTCATTGGAATTATTTCATTATTTAAACCATATTTTGCTGTCAAAATAGGTCTGTGCCGTTGGAACAAATTTTATGTGATGATTGTGCAAATTTACTTTTAGCAATAAAGAATTTATTTATTAACTGACTCGTCAAACGTTGTTTTGCCATAATAATGAGCCTACGATCTATTCTCAGACCTACCAAGTATAGACAAAAACAATCATAAAAATGAAGAAGAAGAAGAAATACATTTACTATACCAACAAGATACACCACAGAAACAAAATAAGCAGATAAGTAACATAATATGCGCAACAACAGAAAGAAAACTAAATACACAACAGACAAAACAAATAAACGGAACAGAACCATAGATGTAGCTTGTGGTGTGTCTAAGTTGTCACAAAAGGCAGCTGACTCAGCGCTGATGAAAATCGGTGAAGCCGTTTCAGAGGAGTTCGATAACAAACACGAGATTTTTAAATATTAGATTAAATTAAGCTTACGTAATAAACAATTGCGATTAGACCCGTGAAAAGTTAAACTTAAGTTTGAAAAATTTAAGTGAATCCGGGATATTTTTTTATAATGTGTAAGCACCATATATTACAAGCATTATTCCGGAAGACGCCAAAAAATTTAAGCCAAAAGTTGGCGGGTGAGTAATACGGTAACTGAGACGTATTTCCCAAATTATTACCGAGATAAGTAATATTGGAATTTTCCAAATCTGCTTTACATCATCATCATCAACGCTATTACAAAAACACGATTTCTCTAAAACACTTGTCAAATGCAAATTAAATAGTCTTTATACTGCATCTGAGAAGTATTTTACGAAATCCTTTTCTTATAAATAACTTATGAAAGCAATATTTTCTGTTTACAACATGTAGTGACGATATTCATGCCGTATTACTAACCTTACTATGACTTACTAACACAAAATATGAATATTATTATTAATTATTATGATTTAATATTAATTAATTTCAAATGTAAATGTAATTGTAAATGTAAAAATAGACTCATTGTCTGAAATAAATTATTTGAATTGAATTGAATTTCAGGATTAAGTAACAAACATCGAAACCTTTTTACGTATTCACTAATTTAAGTGGAATTAAATTGAACAGTGAAATAATCAATTATCTTCAATATCGAATGCAAGTTTGATTTTCATTGATTTGGCGTAAAAGCTCCTTTCAACCCTTCGCCATGTCCGAGCGTCCCTTTGAAATGTCCGTTGTCAGGAGCGCACTTAGAAAATAGTTAAAACCAGTATAACAGCGTTACTTCTTCTAGTGTATAGTTTTTAATTTATTTATTTAGGCCAACCAACAGAAAATAATACATTAGATTAACAGAAAAAAACACACATAACATGAATCTTGATGAAGCGAACGAGATCTTATATTCTTTTTGTTGCACTAACCCGTGCTGGGGACTATTTTAAAAACCTATTTAGAGGCTAAAAATTCCACCCATGCCGGAACTTGAACCCGATTTCTTAAAACACCCCTCAGAGGCAGTTTAAATGCGGGTGGCGTCTTACAATGTATGTTTATATTCAAATAGTTTTCTGTTATTAGACTAACTTGTTAGGGTTTCGTACCCAAAGGGTAAGGCACCCTATTACTAAAACTCCGCTGTCCGTCCGTCCGTCCGTCCGTCTGTCACCAGGCTGTATCTCGTGAACCGTGATAGTTAGACAGTTAAAATTTTCACAGATGAAGTATTTCTGTTGCTGGTATAACAATAAATACTAAAAACCGAATGAAATAAATACTTAACGGTGGCTCCCATAAAACAAACGTAATTTTTTTGTTTTTGTCTTTTTTTTGGTCGATATTAAAAACGGCAACGGATTGGCGATTTCAAGCGCTGAGGTATGTAAATAGCTCAGACACTCAGGTTTCCTCACGATGTTTTCCTTCACAGTTAGCGAGTGGTATTGCTACTATAAATTCACAAATGTACATAACTTAGAAAACAAAGTTATAGGTACATGCCCGCACCGGGGATCGAACCTGGGTCTCTCGCTTCCGAGTCCGCTGTTCTACCCACGAAGCTACCACTGCTGCCACAATACCTACATGTGTACAATATAATTCTAATTTAAAGGTATTCTTTTAAATTATTTCTATTTTTTTTTTTTAATGGGGGAGCTGGAGAAAAACAAACAAGTCCTTTATAACCATAATTTATTCAACTTAATTCGTTGCTTTAACTTTTTTGGGACTACTTTTACGCTATTTTATGAAACATACAGATATTACTAAAGGATGGGTCCCAGTGGGCCTTATTTACTGCTGACCATTGAAGAGTTCCATTCTCCATCTCTGAAAGTCTCCATCAGATCTTCACAAAATTTTAATGGAACCAATAAGACGTTATATCTATTTGAAAAAAAAAAATGTCGAAATCGATTAGGATTTGACGGAGTTATGCGAGATCGTAACCAAAACAAAATATAAGAAAATATACGCGTCGAATTGCTAACCTCCTCCTTTTTTGAAATCGCTTGAAAATGCTACCGTTATAACCTGGGACTTATTAGGTAAATCCATCCCTGTGTCCGACTCTCGTATTTTCCGGGTACGATAGGCTACAACAATATAGATTCGAAATGGCGACTCCGACTGTTGTTTGCCAAACATCCTTTGACTATACTGTTGAATGGTTCTCTCGGGTTGCCAGAGAGACGTCATTGAACATGGAGTGCTTTTCGACGAATTTGGAGTCCCTTGGTTCCTTTGACTATTGTGTTGAAGCACTGACTAAATTACAAGAAACAGTACCAACATGAGGTCTTCAAACTATCTGTCGCTTTGCTCACGGCATGATAAATAAATTCACTTCGTCGCAAAATGTCCGCTTCGCAAAATGCCCACCGTCGCAAAATGGCCACCTCTCAAATTCTGTTTTGCAAAATGTCCGCTTCGCAAAATGTCCGCTTTGCAGAATATCCACGTCCATACGTCACGGTGCAGAGCGCAGGTCTTCCAGAGAAACCGTAATTGGAATGGATTAGGGGAAAAGGAGTCAAGAAGGATTAATGAAGCAAAAATTAGGCCCTTGAGCACAACGCTGAGTCAGCTGCCTTTTGTGGCAACTTATATACGCCACAGGCTACATCTATGGTCCTGTTTTATTTATTTGTTTTGTCTGTTGTGTATTTAGTTTTCTTTCTTTTGTTGTGCATGTTATGTTACTTATCTGCTTATTTTGTTTCTGTGATGTATCTTGTTGGTTTAATAAATGTCTTTCTTCTTCTTCTTCTGAGTGTTCAAATACAGTAGGTATACGTATTATTTCGATTGGGGAACGTAGTAAACTATAAGAGAATGTAGTGATCAGAATTGAAAAAATATTTTAACACGGACTTTCTTTTGAAAAAAAGACAGCAAAAAACTCTACTCTGACTATTTCTCAAATCGTAATCTACATCATTTGGTACTTACACAATACTGAGTGGCATCCGCAACTTTAAATTACATTGAAACATTATTTACTATTTTTACACACGTTAATGCTGCAGTGAGACACGCGAACAGCACCCGTTCACCGGTATAATAGCGATGGCTGACCCCTTGTCCAACATTCTCGTACGCCACCACAGACGCCACCATCCGCATCGCCTTTAGCAAACTTATGTGATTAAGATCTCGTCAATATCGGTTGCGGTTGCCATTGGGATTCAGTGGAAAATAGCGTCATCATACATTTTCATACATTTTGGCTCCCGATTGTATATCAAGATTGTGCAATTGACTATTCATCATCAGCAGCCTATATATGTCCCACTGTAGGGCACAGGCCTTCTCTTAGAGAGAGAGCATGGGCGTAGTCACCACGCGTGCCCACTGCGGATTGGCGATTTCAATCGCTGAGGTATGTGAATAGTTCAGACACTCAGTTTTCCTCACGATATTTTCGTTCACAAATGTACGTAACTGAGAAAACAAAGTCATAGGTCACGAGCGCACTGGGAATCGAGCCTGGGTTTCTCGCTTTCGAGGCCAATGTTCTATCCACTAAGCTACCACCGCTCTCTATTATCACGACCAATTTACTCAGATATTTTCTTCCCTTTAATCGTACAGTCGACATTACGTTGACTTTTAAAAGTGAATACTCTTCTCAGTTACATTAAAGAGGACCATGCAACGAAACTGAATGTTCGACTTAACGTCGATTGTAGGAACACCGCGGGGCAGTCTGCCTAATTTTTTTTTTGCCAATAGCTAGGTAAAGAATGTCTGATTTTTTTTCAACTGCGTGGACTCGCCAATTGTTTTACGTTGTACCCTGGACCGAGGCCCAAAGTTCTGCTTGGCAACGGGGTTTTAAATAAAGATTGAAACACTACTGGCACGGTTATGAAACAAAAACGTCACAGTGGACTTGCTCATGTCACTCTGAACTGAACTGATGGGTGTGATTTTTTTTTACCTTTCTTCGTGGAAAATTTTGATAATAATTGATTTACTCAGGTACTAATAAATTTTTAAGTAAACTTGGAGTATAAGAGTAAAAGAAGAGAAAATATATTAGTGTTGTTTAATGTCATGTACAATTTATCGACACCAGATCCACCTATACGTGTTTTTTGCCTCGTAGCTTATGTCATTAAACTGAATAAAATTAATTCATTTCAATTAGACAAACTAACTATGTAGAAACTTAATAATAATAATAATAATAACTTCCACATATTAAAATCACTTAATAAGTCTCTTTTTTTAGGGTTCCGTAGCTCAAAAGGAAAAAGAGAACCCTTATAGAATCACTTTGTGGTCCGTCCGTATTCGGGTCTATAGTCCCTTGAAGCTGTGAATCTCTATTTCACTCGGTCCATTGCCTCTTTCTTACATGCTAATACCTTCCCAACCCTCTTAAGATCTTCCACTATGCATATGTTATGTTATGTTTGTTGCACTAATCCGTGCAGAGGACAATTTTAAAAACCTATTTAGAGGCTAAAAATTCCACCCATGCCGGGACTTGAAACCGCGACCTCTGGCTAACTATGGCTATGGCTAGCGCTCTCCCAACTGAGCTAATGGGCAAGTGCAGGGTGGAATTGGTGGAAATTTCAGTCTCTAAATAGGTATATTTTATTTTGTTATTAAAACCCCAAAAACAAAATTAAACACTGTAGTAAGTCCACCTACTGTACGCACTGTATTGTGTCATCGATGAGAATAAACTAGTTATTCAATGCGCAAAAAACATCGCATAGCAAATTCAATCAGCGTTGATTGTTTTCAGATCGGTGAGGCTTGAACCGTGCGAATTGACTTTTGGACGTCATCATCATTATCATCAGCCATTTGACACCCGTCGCAGGACATAGGCCTCCCTCATGGTTTTACAAGCTTCTCGGTCTTGTGCCGCCCGCATCCGCATTTGGACGTAGTGCAAATTATTTTGCACGAGCGTCACCTTTACAAGCCGATTTTATTTGTATTGATATTTCTAAAACGACGTACATACAGTCAGAACTAACCTCAAATGGGTTTTAGATCCTTACTAATATTATAAATGCGAAAGTTTGTATGTATGTTTGGATGTTTGTTACTCTTTCACGCAAAAACAGCTGAACGAATCCGGATGAATTTTTGCATAGAGATAGATTATTGTCTGGATTAGCACATAGACAATTTTTTATCCCGGAAAAATACACATCAACATTTCCACGCGAACGAAGTCGCGGGCAACAGCTGGTAATTTACATATATTATCACCTGGTATCCTATTATAAATTTCATCTAGTATCCTAAAAAAACGTTTTTACTACGTGAAATTTTAAACAAGGGACTGTTAATTTTTTTTCTGTACGGATACTAGTTCGACCAAATAGGGTATGTATCTTGCAAAGGGCTAGATAAAAAGTACTCGAAACCAGCGTACGTATGCATGCGCAACTACTGATGAATGTTGAGGAAGTGAAAGTAATCTGTCAGGATCGTGACAAGTGGCAGTCCCTGTCCTCTGCCTACCCCTCTGGGATACAGGCGTGAGTTTATGTTTACGCATTATTTATGTTTAAAGAGTTTTAAGCAGCATTTCAGCAGCGTCTTCCTGAGATTCCAACCGCATACTGCGATCGCCAACCCGCCTGCCAAGCGTGGCGATTATGGCAAACCCCCTTCATGGTTAGAAAACCAGGAGGGAGGCCTATGTCCTGTAGTGGGCGTCAAATGGCTGATGATGATGATGAAAGAGTTTCAAGCAGTAGTTTAATTCTTAATCTTAAAACCAAGGTAAGAGGTACGTTTGTCAAAGTAAAGAAAATAATTACATCCTTTTTAGGACACTGTTGCAATCTGTTTCGTTTCGAAAATGACTTAAGCATTCCTTTATCCGCGATGACTGTTAAATGATGAATCAGCACAAAGTTAAACGGCGAATTTCGCAATTTTCCGTTCCATTTTTTCTTAAACCCCAATAATACCCACTCATAACAAAGGAGTTACAAGGTCCCAATTTAACACTCTTGAATGTAATCTGGCATAACGAATTGGATAAAATAAATAAACGCTTAGTCAAGTCCTGATTTTGAAACAAAAAGTTATGAACAAAACTGCTTTATTTAATAAAAAATAATATGCAGCCTTTATGCGTCACGCCGCAGGTCACAGGCCTTCTCTCAGAGAGTGAGTATGGATTCAATCACCACGCGTGCCCACCGCGGATGGGCATCTTCAAGCGTAATTTAATTATGGGTTGATTTAAAATTCATGCAGCCGAATTTTGCTGGCCTGACGATAGACGTTATCTGTGAAATCCCGTAGGAAAAGGCACATAATGTTTTCTCAAATATTCCATGTTTTTTAAATGCAGCCTCTCAAAAATTGGAAAAAATTGGAACTTCTTGTCCGCAAATACCCGCTGTCATTTCAATAAATATTTGGTGGTGGGGATTTGTGGAATTTTTACTGTCTTTTAACCCCACTAGGCACACGTGTGTAGCGGAGGCCCGGACTGAAGACCATGAGGTCGATAGGAATACTTAGCTGGCACCATGTGCATCACGAATTTTATATCAAGATTGTTTGTGACTTTTTAAATACATAGCGAAGGGCGTCTAAAGCGCGACGGTCTTATTTATAAAAAAACTGCCAAGTGCGAGTCAGACACGCGCACGAAGGGTTCTGCCCATCATCTATACCACATTTGAAAATTTGAAGCGTCTACCCGTTGCCGTTATTAATATCGGGCAAAAAAAATCACGTTTGTTTTTAGTATTTTTTATTATAGCGGCAACAGAAATGCATCATCTGTGAAAATTTCAACTGTCTATCACGGTTCATGAGATTCAGCCTGGTGAGACGGACGGACGGACGGACGCACGGACGGACAGCGGAGTCTTAGTAATAGGGTCCCTCACCCTTTGGATACGGAACCCTAAAAATGAAGTAATGCCTCTCCCAGAGGCTCTTTAAGTAAAACGCCGTACAACTAAGGTACTTCTAATTGTGCTTTGTGGTATAACTAAGGTGTAACTTTATGATTTATAACAAGTTCTCTCTTAAACTCAGATAAATACATTCACAGATTCATTAATTACCTATAGATAGGTATGTCAAAAAACGCTTTTCTTGCTGCAACGACTAAACAAACAAATCTTTATACTCTATGGTCAAGACTCCGTTATTTGTTTTGTTATATTTATACATATTATTTTATTTTTTTTGTTATATTTATACATATTATTTTATTTTTTTTGTTATATTTATACATATTATTTCTTGATATGAAGCTCGTTTTTAACGAAATATTGTAAACGAATCCATCCTCGATTGCAGGAAACGACCACTGCAAAGTTGATAACAAGGTTTTTGTTTGCAAGTCTAATCTGAGCTCTGACACAAACTTATCCACAGAGCACATGAGCTTATTGGACGTTTATACGCGATATTTAGGGTGTGGAGGGTATATATTGGAACTAAAATGGAGATTTCACTTCATAAATCACAAAGTCATAAATCAAAGTTGTTTTAGTGTTTTTATAAATGAGATCGTGTGTTTATCCAGCGGGGCTCTTTTTATTTCTGCTAGTTACAAGCATAAATGACATAGGTACCAAATTCAAGGATTTTAGTTTTCATGTGCCGTCCGAATTTGACTTAAATAATTTGATAGTTTGTCGACACTTATCAATGATTTTGTCGAGGAAACTGAGGTGCTGGATTTGGTCAATAAATAGCACCTCAAATTAAAGGATTTTGTATGTGCCTTCCGAATTTTACTCAAATAATTTGGTATTTTATCGACACTTATGAATGAATGATTTTGTCGAGGAATCTGAGGTGCTGTATTTGGTCAATAAATAGCACCTTAAATTAAAGGATTTTGCATGTGCCGTCCAAATTTTACTTCAATAATTTGATAGTTTTTCGACACTAAGAATGATTTTGTCGAGGAATCTGAGGTGCTCTATTTTGGTCAATAAATAGCACCATTCAAATTAAAGGATTTTGCATGTGCCGCTAATGATAATATGGGCTTGAAAGTTTTTCTGGGTTGGTCTAGGATAAGGGTAAATAAAATAGGTATATTTTTCAGTGAAAGTGTGAAGAGCGTTAGGCTTTTCAATATCATTTTTATTGTTTAATGTTTGGGCCTTCGGCTTTTCACACAATTCAGACATTGAAAATGTATTTTTAGAGTTCCGAACCTCAAGAGGAAAAACGGAACCATTATAGGAAGTGATCCTAAGTCCGTCCGTCCGTCCGCCCGCCTGTCTATCGAGACCTTTTATATCCGGAACTCTGGAACGCGTGGAGGTATCGAGTTAAAATTAAAACCATATACTCAAGTCTTCATGTTTTCGTCATAACTTAGGTTAGCTGGTAGACAATGCTAAGTATCATTAAGCTCGCTTATGTGCAAAACTGTATGTTTAAATGCAATAAAGGATTTTAATAGTAATAATAATACAGTTCCATGAAGCTGTAAAAAATTAAAGTTCTGAATTAGCGTAAAAAAATATACGGCCATTCATGCCGCAAAAACGTATATTTCGACACTCAAGGAAATCAAAATTCGTGGGGTACTTTCCGTTGACCCAGAACTACGAAATTTGACAAATAATATCTTTAGCCTCTAAATAGGTTTTTAAATAATATCGTCTTATACTACAAGTACAGGGAAAAATCTGGAAACTATATATTTGTAATTCAATCATAAAAAATGTCTTTGGAGTTCTGGAAAAGCTCGGAATAACTGCGAAAGTATCTACAAATTTGTACGAAATCCTCGGTGGGCGGGTCCGACTCCCACTTGTCCGTTTTTTTTTTACCTATATTCTATACAACATTTTTTTTTAAATCGGTAGGTACCGTCGCGACTGTTTTTACGAATTACATTTATTGTATCATAAATAACTTACTAGACCATAAAAAAGGAAACACATTTTGATCTACGTCAAAGAGTTTCGCATTAAAGTTATAAAATGTATTGAAAAAATGTACATTTTTACAATTTTGAAAATTCTCAGTTAGTAGTAAGCGAATTAACTTAAGACTCGTAATGTGCAAAGAAAATGTCTCTCGCTTTGTGATACTAAAACCAGATTTCTCATACGCAAATATTTGTTAATATGTGATTTATTTAGCATTCATAATCATCATTCAGCCACAAGAAGTCCACTGCTGAACATAGGCCTCCTCCATGGATTTCCAAAAAGACCGGTTGGAAGCGACTTGCATCCAGCGTCTTCCTGCCACTTGGATGAGGTCATCTGCCCATCTTGTGGCTGTTCGTCCTACGCTGCGCTTGCCGATAATATGTGGTCTCCATTCGAGAACTTTTATTTAGCATTAGTAAAAGAAAATAATATTTTTTATAGATAGATAGAGAACACTAAAATTTATTGTATATAAAAACGGAAATAACATAGATATTTCTTAACCTAAGAGTACAGACGGCGTCCTTATCACTAAAAGTGATCTCTTTCAGACAACCCTGGGATGGACTGGATTAATACATTAGAGAAAGGAGGTTAACTGTGTTCAGTTGACATAAATCTATCAAATACAACCTCTAGGCGATTTATATCATGTGAAAAGTGTTCTAGTACCGGGTCATTATAAGCATCTTCTAAATTATTTCTGAACATGCAGAAATAATCATGGAATAAAAGTGGAAAATAAATATATAGCTTCCACACAACACAATCACTTTACGTGGTCTCGAACTATGATACCCTGTGCTATGGCAATCAGGCAAGGACATAACAAACATGCAAATAAACCCAGACTTATTTACCAAAAAATCCGAAAATATACTTAATAAATCAAGGATACACCTCGTAAACTTCGTAAGTCGCCCATTTTAAACATCTCATAACTTATTTAAAAATTAGAAAAGAAAATAAAGAATATTCTATCTATCTATATATTTCTACACATGCAGACAGAGCGATCGGAGGTTCGTAAGTCTCCTATTTAACATCTCATGAATTATTTCTCCACATGCAGAAAAAAACGATCGGAGTAGAAATTCACCAAGAAATCAGAAAACAAACTAAATACATTAAGAATACACCAAACTCCGTAAGTGGCATATTTTGAACGTCTCATGACTTATTTCTCCACAAATGCAGGAAGAACAAGCGGAGTGGAAATTCAGCAAGAAGTCAAAAAACAAACTAAATACATCAAGGATCCAAACTTCGTAACTGGCCTATTTTGAACGTCTCGTGACTTATTTCTCCACATGCAGAAGGAACGAGCGGAGTGGAAAATTACCAAGAAATCAGAAAACAAACTAAATAAATCAAGGATACGATACACCAAACTGGATAAGTCGCCGCGGGCTTTTTCGACTGGTCACGACTTTGCACTGTTATTCACTTGTGAGGCGACAATGGCCACAATTCAGCTTAACGCTTTTAAGGCTTGCACATTTGTGTGTCTTATTTTATACTCTCAGTGAATGGTGATAATTTTCGTTACTTTCGGACCCGCAAAGGGAAGCTTCTCTGCGAATCATTACATATTATTCGTTTATTCATTAATTATATTTTTTTTATGTCATCATCATCATCATCAGCCATTTGACGCCCACTGCAGGACACAGGCCTCCATCATGGTTTTTAACCATGAAGGGTTTTGCAATAATCGCCACGCTTGGCAGGCGGGTTGGCGATCGCAGTATACGGTTGGAATCTCAGGAAGACGCTGCTGCCCGTCTCCTGGTAATAAATTTATTTCCTTAGTCGCCTTCTACGACATCCACGGAAGGAAATGGAGTGACGCTATTCATAATCCGGCGCCACACGGTTTTTTTTTTATGTATGTTCTTTGATTCTTTTACAATGACTTTTATAGTGGGTTGGGATAGATATTATAATTTTTGCAAAGATTCGGCAAATTAAATCTAAATAACTATTAAAACGACTAGTCACTTCGCCTACTTACGCTAACTGTAAAACAGGTACACGTAGATTATACGCTAATTGTAAAACCGAGGTGAATATTTTTTTATACAATATCTAGTAGTGTACTCTTAAAAGTGTTACTACAAGTCGAACAACTGACTTACTATGTGAAACTTTGATTTAGTGTACTTTACTTGTCTACGTCAAGTCTATGTAACTAAATAAAAATACAAACAATTGCGTATCTGCGCTGTATCTCAGGTTAGTGACGTTTTACGACAGTACAGGCTGGCTTCAAATTCGTTTTCGTTTTTAAAGGGCTCCGAGAGTAACACTAGCGCCACAGAAGAACAAAGTCATATATTTTTTACATATCGAATTTGCAAATTCGATTTTTGGTTCAGTTTTGAGAAGTCGGAAATCACGAATATTAGAAAAAATATGTTACACCATTACTTGAATCATTAATAATCCCGCCTTATTGTTCTAGCGGTTAACACGCTTGGCTGGCCATACGGAGGTTGCACATTCTATTCCTACTGAAGGTGGTTTGATTTGTACAAATGGCCTCAACTGGGTGTGTTCCCATGTTTGTCCTTGCCCGGTCACCTTAGCACAAGATATCCTAATTTCGGACCAGGACAAGTGATTACGTTGTATGGAAGTTATTATTCATAACAATAATAAGATTTATCATTATAAAAAGAATTCCCTCAAAATATTGCTAACGATTTCAATATCACGCTGTAGAACTTAGACACAAAAATAACTTAATTAACAAAGCACCTTACGTAAAACCGTAAGGTAACATCTAGCCAGAGTGTCATTGTGCTTTGCAAAGTCTATTTATCTTCATGCACAACATTCTATTATTACAACAAAAAAACACGCCCACGGCGTAATAAAAACATAACATTTATCAGGCCAACACACAAACAGGTGGTGTGTAAAGGGATAACAAAAGCAAACTTCAGACGCGGGCATCGAACCCGGGTCCATGGCCTCGCGCGGCCCTTGCCGCCCGAGCCTATGCCGGCTACGAGGTCTGCACGACCTGCAAACGGCCCTGGATGTGACCGCGGCTGGACAAGTTATATTTGGTGGAAAAAAAAAAAACAAAATGGAAAATCCATTTGCCAATCCAATGATAAAGATAAAAAGGTATTTATTGCCTCTTCAGAAAAAAAAAATAAACAAAGTAAGGCTTAACTATTGATGACATAAAATAAGGCAAAAGGTAGTGGCTCATGTGGTACTGACCCGGGTCAGTCCATTTTCCATTTTAAGTTTTTCCACGAATCTTTCCGTCGGCATTATTAGGTGAGCGGATAAAAAAGTTTCTCACTGTTTTTACTGAATAAAACGGCTAGTTTTAGCATTGTGTGCATTCTCAAATCGTAGCCTAGCTACTTTATACCTCCAACCGCGAAAAAATATGTAATAAAATGGACCAAAACTTGATTAGTTATCAAAATTTCGAAAACAAAGCGGAGTTAAGCCGGCTGTAAGGTAGAGACGTTAAAAAAAATTCAAGGCATTGGCACGAACTTAGAAGGAAAACTATTTAGCATTAAGTACGCCTTTGTGTGAAAATTGTTTTCTATGCAATAAAAAATTTAATAATAATAATAAAACTCTTATGGTTAAGTAGGCTTTACAAGTTAACTAGTACCAACTTATAAAAGGAAATCTTCGTACAAAATCCATTGAAAATTACGTCGAAATTGTTAGTTCTGTAAAGCAGATAAAACCACTCTTTCTAGGGAAGGCTAGAATGGGGTTTATCGCTATATTGAACACCTATTACTATAGCCGATCAACTTATAAAAAGTAAATCTTCGCACAATTTCCATTGAAAATTACTTTGATGAAGTTGTTAATTCTATAAAGCAGGTAAAACCCAATCCTTCGACGGAACCGCTTGGTCGATTTTTTTTATTTTCGAATCATGCAAAGTGCACTTAGCATTTGCCACATCCACGCTTCGTACGTCCCACGGCATCATCTCAGCCCGTCCTTTAGGTTCGATCTCGGGGCTCGATACGAAGCTACTAAATGTTAATTGGCGTTTGTTGGCCGGTTCTTGAAGCCTTTTTATACCACTCGAGCCTTCGGCACACGTCTTCGTCTTTTCACGAGCGTCTAGAGTGCACTGCACAAAATGAGCTGAGATATAATATGGAGTTTACGTTGGGCCGACGTCGAGAGTGTTTGAAAACCGCGTCTGCTTTTTGGGCGCGTTCTGCGATTTGTTAAAGGATTCCGACATTACAAGGATTCCGAAAAGATTCTAGCTTGCCCGTGAGCCTTTTTAAGCTTTCTGTGATTTAAGGCTGTTCTTACGTCGAGCATTCTGTCTCGCTCATACATTCATAAGCAGCCTATATACGCCCGAAAAAAATATTTTTATAGTTTTATTTCTAAATTTTTCCCAGTTCTTTATATGATTTCTAAGGTATAAGAGCAATGGTCACTCCAATTTAAGTTAGAGGCAAGTTCTTCATTGAAGTTTTATGAATTTCGGCCCTGGAGCACCACCAATGAAAAAAACATATCCTTTTTAGCAAGTTTTAGCAAAAAGTTTTTAATGGAAATCTATTAAAATCTTAGGGTGGTAAATCTTTGAGCTTCAGGTTCTAAAAATAGCTAAAACAGTTATTAAGATGTATTATGTAAATTGTTTGCAAAAACGTGTTTAAAAAGTAGTTTGGGTTCGGTACCGTCTGCTAAGATTTCCACAAATTTTTTTTTGCATACCTACCTAGTCATTATAATTTTAAATAGCTACTAGAGTTCCAATATAAATCAATACAAAAATATATTGGAAATATTGTTATGTTTATGACCTGATACATCGTTTGTTAAATAAAAGAGTACTTACAAGTGTAACTTAAGTTGCAACATCTGAAACAAAGATGGCGCTAGTCTTCAGTTTTGGACGGAAAAGTCTAGGATTCGTAGAATCCGAAATTGTGGAAAGATCTGTTGAGGAAAATAGAAACTGTCTATCATTGAATACTTGACAAAATTAAGCATAGTGGGTAAACGAATTTCCATGCGTAAGTAAGCTCGCCATTTAGACTTTTTAATTTTTCTGTAAATGTTTTGTCTTATTCATGTGATTTTCTATGTGCAATAAAGTATAATTTTAATTGTAATCGCTATTGAAATAGTAGTAGTGTTATAATGTTAAATAGTGTCTCGTTGGTGCCGGAGGTCGTGGGTTCGATTCTTATTGGGGGGCGCCGTACATTTGTACAAATGGCCGCAGTCTAGGTGTATTTCCATGTTTATGATGTCCTTGCCTAGTTACCATAGCACAGGGTATCCTAGTTTGGGAGCAGGTCAAGTGATTGTGTTGTGTGGAAGTTATATTACTATTATTAAATCCTCTTTCGGCTCAAACAAACACAATCCAATCGATTGTCAGGATTGTGGCAAGTGGCAAACCCTGGTCTCTGTCTACCCCTCTAGGATACATGGGTAAGTTTCTTTGTCATAATAATTCCGTCTAACCAACCATGTATGGAAATTGTAACAATTGAAAAGAAAACACTGAAAATTTTAATCGCCTGCCAAAGTCTATCTCGTCTAGAGAAAAGCACTTTAAACCTGTGCTTTGAGAGAAAATCATCTTTCATTTATATGACCGACGCAAAACAAACCAAGTTAAGGCTGGGTTCTACGACATTATCCCTAAAACAGGTGTTTTGAAATACATTTGACTCTCTAAAGTCGTCAAAATATAAGAAGCCCGTTTTGACAGCTACGAAAACAATAGAATCTAACCTAGTTTGAGATCAAAAACATTGAAAATCTAAACTATGAGTAACTTTTCGGGCTACAAAATCTATTTTTTCTTTTGACCGTTAAATAATATGCCAGAGTATGTGACTTTTTATGTATTTGTTCGAGTAAATCCAAAGTAAAATGCAATTTTGTGCAGCTGTCAAAGCGGGCTTCTTATATTTCGAGGACTATAATGATTAGTATTTAAAATCTGAAAAATATACTTATTACTTTTCAATGTCTGATCTAGGACCGTCGGTCAGAACAACAACAAAAATATCGCGAACATGAGTCTAAATTGTCACTAGATAATTATGATTTTATTTGAGCTGCGCCGAGTTTTTCATAATAAAAAATATACCAAAATGACACAATGACAATAACAAAATGACTATCACTCAGACACCCATATTACTTATTTGCTTATAAAAATAACCTGACATACGTATATATTTTTATTATTCCGATAGTAATGTATATTATCACAATTTTTTTTTAAGGACATACAATTATTGCGCATTACTTCGTTATCACGAAGCAAGACACTTAAATATTATGCTATAATTTAAATTATTATAATTATCTTTACAATGACATTTATTTGATACAATCCAATCTATGTATTTACTCAATATAATATTATACAATGTACACATAATAATATAATGCAATAATAATTTAATTTATGCTTATTTTGACATTTGAATACCAAATTACTGCCAATTTATTCGTTTTTCCGAGTGCTGCACGTCGGTACACTACCGGGTACTGACGGATGACCAGCGCTGGAGTGGTCTGCCTCTCCAGCATATGCTGAGTCAGAGCCCCTTTGCTTTTACCACACCCACAAAATGCTCTCTCGTATTGTCTGTTGATTTGTGTTTGCTTATTTCTGTTACTCTTTTTGTGTGCTTACTTGCTGTACGATTTTGCTTTGTGATTTTCTTTATATGTTCTATATCTGTGTGTGTGTGGAAATGCAAATAAATGGTTTTATCTATCTATCTATCTATCAATGTATTAATGACGTCCGTCGTCAAATTGATTCCATTCCCGTAATTTCAAAAATGTCTACTTTTCCCCCAACTATTGGCTCGCGCAGCGCAATAACTCCCATACAGACCCGTGCGCCCGGAGAACCTAGCCTTAAGGCAATCGGTTCTGACAATGAAACTGCATTACTGGGAGCAAACTGAAAAAATATGAACGTATATTTTCAAAGTTCCCTTTACAATCAACTTTGAACGTTCTGCAAGTAAAAGTTATACCCGTAAGCGCATTGAAGTAGAATGATGGGGCAAACACACCCATAACATTGCATAAACTCATGCTTGTATTCCAGAGGTGTAGACAGAGACCTGGATGAGCTACTTGCTACGATCCCGACAAACCTCTTTCGCTTCATTAACATTCACTATACTCCGTTCCACGAGTCGAACTCCAAGGGAACAAAATACTCGCATCTCATCGGTCGACGCGCGCGGCTAGTGGTAAGCGAAACAATAAGCGAAGACGGTCCGCTTCATAGGCTAGGTTTACTTAATGCAGTGGCTATTGGAGGTCACACGCATTCACCAATGGCGCACGTGGACGGTTTTCTTTGGGAACGCTCGTTTCGTTTTCGAAGTAAAGACGCATGCACAAAGGTGGAATGGCGACCAAAAATTACAATCGGCGTTTGGTCGCAAATTGAACTTTTTTTTGCGCCTTTTATGCTACTTGTGAGAATAAAGAAAGAAAGAAAGAATTAAATAAAGGGAGATTTTCATACCAAGAAGACACATCACATACATACATATATACATAAACTCACGCCTGTATCCCAGAGGGGTAGGCAGGGACCAGGGACTGCCACTTGCCACGATCCTGACAGATCACTTTCGCTTCCTCGACATTCATGACTGGTACTTTTTATCTTGCCCTTTGCTAATACTCGTACATCCCCTATTTGGTCGAAGTATGTCCGCCTGGGTCGTCCTTGACCGGCCCTTCCACCCACATTGATATATTTGATTATATTTGTTTCGTCAGTCTTTCTTCCTTCATCCTCTCGACATGTCCAAACCAACGCAACATTCCTGTCTCAATTCTAATCACTACATCCTCTTTCAGTCCACAACGTTCTCTAATCAAACTATTGCTTATCCTGTCATTCAAAGTAACACCAGACATACTTCTCAAGGATCTCATTTTTACTGCTTTAATCCTACTTTCTTGCGTCTTTTGCCGTACCCAAGACTCATCACAGAAACAAAATAAACAGATAAGTAACATAAATATGCACACCAACAGAAAGAAAACCAAATACACAACAGACAAATCAAGTAAATAAAACAGCACCATATATGTAGCCCGTGGTATGTCTAAGTTACCGTACCATGTACTTAAAATCTAAATGTTTTTGCTCTGCATGTGTGCTTCTGCTTTGTAATATGTTTTCTTTGTGCTGTTTCTTGTAATTAGTTGTGTTTATGCTTTGTATACGTGTGTGTGACTTATGTAAATAAATGATCTATCTATCTATCTAAAGCGGAATAGAACAAATCATGTATTTTTTAACGTAACGAAGCTCACAAAATCGACATCTCCACGGTCGCACAGCAACCCACCACGCTGAAAGTGTAAACTTATTAGCTCTTAAAGCTCCGGTCGAACTTCAATTAATTAATTTTGAAATTTGATTGAAAAGTTAAAGCTCCAAGGCGGTAACAACTTTTGGCAGAGGCTTTGCGGCGTCGCCGTCGCCGTCGGCACGGCGTAAATTTTTATTCCATCAGCCTAAAAATGTGTGAGCAGGTAGAAATTGAATAGCCTTCATAGCTTTGTGACCGTAAAGTTTCCGGCGCTGTCAGTCGTCTCAAAATAAGTTTAGATAGGATCAATGACGTTTTTGTTTTGGATGAGCCACGCACGTTTGTTGCCGGCATGGCTATCTGACAGCGAAAATAAATACCTTATAGTATAATAATAACGATAACTTCCGCACAACACAATAACTTGTGCTGGTCCCAAACTGGGATACAAACAAGGACATCACAAACATGGAAATACACCCAGACCGAGGCCATTTGTAAAAATATACGGTGGCCTCCAGTGGAAGTCGAACCCACGACACATACATATATAAACCCACGCCTGTATCCCAGGGGAGTAGGCAGACACCAGGGACTGCCACTTGCCACAATCCTGACAGATCACGTTCGCTTCCTCAACATTCATTAGTCGTTACACGCGAGCACGCCGGTTTCGGGTACTTTTTATCTTGCCCTTTGCTAATACATCCCCTACGACCACCGGCGGTAGAATGTTATAGAATAGAATGGTTTTCCGGGTGGAGACCACGGGCTGGCAAACGCAGCGTAGGACGCCCAGCAGCTCGCTAGGCCGACAAACCTCAGGCAGATTGCTTACAGCGGTTGGATGAGAATGGCCGAGAAGGAAATTAAGTGGCGTGGTTTGAGGCAGGTCTTAGGCTAGCAGTGAACCATACAGGAAACCTAGTATACAGATAACTAACCTAGTTTAGGCTCCATGCAGTCCTTCCACAAATTCTAATAGACGCATACTCTCCAACTCTAACTCTAATTGTAATTGTAATGGTAATTGTTATTATTTAATTCTGATTCTATCGAAAATTTAACAGGGACTTGCGTTGTGTCTAACACAACATCTATGCTGAGCAAACCCCTTTTTATCAATATTCCTAAGTTTAGAATTATTTATATTTTTATGATTTTTTTTTAATGTAATTTGATGTGATAGATAAAATTTTTTTTCAATGCCATATACCCTTTGTACCTTTATAAACTGCACTTTATTTTCGCTTGAGAAAATAAATATATTTGAATTTGTAGTCGACGAATACAGTCCTGATTGATTGATTAAGAATAGACAACCCAGAGGCTATTATTGTCGCTGAAAAAAAAACATAATTTGTTGTCACATATGTCACTGACATGTCACCCACTTGCTATATTGTAGAGAGTTACACGAGTTTTTACTCAGAATTGACATCTTCAGTTTTTTTTATTTTATGGCTAGATAATAATAATAACAACTTTCACAAGACACAATCACTTGACCTGGTCCCAAACTGGGATACCCTGTGCTATGGTAACCAGGCAAGAACATCACAAATGTTCATCATCATCATCACTGAGGCCATTTACTTGTACAAATGTACGGCGGCCCTCGGTGGGAATCGAACCCACGACCTCTATCTTGGTAGTAAGCGTCCAACGAGGCAGTCTAGATACATTTTTAGCAAATGTACCTGAATACATAGGACCAGCGTTTCCGTACTCGACACGAAAATTGGCGGCGATAAGTATTATTTTTCACCACTATCTAAATTCCCATCTGATCTCTGTCCCGGTGCCTGGCCAGCAAAACAACGCAGACCTGAGATATATTGATGGTATGACCGTTAACCGTTCCACCATTGACCTGAGCAATAAAGATAGAACACCTACCTAGGACCGGTAGCATCTAATATTCCAGTTATTCCTTAAATTGTCTCGTATCCAGAGATATATCGGCTGCGGACCTATCTATTGTCCCCCGAGGACTTACAACCGAATGCAACATAAAGACTATTAGTTAGTCCTTTCACGGGTAAGCCAAAACGTTCCCTAACGCTTCAGCAACACGAAGGAGGATCCTTTGGATTGTCATCTAGTTACTTAACCCACCAAATGACAGTGGAAACTGAGCACTAGTGAGGTTGGATTTACGGTGCGGTTTTGGTTGAGATCGTCTCGACTTGGGACGTTGCGTGACGCGAAGTTTATCGACATTGGATAAAGGGCCGAACCATTAATCGTGCAAAGATAATATCAGTTTAGTAATCGCGGTTTACTAAACGATAGGTTAGTGCACTCTCGTTGACGGGCCTCGGGAGATGTGGAAAGATGGGGAAACGAAGAAGTATTGATAAGTCATGATTTGACTAATACGCCATTTATCATTTGAAGGATTGTTATTGATAACTTTTTGGGGGAAAGGAAATGGGAAAATGTTTGTTAAGGCAATGATTTTCGATAGACATATTTACCGAAGCTTCTACCAAGACGCATCGCTAAGAGTCTTGCTTATCGATATTCTTTGGCCAATTTTTTTTCATTCACAACAAAACAAATAAGGATTTAAATCCGGTGATTTCAACTGAGTTTGCATATAAAAAAACAGTAACATTGAGTCACTATGTTAAAAAAAAATCAAGTTGAAAAGAAAATTAATTTACTAGTTTAGTTCGGGGAATTTTATCTCGACAAAACATACAGTTAATTCCGGGGATTATTTATCTCAATAAAAACCCACATCACACCATATCGCACCGGTTAGCGTGAAAATGTGATTGACAATACATCTGTCATTCACCAATTCTTGGTAAGAGATGTGAAGGAGCGGATGTTTGCGCTGAACGATGGTGAAATACATTTAGTAACTATTAGGAAATGATGTACTAGTGTTGCCAGGTTAGACAAAATTTGGGTTTGAATTTCAACATGTTTTATCGTTAAAGTCTATATCGTTATAGTCTCATGACAAACTGATTCAGGAAAAACTCCCCCTCTAACTGATTTTCATAGCTTAACCCTTTTAACACGCAAGTTTAATCAAACAGTTAATCGTACAATTCACACAAAATGTTTAGCTGCAATTTATTTTATGATTAGACAATGGAATGGTACATATAAACCGGGGAGAAACATTGCAATCGTTATTTCTATTTTGTTATACTGTCAACAGCAGATCAACCTTTACATTTTAGTTGCAGTCTCCCGTAACGTCACTAAGTAGAGTGCACACGTGTGAAGGTTGATATGGCTGTCAACTGTACAATAAAAAGTTCTCTTTACATAGCAATTTTTCCTGGTGCACAATAAAAAATATTCTTACCTTGTCTTATCTCTATCTATCCATCATTATTTTTAAATTGAAAGTAATCCTGTGATGGAGAAGTTGTTGAAAGTTATCTACTCATCACCAAACTATGTTACCTGGTTTAAAAGAAAAATGGTTCGGAATATGATAAATATCGCAACAGATCATGGCAGCACAGCTTCTTATGGAAGAAAAATCGGAAGAGTAACGTGTTGACAAGTTCTTTATAACCCAAAGAGATGCTCCGTTTTTAGAGATCTTCTACGAAATGATGATATCTATGTGATGCGTACAGGATTAGATCTTACGTGAGATTTTTTTAGTTTAAGCTTATGATCTCTCGACAAACTAATATTTTGTTTTCTATTTACGTAGTTCATTAAACGAAAAGCGGAAAATATAACTTACTTGATAAAAGGACTGTTAAAACATCCCACAGGTTTGTCTGGAATTTGTGCTATCTTTCTACGAGCTGTAGATTTTGTCAGGTATTGATGAGTTGTATCAAACTTCTAAAAATACTGTTAAAACATCCCACAGGTTTGTCTGGAATTTGTGCTATCTTTCTACGAGCTGTAGATTTTGTCAGGTATTGATGAGTTGTATCAAACTTCTAAAAATATTGTTCAACATCCCACAGGTTTGTCTGGAATTTGTGCTATCTTTCTACGAGCTGTAGATTTTGTCAGGTATTGATGAGTTGTATCAAACTTCTAAAAATACTGTTAAAACATCCCACAGGTTTGTCTGGAATTTGTGCTATCTTTCTACGAGCTGTAGATTTTGTCAGGTATTGATGAGTTGTATCAAACTTCTAAAAATACTGTTAAAACATCCCACAGGTTTGTCTGGAATTTGTGCTATCTTTCTACGAGCTGTAGATTTTGTCAGGTATTGATGAGTTGTATCAAACTTCTAAAAATACTGTTAAAACATCCCACAGGTTTGTCTGGAATTTGTGCTATCTTTCTACGAGCTGTAGATTTTGTCAGGTATTGATGAGTTGTATCAAACTTCTAAAAATACTGTTAAAACATCCCACAGGTTTGTCTGGAATTTGTGCTATCTTTCTACGAGCTGCAGATTTTGTCAGGTATTGATAAGTTGTATCAAACTCGGGAAAGTGACGAATTAACGATAGTGACGAATTAGCGAAAGTGACAAGTAATGCAGTAACTCAATAAAAAAGGACTGTTAAAACATCCCACAGGTTTGTCTGGAATTTGTGCTATCTTTATAAAACCTGTAGATTTTGTCAGGTATTGATGAGTTGTATCAAACTTCTAAAAATACTGTTAAAACATCTCACAGGTTTGTCTGGAATTTGTGCTATCTTTCTACAACCTGTACATTTTGTCAAGCATTGATGAGATGCATCAAACTTTTAAAAAGACTGTTAAAACATCCCACTGGTTTGTCTGGAATTTGTGCTATCAATCTAGAACCTGTAGATTTTGTCAGGTATTGATGAGTTGTATCAAACTTATAAAAAAGACTGTTAAAACATTCCATAGGTTTGTCTTGAATTTGTGCCATCTTTATACAACGAGTAGGTACATTTTTTAGGGACTGATAAGATTCGAGATGAAAATGCTACGATGGGCAGAAAAAGTAACGAAAATGTGTTTTAAAAACCGAAACTTAACTAAAGCACTCTTATAACATCCCACAAGTTTGTCTGGAATTTTTGCTATCTTTTTACAATCTGTAGATTTTGTCAGGTATTGATGAGTTGTATCAAACTTATAAAAAGGACTGTTAAAACATTCCATAGGTTTGTCTGGAATTTGTGCCATCTTTATATAACGAGTAGGTACATTTTTCAGGGACTGATAAGATTCGAGATAAAATTGCTAAGATTTTGTATGAAAGTGAATTGAAAGGACGCCGCGTCTTTTTCGCACCCTCGTTCCACGTCCTTACTATGTGCCCCACGCCAAAGGGGGCAAGAGAAGTGACATAAAATGTATCAAAATCACTGAAAGGACTGTTAAATCATCTCACAGGTTCATCTGGAATTTGAGCTCTCTTTCTACAATCAATAGATTTTGTTAAGCCTTAAATATAATTGTACTGTTTATGTATGTGTATTAAATATGTAAATATCTTGCTTAGTATTGTCACAGAGGAAGAAGGATTTTTATTATTGTTTAGTTGCACAGACTACCCGTCATTTAACTTGCTCATTTTTTCCGTCAATGGTTGTCTGGAAGAAATAACTTTTAGTAATAAGGCCGCCAATTGTACTGTAATTCTCATATGTAATTCCTGGTGGACATACAATAAAGAATATTCTATCTATCTATCTATAATTTATCCCAAATCCTGATTTATGTTTAGCTTGCCGCAGTTGGTCTCTTATTTGGGTCATTTTAAGTAGCCAATCTCTTTCCAAAAAGATTCATGTTGTGGGTAGCAGTAGCACCAACCTATTTTTAGGGTTCCGTACCCAAAGGGTAAGGGACCCTATTACTAAGACTCCACTGTCCGTCCGTCCGTCTGTTGCCAGGCTGTATCTCATGAACCGTGATAGTTAGACGGTTGAAATTTTCACAGATGATGTATGCCGCTATAACAAAAAATACTAAAAACAGAATAAGATAAATATTTAAAGGGGGCTCCCACACAACAAACGTAACTTTTTTGCTCGATACTAATAAGGGCAAAAGGTAGACGCTTGAAATATTCAAATGTTGTAATTGTACTGAACCCTTCGTGCGCGGTAGTAAACGTACGAAACTAGACATCGTATCGTTACCGCTATAAACCAATGTCAAACAGTCCATTAACAGGCAAGCGAAGGATCGGACTGTAATCAGGACAACGTCTGCCGGGACTGCTACTAGATAATAATATTTTATTTACCTACAGGGAAATAGACTTAATGATACCGACTGGACATTCCGTTAGTAGGACCTAAAGTGCTGAGAGGATCTCATACAGTATGTCGAAACCCCTCATGATTATGAAAACCACGAAGGAGGCCTGTGTGCATCAAATGGCTGATGATGATGATGATGTTGATGTATTTACGCAATGTTTAATAATTGCGGTCATTGACATTTAGGTACGTAATGCAATACAATACAATATCGTGCAAAGCTATCGGTAGTCACTCTCACGATCTTTGTGATAAAAATGTTAGAAAGACCTAAAAATACTCGGAAAGGAGGAAGTTGGGAACACAAAACAGAGTTACATTAAATTTTTTATTTAAGGCAGTTCCTAAAACAATCCCGAAAAGTTGGTGTTTTGAAAAAAACTTTTGCGCTACGATTTATATTTCAGAAGTAACGGGGCTTGTATAAAATTTCATACGAGCCCCGTTACTTCTTTGAAATCTTATTCCCCTAATAGTAAGATCACTCTCACTGTCTTTGTGATAAAAATGTTAGAAAGACATAAAAATACTTGAAAAGGAGGAAGTTGGGAATACAAAGCTGAGTTACATTAAATTTTTAATTTAAGGCAGTTCCTGAAATAATCCAAAAGAGTTGATGTTTTAAAAAAAAATTTTTGCGCTACGATTTATATTTAAGAAGTATAACATTTTATACGAGCCCCTTTACTTCTTTGAAATTTTATTCCCCTAATAGTAAGATCACTCTCACTATCTTTGTGATAAAAATGTTAGAAAGACCTAAGAATACTTGGAAAGGAGGAAGTTGGGAATACGAAACAGAGTTATATTTTAAATTTAAGGCAGTTTCTAAAACAATCCGAAAGAGTTTGTGTTTTAAGAAAAACTTAACACTGCGATTTATATTTAAGAGGAAACAGGGCTTGCATAAAATTGTTACTTCTTTGAAATCTTTTTGTCCTAATTGTAAAATTTCAAAGCCTTCAGTAAATTATTGTTCTACCGACATACCGTGTGGCGCCGGATTAACAATAGCGTCAGTCCAGTCGTAGAAGGCGACTAAGGCAATAAATTACCAGGAGACGGGCAGCAGCGTCTTCCTGAGATTCGAACCGCATACTGCGATCGCCAACCCGCCTGCCAAGCGTGGCGATTACGGCAAAACCTCCCCATGAGGGAGGCCTATGTCCTGCAGTGGGAAGTCCAAAGGCTGATGATGATGATGATGGAAAAATGTCCATTCTACCATGAATACATAAGGTTCTAAGCATTATCTATTAAGAAAAGCCTTAACAAAACAGAAAAACGTAAACCATTTGAAAAAAATTAAAATAAAATAGAACAAAAATATTTGAAAAGTCCTACAGCAAAATTCAACGTGAATTACAGTCACTCAACGATATATTTCGAGTATCGCTCATTTTAGATAATAGATAAAACCCTGTATACAGCAGGTTAGAGGCTTCTCTCGAAGAGAGCGTACACTGAGAAAACTGGCAATCATAAATGACGTGAATTCAGCTTAAAGTAAGATGAATTCACTTCAAGTACGGAGCATACTGACATCACCGAAAAGTACGATGATAATACTGTTGCTGATGATAACGGCGTTTAAGATGACGTGTCACCATGGCTTTAGTATTACCAGCATACATTCTATGATTATGTTTTCTACTATTTATATTTCCTTTCATCATACCTCATTGTGACGTCCTATTATTTTTCCTGCCATTTATCGATGACATCCTTATATAACCAGTGATGTCTTATTACTTTTCCTACTATTTACCGATGACTTCCTCATATCTCCAGTTACGTCCTAATATTTTTCCTGCCATTTATCGATGACATCCTTATATAACCAGTGATATCTTATTACTTTTCCTACTATTTACCGATGACTTCCTCATATCTCCAGTTACGACCTATTATATTTCCTACTATATATAGATGACTTCCTCATATATTCGGTTAGGTCCTAATATTTTTCCTACTATTTATTGATGACTTTCTCATATCTCCAATTATGTCCTACCAATTATAATATACTTTCCTAGTATTTCGGGTTAGGTCCTTTAATTTTTCCTGCATTTCCCTTCAAATCACTGGTTATATCCTATTACTTTACATGATATTTATTATTACATCCTCTTACCTCGGGCAGGGATAGGATATAATATAGTCTATGGCCATATATAGCAGAGCGTAGATCGAATGTTACTATCTAACACCTAGATCGCGCTTTGCTTAGAAAACTTATAAGTTGCCAAAAAAATCCGTAAGGGATGTAATTGACACTGATATGATAACTCAGTGTTGATTACAACGCTTACGGATTTTTGTGGCAACTTATAAGTTTTCTAAGCAAAGCGCGATCTTGGTGTTAGATAGTAACATTCGATCTGCGCTCTGTTATATATGGCCATAGACTATATTATATCCTATCCCTGCCCGAGGTAATAAATGTACATTAATAAATAACACGTAATGTAATGGGATATAACCAGAGATATGACGAACAGAGATAACGGGATGTGACAATGTAAAAAAAAACAAAACAATTCGAATTATTGGTAGGTATTTATTTAGTATGAATTAATAATTTATACAATTATACAATAGAAGATGACTGTTTTGATTAGAAACATAAATAGACATACATGCAAAACTAAAGATTTGTACCTATCTATTTCTATCAAATACATTCCGAAACGAAGGCGAACAAAATCAGTGAACGTGACGATGGCACATGAGGTGTACAGATCTTGATGAAATATATTGTAAACAATTGATAGCACAGTCAGGCAAGCATATACCTGACCCCCTGTCGGTATAGAATTAATGAGTCCGGTGGGTCAGCTATCTGCTTGGCTGACTGTACCTAGAAATATAAAGTACTCGACTTGGAGCGGGAGCGTGATTTGGGCTTTTCCAGAAGCCCCAATGAAACCAAATGCTGCCGTCGAGCCCTTCTGGCGGTGACCAACCAGCCAGAGGTGTTGCGCTTAGCCTGGTAAGCGTCAGCTGGCAGGTACGGCGCGTAGTATAGCGGTGGTGATTCTTTTTTGAATAATCTGCCGATGTCATATGACAGAGCGCACAGCTGGGAGTCAGTCTGCAGCACCGGGTTCTCAGCAGTTATGAGTTTTTCCATAAGCAACTTGCACAGTCGCCCACGGACGTCAGATGGTAAGGCGCCTGTTTTCTGACCAATATCTATTATTTGCCTTCCTTCGACCGACGATTTCAATATGGTACACGCCTGAAATACAAAATAGTAATTATAGTATTACCATCTAAATATGTAAGAGGTAAAATAACAAATTTACACATTTACACTAAATGCAGATAAACAAGTTAAATTTATAACACCCATCTGTTTATGTAAGGGGTCAAAAATATTCAATAGTAATGTAAACTTCTCCACAAATAAGTAGTAAATAGGCAATAACTTACTATATTGTTCACGGTGGACTCATCAGACACAATTTCACCCACTGACGAGTCTTGTGGTATGTACGAGTACATTAGTAGATCACCGGCCTAAAACAAAAAAAGTATTTAATTTGAGGTTGACACAGTATAACAAATGTACAAATAATAAGGTATATTAATGTTAAAAGGTATAAATGTATGTTTAAGTATGTATTATGAACAACTTTTGCTTTTAGGCCAACCCTGAAGTGATAACGCATATTCTGTGAAAATTCCATGGCTACCAATTATGGTTCAAGAGATACAGCAGAGTAGGACACACAATACATACAGACAACTGAGGCTTAGATATAGGTAGTTCAGGGTGTTATACTATACTTTAGAATTATTTTTGTTTGAGGAATTTACTTGATTTTATCGAATCAACTTAATGATTTTAGAATGGAAATGACAGTAAAGTATTGACGGACTGCTACCAATAATTGTAAATTATCACGACAAGCCACTAGACCAGATGGGCATAGCATAACACCCAGCAGACAGAACAAACATCTAAGTTCATCACACAAAAGGTGTGTAATTGTATTTTATCTAAGTACGTACAGGCTGGTTTGTAGAGGCTTCACCATCTTGATTTATGATTATGTCTTGATTTATGATTATGTCATCACATGGTGTCGTCAGGGACTCCAATGGAAGACTCCTCGAAAATTCGCCCTCCAGTAAGTTTCCAAAGAGTGAGGGACTGAATGTGTTATCCTGTGAATCAAATTAGGTAATGGGTAATCTACATAATTTAGTAAAATCCTTAGAAAATAATAATTATGAACTTGGACAAAGAATTCATCTTTGCCTGCCTGTCACTTTGAGCTAAGTAATCAAAGGGCTGAACACCCTGAGCTGAACGGGACAGCCTCTCCCCTTTCAAAAGACAAAAGGAAAAGATCTCAAACTAACCTAAAATTCGTTTAAATTAAAAACAGTAAATGATGTTTTTATTGTTAAAATCATCGACGGTTAAAATGAATATGCATCTCCGGCCGTGGGGGTGGTGGTGGTGGCCACGTTGGGTTTCCACTCCCATCTCCCTCCCCCACACCCTAAATTACTTCCTATAAATGTTTGTTGTTGGTCATACCAAAATAAAATAAAATAAAATTTTGCTTGAAAACCAACCGTATCTTTTGTTTGGTCATTTTTCAACATGGCCAGAGATGCCTCAAATCTAAGTCTGTCCCCTATTTGAGGGAACATAATCATTATATCTTCTTTTTTTAACAATTGCATTGTGGCAATATCTATTCTTTCAGCTGAAAAAGAAAAGGTTTAGATTATTACTTGATGAAGCTGACCAAAGCTGACTAACTAGACCAATGTCAGGCATCTTCCATCTCATGTCACAGCTGTGGAACACAAGGGCTTCAAGTGTGGGTGACATGAGACGCAAGAAGCCTGAGAATATCATATGTCAATTTGGCTTGGTCGAGAAAGAAGGTAGTTGGCACTAACTAGAACAAAGGAGTAGGTAGATGCTTTTTAGATATTTATTTTGTTTTGCTTGCAGATATAAAGGGCTCTACTCACATGCAATTGTATTGCATTCGAAGCTTGCAACTTGTAAATTAAGTACCTACACCATTCACAAAAGAAAAGGCCGGTTTTGACAGTTCACGCCCACATCCACATTGAACTAGTATTACTAGCGTAATGGTAGCTCAATGCACGCCCATGAAGTTTTAACTCCTAACGCGTAGGTAATAGAAGCGGTTTTCCTAGGTCCAACTTGTACGCTTTGCTTGTAACGCAACAGTTGGCTTTTATTACCTACGCGTTAGGGGTCAAAACTTCATCGGCGTGATGTGTCAAAACGGGCCTTTAATTTTGTGAATGGTTTACCTACTCCGATGTTTTTCACACAAGAGCACAGGACAAGGTTTTTGCTCAAGTAGCGTGCCGTGGTGCCGTGCCGGCCACTGTAGGTAGGAGTTAGGTTCTTCTTCTACTTCGCGTCAGTTCGCGTATTCTAAAAAATCACGTCTGAAGCATAGTACCTATAATCTGAAGTTTGGCAAACTCTTTTTACGTGCAAAAAGCGACTTTAACGCGACTGCATAATGCGAAACTCGCTCTCGGCCAGCTTCATACGTGTACTTTCTACAATACCTACGCGAACTGTACACCGCCGCGGAAATTGTACCTACTTGTAATTCGTAAAATGAGAATTATAGATGCTGTTAACTTGAGGCTCTGTGAGCTGTAGTAGACCTCGCGAAAGTAAAATCAATAAAAAATATAACACGACTGCATTTTTCTCCATACTAATACCACCAGGAATGCACGTCATCACGCACGTATGTAACATGGAGTAGGTAAATGCGACCTGTAGAGTTTATCTAATCAGACATTCGCATGGATATCTCCTAAGATCTACAGGTCGCAGTTTGGATCCATACCACATTAATACCTACTTACGAAAGCATTTTGCTCAACCCGAAACGAAACCATGCTAACATGAAACATAACCTAGGTTAGTCAACTTACCTTCAAAACGTTCTATAAAGTGGGCCAAACTCCACTTAGTTAGTAGGTCCCGCGTAGCTTGATCCATCCTTTCTTGCGCCCCCTTATCGACACACTCTGACCGATGATTCACAAAATTCACAAATAAGAATTATGTAAAGTAGAAGCACTCTCACAAAATCACATCAAACAACGAAACAACGCGAACAACCGTCCGTACCGTGGCGCGGTCCGTCTCAAACTCAAAGGGTAGTGGGAGGGAAGCGAGGGATGCTGCATGGATTAGCGAATTACGAACCGCACCTACAAGGTGCTGTCATCATATTTTTGTAGGAATCACACAAAATTGGATGCTACTCATAAATGAGTTTCTGTAATCGTATTTTAGTAAGATTCACTTAAAATAATATTACTTTAATATTAAACTTTGATGCTTACTCTAAAAATATGAAGTATCTGTAATCGTATTTTAGTACGATTCACTCAAAATAATGTGACTGTAATATAAAAAATGATGTGAACTCAAAAAATAAAAGTAAATAGCACATAATTTTATCATACTACATTTTAGGGAACTTCATCTTATTTTCAGAGATACTTCTTCATATATTAAATGAAATAAATATAAATACGGTGACACTGTCATTGTGTTTCAGAATTATACTCGTATTTAAAAATATCATACAAATTTAAAGGACAGTGGGCCATTTTCTATTACATAGTGTTATTATTTGAAGAAGATACTATTATTTTGTGTGACCAATTTTTACGATGATAAGTATCTTATTATTGTATTGTTTACCCAAACAATTCGATTCCATCCTATTAATTTAAATTATAGATTAATATTGACCTATTATCTCCATATTTTAGGACAATGCATCTATTTTAGACCAACGTCACGATATTTTAAGATTACCCCAAAATGACATTTTTCTCAGTGTATGGACCTCATGACCATTAGATTGGCTTATTTTACTAGATTTGAAAAAAAAAAAGTACTATGTAAACAAGTAAATAAATAACAATAAATGAATAACGCTAACGGTGAAGGAAAACATCGTGATTCACATACCTCAGCGCTTGAAATCGCCAATACGCGGTGGGCACGAGTGGTGATTAAGCCCATACTCTCTCCCTGAGAGAAGGCCGGTGCCCTACAGGGGGACGTATATAGGCTGCTTATGTAAATAAATAACTTGTACACAACACAATCACTTGACCTGGTCCCAAACTAGGATACCATGTACTATGGTAACCAGGAAAGGACATCACAATCATGGATTTATTTATTTATTTATTTATTTATTTACTTATTGATACTGTTATTCATCATCATCAACCCATTATGTCCCCACCGAGGGGCACGGGTCTCTTCCCTGAGGAAGGTATAGGCCATACTCCACCACGGGGGCCAAGTCCAGATTGATACTGTTATTGCACTTTAAAAAATCGTACAATGCGGCGGACTTAATGCCATAAGAATTTTCTACCAGTCAACCGCAGGAGATAAGGGAAAGAGTTGGTAGGAGTGCAAAAAAAAGGAATTACACCCAGACTGAGGCCATTTGTACAAATGAACGGCGGCGCCCTGTGGGAATCGAACCCACTACCTCTGTTTTGGTAGTTAAGCGCCTTAACGGCTAGATCAATGAGGCAGTCGAAATTAAAAAGCATAAACTTCAACCAAGGATGTATTAGCGAAGGGCAAGATAAAGAGTACCCGGCCAGTGTGTGTGCTACTAATGAATGTTGATGAAGCGAAAGAGGTTTCTAAGGATCGTAATAAGTGGCAAATCCTGGTCTCTGCCTACCCCTACATCACACGGGCGTGAGTTTTCCTATGTATCTCAAGCTTACCAAAGTAAATGTAGAAAAAGCTCAAATTTAATCAATAAATTTTCCTACAAACGAGAACAAATACTAGAGAAAACATCTGCGAGAAGATAGCGAAAACAATATCCCAAAGTGGGAATCCTCAATCAAGCCAATAAATTAACTATCTCGGCAGACAGCTCGACAAAATTAAGGAGCCAATTAAACCGCGCCAATTTGTCGCCCGAATATTACCTCCTGAAAATGACAGGCTTATTTTCCATTAATAGATTGACAAAGGCGTCTGGTGTAATTAATTTGCACTGTTGATATAAGCGAAATAAAGCTGTCTGTTGAAGGTAAGATGCTTGATTGGGGAAATTAATTTAATTTATCACCCTCGTTTACTTGTTAGAATAATATGTTAATAGCAAGAACGTTTTCTCGAATATTCGGAGGACGAAATTGGTCACACATTCTTTTAGAAGACGATACGAAGCCTGCAAAGCCTAGATTGAAAATAGAATAAAATCGTTCCTTTTAGACCAAGATCCATAATTTCATAAACATACATGCCACAAATTGATAAATTGTGCAAAAAAATTGAGAATGAGTCCATTAGATCATCAATCGTAAGATTACCAATGAAATTGTCAATTAACCGGAAATTATAAAATATAAAAGAAACTCAATAAAATAAGAAATTTTTTGAATTATTTTATGTTAGAAAAAATTTAGAATATTTAAGATGTCCTGGGGGTGGCCGCCAACTCAATCGCAAGATATGCCATGAAAGGGCTATCGATTAGTTGGAGAAAGGGATTCAAAATTCAAATAAAAAAATGTTATTCATTGTAAGAACAAAATGATTGCTTAGTCAACGTCAAAGCTGTTTTAGAATTTGAAATAGAAGCTGACAAAAAAACTCCACTTTCATTCGTTTCCAAAAATGCTTCCGTTAATTACAGAGTTCCATTCCCGTTAACATTAACATATTTGTCTCCTAAATAATCCTTAATGTAGGCATAAACACGGTATTGTTTATAAAAATACGATTCCTCTAGTACACTCCTCAGAGGCACTTTAACTATTGTATACTATTTGAACTGTCTCTGAGCAGTGTTTTAAGGAATCTTATTTGTATTGATAATACCGTTACCTACGATCTTATTTATAAAAAGTCGATGCCACTAAAACACTCTTAAGACGGAGGTAAAGCCAGTTCATAACAGGAATTCCTGCTGTAAGCCGGCTTTAGCTCCGTCTCAAGGGTGTTTTAGTGGAATCGACTTATTTTTAGATAAGTCTGTTAAAGTAGCTCTAAAGAGTACAAAAGATTTTTCAGAAAGGCGAAAGATTGACCTTTTTTATCTTTATTTTAATTAGGGGATTGGGCACCTTATGGACGCATATTAGCCCCATTGTAACTTATTCTAAAATTAACAAAACTATTTATAAGATAAATCAAAAGATTGAACTAAATCTTGTAAGACACAAACGCTAACTGTCGTATGTTGGGAACTGCGCATTTCGGCCATAACATAAACATAACATAAACTCACGCCTGTATCCCAGAAGGGTAGGCAGAGACCAGGGACTGCCACTTGCTACGATCCTAAATAAAAAAAAACGTTAACGTATTTTTTATGTTTTATCGTGTCTGTTGGTTTTCTAATAAATAAATAAATCAATAAATAAATAAATAAGAAGAATGTTTCTGATTCATAAAACTACTCGAATTCAGTGCGGAAACCATTTCACACTTGCGCTGCAGCCTGAGTGTGTTTGACCGTAAATGATATCTAGAGTTACTGGCAATATGTCAGATTTCATATCACTTGGAAGGACATTCCCGTATATTGGCCCATCAATAAAAGATTCCTCACTGAAAAATAGTCTTTGCAGCATTGTAATAAGACTATTGAAAGTTTGATGCGTTTGTATTGCCTCTCTAGTATCGGCTAGAAAGCAACCGTATCAAACGTTTCGTGAAATTGTGTGTTTCGAACGCACCCTTCTATATGTCTTTTTGTTCAATTGTCGATTAAGATAAATCTTTATTTCCTAGGGGATTAGGTCGAGTTCTGTTAGACTCGTATTATAAGTAGGTACGTCGCCCTCGTTCGTTGCGAAATGTTTATCATTTATTGTCGAAAATGTATATTTTGTCACAAGAACAGTTTTTCTTATAGTTTTCCCGTAATTTGGGAGGTAGAGCCTAAGAATGCAGAAATATGAAGCTATTAAACAGCTGTTTAAACATACATTGTGAGCGCATCACTCGTAAAGTCATAAAACCAGTAAAATCCGGTTCTGAACAGAATAAAGCGACTCGCTTTAGCAATTGTTATTCGGCGTGTTTTAACAGGTGCGAATTTTTCGTATTATTGGGTTCAAATGCTGCTAGGATACGACTTTTTGGAGTTGCGTTACGTGACAGTGATGACTTGCAGGGTCAGAAAAACATTAAAATGAATAACATTAAGGAATGTTCCCGAATGATCGAGTACGTAGTAATAGAACTTTTAAAAACACGTCGAAAAAAGACGTCGAAGTTACTAGAAAACTATAGAATATTCCAGAATATCTTCTGAATGTAAAATCACATCGAAGATACTACAAATTGGTGCTAGAAGACTATCGAACATTCCAGAATGTCTTACTATCTCTGTATAACAGATAACTCTGTCTCTTTTTAGCACATAGATTATTTATATATTTATTTATTTATTATAATAACCTTTAGGAAAATCTACAGCTAAACTTAGCATAATATATTCGCATTTAATTGACGGGTTTAAAAATATGAGAGGTTTTAAATTATGCATAGGTATCAGTTATCAAATAGCAATTGAGTGAACGCACACCTTGCCTCACTCAAACTAGTATTAAATAGATTATATTCTTTTTGTTGCATTTCTCCTGCAATTTGGAGTTCCCAATTATTCTGGAAGGTTCTCTTGTCTCTTACGTATCTGCACCTAGCATCTAGATTATTCTGCATAATTCGACTACACACTTGCCGTCCATAAGAAATAAAATTTTAAAGGAAATACTTCCGATGAAGTTATATTCGTCACTCACGTGTCAAGCACTTTCCCGACAGCGTTGCTAACGGTACTGACAGGCGTCAGATGACGTCATATGCCGCTCCGTTCCAAAAGGTCGTATCCGAACAGAATTTGAACCGGATAATAAATTCATTACTAGTGGATATTCTTAGTGGTTCAGATTATGAAGTGGGTCTAACTTAAGGGGATTTTTTTATTCACGTTAGTAACTACGACAGTTGAAACTATGTACCCGCTAGTTGGTAGCATTGGGCTGATGATGATGGTAATTGATTTGACTGCCTCGCTGGTCTAATGGGGATTATTAGAACTCTATACAAAATATAGATATACCCAAGAGACTTGGGTATGGCAAAAGAAGCAAGAAAGTAGGATTAATGCCAGTAGAAATGAGGTCCTTGAGAAGTACGTATGTCTGGCGTTACTTTGAATGACAGGATACGCAATAGTGTGATTAGAGAACGTTGTGGACTGAAAGAGGATGTAGTGACAAGAATTGAGAAAGGAATGTTGCGTTGGTTTGGACCATGTGGAGAGGATGAAGGAAGAAAGATTGACAAAACAAATATATCGAGCGAATGTGGATGGAAGGGCCGGTAAGGGACGACCCAGACGGACATACTTCGACCAAATAGAGGATGTATTAACAAAGAGCAAGATAAAAAGTACCCGAAACCGGCGTGCGTGCATGCAACGGCTAATGAATGTTGGGGAGGCTAAAGAGATCTGTCACGATCGTGGCAAGTGACAGTCCGTGGTCTCTGCCTACCCCTCTGGGATACAGGCGTGACTTTATGTATGTATCTCGATCTAAATAAGTGATTAGTATTATTTAATATTGTAAGTTGCACCACCTGCTAATCTTGTCAAAACTTAGGTTAACTGGTAAAATGCCAAGTAGCATTAAGCTCGCCTGTGCGCAAAACTTTTTATGCAATAAACATTTTTTAATAAAAAATATTGCAAACCTTACTTGCACTATTTAGATACATAGATATCTTGTATATTTGGCTTTTAAAGTTATTGGTAGCTATCACGGAATCATATCATATAGGCTTTGATGTATAACATTTGACATTTACATACAGGCACATACATTGCTTCTGGCCCCACACTAGGATATACTGTGTCGTGGGAACCAGAAACAACGACATCACAAACATATAAACATCCAAGACCTGGGGTTTTTTTTTGTCCCCAGCCGGGATTCAAACCCGGGACCTCTCGCATGGTATGCAGATGCACTACCGCTGCGCCACGAGGTCGTCGATAAGTTTAAGATGATTTGAGAAAAGATGGTAAGAGTGGGGTTTTTTTTCCCGCTGCCTTTTTCTCCACTTCAAATACGGCCCGAAGGCAGCGGCTAACATAGTACGAGTAGCATAGTATATTGACATTCAGCAAACAAAATGTAAATTCTTTACGTTGAAATAAATTCTTGATTTCTGATTTCTTATAAGAATCTTGTGTAAAGCAAATAAGTGCCGAAATGTCTTAAAACAATATTTCATAAGCTAATTCAAAATCAAAATCAAAATCAAATTTTTTTATTCAAAGTAGCACAGAAACTGCGACTTAATGAACGTTACAAGTTAAACTAGGTGTCCATTTCAAAATCTAGATCATTTTGGAGAAAAAATGGACAAAAAAACTCCAAACTTAGTCTTTTCAAGTCCTTAATTTACAGGATTTATATAAATGTTCTAAAACTCATGCATTGAACTGGCTTTAATTCCAGACATCATTGTCATCTAAATAATCTTTAATGTTATAGTAGCTTTTTTGGCACAAAGTGCGCTTCACACATTTTTTGAACCGCGTTTCTGGCAAGCTTATTATATCCTCAGGGATCTTATTGTAGAAACGTATACAATGCCCCATAAAGGATGTATTAACCTTTGCCAGCCTAAATTTTGGGAACGAAAGTTTATGTCTATTTCTAGTATTTACATTGTGTTGGCTACCTACAGTTTTAAAGTCACTGATATTTTTCCTAACATACATAATATTTTCATAGATATACTGACTAGCAACTGTTAGGATGTTGGTTTCTTTAAAGAAATCTCTTAACGAATCTCTATTGCCTAGCTTATATATGAATCTGATCGCTCTCTTCTGCAGGACGAAGATGGTCTCAATGTCTGCAGCCCGACCCCACAGTAGTATACCAAGCAAAGGGTGACTCACCTCACAGATAAACCTATACAAGTTTGAGTGAGGGTCTTTTGTATAAAGTATGTTGCCCGCGACTTCATTCGCGTGGTAATTTTGATGTGTATTTTTCCGGGATAAAAAACAGCCTATGTGCTAATCCAGACTATAATCTATCTCTGTGTCAAATTGAATCCGAATCCGTCCAGCCGTTTTTGCATGAAAGAGTAACAAACATCCATCCATACATACAAACTTTCGCGTTTATAATATAAGTAAGGATGTACTTTGTGAAATATCTTGAATAAAAAACTAAAAAAAAAAATAATTCATTAAATTGCCACAACACACAAAGATGTAGAATTAACAATCTATCTATTTCTTCTTATTATTATTATTCATTCTGTTTAATTTATTAAGTGATACTATGATGATACTACAAGCGACTTCTTTTAATATTTAGTATAAGAATTTTGTTTCTAAATTGTGTGCTGTAAGTGTGAACCTGTAATTGGCTTTATGTTTCCCTACTGCGTGCCTGACAATAGCTATCGAAAAAGCTATTTTTTTAAGGCATTTTTTAAAAATATCTCGACACAAACTCGAATCTATTAGAACCATTAGTAGCCATCCAGGTGCTTGTGCGCCGCGGGTCCGCGGGTCATTGTTTTGTTAGACGGACAGGCGGTACTAATTGTTGGCTCATTTTTACAAACAAGATTTCTCAACTTTTTTTAAAATTTTTATTTACATCTATACTTAAAAGTCATCGTCTAAGGGCCGGGTTCTGAATTGAGAATTTCATAGAAACTAAAAAGTAAATACTTAAGTAACGTTCTGTCACGCTCTTTTCTGAGAAATTCGAAGAGACAGCACTACAGTTGAGCATTTACTTAGCGAAATTCGCAATTAAGAAACTGGCCGTAAATAGATGACATTTTTAATTACTAATTAGGTACATAACCGCTTTCAAACCACCCAGAAATGAGCGTGTATAATATTCTATGTCATTGTAGTAGCTGTTGGCTTACCATAGATCTGCAAATGAATTTATTAACAAATAATAAAATATCGGTCGCAAGCTACGTAAAACAAATTAAGGTAACGCTCAAAAGTAGCCGCTTTATTTTTACGCTAACCTTCATTCCCCTTAACCTAGCGCGGTCATTGTCGCTTGGCCTCTATTTTAATGCGTTATCTTCTATTATTATTTTTAAGCGCGTTTGTTTGCAGTAGGCGCTTAGTATAAACACGCGCGCTACTGCGACTTTGTCTGATATTATTTATCTATATAATTAATGGTGTCTGGACGAGACCTCATCACAGTTTTCCTTAGCAAATTCACGTATGTTTTCTTTAGTATTTGCAATAAAAATGTACTGTATACGTTTATTTTTGCAACTATGTACGGTAATGAAAAAAAAATTGCTCCAACTGGCTAGTTTTTACTTTTTCACGACTTGCCCACGATGACTTAAAAACGGGATTAACGCGCGCGAGAGCATCGCTTCTGTAAAAATGGAAGCTAAACAAGCATTGTTTGCAAGCAAGCAAAACAAGCAAGCTGCAGCGCGTTTACATCGCTTCTCAAAATATGACAAGCGAGGTTAGCAGCGCATACAAAAGCAGTCGTAGGCGATGGCTTTAAAACTTTTGTATCAATATGCTATATTTAATTACAACAAACATACTCATGATCTTTTCCCGAACGAATGAATTGATCTTAATTGAGGGTATCGCTCTTTAGCACGTTAAACTTAAGCAAACTAAAACATTTTCTGTCACGTTCATTTTTCATTCCACAAGCCCACACTATCAAATTAGCGTGGACATTTTTAAACCAAGTCACGTGACACTGGCACTTTTTCACATATACATTAATATGAGTTCAAATACAATGAGCGTGAAAATTTCATTGTTATAGGTCAGTTTTCCGACCCCGAACCCAAAATAGGCTGTCATGGATTTCCAGAAATATTCGTAGCTATTTTTTCAGTACTCTTTAGCAGTACATTTGACAATAGGTCGACCTTTGACTGTCTCGTTGGCATAGCGGTTAACACGCCAGGCTGCCAAAACAAGAAGTCGTGGGTTCGATTCCTGCTGGAGGTCGCCGTACATGATTTGCACAAATGGCTGTATATAGATACAGCCGGTACAGCAGGAGCGGTGGTAGCCTAGTGGGTAGAACATTGGACTCGGAAGCGGGAGACCCAGGTTCGATTCCCAGTGCGGGCATGTACCTATGACTTTTCTTTCTAAGTTATGTACATTTGTGAAGTTATAGTAGCAATACCATTCGCTGACGGTGAAGGAAAAACGTCGTGAGGAAACCTGGGTGTCTGAGCTATTCACATACCTCAGCGCTTGAAATCACCGATCAGCGGTGGGCACGCGTGGTGATTAAGCCCATACTCTCTCTCTGAGAGAAGGCCTGTGCCCTACAGTGGGACGTATATAGGCTGCTCATGCTATGCTATGTACGGCGATCCATGGATGGTCTGGTGTTTGTGACGTCCTTGCCTGGTTATACAATAGCACAGGGAATCCTAGTTTAGGACCAGGACACGTGATTGTGTGGTGTGGAAATTAAATAATGTACGTTCTATTCAGTTACATATCAGCCAAATTTGCAACGTGCCTTTAAAGGTGGATCTGTACATGTAGACGTAGATAGACCTTTACATGTTCTAGAAAAGCGCTCGTAAGCTATTACACTTATGTAAAAGTTAATGTACTGTAGATTGGTACTTTGTAGCACACCTTTACAATTTAGTTGCAAAGTCGCCCGTAATGTAACTGAGTAGAGTGCACGCATGTAAATATTGATATATTGTCGACTCTACCTGATAGGAGCAAAACGCCCAGAACATCACAATTTTATGTTTCTTATACCCCATGGCTCCTACACCCCGTTTTTAACCATTAAGAAATTTCCCAGCAATTAAAACTAAAGTATTGCTTCTTTCTTTAAAATTCCAAAACAAATTCCACTTCAAAACAGACCAGCAATCTGAGAAAGTTTTCGAAATAGAAAAACTGTCCTCGATTAAAATATTTTGCTGGCGTTAAGACAATGACGGATCGACGCTTCGAAGGGTCAACGACACGCGGTGCACAGCTGACTTTTCGGCCGGTCTCCAAACCTACGGTCGGAATGGCGAACGACGATAACTGATAGCTAAAAACCATTAATCGGTCAGTGATAATGGTACTCGAAGTTATGAAGGTATTGTAGAGGTATAATAATTTGTGTAGTCGGTGCCCAGTGTCATGACCAGGACGTATATTTTGGGCACCGACAACGACCACACATGATACTTCTACATACCTACATGTATAATTTAAAGGTATTCTTTTAAATTGGATTGGATTGGAGATTGGAGTGGGTGGAAGGGCCGGTAAGGGACGACTTCGACCAAATAAATGTTCGGTAGCCCCCAGTGGGAATCGAACCCACGACCTTCGTTTTGGTAGCTAAGCGCCTTAACGGCTAGACCGCCGAGGCAGTCCAAATTGTGCAAATGCCCGTTTAAATGAGTTCGAAACGAATGTTTAATCCTAGTATCAACGTGGCTGACGACTGCAACTTTTTTCCAAATTGCTAACGTTTTTTCAAACACACACGTCATAATCTGTTAATTGTTAATCGCAACTGTTAAGATGTTAGTCTCTTTAAGGAAATCTCAGGGAAAGAACAAGTAGAAATGATTTTAATTTATTTTATCGACTGTACCCGGCGTATTAGCCACCGTTTCCCACCGAGTGTCCAAAATCGCCAGCAGCGAAGTGTTCTCAGCGCTTATCAGGGCTGCCGCCTGCCCGTCTGGCGGGCCGACGGTGATTGCGCTATCAGCGCTATCGGTCAGCGACCCCGCGCAAGGACGGTGTGCGTAGTCGGCACAGTTGTCGCTGTAGCGGGCGATGACACCGCCGACCTGGGGTTTTGAGCCGGCGCGTGGAAATTAAAAACCGCTTGTGATATTTAACTACAGAACAGTTAGTTAGATCTGAGATTTTCGCAGCTTTCTAGTCAGGCAATTGTACGTAGTTATGTGAACACCTCAGACGCCAGGGTTTCCTCAGTGTGTTTTCCTTCACGTTTAGCGAGGTTACGTAAAGTATTGTATGAAGATCAATAACAATTATTTTGGCAGATTCCTGGCAGCGGCTGGATGAGGATGGCTGAGGACACAAAGAAGTGGCGTACTTGCGGGAGGCTAGTATCCAGCAGTGGACGAATATGGGATGATTGATTGATTGGTTTTTTTACTGGGATTTTTTCAATGTTTAGCGGGAAATTGACAACGCTATTTAATTACTATGTATGATTTAAAGTATTTTCGCAAAATAACTTTGAGCACAAACGTTTCTCAAAATGCCCTCTCTCTCTGAGAGAAGGCCTGTTGCCCTCAGTGGGACGTATAAAGGCTACTTATAATTCGGGCAGTATATTTTTTATTTTGATCTTATTTTATATTTTTTTCTTAAAGCAGAAGTTCTTTCTAGAGACTAATTTCATTTTTTCAGCGATTTGTTAAGTTTATTATTATAAATTATTTATTTAAAATATTTGAAAGGGTGACGTCATATTTTTCGAGTGCACACGCCGAAACGTCGCGCAAACTGTCACACTTTGTTTCTGTGATTTGCTGTCACAGACGTTTTTTTCACAGACTAGGAAATGATATGCATATGACAGTTATGACAGCAAGTCCTTTTTTTAAGTAAGGTAGTGTTGCCATATGTTATGTTTATTTTAAAATGTGACGTCATCAGAAGGTCAAATGAAGGTTATTGTTTTTTGGCAAAAATAACGCTAATCTTCCTTAATATTTATCTTAAATATAGAAAATATGGTTACTTAGATGTTAATCTCGAAATGGTTTTTGATTCAGCCCTCAAGAAAAAAAATAGTCTTTGCGAATTGCACAAAATAACCTGTTGAATCTAAGAGCGAAGAGATATTTTGATACCTACTCTTCACAAAACATTACGCTTTGATTTATTCTTATGTAGTCTGAGGTTGTGTCAGAAAACGCTTTGTTTCCTAAAAAAGAATTGACAAAGTTTTGCGAGATTTTTTTTGAAACTCGAAGTTGAATAATTGAAGAATCTTAAAACACGATGGAAACATCGAAACCGTATCGCAGACTAAAGGTACTGGTTTAAATAGGTTTAACGCTGGTTTGACGAGACTTTAGTTGCGCATGGCTTATAGCTTAAATAATTTGGAGATTTGACCTTATAAATGAAGTCTCACTGAGGGCGGTTTTAGTGGAATCGTTTTTCGGGTTCCGTAGTCCGACAAGGAACCCTTACAGTTTCGCTATGACCGTCTGTCTGTCTGTCTGTCTGTCTGTCTATCAATCCGCGGCCTAGCGCAAAGACCGGTGGTACTATGAAGCTGTAATTTTTTATATGTATACATATTTACCACGCCGATAAAATTATAAATAAAATTTTGGAAACAATTTTTTTTTACTGTACCTCCCCTAACATGAAAAGTGGGGATGATTTTTCTTTTCGTCTACCCCACCATCGTCGGATTGGTCGTTGAAAAATAAATCCGTTTGCGAAATATTAAGCTTTAAAGCGCAAATTTTTGTCCGAGTAGGGCGTCTCCCCCCCTCTCCTGGCTAAACGGTTGATTATAGAAACGTGAAAAAATTCAGAGTAGTAGCACATATAATGAACTTAAAAGGAAGACCATCAGTGGTAAGTAGACTTTACTAGTTAACGAGTAATAGGCAAACAACTCATAATAGTAAAATTTCGTACAAAATCAATTGAAAATGACTTCGTTGTAGTTGTTACTTCTGTAAAGCAGATAAAAAAAAACCCTCTTTCTACGAAACCCTGCATTGCGCGTGACCCGACACGCACTTGGCCGGTTTTTTTTTTTTAAATAAATAACACCGTAAATGTTTACTCAATGAGCGTCAAAGTTGTAACTTTCACAATTAATAATATATTAACGGAGAATACCAGTGTTGACGCCAAAATTCAATTTCCTACTCAAGGAAAAAACCGTTTAAGGCGAAGGCCGTAATTTTAACAGCCACCTAGTGAGACGAATTTGTGAGGAGTGACGCGTTAAATTCGCAGTAGGATTATCTTTGATGACGTCGTAAAGTGAAATTGCCATAATAAAGTGCTTCGGAATCGCGTCGCTTCGTATTGTGTGTGGAGTTCGGTTTTTTACGTCGCAGGTGCTTTTTAATAGGCCGTTTGTTAAAATAGGCTTCAATGCTGATAGGCTTTTTTGGTGTGATTAAGGAGTAAAATGAAAAGCTTGACAAGAAAAATTAACTTGTTAGAGAATAAAAATACTTCAAGTAAGTATGTTTCATTGTAATAGGGGTTAAAGTATGAAATTGGCGTTTTATTGCAATAGGTTCTTTGAATTGACATAGAATCTTCATGGTTTGAGGTTTTCGAATGAAACTTTTTTCAAATGGTTTCTATGATGTTCTTTTGGGGGTCTACTAATGAACGCACCGTGCGATTTTGGTTTAAACGCTTTCGTGATGGAAATTTCGACTTAAAGAACGAGCCACGAGGAAGACCGCCCACACAGGTGAATAACGATGAATTAAGAGAGATAGTGGAAGCCGACCCTAGTCAAACTACCCACGAATTAGCGGCATGGTTTAACGTTACCTTACCCACAATATTGACTCACTTGCGTCAAATCAATAAAATAAAAAAATACGAAAAATGGGTGCCTCATAATCACTCGAATTTTCGCAGTATCCATCTTTCTTGTCTAAATTGAATAACAAAAACAATTGAAAGTCGATATTCAAATGTTTCACATTTTTTAAAAAAAGAACATCATAGAAACCATTTGAAAAAAGTTTCATACGAAAACCTTAAACCATGAAGATTCTATGTCAATTCAAAGAACCTATTGCAATAAAACGGCAATTTCATACTTTAACCCCTAATGGGATCTTTTGACAAGACCCGACCGGCAACACTGCTTTTTGGTAACTTTTAGCAAGACCCGGCTGGCAACACTGGGTCACGTAGTATGTATCACAGGGTATCCTAGTTTGGGACCAGTGGCCTAATTACGCGCACCAAATCCTGAGCGATTCCAATCGTCTAACTGTCAAATTCCTATTCAGCTTTTGTGTAGGCGTATAGACATATTTTTTTTAAACCCCTTTAAACTTGTGGTGTGACTGGTGTGTTATGTGGGGTATGTAGTATACGGATAAGCGCCCAATTAAACGTCATGAAAGCTTTTTTATTGTCAATTTCGCTAAAGTAATTTGATGGATAGATAGATAGATAAAACTATTTATTTAACGGCACAATAGACTTGCTGACTCCTACACTAGGCAAAGCCTGTCTCGTGGGAGAATAGAATTTTTGAACTGGGTTATGCGTTTGTGATACGAGACATCTGTGGGATAAGAAAAAAATGGTAAAGTAAAATGACGTAAGGCTAGACTAATGTAAGGGTAAACATAAATCTATTAAGCTTCTATGAGATTTAGGTCAAGTGAAGAATGTTCCCGTACCAGACCAAAAATATAGTACTTAATGTTAAACTCATCATCACCACCCATTTGACGCCCACTGCAGGGCAAAGGCCTATAGTTATGAAAACCATGAGGGGTTTTGCCATAATCGCCTTGCTTGGCAGGCGGGTTGGCGATCGCAGTATGCGGTTGGATTCTCAGAAAGACGCTGCGGCCCGTCTCCTGGTAATTTATTTCCTTAGTCGCCTTCTACGACATCCACGGAAGGAGATGGAGTGACGCTATTCTTAATCCGGCGCCACACGCATTAAAATATAAATAATATAATACAATATAAAAACAAAATAAAAATAAATATAAGAAGTCATTTTCGACTATTGACGCGCTGAACGGGATGCCAATTTTGCTATGAACTGCCCACTTCCTCACCTTTATGTTGTATTTTTTTATAAAATATAAAAAAACCTTTTAATGACAAACTTATGTCTATATTTATGTATAAAGTGTGTTTTTGGCAAAAAATGTAGTTCACTTTCACTCACAGACACGAGTCTCGTTTTTGGAGGCCCGTGATCGGCTCCAAAATGAGACAACACTTGCTACGGACAATGGCAAAGAAATCCGGCACCCTGGTCGAACATTTGTGATGTACTACAAAATCGAAGTATGTCCGCCTGGGACGTCCCTTACTGGCCCTTCCACGCACATTCTCTCGATATATTTAATTCGTCAATCTTCCTTCCTTCATCCTCGCCACATGTCCAACAAAAAGTACCCGAAACCGGCGTGGGTGCATGCAACGACTAATGAATGTTGAGGAAGCGAAAGTGATCTGTCAGGATCGTGGCAAGTGGTAGTCCCTGGCAGTCTGCCTACCCCTCTGGGATACAGGCGTGAATTTATGTATGTTTGTATGTACAAAATCGTTACGTATGGCTATCGCGAGTCATTAAAAAAATACTAGGACAAGACGCTTTGTTTTTATTTTCATTTACGAGGTAGAAAATTCTCTCACGGACGAGACGCTGCAGACCAAAAACTTGTATAAAAAGCCACAGCGCACCAAAAGTATACTCTAAAAATTGCTCGAATGGTTGGGTTAAAAACTTTAATCGGAAAAAATGCTGTCGCCGCTCGCCCAGTCTGTTATTTTAGGCATTTTCAATTATGTGCAGGGCTCTTTTTGCCTTTTTTCGTCTCTCGCTCGTCTGCTCTCGGAGACAACTATGCGAGCGTTTTCGGTACTTTTTTTGTTGCCAGTACTGCACGGGTACTTTGAAAAAGTGGATGGATACTTTTCATCGCAGTGGCTGATTTTATAGTTTTACCCGGTTTTCTCTTGGACTAAAAGTCTGATAATCTATTCTTAGCTGCTTTCAGTCGGCCAGTGTGTAAAAAAAAACCGGCCAAGTGCGAGTCGGACTCGCGCACGAAGGGTTCCGTACCATTATCTATACAACATTTTAATATTTCAAGCGTCTACATGTTGCCCTTATTAATATCGAGCAAAAAACGGCAAAAAATATCACATTTGTTTTATCGGAGCCCCCCTTAACCTCCTCAGTCCTGACCTTGAAAATAACAATTGAAAACCATTGTTATTTTCAAGGTCAGGACTGAGGAGGTTAAATATTCATATTATTCCGTTTTGAGTATTTTATGCTATAGCGGCAACACTGTTCATGAGATGCAGCCTGGTGACAGACGGACGGACAGCGGAGTCTTAGTAATAGGGTCACTTACCCTTTGGGTACGGAACCCTAAAATACTAACAGCCGTCAATAATAGATTAACAGTTTGTAAATGTACGGTATACTGACAGGTACTTCGACATATTTTATTATGTTCGGTACTAATACCTTATTAGTTAATTATACTTTATTGTACCTTATTTAGGCCTTCTCTCAGAGAGAGACAGTATGGGCTTAATTACCACGCGTGCCCACCGCGGATCGGCAATTTCAAGCGCTGAGGTATGTTGTTCGATGCTCAGAGTTCCTGAGTTTCCTTCACAGTATTAGCGACTGGTAATATGAAAAGCTTCATCATCATCATCATCATTATATTTTGCGCACTGCTGGATGTAGCCCTTTTCCCCCAAATACCATCTGTCATGGTCCCTTACCATTCGCATCCACGGACCCTTCGCCGACTCTACGACATCGTCCGACCGCGTCCGACCATCGGCAAACAAACAAAAGCTTAGTCGTGGGGCACATCGGAAGTACGTGGGACGAGGGCGCAGAAAAGACGCGGCGTCCTTTCAATTCACTTACATACAAAATGTACTGAGGGGACGGAACGAAGCCCACACAGAAGAGACGCGAACTCTATACAATGCGCCACGTCCTTCCTATGTGTCCCACGCCTTACGTAACAATATCGCCTTAAGGCTGGGATATCTATGGGACTTATTGCGCTGCGCGAGCGAATTATCGGGGGAACAGTAGGTATTTTTTAAATTGAAAATGAAAATGAAAAAAACTTCATTCAGAAAAGGGTTAAAAGAGTGGTTACTGGCTCCCAAACTAGGATTACAGAAATATAAATCTTGTTAATAGAATTTTCAGATTTTACGTACTAGCCGTTGGAGAGTAAGATTTATTTTAAAACACCTTAGGGGTAATGTCGGAGAGCAGAGCCTCAATAAACAATTTCGCTGGCTCTATTCAGAAAAGGTTTGAAAGACCAATTTGCGGTGGAGTCCGTTCAAAAATCCGCGCACAACTTGAACCGTGCAACTTAGTGATCCGAACCCAGACCAACTTTGACGCTACTTTATTAAAATTCAAACTAGTCGCAAGTTTAGCCGTGGTCTTGTCGGCCTCTGGAAGTTGGCCTTGCGGTTTATGTAAATTCAGACTTCGGCAACGCCAACAATAAATTCCACGCAACACAATCACATGGCATGGCCTCAAACTAGGCTACCCTGTGCTATGATAGCCAGACAAGGGCATCACAAACATGGAAATACACCCAGACGGAGGCCGTGTATACAAAGGTACGGCGCCCCCTAGTGGGAATCGAACCCACGACCTCCGCAGGGTAATCAGACGCGATACCGCTAGACCAACGAGGCTGTCATGTGTCGTCAGAATACAGTTTGTGGCACAGAGAATACAGATTTTTTTTTAAATAAGTATTAATCGGTAGGTATAGCGGTTAGCCAAAGGAAATCCGAAAATAAACTGTTAAGGCTGGATTTGTATGACTGGACTTATTGCTTTGCGCGAGCGAATAGTTGGGGAAAATTAGGCATTTTTGAAATTACAGAAATACAAATCCTATGAATAGAATTTCGATGACCGATGTCACTGACACATTCAGAGATAAGTAGTCATTTTGTTATATTTTTTATCATCCAAAACTGAAATAAAAGTAGTGATAATTTAGACTCGTGTTCGCGATTTTTTTGTATGCTTAAAAGTTTTAATAACCATAAAAATTATGACCGACGGCCCTAAATAGGACATCGATTCGATAGTAAATTTTATTCCAAAACACCTGATTTAGGCGTAATTTCGAAGAACCCAGCCTTAAGTAAAGAGAACGACTGGACAACTATTTGGTTCTCCCTGTTACAATGAGCTGGAGCTGTCCGTCTCTGAGGAGTGTTTTAGTAGAATCGTGTTTTTATAAATGAGACCGTTGTACTACGTCTCTTTGTTACGTGTGTGTATGTGTGTGTGCGTGTGTGTGTGAGTGAGTGAGTGAGTATGCTTAGTTAAGTAGAACCTGTGCGACCTGATGTTCTACAGAACCTGGTGTTGAATAGATATCATCATCCTCATCAGTCTATGCTTGGTCACTGCTGGACATAGTCCTCTCCTATTGCACGCCACTGAGCACGGTCCTCGGCTACTCTCATCCAGCTCTCGCCAGCCGCCCTGCGAAGATCATACACTACGTTTACCGATCCGTGGTCACCACTCAAGAACTCGTCTACCCCATCGGTTATCAGTTCTTCGGATGATATGGCCGGCCCACTGCCACTTCAGCATGCTAATTCGGTGGGCTATGTCGGTGACTTTGGTTCTCTGTCGGATCACCTCGTTTCGAATTCGATCTTTCAGAGTGAATGAATAGATATATTACACGTGAACTGTTGGTTTAATACCAAGTCTGGAAATTACCACATTCGTAATTCGAATTAGAGCATGGTGGGTCTACTACTTTACTCATCTACCTCTCCTTCTTATTTGCTTCACGCAAATATATAAAAAGGCCGGACGAGTCCAAGTAAAAAGTTTGTTATTGAAGTAGCCGTATAATTTTTGAAAAGGTCTTTGCCAGGTAATTTCATAACCTACTTCAAGATTTTTCGTTTAACTATTACAGATAAAAACAGTGACCTCCAAAAAAATTCTTGCGCTTAAAAATGTTTGAGATACTAAAATAATAAGTGACTGCAAGGCAATTTCAAGCGTTGAGGTATCCGAAAACCTCAGACACTCAGGTTTCCCCACGATGTTTTCCGTTACGGTTAACGAGTGGTTTTGCTACTAAAACTTTACAAATGTACGTGACTTAGAAAGAAAAGTTATTGGTACATGCCGGGATTTGAACCCACGGCCTCCCAAATGTGAGGCCGGCGGTCTGCCACTGCGCTACCACCGCTGTCGTGTATTAAATTTAACATTTAAATGGATAACCAAATTGTATGAGTAAATAAATCCAGTGCAGTGCATGCGTTCTAGGTTTTGGAATAATTATGTTAACTGTTTTAATCTAGGCTGACTTGCACCACTTCTTATATGTCACTTAAGTTGCCATTTAAATCTACTTTTTTGTCAATAATTTTGCTTAAATTGTGTTTAAACCACATTTAAGAAAGTGGTGCAAGTCGGCCTTAGCCTTTGAAAAGACTAAGTTTGGAGTTTTTTTTGTCCATTTTTCTCCAAAATGATCTAGATTCTGAAATGGACACATAGTAACCTGTAAAGTTCATTAAGTCGCAGTTCTGTGCTATTTTGAATAAAACATTTTTTTAATTTTCATTTTTGTTTGATAAAAGGACAGAGTCCTAAAACCAAAATAATATAAAGATTGGCCGGTTGTTGACTGTACGCTTCTGCATAAACTTCTTTATATACGTCGAAAAATAGAAATCCAGGATACAAAACCAAAACAAACAAATCACTAACTTCAAAAAAGCGCTCCAATTCCCGAGTTCACTCGTAAAACGCAACACTGAAACCGTTCGATACGATTCGAACTATTCCCTCTACTGGGGGTTAAATTATATTTTTCTTATTTGTATTTTCGAAAGCACACGGCGTGTGCACTCCCAAGTCTCCCACTAATACCAGAGGTCAGACTACAGTACTTAAGCCACCGACTGGTGACCCTTTTAGCAAACCAAGCGTGTTCGTCGAATGTATTTCATTCTATACTGTGCTTTACAGCCGTGTTTTCCAAGCAGAATCCATAAGTTTGAAGGGAAAAATACTAGAAGAGTACCGCTTGGAATAACAATAGAGACTTGAGGTACCGGAGCTGCAATATGGTTGGAACTCTGGAAGCCTTGAAGCAAAGGAATATAGGTTGCAGTCATGTATCGTTATCGGCCGTTTATAGTTGGAAAATTATATGCGATTTTGAATCAATCATAGAAATGTATATAATTTATTCATGACCAAAATGAACTTTTTTTAATCGGTTTACTAATGCTGAAAATTCATAAAATGATGATGCTGCCACATGTAATAGATATTTTAGCTGTTCAGGGGTTCACGTGTGAAGACTGCTAGAATACTCAAATTAAATGAAAGTAAACTGTTGACGGTAATAACAGATAAATATAACTACAGGTAGAACTAAATAGAACGTATGCACTTGAAACCTCGGACCTCGAAAATGCAGTAAAACCGTTCTTGCAAATTACGTAAACTTAAAATGAACTTAACGAAATTGCAAATAAACTCGATTTAAGTAATAAAACCTCACTTAAAACTAGATAAACCTGCAAAGCTTCAATCGGATGCAGTATCATTATATAAAATTACAGACAATTTTGTGTCCATCTGACAATTCGGTTTATTCTCAAGCAGCCGGTGCGTCTTGGTAACTGCTACAATACTGTCCGATAAATATTAAACAACGTAAAGATAAAGCCAGAGAAAACAAACAAATTTAAGTAACGGACTGAATGACAGTACTGAAAACATACAAAACGTAATATAAATCCTCGAATTTGACATAAATGCTGGAACACGTGTACGTGCTTGAGATTTACTAAATTATTCAGAAGATTGGTTATGAGGAGCAGATAGGTAGTGTTATCATTCTGACGATCCTTCGAGTTCATTTCAGAATTGCCCGTCCATTCGAATATCATTCACAATGCGCAAATGCAGTATTTACCAAGAACTGTGGGCTGTTGAGATAGTGAAATACTTATCTCGGCCTCTGACAAATTCTGCGAATGTCGAATGATGGCAGCAGAACTGTTTCATTTCATGATAATCATAGTGGACGTGGATTTAGGTACTGCAATATTTACTTTAATTTCCATGAATTGCGTGCCGATAAAACATCTGCTCCTTTACGCATGCCAGCGTAAATGTTTTATGTTACTGTGAAGCGCGCTGTTGAATAAAAATGTATTGGAGTAGCGTACGTTATGTGGAAATCAGTAAGATCCTCATTAGAGCCTGACTTTGTAATATAAATAATTAATATAGTATTTTTTCACAAGTTTTTTTCTCAGGTACTTATGCTGTTATAATTTAATGAAATTCGATGTCGCAGCCGGTAAATCACGAAATACATAAAATACACAGTGCCACTATAAATCAGAAAAGCTTGAAAATAACAAAAAGGAAAATTTAACAAAAAAAAAGTCATATTACAAAAGTTGTTGTCTAAATAACAACAACTTATTGCCGTGTTGCAAAAGTAAACCTAAAAATAACAAATATGCCTACCTTGTTAACACAATAGTTTTCAGTGTGGCTTACAATTACAATTTTTGCTCGGAAAAAACTCTTCTTAAATTAACTTATGTCTAGTCTTCTAGTCCCGACCCTAGACCAATAACCATTGAGATAAAGCAGGGTTCAGGCTTCGAAAAATATAATAAAATGCAAATAACGGACAATCATACTTAAAGATCGCCGAGGAAATTATATGTCTGCCCACACCTATCTGATCCCAATTCTAACTCTTTATTGGCCGTATCGTAACGATTCCAATACGATACACAAACACGTCGTAAAGCGTACTGCATTATCTACGGTTATAAATCTTTGATTCCACACTCAAATGTTTTGTGCGCTGGCTGAGGTGTCGCCTCCATGCAACGATTTTGAAGCTTCAGAGAAAAAAACCTTCATGATCGAAATTGAAAAACGTTCATTTATCACATACATACATCATCACAGAGCTGATTTTCAGTCCCATTCCTCATTAACTCTAACAAAACTTACGGATTGTAACAAAACTTGGAAAAAAAAAAATTGGTAACACACTTTTTAGCAGTATCCAGCGAAAGTGAATGATCACTCTTTCGATTCTCATAAAGGAGATTAAATAAAACACGGCTGGCGCCGTGTGGCGCCGGATTAAGAATAGCGTCACTCCAATTCCTTTCGTGGATGTCATAGAAGGCGATTAAGGAAATAAATTACCAGGAGACGGGCAGCAGCGTATTCCTGAGATTCCAACAGCTTACTGCGATCGCCAACCCGCCTGCCAAGCGTGGCGATTATGGAAAAACCCTTCATGGTTATGAAAACCACGGAGGAGGCCTGTGTTCTGCAGTGGGCGTCAAATGGCTGATGATGATGATGATTATTAGTAAGTTGTGTCTCCTGCTCGTGTTTTGTCATGAAACATGCACAAAACATTCTGTTTTCTTTGCGTAAAACATTTTCGTTGCTAGGGGAAGCAAAATAAAAAGTTTCATGATAAAAAACGAGCAGAAGACCCGGCTTTAGGTATGCATAGTAGACCTAGAGATCTTAACAAATTATGTTTTGAGAAATTCATAAAAACTGACCAAATGCAAGACGGACTCACGCGCCAAAGGATTGGGTACCATCAACATTGTAATAAATTAAATATTTGGTAAAGATGTGTTTTCACGGTATGATTATTATTATTATGTGAATTCTATTTAATTATAGTACATTACTGCAGCGGCCAGCGAAAGAGTCATTGATGGACGAACGTGGAAATGTGGGCCGAGGCGAAGCCGAGGCACACATACGTGAGTCCATCAATGCCTAGTTGTGGCCAAGGCTTGTATAGAACTTTTCTTAAATAATGCGCGGAAATTAAAACTAATTAGTTATAGGAAATTAAAATTCAATCTACCTAGACAGAACTTTTTATTTCAAAATACAATTACTTTTCAAAATCAATAACGAACAACGTACAACAATAATTTTCCCCACTTTAAAGTGTTCATTTGTTTTTTGTTTCAATATACAGCTTTCTCTTTGCGAGCCAGTTCGAAATAAAAAAAAAACCTTTGACACCTTACCTCATTGGTTGCCATGTTTTGGAGTAAAAGATCGTTCCATTTCTAAAGATTTTCATACAACTTTTGCCGGCCGCTGCTCGCATGTATTTGGCCAGTACATCAATTTCGATATATCGCGAAGAAGGTTGTCAAAATAATGCTCAAATTTCCAAGCATGTTTAAGAAAATTTAATTTTGTACATCATAACATATTTAACTCTGCTCTTTGTTTCTATAACAACTAAAAGTAGTGTTCGAAAGTTTTCTGAATCCAGAAAAAATTGTTAAAATCCCTCATGTTGACGAAAATTCGTTTCAGCAAACCCCCACCGCTCGCGTTCTAATATTAAATTATTCCGTTGCTCAATTCACTGCGAACGCACGCGATCAGAATTGTGCTAGTGGCCGGCATTAAGCCAGGAACATACTATCGGATGTTGCCGACGGTCGTGACCTACGGTTTCGGTTGGCGATGTGAATACCCAGCGGCCACCCAGAAGGGACGTGGGGCGGAGGCGCGGAAAAGAAGCGAAGCGTCGCTACGTCTCTTCTGTGTGGGCTTCGTGTCGCCCCTTCTGTACATTTTGTATGAAAGTGAAATAGATTAACGACACGTCTTTTGCGCGCACTCGCCCCACGTCCCTTCTGGGTGGCCGCTGGCACGTCCGTATATTCAATTATCATTTAATTGACCGAAAATTTACCTTTACCTCCGCAATATTTCCACTATTAAATGCAATATCAGAAATAATAACTTAGAAAACGTTTTCGTCATAAGAAATACCATTACACTTATTGCAACTTTAGAATATATGGGAAACTAAAGAGAATGTTGGTTACTCAATTGTGAGTAAGTATTGTAACGCAAGTTGGCAAACTTCGCGTTAATAGTACGGGTGCCACCTCCATCTAGTCTCCCGAACTAAAACTTTCGTAAGCACTACACATCACATCTCCATCTAGTCGTCTAACTAGAACTCATGGTCTCTTCATCACTTTCTTGTTACGGACTACGTCTCTAGCGATACTTGGAATTTCCGACCAACCAAAGCCAGCCAATGGTTTGTCCCTTATTATGCGCTCTTCGCATCCGGAAGAAAGGAGGAGAAGAGAAGCATTTATCTGATCCTCTTCCATTATTTCTATGTCAATGACGATTGTTTTTATTCTATTTGTACGTCAAAAATGATATACCCAAATCAACCCGTAAGCGTGCGATGGTTACGACCGTAGGTCGAGTTTGCCGGTAGACCCAATAAGCCGTGTGTATACAGCTTTAGGGGCGGCGTGTGTGGTCGGATCAACGCAGCGCCTCTCAATCTTGACACTGGATTTAGGAAATATACACTCCCTGCTTATCAGAAAATCTGTTTGTTTACTGATTAGGCGTGAAGGCATAAAAAATATTACGCCTTAGGTGCGAATAGTGGGCGATATTGAGGAGTAGTCAGATAAAAGAGCAATTATAAGTACAACACTTGAAGTGTAAAAAGATATAGATGGTCATTTTATGACCAAAGAAGAAGAATAAGATAATATGAGTAGAATATTTAATATGTGTACCATACTTCGATTCATTTAATTTTAAATTAACATTTTATATTGAGAATTCTTTAAATTCTGTTCCTAAAATTTCAATGGTACAGATGGGCATCAAAAAGATCATCAAGCATCGTTACAGAAACCTTTTCCGACAGCCAAAGGTAGGATGAGAGACTACATCTTCAATTCGCAAACTTATATTTTATCATAGTAGATTAAAATATATTATTATGCAGGCTTTTAGTTTCATAATACAATATTCGGAGTGAACGTAATCAACTCTTTGTCGCCCTACGTAAATCCTTTTACTAGCACGTCTCAACGCGAGAACGCGGGAAAATTTTGTTCGCACTTGCGAAGACGGAAAATTTTCCTACAAGAACACTCGTGGAACGATGCTAAAGAAAACTCGACATATTATGGAGGTAGTAACGAGTATTCAATATATGAGGATTCAACTTAAAATATAAAACAGGTTCTTTGTGATTTTAGATCATTGGCTTTGGAGTACCTAATTACTGTCATGTTGCAATATTTATGTAAATAAAAATAAATAAATAAATAAAATTCCTAGTTAAGATGAAGGAAGAAAAATAACTTAACCGTGTGGCGCCGGGTTTAACCGTGTGGCGCCGGGTTTAACCGTGTGGCGCCGGGTTTAACCGTGTAGCGCCGGGTTTAACCGGGTGGCGCCTCCATTTCCTTCCGTGGATGTCGTAGAAAGTGACTAAGGAAATCAATTACTAGGAGACGGGCAGCAGCGTCTTCCTGAGATTCCAACCGCATACTGCGATCGCCAACCCGCCTGATTACGGCAAAACCCCTCATGGGTAGGAAAACCACGAGGGAGGCCTATGTCCTGGAGTGGGCATCAAATGGCTGATGATGAAGGAAGAAAGATTATATCGAGCGAATGTAATATATCGAGCGAATGTGGGAAGGACCACACTTACCCATACTTCGACCAAATTTGAACAAATGTACTTTGTTTTTTTAAAAACCTATTTAGAGTGTACTGTGTATCACGTATGTCACTGATTGCTACCCAGTAGCTATATTGTAGAGAGCTCCAAGAATTGATATTCCGAAACTCACTCAATAAAACACAAATTGCGCCTTTTTATATATTGTTTTAACGGTTTCACTACTTTTATTATTTTTTTTTTTTACGAAAGTGTAATCTGTGAAACAAATTGGGCCATTGACATTTTGTGTTTTTGTACTATTCTACTTTATTTTGTGACTAGAAATTTGTTTTTGTGAATGAACTGAAGGACAACGTAAAAAGTTCCCGAAACCGGTGTCATCATCATCATCAGCCATTTGACGCCTACTGCAGGACATAGGCCTCCCTCATGGTTTTCCAAGCTTCCCGGTGTTGTGCCGCCCGCATCCAGCGACTCCCCGCCACCGTAACCAGGTCGTCAGACCATCTGGTGGGAGGCTTGCCCACACTGCGTCGTCCGGTCCGCGGTCGCCAGGTCAGAACTTTTTCGCCCTAACGGCCATCAGTTCTCCGAGGTATGTGCCCCGCCCACTGCCACTTCAAATGAGCAATTCTTCGAGCTATATCAGTTCTTCTGCTGATCTCCTTATTCCTGATTCGATCAAGCAGTGAAACTCCTAACATTGCTTTTTCCATTGCTCTTTGGGCGACCTTGAGCCTTGAAATCGGTGTGCGTGCCTGCAACAACTAATTAATGGTGATGAAGCGAAAGGGATCTGTGAGGATCGTTGGCAAGTGGCAGCGCTTGGTCTTTGCCTACCCCTCGATACATTCGTGAGTTTATGTCATGTTAAGTCGTAGTTGAAAATTAATTAATTAGTGTGTTGCGTAAATGTCTACGCAATAATTGGTCTACCATTTTCAAATTGTTATAATACATACATGCAGCAGATATCTTCTAACTCTCTTTCCCAATAGCCCCTTGGGGAGACATCGACCTTTTTAAATAATAGTTTGATTCCTATCCCACTGTGGTTTACAATTGGAGACCATAAAGTGTAGCGCAATACGCCCACCAGCTCGCTGGAGTGACAATCTGAGGCAGATTGAGGATCGCCGAGGTCAGACAGAGTGCCGTGCCTTTGTCCAACAGTAGTGAATATGAGCTGATTGATGATGGTGATATCCTGCTAATATTAAGAATGCGAAGGCATATTTGTTTGTTCTCTTTCTTTCAAACTAATTAACGCGAGTTTTTAAGAAGAGATAGTTTCTAAGCAAGAGGGATATTTGTATGTCCCTGCAAGCCTTCACATGGCCTCTATATCACCTCACCGGTTGTAATTAATGACGAAGCCTATGTCACGTGTTTGTCTATTAGGTGTGACGTCACCAGACATCAAGCCGGAACAAACCGAAACGCTTGGCCGTGTGTCTTCGTTTGATTGGTGGTACCAACAATGCATTTGACACCACACAAATGTCACGTGTAGACGAAGGTAAACCTACTGATTGAAGCGAATATAATAACTTCCATACAACACCGTCACTTGTCCTGGTCCCAAACTAGGAAACCCTGTGATATGGTAACCAGGCATGGAAATCACATGGAAATACACCCAATTATCGCAAACACAGAAAAATGTACACGCAATGCCATTTTTTGCAAGTATTACCGCATCCAGTTGGTATCGAACCCACAACTTCTGGTTTTGTAGTCAAGCGCGTTAACCGCTAGACCAACGAAGCAGTAATCGAATAAATCGCATGTAACCAAGTGATATTTAACTGGTGACATAAATAAGGTTCTTAACCTAAATCCTAGGACAATGCGATTGAACAATTGGACGCTTACATTTTACGTTTTGTTCGGTGCATGACAGTTTTCCAATTGACTTGAATCCGAACATTTTCGCTGTCAAAATCATTTCTAGACATTGAACTTACAAACATACATTTTGCAGTCCTATGGAACTCTGCTGTTTAGAGAAAAACGGTGTATATTTCTTGAGGCGATGGCGAGGGTTGTTTGGTACGTTGGAAGTTAATAGAAATAATATTATATTCTTCTGACGTGATCTTTTGTTTGAAAACAACTTCTGACTACATGATAATTATTAATAAGAGATCTTTCAAAGGTTGTAAGATTTACTATCGCTTATTAAACTTCTGGAATAATAAGAGTACTGAGCAGCAGATAATTTTAAATTGCTTCGAATGGGAATCTAAAAAAATCCAAGGTGACAAACAAAACTAAACGAATATTTCTCGCAAATTATCGAATCTTTGTAAAGATTATATTACTGAGATCAACAGAAAGATAGTCGAGAAAGCGTGTTTAGAACTGAGAACCGGTTGGGATCGGAGACTTCCTTTGAATTACAGACTTTGAATTGTTAGAAGAAAAAAAAGACTACGTCTAACTAACACAATATGAAAAAATAAACAAACAAGATTGTAAAAGTCAACAAAATTCACTGCATTTTCCTATTACATAGAAATTATTACTACAATAAACCCCTAGCATAGTAAAACAGGCGAGCCCGAAGCACACCAGTCTAGTTTATTTATCGTTAACTACCAGACGAAACAGTAACTACTTACGACTTGAAAAATGTCCGAAAATGGCTCGAGATCGCAAAAATTTACGAAACTATAGAAGACAGATAGAAAACATTCATTCAACACTGCACAGACATACATATTACAAGTGATGAGAAACAAATAAAATATTAAAACATAACACCAACACATTACAAGTACAGATAAAACGTATGTATCTTTGCACACAATTCTATCTCCATGTGTTACTTATCCTCTTCGAGAAAAACTTTAGTTTTATTTATTACAAAATTAGCTACCTCTACCCATTCTAGACATCGATATAGCTATTGTGCAATGTGCATAGCCAACTGTGTAGAGCTGGCACGTATTCAGTATTTTAAAATAACTTCGAAGGTGTTTAGGTTCAATATTCATATTGGTTCCAAAAGCTGCGAAATAACGTGAAACCAACTTTAGATGCAACTTACTAGGTTATGACTTATGACTATCCGTTGACTTTGTCTCCATTTATTAATTGTTCTTTTTATAAAAAGAAATTTCGTCATACCTACAAACACAAAATTGAAGAAAAATGTCGCAGAACAGAGCCTTGGGCGTATTTTGGATTTGGGCGAAAAAACACCACTTTGGCTCACTGAGTCGCCGGAAAATATTATCGATTTCAGATTAACAAATAATCTACTTATTCCTCCAATATATTATTATTCTATTCAATCCAAAGGTTGTATGTAAGAGAAACTTTGAATGTAAGACCGGAGTCTATTCTTTTGTTTTTAAATTACAATTATATTTTCAAACCAACATAGAAATCTGCAAAAATTGTAGCCCCTAGAAAACCACCCATAGAAGAAGAATCTGTCATAATTATTTTTACCTTTAACCCCAAAAAGGTAAGTCATAAATGAATAATAAAATAATAAGTCAATCAATAAAAATAATAATTAATCAACTTATTATATTATAGACTAAGTAGTTAAAGCATCTTATTTTTATATACAATTGTATTCTCGAACTAAAACTTGTCTCGGCAGAAAAATAAAATGAAAAGGAATAAATGTTCACAACATAAAAAAAATACATTTACATCACGGACCTGTGGTTTACGTACACTTTCTTTTCCATAATAAAGTAGTCTTTACTACTCTACCACGGAACTTGCATATAATTATAGCGGTAAAGTAACCCAACAAACATCCATCCAAATCTTTTACAAACACCCTCAGACTGAGACCTAGGTGCGCCTCTGGGCGCAACGCTATGCAAAGCGCAGTCTGACTTGTTTATTGTCAGCCGGCGACTGCACAGAGCCGCGTTTCCCCGCTTGCTCTCTTTAACATAATAATAGATTTCGGCTTCCCCAATTTATTTCTAACGAGCTTTCCACTCGCAGGAGCGCTGTTACATTCAGTGGGCTCCTATTTGAATCCTTGATAAGGCTTTTTATAGTGCTGCCGTGTTGGGAAATTGCGAAGACGGTGGCTTTTGTGCGAGCGTGTGTGGGGAGGATTTATGCATTGGATTTTGGGCTTATTGAGATAACAATTAGGTGCAAGTGCGGTAAACGATGTGGTAAAGCGACAAACGATGTGGATGAATCGAGCTAGAGAGTAAACATTCATAATAGCTTGAAGAAGTCGGTACGTACTGTGTCGCGACAAATGGCATCTACATAAGTAATGGCTTGATCAGCTGTGATTACTTTTTTGAGGGGAGCCTCTTCTTTTTATATACCTAGGTATTTAAGGTATACTTAGGTACTTAATGTTGTTTTATATTGTATTAGTAGCCTTTGTTGCTAACCTCCAACAGGAGACGGCACATAAGGAAAAGTATTTGTAATATATAAAACTTATTCAATTCGCCGTATTAAGAATAGCGTCACTCCATTTCCTTCCGTGGATGTCGTAGAAGGCGACTAAGGAAATCAAATTACCAGGAGACGGGCAGCAGCGTCTTCCTGAGATTCCAACCGCATCCTGCGATCGCCAACCCGCCTGCCAAGCGTGGAGATTATGGCAAAACCCCTCATGGTTATGAAAACCACGAGGGAGGCCTATGTCCTGCAGTGGGCGTCAAATGGCTGATGATGATGATGATGATTCAATTCGCCATCAACATGTTTCAGAGAAAAGATTGTTTACAACAATGCCACTTATACAAGTCAATAACTGCCGATAAACTGCTGCGCAGTTTGGCAAATCTGTCAACCTATTTGTTATTTTCTTTCTTTAATAAAATCTTTAAATACAAATACAAAATTTTCTTCTTTTTTATGGTCAGTATTAGTTTTCGGGAACGATTGGCGCGTTTTAGGACTTACAAGGAAGTGTGTTGGGAGAAGAAGGAAGTCGTGGCTCAGAATCATCAGATAATGGACGGATGTAGCCAGCGTCGAAGACCTGATCGCTTGGCAAGAAACGAAGCAGAATGTGCAGAGCTGACGGCCAACCTCCATTAGTGGAGAGACGAAAAAGATTAACCATTCACAAGACAAACAATATACAACATAAGCAAAGATAGAAAAAATGCAAATTACGACTGATTATAATAGAATTACAGACATTAGATATATTTTTGTTACCGTATAAATAGTTTTTGGTTCCGAAAATTCGCTACTAAAATGAAGCATTCTTTATCAAAACCCAAGTATGACAACAATACGTACCTATTGGAAATGCCCGTCATTTTATTATCTACAAACCTTCCGACCACATTTACTAAAAGTATATTTTTATTTCCAATACCATACCTAAAATTGTTAGATTGTGCGAGCGAGACTTACAGACGTCGTATTAATTAATTTTAAACCGTAATTTAAATTGTCATGAGGTGGATACATAGTTTGTTGCTTTTTTTTCAGATGATTCAAGTAATACCAGAACATTGGACTCGGAAGCGAGACACCCAGTTTCGATTCCCAGTGCGGGCATATGCCTAAAACTTCGTTTTCTAAGTTATGTACATTTGTGAAGTTAGTATCAGTACCACTCGCTAACTGTGAAGGAAAATATCGTGAGGAAACCTGAGTGTCTGGGCTATTCACATACCTCAGCGCTTGAAATCGCCAATCCGCGGTGGGCACGCGTGGTGATTAAGCCTATACTCTCGCCCTGAGAGAAGTCATGTGCCCTACCGTGGGACGTGTGTAGGCTACACAAATACATACCAACAGCCAGTTGCAAAGAGACACCAAGGAAAACGTAGAATAAATTAAAAATCAATTAAAGACAATTTTAGAGCGTCACTTCAATCAAAACTTACCCTAGCAGAAAACTTTCATTGCGTTTCATTTATCTAGAATTTTCTTTTAGTTTTGTAGTCCAAAGTCCTCCAATCAATAAATTCAAATGAAGGAAAAGTTTTCTTTTTCTGCAAAGAATATTGTTTTTCTACTCTAGCTAGAAGAATGATTTTCCAGCCAGCTCTTTAAATACTGATCCAAAGAGTTTAAATAAAAAACTATGCGACCTTTTTTTAAAATACTGCTTGGGCACAAATTATAAGCAGTTTAGGCCGAACATAGCAACAACCTCACAGAAAAAAAACGCACAGTTATGCAAACTGTAACCTCCTTACGCTTATAGAAAAGTGGCTCTTCTTTGTATTAGCCATAAAGTCTTTGAAAAGAATAAACTGTAAACTTGCAGTGATTTGGCCGAATGATTCAATGTCATGGTGGTGCATCGACCTCGAGGCCAGCGGTCATAGGTTCATTGCTCGTGCAGGATTGAAAGAGTGAACGTAATCGGCCTGTAACTATGAGGATCTTGACAATTAAACAATGCCACTTCACAAGGATTACTGAGTCACTATTACTAGACTACAGTGCGATTTGTTTATCTAGGTAATTACTTAAACATTACTGTATATATAGTATGAGGTGGATAGTTATTATACTTTTCTTAAACATGCGCGGAAATATTGTCATTACTTTTGAATAAAGAACACGCGAAGTATCATATTTACGTAGACTGAAAAACCAAAATCACTTCCCGGCGCGTTCTTTGAATTTGAATTTGAATGTTGTATAAAACGGTGTGCTGTTTGAATTGTTTGCTGTTTGCTGCTTGAATCGTACGCGATACCAAGGAAACTATGAGGGAAACCATCGCGAGGACACCCGAGTGACAGAGATGCTTACAATGTCACATACCTCAGCCCTTGAAAGGCACGCGTGGCGATTAAGCCCAAACTTCCTCTCTGAGAGAAGGCCTGTGCCCTGCAGCGTGACGCATAAAGCCTCGTTATGCCGTATCCTATAGCCCGACACAAAATGACGTAATCACGTTTAATTAAAAACATTCGGCGCCGTATTACCGGCTAACGCGAGCTTGATTAACTTGCGCCGAGCACTCGACTCGTAAAAAACTCCGGTATGACGGAGGGGCTGACGGAACGCTGAGGGGTAGGGCAGAATGCTCTGGAAAAATAGAGATTCTCGGTGTAATTTTTGTCTTGAAATAAGAAAGTATGAACAGATCTTACATACCGTAGAGCGCACAAAACTCCTTGGGGTAGGGCAGAATCTATCTATCTTTTTTTTTCGAGATACTAGACAGATGACCTCATCCAAGTGGCAGGAAGACGCTGGATGCAAGCCGCTTCCAACCGGTCTTTTGGAAATCCATAGAGGAGGCCTATGTCCAGCAGTGGACTTCTTGTGGCTGAATGATGATGATGATGATTTTGCACGTGGATAAAATCAGAATCAAAATAACTTTAATATAATCATGTAGGTACAGCGATATCATTCTGATGTAAAAACCTAACTGTAAAGGGGGTTACTCGGGACTGCAACAGATGTAATTCGCTTCGGCCAGATGTCGCTGCATGTACCTAATACAGAGAAGTTTGTAAAGAGGCTCGAAATTTCACTGATGCCTGCACTTGCCCATTAGCTCAGTTGGGAGAGCGCTGGCACGGTTAACCAGAGTTCGCGGGTTCAAGTCCCGGCGTGGGTGGAATTTTTGGCCTCTAAATAGGTTTTTAAACAATATATTATTTTTGATGCCTCTATAAAACTGCATACTTAGATCAAAACGTGAATGATCCTCGTTCCAGATATCTTTGTCATCTAAATAACCTTTAAAGGTTGATATCTTGTCGACTGTACTGTTGTAATGATCTACTCTAATCCGTCAGTCCTCATTGGTGGATAACTAACAAGGTATCACCAAAAGTAAGCCACTGCGCAGCTGACAATTAAAATAAATGTCTTCTTTCTGTCTTTCTTTCTAACTAAAGTTACCAATAGTAAAGCTGCTCGTATTGACGGGTAGAACCCTCCATTTTTGGATGCAAATGGGGAATTAGTTACACCCTGTATATATAAAACAGTACCGTGACTGACTGACTGACTAACGTACAGCCTAAATCGGTAAACCGAGAGCTTTGCTCGAAGGTCCTAAAGAAGATAGATAGATATAAAAGCTTTATTGAGGCACTTTATTGCACAATCAGAAAAAATAATGACAAACTATGATTTCTTAAATCTAAGTACAGTCGACGTCACATCAACCTTTACACGCATACACTCTACTCAGTTACCTTACGGCCGACTTTGAAACAAAAATGTAAAGATTGGACCTGCTGTCCGGTGTACTCTAAGATCTATTTCATAATTCATTTCCTTAAAAGAGGTGAAAGTTTGTCAGGGTCGGTTTCTGAATTGAGAATTTCACTAAATAAATCCTTAAGTAACGTTCTGTCACGCTCTTTTCCGAGAAATTCCAAGATAGAGCACTACAGTTAACCATTTACTTAGCGAAATTCTCAATTCAGAAACAAGTCCTCGAGGTATAATCGTGTATAACTAAAATTATAATTTCTTCCACTCGACACAATCACTTATCTTGGTCCCAAACTAGGACACCCTGTGATATGGTAACCAGGCAAGGACACCACAAGCATGGAAATACATACAGACTAAGGCAATTTGCTCAAATCAAGCACGGCAGCCTCCACAGAGAATCGAACTCACTACCTTGGTTTAAGTAGCCGAGCACGTTAATCGCTAGACCAACGAGCCACATTGTTACATTTTACACTTCTTTTCTGTTGGCTCTCATATAAACAGAAAACACGAGTGTACGATCTCCTTAAGGGTTTATAAGGAGCGGTGTCAAAACAATTTGGAGCCGACGGTTTACTGCCATTTTTAAATGAGCCTCGTCACGTGCGCCGCGGAAAAGTACCCCCAAGAAAGAGGCAAAAACTTTCTACCACCATTTTATATGCCCGGGTGTAGGCTGTTACGTTATCAGTACCATTTGAACGTTCGGTAAATAGCTCTAATAAAAAATAGCCAATAGCCCAACAGCGGTGGTAGGCTAGTGGGTAGAAAATTGGACTTGGAAGCGGGAGACCCAGGTTCGATTCCCAGTGCGGGCATGTACCTATGAATTCGTTTCCTAAGTTATGTACATTTGTGAAGTTACAGTAGCAATACCACTCGCTAACTGTGAAGGAAAACATCGTGAGGAAACCCGGGTGTCTGAGCTATTCACATACCTTAACGCTTGAAATCACCAATCCGCGGTGGGCACGCGTGGTGATTAAGCCCATACTCTTTGTCTGAGAGAAGGCCTGTGCCCTGCAGTGGGTAAAATAAAAAATAAAATAAAAAAAAACCTTTTCCTATTTGACGTCAATATTCAATAATTTATTGCATTCCGCATGTATATACAGATGTCATTTAAATATAACGTGGAACTTTGTGGATCCTGTAAGTCAGTTAAAAATTGCCGTAAAATCATGTCGATACGCTTAAATTTGTTTTAAATTCAGATTTCAAACTAACAACAGTTAGAATAATCTTTAATATATTAATATAAACTTCTCTGTCAGCAAACAAAAGTATTTTTGGTAGCAACTTATAGTCGGCAGAAAACACAAAATTAAGCAGCGAAATAATTAAATTGATCTGAATAAAACTAGGAAATCATCAGAACAAAATTATCAAATTATCGGCAGAAAATTCCAAATTGATCAGCAGAAAATTCCAAATACCAATCTTCGATTTTCAACGTACAACTGCTAACCTGTTTTAACAATACCGCGACGGAAATCCTTGTGAGGAAATCCGCGAATCAATAGGCCCGTATTGAGTGAATACAACGACGGGATACTACAGAAAGATTCGCGCTACAATCGAATTGTATTACAACCAAGTGATTTCTCATGTCTTCGACCCTCAGAAATCAATTTCACAAATGAATAAATGAGCACCAATTTGACAACTGCCGATTCCCTTTCAGGGAAATTGCTTCAAAAAGTGAGGGGTTACTACGGCATGTTTCAAATATTAAACGCAAATTGCATCAACGCGACGGCCCAGTACTTTCGTCTTTATCGATGTCTCGTATTTTGTGTCGTAAATGATATTTCCCTGTTTTGCGACACTGCCATAATGAAAATGGACTTTTATAATCTAATAGAGACAAAGAAGAGCGAGATTTTTGGAGTATGAAGTAGCATTATTTATGTTTACAAACAGAGTTCATTTAAATGGGTCACACACAGTAAGAACCCGGACACAAATAAAATGTGTGCCAAATATTTTGAGTAGCGCTCCAAGCGTGTTCAACAAAGTTCAGCAATACCTAATATTTACATCTGATATAAAATAAACCATCTCTTGTAAGAATACATTCCAAGCACCATATAATTTATGTCGCTATATATAAAAAACTGGCCTAGTGCATGTCGCGCCAGGCGTAGTTTAGGGTTTCGTAAAAAGAGGGGGTTTATCGGCTTTACAGAACTAACAAGTTCATTAAAGTAATTTTCAATGGATGTTGTACAATGTTTTCTTTTTATAAGTTGGTCGCCTATTATATACCACTACTTAGATATAATAAACTATTTGTAATATCTTTCACCTGGTTGTGCAATAAAGTGTTCTCTATCTATCTCTATCTATTCGTTAACTTGTAAAGCCAACTTGGCCATGATAATTTTTCATTTAAGTTCATTATGTGCTACCTTGAATTTTTTCACTTTTCTACAATTAACCGTGTAGCAAGGAGAAGGGGGCGGGACGCCCTACATGGGCAAAAATATGCGCTTTAAAGCTTAATATTTCGCAAATGGAACCCTAATTCGAAAAGTGGTCTTGCTACACCCACAATATTTTTAAACAATTGAATCGTGTGATTTTAAAACGACACAGTCATGTCCTTTCATTACAACTTTGCAGGAAATAGAAAAAACTGTTTTATTCAAATACTAATATCAACAACAGCAATATTTTAGCATATTATATTGATTTCTGTATGAATAAACTACAATTTTTTTTTCTTATTAAATCAATAGGTAGGTGTAAATAATTTAATAAAAAAAAATGGGCAAGTGTTATTGCAAAAACACATGTGACTTGTGTTGTTTTAAAATCACACGATTCAATTTCTTTCTTACAGACTTTATTCTACCGTTTTGTCGGCGTGAATAACATGCATGTCTATGCCATCTTTCTAGTACTAATCGTCTCTGAGCTAGGCCGCGGACAGACAGATGGACACACGGAGAGACGGAGAGACAGACAGACGGACGGATATGGTGAAACTATAAGGGTTCCTTGTCGACTATGGAACCCTACAAAGACAAAAAAATTCACAGCTTGAAGCACCAGTAATAAAGTTATTAATGAAATAGTAATTTGTAATTTTTTCTACTATTTATTTAATAATTTACGTTTACTTATGTACGATAAACTTATTAATAAGGATAAGTCAGCAGACATTCCATTTATGTGCAGGTTCTTTTAAGGACTAATTTAAAGGGAAAAATATTGCTACTTTGCACTGTAAAAATACCAAACCCCCTATAATTAACATACATCCAACTATAAAATAACCATCGTCCATTATTACATCAACAAGATACATCACAGAAACAAAATAAGCGGACAAGTAACATTATATGCACAACAACAGAAAGGAAAGTAAATACAGAACAGACAAAACTAATGAATGAAACAGGACCATATATGTAGCCTATGGTGTATCTAAGTACGATCAATAACAAGTTCCAAATAAATAATAGAAAACACTTAATAACAAGTATCATAACATAAAGTACCCGAACAGGGGCCTAATCATGGGTACCAATCTATCCGCCCGTACTCGTCCACTGCCAGCCATAGGCCTCCCCAGATGCTTCAGTCACATACAGCGACTAGTCACTGCGAGTGCACTCGCCGCGTTTCCTACTCACAGCGATAATTCGCTGCCTGCTTGTCAGACACGGCGAGTTCTACAAGAGAATTTCGACTGTCAGTACGCATTCGCAGCGAGTAAAATTGAACAATTCCAGTCACGGCGAGTGAATCTACTCGCAGCGATTAATCGCTGTGTGCGACCAAAGCATAAGGCACGCCACTTCCCTATTTCCTCGGCCCATCCTCATCTATCCACTGTCGGCAATCTGCCTCAGTTCGTCGGTCCAGCGACGCGCCTTTCGCTACGTTCGCCAGTCGTGACGTGGTCTCCACTCGAGAACCTCTGCGCCCCAAATCCTGTCGGAGCTCTGACGTTCGTGATAGCAATTACTAAATTAAAAAAACACTTTGGCTTTTGCATCTGCGTAATGAGATAAGGCGTCCAGTGGCAGGTGCCGGTTCACTCACGCTAGATGGGTGAAGTGACCACTCGTACCTTGCAGTGCCTGAGACATTGTTTCTTAGATGGGGTAGGCTTGCCCAGAACTAGCCCACAGGAAAGACAAGTCAATACGTGCGGAGCCATCTAAACCGCGGGTTTCCTCACGATGCTTTGTAACTTTGAAAATAGACAAGGTCATAGGTACATGCCCGCACTGGGAAGCGAACCTGGGTCTCCCGCAAGCGGTGGTAGCCCGGTGGGAAGAACAATGGATTCGGAATTACTAAATAATTACTATGTAATTTGACAGTTAAATGCTTGGAATCGTTCAGGATTCGGGGCGCGTAAAATAGGGCAGTTCTAATCAAAATTGCAAAGGTGTATCAAGAAAATCGGTCAAGTGCGAGTCGGACTGACGCACGAAGGGTTCCGTACCATTATCTATACAACAAAGAGCAACGCAATCATCTGGGCGCCACATGAGACTAAATAATATAGTCTCATGCTGGAAAGAATTCAAAGTAAATTCTTAAGATTTTCGTATCTAAAGTTGTATGGTTTACCATTATTTTTATAACATTTGAATATTTCAAGCGTCTACCTGTTACCGTTATTAGTTTCGACCAAAAATACGGCAAAAAAAACACGTTTATGGTATGGGAGCCCCCCTTAAATATTTATTTCATTCAGTTTTTAGTATTTGTTGTTATAGTTGCAAAAGACATACATCATCTGTGAAAGTTTCAACTTTCAAACTATCACGGTTCATGAGATACAGCCTGGTGGGTGACGGACGGACAGCGGAGTCTTAGTAATAGGTTCAGTACCCTTTGGGTACGGAACCCTAAGAACAACTTTTTGTTCCGCACAGACAAGAATAAAATCCTTAAAATCTATGTACCAATACCGCCTTCCGAGAAAACCGCGGCGTTGCATGCGAAACCGGTCTTAAACTTTAACAAACGATTGGAATTTTAAAGAAAAGTTACTTTTTACTTTTAAAAAACGTCTCCGGTTCTCGTGACCGAAACCTATTGGGCAATTGAAAGTATTTGGCTTCAAAAGGGGGAAATTCCTGAAGGTTTTCTTTGTAGAACTTCTTGCGGGACGACGAACTTTAGTATGAAACAGCTTGTCAACTGTTTCGAAACATGTCTGTTTTTTGTCATTTTGTCGTTTTCACCTGAGTAAAAGTTTTTAAAGTTTGCGTAAACGAGTAAAGAGCAATATCTACATACAGACATACGTAAAATGTAGTTTGTGTTTTAATTCACTAAACATAAACTGTATCCCGAAGGGGTAGGCAGAGGCCAGACAAACCTTCGATTCCGTGTCAGAAATCAATAATTTATTTCAACGTAAACAATTTACATCCTGTTTGCTGAATGTCAATGTACTATGTTACTATGTTAGCCGCTGCCTTCGGGCCGTATTTGTAGTGGAGAAAAGGCAGTGGAAAAAAAAACTCCACTCTGACCATAAACATAGATAGATAGATAGAGAACATTTTATTTTACATAAAAATTACACAGATATTTCTTAATCTAATAGTACAGATGGTGGCCTTATCACTAAAAGTGATCTCTTCCAAACAACCTTTGGATGGTCTCTACTAATACATTGGAGAAGGAAGTAGCCTAATAATTTAGTTGTTGCCTGTATAAGATTCCATTATCATACTTTATTTATGTAATAGTTAATTTGAAAACCCCTCCAAATTTTGTCAACTTATATAGTTTAAAAAAACCGGCTAAGTGCGATTCGTACTCGCGCACGAATGGTTCCGTACCATTATCTATACAACATTTGAATATTTTAAGCGTATACCTATTGCCGTTATTAATATCGAGCAAAATCACGTTTTTTGTACGGGAGCCCCGTCTTTAAATATTTATTTTATTCTGTTTTTGGTAGTTTGTATTATAGCGGCAACAGAAATACATCATCTGTGAAAATTTCAACTATCTATCACGGTTCATGCGATACAGCCTGATAGACGTACGGACGGACGGACGGACGGACAGCGGAGTCTTAATAACAGGGTACCTTACCCTTTGGGATCGGAACCCTAAAATGTAACAGCCATATTCACATATCTTGGTCCCAATGTAAGAAATCTTGTGTAAAGGTAACAAGGTGAGGACTGGTACACGGAACACGGAAAACAACTAGGCTGAGGCCACTTGCTCAAATAAATCTATGGCGGCGCCTTGCGGAAATAGAACGTACTGGTTGGTGTGATACCCGACAAATAACTTGAACAAACGACGTATTTTGGGCCTCATGGGCGGTAGAAGCGGGATGTGACTTAGAATTCCTAGGACTTAAGTTTAATCAAATTAAAAAGTAATTTAAAAATATCCCGAATTGCGCGGATTTTAGAACAAGTTATTTGTTGAACATTATACGCGATCACTAAACAAATGTACAGGGTACAACCAAACATTCTCCATTATTATCATTCTAAATGCCCGTAACATAATTGAGCAGCGATGGCAGCGCATCGACAGAACGATGGCTTTACATTCGAAAAGTCCTAGGTTCGATAGCGGTTTGAGCCAAACAATGACTTTATTTTCTAAGATGAGATATATTTACGTATTCTATAGTAGCAACACCACATGCTAGCAAAATATCGCGAGAAAACCGTGTCTAAGATGTACATCAAAGCTTAAAATAAATAAATAACTTCCATACAAGTTCTAGTTCTAGTTAGACCTGAGATTTCCGCACTTAGCCTCATAGTTGGGCCATTGTAAGTAGCAGCGCTGAGGTATGTAAATACCTCAGATATTAGGGTTTCCTCACGATGTTTTCCTTCACACTTAGCGTGTGGGATTGCTACTACAACCTCACAAATGTACGTAGCTTAGAAAACAGTCATTAGGTACATGCCAGGATTTGAACCCATGACCTCCCGCACGAGAAGCCGGCGTTCTACCGCTCCGCTACCACCGCTTATCATTTGTCCTGGCGCCAATCTAGGATGCTCTGTGCCATAGTGACTAAGCAATGCCACGGCCCCATCGTAACCGTAAAAGTGAAATTTTACAGGGGAGCAATTTAAAATTAAGGCTTTAATAAGGGCTAACTAGCGCCGCCAATGAACAAAAAATCACATCTTCTTTCACAATCCGTTATTGCAAATAAGTAAACGACAAAAATGTCTGTGTTGGTAACAGCAATTTTTACAACCTACAGCTTAGAATTTTTACAACCTACAGCTACAGCCCCGGCTGCCTGAGTGATCTAAAACGATCACGAAGGTTAAGCAACACAGGGCGCGTTCAGTGCATGGATGGGTCGCCGTCTATGCCTAATGCTAGTGGCATTTTTCCGAGCGGTTCCGTGCTTCGCAAGGCACGTTAAGCTGTTGGTGCCGGCTGCCGTCGATAGATGGCAGTCGTTAAACCAAGTCAGAGGCCTTAGGGCGGCTTGACAACTTCTGACAGTAGACGAGCCACTAGTCTACAAGCCTCCACCAATCCGGACTTGGCCCCCGTGGTGGAGTATGGCCTACACCTTCCTCAGGGAAGAGACCCGTGCCCCTCGGTGGGGACATAATGGGTCGATGATGACAGCTTAGAAATTAGGTTCAAGAATCAAGGCTACAATTTCGTTTTTGGCGAAAACGGCCGCTTTTGGCGTAAATGAAATTGTGGACTAGGTTCTTGGCCCTAGGTTCTAAGCTGTAGGTTGTAAAAATTGCTGTTACCAACACAGACATTTTTTTCGTTCACTCTTTTGCAATAACGGATTGTGAAAGAAGATGTGAATTTTTTAATCATTGGCGGCGCTAGTTAGCCCTTAATGAAGCCTTAATTTTAAATTGCTCCCCTGTAAAGTTTCACTTTTACAGTTACGATGGGGCCGTCGTTATGTGATCGATTAATTGCTCCTCAATGGGTTTATAAGCAGCCGAACTTCATTCAAAACTATGTAAATATACTGAAAACTACCGGTGTGAAGTTAGCTGACAAACTTAGCTGACAAACATAGCTGACACTATTACACGACCAAATAAAATGGTCGTTTTTAAAAAAGGCTTTCATAAGCCAGTAGGTACGACAAAATGGCAATAATATGGCAATAATAAATTTATAATGGTATTAAACGGTCAAGACCGAAGACCAAATGTTATATTTAGAATTAAGAAATACTGTCCCATCAAAAAATATTCTGAGATAAGCTCCTCACAACTAAGCTAATTTGGGGAACATTCTGACCGTACGTAATTGTGACAATAAAAGATGTTAAAACATATCTTAATTATGGCTCAATACCGTGGCATAGCAGTAAAAACGTGAAGAAATAAAAAATATTCGCAAAATTTTCAGTACGCGTTTATGTTTCTTATTGGGATACTAAAAAAATTAGAATTTCTAGAAGGCTGGATCTTAGTTATTACGGTTCCTTAGATACTAAGGAAACTGTTAAGGTATAAAGAGAAGCATCAAACCGTTCAGTTTTTGTGACAAAGCGGAGCTGACAAATAATTTGTGAGAAAAATCTCTCCAGAGTTTCTTTCTGGGCGACGTATTGCAGCAAAACGAATTTCTAACACTTTAGCAATGCAAAATTATGATTGCATAGACTCTAAAATATTTTAAATAAATCAATTTATACCTTCAGACCATTCAGTTTTTCTGAAATCGGGCGATAGACAAAAATAATGGAGAAAATTTAAAATAACCTTTGTGTTTTTCTTGAGATATACAAAAAAAAACGAATTTCTAACAGGCTGGATTTATGTTATTTCGGTTCCTTAGATACTACTTAAACTACTTAACTATAAATTGAGACATGAAACCATTCAGTTTTTGTGACAAAGCGGAGCTGACAAATAATTTGTGAGAAAAATCTCTCCAGAGTTTCTTTCTGGGCGACGTATTGCAGCAAAACGAATTTCTAACACTTTAGCAATGCAAAATTATGATTCCATAGACTCTAAAGTATTTTAAATAAATCAATTTATACCTTGAGACCATTCAGTTTTTCTGAAATCGGGCGATAGACAAAAATAATGGAGAAAATTTAAAATAACCTTTGTGTTTTTCTTGAGATATACAAAAAAAACGAATTTCTAACAGGCTGGCTTTATGTTATTTCGGTTCCTTAGATACTACTTAAACTACTTAACTATAAATTGAGACATGAAACCATTCAGTTTTTGTGACAAAGCGGAGCTGACAAATAATTTGTGAGAAAAATCTCTCCAGAGTTTCTTTCTGGGCGACGTATTGCAGCAAAACGAATTTCTAACACTTTAGCAATGCAAAATTATGATTGCATAGACTCTAAAGTATTTTAAATAAATCAATTTATACCTTCAGACCATTCAGTTTTTCTGAAATCGGGCGATAGACAAAAATAATGGAGAAAATTTAAAATAACCTTTGTGTTTTTCTTGGGATATACCAAAATAACGAATTTCTAACAGGCTGGATTTATGTTATTTCGGTTCCTTAGATACTACTTAAACTACTTAACTATAAATTGAGACATGAAACCATTCAGTTTTTGTGACAAAGCGGAGCTGACAAATAATTTGTGAGAAAAATCTCTCCAGAGTTTCTTTGTGGGCGACGTATTGCAGCAAAACGAATTTCTAACACTTTAGCAATGCAAAATTATGATTGCATAGACTCTAAAGTATTTTAAATAAATCAATTTATACCTTCAGACCATTCAGTTTCTCTGAAATCGGGCGATAGACAAAAATAATGGAGAAAATTTCAAAAAGCCCTTTATGATTTTCTTGGGATATACAAAAAAACGAATTTCTACCAGGCTGGATTTATGTTATTTCGGTTCCTTAGATACTACTTAAACTACTTAACTATAAATTGAGACATGAAACCATTCAGTTTTTGTGACAAAGCGGAGCTGACAAATAATTTGTGAGAAAAATCTCTCCAGAGTTTCTTTCTGGGCGACGTATTGCAGCAAAACGAATTTCTAACACTTTAGCAATGCAAAATTATAATTGCATAGACTCTAATATATTTTAAATAAATCAATTTATACCTTCAGACCATTCAGTTTTTCTGAAATCGGCGATAGACAAAAATAATGGAGAAAATTTAAAATAACCTTTGTGTTTTTCTTGAGATATACAAAAAAAACGAATTTCTAACAGGCTGGATTTATGTTATTTCGGTTCCTTAGATACTACTAAAACTACTTAACTATAAATTGAGACATGAAACCATTCAGTTTTTGTGACAAAGCGGAGCTGACAAATAATTTGTGAGAAAAATCTCTCCAGAGTTTCTTTCTGGGCGACGTATTGCAGCAAAACGAATTTCTAACACTTTAGCAATGCAAAATTATGATTGCATAGACTCTAAAGTATTTTAAATAAATCAATTTATACCTTCAGACCATTCAGTTTCTCTGACATCGGGCGATAGACAAAAATAATAGAGAAAATTTCAAAAAGCCCTTTATGATTTTCTTGGGATATACCAAAATAACGAATTTCTAACAGGCTGGATTTATGTTATTTCGGTTCCTTAGATACTACTTAAACTACTTAACTATAAATTGAGACATCAAACCATTCAGTTTTTGTGACAAAGCGGAGCTGACAAATAATTTGTGAGAAAAATCTCTCCAGAGATTCTTTCTGGGCGACGTATTGCAGCAAAACGAATTTCTAACACTTTAGCAATGAAAAATTATGATTGCATAGACTCTAAAATATTTTAAATAAATCAATTTATACCTTCAGACCATTCAGTTTTTCTGAAATCGGGCGATAGACAAAAATAATGGAGAAAATTTAAAATAACCTTTGTGTTTTTCTTGAGATATACAAAAAAAACGAATTTCTAACAGGCTGGATTTATGTTATTTCGGTTCCTTAGATACTACTTAAACTACTTAACTATAAATTGAGACATGAAACCATTCAGTTTTTGTGACAAAGCGGAGCTGACAAATAATTTGTGAGAAAAATCTCTCCAGAGTTTCTTTCTGGGCGACGTATTGCAGCAAAACGAATTTCTAACACTTTAGCAATGCAAAATTATGATTGCATAGACTCTAAAGTATTTTAAATAAATCAATTTATACCTTCAGACCATTCAGTTTCTCTGACATCGGGCGATAGACAAAAATAATAGAGAAAATTTCAAAAAGCCCTTTATGATTTTCTTGGGATATACAAAAAAAACGAATTTCTACCAGGCTGGATTTATGTTATTTCGGTTCCTTAGATACTACTTAAACTACTTAACTATAAATTGAGACATGAAACCATTCAGTTTTTGTGACAAAGCGGAGCTGACAAATAATTTGTGAGAAAAATCTCTCCAGAGTTTCTTTGTGGGCGACGTATTGCAGCAAAACGAATTTCTAACACTTTAGCAATGCAAAATTATGATTGCATAGACTCTAAAGTATTTTAAATAAATCAATTTATACCTTCAGACCATTCAGTTTCTCTGACATCGGGCGATAGACAAAAATAATAGAGAAAATTTCAAAAAGCCCTTTATGATTTTCTTGGGATATACAAAAAAAACGAATTTCTACCAGGCTGGATTTATGTTATTTCGGTTCCTTAGATACTACTTAAACTACTTAACTATAAATTGAGACATGAAACCATTCAGTTTTTGTGACAAAGCGGAGCTGACAAATAATTTGTGAGAAAAATCTCTCCAGAGTTTCTTTCTGGGCGACGTATTGCAGCAAAACGAATTTCTAACACTTTAGCAATGCAAAATTATGATTGCATAGACTCTAAAATATTTTAAATAAATCAATTTATACCTTCAGACCATTCAGTTTTTCTGAAATCGGCGATAGACAAAAATAATGGAGAAAATTTAAAATAACCTTTGTGTTTTTCTTGAGATATACAAAAAAAACGAATTTCTAACAGGCTGGATTTATGTTATTTCGGTTCCTTAGATACTACTAAAACTACTTAACTATAAATTGAGACATGAAACCATTCAGTTTTTGTGACAAAGCGGAGCTGACAAATAATTTGTGAGAAAAATCTCTCCAGAGTTTCTTTCTGGGCGACGTATTGCAGCAAAACGAATTTCTAACACTTTAGCAATGCAAAATTATGATTGCATAGACTCTAAAGTATTTTAAATAAATCAATTTATACCTTCAGACCATTCAGTTTCTCTGACATCGGGCGATAGACAAAAATAATAGAGAAAATTTCAAAAAGCCCTTTATGATTTTCTTGGGATATACAAAAAAAACGAATTTCTACCAGGCTGGATTTATGTTATTTCGGTTCCTTAGATACTACTTAAACTACTTAACTATAAATTGAGACATGAAACCATTCAGTTTTTGTGAAAAAGCGGAGCTGACAAATAATTTGTGAGAAAAATCTCTCCAGAGTTTCTTTCTGGGCGACGTATTGCAGCAAAACGAATTTCTAACACTTTAGCAATGCAAAATTATGATTGCATAGACTCTAAAGTATTTTAAATAAATCAATTTATACCTTCAGACCATTCAGTTTCTCTGACATCGGGCGATAGACAAAAATAATAGAGAAAATTTCAAAAAGCCCTTTATGATTTTCTTGGGATATACCAAAATAACGAATTTCTAACAGGCTGGATTTATGTTATTTCGGTTCCTTAGATACTACTTAAACTACTTAACTATAAATTGAGACATGAAACCATTCAGTTTTTGTGAAAAAGCGGAGCTGACAAATAATTTGTGAGAAAAATCTCTCCAGAGTTTCTTTCTGGGCGACGTATTGCAGCAAAACGAATTTCTAACACTTTAGCAATGCAAAATTATGATTGCATAGACTCTAAAGTATTTTAAATAAATCAATTTATACCTTCAGACCATTCAGTTTTTCTGAAATCGGGCGATAGACAAAAATAATGGAGAAAATTTAAAATAACCTTTGTGTTTTTCTTGAGATATACAAAAAAAACGAATTTCTACCAGGCTGGATTTATGTTATTTCGGTTCCTTAGATACTACTTAAACTACTTAACTATAAATTGAGACATCAAACCATTCAGTTTTTGTGACAAAGCGGAGCTGACAAATAATTTGTGAGAAAAATCTCTCCAGAGATTCTTTCTGGGCGACGTATTGCAGCAAAACGAATTTCTACCACTTTAGAAATGCAAAATTATGATTGCAGAGACTCTAAAGTATTTTAAATAAATCAATTTATACCTTCAGACCATTCAATTTTTCTGAAATCTGGCGATAGACAAAAATAATGGAGAAAATTTAAAATAACCTTTGTGTTTTTCTTGAGATATACAAAAAAAAACGAATTTCTAACAGGCTGGATTTATGTTATTTCGGTTCCTTAGATACTACTTAAACTACTTAACTATAAATTGAGACATGAAACCATTCAGTTTTTGTGACAAAGCGGAGCTGACAAATAATTTGTGAGAAAAATCTCTCCAGAGTTTCTTTCTGGGCGACGTATTGCAGCAAAACGAATTTCTAACACTTTAGCAATGCAAAATTATGATTGCATAGACTCTAAAGTATTTTAAATAAATCAATTTATACCTTCAGACCATTCAGTTTCTCTGACATCGGGCGTTAGACAAAAATAATAGAGAAAATTTCAAAAAGCCCTTTATGATTTTCTTGGGATATACAAAAAAAACGAATTTCTACCAGGCTGGATTTATGTTATTTCGGTTCCTTAGATACTACTTAAACTACTTAACTATAAATTGAGACATGAAACCATTCAGTTTTTGTGACAAAGCGGAGCTGACAAATAATTTGTGAGAAAAATCTCTCCAGAGTTTCTTTCTGGGCGACGTATTGCAGCAAAACGAATTTCTAACACTTTAGTAATGCAAAATTATGATTGCATAGACTCTAAAGTATTTTAAATAAATCAATTTATACCTTCAGACCATTCAGTTTTTCTGAAATTGGGCGATAGACAAAAATAATGGAGAAAATTTAAAATAACCTTTGTGTTTTTCTTGAGCTCCGCTTTGTCACAAAAACTGAATGGTTTCATGTCTTAATTTATAAATAAGTAGTTTAAGTAGTATCTAAGGAACCGAAATAACATAAATCCAGCCTTTTAGAAATTCGTTTTTTTTTGTATATCTCAAGAAAAACACAAAGGTTATTTTAAATTTTCTCCATTATTTTTGTCTATCGCCCGATTTCAGAGAAACTGAATGGTCTGAAGGTATAAATTGATTTATTTAAAATACTTTAGAGTCTATGCAATCATAATTTTGCATTGCTAAAGTGTTAGAAATTCGTTTTGCTGCAATACGTCGCCCAGAAAGAAACTCTGGAGAGATTTTTCTCACAAATTATTTGTCAGCTCCGCTTTATCACAAAAACTGAATGGTTTCATGTCTCAATTTATAAATAAGTAGTTTAAGTAGTATCTAAGGAACCGAAATAACATAAATCCAGCCTGTTAGAAATTCGTTTTTTTTGTATATCTCAAGAAAAACACAAAGGTTATTTTAAATTTTCTCCATTATTTTTGTCTATCGCCCGATTTCAGAGAAACTGAATGGTCTGAAGGTATAAATTGATTTATTTAAAATACTTTAGAGTCTATGCAATCATAATTTTGCATTGCTAAAGTGTTAGAAATTCGTTTTGCTGCAATACGTCGCCCACAAAGAAACTCTGGAGAGATTTTTCTCACAAATTATTTGTCAGCTCCGCTTTGTCACAAAAACTGAATGGTTTCATGTCTCAATTTATAGTTAAGTAGTTTAAGTAGTATCTTAGGAACCGAAATAACATAAATCCAGCCTGTTAGAAATTCGTTATTTTGGTATATCCCAAGAAAAACACAAAGGTTATTTTAAATTTTCTCCATTATTTTTGTCTATCGCCCGATTTCAGAAAAACTGAATGGTCTGAAGGTATAAATTGATTTATTTAAAATACTTTAGAGTCTATGCAATCATAATTTTGCATTGCTAAAGTGTTAGAAATTCGTTTTGGTGCAATACGTCGCCCAGAAAGAAACTCTGGAGAGATTTTTCTCACAAATTATTTGTCAGCTCCGCTTTGTCACAAAAACTGAATGGTTTCATGTCTCAATTTATAGTTAAGTAGTTTAAGTAGTATCTAAGGAACCGAAATAACATAAAGCCAGCCTGTTAGAAATTCGTTTTTTTTGTATATCTCAAGAAAAACACAAAGGTTATTTTAAATTTTCTCCATTATTTTTGTCTATCGCCCGATTTCAGAAAAACTGAATGGTCTCAAGGTATAAATTGATTTATTTAAAATACTTTAGAGTCTATGGAATCATAATTTTGCATTGCTAAAGTGTTAGAAATTCGTTTTGCTGCAATACGTCGCCCAGAAAGAAACTCTGGAGAGATTTTTCTCACAAATTATTTGTCAGCTCCGCTTTGTCACAAAAACTGAATGGTTTCATGTCTCAATTTATAGTTAAGTAGTTTAAATAGTATCTAAGGAACCGAAATAACGTAAATCCAGCCTGTTAAAAATTCGTTTTTTTTTTGTATATCTCAAGAAAAACACAAAGGTTATTTTAAATTTTCTCCATTATTTTTGTCTATCGCCCGATTTCAGAAAAACTGAATGGTCTGAAGGTATAAATTGATTTATTTAAAATACTTTAGAGTCTATGCAATCATAATTTTGCATTGCTAAAGTGTTAGAAATTCGTTTTGCTGCAATACGTCGCCCAGAAAGAAACTCTGGAGAGATTTTTCTCACAAATTATTTGTCAGCTCCGCTTTTTCACAAAAACTGAATGGTTTCATGTCTCAATTTATAGTTAAGTAGTTTAAGTAGTATCTAAGGAACCGAAATAACATAAATCCAGCCTGTTAGAAATTCGTTATTTTGGTGTATCCCAAGAAAATCATAAAGGGCTTTTTGAAATTTTCTCTATTATTTTTGTCTATCGCCCGATTTCAGAGAAACTGAATGGTCTGAAGGTATAAATTGATTTATTTAAAATACTTTACAGTCTATGCAATCATAATTTTGCATTGCTAAAGTGTTAGAAATTCGTTTTGCTGCAATACGTCGCCCAGAAAGAAACTCTGGAGAGATTTTTCTCACAAATTATTTGTCAGCTCCGCTTTGTCACAAAAACTGAATGGTTTCATGTCTCAATTTATAGTTAAGTAGTTTAAGTAGTATCTAAGGAACCGAAATAACATAAATCCAGCCTGTTAGAAATTCGTTTTTTTTTGTATATCTCAAGAAAAACACAAAGGTTATTTTAAATTTTCTCCATTATTTTTGTCTATCGCCCGATTTCAGAAAAACTGAATGGTCTGAAGGTATAAATTGATTTATTTAAAATACTTTAGAGTCTATGCAATCATAATTTTGCATTGCTAAAGTGTTAGAAATTCGTTTTGCTGCAATACGTCGCCCAGAAAGAAACTCTGGAGAGATTTTTCTCACAAATTATTTGTCAGCTCCGCTTTTTCACAAAAACTGAATGGTTTCATGTCTCAATTTATAGTTAAGTAGTTTAAGTAGTATCTAAGGAACCGAAATAACATAAATCCAGCCTGTTAGAAATTCGTTATTTTGGTATATCCCAAGAAAAACACAAAGGTTATTTTAAATTTTCTCCATTATTTTTGTCTATCGCCCGATTTCAGAAAAACTGAATGGTCTGAAGGTATAAATTGATTTATTTAAAATACTTTAGAGTCTATGCAATCATAATTTTGCATTGCTAAAGTGTTAGAAATTCGTTTTGGTGCAATACGTCGCCCAGAAAGAAACTCTGGAGAGATTTTTCTCACAAATTATTTGTCAGCTCCGCTTTGTCACAAAAACTGAATGGTTTCATGTCTCAATTTATAGTTAAGTAGTTTAAGTAGTATCTAAGGAACCGAAATAACATAAAGCCAGCCTGTTAGAAATTCGTTTTTTTTGTATATCTCAAGAAAAACACAAAGGTTATTTTAAATTTTCTCCATTATTTTTGTCTATCGCCCGATTTCAGAAAAACTGAATGGTCTCAAGGTATAAATTGATTTATTTAAAATACTTTAGAGTCTATGGAATCATAATTTTGCATTGCTAAAGTGTTAGAAATTCGTTTTGCTGCAATACGTCGCCCAGAAAGAAACTCTGGAGAGATTTTTCTCACAAATTATTTGTCAGCTCCGCTTTGTCACAAAAACTGAATGGTTTCATGTCTCAATTTATAGTTAAGTAGTTTAAGTAGTATCTTAGGAACCGAAATAACATAAATCCAGCCTGTTAGAAATTCGTTATTTTGGTATATCCCAAGAAAAACACAAAGGTTATTTTAAATTTTCTCCATTATTTTTGTCTATCGCCCGATTTCAGAAAAACTGAATGGTCTGAAGGTATAAATTGATTTATTTAAAATACTTTAGAGTCTATGCAATCATAATTTTGCATTGCTAAAGTGTTAGAAATTCGTTTTGGTGCAATACGTCGCCCAGAAAGAAACTCTGGAGAGATTTTTCTCACAAATTATTTGTCAGCTCCGCTTTGTCACAAAAACTGAATGGTTTCATGTCTCAATTTATAGTTAAGTAGTTTAAGTAGTATCTAAGGAACCGAAATAACATAAAGCCAGCCTGTTAGAAATTCGTTTTTTTTGTATATCTCAAGAAAAACACAAAGGTTATTTTAAATTTTCTCCATTATTTTTGTCTATCGCCCGATTTCAGAAAAACTGAATGGTCTCAAGGTATAAATTGATTTATTTAAAATACTTTAGAGTCTATGGAATCATAATTTTGCATTGCTAAAGTGTTAGAAATTCGTTTTGCTGCAATACGTCGCCCAGAAAGAAACTCTGGAGAGATTTTTCTCACAAATTATTTGTCAGCTCCGCTTTGTCACAAAAACTGAATGGTTTCATGTCTCAATTTATAGTTAAGTAGTTTAAATAGTATCTAAGGAACCGAAATAACGTAAATCCAGCCTGTTAAAAATTCGTTTTTTTTTGTATATCTCAAGAAAAACACAAAGGTTATTTTAAATTTTCTCCATTATTTTTGTCTATCGCCCGATTTCAGAAAAACTGAATGGTCTGAAGGTATAAATTGATTTATTTAAAATACTTTAGAGTCTATGCAATCATAATTTTGCATTGCTAAAGTGTTAGAAATTCGTTTTGCTGCAATACGTCGCCCAGAAAGAAACTCTGGAGAGATTTTTCTCACAAATTATTTGTCAGCTCCGCTTTTTCACAAAAACTGAATGGTTTCATGTCTCAATTTATAGTTAAGTAGTTTAAGTAGTATCTAAGGAACCGAAATAACATAAATCCAGCCTGTTAGAAATTCGTTATTTTGGTATATCCCAAGAAAATCATAAAGGGCTTTTTGAAATTTTCTCTATTATTTTTGTCTATCGCCCGATGTCAGAGAAACTGAATGGTCTGAAGGTATAAATTGATTTATTTAAAATACTTTAGAGTCTATGCAATCATAATTTTGCATTACTAAAGTGTTAGAAATTCGTTTTGCTGCAATACGTCGCCCAGAAAGAAACTCTGGAGAGATTTTTCTCCGAAATTATTTGTCAGCTCCGCTTTGTCACAAAAACTGAATGGTTTCATGTCTCAATTTATAAATAAGTAGTTTAAGTAGTATCTAAGAAACCGAAATAACATAAATCCAGCCTGTTAGAAATTCGTTTTTTTTGTATATCTCAAGAAAAACACAAAGGTTATTTTAAATTTTCTCCATTATTTTTGTCTATCGCCCGATTTCAGAAAAACTGAATGGTCTGAAGGTATAAATTGATTTATTTAAAATACTTTAGAGTCTATGCAATCATAATTTTGCATTGCTAAAGTGTTAGAAATTCGTTTTGCTGCAATACGTCGCCCAGAAAGAAACTCTGGAGAGATTTTTCTCACAAATTATTTGTCAGCTCCGCTTTATCACAAAAACTGAAGGGTTTGATGCTTCTATTTATACCTTAACAGTTTCCTTAGTATCTAAGGAACCGTAATAACTAAGATCCAGCCTTCTAGAAATTCTAATTTTTTTAGTATCCCAATAAGAAACATAAACGCGTACTGAAAATTTTGCGAATATTTTTTATTTCTTCACGTTTTTACTGCTATGCCACGGTATTGAGCCATAATTAAGATATGTTTTAACATCTTTTATTGTCACAATTACTTACGGTCAGAATGTTCCCCAAAATAGCTTAGTTGTGAGGAGCTTATCTCAGAATATTTTTTGATGGGACAGTATTTCTTAATTCTAAATATAACATTTGGTCTTCGGTCTTGACCGTTTAATACCATTATAAATTTATTATTGCCATAGGCATTTTATCGTACCTACTGGCTTATGAAAGCCTTTTTTAAAAACGACCATTTTATTTGGTCGTGTAATAGTGTCAGCTATGTTTGTCAGCTAAGTTTGTCAGCTAACTTCACACCGGTCTGAAAACTTAGGTACCTATCGTTGTTTGTTCTCGCCTAGGGACGGACCGGGTCAACAGCACAAAATAAATGCGACTGAGAACTCCAGTTCAGAGTTATTATACGGTCTTTTTAGGGTTCCGCAGTGGACAAGGAACCCTTATAGTTTCGCCATGTTCGCTCGTCTGTCTGTCTGTCTGTCTGTCAGTCCGCGGCTAAGCACAGAGACGGTTAGTATTAAAGAGCTGAAATTTGGCTTAGTTGTACTACTAAATCCTCGATTTTTTTTTAAATGTATTATACCTCCCTTACACCTAAATTTTATTAGGTATGTAATTTTTTTTCTCGCCTGCACCGTAGTGTGGGATATCGTTGGATTGGTCTTTGAAAAATATTGTGGGTGTAGGAAGACCATTTTTTGACTTATGGTTCCGTTTGCGAAATATTAAGCTTTAAAGCACAATTTTTTTGTCCGAGTACGGCCATTTATAATTTAGGAAAAACCTTTTCATTATTAAAAACTACGCATAGAAAAACAAAAACATATTTAAAATGTGCGTTATTTAATTATTTATCAAACCACATTTGTCAAAAGTTTACTCATTTTATTACAATAATTAAAAATATTAAATAGTGCGAGCGAGATAGCACGCTCCAAGTAGGAACAGCCTTAACTTCGAAAAAAATCTTTTAATTCATTAACGGATCTCACTTTATTTAATAGGCCAATATTATGAACGCGAAAGTTTGTATTTAATAGGCTAATATTATGAACGCGAAAGTTTGTATGTATGGATGGATATTTGTTATTCTTTCACGCAAAAACGGCTGAACGGATCCGGATGAAATTTTGCACAGAGTTAGATTATAGTCTGAATTAGCACATAGGCTATTTTTTATCCCGTAAAAATACACATCAAAATTACCACGCGAACAAGGTAGCGGGCAATAGCTAGTCATTAATAAATTCGTTTTGTAAATAACTGTCAGTCAAGAGCATTGCTGCACACCTGTAATTGGTGTTAGGCTAGATTCTAAGTACTATAATTTGTTTTTAATGTTGTTTTACCTAAAATACAACCTGTTGGCTGTGTCTATTAAATTAAATTAAAAAATAATCATCATCCTCTTATCAGCCATTTGACGCCCACTGCAAGACATAGGGCCGGTTTCTGAATGGTCACTAAGTAAATACTTAAGTAACGTTCTGTCACGCTCTTTTCTGAGAAATTCGAAGCGACAGCACTATAGTTATCTAACTATTTACTTAGCGAAATTCTCAATTCAGAAACTGGCCCATAGGCCATAAAATATAATGGTAAAATGTATTTGTAAATACTCATGATTTCCGACCTTTCATTTATTAAGTTAGTTTTAGGAAAGCCACTCACATTATATAACTTAATACTTGGTACCCTAATACCTTTTGCTCAAAATAGATTTACAGCTAAGTTCAAAGTGGTTGGAAGTACCATGACTTTGCGAAATGTTCTCTAATCGGTTAAATGCATATGCGTTAGTCCTCCGATATGCGTAAACAATTAAAAGAACAATTGAGTTGGCCGGCGCCAACCATAAGAAGCTCGACCCATAGTTTTTTTCTCGATCCTTTTCCCTTGTTTGTCTATGCTTAAGTGAAGTGATTTTGGGTAAATAAAAATATATAAACATAAACATAAACATAAACATTTACATACAGGCACATACATTGCTTCTGGCCCCACACTAGGATACCCTGTGTCGTGGGAACCAGAAACAACGACATCACAAACATGTAAACATCCAAGACCTGGGTTTTTTTTTTTGTCCCCAGCCGGGATTCGAACCCGGGACCTCTCGCATGGTATGCAGATGCACTACCGCTGCGCCACGAGGTCGTATAGGCAATCAATTACCAGGAGACGGGCAGCAGCGTCTTTCTGAGATTCCGGCATACTGCGATCGCCAACCCGCCTGCCAAGCGTGGCGATTATGGCAAAACCCCTCATGGTTATGAAATCCACGAAGGAGGCCTATGTACTGCAGTGGGCGTCAAAGGGCTGATGATGATGATGATATTTTCAAACTAGCGCCATATGTTTCTAAATCATGGTTAGAATGACCCCTTAAAGTCTGTAGAGCTCTGCTTTCTGTTCCAATTATTCTGTGCCGGTTGCTAGTTTCAACCCTTTGAAAGGACAACTTAATGAATAAATAATATCCTAAGGCACCTTAACAGCTGGTTTTGCCGCCTTTTTCTCCTTACATCTCGTATTGGGACGGTGGTCACCAGTTGGTTTGGGATCTTGCGTGCTTTCAATCGAAACAAGCTTGGCCGTCACTTTCGTTAACCGTACTTACTTTCAATGAAATTAATAGTTTGAGTAAGTTCGCGAACCGTGAAGGAAAACATCGTCACACACCCCTTAGCATTTGAAACAGTGGGCGCGTGTGGTGATTAAGCCCGTGCTCTTTCTATCTGAGAGAAGGCCTGTGCCCTGCAGTGGGACGTATATAGGCTACATGGAAAAAATAATAGTTTGAATACACATAGCAACTACACAAGCCGGGTCTTGACGGTCTTAGGACGCTCGGACCGTGTGCGTACAGTTTTAGTTTATTATGACGACGCACTCGGTCCGAGCGCACTGACCGTCATCATCATCATCATCATCATTCAGCCACCAGAGAGTCCACTGCTGGACATAGCCATCCTCCATGGATTTCCAAAAAGTCCGGTTGGAAGTGGTCATCTGTCCATCTTGTGGCTGATCGTCCTACGCTGCGCTTGCCGATATGTCTCCATTCGAGAACTTTTCGGCCCCATCGGCCATCAGTTCTGCGTGCTATGTGCCCCGCCCACTGCCACTTCAACTTACGTCTACGGATCTCATCATTCCTGATTCGATATCGTAGAGAAATTTCCATAGCTCGTTGCGTGACCTTGAGCTTTCTTATGAGGCCCATAGTGGGAGACCACGTTTCAGTGCCATAAGTCATCACTGGTTGTATAATTTTGTCTTGAGCGATTGAGGTATATTAGCTGGCGTCATAATCAACCAAAACTGTACGCACACGGTCCGAGCGTACTAAGACCATCAAACAAAACCCGCCATAACTCAACTCAATTGAGATGCCGAAGATTTAGATGTACCGTTTTCGTATTGTTAGCAAATAATGGTGGTACGGTAACGCAGCGGTAGAACGGCCTGCCATTCGGGAGGTCGTGGGTTCGAACCCCGGGATGTACCAATGACTTTGTTTTATAGGTACGTACGTTTGTGGACTTTTACTAACAATACCACTCGTTAAAGTTACTGTGAAAGAAAAAACCATGGTTCGTGAGGAAGCCTGAGTGTCTGAGGTGTTTACATACCTCAGCGCTTGACATAGCCAATTCGCGGTGGGCACGCGTAGTAATTAAGCACATACTCTTGCTCTCTGAGAGAAGGCCTGTGCCCTGCAGTGAGATGTATACAGGCTACATAAAAAACAACTACATAATAATTTCCTTTGTAGTCGGGTGTGTTTTTATTTCGGTTTTTTTTTTATTTCAGTTCTACTAGGTATAATTATTTCACATTGTAAAATCACAATGTGAAATGTAATCACTATTGTTTTTAATATAATTTGCAATGATGTACAGTGCCTCCAATATTTACTAAAACCTAAGGGCCTTATTTATAAAAAACACGTTAAATAATCTGTGGCTATGTCTTTCCCTTTACCATAAACTATTCAACTGCCTCTGAGGAGTATTTGTATAAACAAGACCCTTGCAGTCTTATTTATAAAAACAGGATTCCTTAAAACACTTCAAAAACGCCGATTAAAATAGTCTGCGCCGAAGACTTTACAAAGAAAAGATGTAGCCACCACCGTGGCCACAGATTAAATGAACGGAGTTTTAGATTGGTTTTAGAGGAATCGTGTTTTTATAGATAAGGCCGCTAGTCTGTTTACAAAAAGAATTAAAAGCTACATTAAAATTGACAATCACACATGGAAACTAGGCAATGTCAATGTACCAACGATTGCGACCTCGCCGTCCTAAAGGTGATACTCGTATGATACTGTCTGATTTAATACGTAGCGACTAGCGATTGGGCGAATTTGACTTGAGTGTGGTCATTGTCAACAACGGAAAGAATGTGTTGATGATGACGGTAAACAAATAACATCCTGACGTTAACAGGTAAGCCATGCAAGGGTTAAGAAAAAAACATCCACACATGTAAAAATGAATTCCTCTACGTTAGTCTCGATAAGACTCGAGAACGGCTGGACTGAATTGGCAGTTTCTTTTCTAAGGGTAAGCGACCCTATTGATAAGATAAGATAATGTTTTATTTACACACCAAAACACACATTTATACAATTGCTAAGACTCCGCTGTCCACCCGTCCATCCGTCCGTCACCAGCTCACACCAGACTGTATCTCATGAACCGTTATAGTTAGGCAGTTGAAATTTTCCCAGATGATGTATTTCTGTTCCCGCTAGAACAGCAAACACTAAAAATAGAATAAAATAAATATTTAAGGGGGACTCCCGCACAAAAAAACGTGATTTTTCGCTCGATATTAATAATAATAAAAATTCAATTGTTGTATAGATGTTGGTACGGAACCCTTCGTGCGCGAGTCCGCACTTGGCCGGTTTTTTTTTAAACTTAGTAAAATCCGAATTTGAGTATGTAAGCAATTACGAACAAAGGCGGAGGAATCCATTTCGCTCGTCTTTTATTTTTTATATTTGTGGAAGTCCAGGGAAAGTTTAAATGGTGAGAGCAAAACAGAAGATAAATCGATGTGTTGATACGAAATTCACGGGGTCATCTAGAAATGTATAATAAATAACTTGCACTAGACACAATCACTTGTCCTGGTCCCAAACTAGGATACCCTGTGCTATGGTGACCAAGCAAGGACACACATATGGAAATACCCCCATATTGAGGTTATTTGCGTTTTTTTTTAGGTTACCTCCTAAATTAGGGATGCAATATTTTTCTCTTGCCTTCGCCATAGCGTGGGGTATTGTTGTAGCATATAAATAAGCATATAAAACGAAATATTATATAAGTAGGCTTTACTAATTAACGAGTAATAGGCAACCAACTAATAAAAGTAAAATTTCGTACAAAATCCAATGAAAATTACTTCGGTGAAGTTGTTAGTTCTGTAAAGCAGATAAAAGAACCCTCTTTCTCCGGAACCCTACATTGCGCGTGGCCCGACACGCACTTGGCCGGTTTTTAGATTTTGAGGTTGTAGAATAGCAATACTTAGCACTCGCTAACTGTGAAGGAAAACATCGTGAGGAAATCTGAGTGTCCGAGGCGTTCACATTCCTCCGCTCTTGAAATTGCCAATCCGGGCTGGGCATGCGCGGTACTTAAGCCCGTACTCTCTCTCTCTCTGAGAGAAGGCCTGTTCCTTACAGTGGGATATGCCCCACTAATCGGCTAAATAAAACCAAAGCAAAAAAGATAATAAGAAAACATGGCCTCAAAAATTGCTGTATCACCGTTCATCGTCCAGTTGGAAAACATTCGCGCATCATTTGAGTTTCGACGCATTATTTTTCCGACTCACCTCTCTGTCAGTTGGAGTAGATAATAGTCGAGGTCGTTTACCCTTGTCGGTTACTCACGTATGTACCTATAACAACATGCGTGGCGGTGTGCGTTAGCTTTTCGTTTGGGCATTTGCGCGGGAGATCTTGACATTGTTCGTTAATCTCTTGATTACCTGACAAAAAGGCCGACCTCGCCTCGATTATATTTTTTTTTCGTTTTCATAATTCAGCACAGTCCCGTGCTGGCCGTGTCTGCCGCATGAGCACAGATATGTGGGCAACATTGCGACCGACTGGGTTCCGCAAAATGGACACATACGTCGCAGCAGACCAAGGCGAAGATGGCGGGGCATTCTTGCCGGGATGGTGCAAAGTGGCTGGAGACAGGGAGAAATGGAAAAGAGGCGGGGAGGCCTTTGCCCAGCAGTGGGACACAGAAGAGGCTAAGTGGAAAAAGAGTCAACTTCTTTTCGCCGTTTGAGGTCTCGTAGCCATGTCAATTTTAATTTTGCTGCGACGTATCAATCGCAAGAATCCCTGAATTATTTAATTCAACAAGTCTCCTTCAGGAAAATAAAAAATGACCTACTTTCATTTCAAAAACCTACTTAGAGGCTAAAAATAGAGGCTCAAGTCCCGGCATGGATGGAATTTTTAGCCTCTAAAGAAGTTTTTAAAATTGTCCTCAGCACGGGTTAGTGCAACAAAAAGAATATAACTATTTTTATTTTTAAGAAAATTTATTTGTAAAAAGGAAATGCAGGTTTAATTTAGATTCATATATACATAAGCTCACGCCTGTATCCCAGAGCGGTGGGCTGAGACCAGGGACTGCCACTTGCCACGATCCTGACAGATCACTTTCGCTTCCTGTTGCACGCACGCACGCCGGTTTCGGGTACTTTTTATGCCATTAAAAACATAACTTGTAAAAAAAAAAACAATTCTCGCAACTCAGTTCTTTTACTGTAAAAAGTTGTGAGATCCATGTTATACCAAGTCAGTTAATTTATTCAGTCCCTACTTAAGGGAGGGACCCTTAAGTCTTTAGTTATTACGCAGGTAATTAGCTAACCTAACAACATCTTATAGTAACCATTTTATCAATATTAAAAATCTTCTATGTTTTAAATAAATTGATTGACTTGGCAATCGCACTGAACAAGCTAATTTCATATGATATGTATTACTTGTGAGATACATTATATTTTTTATTCGATGGCCGTCTATCTATTAGAACATACTCGACCTACTTATATGACATACTCTCTAATAGAAATAGATAGAATAGAATAGAATAGAATAGAAATCGTTTATTACCAAAACACAAACAATTTAAAAAAGCAATAATAGCAGATTTATATTTCTTTTTAGATCACGTCTAACCATTTTGGTAATTGGAGAGAGCTCAGCTAACATGTCGGCTACCACCAGGTAGTAACCAACGCTGGTTTTCAGCACTCCCCAGCTCTTAGGTTGACATTTAGAGCAGGAGTTAAGCCAGGTAGGTACACGTTAAATAAAAAAAATATATAAATAAATAAATAAAAAGAAAAAAAAAACAATTATGCATTAACTAAGAATCAGCAGTCACCCGACTACTGGTAATTAAAAGAAACAAACAAGAAACGTGCTAAGTGTGTGTGTGTGTGTGTGTGTGTGTGTGTGTGTATGAGTGCATGAGTATGTATGAGTGTATGAGTTTGTGAGTACATGTATGTATGAATGGGTGCGTGCCTCTTAGCCCTGCGACAAGGTCTTGGGTTCAGTATATGTAGTAGGTACTGCTAAGAGGCAAGTGTGTGCTTTGTGTCGAAGTAAATTGCAAGAGGTGATGATAGTAAAAATAAAGTATCTATCTATAGGGACGTCTCAAATTCTCATTTATTTTCTGTTTGTCCAAGAAGATAATTTTCAGTTTGGTCTTAAATGAAGCTAGTAGATCGTTTTCTCCCCTCGCTGTACAATGTACTATTGCTATGATACGAGTACTCGTACAATAACATGCGAATTCTTGGCGTTTCCCTAATAACGGACGTGCTGGTCGCTGTCTTTTTTATTCTTGTTCTATTGGGCAGTGTTAAGTCATCGAAAAGTTCCTCTACACGATTTAGGATGAAACATATTAAAATTCCTGTGTGGCGCCGGATTAAGAATAGCGTCACTCCATTTCCTTCCGTGGATGTCGTAGAAGGCGATTAAGGAAATCAATTACCAGGAGACGGGCAGCAGCGTCTTCCTGAGATTCCAACCGCATACTGCGATCGCCAACCCGCCTGCCAAGCGTGGCGATTATGGCAAAACCCCTCATGGTTAGGAAAACCATGAGAGAGGCCTATGTCCTGCAGTGGGCGTCAAATGGCTGATGATGATCCCAAAGAAATTTAGAATGGGTGACGTAATGTTGAGTTTAAGATTATAGATAGAAATGATGTAAGAAGGTTTGCACCGTTACAAACTCACGCCTGAATCCCAGTGGGGTAGGCAGAGACCAGGGTTTACCACGTGCCACGATCCTGACAGACTACTTTCGCTTCATCAACATTCATTAGTCGTCGCATGTGCGCACGCCGGTTTCGGGTACTATTTGTCTTGCCCTGTGCACACATTTTTTTTATGTAGCTTAGATTTGTCCCACTGCAGGGTACAGGCCTTCTTTCAGAGAAAGAGTATGGGCTTAATCACCACGCGTGCCCACCGCGGATTGGCAATTTCAAGGGCTGAGGTAGGTGAACTCCTCAGACACTCAGGTTTCCTCACGATGTTTTCTTCCACCGTCAGCATACCACTGACATCTATAAGATTGTATACTTGTGCACGGGTAAACTTCAAGTTATTATTTACTTTTATTACACAATACGGCAGACTTAATGCCATGAGCATTTTCTACGAGTCAACCGCAGGAGGTGGAAGAAATATTGATAGACGTTCATCATCATCATCATCATTCAGCCACAAGAAGTCCACTGCTGGACATAGGCCTCCTCCATGGATTTCCAAAAAGACCGGTTGGAAGCGGCCTGCGTCCAGCGCCTTCCTGCCACTTGGATGAGATCATCTGTCCATCTTGTGGCTGGTCGTCCTACGTTGCGCTTGCCGATATGTGGCGTTCAATACTATAATTCAATAACTACCAAATCAAATTCAATTTCAATAGCCAAATATGAAATTCACTTGCCATTAAGCGATTTAAATCTAGTGCGATACAAAATTAATTTTATTGTTAAACTTCTTTTAGTTTTAATTTTGCATGCTGCACACCCGAACGTTGCTGTGCCCTGAGCAGACATCGTAATTGTTCGTTAGTAAGTGAACATCATGTATAACACAACTAAAGACTTTATTACTTGAAAGCACAACAACACAGCGAGACTATCTCTTCACAGTACAACGGCCATATTTTTATTTTTCCTTTTAAAACAACCAGTGTTGTCAGTCTGAGACACAGAATATCCCGTAGAAGCATTATTAGTATTTGGCCATTCTTTCGATTGGAATCATAAAAGTAGGGGTGTTTTTTTTAGATTTAAGTCGGTTCGATTCCCAGACGAAGCAAGTAAGTTTTAGAAAATCTGTGAATGCAGAATTACTAACTTTTAAAAATAACATAAAGTCTTCTTTCAGCAAAATACCCTATCTACGATATTTAAGGTGCTTTCCCTTCATGTCCCATAACTTTGGGACGCCCTGTATACTGGTGATCCCTTGTTACGTAATAATAGTTTGCACGGTAAAAAAACAGAATAATAACCATTGAAATAATTCCTGGTGGTAACAAATCAAGTTGCTACAAGTCTGTTACAATTTCTAAATCCCGGATGGTGGATAAGAAAGCGATGGACACGCCTTTTTTCTTTTCAACTCAGGTTTCCTCACGATGTTTTCCTTTACGGTTAGCGAGTGGTATTGCTACTAAAAATTCACAAACGTAGGTGACTTGGAAAACTAAGATATTGTTACATGACCGGGGTTACAACCCACGACTTCCTGAATCTGAGACAAGTGTTCTACCAACCGCGCTGCCACTAATACCGGCAACTTCTTTAAAATTTCACATTTTTTCCTGACATTACTGTTTGCATAGTAATGTATGAAACGTGTCTAATCGCGATTATTTATTAGGTGAAATTTAATTACCTAATTCCCGCTGTTTCGGCGACGTTGCAGCTGCCGCGGTCACGGGTAGACTGAAGCGGCGAGTACAGTCAATTATTGTAGTGAGGGTAGGTGGTCTACCCTCAAGTCACTTTTTGTTTTTAACTAATAAATAATCGCGATTAGAGCCGTTTAATATACACCATGAATTATGGGCGGTTTGAAAGCCGTAGCAAAATGAACGTGCCTTACCAATAACGATTGAATACGCTAGTTTGTTTTTAAAAAAACAAACTCGCAACAAACTCAAATCTATAAGAACCATTATTAGCCAGCCAGAGCGGTGCCCGCGTGCCGTGGGTCCGCGGATCATTGTTTTGATATACTGTGAGGCGGTACTAAAAGTTTTAAACAAGATTTCTCAATTCGATTTTTTTTTATTCACGTCTATGATTAAAAGTAATAGTCTAAAAAGATGGCATTTTGAATTACAAATTAATTAGCGGCAATAATATTCTAAATACCCAGACTTCAGCGTGTGTATATGTACGAGCCTCGCAAGTTATTTAAAAAACCGTCCTAGTGCGTGTTAGACTAATTACATTAGACTAAGATCGAGAAAAGACAGATTAGGTACACTGAGAACAGCGCCATCTATAGAAACCAACAAGAAGCGTTTAACATTGATATTTAACGACATGACATCGGCGCTGTGAAGGTTACATAGATGGCCGCTAGATGGCGAGCGCTGTCTTAAGACAACGTTTTTTGTGTCGGAGCCCCCCTTAAATAGTTATTTTATTCTGTTTTTAGTATTTTTGTTATAGCGCCAACAGAAATACATCATCTGTGAAAAATTCAACTGTCTATCTGTCACGGTTCATGAGATACAGCCTAGTGACAGACAGCCAGACAGAAGGACAGTGGAGTCTTAGTAATAGGGTCCCTTACAATTAATATTACTTACTGTTTACGTTCGTATAAAGCTGGCATTTCGTGTCTTGCTATTTCATGCCACAGGGGTAGAAAGTACAAACATTTTTTTGCCCATTCGCGTGAGAATATTTCAAGTACGCGGAGGGAAATGCGCGCACTAGGCACCCTTAAGGGTTTCCCTATGATTATGACGGAACATGTGAATATGTTAGCCTGTAGGTAGTGAATTTCCCTAGTGGTAGGTATTGTTTGTAGCTCGCTCGCGAGGAGAAATGTGAGGGCTTGAAATGGTGGATAGCCTACTTTAATTAAAATTATTCTACCCGGTGTTCTGGAAAGGTCCGGCAGAGGTTGCGGGGTTATTTTACTCGTTAATACAAAGCTACGGAGTTAAAAATTATATATTTATTTTATTTTCACTAAATGACCACGTCAAGTTTCAAGATTGTATGAAAAAATATTGTATATTTTTTATGTAGCCTACACACGTCCCCCGGCAGGGCACAGGTTTTACGGGTTAAATCACCCGTATTTTATTTTATTTAAAGGAATATCTCATTTTATTTAAAAACCTACTTAGAGGCTGAAAATTCCACCCATGCCGGAACTTGAACCCGCGACCTCTGGCTAACCGTGCCAGAGGTCTCCGTTTATTTATTTAACAGTAATCCACAGCAAAACAATTTCAGTAAGCAATTATAGGTTCTTAATAATTTGTACATGCAGGCAATAATGGATTTTACTATGTAGGTTAGAAAATTGTATTGTATTGTAATTCAAAAAATATTTTCAATTGTATTAAATCTATGTTTATCAGATCATTCTCGGCCATCCAATTTTAATTTGTATCAATAGCCCCAATTGACGTAGTGAGTATTGTGTGTAAAAAAATATAAGAATGACTTGAGGGTAGACCACCTACCCTCACTACAATATTTGACTGAACTCGCCACTTCAGTCTACCCGTGACAACTGCTGCTGCAAAGTTGTCGAAACGTCTTGTTAGGAATTTAATAGTTTCAATTTAATAGGTTCAAGTTCGATCTAAATCAGTTATCGACGATTCCTTAAAAGAATAATAATAATAGGCTAAATTTTTTACTTTGGTATAAATAATGAATCAATACTAGTTTGTTTGGAAAAGAGTGCGTTGGCGGCCATTCCCGGTAGAAACGTCACCGCTGAAGGTTGACCCTGTTGCACTAAATATTGTTATTTTTTATTAGTGCTGAAGAAAGTAAATGGTTTGTACTTGATCACAGCTCTGGAGTATCATTTCAGTGAGGTACCTAATAGTCGGGAATTAAGTTAAATACATTTTTACCTAATAAATAATCGCGATCAAACCCGTTTCACATATGGGGTGCTCGGTCGCTACCCTTCGAAGCTATAACTGATCTAGCTCTTCATCATCATCATCATCATCATTCAGCTACAAGAAGTCCACAGCTGGACATAGGCCTCCTCCATGGATTTCCAAAAAGACCGGTTAAGAGCGGCTTGCATCCAGCGTCTTCCTGCCACTTGGATGAGGTCATCTGTCCATCTTGTGGCTGGTCGTCCTACGCTGCGCTTGCTGATATGTGGTCTCCATTCGAGAACTTATCGGCCATCAGTGCTGCGTGATATGTGCCCCGCCCACTGCCACTTCAACTTACTAATCCGCTGGGCTATGTTGACGACTTTCGTTCGTCTATGGATCTCATCATCTAGCTCCTGATTGTACACTATTAGCTATTTTCAGAAAAAAAAAATTAAAATCGTTGAACTTGGGGAAATACAAGTTTAAAAAATATAGATATTTATATTAATCCAGAAATGCATTTAAAAAGCTCATTAAATAAAGTATAAATTCGACTACTTGAAACATTTTACTGTAACTTTTTAAAACTGAATAATGTGATTTGACCGTATCCGATTGTAACCGTGTGGCGACGGATTAAGAATAGCGTCACTCCGTTTCCTTCCGTGGACGACTAAGGAAAAAAATTACCAGGAGACGGGCAGCAGCAGGGCTGCCAGAGGAAAAAATGTCGCAATCGTACAACAGCTTAAAAAAAATCGTATGCCCAAAGGAATTTGAAATATAAAAGTCGTACAGTATTATTTACCCTTTATTTACTGTTTTTGTACAGATTTGTAATCATTTTTAACATATGATCTGTCGGCTTAAAGTCAGTGTAGTTTCCGGTGGTTCAGATTTTCACTTTCGCCACTCATATTTACAAAATTAATAAGTACGTTTTCCGTACGATTTCGATGTTTTGATCGTACTCGCGTCGAATCAGCAAAAAATCGTACAAATACGATTTAAATCGTACAAATGGCAGCCCTGGGCAGCAGCGTCTTCCTGACATTCCAACCTCCTACTGCGATGGTTATGAAAACCACGAAGGAGGCCTATGTCCTGCAGTGGGCGTCGGATAGCTGATGATGATGACGATGGTGATGAATGTGTTTCAAAGTAGCGCATACCTTTTGCCAGTTAGTAAAATTTTAAAGAATCTTCTTTAACGTTATTTTTTCTGGTGGTAATGAGAAATTCGGACCAGTCGCTACTTTCCAATAATTTGAAAAAGAAGAAGCAGAAGAAATAAATTTATTATACCAACAAGATACATCACGAAAACAAAATAAGCAGATAAGTTACATCATGAGCAGATAAGTAATTTCATCAGTTTACTAACGGTGGTTAAATAATATCTAACAAATTTAAATTTTACATGCCTAACAGTGGCCCATTTCCTAAAAGTAGAGGGTTTCGTTGGATATTACAAAGTCAACAAATTCACAGATTTACAGGAAGACTGCTACGCAATGTACATCGAATTATCCTAATAAAGTAGTGTAAAACTCCGACCAGGCACACCAAATCCTATTAATATTTTGACCTTTGCGAAAGTAATTGTGGGTATCTTGTTTGCGCCTGCCAAAGAGTATGCAAACTCCTTGCTGCTTCAAACTTATTCCTTTTATATAGATCGTCTTTTGTTTTGTCTTCTTGTGAAAATATTTGTGCAAGCAACATGTACCTAATTATACTATTTTAAATAAAAGACTTAAGCCATGTTATAGCTTGCTGTACGCACATATAATTTTTATTTTATTATTGTTCAAACACTTTGTTGTGATATATTTAAGTTCACCCGGAATGGATCACTGTGCCCCAAGATCCAATTTAATTTAGTTTGGGGTTCAGAGTTACTTTATATATTATTAAGTTTTTTTTAGTCCACTTTTTTCATTTTCATTTTCAATTGGGATTTATTAGCAAAGGGCAAGATAAAAAGTACCCGAAACCGGCGTGCGTGTATGCAACAACTAATGTTGAGGAAGCGAAAGTGATCTGTCACGATCGTGACAAGTGGCAGTCCCTGGTGTCTGCCTACCCCTCTGGGATACAAGCGTGAGTTTATGTATGTATGTTTCAATTGGTATTTGACTGTTCAATTTGACAGTTAGACAAGAGGAATCGTTCAAGATTTGATAATATAGTGGGTTGGTTGGTAATATATTTGGTAATATAGTTAATTGGTTGGTTGTATATTTGGCAATATAGTTAGTTGGTTGGTTATATAATTTGCTAATATAGTTGGTTGGTCTAAATTAACAGAGTTTTTAACTTAAAAATCAAACTTTTCACATTTATTAAACAATATATTAGGTAATATAGTTTATTGGTTGGTTATATATTTGGTAATGTAGGAGCTGTAAATGTTGTAATTAGATCTGAGCCTAGATCTTTCGCCACGTAGCCTCACAGTTGGGTCATTGTACGAAGCAAGCGTTGAGGTACCTCAGACACTCGGGTTTCCTCTCGATCTTTTCCTTCACAGCTAGCTAGTGGTATTGCTACTACAAATTCACAAATGTACGTAACTTAGAAAACAAAATCATTGGTATATGGCGGGATCCGAACCCAGGACCTCCCGAATGTGCGGCCGGCGTTCTACTGATACGCCACCACGCTTCGCGTCCTAACTGTAAACAACTTCGTATTTTCGTCAAAGTGCAGACTTACCTTGAGCGGTGACATGTTAGCAACCTGGGCCTAGATTCTGATAATGCATTGTAGTAACATGACAACTGCATGAACATGGCGGTTTTCATTTCATGGCTGCTTTAAGTCTACGCGGGCACACCCATCAAACCTTCTAGGCGTCAATGGTACGAAAAAACACGTCACGTGACCCGACAGTGTACCTGTCATTATACTACAATGCACTAACAGAATCGAGGCCCTGGACAGCGTACAGATAAACAAGTTATCCTTTGAAGGTTATGAGTTTCTTGGATAATGATTGTTAACAAGTGATAACATTCCACGGTCAATTTACAAGGCAATAAGAGCGGTGATAATTTACGGTGTCATTTATAAAGATACAATTCCTTTAAAACACTCCTCAGAGGTGGTTTACATAATCTTTGGTTACGTTTTTGTTTTTCCCTTTACCACGGAGAGAATTATGCTACTATAAATAAGACCGTTGGTGTTTCGCCAATCCGCGGTGGGCACGCGTGGTGATTAAGCCCATACTCTCTCTCTGAGAGAAAGCCGAAGGCGAAGGAGGAGATAAACGTGAATTTTATAAAATGTGGAAACCCCAACATTTCTAAATATAGTCGATCAATCTAAGATAAAAGTCACATAATACAGGTGCTGTGAAACCCAATCTTTCTTATCTAGTCTCATCTCTAATTGACATATTTAAGGAATAGCATCCATTTCCTTCCGTGGATGTCGTAGAAGGCGACTAAGGAAATTAATTACCAGGAGACGGGCAGCAGCGTCTTCCTGAGATTCCAACCGCATACTGCGATCGCCAACCCGCCTGCCAAGCGTGGCGATTATGGCAAAACCCCTCATGATTATGAAAACCACGAAGGAGGCCTATGTCCTGCAGTGGGTGTCGAATGGCTGATGATGATGATGATGAAGGAATAGCAGTTTAGTAATAAACCTGTAAAGCGTGCTCACTAGACCCAGCGGACCCTTAAAACGCCTTTAGTGAGCTAAAATACTTCTTTAGAGGTTTGGCTGCGCAGAAGGGCTGCATAACATGCTATAGTGCTAACGGTTGCTGCTTTCTACTTTGTGATAGTTTATCAGCTGAGCTCTGCATATCAGCTCTGCTGTCCGAGCAAATGTAAATACTGCTGATATATTTGGGCGATTTCAGAGTTGTTTTGATGAGTAGAAAGTCTGGTGTGTACAATACAGAATATTTTTATCTTATTGTATCTTATCTTGCGAACAATTAGTACAGCCCCCCGTCAATCAGAACAATGACCCGCTGCCCCGCGGCACGCATGCAGCGCTCTGGCTGGCTAATGGTTCTATAAATGGTCGAGATATTTTTGGAAAGTGCCTTTTTAAATAAAACAAACCAGCGTATTCTATAGCTATTGTTAAATCTCAAACATTTTGCTATGTCTTTCAAACCACCCAAATTTCACTGTGTATAACATTCGTATTCTACGATCGTTATAGATATTCGATGGTAGATGACATTGTGATAAAAATCATAACGCACTAAAATTGATTTCACGACTAGAAGGATCAAGTGTCAATTTTGATGTTTTAATTTTATTGATACGACCCGGGTTTAAGAAGAGATTACCGTGCCTTGTTCGTATCGAACATAATTACAAGAAAAATTGTTTTCACCACATCCTGAAAAGTGAAAGACCTCTTAATACCGATATCATCGGTACGCGGTGGTTGACCTTGTATCATTCACCTCTAATATTATCAGAGATACTGTCCATATCAATTTCACATCAGTAATCTTGCCACATAGCCTTCTTATGTTTTTCGTAAACAATATCATTGCGACTTTGTTTTTATACTTTACTGCTTATCGTCTGGTGCAATCCCCTTATTGCTAAGTTGTTGTTACACATCAATAAATAAGGCATCGGATGTTACAAAATCTCTGTAAGGAAGGCTGTACTCGTCAATACAAGTAGCGTTTATTCATATATAGGGCGTCCCACGGCTATGCCACATGAAGGGAAAGTAGGTACCTTGAATATTGTAGATGGAACATTGACATTATTCAGGGTCTTCCTTTTATTTCCGACACCATGTTACTTAGCAAAAAATAATCCTTACGATGAAGCCTTTTAATCGGTATGATAAAGCTACAGGGTATTTTTTTTTCTCGTGTAGCGGGTCCGATTCCCGGTTCAAACATGTAATTACTTAAAAATCTATAAATTCAGTTTAAAATGTTTTTTTTAATTAAAATTATGTCTTTTTCAGGAATGTTCCGTCTACAATATTCATGGTACTTTCCCTCCATGTGGCATAGCTGTGGGACGCCCTGTATATTCATTTCAAGTGACGGTGGTGGCATTTGGGGGAAAATATGCAGCGGTGGGCAGATGATAATGAATTCATATATGGGTCATATAAAAACATACGCATTTTTCTTTTAATGTATTAAAATTGTCAATCGTTCCTAAACGAAACAATACATTAACGGAAGAAATTTAGCCAAGAAAAGCCCGCGGTAATTCCTCTACCCCGTTCTAACCGAGTACCTAAACGTATCCATTATGTTTGGGAATCCATGAAAATGCATTTCATTTTCAAGCCCAGACAAGTAGGGTGCCACATGTTTTCAAAGCAAAATCGACTAAATTTTGTAGAAAAAAAAGTGATTAAATAAATACCTATACCTAGGAGCGGTGGTAGCCTAGTCGGTAGAACATTAGACTCGGAAGCGGGAGATCCAGGTTCGATCACTCGCAATCTAGGCTACCACCGCTTACGTGGTCACTAAATTACGCGGCCTCTGGTATATTCTTATTGGATAAATTGACTAATTCTCTCTACTTCAATCGACATTCAAGTAACTGTATCACTCGCAATCACCTTGACGGCCCAAGAGCAAGGAAGATCGTGCAACCTTCTGCGGCACACACCAATTAAAATAAAAACGTTACTCTGTTTAACACAACCGAAGTCCGGCCGTGACTCAGAATACCTAAAACAATTAACCTAGATAGAAGTGTATAATAGCAATTGAAGGGTGCGGATCGTTTCGACGTCGTATTTCGCCCGGGTGTATTTACGTGTAATAGAAATACAATGTGTGGCAGTTTTATTATGAATTTTACCTCTGCTTCGGTTGAAAACAGCTATTCAAACTGGCACGCAATAAAAAGGGATAATAAATACTTACAAGGACATGAAAAGGGGTCTTCATAACTTTTTTTTCCTTTCGTGATATCTTAAAAACTAACTGTAAATATTTTTTATAAATATTTTGATCTTTATGCTTATTAATTGTTACAAAAACTACAAACATCTCCTAAAACATTTAAAACATTTCAACATTAACAATAAGTAAAGTATCTTATTAAAAAGAGTACCAAAAAATATTTGTTGCCTATAATATTCAAGTATTCTACAATATTCCCTGGTCTCTGCCTATCCCCATAAGATAAAGGCGTGAGTTTATGTGTCTATATAGTTTTTATGTCATTTTTCTATTCTATAATTACCCTTAGTGTAACGTAAAAACACTCACTCTCTCTGAGGTAGTCCATAGGGTTTATACCCTATTTGGTTATCCAAATCACCAAATTTATTCCAAAATGAGGTAGGTTTACTCGTCAATATGACCAACTTTTAAAATTGGAAGAAAATCAAAACTGCAAAGAAAGTATCAGCTGTTTCATTTCATTCAATACCCTACTTATATTACATAGAAAAAAAACCCGCTGTCGGCACTGGCTGGAACCGCCGTAGGAGCAAACAGTACGGTCCATGAAATTATAAATTATGTAGGAAGTATTGTGCATTGTGATTCACTGCCTCCGATACTCGCGTGTGCTTCGTTGCCAGTTGCTCTAGTGCACTAGTTTGCCGCTTAAACTATAGAGTTCACTTAGTTTATCAATACCTGTCTCTCGTACACTAAGGCCGCCTTGCACCACTTTTTCTTGCATATTTGATGCAGAGGATCTCCCTCACTGGGCAGCGGGGTAATGCTGAGTATGGGAATAGTAGGTACGAGTATATATATATTTTTTCTGTTCTGCCCTTGTATCACGTAACTTTCTACTGTATCGGGTTCAGCATTTAGACGACTCCAAAGTGTGAAAATATCAATGTATTTGACAGTTCGGAGTAAGCTAAATCAGGCAACTCCATACAGTGGAGGATTTATGTGGTCGCACGGCTGGTCATCGTGCTTGCAAAATGTATATTTATTTTGGACGAAATGTTTGTGGATGTATTTTCTTAAGCGTAAATTTTGTAACAAGTAAATTGTTAACTACAAAATCTTAGATAACTTTTTAAATATCGCTTAAGTGGCCATTTCAATTGAATTTTGTATAAAGAGTTTCACTTATAGGCTGCACTTTATCACAATAAGAACATAATCATATATTTATTTTTCATTTCAACTCGTGAGATTCGAGGTCTGACTCGCTAATGTTACTACGGTTTATTTAATTTTTTATTTTTGTTCAATTGTGTATCTTTTGTAAGGTTATTTTTGCATTTTTGTAGTTTTAAATTAATTGATTTGTAAGTAAAACTTCCTTTATTACTTTTTTTCTACTAACTCTCAACCTGAGAAGCTAATTTTCAACCCCTGAATTACAATAAAACACAAATTAACGTATATTTTTTGGTTCTACCTACCTACCTGACGTAAGGTGATGTCACTTGTAGTGCTTTGCTTAATGTTATATTTCACATGTTCACAATTTTAGCATGCAAACTGTTATCCTTGTACTTTATCTAAAAAGTGAATCATCCAACAAGTAGTGCATGTGTTTCTGTTCCTTCAATGTTAGTCCAATTTGCATAATCCACTTGGAATACAGATCTAGGTCTCGTCAAAGGGCTTAGCCTAGATTTTTTGTTTGTTTTTAAGGTTTGCTGAGGTACGATAAGTTGTATTTATATGGTGATAGCTTGAACAATGGCTTGCTGAAACAGAGAACTTTGAGAAAGAATTGTTGCGTTAGTTTCGACATGGAGAGGTTGAAGGCAGAAATATTAACGAAATAAATATATCGAGCGAGTGTGGGTGGAACAGCCGACAAGGGACGTCCCAGGCGGACATATCAGCAAAGGGCAAGATAAAAAGTACCTGAAACGGCGCGAGTGCATGCAACGACTATTGAATGCTGATGAAGCGAAAAAGGTCTGTCAAGAATGTGGCAAGAGGCAAACCCTGGCCTCTGCCAACTCAAACGGGTTACAGGCGTGATTTTATGTGATATATTGTAATAAAGTTAGAAACAGAAACTTATATTAGAAAATATTGTAATCTTCTAGTTCCCTACCGAGAAATATGAGGACATCATGATAATCATCATCATCAGCATCAGCATCGCTTGTACCAGCCACCAATTCACAAAGAATTTCCCTACAGATCCCTGTCGGTTTGCCTAGTTTTAATCTTATGAAGTGTACGCTTCGAGACCGTAAAGTCGAACCCCAATATATAGAGTGTTGCTTTTGTTGTTATAATAATAATATAAATTTCAATACACTGAGTGCTTATTCGAGGTCTTGGTAGACTGAGCAATCAAACCTGAAAATATTACAGATGTTTGGGCGTGTACGGAGCGGTATGCATTGTTCACACCCCGTAGTGCCAAAGTGTCATGCCAGGGTCAGTGTCAGGGGAGTTGTCAATTGAGTACACAGCCGATATGTATGACGGTCTATAATGCACTAACTAAAATAAGTACAGAGTTTGGAATGGTTTAGGTAAAATTATTAAAGTCGCGCGTGTAGGCGCTGTCAGCGGAAAATGTAACAATGTGTGAATGGCTCATACAGGGCGTAACTTTCTTTGTATGAAAACAGCAGCTGAATTTTGTCCCTTACTTCGCGTGACCCAGTTTACTGGTGCACTGCACAGCTCGGATATCTTCTAGTATTTTAATTAGAAAGGGATGGATAGAGAGATAGATAGATAATGTTATAGGTAATTAAGAACTTAACTGAAATTAAAATCTACTCAGCTATAATAGAAACTTCACAATTATATAGTTTAAACTCTATTCTACTTAAACTCTGCACACCAGTAATTACAAAATAATAGTTATTTGTTATGCAAGGCTGCAAAGTTAATTTTTGGCGCGAGTACCTTGTATTGAAACCTGAGCAAGCGAAGGATTCTAGGATTGAGCCACGAGCGACGCGAGTGGTTCAAATATAGAATCCTGAGCGTAGCGAGGGTTTCAAAGGTACGAGACGCTAAATAACTTTGCTGCCGAGCGCAACACACAACTTTTCACCTCACTAAAGCGAGGAAAATGTTAGGTGCAAGAAAAACAGTTTTAATAAATATTAAATTACAGTTTATTTATTTTAAATTTATATCTTCGTCGCTGCTAGCTTCGCTCATATTTTATGATTTCTTTCGATTTTATCAAAAAGCAAACCAAAATAATGGAAGTAAAGTGAATTCAATAAAGAGAAGAAAATTTTAAGTTTTTTTTTTAAATCAAATTTTCTTGCCGGCCAGTGCGATTCTTTAAATGAGGCTGGCGCATGACATGAAATAAGTATTTGCATTTCAATCATCAATGGACTGGCTGCAGAGAATATAAACTATTACGAAACCAATGAGGTTCTATATATATGTAATTTATTGTACGAAACCTTTATTGAATAAAAATATTCGAATTTTAAAAACACTTTCCACGCTAGCGGATAAAGTGCGATTTTCCACGCAGATTTCGAATGATAAACAAAGCTTTTACGAGCTAGTGAGGTGAAAACATATTTGTAAAACAAGTCATCTTTTTTATTCATGGTCCATGGCCCTGCTTTGGCATCATGCTGAGACTGGCCCATTTTCGACAACTTTGTGTGTCTAAGTTTCATGTAGGTACTTAGGTACAGGTATTTTGCCAAATGTGTTCTATGGTTTACTAACTTAATTATGCACCTATTATTTGTAACTCTTTGTAAGGATATTGGCTTATGTGCCTACTGTATGTAATTCTTTGTAATGTTGTCAAATAAAGTTTATTCTTATTCTTATTGCATAACATAACGTAGCATAAACCCACGCCTGAATCCCGGAGGGGTATACGACCCACGACCTCTCAAGCATGTTAACCGCCAGACCAATGAGGCAGTGACGAAAGAAAGGGCGGTATCTCACATGAATGACCTCCTTTTACCCGACTGCGGCGAAGTCCAAAACGAGGGTAATGTGTTTGGATCATATGTACTAATGTATGTCAGTATGTCCGATTTTGTGTGAGTGAGTAGATAGATAGAAAGATAACTCCTTAAGTAATGGTTAGATTTTGACAAATAAGATCTCAATCGATTCGTCGTATTTGCGCGAGTGTTATAAGGAGTGTTATTAGAGGGCTATAATGAATTCAGCATAAAAAGATACTAAAACACAAAAATAAAAAAACAGTATTATCAATAACCAACAGCCCGATTGCTGCACATTAACTAAGCAGGCTCCAAATTCAACATTGCCTGTGATTCTTTGGGTTGGTCCCGCCTGCTTTGTATTTAATTTTCAGCAGTCGGGTTTTTTTATTTTTATTACCGTTTTTACAACAAAATAGTCAAAAGGACCGTACAGTACTCAAAAAGACGTCATCGTGAACTTTGCCTGTGTGGTTTTGTCAAGCCGTATCGACGACGACCAGACCGGCCCTGCAGAGCACGAGCGGGGCTCTCGCCCCCACCCCCGCCTCCCGCAACGGAACTGTCTGCGCGGGCGCAGCGCCTGCGAGCCCGCAGTGAGAGATCGATGGCCGCGACGAACGTACAGACTGTCCTCCATGATTAAGACTTCCGGAAGAGGTCGAAACTAGTCGGCTATCCCGATGTTAATTAAAGAAACCGTTAAACCAATATAAATAAATCATATAAAAAACTGTTTCCTTGTAAGCACTTTTTGTTTGTTATTTTAGGTATGTGTACAATTTAAAAACCTATTTAGAGGCTAAAAATTTCACCTATGCCGGGACTTGAAACCGCCACCTCTGGCTCACCGTGCCAGCGCTCTCCCAATTGAGCTAATAGGCAAGTGCAAGCATCGATGAAATTTCGAGCTTTTTATGTGTGTTTTGTCTCAGAAATAACCTTTTTAGAGTTCCATACCCAAAGGGTAAGGGACCCTATTACTAAGACTCCACTGTCCGTCCGTCCGTCTGTCTGTCACCAGGTTGTATCTCATGAACCGTGATAGTTAGACAGTGGAAATTTTCACAGATGATGTACATCTGTTGCCGCTATAACAAAAAATACTAAAAATAGAATACAATAAATATTTAAGTGGGGCTCCCATACAACAAAAGTGTTTTTTTGGCGTTTTTTGCTCTATATTAATAACGGCAACAGGTATACGCTTTATTCAAATGTTGTATAGATAATGGTACGGAACCCTTCGTGCGCGAGTCCAACTCGCACTTGGCCGGTTTTTTCTAATCTATTCTATGATCAATAGATCCTTCGCAGAATTATCGTAAGCTCCTGCTCTTCCAGTGTAAACGTACCACGTCTGCAAATTTTATTTCGTATTCTATGTGGAGAGTTTGCGTTAGATTGGATTATGTCGAAACCCTGTGTTTTCCAGTCTCGAATCTATTTTATTTAGTTCACACACAGATTGTGTTAATAAACTAAAATTGGATAAATCCGCCCTCGCGTGTAAAAGATTTTGTAAGAACTGCGTCGACGTGGTGGGTTTGAAGATACTTGCGTGACTTCTGCTGTTATTAATGTATCCTCATCATCATCATCATCAGCCATTTTACGTCCACTGCAGGACATAGGCCTCTCTCATGGTTTTCCCTAACCACGAAGGGTTTTGCCATAAGCGCCACGCTTGGCAGGCGGGTTGGCGATCGCAGTATGCGGTTGGAATCTCAGGAAGACGCTGCTGCCCGTCTCCTGGTAATTTATTTCCATAGTCGCCTTTTACGACATTCACGGTAGGGAATGGAGTGACGCTATTCTTAATCCGGCACCACACAGAAATTAATGTATGCCTGTACATAAAAAAAAAAACTTTGGCCTTTGCATCTACGTATCTAATGAAATTATTTATGCAGCGTCCAGAGGCACCTTCACTCTCACTACCTACTTATTTTATTTATTTATTTCTACAAGTTTACATCTATCATTACAGGCTTAAACCTAGATGGGTGAAGGGACCACTCGGATGCTGCAGTGCCAGGGACATTATTTTTTAGATAGTAGACTTGCCCCAGCACCTATACCGTCCTGACAGCTTAGTCGGCCTAGCCCACAGGTAAGACAAGTGAATACGTGCGGATCCAACCAAGACGCGGGTTTCCTCACGATGTTTTCCTTTACAATTAGCGTGGTCCAATTCCCAGTGCGGGCACGTACCTATGACTTTCTTTATTTTCAAAGTTACGTATATCTACGAATTTGTATAGTAGCAATACTTATACAGCACAGCCTATGAACGTCCTATTGCCGGGTACGGGCCGTCTCTCAGGGAAAGAGAGCTTAATCACTATGCGGGAATACCGTGGGCGTGGATTGGCGATTTCAAGCACTAAGATATGTGAACAACTGCTACTACAAGATCACAAAAGTGGGACGTTTAGAGGCTGCATTTGTAAACAGTCAGACTTAATAATATCCTGATTTCAAATAATAGCCTACAATCCGAATCACATGCAAACGAAATCGCGAGTGACCCTAGTACAATATACATGGTTATTTCCAGAATGCGCAACTCCTGAGACACCTGAATTAAATTAAGCAGTATGTTTGGTTGGTCAATTTTTTTTCTAAGAGTCTTTTCTTTTATTTTAATTTTTCGAAATATCGGGGCTTACATCTATCAATCAATCAACTCATACCCGTCCATCAATCAACTCATAGCTTTTTTTTAATTTGATTTTACATTTTAAAACCTTTAATTTTTTTACAAATGTCGTTATTGGAGCTGGACATAGGCCTCTCCAAGGGACGCTACTTCCTTACGTCCTCGGCCATCCTTATCCAGCCACTGCCAGCAATCTGACTCAGATCGTTGGTCCAGCGAGCTAGTGGACGCCCGCTGCTTCGGGGTTTACAATATCTATGTACCGTGCCTCGCGTGGAACGCTCATGGGACAGGTGCCGACTAAAATCAGTGCTGAGGAGTAATACCCTCAGTATGCTGAGTCAGTTGCCTATTCCAGTTACAGAGACACACCGTGGTCACTTTTTGTAAATGTTTTGTTATGTATTCTGTTTTGTAGTGTCTCAATGTTTTAAGTTGTCAATATGTCTCATGTTTTTTGTAATTTTTGCTGTAATAAACGTGTCTTTGTCCTCTTCTTGTACAATAATTTGATTAAATTCGTCCTTTACTCGCTTTACCAGTAAATCATTGTGCAACATAAAAGAATTTCCATTCCACTTATTTTATATGATTTTAAGCATTACCTCAACAGGACCACTGAAGCAGAAAACCGCGAAAGTTAATTAACATTTTTTCTCAAAATATGCATTATTATTTTTTTGTCTGTACTTTCTTAAAAGAATAGAGTTTCTTAGAGAGTTATGTAAGTGACCATCTCACCCTCCTTATTGCCATTATAAGCTTAGTCTAAACTTATCTAATTGTTGGAAATCTGGCACGCAATCTACCAAATCCGGGAAAGATATAACGATGTTACAACTACGGAGAAAATTAACAAACGTTTTTAAAAATTGTTGCAAATCACAAACTCTAACCGACAGGTTTCAGAAAATTCGTATTTTTTAAATAACCCTGTAGGGCACAAGCGTTTTATTAGTAACCAAGGTGTCAAAGCATATAAACAAATTATTTCGTGAATGAAAGCATGGAAACCTTTTCGTTGTCACGTCACTAGCGAAGGTATTGTAAACTATATCATCACGACATTCGGTGTCCTCAAAATATTAAATGTCAACGACCTCTCCCACTGCCTGACATTGACTGACTTGATAATTTAGATATACCATCTAAGTACCTACATGCATATCTTTTACGACAAAATAGATTAATACAGAAGCCTTGACTGAGCATGATTTTTTCAGGGCCAAACGTTTCCACGAAACTTGAGTGGAGCTGGGCGGGACATCTGGTTAGACGAGGAGACGGACGGAAGATGGAGGCTGTCACAGAGTGGTGGTCTAGAACTGGCCGTTGTTCGGTGGGTAGGCCCCCTACCCGATGGGTTGTTTTAGTCCTATTGGGTAGCCTATATACGTCTCACTACAGGGCACAGGCCTTCTCTCAGAGAGAGAGTATGGGCTTAATTACAACGCGTGCCCACCGCGGATTGGCAACTTCAAGCCCTGAGGCTGTGGCTGAGGTATGTGAACACCTTGGAATGGCGGTGATACTATTCTTTATGTAACTTTATTCCTGTACCTACCTATTAAAATAAGATATTTAATCACTTCATATTTCGTTCCGTTTCAGTTTATGTCTTTCAACTTTTCTGAGAAAGTATGACCATTTTTTTAATTGCCACTGTGCCAAGTCACATACATACATATATAAACTCACGTCTGTATCCCGGAGGGGTAGGCAGAGACCAGGGACTGCTACTTGCCACGACCCTGACAGGTCACTATCGCTTCCTTAACATTCATTAGTCGTTGCATGCACGCACGCCGGTTTCGGGTAATTTTATCTGTTTAAAGAGTCGTGATTAAGAAACAATTTATTTTTATTCCAGCTACATCTTCATCAGGCGCACCCTGGGCAACAATCAGCAAGCTCCTCACACTGATTGGCAAACCTCACTTGCCTACGATACGCTACCTCCGATTTCTCATACACTAGCAATGTGTCAATCTACAGCTGCTGTCAGCTGGTTTTTACCCTACTGCGGCGGAGCCTAAAGGGAGAGTAATGTGTTTCGCTCGTATGTATGTATGTAAGTATATCTATATGAAATTAGCATTAATGGAACTGAAAAGCAACAAAAAACAAAAATCGCTATTAAGTAACGTTATAGTACAACCATCAGTAACTAGATGGCGCTGTTATATTTAATTTATTATGCTCGGATCTTAATTTTATTTAACTACGCCAATTACCTGCGATGTATGTAGAACATTACGCGGGCGTCACATAAATAAATCAGCATTAAAATATCACAAAAAAGACAATAATCAAAAACTGAAATAAAAAATAACCAACAACCCCACTACTGAGCATAAACTACTAAGCAAGCGGGACCCAAATTTAGCAATGTCACTCCTTAGGTTGGTCCCGCCTGCTTAGTAGTTAATGCTTAGCAGTCGGGTTGTTAGTTATTTTGTTTTTCATTTTTTTATGGAATTTGTGGTCCTTCTTGTGTTCTCTGTGTTAAAGCGGTGTGATGATTTAGCTGTTCACTTGATATGCTGCTTTCTTATCGTATGCGATAGCTATTAAGACTATGACGTGTAAAGATTGAGTATGTTTTTTTTAGGGTTCCGTACCCCAAGAGTAAGGGACCCTATTAATAAGACTCCGCTGTCCGCCCGTCCGTCTGTCACCAGGTTCATCTCATGAACCGTGATAGTTAGACAGTTGAAATTTTCACAGATGCTGTATTTCTGTTGCCGCTATAACGACAAATACTAAAAACAGAATAAATTAAATATTTAAGCGGGGCTTCCATACACAAACGTGATTTTTTGGCGTTTGTTGCTCGATATAAATATGGGCAACATGGGAACCCTTCGCGGCTGAGTTCGACTCGCACTTGGCCGGTTTTTTTTACATTTACGGCATCATAATCGGGTGTTTCGAGTCAATTGACACTAATAAGTGTTCGTACTTTGAATTCAATTTATTAGTTTGGATCGTATTTCACCTAAGGATAGTAGGTATAATACTTTTAGTACAAAATAAACTTTTTGATCAAAGTACATGAGGTAACAGTCAAAGGTAGATAACTTTAAAGTAGACCGCGTTCACTACTTTTAGGATTGTTTTGGTGGACGTCATCATCATCAGCCATTTGACGCCCACTGCATGACGCAGGCCTCCCTCAAGGTTTTCTAAGCTTCCCGGTCTTGTGCCGCCCGCATCCAGCGACTCCCCGCCACCGTAACCAGGTCGTCAGACCATCTGGTGGGGGCCTGCCCACGCTGCGTCGTCCGGTCCGCGGTCGGCAGGTCAGAACTTTTTCGCCCCAACGGCCATCAGTTCTCCAAGCTATGAGCCCCGCCCACTGCCACTTCAACCGAGCAATTCTTCGAGCTATATCAGTAACTTGAGTTTTCAATAATTTAAGAGAAAATTAGGTAGGCAGTCGCTTGGCAGCTTGCATCTTCACAGTATTTTTTATGACAGTGTTATCCGCACCGTTGTTTCGTCCCACGCCAAGGACACAAACCTTTCCATGGCCCACTAAAAAAAATATTAAAACCAACAAAACGTCCGCCCTTTATCACTCAATAAACTTTATCACTTTCCTTTCACGCTAAACCGTCACCTTTTGTCCCTGCATCTACCAGTTCCCGCCTTCCTGGTGACCCACAGACCTATTGCATTTTTCTGCGATCGAGGTGTCCAGGCTCTATAACTTGGTACAGGAGGGTAGGATAACAAGCGTTTGCGTGCAAACTGCCACGTTTTGGCGAGATACACGCTCAAACACAAAAGACTCGGTCAGGCGTGAACGCCTCCTCGGACCCGGAGGGTTCCGTACATTTGGCTGCATCGGTGTCTAGAGAATGGCGGAGGAAAAGGCATGGTGCATGGGAGGATGCGAGATTTACAACTTGCTATACAAGCGAACTATACTCCATTCCACAGAACGAGTTCCCAAAAAAAATCGTCCATGTGCGCCCAATGGTTAATGTGCATGACCTTCAATAGCCACTGCATTAAGTAAACCTACCCTATGAAGCGGACCGTTTTCGCTTATTGTTTCTTCTATCTCTAGCCGCGTGCATTGACCAATGGGATGCGAGTATTTTGTTCCCTAGGAGTTCGACTCGTGGGATGGAGTTTATGTTAAAATGCAAGGTGTAAGGACATCCCCACGCACAGGGTTATTAAATTATTTCTCAGGAATTGTGCATTGTAGATTTATTTTAAATGCGCAATTGCTATGATCACCCAATTTTTCGTTTGGTTTTAGCAATGTAATTAGCACTTTTGCAAGACCTGATAAATAGTAAAATATTATAAATTTCAATTATTCTTTCGAAAAAATGGAATTATAATACTAATTATTTTCACTAGTCGTAGATCGAAAGTTGTAGTAAACTCCAACCGACACTTTTCGGAAATTGTTCATTGTAGAATATTTTATAACCCTATACATCCAAAAACGGCGTTCTACTCGTAAATATGATCCACTTTGTTAACTTTGTTACCGCTGGTGGTGGTATTTAAATACTTTACTTACAATTTAGCAAAGAGATAATTGATATAATTTTTATTGAGATTTCGAAGTTTTCTCCATACAAGTAGGTACTATACCTCATTTTCAGATCTGTACGAGGATTTAGTACCCTATTATAATTGTGCGTAGTACATAAAGTGGTTGTAGCGCAGTGGATAGTTTGCTTCAGTTGATTTCATTCATTTCATCGAATCCCGGCACGCCATTCTATATTTTGTAGGCTACTTATTTTGTATTAGCAATACCACTCGCGTGAAGCGTGAAGAAAACCATCGTGAAGAAGTGTAGGTACATACATACATACATACAAAGATTGTTAAAGTCAAACACCTTTCCTTTTGACGCCGCAATCGGTTAGAAACAAATTCACTTTGCACCAAACATTACAAAACCCGATATCGTCTGTGACCTCTCCCTACTTGTGTGTTTCTTTACATCTTACCTCTTTTAGGGATATTGAATTGTCCACTTTCTTTTTGTTAAAGGAAAAGGAATGCTCCTCGAGAAAAGTCACCACTTTAGCTTAAGTAGTATTCTCCTTTCTGGTGGAAGACGTTTTTGAAGATCTGTTTTGTTGATTCTTCGCTACATTTTAGGGGTCTTCTTGGGGCTTTCAAAATGTTCCCTTTGGTGCACCAACCTATAAAGTAAACAGCATAAACTCACACCTGTATCCCGGAGGGGTGGGTAGAGACCGCTGTCTGCCACTTGCCACGATCCTGACAAATCTCTTTCGCTTCATCGACATTCATTAGGTGTTGCATGCACGCACTTAGAGAGTAATACTTTGGTTTTGAATTGCACATTTCGCTATGTTTTACTAAAAAAAATACGGTAGCTCAGATTTCCAATGTAATAATAATTATAACTTTGGCGTCTTTCATGGGCTGTGTAGATAGATCGACAGATAACTTCCACACAACACAATCACTTGTCCTGATCCCAAACTAGGGTACCTGTGCCTTTGTAACCAGGCAAGGACATCACAGACATAAAAATACACCCAGACTGAGGCGATTTGTGCAAATGTACGTCGGCCCCCACTGGGAATCAAACTCACAACGTCCGGCATGGTAATCAAACGTGATACCGCTATACCAACGAGGTAGTCTGATATTCTCTAGCTAGTACTCAATACTAAATCTGTCTTGGGCCCTTGTATCACCTGCAATATATTTTACGCCTAAATTTGATTATATAGTATTAGGTAAGAAGAATACTGATTTTCTGTCAACAAATACGAGTTTTAAAAGGAACATTTATAAAGGTAACATGAAACTAAAAAAGATTGTTCAGCATAAAAACAATTCAGATTTCGGATATTGATTTCTGATTTCTAACAAAGAAACTCCACATTTACGGTAATTGTTCACAGAACATTTTAAAATTCATAACTTTTGTCTTTGAATCTATGTAATGAGATGATTAAATTTATACAGCATCCAGTGGCACCGTCAATCACACTAGATAGGTGAAGGGACCACTCGGACGCTGCAGTGCCTGGGACATCGTTTTTTAGATGCAGTTCATCATCCTGAAAGTTTAGTCTGCCTAACCCACAGGAAAGACAAGTCAATACGTGCGGAGCCAACCAAGCCACGGGTTTCTTCACGACATTTACCTTCACCGTTAGCGTGTGGTATATTGCTACTACAAACTCGCAGATGTACGTAACTATGAAAGTAAACAAAGAAAAATTCATAACAAACATAATAATAACATAAAAAGAAATCACTTTTATTAATAAGGCCGCCAATATGTACTGTACTATATTATTAATTAATTCTCATATGTAATTCCTGGTGTACATACAATAAAGATCTATCTATCTATCTATAACATAAAAATAATAATAACTTCCACACAATACAATCACTTCGATCACTTAATGCCTCTTTTATCATGATATAAGTATGTTTTATTTCATATGATTTAGTAGCAACGCCAGTCGCTAACGGTGAAGGAAATCATCGTGAGGAAACCAGAATGTCTGAGGTGTTCGCATACCCCAGCGCATGAAAATTGCTAATCCGCGGTGGGCGCGCGTGGTGATTAAACCATTGGTTTCCCTCTGAGAGGCTGCCTTATTTTTTATGATTTAGTAACTTTTTTAATTAACGTAAATCCATCGAAATACTGCCCTAGGTGATTTACAATCATATAGGACAACCTGTCAAATAATCCTAAAATTACTGACATAAATATGGTGCAGCGTACTCTGCCACAATCTGTACCCAACGCATCCTGAAGTTCTTCGGTCATAGCGAACGACGCGGGCCAGATAGCCTGAAGTATGTTATTATCACTGGTCGCGCCAACGGGAAACGAAGCAGAGGACGAGCACCAATACGATGCACGGACACTATAAGTAAAGCTACGGGAGGGACCCTACAAGCAACCGTACATCCGGCACATAATCGGTTCAAATGGAGAGCGTTTTTAGTTGAAGCTGCCAGTCACGCCTCCAGTCATGAGGACACAATCAGAAAGAAGACGAATTCTGCCTAAGCCCGTAATCTAAACCTGTATCAAAATTTTCCTATGTTTTTGGAAAGTGTTGTTTCTGTTTCACTGTAGTAATTCCTAGTCTTATTTACAAAGCAATCAACAGAAAGATAAATACGACACTTTATTCAAGCAACGGCTACTCAAATACACTACAAAAACAGCAGGAGCCTCTGGTAAATATAAACAGCGCACAAGACAGACGGACATTTATATGCAACGTGAGTAGTGTAGTTAAAATCTTATCTAGAGCTAGAATTACCTACTATTGACTGACATTGAATAATCAGACCGTCGGTACAAGGTAAGAATTTATAAGAACTAGTCCAATAGAGGAATCTATCACGAGGGTGTCATTAGTATTTTCGAATTGCTAATGGGATCTTGGGCATGTTTCTTAAATGGAGGCTTGGCTTGCTCTATTTGATCTTGTTTGTTAAGTGAGCACACGTATAAACAGAACTATTGTATTATGCTTAAAATTATTTCAGAAATGATGAACAGAGTGGAGTTTTGCGCTGCCTTTTTGACACGAAGGCAGCGGAAAATGTTCAACAAACAGAATGTTAATTCCTTACACTAATCTTTTTTTTTTATTTCCGATTTGCGACATAGAGCGTCCATCATCGGTACCGACCAACCGTACAAATGCGAACAAATCAGTGTTGGTACGCGGTACGGCGAAAACAAGTGAAATCTAACACATAAAAAGAGTTTTTCTCGAAAGTTACGTATTGTGGGTTGGGATGTTTCTGCTCAACACGGTCCAATTGATCTCCACAGTATTAGTAGCATAGAAGGTCATTGAATAAAACGGAAACGAGGGCCTTCGGCCGTGTGCAATGCCAGCGAGCGCCTTCGTTTAACTTCGTTCAGTTGATCTGGACTCTGGTGTCACGCAGGCTTATGCTTGCAGCTACATTTCATATTTCATTTATTGAAGGGAGTTGTCAGCCAATGCCCAGAGGATTGGCTGACAACTCCCTTCAATACCTAATGAAATCAATAAACACCGATACAAAGTAAACAAAGCCGAAAATCGATGACGGGCAGGCACAGGCAGTGCGGTCTACAAATCCCCACCTCGAGTCCATGTATACGTTTCATTTGTGTGGTAATCTCGCCTGCCAGACTATTTGTCGCGGACTAACTGACGAGAAAATATACAAAGGAACCACTCGGAACCAATCCTTAGTTTGTGGTTAGGTAACCAGAAGCCTAATTCTGCGCACTAAATCCTGATGGATTTCTAACGTCTAGCTGTCAAATGCCATATCAACAGTTATCGCGAACGTCAGGATTCCGACGGGATTTGGTGCGCTACCTGAGCTTCTGGGGTGTTTACAGTCTTTAGTATCATTGACAGATTATTTTGGATTATTTTATTATGATTTATTCCAAAAAACGAGAACAAACTGCAAGCTATTACATCGTAGTTAAACTTACCTACCGTGTAGAGTGGATCGATATCATGGATAGAGTTATTTTTATCTGAGAGTGGCGGCTTCTGGTGACCGCAACTTTTCGGGAAAAGTGAATTATAGGTACTACCGTTCCATGATAAGCCTCCTTTTGGCAAATTCTTATTGAGAAGTAATCCATTTCATTCTTGAGCTCATGAAAAGTGGAGATAGAGAATTTAGCATGGATTTCTTTAAAATTTACGAAATGCTTCAGGTTTAATGCTAAGGCGCGCGCTGTGATCGTTTTGAGAATCCCCACCAGTCACTTCACACTTAGCCAATACGTACACTTGTTATGTATGAAGCAAAACTTCTGGGGATTCCTGTTTAGTGCCCAGCCCCTTGCATGCAGATAAGATAACACCGTGTAGTCGCTTAGATAAACAAACCGATAGAGGAAACAAGACCGTGATTGTTACTTTTAGTTGACTCTGGAAACATCTTTCAATATGGTACCTAATACGACGTTAATCAAGTGACATTGCTTCGCTGCAAGTACGCATGGCGGTTCCAGCGGCCTGTGGCCTGTCCATCTGTCACTTTCCGGACCAGTGGAGTTTTTTACATTCAAGCAAAAAATTTGCATAATAACAGGGTTAATTGCGTTTGTTTATTAGGTCATCTTAAATTTACTGTTTGAGCTTCGGGAGTCATAATAAAATACTACTCATCAGTGGCTAAGGGTGGAATTATGATCGGCTTATACGGACCCTTTGCCACTGCTACGCATTTCCTGATACAGATTTATTTATTTACAGCTAATCCGTTCTTATGTCAAAGATTTGATTTTAGGTAGTCAGTGTGAATGACAATGCCTTGAAAAAGGTTACATGAGTGACTTGTCACATCATTTGTTGGACAGGTTTTTTTTTTAGTTTTTTGAAGTAAAAGCGTCACTTAAACTGAATCCTCCCGCTTCCGGTGGTGACGCCCAATCAGGTATACTCGGCTCCAGTCGCCATCTAAATTAAGAAATCCACATAACATTTCATTTCTGTCGGTCATAAGGACACAAGTTTTTTTTTAGAAAACAGTTAACAAGCAAACTCTTTAAAGTATTTTTCCAAGAATAAACAGTTCACATCTATCGAATGGAAGAATCAACTAGATACGTAACGTAACCGTGGCTACGATTCAATTCCCGCATCGATGCCCGTTTGTTTATTTTCTAAGGAGACTCAATATTGTTCTGTTCTAGGTTTTATTTTATTTTCTTTTTCTCGGAGCTACGTCTTCAAGGAAGCAGACATGGACCTGAAAATGGACATGGACATGGAGGGTCCATTCTAGTGCTTGTCTGAGGACACATTTTATATTTACTGGGAGGAAATTTGCTTGTTTCCGTTTGGTATATTCCTTTGCTTTTTGTTTCTTAAAAATCAAACTTTACTATTCATGAATGAAAAATTATAATGGACTTACGTTGTTTAGGATGCTTAATTAATTGATTTGGTTTTTAAACACCTTTCATTTGCTTTACTTCTACGTAACTGACAAACTCTGTAGTTGACATGTAGGTTACAAATTTGGGAATACAGATTCCACCTACTTTTAATTAAGTTATCGCTTTGAAACTCTGCACATGTGTGTAGGTAATTTAGCTGAAGATGGAGCTAGGCAATGATAGTGGAATTCTTCAACTTTCTCTGTACCTATTTGAAATGTCATGCAATGTCAATGTATTTTAGCCAAAGCATGCACAGTTCATATGAACAATTCCATTCAATATTGCTGGAGATGACAAAAGCAATTCAGAAAGGTTTTCATTTAAATAGATTTACAGAAGACACAGTTACTTTTTAGGGAACCACATTTTGTAGTATTTTCAAAAACGTAAAAGTAAAAGTAAAAGCAATTTATTAGTAAAACATGAGTACATGATGTTGGAATTGTTACATACGAGTCCTATGCATGTTTTGCCTTAATAGGCACACGAATTTCGAGAAGGCGCCTTGAAAGGAAACAGACCTATATCGAAAAATTAAAACAGAAAACCTTTACCGCAAACACAAATTATCATTAAAGATATGTCAAGAATTAGAAAAATTGTGTTCAATTCAAACTTAAAAATAAAACTTAATATGCATTAATTATGTCCTCTTAGTAATATTATTGTCATGATGCCAATGTCAAGATCTGTCAGTCAAAAATTCATTAATATTATAATAACATTTCTCAATAAGTATATTTCTTAACCTAAATTTAAAACTATTCATGTCAAGTGCACGTACGTCTATATTTATTTTATTGAAAATTAAGGGCCCCATACAGAATATACTTTTTTGCATTAATGCTGTGTTTGCTTTGTGAACGCCTACTCTAGTAGAATCTCTCTGTAATCGACAGCTGCTATAGATTACTGGTTTGAATATTTCTGGGTTTGATTTAACAAATGAAGCTACTTCAAGTATGTACATGCATGGAAGTGTGAGAATCTTGTATTTTTTAAAGAAAGGCGCGCAACTGTCGGTTTGCTTCAATCCAAACATCGACCTAATACATCTTTTTTGTGCTTTAAAAGCTATTTCTCTGTCTGTTGAATTACCCCAAAATATTAGCCCGTATCTTAGTACAGAAGCGACTAAACCATGATACGCTATGACAGTTGCTTCTGTATTAATTATCGGCGCAAGTTTGTAGAGTAGATATGCCGATGAGCTAATTTTAGTAACAAGTTGTTTAATTTGTGATTTCCAATTTAATTGCCTATCTATTATCAACCCCAAGAATTTAGTTGTTTCTACCTCTTCAATAGCCTGGTTTTCGTATTGTATGTTTAACTTGCCCTTATCCACTATTCTTTGACTAAAGTGCATGCGTACTGTTTTAGAAAAAAATGCTTTTAAGTTATTGCTATTTAACCACTTCACAATAGAGTTTAGTGCGTTGTTGATGTCGATTTGAAAATCGTCTTCACCATTACTTTGAATTGTGACTGTGCTGTCATCAGCAAATAATGATACCAGCAAATAATATAATGATACGTATCGGTGCATATTTCAATATGTTGGAAAATATTCCACAACAAGTAACTATGGTGTGAATGCACCTTCATAAAGTACTTTATTTTATTTTATTCAGGACATAACCAGCGAAAACAAATAATTTGATCACATTAATAAAGATACAGTTCACAAGGCCAATAACAAACAACCAGAAATAGGCGGTTTATAATTTAAAAATGTCATATTGTAGGACATTTTTTCTAGAACATCGGTATAGCTGACCAACTAAAATTGTATCTTGTCCCTACCAAGCACATATTCATTGTTTTCATAGAAGACACCAATTTACTTACCCTGTACGATGTAAGACTAATTGTCATTCACTCCTCCGAGCATCGGAACGACTCTATTGGAGCCAAATTAATGGAAACTAGAGATGGGGGCGCATTTAGCGGAATGATTATATATACTTAGTATAAATAACAGAACGTATCAGTAACCAGTATGAACTAATTCTGAAAATTTCACTTACCTGCTCGTGCCGCACCTTCTTGAAAGCGTCTCGCTCCCAGCTGTCCGCCCCTGAAAACAGAATAAGATTAGATTCAGTATTTTTCGAGTAATTAAATAAAAACACATAATTTTCTTCATTTTTCCACATTTTTCTACATTTTTTCCCTTTAACTTTTCCGAAACTCACCCGTTCTCGTCTAAAACACCACCGCTGACATAGCGGGACACCCCCGCGTCGATAGACACCACTTTTATGGTGATAGGGTGATATTTCGTCGAACTCCATACTAAGCGTCAAGCAAAAAAGCTCAATCTAAACTGTATTATAGTTAAATGCTTAAAAGAGATAATATCCTTTTTGATAAAAGAAAGCTGTTTGAATATCTTTAATTCACGCTTACTTGAATATTTTCTTCTTTTGTCTTTATCAACCTATGTATTTAATAATGTTTACATTAGATTACTACATATTACAGTTCTTTAAAGTTTTAGATGCATGCTGAGACATCCTATCTCACCCACTGGTTTCCAATTGCGTGTTTTTTTTCTGTGAATGTACTGATGTATTTATTGCCCGTTTTGGTTGACCAAAATAAGTTAAATTCGCACTGACCTAAATCAGAACTTAACGTCAAAAAATGCACAAAACACGCTCTTTTCAGTGAAATGTCAGAAAGCGATGGAGCGGGTGAGTTCTGCCCCTATATTACGCTCACCAAATCCTGAGCGATTCCAATCGTTTAACTGTCAAATTAGTATGGAGTTTTACAGTTAGACGATTGGAATTGCTCAGGATTTGGTGAGCGTAATTAGGCCACTGATCGCGTGAAATTTATTTACACGTAGGTACGTATCAGCAATGCTGCCACTCTATTCCTTATATGTACACCGCTCATATTACACCATCACCAACGTTAGGAAAACTACAATGATTTTTTTAACAGGTACTGGGAACGATTATATTCTGCTATCACGAACGGTTCTAACTGGGATAACTGTGTGTCTAGTACAACCCACCTCTAATAGAATCTTGTCAGCAAACCTTTGTCGTAAATCTCGAGCCATCACATCGGATGAATTCGGATGTGGGGACCAAACGCTCCTAACGTTAATAAGGCGATTTCTGATAGCAATGAAAATGCATAGAGCACGTATTTTCGATCCTACAAGTTCGAGCATTGGGCAGAAATCGATCGCTGCCACAATGAAATCTACATCTATGGTCCTGTTTTATTTATTCGTTTTGTCTGGTGTGTATTTAGTTTTCTTTCTGTTGTTGTGCATATTATGTTACTTATTCTGTGATGTATCTTGTTGGTATAATAAATGTCTTTCTTCTTCTTCTTCTAAATTGCATGATGATTCTGTATTACTAAAATTCTGATTAAAGTACCTACTTAACAGTGCTACTTATACTCCTTGGACCTTAGAATACTCCTAAAAGGCAGTTACTATAGTCTTACCTAGGTTTATTGTAACCGCCACCGTAACCAGGTCGTCAGACCATCTGGTGGGGGGTCTGCCAACGCTGCGGTCGTCCGGTCCGCGGTCGCCAGGTCAGAACTTTTTCGCCCCAACGGCCATCAGTTCTCCAAGCTATGAGCCCCGCCCACTGCCAGTTCAACTGAGCAATGAGACTCACATACATTTAAATTGATTGAATTATTTGTTGAGAGAAAATTTACATTGGACATAAAACCAAGTTTTTGTTTGACTTTATTAAACTTTTAGTTTAAATAGGGTTGAAATTAATTTTCGGAGATCCAGGAGTTCCCCTAAAAGTATCATTGGGGCTGATTTCATAAGCTGTATTAAGGCCCGTCAAACGTATTTAGAAATAACTTGCTTACATTAGTTTACAAATAAAAAAAACCGACCAAGTGCGAGTCGGACTCGCGCATGATGGGTTCCGTACCATTATCTATACAACATTAGACACAAACATCGAGAAAAAACGGCAAAAAGTCACGTTTATTGTATCGAGCAAAAAAACGGCAAAAAAATTATGTTTGTTCTGGGGGGGGTCCCTTAAATATTTATTTTATTCTATTTTTAGTATTTGTTGTCGTAGCGGCAACAGAAATACATGATCTGTGAAAATTTCAACCGCCTAGCTATCACGGATCACGAGATACAGCCTGGTGAGATACAGACGGACAGACAGACAGACGGACATTGAAGTCTTAGTAATAGGGTCCCGTTTGGCACCCTTCAGGTACGGAACCCTAAAAGCCGCATCTGTGCATCCATTTGGAAGCTTCAATGCTACTGACAGACACACAGACATATAAAAATCCAGTTGTCAAAAAAAGGAATGCCTCTTAAATTGTTTTCGTCAAAGTTTTGCCAAAAAAGGCCATCAGCTTCTTTGGACACTTTATGCGTTCAGGCACAGTTTGGTTTGGTTGATCACCGGCCAGGTGGATGGCAACGAGCCCGAGGAAGGGCACCGACAAGACGGTCGGATGTCATAAAAGCGGCAGCGGGTGGCAGCATGCACCGGGCGGTCTACATGGCGGAAAACCGTTCGCTGTAGAAACGAACGACGCATGATCGCGCTCCTCAGTCACGAGGGAACGACGAAGAAGGAGAATTTGTTCAAAATAGCGCAGAAACTGCGACTTAATAAAAATTATAAGTTAAACATAGGTGTCCGTTTCAAGAGAAAACAAACACTAAACACTCTCAAGACGGAGTCAAAGCCGGCTTATGAGAGGAGCTCCTGTTAAACCAGCTTTAACTCCGTTTTAAAAGTATTTAAACGGGATTAACTTTTAGTGAATAAGACTTTCGGAGTTATAAACAGGACAGATGGTCTTTTCAATTCTGGTCATTAATTAACAGAGTTTAAATTATAGTTTTAGAACCTAGAACTCTGGCACTGAACTGGCAGGCGATTATTTGCAGTGTGCTTTACACATATTATGCCTATGAGCAAATCAGGCTAACCATAGGTAGTCTCAAAAGATAATTATTTTCGTCACGAGGAAACCCCAGCGCCCCCCAGCGCTATTATTCAAATTTATAGCTTTAATTTTATATGGACCTCAGCAATATATAAGCCATCTCATTCATTTTTGATGGGCGTCGTCGCCTCGAATGACACAATTTTGCCTATCTCTAAATTAGACCGAGGGACGGCAGCGGGGTTCTACTCCTGAAATGAAACGCGGGAGCGTTTAATGCGAAGGTAATCTATACCTTATGCATTTCGACAGAATTCATATCATCGTCGTCATCAGCCATTTAACGCTCAGTGCCAGACATAGGCCTCCCTCATGGTTTTCGAAGCTTCCCGGTCTTGTGCCACCCGCGTCCAGCGACTGCCCGCCACCGTAACCAGGTCATGCACGTAACACGCTGCGTCGTCCGGTCCGCGGTCGCTAGGTCAGAACTTTTCCGCCCCAACGGCCATCAGTTCTCAGAGCTATGTGCCCCGCCCACTGCCACTTCAATTGAGTAAATCTTCGAGCTATATTAGTATCTCGGGCTCTTCTGCATTTACATATATAAATACTGTTCTACGTGATTATCCAGGGCCCATTTCATAGAATTACCATTCATTGTTTGCTATGACAATTCGATGTGCATGGCATAGCCGATTACCACAGATTAACAAGTGGAAGACTAATTGTACCAATCGGATAAGTAATGACCATCGGATTATCATAATAAACTATTTATGAATCGCGGCCCAGGATAATGCCAAATTTCATCCATTTGTGTGTGATTAAGTAATAAAGAATACAACATACTATATTTTGTTTTATTCCAATTCGGTATATTATGAACAAACCGTCGACAGGAATAATTAAAACACGGGAAGCAATAACGTCTGTCAAGTTGTTTGCTCACCCCAGGTCATTCATTTATCTCATTCATTCAAGAAATATGAAACCCTATTGTCTAATATCTTGAACAGTGTTTAAAAAAAAATGTTTACACCGAGACCGAAGCTGAATAAAGCGAAAGATACTATTAACCAATTTCAACTCCAGTTTCGAGCATTCATCTGTTTTCGTTACAGGTTTTATCTGTTTTCCTACAGTACGTCGAATTAATTTATTAATAAATGTCTTCTTTCTTTCTTTCTTTCTAATTTTTTAAACCACAAAACATGAGTACAAGGGTAATAAGACAGTAAATTATTAGGACTATACTTTTTGTGAATATAGTCATCAGAAACGGTAAACTGGGTTTACGTAGAAATTAAATTGATACGTATAAGAAACAGCAAAAAAAAAGTACCATGGACAAAATGCTGCTCGAACATCACACAATATTTTTTTGACGTTTATTTGTTAGGTCAGTTATATTTGAGCTTGGCTTATGTATCACGCAAATCAGAGTAGTAGCCATGTCGACCTGTTAGAATTAGATCAATTAAGTAATTCTGTAAATGTTTTGTTTTATTCGTGTAATTTTATGTGTGCAATAAAGTATAAGTTTAAGTATAAGTATTCATGTCAGTGTCATGAATTAAAATTATTTTTTTTTTCTGCTAAATGGGAAAGTTAATTTTGCTCTCCATTTTATTAGAAAACACTTTCGTTTTTAGCAAAGTAAATCTAGGAGTCTTTACTTTAAAGGTCCGTACAGAGTTATTTATAAAACCACGATTCCTCTAAAACATTCCTCAAATACAGTTTTAATAGTCTGTAGTGAAGTCTTTCCTTTTGCTGCAGACAGACTAAACTGCTCTTGGTAAATGTTTTCGAAGTAATTGTGGTTTTATCAATAAAACAGTTAATGTATGAAAATCCGGAAGTAGCAGAAGACAATAAAAATCTGGTATTTTTAAAAACTGGATTATTTATTTTTACCATATAATAATATATATTCATTATTGAAACAAAGTACGATACAAAATGTACACGTTGCCTTAATTCATAACTCTACAGTATTGTTATTTCATACTTAACAGTTTTAATATCTACGTACATATATGCAGTTAGGTATAGTAAATATCTTATGAAAATTACGACAATAATTTATACAACGGTCGAGGGTAAAATCATTTTGGATAAAACTACATTGTCCTCTTACTTATTACATAATTAAAAAAAAAACTTATACGTACAAATAAACATCTTAAACTAACTGTTGGACAAAAGACATTAAAAAAACCCTAACAATAAGGTTTGTAAAATCTTTGTGTCGTTTTAAGAAAACCGTGTGTTGTAACAGGTCCATAAAACTTAAAAATTAACATTCTGTTCGTCAACTACGTTATCTACAATTTCAAAGAACCAATTACCTATAAACAAAACGTATGAAAACATATTAGTTTTCAATATTTGGTAAGCCAATCAACAGATTCTGTTAAAACTGCACAGTGCTACTTAAAAAAGAGATCCATCGGTAACAGAGTTTAAGAGCTTCATATATTTTTTGGTATAATTTATACATAATATTCGTATAAAAAAACTAAATCGACTGATAAAACATGTACAAAGTAATCAAAAGAAACTGGTTTAAAGAATGTGCTGTGCCTTTACATTTAAAAGTGTGTTACAATTATAAATTTTAGTACAAAAATTAGAAAAACTTGTTGATTTTTCTTTTTGTAAAGTAACTGCTCAAAAACTTTCAAAGGACTAGAATTATTCGGAACACATGAAAGTATTGGGGCAGAACGTAATTATTCCGAAAAAAGCTTGTGGCCTTATCAACAAGAGTCAACAAGATATTTACAAAGGCCATTAAGTATAAAGAAAGCTACAAACTGAATATAATCACTTGCATAGAGTTACTTAAGTAAACTTCATAAAAAAACATTACTTATAAGCCTTGCTTTAAGAACTAATAAGATTTTTACAGTTTGGCATGTAATGTTTTCTGTACGATAATACTTCAAGCACACACATTTTTATTCAACACGGCACTACCCTTTTAGTTAGCATATTCTTATAATTACGTGATAAAATTTAATGGACCATTTTTTATTTTGTTCCTAATGATTTGATCAACGAAACACTATTTACATAAAAATATATAAGCAGCATAATGTGAAAGTCAAATTAAAGTAAAACTAATGCATTTTGGAACGTGTAACTATGTTTAACTTAAAACTGTTAATTTTGTGTGTGCTAACACATTTAAACAATAATAAGTATATTTATTTATACATATTATGTTACGAATTATTGTTAGTCTTATAATAGTTCCTTGACTCTGATTGTGCGAAGATTTCGTTTGTTTAACATTATATTTTTTTTTTATTATTTAAACAATATTACTTAATGACACTACGTCAACTGGATATCAGATAATTACTTAAACATTACTTTTATACGTTTTTACTACTGTATTGTTGGTGACATACATTATACGAGTAATTTAATTTTTTTTATTATTATTTAACCATCTTATAGACACCAATTATATACGTACCAGTTAATAATTATAAAATATTTGATGCCGTATTGTGCAAATTGAAGATAAAGACAAGATTTAAAACAGAACTTGAAATTCGTTGCGCCTCAAAGATGTTTTAAATAAAAGATAGATCTTAATATAGAAATCGCTTATTAATTAAATCAACAACAGTATTGACAGATAGATACATATTGTACAGAGAGATATAGTAACTTTTTTTTAATTTTAAACAACATAATACCAACGATTAGAATATTATAACGCTTCAGTTCTGTGAAATATAATTCACTAACATTTATACCCTTAATGTAGGTAAATAGTGAACATACACACTAATATAAATTAACGATTTATTGGTGTGTGATCTATATTTGTGTGTATTTAACTATTAATTTTGTAATATCATTAGTCGGTTATGAGACTAACTTTTAACCAAATTTTATTCACAATATAATGTATAAATATTCTAATGTAATGGTTTTTATTAATATTATATGAAATATCTCGGTGTCGCAGAATCTAAGCATGAATAAGCGATTTGAAAAGCTCAGTATTTCATTCGACTCTAGGTAATTACAGAAAATATAGACAGAATGTTTTGTTTGAAATCATACGTAACTATTAATATTAATTTAAGCCTAGTCACCTAATTACGTCATCTATGATATTTTTCTTTGAGACGTTTTTATACCCTCTAATGTTTTCTCACAGTTTCGCTTTATTTTGACTTTTTTATCGATAAACACTTTAATACTTATTTACAATACAATATTGTTTATATATAGCATCCTAATAGAGAAATATACTGTACGACTGAGTTTAATCGAACGAAAAGGAGCAGAGAATGAATTTCACCGATTCAAATTATTAAAAACCCTGCTTAATCCAAAAGTTACAGAATACATTGAACAGGAAGAGCAACATTAAATTCGATGTTTCACAATATCAAAAACCATTAAAACAGTCTTCACAGAAATGTAACGATTAGGTAGGTATTACCAATACTTTCTTGACTTTAATTAATGTTTCTCATTATTTATTATATTGCTTAGTATCGTTGCAGACATTTACCAAAAAGTACCATTATGAACAGACCGTAGAATAGTATTGCCTGGAGTTTAAAAAAATGGTGCAGGTCTAAACCAATGAAGGCGGAGTGCAAAGCGATATTTTATTGTCATACTTGGGAAAAACAGACAAAATAGACAGGTAGTAGGTATTTAAATACATAACGATAATACAAAATACAAGTATCCTTTGTGAAAATTTGTTCATGAAAAATCAGTATTTCATAGTTGTTTTAACCTCAAAATGAAGACGAAGCTTAAATTTGAACTCAAAATGCATAAGCTGGCGTCGAAACGAGACGTATTTTTTGTTTACTTCCAACAGCTACTAAGAGTTAAACATAGAGCTTAGATTAGAGTTTGAGCATTACTAAATATAAACATATCTGAAGAATATCCCATAATATTTTTATTAGGCACAAATTTATTTCTGTTTCTTAGACATTAAATATATACTACTACGACACACAGAATAGTTGTAACTTACGTCTGGTACGTTACAATACATGTATAATAATATAACCGTAATGTGTGTTTTAATGGAATTTTAATACATAACGGATTTCGTAGACACTTAGTAATTAATACATGAACTCGTATTTTTTACATATATATTTATAAGAATATAATGTAGGTAAAGCATTTCATTTTTATTTCTTATACCTAGCACAACGGATCCCATGCGTTAATAGGGACAGCTATCCTACCAATATTTTAATAATCCAATTCAGAAATAGCGTTTTTTTTTAAGAATGGCATTTGTAATTTTACTTTATCATGTGTTTAACGAAATTATATATTTTTATTTTGTAGACGACTTTACTCCCTATCTAACTGACAACAATTTCACTGAATTGACAGATTTTTAGAGCGATACTTTTTTACAACAACCTAGGTGTGACGTTTCCATCTTTGTGTGACTGTGAAGGACCACAGAGTAACTAGATGTTTTCGTTTTGAAATTCAAATTCGCAAAACTCGTGCACGACCTTCCACAGTAACACAAACTATCAATAATGTCGAAGTATTACCTATTTATATGCATTTAAATATTACTTTTCCAGTTTCAAAAATTAAAAGAAAGTTAGAGAAGCTAGCGCTGCTAAAACTAATCTATGCGATATCAGTCTCAACTAGAACCTTATAATTTAGAACCCACAAAGTAAATCACAGAGACGAAACTGCAAATTATTGGATTAAAAACCGTGAACGTGCCTTTCCGAAAAACCATCCAACCACAATGCCATACGTTCCGTTATTGATATGTATCGTTCTATTAACGTTGTGTTCAACAAAGGATAGCTTGAAAAAGAAAGAGTAGGTAATGTTAAACAAAGTCTCCCTTCGCAACGATCCTTAGATGCCTCTGTACAATATAAATACATACACATACCTTACCGACAATAACATACACTTAACATAGCGTACCAACTCTTAAACCGAACATTCTGTACCATCACTAAAATACGCACTCCGAAATTCTTACGACACAGTATCGATCAGCTTCCAACAATAATAAAATAAACGCGGTGACAAACACCCTACGTGCATCAAAAATATAAATGTGAACTTACGTATCAGTAAACGCAAGAAGAATCATGACTATACCTAGTCTTATGCTTCTATTTTATGAACGGCTACACTTTTTTCACCTAGATAAAAACATTCTCTCGAACATAAACATTAATCGAACGCTCTTAAAGTACAAATGTTAATAAAAAGTATAAAAGAAGTGACATAGAGTTGCGAACCTAATAGAATGCACTAGAAGCCAAGTCGAATAATGTACATGTAGAGAATACGGACGCGACAACGCAGTGCCTGCGCCAGGCCGAGCTCCGAGGCGAGCAGAAGTTTGCCAAACGTTGCCGAAGGCTCGACGTCGCTCGGCCTCAAATCTGCAGCTTTCTTAACCAGTCGACGGATAGTAGACGGAATTATTTACTGAGATGCGTCTTGTGACGTGCCGTTTGGTAGCAACCTCCTACGATTGTGTCCTAACCCCAACGCAAATTGACCAAAAGCAAACATGTCAAAGTGAAAACCAACTCACAGCCTATATATATATTTTTAAACTCGATGCTTTCAAAACAAAAAAAACCGGCAGAGCCGTCCACTTTTGCAGAAAAAAAAAACCCGAACAAAATTAAGATAGATTTCCATCGTAACTCTACAAAATTAAGTAATCAAATAAGAACTGAAGAAGAATGCGACCTCGAGAAGTCGATTAACTTTAAAATTAACTTTTCACCCTCGATCCTTATTAAATAACTTTGTACATTGAATCCAAAAGTCGACACGTCTTTTTGGATGTAGGCACTCTCTAGGCGGGGCGGCGAGCGGACGCCGCGTCGACGGCCTCCGTGAACGAGCCGGCCCGAGGGCCGAGCGCTTGAGATCAATGGAACTGGATCAGTGGCGACCCGCACGCCGCTCTAAGACGAATTGAGGTAGGAGGAGAACGTGTGGTCGACCCAGTCGCCGGCGACCCCGATCTCACTGAGCATATCTGACACGTCTGGCGTGCAGGAGAACTCGAAGTGCGACCCGGAGGAGGAGGAAGCCGTCTCGAACGACTCCATGTCTGTCGTGAGCGCGTCCAAGTCCACCTCGCAGTCGTCGACAGATAAGGGAAGGAGATCCGTGATTGAGTACAGATCGGTGAGGTCCGCCTGTTCACGCCTGGAGGTGTCCTCGTAGAAGCAAGCGGATTCTGGCGAATCCGGTGACCCTGCTGGTGATGCGGGCAAAGGAGGAGGCGTGTTCTCAACGGGCATGCTTGGGACGTTCGGAGGCGTGGGCCTTGATCGTCGCCTGGAGACTCCTCTGTTGTTGTTGGAGTCAGCCCGCTGCTTGCGCTTCTGTTTGGTGACGGCGCCGGATCGCTGAGCGGGTTTGGTGACTTTCTTGCGCGGCCTGTACTTGTAGTCTGGGTACTCGCGCATGTGCAGTTGTCTCAACCTCTCAGCCTCGTCGATGAAGGGCTGTCTCTCCTCATCGTTGAGGGTCTTCCACACGCGGCCCAGGTTCTTTGAGATCTCCGCGTTGTGCATGTCCGGTGTTTGCTCGCATATTTTCCTGCGCTCGATCTGCGACCAGACCATGAAAGCGTTCATTGGCCTCTTGATGTGGTTCGGATTGTTCTTCTTCGTCTGCGAACAAAAGAAACGGTTCTGTTAGATAGGGTCACGACTTGTAAAAGGTAAATAGCACGGGTATTTTACGGGCCAGCGATTTGCGCTCAACTATAAAGTGGATTTATGTTTCGTTCAGAATCAGTGTTATCTGTTTAATTGCGGGTGGAGCGATTATTATTTCAGGCATGTCCGAACCGCGCTGGCAAAGAGCTGGTTATATTGTATTAGTATGCATAGCATTGCACCATTAAGTCTGCGTCCTTCCTATTAATGATATTGTTATCATACGAATTATTATTGCGAACAAGTTGAAACAATCGTTCTATGAATAGTTTCCAGCGGAAAGTTTTGTTTTGTGATATTTGGAAACTGTAATTAAGGCCGGTTGGCTTGACTTTCATTATTTTTTGTCATGTTATGGTCGTGGTTCAAATAGAACAGTAATTTATTCATGTTTTTATCCTTATTAGAAAAACAATGGGTATAGATTTCACGTCAGTGATTGCTGCTGGGTCGATTAAATTCCTAGATAAAATAACGTAAATAGAACCATATTACAGAGCTGCAACATCAATAAAATCATCGCTAAAGGACATAGGAAGCTATTATCAAATCATTAGGAAGTTACATGAGAATTCCGGTAGTAATTACAAGGATACTGGTTATCTATACGTTTCTTTCCTTATTGAATGCCTACTATAAGCAAAAGGTCGTGCTGGAAATAGCTACGAAATTGCCAGAAAGCTTAACAACAAAAATAATATGACGAAAATTATACTACAGTAAAGTTTCAGCATAGTTTCAGTAGACTAAACGCGCAAAGTTCTTATAATAGAGGTGCGATATCCAAACTAAGGAATATTTTTCGCGCCTGAGCATATTTCCTCTCGGCTTTGAGCGAAAAACTTTCCGGGACTTCCCCTGCCTTCCCACTATAAAAACGACGCTACACTAAGGCAATATACTACTATATTATTCAAATTTTACTTTCGTTAAACTCCGCCACGATCCCTACTGGGGGAAAAAAGTGTAAAAAAAACCGCTCTGCACAGAACTTTTTGTTCCGTCTTATTTATATTCGTAACAAAAAAAGGGTTAGTCAGATAGCAACTAAATCAACTTCGGTACGCCTACGGCTATGGTCTCAAGGTGAATGCTAATAAAATACTTTTTGTCGTCGACCAAAAACATATCCAGGTTACTAGTGAAGCTATTAAGAACATTTTTTGGGTTAGATTTTTACGTTTAGATCAATGACTCAAACACTCCTAATGCATTTTGGTTTTTGCATTACTGTTTAGTTTTTTACCTGCCAACACGTTGCATGTTTTTTGCAATATCAGTCGAGGTTTTACCAGTGATAATTAATTTACTCTTAAATTAATATCAGTGAATCATGCAATTCATCTTACGTGTTAATAGAAACCTTGGAGTCAAATTAGGAATCTTCTCATTGTTTTTGAACTAGGTTAAAATTCAATTTTCTTCCGTTTGTCTTGCCCGGAAACGTCAAAACAAAACGAGCAGCTTTGCAATTCATTATCAAGACTACTAGTTACGAGTTTACAATTGCAAATTGTACAACCGGTTTTGGAGCACAAATCGGCGCAGTGACGTAGACGACATGATAACAACCAGCTCACGGGCCTCTCAGTGAGCTCTGGCTACATGTGATTAGATCCATTACTTAGGTCGCCAGGCTCTTGAGTTCTAGGCCCACACATGTCCGCGGGCTGGTCACGAATAGGCACCAGACAATTTCAAGAAACAGTAGGTCTAGTCGATAATTTGAAGAAAAACTAAAATGGAACTCAGACGTGCGCCGTTGAAAAAATTTGTCCAGAATTGCACATCAAAATTTTAGTACCTACCATAGCAAAATATTAAATGACAACGATACTGCCTGGTCAAACAGACCATCATAACCTTAAAAAGTGATAAGTTGGGTAAAAGTAAGTTACTTTAAGGTCCTCCAAAAATAAAAATGCGAATAAATAAATCTATAAATGTAAGTTTTTTTTCTTGCATCTTATTTACTTTAAAATCTCACACTTTCTAACTAGTCAAATATTACGGCCACAAATATTTTGTCAAAAATTAAAACAAAATTAAATATAAGTAAATCATCCAAGTGGCAGGAAGGCGCTGGATGCAGGCCGCTTCCAACCGGTCTTTTTGGAAATCCATGGAGGAGGCCTATGTCCAGCAGTGGACTTCTTGTGGCTGAATGATGATGATGATGATGAAGTAAATTTAAAGTTGTACATAATAAAATATGATTTAGTTAGATGAAAGAAAGTGGCCGAAACCTGCGTGCATGACAGTTTATGTATCGAAAGAGGTTTGACTGGATAGTGATAAGCCAACCCTGATATCTGCCTGTCTCTCCAGGACACAGGCTTGAGTTTATGTATTTATGTTAAGAGATACTATTACTTAACACTGATTAAAAACAAACTGAAAGAAAAATAACCAACATCCCGACTGCTGAGCATTAAATACTAAGCAGGCGGGACCAACCAAAGGTCCCCGCAGAGTTACATTATTGAACCTAGATAGATAGATAGATAAATAGACATTTATTTACATACATATGTAAACAAAGCATAAACACATTACAAACTAGAAACAGCAAGTAAAACATAGCACAAAACAGAAGCACACATGAAGAGTGAAAGCATTTAGATTTGAAATACGGTTCGGTGATGTACCAATTGGTGAAAGGAGTGGTAACGTAGGTGTGGCAAATGTAAATGGGCTCCGACTCAGCATGTGCTGAAAGTTTGGGACAAACTTCAGCGCTGATATTCTGCCGGCACCCGGTTCGAGCGGGATGCAGCGCCAAGAGGTGAGGTAGTCAAAGTGGTAGACGGGAGTAAAAAATATTTGTAATGTCAGAATAAGTACCTATATAATGTCATGATGGTAATATTAATAGTAGTATAAACAGTATTATTAAATAAGTATAGTATTAGAAATAATTATAAAATATAACATTTGTGTAAAATGTCCATATAAATCCAGGTACAAGAAAATAAATTTAGTCTGCACTCAAAGTCACAGATCATGAAATAAATTGTAAATACTAATTGCTGAATAATTAAATGTGAAATATCGACATGCTATTATTTTAATTTGTACCGAGGCAAAAATGGTCCAGGAATACAAAATGAAAATAATAAATGTCAAAATTAAATTAAATTAAAATTAAATTGTGTAATAAATAAGTTATATAAGTAAGTTGATATTAAAGAAGTCAAAAATAGAACAAATTGTAATTAATATTGTATTTTTTTTTTTTTTTTTTTTTTTTTAAGATGATTTTTTTTTTTTTTAATAGAACAATTATTTTTATTTATTTCAAACATAAAATAAGAGACTTAATTAATATATAAATGATAAAAATATACAAGTAACTAATTCTATATTTACAAATAAAACACCTGCCCCAGGTCACTGTCCCGCGGTAATGAGCCCAGAACGCTGGCGACGTTACCTCTTTGGATGGCCAGGCTTATCCTCTGGCCGAGGTACGCGCCGGCCCTCTGGTCTCCCGATGCGTCGATTAGGCGCGCCGCTAAGTCTTTGAACAGCAGGCGCGCCTCTGGGCCCCAAGTGCCTATGGTTTCGACGCCAAACGGCGCAAATATGTAATTGTTTCCTATTGAACCGTATTTGCGCCGTTTGAGGCTTTCGGCCGCGCCAGCCGCTGAACCAGCGGCTCTTCCACTCTGGGAAACATGAGAGGGTGCCAGCGTGTCAACGCATGTAGCGTCCCAAACTAGCGGCCTCCCATGTTTCCAGGGGATCAATGTCATTCCATCGGGCCTTTTACCATCGTCGCGGATGATGCCTGGAGGTTCCAGCGTGGCCGGAACCCCGGCTGTGGCAAAGGCCCTCCGGATGATGTCATTGAGAGCCGCGTGGCGGGAAAGGCGGCCGGCGCTCCGCTGACACGATAGACCATGGTGGCCTAGGCGATCGACGTCGGTACCACAGGGGCAGCGATGGGGCACAGTGATTGGGCAACCCAGTCGCAGACCGATGGCGGTGCTAAAAGAGGTGTTGTCCATCAGGGTCCCTATAGACGCTGATGGGTGGGCCTGCAACCAGTAGCCCGCCTCTCGCTCGGACACGGCCAGTAGGCGAGCGCGTTCCACGTCGCTGGTGCAAGAATGGATTAACCTGCTCTGCACCAGCTCGCAGAGGGGCCCGTCCCACTGCCTTTGGATGGTAGGGTCCTTCGGCGGATCCTCATTAGGGCAGGCCAGTCTCCATGCCTCTTTGGCTTCCCCACAGTATGAGGCCTCAATGTCACCCAGAGAAGAGCTAACAATTTTCTTGTACAAGGCCTCGATACTGTGGATGGAAGACAAAAAGGCAGGCAATGCGACGCTGCTTACCTTCCTGACTCCTAGGCCTCCATATCTTATGGGGAGTGATGCCTGGAGCCAGGAACGTTCTGAAATTGGACAGTTTAGAATTTGGATTAAGGCCAAATGGATCATCGAATCGATTGGTCCTAGTAGAGCCACCTGGCTAAATAGTGGGCTGCATCTGAGGTAATAGGTAAATTTTGGCACAAAAAGGCAAAAACGTATAATTTGGAAGGCCATATGTGTGTTAATTTTGGACAGGAGGGGAATGGTATCGAAAAATTTTGTTTTTTCGTTGTCTAAAAATAGAGGAAACGCTTCTTCCATGACTGGCGCTCCTAGGAGACGAAGTGATTCGTTATTTACTACCTTTAAATTTGGGGCCAAGCAGTTAAATTCTGAAACTATTGAATTTTGGGATCTTATGTGGTCGAAAACGTACAGTTCGCATTTGCTGTGGTTAAGCTCCAGGCCTATGGATTTAAATTTGTCCGAAAGTGTCTTTAGGTCGTTTTGAACCGTATTTATGTCGCCTCCTAGGGTGCCATCGTCCAGATACCATATATTTAATTTTGACTTTAAGGACGTGATAATTTTGTGTATAGCCAGGCTGAAGATGGCCGGCCCGAGTGGGTCGCCCTGCTGGCAGCCTACAGCGGAGTCGATAAGATGATCGCGGTATACCAGGTTTGAAGGGCAGCTGTAGGCCTGCCAAAGGTATGGATATATCTCCGGGGTGATTTCTTTCACCTCTGCCAGCATGGCGCCTCTGTCGACCGAATTAAATGCATTTTTTACGTCGACCTTGAGGATGACCTCACCTCCTCTCTCTTTTATATATGTCCGCATAGCGTGTTCTGCTGCCTCGCATCCCCCCTTAGACCCGAACCCAAGCTGTATAGGCTGAAAGAGGTCTTTCAGGCCAGGGAGGATGCTGCGACAGCAAAGCTTGGACGCTATGCGGCGTATGGTGCACCCCACTGCCACGGGACGGATCCCACCGTCTTTTTTTTTTAGTGCGCATAGGTTCGCCCCGTAGAGCAGTGGGGTCACTTCTGGGTTTACCTCCCCAGCCAGCATCAGGTTCACTAGGGCCGTGAGTCGGCTCAGTAGAGTTTCGCCAGCCTGGCCGGTCGCCCCGCATACCAGGTCTTTTAGGTGCTGCGGGCTGAGGCCGTCCAGGCCGCCAGCTGATCCGTTTTTGAAAGACATCACGGCTCCTAGGACGTCCTTCCCGATGACTTCTATGTGTTGATTATCGGGAAGTGGTGCTGGCGGGAGGCGGAGGGTGTCGAGGGGAGAGGGGTGTTTTCCCCTCAAGGTCGACAGTACTTCCGCGGAGTCGGGGGCGATTGCATCGTTGGAGAATAACATTTGTGCAGCGCCTTTCAGGTCCCCGTCGCTCACTTTCATTTCGACTTTTTTGAATTTATCATAGTAGGTCGTAGACTGAGCTGGGTCTGGAGAGTCGGTCTGGGGAAGATTGAATGTACAATTTTGTTTGATGAGGGACGTCAGGGATTTTTTCTTTCTGTTTGCCGAATTTATATGTAGAATTTCAGACGGAAACCTGAAGAGAGCTTCCCAAGCGCCCTTTGTGTTTTCCGAAATGATTTTTTCTATTGTGGTTGAAAGTTTGTCTGCGACGCTTATGCGAGCGCCGCGGGGGATACGCTTGACGACCGGGCAGCATCTCCTCAGGGCTCCCAGCATTTTCCAAAGTGGCTCATCCTGGGAGCCCTGGCTGTTAAAAGCCCGGTCGTTGGGTAGGACATTCTGGATGGGTCTGTCAGTTGGTCTGTTTTTGTGAATTTTTCCTACATTGTATTATATTGTATTATATTACAAGTTAAAGTTTCCGCGTGGCGCCGGATTAAGAATAGAGTCGCTCCATTTCCTTCCGTGGATGTCGTAGAAGGCGACTCAGGAAATAAATTACCAGGAGACGGGCAGCAGCGTCTTCCTGAGATTCCAACCGCATACTGCGATCGCCAACCCGCCTGCCAAGCGTGGCGATTATGGCAAACCCCTTCATGGTTAGAAAACCACGAGGGAGGCCTATGTCCTGCAGTGGACGTCAAATGGCTGATGATGATGATGATGATATTATCTGATAGGCAAAAATAGAATGTCAGGGGGTCATGAATTTGGATCATGCCTGCTTTGTATTTAATGCTCAGAAGTCGGATTGTTGGTTATCATTTTGCTGGCTTTATCTGAATTCATAGTCTCTGACACTCGCGCAAACAAACTCGATTGAGATATTATTTGTCAAAATCGGTTCGTTATGAGGGAGCTTAGAACCGGACACACTTACATACATATGAGCCAAACGCATTACCCTCCGTTTGCGCTTCGCCGCAGTCGGGTAATTACAAACAAAACGGTCCTTCTGTCTCAGTCATTACGAGCGAATAGATTCCGAAAGAGCACGACCAGGAAACGAACCGGCTGCCCTTGCACACCGACGTTACCGGCGAGACAAGACAAGCGCAAAGACGTGCATTACATACAGTATTAGTGCAGAGCTGAAGTTCCTCGTTTTCACTTCGGTTTGGAGGTTATATTTGTTATTGATATCGCTAAATTGGGCTATACGGGTCTGATGGAAATAACACAGTTCGTGTTAAGATCTTCAGAATTATGGCACTTGGAAGGTGGCGACAAAAATCAGTCTCGCAAAATCAGATTTAATAAACGTAAGACACCTCAATCATACAACAAAGACTAATAAAGGAACTTGCGCCTAACTTAGATTGGTGTGATATTGCTTTTATGCCATAGTGGATAATATAAAAACCTAGGAAAAAATTCAAAGAACTATTTAGAGGCAAAAAATTCCACCCATGCCGGGACTTGAACCCGCGTCCTCTGGCTGACCGTGCCGTTATCCTCAGCACGGGTTAGTGCAACAAAAAGAATATAAAAATTCAAAGGTAAAACCAGAAATAGGAAAATGTCGGGATTTTCGGGATCACAAAAAATGCGAAAAATAAAGTTACCCTAATAATAAAAAACTTACTAGATTTAGTTTTTTCATTAAATTCTAAACGTTTTCTTGTACAGGTGTATATGTATACAAGCATTATTTTACGAGATAACTCAAGTATTAACAAACGCTACAAACATTCTAAGGCGTTACGTGCAACGTGTGACGTCATAGTTTGAGCCCGTTTTTTATGGCGCGTGTTTGTACCACGTGACTAGACTGAGTGGTTTTGTAAGACACGTTTTAGAACCACGTACAGTGTAATAATTTAGGAGCCGGGTAACATTATTTGATTAGTGACTTAATTAGAAACGTGATAATTTTCAACGCTTCCTCTTTAGTTACGTTAACTTAAGTATTACATTAAGTGGCTTTGCAATTAATCTGACCATGTGACATGCTGTACGTATAAGTAAAACACGTTTTAAGCCGGTTTTTAGGGTTCCGTACCCATAGGGTAAGGGACCCTATTTCTAAGACTCCACTGTCCGTCCGTCCGTCACCGGACTGTATCTCATGAACCGTGATAGTTAGACAGTTAAAATTTTCACAGATGATGTATATCTGTTGCCGCTTTAGTAACAAATACTAAAAATGGAATAAAATAAGTATTTAAGGGGGGCGCCCGTCCATACAACAAACGTGATTTTTTGGCGTTTTTTGCTCGATATTAATAACGGCAACAGTTAGATGGCTGATACATTCAAATGTTGTATAGATAATGGTACGAAACCCTTCGTGCACGAAGCCGACTGGCACTTGGCCGGATTTTTATTACTTCATGATTGCAAATGAGCAATCATCAAAACTACATTCTTATTTATTAGCCTGCAACGTAGTTCATAATTCATCTAGTAAATTTTATTTTTTTCTTTTGATGTTCTGGTATTCCGTGGTAAATACCCAGCCACGGTTCCTTTGGGAAAAATTTTAACTATGGAAATAAATGTGAAAAGGGTGTTAGAAAATTAATACCCAATATGATGATAACATTGTGGTTGGGCTTAGACTATTTCATGTGGCAAGTATCAGCTCAAATGTAGCAATTTAAGCCAAGGTTCAGAGTCGGGTTTCCGCGTTTGTTTTTAAATAACTATACGTGTTAGATTCCGGTAATTTTTGCAAGTTTAATCGAGCTCAAGGCTAATATTAGTGATTAATAGAGATTTCTTATATTCGCTAATTTTTTTACCTTATGTTTGTAAATAACTACCCATGAATTTATTTACCTTGATGACGTCGTTATATCCTGGACATGGATGTATATTTTAAGCCTAGTACGTAAAAAACGTTTAAAATTCTTCAAATATAAGTGAGATTTTAAGTTCCCCATTTAACTGAAAACTTACATGGGGAACTTATAATTTATGAAACTATTGCTAGATATAAAACGTATAACGCACTATCAAAACTAACGGAGATGTTTACCAACATAGCAAAATTTTACCAGTAATATAACTAAAGACCCAAGACAAAAACTTGGCAGAGGAAATATTAATGAAGATGTTAGGCATTTCCCGAGCCCTGCGAACAAAGGGGGATGGGCTCAATTATGTCCCAGAACCTTTGTAATAACCCTGTACTGGAAGTGTTTAATTCTTTTGTTTTCGGGAATAACGACTCACGCTCTGGCCGAAAATGAAACTTTTCTTTCTTTTTATATTTATTTTCTTTTTGTTTCGAGTGTGCTGGCCAGTTTATTTTTTCTTATTGTCCGTCAGAATCGCCGCAACAAGCTAGTCACTTTCATGTGGAATTATCGTTTCCATTACGAGTTATTTCAAAATGTTACATTATCATGATGTCTTTTGTGGAAAAAATGTCTTTTTTCTAGCCTTTTAGTAACTCTTTACTAAACATATGACAGTTTTTTTCATAATGTCATAGCGAGTTACACTCGCACCGTTAATTACGTTTTTTTATATCTCATTTGTCTAAATCCGTTCAGCCGCTAGGCCCCAGCGCAGTTCTAAAGAAACATACGCGCGGCAAAATTAACCCCCTTTGCTTCCGCATTTGGGTAAAAATATCACTTTTTCAATCTCTTTACCTCTACACTACATAGTTTACTTACAGACCATACTTACGTACATGTATAGCTTAAGTAGGTACATACGAAAAGTAATGTCAAAGTCGTGTTTGTGAGTTTCACTTATGGCGGCTTGTAGCGAGATTCTGGCATTAAAGAAAATGTTGTCGACAGTGTATGGAGGCACGAGGAAGTGAATATAAATATCGTATAAGTCAAGGATTGTCACACGACTCCCCGTAGGGATGTGCGAAGCTATCAAGTTTGCGTCCTATTTCAGTTCCGGATCGTAATTTAACTTACGTGGCCGTGAAATATATATATCGATTTTGCGTAAAGCTTGCGACTTTTTTGGTCAAAAATCGTGTCGATCTTTTGCTTCAAATAAATTAAATTTATAGCAGCTACTGTAAGGACAAAACTCTGCGATAACAAAGTAAGTCAATAAATAAAAAAAAAAAAAAAGAAGCCATCCATTGGACCGTCACGACTCTGAACTTAAATTTTACTCGACAGTGTGCCGATTCCAAGAAAGGTCCTCTGAACGAGGACATAAGTACCACGAGGTCCACTCCATCTGGCCCATCACTACGCGGGCTCAACAGCCCAGTCACGACACACGGACCACACGGCCGACCCCTTTAGAGATACGTCCATTTTGACCCCTTTCCGCGATAATCGTCTATTCATATAGGAACGGACATTGAATTTTAAGTAGGGACGCTCTAGCGGAGCGATGGATCAAAACGGTGTGTCGTGTAGCTTCTAGTGATGTTTTTTTTAATAGAGCGCTTACTGAGCTTACATTTTATTTTTATTTTAGACCTAGCTATTGCCCGCGACTTCGTTTGCCTGGAAACTTTGTTGTGTATTTTTTCGGGAGAAAAAGAAGCCTATGTGCTATTCCGGACTATAATCCGTAATTTTAGTAAGATTAGTGATTGTGTCGTCCGGAGTTTGGATTTTTTTGATGTCTACGATACACACTTTAGTCTTTTGGATAGTATTGAACTATTTAAAACATTGCATAAAAATGTTAGGGTTTTTTTTTTTGTATAAAAACGTTGATCACGTATCAAGCACAACATACACTAACAACTGACACCTTGGCCTGGTTGTTTCGCTGACTGACTCCAAACAAACATGAACTCTTAAAATCTGATTACCGGAGAACAATAAAAAAAAACTCAAACAACAAAATGCGCAGGGCCCAAGAACATGTTCAATAGACACGCGTTGGAGCCAACCTTGGTGCAAAGTTACGAAACTTGATGGATGGGTGCTACGCCTATTTCATTCAATTCGGTATGGAGAACTGACATTGTGCGCTAGAGTCAATTTTAATAGCCACAGAAAGTCCAATCAGTCTTTATTGTGGCTTACTACTGATAATCGTATTAAAATAATTACGATTATTGCAGAAGAGAGCGCTCATATTCATTTATAAGCTAGGCGTTAGGGATTCGTTAAAAGATTTCTTTAAAAAATCTAACACCCCGACAGCCACTGTTCAATATTCCATGAGAATATTACGTACGTCAGGAAAAATATTAGTAACTTTAAAACTGTAGGTAGCCAACATAACGTAAAAAATATAGAAACAAACAAACCTTAGTTTCCAGGATTCAGGCTGGCAAACGTTAATACTTTGTTTATGTGGCATTACAATAAGGTACATGAACATATAATAAACTTGCCAAAAACGCAGTTCAAAAATGTGCTTAGTGCTAAAAGGGCTACTATAACATTAAAGATAGATCTAGATGCCAAAGATGTCTGGAATTAAAGCCAGTTCAATGCATGAGTTCTAGGTTTTAGAATAATATGTAAAGTTGTTAATTAAGCACCAAATTTAAAAGACTAAGTTTGATGTGGTTTTTTGTCGATTTTTTCTCCAAAATGATCAAGATTTTGAAATGAACACCTATTTTAACTTGTAACGTTCATTAAATGGAAGTTTCTGTGTTGCTTTGAACAAAAACATCAAAATACGTCTGGTTTTTCTATTGTTCATAAGATCGCTCAATAAAACTCGGACAGTCATGACGGGTAGACCTTCTAATTTTTCTCCATTTTGTGACTAAAAGTTCTCATTCTCCGACGCTTGGTGTTATTTATGATTCAAGGAGGTTACTTTGATTGATGCTTTTTGTTATTAAGATTTTAAAATGTTCCCGTATTTCTCACTGGACCAGTGAAAACTGGTGCGACTTGCTAAGTTCAAATATATGTGCATAAGTGATAAACGACGATATTGAAATTATGCGAAAAAAGTAAACCTTTACTTTAATATCTTTAATTATACAATTTCCTAAAAAGTAATCAAAAGTTGAAATGCTCATTTGAAATTTTTGTTAATACCTACATAGGATAAAAATTGTGATATTGAAGAAAAAGTTTTCAGGTTTTGCGTTACTACAATTAAAAATTAAATATCCAGCACAAGTTCCGAAAAAAATCTAGGCACAACTTTAACGTAACAAGCAATCCGAACTAAATGACCGCAATAACAAAACACGAACTTTACGCAACGCAAACTGTAAAACACCATAATAAATCAATGGATGGTAATATCTCAGAAGAAATGAATGTTCTTGCTGTCAAAGAGGTCACAAGTACAAATCACTGTCATAATAACAATATAGGGAAAGAGCTATTGAACAGGCTGGTAAAAGAAAACGTACTGATGAAATCAATCTAATAGATGAACGTCAATCTAATACGAAGGTACAACAGTGAATCGGTTGTATTTTGTTTACTCCCTAGAACTGTAATATTTTCTAACTTCTTAAATGATCATCATCATCTTGTTTTGCAATCACATTTTTTCTGTAAATATCCGTACTCGAGCACGGAGTATATCTAGATGCAACAAAAACCATTTGTTCGGCCAAAATGCTGCTGTAATAAATAGCAGATTAAAAAAAAATTGCTTTTGAAACTATTTTTAACAGACTTCGAAAACCTCCTACCTTTTTGAAGTCGGTGTCAATTCGACGCGAAGATATTTATTGTTTTGCTATGTTTATTGTAGTGTCAAATATCGACTATTTTTTTGTTCGAATAGATATAAGGTCTCATTGGTCCCATTTGAAGTCGGTGAAGATGTGATGAAGACTTTCAGAGATTTAAAACGGAACTCTTTGAAAAGACAGCAGTAAATGAGGCCTAATAGAGCCCATCCATTATTAATATGTATTTTCATAAAATATAGCGTACTCGTAAAAGTAGTCCCAGGGTAATTTGGTGACGTTCTGGTGAAGACTTTCGGAGATAGAAATAGAGAAATTCAAAAAGCAAAGAATTAAGTAGGGTAAATTGCAAGGGACTTGATTTTTCTCTCCCGCTCCCCCACTAAAAATAAAAATAAACTTTTATAAAAAATTTAAACCGCCTTCAAAACACTATAACACTAAAAAGATAGAAATAATTTAAAAGAACACCTTCAAATTAGAAGTACGTATTGTAGAAGTGTAATTTGTAATCGGTGCCCAGTTTGATGACCAGCACATATATTTTGGGCACCGACTCCAAATTAAACTTTTACAATACCTACATATACGTACTTTTAATTTAAAGTCAAAGTCAAAAACTTTATTCACTATAAAAACAAAATGTTTACTTAATGTACGTCAAAGCTGTTAGTTTCACAATTAATACATTATGCGGGGAAGAAGCAAACAAAGAAACTTTTATTCTTTTCAAAACAGGTTAAAGGTATTTTAAAAACCTATTTAGAGGCTAAAATTTCCACCCATGCCGGGACTTGAACCGGCAAGTGATGTAAATTGCTTCGGCCAGATGTCGCTAGCTGTACGTAATACAGAGCAGTTTGTAAAGAGGCTCAAAATTTCACTGATGCCTGCACTTGCCCATTAGCTCAGTTGGGAGAGCGCTGGCATGGTTAGCCTGAGGTTGCGGGTTCAAGTGCCTGGGCATGGGTGGAATTTTTAGACTCTAAAAAAGTTTTTATAATTGTCCTTAGCACGGGTTAGTACAACAAAAAGAATATAATCAGGTTAAAGGTATTCTTAACGTGCTGTATTGTTTTGAAGTCGGTTTTTATTTTTTATTTCGAACTTTTTTTTAAGATCTTTTTACAGATAAAAAAAACATTATTTCCGAACGAACACGCTTCTATTTAACTCCGTACCAAATAGAAACATTACTACTTTAAACCGTGCATGTGGTGATGCCATACAAAAACTTTTAGGCGACAACGAAAGAAATGCTACGGAAGTAGCCGACAGAAGGCAGTGTCGTGGCTAAGCCGTAGATATTTTGGTCACGACACCCAATATATTTGTTGACAAAGACATTTGGGGCGTCGAATACCGGACCTTCTTTTACCTTCCACGGTACTTATGTTACTGTACAAATAAGTGCTATAATTGTTCGAGGAGAAAAAACAGCATCCAAACTAGTGATTACCAGACGCGGACGTGATAAGACTGTACCGACAGCAAGGACATTTCACTAATTTAGTAAAGTTTAAAAAAAAACTTTTTATGAATTCAGCATCCGATGAAGTCAAATGATTTTGTTTTTATTTCTACGTAAAGAAATTGCATTCTGTTTGTTGAATGTCAACGTCAAAAAGGCAGCGGGAAAAAAAACTCCACCCTTTTCTCGAATCATCTTAAAAATAAGTTGCTGTTTATATGATAAGATTCCATGATTGCCATCCATAACTTTAAATGTCTAAACAGTAGTTAGGTAGGTACTTTTTTACAAAAGTAGCAAAAACATTAATGCCACGGCTGGACACACGAACAGCATTATGTGGTGATATAGGTTGATTTACACATATACATAAGAACACACCTGTACCCCGGAGGGGTAGACACAAGCTAGAGTGTAGCACTTGCCACGATCCAGACAAACCTCTTAAATGTAAATTACATGGTTCACGTGCTGAACTTATCCTTAAACCCTTCGTACACCACACGAATGCAATGAAGAGATTTGATTTGATGACATATGTACTGTTAATTTTACAGCCTATAACACCATATTATTGGTTAATGTTGGGTACAAAAAAGATCTCAAGAAAAAAAAAACTTGCGAGTATATAGAAGCTGGTTTGCTTTAGTGTTGCTAACCCTCCAAAAAACTACTGCAGTAAATTATCAACAACGGCCTGGTTAAAATTATAACCATGATCGTTATAAATTCTATCCAACCATTACAGTTTGCCCGTGGCGTATCCACGACCTTGGCCATCGAATAACCGGTATTACGAAAAATAGCTAACGTTTAATTTATTCATTTTCTTTATTTTATAGTAAAGTAGATTAACCCACAATTAAACAAGTAGACTCTACTACGCAACGTACGGTACATAATAAACTACCATAATAAACTACGAATGGTAGTTTTATGAAACTCAGCCCTGAATTACGTTTGTACAATCATAAATATCTGCGGAGATGTTCGTAAGTTTGCTTAAGTTTGTAAGACTTTTATTCGTGGTGAACCTTATGACATTTGAACTGGCTATAAGGGTACAGTATGAAAGAGAAAGTTCGTTAAAGATCAATTGATACTTGTTTTTAAGCGGATATTAACCAATGAGGAAGAAATGAGGCCCTCGTGATTACACGTTTGTTTTTAATGACTTGACAGCTGCAAGGAAGAGACTATGTGGATTAAGTTTTTTTTTTGCTCAGAACTTAGACGTTTCGTATACATAAGCAGCCTACATTCGTCCCACTGTAGGGCACAGGGGCCTTCTCTCAGGTAGAGAGTATGGGCTTAATCACCACGTGTGCCCACTGCGGATGGGCAATTTCAAGCGCTGAGGTATGTGAATAGCTCAGACCCTCAGGTTTCCTCACGAGGTTTTCCTTCACCGTTAGCGAGTGATTGTATTGCTACTATAACTTCACAAATGTACATTACTTCATAGGTCCAAGCCCACACTGGGAATCGAACCTAGGTCTCTCGCTTCCGAGTCCAATGTTCTACCCACTAGGCTACCACCGCTCGCCGTGCGACGGACGGGCGGCTCGTAAGCTTTAATAAAATTCCAAACTGGAATCCAGATCATTGTGCGTAATTTGGTACATGAAAACTGGCGAATGATGCCAAAATAAAGAGTTAACCGGTTATTAGATCTCTTGATAGTTTTTACGAGAGACTCCTTGAAATCGCCAAATACTTAAAAACTCCACAAACACGAGTCGTAAAGTAGAAGTCTTAACGATATTGGTACTGACAAGGTTAAAAAGACGATTGATCGTAAAACAGAATGAAGAAAAAACGTTGGCACCGATATATTGGGTGATAAAATTAATTTATTTGGATCAAGCAAGCAAACACGGTCAAAAAGAAACAGTGTCGGAAAAACCTGAATTATTTCCCGAATACCTAAATCAATGTTATTAAAAACCTATTAATACCTAAATCAATGTTATTAATTAAAACTAAGCGGAAAGCTTTATGCTCAAAAGACTTGGATATAACAAGGTTATTTTTCAAAATAAATGCGCAATTCCTGAAATCGTCAATGAGAGTTTGTGTTTTACAAGAACTTTGCTTGTACGAGTGTTTTCTTTGATGGATATTATTCGAAATATCGCGGTAAACCACGATATTTCGAATAATTTTATGAAATTCTATATAATTTTTTTTTTTATGTAGCCTATATGCAGGGCACAGGTCTTCTCTCAGAGAGAGAGAGTACGGGCTTAATCACCACGCATGTCCACCGCGGATTGTCAATTTCAATCGCTGAGGTGTGTAAACACCTCAGAGACTGGTTTCCTCACGATGTTTTCCTTCACAGTTAGCGAGTGGTATCGCTATTGTAACTTCACAAATTTAATGTACGTAACTTAGAAAACAAAATTATTGGTACATGCCGGGATTCGAACCCACGACCTCCCGAATGAGAAACCGGCCGTCTACAGCAGTAGAAGCACCTTAAATCCCGGAGCACCGCTACCGCCGCTCCAATAATTGGTTCATTCATACTATAACGGTGGTAGCATAGTGGGTAGTACATTGGACTCGGAAGCGGGAGACCCAGGTTCGATTCCTGCATGTACCTATGACTTTGTTTTCTAAGTTATGTACATTTGTGAAGTTATAGTAGCACACCACTTGAAATCGCCAATCCGCGGTGGGCACGCGTGGTGATTAAGCCCATACTCTCTCCCTGAGAGAAGGCCTATGCCCTTGAGTGGGACGTATATAGGCTGCTTTTGCTATACTATAACATGGTTTAAGTATATAGTACATCAGTGTATCAGACAGAGCCTCACTCCAAAGGAGATGATAAAACCTACTAAAATCTCAAAAAATGTAAAGTCTTAGGACGATGTCGTTCGTTATGTACCAGAAATTGTGTATTATTTTATGTGATGCATTCTTTAGCTTGATTCTATTAAATCTAAATGCATTTCCAATTTTTGAGTTAAGTTAAGAATATGTACTTAGTGCTGACGAAAGATTTAGTTCCAAAATACTTAAATGAGTTTGGACCCTCTTCCGTTTCCGCAAAAGGCTTGATGATATTCAAAGCAGAAGCGGCTAAATATAAACTATTGAAGGATAATGTGAGTTAACGTGCTATTAGTATGCAAATGGTGATTGTAACACGGAACTGCAAGGACGAACTAAAATAAGTGGCAATTTATTTATTTGAAGCGTTCCATACCCAGCGATCTTTTGAGATGTTTTCCGCTTGTAACACTATAATTTTACAACGTATTCATTACAACATAATTTATTATATTTTGTGCATAAAGTGTACTTCAAGCAAAGTAATTGTATTTTATATTAAATCGAAATAGGTACAAATTGCTTTAACATTTTGACCTTCATTATATTTTGGAAATCACAACTTAGCAACTAACCGATACAAATATTTTGTGATCAACTTTTATTATCATACTTTTTAATATGGAAAAGAGCACAAAAATAAATAACCATTTTACCGTGCCAGTTTTTGCAGTAACAAAATGTCTGCCCATAAGTTAAAGAATAAGAGTAAACAAGTAGACACGACGTCAGGTTACGGATGCAAAATATCATTAGAGTAAAATTTATGATTTCGGAAGATAAATTGGATAGTGGACTAGCTCGTGATTTCCTGCACATAATGTATTCCTGCGGAGCAAGCGGTCTCGACTCGCCTTTGAAGGTTGTCAAAGACTAGGAACTAATAGTAGCATTTTGTAGAGCTGACAGTTGATTCATGAGTTAAATATTGAATAGGCCAACCTTTTGCCGTTGATACCCACTTCTTGAAGAATTAGACTTTCAATAGTTAAGTATCGCATCAGTTTAGGCGTAGAAAAAAAAACTGTAGGTTTAACTGAAATTCATAACTTCTTTACACTAAAACCACTAGATTATTTTGTACCGAAAATTGCAAAGTATTACTATACAAAACTGTATTGTCATATCTGCCACTGAACACGAAACACAGACGATCCACCCTTATGAAAAAGTAAACAAAACCCCAGATATATATTTTGGAATCACAAGAGCCATAGATCAAATCTATCGCGTCTGTTGTACAATGATTAAAGAACAGTGCACGTACAGAACAGAGAGGGCTATGAGCGGACTACCAATAGGCTTTTTTATGCCTCGGCACACCATGTTTATTGAATCGCATATCTCGTTGCGTAGATCAAGCATTGGTTGTTGCCACGCATTCATATTCTGCATCACCCTCTAATTCTATAGATGCCTACAATTGGTAGGTTTGTTGCTATACGTTTACATACAATTGTAGTTTGGCTTGCTATGATGAGTCAAGTTTTGCAGATTAATGTCAACAATTCATTTTTCATACTTATTTAACAAAACAGACACACAATGCGATCACTTGAGCTGTTCCCAAAGGACATCATGCGCTATGGTGACCAGGCAAAGACATTTATACAGCGATTGCAGCGATCCTGCAGGATTCGAACCCATGACATTCGTGATGGTATGCACGCCATATACTTTTAGAACAACGCAGCAGTCAAGTGAGTTAGCTTTCATTTTACTGATAGGCATATCGCTAACATATCCAAGTGATTATTTGCTCGGTGGTTTGCAGGTAGTTTTTTTCTTCGAACTTCATTTGATATTTTCAAATAAGTTCATCGACTGAACAACAAATCTAAATCTCGTAGTCGGGAGTTTTATAGGTTCGTATACCTTTGCATGTTTATTTAATCTCGACTTTGCTCTGATATTGATTTTACATTCGAAACTAAACCCAACTGTTTCGTCAATGATGTTAATAGAATCTGCGATCGTGAGATTCTAGAAACATAATAATTTAGTACCGATTTGCTTTCTATGTTAACCTTTCCGTGTATCAAAATGCTAACTTGGTTTTTAGTAACCAAGTAGACCATTATGCTAATGGTTACACAGTAGTATACCCGTTGTAAACAATAGGTACTAATTATAATGCAAAATTATTCACACATGAGATCTATCAATTTACGTCACCCGTTTAATAGGTTCAAGGCCTCGCACTACATCAGGTACACTATGAAAAAGTTTTACATAATAAAAATTTCCTACAATGTCCGCTAATATATTCTTTTGCATGTTGTCGATTTTATCTTCTTTAGAACCTTCGTCTGTGTGAGTGTGATTTTTTTATTCCTCTTTTTGTAACAAACATTGTAACCAATTATTAGGAGATTCCATCTTTGAGTGTGTGGCGTGCTGCCTCATGTAAATTCGGTCTTGTTTTTAGTTAGCGTTCTTTATCGTAACACTTAAATAAACCTTAATTCTGTAATTAACGCAGTGCGAAGTCAAAAACGGTCCGGTCGCGTGTACGGGCTTGAAAACATGTTTCGCGATACATCGTTACGGACCTGAATTTATTATGCTTTGCTTTACCTGTTTGCGCGGCTATTTACTCAGATGCATCCAGCTAACATTTTTTTTCCTTGCTGAGTAACTCTGTAAATAGGACCTCAATTTTCCCAGTCTTGTGAAAACCGTTTTAAAAACTATCTACGAAGATGGTCTATCGGCTATCTTTTAAAAAGTTAGTCGTGTTGGACTTAGTTTTAGTTTAGTAAAGGCTACGGCCTCACGGGAAGAATATTTCCTACACCCGCACGAACAAGAAGTTGCTTTATTCTCCAGACAGTATAGATTTAGGAGCGGAGTTGCGTGTTGAGATGCTTATTTATGTCATTTACAGAATGAAGTTACTTCCGAGTGAAAATTTAATATCGAGTTCATTTAATGTCAAAAGCGAGTTCGTTTCACAAAATCTGGGTAATTACATTCAAAGCCAACGGCTGAATGTGAACGCAATCATTTCTTGACAGCAACAAAACCGTAACAGCATCGCGCTGTCTGTCTGAATTCCTTTTTAATAATATTCACGAGTCCTTTTGAAGGTACCCAAAGATGCGAGACTTGGGGATCAGCAAACAAGACTGCTTTATGGCGTAGAAAATTTTAAACTCTATTCCATACTTTGCTTTATGATAATAATGCCATTTATTACGTATGTAAAACTCTTGAAATTCTCCGACTGTAGAGAAATTTTATTCCGTCGGGAACTTTGTGTAAGCACCTAGATAGAGTGAGACGGTTCTAGACTTGCACTTCATTTTCATCCTAGAGTGTTGTTTTTAGTTAGTCTGGGTGCCTGTTAATAATTGTATTTACTAATAATACGGCCCTTCATCATCATTCACAAGCCGTCACGTCGGCACATCTCTTGTTTCGGGAATTTGGTATACATCCAGTATACTTCAAAGTTACTTCACTAAGTGAGGCGAACTTGCCTGGTCCATACAGGAAGCTCTCCTGAAGATGTTTGTTCACAACTGACGTTAATCTCCCACTACTGTGTCTGGGTATAATGTTTTTGCAAATTGCATTATGAGTTGGTCGCTGGCTGTTTGTTTTGGCCGTCGGATATTCATACCTGAAGTTTGTACAGTAATGGTGGAGGACGCACTGCTAGGATTATATTAATGTTGCATTTAGAGTTGTTGTTTTGAATCTTTTATTACACCACCTACTCCCGCATTTGGCTTTGTCACAGGAAAACGGCTTCAAGCAGTGTCTCTTACACAAGGTAATGTCTCTACTCGCTCAATAAAGTACACAAATGACAAATATGAACATGCTTTCTGCGTGTATCTATCACGGAGCTAGTTTTCAAGTTATCTTAAGTAGTTATAATCCTACTTAAACAAAGACTAATTCCGTTCTTAATTAAGTTCACTTTCTCAATCCCAATTTTAGAGTCAGCTGACGGGAACTGGAAACTGCGACAGTCATTAAAGTTATCGGGGTTCGGATAGAAATTTATTAATCCAACAAGTAAAATCGTCAAAATTGCAAACCGTACCCTTCGCTTAGCTCAGGAGTGGCGACCCCGTTTGTAATTCAATTTGGGACTTTTGACAATTGTAGGGAAACGGAGGGACCGTTTCTAATTATTTTCATTCAGTTACTTTGATGATTTCATTTGCGATTCTTTCTGAACGAATTTTTATCTACAGAAATTGATCTTTCCTTTAGCAAACATGTGAAACAACTTTATTGGGGTAACTTTTGTAACTTAATTGACAAAAGTCAAAGTATAGTTCAAGCGAAAGCTTTTTGAGTACCCAATTTCTTTATTGCTACCGGAAATGTACACCGTTTCTAAGACCTAGCAGTAAACATAACGGAGGCGAGCACGTACTCGGTAGTAAATCTAAATAAAGCCTTTCATAAAAAACGCCCAGAGCGCAACCTTTAAATCTTATTTATTGGCAAAAACGATAGTTGAATAAGCATCTACTGAATCGAGTTTCACGATCATGTAAAACTGAAACAACATCCGTCGTTCAGTATATTAGTTTTGTACGGGTTTATTTTGTTCCGCGCGTAGGCTCCTGCCAAGTTTCAACTTTGCTGCAATTTCGCGGTCGACTAGCACAGTTCCATCGACAGGGCGACTTTAAAAAGTTGCCTCTGATACGATTAATAGAGTGTCCACTGCTCCAAGATGCTGCACAACTTAAATAATGTCTATAGGGTACTTGTTTCATACAACTTGAGGGAAGCCTGCGCCGCGCCAACTTTGTTGTTTGCTACTTTCTTTTTATTTTTTAACTACGGTTTGCATGTCGGTTACAATCATGTCTAGGTTGGAGCCTTTGAGGAATCTTCTGAATACGTAAATAAGCCTTTAATATATACGGTATGTTAAAAGAAATGGTTTATGGCTTTTGAGTAGTTGATTGTTCTCGGCTGCTGTACCTCAGGACACCATTTTTGATCTTGCATTGTTAAGTGGGTTCGGTGATAACTTTATGTAAGCTAAGGGAGAGTCAATTAATAGCTGCATTAGTTTCGTAGCGAGATAATAAGAGGTAATCGATCATCTTCGTTCGGCAGAAAAAATATCCCAACTGTAAAAACATCTTTGTCGTCGTTACAATGATCTTCAACAATGCCACGTCATGAGTCACGTATAGAAGTACACTACCATAAAAATACGACAAAAACAGGCAAAGTGCGAGTCGGAACCACGCACGAGGGGTTCCGTACCATTATCTATACAACATTTGAATATTTCAAGCGTCTCCGTTATTAATATTGAGCAAAAAACGGCAAAAAAAAAACACTAAAAAAATAATTATTTTATTTTGTTTTCAGTATTTTTTGTTATAGCAGCAACAGAAATACATCATCTGTGAAAATTTCAACTGCAACTATCACGGTTCATGAGATACAGCCTGGTGACAGACGGACAGACGGACGGACAGCGGAGTCTTAGTAATAGGGTCCCTTACCCTTTGGGTACTCTAAAAACGGACGGATGTGAAACGTAAGTAAAGGTTTGGACTACAAAACCAAAAAAAAAAACACCCTTAAAACTGTCTTAAGGGCAGGTAACAGGCATGAACGCAGGGAGAGACCGTTTGGATAGGTACTCGAAATATTCAAAACAGGAGGGACGCAGTTAATGATATTCATGAATCCCGGAGCCGAGTGCTTTTGTGAGATGTCGCCGGGCAGAACTTACAAAACAACGACTTAAACTTCAGATGCCAAGTTATCTACGTTTTGATGGCGTCCATAAACCCGGCAGATATACTTAAACGACATGACGAGAATATTGCAGGAACGCTCCGCCAACTGCACGAAATTTAATTAACTCCCACGAAAGTTATTGCGAAATATATCACCATTAATAGCTAACTGGAAAAGATTATATCTTAACTACTTTCCTTGCAAAGGAATTCACTTAAATTTGGAGCTAACGAGTTAACTCTGGCGCGAGCTTATCTGCCCTCCCGCCGACCTGTCCGAAACTTTGCAACAAACAGCAAACTGTTAAAGAAAGCCAAACAAATTTACGAATCAACTTAAGTGACCCTCGGAAATGAGTCGAGAGTTTAATTGTTTAAAGCGAAAATATATTTAGAGTCTCCGCGGAGGAATAAAAGCATAAACGTGTTGCCTTTACACAAAATGAAATGACGTCCAGTCGGCGAACGGAAGGAGAATAAATTAAAAGTGGAGGATTCGGTCTATACCGTTTTTACGCGGCGCCTTTTTGTGTGTATTTTCATAAAGAATACTTAATATTGTTTCACTGAAGATAAAAGTGGATGTTGCGACAAACGATTGTGGAATAACAATAAGCCTTCAAAGTCTCTGCATCGTTTAAAAAGAGCTTAAGAATTCTGTTCAATAAGCTTGCATCCCTAGGTTTAAAGGCAAAAGACTCCTGTACGAACGTTGCAGATGGCCAGATGCTATTACTATCAAAAAGCCGCGGCTATTCCCCAGACCTTTTCACCTCCGCCTCAATCCACTTTAGGCAGTAGGCTGCAGATTCAGTTCAACACATTTCGGCTGTCCATTTTGTTAACAGACACACAAAATGTGATAAATTTTCACGCGCCAGCGGCAGCGATGAAAATGACACCGCGGCCCCGCTCTCGTGTTTCGCAATTTTCATCTGCCAACTGCCGCGGGGCCTGTTTAAAGGAGGAGGATGGTATCGCGCGTGTTTGCCTCTATGCACACATCGTTATCTGTTGGGACTCGGGACGCTCTCTCGTAAATATTTTCTTCCCGACCTCTTATATCCTCTAAAAGGTAACGCATTAATAACTAGTCTAGCCGGACGTTCGAGGCGATTTCCCCTTTCCATTCTACCGTCTCGACTTTTCAACGTTAAAAACTTACTACACGACGTAGCTACTAAGGCACATACAAGCAGGCATTGTTGGGAAAAGGAATTTTATAATAAAGACTTATTGAAAAGTACAGGCTCTAGTATTCTCTTTACGGTCCGCTAAAACGTACAGAGGGATACAATTTTCCATTTGGAAATGCCTTACTTGGGCCACTATAATTTAATATTACACGAGCGAGCTCGGCAGTGGTGTTGCGAGGCTCTGCCGCGCTCGGAGTGAGTAATTTCACTATGGAGATTCAGACGGCGGGCGCGATTCCACCAACAACTGCAATTTATTTGAATCCAACGAATGATCGCGTCTGAATGATGCATTAACTAAATTCGCTGAACCCGGCAGCGTCTGGTCCGAAATTTAATTTTGTGTCTGCCGCAATTCGTACTCTATTATCTTTGCGGTTGCTACCAGATTGACTTGCAAGATTGTGTTTTGGATTTGTGCCGGTACCGAGCTGTCAATTATGGTACTCGATTAGTGCTTTATGGGTGATGCGTACTTAATGAATGTTCTTTGGGAAACAGAACGGAATCACTGATTTAAATTATTGATGTTGGCGCTCAGTACTATATCTCCAATAGCCTAGGTTCTGCTATATCGTTACGACTTTTGTGCTTATTTCCATTAATATATTTATTGCGCCATAGAAGTGAAGTTATGAATTAATAGTATTCTTCAAAGTCGCCTTTTTATAGTATCACTCCCGGCTCACTTACGGATTGAACGATACGTCTCGACCCTAATCGATTTGATTCGACGAAGTATTCCGGTACACGATAAATCTTGGAAATATATTTTTTACTGGTCTGCTTAAAAGCAGATGATAAAAGTCACCCCAGCCAGCCGCAGCCACGTATTAAACGCGAAATGGGGTTACTCCCTTGACAAGATAAAATATATTCAAGACTCGTTTGATAAATCAATTTTGAAGTTGACCATTTCATTAAAAATGCTTCAGTATCTACAAAGCACATCCGTATTAAGTTCTGGTTCATCCATGTTCTGATCTAGGTAATTCAACAGAAAATAAAATTCATCCTACATATCGCGTCATTTAGCCTTTACCGAGCTCACAGATCAATTATCTCCTCACTGATGTCAGTTCAAAGTTCAGACTTTAAGGACCGACATGTAAAATTTTATGTGTTCTGAGCATTATGCACTTAAAGGTTAATATCCAGTAAAGTTGGATATCGGACGTACTGAATATCACAACAAGACATCTTATTTCATACGCTTTGTTTAGCTTCACTTTGATTTGGCAACCCTAGTACATTATATTTACCGAGGCGTAAGATTTCAAATGGGAAATGTATGAAATGTTGAGTTGATCTGTACTTTCCAGCTATTACGGCATTATAGTTACAGACAAAATGGATTCAATCGCCAAAAAACATAGATCATCAGAAACTCATCCAAAAGATGTTTTCAAAAGTGCACCGCCTCCAGAAATCAATACATCGCTTAGGTGACTCCGAACGAACCCTGTAGACAACAATCAGTTCCATTTTTAAGGCACAGCTGAATTTACGAGGCTCATTAGCGAGGTTTAGCGGTGTCTGATAAGGGAGCAACCCGAAAGCTGGCCGATATCGCTCGACGTATAAGGTTGCCGGTTGAACGACCGACGATGGCAACTGGTTTAAATGATGACAGACAGACATACGCAACACGCTACCTAAACATTGTGACTGTGTGTTAGCTTGCCACATACGTGGCATAGTCAAACATCCATTGAGTCAAATGTATGAATTTAATTGTTCTTTCGCACGCCCTTTCAGGTAAAGGGTCTTAAAATGATCATTTTGAAGGAATGGCTAAAACAATAAAGGCCCTTGAAAAAGATTAAAAGTACATGAAAGCAACATGATTGTGGAAACATTGGTACGTAAATGGAAAAATTCAATGAGGTACTTGAACACAGATAGTTAGCTACAGCCAGCGTTGTGCGCGGACAAGTGATAAGTTTCTAGGACACTAAGTATTGTGGTGTCATGTTGAACACGATGATTTATCAATTTAATGCAACGTAAAACAAAATTCCCTGGGTAGGTCCTACTCGCGCTTTAAATGCTATTGGAATAGACAACATGATATTTCCCTAAAATGTTTACGAAACTACTAAGTCCTTTATATTAATGATTAGTGCGATAGAAGCTAGTCAGTACTGGTGTGTGTTGATAATATTATAATTTCCGCCAAAAGACCGCCTGTCACTGCGTATATCGTTTTAATCTAGCAAATTCCCGCTTCCCTCACAACTTGTCCCGTCATCCACCGATGAACGTATCGCATCTCTTTCAAAGTTCCTCTCGAGACGTACTATAACTGCGCACCATGTCAAAAAGGCTTCCGCCCTAATCTTGTTAGGTGGTTTTTGAAATATTACGTTGCTATCCGTTGAATTATGTACCTTATTGCTCGGTTGACGAGGTGGAAAATTACACTTTGTACAGCCACCTTCTTGCGCCGATGAATGCCCCCGTTGCGTATCGAATCGGTTCGGTCTCAGACCTTTCAAGTAGTTAAGTTCTTATCCATTGGAAAGACCGGATTTTTAAAAACGTTGCGCCGGCTATTCGAATTGTGAACGAGTGAACTGTAGTCTCATATAAATATGTGTACAGAAAATTAATTTACCACAGCTCTGGCATGGCGGTGCGGTGCTAATAAATAAAATAACATAAAAACTCTCCGTGATTCGGATTGCAGTCATAACATAGCTATAAACGTGCGGCCGGCGGCTGCACCAGATGTGCAGCTTCCAATTTCAGAAAATAATACAAAAACACCCGAGTTCACCCGACACACACATACAAGTCGCTACTTCGATACCTGTAAGCGTAAGTGGAAGGTTCTCGACAATTGTTTCAACCGAACGCAAGCGAAATATTGCTGGCTCACTTTTTGCCTTTCCAGTGTGTTGCCTTCGGTGGAATTCTAATTGTCTCATTCTTGGTAGTCTTTTCCAACTTCGAATATACCTATATGTGTATTATTAATATATTAATTTATAATAATAGGTAACATATTTTATTCGGGAGTTAATAATCCAAGGATAAGTTTAATAATTGTTTTGATATAACAACGTGTAATTCGATAGCAACATAATTGCTTTATGATCAATTAAATTACAATCTATCTATCTACTTTGAAGAAGAATATTATGCAATAATATAGGAGCAAAACATCAGCCGAAATAGAAGCTGTCAGTCAAACCATACGACCTTCAACATGTCGGTCATCAAACTTTTAAAAACATAATCTGAAGCGATTAAAAGATCCAACTTTATTTTTGCCAGAGCATTTCACAAACTTACACTAGTTACTGAACATCACCTCTCTTTTCTTGAATATAAAGATCATATCAGCATATAACAGTAGAATTTAAAAAAAATCTGTTGCCGAACGTCCATTCCACTTGTACACTGTCAAAATTTTTAAGAGCTTTCTTGAAATATTGCCAGCCAGCAGAATTATCTACTAAGATAAGGCTAAATCGACTTTGGTTCTAAAAGCGATGGTTGCTATCTGTTATTTTAAAGTTTAATGTATAATTTGTTGTGATTCTTACTTCTAGTGACTTTAAGCTTAAGTATACTACAAATTAGTCACATTAGTAGCAAATTTTAGGCAGATAATTATTTTCTCGTTGTATTTAGGTTCCAATCTTGATCTACTCATAATCTCATCACAGTATCCATACAAAAGAAAGAGGTCGAGTGTTATTTTAAATTTCAAAATGACGCATTGGCACTGTCAGAATCAAACGGGGTAATCCCCATTGAAGCTGCACAAAACATCGCATCGAATGCGGGGATCAAGCGATCAAACGTAGGTGACGGCACAGGACTTTGCGAGCCCCGTACCACGGGACGCGGCAACAAGCCAAATGCGTATACAACTTTGTGAAAGAAAGATATCGAGACTGTAAAAGAGGAGAACCGAAATACAGCTGACAAGTACAAGACTCGTTTGATGTGCAATCTAAATACGCTGGCGTTTTGAACAACTGATATCAGTGGATTACTCGAAAAAGCTAACCTGGCTAATCTACCTGGTCTGCAGATAATGAGAAGTAGTATTAGTTAAATAAGAGGATATGATCTCAGTCAGGATTCCGTGTAGTGCCGTATTAATAGCGTCTCTCCATTTCCTTCCGTAGATGTCGTAGAAGACGACTAAGGAAACCAACCAGGTGACGGGCAGCAGCGTCTTCCTGAGATTCCAACCGCATACTGCGATTGCCAACCCGTCTGCCAAGCGTGGCGATTATGGCAAAACCTCTCATGTTTATGAAAACCACGAAGGAGGCCTATGTCCTGCAGTGGGCGTCAAATGGCTGATGATGATGATATGCTCTCAGTGGAGAACAAATCTGATCATAGTCTGAGGACTGATTACAGATATAACTGGAAAAGAAAAAAATATATCGAAACGAGAAAATTACATAGGCCTCCCTCATAGTTTTTAAAGCTTCCCGGTCTTGTGCCGTTCAGCAGAGGACGTCTTGCGGTGGCTATATTGAACCAAGGTTGCCAAATCGTAAAACAATCACAGTAAACAGTCTACTTCCTTGCACTTAATGACTCTATTTTAACTCTCAAATATATTACGATATCCTCTCAACCAAGTTGCGGCAAGTAATTTCATATCCGAATCAAAAACATTTGCCAAAAAACATCCCCAACGTTCCACCCCGCTCGTAAATATGTGGAATTACCAGCAAGCCAAACATAGTACGGGGCCTGGCTTCTGCTGATAAATTCGGGATTATATCGTCTATATTGCTGTCATTATAATCTAGGGTGAACGTTGAACGCTGCAGTCAGTATCTGATAATATTTTTTAATTTCAAATTTCGCTTGCTGAATATTTATAGGTCTCGTTTTGTGCCGATGTTGGCGGTGATTTGCCCGTTGCTTTTTTAGGGTTCCGTACCCAAAGGGTTAAGGGTCCCTATTACTAAGACCCCACTGTCCGTCTGTCTCTCACCAGGCTGTATCTCGTGAACCGTGATAGCTAGACAGTTTTTCACAGATGATGTTAAAAAAATTATTTTCTATTTTTAGAAGGAGAGCGGGAGAAAAATAAGTAAGTCCCTTATAACCATAATTTACCCTACTACAACCATAAAATTTGATGTTCTAAATTTCCATCTCCGAAAGTCTTCACCAGAACATCACCAAATGAACTTGGGACTACTTTTACGCTATTTTATGAAACATACGGATATTACTAAAGGATGGGCCCCAATAGAGAGATCCGTTGCCCATTGAAGAGTTCCGTTCTCCATCTCTGAAAGTCTCCATCAGATCTTCACCAAATTAAAATGGGACCAATGGGACGTTATACCTGTTCGAACAAAAAAAGAATTGTAGAAATCGGTTAAGATTTGACTGAGTTATGGAGGAACATAGCCAAATAAAAAAAATATACGCGTCGAATTGATAACCTCCTCCTTTTTTGAAAACAGAATAAAATAAATATTTAAGGGAGACTCCCACACAACAAACGTTGTCTAAAGACAGCGCTCGCCATCTAGCGCCCATCTATGTAACCTTGACAGCGCCGATGTCATGTCATTAAATGTCAATGTTAAGCGCTTCTTGTTGGTTTCTATAGATGGCGCTGTCCTCAATTGATATTCAAATGTTGTATAGATAATGATACGCGAGTCCCAATCGCACTTAGCCGGTTTTTTTCTCATTTTTCGACCGTTGCTGTATCACAAGTATTAGGACATTGCGGTGACTTTGCGGAAAATATTACAAATTTGTTGATATAAAATACATTAGGTGGCCGAATTTAATAGTAAGCTGGATGTAGTTAATAGATTAATTTTAAGTAAGCGCATTATGTAAGACGTAAAAAGACTAAATAAACTGAAGAAGTACATATAAACCGGATCAAAGTTGATTAAATGTATTTAATTTATTTGACTTACTGAGGTATATGTGACTGTATTACACTCATGATATCACATGTAATCTACTATAGTAATACGTGCTATAAGTAATTACGTATGAATATGAAGTGGAACGGCATACGACGTGTGTACAAAACTAATATTTGTTTATACTTCATACGTCCATACACATAAAACCAATACCATTTTAGAATTAATTTTATCACGACTTGCGGTTGATCTCATTTGGGGTCAACATGTCTAATATGAAACCACCAGGTTTCAGTCAGACATTTAATGTTATTTAAATATTAATTGTAAGCGTCAACATGCTTCATAATAACTTAGCTTATTAGATTCTAGTTCATCGCGACCAGAGCTTTTTCTTAAAACTTCTAGTGTTAAGGTTATGCATTTCTTCTCCAGAACGACCTGGATCTTGCTTGAAATGTACACTATGCATAATTTGCAACGTTTATTGAGTCGCAGTTTTTGCGCTACATTAAAGAAAACATTCATCATCAACCCATTATGTCCCCACCGAGGGGCACGGGTCTCTTCCCTGAGGAAGGTATAGGCCATACTCCACCACGGGGGCCAAGTCCGGATTGGTGGAGGCTTGTAGACTAGTGGCTCGTCTACTGTCAGAAGTTGTCAAGCCGCCCTCAGGCCTCTGACTTGGCTTAACGACTGCCGTCTATCGACGGCAGCCGGCACCAACAGCTTAACGTGCCTTGCGAAGCACGGAACCGCTCGGAAAAATGCCACTAGCGTTAGGCATAGACGGCGACCCATCCATGCACTGAACGTGCCCTGTGTTGCTTAACCTTCGTGATCGTTTAAGATCACTCAGGCAGCCGGGGCTTCGAGCGATAGAAAGAAAACATTACATTGATCATATTATTTCTTCTTGTTCAGCATTTCTTTCGCCGGATCATCTGAGCATATTTTTTGAACGTCAATATTGATTAAAATGTTAAGATAGGATGCCATGTAATGGAGAGTGATAGACGCGTGCTATCACGATAAGTGTCTGGTGGGAGCTTAGGTTATCTATTAGTTATTTATCAGTCGCTTAATAATAATAATAGGGAAAGCCATTAAACCATATGTAGGTCGATGCGAGAATAATCAGCAATTGTGTACCTACGTGTATAAGGATGTTTTCAATCGTTAGCCGTATCAGAGCCCATTTTTTGTCAAGATCTTTGAGGCTTACAGTAATATAAAATGTAAGTGCCGCAATTTCTTTTTTTTTTGTCAAATTACTTGCTTCTGTTTCTATCATAGTAAATTATGTTTAAATTACTGTCTTTTTATCAAATTGAATACCCGTTTCCTAAATTACAGACTCCTTTACACAACAATTTACATCGAAATTGATGTTCAAAGTTCACTCCGAAACAACTGAAAGAGGTTCAGAAGAAACTGATGCAAAAAAAATTTTCGTCGATAAAAAAAGGTTGCTCCTTTTCTTAAAGAGCTATTTATATCTAAACCTTCTTCGGGCCCAACTATAACGATTACAGAATGATCTTTCGATGGCACTTACGCTGTTTAATGACCGTAATGTCTTCTTATTGTTTGAGCACTTTAGTAGTACTAAATGGGCTATAATTATGCAATCGTTAATTGTTAAGATGTAAACTGGGTTCTTGGAATTTTGATAACAAATTGGAGTTTGTAACCAAATAAGGCTGTAACGGCACGTTTCTTTCGGAATAAATATACATATATCTAGGTTAGAAGGGGCTGGTGACGGGCGGCATGATTTCAATCTAAAATAACCCTTCAATTCTTAGTTAGAGACCACAACAAACCTACACAAAAGCACGTTAACGTGGCCGGGCTTTTTTTCTGAAAATGAGGGGTTCTGCGAACAATTTTCACTAATGATAGAATATTCTTTTCTACGATTTTTCACCGCCTTCACTGATTTTTATGAAATGTTTTGGTAGGTCTGACAAGAGGTAGTAGACGCACAACTATTTATTGTTAACAAATATCACTTTCATCCCGTTATCTCGGAAAGAGAATTTTTGCTCTTCGATATCTGAGTGCAAAAGCCCTTTTTTATCCGCTAGAGGATAAAGTAAATTGAATTTAGAACATCGTGTGCGCTAAGCTTGTAAATAAATAATTCAAAACATCATTACACCTATTTACTTCTACCTCCATAGTGCCGAATTTATCATAAAAACTTTTTAATTTGTTAAAAACTCAGACTCAGAACCTCTTTTGTGTTTTTTTTTTCAATTAGGCGTTTCCTCGCTAATGTGGGATGAAAAGTTACGTGTTGCACTCGAATGCAAAGATTTTTCGCCTCGTGCTCTTTTGATTCCCTCGCTAACGCTCAGGATTCTAATTTTTTAATGCGCTCGTGATTTAATTTGCGTATCCTTCGCTTGCCCGGTCATCAAAATTGAGCACGCAAAAATAAACTTGTATAACAAATAACAAGGTCGTTAACTCTTTTCGCGACCGGAAACCGCTATTAGTTGACCAATTATAAATCGAAAAAAGCTCGAAAATTAAACCGCAAATACACAGAAGAGCATAATAAATAACTTCTTTTGATGATTATTCGCTACAATCGCTTCACACGTCAATATTGATAATGGGGTCGTTCACATTTGAACATGTGAAGGTAAATATATCGGTGTTGTTTTGTATATTGATACTATCGTGAAAAACAGCCAGTGTAGGTACTTGTTGGAAATATAATTATGTAGGGTTACATTATTCCTGAGTCAATATAGAATATTCTTTTCTATACCTATATTGAATCTACCTACGTTTAGTGTGTGTCTTACACACTTAAAATCATGTGACAATAACTTTGTTTTCTAAGTTACGGAAATTTGAGAAGTTATGGTAGCAATACCACTCGCCAACGTTGACGGTAAACATCGTGAGGAAACCTGTGTGTCTGAGGTGTTCACATAACTCGCTCGAAATTGCCCATCTACGGTAGGTACAGTTTAAGTTATGTACATTTTTGAAGTTATAGTAGCGATACCACTCGCTAACTGTGAAGGAAAACATCGTGAAGAAACCTGAGAGTCTGAGCTATTCACATACCTCAGGGCTTGAAATCGCCAATCCGCGGTGGGCACGCGTCGTAATTAAGCCCATACTCTCTCTCTGACAGAAGGCCTGCGCCCTGCAGTGGGACGTATAAATGCAACATAAAAAAAATACATGACACGTTTAGCTAATGTTCACAAAATGGGCAAATATCTGTAAAATCTTTGACTGTAAAAAAATCTAGTCATAATAATTCTCGAGCCTATGAAATTGTTCTACACCGTACAACGAACTCAAATTGGAACCGTTTAGAACAAATATATTTTTAACCGACTTCAAAAAAGGAGGAGGAGAAAACATATGCGCATCGAATTGATACGACGCGTATATTTTTTTTGGCTATGTTCCTCCATAGCTCCGCCAAATCTAAACCGATTTCGACAATTATTTTTTTGTTCGAACAGGTATAACGTCCCATTGGTCCCATTTTAATTTGGTGAAGATCTGATGGAGAATTTCAGAGATGGAGAACGGGTCTCCTCAGGACAGCAGTAAATAAGCCCTAATGGGGCCCATCCTTTAGTAATATCCGTATGTTTCATAAAATAGCGTAAAAGTAGTCCCAAGTTAATTTGGTGATGTTCTGGTGAAGACTTTCGGAGATGGAAATTTAGAACATCAAATTTTATGGTTGTAGTAGAGTAAATTATGGTTATAAGGGACTTACTTATTTTTCTCCCGCTCCCCTGCTAAAAATAGAAAATAAATTTTTTTAAATAAAAAATTAAAACCGACTTTGAAACACTACAGCACTTTCAAAGATGGAAATTTAGAACATAAAATTTTAAAGCAACGAATTAAGTAGGGTAAATTGTGGTTATAAGGGACTTATTTATTTTTCCCCCGCTCCCCCACTAAAAACTGAAAAATAAATTTTTTTTAATAAAAAATTAAAACCTACTTCGAAACACTACAGCACTAAAAAGGTAGAAATAATTTAAATAATTAGAAGTATTTATACATGTAGATATTGTAGAAGTATAATTTGTAGTCGGTGCCCAGTTGCAAGACCAGCACATATATTTTGGGCACCGGCTCCAAATTATACTTCTACAATACCTACATGTATAACTACTTCTAATTATTTAAATGATTTCTACCTTTTTAGTGCTGTAGTGTTTCGAAGACGGTTTTTTTTTTTTTTTTTTATTTCTTTCCTACGCAATCCGGCAATTTTGAATCCCATCAGCGTGCCGATGTGACGCAATTCGCACAAGCTCTGTCGAAAATTGACGACGCGAAAATTGTCCTATATATTATTCAAGAGAGGCGAAGATTATAAGGTCGACGAACCCGCACGATTTAAGTACAATTGAATACGTGAATTGACGATAGAGCGACGATATGTCGCGCGCGCGCAAGCAAAAAATGTTTGGGTGTCTGGATTTTTTTGTCTTTTATTGGCCTTTCTTTTGTAGTGGGCGGAGATGGATGTTTAAAGTTAATTTTCATGTTTACTAATTCAATGACAGTTTTATTTGAATTCAGTGACAAATAGTTAAAACACAACCAGCTCCCGGACTTTATTTATGACTTCTTTACCTCACATGACGCTGTCTAATGCTGAAGCTTCCAGCAAGAATCTTACCTGAAAACGAAATAAAGCACGAATTAATACATTTCGTTAGTAATGTCTTTTAACTATTTTGGCAACCGTACATCTATCCTTGCTTTTACAAAGTTCATTGACCGACCGTATTAAAAAAAACCTCGCCTAGTTTTCAGACGAAAAAATGTTAATGCGACGAATAATAACTATGAAAAAACCGAATAATGAATGCGCAATACATACATTCAGTGTTTCTCTCACAGCCGCATGCATTTATTCAAACATTTCCTATACAGAATGTGTTGTGTTGTGAGTCAATGGATTTGTAGTTTTGCATAATCACGGACGAAATAGGCTTTTCTAAAACAACACTGTAGAGATACATTTCCTATCTTCTTATTCATTTTGTAGGCGGGATATGAGAAAAAAAAAATCAGGAAATGCTTCTCTCGGGGGCTCTTTTAGTGAAACGCTAAGTAACAACTTTATGATTTGTAATAAAATGTTGTAGCTAAAACGCTGATCAATGCATCAAAAACGCTTGGTGCTGCAACGATGAGACAATAAATAAATGCTTTATAGTCTTCATCAAGTCTCCCTTTTTTTTTTTTTTTTTTTCGTTAGATCACAAGTACGTATTCTTTCTTGACATGTAGCCCGTTTTTATCACAGTTGATTTTGATGTTGACGTCCTTACCTGGTTACAATAACACATGGTATCCTAGTTTGGGACCTTGATAAGTGGTTGTACTGTGTGGAAATTATTTATTCATTTGTTCGTTGCTTCATTCATTCACTTATTACTCTTTCAACACCCTGTATAAGCCGTACTATTCACTACTCATTTCATCACTTCTCTTAATTAAATTGGTTCACTGTCCATAGCTTAAAAGATATTGGGCTTTTATTATCATGTCATCGATGTAATTTCATTAAGCCTTTTAGACCCCTGTCGTTCCATGTTCTGTTTGAACGTTTGAATATATATATACACTTATTTGAATATACATAATTTCTATTATGCATGCGTAGTTCAAAATCAAAAAAGTTGGCTTAGACCAACTTAGGTACTGAGAGGATGAAGGAAGAAAGATTGGCGAAAGAAATACATCGCATTTAGAAGGGACAGCAAGGGGCGCCCCAGGTGGGCATACGTCGAATAAATAGGGAATGTATTAGCAGAGGGCAGAAGACACGGAAAACCCGGAGCCTTTACGACTAAGACTTGACAATAGTAGCAAGATTTATTGCTAAAAAGAACAGCTAAATAATTATCCAGAGTTGACTAACTGTCATTCTTCAATTGTTCAAAGGCACATGAGAAAGGAGAAAAGGACTTCATTTATAGATGTAAAACGCGGCACCTTAAAATCAGGGTAAGAGCTTCAAATATCGACACACTCTCACATTCCTATGGCCCTGTGCCTTTTATGCATGGCTGGGCCCCCACCCTCTGGGAACATATCCCCAATGGCCCCTCCTAGCTTTAAATTACAATGGTGCAGGGGACCCGTTTAGCCGTCGCCATGGCAACCACGTCTTGCGTCATATGAGTTAGAAGATTACGGAGGATTATTTACTGTGCTCCCGAGCAAACATAATGGATATCAGATGGGAAGGATGGCGCACTTTCTCAAGAGATAGGGCACTTAGCACTTCTTTTTCTTAAACGCTGTAAGAAAATCCTGGGAGAGTTTCGTTTAGTTATTCACGATTTTTTTAAACATTTATGTGTATTCTTTTGTAGGAAAGTTTACTCTGTCAATGTTAGTTAGTTAGATATTTCCGCACTTAGCCTTATGGTTGGGCCATTGTAGGTACGTAGGCTGTCAATGTTATTCAAAGTTTTGTTCAAAGAAGAATTTCCGACTCCGCGAAGTGTAATTTACGATTTTTTTGTCGGCACGCGTTCATTAACAACGTCCCATTCTATCAAAACTTAGAATGTTCCCTCTCGCGAAGTCCCACACAAAAGTATCGCGTTTCCCGGCCAAATATTCCCACTCAACTGTTAACAATGGAAACTTCTGCTGCTGAGCAATAAACAAAGTATATTAACAACTTTTGGAGGGACGAAACCCGAAGTACCTCCACCATATCATTCAAGGGAACACAAGTAGCCATAAAAATAAAGATGACTCGAAAAAAAGCAAAAGCTACTGCTCCGAATTGCCACCGGGAGGCGTAAGCCGCATTTACGGAATTTATGTGAATGTATTTTGTAAGAAAAGAGAAAAAGTGGTATTTTTTCTTCTCCTCTTTTACGTACGTTACATTTCACAGGTCTATTGTAAATTTCCTTCCGTGGATGTCGTAGAAGGCGACTAAGGAAATACATTACCAGGAGACGGGCAGCAGCGTCTTCGTGAGATTCCACCCGCATACTGCGATCCCCAATCCGCCTGCCAAGCGTGGCGATTATGGCAAAACCCCTCATGGTTATGAAAACCAGTTCTACCAGGTAAACCAGAGGCCTATGTCCTGCAGGGGGCGTCAAATGGCTGATGATGATGATTGTAAATGTGGCACAATTTACCTTTGTAGTTAACTCTTTAACGCTGAGTAACTTTCCTTAAAGCCCAAAGGAAGGTCAAAGACATTTGTCTAAAAAAATACATTCGTTTATTAATTTAAAAAGCAATTTTTCGCAAAATTTTAAATGCGACCTTGAATATTTACTGTCTGCCCAATTAGGCAAGGAAGCTCAGACAGATTAAATGCGAGTAAGTGAGCGCAAATATTATTACAAACTAGTCTTAAACAAACAACTCAATGTGCCACTGCAAGTAAATATCATAATGTCAGAAGTTAAAATAGAGATCATTGGCACATTAAGAACTTATTCACCATATACAGCAATACAAGAAGACATAACCAAAGCCCGGTCCTGATGAAATCTGTCCATGTAGGCTTAAAAAAACTATCAAACACCTTTATAAGGCAAGTAGCTAATGATTCTGAGTGTGGGTGTTGAATTAATATACCTACTTATTTCTTTAGTAACGGGCTGAGTATCAAAGTCATTTTGTGAATGTCAAATGCTAATTTGGCCAGTCTTATTGCGTTTTAATTTTGTGTATATTAGCTAACTGTTCTGAGTTTAGTACTCGATGACTAAAGTAACGTTACTTACCCTAATCGCCTCGCGAACTGGCGGCGGAAAACAAATTAAGGTGGGACGAGTCGGCGTTGTCTTCTTTGGCTTATCGATATCCTTGGTTTTGACCGTGTTTGGAAGCAACTTTGTATTACATCCGTCTGGCACCAATTGTCGGAGTGTTTTTACGGTAAACAAGTGCAATACTAGCATAAGTCGCTCTTAAAGCTTCAGTGGTTACTGCTAAAAGAGCACCTTTATCTCCATAAAGCGCCCCTAGGACTTCAGCGATTGCAGAAGGCTTGCATAGCGCACTATGTGGCTGCGAGTGTTAGTTGTCTACTTTGTGCTTGGTGGATAACGAAACAAACCAATCCAAAGCGACGCTTGACCTATTCTGTTCCGATTCTAGTGACCTGTTTTTATATTTTGAACAACTAAAAAGTGACCAGCTGCTGGAACCTAAACAGCATAATTTCACACACTTCAAAGTTCAAATCGCTTTTATATCGTCTGACGTCAATTTCTGTGCCACCTCTCAACTGAACCCAAAGTAGCGCACAAAAAGTGGAAACATCAAATTCCGTCCACATCCATTCCTTTTCGGAAGAGTAGCTTCCAAGTAGACTTGGGAAAATATATCGAAACATCATAATGTATTATATTTATCGATGATATCGTTTATTGAGATATATGCGAAAAAGTACTTAATCTTAATCTAGGTTATATTAAAGTATACTGCTGATCGCGGTGATAAAATAATGTGTGAACCTAATAAATTTGAGGTGTAGTGTGTTATTTGTGTGTAGTGTACGCCCTCCTACATACTTCTTAGTAAACGAGCAACTCCTCTCAATATGTACTTTTATGATACATACTTTTTCGTATATGAACTTCTTTTATGCATCAAATATATATTTTTGTTTGAACGTACATACATAATTCTATTATATTGCAATATAAATATAAAGTTTCTATAACTGCTACATAAATCTTAAATTTTCCAAATTCCACATGGTTATTTTGGTATATTTCGGAAAAAATACTTTTTAAAACTTTGGTGGTTGTACATGTACATACCACATATTTTAAAAATACTTTTAGATTTTTACTCAAAGTGAAAGTATTCACATGTTGAATACTTTCACTTCGAGTAAAAATATCAGTAGGTATTTGGTCCCGATAAACATCGATACTTTTTATAAATATCGATAATTTTGTTTCCCCTGCCCATCCCTCTTCCCACGGATCGATTTTTGAATTCCCGAACCCTTCAATTTCCTTCCTGGCAGGCGTACCGGGTGATATGTGAACCGACCACCAATAACTGCGCCCGGGCAACGGAGCGGAAGGCAAGATTACGCCGCGGTTTTAAGATCATATTTCGCCGACCGACCTTGCTTCGTTAGATGGAACGATTGTATCAGTATTGTATTGTATCGAATCTCGGACCGAGTAGGCTATTCTTCAGTGCTTCTTTTCACTCGGTTCTTATAGGCTTTATTTTCACAAAAAAAGAAGGTAGTTTTTTTTGTACGGGTGCTTCTAGATATCCCGTGATGAAATTTTAGCTGTATTCTGAAGTAACTTTCTGATAAATGAAGCCCTTATTTGGTTTCTAGACTAAATAAGTCTTCATGTAAGGAAATGTAACACTATTTGGACCCGCTCAAATACATAATAAACTAATAAATTATGAAAAATATATATGTTTCATACAAGTTACCCCATCACAATAACAAATGCATTTTTTTAACTATCCGTAAATTGGCGTAGATATCGTTTGTATACTAGGATCTATTTACAAAATGTACACCCGTGCATTGCACCCGTGAATGTATTACCTCAATATACTAGCCCCTATATGCAGGATCCTATGAGAAATCCAATGGCAGATTTACTGACTGAGTAAATTCCGCAATCGTTACCAGCTACGATGAAAGTTCTATGGCAGTTTAATATACGACACGTGAATATACGAAAAGTTATTCAGAAACCGGGAATAAAAAAAATATTTCAACTAAAATAGTTTGCTGAACGTAAATGTACAATATTATCCGCTGTCTTCGAGTCGAGTTGTAGTGGACAAAAAGACAGCGAAAAACAACTCAATTCAATTCAATTCAAATATTTTTATTCATTATAAAACCAGAATGTTTACTTAATGAACGTCAAAGTTGTTAGTTTCACAATTAATGGATTATGTGGAGAAGAAGCTAACAAAGAAACTCCACATTTATTCTTTTCAAAACACGTTTTAACTTAATTAACAGAGTTTTCAACTTAAAATATGTGTCATGAATGTGTTGAACACTAGTCACAATCGTCCTTTAAATAATATTAATCTACTGTTTAATGCCAAGCATCTTTGTCTTCTAAATAATCCTTGATGTTATAGTAAGCCTTTTTGCACAGAATGTGCTTAACACATTTTTTAACAACACTGGAAACGACTTCATTCAAAAGGAAGTGCCCGAATTTTGTTCACGGAAGAGATTAATCGTGCACACGGGGCGGTTTTTGTGGGCCCCGTGTTTCGGAATTGTGAGCCGCGCGCTTTATCCTTCATTACCGTGCGAAATGTTAGGTAATTCCTTGTCTATCGCGCCGTGCAAAATATAAAAAGTGCCGGCATTTCAAGGACTTCCCGCTCAATGAGAAGCCTTTTATAATATGTGATGTAGCCTATATACGTCCCACTGCAGGGCACGGTTCTTCTCTCAGAGAGAGCATGAACCTGAGGCACTCAGGTTTCCTCAATACGTACTTCCAATAAGCAAGAGTTTTACATTTTCAACCGACTTAAAGAGGGATCTTTCTTTACCACTTTGTCGGAGTACATTAATTCTGTTTTTGTTAAAAAGGTTGATATTATCTCCGGGGCTGATTGATGCGTAGAGTTTCAAGATCGTATGAATCACATATCAAATACCCGGGACTAGATAATTAATGGCATGCCAAAATTGTTATTTTAGCGTTAATGTTATCTTGTCCCAGACATAATAAATATTTTCATTCACAGTAATGTTATTAACAAATCCAAATAGCATGCAAATTTAGACTAAGCATTTGAAATGTAATTAATCCTAGAAATGGCTATCTCATTTATTTATTTACATATATACAACCCACCGCAGGGCGTAGGCCTTCTCTAAGAGAGAGATAGAAAGAGAATGGGCTTAATTACCACGCGTGCCCAACGAGGATTGGCAATTTTCAGCGCTGAGGTATGTGAATACCTCAGACACAGGTTACCTCACGAAGTTTTCCTTCACAGTTAGCGAGTGGTATTGCTACTACTAGCATTTTCTTATGTTACGAGTATGATTATACTCGTGATGATGATGATGATGAAATGACTTAGTGCAAGATAAGGATTAGAGGTGAAAGGGTGAAACAAGTGAAATAATTTGTCAATTTGGGGAGCCTCTTTACCAGGGATGGCAAGTGTGAAGATGATATAGAAAGAAGAGTAAAAGCAGGAAATTGTGTAAACGGTGCATTGCACTCCTATGTGAGTGGCCAAAACATCTCCAAAAGAGCTAGATTGGCTATCCATAATTGAGTGCTGGTCCCAACACTTATGAATACTAGCGAGACTTGGGTATGGCAAAAGAAGCAAGAAAGTAGGATTAACAATTAATGAAAGTAGAAATGAGGTACTTGAGAAGTATGTCTGGTGTTACTTTGAATGACAGAATACGCAATAGTGTGATTAGAGAACGTTGTGGACTGAAAGAGGATGTAGTGACTAGAATTGAGAAAGTAATGTTGCGTTGGTTTGGACATGTGGAGAGGATGAAGGGAGAAAGATTGACAAAACAAATATATCGAGCGAATGTGGATGGAAGGGCCGGTAAGGGACGACCCAGACGGACATACTTCGACCAAATAGGGGATGTATTAACAAAGGGCAAGATAAAAAGTGCCCGAAACCGGCGTGCGTGCATGCAACAACTAGCTAATGAATGTTGAGGAAGCGAAAGTGATCTGTCAGGATCGTAGCAAGTGGCAGTCCCTGGGCCTGCCTACCCCTCTGGGATACAGGCGTGAGTTTATGTTATGTTATGTTTATTAAGCACTTAACAGACTCGTGCCCCTGGCTTATCAACCGTGGCATAATAAAACGTTGTAGGTATAATGTCATCACCTACCTACATCTAGCGTTGAAACATTTTTTAATGATCGCTACATAATTACCATTAATTATAATTACCGCTTCTCTAGCCTCGGTTTTTTTTAGCCTTATTGTTGTAGCACACTGGTTGGAAACATTATGTTAACTAACGCTGTTAGGGATAAAAAATAATTAGTTTCTAAATTCTCATGTTTAGTTAAATTTGACTAAACACATAATTTCCTACCAACGATCTTCATTAGCATTGCGAGCGCACGCACTGTTCACTCTTGACTTAAACACGGCTCCAACCTTACCCCAAAAACATTGGTCGGTAGGGTTCCGCTGGTAAATATACTTATATAAAATTATCGCCCTTTCAAGCTTAGGTAAATTTTACTAATACGAGAGGTAAGTACACCTATAATGAAGTTTTGCTTTTAGATTCCACCAATATTAGAAATTTTGCATACATACAGATCATGCCCTAGACAATATCACAAAACATATTTTATTCGAGTCCTATGCCATCATCTTGATAAACAGTCTTATTTATAAGTCGATTCCACTAAAACAGTCTTGAGACGGAGTTGCCGCTTGGTAAAAGGAAATACTGCCATAAACCGACTTAAACCCCGGCTTAAGCGTGTTTTAGTCATAACAACTTTTATAAATAAGACAGTAAGAATACCAAATTGCTAAACGAAAACGTATCATGAAAACTACTTCACAGTAATTTGATGCTAACGGCCTTATTTATTTATGCAAACACGATTTCTCTAAAGCACTCCTCACAGGCAGTTTATTTAATCTGTGGTTACCTATGAATAAAAAAACCATAGAAGTATTTCTTCCTCCAAAATTCGCACTAAAAAAAGGTCCCAGTCTCTCGATTAGTATTTACCAACGAAATGAGCGCAAGACGTGCTGTAGAGTAAATCACTCTGTGATTGGTTCATTCTGTGCGCCGTGCGTGACGACGTGAACGTTGATTGGGCGATAGTAAGTGACAGCGCAACTGATGATTGTTTGTACACAAAAATGTAAAATTATTGATGTAACCCGTCGAAATACCTATTTACGTTGAAAGACGGTGGTCTGACGGTGGTAGGTGCATAGATATTTTGCCGGGTAATACTGAACTCGCTCCGATTAATTGTTAACATTGACAAGCCCCGCCCGCCTTCCCAAAATTGAACGTGAGGTCATTTTTAGCGCTAGTTTTTAACTTTTAATCGGCGTTTATCGAGTGTTTTAAGGAATCGTGTCTTTATAAATAACACCCGTACGGTTTCAATAATCGAGCCTCAGTATAGAGTGCAAATAAGCCAGTCTCTTTAGATCCACGCTTACGGAATCCAACGCCGATAGCATCGGGGGGTACTTAACAAATTTTGTGTTTTCAACGTTTCGTAGCTATATAACCATCCATTGAACAGATAAAATCTTTAACAGAATTACTTTGCGTGTTAATACCACGGGCGTTCTATTTCGGTCCGAGCGTTATTATGCTACCGAATGAAACAGCTCCTTTTGGTCTTTTAGAACCGTGATACTTTAAGGTTGATTTTTCAAGTCACGCTTTAGTAAAAAAAAAGGTTCACAGAAACAATAGGTGCCTCGACGCAGCGATGGCAATTGTTACGTCACTGATTTTCTCGTCAAGATTTTTAAATGAGATGTTCAGGCGGCAACGTGTGGCAGGAGTGTTTTAAATGTCAGGTTAGGTTGTTTTATGCATTAAACATACATTTCACTCTAGCCTTTATCATGGAGGGGTAGGCAGAGACCATTGTTTGCCACTTGGCACGATCCTGACAAATCTCTTTCGCTTCATCGACATTCAATGGTCGTTGCATGGTTTCGGGTACTTTTTACCTTGCATACATACATACACACATAAACCCACGCCTGTAGCCCAGAGGGGCAGGCAGAGACCTTTTTACCTTGCCTTCAGTAATATATCTTCTGTTATTATTTATTTATACGAAGTCTAATTTGTGCTTGTCGAATACGAATATTCCTTGCATCCTTTGAACTGATTGACCAGAATACGTGGAGTTTCAAGTTCTAACCCGTTTCGATACAGATAATTATCTGGTCTCTTCAACCACTTGGATCGTGACTAAAACATTTCTCCTAAAGGTACAGACAGACAGGCTCAATAGCACGCGTGCTACTAGTCTACTACTGAGCGAGTGCTACTTGATAGCATATAATATTTCGAAGACATTGCTATTTCAGCTTCCGAAGCTAGATCATTAATGTATTTCCTTTTTTTTTTTAAATACATACTCTTTTTATGACTGTCAGGGTCCTATTTGATAGAACTAAAATTCGTGGTTTACTATGACAATGCGATGTACATTGCCAAGTCGATTAGCCCACAGATTAACAAGTAGGAAGACCTGGCTACGCAATGTACACCGAACTGTAATAATGAACTATGAATTGTAGTTTTATGAAACGCGGCATTCCACATTTCACATTTATTCTTTTCAAAACACGTTTTAACTTAATTAACAGAGTTTTTAAAATAAAATATTAGTCATGAGTGTGTTGAACACTAGTCACAATCGTCCTGTAATAAATATTAATCTACTGTTTAATGCCAATCATCTTTGTCTTCTAAATAATCCTTGATGTTATAGTAACCTTTTTTGCCCAGAGTGTGCTTAACACACTTGTTTGCTTTGAGCATGTTTAATCAAAATCATGCTTAAAGACAGCATGCTTTCTCAAGCAAATGTACCGTTAACTCCTGTAACTTCGCCTATTTTTGGCTCGAATTTTCATATTTTTTAAATTTCCCGCCAAACTAAGATAGTCCGTTGCTATCGTTCTTCTACCACGTTGTGTAAATATGAGCACTTTTCTAGTGTGCGTGTGTTAAGCCACCGATATTAGCCAATCAGCTTGTAATCTGCATTTGAAAAAGGACGGCGAAGTTTGGGAGCAAATCTTAACTTCGCCTGCTTCGCGTATTTTCTATAAAAATACATTTAATGTCAAAGAAAAATTTCCAATTGCAGTGAAAAACATTTAGAACCATTATATAATAATGGAACTACTATAAACCTATCTTTTATTTTTTTTATTGGAGGTAGGCGAAGTTAGGACGGCTTTTTTCGAAAGTAGGAACAAACTTTAGGGTTGTCACTTTTAAAAATAAAAAAAATTGTGTCACTATGGTATATTTTATCACTAAATGTTTTTTTTTTGGTGTAACTATAGGAAATATAAAACCGAATGTAAAAACATGAATTATGTTTATTAATAAACACACTTTTTTACAGTTTTTACTGTACTTTGTACAACAATTGTCGAACAATCAGGTACTTTTTAAGAAATGTTAGACTTTTTAATACCTATTTTACTAACATAGACAAGACACTAAAATTACTAGAAATAGACTATATATACTGTCATATATCTTTGACACACCTCCATTACTCTTACATAGATAATATATAATAACAAAAAGTCACCATTTTCTGTGAGAAAAAAAAATCATAAAAGTGACAACCCTGCAGGTAGGCGAAGTTTGGCAGGTTATTGTCGGAAGCACCCTCGGTAACAATATTTACTAGATATTTTTTTTCAACTGAGACCTAGCCCTCAAATATTTGCGCAACAGAAAGCCTAATACATAAGTTAACTACTGTAAAAGTATCTAGATCTTACCTTTAGTGTGCTTTTCAATATTGATCGCTTTGCTGGCAGTCGCAAAAAAAACGCACACGCTTTCTATGAATTTTTCCTTCATATTGACAAAATGGCCGTTCCGATTTTGACCAATGGAGGCGCAATAGGACCATAGACAAATTATTGAACCAACCAATGAGCAGGCAGCAGTATTGCCATTATAATAAAAATATTATTCCCATTTAATTTTTTTGGGCGAAGTTAGGTACAAAAGGCGAAGTTACAGGAGACGACGGTATTAGAAGAAAAGCATTCTTGCTTTAAGCATGCTCATGGGCATGCTTTTTAGTAGTATGTCTGTCTGTACCTTTATGAATACTTTGTTGATGGGCAAGGGAAGCAGTGCGTTACAAAATGTAAGACCCTAAATTAAGGCCAAGTGCCGTACTGAGACAGAAGATAAGAAAGACGTTAAATTCACCGTGAAAATCATATTTAACGTGTAATTGTGCTGGCCCTACATTATTTGCTTTAATTACCTGTTAGGTGTCCGGCCAGAATTTTTTATCGGACTCGTGAATTATGAATCCAGGTTGCTTTTAGCCCATAGCTCTTAATTACTATACATAAGATCCAATTTAATGAAATTAAATTACACTTTCACTGACGCAATATGTTTTTTCCTAAATTTTATCACCGATTAAGTATACGACTACTATTTTGGCATCAAGTCCGCCGGTAGATTTACGGTCTTATAAAAACTTGATTCCTTAAAACACTACACGCAAATATATAAAGATTACATAATTAAATTGATCGATGAAATTCCGTGTACAATATAGAATATTCCGTCTACCCATTGTTTCTTTTTTCCTTCTGTGAGTCATTTTTGTGAGTTACGGGTCTCACAGACACAGACTCACAATAACATAAGCAGCCTATATACGTCCCACTGAAGGGCACAGGCCTTCTCTCAGGGAGAGAGTATGGGCTTAATCACCATGCGTGCCCACCGCGGATTGGCTATTTCAAGCCCTGAGGTATGTGAATAGCTCAGACACTCAGGTTTCTTCACGATGTTTTCCTTCACAGTTAGCGAGTGGTATCGCTACTATAACTTCAAAAATGTACATAACTTAAAAAACAAAGTCAGAGGTACATGTCCGCACTGGGAATCGAACTTGGGTCTCTTGCTTCCGAGTCCAATGTTCTATACACTAGGCTACCACCGCTCCTCACCAGACTCACAATAATTTAATTTTTTCTCTGCTTAGGAAAGCCCTTAGTAAAAAATACGATGACTCTGAACGGATTCGGTTACGTTATTCAGAACAATTTGTACACCAAAACTGGTCCTGACTTTTATGGGTCATTAGAAACATAAGGGAGGGAGAAACCTAGCCAACGATTCGGAGGCTATCCCCTTAACGTTGCCATGGCAACGTATAGTATAGGCCTCTGTCCTTGCCCAGCGGAATTTATTACAACAATTTCGCAACTGCCATGTGTTGGCAGTGGAATAAATTACTTTTACTACCGCAAAAATGAATTGTATTAACAGCCGTTATTTGGATCAGTTATGCTTCTTTTTATTGCGTTGAAACTCCACTGTCACCAATAGGGGTCAATAGGCAAAAATACATCGATGGCAAAATCACTCAAGATATCGTCAGGGACTCAAGAACTTACGTTGAAGAAGCACCCTCTGCTTACTAATCGTCATCATTGATTAAAAAAATCACATTTCGTTTTCTACTACATTTTTGCAAGACTTGAACATCTTAAATCTCACATGAGTAGCAGCTATTCTTAAGAACTGGAAACTCACTCTCTAAAACGTTCCTCAGATGCAATTTAACAGTCTGAGGCAAAGGAAAAACGTAACCACAGATTATTTACTCCTTCCTCTGAGGAGTGTTTTAAGGAACCGTATTTTGGTTATAAATAAGACGGCAGGACTTAAATCATTATTGCCAAAAACGTCCGTTTTTGACGGGCATAGATTAGTCTCAGTTTATTTGCTCTGGGTTCTAAGCTGTTGATTCTCTAAATTAACACTGACTGAAAATCAGCGCTGAGGGATCACTTCCTCAGCACAACGCTGAGTCAGCTGCCTTTTGTGGCAACTTAGGTACACCACAGGCGACATCTATGGTCCTGTTTCGTTTATTTGTTTTGTCTCTTGTGTATTTAGTTTTCTTTTTGTTGCTGTGCATATTATATTACTTATCTGCTTATTTTGTTTCTGTGATGTGTCTTGTTGGTATAATAAATGTCTTTCTTCTTCTTCTTCAAGATAGTTACTACCATTGTTGAGATTTCAAGTGCTGTTGCATGCATAGCTCAAGTATCGGTTTAGGTGCTTTCCATTGTAGATAACTTAGAAAACAAAGTTACTGCTATAGTGCCCGGGAAATAAATTGAATAATTGACGTATTTCAGTTTTCATGGGGGACGTGGGAAGACAATCAGAATTCTTCAGGCTTTAGTTTTGTCAAATGAACAAATAACAAAAAAAAAAAGTTGCTGCGTGTCCATTGCAAACTCATCCCGACTGCGAGGATGTTGTTCAAGTAATTTTTCGGGCATTACACGTTTCGTAATGGGATTCCAACCCATGACCTGTGCAGCAACTGGTATTTTCTCTGCGCTGCCATAGCAGAGTTGAATAGAAGGGATTGGAGGAATATAAGGAGGGAAGTCCAATCGTAAATTCGTAATGTATAATTTTAACTTCAAAACGAAGTCTCTCGCACTGAGGCCACTGACCTTGCGCTGAGCGTTACAAAACGCCAATGCAGCGCTCGCATGTTCAATAAGCTGATTAAAATCCGTGCCAGCGAACGATTCTGCTAAGTACGGCTTCAGTGATGACGCTGTTCCGTATGATTAGTAATATTCAAATTATTTTTTTATTTATATACAGACACAAAAGTAATAACTTGATCTACCAGCGGATGAACACCACAAAATGTTTATTTGTCGCATTTGTCGTTCAGTTAGGAAAAAGGTTTTTATTCCGATACATGAATTTTTATTTTTTTTTAACGTTCGTGAGGCTTCCTCTGTATACTCTCTAAGGTTTCTGGTAAAGTTATAGGTGCTAAAGTTACCACCTGGAAAAAGAACTTTGGCCTTTGCAAGTACGTAATGTGATATTTATGCAGCGTCCAATAGCACCCACACTAGATGGGTAAAAGGACCACTCGGACGCTGCACTGCCTGGGAAATTGACCGTTGGGCCCCTGGAAATGATCTGAATAAATAAAAAAAATATCCAACATCCACACGGTACAATTATACGTGTCAACCAAATAACTCAACTCCTGAAAACATTTTTTTTTCTTATTCCTGATTTATTTCAAAGAAAGAAAGAAAGAAATATTGCTATTTTGGAACTAAAACTTTCGTAAGCACCACACATTATTAACTTAAGTAAGTGATTGCGGAACTAAGTTAATAAAAATAGCTATGTTTGTTATAACTCAATGACGCATAACCAGACGAACAGGTCTCCTGGATTACATTCCATTCTTTTTACAAATTCTAGGGAATTTTTCTGAAAGATTCCATTCCATTTTAAAAAAAACACCAGCACAAATAAGATCTAGTATTTTTTATTTTTTCTTACTTTTTCACTGACAATTAGCAGAACCGCGCCCAAGGCCATCCTACCTCATTATCAGGGCCGCAGGAATCGGTAACGAATTAACGATACTTGACCTTCTCACGAAGTTTTTGCCTCGACATACTCGTAGAATTATAACAAGAGCACGGCATATCGCCTGTATTATTAAGTAACTGCAGTCGACAGTACATGAAACTTTATACACGTGCAATCTAATCAGTTGCGTTAAGGGCGACTTTGCAACACAAATATGAGAAATTGACCTGCTGTCCACTGTACAGCTGACACGGTTCTGGCTTGCATATCGTGTATAAGTACCTTATGTGCCCATTAAAAATAAAATAAAAATAAATGTTTATTGTATGGGAATAGTGTTTATTTTTTTATTTATTACACTGTAGGGCATATGCCTTCTCTCAGAGAGAGTGAGTATGGGCTTAACACCACGCGTGCACACCGCGGATTGGCGATTTCAAGCGTTGAGGTACGCGAATAGCTCAGAAACTCAGGTTTCCTCACGATATTTTCCTTCACAGTTGGTGAGTGGTATTGTATTGCTACTATAACTTCACAAATGTACAAAACTTAGAAAACAAAGTCATAGGTACATCCCGCACTGGGAATCGAACCTGGGTGTCTCGCTTCCGAGTCCAATGTTCTACCCACTAGGCTAAATCCGCCACAATAACACGTTCTGGGGCAAATATGAGCTTCATCGAAACAACGCTTCATCGATCTAACGTTTCGTCGAAAGAACCGAAAATTCGTCGAAAGATGGCACGGCAACAGGTCAGATAATCATGAAATAAAATAAATATTTGCCACCGGCGTCCCTCAGAAACCAATAAATTTTGAAATACTCGAAGAAGATACCCAAAAAAGGCCCGAAATGAACCGTAATGCTCTTTTAATGCGTGAATTGGGAAATAAATTGCAAATCAATCCGTTATTAATAAAACCTTGGCTTACTGTTGCATAAAGTCACACACAATTAACGTGCGAACCTGAACCAATAGCTCCACTGGAGATCTGCCCTTGCCAACGAATCATTCGAAGCTTCAGCTCATCCAAAAACTACGCTCTTTCACAACCGCGGTATAATATGACAATAAATGTCAAAGCTGTACAAAATTATTTATGCAGCCAATACAGACAAATTTGATATCTCCGGCTGGGTAATAAGATCGAGTGGACATTCGTTTGACAATGAATATGCGTGTATAAACATTGAGATGGTTTTGTAACGCGCGCCTACGCAGTTTACGTCGGACTAGTAAAGATTAAAAAGAAACACGCTAAGTGAATAAGTAAGCTTTCGTTGTGTTTGAACACTCGCTCCATATAGATAGACATACATATGGTTTTATTTTTATTTTGTCCGGTATGTTGAATAATTGTTTTATGTGTACATAGAACTTAGCACAATCTGTTTGTTCGTTTTTCTAATTGATGGTTAGAATTCATGTTTTATGAATCAAAATAGGTGACGTGCTTTGAATATTTAGGAATCGTCGGCGAGATCCATGACTAGTACAGTCGACAGTAGGCCAAATTTCATGTTTTTGTTGCAAAATCGCCCGTAAAGTAGCACAGTAGAGTGCACGCATCCAAAGATTGATGTGCTGGCGACTGTACAGTCAACGATATCTTAAGCTTCATACTAGTGCACTGTCTCTTTCAACAGAAACGTGAACTTTAATCAGAATATGTCGTCAGTACAACGCACTCGACGATAGCTTAACCCGCCGGTTTTCATGTTTTTGAATCAGTTTTTTTTATATTCACTTTGGCCAACTGACAGCTGCTGATTCACAGCTGATGATCCAACAGTCGATTGACTGATTGTTGGTGTACGAGAAACCGGGGGTCAGTCTCGCATCGAACGAAGCTTTAAGCTATGTTTTATTTTTGTTAATGTTTTTATTGTGAAATTAAGTGTAACCCAATCCACAGATAAACCTTGTCGGTTTCGGCGGATTGGAGGTATATGTTGTGTGTATTTTCGTTTTTTATCTTAAATAAACAAAAAAAAAAACAAAGAAACATAATATGAAAACTGCTTGTCACATACAAGCCTTTTCATCCTAACCAAGCATATACGAATACATAGAATAGACAAAAATTCAATCGGCATAATATAAAAAAGTAGGTGTGAAAAAATTTAGGTGAATACTTAGTATATTTTTTCGCTAAAGATAGAAATATGTTCACTTGCCAAACGAATCCCAAAATCGCCACGAGGCGAGGCGAGGTTCGCATGTCAAAGAGTGTTTTGACATTTGTCGAAACATTTGATTTTATTTATATTAACCTTGTATGTCCTTGTTTTCTTTCCTATTTATGTAAATTTCATTTTGTTTGGCAAACAAATATTTTTCTAGTTTTTTTAATTAAAATGACAACTGGAGCTGAGTATACTCTATTCAGCGTCGCCGACCGTCATCAAAATGCACAAGCCGAACCGCGGGTATAGCCTAGCGAGCGACCCACAAATGTAAACAAACCGAATCGACACTTCAATGAGCGTGCTAATTCCAAATTCAAACTCGAAGCTTCAACGGACGCCCTGAGACCGATAACCTTTTGTCGGATTATACGATCAGCTGACTAGGTTTAGTTTGACGAGTCAAAAACCCTTGTTGCTGTGACAGTGACGAATGTTAATTTTTCTGGCTTACAGCCAGTTTCTGGTTCACATAAAGTGTTATCTATCTATCTTTCTGTCTGTTGCAGTGACATTTAAAATATAAAAAGTACCCGAGACCGGCGTCCATGCATGCAACAATGGCGTGCGTGCATGCGTTACATATTTTTTTTTTTTTTTTTATCAGTTGTCCAACATTGATATTCTTTATTCTGATGGTTTTTATTTGTTTATTTTAATTTTATTCAAACGTAGTAGGTGTGATTTGGCTGGTGATGTCATTTAGTACCACAATAATCATGTCATTTTGTAACACGAAATTATTTTCAAGAATTGAAAAACGTCTCAGATCCTCAGATAGTTAACACAGCTTTAAAACCGTAACATAATATTACAGAGGCCAAAAGCGAATAAGCCAGCCAGCTTTCTAGCCTTCCACAGATTTCTTTCCCAATCCATGTTTATTCAACTTGATTAAGGTAGGAGCGGCATAATTAACAGATAAATAATAACACAGGCTTAAGGTAATTACCATTGTGCGGCCTTGCGGCGGTATGCTCACGCCGTGACCCGTGTGGGTGGACAGTGCTCAATGTTAAGCATGAGCTTGGGCAAACAGACACAAGAACAAGACCTTTGGAGTTTGTGTAACCTTAGCTTGAATTAATAATCTTGGATATTTTTACGAGTATACCATAAGCAGTATATTTTATTACACGTATATAAAGCCGCGTTTTCACGATCTTAGTTTGCTCGGACTGAGCATACAAGGCACTAAGATCAGCGGTATACACGATACAAGTAGCATCTTAGTAGATAAGGGGGTCCAGGAAGTAACACTAGAAAAAAACTCACTCACAAAAAGTCAACTGTGTTTAACCTCCTCGGTCCTGACGGACCTGACCTCGAAAGTAACAATTTAAAACCATTGTCATTTTCTCCTTCAGCGTTTGAAAACGCAGATACGCGGTGGGCCCGCGTGCCTATTAAACTTATACTCTGTCACTTATAAAAGGCCTGAGTGGCCAATTTTAAGGGGATCCAGGGAGTAACACTAGCGCCCCGAGGGAAAAAATCATGTCTTTTTTTCCAGATCAAATTTGCAGACAGTGTCAGTACAATCTCTCAATCATGTTAATAGTGATTTTAGGACCCATGGCCTTGAACATAAGGTAAAAAGCTAACCCCCGGTTTCTCGTACACTAACAAGCTGTTAATCTACTGTTAACAGCTGTCAGTGGTTTTTTTTGTATGCACTTTGGTCAGTTGACAGCTGTTGACAGTAGATTAACAGCGTGTTCGTGTACGAGAAACTGGGGGTAAGACTAGATGACATTAACGCCAGAAACGGCCGTTTTTGGCATAAACGCTATCTAGTCCCAGGTCGTGGGTCCGAAAAGTCACTGTTAACATGATTGAGAAGTTGTACTGACACTTTTTGCAAATTTGATCTGTAAAAAAAAGATATGATTTTTTTCCTCGGGGCGCTAGTGTTACTCCCTGGATCCCCTTAAAATTGGCCACTCAGGCCTTTTATAAGTGACAGAGTATAAGTTTAATAGGCACGCGGGCCCACCGCGTATCTGCGTTTTCAAACGATGAAGGGGAAAATGACAATGGTTTTAAATTGTTACTTTCGAGGTCAGGTCCGTCAGGACCGAGGAGGTTAAACACAGTTGACTTTTTGTGAGTGAGACCAGTTTGAGTAAATGCATGAACTTTGAACGAATCATAAACCATCAGGTAAAAGTAGAGAATGGTGAGGTGGTAATTAATTCACAGCCGCGAACTTCTATCAGCACAGTCACGAGAAACCAGTTGGACCAGGAAAGGACGTCCGACATTCACATTAAACTAATAAATAAAACAAACAAACACAATGATGTATTCAATGAATTAATAAGCGATAAAACTCAGCCGACAAAATATCGGTCCGAAAAGAAAACGCATCGCCTTAACGTGAAAGTTTCCCACTTGTAGGTAAAAATGTTAAGAGGACACCCGAAATAAGCAACACAGCAGAGAAGGGGAGACGCCAATGGAAAAACATAACAAACCGGACAAGTGCGAGTCGGACTCACCCATCGAGGGTACCGCACAAATTTGAAGGTACCAAGCTTTTCCCGCACTTCTACGACTATTTTTTTAAGATTTAATTACAAATGTACAATTTTCAGTTTTTCCCTGTACTTGTTACTACAACACTAAAGACTTTTACTTTAAAAACCTATTTTAGACTTTTAATTGTTAAGACGATATTACTTGCCAAATTTCATAGTGCTAGGTCAATGGAAAGTACGCTATAAATTTTGATCACCTTGAGTGTCAAAATACACGTTTTTTGCGACATAAACTGCCGTAACATGGTCGTCTATTACTCATTAACTAGTAAAGCCTACTTAGCCGTGATCATTTTCCTTTTAATTTCATTATATTTGCTAAAAACCTGAATTTTTTCACGTTTCTACAATCAATAGTGCACAACGCCCTACTCTGACAAAAATTTGCGCTTTAAAGCTTAATATTTCGCAAACGGAACCCTAACTCGAAAAATCCTATACCAACAATATTTATCAACCGTCAATCCAACGATACCTCACATTATGGTGTTGGCGAGAAAAAAAATTGCATACCTAACATAGGTTTTAGGGAGGTACCCTAAAAATTTTTTTTTTCGAAGTTTTATTCTACCGTTTTGTCGGTGTAATAAATATATATATATATATATATATACATATATCAAATTTATCTATGCCAAATTTCAGCACTCTAGTACTTATCGTCTGTGTGCTATACCGCGAACAGACACATAGAGAGACGGACATGGTGAAACTGTATGGGTTCCTTGTTGACAACGGAACCCTAAAAAACGGATCAGCGATATGACTCAAACAGGGCTTGTGTTTCATAAAACTACAATTCGTAGTTTATTATGACAATTCGCGGTACATTGCGCACCAGAGTCTACTTGTCAATCTGTGGATTAATCTATTTTGCAATGTGCATCGAATGGTCATAATAAACCATGAATTGTAGTTCTATGAAAAAGGCCCCTGAAAGCAAACTGTTAAACAGAAACTAATTACAACGAATCTATAATGACCAATGATATCGGACGGATTCACATTGGACGAAAACTGTAACTGTACGACATCGTTGGACGAGTATTCATACAACGTTTACATAACGGCCTCAGCAAATGTATGAAACTACCAGGGGTCTGTTTCATAGAACTTCAATTCACGGCATACTTGACCATTCGATGTACATTTGCAAAGTCCACCAACGCACAGATTAACGAGCAGGAAGACTCGGCTACGCAGGGTCCTAATAAACTATGGATTGTAGTTTTATGAAACAGGCCCCAGTCCGACGATTTCGTGACGTTGCGGTAATCAGCCAATGGAAAAGTATTAATTCCTGCCCGGGAGCTGTATACTAGAGTTTTGTCTGCGCTCTCCCGCGTACACAAAATTTCATTTTTCCCCCGTGGCACTACAGCTTGGCACTAGCTGTCTCTGCCTCAAGCACTATCATAATATGTACCTGCAGTGCTAGAGCTATTGGAAATATTCTACTTCACAGATTATTTTATAAAATTAATCTAACTACTCTCTCTCTCTGAGAGAAGGCCTGTGCCCTACAGTGGAACGTATATAGGCTGCTCATGATCCAAGCACAGTCAGCCAAAATGAAGGCAATTAATAAAATCAAAATTCTAGCGGTAATTATAAAATATGTATCATTCTTAAAATACGACTCAATTTTATTTTAAAAACATCCAAGGTTCGTTTATCTAAAAGTTGCCCCAAGATATTATTATTCGAGCGTCGCAAACCATTTTTCAACTTGGTGTCGCCTTAATAAAATCGTTGCGAAATAAGTCAGACAAAGTTTTCGGTAAACAAACCGACTCCCGATACTCAATGCCGATACAGAGTTCGGGAAAGAAAGAAGAAACAGTGGCGAAGCGCGAACTTCGGCAGGGGACGTTGATGGCCTCTGTGGTTCCGTAGAATTTGTTTGTGACAAGCATGACTCAGTTTGTAGGTTTTACTTACATGTTGATCCCCGGTCAAAATTGTATTTATCGCTGTTGCGAATATCTCACTAGTCCGGAGAAACCAAAAAAAATTTTTAAATAACGTACTATATAACAGATAGTTTAGAAATCGAGTCTCGCAGTTTTTTCCGAGCTTTTCCCGAACTTCAAAGACAATTTTTTTATGATTTAATTACAAATGTATAGTTCTCATATTTTTTCCTGTACATCTAGTATATAATACAATATTACTTGGCAAATTTCATAGTTCTAGGTTAACGGAAAGTTCTCCATAAATTGTGATTCCCTTGAGTGTCGAAGTTGAGTGGTGTCCGTCACCTTCATTAATATTATCAAGACATTATTGTATATTATATAGTATCCAGGTCTATTGATTCAATAAAGCCATTTACTTCAAGTGATTGTCTCAAGGAACCCTGAAACGAAAAGCCAGCCTCCGTAAACAAGGGAAGCGAAAAAGTAATTTGTCAAGTATATCCGCCCCTCATTTGGGGGACAGAGAAGGCAACAAATAGAAAGGGACATGGCGAGTGTGCGAAATATTGTGATTATAGGGACTTACAGTGTCGATGAATTTACAGTAACTAAGTGTACATTTTAGTTGGATGATTCTACTGAAAAAATAAATGCAACTGTCATTATTGCTTCTCCTCATTGGAGGACAGAATAGAATAGAAACATATTTATTTTTTATCATTTCATTTACATTTTTGTGTCCGCATTGCAGATGTCTTAAAGATCTAGTAACTTAGTCTGTGGGTGCTTTAACTTGTCAGATTGCGACCTTGCAAAGCATAATTAAAAACCATTGTTATGGTGGTCCGATCGGGTCATTTACAATTCTCCAGATTCAGCAGTTTGCAATATAATATAGTACACCTTTCCTTAGTTCGTGGGTAGCAGACTGACATATATTTATATCTCCATAGGCAGTACGGCGCGAGTCGTGCGTTTAACAATTAATGTACTAGAAAGTCACGACTTATGACATTTTAAACGCGTGACTCGCATCGTCATACTCCCAAGGCAGAACTTCAGTTAAAAGTCCCGTTCAATTTGAGAGTTTGAATTAGCATTTTATGATGGAACCTTCTTGATACGACGGACAGGGCCAATAACTAGTGATCTGACGGACGTTTTCCTGTCCTGCGAAATCCAATAGTAAAAAGCACTCTCAGTTTTTCCCAAATTTGCCAATTTTGCGAGTATTTTTTTCCAATTCTCTTTCCTTGTAATCTGCATAAAACACCATGAAAAGTTATACAGATTTTTTTTTAAGTGTCCCTTTCTTTCCGTATTGTATTTTCGCCACCGATAAGAACCGAATCATCCCCACTGAAAGAAGGCGACCTATATAAGATTTTTTTCATATCATAATAAATATTTCTCACCAACCCTATTACCGTAACGATATCAGCAACACGGTCAGTAATGGGCTGGATAAATATAACCAATCCTGCAGAAAGTTTGACACCGTTATTGAGGTTGATCCGAGGCTGTATTAGGCTTCATATACGCACTTCTACGTTTGACACTATGCGAGTGAGGTCAACGATTTTATGCAACGTATTTGAAACAGGGCGAAACATTTAAAAAGTTTCTTTTATATCGATCATTTAAACCACTTTCAGTAAAGCAAATGTTTAAATTTATAATTTTTAAGGTTCCGTACCCGAACGGTGCCAAACGGGACCCTATTACTAAGACTTCACTGTCCGCCTGTCTGTCTGTCTGTCTGTCTGTCACCAGGCGGTATCTCATGAACCGATAACTAGGCAGTTGAAGGCGTATTTCTGTTGCCGCTATACAAATACTAAAAACAGAATAAAACAAATATTTAAGGGGCTCCCATACAACAAACGTGATTTTTTGCCGGTTTTTGCTCGATATTAATAGCGACAATAGGTAAATATTCACAGAATATTTAGTTCTATATTCGCTTCAAACAAAAATAATTAAATTAAAATAAAATATATATTTAAGGGGACCTTCCATACAACAAACGTATTTTTTGGCGTTTATCCTCGATCTTTGCGTCTAATGTTGTACGGAACCTTTCGTGCGCGAGTCCGACTCGCATTTGGCCGGTTTTTTTCTGCTGTTTATATAAATTTACTGCATCGAGATTAGTGAAACCAAAAAAATTAAATTGAGAAATTTAAACTTTTTCCTTTTTCTTTTTTTTTTGTATATCAATATGTTTAATATATGTTAATTTTTTTTTTTTTTTTTTGTGAATTAACAAATTATAATGTAAAATAACAAAATTCATATTTACATATTTACAATAAATGTTATCTATATATAAAAGATTGTCTCTAGACTGCTGCCGTTGGGGAGAGTTCCCAAGATACTTTTTCCTATTGGAAGTAGTTTGAATTGTCTATACCAAATAATTTCTTTTTAGGTTTTGTGTTGTTTCAATAACACGTTGTTATTGAAACCTTTCGTTTTGGGTTCATCATATTTCATTCGCGTCATCTCATTATACCCAGCAGTGGGCAGCGGTGAGCTGATTATGATATTTCTTTATGGATCCTTTATATCGTTTGAAGATGAAAAACTAAACCAAGTTTTGTAGTTCTCAAGAATCCAGCGAAAGCAGTGATATCGCACGAAAAATTCCTCTCTAAATACCCAATTAGAGATAGGTCCGAAAATAACAGATTTTCACGGATAAATAAGCAAGGAGAAACGAAGCAATCTATACAAAATTAGCGGAGGGCGAGGACATTGGGGGAAACAGAATCATCCCCCCTTTCCGTCTGTCAATTATGGTGATTAATGGCTAGGCCGAATATTGAAACGTTTACCCAACGCAAAAAGTATTATAAAGTGGCGTCACGATGCTCTCCACTCAAACGAACTTTTAATAAAGTCGAAACGACTTTTTGTACCATCGGCGTCGCAACTCTGCAACTTTGGCTTTTGGGAATCCATCCAATCATACTTCTACTTCATTATGCATGATAAACTTTGTTACAATATTGTACCGGCAAAGATGACAATCCATTGCAAAGTTTGAAAAGTCTCAATTATCATTGAGAGTTGATCGAAGCTCAGCCAAACATTCACAAGTTTTCTGCAGAGGGTACAAAACTTATCTTATAAATCGAAAGTCTGCAGTTCGAAAAACAGGCATGGTTACATAAATAAATAGCATCACTTTGCGGCTTCTTTAAACGAAACTAGACGAGTCAATTGTCCCACGATCGGGAACAACTGCCAGGAAAAAATAGAGGAAGGCACTTTAGAGGCAACTGTTTTTACCACTTGGCAACATTTGGACATTTTTATTGCCACACTTTACCACAATCAGCCAGATCATTAGCCTGCAAGACAGCCTGCCAAATATCTTTAGTTAGTTGTCAGTATTTCACACCCAATCCTTTGCGTTAAAAGTCCTCTCGCATAGCTTTTTTTGGACGAGCTCTTTGGAGGCTCTGCCAACTTGTGCCAAGTTTTTGCGTCGGACATCATGATGGTATGGTTGTTGTTACTCGTTTTTGTTCCGAAGAGAGGACATTTCGTTGCTTGGCATTCTTTCACTACGGGTAATTGTTGAAGAGATAACACTTAGAACGGAGACATTCTTGATGACAAAAGACGAAAAACTAACAAGAACTACAGTGAAGGAAGTAACTAAGAAAAAAGGTTTGGACAAAGTTGCTGGCGTCTAACTAAGAAATACACAACTTTGCGTGCATTCAAGGCAGGATAGGTTTTATATGTTTTTTTCGAATTTTCCACTTAACGGCTCCAGTGATTTCGGTTTTGAATGGTGTCAAAATTGAGTTTGCGTAGGACGGAACAGACAATACCAACGGCGGCACTTCAACCAGAAAGAAGTACTAAGAGCGGAAACGAACGGAGAAATAAAAAACCAACTATAGCCAACAAAAAGCAAAACATAAATTCAAATGAGTCAAAAGCCGAGAATTTTCTCAACCATTTGGAGAGCAATATTTTTTCTACAACATTTAATAAGAGTAAGACGCGCAATGGTAATTTGTATGGACCGCCCGATGTAAATTTTATGCGGGAATCCGTTTTCCCTTCGGGGGTGGAGATTTTTGGAGCGGAGGAAATTTTTGCTTAGCCAAGTGAAATTTTAACTGGTACGACAGCGACAGTCAGGGAAATGCGAATACTTAATGCTAAGTTACTCCCGCCCGCTTCATTATACTTCATAATTTTCGGTCGGCGAAAAAATTGAATCCAAAGGGTTGCCGTTTAGGTAGTGGTTCTTTTAGTTACATACACACATAAACTCACGCCAGTATCCCAGAAGGGTAGGCAGGGACCAGGGGCTGCCACTTGCCACGATCCTGACAGATCACTTTCGCTTCCTCAACATTCATTCGTCGTTGAATGCGCGCACGCCGGTTTCGAGTACTTTTTATCTTTCTCTTCGCTAATACATCCCCTATTTGGTTCAAGTATGTCCGCCTGGGACGGCCCTTACCGGCCCTTCCACCCAATTCACTCGATATATTTGTTTTATCAATCTTTCCTCTTTCATCCTCTCTACATTCATAACTTTGCAGTTTAAAATTTTTGATTTATCGTGGCACGTTGATGATAATGTTCATCTTCAGGTAGGTATTTATGTACTAACTGCAGTATTAGTCTGATGTCTTGTTCAATTAAGATAAAGCTTCCACGGTACCCGGGGTGCGAGACTCTTTAAGAAAATCCGGAAAGGGGTTTTCTAAAAGAAACAATAAGAGAAGGAAGAAAGTCGTACAAATTAAAAGAACGCCGTGAAACTCTCTCTCAGCAAACGTCAGGGTTCCGATTGTCTGAATTGAACTTCTTAGTTTGTACTAATGGATCCCGTTCTGAAGAGTTGCTAACTCGAAAACTTACTCTTCGTTGGTCAGATGCTCAAGTGCTGATTAAGTCATTAAAATATTTCATAAAGATTGCATTTATTACAATTTTAATGTTAAGTTTGGTAATTTGTTATAGGCGTTGATTGGATATCGTACCTGTGTTGTTATGAACTTTTAAACATTTTCGTAGTTCTGCACAGAAATCATCGTAGAAGAATGTCAATGATGCTTGCATTACAATGTCGATTTAAATCTAGCAATTTATCCCTGTAATACCAAATAACAGAATATTTGATGAAAGACATTTAGCAAAAGCTAAATTTCGAATCCCGGCTTGGGACAAAAAAACCCAGGTCGTGGATATACATGTTTGTGATGTCGTTGTTTCTGGTTCCCACGTCACAGGGTATCCTAGTGTGGGGCCAGAAGCAATGTATATGCTTGTATGAAAATGTTTATTGTTTGTTTGTTTATTAAATCATCATCATCAGCCATTTGACGCCCACTGCAGGACATAGGCCTCCTTCGTGGTTTTCGTAACCATGAGGGGTTTTGCCATAATCGCCACGCTTGGCAGGCGGGTTGGCGATCGCAGTATGCGGTTGGAATCTCAGGAAGACGCTGCTGCCGTCTCCTGGTAATTGATTTCCTTAGTCGCCTTCTACGACATCCACGGAAGGAAATAGATTAAATCAGAAATTAAAAAATATTTTAACGTAAATAATTTACATTCTGTTTGTTAAATGCCAATTTTAAATATTATCTGCAATGTTAAAAGCACGGAGATAAAGTTTTGAATAATATTCTGCCTCCTGGTGGAACAGCTAACAAGGGCAACTAGTGCCGCCAATGAACAAAAAATCATATCTTCTTTCACAATCCGTTTTTGCCAAAAAGTGAACGACAAAAATGTCTGTGTCGGCAACAGCAATTTTTAGAACCTACAGCTTAAAAATGAGGTTCAAGAATCTAGGCTACAATTTCGTTTTTGGCGAAAACGGCCGTTTTTGGCGTAAATGAAATTGTGGACTAGGTTCTTGGCCCTAGGTTCTAAAAATAGCTACCACTAATACAGAAAACTCTGTCATTCAATTTTTTGGAAAAAATTATACAAACGAAGATCTGATTTCTATTTTCATTGGCGGCGCTAGTTAGCCCTTATTCAAGCCTTAAGAGTCTATTCGGTTCAGTTTGTTACAATTTGTCAAATACTATATTTAATACTATATGTTTTATCAAATATTCTATAATTTGGCATTACATGTGTATACCAAACAATATAATATTTAAATAAAAGACATTAAGCAAAAGCTAAGTCAGCATTAAAAGCATGCAGATAGAGTTTGCAATACATTCTGTCCCCTGATGGAACGAGACTTTAACCCCCGGTTTCTCAAACACCAACATGCTGTTAATCTACTGTTAACAGCTGTCATTTGACCAAAATGCATACGAAAAAAACCACTGACAGCTGTTAACAGTAGATGAACAGTTTGTTAGTGTACTAGAAACCGGGTAAGGCTATCCAGTTCTGTTTGTTCCAATTTGTCATTTGAACATAAAATGAGACATTGACTGATGAAACCCTGAACAATCGGCCGAGAAGAGGCGCTCCAAAGTTTTCGAACTCATAACAATAAGGTACAAATTTCGGAGCAAAAAGTTAGCTCTCATTACGCCGAAGTCATTTAGTAGTGACGAATTTCGTTCATTCCGAAATATTAGTCGTTTGCGTCTAATATCGTGTGGACATTTAATTAAAATACGTACTTCAGTCTCCACGATGGTTCCCATAGTATACTCGTATATATTGTTATGCACGTAGCAAGCAAATCTTTAACGCACTTAGTATCAAACTACAAAACTAGAACGTAACAATTAGACCTAACGATCATTATGCAAGAGCAGCGAGGTCGGCTAAATAGAGTCAATTGTCGAAATCAGATTTCATTTACTCGGAGGGACGTTAATCAAGACCAATCTAGGATTAACCGTAACTGTGCGCGGGTTTCCTGTTGCACACTTTTTAAGTGACATCTACTCCTTTATGAGACACTTCCTCATTAGGTGGGCTTTTGTTATTATTTTAACGTTGCCGTCGACCAGCTAAACCAACAAGCGCTCAACGGACACCGTTTGGCCGTAAAAGGGCGATTAGCGGACACCGTACGTCCGTAAGCAAAGCAGTATGATAGGTTGACGATTTTCACCGTTCCGATTTGAGCTAATCAAAAAATTACTACAGCACTATTCTCTTGAACATGTAGTACTGCATTGATGCGTTTTTTTATGACATTGTGAAATAGGAATGCGCCATGAGAAATTACTACATATAATTGTTTTGGATAACGTGTGTAAAAGACGAATTAGGTCTAGATTTTAAAATGGACACCTACTCGTAGCTGTAACGTTCAGTCGCAGTTTCTATTCTACTCTGAATAAAAAAGTTCCGATTTGATTGATTTTAATTTGATTTGCCGAAACACCTCAGACACCTCTGCCTCGTTGGCATAGCAGTACCACGCTTGACCACTATGACAGAAATCGTGGGTTCGATTCCCGCTGGGGCCGTTGAACTTTGATTTGTTTAAATGGAATCAGTCTTTGTTTTTGTTCCGCGATTGTGTTGCAGTTGTCTGGCTTCCATATCACAAGGTAATCCGTGTTTGAGTTATGTAGACATTTTCGTTATTATTTGTGGGCATTGAAAATATCTCCTATTTACCTTTTGATTGATTTTAAATAATTGTAATATTGCAATAAAGCCGTTTGTTTCATGTTTTATTAGACATGACACTGGCGTTACTTTTATAAGGAGACAGATCATAGAGAAAGTGGTTTATATATACTTTTTTTTTATGCAGCCTATATACTTCCTACTGCAGGGCACAAGCCTTCTCTCAGAGACAGAGAGTACGGGCGTAATCACCACGCGTGCCCACCGCGGATCGGCAATTTCATGCGCCGAGGTCTGTGAACACCTCAGACACTCCTCCTGTTTCCTCACGATGTTTTCCTTCACGGTTAGCGAGTGGTATTGCTACTACATATACCAAACTACGTATCTTAGATGCTGTGGCAGCGGAGTGGTAGAACGCCGGCTTCTCACTCGGGAGGTCGTGGGTTTACAAATAACCAACCTATATTATTCATGTTTTTTCACGATTTTTTCCTTCAACATCAGCGGAAACAAAAATAAAAGAGCAGCATTTGCTGAAAAACTAATAGTAGCTCTTGCAAATGAACCATTACCGCTCCAGTTAAAAAGTAAAACTGTGTAAAATATTTTCAACGCAATTTTGCTCTGCTTCCGTGAATTATTAATTAAACTTACAAAGGACGAGTTGTAAAAGAGGCTATAGCCGAGTTTTTAATAAGGTTGAGTGTACAAAGTTATGTAAAATATATTATTATGGTTGTGCAAAGCACGGTAATAGAGTTTGCAGGTCGGCAGTTCTCGCACTGAGACGAGATAAAATAATAAATTACCCTGATGGTACTGGCGACGTCTGATTTACCTTTATACGTGTAAAAAGGTAAGTCAGACGTCGTCGACATAAGCAGCGACATAGGGCACAGGCCTTCTCTCAGAGAGAGCGAGAGAGTATGAGCTTAATCACCACGCGTGCCCACCGCGGATTGGCGATTTCAAGCGCTGAGGTATGTGAATAGATAGATAGATAGGTAGATTGAATATTCTTTACTGTATGTACACCAGGAATTACATAATTGTGAGAATTTAACAACAATATGGTACAGTACAATTGGCGGCCTTATCACTAAAAGTAATTTCTTTCAGACAACCGTTAACGGAAAAAAATTGGAGAAGCTAAATGACGGGTAGTCGGTGCAACTAAACAATACTAAGCAAGATATTTGTATATTTAGCTATATCTATAATTCTGTAGTCTATAATAGATCAGGCACCGAGATTTCCTCACGACGTTTTCCTTCACAGTTAGTGTGTGCTATTCATTCATTCATATTTTTTTATAAAGCAAACAAATTACAGTCACAAACAAATATTGCTGCTACAAATAATAATAAATAAATAATAAATTCTCAGTTGTACGTAACTTTCAAAATAAGCAGAGTCGCAGGTAGCGTAGGTAGAATTGTAGGTGCTGGGCAAGCCTACTCCATCTAAAACAACGTCCCAGCCACTGCAGCGTCCGAGTGGTCCCTTCACCCATCTAGTTTAAGTGAAGGTGCCAATGGACGCTGTATAAATAATCTCATTACGGATATGCAAAGGCCAAATCTAACAACAAATTATTGCATTCTCAATCCTCGTCAAAATAAAATTACTCCTAAAGAGTATAAACGCCTAAGTATTATCAAAGGATAAAAGAGCCCCTTATTCACAAATAAGTTAAATATCACATTTTAAGAGAAACGACAAGTTATGCCAAGGCACGCAGGGAAACAAGAAATGAACAAAATAAAACAAGGACACGATGGGAAAATAGCCTTTGAAGAAGCTTTATGGAATAAATCTTTTAATCTTCGTATACAATTTTATCGAGATCATTGTACTCGTGCCGCGGTACAATCCGCCCGATGTTTTGTGCAACGTTTTGCTCCGTTCCAGCCTTTGTGTCAAATAACTCCTCTACGCACACGAGGGCGGCTTATGTTACTGGCTGAATGTATAGGGCAGGGCTGGTGGCAGACTTTATCGTGTTATCTTTTGATTTTGAATGACTTTTATGTTGGCAGTTTTGTTCGATAACACTTTTTAAAAATACGTTCGCTAAAGTTGTCTTCTTTTCTTTTTAATCTGTGCGCTAAAGCGTGGAAACAGGGTGAGAGAGACTTGAAGGTGATTTGGATCACCTATTACCTACCAGCCCATATTCGTCCACTGCTACTGCAGCCCACTGGTTTCTGTCCTGACCATCCTCGTCCAGCCACTGTCAGCAATCTGCCTCGACAATCGGTCCAGCGAGCCGGTGGGCGTCCAACGCTGTTTGTCAGTTTATGGTCTCCACTCGAGAAGCTATACATCATCAGTTATTGGTTCTTCGGCAGATGTAACCAGCCCACAGCCACTTCAACGTACCAATTTTATAGGCTATGTCAGTCGAATTGTCTGATTGCTTACGGAATCTATCGAAAAGTTTTAGACGATATTATAATAGAATTATTTTGGAATGACGTTCAAAATTACCGTCAGTACCTGTCTAGTTTAACCTTTGCCTTACGCGAAACGTTTTTATTAAAAGATCCAAAGTAAATTCCAATACCGAAGACTAACCTGTACCCTTTAAAATGTGGCTTGAAAAATGTGTTAAGCATCCTCTATGCAAAAAGCCTATTATAACATTAAGGATTATTTGGAGGGATGTCTGGTATTTGAATAGTGTTAACGGGGACGATTATTTTAACATTAAGTTGAAAACGCTGAAAACCTGTTTTGAAAAGAATAAATGTGGAGTTTCTTTGTTAGCTTCTTCTCCGCATAATCTATTAATTTTGAAACTAACAGCTTTGACGTTCATTAAGTAAACATTGTGTATTTATAGATACGGAATAAATTTTTCGACTTCGACTTTAGAAACGAGACAGAAAACTAAACTGTTAGTAATAAAACAAACAGCAGTACACGGTCGCCAATTAAACCATATAAAATGTTTTATGGATCGGTGTAAATCTCTTGGTCACCGTACAATCTCTAACACACGTTCAGAAACCGGTATATGAACTCGTAAGCAATTACTTAGGCACTACGCTAATGACGGACAAGACCAATTGGTAATAGTATAGTAGTTTTAAATTTCTAACCGAACAACTGCCTCGTTATTATTGCTGAGCTACCAAAACAGAGGTCGTGGGTTCAATTCCCACTGGGGGCCGCCGTACATTTGTACAAAATGGCCTCAGTATGGATGTATTTTCATGTTTGTAACGTCCTGGCCTGGTTACCATAGCACAGGGTATCCTAGTTTGGGGCCAGGTCAAGTGATTGTGTTATGTGGAAGTTATTATTATTGTGGTTATCGGCCACTGATAAAAATGTAAAACAGTCTTTTCGAATTCGTTATAACATATAAATGTTCAAATATTGATTTAATACTGGCTGATTCACGATTGAATTTGGATAGGATTTGGATAAAAAGTAGCACTATACATGGTGTAATATCTATGTGATTCTTTGGTTGACTGTGTGTTAAGATTCTTTTGTGTGTTTTGTGTGCGACAAATAAACGGTTTCTATTCTAAAAAGGCCTACATAAAAAATATGATTTGTCAATGCGAATAACTTTTCCCATGGTGACAATTTCAAAATAGCAAGAAAAAAATTTGCTGGTTCATACTGCTGATATTATTTTGCATCTTCGAGTTAGCTGGAAGCAGCCCCTTCAAAAAAACCATCGGGGTTTCCCCAAAGTCTCGTTTAGATTCAGAAAGGATTTCTATCTCAAATCCAACCCAAACCGAGTCCAACAAAAAGTGAATAACGATGCACTGACAGCCGAACATTTAAGGGGAGGCTCGTTAAAATGCCAGGCCGTATTACTTGACGCACGTACCGCGAATAGAGTTTTAGAGGCTGTTCCTCTTCGATCCATAAAGGCGATTTTATCGAGACTAACATGTTTTAAGAATCGCAAATGTTTAAACTAGAGTAGTAAATAAAATCGATCCATATTATAATTATTGCAACGTAATTACTTTTATATGACCCGGGTATGTAAGCCTTAGCAGTTTAGCACTTGTCTGCATCAGTCTGTTTAAGACCGTAGTGAGTTAGATTTTTGAACTGTTGTAGTTTAGTATTTTATAAGATTAACACGAGCACTAGACATAATGAAAACTGAAGTTGCACGGATATTTGCTCGTTTATTTTTTTATTTTACAATTTTCCGACGTTTCGTCCCGTGGTCTCGGTAGACTGAGGTGACAGGCGTATTTTTAAAAGCATTAACTGTTACATTACTACCCTCGGCAAAACTTACAAAAAAAATTGTAGTAGTAACTGTTGTAGTTTGTTTTGTGGTGTGGTAACAAATTGATTTTCTGTTTTTACAACAGATATCAAAATTATATTTCATTTCTCTCAATGTCAAGTTACTAGTTAGCAACGGCTTTCGAGTTTGTAGTAGAGATAATCCATTGAAAAATCTGCATTGTGATCATCTTTTTTTAAAATCATATCTAAATCTATTCCATGTTATGTCTGGACTATAACCTGTACGCAATCTTTATTTTCAATATTCTCAGCCTTTCCCTATTCCCTATTCGGCGGATACTCATTGGGTCTTTGAGGAAAAGCCGTATTTAAGGAGAAAGATAAAGGGTGTTTTAAAAATCATCAATCAAAGTAACTAGGAAGACGTCAAGGTGTATTAGAGAGATCTCCTCGTTGTAAAAAAGGTAATTGATGAAGACAGGTAGCTGGTGGATCCTGAGCAGTGTGTTGTATCTTTAGATAAGTATAGCTTGAAAGAAGAAACTTGATCGTTTGGCTGAATTAAGCAGCTGGTTTTGTTCGAGTTACGATTTGTAGGGTTCCGTACCTCAAAAGGAAAAAACTGAACTCTTATGGGATCACTTTGTTGTCCGTCTGTCCGTCCGTCCGTCAAGACCCTTTATCCCGGGAACGCGTGGAGGTATCGAGTTGAAATTTAAACCATATACAGAAATCTATATCATCATCATTTGACGCCCACTGCAGCACATAGGCCTCCTTCGTGGTTTTCTATATACTCTATATAAATCTATATACTCTAAATATATACTCCTTTGAAGCTGTGAAAAAATAAAACCTATAAGTTAACCTAAAAAGACATGTGACACTCAAGGGAGTCACGATTTGTAGGGTACTTTCCGTTGACCTAGAACTTTAAAAGTTGGTAAGTAATATTGTCTTATACAACAAGTAGAGGAAAAATCTGAAAACTATACATTTGTAATGATTTATCATAAAAAAATAGTCTAAAAAGGAGAAGCTCGAAAAAAACTGCGAAGGTTAGGAAGTCATTTTACTAACCAAAAAAAAAATTATATTCTGGAAGCAAATACGAAAATATGGAATAAAATATACGCTTTTGTATACTTGATTCTGATATTTGCTGCAGCAAACGTGTGAAACAGTTGATATTTCGTATTTTTTCAATATTTGGCGGATGATCACAAAGTAAACGCTTTATATATTGACGAGTAGAATAGGTACACGTTTATGGAACAACCCGCATTTTTTTAAGACTGGGGTGGGTCAAACAATAAGTTTTGATTTTTAAGAGGTAAGTTAATACATATATGGCCGGTGACCCAGCCAACATTTTTGATTTTTGTAAATAGGAGGGGGGTGGCCCAGAAAGTTGTTTAAATTGTCTTACGATCTGAGGTATTCCACTGAGACTCTTTCTTATTGAGTTAGTGGTGAACCGATTTATTTTGGCCAGATACTTTAATGTGTTCCAGCAACATTTTTGAATTAAATTCAAGTTTTCCTAACAAAAGAATAAGAACGGTAAGTATACATACTTCTCGAACAATAGTTCCGTGAGATGCATATCAAATTAAGCTATTTCCATGTCACAGAGAGTAGGCCGGTTAATAGTAATCTCCCGTATTCAGCATTGTTATCGAAATGTATCGCTATGAAGTTATAGATATGAAAAGTCGTTCAGAATGAACGATGGATCCATTGTCTCAAAAATAGTAAAACTATTTACTATCAAACAGGGCATAAAATCGCAATAACTCTCCAGAAGAGGGCGTTCTATTAAAATTACGAAGTAACAGATGTTCTTATTTACTAGTAAAACCTCTCTTTTAGGATATATATATTGGGATTTTACAATTAGAATAGTCTTACCATTTCGAAAATAATGTTCCTAAGGCAACCTAACTAACCTAACTAACTTCACTTTTGCGAAATGTTAAGGGCAAGACTACATAGCCATTAATTGAATCAGTATTCTATTTTAAAACAGTTGTGAAAGCTTTATTGGAGTTTGACTTTTCTAGGTTCTAGGTTTACTTTCATACCGCCTATAAGTTTTTTGCTCTATTATCGCATTTTGTTGGCAGCCCTGACGCTGTCGTATAATAAAATCGCTTATCTTAACTTGCCATGTCCCACAATAAGTACTGTGAACGTCTCTAACTCGTGTAGCACTTTGACCTTATTCGGTCTACTCTAAGAACTAAATTTAAACATCTTAGAACCGTGTACATTATCACGCCTTTATTTAGGAAGGTAGGCAGCGAACATGATTAAACACTAGCGGTGTCATTTTTAAAAACACCATTCCCCCAAAACACTCCTCAGAGGCGGTTTTAATAATCTGTGGTTACGTCTTTTCCTTTGCCAAAGACTATTTAACCTGCCTCTGGGGAGTGTTTTAAGCAATCGTGTTTTTGTAAATAAGACTGTAATTCTTTTACAATTTCATATTTAATGCAGAGTTTACGAATCTCAAATAACCAAACGCTGAATTTAAACATAATGGCCTTGCCTCGAACAACTTCCTATTAGGTTATTACCAGCCTTAAATTTGTTCCGCTATTCAGGAAATGTACCTAACTAATACGAGATCTGGTTTGCATACATAAAGAGAACTTATTTGTTCAAGTGTTTGTGTAATATATGAAGTTCTCAGTACAGTGCACCTTTGTAGCGCGTAGCCAGATGTGCCTGGTACGCCATTTGCAAATTGCAATATTTTATAGACCAACAACACCCACAGCATTCTCCTAGAGGGGGCACTAAAGTTAACTTTGCTATGATATTTTTATAGTTTTCGTGCTATTTTATTTGCGTTTTAATGTCGCCTGATAAGTTTATTTACGACACTTCGTACGACTGCACGTTTTCAAAGATCTGTTTCGAGGTTTGAAAAAAAAACAATGCGGGTTTTGGCGCAGAATGTTTTATCCGCAAAACGTCCTTGGCACAAAATGCCTTATTCCCAAACTGTCTTCTTTACGAAATGTCCAATATCCGCAAATGTCCAAGAGTTTTTTCACTTCTCATGCTCTGAAATTGCTTCTGCAGGATATAGGCTGCACAAAATTTTGTGCACAAGTGCATTAACTCATAAATGTATCTATATTAAGGCAAAGAAAATGAGCCATACAGCCAAACACCATAAGAAGTTCATAGATAGAATTTGTTATTTATAATTTACTTTAATTTATTTGCCTTATGTGTTTTTTAAGACATAAAAGATATTAAAATTTAAATTCAAGTACGGTAGGTTATTTAATTAAATTAAGAAAATTATTACTGCAAAATTATTTTAATAGTAGGCTGTATAGGCTGTAATATCAATGTCGTAAGATTAAAAAAAATAAAGCGGCCTTCGGCTGCTAAAAGTCTCGGATAAAAATGGTTCGTTTTGTGCACTTGTGAATTCTACTATTATCTCACTGCCTGAATGCTAGAACACTTCGATAATGAGACATTTTGCCATTTGACATTTGAAGACAATCGTATTTCGCGACACATGCGCGTCTCCATTGACTATCCAATTTTAAGTCTTAGAAGCATCTATCCATGCCTTCTAACATTATGAAGAGGAAAAGATGGTTTTATATGTTTTTAAGTTTGTATCATCATCATCATTATCATTATCGGCCTACGCTTGTCCACTGCTGGACATAGGCATCTCCTATTGCACGCCACTGAGCACGGTCCTCGGCTACTCGGCTTAAGTTTGTATGTAGGGGTTAATCTCCGGAAAGTACATAATATCCGATTTCAAAAATCCTTTGACAAGTGTTTAGAATTTTCAGACTTTCAGGACGGACATACGGTCTAGGCTAATTCGTTAACCACGCGAACTTAGTCGCCAGCACTGCTAGTAAAATATATGCGTAAATTGAGTAAGCCTCAGATCCCTTTAGCTAATCAAAATATGAACTGTTATTTGTTAAGAGATTAAGGGAAGCGCGTGCAAGGCTCAAGTCTTTCAGCAAATGTTGACTCTGACAATACTTAGAGCGGCCAGCGGTGTTGACATCACAATTAAAAAGAGACCGATGTTTGTACAAAAGTCTTATATCCGAGAAAAATATTAGAACTTGAGACTCTCGTGAGCCAAGTGGACTTGAGTTTGACCTAAAAGAACTGATAATATACATAATACAATTTTAACAAAGGGCCACTTTCGGTACCCAAAGCGATTATAAAATATGTCTAGGATTTGAACTTAAGTAGCAATAGAAGTAATTTTGATGTTAAGGCACACATAATGAATCAATGATGTCTGGAATTAAAGCCAGTTCAATGCATGAGTTTTAGAACATTTATTGTATAAGTCCTGTAAATTAAGGACTTGAAAAGACTAAGTTTGGAGTTTCTTTGTCCATTTTTTCTCCAAAATGATCTAGATTTTGAAATGGACATCCAGTTTAACTTGTAACGTTCATTAAGTCGCAGTTTCTGTGCTACTTTGAATTAAAAAAAAATGATTTTGATTTTGATTTTTGATCTATAAAGATAACAAAAACTGAGACCTCAGGTAAGACACTAAATAGTACTTTTGCCATCACAAAAGATAGTGGGTATGGACCCGGAAATGAAGACAAGCTTAAATTAAAATGATAAAAAATAAAGAACCGGTCAAGTGCGAGTCGGCCTCAGGCACTGAAGTTCACAGCACTAGAAATATGATTATTTTTTTAAATTATTTATTCAAGAACTTTCAAAAAATACATATTAAATACAAAAAATCCTCACTGTAACCTAGGTTTACAGGTTTATATGTAAGGTGAGTTACCCTTTGCTAAGACTTAACTTAAGAAATATTGTTTTAGGACATTTCGGCACTTGCATTATTTTGAATGTTTTGCGTTTGTTTATAAAACATTAACTTACGCATAGTTATCCGATTAACCGCAGGTTTCTGAATTGACGGCCTAATGATTACTTAGTGAAAATCCCAACGTCTATAAGAGAATCAGAAAACTGCTGTAAGATTTCCAAACGATTTTAGGTAGGCATCGGTCCGTCTGCCTTTTCAACAAAAAAAAACTAATACAACCAAAGGTTGAGACTGAAACCTGAAACTTCATTGCATTCAAAGGGGTTATAAAGTTAAATCGTACATAAAGATGAGAGAGATAGTAACAAAATGTGAGTTCGATATTTTTACTTTCATGCGGCCGTAACTCCTTTAGAGGTCAGAGCGTTAGTGTGCGATAACAAAATTGACGATTTTACGTGTCCACCCGAGAGGCGAAAGGTTAAATCGTGCCAAGTGTACTTTATCGCGGCATGAAAAACTATATCGCACCGACTTCAAATAGGAGGAGGTTCTTAATTCCACGTGTTGGTATGTTTGTTTTGTTTCTGCATCGTAGTCACTATTAGACCAACTTTTAAGTAAATAATTAAAACTGACTTCAAAACACTATGGCACTGAAACACAGAAATAATTTAAATTAACGGGACCTTTCAAATAGTATCATGTGTATGTTTTTTTTGTTCCTTAATCATCTTCATTACTATAACCCCTCATTTATATAAATAATTAAAAGTTACTTCAAAACACTGACTATGACACTGAAACACAGACATAATTTAAATTAATATGAACTTTTGTTTGAGGTGTTCAACTCGAAATCGCCAATCCGCGGTGGCCACGCGTAGTGATTAAACCGGTACTCTCTCTCTCTCTCTCTCTCTCTCTCTCTCTCTCTCTCTCTCTCTCTCTCTCTCTCTCTGAAAGAAGGTATGTGCCTAGCAGTGGAACGTGTATAGGCTACTTAAAAGGAAACATGACTTTCCAAAATAGGTAGGTATAGTAGAAGCATAATTAATTGGTATAGTAGTGTCAAGCCAAGCTGTGATCAGTGCACACATGCTTGGTCACCAACGTCAAAATAAAATTTCTACACTACCTAGAAGGTTATATCTACTTCAAATTTACAGATAAATCGTTAATTGAAATCATTTCTGATTTTTTGATGATTTCTTGCTTTGTGTTTTGAAGTCGGTTTTTATTTTTTATTAAAATTGTTTTACTGCTAGAATCGCAAAAGCAATTGGCGTCATAACATTTAGAGTTGGCAGACTATTGACTGTCTTGTAAATATAAAATAGATTTTGAACTTACGCAAGTGAAGAGTGAATTCCATCATTAGAATTATGCGAGTGACTAAAAAATTACCTGTGAACAAGAAAACAGCACATTATAATATGAAAATCAAAGGCCAGCCCACAACATCCTATCTCGCTCGCACATTCTAACATTTTTAATTACTATTGTAATAAAATGAGTAAACTTTCGATAAATGTTGTCTGAGAGTTTTATGCATAATTCAACTACGGACATTTCAAACTTATTTTTGTTTTCCGATACCTAGCTTTATTAAAGAAAAGTTGTCTCCAAAATTATTAATTTTGGAATCAAATTTCCTCCATAAAACTTAGTACAGGATAAGAAAAATAAGAATTTAATATCCGTAGTTTTATTATATCCGTAGAAGGCACGTCGTAACTTACACCTAGCCTGCCTAGTCCATAAGGTAGTACACCGACAGAGACCAGCGTATCTATTCGACAAGTTCACGTGGGCCAAAACGTACTACACTTATAATACACGCAGTCGATTTGGGGATAAGTTAATAGTACCAAGGCACATAACGACAGGCTGTAGGGGTGACTTTAAATATGCGGCCACAAAAATATGGAACGATTTGCCGCCACCTCTGCGCCAATTAATGACTCCAATCTCTTTTAAGCATAAATTTCGCCGCATTCTTCTTCATAAACAACAGAATAATATTAAGTAAGCCTGTCATTATTTTTTATAAGTATTAGATTTTTTATTCATGAATGACATTATTGACTATCTCGCATTAAAATTCAAAATTAGTTAAATTAAAATTAAATTCAATTCAATTAAAATTTAAACTTTTTGTACCTACAAATTGACATAAACGTTATTTATATTTCTATTTTTCTATGTATACATATATATTTTTTTTTTAACGGTAAGCCCTACCTGCATGACACGTTTTCTTCATTTGGCGTGGAGGTGCTATTTGAAAACCAGCGCTGTTTCAAATAGAAACAGCAAACCGCTGAAATAGTATCATTGTCACACGCATACTCCTTTATTTTTTAATTATTGTATGTAAGCATGTTTGTTTGTGGCAATAAATCATTCATTCATTCATTCATTCATTCATTATCCATCAAACCCTTAGGCCACATTTATCAAAAATTTACTTATATAATAATGACTTCCACACAACACAATCACTTATATTATTAAAATATTAACAAATGTTAACTTGTGCGAACGAGACAGCATTCTCCACGTAACAGCAGCCTTAAAAACGCGATTCAAACGTGATTCATTCGTGGGGCGCTCCCGCACAAACGAAGTAAAAAATAAAAATAAACAAATACATAGCTGAAGAAAATTTTCTTTTTCTGAAGCGCGACCGGTGTGACCAACTAAATCTCGAGTTAATTGCAACGCGAAATTTACTTATTGTTTTAATTTCGTTGCTTAGTAAGTTATAAAAATTCGTTTGATTGGTCTGTAGATTATACAAATAATTATACAAAAAATAAATCCAAGTAAGTAAGAATAAGTAAACTAAACTTTGGCCTTTGCATCTACGTAATGAGACGATTTAGGCAGCGTCCAGTGGCACCATCACTCACACTAGATGGGTGAAGGGACCACTTGGACGCTGCAGTGCCTGGGACATTGTTTTTTAGATGGAGTAGGCTTGCCCAGCACCTATACCATCCTGACAGCTCAGTCGGCCTAGCCCACAGGAAAGACAAGTCAATACGTGCGGAGAAAACCAAGCCTAAGAGTAAGATGAACTTTTTAAGTATGTTTTATAAGCTAACGGTCTTATTTATAAAAAAAATTGATTCCACTAAAACATTTTTAAGATGGTAAGCCGGTTTATTAACAAAGTACCTGTTCAAAACCGGCTTTAACTCCGTGTTAAGAGTGTTTTAGTGGAAGTGCCTTTTTATAAAAACGTCCGCAAAAGCAGCTGTAGATAGATAGATGCAGGATACAGGCCTTCTCTCAGTAAGAGAGAGAGAGAGTATGGGCTTAAGTCAAGAACGTTTTACCCTTGGCTTAAGTGGCTCTACGGAGTAACACTAGCGCTCCACCTAGGAAAAAAAAACCTTTTTAGACGGATCGAATTTGCAAAAAATCTCAATCATGTTAATAGTGATTTTTAGGATCATTGGCTGTGAAAAACGGCCGTTTTTGGCATAAATGCTATCTAGTCCCAGGTTCGTGATCCTATTTTCTTTGTCGTGGGTCCTAAAAATCACTGTTAACACGATTGAGAGATCGTTCTGTCACGCTCTGTTCTGAGAAATTTGAAGAGACATCACTAACTATTTACTTAGCGAGATTCTCGTTTCAGAAACTGGCCATTAGCATCCTATTTCCTATTTCATATTTAGCACACTTCCATCAAATTCCTATCACGCGCTTCACGCATGCCAAAGCTACGTAGGCAACGAAAAGTATAAATATTGACCCAGTAACAAAATCAACATAGCATATTATACCAATGCGAGCTAAGTACTTCAGTATAGCACCGCAATAGTCGATATGAACGACAGAGCTCCTATTATGCTCACGGCTCGTTCCCTTTTGGTACGTTTGGCTGGAATTCTAGATAAACTGACAAATTGTTGTGTTTACTTCGCACACGGAAGTGATGCTTTCTTTAACATAACTTTAGGGGTAGAACCCAAGAAAAAGAAATCTCTAAAATTTTAAATCTTTAGGTTTATTGGTTTTGTCTGTACAATCAATCACCCACCTTTGTATAATATTTCTTTATTATAAATCACAATTTTTATTGATTTTTTTTGGTTTTTTATTATTAGGTACCACATTGATATTCCGATAAATTCAGTTTTCACTAAATAAAAATTAATCTTCTTACAGTTGTTCACTTAACATAAATAAATGATAAATAACTTCCACACAACACAATCACTTGTCCTTGTTTAAAACTAGGACACCCTGTATGGTGGTAACCAGGCCAAGAAGTCACAAACATGAAAATGATGTATTTTTGTATTGAAACTAGTTGTATTAATCAAGAACGGCGGCCTCCAGTGGGAATCGATCCGACGACCTCTGTTTTGGTAGCCAAGCGGGTTAACCGCCAAGTTACACCGCAAGTTACCTTTTTATTTCGCACACATGAATTACGACTGCTCATTATACTGTAACCGGAAACCCTAATCGACTCCAACAATTTCACCCATTGCAAATTCACAACTGACTAAGAAAATAGAAATGACGTACCAGTTCGGAAAGCCCCAGTCGCTATCGTATCGGATACACGTGGTTGTTTATTTATATTGCTATAGCTTGCTGCGCAGGATTCGCGTGGTGGGCCGGCGCGTGCAGTGATGTAACCAACCACGTACCAATACCCTCCTCAACTACTATAGCTTCTATTGCAGTTCAAATAGAGACCATAAATGATGCTATAATGTCTGGCAGCTAATGGTGTTTCAGAACAGACACTGGAAGATGTCACCCTGCTCGGTGACCTACTGTATCCCACAACTCGTTTGACCGGTAGGTGTCTCGGAGGAGGGTACGGTAACGCGGCTCTGGGTCCATAAAACGCCAATGATCACGAATTTAACTGCCACCGTTTGATCTGATGGTGTAAACATTGTGATTTTAATATTACGATCGTATTTGGTTTTATAGTTTTCTGGTTTGAGTATTTTATATCCCGACCCGGTGTCGGAAACTTTCTAGGAAACAGAGTGTTGCTGTTTGGAAATCGTTAAGCATGCAATTTTTGGTGTTGAATATTTTGAGAACGATTTATTTGTGAAATAATGGCTTCAAAGGTATTTAGCTATTATTATGTAGCCTATAGGTATATACGTCCCACTGGAGGGCACAGGCCCTCTCTCAGAGAGAGTATGGGCGTAATTACCACGAGTGCCCACCGTGGATTGACAATTTCAATTCTTAGACACTCAGGTTTCACAGTTAGCGAGTGGTATTGCTACTATAACTTCACAAATGTACGCAACTTAGGAAGACACAAAGACATTGGTACATGCCGGGATTCGAACCCACCACCACCCGAATGAGAAGACGGTACCACCGCTTGTTTAGCAATACTGGTACACTTGTATTGTATACGCCAGTTGTATACCACTACTCAGATATAAGAAACTATTTATAATATCTTTCACCTGGTAAATTGTTCTCTATCTATCTACACTATAGTAATAAAATAATTCGTAGTTTTTGTAATATTTTTTTCTCTGGCTGTGCAATAGTGTTATATTTATATATACTGGGTGTCCCTACACTAAATTCAGCTAAATTAAGGAGAATAGTGGCGCCGGATTAAGAATAGCGTCACTCCATTTCCTGCCGTGGATGTCGTAGAAGGCGACTAAGGAAATCAATTACCAGGAGACGGGCAGCAGCGTCTTCCTGAGATTCCAACCGCATACTGCAATCGCCAACCCGCCTGCCAAGCGTGGCGATTATGGCAAAACCCTCTATGGTTAGGGAAAGCCATGAGAGAGGCCTGTGTCCTGCAGTGGACGTGAAAATGGCTGATGATGATGATGATGATGGTGAAGGATAGTAGAACCACCGTAGGTAATAGAATAGTTTGTTGGTTGGATTAATTGGATTGCCGATAGTGAGTTGCACGGGCTGAATTTGCGCAGTTAAAATCATGTCGGTGTTTCGCCAGAAAACTTAGCAACTTTGTAAACAACTCGATAAAAATACTACGTTTCAGTGTTTTTGAAACTGCGAGGTTATTTTTTTGATAGATGTATGATATCACCAAAAATATAAAATTTGCCAGATATGTAGGATTGCTCTAACCTACATATAACTCCTTGGCAAAATATCACTACAGCTCACCATAAAATCGGCTTAGAAAAAAGCCGGCCAAGTGCGAGTCGGACTCGTGCACGAAGGGTTCCGTACCATTATCTACACATTAGAAAGATTGAATTTGAGAACAGCGCCATCTATGAAAACCAACAAGAAGCGATTGACATTTAACGACATGACATCGGCGCTGTGAAGGTTACATAGATGGCCGCTAGATGGCGAGCGCTGTCTTTAGACAACGTTTGTTGTATGTGAGCCAACCTTAGATATTTATTTTATTCTGTTTTTAGTATTTGTTGTTATAGCGGCAACAGAAATACATCATCTGTGAAAATTTCAACTGCCTAGGTATCACGGTTCATGAGATACAGCCTGGTGACAGTCAGACAGATAGACAGACGGACAGACCGACGAACAATGAATGCTTAGTAATAGGGTCCCGTTTGGAACCCTTCGGGTACGGGACCATAAAAAAATGCTCACAGTCGCGACTTTTATTAAATATTTCGCATGATACGGCACGAGTAGCTCTCTCTAGCTTTGAGAAACATATTTTCCGGCATAAAAAAAGTCCCACAGTAAATCATGGAAAAGTAAAATGACAAAACAATAATTACTTAACAACTGGCCGCAAAGATTGGTACCTTTAGCATGGAAAAGTAAATTGAAGTAACTCCACCCACAGACAGCTTTCTGAATAATAAGCACCGTGAGCCATTTGGCGTTTACTCAAAGAAGCGTTTTCTTTTTCTCCGTATATATTATGAATATGCTAAATATAGTGAACGATATTTAAATATTCTATGGGCTGTAGTTTTCGTATTATTAGTCTTATAAGTGATTGGAAGCATTGATATGCGTGACTAAAAAGGCATTTAATTAATAGGCACAGTAACTGCACGATTAATTGTTTGTAGCTTTGAAGTCGGTAGAAAGGACCGTGAAGTAAATTATAGTGATGAAACCTCAGTGTTTGAGGTGTTCATATTACCTCAACGCATGAAATCGCTATTGATTCCCTGGCGTGGTGATTAAGTCCATAGTTTCTCACTCTTTCAGAGAGTAGTGCTTGTGGAGCATAGTGCTATGAAGGCGGGGGGGTCTAAGTACTTGGTAGAAATTGTTAGCACTTATGAAAAATCTGGAGAAATAAAAAAATAAAAGTGCAAAGTATCTATAAAAAAATATGTGACTTTGTCGTGAACGAGCTGAATACTATGAATGAATCAGTATATAACCAAAATGTAAACAGACTGCAAAAAGACCCCTCAGTAAGAAAGTTCCATGATAAAGTTCTAGAGCAACCAAATTGTTGGCTAGTTAGAGCAACATAAAATGGCAATAACACACCATCAGACGTGGCTGTCGGCGTTGGTAAATTCATAGTATACGGCCAGCCACGTGTACGCTTTCCACGCCGCAAGATGTTCTATTTGTGTGCGGAGAGATGGTAATTTACATCGGAGATGTGGTGGAGCGAGTGATACACTTGCGCACTTGAAATGTGACTTGGGAAAAGTCATGCAGAAGGAGGATGTATTTATTACGAACGAAAGTTACAAGTTCTAAGAAATAGAAGCTACTGCTGTAGTTTGCTTTGTGACACTAGGTACTGGCACAACGAAACGTGGCGTAAAGCGTGAGATTTTGTGCGTATCACTGATTTTTTTCTAAACTCACCTTGGCAAACTATAACATTCCATATTTTTGCTTCTTTTTGCAAGTAATAGTCGTAGAGCATATTTTACGTAATAAGTAAATGTTAGAAGTATATTAAATAGTGAAAGTCGTCGAACCATAGCACCTCCTATAAAAGTGGTGATTATGGGCAGAAACTTACCCAGTCATATAAACAAGTAATGTAAGAACTTATACACCAAGCAAGAGAAGTGTTAATAAAGGTATATGAAAAAGCAGATAGTTATTATACAAATGAACAGCTGTTAGCTGTCATGTTCCATTGCCCTTTTGTGTAACAGATGTGTTAAGGCCTTTAAGAGATCAAATTAATGTGGAGTTCCGCAGATGTGCGAAGAGAGTCAATTATAATGCGACCCGTTGAAGTGCGGACGGAACACAATTCTGTTTTTGTCGCTTATAACGGTACTGAAAATTTGGCGTAATATGTGTTTAACGTTTATATTTCCGTTCAATGTCCAGCTGTACATATGTTTTCCCCTAATAGTCTGGGTGAGCTTAGATACGAATTTCATTCATATACGTTAAAAAGCATAACTTACTTCTGGTTAGCTTTTTATTACGGTTTTAATGTTGTCGCGACGCATAAGTGACAAATTCCGCACTTAAAAGAGTATTGTCCTGACAAAGCCATCACTAAAACAAGCCATAAAACAAAATGACATTTTAATGCAAAATCGTGAAAGAATACTTCACACGAAATAAAAGTGTTTTATAACATAATCCAAAGCAAGTGCAATTAAAACAGTCCCAGAAAAATTATAACCCCTTCATGCAGTCTCTAATTACTTCTATGAAAGGTAAATCGTCAGAACGACATGATAATAACACCATCGAGCCTATTATTTTCATCAACCACTCGGCAAACAATATTGACAGTAAAAAAGCCGTAAACAGAACAGTAATTTCTTGGAAGTGCCTAGATGATTCCCTTCTAACACACGCTCTGCACACTATATTTGTCGTAACGGAGCTAAATGCGGAGCCAGCGTGCAGTGCGCATGGGAACCTATGTAACAAGCGCGCCTACCGCTTTATTACATCTCCGCCTGCTTCTGGATAGTCGTAAAACACTCCGCTGGAGACTTAATTACACAGATAATGGACTAACACATTGCTGCGTACAGACTAACCAAACGATTGCGAATAAAGGCAGTCACCAATTGGCACCACACATTCAGCAGAAAGCGTTCTAAGGCTCCAGTTTACGTTCGCTTCACTCATCTCTACGTCAAAAAAGTTCCCACCTGTTCGTTTAGTCTATACTCAGCAATACGGAACAGCAGGATGATTTCATTAAACTACAGACAGCTGTTGGATCTATAGTCAGTGTTGTCATTCCACGCTTGCCTCGCAAGCGCTGACATGACATTAGAATAAGAATGAAATTTAGAAGCGGCTCCCGATAGTGCAACAGTTACCTGTATTGTCACGAGCGACGAAAGCGGCGTGCGGACGTAATTATAAATACATTACCGTAACTACTTTGCTGTTCACTTTAACAAAACTGGAACACAATTCATCTCCGACTGACTTAATGCGGCTTATGGCCCGCAGAGTACATTCGACGAAAATCCCAAGAGAGCTCTCCTTTTTAATCTTTAAACGTATTTCACGCGCAAAAGAAAGTACAAGGCAAGAGAATGAAATGTAAATTTATGAAATGGACCACTCGGCTAAATCACTTATGTTTGTACACAACGGACAGGCGCGCAAATCCGCGGGGAGATTAAAAAGAAAACTCGAATGCATTTCTAAAATTCAATATCATTTTATCTCGCGAGAGATCAGAAGGAATCGTAACTGAAAGAAAATATACGAGAGAGAAGCCGGGATCAGTCGGACAAAAGGATAAAGGGACCGTAATAAAGAAATCATAGTCGCGTTGTAAGTAAATTGTTTGATATGTTGACTCGACTGACGCGGACGCGAGCACAATGGCAATGGGATCGATTCCACGCAAAGAAATTGTTCCCATCACGACCAAGTGGGCCATTCTGGTGCGAAGCAATTACGTTAATGATAGTAATGCAGTAAAGGGCATAAGACAGCATTATGCCAGATGAATCATCATTTGCTGTACCTACATACTGGCATAGTAATAAATAACCGTACCTAACCGCGCTCACGCGATCACATGCCACAAAGAAATAAGAGGAAATTTATTTTCTTGTCGAGACCAAAAAGGGATGCAAACGTCCAAATTAACGAGCTCGTCTTCACAATCGAATAATTTTCCTTTAACGAGTTTCTCATTAAACTTGGAATTAGTTACTCGGCTAAAGGCCCCCAAACAGATGGCCATGACTATCTTTGTATTCAAGTTAACTCCCAACTTTTGGACGAAAGATAAAAGGTATTAAGTTTAGTGTGCTCTCGCATCCGTAAGTAAAAGGCGGGAGGCCTCTTTTCATTCCCGCTTTTGGCATCCAAAAGAGGATGTTGGAACTTTTCTTATTCCCCCAAAGCCGGTGTGTTCGGGAAATGAGAGACATTACAGAGTCAATAGAGTTCGGTAAAAATCGCACGGAACAGTCAATAAGGCCCGCTCCCGGCCGGGCTTGTTGAGCGCAACACTCGTCCGACGCGATGTGAATTTACAAACGAACTCTGAAGCTGTACACAAATGATGAAATCCTTATTAAACTTAAAATACCTAGGCGACGCCACTGCAAAGACAGTAGAATATAAGCTTTTAGTGTTCCGATCGAAATCCTGTTGGTATTCAGAGGAGCGATGCAAAGCAAATCTGTCGAACGCCGACAATTTCGTATGCAGCAGTACGGAAGCAACTTGGGCAATTCTTTGCACAGTCCGGGAGGAAGTTGTACCGTCCCGTGGGACGCCACTCGGCTTGTTCTCTTTGAAATTCCACTCGAACATTTTGACGTTGTCTGTGGCACTGCATGCACCAGTAACCGGTGTCACAGATGTTCCCAATCAATAAGTTTCAAAAACGGACGCAGATGCGAACGTTGCTAATATAAACCGTTACTTTGTTGTGTTCCTCGCGCTCCGTGTTATATAGCATCGGAAATAAATTTATTTGAACGAACGTTCACCGTGAAAATACGACCTTTCTACCTACGTGGCTTTCTTCGCTGTAGGTAGGAAATGAGACCAATATGAAGAGAACGAAATAAACTTCTAAATCGCTTTCAAATAGGTAACAAATTTTTGATATTCTTAAAGTCTAAAGTACATCAAATTAGATGTGAACTAATGTGTTTTATGTTATACATCCGACAGACGGCGATCCTTGGAGAGAGGTACTAAATGCATCCGAAGACTGTAGAGACGACAATGTTTGTGCAACCGAACGCTCCGCCGTCCCGAGGGAGTCTGTAGCCGTGCAAATATTGATAGTGTATTAGCGAGCTCCGTACACTGTAACGAGTCACTTTTGAACTGAGAACAGTCTACGGAACGTTTATTTTTTTCTTCCTCTTTTATTCGCTTTGCGCCAGCAACATTCTTGGCTTCTACACCTTTAATTGTTTACCTACTCGCTTGGTGTGCTCGCAATTCTGTTGTCATTGCAAATTGGACCTCTTTATTTTTTGCGTCGTCATCGATGTTAGTTGTTTTTGGTGTGAACATTTTTAATGGCGTTAGCTCCTGTTATCTCTTTATGAATCTACTTATTTGGATTATTTTCAGCCTTCAAACATATTTTTCAATAACTTTGCATAATTAATATGACTTTCCTTGTCATTTTGAGTGGGAGAGTCAAGTAAGTTTTAAGTATACGTCCGATATGCGTCCCACTGTAGGGCACAGACCTTCTCAGAGAGGGAGAGAGAGTACTATAAAGACCCTTTAACTAAATAAGAATGGATCTTTGAAATGAATCTTTTGGAGTCAAGACCCGTCTAGAAAAACAACTTTACGATCAAGTATTTACATTTCAATACTGTCTCGAATAAATTCGACTGTTTTGGGTGGTCCCTCCTGATTTATTTACGTTGCTCCCTTTTTTAGACATCGACACTCTACATTTAGGGCTAATGCAGCAAAAACATAGAAACAGAAACAGAAATTATTTATTCATGAACATAGGTACAAATATAAAAGGTATTAAATATGTTTAAGTTCTTACCATGTTCTACCCATTATGGGCGTATGAATATTCATGCAGGCATGCAAAAAGTTAATTTCAATAATATTACAAGTCCAAGAGAGATAAAAAATAATAATGTCAATAATATAATAATACATATTATTAAACTAAGAGAGGCAAACAATTATTAAAATGTCACGTAATAACCAAAATTACCTATTATTATTACGATTTAATTGTATAAAATTTTCTTATCACACAAAAAGTCATTAATACATAGATAAAACTCTTCATCATCATCATCAGCCTATGCTTGTCCACTGCTGGACATAGGCCTCTCCTATAGCACGCCACTGAGCACGGTCCTTGGCTACTCTCATCTTCATAAAACTCTTAGGAACACCAAATATGTATACCTATTATTATTCTACTTTTATTTCTCAGTTTTCTTTTTAATATCATTTGAGACTGTCAGTATCGATAAAAATAACTAAGCTTAATTGTTTCCTTTCCTTGCGAACTTTTTTCCAACAAAACTCGGCGTAATTGTAAAACGAGTCCTTACAAAAATAATAAGCAAAGTATATTTCTGGAGCCAGATTCGCTGCCTTTAGCAGGGCTAACATACGCAGGAAGACTTAAGTCTACCACTTCCAATAAGCAAAAGTAAAAAATACGATTTGTATACATTCGAAAATAGGTTTTCTAGTCGCATCATAAGAGTTCAGTTTCTGAACGGATGAATTTGATTTTCACTTATTGGAAGAACTTTGTGAAGAGCGACTCGACGCTGGACCATCGTCGCGTCGGCTGGATCTATAACTCTATAAATTCCGCTGTTGGCGTTGTAATTTTTTTACACCACACAACATAATTATCGATATTGATAAACAGTTTTCAGGTTATCCATTCTTTACGCCACTCCCTGGATAATCACAGGTTACCCGGGAAATCCGGGTAACAACCACCCCGCCTATAGACCCGGATAAGCCGGCCTTCAGTTTTCAATCGTATTGCGGTCGGTGTTGAGGATGAAGGAAGAAAAATTGACGAAAGGAATATATCGAGCAAATGTGGGTGGAGGCGCCGATAAGAGACGTCCCAGGCAGACATACTTCGATCAGAGGATCTATTAGCAAAGGACAATATAAAAAGTACCCAAAACCAGCGTGAGTGCATGCAACGACTAATTAATGTTGATGAAGCGAAAGAGGTCTGTCAGGGTCGTGGCAAGTGGCAAGCTTGGTCTCTGCTTACCCATCCGGGATACAGGCGTGAATTTATGTAATATACTGTATTTGTCGCTGTTGTTAAAAATCGTAGAGAAAAGCAAGACGTGGACAAAAGCCGAGTCTTGGCTTGCCATGCTAGCCCTTCAGATCAGGGTGGGGTTGGATACTCTCGTCTGGCCGGTTCAGGCCCGAGGCGTAGGACTCGAACGTAAAATAAAGGTCAAGGTCAAAAGTGTATTTTGCAATTTGTTCTGCATTTACACTTCCCTGTCTCTCGTTACCTCGCGCTGATGCCGCGGTTGTTACCTACCTACATACATGTGAGCGTTGAGTTAAATTTTAAGGAACATCTTTATGGGCTCGTATTAAGTTATCTTATGATTTATGGCTGCGTCAACACTTTTGTTTCTTGTGGCCATTAGCTGGTTGACTACTCCATCGTAGTAAGAGCTGTGGTAGCGGAGCGGTAGAACGCCGGCTTCTCATTCGGGAGGTCGTGGGTTCGAATCCCGGCATGTACCAATGACTTTGTTTTCTAAGTTACGTACATTTGTGAAGTTATAGTAGCAATACCACTCGCTAACTGTGAAGGAAAACATCGTGAGGAAACCATAGTGTCTGAGGTATTTACATACTTCAGCACTTGCTACGTACAATGGCCCAACTATGAGGCTAAGTGCGAAAATCTCCAGTCGAACTAGAACTCCATCGTAGTATGGTTTCAATCGTACGAATATAACAGCTGCTATAATTACGGTTTCCTTCAGTCAATCGTACATGTCTGTACTGACCTCTATACATATTATTGTATTACACGTACACACGTACAGTAATCGCGCTGACTAATAGAACCGTCCCTGAACCCGCAGACTGTCTCATTGTTTATTTATTTATCGCATAATAATGAAACGTTACCATTAGCCCGGCGAATTAATGCTGAACCAATCAATTTTCAACTCTGAAGGTATAGTGTTAAACCATACTGTTACATGAGCCTCTATTTCTAACACCGTGAAGGTAACTGTTGCAGGCTTAGAAGGTAACACTAACGTGAATTAGATTTGAATGCAAGTGGCCAACAAACACAAATCCCTTTTAGCTAATCAACACAAAAGTAATTTCGCTCAAGGTAGCGAACATAAAACAGGGAATTTGATACACAGATACAAACCAAACGGCGCGCGTGGAGTTTTAGTTTTTTTTTTGGTAGACATTCTGGAAGGTGTGTAAATACAAACCGATGAATTGGATGGTTTGGTTGGTAGGTGGTGCTAATTGAATCGGATCCCTTGATAAATAAACGAAGCGGAGGAAAATAAACCTTCACCTGCATTAAACGGAGAAGCGTCGGAGCGGAGCAAACATTACTCCTATTGGTGGCGGGTCTCGCAAGTTTCCCGAAGAAGCGGGCCCAAGAAAAATAAATCGGAAGGAAAGGTTCTGCCTCTTTCGTCTGACGATGCTATGCTATCGAGCATGTGTAGTAATTTGTTTTTTTTTATTTATTTGGCGTATAAAACAGATCATAATTACTATGTAATATCCATAGAATTGAGGCTATAACATAAGAACTAAATTGTGGCCAACTCTCACAACATGAACACATTTGAGAGTATCTTCAAATTCATATTTTATTACTGAATAATTGGGGATAATCATGGGACATACTGTGGTATTGATTGATTGATTGACATAGAAAGATTGATACTTGATAATAATTGCAGCACCAACTAATTACAGAGCTTAAGAAGAAATCAATCCACACATCCTGATTTCTTCTTGAACCCTGTAATTGTTTATATATGCCTCATATATCCTGAGCCTCATGCATCTTGATTTCTTCTTAAGCCGTGTAATTGGTTGGTGTTACAATTATTGTTATCAGGTAATTTCTTACGATAAGTATATATTTTTGTTTACAGTTACATAATTAATAAAGTTATAGTAATTAATGAGGTAATTAAGGTTGCCTGCAAAAGATCGTTTTTAGCGATAAGACCGCCAACTGTATACTATTAAGAACTAGATATTAAGTACTTTATATCACTGTAAATTACTGGTGTGCAATAAAGTGTTTATCTACCTATCTAATATTTATAAATTAAAAAAAAAACTGCTTTATATTTTAAGTAGATGAGTCAACACGTTGAAGGTGGAGTGGCACAATCCGAGCGAGAGGGCCAATGCTAACAAACAGTCCGTTTCGTTTTTAAATGCCCTTTCCAGTCCCTTGCCAACTTTGCAGCCGGTATTGCCAACGTTGGGAGGTTTTAGAGGTTTCTATAAATCTGTTTTTTGCCCTAAACCCCGACCGAACCGAATAAAAATCGTGTAATGTGGAGCTTTTGTTTTATGATCCAAAAGATAAGAGGACTCCTTATGGATATTTTTATAAGCACTATATATTTTCGTACAAAAATATGTTTTTTTCCTAAGTAATTTTGGAATAGAATTGCAATAAATTAACTAAATTCTGTTACTTTTTCGGATGAGTGAAACGGGAAATAAAAGGTATTATGAAGGTTTTACTTTTAGTTTAGTAAACTAGTAACCAGTAACATACTCAGAGAGATAGAAAAATAAGCAGGGCGGATTCCCAACCTTCAATCCAAGAGCCATCAGAAAAAAAAGTAATATAAATAATATAGGTACGTACTTTTTAACATACAGTAATTTATAGATCCTAGACAAGTCAGTGCTGCATTATTATCTATACTATAAGAACTTGTATCGTTGGCAACCTTCGTAGATAGGTGGTGCTTAATTAACCTGTTAGGTTGTGACCTTGAGAAGAACAATTATATTTAGAATTCTACAGATTAAATTAATCAGCCGAATTATCAGTCAACCAGTGACATGTAACTCCACTTTAAACAATTTATTTTACTTTTCGTTATACCACCTTCCTATTCTTTTCGTTATTACTGCCATTCTCCTTTTACGGAGCGCTGGAAACACCGTTCACATCCAAGAACACTGATTAGAAACAATTGCTTTCCTTTCCAGAAACGCTAACCCCGTGTTTACATTACTGCTCGCCTCTACATTGCAGCTAGGCGTCATTTTATGTAATAAGTAGAACTCGAATACAACTTGACAGCGATTTAGTATCAGATTTCACTTAAAACGAAATCCAATCGCTTATAATTCTTCTAAAGTGCAACTTGCAACTCTCATGAAAACGAAGCTGCGAGAAAATACTACGGGGCAATTTTTTTTTTATCTAAGACAATAGAAAAAAAATTTGGAATTTCATTGAGGTGCAACTGAATCTTATTTTTTTATATGCTTTCTTACTTATTATTTCTTAGCGGGGGGCAAAAAGTGGCTAAAATTCTAAATGTAAACGTCCCCTAACTTGTACCGAACACCGCAAGAACGTCCGCAGTATCCAAGAGTAACGTGTTCACACAAATACTCATCCGCCGCTCGTGTACTTTGGAGTAATCTGAACCCAGCATAAGACGAAACCGGTTCTAAAGCTGTTTCTCTTAAGGGATTTACTTTTTTTGTTCGTTCCCGGTCCGATCCAAGCATGCTTGTTAATCGAATCGCCATCCGTCAGGTAAACAAGGTTTTTTATCACCCAAATTAGAACACTGTCATTAATATTTGAAGCCACTTAATTAATTTCTTCATTAGCATCCGTAAAGACCTATTCGTTATCAGGTTTGTACTTTGATTAACTTTTAATTCTATATTTGAAAACAAATCGTTTATCTTTTTTCTGTGAAACCGGTTTCGATTCAAATGCAGTCGATAAAAGAATCGACTTACCAGCCAGCATTATATTGCTGCGTTTTGAGTATCGATTTTGTGTAACTTTTGCTTCGCTCGGTCTTTGTGCCTTTTAACTTTTCTTGTACGGGGAAGAAAGTTTCTATTCAATATTCAGTCGCACCGTAATCTTGTCTAAATTAACTTGCGGACAGGTCCTTTTATTCAATTACTTTATTTTTTCTGTTTTGAGGGGTGCTTTGGATAATGGGTTTTGCCGTGCTGAGACCCTTTTTCCTGTCAAATTAAACAGTTTCAGAAGGGTTGGAAAATCGCCTTCGACAACAGGCCACAAGTCGCAGATGATACACGGCATATTTGCGTGACTCGGAGCACGGTAGGTTCTGCAAATCCTTTAAATGCCAACAAAATTAATCGCCCGCTTCGAATTTCCCCGTGGCGTAAGTTCAGTAAGAAGTTCTCCAGCGAATGAAAATAAGGAACTGAAATTTAAGTACTTAGCACTTAGTAGCTTCTACTATTTAAAGTAACTAGGTTTGGGACAATCGCCTCAATACAGTAAACACTTAATAACACCTCAAGTTATTCCTTAGCTAAAAACGAAAAAGGAAAGAAGTGACGAAGATTATTTTAGATGAGACACAAATGGTACGGAAATTAGATCGTTAAAAGCACCAACAAAGTATAACCAACGATGTAAACAGCAATACAGATGATAATATTGAACGACGTCCATGAGACGAAAAACATCGAGTAAAATTTAAGGAATCATTTGGAAGCGAGGAAAACAAGGCGGGCATGCCGGCTGGCGGTCTTCTATTATTTTCCAATCAAACTTGTACAATAAAGTTGCTAAGGGCCAGCTGAAAACACCTAATCAACGTTCCGTGAACTTCTAAGAGACAGTCAGAAACTTTTCGGAAATCCAATCAGCATACATAAATCGTTAAATGGGAAAAACTCAATTGGGGCAATGAAATAAGGTGGTTCCTGTACAACAGTTAACATAACAGGAGTCCCCCTCTAAGAGTTCGTTGGTATCGCAATTCATAGGCGAACTCGACTTGAATGTCTTTTTGTGTATTTTTACCCTATTGGGCAAGTGGTTCAAAGGCATTAAGTATACTTCATCGCTTCTTAATGTTTTGCACTGTGGATCTTAGTATTTGTTGTGTTTTTCTCTATACTGCAAAAAATGTGAATTATGTTGATAGATTCGTATGATTCGTACTTAATTTTTCCTGATGTTTGCGATTATCACTGATTCCTAATACTAGCCAAATATTTTATTATTGCTATGAAATTCGACAAACAAGATTACCGTTATGTGCGAGAAAATTTCCACAGAAAGATATATCGGTGAATTTTTGTTGTTTTACAGCAAAGTTGGTCTGCGCACCCGGCTTCGCGATTTCAGTCCGCGTCAACGTGGACCGAGTAAATTTATTGCTATTTGCAGTGCATACTTTCTGTTTTCACATGTCAGGTTTGAGTTTCGCAAGACAACTGCGGCTCCTGCGAACTCTGACTCCAGTTGTTTTTCAAAAAGGTTCGACGTCTCGACATAAATAAGCTCGCTTTAACTTTCAGCTGCTTTCCCACTTGGCATCGTAAACATGTTTTAAACAATCTATTATACTAAACGTATGTTTATTTTCGCGATCTTTATCATCGACCGTTATAACTTTATCCATAAAAACTCTTTCTTTTCCACCGCGTAGGTGCGGGTTACTTTTTGAAGAACTATCGAAAATATGATTTTTCTATTATACATTTGTTGTGTTAGTAATGGTGTGTTTGCCTACTTGGATGTAATTTTGCTTGGGCAACCTTCACCGTTCGCTTGCTATAATGGCACTATTAAAGCGCCACCCACAACTGCCTGAGCAAATTGCATTTGCCGACGTGAGTCTGTATTTTACAATCAAATGTTGATTTGCAGCGGGCCTGCGAGTAACGCATTAGGGTACATAAATTTGCCTACTAAACGATAAACTCGCGACAAGAGTTGAGCATGGAAATTTTACTGAAAGGAAACTTGTGTTCTTGAATGTTAATTTATGGTCCCGAATGCAAGACGGCTCCTGACATGGATTAGTCGATGAAAACATGTTTACAAATTTGGGTATTGTAAGGCGTGAAGGAACAATACGAGCAAACTTTTCGTTGATCTGATTAGACTTTTACAAATTGCCTTTCGAGGAAGTGTGAAACAAATTAAACTGTAATGTAAGGTGGCTTTTTTAACAGCAACAGAGTATAATCTACCAATCGGTTTGGAAAGGCCAACAATCACATTTTCAGTAATAAAACCACGCTGACGCGTCGTGTAGCCTTGAACAAAAAATAACAGTTGCCATACTCGGGCCGGTAGCAACAAACGTATCACAAAAAATACTGACAAAAAATAAGTTGAAACTAGCTCCTGCTCTATTATAATCTGAACCCTTACTTTCGGACGATTTTCTTTAAAATAAACATTCTTCATCATCAAACACCAGGTTAGACTGGGCAGTCTCACGTTATAATCGAGATCTTCTTTTCGCTCGGCAGCACTATTAATAGTCTTCATTATAAATGACCAAAGCGACACATTATACGATTCTATGCGGATATTTCGCAATCGTGGAGCCTTTAACTGAATAATAGGCTTATTTTCTAAAGCTTCAATACAATCAATATTCCTTAAGTGACGTCTGGCGCTGATTTGTTAACCCATTGTTTTCATGCCATCTAATGAAGCTTTAATAGTTTCCTTGAGTTTTTCCAGACCTCTTATTGCATGGTTTTAATACAATCTCATGTGTGCTAAGCGTTCCTCATCCAAGGAATTAAGAGTGAAAAAATTCCACGCTGATAGTTTTATCTAGGTATGTAGTTACTAAAGTGCTTGACGCGTCCGCGTGAGTAACAACTTCCTTGAACGTTGCGAATGTTAAATCTTAAACGCGAATGACCTAAGATTATCATTTCTCAGTACTACGCACTCACACAAGTAACCGAGAGCAGTGTATTGTATACTCACGCACGCATATTGGATACGCGAGAAAGGTCACGCACACATACGAGATGACTAAAAATATTCCTCGTTGACATTGAAAATGTTAATGCACCCAACCTGCAGTTCGTCGGCGCATTTAACTTACCTACGTATATTCGTCGGTAAATAAAAAATCAGGAGTACCTATTTCAATTTTGTTGACTTCTTCGTCTGTTATCGCTTCATTTAGAATATCGGTGTTGTGTCGTAGAGGTAGGTAGGTAGTATGACTTGATAATGCTGGGGCAATCATATTTTTGATGTCATTGCCCCTTGACGTATCGTATTCGTCGTTTTGCACTATTGCCGTGAAGTCGAGGACATGTCCCGGGTGATTTATTAAAACACTGTTAAAGCCAGAATAGTTTGATAAAATGTTTTGGGTCACGTCAAGGTTGAGTGATTTGAATGATTTTTTAAGAATCGAAATATACTAAGTAACTATCTCACCTTTTTAGTGCATAATAATATATTTTTTAATCTTGTGGCTTTGTTAACTATTTGGATTATTGGATATTATAAAACACTTGTGATTTTTTTTATGTAGCCTATACGTCCCACTGCAGGGCACAGGCCTTCTCTCAGAGAGAGAGAGTATGGGCATAATTGCCACGCGTGGCCGCCGCGGGTCGGCAATTTCAAGCGCTGAGGCATGCGAATACCTCAGACACTCAGGTTTCCTCACGATGTTTTCCTTCACCTTTAGCGAGTGGTATTGCTAGTATAACTTCACAAAAGTACGTAACTTAGAAAATAAAGTCATTGGTACATGCGGGATTCGAACCCACGACCTCCCGATTGAGAAGCCTATGCTCTTATTTTTTCTTAATATTTTTAAAATACATATTTTTGTTTTAAAAAAATCTATATTCCCATTCATTGGTTTACATACTACATTACTTCCCTTTAGCTGAACATTTAGATGCATTTCGGCATCGATTTTTGTTTAAAAAAAATTATTTCGAAGCATTGGATGCAACATTATCTATGAAAAATACTACCTACATTATGATTGCTTCTCTATATGACCGTTTAAATGGAGAATTGAATAAGTATCTGTATCTTGCACATAATTGCGTTGGTCAATGCATGCCTCGATGTGATTATTATGCGTTATTATTATAAACACCATAATACCTCTCTATGAAGAGTTTCGTTTTTTTCTGCTAACTCAGATTATTATTAGGTCGACATATTTCAGCACTCATCTCAGTAAATAATTTTTAAGTATTATTCGCTTCTTTCAGTTTTAGTTTATTTTGTATATTCTTGCCCAGGTGTTATATTTGATTTATTGCCTAGATAATCTTAGTTAGTCTTGATAAGTTTAAAAAAATCATTTTATGGCAAATAAAATATTTTAATTTACGTATAAATAACGTATTATTAAATAACGTATTTTTAATGTTATATTTCCTCACATTAACATTAATTAATACCAAATAATTGACGTAAAACTATTAATTACAGCCAAAAAAATGCATTCTCCCATTTGTATACTTGGTGAATATGTAATGTGATTTTAGGAAAGATTTTCTCGAGCTAAAGCAACTTTTTTTGTGTCTGCAAGTCAACTTAACTCTCGGGATTCCCTTTATTTGTCATCTAACATAACACGTCATAAAAATGAGGACTTCATCGAGTTTGTTACAAATTTTTTACTTCTTTTAAAATTGATGATTTCTCTATTTTTACGGTATAATATTTACGACTAGGTATATTTTTATTAAATATTTTTTTATATTTAAAATTAACTTTTTTATATTATTGTTTATAATTTTTGTTTATATTATACCTATTTAATTTAATGTTTATGTATTTTTATCAACTTTTATTTTTATGTTCTATTTTTTATATTATCTACCTACAATTAATCACTTCAAAAAATCCAAATGACACTAACCTGAGTTGCATCCGTGTAGGGTGTCGACGAATTTTTGTCGACGAGCTGTGAACCAAACACGGGTTGTTGACTACCCGTGGGGCTCAGGGAGCGCACATCCGACACTTGCTGGGGCACCATTTTCATCTATCTATCCCCGAAAACACAAAACACTATTGCACTTAGAAAAGTAAACACTAGAGACTAATTTGTTCAAGTCGAATAATTTTTCAATAGTTCAAAATTTATAGCAGTCCAAAGGGGGCGACCAGCAGCCGCTGTCTGTTGCCAACGCGGAGCCTCTCGGCTGACGCAGCGCCGGAGACCTCCCAGTATCTGGAGACTATCCTCAGAGCTTTCTCTTCTAGAACGAGGTATCTGCTGCAATCTTTTTCGCCGGCGTACGGTCCAAAAGTCATAATTCCAAGGAGGCTCCCGAAAGCAGCTCAGTCCTCTCGAGCGCTGCTGGGCACCGACCGTGGCATAATAGTCCGGAAACTGTTCGGGTGTCGGTTGCGTTGCGGCTACGTGCGAACTCCGCAGTATCTGTGGACGTACTGACTCGCAGCAACGTGCGATGTGCTGTCAATATACCCGCGCGCTCAGCTGTTCACCCTCGCCCCGCGCCGCGCAAGCGCCCCGCGCGGCCCCTCCGCCGCCCGCCCGCCACTCGCCCCGTGCGACTCGCGACCGGTACACGTGCGCTGCATGCACGGAGCCTCACAACACGGTAACGTCCCACGATCGTAGCGTTCCAAGTGCTCGGTCGTGGTCGTCTAACCGTAACCTATAGGGACGCAACTCCTGCGGAGCACTTAGCCGAGATGACGATTTGCTTTCAAATTGTTCCTCGGCGGAACGGTCCCTTGGGACGTTACGTTGAAACTTTATAAGATGATTTGAAACCCAGAAGTATTAAATACCTACTTCTAATGACCTAATGGAAACTTTAATATTAGGTATCGTTAATTTGCACAAATTTAAGTTATAATTATACTTTAAGGATTCATATTTAATATGCATAATGTAATTGGCGCACATGTGATGGTAAATCATTATTTTAAGCAAGTGAACAAGAATAATAATAATAACTTCCAAAAAATAATAAGCTTAACAACACAATCACTTGTCTTGGTCCCAAACTAGGATACCCTGTGCTATGCTAATTAGGCATCACAAACATGGAAATGAACCCAGACTGATATTAATGCAGGTTAGGTATTTACGGCAATTCTCGGAAAAATTGGTGAATTTTGGACAACTATCCCTAAACCACTATTATATCGCTCATTCATATTCATATAAGACCAAAACTCAACCAAACACAATAATGATGAACACAATAATCTACTTCTGAAACGTGACTAAAAATTCGAAATTCCTTCACCACTAACGTTGACACTCGAAAGCCTAAGAATTATATAGCTTGTAGTATAACTCTAAATGTTAATTGTTTTGCTGCATCCTCAATCAAGAGTAATTAGTCACAATTTTAAGCTCCCCGTTTTAGGTGTCCTTTCGTTTTAAATACAATATTTTGATCGTTGTTCGAGTGTGTATCGTGTTTCTTACCAATTATAATTTCGTGAGTGGCAACTTTGAGGCGCCACCTAATATCTTCATTAGACTGTACGTTGTAATTATCTTCACCATTGAGTTGCATTCACTTGCGCTGATGATTTTTGTAATAGCTACAGTCGACATCACATCCAAATTTACCGAGGGCACGTTCTCTATTCAGTTACATTACGGGCGACTTTGCATTGTCGTCCACAGGTATACTAATTATTTATTTTTCTGCAATCATTGTCACTATAGTTTCTTAGATGATACGAAATCACGCCACAGTCATTACTCGAATAAAAACTAGTCGAATGCTTGTCTATTTCTAGCAGTAATTTATATGACACGACACTTACAGCTCTGCAACCATATTTGGTTACTATCAAATGCCATATTCAATCAACATCATGATAGGTATCTCGCACAAGGCCCCTTCCGCATAAATCGTTAATATACCAAAGTATCACTCCATAGTAAACGTAAGTAAATCATCCAAACACACTGCAATCTTCCCGGAGGTCTTTACACCCGAAATCAATTCGCGCACCCTCGACATAAGGGTTGCCAGATTGAACAATAATATTTCAGGACAAAAATCCAAATTTTTCAGCGTATTAATGTGCTGAAAAATCTGGAACTTTGTTAAAAATCAATTTGCGCACCCTCTACATAAAGGGTTGCCAGATTAAAAAATAATATTTCTGGACCAAATTCCAGCACGCATTATGCAGTGCCATCGGAGAACTATTGAAAAACTCTGATCTCTCGACAGACGGACCAACATCAATTTAAAATCAACAATTTTATTCATCATAGCACAGAAACTGTGACTTTAGGAACGCTACAAGTTAGACATAGGTGGCCATTGTGTCTCAAGATCTAGTTTGTTGTCATTTCCGACATATTCCTGTTATCTGGTAACCCTACCCCCAGCCAAATAGACCCACGTACCCTTAAGTAAGGCGCTTCACGGCCGGCTCGAAATATTTGCGTTTCGAACACAACTCGGCGGACAGAACTCCCTCATTCGCCACAGGCAACAAATATTAAATGGCTTTTGTTGCACAGCGATCAATAATCTACAACAGGGGCCTTTATGCGCACCAAATCCTGTGCGATTCCAATCATCTAACTGTCAAGTTCCTTACTAATTTGATAGTGAGACGATTGAAATCTTTCAGGATTTGGGGCGCCTAGAGATAGGAGCTGCAAGGGTGGTACGATGTCACTAATCGTGCGTTTTAAATGTCAAAAGTCGTGACATTCCAGTACGTTAATTGTCAAATTTTGACATTTAAGCGTCACAGAACGCGACTCGTCCCGTCGTATTGCCCATGCTGGACGGCATCGTCGCTGTACTGATTCCAAAATTGTCAATAGCAAATAGGTTTTGCCAAGAGTTACATCTAATTGATGGGCGAAAGTTGTCGTTTTGTGCAGCTTTAGGAAGTTTCATTTTTTCTTATTTTGTTTTTTACGAAACCAACTGACACGGTAGAAAATAAAACAGTATAAGAAAATGTTACAATACAATACTCAATTATAGGTTAAAATTAAAATGCTTATAAAAATCAATACAAGACTTTACACGCGAAAGGACTTACTTATAGCTAATAAGGACAGTCGTACAACAATTAACAATTTTCTTTGTTAATTGTTGTTCCACTGTGCACTTGTTTCACTGCCGCTGATTGCAATAACACTTTCACAAAATCATCGTTTTCTACGTTACGTACATTTATGAATTTGTAGTAACAATATTAACTCTCAATATCACTCGTTAACTGTGAAAACATCGTGAGGAAATCCGAGAGTTTGAGGTGTCTACGTACTTCAGCGTTTTAAATTGCCAATCCGCGGTGGACACGCACGTACTCTGTCTTTGAGAGAAGACCTGTGTCCTTCGTAGATAGGTGCGTTATTATATTTTACTAGTTGACTCGGCAAATTATGTTTTGCCATATACATCAGCCTAAGATCTACTCTCAGACCTACCAAATACATACAAAAAAAATCATAAAAGTCTGTAAAGCCGTTTCGGAGGAGTTCGATAACAAACACTGTGACACCATGTTTTTATATCTTAGAAGATAACGTCGTAACGAATAAAACTAATAATTATAATGATGAAAAACATAGGTAGGTAGGTACTTGAGTTCACAACATGAAAATTTTGCGAATCGTCCTGTTTAAGGTGGGACGATTCTCATACAAACGTTATTTTCCAAATTTGTTTAAAAAATTACGTAATTATACACTGCTATTATGTATATCTGCGTTAATTTAGACTTTTATTTGCGCTAATTTATATGTTCTTGAAAAAAAAACAGTAGTTAAAAGCGCTTAAATGAGATCAACAATTTAGTCCATACAAACAATATCAATTTCATTTTAGTATTAAACTACTGTTTTTTTGTTCAAGGAAATATAAATTGACGCAGATAAAACTTAATTTATGCAGACAGATACAATTGAATCGTCTCGCCTTAAAATAGTCCGCCAGGTACAATATATAAACAAGCCGTTGATAAAAATTGCATTATCTAATCTGTGGCTTAGGTCCGTAATCATTTTCAGTTCTTTTGGATGTTTTCAAGGTATTGTTTATTTGCCTCCAGAGGACTTCCAATGGTACGAGTTAGTACTCGTCATATTAAATAGGTGCTTATCGTATTAACAGTACATAAGTTCAAATTTGATGTCTACACCGTGTAACAAAATCCCCATAAACATTTGCAACCGGGAGGTCCTACTCGTCGAAATCGCGAAAAAATATCAACCATACATTTTAATGCTATAATTATGTTGAATTTAATTGCCTTCAACCAATTCTTAGACCTACCAGATATGCACGAAAAATTTCATAAAAATCGGTGAAACCGGTTCGATAACAAGCACTGTGACACGAGATCTTCATATATTAGATAAAAACAAAATGTTTACTTAGTGAACATCAAAGCTGATAGTTTCAAAATTCAATTAAATCACGGGATTGTTTCCATCTATAATTTACTTTACTCTCTCTCTGAGAGAAGGCCTGTGCCCTACATTGGGACGTTTATAGGCTGCTTATGTTGATACTTTGTATACTGTGTGTCAAATGATCATACAAACATTTTGCTTTCCAGAACGACAATCTAGAAGCGAGAAGATACTTTTTAGAGTCATCAATATGATTATCTATGTTTTATCTAGTATTTTTAGCGGACACACCATTATCGACGCACACGCACGCACACACACATAGACACACGCGCACACACGCACACAAACATAAACACACACACACACACAAAGGTTAAAATAAAAACTTCAATATTTTGCGTTTGCGTAGATTTTGCGTGTTTAATATTAATTAATTAATACCTACTTACTTGATGTTGCGCAAGTTGAGTTTACTTTTTCTTTTGTTAATGTGAATAATGGAAGAGCGGGGCCTCCTGATATAGGCATTACTATACTTACAAGGTGTCTTTGTTGTTGTAATATGGCAAAAGAAATCAATTTTTTTTTTTATTTCGCATATTAAGTCCCACTGCAGGTTACAGACCGTCTCCCAGAGAGAGAGAGAGAGAGTATAGGCTTTATAAGTAGCCATACCATTCGCTAACAAAGAATTATAAACAGTAGGTACATAATTAAGTTAGTAAGCCACAGAACACATTTTAGCAAAATCAAGTGTTTAAAATTAATTAAGTGTTTTAATGATGAGCGGTGGTAGCCTAGTGGGTAGAGCATTGGACTCTGAAGCGAGAGACCCAGGTTCGATTCCCAGTGCGGGCATGTACCTATGACTTTGTTTTCTAAGTTCTGTACATTTGTGAAGTTATTGTAGCAATACCTCTCGCTAACTGTGAAGGAAAACATCGTGAGGAAACCTGAGTGTCTGAGCTATTCACATACCTCAGCGCTTGAAATCGCCAATCCGCGGTGGGCACGCGTGTTGATTAAGCCCATACACTCTCTCTGAGAGAAGGCCTGTGCCTTACAATGGGACGTATATAGGCTGCTTATGATGATAATTGGGTTTCCTCACGATGTTTTCCTTCACTGTTAGCGAGTGGTATTGCTACTACGACTTCAAATGTACGCCTCTAACCCCCGGTGTCTAGTACACTAACAAGCTGTTAATCTACTGTTAACAGCTGTCAGTGTTTTTTTTTTGTATGCACTTTGGTCAATTGACAGCCGTTAACAGTAGATTAACAGCTTGTTAGTGTACGAGAAACTGGGGTGAAAATGCTTCAATAGAAGCCAATAGATAATGGAAACAGTGCTACTCTTTCTGACTAACGATTGTATGTAGTAGTAAATCTGACGCAATCGTACTTAGCGCGTAGATTTACTACGCAAAAGGAACAGTCTGACTGAAGTAAGGACTTGTGTCGATAACAAGCATAATAGCATTAGTCACTCTCTGGCGTCGGGCGTATTCGTAATGCTCTGTTGGCAGGCACCCATACATTTAAACAACCTCTACACACTGAAATTTGGGTGGTTCAAAAGCCGCGGTTAAGTAATTAGTAATTAAAAATGCCATCTATTTAGACTATTAAGTAATAGTACAAGTATACATGTAGAAGCCACAAGATGGACAGATGACCTCATCCAAGTGGCAGGAAGACGCTGGATGCAAGCCGCTACCAACCGGTCCTTTTGGAAATCCACGGAGGAGGCCTACGTCCAGCAGTGGACTTCTTGTGGCTGAATGATGATACATGTAGAGAAAAAAAAATTGAGTTGACAAATATTGTTTCGGAAAATTCGCGTGCAATGGAGAACTTGCACAGAAAAAGTGTTTTAATATAATCGGAGAGGCCATGTTAAAAGATAGAAAAACGTGGTTGTTTTTTTTCTCTACGTACTTTTCATAAGGTGACCTGCCGAAAAGTCATTGTACCTAGTCATGTGACCCAAGCTATGACGTCACAACTTACACGTATGAGGCGTTTATCTATATTCGAGTTATCATGTTTTTGTGTTTTTATGCATCTACGCACTTTTCAGAAAATGTTTAGAATTCAATGAAAAAACGAAATGTCATATATTTATTATTAGAGTAACTTGATTTTTTGCCTTTTTTGGGGTTCCGAAAATACTGAAAAAAAACCTTTTTAAACCTTTTAGAGTTTTCCGGATGAACTTGGATAAAACCAAGGTTATGTTCAATGAACATGTAAGTCCGGAGCCAATTGCAGTTCAAGGCAGTATTCTCGAAGTTGTTAAGGAGTATGTTTACCTCGGGCAAACCATGCAGTTAGGTAAAAACAACTTCGAGAAAGAGGCCAATAGAAGATCGGATAATATGGCCGGCCCACTGCCACTTCAGCATGCCAATTCGGTGGGCTATGTCGGTGACTTTGGTTCTCTGTCGGATCACCTCGTTTCGAATTCGATCTTTCAGAGAAACCCCGAGCATAGCCCTTTCCATGGCACGCTGAGCGACTTTAAATTTGTGGACCAGCCCCACCGTGAGTGTCCACGTTTCGGCACCATATGTCATGACGATATGTCATGATGATAACCGATGGGGTAGACGAGTTCTCGAGTGGAGACCGCGGATCGGTAAACGTAGTGTGGGACGTCCTCAGACTCGGTGGAGCGATGATCTTCGCAGGGCGGCTGGCAAGAGTTGGATGAGAGTAGCCGAGGACCGTGCTCAGTGGCGTGCTATAGGAGAGCCCTATGTCCAGCAGTGGACAAGCATATTGTGTTAGTGGCTGATGATGATGATGAGAGTTTTTCTTCGTGTTCATTGGTACAAATTAATGCTACTTCGATCTAAGTTAGATGCAAGTTCCCCATTAGTATCTCCTCTCCGTGTATTAGAACAGCGACTAGACTAAGGAATTTCGATGAAGCAAAAAAGGTTGAGCCGGATCGTGGCAAGTGGCAAAACCTGGCATCTGCCTACCCCTCAGGATACCGACGCGAGGATACAATTATAATTATACAAGCGTTGGAATACTGAATAAAAGTTAGAAAATTATCATTATTACGTATAAATATGTCTATTAATATTGGTATTTGCATCGAGTACCCGTATCTATTTCTCCTTCGGCAGATTCTCCGATATGAGGTTGCCTGGAAGAAATGCAATTAGCAATAAGGCCGCCAATTGTGTCTATTGTTATTGCTGTTTCTGTAACATTTTTTTCGGTGTACCATAAAGAATATTCTTATCTTATCTTAATACTCGTAATTTGGACCAAGTTGTTTTTCCGCAGCTTGCTTTAATAGGGTCTGTTTAATAATAATAATAAAAAAAAACTTTATTCTTCAAAAAGGTTTACATGTACAGGCTTATTCTAACTTATATTTTCATGCGTTTTAACAAATTAGTGAGCGACTGCTGCAGAACTAGACGGATAGTCTGTGTTTCAGCATTCAGTTTCCCTTTCACTGTGTCTAAAATCGTGTATAATTTACGTTCATAGCCATTACATCAATAGTTACTGAGTTTTTTGTAATAGAAAAGAAAAAAAAAGAAGCATGCATTTTATTTTAATCTAAGGGGTGACAAAAAGTTAATATATCACCAAAACATGTTTTTTTTAAATACAATTCATGGTTTATTATGACAATTCAATGTAAATTGCAAAGTTTTCTAAACCACAGATTAACAAAACGACTCCGCTACGCAGTGTACCTCGAATGGTCATAATAAACTACATAATTTAGTTTTATTAAACTCCCCCTGCACGCATTATTTAGGCCGACTTGCACCATTTTCTTAAATGTGGCTTAAACAGCATTTAAATAACATTCTTCATACAAAAGTCGATTTAAATGGCGACTTAAAGTGATATTTAAGAAGTGGTGCAAGTCGGCCTGAATGTCATCTCCGAGCCACTTCGATTTTATCGCACCTGATTAAGTTAAGTAAGGTTAAGCTAGGTTAAGCACATTACGGCGCGGAGGTTCGCGCCAATGGTGGGATGCCGCTTCCGGAGGAGATCGTGCGGTGGAGAGAGGGAGCCCGTGACGATCTCTTCCGGGAGTGGTGGGAGAGACTGGCGCAACCTACCGCCGGCCTCGAGGTGGTGGCCGCCGTTCGACCCATCCTTCGGGACTGGGCCGAACGCAAGCACGGCACAGTGACCTACCGCCTGGCGCAGGTCCTCACCGGGCACGGCTGCTTCGGTGTTTACCTGTGTCAGGTGGTGGGTCGCGAGCCGTCGACGGCGTGCCACCACTGCGATGCAACAGAGGACACGGCGCACCACACGCGCGCCGTGTGCCCTGCGTGGGCGGAGCCGCGTGCCGAATTGGCCGCGGCTATTGGAGCGGACCTCTCGCTGCCGGCCATCGTCAGTGCGATGGTCGGCAGCGAAGAGGCCTGGGCGGCGGTCCTCGCCTTCAGCGAGGCCGTCATGGAGGAGAAGGAGGCGGCGGAGAGGGCGCGAGAGGACGATCCTCTTTCGCTCCCTCTTCGCCGTCGGAGACCCGGTCGCAGACGGCGGGCGTATGCCAACCGTCTGCCACCGTAACGGGGGCCTTCGGGCGGTGGGTCGGGGGACCCGCCGCTCGATTGAGAGGTCCCGTGCTGGAAGGCGCTCCATGTGTTCCGGAGTGCCTTCAGCGGAGTGAGGGGGGAGGCAACGTTTCCCCCCGAAGGAGTGCCCGCAAGGGCGCCCGCTGACGGGGTCGCGGTAGTGTGCGCAAGCGTTCCCGTGGCCCCGTCCCTTGCGAGTGCGGAGGAACACCCCAGGAGTTTTAGTCGGTATACCGCCCTTTTCAGGGCGGGGAGTCCGACATAACCACCGTGCTCCCCCGAGCCGGTGGTACCCGTAATAGGGTTCCTCCTGGGTCAAAAAAAAAAAAAAGGTTAAGCACATTAAACATCTCGAAAGGCTTAAACGGTAAAACAGAAGCTAAATGAGTTTTATTCGAATGAAACTCGTCCCAGTTTTCTCTAATCTCTAAGAAGATCCGACTCGTTGAAATCGCAGCATTAATCTAGCTAAATTCCTTGTCATTAAATGTTTTAATTTAAGCCCGTAGACATGACTAGAATGTTTCGTTTTATCTGCGTTCTAATCTTTGTATGTTTTTTGTCATGTTGAAGATCGATAAAGTTTACTTAACCTGTATTTGAATAAACAGAAACCAAAACAATACAATAAAATACAATTTATTGGCAATTTTCATTACACGTCAACAATATAAAATAATGATTACATTATAAAAATAAAATTACACATTAGACAATTATTAAATACTATACAATTATTTAAATTTATTCAGCATTTCATTAATATTTTGATGAATCTGCAAATTCACTGGTTTGCTTGGCAAGCCAGCAACGCAATCTGCTTTTAAAAATGGCTATGCTTGGTGAATCTACAATATCAACCGGGAATCTGTTGTACCGGACCATCAATATGATTAGTAAAAACTCGTAATATTTCGAGTTTGTATGATTTTTTTAATATGCGATTTTATTTAAAAACCTAATACTGAAGAAAATTATTTTTTGCTTTAAATTAAGACCCTTGTTTACACTTTACTTGATAGTCGAATCTGGCTTGGACCAGACTGGTCCGAATTTTTTGCAATCTCTCCGACCTATATCTTTAGTTTAAATTATCTTAATGGAGACATTAAAATGCTCCAATTGAATGTTATCAAAGTAGGTAACGGATAACGCTGCCAGAACTCACACTAGTTTGTAAACAAAAAGCTGTTGCAGGACTTCCTAATACAGATGTCGCTACTAGTCTTTCGGTAAAGCTAAGCAAACTTAAGTTAGAATAAAATTGGCTGAGGACAGAAGGAACTGGCGTGATTGAGTGATTGAAGTAGGAATAAAATAGGCCTGCCAAAGCAAGATTCCAACTTCCTACTGTGAAGGCGGGTCATTAAACAATTATTAAATCACCAAAATTAATAAATTAGCACCACCACGTAGTCAGTAAATAAATTTATGTTGGTCAGAACAACAATAAATTATGGTCAGCTTAATAAATAAACGAGCAGTGGTACGTATGGTCAGCCACTGGTATGGTATGCTTAATTAAATTTTGGTACAATTAGAAAGGTGACCAATTAAGATTTTTCTGCTAATCATTTCAAAAATATTTGCTGATAGATTTGCTTAATTTTTAGGGTTCCGTACCCGAAGGGTGCCAAATGGGACCCTATTACTAAGACTTCACTGTCTGTCTGACTGTCTGTCAGTCCGTCTGTCTGTTTATCTGTCACCAGGCTGTATCTCATGAACCGTGACCTAGGCAGTTGAAATTTTCACAGATGATTTTGCTCGATATTAATAACGGCAACAGGTAGACGCTTAAAATATTCACAGAATATTTAGTTTGATTCAAAAATAAATAATTGAAAAAAAAAAAAAAAAATTGCTCAGTTGAAGTGGCAGTGGGCGGGGCACATAGCTTGAAGAACTGATGGCCATTGGGGTGAAAAAGGTCTGAACTGGCGACCGCGGACCGGGCGACGCAGCGTGGGTAAGCCCCCCACCAGGATGTCTGAAGACCTGTGGCGGGGAGTCACTGGATGCGGCAGGCCAAGACCGGAAAGCTTGAAAAAGTGGGCGTCAAATGGCTGATGATGATGAAATATTTAAGGGGTCTCCAATACAAGAAACGTGATCTTTTGCAGTTTTTTCTCGATCTTTGTATCTAATCCTCGTGAACCCTCGTGAAGTATAGAACCCTTCGTGCGCGAGTCCGACTCGCACTTGGCCGGATTTTTGTATATTCTGCCAATGACCAGTTGCTCGTCAAAACGCTTTTATTGCTGAAAGAATGTTGCTTTGCCGACCAAATACATAGGTTTTGCTAAGCGTTTAAATTATACACAAACAGAAAACGGCACATTGAGATGTTTTATAGAGTTTATCACGGTAAATAAAGATCATGACTTTTATTCAAGACTGTAATGCCTGGATATTTGTTTAGATTTGGCATTCAGATTTATGATACGCTTCATTTGAATCCAAGATTTTGGTCATACAAAATAAAATTGACATAAAACTTTCAATTTGATAGTACACACGACCTAACTTCGGGAGGTGGTGAAGGAAAACATCGTGAGGAAACCTCAGTGTCTGAGGTGTTCACACAAGTGGTAGGCTACATAAGAAAAGAAGGACATAGATATCAATTTTCACTTACGTACCTGGAAGTCACCAGGTAACTGACACAAAGTACAGTACAAAATAACTATAAACAACATTTTATTGAATCACCCACATGGCTTCCTAAGCAAAATTGCAAGTTTGAAGTTCACAACAATAAACTTATAACACAAAAGTACCTACGGGGCGCACGTCATTCCTGTTTTGCTTAGTTCAGCTTTTCAGACTAGGTTACTTGGTAGGGCTTCGTCGTTAACTTTGTAGTTTGAACCCATAAAATCAAGGCCTTAAGATTAAATTATTTATTTAAAATTACATAGATATGTACCTAGAAAAAAAACATTACATTTATTGTCAGAAAATAGTTATTACAATAGTTATGTTTACACAGTGACTACCACACAAGGTCGAGCCTGAATCGTGGTAGTCGGGGAGACAGTTGCTAAATTGATTTTCATTGTACTGATATCATAGGAGCAGGTATAATAAGGAAGTTATAAAGTTACATTACAAACAAAGGATAATGCCAAAATATAGTAGCTTATATACGTCCCACTGCAGGGCACAAGCCTTCTCTCAGAGAGAGAGGGCTTAATCACCACGCGCGCCCACCGCGGATAGGTAATTTCAAACGCTGTGCTATGAACACCGCAGACAATCAGGTTTCCTCACAATATTGAAAAAAATATGCACAAAAGACATACGTACGTACAGTCACGCCTGTATCCCATAGGCGTAGGCAGAGAGCAGAGACTGCCACTTGCCACGATCCTGACAGATCACTTTCGCTTCCCCAACATTCGTTAGTCGCTGCACGCAGGCACGCCAATTTCGGCTACTTTTTATCTTGCCCTGTGCTAATACATTATTAAAAAATTACATCAGTTTTACGGGACTTCTCCGCAGTACAGGGTAAAGTACTCGGACTTGTTTGGCTTTTATGACAGTTAATAAGAATGGGTCCAATACGTCTCGCGTGTTAAATTTCAAGTCTCGTAATTATACCAAACCTGCAACCCTACTGCCCTGAACAACCCTGAGGGGTTTCGTATGACCATGATGTCATGCACCTTGACCTAGTATTGGAAAACGTCTTTGGCACTGGTTACCTAGACTTCCTGCTGGAAATGTGAAAGCTGAGTTCAGGAAAGGCTGGTCTAAGTGACTACCCAACGAAGGCATTAATGGTAACCTTCCTATAGAGCAAAACCCATGAGAGCGGGGATCACCAAAATCTGGTTTCCTAGTTTAATTATGAATCATACGTAGTGATGATTAATTTTGACGCTGCTCATGCCATAATAACTCCGATTCCGTAACGTGATACGAGTTCCTAGGTAGGCATTATTTGAAATTGGAATATAAGCAAGATCATCCATTTCATTATTCGCGGGTATGATTCATTTCGCTGTGAAACGAGATACATTTTCATTTGTATTTAAGAATAGGTATCTACACCAGTGCAGTGGTAGCGTAGCGGGTAGAACATTGGACTTGGAAGCGAGAGACCGAGGTTCGATTCCCAGTGCGGGCATGTACCTCATCATCATCAGCCCCTTGACGTCCACTGCGGAACACAGGCCTCCCTCATGATTTTCATAACCAGGCATGTACCTATGACTTTGTTTTCAAAATTATGTACATTTGTGAAGTTATAGTAGCAACACCATTCGCTAACTGTGAGGGAAAACATCGTGAGGGAACCTGTGTCTGAACTATTGACAAACCTCAGCGCTTGAAATCGCCAATCCGCGGTGGGCACGCGTGGTGATTAAGCCCATACTCTCTCTCTCTGAGAGAAGGCCTGTGCCCTACAGTGGAACGTATATAGGCTGCTTAGTGTGTTCATTATTAATTTCGCGCCACTTGGAGCTGATATTTGTCTGCAGGATTATTTCCAAAGTGCGTCAGTTTGTAATTTACAATAACTTTGATTCTACGGCTTTCAGTCACCATTTTTGTAAAAAAACTTAAATTGCTTCGTCAGCATTTGCGAGTGCACTTACGCCGGTTTCGGGTACTTTTTACCTTGCCCTTTGCTCATGCATCCTTTTGGTCCAAGGATGTCCGCCTGGGACGTCCCTTCTTGGCCCGGGTTGATGAAGCAAAAGAGATCTGTCGGATCGTGGCAACTGGCAGACCCTAATCTCTGCCTACCCGTCCGGGATACAGGGGTGAGTTTATGCTATGTTATGTTTAAGTACTAAAATTGCATTATTTCTGCTCTGTATTAGCGCTGTTTGCTAGATAATACTGTGTGTTACGTAGAATGGCCATTCTTTTATGGCGAACAAAGATTTACTGAGGGCTGCAACGTTGGCAGAGTACAACGCAAATTTAATTACGCATAAATACACGGAAACAGAAAAAATGCGTTATTTCCACGGTTGGTACACTTAAGAAGCAGTTGAAAGAGCACTTAGGGCCAGTTTCTGAATTGAGAATTTCGCTAAGTAAATAGTTAACTGTAGTGCTGTCTCTTCGAATTTCGAAAGTATTTACTTAGTTAATTTCTCAATTCAGAAACTGGCCCTATCTCTATCATAACTTTGAGCGATATATTTATGTATTACTTACTGTGTATTTTATTTATTTTTGTAAGTACTTACCTATTTAGTCTTGTGTAGTGTACCTGTATATTTTCCGCTTAATGTAGGTTATTGTTAAGAATTTTTGTAGTTTATGTAGTTTATTTTGTATACTTATTTAGACCCTTTTTTACCGTTGTTCCGACTCTACAAGGTTTGCTGGAAGAAATCTCTGACAGAGATAAGCTCGCCTTTGTACATGCTATTTATTATGTAATGCCCTGTTCAATGTTTCGTGTGCATTCAAGTATAATTAATACATAGAGTCCTTCCACCATGTCATCTCCCTCTCTCTTTCTTTCATTATTAATCAGTTATACCTGTGTTTTTTTTATTTAAGTTTCAGAACCTAAGATAAAAAGCACCCGTAACCGGCGTGCGTGCATGCAACGACTAATGAATGTTGAGGAAGCGAAAGTGATCTGTCACGATCGTGGCAAGTGGCAGTCCCTGGTCTCTGCCTACCCCTCTGGGATACAGGCGTGAGTTTTTGCACGTATGTTTGTATGTAAAACCTAAGCATATTTTTTTGCTATTATTGTTCACGTAGGTGTCTTTCGTTATTTATAATTCTCGCATGCTGTGGACACCTATAATTAAGGTAATTTTAGTTATTTCCTTAGTGCATGTTACTAATAGCATGTGTTACAGTATAGTTACCTTGTTGGTGACCCTAAACAAATAAAATAGTAAAAAATGAGAAATTATGTAAATGTGATATGTATAAACACAGTATAAATCTAACAAAAAACTAACTGATTCAGGAATTGCGCACTTTTTTTAACCCTGTATGTTGTACCCGAGGCCTGTTTCATAGATTCACGGTTTATTATGACAATTTGATGTACATTGTAAAGTCGATCAACTAACAGGTTTAAACAAGTAGGAAGACACGACTACGCAATGTACAACAAATTGTCAAAGTCAACTATGAAAGATAATATTATGAAACAGGCCTCAGAAGGACCAGTAGAATTACACCTGTCTTTGATATTTCACAAACTCTATTTACAGAATACAACAGAGAACAAGTCCCAAATAAAACCGGCCAAGGGCGAGTTGGACTCGCTTACTGAGAGTTTTCTGTCAAAACACAGTAAATCATCATCATCATCATAGGCCTTTGCGTCCGTTACGGACTATTTAAGCAGTGCCTAAGACTTTGACACTTTTTCGAATGACTAAAAAGTCCGATTCCATACCGGCAGGCCCTCATCATCATCATCATCAGCCATTTGACGCTCATTGCAGGACATAGGCCTCCTTCGTGGTTTTCAGAACAATGAGGGGTTTTGCCATAATCGGCACGCTTGGCAGGCGGGTTGGCGATCGCAGTATGCGGTTGGAATCTCAGAAAGACGCTGATGCCCCTCTCTTGGTAATTGATTTCCTCAGTCGCCTTCTACGACATCCACGGAAGGAAACGGAGTGACGCTATTCTTAATCCGGCGCCATGCGGAAGGGAAATGGAGTGACGCTATTCTTAATCCGGCTCCACGCGAAAGGCAGGCCCTACTGATACAAAAATACAAAAATCCAGCTTGTCGAGAATTATTGCAAACTCAATGTCTATTTTGACTGAACTATGAATGTAGGATACAACAAATCTAAATCGTCTCCGTTCCGTTCCGTTTGCGAAATATTCAGCTAAGCGCATTGTTTTGTCCAAGCTTTTTTTACCTCTCTCTCCTGGCTAAACGGTTGGTTGTAGAAACGTGAACAAATTCAGGGTAGTAGCTCATATGACGAACCTAAAAGGAGAACTATCACGGTTAAGTAGGCTTCACAAGTCCACAAGTAGGTAAAAGGCGACCAACTTATCAAAGGAAAACTTCGTACAAAATCCATTGAAAAGGACGTAGATGAAGTTGTTAGTTCTGGAAGTCCGATAAAACCCCGTCTTTCTACGGAACCCTACACTGCGTGTGGACCGATATTTGGCCGGTTTTTTCTTGTGGTTTGAAAGCTGCGGTTATGTAATTGACAATTAAAAAATGGCATCTATTCAGACTATTTTCTTTAAGTTTAGAAGTGAATAAAAAAAAATATTGAAAAATCATGTTTAAAAAAATGCGCCAACAATTAGTACCGTGACCCGCGGACCAGCGGAACGCACTCATCGCTCTGGATGGCTACTTATGGTTCTAATAGATTCGAGTTTGTGTCGAGATGTTTTTGAAAAGATAGACACATAGATAGAGAACACTTTGTTGTACATAAAAGTCCGTTTGTTAAAAAAGCAAACTAGCGTATTCGATAGCTATTGTCACAGCGAAATGAATGTGCCAATCATTTTGCTGTGTCTTTCAAACCACCCAAAATTATTGCAGTATATTCAAGTACGCAGTATTCACATATAGCACTGACTTTTTTTTCTAAGTTACGTATATATATTGTTGAATATGAATAGCACTAGCTAACCGTGAAGGGAAGTATAGTGAGGAAACCTGATTGTTTGAGGTATTCACATACCTGCCTCAGCGCTTATAATTGCCAATCGGCGGCGGGCACGCGTGGTGATTGAGCCCATACTCTCTCTGAGAGAAGGGCGGTGCCCTGCAGTGGGACGTATAATGTGTAGGCTACATTATTGTTACAGCGGAGCGTTAGTAAAAGGGCCTCTTCGATTACGGAACCCTAAAACTACAGAATCAATCAGCACGAGGGATCAAGCTCTGATACGTCACAAATACCCTTAATATACACATCAGAGCTTTGCAGTAGGGAACGAATCCCTTATTCACTATAAGACAAACTATTCACAGCCTTCACCTTCAGAACTCAAGGATCACTTTAGTTTGTTTTTCCTTGGATTTTATTTAATAATCTCTCTGCTTCTGCCAGTATACACTCTAGCGGCTGAAGAATAAGGTTCACGTTCTTTCTTTTTCATATTTGGTGAGGTCGGATCTGCTATCAGCACGTTTTGGGACCATGTGATTTGGAGAATAGTTTGTCAGCTGAGACTTGAGACGTGGTTGTTTACAATATTACTTTTTAGTACTTGTGTTTTTATGGTTCCGTACCTCTGAAGGAAAAAAGCGGATGGGCCTGTGTCGGGTTACACGGCCGTCGGTTTTACGTGAAACGTCTACGAGTAACCGTTAATTTTTAGCTAAAACGCGGCACCGGCGCCATCTAGCGGCACGAATTTAGAGAATCTGCGTAAAGCCTATTTTGTATTGCTCAGCGATATATAAATGAATTGCATATGATACATAGTTACTTAGATAGAGTGCTGCACGTCAGCGCTTTACTGGGTACTGACGGAAGACCAGCGCTGGAGTGGTCTGCCTCTTCAGCATATGCTGAGTCAGATCCCCTTTGCATTTGCCACACCCACAAATCGTTTTCTCGTATTCTGTTGTTTTGCCTGTGCTTGCATTTTTGTGCTCTCTGTTTGTATCAATGTTGTAAAATTGTGCTCTGTTTTCTCTTGTGCAACTATTTCTTGTATTTAAATTGTTGTATATGTGTGTGTACGCAGATGCAAATAAATGTTTTATCTATCTATCTATCTATCTATCTATCTATCTTACAGAATTACGGTACTCGCCGTGGCGATATATTTTCGTTGCATGCGGTTACATTTACAATTCTTTCATTCTTCTCCTAGGTTCTTACATATTCTTACATGGTAAACTTATTAAAACAAAGGATAATATCAACACAATCACAACGTGTGCTGATCCAAACTAGGCTACCTTGTGCTACGGTAACCAGGCAAGGACGTCAGAAACATGGTAAAACAACGAGACTCCAGCCATATTACGAACAAATGTAAGACGGCCCCCAGTGGGAATTGAACCCACGCTTAACAGATAAGATAATCAAACGTGATGCTGCTATCAACACCTATCCTATAGGCACTTTCCGTAGGTCTAAAATCTAAAGTTAGATTTTGAACAAGTCGGCTTTGTTCCTGCATGGTTCCTGAATGTATCTTCCTGTTCCTGTCCCTATATGACTATTCATCATAATCATCATCAGCCATTTGACGTCCATTGCAGGACATAGGCCCTCCCTCATGGTTTTCCTAACCATGACGGGTTTTGCAATAATCGCCACGCTTGGCAGGCGGGTTGGCGATCGCAGTATGTGGTTGGAATCTCAGGAAAACGCTGCTGCCCGTCTCCTGGTAATGTATTTCCTTAGTCGCCTTCTACTACATCCGCGAAGGGAAATGGAGTGACGCTACACTCCGCCGCCACACGGTACATGCCACATGCATGACTATTAGATTAAAATATTACGAAATAGATACGGAATCGTGAATCCCATACTTGCATAGTGAAGTAGGCCCCTTGCTCAATGCGGATGGCATGGTAGTTGGTCGATAATAAAGATAGTGTTATGGAGATTGGATTAGATTAGATTAGAACACTTTGTTGTACATACCAGAAAACCAAAAAACATTAGAATTCTTACATATCTAAGACTTCTAATATCGTAGAGATTTGTGGTGTTGGCTTTTGAGTGGAGTAGACCAGGTGTTTTATCTCAGAACGTGCTTATATTCTGTTTATTGTTGTGATGCGAAATATGTACAATAAATATTTAATTGCTCAGTTGAAGTGGCAGTGGGCGGGGCACATAGCTCGGGGAACTGATGGCCGTTGGGGCGAAAAAGTTCTGAGCTGGCGACCGCGGACCGGACGACGCAGCGTGGGAAGGCCCCTGACCAGATGTCTGACGACCTGGTCGCGGTGGCGGGGAGTCGCTGGATGCGGGCGGCACAAGACCGGGAAGCTTGGAAAACCATGAGGGGGCCTATGTCCGGCAGTGGGCGTCAAATGGCTGATGATGTTGATGATGATGAAATCATCCTTAACGTAACAAATTAGAGTGCACGTAAGTAAAGGCTGTCCACTGTACTATAATCGATAGCTTATTATGACAAGTCGATTACATTCCGAAGCCACTCGGCTTCCTACTTGTTATTGTGAGTTAATCGACTATGCAATGGTTCTTCTGACAAAACTTGAGATTTTCTGCTCTTAGAGCAATATGCCGAAGGAACTGCATTATGCCAATAGCATGTATCGTAGGTATAGATGTTTTTATTTTTTTTATTTAGCAGCCTATACCGGGTGGCATTTTAGTCAACTTCCAAACTTTAACGGGGCTTTTTACTCATAAATATAAACAACTTTTACTATGGGGCCAAACGAATCAGAGCACAAAATAAATGAGCTGTTTCATACATATGATAGAAGCAGTACAGCACCAACTGTGTGAAACAGCTGATTTATGTTTTGCTCTGATTTGTTTGGTTCCATAGTAAAAGTTGTTTGTATTGTAGAAAGATCCCTCAAAGTTTGTCAGGTGACTAAAATGCCACCCGGTATACGTCTGACTGTAGGGCACAGAGCACGGGTATTTTGTAACAACTATAGGTGGAGTTTCTTATATTTTTGAAATATCAGTTAAAATTTAATTAAAGTGGCGTTTTAGCTGCTCTACAGTGTCCTTCATAATGTTAACATTCAGTAAACGGTTTTAGGCATTAACTATCAAACAGTGCCGCTACAAAGCTAAAAAACCTAAAAGAATAAGAATTTTTGTCTAAAAAAATTCAAAGAGCATCCAGCGCGAATCTAACCTACAGCCTGTGCATTGGTACTCGAACGTGTTACCACCGCTAGACCGTCGAGGCGAGACAGATATAACATAAACATAACATAACATAAACATTTACATACAGGCACATACATTGCTTCTGGCCTCACACTAGGATACCCGGTGTCGTGGGAACCAGAAACAACGACATCACAAACATGTAAACATCCAAGACCTGGGGTTGTATTTTTTTTTTGTCCCCAGCCGGGATTCGAACCCGGGACCTCTCGCATGGTATGCAGGTGCACTACCGCTGCGCCACGAGGTCGTATAATATTTAGCACTAGTTAATTTATACACCTCACCGTGAAGCCTAAAAGCCTCAATTGCCAGCAATAGTGGAAAATCTGGCTGGCCAAAGGCTGGCCCCAGCGTATTTCAATATAATCGGACCTTCAGTGTAAACAAACGCGAAATTCCAAAGCAACAGGCCAACAGCCAAACAGCTGATTCCCTATAAAATATTCCTAACTTTATAAAGTCACTACTCAGCTTTTAGACTCGTTCTACACAACTACCTATAGACCAAAACAAACCAGCATCAATTGACACCTAACCTTATGTTTACTAAGTCTTACGTCGCTGAAAATATGGCATAATTTTCAATAAGACAAATTTTTATTAAGCTGGTCCAGATGGATGCAAGCTTGTTTTGTTGCGGTCCCTGTCGAGCATTCATCGTGCATCTCTGTCTCCCCTCCTGGGCATGATCTTCTTGTCTCTTTCGTGTACAAACCAACCGGTTTATTCGGACACAGTCGTGTACAGCACAAGCAGAAGTTTGGTAAGAATTGTATTGATAAGAATACATCTAAGTTTAACATTTTAGTGCTCCAAATTACTATATAGTTGGTGGTCGGATTGCGTATGGTACAAATAAGTTTTGGATTACATATTAAGCAGCCTATATACTTCCCGGGTTCACTACGCAACTCCAAAACACTTTTCATCTTGTATCATTTCACCTATGACAACTCGTCGGCCGCTTATCTTAACTAGAATTAATTACATCAAATGACATTACAGCGGTGGTTTATTTCACATAAAATAAAAACGATCGATGGCTTATTTTGTCTAAAGCTTAAATCTCTTTTGACTGACTTTACATTTCATCGAAATATAATGTTATTAGCTTAAAATCATATTAAAATCTACATGGTTTGCAAATAAATAGCAAAAAATCGATCGTATTCATATATATAGGCCACTTACTTCTTAGGTGAAACGTAGAACCGAACAAACGTGATTCGTAAAATTGAACATTGGATGAATTGAAATATCGAACAAACAAACTATCGATGAGTCGTCATAGATGAAATGTTATTCGATGAAACGTGTTTTGGAGTGGCATAGTGAACCCATACTTCCCACTGTAGGGCACACGCCTTCTCTCAGGGAGAGAGTATGGGCTTAATCACCACGCGCGCCCACCGCGGATTGGCGATTTCAAGCGCTGAGGTCTATAAATAGCTCAGACACCAAGGTTTCCTCACGAAGTTTTCCTTTAGCGTTAGCGAGCAGTATTGCTACTATAACTTCAGAAATGTACCTGCATTACTTAGAAAACAAAGTCACAGGTTCTATACACTAGGCTACCACCGCTGTTTTATTTTAGATTGTTTTTGCTGAATCCCGAAATCCCAGAAACTTTCTTTTTTGTATTATATGGTATTAGTCAAATTGAACTACAAATACACTACACCTATTTAGATTAATAGACCATGGACAAATCAAGACACATCGACGTGCAATAGTTATGAAATCAGTGAAAATTTAACCTTGATAATCCTTTACGTCTACACAATGTTGATTGGTAGATAAAATTCATTAGTCATAGTCGTAATAAATCATGACGGGCTACGATATGATTAAACTCCACTTGACTGGAGTCGAATCTGGACATGTTTGTACATGTCTAGGTAATCATCCAAGCCTTCTGCAAACGTCACAAATGCCACACCCTCGGCAATCAGCTCACGTGACCGTGCGCACGCGGCGATGTTTTGTAAATAATTTTCAGCGCGAGGTTATCAAAACGCCGCAAATTTGCGCAAGCGCACACGTGTAAGTATTCGTTTAGGGTTTCCTTTCCAGTTCTATGAGTTTTGAGCGAGACGGTAGTAGGTACTTAAGTTCCGTAGGCTAGAAAGAGATGCAAGACTAAGCGTAGATAACCTTACCCTTGGGTATCCGCAAAGCAATCCTTGCAAAAATAATAAATATGAAAAAATTGACAATCAATTCACCTACGTTATAAATTGAACAATAGATTTTACGTACAATAAAGAATAGCAAAAGTTATTTAATGATTTTTTGAGTTGGTTTTTTATTTTTACTTTCATATATGTATTTTGTTAATATTATATTGTACTTATTTATATCTGTGATTGCCTTTAAAACTCATAATACTTAAGTAGCACATAATAATAGAAGTTATTTCATGCTTTTTTGGTTTGTTTTTGTTCTACTTTCATATATTTTTTATATTATGTTGTGCATATTTATACTGTACCTATATGTAATTTTCTTAGAAAATCATGATACATGAGACGGCTTGGTGCAGTTTTGCTCTCCAGTATCTGTTGGAGTTTCAGATTTTTTTGCAGGGAGACATCAAATATAAAAAACAATTTAGAGGCAAAAAATTCCACCCATGCCGAAAGAAGAAATTTCGCCGATGCCTGTTCTTGCCCAATAGCTCAGTTATGAGAGCGTTGACACGGTTTGCCAGAGGTCGCGGGTTCAAGTCCCGGCATGGGTGGAATTTTTAGCCTCTAAATAGTTTCTTAAAAAAGAATATAATCAAATAAATTGATTAATTTTAGTTCTTGCAAGAATAACTTTAACACTTAAAGTTCATAAAATATTGTGGACCTAAATTTGGCACGGGAAAACCTTTGTTGTGTTTTTCATTATGATATTAATTATACTTGTTGTGTCATTGTTTTCTGTACCTACTAAGTCTATTCTGGATTAAAATTTATCCCGTCAATAACAAAATTGTTTTCGTTTGACCTCTTTTCTGTATGAAATAAAAATTGCCAGTGAGTGATTTGATTACTATATTCAACATATTACATACAACATATAACAACATATTCACTATATTCAACAGTCCAAGTTTAACCGAGGAACCACGGATAAGAGCGACTCCTTAGCTGCTGTTTAATCATCACCTAATTGTCATCTCACTTCTGATAACTACACTATCCTATCATTTCATCTTCATCTTGCATGCTTGCCATCATCTTAAGCCATTTGACGCCCACTGCAGGACATAGGCCTTCTCCGTGGTTTTCATAACCATGAGGGGTTTTGCCATAATCGCCACGCTTGGCGTTGGCGATCGCAGTATGCGGTTGGAATCTCAGGAAGACGCTGCTGCCCGTCTCCTGTCAATTGATTTCCTTAGTCGCTTTCTACGACATCCACGGAAGGAAATGGAGTGACGCTATTCTTAATCCGGCGCCACACGCAGGAATCCGGCGCCACACGGAAGCTTGCCATACGAGTGTGTCAATTTAGTTTTACATAGTTCCGGTGAATTTCCGTTGATGACACACTTTATCAAACCTTTGTGTCAGTATTGCGCCACCGCGCATGACCATCTGGTCTGGCTGGACACGTTTTGGTGGAAGTAAAGGAGGCGTATCAGGATGTTGGGTAAGAGGAATTACGTAACAATAGGAAGGATGTCGGATGCCACGTGTATTTAGTCAGTCCGCGTCCGCTGTCCGCGACTTAGCACAAAGACGGCAAGTACTACAAACCTGAAACGTGGCATGAATATACATATTAATCACGCCGATAAAACAGTACGATAAGAATGAAAAAGAAAATTCGGGCACCTTCCCTCACAGTTTGGAATATCGTTGATGCGAAATGGGGTGAACAAGTTCTGACCTGGCGACCGCGGACCGGATGACGCAGCGTGGGAAGGCCCCCCACCAGATAATGATAACCTTGTTACGGTGGCGGGGAGTCGCTGAATGCGGGCGGCACAAGACCGGGAAGTTTGGAAAACCATGAGAGTGGCCTATATCTTGCAGAGGGCGTCAAATGGTTGACGATGATGATGATGAAAGCGCACATTGGATTTTAGTTAGAGTAGGGCCGTCCCACCCCCCCCCCCCTCTCCTAGCTAAACGGTCGATTGCAGAAACGTAGAAAATTTCAGGACAGTAGCACATATTATGAACTTTCAAGGAAAACTATCACGGCTAGGTAGGCTTTACAAGTTAACGAGTAATAGGCGACCAACTTATAAAAGAAAAACTTCGCACAAATTTAATTGAAAATGACTTCGATGAAGTTGTTAGTTCTGTAAAGCGGGTAAAAAAGCCCTCCTTCTACGGAAACCTACACTGCGCATTAACTGACGCACATTTGGCCGGTTTTAAGTTTTTTTATCAACTACAATAAGCAACAAACTTATCCACTTCAACCTTTCATCGTATGTCGCCCGCGGCTCGAGCGCTGCAGTTTCTCGCCTCTACCATGCGGAAGGACCCACGTACACCCGGCGCAAAGCTTTCCTCCGAGCTGCGAAGTCCACTTCTTAACTGGAGAGGACGAACTCTTTCGCCCGAGGCTACGTGAATCTTTCGATCAGCTTCGAAGATTTTCTGACACGAAAAGTTTGGGTCAGTAAGTGAGCAGCTTCTCATTGCACGTTGGTTGCATTGTTCGGCAATGTTGAAACAAAATTGATGGATACTCTATTAAGATGAGATAAGACAAGATTTCCGTGTGGCGCCGGATTAAGAATAGCGCCACTCCATTACCTTCCGTGGATGTCGTAGAAGGCGACTAAGGAATTAAATAACCAGGAGACGGGCAGCAGCGCCTTCCTGAGATTCCAACCGCATACTGCGATCGCCAACCCGCCTGCCAAGCGTGGCGATTATGGCAAAACCCCTCATGGTTATGTTCGAAGCTTGGAAAAATATAAGTGAGGCCTATGTGACGACCTCTTGGCGCAGTGGTAGTGCATCTGCATATCATGCGAGAGGTCCCGGGTTCGAATCCCGGCTGGGGACAAAAACAAACCCCAGGTCTTGGATGTTTACATGTTTGTGTTGTCGTTGTGTTTGGTTCCCACGACACAGGGTATCCTAGTGTGGGGCCAGAACCAATGTATGTGTAAATGTAAATGTTTATGTTATGTTTATGTTTATGTCCTGCAGTAGGCGTCAAATGGCTGATGATGATGATGATGAAGATAAGAAACCGAAACCAGCGTGCGTGCATGCAAGGACTAAATGAATGTTGAGGAAGCAAAAGTTATCTGCCAGGATCGTGGCAAGTGACAGTGCCTGGTCTCTGCCTACCCCTCTGGGATACAGGCGTGAATTTATGTATGTATGTAAGATAAGAATATTTCTTTATTGTACACCGGAACACAAATAAACGCAAAATATTTGGATGGGTACATCGTACACTTGGCGGCTCTATTGCTAGAAGCAATTAATCCCTTTTTGATGGTCTTCGGTTGTTAATAAATGTTCTGTTGGACCGGAAACATAAATTGTTTTTTTAGGCTCGGACAACTGTACTATAAAACCGTAAAAAATATTGAAATTTTTTGAGGCTTAGACAACTACGGGAATTAAATTTTTAATTTATTTTTTTATGGAGAAATAAAAGCGCTGCCAGCCACGATGTTTTGAGATTACCACTGCCATGACGTCACAAAGTTAGTAAACAAACACGTACGGCTAGGGCGTAACCGTGTCCATTCGAATTTTAACCAACTTTATTTAATTAATTTATTCAAATAAAAAAAAGAAAGTTCATTACAAGAACAAAATGTTCATAATCTACTTATGTGTAAACATTTCCCACTGTAGGTCACAGGCCTTCTCTCAGGGAGAGAGTATGGGCTTAATCACCACGCGTGCCCACCGCGGAATGGCGATTCCAAGCACTGAGGTATGTGAATAGCTCAGACACCCAGGTTTCCTCACGATGTTTTCCTTCACGTTAGCGTGTGGTATTGCTACTACGAATTCGCAGATGTATGTGGCTATGAAAATAAACAGTCATAGGGACATGCCCGCACTGGTAATCGAACCTGGGTCTCCCGCTAGGCTACCACCGCTTAAATAATTATATTACGCTTAACACAATAAGAACCTGGTCCATTATAAAATCCATACTTTTTTGCTATTGTCGAATTCATTAGTAAACCAAATTGGTTTTCTCTTTGACATCTATTTATATACAACCACGAAACTCTTAAAAAGTACTTAGAGTGGTAATCTATTTCCTTAATTAAATGGCACCGAAAATTAGTTAGGTGAGTGACGCTAAACGTGTTAGCAGCGCTGTAAGCTAACACTTCGGTCAAGGATAAGTTCAGCACGATACAACCAACGTATGTACTTATATCTCAGTAAGCTTTCATATAAGCTGCCGTGCTGAGTTATTTTATATGGCACTCGTCCTTCGGCTTTATTGTGACTGGTTCTTCTATACAGAGTGTAACGAAATTCCTAAATACAAAAGAATATTGATGGTTGCACTCTTCAGTACTAACCACTGTTATTACGGGGATAAGTTCGAAGTTGAAGAAGAAGAAGAAGAGGAAAGACATTTACTCGTATTATACCAACAACATACACGTTGGTCTGAGTGTGGGTAGTGGGCCGATTCGTGTGGCAAAGTAGCGTTTGGCGGGTTAAATAATAGGCTGCTTATGTTATATATGGATACATAACATGAGCAGCCTACATACGTCCCACTGTAGGGCACAGGCCTTCTATCAGGGAGGAAGTATGGGCTTAATCACCATGCGTGCCCACCGCGGATTGGTGATTTCAACTCTGCATGATTTTATTCTATTCTATTCATTGGCCGCATATTCCGTGTGGCGCCGGATTAAGAATAGCGTCACTCCATTTCCTTCCGTGGATGTCGTAGAAGGCGACAAAGGAAATCAAGTACCAGGAGACGGGCAGCAGCATCTTCCTGAGATTCCAACCCTTCATGGTTAAAAACCATGATGGAGGCCTATGCCCTGCAGTGGGCGTCAAAGGGCTGATGATGAATTCAAATAATGTAACAAAATGAATGAATGAATGTACTATAATAATGTAAATGTAGTAATGTGGGTGAAAGGGCCGGTAAGGGGTGACCTAGGCGGACTTGCTTCGACCAAATAGGGGATGTATTAGCAAAGGGCAAGATAAAAAGTACCCGAAACCGGCGTGCGTGCGTGCAACGACTGCTGAATGTTGAGGAGGCGAAATTGATTTGTCGGGATCATGGCAGGTAGCAGTCCGTGGTCTCTGCCTACCTCTATGGGATACAGGCGTGAGTGTATGTACGTATGTATATATGTATTTTTGTGCATATTTTTTTCAACAACCTGAGTGCCTGAGGGGTTCATACCACAACGCTTGAAATTGCCAATCCGCGGAGGGCGCTCATGGTGATTAAGCCCTTGCTCTCTCTCTGAGAGAACGCTTGTGCCCTGTAGTGGGACGTATATAAGCAAAATTTTTTTTTCCTATATATCTATGTAATTTTAAATAAATAATTTAACCTTGAAGCCTTGATTTTACGGGTTCAGACTACAAAGTTAACGGCGAAACCCTACCAAGTAATCTGAGTTTGTTGTGAATCGTGAGTTTATGTATGTACGTGTGTATGTAATTCAAATAAAACCAAAACAACAGTTTAATCAATTGAAACCCCATTTCAATTGCCGACTACTTATTATACCTACGGGCTTAATAACCTAATTACAAAGCAAATTAAAATATAATTAACAAACTCGGAACCTATGACTACTGATAATAACAGGTTTAACTAACAGCTTCGACGTTCATTGAGTAAACATTTTGTTTTTATAGTGAATAAAATTTTTGACTCTTACTTTAAGTATTTGTATTAAGGTACACTTTTTTTAGCAGTGTGAGTACACACGACACTATATCGATATTTGCGTTGACAGCCTGAAATCAACTCTATGCCTTTTTAAATTTGGAATTTGAAATTACTAAGATGTACACAAAGTAAATTTTTATTTTTCAATTTTTAGTGGGGGAGCGGGAGAAAAATAAAATAAGTCCCTTATAACCATAATTTACCCTACTTAATTCGTTGCTTTAAAATTTGATGTTCTAAATTTCTATCTCCGAAAGTCTTCACCAGAACATCACCAAATTAACTTGGGACTACTTTTACGCTATTTTATGAAACATACGGATATTACTAAAGGATGGGCCCGAATAGGGCTTATTTACTGCTGTCCATTGAAGAGTTCCGTTCTCCATCTCTGAAAGTCTCCATTAGCATAAGCATAAGCGTAATCAGCCTATATGCGTCCCACTGTAGGGCACAGGCCTTCTCTCAGGGAGAGAGTATGGACTTAATCACCACGCGTGCCCACTGCGGATTGTCGATTTCAAGCGCTGAGGTATGTGAATAGCTCAGATACCCAGGTTTCCTCACGATGTTTTCCTTCACCGTTAGCGTGTGGTGTTGCTACGATAACTTCACAAATTTACATAACTTAGAAAACCAAGTCATAGGTACATGCCCGCACTGGGGATCGAACCTGGGTCTCTCGCTTCCGAGTCCGATGTTCTACCCACTAGGCTACCAACGCTAATAATCTCCATTAGATCTTCACCAAATTAAAATGGGACCAATGGGACGTTATACCTGTTCGAACCAAAAAAGAATTTTCGAAATCGGTTAAGACTTGACGGAGTTATGGAGGAACATAGCCAAATAAAAAAAAATAAAAAAAATATATACGCGTCGAATTGATAACCTCCTCCTTTTTTGAAGTCGGTTAAAAACTTAGTTCCAGATCCAAATTTCATTGCAGAAGCTGGAAAATACCAAATAGTATGCACCATCACACAAGATGACGATAATATGACCTGTAGCGTAACTATCATTATCATATTCAGGCGCGCCATTCTGTCTTTGCGGCCATTCCGATCCAGCCGCCACCAGGGCCGCGTTTTGTAAATCTACATTCATAAGCAGCCTATATACGTCCCACTGTAGGGCACATGCCTTCTCTCAGAGAGAGAGTATGGGCTTAATCACCACGCGTGCCCACCGCGGATTGGCGATTTCAAGCGCTGAGGTATCTGAATAGCTCAGACTTTCCTCACGATGTTTTCCTTCACAGTTAGCTAGTGGTATTGCTACTATAACTTCACAAATGTACATAACTTAGAAAACAAAGTCATAGGTACATGCCCGCACTGGGAGGGAATCGAACCTGGGTCTCCCGCTTCCGAGTCCAATGTTCTACCCACTAGGCTACCACCGCTGTAAACCTACAATCATTGTTCATTATGGCAATCGACTTACATTGCGAAGCCGATTGGTACAATTAGCCATCCAACCCAGTTACAGCTGATACAAAAACAGTTGTAGTTTCATGACACGCCGTCTACATCGTGGAAGCAGCATCAACGTGGGTCAAAGAGAAGTGAGTTACACTTTGCGTGCATCCAGAGTAGAGGTCCTTGCGTATCAGCTGTGTATTGACATAACCTAGTACATATCATTATCTATTAGTAAATAATTAAATGTTAGTCCGCCAATGTGGGAACGAGCGCGCCCGACCTACTGCGCTCGGGTCGGCTGCAAGGAGGTAGGAAGATGCACGGAGTATTATTTTATGCTGTCGGCACGTGTACCAACAAAGGTCATACTCTCTCTGAGAGAAGGCCTCAAAAAATACAGCTTGACAAAAAATGAAAGTGGTAATAATTTTTCCGAAAATTAAAAACACAGCATGAACTCACGCCTGTATCCCAGAGGGGTAGGCAGAGACCGGGGACTGCCACTTGCCACGATCCTGACAGATCACATTCGCTTCATCAACATTCATTAGACTTTCCATGCCCGCACGACGGTTTCGGGTACTTTTTATCTTGCCCTTTGCTAAAATAGTTTGAGTCGAATGTATAGGCGTATTCGTGAGTATTCGCTTCGAGATACGCAGGAGATTATTGAAATATAATATCAAATAAGTGTGCTTTATTTTTTCCAAGTTTTTCCTAACTTGCATAACCAGATTTGCAGGGTCAGTGCTTTTCAATGGAATTTGTAAGAAGTTTTCCTTTTATAAGTTGGTCGCCAATTACGCGTTAACTTGTAAAGCGTGTTAACTTAGCCTTGATAGTTCTCCTTTAAAGTTCATTAAATGTGCTATTGCCCTGCATTTTTTTTTCATGTTTCTACAATCAACCGTTTTGCCAACACTAGGGACGCCCTTCTCTAACGATAATTTGCGCTTTAAAGCATTATTTTTCACAAACGGAACCCTTAATTAAAAAAGGGTGTAAGGGTTATAACCTGAAATTTTTTTTTAAAGATTTTGGTTTCGTTGGCTTAGTTAATACATATATATCTATGCCAAATTTCAACTCTTATCGTATCTTAACCCGTACAGACGGACAAACGGACAGACGGACGGAGACATGGCGAAACTATAAGGATTCCTGGTCTACGGAACCCTAAAAACATGGATCTATGGGTTTTTTGCTGATCAGTTTTGTATACTCAGGTTTCCCCATGACCTTTCCCTTCTTGGTTGGCGAGTGGTATTGCTACTACAATTTTACGACCGTAAGGTGGGCAGCCGAAGTGATTAAGCCCATACACTGTCTCTCTCTGAGACAATGCCTGTGCAGGGGGCGTTTGCTGCTGATGTTCTTTGTATTAGTTTACTAATTTGTGAGTTTTTATATAAAACAATCAATCAATCAACCAATCAATTAATCAATTATTTATTCTTATTTCATGCGAATGTTACATCTGGTAACTGTAATTTGCTAAGGTACATGACACCCTGTAAGGGCACTACAATACTAATTGTTGTTGTTAGTTTATTAACTTATACTACAATATTTATCTCACTTATAAAGCAGTAAACATTAAAATTGTCCAAGTCAAATATTAAATCTAAGTAATAACTTTAACGTAATTATTATGAACTGGTATTATTAGTACTAATTTAAAAAAAAAAACGTTAATTCCATCATTAGTCATAGTAGATTACATTGTATCATTGGTCACATTTTTATATAGTCACATTTATAATTACACGCAGGCAACACGTTTTCAAATGACACCTTCTTGCAGCTGTGGTTTTCATTAATTTATTATGTGGATTATTGTGTGACATCTTCTATCAGTCTGTCTATCATCGCAATATTCTTGTAGTGAGTAGTAACATTTATTCATTACGTATTTATTTAAGGCAGTTTTGAAAGCTTTTATTATATTTAAGTTTGTAATTGGATCCAGTAGTAAATTATATATCTTGGCGGCCATTGCGTCGGGTCCTTTATTGACTAATTCTAATTTTGACGTATATGTGGCTAAACGTCGTTGGGGCCTAAGGTTTCATCACGGGTATGTTGAGGGAATTGGGTCATATTATTTTTTACAAAGATGCATAACTCTGTGATATAAATAGACGTAACTGTTATGTTCAAGGAAGTGGTTTCGGCAACTTGTCCTTGCGTTAATGTTGGCCAGGACCCTTATACACTTTATTTGTAGAGTAAAGAGTTGTTTCGCGTCCGTGCTATTTCCCCAGAGTATTAAGCATAGTATGCGCATGTAGAGGTTTGTAAATCTGTTGTTTTTTTTAAATTGGATAGAGCGTACACGACGCTACATAATTTACGAGATACTTTTCTTATGTGCATCTTCCAGTTTAAATTGCTATCTATTGTTTTGCCTTCTAGGCTCAATGTGAGCTTTTAGTTTTCATTGTCGTTTTATTGTATTCGTAGTTTATGTTTAGGGGGCGTTTTTTCCAAGGCTCAAACGGTTGTGATCATCAAGGCACTTTGTTAAATTTGTTAAATTATAATTCAAAGGAGCATCTAGCTCTGCCGTATTTTCGCAGGAATTGAGTGTATTGAGTTGCATAGGTGGTTTTTTTAGGTCGTTGTTTGATGATCTGTCCGGACGAGAAATCATGGTGTTCCACTCTGTTGCTTAAGTATGATTCAATATTATACATATTATTTTCATCCATTTTCATCCATTTCCCCTTAAGGGGTCTTATAATTTCTCTCCACTTCGAACCTCAGTCACACACTAACACTAAAAACGTCTTCGGTCAATCAGTATTGGAACGTCACAACAGTGTTTTCATTACAAACCCACCGTTTTAATTATTTGTTTAAAATAAATAACGTTGTTTTGTAAATATTACTACAACAGCGATGCAGTTCTCACGTCAATGGTCAGTCAGTACACATTATATTTATCGTCAATTTACGCAGTCACTGACTTGCTTAGTACATCGATAATTTTTGTACTAAAATGTCTAGCAACCAATGATCTGAGGTGGCCTGACATCCAAGTTTAAACTCTATCTTCAAACTATTAGGTTCAAATTTGGTCTATTTTTCTCTGTAAGATTTTGGTAAAGTTTTGATGTTTATGTGGGAAGTCAAATTTATGTTTACGTTTCATTATTACGTTCTGTGTAAATGGTACTCTAATTTTTGTGTCCATTTTCTTTTTAAAGAGATGTTCTGTTTAGTCTACGATTGGTAATTTGTTAAACAAGTCCTACCTTATCGGTAACGACTGTATTTTGAACCATCTTAGCACAACCATTTTAGTAAAACAGACTGGTTATCTATATATAGCTAGGCCTAATTGACCTAAATAAAACATAATGTTATACATATATTTTTAAACACTCACTTTGCTGATGAAAACAAACCAAGTAATCTTTTGCTGAGGTTGAATAAAAAACCAGCCAAGTGCGAGTCAGACTCACACACCGAGGGTTGCGTGTGCTCGCGCTTGGCAGTTTTTTTTAAATTTGTTGTTAGAATAATATAAGTTCCACAATTTTGCCAATTTTGATGCATGTACGAGTATTTGTTACCGATATTACGATAGAGCATAAACAAAAAAAAACAGCGATAAAACATGTTTGTGGTGTGGAGAACTCCTTATTAGGTAATTCGCCATCGGTAACAACACATATTCTGTAACAATTTCAACTAGCTACTTATTACAGTTCCAAATATAGAGCCCTTTAAAAGCCGGCAGACAGACAGACAGCGGAGGCAGATATTGAAGATTGAAACAGAAGATTGCTTTGAAATAGCATACTAAAAACGTATAAAAAAAGAAAATGTAAACCAGCCCCTAGTTCCAATCGTTAGAACCAGAGCTAACTTGCATAAAGTATTATATCCTTGGAAACAGTATTGATTCGGTATTATGGCAGTAGTGAGCTTTCAATATTTCTATATAATTTATACGCGGATAAAGACGTCTACATGAAAATGTTTGGTAAATTACAATGTTGTTTCATATTATTAGTTTCACTATTATATGATTGTTCCTCTGTAATAAATAACTGTGTACTTACTACCATCATAAGTAGCCATAAATCAATCAAAATGTAATATTTACGATAATTAAGTCCCTATACATTGTTGTACCAGCTTAGTAGTCAGCTTATGCGTGTAACAAATAGTTTAAAGCGAAATGTCACCAATCACCATAAAAAACCAAAATGATTTACTACATAAACCACCTAATAGCTACTAACCGCAAGATCCCCTTTTTCTGGATTTATAAAACCGATAAAATACAACAAAAAACTTGTTGCTGTTACTTGCAGGCTCTAGGCAAATGTCACCATTCAGCCCATATTCAGTTACTTGCAGGGTCTAGGAAAATGTCACAATTCAGCCCATATTCAGTTACTTGCAGGGTCTAGGAAAATGTCACCATTCAGCCCATATTCAGTTACTTGCAGGGTCTAGGAAAATGTCACAATTCAGCCCATATTCAGTTACTTGCAGACTCTAGGCAAATGTCACCATTTAGCCCATATTCAGTTACTTGCAGGGTCTAGGAAAATGTCACCATTCAGCCCATATTCAGTTACTTGCAGGGTCTAGGAAAATGTCACAATTCAGCCCATATGCAGTTACTTGCAGGCTCTGGGCAAATGTCACAATTCAGCCCATATTCAGTTACTTGCAGGGTCTAGGAAAATGTCACAATTCAGCCCATATTCAGTTACTTGCAGGGTCTAGGAAAATGTCACAATTCAGCCCATATTCAGTTACTTGCAGGGTCTAGGAAAATGTCACAATTCAGCCCATATTCAGTTACTTGAAGGGTCTGAAGGAAAATGTCACAATTCAGCCCATATTCATTTACTTGCAGGGTCTAAGAAAATGTCACAATTCAGCCCATATTCAGTTACATGCAGGGTCTAGGAAAATGTCACAATTCAGCCCATATTCAGTTACTTGAAGGGTCTGAAGGAAAATGTCACAATTCAGCTCATATTCATTTACTTGCAGGGTCTAAGAAAATGTCACAATTCAGCCCATATTCAGTTACATGCAGGGTCTAGGCAAATGTCACCATTCAGCCCATATTCAGTTACATGCAGGGTCTAGGCAAATGTCACCATTCAGCCCATATTCAGTTACTTGCAGGGTCTAGGAAAATGTCACAATTCAGCCCATATTCAGTTACATGCAGGGTCTAGGCAAATGTCACCATTCAGCCCATATGCAGTTACTTGCAGGGTCTAGGAAAATGTTAAAATTCAGCCCATATTCAGTTACTTGCAGGGTCTAGGAAAATCTCATCATTCAGCCCACAATCATCAAATGCTGTCATTAATCACCATTCAAAAGTCGATGATTCTATCCATTACTTCTTTATTTCTTGCTTTTTCATGCAGTAAATGATTGAGTATTGAGTTTAAATAGTCTGTCGGAAAAGAAAAGGCTTTGCCGCAGTCCATTTAACCTGCATTTGAGGAGTGTTTTAGAGAAATAGTGTTTTTATAAAAACCACCGTAAGCCTTTAAAACCTTCTCTGTGTTTAATTGAAGAGTCTTCAGTTTGCTATATTGCTGACGGCCGTCAGGAAATAAGAATAAGAATGCTAAGGGCCGGTTTCTGAATTGAGAATTTCACTAAGTAAATACTTAAGTACCGTTCTGTCACGCTCTTTTCTGAGAAATTCGAAGAGACAGCACTATAGTTAATTATTACTTAGCGAAATTCTCAATTCGGAAACTAAGGCTAGTTTCTTTTTAAATGCAGCTGTTTTGCTAACTCAAAATTGAAATGAAACAACACCCCACAATGCTGCCCACAAGAAACGATAAATCTCACGTGTGTTAAAAAGGCCCGAGTCAAGGGAAACTTTTCACACTTGCGGCCGGCGCAAACATACAACAAGAAAAATGTTTACTGTATTATAGAAAAACCGACTCCGAAACTGAATAAGGCTATTTCTAGTGCGGTAGACCAGTACTTGTACCAACTTACGTATTGACTTAATATGATTCGAGGAAAGATGGTCAGCGTAGTCTTTTTTTCTACCTTTTTCTCAGCTACAAATTGAACCCTGAGGCAGCGGCTAAAATTTTACCTCGACGGAAATTTAAAAAGTCTAATATTAGTTAGGTAAACCAGGTACTCGTACCAATTTACGTATTAAATTAGTATGATTTGAGAGAAGATAGTCGGAGTGGAGTTTTTTTTTGTCTACCTTTTTCTCCGCTACAATTTGACCCTAAGGTCTAAAATCACAGAACAGAGAAAATAGGTGGCTAAAATTAGCACAATTTACGTTAAAATAAAAAAAAACAATGTAAATTCTTTACGTTAAAGTTATTTTTTTATTTCTGATTGTTGGTATAGGTGGTAGCGGGTGTAAATATCTCAAAATAGACATTTGTGGGGTTTAAAAGGAAAAACGGAACCCCGGAAAAACGGATCATTTTGTTGTCCCTCCGTCCGTCCGTCCGTCCACTTGCCAACAAGACCCTTTATCTCGGGAACGCGTGGCGGTATCGAGTTGAAATGAAGACCATACACTCAGGTCTCCCGTGAAGCTGTAAAAAAATCAAACTTCTATGTTAACGTCAACAAAAGATACGGTCGTTTATGCCGCCAAAAAAACATATATGTCGACACTCAAATGAAACAAAAAAGGGTACTTTCCGTTGACCTTGAACTTTGAAATTTGGCAAGTAGGTAATATCGTCTTATACTAAAAGTACCATTTCCTCCATTTGGGTGTCGTAGAAGGCGACTGAGGAAATAAATTACCAGAAGACGGGCAGCAGCGTCTTCCTGAGATTCTAACCGCATACTGCGATCGCCAACCCGTCTGCCAGGCGTGGCGATTATGGCAAAACCCCTCATGGTTATGAAAACCATGAGGGAGGCCTATGTCCTGCAGTGGGCGTCAAATGGCTGATGATGATGATGACTAAAAGTACAGGGAAAAAATCTGAAAAAGTATACATTTTTTATGTTCGGGCAAAGCTCGGAAAAAATTGCGAGACTCGATTCCTGAACTACTTGTATTAATAATATGTAAAAACCGTGACTCCAACTCCTACTTGTCCGGTTTTTTTAGATTCACTCAGCATATTTAAATGTAAAGTCAGTGAATGTTGCTAGGTTTTCAAGGTTTTAGTCCTTACAATGTTTAAAAAATTGTTTTTCTTGAATTTGTATCTAGTTTGAAAAGATAGGGCGCTCATGGCCGAATCCTACTTGTTAATCTATAGGTTAATAGACTGCAGTGTGCATCGAATTTTCATAATAAACGGTTAATTTTAATTTAATGAATTAGGCACCGAGGGTCATCCAAATTACGTCACATGAGTTTGTAACGAGTTTTGGTCCTTTGGGACCCACCGAACACAATTACAGACATACAAAAACATAGCCCTCTTTACTTTATCAGTCGAGTAAAAATATGTCTGAACCGAACGCGACATGAAAAATGGTGAGGCACACACGCGAGCCCCGAATACTTCCCCCGTGGCTCTAATTCCTTGGAAAATATGCCACGTGATGCAATTCAGCAAAATCTTAATTTGAATCACAATTCGCCCGTACACTCGGAGGCGGAATTTCTCCGTAAATAAATGTTTCTGGAAACCCTATGTTTGTTGTCTTTCTTTAGTTTTACTCGGGAGTTTTGACTATTGAGTAGTCGTTGCTCGTTGATTTTATTTACCGTTGCGTGAGTCAATGTTTTGAAGGCTTACTGGAAGCTCTAAGACAAGATATATTATGGTGAAAAGTAGTCACGTTATTAGCCAAAATCAAGCAATAAAAATGTTTTTCAAGCCTAACACGGAAAATATGTTATTTGTTTTAAAATATAGAAGCAGCGACAACTACAAATTATTAGTTTTTTTTTTGAGTTTCATTCTGTCACGGGCTGTTTTATACTGTTAACTTAGTATTGCTTTCATTATTACAATGAAGTACACTTTTTAGGGTTCCATACCCAAAGGGTAATTACTATACTAAGACTCCGCTGTATTTGATGATCGTTAGACATTTGAAATTTTCATAGATGATGTATTTCTGTTGCAGCTATAACAATAAATACTAAAAACAGAATAAAATAAATATTTAAGTGCCACTGACACTTCACAGTCCACACCCCGTCAATCTTTACATCCGTGCACTCTATTTCGTTACGTCACGGGCGACTTTGCAACTAAAATGTATATTATGTTGATCTAATGTCAACTGTACCAATATGTTATTAAAATGAATTAACAAGACCGAAACCTATCATTTGAAACTTCCAGGAAGGTAGCTACATACCAACATTTATTTTTTCTTCCAAGAACATACTTTGTAGACGCTGCATAAACGCTACAGTTGGCAGTATATTAACACTTATATGTGTCCATTGTAATCAGTTACGTTACGGAAGAATTTGTAACTAAATGTAGAGGTTGACTGTACTCATATTGCACGCATCTGGAAATAAAAACAACACATCACCAGTGTTGCCAGATACTGGCCAGCCATTATACCCAAAATATTAAAAAAACATTCGCCCAAAAGTCTTTCTTAGGCCAGATTGCCTGAATTTTTAGGCATGTAGCTCAAAGTCGTATTTGTAAAATGACTTTTTTTTACATAATTTATTTTGTTTTCTCAACTAGCCATCCTCCTACGGTCTGTATTTTTCCCGCAATCCGCTCCATCCAAAGTTTGTCTGAAGAAATCGCTCTACGCAATAAGATCGCCAATTGTATACTGTCACTTCGATTTTAATTCTTTCTCCTGGTTGTGCAGTATCGAGCCCAGTATTCACCGTCAGCAATGTTCATGCAAGCTATCTCAGAAGGTCAATTACACCACCTTCCGATATAGCTCAAATGGCGATAAATCGCCTCATCTGGCAACGCTGCACATCACACCACCTCACAAAGTCGTAGTTAAACAAATAGAACTGTGATCACACCATGAGCTAAACAATTTGCTAAGTCGAAAGGAATTCGAAGCATCCCTACTGATAGCGCTATCAGAACTCAGATGGCTACACACACACATGTTTATCTTGGAATACCAGTGGCAAATAATAACGCATGCTAAATTAATTTCTATTGTAATATTTAAGGAAAAGTTCACAAACCTTGAGTTTTCGTTGAACCTGATGATATCAGATCGTAATTATAACAGTGAAATGCTAACGTGACTTACACTATGACGATGACGCATATTAAAATAAATATCTTCTTTTAAGTTGCGTACATACGTCCCACTGCAGGGCACAGGCCTTTTCTCAGAGAGAGAGAGAGAGATGGTTCAGGCTTAATCACCAAGCGTGCCCACTTTGAATTGGCAATTTCAAGCGCTGAGGTATGAACACCTCGGATACTCAGGTTTCCTCACGATGTTTTAATTAACTGTTAGCGAGTGGTGTTGCGACTACAACTTCACAAATGTTATTAACTTAGAAAACAAAGTTGTTCCGGGATTCTAACCCACGACCTCCCGAATGAGAAGCCGGCGTTCTACCGCTGCGCTACCAGCGCTTAGAGGTGGCATATTAAAACAAATATGTACAATGAATTTTAAAAAGAAATGACCCCGTAAATGTTTTTGAACCGATCCGTAAACTTTATTTAAAAATCTATTAATAAAAAGTGCTAAAAAGAAACAACAACCTGCCTTAACTTTGCTCTATTATTCATCTACATAAATCATAAATCAGACCGCAATTTCAGACAAATTCCTTAGCATTAAAAGAAAAAACAAAAGAACATAAAACAAATTCGCGAGAAAAACCTTTAAACACTTTTATGAAGAAAGTGCAATTTCGACCTCACTCCACTAATCCGTTATTAAAATGGGTCCCGTTTTATAAATTCACGAATTGAATGTCTGTTTAAGAAATAAAGCGCGAAACTTTTTCCATAAATAACCTTGAAAGTTGAAATCAGGGGCGGGCTCGGAAATTTATGAAAACTCCGCTACCTTCATTGTTGAAAGACAACACTCGATTAAACTTTACTCGACGTCACCCCCGTATTTCGTAGTGTGGAGAGATTATTTGAAATATTAGGCGTTTTAATTAAAATTTCGGACATTCTAAAGCCTTTCTGTCACCTTAAATGTGAATCTTTCTGGCTATCCGAAGTTCACGCGAACATACTGGCACTCAGCTATCGTCGTCCTCTATTAATCATCATCATCATCAGCCATTTGACGCCAACTGCAGGACATAGACCTCCATCATGGTTTTTAACCATGAAGGGTTTTGCCATAATCGCCACGCTTGGCAGGCGGGTTGGTGATCGCAGTATGCGGTTGGAATCGCTACTCCTAAAGTTAAAACGCTACTCCTAAAGTTAAAACACTACGGCATAAAGGGTGCAGGTTTAGATCTTTTAAGATCGTATTTAGAAGGAAGGGTCCAAAAAGCAGACGTAAATCGTATTAAATCCTCGGGTTCACTTGTAAAAATAGGAGTCCCGCAGAGATCTATTTTAGGGCCGCTCCTTTTCCTAGTCTATATAAATGATTTACCGTTTATGGTACAAAAAATGTCTGAGATAGTGTTATTTGCTGATGACACATCACTTATTTTTAAAATAAGGAGACAAGAAAATAATCTTGACGATGCAAATAATGCTCTCTCGCAAGTACTAGATTGGTTCACAGCAAATAATCTGCTGCTAAATTCTAAAAAGACAAAATGTATAAAGTTTTCCTTACCTAACGTACGAGTAGTTGAGAACAACATAGTAATTGGACATGAAAAACTAGAATTTGTAGATGATACTGTATTTCTGGGCATCACAATCATTGCAAAACTACAATGGGGTCAACATATTGTAAAATTAGCACACAGACTTAGCTCTGCAGCATATGCAGTGAAAAGAATTAGGGAACTCACTGACGTTGCAACTGCTAGGCTTGTTTATTTTAGTTACTTCCATAGTATTATGTCCTACGGTATACTACTATGGGGCCGGGCAGCAGACATTGAGACTATCTTCATCTTGCAGAAGAGAGCCATCCGATTTATTTACAAGTTAGGTAGTAGGGATTCGCTAAGAGATTTCTTAAAAGAAACAAACATCTTAACAGTTGCATGTCAATACATTTATGAAAATATTATGTACGTTAGAAAAAATATCAAAGACTTCGAAAATGTTGGTGGCCACCATAATGTTAATACTAGAAATAAACATAAATTGTCATTTCCACTATTTAGACTTGCAAAAGTTAACACATCCTTTATGGGGCACTGTATAAGGTTCTACAACAAAATTCCTCAAGATATATTAGAGTTACCCCCAACGCGATTTAAAAAATGTGTTAAGCACATCTTGTGCAAAAAGGCTTACTATAACATCAAGGATTATTTAGAAGACAAAGATGTTTGGCATTAAACAGTAGATTAATATTATTTAAAGGACGATTGTGACTAGTGTTCAACACATTCATGCATGACTAATATTTTAAGTTGAAAACTCTGTTAATTAAGTTAAAACGTGTTTTGAAAAGAATAAATGTGGAGTTTCTTTGTTAGCTTCTTCTCCACATAATTCATTAATTGTGAAACTAACAACTTTGACGTTCATTAAGTAAACATTCTGTTTTTACAATGAAAAAAAATATTTGAATTGAATTGAATTGAATTGAATCTCAGGAAGACGCTGCTGCCCGTCTCGTGGCAATTGATTTCCTTAGTCGCCTTCTACGACATCCACGGAAGGAAATGGAGTGACGCTATTCTGAATCCGCCGCCACAATTTCTCTATTTCACCTATTTATATTTGGGTAGTAAGCCGCTCAAAAAATAACTCTGTAATGCAACCAAAAAGGTCAGTAAAATTTCATCAAAAATGCTAATTATACATCCAAATATGCACAACAAAAAATTTAAATAAAAAATAAGAACCGACTTCGAAACAATACAGCACTAAAAAGTTACAAATAATTTAAATAATTAGAAGTATGTAAGCATTTAGGTAAGCATGTAGAAGTATAATTTGGGGTCGGGCCCAAAATATACCACCGTGCGTCATGTGTCATGAAAATGAGCACTGACTACAAATTATCCTTCTACAATTCCTACATGTATACTTTTTCTAATTATTTAAATTATTTCCAACTTTTTAGTGCTGTAGTGTTTCGAAAACGGTTTTTATTTTTTATTATTATTTTTTTAATGTTCAATTTTTTCTGGGGGAGCGGGAGAAAAAGAAACGCTACTTAATTTGTTGCTTTAAAATTTGAAGTTCTCAATTTTCATCTCCGAAAGCCTTCACCAGAACATCACCAAATTACCTATTTTATGCTATTTTATGAAACATACAGATATTACTAAAGGATGGGCCCCAATAGGCCTTATTGCTGCTCCATTGAAGAGTTCCGTTCTCCATCTCTGAAAGTCTTCATCAATCTTCACCAAATTAGAAAGGGGGCCAATGGGACGTTATATCTATTCGAAAAAAAAGAATTGTTGAAATTGGTTAAGATTTGACGAAGTTATGCAAAAAACATAGCCAAAAAAATTATATAGCTTCGAATTGATAAAAAAAAATTAAACTGTTTATTTTAAAAAAAGAACTACTAAAGAATCCTTCTCTGGAAGCTGAATCTTCCACATGAGATTATATTGCTTCCAGAGGTTGCTCTAAGATGATAAGTGATCTAAATTAATTAGACTACATACTTATATAACTTAATTTATAAGTAAGAGTATAGGCGTGCAGAAAAACACAGTATACATGCAAACGATTAATTTTACATTATATAGAATAATACTTACTAATGTTAATATTAATTTTACTAATAATGTTAATATTAATATCAACATTAGTAATAGTTAATAATTAATAGATTAATAAGGGAAGTGGGCCGCACTACCTTCTCCTCACATTAGGGGTAAGCAGTACGTCCCCCTCCCCCTCATACTTATCATTTAAGAAGTATTTTTTTAATATATTTTTTATGCAATGACTTGAATTCATGGACCTCCTCCTTTTTCGAAGTCGGTTAAAAAGGAGTAAAATTGACCGTAATATATTTGATACGTCGATTTTGTTTGGGGCAGCACAAACATTGGATACCAAGTTTATTAGAATCCAGGACTGCTTGTTTTTTCCAACAAAAATGTTCTAGAGTTCTAACAGAAATACTGATTGCATATCAAAAACTGCTCACCATACTTGAAGAACTATACATTAATTTGATATGAGGCGCGGAAACTTCTACTTCTACAGAGAAATATCTACGTGCCTCATCGACTCGTCAGGTGACCCTAGAGCTGGTAGCTTCCTCGGTCAGAGCATCAGTCTGGCCATCCAGAGGGGTAAAGCTGCCAGTATCTTGGGAACTCTCCCAACGGCAGCGGTTCAGAGACCACATTTTATATACATAGCTAATTATCATCATCATCATTCAGCCACAAGAAGTCCACCGCAGGGCATAGGCCTCCTCCATGGATTTCCAAAAAGACCGGTTGGAAGCGACTTGCATCCAGCGTCTTCCTGCCACTTGGATGAGGTCATCTGTCCATCTTGTGGCTGGTCGTCCTACGCTGCGCTTGCCGATATGTGGTCTCCATCCGAGAACTCGATATAGCTAATATTTATTGTAAATATTGCGATTAATTTTATTACTAATGTTATAAATAGATAAACATCCCGTATTAGCAAAGGGCAAGATAAAAATTACCCGAAACCGTGCGTGCATGCAACGAATAATTAATGTTGAAGAAGCGAAAGTGATCTCTCAGGATCGTGGCAAGTGGCAGTCCCGCCCTGGGATAAAGGCGTGAGTTTATGTTATGTACTAATCTTATGTTATATTCGATATTTGCAACAAGTATTTTTTATGTGTTAGTTGCACATTATTTCATCTGTTAACTGGGAAAATAAACACGATCGCTTTTTTATTTTATGTGTTTGGTTTCATGGGTTCAAATAATGAGTTTACTTTTATTTTAGAGTATTTATTTTTTAATATACATTTCATACATTTCTTTCTCTTTGAGTTTTTTTTATATCATAATTAAATACCACCGAGGTGTTTTAGAAAGGTCAGACAACTAAAGGTGGCTTTATCTCATCTATACAAACAACGTTGTATGGATACAATAGCTCGTTCACGTAGAAACATTTGTATCTCAGCTCAAGTGCCCAAGTAGCAGATTAAAACGGAAAATTCTTCATCAAAAGGGCACAAATAGAAAATAGAGAATACCTCACCAAATACCCTGTCGAATCCTCAACACATTTCATATTAAAGGGGCCACATTCCTAATCCGTATCCTCGAGGATCTTCCCGTTTTCCCCCATTTCAATTCCTTTGTACGGAAGTTCTAGATATATTCATTCGGCGCGTCCTCAAGACGGCGAAGGTCTTTCAACGCGCTGCGATTCAATGAGTGTCGAGTATTGGAGATGTTGTCAACTGAATTTGGCCTTTTCTTCTAGACCCGTCTAATAAAGAAGCGTTAATCTGTAATCGTCGTTGACTAATGTTAATACAACTTGTCCGAAATAGCACTTGAGTGGTTATTATATTTATTTATTTCAACAAACTTAACTATCATTACAGGGATTCTCTAATTCAATAGTTCTATTTAGCTAACAACAATGAACAAACAAACAATTCTGAATAATAAAAGTCTCAATAAACAATACAATTAGAAACAACACAATTACAAACTATTAATTACAAACTTATTATTATTATTAAAATAAACTTAATATTTGAGTTGCGGCCTATAACCATATTATGAAGTGAGGGAAAATATATTTCAGCATTTTAATTAATTTCCAGACCTATCCCAAATTCCAGGATCCGAATTTTCTTCTATTACACTTATAACCGTAAATTGAGTTTAGTCGCCTACCGATGAAGGAACTAAAACTTTCGTAAGCACTACCGGACTCTTCAGAAAAAAAAACATGTAACTTTAAAACTGTTAATTAAAAAATTATAATTTACTTTTTTATACTTACAGAACCTGTAATCACAAATCAGAAATCTTTTTTATGTAGCCCCTATTCGTCCCGTTGTAGGGCACAGGCCCTCTCCCAGAGAGAGTACGGGCTTAATTACCATGCGTGCCCATCGTGGATTGGCAAGTTCAAGCGCTAAAGTATCTAAACACCTCAGGCAGTCAAACATTTATTTCAACGTAAATAATATTTTCCATTATGTCAGTTCAATATCAATGTACAAATTGTTCAAAGCTGTAGTGGTGATTACGAAACACAAACTCTAACTGTAGGTGTTCCAGGAATTGAGTATTTCCGTAACAACACAGTGTAGCTTCAATGAGAAGGTTTAACAAACACCGAGGGCCCAACTAACTGGAAACGTATCAAAGCTTTGTAGATACATTATTATTTATAACCGAGTAATCATCATCTATCTCACGTAAGTCAACGAAACCTCGCCAAAGTAAACACCTGCTAATGAACCTAATACATAATGTACCGCGTCTATCTCCAAGGCCCAACTCATCTTACTAATATGGTCTCCAAGGGCGACGAGCCTAGGATCCGTGGTAATAAAATTGACATCCCTTTTCTATCGCAAAAACAGATCTCTTTTTCTGGGCAACAATTACAAGGGAGCGTAGGATTTCATTGCCAAATATTTTCCTTTAGCCGTTTGCGTGTGGTGCAATTGAAGGGCTTTATTCTGTTTTGCTTGTATTATTTCTCAATCTACAAACAACAACGTAACATGACTCACACCCCTTCTTACCCACGGTCCACCTCCTGAGACCACCTGGGTGAACCATGGGATTTTTTTTACAACGCACCACCTTTGTTCACCTGGGTGTTCCTTGGGAAATATTTTTTTCCATCGCACACCTTGACATCGAAAGTCTTCAAAGTCTGAGGTGCACTGTCACCAATAAAAAATAGAGCCTTTTAAAGTTTTTTGTAAAAAAAAATTCCCACTGTTGACCCAGGTGGTCTCAGGAGGTGGACTATGGGTGAGAAGCGACTCACGCCTGTATCCCAGATCTATTTGTTGAATTTCAATGTAGTGGAGAAATGGACAGCGAAAAAAAAAAAAACTTAGTTGGCCCTAGTACCATTAGCATTATTTAAGAATAGTTTTTTATATTCTTCATGACGTATTTGATGACGACGACCCTCCTGCTTTTCTTACGTGAGTGGTGTGGATGTGGCCTTGTAAACCGAATATGATGTTGGAACTTAGGTGCTTGGAAACGTATTTATTACTTATCTTGTCATCAAGTTCTTCTTCCTGCTGTTCCTCTCCACTCAGAGGTTTTCCATATTTTCAGCTGCAATGATCTGCTTCCCACATTCTTCTTCATTTCTCACCAAGCAAAACAGGTCTTCAATGCTATCAAACAACAACACACAAATGAGACATTCCAACTCAATCAAACACTGTAACTGTTCGTAGCGTTATTAAGTCAAAAAGTTATATTAAGTTACAGTTTTACGCGACAACGTAAATTTTAGGACATTATTCTTTACATAATATCCACTTCATTGTTAAAGGGTTTTGCCGCTTATTCGTATTTAAAACGGTGAATTATTGGTTGCGACCTCGCAAGATTGTGGTTGTCTCACTAACTCCGGTATCCAGGTTTGCCAGTTGTCCCTGAGCAAGCTATCAAATCATTTTATGATAGTTACAAAAGTAGGTAATAAATAATGTCGAGCTATCCGTCATCAGCCTCTGCCTTGCGAGGTCCTGGTAAGCTTTTTCCCCGGTCTTCATTATTGAAAGGTCGCAATATAGCCGCGCTTGGGCTATGTTTCCTCCCTTAATTAGGACATCTGTTGCGATATTACGAGCAAAAAGGGTGTGCGTCGAACGACACACTACTATGCCGGTACGTAGAACTGCCAGTTGCGTAGTATCCACCTTTGCTAAATATAAATGAAGAGGGCTGGTGCTTGGTGCTCATTAGACTTATTTTCTTGGTAGATTTTCCTTATTACATGTCTGGGTTAGGGTTGGTGAGCTCACAACTGGATGTAGTGACCTTTGATGATGTTTGTCATTGACAAATCAAATCAGTTTAAGAAATCTATATTGATATCAAAAAATATTTTTATACTGGTCTATGGAGTGTAAGTTTTGTTTTGTTTGATTCTATGGCATCCGCTAAAAACCAGCGTCGTGGTGGACATGGCATGATGCTGAGCGGAAGGCATTTGGGTGAGCCATGTACTTCAGACATTTGATTTTCTCATCAAGTTGTTTTTCGTTAACCGTTAGTTGGTATTGATAGCCATCATTTTGTTAAAATTTGTGTCTAAGAAGTTTGTGTCTAAGACTTCCAAAAATTAAGTGACAAAGAATATAGATTTTGAGCTCTACAAATGGAATGTAAATGGTAGATAACAATTGTAAAACCAAGGGTATCTCGCAACACAACTGCTATGCAGTTGGCAGAAATACAACTAATGCATTTTTCTGTATTTATTTAAATACAAATCTTCAATCAATCAATCAACAAATAAGCGAACAGCAAATCTGCAGCAAATATGTTTTCTCCCAGGAAGAAGGACAAATATATTTTTTAGACGGATAAAGTAATATAAAATGATAATTTCTACTGCAACAATATTATGACTGAGCCGAGTGGTTTTTGTCAAAATTCTTTCATCGAATAAAGAGAAAAAAACTAAATGTACAAACAGAAAATAAGCACTCTTTCCCCCTCACTTACTGACAAAGATGTCCAAAATAATAACAACAACAATACAAAATAATAACCCGTCCCCAAAAAAACATCACAAGGGTTTGTTAAATGGAACGGTGGATTTTTCGCCTATTTTCCCGTAGAACGGTCAACGTAACACAATATATTTTTACTGGTGATCTAGGTATTTTTATGAAGCATATATTCAAATACTCAGATTTCCAATAGTTCAGTCACATATCTATAAATACTTTTTAAAGAAAAAGTAAACGCGTTCTCTTCCTAAAAGTAAAAAGTCACCTTCCTGTCTGAGTGGTTACTATGTACAATGTATATATAGGAAATGTGGAAATGTACATTTTGTCTAAATAATATGCGTAAATATATTCTGATCATACACGTACTTACGCCATTGTGTGGGTAAACTGAATGCTCAATGGGGTTAAAATATTGTGAACGATTTTTTCTGTTACAGATACAATTCACCCTCTTTTAGAGAACGAGAGATTCATTCACGGGGGAGAGCACCGATTTTAAATTTTATGGCAAATAGTAACTCTTACAGGTTGCATACGTAGTGATTAAGCTCTCCCTCTCTGAAAGAAGGCCTTTGCCCTACAGGGCGTAGGTTACCTATGGCTAAGTACTACAGTGCTACAGAGTAATTACAGGGTGCTGGTCCTGATTGTAAAGCGAATATCTTGCAGGACGAATTTGACCGAAATCTTCCTCATCGCATCTGGGAAGGAAAAATCAATGGGGTCCGATTTTCTGGAACTGATTTGCCAATTTTCTTTCTTCGAGCTTTCTCTGTTAATTCGTCAACGATTTATCTTCTGGTGAAATATAATGATGATGTTTAATTATTTGCAAATAAAAACTAAGATCAGTAATGAGACAATCCGCCAAAGAACTAAGGAGACTGACATAGCATATACCATTAGCAAGCTGAAGTATCCGTGGGCTGCTGGTCACATAATTATGCCGGAGAACCGATGGTCGATGGGGTCCAAAGTTCTCGCAAACGCAGGGTAGGACGCCCTCGCTGGATCGATGATCTGGGGCATATTGCTGGCAGTGGGTGGATGAGGATGGCCAAAGACAGAAGGAAGAGGGATGACTATGTTCAGCAGTGGACGAGTACGAGCTGATTGATTGATTGATTAATTGAAAGACTAACACGGAAGAATTCAATAGATTCTGGTTTCCAATCAGGCATGCTCCTGACTTTCATCTTCTGACTTCTCTGGTATCTCGTACACTGATTGCTTATTAATATGCTGTCAGTTTTCTATCCATCATGGTCCAGTTACAGCTGTTAATAGCAGAACAGATAGATGTAGGTACGAGAAACCAGGGGAACGCTACCTACTTATATTTTTGTATTTATTCTTCGTAGTAATTAAACCAGTCAACTGTAAAAGAAAACATCGCGAAGCCACCTCGTGTCTGAGAATCTTCTATAATCTTCTAAGCCCTGGCGTCTTATATATAGGACTATAACTTTCTTAATTCACATCCAATGGAGATCTGGAAAGTTAGTTTTCTAGGTTCAATATTTTTTTTCGTTGTTATTTTGGATAAAATATGTTTTAGAAGTTTTAGATTTGGAGTAATTTTTATCTCCAGGGTTTAGGAGAAAAAAAAATTTTCTTTAGATGTTGTCTTGATCTTCTAGAAGCCGAAGCAGAAAATCTTTATTTGGTACTGATTTTAAGGAACTGCTTTTACGAGTATAATGTTCAAGATGTGTGTGTGTGTGTGTGTGTATGTGTGTGTGTGTGTGTGTGTGTGTGTGTGTGTGTGTGTGTGTGTGTGTGTGTGTGTGTGTGTGTGTGTGTGTGTGTGTGTGTCAAAAAGTACAAATAAAATGATTATCTATCTATCTATCTATCTATCTATCTATCTACTTGAACAATATTATTGAAAACTTTTTGTTAAACTGAAACTAACATAAAAGTACCAAAAAGGTTTTACGGAATCGCGGAATCATATCGGCCTTGATGTATTAAGTTTAAGATGATTTGAGAAAATCTTTTCTCTGGTCAGTGTAGAATTTTTTTCCGCTGCCTTTTTCTCCACTACAAATACGGCCCGAAGGCAGCGGCTAACATATTATAACATAGTATTCGGCAATTTGACAGTCAGCAAACAGAATGTAAATTCTTTAAGTTAAATACATTATTGATTTCTGATTTTGGATTTCTGTTTTCGTTCAGCTGATTGTCTCAGCTTGCGAGCTTCCAACTAAACACAATCTGACCTGATTAGGGCTTGTTAATGGCGTCTTATCAAAACATATGACATCATATCATAGATATCTTCTTCATATCATATCAGGTCTTCTTAATTTGTTTTTCTACAATTGAATGAATTTGTCTTCATGTGTATGGCTGTCGTAGTCAAGATTGGCTCAGAAATAGTTCTTATGTGGTTCTTAGGTTCTTATGTGGCAATAGATGCCGACAAGATCATATTAAATTTGATCTAAATCCTTGGTTTATTTTGCTCCACGCTCCTCGGTGATGTGATGAGGAAACGTCTGTCTGAACCACTATCATTTAAGCGTAGTTCTCGTCTCTTTCTTCGGTAATATTGATGATCAAAGTAAATTACGTGAACTACGGAAATTGTTCCTTCACAAGCAAACTAGTTTCAATTTAAACCTCTTCAGAAAATAAATAAGAATCAAAGTCGTTTTCATTAAGCTCTAAAATAATACCAATTAGATCCCTCTTTCCCATTTCTTCACCCTCTTTCCTCGCCATTTATAATCATGGTTTTGAACATTTCTAAGCATACACCTGTCCCTGTCTTCTCCGTTTATTTAAAAAGGGACAAAAAGCTGGGGGGGCATCTTCTCTCCGTCAATGGAGGCAGCTTTGCTTATAAGTAAGCGTCCGTAATTATTGCTCTCATTAAGCATTTATTCGGAATAAAATCTCCAGTTCATTTTGACGCTCGAAATTGTTACAATTAAGGCTCAATTGAAAATGGACGGGAGGAAGAAAATTGGGAGGCTTCCTTTTGGGAACGCTATATTGTGGGTGTATTTTTGTCGAGGTGTTACTTTGAGATGGTAATTCAGTTACTAATGATACAAGAAATATTTTGTTTGGCCTTCCTGGTGAGGGCGATATTGCATTGCAAAAAAAAAATGTATCAGTTTGTCGGAATTTCAAATATTGTTGGTTCAGCCGTCTAGAGGTGGTGTTTAAGTGGACTGTTTTATTTATTATGTCCTATTTACTATCTTTAGCCGTGCGTAAAATAAATGCGTGAAAATAAAGAACAAAAGAAGAATTAATGAAAATATATACAATGAACCCCATTGATTTAAAACTCTATAATGTCAAAGACAACTGTTTCTCTTAAAAGCAGAGCAAGGGAAAGGGAGATTTTTGTAAAGTTGTACATACACAGGTCTCATTTCTTTATGATGTAACGTGTTTTCGAGTTGCGTAGTGAACCCCCATGCTTGTAGGTTAATGTAGGTATTCAGAAATAAGTACTGCAAGCCGAAACCCAACATCTTCCCGTACACTTACCGGAGTATTCGACCCACTCGTCGTCGTATATTCTCTATGGCTCAGCAAACAGGCGAGCTGCCGCGACGCTGTGTATTGCGAATTCTATGGCATAGCAAATAAACACGCCTGGACGTGTTTGGACACGTCTTGGCCGGTGTCTTTAGTGGCACCAAGTCTATAGTGTCATCACATCGTAGTTGATCATAGGTTAGTCTAGAAGATTATGTTCGGTTCTTGATAATATGTACCAATATGCGACTAAGGAAATCCATTACCAGGAGACGGGCAGCAGCGTCTTCCTAAGATTCCAACCGCATACTGCGCTCGCCAACCCGCCTGCCAAGCGTGGCGATTATGGCAAAACCCCTTATGGTTATGAAAACCACGAAGTATGTACTGAAGTGGGCGTCAAATGGCTGATTTATTATTATTTATCCGTCCATCCTGATTTCCCAACCCCAGAGTTCTCGCCTTCTGCAATAACAGTAATTAATAATAAAACCGGCCAAGTGCGATTGGGAATCGCGCACGAAGGGTTCCGTACTTACCATTATCTGTGCAACATTTGAATATTTCAAGCGTCTACCTGTTGGCGCTATTAATCGAGCAAAAACGAAAAAAAATCACGTTTGTTGTATGGGAACCAACTATTTGTTTTATTCTGTTTTTAGTATTTGTTGTTATAGCGGCAACAGAAATAATTATATCATCTGTGAAAATGTCTACTGTCTAACTGATGGACGGACGGACGGATACCCTTTGGGTACGGAACCCTTAAAAAAGAAAAGAACGAAAAAAACGAAAGAATATAACGCGTGAAACAGAACTTCTGTTGTAGTAACATTTAAGGAGTCGGGTCAGTCAACCAGGTCAATGGTGACCTCTATTTTCCTGCTGCTTGTTTTACTTAAAGAAAACCAAAGACTCTTATGCGCCGCCAAGTCCAGTGATAATATTATGAGGCATATGACCTGATATAAGATTGTGTGATATAGGGAATAGCCCGCGGCAGAGACTAAATATTTGTACAGTCATTGGTTATTATGATCGTTTTAGAAATCTGTAATGTTTGACAAGTTTCACTCGTATACTGGAAAATACACGCTGAAATCTGGGTGGTTTGAAAACCGTGGTTATGTAATTAGCAATTAAAAACCGGCCAAGTGCGACTCGGACTCGCGTACGTAGGGTTCTGTACCATTATCTCTACAACATTAAAATATCTGCCTGTTGCCTTTATTAATATCGATCAAAAAACGGCAAAAAGTCACGTTGGTTGTATGGGAGCCACTCATAAATATTTATTTTACTCTGTTTTTACTATTTGTTGTTATAGCGGCAACTGAAATACATCATCTGTGAAAATTTCAACTGTCTAGCTATCACAGTTCATGAGATACAGCCTGGTGACAGACAGACAGACAGACGGACAGTGGAGTCTTAGTAATAGGGTGTAACCTATCTTCATCATCATCATCAGCCGTTTGACGCCCGCTGCAGGACTGTCTATTTCAAGTGTGATAGCATCGCTCTAAAACAGGACACAAGATTTCTTACCGCGCGAGCGGTTTCATCGCACGATAGAATCGCATCGCATCATCGCGCGAGCGATGGCAGTAGGACGGCGCCTTAGAGTTTGTATTACAAAGACTTTTGGGCTGGGACTTTTGACACCTTTTTCATTTTGTGTAGTTGCAAGGTCGCCTGTTACGCCACTCAGTATAGATAAATAGACAACACTTTATTGTATATAAAAAAGGAAACTATACAGATAATTCTTAACCTAACCTAATACGCGGCCTTATCATTAAAAGTGATCTCTTCCAGACCACCTTTGGATGGACTGGACTAATACATTGGAGAAGGAAGTAGATGTACAAAAATACAATGATTGTATAGTGGAAGAATGTAAAAGTTGACATACTAAAACGCAGCGCCCGGCTGTACTGACAATTCTTCGAATTAATAGAAACACCGTGCAAAAATAGTTTCAATTTATTTTCATCAGAAGTTCAGTGGGTTAGATGGCATAACTGACCTGCAGCATGCAGTGACTAATGAATGTTGATGGAGCGAAAGAGATTTGTCAGGATCCTGTCAAGTGGCCAACCATAACATCTGCCCACCTCCTCGGAGTACAGGCTTGAGTGTCTGTATGTACATAATAATATGTAGCAATGACGGTCAAGAATTCACAGCGATCAGAAGTAACACTAATACTCGTTTAAAATGATAATCACGTTCTGTTTAATCTACCGAAATACTTACACGAGGCCGAAGGTTTCTGACGCATAAATATTAACAAGTACTTCGGTTGTCGTGTTAATTGTTATTCTTGACTCCAGTTGCATGTGAAGTAAATAAAAAAATGTGTGAATTTTTATATATTTTTCGAATAATTTTTATGTAAGGTGTGAACTATATCTGCCTCTCCTATTTATTCTTGGTCATTCAACATAATCTTCGGCAAAACATATACACAAGAATGTAGGTAAACATCATTCAGCTCAATACATCTATTTCCAATAACCCCCGAATCACTTTCACAGGCCGGCTTCAGCCTTCGGCTAGCCAAGCCAAGCAAGATTAATTATTAATTGCCCATCCAAATTACGTAATTTGTGGCAAAGACGTTCAATTACTGCCAGTAGTCGTATTGTACTCGTCTGGAGCTAACGTAGAAACCAAGTTGGGTGTTTGGAATGGCGAAGAAAGTGTAGTTGGAACGTGTTCCAGCCAAAGATAATTTAGTTTAATTTTCATTTGATTTTCATTTAATTTTCATTTAATTTTATTTCATTTTCATTTAATTTTCATTTAATTTTTATTTAATTTTCATTAAAGTGAGAGCTTATACTCGTTGTTACATGGTTACACTGCATTGTTACACTGGACATTACTGTTGTTTTTTTCCCGCTGCCTTTTTCTCCACTACAAATACGGCCCGAAGGCAGCGGCTAACATAGTACGAGTAGCATAGTACATTGACATTCAGCAAACAGAATGTAAATTCTTTACGTTGAAATAAATTATTGATTTCTTCACATAAACAAACAATGCCATTAGTATATTTTTTCACTGAAATGTTCGATTTTTACGACCCGGTTATTGTTCGTGTAGTACACAACACAGTAAAACAATCACTACGATAATTATTATGAAATATGGATCATTTACTAGACCCTACCAAAAGTTTTCGTGTGGCGCCGGATTAAGAATAGCGTCACTCCATTTCCTTCCGTGGATGTCGTAGAAGGCGACTGAGGAAATTTACCAGGAGACAGGCAGCAGCGTTTTCCTGAGATTCCAACCGCATACTGCGATCGCCAATCCGCCTGCCAAGCTTGGCGATTATGACGAACCGCTTCATGGTTAGAAAACCATGAGGGAGACCTATGTCCTGCAGTTGGCGTCAAATGGCTGATGATGATGATGACAAAAACAAAATGGTTTATTACTCAGCACACCTTCTACAACTGGCTGTGACTACTTAGGACCCTGCGGTTCATCAGTTCACCGTGTCTGCAGCATAAAGTCAAAAGTATTTGAAAACATGAAACAACGTTTGATTAGAGAACGATCATTAGAGAACTGGAAGAGGATGCAATGACTAGAATTGAGAAAGGAATGTTGCGTTGGTTTGGATATGTAGAGAGGATGAAGGAAGAAAGATTGACGAAACAAATATGTCGAGCGAATGTGGGTGGGAGGGCCGGTAAGGGACGACCCAGACGGTCATACATCGACCAAATAGGGGATGTATTATTTATTTATTTTTATTTTACTTTATTTGGAACAACAACAGCGTAATCTGATTATAATTACCTATTAACCAATTACTAAAAATAAGGGCAATACAGTTGTCCATAGGTTACCAATTAAGCTTAGCAAAGGGCAAGATAAAAAGTACCCGAAACCGGCGTGCGTGCATGCAACGACTAATGAATGTTGAGAAAGCGAAAGTGATCTGTCAGGATCGTAGCAAGTGGCAGTCCCTGGTCTCTGCCTACCCCTCTGGGATACAGGCGTGAGTTTATGTATGTGTGTATGTATCAAGCAACTCTGCAGCAACTACAAGAAGGACGGTCCGTCGAGCAAAACATGCGACTACCTTACACAGAAGCTAATTCTTCTCGAAAACCAGTCGAGCTACTTTGATGAGAGACATAACAAAAACTTTAAAAAGTTATCTTAAGTTAGATGTGTTACAATAAACAGTTACTTAGGTATGCATACAATGTGCAAAAGAAAAATGTTATCCAACGTTATAAAAAGAAAATCCAACGAGTCGGATGACAAGTACCATGAAAATTTTAAACGAAATGAAAACGTCTACATTCGTATTAAGCAATTGTACAAGGACGTAAAACAATAAATTCTAACCCGTTTGCAATCTGCGCTGCAAGGGTACCATAATGACTAGAAGTTTCTTATTTGTAAAGTATCCTCTATCTCCTCCATGGATTCTATGTCCAGCAGTGGACTTCTTGTGGCTGAATGATGATGATGATGATGATCCTCAATCTATATCTTACCACTTTCATCGTGCGCGGAAACTTTGAAAAACAATGAAAATGGCGGCGGGTGGATCTGCCACAGAGGTCCAATCCTCTTTAAACAAATTTTAAAAAGACATAAAAACAAAAAAAAAACTGAAAACAAATGAAAAATATTTATTTCTAAAACATATTTTACAAGGCTGAGACCTCCTTTTAAGTGTATAACACCTGTGCCAGGAGATCCCACTCTCCCACAACTATACATATTTTAAAGTAAAAACAACATGCACAAAAGATATATTACGATAACAAACATTTTTATTCTCTTTATTTTTCTATAATACTAGCTCACCTGGCAAACGTTGTTTGCCCTCGCTAACTGTAAAGGAAAACAACGTGAGGAAACCTGAGAGTCTGAGCTTAGCGCTTGAAATTACCGATCCGCGGTGGGCACGCTTGATAATTTAAGTCGATCTCTGAGATGCCTGTGCCCTGCAGCGGACCGTGTATAGGATACATAAAAAAAAATTACAGGTGTTGCCATACTTGGCTCCAGCCGAAAAACTCATTAATTTATAATATGATTGATCAGTATGCTCGGATTGAGTTTCAGAGTTAAAACTTGAACCTCTAGAGGTGCGAGCCACCACTCCACCCCAGATGAGCCAGCTCATTAATTTCGAGTAAACTCGGGCGAAAGACTGAAGGGTTGTCTGTTTGACGAAAGTTTTACGCTGCGACTTTCGTTAATTAGTTTTGTGTTGATTTCAATTTGATATTTGAGTTGTGTTTTTTAATACACTTTAATTTATGCGTGTCATGGAAACTTGTTGGCACACGAATCATAAGGCTGAACTGGAGATGGGCGAATCAAGAGGCTGAACAGGAATGTAACATCAAATGACCACAAGGAACCAAATGACAAAGGTAACTTTAGTATGAAGTTCCAAAACAAACACTGCCCAAAAGCTCACTAGGCAAGGTACCACCTAATCAAGCTCCCTTTATTTAACAACCTGTCATCCGCTCGACTCCCGAATTTAAAATTATTAATGCTTCCAACATTTGAACCGATTGGAGAGACGCCCGTCACTCGTACGACGGGCTCTAGGGGTTATTGCCTATGGCTCCCGTGCTTTGATTCCATTTACACCGTCAAGGAGATTTTAGGATTTCTTTGGAGCCTCATCAACTCTGCAAGAAACCGGAAGGTCAGTGCTAATCACTGGCAGTCCAAAGGTTAGTACTCCCTATGTCACAACTCCCATTCTCTAACAAAGTTAAGCAATACAAAAACACTTTTTGTATTAAGGTCCAAAATACTGTATGCATGTTTATTACAGAGCTGCTGTAATAAACATGCACGCCAACCTCCTTGGTCCCCTGCCAATCTCGTCCATTGCTTCCAACAGTTTTACTAGTGCCATCTCCCTTTCGGTTTGATCTGGCTACTGATCGTTTTTCTAACCTAGGCCACCCCTCACTAAGCATGATATAAATTAAATATTTTTAAGACGTTTAGCACTTGTTTAGGGCTCTTTCCAAACTCCAATAAAGGATGACGAGCCATATCCCACCCTTGTAACAACATGAGACCTGAATATCAATAGAAAGGTCTTTGAAAACACTTTTTAGGGTTCCGTACCTCAAAAGGAAAAAACGGAACCCTTATAGGATCACTTTGTTGTCCGTCTGTCCGTCCGTCCGTCTGTCAAGACCCTTTTTCTCAGGAACGCGTGGAGGTATGAAGCTGAAATTTATATCAATTACTCAGGTCTACTGTCCCTTGAAGCTGTGAAAAAATCAAACTTCTAAGCCAACGCAATCAAAAGATACAGCCGTTTATGCCGCAAATTTTCGACACTTGCAAGGGAATCAAAACCTACAGGGTGCTTCCCGTGAACTCAGAATCTTGAAATTTGGTACGAAGCAACGTCTTATAGCATAGATAAAGGAAAAATTACGAAAACCATAAATTTTTAGTTACATCACATAATATATATTTTTTTAATAATTTTAAACTTACTACCCATTTCCTCATAAACGCGTAGAGGTATTAAATTGAAATTCATACCAAATACTCAGGTCTATAATACCTTTAAGCTGTAACAAAATCTAACTTCTATGTTAACGCAATCAAAAGAAACAGCAATTTAAGCTGCATATTTTGAAACTCGCAAGTACTCGCAAGGGAATCAAAACCTAAAGGGTACTTCCAGTCGACCTAGAATCTTGAAATTTGGCATGAAGCAACGTTTTATAGCACATATAAAGGAAAAATTCCGAAAACCTTAAATTTTTAGTTACATTACAAAATATATATTTTTTAATAAATATAAACTTATTACTTTTTTCCTCATGAACGCGTAGAGCTATCAAGTTGAAATTCATATCAAATACTTAGATCTAATTGCCTTTAACCCGTGAAAAAATGTTGTTGACATTGCAGGTTTGTACGGAACCCTCGGTGCGCGAGTCCGACTCGCACTTGGCCGGTTTTTTTAATTACGTCAACTCTTTGTGGATTCACCCCTCGCGCCATCAACGCACGCGCTTTGATGCAAAATGAAGCAATCGTAACTTCTTTCTCAAATTCATTCATGCTACAAGGGTGGGTACGGGGTCCATACAAAAATATCCTGTTGTTCTTTGTCCAATAGTTTCAAAGTGCTGGGCCCTAGAGCAACAGCTCGACTCGAAACATCTAGCGCACTAATTGCCATACCGTGTAGGGGTTGTGAATTTGAAACCTGTCTAGCGTCATCACCGAACCAGACATACGCACCTACCATCTTAGCATTGCAGCCGGTTCAACGGATTTTGAACGTTGCCAAGAAGGTGTTAAGGGTCCTGAAATATCAGCGCTTACGGTGGCAGAAAAGCAGTGAAATCGGATAATAAGTGGGTCTTAATTTGCATTTGTTGAATGTGTCAGATACTATTTAGAATATGTTATGCAAATGTGTCGTGGAATTTATTAGTTGAAAGGTATTGTGCTAATGAAATATTAAGGGAAGGTTCCTGGGCGATTTGTCTCAAGAGAGCACTGGGTGACAGTTCGCTTTTGTGAGTTGACGGCTGGTGTTTTAGGAGTTCTATGGTAATTAGATGCGATTATTTAGACTTAAGTTTTCTTGACGGAAAGTATTTCAATTGGAAATTGCTCTTTTCATGACTTTCGAAACAGAAAAAGATTGTCATGTTTACATGGTACATGTGGGTTTGTCAGTTTATTTATAACACCATAACATTTAAATTCTTGATCAGATTTACAAATATGTGGTGTTTCTAGAATCGCTATGTCACATAAAATCACGTAGTAGACAGTTGTTTATAGGGTTGCGGGCACTGCTAGTTGGTAATATAACTCTTTATTTAAAATATAAAAAATGAAAACCGACTTCGAAACACTACAGCACTGAAAAGTTAGAAATAAATTAAATAATTAGAAGTATGTATAAATGCAGGTATTGTAGAAGAATAATTTGAAGTCGGTGCCCAAAATATATGTGCTGGTCGTGAAACTGGGCACGAATACAAATTATGAATTAGGTAGTGTTTCGAAGTCGATTTTTATTTTTTATATAAAGTCTTTTATTTTTTAATTTTTAGTGGCGAAACGGAAGAAAAATAAACAAGTCCCTAATAACCATAATTTAACGTAGGTACTTAATTCGTTGCTTTAAAATTTGACGTTCTCAGTTTCCATCTCCAAATGTCTTCACCAGAACATCACCAAATTACCTTGGGCCTATTTTTACGCTACTTCATGAAACATAGGCCTTATTGACTGCTGTCCATTGAAGAGTTCCGTTCTGCATCTCTGAAAGTCTTCATCAGATCTTCACCAAATTAAAATGGGACCAATGGGACGTTACATCTATTCGAACAATAAAAGAATTATCGAAATCGTTCAAGATTTAACGGAGTTATGCGAAGACATAGCCAAAAATATATCCTCCTTTTTTTTAAGCCAAAAACAAAGTGCAAAAACACATTTAATTAAAACATAACACCAACATAACTTTCCGTAAAATGCTATTCCAGCTACTAAATTTTATGCAGAATTAACCTCCAGACAATCTCGTTCCGGGAACGCGAATAATAGTTATAGGTTCCTATTTGAACCATAGAGCTATTGGACTTCTGAGCCTCAAAGAAAAGTCCTAATTATCATCATCATCAGCCATTTGACACCCACTGCAGGACATGGGCCTCCTTCGTACTATGGTTCTACTCACAACCATGAGTAGTAAAAATTTCACTGATGCCTACACTTGCCCATTAGCTCAGTTGGGAGAGCGCTGGCACGGTTAGCCAGAGGTCGCGGGTTCAAGTCCCGGCATGGGTGGAATTTTTAGCCTCTAAATAAGTTTTCAACATTGTCCTCAGCACGGTTTAGTGCAACAAAACGAATATAAGAATGAAAGTAGTTGTAAATAACAAACTCTGAGCGACAGGTGAGAGTTTGTGATGGTGTTTCACGAAATGCGAATTTCAGAAATCACTATAGAAGCTAACTATTGATTACAAGACAATATATTAGATTATCCTAAAATTTGTGGGCAATACCACTCTTACCTCCAGTTTCTCGTACACTAACACGCTGTTAATCTACTGTTAACAGCTGTCAGTGGTTTTTTTTTGTATGCACTTTGGTCAACAGCGTGTTATTTTACGAGAAACTGGGTGTTAGAATTACTAGATCTATCCATTCTATGCTCGTGATTTGCACCATTTGGAGTAAAGTAAAGAGATCTCGGCTCAAATGTTTGAACAGCGATGGGATCTATTCGCTAATTGTGAATACGTGTAAGCCAAACCGTTTGAAGATGTTCGAGTGTTTAGGATATTGCGCTCTCATTGCGGTACGCGTAAGCAAATGGAAAATGTTCCAGAGTTAGACTCGATGGAATAAGTATAAGATAGAACCAGGGATGGCGAACCTTTATTGATCGACGTGCCATTTGATGAAGCCATAAAGTTTTGATTTACGGATTAATGGGAAACTAAATACTCATCATCATCATCAGCCCTTTGACGCCCACTGCAGGACATAGGCCTCCCTCATGGTTTTCATAACGCGGCGATCGCAGTATGCGGTTGGAATCTCCGGAAGACGCTGCTGCCCGTCTCTTGGTAATTTATTTCCTTAGTCACCTTCTACGACATCCACGGGAGGAAATGGAGTGACGCTATTCTTACTAATACTATCAACTCAAAACTCATCATTTACTAACAAAAATAAGTTATTTTCCTGATCGTTGCGCGTGCCCATAGTATTTTGTCACGTGCCACTTTATATTGTGCCACTGGTTTGCCATCCCTGACCTAGACAGTTAAAATGTATTTGATGAACCTTAACTCTATTTGAGTTGTGTAAAGTCTGTATTTGTGTTTAAGCCGAAATATCTCCAAAAGAGCTAAATTGGCTATCCATAATGAAGTGCTGATCCCAACACTTATGCATGGTAGGATTAAGGCTGGTTTCTCCGACATTACCCCTAAATCAGGTGTGTTAAAATACATGTTACTCTCTAATTGTTGGTATTTCAAATCTGAAAAAAAAAAATTATACTTTCCAATGTCCGTCTAGGGAATCTAGGGCCGTCGGTCATTCTATTTATGAATTTTTAAACTTCAACGCATCAATAAAAATTGCGAACAAATGTCTAAATTATCACGAGACATTATTATGGTTTTATTCAAAAAATATACCAAAATTAGTACCACTAAATGTTTTAGTGACGTCGTTCGTCAAAATTCTATTAAAAATGGATTTCCAAAAAGACCGGTTGCATCCAGCGCCTTCCTGCCACTTGGATGAGGTCATCTGTCCATCTTGTGGCTGGTTCTCCTACGCCGCGCTTGCCCATCGTTGGATTGGTCATTAAAAAATATTGTGGGTATAGGCAGACCATTTTTTTTATTTATGCTTCCGTCCCGTAAGCTTTAAAGCGCAAATTTTTGTAGGGCGTTCCCTCCCCCTCTCTCCTGGCTAAACGGTTGATTTTACAAACATGAAAAAATTCAGGGTAGTAGCACATATAATGAATTTAAAAAGAAAACTATCACGGCTAAGTATGCTTTACAAGTTAACGAGTACTAGGCGACCAACTTATAATAGGAAAACTACGTACAAAATCGATTGAAAATTACGTTGAAGATGTTGTTAGTTCTGTAAAGCAGATAAAACCCCCCTTTTCTACGGAACCCTAACTGTGCGTGGCCCGACACGTACTTGGCCGTTTTTGCCTTTAGCCGTTATAAAGCCACTAAAACATTGCTCTATTTAATTTAGGATAATCTGTCAGACGGTCCTAAAGTGACTGAGCGGCGTTTTTACAAAACTACAATTCATAGTTTATTATAACAATTAGATTCTTTTACCTGGCTATGCGGCATGGCATGGCGGTGGTAGCCTAGAGGGTAGAACGTCGGACTCGGAAGTGGGAGACTCAGGTTCGATCCCCGGTGCGGGCATGTACCTATGACTTGGTTTTCTAAGTTATGTACATTTGTGAAGTTATAGTAGCAATACCACTCGCTAATTGTGAAGGAAAACATCGTGAGGAAACCTGAGTGTCTGGGCTATTCACATACCTCAGTGCTTGAAATCGCCAATCCGCGGTGGGCACGCGTGATGATTAAGCCCATACTCTCTCCCTGAGAGAAGAAGAATTTTGATTGTTAGAGTAAACATCGTCGTGGTGTCCATTGTACTGTTAATTACAAGCCTAATTCTGTATGGAGTCATCATCTTCATCCTCATCATCATCAGCCACTTTACGCCCACTGCAGGGCACAGGCCTTTTCATAACCATGAGGGGTTTTGCCATAATCGCCACGCTTGGCAGGCGAGTTGGCGATCGCAGTATGCAGTTGGAATCTCAGGAAGACGCTACTGCCCGTCTCCTGGGAATGCATTTCCTTAGTCGCCTTCTACGACATCTACGGAAGGAAATGGAGTGACGCTATTCTTAATCCGGCGCCACACGGAACAGTAAATCATGTTATTTTAATTTAATTAAAATAACTTAATTTAACAGTTAAAAGAAACCAGTTTAAAATTTACAAGTTAAAGTTAACACACCGCAGAGCAGATTCGGGTCCTTCGAATCGGCTCGTAATTGAAGAATATCTTAGGAAATTAGTGAAGATAATTAATGAAAGCTAATTTTTATTTCCTATAAGACTGTAAATAGTTAGATAGAGTGGATGTTTGTAAAACCACTTTTTTGGCCTGGCAAAAAGTATGCAACCTCCTTGCTAGTTCAAATTTATTCTTTTTCACTTCTCATGCTCTGAAAGTGCTTATTTGTGCCAGATATAGGCTGCACAAAATCAAATTTTGTGCACAAGTGCATTAACGTGCATTAACTCATAAAAGTATCTATATTAAGGCAAAGAAAATGAGCCATACAGCCAAACACAATAAGAAGTTCATAGATAGAATTTGTTATTTTATAATTTACTTTAATTTATTTGTCTGACGTGTTTTTTAAGACATAAAAGATATTAAAATTTGAATTCAAGTACGGTAGGTTATTTAACTAGTTTAAGAAAATTATTATTACAAAATTAATTTAATAGTAGGCTGTATAGATCTGCAGCCCAAGCCTAATGAATCAATGTCGTAAGATTTAAAAAAAAAAATAAAGCGGCGCGAAACAGCTCTTGTTTTTTCGTGCGGTTAATAATTTCTTCAATTTGCTAAATTATACTACTGTTTTATTTCCTCGCAATCGAAGTGAAAAGCAGAGTTTGTAACTCGTCCACAAAACCATTTATCCTCGAAATCGCAAAAAGTCTCGGATAAAAATGGTTCGTTTTGTGCACTTGTTGTAAAATCTACTATTTCTGCAATTAGTCTTTTGTTTTTCTTCTTGTAAAAATGTTGGCTAAAGCAAAAAGTTTTCATGATTAAAGCCATTGAGTATATTGAAAAAGCCTCCGAGGATTTACAGAAGAGATAAATATTTTTAACAAAATTTACTATAGAGACCCAGCTGACTCACATTTTATGGAACAGATATTTGAACCTGTCCCTGTGATAAAAGTTGTTTGCATCGACAAGAAAAACAGCCTAATACGTTCCATTGCAGGGCACAGGCCGTCTTTCAGAAAGAGAATATGGGCTTAATCACCACGTGCCCCCCCTCCGCGGATTGGGGAATTCTACCGACTTTAAAATACACGCACCAAAAAAAGAGTCGAGAGAGTTCGATGACTTTCTCATGAATCTCATCAACTGATCATGAACAAATTTATAAGGGACCACCCTGGAGTTACCTCCCTCTCAGACGATACAAATAATTGATGAAACGTGAAGAAAATGGACGAGTAAAGAAATATCGGTAAACATACAGGAAAATATTAACCGACGAATTGAGACGGAGCGTATTTAGTGTATTTACCTAATTATAATTACAGTTTTTCAATTAACGAAGTATATGTGTGAAGTATGTGTTTGTTTTAATTTTAATTTTAACTCTTAAGCAACAACTCTTAAGCAACAAGTGGACCTTTTGCGAAAGAAACTTCCGCGAATTATGCGATTATGCGAAATGAACATTTTGAAAAAGGGTATTACTGCGAAAGGGACACTATGCGAAAGCGACATTTTGAATTATCGAGATATTTTGCGAGAGAGCGAATTGAGCGCTAATCTCCAATTTTTTTGAAGTCGATTATAAGTGCACATTGTTTTTCTAAATGAAACGAACTTTCTGTACATTCCATTTTGTCTCACAGTAATTGACGGTGGAAACTTTCGTAATTTTGGGTTATATGGAATTAATATGCTAACTTTGACTCGATATATTATGTGAGCTTAGTTTTGAATGAAACTTATGACAAATAAATCACAGTTACCATTTCTATTGGAAAACTTTTTTGCACTAAATCAATTTTATGCGAGGTTGATACCCGTAATCCGTTCCTAAAAAGGTCATCCAAATTACGCAGATGTATTACGCTCTTGATTTTGACATGTTGATTCTGGAGTTGCAGTCATTTAAATAAATATTTTTATATTGTTAACGTTTATAACGTTAGTTAAATTTATAAAAATATGACGATAGATAGATAGATAGAGAACCCTTTATTATACAAACCGGCCAAGTGCATGTCAGGCCACGCGGAGTGTAGGGTTCCGTAGAAAGAGGGGTTTTTGTTTGCTTTACAGAACTTACAACTTCATCAACGTAATTTTCAATGGATTTTGTACGAAGTAAGTATAAGTTGGTCGCCTATTACTCGTAAAGCCCACTTAGCCATGTTAAATTTCCTTTTAAGTTAATTATATGTGCTACTACCCTGAATATTTTAAAGCTTCTACAATCAACCGTTCAGCCAGGAGAGGAGGGGGCGTTCTCCTGAAACAGAAATTTCCACTTTAAAGCTTAATATTAGGGGTTAAAGTATGAACTTGCCGTTTTATTGCAATAGGTTCTTTGAATTGACATAAAATCTTCATGGTTTGAGGTTTTCGAATGAAACTTTTTTCAAATGGTTTCTATGATGTTCTTTTTTTAAAAAATGTGAAACATTTGAATATCGACTTTCAATTGTTTTTGTTATTCAATTTAGACAAGAAAGATGGATACTGCGAAAATTCGAGTGATTTTTGAATACGAGTTCCGACGTCGAACTAACGCGGCAGAGACAGCCCGCAATATCAATGCTGCGTTTGGAGAGGGGTCTACTAATGAACGCACCGTGCGATTTTGGTTGAAACGCTTTCGTGATGGAAATTTCGACTTAAAGAACGAGCCACGAGGAAGACCGCCCACACATGTGAATAACGATGAATTAAGAGAGATAGTGGAAGCCGACCCTAGTCAAACTACCCAGGAATTAGCGGCATGGTTTAATGTTACCCTACCCACAATATTGACTCACTTGCGTCAAATCAATAAAATAAAAAAATACGAAAAATGGGTGCCTCATAATCACTCGAATTTTCGCAGTATCCATCTTTCTTGTCTAAATTGAATAACAAAAACAATTGAAAGTCGATATTCAAATGTTTCACATTTTTTAAAAAAAGAACATCATAGAAACTATTTGAAAAAAGTTTCATTCGAAAACCTCAAACCATGAAGATTCTATGTCAATTCAAAGAACCTATTGCAATAAAACGGCAATTTCATACTTTAACCCCTATTATTTCGCAAACGGACCCCAAAATAAAAAATAAATTCCTAGAGCTACAATATTTTTAAACGACTAATCCAACGATAACCCACAATATGGCGTAGACGAGAAAAAAATTCATCCCTACTTTAGGTGTTGGGGGTACCCTAAAAACAATTGTTTTTAAAGATTTTATTGTACCGTTTTGCCGCCGTGATTAATATGTACGTCTATGCAATTACAGCTCGTACTAATCGTCTCTCAGCTAGGCCACGGACAGATAGACAGACGGACAGGTGTAGATACACCACAGGCTACATCTATGGTCCTGTTTTATTTATTCGTTTTGTCTGTTGTGTATTTAGTTTTCTTTCTGTTGTTGTGCATATTATGTTACTTTACTGCTTATTTTGTTTCTGTGATGTATCTTATTGGTATAATAAATGTCTTTCTTCTTCTTCTTCTTCTTCTTCACATACCGAAATTGCAAGGGTTCCTTTTCGACTGCGGAATCCTAAAAAGGAAATTACACAGATATTTCAAAGCTAGCTTTATTTGTTTGTCTAGCGGTATCACGTCTGGTTACCATGCAGGAGATTGTGGGCTCGATTCCCACTTTGGGCTGCCGTACGTTTGCATAAATGGCCTCGGTCTGGGTGTATTTCCATGTTTTTGATGTCCTTGTCTGGTTCACATAGTACAAGTCCATCCTAGTTTGAGACCAAGACAAGTGATGTGTTGTTTGGAAGTTATTATGAGGTCAGACGTTTTGTTATCAGAGCTATAAGCTTATAAGCCTTAAGATATATTGTTTCATGTGCAATGAAATTAGTAAACCAAAGTAAGATAACTCGCTAACCGCGAAGGAAAACATCGTGAGGAAACCTGAGTGTCTGAGGTGTTCACATACCTCAGCGCTTGAAATCGCTAATCCGTGGTGGCTAAGCTCATAGGTACTCTCTCTCTCTGAGAGAAGGCCTGTGCCCTACAGTGGGACGCATAGGCTGCATTATTATATTATTTAGAGAACTTATAACTTCGTTTTTTGGGGAACTCGCCCGCACGGAGAGATTTGTAATAATATCGTAAAAAATGGTATGCTTTTGGGAAACTTGGTATAGACAAAAGTGCCAACCAATTAAATCACGGGCGTTTTAGACATTTTCGTTTTTTTTTTTGATAAAAAAAATGGCGAAACACGAGCTTTTACGCCATGCTTTTCTATCAAAAGTTAAGCCTCTTTGTACAAACGGTTGTCTCAAAAGCAAAAAATGGGGAGGAAAATATTCTATTTGCCTAAGACCACGAGGGACATTTGGCAATGGTGTGAATCACGAGGAATTTACATTTGTGCACATTGTATAAAATCATCGGACAATACTGTAGCAGATAAGGAATCAAGTCGTATACATCCCGATATAGAATGGTCATCATCATCAGCCATTTGAAGTCCACTGCAGGACATAGGCCTCCTTCGTGGTTTTCATAACCATGAGGGGTATTGCCATGATGACCATGCGGTTGGTCATTAACTCCTGAACTGCCCTCGCGGAACGCAACGTATAGGTGGCCCATATTAAGTTGGACACAGATCTGTGTCGCGGCAGACGAGTGGTTAAATGACAATATTTTTTTGGAATCATTTCTTTATTTTATTTACATAAACATCGCAACAAAACAGTAATTACACCAAAGCGTTACAATATTCTATTATATTCTACTCGTCAATATAAACAATTTTTATGATGGGAAAAACCAATTCCACATAAAATTTCAAGTGTAGGTACCATACTGTTGTTACCACCTGCGGCATTAAAATATATGGAACAGCTGATATTTTTTTCGCGATTTCGATTTTTATATTTGCGATATTTTGGCACACCCTGGTTGTAAATAAATAAATAAATAAATATGTTGCTCATAATGCTTACACAAAATTATTAGAATAGGCAACATAAGAGGAATGCTAAAGTCGCCAAACTCCTTGTAAAACCACATTATACAACCACAGAATAATAAACAGTTAGAAGCGGCGACGCCCCGCGACCAGAACAATTCGTCCGGGCGTAATGTAATTATTCGTCTATTATTCTAAATTCGAGATCGGGATCTTGTTTCCTGCCGGCTTGACTGTAAAAATGTCATCGAGCGCGTTCGCTCGTTACTTCATTATTATTATTAGCCGACCACATAGCAACTGTGAATTGCTCTGCAGAGTTGGGAAACTGTTAGACAGGTCACTTTACATTTTATTTCTTATTTTGAATTGACAATAGTGAAATGTAATCTTTAAGTGCATGATACTAAATAACAATAATAATGACTTCCACACAACATAATCACTTGTCCTGGTCCCAAACTAGGATACCCTGTGCTTTGGTAACTACGCAAGGACTTCACAGACATGGAAATAAATCCAGACTGATGCCAGAAAGCATATCTGACAACTAGGCAATCTGATAGCTATTTTATCTTTTGTACAGATAGGTAAAGTGAAGTTTTCGTAAAATAATGTGGATTTAAATTTGATTCCTAAATTATTATCCCCTAAGATTTCACATGTATTGAAATATTAATCTAGAAACTGACCATAGTAAAGTTATTATTACATTTTGACGTTCATTAAGTCAGAATGTATTGTGTTGTACTACGATGAATAAAATATTTGAGTTTTTGCTTTGTTTCTAGACGCATTTGTATTTTGGTATTTCGATCATGATATGTTTTGAGTTATTTACCGACGCCCTTTTTTATAAGTTACGTGCGTTTGTGACTTTTCACTTTTTTCTGTAATCGTAATGTGAAATGTGATTTTGCTTCCCCTGGCAAAGAAAATGTTTTTATGGATTGACTTTTTTTTACATAGCCTCTTTTGTGTCCCGCTGCTGGGCAAAGGCCTTACCGCCTGTTTTCCATCTCTTCCTGTCTCCAGCCATCTCGCACCATCCCGGCAACAATGCATTGGATTGTTTTGCGTATATAGTAAGCACCTACATCTCTGAGTAAGAGAAGTCTTGTACCCTGTAGTGGGACGTATTAAGGCTATTTGTACTAATTTAACTACTTTCTTCATATGTCTATGGCGGAAATCACGAGTCACCCTCTATATGTGAGCTCACGTCACGGGCCGATTGAGCCGTTTTAAACTTAACTGTTGCGTTGCTATGCATATCAATGATCTATCTGGACACTTTACCTCCGTACTGATGAGTATTCAGCCAAAGGTCACTGTAGTCCTCGATTTTCAGCCACAGGTAATATTTCTAGTTATCTTCAAGTTAAACAAAGAGTATGCGTTCCGGGTTCGCCAGAAAAACATGGTCCGATGGCGCATTTAAATATTGTTCCTACTTATCATTAATTTGTATATTGGTATGTTTTTTGTACATTGTAAAAGTGACTAAGTGATACGCCCTAAAATTGTATGGCTTTCCGCTCTTGTGAAGGCCAGTGGTGTGATTATAATTATTTGAATTGTTTTATTTGGTGAACTGTTTCCACACAATTTGTTTTGGCGCCAGAGCGCCACCTAAAACTGTCATAATGCGTCGTTTCTGCATTACCAAAACACAGTCTAGTCAAGAGTGGAATCCGCTTTAATTTGTACCTATGTTTCAATATCATTATGAGACCGTCCATTTCCTTCCGTGGATGTCGTAGGAGGCGACTAAGGAAATAAATAACCAGGAGACGGGCAGCAGCGTCTTCCTGAGATTCCAACCGCATACTGCGATCGCCAACCCGCCTGCCAAGCGTGGCGATTATGGCAAACCCCTTCATGGTTAGAAAACCATGAGGGAGGCCTATGTCCTGCAGTGGGCTTCAAATGGCTGATGATGATGGTAATGATGAGACCATAGTTATAAGTTTGCATCCCGTGAACATAATATTTTTTATCCCTTGTGTGGTTTTTAAATAAATAGATTTTACTTCACTTTACATTTAGTCAGAGTGTCAATTTTGATTGGCCAAAAATTTACCAGAGCTATTGCAGTAAGAACAAAATCCTACTATTCTATGTATAATATTATAAATGTGAAAGTTTGTGAAGATGTTTGGATGTTTGTTATTCAATCACGCAATAACGGCTGAACGGAGTTACATGAAACTTGGCTTACAGATAGACAACGATCTGAATTGAGTCATAGGATACTTGATATCCCGGTAATGCGTTCGCGTGGGATAATATTCTGTTGTTACCGTAACCTTTTCAGGCGCAACTCTAAGATTTATTTATTTATTTATTTATTTACAAAGTTCTTGTAACTTTACAGTAGACACCAAATCGTTACAGAACTAGAGACAACCTCTCACAACGATCTCCCTAACATTATTTTACATTCATACATCAATATTCAAGATATTTATTTATGGCGTTGCCATGGTAACAACAATCGTATAAACGTATTTTGTGGTGTTACGAAGTTCGCCGCGTGTATGGTATACGTGTACACGTGTCTCCAGGAAAATATACCTTTCTCAAATATTCATATTCACTTTATTGCAGTCATGTTGTACATAGGATACTTAAATAGAAATGATTGTCTATTAAAAATAAGACTTAGCCGAAGAAAAAAAAAACCTCAAAGCGTTTATACTTTAAAAGGAATTCCCTAATTTCTATCGTCTATTCCCTTAAGGCGACCCCTCGAGGAGCAAATCCCATACAAACGTACCTACTTTGGTTTTTATTTACAAACATTATTTTTACCAATATATTTATAGGACACAAATCGAGGTTTGATCGTGCTCAGAATTGGAATGTTTACTCCGATTTGCCACTGGGCTGAGTGGCAAATCATGTATTTTTGTTGGCAGGTGTTGCCACTAGACTGAAAGGGATTCGTTTGTGGGTATCCCTCAAGGGGTGTTCTTATCGAATCAAACGAGGCAATGCAGCTCGCGGCCTAACGAACCAAATTCTATTTTCATAATGAGCTTCATTTTAAATTTTCACCGAACAGGGAGAAGCTGCCAGTGACGTTCTATTAGCTTATATATTTTCTTTTTTGTTTGTGAAAGGCGTTTTTCTTTCAAGTGTACTTAATTGGATTGAGGCCAGTCTTTTTTAAATTTCCTTTTTTATTAAATCAATTTCAGCTTTATATCATCGGGTTTTTTTTAATGAAATTATTTTTTTTAGAGCCTTATTTGCAAAGTGAGACCACATCGATCTCTACACTGTAAAACTTCATCAAACTTTATTCCGTTTGCTATACAAAGAAAACAATGTTAGAGATGATCATTTCTCAAAAAGTAAAGACTTTAAAGAAATAAGAAATTGAAAACCATTGTTATTTTCAAGGTCAGGACTGAAGAGGTTATAGACAGATTAATTGATTCTTAAGAACGTAACGAATAAAAGGCAAAGTGAAGATGTTTTTATTCAAATTCGTTTGAGAAATCGGTACAAAAGTTTTGGTCACTATTCAACCCTCCATTGCAGCTACGCTACACGGTGCTTGTGGGACCACCCTCAATTTCCAGAGGAGCTAACCTTACAGCAGAGTTCGCGTGACCTGGGTAATTAATTTCCAAAGCGGGTCAACGCTCCACTACTGGTTCAAGGAGAAACAGAAATCTTTGATAATTGATCCTTCTTTTTAATAAAGTAAGTCTTAAAAAAATTTGATTTTGGCCAATTGAAGATATTTTTTTATGATAGGTTTGCACTTGGCCTTTATTTCATCCGGGCCGAGTTTCATATAACAACATTCGTATTTTGTAATGACAATTCGATGTGCATTGCGTAGCTGTCTTCCTTCTTATTAATCTGTGGGTTATAATCGACTTAATCGATTTTGCAATGTACATCGAATTTTAAAAACCTATTTAGATTCTAAAAATTCAATTCTAAATTTAAAATTGTCCTCAGCACGGGTAAGTGCAACAAAAAGAATATAATTATGTACATCGAATTGTCACTATAAATTGTAGTTCCGTGAAACCGGCCCCAGAAATCACGACAGAATATTATGTGGAATCGCTTTTCAAAGAATTCTTGATCCCTTATTACTGATGCGAACATTTTAGTCAATTGGTACCGTTGTTGAGGACTCGTTGGAATCATATTTATGACGATGTATTTTTATTTTTCCTTAGACTTTTCTTAATCATGTCACTCATCTTTGTAGTATTCTTGCTGTCACCATCGCATTGACCATTTTATTCTGCTATTTTCCTATTAGCTATACTTCGTTTTACCCGTTTTCATCAGATTTCTTTCATTATACAGTCCATTCCTCACCAACCGTCGTTTTCGAAATTGAGAAACTGACTTAGTAAATACCTAAAATTAGATTAGAATAGATTAGAGCTCTATAGTAAACACTAGAAAACAATATCCTAAATAAGTATCCTGTCTGCAGATTTGGACGGAGGCGACTGCGCCGGTAACAAACCCAAACTATGCTGGGACTCGCCGCTTTTGCGCATTTATTTCCTTTTCGATCGGTTTTTCAATTCACGCCAGACTTTCTAAGCTCTCTTGTTTTGTGGCCCCGCGGTTATCTGAATTGTAAATGAACGGTGTTGAGTAAAACACTCGAATGATGTGTTAATATGTGGTAAGATACCGGTAAAACCTTGCGAGTTGTAAAGGGTTTCATTCTTTGAAGGGCGACGAGCTTCGGACTTACGCGGAAAGAGTTTAGGTATTTGGTTGGAAACGTTTAATAATAAATTCATGGGGTGGTACCGTGGTACTGTGGTAGGCTTTGTCGATGAATTCCAACTTTTGAAGTGTTGAGGCAGGTATTTTAAATCAATGAAATAAAACTTATTTTAAATGTATTTTGGGCTCGTTTAAAACTACAAGACTTCATTTAATTAGTTTCATTTGACAACTTTTAGTTTTACGACAACACATTTATTTTGCTGTTATCCTGTGTTTAAATAATGTTTTGTATATTGTGTAGGTATAACAAATAAACGGTTTACAGTTAAATTCAGTTTAACAGATGACTTTTTATACTTATATTAAAGTTATAGTGCAAACTACTTATTTAGTAAAGTAGTTGTAGCTATATGCGGTATGATGGTAGCGCAGCGGTAGAAAGCCGGCCTCACATTCGGGAGGTCGTACGTTCGAATCCCGAATACCAAAGACTGTTTTCTAAGTTATGTAAAGAAAATATCGTAAGGAAGCCTGATAGTCTAAGGTACCTCAGGGCTCGAAATTGCCAATCCTTGGGTTCGCATGATGATTAAGCCCGCACTCTCTTCCTGAGAGAAGGCCTGCACCCTACAGTGGGTGACGTCTTTACACCGCTTAACTTTGGCTTTGCATCTACGTAATGAGATTATTTATGCAGCGTCCGTGGCGCCTTCACTCACACTAGACGGGTGAAATGACCACTCGGACGCTGCAGTGCCCGGGACATTGTATTTTAGATGGAGTAGGCTTGCCCAGCACCTATGCCATCCTGACAGCTTAGTCGGCCTAGCCCACAGGAAAGACAATTCAATACGTGCGGAGCCAAGCAAGCCGCGGGTTTCCTCACGATGTTTTTCCTTCACCGTCAGCGTGTGTGTTACACCTCTTATGTACGTCACAATTAGAAAAAAAACTGTTAGCCAATTTCCATAAACGGACCCCAACTTAAACTTCGTATTAACTCCTGAACTACCCTCGCGGAACGCAACGTATAGGTGGCCCATACTAAGTTGGACACAGATCTGTGTCGCGGCAGACGAGTGGTTAAAAGTTTTATAATGGAATTCCTAGCTAGGGTATGGTACACTTAATTTTACAGGAAAATAATTAAAGAAACGATGTCGGAAGATGTATACAAATTATTTCCTTAATGTATGTGAGGTGTTTTGACCCAAAACAATAGCGCTGTATTTTTAATAGCTCATTATGAGTGGTGTTGTTGATTGATGTTATTTTTTAGGTTTTTGAGCCAGCCCAGAGTAATAATTAAATGGTTTGTGTGAATACACGTTTTGGGGTGTTAAGGTGACGTTATTTTGAAAATCCGGTCTCTGCCTACCCCTCTGCAAGACGGTTTTTAGGGTTCCGTAGTCGACAAGGAACCCTCATAGTTTCGCCATGTGCTGTCCGTCTGTCTGTCTGTCAGCTCAGAGACGACTAGTACTAGGAAGCTGAAATTTGGCATAGACATTGAGGGTGTAGGAAGATCGCTTTTTGATTTATTTAGGTTGGGTTTCGTTTGCGAAATATTATGCTTTTAAAGCGCAACTTTTTGTCCGAGTAGGGCGTCCCTACCCCCTACTACCCAGTGATTTATTTTATTAAAAGTTGATTATGTTTTATCTGTGCATTAATCTGTGAATGTGTCGAATTATTGGGCATTATACAATATTTGGTCGTACCATACTATCGTTGAAATAGGAAGTTAAACATAATAATTATTTCGCCGATAATAAACAACAAATTTAAGTGTTATGAAACTCGGCCCTGAAAGTTCAGAGGTCATCGAATATTGGTTTTTCTATAGTATCGAATACAATTAACCAGGTTACCCGACTTCGGCCGAGTCCATTTGGGCACTCGGATAAAAAAGGGTACTTCGCCTTAACCTGAGCGATTTATGCAAATACAGAAATACAAGTAACCGTAGCGTGAACGCCTCTTTCTAATCAAGGAGGTGGTAAACCATGAAGTATTATTATTTTGTCCTAATTAGAGCTGTATTTTTTACAAAGTTGTACACGTCCCAAGCTTGACAGGCATTTGTACGTTTTTTGTTGGAACACTGTAGATTAAATGTGAGGGCCTATTTTTTTTTGTAACTACAAGGCGTAATAAAATCCACTTACATCCAACCAAAAATGGGGGCATTATAGCGTACGTAACAGCCGATATTTTTTTCGTGATTTCCAAGTTTTAGTTATAGTAAAAGTTGTTCCTATTGACGTATATTCTAGGACATATTGTTTTTAATAAAATTTAAATTTTGTAGTTCCACGGTTTTCTGCTTTGTAGTGACACTGTCTGATAGAACTTGCTGCTTACAATCATAGCTTTTAAAAAGAGTGGGCACATTTCTATATAGAACAATGGTACATACATACAAACATGCATAAACTCACTCCTGTATCCCAGAGGGGTAGGCACAGAGTAGGTACTGCCACTTTCCACGACCTTGACAGATCACTTTCGCTTAATCGACATTAATTAGTCGTCGCATGCACTTTCTTCATGCACTCTTCTTGACTTTCGGGTACTTTTTATCTTGCCCTTTGATAATACATCCCCTATTTGGCCGAAGTGTGTCCGCCTGGGACGTCCCTTACCGGCCCTTCCACGATATATTTGTTATAGGACAATGGTTTCAATGCGAAATTAGTAATGTAAGCGCAACTCTCCTATTATTATACAAGCCCAGACATAAAAAAAAGTTGTCCAAAGGTTGTCTGGAAGAGATCGCTCTAAGCGATAAGACCGCCAATTGTGTCCCACTACTTAGATATAAGAAACTATTTGTAATTCTTTCAGCTGGTTGTGCAATAAAGTGTTCTCTATCATCTATTTAAAAAAATTACAATCCAAGCAAAATCTCACAGAACAAAACTTTATGTGAAACGCGAACTTATGTTTCAATAATCAATAATAACTTCTACACAACACAATCACTTTGTCCTGGTCCTAGTCTAGGATACCCTGTGATATGGTAACCAGAACTTCACAACCATGGAAATACGCCCAGACTGAGGCCATGTGTACAAATTTACGGCGGCCCCCGTGGGAATCGAACCTCAGACCTCCAGCAGGGTAATCAGACGTGATACCGCTAGACCAACGAGGCCGTCCAGTTCAACAATTGCTTGTTTTAAAATTAACCGTATTGTGTAGTCTTACCTAAACTCAAAGTACTCCAGATAGTTTATTTTCCAATTCATCGTTTATGTAGTTTATTTTGTGCACATATATAGACCCGTTTTTCTACTGCTTCTACTGTTTGCTGGAAGAAATCTGTTACAGAGATAAGCTCGCCTTTGTTCATGTAATTTCTTATGTAATGTCCTATTAAATGTCTTGTGTCCAATAAAGTATAATAATAAACAGGGTTGAGTGCAGTTGGCAAATTACAAAGTCACCCAATACAAAGCATCCCTTAAAAACTAATGCCATTACAAGAGCGTTAAAAAGCCATTAAAGGCAAAATTAATTACAGGAAAAAACGACATTAGTCGGAGTTAAACTGCCCACCTGCGCCCGTATCGCGTCAGAATCAATACAACACAGAAGGTTAACGAAGTAAATTTGTGAATCTAAATGTAGCAATACCACTTGTCAACGGCGGGGGAAAATTTCGTGAGGAAACTTGAGTGTTCGAAGTGCTTACCCACCTCTAAAGAGATCTAAAGGCGTATTTTGTCTACCAACGGATCGATAGCAAACTTGAGTCAGTCTTTCTGTAACACACATTTTTATTTTGTGCCGGAATAATTTGCATATATTATTCTTTCTTGGTCAGTTTTTGTAGTGCATTTTTAAAAAAGCGTTTTTATTCTCTTAGTGTAAGTAATATAGGGCATATCTTGTAATTTTTTGTGTAGTTGATTAATTATTAATTGGAAAGGCTTAATTGAAAATTACACTAACCGCTATCTACTTAGGTGTTTAAAACAGTCCAAAAAACTGTTTAGTAGTAAACCATTTTATTTTTTTATTTATTTTATTTTATTAAGGATATCAACAGCGAAAACAAATAATTTGATTACAATAATAAAGAAACAGTTCACAAGGCCAATAACAGACATCCACAAATAGGCAGTTCATAATTACTAGAAATATAGCACGATAGCGCTCAGCAATAAAGAATACATGCATATTTTTAAATTATTAAAATAAATATATCTTATTACAATTTAAAACTAATCAAGATTCAAGATTTGCATTTTAAAACTAATCAAGATGCAATATAAAAATACATGCTTTATTTTTTTTTTTAATTATTAAAATAAATATATCTTAGATTACAATTTAAAACTAATCAAGATTCAAAATTTAAAATTTCAAAATTTCAAAATTTTATTTTATTTTATATAGTTAAGCACTGAGTTTCCGTGTTATTTTACGAAAGTTACAACGCTGCCTGGTCAATCTAAGCCCAAGGTGCTCGTCTGCCAACACACGAGATCGTGGTGTTTTGGTAGTCTGATTGTTTACAGACTGATCACATACATACATACATAAACTCACGCCTGTATCCCAGAGGGGTAGGCAGAGACCAGGGACTGCTACTTGCCACGATCCTGACAGATCACTTTCGCTTCCTCAACATTCACTAGTCGTTACATGCACGCACGCCGGTTTCTGAACCGACTGATCAATAACCAAACAACTGTTCAGTTCAGTCAGTAAAACTTGGAGTTAAGTTCAGTTCAGGTTTATAGTAAAACTTACTGTGATACAATGAACTTGCGAGCAAAAAAAAATTGTAAAAGTTGTTCCTATTGACGTATATTCTAGGACATATTGTTTTTAATAAAATTTAAATTTTGTAGTTCCACGGTTTTCTGCTTTGTAGTGACACTGTCTGATAGAACTTGCTGCTTACAATCATAGCTTTTAAAAAGAGTGGGCACATTTCTATATAGAACAATGGTACATACATACAAACATGCATAAACTCACTCCTGTATCCCAGAGGGGTAGGCACAGAGTAGGTACTGCCACTTTCCACGACCTTGACAGATCACTTTCGCTTAATCGACATTAATTAGTCGTCGCATGCACTTTCTTCATGCACTCTTCTTGACTTTCGGGTACTTTTTATCTTGCCCTTTGATAATACATCCCCTATTTGGCCGAAGTGTGTCCGCCTGGGACGTCCCTTACCGGCCCTTCCACGATATATTTGTTATAGGACAATGGTTTCAATGCGAAATTAGTAATGTAAGCGCAACTCTCCTATTATTATACAAGCCCAGACATAAAAAAAAGTTGTCCAAAGGTTGTCTGGAAGAGATCGCTCTAAGCGATAAGACCGCCAATTGTGTCCCACTACTTAGATATAAGAAACTATTTGTAATTCTTTCAGCTGGTTGTGCAATAAAGTGTTCTCTATCATCTATTTAAAAAAATTACAATCCAAGCAAAATCTCACAGAACAAAACTTTATGTGAAACGCGAACTTATGTTTCAATAATCAATAATAACTTCTACACAACACAATCACTTTGTCCTGGTCCTAGTCTAGGATACCCTGTGATATGGTAACCAGAACTTCACAACCATGGAAATACGCCCAGACTGAGGCCATGTGTACAAATTTACGGCGGCCCCCGTGGGAATCGAACCTCAGACCTCCAGCAGGGTAATCAGACGTGATACCGCTAGACCAACGAGGCCGTCCAGTTCAACAATTGCTTGTTTTAAAATTAACCGTATTGTGTAGTCTTACCTAAACTCAAAGTACTCCAGATAGTTTATTTTCCAATTCATCGTTTATGTAGTTTATTTTGTGCACATATATAGACCCGTTTTTCTACTGCTTCTACTGTTTGCTGGAAGAAATCTGTTACAGAGATAAGCTCGCCTTTGTTCATGTAATTTCTTATGTAATGTCCTATTAAATGTCTTGTGTCCAATAAAGTATAATAATAAACAGGGTTGAGTGCAGTTGGCAAATTACAAAGTCACCCAATACAAAGCATCCCTTAAAAACTAATGCCATTACAAGAGCGTTAAAAAGCCATTAAAGGCAAAATTAATTACAGGAAAAAACGACATTAGTCGGAGTTAAACTGCCCACCTGCGCCCGTATCGCGTCAGAATCAATACAACACAGAAGGTTAACGAAGTAAATTTGTGAATCTAAATGTAGCAATACCACTTGTCAACGGCGGGGGAAAATTTCGTGAGGAAACTTGAGTGTTCGAAGTGCTTACCCACCTCTAAAGAGATCTAAAGGCGTATTTTGTCTACCAACGGATCGATAGCAAACTTGAGTCAGTCTTTCTGTAACACACATTTTTATTTTGTGCCGGAATAATTTGCATATATTATTCTTTCTTGGTCAGTTTTTGTAGTGCATTTTTAAAAAAGCGTTTTTATTCTCTTAGTGTAAGTAATATAGGGCATATCTTGTAATTTTTTGTGTAGTTGATTAATTATTAATTGGAAAGGCTTAATTGAAAATTACACTAACCGCTATCTACTTAGGTGTTTAAAACAGTCCAAAAAACTGTTTAGTAGTAAACCATTTTATTTTTTTATTTATTTTATTTTATTAAGGATATCAACAGCGAAAACAAATAATTTGATTACAATAATAAAGAAACAGTTCACAAGGCCAATAACAGACATCCACAAATAGGCAGTTCATAATTACTAGAAATATAGCACGATAGCGCTCAGCAATAAAGAATACATGCATATTTTTAAATTATTAAAATAAATATATCTTATTACAATTTAAAACTAATCAAGATTCAAGATTTGCATTTTAAAACTAATCAAGATGCAATATAAAAATACATGCTTTATTTTTTTTTTTAATTATTAAAATAAATATATCTTAGATTACAATTTAAAACTAATCAAGATTCAAAATTTAAAATTTCAAAATTTCAAAATTTTATTTTATTTTATATAGTTAAGCACTGAGTTTCCGTGTTATTTTACGAAAGTTACAACGCTGCCTGGTCAATCTAAGCCCAAGGTGCTCGTCTGCCAACACACGAGATCGTGGTGTTTTGGTAGTCTGATTGTTTACAGACTGATCACATACATACATACATAAACTCACGCCTGTATCCCAGAGGGGTAGGCAGAGACCAGGGACTGCTACTTGCCACGATCCTGACAGATCACTTTCGCTTCCTCAACATTCACTAGTCGTTACATGCACGCACGCCGGTTTCTGAACCGACTGATCAATAACCAAACAACTGTTCAGTTCAGTCAGTAAAACTTGGAGTTAAGTTCAGTTCAGGTTTATAGTAAAACTTACTGTGATACAATGAACTTGCGAGCAAAAAAAAATTGTTTTCCCTTTCGTAAATTAATGTTTAAAGTACTTTCCTTCCGTGTGGCCTATGCAGGGATAGCTTGCATAGTTTTTTTTACCAATTATACAATTTCATAGTGTGCTTTGCGGCTCACTAACCCCCAGTTTCCCGTACACTAACACGCTGTTAATCTACTGTTAACAGCTGTCAATTGACCAAAGTGCATGCAAAAAAAACCACTGGCAGCTGTTTACAGTAGATTCACAGCTTGTTAGTGTACGAGAAACCGGGGGTAAATCTATGACCTAAGTGTTTCGGACTTCCTATTTCTACAGGGTGTCTTTGAATTCGTTCACCATATTTTGAAGGAATGTTCTATTCAATGTGAAAAACAGTATTAGTAATGACGTATTAGTAATGGTATAACGTATTTGTAAATATTCGCAATTTCTGACCTTTGAAAAATATTTTCATATGTTAAATGCTTAATAGTCTCTCGCCCGATATGCGTAAACAATTAAAAAACAATTGGGTTGATCACAAAAACCCGCAATCGGAGTACTATGTTGAAAAGTTTTAGTCGAAGAGAAAAAAATAACGACCTCTTAGCGGTGGTAAGTTTGATGTAAAAAGACTTTTTTAAGTTACGAACCTTTGTGAAGTTGTAGCAATGTGTTGTATTTTGATGAGGCAATAAATACTATTTTAACTTTATTTTTTTTACTTAACCGTCAAGGAAATCTTCTTGAGGAAACCTGAGTGTCTGAGGTGCATAAATTCGTCAGCGATTGAAATTGCCAATCAGCGGTGGGCAAGCGTGCCCACTCTCTGAGAGAAGCCCTGTGTCCTGCAATGGAACATATGTAGGCTACATAAAAAATGCCCTTTTTAACGTTTTAGACTATGACCTTGAAAATGACAATTTAAAAACATTGTTATTGTGGTCCGATCGGGCTATTTAAAATTCTACAGATTCTTTTTGTGCAAATTCTCCATCATGCACAAGTGTTAGGTTCTTAGGTAAAGCTCTCAGGTAAAAACTCAGAAGCATAGCGTGCTACTCTAGCGTCGGGCCGAACTCAAATGAATACTTATTTGCGAATGTAAAAGATTAATGCGAGCAATATTCGCAGCGCGCTTCTCGCCACGATCTTTCGCCGTTAAAGTTTCAATTAACGCTGGACGGAGACTTCCTGACTGACTGCATATTTTGTATTCAAGTGTGAAAGTGTTTTTATATCAATACGTTCTTTTTAAGTCTCTGCCCGAGACCGGCGTGCGTGCTCTAATGAATGTTGATGAAGCGAAAGAGATATGTCAGGATCATGGCAAGTGACAGACCCTGGTCTATGCCTGCCCCTCCGGGATACAGGCTTGTGTTATGTTATGTTCTTTTATATGCAGCCTCAATTGTGGCTTACTGCTGAGCTAGGGCCTCCCCGTTAGATTTCTACACCTCCCTGTTCGTAGCCACTCCCTGCCAACCCGGAATATGAATAGGGAATATGTTTATAATTGATTTTTTATTTGCAAATTGTGATGGTTAAGGTTCACTATTTATTAATTTTTCCCGATTATTTTTTTATCAAAATGCGTCAGCCTATAATATAGTGTCTATAATTATCTTAAAAGTACATAATTATATATATCGCAAAACAAACGAGTATATTCATACTCTACCCTGTTTTTGTTGGCTATAAGGACACACTTTTATTTAACTACATTTCTTTTTTCCTTTTCTTTCACAGTCGAATTTCCGTCCGCAAAAAACGCACTTGCAAAAAAGACGATGTACGAGGAATACACACCAGAAATTATAAATTTATGCATAACTTGTAACGTTCATTCTGTCGCAGTTTTTGTGCTATTTGGAATAAGAATATTTTAATAAAAACTGAATTTGCACGGATATTTACTCGTTTATTTAGAAAATACTAAGAATATTTTAATAATCATAATCATCAGCCATTTGACACCCACTGCAGAAAATAGGCCTCCCTCATGGTTTTCATAATCATGTGGGGTTTTGCCATAATCGCCACGCTTGGCAGGCGGGTCGGCGATCGCAGTATGCAGTTAGAATATTTTACTTTGACTTTATCTAGTCAAGTTCTAGATAGTAAACAATTGGTCGTTTTATTGCTAGAAGCAAACTTTTCCAGACCACCTTAAGATAGATAGAATATACCATGCCAACATCAGAAGTTCTTATTGGCTGAAGAGTACATTTTCGCTTATATGAAATCTAAAAACTTAAGGCTTAAAATAAACGGGACTCCATACAATCTTTAGATAACAAGGATGAACTGTATTTTTATCAGGTTATAATAAATCTATTTTTATTTGTATAGTTATAATAGTTTAGTTCGTATTTTAAAGGTTTTTCTACAGAATCTCCATTAAAATTATTCCTTCACAATAACTTTTACTGCGTGGACGTATTTTGAACCGCAATGGCGGGATGTGACTTTGAATTCTTCAAACTTTAGTTTAATCAAATTGGCAAATAATATATAAAAAAAAATCATACATGTCCATTGTGAAGTCATACATAGTTATTGAATAAACGACTTATAATAATAACATATTATTTAATACTAGCTGTCCCCGCGAACTTCGTACCGCCACAGAATCCATTTATACGATTCTTGCACAACGCCATCTATTTTTAAAACGCAACGTTCGCTCGCACAACGCCATCTATTTTAAACTTAAAATAAATATTATCCCACGGGAACGCATTACCGGGATACCAAGTATGCTTTGTTTCAATTGAGGTATTTGTCTATCTGTACGCCAAGTTTTATGTAAATCCGTTAAGCCGTTATTGCGTGATTGAGTAACAAACAAACATCCAAACATCTTCATAAACTTTCACATTTACAATATTAAGTAGGATTGTTGTTAAAATACAATTAAACCGAATAAACGAGTCTAAATTTATTCGGTAAAATTTAATTACCTTCATTCCCCACGTTTCGGCAACGTTGCAGCTGACGTGGTCTCGGGCAGTTAGTTTGAATCTATTAACATGCTAAAAAAACGAATCGATACCTTAATTCGCAAACCGAATAACTCCACTTTTTGTCGAAAATGACTTTTTGGTACCGGAAGAAACTAGATTTTTTTCTCTACCGTTTGCAATTCAAATATTTCCAGGTTTTTGCGCCGTTTGAAAGTAAAACGCTGTTAGAAAATCAAACAACTCCACTTGAAATGGAACGTTTCAATTTTGACAAACAACTCCCTCGCATCGGCCATTTTGTATGGCGTTATCGACGGAAGCGCATGCGTCTGAGTGTTTTCGAAAGTTAAAACTGTTCATAAGTTATTTAGAGACTGTATATAGTGTTTAATCAGTTGACAATACAACGCGGTAAGTGTTTCGATAGTCTATTTTAACTGATAACTTAATTTGGCACTGTTTCAAAACAAAAAAATTCTTGATAACGCTGGGCTTGGAGTTGATAGTTTTGCTATTGTTTGTTTTGCATATTTGTTCGGAGTTGTTCGATATGCCGTAACGGCTTTTGGGAGTACTATGTTTTTTACCTCACGTATTCAACTTTTTTTTTCAGAAATACCTTCAACTAGCCTTGCCAAGTAGGTATCTATCAACCTACCTAGCTACCTACCTACGAGTACCTACCTGCCTACCTACCCACCTGCCTACCTACCTACCTACCTACCTACCCACGAACCTACCTATCTATCTTCCTACCTACTTACCTACCTGCCTCTTGCCTACCTACTTACGTACCTACCTACCTAGCTGCCTAACTATCTACCTACCTGCCTACTTGCCTGTATTTAAGTGAGGGCTATCTTCTTGTGGTCTAATTTACTTTACGCTTTGTTTGGTGTTGTTTGCTTTGTTTTTTTTTCACAAAATGATGAGATACTTTCTAAAGACCCAGTGTACCTACCGTAAAACCATAAAATCGGTACCTACCACATATTTTGAAGGTTAATTTATAGTAAGTTTAGTTTGTGTAGTAAGCTTTTCTTTTACAGGTCACTGATATAAAAGCTCTTCAATATAGGCCTAATCGAAAATATTTTACAAGTTGAGGTTTGGAGACGAGTGGAAACCAAAGGAAAACCCTTGTTAACCTACCCCCGTGGAAAATTTAAAAAATCTTTTCATTGCAGTTGCTCGTAAAGTTTTCTTTTTTGTGTAACAAATTTATGCGGAAACCGACTCTTTATTTCACGCGTGAAATAAAACAGTACTGAAATCCTTTATTTCACGCGTGAAATAATAGTACATTGTTCACCGAGAGGAGAAAGTGACCGATTACCGTCGAGGGTGTCGTTTGAAGCCCGAGCCGTAGGCGAGGGCTTTAAAACACCCCAGATCGGGAATCGCAGTTTCTCTCGAGTGATACATAGTGCTTTATACTACACCTGCTTGGAAATTTTCATAGTTTAATTTTACTTTCTACGAAAACTGAATCCTCAAACAACACACAAATTGGAAATGGCGCCAATGGCGTCTGCAATTTTCACATGTTCTTTTTTCAAATTGTTTATCCTGCCGCCGCAGGGTCGCACTGCCAGCCCGACACCATCCAACACACAGATAGTGACCAGTGTCATTTTGCGAACTTGGAGATAAAAACTCACTGTAAAAACTTTTTGGCTTTTGATATTTAGGTTACCGGCGCATAGTCTTACCCAAAATTTAAAAAGAAAAACCACGTAAGAAATGGATTTTCATACACTTTTCTCTCCCGCTCAGATGCGTTTTCTCCCCGCATATTTGTTCGATATGCAATGACGTACTTTCTACCGTAAATTTGATAAAGTATCAAGGTACTTTCCAAGCAGGTGTAGTATAAAGTAATTTTTTTAAGTTTTTGACTCTGTGGTGCATGGTGCAAGTCATAAAATTTAAAAAATTACAAAGATGCAAGGAGGTTTTGCTGTCAAAAAAAAAATTACTTTCATTTTCAACAATTAATTTGGTATTTATAATAAATTTTCTTTATTATACTTATTTTTTTGTTGTATTTTCTCGCAAAATGCATTGAAAAATGTTGTAAGATACTTGAGCGTAAAAGGTTTTTATACGAATAAGTGCCAAATTGAAAACACGAGCGCAGCGAGTTAGAGAAACCTTACTTTCCGCACGTGTATCTTAAATAACTATTACGATGAGCGGCGCAATATAAAAAAAAAAAAAAAAAAAGGATTCTGATCAACAGCAATTAAAATCATCTATGCCCCTTGATTATCAGGGTTACTACGATGCCCTACCTCACGATAATTAATAATTGAACTAGCTAAGTTTAATTTTTATATTACTGTCTTTGTAAATACTTTTTGAATAAAACCAAACAACTCCAATTTCTGTTTCATTTTTTGTCAATGTAAAATATATCAACTCCAAAAATCGCCATTAAATCTATACGCTTAGGATGTATATTATTTAAAATGGATTTTTAAGTTCAGTAAATTAATAATTTCCAACTAGATTTTTGTTTTTCCTTTTTATCTTTTAGTTATTTTTTTATGAAGTTTTTAGTCTCTCCTGTAAAGTTTACTAAAACGGAGTTATTCGTTTTGCGAATTAAGGTATCGGAATGTATGACTAAAACGAGCAATGCGAGTCACAAAAAAATAACATCGCAAAGTCATACCGACTTCGCGGTTTTTTATTCTAGTTTTATTCTAGTTATTCGTCGAGCATTATAGCACGCAAGCATCAAACAGGAGCACACCACGTCTAGAGGTGTCTTGTCGACAAATGTGTCGATTAAAATGATTCATGTCGACACTCCCGCGGGTGTTTGTAGACTTTCTCTAAACTGGAACGAATAAATGAACTGTGAGATGCAAGCTCTTGATTTACCAACGAGACCGGAATGATATGGTAAATGGTATTAAAAGGGATACCCAGGCCACGCTTCATAAAACTATACATAATTTGATTTTATTTTTATTTCTTGAAACAAAACAAACAATTTTACAATATAGTTACAAGACAAAACAATCTTACGTGGATATGTATGTAATTGTACAACCAATGGCGTTTTCTATAGATTAATACAAAGGCATAGAAATGAACAGAAAAACTCACAGCTATGCTAATAACAACAGTCAGCGAGGAAATTAGTGCAATCGACTCCGTTACGTAAGCAGTGATTGAGCAACTGAAATGTAAGGGCTGATCTACTGTCTACTGACTATAATTGTAGTTTATTATGGCAATTCGATGTACATTGCGGAGTCGAGTCTTCTTGCTAGTAATCTGTGGATTTATCGACTTTGCAATGTACATGGAATTGTCATAGTAAACCATGAATTGTAGTTCTATGAAAGAGGCCCTAGCTCCGAAGCTTACTAGCACCAAGGGGAAAAAACACATCCTTTTAAGATTCCGTACCCAAAGGGTAACGAATACTATTACTAAGACTCCACTGTCTGTCTGTTTGTCTGTCACCAGGCTGTATCTCATGAACCGTGATAACTAGACAGTTAAGTTTTTTACAGATGATGGATTCCTGTTGCCGCTACAACAATAAATACTAAAAACAAAATAAAATGAATGTTTAAGGGGGGCTCCCATACAACAAACGTGTTTTTTGCTCGATATTAATAACAGCAACGGGTAGATGTTTGAAATATTCAAATTTTGTATAGATAATGGTACGGAACCCTTCGTGCGCGAGTCCGACTAGCACTTGGCCAGTTTTTAATACGTTTTTGCAAAAAGTGAACATCATTATAGGTTATATATTCTTTTTGTTGCACTAACCCGTGCTGCGGACAATTTAAAAAAAAAACCTATTCAGAGGCTAAAAATTCCACCCATGCTGGGACTTGAACCCGCGACCTCTGGCTCACCGTGCCAGCTTCTTTTTGTGTTCTGAGGTGCCAGCGCTCTCCCAACATTAGCTCAGTTAAAAAAAAACGAGAAGCGTATTCGATAGCTATTGTCAGGCACGTTCATTTTGACATTGTAACGAAATGTAAACTATTCAACACATTTTGTTACAAAATACAACTTTAATTAAGAAAATGATTACAACTTACCGACTAGTTAGGTGCTTTAAATCGAATAGATAAGATAGATTGATAATTTAGAAACACTTAATAGAATAGGTATGATATACTTACTTATTCTATTAATAAACTTATATACACTCAGACCTATGTACACATAAACCTATTAATACAATAAATAATTCAACAGACAAACAGATCTGACGCCACGCTTTTGGTATAGACGAAAGCCAGCCGCAAACACGAGTATTGCTACTGGTTCTCGCACGGTGGGGCGAAGGCGGGTCTGCCATCGCGGACAGTCGCTCGGATCGTCCTTCTTGTGACAACCTGTGTTATCGGTGTAATCGGCTCATCTATTTTCAATATTGCCTACGACGCCCTTGGTCGGAAGGTGTTCTTAGAGATACCAATTGAGTACAAAACTCCTATGCTAATAGGAAATCCCAAGCTTGGGTGAGTTGTGCATATTTTACGTACCTACTTAGCTTTAGTAATCGCTGTGCGGTAGATTCGCTTTGCTATGGTCCAAGGTTCAATGTATATATGACGTGTTAGTAGCTGTAAGTTTTCCTACGTATAATTTTAGCAATAATAAAATCTATGGGTAGCTAGATGTCTACACGTAGTAATATGCTTTTAGTTTCTTTGTAACCGTTCTGGTCTAGAATATATACTGCCACATCGCTAGCAAGTAGGCTTGGGTGCGTGTAAAGTATACCTACCCCCTCTCTGCTTTCGCTTGCTAGCTATGTGGGACAGTCCAGGCGTGCCCTGATCTCCCACTAATGTGTACCCCTGGGCACATTCCAGGAACTCCGTACGGGTTCAGACGCCCGCCGCTTGCGTGTAGCAAGTGAGCCCTGGGGGGCCTACTCTGGCTCTTCCCTACGCTTCCACTTGGACGAACTCGACCTCCTCGTTACGGACGCTGGACCTCGTCTGGACGTAGCGCGAGTGACTGCGAGGGAAGTGGGGTATCGTAATCATATTTCTGTGTTTGTGAAACCCAACAGACTGTGCGCGTGTGAATCGAGACTCAGGCTTTTAGTGACCCACACCTTTGTAAATTTGTAAATATAGCTGTAATTATTATATTTGCTCACGTTTTATTTCTGGCCTCGAGAATTAACGTGACAATGGCGCCCAAAAACGTGGTCTAAAGGGTCAAAGTTCGCGCTCGGTCTGTTGGGTCTTTATTCCCGGCTGCTTTCTAGCAGGTGTTGGTGAGCGCATGTTTTTTGTTTTAGCTGTGTTGTTTATTTTTTTAGTTTTGATTAGTTTGTAACAGAACGGATAGGAGTAGGATTAAATAAATAGGTATATATCTAGTATTATATGTAAGAAGATTTATGAAAGGTAAGAAATTGTAATAGGTTTTAGGTAGTAATAAACGAAGAAATAAAAAAAAAAAAAAAAAAAAAAAAAAAAACCAGATTGATGTTTTTTTGAAAACTATTTGTAGATACGAACCTACTTAGTTTTATGTACAGTTTCTTTTATTTTTAGTAACTTGGTTAAGGTGCTTTATTACTGTCGTAGTTTTGCAATAGCACAACACACCTAAGCAGGCTTCACAATGGGATATCCCATAAAATTTTTACTTTTGAATAAATCAGAGTTGCAATACGAGGTTGGAATAAGAGGAGAGGCCCCTGCGAATGTTGTCCGCGAGTTAAGATGTCAAGTCACAAAGCTTACACCTTTATATCCGTCTGAGGATATTGTAGATTCTGTCTATGACTTTGGAACGGATATAAGTGGGGTCAAAGAGACATTAAAAAAGGTGCAGATTAACATAAACGAGCTAAGCGTAACGAAACCACAACCCTTAATCGACCGCACCCGTTCACTTTTGAATCACAGTTACTTTCGACTACTGAGAATTAATAGTCCTGCTACAACTGAACAAGAAAACGAATTAAAAGTCAATACTGCATTACTTAATGAGTACTATGCTAACTTAGAACTGCTGTTAGCTAACAACGGCTCCTGTCCCACCGAGCGCGGTGAGACAATCCAAAACGATGAAGTTTCAAACGTTAACGTCGCTACTGGTCCACAAAACCTGAATATTTCGGTAACTTGCGACCGGGGTATTACAAGTGAACTTACTAAATTAAAATTTGATGGCAAAACTTGCGTAAGGTCGTTTATTCAGAGAATTGAGGAATTTCGCATCTCCAAAGGGCTAACCAATGCGAAAATGTTTAGTTTGGCTTACGACCTCTTTATCGATGATGCTCTTCATTGGTTCAGATCAGTAGTGAATTCTGTAACATCGTGGGATGAATTGATAGGTAAACTTAAAGCTGATTTCGATATCATCGACTATGATTATCGAATGATAACCGAAATTCGGTTACGTACCCAAGGAGAAGGGGAAAATATTATTATTTACCTAGCCATAATGCAAGGCATGTTTGCAAGACTAAGCAAGCCATTGCCTGAGGATGAAATGTTGGATATCCTGCTCCACAACATTCGTCCGGCTTACACACAAATATTAGCTTCCTGTCCTAATGTCAAATCAATTGACCATCTGAGGGACTTGTGTAAAAATTATGAACAGGTCATGGCAAGGGCCTCGAGTTTTAGAGAACCACCTTCATCTACTTCCAACACACTGGCACCGGAGTTTAGTTATAACTCCAACCCTAGGCCTCAGAGTACTTACAAGCCAAATAACTCAAAACAGTTTTTCAAGCAATCAGGTGCAAGACAAAACTACGAAAAACAATACACTAATAGAGTCTTTGCCTTGGAGCCTACCAAAAAGGTATTTTGCAATCGCTGTCGCGTGGATACTCATTCCATGAAGGAATGTACAGCAGAACGTGTAGTTTTTTGTTTCAAATGTGGCATGAAAGAAGTCAAAACACCCGATTGCCCAAATTGTAACCCTGATGTTGTACAGACTCAGTCTTCTACTAACACAAAAAACTAACTTTCGAAAATTGTGGCAAGTCTGACACAAATTTCGATAGCTCGGATTGGAGTAAGTGGTTACAGACTATAAAACAATTTTTTACTTCGTATAAAGTTGCCCCAATTTTCGGTTCTAAGCCGAGCAACGATCCTCGACCGTTCCTTAAAGTTAATATAAATAATATTGAAAAACTTAACATACTAGGTCTCCTTGATTCTGGATCAGTGGTGAGTATTCTCGGCAAAAATGCACACGAACTTATAATCAAGTATGGTTTCCGCTTCAATAACGAAGAGACAATTTCAGTCACAGCTGCTGGTGGTCAGAGAATTTCTTCTCGAGGCGTGATTCCACTGCCTGTTGTCTTCAACAATACCTGTAATGTAATAAAATTTCATGTTATACCCGAAATAGATTACCACATGATACTGGGAATGGATTTCTGGAATAAATTCGACATCATACCCGATACGTTACTTCGCGTTTCTTATATATCCTCCTCGGATCCGTGTCTCGCTGAAGTCACACTTAATAGTACGGATTTATTCATACATTCTTACGAAAATCTTGACGCTTCTCAGAAATCCATTGCCGATGAAGTGGTTCTGAAATTTGAAAAAATATCCTATGAACACAAAGGTTTAGGCAAAACGCATCTTCTAGAACACCACATTGACACAGGCGATGCCAGTCCTATCAGGCAAAGATATTATAGGATGTCACCGGAAAAACAACGCATCATAACGGAACAGGTAGATGAGATGCTATCGTTAGATGTAGTTGAACATTGTGAGAGTCCTTGGTCATCGCCAGTCCTAGTGGTGGGTAAAAAAGATGGTAAGCCCAGATTCTGTCTTGATAGCAGGAAACTAAATTCGGTGACAAAAAAAGATGCGTACAACTTACCATACGTATCGGAAATTCTCGACAACCTCAGAGACGCTCGATATCTGTCGAGTGTGGATCTGTCAAAAGCTTTTTGGCAGATTCCCATACATGAGCCTGACCAGGAAAAGACAGCTTTCTATGTTCCAGGTCGTGGCTCACTAAAATTCAAAGCCACTGCGTTTGGGCTGACCAATGCACCAGCCACTCAGCAGCGCTTGGTTGACTTATTATTTGGCCCTGAATTTGAATTAAAAGTGTTTGCGTATCTAGATGATATTATAATTATAAGCAGTACTTTTGAAGAACACGTCGCACTTCTCCTGCGGGTACTTGATAAATTAATTTATGCAAACTTGACAATCAATCTCACTAAATGTCAATTCTTCAGAAGTCAACTGCGATACTTAGGTTACATTGTTGACTCACAAGGACTCCGCACTGATCCAGAAAAAGTTGAGGCAATATTGAACTACCCCACTCCCACGAATCGTAAAGAGATAAAACGTTTTCTAGGTACAGCTTCTTGGTACAGGCGTTTTATCCCCAACTTCAGCACGATTGCTGGCCCACTTAATAAACTGACGTCAACTAAAAAGAATGCCCCTCCATTCTCGTGGTCTGCTGAAGCCGAGACATCCTTTCTTGAGCTAAAATCCTTGCTGGTACAGGCTCCTATTCTTGCTTGTCCAAATTTCAGTCAACCATTTGAGGTCCATACAGACGCCAGCAACTTTGGTGTTGGTGCCATGTTATGCCAAACTATAGACGGTGTGGAACACCCAGTAGCGTTCATGAGCAAATCTCTCAACGGCGCAGAACGCAACTATAGTGTGACGGAAAGAGAGGCTCTTGCTGTCCTTACCGCACTAGAACATTGGCGATGTTACCTGGAAAATGGACAAACATTTACAGTTTATACTGACCATGCGGCACTCAAATGGTTTATTTCCCTCACTAACCCAACAGGTCGTTTGGCTCGCTGGGGAGTTAGGCTTTCAGCTTTCAACTTCCTTATTAAACACAGGCGAGGCAAAGAAAATGTTATACCCGACTCACTTTCAAGAATCAATCTACCTGTCACCGCAGTATCAGATTCAGATTCCAATTCACTCGTTTCTCAGAATACTAATGATACCTGGTACCTCAACATCTTTGAAGGCTGCCAAAGAACGCCAGTTAGTTATCCTAATTACAGGGTTGAAAATGGAAAACTATTTAGGTACATGAAGAGTAAAAATACACTTACCGCTGAATTCGATTGGAAAGAGGTGATTCCTGCTGAATCACGACCGGCCATTATATTTAAAAATCACTCAGAACCAACATCTGCACACTTTGGCGTCTTTAAAACGTATAGGCGTCTAGCTCTTCGTTATTACTGGCCTCGCATGCATGCGGATGTCTGCGACTTTATTTCCAAATGCGACATCTGCCTTGCTTACAAACTGCCAACTCACGGTACATTAGGTATGATGGGTAGGCCTAAAGAATGTTCAAAGCCATTTCAATCACTTTCTATTGATTTGGTGGGGCCCTTACCTAGTAGCAGAAAACAGAATTCTTATATTCTTGTAGTCACTTGCGTATTTTCAAAATACTGTCTAATTTTTCCTCTTCGCAGAGCGACAGCTCAATCCGTTGTCAAATCACTTGAAGATGACGTAATTCTTATACACGGCGTCCCACAAACGGTCATACTCGATAACGGCTGTCAATTTATCAGCAAAGAACTTGAAAAACTATTTAAAAATTACAATATACCTAATATTCACTTCACACCTCGCTACACCCCACAAGTGAACACCGTAGAAAGATACAATAAGACACTGGTCACAGCCATCTCAATGTTTGTCAATGATGATCACAGGACTTGGGACGTGAATTTAGCTAAAATACAGTTTGCGATGAATAATTCAGTCAACGAAGTAACAGGTTATACACCTTCTTTCCTAGTACACGGTAGGGAGCTTGTCACGTGCGGTTCGCATTATTTGGAAAATGACGAACCGAACAGTATGCTGTGCCTACCGCGTGACCCTTATGCTGAAAACCTGGGGTATCTGGCAAAAATATTTGACAGCGTTCAGGTTGCGCTGTATAAAAGTCATGCCAAAAATACCCAACATTATGACTTACGTAGGAAACATGCTGAATTCAATGTAGGTGATATTATTTGGAAACGCTGTTACTTGCAAAGTGACAAAGATGCCTACTTTGCAAAGAAATTGGCAACTAAATTTATGAAATGTAGAATTAAAAGTAAGCGGTCGCCTTTAGTCTACATGTTAGAAGACATGTCAGGCAAAGACCTAGGTGCATGGCATATAAAAGATTTAAAGGCAACTCGCGAAAACCTAAGAAGTTAGTTTAAATTGTACATATTAGACGTAAGTATAGGTTAGTGTAAATAGTTAAAGGCTATATTTTCGGGATTTTTTCTGGAGATGAAAAAACCCTTTCCTAAGGAGGGGGATAATGTAACGAAATGTAAACTATTCAACACATTTTGTTACAAAATACAACTTTAATTAAGAAAATGATTACAACTTACCGACTAGTTAGGTGCTTTAAATCGAATAGATAAGATAGATTGATAATTTAGAAACACTTAATAGAATAGGTATGATATACTTACTTATTCTATTAATAAACTTATATACACTCAGACCTATGTACACATAAACCTATTAATACAATAAATAATTCAACAGACAAACAGATCTGACGCCACGCTTTTGGTATAGACGAAAGCCAGCCGCAAACACGAGTATTGCTACTGGTTCTCGCACGGTGGGGCGAAGGCGGGTCTGCCATCGCGGACAGTCGCTCGGATCGTCCTTCTTGTGACAACCTGTGTTATCGGTGTAATCGGCTCATCTATTTTCAATATTGCCTACGACGCCCTTGGTCGGAAGGTGTTCTTAGAGATACCAATTGAGTACAAAACTCCTATGCTAATAGGAAATCCCAAGCTTGGGTGAGTTGTGCATATTTTACGTACCTACTTAGCTTTAGTAATCGCTGTGCGGTAGATTCGCTTTGCTATGGTCCAAGGTTCAATGTATATATGACGTGTTAGTAGCTGTAAGTTTTCCTACGTATAATTTTAGCAATAATAAAATCTATGGGTAGCTAGATGTCTACACGTAGTAATATGCTTTTAGTTTCTTTGTAACCGTTCTGGTCTAGAATATATACTGCCACATCGCTAGCAAGTAGGCTTGGGTGCGTGTAAAGTATACCTACCCCCTCTCTGCTTTCGCTTGCTAGCTATGTGGGACAGTCCAGGCGTGCCCTGATCTCCCACTAATGTGTACCCCTGGGCACATTCCAGGAACTCCGTACGGGTTCAGACGCCCGCCGCTTGCGTGTAGCAAGTGAGCCCTGGGGGGCCTACTCTGGCTCTTCCCTACGCTTCCACTTGGACGAACTCGACCTCCTCGTTACGGACGCTGGACCTCGTCTGGACGTAGCGCGAGTGACTGCGAGGGAAGTGGGGTATCGTAATCATATTTCTGTGTTTGTGAAACCCAACAGACTGTGCGCGTGTGAATCGAGACTCAGGCTTTTAGTGACCCACACCTTTGTAAATTTGTAAATATAGCTGTAATTATTATATTTGCTCACGTTTTATTTCTGGCCTCGAGAATTAACGTGACAACATGTCTTTCAAACCACCCAAAATGAATTCGAATATGTAAATGAAATTTTCACATCTATCCGAAAAGAAGCCGCTTTAATCGTCAATACAAATCACTTTCACTGTGTAGACAACTTAAACTTAACAAAAAAATCAGCTGCCTCATAATGAAATGACTGTGTCGTATCACTTGATTTCGAATGAAATAGTCCATAGGTTGTTAGTAAAATTAAATTATATTTTAATGTTTAAACTGATGGAAATGGAAACTAAAAAAAAATCTAAAATGAAATTAGCTTAAATTTATTTTAAGCTAATTCAAACCATCGTGCAATCACGTGAGTGACGTCTCAGTGTTTAATCATTGGACATTGCCCACTCTCTACTATTATTGAAGCTGAGTCCTACTGCATTGGAACAGCTGTAAGATTTTTTTTTCATAATTTCAAAGATTTCCCCAAAGTAAAAGTTGTCTTAACAAGTTCCCATGTATATTAAATTCAGTTAGTTACACCCTCTTCACCGTTTTTGCCCGAACTACATTCAAAAATTAAGCCTAGCAGCCACCTCGTTCGATCAACTTGACTTACATTCGAGCTCTAAAGCTAACAGTGCGTCCTCTTGCCCTTTTAGCCGGGCCAGTGTCATTACAAACCAGCCGATCGCCCATCATGCGCTCCCACACCAGACTTTCCAGCCTATGCCGCTCGAAATAAGGCTCTTCGCGACACCGGCTAACTTTGCTTCAGGTTTGGAACCGGTTCTCCGAGCGTGGGTTGTCTACTACCGCGCTACGCAACGCGCTATGTTGCAATTGTGTTTGTGAATTTGCCTGTATGCTAAACGGGTGGTTAAACAGCGTAGGTTAGGTTATTTACAGTGCTTTTGTTGCGGAAACCAATACGCTCCTTATTTGTATAAGGCTGTCGGGCCTGCACCGTGCGGGCCCTAGGTTGGGAACAATGGCGTTGGTGCTACGGGACTAACCTAGGTACCAATCTGAGTTATATTGTTTAGTTTTGGTCCCGCCTGTTTAGTAGTTAGTGCTGAGCAGTCGGGCTGTTGGTGATTTCTTATTTCATTTTTTTTTCTTTTGTCTTTTTAGTAATAAAATTTGTATTTTTTTGTTGGATTTATGCTGATTTCATATATGACATACTAGCTGTTGCCCGCGACTTCGTTCGCGTGGCAATTTTGATGTGTATCTTTCCGGGATAAAAAATAGTCTATATGCTAATCCAGACTATAATCTATCTCTGTGCAAAATTTCATCCGGATCCGTTCAGCCTTTTTTGCGTGAAAGAGTAACTAACATCCATCCATACATACAAACTTTTGCGCTTATAATATTAGTAAGGATTTCTTAAATCATCTTACGCGTGAGGGTTTAGTTTCAATCAGTGTTCAGAAAAGGTGCATAAAGTAAGTTTTTACCCGACTGCGGTGGAGCCCAAATGGAGGGTAATGTATGTATGTAAGTATGTCCGATTCTATGTTCCCTCATAACATAACTCCTTAACCAGTGATCAAATTTTAATAAATAAGATCTCAATCGATTTGTCGAGTTTTATACGACTTACGATACACGTGAGGTGCGCGATGATTATCATATTCGTCCTATGTTCGAGTTAATAATTTGAGGAACTAAATAAGTCCTTAACCCGAGGTAAGCACGTGCTTCATTCATTACGAATATAAGGAAAGTAAAAATAAAAACGAAAAAACCGGCCGAGTGCGAGTCGGACTCGCGCACAAAGGGTTTCGTACCATTATCTATACAATATTTGAATATTTCAAGCGTCTACCTGTTGCCGTTATTCATATCGAGCAAAAAACGGCAAAAAAATCACGTTTGTTGTATGGGAGCCCCCCCTTAAATATTTATTTTATTCTGTTTTCAGTATTGTTTATTATAGAGGCAACAGAAATACATTATCTGTGAAATTTTTAACTGACTAACTATCACCGTTCATGAGATACAGCCTGGTGAGAGACGGACGGACGGACGGACAGCGGAGTCTTAGTAATAGGGTTCTTACCCTTTGGGCACGGAACCCTAAAAATGATGAAAGAATTGTGAAATGCTTTTCTCTGCTATACGTAAGTATACACAAAAGTCTACAATTCGAAAAAAGTAATGAAGATCGGATTGCCGATTTCCCTTCTATTTGTTTTCTTTGGCCGGTCAACTATTTAGTCATTATTTTCGTTTCCATCTGTTGCCGACCGACCAACCAACCTTTTTTATGTTTTTACTTCTTTGATACTTTTTCTATATTATTATGTATAATATTTAAAAAATTTAAAAAGGACTATGTCAAGGAAGAAGACGAATAAAACAGATTCCTAAAAGTTACTCTCGCGTTTTTCTTAAATTTTACGTGCATGCGTTTCACCATCATTGGAAAAAAGGTAAATATTTTCCCAAATCCATGTTATTATAAAGAAATAAAATAAATTGCAATAAAGTTACTTAAAAAAATTGTGACAGGTGTGAGTTGAAAAACTTCTTCTTAGGGCTGAAAAGTATCGTAATAAAAACTGAATTTGCATTTGAATAGTATCATTTTCAACCCTGCTCCTCAGGCAACTTCAGACCTACTTTCCGAGTATGAGTAATGAAAATGTAATTTTTAAGTGTAACTCCTAGAAACTTGTTTATACTGCCTATGGGAGAGCGGAGTGTTCTAACACACGTATCTTTCCATCTGTTCAGCATAATACTGAAAGACTTAAGTACCACCGGTACTTCCATTTCGTGTTTTAAGGTACTTTTATACAGATCAAAAACGAATTCTATAAAGACCAATGTACATATGGACATTTTATAATTTTTAACTAGAAACCTATTACCACACTATTACGGTTCAAGAGATAGGTGGGTCGTCCCTTTATAGTCGGGATGAATGCACAAACGGACGTCGTAGGTATTTTAATAGGGACCCGTTTGGCTTTCTAAAAAACGGTTTCCGCAATTTTATGTATTATACTCTTTTTGGTGCACTAACCCGTGCTGAGGACCGTTTTAAAAACCTATTTAGAGGCTAAAAATCCCACCCATGCCGGGACTTGAACCCGCGACCTCTGGCTAACCGTGCCATCGCTCTCCCAACTGAGCTAATGGGCAAGTGCAGTCATTGGCGAAATTTTGAACCTCTTTACAAACTTTCTCTGTATTACGTACAGGCAGGGACATCTGGCAGAAGTAATTTACATCACTTGCATGGGCGGAATCTTTAGTTTCTAAGTAGGTTTTAGTAATTTTATGTATGTTGCGTAAAAGTATAGAATAGGTAGTAGGTAAAATTATATAGCTATAAAGCTACGGATTGGCGGACGGATGACGGTCGAGCTCGTGAAAAGATCAGTAGCTTTTTACATTGGAACGGTACTGTGTTCGATTTATTTGGCCTAGTTTTAAGGTACGATAGCTTAGTTTTAAGTTACGTACATTGGTTCATTTGTAGCTGCAATCGAAATGTTGCAAGGAATTCACCAATTCGCGGTGGGAACGCATAAAGATTACTCCCACATTCTCTCTCTCTATGAGAGAAGGCGCATGCCCTGCAGTGGGACGTTTGAAGCCCACTTGCACGAAAAGCAAATACCTTAACTTTATTGTCACTTTTTGCAAGTGACAAGCAAAAAAGTGGTAATCGAGAACATGGTTTTGAAACTATAAAATTGTAAAAAAGGAAGTAAATGCCAATCACAGCGTTCACCGTTACCCACACACGTCTATGTGACTTAGAAGTGCCATAAATTAATTTTATACCTCAATCAGTTTTTCCTGGGATTAATTTCCGCTCAATATTAACTGACGGATTATTTCCTGCCATTAGAATTACATTATTCGTTTTGCAATACTTTATCTCCAGTACTAATTTAAGTCGTCTGACTTTAATGCACTTGTCAATCTTCTTCCCACTGGGGCCGCGGTGAAAATGGCCCCGTAATCAGCACGATAGCCAGTCTGGGTGTATTTCTCTGTTTGTGATATCATTGCCTGGTTACCACAGCAGTACAGGGTATCCTAGTTTGGGACCAGGGGCGCTACTACGTGAGTCCGATTAAAAATAAAATTGTCTGGATAAATTATTGTGTTGTGTGGAAGATATTTATTTTAATTTTTTATTTGTGCCTTAATGTTTCAATTGTAAATTTCAAATTCACTGAACCTAAAGTAGATATCTAAAAGGTAATAGTCGTAAGTGAAAAACCACAGATGACGGAAGAGAAAATATTTTTGGCACGAGTCACGCGTCTTGCGGCGCTCAAATGTCAGAATTTGACAATTAGTGTACTGAAAACTCACGACTTTTGACATTTAAAACGCGCGACTAGCGTCAACGTACTACCCCTGCAGTCCTTCAAGCCCGATATCGACACGCTGAGAAAAAGACAAAACCGAATATGAAAATCTAAAATTTATATTTGGTCTTGAGGAGCTAGAAAAGTTTTAAAAATACTCCAGGGAACCTTCGAAGTAAGAGGCACGATGTTTGTCGAAGAAACAAGTTAGGCAATTAACTTGTTCATTGAACGGAAGTCTTTTATACAATCTATTGAGACAGTACGTTCTTTCCCTAAAAAAACTCTCTTCTTAGAAGTATCAACAACTTGTGAAGTGAATAGGAAGCGATTACATACGTTAAAGTTGGTCTCAAGTTGCGAGCTGTTGGCGTATGTTTAGATTCTAGAAGGCTACAGAAGGTTTCGTCTTGTCGTTTCCAAAATAAGAACTTATTGTTACGAGATACAAATTATGTTTATAACCAGTTTTTAATAACTTTAGTTAAGTATAGGTGTGAAATATCGTTGTTCTGGACAATAAATAGTTACTCATTCAATATGAATGTTATCCAAGAAGGGTTACACTTAACACGGACATTTGATTACTTATTTCAAAGGTGTCAGTTTAATAGGAGTATTTTACGCGCATGATGCTAAAAATAACAAAAATACGAGACGCGACGCAGAGACAAAACAATTAACAGACATACAAAACGAGAAACTATTTCATACAGGGACGCTTTACGAAATAGTTTCTCTTTTTACGGTCCCGTACCCAAAGGGTAAGGGACACTATTACTAAGATTCCGCCGTCCGTTCGTCTGTCCGTCCGTCCGTCCGTCTGTCACCAGGCTGTATCCCATGAACCGTGATAGTTAGACAATTTTCACAGACGATGTATTTCTGTTGCTGCTATAACAACAAATACCAAAAACAGAACAAAATAAATATAAAAAGGGTTCTCCCATACAACAACAGTACAGTAGCGAAGGATTCTAAAATTGAATCACGAGCGCAGCGAGTGATAAAAAAAGTAGAATCCTAAGCGTTAGCGAGGGAATCAAAAGAGCACGAGGTGAAAAATCTTTGCACTCGAGTGCAACACGTAACTTTTCATCCCACCTCAGCGAGGAAATGACTAAATGCAAAAAAAACACAAAGCAGGTTCCGAGTCTGAGTTTATAACAAATTAAAAAAGTAGTACAATAAATTCGGCACCATGGAGGTACAAGTAAATAGGTTTAATGATGTTTTGAATTTACAAACTTAGTGCACTCGATGTTCTAAATTCAATTTACTTTATCGTTTATCTCTGCCACAAGGCCGCATGCTACAATAATTAAAAATGTCGCACAATGTTCGAGGAACCGGTCGCCACAATTTGTAGCATGCCGCACTGTAGCACGATGTTGCTCAGGCATAAAAGAGCCTTAAGAACGCAACTTATGTGCGCTGCAAACGTAATGGCAAAACCCCTCATGGTTATGAAAACCACGAAGGAGGCCTATGTCCTGCAGTGGGCTCAAATGGCTGATGATGATGATGATGAAACGTAATTCACACAAAATAAGTATGCTTTGTATATGTTTTCCCAGCGCAGATAAGCGCTGACAACGTGCACGTTGTGGTGAGTGCGTGTAAAAAACGCCATGCGCAAGGAGTGGTTCCGTCGTCTATATAGATGAGAGGGGGGAAGATAAGTAGATGATATGGGGAATGTACTTTTTGACAAGTATTGTAGTTTCTAACCCAAAAGTATTTAAAGGTTTATTTTAGCTTGAATTAAGAACAGAATATTTGGAATATGCCCAATCGTAATGTGGATATTCCTTGAGTCATTTGAGGTGATCCGCCTATCTGCAACTAGTCTCTCCAATCGCCAGCACGGTGGCAAGCACGCTGGACTTGGCTCGCGCTCGGCCAGACTTGTCAAGTTGTCAGTCGTCCCGTCACACCCACTTGGCCTCAGGGTGCTTTTAAACTTGCGCGCCAAGGGCCAAGGGTCACACGGATGGCTTTTTACCCATGCGCCCAAAAGGAGGTTAATGTGTCTAGCTCGTATGTATGTAAGTATGAATAAAATCTCAATCGATTCGCGCAAACACGACGAATCGATTAATTTTTGTCATTTTAGTGATTTATATTTATGCTGATTTCATGTAGCCTACATGAAATCAGCATAAATTCAACTGAAAAAATATAAATCACTAAAATGACAAAAATTAAAAACTAAAATAAAAAATAACCAACAACCCAACTATCTATCTATACAGCCAATGAAAGACGCCCACTGTTGGGCATAGCCCTCTTCACCGTCACGCCAGCCTCTCCGGTGCCAGCCTTATCGGTCTCCCGTTAATCTTGTCCACTGTCTTCCTGCCACTTTCTTAATGTCATCAACCCATCGGGTAGGGGGCCTACCCACCGAACATCACTCTGTGACTGCCTTAGTCCACCGTCCGTCTTCTCGTCTAGCTAGATGTCTCGCCCATCTCTACTTAAGCTTCGTGATTCGTGTGCCCACGTCTTCCACTTTGGTTCTAACCTAACCCACTGCTGATTGTTATTATTATTATTAATTCTCTATTGCACAAAGACAGATAATGCTAAGTAGCATTAAGCTTGCCTATGTGCAAAACTGCCTGTTTAAATGCAATAAAGGATTTAATAATAATAATAATAACTACAAATTCACCAATGTAACTCATTGCGAGGTGTTGCGAGTTTGGTCCCGTCCGCTTAAGTTATTGCTCAGCAGTCGGGTATTTTGTTATTTCAGTTTTTTTTTTTGTAGTTGGACTTGGGGGCGTCTAAAGCCATAGTCCAGGCTCACCTAATGTGGCTTTCGATGTGAAAACGTACAATTACTAAGTTCATTGCACATATTCGAGGCATGTAGGTACCTACTTAATTTGTATACAGCAATTTTTTTCTTATTAAAAATATAAACATAAACATTTACATACAGGCACATACATTGCTTCTGGCCCCACACTAGGATACCTTATTATTATCCTGCTGTAATGAATATTTATTAATTTACAAATTTTATAATCGTTAATTCGAGAAATACCCATGCATGCATATCTTTCTTTTTTCACTTTCAATGAGAAATCGGCGCATTGAAAATTATCAACGAAATCGGTGGGATGAAATTAAAATAAAAACCGGCCAAGTGCGAGTCGGACTCGCGCACGAAAGTTTTCATTATCTATACAACGTTAGACAAAGATCGAGACAAGATAGATTACGTACGTTGAGGACAGCGCCATCTATAGAAACCGTTTAATCTATAGAAGCGTTTAACATTGACATTTAACGACTTCACATCGGCGTTGTGAAGGTTACATAGATGGCCGCTAGATGGTGAGCGATGTCTTTGGACAACGTTTGTGGTGTGGGAGCCCCCTTAAATATTTATTTTATTTTGTTTTTAGTACTTGCTATTATAGCAGCAACAGAAATACATCATCTGTGAAAATTTCAACTGTCTAGCTATTACGGTTCATGGGTACAGCCTGGTGACTGACGAACGTTTTTCCGCGGACGGACAGTGGAGTCTTAGTAATAGGGTCCCTCACTCTTTGGGTACGGAACCCTAAAAATGAAAGACACTTTTATTTTAAGGTAGAAAATAGCATACGTAGTTTCTTGTTGAAATTCGGTATTAATTGTAAGCCAAGCAAGATTTTGTTGTTATGTACCTACATAGTGAAAGTGATAATTGACAGTCCTAGTTAAAATTACAAACATTGAATAAAATGTTTTCAAACTTAGAACAGAAGTTGTGGTAACTTACAAACTGTTAATTGACGTACTTTTTAAAACTTCTGTGGTTGTACAGTCGACAGCACATCCACCTTTACGTGCGTGTGTGCACTCTACTCGTTTGCGTTACGGGTGACTTTGCAACGGAAATGTAAAGGTTGACCTGCTGTTGACTGTAGATAGATAGATAGAGAACACTTTATTGCACAACCAGGTGAAAGAATTACACATAGGCAGTTTCTTATATCATACAATTGGCGGTCCTATCGCTTAGAGCGATCTCTTGCAGTCAACCTTTGGAAAAATATAGTTGGTAGATGGATGTACATAAATAAGAGGATCTGGAATATAATGGTGTGCGAAGTAACTAATATGTATAGCGAAAGATTACAAGACTATGAGTGCTTTACATACATATGTATGATTAATAATCGTGGCAAGAATCCCATAATTAGCTTTCAATTATGTATATAATTGCACACAGAACAGTCGGGGCGAGGCAGGCAGGGCGCGAGTTCTATTCAACGCGTCACGTCTTTTCTGCGCCCTCGCCCCACGTCCCTTCTGTGTGGCCAGGCTCCAGATTCTATTAGCACAAAAGTGGAACTTAGACAATTGTCGAGCCACTTTTTTATTAATATTTTCACTGCATTCGCTCGCACAAACGCGTCAAGTCGATGTGACGTCATTTATATAAAATCTGTCAAAGATAGTGGTTTCAGACAGATTTCGTACGCTTTTATATTACAGAACGAGAACAACATCTTGTGTTTTCATTTGAATTACAGCTGAGGAGTGTAAATAGTCTGTAGTAAAGGCAAAGACTTAACCACAGATTATTCAAACTGCATCTGAGGAGTGTTTTAGAGGAATCGTGTTCTTATAAATGACACCGTAATTTTACTGACGCACTTACGGGTACGATGGTCAAACGATAGAGGCGTAATTATTTATCGTGGGTACCACACTATAATCTGAGAAAAACTCATTGATAAGTTGATATAAAATACAAACTATCATTATAGTGTTACAGGAATTACGCATTTTCGAGGTAACCTTGTAGAGTTAGTGAATTTTGCTGACTAATTATACGTAACGGTCTCACTTTGGTTAGTTTGCCAAATGACATAGGTATAATTCTGTTGCGGACACTACTTCAGCGAAATTAAACAATTAAATAACGATATTTTTCAACCCACCAAACCCCACAGGTCAAGGACTTAATAAAAGCTCTATTAATCTGTAGAATTCTAAAGGACCCGATCAGGCCACCTGCACCATAACAATGGTTTTTAATTTTTCCTTTCAAAGCCATAATCTAACAGGTTAGATTAATCTTCTATCGCTATACTCACAATTATAGCGGTGGTAGCCTGGTGGGTAGAACATTGGACTCGGAAGCGAGAGACCCAGGTTCGATTCGCAGTGCGGGCATGTACCTATGACTTTGTTTTCTACGTTAGGTACATTTGTGAAGTTATAGTAGCAATACTACTCGCTAACTGTGAAGGAAAACATCGTGAGGAGACCTGAGCGTGTGAGCTATTACCTCAGCGCTTGAAATCGCCAATCCGCGGTGGGCACGCGTGGTGATTAAGCCCATACTCTCTTCCTGAGAGAAGGCCTGTGCCCTACAGTGGGGCGTATATAGGCTGCTTATGTATACTCACAAAACATTACTCCAACCTGTTCGATTACAGGAAATGTATTCATTTAACAATAGTGCCAGTTCATACTGTATCGCCATAACAATAAACACAATACATTTACAATCTGTAGACTAGACGCTAACAGGACAGATAAATTACCGCTGGATAGATTTGAGATTGTAACTAGGCACAGCAATAACCATTAAAACTTTTATAGGTGCCAACAGGGTATAATTATGTCGGGAACAATGACGTCACGCATAATACAACATGGCGGTCATTGGCCACCTGCACTGAAGACATTTACACTAAGGACATGAACTATTTATTTCCTTTTAGCTAGGCAGTCATTCTCAAACTGTGCGCCCTATGAGGCTGTACGAGATAAAAATGTAATAATAATTAATCAACGAAGTAAAATCCTGACAACATTGTATATTTCTTAAAGCTAAAAACTTAAAAGCTTACAGTTAAAATCGGTGTACTTAATCAACAAAAGCTTCAATTTAGTGGAATTGATAATAATAAAAAAACAACTATGGACAAGAAGGTTGTGCCTGCGGGCCCCACACTAGGATGCCCTGTGTTGGGGGGCCCCTGAAGTCTGCTGCGATGGCTTGGCAAAAAATAATACTAACCCAATTTTGAAAGAACGAAGCATCGTCAACGAAAATGAGGATACGGGCAGCATAATAACATGGTTATTTATAAAAACACGATCCCCTTAAAACTTTCTAGTAATGCAGTTACAATGCCTTTGGTAAAGGACATGTCGTAAGTACATATAAAAAACAGTATGCCATTAATATACGCCTGTATCGCGGAGGCGTAGGCGGAGACCAGAGTTTGCCACTTGACTTACTTACTCGTATTAAAGTGCATCAAAAATGTTCTCTGCCACTAAAGTTTGAGATTCGCTGAGCCAGAGGTAGGTCTGAGTGCACTTAGAAAAACCTACAATGTTTACTGGCCTATGCAAATGACCCGTGTCAGACCAGTGAGCCTTTAAGTAACTCGTGCACTTCTGGGTCACCATTTAAAAGCACTTCCAGGTACAACCTTATACATGGGACTACCCGCCGCACCAATTGAAAAAAAAAAATCAGGCTTGTACAATTTACGAACTTAGACAAGATTTAAAAGCTGAGACATAAAGAAACCTATCGCGAAGTATTCGAAAAAATATCTAAAATATCCAATCAAAATCTTTAGCGAAAGAAATCTCTTGAGCCACAAACAACAAGAAGTATTTACCGAATCGATAGATAAATAATAGAAAAAGTTAGTACGTACATATAATTTATCCAAAATCACCTGTATCTAGTATCTAACGTGCTGCGCAGCCTTTGAAAAGTTTTTGATCCCTCCTGTGATCTTTCGATTCAATATTACTGTGCGAAAACACAGGTCACCAGAAGCTCTAGTATCTAGTGCACCATCGTACATGCGTTTCCAATTATTGGGCTAAGGGAGGAGTTGTGAGCGGATATGCATTATTATCTGCCCTAACCCCGGGCGCAGGGGTAGATGCTATGAAAGTAGCGGAAAATGTAGCAGAATGGGTGAATATTGGAATGATTGACGACAACGATAGGAATACCATCCGAAGTAGAAAGATTGGGGCATATATTCAAATACCCAAGATATCGTCTACCATAACTCGTAATGAATGGAAAAATTGCAGTTGAATTTACATAATTGACCGAATTTTTATTTATTAAAGGACCATTTTTAGGATTCCGTACTCAAAGGGGTAAGGGACTCTAATACTAAGACTTCACTGTCCGTCTGTCTGTCTGGCTGTTTGTCACCAGGCGGTATCTCATGAACCGTGATAGCTAGGCAGTTGAAATTTTCACAGATAATGTATTTCTGTTACCGCTATAACAACAAATACTAATATTTAAGGGGGCTCCCATACAACAAACATTGTCTAAAGACAGCACTCGCCATCTAGCGGCCATCCATGTAACCTTCACAGCGCCGATATCATGTCGTTAAATGTCAATGTTGAACACTTATTGTAGGTTTCTATAAATGGCGCTGTTCTCAAATTCGATCTACTGTTGTATAGATCATTATCCGTACCATTGTACGGAGTTGCGCGAGTCCAACTCGCACTTATTCGGTTTTTTTTAATTTTTTATTAATATATTTATTTCAGAATAAATCCATATAGGGCAACGGCCTCATGACGTGTCTTGGGTGTCTGAAAGCTGTAGGTCACCCCTGTTATAGAGGCTGCATACAAAAATGCTGGATAGTGAAAGGCGCGTGCTTGGCAAGTACCGCCAAAGTTCCAAGACATTCCGTTTTGCTTAAATTACTAACTACAAACAAACTTAACTGCCTTATTGTACCTAATCCTAAAATGAAACTGCACTAAGACGTAATATAATATAATTATGTTGGGTAGTAGATAAACACACTGCATTTCCAGCAATGATAATGAAAGTTTTTTTTATTTTTATAGGAAAAAAAGGCTGTGTGTACCTATGTGTGTTTGTGAAAATTCTGTGCAAAATAAAGGGATCGATCCCAAAGGTGGCAGGCACGGCAACATCAGAAGAGAGATAAATAACCCTTTACACAACTAATCGCCATAATTATGAGACATTCTTCGTCATCAACTTTGTAGACTTATTGCCATCTACAATATCCATTGTACATTTCTGCGCGTTCTATGGCAGCGCCCGTGTACACGGCGCAGCGAGAGCCGGGCGCATAGCAGCCAATTCATCATCATCTCCATCTCATCAACTTCGTAGACTTCGCCATCTAGAATGTCCATTGTACATGTCCGCTTGATCCATAGCAGAGACAGTATACACCACACAGCGAAAGGCGGGCGGACAGGCATCAATTCTCCGTCTCATAAACTTCATAGACTTATCGCCATCTAGAATGTCCATTGTACATGTCCGCTTGTTCCATGGCAGCGGAACTATACACGGCGCAGCGAGAGGCGGGCGGACAGGCAGCCGACGCATCAATGTATCGCGAGCCCGGGGCCGGGCGATCACAAAAGACCTGCCAATAGTGTTAGCCGGCGCGACGTGGAAGCTAATTGCGCAGTTGGGCTTACTGTGCTTTGGAAGCAGAGCGACATATTTTATGTTGGATACAAAGTGTGTAACAAAATCTCCATATACACACAAGAATGGGATGTTCTGTTCATCAACACGAAACATTTTTAAGGCTTTATTCAGTTTGGATCAACAAAAGTTCAATTGATGAATAGAATAGATTGAATTTCCGTTTATGATGAATTATTGTTAAGACAATAAAACAGGTACCTGTAGTCAATACAAACTGTAGAAAAAGTTCTACTAGTAAACCTCTGTATTCGGAGGCTTTAAAAAAACATAGCATAAATAAGTTAAGCTTGACTGCTGATTTAAACTGTCAGCGCAGACCACAGAAAAGCCCCCCCTAAAGAAATTAATTTTAGCTAATCAGAACATACAGGGTGGCTTTTCTGGAAAGTTACTAGAGTTAGAATTATTTTTAGAACAACATGAAGTTGACATACTTTGTGTCACAGAGCACTGGCTACTAGAGACTCAAATGAATTTTACTGTACATAACTATCAAATAGCCAGTTGCTACAATAGAAAGTCTTTACTGCATGGGGGATCTTTAATACTAGTAAAAGATAGTTTAAAATTTAAACAAAGGAAAGACATTTGTAGGCTTTCTGTTGAAAAAGTAATTGAGCTGTCATGTGTTGAATTGTCTAAACACATTGTAGTAAGCTTATACAGGCCCCCTACCAGCGATTACAGTATATTCGAATCGGTATTAGAGGATGTATTAAAAGTAGCTTCCAGTAGTAATAAGAAAGTTATAGTGTGTGGTGATTTTAATATCGACCTGCTAATAGATTCCCCTTTGACAACTAAATTACAAATTATTTTTAAATCATTCAATTTAGTCCATATTTTTTTAGAGCCCACCAGGATTACTGAAACTACTGCTACTTGTCTCGATAACGTCTATTGCGATTGCAATTTTTTTGATTACTCCACAGTGAATTGCTTAAAGTCAGATCACAGTGGTCAAATTGTAAATTTTGAAATAGATTCAGAAAAATCTAAGCAAGTTATTCTATGCAGGCCCATTACAAGTAAAAAACTAGAAGCATTTAAATTACATCTTCAAAGTAGCTTAACTGCTCATAAAGGTAAAGCCCTATATGCTAACGCCCATTACGAAGACTTCTTTAGAGTCGTTTCAGTTCATTTTGAAAATGTTTTTAAATTAAGAGAATTACCTAGCAATGAAAATAAAGTAGGGTTTAATGAATGGGCCACTGCGGGCATCCGAAAAAGTAGAAACACACTGTATGCATTGTATGAGAAAAAAACATACACATATGACCACAGTTTTATAGAGTATGTTAAACTATATTCTAAATTATTCAGGGCCGTCTGCCACAAAGCTAAATGCGAACATATAAAGAAACAAATCCTCCAGTCTTCAAATAAATCTAAAACAATCTGGACTATTATAAATAGGGAAACTGGTAAAGCCAAATCAGGAGATCGCGAATTTTCTCTAAAGATAGATGATAAAGTAATAACATCAAATGAGGACATTGCTGCGGCCTTTGAACAATTCTTTACAAATGTTCCAATTGAAACTACGGCTCCTTTAGATTCGTCTCCTGATCTTGCTGCAAGTTTATTAAAAGACAATGTCCCCTCGTGCGGTTACGAGTTTTCGTTCGACTTCATTAATCCCCATAGCGTAATTAAAGCGTTTAAACTATTAAATCTTAAAAAAACGGAAGATTTGTGGGGAATGTCAGTAATCATAGTTAGTTCAGTAATAGATGTCCTCGCTTCTCATTTAGCAAAAATTTTTAACAAATGTGTAGGTGAGGGTACATTCCCTGACCTAATGAAATACAGTAGGCTCGTTCCGTTGTTTAAAAGTGGCGATAGGCATGATCCCACAAATTTCAGACCAGTCTCGATCTTACCCGTATTGAGCAAAATATTCGAAAAGATTGTTTTAGTTCAACTACTTACGCACTTTAATAATTATCAACTTCTCCATAACCAGCAGTTCGGCTTCACGCAGGGACGGTCGACGACGGACGCTGGTGTCTTGCTAGTTAAACATATTTATAGTGCATGGGAGGATCGTAGGGATGCTATAGGTGTTTTTTGTGACTTGTCAAAGGCATTTGATTGCGTGGACCACGAGACACTTTTGGTAAAACTAGAGCATTACGGAGTAAAGGGGAAAGGTTTAGAACTGATGAGATCTTATCTAAAAGGAAGGGTTCAAAAAGCAGACATAAATCGTATAAAATCCACAGGTTCACAAATAAAAATGGGAGTACCACAGGGATCAATTTTGGGGCCGTTCCTTTTCCTTGTATACGTAAATGATTTGCCGTTTATGGTACAAAACATGTCCGAGATAGTATTATTTGCAGATGACACGTCACTTATTTTTAAAATTAAGAGACAAGAAAATAATCTTGACGATGCAAATGATGCTCTCTCGCGTGTGTTGGATTGGTTCACGGCAAATAATCTGCTTCTAAATTCCAAAAAGACAAAATGTATAAAGTTTACCTTACCAAACGTAAGATTAGTTGAAAACAACATTGTACTCGGAAAAGAAAAACTAGAATTTGTAGAAGATACCGTTTTTCTAGGCATCACAATCGATTCAAAATTGCAATGGGGTCCTCATATTGTAAAACTAGCACACAGGCTTAGTTCTGCAGCATATGCAGTCAAAAGAATTAGAGAGCTCACTGACGTTGCAACTGCTAGGCTTGTTTATTTTAGTTACTTCCATAGTATTATGTCCTACGGCATACTACTGTGGGGTCGGGCAGCAGACATTGAGACGATCTTCATCTTACAGAAGAGAGCCATCCGATTTATTTACAAGTTAGGTAGTAGGGATTCGCTAAGAGATTTCTTCAAAGAAACCAACATCTTAACAGTTGCATGTCAATACATTTATGAAAATATTATGTACGTTAGAAAAAATATCAAAGACTTCGAAAATGTTGGTGGCCACCATAATTTTAATACTAGAAATAAACATAAATTGTCATTTCCACTATTTAGACTTGCAAAAGTTAACACATCCTTTATGGGGCACTGTATAAGGTTCTACAACAAAATTCCTCAAGATATATTAGAGTTACCTCCAACGCGATTTAAAAAATGTGTTAAGCACATTCTGTGCAAAAAGGCTTACTATAACATCAAGGATTACTTAGAAGACAAAGATGTTTGGCATTAAACAGTAGATTAATATTATTTAAAGGACGATTGTGACTAGTGTTCAACACATTCATGACTATATTTTAAATTGAAAACTCTGTTAATTAAGTTAAAACGTGTTTTGAAAAGAATAAATGTGGAGTTTCTTTGTTAGTTTCTTCTCCACATAATCCATTAATTGTGAAACTAACAACTTTGACGTTCATTAAGTAAACATTCTGTTTTTACAATGAATAAAAATATTTGAATTTGAATTTGAATTTGAATTTAACAGCCAATATGAAATAGTACGTTGTTACCCTAGGAGTGAAAGTAACTTATTTAGTCCCGTTAAGTTTATACTAAATAAGTCTTTCACCCGAGGTAACCACTGTGCTTTTCATTACGAACATAATGAAAGTAAAACCATGAATTAGCTAAAATGTTAATACATCTCCGCTATACGGAGGTACAAACAGTCCAAGTCAGTTGAAAACGATTCGGAAGTACAAGTCAGTTGAAAACGATTCTCCCTAGGGCTGAAAAGTATTACTTTCAAAGTAAAAGTATTGCCCGCTTCTTAGGCAACTTCAGAGCTACTTTCCGACTTTGAGTAACGAAAAAAACTTTATTGATCTTTCAACAGTTACGTTCGGCCATTTTTTTCCAACACTCGCCTATTGCACATTGTGTCTATCTTGTCTCATTAACGTCAGAAAAGTTGAACCATCGATCGCTTTCAAAACTACATGGCTCGTTACCGAGTGTAGCTGCTACTTTATTGTGCAAGGCTCTTTACGACCGTCTGCTTCGTTTAGTTCCGACAACAATGGCGGTAAATGAAAGGCTTTAAGGCCTTTTTCAATATAAGCAAAGAGAGAATGCAAGGCACCGTTTACACCATTTCCCGCCTTCACTCTACTTTCTATATCACCATATTGTACATCAGATTGGCTATCAATATTGCAGTGCCGGTCCCAACACTTACGTAGAGCAGCGAGACTTAAGTATGGCAGAAAAAACAATAAAGTAGGAGTGATGCTGCAGAAATGGGCTCCTTGAGAAGTATGTGTGGTGTTGCTTTGAATGACAGCATACCCAATAGTGCCCAATTACCTTAATAATAAATATATCGAGCGAATAGCGGTCGGTAAAGAAGGGTGGACATACTTCGACCAAATAGGGAATGTATTAGCAAAGGGCAACATAAAGCGTACCAGAAACCGGCGACTGATGAATGAAGTGGAAGAGGTTCGTAAGGATCGTGGCAAGTGGCAAACCCTGGTCTCTGCCTACCCCTCCGGAATACAGGCGTGAGCTTACGTATATACGCCAATATAATCATGCTATAGTACGGCCATTCTAAGCATGCCGATGACGTTTTGTTTGACATTTGCATCTAGTTATAATGCCAATTGCAGTTTGCTGACAGCGGCTGCATGAGCCGAGGTCAGAAGGAAGTGGCGTACCTTGGGGGAAGCCTATGGGCCAGTTTCTGAATTGAGAATTTCGCTAAGTAAATAGTTAACTGTAGTGTGGTCTATTCGGATTTCTCAGAAAAGAGCGTGACAAAACGTTACTTAAGTATTTACTTCGTGAATTTCTCAATGCAGAAACCGGCCCTATGTCCTAATAGTGGATGAGAAAGGCTGAGTGATTGATTAAACTAGTTACAGGGATATTTACTGGACGTGCGACGTCTGCATCATCGAGCCTTAGAACACTTCTGACGCCAATGGCCTGTTTCATAGAACTATAATGCATGGTTTACTATGACAATTCGATGTACATTGAACGTTAATTAACCCACAGATTAATTAACCCTCCCAGTCTCTGCTACTCAGTGTATCTCGAATCGTCATAATAACCTACGAATTGTAGTTGTATGAAACACGGCGCAGATGGCGCTGCCACAACGCCACCATCGGTAGATGGAAACGTCAAATGAAACGTCGGACAGTAGAAAATATCGAAACATATTAAAGTCAAGGTCAAAACGCTTTTATCCAAAGTAACGCAGAAACTGTGACTCAACGAACATTACAAGTTAAACCTAGGCCATTTCTATTTCACAATCTTCAATTCATTCCTTAGACATAAACTCACATTTGTATTCCGGTGCGATAGACAGGGACCATAGTTTACCATTTGCCACGATCCCCATAAAACATTGTCATCTGGCAAGTATTTTGTAAATAAAGCCAATTTACATGTTACGGAAATCCCTTCAAGTAGAGCAGCCTTAATGCCATAACCTCTTAGCGTGTGACAATCACTCAAAACTTATCGGATACGGAGACAGGAATTGTGTTAAAAGCCCCTTATCCGTCACTCTAGAGCGTTTTATTTTGATTTTCATGGGGCTATAAAATCGAAAGTAGAGCCATAATGGACGACTTGTCTGTTGTTGAGTCTCTGATAAAAAAATTAAATAACAAATAAAAACCGACTTCAGAATACAATAACAACTTGGAGTCGGTGCCAAAATGTAGGTCCAAATTTTAATTATTGCTTTATCCTGAAGACGATTCCCCCAAAGGGTAAAAACGGGACCCTATTACTAAGACTTCGCTGTCTGTCTGACCGTCCGTCCGTCTGTCCGTCCGTCCGTCTATCTGTCACCGAGCTGTATCTCAAGAACCGTGATAGCTAGAGAGTTGAAATTTTCACAGATTATGTATTTCTGTTGCCGCTATAATAACAAATACTAAAAACAAAATAAAATAATTATTTAACGGGGGCTCCCATACAACAAACGTGATTTTTTTTGCTGTTTTTTATCTTTGTGTTTAATGTTGTATAGATAATGGTACGGAACCCTTCGTGCGTGAGTCTGACTCGCACTTGGCCGGTTTTAATTTTTAACCGACTTCAGAAAAAGAGGAAGTTTTTGCGTTTTTATATATAAGAAAATATTTCACGACTTTTTGTGCAGACCATGATGATATATTATTTATTTACACCGCTTACTACATAATTGCTCCCATCAAGCTTAATTTACTGCTGTCCATTGAAGAGTTCCGTTCTCCATCTTCGAAAACTTAATCCGATCGCTTCACCAAATTAACGTGACGTTTAGTATATGTACTGCCGAAGCAAGTACATTAACGTGACGTTACACATATACAAAAAAAAAAAAAAAAAAGAACAGTCCAAATCGTTTAAGATTTGATGATGTTGTGAGAGAACATAACAAAAAAAACCGGTTAAGTACGAGTCAGTTCTTCTCACGCATTCAGGGTTCCGTATCATTAATACAACATTTGAATGTTTCAAAATTCTACCTACTGCCCATATTAATATCAAGCAAAAATCGGAAAAAAAATCACGTTCGTTGTATGGGAGCCCCCTTTAAATATTTATTGTATGCTGTTTTTAGTATTTTTTGTTATAGCGGCAACAGAAATACATCATCTGTGAAAACTTCAACTGTCTAGCTTATCACGGTTCGTGAGATACAACCTGGTGACAGACGGACGGACAGACGGACGGATAGCGGAGTCTTAGTAAGAGAACACTAAAAACAAAAACATACGTGTCAAATTGAGAACCTCCCCTTTTTTTGAAGTCGGTCAAACAAAACTGTTCGAAGAGCATCAGTATGATGTTATAGTTGCGTTGCTTCTGAGTGACAGAGGATGATAAGTGAGGAAGGCATGTGTTACTACCATGTAGGTTAGTGAATATTAAGTGAGATAAGAACTGGTTAAACATCCTAGTATGTTCAGTCTTGGTATTCTAAAAATGGCAAAGTAACATGAGCTAGTTGTTCACCTTAGTAGACAGTATTAATATTTAAATAAATCATACAATTAAACTCAGTAATTAGCGCTCCTTCATTGAATTCATTTACAAACAGACTTGATAAACATTTTGCAAGTGCGCGAGTGTCATATACACGCATCAGCTTAAAGCTGCTTGTGTATTAATCAACTATTAACATCAAGTGTTAGTTCTATGAGACGGAGAAGAAATAACTGTGAATAAGAGGGAATAATTATGGGGAGTCGCTGGAAGCGGGCGGCACAAGACCGGGAAGCTTGGAAAACCATGAGGGGGCCTATGTACTGGAGTGGGCGTCAAATGGCTAATGATGATCATGATGATGAGAGAGAATATATAATTATTTAAACCTCAACCTCTAATGAAAACTTGTCAGGTATCTATAGTCTTTGTGAAATCAAAACAAACTTTGCAAATCCTGATAATATAGCCGACCCACACTTTCTTTATTTATAATTTGTTTCCTATGGTATGTAAGATTAGTTCTGTAGAAGCACCTTTTGTGAACACAAGTAAATGATAATGCTTCTTGATAGATCATCATCATCATCATCAACCCATTATGTCCCCACCGAGGGGCACGGGTCTCTTCCCTGAGGAAGGTATAGGCCATACTCCACCACGGGGGCCAAGTCCGGATTGGTGGAGGCTTGTAGACTAGTTGCTCGTCTACTGTCAGAAGTTGTCAAGCCGCCCTAAGGCCTCTGACTTGGCTTAACGATTGCCATCTATCGACGGCAGCCGGCACCAACAGCTTAACGTGCCTTGCGAAGCACGGAATCGCTCGGAAAAATGCCACTAGCGTTAGGCATAGACGGCGATTGATAGATAAGCAAAATTTAAAAAATGCACGACTTATTATCATCATCATCATCATCAGCCATTTGACGCCCACTAGAGGACACAGGCCTCCCTCGTGGTTTGAAAAGCTTCCCGGTCTTGTGCCACCCGCATCCAGCGACCATAATCAGGTCGTCAGACTAACTTATTATCAAATGAACAAAAATCATTGCTTGTAGTTTTTGTAATTGCCATTATTTCTATTCAGTGTCTAATCATAGCCCAAATGATAAATGTCATCACGACACGTCAAAAGTCAATAAAGGCGATGTGAAAGCGCGCACTGAGAGAGTCGCATCAGTATCATAGTAAGTCGTGATTAGATATATTAAAACTGACGTAAATCACTAAGGTCACTCGCGCGGTTCGTTACTATCAGCGATTATGGGTGTTGTAGATACTCGGCAATACTCTACATTTGTCTAAGTGTTTCGTCCTATTACATACTTTTCGTTTTTAACGATATCATCTTCATCATTAAGCCTACTTCTGCCCAATGCTGCTCACAGGCCATTTCCCCTAAATGCCATCTCTCACGGTATGCCGATCAAATTTCGAATTAAGACTGGTTTACACGAAATAATTTTGTACTTCATGTGCTATTTCCAAATAAAGATTAGCAACCGAGCCAACAGAGTTACCTCCTTCAAAATGAAATGTTTAAAGTTAACAATAATTGAATCGTGTGATTTTAAAACAACACATTGTCCTTTCATTACAATTTTGCAGGAAATAGAAAAAACTGTTTTATTCAAATACTAATATATACAACAGCAATATTTTAGCATATTATGTTATTTCTGTATGAATAAATTACAATTTTTTTTTCTAATGTAAGTAGGTAGGTATTAATAACATAATAAAAAAAATGGACAAGTGTTATTTTAAAAACACATGTGACTTGTGTTGTTTTAAAATCACACGATTCAATTATAATAAGACAGTAATACGAAAATAACCATAAGTACACCCAGTTTACAATGGGTGTGGTGGTTGTGAAGTAATACAGAAAGATGACTCTATCTCCTAAACCAGCAGAGCTGTACACCTGTGTTTTATTAGTTGTTTTTTAAAACTGCTCTATACGGTGCTAGGAACTGGCGCTGCTGGTATTCGTCCGCCCTATTTTAACTTCAACATTTTTACTTGTCAGCGAAGTGATGACGATCTGACCAAATATTTACCTGAGTGTGCAAGAATTTGCCTGGAACCGGGAGGAATAGAATTCTAAAAGGGAGCTCTTTGCCTAGCAGTGAGACCGAACCATGGCTGAACGTCTCATTTATTAATTTATTTGTACAGGCAACATACATACAGACAAAAGCGGAACAAACTTGTGTTCAAGTTTTCGAACGTATATTATCGTGGGTTATTATTTGTCATTAAAATGAGAAAGCTTCCGTGTGTCGGCCTAAGTGGCGTTAGTAGATAAAACTTAATACTAGGCTCAAGTTGGATGCATTAATTGACTAGGGCTAACAAAACGGTAAATCTTTCTAGTATGGTATATTATGTATTTGATGCCATTATTGTATGTTTTTGCTATTTGCTTATCAGAAGGGTACTATTAGCTGTACTTTATTAAGTCGGTTGATGGGAGAGTAAATGGAAAGGTGCGCGAGTGAGTTGGGCAGGCGCTTATTCAGTTCAGCTTATTATGTCAGTTTATTTAATTAGGTTTAATTTACATTCAGTTTATTTAACTATGGCTTGCGCGCGACGGCGCGACATCTGATACCACATTACACTAGCTTTACACGTTTGGAACGCTATAGTTGTTTTTTTTTTAAATGTGGCGGTTATAATAATAATAGAAAAAAACTGACTATTTGCATTTACGAAATGAGATAAATTATACAGCGTCCAGTGGCACCTTCACTCACACTAGATGGGTAAAGTGACCACTCGGACGCTGCAGTCATTTTTAGGTGAAGTAGGCTTGCCGTCTATACGTGCGGAGCCAACCAAGCCGCGGGTTTCCTCGCGATGTTTTCCTTCACAATTATTAGCGTGTGGTATTGCTACTAAAAATTCGCAGATCTACGTAACTTTGAAAATAAACAAAGTTAGGTACGTGCCCGCACTGGGAATGGAACCTAGGTCTCTCTCTTCCGAGCTTCACTTTACCTGTAAGCGGTGGTAACCCAGTGGGTAGAACAATAATAATAAAATAATAATTACACGTAGACACAGTCTAAGGATACAAATGTGTGGAAAGTGTGTGTATGTGTGTGTAACTTTGTGAAGATGGTTAATTAATTATTTAGTAGACAAATATGTCTGGCATTAAAAGAAGTTGTATGCACGATTTAGTGTTTTTGAATAACGGTGTAAAGGTTGAAATACACCAAAGCGGTGGCGGTCCATACATACGTCATTTAATGCAGTAATCATTTATGTATGGACCGCCACCGTCACCACCACCGCGTTGGTGTGTTTCATCCTTTACCTTTTTATTCCCTTTTTGCTCCCCAAATGCAGTTTAAGTAGCCTGTGGTATAGAGAAAGCCTTTACCTTAAAATATTTAAACTGCATTTGAGTAGTGTTTTAGAGGGATCGTGTTTTTATTAATAAGACTAGATTATTTTTTATGAACACAATTTTCCAAGGTCCATGTTTTCTCTATAACAATCTAGATCTCGTTTGAAAATAGACGGTGATTGTGATTGTGACTGGTATAATTAATTTCTAACGAACTTTAAGTTCGAAGAGAAGAGAGCGGTGGTAGCCTAGCGGGTAGAACGTTGGACTTGGAAGCGAGAGACCCAGGTTCGATTCCCAGCGGGCATGTACCTATGACTTTGTTTTCTAAGTTATGTAAATTTGTGAAGTTATAGTAGCAATACCTCTCGCTAGCCTTGAAGGAAAACATCGTGAGGAAACCTGGTATCTGAGCTATTCACATACCACAGCACTTGAAATCGCCAATCCGCGGTGGGCACGCGTGGTGTTTAAGCCCATACGCTCTCCCTGAGAGAGGCGCGTGCCCTACAGTGGGACATATGTAGGCTGCTAATGTGCTTATGAACTTTAAGTGAAAGTGAAAGTGACCTACATTTATTGCCAAAAACAGACAAGTGACAGTTTGTTTGCTACGATCACTAAAAAAGATTTGAAATAAAAAAAAAACTGCAGCCGATTTTCGAAGTTCGTTTTTAGTTGAATACGAAGTAGTGTGCGTCATCCTCTGTAAATTCCACAAGAGCCTTTAAAGAATAAGCCATCACCGGTCGCGCCTATAAACCGAATCGATTACAGCTTATGGCATTTGTTATCTTTATTACAAAACGCCAACATTACGACTTGCGATCGGAATGGAAAACTTAAAACGACTACTCGAGAGAAAGCTTGTGCAAAAACGATGAAGCTTTTCTTTTCTGCGCTCCCGGTAGCTGGAGTTGTCGGATTTATCGGACAGTAAACAATGAAAAGTGTATAAAGTTCGGAGTGAAAAAAAAAGTTGTGGAGAGTGAAAGATGGCAAATCTACAGGGTGATTTTGAAAGAAAGTGAAAGTTAACTACATTTATTGACAAAAACACGCTATATAGACATTATTAAGCATTTTGAAATCGTTAGCGACATTCGAGGGAATGTTATGTTTATCATTAATGAGTAGGTAGTGTTAGAACACATTTGTAAATATTCGTGATTTCCGAACCTTTGGTGCGGAACTGTGAATCCAAACTCACAGTGGTAGGAATATGTTAACGTCGAACAATGTTTCATATCTTGTTACATGTTGTAAAAGCCTGTTTGTATTTAAAATAAGGTTAAAAAAATGTTGATTGACAAATGTTATTCCTCAGCACGGGTTAGTGCAACAAAAAGAATATAAAATGTTATTATAATCTCAATGAATTCCTAAATGACGAATTTTAATTTAACATGTTGTGTTTACGTAATTTGACTTTTTTGCACACATGGACTAATCACCGTTGACATTATTTGACCTTTCATTTTTTTCTTTAATTTGTTACGATTTCACTTTGATTTCTTTTTTAAACTTGACATACTTATTTTATTTGTTCTAAGTGGCGGGCCTCTCCTATTCGCACGCCACTCTTGGTACATGTTCTACCGAAATTAAGATGAGAATGTTATATTTAACACCTTAATAATGCATGTTATTGTACTATTATTGATACATGTTTATGCAAATAAATTTATCTTTATCTTTATCTGTCCGCTGTGCGTAAATAAGTAAGAGAACAATTGATTTTTGTCCTGATGTTTATTTTAATTTTAATTCTTTATTGCATTAAATACATTGTTAATGTACAAGGGCGTGCTTCGTGCAAGAAGCATTCTCTTCCAGCAAACCTTTGGTATTGAAGAGACTACAATACAATAATAAACTTACGTAAATATGGATGTTGTTTGTTTATCCTTAAGTAAGGTAATTTTAAGTAAAAAAAATGTTTCTAAATCGTGGTTAGAGTGTCCTTAAGAGGAAAAAAACGGTTGACAAATTCAACATCAATCTATACACGTAGAATGTAGAGTTTTGATTATATGATACTTAATCTCACAAGATTATCCCAAATAAATGGGGTTCCAATCGTCAATACAAAGCATGTGTACCTACTATGAGACAAACTTCAAATTCACGAAATACATATCAGCGGTTCCGAAATAAATATCAGTTTTAGATGTAATTAACTAATGTTGTACAAATAACCTATATCCTAAGACGCAAGAAGAAGAAGCAAGCTACTTCATGGTTTATTATTGTTTTTTAACGATTTCTATCAATGGTTGGTTTACATGTAGACTATAGCTGAACGAAATGAAACATAATACCAGGATAAAAATGATAAATGTACGTTCTTTAACAGAAAACGTTATAAGTACGTATATATATCTATTTTTGTTCATAGCTACTCTTATAATCAAACACTCTATTTCTTGGGTGGAAGGAACGGTAAGCCTTTCCCAGGCGGACGTACTGCGACCAAATAGGAGGTGTACTAACAAAGGGCAAGATAAAAAGTACCCGAAGCCGGCGTGCGCGCATGCAGCGACTAATGAATGTTGATGAGGCGAAAGAGGTCTGTCAGGATCGTGGCAAGTCGCAAACCCTGGTATCTGCCTACCCCTCCGGGATGCAGGCGTGAGTTTATGTCAATTCAATGCGAGAAAAACTCCGGCCAAAGGTAGTATGTAATAATGTTATTAAAGACAAAAAAAAGGCTTCTGTCGCAACATTTTGTGATTACGACGGACTAATTCGACGCTTTACTCTGCAGTATACCTACGTGAGTCACTCGGGCCATTATAGTGCTCGGATACGTACAGCGACAATTATTCATCGATAGCGAGGTGCTATTGGATTGCTGAGATGCGTTATTCTGCAACAGTCTTATTTATAATAAAAAAATCGGCCGAGTGCGAGTCGGACTCGCGCACGAAGGCTTACCAGACGTACCATTATCTATACAAGACTAGATAAAGATCGAGACAAGATAGACAAGGTACATTCAGAACAGTGCCATGTATGGAAACGGACAAGAAGCTTTTAACATTGACATTAACATGTGTGATAGCCGCTAGATGGCGAGCGCTGTCTTTAGACAACGTTTGTTGTATGGGAGCCCCCTTTAAATTGTTTTTACTATTTGTTGTTATAGCGGCAACACAAATACTAAACGGCGAAAATTTCAACTGTCTTGCTATCACGGTTCATGAGGTACAGCCTGGTGACAGATAGACAGACAGACATACAGACAGACGGACAGTGGAGTCTTAGTAACAGGGTCCCTTACCCCTTTGAGTATGGAACCCTAAAAAGTCAGTTCCCCTTTCTTTAGAGAACGTTGTGGACTGAAAGAGGATGTAGTGACTAGGATTGAGGAAGAAATGTTACGTTGGTTTGGACATATGAAGAAGATGAATTAAGAATGGTTGATGAAAGATATATATCGAGTGAACGTGGGTGGAGGGACCGGGAAGGGATGTCCCAGGCGGACATACTTCGATCAAATAGGGGATGTATTACCCAAGGGCAACATAAAATGTACCCGAAACGGGAGTGCGTGCATGCAACGACTAATGAATGTGGCTGACCCTGGTTTCTGCCTGCCCCTCCGGGATACAGGCGTGAGTTCATCTTATGATATGCTATGCTTTGCTATAGTATGCTAGGCTATGCAATGATATGCTATGCAATGCAATAATATTTCTGCTATTATTTCATTTCAACCCAGACATGTAAGCCTTTTAATGTATTTTGTTTTCTGGTGTGTACAATAAAGTGTTCTAATCCAATCATTACAAAATCACGTCGAAAGCAATGGGAAAGACAAAAATAAGGTAACGCATCTCACAAACCACATCAGTGTAGCTTAGTTTCATGTTGCGCGCACGCATCTCTTCCTATGAGTCACTGTTATCGGTTTGATGACAAGGTGCTTTACTGGCTTCGAAAAACTTTGAAAGGTATCGCCTCTGATATGCGGATGGTTTCCCTGTCAATAGTAATCAATAATAACTTCCACACAACACAATCACTTGTCCTGGTCCCAAACTAGGATACCCTGTGCTGTGGTAACCAGGCGAGGACATCACAAACATGGAAATACACCGAGACGAAGGTCGTGTGTCCGAATGTACCGCGGCCTCCAGTCGGAATCGAACTCTTGACCTCCGGCATGGTAATCAAACGTGACACCGCTAGACCAACGAGGCAGTTAGCATGGTAATCAAACCAATGAGGCGGTCGATCTATCTAGGTAGTCTGTTATCTGAGAAGTATCATTTTGTCAGGATAAAGGGGACGAATGAGTCATATAAAAGCAACAGCAGCTAGGTACATCCAGTATGTTTAAAGGTAAAGATAAAATTTATTTATTTACTTATTTATTTATACACAAGCAGCCTATACACAGGCCTTCTCTCAGAGAGTGAGAGTATGGGCTTAATCACCACGCGTGCCCACCGCGGATTGGCGATTTCAAGCAGTGAGGTATGTGAATAGCTCCGATACTCAGTTTTCCTCACGATGTTTTCCTTCAAAGTTAAATACATTTTTTGAATAGTTTCGATAAAAACTATTAACTCAATTAAACCATTCAATAAAAGAAGCGTATTTGTCGCTAGATTCGAGTGATTTGTCGGGCTTAAGCGCGACATTGCGACCCTTCCGAACATTTCGCTGCTTCATAATAAGGGCCCATTCTATGAAGCGTAATCATCATCATCAGCCATTCGACGCCCACTGCAGGACATAGGCCTCCTTCGTGGTTTTCATAACCATGAGGGGTTTCGCCATAATCGCCACGCTGGGCAGGCGGGTTGGCGATCGCAGTATGCGGTTGGAATCTCAGGAAGACGCTGCTGCCCGTCTCCTTGTAATTGATTTCCTTAGTCGCCTTCTACGACATCCACGGAAGGAATGGAGTGACGCTATTCTTAATCCGGCGCCACATGAAGCGTAATATCTATTCAGTTTGAAATAGGCCATACCTGACGGAATGCAAGCGGCACAGTGCCCTATCAAAATAAGTGTAATGACCCTTCGAAAAGAAAGTTTTGAGTAGACAACACAATATTAACGAGCTTACTTTTTCAACACCAGCTTTAACTGGCGTTAAGTAAGTCAGTAATCTTCTTAACGATAAAGCCCATGGTGTGATAATGAGCGGGTCTGAAGCATCACATAATCTGATTATCATTACATGGTTTAGTTAGTGATACTTGGAGCTGCATTCAGACAGCTTTAAAAGGGCCTGTACCGTTGAAATTACACAAATATAAGTAAATAGTATATTTCATTACGAATACGGAAAGCCTGTCATTGCAAAGAATTCCGACAAATGTCTACCCGAGCCTAGACCTGTCTACAGTCGGAACAAGTTGCAATAACGGTTCCACACGTGTACTGAACAACTATTTTTAAAATGAAGCAATTTAATAATGAAATTTTTTGGAAAATGGCGCCAACCGTAAAAGAATATAAGCAGAGATTTTTTTTCTTCACCCATTCTGGGTAGGCAAAGGAAACTATTCCCATACAGCCAAGTCTTCAGTAGAATTTTTTTATTGATATGAAATGAAAATTAAATTTAATGAGATGAAATGAAATGAAACCTAACCTAACTCATTGAATCGAATAATTAAATACGATATTGAAACAAATTAGTAGCTTCATTTTAGAAATATTTGCATGAATCAAAACTTCTAGGATTTTTTTTTTAGTAAAAACTTCGTTGTTTGTTTTTTCTTTTTAATAGACATTATTTTGACAGTTGGGAAAGAGAACGCACAAGTTCGGAAAAGGTAAAGAAAAAGCTCGAGTATGTAATAGCCCACATCCCGAACGCTATACGTCCCTGCAATACGCCACCTTTTGAGCAACTGTATTAAAAATAGTATATTTCATTACAAGTGTGGAAAGGTTGTCATTGCAAAGAGTTCCGACAAATGTCTACCCGAGCCGAGGCGCAGCCGAAGGCGAGGGTTGACAGTCGGAACAAGTTGCAATGACGGTTCCGCACGTGTACTGAACGACTATTTTTAATACAGTTGCGAAAAAATGAAAAACTATTTGCTTTTTTCTCTTCTCTCCACGCAATAAATTCGTCGTATGTAGATATGTAGCGACTTTTTGACTTTTCCGGTAAAATGTTCTCCGAAGCATTTTGTGCAATTATACTGAGTTCCGGTGGTGTTAATTCAAAAAAACTAGGGTCGAAATTACTCATTTTGTGCAACAAATAACTAAACTCGCAAAGAAAATTTCTGAAAAATGGCGCCAACCGTAGAATATAAGCAGTTTTTTTTCTTCTTCACCCATTCTGGTAGGCAAAGGAAACTATGCGCATACAGCCAAGTCTTCAGTAGCAGTAAGTTTTTTATTGATATGAAATGAAAATGAAATTTAATGAGATGAAATAAAATGAAACCTAACCAAACTCATTCAATCAAATAATTAAATCTGATATTGAAACAAATTAGTAGCTTCTTTTTAGAAATAATACGCATTTGCATGAATCATAAAAACTTCTATGATTTTTTTTAGTAAAAACTTCATGGTTCGTTATACTTTTTAATAGACATTATTTTGACAGTTGGGAAAGAGAACGCACGAGTGCGGGAAAGGTAAAAAAAAAGCACGAGTGTGTAATAGCCCACATCCCGAACGCTATACGTCCCTGCAATACGCCACTTTTTGAGCAACTGTATTAAAAAGATAATTGCAAAACAGTTGCTCGAAAATTGACTCCTATTACGTCGTTGTTAGTGTGATAATTCAGCATATTACCATACTTGTGCTGTAGAAAAATTACCGCACAAGCATTAATATGAACTTTTTTTTAAAATTTCAGAAAAAGTTAGTCTAAGAACATTGAATATTTTTACAAATATTTAATTACTAGCTGTTGCCCGCGACTTCGTTCGCGTGGTAATTCGATGTGTATTTCTCCGGGATAAAAAATAGCCTATGTGCTCATCTCTGTGCAAAATTTCACCCGGATCCGTTCAGCCGTTTTTGCGGGAAAGAGTAACAAACCTCCATAAATACAAGCGTTTATAATATTAGTAAGGATTTTAGAGTTAAGATGACAAATAAAGATTTAATTTCATGAAATTGTACATTTATAAGCGCAAATTAACTTAACTATCGTATTTAGAAACATTAATTTATAGTTTATTTTATTTTTTATATATCTGCTGCTCCGGCTGAGCAGCCGGTTTTTCCTGTGCCTTTATTGAAGCTGCGCGCGCGTCTAAAGTGCTGCGCATGAAAAAAACAAAACTCACGCGCCATTTTCCGTAAATATTTGGTAAAGTTGCTGCTGTGTGGTTAATTACTAACAAAAATGTCTGCTTGAAGTTACTAAAAATACAAGTTTGTTTATTCCTCGCAATTGTATTGAAAAACGTCGTATGCAACTCGTGTGCATTCGTTACACACTCGCGCTTACAATAACTGCGGTGGTAGCCTAGAGGGTAGAACATTGGACTCGGAAGCGGGAGACCCAGGTTTGATTCCCAGTGCGGGCATGTACCTATGACTTTGTTTTCTAAGTTATGTACATTTGTGAAGTTATAATAGCAATACCACTCGCTAACGGTGAAGGAAAACATCGTGAGGAAACCTGAGTGTCTGAGCTATTCATATACCTCACCGCTTGAAATCGCCAATCCGCGGTGGGCACGCGTGGTGATTAAGCCCATACTCTCTCCCTGAGAGAAGGCCTGTGCCCTACAGTAGGACGTATATAGGCTGCTTATGCTTACAATAATGCCTCGTGTGTAATGACCAACTTAGCACACTTGTATCATAATGTACTATAAACTTTTTATTAAAAGAAAACAATAATTAGGCTAGCTCTGGAATCTTCTGATGAATCTTAAACATGAGATTATAGTGCTTCCAGAGGGTGCTCTATATTATGCAAACGCGGTTTAGTTTTGTATCTCTTTACAGTGTTTATGCCGTTATGGTGTCCACAGTTAAAATACAAGCAGATTTTAAGTGCCCCACGGAAGGAGAAAGAGAGAGAGTCATAAATTGGCCATTTAAAGCTTCTCTGACACTCCGGTTTCGTCACGACGTTTTCCTTCAATTTTCTTCATCATCCTTTTTTTATGTGGCCTATATGCGACCCACTGCAGGGCACAAGCCTTCTCCCTCAGAGAGAGAGTATGGGCTTAATTACCACGCGTGCCCACTGCGGATTGGTAATTTCAAGTGCTGAGATATATGAAGGCCTCTAACACTCAGGTTTCCTCACGATGTTCTCCTGCACTGTCAGCGAGTGGTATTGCTACTACACGTAAGTCCACAAGGATTCCGTACCATTATCTATAAAACATACCCTTTAGGTCTGGAACCCTAAAAAGGTATTATTAGTTACTAGCCAGTATTTAAACCTAGCGCCGTACTAATATAAAGCAATATATTGTATACACTGCGCTGCCATGGCTCGACTATCAAAGTAAGTCTTCAAAATTATCATCTTCGTATGATTAAACCTATCTTTTTGAGAACTTGTCCTTCGTGAGCGATTCCACGGCGGAACGAGTTTTTTTAATTCGCTATTCACTTGAAAAAACACCAAACACCCTTTGGTTAATTTTATTGATATTTACGGGATGGGTGCACACTGTTACAATAGAACTAGACGTTTTGTGTTAGGGGTTTGCCATTGCATCCCGTACTTTGATACCATATCGGAAACTAAACTCTTACGATCTTATTTATAAGACCACAATTCCTTTAAACATCCCATATATACCGGCGCCGTGTAGCTTAGTCTGTAGCGACTTTATAAGGGAAATACTCTGCCACGACCTATTTATACTGCATTTATGGTGTGTTTTAAGCAAAATACTCTACCACGGACTATTTATACTGCATTTATTGAGTGTTTTAAGCGAATCGTGTTTTTATGAATAACGCCAATCAGACTGAATTAAATCAAACACCAATGATTTAATATTGGCGTTTTAGGAGTGCTTGTACAGCTAGCTGTTTGTAGTTTATTGCTCTATCACGTAGGAAATCGTGTGAAATAAGATAAGAATATTGTTTATTGTGCTCCAGAAAAAAATACTTAAATATTTGCTCTTGATAATAAAATATCTACAAAGGTGCAAATAAAGACATTTCAGTCTCATTTTTGCTTATCCTATCCCAAGTTTTTGATAAGGAGAATGGACTAATAAAATTACTAAACTCTTGCACCATTTTTCTCTGTCAAAACTAAGTACTTACATGAAAATTAAAACACATCTAAAATGTTAAGTTTAATTTAAGTAAGATAAATGGAAACTGGGATCAGAAGTTTGGATCCAGTCAGAAAAGACATTTATTCTAAAAAAAGGCACCACAATAGAAGCATTTGGGCATTAAATTTATTCAATCTTATTTTTTCTTATTATTTTGATGTCAAATTTGACCGGTTTTTTTTTTGTTGCCCACTCTCTTGGAAGGAATGGTTAGGGACTGCCAACGAGTCTCAGGGTTCAGTAGTGAAATAAATAACAGCCGGTCAAATTTTGATCGCTTCGACAATAATAGAGAAAGGACAATGGTTTTTGTTTCTGGGGTGCTTCTAGCTGGGGCTGGTGACACGTATTCTAACACAATAAGTGAATGTTGAACGAAAGGGCAGATCTAATACTTTTGTATTGTCGGTAAGGAGATGCATACAGATTACGCGGTTTTTTTCTCAGCGTCTTAATACGACAAGATGACGGGGGAAGTCTAGAGATATACATACATACATAAACTCACGCATGTATCCCAGAGGGGTACGCAGAGACCAGGGACTGCCACTTGCCACGATCCTGACAGATCACTTTCGCTTCCTCAACATTCATTAGTCGTCGCATGCATGCACGCCGGCTTCGGGTACTTTTTATCTTGCCCTTTTTTACCCCCTATTTGGTCGAAGTATGTAATTCTGGGTAGACCCTTACCGGCCCTTCCACCCACATTCGCTCGATATGTTTGTTTCGTCAATCTTTCTTCCTTCATCCTCTGCACATGTCCAAACCAACGCAACATTCCTAGAGATATATATTTTTTAAAAAACGGTATCTACAACTACGTATCCGGAGAGGTAGGCAGAAACCAGAACCGTATTTCATAAAACTATAATCACTAGCTTAATATGACTATTCGATGATCAATGCGTATTCGATTAGTACACTAATGAGTCTTTGAGGTTTCGTGGAAGAAATTGTTATCAGCAATAAGGCCGCCAATTGTATCTTTTCTTTTGTCATTGCTGTTTCTGTAACATTTTTTCCGGTATACAATAAAGAATATTCTTTCCACTTGTTAATCTGTAGGTTGTCTGGCTATGCGTCAGTAAACCATGATCTGTTGTTCTATGAAAAGGGATGGGTTATCATTGGTTAAGGCTATCTGCCTGCACAAAATTGTCTTTGTTGTATTCCTGTCTTTCCTTTATTATCTTATCTTTCTGTTTTAAGGCTGTTCTTACGTGGAGCACGGTGTCTCGCTCGCACAACTTAACATTTTTAATTATGGTAGTCGAATGAGTAAGCTTTTGATAAATGTGGTCTTAGGACATTTTCAATATATTTTTGTTTTTCTATACGTAGTGCTTAATATCGAAAAGTTGTTTCCAAAATTATTAATTTTGGAATCAAATTTCTTACTCAAAAACTTAGTATAGGATAAGAAAACTACGCCTTGAATATCCGCAATTTAATTATCCATGAAACCCTCATCATAAAAAACCACATTCATCAAAAATATACTCATTATATTATAATAACTAATAATGTAAAATTTTGCGAGCGAGACAACATGCTCCACGTAAGAACAGCCTTAAAGGCTATTTACAGTATTGCAAAAATCTAACGGTGTTATAACTCTTCCCAGAGTCAGTAAAGGCAAAGACACAACCACAAATTATTTAAACTGCCTCTGAGGAGTGTTTTAGAGGAATTGTTTTTTTTAAACCAGACCGTAATTATTTTGAAATTGTAATAAATCTCCTCTTCGTGCAAAGGGTTACAACACTGACTTATTTCAAAATTTCAACCATTTTTGATACTATTTCAAACAACATTAAATATCATTAAAGACATTAAAGGTAAAATTTTGACCTGTCATCCGTCGATAACCAAATGGCTCGTAGTAAAACGAAGAGGCAAAACATCTAAGCTCGGTTCACGCTTGACCACGATTTGAATGTGGTAAAAAAAAGTTAGATGGCATTCTCCGAATACGGAGCTCGGTCCCAATTCCGGTCTGAGGATCGGAATCTATCGTTCCATTTAGTCCTTGTTTTTTGTAAAACATTCAACTTATAAAGTTGCCTATAAACCATTTGGAACCAATTTAATATTAATACACCACTTCAGTAACGGTATTTTAACTGATTCTAGATCTGTATTTGCCTACATCCCACTGCAAGGCACAATCCTTCTCTTAGAGAGGTTAGGCTTAATCACCACGCGTGCCCACCGCGGATTGGCGATTTCAAGCGCCAAGGTATGTGAACACCTCAGACACTGAGGTTTCCTCACGGTGTTTTAATTCACAATACGCTAGTTGTATTGCTTCTACAAATTCACAAATTTAATAAGTAAAGCTTTGTTACAAAGATGATTTACAACTCAGTGTCAGTTGACAGGCTTATTCTACTTACTTATGTAAAGCGAGGGCGAAGTGACCACTCAGACGCTTGAGACACTTTCACCATCATCAGAGGCAGGTGCGAAAATTTGATTATATAAACTCATGCCTGTTACCGGAGGGGTAGGCAGAGACCAGGTTTTGCCACACGTAGAGTACGAGCAAAGAAATCAACAAATTAAACATGCATTAAATCGGCGGCGTGCATGCAACGACTAATGAATGTCTCTCCCTACCCCTCCGGGATACAGTCGTGAGTTTATGTATGTGTGTATGTTAACATGCAGTTGCCTTGCACTGCAATTAGCCGAGTAACATGCAACCGTAAGTTAATCAAAAGCTGGAAGTCTCCAGTGAAATTACCATTAACCAACCATCCGCATGGCTGACGGTCTCTAATCGGGGAATCATCGATAAATTAATAGCTCTAACCGCCCGGTGACACTGTGCCTATGGACCGTTGCAGGTTTGTCCTGGCTCTACTGCGAGTTTGTACTATATCTAAAGTCAAAGTCAAAGTAAAAAAAAATTATATTCAAAGTAACACAGAAACGATGACTTATTGAACGTTATAAGTAAAATTAGGTGCCCGTTTCAAAATCTACATCATTTGGAGAAAAAACTGACAAAAAAAACTCCAAAAACGGACAAAAAATCTCCAACTCTACTTTTGGACAAGGCTGGATTTTAATGGAGAACTTGCGCTAAAAATGGTTTAATAGAATAGGAGAGGATACGTTAAGAGATAATTAAACGTGATATTTTTTTTTTGAGTTTCTAATACTTTTGTTAATAATATAACCAGTCGAAAATTCAATATAGTCACGTGGTACTAAAACGCGCCACACAACTCGACGTTAGACCGACTCGACCTAACGTAACGCCTATAATGTATAAGGTATTTTTATGCGTGTACACCTTTATAAGAAAATGTTCAAAATTCAAGGACAAAACAAAATATAATAAGTTTTATCTTTTTTAAGTTTAGTAACTCTATTTCTCTACAAGCCTCCACCAATCCGGACTTGGCCCCCGTGGTGGAGTATGGCCTATGCCTTCCTCAGGGAAGGGACCCGTGCCCCTCGGTGGGGACATAATGGGTTGATGATGAACTCTATTTCTCACACATTTTGTGACCCTGAAAACCACAAAAAAATGTTTTTAATGTTTTATTTTTAAATTTTTTCAAGGTCTTTATACGACTTCTATGGTATAAAAGTCATGTAACAACAATCTAAGTTAGACGCAAGTTCCCCAGCAATTTCAAGTTCAAGTGAACACCTCAGACACCCAGGCCTACATACGTATGTAGGGGACATAAAAAGTAACCTTTTTATAGGGTCAAAACCGTAGCGTAAGACTCAAACAACACCTAGTTTTAATCTCAAAAAGCGACCGATCAATCTCAATAATTAAGCCCGGTCTCGAACCAATAACCTATTGTAGGATTGTCAGCGATCAGGCAACGGAGCAGCATTTGTGCTCGGTAATTAATAGACCTCTAAATGGATGCTAGCGGCTGACAATTGGAAGATCTTGAGCGCTGAATGGTGTCTAAAGACGTTTACACACATCGCCTGCGCAGTTTATCTTGTACAGTCGGTAGGAGATCCATTTACTATCAACATACCTACAACATTGAATTGAATTGAAATGTATCTGAGACTCGATGAGACGCGTTGAAGGCCACTATACATTCTCACCTCGTATGGTTTTTGATGTGATACATGCCTACCTACTAAATTCAATGTATCCAAAACATGTTTTTTTGTGCAGACGTTCGTGGCGACTCGGTGGAACGATGATCTTCGCAAGACGGCTAGCAAGAGCTGGATGAGAGTAGCCGAGGACCGTGCTCAGTGGCATGCAATACGAGAGGCCTATGTCCAGCAGTGGACAAGCGTAGGCCGATACTGATGATGACGATGAGACGTTTGTGACACAACAAATTTCTTATTTTCTATGATGCAACATTTACACGTTCAGGGTACAGGCCTTCTCGTGATGTATTTGCTTATGTGATTGGAAGTGCGGTGAAGGTATTTAAGATAATGCTAGAAGATGTTATATAGGTAGTGCTCAGTTACAATATTGTAGTGCTTTGGTATGTATAAGTACTGTTATGTTGCAATATTTATTAAGATAAATACTAAATGCGTCTCTCAGAGGGAGAGTGACAGTGCAGCATATTGCACGGTCGGTGGGCTGACCACCAGCCCGGCGGGCCGACGACGTTGTGAAAGCGGCTGGGAAACATTGGACGAGACTGGCAAGGGACCGGTTGGGTTGGCGTGAAAGAGAAGAGGCCTATGCCCAACAGTGGGCTCTGTTTATGGGCTGATTAGATACACAAGTGAACTACTTCTTTGCATTTATACACACAACATTGAGAAAAGAACCGGCCAAGTGCGAGCCGGACTCGCGCACGAAGGGGTCCGGTTCTGTACCATTATCTATACAACATTAGACACAAAGATTGAGAAAAAACCGCAAAAAATCACGTATGTTGTCGCAGTATCCATCTTTCTTGTCTAAATTGAATAACAAAAACAATTGAAAGTCGATATTCAAATGTTTCACATTTTTTAAAAAAAGAACATCATAGAAACCATTTGAAAAAAGTTTCATTCGAAAACCTCAAACCATGAAGATTCTATGTCAATTCAAAGAACCTATTGCAATAAAACGGCAATTTCATACTTTAACCTCTAATACTTATTTTCGTGTGGCGTCGGATTAAGAATAGCGTGACTCCATTTCCTTCCGTGGATGTCGTAGAAGGCGACTACGGAAATACATTACCAGGAGACGGGCAGCACCATCTTCCTGAGATTCCAACCGCATACTGCGATCGCCAACCCGCCTGCCAAGCGTGGCGATTATGGCAAAACCCTTCATGGTTAGGTAAACCATGAGGGAGGCCTATGTCCTGCAGTGGGCGTCAAGTGGCTGATGATGATGATGATGATTTATTTTCGAAACAGTATTAAGCAAAGCGAACAACACATACAAAATACATTTTGTGCAAAATTTCTCTAGACGGATTGTTGAACTCTAGTTGCGGGGCTGAGCCCGCGCGGGTGCGTGCCGTTTCAAGGCCAGAATCGGGAACATGGCTTCATGCTTTGCCTTCCCTACAGCTGGGGACCTTTTTGGATAGCGATTCTCTCCGGGTGGCTGTTGCACTGCGCTTAGGATGTGAAGTCTGTCAACCGCATTGCTGTGTCTGTGGCGTGGAGGTGGATGCCCAGGGTCGTCACGGTCTGCATTGTGTCCGCAGTGCAGGTAGGATTTCTCGACATCATTGCATTAATGATCTTGTTCGACGGGCTCTGGTCATGGCAAATATTCCTTCTGTCCTTGAACCTCCGGGAGAAAAGTCGTAGTTTGTTGCGGGTGCGACGTGTGTGTGTGCATGTAGCATCTACTGCTGCTACTGCTGGTGCCGCAGCTGAACTGGCTGAAAGACAAAAGTGCCTAAAGTATAGTCAACTCATGAATAATTATATTATTGTGCCGCTGGCTACCGTAACCACTGGTGTGTGGGGCACTCAGGGCTGATCTTTTATTCGGGAGCTGGGCCGCCGATTGAGGGACCGTGGAATGGACGTTCGCTCTGGGGCATATCTGAGCCAAAGGATTTCCCTCGCTGTGCAACGCGGCAATGCGGCCAGTATCATGGGGACTTTTAGGCCGGATGTGGCTCGGGGCGATTTATTTGGTCATATTATTATTTAAGTTATATTATTTATTATTATTTATTTTCAATAGTGTTTTGACATTGTATTATTTCTTTTTTATCTTACCATTCTGACTGACGAAACCTGCACCCATTTTGTAAATACAATATTACACAGAAACATTAACATACAATGTGTTGATTTGTAAAGTCACGCCCGACTCGGGTACCCTCTGCTCATCAATACGAACAACTTTTACTTTGGGACCAAATCTAAAATCTTAAAAAAAACAGATGTTCCATACATTTTCTTCAGTAGGTATCGAATTTTGGTATGGCACAGATGTTTTTTTTCGCGATTTCGAGATCGACACGATAGTAAAAGTTGTTCGTGTTGATGAGTAGAAAGTATCCTGCGTCGGGTGTTACTTTACAAATCAACATGTCGTATATTGACACAGAGCAACGCATTATTAGGTGTGTACTGTGAGTGTGGCAAATACAAAAGGGCTCTGACTCAGCATGAGCTGGATAGTCATACTCCAGCGCTGGTCTTCCGCTAGTACCGATAAGGCCGCGTGCAGGGCTCGCAGAGATAGTACGAACCAGTTCGTACATCGTAAAAGAGATCATGGCCGACTTGCACCACTTCTTAAATGTCACTTAAGTCCCTATTTAAATTGACTTTTGTATGAAGAATTTTAGTTAAATGCTGTTCAAGCCACTTTTAAGAAAGTGGTGCGAGTTGGCCTAAGTAAATCTAACATATAAAAATCTCGTGTCACAGTGTTTGTCATCGAACTCCTCTGAAACGGCTTCACCGATTTTTATGAATGTTTGGGTATATTTGGTAGGTCTAAGAATAGGTCGCAAAACAACGTTTGCCCGGTCAGCTAGTATTACATAAATTAATAGATAGCAAAGACAGATCATATTGCCGTATCAAGTCTGCCAATCCCTTTACTTCCAAGCCAATTAATTTAATTGCCCACGTTGTCTTTACAATGGGTCCAAGTTATATTTGTCAAAGGAATCGACAATGAGGAGGGTGAATGCAGGAACACCTGTTTTAGATAAATAGGCTCGACTTCATTTGAATTGCGTTATAGGGAGATGTTAAAGGATAAATAGAGAGCCTTCGGAAGGATAAGTGAATAGCCAGAAGTGTAGTTACATTAGCATACATTAGTAATGTTATCTCTCAAATACACTCACTAGAAAAGTCACCCTTACCTTTGTCTCAAATAAAGTGTTTGAGCTTACAAATTGTCTGAATTGTTTAATTTTGCATCTTTCCGTAAATCAAAAATGTATAAAACGTTTTAGCGTCACAGATTTTGTTCAATGTCTGCATAAATTGGCTATATTGATCAGTGAACTGAGAGCACACGGATACCGCTAGTGAATACGATATTCTGCAAAAAAAATGGTGAAACATTTTTTTTTAATTACCTTCTTGTCCATTGTTCTTTCTTGATAATGAGCCGTTTTCAGCACAAATTCACAAAGCACTTCATAGATGGCGCTTATAGGCGTGCATATACAAGAACAGGGATACGTCTGTCAAATTTTGCTTAGCGCAGATTAATTTTGTCAGCCGTATTCCGGTTCTTCTATGGTCACGCCTGTAAGCGCCATCTATGAAGTGCTTTGTGAATTTGTACTGAAAACGGCTCATTATTAATTTATGATTATGAAGAAGGTATATTAACACAAAATTTCATATTTTGTGGCATGAAACTATAATTATCAACTGCAGGTATAAAAACTTGAAATAAATTTAACTTTCTATCTGTAAGAAACATACAATATACAGTCGAGATTTTTTTTATTTTTATAATTTTTTATCTTTATCTTATATTCTTGCTGTTTGCCCAAACTCATTTCGGGTGAACTAGTATGTTCAATATACTGGGTATTGCCGCAGTGTTTAGAATAAACAATAGAAACCAAAATAACGAGAATAATATCCACTGTTTCATACTAAATTTTGGTTTTTGCTCGTGCCAATGAATAAAACAGTTATTTGAGTTGATGAGTAGAAGAACCCGTTTAAGTTTCAACGGACCTCTTTGGAGCACCCTGTAAAGGTTAGGCAGTGATTCGATATTCAGACTACTTATATTGTAGGTTTGCAACATGAGGCCCTTTTAAAGTAAAGAAACCTATTTAGTAGAAAGAAAATTTATTTGAAAAGCCGAAGCCATCTACAGTCTGTTTTTTAATTCGATACAAAAAAAATTGAGCAGTGTGGCCACTACAAAATATTTATCGTTGTGCTCGGTAGATTTTTGTTTTACTGTAAAAAACCCCGTGTGACCAAAAACATTAATATTTAGTAACCCATAAGAGAAAAGTACTTAAAAAAACACTAACGTAGCTCACACAAATTTAATTTGGAAGTGAAATAGGTTTTTTTACGTATTAGCAACACTTGGATGTAGATAACCTTCGGTGTGAGGATTGACACGTTCGTGAAGATGTAATTTATTTACAAATATTCTGTTTTTTCTTGGTTACACGAATGTTGTGATTTCGAAAATTTTGGGTAGTTTTTCGATTTTTTTGGGTTTTTTATTGGCATACATTTCATTGAAACCTTATCGCCGATTAGCCGATTAGCCGACATAGACGACGGCGTTTATATATGCGATATTTTTTCCATACAATATCCGCGTCCATACACGACTGCGGTCGAATCTAGTATAGAACAAGACATCGCGCGATATATTAATAATATATTTATAGCTGTCGTCTGTCACGACCTTAAAAAATAAACTTCTATTTATGTCCACATAGAGTACGTCAAAAAATGTGTGTTGTGATGGTTTACGACCCCGGCACATATCAAAGTGACAGTATTTTTTTTTGCATCGAGTTAAATAACAGACTTTAGCACGGCCCCTTCAATCCTATTTTCCTATCAGCTTGAATTTAGTTTAACTTTAAAATACAGTCCTTTGCTTGAAGCAAAGGACTGTATTTTTCTCCATCACGAAAACCCAGTCGCCAAGTTCTCTTTGGCTGTATTGCTCCCATAAAAACGACACGACTTAAGGCAGACGAAACTGAGCCCCGGGTTAAACAGCTAATTAAGATTGTTCCTCTGGAAGATGATATCGATAACTCAACAAGTAGAGTAACGAGCCACGAGGCGGGAACTAAAAAACCAGAGGCGGCACTTAATTTATTCAGTAGTAACCAACCAGGCACGGTATGACTGCACCGTTCTTTAAGGCTCATTCAGGCGGGGCGAGTTGCTCGTTATTTTAGTTCCGTCTATCCTAGTAGCATGGCGGGCGTAAACTCGACTTTCTTACACTTTAATTTATACTTTATTGCACACAATAAGAGACAGAAATTGGAAATGGCAAGTATCCTTGCCTTGCCATTGTAATTGTATTTGTGCTTCCTTTTATTTAAAATGTATTATTGTGATTTGTCATGCACTTCTCTTGGTGTTATGGTTTGATTTGAGCGTTTTTATGTCATTTAATTTTTATCGTGTATGCCCGTACGGGGCTCGCTCGTAGCCCCGGCTGCCTGAGTGATCTTAAACGATCACGAAGGTTAAGCAACACAGGGCGCGTTCAGTGCATGGATGGGTCGCCGTCTATCCCTAACGCTAGTGGCATTTTTCCGAGCGGTTCCGTGCTTCGCAAGGCACGTTAAGCTGTTGGTGCCGGCTGCCGTCGATAGATGGCAGTCGTTAAGCCAAGTCAGAGGCCTTAGGGCGGCTTGACAACTTCTGACAGTAGACGAGCCACTAGTCTACAAGCCTCCACCAATCCGGACTTGGCCCCCGTGGTGGAGTATGGCCTATACCTTCCTCAGGGAAGAGACCCGTGCCCCTCGGTGGGGACATAATGGGTTGATGATGATGAATGCCCGTAAAACTGTTTTGTGTATTTAAGAAATAAATTTTAAAAATGCATAGAGAAAACACAAAATTTACAATATAAAGAAGTGTCCGTGGTGAGCTTATTTCGGCAGAAATCTCTTCCAGCCGATCCTTGATGTGGTGATACTCACACTATACACTACACATTATACAGTGCACTATAATAATTATTATATATTTATCTAACGCAATCACACATACTATGAATATATATTTTATGTATTTTATGCTTCGAGCCTGCCCGTGCCCTTACAATTTTTCGTAAAATATGTTTGTGTTGGCGATCAGAACCCTTCATTACCGGGTGGAAATATTGTTAGACTTTGTATAAATTTGGTGACCTACCTTTGTAATTCGCTACCAATTCGACAATCTTGCTTTTCAGGGTTGCTAATATAAACAAAGAAGTGAGACATATCGTAAGTTAATCGTAAGTATAGCCATGATATTTTCAGTCTCCTGGGCCTCTTTTGCATAGAATCTTGCTTCGTATGGTAAATTGAAAGAGACTGTGCTTGGTAATACGCATATCCATTTGTCTAGACCGGTATCACGTCTGATTACCATGCCGGAGGTCGAGGGCTCGATCCGCACTGGGGGCCGCCGTATATTTGTAGAAATTGGCTCAGTCTGGTAGTATTTCCATATTTGTGATGTCCTTGCCTGGTAACTATAGCACAGAGTATCCTACTTTGTGACTAAAACCAATGATTGTGTTATGTGAAAGCTCTTTATTTATTCTCTACTGAGCTGAAGGAACTGGCCTCGTCCAAACGTGTCTTTATGCAAATCACTAGTGTATTTACGACATCGGGGGGTTGTGGCGGAATTTAAATAAAATATGGGCCAACGTCGCATTTCGACGGACCCGAAATGATCGCTCTACCTCGACGCTGACTTGGCTCCTTATTTACCTGACGACGATAGAAGAAACGTTTTCGCCGAAATCTGCTTCAGTTTTCTTCGTGATCCCGCGGGTGGAGATCTAAGTGTGGATAAAGTGGTGATCGTTGAGATGGAACGTCGATGGATGTCTGAAAGCTTTACCGTCTGGTACTGAATTGAGATGTTTACTAAGTAAATGCTTGAGTTGATATTTTGGAAGCAAAGAATGATATAAAAAATTTGAGAATTTTTTTCTGGACAATTTATTAAGGCTACAGGGCAAACCCTTAACCAATCGGGTTTGCCCTGTAGCCTAACCTTTTTGAAAAAAGTCAAAAAGTCAGAACGACATTTTTCTCATGACATTTATGACTCGATTCACTTCCAATGTGCTCGATAGTTGGGTGAGGCACGACATCTGTGATTTTTTTTACTACGCCGTTCCTACCCGTGGGGTACAGAACTGTATCACAGTACAAATAAAGACTGTATGCTAAAATAGAGGCTCTACCTAGTTGGGCAACAGAAGCTTGCCACTTATTATAAGCATCTCATATTTCGGTTAGTTCTTTCGGCTAAGTAGTAAGAATAAGTGGAGCTGTTAATTTAATTTTTTTTAATGAAACAAACTATTTGTATAATATCGTAATATCTATATCGTATAGTATATAAATAGTATATCATACGACCAAATATGAGTCAGACTCCCACTAACCCCCAGTTTCTTGTACACTAACATGCTGTTAACACCTTTCAATTGACCAAAGTGCATACAAAAAAGAAACCACTGACAACTGTTAACAGTAGATTAACAGCTTGTTAGTCTACGAGAAACCGGCGGTTAGTGTCCCGAACTGAACGATAGAAAAACGTATTTACATTAAGTGGATAAAAATGTATAGTGTAGGTTATTAATTTATAGTGATGCGGAATCATCGTTGCGCAAGCCCTCGCTCTTCCCTTTATTGAAGTCAGTTAAAATGTGGGAGATATACTACATCCACAGACATATTTCATCAAGTCTTAGCGTTTTCACCGAAGGTTCGTAGCTCTAATCTTTCGTCGTTGACTCATCAACTCATCCTAACATAAAATCACGTTTATAGTCCACTGTTTTCATTAAGTTTAATGACGCCTTCTCCGGGTAAATTCAGTCCAATCCCTCTTATAACAAGCCCCCTAACACTCGAATAACAACAGTTGTACTCTACTGTAAAGAACGCATAAAGAATCGCACCCACAGGCCCTGAGTGTATTGATCCTAGGATTTAGAAGTTAGTTAGGTCCCTGTAACCTTAAACTAAAAATGGTTGCAATGCCATGAAGACGACGGAGGCCGAAATAGACGTTTATGGCAGATACGTAAAAGTAAAAATAACAATAATTTTATTATTAATAACAATTTCTCGTAATACTAACAACTTTTATTGTGAGCATAACTTTCAAATTGCGTAAAAAAAATATTGCCTGCTCCGCAAGTTATCATTTGTCATATTAAAATATCGGCTGCTCAGCACTAAAGTTACCACTTGTCGTACCTATTAAAATATTGGCTGTTCTGCACTTAAGTTACCACTTGTAATTTTAAAATATCAACCGTTGTTCACTAAAGTTACGACTTGCCTTATTAAAATATTGGCTGTTCTACACTAAAGTTACCACTCCTCGTATTAAAATATCGACTGTGCTGCACTAAAGTTACCACTTGTCGTATTAAAATATGGCTATTCTACACTAAAGTTACCACTTGCCTTATTAAAATATTGGCTGTTCTACACTAAAGTTACCACTTGTCGTATTAAAATATTTGGCTGTTCTACACTAAAGTTACCACTTGCTTTATTAAAATATTGGCTGTTCTATACTGAAGTTACCACTTTTCGTTTCAAAATATTGGCTGTTCTACACTAAAGTTACCACTTGCCTTATTAAAATATTGGCTGTTTTGTACTTAAGTTACCACTTGTCATATTAAAATATTGGCTATTCTGCACTTAAGTTACTACTTGTCGTATTAAAATATCGGCTGTTCTGCACTAAAGTTACCAGTTGTAATAAAATATCAGCTGTTATGCACTAAAGTTACCAATTGTCATATTAAAATATCAGCAGTTTTGCACTAAATTTACCACTTGCCTTATTAAAATATGGGCTGTTGTAAACTAAAGTTACCACTTGTCACATTAAACTAATAGCTGTACTGCACTAAATTTACCACTTGCCTCATTAAAATATTTTCTGCTCTACCGCTTGTAGTATTAAAATATCAGCCGTTGTGCACTAAATTTACCACTTATCTTATTAAAATATTGGCTGTTTCTGTTCTGTTCTGCACAAAAGTTACCACTTGTCTTATTAAAATATTAGCTGATCTGCACTAAAGTTACCACTTGTCGTATTAAAATATCGGCTGTTCTGCACAAAGTTATCACTTACAAAATGTATGAAATAGCTTATATTTTTTTTGCGATTTTAAAGTTTTCCTTATAGTAAAATTTATTCCTATTGAAGAGAACTCTCCAGTTTCGGATTTATGTCGTGATTTTACTACACCCTGCAGAGTTTGATTATGATGAAACTTTTCATTTGAATACGATGTAAACGAAATGATGAGTAGAGTTGACAGACATATACCTTCACATTTAAGTTGCAAAGTCGTTCCTACGGGTATTTATTACCTTAAGATGATTAAGTAGAGTGCACGGATGTAAAAGTTGATATGCTGAGCACTGTAGAACTGGTTCCATACAATAAATTTAATTACATTTATAAAACAACGTCATTATACCATTTATAACTCAAAAGGACTGCACCAATTTACATGATCTATGATTTGTTGAATCTGTCTCCGCCCCGACTAGCAGAATAACTGAACATAGGACAATTCCGCGAAAAAAACTATTGACCCTGGGGCGGTACGGACTTTGCTGGGATAGCTAGTACATAAAATTAAATGGTCAATAAGTTCTCACTAAAGAGACGATAAACACGCGTAGTTGTCTTCTAAAGCCTCAAATGTGAATGATGAACCTCGACATTTTTAAGAAAATGGGGCCGAACGAAACCGTGCAGCGGGGCACCGCCGCGCAGAATGATGGCATCAAGTGTTTTACGTGTTTTTATCTAAATTAAAAATCAGCGGGATCCCCGTGCCCCGGGCAGCGCGTAGTAGCCTTATTTAGTCGGTCGTACGTTTTAGACGAAAAAAAAGGGGCCAAAGGTGAAAAGTTAATTTGAATATTTGTGAAAACGTGACATGGGAGACTTGCATCTGTGATCAGCATCACGACAGTGATAATGGCTGAAGATTGTCAACGCTGTGGGGAGATTGAAAAAAACTGGATCTGCCTGAGAATGTAAACTTGTTGGGGCTAGGTGTTTCGAGTTTGGATGCATTTTAAGAAAGACCGTTTGTGGTTATGGTTGGATTCTACCCAAAACCGGTGACTAATAAAACAGGTTTAACAGGATCGTGGCAAGTGGCAAACGCTGATCTCTGCCTACCCTTCCGCCACACAGGCGTGAGTTTATGTAACGTTTGTAATGTAAGTTTATGCTTTGATGCGTATGGCTTATCATTGATATAATCGGTAGAATCTTTGCCTGCCTCGTCAGGATTGACACTGGATAGAGCCGAGGAGAATATCGGTTAATATCGGAAATTACTTTACGAAAATTTAGCCGTAATTTTATAAAACGGTGTCATTTGTGCATAAGATTCCAAAGGAGACCTTTTGAACATTCATTATAAGCTAAATTTAAGCACCAACTGTTCAAATAAATAAAAAAAAGTTAAACCCTTTCTTTATTGTCATTGAACTTTTATCTCGCCATAAGCCAACGATATCCTTTAGAAATCGTTGGCTAATGGCTAGACAAAAGTGGCGATAAAGATATCCGTGTGGCGCCGAACGAAGAATAGCGTCACTCCATTTCCTTCCGTGGTTGTCATAGAACGCGACTAAGGAAATACATTACCAAGAGACGGGCAACAGCGTTTTCCTGAGATTCCAACCGCGCACTGCGATCGCCAACCCGCCTGCCAAGCGTGGCGATTATGGCAAAACCCTTCATGGTTAGGAAAACCATGAGGGAGGCCTATGTCCTGCAGTGGGCGTCAAATGGCTGATGATGATGATGATCATTAAAAAGGGAGATTTCTATCTCTTTTGCTCTCATGCATTTAAGAAATAATAAAGTGGCCAGGTAAGAAAAATGAGACATCGTGGTGTTAGGCATGATTTTCCTGGTTTTAATTTAGTTCAACATGGTATTGGAAAAGTAATGAGAATGCCTTTTTTATCGCATTAACATACTTGTATCGCTCTTAATAGCTCGTAGCCCCGGCTGCCTGAGTGATCTTAAACGATCACGAAGGTTAAGCAACAGAGGGCGCGTTCAGTGCATGGATGGGTCGCCGTCTATGCCTAACGCTAGTGACATTTTTCCGAGCGGTTCCGTGCTTCGCAAGGCACGTTATGCCGTCGATAGATGGCAGTCGTTAAGCCAAGTCAGAGGCCTTAGGGCGGCTTGACAACTTCTGACAGTAGACGAGCCACTAGTCTACAAGCCTCCACCAATCCGGACTTGGCCCCCGTGGTGGAGTATGGCCTATACCTTCCTCAGGGAAGAGATCCGTGCCCCTCGGTGGGGACATAATGGGTTGATGATGATGACACTTGTATCAAATTATTTCTGAATCTGCATAACATGCTCAACTTTTCGACGTTGTAAGCTCGTTTCGTTTCGTTTCTAGGAAATAAAATCACGGAAGCTGGTCAAAGTCAAAATAAGTGTTTTGCTGATAATTTAAAACAATATTAGTTCAGTATTTTCCAGCATTTTACATAAGTTATCTTAATTAACCATTCGCGACTCCACATACCTAAAAAAACTTACTTCGAGAGCTTTCCAAGTGAATGCTGGCACTAATAATGTTAAAAAAAGTTAAAAATCACTAAAAACTTTAACTTTAAGTCGAGACCCGTGCCACTTTTACTGGGGCTATGTTGGTTATCTCCCTCTTGAGCTGGCCTACCTCCAGTGTCACTGTGACGTGTGGCTTCTGGGACACGTATGAATTACTCAGACCTTTTTTTATGCGCGTTCGAAATATAGCAACGATAATAAAACTAAAATTCATGGTTGACTATAACAATTCGATGAACATTGCTTAGACAATTAAGCAACAGATTAACAAGTAGGAAGAGTGCTACGCAATCTAATCGAATTATCATAATCTTCTATTAATTACCAATCTCGTGTCACAGTGTTTGTTATCGAACTCCACCTAAACGGCTTCACAGAGTTTTATGAATTTTTTTGTGTATAATCGGTAGGTCTGATAATAGGTCGTAGGCTATTTAATATAGCAAATCAACGTTTGCCGAGCCAGCTAGTCATCATCATCATCATTCAGCCACAAGAAGTCCACTGCTGGACATAGGCCTCCTCCATGGATTACCAAAAAGACCGGTTGAAAGCGGCTTGCATCCAGCGTCTTCCTGCCATTTGGATGAGGTCATCTGTCCATCTTGGGGCTGGTCGTCCTGCGCTACGCTTGCCGATATGTGGTCTCCATTCGAGAACTTTTCGGCCCCATCGGTCATCAGTTCTGCGTGCCATCAGGTCTGAAAGTCGTAGGCTAATTAAGGGGATCCAATGAAAAAAAAAATAATCATATCTTCTTTTACATATCTTATTTGCAAAAGTGTCAATAAAATCTCTCAATCATGTTAACAGTGATCTTTAGGACCGACGACAAAGAACCTAGGATTACGAACCTGGGACTAGATAGCATTTGTGCCAAAAACAGCCCTTTTAGGCAGACAGCAGTCTTAGGTTTTTTGCCCTAGGTTCACGGCCATGGGTCCTAAAAATCACTATTATCATGATTGAGTGATCGTACAGACACTTTTTGCAAATCCTCACTTCCGCCCCTTAATAAGGCAGAACACCTAGGATAGCGATATATATGTACATATAAAAATATTTTTTTTTAAGTAGCCGCCTATATACGTTCCACTGCAGGGCACATGCCTTCTCGCAGAGAAAGAGTATGGGCTTAATTACCACGCGTGCCCAACGTGGATTGGCAATTTCTAGGCGCTGAGGTATGTGAACACCACAGACACTCAGGTTTACTCATGATGTTTTCCTTCACCGTTACCGAGTGGTATTGCTACTGTAACTTCACAAATCTACGTCACTTAGAAAAAAAGACACTGGTACATGCCAGGATTCGAACCCACGACCTCCCGAATGAGAATCCGGCGTTCTACCGCTCCGCTATCAATAAGATATAACATAAAATTAACTCAGGCCCGTATCCCCTAGGCTGCTACGGGGTATATCCTAACAGACCTTTGACATGAATAAGCTTCTTCTTCTTTGTTTTCTTAAACACCACTTTTTCTTGCATCAGTACACAGAATAATCCCACCCCCGTGTTTGTGCCTACTAAAGCCATAAAGCCAACAGCACAGCAGCAGCTAACTCAACACGCTTCATTTCCACTTAGCACGCCACTGTAGGGGTAAAAAACTACTGCACAGGCTACCTCTGAACGTCATCCATCTTGGAGCTGGTGCAAGGTTTACGCCGAACCAGTGACTGGGCGAGTAACTCTAACATTTGGCCGCAGCGCAAGTGTTTTCACACTTTTGTAAGAATAGTGACCTATATTTTGGCCGCTTCCAACCGGTCTTATTGGAAATCCATGGAGGAGGCCTATGTCCAGCAGTGGACTTCTTGCGGCTGAATGATGATGATGATGAGGATGATTTTAGCATCGCAAGTTGTTGATGGCACTTATGAAATCTTATTGGATCTTATATGTATCTAATCCAACTAATGTATTTTACATTGTCAGAGGAGTTTTCACAGTGAGAGCTCAAACCCTCAGCACAATGCTGAGTCAGATGCCTTTTGTGGCTACTTTGACACACCACAGGATACACTCTGACACTCTGACTTTGCCTTGTATTATGTTGTATTTGTGTGACATGTTTTTCCTTTGTACTTGTTTATGTTACTTGTTATGCCTTTTTTCTTGTGATGTGTTAATTTGGCCCAATAAATGTCGTTGTCTTTCTCTCTCTTTTTCTCCACTGCAAACTCGACTCAAATGAGCCTGCTAAAATTGTACATTGACTAAGCCCATATTTTCTCTTTGACCCTGTACCATGTAAGGGCGTCGCTTATATAACGATACGGTTGCCCAACATGGCGATGTCGATATTTTTTAAAGACCTCACTTCTTCAAATTAAAAAGAACCTAAGTAGGTCTTGTCAAATAATGAGTGAACTGTCACCATCATGATCATTATTCCAATTTATTATTTAGTTTTCCTTATATTATTTCTGCACGCTATTTGCTTTAATGCATATTGAGTTGTCGACTTCGATTGCGATCCGTTTGTAATCAAATTCATAACATTTTATATTCGTAACATATACTTTTAATCATGTTGTGCGCATAAGTACTATCAGTATTAAGGTTATGGACAAAACTTTGGCCTTTTGCATCTACATAATGAGATGATTATTACAGCGTCCTCGACGCGGTGGTAGCGGAGCAGTAGAACACCGGCTTTTCATTCGTGGGTTCGAATCCCGGCATGTACTAATGACTTTGTTTTCTAAATTACGTACATTTGTGAAGTTATAGCAGCAATACCACTCGCTAATCGTGAAGGAAAACATCGTGAGAAAACCCTAGTGTCTGAGGCATTTACATACCTCAGCATTTGCTACGTACAATGGCCCAACTATGAGGCTAAGTGCGGAAGTCTCCAGTCGAACTAGAACTATTACAGCGTCCAGTGGCACCTTCACACACACACTAGATGGGTGAAGGGACCACTCGGATGCTGCAGTGCCTGGGACATTGTTTTTTAGATGAAGTAGGCGTGCCCAGCACCTACACCATCCTGACAGCTTAGTCGGCCTAGCCCACAGGAAAGTCAAGTCAATACGTGCGAAGCCAACCAAATCTTCTCACGAAGTTGCCTTCAGAGTTAGCGTGGACAAGTGGATCAAGGTAAATCGTTCAGATTGTTCGGATGGCGGCCTTATCGATATATGGAATGGGATGAGTTTTATTTGGTTTCAGTGGATTAACCCCTGAACTGCCCTCGCGGAACGCAACGTATAGGTGGCCCATACTAAGTTGGACACAGATCTGTGTCGCGGCAGACGAGTGGTTAATGTATTTCATTACTAAACTCGTCTAAACCCAGCACCGCAGTAAACATACGTCTGGAACCAGCGTACATTCGCCATTAGTAATAACCACGTTAAGGGAAACACTGGCGGGCCTAACTAGATTTGAGCCGGTCCCGAAATGGACGGGTCGGGCCAACTTCGTTGCTGAGCTTTGCTTTGAGCTCTTGAATTCTTCGGGGTTTGTTAGGGTTCCGTACCCGAAGGGTGCCAAACGGGACCCTATTACTGAGACTTCACTGTCGGTCTGTCTTTCTGTCTGTCACCAGGCCGTATCTCATAAACCGGGATAGCTAGGCAGTTGAAGTTTTCACAGATAATGATGTATTTTTGTTGTCGCTGTAACAAAAAATACTAAAAACAGAATAAAATAAATAATTAACAGCAAACGTAATTTTTTGTCGTTTTTTTGCTCGATATTAATAGCGGCCACAGGTAGTCGCTTCAAATATTCACAAAATATTTAGTTTTATATTCGCTTTAAAAATTAATAACTAAAATAAATAAATAAATATTAAAACCATGAAGGAGGCCTGTCTCCTGCAGTGGGCGTCAAATGGCTGATCATGATGAAATAAATATTTAAGGGGGCTCCCATACAACAAACGTGATAATTTTTCGCTTTGTCTTGATCTTTGCGTCTAATGCTGTATAGATAATGGTACGGAACCCTTCGTTCACGAGTACGACTCGCACTTGGCCAGTTTTATACTCCATTCCACGAGTCGATCTCCCAAAGAAAATCGTCCACATGCGCCCAATGGTTAACGCGCGTGGCCTTCAATAGCCACTGCATTAGGTAAACCTACCCTATGAAGCGGACCGTCTTCACTTACTGTTTCGCTTATCTCTTGCCGCACGCATTGAACAATGAGACGCGAGTATTTTGTCCCCTAAGAGTTCGACTCGTGGAACGGAGTATAGTGACATTACTCTATAGAGTCTAAGAGTCACGTCTGCTCTGCAGCCTATACTGTAGGGCACAGCCTTCTTTTAGAGAGAGAGAGAGAGAGAGTAAGGGCACGTCTATTGAACTTAGTGCAATGGACTGCCCCTTTGGTGGCACGCGTAAACACGCTTGACTACCAAAACAGAGGTCGTGAGTTCGATTCCCACTGGGGGCCGCCGCACTTAATTTGTATAAATGGCATCTAGGTGTTTTTCCATGTTTGTGACGTCCTTGTCTGGTTTCATAGCACAGGGCATCCTCGTTTGGGCACGAGACACTAGGACGATATTAAGGACAAATACATTACATGAGTCGTGTAACTGTGGAAATGGCGTGGAATTTGACAGTTAGATGATTGGAATCTCTCAAGATTTGCTGTCTTGAGCGATTCCAATTAGCGACTAACTGTCAGTCAAGAGTGTTGTTGCACGCCTGTAATTGGGTGTTAGACTAGTTTATAAGTTCTATAATGTGTCTATAATATTTGTCTAACTTAGCACCTGTTGGCTGTATCTAAGTATGGGGTTAAAGTATGAAATTGCCGTTTTATTGCAATAGGTTCTTTGAATTGACATAGAATCTTTATGGTTTTAGGTTTTCGAATGAAACTTTTTTCAAATGGTTTCTATGATGTTCTTTTTTTAAAAAATGTGAAACATTTGAATATCGAATATTGAATATCAACAAGGCAACACAAGTTTCAACACGCGTTTCTTTCTGCAGATCAGTCAAATCATGAGGCACTCATTTTTCGTATTTTTTTTATTTTATTGATTTGACGCAAGTGAGTCAATATTGTGGGTAAGGTAACGTTAAACCATGCCGCTAATTCCTGGGTAGTTTGACTAGGGTCGGCCTCCACTATCTCTCTTAATTCATCGTTATTCACCTGTGTGGGCGGTCTTCCTCGTGGCTCGTTCTTTAAGTCGAAATTTCCATCACGAAAGCGTTTAAACCAAAATCGCACGATGCGTTCATTAGTAGACCCCTCTCCAAAACGCAGCATTGATATTGCGGGCTGTTTCTGCCGCGTTAGTTCCGCGTCGGAACTCGTATTCAAAAATCACTCGAATTTTCGCAGTATCCATCTTTCTTGTCTAAATTGAATAACAAAAACAATTGAAAGTCGATATTCAAATGTTTCACATTTTTTAAAAAAAGAACATCATAGAAACCATTTGAAAAAAGTTTCATTCGAAAACCTCAAACCATGAAGATTCTATGTCAATTCAAAGAACCTATTGCAATAAAACGGCAATTTCATAGTTTAACCCCTATTATTAAACAAATAAATAAATAAAGTTTGCTGCGCATATTGTGTTGTGTGGAAGTTATTATCTATTTACGACGTTGCTAAAAGCGAGTTTACTAGACAAACGGCTTCTGCAGAGCTTCCGTTCGTCTGTGCTTTAATTTTAAGCACGCTTTTATAAAAAATAGTTTACACAAATTTTATCATGGTACAAATATTTGTTTAGGCTTTGAGACCTATTTGAATCTACTTTTTACGTTAAAAGCGGCCATTTTGGCAGAAATGCTACCTAGTCCGGGGCCTGGGACATAGTTTCTAGATCATACGTCCTAAAAATCACTATTCCCTTGATTTGAAATGAAGCCTTGATTGGAAGGTACAATACAATTTTCTTTCAGACAAGTTTGTGACGGAAAGGTTGCTAAAGGCCGAAATAGAAGATAAAATTTATGCGGAAAAGATGTGATGGGGAATTTTCCACAAACAATTTCGCCTTGCATAACAATATTGAAATCTTATCGGAGAGACCATACATAAGCAGCCAACATACGTCCCACTCTAAGGCACAGGCCTTCTCTCACGGAAAGAGAATGGGCTTAATCACCACGCGTGCCCACCGCGGATTGGCGATTTCAAGCGCTGAGCTCAGACGCTCAGAATTCCTCACGATGTTTTCCTTCACGGTTAGCGAGCGGTATTGCTACTATAACTTCACAAATGTACATAACTTAGAAAATAAAGTCATAGGTACTTGCCCGCACTGGGAATCGAACCTGGGTCTCTCGGTTCCGAGTCCAATGTTCTACCCACTAAGCTACCACCGCGTCTCGCGCGTAGACGTGGTGGTAGCCTAGTGGGTAGAACATTGGATCTTAGAGAGACCATGTTAAAAGATAAATAGTGATGGTGAATAGATTTTTCTACCACTATTAATTCTCATAATATAACCTGTCGAAACTATTGTAGCTTAATCTTTCGGGTGCACGTCTCATATGCGTTCGTATATATGAAAATCACCTATGTCAGTACCGATATTTGATTTTCGAGCAAGAAATATGAAATAGGCGATGCGTTTGCAGTATTTCTGTCCACAGTGCGTTGAAATCGGAGTACGATCAAAGGCGAGTAATCAGGAAACCAGCCGTTTTCAGCAGATATTCGATATTATTCGATTCCGTGTGAGATTCCCTCCAAATGATCGGGAGTAATCTGGCCGTCGCTGCTAAAACCGAGTGGAGTGAAATAAACTGCAGTCACTCTATCCAGGCATTAAACTCCGTTAGGAGGTACCGGTTGGTCCAAGGCTCGTACAATAAGCGGCGAGTCTTGCTAGAACGAGAAGAGTTTGTTATTTAGAAGAAGAAAGAGCTGTTATCTATGGATTCTTTCAACTACATTATGCTGCAGAACTAAGCCTATTTGCCAATGTTTTTATACGAGGACCCACTTGAAGCTTTACATCAATTGTGATGCCTAGAAATACAGTTTCTCCTACAGGGTCTAGTTTGTCATTCTCTATTATAACGTTATTGGCAACCATTTTAACATTTGGAACAGTGAATTTTATACATTTTCTCTTTTTTTATTTAGAAGTAAGTTATTACAAGTGAACCACTTTAGAGAGGGAAAGCATTTTTTGTGTCATAAGCAGCCTATATACGTCCCACTGTAGAGCACAGGCCTTCTCTCAGGGAGAGAGTATGGGCTTAATCACCACGCGTGCCCACATTTTTTGTATCATCAAGGTCATTTTCCTGTCTCTAAATTTAAACATAAGTGACGTGTCACCTGCAAATTGCACCACACCCGCTCTCATGCAGCCGGGTTGAAACTATACGCATGTCAGACGACCCTAGAGGGCAATTTGGACTGCGCCCGTACCTGCTATTATATCGATAAATACACCAGACTGCGCCGCACCGGTCTGAATATCATAATAATGCCAGCTAACTAGTGCCGACTGTCCGGTGAACGTTACCTTGCAATAGAGCCTTGACTTTGTTAAATGAAAGCGTGATTTTGTTGTGGATTTGCATATTACCTGAAGTGGAAAAGGATTTGTGATTGAAGGTGGGCTTTTTTAGGGTTCCGTACCCGAAGGGTGCCAAACGGGCATCCCTAACATTACTAAGACTTCACTGTCCGTCTGTCTGTCTGTCTCTCTGTGTGTCCGTCCGTCTGTCTGTCTGTCTGTCTGTCACCAGGCTGTATCTCATGAACAGTGATAGCTAGGCAGTTGATATTTTCACAGATAATTGTATTTCTGTTGCCGCTATAACAAAAATTGCTAAAAGCAGAATAAAATAAATATTTAAGGGGGGCTTCCATACAAGAAACGTAATTTTTTGCCGTTTTTAGATAAGATAAGATAAGATAAGATAATCATTTATTAAATTGCCACAACATACAAAGATATTACAATTTACAGGCAAAGCATGCTCAATCTTTGTGCCTAATGTTGTATAGATAATGGTACGGAACGGTTGGTTGGTTTTTATCTTAATTTTAGGGTCGGCGGACTAAAGCACTTAAGTCCAAAACTCATTTTTTTCGGGAAGTGAAAATAACAATACATTACTTAAATTCACACCTGTATCCCGGAGGGGTAGGCAGATACCAGGGTTTGCCACTTGCCACTATCCTGACAGACCTCTTTCGCTACAACATTCATTAGTCGTTACATGCACGCACGCCGGTTTCAGATACTTTTTATCTTCATCATCATCATCATCAGCCACCCGACGCCCACTGCAGGACACAGGCCTTGCCCTTTGCTAATATTAACAGAATGAGCTTCATTCATTATTACGCGGATTACTTCTTCAGAATAGCAAAAAAAGACCGACAAGGAAAGAAAAGAAATAAAATTAAAGATTTCTCATTTCGGAATAGCAGAGGCCTGTTTCACAAAACTTCAATCAATAGTTTATTATGACAAATATGATTTACATTGCGTAGCCGAGTTATTAAATTGTTAATCTTTTGTTTGGTGGACTTTTCAATGTACAAAGAATTTGCAGTTTTATGAAATAGGCCCCAGAGACCCGACATGGCCAGAAAATAAAGATTTTTTTAAGAAATGGTTTCTTCGAATGAGTATTAAAATACACATATAGCTTTCCATTAATTTACTTGTCTACTATTGTATCTAAAGAGCGGTGGTAGCCTGGTGGGTAGAACATTGTTTCTCGGAAGCGAGAGACCCAGGTTCGATTCCCAGTGCGGGCATGGACCTATGATTTTGTTGTCTAAGTTATATACATTTTTGAAGTTATAGTAGCAATACCACTCGCTAACGTTGAAGGAAAACATCGTGAGGAAACCTGAGTGGGTGAGCTATTCGCATACTTCGGCGCTTGAAATCTCCAATCCGCGGTGGGCACGCGTGGTGATTAAGCCCATACTATCTCTCTCTGAGAGAAGGCCTGTGCCCTAGAGTGGGACGTATTTAGGCTGCTTATATATTGCTGCTACCTCTCCGGGTTTGACCTGGAGTGTCCGGTTTTGAATGGTGCTTGTCCGGGCTCCGGGTTAACATTATAATTCTCCGGGTCCGGAGAATATTCTTATTTTCCTACATACTGACGATAGCAAATATATATATATATTAGCTCGTACTAAAACACATGTTTAATTTGACAAGTGTCTTACAGTTCTTATATGGCTTTTGTGTTAAGTATTTTTCACAAATTTGTTAAAGTATCTGAAAAAGTTTTTTTTTATTTTCATCAACATATTTTCTTTTTTTTCGGTAAAATGTAAAGTAAAACGAAAGTGCGATAAGGGGTTAACAAAAACCCAGCCAAGTGCGAGTCGGAATAGCGCACGAAGGGTTCTGTGCGATTATCTATACACTATTTGAATATTTCAAGCGTCTACCTGTTGCCGTTATTAATATCGAGCAAAAAACGGTAAAAAAATCACGTTTGCCCCTTAAAGATTTATTTTAACCTGTTTTTACTGTTTGTTGTTACAGCGACCACAGAAATACATCATCTGTGAATATTTCAACTATCTATCTGTCACGGCTCATGAGATACATTCTGGTAACAGACGGACGGACGGACGGACAGCCGAGTCTTAGTAATAGGGTCGCTTACCATTTGGTACGGAACCCTAAAAACGGCTTTTTCTAAATGTTCGGGTCTGACATTTTTTAAAGGTGGCAGCCCTAGTCACAGTTTAAATATACTGTGCCCTAGCTGTGCAGCACTTTCAATCAACCAAGTAATCAAAACCAAAGGGCAATCCTTAACCGCCATTATCCCTTACTGATGACAATTTACCACCTTTCGTTCAGTTATTTCCAGTGTATTTTCATACGAATAGTAAATAACATTGCCTAAGTTACGACTTGTGATTGCTATGGACGTGGACTATTTCACATGATGGCCTGTCGATATAATTTTCCATCCGCTTTGATTGCAATATATAGGTTGGATAAATTGATTTTTACTACCGCGAGAAAATGTCTTTACAAGTCTCGAGTGCTTCATAATTTACCATTTATAAATATGCTCCGATTGATGATGACTCTTCTTACCATAAAAAGAGTTATATTTTATATACGAAAATTTGTAAAAGTCCATACTTGAATATTATTCATAATATTATGATCATGATCTGCCATTTGACGTCACAGATCGTTTGCACATCGCTTTACAGTGTATGTGTGAGTAATTGACGTAGTGTGATACGTAGTAAATTACTATTACTCAATTACTAAAGTAGGTAGTCAATTACTCACACATACACTGTAAAGACAGTAGTTGCAGCCCCGAGTGCCCACTTTGCAGTTAGGTTTTACACCGGAATGATGTCGCTGCACTCACATGATTATATTCTTTGTTGCACTAGTCCGTGCTGAGGACAATTTTTTTAAAACCTGTTTAGAGGCTAAAAATTCCACCCATGCCGTGACTTGAACCCGCGGCCTCTGGCTAACCGTGCCAGCGCTCTCCCAACTGAGCTAATGGGCAACTGCAGGCATCGGTGAAATTACGAACCTCTTTACAAACTTCTCTGTATTAAGTTTTATTATTACCATGCCAAAGCGACACTTGCGGCTTTACATCTTACTCAAAAGTGCACTCCCAACTAGAAAAGCGACCGAAGTACCCCACTTATCATTAGACTTATCAACTTTCTAAGCCAATCAGTACTTACTGGAATACACCATTGCTTTGGCACCTCAATGAACGCTACTTCTACAAAGCTCAACTGAGTTTCCGTGCGAGGAAAAGAGACCAAATTATTTCTCATTGTTACTTTACCGTGCTGTATGTACTTAGCCCTTCAAGAAAAAAGCAGTAAGTGCGTGCCTTATCAGTATAACTGTAGGGTTTCACTTAATTACCTTTGCACAAACGAAAGAACGAGAGAAGTACCGTACGTCATTCAAATTCTTGTGGCTGGTGGCTAGCTGTGAAAGAAAAGATCGTGAGAAAACCTGAGTGTCGGTGGTGTTTATATAGAGAAAGCTAGAATAGATATGTGATTCCTTGAACACGTCAATACCAGTTTTATATTTACTTACAACAACAAAAAAATATATGTAATTTTGTTTTTATAAATATTCTATGTGGTTTTAAGTATTGTTTTCTGCTATGTTTTCTAAAATGGTTTAGGAATTTAACAAAACATAAAAAAAAATATAAATGTGAGAAACTCACTCAAGGAACCGAATTGGATGGATTTTTTACTTTATATAATTTTAAAGGAGAACGCGTATCTAACGCCGAAAGAAATGACCGAGCCGAAGTAATCGAGAGCCTTCCAAATTATTATTTTTTTTTGTCTGATACACTGTTTAGCACAAATTTTCATTAAATTGTTACACTTAGGTAAGGGAAGAAACTTGCTCCTGGCGCACACGTTTTCCAAGTTCGAGAGCAAGCGCTTCAAAATTTACTGTGGCAAATTGCATTTCTCAATAAACATAATCAGTATTTTGTATTTGTAAATTCCAAATTCCAACTTCACCGGACACAGCGCGGTGGACCCGCGAGGGTCGAGGTCTCGTGGATCGTTATAAAATATAAGTATTTTTTTTCCCAAAAAGACAATCCAACAAAAACTGCTTATAAGTTTACGGTGATGGAGTTAGAAAAATATTTAACTTTTACTGGCAGTCCCCAAACTAGGCTAGGCCCGCCCCTAGGGATAAATCATTCTAAAATTGTCGTTCAACTCTTTCGACGACTTCGGCTCGGCTAAGTGTGCGTTCACCTTAAATTTGACATTCTGTTATGATGCGACACTCCTCTGGTTGTCAATGATGACAGAAAAACAGATATCATTGAAGGCAAAACAATTGTAGTAGCACTATTAATCCTCAATATAGTTTCAACGTGTCAACATGCCCAGCGCTTGTATTAATCAACTTAATACTAGGTTAGCAAATCAAGGCCCAGACTTTTATTACTTGTTTAGTGACCACCTTTCAAAAGCTATTCAGTTTGCCGTGGCCATAAATCAATTCCGCTCACATCAATTTTTCACAATTATTTATTGTAACAATAACATTAAAAGCTCAATGCCGATATGCTGATAATTTGCCAAAGAGCACTTTTTTAATGCCCTCTTGCCTTGCCCGGCTTCCAGTCATTTTTCTTGGTGTAGGTACCCTCGATAAATCACCCAGCTGTGTAGACGAGCAATCCATTAGGCGATGGAAACGCTTTCTATTATAGTTTTGTGCATAATATCTCTCTTGATACCGATTGATCGTATTGGCACGCTCCTGAGCGCGCGGGTGAGTGACGGGCTGACTGAGTGCTGATTTGTTTCATTAAACTGTAGGCATTATGGAAGCTCTCCTTTTTTAGGAGGGGAGGCCTTTGCCCAGCAGTGGGACACAGAAGAGGCTAAGTAAAAAAAAGGTATATATGTATGCACCCTGTACACCAATATATGACCTTTTCGGCCGTAAAGTTACCTAAGTCAGGACAAGCCGGACGAGTGACTTGTTGGTCACGTACACACGTACAATATTTGTGAAAAATCACTATTGCTTTAAATTTTCCATGAGTTGTTTCTTTAAAAACTCACTAGGCCTATCCTTAAACCTGGCGGCTGCAGAGTCATGGAAATAGATGAATAGTTTTATCTGTAGATATGGTATTGTAAAACTCACTAGGCCTATCCTTACACCTGGCGGCTGCAGAGTCATGGAAATAGATGAATAGTTTTATCTGTAGATATGGTATTGTACGGTTACGATACAATACCTTAACTATGGTCGTGAAACTTTACGGTACACGTAGTTTTATTCATCATGTTATATTCCTCGACGCATTCCTCGTGTGTGTGTCCTCGGTCGTCCTCAACCAGCCACCGTGAGCAACCTGCTTTGGGACTCATTTAATTTAAAATTGTATCATAATAAATGTATTAAAATACAACCTGGTCCGTCAAAACGCGTACTGCTTTAGCTTCAAAAAAACAAAATCGTGGAGACAAATCAAACAAATTGAGGATCACATAAATCGTTCCAGCCACACTTGGGTTATAAATAGTGTAATGAACCCAACTTTGTCTTACGTAATTATATAGATTTTAGATTTTTTTCACAAATTCGGAGTTCAAAGTACAACACTATACCTAATTAATTTAAAGTGAAATCAATTTACCAAAAATCCCCTCCTAACACTTTAATACACTGGCCGAGTAAGCGATAGATCACGAAAATGCATAAAAAGCAGTTAGCTAAAGAGAAAAAACAGTTTATATCGACCGGCGATTGCGGAGATTATGACTTATTACCATAATCGTGCGCGGCTTTAGCGCCCTTACCGCAACACTACGTAACAGTCACTTTATAATCACGCAAAAGTTGCAGAATTATACAATTTTTGAACCGACTTTTGTAAAAATTTCGTAAGCTCTGTCAAAAATCTTATTCAATTGGTAACTTTAGAGAAAAATACCTATTGCATTTTAAATTTAGCCTATTAGTGTTTATCTAACGATTGAACTACTCTTAGTTAAGTGTATTGTCAGCTTTAAAGCTGTTATAAAGTTTCTTGCAACCGATGGGGTCACAGAGTGGACACGGGACACCAGACGTATGTTTTTTTTTATGCAATTCAATTCAAATATTTTTATTCATTGTAAAAACAGAATGTTTACTTAATGAACGTCAAAGTTGCTAGTTTCACAATTAATGGATTATGTGGAGAAGAAACTAACAAAGAAACTCCACATTTATTCTTTTCAAAACACGTTTTAACTTAATTAACAGAGTTTTCAACTTAAAATATTAGTCATGAATGTGTTGAACACTAGTCACAATCGTCCTTTAAATAATATTAATCTACTGTTTAATGCCAAACATCTTTGTCTTCTAAATAATCCTTGATGTTATAGTAAGCCTTTTTGCACAGAATGTGCTTAACACATTTTTTAAATCGCGTTGGAGGTAACTCTAATATATCTTGAGGAATTTTGTTGTAGAACCTTATACAGTGCCCCATAAAGGATGTGTTAACTTTTGCAAGTCTAAATAGTGGAAATGACAATTTATGTTTATTTCTAGTATTAACATTATGGTGGCCACCAACATTTTCGAAGTCTTTGATATTTTTTCTAACGTACATAATATTTTCATAAATGTATTGACATGCAACTGTTAAGATGTTGGTTTCTTTGAAGAAATCTCTTAGCGAATCCCTACTACCTAACTTGTAAATAAATCGGATGGCTCTCTTCTGCAAGATGAAGATAGTCTCAATGTCTGCTGCCCGGCCCCATAGTAGTATACCGTAGGACATAATACTATGGAAGTAACTAAAATAAACAAGCCTAGCAGTTGCAACGTCAGTGAGTTCCCTAATTTTTTTCACTGCATATGCTGCAGAGCTAAGTCTGTGTGCTAATTTTACAATATGTGGACCCCATTGTAGTTTTACATCGATTGTGATGCCCAGAAATACAGTATCATCTACAAATTCTAATTTTTCATGTCCAATTACTATGTTGTTCTCAACTACTCGTACGTTAGGTAAGGAAAACTTTATACATTTTGTCTTTTTAGAATTTAGCAGCAGATTATTTGCTGTGAACCAATCTAGTACTTGCGAGAGAGCATTATTTGCATCGTCAAGATTATTTTCTTGTCTCCTTATTTTAAAAATAAGTGACGTGTCATCAGCAAATAACACTATCTCAGACATTTTTTGTACCATAAACGGTAAATCATTTATATAGACTAGGAAAAGGAGCGGCCCTAAGATAGATCCCTGCGGGACTCCTATTTTTACAAGTGAACCCGAGGATTTAATACGATTTACGTCTGCTTTTTGGACCCTTCCTTCTAAATACGATCTTAAAAGATCTAAACCTGCACCCTTTATTCCGTAGTGTTTTAACTTTAGGAGTAGCGTTTCGTGGTCTACACAATCAAATGCTTTTGATAAATCACAAAATATGCCTACTGCATCCTTGCGATCCTCCCACGCGCTGAAAATATGTTTAAGTAACATAACTCCGGCGTCTGTTGTATTCCGCCCTTTAGTAAAACCAAATTGCTGGCTATGAAAGAGTTGGTAATTATTGAAATGCGTAAGTAATTGATCTAAGTTGATCTTCTCAAATATTTTACTTAATACTGGTAGTACTGAGACGGGCCTAAAATTGGTTGGATCGTGTTTATCACCGCTTTTAAATAAGGGTACTAGTCTACTACATTTCATGAGGTCCGGAAATACTCCCTCATCTACACATTTATTGAAAATTTTTGCTAGCTAAAAATGCCATGGACAGAAATGGGCATCCCATCCCACGTTACACCTGGGATGGCATTTAACCCTGCCATGGAACATAAAAATGCTATCGTTAAACAGAAAGATAGCACTAGCATTGTACAGAAAAAAGGAAACTAAATTAATATTTTTAACAGTACACACGGCACCTTTATGACTAAGCATATATTTTTAACGTAACAGCTGCGACTTTTCTTTATAAAAGCGCCAGTTAATTTCTTTTGCAGTTAAGCCACGCTATGCATTCTCGCGGGCATGGCATAATGTGCGGTTGTCTTAGTGCATAATTATACGTTTCAACAATACGCCATGACGCCAGTCAGTGCAGGGAAATGTTTTTCGGTTGTTTTTATAGTGATGAATTTACTAGCACTAGTCTCTGACCCCGGCTTCGGTTGCTGGATTGTAATTTAAAGAGTCATCACTTAAAACTGCAGAATTTTTCGTGTTTATTGCGGACACAGATAGGGGATGTATTAGCGAACGGCAAAATAAAAGTTTCATGTTTATTGCGGACATGGTTTGACTAGATGGGGGATGTATTAGCGAACGGCAAGATAAAAAGTCCCCGAAACCGGTGTTCATGCATGCAACGACTAATGAATGGTGATGAAGCGGCACAAGACCGGGAAGCTTGGAAAACCGCGAGGGAGGCCTATGTCCTGCAGTAGGCGTCGAATGGCTGATGATGATATTAAGTAAATACATAGATTGGATTGTAATCGAATAGATGTCATTGTAACGATAATAATTGTAATAATTCAAATTGTAGCATAATATTTAAGTGTTATGCTTCGTGACAACGAAGTGACGAACAATAATTGTATGTCCTTCAAAAAAATGTAATAAAAAATCAATTCGGAATAATAAAAAATACATGTCAGTTAATTTTATAAGCAAATAAGTAAAATGAACGATATAGAATGAACTTCTTCAATCTTTATTGTGTTTTTCTTAAGATTTTTTTATTTTTATTAAGGCATACAAACAGTAGACAGTTTATGTTACAGTAAACTAACAAACAACTTTTTTTATTTACCTTAGTTGTTTACTATTAGGCTCGGCTATTTAAAGCGTGCCAGTTAGAGCTTTTAAATGGTTATTTATTGAACGAAACGTATGCTTAATATCGCATAAAATTTAATAATTTTATGATTACATGACCTTATTATTAGAATATTATCACGAACACATACTTATCTATTAGATCACTTAGGGCCACTTTCTGAATTGAGAATTTCGCTAAGTAAACAGTTAACTGCGCTGCTGTCTCTTCGAATTTCTCAGAAAAGAGCGTGACAGAACGTTACTTAAGTGTTTACTTAGTGAAACTCTCAATTCAGAAACCGGCCCTTACTCGCATACCAAGTGTTCAGAAACCTACCTTGTGGCAAAGGTTACTAATGCATATACTATTGCTTTTTGTCTATATTAAAACGGTTATTTACGGCGATCAGAAACAATTGAATAAAACCATTGTATACATCAGTACTTCAATTCAATTCTTAATTATGGCTACCCTAGTAAACATCAGTAGTTTACTATCAATACCTCTTCTAGCAAAAGAGAAGAGATTTCTGACATCTTGTGACATTTTAAAAAACCTATTTAGAGGCTAAAAATTCCACCCATGCCGGGACTTGAACCGCGACCTCTGGCTAACCGTGCTAGCGCTCTCCCAACTGAGCTAATGGGCAAGTGCAAGCATCGGCGTAATTTCGAGCCTCTTAACAAACTTACCTGTATTACGTACAAGCAGCGACATCTCGCTGAAGCAATTTACATCACTTGCAGCCACGAGTAACCCACTTTGCAGTTACGTTTTAACATTGGAATGATATCGCTGTACCTACATGATTATATTCTTTTTTTTGTTGCACTAACCCGTGCTGAGGACAATTCTTAAAAAAACCTATTGTTATTTTCAAGGTACGGACTTAGGAACTTATAAGTATTAAGGCCAACTTGCACCATTTTCTTTACTGGGGATTAAGTAGTCATCATCATTATCAACCATTTGACGCCCACTGCAGGAAATAGGCCTCCTTCATGGTTTTCATAACCATGAGGGGTTTTGCCATAATCGCCACGCTTGGCACGCGAATTGGCGATCGCAGTATGCAGTTGGAATCTCAGGAAGACGCTGCTGCCCGTCTCCTGGTAATTTATTTCCTTAGTCGTCTACGGAAGGAAATGGAGTGACGCTATTGTTGATCCGGCGCCACACGGAGCATTTTCTTTACTATGGATTAAGTAGTAATTGATTAGAATTCTTCATACAAAAGTGAATTTAAATGGATTCTTAAGTGACATTTAATAAGTGTGTGACGGACCAAGCTCCGTACAAGTGCTCACGATCGTTAATATCATGTTGAATTGTGTTCTGCACGAGAAGATTAAGGATAGAAGCTAAAAGAAACCGAGAAATGATAATCGTATACTTATATAGGGATTGTAAAACATTTAAAGAGCGTATTATAGAATCGGATAAAGCGCTAAAACGTATTTGGTTCCGCAACATAAAATAAAGCTAGGTATATTTTGTTTGTATCATTTGTAAACATTTAAGCAGTTCTTGTGAAATATTGCGTTGTCTTTTCTAGATTAAATTTTTACGATAATTGAGATTAATTACAATGACATCTCTCTTGCAAAATAGCACAACTAATAAATTTCGGATTGAAGAAAGCTGTTACTAAACCTATTACAATACATGGCAGTTCATCACTTTGTTCATAGATGACACTTTCTTAATTCATTCTCTAAAACAAAACAAAAAAAATTGCATCCGAAAAGCTCGGTCATCCAGGTACTAAATAAATAGGCAATTTAAATCATATAAAACTTTAACAAAACAACATAGACTCTCGCTGTCGTTTCCTCAAAATTCACCCGCGTGTGTGGGCCGCGTCGGCTTCCTTTGTTTCTTTTGTTAAAAGCCGCGGCGTGTTAAGGTAGTAAATTTTAAAGGGATATTATGACAGCTATTGGGATTTACGAGTTAGACAAATAAAAATAAATTACTTATGTTAAAGTCCTTAAACTAATAGCAATAAGGAATAAAATTCTTCAGTTGGCGGTGTTTTGTTATTGATTTAGCGAGAGGGCGAATTTCTTTTGTAAGAAGCCGCGGCATGCTAAGGCGGTGAATATCAAAGGAACACTCTGACAAAGAACGTAATTTATGAGACGAACAAAAATAAATTACTTATGTTGAAGTCCTTAAACTAATAGCAATAAGGAATAAAGTTCTTCAGTTGGCGGTATTTCGTTATTGGTTTAGCGAGAGGGTGAAGTGGCACCATATTAGGAGTATAAAAGCGGGGTTCGGGAATTACTCGGGGCTTGTCCCGAACAGAAAATTGAGAAGTAAATACGTCTGTTGCGCTTGTAGGCAAATTCGCCATTTTTGCGAATTTATTACTATCAGGGAGTTTCGTTTGCATTTATATTCGAAAGTAGGAGAGTGGATTCGGATTTGTATCCTAATTCAACTCTGGTGAGAAGGTTCAGGTTCTGAATTACTTTCTTAGCTAGGGAATGTGATTTGAAAGTGAAAGTGTAATGTTAGAAGCGGTCTTCGTTTCCTAAACAGTTTGTATACTTAGCTAGAAGTTTTCCGCGTAAAATAGGGTTTTCAGCCTTAGTAATTAGGGTAGCTTTCGCGAAATAAAAGTTCACTAATCCTTTGCCTCCACAGTACTACGTTTATGCGGAAATAAATTTGTGCAAAAGAAAACTCACGGTGACAAAGGTATGTACTTATGCTATGGATAATCCGTGTGTCTAGCCTTTGTCAAATAACCAAGGCTCGACGGAGGCGCTAATGTAAACCTGCAAAACTCTGTTTGACTAAAAGATTGTGTTCATTATTTAATTGTGCGAGTCTTGAATTAGTAGCTGTTAAGCTTACTGCTTATCTATGTCTCTGGTCCTTACCTTAAAACTAGGCGTAAAGGTTGGTGCGCTTCATTCACACGGTGATCATTTCAAACTAAGGAATAGGTAAAACGTAACGAAAGTATTAGCTTCATAGGTACCTTTCTTTTGATCTTCGGACGGGACATTCCACTATTGCAAAGAGGTAGGGACAATTTATGTAGGTGTGTATATACTTTTCTGCCGACCATGGTTTCTTTAGTATTATTGCATTTTAGGCGCAATATAGGGTGAATAATGTATAGGGTGGTCAAAACACGGATTATTGTTAGGAATTGAAAGACGTTATGGGACGTTAGGGAGTAGTTAAGAGCCACTATAGGCTTTGTAGTAGTAATGCCATATTCATTTTAAGTATATTGGCTTAATACTCTGCTTAATCTCATAGTTGCGTGAGCGCGGCTGGATTGTTTCAGTGTTGGTAAGCTTCGATGAAGTCTTATTCCAACGTACTTTGTGCATTTGGTTATTACCTCTCTCACACTCTCGTCAGCCAATGCATTGTACTGCTGAACATCCCTTTGCCGCTTCTTGCGTTAATTGTGTGAAGCGTCTTGAGTCTTAAGATCTCTATATACTTGCTTAAAGCTTTTATTATGTTTGACTTGTCCTTGAGTGGCATCTCATAGTTGCGTGAGCTCGGCTGGATTGTTTCAGTGTTGGTAAGCTTCTATGAAGTCTTATTCCAACGTACTTTGTGCATTTGGTTATTACCTCTCTCACACTCTCGTCTGCCAATGCATTGTACTGCTGAACATCCCTTTGCCGTTTCTTGCGTCAATTGTGGGAAGTGACTTGAGTTTTAATATGTCTATGCCTGCTCAAAGCTATTATTGCTTTTAATATATTTATTTGTATGACTTATGTCTTTGGGTGACATTTCATGGTTGCGTGGGTTTGGCCGGACTGTTTCAGTGTTGGTAAGCTTCGATGAAGTCTTATTCCAACGTACTTTGTGCAATTGGTTTTTTTACCTCTCTCACTCTCGTCTGCCAATGCATTGTACTGCTGAACGTCTCTTTGCCAATTCTTGCGTTAATCATGTATGTTTTCTTGGGGCATAGACTCGGAATAATGAATCATTGTATTCTTATTTCTAGTCAGTCATAGTTTTATTATTTCTAAGTATATATTAACAGTATAACGTAGTGGTGGCCAATCCCCATCCACGGTAGATATAATTAGCACTATCGGCTAGTAGATAATTGAGTATTGCACTCACTTCTTCTTATCCAATATTATCTACTTAGCTGGCTAATAATGTCTGCCTTAACCGGCCTTTGGTAGGGGACGTTATACTAAAACACTCACATGTGTAGTAGTATGACAAATAGTTATTTATTTCAAATATGTTGCTACTATAATCTTATCTTATTTATATGGAATTTATTTTATTCAACCTATAATTTGTTGTCTTCTAAACTCAACTTCTTTATTTAAAATTTCTTCTTTTATCCCAATTTTGTCTCGCTTCTGCTTATTTAATGTTGCTTTATTGCTATTTTAGTTTCTTCGAATCTTCCCAAAATTTACCTTTTCTAATAAACATTTGGTTTGTATTGAATGTTCTTAATCCCACTTTTATTATTTTAACGGATCTTTTACATACACTCATTACTCAATCTCATATCCTAAAAGTTCTTGGGTTACTAATACGTTCTCAACGAAGGGTTCTCACTAGACTAGTCGATCACAGTTGGCCATTGGAGTGTTTTGCATCATAGTACCTTTCTCTTTGCTATCGGGGGTTCATATGTTTAATATTACGGGTTGGGTGTCACAATATGGTGTGCCGTGACCATGATATTTTAATACGAGTTTGAGTAGTTTGTTTGTATGTTTTATGATGCAGAATATTCTTATTTTTAATTATTATCGTTGGCTTTATGCCACAATTTGATGTTCGTGAAATGGAAAGGTTTGAGATTGACGATGAGGGTGTGATTGAGATCCGTTACTTTTGCTTTCGCATAGATTTATGGATGTATGCACGGGTAAAAATAAATATTTAATTCGTGTATGGATCTATTTATCTAATTGTTTACGTGTAATCACGTTATTTTTACTAGCGTTCCATAACTTCTTGGTAATTTATATTCAAATTACGTTACTTTACAATATTTTTTTAGTTGATTCAATGCTTTCGCGTCGGATTTTAATAATAGTCTGTAGAGGTTATACTTTTCGATCGTTTTTAAGTAGGTACGTTTAACAGTTTTTTATTCAGGGGGTTGTATCAAATTATGTTTTACGTCAGAAGTTGCCTTCATAGGTAAACTGAGGCCAATAATAATTCCAGTATAGTTAATTAAAAAGATAATTAGGAAATTAAAAAAAAAATCGAATGTCATCAGGTTACATTAATTAGTCAAAGGTCTGCCTTGTGGGGGGTTGTCAAAGGTCTGCTTTGTGGGGGGTTTTCAAAATATGAATTTTCTTACGCGATTTTAAATTCTTAAATACTTGTTTTGCTTATTAATTAATAGTTATTATTGTGAAAGATCTTTCTTAATTTAATTTATTGATGTAGGTATTTCATTTTAAATATTTTCATGCTGGGGGTTGATATCTTTACATTCGGTTTAGCATTCCATTACGCGGAAACTTGTCTTTTATTTGGGGGGTTGTGGGGTTGTAAAAGAAAAAAAAAGCAACATAATTAACAAAAGTTTTCTCGACGGGGGGTTGCTATTATTACAGTATTGCTAGGAATTTAGTATTGCGTAATTGGGTAGTTTCGTATAGTGGTGGCGCAAATAAATTCATGAATTCTAAATTATTCCATTAGACTCGAGATTAATTTTAATTTGCTAAAATATCAATATGTCAAATAAATTTAGTATATTTTATTCACATCGATTCGTAAATTTCTTCATAGACATAAAAAAAAAAAAATATATTAAAAAAAAAAAAAAAAAGACATTTTTTATTTTATTTTAGTAATCCGCGTACCTATAATAAATTATAAATAATAGAGAAAAAAACAACACATTTTGTTTTATTTTAACAATCCGCGTACAGTAAACGATAAAAGTAGATAATCGAATATTCTTAAACCAAACTTTGGATTCAAATGTACCTTACCATAATTTACGTCTTACCCAAATACTATTTTTAATAAAATACGGACGCGAGTTAATCTAATCGGATTTAAACTTGATTATTTAATTTTCGTCGTTGACTGTACTTCTTAAACCAGGTAATTGAAACGGTTTTGAAAGGTAATCTGGTAATTAAAATTGAGGTATTGTGTACGGTAATCAAGGTAATTCGTGTGGTACTGTGTAAGGTAAAACAAATTTAATTTTAAAAATTTTACTTGCGTCTCATAACGTCTATCACGTCTATCATATTTGCGATCGCGGGCTCTGGTTCAAATTATTTTATTCCTCATATTGGATAGAGTTGTCAAATTTATAATAAAATTAGTAGTTTATTTTATACCGCGGTAATCAAAATCGTATCTGCGAAGAGTTCATTCGCTGAATTCTCAGGCTTCATATATCAGTTTGTAAGCAAGAAAGAGTAAGCTTGGAAATGATTCAATGAATGGAGAAGGAATTAGTTGAAGTATTTAGGAAGAGAATGAAAGGGGGCTTGAATGGAAGTTCTAGAGTTCGGTGAATCGGTTTTACGCAGATAACTTGTTTTATTTAGTTTCCGAATACAGCACACACCTCAAGCGGATACAAATACTTCTTTTGATTTTCATTTTAAATTAATTTAAACTGTATTTGTATCCCGGACTCCACAAGAAGCTAAGAACTAGTTTCGGCAACTGAACAGGCTCCAGAAACGAAGATGTTGTCGATTGGGGATTTTCATTGATTAATATCGTTTGTTTGATAGCTTCCCGTAATGATTTCGCAGCTGATTGTTATTTGAGGCTATTGTAAGGGTCGTTTCTACTACCGGTGCACGTTTGCTCTTGGGGAGGCCTCCCCTTTGGAGTTTAAGCGAGTGTATCTGGTACTTAGCAGTCGGTGCCTTCGGGCTGTTCTGCCTCACAACCAGGATCCCTTTATCAAGGCCTTAAATGATAGGCTGTGTTAAAAGCTGCTAAGCGATCCGAATAAAACGGTGTCGATTGGAATTTCACATAGACAATTATCCGAAGAGTCTGGTTGAAAAACACAACTCACTCATTTCGTCATTTCTGGAAAATAGTGAAACAAGTAATTAATAACTTATGTAGCAAGATCACTCTCGTGATCACATGTTTTATTGAAAATTTGATAACGACAGGTCTTATCCAAATTTTGGGGGTTGATTGTGACGGACCAAGCTCCGTACAAGTGCTCACGATCGTTAATATCATGTTGAATTGTGTTCTGCACGAGAAGATTAAGGATAGAAGCTAAAAGAAACCGAGAAATGATAATCGTATACTTATATAGGGATTGTAAAACATTTAAAGAGCGTATTATAGAATCGGATAAAGCGCTAAAACGTATTTGGTTCCGCAACATAAAATAAAGCTAGGTATATTTTGTTTGTATCATTTGTAAACATTTAAGCAGTTCTTGTGAAATATTGCGTTGTCTTTTCTAGATTAAATTTTTACGATAATTGAGATTAATTACAATGACATCTCTCTTGCAAAATAGCACAACTAATAAATTTCGGATTGAAGAAAGCTGTTACTAAACCTATTACAATACATGGCAGTTCATCACTTTGTTCATAGATGACACTTTCTTAATTCATTCTCTAAAACAAAACAAAAAAAATTGCATCCGAAAAGCTCGGTCATCCAGGTACTAAATAAATAGGCAATTTAAATCATATAAAACTTTAACAAAACAACATAGACTCTCGCTGTCGTTTCCTCAAAATTCACCCGCGTGTGTGGGCCGCGTCGGCTTCCTTTGTTTCTTTTGTTAAAAGCCGCGGCGTGTTAAGGTAGTAAATTTTAAAGGGATATTATGACAGCTATTGGGATTTACGAGTTAGACAAATAAAAATAAATTACTTATGTTAAAGTCCTTAAACTAATAGCAATAAGGAATAAAATTCTTCAGTTGGCGGTGTTTTGTTATTGATTTAGCGAGAGGGCGAATTTCTTTTGTAAGAAGCCGCGGCATGCTAAGGCGGTGAATATCAAAGGAACACTCTGACAAAGAACGTAATTTATGAGACGAACAAAAATAAATTACTTATGTTGAAGTCCTTAAACTAATAGCAATAAGGAATAAAGTTCTTCAGTTGGCGGTATTTCGTTATTGGTTTAGCGAGAGGGTGAAGTGGCACCATATTAGGAGTATAAAAGCGGGGTTCGGGAATTACTCGGGGCTTGTCCCGAACAGAAAATTGAGAAGTAAATACGTCTGTTGCGCTTGTAGGCAAATTCGCCATTTTTGCGAATTTATTACTATCAGGGAGTTTCGTTTGCATTTATATTCGAAAGTAGGAGAGTGGATTCGGATTTGTATCCTAATTCAACTCTGGTGAGAAGGTTCAGGTTCTGAATTACTTTCTTAGCTAGGGAATGTGATTTGAAAGTGAAAGTGTAATGTTAGAAGCGGTCTTCGTTTCCTAAACAGTTTGTATACTTAGCTAGAAGTTTTCCGCGTAAAATAGGGTTTTCAGCCTTAGTAATTAGGGTAGCTTTCGCGAAATAAAAGTTCACTAATCCTTTGCCTCCACAGTACTACGTTTATGCGGAAATAAATTTGTGCAAAAGAAAACTCACGGTGACAAAGGTATGTACTTATGCTATGGATAATCCGTGTGTCTAGCCTTTGTCAAATAACCAAGGCTCGACGGAGGCGCTAATGTAAACCTGCAAAACTCTGTTTGACTAAAAGATTGTGTTCATTATTTAATTGTGCGAGTCTTGAATTAGTAGCTGTTAAGCTTACTGCTTATCTATGTCTCTGGTCCTTACCTTAAAACTAGGCGTAAAGGTTGGTGCGCTTCATTCACACGGTGATCATTTCAAACTAAGGAATAGGTAAAACGTAACGAAAGTATTAGCTTCATAGGTACCTTTCTTTTGATCTTCGGACGGGACATTCCACTATTGCAAAGAGGTAGGGACAATTTATGTAGGTGTGTATATACTTTTCTGCCGACCATGGTTTCTTTAGTATTATTGCATTTTAGGCGCAATATAGGGTGAATAATGTATAGGGTGGTCAAAACACGGATTATTGTTAGGAATTGAAAGACGTTATGGGACGTTAGGGAGTAGTTAAGAGCCACTATAGGCTTTGTAGTAGTAATGCCATATTCATTTTAAGTATATTGGCTTAATACTCTGCTTAATCTCATAGTTGCGTGAGCGCGGCTGGATTGTTTCAGTGTTGGTAAGCTTCGATGAAGTCTTATTCCAACGTACTTTGTGCATTTGGTTATTACCTCTCTCACACTCTCGTCAGCCAATGCATTGTACTGCTGAACATCCCTTTGCCGCTTCTTGCGTTAATTGTGTGAAGCGTCTTGAGTCTTAAGATCTCTATATACTTGCTTAAAGCTTTTATTATGTTTGACTTGTCCTTGAGTGGCATCTCATAGTTGCGTGAGCTCGGCTGGATTGTTTCAGTGTTGGTAAGCTTCTATGAAGTCTTATTCCAACGTACTTTGTGCATTTGGTTATTACCTCTCTCACACTCTCGTCTGCCAATGCATTGTACTGCTGAACATCCCTTTGCCGTTTCTTGCGTCAATTGTGGGAAGTGACTTGAGTTTTAATATGTCTATGCCTGCTCAAAGCTATTATTGCTTTTAATATATTTATTTGTATGACTTATGTCTTTGGGTGACATTTCATGGTTGCGTGGGTTTGGCCGGACTGTTTCAGTGTTGGTAAGCTTCGATGAAGTCTTATTCCAACGTACTTTGTGCAATTGGTTTTTTTACCTCTCTCACTCTCGTCTGCCAATGCATTGTACTGCTGAACGTCTCTTTGCCAATTCTTGCGTTAATCATGTATGTTTTCTTGGGGCATAGACTCGGAATAATGAATCATTGTATTCTTATTTCTAGTCAGTCATAGTTTTATTATTTCTAAGTATATATTAACAGTATAACGTAGTGGTGGCCAATCCCCATCCACGGTAGATATAATTAGCACTATCGGCTAGTAGATAATTGAGTATTGCACTCACTTCTTCTTATCCAATATTATCTACTTAGCTGGCTAATAATGTCTGCCTTAACCGGCCTTTGGTAGGGGACGTTATACTAAAACACTCACATGTGTAGTAGTATGACAAATAGTTATTTATTTCAAATATGTTGCTACTATAATCTTATCTTATTTATATGGAATTTATTTTATTCAACCTATAATTTGTTGTCTTCTAAACTCAACTTCTTTATTTAAAATTTCTTCTTTTATCCCAATTTTGTCTCGCTTCTGCTTATTTAATGTTGCTTTATTGCTATTTTAGTTTCTTCGAATCTTCCCAAAATTTACCTTTTCTAATAAACATTTGGTTTGTATTGAATGTTCTTAATCCCACTTTTATTATTTTAACGGATCTTTTACATACACTCATTACTCAATCTCATATCCTAAAAGTTCTTGGGTTACTAATACGTTCTCAACGAAGGGTTCTCACTAGACTAGTCGATCACAGTTGGCCATTGGAGTGTTTTGCATCATAGTACCTTTCTCTTTGCTATCGGGGGTTCATATGTTTAATATTACGGGTTGGGTGTCACAAGTGGTGCAAGTCGGCCTAAGTCTCTAGATTTACACTGTTACCTATTTACAAAGACACCATTCCTTACAAAACTCCTCAAAGCAGTTTGATTAGTACGTGATTCTTTATCAAACCGTAACTAATTTGAAGGAAAACATCGTGAGGGAACTTGCTTGTCTGAGGTGTTCACATACTCAGTGCTTGAAATAGCCAGTCCGCGGTGGGCACGCCCATACCTCTCTGACAAAAGGCATGTGCCCTGCAGTGGGACGTAGGTATATTATAGTCTACATAAAAAAGGGAAAAGACTATGTACCACTTTAAAAGTAAGACCGATTGTTTTTAAAGTGCCTCTGTTAAAATGAAAGCTATACAGTTGCACAAAAAGAGATCAAATTAAGATGAAATTTTCCTCATAGCCGACCGCCGGCAATAGATCACGGTACAAAAAGGTCCCATTCCGTATACGTCACATATCGCCATACGTCTCACGCGCGGAATCGACAATAAATCTAACTTCCGAGAACGTGAATGACCTTTCAGCTACAAATCCCTTTACCGCAGCGTGAGATGCAACAGCTGTTGTGCTCTACGATAGGAGCTATATACCTACTGTACTATACTATACCTAGTGAAGTCTTGTATACCTGATGAATCCATTTTAAACATCATTAGTTTACTATCAACACCCCTTATAGCAAAACAGAAGAGATTTTCTGACATTTTTGTGACATTGTTTTTTTTTTTAATGTTTTTTTTTTTCTGATAATTTAAGTTTTTATAAAATAATCATAAAAGCTGTCATAAATATAGTTGTATATACTACTCTCACGTAGAGGTCATTTTCTAGCGGTAAGGACGTAACAATCCTCATATACATTCAAAAAAATAAACGGACCAATTTGTAAAAACGCAATTCCTTAAAACACTCATAAACGCCGGATAAATAGTCTGTGGTATAAATACTTTAGAAGGGACAGACTCACAGACTCCAGACTATTTACATTACGTTTATGGAGTGTTTTAGGGAATCGTGTTTTCATAACACCATAAATTAGTCTTCCGACAGAAAAGCAAGTGAATCCGGAATTAAGTTTATTAACGGTGCTATTACTCCGTAAGTCTTTAATCTATGAGTGTGTTTACATTTGAATTTTATGTTCAGTTTAAGTATTTTATTAAATATGTATGAATATTACTTATATGTCAGTTAGCTTATGTACATATTCTTCCAATTATTCTTCAAATTATAATTGTAACAGGTAAAAATAGTGGTAATTGCACTATTAAGGAAGGACTGACTCCTAAGATACAGGTTGCCCTAGTTTAGGAGTCAGGAAATTACGTAGTATTTTAAGAAATCTGTATACCATTATATATTGAAACTTACACTGTATGTATTGTCAAATAAATTACATACATACCTACATACATACATAAACAGGGTGATTAGAAACTGAAGTATGAATAGAAACAAAAAGTAGAAAAAGTTTTTTGCCTCCGATTTCCTACTGAACGTACAACTTCAGCATTACAGAACTGCTACTACTGAAAATAACTGCTATTACAGAAAAAAGAAAATTACTCTTAATCATAGTAATTGCTCCAACTTTAATGTGCATTTTAATTAATTTAACCTGCCTTTTTTCTTCATTAAATATCTATCTATTTTAGCTTAGCTTAATATATTTCATGTACACCTACCCGCCTACTCTCTTCATCTTTCAGTTTTATCCATCCTAAGATTGTCTGGAAGAGATCACTATTAGCTATAAGACTGCCAATTGTATACGGCAAAACTTAGATATGTAAGCCTTTTCATGTATTTTGTTTTCTTGTGTGTACAATAAAGAAATATAATCTTATCTAATTTGTAGCCTCACAATTTTAACTAAACCTTGCACTATTCAAAATGATAATAAAGTGGCACGAAACGCACTTGACCTGAATTAACTAGGCTATCCTGTGATAATATATAACCGATAATATGTATAGAAAAACACCAAGACTGAAAAAAAAATTATAAAATTGTCTTGTAATAATATTTTGCAACGCGGAATACATTATATTATTATCAGCGTAGGACGCCCAGGCATTTGTTGGACCGAGGATCTGAAGCAGGTTGCTGGCAGCGGCTGGATGAGGATCACTGGAGACATAAAGAATGACACGAATGTTAGAATTATTTGTATAAAAAATCCTATGGATGAAAAATCCATCAGAATCGGGGCACATAGTGCGGTTGTAGCGATCGATGCACCAGAACTCTTGACAGTTGCATGAATTGCATCACTCGTAAGTAACGCAAATGTTTGAACTCCTTTGGCGAGATCGATTACTTCGGCGCTGGTAAGTGCGCGACGCCCTGATGCAACTGCCGCTGGTGCTGTCAATCCTTTCGGCTCTGATAAGTGTAGTATTTTCGACATTATCATGAAATAGACCCTACAATCGAGCTCCTCCTAAGTGAAGGTGTACTGGCAAGGTACGATCAAAAGTGAATCATCAATTCATTATTCTTCGAAGTTACCGCACGAACCGCTTAAATTTTCATTTGATATAAACCAATGGAACATCGGCAATACTGCCGATGCCTTGTTCTCGATAAATATGAATGTAAAAAGATAAGCCGACCGGCTATTGTGTGCATTAATACCAAATGGCGTTTCCTCGAAAGTGAACCAGCTGTTGGGTCTCGAGCTACGCCTCCGATGCGGTGTCGGTGTAATGACATGGGAATTGTACAGAATTGTACAGCAAAATTATACCCGGTTCGAGTTAACTGGCGAATGATATCGCTCCATTTAAGGTGCTTGATTGCATGCCCTGGTATATGGTACCGATAATCTCCCAAGTCTAATCTGGATGCGTCACGAATTTTGCCGAGAATAGAAGGGTTTCCATCGAAAATTATCATTATTAGGGGTCGGCCTTGTGTGTGTTAATGACCGGTTCGTGTGGTCACTTGCAGGGCTAATGTGTTCCTCAGGGCTGTAATGTAAGTTCAAACCTCTAGCATTCGGTGCTGTTTTATACAGTCCGTGACATTCCCCATGACTGAAACTCGTAATAAATCACAAATGTACTTCAACGTAAATAATTTACATTGTGTTTGTTCATAGTTATATATTAAACGGGTCTCATCATCATCATCATTCAGCCACAAGAAGTCCACTGCTGAACATAGGCCTCCTCCATGGATTTCCAAAAAGACCGGTTGGAAGCGGCTTGCATCCAGCGTCTTCCTGCCACTTGGATGAGTTCATCTGTCCATCTTGTGGCTGGTCGTCCTAAGCTGCGCTTGCCGATATGTGGTCTCCATTCGAGAACTTTTCGGCCCCATCGGCCATCAGTTCTCCGTGCTATGTGCCCCGCCCACTGCCACTTCAACTTACTAATCCGCTGGGCTACGTCGACGACATTCGTTCGTCTACGGATCTCATTATTTCTGATTCGATCTCGTAGAGAAATTCCGAGCATAGCCCTTTCCATAGCTCGACACAGGTCTAATCGCGATTATTTATTTCGTAAAATACTATTCTATCTGTTGTTGAATTTCAATGTTGAACAACATTGTTAACCGCTGCCTTCGGGACGATTTGTAGTGGAGAAAAAGAACTCCGCGAAAAAGAACTCCACTCTGACTATATAGTCTATTCATCCTTACTTGTCCAATTTAGTAAACAAGATTCTACCCGCAAAGTATGACTTTTTAGTCGAAAACTGCCATATTCCCATAAATGAAGTAACCTGGGACACCATTTTGGATAACACGCTGCTATGTTTATAAACAAAATGCACGAACTTGCAAGAAAATATCGAGTTTCGGCATCAAATGTAAATTTTGAGGTTAGAATATTGTTTACTAAATTGGACAAGTAAGGATGAACAGACTGTACTTCTTCAAATTATCTTAAATATAACACATCAGGCGCTACATAAACCTCATTGGCTTTCGCAGTCAGCTAATAAGAAAATCAATTTCTAAAGTTCAGGAGTAGGCAAACGTTTCTCAAATTACACAGCAAAGAAACAAAATTCTGTGGAATTTCAACAAATTGATTCTTTCGGAGTTCTCTGGACAATAATTAAACAATAACGAGTATCGAATGACAATCTCTGAACAAAGGGAATTCCTAAAGTTGAGTTCCTGAACATTTTCCGGTAGTACAACACGACTACCCAAAAAAAATATTAATAATAATAATAACCTCCACACAACACAATCACTTGTCCTGGTCCCAAACTAGGATACCCTGTGCTATGTTATAACTAGGATAGACATAGATAGAGAACACTTTATTGCACAAACAGGTGAAAGATATTACAAATAGTTTCCTATACCTAAATAGTGGTATACAATTGGCGGTCTTGTCGCTTAGAGCGATCTCTTCCAGACAACCTTTAGATGGAGTGGATTGCAGCAAGAATATAGTCGGTAGATGGATGTATAATGCTATGTGAAGTAAGAAATATGTATAGCGAGAAATTACAAGAATATAAGTACTTATAATTACATATTGTACAAATAATAAGGATACCCTGCCCTGTCAAATTCAATAATAATGTAATTTAAATTTCCCGACATTGACTTATTAATTCAATATTGTCTAAATTTCTTTCTTGATTTGTATAGAATTTTATTTTATTTAGTCGGCCTAGCCCACAGGAAAGACAAGTCAAAACGTGCGGTCCAACCAAAACGCGGGTTTCCTCACGATGTTTTCCTTCACGGTTAGTGTGTGGTATTGCTACTACAAATTCGCTGTCAGGATGGTATAGGTGCTGGGCAAGCCTACTCTATCTATAATACAATATCCCAGGCACTGCAGCGTCTGAGTGGTTCCTTAACCCATCTAGTATGAGTGAAGGTGCTACTGGACGCTCTATAAATTATCTGACTACGTAGTTGCAAAGGAAGTTACTTCATCATCATCATCATCATTCAGCCACAAGATGTCTACTGCTGGACATAGGCCTCCTCCAGGGATTTCCAAAAAGACCGGTTGGAAGCGGCCTGCATCCAGCGCCTTCCTGCCACTTGGATGAGGTCATCTGTCCATCTCGTGGCTGGTCGGAAGGAAGTTACTTAATAGATTTTAATTTATTTATTATTAACTTGTATTGGAATTGTTCTCGAAACATAATAATATTATTAGTATTATGTAAGGCCTTGCAAAGTTCTCGGCAACAGATCTCTTTCAAATGTCAAGTTCTCAATCTCAATACACACAATTAAAGGCTTCCTTCAACGTGAGTGACTACCTACTTATACGGTTTCTGGGAACACGTATGGGACTCGAGTCCATTTCCGATAGATAAATCTATCTGTCCATTTCCAATTGAATCTGAACCCTTTGCTTTCCAGTACAAATTTAAAGGTACATTTTCCAGAAGCGTCGCTACTAGGCACATGTTGTTTTGTGAAGGAAAATCTATTATTTATTGCGACACATCCTTGGTACAAGGCTTGGTTCAATTCAAATATTTTTATTCATTATAAAAACAAAATATTACTTGATGAACGTCAAAGTTGTTAGTTTCACAATTAATAGCTTATGTAGAGAAAAGGCTAACAAAAAACTCCATATGTACAAAAAAGTTTCAACCTGGACCTGACATATTTATTTATTTAGAACATCCCACAGGAAATTCAAACAAAACATTCACAGAAGAAACGAACACACATAACATAGTAATTGCTCACCCACTTACAGGATGTCTCAGCATGCATATAAGACTTGACAAAACCGTAATACAAGTAAAGATATTAAAATATGAAAATATTGTGCACCTGACTTCGCTCTCGTAGGATTAGGATAAAAGAAACTTATAACTTAATCTAGATAATGGTCTTACTGTGCGGAATATCATATAGAAGCGGCTTGAGACTTTTATGCGAGTTAACGTGACATAAATGAAAAAAGAAAATGAAACAGTGAATTTGCACAGGAAAAGGTAACATAGAATCGTGTTTATTAGATACAGTCATGTTATAAGAACAAGTTAATCGTAGAATTAACACTTGATATAAATTAAACAAAAACTTAAGGCAAGCTTACCTACCAACGGTCTAAAATAATTCATTAATTAGAAATAGAATAGAATATATAATTAGTTTTAACCTCTATGTTCCGTGTGGCGCCGGATTAACAATAGCGTCACTCCATTTCCTTCCGTGGATGTCGTAGAAGGCGACTAAGGAAATACATTACCAGGACACGGGCAGCAGCGTCTTTCTGAGATTCCAACTGCATACTGCGATCCCCGCCCGCCTCCCAAGCATGGCGATTATGGCAAAACCCCTCATGGTTATGAAAACCAGGCCTTTGTCCTGCAGTGGGCGTCAAATAGCTAATGATGATATAATTAGTTAAATAGAATAGAAGACATAATTAATTAAAAGAATAGATGATATCCTTTATCTTAACGCTGCTATTACATCGTGCATGATGTCCCGCTCGTACAATGTAACATTTAAGGATTGTAACAAAATGGGATCACTTTTGATAAATTTGGCCTGAGGGTTTGAATGAATGAATGAATGAATGAATGAATGAATTTTTATTGTGCTAAAAACATAGGTTACATTTAGCGGTTGTAGTTGCTTACATATAGATCTCCATGTTCTACCTTCTCAGGTGTAAACACATATTTTGGCATTTATAATTAGCATGCATAACGATTAATTATTACTACTATTTATTACTATTACTATTTTTAACTATAATGTGAATCTTAAATTTATTATCACAGTAATTAAGAAGTTGTTACTTGAAGTCTAAATATTCTTTAATGGAATAGAAACAATTGTCTATAAGATATTTAAATAGGCGGTTTTTAAAACAATTGGTTGGATTTTCTCTATATATATGAGGTAACTTGTTATATATATCTATACACATAATGTAGCAGTTTTTGGAGGTAACGCTTAGGCTTGCTATATATTAGATGCTTGATAGATATTAAATTATGGACATTTTGAATGCGTTTTTGTTTTGCTAAAAGTTGTTTCCAAAATTATTAATTGTACTGCCGCCAATTGTCCTGTGTATTTTTAAAATTTTTATGTCATGTGCTCTAGTGTACAATAAAGAATATTCTTATCTTATCTTTCTTAATCGGAAACTAGGTACAGGATATGAGAAAAATATGTCTTGAACGCCCGTAGTTTTACTATCTATCAAACCATTAGACCACATTTATATAAAGTATACAAATTTTATTAAATTACTAAAAATTACGTTAATTTATGCGAGCAAGAAAGCATTATTGACGTAACAACAGCCTTAAGGGAAATTTTACAAAATATGAGTGTGTGTATATGTGTGCGTGTAAGAGAGGCTATGATGTGTGCCTAAGCTGTGTTTCTCTTACTTCACATGCCTTGCTTCAGAGAGAGAGTATGGGCTTACTTACCACGCGTGCCCACCGCGGATTAGCAGTTTCAAGCTCTGAGTTATGTGAACACCTCAGACACTCAGGTTTTCTCACGATATTTTTATACACACTTAGCGAGTGGTATTACTGCTATAACTTTAAAAACATAAAAAACAAAGTCATTGGTACATGCCGGGATTCGAACCTACGACCTCCCGAATATGAGGACATTGTTCTACCGCTCCGCTACCACCGCTCAGGTCTTTATTAAACGAAAAATTAGTAAGTAAGTAATTTCGTTTATTTCCTTCTCACAGAGGTATCAAAACATATAGTAGGTACAATTTGAGTAATCAAGACTAATTCCTATGTGAGAGGCTGGAGTCCATACTAGGAAAGATCCTGTGTGACAGATCTCCAGGCCCTCACTAAACTTATGATGCATTGTTTCTCAATTGTATGTACATTTTTTAAAGTTCTTAAGTTTAACAGGAAAGTGCGACTGCTTATTTAAAAAACCGGCCTAGTGCGACCGAAGGTTCCGTACCACATTACCTATTTTATATATGTGAAGTATTTAGTGAGTGCGGCTCGCGCTTGGCCGTTTTTTATTACTTGTGAGAATATACAATAAGTCCCACAATCACGCTTAGTTTAACCTTACCGGTATTACCGTTTTCACGATAGAGCATAAACAAAAAAACGGCGAAAAAACACGTTTGTTGTTTTTGAATTTTTTGATGAATTTTTGTTATTTTTTTATTTTATTAGGTATTTGTTAGCTAATCTACCGTATTCATATTCTGTGAAAACTTTAACTGCCTACCTATTACGGTTCCAAAGAGCCCTTTAAAGATCGAACGGACGGAAAGAGAGATAGACGGACAGACAGTGGAGGCAGGTTAATAGGGTCCTGTTTGGCGCCTTTCAGGTACGGAACCCTAAAAACTTAAATCAATCTCAAGCAAGCAAAACTGAACTTTTCTTTATGCAGTGGCATCCACCTCCGCCTCATTCAAATTATTACGAAAGACAAGTAGTTGTCTCTCCACTTGCATAGGTGAAATTCCCGCACAACAAAATGTCTCCTAACAAGCAAACCTTCACAAACAAAGCTTGTTATAGCGAACTTTTATCCAGGAGCGGAAAATTTACGAGTAGCCTCTTCAAAAGTAAAATAAAACGCAATATAAAGAAAAAATCACGTCTTATCTCCCTGTGCCCAATTTTATTTATTGCACGGAAAGAAATGAGAATATTTTCCGATAAAGGGACAAATTCAGCGTTTTACGAGGAAGGTACCTAATCAAATGAAAGGTCATTTCTTTTTGTTTTTTTTTGGGGCTCCGTAGGTGCTCATAAAACGGTCATATGTAGTATTTTTGGTCGTTTATTTTTTAAACTATTCGCTGATTCCGACCGATTTGGTCACATATGCCAAAGAACCGATGGCCGACGAGGTGCAAAGGTTCACGAACTGTCAAATGTAGCGTAGGGCGCCCACCAGCTCGCTGGACCGACGATCGGAGGCAACTCGCTGGCAGTGGCTGGATAAGGATGGCTGGCTGAGGACAGTGGGAAGGAAGGAAGGAAGGAAGGAAGTGGCGTGCCTTGGGGGAGGCATGTCCAGCTGTGGAGGAGAAAATGCTGATTAATTGACTTATTTGAGCAATAACTTATTGTCTATTTTTTCATTCTTAGGGTGATCGGGGACTGGGCGGATGGTCCAATACTGAGGCATTGGGTATCCATCCATGTACCATTATTGAGAAATGGGCTACCCAACCTAAGCTAAAAAACCAATCAAGTGCGAGTCGGACTCGCGCACGAAGGGTTCTGTACCATTATCTATACAACATTAGACACAAAGATAAAAAAACAGCAAAAAAATCACGTTTGTTGTATGGGAGCCCCCCTTAAATAATTATTTTATTTCGTTTTTAGTATTTATTGTTATAGCGGCAACAGAAATACATAATCTGTGATAATTTCAACTCTCTAGCTATCACGGTTCTTGAGATACAGCCTGGTGACAGACAGACAGACAGACGGACGGACGGACGGACGGACAGACAGACAGCGAAGTCTTAGTAATAGGGTCCCGTTTTTTCTCTTTGGGTACGGAACCCTAAAAAGCATTAGTTTGACTAAAGGTAAAGGTTTTAATTTAGGTAGGTACTAACACTCTAAGAACTTGCATATTTCATTTAACCGAATAAAATAAAATAGTGTAGTTTAATAGAATGAATTCCAGTTTTTTCATGGAAATATTAATGGATGAATCTCTTATCTCTTCTTCTTAAACCTATTACAATTACAACCCGAGGCTAAGTGCGTCACTTACAATCCAATGTGCGCCAATTGATCAAACCGAACAGTCACTTGAAAACCTCAACTGATAAATAATTATAAAACGAATCGGTTACTTCGTGAATGAAGATCAGAAACTGTTAAACGCAGCATGGAGCGCCAGTCAGCTTGTGGAAGGCAGATCGCCGGTGGCGGCTGGATGAGGATGGCTGAGGACAGAAAGAAGTGGCGCATCTTGAGGGGGGGGGGGGCAGTGTGGCAAATTGCCGGCGGCGGCTGGATGAGGATGACTGAGGACAGCAAGAAGTGGCGCATCTTCAGGGAGACCCAGTGTGGCAGTTGCCGGCGGCGGCTGGATGAGGATGACTGAGGACAGAAAGAAGTGGTGTATCTTCAGGGAGACCCAGTGTGGCAGATTGCCGGCGGCGGCTGGATAAGGATGGCTGAGGACAGAAAGAAGTGGAGCATCTTCAGGGAGACCTACCATCGGCTGATAATTTTGATTACATTTTACTAAACTAATAATAATAATAATAATAACTTCCACACTTGTCCTGGTCCTAAACTAGGATACCCTGTGCTATGATGGTTATGGGGGACTTCAACGCGAAGCTGGGCACAAGAAGCGAAGGTGAGATGAGTGTGGGGCAGTTTGGTCATGGGCAAAGCAACCCTAGAGGACAGAGACTTTCTGGAGAAAGAGGGACTCTTTATGATGAACTCTTTGTTTCAGAAGCTACCGCACAGGAAATGGACCTGGTTGAGTCCCGATGGTTCCACGAGAAACGAGATAGACTTCATCCTGACCTCCAAGAGAGACAAGGCAAGGACATCACAGACATGGAAATACACCCAGACTGAAGCCGTTTACAGCGGGAATCGAACTTACGACCTCCGGCATGGTAATGAGACGTGATACCGCTAGCCCAACGAGGCAACTCAACTGTGAGATTATGCTTTTAGAGCAGAGCAATAAATAAGCAGTACCTTACGGGTTCTTTATTTTTTCACTTGGTAACTAGCCCGCTACGATAAGGTTATAACTAATATCTCCGTCACAAACAATAGGGCCGAGCGCGTCCGAAGAAAGTGGGTATTACAATTGCTAATTAAAACGAAACAATTTTCTTGGGGTTATAAAAGTGTTCTTTTATCGGCATTTCACGCGGCTTACCTCGGCAATACATCAGTGGCGTCAGAATTTTAATTACGCCGATAATGATTTTAATAGAAAGCTTAAGATGCGCGCAGCGATTACAGTGTTATCGCGAGCTGACTGCATACGCACCGGCGATTCGCCTCTGAATTAGAGTGCTTCAAATCAAAGTCTAATAGCCCTTTTATGCCCAAAAGACCCCGAAAGTAATGTTGCTTAATCAGGTTCAATTAACTCCTATGTTGGGGCGAGGGACCGAGAACTATTGCTTACCGGAAAATGGTTTATGCTACAGATTTTCACTGATAACTCATAGTGATAACCGCTTGGCTTGCTTTAATCTTTGTTAAAAATAGTCTTAATTACTTGTAAATAGGTACTAATAGGTTTTAGTGGGCCGGCCATATCATCTGAACAACTGATAACCGATGGGGAAGACAAGTTCTTGAGTGGAGACCGCGGATCGGTAAACGTAGTGTAGGACGTCCTCAGACTCGGTGAAGCGATGATCTTCGCAGGGCGGCTGGTAAGAGCGGGATGAGAGTAGCCAAGGACCGTGCTCAGTGGCGTGCAATAGGAGAGGCCTATGTCCAGCAGTGGACAAGCGTAGGCCGATGAGTGGCAGTGAGCCGGCCATATCATCCAAAGAACTGATAACCGATGGGTTCTTTAGAGGAGAGCGCGCATTGTTAAACGTAGTGTAGTGTGTGAGCTGGATGAGAGTAGCCGAGGACCGTGCTCAGTGGCGTGCAATAGGAGAGGCCTATGTCCAGCAGTGGACAAGCGTAGGCCGATGAGTGGCAGTGAGCCGGCCATATCATCCAAAGAACTGATAACCGATGGGTTCTTGAGAGGAGAGCGCGCATTGTTAAACGTAGTGTAGTGTGTGAGCTGGATGAGAGTAGCCGAGGACCGTGCTCAGTGGCGTGCAATAGGAGAGGCCTATGTCCAGCAGTGGACAAGCGTAGGCTGATCATGATGATGATGATGAAGGTACTAATGGGCGTCACGAGATAAAATACATTGCAAATCTCTCAATTACATAAATTATTATTTTTAGGACGAATTAGATCCTAAAGACATAAATCGAGGACTAGATAGTATTTCCGCTTAAAATGGCCGTTTCCGTTTTTGCCATAAGTGGACAATCCTAAGTCCCCGACCCCAGATTCTCGGTCGCTCAGTCACAATTTACGTGATTAAGCGATATTCTTTCTGCAAAAACGAGCTGTAAAAGAAGATATTATGTTTTTTTCATCCCCTTTTTCATTCCTTGGTGGTGCCAGAACCTTTTGTAATTCCTTAGTATATAGGTAATTGCAAGTAAATAAGACTCAATAATCGACGTACCAAATCGAACAGCTTCGGTCCTGAGTTGCAACCTTCGTTTTTTCGCGCAGTCGGTCGAGTTAATTTTACAACATCAGGCTTGTTAAACAAAGTATATTATTTACCGATTTCGAATATAAGTCAATCACAATTCAACTGTTACAAAATTAAAAAAATATGCATACCCGCGAAGGTCGTGTTGTTCTGACACCTGAGCCACTAGTAATAAAACTACAATTCATAGTTTATAATGACAATTCGATGTAAATTGCTCGTAGCCCCGGCTGCCTGAGTGATCTTAAACGATCACGAAGGTTAAGCAACACTGGGCGCGTTCAGTGCATGGATGGGTCGCCGTCTATGCCTAACGCTAGTGGCATTTTTCCGAGCGGTTCCGTGCTTCGCAAGGCACGTTAAGCTGTTGGTGCCGGCTGCCGTCGATAGATGGCAGTCGTTAAGCCAAGTCAGAGGCCTTAGGGCGGCTTGACAACTTCTGACAGTAGACGAGCTACTAGTCTACAAGCCTCCACCAATCCGGACTTGGCCCCCGTGGTGGAGTATGGCCTATACCTTCCTCAGGGAAGAGACCCGTGCCCCTCGGTGGGGACATAATGGGTTGATGATGATGATGATGTAAATTGCGTAGCCAAGACTTTATACTTGTTAATCTGTGGGTTAATCAGCTATGCAATTTACATTGGATTGTCATAGTAAACCATGAATTATAGTTGTATGAAATATAGCTCTGTTTCGTCTCTCAAGAGGAACAGGTTAACACAAACACGAAAAGTCTTAGGCCTCGTGTTTGCTGACCATAAAATGAGATGAGATGATGATGATGATGACGGCGCCTGTCATTGGCTGAGACAGGGGCCAAGTGCGAGCCTGTCCTGCTTATAACAAAACCGACAAATTGAGCGTGACGTAAAGGACCTCTCATATTCCGGAGGTACCCTAATAACTGGCAAAGCTACAAAACAAAACACCTCCCTTCCGAAGCTGGGTAACGGACTGGCTCGCGGATGATGAATGGCCGCCCAGATAGATAGGGTTACGAGAAATACACTGGCGCTGGTTGACTGGCCACTCTTGGGACCTGGAGAGAAATGCGGCAAGCTATTGGTGACTCGAGATATCTTAAGATCTGGACTAACTGTGAGCACTACAGCAATTTGTCACAGTCGTCTCGCCATAGTGTCAATAATAAGGCTGATTATTGAATTGTGTAGTGGCTAGATGAGGACGGAAAGAAGTGACGTGCCTTAGCAGAGGCCTATGTTCAGCATGGTGCAGCATGGACAAATATAGGCTGACTAATTGAACCGCTTTTGGGTGTTGACATATCTCACAGATTTGCATCAGCGTGGTCGAGGATAGGTAGCAATCGAGATTACGCAAGTGCAATTTTGGTCGCAGTAGGTAGAAAATTCGGTAACCTTCTCGGAGAGGCCGCTGGAGCAAACATTTTTCGCCTCACCACCGCTAGCCGAGGCGACCAAGTTAGACACCTATCGATAATGATATCGATAAGTTCTTCACCTTCTCACTGAATGGAATTAAGACACAGTCAAACTGCACCCGTGGAAGTGTTATCATTCTAGGACTACCAACCACAATCACCTGAGTCTTAGAGTAATTAACACACAAGCCTCGAGACTTACTCCATTCCAGGATATGATTGAGGTTTGCATTGGTATTGTCAATGGCCAAAGGCAGATTATCTGTAGGAGATTGTGCGTACATTTGAAGATCATCTGCATAAAAGTGGTAGGAAGAAGAAAGGTGTTTGGAAATAATATTAATGAAGACGGCAAAGAAGAGGAGCCACGATATCCCACGATATCCCACACACCACGTTGTGTGGGATATCGGTAGCAGTATTACACCAAGTGGAGAATCCTCAATACGTACATGTTGCCGACGCCCATGCAAGTAACTGCGAAACCAGTCCATCCCCTTTGGAGATATGTTGAGAGAACCCAGTGTCCCTAGTAGGGTGTCAAAGTCCACTGTATTGAACGCATTGCTGAAGTACAACAACGTGAGGATGTGACTGATTGGAAAGGATTAAGGAGGCTATTTTTGTTCAGGAACATACTGAGTTGACGATGGATTCGGCATTCAAGGACTTTTGAGAGGACAGGGAATCCTAGTTTGGGAGCCAGTAACCACTCTTATAACCCTTTTCTAAATAATTTTTTTTTTCATTTTCATTTTCATTTTAACTTTCAATGACAGGATGGACATGGGACGATATTTAAAGAATGAGGAAGGATTTGGTGTCTTGGGCAGTGACCTGTGCTTCCTTCCAGGCAGTAGGAAAGACACCAACTTTGACAGAACGGTTCAGCACTATTATGATGACAGGAGTGATAATGTCAAAAATCGTTATTATTATTATACTATAGTGTGGGTTGTCGTGGGATTGGTCGTCAAGAAATAATAAGTATGGGAAGACCATTTTTCGATTTAGGGATCCCTTTAGGCGAAATATTAAGCTTTAAGCTTCGCAGGGCGGCTGGCAAGAGCTGGATGAGAGTAGCCGAGAACCGTGCTCAGTGGCGTGCAACAGGAGAGGCCTATGTCCAGCAGTGGACAAGTGTAGGCCGATGATGATGATGTTGATGATGGTGAAGCTTGAAAGCGCCAATTTTTGTTAGAGTAGGGCGTCCCCACCCTCTCCTAGCTAAACGGTTGACATAAATAAAAGTAAAACTATCACGGCTAAGTAGACTTTACAAGTTTAAAATACAAATATCTTTATTAATATGAGTTAACGAGTAATAGGCGACCAAGTTATAAAAGGAAAACTCCGTACTAATTCCATTGAAAATTAGGAACTTGGTTCTGTAAAGCTGGTAAAAACCCATCCTTCTACGGAACCCTACACTGTGCTTGACCTGACATGCACTTGGCCAGTTTTTTATTTTTATTTTGCAATCATAATTTTCGCGACAAGTCCTGAGTCAAAGTAGCGGCCACTAAGCTAATCTATCACAGCGTGTATCTGAAACAAAATCAGTACGGAGCGCGTCGGTAGTTCTGTTTCGCTTAGGGCACCTCGCGAATTTACCAATTACGATACGATACTGCAGATACGACGGGAGAGTTTGTTTTGGCAGGTCCAGTGTAAGAAGTGTGTGCTAAAAGTGTGATATAAGGGCTGGATATCGAACGTCAAGGCTCTCGAGTGGAGACCATGACCTGACAAAGCGGTTTGAGGCAGATTGCTGGCAGCGGCTGGATGAGGATGGCTGAGGACAGACAGAAGTGGAAATCTTCAGCAGTAAACGAGTACGGACTGATTGATGGATTGATATCGAACGTAATGGCGAAACCCGCTTCTTAGTAAAGTTGGCTACAGAAATAGTTTCATTTCCTAGAAGCAAAATCAAAAATCAAAATCTAAATCATTTTTTTTTAATTCAAAGTAGCACAGAAACTGCGACTTAATGAACGTTACAAGTTAAACTAGGTGTCCATTTCAAAATCTAGATCATTTTGGAGAGAAAATGGACAAAAAAACTCCAAACTTAGTCTTTTCAAGTCCTTAATTTACAGGATTTATATAAATGTTCTAAAACTCATGCATTGAACTGGCTTTAATTCCAGACATCATTGTCATCTAAATAATCTTTAATGTTATAGTAGCTTTTTTGGCACAAAGTGCGCTTCACAAATTTTTTGAACCGCGTTTCTGGCAAGCTTATTATATCCTCAGGGATCTTATTGTAGAAACGTATACAATGCCCCATAAAGGATGTATTAACCTTTGCTAGCCTAAATTTTGGGAACGAAAGTCACCTAGACAGTCTTTACAGGCAATTCATGGTACTCATTAGTACTATTGACTGTGGTGGACCCAAATAAATAAACAAATCCTAGCTCATCAAATCCTAGCACGGACTCCGCCATACTGTGTATTTTACTAAATTGCAGTCACAATTTCTCGTATTTACCCCGCATAATGTCATAATTTCCACAACGACCACCATGATGGGCATCCAAATTTTAATCATCGTTGACAGCACTATCGCACCTCCAAATCGATAGTTATTACACAAACAGCGAAGCGTCATTAAAGCTGGCTAGAGGCACCGTATAATGACTACCTACTGTACGTTGTATGTAGGTAGTTTAATAGGTACCGCATTTAGACCGTGCGCAACTGGTCACCAAAATTAAAAAAACATCAAATGGAGCATTGAGTGGCCTGCCTGTAATTTTAGTAGTAGGAAACGGTCAACGGTTCTGTCTCTCATAACACAACATTAACTCACGCCTGTATCCGAGAGGGGTAGGCAGAGACCAGGGACTGGTCTTGACACGATCCTGACGGATCAATTTCGCTTCATCAACATTTATCAGTCGTCGCGTCTCTCATCATTATCCTACTTAAGAATTGTTGTATGTTGATGTTTGTATGTTGGACAGTGGTGGAAGAAGATGAAAATTTATCTCTTAATAGTCAAAATAATCGGAAAGTCTTTCTGTTCTCGCCCGCGTCAACTTTCTCTGAATGCCAGACTAAGTACATACATATAATATCTTTTTTATTTTATAATGCTGCCAAGTACATCCACTATAACAGTGTATTAAAAAAAACTGACATTTTTCTATTTGATACTAAACGCTGAACAAAAAAAGTATACTACTAAAAGGATTTTGTAAGCAATTTTCTTCCTAGTAGTATATTAAAAATATGTTGTATCCGTGAATGCGTATTCAAACGTGGTATTTTTGTTTATGTGAGTAAAATATCCATAGTCTCGTATCGGTTAGCATAATATCCCATTGTCCACCTAGAATAACGATGCCACTAAAGCTGTCAATATGTATATTCTGACTGTTAGAAACGTCACGTGGACAACTCAATATGACAGTTGCGTAATATGCAGGTTAAATGTCGGGCAGCCTGTGTTTGTTCAACATCAGCCATTTGACGTCCACTGCAGGACATATGCCTCCCTCATGGTTTTCCAAGCTTCCCGGTATTGCCGCTCGCATCCAGCATTTTTGTTCGTCAGATGTTAATGCGGTGGATTACATTTTAAAGGTATTATGGTTGTGTAGTGCGGATTGTAGTGCAGTATAATGGAGTGTGTAGCGAACTCATTTCTGAGCAGCTCGCGCTAACGTTAAATGTCAGATTACGATATTTCTCGCGAATGAACTGTTGCGCAACCCTTCAAGCCAGCTCTAAGGGCACATGCCGATTTGAAATATCAACAATTTATTTCTATCTGATGAGTCCCATGTTAGGCTGGGTGGGTGGGTTAATCGATACTGAAGAAACGATTTTCTGGTTTTATTTTCTTTTGAAAAAAAAAACTTTAAATACTTCAGAGCCTGGTTTCCATTTAGTAAAGATGTGAGTAAATCCTCCCTCACTGAAACTAAATTTTGTGTTTCTACAAAGAGTTTCATTACACTCCTTAATTTTTCACAAAACACTGTGGAACTTTAGTTGAGTCATCAAACAAAATCTGTACCAGCGACGCTAAGCTCTCAACAATTTCAAGACTATGTACAGTTAATCACAAGATTATACTTCATTAAACACGTTAATACAGTGCTGCACTGTAGCAGTAAAGTAGTAGAGCGTGGAAATACACTTAAACCAGAGCACCAATGCAAGCACACCCTTAATTCCACCCGAGGTCTTATGGCAGAGAACTGGCATGTGATGGTGACTGGCCACACTCGTTGACCTAAGACTACCTAGATCAAGTACCGATGAAGAGCTCATTATATCTTGGATGTATAATTTTATACCTACCTCCTTCAGAAGTTTGTGCTGAGCTAAGGTTTCAGCTTATTATAAACAGTTTCATCAAGGAACAATAATGTACGTAAATTTTAGAGAATTGGCCGGGTTCTTGAAAGGTTTCTGTCAAAGTCGCGTAAAATTCCACTAATGTTATGAACAGTTTGTACGTTTCTCACGCGGTCACACTTGAACAGCTAAAGGAATATAGATAAAATTTGGCACAAAACAGGGTAGAATTCCTGAACACGTCAATTTAAGTTGGTCACTTACAACCACCTTAGTTTTAAGCTAGTTTCCAACGTGAGTCCCAACTTTCGACATCAACTTTCGTGTTTTTTTCATTTCAAATTCCCTTTGCATCTGCGTGTTGAGATGATTTATACAGCGTCCAGTGGCACCATCACTCACACTAGATTGGTGAAAGGAACATTGCTTTGAAGTGGGCTTGCCCATCACCTATACCATCCGGACAGCTTAGTCGGCCTAGCCCACAGGAAAGAAAAGTCAATACGTGCGGAGTCAATCAAGCCGCGGGTTTCCTCTCGATGTTTTCCTTCACAGTTAGCGTGTGGTGTTACTACTACAAATTCGAAGATGTCCGTAACTTTGAAAAAAATACAAAGTCGTAGGTACATGCCCGCACTGGGAATCGAACCTGATTTAGAGTTCATTGTTCTACCCACTGGGCTGCCGCCGCTGTTAGATAACAAGTTTTCAACATTTTATCAAAGTTGCTTGTAACGTAGCTGAGTAGTGTGTGTATTGTAGAAGTGTGGTCTACTGTAGGTACTTAGCAAAATACCTATCTACTTCAAAAATCTAGAAAATCGTAAGCTTTGAAGCTTACGTTTTCGTTATAATGTAGATATTGGACGAGTGGTTAGTAACTAAAATCGTCTGTTACCGGCATCGGTGAGCTGAAATTTGAAGCTTTTCAGATGGTCGTCAGAGATCTTTAAAAGCTGGTTCGGAGGTACTTTAGCAAACTGTGTACTGAGTAACTTTCAGACGCCTTATTTGTGTTAACGTATTGTTATAACGCAAATTTTCTCAGCGATCTCGCCATATTGGTTAGTCGAGATTAGCGGTTGTTAAAATATTAGGTAAGTTGGCAGCGTTGGCTTAGAGTTTTACCACACTAGCGATTTGCGGACAAGTTCCTGGGTATGGCGAGGTGGTTGTTGAGGATGTCCGAGGACAGACAGAAGTGGCGTGCTTGGGGAAGCCCGCGGCAAATACGGGCTGAATGATTGATAGACAACGATTGATAGTTGTTGTGTATTGGACTTGGGGTAGTTCGTGATAAGTAAATGTGAGTGACAGCCGGGGGTAGTTGCAACTGCAGTCTGGTGATGTCAAGTCCCAGGAGACATGCTAAACTGAGACAATTTAGTGAGTATATAATAATAGTTCTTTATTTTTACAAAAGAACAACTTGCATGATGGCGATACAAACTGTTACCGCCTATGGTGGGCAATATCGCAACGTGACTTTGGACGCCCGTCCCCGCTTCCCCTCCCGCACGCCAGCCGGAGGTCGTCTCTCGGCTTCAGGACCTAGGCCAACCATTTGGTCCTTCGAGCCGGATCAAATGGTTGGTCTCGGTCCTCGGGGAACTGCACGGGTCTCGAAGAACATGAATAAATTAAGCCGAGTGCGCGACTGATCGGTGCGACGGCGCGTGAAGCCTAGAGACGACCTCCGGCTGGCGTGCGGGAGGAGAAGCGGGGACGGGCGTGCAAAGTTACGTTGCGATATTGCCCTCCATAGGTGTTAACACAAACAAATAACAAACGTGGTACTTGTCATAACAAGCCTTGTGGAGGCCCATATCCACTGTGGAAAACACGGGCTGATTGGTTATTAATACACAATTTAAAAAAATATATTACAAAAGAAAATCTTCTATAATAGCAATACAAACAGAAAAAGATTAAGACTATTGTAGGTATATTTGGGCCATTTCGGCTAAGAACATAAAAGAAACAAACTCGAACTTGGCACAAGTGGGAGGCTTAACTCCCGGTCTCCTGCTTGTATTTTTCGTTACATAACATGTTGTTTTTTTATAAATACAATTTCATTCGTTTAATACTTAGTAGCAATGGTTTACATTGCTCGCTTGTCTTGACGCTAGCGTCTTTAGATATTGCAATGGTCGGTTTGCCGGGTCAGCTGCTAGTTTTACTATGTGGTACTTTTTGTTTATAAGTTAAATTTTACAAAACGTGACCATACCAAAGTCAAGAGAAGAAGGTCTATCTAGTCTCTATGCCCGCCGCAACAGCCTATCATGTAAAAAGATTACGCAATGTTTGTATTGTTTCAAGACAATAGCACTCGTTCAGTGTTAAGGTTACGCTCGCAAACAAGTTGTTAGCAGTACTTTCTAACGAATTGCAAAGACAGAAGGTCTGAAAGTGTTGTAAAGCGAACGGAGTGGTCAATGAACAAATTAGTAGTTCATCATCATCAGCTATTTGGCACCCACTGCAGGACATAGGCCTCCTTCGTGGTTTTCATAACCATGAGGGGTTTTGCCATAATCGCCACGCTTGGCAGGCGGGTTGGTGATCGTAGAATGCGGTTGGAATCTCAGGAAGACGCTGCTGCCCGTCTCCTGGTAATTGATTTCCTTAGTCGTCTTCTACGACATCCACGGAAGGAAATGGAGTGACGCTATTCTTAATCCGGCGCCACACGGACAGTGGTTCAATAGTCGAATGTTAATCAGTCTTGCGGGCAAAAGTTACCACCGGTAATTGATCTACTTCTTGCAGAGATAGGCACAAATAAAGAAGAAAGGAAGACAGTGTTTTCTTATTGATCTGCAATCGATCAGCAGGTAGACGATGGTCAGATATCGATGTCATGGAGTCAATAGAATGGTGGGAGTGGTGGTGCCACGATGCACTCAAGGCGATCGAATGATTGCAAGTGGTAACGTAATCAGCGTCGCAAAGTTCTGGGCTGCAACTGTTTAGTGAAAATAAAATAAAATTTGATTTGCCATCGACACGCTGAGAAAAAGAAGAATAGAAGACTCGTGGATGAAACGATGCAGGCGGTGGACGGAAGATAAATAAGTCAAATTTTTAATGTTATATTGACGTGACTATTTTTATAGAAGCATGGTAAAACAGCGGTAGTGACCAGATACTACAGCGGTGGTAGCCTAGTGGGTAGAGCATTGGACTCGGAAGCGAGAGACCCAGGTTCTATTCCCCTATGACTTTGTTTTCTAAGTACATTCGTTAAGTTACAGTAGCAATACCACTCACTTACCGTAAAGGCAAACACCGTGAGGAAACCTGAGCGTCTGAGCTATTCACGTACCTCAGCGCTTGCAATCGCCAATCCGCGGTGGGCACGCGTGGTGATTAAGCCCGTACTCTCTCCCTGAGAGAAGACCTGTGCCCTACAGTGGGTCGTATATAAGCTGCTTATGTATGGTAAAACAATGGACGGTCATCATTGAAAATGCCAGGTTTCCTCGGGGAGTTCATCAGTAAGTCAGCCTATACTGCTCCTAAACACGGCCTCCACTTGCAAAGATGTCTAGTTACTCGCAGAGATCTAGAGCTGAGATTTACCAAGTGTACTATTTTCTAAGAATTTCCTAAGGATTTACTGCGTACAAAAGAGATAAAAATAAACTTCTGGATGATTTGGTCAGGAGACCATACTGTTAGCTCTATGTTGGATTTCGAAACTAGTTTAAGCAATTTTGTTGTTCGCCGATGATAAGATCTGGGAGTTTTTTAAGTTGAAATTGCTTATTTGTAGTGTCTATTTACACCTGCAGCTTAGGAAACGTCTTAATCTATATGATTTTTGTATGAGCGTGCAGTTTTATGTTACGGTGCAAAGTTGGCGGGTCAATTATGATACTTGATTGGTTAGTTATGAATAATAAATAACATACGTAAGACGACCTAGTTACGGTGGCGGGGAGTCCCTGGATGCGTGCGGCACAAGACCGGGAAGCTTGGAAAAGCATGAGGGAGGCCTGTGTCCTACAGTGGGCGTCAAATGGCTGACGATTATGATGATGAATAAACATACAAACAACATATAAGACCGTCCAACACCGCCAATTGTATACCACTACTTAGATATAAGAAACTATTTGTAATATAATTCACCTGGTTTTGCAATAAAGTGTTCTCTATTTATCTATCTATACTATATAAAAATCTATATATACGGCGGTGTTAGCCTAGTGGGTAGAACCTCGGAATCGGAAGTGGGAGACCCAGGTTCGATCCCCGGTGCGGGCATGTACCTATGACTTGGTTTTCTAAGTTATGTACATTTTTAAAGTTATAGTAGCAATACCACTCGCTAACTTGTGCAGGAAAACATCGTGAGGAAACCTGAGTGTCTGAGCTATTCACATACCTCAGCGCTTGAAATCGCCAATCCGCGGTGGGCACGCGTGGTGAATAAGCCCATACTCTCTCCCTGAGAGAAGGCCTGTGCCCTAAAGTGGGACGTATTGTAGGCTGCTTATGTATTATATAAATTCACGCCTATATCCCAGAGGTGTAGACCAGGGACCGCCACTTGCCACGATCACCACAGATCACTTTCGCTTCCTCAACATTCATTAGTCGTTGCATGCACGCACGCCGGTTTCGGTTACTTTTTATCTTGCCCTTTGCTAATACATCCCCTATTTGGGCGATGTATGTCCGCCTGAGACGGTAAATAATAAACTTCATCATCAGCCATTTGACGCCCACTGCAGGACATAGGCCTCCATCATGGTTTTTAACCATGAAGGGTTTTGCCATAATCGCCACGCTAGGCAGGCGGGTTGGCGATCACAGTATGTGGTTGGAATCTCAGGAAGACGCTGCTGCCCGTCTCCTGGTAATTGATTTCCTTAGTCGCCTTCTACGACATCCACAGAATGAAATGGAGTGACGCTATTCTTAATCCGGCACCACACGGAATAGGTACCTGCTTGAAAAATACCTACTTGAAGCGTAATAGCGAAAAAATGTGGTAAGTTGCTGAAAGTATATAAAACAATCACTCTGTCATTGGTCAACAGTTATATTAAGACTAGATTTTTCAATAGTCAGATAAAACTTAACTGGACAATAAAAGTCAAAGTCAAAGTAAATTATTCAAACTATGAGGCCCCCCCCATTGAAGCTTTGCATCAATTGTGATATCTAGAAATACAATTTCGAAAAGTCAACTATTTTGACATTTGATAGAGTAAACTTTATACATTTTGTCTTATATTTAAATTTAACAATAAGTTATTAGAAGTGAACCAGTTTAGTACCTGAGAGAGAGCATCATATGTATCGTGCAAACTGATATTGTCACTGTCTTGTCGTATGATTTAGACAGTGAATTGCATGCTATCACTGTCTAAGTCATACGACAAGACAGTGACAACATCAGTTTTACTCTCAAGTAAATTTTTATCTGACTTTTAAAAGATGCGGTCTTAGTTATTGAAAAATTGGCCCTAAGTTAATTTTAAATCAGCCTATTTATCCCCAAGATACAGGCAAGCCCTAGCGCGGTAACCACAGTAAAGTTTACATTAAAATTAAGTAACTTTGCAGTGTGTGATACATTGCAAAGTTACTTAAGCCTAGCGAGGGGATCAACGTAATGTTTACTTTAAAATTAAGTAACTTTGCAATGAATCACATCTACCATTTTGTAATCGTGCATGCAAATTACTAAATAAATTCTATTTCCATATTTTATGTTACTATAACAAAGGTTCTTCTTATCCACTGTCCATTTTCGAATCTGTGTTTTGTTGTATCGGAAATTTCAACCTTACCATCTCATAAATAAAGCTCAGAGAGCTTTGTCTCCGACCTCACCTATTTACTCGTTCGCCGGGGGCAAAACAATCGAACACGGGAGAGGGTGGAGGGACTAAAGACATCGATATTTTTTCTTATTATTTCCCCAGAACGATCCATTGAAAATCAGTGATCCTAAACATTTTAATGGCCTCGCCTGGCCTGCCACATTAAGTGTACGAGCTGGCTGGAGACAGCGAGGATCTGCTCAAAACTTATTAGTAAGATAAGATGTATGTACAATGAAAAAGATAAGATAAGAATATTCTTTATTTCACAGAAGAAGCGAGACATAAAATATGAAAGTTACAATGAAAAAGTACAATGGGCGGCCTTATCGCTAACAGCAATTTCTTTCAGACAACCTTGTGAATAATTTTAATTTTATTACTGTTACTAACATAGTTCTTAAGTCACCATTGTTACTAACAATATATGGGTACTGCCTAAAATAAAGAATTTTTATTTTTATTTATTTATTGTGAAGGAAAGGTTTCCGAAGGAGAAAGAGAGACGGGTAGTTGGTGCAAATACGAATAGAATAGAATACGCAAACATAAAATATTTACAAAGATACAGTACAATTGGCGGCCTTATTGCTAACAGAAATTTATTCCAGACAACCCTATAATGGAAAAATTCTGAAGGAAAAGAGAGACGGGTAGTCGGTACCTACCTGGTTTAAGTTTTGCAGATTTAAAACAGTTCATAAAAGGTTTACAGTCTTATTTATTAGCTATTAATAAACCAATTTACTAGATATTATAATTTGTTATTAAGGCGGTGAAGAGTGTAGTGTATCTCAACGACTAGCTGTGTCTCACTCTGTCTCGCTCGCCCTCTCTCGCTCTCTCTCGTGGGAACTGTGATCGAGTCGACAATATCTAAATTGTGCTCTTAAAAACACTGTTCTATTTCTTTTCTTTTATGTCTCAAGAGAACAGAGTTAGTTCACTTATAGAGAAATGTATGACTAAACAAAAAATTAGTAAAGGATTATTAGTTTTGAGGAATCGTGTTTTTCTATACATAAGACCGTAATGGTTTAATACATGTTGACTGGTTTAGACTGTGCGTTGTCTGTCAAATTTAGTCAAATTTGTAAAATTTTAAGTGCATAAATTAAGTAAACACCATGCGCCACCAATCGTTCACGGCCGGGCGGCGATGGCTCTTCAATGCAACATGAAGAAAAATAAGAAGGAAACACATACAAATTGAGCTACGGAGAGACAGTTTTAAACAAGTCCAAGCATTAATCGGTCTGTAAAAGGGTGCCGAGATGAAATTGAAAAAATAAATAAAAAGGTAAGCACAGAGTAAAATAGCGAGAAATATAAACGTAATGTAATGTAAAGTAGAGTGGTGGTAGCCTAGTGGGTAGAACATTGGACTCGGAAGCAAGAGACGCAGGTTCGATTCCCAGTGCGGGCATGTACCTATGACTTTGTTTCCTAAGTTATGTACATTAAAATTTGTGAAGTTATAGTAGCAATACCACTCGCTTACCTTGAAGGAAAACATCGTAAGGAAACCTGAGTGTCTGAGCTATTCACATACCTCAGCGCTTCAAATCGCAAATCCGCGGTGGGACGCGTGGTGATTAAGCCCATACTATCTCCCTGAGAGAGGGCCTGTGCTCTACAGTGGGACGTAAAGTAAGGGCGGAAATTCAGGCCAACATTTGGAACCTCTTTTACCAAAGAAACACTTCCAAAGAAGAGCTCATCGCGGCAACTGAATACATCCGCAGTATAACGTGGGCATACACTTCTAAGAGTTTTGGTCACCTCCATCTCCTTTTTAATTGAAGGTATCGATGGGTCTCTAATAGCGCGTAGGTACAGATATAATGTAAATTGTAATACACTAGCAGTATACGCGGCTTCGCTCGCGTGGAATTCAGTTCCTATGATTATAATAGTATCAGGAAAAAAAATATGTTTAGCATTAACTACGCCTTTGTGCAAAATTGTAATAATAATGTCTTTCGTCACTTTTTCTATCTACCTACTTTTCTACCTCTCCAGATGTAACTGCATCAGTCCACAATGTATTTTGTTGTGTGAAGGGGAATTTTTATCTACATGAAATTATCTTGACGATAAGCGTATTTATTTTGATAATGATTTAATATTACATACGTAAATTACCTTCGAAAAGTTGATATTATTTTTTCCTAATTTTTGAAGTATTTTTTATAGATTTCAATATCAATTTGGTAGATAAATATATGTCATCGTGGACTTTTTTATAGGTCTTTTTAAGATCTTTATCTTTTCAGTAGAAAGCGTTCATATATTTCTTACCGTTGATGTAGGCTTTGTGAGAAACGCATTCGCTCGGTCGTTTTTCGGTGACTTACGTTAATGAATTAGTCTCTGCGTCAAAGTCCTATCATTTATTAAGATAATCTATAGCCTATGTCTATCCTGCAGAACCATCCTAAATACTGGTGAAAGAATTTTTGAAATCGGATCAGTGGTTTCGGAGATTACCCCTACAAACAAACTTTCAAACATATAAACTTACAAACTTTTCCTCTTTATAATATTAGTGTAAAGTGTAGGTAGATAGGCAGCGTTCTGAATAAGCTAACCGGTCGTGACTTGAAGCTTTTGCAAAGTCTAGTGAGGCGATTTAGGACGTTTAATAGTTATCGATGGCCCATTGCGTAGGAAATTGCCATATCGCGGTGGGTAAGCGTTGTTTTTAGCGGTGATTTTATGAGCTATCCGGAATTGATTAGTGTCACAAATCATAATTGCCAGACAAAAATCATAATTTCTTTTTTAATACGTTTTTGCAAAAGGTATACTTAGTTACTGTGGAAGTGAACATATATTTTATGTAGCCTATATACGTCACACGGCAGCGCACAGGCCTTCTCTCAGAGAGCGAAGTGTGTGCCCACCGCGGACTGGCAATTGCCAGTTGAAATTTCAAGCGCTGAGGTATGTGAATACCTCAGACACTCTGGTTTCCCCAGGTTCCTTCACGGACTTTATTACTAAACCGTTCTTGCCAAAAACGACAGTTTTAGCGGAAACTCTATTTAAGTCCTAGGTTACTGATCTAAGCCACAAACAAGAAGATATATTAGAATAAAGGCAGATATACATAATTCTGCTAAGATATACTTAATACATACGGGACCGAATGCTGGCCACTCAAAAAGCAGCACGAAAATCAATTACACTGCGCAGAGAGATGCTCAGGTGGAAAGTGGTGTAACTAGGCTGGATCATGTCAGAAATACCCACAAAAGAGGCACCTTCAAAGTGAGACTTATCCCTGATAAACTACAGGAAAGCCGTCTGCGGGGTTACGGACACGTTATGGGCGACCATCCGACCACATGACCAAAAAAGTGCTGCATATCGAAACTCATAATAATAATAAAAAAATTATTTTGAACCAAAAAAAAAGTACATTAACCACTCGTCTGCCGCGACACAGATCTGTGTCCAACTTAGTATGGGCCACCCATACGTTGCGTTCCGCGAGGGCAGTTCAGGAGTTAAAAATGACAACAATCGTTCGGTGCTAATCTATTGTACAATAGTCTTGTCATTGCATCCTATCTCCTAAACTAGGCGAAAAAGCCTGTATATTAGGAGAAGGTGAAATTAAATTGAAATCTTTAAAAGTGCGCACATGGTCGAGAAGCATTGGGTGGACGACTGTCAGTCAACAAAAACATAACTTAATCTACCACATGCAAAGAAAACTAAATTTAAACTAAATTTCAATTAAAAGTAACTAAACCCCGAGGAAGAGGAAGAATCACACAGATGTAGTATACCGGCAACTTAGATACACCACAGGCTACATCTATGGTCCTGATTTATTTTGTATTTTGTTTCTGTGATGTATCTTGTTGGTATAATAAATGTCTTTCTTCTTCTTCTTTTTCAAATAAAGTGGTAAAGGGCCAGGCAAAGAACATATAGAAGAAGAAGAAGATCATTCTAGAGATTGTGACTGTGCGTTCACAGAAGTCAACTTAGAAATCTGACTGTGTTGAGATGCAACCAATCAGCGCTAAGTTACACTGTTAGTATCGCTTGTAAAAGAACATGCTTTATAGTGGACCTTAAAAAAACTTTACGGTATCACTCGGTAGATGTATATAAGAATAATTTAATGCACGGGGCTATGTATTTCAATTAATAAACTTTCTTGTTATTTTTAATAAATCGTCAATTTTAACGTGATGCTCACGATCAAACCGAAGTCAGATGTAGTGCCTAAACTCTACTCAGGTTTAAACATTCCCTCAAAACACTATACAAACGCACCGTGAATAGTCGTGTATAAGGTTTTCCCCTGTAAAGTCTCTTAATTGTATAAAATGATCAATTTTGTTGTTATGTATTTAAAATTATATAAAACTTTAGAGACTCGCTCAAATCTATCGAACTATAGCATCCCTTCCCTTCGGGCGATCAAATCGCATCGGGCCCGACACACGTCCTCACTAAGAGTGGCCCGGCTGTTCCTTAATGCAATTCATTGTAGCGGCGCAGAATCGACTGCATGAGAGCCGAGGACCAGCCTAAATTGATCTGCCGTCATCTGCTAGGAGCTATGGACCTAGAGGCCAAGGGTTTTTTAAATGCGAGTAACTTCATCAGTCTGAAAATAGCCGCCAAACCTTTCCTAGGAATAATAATGTCTATGCAACATAATCAGTCGCCTTGCTTCTCTGCCATTTATATCAATGGTCGTTTTCCTTCGATGGTCTCGCGGTAACACGTTTGGCTACCATGACAGAGGTCGTGGGTTTGATTCCCATTGGGGCCTGCCGCACTTTAATTTGTACAAAAGACTTCAGTCTAATTACCATTTCGCAGGTTATCCTAGTTTATGACTAGGGGTTACGTTGCGGGTACCTATTATTTTTTTATTCATTATTATTTGTTTAATCATTACCGCAGGAGAACCAGGGCAGTAACGTAGTGTCGGCCAAGAACCGGGTGGCGGTAAGTGGGTAGTCCGATGGTCGGAATGGCAAGAGATCGCGAAAGATGGCTTGATAGGGCAAAGGCCTGTACCCAGCAGTGGGCAGAGGTGGGCTGATGATGATGATGATACGAATAAATGAGTATTTATTACTATTGCCCCGGTGGGCGCGGCACATAGCTCGAAGAACTGATGGCCGTTGGGGCGAAAATGTTCTGTCCTGGCGACCGCGGACCGGACGATGCAGTGTAGGAAGGCCCCCACCAGATGGTCTGACGACCTGGTTACGGTCGCGAGAGTCGCTGGATGCGGGCAGCATAAGACCGGGAAGGTTGGAAAACCATGAGGGAGGCCTATGTCCTGCAGTGGGCGTCAGATGGATGATGATGATCATGATGAAATGAGCATTTATTTTAGAATTAAGTCTCTTGAAAGTGATTTAATGATACAAACAGTAACAGACCCATATGACACAGTTGGGCCTGTTTCATAAAACTACAATCCATGGCTTGCTATGACACGATGTACATTGAAAAGCCGATTTACCCACAGATTAACGAGCAGACTCTGTTACGTAATGTACCATGTATTGTAATAAACTACGAATTGTAGTTGTATGAAACTCGACGATGTTATTTTATTCGCGATTTCGACAGTAAAAGTTATTGTATTGTATTGACGATTAGAACCCCCCGTTTTTGGATTTGTGTGAGCATTTTGTTACACACTGTATATTGGTTTGTATTTCTCCATTTATGTTCCCCATTTTCCTCGCGTAAATCTAAGCAAAAGCCAAATGTAAAGCGTTGTCAACACGCTTTTTTCATTCCGATCAAGGACACAACATCAAAAGTGCTTTTCGACCCACATCAGACCCCTGTTAAGCCTCTGTCATAGGAATCGTCACGTGTTTCAAAACTATGGCCTTGGCCGAGGAAATCATATCATTCTTTGGTCAAAACTCGAAAAATGTAAAACTGACAGGGGAGGAGGGATGAACAGAGGAAAAACTTTTTAATTTATGGAATATTAGCTGCCCCGGCAAACTTCTTACCGCCACAGAATCCATTAATACGATTCTTGCACAACGCCATCTATTTTTAAAACACAACGTTCGCTTGCACAACGCCATCTATTTTAAACTTAAAATTTATACTATCTCACCGGAACGCATTACTGGGATATCACGTATGCTATGTCTTAATTCAGGTCTTTGTCTATCTGTACGCCAAGTTTCATGTAAATAAATCCATTCAGCCGTTATTCCGTGATTGAGTAACAAACATCTGGAAACATATTCACAAACTTTCACATTTACAAAATTAGTTTTGTGGCAATTCCTACATTGCGGTAATTATGCCCACTCTCTCTCTCTCTCTCTGAGAGAAGGACTGCACACGCCCCAAAAAGATACAACAATTTTTCTGTCGGGTATTCGTCGAAACCACGAAGGTTGGGTGTCTAGGGTTAACATGTTTCAGCCTAACTGGTATGGGCCAACTTTGGTGACATGTTTTAGGTGACCTTAATCAAGAATTAGATGAAAATGGAGTAAAGTACTGGGCCCCAATTCCCATTAGGTGCCTAAAATTCTAAAAGCTTTTCGTGAAATTATGGTTGTTAAACCCTCATGTCACATAAATAGAGGCTAGGCATACGTGTTAGTAAAATGGAACATGTAATAGTTTATTAAATCTTGATGTAAACGACTTAAGAGTATGTAGACGATAAATTATAGTTTTATGTAATTAGTCTTTTTAATTGAATTTAATAATAATTGGCAATTGTAAAAGCTAAATAAAGCGTGACCTCACACGCGTCGGTGCAGCAGAACCTTTACGCATGCGTATTGTCGATTTTAAAAAGAAATCTGTGACCCCCCACCGCGGTCATATATTTTCAGTCTCTTCCAGCTACCTCTAATCGCGGCACCATACGGATTTTTTCTATATTTTTAGTGTGCAACATTCATCGCCGCACCGATGTCCGCCTGTCACATAAGACCTGATCTGATGCTTATTAATCATTTTTACGCCCACTGCAGGACATGGGGTTTCCTCATGGTTTTCCCTAACCATAAAGAGATTTGCCATAATCGCCACGCTTGGCAGGCGGGTTGGCGATCGCAGTATGCGGTTGGAATCTCTGGTAGACGCTGCTGCCCGTCTCCTGGTAATTTATTTCCTTAGTCGCCTTCTACGACATCCACGGAAGGAAATGAAGTGACGCTATTCTTAATCCGGCGCCACACGTCTTATTAATGCTGAAAGGCATTCCATCCGTTACAACATAGTTATATAAAGTTTGAAAGGTCCGCTGAAATGTGAGGTGGGTATTTTACTCATCAACATAAATACAAATTTGTAAAAAATTTGAAACATTTATTTCAGATCATTTATTTAATTGTATGGATCCAGACAGTGTGGCGCCTGGATCCATACGACGCGTGGCTTGTGGCGTCGGATTAAGAATAGCGTCACTCCATTTCCTTTCGTGGATGTCGTAGAAGGCGACTAAGGAAATACATTACCAAGAGACGGGCAGCAGCGTCTACCTGAGATTCCAACCGCATACTGCGATCGCCAACCCGCTTGTCAAGCGTGGCTATTATAGAAAAACCCCTCATGGTTAGCAAAACCATGAGGGAGGCCTATGTCCTGCAGTGGGCGTCAAATGGCCGATGGTGATCCAGACCGAAGGGCAAAAATTTCCACTGAATGGATTCCTTCCACGCGACGGATATAGCAGACGTGGTCGGCCAAGGCGGAGATGGCGGGACGATGTCTCAACCTCCTTGCCCGAATGAGAGAAGACTGCGCCAGACCAGGAGGAATGGAAGATTATTTAGGAAGCCTTCGCCTCCCCCATGATGAAAAAAAATCTGATCGTTAAAAATCCAGTACGAGCTATTTATAGAAATAATTAAATAAATGAATAGTAAATAGTTACAATATGTTTTACCAAAGGCAAATTAGCGCTGAGTAATAACACTCTGCAACTATACAGAGTTGTGTCACGTTGTGTCTGGCGTGCAATCTGAGCAGACTGCGCAGATTGGCGCGCGCTTGCGCATCCTGCCGTGCGCTTGCGCAGATTGGCGCGTGCGTGCGCAGCCTGCCGCGCGCTTGCTTAAAAATTTTGTTTAGAATAACTTTTAGTATCAGACCAATACCTAACACTGACAAAAAAAAATCATATGTTTTTTTCTATATTTCGAAGTTGCTTTCTGTATTTTTTACTTTTATTTATGAGTAAATCTAGGAGATGGGCAGCAGCGTCTTCCTGAGATTCCAACCGCATACTGCGATCGCCAACCCGCCTGCCAAGCGTGGCGATTATGGCAAAACCCCTCGTGGTTATGAAAACCACGAAGGAGGCCTATGTCCTGCAGTGGGCGTCAAATGGCTGATGATGATGATGATGAGTAAATCTTACCTTATTTCATAAAAGTTGTTTGTATTTCTTTCTAAGTAGAACAACCACCTTAAGTTTCACCGGACCTCTCTGAAACACCATGTATGCAAGATAATTATTTTCTACAGCGTCTAGTGGCAACTTCTAAAGGTGAAGTGACCTCTCAGACGGCTTAGTGCCTGACACACATTTTTAGTTGGAGTAGGATCGCCCCTATTATCCCCGGCTTAAATACCTTCTACATTGTTGTACTTCTCCTTGTATTTCAATTGTCATGTCAGGCCCTGGTCACCAAGTTTGACCAAAGTCCTCATTAAGACTGATCAAAGAATCATAAATTCGAAGGATCTTCAACTGACCGTTAAAACTAAAACCTTACATTTTGTGTATGTTTTTCTTTCCGATATACAATACCTAAGGAATATTCATATTGGTTATTATCCACCTTCCATAATGATACCCTCATTGGCAAGTTGGCAAAAGTCCCGATCAAAACTGTTTGTTTAGCCTTTTTACGTCCCACTGCAGGGCACGGGCCTTCTGTCAGAGAGAGAGTATGGGCTTAAATACTACGCGTGCCCGCCGTGGATTGGTGATTTCAAGGGCTAAGGTTATTTACCTTACCTCAGACACTTGGGTTTCCTTACGATGTTTTCCTTTACGGTTGGCGTGTGTTATTGCTACTACAAATTCGCAAATGTGCATAACATTGAAAACAGAGTCACTGGCACATGCCGGGATTCAAACCTATGACCTCTCGAATGTGAGACCCGCATTTCACATACTCGGCCTGATCCATAGGAAAGACAATGTAAATGCGTGCAGCGCCAATTCCTCACGCTGTTTTTCTTCACTTTGAAATCACAACTTAAAAATATGAAAATAACGTGAGAAATAAGGCTGTGGCTCTGTCTTCATTTTTTTATGACTGCCTCGTTGGACTAGCCGCTGAGGCGCCTACTACCCAGACAGAGGTCGTGGGTCCTATTCCCACTGAGGGCCGCCTTACGGTTGTACAAATGGCCTCAGTCTGGGTGTATTTCCATGTTTGTAATGTTCTTGCCTGGTTACCATGTTACAGGATACCCTAGTTTGCGGCCAAGACAAGTGATTGTCTTGTGTGGAAGTTATTATTACCTTTTACGAGGCATAATTTTATTTGTATAAGGCATAAAACGATCAATTCACTGTCGGCGCTGCGATAGAAAGCTGAGCACAATCCTTGTCATTGGAGTTCATTCAATCATTTAGTTCATTTTCTTAACAAATGTGCCCTTACGAAGATACAATCTGATGAAACTGTCACAAACCAGATAAAGGACAGAATGTCCGATGGGATAGAAAAAAATAATTAAAATGCATCATTAGATGACTGCGTCGTTGGTCTAGCGGTGTCACGTCTGATTACCATGCCGGAGTTTGTGGGTGTATTTCCATGTTTGTGATGTCGTCGCCTGGTTAATAGTTTCCGTGTGGCGCCGGATTAAGAATAGCGTCACTCCATTTCCTTCCGTGGATGCCGTAGAAGGCGACTACGGAAATCAATTACCCGATTACAAGACAATAGCTAATCTCGTAACCAACCGGAAGAGCCGTACCAGATCATAGCGTGACTCGTAGGTTCGTTCGTTTCGTGAAACTTCTGTACATTTTTGCATTGTGTAACCTTCGATTGCAGTGAGATCACGAGCATTTACTATTTGAATCGATTATATCGATTTAAATCGTGCTGATTCATTCCATTGTCGGTCAGGCCGATACGATTTTAAGAGTCCACTTTATGATTCTTATTTTTGGTCAAATTTGTCTGCGCTATGTAGGTAGAGTAAAGTGCATTTTATTGATTCGTAGAGATATTTTTTGTAATAGCTTTAGATTAAGGTATGAGAAATCAATCGTGATTTTAAGTGAATGGTGATACGATATTTTTTATAACTATTGGTATGTACACAGCTTAACCAATCGGTTTTTGAAGAAAAATTCGTATTTGTTACAACATTTAAAAACAATTGAAATCAAGAATATTAGCAAAGAATGATACCTATATGTATTCTGCTGAACTAAGCTCGCCATGTACATTTAAAAAAAAATTTAAATATTGTGTTCTTTGTGTATTTTATGTGTGCGATAAAGTATAAAGTTGTCTGAGCTAGATTTTATCATATCGATGCAGACGTTTTCAAGTGATGCGCTTACCAGCGAACAGCGTTTAATTTTCATTTATCCATATAAATGCAGGCATTAAAATCCTCGAGCACGGCTCTATTATAATAATTTACAACCTCTAAGCTCTAGCTAGAGATTGGAATCCCCCAGGAAATGATAAGGAGTGCCTTGAGCCCGACAGCATTGCACTCATGAATACCTGCGTAAACCACCCCCGCAGCGCAAACCCCAAATTGAAAACAAATCAAATCTATTAGGGTTGGGTCCGTGGACAATAATATCAGGAATCTGACCTGGCAAACATTTTTTTGCCATATTGATTAGCCTACAAACTATTCGCAGACCTGCCAAATATACACATTAATTAACCGGCTATGTATCGTAGAATCGTAGTGATATTTGTAAAATTTTTAAAATATTTTTTTTAATAAAAAATGGAAACCGTCTTCAAAACTATAACATGAACTATAAATACATAAATAAATTTAAACGAATATGACCTTTATTGTGTGTTTATGGTACTGTAGTGTTTTGAACTGCGTTTCTATTTTTTATTTTAAAAATATATTCGATTTGTTTACGGTTACCGAGCAAAGAAAAGAAATACTTTTGTTTTCTTTTGGCCTTATTATTCTATAATAACCCTCCTAAGTTCGACAGGGGCCTGTACGTCATAGAACTACAATTCATGGTTCACTGACTTTGCAAAGTCGATCAATCCACAGATTAACAAACTCGGCTACGCAATGTAAACGATTTGTCATAATAAACTATGAATAATTCATTGTAATTCTATAAAACACAGTCCAGCCTTTCTCTCGCTTAACTGTCCACACTATTGGCTTAACCATTTTGTCGATTCCAAAGTGTTAAAATATTTATGTCTTTGACAGTTCAGAGTAGGCCGAATCGGACAACTAAATACAGAGGAGGACTTACGTGGCAGCGCCCTAGGGCGTTTTCGAGGCACGCAGTAGTGACTGTTACCTGCGTAAGCCACCCCTGCAGGCCGAAGCCCAAATTAAAAACAAAAGCAAATCTATTAGGGCTAGGGCGTCCCATAAGTCTCGGTACGGTCGGCATAATCCGGCGGGCGACCGGCGGGCGGCTTCATATTTCGTCGATTTATAGCCGCCGGTCGGGGGTCGGCCGTAGATATCTTATTTTAGATCGCACTCTCAGCGAAACGGCGGCGGTAGCGCCGGACCCGATGGCTGGCTCGGGAGGGTCAGTCCGAACAGTTGGCGGATTTTTGGCGATTATCCTGCTGGTTAACACGCTCACGCTCTACTAACTTACACACACACACACACACACTCGTTTATACACTTACACACATACACACATTTTTAATCGTCATAAATGAAAATTAATCATTTATGATATAAGCAAAATGTAGTAAAAATAAAATTAATTAAAACTCCTTGAGCGGCCTAATTCAGGCATAATTTTGCTCAAATAGAGGCTCCAAATACTATTATTATTCACTACCCGACTGCGGTGGAGCCCAAAAAGAAAGTAATGTGTTTGGCTCGTACGTATGTATGTTAGTAAGCCGAATTCTTTATTCCTTTATTAACTCCTTAAACAATATATTCTTTGTTGCACTAATCCGTGCTGGGGACAATTTTAAAACCACCCACGCCGGGACATGAACCCGAGACCTCAGGCTAACCGTACAAATCCCGGCACGGCACGTTTCCTTAAGCAATGTTTAGAGTTTGATACATAAGATCTCAATCGATTCGTCATAATTACGCAAGTGTCATAGATTATATGAGATTCGTATAAATCTAACTTAAATATAAACAAAATCACTAAAACGAGAAAAATGAAAAACTGACAAGAAATAAATACCTAAGTAAAGAAATCTGAAATCTTTACTTATCATATAAATATACTTTCTTATAATATATACTTTTATAAATTATATATAATGTACATATTGTCTTATTTTCATTCGTTTGGCACCAACTTGTAATATACGCGTCAATTACCGCAGGCACTGACTGAAAACCGGCGCTGAGAGCTCACACCCTCAGCACAATGCTGAGTCAGATCCCCTTTGCGGCAACTTTGACACACCACAGGATGCACTCTGACGCTCTGACTTTGTCTTGTATTATGTTGTATTTGTGTGACTTGTTTTCCTTTGTACTTATGTTTATGTTACTTGTTATGCCTTTTTTTCTTGTCACGTGTTAATGTGACCGAATAAAAGTCTTTCTTCTTCTTCTTAAATGTAAAATAACCAACCACCCGACTGCCGAGCATTTACTACTAAGCAGGCGGGTCCCACCTATTGTGTATTTAGGTCACGACGCCTGCTTAGCAATTGATTTTTTTTTCTTATATATTTACCCACTAGCCTTGAGATAAATTAAGTTAACAATCTGGTAGCGGCTGGATGAGCTTACCAGAGGACAGAACGAACTGGCATTACTTGAGAGAGGCCTATGTTCAGCAGTGGACGATTGTGTGCTTATTGATTCATGAAAGTTAACAAGTTAATCCAATAAGGCCGCCAATTTTTTAAATTTTTATGTCATGTGATCTAGTGTACAATAAAGGATCTTGTTATCTTATCTTATCTTATCTTAATCCAAGTTCGCCATCAGGATGCAGGAGTAGAATTACAGCACAGAATCACGATAGGTAATAAAATGACACTTGACAAGTTTGTGATTCTTTAATGTCATGTTATGAATGGTAGACTCACCAGTTTCTTAAAAGGTATAATAATACCTATTTATTTATTTAAAAGACACAGCCAACACATGTTAAGTTAGACAAATATTACATAAACATCATAGAACTTATAATCTAGCTTAACACGCAATTACAGGCGTGCAGCAACACTCTCGACTGACAGTTACTTACAAAAAAAATTTTTAACGGGCTCATAAACTAAGGTGAGATCCATTAATGAATTATCACAAGTTTTTGAAATTAAATCTAAATAATAACTTCCACACAACACAATCACTTGACCTGGTCCCAAACTAGGATATGCTGTGCTAAAGTAACCAGGCAAGGACGTCACAAACATGAAAATACACCTAGACTGAGGCCATTCGTACAAATGTACTGCGGCCCCTAGTGGGAATCGAACCCACGACCTCTATTTTGGTAGCTAAGCGCCTTAACGGCTAGACCAAAGGGACAGTCAAGCTATTTTATTATAGTTTAAAATATATAAGACCAATAAAGATGGCAGTATAATTCCACGGCAACCCTCACGTCACAGCACAGTCAGAAGGCATAAATTATGAGTACCTTAAAAACGCGTATGAAAATAAAAGAAACGCAACGTTCCGTTTCTGAAGCTGCCATTTAAAATTTCCTGCTTCTGTGACTGTTGGAGTGACGTAAGATATTCTGCCTCTTCATTTTCTGACGTACACACTTCAAATATTAATCGACCGATATAACGTGCCTTGGAGAAATGAAAAAAAAAAAATGTTATATATTATTTCAAGGAACCCGAAGCAAATATAAACAGTTACGAAAATACAGTCGAGGAGACATGAATTATGTGGGTCAACAATGAGTAAATAAAATAAGAGAGTTTGTGTATTTGGGAAGCCTCTTCACGAGGGAAGGAAAGTGTGAAAGAAGAGTAAAGGCGGGAAATAGTGTAAACGGTGCATTGCACTCCTTTGTGAGTGGCCAAAACATCTCCAAAAGAGCTAGATTGGCTATCCATAATAGAGTACTGGTCCCAACATTTAAGTGTGGTAGTGAGACTTGGGTTCTTGGGTTCCGTGTGGCGCCGGATTAGGAATAGCGTCACTCCATTTCCTTCCGTGGATGTCGTAGAAGCCGACTAAGGAAATCAATTACGATGACGGGAGACGGGCAGCAGCGTCTTCCTGAGATTCCAACCGCATACTGCGATCGCCAACCCTGCCGAGCGTGGCGATTATGGCAAAACCCCTAATGGTTACGAAAACCACGAAGGAGACCTATGTCCTGCAGTGGGCGTCAAATGGCTGATGAAAAGAAGCAAGAAAGTAAGTAAGGATTCATGCATTAGAAATGAGGTCCTTGAGAAGTATGCCTGGTGTTACTTTGAATGACAGGATACGCAATAGTTTGATTAGAGAACGTTGTGGACTGAAAGAGGATGTAGTGAGTAGAATTGAGAAAAAAATGTTGCGTTCATTTGGACATGTGGAGAGCATGAAGGAAGAAAGAAACTGGCTTTCAAAGAATCCCGAAACCGGCGTGCGTGCATGCAACGACTATTGAATGTTGAAGAAGAGAAAGTGATTTGTCAGGATCGTGGCAAGTGGCAGTCCCTGGTCTCTGCCTACCTCTCTGCGATACAGGCGTAAGTTAATTTGTGTATGTAAAATAAGAGACTTGCTCCCCTGCTTATTATCCGCCTTTCTTTTGCCATCTGTACTCCATCGTAGGCTCGATGTTGACCGCACTTATCTAACGGGAGGTATGCCCTTATTATGTGAGTTTTTTGTACGCGCGCCCGCCGGCCGAGTAACATCGACTATTACTCAAAAAGGGAAACTGTTACGTGCAGAAATAAAGGCTTTTCTCTCCCGAACTACCTTCGTACTTCCCCCGGCTGCTTTTGGACCTCCATGGACCTCACAACTGGCCCCTCCTGAAGCTTGTTCTGTTATTTGATACCGTCCAAATAGCTAGTGATTGCTGTGACTAGCTATGGGACTCAAACTTTTTTTTGCGGTTTAACAGCGTGTCTTGGAAAGGCTTAGAAGTTAAAGCTGAAAGGAGATATAAGTGCACTCCTACGCAGTTATATATAAAGAAAATATAAAGGTGGTGCGGAGCTACAGTCGACTTAACAAGTATAGTTTTATGTTACTGTTACGCTAGGAATAAGCATAAATTGTCATTTCAACGATTTATCTTGCAAAAGTTAATACATTCTTCGTTAAAACTGTATAAGCCTTCACAACAAGAGTTATCTGCTATTTAAACAACGTGTTAATGGGATCCAGTGGGCTAACTGGCGCCATCAAAAGAAAAAAGTAATATCCATCGTAAGGTTGTCTGGAAGAGATCGCTTTTAGCGATAAGACCGCCTATTGTATACGGCAAAACTTAGACATTTTTATTTTTTATTTTTTTTTTATTTATTTATTTCATGAAACTCAACTATCATTACAGGTAACCCTATTGCGATAGTGCAGTACACATTTTACACAATAACAAAATGTTGGTAGGTACATTAAATTCTAATAAAAAAATATAAAATAAATTCCATTCAATAATTAAAAAAATATATATCAAATTTAAAACCATGTCATTAATTAAATACATGAAATTTATGGACAGATCAGTCATAAAAATTGGATTTACGTAATTTCGGATTATAACAAAGAACAAAAAGCGCATTCTTTGTGAATTCATTCAGAGAGCAACAAAAAAGGTCAGTACTTTCTGAAATACAGTTCAGAGTGCGTATAGCTCGCGTCAGAGGCGCGTCCCGCAGCAAGTTGGTGCGCGCGCTCGGCACCGCCAACAGATCAACACCCCGTCTGCGCCACACATATCGATCTGGCACGGATAGGCTTACCATCTGTAGCACCCCTGGGTTGCAATGCATACCTCGTAATAATTTCAGTATATAGGTGGCTAAGGCTAACTCCCTTCTTACCTCCAGCTGGTTATAACCGACCATGCCTAAGATGAACAAAGTAGGATACATTAAAGGATAAAAAGGATAGACTCCGTACAATTTTAAGTAAATGAACCTAATAAATTTGTTTTGAATGCGTTCCAGCATGAGCCTATATTTTTTCTCATGTGGACTCCAGATGACTGAATTACACTCGAGGTGGCTTTTTACAATAGCCTCGTAAAGAGCGCGAATGGCGGATATGTTCGTAAACCCTTGCGATTGGCGCATCACGAATCCTAGGTTTCTGAATGACTTCTTACAGACGTTAACAATATGTTCACGAAACGTTAAATCTGCAGTAAGTCTAATACCCAGGTCCCTTACTTCTGCTACACGCTGTAAAGGAGTGCCGTCCACTCGGTATTGATGCAGAAGCGGCAATCGTTTGCGACTGAAAGAGATGATCTGACACTTAGCCACGTTGAAGAAAAGCCGGTTCACATCGCTCCAGGCTACTACCCTGTCTATATCGGCCTGCAATGCAAGACAGTCAGACTCATCCTCTATCTCTCTCACTAACTTGAGATCATCCGCGAAAAGCAAGCAGGCAGAATGCGTCACCGCTTCAGGAAGATCATTTACCATTAGGATAAACTCCAAGGGTCCTAAATTACTTCCTTGGCTGACGCCAGACCTGGTGTAGTACGGTTCCGACCTATATCCGGCGCAGTCAACATACTGTCGCCTGCCCCGTAAATAGTCCGCAAAGAAGCCGAGCGTAGGGGGGGTGCAACCCGCGCGTGCCAACTTCGTCAATAAGATGTCGTTATCGACGGTATCGAAGGCCTTTTTAAAATCGAAGTACGCAACATCAACTTGCCCTCCGGCATCTACTGCTGGAACAACGCGAGTCATGAGATGAAGCAAGTTGCCTGTGGTGCTGCGTGCGGGTCGGAAGCCGTATTGTGCCTCAGACAGCTGCGGACTTACCTGTAGATGTAAGGAGCGATGTATAGCAGCTTCGAACACCTTGGCGGGGGTGGACAAAACTGCCACTGGCCTATAATCGCTCGTCTTCGTACCCCCACGACCCTTCGGTACTGGCACTACGCGAGTTAGTTTCCACCGCTCGGGAAAAGTCCCCGACCTAAGGCACATATTAAAAACATGTAATAACGGGTCAGCAAGTACCTTCCGGCAATCTTTAAAAATAAACGGTGGAATTCCATCCGGCCCTGCTGATGTTTTTGGTCCCAGCCGCGCCAGCGCATAGCTAACTTCGGCTGACTCGAGACTAACGATATGCACACGCGCTCCGTTCGCCCCACCTGCCACACTCGCCGCCTCGGGATCCAACCGCGCGGGTTCAAGATTGTACACCGAATGAAAATAACTTGCGAATTCCACTGCACATTCCCGGTCAGTTAATGTTATTCCCTCTTTAACAAGCTTTTGCCCACTCGTATTCCGTTTTTTAGATTTAATGTACGACCAGAACGACTTTGGGTCGTTTGCAAGGTGATTCTGCACTCGATCACGATACAAGTCATGCGCCAGAGCAGTCGCCGCTTTCACCCTAGCCCTACAACATCTGAATGCTTCATAATCCGTAGTCGATTTACTCGCCTTATACTGCTTGTGAAGCCTGTATTTTAGTTTTATGTCGCGAATGATATTTGCCGTGTACCACTCAGGGTAAGAGTACCGAGAGTTTGCAGGCTTTCGCTTTTTACTGGGAACACAGTTATCTATATGCGAATTAATGGTGTCGTAAAAAAAATTTAAAACCTCTTCAGGCTCGGTAATAGAATACATTTCGGTCCAATCTGTATTTGCAATCGAATAATACAGAGCATTAAAATCGGCCTTTCTAAAGTTCCATGCTTTATTACACGGTGATGGAACCTCTTCCTCTGAGCGGCTGCTTTCTAAGCGGGCATCGCGACTCGCGGCGAGACTCACACTGACGGCTAGCGGTGGGTGGTACGCATCCACCGGCTGCAGTCCTTCGTCGGCCGCGCGCACGCCCACCGCGCCGCGCACTCCCGCGCCCACTAACACCAGATCAAGCTGACGGCTATGACAGTTGTCTATATCGTTGCTCTGAATGAATTCACAATAACTCATGAAGTATTCAAAATAATTAGTTACATTGCTATTACATGAATAAATATTAAAATCACCTAGCACTATGAAATTGCCCTTGTATTTGACACTAAATAACTCAATTAAATTAAACAAAATCATGTAGCTATTTTCATTAGCATTAGGTGGAATATAGACAACACCGCACGTAAACAAAAACCTATTCTTTAGGTGAACAGTTGCCAAGATTAACTCGAACTCACAATTATCCAATTTGACGTCACTAGGAAGAGGAACATTACGTAACTCAAATCGCGGTGCGGCCACTAATAGAACTCCACCTTGTTTACGACCATCTGTCCGGTCACATCGCAGGATATGAAAGCCTGGTGGAACAATTTCGGCATTATGTATAGACTCGTTACAGCCCGATTCCGTAATGGCAATTAAATCCGCTTCTGACGACTCAACGAGACATAGAAATTCGCTTGTTTTCGTCCTTAGGCCTCGCACATTTTGATAAAATATCTCTATATTATTACAAACAGTTGTTAAATGATTTGCGGCGCTGTCGGGTTTATGCCTCTGGGCCACTAGGTTTTTGCGCACGAAAAGGTACCCAGGTCTTTAGCCTCGCATTGTCGGGCCAGGCCTCAGCCACAAAATACCTGTCAAAGTGTGCCTCTGGAACTCCTATCTTATAAGACTTATAGTCGCCTTTTGCTTTCAGCTCCTCTACGGTACATTCAGCTGATGGGCACAGCCCCTTCAAATGCTCTTTTATCTCCTCGAGCCCAGACACCATATTCCATAGGTGAATAAACCTGCGACGCTCAACAGCTTTTAACGAGATGGTGGTAGGATCGCCTGTGCATCTTATGGAGGCCGGTCGCTTATATTGATTTTGTGAGCCCTTTGAGATTGTATGCTCCTGCGGTCCTGCAATTTTCCTGGCTTCCCCGCTCACCAGTTTTAAACAAGTGTCACCAATTTCAACAGTATTACGCATAGGAGGTGGCGAGGCCACGACTGTGGCATAGCTCGTATTACCAGCTGAGCAGTAAGAGTCCGCCATATTGTCCGGTTGCTGTTGCGGTGTCTGCAGCATAGCCAGCCTACTGTTGAGCAAGTCTAGCTTACGATCGTATTGTGTGAGTGCTGATGTCATTTTACCCAGCATCACTTTTAAGCTTGCCATCTCATCTCGGACCTGCCTAATCTCAGACGTGACCTCTAAGAACTCTAGGCTCTGAAAATGGTGTTCACCTGAAGCGGAGGTATCAATCTTCGGGCTGATATTTTTCCTTAGAGTGACATTTGCTGCTCTGATCTTCGAAGCTCCTACTGGAGTATGAGAGTAGTCGCCCCCCTTTCTAATTCCGCAGCGGCATTTAGGACAGACCCAATCACACCTTTCTTCGTCCGTTAACTTTACCGCACCAACACAAGCGGAGTGGAAGCGATTTATACATCCAGTGACCCTACAAGATAGCGCCTCCTCCTCCTCATCGTCAAGTGGCGTGCTGCAGGCATAGCATAAAGCGGCTACAACAGCCGTCAACGCGATAGGCGTAGCGGTTTCTTTACTAGACATTGCGCTAAGCAAAGCAAGCAAGCCGGCCAATACCAAATTTACAAAGCACAGCGCCGCGGTGACTCACACTGGAATTTATAGATCGTCGATCGGACCGATGAGCCGATGATATCCGAGGTGACACGATGTAATGTAGGCGCGAGAACACGACGACGAACAGAAGCGAGGAGTGACAAGGACGGGCGATGTGCCCGGGTCGATGACCGACCCCGAACCGCTTGCTGTCAAGGTTGCCGGACAGTGACTTCTTTGTTTATAATGTGAATAAATAACCAAATCAACGGCTCGGTGACGGTGTTTCACTTATACTTTGGGCACAGTAGCCAAGTAGATCACTCCGGCACACTATTAACTACACGGACGTATAATTTTCACCAAAAAAAACCGACAAGAACTATTTTAAACTCAAAATATTTCCGGAGCGGACACCGAAACGACGCTCAACGACGCATATGTTTCTACCACTCACGTAAGTCTACGTGTTCTACCAACATGTAAGTCTTTTAATGTATTTTGTTTTCTAGTGTGTACAATAAGGTGTTCTAATCTAATCTAATTTTCTTTTACAGATCGTTTTTGCAAAACGTGTCTGAACAATCTCTCAATCATTTTAACAGTGATTTTTAGGACCCACGACAAAGAACCTAGTATCGCGAACCTGGGACTAGATAGCATTTACGCCAAAAATGCCAGTTTTTGGCGTTAAAGCTATCTAGTCCTTTGTTTTTCCTTAGGTTCACGATCATGGGTCTTAAAAATCACCGTTATCATTATTGAGAGATTGTTCAGACACGTTTTGCAAATTCGATCCGTAAAATTTATTTTTTTTCTCCATGGTGTGGAGTCCCAAAAAGCCTACCATCATTATCAACCCATTATGTCCCCACCGAGGGGCACGGGTCTCTTCCCTGAGGAAGGTATAGGCCATACTCCACCACGGGGGCCAAGTCCGGATTGGTGGAGGCTTGTAGACTAGTGGCTCGTCTACTGTCAGAAGTTGTCAAGCCGCCCTAAGGCCTCTGACTTGGCTTAACGACTGCCATCTATCGACGGCAGCCGGCACCAACAGCTTAACGTGCCTTGCGAAGCACGGAACCGCTCGGAAAAATGCCACTAGCGTTAGGCATAGACGGCGACCCATCCATGCACTGAACGCGCCCTGTGTTGCTTAACATTCGTGATCGTTTAAGATCACTCAGGCAGCCGGGGCTACGAGCGATTCGGCGAAAAGCCTACCATAATATTAAGGATTTAGAAGACGGAGATGTCTGGTACTAAACAGTAGACCAATGTTAGTGAGGTCGATTGTGCCTAGTGTTCGACACATTTATGATGTCACCGCAGTGCAACGATTGCATTTACGGCAATTCGTCCAATGTGAAATCGGCTAAAGATGAATGACGAAAGGCAAGAGCCAAATGGGTTTGAGGCTTAACTGGCATACAGGTTTCGATTTTATAGTTTCTAGAGGCTTTTTTGATGGCTACCCGATAAGGGTGGCCCGTTCCGAAACGTTATATGATTGAGGTACGTCCGGGAAGCGGTTTTTGTTATATAAACTTTGCATTTTATTTTCTCCCTTTAAGGCAAAATGAAAACGGAAGCTCCTTTATACGGTCGGGTTTCTACAAAAGTAGAGTTATGAAAGTCCGTAAATAAATATACACTGAAAATTAATACTCAGATAATTCTCATTATTGAGATAATAACTTCTCTAAATTTGCAAGGGAGCCAAACCATACCGATATAAGCAGCGTGTTTTCTTACGATATTTTGAAAAGAAAAACCTATTTAGAGGCTTAAAATTCCACCCGTGCCGGGACCTGAACCCGCGACCTCTGGCTACCCGTGCCATGGGTGGAATTCTTAGCCTCTAAATAGGTTTTTAAAATTTTCCTTAGCACGGATTATGCACTAATCCGTGCTAAGGACTATTTTAAAAACCTATTTAGAGGCTAAGAGAGAATACAAATATTACGATTTTTTTATTTTTAAATATTTCCAAGGTTTTTATATAATTTCTATGGCATAAACGCAATGTCACTTCAATGTAAGTTAGACGCAAGTTCCCCATTATTTATGATCTTATGACAGCCTATATACGTCCCACTGTAGGGCACAGGCCTTCCCTCAGGGAGAGAGTACGGGCTTAATCACCACGCGTGCCCACCGCTGGTTGGCGATTTCAAGCGCTGAGGTATGTGAATAGCTCAGACACGCAGGTTTCCTCACGAGTGGTATTGCTACTATAACTTCACAAATATACATAACTTAGAAAACCAAGTCATAGGTACATGCCCGCACTGGGGATCGCACCTGGGTCTCTCACTTCCGAATCCGATGTTCTACCCACTAGGCTACCACCGCTTGCCCCTATCAATAAGTCTTAATCCGTTTTCCTCGAATCGACAAATTACATTTTCCCGATTTGCCCTGTGATCCTAGTCCTACAATAAGTTGACAAATTTTGCAAAGATTCGAACCCAGGACCCCATGAATACAATGCTGGTGCATCGCTCAGCAGCTATCTCTACACCTTAATAACTTTGTGAAGCTTGAGTTGTTTTTTCCTGTATGCACTTTGTCAAACTGATAGATGTTAACAGTAGATTGGTGTATTTCTAGTATACGAGAACCCGGGGGGGGGGTTCTCGTATACTAGAAATACACAAATCTTAAGCTAGGCAACTTTTACGAGCTTCCTTTTATATAAGCTTATGGACTACTTTTTTCGAGTAGCCCATAATAAGTTATTTATTGAATAATAAATTAAGCACCATTAAAATCTGCTCTATCAACAACCATCTTTAGATTGCTAATAATGTTCATTAACTTACTGCCTTGTTTAATTTACGATCTATAAGCATTGGTAATAAAAATCAAGATCTTGCACTAAGTCGATGCGCGCGCATATCTACCCAATTAATTTACAGATCGGTATCGAAAGAGTTTGTTACTCTTAGGGACGAATTTATATACAACCTTAAAGTGGCTCTGTTCTGTGTGCAACATCAACGTAATTTAAAATTAATAAGAAAATTTGAAGAGATTTTTTTCTTGTTACTATAAATAACGAATATTACTGATTTGAAAGGAGGTACCTGTATCCCTTTTTTGTAAACATTTGTGAATTAACCTTGCAAAATATTAAAATTAGAAATAAAAAATAGTGGTTAAAACGCAGAAACAATTTTTAACATACTATTTAGAATGAAAGGACGCAACTAAGATGGAGAGATGTTTTAGATCGGAGGTGGTTCGAGCCAGAAAAATCTGGTTTCAGATGGGGTAGGCATTTGTCTTCTACTGGTGGACAGCGGCAATTTGTTTTTTTTTTCATCATCATCATCATCATCATTCAGCCACAAGAAGTCCACTGCTGAGTATAGGCCTCCTCCATGGATTTCCAAAAAGACCGGTTTTTGTTTTTTTTTATTTAATATCATATTCAGTACTCGATGTCCCGCAATCGAGAGAGGCCGGCTGTAAACGGGTACGATGTCGATTTAATTCAATTCCCATTGTCCACCTGTGGCCTTTCTCGATGGCGGGACAACGGATATTTAATTAAATTTTCATATCATCCGCCACCATTTATCTCCACCGGAAACAAACCGTTAGCTCAAAATATGGACGAGACAAAAAGGTGAAGTAAACAATACAGGGAGATCTATAAACAAGTCTCTTAAATACGTCGAAGGCAACAATAAAGCACTCTTCAATTGTGGTTCAAGCTCGATAAATTCCCAGATAAGAACACTGACCTTTAAATCACTTGTTAATGACTTAATCATTTTATATCAACATCACAATCACCTGATTGCGATGACGACGCGTTCTTATCAGACTTTTTAAGCCGTTGTCTATCTCTTCCGTACAGCCCGGACCCTTCAATCGCGTCCGCTACGGAAAATTTAAGCAGTACCTGAGAGTTGGACACTTTCTCGAATGACTAAAAAGTCCGATTCGAGAACGGCAGGCCCTAATGCGTTTGGGACACATAAAGGAAGAATCCGGAGTCGGGTCGGTACGGATTTGGTGCCCCCTGGCTCTCTTGTCCGCCAGTGCCGAACACCATACTGTGTCGCAGGTCTTGCTGACCTTCCGAACTTCCTCTCTCCAGGCGTCTGTCCACAGCAAGTTTATCCCGACTTGACCGATCTCTACATCATAACCAGTGTATATGTACTTGGCTTTATTATATATACTTGATCATTACCATTGATGACCATTAAATAATTCGACTATCGCATCTCACGATAGTATCTGTGATGTAGGCTTGAGAGTGCTTTTATTTAAACGAGAGTAGATGCATTGTACGAAGTTATTATTACGATAAGAAAATTAAAGTTTTTAAGTGATTGATCTTGACGATTGTTTTTCTATTGCTCTATTTTTTAGGGTTCCGTACGCAAAGGGGTAAGGGACCCTATTACTAAGACTCCACTGTCCGTCTGTCTGTCACCAGGCTGTACCTCATGAACCGTGATAGCTAGACAGTTAAAATTTCCCAGATGATGCATTTCTGTTGCCGCTATAACAAAAAATACTGAAAACAGAATAAAATAAATATTTAAGGGAGGCTCCCATACAATAAACGTTGTCTAAAAACAGAAAACCTTCACCTTACCGATGTAATGACGTTAAATTTCAATGTTAAACGCTTCTTGTCGATTTCTATAGATGGCGCTGTTCTCAATGTATATAATCTATCTTGTCCAGGTCTTTGTCTAATGTTGTACATATAATGGTACGGAACCCTTTGGAACGTGAAAAATTTCAGGGCAGTAGCATATAAGGAAAACTATCAAGGCTGAGAAAGCTTTACAAGTTAACGAGTAATAGGCGACGAACTTATTAAAGGAAAACTTCGTACGAGTTCTACTGAAAATTACTTTGGTGAAGTTTTTAGTTGTGTAAGACAGGTAAAAAACACCAAGTAAATTAAAGTTTCATAGCAAACTAACATTGTAGTTTTATGAAACGCGACCCTGGCCACCATTCTAAAAAACATTCCACTTAAAGTTCAAATATGTACACATAGTTACCTTAATTACCTTAAACTTTGAACTTTAAACATTTCTTATTGCCAAAAAATAGCATAAGCAGCCTATATACGTCCCACTTAGGGCACAGGCCTTCTCTCAGAAAGAGAGTATGGGCTTAATCACCACGCGTGCCCACCGTGGATTAGCGATTTCAAGCCCAGGGGTATTTGAATAGCTCGGACACTTAGGTTTCCTCACGATGTTTTCCTACACCGTTAGCGAGTGGTATCGCTACCATAATTTCACAAATGTGCATAACTTAGAAAACAAAGTGATAGGTACATGCCCGCACTGGGAATCGAACCTGGGTCTCTCGCGTCCGAGTCCAATGTTCTACCCACTAGGCTACCACTACCACGGCTCCGCTCCAAACCTCGAACTTGAAACATATCTTATTGCCAAAAAATATAGTTGCATTTAAGTTGGTACGCTGTCGGTCTTGCCCGGGCGCTCAGAAAGAGTTCAACTGTGAAGTCCAACAAAAAAGGTAAGCAGATCAGAATCGCCCATCTAAATACATGGTTGGATATGCCATTGCGATCACGATTTTGTAATTTATAAACATTTGGTAATTGTGCCTGTTGTCTGATTATTGCGGTATGCCGGTAATTTGATACAGAGATATTATGTTACCGGTAGGTTTAGCGGGCTAGAGAGATCGTTAGATATTGTTTACTGGCTTCGTTCTCTTTTGAAGGCTGTCTTTTTTAGTTTGCCCGGTCACCGCAAATATTTTGGCATGTGCCTCTGAACGCTTTACCCATTTTTAGGGTTCCGTACCCAAATGGTAAGGGACCCTATTAATAAGACTCCGCTGTCAGTCCGTCCGTCCGTCCGTCCGTCTGTCACCAGGCTGTATCTCATGAAGTGTGATAGTTAGACAGTTGAAATTTTCACAGATGATGTATTTCTATTGCCGCCATGACAAAACATACTAAATACAGAAAAAAATTGATATTTAAGGAGGGCTCCTATACAACAAACGTGATTTTTTGCCGCTTTTTGCTCAAAATTAATAACGGCAACAGGTAGACGCTCCAAACATTCAAATATTGTATAGATAATGGTACGGAACCCTTCGTGCGCGGGTCCGACTCGCACTTGGCCGGTTTTTTTTCTGGAAAATTATCTATTTTTTTAAATGGACACCTAGTTTAATTTGTAACGTTCACAGTTTCTCCTTCACCGTTTCTGTGTTAAGATAAGATACGAATATTTTTTATTGTACACCAGAAAAGACAACAAACACAAAACATGTGTTATTATGATTAAAAATACTTTTGAAACCGCATATAAAATTCTGTTTGAATGGCCCGAAATGCGTAGTTAGTTACAGGAATGAATGAATGTTGATGAAGCGGACGAGGTCTGTCAGGATCGTGGTAGGTAGCACACCCTGATCTCTGCCTACCCTTTCGGGACACAGGCTTGAGTTTATGTAATCTAATGTATTGTAGTAAGAGAAACTATCACAACATCAACGCCTAGATTTTGTGGACGCATTGTTGTACAGTGACAATTGAATGAACGCGCCGATTTAATTTCACTGCCGCTTCAAGTCTACGAGCGCACACGTATTGAACCTTCTAAGCTTTAATGGTATGGAAAATACGCCACATACTAATGCATTAACAATATCAGAGCCCAGTTCGCAGCCTAGAAAAAAAATCAATCGAATACCTACCTCACTCTTCTTTGTCGTTCCCTCATGATTGAAGATCGCCATCACGGGTCGCTCTTTTCTACAGCGAACGGTTTTCCGCCACGTGGACCGCCTGATACATGATGCCACCTGCTGCCGCTTTTATGGCATCCAACCATCTTGTCGGTGCCTTTCCTCTAGCACGTTTCCCTTCCACCTGGCCGGTGATCATCAGCCTCTCCTTGGAGAACGCATGGTTTATCCGAAGAAGCTGATAGCCTTTTCTTGGCAATACGTAGATAGGCTTTTATTATGAAGAGTTAGGTACTCATCATCATCAGCCATTTGACGCCTACTGCAGGACATGGCCTCCCTCATGGTTTTACTAACCATGTAGGGTTTTGCCATAATCACCACGCTTGGCAGGCGGGTTGGCGATCGCAGTATGCGGTTGGAATCTCAGGAAGACGCTGCTGCCCGTCTCCTGGTAATGTATTTCCTTAGTCGCCTTCTGCGAGATCCACGGAAGGAACTGGAGTGACGCTATTCTTAATCCGGCGCCACACGGAGTTAGGTACTATTCGTAAGTAAATATGATTATCTATGTTGTTAAATTTGCGTTGCAGGAGTTTCTTCTCTGTACTTCCCGTAAACCAAAATATTACGTCATCTGTTTTTATTCTTAAGACACAGATATACATATAATATTATATACCTTAGGTATGCCTATAATACTTTTTTTGTGGCTCTCGCTTAATTATTTACCCTTTACTTAGCATCGGCAGCTGATCATAAAATTTTCAAATTCACCTTTAACATGATTGCACGCGTTTTACGAGCATCGCCAACAGTACAGACGTAAAAAGCTCGGCGTTTCACTTCACGATGGCCCTCGGATGCTCCAATCGCAAGTGAAGTTCTCGAGTCAAATCATTCATAAGCAGCCCATATATACGTCCCACTGTAGGGCACAGGCCTTCTCTCAGGGAGAGAGTATGGGCTTAATCACCACGCGGGCCCACCGCGGATTGGCGATTTCAAGCGCTGAGGTATATGAATAGCTCAGACACGCAGGTTTCCTCACGATGTTTTCCTTCACCGTTAGCGAGTGGTATTGCTCCTATAACTTCACGTCAAATCATTCAATCGGACCGTATTCGTGCACTGCTATATTCGTCCCCCAAGGCACGCTAGTTTTCTCCTCGCCTAGCCGCTGTCATCTGCCTCAGATCCTCAGTCCAGCGAGCTGGTGGGCGTCCTACGCTGCGTTCGCCAGTTACTAGTTTCCACTCGAGGAGCTTCCCACCCTATCGTCCGTCGGTTCTTCGGCATAACATAAACTTGGTAATCTTATAGACTAGCCAATTCGCCAAAGAACTAAGGCGACTGACAGTTAGCTCAGTCCTTTGGCGAATGGTCTCAATTCTGCTGTGATCTATCAAAGAGTCAAATAAAAGCGCATATCTTATCCCCAACCCTTTGGCGGTGCGTGACAGCGCCGTCGCGACGTCACGCGCGGCACGCACGCTGCCCTTTAAGCACGTATGCGGGCCGGTCCACAGTGGACGGAGAGCCGACACGTGGAGACGTGGTGCAATGACTCACGATGACTTCGATGATAAACGGTAATGACGTAAACGCCATGTTTAGTCGAGGCACGTATGTGATGCTGCTTGCTACTTTGCTACTAAGTTGGGCTACTTTTCACTTAGCCTAACGTGATGCACGTAGTCATCGCATCTCACTGATGTCGTAAATGTGGATGATTATGTGTGTACTTTGAATGTTTGTCACGGATTAAGGGATTCTGATAAACTATTAAGGGTGGGTTCTCCGATATTACCCCTAAATCAGGTGTTTTAAAATACATTTTAATTACTAATGGTTAGTATATAAGATCTCAAAAAAATACATACATACATACATGCATAAACTCACTCCTGTATCCCAGAGGGGTAGGTAGAGACCAGGGATTGCCACTTGCCACGATTCTAACGGATCACTTTCGCTTCCTCAAAAACATATTTATTACCTTTCAATGTCATATCGCAAACATGAGTCTAAATTGTCACTAGATATGGTTTTCTTTGAGTTTTAGAGATTTGGACATTTTGAATACTATAAAATATACTAATATGACTATCGCCGAATATGTTAGTGACGTCGGTCGTCAAAATTCTATTAATAGGATTTGCATTTCTGTCATCTCAAAAATGGCTACTTATCGCTCGCGCAGCGCAATAAGTCCCATACAAATCCGTGCGCTCGGAGAACCTAGACTTAAAGGATCAAGAAAATGTTTAATAGTGAACTTGTAACGGTGAGCGGAGAGAGGTGGTAGCATCGGTACAAAATTAGCTTCACATTTGAGAGGTCTTGAGTTCGATATCGGCATGTATCAATAACTCTAAAAGACAGGTGAAACTGATACTCATCAAGAAACATTGCTATAATTTGAATAGACTACTGGACATGATTAGACTACTGGACATGATTTTTGTGAGACCGTTTGTTTTCGTTTAAATAAATAAAAAAAAAAAAAAAAAAAAAAAAATAACAATTTTAATCTGACATTTTAATTAAACGTCAATCAAATTATCAATGTTACTATCTTGATTTATTATTCAATACAATTCTAACTTACTAATGATCACAAATCCTGTAAAATAGCTCTGTAAATATTTAAAATATTTGTGCCTCTTCACTTAAACATGCTGAAACTAGTATTTATAAGAACTTTTATGAAACACGCATGTTTAATAAACGAATGAATTTATATTTGTACTACGAAATCAATACATGTGCATTCCAATTGCATTATGCTCTGTATCAATGCATGTATGTAATACTCGTGTTTGTACAAATAAATTGAACCGAAATTGTTATTTTTGTTATTAGCCTGTGAAGTGGAATAAAAAAACTTCATTGTAAAAAAGGGTTACATTAGTGGTTACAGGCTCCCAAACAAGATTTTCCTGTGCCATCGGTAGCAAGGCTACTTTCAAATGAGTTACTGTGAAGATCGTGAGGTAATCTGAGCGTCTGACGAGTTCACACACGCGAGCGCTTGAAATCGTTTCACCTGTGGTTTCACAAAAAATTGAGACTAATGTATATGTAGTGTATGTTGTACACCTCCACTTCGACAACCCATGGCTTGCTGGAAGATATCTCTCACAGAAATAAGCTTGTCTTTGTACATGTATATTCAATTAAGTATAATAAAGGAATAATAATAAAGAGTAAGTATAATTCCGCGTGGCGCCGGATTAAGAATAGCGTCACTCCATTTCATTCCGTGGATGTTGTAGAAGGCGACTAAGGAAATAAATTACCAGGAGACGGGCAGCAGCGTCTTCCTGAGATTCCAACCGCATACTGCGATCGCCAACCCGCCTGCCAAGCGTGGCGATTATGGCAAAGCCCTTCGTGGTTAGGGAAAGCCATGAGGGAGGCCTATGTCTTGCAGTAGGCGTAAAATGGGTGATGATGATGATGATGTCCAATTGGAGCAAAGTTAGGTTGCAAAATAGACTACTTTATTTTGCTTGCTTTATTGCACACAAAACATACATACATATACGAAATAACAACATACTAACAAACAGCATACTGTCACAGGTCTCAGGTTTTTGCAATTTTGGCTGTTGAATATTTGTATTTTATTTTTATTCCATGAAGAAATAAAATTGAAAAAAAAACCGGACTAGTGCGAGTTGGACTTGCCCACCGAGGGTACATATTATACATAGACTTACATATTATAAATAGTTCAGGAATCGCGTCTCGCAGTTTTTTCCGAACTTTTCCCGATCTTCAAAGACTATTATTTTATGATTTATTTACAAATGTATAGTTTTCAGACTTGCATTTGTAGTATAAGACGATATTCCCGAGGTGAAAGGTCTTGACAGACAGACGGACGGACAACAAAGTGATCCTATAAGGGTTCCGTTTTTTCCTTTTGAGATAAGGAACCCTAACTTTAACTTTTTTGCGCGAATACGGCTGGTTTATTGTGAAATACAGACAACGTCTGCGCCCACTGTAGGAGTCACGCAGCAGAACTCACGCTCGGATATTTTGTGCCGGACGAGCCTCGCTAACTGCGCCACTAAAAACGGACACGGGATTTATTTGAAGCCTCCTACGTGCGTCGGGTTAAGCACGGATACGCTACAATGTCTGCTTTGTGTAACGACCTTACTAGTCAACTCCATCAACTCCTGTAGGGTCATAGGATAGCGGTATTATTCACTGCGTCAGCTGATGGTATCAACGCAGGAGAAACTAACATCTTAACAGTTGCAAGTCAATACATTCCATTTGAAATAAGTCCGCCTTTTTATCACCAGCCTGTTATTTTAGTTTTATTTTTGTTAACGTTTTTTATTGTGAAATAAAGTGTAAACAAACAAACAAACACTTATGAAAATATTATGGACATTGGAAAAAATATCGAAGACTTCGAAAATGTTGATAGCCATCATATTATTGTTAATACTATAAATAAACACAAATTGTCATTTCCACGATTTAGACATTTGCAAAGGTTAATACATCCTTTATGGGGCACTGTAGGAGATTCTACAACAAGATCCCTCGAGATATATTAGAGTTACCTCAAACGTGGTTTAAAAATGTGTTAAGCAACAAAGCTGACTATAACATCAAGGTTTATTTAGAAGACAAAGATTTTGGGCATTAAACACTAGATTAATATTAGTTACAGGACGATTGTGACTAGTGTTCAACACATTCATGATTAATATTTTAAACTAAAAACTCTGTTAATTAAGTTAAAACGTGTTTTGAAAAGAATAAATGTGGAGTTCTTTTGTTAGCTTCTTTTCCACATTATCTATTAATTGTGAAACTAACAAGTTTGACGTTTATTGAATAAACATTCTGTTTTTATAATGAATAAAAATATTTGAATTGAATTGTCTCCACAAACACGTTTAATAATAACTTCCACACAACACAATCACTTGTCCTGGTCCCAAACTAGGATACCCTGTGCTATGGTAACCAGGCAAGGACATCACAAACATGGAAATACACCCAGACTGAGTCAAAGTGTACAAATGCACGGTCCTCAGTGGAAATCAAACCCACAACCTCCGGCACGGTAATCAGACGTGGTACCGCTGTTTGTACCTGTCTGAAGCTGAGGTTCATTACGATGTTACAGAATAAGCTGCTTCATTATTCAAATTATCTAATTCAAATTATACAAATTAAATCAAATATTTATTTAAAACTATAAATTAATTTTTAGAGCAAATTACATTATTATGATAATTATAATAATAACTTCCACACAAAACAATCACTTGACCTGGTCACAAACTAGGATACCCTGTGTTATGGTAACCATATTATGTTTTTTAGACATCAAAGTACAATGTTAACCGGTTGAGTTTGTAGTGGAGAAAAAACGGTGAAAATGGTAGATACGATTTGAAAAAAGATACTCCACTCTGACCATCTTTTCTCAAATCTTATTAATTATAATACATTAGTTGGTATCAGTACCTACCTAGCAAATTAAACGTAGTTTGACTTTCTTCATTAGTAGCGAACCATGATTACCGCTGTACATCATCATCACCATCAGCCATTTGACGCCCACTGCAGGACATAGGCCTCCTTCCTGGTTTTCATAACCATGAGGGGTTTTGCCATAATCGCAACCACGCTTGGCAGAAGGGTTGGCAATCGCAGTATGCGGTTGGAATCTCAGGAAGACGCTGCTGCCCGTTTCCTGGTAAGTGATTTCCTTAGTCGCCTTCTACGACATCCACGGAAGGAAATGGAGTGACGCTATTCTTAGTCCGGCGCCACACGGTTACCGCTGTAAAACGTTCTCAACAGATTATAGGTATTTTTGATGAGAAAATATCTCAAAAAGCATTTTTGGCACAAAAGAGTCCTCAGCCAAAAAATTGGAGGGGACATTCACAATAATTCACTTGTAAGCATTAATGCTTCCCGGGCCGAGCAACAAATGTCCTAATTGCGGGGTTCGGGGTGTTCCCACGCAACTCAAGTAACTGTTCGTAATCTGTGGAATTCTAAATGGCCCGATTGGACCACCATAACAATGTTTTTTAATTATTCTTTTTAAGGTAAAAAAAAACCTGTGAAAGTTTGTATAATAATAACTTCAACACAATACAATCACTTGACCTGGTCCTAAACTAGGATACCCTCTTCTATAGTCACCAGGCAAGGTCGTCACAAATTTGAAAACACACCCACACTGATATTAGTATATTAAAATTTTTTGTTCTTTAATACTTTATTAACTTAGGACAAACAGGCGCTAGTTCACTGATACAATGTTAATATTAGGGGTTAAAGTATGAAATTGCCGTTTTATTGCAATAGGTTCTTTTAATTGACATAGAATCTTCATGGTTTGAGGTTTTCGAATGAAACTTTTTTCAAATGGTTTCTATGATGTTCTTTTTTTAAAAAATGTGAAACATTTGAATATCGACTTTCAATTGTTTTTGTTATTCAATTTAGACAAGAAAGATGGATACTGCGAAAATTCGAGTGATTTTTGAATACGAGTTCCGACGCGGAACTAACGCGGCAGAAACAGCCCGCAATATCAATGCTGCGTTTGGAGAGGGGCTACTAATGAACGCACCGTGCGATTTTGGTTTAAACGATTAATCCCTATTATTTAAAAAAATGCCTTTTAGGTAAAGATATACTTGCATGCAACGATTAATGAATGTTGGGGAAGCGAAAGAGGTCTGTCAGGATCGTGACAAGTGGCAAACCCTGGTCTCTGCTACCCCTCCGGGATACAGGCGTGAGTTTGTGGAATGTAATGTAAGGACCTCGCCTATCGCTATAGCATATAAGGCATAAACATTTACATATCTACACTACACTCACACTAAATACATCATCTCATACATTACACAATTACACACTCACATTTACTAACATCCACATTCAGATACACTATATACTCACCACTCTTCTTTTCTCACGATTCCTTAGGTATTTTTCTCGTCAAATCGCCGCTGACGCTGTCTCCCTAAATAACTTATCAAATACAAATACCTTTTTAAAATTTCTTTACTCTTATAGGTTTTACAAATAAATTTAACCGTTTGGGAACGCACCAAAGGGCAACATCGAACTGTGAAGGCAAAAATTGCGTAATTTATGCAAATTCCGCGATGCTGCCGGGCCCCTGTTAAAATGCCATAAAAATTATATTACAGTTTAGAGTCATTTGTTATGAAAAGGCCTCTAATTGGGGCCATTTTGGGAAGAATTTGCACGTTTTCTTGTTGCGCGTGCAAGAATTCCATGGGATGTGAAGTGGGAATAGTATTGTCGAGATTAAACTTCCGACAGCCGACAGCGACAAACTTTGTATTTCTGTGAGCAAGTCGTCCGTAATTCAACTGCGTTGTAAAGGGATGTAAAAGTCGATGTGCTTTCTTATTATATTTAGACTTTTATTTCACACAGTCGATATGTGCCAAAAATAATAGTAACGACACTTCATTGCACAACATACACAGGGAGGTGTAGGTACAACTGCAAGAATAGTACGACGACGCGTTTTAAATGTCGAAAGTCGCGACTTTCCAGTACATTCATTGTCAAATTCTGACCTATTCTTTTGTTGCACTAACCCATGCTGAGGACAATGTTTTTAAATACCTGTTTAGAAGCTTAAAATTCCACCCATGCCGGGACTTGAACCCGCGACCTGTACGTAATACAGAGAAATTTGTAAAGAGGCTCGAAATGTCGCCGATGCCTGCACTTGCCCATTAGCTCAGTTGGGAGAGCGCTGACACGGTTAGCCAGAGGTCACGGATTCAAGTCCCGGCATGGGTGGAATTTTTAGCCTCTAAATAGGTTTTCGGGTACTTTTTATCTTGCCCTTTGTTAATACATCCTCTATTTGGTCAAAGTATGTCCGTCTGGGTATGTGCGTGCATGCAACGACTAATGAGTGTTGAGGAAGCGAAAGTGATCTGTCAGGATCGTAGCAAGTGGCAGTCCCTGGTCTCTGCCTACCCCTCTGGGATACAGGCGTGAGTTTATGTTATGTTATGTAAATAGGTTTTTAAGAATTCTGTCATTTTAGCGCTACAAAACGCGTGACTCGTGCCACCGTACTACCCATGCTGATTATAGCTCTTGTATCTTTCGACTTGTGTTAGTTCGCGGGTGACAGTGAATGAATGAGTTGTCATTCAGTGTATGAGTTGTCGAACATTGACAATGAAGAAATATAGTATTTCCTGAGGTTAACACGAGCACTAGACATAATAAAACTGAATTTTAACGGATATTTACTCGTTTTCTTCTCCATATTACAATTTTCCGACGTTTCGGTACTTTTGCACGTGCCGTGGTCTCGGTGGACGAAGTGCCATGAGAAAAATTTTGGTTCCCGGCGTTTTTCATTTGTGGCGCGAACTTTATGTTTGTAACGTCCTTGCCTGGTTACCATAGCATAGGGTATACTAGTTTGGGACCAGGTCAAGTGATTGTGTTGTATTATTATTCATCATCATCATCATCAGCCATTTTACGCCCACTGCAGGACACAGGCCTCCCTCATGGTTTTCGCAAACCATGAAGGGTTTTGCCATAATCGCCACGCTTGGCAGGCGGGTTGGCGATCGCAGTATGCGGTTGGAATCTCAGGAAGACGCTGCTGCCCGTCTCCTGGTAATTGATTTCCATAGTCGCCTTCTACGACATCCACGGAATGAAATGGAGTGACGCTATTCTTAATCCGGCACCACACATACACGGTTATTATTATTATTTAATAATAATATCTGAAGTATGAACTATTAAGGTAAAAGAGATACAATAATATATAAATTATGAAGACACATAACTCTACTATTGTAAGTTAATTAACTGTGAAAACAGTAACCTAACAAACCTAATTGCATTAGGTTGAAAAAAACAGTTTCATTACAACGCTCGTAAAACTGACCATCTCTGTAATGAAGGGCGAAATTGTCCCCGAAACAAACTCGCTGCTCCTAAAAACGCCGGCGAGAGACCAAACTAGAAATATATTTTTTGTCCCAGCAAGTTTTCCCATCGGGCGGCGGGGCGCGCGAGTGGGCATGTCCCGCTCAAGTTAACTAAACTGACTAGCGAACACAGGGCTGGCCACCGAAGCTGGGAACTTTTTGAAAACCTTGTTACTAGTAAAAAAAAACCGGCCAAGTGCCAGTCGGACTCGCGTCGCGCACTGTTCCGTACCCTTATCTATAAAACATTAGACACAAAGATCGATAAAAAACGGCCAAAAATCACGTTTGTTGTATGGGAGTCCTTAAATGAGGGAGGAAGCTTGGAGGAAGCCAGGTGTATATCATGTAACTTATGTAGATATTTATGATTTCTAATGTATCTTAGTAATGTATGGTGTGCAATAAAGAGTATTAATCTAATCTAAATATGTATTTTATTTTAATTTAGTTATTCATTTTTGAAGCGAATATAGAACTACATCTTCTTTGAATATTTCAAGCATCTACCTGTTGCCGTTATTAATATCGAACAAAAAACGGCAAAATTAATACGATTTTTGTATGGGAGCCCTCCTTAAATATTTATTTTATTCTGTTTTTAGTATTTTTTTGTTATAGCGGCAACAGAAATAGATCATCTGTTAAATTTAAACTGTCTAACTAACACGGTTCATGAGAACAGTGGTGACAGACAGACAGACGGGTAACGTAGTCTTAGTAATAGGGTCCCGTTTGGCACCCTTCTGGTAAGGAACCCTAAAAAGCATGCAAAACAGACTTTCCACTGTCGAATCCCGATATTATAAAAATAGGCTGTTTACGCATCCAAATTACCTGTCTTTTTCAATCTGCACATTTAATGTTTAATGTTATGGTGATCAGGGAAGTATAATATAAATATAGTGTAGGTATGTACATACATGTTTATAAAAATAAATAGATAATACAATCAATAAAAATACCCAAGTATTAATATAATTTGTTACAACGAATCAATCTAGCCTCCTCGTATTAACGCTGGACAATCTTTTCATGTTTACCATGTAAGCTTGGTTTTAAACGAATCTATACATTATAATGAATCATTAAATTTTGTCTCCGTTTGATATATGTCTGTCTCACTCGGTTTTTTTTAGTGTGCGCATCACGCAAAAACCGTAGAAGTAAAAATAAAAAGAATAAAATGCATTTATTTCGGGTTGCAAGACCAATATTAAAGCAAAACTCACCAGAATTATACCTTAGGATCCCGTGCTAAAGTCCATGGGGGGGGGGGGGGGGGGATAAGAAAATCACCATAATATGCGAGGTCATTAAACAGTGGTCTCAACACAATGGCGGATACATTTGACCAGGTTTATAATATGGACAGTTGGACTAAGTTCACAAGTTAAGTGGTCGCATACGGCAGTTGTATGAGGCAGTGCCGTTAGTGCGGACATACTCTTGTTTTGTTTATTATTATTGTTTCTGGTGGGAGACGGTTTGGGTCTCCTTCTGGTCTAGGGATCTGCTAGCTAGAGAATTCACCGGAGAGAAAAAATAATAATAATAACTTCCACACAATACAATCACTTGGCCTGGTACCAAACTAGGATACTCTGTGATATGGTAACCAGGCAAGGACGTCACAAACGTGAAAATACACCCAGACTGAGGCCATTTGTACGGCGGCCCCCAGTGGGAATCGAACCCACGACCTCTGTTTGGTAGCTAAGCGCCTTAACGGCTAGACCAACGAGGCAGTTAAATAAAAGCTTCTTGATTTTTTTTCTGTTCATTTCATGTTTGAAAAACGTCATTATCCGGAAATAATATACGTTTACCTACGATCAAATGAAAATATGAATATTAGGTACAATGCCCGTTTCATACATTCATGGTGTCTTTGCTAAGAATGCTATAATTAGGTTTCAGTGAGTCGTGAATATTCCCAGCGGCATATTAGAGACCACCATCATCAGTTAGCACTGCCTATTACCGGACGTAGGCTTTTCCCCCATCTCTCACGGTCTTCTTCCAATTATGTGTATTACAGTGTATTCCCTCTATATTTGCGCAGGTATTACCCCGTTTAACTTCACTGGAGCGTCACCGAAAAATGCTCACAAAAACAATGTATTAGGTACATAGCATATATGTCACAAAAACAAAGCAAAACCTATTTGGAGGTTAAAAATTCCACCCATGCCGGGACTTGAAACCGCGACCTCTGGCTAACCGTGCCAGCGCTCTCGACTGAGCGAATGGGCAAGTGCAGGCATCGGCGAAATTTCGAACCTCTTTGCACGGGTAGAATTTTTAGCCTCTAAATAGGTTTTTAAAATTGTCCTCAGCACGGGTTAGTGCAACAAAATAATATAAAAACAAATCATATTAGTTTTTATAATTTTTTCTTGAAAAAATTAATAAAATAAAAAGAAAAGGAAAGATTGATGAAACAAATATGAAACCGGCGTGCGTGCATGCAACTAATGAATGTTGAGGAAGCGAAAGTGATCTGTCAGGATCATGGCAAGTGGCTGTCCCTGGTCTCTGCCTACCCCTCTGGGATACAGGCGTGAGTTTATGTATGTACGAGTCTAAATATGTATGTATTTATGTATGTACATTAAAAATTCACCGCGCAACGTATTCTGATCATCGGGATCTCAAACGTGTCTATTGCGTGCTAATATATTTTTAATTTTTAATAATTGAAAAACAATATTGTTTTGCCAAAAAAAAGAAACGTATAAAGCAGTTTGTTTTGATGACCGGTACGCGTAGCTTGAGGTCAGGTGTCATTTATTTAACATTCTGTACAGTGGCAAACCGTTCTCTGCCTACCCCTCCGGGATGCAGACTTGAGTTTATGTAATGTTTTGTCTGTGTATTTTATAGGCGCTTATATTAAATTTGATGCCTGCTACTATTTTTAACCGACTTCAAAAAAGGAGAAAGTTCTCAATTCGACTCATCGTTACTAATATCATAAACGCAAAAGTTTGTATGCATGGATGGATGTTTGTTACTCCTTCACGCAAAAACGGCTCAACGGATCTGGATGAAATTTTGCACAGAGATAGATTATAGTATGTATTAGCACATAGGCTATTTTTTATCCAGGAAAAATACACATCAAAATTACCACGCGAACGAAGTCGCGGGCAACAGCTAGTACTGCAATAATTTTGGGTGGTTTGAAAGCAAAATGAACGTGCCTGACAACAGCTATTGATAAGGCTAGTTTGTTTTTAAAAAAAAATGTTTTCAAAAATATCTCGACACAAACTCGAATCTATTAGAGCCATTAGTAGCCATCCAGAGCGGTGCGTGCGTGCCGCGGCGCCGCGGGTCATTGTTCTGTTAGACGGAGAGGCGGTACTAGTTGTTGTTGCATTTTTAAACAAGATATCTCAACTCGAAAGAAAATTTCCCAACTTTTTTTAAAAGTAGATGAATTTAGATGATCTAAATAGATGGAATTTTTAATTAATAAATACATAACCGCAGCTTTTAAACCACCCAGAAATGAGCGTGTATATATCGACGGTGGAAAGCTAATTTTTACCAAGCGACATGTATGCAACTTTACAGTAGAGCCATTTAAAGTTTTTATTTTTCGTAAAAAAATCATATCTTCTCTTCTATTAATCATATTGGTTTCGTTCTCACAGCATTTAAAAGCTATTCAAAAGTACTAAAAAATGTTTTAAACTAGTATTTCTTCAACCTGATACTTACGGAAATACTGTCGCATGGTAATTTTTTAAATAAAAAGGCAACCTGGAAGAAATTACTAAGCAACAAGTGACACTTGTCATGAAAACTGGAAAAACATCATTTATGCATATTTTTAGTGAACTAAAGAGTGGAACAAAGTCGTAAACGATAGAAATACTTTAGTTTGATCTGGGAAAAGATGCTGATTCGAAGTAATTGAAATAATTATTTCGGGATTATTTGTCTAACCTGTGACGTATATTTACTTACATACCCCCAGTATTAAATGAGTTTTCAGTTGAAATTTATGACAAAAAATAAGAAAAACAACTGAATTTTAAATCATCTGGGGTTTTATTGAAAGTTCAACGAAAATAATCAACTGTCCAATTAAATTGGTAACAAAAAATCAACTTTTATACGAATTTAAAAACGAAAACAGTACTTCTGTAAAAAAAACTTAAACTCCAACACAGTACGGAGCGTCTATTGGTAGTAATTTTGTACTAATTCTAATTATATCTTCGTAATAATGAGTCAAACATAAAAGTTAAAATTTTATGTTTTATGGCTTTACACTCTAAGGCTTGCAATATTTTTTCATGTTCAAAACTTACTTATGTACTCAAAAAACAGAATTGTTTTACCTTTAAAATTACTATGTAGGTAATAATAACTTATTATCCAAGATCAGTCTAAAGGCTTTTTGTTGAGATAAATCTCGATAGCTTGTGAAATTGTCACAATACTATTGTAGAGTCACAGTACAACATAACTTAACCCACTTAACATAATAATTAACAGTGTGTTGCCTCAACCTAAAATTATATAACTACAAACATTAACAAACAACAGATCTTAAATCGTATTAATCACAATCTTCAATGTCTGAGTCAGCCAAGATGTCTTTTTCATTTGAAGAGCGTGGCAAGTTGATAAACTCACTTTGGAATAGACTAGGTATAACATTTTCCTTACAAAGTTTAGCCAGGTCTTCATATTTTGCCTTTGAAATAGGCAGCTTGGACCGATAGCACGACATAAGTGGCAGTTTAGTTTTGGACTGAATTTCAATTTCACTCATTTCTGCAGATTTCTGCATTGAATACTTCACTGAAATAGCTGAAGGCTTACTTTTTTATATGTTGCAATTCTTATTTTGCTTATCATCCCCGTCAAATTGCCTTTAAAGTATTTTTCAGAGACGGGGTCCCATTCCTTCTTGTGTTTTCTTTCCTTTTTTGAATTTGTTTTTCTTTTTCGTAAGCCTTTATCACCCACTTCTTCTTCTGGTGTATCCTCCGTCCTTTTCTTTTTCTTTTTTGATTTAGATTTATCCGCACTCTCTACGAAATCTTTTTCTGGCGTCTCCGCACCTGACCATTCATTAGATTCTGCGTACACTCCATCATAAAATGTTGAAAAATGTATCTTTTATCAGTTTTTCAAGTTCGTTTACGACCTCTTCGACTACAGGACTTTGAACCGTTTGCAGCAGTGATTGTTGAATTTGTCGAACTGTTACTTGGTTGGACTGAGCTCGGAGTCTGAATTGGAACAGTTATCTTACATATCTTTCAAAATATTTAGCCCTTGATCAAAAGTGTCAGAGGATATTCTTGTATCTACGCGAATAGTGTTAGGTGAGTCTGACACAGAATCTAAAATGAATTCAGCCCCAGCCACTTCAGATGCGTGCTTTTCTCTATTGAAATGTGAATCTGCATCGTCATTAAAAGCGTCATTCAATATAGGTTCGGTGTTAAGGGCACTCACACCAGGGATGGTGGTATAAGACTCCTGTATACTTATGGAAGTTTTACCTCCCCGATCTTCAAGGTCAGGATCTTCATTGAAGGACTTCTGATTCAAACCGGCCTCGTTACTAGTCGGCACCGACTTTTCGTTAACACCAATTCATCCTATAAAAAAGGAACAGATCAGATTATGCCAATCTATTGACTAAATTTGGGATAGTAATTTATTAAAAATAAGGAATTTCGCTATAATTTTGCGGCGTTTTTCAAAGTGACTCGAGATCCCAATCACTTTATAGTCGCCAAACAAACCGAGTAATGTTTATACTTATTTTGAACATCATCTGCGAATATTTCAATTATCTAGCTATCACGGTTCATGAGATACAGCCTGGAGACAGACAGACGGACTGACGGACCGTTTGGGTACCTTGGGTTGAGTATCGAGTAACCCTAAAAATTACAAGGTAAAATAAAGCTGAATAAAACTTACCGGTACATTATCAAATGAAAGTTTTTTGCGCACTTGGTTCCGCTTTATTTCGGGATTTGTATTATCGCCCACTTGAACAGGAGAATTTTCATGGTATTTTGAAATTACTTCTGCATTCGTCTAAGGTTAATGATTTTCGATGATCGTTGATTCTTTTGATCCATTATTCTAAAACAAAATAAAATATAATTAAGATTATGCATTGCAAAGTCTAGCAATGTCATAGCAAATATTAATACTTTAAATGAAAAAAGTTACCATGTTCATACTCCAAGCGGCAGACAGACAGGGCGCACGTGTGCACTATACGACTTTCGATCGCAGGCTGATTCATAATTTTGGTACTAACTGCCGTTAAATGACCAAAATACATTCTTCCCAAGCAACAATTCCACTTACGCATGGATGTCATAAACTTACTTTTAATTTAAATTTCTTTCTGGAATAGGTATCTAAACTCCAAAGTTCGAAGTAAATCCGGCAGGTCATAATTTACTAAGCGACGTTCGTATTGTGTTTTGTTCCAGGGGTAAATTTACCAAACGACATAGTTTTGTAAAAGGTGTCACGGCTAAAATTTCTAAGTGCAAAATAAGGGAAAAAAGAGAACCAGTAAAAAGTGACAAGTTAAAAAAATAAATATTTTCTAAGTAGGGTAAAATTTGCCTACCAAAGTATTATTTAAGTTACAAATCCGGGTAAAATTTAATAAATGACAAAGTAACAAAAATATTAAGCAGGCAAAATGTACTAAGTAAGAAAAAGCCTTAGATTATTTTATCCAAGTGACTTTTTTTATAAATAGGTACTATTTTTTGTCGCATGGTGGCCGAAAGTTGTAAAATATTACTTAAAAACAAAATTACCAAGCGACATCAAAACTCATCGTAGAGACTTGAGAGTGAGACCAATCGACGCAGAAAAAAAAGACGATTCCATTGATGTATATAACTCAATATTGCCCAAAGTGTCGCTTGGTAATTTTTTCCTTTCCACCGTCGATATGTATATTTAAAAAAAAAATTATACTTCTAAAATATTTAAATGTACTTCTAATTTAAAGGTATTCTCTCAAATTATTTCTAACTGTTTAGTGCTGCAGTGTTTTGGAGTCGGTTTTTATTTTCTATTTAAAAAAAATATTAATAGGTCTTTATCAAGCCTCCTACCATCACGTTTCAACAAACAGTCAGGTAACTCGACACCGTTGTTTTGACCACTCGGGTGGAGCCGATGACTAAATTATTGACTGACATTGGCAGTTGAAATCGGAGCCACGTGATCTCAGCGATCTAAGGTCGCGCAGTCACTCACTCGGCATGGTGGAGAGTGTGATTCGGGGTTTAATTTTTAAATGTTCTCTTTTTCATATGTTAAGGAAAATATTCAAAGTTTGTTCAAGGTCAAGGAATGTTACCCGCTGCCGTAGTGTCGAATTGGAGTGGAGTAAATGTCAGAAAAGTCACCGACATAGCCCACCGAATTAGCATGCTGAAGTGGTAGTGGGCCGGCCATATCACCCGAAGAACTGATAACCGATGGGGTAGACGAGTTCTTGAGTGGAGACCGCGGATCGGTAGACGTAGTGTAGGACGTCCTCAGACTCTGTGGAGCGATGATCTTTGCAGGGCGGCTGGCAAGAGTTGGATGAGAGTAGCCGAGGACCGTGCCCAGTAGCGTGCAAAAGGAGAGGCCTATGTGCAGCAGTGGACAAGCGTAGGCCGATGATGATGATGATGAAAAGTCAGCGAAAAACAACTCCACTCTGTCCATCTTTTCTCAAATCAATTAAGTCAAATTACAAACGATTTGTACCATATTTATATGTAGTGAAAATCGATAATTGTATACATACGTACGAATGCTACTCTGCCGCAATACAGTTATAACTAGCGCGGAGGGTAGCCATCTTTCTGCTGTTGTTACTTAAAATTGTTTATTTTACCAAACTAGGTACCCCCACACTCGCTTGTTAATGAATAACAGCTTGTACAAATACGTAAGCCAATAAAAAGTTATGAGTTATGGGTTAGTACAAGTGCCATTAATTACCAGGAGACGGGCAGCAGCGTCTACCTGAGATTCCAACCGCATACTGCGATCGCCAACCCGCCTGCCAAGCGTGGCGGTCCTGCAGGGGGCGTCGAATGGCTGATGGTGATCCATCATCGATGATGATGACGATGATGATGCTATCATTAAATTGCAATATCTACTAATTAGCAATACTAACATTAGTCACTATTCTAACATTAGTAGGAAAACAGGGGCTACCTAACGCTAACCGTGAAGGAAAACATTGTGAGGAAACCTGAGTGTCTGAGCTATTCACTTACCTCAGCGCTTGAAATCGCCGATCCACGGTGGGCACGCGTGGTGATTAAGCCCATACTCTCTCCCTGAGAGAAGGCCGGTGCCCTACAGTGGGACGTATATAGGCTGCTTATCTAGATGCAGATGTAGGGACTACCGGAAGCTTACTAGCGCCACCAGTGGCAAAAATCATATCAAATTTTTAACCGACTTCAAAAAAGGAGGAGGTTATCAATTCGACTCGTACATTATTATTTTTGCTATGTTTTCACATAAATCCGTCAAATCTTAACCGATTTGGACAATTCTTTTATTGTTCGAATAGATATAACGTCCTATTGGTTCCATTTTAATTTGGTTAAGATCTGATGAAGACTTTCAGAGATGGAGAACGGAACTCTTCAATGGACAGCTGTAAATAAGGCCTAATGGGGCCCATCATCATCAACCCATTATGTCCCCACCGAGGGGCACGGGTCTCTTCCCTGAGGAAGGTATACTCCATACTCCACCACGGGGGCCAAGTCCGGATTGGTGGAGGCTTGTAGACTAGTGGCTCGTCTACTGTCAGAAGTTGTCAAGCCGCCCTAAGGCCTCTGACTTGGCTTAACGACTGCCGTCTATCGACGGCAGCCGGCACCAACAGCTTAACGCGCCTTGCGAAGCACGGAACCGCTCGGAAAAATGCCACTAGCGTTAGGCATAGACGGCGACCCATCCATGCACTGAACGCGCCCAGTGTTGCTTAACCTTCGTGATCGTTTAAGATCACTAATGGGGTCCATAATGGGGCCCATGCTTTAGTAATATCCGTATGTTTCATAAAATAGCATAAAAGTAGTCCCAATGTAATTTGGTGATGTTCTGGTGAAGACATTGAAATTGAGAACGTCAAATTTTAAAGAAACGAATTAAGTAGGGTAAGTTCCGGTTATAAGCTGAGCCCTCGCGAGGAGGATCTCGGCTGTGTAATTGCAATCTCACTACTATCTTTCTTCCTTACATATTTATATCTACTTATGTTGCTACAGTTTATATATATATTATATGTTTTTTTATATTATGTATTATATGTTTATAGTATAAATATTTACTTATTTATTGTTGAGTATTCGTCCTCTTCTGTAATTTTAGTTAAAGTTATTCGTTTTATCCGTCTACTTCGTATGCACCTCCTGTGGTTGACTGGTAGAAAATGCTTATAGCATTAAGTCCGCCACATTGCCATTGTATTGATAAAAAATTATATAAAAAAATAAAAACAGACTTCGAAACACTACAGCACTAAAAAGTTAGAAATAATTTAAATACCTACCTAATTGTTTCATGACCAGCACATATATTTTGGGCACCAACTCCAAATTATATTTCTACAATACCTACATGTATACATACTTCTAATTATTTAAATTATTTCTAACTTTTTAGTGCTGTTGTGTTTCGAAGTCGGTTTTAATTTTTTTTTTTTTATAGAAAACGTCTTTTCAAAAATTTAACACCAGAAAAAAATCTCAATAAAGGTCTATTTATTTATTTGTCTATTTTTAAAACCTATAAAACCTTGTCTTTGAAGATTTTTTTTCGAAAAAACGGCCTTTTTTAGCGAAAACTAATGTTTTCGCTCATAACGTTGGTAAGTTCAAGAAGCAGTTGAAAGAGCATTATCTATCCCTGTAATAACATTGAGCTATATATTTATATATGTCGTAGCCATATCATAGAATTGACCATATCATGATGTGGTTAGCCATATCACGAAATGTATCCTTTTCATGAAAAGGCCAAGTCAAACTGGCCGTATCATGAAATGGCTTAACCAGATCAATGAGCGACCGACGATTGACGATTTGAATAGCAAAATGCATGACTATTTCATGATGCGGCCAAACGTTAGCGGCCATATCGTAAAATACTTCCATTAGGTATCCACCGTTAGAGGCGCTGATGTTAGTTTGTTGTGTATTTCTACCATGGAGGCGATAGAAAATATTTCTAGTGACGGCAATATACTCGTAAATACTGCAAAATGAGGAAAGTAAGGCAGAAATCTCATTTTGTTGTAATCATTGTACCGCATTGTATTTTACGAGTGATAAAATATAAACTGTTGCTTCTTTTATTGGTATTTTATTCAACCTATAAGGTTCAAATGCACCAAAACACTAAATACGTTAGGCATCTTCAATATATTTTTCAACTTAATGCAGTAAATATGTCAAACTTAAATCAGGTTGGTGCATGGAAAAGTCATGTGGCCTACATTATGATATGGCAAAACGTACATTGCCATATCGTCAAACGTTGATGCTTAAACGATACGGCCAGTTTGACTTGGCCTTTTCATGAAAAGGACACATTTCGTGATATGGCTAACCACATCATGATATGGCACAATCTACGATATGGCTACGACATATATATTACTTGTGTATAATCTAAGTAGGTATGTATTTTTTTATCACACCTGCTCTGAAAATACATACTAATTATACCAATTAGAGGAAAGAATCGCCTTTATCCCGCCCTTCAAATCCTTTCATCCCAAGGTATGGAAGTTTGTATGAAAATCCTTCCGACCCAAGGGTGGGAAGTATGTATGAAATTCCATTACATACCCGGTTTTTTTTTTATTTGTCAGCAGTCATACTGCAAAGAGACTTTAACTGTCTACTAATTAAATTTCAAGTAAATTGTTACTGGCCACATACAGTTTTTTTTTACCAGTTACCAACCTCCTTGGTGCATACAGAAAATTAAAAACGAAATTATTTTTGTATATAAAACGCGCGGAATCACGGAAGAAGTGGCTGAATGACCTTATGATCTTAGCCTACTCCAGAAACGGGAGAATAAAAAAAGGAAAAGCCCGCGCATTTTCGCAAAAACTTCGATTGATTTAGCATTTATCTTTGTGTTTTTTGTAAAATACATTTCTATGCATTTATGTCTATAATTTTCCTCGTAGGTGTAATAAAAAGCACTATACATACCTCAGGATAAAGTACAGTTCCATACCTCAAATGGTTTGCGCCCCTCGCAAGCTCGTGGCGCAAATGCCATAATCTCGGTATGGAACTGTCACTTTCTTCCCTCTGAAGTAATGTTCTATACTTGTGTATAATCTAAGTAGGTATGTATTTTTATTCTATATCAGAATAGATATTGAAACTTTTTTTTTTATATTGTGTAAATAGATCGTTATTTAGGACTTTTGTAGTTTATGTACTTTATTTTGTGCACATATATAGACCCGTTTTTCTACCGCTTCTCCTATACCCGAAGGTTTGCTGGACGAAATCTCTTACAGAGATAAGCTCGCCTTTGTACACGTAATTTCTTATGTAATGTCCTGTTAAATGTCCTGTGTGCAATAAAGTACAATAATAATAATAACATGTGCATTCATTGTGCAAGTCACCTCGGCAATGTCATTCTTCCATAATAACTAAACTGCCACATAAACCTCAATCCGAGTAAACATTTCAGGGAACCATCGCGTTTCCTTTGAAATGCACTTCGGTGACATCTTGGAAGAAATGCTGCAGCAATCGATTTAGGGTTCCCCGAACAAGGGTCCGGCGCTGACCGGATACTCTGGAATTTCTCATTTTGATAGAATTCGTACAGATCTACCCATATACTGCGAATTACATATTCCTATACACTCACGCTCTCTCCCACACTTACATACTCACAATGCACACTCATACAAATCTCACATACACATTTACACACAGATATACACTTACTTACAATTAAATTATACTCACCAATGTCCGTCAACTTTCAGACGCACAATATCTGAATCATCAATGCTTGTAATAGGTCTGTACATTAATTACTTACATACATATCACCAATAGAGAACTTGCACAAGAAATATATACACATATGGAATCTGTAAATTTTGTCTCTGTCTGACATATGTCTGTCTCACTCTAATTCTTTGTGCGCGCTTCACGCAAAAACCACTGAAGGGAATTTAATAAAACTTACCATGATTATAGCTCAGATTACCGTGTAACATATAGGTTATATGAAATCACACGTAAGTCTACAGGGGGCGAGAAAAACATTATAAATATCTTCATAAACTGGTTAATTGAATCCGACACTAGAAAAACCAACACTCGATCACCTCTGAGCTTTCAGGGCCGAATTTCATAACACTGCCATTTGTAGTTTATTATGACAATTCGAGTTGCATTGCGTAGCAGGTTTGTTTCATTAATCTGTGTATCAATCGGCTTTGCAATGTACATAAAATTTTCAAGTAAACATAAATTTTAGTTTCATTTAACAGGCCCAAGGTAGTAGCCGAGTCAGTCGGTTGCTATGGCAACCTCTCACTGGCGAGCGAGAAGTTATAGTTAGTTTCTTTTAAGTGTGTCAGTTAATTGTCTTGATAACATGCGAGACAAATTAATAAATTGGTGTCCACTTTTAAAATTAGTGTAAAACAAATAAAATTAGATTGACTTGGCAATCACACTAAACTATCTAATTAAATATAATATTGTATTACTTTTGAGATGCAATGTGTTTTCATGCGATGGCCAAGTCGATGCATTTATTGAATAAAATAACTGACTTGGTATTACGTGGATCTAACAAATTTTTACGGTAGAATAACTGAGTTGTGAGACTTGGTTTTTTACAAGTTATGTTTTTAGTGGCATCTCATTTCTTTTTGTTAGTCTTCGTTTATGGAAATTTCGGGCAATTTACTCTACTTAATACTTTGCGGGATTTTAGTACAACTTCGTAAGACATGTCCCATTCTCGCTTTTTCATTTCGTTGACCATTTTACAAGTTACCTTTGATCGTAATTATATCTAGGTACCTACCTACGCCTATTATTCCATTATATTATACATATAGCGGTACACTGATTTATCCACTGCAAATGTAACTTTGTAATCCTATATATTTATATATTTAAAGTTATTTATGCAGTTAGTGTATCTAGAAAACTGAAGCGAAATTGCAAAATATTTTAGTTTTTCACTGATTTATACACTAAACCCTAACTGCATCTAAATTTGAAGTGCCTTAGAGTTTTGATGATCGGTCAGTCAGTGAGTGACAAAATTAATAAATTTGACTAGTTATGATTCTTAGAGAAGTCTTTCAAATAGAATGAAATTTCATATATACCGTGTTTATACAATTCCTGCTTGGTTACTGAAAATTCAGCCTTCTAGTTTCATCCAAAACGAAGTTAGAGAGGGTCGAAAATGGCCTGAACTGCTTTGAGAAAAGGATGGTACCTACTTGCTCGACTTGGCGGGGGCACTACCGTGGCCCCTGATAGTTGTAACTGCCCAAGTAGGTGGTGCTGTATTTCGGCAAATAGTCATATTATGTACTTAACGTACAGATCTATAACAAACATTGATGATTCAGATATTGTAAGTCTCAAAATTTACTATCGCGTAGTAAAAATGTGTCTATCGCAAAATTATCCCGGATGTGCGAATTTTTGTTCAAGTCGATTGTCGGGATTACCATTGCGTATTACCCAACGATTGTAAGCGGCGGGCCATCACCGTTACCTGGGCGCACACTTTTACGACTCTCAATATGTCACCCATTCACACAGCAACCAATAATAGTTAAGATAAGATAAGTTACTTGTTATACAAGAGTGCAGAGTAACCGAAGGATTAAAAAATTAGAATCCTGAGCGTTAGCGAGGGAATCAAAAGAGCACGAGGTGAAAAATCTTTGCACTCGAGTGCAACACGTAACTTTCATCCCACCTCAACGAGGAAAAGACTTAAATGCAAAAAAAACACAAAGGAGGTTCCGAGTCTGAGTTTACAACAAATTAAAAAAAGTTGTACAATAAATTCGGCACCATGGAGGTAGAAGTAAATAGGTTTAATGAAGTTTTGAATTTACAAACTTAGTGCACTCGATGTTCTAAATTCAATTTACTTTATCCTCTAGCGGATAAAAACGGCTTTTGCACTCAGATATCGAAGGGCAAAAATACTCTTTCCGAGATGGGGGGATGAAAAAGTAATTTTATTAGAATTAGAATAACACAGGAACTCATTGTCAAAACATCTCAAACCGTTCTTGGCCGATATCCGAGTTTACGAGCCTCGACAAATAAAGCGCGTTTTTCATACATTACTGCGCATTCTCCTGTCCGTGTCGGTCGTAACGTGGAATTATCGCAGAACAACTATGACGAGAAATACCACCCGGGCCCTGTTTCATAGAACTGCAATTCTTGGTTTACTGTGACGATTCGACGTACATCGCAAAGTCAATTAACCTACAGACTAACAGGAAGACTCTGCTACGCGATGTAACCAGAATTGTCATAATAAACTGCGAATTGTAGTTATATGACACTCGGCCAAGCGCCCTGTTGCGTAACTATGTCGTGGTCAAATCATAATATTGGGCAGATCATGATCTGCTGAATTATTTGAAATGGACACCTAGTTTAACTTCTAACGTTCATTAAGACGCAGTTGCTATGTTACCTTGAATAAAAACATTTTGATTTTTAATTTTATCATGATAAGCTTTGCTACTGCTAAGCAAATTACGTTATGTTTACGTATATGACCAGTTATGTCTGGCCACACCATGATATGACTTAACGAGTTAAATCGATGAACCATGTTTGTTCACAGAGACTGCATCGTTGGTCTCACTGGGGGCCATCGTACTTTTGTATAAATTGCCCCAGTCTAGGTGTATTTCCATGTTTGTGAGGTCCTTATCTGGTTACCATAGCACAGGGTATCCTAATTTGGGACCAAGGCAAGTGATAGTGTTGTGTGGAAGTTATGTATTTATTTTACTTATTTATATAACTATTGCTTCGCGTGAGGTCGCGAGAGAAGTTATTGTACCTACCTTTGTGATCTAAAACCATTAACTTCCACACAACGCAATCACTTGTCCTGGTCCCAAACTAGGATACCCTGTGCTATGGTAACCAGATAAGGAAAACTAGGAAACTAGGATACCCGGTGACGGTCACCGGGCAAGGACATCAAAAACATGGAAATATACTGAGACTGAGGCCAATTATACAAATGTACGGGAGCCACCAGTGGAAATTGAATCCACGAAGTCAGTCCGGTATGGTAATCAGACGTGATACCGCTAGACCAACATTAAGTAGCGGCAGGCCACGCTCCGCTCTGGAGCACTTGGGGCTATCGGCACTGACTGAAAATCAGCGCTGAGGGTTCACACCCTCAGCACTATGCTGAGTCAGTTGCCATTTGCAGCAGCAGAGACACACCGCGACAATTTGTGAAAAGTGTTCCTATTATTTTTTATTACTATTTTTTGCTCTCCATGTTTTGTTTTGTTTTAAGTTTTAATTAATGTGTGTTATTTGTTGCTGCAATAAATGTTTCTCTTTCTTTCTTTCTAAGTCACACTCGCTGACAGAAGGAAGACATCGTGTGGAAGCCTGTCTACATACATCATCACTAAACCTCCCGTGGGTACACATGGTGTTTGAATCCATACTATCTCTCTAAGAGCAGGCTTGTGCTCTGCAGAAGTGCGTATAACCAAGAGCCATAGCTTCAAGTGAACTTTCTGTTTTCTCTTAGAACGCGTCATAAGACAGTATTACGCCTGTAATTTACGGAGTTTTTGGCATTAATAGCTCTATGTCAACTTTTTGAGACGATCCGCCTTTATGCGATGCGTTTGCGTCCCGTGTGAATCATTATTGACTGACAAAGAACACGTGGGGAAGGGATACGACGCTTTCTTGCTTTGATTAAAGTTTTACGGTCTTGCTTATAAAAACACTCCTCAGTGGCAGTTTTAATTGACTGTAGTAAAGGGAAGACGTAACTACAGTTTGTTTACTACCTCTGAGAAGTCTCTATTCTTATGTAGTCTATGTAGGTATATGTCCCACTGCAGGTATCAGGTCTTCTCTCAGGAAGAGAAAGTATGGGCTTAGGTATCACGCGTGCCCACAGCGGATTGGCAATTCCAAGCGCTGCTGAGGTTCGTGAACACCTCAGTCGCTAAGGATTCCTCACGATGTTTTCCTTCACAGTTAGCGTTTTTGTAATTAACCAGTATAATCTAGCAACTGTCTCGCTGCTTTTATAGTTATAATATAACATTAATTCGCAAACATAGTTCTGCCTTTACTCAACTAGCCGAAGCTTGACTTAGTCAAGCTTAAAGCGCTGGATCGCAGTGTAATCTGTACCCATACATACATACATAAACTCACGCCTGTATCCCAGAGGGGTAGGCAGAGACCAGGGACTGCCACTAGCGACGATCCTGACAGATCACTTTCGCTTCCTCAACATTCATTAGTCGTTCCATGCACGCACGCCGGTTTCGGGTACTTTTATACATCCCCTACTCGGACGAAGTATCGGAAAGTTATTTTGGAAAATATATTAAATAAATACATTTAATTATAGTACAATCAAGTTTGAATACTTGTGGTTGAGAGTACGAAGCTGGTCACTGTCCAATGGTTTCTGAATTGAGAGTTTCAAGTGTCAGCCTGTTCGAGTTTCTCAAAAAATTAAGAGAAAAAACGATAGTCAAAACGCTACATTAATTCTAAGTTTCTGATTGGTGGCTCCTACGGGAGTTGAACTTACGCCCTCTGCGTTCAAAAAGCTAAGTCATCTGTGACTTGCTTTATCTTTGGCCAAACAATAGGCTGTCTCCCGGCAGTGAAATTAATCCACCTTCGGTGCAACTGCTAAGTTTACAATGTCAACGTCAGACTTTATAATTTTACGACAGCAGTTCGTCGAAAAAGTGTTATTTGTTCAATTTATTTTCGCCGCAGTTTAACGATCGCTTTAATTAATAGTAGTAACTTCCACACAACACGTCACTTGTCCTGGTCCCAAACTAGGATACCCGGTGCTATGGTAACCAGGCATGGACATCACAAACATGGAAATACACCCAGACTGTGGCCATGTCGACGCCATATCTACACGTCTAAAGTACGCCGGCCCCCAGTGGGAATCAAACCCAAGACCTCCGGCATGGTAATCGGACGTGATACCGGTAGTACAAGCAGGCAGTCGAAGATCGATAATAATATCTTTCACCTGGTTTCGCAATAAAGTGTTCTCCATCTCCATCTATCTGTCAGATTAATAAGTTTGTAAGCTTTTGGATCAAAGTTAGGCTCGGACTCTCTTAATAGCAATCTGTCTAAGGATAAGTTACCAGAGCAGTTAGCAGTAGCAGAGCTTAACAATCAACAATTACAGCCCTATCCACACTAGTGCTTCGCGAGCGATTTGAAAGCGATGCGAATGTGCAGCGAGCTCGCCGCGATTGATAATATAATTAATCCTCCCAGATTCGTCGTTGACTTGTATCCGCTTTCGTTTTCTGCGTCTTCGAAGTAACAAAGCCAAAAGTACTGTTTCCTCGTCAGATCAATTCATTTTGCTACTGAGTGTCCAAAACGCGACGACACTGCGCCGCAGCGGTGAGCTCGCGGCGTGCTCGCCGCGCAACAGCTATACAATCGCGGCGAGCTTGCTTCGCAATCGCATTGCTTGCAAATCGCTCGCAAATCGCTAGTGTGATAGGGCTTTTACTTAGAGACTGGAAAACAAATGGTTACAAATTATCGCGAACCGTCACATTGTTCATTGCCATTCAATCTTGGATCGGAATAACAACATATTAATTCACTTCACACGTTCAAATATAGACCTACGTACGTGGCCTTAGAGTCTTATCTAAGTGAACGGTTGTCGGTGGAAAGGAGAGGTCACGAAGTGGTCTTGCTAAGTTTCAAATGGAACAAAAATAATTGTTGAGATTTTATGGTTATTTAGTCGTGATTTTATTTTACATCTTAGTTGGCTACAAGTTAGACTACTGAAACTGAGAGCTATTCGCCTCTTGTAATTGAATTGGTTTTTATTGGCATTCTGAAGGGATCCCTGAAAAAAAAAATCAATTCAATTCAAATATTTTTAATCATTATAAAAACAAAATGTTTGTTTCATGAACGCCAAAGTTGTTATCTTCAGAATTAATAGATCACGTGGAGAAGAAGCGAACAAAGAAACGATTTTTTTTCAAAAAAGCTTTAACTTAACAGATTTTAAGACAAAAAAAATATTAAGTACCTAATAAATTATTACTACTACCTGGCGCCGGAAACGTTGTTTTGCCACATTAATTAGCCTACGACCTATTGCTAATAAGGCTAATTAGCACAGCAACGTTCTTTAGCATAGAACATCACAACATCGGTCGGCCAAGTCGGCAAAGGGCCGACGGGTGCGAATGACCGCGAAAGATGGCGTGATGGGGAAAAGGCCTATACCCAGCGGTGGACAGAGTTGGGCTGATGATGATGATGAATGAATTTCTACTGTGCGCAGACAACATAACACACATCTTCTTTGTGCATTTATTGTGTTTTTAAGGATCCGTACTCAAAGGGTACTTACTCTATTACTAAGACGTCCGTCCGTCCGCCCGTCCGTCCACTTGACTGTATCTCATGAACCGTGATATTAAGACAGTTGAAATTTTCACACATGATGTATTTCTGTTGCCGCTGTAACAACAGATACTAGAAAACAGAATAAAATAAAATTTAAAGGGGGGCCCCCGTACAACAAACGTGATTTTTTTTGCCGTTTCTGCTCGATATTAATAACGGGAACAGGTAGACGCTTGAAATATTCAAATATTGTATAGATGATGGTAGGGAGCCCTTCGTGCGCGAGTCCAACTCGCACTTGGCCGTTTTTTTACTTCACTTCGCTCCCTGGCTTTATTTTTCACAAAGATAAAATGTGTTTGTTGGCACCACAAATCTGTTTCAGAGATTATCCAAAGAATAAGGAAGCAGAAAAGGTAATTTTATCCCCGATCAAATGCCTGGTTTCCTATACAAATTGACCTGTAATAACGTAACTGACTGAGAAAAACGGATATTATGGTATTGTGTATAAAACTACGTTGTATGAAGTACAAATGGACACCAACATGTTTGATGTTTCTTAAACATCAAGGAATAAATTGATAAAAGCATCGTGAATTAAATAAATTTTCTCTTTTCCAGATCAGTATATTTTTTCAGAATGCGCAAAGCAAAAATGCAGGTTCATTGTAATAAAGCCTCCCTTAATTGAAAATATGGAGGTCGGGCCCGATTTTGCGCCATTGAATACAGTGGAAGTTTATTTCATATTCCACTGCTTTATAAAATTGCTGCCTTTATTCAATACGAAGAATTTTGTATGCAATTTCCGCGAACGCTTGATTAATTTTTGGAAAGAGTATACACGGTAATGGTGGGTAACAATTATCGGTAGCCGAGCTCCAGAACGTGGATTGATAATCCCATTTTAAAATTTACACTCCGTGTACAATTTAAAATGAGATTATCATGTTCTGGCTGAAATAAAAAACCGGCCAAGTGCGAGTCGGACTCGCGCACCGAGGGTTCCGTACAAACCTGCAATGTCAACAACATTTTTTCACGGGTTAAAGGCAATTAGATCTAAGTATTTGATATGAATTTCAACTTGATAGCTCTACGCGTTCATGAGGAAAAAAGTAATAAGTTTATATTTATTAAAAAATATATATTTTGTAATGTAACTAAAAATTTAAGGTTTTCGGAATTTTTCCTTTATGTGTGCTATAAAACGTTGCTTCATGCCAAATTTCAAGATTCTAGGTCGACTGAAAGTATCCTTTAGGTTTTGATTCCCTTGCGAGTTTCAAAATATGCAGCTTAAATTGCTGTTTCTTTTGATTGCGTTGACATAGAAGTTAGATTTTGTTACAGCTTAAAGGTATTATAGACCTGAGTATTTGGTATGAATTTCAATTTAATACCTCTACGCGTTTATGAGGAAATGGGTAGTAAGTTTAAAATTATTAAAAAAAAATATATTATGTGATGTAACTAAAAATTTATGGTTTTCGTAATTTTTCCTTTATCTATGCTATAAGACGTTGCTTCGTACCAAATTTCAAGATTCTGAGTTCACGGGAAGCACCCTGTAGGTTTTGATTCCCTTGCAAGTGTCGAAAATTTGCGGCATAAACGGCTGTATCTTTTGATTGCGTTGGCTTAGAAGTTTGATTTTTTCACAGCTTCAAGGGACAGTAGACCTGAGTAATTGATATAAATTTCAGCTTCATACCTCCACGCGTTCCTGAGAAAAGGGGTCTTGACAGACGGACGGACGGACGGACAGACGGACAACAAAGTGATCCTATAAGGGTTCCGTTTTTTCCTTTTTAGGTACGGAACCCTAAAAATAAAGATAAAAAATATATATGACCAAAAAATGGTCGCTGAACTTACATACATACTTACACAAGCATCCTATATACGTCCCACTGTAGGGCACAGGCCTTCTCTCAGGGAGAGAGTATGGGCTTAATCACCACGCGTGCCCACCGCGGATTGGCGATTTCAAGGGCTGAGGTATGCGGATAGCTCAGACACTCAGGTTTCCTCACGATGTTTTCTTCACGTTTACCGAGTGGTATTGCTACTATAGCTTCACAAATGTACATAACTTAGGAAACAAAGTCATAGGTATATGTCCGCACTGGGAATCGAGCGTGGGTCTCTCGCTTCCGAGTCCAATGTTCTACCCGCTAAGCTACCACCGCTGAACATACATATATAAAAATAAAGGAATGAATTGACAAACTCCACTTTTTTTTAACTCTAAAAAATGCGTATCATTCAGAGTACACACTATAGAAATCTCATCTCAAAGTCTATGCGGAACGATATTCGTTCATTTAATACCGAACTATAGAGCGGAACAAGGGCTCCAAAGTGTTCGCAAAAGACATGTCTATTGGGCAAATCCAGCTGACGAAGCTGAAGAGAGAGGACGGCAGTATAGCGTCGACCAAATCAGAGGTGCTGAGGGAGATTGAGAGTTTCTACGGACAGCTATACACCTCAGTCGCAAGACCTGTTAGCAGTTTGAACAAAGATCCTAGAGCCAAACTGAGCCGACATTATACCGAAGATATCCTGGACTATAGAAACTGTCAAACATAATATACTTTTATTCTTTCTTAATTACTGAGCTGACATTTTAGGGTTCTAGTTCTGAAGAGTGCCAAGCGGGAACTATTAGTATGCCTATGACGCCTGTCTGTCTGTCTGACTGACCTATAAAGAGCTTATTCTCTTGAACCGTAATAGGTACATTTGACATTTTTACAGCATATGTTTTATAATGGCGGTTTTTAATTTCAATTTGATGCCTTCACGCATTCCTGAGATAAAGGGGCTTGACAGAAAGTCGGACAGACAACAAAGTGATCCTATAAGGGTTCCGTTTTTCCTTTTGGGGCATGGAACCATAAAAAGAAGGTCTTCATACACGAAAGGTATTTTTTTCCTTCGTGTACAATAAAGTATAATAATGAAGGTGTATTTAAGTTGTTTTTTCTCTTTCGTAAAAACGGTAATCCGACACAACTGTCAATCTTGGTGCATCCCCACCCATATTCTCTATAGTATAATTTGTATGAAGCCTATGTACGTCCCACTGTAGAACACAGGCCTTCTCTCAGAGATAGAGTTCGGGCTTAATTACCACGCGGGCCCACCGCGTATTGGCAATTTCAAGCGCTGAGGTGTGTGAACAAATCGGATTTCCCACAGCTTGAGGTGAGGTGACTTTGGTTAAGTTGAGCTGGAGCTCCTTGTACGAGGATTTACGACCCAGAGAGCCATAGCAATTTCCTTCCGAAATAGCAATGGCATCTTGCGCTTGTTTATTTTTCTTATTGAATCGGTACATTTTTGACAATAACTTTTAAACCTGTAGATCTTTATCAATTAAACGGTGTTTATTAGGGTTCTACATAACGTCTCTATCAATACATAACATGTGTTGGTGCGTGCGTGTATGTGGCCTTCAGGAACAAACTTATCTAATTAATTCAGGTGATTTTGCTCTGGCCGTGTGCTGGATGTTAAATAACTGTAAAGCGGGTGTGTATGGTTTAATTGGCATTATCTCTACTTTTTAACACTTAAAGTAAAAATCGCTGTTAGTCTTCCTAGAAACTAAAATAAATAAAATAAATAAATAAATCATGACTTTCACGAACTTGTAAAACGTTTATCAAGGCTGTTTTTTAAGGAGTCCTTTGAGAGAGCACCAATTACTGCGTTGTGTGGAAGCTATTATCATTATAGCCATCAACCTCACACTTTAGCTCGCGTTAAGCTGAATTAGTTCAAAAACGTATTTGTACGTTCTTAATCCATAAAGTCGCTCTTTACCGGCGCATCTAAAGTGGTACGCTCTATCTGGTCATCTCTCAAAGACATTCAGCATTAATATTGCACGTTGAAACGGTAAAAACTAGTGAATCTCCCCCGGCTCCGCTCGCTTAATCCTCTTAATTCGTCGCCAGTCGCAAGTGGACTTTGCTCTCCGTTTGAGGCATTAAAAACGGACAAACATGCCGTAAAAGCTCTGTCTCTCTTTGCCGGCTTATGGAGTAGATCGGAAAAGGAAGAGTATAAATACCTACAATTGACATGTTTTCATTTCTAGCCAGGTGAAAAATGTTAATGTCCATTGATAATGTCGATTTTAATGCCATAAAAACTTACTACGAAACCTACTTTTATATATTTCTTTGTTCATTCGTTTTACAGATATTTTAAAAATAAATCATATATCAAGGATGTGGGCTGAAGAGCTGCAGTACATTTGCCTAGAAGTAAAAAACAAACTAACTGTCAATGTCAGGTTGACATCCCAATATAATCTGTGATCTTTCTGTGAATTTGACGTTTGTTTGACGCGTTGACATCAGTGTTGCCACTTTGATGGTTATAGTTCCCACGTCTCGTAGGCTATAGAGGCATGTATGTATTCACTTCTTCTTCAACATGATTCAGTATGATTTAGGTAGTTTTTTAGGGTTCCGTACAAGAAAAAAATCCCATTTGAAATACATACGCCATTTTTGATTACTTCAAGCTGCAATGGCACAACAACTGAAACATAAATGTATGAATAGGTAATTAATAAGTGAATTACTTCAAAATCAATGGAATAAAAGCCGTACGTCCTAATGGGAGAGGGAAACTTTCCCCTTCTTCGCATCTCAAGCCTAAATTCCATTCATAAGGGAAATTTCTCTCGGTACGGCAACACTGCTTGCTTCTTGTCTTTTAAAGTTTTATGGCAATGGCTCATGAGTTTTTCAGCCCACAAATGGTTTTCACAAAAACAAATATTTAAAAAAATAATATAAAATTAAAAAATCAACATTTTGGAAAAGGGTTGGAAGCAAATCCAACTGGGTTGGAAGCAAATTCAAATTAGTTTTTTACCTACTTTCGGCTAAGCTATTAAAATATTCGGATTACTATTTTGAAATGTTGTCAATTGGCGAAATCCTTATGTTTTTACACAAGTATTTGTGTAAAAATATAAGGATTTCGATTATCCTTGAGCCACAACTGGAAACTAAAGGCTTAAGAGTTTAATTTTATTTAGCCTATGCAGGGCACAGGCCTTCTATCAGATAGAAAGAAGAAGTATAGGCTTTATTAAATATTATTTACCTACAATTTTAAGATTGTTTACTATACATACATACTGACTTACATACTTTAATATCTCACCTGCAGTAAATAAAGATTTTTATTTATTTATTTTTAACAACCGTATACAATTCTATAATAACATGCCTTAGGATATAATTATTAGAGTTATTTACCACCGACACGGTTTAAAACACAATGTTAAGCATAATCGGTGCAAAAAATTGATAAAAAGGTTAATATGATGCCTCCTTAGCGGTTTTGACACAATTATGCGAGTTATATTACATTATTATTATTTTAAAAATCCTTTATTGCATTTAAGCACACAGTTTTGCACACAGGCGAGCTTCAAATCAAGTGAAAATTTTTATTTCAACGTAGAGAAATTACATTCTGTTTGCTGAATGTCAATGTTCAACGTAAGCCGGTGCCTTTGTGCCGTAGTTGTAATGGAGAAAAAAGGCAGCGGGAAATAAATTATATCCTTACCGACTGCAGGTATTTTTACTCTACCTATTCCGATTAATGCTTATGATTGCACAGCACAGGTAGTCGGTTCTGTGTATGTAGGTACAGTCCAAAGCTGATTAACTTAAGCCATTTTCCTAGCAAAGTCATTCGCAATTTATTCATAGTAGCTGAAGGCGAGTCTGTAAAATTCAAAGTGATCACGACGTTCTATTTATCTATCTGACCGCGGCTTCGTTTTCATGGGACTCGATTAAAAAAAATATATCGCACGTGAACCTATTATCAAAACAGCAGCAATAAAACAACAAAAAAAACTTAGGCCTTTGCATCTACGTAATTAGACGATTTATACAGCGTCCAGTGGCACCTTCACTGACACAAGTGAAGGCACCACTCGGACGCTGCAGTGCCTGGGACATTGTAGCACCAATAATCGTTAGATATTATGGTCGTTTTCTATAAACTATGAATGGACAACCATATTTAGATATACGATCCATCGTATATCTACATATGGTTGCATTCATTTCGTTCATTTGCTCGTTGGTTCGTTAGTTTGTTCGTTCGATCATTGAATTGTTCATTGGTTCATTTGCTCGTTCGTTCGTCTGTTTATTCGTTCGATCATTCGTTCGCTCGTTTGTTTTCCTCACTGTTTTGCTCACTCTTGTGACTGCTTGTCTCTGAATGAAGACCGTATTCCACCCGTTTACCCACGACACAGGCTGCGCCTAGTGTGGGAGTTGCCATCGACCATAATTATTCTTATCTTTTCTCAAGTATTTTTTTCGTTTCTTCGTTCGCTCATTCGTTTGTTAGCTCTTTATAGCTCGTTCGTCTGTTTGTTTATTCGTTCGCGCATTTGTTTGTTTATTGTTTTTTTTTATAATTTCCACAGATTCCTCAGTACATAGGTACACAACTTTTGTCTGAGAGTAGATGCGACCAGTAAGCTCTAATGCCAGTGAGGTTCGTAGCTTAGCGGTCGCTTGCATGCAAATAACGTGGCTCCGCCATAGTGTTTTCGTGTTATCAAATGTTTGTGTTAAACCAAAGACTAAGCACGTCCACCATTCCAACAGAAGTGACCATACTTATGAGTACGTCCAACTTCTTATAAACTTGACAACTCTAGGAGGATCAAGAAACTGTTTAAGAGTCGACACGTATCCGGCGGTGGATAGCGGGGATGTAAATTTATACAGGTTATTATTAAGTAATAAATCAGATAAGATAAGAATATTCTTTATTGTACCAGGAAAAACACAAACATGAAATAATTACAAAAATACAGTACAATTGGCGGCCTTATCGCTTATAGCAATTTCTTGCAGGCAACCGACGATGGAGAGTTGCTGGAGGAAAAGTGAGACGGGTAGTTAATTAAGTTAAATAATTTGATAAAAGTTTTAAGTAACGCAAAACTTGAACAGTCACTTCAGTATTGATACATAGTTAAAACACTTCCAATAAGCAAAAATTGGAAACTCTTCTTTAACCGACTTCAAAAAAGGAGGAGGCTCTCATTTCATCGGATTTTTTTTATGTATGTTGCCCGATTACACGAAGATGCCTATACCGAGTTGGAGAATTATTTTTCATTTGAAATGGTAGACATTACAGGTGGTACCATAGTCGTGAAGTTAGGATCTGATGATGAGATCATGGAGAAATCAAGAGAACTCTTCAAATTTTAAAGGCATGCTTGAAGCGATTTGGGTGTTTTTTTTTTATAGTGACTCGTGCATTTGCTTTCGAAAACTCGTGATACTCACAAAAGATCAAAAAATATTTTTTTAGATAAAAAATAAAAACCGTCTTCAAAACATTACAGAACTAAAAACACAGAAATAATTCAAACTAATATAACCCTTTAAATTTGTATTTACATACATATAACTGTTGTTTGTTTCAATAGAATCAACCGGCATTTAACAGGTCAATTGTCAACCCGTCCCACTTAAAAAAAAACAATCTCCGAAAACCAAACTAAGTCCTCACTAAGCCGCTGTTAATAAGATAACAACTCACCGCCAAAGTCTTATCAAAACCTCGCAATTGCGTCACACTTTATATAAGAGCAGCGGTCGGCATAAACAACAGCATGAGGCGACCGCAAACATCTCCAGACGTGTCAGACGTGGCTGTACGTGATGAGAGACCTTCCCCGCTGGCCAGGTGGCCGATACCGGGCGATAGGGGGCCACGAGCACTGAAGAAACTTTGAACGATGATATAAGGCTTGCTATTGCGTTATGCCGGAAATAAATTGGCATCCGGAAAAGTAGGGACACACTTTATTCACTATATGAGAAAAAGACATACACATATGACCCTAGTTTTCTACAGTATGTTAAATTATATTCAAAATTATTTAGGGCCGTCTGCCACAAAGCTAAATGCGAGCATATAAAAGCCAAAATTCTTAAATCGTCTAATAAATCTAAAACCATTTGGAATATAATAAATAAGGAAACCGGTAAATCCAAATCAGCGGACCCCGAATTTTCGCTTAAGATAGATAATAAATTAATAACGTCAAATGAAGACGTTGCCGCGGCTTTTGAACAATTCTTTACAAATGTTCCAATTATAACTACGGCTCCTTTAGATTCATCTCCTGATCTTGCAGAAAGTATTTTGAAAGATAATGTCCCTCCCTGCGATCACGATTTTTCATTTGATTATATTGAAGCTCATACCGTGAATAAAGCGTTTAAAAAGCTAAATCTTAAAAAAACTGAAGACCTGTGGGGTATGTCAGTAATAATAGTTAGCTCAGTTATCGATGTCCTAGCACCCCATTTGGCCAGAATCTTTAACAAATGTTTAGATGAGGGTACATTCCCTGACCTAATGAAATATAGTAGGCTCGTTCCTTTATTTAAAAGTGGCGACAGGCAAGATCCCACAAATTTCAGACCAGTCTCGGTTCTACCCGTTTTGAGTAAAATATTCGAGAAAATAGTTCTAGGTCAACTAATTACACACTTTAATAATTATCAGCTTTTTCATAGTGAGCAATTCGGTTTCACGCAAGGGCGGTCTACGACGGATGCTGGTGTCACATTAGTTAAACATATATTTAGTGCATGGGAGGATCGGAAGGATGCTATAGGTGTTTTCTGTGACTTGTCGAAGGCATTTGACTGCGTAGACCATAAAACACTTCTCTTAAAATTAAAACACTACGGAGTGAATGGGAGGAGCTTAAAACTTATGAGATCATATTTAGAAGGGAGGGTTCAAAAAGCTGACATAAATAGGACTAAATCATCCGGGTCGGAGGTTAAGATGGGAGTGCCACAGGGATCTATTTTGGGGCCGTTCCTTTTCCTCGTATATGTAAATGATTTGCCGTTCATGGTTCAAAATATGTCAGAGATAGTATTGTTTGCAGATGACACGTCACTTATTTTTAAGATTAAGAGACAAGAAAATGACCTTGCGGGTACAAATAATGCTCTCTCTAAGGTACTATATTGGTTTACTTCTAATAACTTATTATTAAATTCAAAAAAGACAAAATGTATAAAATTTACACTACCAAATGTCAAAATGGTTGACAGCAATGTTATATTGGGGAATGATAAACTAGACCTTGTAGAAGAAACTGTATTTCTGGGTATCACAATTGATGCAAAGCTTCAATGGGGTCCTCATATAGGAAAATTGGCAAATAGGCTCAGTTCTGCAGCATACGCAGTTAAAAGAATCCGGGAACTAACTGATGTCGCAACTGCTAGGCTTGTTTATTTTAGTTACTTCCATAGTATTATGTCCTATGGTATACTACTGTGGGGTCGGGCTGCAGACATTGAGACCATCTTCGTCCTGCAGAAGAGAGCGATCAGATTCATATATAAGCTAGGCAATAGAGATTCGTTAAGAGATTTCTTTAAAGAAACCAACATTCTAACAGTTGCTAGTCAGTATATCTATGAAAATATTATGTATGTTAGGAAAAATATCAGTGACTTTAAAACTGTAGGTAGCCAACACAATGTAAATACTAGAAATAGACATAAACTTTCGTTCCCAAAATTTAGGTTGGCAAAGGTTAATACATCCTTTATGGGGCATTGTATACGTTTCTACAATAAGATCCCTGAGGATATAATAAGCTTGCCAGAAACGCGGTTCAAAAAATGTGTGAAGCGCACTTTGTGCCAAAAAAGCTACTATAACATTAAAGATTATTTAGATGACAATGATGTCTGGAATTAAAGCCAGTTCAATGCATAAGTTTTAGAACATTTATATAAATCCTGTAAATTAAGGACTTGAAAAGACTAAGTTTGGAGTTTTTTTGTCCATTTTTTCTCCAAAATGATCTAGATTTTGAAATGGACACCTAGTTTAACTTGTAACGTTCATTAAGTCGCAGTTTCTGTGCTACTTTGAATAAAAAAATTTGATTTTGATTTTGATTTTGATTTTGATTTTAAATAACTCAGAATTGCTTCTGTATTACGCGCACCAAATCCTCACCGATACCAATCGTCTAACTGTCAATTTTCACGCTAATTGCTTTCGTTAAGATCAGGATTACGAACTGAATATTACCAATTATATAGATTATAGATAGTATCATCATCGTCATCAGCCATTAGACGCCCACTGCAGGACATAGGCCTCCTTCGTGGTTTTCATAACCATGAGGGGTTTTGCCATAATCGCCACGCTTGGTATGCGGTTAGAATCTCAGGAAGACGCTGCTGCCCATCTGCTGGTAATAGATAGTATATACTTAAAAAAAATACAAAATACACTAACTTTATTGAGGCAAAAACGTATTGATCCTTAATTTAAAAACTAGAAGTAAGATTAGAAGTAACAGTTATTATTATAGGTAATGTTAAATCACTTAATTAGGAATCTTAGGATCGATTGCGGTTCCCGCACTAGGTCAAGCCTGTATAGGAGACCCTGTGATAGTTTGCAAGGCGAGGTTTAGGTAGAACCGACAGGTTTCTTATGCTATTTTACGCTGCATAAATATATACTATTTACAGATATATTTTTTTTTTTCTCTCGGTATTCTCTCGCTAATTATATTCGACTCGGAAGCGAGAGACCCAAGTTCGATTCCCAGTGCGGGCATGTAACTATGACTTAGTTTTCTAAGTTATGTGTGAAGTTATAGTAGGAATACCATTCGCTAACGTGGAAGGAAAACATCGTGAGGAAACCTGAGTGTCTGAGCTATTCACATACCTCAGCGCTTGAAATCGCCAATCCGCGGTGGGCCCCCGTGGTGATTAAGCCCATACTCTCTCTCTCTCTCTCTCTCTGAGAGAAGGCCCGTGCCCTACAGCGGGACGTATATAAGCTGCTTATATATATATATATATATATTACATAAACATTATAGGGAGAAGTGTTTATTTATTTATTTATTTTATTTTAACTTTTCAAGGAGAAAAAACAGAATAGATAAAGTTATAAGAGAAAAAATATTACCTACTAGTCAATATATTATGTAGTACATTTTGCCAATCCCTCAGCGTTTCTCACAGACACGTAATATTTAATGCAAATACTGTTTGCTTTTTTGGCACGGGCGTTCTGAAAACTAATTGTTGGAGAAGCATTGGTTCGTTGAGGAAGCTTAAACAATCCGTAGTTGCGTGTTTGATTTAAGTTCACATATATTGATTTAAAACTATTAATATATGTAAGTATTTTATGGCGATATTTTTTTTTTACTTTTTTGTATGTATGTTATTGAATTTGATTAAATTCTTTTAACTGCACCACGGCGCGCACTCCGTAGTACAATTATGGGTTACCGTAGGCCAGTGCCTACGCCAGTCAGTACTGAAAATCAGCGCTGAGGGATAATTTCCTCAGCACAACGCTGAGTCAGCTGCCTTTTGTGGCAACTTAGATACACAACAGGCTACATCTATGGTCCTGTTTTATTTATTCGTTTTGTCTTTTATGTATTTAGTTTTATTTCTGTTGTTGTGCATATTATGTTACTTATCTGCTTATTTTGTTTCTGTGATGTATCTTGTTGGTATAATAAATGTCTTTCTTCTTCTTCTTTCTCTGTACCACAGACTATACAAACTACATTTGAGGAGTGTTTTAGAGGAATCGTGTTATAATTAATAACACCGTTAGTTTTCAAAGTGAACGGTGAATTCGACACTCAGACATTAATGAAACTCTAGTTAGCGAACAAACCTACGGTCCAACGATCCATCATAACTTTAACCTTTCCCCAAGTCGGAGCTTAATCTATGGCCGTTCTCAATCGAAGCCAAGGGCAGCTCACCGCTAAGTTATTCATTGCAACTTTCCAACTTAAACCTAGTCTGAGTAAAACTTAAGTAACGTTTCGTGTAAGCGGACGGCCAGCCAAGTGTTTCTTTGAAATCCCCGCAGGGACCGCAGGAGGCGAAAGTACTCCGCTTTTTGCTTCAGAATATGACGTAGAAAAGAGTATTTCGACTTTCATGATTTTTAGGGTTCCGTAGTTCCGGAAGTTTGACTTCCTTGTGGCGCCGGATTAAGAACAGCGTCGCTCCATTTCCTTCCATGGATGTCGTAGAAGGTGACTAAGGAAATAAATTACCAGGAGACGGGCAGCAGCGTCTTCCTGAGCTTCCAACCGCATACTGCGATCGCGAACCCGCCTGCCAAGCGTGGCGATTATGGCAAAGCCCTTCATGGTTAGGAAAACCATGAGCGAGGCCTATGTCCTGCAGTGGGCGTCAAATGGCTGATGATGAGATGACTCGAACGGGGCCATACGTGTCAGTCCGTCTGACCTTTAAAAGGCTTACTATCTATCTAACCAGCCCATAAACAGAGCCCACTGTTGGGCACAGGCCTCTTCTCTTTCACGCCAACCGATCCGGCCCTTTGCTAATCTCGTCCAATGTTTCCCAGCCGCTTTCACAATGTAGTCGGCCTACCGGGCTGGTGGTCTGCCCACTGTCCGTTGACCCGTCCTTGGCCACCACTCAATGTCTACCTTAGACCACCAGCCGTCTTCCCGCTAAACCAAATGCCTAACCCATCTCTATTTAAAAGGCTTTCGGTGCTACACAAACAAGATTCCCTTTAAACAATCCATAAAAACAGTATAAACGGTCTGAGGGTCTTTCCTTTGTAGTCTCTCTCTAAATAGTCTGTCTATTTGTAAAGCGTTTATGGAGCTTTTTAAGGACACAATAAATAGTGTTTTTTTATGACAATTTTCACAAATGCTGTTTTATGGCTGACAGCGCATCAAACAAAAATAAAATAAATATTCTATAGAAGGGTTATTCCTGAAACAGAGTTTCTCATTTACAACAACAACCTTTGACTCTTTATTTCAATAATTTTCCATGAAAAACTATGAAAATGTACAGTTCCTCTATTTTAAGCAGCGGTGTTTGAAAGATAATCCTTGAAACATAATTTTATATACCACTAATTTTGGGTGGATTGAAAGACATCAACATGAAAATGCCTGACAATAGCTATCGAATAGTTTGTTTTTTGTAAAAACGCACTTTTCAAAAATATTCGACACAAACTCGAATCTACTAGAAGTAGAGCCATTAGTAGCCATCCAGAGCAGTGCGTGTATGCAGCGGGTCCGCGGGGCATTGTTCTGTTAGACGGAAAGGCGTTACTAATTGTTCGCGCATTTTTATAGACAAGATTTCTCTATATTTTTTTTACTATTTATGTGTATACCTAAAAGTAATAGTCTAAATAGATGCCATTTTTAATTACTAATTACATAACCGTGGATTTCAAACCACCCAGAAATCAGTCAGTATTATATGTTAAATAGAATAAAAATAAATAACAAATAAATGTATTTAGATTAGACGTTATTCCATGTAGGACAATGAATTATGACAAGACAATGAATTTCCATGTAGGACAACGAACTAATGAAGGACTGCAACATAGGAAGAGCGCCTGAAGCGTTAATAAAGAAAAGTTAGCCAAGAAATTTTAATGAAGTCTAAGCCCTGATACTTAAAAATAAAATCTCAAATTTCTATTTCTTTTAATTAGCGAAGAGACAGAATGGACCCATTAAACCACCCCCCAAAACTTTTTTTTTGTTATTGAATTGTTAGCATATCGTTGAATTATCCCCTTTTATCGCACTCTGAATCGACTAATATAAAATAATCCACACGTAATTGATAGTATTTTCTGAGGTTAACACGAGCACTAGACCTAATAAAAGTGATTATTAACGGATATTTTCTCGTTTACTTCTCCATTTTACAATTAGCATGGGAACCAGTGCTTAAGTGCATGAGACCCCCTTGCTAGAAGTGTTACTGTAGACTAAATTTTTAATTTCAATAAATAATAATCATTAGTTTTGAGTTTATATAAAATAATAATTGTTTGTTGGATTGAATTTTAACTTCAATAACTAATAATCAGTATTTTTGTGTTTATATAAAATTATTGTATTGTCAATTTCAATTTAAAAATTTGATAAATCATTTTTGGAACGTAACTTGATAATTTCTGCCGAGGGTAGTAAACCAACAGTTAATACTTTCAAGAAGACGCCTGTCACCTCAGTCTACCGAGACCACGGCACTTGCAAAAGTAAACGAGTAAATATCCGTTAAAAATCAGTTTTATTACGTAATTAATACTTTTTTTTTAATGTTGCCTATACTATATGTCCCACTGCAGGGCACAGGTCTTCTCTCAGAGAGAGAGTACGAGTTTAATTACCACGCGTGCCCACCGCGGATAGGCAATTTCAAGCGCTGAGGTATGTGAACGCCCCAGGAACTCAAGTTTCCTCACGATGCTTTCGTTCACGGTTAGCAAGCGCATTGCTATGGTACACTTAAATAATTTTTCGGCGGAAGGTTAGATTTTCCTAAAACATTCTCATTAGAAAAACAAATAGACAATTTCGCAGCGAATAAAAATAAAAATACACGACATTTTTCTTTCCCGTGTTTCTTTCAAGCAAATATATGCATTACGTATAAAAACGGCGTCCTTTTGAAGTCGTAAAAAACGTGCTATTTGTCTTATGTCATACCGTATCATATCAAACCATCAATTTGAACAGGAAAAGCTCAAACGGCAATATTTCCGTTCACTAGTCAAAGGACCTGTTTACCTGCATCGGATGTTTAATATTAAGATAGGTACATGTTTCATTAAACAAACAAAACTTATGAAAAAAAACGAGAATGGGAGAAATGTTTCACTTTTATTAGGTGCTCTTTTGCAGTACTAACACTAAAATAAAAGTGGATAAAAATATCGTATTTTCCTCTTAAAGTGGTTTTTATTTATTTGAAGCACACCAACAGGTGACATATAATACAAGTACAACACAGTAGTTTAGTTTTATAGGGTCTATTACAGTGTGTTAGCCAATTACAGGTGGGCAGAACATTATCTACTAGTTAAAAACCTATTTAGAGGCTAAAAAAGTGATATGAACGTAATACAGAGCTTAATAATATAAGCTTCTTGCGTGTAATAAAGAATATTCTTATCTTATCTTACAGAGAAGTTTGTAAGGAGGCTCGAAATTTCGCCGATGCCTGCACATGAAGTTGGGAGAGCGCTGGCATGATTAGCCAGACGGCGCGGGTTCAAGTCCAAAGTGGAATTTTTAGCTCTAAATAAATAGGTTTTCAAAATTGTCCTCAGCACGGGTTGGTGCAACAAAAAGAATACTAGTTACTAGGTCTTGACACTATGCTAAAGCATCAGACGGTGTTGGGTACCTTAATAACTACCTACAACTAGATAAACTTTTAATGAATCTGGAAAGTAGAATTGAAAGAAAGAATTTTTTTTTTTCATATCTTTTAAAGACTTGCCTATACACCAGAAAACAACACCTTTATGTTGTATTTTTTTATAAAATATTTAAATAAAACGTATAAATGAAAAAAAATTAATTAATGTATAAATTGTGTTTTCAGCGATAAATGTTTCATACATACATACGTAAACTGTATCTCAGAGGGGTAGGCAGATACCAGGGACTGCCACTTGCCACGATCCTGATAGATCACTTACGCTTTCCCTAATTTTAATGATATTTAAACTAATTATCCTTTATTAATTAGCAACAAATTCCGTGTGGCGCCGGATTAAGAATAGCGTCGCTCCATTTCCTTCCGTGGATGCCGTAGAAGGCGACTAAGGAATTGCCAGGAAATGGGCGTCTTCCTGAGATCCCAACCGCGTACTGCGATCGCCAACCCGCCTGCCAAGCGTGGCGATTATGGCAAAACTCTTCATGGTTGGAAAACCATCAGGGAGGCTTATTCCTGTAGTGGACGTCAAATGGCTTATGATGATGATGATGAATTAGCAACATCGTGATATGTTTCGAGGGTTCCAAGCGACAAATTTTATTATTTGGCGGGAGGACTAATATAGGCTCTTGCAAGATTATCGGTCAGTAATTTTCCAAAAAATTACCTTCTCCACGCTTTATTTTTTTTTTTGTTTAGAATTTAAGAATAGGAAATTTCGTTCATCTTTTAAATAGTCCTTAGCACGGATTAGTGCCACAAAGAATATAATCATCTTTTCAAATTAAAATTTCAAATTAGCTT